>CM048748.1:229272580-234272580 GCA_026315105.1 Locusta migratoria
GTAAAATTGTGATGTTCTTTCTGTGATCCGATTTTTATGAAACTAAGTCTATTTGTTGCCCCAAGGTACGGTGAAGTTAACTCTGACAACACCATGCGAATTCGTGAAGTAGTTTTGGTGAAGTGGTTTCTAATCGATGAACAGACAGACACAACGGTCTATGAAAACATTTCATGATTCTATTTTGATGAAATCATGCCTAGATCTTGAACATATCTTCAGTCATATTTCCTGTGAAAACCGCATGACAATTCGTCCACTAGTTTTGAAGATTGAAGTGAACAGCGACAGGCCTACATTTACAGATTTATTATTAGTATAGATATGTTGTACAATTGTAAAATTTTGCAGGAATATATCGATTTGTATAAGTGCTGTATGTCGGTAAAATCTGTTGCGAATATGGTTAGTAGTAAAGAAGTAATAGATTAAAACGTAATGCTTGATGTGGCGGTTTTCCATGAATGTTACTCATTACGTCCTCATATCTCATGAACTGTGTGTCCTACTGTGATACAATTTCGAACGTACATTCAGCTTTAAGTATGTTTTCTGTCTCCAAAATTTCCTGCGAGTACAATTGGTAGTTTTTCCTTTCATTATTTTGACGTGGTTGTCTGCGAGAAAAAGTTTAATAGAAGTTTGAAATTATGATTAAAGTTTATTGCAAGTCACAAAGTACTGTCATTCTCATATAGTGTAATTATAAAGTCTCGTTGCATTATGTAGCAGTTTTTTTGTGATTCCTATTGTTCATGACATTATATATCCTGAATCATGTGTCGTACGTGATTTGTACTCCTACAGCAGTTGTCATACATGGAAAAATTCCTAGCAGGAAAAATATATATAAAAAGTAGATGAAGATTACTTACCATGCTAGCTTTTGCAGCCTAGCTGCTTCTTCATGCAAAGAGGAAAGGAGATGGAAAAGGAAATGATGAGTGTTTTAAGGGAGTGGGTAAGGAGCCACTCCAATCTCGGGAGAGGAAGGACTTACCTTGGGGGAAAAGAGGAGGGTAAACAAACACACACCCACATATATACACAAACGCAAACACACCTAGGCAGACATACTGTAGAAAGCAAAGAAGTTGGACAGAGATACTTGAGACAGAGGCTCTGTCCACAGAACCAAGGCAAAGATGTTAAAGATGGTGGGCGGGAATTTGAATTTAGCGGAGGTTAAGACCAGGTGGGAAACGGGAGGAGAGAATAAGCTGAAGGGCAAGTTCCCATCTCCGGAGTTCTGAAAGGTTGGTGTCGGTGGGAAGTATCCAGATAACCCGGACGGTGTAACACTGTGCCAAGATGTGCTAGCCGTGCACCAAGGCATGTTTAGCCACAGGGTGATCTTCATTACCAACAAACACTGTCTGCCTGTGACCGTTCATGCGAATGGACAGTTTGTTGCTGGTCATTCCCACATAGAATGCTTCACAGTGCAGGCATGTCAGATGATAAATCACATGGGTGCTATCGCAAGTGGCTCCGATACCATCAAGAAGATTTTGGTATTAAAGCAGAATGGCACTATTTTGCTATTGCTATGAAAAGAACCCCTGAGATGGTACTGGAGGGACTAAAATGCCTAGCTAGAAGATCCAGCTTGCAGCTACATCTCCATCCTATTACATCTTGACACCAGAAAACCTGTATACCTGGTCACTCAACAAAACCCAGGTCGTTAATATGTTCTTTGTGTCTTCACAGGAGATCAACTCATACAAAGGTTTTTTGGAAGACAGATACAGTATAGTGAAGACAGTTCACGAACATGTCGCACCATTAATTGCTAGTCAGTGCTACTAACACCATTCTAATTAAGTGGCTTACAACAGGGACCACTGTTACTATGAGAGCTCCTGAAAATTCTTCATTTGAACAGTTTCATGTGGGGCAGTATGTGACTTTCAAACATGATGAAAAGTGGTACATATGTCATATTTTCCAGGTATCCCACGAATTTAGAGATGTTGAAATTATCTGTACATCACCTGCTGAGTCAAGACTTATTAAAATAGCCCAGTAGAAAAGACAGTTTGGACACCCTTCTCCAGTATTATATGCAAGGTCCATGTCCAATCATTAAAAAGACACAGTGCCCGGTTTAATAAGCTAGATGATAAGTGTTATGAAAAGATCTTGTTTCAAACCAATAAAAATAGGCAACCTTATTGTGTTTTGAGACCAGTATATTAGAAAATACAAGGTTATATCAAAGATGTGTTTCTTTTTTTTATCCTCAAATTTGCTTGTATGAAGATGTGTGTCTTTTTTATCCTTAAATTTGCTTGTACGAGTGTTCTTTGCAAAGTATTTGCATATTGCATGTTTGTATAGGATACACATAATTTCTTTATTGCTTTGGTTGGTTGGTGTTGGGTGTTTAAAGGGGACTAAACTGCTGGGTCATCAGTCCCCTGTTCCCAGCTAAGAGATCACAGGATTTCATGTATGATTAAGATAAGCACCCTGCAACGAGTACAAAAGACATACCGGAAGACAGTGTTGGTCATAATTACAACATAAGGAAAAGGGAACCACAGTAGAGGTGGAACTAATAATCAACTAAAATATTACAGCAGATGTTGTTGGCTGGCTGATCACTAGGATAATAATGGATGAGCCAGCCATTCTGCAAATACTATGCAACTGCCAGTCGGAAAAAGGACTGACAAGACAAAAGTGACAACAGATTAAAACTATAAGCGGTGTATGCCTGAAGATCAGGCATACAAACCCGCCGTTAAAGCTTGTGATAAAAGCCCGCTGCGCGAATAAAACCTATAACACAGTCAGCCATAGAGGTTTATTGCTTTATTCTCAACTTTATTTCATGGTCTTGTCATTTATATATACAGTTATAGGGTAAGGATGCCCTATTTATTGTTGCATTTGTGCAAACAAGCTGATAAAAGTCTAATATAACATATTTATTAAGTAAATTATTATTATTATTTTCATGAATGTTATAATTCTGTGTTGTTATGGCAGACCATTTGATTTAATGGATGAAGTTGAGTGAAGCGATATCTGCTGTGTAAGAATTTTTCATTTATAATACAACCTGATCCACTTACATTCAGCCATGCACCTACCGAGCACTATGATTTAATAAATCTAACTGCTTGAAATAATGACCATTTGCAATGGAAATTGCTGCTTGGCAAAATATTTCATACTTCATGATGCTTCGTCAGAACACTGCTGTCACTCTTGGCACACATAAACAAACAACTGACTTGTGCTATCTCATGTCAGTATGCCACACACTGACCACTACCAAAATTGTCGCGCCAAATGTGCATCAATATACGTAGTATTATCTGACTGTGAAGCTGACTTTTACTTCTCATTAGTATGCAATAATGAAATGGTCTGGGTATTGGTATAATATTATGCATCAAATCCATAAAACAACTTCAGATTTTCTCAAATTACCAAATTAACATTTTTCCATATCTTACTCTGTCATATGCCTGTAAATAGGTTCAGGCCTGGATGATTTCGGGTTCGGAGAATGTACTATAGGGATAACTTCCATCTGTGCAGTTCAGAAAAGCTGGTGGTGGATGGGAGGATCCAGATGGCCTGGGTTGTGAAGCAGCCATTGGAATCAAGCATGTGCTTCACTGCATGATATGCCACAGGATGCTCTACCTTGTTTTTGGTCACAGTTTGGCACCGGCCAATCATCCTAATGGACAGCTGGTTAGTGGTCATGTCAATACAGAAAGCTGCACAATGATTGCAGCACAGTTAAATGGATGAAGTTGAGTCAAGAGATATCTGCTGTGTAAGAATTTTTCATTTATAATACAACCTGATCCACTTACGTTCAGCCATGCACCTACCGAGCACTATGATTTAATAAATCTAACTGCTTGAAATAATGACCATTTGCAATGGAAATTGCTGCTTGGCAAAAAATTTCATACTTCATGATGCTTCGTCAGAACACTGCTGTCACTCTTGGCACACATAAACAAACAACTGACTTGTGCTATCTCATGTCTCAGAGGTGGCCTGGCCTCTGATAGGATAGGATAAGCCTGTGACGGGACTGGAATAGGAAGTGCTGGATGGGTGAATTGGACAGGTCTTGCAGTGGAGTCTTCCGCAAGGATATGATCCTTGTTGTAGTGGGATGGGTTTCAGGGTGGCATAGGGATGGACTACGATGTTATGGAGGTTGGGAGGGTGACGGAACACCACTTTAGGAGGGGTGGGAAGGATCTTAGGCAGGATGTCTCTCATTTCTGGGCACGGGGACAGAAAATCAAAACCTTGGCAAAGGATGCAATTTAGTTGTTCAAGTCCAGGAATGTACTGCATGACAAGGAGAGTGTTCTTTTGTGGATGTTTACTGGTGTTAGAGGGAGGATTTGGGATGTGTGAAGATATGGCAAGGAAGATCTGTTTGCAGACTAGGTCTGTGGGGTAGTTTCTGTCTGTGAAGGGTTTTGTGAGACCCTCAGCATATTCAAGAAGGGACTTCTTGTCACTACAGATATGCCGTCCATGGGTGCCAGGCTGAAAGGGAGGGATTTTTTTATGTGGAAGGGATGGCAACTGTCAAAGTGTAGGTACTGTTGGTAGCTTTAATATTAAGTGTGGATGGAGCCATCAGTGAGGTAGAGGTTGACATCCAGGAATGTGGCATGGTAGGTTGAGGAAGGCCAGGTGAAGTGGATGGGGGAAGAGTTGAAGTGCTGAAGGAAGCATAGGGTGTCCTGGCCCCGAGTCCAGATCATGAAAATATCATCAATAAACCTGAACAAGGCCAGAGGTTTCGGGTTTTGGGATGCTAGGGAGGATTCCTCCAGATGACTCATAAACAGGTTGGTATATTATATTGTACTGTGCAGAGATGTCAACTTCAAAAACATTGGGGGAGGAGCGGGCAAAAATCATTGTGTAAGTTACTAGATTTAACAAACAAATTTGCTTAATTATGTTTTGAACACACTCAACCAGCCAGTTTCATTTAAACACAATATCAACACTAACCAATAGTGCACCATGTAATAGCCTAGTGTGTTTGAACACTGGGGAGAGGGGAGGCGAAGGTAAACCCTCCCCCCTTTTAAGACGGCACCTCAGGTAGACCTACAGTGCCTCAAGTATAAAAACAATAGGTAAGAGAAAAAATTTTGCCTGTTGTACTGTACAGCCTACCCGCTCATCCCCCTCCCCCAAAAAAATCTTGGCAATAGTGATGGACTGACTTGTAATCAATACCAATATCAAGGTCTTCTTGAAAACTGACAAACTGGATGTTAAACGTCTAACACGATGTCATGTGAAAGCCTAACACCTACAGATAGAATGTTTGGATAATACTAATATATACAATGGTAACATTGGTCTGTAAACTGAATACTAGTAGTAGAACACGGACTGCATGGGCTATCGTGTACAGTATTTCAATAACACAAAATACCTGGCTAGTTTCCATGGTGTAATAAGCAGCGCCAAGCAGTCCCTTGCGCCAATAAACGGACAGAATTACCTGAAAATTGAAATAAGTAACTTAGTTTACCATGCCGGTATTCATAAGGCATCCGTATTTCAAAGTTTTAGTATGTTGGGCAACCTGCTAGGCAAACATTCAGGGTACAGGTAACAAGAAAAATACAATTTCAATCGTTACATTGTACGAGTAACATATCAACCAAATAATAATAATAAACCTCTTTCGATAAATGTTTATTGCCTATATACTGTAGCCCGATATCGTGGCATTTGTACTGTATAAATCATACCAAACACCTAGTTAAAAACCAAGATTTAATGTGATGGTGAGTCAATGAACTACATAGATATAAATATGTCAAAACGAATTCTTGGTACAGATTGTAAAGCAAATAGAGCTTAAGCGAATAGCCTGTCCTTGTCACAATCTTCCATATCGGTTTGAAAACCACAAGCGTTCAAAATACCTGTATCGTGATCGTAGGCCTAACTGATAATTCCATTAAATTACTTTCTACTCAGTACTCAGAAGATAAACATTTCTCATCCCCCTATATATATAAACAACAACAACAAACTGCGGTACCTCTTCACTTTCGTCATCCGTCGAGACATCCTTTTCTGTTACACAAAATTCAGTAATTTCGCCGTTGTTATCTTCGTTATTTACCAAATCATTTTCTGCGGCAAGCGGAGTCGAATTTGACACCAAACTGAGCCTGCAAACAAATAAATACCAATTTAACAATATATCGAACCATTCACACCAATTGCACGCCTATAGTTCACTGATAAAACCTACGGGTTGCAGTTTGGATGGCCGCTTTCTTTCGCATCTGTTTCCTTGTGAAACAAGACAGTCGAAGCAACTGACATACAATCATCACTCAAATCCGCGGAAACATCAGACATTATAACACAAATGGTAGTACTAAATCACTATGCAGTAACAATTAAACTATCATTACGCTGCAACAATGCCATATCGAAAGTACTGGCGATATATCACTGGATAGGTCGGGAACAAGGTCGACTGGAATCAGCCTCTCGCAACAATATTATTTTTACCACTCACTGGATTATCAACGGAATATAATGTGCGTTCTTTCGGGACTATATATACAAATTCCATGTGACGATTAGGATTGCATGTAAACATGTTTAAAGGTGAATAAAATATGATATTCTATACTTGCGCTATTTTCCTTGGCGGTAAGGAAAGCACTGGTACACAACATGCTGGAAAATTTATCCTACATTTCACAGCAAGTGACATGACGGCTGGTATGGCATTGACTTACCTTTACTGTTTCCACACACTCCTGTCAAAATGTTGCGCTACGGTTTCAGTAAAATGTTTGCTGGGATTATTCATGCGAATATCGATGTTGACATTCAGGTTATGTCGTTATAACGGAGCCAAGAGTCGAATAAGGAGAAAACGAAGCATAGGGTCTAATATCTGCTTTAAAATCTGAAATCACACACACACAAAAACACACCGGTGGCAAACAAACTGTAGCTTTTAATTCCAAAAGCCACTGAAGTGGCCTATTGATATTTTATTAATTAATATTTTATTGTAAGATTGACGTTTTGCTGCTAAACTTTCAAGGCCTCTAGACGACAGCTTGCAAGTTAGAGTACATAATTTATGCTGAATTGAAAAAGGCGACAGGAAAAGGTTCGCCCTAACACTACCTTCGTGAAATCAAATCTGTAGCATAGCTCGTGGCCAGCGAGAAAGACAGGCCTGGGCACTCAGCCAGGTGACGTGACAAGAGTAGTGCTGTGCCGATGCGATCGCGAATTTGACTGGTTAGCCGCTGGGGCACGGCCCACTGCCTCTACCGGCCAACCAGTCAAATCCGCGATCGCATCGGCGCAGCACTACTCTTGCCACGTCACCTGGCTGAGTGCCCAGGCCCAGGGTTGCCAGGTGTGGCGATTTTTCGCATTCTTGGCTATCTTTTACTTAGAAAAGTAGCCATTCTAGCAGTCTGGCGACTGGCGAATAAATTTGGCTATTAAAGGAATTGGTTGGCGACTTAATGGCTATTTTATTTTACTTCGAATACATCGAATGTAAAACAATCACTCTTTAGACATTACATCAATGATACTTCGGTAGAATGCTGGGGAAATGTAATCAACCTACACAAGTTAGCACAAATGTTTTCAAGTGTCATGGAAGTGTGGGAGAGTGTCACAGGCATGTAAACAAACTCAGCTTACAGACTCTTGAAGATAGACGTAAACTACCTCATGTACCCTACTTACGATGGTTCGAGAACTGGCTTTAAATAACATCTCGAAGTACACAACACCGTATGTATGGCTCCCGCTGAGAACATGAGGATAAGATTATATAAATTACAGCATGCAAGGAGGCATTTAAACAGTATTTTTTCCTTGTTCCATTCGGCAGCACAACACAAATTCGTAACAACTGCTACTGTGCAGCGAGCCCTTTGCTACGCACTTCACAGTGGTTAACAATGGTTTTCAGAGTATAAATGTCGATGGAGAACACGCGGTGATTTCCCAGTCGTTCTCATGGCTCATTTTTCAGTGCGTTATGAGGCATTACAACGAATTTAAATCCATCTCACCTCAAAGTATGGATTGCTTAGTGCATTATTATAAATTCCCTCACCTCAAAATGTTGTAAACGATTTTGTGTGTATTAAAGAAATGTTTGAAAGATTCAATAACTCTATTTAACATCGGTAAATATTTGTTTTTAAGAAGATGAAAGTGACTGGTAATCGAACCTATGCATGAGAACATTCCTTGTATAAGTTTGATAGAATGATTCTTGAACAGTTTTGTGTTGTAATTTTTATAAGTTATGAAATTAATAAATGTGATAGTTAAATGTAACTGAATTTCTGGAGTCACTCTATTATATTTACAATGTGACAATATTTTAACTGGCCTCATCGTCAGTTGGTGGTGTGTCTGGGTTCAATTCTTGGATGGACTCAAATAACTGTATCTGTGAAGTCTGAGTTTCCTTGGAAAGTTCAGTCTGATGTCTGTGAATGTGAGAGTGCCACAGTGTGTGTTACGTTTCACTCAGTAACCAGCTTACTCCCTCAATTTTAGGATTATTATTGTCGAGTAACATGCCATAATTACCATAGCATAAAAATGTTAACAGATTGAAGGTTGCGATATTTGGCTATTTTTTACTGATGAAGAGATGGTTATATTTTGGTATTATTCACGAAAACATGGCGATATTTTGGCTACTTTTTGTTTAAAAATTGGCGATAGAGCAATGGAAAAACCTGGCAACTCTGCCCAGGCCTGTCTCTCTCGCTGGCCACGAGCATAGCTTTGATGACGTCATGCATTGAGTTAACACTCCTATACATTGAGTCGGCTCTGAGGCGGGCGATTCGTATGCTGACGTACACTTTAACAACTTTTGTGCCTCTCTCTGTTTATAATTCATAGAATATATGTACTACCATGCGCAAAAATATCCGAACGACCTGAATTGCGTTTCGCCTGATGTGCATGCATGCAACACAACTAACGTACGTGTCTTGCGGGTGCTCTGCTCGCTCCGCGGTATAGTCGTTCGACTATTCATAATGGATCCACTGCAGACAACCGCTCTTTATGACAATCACTCCAGTTGTAAATTAACACCACTATTTTGCAAATACAAGGAAACACGTTATTAAGTTCTTAACGTTTATTAAATCCAATTTATTACAATGACATATATTAAGTATTATCACACTTATTACCATCTCATATAACAAACTCCGTCACATAAAACATTAATTAATCCTTAAACAACATTTAATATTGTTACAAACAACAGATTTTACTATAGTATCGGAAATCCTAAAGTCCTGTAGAAATTCGAAGTACTTTTGTTCTCTAAATAGTTTTCTCACAATTGCGAAACGTCGTTCCACTGGCGAGCGGATTTTTATTAACCGATTGTAGAACTAACCAGATAATAAAAACTCAATTAACAGCAGCAAACGCACTATGGGAACTTCAATATTAACTGCGTATCACCAACATTTTCTCCGTATTCATACCTGAACAAATATTGTACACATCTTGGAACTTGAATTGATATGACAAACTACCTTGTTCTGGAATCAAACCAACCACCTCTAGCCGTAGCTAACTAAGCAATGCATTCATGTCTTATAGATACTTGATTATGCCTAAGATTGTCACAGCTGACGAAGCATAAAGATGTGTGAAATATTGGAGATTTCCTCACAAAAATCAAAACGCGCAAATCAAATCATATAAAATGCCAATTCTGAAATACTTTTATTTATTTATTTCTTACTGAACCAGGAACTTAATAATCACCGTTATGTCCCTAATCACAAGTGCCCAGACTCAGTTCTGTGTGCTACTTACATACGAGGCTGCTCCTGTCGGAGGTTCGAGTCCTTCCTCGGTCAGAGGTGTGTGTGTTGTCCTTAGATTAGTTTAAGTAGTTATAAGCCTAGGGACTGATGACCACAGTAGTTTAGTCCCACAGATTTACAAACATTTGATTTTGAGTTACATACCCGGTATCTAAATGGAAGATAACTAAGAGAAGTCAGATATTAGTAGTCTAATTATTTCACCAGCAGCGGGACGTTTGAATCTGTAATCAGGATATAATTACGTTATGCGTCCCCGGGAATCGAACCCAGAACCTACCGGTGTCCTTTCTAAGCACGAATGGACGTTAAATCTCAAATGTTAACTCAACAGGAATGACGATGCGTGCGTGTCTGACTAGTAACAACAGCACATGTCGTTGTTATAATAATAATAATAATTTCGTGTGGCTCAGAGTCCTGGTGTATGTCATCCAACTGTGCGCCACTTCAGAGACTTGCATGTCCCTAACCTGCCCCAAATATCCAACCGGGAAAGGCGACCTACAGTTCAACGTGGAATCCAAACCACGTGTAGTTTATGACACACATTGTTCAGATGTGAATGCTGGGTTAAAACACAGATTGAAAAAATCGGTGATCTGACTAGGTTTCGAACCCGCGACCTTATAGTTACCATTCAAGCGCTTTACCCCAAGACCACCGCAACACCTTAGCTTGTGTAGATAAGGCACGAAGAGACATTGAAAATAATTTTTTGTTAGTAGTCCAGTGTGCTCTATCTAGGGCGTCAAATGAAATTATGAATATTTTGTGCTGGACCTGGATTCGAATCCATATACGTGCCTTTCGTGGAGACCTAGAGGAGTCGGCTGTCTTGGAGAAAGCAACGAAATGATTCAACTATATGATTCCGAGAGGGTCGAGTGAGAAAAAGAGGAGATCCGAATTAGTATCCTAGTCCAGCACCTAAATTTTTAACGTCTCAAGTTAAATTCAATACGAGACACGTGACCTTAAAGGACAAGTGGTTTATAAAATAAAGTTTTGTAATATAAGAAAAGGTTTCGAGCGACAGAGTTACTGATTGCCATGTATTCTACCTGTTACTGGCAACGATAAATCGGCTCTGTCAAAGTTGATAGCGAAATAATTCGGTTTAATACGGATTGTTAACTACGGTGCAACTTGACGTTCTTCACTTGGTGTTACCAGCGGTGAAGTAGCCAGTTAATATATGCACATGTCAGACACTCTCCTTGTTAGTCCCGTCAGCTGAAGCAGTATGATGTAGTGGAGACTGTTAACCTCTGCTCTTTCTTACCGGGAAGTAAGGCATTGGATTATTTGGCTCCATAACAACACTACAACACTTATTGCGCGTGTATGCAATGCATAAGGATTCGAGAATTTACTTGTACTGCGACTTACATTTCTGTATATGCTTGACCTAAACTGCAACTTCATTGTTTGTTTTACTTGATTTTTGTACTCACTGAAATAAAATTGCCTGACCTTCCAGTACGAGACCTTTCTCTCGTCCTTACCTCCTGGTAGATTTACTTTCTAACCAGAGAAATAAACCCGGTAATTGATTCACAAACGACTAGTTCACGCTATTAAGAAATTTCGCGAAGGAATTTCATTTCCTCTTAAAACGTGCTAAAATTTCGTGTGGTTCATTGGCCTGGGGTCAAGTCTTTCGACTGCATGCCACTTCGGCGACTTGCGTGTCCCTAGCCTACCCCAGTTATCCAACCGGGGAAATGGGACCTACAGCTTATCGTGAAATCCGAACCACGTGTCGTTTCTGGTGACTCCTCACATCGTTATGAGGTGAAGTCCGGAATAAAACACAGACTTCAAAGAAATCCGAGGCCCGACCGGGTATCGAACTCGGGACCCTTCGGGTTCTAGTCAAACGCTTTACCCCGAGACTACCGGGCCACACAGTTCATTTATCTCAAATTTCCTTAATAAGAAAAGCTCGTTGTCAGGGTAGGATGAAGTCTGTGCCAGATTAATCTTTTCGTCTGATAGCATAAGTATTTTGCCGTAAGAAGTATCATATGTTGTGTTTCTGTAACTATGGAAATCATCAGCTGAAAAAAGACCATAAAGTGTGGTACAGATGAAAATGCAAAACGATTATCAACCGAAGGCAAAGCTAATGTTAAAACTGAGGTGTATTTTTTTCCTTGCCTTCCTCGACCGAGTATCGGAAGGCGTATGCAAAAATGTATAATGTGTTATGAATACTTGGAACGCTACATTTACGTTGACTCTTCAAAAAAGAATACTTTGTTTACAACGACTTAAAATTAGTAGGCATGACGGGATTTGAGTCGATTTATGACAGATTACCAACTTACCGTCTTACTCACAACGCAAAGCTTCCATTCGATTACACTCTCCTTACTGACTGGTATAATGTCATACGTGAGGTAACACACTTTCTTAAGAAGATACGATAGCCAGGGTAATCTAAATTTTACTTTTAATCTCAGAAACACTGTCAGTATTACTACGTATGAAATTTAGAGACAAAATTCATTTCCACGATATTCTTAGTAATACTAGGAACTTGTTTATGAAAGCTTTTTCAGAGCAAGTAGTTGGGAATGAATTTGACTTCTGAGGCAAAGAAAGTGTTTCCACATCGTATGGCACTTGCTTCCTCTTGCCTTGTCGATAGGTGCTTACTTGCGAAATGACACAACTCAAGAGCTTTGATAAATGTTGTATTCTTGCACTTTATGAAGAGGGATACAGTATCAGCGCCATTTCCCGTGCTCTAGGATACAGCAAATCCACGATACACCTGTGGGTGAAGAGGATGGCAGATGAAGGCCATGTTAACAGTCATCGTCGCCCCGGACGTCCACGCACTATGACAAAGGAGCAAGACAATGATATACTCCGCTGCAGTGATGAAGACCCATTCCGCTACAGCACCGAAATTACGAACGTTCTACAACTACCTGTAAGTAGATAGACCATCCACCGTAGTCTCAACGAGGAAGGAAGATATGGACAAAAATCGGCGATAAAGGAAATGTTGACAGAACAACATAAGACTGCCAGATTAAACTTCGTACTGGCATCTGGCATACGCAAGCAAACCAATTTCATTCTGGGAGCAGAGAAGGTATTTTCCACAGCACCAAAGGGTTCTGTCCACGTGTTTCGTCCAACTGGGCCGAGATTCGACAGAAAATATGTCCATCAGAGGCAAAGGTGTGGCCGATCTGCTGTCACAGTTTTGGAATGGATGTCGGCAAATGGTTGCGGCATTCTGTGGGAACTGGACCGTCCGCCTACCAGTAGTTACTACTGTGAAATACTAGATAACATAATGCTTCCTTCTGTTCGTGAGACGTTTCCGGAAGGCAGAATAATATTCCAACATGACCGTTCCCCGGTCCACACTGCAAATTGTGTGAAACAGTGGTTTCGAGTGAACGGAGACGTTGATGTGTAGGACTGGCCTCCCAAAGATGCTGACCTCAATCCCATACATCACGTGTGGGCAGAGATGGAGAAGATTATTAGCAGCCGAAGACCTACGCCAGCAACGAAGGCAGCGCTATCTGAAGCAGTTCAGGATGCATGGGAAGAGCTGTCGCAGAATAGTGGGTTTGTAAGAAAACTAGTTACCTCTGTTCCCCGGCGGCTAAGTGCAGTTGTAGAGGAGAATGGAAACTAGACACGATACTAAATTATGTTGTCATCAGAGACAAAGCTTTGTTTATATTAAATGGAAGTGTCTTATTTTCTCGATTATTTTTCTTGAAGATTTACATTACTTCGAAGAAAAGGAAAATTATTTTGTGTTAATTTCAACCCTTCTGTAATAAAGTATTTCATCTTAAATTATTACACGAACTTTAAGAAAAACTAAAACCAGCATGAAAATTAAGAAGGCTTATGACGTCGATGCCAATGAAGGCATCAAAGAAAGAACTATTTACTTTTTTTTATTAAGTGAAGAAGGCATTTTATTTATTAATGTTCTGTTTATTTAGATGTAGGCAGGGTACCAGTAAGGATAAAATCATAAGAGGGGTGTCATTTTTAAAAGTGTTGAAAGGCCAGCTGGTAGACGCAAACTCGAGCGCTTGGGTCCACTAGATCCCCATATTTACTAACTTGCAGTCGAATATAACTCAGTGGTCAAAGCCTACTGTAATTTCATCTTAAAGCCCATTAAAACCTGTAAGTAACGCTTTTAGAGTAGACCCTGTTCATATTAACTTGGCGTCCAATTCACCTGTTCATCGACTTTGTTGAGTATCACGTAAAATTTACGAAACCAGAAAAGGAGGATTAGGATTTAATATCCTGTCGACGTCGTGGTTATTTGAAATGGAGCCCAAGCTGGGATTGTTTCGTTAAGAATGTGGAAGGAAATTGGCTATGCTTTTGAAAAGGAACCATGTTGCCATTTGCCTAGAATAATTTCAGGAAATCACTTGAAAACAGATGGACAAACAGAAATGGAAACTATACACTTTCGCCATTGTATCACTGAGCAGTCAAAATTCAAATAGGCGAAAACGAAAAGTGAAATACCGAATTTAATACTAATTATACCTGGAGGCAACAGAAACTTACATGATACGAAATTAAAAGTCATTTCTAGACGTTGCCGTTAAGAGTGATGTTGCCTTTCTACTGAGCACTGAAATCTCCAATAATGATAACTGAATCGAATTTTTAAAATAATAGCAACTTCTGGCCTGTGTACCGATCCGGTTTTATTGTAGAAATGACACATAAAAGTAGTAAAGTTTCGTGAAATCACATTATATAGACGTTTCGGTTAAATGGTTTATTTGCAGTAACACTCGTACAACGCTAAACTACAATGTCACAACATCTAGTTTTACGACCTGGTCAGCAGTGGAAATCAAAACATCTTAGTAATAAAGTCTGTAAATAACATTGCTTCTTGCATTCGTTATTTCGCTTTCTTTATCTGTAAGAGAAGCTTCCTCGTCACCTTCTTATCACATAAGCCTATGAAGTCCTTAAGTTTTTATTTCCTTAATTCCCAGAATCTCTGACGAGGTAAAGAGAGGCAGAAAGGAAGAGGAGACGGTGAGAGAGAGAAAGGAAGAAGAGAGGGAAGACAGGATGAAAGGAAGTATAGGACGGACAGGATTGCGGGATAGACAGAGGGAAGAGGAGGAGGTAGAAGGGGACGAAGAGACAGAGGCAGATCGTAAGAGAGAGAGAGAGAGAGAGAGAGAGAGAGAGAGAGAGAGAGAGAGAATGGGGAATGGTAGACAGAATTCAGAAATCAAATGCTTTTCTCAAGGGCAACAGGGTATTTGACTGTTCTCTGGTAATCATCTTAAATGGGTGATCATGTCATCTTACGCTCATAACATGAGCTGCGGTGGAATGGCCGAGCGCTCTAAGGTGCCTTGCTGCGGAGCGCGCGGTTGCTCCTCGTCGGAAACAGCGTCGCCCCTCCGGCATGTGTGTGTGTGTGTGTGTGTGTGTGTGTGTGTGTGTGTCTGTGTGGTGTTGTCCTTACATTACGTTAGTTTAAGCAGTTTTAAAATTCAAATGTTTGTAGAGCTTATGGGACTTAACTACGGAGTCATCAGTCCCTAAACTTACAAACTACTTATGAACTAGCTACAACTAAGGACGGCACAAATATCCATGCCCGAGGGGGGATTCGAACCCCCGACCGTAGAGGCAGTGCAGACCGTGACTGAAGCGCCTCAGTCCCCTCGGCCACCGCGGCCGGCAGTTGTATAGTATTATTGTGTACACATCAGTGAACTGATGTTTACATTTGTGAAACAGGTGTTCACGATATATTTGTATTTTAAGTCATTTACAAACGTAGTTGGTGAAAGTACAAATTTCATTATGGTTGTCTTTTCAATATTTACTTCGGTGAGGCAGTGTTTCGGTATATGATAAAGACATCAACAATTTGTCTCAAAAACGCCTTTTTAGCGCATATACTGAAACCAACTGGATTTGAACACGGAATGCAAAATTTGTGAACGATACTGGAACCGCATCGCTACCAAGCTTATGTGGAACTGATTAAGTCTATTCGAAACTTCGACATTTTTTCTTGGAATATTTTAATTTTGGCACGTAAGCCAAGATAGTTATCCTTTTAATTTTATTCTTCTTTAGCCTAACAAGTTCCGATTTAACTTGACAAATTTCTTTGTAACCAAACAGCACGAGAAAAATGCATAATAATTTGTGGAAAGTGGCTAGCGTGAAAGATTAAATTGCGTATACACATGAATTAATCGGAATCGGAAATGTAACTACGCAGTAGCGCACTTATCGTGTAATTTTTGCACTGTCTTTTATAACAGAGTTAATTTAAATGTGAAATGCATTTGGTAGAAAAACGAAGACTTAATCTAAGACGCAATCCATATTTACTCACTTTTATGGTGTGTAATAGTTTGTATCTTTGGACTAGAGTCAGTCTGTTGACATAAACAAATAGACGTATATTTTACTTTAAATGCAACTTTCACCTTTCTTACTTACGGTACGTAAAAATCTCGATTTTTGTCGAGAAACTAAGATACCTTAAGCGCATCAACTTTCGGAAGGTGTTTTCACTATCAGACTTCACATAATTTTCTCCCTTCTTACAAAAAAGTTATAAATGCGTTTTCCATCACAAGTAACTTAATTGTACACAGAAAAAGTCAAGGAAAATTTAGTAACCTTCGCTAACACTGCTCTAACACGCATATGGCTTCTTCTTCCTCGTGTTATTTGAAATCACCAGAGCTTAAGCCAGTAACAGAGCGTTTTTGATCACGTGACCTAAACTTGAAATTTACTTATATTCATGCTATAATTTCAAAATTATAACAAATGTTTTGTAAGAACAACGACGGAAAATTCTATTTGAACATTACAATCATCCAGATTGAAAACAATTCGAATCCAATTTTAAACATAGCATAATAGCCTGCTATATATGCCACATTCCAGATTTGGTAACCCATTTCAATGAGTAAGTAGGAAAAGGGGAACAAAATATTATGTTCTCATTAGACTGATGTATTTTCTCGGTACGTCTATGTTAGCAAGAATACTTTTGCTAACTGTCCCATTCATTTCATACCAGATGAGCTACAGTAAAGCGTAGCCAGGTTTACCTAGTTAACATGAAAATTTCGAATGTTGGTAAGGCAACAAAATTAGAAGAAGTAAGGATGGTGAAATTAATAAAATATTTCGAAATGAAACATAAATCATTTCTTCCGTAAGACCTATGATTGTAATATCGCTCCTACACAGATATTAAATGCCAAATGAGTAATTAACCCTTTAACTATAGTGAACTTCTACAGACGTTCATTGTAATCGGACCTTGTAGAAGGTAGACTGCTGTAAAAGCTAGGGAAAAGAAGTCCCCTCAGATGAACTTCCGTTTCTAATGACCACACTGTCGACGGGACTTTAAACGTTAATTTTCCTTCTTGTTTTCGCGTGAACTGGTGCAGTCCTCTGGAGGGAAAGACTTTCCAAGGCAATTTCAAAAACAGTCCACCTCTGCAAGGCCATATTATTGTGGTATTTTAAGAAGTCAGTAGTTGTTACAGAGCTAAACGTCGCTCTCTGCGTGACATTCAAGTAAAAGCCGATAAACAACTGCATCGGGTGACCATTTGATAAATACAGGACCTATTTTAAGGCGTTAATATCACTTCTCACTCTAAAACAAAATGAAAATGATCGCTTTCCAGTGAGTTAGTCACCGAAAGTGACATCTTTCCAACATTTCAGCGTATTGTAACAATTACATATCGATAATTATTGTCCGCGGTGGGCGTCAGACTAGAACTACGAACAAACTATACCAACTGCGAGATACTATACAGTAATCCCATCTCACGCACTTTTAGGGCAACCTCTTCCTGTTTCTTTCGCACCTCTCTGTTTCTGGGAGACTGGAAACTGGAAAGTTCATTCATCAGATGCTTTTCACTTTTATTTAAACAACATCACCAGCAGTTACATTGTAATCTTTACGAGGAGACCATACTTATGGTCCCCTTCGATTTTATAGAATGAATTACATATTCTAAACATTACTTTCGCGACTTTTTTTTTTCTTGTCTCATATTCTTATCACAAATGCTTCTCCTGTCACTTATAAGCTTGAATCGAATTATCATTGAAAGTGTTCAGATGCTTAATTTTTTCGCGGATATTTTTCAATCCCTGGAAAAGATTTATTTGCACGGTTCGTCTGATTGGAAACTCTGTGCTCGAAACTTATGAAATATGTTTGTGAAGTTTGCATTTTGTAATCAGGGTAATTCTATCTTTACATTTCTGCAGTTATGTGTTAGAGGTGGTGCCAACGAAAAAATTCATAATGAAAATAGTATTCAGGTATATAATATTAAAAAGTATTGTGCAGAAAATGTCAATAACGTCTCGTGATGCTATAGTTAAAGAAGTCGATGAAGACTTATTCTTCTACGCTGGGTATATCTCTTCTCAGTCAACACAGTGGCAGGCTGCACGCCGCGCCTTCGAAGCCGCTATCTCCGTCAGCGCTAAGGCAGCGCGAGGAACATAGTCGCCGAGCAAACGTATTCTGCCTGTCGCTAGTCTAATGGAGAATTGGCAACATAGCAGAGTACGCTTGGCAACTCTGTGCGTGGGGAGTTACTTCCTGGTAAGCACAGAATTAAGCTGATAAATTCACTTGATTTTTCATGTCATTTCCATTCAATAATCTGAGTGATTTTCACTTAAGGTGTGACATAAAGTTATTAATTCATATTTGTGGGTCCAGGAAAATCGTTCCATACGAAAATTGCAACCAATCTCTTCTTTTAAAGGTACGCTTAATCTTGTCTCCTAACTTGTCGGCCAGTAAGGAGGAACGAAATTCCCGAAGTCCTCGCAACCTTCGGGTAACGTAGTCGGCTGCGAAACGAACGTGCTGTCAACTTCGATGCCAATCGTGGTGAGAGCAAATATTTTTAGCTATTCTCTGACAGAGCTACAGGTATCAAGATTGAAAATCAATAGGGAATTTTTAACAAAACTACTCAGTCAAAAGGTGTTTAGCTGTTTCCAGGACGGCATTCTCTCATATACTCTGAAAGTGACTTACAATGCTGAGGTGGTTTACCGATTCCGTGCGTGTAGAAACCAATTCCTTTCGAGTTAAAGCTGTCGCCGAACCATGTTGAAGTCAATTTGTCGAGAAATACATTTTCTTGACGGTTGGATAACTACTTCCAAACATGAGTAAAAAGTCTTAACATGAGACTAGTATAATTTCTGTGTCAGATGCTTGCTTAAAGTTAATTGAGCACCAAATTGTCTTAACTGCGTCTAATCGATATGCTAAGTGCAGTTTCTGTTACATTGACGTAGTAGTCTGGTGGATCGGTTGTAGTGTGCGTTCGATTGCACCCTATAGGTGTATATTTTTAACTGGCACGATCATGTCTACTTCACCTCTTGTAACACCAAGTGAAGAACGTCAAGTTGCGCCGTAGTTAACAATCCGCATTAAACCGAATTATTTCGCCATCAGCTCGGACAGAGCCGATTTATCGTTGCCAGTAACAGGCAGAATACATGGCAACCAGTAACTCTGTCGCTAGAAAGCTTTTCTTATATTACAAGACTTTATTCTATTTTATAAACCAATGGTCCTTTAAGGTCATGTGTCTCGTATTGAATTTAACTTGAGACGTTAATAATTATGGTGCTGGATTCTAAATCGGATCTCCCCTTTTTCGCACTCGACCCTCGCGGAATTATATAGCTGAATCATTTCGTTGCTTTCTCCAAGACAGCCGACTCCTCTAGGTCTCCACGAAATGCACGTATATGGATTCGAATCCAGGTCCAGCACAAAATATTCATAATTTCATTTGACGCCCTAGATAGAGCACACTGGACTACTAACAAAAAATTATTTTCAATGTCTCTTCGTGCCTTATCTGCACAAGCTAAGGTGTTGCGGTGGTCTTGGGGTAAAGCGCTTGAATGGTAACTATAAGGTCGCGGGTTCGAAACCTAGTCAGATCACCGATTTTTTCAATCTGTGTTTTAACCCAGCATTCACGTCTCAACAATGTGTGTCATAAACTACACGTGGTTTGGCTTCCACGTTGAACTGTAGGTCGCCTTTCCCGGTTGGATAATTGGGGTAGGTTAGGGACATGCAAGTCTCTGAAGTGGCGCACAGTTGGATGACATACACCAGGACTCTGAGCCACACGAAATTATTATTATTATTATTATTATAACAACGACATGTGCTGTTGTTACTAGTCAGACACGCACGCATCGTCATTCCTGTTGAGTTAACATTTAAGATTTAACGTCCATTCGTGCTTAGAAAGGACACCGGTAGGTTCTAGGTTCGATTCCCGGTGACGCATAACGTAATTATATCCTGATTACAGATTCAAACGTCCCGCTGCTGGTGAAATAATTAGACTACTAACATCTGACTTCACTTAGGTATCTTCCATTTAGATACCGGGTATGTAACTCAAAATCAAATGTTTGTAAATTTATGGGACCACACTATTGTGGTCATCAGTCCCTAGGCTTAGAACTACTTAATCTAATCTAAGGACAACACACACACCCCTGACTGAGGAAGGACTCGAACCTCCGACAGGAGCAGCCTCGTATGTAAGTCGCACACAGAACTGAGTCTGGGCACTTGTGATTAGGGACTTAACGGTGATTATTAAGTTCGTGGTTCAGTTAGAAATAAATAAATAAAAATATTTTAGAATTGGTATTTTATATGATTTGATTTGCCCGTTCTGATATTTGTGAGGGAATCTCGAATATTTCACACATCTTTATACTTCGTCAGCTGTGACAATCTTAGGCATAATCAAGTATCTATAACACATGAATGCATTGCTTGGTTAGCTGTGGCTATAGGTGGTTGGTTTGATTCCAGAAGAAAGTGTTTGTCATATCAAGTTCAAAGATGTGTACAAATATTAGTTCAGGTATGAATACGGAGAAAATGTTGGTGATACGCAGTTAATATTGAAGTTTCCATAGTGCGTTTGCTGCTGTTAATTGAGTTTTTATTATATGGTTAGTTCTACAATCGGTTAATAAAAATCCGCTCGCCAGTGGAACGACGTTTCGCAATTGTGAGAAAACGATTTAGAGAATAAAAGTACTTCGAATTTCTACAGGACTTTAGGATTTCCGATACTATAGTAAAATCTGTTGTTTGTAACAATATTAAATGTTGTTTAAGGATTAATTAATGTATTATGTGACGGAGTTTGTTATATGAGACTGTAATAAGTGTGATAATACTTATGATATGTCGTTGTTATAAATTGGATTTAATAAACGTTAAGGACTTAATATCGTGTTTCCTTTTATTTGCAAAATCGTGGTGTTAATTTACAATTGGAGTGATTGCCATAAAGAGCGGTTGTCTGTAGTGGTTCCATTTTTAATAGTCGAACGACTATACCGCGGAGCGAGCAGAGCACCCGCAAGACACGTACGTTAGTTGGGTTGCATGCACATCAGGCGAAACGCAATTCAGGTCGTTCGGATATTTTTGCGCATGGTAGTACATTCCGTTAAACTACTTCGTACTTCTCTTGTTAGTATACGATTTAACATACATGAATGCATACATTACAAATAAATTGAGAAAAAGCCCAAGTCAAATTTTCATCCAGTAAAATGCACACTTAACTATCTTGTGGTTCAAGGGCTTCATGCATAATTTGCAAGTAAGAGATTCCTGTATTCCACTATTAATATCGAATTAATTAAACTTTTACAAATAATGTGGATGCCACAAAACAATTTTCAACTTTTGGAAAAATTTGTAAACTTTTCGGAACAATTGCAAAATTGCAAGTAGTAAGAAGCAATTGTGGGGCATGTAACTCAGATGTCTGGATGCAACGAGTTGCATCTGTTCACTTATGAACATTGAGCCTAATATTATATCATCGTCACTTTTCTGTGTATATTCAGTTAATAGTTTTCAATTTTAAAGATGTTTTCGTCAATGATAATTTCTGTAGTCTCAGTGTTTTTATAGCTCTTAATAAATTTTCCAATTTAGCATACATATTAGGAAGAAGTTGTGGTCCAGGTTTATATTGAACTCACTATCTTCTATGTTCAAAAGTGTTGTTGAATGTCAACACTTTTCGAAGGGAAAGACGTTCATTAAATTCTAATACATATTAATCGTAAAGACATCTCAACTGTAAATGTAGTCTTCTGAAAGCCAATCTGTATATTTGTTCATTTCAAGATTTTGCGAGTTTTCTTAGATCTTTTGAGTCAGTGCAGTGTAGACCATTATGGAAAGATAGATACAATGGTAGATTTGGAAACAAACATGGAACATTGTCACTTTCCAAATCCAAGTTTATACAACTAACGAGTTGCACGGAACCTCAAAGAGAAAAAACCTGTCGTCAGTATCAGTACCGATATTCATGCTTTTGGTACCCCATCAGAAAGGAAGCTACCCTACGGTCGAGTTACTGTTATTTCCCGAATAATCTGATCATCAGGAAAATGGATGCAAATTCCTGTCTCTTTTATCACTACCATGTTTTACCCTCAAAATTTCTTTACCTCTTTATAATAATTACATTTCAAGCCCAGCAATATTTTCTAGGCATTTTCCAGTTTAAAAACAAAATAAAAACCGGAAACTTGACATAAACAGACACTCATAAGTACAATCCGCCGACTCAGTGAAACAGCTGATTGTGTTCTCTCAGGACTGTGCCGAGGCCTGTATTTATCATGAAGGCAGTGGCCCTACCCATGTTTCTGCTATTCCTTGCAAGGACATTCACTGTAGGAGTCGTCATCATGCATTTCGTATTTGATGTTTTTCCGTCTAGGACTCGAATGTTACTATTGTAAAGCATTGGCACACTGAAGAGGTAATAAAAACACTTCATTCTTACTACCATTTATAGCAATTTCGTATCAACAAATGCCATATGGACGGTTAAACCTTAATGGGGATGAGAAATTAAGCAATTCAGAAAACATATTTTGACCACAAATAAAATATTATCTTGTCAGAGTTTGGATTTCTAAAGGTGTCTGAATTGAGAAGCATATCTACACAAACAGTGAGAGTGTAGTTAAATCATCATATAATAAATTACTGAACACAACAATATATTGTGAACTGTCATGAGCATTTGACAGCATAAATCACAATATCCTTTGAAGCAAATTAGAATATTACTGAGTAACACGAAATGCTGTACCATGGTTCAAACCGTGTATCTCTGACAGAAAACAGAGGGTGTGAATAGGAAAGAAACATGCAGAAAATGACCATATATTGTCATTCCTCCTGTAATTGGCACCCTCCTAAAAAACGTTGTGTAATAAGGAAATTTGTAAGTTGGTAGTGTTGTTTTAGAAACAAATGAATACCTCACTTGTTGCACTGTATTTGTTTCAATGCATTCTGAGAATTGAATTGGCTGGAAGCTGTGATATCAAGTCGATTGTTGTGATGTTCCCTGAGCCAGTAATAGGTAAGTTAAGAAATACTGCCATATATTGAGCATTGTAATTGTGTGGACATCTTATATTTCGAACTCATGATTCCATGGTTATCAAATACAATCACTATGGAGTTACTGGAATAAATTTAAACATTCTAACCTTAAAAAAGTGTAGAAGTTAAAGCTGCACCAATAACAGTATTTTCCAAAGCCTTTAATTCTAATAATCGACACCAGATGCCAACAACAGGCATTTTGTATTCATTCACTTTTTGAATGGAATTCATTTTAACCTTGATAAGAATGTGAAATACATGTATCTGTAAAAACAGGAACTTCTAATGATAACTCTAACCAATAAATGACACAGTGTCAACAACTAGAAAATTGTATGCCAATAAGTGGAAAATGATGTAGCAATAACTGGAAAATTAAATGTTGTATCCATTGCAACAACTGTGTTAAGTTAGGTTGGAAAAGTAAACAGCCACCAGCTACAAGGTTGTAGACATATTTACAACCCCTTTCGAGCAATTATTATCCTTCTTCAGATAGCTTGACCCTTTTTGTCACCTGCCATGTTAAGTTTTCGTGATTTAACCATCTCTAAATAATTTCCTTCTCTTCTTATATTTCGTGTATTTCCTTTCGTCACCGCACATATTTTTTTCTATTCATTTTAATGAAAAGTTAGTCTTAAATATGAAGACAGGCCATGCTGCTAATAACAGTAATGTTTACAGCAATGGTTGCAAGCATGGTAACGGTGTGAACTACCCAGCACCGAGGCGTCCCACGACCAACAATCAATCAACTCAAGAAGAGAATGAAATTATGTACAGGTGGTTAAAACATGAAAACTTAGCATAGCAGACGATAAAAAACTTCAAGATGCATGAAGAATGGCAGTAATTGCTCGAAACTGGTTGTAAATAATTCTACAACCTTGCAACTGGGGGATGTTTACTAATCCAACCTAACTGGAAAATTATTAACCAGTTATTGACATTGATTTTAACATTTTTTCTGCATCCATTTCTTCATTTGATGTACTGTCATCTTCGAGACATATTTTCAATGGCGTACAAACTAATTTTTTTAAAGAAATTGTACTTGTAAAAATGTCTAAAAAGTAGAGAACGGTGCAGCCAAAGCTATTCTCAGTATCATCTGCACATTCTCAGCAGGTGAAAAGTTGTGCCCTCCACGTATGATTTACCCTAATCAGAGAATTCCTACTACTGTTATCTATAAGCTTGCTGGAAAAAAATGGGACAAAGGGAGAAATAACAATGGATGAATGAAATATGAAGTTTTCTCTGAATTTATAGTTAATGATTTTCATCCATACCTCCAAGTAAACACCATCCAACAATCAGTAATTTGGTTTGTCGATGGACGTAGAACCCATTTAACCTACCATATAAGTGAGCTGTGTAAATAACTTGTGGTGTAGAGTGCCTTAAATATCGAAACTTGTAAAGTGTGTTATCTTGGAGGTGCTATGTTCTTTGTACATGTCTCCGCCAACGGCAGTTAGCCAATAGCCTCTGGACTTGAATCTGTATAGACGATCTGAGTGTTAATAAATCTGTATCTGAGTGAATGCTAGTCGTTTACCTACAACTAACACCAGATTCCCTCACTGATGACCCCACTGCTAATACCAAGTTTGTTAAGCTAGCCGACCAGCCGGCACCTTCAACTCCACGCAACGACAGCACATCTGCCTCTATGGAAGATTCTGAGTCACACGCTCCTTCGTCACCTAGTAACTACCACTGGAGCACAGCCCCGATCAATCTTACTGTTTCTTCCACGCAAGATTTGGGGAGCAAGCACGCAAATGCCAGTCGCCATGCTCTTACCCAAACTCCAACCACAGGTAGGCAGCGGCACCACCTCCTGTGACGTAAACAATGGGCGCCATCCAATTTTGCATTTTGTGTTGGACAACAACAGTGTGGTCGAGTTTATGTTCGCGATTTACAATTAGGTGTACATTTTCTGGTAGACACTGGCACAGGCGTCTCTTTGCTACCGGCTCGCCCAGCGACCAATAAATTGCAGCCACACAAAAAAATACTACGTGCAGTGCACTCGACTACCTGACAGTGTTCGGGTTCTGCTCTGTATAGAATGAAACTTCCGCCAGAGTGCAAGCTGAAGTGGACAGTTTAGTGTCAACAGTTGGCAAAGTTATTCTTGGAATTGACTTCCTCAAGCACTATCAGTTTGTGCAAAATACTGTGTTTTATCCCCCACTAAACAAACAAATTCCTTGCACTCCGCCAAGTGACAGTTCTTCTAACACCAAACATGTGCGCCTGGCTAAGAAGAGTTCAAAGCTATCCTCGGAACTGCAATCTTGGACAAACAAGTGGCTTGTGGAGTGCGCCGAGTCTTCAAAGTTGCAGATGGAACATATGGAACTGCTGCTGCATCTTCGCAACATACACCACGAGGTAGCCTCCACACAGCAACGCCTCATGACACTACAAGCAGATGTCTTGTCAGCAACAAACAAGATCAGTCTGTGCCAATCTGGTGTTCCCGTGCCTGTGCACATTAGTGACAATGTTGTGAACTCTGTAAACTGTGACAGCACTCCCCCTTGATTGCAAAAGAACAATTAGATGATCTATTACAAAAGGGAAGCATTGAACCTTCTTCTGGTTGCTGGGTAGTCCTACCTTGTTTGATCAAAACAAAGACGGTACTTGGTGTATGGTCAGGGACTATAGGAATTTAAATGCCCGCACCAACATTGATAAATACCCTGCCGCACATATTGCAGACTTCAATCATGCACTTGCAGGTGCAAAGTACTTCTCTGTTTTAGACTGCAATCATGCATTTCATCAGATTCCTATGGCTCCGGAAGATATTGAAAAGACTGCCATTACCAGTCCCTTTCGGCTGTTCCAATACAAATTTATGCCGGTTGGGTTGAAAGACGCCCCCCAAACGTGGCAACGTTTCATCAATCAAACTTTATCACATTTAGACTTTTGTTTCATGTACATGGATGACATATTGACTTTTGCTTCTACTTTGGAAGAGAGTAAGGATCATGTTCAAGTGGTGACAGATACTTTAGCAGCCGCTGGTATTGAACTGAACAATAAAAAGACTCAATTTCACTAGTCATCTGTCACATTCCTAAGGTATGTTGTGTCGTCGGACGGTCTGATACCACCGCATGACAAGATCAAACCTGTTCTCGAGATTCCACGCACCCAGACCTACAGGGAATCACGCAGGTTCATCGTAACAGTCGATTATTACCGTAAACATTTGCCAGCCGCTTTTGCTGAGCAGGTGCCCCTCACAACCCACCAGGTCACATGGACTCCGGACATGGACAAGGCATTTAACGAACTCAAACAGCTGTTGGTTGCCACTGTCACTATTGCTCACCCACGTGCAGACGCTAAAATGTTTATCAACACTGACGTTAGCGACAGTGATGTCGGCGCAGTACTGAGTCAGACATACAATGAAGTTACGACTCCCCTGGAGTTTTTCGCGAAAAAGCTAAACAATGCCCATAAAAAATACTCAGCATTCGACAGAGAATTACTTGCAGTGTATGAGCCCATAAAACATTTCTGAACTGGTGTTGAGGGACGCGATTTCTATGTGCTCACTGACCACAAGCCATTGGTTTCTGCCATAAAAAAATCCTTCGGCTGATCCGCCCCATCGATGCTTTCGTCACATCGACTACATCTTGCAGTTTACAAATGACATTCGCTACATCCGAGGTGTAGACAATGTGGTTCCTGATTTCCTCTCTCACGTGGATGCTGTCATAACCTTAATTGACTTAATGGACCTACCTCGGTTGCAATCAGCAGACCCCGATACTATGCAGTTAATTTCGGACCACAGCTCCTCTCTAAAACCTGTACGCACTACTTTTCCTGGCATATCTGACTTACTGTGGTGTGCTGAATCGACTGGTACTTTGCGGCCGTTCATTTCTAAGTCCCTTCAGCGCCAGGTCTTTGACAAATCACATACATTAGCACACCCCGGTGTCAAAGCTTCCACCCATCTGGTATCTGAATGGTTTGTTGGAGAGACATTCGTCGCGACTGTCAGTCTTGGCCCATTGCATGCCTGCTTTGTCAACAGAATAAAGTTTCCAGGCACACTTCCCCATCCCTCGGCTGTTTCTTCCGACTGCCAGGTCGGTTTCAACATGTTCATGTGGATCTCGTAGGCCCTTTGCCCCCCTCCAAGGGTTTCCGTTACTTGTTTACAGCCACTGACTGGGTGACTCGGTGGGCTGAGGCCCTTGCTTATTCCTAACATTACCTCTGAGACAGTAAGTTGAGCATTCTTAGACTCGTGGATCTCTCGAGTTGGCTCACCTGTTTACCTCACTACTGATCAGGGACGACAATCCAGGTCTTCAGTTTTCTCTGACTTATGCAAAATGTGTGGTATTGTCAAAATTCATACTTCCGCATACCACCCCCAAAGCAATGGGCTTGTCGAGCAATGGCATCGTACCTGAAAGTCTGCCTTGCGTTGCCATGGCTCAGTATAGACTGAAACACTGCCCTTCGTGCTTCTTGGCCTACGTTCGACCTTCAAGGAAGATCTCAAGGGTTCCGTAGCCAAGTTTGTGTATGGCGAACCTCTGGTTTTGCCTGAAGAATTAGTCGCTCCCAGCAACACCACCTAGAGAGAAGGCCACGGCGCTCTCGTGTGACGTCAGCCGCTGGGGCACGGCCCACTATGCAGAAGCAGCGAGCCAGTCAGCAATGTGCACGCAACCTACTCTACCTGACAACACACTAGAGCGCCACAGCCTTCTCTCTGTGTGTGGTTCTCCCACCCCCTTCCATGGCCCTCTCAGCTCCCTTCACTTCTCGAGCAAGTGCGCTTGCACTGCCGCAAAATTCAGCCGCCACCTCTGGCTACTCATACACCTCCGCGTGTGTACGTACCACGCACACTAGACTCTTGTGAGTATGCGTTTCTCAGAGACGATTCAATGAAAGTCCACTTCAGTCACCCTACACAGGTCCTTACAAAGTTGTCAAAGAATAATATGGACTTTCTCATAAAAGACTCAACCGAGTAAAATCAACTTTCATTGAGCCTCAGGCGAACTCCCTGATTCTGCCCCTAATTCTCCCACTCTTACTCCGAGTAGCCATTCATCTTCTCGTAAATTCGGGTACTGACTCTCCACAGCGTGCTTCTCTGCCGAGCACTGTTTTTTCTCCACTTTCCTCTAATTCGAATGGTCAATCTTTTCGAGGTTTCACCCCTGACATCTCGTCACAGTCGAGCTGGCAACTACTCAGATTCTACCATTGTTTTACCATCTTTGTGTGACAGCTGTTTGTCACACCATTCGAGCCGCACTGGCTCCTCGTTGCCTCTGGCCACACCTTCGGCCACGTCCCCTCGGCCGTCAGATGATCGCCCGAGGTTGTCGCCCATGCAGTCCTGATCACCTGCCACACTCCTCTCAGCGAACGCATCGCCCTGCCATGGCTTCCCCACACCTCCCTGCCACCCTCCCATTGCTCGTTCAGGTGTCATACAAGAATTCACAACACATGTTCTTCCTAATGACATACATAAATTATCTGTTGTCATTGATGGTGGTATGGCGTGTGTGGTTCTCACGTGTGACAATGTTTGGGGAGGAAGTGCAAAAACTAGTGTGGTGCGCCGTTTTAAGTTGAGTACAAGTGCTGCGTGTGGCAATTTACGTGCCTTTGTTAGGCCTTCCGGCAAAGTGATTCTCCGTCTGCCTGCTGACGAAGTGTTGCACCTCCACTCCAGCACGGGACAGCTTCTTCAGGCGCCGGCTACGCTACTATCTGACTTCGCCGTTGACGTACCAGGTTTCACCCCCCCCCCCCCCAGTCTTGGAGGTGCTATGTTCTTTGTACATGTTTCTGCCAACGGCAGTTAGCCTATGGACTTGAATCTGTATAGACGATCTGAGTGCCAATAAATCTGTATCTGAGTGAATCCTAGTTGTTTACCTACAACCATCACCCAATTACCTCAAACTTAAAACCATTCTTTCTTTGTATTCCAGTTCTACACTAATATTACAGCCTGCTGATGTTGCTTCTTTCAGTCGCCTCAAAAGTGAATAGAAGAATGCTGCATTCACATGGCAAACAAACAATGGTGGAAAAGCTATAACCAAAGAAGACTGCACCAATCTTGAAAGAAATGCTTGATAAGATGTACTGTGAAATCGCAATTAAAACTGTTTTCAGAGCTACCGTTTGTACCCCTCGAACACTAATAATACTGATTTCTCAAAGTGCCTGGGTAGGAGTGTTTCTAGCCACAATAATATTAGCAGAAAGTCAGAAATACAGCCTTTTCCATATAATACTTTGGTTCGAATTGTTTGAGAAGAGGAAATACATGAATTTTAGTCTATACACAATGTGACAGAAAATGCTGAAGATTTCTTTCGTATCGGCTATGGGAATGTTATCAAAACGAAAACCAGAAAGAAGAATAGGAAGTTACTGAAATCACACCAGTTGCCAATGAGTCCCTTTCTGATGAAAATATGAATATTTGAAATCCACAACATGCAGCAAGTGAAGAAGCTAGTCAGAGTTAATCAGTAAGAAATGACACAGAAGATACACCTATAGTAAATAAAACTCCAACCAAATGTATAAACAAATTGAATCTGTGGACAGAATCTCCAAAAAGGAAGGGAAAGTCTCAAGTGGAACCAGTCTCATCTGTTTTAACCTCAAGAAAGTGGAATGACCTGCATGAGGGGAGGTGAAAATGAAAGAGTATGCCATAAAACAGAAAAAAAGCAGGAAAGAGATGTGAAGAAAATTCAAAAACAAGCTACTGAAAAAATTAAGAAAAATAACATGACGAGATATACTAGCATTCCGACATAACTGACATCTCAAGCTAGGCATTCAGAGGTTGAGAACACTACATCTTCTGCAAGTGGTTGCACGAAGAATAAAGAAAAAAGTGTTTCGTGGAATAAACTTCAAGTGTACAAGAAGTATTTCTTCCAAGAAGGGATATGAATGTAATAGCTGTAAAAAACTTTTCTACTCTGCTTTATCCCCAGTGGTAATCAAATACATATCCCAGTGATTCCGATGATGATTTTTGTACGCCATAATTGACTTGTGGTAAATGATAGTAAAATACTGATGATTTTGATAATGAAAGTGATTTCTCTGATTCACTGGACTAAATTCTTACTGCTTGCATCACACAAAGGCCTATGCATGGCAGTTTTTCATGAATTATGCTCACACAAATAGAAGGACTGTGTTTCTGTAATTCATGGTTTCATTTGTGTAGACTGTAGAGTGGTGTGTAATTTTACTAATTTTTTTATTTGCAAATTAACCACTTATGGTCACACTACAATTTCATTTCTTCTTTGTATGCAGTTTTCGCTTTCTACCGTACTCCTTCATTGGAAGCTGTGCTGTGAATTTTAATGAATTGATAAACTGATTATTAATTCTTACCTTCTGTTGCAGTTCCAATTATTAGGAACTGTTTGTCATAGTTGAGTTAGTTGTGAGTAATAATATTAATTCGGAAATAAATAGTAAGGTCAATATAAATTAGAGGTGCCAATTACTGATAATGTGGATGCCAACTACTGGACAATCATGACAATAACTGGTAAAATTTTGCATATTTTAAGGAATTATTTCAAATGTAAAATAAAGTATAAAACTTATGTAGTTGTAGTACAGGGTCGACCCGCGGGCAGCTGGTGGCCATCATTTCAGCCCAAGTGGAGGTGGCGTTTTTTTTTTCCCTTCTCCAATTGGCTTTGTTTGTGTCGCATTCTTGTGAAAGTAGAACGTGTTTCTCAACTGACGCAGTACTGTGTGTTGTGTAACGTATTTACAGGGAAATTGTGAAAATTACTTGTTCTATTCGCCAAAGATCATTCATCTACGATTCGTATGTGTGCACAGAATCAGCGCATGAGGTACAGAGATTATTTTCTGACGAATTTCGTAATGTTCGTGTTCCTAATCGGAGTACGATTCATCGACTGGTGGCTAAATTTCGCGAAACGGAAACTGTTCTAGGCAGGAAACGTAAACAACCACGTCCATTCCTCACAGAAGAAACATTGGATAAGTTGGAAAAGCCCTGTAAAGGTCTCCTAGAAAATCAGTTCGACACCTTTCTCAGCAGATTGAAATTTCTTACAACTCTGCTCAGATGGCTACGAAGCTACTTAAGTTACAACCGTATAAAATAACCGAAGTACAATAACTTAAACCGGGTGTGTTTTGCGAATGGATTCTGAAAAAGGTGCATGATGGAGAAATTGACCAGAAGTTAACTTTCTTTTCGGACTAATCATGGTTCCATCTAAGTGGGTATGTTAACTCGCAAATTAATCGTTACTGGAGTTCCAAAAAGCGTAATGTAATTCACGAGCACCCCTGCACGATCAAAAAATGGGAGTGTGGTGCGCTGTTAGTGTCGAATGAACAATAGGCCCTATTATTATTATTATTATTATTATTATTATTATTATTTTTAACTGAGAGACAACATGCTTTCGCTACATTTCAGCAAGATTCTGCGACGGCACATTCAGCCAGCTTATCATTACGGAAAATTGGCAATGTGTTCGGTGAAAGAATGATCACTAAGAACATTTGGCCCCCTTTGTTGTCCCGGTTTAACCCCGTGCGATTTTTATCTGTGGGGAGCATTAAAAGAGGAAGTTACTAATCAAATCCCCACACTTTAGATGAACTAAAAACAAACATTCGCCATGAAATCACTGCAATTTCTGAGAGGGAACTTCAGAGTGTAATGAACAGCTTCCTCAGTAGGTGTCAGAAATGCTTGAACAACGAAGGGAGGCAGTTCCAGCACCACCTTGCATAATGCAGATGAGTAATGAACTTTTCTTTCTAAGTGTTTGTGTTATGTATTTCAGAAATAGCTTGAGCGCCAACCCGTATTAAATTTAGTGCGGACATCGTGCAGTGCACTAAGCGGGAACCGCTATCGAAAAAGGATCTCAGATGGATTCCGTATTCCTTCATTTCCAGAAGGCTTTTGATACTGTACCTTACAAGTGTATAATAATCAAATTGAGTGCTTACAGAATATCTACTCAGGTCTGAGATTGGATTCATGCTTGCCTGCCAAAAAGGGCACAGTACGTTTGTAAGTAATGGAAAGTCATCGAGTAAAACGGAAGTGATATCTGGTGTTCCTCAGGGAAGTGCTACAGGGGAAAAATTGGCAATGAACACTACGCCATGCACTTAAATGTAATTAGCGGAGTATTTATGTAGATGACCTAGCTGCATACAGAGCATGTTAAAACAGACATCCAAAGTAGTGATTTCAATTAATAATTTATCAGTTGCTAATATTAGGGAAAGCTTAAAGCTGAGGCATTCAATGAACCCAATGCTAATTTGAAACACAACATAATTAATTATAAATGAAAGAAATCATGTAAAAACCACGGCTAATCAAAGGAATATATGTACCTTGTAACCATGAAAGGGAAGAAAGAGTAGTGACCCAGAAACAGTCAAATATTATAAAAAAATATTGTGCTGTGTTAAGAAAAATTATCAAAACGTCCAGAAACATGTGTATTATGTCTGGGATTATTGACTCTGATTATAGCTATTTTCAACATTTTTACTAGGGCCATCATTTGTCTAGTTGTTTAAAGATTAAGGTACTACGAAATGGAATGTTTCCACTACCGTCTCTACCATAGGGGCACAAGGGGCACAGGTCCAGGGCCCCCAGCCTGCTGGCCCCCCGAGAAACTCGTTCCTTTCTCCTAGGCAATGACTTTTTCTAAATGAATTTTTGTCGCACTTATTCATTATAAAGACCCAGAAATTGTCTCGAAACAAGTCATATATGGTGTGGCAAGTGACTTGGTTTGCTGTCTGCATGCAAAATCCTAATTATTATTGCGGACCTTAGATACAGAGCACACGGCGACATTGTTGTAGTAGACCCTGTGGCAGTCTGTTTCAAATATAATTTGGTGGAACATTGTATCCAATGGCGGCCTTCACACGATGAGCAATCATTCAGTGCTGTACACTAGAGACGGGCAAACCCGGTCATTTTTGAAACCTAGTTCACTGATGATCGTTTCATTTTTGGGATCGTACCTTTCCTCTCGTTCACCGTTCCTTTTTTATCTAGTTGTCAATGTCTATGGTTTTCATAACAGTCGGAATTCCAGCCATGCAGCATTGGCTCTGTGCTCAACAATTCCGTTTTACATATTTTACAAAAGTGAATTCCCTAAAATCGGTGGAGCACCAGTATAAATCGCAGTTCCTTACATAACAATGAGCACGCTGCTTCACCGTGGTATAAATAAAAAAAATTTAAAAAATCGACAGCTCTAAACCGAGTTGGAACTGCAACGTTCGACCGAAAAGGGAACGGCCGCACAGCCATCCTGGAGCTGGAACGGGAACGGCCACGCGACCGGGACTGCCAAAGTGAACGTTCCTCGTAAACAGTTCCTCGGTCCTTCCGTTTACTCTTGTGAACCGTTCCTTTGCACCCTTTCATTCGCAAAACGACCCATCTCTACAGTGAACAGAGCAGTGGCATCTGATGGTAGAGCCAGTTATTGGAACTAGAACTCTTTTTGTAGCGGGAGAACTCAATATTTTAGAGTGTAGTAGTTTCCAATAATCAAACACGCGAAAATGAACAGTTCATAAAAAATGAAAGATGATGTCTTTCCATGCAACGTAACTGAGGAAGTGCAAAAGAAATCCTATTGAGCCAGAAGGGTCTGAAGCAGAGACTGATGCGGCCTCCCCTTAGAACAAAGTAAAGGACCATGAGAACAGTTTTACAGCACAGGGAATCAATAATGAATTACGTTGAAATAAGCAAAATTGTTGGACGAGTTGATACTGGATTGCTTTCCCAGTTTAATGCTGAGGTCAACTACTGGAGGAGCATATTGAAAAGAATTGTTACAGTTGTGTAATTTTTGGCGTCAAGGGGCCTAGGGTTTCGTGGAGAAAATGATATTTTGGGGTCTCAAAGCAGTGGAAATTATTTGGGATGCTTAGAATTAATAAGCGAATTTGATCCTTTTCTTGCTGATCATTAACGAAACTGTATAGCAGTCGTGGCAAAGGAAATACATCATATTTGTTATCAAATATTTGCAATGAATTTATTAATGTAATGGGACAGAAAGTGTTAACGACGATTGTCAAAGAATTAAAAGCAGCCAAGTACTATTCAATAAGTCTGGCTTCCTCGCCAGATCTCTCCCTTGTTGGCCAGCTAACTTTCATCGTTCGTTACGTAAAAGATGGCCAGCCTGTTGAGTGATTTTTGCAGTTTTTGCCTATGGAGGAGCATAGGGCTCAAAGTATAGAAGATACCGTAGTGAAGTTTTTGGATAGACATTTCAATAAAAGGTTGCCGCGGATAGAGCTATGATAATGCAGCAAATGTGGCTGGAAAGTATTCAGGTGTTCAGGAAAGAGTAAAGGAAAAACATTAATTTGATACTTTTGTACCATGTGCCACACATTCACTAAATTTGGTAAGTGTTCAGGCGTCTGCATATGTTTCTGAAGCAGTAGCATACTTCCATTTTGTCCAAAAATTGTTCACCTTTTTTCTGCTTCGAACAATCGATGGAAAGTTTTGATAGAATGTTAAGGTGCAAATAAAGTTCTGAAGTCCCTCTGTGAAACCAGATGTTCTGCTCGTGCTGACGCTCTTAACGCTTTGCATAACACTGATCAGTCAGTGGAAACAATAAATGAAGCTCAATGCCTTTGCAAGAAAATAGAAAAACTCGATACCATGTTCCTAACAGAGATATGGGATGACTTTTTGAGAACTATCAACAACACAAATGTAGCTTTAAAAAGTAGTACCATCACAATAGACCTTGCAACAAAACTTTTTGCATCTACTTCCCATTTCATCAGATCTGCACGCAGTAGATTCGATCAGTCGGAGTCTTCAGCCAAAGAGGAAAACCCAGACTTTACAGCAAGCATGTCACTTTTTCCGCAGATTTGTCAGGGACTGTCCAGCTGAGTGCCAAAGAAAAATTTCGTGAAGAAGTAATCGACACATTGGATTCTAATTTGAAGCGACATTCGGAAGCTTAGGTGAAAGTTAGCAAACATTTTAGTTTTCTTTCTCAGTTAAAACAAACCGATTCTGAACAGTTGAGAAACAGGTGCAAAGAATTCGCAGAATTTTATCATGCAGACGTTAATGCTGAAGAACTCATATCAGAATGTTTTCATTTAAAACAATATTTGAAAAAACATTCCAAATGAATCTCCAGAGCTAAGTATATAATCCTTACATTCTTTAATAAAAGCAGATAAAATAGAAGAAACCTTTCCGAATGTAGAAGTTGCTACTGCTTCTATGTGCTTGGGTAATGTTTTCGTCCCCTATTGTACACTTCAGAGGAACCAGTTCAACTTCCAAGGAATATCACAGTGAGCTCTGATTAGTGGGATCCCAAAGTGAATACTAAAACTAAAAAAACCTTTTTGTGGGTTCAGCGATGACATGGTCACACCACAATGTGTTCCTTGATTTAACAAAGGCGTTTGATTATGTTGATCACAAAATATTGTTTCAGAAGTGGGAACATTATGGAATAAGGTAAGTAACTCACAAAAAGGAAGAAGGAAGCTTAGTGTTTAGCATGCTATTGACAGCATGGTCATTAGGGAGAGAGTTCACACTCACATTGTTCAGTTAAGTATGGGGAAGGCAATCAGCTGTGCTCTTCTAAAGGAACCATCCTAGCATTTGCGTGGAGTGTTTTAGGGAAGTCATTGGATACCTAAATCTGGATGTTCAGAAGAGGATTTGAACCCTCATCCGCCTGAATGCTTGTCTAGTTTGTTACCACTGCCTCACCTTGCTCAGTGAGTGACTCACTGTTGATTCACTTCTTACTTTAGTAGCAGAAAACATAAGGTAATTCTCAGCAGTTTTGTAAATGAATATAATGTGTACTCACAGTGGGACATAAATAAGTAAGGGGCACCCCAAGGTTAATTCTAAAATATTTCTGTTTGCTGATTATGCCAGGTTGTTAGTCAAGGTTGTTGTTTTCAATATTTATAAAATATAAAAAAATGCAGTTAAACAAATAATTTCAGGGATTGATGCTAAATAACAGTAAAACACTGTTTTTATTGTTTACACTGAGTAGACGTTAGGGGCTGATGCATTCTCCTGGAAGGAGGGGTATATTTCCACTGAATATCTTTGGCGCAACATTTCTTTTCGCCGTGATTAGCGCTACATCGATCACAACATATTCGTAAGCAAACAGACAACGGTTTGTGATGTGGACTTCGACCATAGATACTAACAGACTGAACAAACAGCAAAGTGGTTATACACATCGCTTGGTTCAAACATAGGATCACGTGACTTTTGGCAAACATTAGCTTGATATAATAAACAACTCCGCAGTTTTCAAGAAATGCCATAATTTTAAAATAATCATACTTCTACTTGAAATTTAACGTTACTTGCCTTCACAAAAAGCTCCTAGGCAAAACTGTTGTCAGATAGATACACACGAAGATACTTTGTTGCAATCCTTCGCGTTGGACTATAGGAAAATTGTTTGAGCCACAGAAACAGACCCTGATTTACATATTTTGCTGCGCTACATTCGCACAGAATGACCTCGTTCACAAAGTGACATTCAAAATTCTCTGGTGCGTCGCTATTTTGCTAGGAGGAATGACCTTTCAGTGCATAGAGGTGTCATTCTAGTTTCAAACGACAATTGACAATCGCGTGTGTTGATTCTGCGACGTTTGCAGAAGGAAGTATTGAACTTACTTCACCAAGAACATTGGGGAATGGTTCGCACTAAGCAATTGGCATGACTACACTGTACTTGGCAGGGTATGGACACCCAAATAGAAAAGATGACGTCACAGCGTTCAGTGTGGGTTACCAATCAGTCAGCCCCACCTCAGAATCTTTTTGCGTGGCGAAAAGCAGATTTCACCTTGGCAATGAGTGCATATTGATTATGTTGGTCTGTTCTGGAACACTAAGTGGGTAATTGTGGTTGATGCTTTTAGTGGTTACCGCCGGCCTCGGTGGCCGAGGTGACTGAGGCGCTCCAGTCACGGTCAGCACGGCCACTACGGTCGGGGGTTCGAATCCCCCCTCGGGCATGGATATTTGTGCCGTCCTAGTTCATAAGTAGTTCATAAGTAGTTTGTAAGTTTAGGGACTGATGACCCCGTAGTTAAGTCCCATAAGCTTAACAAACATTTGAATATTTTTTAGTGGTTACCCGTTTGCAGTGCCAACGTCTTCTACGACTTCTACTAGCACGATTAGGCCGTCGTCTTCAATTTTTGTCTGGAAGGTCTCCCTGAACTGATAGTCTCTGACAACGGCCCTCAGTTCACATCGCAAGGATTGCGCTCCTTTTGTGAACGCAATGGAATTACACATCTAACCAGTGCACCATTTCACCCGCAGTGAAATGGCGCTGCGGAATGCTACGTCCGGACATTTAAGCAGCAGATGTCCAAACTTTGTTTGGAGCACTCACGGGAGACAGCTCTGCAACTGGTCCTTGCCTCCTACCGCTCGCGTACACGAGAAGGGTCATCTGCACGGCCGCCGCACCGCACCCTGCTCCATCTGCTCCACCCACCACGCCACCCGGAGCAACAGCAGCCGCCGACATGCAAGTATCACTTCGCTCCGCGTAACCCAGACCTTTACAGAGTTTTCAGCGGTCGAAGACAGTGGAAACGGAGCGAGATCTTAAAGTATTGCGGTGCCCACGTTTGAAATATCAGGTCCCGATGGCATCGTACGCAGGCGCTACAACCAAATTCGCCCTTGTCATGTGCTCTATGATCCTTCTGCGTTTCTCTCGGTAGATTCACGCCACACGCAGACCGAGCGGCCTCCGCCGCCCGCGCGACCTCGGCAGCTGCCCCAGCAGCAGATCTAGACGGCACCGCTGCCCGGCATCATGGAGACGGAGCCCTCGCCATCTCCACCTCACCTGGACATCCCCATGGACATCGAGCAAGACGCCACGCACCATCTGACGCGACGTTGCCACCGACGTCACCGTCTACGTCTTCACGTGGGTCACAAGTCGTGGATGTGGGTCCTTCGGAGGTTTTCACAGAGGACGATCCCTCGCGAGCTCAGGCCGGATGGTGGGGCCCGGCCGGTAGTCTTATGTCCTCTGAAGCTACAGACTCCGGTCCATCAGTACGTCCACGAGCCTGCCTCCTCCCCCATTGTCGAGCTCCACACATGACGGGTGCAGGACGGAATCCTCCCAACGGCAGGTAGGCGAACAGGGGACAGGACCGAATCCTCCCAAACTAGCACAATGGCACTTCCTGCAGGTACCAGCCCCCAGCACCCACCCCCGCCCCAAGCCGTTTCCAACCTTACTTGTCACTTCTAACAAAACCAACAGTTTACTTACGCTATGGTATTATATGTGATTAAATTTAGTATGAATGTTGCTTTTGTTGTGGTCTTCAGTTCGTTGACTGGTTTGATGCAGCTCTCCACGCTACCCATCCTGTGTAAACCTCTTCATTTTGAATTTGCTTACTGAAATCGTCTCTCGGCCTACCTCTGCGATTTTTACCCCATACACTTCCCTCTAATGGTAGTTTCACGATACTTTCATGTCTCAAAATGTGTCCGAACCATCTATGCCTTCTTTTTGTCAACATATGCCAAAGACTTGTTTTCTCCCCAATTCTGTTCAGTACCTCCTCATTAGTTATGAGATCTACGCAATCCGAGCGTGAGCTCCGTCTCTAATGACGATGATCTCGATGGGACGCTCAAAATTAATCTTTCATCTTTCTAATAATATAAACAATAAGCAGTGCTAATTGCAAGATTAGCAAAAGGTCTCCGCATACTTGTATACCAACCAGTGTTCAGCGTTGATTCATACTGTCATCCGGTATGGTCAGTGTTGATTACATAACAAGTGTTGAAGTTTGGCATTATATATCTTGTCTCCATGCGTAAGTTCTCTACTGCTCCTACCGTTTCTTCCAAAGTTGCAACATCATTCGTGCTGACAAATTTGGTGAGTTTTTGTTGTTGTTGTCTCATGGAATGTTTACGTTTGAAGCTTTTTACCATGGTACCACTACCAATAAACAAATTATTGTGAAAAATACGCGAATACAATTGTCATTCTCTTCGTTGTACTTGTTTATAACAGCCTCATGCTTCCTTATATCTCTTCCACGTTTCGGCGTTGATTAATGGATTTTTTTTTCGTGTTACCTTTTTCTACTTATTACCTTCCGATTTCCTATTAAGACAAGTTTTATTAGAAACTACAGATGTTCATAACTTGCTTCTATTCACATTAAGTCAAGCCAGTCCCACCCTCCTGTTGAAAGCAGAATTTCTTCTTCCTTAGGAAAAAAATTAGCCTGCCTTGTCATCTGTTTATAATTCGATGCTGTATCAAATAAACTTGTATTCCAACTGCTGAAAATGTTGCACAGATTTATCAGTTGCGAGTAAAACGTAATCTTTGTAAGAACCAAAGTGATATTACTTACGTTTACTCTAACTCTAAAGTTAAATGGGGCTTAATTTTCACTCTTACTTTACCGTACAATGTAGAAACATACACTGGAAGATATGCTAGATAGCTTTGCTTGGCTGGAATATTCATAAAGGTCTGGCCACACACTCTGGTCTCGGGCCGCCACCAACTACCTGCTTAAACAGGTTATGGGAGGATTCAGTCCCGTCCTTTTCCACACCCTTGCAGGCTCGGGAAGATTCAGTCCTAGTTTTCTGACCGCGGGAGGAATGGATCCTGCGCCCTACATGACAACGGTTCGGCACTTCAGGGGGGGGGGGGGGGAGGGATGTTGTGGCTTAAAGTCAGCGCCACATGCCAGACGCAGAAGGACGATCGTGTAGAAGGCAGTGATCGACCGAAAGCCAATCGCACGCAGGCGCCGCGCGTCCTTGGAGGAAGTAACCGCAGATACGCGCCCTCTACAAGCGACTATATCTAGGCCGATATGCGTGTAGACGCCCGTCAGTTACTAGTCAGAGCTAAGGCAGTTACTAGGTCAGAACTCGGCTACGAACGAAGCAGTAACTAGGTCTCAGTGCAGCTAGCATCATACGGGAGATTCCGCGAGAAGAAAGAAGGGAGAAGAAACAGACACATGTTCTAAAGTTGAGTATCATAGTAATTTTCAGTCAATAAAACTTGTAATACTAATCTCTATAGAAATTTTTTAGCTTACCGTCGATTGCTGCACCAGTACTTCTCCTGATAACTAGACCGGGATGAGTACTCAACAAAAGGCGACTAGGTCACAACACATTTGGTGTTAACACACATAGATGTCATGTGTTTCAGGTAGAAGTATATGTGAGTTGTACCGCCTCATTCATTCGTTTTCTAATATTGACAGAAGGGTGTATGTCTACATATACCATTTTGTAAGATCTAAGGTAACAGATACCCGGGACTTGTTGTTGTTGCTAATTATTTACATAACATCCTTATGTAAATAATTCGTGTTAGACTTTAATAACCATAACTTATTAAACTGATGGTTTGGTAATTTTCACACCTGTCTGCGCCTGATTTGTTTGGAAAGGGAATTATTACAGCTCTCTTAAAAAGTCTGAGGGTATTGTCTTCCAGGGATTTCAGTAGCTCTGAGGCGCCTCGTTACAAATTAGGTCTTTCAGTGCTCTGCCAAATTCTTCTCTCAGTATATTAACTTCTATTTCATCTTCATCTACTTCCTCTTCCATTCCTACAATGTTGTCTCTAAGTTTAATTGCCTTGTAGTTTTACATAATTTGGAATATACATACCGATATTATATAAATTTAGATTTGATGTATTCAAATTTGACATATAAAATACTGATGTTTATTCTTATTTATCAATACATATCAACAGTTTGGTCATATAAAATACTGATGTTTATTCTTATTTGTCAATACATATCAACAGTATTTTATAGGACAGATTGAATACATCAAATCTAAATTTATATAATATCGGTATTCCAAATTATATAAAACTATAACAAATATTTCACATGTTAATTATAAATTGCAAATAATTTTTTGTATATATATTTAATTGGCTGTATCTGTATCTTATTGACAGATCACCAAATGATGGGCTATGCCCGAAACATGTTGTGAACTGAAAATAAATAATCTACTGATAACATCTTTTTATTATTCAAGCAATCTCCAGCATTTTCAAAATCATTATAAAAATTTTACAATGAAGATTGCATACCTCTACCAAGACTTTCAGTCTAAAATAAGTTTAAATAAATTTCACTTAGACATACGTTTTTGTACTACTCAGCCCCTAGTTATTTTATGACGCAAGTACTTCCTTATGTGTCGGCAACTGCCGTGCAAGACCTAGCGACCCCCCCCCCCCCCTGGGGGTTGCGACCTACAAGTTTAATAATACTGCTATAGTTGACCATAAATGGATTTTTATATCTTACTAGCTGAAAACCCGGCTTTGCCCGGGTATTTAATCATTTTTTCTGCTTTGAGTTAGTACTTCTCCTATCCTTTCTCTCTCTGCCCATGTCCTTTTTTCTAAAAACATACTATATGTATCTGAGAATAAATAAAAAATAAAGCTGTCTCGCATAGTGTACAAAATTATAAGTATCCAAAGAAACAAAGATAGTAATCAAAACACAAATGACATATAAAATGCATACGATCTCATATTTATTGAGTTATATGTTGTACAATTGTATAATTTTGCAGGTATGCATTCATTTGTAAAAGTGCTGTATGTCTCCATTAAAAGAAATTTCTTTTTGACTGCTTTATTTATTTATTCTTATATTTCCCAATTCGTATGCTTATCCTTACAGAGAAAGAGCTGAAGACATTGTTGTACGCATAGACCGAAGATATGGTCTGTGACATCACGTTTCGCTGTATGTAACTTCCTTGCTATAGACTCGCAAACGTCATCGCTGGCCTTCAGTCCGATTTTTTTTTTTTTAATAATTTGGCGGCTTTCAACCACCATGTCTTCCACCCCCTTATAGTAGCTAGCGACATGGACCTGCTATGGTGTACAACGGGCGACTTCGGACAACAATTACACACAGACCATTAGTTTGCGTTCTGTAGTTTTCGCTGCAAGGCGAAATATTAACACACACACACACACACACACACGTAGAGTTTTATATACACCGATAACTTTCCATCCCAATATACTCCACCCTTTTATCATTATCAACCCTCAAGCAACAATGCAATCAATAAAACCATTTTCAAAGAGTAATTATTGTTCCGCATTTCGCGTTACATTCTTCAAATTACTAAATACCTATCAGATCGCTATAAAACAGTGCCTAAAACCTTCCTCAGGTATAAATTAGTAACTGTACAAATATTTAAGTCTCTGTGTCTTTTCATTCGGATATAATAAGCGTGCACTGAACAGACATTCACATTAATATATATAGGTAAATAGCTATCCGATCGCCATTAAAACCGTGCCTAAAGTCTTCCTGGGGTAGACGTTAGTAACTGTACGAATTTGTAGCTCTTTATGTCTTGTGGTTCAGACCTGATAAACGTACACCGAACAGACATTCACATTTATAGATATAGATAATTATTACCTGGATTTTGGGAGGGTTTAATCTGAGGAACCACTTGTTGCCTGGATTTTTCGAAATGAAACTGAAGGGACTATTTTTCAATTTTGTGGGCAGCATAGAGGGCTAGAAGACGAAGACAGGGGATCTGAAAAGATTGAAAAGCAGGGAACCGAAGCAGCAGTGTGCAGTGGCCTGCAGTCGGCACCCCACAGTCGTTTGCAGTCCCTCGGCCACTGCTGTCCACACAGAACCTGTTGATTATTGTCCGGTTTGTTCCCCAATTGTCTGAGAGCGTTGCAATTAATCTAAATGTACATCTGCATCTATATTCCACAAGACACCTCAGGTGTGTGGCGGACGGTTCTTTGTATGCCATCGTCACTTACACCTGCTATTCCAGTCTCATTTGGTTCGCGGTAAAATCGATTGCCGGTACGCTGCCTTGTGCTCCCAATATCTCTAATTCTATCACCGTGTGTCTTTTATTTTCTTTATTTTTTTTTTTTTTCTCGCGAGATACACGTAGGAGGAAGCAATATATTGATCGACTCCTCGAGAAATGAATGGTCTCGGAACTTTCAGAGAACCCTGTATCGCGAAACAGAATGTCTCTGTTGCAGTGTATGTCACTGAAGTTTTCCTATAATTTTGGCGACGCTTCGCTCCTACTAATGAGCCTGTAACGAAGCGGGCTGCTCTCCTTCGGATCTTCTATCAACCCCATCTAGTACGAATCCCACACTGATGAGCAATACTTAAGCTTTGGCTGAACGAGTCTTGTAACCTACTACACTCCCTGAGGATTCTTTCGATGACTCAATCTGGCATCTGTCTTACCCACAATAAATTTTATGTGGCCGTTACATTTTAAATCGCTCCTTGTGCCTACTCCCAGATATTTTATGAAGTGGCCACTTCCAGCGTTTGCGTTGCTATTTCGTAATTATGTACTAAAGACTTTTCTTTCTATGTATTATCAGTACATTACATTTGATTATGTTGAGAGTCAATTGACATTTCCTGCACCAGGCGTCGATACGCTGCAGATCTTTCTGCATTTTGCAATATTTTCCAAAATTTTGAATTTCACACTGCAGCGACACAGCTAATAAGGATATCTTAAAATGTAGCACTCAATCTTGATCTGTTTGTGCTTGACCGACTGTTTTGATATTTGGTGCACTAGCTCAAAGTACGTAGGTTACTCTCGATCAACTACCAATTGTGTAGTTCTGATGCAGAATCTCAGAGAACGTACTGAAAACTGAGTGACGCAAATGAAAAGTACAAAAATAACCAACTTGGTTTAATATACCATGAAATTAATAAGGCAGAAAGAAAGGGTACGACAAACACCTCCGGTTTCTATATCACCATTCCGAAGAAATAGTTAAAGAAATACGCAGCAAAGTGAAATGTCACCTGCGTAAGATGTGTCTTACTTCGATTTTACGATCATTGTAGCGTCATGGAGCCACAGACACAAATTACTAGACTGGCAATGCTGTATACAGTATCATTGGTGTCATTGGTCTCGTCGGCATATTTCTATAGGCCTCCTGTCAACATGTGAGCAGTCATGTGTGATATTACAGAAAACATACGTAAAAATGTGCATGAACTAACGGAACTACTCTGTCTTTACAGTTTTTGCATAATGATCAATTTATGTATTTATATGGCTGTAATTTTTCGTAAAAAAAAAAACGGAAAATACATATAGTAATGAGCACACCAAACATTTATTTTTTAGTATTTCCTTTATTAGTATGGAATTTCTTTCATTAGTATGGTAATTGCAAAAGAGCTATTTGTCGTAGATAACCAGTATCTTTATTATTTTGAATTTGCTAACAAAATCTACAGTCTGCTTTGATAAATTCAATACAAGCCGCATCAAATTGTTGTTTTTATTAATCTGTTACTAGTTTCGATCAACTTCGGCTTTTCTTTCAGTAGTATGACCGTTACAAGTAGGTTATTTGTCGTGAATAACACTATCTTTATTCTTCTCACTGGTTTTCCGATAACTACAGTCTGCCTAAACTGTATGTAACATCTGTCGTCCATTTGCAAAAGGGGACAAGTACAAAAATTCCACTTTTCAAGGTCTTTGTGCCATTTTGTCCATCTTTCTAAGACGAACTGAACGATGTATAAAAATGCTGCATAACTAATAAGTCTAGCTTTAAATTCGTTTAGAAATTTACAAAAATTTGCAGAATGGGACATGTCCAATGGCAATTCTGATGCAGAAGGGGACAAGTGCACACTCCAGACACCTAGACTTGAAATAGGGACAAGTCCTTGGATTAGTTTATGTATTCTTATATCTGAGGATGCAAAATGGGACAAGTCCTTCAGAATTATCACTATTTGTTCATTCTGCGGTTTTGTGCGCCAAAACTCACGCAGGACTATTGTTGGTTGATGACAATGCAAGCATAAGACTGTTTCTTAATACGTGTTGGTGTTTAGCTGCCAGTTGTTAAGCAGGGTGTGTCAGATTTACCTGATGTGATGATTGGGGGTAATATTACACCATCACTGAGAGGAAAAGGAAGGAAGAAACTCCGTTTGCCATCAACATGGAAACGAAATATAGCAAGAAGAAACAGGTAAGCACATTGCAATATCTTTAGTAGTGTATTGAATCTTGGAATTTGTTATTTTCTCTGATGTTACTGTAACAACAGACAAATGGGACTGTATTGTTGTTGCAGACATTCCTCTAAATCATTTCCAACGCGTCCCGAATGCAGTCATCCTGAAAACTCACGATTTAAGTGTTCAGAGTTAACAATGCAAGATGTTCGTAGAGCCAACCAGATGTTTTATACCACTCCCAACAGGATTAACCAAGATGAAATAATCCTCCGACTCACACACATTTCTTGCAAGAGCAGGGACAGATCACGTAAGATTGCTACAGTAAGGAGAGAACCACAAAACAATGTAGTGGATGATCCACTTGCTGACTTTGAGGAAGTTATTGAGGATGAGCTTAGTGGTATTCTTTAAATCGCTAGTCACCTTGCTGTGAATAGGAGATTCACTAGTGTTCAGGCATAAGTGTTTAATTTTAAAGAATTGTGTGTGGCAATAGAACAAATACAAGCAATTAAATAATGTTAGAACAGTTAATAGAAAGTAGTACCATACTATATGTTTGATTTTCATTTGTATATTAACATAATAATTTGGATTATTGTGTAATTTTTTGTATAAAATGTCATAAATATGGTGTATTTTCTATATTATGATGTATTGTCTATATTCTAATAAAATTTGGAAAAGAGGAAAGTATAGTTTGCATATTTTTCTTTACTTAATTAGTTCCCTACTGCTGCAATAAGGGGCAAGTCCATCAAAAGGTTGCATAGGGGGATAAGTCCAAAATTATTTTTCATTTATTGAGAAAAGTACTAACACAAGATTTACGAAAATACATTCTCTGAATGTACGTATCCTACAGATTTATTTAGGATGTAAAGGTTATAATAATTCCAGTTTCATCTGTCACAGGTAGCTTTTTGCGTTTTGCCAACAATTTGGTCTCAATGACTTGTCCCTGTTTGCAAATGGACGACAGACATGCTCTTCTCATAACACGGTTATACAATCTATGTGTTAACTACTATGAAAATATTAGTTCTAATACAACTGATAAAGCTTACAATGTCAATTTCGTAATAGATCGTAGTAGTGCCATACGGAAGCTTTTTGACGTGAGGTGCAGCAAGATGACGGCGTCAGGCTTCAGAAGTGATCTCTATATAACCTGAATGTATAACTCTGGTGTCTGAGGATAGAATTGTAGCGTTCCTGCGCATTCATATGTTTTGCACACGAATTTGCATTGTCCGCCATGTTGTAATTAGTCAAACGAATTTTCATCAGCTAGTATATGACAAATAATAGAAGATTACATCTGGATTTGAAATTTATGTCGTTATGCGAAGTAATAGAATTGCGTGAGAACAGAATCGAAAGTTATTTACATTTCGTTTTCTTGTAATACTTCGTAGCAGCCATGTTGTAGTTAGTCAAGAAACAGAATATAAACATCTTTGACTGGCACGCTAAGAAATCTGTAGTTCAACATCCAGGTAGTATAGAGATCACTAGGCTTCAGTCACAGAAGCAAGATTGCCAGTGTAGTAACGTATGTCTGTGCATGGAGGAATGACATTAATATCAGTGACGTTATATTGAATTATAATCAAACACACGTGTTAAGTGCAGTGATGTCAAAGACAAAGTTATAGCCAAGGACTATAACGAACATTTTATACAACACAGAAATTTCAATGTCGTCATATATGTTATCTCAGTTCTTTGATCTAACATTAGATACCATTACACACATCATTGTCAAATCTGAATTCATTCTTGTCTTGTGTCATACAGCTAACGGAGTAAGTCCTCGTTTTGAGAGGGCGACATCATGATAATATTTGGAGAGTAACTGTTAGACTGTTTTTTTTTTTTTTTTTTTTTTTTTTTTTTTTTTTTTTTTCTCACTACTACGATTCGAGGTGTGTAAAGTTATTTTAAAATGTCAGATATGCTTTTAATAGGAATGATAAATAGGATTTCGTGTTCTTCATGGTTTAGCATTACCCAAACAGACATTTTAAGTATTTTCAGTATTTTACCTCCAACATCGTCGATGAACTGCAATCACCGCCCGTCATTTTGCGGCTAACTCAAATTGATACTTATTAAATGGTTTAGGGACGGGATTTGGAGTATAATAGGACTTTTAAAACTTATTTTTCAACTTGTACTACGATCCTGGACAGTGTTGGAATAAAGTATCATGACTTAGAATTTAATGAAATTTACGTAAATGCGTTTGCGGACCAAACAGAGTGCTGGTTAAAAAACGCGACATACGAACGTTTGACGACAGGGAATCATATAAGTGTTTTTGTATTGTGGCATCTGATATTTCTTGGGTCAGCAACAGTTAAATATCTGACGGAAATTCTCTTGCTTCAGATAATTTAGAGAGACTAGCCAATGATTAATGAAATCGTTTACTTAATTTTTCAGCATGAAGTTTCGTCAGAATTTCACGTAATAGTTTACGATAAAGACCAGCTTTAAATATTTTTTTTATTAAGATCTTTTCTTTGACTTATACAGTCTACATCTCAGTGAAAAGAATTCAGAATTTAGTACAATTAATGAGAACTCAGTAAATTTCTGTTAAAGTATAGTTTTTTTTATTTGTAAGGTCGCCTTATCATATATATAGATAAATCAGAAAATTGACAGGAATACTTACATGGAACGTGAGATTCACTTAGAAACCACGAATATTAAAGAAGGCAGCGACTGTCTGAAAAATTGTTTTAGGTACAGTCAGGTCAGACCAACGCAATTCATGTAATATCTGTATGTACACGCTTTATTGCACAACCCACTTTGTCAAACATCGTGCTATGTCACAAGAAACACATCATAATCTACAAACATCATACATTTTACAACACATGTTTATTCAGAATGAGAATGCTGTGTCTTCTTTACATGAATATTAAATTACATTTCGCTCGAAAAAATCTGTACACTCATATACTTAACTGTAAATATTAATACATAGATAAAACTAATACTTCTCTCGATATATTCATAAACGACAAATTTGTTAGTAAAATTTCAAGTTCGTCCAAAACACACTTTGTACAATAGTTTTACACTCTAAAAGACTGTATTCTGCGCTGCCTTGTACACATGCGCAGTTGCGATACGTTTCCCCACACGCACTGTGCAACCTCTTGAATGCGTTCTCCATTCAGAACAATGCCACAGGCGGTGTCAGTCCCTTTGCAGTTCATTTTGTGGACATCCGTCTGTGAACCTATCAAAATTATGAATTCCTTCATAATTTCTAAAATTAGTTCTCTCACAGAGTTTTCAATTTACGTTTTCTCCCTCAAATGACTGTAGTTCCAAATGAATGAAAACATGATGTCAGCTTATGCTTAGCTACCCGCATGGAGACTGACTTGAGTATACTTATTGCAAAGGTAACATTTTAGCAGATTTGTACGCTTATGTCGTATACTTCAAAGATGGGCTGCCTCGCCTTGTGAAACATGAAACAGTAAAGTAGCAGTAGGATACACAGTGAACATTTTTATTCGCTTAAGGATCATATGAAGGATTCGGTAGACAATTTGTTTTATAGACAACGAGCAATGACGACGTTAGTTAAAAATTAGGTTTACAACGTACAAGGCGTCACAACAGAGGCAATGCGATTCCGAAAACGTTTAGACACCTCATATAGATGGTCTGAATTCTTTTAAACGCGGAGAAGAAAACACTTCGCTTGATACATAAATTAACTATTAAATAAATAAAAAGAAAGAAAGAACACAGTGAAGATGACGGGTTCCTTCGTAGATAACCAAATCACTGTCCCAAAGAAACAGTCGAATAAATATATAGCAGAGTGAAATGTCTCATAGGGTAAGCTGCAAAGGAGACGTGTCTTACTTTGATTTGACACATTGGACAATTTCATAAGCTATCTCCCTTACCGCGATTCTTAGGAAGAGATAATAAATATCTCAACTGAGTATGTGCGGTGTATGAGAAAAATTGCTGAAACAAATGTAAAAGTATTTTTCGTAGTGTCTAACACAATACAACTTTTACACTTCATTATTTCAATAAGAAGAAATTATTCAAATACATATGATATCCTAATTTTGGTCAGAAACTCAAGAAAACTTCTTATTGAAATAGGACAGGAAAATACTTAAATGGTGAAAATCACAGAAAGGGAAGGAAATTATGTAGAATAAAGTGATGAAAATATTGAATTATTAACTGTAAGAACTAAATTATGGTAGATAAAACGAAGAACCTCTAGAGTTAAATAAATTTTAAAAAATTGTTACGATATATTTTATCACGAATTTCTAAAGCTATTTTATCACTGCACACGTACAATCAAAATTTTCAGTCAGAGACTGTACTACCTGCTATCTGATGAAAGCACTGTGTGTTTTCCTTCTTGTAGAAGTATTAAATCTATTTTTGTCTATTCTGTGTAGATGTCCAAGAAATGTCAGTTTCTTCCTATATATAGTCTCCGGAGATTATAAATAATTATATTCATAAAACGTTTGCGAAAATCTTCTTCTCTGTTGCCTAACAGCTGAACTAATGTGAAGTTTTCATATAATACACAGAGTAACAATTTACATTTCAGTATGGACTAAATCACAGAATAATGTAGCGAAGACGCACAAATTGACACACAAGCTTGAAATGGTGTTTATTGTAATCAACAACCGGTGGCGTTGGACAGCATCACGTCGCAAGTTGTTTTTAACGGAAAGTTACTGTTAGTGAAGCTTTACTATCGGCTATTGCAACTTCAAGATCCCGTCGGTACAAGAAGGGTGATCGGACTGGTAATGTTTCTGTGGCAAGTGTCGCTGTGAGGAACATGATTACGAAGTTCAGGGCAACGGGTTGAGAAAGCATCTGGCCATGGAGTATACGACCAGGCAAAAGAGTCGTTGCGGTTTACTGCATGTCAATGTTCATGGTAATTGTTGCTTTCTCAGATGAAGCCCCAGCTGTCGGTCATCTTTTAACTTTTAGGCATCAATATAACCCATTGTCATTCCAAATTTGTATTTCAGTTACTACCTACCTCCCTAATTTATTTCTGAAGTACTGACTTTAGAAATGATAACGGACTTTTGGGTCATCCTCGGAAATTATTCTATGGTTTCGGTACATATGCTTCAATGATATTAACAATACTGAAATGAAACGAAGTTATGTAGTTTCCTTAACAGAAGAATCTTTTATGAAGCAGAGTGAAAAGAAAAAAAAAAATCTACGAGAGAGAATATTCCGTCTTGTGTCATGAAGTGGTTTATTTATTTTTTCACAAAGTGTTTCAGAATTAAATAAATTTTAAGAATCGTATGAAACTGATAAGTCTTTTCAAACTGCGTATCGAACAGAGATATTAAGACATGAAATTACAATTTGTAGTGGAACAGAGTTCACATGGAATCGTCTCTTTCATTCCGTGTCAGCCGCTGTGTACGCCATTCGAAACAGATTAGAAATTATATATTCCATTACACCGCAGCGCTGGGCTAAACAACCTGGCTTCTATTTCGAACTGGACTCATCGCGCCTCTGCTGCAATGCCTATTACAAGACATAATTATTCCACTGCGTGACGCGGCGTAATTGAGAACAGTGTCATTAATTCGAAAAAACAACGCAATCACGCGTTTAAATCTTTAATAAACGTTCTGCGGACGCGTAAATTGACCACGACGAGATGAGAAATTTGGGCAGTTTTGCTGTCACAGACAACAAGCAGAAGACCGCGAATGGCGGTGTAGCATTACCAATTTAGGGCCTATCTAACCAGAATCAGCTGAACTGCAATTAACTGCTCATAAATTAGAAGCGAAACGGCACTAGTCAAGGTAGACGTTATTGTTCCGTATTGTGTATGTAACGATTGTAAAAACACATAATTTTACTAGGTCACTTGCGTGTGTATCCATTCGTGATGCAGTTATTCATAATTAGCAAGAGTTTTTAAAAGTACTGCGCCGTTTAAAAATTAGACGATGCTGGTTTTTAATGTATTTTTTATTTCTAAAATCGTGGATTCCAGATAAGCTCAATTCGGTGTTTAGGTTGTTACTCCAATTTTTCTGCGAAATTCCTTCATTGTAAGTAGTTTAAAAATGAATCTTAGAAACTTTTCATCGACTGTTATGATTTTTAATTTGAAGTTGTTTCAGATTCATAAAAAAATATTTTAATATATGGCTTTAAATGACTAGCTTTTTATTATGGTTATTTATCGAACTGAATTTGTGGTAGCACTGTATTTGGCACTTACAATGTCTAGCTTTGGCGAATTCTGCCTTTCTCAGTATGAGTTACTTACTTCTTGTTATACCTTACTTCTACGTCGATGAAAACAACTGAACTCAGAAAGAATTACACTTTTTCAGCTGTAACTAAATTAATGACACCCATTATGAGGGTAATACTGTCGTGTTAATGTTAAGGGACTAATTGAAGTTTTACATGAAATGAATGAAATGGACATGATGAGAATGGAGTTATGACTCCTTGAATTGAACCTTGCTATCTAAAAGAAACTCGCAGTCGATACAATTAAAAAATACTTGAATTACTTAAAAGCTGATCCACTTTTGTAAATGTTGTCTTTTATGTAGACTGTTTCGACATAGAGGTTTCAGTTACGTTGTTATACCTAGAAGGTTCAAGAAAATTCTAGAGAAAATTATAAAAGTACAAGTATAAAAAAGAAGAAAGGACTGTTATTAAATCTTCAACATGAGTTAGTATATAACTAAAAGCAACGGAACATTCAAGAATTTAACGAGCTAGGTGGCGCAATGGTAACACACTGGACTCGCACTCAGGAAGACGGTGGTTCATATCGATCTCCGGCCTCCAGATGTTTTCCGTGATTTCACTGCATCACCCCCGGCAAATGCCGACGCCCTGCCTTTGAAAGAGCACTACCGGTTTCCTTCCCCATCCTTACCCAAATATGTGAACATGCGCTTCTCTAATGATCAAGCTGTCTACGGGACGTTAAGCCCTAAGACTCCTTCCTTCCTTTTTCAAGAAATTACGCAACATTCGTGACAGGTGTTCTGAATGAGAGTAAAGTCTCTTGCTTCTAGAAATTGACGGTTTTGTTTATTTGTGAAAGGAAGAAGGGAGGAACGTGTTGAAGTCATTAGAGGCGGTGCGGGAGTGATCGGGAAGAAAATCGGCTACGTCCTTACAAAGGAATCATCCCGGTATTTGCTTCAGCGATTCAAGGAAATCATAGGAAACTCAATCACACAGAGCTCTGAAACACTACTTTCCCACGTACGAGTCCAGTATCTTACCATTTCGCTACCTCGCTCGGTTTTACCTACGGATCTCTTCAGAAAATATTATCTAATTCTTGGTGCACACATGGATTCTGTTTGAAAGAAACAATCTTGTTCAGTCAGAATTATTGAAATACTCGGAACGTTTCGAATGGCTCTAAAGGATCGAGAACGTCGTGGCTGCAAGACTAAAGCAGCGTGCTGCTCCTGGAAGCTTCTTGTCAAGAGAACGAGACGACGATTTGTATAGGGTAAGGTGGTACAATTTCGATCGTTTCGGACAAATGTAGTTGTAACTGCAAATATATTGAGAAAAAAAATAATTTTAACTATGGAATTTGTTCTTGAATGTTTAATGAATATGTAAAACAAATATTAGACAATTACAAATGTTAGTATGAACACAAAAAAAGGTTACAGAATTGAGAAAAATCTGTAGGAAATGTACCACACTAGGTACAATTATGATCACTTCCGCTTACAATTTTGATCACTGACTTTTTCCACATAAAAAGCACTGTTTCCTTCGGGCACCAGCGCATACTTCGCGGTACCAAACGTTGCACAATAATGAATTTACAAGCGCGTGGAAACTAGAAAATTTATAAGAGCGCGTTCGACGAAGTAGCTCCACGTCCATCTTAACAGGAAGAAATTCATATCTCCGTAGCACAAAGTGGTGTATTCTTGGAAAAGACAGTCTGAGCAGCTGTAGGAACCTGTTACACTACAACACAAAGGCAAGTGCTACGAGTGAAAAATGGCGCGAAAACTTATGTTGATCGGAATTGTACCTATATCGAATTTGTACCACCTTACCCTAGATGTTTTGACGTGTAGTGATTAACGATCCAGACAGTGGAACGTTTGCACTTTCTTACGAGTGCTTTAAAATTCTGCATTTAAGCCAGATAATTATAACCGCGAAGCGGATGAAACGAGGGCTCTTTGGTAAGCTGTAGGATCGTTTCAAGTAAGAGACAGATTACTTCGTCTCCTATTAAAGGTAAAAGAATGCACTGCTCTCCGTGTGACGCCATACAATTATAGACTGTTTTAGTCGGAGACGTACTGACTGAATCTGTCGAAGGCTGAATATAATTATGTGAGGCGTACACGTGGCAGTCCCATCGTCGGTTTTTATAAAGAACATCCAGCTAATAAATCGACAAATTGTCGGAACCTAACTGAAACGTGTTGCTAACGTGTCCTCTAAGGTGTCGCTACGGCCGGCGGTCCCCGGGCGAGTGGCGCGGCAGCACGACGCCAGCACACAGACACAGACAGGTCCTGTCCTCACTGAACACGCCGGCACGCGGTCACTGTGGCCGCGGGTGCTCTCGCAGCGGCGGCGGCCAGAGGTGGCGCGTTGGCCACGGCGCCGACTCTCAGTTGAGGGCGTCGTTCCCCTCGTGCCCGTAGAACACCGGATCTGTCGACACAGACAAGCATTGTCGTCAAATGCGTAGTCGAGCGCAAGGAAACAACAACTTTTACAACTAAGATTATGCAACAAATGCGGTTCGTCCTACGGTGCATTGGAGCAGTGAACCCCTAATGAAATATTCGTCACTGACAAGGAGAGGACGCCTACTCGTTATCGCCGAATTCGTCCAAATGTATGGTTCATTAACCTTTCCCGGCGTAATGAATGTTCAAACAACTTACGGGTAGGGGAGACCGGGGCATGTTTTCCACCTTTTTATATTTTTAATTTTTGTTGTTTTCATTTTTAACAGTTTTGATGTAAACAGCGGATCATTGTATTTCCTATACTTTTATCTACAGTCTTGTAGAAATATTTTTTAAAATAGCAAATATCCTTCTTGGCAGAAAATGATTTTGTCTGACCATGTTGCGTTGGAAAAATTTGCCCCGTATGCGGGGCAAGTTTTCCAGCTTACTTAAAATGTACAGGGGCAAGTTTTCCAATTACCCTTTAAATGGGTAATTTATTTTTTCATCTGGTTTTTAACTGGACTATCAGTCAATACAGCTGACTTCCTTATTTTCCTTCCTTGTTGTGTTTGCTTCCTAGGTGCCGCCTTCTCAAAAGGCCTAATTTCTTCTGAAGTTGGCCAAGATATTGTGGATGTAGACGGAACGCCTTCTTGACAAGCAAGAGGTAATGTATTTGTTGGTGTAGTAGGAATTGATGAATTCGATGGACTCGAATGGAGGCTGTGATCAGTCGTTTTTTTTTTCTGTCAAGTTTGAATCTAGTCCAGGACTGGTAGGGCATTCAGAATTTGTAGGAGCTGGTCTGTCTGTAAAGTAGGGAATTTCAACAAGTAATTTTTCTGAGTCCTATGTGGAATATTGAAGTCCATGGATGCTTTCCTGACACTGCACCAGCCTCTAAATGCTAATAGAACAGCATTTATTACTTCAGGAGTGTACTAACCCCTCTCGGTCTTCTTTGTATAATTTCGGACCATTTTAAGTCAGTAAAACACATTTTACAATGAACCATTTGAAAGAGGGCTATTTGGCACAATTTATTACACAATAAATACATATTTAAAGGAATAATACGAGATGTTCTAGGCTGAGGCACGTTTTCCAACGAGACACGTGCAGGAATATGTGCCCCGTATGCTCTGGGAAAACGTGCCCCGTCGCCATATTCGGAACTATAACACTACGTCCATGATTATCCGTGGAAGCTATTTACGAAACAAATGCACAGTTACGTGAAGAAAGAAACCGACGTTTAGTACGTGCAGTGTCAAACTAATAAGCTTAACGCTAGTATGTTTATTTTAAGTTTCAATAAAAACGTGAAAGTTTAGTTACCTTCGCAAAAATGACAAAAACAGTCCTACCGGCAATTATGACTACCGGTACAACACAGAAACTTTTGTAAATGAAGCGTGCTTTGTTGCTGCTTCCTACAGTATCGCCGGTGGTACCATCTAGCGGTTTGTTTCGAAACTAAAGCGAGTTGGAAAACTTACCCCTATGGAAAATATGCCCCGGTCTCCCCTATGCTACGTCTTCGACAACCGCCGATATTTCGTCAGGAGGATGAAATGTTCCACTTCATTTTTTAGTAACTGAGAATTCGGCTACTGACCGGGTAAATAAACAATCTACCAATAAATAGTGCTCACATATTTTCATCACAATCTTTATTTTAACACCTTGCCGTTTTAAAATACCGAACTATTCACTATCTTCAAAAAGCACATGGCCACCATACACTCGTTCTTCCCACCACTTCCGGCCACACCCAAAGATCTCCGATCAAAGACGCTCTACTTCGACTTAACACAGACAAAGTGAGCGAGAGCATTCTCGCAACAAATAACTATTCTCACCCTACCTGTTACGTTTCAAGGACACCCTGTCATTCTTAAGGCACAACTGCACTCAAGGAAGCAATGTGAAGCGTATTTAATACCTCGGTTTGCAAAGGGTAAAAAAGGAGGATAACACAACAGTACAAAATGTTCAAATGTTTGTTAAGCTTATGGGACTTAACTACGGGGTCATCAGTCCCTAAACTTACAAACTACTTATGAACTACTTACGAACTAGGACGGCACAAATATCCATGCCCGAGGGGGGATTCGAACCCCCGACCGTAGTGGCCGTGCTGACCGTGACTGGAGCGCCTCAGTCACCTCGGCCACCGCGGCCGCCAATGAACACAATCGTTACACGCGCTTACAACAGCCAAACAAATCCGGTGTTGCAGAAAACTGTCTTGGCACCGGTCATCCTATGGAATACAACAACACGGAGATTCTGGCATGCACTTCCAGCTATTGGGATAGTGTTATTAAGGAAGCTGTTGAAATTAAACTAGCAAGCGACCTTATAAACACAGATCGTGGTTTTTGTTTAAATTCTGATTGGAATCCGCCACAGCCTCTCGTCAAAAAACAGAGGGACAAAATTAATGCTGCCCCACCTGTTGATTAAGTCACTATAGATAATTTTGATGTTTGGTCATCTTTGGTTGTGTTGACTCTGCAGTGATTTGTACTGTGTGTGTTATCTTCCTTGTTTACCCTTTGCAAACGGAAGTATTAAATACGCTTGCACATTGCTTCCTTGAGTGCAGTTGTGCATGAGAATGGCAGGGTGGTGAGACACGAAAGTGCCTCAAGTGGGAACTACAGATGGTCAAGCGTTTAGGAAATCAAATGAAGTTTGATACGGATCTATCGTTGCCCTGTGACGGCGTGTTCAGAAAGCGGTGTTCGGCTCAGCGGTAAAAGCTCGGATTGGTATTGAGAAAGTCTCGGGTGCAACTCCACCCGGCGGCAAACCTGTTCCTGTTCTTTGGCAGTGCGTACACCTACAAATAGTTCACCAAGTTATAGTGAGGACAAGATTAGGTTAATTACAACACGCACGGAGGTATTTAAATAACCATTATTCCCACGCTCAATACGTGAATGGAATGGGGGAAAAAACCCTAATAACTGGTAGAGCGGGACGTAATCTCTGCCATGCACTTCACAGTGGTTTCCAGAGTATTGATGTAAATGTAGACTGACGTACAATTAACCGCAACATCATATAGGTAATTTTATTAATTATATAAACAAAAAAAGAAAGGGCATTGGATGAAATTCGGGACTACAAACATTTAAAAAGGGACTGTAAATAACGCGTACTTGGGGACGTCGTGTATGTAAATGATGCCTGCATTCTTTTGCAATTGCTCAATTACATGTACCGGGGTGATACTCATCGAAGAAACAGGGGAAGCAATAATTTTGACTCCACGTTATGAACTCACATATAAATACAAAATAACATATATGATGTTGCGGTTAAGTGTGAAGTCAGTAGTGTCCTTGCGGACGCTGATCGTGTTTGTTCGCTTCTTTGGTTCTACGTGTTCTTTGGCTCAGCTTTTTTATTACAGAGAGCGTTCAGCCCTCTGACCGGGCGCGCTGAACCACGGCGCCCGGCACGCTGAACCAAACACCGCTTTCTAAACGAACTCTATCAGGGGCAGTTGATAAGTTGCATATGGTAATAGAACCATATCAAAATTCCTTTTATTTCCTAAACGCTTGGCCATCTGGAGTTACCACTTGGGGCACTTTCGTCCTCTCTTTGACGGAGAACCTTACATTATATAACGATGATAAACTTTGACCCTTTAATGCATAATTTTTTATTTGAAGCTATAAAATTTAACACGATTAATGTATAGTGCGTTAATACAGAGAAAAATATTGAAAATATGCTTAAAATTATTATGCACTACAGCAACAAAAAGTTCATAGCTGATTAGCTGTATAGTGCTTCCATGTTGTACCCAATGCAGTAAGTGTCACTATTACGCCTCTCAACTTTACAGAAAGTAACTCATAATGCAACACTAGTATGTGATAGACTACTTTTACAATGCAAAGGAGGAATACTAAAGTAAACAAACACACATGTTAGGAGTAACTAAGTGCAGGTAACTGTCTAACTGATTCAGTAGCATTTTGCAATTTATTATTTCTAGGACGAGCTACTAGCATATGTAACACTATGTATACAAGCAGCTACAAATGAATTGGTGGTAAAATGTTGATCAGTTTGAAAGATAATAATAAAAAAGTGGTTTGTAGCTGATCAGCTACACTATACATTGAAGGGTTAAATAACCTATTCTCCCGCCCTCTTGACGGATAATTATTTAGTAACGTATATCAACCTCCCTACCGACGTCTGCAATCAAGTTCGAAACTGACGGTCAGCTTCGGCCGTGGCGCAAAATCAGGTTCTGCAGCTCCGGGGACCACATTCCAGCCACCTAGTTCTGTGGAGAAGGGGGCGGGGACTGGGGTAGTCTCCTATCCTGAGCACTGGTCGTGTATCCGCCGAAACCTCCGCTCCCCCTCCCCCAGCTGCCTCACCGAGTCAGCGTGCAGCTCCTCTTTCCCTCCAGTTCTTCAGCCAACATGGCACACAAATAGCAGAATCCGAAACTAATTCATATCTTCACTCTTCTGTAACATTATAATGTTTCTTGTTGTCATTGATCCCTGCAAGGGATAGAACCTAGTTAGCAATTGTAGTGACGTTACCAACACTGTCGCCCGTTTTTAACAGCTGGCCACGTGAGACAGCACGAGGATTCAGTATGCAGTTGTGAGTTGGAGGACGTGAGTTGTCAGTTTTGTAGTGTCTTATTGTGGGTTAATACCCAGAGGGGGCCCGAATGGACTGCGCAGTCCGAGGTAGAAATTCGTCGTACTGCGCATGACGTCACCGCCGAAGCACGTGGCAGCACTCGTAGCGGTAGCTCCACAATATGTTTTCAAATGTTTGTATAGCTTATGGGACTTAACTACGGGTCATCAGTCCCTAAACTTACAAACTACTTATCAACTACCTTATACTAAGGACGGCACAATATCCATGCACGTGGGGGGATTCGAACCCCCGACCGTAGTGGCCGTGCAGACCGTGACTGGAGCGCCTCAGTCCCCTCGGCCACCGCGGCCGGCCTTTAAATTCTCCCAGAATCGTTGACAAAAAGACTTTAGCAAGTGCCTATGGAACAAACGAGCACCCCCAAAAACAATTCTCAGCATAATGTATTTGTGCTGTGAAACAATGTAGATTGAAAAATGAAGGACTCTTAATGTCAATTAATTCTTTATTTGGCCTTCATTGTGACTTTTGTCACTAGGTACTGTGTATATATTAACGGCACAGCTGAACCAGGAGTTTTTGAAAATTTGTTTCCACAGATTAGAGGTATTGGCCATTTCTATCAGCATCCTCCTCCTAAAGAAGTAAAACATCGTTTGCGTTCGTTGTTTCTGGGAAAGAATGCCACAGACATTCCACTGTCTAATACTTGGTCTGTGAGACAATTAGAATTCTCTCAACAAATCCTGTCAAATAGAATAACCTTGGGTTAATATATATGTTGGTACAATGCAGAGACTAAGGGAGACTAATTCCTCTTTCCTTTCACTTGAACAGAAGCTTCGTATAAAGAGCCTAGTGAGACCGACACCAGATATCAAGTTATTAAATAATAATAATAATAATAATAGCTAATAATAAAAGTAAGGACATTATAAGACCTTTCTAACCAGACATTGATAAGAAAGTAGATTAGATATTAAGTTGTGAAATTACAAACAAGTTGTACTGTTTTCCGTGTCTGTTGTTCGACAAAGAAAATTCTGGGTGAGAAACAACTTGGGTGTTTAAAGGCGTTGTCGATATCGGGCATTTAATACAGATGATAAAGAAACATGAACGTTCTGCATCGCAAACAAGCGCGAAGCTAGAGCATAACCTTTCAAGGAAACACGATATTAGGAAGCAACGGACATGCTTACAGGCAGTCAGATGAAAGGCACAATGATCAGATTCGTAAAAATCATTACTTTCTCTCTAAAACTGTGTAATGCATTAATTTTTTGGTGATTATGAGATCGCACATCGTCGACATGACGAACGTGCTCATTTATTAAGTGTAGTATTAGGCTGTAGCAACAATTTATGCCGACACAGAAGGATTTAGAAGAAGATTGTTGAATAAGTTCTGAGATTCCATTAAACCAGTAAAGTAGATCGTGGAGTAGGCCTATTGGGGAAACGGCGTTAAAAAAGAATCGTGGAAAGTACACTACTTCTTAACTAGCATTGAAACGTGTGCATATAAATGAGAGTATAACTTTAAAATGGCTTTTTCTCAGAAACGGTAAATATTAAGGAGAAAAGTATGAAAAGATTTTGTAGATAATTACACAATCCAGAATTTTTGTCTTAGCTATTTTCATCATAAATCTAACCCTTTCGCCAAAAAGTAAAACATTTTTGCGAACATTGACGTTGTGTAAAATATTTTGCACATATGGATTTGATGGAGACTTTTCACAATTTCATTATAATGGTGTTCCAAACTATTATGCAAATTTTCAGCCTGCTGGGAAATAATGCAAGTGTGAATGTTTATTTTGATTGGGATTTTATTACTGTATGGCAATTACTTTGTCACTTTTTTTCTCTCTTTTGCTGTTTGGAATCTTATTATCCATCTTCCTTTGAAACCCCTGGGAATAGACATGCACGAACTACCACTCCTCTGCAAGACATTTACCAAGTGTGGAACAGAGTATAAATGATAAAAGAAAGGAAATCGAGGGCTGCAAACAGTGATTTCTATACAATCTGGATTTATGACTCTGGTCTCTGAGCATAGAACTGTAGTGTCAAAATCGTTTCTTGTGGATGTGTGTGTGTGTGTTCAATTGTTTGTATAGCTTATGTAACTTAACTACGTGGTAATCAGTCCCTAAACTTACAAACCACTTATCAACTACCTTATACTAAGGACGGCACAAATATCCACGCCCGAGGGGGGGATTCGAACCCCCGACCGTAGTGGCCGTGCAGACCGTGACTGGCGCTCCGCATTCCTCTCGACCACCGCGGCCGGCGAACTGTAGTGTCCTCCACATTCATATGTTTTGCAGAAGATTGTACATTGTCCTCCATGTTTTAGTTTGGCAAACCAATCTCCATCAGTTTGTACATGACAAAGGTTTTCTTGCTTACTTTCTCTTTTGAACTTTGTTCAATACGCAATGCAATAGACTATTATAAGAATGGAATCGAAACATGTTTTCTCTTTCCTATTCTAGTAACATTTCGTAACAACCATTTTGTAATTATGCAAGAACGAAATATGAGTGGTTCATGGTGTGGGTTCCTGTAGTCAGGTCCTAGCTCATGAACCGCGGGCAACGTATGAGAGGCCAAGTAAATGGTCTTGACAGTTGGGATACCAGTTACTTTAGAATAACGTTGTGTATCTCGGACATGTCCTGAGTCATGGACACCTTTGTGTTCAGACGGCAACGACTACCGAATCCACCGGTTAGTCCTTCAACCGTTAGGGGTAAAACCCAATGGGGCCCTGGGCAAGTAAGGCTAGCAAACTGCATCCCACATACTTCAATATGACGCTGGCAACAATCAGATCAATTGGAATTACACTGGGAAGAAGGTAGAGATGGCAGCAAAATATCGTATTGTATCACACACAAATTACAATTGCAACCAATATCTGAATAAAATACGTTACCGTATGTTTATTGTGTATGATATATCACCTGATCCCCTAATTGTTTTGAGCAGTGAAGTAAATAAAATCAAATTTTAAAAATGGTTCCAGGATGATATTAGGACCTGCAAAGGAAACAAACATACGAACTTCCCCAAATTTATGAATATGACACTACAGTAACTCACGGCACATCCTTGACTGTCACGATTACAGGCCTGAAACTATAGCATATGACTGACGTGGGGCGCGGTATTTGAACACAAATCGGTGCTCACTCTAGAAATAGCCTGGTCACTGTGCTTGCTCACCTGAGCGGAAAACAATTATTTCCCTTGTTGCTTAATCTTTGATCCGAAAATACGTAAGCCCAGATGAATTTAATAGGAACGAAAATAAGCAAGTCAAGTTCTTTAATGTTACTATCTATTTATGTAGTATGACTTGGATAACCACCAGACAAAAGAATAACAGGAAAACCGAACGCTAAAATGAAAAACAATGAAACAAAGACTCAGCAGCAATTTCTTTTACGTATGTCAGAAAATCAAGAAGCTCCTGGGCTCGCCGTGTGCACGTTGCAAAGTGGCCGCATTAATATGGCGGCGGTTTAAATCGATACAGACGCCGCTGGTTGGAGCCTCCGTCAGCCTTCTGTGGCCTATGTAATCCTGTTATCTCTTCACCAGCAACACTCGCTTCGCTTAACCTATTATTGTATGCTGGATCACAAACTCCGTATGTCTTTTCGAAGCAAATTGGTACACGTTAATTTAAATTCTGCCTAGGTGGTATGTTCAGCAGTTATGTTTATTGCTGAAAAATTCTGTACATCCAACGACTCTACCCAACAAATGAACAAAATTTAAACAAGCTGAAAAATTCTCCTGTCAGAGCATAAACAAAGGTAGATATTTTCCTATTTGAACAACACAGGCAGAAAAGTGTAGAACCAGCTGTTCTCATTCCGCCTTCCTCACCAAACATTTTGGCATGCGAACACATTCACGCTCTTTTAACACAGAACATGCTAAAGCATTTTCTGCAGTCTCTAATCGTCATACACAACATCTCCTTTCACTTCCACCGTCTAGCACATTCAAGACTGGCGTAACTGACCCTGGATGGGGCAGCTGAACTACTGGTCTTAACGAGTTTTTCGAAAATTACAGGTTTCTAACTACGAATGCAATAATTGAGTTGGCTGTCTCATTTGAAACAATGGAACCTTATTTATCTATTAAAATATTAGTAAATGTTAAAATAAGCAGATACACAAAATATTTTAGTAAATCTTGTTTTTATTAAGAAAAAAAAACCTCTTGTACATATCATTCTTGCAGATAATCACCTTCTCCTTTTGAATCAGAATTGTCTATTCCCTCTTCCACGGCATTGAAAATATCACTCTCATGTAAATTCTCCATATCGAGAATATGGAGAGTGCGAGCAATGCAGGTAGTATGCGAAAACGTACAAATAGTTAAAAGTCCATTCACTATATAGCAGCACAACGCAGAAACCTTCCTTGTTAATTTTACGTGGTTACCAACAGAGGGCAGGTTGTGCAAAGGCAGCTACTAATTTTTTATCATTGCACGAGTCAGACTGGGGCGCCGTCCACAATTTGCTAGATATGTTTCTGTCTCCGACTCTTCATCGAACGAAGATATCAATCTGTAATATGTACAAAAATCTTTTTTTCGCCTACTAGATTTTTTTCTAATCAGATGGTAACTTTCATTGCGCCCTAAACGCCTTCTGTCAGCACAATACACACTTTTACTCGCGAACCATAACGTTTTTTTCGATTGTATATTGATAATGGAGAAATATTTTTGAAACGGAAAAATGTCGTTTCTAGGTAATTCTCTACAGGATGTACAGTTTTACTACGGTTAGTTATACAGATATGTGCGACTTAAGGAGCAAAAAAGGCTGAAAATCAGATTTTGTGATTTTGTTTGAACCCCTGGAGCTCGGTAATAAATTAAAATATCGAAAAATTTAAAAAGTATTTTGTACATCTTAAGAACACGTGGTGCAAAATTCGACAATTTGTAATGAACAGAAAATATCTAAGTGTTCATTCTCACAATTCGTGACACGAAGAATAAAACGTTTCACAAAATACTCACTGAACGAACAGGCGCAGTGGTAAAGTACTCGACTGACATTCGGAAGGTCACCACTTTGGATTTAGTTTTCTCTTGTTTTTACTAAATAGATTAAACATAATATTTACAATGTACGACTGTAAATAATTGTTTTATGAGCTGCCGGCATGGTTCCTTTGAAAGGGACTGAAAACCCTAAGAGATTTTGGTCACATGTTAAATATACTAGGAACGAAACACAAACAATACTCTCACTACATGATAGTGCTGGCGATCCTGCCGATGATAGCGCTACTAAAGTACAGTTACTAAACATAGCTTTTAGAAACTCATTCACCAAAGAAGACGAAATCAATATTCCAGATTTCGAATTACAAACAGAGGCAAGAATGAGTAACGCTGAAGTAGATATCCTCGGAGTAGTGTAGCAAATTAAATCACTGAACAAGAACAAGTCTTCTGGTCCGGACTGTATACCCATTAGATTTCTATCTGATTATGCTGAAGCGATAGCTCCTTACGTAACAGCCATATACAACTGCTCTTTCAAAGAAGGACCTGTACCAAAAGATTGGAAAGTTGCACAGGTCACACCTATATTCAAGAAAGGCAGTAGGAGTAATCCACTAAACTACAGGCCTATTTCATTGACGTCAATTCCAACAGTATTTTGGAACATATCCTGTATTCAAATATTGTGAATTATCTCGAACAGAATTATCTGTTGACCCAAGATCAACACGGATTTAGAAAATATCGTTCACACGAAGTGACGAGTGCTATCGAGAGGGTTCTAGAATCGATTCGGTATTTCTTAATTTCCAGAAGGCGTTTGACACCGTACCTCACAAACGGCATTTAATCAAATTGCGTGGTTATGGTATATCGACCCAAATTACCGATTGGATAGGGCATTTCCTGTCATAGAGAAGACAATTTCTAGTAATCGATAGTAAGGCATCGATTAAGACAGAGGTGATATCGGGCGTTATGTTCATCTGTTGTTCCTTATTTACATAAATGATTTGGGAGAACATCTAAGCAGCTCTCTTAGCTTGTTTGCAGATGACGCCGTCATTTACCGTCTAGTAAAATCATCTGAAGATCAAAACCAACTGCAGAACGATCTAAATAAGATATCACTATGGTGCAAAAATTGGCAACTGACTCTAAATAATGAGAAGTGTGAAGTCGTCCACATGAGTACGAAAAGAAATCCGTTAAACTTTGTTCACTAGATAAATCAATGAAAAGTGAAGGCCGTAATCTCCACAAAATACCTAGGATTTACTATTTCTTCAGACCTAAACTGGAAAGAAATCACAGATAATGTTGTGGGAAAGGCGAACCAGAGACTGCGTTTCATTGGCAGAACCCTTAAAACGTGCAACAGAACTACAAAAGAAACTGCATACGCTACGTTTGTCCGTCCATTTTAGGAATATTGCTGCCCAGTGTGAGATCCTTATCAGGTGGGTTTGACGCAGGACATCGAAAGAGTCCAAAGAAGGGCAGGTCGTTTTGTATTGTCACGATACAGGGGAGACAGCGTCACGCAAATGATTCGGGGATGGGAATCATTACAACAACGGCGCTTATCTCTGGGGCGTGGGCTACTTACGAAACTCCAATCGTCAACATTCTCCTCCGAATGCTAAAATATATTGTTGACTGCCACTTACATAGGTAGAAAAGATCATCAGAATAAAATACGAGAAATAAGAGCTCGAACGGAGAGATTCAGGTGTTCTTTCTTCCAGCTCGCTATTCAAGAATGGAATGGGAGATAAATAGTATAAAGGTAGTTCGATGAACCCTCTGCCAGGCATCCCATGTAGATGTAGATGAAACGGCCGATTTTTCTCCATACCAAGCTGATACGTCTTCTCTAATGATGTCGTCGTTGACGGCACGTTAAACTCTAATTGTTCTGTTTTCTACAATACATCAGATGATACTTACTTCATTGATATATTAATGTAAGAGGTGTGCGTTTCAGACCCAACTATATTTTCTGTAGTTGATCGGTGAGTGACAAAAACGATTATTCTTCCCAACCACTCAGAGATATTGTTCAAATGTTTGTAAATTTAGGGGACTCAATTGCTGAGTTATTAGTCCGTACAAAATACTTAAACTAACGTACACTAAACTAAGGACAACAAAACACTCATGCCTGAGGGGGGACTTGAAACCCCGACGGCGAACGGCTGCGCGCACCGCACGCGGCTAATCCGCCGCGGCTTGAGATTTTTTTCTGTGAAATAAACAATTTAAGTTAAGGATCCTTCGTCATCTAAGGAATAATTTCAGTACGATAGTTACATCGTGAACTATTCGCAGAGACCAAACATAATTTTTATTACATTTTAAGGTTATTAATAATACCTAAAATGAAAGCTGTGATAGTAAATTACGTTTCCGTATGTATGGTCACAAAATAAAATTCTTACTCGCCGCTACCGTTTAGCTGGAGTAGTTCAGAGTCCACCGTCCCGTCAACGATGTGGCTATTAGCAACGTAGCGAGAGTAATGAAGCAATTAGCAGTGTTTTTAAGCAAGCATCCCCATCAGTCGCTATAGACAAGCAACAGGAGACGCAGAGGCGGATGGGCAGACTCAAATTAGATCACCGTTGCTGTTGACAGGGAGTACGGAGTGCTTAAACATTCCGCCACATCGCTCGGTATCTCAGCATGGATTACTAATTCAGGTATTATTCCCGATGTGAAGTATTTGTATTAATTGCAATCACAATTTCAGCGTAGAATTTTCTCGAATTTGTGCCTACATTAAGCTTTTAACATTTTCGTTCCAATTACGTTAAAAAATATCTCTCTTTTCTTAAGCGAGTCTAATAGTTTTGACGAGGTACTCAGTAACGTCTTCAATTTGATTCTGATGGCCGAACGCTGAAAAATATTATATAAAGGGAATTAAATAACTATCTCGCTCTAGCCAGAATTTGATGAAAGAGGCAATACTGAACTTTCTTCTTCATGAAATTTAATCTTTATCATAATTAAGCGTAGTTCCCTTTGCATAGATAACTACCAGAAGTACAGCACTAGCATGAATCCTAAAAACAAACACGAACACACACACACACACACACACACACGTGTGGTGTGGTAGCAGATAGTGCTTGAGAAAGAAACAGCGGTAGTTTGATGGGATGAAATAGTGAAATATAATGTTGGAAATTTAAATGAATTACTCAAGTTTATCATGTAAATAACGTAATTTTTTAGATTCCCGTACCTCTCATTGATGGTTTACTTACAAACAACCAGATGACGAAATCATAACTATCAACAGGTACAGCTGCGACTTAACATTTCTTTGCTGTGTGTGACATGCGAAATAAATGTAACGAAATTCATGCCTCCTCAGCTGTCGCAATTTTTTGGTTTTATTCTCTGTTTTCGGAACCGATGCACTATAACACGTAAAAATTCACCAATACAGTGTAGCTAAAGAAGCGTTCCATCTATCTGCAACTGGCAACCTGGTGCATTTGTTACGTCACTGTTAGCGTGTATATACATAATAGTGAAGAGCAGCAAGGAAATTTCCAGAAGGTGAATAGGCGGAAGCTAGCCGGGAAGGGAGAATGTGTCATGTCATCTTTCACTGGAATCTTTCCAGACGTATATGCGAACATTTGTTCAATGTGAAAACGGTTCGAGATACAGGAAAAGCGCACGCCCGGAGGCGTAAAAGTTAGTTAAACTTTTCCGTGTCGCCTTTAAACACGATCTTGCGGTCACCGTCTGCAGCAGCTGTTATAATTAATTCATTATTGGTGTAATTATAATCGAAGAAGTTGCTACAATGCTGCTAAAATAACTGCTATTTCTTGCTTTATATACAGTAGGAATAGGTTTATTTTGACGCTATGATCATCATCAGGCTATCTGCGGGTAAACTTTTCTATTAATATTTGTACAGAGAATCGCTGCGTAATCTGTCACTGACAACTCGTCAAAATTATTACAGTCTACACTAGTAAAATTGCGTAATTTGACCTAAAGAAATGCTACATTAAATATAAAATAAAAAATTAAGGTCAAGTCATAAAATCAAGTTGCACCATCACGGAGTAAATAAAAATAAATACAGTGGCAGCAGACTACGACGCACAATGGACGTAAGTACAGATAAATAATTATCCATAGTTGTAAGTAGTCACCCTTATACAAATATTAATGAAAAATACGTTTCTCCCAGACAGCTTGACGATGGCCATAGTGCCGAAATACGGCTACTGCTATTGTGGAAAAAGTCACACTTAACAGCTATTTTAGTAGCATTGTGGCATTTTCTTCCATTATAATACCACGCTGTACCCCCCCCCCCCTCCAAAGTTATTGGTTTATTCATCTTACAGCTACTGAACTGTAAGAGTGTTTTTCACGATACGCCTTTCGCTTCAATTTATAAAATATCTTCATTACCCATCCAGAAAATATGATATACATAATAGGTCTCAATATTTAGTATTTGTACATTAGAATCAGTAATACCTTATAAATTTTAAGTAAAGTCTATTTACAATGCGATTTTCCGTTTTATAAATGTTCTGTAGTACAATGATTTTTTTCTTCTTTATTGACACATGTTGAAGTGATTACATATTCACTTTGACTTTTTTCAGCATTTGTGAAATTGCTTCTAATTAAGATGAATTTGTGTTTCTTGCCACGTCGTCTCTCTGTTGTAAATATTACAAAGAGTAAGAAATGTTTTCATAAAGTTCGCAATCTACACAGAAAATAAATGAATAAACGAAACCGTTGTGAAGAGTATCGAAAATTTACAATTCCTCTTGTGACGCTAACAAAATTCGAGAACTGTATAAAATAGCAAAGCCGTAAAATTTAAAAATAGCTTCAAATAAAAGCAAGAAACATTACATGGCTCAAAATACTCAAAATATAAATTCATGTTAAAAAACAAAACCATTCAGTTAATTAACACCTACAGATTCTTTCTCGGTGAAGTGGATATTGAAGAAAAGATTCAGTGTGATGTGTGGCACCATTGAAAGAACGTCCTGGGAAAACTATGGACGACCACAGTACTACAACTTCTTAAAGTTACGGCAGTTTCCTGTGGTTTATGTGGATGTGATAAGTAGACTGTGAACTCTACAGTGTATAATAGATTTCTGAGAACAGACCAAAGAGTAACAAGAATAGACAGATTAAAAAATGAGACCATCAGGGAAAAAATTAAGAATTTACAGGTTAAATTGAAGGTTTAAAGAGCACGTAAAAGAATGATTAAACATATGAAGGAATGGGTGATGAATGTGCTCCACAACTGCAACAATATATCCCTAGAGTAAGAAGAAACATGATGTAGCCAGTAAAAGATGGACAGATCAAGAAATCGCTATGGACTATCTAGTCTAATGCTAGAGGTAAAAAGGAGGAGGCCACTGAAAGTACATTATAAATAAAAGTCACAGGTGTCGTGCAAAAAACACTTATAATTGCAGTAAGCTTATGACTGAAAAATTTCATTTCAAATGTTAATAGACTTAAAGTTCGATAAATGACATCAAATAAGCTTCAATATGTCTTTTTTTTAAACAAGAAGTCCTAAGTTGCAGAAATTTTATTGTTTTATTTAAAATTACGCGTTTCTTTGGAATATCATCAGATTACCCGAAAAGGGTTTAGTTCATTTTAATAGCATTTAATGGCAGATGACGGAGGAAGTTCGTTTCTCACCCTCTTTGCGCACTCCGATGATGACCCACAAATATCTTTAGCTCCTGACTAAGTAGAGCGGATATATTTCATTTAGTCATCTAACTGAATAAAACAATATGCACATCATAATATTCAGTTTTCTCTGACCAATATACCTTTCATTGTCCTAGTAAGAAAACGACATTTCATCCCAGTTGCTCGTAATATTCACTAGGAGTCTATATATGAGGCCAGTCTACTTTGGACGTAGTGGTACAGTGCAGATTTTCCTTTAAACTACACCAAGATATCCATTTCGTAGGCAAAATATGGTATTTCTTTTCTACAGTAGTGCGAATGGTAAGATCGCAAGGCATCACGGCTATTGCCGATGTCGTCATTCAGTAACGCACCCACGCTTTGTTGAGGCGCGATTTGTGAAGTCCAGAAGCGGTTGATAGAGTGCACAAGATGATTCATGTTAGCTGTACGTCCGAATGTGGCTAGTATTTCAGGATGATAAATTTTATTTCCCGGTTCGCCGTTTCCTTCTGCATACTGAAACTGTCATGGTAATTCTGATGCAGCAATCGTCGAATCGCTCATGTCTCCAGGTCGATTTGCTTGTAATGGCGGATCGCTTCTGGTGTTTTGGAGATACTTTTTCCGTGTAAGTCGGAGATTCGCGTCCTCTGTACCTATTGTCTGTTTTTGGGGTTGACGGAGTCTGTTGGTTCCCAGCTGTCAACGATGGACTTTGTGTCTATTTGTTGATATTGTTCCTGGTCCTGTTTTCTAGGGGCCCAGTTTGGTAGTTTTCTTTTAATTTCACAGTTCAGCGTACGTAAAGTATGAGTAACGAGAGAAATGTGTATTAACAGAAGTACGTGATTTGCAGCTTAATTAGCATGTTTATCCATAAATAACTCCTCAACATGCAAAACGAGCAAAATGAGAAAAATCCCCTCGGGGATGGATGTTTGTGCTGTCTTTAGTATAAGTTAGTTTATAAGTAGTTTGTAAGTTTACGGACTGATGACCCTGCAGTTAAGTCCCTTAAGCTTCACAAATATTTTGAACATTTTTTGATGAATCCCTTGTTTGAGCGTCTAACTTGAAAATTGCAGAATGGAAGCTTGTGTTCAAAACATAACCGTGTCAACGTTTCAAAGGGTCTGGGTTCATCATCAAGTTTAGCCAGTATCCATCCATAATAATGATATTGTAGAAACGAGGAGAACACAATTGATTGTATGTGAGCGACTGCACATTAAGATTATTCGCTTGTTGAACACTAATCTATTCGGAGGAATCCCGGGCAACATCGAAGATTTTGTAAAGCACATACTTGTACATTCTGAAAAAATAAAGATCAAACGGTTGCGACATGGAAGTTGTGTTTGTTGGAATTACGTTTCATCTACATCTACATACATACTCCGCAATTCACCGTAAGGTGCGTGGCGGAGGGTACACTGTACCACTACTAGGCATTTCCTTTCCTATTCCACTCCCAAATTGAACGAGGAAAAAAAGAATGCCTATATGCCTCCGTACGAGTCCTAATTTCTCGCCGGCCGCGGTGGCCGAGGGGACTAAGGCGCTCCAGTCACGGTCTGCACGGCCACTACGGTCGGGGGTTCGAATCCCCCCTCGGGAATGTATGTTTGTGCCGTCCATAGTCTTAGTTAGTTCATAAGTAGTTTGTAAGTTTAGGGACTGATGAATCCGTAGTTAAGTCCCATAGGCTGTACAAACATTTGAACATTTTTGAACCTAATTTCTCTTATCTTGTCTTTGTGATCTTTACGCGAAATGTAAGTAGGCGGCAGCTTCAAATTCCGGCTCTCTAAATATACTCAACAGAAATTCACGAAAAGAACGTCGTCTTTCCTCCAGCGATCCCCAATTGAGTTGCCGGATCATTTCCGTGACACTCGCGTATTGGTCGAAACTACCGGTAACAAATCTAGCTGCTCGCCTCTGAACCGCCTGTATGTCTTCCTTTAAACTGATCTGCTGCGGGTCCCAAACACTTGAGCAATACTCAAGACGTGGTCGTACAAGCGTTTTATACGCGGTCTCCTTCACAGATGAAGTACATCTTCCCAAAATTCTCCTAATAAACCGAAGTCGGCTGTCCGCCTTACTCACAACTGCCCTTACATGCTCGTTCCATTTCATATCGCTCTGCAATGTTACGCCTAGATATTTGAACGACGCGACAGCATCAAGAAGCTCACTAATAATGCTGTATTCGAACATTATGGGATTGCTTTTTCTACTCATGCGCATCACCTTACATTTTTCTACATTGAGAGCTAGCTGCCATTCTTCGCACCAACTAGAAATTATATGTAAGTCATCTGGTATGCTATTACAGTCAGTTACAGACGACACCCCCCCCCCCCCCCATGCACCACAGCATCATCAGCAAACAGCCGCAAATTACAAGTTACTCTGTCCATCAGATCATTTATTAGCGGTCCTATCACACTCCCCTGGGGCACCCCTGACGATACACTCGTCTCTGATGAACACTCGCCGTCAAGAACAACGTACTGCGTTGTATTACTTAGGAAGTCTTCTAGCCAGTCACAAATCTGTGAACCTATTCCATAAGCTCGTATCTTCGTTAGCAGTCTGCAGTGTGGCACCGCGTCGAACGCCTTTTTGAAGTCGAGAAAAACACAATCCGCCTGTTGCCCTTCATCCATGGCTCGCAAGATGTTGCTGATTCATGGAAAGAAGCTTTTCCTTTTCAAGGAAATTTACTATATTCGAACTGAGAATATGCTCTAAAATTCTACGTGAACCTGATGTCAACGATATTGGCCTGTAATTGTGTGGATCAGTTTTCTTTCCTTTCTTATAAACGGGAGTCACCTGCGCTTTTTTCCAGTCACTAGGAACTTTGCGCTGAATTAAAGATTCGTGATAAATGCAAGCTCAGTAGGGGGCCAATGCCGCAGAATAGTCTTTGTAAAACCGAACTGGTATTCCATCTGTACCAGCAGACTTTTTCGTATTTAGCTCTCTCAGCTGCTTCTGTACACTGGAAATACCTATTGCTATGTCCCCCATTTCGGAATTAGTACGTTGATCAAATGATGGTACATTTGTGCGGTCCTCCTGCGTGAAAGATTTGTGCTTGTTTATTCTGAGCTGCTGACAGGAACAAAAAATACAGTCACATTCACACAACTTAAATTTTCGGCCAGCGCCTTCGTCAGAAAAAGAAACACATTTACGCAATCACTCAGTCACATATACACACACAACCACAGTGTCCCACCACTCCAGCGAGGAGGGGGGGGGGGGGGGGGAAGGATGCCGTGTAAATGTGGGGATTGGAAGTTCTACGTTGCATGACGGACTGTAAAGGCTCTGATAGGCGGGAATTTGAAATACGGCAATGAATACAGTGAAGGAAAGGGTCGGAAATGAAGCATTTACAACATTCCAACCGGATTTTCCATTGTTAAAATATTAGAAAGTTTTCTAAATAAGACACTTACAGCAGTTAATGTGGAGTGCTTGCAGTGAAACTGTTGAAGTTTCATAGACCTAAATTACGTTCAGTGGACTTCCGGTCATTTATTACAGGACACAAAATTCAGCTATTAGATAGGACCCTCATTTCTCTACAAAAGTGCTGTAACTTCCAGATAACAAGGCATTATCGTCTCGCTTCAATAACAAAGAAAAACATTCCCATAGTAGGGGACTATGGAAATTCTGAATTGTGGTAGTTATGGTTAAGAAAAAAGCACGTCTAAATGTTTTCAATGGAATGTGAATGACGTATGGAGCTATTTCAGTCCTGTAAAATCGTTAAGGGTGACGCAGCAAAGAGAAATGAAAAGATATACGCAGGTAGAAATTCGAAGACAGTCAAAATTTGCTGTAAACCAAACTTCGTCATATTGATATGTTTTCGACACACGAGAAACCTAATAATGAGAGCTACAAATGAATGTGTAGTAGAAAATAACACTAAGCCATGTATTACTTCATTATATCCTAAAAGCAATTCCAGTGACCATACAGTCGATATTCATAGAGATTTAAATATAACTGAAGTGCATCCGTTTTTAGTAATATGTTACCAAAAATGCAGTTGTTTTCACCATTTAAAATTATTCCACATACGCATTTAAGTAATTCGTTACTTAGGGTTGCCGCAAGTTTCCCAAAGTGAAATTTCCTGATTTACAAACACAGTTTCAACATTTTTTCTTGGCGAAGTTTGAGATAAGTGCAAGAAAATTGTTGGTTCGACAAACATGTAAGGAGTTTCTTTTCCTGAACGTTTGATTAACTCTAATTTTGAATCAACAGCAAGCTGTTGTCTCCTTTAAAGGATTTACTGACTCAAGGGTATATTTATTTTTATACCGAGAATGTTTCACGCGTTAAGCCAAAAACGGGATTTTTCAGTTTTTTTCGAATTTCCCTGACATTTCCCTGATTTTCCTCGGGACACGTTTGAAATTGCGATTTCCAGAACGTTGTGTCAGTCTTTTTACTATGCGACGTGGGTGCGACTTAATACCTGTCCTGTGGCTATTATTTGCCCATAAAGTATGATCTCGCTGTCTTTACCTACAGCAGCAGCGGCTCCGCCACGCAACTACCGGCAGAGACAGTGGTAAGCAGACGTCTTGCTTTCTCTTTTGCGTGCGCGCAACTGTCGATCACGTGAGCACGTGGCAAGTTGGGTAAGAGCTGGCAGCTATGTTAAAGCTTGTGGCGGCGCGTCCTAATGTGTTCACTGGTTCAGTGAACACCCGGAAAAGAGCTCGTCATGAAAAATGTAAATAAATAAATAAAATAAAAAGTGTTTTAAACTATCATTCTTCGTTTCGTTCCTTATTAGATCATTTTATATGCACGTTCAAAGTATTTTTAACGCATGAGAAACGTTTTACGTCGCGGAAACAGCACGTATACGAGTCGTAGTTGGCCGCTATAGGCTGCAGTGGCCGCAGTGTTGCAATGCGCATGCGCGGCTGAGGGCAAATTCTCTTCTGAACCTGGAAGCAGCATATGGGCGCTCCCGAGGCAGGGAGGGGCGAAGGGTAACGACGCTATTAACATGGTCGAGACAACAGCGCCTGGCTCTTCGAGCTCTGGCAGTTATGCACCAATGGTCCCAAAGCAAGACAATGGAGCTACTGCGCACCTCGCCTTGCGCTTGCGCAAATCCGCCATGAAGGCAACATCTGCCTTTCATATTTGTTTTTGGCGCATTGAAGATTCATCAAAACACGTCATATTTGGTAAAATATCTTATAACTATAAATTTAAGAAGCATCAACTCTAAAAGCCTTCAGAAGTTCCAATCATTAATAATAATGAAGTAACTCTTCTCCACCTAGCAAGAACAGCCGTGTGGTTAGCGGAATCGCGCTGCGCTGTAGAAGGTAGAGCGTTCGAGACCCACTGCAAGAATTTTTTTTAACCCAATCTTCTTTTTAACAGATAAGGGATCAAAAATGTCTTTTGTATTGTTACTTGTTACATATCTTTGGACGTTTTTGCAAATGTGCCGGGATTTTGGGAGTAGATAACATTTATACTCTTCGTTCTAACAAATATTTAATGGTTTGAAAAGATGTGGGGAGAACATCCTTTGCGCATGCGTAAGATTAGGAGGTGGTGCTGCTTACAGTGTCACGTGACCCGAAGGTAACTTGTATAAAAAATTAAAATGTTCAAATGTTTGTATAGCTTATGGGACTTAACTACGGGGTCATCAGTCCCTAAACTTACAAACTACTTATGAACTAACTAATTCTAAGGACGGCACAAATATCCATGCCCGAGGGGGGATTCGAACCCCTGATCGTAGTGGCCGTGCAGACCGTGACTGGAGCGCCTCAGTCCCCTCGGCCACCGCGGCCGGCGGTAACTTGTCTGTTTATTGTAACAGACTCATTTTGTTACAGCTACTTAACGGTGTATTCAGTTATTTCCTGCGTTTTAGTGTTCATGTGCATATTCGTATGTTCTTGGTGTTTATTATCAAAGAAAAATGAACAACGTTCAGTATCTTTTAGAAACAAGTTACTCAGCTCTAAGCTTGGAAGAAATGTGTGAAATAAAGAAGGTTGGCAGGCCGACGCCTCAATTCCAGTTGAAGCAAGCTCAAACAAGCTGAGGTAAGACATTCTGCAGATCTTTTAACGAAATAATACCTAAAGGAGGTTGGGGGGGGGGGGGGGGTAAACCGGGGCGATTTTCCCCGGCCGCGGCGGAGTAGCCGAGCGGTCTAAAGCACCTCGCTGCGGAGCGCGCGGTTACTCGCCGTGGAGGTTCGAGTCCTCCCTGGGGCATGGGTGTGTGTGTTCGTCCGTAGGTTGGTTTACCTAGGTTTAAGTAGTTTGTAAGCTACGGACTGATGACCACGTAGTTTGGTCCGATAGATTTACAGACATTTGAACATTTTTGATTTTCCCCGGCGCCACCTAGAGAAGTGCGCCAAATTGTCCAGAGAGGAAGGGGGGGGGGGGGAGGAAGGGAGGGTGGCGCCACTATCAAGATCTGGGACTGAAAGAAGTGAACCCCCAATCATCTGAAGCACCAGCCGTCATTTGCGTAAGTCCTGCATATAGGAAGTAGCGACAACCCTTTATATGTTTCCATGGTAGCGAGTACGTGTTGATTTCCCGGGACCATTTTCGAGCCGCGGCGGAATAGCCCTGCAAGCTAAGACGCCTCGCTGCGGTGTGCGCGGCCGTTCCACGCCGGAAGTTCGAGTCCTCTCTCGGATATGTGTGTGTGTGTGTGTGTGTGTGTGTTTGTGTGCTGTTATTAGCGTAAGTTAGTTTAAGTAGTTTGTGAGTCTAGGGACTGATGACCATAGCACAAACACCTATGCGTGGCATATATGTTCGAAAACAGAATTATTTCTTCCGTCCCCCCCCCCCCCTTTTGTTTTATTTTGTTCTGTATTGGTCATAAACTAACCTAAAAACACACGCAATCAGTTTCGCCAAAGTTGGGACGTGCCGAAAACTGTTAAGTTTCGCCAACGGAATTGCGCGAACGCCTGCCGCGCATGCGCACTGGCCAGTAGCGCAGATTCTTGAAACGTTGTGTCGTCGTGTAAACTAGCCTTTATTTATAAACGCCCGCGAAAGTTTCGCCGTGGTAAGGAAACTGGCCGGATCGGAAGGGGCGGGCGCCGGCCGTCGCTATTCGGGTCGGCCGGCCGCAGTAGGCAGGTCCGCGCTGGGAACGCAAACACGGCGGCGGCGGTGTGACGTCATGCGCGCGCTAACAGTGCTAAGTGGCGGCGGCTGCCCCCGGGCGCCACGCCAGCGGAATGCGTCCGGCCCGGCCCGTGCACTCATCGCGCGCCTAAAGGGCCCTACACACGATGCCATTTATTGGACCAATTCGTTGGTCACCCGATAAATTGAGCGGTTTTAGGCACTACCCGACCAAGTTTCCTTGTCGGCCGGTTGGTTGTGCCTGACCACCCGATCTCCGATTCCCCCACCACTTCACCCGACAAATTGTACCGTGTGTGGCACTTCCCGACCAACTTCCATGAGGTCGTCTGCACGTCGAACACGAGAAAATAAAAACAGTTCGACAAATCAGAACAGGGTGGCGCTGCGTGCAGTTGGTCGGAACGTGTGTAGGCTGCTACCAATTGGTTGGTTCGTTGGACATCTTGTTGGTCGTGCGATAAATCGGATCGTGTGTAGTGGCAAGGGAGTGCAAAAATTGAGCGTGTGTACGGGTAAGCAGTGGGCCGTTTAAACAACCTCGTACTGTAATATACGTCGTCATTAGATACGACTCTCTGTCTAACTTTTATCTTCAAATTCTGAAGACGTCATCAGAGGCTATAACGAATCTGGAAGGAAGGAAGGAAAATTAAGGTTTGTAAGATGTCGCCATCCGCGATCAGCGGGAACAGAGCACTAACCCAGATTACAAAAGTTGGAGAAGGAAATTCGAAGCGCTAGTTTCAAGAGAACCATTCCGTTATTTAAATGATTTCCAGTCAATGGTGTACAGCAATCAGTGAGAATAAATATTCCTTACATGTTTTATTCTTTAACTAGCTTAAAACCCGGCGTTGCCCGGGTATTTATTTATCTATTCCTGCCATTTCTCAGGTATATATTCATTTGTATCAGCGCCATAAGTCTGTAAAACCTCTTGGGAATACAATTAATTGTAAAGAAGTAATAGATTAAAACTTGGTGCGTGATGGTGTGGTTTTCCATGAACGTTACTGTTTATGTGCTCATATCTCATGAACTACGTGTCGTACTGTGATACACTTTAGGAGGTACACTTAACTATATGCGTGTATACTGTCTGTAAAATTTCATGTGGCTACAATTTATAGTTTACAAATTATAAATTATAAAGTCATACCCAAAGCCGTAGTTTTACTCCATAAACAGAGGAAAAGTAGTAAGCGAAAAACGTTTTTCCTTTCAACATTTTGCAATGGTTATCATCGCGAAAGAGTTTAATAAAGGTTTGAAATTATGTTTAAAGTTTGTTGCAAGTCGCTAAGTACTGTCATTCTCATATAAAGTATTTATGAAGTCTGTTCGCATTACGGCAGTTTTTTGCGATTCCTATTGTTTTTGACATCATATCTTCTGAACCATGTGTCATGTGTGATTATGAACCCTGCAGAAATTGTTACCTCACGGTAAGGAATGAGTGTACCAAATTTGGTTGAAATCAGTCCAATGGTTTAGGAGAAAATGAGCAGCATTGTCGCAAAATGCAGCAGTTTTTCGCACATCTCATTGTTTATGACGTCATATCTCGTGAACTATATATCGTAAGTGATTCTTACACTTACGCCGACCGTCCTCATTGATTGAAGCTTACGTGTACAAAATTTCATAAAGATTGGAACAAAACTGTAGATTTGTATGCAACACGTGTAAACATACGGACACTCTGCTGTATATATTACATTAATGACGCGATTCGCGCTTTAGTAGGGCATCCTCAGATTATCTGCGTAACAAAAAAAATGTTCAAATGTTTGTTAAGCTTATGGGACTTAACTACGGGGTCATCAGTCCCTAAACTTACAAACTACTTATGAACTACTTACGAACTAAGACGGCACAAATATCCATGCCCGAGGGGGGATTCGAACCCCCGACCGTAGTGGCCGTGCTGACCGTGACTGGAACGCCTCAGTCACCTCGGCCACCGCGGCCGGCTCTGCGTAACAGAATATACACAAAATTACAAGGCGGAATTACAAAACGGGGATAATCGGACGTGGGATTATTTTGTGCTAAGAAGACAATATAAATGGTAAACAAAGTTTATAATGCGCTCTCCGTGGTGTGACTCCGTAAGTTGTTTTGCGGAGTTTCTATATTTTGGAATTGTGGATCCCAAACATTATTCTTGTGTCGCAATATATAACAACAGAATTTTTAATTACCAATTTAAATGCATCAAAGCTAAATATATATTATATCGGTCACCAGATGATGGGCTAAGCCCGTAACATGTTGTGTTTTGACAATAAATAATCTACTACTAACATCTAGTTATTATTGAAGCAGTTCCTAAGCAATTTCAGATTCATTAAAAATAAATAAATGAATGAATAATAAAAGGAACCTTGAACATAACGTTGGGTACAAAGTACAAACAAGGTTCTGAAATTCCTTCCTCCCTAATTTCGTTAATGGCTAAACTGTTATCAAAATGCCTTAGGTATGTGAATACAAATCCCAAAACGTATTTCGTCATTCATCTCCGAATATCAAATTTTTGCAAATTTATGGATCTTAACTACTGCCGTTAACAAACCCTAGGCTTAACTGCTTAAACTAACTTATGCAAAGGACAACATACACACCCAAGCCCGAGGGAGGACTTGAACCTTAGACGGGGAGCAAACTCGGGGTCCACAGCAAGATGCCTTAAAGAGGTCGGCATTTATCTCCCGCTTAATGTTTTATAACGATACTTTCGATATTTACTGAGAAAGCTTTAAAACCTATTTGACGCATTCGTTAATTACACGACAGTTGCAACTTGGCTCTAGTGAGATGATTGTTTGTCTGTTGTAATGTTTGGAAAAGGTTTAAATTAAAATTATTATTTTGTAAGAAACCTTACGGCAATTGTTTGTCGGGAGGTATTGAATTTTATCTGGAGTCTGTAGATCCTACGAAAGGTAGGGTGAACCCAGACGAATCCCAACCAGATGGCAACCATAGGCCCTTTATTGCGCATTGCTGACTCAGCAATGAGCCAGCGTTACACGTCTGCAGCCCGTTGCCCTCCACTACCCTTGGAGCTACATTGCCACAGGATAATGCGCGACCGCACGTGGCACGCAGTCTTCCAGATTGAGCAATGGACGGTCCAGGTCAGAAAGTCAAGAGTAAGCTACGTTTACACAGCATTTGTACCGACACATGTTGCGCGACAAGTATGTGCGACTGAGGGACATATATCGCGACTTGTATCAGCTGACAAGTAGCGACCTCATACATGTATGATTACGCGTTTACACCTATTGATTTGTATCAGTTAGCGATGGCTTCCCACGACGATGTCGAAGATTTTACATTTTTATCTGCTGGTGCACTTGCTTTTTTGATGTTGAAAGGGGAAAAAAAGGAAGGGAAAAATGGCGAAGGAAGCGCTGATGGTGGCAACGGGAGTTCCTTCGCGAACATGCTACTCACGGAGATTAAGTATTGACTGTTCAAGAATTTCGAAAAACTTACGGGTATGCAGCCAGGTACCAAAATCGACGACGGCCGATATTTCGGCAGGAGACCACCCTGTTATTTTCAAGGCGAAACTGCAGTGAGGAAGCAATGTGCAACGATCTTTAACACCTCGGTTTTCAATGAGTAAACAGGAAAGACAACACACACTGAGCAAGCAAGCACACAGCCCCGATCACGACCAAGGATGAAACCGGTCAGAATATCGACAATAAACATCAGTTCTCGACGGATGAGGTCGGATTAGTTTCGTCCATCTGTTTTTTGACAAGTGAGAGAGCAGGATCCCAAGCGAATTTAAGCAGAACCCTCCATCCCTATTTATAAGGTTGTCACCGAGTTTTATTTCTATCGCTTCCTTGATAATACAGTCCCAGTAGTTTGAAGTGCATGCGAGAATTTCCGTTTTGTTGTATTCCATAGGGTGACCTGTGTCAAGACAGTGTGTGACGTTTATGCTCAGTACAACGGTCCTCGACAGTCCTAATAGTTTGACCAACATATGACATGCCACAGCTACACTGGATACGGTGACACCCGCCTTGCGCGAACCGAGATCATCCTTAACGGATCCCAACAGTGCCTTAATTTTACAAGGTGAACGAAACACACATTTTACATTGTTTTTACGCAAAATGCGGCCAATCTTGTTGGAAGTGCTGCCAACGTATGGCAGAAAGGACACTGACGTGGGTGCCGACTCTGTGCTATCATCACTAGCCCGTTGCACATGTGGTCGATAGCGCAACGCTCTTTTAATCTGTCCTTCATCATAGCCATTCTGTCGAAAAGTTACTTCCAGATGAGACAGCTCCGTGGGCAAACATTCCGGGTCAGAAATGACGTGAAGCACCCCGTCACGTTGAGCTGGGTGGTGACAACTATCAGCTTGCAAATAAGAATCAGTGTGTGTTGGCTTCTTATAAACAGCATGTCCCAACGTACCATCTGCCTTTCTCCTGACTAACACATCAAGAAAGGGACGGCAACCATTCTTTTCCACTTCCATTGTAAAACGGATGTTGGGGTGGATTGAATTTAGATGTTCCAAAATATAATTCAAGTTGTCACTACCATGAGGCCAAACAACAAAAGTGTCGTCCACATATCTGAAAAAACAAGCAGGTTTCAACGCCACTGACTCCAGTGCACGATGTTCAAAGTGCTCCATGAATAAATTAGCAATGATAGGTGACAAAGGGCTTCCCATCGCAACTCCATCCGTCTGTTCACAATAGTCGTCATTGAATAAAAAGTAGGTGGAAGTCAAAACAAGTCTAAATAATTTCGTCAAATCAGAACCAAACTTCGTCTCAATTACTTGCAACGAATCAGACAGAGGAACGCGAGTGAAAAGAGAAACCACATCAATACTAACTAAAAAATCCGAGTCATTCAAGTGCAGTCCCTCCAATCGACGTAGGAAATCCACCGAGTTCTTAATGTAGTGTTCACAATGGCCTACCAGTGGGCTCAACAAACCAGCAAGATGTTTTGCCACACGATATGTGGGAGCACCAATGTTTGATACAATAGGCCTAAGAGGGCACCCATCTTTATGAGCTAGATGTAGAAAAATCTAAGGTGATGCAGATCAGTAGGAGAAACAATCCCGTAATGTTCGAGTACAGCTGCTTGTCAGAGTCGCGTCATTTAAATTCCTAGGCGTAACGCTGCACAGCGATATGAAATGGAACGAAGGTATAATGACAGCCATGGGGAAGGCAAGAGGTCGACTTAGGTTTATTGGGATGATTTTGGAAAGGTGTGTTTCGTTTTTAAAGGAGGCCGCATATAAAACACTTGTTCGACCACGTCTTGAGTATTGCTCAAGTGTGGGATCCCAACCAGATGGGTTTGAAGGCGACATAGAGGCAGTTCGGGGGCGGGCGGCTAGGTTTGTAACTGGTAGATTCGATCAATGCGCGAGTGTTACTGAAATGCTTTGGGAACTCAAAGGGGATCGCTGGAGGGACGCGAATTTTTTTTCGAGAAGGATTGTTGAAGAAATGTAGAGGGTCGGTATTTGAGGTGGACTGCAGAACGATTTTACTGCCGACAACCTACATTTCGCATTAACACTAGAAGGACCGAGGGGCCAAATTGGCCCCTGTAACGATTTTTCCCTTGTGTCCTGAGCAAACCGTTAACTGATTTGAGTTGACATTTTGTGACTTTTCATCATTCATATAAACTATTGTGTACCCTCTTTTAGAGTATTCTACTTTTATTAGATTCCGAAATATTAAGATTACTACCTAGAAGGACCGCAGGGCCAATTTGGCCCCTCTTAGCGTTTCTCTGTATTTTCAGCATTTTGCCTTGTAATAATGTGTAGCAAATAAAACCATCTGTTTTAGCTTTGTTGTTTCAATAAGCGACAACAATGCAATACATTCCAGCACTGATTTTTGGACTGTTGAAGCAATACTCTCGATTATTGTCTGTCACAGTATCTGATAGTCGTCCCTGCAAACATGACCTATAAATTCAAGAAAGGTCTAATGGACGCAGAAATACTAGAAGAACTAAGAAAAAAAGAAGATGAAAGCTCAGGTGAAGAATTTGAGGTTTCTGATAGCGATAGCGATCAGGACAGTGAAGAACGTATGGTAGTTTCAGTGTCTGCAGATGAAGGAAGTGATTCTTCTAACGAAAGTGTTAGTTTTCTAACCAGTTTGGAACAAAATGAAGCTTCTACAGCTAGTCTCCCTTCTAGTGTCCGAAATCCTAACTCTGTAAGATCAACAACCCAGAAAAAGGCTTCTTCTTCTGGAAGTGAAGAGAAAAAAGAAACAGCAAAAGATGGATCTGTCTGGAAAGTTGTACCAGTGGGCTCTAACCCAGGTCAGTAATATGTCTGGTCTTTAGATAGAGTTATACATGGTAAAATTGAAATAAACACTAGTTAAATACAAAATATGTATGATAAATAACAGTAACAACAAGTTGATATAGCTTTGCATAATATAACTAGATTTGATAGCATATAAGAACAAATATATATGTATAATACTATTACAATACACATTACAAAAATATAATTCTTCTGTACATTTTCAGGTCGTCTGCAAAATTGTAACATTTTGCGAGAGAGTCCAGGACCAACATCATATGCTAAAAGGAACATTCAAAATGGGAAACTCCTTAGTGCTTGGCGGCTTATTTTCAGTGCCTCCATGATGCGCCACATCAAGCTTTGCACTGAAACTGAGGCTTGTCGTCGAACACAAGACGATTCCTGGACAGTAGACATTGAAGAATTGGATGCCTTTGTCGCCATAATGTATGCAAGAGGGGTGTATGGGGCAAAGAATTTTCCTCTGAAAGGTCTTTGGTCAACAGTATGGGGTCCTCCGTTTTTCAGACAAACTATGGGGCGCAATAGATTTGTTGAAATACTGAAGTATGTTAGGTTTGACATAAAGTCCACTAGATCTGAACGTCTCAAGACTGACAAATTTGCTCTTGCCTCAGCTATTTGGAATTCTTTCATTGAAAACAGTAAGTCATGCTATAAAGCAGAACCTTACGTTACAACTGATGAACAACTTTTGCCCTCGAAAACAAGATGCCCTTTCACACAATACATTGCTAGCAAGCCAGACAAGTTTGGTATAAAATTGTGGTTACTTGTATGTGTTTCTAGTAAATACATACTGAATGGATTCCGTACACTGGTGCCGATCCCCTTCGACCAGCTGACCAAAGCATAGGTGAAAACGTCGTTCTTAGGCTTATGGAACCATATCTAGGCAAAGGTGTGAATATTACTACTGATAGCTACTTTACTTCGCTAAAACTTGCAAAACGTTTGAGGGCAGCATCCACAACTTTAGTAGGTACACTGAACCGTAATCGAAGGGAGGTGCCTCCTACAGCAAAGACACGAAAACAACCACTCCACTCGACTGTTGTGTATACAAATGATGATGGTACAACCCTAACAGTTTATCAAGGGAAAACAAATAAAAATGTCTTATTATTGAGTTCACTTCACTCTCATGTATCTGTGTCTGAAAGTCAGAAGAGGACTCCTGAAACAGTGCAATTTTATAATGAAACAAAATTTGGGGTCGACGTTGTGGATCAAATGGCAAGAATGTACTCCACAAAAGCTGGGTCAAGACGTTGGCCAATGCATATATTCTACAATATTCTTGATTTGGCTGCCATAAATTCATGGGTATTGTATAAGGAAGTGACTGGTGAGCGAATTAGTAGACGGGAGTATATTCTGGATTTGTGTGAGGAGCTTCGAGCGCCATATACGGAAGCAAGAAATAAAACGTCAGATCGAGATGATGCAGACAATAAAGGTGGACCACAGAAGGCAACAAAGAGAGAGAAGTGTAAAATTCGTACCTCATGCAAAGGAAATCACACAGCTACTGTTTGTTCAGGTTGTGAGAAAGCAGTGTGTGGGAAATGTGAGAAGAAAAGACGAGTGTGGTGTGACAAGTGCAGCAACGAACAGCAGTGAGTTCTTGTGGAGAGTGTTTGTGTAAAATCAATTGTTGTGAAATATATATTTAAAGCATTTATTCTATTAATACTGAATGTATGTGAAATCTTCTTCACTATTTAGACATTCATGCAGAAAACAATTCTAAAATTTGTAAGTTGGAGTAGATAAATTTTTTCTAGATTTTGGTTACAAGACAGTAAGTGTCGTCCACATATTGCACAAATTCATGTAAATTATACTCAATAAAAGTGTATATGAAGATTACATTGCATTATTTTTCACAATCTGGCCATATAAGAAATAAAACTGCATGGGGCCAATTTGGCCCCAGCGGTCCTTGTAGGTAGTAGCCTGCATGCGGTCCTTCTAGTGTTAAGACCACAAGGATTAGAGAGACTAGGGCTCGTACAGATGCATACAAGCATTCTTTATTCCCTTGTTCTGTATGGGACTAGGACAGGATAGCAAGTAACTAGTAGTGGTACTGAATAGCCTCTGTCAGGCACCTTTGGGTGGATTGCGGAGTATGTTTGTAAATATAGATGGATGGCTAGCAATAGGGGAAGGTTGCCGATATTGGACCACTGTTTTATTTTGGGATCCAAAGTCTATATTATGTATCTAATCGAAACAAAATATACTTTAAAAAAGTTATATGTTGTACACTTCCATTTGCTAGTTCTATACTGTGAATAAAAACAAAGCATAAATGGATATTATTTAAAATTTAAAAATGTATAAACTGTCCAAATTAGGAAAACGGTTGCCTAATTTGGACCTTCAGTTGCTTAAATTGAACCGCGTGGTAAAACAATGACTAAAAAGGAAATAAGACCCATAGTATTAAGAAAAGCTTCAACATCTCGCCATTGATATTCCTTCTTGCTGACGGAGAGAAAGGTGTATATTTCGTCTCATAAATGAAGAGAACCACCTTTTACCCGCCAGTTTCTTTTCTATGTTGAAAGGATGAGACAATTCATATTTCTGCGCTATGTCGAATGCAAGTTTACAAACATCTTTGATTGTGAATCCAAAAAGCCTCTCTTCAAATACAAGTAGGTGATCTGCGACAATTTTTTCCATCTCAGTTGTAAAGATTGATTGTCTTCCGAATAAGTGAACTTCATTTGAGAACATGCATTTACCATCAGCATATCTCTTTAATTGTAGCTTTTGGTACTCGGTATATAGAGCACACTCGTTAAGTCCATGGTTACCGTTTCTGTATGCTTTCACAGCTACCTCCAGTTCATCTTCTGTCCATTTGCCATACATTCTTTTTATTGCATCTTCTAAATAAAAAAAAGGTTACCCTACTTACTCCTTATTTTTTAAATTGTTTTGTAGCCTAGCAAAATAAACCTAAAAACGTAACAACTACCTATTACGTATTTTTAAATGACATTAAGTATTACTTGTTACGAGTGATCCCTAAATTTAACCGGTCCAAATTAGGAAACAGCCTTTGGTCCAACTTCGGCAACTCAACGCCATATAAGTAAAGATAACGTTGAAGGAACAAAAAACGCTAAACTCTAGCTTTACTATATTAAATTATTAGCTAATGAATGGCATTTTCAACTATAGTCCTGATGATATTTTTACTTACTTTTAGGGCAGAGGAAAGCTTATGATATGTAGCAGAAAACTTACAGCGACATCGAAGAAAAAACAATAACGAAAATTGTTCTTACTCCAATGACTATCGTCGACTGGCGACTAAGACACGTGACTTCGACAATGTTTCTCACCAGTTGAGCGAACTTAGAACTTTAAGTTACCAACACACAGCGAAATACATAGGTGGTCCAACTTAGGCAACGGTCGATCTTCGACAACTCTCTCCTATAATTAAGATCTGTAGGTCATGGCCTACTAATACGAAGACAGAGCTGCTCAAACCACAGAGGAATATAACTCTATGATTAGTACAATGCAGTACAGATTGAGGCCTGTAAAACTGTTTGCCAGTACTAGACGTGGACTTACCCAGCGTGTTGAGGCCGTAGTGGGCCTGGTAGACGGTGGAGCCGTTGGACGCCATGCTGGAGGCGATGGGCAGCCCCGAGTTGAGGCCCGACGTGAGCGGCGAGCCCTGGTTGAGCTGCCCTATCGACTGCCCGAAGCTGCCCATCGACACGCCGCCCTGGGACAGCTGGCCCAGGCCTGCGCACCAATGCCGCGACGTCACAAGCCACATACAGGTTTACAATCTGCTACTCTCACTGGTACACTAAAAAAGTTAGTACATGAACAGTTGTCTTGTTACATTTTCAGATCTATCTTCCATCATATCTACATTTTCACCTGTAACAATTTAATATTCCTTATGCTTAATTTCTACTTGGTTTCATTGTAACCTATCCTTCAACCCACTATCTGGTCTTATATTCTAATCACTAGCTGAGAAACCCAGCGTTGCTTGGGTTAGAATATATGGCATGAGAGACAGCTTGAGTATTATTCTAAATATTCATTTGTTAGCCTATCTGCATTTTCATCTTTGTCTCTGTTGATCGTCGGTAAAGTGTGATTGAGGAAAAAGCGCCGAGAAGTTAAAAACTTATGTATTTGATATTATGCGTCGTTACTCTCAATTTTGTTACACATTGCAACAGCAGCGCCGAAAGTGGCTGGCAAATTACATTTCTGAAAACGATATTGCATAAGCGCGAATATTGATTTGTAACAGTTTTCACAAATATCTTCTTGAATAGGAATTTGGAATGAATTGTAAGACTGCGTGAATCATGACACTCTATACAAAGAGTTTCGCGCGAAAGTGCTGGTCATAATGAGATGTGACAACAACGGATGTATCTGATTCGGTAAAATTTTACTTTCTAGCCTGGCGGTCTCGTGTTTTTATGTTGGCAACATCAATAACACGATATGAAATCGTTGCAAAGATGTCCGAACCACATAGTGTGTAGATAAATACTGCTGTTCCTACTGTATGCTTGATTTCACGAAATAATATTTGCGTGTCACGCGATTGGCTTATGACGATGTCATATGATTCTCGTTATTCAACATCTGTTGCCAACATTATCACAGAAGAGTAGGACTACGTCGCATAGTTTTTCTTGACCCAGCTGTCAAACGATAACACCTTTCACAGCAGAGAGTGTGGCGGCTATATGTATCAGAGATCACTGATTAGCACAGACCAGTGAGCTTACTGGCACAGGCATATCAATATCTATGCCTAAGAGACATTCATTAATGTATGTCTGTATTTCCACCACGCTTCCACGACAGTGATCAATGTTCCACGAGTATTTTTATCTTTAATTCTATCTGGATTTTTATCTTTGTTTTGTGTCTCTGTTCATAGTCGGTAATGTGTGGTTGACGGAAACATGTGAACTATTTAAAAAATCGCGTATTTGATATTCCTAGTCGTTATTAAAGTCTGAAAGGACCGCTTTGTCTGACGATTGAAAGAATAAACAGATTATGACTCGTACCGTAAAGTTCGTAAGTCACAGAGTAAATAGCTTTTCCTAAGAGTATTTATTGCATATTTTGAGAATTTTTCCTCGTCACTCTCACCCACTGCCACCCACCGCGACCAAACTCCCTTTCTAACATCATTAGACCAAGGGCTATCCACCACCACAACCACGAGTGGGTGGCAGTATGTGGTCATGGAGAAAAGTCTGTCAGCACGTACACACACAAGCCTTTTATATGTAGATATAGATTTCATATTTAGACAGTTGGCCCCGAGACGCGGCAGAGTCAACATCGGCGCGCTACGAGGGTGTAAACACTTCCTACTCGGCCAGTGCTCGCGACGCGGCAACAGTAATACTTTCGTACCGGCACATGATATAACACTTGCATTGGCTCTGATATATAATTAAAACTTTTGGTACGCTGCGATCACCACCATGAACGGTGGAGAGTGCAGCTCTGCTGCTATACATACGTTGCAACACCAACCCTACAGTGACACAATGGATACTAATACAGCAAAAGTGCCCCCTAGTGCAGCTATCGTCACGTCCCACAACGCAGACACACTCTAGCCTGTTCAGCCCGTGGATCACTTGCTTCAAGAGACCTGCAGTCATCTCAGAAACGGCAGCAGGACCTCACGGAGGAGGAAGAACGCGTTAAGCAACGCGACAAACAGGACAAAGTACTGCACGTCGACGCCTCACAGTAAGGAAGTAGCAGCCATCAAAGTGTAAGTGCTTGTTCTACTAACCTATATGCGCCTACAGACAAAGGGCTTTTCGTCTTATTTGTTGAAAGTAGAGACAGGAACGTCGGCAAGCTTCAACCTATGACGCTAGGCAAAATTATTCGCTGTGAATGTGGGTCGCTGTTCAATCACATCATCAATATTAAGGCATCAGGAAAAAACAGAGTGAAAATCGAGACTGTATCAGGTGTAACTGCAAATGGCTTGGTCCAGCATCCTTTCTTAGGCAAAACAGATTTGGAGGCCTACATTCCGAATTTTTTACTACCAAAGAAGGAATAATTACTGATGTTGAAACCTCACTTACAGAGGAAGAACTGTTAACAGTAATGACATGCTGCTGCGAGGTTCTTGCCATTAGGCGTTTCACTAAAATTGTAAACCTGAATGGACAAAAGATAGCAAGGCGGTCACTTTTTAACAATCCATAATTATTTCAGATTGCCAACACATTACTGCGAAGATAGGCGAATTTTTAGCAGAATTTATTCATCAAGTATTAATTTGGTATTTTATTAGCCACTTGATGTTTTCTTTGCTTTTTTATCATCACATTTACACCGAAGAGCCGAGGAAGCTGTTATAGTCACGCGTATGCAAACACAGAGGTACGTAAGTACGACGCTCTGGTCAGCAACGTTTATATGTCAACAGGTGCCTGGCGCAAGCGTTAGGTCGGTTACCGCTGCTAGAACGGCAGCTTTTCACGGTTGCGTGCGTTTCAATACGGTGTTACAGTCGGCGACACACACTATCTCCTACGTAGCAATGAGATGGGGATTTTCCCTTATGACTATTTCATTAGTACACCGTGAATATCGGGAATCCGATAAAACATCAAATCTCCAACATCGCTGCGGTCGGAAAAGGATTCTGCAAAACGAGGCCAGCAACGACTCGAGGGTATCGTTCAACGCGGCAAAAGTGTCAACGTCAGCGTGCGAACCATTCGACGAAACTTAACCAATATGGGCTTTCGGAGCTGAAGATCCACTCATGTGCCATTGTTGGCTGCGCGACACAAAGCTTCACGACTCGCCTGGCCCCGTCAACACCCACATTGAACTGTCGATGACTGGAAACATGTCGCATGCATTCTACATCTACATCCTAAATGGGTTAGCCTGCAAATCACATTTAAGTGCCTGACAGAGGATTCATCGAACCACCGTTATACTATTTATCTCCCATTCCGTTCTCGAAGAGCGCGCAGAAGAAAGAACACCTGAATCTCTCCGTTCGAGCTCTTATTTCGCGTATTTTATTCTGATGATCATTTCTACCTATGTTAAGTCGGAGTCAACAATATATTTTCGCATTCGGAGGAGAATGTTGGCGATTGGAGTCTCGTAAGTAGCACACGCAGCAGCGATAAGCGCCGTTGTTATAATGATTCCCATCCCAGATTCTGTAACATTTCCATAACGGTGTATCGTGACAATACGAAACGAGCTGCCCTTCTTTGGACACTTTCGATGTCCTCCATCAAACCCAACTGATAAGGATCCCACATTTTTACATTTTAGTGATATTTTATTCAGATCGTTCTGCAGTTGGTTTTGATCTTCAGATGATTTTACTAGACGGTAAATGACGGCGTCATCTGCAAACGACCTAAGAGAGCTGCTTAGATTTTTTCCCAAATCTTTTATGTAAATAAGGAACAGTTGAGGACCAACAACACTACCCTGTGGAATGCCTGATATCTGTTTTAGTCGATGCTTTACCATCGATTACTACAAATTGTGTCCTCTGTGAGAGGAAATTACCCTATGCAATCGCAAATTTGGGGCGATATACCATAACAAAGCAATTAGTCAGTAGTCTAATGGACAGCCCTACGGGATGCACGGTGTCAACTCCCTCCATTCTACTTCAGACATTAGGCTTGTCCATGGCACGTCGTGTTGGGGCGCTCCTGCGTATTCGCGTAGGCCCCACGCGATAATAGGCAGGGGACTGACCTGCCATTTAGAGAAATTTCAGGACAGCTCATTTCGCATTATCGCGGTACGGTGTCACGGTATCACGTAAATGATGCACGAATTGGAGTGGAAATCATTAAAAGACAGGCGTTACTCGTTGCAACGAGATTTATTTGCGAAATATCTTACACCTACTTTCTCTTCCGAACGCGAACATATTTTGTTAGCAACAACCTATATAGGGAGACAAGCTTATCATAATAAAATCAGAGAAATCAGAGCGAAAACATTTAGATGTTACTTCTTCCTGTACACTTTTAAAGAAGGAACGGCAGAGAAATATCATAAAAGCGGTTGGATGAACCCCCTGCCATGCAATGGAATGTGATTTGCAGAGTATTTATATAGACGTAGAACAGACAATACTTATTTGATAATGTTCCGCACGTCACCTGGTGCTGTATTTCACGTTTGTGATCTTCGATAACGAGTCATACCCCAAGTAAATGTGACCGCCATACCTTCAGTCCATCTTGGCGTTAAAATATGGATCGTCAGTAGTGTATAAAGCTGTTATCGACTTAAACAATCTATTTTCATGCCCATCTAAACACGATAACTTTTGAAAGTTGCTTAGATTCGCAGGTTGTTTGTTGTTAAGAATTAATGTGCATAGAGTGACGTTGTTGGCACTTAAATAGAAGTATAAATATTAGACTAGCACGAATCTATTTAAGTAAAGAAAAACATTTATTCTGCTGACTAAATCACCCCCTTTACATGGGCTCCCAAAACCGGGTATTGTAAACCGATATCCTAACGGCAATTTTGGTTCTCTTCTTATTGTTAAGAATGTTCGGCTTGTATGGACACAGTGACATATTCTGCAAAAAGAAAACTTATTCTTTTCATTCTCCACTCCGAGGAGTGGAGCGGGCTGTTTGAGATCCGGCCTATAAAGAGTCGTAGTTCTATTCAGTTCAAATGTTTGTTAAGCTTATGGGACATAACTACGGGGTCATCAGTCCCTAAACTAACAAACTACTTATCAACTACTTATACTAAAGACGGCACAAATATCCATGCCCGAGGGGGGATTCTAACCCCCAACCGTAGTGGCCGTGCAGAACGTGACTGGAGCGCCTCAGTCTCCTCGGCCACCGCGGCCGGCGTTCTATTCAGCCAATTCTCAGACAAGCTGATAGTGGGGCAAAGGAGGATCCCAATTGGGAATAAGTGGGGGGCGGGGGGGGGGGGGCTTATAACCATGGAAAGCCTCCCGATAACCTTGGTCGAAACCGGAGGGATTGGGACCAACTTAATTGAACTCTAAGACGTTATCCCAGATCGACCAACAGTGACGAAGGCTCCCTCCTAGAGAAGCCGCACCCGTGAGCGCGGTATCTTCAGCGTCCGTCATATTCTGCAGTGAAAGAGGAATATGTATAGTCGTAGCCAGGTTATGACTGCTTAAGCATACGGGACTAAACTGCGGGGTCATCAGTCCCTAAACTTACAAACTACTTATAAACTAACGTATACTAAAGGTAGCACAAACATAGACCTACATGCCCGAGGGGGGGATCCGAAACCCGACGAGAAACGGCCTCGCGCATCGGAGCGTAGTGCCTCAAGGCGCTCGGCCTGTACTTCAATAGAACTGCATAGGGCACCAATACTAGACTGTATACTGCAGAGAAATCCTGGTATAGAAACAAAATTATTAAACTTCTGAAGAATCTATGTATTCTCCAAACTACGGAAAAGGCAAATATTAAGATAGGGAAATGCGGATCGAAACATGAATTGCAGCCAGAATGGCAGTGCGCGAAGCTTTCAACAACTTCTGAAGCATTATCAGAGAAGCACTACGTAACACAATTTTTTGCGGTATGCGAAAGCTGTCAATAGCAAAAAATAATATTTGTACAGATACTCTTTGACTAGACAGGTTCCTTGAGTGTTTACGCAGGAACGTCAAGAAATATTTCTGACTTCGTAGTATATGACTGACATTGTAATTAATAATAGTTGTGTTGCTTAAATCTCTAAAGCACAATGAAACTCCACATCCCGCCAGCGTTATTGACAGTTTCTAGACAGAATTTCCGCCGATTTAGTTTCCCTCTTAACCATAATTTACCTTGAGTGCTTTGATCAAGAAATAGTTGCTAAGTGACTGGACAACAGGCAAGTCTCACTCATCTGTAAGGAGCAGACAATTTAAAAGAAGACAACGAGAAAAAAACTAACAAACTGCTCATTATTTAAGTAGTAATCATCATACCTGTTAATACATTTAACCCACTGGGGGATAAGACGTCCAATGTTTTCATACACAAAAGTTTGCATTTAGCTACAGGACCATGCTTTTTTCCCAAGCGTGCAGCTATCCTTCCGAATACCGATGGCCATGAATGTCTTTATTCAGGGCTCCAAAAATAGGGGTTCGCATGAGGAGAAATCGGGACTGTGTGAAATATGTGTAATGGCTTCCCAGCCTTAGGCGGGCCTAATCATGGAACAGAATGAGGCCGCTTTTTATTAGCTTTGTCAACATTATGGGAGGGGTTTTAACCCCAGAATCACCCCTCTGGCTATGCTCACAAGAATATAGATATTGGACTGAGTACGAATCTCTCTATACGAGAAATGAGAAATTTGCTGCCTACATCAGAAAATGAAACAACCAATTACCAGACACCATATCTGACTGGGTGGTATAGGTCTTAAGGCGATGGCGCACTAGTGCGGCCACGGACGACCAACGACTGGTCGTGACCACAGCTACTGCCAGTAGACCAAGGACTGCGGCTGGTCAGCCACCACCACCTAGAGAGAAAGCCGCGGCGATCTCGTGTGACGTCAGGCAGAGTAGGTTGCGCGCGCATAGCTGACTGGCTCGCTGCTTCGGCATAGTGGGCCGTGCCCCAGCGGCAACCCAGTCAGCTATGCGCACACAACCTACTCTGCCTGACGGCACAAGAGAGCGCCACATGGCCGGTGAGAAAGACAGGCCTCAGCGCGCACATCATGCCATGTAAGCAAGATAGTTCCGAGCAACACCACCTAGAGACAAGGCCTTACAACAGGCTGTGCCTACGTCACACTTAGAGGCCGCGGCCGCCACCTCACTTGCTGGCCGCTGGGGCACGCCCACTGCCGCGCAGCGGCCGGCCAGTCAGATGGCGGCCGCGGCCTCTAAGTGTGACCTAGGCACGGCCTGTTGTAAGGCCTTGTCTCTAGGTGGTGTTGTTCCGAGCCGGCGCGATCGCTAGCCGATGGACCGACTGCTGGGGCACTGCCCACTGCGTCATAGCGGGCAGCCACTGAGCTAGCGATCGCGCCTGCTCGGAACTACCTTGCTTACGTCGCATGATGTGCGCGCTGAGGCCAGTATTTCCCGTTGGCCGCGAGAGCGCTGTGGCCTTCTCTCTAGGGGGTGTTGGTTGCGCACACATAGCTGACTGGGTAGCCGCTGGGGCACGGCCCACTATGCCGAAGCAGCGAGCCAGTCAGCTATGCGCACACAACCTACTCTGCCTGACGTCACACGAGAGCGCCGCGGCCTTCTCTCTAGGTGGTTTTGGTTGCGCGCGCATAGCTGACTGGGTAGCCACTGGGGCACGGCCCACTATGCCGAAGCAGCGAGCCAGTCATTTGTGCGCACACAACATACTCTGCCTGACATCACACGAGAGCGTCGCGGCCTTCTCTCTAGGTAGTGGTGGGTCAGTGCAAATGGCAGTCACCTGGTCGCAGCTCGGTCGCACGAAGACGTCGCAGAGACAGCTACGGCTATGTACCGCTGGTATCGCAAAAAGAAGATGAGATATTGAGTGCATCTTATGATACAATCCCGCTCTACAAAGGGAATGTTTGTTACTTTCCTCTGTGAACGTCGCGAACTCGAATATTGTTCTAATTCACTAGAATGTCTTCATAAAGTTTTGACGAAATATGAAAGAAAATTGGATGCAGCATAACGGGTATAGACACAGCAATCAAATAGTGCATTTGAAATGAAGAAAAACTGCTAGTTAATTAAATGCAAATAAAGATAAAATAACTGACACAATGGGTTTCAGATAAAGATGAAATAAGAGATTAAGGAAAGGCAAACCTACATTTCTAGCTTTTGTTGATCTGGAAAAAGCTTTTGACACTGTTGATTGGAATACACTCTTTCAAATTGTCAACTTAGGAGTAAAATACAGGGAACGTAAGGTTATTTACAACTTGTACAAAAACCAGGCAGCAGTTATCAGAGTTGAAGGGCATGAAAGGGATGCAGAGTTTGCGAAGGGAGTATGTCAGGGTTGTAGCCTTTCTCAAATGTTATTCAATTTGCACATTGAGCAAGCTATAAAGGAAAGCAAGGAGAAATCTGGAGAAGGAATTAAAGTTCAGGGTGAAGAAATAAAAACCTTACGATTTGCTGATGACATTATAATTTTGTCAGAAACAGCAAAAGACCAGAAAGAGCAGTTGAACGGGATAGGCAGTGTGTTGAAAGGTGCATACAAGATGATCAATAACAAGAGCAAAACAAGAATAATTGAGTGCAGTCTAAGAAAATCAGGCGATGCTGAAGGAATTAGATTAGGTAACGAAATCATAACACACGATGGTCGCAGTACAGAGGATATAAAATACAGAATTGCAATGGGAAGAAAAGAGTTTTTGAAAAAGAGAAATTTGCTAACATCGAATATTAATTTAAGTGTAAGGAAGTCTTTTCTGAAGGCATTTGTGTGGAGTGTTGCCTTGTACGGGAGTGAAACATGGACGATAAGCAGTGCGGACACGAAGAGAATAGAGGCTTTTGAAATGTGGTGCTACAGAAGAATGCTGAAGATTAGGTGGGTAGATCGCATAACTAATGAAGAGGTACTTAACAGAATTGGTGAGAAAAGGAATTTTTGGCATACCCTGACCAAAAGAAGGGATCGCTTGGTAGGACACATTTTAGACATCAAGGAATCGTAAATTTAGCATTGGAGGGAAGTGTGTGGGGTAAAAATCGCAGAGGGAGTCCAAGAGATTCGTATAGTAAGCAGATTCAAGTGGATGTGGGTTGCCGTTCTTATGAGGAGATGAAAAGGCTTGCTCAGGATAGAGTAGGGTGGAAAGCTACATCAAACCAGTCTCTGGACTGAAGACAACAACAACATTGGGTTTTGTTCCTGTGGTGTTGCACATTTACTGCCCCCGAACATCGTCACTTCCTCCGACATTTTCACATTTTTATCAGCATGTTCTTCGCATAAGTCGCTCAAAGTAGGCCTCTGCCTAATTTTTATAATAAATTTCTCCCTATTGAAATCCATATCAAACATATGGAGATGGATTGAATTAAAATTTATGCGGTGGCCGGGATTCGAACCCGGGACCTCCTACTTACTAGGTAGGGGCTTTAGGCCACTCAGCTCACACTGCATTGTAGCCAAAGTAACTACACGGACTGTCTTTAATAGTGTAGTTGCTTTGGCTACAACGCTGTATTAGCTGAGTTGTCTAAAGCACCTACCTAGTAAGTAGGAGGTCCTGCATTCGGATCCCGGCCACCGCATAAATTTTAATTCAATGCCTCTCCTTATGTTTAATACCTTTGGTATAATGAGACAATGTTGTCTCAAGGCATTGTATTATTTGTTGAAATTCATATCAATGGAAGATCCTTTTTCTTAACCTCAGAGATACACGAATAACAAAATCTGAAAGCTACACGTACACAGCTAGAACCGCATCGACGGCTGGGCCCACATGGCAGTCTGTCGTGCGCGCTGCCCGATTGAGTCGCGAGTAAACTTTACCGCAGCAGTACGCTGGTCGCATGGCCAGGTACTGGCCGCTGTTGGCTGCCGCACCCGAACAGCCGCAAGTCTGGCCGCGGCCGCAATAGTGCGTCATTGCCCTTAGCACGTAAAGGCGACCGAGAGCAAGGGTTTATAGGTGTGTGGTGTAAGGCCTACCTGGCGCCATGCTGGAGACGCCCCAGCGCGTGTCCCCGGTGAACATGCCGGGCGAGCAGAGGCCGTCCGACATGGCGCCGAAGGGCGGCAGGCCGTGCGAGGGCAGCAGCGCGCCCGGCGTGCGGAACACGTTGGTCGTCTTCTTGCGCTTCTTCCACTTGGCGCGCCGGTTCTGGAACCACACCTGAAACAAACACCGCCCTCGCCGTCAGCTCCGCGTATCAACACCCAGAAAATTTACGTATCATTACACTCTTAACATATACAGTCGCGACACTCACTGCTGTGAAAATTTCTACCAACTGCAACGACACTAGCGCTACTAGCGGTGGGCAAGCCGCCTTAGTAGTAATGTTTGTTTATAATTATTTTTGGACGTAACTGACTAAATAGTTACTACAATTTATCATGGTACAAGCATTAGTAAAATATCAAGAGACATACACAATCAGGAAATTAATGTAAATACCAAGGAGGTTAGAATAAAGGGAGATGGCATTATCTACGCCGAGCACATACGTCAGTTGAAACCTGTCTCCCATCTTGGTCATTGTTGGAATGCTATTTCTCCCTTAAAACTACGCGTTAAGTTGACCATCTTACTGTTAATGCATTGAACTGACAGTCACTGCAAAGTACGTACTTTCAAACAATATAATTTCTTGAATAAATAGTAGTAAATAGTCATCATAATATTATTTGAAAACTTAATTTTTAACGGCGAATTTGCACGTTTTTAACACATTGTACATCACGGCTAAACCGGCGGGAGCTTTATCCCTGTTTTAAGTGACATAAAACATTAGCTCTACTATACGAACACTTCTTCAAAACTTAACAATGTGGAGGAGTCTAGCTTCAATTTTTCAGCGTAAGGGCGTCTCCTTATATTCTAACCTACTTGGTAAAAACAGTCGAATGTAACTGATTTACTGGTATAAAGAACAACTTCGTCATGAACAAATACTCACGAATACTTGTATATTTGCAGCTTATTCCGCTGAAAGCAAGTAGAATATAAACATGAGAGAGACATAACATTCTATTGTGGTTTGCTCATTCTATGACAGGCAGTTCTTTGACACGTATCAATTCGGTGTGGAGTCTAATGATTCGCACATGTTACGCCTCTCTCGCCATACAGGCATATTTTCTTGAGGGTAATTAAAGCCAATGTTTTGAAGATTCTTGCTGTTTGTGGTTCAGCTGTACCAACAAATGTGGAATAGGATTATTGTTTGTTGGGAAAAGAGTTTGACTGCTTTTGCCGTTTTATTGTCACGTCCGTGACGTTTTTCCTTCAGCTACAGCTGTGGGAGCTGATTTGGTACGTTAAATACTGTAGTTACTGCATTCTATGTACGTTCCACCCTCGCCGATTTTACTGTGAAGATCCTTAACGTTCCCGAGTAGAAAAACGCCATCTTTCTGTCAAATCGCCATCTGATATGTGTATGTGTATGTGTATGTGTGTGTGTTGTTCGTAGGATAAGTTAGTTTTAAGTAGTTTGTTATTTTAGGGACCGTTGACCAGTGCAGTTAGGTCACATAAGTTTACAAAAATTTCAATTTTTCTGTCAAAAGGCAGGTCTTCTAGCGTTTCCTAGGCATTTTTATTTTTAATATGAAATTTTCAGTGAAACCTGTTGGTTACAATATAATTGTAAATAAACTGCCGTGTATCGTTTCATACCTTGTGAGGGATCTTAGGAAACATAAGGAAAGCAAATGTGGAGCTATTTTTAAATTATTACCTATTTTTATTGCACTACATACGTTACCTAATGTATGTTAAAATCAACATAATTTTGTAATATATTATGAAAATTAAAATACACAATTTTGTGTTTGTTCTATGGGTTTGTTTATTTTGTGAATCGATTTTCGGCTTATTAGGCCGTCATCGGACATTTACAGAAGTTCAGTCAAAGAACTAGTGTTGTCAGTAAACCAGAAGAGATGTTACATACAGAAAAGTAATTAACTTCTTTGCTGGAGCAGTTACAGTGTAAATAAATATTTGAATGAAATCTGTAAATTACTAGTACTGAAAAAGGGAAACATAAATGCCATGGAGAAACAGTGCAAACATAAGTTCTTACAACTTGACTACAGTGAATAAAAATAAATGTAAACAAGAATCTTATGTTTTAAGGGTTGTTCAAAACACAAGGTGACACAAATATTAGAAATATTAGAAACCTGACACACTATTATAACTAAATAAACAAATAAACAAAAATATAGGGGTTGGATAGGAGGGTATAGGTTGGATACATTGGAGAATTAAGAATCTTAAGAAATCGGAGGTATGCACTCGAACTGAAAAACGGTGAAAATAAACATCTTTAATTGTAGTGTTTACAATTAAATAAAGAATGACTGTAAGGACAAGTACAGAATAATATGAACTATTAGTACTAACAAAGAAAGATACAAAGCTGGTGTAGTACAATGGAAAGTTAGACGTATTAACACAGAAAGTAGATGAACAGTGGCTGTACAAAATTTAAATTAGATTTACAACTTCATATCAGTGAAGTAGACGTTAGCCAAAAGAACTGGGAACTATTACAAACATATGCTGACTCCAAAATAAAGGTAAAATATGAAGATACAAGAAGTGGAGGAATAAAATGGAATAGGCCTTGATATTCTATGGATTAGGGTGGGTTCAGAAGTGGTGATGTATTGAGGACTGTTTGATCATTTAATATTAAGCCTGGTCTGTGAGCCAGATGTTTGTTTATTTGTAAGGCCTCTAGTAGATTTAGTTTCTGGCCTTTTCTGGCTAAGTGGAGTTCTTGGGATTGTGGTTTGTATCTGTGGCCCTCACTCAGAACATGTTCAGCAAACACTGGAACTGCTCCATCAAAGAAGTTAATTTACTTTTCTGTATGTAACCTCTTATGGTTTACTGCCAACACAAGTTCTTTGACTGAACTTCAGTAAATGTTTAATGATGGCCTAATAAGCCTAAAATCGATTCACAAAATAAACAAAACAGTAGAACAAACAAAAAATTGTGTATTTTAATATTCATAATGACTATGTTCTACCAAGAAGCGACGGAAGAATCAAAAGATATTATTCGCAATCGTCCAATATCGTATTCAGAAATATAGCTTGCCGGCCATTTGCAACGTTGCTACCGCAGTGTACAACAAAAGTCAGTGGGATGTCGTGACTGTATGTAGTAGACTGTAGTATCACCACAGTCTAACATGTACAGTCATGACACTTCCATTGATTTGTGTTATACACAGCGACAGGAACGCCCCAAGTGGCCGGCAAGCTACATTTCTGAATACGATATTGAACGATTGCGAATAATATCTTTTATGTTGATTTTAACATACTTTTTACATTCGGAGTCGTATGTAGTTACATAAAATTAGGTAATAACTTAAAAATAGCTCCGTGTTAGTATTTCTTTGGTTTTCTAAGATCCCTCACAAGGTAAGAAACTGTACATTTCAGGATAATTTATTTACAATTATCTTGTAACCTACAGGTTTTTATTGAAGAATGTCATTTTCTATTAAAGAATAAAAATATGCTAGTAAACTCAAGAAGAGCTGCCCTTTGACAGGAAGACGTCGCGTTTCCACTCAGGACCGTTAAGGTTTCTTCACAATAATTCCAGTTCAAATGTTTGTTGAGCTTAGGGGACTTAACTGCGTGGTCATCAGTCCCTAAACTTACAAACTACTTATGAACTACCTTATACTAAAGACGACACAAATATCCATGCTCGAGGGGGAATTCGAATCCCCGACCGTAGCGACCGTGCAGACTGTAACTGGCGCGCCGCAGACCGCTCGGACACTGCGGCTGCCAATAATAGCAGTAAAAATAGGTGAGCGTGGAGCGTAGGAAACGTGTATAGAATGAAATAAGTACACTATTTAACGTTTCAAATCAGCTATCAGAGCTGTAACAGATTATGTATGTCTCTTGATACTTTACTAATGTTTGTACCACAAAAATTATAGTATCTATTTCGCTAATACATATAAAAATAATTACAAACAAACATTACGCCTTGCCCACCACTAGGAGCGCTAGTGTCGTTGCAACTGACAGTAGCTAACAACTTTCACAGCAGTGAATGTTGCGACTGTATGTGTTTGTGTTATCACTGTCAAAAAACGGAACTAGAATTTAGCTCACAAAGGTATTATTTGACCGCTCGGAACCGCATGACACCATGTGTAAATTCCGTGTAGAGAGTTCCCTGTATCATAAGTGACACTCAGAATTTAAAATAAACTGTTATGTAATAACATAAAAGCTTGATATTGCAAAAAGGATAATTTGCGTAAGAACAACTTCAATACGTTTATGACGGATAAACACGTAATACTGCGTGTAGCATCGAAATATTGCTATACCAACGAAATATCGGTTGAGGCCAAAGTAGCTGTGGCTACAAAAATAAAAATAATTAGCACATCATAAGGACAAATCTTAATTTATGATGTCGTAATATAATTTAAATAGAAGCAAAGTAACAAATTGTTTAACCATAGTTGGGAAAATGCACGTAATCCAATGACGTCAATGTATCATATCATTTTGAATCGAGAGCAACAAAAAGCCTGTTCTTGAAATAACTGTAACAGTCCAAGACAGACATATGCTACACGTTCCATCGTGTAGTAGTCCGATGGACATGTATGTAACTGGTGAACGGCGGTGAGTGCTGCTAATTGCAGTTCAGTTCTTTTTAACATTTACGTCGTAGGCGAACAATTTTCTTGGTCCTTTGTTGAAACGCTGATTATCCTTATTGAGCCCTTCAATACTTTGAAACCAATCAAATATTGTCACACAACTTCTAGTTGGAGAGATAAGGTATTCTATTTGTAAAATGCACGGTCATGGCGAGAATTATTTTTTATACTTGCTTTACTGTAGCTTGGTACATATTGTTGTCTTCAACAATTTTGAAATGTTTAATAAACAATTAATATATATTTTAAAAAATCATCATTGTTTCGACTGTTTGACACTGTCCATCTTTTCAATCTTGTGCTGAACTTCTCGTTCCTACTTAAAGTAATATATCATTCTTAATGTTCGAATTAATCGCTGGGAGACATGGAGGGCATTTCCCCTCACCATATAACCCTTTACTGGCCCACGAAACTTAAAAGTCCCTGCCCATTTCCAGCACGTCCCTATCTGTGCCATGTTGTGATTTGAAACCAACATCTTAAATTGCCCCTAGTCACGTGACTGAGTTTTTGTCGTTCCGAGCTACAGTTTTTCTCATCTACAGATGAAACCAAGCATTGATTTTAACAATAAATCTACTTCTCGTATACCTATTACACATCTAGTAGAAAAAGTTATTAATATTATTGCAGTGACTGTCGTGTTTACATGTGCCCCGGTGAAAAGTACCGTACTGTCAGCTATTTTCAGAAGCAACAGAATTACATATCCTCAGTGTTTGTGTTACGCTATGAATCTTTTACTTTTTGCCACTTATGAATATGATTATCGATGGGAAGATACTTCAAGCTGCTCTTGAGGAAGTTTATGTGTCAGCAATTAAGTGATTTCTGGTAAAAATCTGCTTTCAAATACGTTATACAAAGCTAAACATTCGTACCTATAAAGTTACTTCTTGTCGAGTGCATCGATGATATTTCTTCACTACCCTATTATTTAATGTTAACAGCCAATATTTTCTTTGTTTTACGTTTTGGCACCACAGTCTGTGTCAAAAACCCTAAAAAATAAACGGTTGTATTTTGTTAAAATCGGACATTATGGAAGCAAACAGATTTCATTTCTTATGAACGCACAACGAAACATTTCACATGTATTGCTGAGGTACCTTAAGGAATGTGATGCCATTTTCAAACTGGTATTTGATCTTCTAGTCCTGTGTAAAATACAAACTAAAAGACTCATAGTACAACTACAACAATTTTTAACTTAAAGTTTGTTGTTCTGTTGCTTGTAAAAAAAACTATCAATACGTTTCATGTAGACACATGTAAAAACTGTAGCTATCGCATTAATTCTTGCAGGAGCGAAGAACTAACGCCAATTGTACTATCAAAGATGTAATAAAAATACGCTAGGCCGTTTTATTGTTCACAGAGACGCTTAATTTCCAGTACAAAGGACAATAACTGCAGCTCTCAGCTACATTTCGCATTACTCACAACGAAGAAAACGGTTTCCTACCCCGAGTCACGTGATTCTGATGTTGGTTTCAGTCAAGGTGGTTTCAGTATAATGACGTCATGCCCAGTCTATGTTATCTTTGGTCTATGCTCTGATGTATCATCTACCACAGAGAGCAGTAAACAACGGACTGTCTTATGTCTGTGTGCACGATTTCGTCAGGCGAGTTTAGTGGCTTCTTGTCACGAAAATACTCTGTTGTGAGTATTCTGACAATGATAATTCCTTTGAAGAAAAGACATTTTTAAATATGCACCAAAGCTGCTTTTATTGTTTTATTGTTCACAGAGACGCTTAATTTCCAGTACAAAGGACAATAACTGCAGCTCTCAGCTACATTTCGCATTACTCACAACGAAGAAAACGGTTTCCTACCCCGAGTCACGTGATTCTGATGTTGGTTTCAGTCAAGGTGGTTTCAGTATAATGACGTCATGCCCAGTCTATGTTATCTTTGGTCTATGCTCTGATGTATCATCTACCACAGAGAGCAGCTTTGGTGCATATTTAAAAATGTCTTTTCTTCAATATTTAAGAGCTGCAAAACGCGACATATCAAAAACAAATGATAATTCCGTCTTGTATTGCTTTAGCTAATACAATCTGATATTATTCAGGAATAGAGCTCTTTTTATTTATATAGCGTTCAAAAACGTTACCGGGACTATTTAGTCCCGACATTTTGTCAAAGACATTATTGTGCATGTCAGTTTTGTAGCTGTGTTATGTTGCTAGTCGTCCGTAGTAGCACTGCCTTCTACGTAGAGGTGGGAAAAATGAAACATCGGTCAATTTCTGAACAAATGAAACCGTACAGTGTGATGTTTCGAAACATTCTTTCGAAACATGCGATAGTGTGTATTTTATGATAGTATGGGCCAGTTTACTGTAACATCGTCAATGTGTTGTGTATAAGTATTGCTATAGAACCACCTAGTTCGAGGCCAGCAACTGTAGGAGAAAAAAACTCAAGTTTTATTCAGAAAAACTTTGCCAACGTGTTTATATTCTTCCTGCTCTGTGGTTGACAGGTTCTTGTATGTACCCTTGTCCGCTAAGTGAAATAATTGCCCTCGTACAACGAAGATTTCATGACAAAACATTTGCATTGTAACGCGATTCGCTAATGCCAAAGTCACATGATTGCCAACATTATCAAGCGACGCCGCTAGGACGATAAGTAAAATTTAAACCCTGTAACAAAGGCACTGCTTTCGCAATAAGTGACGTTCCTGCTTTCCCATTTGCTGAGGACTGACTTTTTATGTCTAATATATTTGTTTTTATCATAGTAAATATAATTAATACATTTGGCTTTCCTCTATTCTAGTGTCTAATATCGATTGGTTTTGGGTGTGCTAACCTACATGTAACAATGAAAAGGCATATTATCACCTAATATTTATTGAGCTAACATTTTGGTAAGGGTTAATATTTTATACATCGTTATCGCACTGCTAGGTACTTTGGTAAAATAAAGCTTATCATGAAATTCGAGTTTTGAAGATATCTTTAATACGCGGTTTCATTTACCGTCTAAACTTTCTTAATATGAAAGTAGGCCTACAAATACGAAATTCGTCAAATACGGCACATTGTTAGATTTTCATGTATTTATATCTTTTAAAAATATATTTTGTTCTATATGAGTGTCCGGCCAACATTGCTAGCAAGGAACTAACGGTATGGGAAAAAATCTAAATATTTTAAACAAGATTAAATTTGCGATCTCCCCTTGTTAATATAAAGTCTGTCATTTTAGACTTTATTTTTTTACTTTATTTTTTTTTTAATTTTTTTAAGGAAGTTGTTGGTGTAGTCTTGTGTTTTTAATGTTATTACCGTACATGGATACATAGAATTTACCTGGATATTTCAATGCAAATAGTGAGAAATGTTTTATTGTTAATTTACGTTTATAAAGCAGACATTATGACATTTCGAAGTACTGCATCACTTTAAAAACGAATCTTGATTCAGTAATCTTAAGCTACACACTCACGTTTGTCCATTAGTTTTTGACACTCTTTAAGCTGTTCGTATACTAGTAAGTGAAATGCGTAGGCTATCTGTGCAGAGCTACAGCAAAATGAAACACCACTGTTTCGATACAATTCGTCGGTTCCGCCTTCCTGCATTACTGGCCTGAAACACCGCTGTTTAGAAATAGGTTGTTTTGGAGATACACGTGTTCAAAGTGACAGGCAGACATAACGGTCGTAGATAAAAAATTGAAATTACGATTTTTTTTTTTCGTGATCCGACTTTTACGAAACGAAGTCTATATATTATCCAGTTGCGCTCAAGTTACCTGTGAAAACCCCATGCAAATTCGTGAAATAGTTTTGGAGATAAGAGGTTTATAATAGTTGAAAAAACAGACACGACGGTTACTGAAAACACTTAAAATTACGATATCTTTTTTTCTGTGATCCGATGTTGATAAAATTATGCCTATATGTTGCCCAAACTCTTCTCATGTTTCCTGTTGAAACCGCATGAAGATTCGTCCTGTACTTTTGAAGATTAAAGCAAACAGCTACAGGCCTACATTTACAGATTTGTTATTAGTGTAGATTGCACTGGGAGAGGAAGAATATTTAAATACAATTACATAAAATTAAAAAAAAAATTGTAAAGTTATTATTTTATTTTGTTGTACATTCTGTAATAGCAAAGTGTATGCAGACTGCGGAATTCTGTATGTAGAGAACACACAACGTTTAATAAAGAAGAATTTCAAGAAATATTGAAATGCGATGCATATAACAAAAATCATAGCGTCTTAAAATCTACGCGATTACTTCGTACTCACACACGAAAGGACGAATACGGTACTTCTATGATTTTCAGTTATGCATTGTAGTAGTTATACAAAGAGAAGAAACGGAGCTCGGTTCTATCTTGTTGACAGGATGCTCGAATTGGTGTTTGTAGCTGACGGTGCTCAGAGCTCGATAATACTGTTAAAGTGAGGGGATTACCGGCTGATGAGACAAAGTGTCCATGAAATGAAAGCATGGCTCCCTAGGTTACGCCCTTTAAAATTACGTCTCCTGTGATCACGGAGACATTACATTATACTCGTCTGCTAATGGACACCTGATTCATTAATCAGCCGCTCCGCTGCGCTGGCACCAGAAGTCGCTCCCTGGCGCCAGTAATGTGATGAACTCCGAAAATAGTCTGAGGCGGTTTCTCGCGTCTGTAGTGAGCTCCGAATGACCAGAAACGTTTTAGACAATCAGGGTGCAAAGGTGGCATCCAGTGGCGCTACTGGAGACCCTGTCAGTACTTAAACTAATTTCGGTAACGTAGATTCACTTTCAATGAAACGAATGCAGCACAAACTCTAAAAAGAGACTACATTCAATCTATGTAAAACATAAGACATATTGTTTCTCCAGACAGAAACAACCTGCTACTGCTTAAACGATTTAGCCTACCTTAACCGTTCATTTCTTTTTGGCCCTTTTCTCGATACTTACGTTGTATTTCCATGGATAAAATAAATGACCAGCATCTTAAGCATTCAAAATTAGGAGCGTATACTGGTGGTGAAATATGCAATAGTCATCTTGTGGATGTTGCAGTCCTTTAGAAATTATTTTTGTGTAAACTGGCTAGATATAATTAATGATGTTAGTGAAACATACAAAAATAAAATAACTACTTCATATCTGGGTTTGATGCCTCACTAAAAAAATAGAATAACTATTACATTTCTGGTTTTGAGGCCTCACTTTGGAGTGTCGTGTTTTCAAGAACAAGATATTTGTTGCTAAACACTCAATACCAGATATATATAAGAATTTTGTACAGTCATTGGAGACACGTAATCATCTAGAAAAACTTTTTACTTATGAATACACAAAACGCTTCATGGACGTTTATGATGTGATACCTCAAAAGAGTACTAAAGACAAAAATATCATTGCAACAATATCTTTCCATTCATTTTTATGTATATTTTACTCAAAATTGTTATTGTTTCGTTGCGTTGGAGTGGCCGAGCGCTCTAAGATGCCTTGCTGCGGAGCGCGGCTGCTCGTCGTCGATGGTTCGAGTCCTCTCTCGGGCATGGGTGAATGTGCTGTCCTTCGGTTAGTTTAAGTAGTTTGTCAGGCTAGGGACTGATGGCCGTATAGTCAAGTCCCTTAGATTTCCAAACATTCGAACATTTCTGTTATTGTTTCATGAAAATGGCATATGAGTGTCATCTTCATCTTGTAGTAGTATCGAAATTCATGTAAAGGCTACTAATGAAGAGAAATTGAAAATTACGCCAGAAAGGGATACGCTTAATCAGTAGGGACTGATAACCTTTGTACTTTAGTTCCTTCCAAATTCCAACTACATAATCAGACTTTATCAGACTTTTTGGCGTGAAATTATTTGGCTTCAATAACGTCTGGTAGCTTTCTAAGAATGAAATTGATAATATAATGTGAATTCAATGCTCTCCCAGATGGGTGTAAAAAGCATCCAAACATGCTCTGTGCTAGCCTTAAAATTATTAAGTGATACGACAATGTTTTTCATCTATGTACTGATAATTACTCTCCAGCAATTTACACTTCGATCCTTGCTCCAGAATTGAATTCTGCAAAATAATTATATATGATAGATGACACTAGAGTAGTTTTCTAAAAGCAAAACAAAGAGTAATGTGGTCTGATGTGAAATGTTACTAGAACACGAAAATAAAACGATTTTGGATTATTACACAGAACTTTCATATGATGTTCTAAACAAGAAATAGGAGAGGATTTTTCGTCAAGTAGAGATCAATGGAAAAATTTTTGCTACATTAGGCTACAACATGGCGGACAAGATCACTGATGCGCGGTATCTGTGACGGCAATTTATCGTAACAGTCTTTACTAAGGCATCAATATATCCGATATAAAAAATAGTATTTCATAACACCAATAATATTTTCTTCACATGGAGTACTATAGCTACAATTAGGTGTTTATCTGCAGAATTCTGCAAACAAAGTAACCTCGTTGGTGGAAACAATGTTGGTGAGTTTCAAAGAAAGGGAAAGTAGACACACTGTCGTGAGTAATCAAATTAGGGACTGAGCAAGAGTTGAAGCCTGCAGATCATGGTAAGACAACCTCACAAAAAGCATTATTTTCTCAGATGATGGGCACTTTAGCCTTAGTAGACACGTCAAAAAACAGAATTGCAGAATTTGGACAATGAAAATCCGAAGATGGCTCTAGGCGATGAGATGGATACACAACGAACAGATGTGTTGTGCGGACCGGGCGAGGTGCGCTCGTATCAGGCAAGACGATGGTACAAGTCTACCTCCCACTATCCAAATGTAGGTTTTCTCAGATTTCCCTAAATAACCCCAAGAAAATGCAGCGATGGTTCCTTTGAAAATGCAATGCCGATTTTCTTCCCAATTCTTACCAAAAAAAAAAATCCGAGTGTGGGCTCTACCTCCAGTAAACACGCTGTCGACGGGACGTCAAACCCTCACCTTCCTTTTGGTGGTGTCGTGTGCGTTCTGGGTAGGAGGAGTGACCGGCCTGTACTTTTTTGCTAATGATGGGGGAGCTGCTGTCACTGTGAACGGCGACCTTCCCCGAAACATGCATTCTGATTGGATTTTCACTGTTATTGACGAAAATGACGATCTTTGATTTCATCAACATGGTGAGACATGTCACACATTCCGTGAAACGATTACTCTGCCCAATGGAAAGTTTCGTCAATAAGTTTTCTCTTTGCGTTACGAATGGCCTGTCAGATCATGCGATCTTACTCCTTATCTCTTCTTTTTATGGGAATTTGTGAAATCAAAAGTGTACGTGAACAAATCACAAAAATACATCAATTAAAGGATGAAATTGTTAATATAACCCTAGAATTTTTTATTTTAGTTTTGCAGTAGTTGTCTTCAGCCTGTATATTTATGTGGTAACGGTCTTCCTTTCGGACTGGGGTTCAGCAAGGCGTTTTATGATTTATCATAAATTTAAACCTATATATTAACGAAAATAACGTGAGGAGAGCTCTCTTTCAACGCCAGCAGAGTTCTTACGATTCAAAATTTTCAGTGTAACGGTTGTTCCCTGTTGGTAAACGACGCTTCCTTTAAGGCCTGTATTTAGGGCTTTACGATTCCTGCCTTATAAGCGACACGAGCGGGCTCTTGCCGTATTACGTATGTAAGAGGCCATTCGTTTACTTACCAGCGGCCGGTTTGAACTACAGACTGCAACGGCGGCGACTACATACTCATACATTTCCTCATTTGTTAAAGTGTGCCTATCTTTATACTGTCGTGGCTATAGCTATTTAAGGTAAATTCACCAATTTACACGTTCAGTTTCACATTTCCATTACTCATTTTTTAATTAGATTATCATGATGCATACCTGGTTTCGGCAATGGGCTAGTTATAAAAAGCTGTGCAGGGAGAGTTAAAGCCTGTAATTCTTTAAAATTTATGTGAAGTTATTAGTATCGTGATCGTACAGGATAAGATCTCAAAGTTCGCTTATATTTTGCTGTCTACATAGGTCTTTGGCGGGTACTCTGCACCCAGTGCTATATTTAGATAGGCTGCTAGGCCTTGGCGCGAAATCTTTCAATCGTTGACCGTTGTAAGCATTGTTATAAGGCCAGTAATAATCTATTTTCTTATTATTACTGTGTATGAACGACGTGGCCTGTAAAGTTTCCCCAAACTTACTTTCCAGATTCTGATGATGCCCCCAAAAGGCGAGACGCGTTAATGAAAATAAATTATTGCAACCAAGAGTGTATTTCATTGGAAGTTGGATTGCAGTGATTGCTGTACCAGATCGCCTAATGGAGTGGAAGATATTTTACGATAGTTAACGCCCGGCCTTAGGAGGTCGTAAGGGGGATATAATTTTTTTACATTTTCAATTAAGTTTGTATCTTATGTAGCTAATAATCGTTTCTTCTTCTAGGACACCCTCTATGACAGTAAGTACAGCTTTCAAATTGACCGAAATACAAGAGTGCCAATACTGACAAGGAAAGTACATGGACTCGAACAAACATATCTGTATGAACGTTTGGTTACATGATCTCTACGTACACCTGACGTGGGTGACGTTTTTCTGCAAAGCTCTGCAACCATGCTGTAGATAGCACTGTAGATGTAATTGTAGACGCCATACGTTATGCAGATATTTTAACTATAACTTATGTAATAATCATCGTACATGTTCTCTAGCGAATTGTCATCAAAAGCCGTGATGATAGTTGCAACTTTAACCTTCTTCCCGAAAGACTGTTGGTATTAACTGCCACGGCTTTCATCGCCTCTTCCCGCACTTACGGTAGCAGTACCGCTTGCAATGAGTTGTTCGTCATTATCATCCCTATTATCATTATTATGAGTTTGTAACAACAATATCTAACTTATGCTCATATTTCTGTACCATAACAGATACGAGAAAGCATGCGAATGATTCATCTTCTACACTAATACCATCTTCACGAAGAAGGGTTCTTCGTAACTTCATCTCAACTAATCGCGATACATTAGCAGGATTGATTAGCAATTGACGCCCCATCTGACGCTTCAGCACAGAAAAAATATCACAAACGCAACTTAGGAGGCACACTGCACCGTCCCTACTGGCGAACCGACAGGTCAAAGTGCGATTGGGCATGGTACACGCAGAGGCCTCTAAATGAAAACCAAAAAAAGAAAAAAAAAAAAAAAATGCTCAAATGTTTGTATAGTCTATGGGACTTAACTACGGGGCCATCAGTCCCTAAACTTACAAACTACATATGAACTAAGACTAAGGACGGCACAAATATCCATGCCCGAGGGGGGATTCGAACCCCCGACCGCAGTGGCCGTGCAGACCGTGACTGGAGCGCCTCAGTATCCTCGGCCACCGCGGCCGGCTAACGGACGACTGCAGAGTTTTGCAGATGTGGGAGAGTCACTGGTGCAATAAGGGATCCTTACATTATCTCTCAGAAGGCCAACGTGCACTCCGTGTGCATACCGGGTGGAGTCATTCCAGATGTGGAACGGGTCCTCCCGGATGCCATGAAGGGTACGGGGTGCAGCCAACTGCAGGTGGTGGCTCACGTCGGTACCAATGATGTGTGTCGTTTCGGATCTGAAGAGATCCTCTCAGGTTTCGAGCGGCTAACTGAAGTGGTAAAGACTGTCAGTCTTGCTTGCAAGATGAAAGCAGAGCTCACCATCTGCAGCATAGTTGACAGGACCGACTGTGGACCTCTGATACAGATCCGAGTGGAGGGTCTGAATCAGAGGCTCAGACGGTTCTGCGACCGTGTAGGCTGCAGATTCCTTGACTTGCGCCATCGGGTGGTGGGTTTCCGGGTTCCGCTGAATAGGTCAGGAGTCCACTACACGCAGGAAGCGGCTACACGGGTAGCGGGGGCTGTGTGGCGTGGACTGGGCGGTTTTTTAGGATAAAGAGCTTCGGGGAAATAGAAAATGGGCAATCTCAAAGGGTTCAGGTGGATCACAGGAGAAATGTAGATCCGGAAACTATCGGTATAACAGTTGTAAATTGTCGTAGCTGTGTCGGGAAAGTTCCAGAACTGCAAGCGTTAATAGAAAGCACCGAAACACACATCATTATAGGCAGCGAAAGTTGGCTCAAGCCGGAAATAAGTTCAGAAGAAGTATTTTCAAAAGATCTAACGGTATTCAGAAAGGATAGATTAAACAAAATAGGTGGTGGCGTGTTTGTTGCCGTCAAAAGTAGTATTTCATGTAGCGAAGTTGAAGTTGATAGTTCGTGCGAGCTATTATGGGTAGAGGTTGTACCCGAAAATCGTAAGAAGTTAATAATCGGTTCCTTTTACCGGCCTCCCGACTCTGACGATACAATAGCAGAAAGGTTCAAAGAAAACCTGAGTCTAATTACAAAAACGTACCCGACTCACACGATAATAGTAGGTGGTGATTTTAATTTACCCTCGATCTGTTGGCGAAATTATATTTTCAAATCAGGAGGTAGGCATAAAACATCGTCCGAAATTGTACTCAACGCATTCTCTGAGAATTACTTCGAACAAGTAGTTCATGAGCCAACTAGAATTGTAAATGGATGTGAAAACACACTTGATCTCTTAGCAACAAATAATCCTGAGCTCATAATGAGCATCAAAACGGATACAGGTATTAGTGAACACAGAGCTGTAGTAGCGAAATTGAATATCGAAAGTCCCAAAGTTACCAAAAATAAACGCAAAGTATATTTGTTCAGGAAAGCAGATAGAAACAAAATACATTGCTTCTTGAAAGACAGCTTCCACTCGTTTCTAACACTAAACGTAGGTGTAGACCAGATGTGGCTCAAATTCAAAGAAGTGGTATCGACAGCAATTGAAAGTTTTATACCTAATAAATTAATAAAAGAAGGAGGCGATCCCCCTTGGTACACAAAACAGGTCAGGACACTGTTGCAAAAGCAAAGGAAAAGGCATACTAAATTTAAACGAACACGAAATCCCCAGGATTTGCGATTGTACTCAGAAGCTCGAAATTTAGCGAGGATTTCAATGCGAGATGCCTACAACATTTATCACAACGAAACTCTTTCTCGTAATTTGACTGAAAACCCAAAGAGATTTTGGTCATATGTTAAATATACTCGGGGAAAGTCACAAACAATACCTTCACTACGTGATAGTAATGGCGATCCTGCCGATGACAGCACTACTAAAGCAGAGTTACTAAACTTAGCTTTTAGAAACTCATTCACTAAAGAAGACGAAACCAATATTCCAGATTTCGAAATACGAACAGATGCCGTAATGAATAACATAGAAGTAGATATCATCGGAGTAGTGCAGCAACTAAAATCACTTAATAAGAATAAGTCTTCTGGTCCGGATTGTATACCCATTAGATTTCTATCTGATTATGCTGAAGCGATAGCTCCTTACTTAACAGTCATATACAACCGCTCTCTCATAGAAGGATCTGTACCAAAAGATTGGAAAGTTGCACAGGTCACACCTATATTCAAGAAAGGCAGTAGGAGTAACCCACTAAACTACAGGCCTATTTCATTGACGTCAATTTGCAGCAGGGTTTTGGAACATATCCTGTATTCAAATATTATGAATTATCTCGAACAGAACGATCTATTGACCCAAGGTCAACACGGATTTAGAAAATATCGTTCATGCGAAACACAACTAGCTCTATATTCACACGAAGTGATGGGAGCTATCGACAAAGGTTCGCAAATCGATTCCGTATTTCTTGATTTCCAGAAAGCTTTTGACACCGTACCTCACAAACGGCTTTTAATCAAATTGCGTGGTTATGGTATATCGCCCCAAATTTGCAATTGGATAGGGGATTTCTTGTCAGAGAGGACACAGTTCGTGGTAATCGATGGTAAGGCATCGACTAAAACAGAGGTGATATCGGGCGTTCCACAAGGTAGTGTTATTGGTCCTCTGCTATTCCTTATTTACATAAACGATTTAGGGGAAAATCTAAGTAGCTCTCTTAGGTTGTTTGCAGATGACGCCGTCATTTACCGTCTAGTAAAATCATCTGAAGATCAAAACCAACTGCAGAACGATCTGAATAAGATATCAGTATGGTGTAAAAATTGGCAATTGACTCTAAATAATGAGAAGTGTGAAGTCGTCCACATGAGTACGAAAAGAAATCCGTTAAACTTTGTTTACAACATAAATCAATCAAATGTGAAGGCCGTAAACTCCACAAAATACCTAGGAATCACTATTACTTCAGACTTAAACTGGAAAGAACACGTAGATAATATCGTGGGAAAGGCGAACCAGAGACTGCGTTTTATTGGCAGAATCCTTAAAAGATGCAACAGAACTACTAAAGAAACTGCATACACTGCGCTTGTCCGTCCATTTTTGGAGTATTGCAGCCCAGTGTGGGAACCTTATCAGGTGGGCATGACGGAGGACATCGAGAGAGTCCAAAGAAGGGCAGCTCGTTTTGTATTGTCACGATACAGGGGAGACAGCGTTACGGAAATGATACAGGATCTGGGATGGGAATCATTAGAACAACGGCGCTTATCGCTGAGGCGTGGGTTACTTGCGAAACTCCAATCGCCAACATTCTCCTCCGAATGCGAAAATATATTGTTGACTCCCACTTACATAGGTAGAAATGATCATCAGAATAAAATAAGAGAAATCAGAGCTCGAACAGAGAGATTCAGGTGTTCTTTCTTCCCGCGCGCTATTCGAGAATGGAATGGGAGATAAATAGTATAATTGTGGTTCGATGAACCCTCTGCCAGGAACTTAAATGTGATTTGCAGAGTATCCCATGTAGATGTAGATGTAGATTTGGGTGTATATGTGTTTGTTCGAGCCCAAGTACTTTCCTTGTGAGTGTCGGGTAGCGGCGATTAGCCCACCAGTTGGCTGCCGCGACGCAGGTCCGCGTGTAGCCTAGCGCGGCAGGCCGGCAGGCTGTTGCGCTAAATTCGGGACGGTGCGTACCTGCTGCAAGTTTCATCCGCGGACGCGCGCTAAGTGCGGGGAGCGCCGTAAAATAATCACTTAGCACGCGCTAAGCCCCGCAACTTGGCCGCCCAGCCTCCCTGCTGGAATAAACATGCCCGCCGCAGGAGCAAGCAGGCGCTGCCACGCTGTACCACCTGCTCCGTATGTTCACGGCTCCCGAGGGTCAGAGCCTGTGTTGGGAGAGAGTGGACAATCGGCCGTAACCCATCGTGTTTTTCCCAGACTGCGAGCGGGATCCAAGAAGAAATGCACCCACTTTATGAGTAAAATAAGATATTACGACGTACGTGGTTAAAGCAAATATCGTTACGTCATCTTCTCTATATATAAAAGGAAGTGTTCCGATCTGTTGCTATTTAGGCAATTTTGAAGTTAGAACTACAAATTTTCGGATTTGGATTCGGGGTTCGAATTTAAAAGACACGTGTTTCGGTATTTTTGGAAATTAGACTAATAAGGGGGTGAAATACGAAAATTGATTTTCAAAAAGATGGTGCTGTTAACTCAAATTTAAGGCTATAACTACGAAACCTAAGATATGGTTTCTTCATCAGGATTAAAAAGAAACAACTGGTGCAGACCAACCAGCCTAAGCATGCGGAGCGGCGAGGGTCCAGCTAGTTCGTCAATGTTTATATAGGCCGAATAAATTTGTAAGCAAATGAAAATCTTGTGAAGCAGTGTCTATGTCTGCCAAATGTTAACACCCATTTTTTACGATGTTTTGGTAACATCGACAACTGGCATTTGATTAATAACAGAAAGAGATGAATCATGTGATGTATCTCAAAGAAAACGATGTTATTTCAAATTTTTCTGTCTGGATATTTGTTGCCAATGTAGTAAATTGGCAATGTAGTAAATTTTAAGTGTGTTCCTATCTATCTTATAACATTTTCCTACACTGGGAATTACAAAAAAAAAAAAAAAAAAAAGTCATTCTGTACATACATATAGGAACACTGAACCACAGGAAATCGGAAAAATATCAGTACTGAAGCAACAGAAACTGACTGAAAATAGGTAACTGAATATTCACAGCGTGTCAACAGTAGCGCCCCCACCTTTTATTATGTTAAATACGATATACAATTGTAGGACTGTAAATAGCCAACAATACACAGTCAAGGGCGCTGTGTCAGTCGGAAATGTGTTAACGTTCCGCAGCCTTGCTAAGACATATTGTGTAGCTTGACATCTGAAAAACCAAAATCATGAACTAATAACAAGTTGGAAAATATTAATAAAAAAAAAAGGGTCAGCTTATCGGATTCTAAATCGCGACCTTCAGATTATGAATACCGTGCGCACCCATTACGGACCAGGAGTACTACTGTATTACTAATATATTTACTAACTTATAAACACATTTATTGATGAGGGAGGGGCAGCAGAAAATACTTAACACAGAAAGGAATACATTAGTTGTTTTCCATAAGTCGCCTTTACGGTTCGCGTCTTCTCAGTTAATTTTCGCTGTCCACTGTTTCAGTCTTTCTTTATTCCTTGGGAACACAAGCATCATATAGCCACCTTCATCCTGGATTTTACAGTCAACAGTACTACTGTTAGATATTCGTGGCATTTTTTAAGATAAAATGTTGATTTCAAGTCATTTACTGAGTTTAACTAATAATGTCCATTACATAGTCATTAAGGACAGCAAGAGAAATGCTTAGTTTTTCGCTGTTGACTGTAAAATCCAGGATGAAGGTGGCTATGTGATGCTTGTGTTCCCAAGGAATAAAGAAAGACTGAAACAGTGGACAGCAAAAATTAACTGAGAAGACGCGAACCGTAAAGGCGACTTATGGAAACCGTGTAAAAATATGTTGTCGACGTAAGTTCATTGACGTATATAGAACTGACAGAAGACGTGCATAAGTGCAGCAGTGCTTACCATAATACAACCTGTAAATAACTGCACAGTGAAATCGCTGTCAAAATCACTTAAGACACTCTACAATACAGAAACGCACACAGTAGCTATTCACACACATACAAAGCCCGCCAAGTTTGGCCGTTAGACAGTCAGCAGCAACATCGCCCATGGCTACTCTCTCCCTATATAGGTTCACTACCCGAGGGGAGCTGTCAAAACACTGCAATACTCTTCAACTACGGCGCTTTACAGCATAAAGTAATGCAGTGTAAGCGCAAGCCTACTATGGAATCGCTCTCGTTATCGTTCCTGAAACTTGCAATTTGTGCTAATCATTAACAGCTTCTCATCAATCAGCTACTAGTGTTCTTTCACATTTTGCGCACAAAAATCTCATATTCCTCTTTTCTGCATTAGACTCTGATGAGACGTAGCGGCCTTTTGGATGCACTTGATAACAATGTAACTTTCTTGACCGCCCTTAGCACTTTATTTATGCCTATTTTCGAAGGCAAAGCATTATTTAAAAAATCCTGTTTCATTTATTTTGAAGCTGCAGCCTTGTGTATATTTTTTATATTGATAATATAAGTGATACCAAAATGCTGCTGTTGGTAACGGATGTTATTTATTGCTTTCATATAGCAGCAACAGGCCTATTTCTGTTCTGTGGTCATTGACAGATCCTCTAGCGATGCTTTATGGCTACATACTTATCTTTGTACTAAAGAGATGCTCTGGAGATATATATTTTAAACATACTTATTTCATATATAATGACGTATGTCTGTGAGGCAAATTATTTTATGGGTGTCGGAACGCCCTATCCCGACAATGATAAATTTAATGACTTGGCTTCACTGTATTTCAGAAACCACTGTAGTCATTGACATGAAACTTCTGTAGAACATTAAACTGTAGGATCTGAGTCTACTGAACTACAATAATTGTATTTCAGCCACTGCTTTCGAAAATACAATTTTTTTAATGAAACGGTTAAAAATGTTCTGTTCTTTTTGTACGTTATCCTAAGCAATTTTAATTATACATAACATTACATTCTTCTTAAGTTCATTAGATTCAGAGCATATACATTGTTACTTCTTGAAAATTTGAATACGCTACTGGAAGTGGTTTCTGAGATACAGGGAATAATGCAACAGAAAATGTAAATATTCTGGAGCGGCTTCTAAAGCTTTAAAATACTATAACTCACTTAATATATGCTTAATTTTTTATTTTTAATCACTCAGAAACAACTTGCACCGTACTGTATATCATCCGATTGATCTTTTTCCAAGTTTTTTTTTTTTTTCTTATTTTCTTCTTTCTGGACTCCTTAGCGATCAACTGTGCTGTATACTCTGCTTTATCGATGGGAACCTTGTCCATCTGTTCAAGTTCTCTGATGGAGTTTGCTCCAGGATTAATTCCCCTATGCTTAAGCACTTGTAAGCAAGTCCATATAAGATTACTGAAAGACTGATAGGGATTTTGAGTCTGACCATGCAGACACTTCTTCAGTAATTCATGATTTGCCAGGTCTCTGTAAATAGGTTTTATGATATCCACGACTGCTACTGAGATCGAATGTTTATGGTTGCATGAACTGTATGAATACTGGGCAATGCGGTAATTGTACCATGTATTAGGTCCAAGAGGAGATAGGTTATGTTCTAGTTTCCCTTTATTCGAAAATCTATTATAATGACACCCACGATTCTTAGAAACACTTCGTTTTGGTGTCATACTTTTTTTTTTTTTTTTTTGAGTGATTTACTAATCTATTCGTCACTTTTTCTCGGTAAAACGCTATCACTTCGACATACAACTCCGAAATAAACTATGAAACGATACTATACTATCTTTGATAGTGCTACCAATTCAAACAAATAATTTAACTTTTATAACGCAGCAATCCACAGCTTTATACATAAAAAAACTATCGATTTTTATTAGATCTTGAAGTAATGCACGTAAAAATTTTAACTTTTTCAGCCGGTGTAGATTATATTTAAAAATCTAATATAAAGTACCTTCAAGTGAGTTTATAAGTGAAGATAGTGAAGTTTATAAGTGGAAAATTGCAAATTTTATAAAGAGACTAGCAAACCCGGCAACACTTCGTGGTAGCTCAAGTGTATGGGATATATACCCCAATCTCTTATCTTCTTCTCCCTATGTCTATCCCTTCCTCCCTCCTCTATTTCCTCATTTCCTCCTCCTATCTTTTTACATCACCTTCACATCACTCCCTCTTATCCCACAGCATATCCATCTCCTCCGCCTCCTCTCTGCGTCTATATCATTCCTCTTTAAATCCATTTCATTCCCCCATTCTCCATCGCCTCCTCTCCCTCTCTCTCGGATCTTACTTATTGTTATTGCATTCGGGACCCTGATTGGGAATAGAAATCAAAATGGACGGATAAATCAATAGGAAAGGGGTTATTGGAGAGACCTTTCGAACTGCTCTATCTTTAATGGCAGTACTTTTAATGGTTTTAACGTACGAACTTGTATGATTATAAATTTAGGCATAAAAACAACTTTCCTGTTTTATGTTAAAAATGACTGGGAAAAGGAAAACAGAACCGAACATTTTTACAGCACAACTTATCATGTTTTTCTCGCAGCGAGCAGAATAGAAATGCTTTTAATAATATGTTTATATCTTTTTGAGAGTTTTTGAATTGGAAACAAAATAATTCTAGGATCGCCATACTTTGATGATAGAATTTACATCTGAAACGAAACAATTAATTGAAATGAAATAAGTAGGATAGAAATAAAACGTTTCGAAAATATTTCTGTTGCGTTCATTTCAACGCTTGTTGATGAACGATATTTTTTGTCTTTCCATCCGGAGAGAAAACGAACAGTGTAGATGGTTTACCAACTCTCGAACACGCCACATACAACTGCCCATGGGGAAATCGCGGCGATTCAAGATTTATTCCAAAAATTTCCAGCGACTGTGCTTGCGCTTTATTAATCGTCATTGCGAATGCAAGGTGAACAGGAAACTGGTCACGCTCAAATTGAAACGGGAAGTCGGTTGGAATCAGTGCTGCTTTTAGAATCCACAATGGAGGCATTAAAAAAATAAACCACGATCTGTAGGCCTACTCAATTTGTTTGGAACACTTAAAAAGTAGCACGAACTGACATCAATTCTATCTTTGCAACGCTCCAAAGATATGATCACCACCGATAACACCATCGAGGTAAGAATAATACGGAGGGAGTTCTAAAGAAACAACGTTTCTAGTACTATAATGGCGAAGGATCATTATTACGACGTGATTCAACCCGTCTGGGAACGTACTTTCACTTTTTCTCATATTCAGATGTTTTCCGGTAGATTTTCCATTTTCTCCCTGGATTCAAGCAATGTCTGTTCTCAGCATGGATAATGCTATCTTCCTTTATTCTAACACCCCTGGTATATTTGTTCGGTGCATTAAAGCGTATTTGGTCGTTAGGCGAGTATCGAATGAATAAGCTGATTGTTGGAGAATCTAGAAAATGATCCGAGCTGGAAGCGTAATTACAGTTTTTCTGAAATTCTGACATTTTCCGGTAGAATTTCCAAAAATTTTCTTTCGTACAAACATTGTCACGGGAATTACGAACATAACACAGAAAAGATCAGCCAAATCGGTGAAGTCATTTTCAAGTGATGCGCTTTCATACATGCGGTAATTCATTTTTATTAATATAGATAAAAAACCAAAATTACGTTCTATTCAGCAAGCCACCTCGCGGTGTGTGGCGGAGGGTACTTTTCACACTGCTGTCCGTTCCTCCTATTCCAGTCGCGTAGGGTACGATTGCATGTGTGCCTGCGTGTGGGTCTTAATCTCTCTGATCTTATTCTTGTGGTAGCTTTGCTGTACACACACAAGACTTACATCTACATTATTAGTATAATCCACTGTTCTGTATATTCATTGGTCATGGCACTATACTTTTCCTACAAAAACTACATACATAATCGTATTTACTGTAATAATAAACAAAATAATGCGAATTCTAGTTTTTTTGGGCAAATGTTAAAATACTGTGTTCACTTCACGAGGAGCGGTAATTGTTCAAATTTAAAGAAGAACAGTAGTCAGTCGAGAAAAAAAGACATGGACCTTAAAAAGTGTCTAATTCAGTGATAAGCTACCACACCATGCATGGATGTACAAGCAGTGCAGGCTATTTATTTGCATGCTTGATGTGATATCCGCAGCGGAGTGGTCGAGCGCATTGAGGCGCTATGCTCCGATGCGCGAGGCCGTTCCCCGTCGGGGGTTCGAATCCTCACTCGGGCATGGATGTTTGTGTTGTCTTTAGTATAAGTTAGTTTGTAAGTTTAGGGACTGATGATCTTGCAGTTAAGTTCCATAAGCTTAACAAACATTTGATTTTATTTATTTATTTATTTATTTTTAATGTGGTACTCCACATCATATGCACAAAGTCAGCATATACCATAGAAATACACGAAGAGTCTGTGGTATCCTTTATTGCAGTGTTGTTAAGGATTATCTTTCACTTCGTATAACTGCAAAATATAATTCTAAAGAACATTACATGGGTTTGTTACGTAATATTACATCAATATATAACACGAAACCCATGTACTTTTGCTTCTCAAAATCATGACTTGCAATTATGAGAAATGAAGATGATAATCCTTCACTGTAGTACCTACTAATGCATCACTGTCATTTATTTTACTTGTTATGCCGTAGTTGTAGAAAAGATTCAGTTTTGTACGTACCAAGAAGAGTATCACACCAAACCGACTGTTGTTCTCAGCTCAATTTGAAATTTTTAGGGGGTATAACTAACTGAAAAAATTGAATTAGGAGTAATGAAAGATGAACATTGGATCATATTCACTAACTGTTCCGTCGGTTCTTGACAGAATATTTTGATACATTATGAGTGAAACACACAAGATAACTGTCAGATATTCAGCAAATTTATTGGTTTAAGAACGGGTTTTCGCCTGTTAAGCCATCGTGAGGTAAACACTACAAGTTTAAGTTTCAAAGCTCTTATCTTGCTAGATATACAACTTTCAAAGGGGACTAGTGTTTGGTTTATAACAAATCTGCGGGACATTATTACAATTCAAGTTGTGGTGTAACTTCCTAATATTTTGATAAAATATGTGACATTATAATGAATTATGACCTTATCCTAAGTAATATAAAGTGGAACCAAACACTAGTCACCTTTCAAAGGTTATATATCTAGCAAATTAAGATCTTTGAAACTTAAACTTGTAATGTTTACCTGATGATGGCGTAACAGCCCAAAACTGGTTCGTAAACCAATAAATTTGCGGAATATCTCACAGTTATCTTCTGTGTTTCATTCATAATGAACATTGACACTTTTGTAATGACAGTCATGTAACAGTGAAAGTCATGCAACGTGGTAGAGCGACGATGTGAAATTAATTTTATTAGTAAAATACAATCGTATATTCAATTGCAACATATAACGTTTCAGTTGATTGTCAAAGTCGTAAACCCAACCGTGACCACACAGTTTAGCTGAGGTAGATTTGTCTTCAATTCGGTACATGTTTCTTCAAGTCAATAAGTGAATCGTATTTTTTTAATATTTGGGTCCTGCAGCGTTAAATATGTCACTTAAAGTTATAATATAATTTTCAATTATTCCAAATCGCTGCGTAATATTTTATTTCTATTTTTATTTAACAATGGGCATTTCGGCTACAAAGCCATCATCAGGTTAACTGCAATCATGTAATACAAAATTCGTGAGATAATATAAAAGTCACATGGTACGATATTTACATAAATGTTGATTATACATACTTCCTGTAACGTGGTTTTCCATATAAGATCATTGTCATGCCACCAATATGGTACAGTTATAATAAATTGCTGTAGCTAGCTATAATCAGAGACAAAATTTAATACACACTTTGACCTGTTTAATATATTGTTGGTGTAAGTATAAACAAGCTATTGTAACCATAGAATGTCGTTGACATACACCAGCAAATGACAGATACAGCAATTTACTATAGCTAGCTACAGCAATTTATTATAACTGTATCATATTGGTGGCATGACAATGATCTTATATGGAAAACCACATTACAGGAAGTATCTATAATCAAAATCTATGTAAATATCGTACCATGTGACTTTTATATTATCTCACGACTTTTGTATTACAAGATTGCAGTTAAACGGATGATGGCTTTGTACCCGGAATGGCCATTGTTAAATAAAAATAAAATATTTCGCAGCGATTTGGAATCATTGAAAATTATATTGTGTCTTTAAGTGAATCGTAGTTTGGCGTTGCGAGGATTTGGGCAAATACATCTGGTGCCTTACGGAATTTGTAGGCACAAGGTGATAACTGTCATAGCTCCGTAGAGTCTCTTTCCGAATGAAATAACGCACATTGAAAGAAATCTTAATTGTGTTCCACATTAAATCGGTACGCCTCGCGTCAAATTTCTTATGAAGTGGCTACAATTGGATGCCCATGGCTGCCACGTCTAGCATTCTCTTATAGAAAGGTAACTACATATATTTTAACTAGATGATCTGGTGAACTTCGTATCACTTACCTCTTAATATAAAACATATTAGTTTAAATAATATGTTTTTTAGACCCAGTACCTTTATAAAGGCATCATCAGATAGTCTTAAGTATCGGCTCGATAGTGTGCCGAAAGAGTGGGCAAATCACGCACACATGTCCAGGATAATGTTCATGTCACATTCGTGGAAATTCAGGAAAGGTTTAAACGGTGATAAAATATTGGAAAATTGCGAGGAACATTTAGATTTAAAACGTAAAATAATGTCTTGGTTGCTGTGTTGGGTGCGTTCAGAAATATACTTTGAAAGAGTAAAGTTCGCTTTACACGATCTGAACCCAGGTAACGTCCCCAAATTTTTAGTTCATTAGAACGTTCATCTTTCGTTGAACGTCAAATGATCAAAAATTTATCGCAATCGGATGAACGGTTCTCAACTTACAGTGTTGAGTATATTAAAAACAAATTGAAAAGGAACTTGGTTCGAATTTTGCGACTTTCCTTTTTAATTGCCCCTATTTTCTCACTGAAAACTTTTCCAAGCCCATAATGAACAAAACAAAAATACAATTACCCCTCTCCGTCGTGGGAACAGCCATTTATAGTGCTGGATTCAATCAAAAACACATTAAAAAACGCACTTTCAGTTTTTCTCAATTTTCCAATTTTTCGGTAGATTTTCCAAAAAATTAATTTCATACAAACCTTGTCCTGTCAAGCCGTACCCAAGTGATGCTCTTACAACCATGTAGCAAATGATTTTTATTCATAAAAAATTGCTTTCGGTTTTTCCTACTTCCCGGGCGTCTTTTCCCAATGTTTATTTGATGCAAACCTTCCTCTTGCTTTCAATATAAAATGTACTAAATTTTATCGCAGTTGGACGAACGGTATTGACAGCTCATTGGGAAACGCTGTTTCAGTTTTTCCCGATTTTCCTCTTTTGGGGACGTCTTTTCCATGTTTTATCGCCGTTTAAACCTTCCCTGGACTTATACGAATATTTCAAGACTAATATATATATTGCAGTGGCGTGGGGCATACGGCTCTTAAATGGGACACCCTGCATTGGGCTCAGGTCGCAAACAGGAAGAGACAGGGGGCTTGTCGCCTGTTTGTGTGCAGGTGGGAGTCGTGGAGGAGCGAGCAGCGCGTGGACAGTTGACGCTAGCAGTTGGCCCGCAGGTGCTAAACACGCCGATTGACGGCCGACAGTAGCATTTGCAGACCGCTATTTGCCCACGTTCTTAGCGCCACCAGTCCAGATCTTCAATCAACACGCCTGTCAAACGCTGACATTTATATGCGCCGGCGGGAAGCACTAACACAATGTCGCGCAATTATCCCGGCACGCAGCAGTAATTCTTGTGGCGTCTACTGACGGGAGACCCAGAGAAAATGGCAGTTCTGTAGGGGGTACTGCAACTGATCAGTTAGACTGAAAAAGCCAATAGACACATGTCCACTACAAATAAAGTATCTAGAAGTGCTGTTTCACTTTCAATCACGCACCACTTAAAAAGAAAAAGAGTGATTAGATACTAATATCAGTCGAGTATGAAAAAGAAAATTGAGGATCAGTTGGTTGACGAACGATCTGAATCCAGATGCATTTTTCGACTTGGAGGGAGAAAGTTCGTCTATATAAAAGGGCGCAAGGCGTTCGAAAATTCGAGACAAAAGGAGTGAGCTATACGAAAAAGGCGGGTAATAGCAATACGTACATGAATCAAGAGGGGACGATAATAAAGGAGTACCAAGAACAAAATGTTCTGGTTAGAAAGGGCACAATACGTGGGTGTAGCCTTTGGCCCCTACTATTAGCGAGCGCGAGGCGGTGGAGTAGCCGAGCGGTGCCGGGCGCCGTGGCTCAGCGCGCCCGGTCAGGGGGCTGAACGCCTTCTGTAATAAAAAAGTTGAGCCAACCATTCAACGAACAATCACGAACGAACTGAAAGAACGACCGCGAACCATAGATCTACCAGATGAAAAAAAAAAAAAAAAAAAAAAAAAAACCCTCGCTGCGGAGCGCGCGGTTGCTCACCGTGGAGGTTCGAGTCCTCCCTGGGGCATGGGTGTGTGTGTTGTCCTTAGGTTAGTTTACCTAGGTTTCTGTAGTTTTTAAGCTACGGACTGATGACCACGCTGTTTGGTCCGATAGATTTACAAACATCTTTACTATTAGCGAAGAAGCAGTACCGGAAATAATAGAAAGGTTCAAGTTTGATCTTAAAATAAAGGATGAAACGATAATAAAGATAAGATTCGCTGATGGCTTGCTATATTCAAAGGAAGAACAATCAATGTAGGATTAAAGAAATGCAGTGAAGCAATTCAAAGACGACCTGCTACATTTGTTACCAGTACGTTCTATCAATACAGGAGTATTACTGAGGCAGTGAAAAATGAGAATCGCTGGAGGTAAAAGACTTTCTTACCACGCATTGCTATTCAGAAACTTCAGAGCACTGGTATTTGAAAGTGGAGTGCAGAACGACTCTACTGCCATCAACGTACATTTTGCATAAGGATCGCAAAGACAGAAATTAAGGCTCTTACAGAAGCACAAAAGCAGTCGTGTTTCGTGTGACAGGGTGCGTCAAATCGTTAGACATGATAGTGGGTCCGCAATCGGTTATATTGAGACAAGGAACAGAATGTTCAAATGTTTTTAACCTAAGAGACCAAACTAATGAGGTTGTCAATTCATGCTCGAGGGAGGACTAGAACCTCTGACAGGGAACGGTCCCACAATCCATAGCATGGCGCCATAGATGACGCGGACATTACCATGCGGCGATACAAGAAACTAACGGCCAGAAAAATATATTTATTGTATTATGGACATTCACATTATACACCGCCTAACGACAGTGCAGCTCCTAGTAATTGTTCAAAGTGATAACCGCCAGCCTCGATGTCTGTATTGAATATCTTCACGACACCGACATCTGTGACCAGCAGAATGGTTTTCTGTCATCCTATGGGAGGTCATTGTCTAAGACTTTATTTGTAGCCTTCCCTACGACTGATCCACGATACGTAGTCTTGAGGCGTGCTGTCACGATTCTTGGAGACTGTACCCCCTTCTTGTCGTGGTTCCAACACGACGATGAACCAGTCCATTTCGTTGTCAGTGTGCTCGAGCATCTTTAAAAATGGTGTGGAGACCCTGCCCCTTGATTAACGCGACCGCCGGATCTCTGGTCTTCTTCCTCTAGGGTTACGGCAAGTCATTGGTGTATGAAACCCCAGTAGAAACTGTCGAAGACCTGCTTTCCAGGATGCAAGTTTCCTGTCTCCTGGTTCAACGGACACCAAGAGTCATTGAGAGGGTGCTGCAGGGCTTCGTACGCCGTTTGGAAGCATCCATTGAGATCGTCACTACGTTGTTGTTATGTGGTGTATGCTATGTACGTCTATAATGCATATAGAACTATAATGCAACACTTTTCTTGAGCTCCGCTCAAGTTTTTGGGAGCGCCACGAGATAGGCTTAAAGAAAGACATGGAGGTTGAGCCGAGCTGTTCAATTTGTTGCTGGTATGTTCGAAAAACACTCAGTTGTTACAGACTTGGTTCGGGAAAACAAACTGGAATTTCTCGAGGGAAGGCGACTTTATTTCCGAGGAACGTTGCTTAAACAATTTCAGAGAACCGGCATCTGAAACTGACAGCTGAATGATTTTATTGCGACAAACGAAGATAAGGAGATGTCAGGGTTCATGTGGAGTGATAAAGATAGTAGGTTTTTATTTTATTTTATATTATATTTTAACTCGCTCTTATTGTAAGTGGCACGGGAAGGGAAATGGCACAAGGTACCCTCCACCACGCAGCATATGAATGCTTACTTGTTGTGTGTATAGATGTTGTTGTGGAATGGAATGAACAGTCTAATGAACACATAAATAATACATGTAATATAAACAAAAAATGCCTGTCATGTGCGTTTTACAAGTGTTAACCGGGATAGCTGCTTGACAGGTTTTTGTTATTCCTATTTTATGTATTTTGACTGTAAAACTATGTGAATTGTGCGCACTGGAAACTCCACTGACGATGTTGAATCTTAGAACTAAATCGATGTGCAATACTTTTAGATAAATATTTTATATCATACCACGAAGCTGAAAATTTCTTATTATTATTATAATATTAGAGGCCCCGTGCGAATACTTCGCAGAGTTACTGGAATGACAATAAAGACGGGAAAATGTAAGTAAAGTTGAATGGTCACGCATAGCTTTCTTCAGAATCAACCAATGCAAGTGTTTAAAAGAGCAAATGAAAGGGTTTGATCCGCCGAGTGTTGTTAGATAAAAAAGAACTGAGTAACTGAATTAGAACCGAAGATATGGTAAAACAAACCGATTACAATATTCAATGCAAGGAAAGAAGGATACCGCGTTTGAATAAAAATAAAGGATGGAGAGACGTAAGTTAATTCTGATACTAGATGACAAATCTGCGAATAAATATCTTTCGTTTAAAGCAAAAATGAAGGAAAGCGGTCTGATATAACGGCCTGACCGCCTGACTTTAGTTTACAGCAAAGACATCCCCATAAGAAATACACAGAAGGAAATTGCGTTTGAGGACAGAAAAAGGAAGGAGGGAGTTATGTAAATTCTTATACTTGATGACAGATCTGTGGATGAATACCTTTCATTTAAAACAAAAAAGGAGGTAATCCGCCGCGTAGTTGAGTCTGGCCTACTGACTTTACTTTTCATAGATTATTTTAATATATAAGATTGTGGTGGTTGGGCACCAAACCATTATGGAGTTATCTGATTTATATTCGAAACCGTACTCAGACACTATATTAAACGTATAAAAAACTGGCTAATACTTGAAATAATACTTCTACGATGGATTAGACGAAACTGTTGGGGGTAAAAGTCGCAGGGGAGACCAAGAGGCGAAATCAGTGAACAGTCTCAAATAAATGTAGCTTGAAGTTTTTATTTGGAGATGAAGAGGCTTGTACAAGATAGAGAAGTGTGGAGAGTTGCATCACAGCAGTTTTCGTACTGAAGAGTACAACAACAACAACAGTCGTATTTACATCGCGTTACTCGACGGTGACAATTCATTCTCGTCATCGCGAAGATGTGACACAATGAATTCCTCCTCGCCTGCAAGTGACATCTAGATAATCTCTTTGTTCATAGAAAAATTCTTCTGAATACAAACGCCTTATTAAAGCTTCATTACCAACACGCGTATCATTGGCAACGAATATGGCAAGACCAAGGTGAGAAATTGATAGATAGGTTTCATCTCATAGGTCTACCTTGAAGCCGCGCGGAATGGTCGCGTAGTCTAATGCGTCATGATACGGACTGACCGGCCTTTTTCACCGGAGGTTCGAGTCCTCGCTAGGGCATGGGCGACATGGGTGTGTACGTTGTCCTTGGTGTAAGTTAGTTTAAGTAGCTGGTAAGTCTACGGACTGATGACCATAGTAGTTTGGTCTAACAGGTTTGCAAAAATTTGAACATTTTCTGCCTTGAACATTACGCTTCAAAAATATATGCCCCACTAAACTCGTAAAACGATAATAACTTGCACTAGGTGATTGTATCCTCAATACGCAATTACGAACAATACTGTATGTAAAACGACGGTTTATGCCATTTGAATCAAAGTACACTGGTCAAAACAACCAGGGGATCAGATGAGATATTAAGGTTCTGAAGTACTGTCATCGGCAGAATGAACTAAAATGGTCCTACGTCTTTCTGTAGGTTCTATGGAGTGGAGACAACACGGCGACCGAGATAGCGATAATAACAGGAAGTTTCTGCAGAGGGGTTGGTGTGGACTCGTGTTTACCAAACGAATTACACAAGCAATTGGGTTCATATAGCGTAGTGAGGAGGTAGTGGAATACAACAACAACATGACTTACCCGAAGCTATGTCTTCGAGAGCCATAGGAAGACTGGAAACGGGACATACACAGAGGGAGATGGCTGCAACTTTCAGAGTGTCCCAAAGTACAATTTCCATGACCTGGACACCAATTTAGACAACAGGAATCGTTAAAAGACAGCAAGGCCAAGGTCTTCCACGGGTAACATTAGCAAGAAATGGCCGTTATCTCCTGTTAACAGCCCGTCGCCTAAGAAGAGTGAATGCAACTCAGGTACAACGCGCCCTACAGGCAGCATCAGGACGGGCAATATCAACACAAACAGTCCGAAATTACCTTCGGGAATGTGGTCTCTAAGCACGGATGCCTATGGTTTGTGTCCCATTAAAACTACGACACCGCTTAGCCCTCAGAAACTGCGCGGATGAACATCAGGATTGGAATTGTAAAGAATGGCCCCAAGTTCTATTCACAGTTGAGTCACGATTTTGTGTTGGCCGGGCAATCGTCGTTTCCTCATTTGGAGAGAAAGTGGAACAATCCTGATTATGTGCAGGAAACATCACCATATCATTGTAGTGGACGAATGGTGTGGGTGGGAGTCAGTATCGGCGGACGTTCGACGTCTATGTCGTTCAGAATGGCGCTTTGGGTGTTCATAGGTATAGAGACGAGATCCTTCGACCTTTTGTTGTGCCTTACGTTAGCACCGTAGGAGATGGGTTCCTTCTGGTGAAGGATAACACTCGTTGCCACAGAGTTGCACTAGTGGACAATGTGCTTGAAGCTGAGCGAATTGAACGAATGAGTGGCCAGCTTATTCCTCAGCTTAAAGCGGATTGGGCTTGTCTGGGATACACTTGGCAAACTCATTGCAGCCAGACCAGCACTTCCCACAGCGGTTGCAATGCTGGATATTGCACTCGTTGGAAGAATGGCCAAATATCCCTCAGGATCTGATTGTTAACCACATACTGTCCATGCCACAGAGGTGTGCAACTGTACTGGCTGTCTGAGGTGATCACATGTCGTATTAGAGGGCAACGAGAATGACTTTTTCACTATTACGGTAGCCCCATGGTGCCTCGCTCTAAGCAAACGCCATATAAACCTTAAGTAAAGAGTTGAGACAGTAAGACATTGTTATGTATCATACACAAATTACAATTGTAACCAATCTATATCCATAAATGGGGATGTCTGTTCGGTGTACGTTTATCACGTCTGAACCACAAGACATAAAGAGCTACTCATTTGTACACTTATTAATATCTACCCGGGGAAGGCTTTAGGCCTGTTCGGTGTACGCTTATCACCTCCGAACGACAAGACGCAGAGACTTAAATATTTGTACAGTTACTAATTTATACCTGAGGAAGGTTTTAGGCACGTTTTTATAGCGACCTGATAGATATTTAGTAATTTCAATAATATAACGTGAAATGCAGAACAATAATTGCTCTTTGAAAATGGTTTTATTGGTTGCATTGTTGCTTGAGAGTTGATAATGATAAAAGGGTGGAGTATATTGGGATGGAAAGTTATCGGTGTATATAAAATTCTACGTGTGTGAGTGTTAATATTTCGCTCTGCAGCGTAAAACTACAGAATGCAAATGAATGGTCTGTGTGTAATTGTCCGAAGTCCCCCGTTGTACGCCATAGCAGTTCCATGGCGATAGCTACAAGGGGGTGGAAGATATGGTGGTTGGAAGTCGTCAAATTATTAAAAAAAGACGTGGTGGAGTAGCCGAGCGGTCTAAAGCGTCTCGCTGCGGAGCGCGCGGTTGCTCGCCGTGGAGGTTCGAGTCCTCTCTGGGGCATGGGTGTGTGTGTTTGTCCTTAGGTTAGTTTACCTAGGTTTAAGTAGTTTGTAAGCTGCGGACTGATGACCACGCAGTTTGGTCCGATAGATTTACGAACATTTTTTTTATTTAAAAAAATCGAACTGAAGGCCAGCGATGACGTTTGCGACTCTATAGCAAGGAGGTTACATACAGCGAAACGTGATGCCACAGACCATATCTTTGGTCTATGCGTGCTACAATGTCTTCAGCTATTTCTCTGTAAGGATAAGCATAGGGAAATATAAGTATAAATAAATAAAGCAATAAAAAGAAATTTCTTTTAATACATCTCTTAAAAAGATCGATTTGACGTTTCGTGCATTACATCAAGTGGTCGATCTGTGATATTATTACAATCATTATTGTTGAATTTCGTGATTGGATTCTTCGAAACGAGTGCATTTTACGTGTGATTTGATCTACACTACTTAATTTCCTGATAATGTTGATTAAAAATATTTGCATCTAAAGAAGGTATTGTATTTCATTTCATCCTTCAAAACCAGTCTCATAGCACACTACTGAAAGATAGCTTGTTTATCATAATCAACCAACACGCGAGCGGAGCAGCGGGTTTGAGCTAGTATCTGAATAAAATGCGTTATCACATGTATATTTTGTATGATACCTCAGCTGATTCCCCAATGGTTCTGAGCAGTACAGATTTAGTATATTATTTAAAGAAATCAGAAGGCACGTCTGGTTGGCTTGTTTAGGGATATCGCAGGTACGGTGTGTGGAGTGTGGCGGCACGTGTTGCCTTGGACCCTGCGGATAAAACAGCGCGCGACCTGCAGGTGCCTTCCACACTGTATTGTTTAACGAATGATCGCAGTTAATTTTGCACGCAGAGCGGAGCGCTGCGCGCCGGCGAGAGAATGAGCTACATGTCCGCTAAATTAATTGGTGGGAGTTTGGTGTCGGCGGCCGCGCCGAATTACTGAATGTTGCATGCGGCGGCACCGCGAGGCGCGGCCGCCGCCGCCGCTGGTAGCGACACATTTTAAACATCGGCCCTGTCCCAAGACTGCGCGCCGTTAACAATTCCCGCTAACCCACCCGCTGTGGGCTGCAAACACTTCACCAGCCCCTGCTGGAATGGCGCAAAATAATACCAGCCTAAAACAGTGAATAAATAATAATGTTTCTGTAGTGTTGTACTGGCGGGGCGGAGTGGGCAAAAACCAGAACAGGTATGACTAGGTTTGGCGCTCTCATGGTTCTATACGAACTTTCTTATGTATATAGATAACTAGCTTAAACCCGCAGCTCCGCTCGCGTGTTGGTTGACTATGATAGATAAGCTATATTTCAGTAGTGTGGTATGAGACTGGTTTTGAAGAATGAAATGAAATACAATACCTTCTTTCGAAACAAACAATTTTAATCAACATTCAAATAAAAAAAAAACAAAAATATGTGAAGTGCTTAATGATTTACAATAAATAATACATACATTTTTCCTAATAGCTGGTGTTGCAATATCTCAACACATACGGTGAGAGTAATTTGCAAGCCGGCCGCGGTGGCCGAGGGGACTAAGGCGCTCCAGTCACGGTCTGCACACGGCCACTACGGTCGGGGATTCGAATCCCCCCCCTCGGGCATGGATATTTGTGCCGTCCTTAGAATTAACTAGTTCATAAGTAGTTTGTAAGTTTAGGGACTGATGACCCCGTAGTTAAGTCCCATAAGCTCTACAAACAAACATTAAAAATACATTTTAAAACAAATATGTGAGTAGGAATAAGTCAGAAACGTTAGTTAAATGCATTGTATAAAGTATAATGTGATATATTCTTACAAAGTTCATCATATATTGATCCAAATACAGTTCTTCTGTTGATTCTTTTTATAGGTTGTTTTCTCCAGCCGGCCGCGGTGGCCGAGGGGACTGAGGCGCTTCAGTCACGGTTTGCACGGCCACTACGGTCGGGGGGTTCGAATCCCCCCTCGGGCATGGATATTTGTGCCGTCCTAGTTCGTAAGTAGTTCATAAGTAGTTTGTAAGTTTAGGAACTGATGATCCCGTAGTTAAGTCCCATAGACTATACAAACATTTGAACATTTTAGTAATGTGCAAATTCATTTTAATTTCATTTTAGGGCATTCTGGTAAACTACGTTATTTGTAGTATTGTTTGGAACGTAAATGTTGAGATTTTTTGGTTGCCCACCCTTGAGCAAGCGACGTATAACTGGCCATGTGAAAACATGATGGCTGTAAATGGATTCCTTGAGCTTTGTTAATTATCATGGAAAAAGCTAGACGAACTAGAAAGTGAAGTCTTTTGAACTGAAACGACATATCTAAAGGGATTAAAGGAATGCGAGGTATAAAAACATCTTTTCCGGCTGATGCACTCGTTTCGAAGAATTCAATCACGAAATTAAACAATTATTATTGTAATAATAACACAAATCGATCACTTGATGTAATGCGCGAAACGTAAAATCGATTTTTTTAGAGAGATGAATTAAAAGATATTTCTTTTTTACTGCTTTTTTTATTTATTCTTATATTTCCATATTCGTATGCTTATCCCTACAGAGAAAGAGCTGAAGACATTGTAGCACGCAAAGACCAAAGATATGGTCTGTGGCATCACGTTTCGCTGTATGTAACCTCCTTGCTATAGAGTCGCATACGTCATCGTAGGCCTTCAGTCCGAATTTTTTTTATAATTTGACGACTTTCAACCACCACATTTTCCACCCCCTTACAGCTATCGGTATGGAATTGTTATTGTGTACAACGGGAGACTTCGGACAACAATTACACACAGACCATTCGTTTGCGTTCTGTAGTTTTCGCTGCAGAGCGAAATATTAACACACACACGCGTAGAATTTTATATACACCGATAACTTTCTATACCAATATACTCCACCCTTTTATCATTATCAGCCCTCAAGCAACATTGCACCAATAAGACCCTTTTTAAAGAATAAATATAATTTTCGAAGAGTAATTATTCTTCCGCATTTCGCGTAATATTATTCAAATTACTAAATATCTATCAGATCGTTATAAAACCATGCCTAAAACCTTCCACAGGTATAAATTAGTAACTGTACAAATATTTAAGTCTTTGCGTCTTGTCGTTCGGACGTGATAAGCGTACATCGAACAGACATTCTCATTAATATATATAGAAAAATATCTATCCGATCGCCATAAAACCGTGCCTAAAGCCTTCCCCGGGTAGACATTAGTAACTGTACAAATTTGTAGCTCTTTATGTCTTGTGGTTGAGACGTGATAAACGTACCCCGAACAGACACTCACATTTATAGATATAGATGATAATAATTTTCTTTGACTCAATGACCGGTACAATTCTTCCACTTTCCCACCACACCCGTGGCAGACATACAGAATCCAAAACAAGTGCTGCTTCTGATGACTCTTTACATGGTTTACGTGCGAAGGCTTAGATTCAGACCAAAGGAAGGTGTGGTAGGATTCAAGTTCGATCCCTCGGTCTCACTGTGTTCAGGCATGTGTTTTATCGTTTTCTTCGTTTCACCTCTTCTTTTTTATTATTCTTCCTCGCGTATGTAGACACCAGAGTTCATCGTTGAAAACTTCACTCAGTACATTTGTTACAGAGGTTGGTCATCGGAGTATGAGTGTAAATTATGGAGGGCATGGGTCACATTGCATGGCAGTGCGTTGCGTCTATGCACAGGTTGGGTTTCATGAGGGACGGCCTGCACCTCAACAAGTATAGGAAGTGGAGGCTGGTAAGATTAACATTGTAGTGTGGGGACAATGGGAAAATTTCTGTAGTAGTTGATGTTAGACTTGCGCCTCTTTTAAATTGAAGTCTCTCTAACAAAAGAACAACTTCAGTCAAAAACACAGGCACCAAAGTAATGAGAGAATAAGCATATTTCATCAAAATATACAAGGATACGAGATGTTTTCTTTATCAGGATATAATTTACGTTATCTGCCTTTTCTCTAGGAGTTTTTTGTGGAGTGTATGTATTTGGCCATTAACGTGAAAAACGGCATTCCATTTGAGACAATCGATGTTTCAGGTCTGCATGGAAAAGTAATCTGAATGTTGTGCATGTGTGATTGAAAGTATGGAACTAAACTTCTAACTGTTGTTATTCAGATGTCCCTTGACTGATTTCAAAACATTTATACTCAATGTAAAGAGACTTCTTGATTCACTTACGCAGTATTAAATGCGCAAACGGCTATTCAAAAAGGGGATGCTCTTGCATCTCCCTAATTCATATCATCCGATGTCCGTTGAATTCTTTTCGACGAGAGTAAAGGGGAAAAGTACCACTACCACAGACAACATTTCTGTTCATTCTACACGACTCCAGGTGTATTTTGTTAGTACAAAAGTGAGTGGCCTTTCAGACGATTTTGCAAAAATGCTGGTCAACAGCGACAGGGTCAGAATATAATTTCAGAGCGTAGTCGAAGTGATTATGTTACTGAGTCTGATATATGTACTGCATTTGATGACCACTTTCTGAATATAGCATATGAATACAAGTATACTTCCTACAGAGAATCATATAAATTTCTTAGAGAATTGTTATCCAAGACTCTTATCTGAAACACTCCAAAATATTACTGACGAGGGGATGATTGAGGCAATAATTAAATTACTGAAGAATAAGGACTGTCATGGATATTGCAGGGTATCTAGAAGAATAATACAGTGCTGATTATTTTACGGCAAAACTTATCTGTAGTTCCAGTTATTCATTCCATGTGGTCAGTTTCCTGACTGGATGCAATGAAAATATTATAAAAGAAAGTTCTGACATGACATGTCGGACTATTTCCTTGTTATCTATATCTATAAATGTGAATGTCTGTTCGGTGTACGTTTATTACGTCTGAACCACAAAACATAAAGAGCTAAAAATTTGTATAGTTACTAATGTCTACCCGGGGAAGGCTTTAGGCACAGTTTTAAGGCGATCGGACAGCTATTTATCTATATATTTAAAAGTGAATGTCTGTTCGGTTTTCGCTTATCACGTCTGAACGACAAGATGCAGAGACTTAAATATTTCTACAGTTACTAATTTATATCTGAGGAAGGCTTTAGGCACGGTTTTATAGCAATCTGATAGATATTTAGTAATTTGAAGAATATACAGTAACGCGAAATTCGGAACAATAATGACTCTTTGATAATTATATTGACTCTTTGAAAATCGTTTTATTGGTTGCAGTGTTGCTTGAGGATTGATAACGATAAAAGGGTGGAGTATACTGGGATGGAAAGTTATTGGTGTGTATAAAATTGTGTGTGTGTGTGTGTGTTAATATTTCTCTCTGCAGCGAAAACTACAGAACGCAAACGAATGGTCTGTGTGTAATTGTTGTCCGAAGTCTCCCGTTGTACACCATAGCAGTTCCATTCCGATAGCTATAAGGGGGTGGATGATATGGTGGTTGAAAGTCGTCAAATTATGAAAAAATTCGGACTGAAGGACAGCGATGATGTTTGCGACTCTATAGCAAGGAGGTTACATACAGCGAAACGTGATGCCACAGACCATATCTTTGGTCTATGCGTGCTACAATGTCTTCAGCTCTTTCTCTGTAAGGATAAGCATACGAATAAGGAAATGTAAGAATAAATAAATAAAGCAGTAAAAAAGAAAAGCCATAAGATGCAATGCCCCGTGAGTTGGCCGAGACACCAGTGGCGACGCTAGTAGCCCTCGGCTAATAGTGGCCTAAGGCGATGGCTGGCACGAAGCGCGAAATCCCCCTTCAAGCCCCAGTCGGGCATAAATTTTAAACTTCGCCAGTGAATGCAACTGAATTACCTGAAGAGGTGTTGAAGTATTTATTCATTCATACATTTACGGCTGCCAATGTCAACCACCGGTATCTGATATTTCCTTATGCCGGTTCAAGAACGTGTTTCAGCGCACCAGAATGTTGATATATTTTTACATCAATTTAATTGGTAACAATCCCGCAAAAAAAAAAAAAAAAAAAAAAAAAAAAAAAAAAAAAAAAAAATAAATAAATAAATAAATAAATAAATAAATAAATAAATAAAAATTTAAAAAATAAAAGACACATTTGAACGAATACATCGAAGCATAACTATTCAAACATATTTAAAGTTGTTATTCGCTATGATTTCATTGTTTATTTGATTTACTAACATGCTAGTTAAGCAACAGTGAATATTGCCACGCAAAACTGTCGAGCATTTCCCCACGACAGGCGGTCTGCTGGGTATAGCGGTCGAGTGGAACGGCCACTTGTCAAGTAAGCTGTCAGCAGACACAGATAGTGAATACACGGCCTGACAATGCGCCTCACCTCGCCAAACCCACCCGATCGACTCACTAAGACTGGCGATCTGGACGCCGTTTAGTAGTCATGTTATAGTCACTTCATTTGTCAAGTGCTGGTGTGAACTTATGGTCTATACATATAAAGGAAATAGCTATGAGGAGAATAACAGCAGTTCATCAATAGTGTCCTTTAAAAGGCAAAAGAATTATGGTAGGTATTTTATTACAAAATTAGCTTCAGCACCAGGAATTGCATGCGTACGTATTATTCTTTCCATTCTTTTGTTGTCCATCTCCTCCTTTCCGTCCTGTCGCCCGCCTTTGACTCAGCTCTGTTCTCATGACGTCACGTCCCCTGAACAACATAACCTGCAGTAACAGAATTTTCCAGGAATCTCCATTGGAATGTTAGGAAACTGTCCGATAAATGGTTGCGAAATCAGTAAATGGTAGAGACGTAATAAATTAATGCATCTCATTGTTTATGAACCCAAATCTCGTGAAGTCTATGTCGTAATATGATTTGAAAGGTACTAAATGTGAAATATGTGGACAATACAACACATAAAAAGAATCAACAGGAGAACTGTATTTGGATCAGTAAATGATTAATTTTGTAAGAGTATATCACATTATGCTTTATACAATGCATTTAACTAAAGTTTCTTTATTCCTATTCCTATGTTTGTTTTATAATGTATTTTTAATGTTTTAAAAATAAAATGTGTTGGTAACAGGCTATTTACTTACAGTTCCAATCAAAATCAAGCAGAATTTACTTTCAAAACAAATTTAAAATTCAAATGTTTGTAACCATATGGGACCAAACTACGTTTGTCATCTGTCCCTAATCTTACAAACTACTTAAACTAAGATAGACTATCCTAAGGACAACACACACATCCATGACCGAGGGAGGATTCGAACCTCCGACGTGGGGGGCCTCGCGATCCGTAACGTGGCGCTCCAGACCACACGGCTACTCCCGCGTGGCAAACAAATTCATTTAGAAATAGTTTGCAGGTTACATTATAATTATATTCGCATTGACTTTAAATGTAAATGCTACGTAGCTTTTCATGTCTAAGTTGTATGTGTCACTGAAGCAGTACACTACGCCACCCCCGTCCCGCTCGAACTAGAAGGCTCGGTTGAGTCGTCACCGCTCGCCCCTTCCCCAGTAATCTAGTGCTGGTGACGCCCATTGGCGAATAGACATTTTCACGACGAAACAAGTCTACTCCAGTGGAGTGCAGTTAGAATTTCAAGATTGCGGCCTTGAATTGTAACGCCTAGGTCTCGGCTCGACAGTTGGCGCTCTGTGTAACATTAAAAATGTTGAAATGTTTTTGAAGCTTAAGGTACTTAACTGCAGGGTCATCAGTCCCTAAACTTACAAACTACTTATGAATTAACTTATACTAAAAACAGGACAAACATCCATGGCCAAGGGGGGATTCGACCCCCTGACGGGAAGCGGCCTCGCGCATCGGAGCGTAGCGCCTCAATGCGCTTGGCCACTCCGCCGCTGCGTGTAACATTACCAGTTTCCTAATTTTCATAAAAATCGCCGATGTCGAAAACTTAAATGCTGAGTCCGATTTTTTTGTGATGATATTTTCTTGTATTTTACGCTTACTAAATGTGCACCGTATGTGTGCTTTTATCGTAGGTGTATCACACGACATTCTGTACTGTTAATGTACAGTAAATAGTCTGTCTTCTGAGCATACACATACTGAAGCACACTCGGAAATTTAGTACTCCATACTCGGCACAATCTATTGTCACTGAAGTCATAGACGCACTCTCGATGTGATTGTCGGCTGATATACTACACGTAAACGTGAAAGATGCACGCATTTGGAAGATTAGATTTTTAGGAGAGATTCGATCTTGTGAAACAGGATTTAAACCGTTATATTCGTTCCTTCTTTTTTGTAGGTGGACGATTCAACGCTTGTAGCGCTGCAATGATCGACGAATTTATTTTGGTGCCGCACGTCCCACGTAAAGCCCATTTCAAAATGTTCAAATGTTTGTTAAGCTTATGGGACTTAACTACGGGTTCATCAGTCCCTAAACTTACAAACTACTTATGAACTACTTACAAACTAGGACGGCACAAATATCCATGCCCGATGGGGGATTCGAACCCCCGACCGTAGTGGCCGTGCTGACCGTGACTGGAGCGCCTCAGTCACATCGGCCACCGCGGCCGGACAGCCCATTTAACACGACGAACTTTCTTGGCTCAGTTGACTACTCGAGACGAGTGGTTCTACTGTAGCACCCGTGGCATGCTATTCCCGTACTGTCTCTCGCCTGTATCGAGTAGTCGTTTTCGTTTAGACCTAAATAGCAAAACTATAGAGCTGTCTGCATCTGAATGAAGAAGTGAGGTTATGAAGGCACTTTTTACGTACAAGCAGGAAAAGGATAACTGAGTTTATTAATGACGAAAGGATAATTATAGTTAATATTCTCCTCAAATGTCATGTAGCAAATTTTGAACACAACTGAGAACCTAAATAATAGGAAACGTGTCATTCAAAATTGTATACATATACATTTGCCTGCCGAGCGGTCTGCAGTGCGCCAGTCACGTTCTGACGGCCGCTGCAGTCTGGGGTTCGATTCCTACCTCGGGCGTGGGTGTTTGTGTTGTCCTTAGCGTAAGTTAGTTTAAGTTAGTCAAGTAATTAGTGTGTAAGTCTAGCGACTGATGACAACGAAGTTTGGTTGCATAAGACCTCACACACATTTGAACATTTGAACCTACACATTTATTTGCAAAAGAAAATTTATACTGGCAAACATATAGAACAATAACGAAAATTCTGTAAAAAGCGACTATTTACTATGATTTTCATGGCTTGTTGTTTTGCTACCGGTCAAAATAACATCGAAAATAATTTTCTCATCTAATAATTCTGATTCTTCTGTTGATATAATTACTGGTAAAACACGTTTATACATTTACGCTCTGTTATATGGATAGTGTAGGCTTTTTCCCTGTAAAACGAAATTGTTTTTCTGCCTTTTTTTTCTTTGTAGGTGAACACTAGTAGGTAAAACAATATTACGCTCTGGTGCAACTTTTTCAGTGTGATTAAAAGACAAATCAGACATCAGAATCATGTTAAAGAAGATGCGAAAGCATTTTTGTAATATGAATGCCCTCACCAGAATAGGCTAACTTCCGATGTTAGCAGACACCACTACTTGCTTCTGCGCATGCGTATTCTGCAGCACGGCCGGCCGCAGTGGCCGAGCGGTCTGCGGCGCGCCAGTCACAGTCTGAACGGCTGCTACGGTCGGGGGGTTCGAATCCCCCCCCTCAGGCATGGATGTTTGTGTCGTCTTTAGTATAAGGTAGCTCATACGTAGTTTGTAGGTTTAGGGACTGATAACTCTGCAGTTAAGTCCCTTAAGCTTAACAAACATTTTAGCTCTCTTAGGTTGTTTGCAGATGACGCCGTCATTTATCGTCTAGTAAAATCATCTGAAGATCAAAACCAACTGCAGAACGATCTGAATAAGATATCAGTATGGTGTAAAAATTGGCAATTGAATCTAAATAATGAGAAGTGTGAAGTCGTCCACATGAGTACGAAAAGAAATCTGTTAAACTTTGTTTACAAGATAAATCAATCAAGAGTGAAGGCCACAAAATACAGAGGAATTACTATTACTTCAAACTTAAATTGGAAAGAACACGTAGATAATATCGCGGGAAAGGCGAACCAGAGACTGCGTTTTATTGGCAGAACCCTTAAAACATGCAACAGAACTACAAAAGAAACTGCATACACTACGCTTGTCCGTCCATTTTTGGAGTATTGCAGCCTAGTGTGGGATCCTTATCAGGTGGGTTTGACGGAGGACATCGAAAGACTCAAAAGAAGGGCAGCTCGTTTCGTATTGTCGCGATACAGGGGAGACAGCGTTACGGAAATGATACAGGATCTGGGATGGGAATCATTACAACAACGGCGCTTATCGCTGCGGCGTGGGCTACTTGCGAAACTCCAAGCGCCAACATTCTCCTCCGAATGCGAAATATATTGTTGACTCCCACTTACATAGGGAGAAATGATCATCAGAATAAAATACGAGAAATCAGAGCTCGAACGGAGAGATTCAGGTGTTCTTTCTTCCCGCGCGCTATTCGCGAATGGAATGGTAGATAAATAGTATAATGGTGCTTCGATGAACCCTCTGCCAGGCACTTGAATGTGTTTTTCAGAGTATCCCATGTAGATGTAGGTGCAACTTTTTCAGTGTGATTAAAACACAAATCAGACGTCAGAATCAAGTTAAAGAAGATGCTAAAGCATTTAGGTTATATGAATGCACTCAACCAGAATAGGTTAACTTCCGATGTCAGTAGACACCACTACTTGCTTCTGCGCATGCGTATTCTGCAATACGGCCGGCCGCAGTGGCAGAGTGGTCTGCGGCGCGCCAGTCACAGTCTGCACGGCCGCTGCGGTCGGGGGTTCGGGGGTTTGAATCCCCCCTCGGGGGATGTTTGTGTCGTCTTTAGTATAAGGTAGCTCATAAGTAGTTTGTAGGTTTAGGGACTGATGACTTCGCAGTAAAGTCCCTTACGCTTAACAAACATTTGAACATTTTTTGTTCTGCAGCACACTCGGAAATTTATAACTCTACAGTCGGCACAATCTAAAGATCATTGACGTCATACACGCACTTGCCATGGGGTCTGACTGCTTATTTACACGCAGACACGAAAGGCGCACGCACTTCGAGTAGTCAATTTTATCCACAAAGTCGATCGTGTGAAACGGGCTTAAGACGCGCGTAAACATTAGGTGGCGAGGCACGTGCAGCCTCACGCCCGGCAGTAAACGGCGAGGAGGAGTGTCCGCGGGCGCGGTACGTGTTGCGCGGCACCCTGTTGGTTATTATTTATTGCTCGGGCGCGATATTGCGCGGGGAGCCCCGCCGTAATTAGATTGGGGATCTATTGCGGCGCGGGGAGCGGCCGGCAGGGGTCGGTGGCAATATTCATGGCGGCGGCGGCCGAGGGGGCGTTAGCTGTATAAACACGGCGGTCACCCCGGGGCGGCAAAAAAGGGGCATTACGCTGCTCAGAAAGCACTAGGTTACCAGTGATTTGTCACGTGAGGGTGTTAACGTTTGGGCTTTAACGGCGGCTCCCCCGCACGTCAGGCCGGGGAGGCGCGGGAGATTTCGTAAATGGGGTATCATTCCGGCATTAGGGGATTAACGGTCCGGCGGCCGGCGGCGGGCCGCAGCCGCAGCCGAGGCCGCGAAATTAACCTCAGGGAGGCGAGGCGAGCCCCGCCGGGAGGCGAGCGCACGTGTCCGCCACGTGTTATTAGCGCCAGTAATTGAGTCGTCCATCTTGCGCGTCGCCGGCCGCCGACAGCCTCAATGCTATCCGCTCGGTCATCGCGCGCTAATTGTTTCCCCAGGAAGGAAGGAAGGCAGGCGCGCAGCGGCGCGTGCCGAGCTGCCACGCCTCCCGCGGAGAAGCCAGTCACCGTCGCGCACACCTCCGCCTCTGCATTCGTTCCGCCTTGTTAGGCCCTATTCACACGGCCAGACTCGCTATCCGACGTAATCGGTTATATACAAGTAACTGCTCTTATAAATGAGTAGCCGCGGTGGAGTAGCCGAGCGGTCTAAAGCGTCTCGCTGCGGAGCGCGCGGTTGCTCGCCGTGGAGGTTCGAGTCCTCCCTGTGTGTGTGTGTGTGTGTGTGTGTGTGTGTGTGTGTGTGTGTTGTCCTTAGGTTAGTTTACCTAGGTTTAAGTAGTTTGTAAGCTACGGACTGATGACCACGCAGTTTGGTCCAATAGATTTACAAGCATTTGAACATTTATAAATGAGTATTTTAACGCAGTTAAAGATAACAGTAATTTACGATCTTGTCATGACAGCTATGGACAAGGGACGTCAAATAGGTTCATAATTTCTAGATTTCCGGAAGGCTTCCGAGACTGTACCTCACAAGCGGCTTCCAATCAAACTGCGTGCTTATGGAATACCGTCACAACTGTGCGATTGGATTCGTGATTTCCTGTCAGAAAGGACACGATACGTTGTAACTGACGGAAAGTCATCGAGTAGAGCTGAAGTGACATCTGGCGATCCCCAGAGAAGTTTTATAGGACCCCTAGTGTTCCTTATTTTTATCAAGGAGGTTAGAATAAAAGGAGGTGATGTTATCTATGCTGAGAACAGGCATCCGTTGAAGCCACAGGGGTCATGCTTTTGTGCCCAAAACAAAGATTTCTTGGTTAAAACTGTGTGAATATTGTCTTCTTTACGTAAAGCAACTAAATTGACAGTCACAGTGGAGTATTTACTTACACATGGTGTACATTTCAACTACTCGATCTCCCATACACATGCACTGTGCCCAATGATTTGGGCACAAACAAATGCCGAAATGCGCAGTTTGCTGGCTTCATATTTTCAGTATTAGGGCAACTCCAGAGATTCAAACCTCCTTGATTTTTATAAACGACTAGCTTAAACCCGCGGCTCCGCTCGGCGATTGGTTGATTATGATAGATAATATGCGAAACGTGAAATCGATTTTTTTTAAAGAGATGTATTAAAAGTAATTTCTTTTTTACTGCTTTATTTATTTATTCGTATGCTTATCCTTACAGAGAAAGAGCTGAAGGCATTGTAGCACGCACAGACCAAAGATGTGGTCTGTGGAATCACGTTTCGCTTTATGTAACCCCCTTGCTATAGAGTCGCAAACGTCAAAATTAAAAAAAAAAAAATTAAAAAAAAAAAAAAAATCTTGTAACCTACAGGTTTTTATTGAAGAATGTCATTTTCTATTAAAGAATAAAAAAATACTAGTAAACTCAAGAAGAGCTGCCCTTTGACAGGAAGACGTCGCGTTTCCACTCAGGACCGTTAAGGTTTCTTCACAATAATTCCAGTTCAAATGTTTGTTAAGCTTATGGGACTTAACTACGGGGTCATCAGTCCCTAAACTTACAAACTACTTATGAACTAATACTAAGGACGGCACAAATATCCATGCCCGAGGGGGGATTCGAACCCTCGACCGTAGTGGCCGTGGAGATCGTGACTGGAGCGCCTCAGTCCCCTCGGCCACCGCGGCCTGCTAGCAAACGTCATCGCTGTCATCCGAATTTTTTCATAATTTGACGGCTTTCAACCACCATATCTTACAGCTATCGGCATGGAACTGCTATGGCGTACAACGGGAGACTTCGGACAACAATTACACACAGACCATTCGTTTGCGTTCTGTAGTTTTCGCTGCGGAGCAAAATATTAACACACACACACACACACGTAGAATTTTATATACACCGATAACTTTCCATCCCAATATACTACACCCTTTTATCATTATCAACCCTCAAGCAACAATGCAACCAATAAAACTATTTTCAAAGGGTAAATATAATTTTCAATGAGTAATTATAGTTCCGCAGTTCGCGTTATATTCTTCAAATTACTAAATATGTATCAGATCGCTATAAAACCGTGCCTAAAACCTTCCACATGTACAAATTAGTAACTGTACAAATATTTAAGTCTCTGCGTTTTGTCGTTCGGACGTGATAAGCGTACACCGAACAGACATTCACTTTAATATACATAGTTAAATAGCTATCCGATCACCATAAAACCGTGCCTAAAGCCTTCCCCGGGTAGACATTAGTAACTGTAAAAAGTTTTAGCTCTTTATGTCTTGTGGTTCAGACGTGATAAACGTACACCGAAGAGACATTCACATTTATAGATATAGATTTAGAAAACAATCTGAGTAGCTCTCTTAGGTTGTTCGCGGATGGTGCTGTCGCTTATAGTTTAGTAAAGTCACCAGAAGATCAAAAACAACTGCAAAATCATTTAGATAAGATAAATGCATGGTGCAAAAAATAGCAATTGACCCTTAATAATGAGAAGTGTGACGTCATCCATATCACCACTAAAAGAAGACCGTTACACGATAAATCAGTCAAAACTACAGCCCATAAATTCAATCAAATATCTAGGCGTAACAATTACATACAAATTGGAAAGAACACATAGAAAATATTATAGGAAACGCGAAACAGTGACTACGTTTCGTTGGCAGAACACTTATAAGATGCAACAGTTCTACTAAAGAAACTGTCTACACTTCTGCGTACTATTTTGTGCCTTATGGGATCCCCATAAGTGCGACTGACAGACGATTTAGAGAAAGTTTAGAGAAGGGCAGCCCGTTTTGTATTATCGCGATATAGGGGGAGAGTCTCACAAAAATTCTGCGCGAGTTAGCGCGGAAATCATTAAAAGAAAGGCGTTATTTGTTGCGACGAGATCCATTTGCGAAATTTCTTTCACCAACATTTTCTTCCGAATGCCAACATATTTTGTTAGCACCCACCTACATACGAAGACACGATCCTGAAAACAGGAGAAATCACATCGTAAACGGAAAGATTTTGGTGTTCCTTTTTCTCCAGAGCTATTAGAGAATGGAAGCGTAGAGAAACATCATAAAAGCGGTACTATGAACCCTCTGCCATGCACTTCAATGTGGCTGGCAGAGTATGAAGATATAGAAACACTTTCTGTGAAAAGTTTGTTTACTATTTCGTTTCTCGAACTACGTTAATAAAAAGGAGAGCGGCATCTCTTTCACAAGTTTTTCTATAATTAATCTTAAAAGTCTGAGAACCAATAACCTAAGTGCCGTCTTCTGTGTTGGGGGCAGAACTGTATAAGATAACTATTTGGTGAACATTTTATTCGAGAATATGCATTTCACTCAGTGGTGAATGCAAGTATCTGGCGGGTATTGAACTTTTGTTACAACCAAATTGTCTCTCGTCATCTAGGGTAACACAAAGGAGGCAGTGGAATGAAAAAAAGCTAAGGGAGAGACTTTTAAAATACTCTCACACTACTCTCCCCCATGCCGTAAGCTGTGATTCAGGTAAAAATATTTCTGCATGATGGGAATTAATAAATTAATAACTTTCAAAAGTGAAACGCCAAGGTCGCAAAATACTTACTTACTTTGTTAATGACGACCGGTATTAGTGGGCAACATAGCACTTGGTCTAAATATAAAAATACAGAAGTTAAAACATCACAGCTTGTAAGTGAGTATCTTACAAGCTATGGTGTTTTAATTTATGTATTTTTATATATAGACTAAGTGCAATGTTGCACATATTATTTAATCTCCATTTTTAAATAAGATGACCAATTTGTAAAATTTGATACGACCAGGTGATGTGGCGTAACCCACGGAAACCGGTCGTCATTAGATAAATATTTGGCGATCTTGGCGCTTCTTTGAAGATTATTAATCTATCACATCGCCTCCACAACCTGCAATGTCAGGTAATATCGAAATTAATAGACTTTGGATAGCAGTTGAGCTAGACACACGCAGCATCCCATTTCGGAAAACACTAGGGAATTTAACATTCCGAGATCTACGGTGTAAAGGCTGTAACGAGAATGCCAAATTCTGTCTCAGAATTCAAATGTTCCTGAAGATATGGAACTAAACTGCAGTGGTTATAGTCCCTACTTCAACTGACATGGCCGGCCGCGGTGGCCGAGGGGACTGAGGCACTTCAGTCACGGTCTGCACGGCCACTACGGTTGGGGGTTCGAATCCCCCCTCGGGAATGGGTATTTGTGCCGTCCTAGTTCGTAAGTAGTTCATAAGTAGTTTGTAAGTTTAGGGACTGATGACCCCGTAGTTAAGTCCCGTAAGCTTTACAAACATTTGAACATTTGAATCAATTGACATGCTGCGAGCAACACACAAGCCCGTTATGATTCCAACTGTAGGACTTCTTTCCCCGGGTAATGTTAGGTAGGTAGGTTATGAACCATCGCCCTACAGAGAGACTTTCAACTATGCACAGATGCACATGGAATTATTGTCATTGACTAATGAGTTTGTAGGGAACTGTTACTTTCCTACCCAAATGTTCGATCTGTCGCGAAATTAAAACCACAGTAAAAATTTGAGTAAGCTTTTTTTTTCAGATGTACTGCACAGTCAGTTTAGGATGCCCACCGAACGCGCTACATCGTAGATTTGTTATCGCACAGTGAGTACGTAAACATGCCCAGTCAGTAATGCATCCTCCCAAATGTGGAGTGCGTGATGTTACTCGGTTTCTTAATTCTGAGGGGCTCCGCGTAATTTCATGCTGTTCTCGTAATGTAGTTATAATGTGTAACAGCCAGGTGCGCGGCGGTAGTGCAGGAATTTGGAAGCAGATTGTAATCGGAGCGTAAAATGCCAACGCCACGATTAAGCAAAGTTTTAATTAATACTGACACTTAAATCACTTAACAAGAACAAGTCTCCTGGTCCGGACTGTATACCCATTAGATTTCTATTAGATTATGCTGAAGCGATAGCTCTTTACTTCAAAATGTTAAATTGTCTGTAAATCTATCGGACCAAACTACGTGGTCATCAGTCCGTAGCTTACAAAATACTTAAACTAAGGTAAACTAACCTAAGGACAAACACACACACACACACACACACACACACACACACACACACACATGCCCCGGGGAGGACTCGAACCTCCGACGGCGAGCAACCGCGCGCTGCGCAGCGAGGCGCCTTAGACCGCTCGGCTACTCCACCGCGGCAGCTCCTCACTTAACAGCCAAACAGCCAAAGAAGAATTTGCACCAAAAGATTGTAAAGTTGCACATGTCACAAATATATACAAGAAAAGCAGTAGGAGTAACCCACTAAACTACAAGCCTATTTCACTGACGTCAATTTGCAACAGGGTTGGAACATATGCTGTATTCAAATATTATGAATTGTCTCGTACAGAATGATCTATTAACCCAAAGTCAACACGGATTTAGAAAATATCATACATGCGAAACGTAACTAGCTCTTTACTCACACGAAGTGATGAGTGCTATCGACAAAGGTTCTCGAAGTGATTCTGTATTTCTTGATTTCCAGAAGGCTTTTGACACCACACCTCACAAACGGCTTTTAATCAAATTGCATGGTTATGGTATATCGCCACAAATTTGCTACTAGATGGGGGATTTCCTGTCAGAGAGGACACAGTTCGTAGTAATCGATGGAAAGGCATCGACTAAAACAGAGATGATATCAGGCGTTTCACATGGTAGTGTTATTGCTCCTCTGCTGTTCTTCATTTGGAGAAAATCTAAGTAGCTCTCTTAGGTTGTTTGCAGCTGACGCCGTCATTTATCGTCTAGTAAAATCATCTGAAAATCAAAACCAACTGCAGAATGAACTACATAAGATATTATTATGGTGTAAAAATTGGCAATTGACTCTAAATAATGAGGAGTGTGAAGTCGTCAACATGAGTACGAAAAGAAATCAGTTAAACTTCGTTTACAAGATAAATCAATCAAAAGTGAAGGCCGTAAACTCCACAAAATACCTAGGAATTACTATTACTTCAGACTTAAAATGGAAAGAACACGTAGATAATGTCGTGAGAAAGGCGAAAGGCAGAACCCGTAAAAGATGCAACATAAGTACTAAAGAATTTCCAAACACCAAGCTTGTCCGTCCTTTGCTGGCCAATGTGGGATCCTTATCAGGTATGTTTGACGGAGGACATCGAAAGAGACCAAAGAAGGGCAGCTCGTTTCGTATTGTTACGATACAGGGGAGACAGCGTCATGGAAATGATACAGTATCTGGGATGGGAATCATTACAACACCGGCGTTTATCGATGCGGCGTGGTCTACTTACGAAACTCCGATCGCCAATATTCTCCCCCGAATGCGAAAACATATTGTTGACTGCCACTTACATAGATAGAAAAGATCATAAGTATAAAATACGAGATATCAGAGGTCGAACGGAGAGATTCTTCTCGCGCGCTATTCGAGAATGAAGATAAACAGTATAAAGGCACTTAAATGTGAGTATCCCATGCAGATGTACACAATGAACTTCGCTTCGCAAGTTTTTTGATCTGATAATGAATGTCGTCAAAATAAGCTTTCCAAATGATATGGGACTAGTCGAAGTCCGTGTGTTTCTTTGTTTCAGTCTTCTGTTAGTCCATATTCACTATCCCTCTCTTGGGCCAGTCTACCTAGTCCAGCTATCTCCTCCTTCTTATTTATCGATTGCACCCTCTTCTTATCCCTCCTCTTCTACGTACCCCCCCCCCCCCCCCCGGTCTATGTCTTTTTCTGATGAGAACGGTGGTAGTCATAACCTACTTCACAGTAACGTTTCGTGTCTTATGTGTCTATTACAGGCACCATCAACTCTCTCTGTTGACCTGCTCCTCCGTTCTGTCTCCTCTTGCCGCTCTCACTCGATCTCCAGCTCTCCCACTCTCTTTCATCTCTTCCTGTCACCTGATTATCACTCCCTCCCCATTTTCTCTGTCACTCCTCTTCTCTCTTTCCATCCGTCTCTTCCTCCCTGCTCCCAATTCTCTCACTCCCTTATGTGTCAATTTACTCCTCCTCCTTTCTCTCTCCGTCTTCCCTATCAATCCATACGCTCCACCCTTACGCAGGCTGTGAAAAATTACATATATCATTGCTATGTTTAATGGTAATCGCTCAAACGGTGCCGAAGGCGGTTGCAAGTAATCCTGTGGCATGCACCGTACGGTGACTTTCGGAGCACAAAAACCTTGCCGCACGGAGGGCCGCGTGGCCATTCCCGTCAGAGGTTCGACTCCTTCCTCAGGGATGTGTCTGTATGTTGTCCTTAGCTTAAGTAGTTTGTAAGTCTAGAGTCTGATGAGCATAGTAGTTTGACCCAATAGGTTTACAAACATTTGAACAAAAAGCTTGTCCGTGATAATATACATACATCTGCTAACTTTCACGGGGATCAGTCAAATAGTTTAGAGGTCTACTGTAACGGAGTCTTCGTCATGTACCATTCGGTGTCTAGTGCAGTGTAACACTTTCTTCATGTAAAACAGATATATCACGGTGAACTGTGAAATTAGTTTTTCCAGTCGTCACTTATGGCCGATAGTGCATTAAACACTTATGATTGTTTTAAGTTTGTCCGGAATTTACGAATTTCCTAAATACTGTCCAAAATTTTGAAATTGTATTTTGTTAAAACCTTTTACAAATTCATAATGAACAAAACAAAAAGAATTATGCGTATCCATGTTTAGAATCAAGAATTCTTGAGTTATAGTTCGCACAGAAACTGTCAGTTTTTTTATCATTTTTCATTTTTTTGGCACCTTTTTGATTTTCTATTTGCCTAAAAACCTTACTCCGGCTAACGGGAATATGTTTAAAGTTTTATTTATATGGATTAAAAGCGGATGAAGATATAAAAACTTTGCGGTTTGCCGATTGTAATTATTCTATGAGTGACAAAAAGGACCTGGAAAAGCAGTTGAATGGAATGGACAGTGTCTTGAAAGGAGAGTATAATATGAAAATTAACAAGGGTAAAACAATGGTAATCGAATATATTGTTAGAAAATCAGACAACGCTGAAGGAATTACAATAGGTAACAACAAAATAAAAGTAGTTTTTGAGTTTTGTTATTTGGTTAGCAAAATAATTTCTCATGGTCGAAGTAAAGAATGTATAAAATGAAGAATGGATATGGGAAGGAAATCATTTCTGAAGAAGTGAAATTTGTTGACATCCATTATTAATTTGAATATTAGGAAATCTTTTTTGAAAGCATGTGTCTGGAGTGTAGCATTGTACAGGATTGAAACGTGGATGATAAGGAGTTCAGACAGAAAGATGATAGAAGTTTTTGAAATGTAGAGCTACAGACGAATGCTGAAGATTATTTGGGTAGATCACGTAACTAATGAGGAGATACTGAACAGAATTTGGTCGATAAGAAATTTCTGGCGTATTTTGGCTAAGAAAGGGATAGTTTGGTGGGACACATTCTGAGACATCAAGCAATTGTTAATTTAGCATTAAAGGGAAGTGTGTGGGGTAAAAATTGCAAAGGGAGACCGAGATACGAATACAGTAACCAGGTTCAAATGGATGTATGTTGTCTTTATTATTCGGATATTAAGAGGCTTGCAAAGGACAGGATAGCGTGGAGAGCTACATCATAACAGTATGCGGCATGAAGACCACCACCACAACAACAGCAGATTAACTGTGTGAGGAAACTGGTCGGGGTCATTCAGTTCACCACCAGATATTACCCTCAAGTCCGCCTCCGTAGCAGAGTGATCAGGTCAGAGCGACTGCTGCCATATGGAAAATCCGGTTTCGATTACCGGTGCTGTCAAGAACTTTTCCTTGGCGGGAGGGTTGAAACGGGGTGCACTCAGCCTCTTGAGGCCAACTAAAAAGCTACTCGGCCGAGTAGTAGCGGGTTCAAAACAAGAAGTACGACAACTAGCGGGAAAGGTGTGTGTTGAGTATCGCATCAAATGACGCTATTGGCAGAGGATGAAATGACAGTCGGTGAAAATATTCCAATGTTTGTAGAGCTTATGGGATTTAACTACGGGGTCATCAGTCCGAAAGAACAGACACCACACCTGCTTCGCAGCCAAGTAGCATTTGCAAATGAATGTTAAAGGAAGGGAAGGAAGAAGGATAGGAAAGAAAGGATTGACAGTGGCTGCATTTGGGCATTGATGTTAAGCAATGGCGAGAAGTGAAAATGTGAGCCGGACCGGGAATCGAACCCAGGTCTCCCACTTCGGGCCAGCGGTCGCCTTAACCACTTGGCCACCTGTGCTCGCCTCCCGTCCGTCTCAAATTCTCACAAGTCGCACGCTATGTTTGTAGCGCCCCTATCGTCCATGCCCTCTTACACTCGTCATTACGGATTCCCGTGCGAGGTCGGACGTATGACCGCTTCTGCGGTGAAATAACTGAAGCTAACGCCGTCGTCGCGTTTACATACTTATTGTATTGGTGTGGTGTCTGTTCTTTTGGACGTCCGAAAGAAGGCATGGACGATAGGGGCGCTACAAACATAGCGTGCGACTTGTGAGAATTTGAGACGGACGGGAGGCGAGCACGGGTGGCCAAGTGGTTAAGGTGACCGCTGGCCCGAAGTTGGAGACCCGGGTTCGATTCCCGGTCCGGTTCACATTTTCACTTGTCGCCATTGCTTAATATCAATCCCCAAATGAAGCCACTGTCAATCCTTTCTTTCCTATCGTTCTTCCTTCCCTTCCTTTAACATTGATTTGCAAACAAATATCCATGCCCGACCGTAGTGGCCGTGCAGAACGTGACTGGCGCGCCGCAGTCCGCTCGGCCACCGCTGCCGGCGACAGTCGGTGGGGCCGGATTGGCACACCTAGGCCAGAACACGAAACGTAGCTAGCTTCGTTTACCTCAGTCTCTGGTGGCTTACGGTAACGACGATAACTGTAAATGAACGGCGGTTTGTACCTCGGTAACGGATCCAGTAAGTCGATCAGCGTGCCACCTGGCCGGGTGTCAGTGACGGCGTGTGTGGTGCGTAAGGAGGCGTCAGTGATTGATGAGCGCGAGCGCGGGAGCAGATTGGTGTCGCGCTGTTGTAAGCGGATTAGGCGGCGGGCCGCCGGGTGTCGCTTTAATGAAGGCGGCCCGGCCGTCAAGCCAAGTCTCGGCGGCGGCCTTCCATTATCCTGCCGGGGCATTCCTTGGCCGGCTGTTTGTTAATATAGCCGGTCCCCCGAGGCGCGCACAATGTATCTGGTGGCGCATTAGCTGCGATGACACACTCAGACAAGGCGGGGGCGCACAATGGCTGGCCGGCTACCCGCCGAGAGCTTACTTAACGCACTGACTAACGCCGGCCGGGGGGAGGCGGCGCAGCTGCCGCCCAGCAGGTGCCGCACGCCTGCCAAACCACAACACGATTGCAGAAATGTCAGGCTAAAAGCACCTACACACGTTGCGATTTATCGTGCGACCAACAAGATGTCCAACGAACCAACCAGTTGGTAGCAGCTTACACACGTTCCGACCAACTACATGCAGCGCCACCCTGTTCTGGTGTCTGTCTGTAGAACTGTTTTTGTTTTTGCGTGTTCCCTGTGCAGACGACCTGAGGCATGGAAGCGCTGCACACGGTTCAATTTGTCGGGTGAGGTGGTGGGGGAATTTGAGATCGTGTTGTCAGGCACAACCAACTGGCCGACAAGGAAAGTTGGTCGGGTAGCGCCTGAAACCGCTCAATTTATCGGGTGACCAACGAATTGGACTAATAAATCGCATCGTGTGTAGAGCCCTTAAAGCGACAACTTAAATAGTGGCAGCACTGCTCCCAAGACACTGTGCAATGGAATATACTATTGTCGCCGATAGCTCACGTTGTTGACATAGCTTAAGGCGGCCCATCGTCCCGGATTCTGCGGGACAGTTCCGCATTTGGACTCGTTGACCCGCATTGTGATAATTACTGAAAATGTCCCGCATTCCACTAATTTTACAATTGTTGGTCTAAGAGCACAAGATCGCAAGTCTATACGTCATCTGACTCTTTCAGCCGCGGTGGAGTAGCCGAGCGGCCTAAAGCGTCTCGCTGCGGAGCGCGCGGTTGCTCGCCGTGGAGGTTCGAGTCCTCCCTGAGGCATGGGTGTGTTTGTGTTGTCCTTAGGTTAGTTTACCTAGGTTTAAGTAGTTTGTAAGCTACGGACTGATGACCACGCAGTTTGGTCCGATAGATTTACAAACATCTGAACATTTGACTGCCGGCCGCGGTGGCCGAGGGGACTAAGGCGCTCCAGTCACGGTCTGCACGGCCACTACGGTCGGGGGTTCGAATTCCCCATCGGGCAGGGAAGTTTGTGCCGTCCTTAGTATTAGTTAGTTCATAAGTAGTTTGTAAGTTTAGGGACTGATGGTTCCCGTAAGCTCTACAAACATTTGAACATTTGACTATTTCAACATGACAAATGCGCTAGCAGTGGAAGTTGTTTTTGTTTTAAGCTAGAACTGCATCTGGTGGTAGGATGACTTATTAAAAAAATCTGTTTTGGCATATTTTCTGTGCCTTCTGAAGTTCGTTTCAATAAGTGTAATTTTTCGGTGATCAAGGCGACAAACGATGTAATATTATCAGTCTGTATAAGTTGTTTGTTGTTGTGGTCTTCAGTCCGGAGACTGGTTTGGTGCAGCTCTCCACAATACCCAATCCTGAGCAAGCCTCTTTAACTCCAAATAAGAATGGCAATCTACACCTGTCTGAATCTGCTTACTGTATCCATCTCTTGGTCTTCCTCTGCGGTTTTTACCCCACACACTTCCCTCCAGTCCTAAATTCACGATTCCTTGATGTCTAAGAATGTGTCCTACCAATCGATCCCTTCTTTTAGTCAAGATACGCCAGAAATTCCTTTCCTCCCCAATTCTGTTCAGTACCTCCTCATTAGTTATGCGATCCACCCACCTAATCTTCGGTATTCTTCGGTAGCACCACCTTTCAAAAGCCTCTATCCTCTTCCTGTCCGCACTGTCTTTATAAACATACTTAAAATCTGACGTACATATATAATATCAGCACTCATCTTATTTCTTTCAGGAATAAAAAGGTGGCGAAATTCTGAAAATGTAGCAACCTAAGGGAGTGAGCATTGCATGTAGTAAGGCACAATTAAACTCTGCGATTCATCGAAAGAACTTCTACAATAGAGTAGTTCAAATGGTTTTAAAAAGTAGTTTTTATCAAATTTAAGTCGAGATTATTGCAAAACATAATACTCTGTGCGGAGTAAGCTACTAATCAAAATGCGTGGAGCACGATGCTTTAAGTGCTGGAACAAATAAATGTTGTGCAGACAACGAAGGTGATCGGAAATAGCTAATGCTGAATGAATATGTAAAAATTGTCAGACAAATTCAAAATAGGAGCATGAGAAAATATTTATGAATTTAAATAAAGACTGAAGATTAATAATAAAATGTCACTCGTGTTAGATGTTACTCTGCTCCCCTAAATTTCTTTCCTAGTTTCAGAAGAACTGGCACCAGTGGCGTAGATACGAAGGGGGGAGGGGTGCTAAAATTAAAAATTGACAATAATTTGTGTAATGCATATTAGAGTTAGTCTGAAAACTTTGCCAACAAAGAGAGGTACCAGGATGTCTGTAGGTTGTAATCAATGCTTAGTTGAGCTTTGCTTCTTACTTGTTGTCGGGACACTTTGTTTCGAGTGTCTTATTGGTGGCCACATGTCAACTATGTGAGGACAGCTTAATATAGCTGTGGCTTTGGACCCCCCTCCCCCCCCCCCCTAGGCAAGATTCATCTTCCCCCCTGACTGGCACAATGAATCATGTGATCTTAGTCCTCCTTCACATTCTCGAAATGTCCCGCATTGAGTTTTGAAAAAGTTGGCCGCCTTGACATAGCTACCTTACCTCAGAGCAAATGGACTCGCCCGTACCACGTTACCGGCGAGCGCACAATCGAGGGAAACACTGTCGCTTGCGAGCGAGTGGTCTAACGTAACGGTGTCGCTATATTTTCGAAAGAGGATCAACGGAGAAGGATCAAGATTGAATCTGCCAGACGTCGTACGGCACTACAGTTGTCGTCAATGTCTTCAAGAGGCGTGCATTGCCGTACAGAACAGTGGCACGTTGGGTAAATGCCTTCATCAGTGGGTTTTATCCTAACGCATTACTTTCCTCCACGGCAGACCGTCAATGCACAGTATTTGGTTTTGGAGCATAACCTTCGACCAGCTTTCCGAAAGAAACGACAACAGCATTTGCAGAACCCACCCATCGCTTTGCACGACAATGCGATGGGAAGTACTCTACCATCCAATACACTCCCCGGACTTAAGTCCTTATGACTTTGATTTGATTCTGAAAATGAAGGAACTACTTCGTGGCATTCGCTTCAGACTTCAGAACTTTTACAGAGATTCGACAGGCAGTAGACCGCTCCATTTTCACCATCAACATAACAGGCTCTGCTAACGGTACACTACGCCTACTACATTGCTGCCAACGGGTTCTACACAACGTTGGTAACTACTTTGAAGGACAGTAACAGGTGCAAACATGAAACGCTTTTGTATCGGTTGTGAATAGCTACAGTAGCTGCTGCTATTTAGGTTCCAACCCACGTATTTGTAAAGCTATGAGAGCAAACTGCAGTGGTAATCAGTCCATACATTTACAAAATACTTAAACTAACTTATGCTAAGGACAACACACCCACCCTCCCACACACACACACACACACACACACACACACACACACACACATATGCTGAGGGAGGACTCGAACCTCCGACGGGGAGCAGACATGCACTCCGGAGCAAGGAGCATTAGTGCGCACGGCTACTCCTACGCGGCGAGAAATGTCCAGAAGTAGTTTTTTAACGTTTACTTCCAGATGTTTCTAGAGAAAATTTCTCGAGTGGTTTACGGCGGGCAAAGTAATATGGAAAATGTTGTGGAGGCATAGTCTATTTGAAAAGCAGGAATTGTTGTTCTTCGGAAAAGTTGCCTTTCGATTGAGCACAGTACAAGGACACTTTCACATAGCAAACTCTCACAACCGCACGAAACCATGCTTTGAATAACACTCGTTCATACAAAAATAAGTAGGCTGTTTTTTTTCGTGGAAAGTGTTGCATTGTAATGCAAGTGACAGGTTAGCAGAGAAAATTAGTCTCAAGATATCAATACCGTAGAACAGAAATTATACATAATCCAATGACGTCACTGTATCTTTACATCAACAGTACCAATAACCCTCTTCTTAAAGTACGCAGATAGCCACCAAAAGTGTAACGGCCAAATTCATTTGGGAGATAACACCTTGTACCAACTCGATATGACTATAAATGTGTTACATTGGGAATGGGGAAGATGATTACTGCCGCCATTGCTGGTTATAAACACTCTTCACTACTTAGCATTGAAAACAGTCTCTGTATATGCTCATGGGTTATAGCAGCCTACACTGTTTCCACATATTGCTAAAGTTGATCTGTTGTTGCATAGTTGTATTTTGACAACTCCCATCCTTAATTCGAGTATTGTTTTCTTCTGGCAGTAACCGGGTTAGTTGCGGGATGGGTCTAACTAATTTGGTTCAAAACAACGCGAGAAGAAGCACGTGGATGGATCTTTTAAATTTATAAACTGTCTAGCCTGAATGGGCCATAGGAATGGGCCGCGGCGGATTAGCCGTGCGTACTGGAGCGCCGAGTTGCGGTGCGCGCAGCAGTTCGCCGTCGGTAGTTCGAAACCCCCCTCGGGCAAAGATGTTTGTGCCGTCTTTAGTATAAGGTAGTTTGTAAGTTTAGGGACTGATGCCCCCGTAGTTAAGTCCCTTAAGCTCTACAAACATTTGAACATTTTTGAACATAGGAATGGAAGAAAGGCTCACGAAATATTTTCAATTAATACAGCAGTCGTGACATAAGCTATTTTATGCAATTTAAATACACTTTATGTAATTTAAATACACTTAATACTTCTGTTTAAATACATAGAATTAATATATTTTGTTTAGTTATTGATTTAATTAATGAATTATCTTATTTAAACAGTTAATTTTCGTAATACAGAGAAGTTTTAAATGAAAATAATATTTTCGAAAATTCTAGCAATTAGCCGCGCGGCGGTAGCCGAGCGGTCTGGAGCACCACGCTACAGATCGTGAGGCCCCCTTCGTCGGAGGTTCGAATCCTCCCTCGGGCATGGTTGTGTGTGTTGTGCAAGTACTGTAGCCACTCGTAAAATAATTTAGAGCAGCAGTGAGCGTTTAAACTTTCATTTGCGGATCTCAACTGCCCGAGATGTTGCTTATAAAACATAAGAAGCTACTTTCAAGATATTATCGCCATTACGCACCATGCATATATCTTATCTAAATCATTTTGCAGTTGCTTTTGGTATTCTGGTGGCTTTACTAACTAATAAGTGGCAGCATCAGCCGCGAACAACTAAGAGAGCTACTCAGATTGTCTCCTAAATCGTTTGTAAAAATAAGTAACAGTAGGAGCCCCATAATATTTCCCTAGATGTCACTTCATTTCTACGCTATTACAACGTACTGTGTGTGTCCCTTCTGACAGGAAACTACGAATGCAATCGCACAATTGCACACGCAGTTTGCCGCGGTGGAGTAGCCGAGCGGTCTAAAGCCCCACATTTTAAGATCAATCCACCAGCCTTTATGTGGGGCATTTACATCACTGCGTGAGCTCAGTTGATTGAGAATAAAATGTTTCTAACACTCGTGGAAGAACAACTTGCAATATAACTTCATATCAATCACCCAACTACTGGGGCTGCACTTCACGCGTGAACATCAACTTCAATTTGACACTCAATGCAGGCTGTTAACGAAGTTCCGGGCGTATTTAATAGTTTCTCGGTTATTTGAGTGTCGGAAAAAATAATAGCACTACGAAGAAGTTACACAAATTAGTCAGGAACTGATATTTCTACAGGTATCTACGTAAAACTCAAAATTGAGAACTATAGCTGGTTGTGTGACGCTGCAGCTCAATTTCACCTTGCACCTGGCGCGTTTAGTGAACCGGGATATATCGATACCAGGGAAAGTCTATGCGAATTTCATTTCGCGTAGTCAGATGAAGTATTCCTCGCAGACAGGCTGCCACGGTGGAGTAGCCGAGCGGTCTAAGGCGCCTCGCTGGGGAGCGCGCGGTTGCTCGCCGTGGAGGTTAGAGTCCTCCCTGGGGTATGGGTGTGTGTGTTTGTCCTTAGGTTAGTTTACCTAGGTTTAAGTAGTTTGTCAACTACGAAATGATGACCCCGTAGTTTGGTCCGATAGATTTACAGACATTTAAACATTTAAACACACGCAGTTTGATTAGAACAAGCTTGTTAGGTACAGTGCTGACATATATTTCAAGAGCACCCCGTTTGCATTCGATTTCAGCCGTTCATGCTGTGGTATTTCCCGTGCCAGTAACGGCAGCGTTAACACGGTCTGTGCTGCGGCTGGCGCGCGTTATTGGGGCGAGGGGCGAGCGCGGGGATTAGGTGAGTGTCTTGCGCGGATTGCGCGTCGCGGCGCGTTTTTCCCCCTGCGGTCCCCACGGGGCGAGGAGGCGACGGCCCGGCGGAGGCGCGAGCGAGCGCGTCGCCGCTGGCTGCTCTCTGCGACCATCCGTCAGGCGCGCCTGAGTTATGGCGCCCCCGGGGAGCGCCGCTACACCGGTTATCCATTTCCCGGCCGCCTCGCCGCGCTACTAAATTATCCAGCAGCATTAACACCAAGCGGGGGCGCCGCTCCGCGCCGGCCGGCTTGGCGACGCCTCGCCGCTGCTGCGCCATTTAATTCGTGATGAGTCGCAGGTCGTTGGCCGTGGGCCGCGAGGCGCCCCGCGCGCCCAGGCGTCCGTCACCCTCGCCTTCCGGCGAGAGCGCTCGCCCACACTTAACACTCTGCAGTGACACTCCTGCAATCGCCCAGCGTATCTCTCCTTTAAAATTCTCGTCAGCGTTGTGGTCGCAGAAACGCAAATGTGTGTTGCAGATTCTGTATTACTAGGTTTTCGGATAGGCTGAGTTGCTCTGCATACAAGTGGGAAATGTGCGGTGTGATAGATTTTAAAATGACGAGCTGAGGCACATTATTTTATTTTAAACTAGCTGGAAACTCGGCGTTGCCCGGGTATTTATGTATTCCAGTCTTGAGTTGGTATTTATTTTCTTTTCTTCCCTCTATGTTCATCTTCTCCTTTGTTCATCCTCCTCCTCCCCTGTTGTAGCCATTTCTTCCCATCTCTCTGCCTACCAGTTTTGCATTAGTGCATCTTCTCCTTTCCATTCTCTCTGTTCACCTGCTCCTCCCCCGTCTCCTGCTGTCCCTTTCTCTATCTCCTCCCTCTGTTCATCTCCTCTCATCTGTCTGTGATCATCTCCTCTCTTTCATTCACTTCCTCTCCCCCCTCTCAGTCCGTCTCCTCCTGTCGGTGGCCGAGGAGACTGAGGCGCTTCAGTCACGGTTTGCACGGCCACTATGGTCGGGGGTTCGAATCCCCCCTCGGGCATGGATATTTGTGCCGTCTTTAGTATAAGGTAGTTGATAAGTAGTTTGTAAGTTTAGGGACTGATGACCCCGTAGTTAAGTCCCATAAGCTTAACAAACATTTGAACATTTCTCCTCCTGTCCCCTCTCTCTGTCTCCCCGCCCCCTTTCTGGCGCATATATGTATACGGCTCCTCCTCCACTTACTCCTCCCTTCTGTGTATAAACACTAGCTGAAAACCCGACGTTGCCCCAGTGTTTATATATTGATTCCTGCCATTTTTCAGGTATATATTCATTTGTATAAGGGCTGTATGTAAAATCTCTTGGGAATACAATTAGTAGTAAAGAAGTAATACATTAAAACTTGGTGCGTGATGGGGCGATTTTCCATGAACATTATTGTTTATATCTCATAAACTGCGTGTTGTACTGTGATACAATTTAGAAGGTATATTCAACTATATGTGTGTAAAATTCCCCGCGGCTACAATTGGTAGTGTACAAATTATAAATTGTAACGTTATACCGAATGCCGTAGTTTACTCCATAAACAGCGGAAAAGCAGTAGGCGAGAAACTTTTTTCCTTTCATCACTTTGCTATGGGTGTCAGCGAGAAAAAGGTTAATAATGGTTTGAAATTATGTTTAAAGTTTGTTGGAAGTCGCTAAATACTGTCATTCTCATATAGCGCATTTATATAGTCTCGCCGCATTATCTGGCAGTTTTCTGTGATTCCTATTATTTATGACGTTATATCTCCTGAACCATGTGTCGTGTGTGGTTCGTACTCGTACAGCAATTCATATCTCACGTAAGTACCAAATTTGGTTGAAATCGGTCCAGTGGTTTAGGAGAAATTGAGCAGCTTTGTCGCTAAATGCAGCAGTTTTCGGCAATGTCATTGTTTAAACGTCATATCTCATGAACTCTTTGTTGTATATGATTCTTACACTTACTGTGACCTCCTTGTGGATTGAAGGTTACGTGAATAAAATTTCATAAAGATTGGAAGAAAACTATAGATTTGTATGCAACACGTACAAATATACGGACACTCTGCTTTATATATTAGATACACGTATGCGCCAAGTTTCATGGTGACTGATCAAACGGTGTCAAAGTCACAAGGTATCCGCCGCCAGGCTAAATTCACTGGCTTTCCTACGATAAAAATCTCATTTAACAGAACATGCATTTACTTGTTGATTTTCATGATGCCCAGTCAAAATATTTGGATGCTTGTTGTAACGTACACTCTATCTTGCACCTACAGAGTCTTACGAAAGGTAGGCTATGTATTAATTCGGGTTATAAACTATCTTGATTTCACATTTCATTCAATACCGTCCAGCCGTTCCAGAATGAAGAATAATAACATGATAACCCGCAGTAAGGTACCCTCCAGGGCTGCCTAAAGGTACCTGATCCGTTAATTCAGGGTATAAGCTATAAGCATTCCAAATTTCCTCCAAATCCGTCCAACTATTTTAGCGTGAAGAGACACAAATGTATTAACCCATTGTAAGATAGTCTCCAGCACGCACCGTACGGTGACTTGCGAAAGGTAACCAATGTATTAATCAGGGTATACGCTACCTCTGTTGCAAATTTAATTCATATCCGTCCAGCCATTTCAGCGTGAAGTGGTAAGAAACGAATTAACTAATTGTAAAGTACCCTCTGCCATGTACCGTAGGAATTATTCCTATAACCGTAGCACGAGCGTAGGTAATGAGCTGACAAAGTTTTATCGCAATTCGCAATCGGACGTACGGCATGGCCGTGCATAAAATACGAACAAAAAACAAACACATCTTAATTTTTATATATTACATTTATTTTCAAATTCGCATTAAAACCATAGGTTGGTAACAACAAATTCATTCTGCTTCTGGTTTTCACCCTAATGATTCGGTATGCTTGGTGTACATCAAAGCTGACAGCCAAAAAACCATCATTTAAAAATCTAAATGAAATATGCTTTCCACTGAAGCATATTTTAAAAAAAACTTACTTTAAATTGTTTACATAAAATTCACGTGGTATGAACAATATTTATATTTTAAATGTTTCTTTTATGATTATCACCCTGAAAAATGTAACGTAATTTCCAGAGAGAGCTGCTAGAATTTTCAGAAATTTTATTTCATTTCATACTTCGGCGAAATCTGAAAATTAACTGTTTAGTCAACGTTAATTAATTCAAATTATTGTTGGCAATATGAATATATTAATACTGCACTGATAACCTGAATTGTTCAATCATATTTAAAAATTTCATCAGGAGCGGAATACGACTATAGAAACTGACGAAGTTCATATGTAATCCTCCGTCATGTACCATCAAGATTTTTTGTCACAGTGACCTTCCTCTTGTTTTGAAGATCAAGTGTCTAAAATATCATGAAGATTTTAGGATGAATAAAGCGTCCTTATTCGCATGTCGCATGATGCCACAGGTTTTGAACCAAATAATTGTTTGTGACGTCATATCTCCTGTACTATACATCGAAAGCACTTCTTACCCCTACGTCAAATGTTACGTCATGGAAGGAATATGTGTACCAAATTTCGTTGAAATCGGTGCGGTGGTTTAGAAGCAGACGTCGCATGATGCAGCATTTTTCGCAGATTTCATGAACGGTACGGCCGCGCATTCATTTTTATATATTAGACACAAATGTTCAAATGCTTGTACAGCTTATGGGACTTAGCTACGGAGTCATTAGTCCCTAAACTTACAAACTACTTATGAACTAGCTAACACTAAGGACGGCAGAAATAACCATGCCCGAGGAGGGATTCGACGCCCCCGATCGTAGTGGCCGTGCAGACCGTGACTGGCGCGCCGCAGTCCCCTCGGCCACCGCGGCCGGATATATTAGACTAGCTTCAACCAGCGGCTGTCCTTACGTTTTGGCACAGTACGACAGATAAACTGTCTTTTACTGGTGTGCTGTGCGGTTGGTTTTGAAGAAAGAAATGAAATATAATACCTTCTCTAACAATAAATTGTAATCAACATTCAAATGAAAAATATTAATATATGTCAAGTGCTTAATGATTTATAATAAATAATACACTACTAGCCACAAGACGAAATGCAGATGATAAACTGGTATTCATTGGACAAATATATTATACCAGAATTGACATGTGATTATATTTTCACGCAATTTGGGTGCATAGATCCTGAGAAATCAGTACCCAGAACAACCACCTATGGCCGTAGTAACTGCTTTGATACGCCTGGGCATTGTGTCAAACAAAGGTTGGATGGCGTGTACAGGTACAGATGCCCACGCAGCTTCAACACAATACCACAGTTCATCAAGAGTAGTGACTGGCGTATTGTGAAGAGCCAGTTGCTCGGCCTCCATTGTCCAGACGTTTTTAATTGGTGAGAGATCTGGAGAATGTGCTGGCCAGGGCAGCAGTCGAACATAGCGCGTGACACGCTATCATCCAGAGATCTCTCTGCCTGTCCGTCTGTTTGTGGACAGTGAACGTTTTTCCCTTTCGCAATTAAATATGCCGCCGAAACAGAAACGCTCTCATGATGCTTTGACGCTAAAACAAAAGCAACAAATTTTGCATACGGTTGACAGATAGAAAAGACCAAAAAAGTTGGAGAACACTTTCAGATTCTGAAGTCTAGTCTCTCATCAATAATAGGTTCTAGAGGTAAAATGTAGAGTTGCAGATCTGATTATGACAACAAAGTTTTGTGGAAACCGATAATCTGGAATAAAATATTGCCGCGGTGGAGTGGCCGAGCGTTCTAAGGCGCCTTGGTGCGGAGCGCGCGTTTGCTCGCTGAAGAAGGGTTCGAGCCCTTCCTCCTTAAAAGTATTACGTGGAAACAGTGGACCATCTCGTAAAAAACGTTATCGTATATTGGATGTTACATATTGTTTTCTACTTCGACATAATTATGATAGGGTTGTGGTACTTCCCTTTCCACATCTGACGCAGGAAACAACGTTCAACTGGCAGTATACAGAAACGTTTTTGTGGTACCGTGCATTGTTTGCATGGAAAATCTTTTTCAGGGCATGTTTGTTACAACGTTGTACAACGGGTTGAGCTCAAAGATGGACACTTTGTACTTATTTTATATTTAAACGCCGCGGCGTAGTAGCCGAGCGCATTGCGGCGTTGTGCTCCGATGTGCCAGGCCGTTCCCCGTCGTGGGTTCGAAACTCGAGCATGGATGTTTGTGTTGTCATTAGTGTAAGTTAGTTTATAAGTAGTGTGTACGTTTAGGGTCTGATGACTCCGCAGTTAAGTCCCATAAGCTTAACAAACATTTCAACATTTAATATTTAAACGGATGTGAAGATGACTAAGACTTATCGAAACAAGTACTTAGGAAATAAATATTTTTAACATGAAATTGCGATATTGGCCAACAATTTCCTTCTGTGATACTTATCAGAGAGCGTTTTGTTTTCACATGCAACCAAAAAAAAAAAAAAAAAAAAAAAAAAAAAAAAAAAAAAAAAAAAAAATCTGCTTGCATATCACTGTCATCAACTTGTGAAGAAGAGCGAAGTATAATTTGTGGGGAAAAGAGCATAGATCGAGGACGTTGACAACGATGTGTGTGACGTTTGTGGGGACGTCGGTATCGACGTCTGCAGGTGGCGTGCATTCTTACAAGAGGGACGTGTTGTGTGGACTTTAGTGATTCGCCACACCCCGGGCAACAGCTGAAAATGTTTGTAAACTTATGGAACCTAACTGCAGTGGTCATCGGTCCCGAAACTTACAAACTACTTGAACTTGTGATTCTTGAGTTTCTCCCTGCGTATTTGATAATCAAAATATCCACGGGCCGTTGGACACTATAGACCGGCAGTACACCCGTGGATATTTTGATTATTTGAACTTATCCTGCCCGTGGGAGGACTCGAACCTCCGACGAGGAACGGCCGCGCACATCGCAGCAAGGCGCCTTAGCGCGTACAGCTCTTCCGTCACGGCCAACAGCTGCGACTCTGCAGAATCTGTCACTCTCTGAAGCAGCAATTTAAATGTCCCTTGAGTGCAACTAATAACCTTACTGCAGCAATTCGACGCTTCCTAAAGTTCAGTGAAAGATAATGATCATGACAAAATGATATTTCGCTGCTCAACACAAGGTGACGAGATTGAAATGTGCGCCATGTAGTTCATTTTTCTCTTGATAGAACGGCACTTCACAACAAAATAACCTCTGTAGCGTAAACAACAAACTATATCATCGTAAAACTTCAATATCAGCGAAGAGAAATTATTGTGGTTTAGTTTCTCATTCTACCTCATAACAGTTGCTGGCCTATTCGACTTTTTTTTTGTCAATATTAAACAACATGCATTTTAAGATCAATCCACCAGCCTCTATGTGAGGCATTTACATCACTGCGTGAGCTCAGACGATTAGGAACAAAGTGTTTCTAGCACACGTGGAAGAACAACTTACAATATAACATCATATCAATCACCCAACTACTGGGGCTGCACTTCACGCGTGAACATCAACTCCAATTTGACACTCAATGCAGGCTGTTAACGAAGTTCCGGGCATATTTAATAGTTTCTCGGTTATTTGAGTGCTAGAAAAAAATAACAGCACTACGAAGAAGTTACACAAATTAGTCAGGAACTGATATTCCTACAGGTATCGACGTAAAACTAAAAATTGTGAACTATGCCTGGTTGTGTGACGCTGCAGCTCAATTTCACCTTGCACCTGGCGCGTTTAGTGAACCGGAATCTGTCGATACTAGGGCACGTGTATGGGAATTTCATTTCGCGTAGTCAGATGAACTATTCCTCGCAGACAGGCTGCCACGGTGGAGTAGCCGAGCGGTCTAAGGCGCCTCGTTGCGGAGCGCGCGGTTGCTCGCCGTCGGAGGTTTGAGTCCACCCTGGGGCATGGGTGTGTGTGTTGTCCTTAGGTTAGTTTACCATAGTTTAAGTAGTTTGTAAGCTACGGACTGATGACCACGCAGTTTGGTCCGATAGATTTACGGACATCTGATTTCCAGACAAGCTCGTGAACAATATGCGCAGGCGTCAGCATGTGAGAGAGGCCCTATAGTTGATCTCAAAGAAGCCAGGTGGAGTAATCGGCGAATCACTCGTCATTAAAATTGGAGCTGTGCCACTGTCTGACGATGTTGGTGGGAATGTGCGAACCGTGGCGGTACAGAGTGTCAAAAAGCAAGCAGTCGACTAGAATGGGCGGTAGCACTTGACGACCGAGCAGTCTGAGCCCCAGATTCATCACTCTCATCGATCCGAAGAGCAACTGTTGCTTACGTCAGGACGACTACCATTGACCAATATTCACCTAAACGCTCGTTTCGCCTGTAATCTCATTGAATAGACTAGAATGACCAGCATAGTGCTTGTAATATCGCTGAGAGGAGGGTGGGGATACCATACCGACTGTCGTCTGTCATACGGCGCGACAACCAAAAGCGACGGTCTGACGTGCCATTTCAGTTCACAGAAACACTCCTTTGGATGTCATTTGCGACAACCTGGGTTTATAACATTTTTAACATTTACAACATTTTCTGGGTTATAAACCAACAACCTGGGTTTATAACTCTAGTCTCTGAGTATTTAACTACAGTGTGCCTGCACATTCGTATGTTTTGCATATGATTTCGCGTTCTCCGCCATTTTTTGAATGTGGGAAACAAATTTCCATTAGTTTGTAAATGACAAGAATTAGTTGCTTACCTCTTGCTTAAATTTTATTCCAATATAAGATGTAATAGGCTGGTATGGCAGTGGAATTGCAACATATTTTAATTTCATTTTCTAGTAACACTTCGTAGAAACCATATGTGATTTTGGCGAGAAATTAAATATGAACATATATGGTTGGAACGCTTAGACAACTGAAGCTTAACATCAAGATAATACACACATCAATGGTGGCAGCCCTTCCCGCACAGCAGGAAGTCGACAATATTCCACGTCCCGTTTCCTGGCAGCGCATCTAGGCTTACACATTGATAACAGAATGCCTGCCCGAACAGACCAGTCTTTCTATTGATAACTTCCCTACTTCGGAGAGTGTGGAGTATGACGAGGGAGACGCAGCAAAATAGTGTGGCTACGGGATTACAACATTTTCTGTAAACAACAGAGGTAATGGTGAGATGGCTAAATAATTTTAAAATTAATGCCAACTTATAAAACAAAATACGACCAGTTGTAATAATCAATAGTGGCTCACCCAGCTTCGCGCTGGTGGAATTTACACTCTCTGTGTACAAAAATCGATGTTTGCATGTGTTTTATTCATTACTGTGTTCTACGTACCATTATTAAACACGATGCACACTACGCTTAGACAATCTTCAGTGCGTTTAATCCTTATTCACGTACTACTATCACAGTGTAACTTATATTTAAAAGTTTTCGGGTCGAATGTATAAACATCGCTGATGGTAAATCAAATCTGACGTTAGTTCAGAAATTAAACTTTTGTTCAGGGCTCCAGTCTATTGTTTAACACTAAACCTAGATCCTCCGGAGCTAGTTCAAGGTTGATTTGAGTCACTACGGAAGATGCTTGGCAACACCGCTAAAATCTGCAGTCCACCTGATTAGTGTGCCTCGAACGCAGATATTAATCGATATAGAATACTTGTTACAGTAGCTTTCATGTTGTAAAGATGAAAGGAATATATATATATATTGAAACTTTTCCAAACACGAGAAATATTTACTTCTAGAAATCGTTTTGGGGCGATATACGGACATAGCAAAAAAGAATAAAACGGATAAATTTACTTTGGTTTAGAAGGTAGCGGCATGTAACGACGTTTGTTGATTGTAATCAGCACAGTATCGGAACAGATCGTGACTGGAAGTGTTTGAAACTGTGTTATAATAATATTAAGCAAAGAACCGCGAAAGAACTTCACAGGGACAGATATTATTTTTAGACTCTCTTTGTAATTATTATGGTACACGTCATCTTTCAGTAAGCCCTGCATATTAGAAAACAATAATGGGAAATAGTTCTGTACCGCAACAGTAGCCTAGAATGCTATGAAAACTGAGAGCATTCTTAAGTAATGCAGTGGTGTATTATGGTATGGTAGTTTTCTTCTAATTGTCTTTTGTGACCGATGGAGTAGAGACAACTCTTGATAAGGGAGAAAAAAGAAAGGCAGCATGTAAGAAGATTCGAACCCGAAAACCTTTACAGTAGAGCCAACGATGCAACCACTTATTCACCAACACGTCCGCCTTATCCGTACTTGTTAACAGTATATCCACAAAAGCGTAGTTTTGTAATAGTCATCAATGTTCACGCAGTTGGCACCGCACGATGTGTTCAGTAGAAAGAATAATAATAATAATAATAATAATAATAATAATAATAATAATAATAATAAAATTACGTGCTGCACAGTAACTGCTGCTTCAGCTGAGAGAGCACGTGTGAGATTTTGGGTCGTTATTGGGCGCTGCCGTAGTTCATGAAACTATCTGATCACTTCAAATATTCACTACGAAGTCACGGAAGCTTCTAGCGGCAACCTATAGGAGAGACTACTGTCCTTCCAAGTCCTAGACATGTCAAACTTCACAGGATCCCTCGTGGGGCTAATCTGGAGATTTCATTAAAATTTCTCCAGCCGTCTTGGAGTTTGTAGGGAACACACATACGTACCTACATCGATGTTAATAGATAAGATCTACAGACATATGTTATAGAATTTCTCTGTAGTACATCGAATACAAGAAATTGTTGCTGCTAAGAAGTCAAAAAGTAATAAACCAAGTAAAATGAATACAACATATATTATTATAGAGGTTTTAACAAAAACACAGACTCATAGGTCGCCCACGGTGTGAAGGAAAGTTGGGTTATTGGCAGGACACACTTTCATACATTCAGAGGCTATGACTAATGGCTTCCGCCGTTTCGTTCGAAGCGTTTGTTCGGACAACAGAAATTTAAGTGCGATAATGACAGCTTGGTAGTTCACACTGAAAATAAAAACAGTGCTTTTACGATATTCGGCTTCAAGCACCGTCAATGAACTGGATCCTGGAAGCGCTTGTAGAGTTGCGTCAATGTTTTTCTGTGTGGTTGGTACTTTCCGTAGTTATGAGTAAGTCATTAGTTGAAGGTCGTCTCGAACAATACAGGCCTTTACTGGGCTTGTCTTCCAGTTACCCATTCACTAACTCACCCAACCTCGTATTCGGGTGAGGGAAGGCAAAAGGCAAACATGACGTTCCAGCCTCTCTTGACACTTGAAAATTTAGATCGTGGCAGCTCCCTCAGACGAAGGAATTTTTTAACTTTCTCAGACAAGCTTTTAAACAACATAAAATAGTTGAGTTGATTGAATGGCATAATTCGTTTAGAGAGTCCATATCGTTCGACCGCCAAGTACACATCTTTATTTGACGCAAAGAGGATGACTTGCGTGTCGATGATGATGAAACGAATATACGTCAATCAGTTCCATATCGTCAAATTTCTTTCAGAGCGAATTTGATTTGAGGGAACAGGAGGAAGTTTGGAGGGTTGAGATCCGGCGAGTATGGTTGATGTTTAAGTTGCACCACCCCCTTTTTTTTGCCAGGAACAGTTTGACGATATTGGCCATGTGTGGGCGAGTGTTGTGATATTTGACCATCCACTTAACTCGCCGGATGTCAATCCTCCAGAATTCTTCCTATTGCCCCGACTGAAACACGCTTTGAAAGGAAAGAGATTTCACAATATTCCTGACATCTAACGAAACGTGACGAGGCTTTTTAACACCGTCACATGAGAAGACTTCGTGCAAAGTTTTCAGCACATGTATCGCAGAGCTCAATGGTGCTTGGTTATGGGAGGTAACTATTTCAAAGGACAGTAAGGTAACTGTAGGTCATTCTCTATGGTAATGTTATAGGACTATTCACCGAACTTTATTATCAGAGGTTGTATATAACTAGACAACAGCAGGAGAAACACTGGAATCAGTTATTTCCATAAGACATTGTTAGTGGAAAGAAGGAACGATTTGAAATGAAAAGAACATATAGGCAGATGCCAGATAGAGATTCAATGGAAGAATCCTCAGGAATTGTAGTCTGTCAACAAATGAAGTAGGTTACAAAACTATCGTTCGGGGGTTCCGTACCTAGAGAAGATGCATCGGAGAGCAGCACGTTTCGTTACGGTCTTATTTAACACTTAGACAGCATCGCAGAGATGATTAACGAATTCCAATGGCAGACGCCGGAAGAAAGATATTCTGTATCGCGGTACGGTCTTCTGTGAAAATGACGAGAGCGTAGTTTCTCGAAAAGTCAACCAATATATTGCTTCTCACGAAACGTCGAAAAAGCTAAAATTAGAGAGATTATGGCTCACACGGAGGGTTACTGGCAATCACTTTTCTAGAGAACCATACGCGAATGGGACACTCCAGAGAAGTGACAATGGTACACAATGTACTCTCCGCCACACACCAATGTGGCGACATGCGGAGTATGGATGTCCATGTAGAAATAGATCGTCCGTCAGCCTTACGACTATCAACACTGTATGACGAAGGCCAGTGTAGCCATTCTTATTAATTCTCTATGCTCTAATGTTGTGGTAGCAACTGCTGGTAACCCTTTTTAACTCACTACTGAGTTGTTCTGCTGATTTCATGAGATTTTATATAATCATCTTCCGCAGCGCTCGGCAGTCCCTGACCATCGGTCCATGAAGTGTACCTAGTATTCGTTTAGCTGCGTATTTCCATTTCACATTGATATTAATATCCGGCTACTTTGATACCTTTATATGGGTCGAAACTTACCTGATGAATTTTTTACTCAGGTGATGTCATATGAGTAGTTAACTTTCAAAGTCACTGAGTAGTTCTGTGCGACGCATTCTGCTATTGCAGCTTTTCTACTTACAACACAGTATATCCCCTATTTGTACTACAAGGTGTGTCTGAAAAAGTTCGGCGAATGGTCTCAGGAAACAAAGAGTTACAAATACCTTAATTGCCTTCAAAGTAATAGCCATTGGCTACAATACACTTTTGACATCGGTTGAACAGCTGTTCTAAACTGTCAGCAAACGTTCGTTGCTCAATCGCTCGAATTACTGAGGTCACGCGTTGTTGGATATCCGCAACCGTTGCGAAGCGTGAGCCTTTCAGGGATAATTTAAGGCGGGGAAACACAAAGAAGTCTATCGGCTTCAAATCTGGAGAATGAGGAAGATATGGAAGCATAGTGACCTTGCATCTAGCGAGAAAGTTGAGCACTCAGATCGGAGGGTGGGACGGGCATTGTCGTGTAGAAAATTCCACTGTCCACCCCGGTACATTTCTGTCCGAAACCGCCGCATGCGTTGTAGCAGCCGTTTCAAAACTCCCTCGTAAAGTTCCACGTTCACAGTATGACCCCTGGGTGCAAATTCATAACGGATAAAGCTCTTACTATCGGAAAAGGCCATCAACACTGTCTTTTTTTATTTTATTTTGTCAGGCGACTTTTTTTAGGAGGCGGGGAAGACAACGAATGAACGCCATACCATTCACTGTTCAGAATAGCGCTTTGACTACTCAGAGGTATAGAGACGAGATCCTTCGACCTTTTGTTGTGTCCTATGCTGTTGCCATAGGCGATATACTCCTTCTGGTGGACGATAACGTTCGTCCCCACTGAGGTGCACTAGTGGAAAACATGCTTGAAGCTGAAGGAATTGAACGTATGGGGTGGTCAGCTTGTTCACGGTCTTAAACCTGATTTAGCAAGTCTGGGATGCATTGGGCACACGCATTGCAGTCAGACCAGCACTTCCTACAACGGTTGCAGAGCTGGATATTGCACTCATGCAAAATGGCGAAAAATCCCTCAAGATCTGATTGATAACCTTATTCTGTCCATGCCCCACAGGTGTGCAGTTGTACTGGCCGTCCGAAGCGATCACACATCGTATTAGTGGCATCGAGAATAACTTTTCCGCTATTATGGTAGCCTCATGTTGCCTCGCTCTACGTAAACAGCATGTATACCTCAAGTAAAGAGATGAGACAGCAAAATATCGTACTGTATCACACACAAATTATATTGTAACAATATCTGAACATACGTTACCATATGTATATTGTGTATGATACCACACCTGATCCCCTAATTGTTTTGAGCAGTGTAGAAGTGCAGACAGCCACTGACTCAGTCTGTGTAGAGCTTGGCGCGAACCACGACCAAGTTGGGAGCAGAAGACTTCGGTACAGTTTGAAATTCGTTTGCTGGGACGCCTTGTGGCAGAGTTTCAATTACGGCGTGGCACGTTAGAAAAGACATAAATCGGGCGGCCAGATTGCGCGGCCAGTAACGTTGATTAGGCGTAATAGCGGGTGATGCAGGGCGCGCTGCTGCTGCAGCTGCTAACGGACCACTCAATTAGGCGCGACGCGCTTCGTTCGGACGTTCCGGGAGCGCGCTGAATTTTTTACCGCGCCGAAGAGCGCCCGCGCACAGTGCGTCTCGCTCTGCATATTTGCGTTTCGATACATTACCACACAGGTGCGCGTGGGCACACTTTATTGCACTCAGTTATTCCAGAGATGCCTTACGGTGCTACAAAATATACTGCTATCGCAGTGTAAATGTTCGGTTTGCTAACTGCACTGAATTAAATGAACTCGTCTCTTTCCAGTTTACATTAGCCACAGAATAGTAGGTTATTTGTTTTTTTTTTTTCCTTACCATTGCCCGTTTAGACGAAATATTGCGAATATAGGACGATCTATTCGTATCACAACGAGGGAAGGAAATGGTCTCTACCTCGTCTAACGATGTGTCCAATTTACATAGTTGTTTATTTTCAAAAATTTAACACGAATAATTTACAGAAGAGGATAAAAACTGGCCCAAATCGACCCCGGGAAGATCGGATTGAATTCCTTAGGAACAAGGAAAGACTTAAAACAATACAGGCTGTTCGACTTACATCGGAAGATAGACTGAAGAAAGGCAAATCCAACTCTTTAGCATTTATAGATTTGGAGGTTTTTGACGATGTTAACCTAAATACACTCTTAGAAATTTTTATGAGAACAGTAGTAAGACATAATTAACAACTTGTTCAGAAACCAGACTGCAGTTATTGAGACGAGGGGTATAAAAAGAAAACAGGGGACGATTAATGGTAATGAGACCAGTTTATATCCTATTTCATTCAAATAGAACAGTGACTTAGAAATAAAAAATAAAAATAGATAATAAAAACCTAGATGAAATTTTTATAGTGAACTGAAATTCAAGAAGAAGAAACGATGACTTTGAGGTTTGCCGATGACATTGTAATTCTTTTATTATTATTATTATTACTATTATTATCATCATTCCTTTCGGTCTTCTGACGCGCCTGATGCAGCACCCACTAATACCTCTCCTGCGCTAACTTCTTGTCTCATAGTAGCACAAGCAAACTACGACGTAATGTGCTGGATGCATCCCATCTCTGTCGTCACCAATAGTTTCTACCATCTGCAGCTCCATTATCATGGAAGTTATTCCACGATGTTTTAACACATGTTCTGTTACCCCGTCTCTTCTTCTTGTACATATTTCCATACATTGTTTCGCCCATTCTGCGTTCAGGACTTCATTCGCTACCTCATCAGTACATCTAACTTTCTACATTCATCTGTAGCTCCACATCTCAAACAATTAGATTCTCTCCCGCTTTTCCAACTGTCCATGATTCATTTCCATACAATGCTGTGCTCCAAACTTATATCCCCACAAATTACTTACTCGAATTAAGGTCTTCATTTGATGCCAGTAGACTTCTCTTAGTCAGGAATGCCCCCTTTCCTTATGGTAGTCTTCTTTTATTTTCTCGATAATTCGTCCGTGATATGTGAAAAAGATCTTGTAAGAGGAGTTGAATTCGTGATTGTTTACAGTAAAAGTTTGTGACGTGAACATAAAGTTAAGTTACACAAAGGTAATGTAATGGACAAGATGCATCTGAAAAGTTCAGCGAATCGTCCCACATTTTACAAACCGCGCTCGTGAGGAAGAGGTGCCCTCGCATACACATTGAGGGACATGTCCTGCAAACCCCTGCATTGAACCGGTGGTACACGCTGCGATCCAGCTAACAGGGACAGTGTGAGGTCTCGTGCATTGCTAAAAAAATGTTCAAATGTTTGTTAAGCCTAAGGGACTTAACTGCGAGGTCAGCAGTCCTTAAACTTACAAACTACTTATTAACTACCTTATCCTAAAGACGACACAAACATCCATGACCGAGGGGGGATTCGAATCTCCGACCGTAGCGGCCGTGCATACTGTGACTGGCGCGCCGCAGACCGCTCGGCCACTGCGGCCGGCTTGTGTCATTGCAACATGGAGCGATGAGGTCCGTACGTCTCGCAAATAATGATTTCCGCCCACACTTGTATGATTCACGTAACATGTTTCTGAGGGAGGGGGATGGGTAGAGAGCTGGATTAATAAAATGTCTTACGGCTGGCTGAAGAGTGAGGGAAGATGGGGGGTGAGGGTTGGGGTTCCATTTAACTTCCAAATTAGTATATGTGTTTCTGGAGGGGATGGACAGAAGGGTTGATTAATAAAATGTCGCAAGGCTGGCTTGAACAGTTGGAGGAGAAGGGATTGAGGGTTGGGATCCCATGTAAACATGGGGAATAGGGCAGTTGTCGAAAATGATAGTTTTGCTAGTCCAGGTGTAACAATTTTGAGGCACTGAGCCATGGGGCTACTGACCTCACACCTTTGAACTACTAGACAATACCCAAATCCACGCAGGGGCAATGATCTCATAAAGGTTGGGAACCTCTGCTTGTACCATATTATAAGCTCTGTGCATGAAACAGGTGGCAGCAGTACTTTCCAATGGAGTGCATGCATCCCGCCCAGAGGGGGATGTAGCGCCATATGAAACAGTGGGATTTTACTGGCTATTGTGATCAGTGACTTGATTTTCCCCTACCCTTGTGAGTGATTCATTTATTTTCAGGTAGTGTATATAAAGGCTTTTTCGGGAGGAATAGTAAATATTTTAGGTAGTATCAGTATAGACGAACTGCAATAAAGTGCCATTTAACGTGTGTCCAATTTTTATTGAATACAGGTATAGAGCTTTTAGTATGTAGTCCAAACAAACTTAATGAAAAGGCCAAGCAGAATGTTGAAAGTTGCTTCTCAAAAATTCCACAACTTCAATGTTTAATTATTAATTTTTGACTTCTTTTGATAATATAACGTGTAGCTCTTCTGAGGTCGTCTTTGCATTCTTGTATGAGGGCTGCAATATTTATAATGCGAAAGATCAAATGGGCTCAAATCAAAAACATGTTTAAATGTTTGTATAGTCCTATGGGACTTAAGTACGGGGTCATCAGTCCCTAAATTTACAAACTACTTATGAACTAACTATGACTAAGTACGGCACAAATATCCATGCCCGAGGGGGGATTCGAACCCCCGACCGTAGTGGCCGTGCAGACCGTGACTGAAGCGCCTCAGTCCCCTCGGCCACCGCAGCCGGCTCAAATGGGCTCTTGTAATTTTTTTTTTATTTATATTTTTTCTTTGTAGACTTCAACGTTCAACCACTCCCATTTATATTTCCGAAATGTTTGTTTGTAAATCTATCGGACTCAACTGCTTGGTCATTAGTCCGCAGCTTACATACTACTTAAACTAAGGTAAAATAACCTAAGGGCAACACACACCCATGCCCAAGGAGGGACTCGAACCCCGACGACGAACGGTCGCGAGCACCGCAGCACGGGTAATCCGCCGCGGCATATTATCTGAAGGAATATGGTCCCCGCGGTGGCCGAGGGGTCTACGGCTCTCGAGTCACGGTCTGCACACCCACTACGGTCGGGAGTTAGAGTCCCCCCTCGGGCATGGATATTTGTGCCGTCCTTAGTATTAGGTAGTTCATAAGTAGTTTGTAAGTTTAGAGACTGATGACCCCGTAGTCAAGTGTCATAAGCTCTACAAACATTTGAACATTTTTGAATATGGTCCGAGGACATTGGTGCCCTCTAAACGTGCCTATATCTACCGATCCATCTTCCGGAGAATGTTAAGATCACGTGTCACCTGATGACCAGAATGCACAGGAGCCCTGGAATGGTGGAAGAACATGCGAATTCCTGTAACCTTAGGAATTTCTTCCATAATCCCGGAAGGTTATTTTCAAGGAAGATTAAGGAGTCCAGTAAAGCGATGAGATAACACATCAGTCACAACCAACTGTCAATCAAACCACAGCACACGTTTACAGAGAAGCATCTTGAAAATGTGAGTCCAAAATGGCACTTGCGTTTTCTTCGGAAGACTGACATAAATTACGAATGTTATCGATGTCGTCTCGAGTAAAAATGGCTTCATTAGTGAAGAGTAAAAATTGGGACCCGAGCATAGGGAATGTTCGCCATACTCTTACATGTGAAACACCGATACCTACATAAATCCTACGTGTGCTTTTTGAAATATTACGTTCTACTGACTGAATAATGTCTTACACGTCAGCAAGAGTCTGTTCATTTAAACTTTCAGATGCAGTATGACTGTTGGGCGCTGTACTGAACAGACGATTAAATATTCTTGAATCTGGTAGTTTGCGGTTAGAAAATCATATTCCGAATTCTCTAGGTACAAGCAGGAACAGCCACATAGATCTTCCAGGTGAGTGTAAAATAATTATCTCAAATAAAAACGTCTCATCGTTTACACATGACAAGCTGTGAAAACTTGTCAATCTTTAATTAAAGCAGATACAAATTATGCGAAAGACATAATTTAAGTATAGCAAATAAATTAGACGGAATACAGGGTGAATCACCTAACACTTGCACAACAAATATTGCGGAAACGAAAAGTGCGATTGATGTGCGGTTTTCAAAAATGTTCAAATGTTTGTAAAGCTCAAAAATGTTCAAATGTTTGTAGAGCTTATGGGACTTAACTACGGGGTCATCAGTCCCTAAACTTACAAACTACTTATGAACTAGCTACAAATAAGGACGGCACAAATATCCATGCCCGAGGGGGGATCCGAACCCCCGACCGTAGTGACCGTGCAGACCGTGACTGAAGCGCCTCAGTCCCCTCAGTCACACGGCGGCCGGCTGTTTGTAAAGCTTATGGGACTTAACTACGGGGTCATCAGTCCCTAAACTTACAAACTACTTATCAACTAGCTAATCCTAAGGACGACACAAATATCCATGCCCTTGGGGGATTCGAACCCCCGACCGTAGTGGCCGTGCAGACCGTGACTGGAGCGCCTCAGTCCCCTCGGCCACCGCGGCGGGCTGCGGTTTTCACAGAATAGATTCGTAGTCAGGGGCCAGGGGCTTGTATTTTTAGCCAACAAACAGATTGTAATATTACTTTGAAAGTGTATTTTTTATGCAAACATACAGTTTTTCTTACACGGAACGATGTTTGTTTCAATGATGTACTGGAATTTTTGACACCAGCTGTGTACAAAGTATTTTGAATGACGTTTAGTTTGGCAGCTACAACCATTCAAAGTTTTGGAGACGGAGGCTACTATAATTTTATTGGAAAACTACGCTTTTACTAAATACCAACTTCCATCTGGTATAAAGATGGCATAATCTCAGGTTAATTTCTTAAATTCGACACAAAAAGTTTAACTAACAACTTTTCTGGAAAATCTTGTTTGTTAAACAGTTCATATGTTTGCCAACCTAAGGAACGAAATTGTGAGGGTCATCGGTCCTCCTCCATACCCCCAAGTCAGTTTTTCAATTACGATAGAAGGTTCTTAAATGACTTCTTTTGTACTTATTATATCCTCTGCGAAAAAATTCCTACAGAACAAGACTTTAATGGAAACAACGAAGTAGGAGCCTTGGATAATTTAAACGATTTGCTATATAATAATTAAAACCAAGGGTCTTAACAATAATTACAGTTACGGATCAAATGAATAAGGTAGTGGTAAAGTGCATAGTAAAAAAAAAACATTGAAAATAGTTAAGACCTTGGTTAAATTAGTGAGTCGTTACGTGATTATTTGAACACGACCTCCAGTATAGAAACACTTGTACCTCTGCCATTACAGGCAAGTGAAGAGGAACAGAATATTTTATGTCAAAGACAACCATCGTCGTTTCAACGATGTGAGGAGTCTCCAGGAACGACACGTGGTTGGGATTCCACGTTAAGCTGTAGGTCCCCTTTCCCCGGTTGGATAATTGGGATAGGCTGGTGGCACCCAAGTCGCCGAAGTGGCGTCCAATTGAAAGACTTGCACCAGGCCAATAAGCCACACGAAAAGAAGAAAAGTGAAACAGCTTCAGTAACTAAATGAATGTCTGCATAAAAAATTAGTAAGGGAACAGCGGTGAGTGCCAAAGGTGAAATCGGTACGGTAAGATCACGTGTTGGTATGGTCTTTTTAAGTTGAATAATTTCCACCCATTTCAAATGTAGATGGAGTTAATTACCGCGGTCATAAAATTCAAGATGGAGTTTTAATTATGTAAATTTTTCTCAATATCATATTCTATTATCTATTTTGTATTTTATGTGCAAGAACTACGATGATAATTGTCAGAAGAACATTTAAAACAAGAATCTTTCGCAATTAGTGAAGGACTGTTGTATACAGGAACAACGTTTTTTCGAAAGATCTTGTAACGCAACAACACTGTGACCAACGCCACTGTCATCAGTATAAATTTGTTGCTCGTACATAGAGTTAGCAACCGTATATATTTACATATTCAAAATTGTTCTCTTGGTACAGTTTTGTCCCGGGCTTATTAAGTCTAAGACAATTGTTCAAGATTTCGCTCACCAAACGATCGTTATTGCGAATTAAATCGCGAAATATCGTTTGTGCTTGTAACCTCCACTGCGTTATTGGTTTCGTCTCTGATAACTTTATCCGGATAATTAATTTATTAGGCACATGTATAATTCTGAAGTCTAATTACTCGCAACTGTCGGTAGCGTAGGCCGGTAAGGCTACAATATGAGGAAAAACCTACTTCGTCGGCATTTCTGAAAACACATCTTTCGTCAGAAAGCCTGGAAGCGAACCAGGCATATCGGATTTTTTCCTTAAAAGTTGGTTATGATATTTGATGATAGACTATAGACTGTATTTTAATCCAGTCTTGACTTTTCTTGACTGTCTTCCTTTTTGTGTACGAACAATAGGGCAACAAGTATACTCTGCTTTTCATGAAGAAACCGCTTACTTGAAATTACAATGGATATTTAGGGCCTATAATCTCTACCGCTTACAATATTTAACGTTTTAATCTATCTACATTAACTGTTAAATGCATTTCGAATTATTCGACTTAATATTGTAATTAAAATGTTAATTAGCTGCAACCGACATTTCATAAATAAAATAAAACACTATATGATGTAATTGATAATATTTTACATCATTTTTTTGAAAATTGTTATAATTTTAAAACAAATAATAAAAAGAAATGTTCCGATAGGTTGGATCGAACCCCAATCATTCGCATTACTGTCAGGCCTCTTTTTTTAAATTAAATAACAATTTTATTTAATGAAACATGATGAACGTAAGCTCATAAGAAAATCATTAAGCAATTGCTAATATGTATGTACTCTTGCTCTGAACGTCAAATGTGCAAAAGCTTATCGCAATCGTAGGAATGATATTGATATCAAAAAGAAAAGAGCTCTTTCAGTTTTCCACTCATTTTCCTATTTTCTGGCCAACTATTCTAAACTTTTACTTCACTCAAACCTTCCTCTCGCTTTGAACGTCGAATGTGCAAAATTGTATCGCAATCAGATGAATGATATTGCTATTGTATAGAAATACCTCTTTACTTTTTTCTAAATTTTTCAATTTTCCGGGAAACGTTTCCAAATTTTTGTTTCATAAGGACGTTACTCTTGCTTTGAACGTCAAATATGCATCATTTTATCGCAATCAGACGAATGATATTGATATCCCACTGAAAAAAGCTCATTCAGTTTCTCGCGAATTTTCAAATTTTCCAGGTAACGTTCTCAAATTTTTTGTTGATAAGATCGATCAACTTTCGTTGAACGTCAAATGATAAAAATGTTATCGCAATCGGATGAACGGTTCTCAATTTATAGTGTTGAGTACATGTAGAAACACACTGAAAAAGGAACTTGGTTCAAATTTTACGACTTTCCTTTTTAACTGTCCTTTTTTTGTACTGAAAACTTTTCCAAACCATAATGGAAAAAAAAAATTACCCCTCTCCGTCGTGCGAAAAGTCAGCTATAGCGCTGAATTCAATCAAAAACACACTGAAAAACGCACTTTCAGTTTTTCTTACATTTTCCAATTTTCCAGTAGATTTTCCAAAATTTTCATTGTCATCGTCCGTTAGCTGCGGTGTTATAATGCTGAGAACATCTTTCATGGTTGTCTCTCGAATCGGATTTGCAGAATACAACTCTGCATGATTGCGTATAACGTCGTACATAATCCCTTGCTGGATTCTCAAGATAGTACAATTCTTTGTTTGTATTTCATCAATAAGCGTTCTTCGTCTATTTGTCGCAAGCTTCACCAAATGATACGAGATAGCTTCATCCTTTAACACTTAATCTGCCTTCGATTTTATTTTATTTTATTTTATTTAACGTCTACAGTCCGAAGTGAGGAATCATATAAGACCTGATTGTATAGATATCTCAGTATAGAATAATAAAATTCTATAGTACCATTCATTTTCTTTGTAGTTTGGGCACTATACTCCGTAAGGACCTTCCTAAATTTTGGCTTCGACATTTAACCCACCATTCTAAAGCAGTGATATGTCTACTGAGAGCAAGCAGTCTAGGCTTCGTTAATCTGTTCTTCTAAATCATTGTTTTGTAACAGTGATATATTTAACAACACTGATTCCTGAATCTGACTGTTTTGTTAAATTCAAACAAGTCAAAAAACTTGAATGGTCAGAAAAGTATGTAGGTTTCCACTTTTGTCAGGGAGGGAACTAGATTACACTCTGCCAATCCTACTACGAGAATTTACAGTGACATACGTGAATTCAACAGTGGTGAGATCCTTAGTTTTCCACGTATCCTTTACTGCCTGAGCTATTTCGACATACTGGATCACGGCTCTACATAGTATATAACATGTATTTGAGTTGCTCTTAAGCTTTGGATCCCTTTTCCTCGGAATTTTCTGGCTGGCGCTCTTTAAAATCTCTGAGTGGATACTCTTGATGTATACTACTGTAGTCGGCGTCATGTAGGAAGGCGGTTCCGCGCATGTAGGCGGAACGACAGGGAAAGCTTGAAGGGGAGGAGTTACGGCCCAACACCAACAGTTTGGCCTGCGGAAGAAACATTGCGTAACTCGCGGCCAGCCACGTCCTTACAGAATGAATCTTATTGGCTGCTAGAGCGGTAATGGAGGAGATGCGCAGAACGGCTGAAAACTGGGCCAGCTTCCCATGTGACGCGGTCTGTAGCATGCCAAGTCTCATTCCGCACTGAATTTCCAAGACCTGTAGATCTTGTTGGCAGTATAGTTAATAAGGGTCATGACGCCACGTTTAGTACGAAGGTTTACCCCAGGTCTGCGTATGTATCATGCTGATTATGATTATGATGATGATATTGCAAAACTAGTAAATAAACGTACAGCTGCATCACCACTTGTGGTCTATATATTTTTAACAACGTTCTTAAAAGCACTGTTTAATAATTTCATCAAATCATTAATTTCACTGAATCATTTTTAGCTGTTTGTATTGTATGCCTCTAATTCGTCAATAAGACCAAGACACACGATTCCTTTCCCAGTCACCTCCTTCATTTTTTTCTTTTTTAATTTTTTTTAACAGCAACAACAATAAACGAACAAAGAGTTTTCTTGCCATCTCTAGCGAGTACGTTTTTAACCTGGTATTAAAACATTATCTTCCTTATGCTCAGCCTGTTCTGTCAGGGGCTGGCCACCCCCTGTGATAGTAATAAACGGGAAGAGGTATGACAGAGAGAACTCTAGCAGCAACAGTACATATATGTCGTTGTTACCATGTGAGTATCAGAACTTGTCACAATCTACTATTTTTTTCAATATGAACAATGTGCTCTCGTTTGTTTTGACAAGAGGCGATCAGCACACTGCATTACAATGATGTGCAATGCGTGATGGCTCATACACACTGAACTTTATAATCGGAAGATTTTAATGAGCCGAATAAATAATAACGTTGCAATCTTGACAGAGATTTTTACATCCACCCATTTTAAAATTTTAACGTTTGTAAATCTGTGGCACCAAATTGCTGATACCACCGTCTCTAGACTTACAAACCACTGAAACTAACTAACGCAAAAAAAAAAGAAAAAAAAAATATTCCACCCATGCTCGAGGGAGGACTCCAACCTCCAACCTCCATAGGAGAGAGCCGTGCATTGCTTAACAAGGAGTTTTACACCGCATGTCATTCTAAAATTAAAGTGCGGTACTGCCAACTTTACTGTGTAAAACGACATAACTAAATGTGTTTGATAGTAAGTGAAAAATGAAACAGTAACTACTATTTTCACGGCATTTGGTCCCTATGTTGTTTTTCTTTTATTTTGTTATAATGAAAGTTAGATACATTTTGTGCGGTTATGAATGGCTTTTCTTAAACAATATTTATCACAGTTGCGATGAATAATTGAATACCATGGATTCGAATGCTTGACAAATGGCTTTAAAAGTAATGACAGGCCTCGTGAGACCAGAAATTTCGCAATGCAAGATGGAAGTGTATAACAATATTATATTTCTTTTTGATGCGGCATAGGCGTAATCAGCGCCTTTCGAGCGTGCTAGCGTAAAAATTAAATGTTTAAATTGTCGTTGACAGCTTTCTCTCCATGAAGTGAGCGAAATAGCCGGGGTCGGGAACCACTAATTAATACATATGTAAAACAAAGAGAAGAGGTTTTGTTCAGTTAAAGAAGAATATGGTTGAATTGACCGCATTTGTATGAAATATCTAAAAATGTTTTGAAATAGAAAATTATATCACTGCGGTAGGGAGTCAAATTTCATGTTTCAGTCTCGTTTTGTTTCGACGAAGCTGACGCAGTTTACAAAATAAATTTGTAAATGTGTCGGTCACTGCTGTGACAATGATGATTACGGACAAGTGTTTTTATGAAGACTGTTAAAAACAAAAGGACACCCGTGTTACATGAATATAAGATAACTATTGCACCAGGCAATATCTCAAATTGCGTGATTGAAATTTCTGGGGGGGGGGATGAAAAATGTCTACTTTTAGCCAGCCTGGGGGGAGGAGCTTTATAAAACAATTTACAAAACGTGAAATAAAACACAATAAACCAATGTTTATATACAAAATGAATTTATTTTTCGAATCCAGGACCTAATATCTCGGGTGTGTGTGCAGGAGGGGGGCGGGGGGTTGGACACCTCTGCTATCATCTCTCTCGTTTGCACGTACACATTAAAAAGTATATATATATCTTCAGTAATCATTCTGAATGTACAACAAAATCTCTAGGTTGAACGGCTGTAGACATAGGAAAATATTCTCCGCGAGCATATAAATATATCAGAGCATGCTTTTGTGAGCGCGAGTGAGTGTGTCGCGTCTCACAGATACATGTGCAAGATGGTAGTGGCTCCTACTTGTGGACCGCTGACAGTGTAGTGCTGCGCCGTGAACAACGGTGGAGACTCCAAGACGAAATGAAAATCATTGACAGCTTCTGGGATTTCACTCGTCAACCGTTACGGTCAACGCGAACAGAATAAAATAAGACTTGAAATACGCTATCGCTGTCCTATCTATCTTCTTGAAACTTGCCTCCCTCCCTCCCCCCGCGATTTTTTTATTTTTATTTATTTATTTTTTCCTTGCATACAGGAAGAATACACCAAAGAAAGTGCTGAGGTGGACTGCCAGTATTTTTTAAAATGCTAAAAATTAGCAACAGCGTGTACCATCAGGCGGCTGTTAGTGTACCTCGCTACAGACGTAGGGCTGCCGTGTGGCTCTGACTGCAACTTTAGGTGTAGACACTTATGACACGATGCGATCGTAATTTGTCGTGTACTGGTTTCTCGCAGAAAAATTATTCGTAGGGACGACTGTTTTGTATTTGTTCATTTAATATCGGGGCACAGCAAAAAGCAAGGAAGGAAGGTTGGTGTCTTATACTCCGCTCACAGCTAAGATTATTAGAAACGCAGTTTTGCTTGTATATCTTACTGTTGGAGGGAAAGAAAGCGGCCATGGATTTTGTAAAGAACAATCCCGGCATTTGTGTCGATTGATCTGTCTGGCTGCAGCAATGCGATATCTGGATGGCTACATGGGAAATGAACCCTTATTTCCCGAAAGCGCTGAGTTCCCGTGTTGATAATCTTGAACTAGTATTGACTGAATATTCTTCGTATGTCGCTGCTAACAGAATTTGTATTCGAACAAATTTGTACTAATCCTACTGATCAAATACTTGTAATTCTATCGGACTACTGTGGTTATCAACCCGTAAGCTTACCAGCTACTTAAAGTAACCTAAGGATAACAGGCACACCCACGCCCGAGGGAGGATTCGAACCTCCGACGGGGACCAACCGCCCGCCCCGCAGCAAGGCGCCCTAGAGCTCTCGGCCATTCCACCGCTGCGTCCTACTGACAAGGAAAGTACATGGGCTCGAACAAACATATCTGTATGAACGTTTGCTTACTGGATCTCTACGTACACCTCAATGTGCTGGTGGGTGTCGTTTTTCTGCAAAACTCTGCAATCATGCACTGTAGGTGTAATTGTAGATGCCATACGTAATGCAGATATCTTAACTATAACTTATGTAATAATCTTCGTACATGTTCTCTAGCGTATTGTCATCAAAAACCGTGATGATAATTGCAACTTTAACCTTCTTCTCGGAAGACTGTTGGTATTCACTGTCACTGCTTCCATCGCCTCTTCCCGCACTTACCGTAGCACTACCCCTTGCAATGAGTTGTTCGTCATTATCATCCCTATTATCATTATTATGTGTTCGTGTTACAACAGTAACGTATGCTTATATTTATGTACTATAACAGATACGAGAAAGCATGCGAATGATTCATCTTCTACACTAATACCATCTTCACGAAGAAGGATTCTTCGTAACTTCATCTCAACCAATCGCGATACATTAGAATGATTGATTACCAATCACCGCCCCATCTGACGCATCACCTCACAAATAACGTCACAAAACGCAACTTCGGAGGCACACTGCACCGTCCCTACTGGCGAACCGACAGGTCAAAGTGCAATAAGGGATTTTTACATTATCTCTCATACGATTTTGGTGTAAATGTATTTGTTAGAGCCCAAGTACTTTCCTTGTGCGACAGATATGGTGCATCTCGCAGTATACTATTATTTTTATAGGTATTTCGATGCAAAATAAAGACAGGAAGAGAAAAAGTAAATGGGCATTGAATACTACATGCAATTTAAACAGATAAAATTACTGTTACACTGTTTTAGGGGACATGAAATACCCTGTTTATCGTTTCCTGCGTTCGATAGCAGTATACCAAAGAGCAAGAGTAAAGGCGTTAACGCCCACATACTCTGTATGAAGATACGAATTAAATATTTGTATAGGTCTAGTGTATTTATATTTATCTTGAATATTTAATTTAGTGGCTGAGCATCCAAGTTTGTTTTTTAAAATGGGTAGTCCACCCAATCAAAGAGATGGGAACCCAAGCAGTGTCCAATAAACGCGTATTTAAGTTTTGATGGCAGCTGTGGATAAATACGTAAAACAAGAAAATTCCTCTGACATGGTTAAATAATCGTGTACATTCTGCTAGGTCTCCGGCACGTGAGCAGAAATTGAATTGCAGTCGCTGCAGGATCGCGAGAGGGACCCCAAAAATGCACCGGCGAGCGGGAAGAAGCGTTGCCGAATTGCAGTCTCGGGGGCTAAATGGGGGATCAATCTGGAAACATAAACGGGAGCGATTTGAGCAAGGAGGCGGCCGGGCCGGCGCCGCCGACGATTGGCAATAAGGGCGTGCCGGCGCGCATGCGCACTCCGCCCCACGCCGTATTGAGCGCCCAATGGGGCCGGGCGGGAGGGAGGGGTCTCGGCCCGGCCTGGGGGAGGGGAGGGGAGGGGAAGGAGGGGCGCGGCGCAGCCGAGACGGGAGAGCGGCCCGAAGGAATCGCCGCCAGTGAACACGAAATAGCCATCTCGCCCCGAATGTGTTTGTGTTGTACTGATTAATGTCTAATCGCGCAGACGTCGCCAGACGCTCTGGGAACGTCTTAAAGGCCGACGCGGCTGCTTCTTTCCGCGCGGGAGACCCGCACTTTTTTTTTTTACGCGGTGACCGCCTTTCTACCAAAGATCGACGCCAGTTATTGCCAGTTTTTCTCACTCGTCTGGTGACGGAATAACACGGAGAGAATGTTCATATTGCACAAAGCTAAATTTTGACAGATACCACTGACATCTGTTTGGAACAGATTAGGAACTGTAAGTAACTGGGGATGCAGATTGCAGATATGTGTGCGTGCTGGAGAGCTTCATGCTGATCCCCACAAGGTCGAGTTAAAAGCAGATACAGAAGAAAGGTTTCTTCCTGGTAGTTTCGATCAACACGCGAGTGTCACTGAGATGGTGCGGGTTCTCAAATGGGAATCCCTGGAGGGAAGACGGCGTTCTTTCCAAGAAACACTATTGAGGAGGTGTGGAAGCTGACTGCAGAACGATTCCACTGCCGCCAACATACATGTCGCCTAAGGACCACAAAGATAAGGGGAATCAGGACTCTTATGAAGGTGGATTAAGCAGTCGTCTTTCCCCTAGCGCCCGCCGCGGTGGCCGAGGGGACTGAGGCGCTTCAGTCACGGTCTGCACGGCCACTACGGTCGGGGATTCGAATCCCCCCTCGGGCATGGATATTTGTGCCGTCCTTAGTTGTAGGTAGTTCATAAGTAATTTGTAAGTTTAGGAACTGATGACCCCGTAGTCAAGTCCCTTAAGCTTAACAAACATTTGAACTTTTTTTTTTTCCCTAGCTCTGTTTAGCACTGGCCTCCGCCACGCAGCGCATGGTGGCTCAGAAATGTTCAAATGTTTGTAAATCTATCGGACCAAACTGTGTGGTCATCAGTCCGTAGCTTACAAACTACTTAGACCTAGGTAAACTAACCTAAGGACAACACACACACCCATGCCCCAAGGAGGACTCGAACCTCCAAGGCGAGCAACCTCGCGCTCCGCAGCGAGATGCTTTAGACCGCTCGGCTAATCCGCCGCGGCTCTTGGTGGCTTGTGGAATAGGAAAGTAGATGTACATGTAAGGCGTATTAATATGTGATTCTCCAAATAATATCCTCTCAAAGAGGAAAAAAACACGGTTCTGTGTCTGCCTTTGAGGACGTGACTAAATAAAATCACATTACTATTTGTCTTACTGTACTCACGACAATATACCTGACAAGGGACACCTTTGATCTCGAACGCTCGGAACCGTACGGCACCATGCTTAGAATAACAGGCAATCAGAAACAAAACAGTAATGTGCATCTTTTCCATGCAAAACGCCGCACTTGTCTGCTAGTGCCACTATATGATGGCATAACCAGTGATACAGTTGCCTAAGTTGTATAGCTCCAGTGTGTACTTCTCTCTTGGGGTATTCGCAAGCGAGATACTGTGTAAACTGTGTACAGTGCAGTCATATCATCAAGAGAGTTAATCCTACGTGTGTGGTCCAAATGTTAGGGACTAAGTTACGACGTGATGAATATGCAAATCACATCGGGGCCGAGTTTATGTAGTAAATAATTCAGAAATATAATAGCGACGACACAGAAATGCACGACGTTACGCAGGATAGATATACGGAATTTGAAGGAGAAGAGGAACCTGAACCTCATAGTGGCTCATCAAGCAGCACACGACATTCATCTCCAGAACAACAGGAACAGTCAAGTCGCAGTCAGTACGAAGCCTCGCCACTCAAAAAGATGAGGTCCAGCGCTGACAACTTACTGGAGAACATTTATAATAGTGGCTTCCATACGTATAGCAAACTAAAGAAGGGCTATAAGTGAATCAAAAGTACATCAAATTGCACGTTATTTCTAAATTATGTGTCTATGGAACGGGGAGCAAGTGCTCGATTCAAAGGAAACAAACTTTCGCAGTAACAAACTATAAGAGAGTATGTGACATCGTAATATTAATATGATGGTGCAAGGAGGTATGCATAGGCAGTTCACTATTGGTATCTGCAGATTTGGGTACTAGAAGGGACAAAAATTGTTGACTTGGACAATTTTAAAGCGTCCATTCCTTTTATCGACCATCTCAAGGCTGAATACGGCATTTCATCCAGGCAAATTACCACATTTATCACACGTACGGACACAGAAGATAACATTATACGTCAGAATGAACAACAGTTTGTGGAGGAAGGGAACACGTTGATAACAGAGGAGGGTGTGGAGAAAGAAGAGCCATTCCAGTATGAGATGCCTTCAGCACCACCACTACCCTACAGAGGAGAGAAAATTACAGGGAATGTGTTGCACGCTGTACGTACAGCTACGCTCAAAAATGTTCAAATTACATAGCGATGCGATGCAGGGCAGAACGAGGAACTTTGTCTGCTGTTCAAATGTTTGTAAATCTATCGGACCAAACTGCGTGGTCGTCAGTCCGCAGCTTACAAACTACTTAAACTAAGGCAAACTAACCTGGGGACAACAAACACACACCCATGCCCTGGGGAGGACTCGAACCTCCACGGCGAGCAACCGCGCGCTCCGCAGCGAGGCACCTTAGACCGCTCGGCTACTCCACCGCAGCATACAGCTACGCAATTGATGGCAGGCAGACTAGCAAACCAGTTGTATATCTGTTTTCAAGAGACATAAGGCGCTTTCAGTCTAGATAAATCTGAAACAACCTGTCCACGAAACATTCATGTGGAGGAAGCAAAAGTGGAAAAATGTCTTAAGAACACATTAAATGTTTTCTAACTTCGGTCCTTGGCGAACATGTAACAATGAAAAGAGCCAATTGTTGTTGATTACTGGACGGGTCGTACAGATTGTGCCCTTCTAGATGCAAGTTTTCCGAACAAATAAATATGTTGCGCTGATGATCTTGCCACCGAAATAACAAAATATTGCCAACCCCTTGATATAAACTCTATATCAAAAGGATTATTGATTTTGAAAGCTACAAAGTGCCAAACCGCATCTGCACTTTGAGGACTAATATAAGCACTTTCAGGTGTGTGGTACTGCTGTATATATGTGTTTTTGTGAGTTTTTGGCGCTATTGATCGAATATGTAATGATACACTGACGCCATTAAATTACATACAGTCCCATTCCTACGGCATTGATATCTGTTACTTTGTTTCTCTCTGTTAAAATGTTACCTGAGGTTCAATGCAGCGTTTTGCATGGAAATGACGCCACACCACTGGATTGCCCGTTATTCCAAGCATGCTTTCGTGCGGTTGCGAGCGTCGAGGTCAAAGGTGTCGCTTGTGACTGGTTTTCTACATGACTCTTTAAGTTTTGGTTATTAGCATATCGATTCTGTTCCTTGGCTTACAAATTTACGATGCGCGTTTTTTAAGAAAGTTCCGTTTTGTTGTAGACACTAGTAGTTCGCGTACAAACCGCAACGGGCGCGTGCGTCTGGTACCGGCATGCCTCGGGAACAACTGTGCTCAGTTTCAGCTCTGTAGCTAACCTGTACGGTTCTGTTCTGTGATTTCTAAATGTTTAAGACTTTTTGAAATAACCTTTCGTTCAAACGGAACTTACTTAAAAAACGCGCCTCGTATAAAATATAATAATCTAATTTGACTCCATATAAAATTTATCAAACTTCATGTAATTGATCTTTATAAGGGACGTTACAGTTGCCACTGTTGTTCAGATATTCGCTGTCCCAGGACTTTCTTCTGACAGCAACATAAACTTTACAAACGATTTTCCATTTACGCCTGCAAGAGCAGATCCTGTAACTTGTACACACGCAAAGAAAACCTAATCCTACAGGGGCTGGGCAAAAAACTTGAACACCATACAGTACACTACAGTTTGTTGCTATTTGGCAGCACTGCGTACGTGTTAGCACCGAGACGCGACTTCAGTAGACAATTTACGTACCAAGTCTTAGACGTTACTTTTCAGTACAGCGAGTTGTTACTTTTGTTGATTACGGGCAACGCTGATGGTTGGTGAAATGAGTAATGAGTATCTTCAGATCTGACTAGAAGGAAGCAAGACTAGGGCTTAACGTCCCGTCGACATCGCGGTCATTAGATACGGAGTTCATGCTCACATTTTGGGTAACGATGGGGAAGGAAATCGGCCGTGCCCTTTGAAAGGAATCATCCGAGCATTTGCTTGGACTGATTGAGGGAAATCACGGAAAACCCAAATTTGAATGGCCTGGATGACCACCGTCCTCCCGAATGCAAGTCGATGTGTTACAAGTGTTCCACTTCGCCCGGTGATCTGAAAAGACGTAGCGTACTGATTAATTATGTTAGGCCAGCTTATGTAAAACTAGCACAGTAGAAACAGGTCAGTCAGATTCATTTCAAGAGTGGTTACAGTATTCAGCTGCCAACACGCAATTAAACTAATAATAAGTCTGGAGAAAGGGCGAGTGAAGATGTTTATATACTTCGTTTATGTAAGATCTGTTTTTGTTTAAGACCTATTATTTCTGAGTGAGTGTGTTTCAATAGTTCCTGCGAACTATCAGAGTAAATAACTTAGTGGATGGGGGCAGGGAATGGGGGAATAAGAAGAGAGGGCAATGGGATAGTTCCGAACCTCAGCGGCTTACTTGAGTCTTGTCCGCCGCGGTGAAGTTTGTTGCTGCGGAGCGCGCGATGGCTCGCCGTCGGAGGTTCGACACCTCCACGAGCATGGGTGTTTTGTTGTCCTTAGCGTAAGTTACGTTAAGTTAGTTTAAGTAGTTTGTAAGCCTAGGAACCGGTGATCCCCGCCAAGGGGCTCACGGTTCTTTCGTGTGTACGTGTGTGACGAGCACGGGGTCTCGAGCTAGTGCAGCCTTTTTTCCATCTTTCCTCCTGGACTGCATTTCCTTTCCGTTCCCTCCTTTCCTATCCTCACTCCTTCCCCTCCCCACCGGGGGACCGATAACCTTAGCAGTTTGGTTTCCCTATCCTAACCAACCAACCAACTGGTGATCGACGTAATTAAGTCCCTTACATTTACAGATATTTGATTTGATTTGAGCCTTGTCCCATTCTGTCTATAGCTTCACCCTCTCCACTCACGACAGAGTCAATCTTTGCCCTGCACCCCATTCTGCTATGTGTTACACGATCCTCCAATTAATGAACTGTCGCAAGACGAAATCGGGAGATAAATTACGAGTCTGTCTTTGTCATATATATGCTCTGTATTGTGAACGTTTATTGAAGTTGGTAGCAATTACAGGTTCTATTAGAACAAATAATCTTAAATGACGGTCAACGGGACTTTTCTTCTTGTCTGCTGCTTTTCAAACCGTGTAACTGTTACCTGCAACCGCTGTCATGTGACTAAGATGTAACAGTGTAAACCGATTGCACTATGTATGTCCCTGAAATGAGTACAAGAGTCATCTTAACTAAATGTTTAACGTAAGGAACGATGATACAACATGCACAACGCAACTATTCACTTGCGTGCTTAAAGATATATCAATCATCCAGAGCGTGAAAGAATGCCATATTGATGGAGTGATTTAATGGAACTTGCCTGGTAGTAAAAGTAGGTGGAAGCTCATGATGATCACGCCGTTTCATAAATAGAGGCGTTGTACGTGAAGTGTTAGAAAACAATTACATCGTTCTTTAATCGGATGCCTTTCCAAATATTACAAGCAGTTGAACAATTCCCCTCCCAAGACATTGTGTCACTGGCAAGTAACATAGATCGAGGAAACTTGGACCGTACGTGTTACGTGGGAGTGACAGATCATGGGGAATGGCACTGTCTTCCTCAGGTTTTGTAGACCTGTGTTTCACACGATGCTGCACCGCAGACCGCTAAGGAAGCAACGAACATATGGAACATGTTCCAAATAACGTGAATGGCTCGAAGACTTAAGTAATAGAACCAAGTTCGTTGACCTCGATTGCGACTGTTCATCAGAGATATTTCAGGAGTGCCCAGCTAATGTTTTCAACCTACATAAATGATCACTGACAGGGTGCTTAACGAGCTGCTACTGTTTGCAAATGATACTGTGGTATACAGGAAGATGTTACCTTTGTTGAATGTCGTATGATTAAAGATAATGTGCACAAAATTTCTAGTTGCTGCGATGAATGACAGGTAGCGCAGAACGTATGATAATGTAAGTCGCTGTAGATCAGTAGGAAAAACGATTCCATAACATTCGTATACAGCAGTGTTTTTAAAGCTGTGGGTCGCGACCCGCAGAGGGAGTCGCCAAGTCTTGCTCCGGGGATCGCCGTCACAGTAGGAAGTACCGGGTGATCAACAAGTCACTATAAATTTGAAAACTTAATAAATCACGGAATAATGTAGATAGAGAGGTAAAAATTGACACACATGCTTGGAATGACATGGGGTTTTATTAGAACCACATCTACGGTTATCGGGCCTTTTTACTTCGAGGAACTGCGTGATTCTGGTTTTGTAACCGCTACCGTGACGGGTGAGACGTACGCCGATATGTTACAGAATCGCATCATCCCCAACCTAGCTGATAAACACCTGCTGGAACGTACGATTTTTATGCAGGATAGCACTCCACCCCATATTGCTAGACGCGTGAAAGATCTCTTGCGCGCGTCGTTTGGTGATGATCGTGGACTCAGCCGCCACTTTCGTCATTCTTGCCCTCCCAGGCTTTGGGGTTACCTGAAGTCGCAAGTGTAACGTGTTCGACCGACATCTCTAGGGATGCTGAAAGACAACATCCGACGCCAATGCCTCACCATAACTCCTCGACTACAGCTATTGTTGAGGAGCATTTCCTGTAATAAACATCATCTTGCTTTGTCTTAATTTGTTATGCTAATTATTGCTTTTCTGATGAGATGGAGCCCCATCTGTCGGACATTTTCTGATTTTTTTTTGTTCTAATAAAACCCCATGTCATTCCAAGTATGTGTGCCAATTTGTACCTATATCTACATTATTCCGTGATATATTAAGTTTTCAAATTTATACTGACTTTTTGATCACCCGGAACTTGCATCAAAAATAACCAGGGGTTCAGTAATACAAAAACGTATGCCTAAGTGATATTTATTTAATGTTCAAATTACAGAGATCCTTGTGTAACATTTAGTATGAGTTGTATTGATGATACATTGTATTATAATACAAAGTGTTAATGATGAATAACTGCAAAGTCTGAACACTGTTACGTGACATGCGAAACATTCGTTAAGCAAAATATATTTTTATGTCGGAAATCATGTAAAAATGGAATAATGTGTTCCATTCCGAACAATACACACAAAAAACTTCGTCCAACGAATTAAAAGAAATCTGAAGCAAGAAAGAGAATCGTTTTCTTTGAGATAACATAGTTTTTTATCGTTCGTGAGGAGGAGGACGGGAGGGGGGGATCGGCAGAATATTTTATTTTGATACGGGGTCGCCAGACAATTTTCACTTGGAAGGGGTCGAATATTGGAAAACACTTGTATACAGTATTAATAGTCTTGTCGATTAAACATATAAACGTAACGTGACAAAGCTACATGAAATGGAAGGAACATGTATGGACAGTTGTGGGACAGGCTGATAATCGACTTGGTTTATTGGGATAATTTTGAGAAGATGCGTTTCACCTATGTAGCACACTAGTGCGACCCATTCTGGTGTTCTGCTCAAGTGTTTGGGATCCCCACCATATCGATTTAAAGGAAGACATAGTGGGGGCTGCTAGGTTTGCTACTGGTAGGTTCGGTCAGCAAGCGAGTGTTACGAAGATAAAAAGCAGGAATCCCTCGAGGGAGGACGTCCTTTACGAGGAAAACTAATGAGGAAATTTAGAGGGTCAGCATTGTTGGAAGTTCATTGCGGAACGGTTCTGCTGTCGCCAACCTACATTTTATCTACATCTACATCTACATAGATACTCTGCAAATCACATTTAAGTGCCTGGCAGAGGGTTCATTAACCACTTTGATAACTTTTCTCTACCGTTCCATTCTCTAATAGCGCGCGGGAAGAAAGAAAACCTAAATCGTTCCGTTTCCGATCTGATTTCTCTTTTTTTTTTATTGGGATGTTCTTGTCTATCTAAGTAGGTGGGTACTAGCAAAATATTTTCACATTGAGAAGTAAAAGTCGGTGATTGAAACTTCGCAAACAGATCACGCCGCAATGAATAACGTCTTTCTTTTAATGATTTCCACCCCAATTCGTGCAACATTTCCGTGACGTCTCCCCCCCCCCCCCCGGGAACGTGATAGAACAAAACGAGCTGCCCTACTCTGAACCTTCTCAATGTCTTCCGTCAATCCCACCTGGTGAGGGTCCCACAATGGGCAACAGTACTACAGGAAAGGACGCAAAAGTGTGATGTAGGCAGTCTCTTTAGTGGAGCTGGTGCATCTTCGAAGCGTTGTGCCAATGAAACGTAATCTTTGGTTCACCTTCCCCACAATATTTTCTATGTGTTCTCTCCAGTCTAAGTTGTTCGTAATTGTAACTCCTAGGTATTTGGTAGAATTTACGACCTTAAGGTTTGACTGATTAATCGCGTAACTGAAGTTCAGCGGATTTCTTTTAATGGTCATGTGTATTACTTCACACTTTTCTTTATTTAGTGTCAATTGCCATTTTTAGCACCATGTAGAAATTTTGTCTAAATCGCTTTGCAGTTGCTTTTGATCCTCTGTTGACTTCACTAACCGATAAACGACAGCATCATCCGCGAACACTCTAAGGCAGCTATTCAGATTGTCTCCTAAATCGTTTATAAACACAAGGAAGAGTAGGGGACCTATAACGCTTCCCTGGGGAACGCCAGATGACACTTCTGTTTCACTCGATGAGGACCACAAAAATAATACAAATTAGGGCTTGTACAGAGGCAAATAGTTGTTTTCCTGTCGTTCTAAGTGGTATGTATACCATTAAAAGATACTGGTATTCTATTTCGTGCCCAAATTAACTGTAGAAGATAGACAGCAATGATGACTGTTTCTTTTGTTTGCGGTATGGACCGCTTTGGTATTTTTAGTCTCGGAATCGGCACGTTTGCGCTACAGGGAGTGAAAGTTAGCTTTGTGTTGCGCGACGTGACGCGAGCTGACTTGCGCTCCGGCGCCATGGCGCCGAGAAAATGGCGTCTCCGGCAGTCCGTAGCCGCGAGTCGCTGGCTGCCCAATAATTCAGCGCCGGCCGCGGTCAAGCACGCCTCAGAGCCCTTACTTACCGCCTCACCATTATTTATTTTTCCTCTCCGCCAGAGGGAGAGAGAGAGAGAGAGAGAGAGAGAGAGAGAGAGAGAGAGAGAGAGAGAGAGAGAGAGAGAGAGAGAGAACGGCGCACCGAGACCGATTACGGGGTGATGAAAACATTTTAATAATGGCAGCCGCCGTTGCCGTAACGAAATCGACGCAAAAACGGCGGGAGCTGAAGTACTGCGGCCGGAGCACGGGTCCCGCTATGGCGCTGGTATGGGGAGCGCGATGGGGGCTGTGGGGGAGGCGATGGGGGCGTTGCCGGCGCTCGCCAGGATTCCGTAAATAATTAAATTCCGTTCCCCGCATCATTTTGACGAACAGCGCTTTTATTTTCTCTCGTTTCGAGCGCTACCTCAGCCTATGACTGAAGCACGAAAATTAAATTCCCTGCTCACATTTTTTTCCACCCTGTGCATACGAGGAAACAAAGATTTCATGAAATCTGCAAACAAACCAACTCTTTCTAAATTATCACTCCGTAATTACATAGTTGCGCAAATGAATGTTTCAAAATAATTTCCACGTAGAAAAGCTAATAGGTATATGTATGTATCTCATTGCAGTATCAATAAAGAAACTATCATAACTTGAATTATTATGCATAATGAAGAATATCCATTACAAGTGATCGAAAATTTTCCCCTATACTTGGTTGATTTCGTGGACATGTTATAGACTTGCACAGATGTTTGGGTGTGCGAGCTTATACCGAAAAGGGCTGAGTTGGAAGGTATAAGTTCAAATGATTGTGATAATTCTGACAGTGTAACACATGTTCCAAGTCTCCTGCAACATATCCTCCTTGTTATTCGTCAACAGGGATCGTTAAAATGTGATAATTCTGACAGAGTAAGGTGGATAGCCGACTTCGGTTTATTGGGAGAATTTTGGGAAGATGTACTTCACCTGTAAAGGACACCGCATATAAAACGCTTGTACGACCACGTCTTGAGTATTGCTCAAGTGTTTGGGACCCGCAGCAGATCGGTTTGAAGGAAGACATAGAGGCGGTTCAGAGGCGAGCAGCTAGATTTGTTGCCGGTAGGTTCGACCAATGCGCGAGTGTCACGGAAATGCTCCGGCAACTCAATTGGGGATCGCTGGAAGATAGACGACTTTCTTTTCGTGAATTTCTGTTAAGTAAATTTAGAGGGCCGGAATTTGAAGTTGAGTATAGTACGATCTTGTTGCCGCCTACTTACATTTCGCATAAAGATCACAAAGACAAGATAAGAGAAATAAGGGCTCGTACCGAGGCATATAGGCATTCCTTCTTTCCTCGTTCAATTTGGGAGTGGAATAGGAAAGGAAATGCCTAGTAGTGGTACAGTGTACCCTCCGCCACGCACCTTACGGTGAATTGCGGAGTATGTATGTAGATGTAGATGTTCCAAGTCTGCTGCAACATATCCTCCTCGTTATTCGTCAACAGTTGTCGTTAAAACACGACGCTGCCACAGCCCACTTTGGACTCCGGAGTCATGAACAGTTGGGTTGTACGATATCCGAAAAGTGGAGGAAGCGGGAACCTCGCTTCAAGGAAGAAAAATTCATTTGATTCCATGCAACTTGGTAAATTTTTGTTGTGATGTTTATTTGTAGTTTTGCATTTTTTCTTCCCTCAGAAGAGAAATCCGTTCTCTCTGTGAATGAAATTATTTGGTAAACTAATCTGCAGTGACTCGTTAAAAGTGATGTGAAGAAGAAAATCAGGTATGTTTATAGCTTCTTATTATCCTTAGGCAGGACAACTGGGATAGCCAGGACACTCGTGTTACTAAGACGCTACCCCGGGATTACAACCTCACCTGATGTTTGCCATACATCTAATGGCTTCCTGGATAAAGAAAAATTCTATTTTCAATGATTCGTGTGAATATTAACCGAACTGTAAGTTTCGAAATGCCGTTATACTGTAGACATTACTTCCGTAAAGTTTGACAGTACAATACCAGTGTTACAATTTGTGTTTTTGTCTTAAAGTTGACGGCGATCAAATACGCCAAATTTATTCATCCGATACTCAGAAATGAAAATAGTTAGCGACTTCCAGCAAACGTCACACATAATGTCAAACCTTTAAGAAACTTTGTCTAGGGAACACCTTTCGCAAAAAATGTTCAGATTCATCTCTGAGGGAAGAGACCATTGGGGATGCCGAAACACCGCGATCTGCTCTTTGTTACAGCATTTCTTTCAAGGCCCACTACTTAGTATTTGACTGATACGGTTGGTTACTTTTTTTCGTATCTAAATGTTGCATCCTGGGTTTATTATCTGCAAAAAATTTGGAAATGAGACACATATTTCCATCACTGCAGCTTTCTACTCGAGTTGATGGGTCGTTTTATAAATCAGTCAGAAGCCGGAAACATCATTTTGGAAATAGACAAAGCCGATTTGATTTCGTATACTTCACTGAAACAAACCTCACGTCTCGTCACGTGACCTAGTTTTGGACGAGACGTCAAATTTAAACCCTCCTCGCTTTTCCTTCCTTCTGTTCGTTATGCAGTTGTTGCAAATCTTTGGGATTGATTATGGTGGTTTATAAAATTTCTTATATCAGTCTCATACATATGTGCCGAGTTAGTGGCAAGGTCGATCGCATTTGTTCAATATTATCTATAATGGAGCTTGCATTACAGAAATCCAGACCTGACATATTATTTTTCTTATGGATCCGAAAATTGTTCGATTTGGGGATATTTTTTCCTGTACATTTGATCCTCTTTGGCATATTTCTGTATCCTCCCTTTCTGCAGTTTGTGAGAAAATATGCGATGTCTTGATTGCTTCATTTGACTGTCACTCGAGAGATCACGCTCGTCATTTTCGACGGCAGCAGAATTCAAATTCACTTAAGCTTCGTGTGGTGGACGCTACTTGACGTATCTCTCCATGTCCACGAGTCTGCACGCGTATAAAATTCTTGCAGCAATTGACGTGTCAATCAGTTCAAAGACCTTTCCACTAGAAACGTATTCCCAACTGACAATAGGATATCAACTGCAAAATATTTGGTGCCATTTGTGCCGCACCGAGACTCGAACCCGGACTCGTGTTGGTCTTGACCATTAGAGTATCCCTGCAGAACTCCTAGACCGACCTAAATTCTACTTGCCACACGTAGTGTACTATTGGTGTATAGTGCTCGCGTAGTCTCTGTGGTTCCTGTAAAGGGAGAGCCGGCCGCGGTAGCCCAGCGGCCTGTGGTCTGCCGGCCGCTACGGTCGGGGGTTCGAATCCTCCCCTCGGGCATGGATGTTTGTGTCGTCCTTAGCATAAAGTAGTTTGTAAGTTTAGGGACTGATGACCCCGCAGTTAAGTACCTTAAGCTTAACAAACATTTGAACATTTGAATTGGCAAAGGTAGAGATAGTTTATGTTATCGCGGCCTTTAGTTTGGCTTGAAATAGAATGCGCAGAGATCCGGTCTGTTAAGTGACGCTAATGATTTCTCTAAGCAAAACAAATGACACCAGCAGTAAGTAACTAATAGTGAGATTACTGAAGTACACGGGAACATTGTGAGGGTCGGTGTTGTTCGACGTTCGTGCCACGCATTTTGTGAGAGACGCACTACCGTCCGTAATGTGTGGTGTCGCACAAGTACAAAGTGCGCGCCACCTGCTTTCGCCGCGCGCCGCCATGCACGCACGGCGCGGCGTTCTCACGACGACAGCCACGAGCGCCCTCTGCTGGAACCCCGCTCGTGGCCACCACGGAAAGACACCGGTCACTTCGGACTGAGATAGCAACGAGTTAGGACCTTCGTAATCAGATAGGCACCAGTGAAGACTTTGCTATCGTACAGGCACTAGGCAGGCCTCTAACAACTATGTATCAACATTCTGCAGTACTATGTAAAAGTTAAGTATTGTTACATTCTGTGCAATATATATCTCTTTCTAATTTACTCGAGTGTTTTTAGTTTCTGGCTGCTCCCCTCCGTACCTGCACCAGCGTGCTATCTATATTCCTGTGTCGGTCTCATCCACCCGGCCACCGACACCTACGACGAGGCTGGGACACAAAAGCGGCGACGAAGTCGGGACACAAAATAATGGATAACGAAGTACGCGGCCGTCTATTGCGAACGATTAACTTGTCTCAGGAACGGATTGAGCGCTGAGACAAAATCGCTGTTCCCTTATAAACTCTCCGAGCATTTTTCATAAATCAGACAGCATCGCTTATGGTTACACTCATAGACGACAGATTTTTAGTCAGAAAGAATTTCGAAGCTTGTGGAGTGATATAACAAATGTTTGTATGTGTATGGAAATTATGTTGGAAAACAGTTGATATGTAATACTGTAAAAGACCCCAAAGTAAAGCGGTTTCTGAAAAGAAAAAATCATTATCTCGTAAGAACCCAGATAGCGCTGACGTCCTTCCAGAAGGACGGGCACGGCATTTTACTTTTTTATTCTTGTCTGTAAGAATTCATCTATAGTGCCATATTTTATTTCTTTGAATCACCTGCTTCAATTGCAGACCAATTTTAGTTTGTATTGTAGATTGCAAAGTGGTTTGATACAACTGCGAAGTTGAGGTTCAAATGTTCAAATGTTTGTATAGTGTATGGGACTTAACTACGGGGTCATCAGTCCCTAAACTTACAAACTACTTATGAACTACTTACGAACTAGGACGGCATAAATATCCATGCTCGAGGGGGGATTCGAATCCCCGACCGTAGCGGTCGTGCAGACCGTGACTGAAGCGCCTCAGTCCCCTCGGCCACCGCGGCCGGCAAAGTTGAGGTTCATACATAAATACTGAAGACTTCTTCGTAGGTGGGTTTATATTTCTTGAACTTTCTTCAATTTTTGAGACAGTTGTATGTATATATTTCATCTTAAATGTTGTTTTAATAATAATGATTCGTCAGATTAAAATTATGAAGCATTCATTTTGACATCATTCCAGAATGAAGGGCAGTATTGCAAAACTAATGGCGTGATTGTGAAAAAAAAATCACTTATAACGATCTCGTGCAGTCTTATGAAGGTAATTAATAGCTTCTGAGAAAAAAAATTAAACCAAAAATAATTGCGTACTATCTGGGTTAACAATTGAAGATTATTGGCGTAGATCGGAGAAAACCTCTACGCGTTTATGGGGGACAGATCACGATCAGCTTGAGTATAGATAGTATTTTGTGAGACAGTGCGTAGCGTATTAATGTCGAAATCACATAACCCTATTAAGCATGAACAAGGCTATTGACAAGGAGATGTTCAAATGTTTGTCAAGCTTATGGGACTTAAATTCGGAGTCATCAGTCCCTAAACTTACAAACTACTTATGAACTAACTTAAACTAAAGACAGGACAAACATCCATGCCCGAGGGGGCATTCGAACCCCCCGACGGAGAACGGCCTCACGCATCGTAGCATGGCGTACAAGGAGGTGTCTATGCATTGTGGGAAGATGAAATAAATTGAGCGACAGAAAACTTGGCCGGAAATGAAAATATTTAGCCTTTACTATTGAGTACTTTCTGTGGCCTGACTAATTTTTGTGAGCCAGCTATCTGACAGTATGAGCCAGTAGTGTGTGCCGGGATGTTGTCCAAGAGAACGTAGTGTCAGAGAGATGTGAAACACCACCAAGAATATCCAAAAGTTCTTGTTGAACGGCCCCTTTACTTCCAGTACAACTGTGGATGACAGAATGTTTACCTATAAATAAATGAAAGAAAGGACGAAAAGGAATAAAATGAGTGAACAGAACAAGAAGTACACACTAAAACGAAAGAGGAATAAAGAGCAGCAAACACGTCAAGAGGAATAAGAAGCCGTACCTGACGAGACCACAGGACTAGTAAGCAAAATGGTTAATACTATCACGCCGACTTACAGTTTACTATGCTTTTTAGTGACAACTGGTTTTGTTTGGCTTGTTCTGTATGTTGTGTCATGCGCCGAAGCACAGGTCACAACGTTTGGTAAACTGTGTAGCATAGAGTAGGGAGGCGTAAATCGAAGTAGCCGAACTCTGCAACATGAATAATTTATTAGTAACACACTATATACAGCATTGATGTTAAAATATACGTATCTTTCATGAGCACGGAGCGTGAGTCTTTCCCAGGTTTCTTCTGTGCAAGCTATGCCTAACTAGAATAATAGTCCGGCGATTGACGTCGGCTAACTATCACTTCCTACCATGAAGATGCTAGAGCTAGTTGGTAAGTGAGCTCCTCGAAGTCCGGCTGAATACTGAGACCGGTACTGGCTTGTGGCGTCCCATAGTTGGACGCGCGGTGGCGCTCCAGTCGCACACCAGCGATGTTACCTTTCCTGGCTATCGACTCACGGGTAGTATCGAGCTGTGATACTGCACTGTATGCGAGCGCCTATTGTTTGGAAACACTTTTACGATTATACGTTTCTTAAAATTAAACTTAGTGGCTTTCATTGAAAAACAAAACGTGTATTCGAAATGGCGACGGAGACTCATTATCATCTGATGCACATCTTTTTCGGAGAGCATATAAAATATTACTCTGTGGAGTAGTGACAGAGCGCAGTTTATGGGCTTCATGCGTGAAACTTTCACCTTGCAGAATGAGCTCTCAGTATAGACGACCAGAAATGATACATGCACTGACGCAGTTTTCTTATGTCAATTGGGTCATTTGGAAACAAAGAACTACATGCCTGCCATTTTTGTTGAGTGACACTACCATGTAAATAAATTTATTCCCTTCTTCTATAAGAAAACATTAGGTAACCAGTTAATTCCATCAAAACATCTCCATATCTGAACTATTTCACACTATGGAAGAAGTTTACAGAGGTATTTTTATTTCTATTTCTAACATAACTTACTTATGGTCGCTGTTAAAATAGCCACCTGGTAATGTGTGAGGCTTCTTGATTTCCTTTCTATATCTTTCTTCCTCTAGTACCGGGTGATCAAAGTCAGAATAAATTTGAAAACTTAATAAATCACGTGATAATCTAGATAGAGAGGTAAAAATAGACACACATGATGGAATGACGTGGGGTTTTATTAGAACAAAAGAAAAAAAAGTTCAAAAAAACGTCCGACAGATGGCGCTTCATCTGATCAGAAAAGCAATAATTAGCATAACAAATTAAGACAAAGAAAAGATGAAATGCTCAATATGTTCACCATCATTTCTCAATAATAGCTGTAGTCGAGGAATAACGTTGTGAACAGCACTGTAAAGCATGTCCGGAGTTATGGTGAGGCACTGGCGTCGGGTGTTGTCTTTCAGCATCCCTAGAGTTGTCGGTCGATCACGATACACATGCGACTTCAGGTAACCGCAAAGCCAATAATCGCACTTACTGAGGTCTGGAGACCTGGGAGGCCAAGCATGACGAAATGGGCTGCTGAGCACACGATCATCACCAAACGACGAGCGCAAGATATCTTTGACGCGTCCAGTAATACTTTTTTCGGTTCTAATAAAACCCCTTGTAATTCCAAGCATGTGTGTCAATCTTTACCTCTCTATATACATTACTCCGTGATTTATTAAGTTTTCAAATTTATACTGACTTTTTGATCACCCGTTATAATGTTCAAATGTTTGTGAAGTTATGGAACCAACTGCAGTGATGACAGGTCCCTAGAATTACAGACTCCTTAAACTAACGTTAAGGATAATGCACACATCAATGCCGAGAGAGAACTCGAGCCTCCGACGGGGAGCTGCCGCGCGCTCCACAGTGAGCCGCCTTAGAGTGCACGGCCATTCCCACGCGGCCCACTAGTTCAAATGTTTGTAAATCTATCGGACCAAACTGCGTGGTCATCAGTCCGTAGCTTACAAACTACTTAAACCTAGGTAAACTAACCTAAGGACAAACACACACACCCATGCCCCAGGGAGGACTCGAACCTCCACGGCGAGCAGCCGCGCGCTCCGCAGCGAGACGCTTTAGACCGCTCGGCTACTCCACCGCGGCGGCCCACTAGTATACGATGGTACTTATCACCCGGTGATTTCCAACTGCTTTTGAATTTTGAATCACGTATTTGCTACTAACAGTTGTCATTCTCTGCATAAGCCAAGACCACGATTGACAACTACGGTCCCCTCCTTCCCTTCTGCTTTAACGGCATTCCAAACGTCAATTACTATTTTCAGAACAGCTGGCTTCGCGTAGAAATATAACTTTACCTACGAAACCAAACCCCGTGATTTGTAATATTAATAGCTGTCTCGATATCGGAAACTGTCTTCAATATGAGGGGACTGTGTGATGAATCAGCGGTTCACACAGGCGTTGTGTTAGCAGCCTGCAGCCGGGTGTTTGGGTCAGCCGTCCAGGTGTTGTGAGGCAGCCGCAATCAAGCAGGCAGATGCGCCGCCAGCTGCCCCTGCACCCTGCGCCGCCGCCACCCGCAACTCACCGCAGCCTGCCTGACAGTCGCCACCGATGACGTGTTTCCTGACCGCTCAGATGAGGCCGCTGACAGCCCGAAAAAAAAAAAAAAAAAAAATGTTCACATCTTTGTAAACCTAAGGGACTTTATTTTGCTCATCAGTCTCTAGGCTTACAAACTACTTACAGTAACTAACTTATGCTACGAACAACCCAAACACCCAGTGGCGTAACTAGAACATGGCTTTGGTGGGGGGAGGGGAGGGATAGGTCTGCTTGATGAGAAAAATTTTAGTCAGTTTCCAGACAGAGTACCATCTACCACTCCCTTTGAAGATTAATTCACTCCCATCCAATGAAAGCTTATGGTAAAACACCCCGAGTTTCCAATCTTTACCAGATTGCTACAATTTCTTTCTTTCTTTCTTTTTTTTTAAAATTTTTTATGGTTCTGGGGGGGCGGTTTCTATCCCCCTCATCCCCACCATAGTTACGCCACTGCAAACACCCATGTCCGAGGGTGGACTCGAATCCCCGACGGCGAACGGCCGTGCGCACAGCAGCAGAGCGTCTTAGTGCACACGGCTATTCTGCTGCGGCTCGACAGTCCGTATTTCATGCGGTTACTCAACAAAAACAAAGGTCTACGAAAATTTACAGGTATGAAAATAACGTCGGTTGAGTAAAAAAAATCCCACGAAGTTAGAATATAATATTATTGGTTTGCTGCTTAACACAGTCGCTCCGATTAAAAAACAATGGGTAACACTGCAGAGCGCTGTGAAAGGCAACGAGTAAGTAAGAACGGTTGGGCAGAAGCCAGATTGTCAAATTTGGTTTCCTGGAAGAATTTAGAGAAGACGTGCTTCTTTTGGAAAGCAAGCCGAGTCTTTAGAACATCAGTGCGACCTTTCTTGAGTACTGTACAAGTGTTTGCGATTCCAAATGTTCAAATGAAATCTAACTAAACTACGTTGGTCATCAGTCCTTAGGCTTACAAATTACTTAAACTAACTTTTGCTAAGGACAACACAAACACCCATGCCTGAGGAAGTACTCGAACCTCCTTCTGCGAGCAATCGCGCGCTCCATAGCATGGCGCCTTAGAACGCTCGGCCACTGCACCGCGGCAATTTGCGATTCCCACTAGTTTGATTTAAATAGAGACTTAAAAGCTGTTCAGAAGCGGGCTGCTATTTTTGCTTTTAGCAGTTCGATCAACACGCGATTGTTACAATGATGCTTCAGGAACTGAAATGGGAATACATGGAGGGAAGACGATGTTCTTTCCGCGGAGCACAGTTGAATAAAATTTTTATTTATTTATTTTCTAAAACATGGCTGTGTTGCTTGAGCGACCGTTTATGTATTTAAATGATAGTAAAACGTTCCTCGGTCACAGAGATAAAATCTATTGACCAGGTTTCGGCAACTGATAGGAGTGCCTTCATCAATCTGATGCCTCCTTCAATCATATAAGCAGCCCTTAGCGGATAGCCAGGTAACTTTTCATTATCGCTTATATCTTATCTTATAATGTGACATGCACTTTTTTATTATTCTGATGAAGGCACTCCTAGCAGTTGCCGAAACCTGGTCAATACATTTTATCTCTGCGATCGAGGGATGTTTTACTATTATTTAAATACAGTTGATCAAATTTTGAGGACCGGTATTTAAATTTAAATTTGAGTGCAGAACGATTTTACTGCCACCAGCTTACATTTCACGCTAAGACCCTATAAATAAGTAAATCGGGAGTCTTGAGGAGTAATGTAAACAATCCTTTCCCCTTGCTGTGTTTAGGAGTGGAAGAGAAATAAAAACGACTTTTAGTGGCACAAGGAATCTTCGTGAGACACTGTGTGGTAACTTGTGAATTATGTATATAGATGTGGCGTATGTAGATGTAGCGTGGCAATGTTTAAATGTAACGGCAATCATTAACCCTTTCATTCCCAGTGTTGTTTTTGGGCGACAACGCATTAAAAGTTGCTTTATTTCGTATTGTGTGCATCAATCGTTAAAGTAGCATTTTTGTTGATGAACAACATGCTTCTAGTACAACATTTTGCCACTTGGTACGGTGTGTAGCAACTTCTGAGGCATTAATCTGTCCATCTTGGAGGTTGTGTTGCGTTGCCGTCTGTACGTGGCTGAGAGTGTGAATATGATTGTGGTCCCTTTTATTTTATTCCAGCAGTTAATTGTCTTGTCTTTGGTGCTGTGGCGAAGATTTTGATAGCATTTTTGATCTGGCAGTGTTAACTATCAACAAAATAACGTCCCAAGTAATAAAATACCTCGATACAAACGTCTGTGGTGGGCGTGACATAAAAAAAATCAATAGTTCGACCAAAAATATTAGAACACATATTTCGATGTTTACTGCTCTGTATTAATACAGAAAACACTGAATTTTAATTTTTACAAAGCTGATTTCATAAGGTGGGACTGAAAAGTTTAACAAACATGCCTTTACTGTTCGTTTCGAACTTGGACTATAAATCCCGAAAAGAAATTGTTCTGGAAGAGAAGCAACAGTATCATTAGTGGAAAGATGCCCAACAGTATACTACGTGAAGAGCTCGCCGGAACTTGATGCGTTAAAAGTCATCTTGGACTTTTAGAGCAGTAGAGGAGTTAGTAGCGCCATTAACAACGGAAGGACGGTAGCTCGATCTGTAGAAACCGACTAAAACTATTTTAAAATACGAAAATTTGTCTGCTCTACGTTATTTATCTACAAAGCAATAAACTAATGTACAATAAATGTTTGAAATCCTGCTAATATGAATAATACAAATTGATCATTCGCGCCGGCCGCGGTGGCCGAGGGGACTAAGGCGCTCCAGTCACGGTCTGCACGGCCACTACGGTCGGGGGTTCGAATCCCCCCTCGGGCATGGATATTTGTGCTGTCCTTAGTCTTAGCTAGTTCATAAGTAGTTTGTAAGTTTAGGGACTGATGACCCCGTAGTTAAGTCCCATAAGTTCTACAAACATTAGAACATTTGAATCTGAATTTGATCATTCGCTGAAGAAATTGTAGCTTATAGCATACGTGATCAGAAGGTTTCTGAATCACAAAACAAGTATTACAAGCGTAACTCGAAAGTTTTCGTAACACTATCACATGCCAGTGCTAGGTCTCCGCGTAATCATCAGTCTTTTTTTTTCGTAAGTAAGCACCTGACCTTCTAATGGCGCCCTGTTGTGCATACGTTCATCTGTTATTGTTACCGGACGATAATATGTGAAGATACATAACTACGATGCCCCCAGAAGTATAGATCTAAAAAAAAAAAAAAAAAAAAAAAAAAAAACAAAACTGCAGGACTGTGGTCTTCCACAAAGGAAATGTAGTTAACTCTCAGACGACATGTGAAACCGCTACGAAAATTCTTGTGGGATTTTTGGAAATTACTGTGTTCATGCATACACTACGCTTTTACGGTTTTATTATTACGATAGATGTTTCTGTGTGAGGATTCGGCATGTAAGAATATCTGAAGTGATAGAATGTTCCCTTTTATCTTCACTGGTATCAACCCACAGATTTAAACTATCAACTCATTTAATTCGCAACTTTTATTATGAATTACTGAAATAATACAGCAGGGCAGTCAAATCAGACGTTAAAATCTCAAATGGTAATGTAGTTCTGATTTTTTTCATATGTAGTTAGGACCAGTAAGAATAGTGTTGCAACTTCGAAAAGCCTGATCTTTCCGAGTAATAAGTGAAACACTGCGAAATTTTTGGTCTATTTCTAGTTTTGGTTTTGTAACTCAAACTATGGGTTTTTCACCAAATATGAAAACTCTGTTTTGAGCTCATCCTTTGAGAGAAGTCAGGGGAATTGAAGTTGTAGTAAATTTTATTGGCTTTAAGTTTTGGTTTCTTCAAATAGCCGTGGCTGTTCACAGCCGTGTTCCAGTACATAAGGATGTTGCTGTGTCTATTTAGGGCTGCTCGTCCGAAGGCGGAAGATCATCGGGATTGTCGTCATCCATGTAGCGACATTGTGGCAAGTGCTGCCAGAGCAGTGAACGCACAACACTGAGCACTCCGGCTAGTTTCAGCTCTCACGCATCCCTTTTTACAATTAGTTGAGAGCGAAGTTTTGTTGGAGCTGATTTCCATAATGTGTTACTGGTAATACACCAAGGGAGCTCTTTAACCAATCCCACAGTGAGGCATCCTTCGCCATTCCTAGCCATTTTTGCACTTGGTGGTATGTGCGACACGTATGGAAGGAAGCTGCTATAGTTGGGGGTAAACGTGACAGGTGCGCCTTCGGACTGGCTTCTAATCTGACGAACATGCGGAACCGAAGGCCGTGTGTGTTTGTCGACGGATATGTCACTTGCATACAGAGGGAACAGACACTTCTCCCCAACCTCGGCTATAGTTTCATGGGTCGCACCTGGAAAAAGAAACACGGTGGGGGCGGATACCTGTATTTTGAAGAACACGCCACAATTTTGTTTTTCCCTGCCAGAAAATGGCGGAAGTGGTGCCGCGTTCGTTGTATGCTTGTAGGAAGAGTTCAAAATGTTCAAATGTTTGTATAGCTTATGGGACTTAACTACGGGGTCAGCAGTCCCTAAACTTACAAACTACTTATGAACTAGCTAATCCTAAGGACGGCACAAATATTCAAGCCCGAGGGGGGATTCGAATCCCCGACCGTAGTGGCCGTGCAGACTGACAGGCGCGCCGCAGACGGCTCGGCCACCGCGGCCGGCAGGAAGAGTTCAAATCCGGTGGGTAATTCTGTACCATACTGAGTACTACTTGAGTTACCTCTGCTGCATTTTGGAAATACATATTTTGGATGGTGGAGCCTTAGCTGCAAAGTCCACATTTTCTCCAACGTCGATCACGTTCTCGTAGGATGTGCTTTTATCGAGCGCGGTACGAATAATGTCACATCTGTCGTGCCAGCATCTTCTGTTGCTCTCTTAATTTCAGTGTCTTATAGTCCAAACGCAGAGCCCAGCTGATCAATAAGAGGTCTTTTGTTGGAGTCGTTGGCTAACAGTTTAATAATGGTAATAATTATGTCGATGATATATTTGTCATCTGGCCTTATGGGACGTGACAAACTGGAACAATTCTTAGGCCATCTGAACAGTGTTCACTAGCACATTAAATTCTCGATGGAGGTGGAAAAAGACGGTTATTTACCCTTCCGTGATGACCTCGTCTGCGGGAAAACCGAAAGTCACTTCAGCCACTGTGTCCTTAGGAAGCCCATTCATACAGATCGGTTCACAACGCAAAAGTCGTTTCAGACGGTGAACGTCTGTTACAATCGCTAACCCATCTCCGAAAAGTCTTTAGGTATAATGGCTACAGTCACCGAGAAGTGGAACAAGCAATTTCTGCCGATAAAAGTAGAAAAAAGTACGTCGGAAGAAGAGAGCAATAATCTGGGTTTTTTATTTTATTTATTTATTTATTTATATTTTTTGCCGTTCTGTGGAACTGTCGCGAAGGATTAGTCGGATTCTGAAGAGATATAACATCGCTTCTGTGTTCAGGCCTCCAGCAAAAATACGACAGATGATGAGGCCTGTAAAAGACGACCTATGGCTCAAAACACCAGCAGTATATAAAATACCTTGTGAATATGGCTGCTGTTATAGTGGACAAACTGTACGCACTGTGGAGCAATGCCGGACAGAACACGAGAGGTGTTTACGTCTTCGCTATCTGGAAAAACCAGCCTTAGCAGAACATTCTTTAAAAAATCGACACCGAATTCTGTTCGACGAGACATCTGTCATTTTTAAAACCAAAGGATATTGACAGTGTTATAAAGGAAGCAATTGAAATTAAAATATCGGAGAACACCATTAATAAGGTCGTCGGTTTACAGCTGAGCACAGCATAGAACCCGGCCATAGCGAGGTTCAAGCGGACGCCGCGGCACGAGGCGAAGAAATGAGTCCCAGTGACGTCACAGCCAGCAGCCAGCAGCCATCAGCCAAAAGCGGACGAAGCCGACTGGTAACGTAAACACTACCTTGTATGGCGGAACAGGAAAGCTCCAGTGATTTCACAACCAGTAGCGCGACCATTTAACGTCAAGGCAACGACGATGCAGAGGTAATTTGCTACTTGACAATGGCCAAGGAGAACTTGGCCGAAGGCTGGTGGGTTTTTAACCACCTGACGTGGCTGGAAGCTCGAGAAGATTTTATTTATAATTGTTAATGTAGAAAAACGCATAGTCTGTGCGTTACAAGGCCGTAACTAGAATAGTCCAAAAATTTCGCAGTTTTTCAGTTATTACTCGGGAAGCACAGGGTTTTCGAAGTTGCGAACTTGGGTTCACACTATTCTAACTGGTCCTAACAACAATTTAAAAAAAATCTTAACTACCTGAGGATTTATTATTTTAGCCTATTTTTGTGTACGTTTTGACGGGCATGAAGTGCTTTGAGGTAAGAGATAAAGCATTCTCCAAAAGATTTGGCGTGATTTGATCGCTGAAGAAGATGAGTGATTGCTCAACAGGTATAATAGATGCAGTTGCTGTGGAGGGTTTATTGGGCCGGCAGGTTTTTGTCTGTAATCTGTGTGTGCGGCTAATCGATCGGCACGAAGGCCTCGTATTTGCTGGGATTTGCCGAGGGAAACAATTAGAAGGCGGCGGGAGGAGTCGGGGCCGCGAGGCGAGGCGAGTGAATCTTATCTGGGAGCGGGCGCGGGGCGCGCTAATCCCGCGTTAAGACCCAGCTTCCACTGACTTAAGACGCCGCACCGCGCACCACAGCGCACCACAGCACAGCACGGCTAGGTGACGCCACGGCCTGCCCACTGCTGCGCTTCAGACTGCAACGGTAGCTCCTTATACTTCTGTCTTCACGACACGAATAAAATGACTCTCATTCAGTCTAACCCTAGACACAGCTGTTACTATTTTAACGTTATTATAATTATCATATTATTAGAGATGTGGTCGCCGCGGTGGAGTAGCCGAGCGGTCTAAGGCGCCTCGCTGCGGAGCGCGCCGTTGCTCGCCGCCGGAGGTTCGAGTCCTCCCTGGGACATGGGTGTGTGTTTGTTTGTCCTTAGGTTAGTTTACCTACGCAGTTTGGTCCGATAGATATACAAACATTTGAACATTTTGAGATGTGGTCCTATTTTGCAGACGGCTAGAAGTGATTCGCTTCCTTTTACTTCCAACACATCGTTACTGGTCAGTAACACAAGTCTGTTATATACATACTAGCTGAAAAGTCGGCGTTGTCCGGGCATTGATTTATTCATTTATTCGAGCCTTGAGGTAGTTCTTCTCCCATCCCTTCTCTCTGTCTCTAACCATCTCCTTTTTTTCTAAAAACATGTTATATTTATGGGAGAATATTGAAGAAATAAGGCTGTCTTGCTTAATGAACAAAATGATAAATGCAGTATCCAAACAAAGAAACGTAGTATCGTGATACAAATGATATTTAACATTCATTTAATTCAAAACGTGATTGTAAACAATACTTCGGTCACTTCTCCAGCAGCTAATATGAATAAATTCTTCTGTGGGCCCACCCCTGAGCAAGCGACATAAAGTTGTCCGTGTGAGAAATATAGTGATGTGATATACACTTCGCAGTATTTAATAGATAGCCCTGTGATTTATTAATCGTAATAGAAAAATCAAGTCTCACTGGAAACTGCAGTCTCTTGAAGCAAAAAAAGATCTGGGTATTTTTGGCTGTACACTCATTCTCTTCCTTTACCTGTAGCTACGTAGAAATCCATTACTTTCGCCTACAGCCGTGTGCGCTTTACAGTTTAAAGTTGTCTATGGGACAGTACGCTTTCAGGAATTTTAAGCTGACTGCAGTACAGGAGTATATTACCAGTAAATAAGAAATTTATGACGAGCGTTCTAAGGCGCCTTGCTGCGGAGCGCGCGGTTCCTCGCCTTCGAAGGTTCGAGTCCTCCCTCGGGCACGGTTCTGCGTGTTTGTTTGTTTATGTATGTGTGTGTATTTTTCTTACCATTGGTGGTTTATAACGTCTATTTCCACCATTGAGACAAAATAATAGAAGCAGCAATGGCAATTTAAAAAATAAATAAATAAAAATTATTCCATGTAAACACCAATCGACGACATCCATATCGACCAATGACGTGAAATATTGCCAATACAGATAAAGAAAGCTCAACATTCCCCTTCTCCTCCTCAGATCACTATTTGCAACATTATATAAGAACTAAGCCTTTACTTATCAGCAGGCAAATACCCAGTGCAACAGTGGCTTGATTTCTATTTCCATAACAGGGATGAGATCGCCAGGAATAGGTTAACTTCCATCGTTACCAGATGCCTCTATGGCTCCTAGTTTTTACTCATACTAGTTTTAGAACTCCACACTCGGTACAATATATGGAACACTGACGTCATAGACGCTCTCGGGATATCGCTGGTTTACAAGCAGCAACGAAAGGCGCTCGCTCTGAGTCGTCGATTTTCGCCCGAAAGTTGCTCGTGTAAACTGGTCTTCAGCAGGTAGACGCTCTCTGGTGAAACGAGCGTACTATATTCACCCCGACCCAATCGCCCACACACACAACAGAGTTGAAATCAAACCTCCAGGCGAGCGGGTTTTGGTCAAAACACCAGGCGAGCGGCGTGGTGCGGCAGGAGGACTGCAAATGGGCACCTCGAGACAACAGTTTTTTCCCTTTTTCTCCTAAGGGACCAAACAGCTGAGGTCATCGGTTCCTAGACTGCGATTAAACCAAATCAAACTACGAAATTTCCTGGCAGATTAAAGATGTGTGCCTCATCCGGATACGAATCCAAAACCTTGAGAGGTTTCTCACTCTCGCATATGTAATAACATTCATTCCACCCAACAATCAAGATTTGTATATAGTATGAAACAAGTACTCCAGCGTATGAACTGTGAGGAGAGATTTTGTGCAGGTCGGCCTGGCAGTCCTCGACGGTAACAACGAGGCCTGGGAATCACAATGGCGAAAACAGAATCAGCAGCGCGCCCCCTCGCTGGAACAGACGTTGAAGCCACGGGTCTCTCGCCTTCGCGGAACGCAACTCCCGAGAATCCAGGGGCGGAAGAGATACGTGAGAATGGAAATTCCCGCCAAAAGTTACGATATTGCCGCGCGCGCGGAATGGCAGGTCAGTGATAGGCCAACTCTGGGTATTACTCCGCACTCCGAGTGGAGTACAGCATCTGCTTCACAAATGGCTCCCGCTGGAAGCAAGGAGCCCAGACTGACTAGAACGAGGAGAGATCGTAGGGAGTTGATTTGGGAGGACACAGCAGTTTTCTGGCAAAGAAGGGGATTCGTATTTTCACTCTGGTTGAGGAAGGACATTGGTGCCTTCGCTCTGGTAGGGAGAAGAACTTTGCGTTTAGGCTTGGTCGAGTTTGGTACTTAGACTTTGGTCTCACCTCAGTTCTAATGAAGAGTTGGAGAGCAGGTTGAACTTAACTGTGCCGGCAGTTAAGTAGTCAACCAGTTGTGCCATACCGTACTGGAGCACTTGTCTTGGCTCTTGCTTCGCTTGTCTTGACAAGACGAGGCGTACGAGTTGTCTATAGGCAAAGGACGGAAAACACGTGCGCCAGTTAGGAACCTGCCTACCGAGGCGCGCGACTGCTCTCATTACGGTAAACAGCAGCCTGACGCCTCACACCAGAACGACGCCGTCGACGCTGCCTCACGCCTGCAGACGCACCGGGTAACGTATCCGCAGATCGGCGGTATATTAGTGATAGCAGCCAGTTTTTTCCCGTCAAGTCGTATGAATGACGCTTGCTTGTAACAATCTGCATAGTTCATGCGTTAGGAATCATTCCAAGATCATTAAGAGTTAGACAATTAGCACTCCTGTTTCCCAACTTCACCAAGTGAAATAAGACCCAGTTTTATTCTTGTTTTACATTTTATATTTTTGTGAATTGATTCTGTGCCCAATTTATAAAATAAATTAATCAAATCAGCAATTACTTAATCATTTTATCAGCCCCCTCTACCATTAAGTGTAATAAATGTATTTTATCCCACAGAGCAGAAGATTGTCCCACAGGTGCCACCCTCTCCCTTAAAAATTTAGCTTTGTCATCCCCCTAGTGTAAGCTCTCAACGTTTCCCTTTGTCGGGCAACAACTCTACCGCCGCGTGGAATGGCCTCGGAGACCTAAAGCGTCATGTTACGGACCGTCTATCTCTTTCTCTGTGCAGTTCGTAAGTCTAGGGACTGTTGACCGTAGCAGTTTGTTCCAATAGGTTTACAAAAGTTGGAACAACTACCGACTGACCTGCCCTGGCACGCTTCAGGACCCGTCCTCACAGTCTACTTGCACCAGTACATGGTCTCCTACTTTCAAAACTTCACATAAATTCTCCTACAAATCCTGCAGGACTATAATTCGATCCACTAATGATGGCGGGTTGGGCATACCTAGACAAGAATGGGAAAAACCATGTCTGCCGGTTCCAAGCGACGCTGAAGTAAGAGTAAATATGCGATTTGCGCTTGTTTTGGCTTATAGCCTGTGAATAGTGGCTCTCGCATGTTTAAGTAAAATTTGTTACATGCCAAAAGCATCAGCGAAGACAAAAATAAATTTAAATCCACTGAACAACTAGATAAGACCGCGGTGCAGTGGCCGAGAGCTCTAGTGCCCCTGCCGCTGATCGCGCGGTTTCTTGTCTTCGGAAGTTCTAGTCCTCCGTCGGGCTTGTGTGTGTGTGTGTGTGTGTGTGTGTGTGTGTGTGTGTGTGTGTTATCTTAGCGTAAGTTGGTTTAAGTTACTTAGCAAGCCTAGGGACTGATATCCGCAGCAGTTAATTCCCTTAGATTTACAAACATCTGAACTAGCTACACTGAAGTTTAATTTTAGCAATGCGTAATACAGTCGAAGCGGAATGTTCAGAACAATACTGGACGCTGTGAAACCTTATACTTTCCTCTGCGTAAATGAATTTTCAAACCACTCACGGGTATGCTGGCGGGCGCCAGCATACCCGTGAGTTGTTTGAAAATACTGAACGCTCGTAGATGCACAGATGAAGCGTACATTCGACCGCCGCCGTTGCTTGTTCCGACTATAGGACGACTGGAAAAAAAAAAAAAAAAAAAAAAACATATTGCGAGGACACGACTTAGCCACAGCCTAGGGGATGTTTCTAGACTCATAATTACACGCTGTGGCGAAGTACACTGTGCGATGAAAAATATCCGGATACCATCATTTTTGAAATTAGGTGCGTTGTGCTCCCACCTACTGCAAGGTACTTTATATGAGGAACCTCAGTAGTCATTAGACATCGCGATAGAGCACATAGGGGTGCTCCTCGGAACTCACGGAATTCGAACGTCGTCAGGCGATTGATGTGACGTATTATAAGCCTGTACGCGAGATTTCCACACTAAGGGCCGGCCCGTCCTAATAGGCAAACTAGGCGCTCGAATTCGGGGGGCGGCAAATTTGTCGTGCGCGACGAACCCTCGTGGCACGCGGTGCGGTTTACTTTGCTGTTGCACTGCGGTTCCAGGAGCCATGAATTCACGGTTACTACACGTAGACAGAGCGACAGGCAAGAGACAAGACGCAAGTCAATCTTACGTGCATTCTCTTTGACTCTTCAGAATTTTGCTAGTAAGCGTTTAAGATATAGACTAGCAGCAACTTTGTCAATTGAACGAGAAACAATTGATTTGAAGGAGATAGTGTCAGATATTGCAAAAGTCAAGGCAAGAAAAATTATTTGTGTTACTCTTTGTATAATAAAGCTTATAACTGTATCAATTATAGTAAACTATCAACCAAAACTTTTAAAAGATAAAATTTAAATGGGGAAATATGTTTACGTAATGTATATGTTGTGATTATGTATTTGAATATAAAAGATGCAATGTGCAATTTACATGATGTTTTGTTGCGATTTTATTAAACGGGGTGCCATTAAAATAATTTGCCTAGGGCGGCCCTGTCCACACTCCTAATGTCAGGTCAACTGTTCTGCGGTGACAGTGTAATGGAAACGTGAAAGGACACGTAGAGCACAAAAGCCTACAGGCCGAACTCGTTGGTTGATTGACAGAAACTGCCGACAGTTAGAGTGTAATAGGCATCTTTCCAGGAATTACAAATTTCATCAGGATCCACTCCGAGGGACAGGCGGGAGGTGAGAAAACTTGGATTTCATGGTAGAGTGGCTGCTCATAAGCTACACATCACGCAGGTAAATGCCAAACGATGCCTCGCCTGGTGTAAGAAGGGTAAACATTGGATGACTGAATAGTGGAAAAACGTTTTCTGGAGTAATGAATCACGATACACAACGTGCCGATCCGATGACAATGTGTGGGTTTGGCGAATGCCTGGTGAACATCGTCTGCCAACGTATGTAGTGCCAACAGTAAAAGTCGGAAGCGGTGGTGTCATGGTATGGTCGTGTTTTCCTTGGAGCTGTCTTGCACCCCTTGTTGTTTTGTGTGGCTCTATCACAGCACAGGCCTTCGTCGATGTTTTAAGCACCTTCTTGGCTTCCACTGTTGAAGAGTAAATCGGGGATGGCGACTGCCTCTTTCAACACGATCGAGCACCTGTTCATAATGGACGCCCTGCGGCAGAGTGCTTACACATCAATGACATCTGTAATGGACTGTAATGGACTGGCCTACACAAAGTAGTGACTAGAATCCTATACAACACCTTTGGGATGTTTTGGAACGCCGTCCTAGTGCCAGGCCTCAGCGGCCCGCGTCGGTGTTTCTCCTCAGTGCAGCGCAGCGAGAAGAATGGGGATGCCCAGAATGAAACTTTAACTCTGCAGCGGAGTGTGCGCTGATATGAAACTTCCTGGCAGATTAAAATTGTGTGTCGGAACATGGACTCGAACCTGGGACCTTTGCCTTTCGCGGGCAAGCACTCTACCGACTGAGCTACCCTGACACGACTCACGATATCGCCCCACAACTTTACTTCCGCCAGTACCTCGCCTCCTACTTTCCAAACTTCACAGAAGCTCTCCTGCGAAACATGCAAGTTAAAAAAAAAATATCCATGCCCGAGGGGGGAGTCGAACCCCCGACCGTAGTGGCCGTGCAGACCGTGACTGCAGCGCCTCAGTCTCCTCGGGCACCGCGGCCGGCAAACATGCAAGACTAGCACTCCTGGAAGAAAGGATAGGGTGGAGAAATGGCTTAGCCACAGCCTAAGGGATGTTTCCAGAATGAAACTTTCACTCTGCAGCGGAGTGTGCGCTGATATGAAAGTTCCTGGCAGATTAAAATTGTGTGCCGGAACCGGGACTCGAATCTGGGACCTTTGCCATTTGCGGGCAAGCGCTCTACCGACTGAGCTATCCCGACACGACTCACGATGCCGCCCGACAACAAATAAAGTTGTGAGGCGGCATCCTGAGTCGTGTCGGGATAGCTCAGTCGGTAGAGCGCTTGCCTGCGAAAGGCAAAGGTCCCAAGTTCGAGTCCCGGTTCCGGCACACAATTTTAATCTGCCAGGAAGTTTCAATGGGAATGCCATTCCCAAGAAACCTATCAGAACATGAATGAGCGTCTACCTGCGAGAGTGGAAGCTCTCATCAAGGCTAAAGGTGGGCCAACACTGTAGTAAATTCCAACATTAGCAATGGAGGACACCAAGAACTTGTAAGTAATTCTAAGCCAAGTGTCTGGATACTTTTGATCGCTTATATGCGGTGATAGCAAACCTGCTGTCCGATTGAAACTGTGTGGCGGACCGGGTTTCAAAATCCCACAAACGTACAAACATGCCCGATGAAGGAGCCGAATCTCGAGCGGGAGCAGCCGCGCAATCAAACCGCGGGCCCTTTCCCGCACGGGAGGAATGAAAACCAAAGAAACGCTACAAATGGTGCGCCTGTGTTCGTCCGCCTAAGAGCTGCAGCTGCTCGGAGAACAAGAAACGGTCTCCTTGTGCGCCGCCCGGCCATCTCGGAGTTACGGCGCGGCCGTTACCAGAGGGAGTGTGGGGCGAGGACGCCCTGGCGACGTAATAAAGCGCGGAAGTTTATTCTATCGCTGTTCCGTAAAGGAGGAATGGTGGAGGGCGGCGGCGGCAGTAAGTTAGGCGCGTGATCCGGCGCGCGGCTTGGCGCGGCGCGCAGGCTCGTGTATCGAGTGGCGGGCGGCCCGGCTTTTATCGATGTGCCCGGGGGCGGCGAGCTGAGCCGCCGGCGCTGCCCGGGCCTGCCCCCGCCCCCGCCCCGGCAATAAAGCGATCTGAGGCGGCGCCGTATCCGCTCTAAGAGAATGTTTTACACTTGCCGGGAAGGCGGCACAGTCCTCGGCGCAATCTCTGCCCTCTGCCGCCTCCCCCGCCGCAGTCTCCCTCCGACTTTCTCTCCTCGACGGCTGCGGCGCAATCCCCGGCCTCCCCTGTATGCGTTCACTGCTGCCCTGGCCGCTCTCCGTTTATTTTCTTTTAAAAAATCTACAGAGAAATACGTACTACACTTGTGTTCCACAGGGGCTGATACTGAACGCGTACATTGTGTGATGTAGTCACATGTTCTCCTTCCTTAATTATTTATTTAAAATCTTTTGTGATCCGCTAATATTCCATACTCTCGCTGCCCATCTCCTCTATAATCGTCTCTCTCTCTCTTTCCATCTATTCCTCTTCCATCTCTCTGCTGATATTCTTTCTTCTGTCAGCCTATCTCTTCCTCTCTCCCCCCACCGAGCGAGGTGGCGCAGTGGTAACACACTGGACTCGCATTCGGAAGGATGGTGGTTCAAAACCGTCTCCGGCCATCCATATTTAGGTTTTCCGTGATTTCCCTAGATGACTCCAGGCAAATGCTACGATGGTTCCTTTGAAAGGGCACGGCCGATTTCCTTCCACATCCTTACCCAAACACTCCGTCTCTAATGACCACGCTGTCGACGGGACGTTACACTCCAAGCTTCCCTCCTTCCTTCCTTCCTTCCTTCCTTACTCTCTCTCCCCTCCATCTCCCCCTCCTATCTGTATTCATACCACCTCTTCATTTCATATTCTCCTCCCCCTGTGAAAACTTACATACGAGAATTGGAACTTAAATAATGGCAACTATTTATTCACAACCGATACAAAAGCGTTATATGTTTAACCTGATACTGTCCTTCAAGTACTCACCAGCGTGGTGTAGCACCCTTGGCCAGCCATGTGGAAGGCGTAGTATACCGTTAGCAGAGCCTGTTCTGTTGATGGCGCACATGGAGCGATTAACAGTTCTGAAGCGAATGCCACGAAGTGATTTCATCGTATTCGGAATCAAATCAAACTGACAAGGACTTATGTCCGGGAAGTATGGTCGATGGTACAGTACTTGCCAGTCCCAACAACCGAACAGAACAGCCACAGCTTGCGCTGTTGGCGCCCGCGCATTGTCGTCCAAAATGGTGGGTAGTTGCGCAGAAAGTGTTGCCGCTTCTTTCGCAAAGCTGGTCGAAGGTGACGCTCCAAAACTGAACAGTAATACTGTGCATGGACGGTCCACCGTGGAGGCAAATAATGAGTAGGATAAAACCAATGATGAAGGCTTTTAGCCGCGGCGGAGCGGACGAGTGCATTGAGGCGCTGTGTTACGATGCACAAGGCCGATCCCCGTCGGGGGTTCGAATCCCCCCTCGGGCATGGATGTTTGTGCCATCTTTAGTATAAGCTAGTTCGTAAGTAGTTTGTAAGTTTAGGGACTGATGATCCCGTAGTTAAGTCCCATAAGCTCTACAAACATAGGAACATTTGTTGAAGGCTTTTACGAAACGTACCACTGTTCTGTACGGCAATGCCGTTTCTCCGCACACCTCTTGAAAAACCTTGATAACAATGTCCTGCTGTACGACCTCAGGCACATTCAATCTTGAGCCAATTCTGTCGTTCGTTTTTCGAAACCACAGTGACGCCGTTGCTTTAGAACCGCCGGCTCACAAGTGACTGTGTTCCCCTCGATCGTGCGCACGCCGATGACGTGGGACGGACGAGTCCATTTGCTTGGAGGTAAGGTAGGTATGTCAACAACGAGTCCGATCAGCGATAATAGTAAATTCCATTCCATAGTGTCTCCACAGTAGTGTAGCCACTATTTCATGTTGCAACCCTCGTATAACTGTCATACAGTAATTAGTAAAACGGTAACAGTAAAACAGTGACACCTTTCTTTTTTTTTTTTTTTTTTTTTTTTTTTTTTAACATCGGAATAAAACTGTATACACAAGGGGTGTTCAAATGGAAAGGTACGAAACGACACTGTGGGTATAATTGAAGTCTTTGTTCAAAAGTAATTACCAGAGATCTGAGCTCAACTATCCCACTGTTTAACGAGCCGATGGATTCCCTGTTCCCAGAATTACTGTGACTGTGACAAGAGCTAATATTCTACTATGTCCTTCAGTTCGTCGTCCGAGTTGACGCGCTGCCCTTTGATATATTATTTCAGCGGATCAATCAGATGGAAGTTACAGAGCGACAGGTCCTGACTGTAGGGCGCTTGGTCAAGTTCACTTTGTGTGACCCTGGAGACGTGTGGACGCGCGTTATCATGCAGCAGTATCACTCCCTCCGTGGACAGCCCATGCAGTTTGCTATTGACGGACTTGAGTAAGCTACGGAGTGTCTCACAGTACACGTCACTGTTAATGGTATTTCCGTGCTCGAGGAATTCGATGAGTATCGGACCTCGGAGGTCGGAAAAGACGGTAAGCATCACCTTGCATACTGAGAAAAAATCCTTGAATTTTTTTAGGGGGACATTGACGACACATGCTTCGCATTTCTAGATGTTACGCTACGTTGTTTCAAAGCGGCATACTCAAATTTCTATCGGTTCCTTGTTAAGACGTTTCGTACACATTCATTTGAACACCCTTCGTGTGTGTCGGAATCTATAAGAAAAGTGCCCTCCGTCGTCCACTATACGAAACTTTATGTAGACAGAGGCGTTCCCCTTGTTCTGAAGGTCAAGTGTGGAAAATTTGAAGATAAAACTGTATATTAGAGTCGGAGTCGATTCTGTAGTACCCCACCCCTCTCCCGCTACGCGGCGTGCGAATTATTATGTATACAGAGCCGCTCCCATTGTGTTTAAAGTCAAGTGCGCAAAATTTTATCGCATTCCGTTGAATGGTATGGCAGCACATAAAATACGAATTTAATCAGAAATTACCAAAATTTCCAATCTCATTATTTCGATTTCGAAGCGCCACCTTCAGGGCCAGATTATCTATCCAAGCCATCTAGCGACCCACTTAAACACACACACATAATTTCTCAGTCTAGTGCTTTACGAGGAGATGACCGACATTAACACGGCTCTTTCAAAACGATTGTGTTATGGTTTTTTGCTACAGCGTTATTGAGGTTAGTGTTTTTTTGGGGCATTTTTGTGAATATAACACACAGCACAGTTAAAATTAAAATGTAATACAAGATACACCTATAAGGCACGGTTATTTTGCGTGTAAATTTAGAGAACACGTGTAACGTGAAATAAATTGTAGCATGAAGGAAACGTTGGAAATCGAATATAACAATTTCGTGTGGCTCAGTGATTTGGTGCTAAGTCTTTCAATTATAAGCCATTTCAGCTACTTGTGTGTCGTGGTTTTAGGCACATTCCTGTAACTAATGTTTTTATCTCATAATGCTGGCGACATCTTGACAAGCTATAAAGACCCAGAAAATAGTTACAACCTAATTACGTAACAAAATGATAGCTAAAGAACACACTTTAGATGTGTCTATAAGAGGAGAACCATCAAAATCGCAAATAACATCTGCGCAAGTCTGCTTTGTATGATTAACTTATAGTGTTGCTCCTGGACGTATTATAGTTTAAACCGTAGGTTTGAACAATTTTTTCTGTTGATCGAGCTGTTGATGGCGTCGAAGAAGAAGTGTGTGATTATGATCAGAGGTAGAAGATCAACTGACGAAAAGTAAATAAAGATAAGAGGCTGAACATAGTAAAAATAGGAGGATGAGAAGAATTTGGTTAGAGAGAGAGAGAGAGAGACGTACATAGAGAGAGAGAGAGAGAGAGAGAGAGAGAGAGAGAGAGAGAGAGAGAGAGAGAGAGAGGGAAGGGGAGGAAAAGGAGAAAGACAAGGATGTGCGGATATCCACTGTGATGGGGAGAAAAGGAATAAGAGAATTTCTAGCATCTCGCCTACTGAGGGCACAGCCTTAAATTTCTTAAGGGGTAGGTGACGACGCATGATTCACTCCATAGATGTCGCACTACGTTATCCGAAAACGCCATTTTCAAATTTCAACCGGTTTGGTTGTCAAGACGTTTCGAACCTTTCTATTCGAACACCCCTCGTAATATTCATATGGACAACTTCACACCTTTCATTATTTGGGTTTATTTGCCAAATTTCTCAGCACAGCGGTATACGGGCATCTCGAGGTGATCGTTTTGCAGTTCGTAATGATCTGTGATGACTTTGATAGATGATAAATGATAGAAGTCAGCAATTCCGAGGCTGCCTGCTAAGGCTGTTATTGGTAGGATCGATCAGTGCGCGAATGTTACAGAGAAGCTTCGGGAACTCAAATTGATGGAGGTAAGGGGTCTTTCTTTTCGTGAAACATTGTCCAGGTAATTTATGGTCGCATACAAAACGTAAAGATAAGAGAAACAAAGGTATACAGTTATTCATTTTCCCCCCTGTAAATTTTGGAGTGGAACAGAAAAGGAAATGTGAAGTACTGGTACGTTGTACCACGCATCTTGCGGTTTATTGGGAAGTATTGTGCAGCTTAAATAACCTGAGAGTGCTGTTCAGATTTTCTCCCAAATGGTTTGTACAGAAAATGAACAGCAGAGGAACAGTAACACTACTGTGGGGAATGCCAGAAGTCTCCTGTGTTTTGGTCTTTGCGTAATGTGACTAAAGAAAAGGTCGTGGGTAGTGTAAGTAATTGAGGTGGCGGTCGGCCTGATTCGTGAGTGTGAGTGCATTGGGAGCCGGGCGTTTTAGTGTCAGCGGGCGGGTGCCGCTACCTGCTACCTGCTGGCTGCTGTGGCTGGCGGTTTTATGGCGGCCTCGCGGAAGTGCGGGCGGCGGCTTAATGGAGCCGCACGAGCATTTCATTAGCACCTCGGTGCGCAGGTGGTCCAACTGGCGCTTTCACGGCCCAGCCGCGGCTTCCGGCCGCCCTCTTGTCTCGGTCAGGGCCGGCCCAGCTCAATCACGGACACCCACGTAGTGGGGCCTAAGGCCGCCTGACAGCAACGTCGTGAACCCTCATCGAGATAGTCGCATATTGGTCTACGCTTACTACACTAGTCTATACGACGCACTTACAGGGTGTTTCAGTAGGTACGTGCGACCTTCCTATCGGTGCTCACCAATAAGAATTGGGCAATACGTAACTCAGGCTCGTTGTGCGCCCCGGTTGCACAGTGGTAGAGTGCCAGACTACAAATCCAAAGGTCGCGGGTTCGATCCCCGCCAGGTCCAAGGAATTTAACTCTGGCACTTTCCACTTCTTTCACCTCTGGCAGTGTTGCTCATGTGAAAAATACCGAGTAGCACTGTGGTTTGGAACCCACGTTAAACTTTAGGCCCCCTATAACTGGCTGGGTAAGTCTGTTCGAAGGTCGGAGGAAGGCAACGAAAATGTTCAAATGTTTGTAGAACTTATGGGACTTAACTACGGGGTCATCAGTCCCTAAGCTTTCAAACTACTTATGAACTAGCTAAGACTAAGGACGGCACAAATATCCATGCCCTAGGGGGGATTCGAACCCCCGACCGTAGTGGCCGTGCGGACCGTGACTGGAGCGCCTCAATCCCCTCGGCCACCGCGGCCGGCAGGAAGGCAACGACATACCACCTCCAAACAGGGCAATGCCTAGTAAATCACTGTGGTGTTCAAACCAATCCTCGGATTGTTGACTGCTTTACCTTACCTCTGTTCATAGGGGTGAGTCAGCTTCTACGCCCTAAACAGCTCGCGGTGGCCGAGGGGACTGCGGCGCGCCAGTCACGGTCTGCACGGCCACTACGGTCGAGGGTTCGAAACCCCCCCCCCCCCCCTCAGGCATGGATATTTGTGCCGTCCTTAGTATTAGCTAGTTCATAAGTAGTTTGTAACTTTAGGGACTTATGACCCCGTTGTTAAGTCCCATAAGCTCTACAAACATTTGAACATTTGAACCTAAACAGCTACATAAACTGTTTAAATAAGATCAATAATTAATCTGTAGTTTAGCCAGTCTATCAATCGGCAGATGGTGACGCCAAAAATATATTTAAAGCTCTGAATAACCAACAAAATTGATTTTATGATAATGTTCAAAAGATAAACACTCACGAAGTAATTTTTTTAATGGTGTTTATTACACTTTTTGGACATGAAAATGCGGAGGTGCTCCTACTTTATACATCGTTAAATAACTGAATATTTCCCCAACTATAGTTTATGAGTGGCACAATAAGTAGCACACGCACACGAAAGTAAAAGTTACAAATTATCTCAAGTAACTTAATGAAGTCTATCGAACATTGTTGTTCCAGATTAATCCTCGATTAATTACAGTATTTGTTATAAAACACAGTTTGTCATCACGCGAATACACGACTGCTGAATTATCACAGTTACACAGCCCTACTACCGTGCATAGTTTATCACTTTTCAACCAGAGAATAAAATCTGCAGTGACAGTCCCGTAAATTTTCCAAGTTCACACATGTCTATATCTTCAAATCACAAGTTCGAAACGCGGCAAGTTCCCTCCCAAGCGTTCGAAAGCGTGGTCTTCCAGCCCCCAAATTGTATCCTTCCGCTCATCCTAACGCCTCATCTTTAAAATACAATTTCCCTTCCAAAATATTATACATTTGAATATCACAGAATTAAATGCTTTGACAACCCCCCCTACAAATGTCACATTTAACAAAGAAATATATCTTTAACAATATTAAAATCGGCTGAGACTGTAGCTCTTTGTCCAGGTAGCTATTAAGCGTGGAGTCTCACTTTTCAAATATACTGCCGCCGTCGAAATATAGTTACACAATTAAAATTTAATTTATCATGGCTTTTTATGCAAATATATTCAGTTCTTGTTCACAATTAATGCACATTACTGTTTATGTATAAATTATCTGCTGCATATCTACTATTTTTAGTTGGCCATGAAATATTTAAGTGGCAGTCTACAACATAAAACTAAGAATAATATTAAATAAAATAAAATACGTATATAAATGTTATGTGCTTTGCTGGGCTCGTGTTTTGTGTTTCTGTAGTGGAATCTCTGTTCTGACACAAGAATATTACTACCTCAACGAAAAGCAGAATAAGAGATTAAAACTAAGTTTATCGAAAGAAAACGGAAGCAACGTGGTGCGTCTTTTAAGATAGGTAGCGTGGTGCAGTCCTGCCCATTTGCTTCTTAAACAGTTATTGATAAACACAAAGCATCAATAATTGTAAATATAAGTCTTATAATACTATTATTATAGTACTGAAATTTATCGGTTTTTTATCTGTAAGGGATACTGAAATTGTAATTACGGTGTTTGATTCTTCCAAGTCTCCTGAATCCATTCATATAATTATATTTGCCGTATGATCATTCCCTGATTTTGTATGGATTTTTAGAATAATGAGTGTGGCTATAATGTATTTCAATTGCAATCTGGGACAGCAGCCCTCGCTAATCCAAAACCGCCGTTTCCTGTTTCCGAGCAGATTAACGTTTCCCTAACGACCTGTATTCCATTCACTAAGCCCAAACTGTTAGCCTGGTGGCTGGGGAACCCACCAGCTTGCCAAAACTTGCTTTTCACATGGAAACAATCAGCTTCCCCCTTTATCTGCAAAGTCACAAGCGTGCAAAAATTTGACAAGGACCAGGGGTCAGAGTATCCAGCTTAAAGATCAGGTAAGGGATCAGCTGAGATATCTAGGTTATGTTTGGCAATATCAACTAAAACGGTTCTTTGCCTTTCTGTCGGTTCTACGGAGTGGAGAGAACAACATTACGATAGCCGAGTAAGTAGTAATAACAATAGTTGCTGCAGAGAGGTTTGGTGTTGTTTACCAAACGAATTACACAAGCAGTTGTTTGTTAAGCTTATGGGACCTGCTGTATTACTGTACAATCAATTACGAAGCGAAAAACTATATTACGCAGTCTGAAATCAGGAACTAAAAGGAATACAGATACAGTGTCGAATTCGGATTTTAACGCAGGCTTTTAGCCACTGTTAAGTAGCAAACTTAGAAAATTGTAGAAAAAATGTGGCAATGAGATGGAATTTTTGTCTTATCACCCCCACCGACAGTGAAGTAATGAGAGACGGTCATATGCGGAAGACTTGGAAACGATCTGATCCAGTGCAAAATAAACACGAATTAAGTTGATTTGAATATGATGGACGCACGAGACATGGGCTATAGAACCTCCTAAGTAAAGAGAGGTGGAGATTTTCCCATACGACATTTTACGCGTGCACCGTGAATATCGGGAATCCTGTAAAACATCAGATCTCCGACATCGCTGCGACCGGAAAAAGAGACAGCAAGAACGGGACCAAAGACGACTAAAGAGAATCGAAGAACGTGACGGAAGTGCAACTCAACTGCAGACTATTGCGGATTTCAGTGCTGAGCCGTCAACAAGTGTCACAGCGCGAACCATCTAACGAAGCATCATCGATTATGCTTTCCAAGCCGAAGGTCCACTCGTGTACCCCTAGTTGACACGTCAACAGCGATATCGGATTGTTGGTTGGAAACACGTTGCCTGGTGTGACGCTTCTTGTTTCGAATTTTATCGAGCGAATGGACGTACACGGGTTAACCTCATGAATCCGTGGACTCCTCATGTCATCAGGGGACTGTGAGATGGAGGCTCTGTAATGGTGTGGGGCGTATGCAGGTGGAGTGCTTTGGGTAGTACAACTATACCTATTTCAGTTAAGTTTCAACAATACATTTCAGTAGTTTTAAACTGTAATCCGTCATCAAATACAACTTTTCAAATAAAACTGTATATGTGGTTTAGAGAGTTATTTACAGTATCAAACATCAATGATGTATATACAGAGTGTCTCTGAAACGATAACGGAAAATGAGAGAGCTGTTAAAGTGAGTCATAAACAACAAATTTCACACCTCGTGTCCACTTCCCTTAGCTTACGGCTCTAAGGGTCGTACCTCGCCGAAAAGGAAGGCACTCAACCGGAATACGCTGGATTGTGTGTATGTGTTTGGTGAAACTTCAGGGTATGGTGTATTCCACTCTTTTTAGTGTCGATGAACTCTCGTAACACATTGTTATGGTTGTTCACGCCCGGGATTTTCAAACATATGTGGACATCTGCGAGGATATATGTTACAGCCTGCCATCCCATGAAATGTAGCCTTGCGAAACACTTGTTGTCATGTGTCTAGCCTTAAATGTAGATCCGCGGGAACTCTGTTAAAAGATATTCAAGTACTGAGTCGTAAGAAATTTTATAGAGGAACCATTAGATTTTAGTCCATTGTATAAGTATTTCGTATTTGTTGACCCGTAATCGACTCTTTGTGTGCGTCTGTGTTCCTATGTTAGTAAATCTGTCGGAGCAAACTGCGTGGTCATCAGTCCGCGCGTCTGTGTGGGCAGGTCCAGAGTTGTGCATTGGTGGCTCAGTCGGTAAGATGAGGTTATGGGTTCGCGTACCAAACTGGCAAAAAGTTTTACTCTTTCTCAAAGTTTCAGATCAGCATATGATTCAACAGCGAGTCAAATACTCATTCTGTGAACAATCTCGTAGGCTGTTGTCTGCACGTTTCAGCACAATGCTTTTACTTCCAGGAGGGTCTGTTGAGAAAGGTAAACGTACAAAACTAGCGCGGTATTCGGAAGATATTGGCAGATTTAAAGCTTTGAGGGCCGTTCGTGTCTCATGCTTTGATAGCTCAGTCAGTAAGAGAAAAAGATATGAAAGTAATGTTCGAGTTTCGAATCTCGCAGTTTCATTCTGTTTCAGTAAAGCTGTATCAATTACGTAGAGTTCTGAAAAAGCAAGGGAATGTTGTCACACCGATGCCTAGCCACATATACGCTGTTCACTACTGACTGCTTTACTAGTGCTCGGGAAAAGACGTGAGCTTCTGACATTGTCTCGGCTGGTATTTTGCAGCCCAGCTGCCGCCCACCCAATAGGTATTTCCGCATCGAGAGACGTGTAGCTGGTGGGGCAGTGTGCGAGAGACGCGGCCACTTGGTTCCCGCACGGGAACAACAGAGTTAGTTAAGTGTCGCGGTAACGGCTCACAGCTTAATCTTTGTGGCCGGCGTGAATGGCCACTTTCAGGCCTCCGCGGGCCCTTCACTTTTCCCAGACACGCCGGTGCCACCGCGACTCTCCCTGAGGCTGTTTCTTCTACTGTGGGCTACCACTGAAATCACAAAACTCTGTTCTGTCTCGAAAAAGGCTATCAATACAAAGGCTGAGTCCAGTTCGATTTCTTCTGGATGTTCTAAATTAGCCACAAAGATCTAAACGTTTCTGTTATTAAACAAAGACAAAGAAAACACGGGCTCGACGCGCCACGGTATCAGCAAATTCAATTGTGAAGTCAATATTTTCCACGCTGCCCCAAAGTGAGTTATACTCTAATCATGAAATCTTCTTGGATAAGTCCTACATAGAGTAGATTCTTATTGTTAAAGGTTATGAAGAACCTTTTAAAAATTCCTCGTTCATCGATCGGAAGAGGAACTTACTATAACACTGCAATAAAATCTCATGGATGCAATCAAATACATTTTAAACTGACGAAAGAATTAATAAAATAATAAAAAGAAACATTTGTTACGTTATCGTTCTGACTTCAAATCAGCCAATTAATTCAAAGCCTTAAATAAAAGTATCTCGTGAGTGTGAAAAAAAAAAAAAAAAAAAAAAAAAAGTTCAAATGTTTGTAAATCTATCGGACCAAACTGTGTGGTCATCAGTCCGTAGCTTACAAACTACTTAAACCTAGGTAAACTAACCTAAGGACAAACACACACACACCCATGCCCGAGGGAAGACTCGAACCTCCGACGGCGAGCAACCGCGCGCTCCACAGCGAGGCGCCTTAGACCGGTCGGCTACTCCACCGCGGCTATGTTACCTGCCACAATTTATTTGTCACAGTTTCCTGGCCACTAATATTGAATCTAAAGGATGCTTTATTTCGTTCATGTTGGAATGTGATCAGTGCATTGCAACTGTTTGTAAGATAAAAGAAGAAATTAATAAAAATGTTGTCTTTGTAAGTAGGAAGGAAGATTAGGGTTTAACATTCCGTTCACATCATAGTCATTAGAGACGGAACATGAGCTCGAAATGTTTTGATAAGGATGGGGAAAGAAATCTGCTGTGTCCTTCAAATGGAACTCCCTGTATATGCCTTCAGCGATTTAGGAAAGTCATGGAAAACCCAAATGTTCATCGCCGTCCTTCCAAATGCTAACCACTGCGCCTAATTATTCTGTATCTATATCAGTCACTTTCATTTTTCTCCACGACCTGTTTCGAGTGCAAACATTGTCGCGTAATGCTGCAGTTTGTATCGCATCTCATTGTTTATGACGTCATATCTCGTAAACTACGTGTTGTACGTGATCCTTACAAAAACATGTTTGTAGAGCTTATGGGACTTAGCTACGGGGTCATCAGTCTCCAAACTTACAAACTACTTCTGAACTATCTAATACTAAGGACGACACAAATAAATTAATAATTGGATCTTTTTATCGGCCCACTGACTCAGACGATGCGGTTGCAGAAATGTTCAAAGAAAGCTTGAATCATATTTCAAATAGGTACCCGAAGCATACTGTTATAATCGGTGGCGACTTTAATTTACCCTCGATATGTTGGCATAATTACGTATTCAAAACCGGGGGCAAATATGAAACATCGTCCGAACTAGTTCTGAATGCTTTTTCTGAAAACTACTTCGAACAGTTAGTTCATGAACCCACTAGAATAGTACGTGGTTGCGAAAATACTCTTGATCTCCTAGCAACAAATAATCCCGAGATAGTATAGAGCATCAAAACAGATACAGTGATTAACGAACATCGAGTTGTAGTAGCGAGACTGAATATCGAGATTCCCAAATGCACCAAAAATAAACGAAAAATATATCTATTCAATAAAGCAGATAAAAATTCGCTTCACGCTTTCCTGAGTGATAGTCTCCAGTCCTTCAAAACTAAAAATGCGAATGTAGAACAGTTGTGGCTTACTTTCAAAGACATAAATCAGTAGCAATCGAGAGATTTATACCAAATAAATTAATAAAAGAGGGGGCTGACCCCCCGTGGTACACAAAACAGGTCAGATCACTGTTGCAGAAACAAAGAAAAACGCATGCAAAATTAAAAAAGACACAGACTCCGCAAGACTGGCAATCTTTTACTGAAACTCGCAACCTAGCGCGGACTTCAATGCGAGAATCTTATAGTTGTTTCCACAACGAAATCCTGTCTCGTAATCTTGCAGAAAATCCAAAGAAATTCTGGTCATATGTGAAGTACACTAGCGGCAAAACACAAACAATACCTTCACTACGCGATAGCAATGGTAATACTACCGACGACAGTGCTGCTAAGGCAGAATTACTAAACACAGCTTTCCGAAATTCTTTCACCAAAGAAGACGAAGTGAACACTCCAGTATTCAATCCAAGAACAGCTGCCAGCATGCGAAACTTAGAAGTAGATGTTCCTGGAGTAGTAAAACAACTTAAGTCACTAAACAAAAATAAATCTTCCGGGCCAGATTGTATACCAACTAGATTCGTCTCAGAGTATGCTGATGCAATAGCTCCGTACTTAGCTATAATTTACAACCGATCACTCAGAGAAAGATCCGTACCCAAAGACTGGAAAGTTGCCCAAGTTACTCCAATATTCAAGAAAGTCAATAGGAGTGGTCCCCAAAATTACAGGCCTATCTCATTGACGTCGATTTGCAGTAGGATTTTGGAACATATACTTTGTTCGAATATTATGTACTACCTCGAAGAGAACGACCTATTAACCAATAGTCAGCACGGATTCAGAAAGTATCGCTCTTGCGAAACACAGCTTGCCCTTTATTCACATGAAGTGTTAAGTGCCATCGACAAGGGATCTCAAATCGATGCCATATTTCTGGATTTCCGGAAGGCTTTTGATACTGTACCCCACAAACGGCTTCTAATGAGGATCAAAAGCAACTGCAAAGCGATTTAGACAAAATTTCTACATGGTGCTAAAAATGGCAATTGACACTAAATAAAGAAAAGTGTGAAGTAATACACATGACCATTAAAAGAAATCCGCTGAACTTCAGTTACGCGATTAATCAGTCAAACCTTAAGGTCGTAAATTCTACCAAATACCTAGGAGTTACAATTACGAACAACTTTGACTGGAGAGAACACATAGAAAATATTGTGGGGAAGGCGAACCAAAGGTTACGTTTCATTGGCAGAAGGCTTAGAAGATGCACCAGCTTCACCAAAGAGACTGCCTACATCACACTTGTGCGTCCTCTCTTGGAGTACTGTTGCCCCTTGTGGGACCCTCACCAGGTGGGACTGACGGAAGATATTGAGAAGGTTGAGAGAAGGGCAGCTCGTTTTGTTTTATCACGTTACGGGGGGGAAAGCGTCACGGAAATGTTGCACGAATTGGGGTGGAAATCATTAAAAGAAAGACGTTATTCATTGCGGCGTGATCTGTTTCCGAAGTTTCAATCACCGACTTTTACTTCTGAATGTGAAAATATTTTGCTAGCACCCACCTACTTAGGGAGACATGACCATCCCAAGAAAATAAGAGAAATCAGATCGAAAACGGAACGATTTAGGTGTTCTTTCTTCCCGCGCGCTAGTAGAGAATGGAACGGTAGAGAAAAGTTATGAAAGTGGTTAATGAACCCTCTGCCAGGCACTTAAATGTGATTTGCAGAGTATCTAGGTAGATGTAGATGTAGAAATATCCATGCCCGAGGTGGGATTCGAACCCCCGACCGTAGTGGCCGAGCAGTCCGTGACTGGCGCGCCGCAGACAGCTCGGCCACCGTGGCCGGCTGCTTCTTACACTTACGGCGACTGTCCTCATGTGCAAAATTTCATAAAGATTATAACAAAACCGTAGATTTGTATGCAAAACGTACACACAAGCACACGGACACTATATATATATATATAGTGAGTGAGTGAGTGAGTGAGAGAGAGAGAGAGAGAGAGAGAGAGAGAGAGAGAGAGAGAGATGTTAATGTAAATAATTTGTGGAATATTTCTCAGCTGGAATCGAGCAAAACATTGTGAACCTTAACGAATTTCTGTAATTTGCTGCCTAAAAGCTATTCGGAAACTAATCGTATTATGTTTTTATGGATTCTGCTATGCGATTTTTGCTAATGTGCTAGGTCAATGTAATATTGATGCTTAAATAAATGTTACACTGTATTATTTTGACAAGTTTAAATAGTTAGAAGCTCCATGGCACACAGATTAAAAGTGTGAGCCGGACTGGCAGTCGAACCTGAGAAGGCACAGGTACAAGGGTATAAAAGAGGACACATGTAGTGCATTCCTCTTCTGTCCGCTACGTGGCTGGAGAACTACGTGATGTTTTTCGAGATGGAAAGTTTCCTGAACATCCAAAATACGAAAGTCTAAAACCAAGGTCTCCGTCGAGCCATCCATCGTTCGGGGGAAAATGTTTCCCCTTTAAGAGTGAATGTGGACAGATGTTGAAATGTCTATGGGACCAAACTGTTGAGGTCAATTTACAAATTAATTAAACTGATGTTAAGGACAACTCAGGGAGGACTCGAACATGCGACGTGAGTGGCTGCGCAGTCTGTGACATGACGCTTTAGACAAAAATGTTCGAATGTTTGTAATTCTACGGGACCAAACTACCGGCTGATCAAAAAGTCTGTATAAATTTGAAAACTTAATAAATCACGGAATAATGTAGATAGAGAGGTAAAAATTGACACACATGCTTGGAATGACATGGAGTTTTATTAAAAAAAAAAAAAAAAAAAAAAAAAAAAAAAAAAAAAAAAAAAAAAATTCAGCTACCATTATCGTGCCTTTTTTCTTCGAGAAACTGTGTGATTCTGGTTTTGTAACTGCTACCGTGACGAGAGAGGTACGCCGATATGTTACAGAATCGCATCATCCACAGTCTGGCTGATAAACACCTGCTGGAACGTACGATTTTTATGCAGGATGGCGCTCCACCACATATTGCTAGACGCGTGAAAAATCTCTCGCGCGTTTCGTTTGGAGATGATCGTATGCTCAGCCGCCAGTTTCGTCATGCTTGGCCTCTCAGGTCCCCAGACCTCTTTCCATGCGATTATTGGCTTTGGGGTTACCTAAAGTCGCAAGTGTATCGTGATCGACCGACATATCTAGGGTTGCTGAAAGACAACATCCGACACCAATGCCTGACCGTAACTCCGGACATGTTTTACAGTGCTTTATTTTTTCAAATTTATACTGACTTTTTGATCACCCTGTATGTTGGTCATCAGATCCTAGTCTTACAAACTACTTAAACTAAGGTAAACTAACCTAAGGACAACATACACATCCATACCCGAGGGAAGATTCGAACCTCCGACGCGGGAGGCCGCGCAATCCGTAACGTGGCGCTCCAGACCGCTAGGCTACTCCCGCGCGGCGCGTCTTAGATCGCACGGTCATTCACGCGCGGCTATGTGAACGGAAGGACTGACAGTACTACTACGTTTTATGGTCGTAGTTGTTTTTGTGGAGGTGGTAATTAATAGTTTCCTGCTAGCCCTCCTTCAACATTTAAAGAGTCTGAGTCCGTGGTGAGACTAGGATTGCGGAATAAGTTAGGGTTGTTGGTGCAGTGATAGCAGGCCATCAATATTCATGAAGGCTGTCGGCGGCGAGATGATTCAGTGGGAGGGTAATGAAGGGTGCGCCGCGCCGGCGGTCGCAGTGTGGCCGGTGGGGGGAACCCTCGCAGCTGGCCGGGCGCCGGCTAATCCCACACCAGCTGCTTCGCACGCCCACCGTCTCTCCACTAGCCGTCTCCCCACGTCACGATCCTACCACAAAGTCACGGTTGTTTTACGCAAATCTGAGAGCTGTCGCGTAACTAATGGATCACACAAAAGGACTGTGTTCCATTGCACCAGGGTATAACGAAAGCATCCAGAGGGTGACGCAGGCCTATTATTTTGCCAGTGTCACTGGGGTTGAGATGGCATTCAGAAGGGCTGTCTTTGCACACTCTGCGTTGACTCTACAGGCAGTAACTGTGCTGACTTCATTGGTGGAAAGTGTGTGCTACAAGCATTATAGGCGGTGGCGGCTGGTACTTTTTTCAGTGCCGAATCTTGATACTGCCGCCGCCGCCGCAACCCCCCACGGCTGCGGTGGCCGAGGGGACTGAGGCGTTTCAGTCACGGTCTGCACGGCCACTACGGTCGGGGGTTCGAATGCCCCCTCGGGCATGGATATTTGTGACGTCCTTGGTATAAGGTAGTTGATAAGTAATTTGTAAGTTTAGGGACTGATGACCCCGTAGTTAAGTCCCATAAGCTTAACAAACATTTGAACATTTTGATTTGAGCACCCCCCCCCCCCTAGAATGTATTACCTCGACTTATTTGTGGTTGCTTCAACTGGAGGTGAGGCGTCGACCTACCAAGCTTCTTTATTTCACACTTCTCTTCCAAGCTTAAAGCTGAGTGTTTCTAAAAGATACTGAACGTTTTTAATTTTTTATAATAATAAACACCAAGAACATATAAATATGCACATGGACACTAAAACATAGTAAGTAACTGATTACGCTGTTAAGTGACTGTAACATCAGTTACGATGAAGAGACAGGCTACCTTCGGGTCACGTCACACTATAAGCAGCACTCCCTCATAACCTTACGCATACGCAAAGGCTGCTATCCTCCACATCTTTTCAAACAGTTAAATATTTGTTTCAGCGAAGAGTATAAATGTCATTTATATTCATAGAATACATGACATCAACTGCTACTGGGCAAAGCTGAAAATGTGTACCCAGCCGGGATTCGAACACGGGTCTCTCGCTTTCTAGGCAGTTGCGCTGACCCCTACACCATTTTTTTTTTCTTTTAAGTGAACTTATACGGCGTCTTCCACCATAATTAAATGAGTAAGTGCCTCTTTGGCGTATATTTTAACTTTTGTGTAGGAAATAGTAATCTGGTGTCTCGCGACAGTTAAGATATGCTGCAGTGCAAATGATATGTCTTTTAGTTAAAATATAAGAAGAAACACATATAACTTAAAACGAATCTACTACGTGATGTAAACTTGCAGTAAAAATAAAACACACATCTTCTTCACAGCAAATAAAAGTATGCCTTCATTGGCCGTATAAATATTGGTTCTTGAATTCGGCGGTTTATGAAACTAAACAACAATTCCGTAGGGAAGATTGGTAAAATAAAATAATTCGTAGTAAACGAAAAGCAAGTATGGGATTTCGCACAAAACATAGCTAAATAAATAAGTCTTCTAGTTCTTAATCTACTGCAATGTTCTAGTAAAAAAATTCGCATAGTTGTTTTTATAATTTTTCTGGCGTTTCAGCTTCTGATGTTCCGTTTGTAAATACATCCAGTAATCTTCTTTCTTCTTTTCTCTGTTTGTCAATAGGTAATGGACCGTGTGTCCTTTTAACCAGTTGACTGCTCTCCTTTTGGTGGGAGGGTAAGGCACTTCGTCTGGGTTGAGTAGGCGAGCCGGTGTGATCGTGTTGGGAGACGTTCGCAGCATACTTGCAAGTTTTGTTCTGCAGAGGAGCCATATCTCGTGTACGAGGTGACATGTAAATCTATGTTCATCCGTGTCTATGAGGCTGCAACTTATGCAGTTTGGCGATTCTGCCAGGTGAATGTCGTACAACTTGGAATTGGTCGGAAGTTTTCTATTAACTGCTAAGTACCATGTGGACCTCACGCTTGTTGGTAATTGCGCATCCTGTACGTTTTCCCAAATTTTGTTCCAGTTATATTCTTTATATATGTTCTCTATTCTATTTCTCTGTTTGTTTTCCATCATCATGTTATATACTGCTTTAACTTTGTACACATCTTTCTCGGCAATACGGCGTTTAATGTAGCTATACTCCAGAAGAAAATGTTTCAGATGATTGAATGCAGTTGGAATGTGGCGTACATCCATAGGTGCCTCCATGCTGTCCGGAGCTATTTCTTGTAGTAAGTGACTCACAAGTGCGTTGGGTGATCTCTGCCACAGTTTATATGTTTTGCTAAGATACAAAGCTTGGGCCTTGACATAGATATCTGTCAAATTAAGGCCTCCCTTTCCCGTTGCTAATGTAAGAGTGTCGTATTTTACTTTAAATAACTGTCCTCTACTTACAAAGTGGCCGAGCGCTGCTAGCATTTGTTGCGCTACTGTGCGAGGTAGCGGTAGCAGCTGAGCAACAAAGTTGATCTTCGAGGTGATGTATGTGTTCGCTAAATGTACTTTTTGCATTTCATTTATGTTCCGCAAAACATATTGCTGTGTGCTAGCTCTAATTTTTTCCAGCAGTCTTCTGTAGTTGAGGGCGGCACTGTTGTTGATATTGCGCGTGAATTCGATTCCGAGGGTTCTGAGTTTGTCCACAAGTTTTATGTGTTCGGTTCGAAATTCTATCCCTCGCCCGATGTTCAAAATTCTTGACTTTTTCTGGTTGAGTTTGGCCCCTGACGCGGCTTCACATCGAGATACAATGCGAAGTGCGGTCGCTAGCTCGCTTTCGTCTGTCACTATACGCGTACGCGTGGCAGACTATTTTCTGACCATGTAGCCGCAATCCTCGGAGTTCTTGGGTGAGCGTGAACAGGAGAGGTTCAAGCGCTAATGCAAAAAGTGCCATAGACATGGGGCATCCCTGACGGACCGAGCTCTTTATAGCGATCGGCCTGCTGAGTTGTCCGTTGATACTGATTTTGGACGTACCGCTAGTCAGTAGGTTCTTAATCGTGGTTACAACTTTTTGTGGCAAATGGGCTTCTGTTAATATTCTAAAAAGATATGAATGGTTGACCGCATCGAAAGCTTTGGCAAAGTCGAAGGATACGATAGCGCATCTGATATCACAAGCATCTGCGGTTGCGATAATATCGCGGTAGTCGCTTAATGTGTGATACATAGTTCTGTTTTTCCCCACACCTGTTTGATAGGCTCCCGTTATGGTCGTGATGACTGAATTTAATCTTTGCATTATTATTCTTGCAAAAATTTTATAGTCACTATTTAATAGTGTTATGGGTCTAAAGTTTTCGATAGTCTTCCCTCCTGAAGTTTTAGGGACTAAGACCACGGTGCCTTCACAAAATTCTGTCGGAATTTCGTTCATATTCGTTAGTTCATTACATACTAATGTCATCTTACTGGCTAACTGCTGTCGGAATGTTTGATATAGTTCCGCAGGTAGGCCATCAGGGCCTGGGGACTTATTTTTCGGGCTTCTTTGAATAGCGTCTATGACCTCTTCTTCTGTTATCTCTGCTGCGAGTTCTTCCGCGTCCTCAGGGCTCAGTCTTCCTGACAAATTCGACGTGATGGTTTCCTGCGCTATTTCGTCTGGTGGTTTATCTGCTAATAGTGCTGTAAAATGTTTGTGCACTTCTTCTCTTATTTCCACTTGTTCTGTCAATAGTCTTCCGTCAGTAGTTTTCAATTCCGCTAAAATTTTTCGGTTTGTCCGCTTGACTTCCTGTATGACATGAAACATAGACGTCGTTTCCTCTTGTATCGTATTTTGCAGTCGCGTTCGAACTTTGCATCCTTCAAGTTGTTGTCGCTTCAGCGTTAATAATTTGGCTTGTATTCGTTTTATCTGTCTGTAATTTTCGATTATAGTTGCATCTTGGCTATATAATTCTCGCAAACATTGGAAATAAAATTCAACAGTCTTCTTCTGCCATGCACTTTTTTCGCGAGAGTAAGTTTTTAAAGTTTTTATTATCGCCGGATTGGCACATTTTATCCACCAAATAACAGCGGAGTTGTATCTTGAGAACTTCCTCTCACAGTCTGCCCACGTATTACAGAAGGCTGCGCGGCATTCTGGATCGGAAAGATGAGAAACGTTTAGCTTCCACGATCCTTTTCCTCTGTAGGTCCCCTGTTTTGCAAGATTTATAGTGCATATGTACGCTACGTGGTCAGAGAATATGGTAGGCCATCTCTCAGATTGTAAAATGTGGCCTCGCAGATTGGATGTTACATACATTCTATCAATACGGCTGGCAGAGTGACCAGTCACATGGGTGAAACCGGGTCTATCACCGTGTTTTTCCTCCCACGTATCAATGAACTTTAAGTCTCGTACGATCGTCTCTAACTCAACAGATTTATTAAAATTGGGCGTCTGGTCCTTCGGACTAAGGACGCAGTTAAAATCACCCGCAAAAATTGTTTGTGCGGATCGTGGTAAAAGGAGAGGAACTATGTCTTCCTTGAAAAACTGTGCTCTTAGGCATTTATTTCCTGTTCCAGCGGGAGCATAAACGTTAATAAATCGAGTACTGTTCACAGTAAAAGCTATACCTCGACTGTTCGGCAGTTTCTCGATATTTTCAGTTCGTATCCCTTCTTTAGTCAATATTGCTGTACCAAGGCCATTGCCCAGTCCGGGGTTCATTATGACGTTGTAGCCAGTGATGCGATGTAAAGGAATCTCCTTTACCTCTTGAAAACATACTATGTCAATATCGGCTGCGTACAAAAAGTCTTGGAGATTTCGCAATTTTAGCGCGCTACTGATTTTGTTAATATTGAGAGTCGCAATTCTATACGCCTGAAGAGATGTCATGTTTGATAGGTCTTCCTCACTGTTTGTGTTGTCATGTTACGATGTTGGGCATTTCGCTTTAATAGAATTTCGGGTCGTCCTGGGGCAGGATTGCATCCGGGACGTCATTTTGCGGGTGCTGGGACTCCACCAATCCGGATGCGGACGACGCCCCTCCGGTATCTTCTCTATGTTCCGCCATCTCTGTATCATAAGTGCAGGCGTCAACCTCGGCTGCCCACTCTTTCGAGGTTTGATGTTTGTTCACGTCTTCTTGTGTATTTCCTGACAAGGTTTTCTCTCTAACTTCCTCATAATCCATCATCTCGGTACATTTTATTGAGGTCACAATCTCACGGTCTTGTTCGGTGATGGCTGTTTTAGATTTCTTCGTAATTTGTCGTTTTGCGGAAGTGATTTCTTGCGAATTTGCAGTCAGTGTTTGGGCCATCATTTTTGCTTTTTCACGCAGAATTTGTGCGTTTTTTGCGGCTCCCTGATGAGCTCTCCTGCGTTTTTTGTGCGTCTTTGGGGACGAGTCTGTATTCTGATTGTCATCGGTCTCAGATGTCTCTACGAGGCTGTCCTTGGGATTGACACATTCGGCTCGACATTTGTCGAGTCTTTCTTCCGTGTGGTCGGACTCATGATGTTCTGTATGTTGACTACCGTCTTGGTCGGTTGGGGTGGCCATGGGGGTAGGTTCTGCAATAACGGCTTTCATGGATTCCGTCACGTCGTTGAGGTCACCTTCTTCTTGTATGTAGGGTCTCCCTTCTTTAACAGCGGAGTCATTGTGTGAGGTGTGTTGGCCACTATCTCCATCCTTGTTAGCAGAGTTGGATGTGGCCTCGATGATCATAGATTCTATAGGTGTGGTGGTTTCCTTTGAGTCAATGTCGTCTATTAGTGTCGGATCTACGTTTGGTTCCGGTTGGACGTTTGCGCGGACTTCCGCGACGTACGTCACAGGTAACTTGGATATCGCGCTTGGCCCGTCCCTCTCTCCTGTCGGTAACTGCGCCACACGCCGCTGAACGCACTGGGCACGAACGTGTTCTGTCGACCCGCAGGCTGCGCACGTTCTCGGTTGTCCGTCGTACATCACTATAGCTCTATACCCACAAACAGTGATGTACGAGGGGATGTGCTTCAGCAAATCTATTTTCACTTGCCGTACACCGTTCAAAACCGGGAATTTATGAAAACTAGACCACTTTTCGGCGACGTTACGAATAACAGTTCCGTATTCCCGTAGTTTGACATTGATTTGTTCCGCTGATATTTCGAACGGTAACTCAAAAATCCTTAGAGTTCGTATACCCAGTCCTGCATGCGTGACTCGAACTGTTCCTACATTACCATCGGAATGTGTGAATTTCAAAGTGCCGCCGCAGGATGCAACTACTTGTTCACATTTTTCTGAGCTCGTCAACTTCAAGTAAACAGTACTACTAACTATCGACAGGTGTATTCCAATCAGGTCATCCGCGGAAAGTTTCATTTCTTCTTCTACAAAATTCTCAACTTCAAATGATCGAGGTCGTACAAAGTTCGGGTCGAAACTTATTTTCAATGTATCCTTTCGTAGTTGTTGATCCATTACGCCATTCTGTTTCTATATTAACGTGGAGAATATAGGACCCTTAAAGCCTACACTTACCACACAGCGCTCGGCCACCAGCAGCGAGGATGTAAACAACAGCGTCCGCACAGCACGGCCGCATCACGCGGAATGCCACTGGGGACACAGGGATCACCGCACCTGCAAGGACTACCTAAGCACGCCTTCCGCATTTTCAGCTTTGCCCAATCGCGGTTGATGTCATATATTCCAAGAATATGAAAGAATAAGAACTGCAGGATCAGAAGTGACGTCTATTCTTTGGAAGAGACGCCTCATGTTTATATAAATGTCATTTACCCTCAATATTGCGACACATTTGCAGAAACGTCCAAGGTATAAGTGGCAAGTAACAGTACAAAAGTCATTGTTGTTCCTGTATCTGTTAAAAAGAAGATTACGTTTAAAAGAATTGCTTGCAGTTTGTCTTAAACCCATTATCTCCGAGAGTACAGAGCGATGCCGCAAACCACACGGCTATTCTTGCGAGGTGGAGAGGAGTGAGTTCATAATTATTCATGATCGGATCTTCTGAAGACTTTTACAGTTGGCGGGTCTTTAGTATGCAGTTATTTACAGTTATAAGATACTAGTTGGAAACCCCGCTTTGCCCGGGTATTAATTTATTCTAGTCTTGGGTTGGTATTTCTTTTCTTCTCTTCTCTCTCTGTTCATCCTCCTCCTCCCCTATTGCAGCCACTTCTTCCCCTCTCTCTGCCTACGAGTCTTGCATTAGTGCAACTTCTCCTTTCCATTCTCTGTTCCCCTGCTCCTCACCCCCCCCCCCCCGTCTCTGCTGTCACTTTCTCTATCGCCTCCTTCTCCTCCCTCTGTTCATCTCTTCTCACCAGCCTGTTATCATCTCCCCTCTTTCAGTCACCTGCTCTCTCCTCTCTCTGCCCCCCCCCCCTTTCTGGCGCATATACGTATGTGGATCCTCCTCCACTTACTCCTCTCCCTCCTGAATATAAAACATACACATATGCGACAAGTTTCATGGTGACTGATCAAACGGTGTCCCACAGTGACTTCCTAAAGGAACCTCTAGCGTTAATTCAGGGAATAAGTTATATGCATTCCAAATTTCCTTCAATCCGTCCAACTATTTCAGCGTGAAGAAAAATAAATGTATTAACCCATAGTAAGATACTCTCCACCACGCACCGTACGGTGACTTGCGAAAGGTAGCCCATGTATTAATCAGGGTATACGCTATCTCTGTTGCAAATTTCATTCATATCCGTCCAGCCATTCCAGCGTGAAGGCGTAGGAAACGAATTAACTAATTGTAAAGCACCCTCTGCCATGTACCACATAGGAATTATGCCTATAACCTTCGCGCGAGTGTAGGTAATAAGTTGACAAAGTATTATCGCAATCGGACATACGGCATGGCCGTGCATAAAATACGAACAAAAAGACAAACAAACCTTAATTTTTATATATGAGATTTTTTAAAATTCGAATTAAAACCATACGTTGGTATGAACAGATTCCTTCTGCTGGTGGTTTTCACCCTAATGACTCGGCGCGCTTGGTGTGCATCAAAGCTGACAGCCAAAAAACCGTCATTTAAAAATCTAAATCAAATATGCTTTCCACTGAAGCATATTAAAAAAATTACTTTAAATTGTTTGCATAAAATGCACATGGTGTGAATTTTATGTTTTAAATATTTCTTTGATGATTATCACCCTGAAAAATGTAACTTTCAGAGAGAGCTGCTAGAAAATTAACTATTTAGTCACGTTAATTAATTGAAATGAGTGTAGGCAATCTGGATATATTAATACTGCACTGATAAACTGAATTGTTCAATCATATTTAAAAATTTCATCAGGATCGGAATAAGACTGTAGAATTTGACGAACTCCACATGTAAAGTATCCTCCGTTATGCACTATCCAAAATTTTATGTGACACTGACCTTCCTCTTGTTTTGATGGTCAAGTGTTCAAAATGTCTTAAAGATTTTAGGACGTACAAATTGTCCTTATTCGCATGTCGCATCATGCCACAGGTTTTCAACCATATAATTATTGATGACGTTATATCTCCTGAACTACACGGCGTAAGTAGTTTTTACCCCTACGTCAACTGTTACTTCATGGAAGGAATATGTGTACCAAACTTGGTTGAAATCGGTTCAGTGGTCTAATCATGATGTAGCACTTTTCCTCGGATTTTATTATTTATTGCGTCATATCTCCTGAACTATTTGTCACACAGTCATTTAATGGTGCCTATGACCATTGCGAAAGTGCAAGCAATATGTTGACAAAGTTTCATCACAATCGACTGAAATGTAAAGCCGCACATAAAATACGAACACATAAACATTCATTTTTTATATTAATTTTTACCAAATATGACGTGTTTTTAATGAATTTCAATCTTCCAAAAACAAATATTAAGGGCGCATGTTGTCTCCATGGGTGATTTGCGCATGCGCAAGGCGAGGTACGCATTAGCTCCATTGCCTTTGCTTCGGGACTATTTGTGCGTAATCGCCAGAGCTCGAGTAGCCAAGAGCTGGTGTCTTACCAGCTACAAAATGGCATTGCCCCTCGCTCCTCCCTGCCACGGTAGCGCCCATATGCTATCTCCAGGGGTTCAGAAGAGAATTTGAACCTCAGCCGCGCTTGCGCATTGGAACGCTGCGGCCACTGCAGCCTATATTGAGCTGCCGCACTACGACTCTATACGTGCTGTGCTGTCTCCACGACGTAAAACTTTCTTGGTGCGATAAAAATATTTTGAATGTGCTTATAAAATGATCTGATAGGATTAATTAACGAATAATGATAGTTGAAAGACAATTTTATTTTGTTTATTTATTTACTTTTTTTTTTTCACCGCAACTTTTTTCCAGTGAATACACAGGACGCGCCTCGACTGATTATAGGATACTATCATGCCCCGCCGACGAGTACGCGCCCCTATTGAAAAGTATAACTGTTTAAAAGTGGTCGCACTGTTGGTCTTCAGGAAGCTGGTTCGACGTATCAACGGATGCCACACATGTCGGGCGCCGTGTGCCGCTGCTTTCAACAATGGTCCTTGGAACATTCCAACTTGTTTGCACCAGTTTCTAGACGACCGAACAAAATCAGCGTACTGTGCGAGCAGTAATGTGTGATCGAGCATCATCCACCAAAGAAATCCGGGCATTTGTTGCACCTGCTGTGTAATAAGGACCAATCAGAACCGTCTGCTCGCAGCAGTACCGAGAACAGAGAACTGATTAAAAAAAAAAAAAAAAAAAAAAAAAAAAAAAAAAAAAAAAAAAAAAAAAAAATCAAAAATAATCGTGGGTACGACTGGCAACTACGCTTCGCTCACGACACACAGGCCCTTTCTTAGGCTCTATGGTAGGAGGTTGGTGAGGAGCATAAGGTATAAATTGCGGTCACACTTGCTATTCTTGCAGGGTAAAGTAGCCAGTGAACGCTGCGTTTCATAGGTTACACCCATTCCTTCGACAGGAAGATGCTGCGCCTCTTCGGCCACACAAAGCTCGTGCCCAGTCTGGGGATCGACATTGGCAACTAGGAAACGGTGGATAACGCATCTGCGCTATTCTGGTCCTTGCTCATTAGTCTCGATTACTTGCTGGCATGATTAATAGATTCCCATAATGAAAAGATATTTTTCATCTTAAGTCGTGTATTTATTTTCTATTTGTTCATTGAGTTTTTTATTTTTATTTTTGTTTAGAACTTTATTTTTTGTATTAAGCTTCTGCACTGAAATTTAAGATTCTTGTGGTCCATCATCACATGAATTATGTATTTTAGTAGAAATTATCCATTGTCAAATAAATTATGTATTTTATTAGAGAAATTATTAGTGGAAACATGATCAAACCCCAGACAAAAAGTCAAAATTTGTCGACCTGTGTTATTATTTACACAATATAGCGTATTCTTTTTCTAATACGTAAGGTGAATTTTCGTATTGAAAAGTGTAATTTAGAAAGGAATTAAAATTTCCAAGATTTATTCTGGATGCTGCATCTTATTATCGCATTTTTCGCTGCTGATGTTGTAATAAGTTAATAGTGCTATAAATATCTTGCTTGAAACACTTCTACCTGCAGTGGGGAACCTGCGTCGCACCGTGTCCGGACAGATCCGTTCGATGAGAAGCACGGATCCTCCGAAATCCGGTTTCCAGAGCTGTGGCATCGACGAGTGGCAGCTTTGTCTGGCCTTCTCTGAACCGCTGTGTGTGTGTGAGTAGCTGGGGCAAGGGAAAGGGAAGGACGTGGGTGGTGAAGGCTTGTGAGGGGCTCAGCGGGTTCTGCCGCCCTCAGGTCCACTGTGTTTGGGGACGGAATACCACACTACCTTCACAGGGCGCCGTTTTTTACTCTCCTGCCTGCTTTTGTACAAACGTGGCGGCGCGGGACGGGTGGTGGCTTCACACCCTGAGCACACAATGCCGCAGCCGCGGACTTGCTGCCTGCCGGCAGGAACAATTCTGCAAGATTTGGGTTAGTCTGTGGGATCACTTCTCTCACATTGTCACGACTATCATATAACAACATACTGTACGCAAGGGTTCAAATAAAATTAGCACAAGTTGTTTCTGTACCCGTTCAGTGATTACTGCAGAAGAATCAGATTACGCGGAGAGAATACATTCACACTCTTGGAATCTAGTCACGTATTTCAAAGTTGAACTAATTTCTGCAGCAGAAAAGTAGGAGTACTTTAAAGTCCATTTATTTCTAATAGAGTAGTACTATATCGAGAAATTTTCAGAGCCATGACTTCGTGATGCTTTACTAGAGTTAACTGTCATTCTTCCGTATACTGAACTTGTAAATGGACAGCGATCAGAACACTGGGCCCGGATTTGGAAGGACGGCATTTCATATCTGCCTCCTGCCATCCAGGGTTGCGTCTTAGTGATTGCCCTGAATCACTCCAGGAAGCTCCCGGGATGGCTCCTTCTGCAGCTACGTGGATATCTGCAAGTCACATTTAAGTGCATGGCAGAGGGTTCATCGAACCGCTTTCTCTACAGTTCCATTCTTTAATAGCTCTCGGGGAAAAGGAACACCTAAATATTTCTGTTTTCTATCTGATTTCTCTTCTTTTACTACGATCATCATAGGTCAGTGCTAACAAAATATGTTCGCATTAGGAAGAGAAAGTTGGTGAAAGAAATTTCGCAAATACATCTCGCCGCAACGAACAAACCTTTCTTTCAATGATTTCCACCCCAAATAGTGCATGCTTTAAAAGGGCGAGGCTCATTTCCTCTCCCATCCCTAACGAAACCAATTCGATCAGTGCTCCGTCTCTAATGACGATGTTGTCGACGAAACGTCAAACCCTAATCTTCTTTCGTTTTGTAAAAGGGAACTGCAGTTATACGGCACTGCAGGAGTGACAGTGTACACGTGAGACAATTATTGTGCAGTCTCCAAACTCATTATGAAAGGCTGCATGTCATCTGGCTTTGCCCAGCGCAATCAATTATTTTCCACCTTCGTAGCTCTCGAGAGTCATTTCTGTAGCAGAGTCCTTTTTTCAAAAAGTAATACACTGGCTAGTTTAGTTTCTATGGAAAAGGGTCGGGCATAGTGGGATAGTTGTTAAGCACGTATCTTTAAACTGCAAATTCGTGAGATCGAATTCTGGCCCTATCACAGAAATTCAAGTCTACATTTATACGTAATTGAGCTGAAAGACCCGGTACACTTATTTCTGTTAGCACGCACCTACTTAGAGAGTCATGTACCTCCTAGTAGACGAAAATATTTCATTTAACCGGCGCGCTAGTTCAGCGCGTTCGGTTAGAGGGCTTGTCGCTACATGTAAAGATCGACAATCCCACGTCTAGAAGGGATCGAAGTACCCGAAAAAATAACTGGTCAGTGATGTTGACTTCCACGAGGACGACCTGGGTTCGAGTCTCCTTACTGTGAAGGACTTTTTACTTTATGGGAGGACCTGAAGGGAGTACTCATACGTCCAGCAAACTGAAGAGCTACTTGACCGAGGGCCGGACGCGGTGGCCGAGGGGACTGCGGCGCTCCAGTCACGGTCTGCACGGCCACTACGGTCGGGGGTTCGAGTCCCCCCCTCGGGCATGGATATTTGACCTGTCCTTTGTGTTATCTTGTTCATAAGTAGTTTGTAAGTTTAGGGACTGATGACCCCGTAGTTAAGTCCCATAAGCTATACAAACATTTGAACATTTGAACTTGACTGAGGGACATCAGTGGCGGACGATTACATAGCGATGCGATGTAGGGCAGAACGAGGAACTTTGTCTGCTGTTCAAATGTCTGTAAATCTATCGGACCAAACTGCGTGGTCATCAGTCCGTAGCTTACAAACTGCTTAAACCTATGTAAACTAACCTAAGGACAACACACATACCCATGCCCCAGGGAGGACTCGAACCTCCACAGCAGGCAACCCTTTGTCTGCTTTTGCTTATAAATAGATATTAGTTGCTCTTTTTGTCTGAATCACCATTTACACGAATTAGACCTTCACTTTGGAAGGACTGCTTGAAAAATGAAATAAAGTAGAAGAGCCTTAGAGGACGTGTTTTTGGGAAAAAGGAATTAAGAACTTTAGCAATATTGAGAAATAAGATATAACATGATGGGAGCAATTATATAATGCATCACTGTTTAAATATGTATGACATTGAAGGCAAATATTTTGCTCGAGGTTTTAAAGTTCTCAGTTTTGAAGACAACGAGCATTGCATACCTACAGAACCCAAACATTTTTGTCTATATGAAACTTGCAAGTTAAATGCCTACGAGTGACAGCGGTGTTTATTACCCATATCGTATAGTATTCACCATCACGGACCATTTGCTGATACGGAGCCTCGCAATATCGTTTTGCGACTGGGAGGTAATTCGGTCGCTTTCCGGCTGCCGATTCGTTAATTTCCACAGGCCGTATTTGTATCTGCGCGGCTTCTTCCTTTTTCCGTTATAAAGTACGCAGTGTGTCGAAAATTTGATGGACGTTTTGATGGGAGGGTGTATGATAAATCTGGCAGCGGCCATTTTAATTCAAATGCTCGCAATAATTCAGCGCGGTGCTCGATGCGCGCCGGCCCATTCCGGAACACGGGCGCGTTCACGTTACAGCGCACTTCAATTAGGCCGCACTCGCCGCCCTAATTACTCATCAGAATTCGGGCTAATTTGACGTATCGATGTTCTGCTCGCAGGGAGCGCAGGCACGCGGCTGCATTTTGCGGTATGCAGTGCGCCCTGCGCCACCGCCGCCGCTGCCCGCATTCCTCAAACTGCGCCGCCATGTTTACCAACTTTTTTTTCCCAATGGAAACTGCAGAAATACGCAGGTATAACTTGAATTTTTTCAAGAGTGGGAATTAACATTCTAGCACTGGGAAACTTCAGTCTTCTTTAGAACACATTGCCATAACATTACTGATGAAACTAAATCAGTTAGGGGATCAGTTAAGCTCTCTAGTTGTGAGTATGTCATCGGAAGAATTAGCGAAAATGGTTCTACGTCTTTTTGTCAGTCCTCCGGAGTGGAGACAACAGCATTACGACAAGTGAGATAGAGGTAACATGTTCATGTTTGTAACCCTATTGCACCAAACAGCTGTGGTCATGAGTCCCTAAACTTACAGAGTACTTCAAGTAACTGAAACTAACCCAGGGACACACACACACACACACTCACTCACTCACTCACTCACTCTCACACACACACACACGCACACACTGCCCCAGGGAGGAGTCTAAAAACCACGCGTTCCGCATCAAGGCGCTTTAGAGCCCTTGGCCACTCCACCGCGGCTAGTGGTAACAATACAAAGTTGGTGCAGAGGGGGTTGTGTTACCAAACTGTTGGGTTAAGATAGTATAGGGAGTAGATATTGCAATGTAACAAATGTTCAAATGTTTGTATAGTTTATGGGACTTAACTACGGGGTCATCAGTCCCTAAACTTACAAACTACTTATGAACTACTTACGAACTAGGACGGCACAAATATCCATGCCCGAGGGGGGATTCGAACCCCCGACCGTAGTGGCCGTGCAGACCGTGACTGGAGCGCCTCAGTCCCCTCGTCCGGCCAATGTAACAGCAACGTGACTTAAACGAAACTATGGCATGGTGAGCAATTGGGCAGCTGGAAGCGGAACAGACACAAGGGAGGTGGCTGCAGCTATTGGAGTTTCCTAAAGTCTGATTTCCAAGCTCTGGATGCTATTTGAGAGAACAGGAACCGCGAAAAGAAGGCAAGACGAGGATCGTCCACGGGTAACATCAGCAAGGGATAACCGTTATCTCCGGTTAACATCCCGTCGAATTAGGAGGCTGATGCAACAGCTGAAACTCACCCTCCAGGCAACATCAGAACGCGCAGTGTCAACACGAACAGTCCGAAATCGCCTTCGGAAATGTGGCCTCTTAGCACGGAGGCCATGGTGTATGCCCCATTAAAACCACGACACCGTTTAGCCCGAAGAAACCTGGGGGAAAATCATCAGGATTGGAGTCGTACAGAATGTCGCCGAGTTCTGTTTACAGATGGTCAAGATTTTGTGTTTTGCCGGAGAATCGTCGTTCCCTCATCTTGAGACAACGTGGAACCCGGAACAATCCTGCTTGTGTGGAGGGAACATGTCATGATGGTGGACGAATGGTGTGGGCGTGAGTCAGTATTAGCGTACATACGGACCTCTATGTCGTTCAGAATGGGGCTTTGACTGTTCCGAGGTCAGACTAGATCCTTCGACCTTTCGTTGTCCCCTCCGCTGCTGCCATAAGAGATGGGTTCTTACTGGTGGACGATAACGTTTTTCCCCACAGAACTGCACTGGTGGAGAACATGCTTAAATCCGAGGGACTTCAACGAATGGAGTGGGTAGCTTTTTTATCGGACTTAAATGTCTGGGATGCACTTGGCAGACACATAGCAGTCAGACCAGCACCTTCACAACGGTAGCAGGGCTGGATATTGCACTTGTGAAAGAATGGAAACATATCCCTCAAGATCTGATTGATAACCTCATACTGTTCACGCCACACAGGTGTTCAACTGTACTGGTCGACCGAGGTCATCACACACCAGATTGGAGGGCAACGAGAGTGACTTTTTCACTATTACGGTAGCCCCATGTTGCCTCGCTCTAAGTAACGCAATGTAAAACCTCAAGTAAATATTTGAGACAGCAAAAATATCGTACTGCATCAGACACAGATTACAGGTGTAACCAATATCTGAATACAATACGTTAGCATGTGTATATTGTGTATGATATTGCACCTGATCCCCTAATTTTTTGACCGGTGTATATTCCACGTCACGATGGCATCCACATTGAAGCACCAGCTCTGCTCGGTAGGGAAGAGATACAAAAGACTGAGAAATGTTCATGAAAGTTACCTGCAGCCAGCGACTTACGTAGTGAGACAAACGTACGGATGCATACGAAGATCTCCTAATATCGTGTCGGCCGTGCTTTGTCCAGTAAACTACAGCATAAGTCGTTGCAAGTTCCCTTGCTGCAATACTGATCCATGCTGCAAACATAGCCGTCCATAATTACCAACGTGCTGCATGTGAAAAGATTTCTTGCGCGAGTAGACTTCTTAGTTAAGTCCGACAAATGTTGGATGGAGTTCATATCGGGCGATGTGTGATGCCAAATCATTCGGTGGAATGGTCCAAAATGTTCTTCAAACCAGTCGCGAACACGGCGCATTGTCAATCACAGACGTTCCATCGTTGTTTGGGAACTCTTTGAAGCTTCCACTTTTATAGCAAAGATAGCAGTGTACTTTTATGCTGAATTCTTTCAGTATCTTTTCATTTATTACTCGATCCTCCCATCTACAACCCTCTACATTAAAAATTAGTTACCATGGTGATGTTGACGTGAAAAATGTTCAAATGTTTGTAAACCTATTGGACCAAACTGCTATGCATCAGTCACCAAACTTACAAACTACTTTAAGGACAAAACACACACACACACACACACACACACACACACACACACACACACACAATCCAGAGGGAGGACGCGAACCTCTGGCCCAATCCGCATCTTGATGTCTTATATCACGGGACTACTCCCGCGCGGCCATGTTGATGATTCACAGAAACTTCTTCATGGTTGACTCACTCCTCTGCGGTGAGACTGAGATTGCAAAACGTGCTATCACCTTCCCACAGCCTGTTAAGAAACGTCATGTTGGTGACGATGAATACTGTTACTGCTATGTACTTTTGTGTTTGCGTATATAGAGAAGACATAGGATAAAACGATACTGGTACATTAACTACTCTCGTATAACACTTGGATGTCTACCAAGTTTATTGTCCCAGTCTTTTGACGAGACGCTGCAGAGATATTTGGAATGTAATTCATAAGAATACCGCAAATGCATTCTGAAGAATCAGACGCCAACAACTCCTTTCGTGAACCAAATACTGGCGGTAAAATACCTTGTGTAACACAGACTGCTACCATGAAGTGGAGTGTGTCATAAGCTAGTCTTAATGAAATCGGCTAGATAGGTATCACGTTTGTTTATGAACTGCTCACAAAACTTACTATCGCTCTCATCACTTGCATAGTCTGTGGTTTTCGCCCTCATCGCTTTGTAATTTTATTATATCAGAAACTTCTTTCTCTGTAGTTTATGGTCACAGGAAATCAGTAAATGCTGTTCCTCTTTTTACTGAGGTAATAGTGAACCTGTATTCTCAGTTGGGATCTGTAGAGCACTTCGTGTTTGCAGCTCGAGGAACTCTGCGTTGAACACTTTGTTTGAATTTAGAGACCCAAACCATTGAACTGTCTCGTAGTGGTCGCCCTCGGTATACAACCTCACATCATAACCAGTCCCAAGAAATTATAAGAGGAACACACGAGAAACAACAGAGGTAAGTATTCCCTTTCTGGAAGAAACTGTTGTGACCTAGAGGACGCTCATGCTTTTTCGCACCACCAGTTTAACCTATAGGCGTCTAGTACTAACAAAACTATACTCCATGGTAAAAGGCAAACTTTTACGGCCGGAAAGGTCAACCGGGGGACCACCTTATTTAATTTGATAAGACTCAGGTTTCAGCAGCCACAAATGGATACCACGAAAGACTGTACAGAGAGGCTATAAAAATTGTAAAACACTCCAATAATTTCAATAGGATGGAGGAGGGCGTGAAGCTAAATGAAATATGGATTCCAGTGTTGCAGAAGAAATGTCTTCCACCATTGGACGAAATTAACAATGGACGACGGCAATCGGCAACGAAGATTTGCGCGCGCATATCCAAAACATCAGACGTTACACCTCTGCGCGCGAGCCCTCGTAAACGGAGTTTGGCTGCAGTCAGTAGCGAGCCAGGGTGTGCATCGGACATTCAAAAGGGCCACGATCCCCCTTGAACATGTCCTCCGCAGTTGGGAACGAAACGTTGGGTTTGAATAATAAATCCATAAGACCACGGCATAATAGCCCGGAAATGTTTAGTAATATTAAAACTATACCCCGCCCTCCGAGTCGCGTCCCGCCCTCCGGGTACCATGCTGTACTAAGAAAGTGCACTGAAAAGTTACTTGCAGTGGAATCCGGTTCGACGACGTCAGTTTCCACGAACTCATGTTTTCCTTGACGCCTAATGTTCTAGGCAGAGAAACATGTAGACGTGGAGGAACATGTGCATCTCGGCGATGCACTTACGAGTTCGCCAGCAGTTCTTTACTGTTTTGGGCCAGTACGTACGGGCTTCATACACCTCATACTGACATATTGACACCGGATCCTTGCCATATCCATGTTGAGAACATTTTCATTGAAAAGGCAGAAAAGAATCGAAAGAAACAGACGACTGTGTGTGTTCATTTGAAACTGTTATGGCATGGTTGCGACAAGTTGAAACCTAAAATGAGGCGTCATAGAAACTCAGGAGGGTCATCGAGGGACAGTCGGATAGCAGTAAGCAGTGATAGTTCAACCACCTTGTGGAAAGTGGGGAAACATGGTATTATGTTATACAGCTTTTAATCTCCCAAATTTTCAAAGACATACGCTTTGAAATGGAGTGAAATTATTTTAAATACGATTGCAGTATACAGAACCAACAGAAATGTCCTGGTTAACACGACCGCTTTCGAAAATACGGAATCCGGCCCTGCATAGATTTTCATTTGTCATCGTTAAATGTACAGATGTTTCCGATTCATATTCGCGATTGAACTAAATTTCTTGTGTTTCATTTGATTGGACATTATTCTGTTCCTGTTTCCTAGTATATTTTTTAGTTTAATAAGGCATTTTTCTCTTTTCAATCTCCCGTTGTTTGCCGGCCGCGGAGGCCGAGGGGACTGCGGTGCGCCAGTCACGGTCTGCACGGCCACTACGGTCGGGAGTTCGAATCCCCCCTCGGGCATGCATATTTGTGTCGTCCTTAGTGTTAGATAGTTCATAAGTAGTTTGTAAGTTTAGGGACTGATGACCCCGTAGTTAAGTCCCATAAGCTATACAAACATTTGAACATTTGATTTGAACTCTCCCGTTGAAGAAAAGCCAAAACAAATCCGAAGGTAAACAGATGCTGCAAAACCTTTCTACATCTACATCTACATACATACTCCGCAATCCACCCAAAGGTGCATACTAGCCGGCCGCGGTGGCCGCGGGGACTGAGGCGCTTCAGTCACGGTCTGCACGGCCACTACGGTCGGGGGTTCGAATCCCCCCTCGGGCATGGATATTTGTGCCGTCCTAGTTCATAAGTAGTTCATAAGTAGTTTGTAAGTTTAGGGACTGATGACCCCGTAGTTAAGTCCCATAGACTATACAAACATTTGAACATTTTTGATTTTGGTGCATACTAATTACTTGCTTTTCTGTTCCACTCTCACACGTAGGAAAAACGAATGCTCGTATGCATCCTTACGAGCCCTAACATCTCTGATCTTATCTTGTGGTCTTTACTCGAAATGTAGATTGGCGGCAGCAAAATCGAGCAGCAGTCCGCTTCAACTTTCGGCCCTCTAAATTTCTTCAACAGTGCTTCTCGAAAAGAACGTCGCCTTCCCCCCAGCGACTCCCATTCCCGAAGTATTTCAGTAACACTCGCGCAGTGTTTTTCGACCTGTGGATAGCGACGCCCCGGGGGTCGCTAAATCTTGCTCAAAAATGTTCAAATGTTTGCAAATCTTATGGAACTTAACTTATACTAAAGACAACATAAACATCCATGCCCGAGGGAGGATTCGAACCCCCGGTGGGGAACGGCCTCACGCGTAGCAGCATAGCGCCTCAATGAGCTCGGCCACTCCGTCGGGCTGTACGTATCGCTTCACGTTTCCACTTCGCTATCATATCACATACAGTGGACCAGTGGAGTGTGTAAATCTCGCTTATAGACTTCTGGCACAAGTGACACCTAATCACAAGGCTACGTTCGAGAGTTCCATGGAGCGTCTCATTCTGCTCTCTCATGACTACTGAGGTCGATGATATGAAGTTCATGGAAGTAGGTAGCAGCACAATGCACCTAATATGAAAAAGGGTTTTTGTTGCTGTCCCGATACTTTTGATCACATGGTGTATGTTTTGTGTCTCGTTGCCGCTGGTTGTCTTAGGTGTCGGTGGCCGAGTAGAGAGACCGACACAGGGAAATAGGATGCACGTGTGTACGGGTACAGAGTCCGAGGTGACCAGCCAGAGGGACAGCAGAAACTAGAAACACTAAGCTAGATTAGTACAAGATGTATATTTCGAAGAAGTAGTACAATACTTAACTTGGAGAGCAGCAGACTAGTGGAATGCTGATACATAGTTTAACTAGGTAGAGACCTGCCTACTGATGAGTCTGTTCTTGTGCCTGCCCTATTGCCAAGTGACCGATCCAGTTCAGTAGTGGCCACGAGCGGAGTTGCAGCAGAGGGCGCTCGTGGCTGACGTCGTAAGAACGCCGCGCCGTGCTTGCATGGCGGCGCGGCGAAAGTACGAGGTGCATTCCAGTTCTAAGGCCTCCGATTTTTTCTAATTAACTACTCACCCGAAATCGATGAAACTGGCCTTACTTCTCGACGTAATCGCCCTGCAGACGTACACATTTTTCACAATGCTGACGCCATGATTCCATGGCAGCGGCGAAGGCTTCTTTTGGAGTCTGTTTTGACCACTGTAAAATCGCTGATGCAATAGCAGCACGGCTGGTGAATGTGCGGCCACGGAGAGTGTTTTTCATTGATGGAAAAAGCGGAAAGTCACTAGGAGCCATGTCGGGTGAGTAGGGAGCATGAGGAATCACTTCAAAGTTGTTATCACGAAGAAACTTTTGCGTAACGTTAGCTCGATGTGCGGGTGCGTTGTCTTGGTGAAACAGCACACGCACAGCCCTTCCCGGACGTTTTGTTGCAGTGCAGGAAGGAATTTGTTCTTCAAAACATTTTCGCAGGATGCACCTGTTACCGTAGTGCCCTTTGGAACGCAATGGGTAAGGATTACGCCCTCGCTGTCCCAGAACATGGACACCATCATTTTTTCAGCACTGGCGGTTACCCGAAATTTTTTTGGTGGCGGTGAATCTGTGTGCTTCCATTGAGCTGACTGGCGCTTTGTTTCTGGATTGAAAAATGTCATCCACGTTTCATCCATTGTCACAACCGACGAAAAGAAAGTCCCATTCATGCTGTCGTTGCGCGTCAACATTGCTTGGCAACATGCCACACGGGCAGCCTTGTGGTCGTCCGTCAGCATTCGTGGCACCCACCTAGATGACACTTTTCGCATTTTCAGGTCTTCATGCAGGATTGTGTGGAAAGAACCCACAGAAATGCCAACTCTGGAGGCGATCTGTTCAACAGTCATTCAGCGATCCCCCAAAACAATTCTCTTCACTTTCCCCAATCATGTCGTCAGATCGGCTTGTGCGAGCCCGAGGTTGTTTCGGTTTGTTGTCACACGATGTTCTGCCTTCATTAAACTGTCGCACTCACGAACGCAGCCGGCCGCAGTGGCCGAGGGGACTGAGGCGCTCCAGTCACGGTCTGCGCGGCCACTATGGTCGGGGGTTCGAATCCCCCCTCGGGCATGGATATTTGTGCCGTCGTTGGTAGTAGGTAGTTGATAAGTAGTTTGTAAGTTTATGGACTGATAACCCAGTAGTTAAGTTCCATAAGCTTAACAAACATTTGAACATTTTGAACATCACGAACGCACTTTCGACACATCCATTAACTCCATCACCACATGTCTCCTTCAACTATCGATGAATTTAAATTGGTGTAACACCACGCAAATTCAGAAAACGAATGATTGCACGCTGTTCAAGTAAGGAAAACGTCGCCATTTTAAGTATCTAAACAAGATCTGATTCTCGCCGCTGGCGGTAAAATTCCATCTGCCGTACGGTGCTGCCATCTCTGGGACATAGTGACAATGAACGCGGCCTCATTTTAAAACAATGCGCATGTTTCTATCTCTTTCCAGTCCGGAGAAAAAAAAAACGGAGACCTTAGAACTTGAATGCACCTCGTACATGACGCGCACTTGAGACTTGTGCGACACCACAGTATGGGCTTGTCCAGTGGCGGCGCTAGGCGTCGGCGACGTCGGCCACCGCCGCCGGCCTCGCGCCTGTGGGGGCCTCGCAAAACATTGTTAAAATTTCAGTTTTTTTTTCTTCTTTTTTTTATATTTGATGTTTAACGGCGCTTTCCAAGTGACAGGTTATATAGCGACAACCTACATCTAATTTACACTAGCTTAACGAATGGACGAACACAACATTCGTACCTAAGGGACCTCGCTCACCGCGGATGGAGAAAGCTTAGGGTTTAACGTCCCGTCGACAGCTTGGTCATTAGAGACGGAACTTACGCGCGGAGTTTTGGGTAAGGATGAGGAAGGAAATCGGCCGTGCCCTTCGAAAGGAACCATCCCGTTATTTGCCTGAAGTGATTTAGGAAAATCACGGAAAACCTAAATCTGGATGGTCGGAGGTGGATTTGAACCACCATCCTCGCGAATGCGAGTCCAGAGCGTTACCACTGCGCCACCTCGCGCGGTTCGCTCACCGTGGTATGACGCCTTAGTGCGCTCGGCCATTCGCGGCTGGCAGCTATTTAGTTATCCGTATTTATTTTCGTATGAGTGCAGCAGTGATGCAATTTTTAAATACTTGTAAAACAATTTCTTCAGTACATTTTAGAAAATGATTTGGAAGATGTATATCCAAATGTTTATGTAACAATCAGAATCATGCTCAGTTCCAGTCGGTACAGCGTCGGCCGAGAGAAGCTTCACAAAGTTAAGATTGATTAAGACTAACTTGAAAAGCACAGTGAACCAAGAAATCTGAGTTGTCAGTACTATGAACTGAAGCCGAAATAGCGGGTAGTATTAAAATGTCATCTTGAAAAAATTCTGTGAGACGAAAAACTGAAAAGTTTTTCTAATTTGTGTTTGTTTATTGTAATTTTTGTCATTGCAATAATACTCGTATATTATACTAATAGAATTTTAGTATCATTATTATTGATGTATAATTCAGCTCATTTAACGTTTTCTTCATTGATGAAAACATGAAAGGGGTCTCGCAAAGACGAGTTCGCCGACACCCAGTTTTCGTCTAGCGCCGCCACTGTGCTTGTCAGGACTGCATGTGCAACAACTTTAGTCACAACAGTAGCGGTACATCTGTTTTGCTCTTTCCACGCAGTTGGTTCCGGATCAAGGTCGCTTACCTGAAAGTGATGTATTTGCCACTATTCATTGTCGTGAGTGTTCGTACCATCAGGACGGAATCATACGGACTTCAGAAACGCAATTCTGTGCTGAAAGGTACGCATCGTACGTGCCAGTGCGGCAGTGGCCCGGGTACCCAAAGCGGGCGTGGGCACTGTGGTGTCGCACAAGTCTGATGAGCGCGCCACCTACTTTCGCCGCGCGCCACCATGCACGCACGGCGCGGCGTTCTTACGACGTCAGTCACGAGCGCCCTCTGCTGCAACTCCGCTCGTGGCCCACCACTGAACTGCATCGTTCACTTGGGATTCAGACAGGCAGTGAAACGGACTCATCATTAGGCAGGCCTCTACGTAGTTAACCTGTGTCTCAGCAGTACACTTAGTTGGCAGTCATGAACTTTGTAAAAGTTAAGTATTATATTTCTACGAAATATACAACTTGTTCTAATCTAGCTTAGTGTTTCTAGTTTCTGCTGTCCCACCGGCTGGTCACCTCAGACTGTACCCGCACACGCGTGCATCCTATTCCCTGTGTCGGTCTCTCTACTCGGCCAACGGCATCCAGGACAACCGGCGGAAACGAGACACAAAAGTGACGACGAGGCTGGGATGCAAAAGTGGCGACGAGGATGGGATACAAAAGGCACCGCTAGTGCAATCGCAGCGCGAGTCCGCCTTTGAGGCCGCGTAGCGGTGCGGCAGGCGTCCGTCGGACGCGGGATCGATGTGTCCGGCCGCGATCTGTAAAGTTTTAATTAAAAGGCGAGTTTTAATGAGGGCGGCGGGCGCTGCGCTGGCGGCGTGCAGCGCGGCTCGCAGCTCACGGCCGCGGCCTGGCCATGAATCAATAACAGTGGGCCGGTGCGGCGCGGCGCGGCGCGCTGTCGTGTCGTGTCGTGTTGCGCTGTGTCCTGTTGTGTTGCGCTGTTTGCTGGCGTCGAGAGCGCGTGCTCGCGGCCGCCCCTGACAGACAGGTTTTCATGTCGGCCCCTCCCCGCCCCGCCGCGCCGACCGCTGCCCCCGCCCGCGCGACTGTTTAGTCCTCGGCCGCAGGAAAGGCTGTTGACGTCACTGCCGCCGAACAAGCTTCTGGCAAATTAAATTTCTATCCGCGGCGCGTGTCCGCCGGCCGCGCACGCTGCTGACACATTTTCCGCGCCTGTTCCTGGCGGTGCCGGCGAATGTGGTGCGACGTTCCTGGCTTTTCAGCCATCGAGTCTCGTTCTAAATTTAATTTTGCTAGTTGGTTCAGACGCAGTAGTAGAGAATGGAGGACGTAACAGTTGATGTGAAGTGGTAGGTGGTGCCGTATCAATTCCATGGAAAATTCCCCCAAAATTGTGAGTGATAATCTTAGTGGCTTAGGACCTTGCGCGCTATACCATATAATATCACTTCTTAACTAGCAGCCGGCCGCGCTGACCGAGGGGACTGCGGCGCTCCAGTCACGGGGGTTCGAATCCACCCTCGGGCATGGATATTTGTGCCGTCCTTAGTGTTGTTTAGTTCATAAGTAGTTTGCAAGTTTAGTGACTGATGATCCCGTAGTTAAGTCTCATAAGCTATACAAACATTTGAACAAATTTTGATTTTGTTAACTAGCAGAAATTCGGACGCGCTCGGTTAGCCGTGTGGTCTAACGCACCGCTTTCCGAGTCGGGGAGGCGTACCCGCCCCGGTTTGAATCCGCCGGGCAAATTAACGAAGGGGGTCGGAGTGTCAGCCAGCCTGCATATGGGTTTACAAATGTTTGTAAATCTATCGGACCAAACTGCGTAGTCATCTGTACGTAGCTTACAAACTACTTAAGCCTAGGTAAACTAACCTATGGACAAACACACACACACACACACACACATGCCCCAGGGAGGACTCGAACCTCCACGGCGAGCAACCGCGCGCTCCGCAGCGAGACGCTTTAGACCGCTCGGCTACTCCACCGCGGCGGCCAGTTTTCGACATCCCCCTACGTGAATACGGAGCTGCTACCCAAGTCCCACCTCAGTTAAACGATTCGCAAACATTTCCTAACACTTTATACTTTTACACAAATAACATTATACGCAAACATTTCGGGGGCACATTTCCTCCTGAGGGGCATTTGTTGACGACAGGAAGGGCATACGGTCATCCCGTAAATATCAATACACTAAATTCAAATTAACAAGGCTGACCCTGCATGTTCGGGAACACGGCCAAAGAGGAAGGCAAAGAAACTAGCAGAAATCCGGCGTCGCCCGAATACTTATTTATTCCAATCTTATGTTAGCCCATCTCTCTTTCCCTTTCCACTCTCCCCAACTTCTCTTTCCTTCTCTCTCTGTTCATATTCTTATCTTCCCCTCCTCTCTCTCTTTGTTAACCTCTCCTCTCTCTCTCTCTCTCTCTCTCTTCATCTCTCTCTAGCCCTATCTCTGCCCTTCTCCACCTTCCCCTTTTCTCCCAAATTTCCTTATCGTCTATATGTCCTACGCTATCCTGCTTCATTTACACCATCAATCAGTCATATCTACTCGCCATGAACTCAGTTAGACCTAGGATTACAATAAAAAATAATAAAAAAAAACTTAAATTGGAAACAACAGATAGAAAATACTGTAGGGAAGGCGAACCAAAGGCTACGTTACATTGGCAGAACACTTAGAAGATGCAACACTGCTACTAAAGAAACTGCCTATTATACAGTTGTGCGTCCTATTTTCAAATATTGCTGCGCATTGTGGAATCCACACCAAGTGGGTCTGACGGACGATTTAGAGAAAGGTCAGAGAAGAGCAGCTCGTTTTGTATTATGGCGATATAGGGGAGAGAGTGTCACAGAAATGATGCACGAATTAGGGTCGAAATCATTAAAAGAAAAGCGTTATTTGTTGCGGCAAAGATTGGTTTGCGAAATTTCTTTCACCAACTTTCTCTTCCGAAGGCGAACATATTTTGTTAGCACACACCTACATAGCGAGACATGATCACCAAAATAAATCAGATCAAAAACGGAAAGATGTACATGTTCCTTTTCTCCCGCGCTATTACAGAATGGAACGGAAGAGAAATATCAGAAAAACTGTTTGATGAACCTGCTGTCACGCACTTCAATCTGATTTTCAAAGTATCTCTTCAGTCAGTTACATCCTCTGTCTGTGAAAAATTATTTCACTCTGTTAACTTTCATGTTGATCCAGCAAGTGGTGTCTATTGCAAGAAACCCTCCGCCTGCACCGTACGAAATGTTAGGTAGGCATTGATCTTTTGGAGGTTAACCGTACGAAATTTCATAAAGTTCCAAATAAAACAGTAGATTTTGTCGAAGGTTGTAGGTAAGGGATCATCTGCCATGCACCACACACTTTTACGTAGACAGTGACGTTTCTCTTATGTTGAAGATCAAGCGTGCAGAGTTTCGTCGCAATCGGATGAGCGGTATGGCAGTGCATAAAATGCGAACAAACACGATGCAGCAATTTCCCTCAAGTCTGTGTTAATGACGCCATATCTCCAAACTATAAGTCAAACAATGAAATAATTTTGTAGGTACATTCAAAAGTACGAATGGATACTGTTCCTAAAATATTTTGTGAATACATTTAGTAGAAAATAAGTGATAAATTTAAACATAATTCATAATGAGGCAGTTTTTTACGCCTCTCAGTGACTATGATTCCGTGTGGCATTTTTGGCCGTTGGCCCCGACTGAATTCGTATTCAGCCTGCCTGGTCTAAATCTTTTTAGCTGACGCCACTTCGACGTGGTATGGATTCGACTAATATCTGAATTAGTGCTGGAAAGGAATCGACAGCATGCGTCCTGCTAGGCTGTCCATAGATCAGCAAGAGTACGATAGAATGCTGATCTCTTCTGAAGAGCGCGGTGCAAGGCATTCAATATATGGTCATTAATGTTCATATCGCGGTGTTTGATGGCCAGCGGAGGTGTTCAAATACAGAAAAGTTTCCCTGGAGCCAGTCTGTAGTAATTCTGGAGTTGTGGGGTATCGCATTATCCTGCTGAAATTGCTCAAGTCTGTCACAATGCCTAATGAACATGAATTGATGCAGGTCATCAACCAGGATGCGTACGTACCTGTCACCTATCAGAGTCGTATCTGGATGTATCATGGGTCTGCAGCGATGTCAGAGAGTTATATCGCATTCCCGAGGCGCACTCGTCTAATGGTCATACGGGAAAATCACCACTTAATCTTACCACGGAGATGTTATGTCTCGTCTCTCGTGCGCCGATAATAACACCACTTTAAAACTCACTCAAATAGTGATAACCCGCCACTGTAGCTGCTGTCACCGACTAACTCTTGCGCCAGACACCTGTTGTCTTATACAGGTGTTTATTATCGCAGCGTTGTCCTCTTATCGTTTACACATTTCTGTATTTGCATAATATGTAGGCCTATGCCTTTTCCAGTCTCTTTGGCTCTTTGGTGTATAGCCCTCTATAACGTGTTTTTAACTCACTGTCTATTCATCTTGTACCCTGAGTATTAATAAAATGTCATTCCCAAATTTATTGGTGTGCGGCTGATGTTTAACACCACCGTGCCCCACTGCTTCCACCTCCAAGCAGCTTAAGTGCGTAGTGGTGAAACAGTGGCCGTTCTAATGTCTCCAGTGTCCTTTAAATAGTGCCGTGGGCAGTGGTATTCCTTGTTATGTGAACGTCATCGTTCAGCTCAATAGGTTATCCTCTCTTTGAGGATAGTTCAAGTGGAGTCTTTGTCATTTGACATTTACTTCAAATAGGATGGGTGGGAGTATCTTGGGGCTGTTATGGAAATATCTGGGTACGGTGAGTTTGTTGTGTTACTAGAACTGCTAGCTACTTGTTTAGCGGAGAATGAGTTAGGTGATAATGATAATGATGATGGAGCGGGTTAGGGATTCGCATGGCCAGCTACCTCGTCTCGATAACAGCGTCCAGCTGTCTTCTTCGTGGATGCTGCAAGATGAGTGACATGTGCGTCCCATTCACCAGCTTTCTTCTGGGCTTCTAGTTGGGCGATGTAGACGCCCCACTCAACAGAGGATTACTTGGAGTAGCAGTCCGCAAGATTCTTCTTGTCTTTAATAGCAGCAGTTGTATCTGGTCCCTGCTAAAGTGTGTCCTGAGGACCACTTGCTCCTCCGCGTCGGCAGCCTTCTCTTCTTGTCCCAGGGCGACGGCGGCGCACGACGCGTCTTCGCTGGCCGCGCCTTGTGCGGCCGCTGGCGTCGTCCTCGGCTCCTGGGGTTGATCGATTGCTTGCGATGCCCGTTGCGTTGCTACAGGCATCGCCTCTTCTTCCCTTGATTCTTCCACAGCCTTCTGAATTTCTTCAGTGGCCGCGAAAGCAGTCACAGCAGCATCTTCTTGGTTTTCTGTGGTTTCCAAGATGACGTCCGCCTGTGTAGCCGCTCCACACAGGATGGGAGCAGCTGGCGCCGCCTGGGTCTCGACCGCACGCAGCTCCTCCTTCAGGAGCTGATCTGGTCGTGCAGTGCGGCAAGCTCCTTCTTCGTAGCCTCCCTTTCGGCCGGCAGGGCGGCCTGCAGAGCGGCCACTGCGTCGTCAGCGGCAGTCGGCGTGTCGGTACGCGATACCCTCTCTCTGTTCGTCTTCACCCTCCCATTTCTCTGCCTATCACCTCCTCATCTCTCGGTCGAGCTCTCCTCCTCCACCCCATTCAGCCCATTGTTTCCTCCATTTGTGAAAAATTGTACAATTCTGTTAACTTCGTGATCAGTGAAGTACTGTTGAAATTTATTGTAAGGTAAACTCCGCCTCGCACCATATGGTGGCTTCCTAAAAATAGCCCATTTATTACTCAGGTTATTACCTACCCCTGTTTGAAATTTCGTACATACCCGTACAGCTATTTCAGCGTGAAGGGACAGAAAACGAATTAACTAATTGTAAAGCAGCTTCCGAACATGCACCATACGAAGTTAATTTTAGTTTGCTCTTACCCACTGTAAGGTATCCTCCGCCAAGCGCCATACAGTGGATTTCTATAGGTAGCTCATAAGCTTATAAACTATCTGCATTCCAAATTTCATTTAAACCCGTCTAGCTGTTTCAGCGTGAAGAGAAACAAACGTATTAACCATCTAAGGTATCCACCGCTATGCACCATATGATGGCTTACGAAAGGTAGTTCATGTATTAATTAGAGTAAAAGCTACTCTGTTCCAAATTTCATTCATATCCGTCCAGCCATTTCAGCGTGAAGTGGTAAGAAATGAATTAACTAATTGTAAAGCACCCTCCACCCAGGCTGTTGGGGGCCTGGGGCGGCGGCGAAACAAAATGAGCCCCCCCCTCCACCTCTCCACTTGTATTACTATAAAAAAGAATTGGAGGCCGTCCCGGGATCACAGGACGAGAGGCATGGGACAGTCTTAAAAAAATAGCTTTCGAGATTTGGGGGGCCTCAGCAGTGGCTAAAAAAAAAAAAAAAAAAAAAAAAAAACAAAAAAAAAAAACAAAAAAAAAAAACCCTTGCTTTCGAAATGTTCAAACGTTTGTATAGCTCATGGAACTTAACTACGGGGTCATCATCAGTCCCTAAACTTACAAACTACTTATGAACTAACTAATTCTGAGGACGGCACAAATATCCATGCCAGAGGGGGGATTCGAACCCCCGACCGTAGTGGCCGTGCAGACCGTGACTAGAGCGCCTCAGTCCCCTCGGCCACCGCAGCAGGCTCTTGCTTTCGAGGCTCCCCAAGGCTGGAGGCCTAGGGCGGTCTGCCTCTTCCGCCCCCCCCCTTCCTTAGTCCGCCACTGCCTCCACCATGCACCATACGAGGTTAATTTGAATATGCCTACAATCTACGTGTGTGTGCAAGATTAAGTTGACAAAGTCTTATCACAATCAGATGTACGGTATGGCTGCGAATAAAGTACATTATTCTGGACGACAGCACATTGCGCAAATTGTATGGGAGTTTTGGTTCATACTTCATCGATATTACAGCATTAGTAGTGAGCTTCTTGATGCTGTCGTGTCGTTCAAATATCTACGCGTAACATTGCAGAGCGATATGAAACGGAACGAGCATGTAAGGACAGTTGTGAGTAAGGCGGACAGCCAACTTCGTTTGATAGGGAGAATTTTGGGAAGATGTACCTCACCTGTAAAGGAGACTGTGTATAAAACTCTTGTACGACCACGTCTTGAGTATTTCTCACGTGTTTGGGACCCACAGCAGATCAGTTTAAAGGAAGACATAGAGGCGGTTCAGAGGCGAGCAGCTAGATTTGTTACCGGTAGGTTCGACCAATGTGCGAGTGTCACGGAAATGCTCCGGCAACTCAATTGGGAATCGCTGGAAGAAAGACGACGTTCTTTTCCTGAATTTCTGTTAAGTAAATTTAGAGGGCCGGAATTTGAAGCTGAGTGTGGTACGATCTTGCTGCCGCCTACTTACGTTTTGCGTAAAGATCACAAAGACAAGATAAGAGAAATTAGGGCTTGTACGGAGGCATATAGGCATTCTTTTTTTCCTCGTTCAATTTGGGAGTGGAATAGGAAAGGAAATGCCTAGTAGCGGTACACTGTACCCTCCACCACGCACCTTACGGTGAATTGCGGAGTATGTATGTAGATGTAGATGTAGATATACAAAGTTTCGTACCGATCTGACTATCTGACATCTGGAGGTTCGAGATAACTTGTATGTGAGAACACTGTGCAGGCTAGTTGAAAACGGACTGGTGGACATACCTGCACCCTGGACTCGGTGAGCCCGATGCGCATGGCGATCTCCTCGCGCATGAAGATGTCCGGGTAGTGCGTCTTGGAGAAGCAGCGCTCGAGCTCGTTGAGCTGCGCCGGCGTGAAGCGCGTGCGGTGGCGCTTCTGCTTGGCGGGCTTGTCGCCGTCGGCGGCGGCGGGCGGCCCGCTGCCCGGGGGCGGCGCCTGGCCGGGCTGCGACAGGCCGGGCGGCGGGGGCGGCTGCGGCGGCTGCGGGGGCGGCAGGTCGCAGAGCGGGCCCAGCCGCGGGTCGCCGCCGCCGCCGCCCTCCTTGAGGTCGTGCTGCGGCTGCTGCGGTGCGTGCGGCGGCGGCGCGTGCGGCGGCTGGTGCTGCGGCGCGTGCGGCGGCGCGTGCCGCTTCACGTCATCGCACACCTCCTTCGGACCTGCCGACCACGAACACACACGTCACACCGCTGCGCGGGAAGTAAACACTGGCTTAGCAAACGTCATGGGCCAGCTGTGTTGCTTCTGCTCCACACTCACCCTGTGCCAGTTGTAAAGGAGACTCCCCAAGACGTGGTGGTACAAATGATTTGCCTAAAACGCAACGCCGTGATGAGCAGAATCAGTTCAAACGGTCGTTGGTGCCTGGTAGATGGGAATTTCTATTTCGGCTTTATTGAAGGATATCGGACCGACACGTTTAATCTTGGTCCCTATGAATGTCAAGATCACAGATTGAAAATCAGTTCTTAGCAAAGAGGGGAAAGTAGAAAGATGGAAAGAATATATACGGTGAATCTAAATTCGTGCACTCGGGCTTCGCAGCGCGATTCCTCACATGCTAGGAATAAAAAAAAAAAAAAAAAAAAAAAAAAATAAACGCTCTCACAACATTTCGTTTTGTTGCATATTTCCGGCAATAAATGGACGTCGAAGATTGAGATGGGTGTGTGTCCCATACATCAGTGTGTATCAGAATTACACTACTACGCCAACAAACTTCTAGGGGACGTGGGAGTGGCCGAGGGGACTGCGGCGCGGTCTGCACGGCCACTATGGTCGGGGGTTCGAATTCCCCCTCGGGCATGGATATTTGTGCCGTCCTTAGTCTTAGTTAGTTCATAAGTAGTTTGTAAGTTTAGGGACTGATGACCCCGTAGTTAAGTCCCATAGACTATACAAACATTTGAACATTTGAAGAACTCCATACTCGGAAACACCATTCAACGACGCTACGGAGAGTCCAAGCTACAGGCACTAGCTCCTGCCGCTAGACATCCCCTCCAGCAACTCTGACGCTCTGTAGCGTCATTGGATGACGTTTCCGGGCTTGGGTTTCTATGCTCACTTTGTTCAAGACACCTCCCACATCCACTAGAAGTTTGTTGGTGTAGTAGTGTAATTCGGAAACACACTGACGTAAGGGAGACACACCCATCTCAATTTTCGACGTCCATTTGCTGCTGGAAATAAGCACAGAACGAAATTTTGTGAGAGATTTTTTTTATTGCTAGCATGTGAGGAATCGCTCTGCGAAGCCCGAGTGCGCGAATTTAGATTCACCCTGTATAGAGGGGCTTTACAAAGGAGATGAACTTTGAAACAACATTGTGGGAAGAGGAAAGAGATGAAGGTGAAATAGGAGATTCTATACTAAGAAAATAATGTGACATAGCACTGAAAGTCGAAACAAGGTACCCGGAGCAGACGACACTTCTTGAGAGCTACTGAAGCCTCTGGGACAGCCATACATGGCAAACGTATTTCACCTGATCTGTAAGATGTATGAGACAGGCGAAATACTCTCAGACTATTAGAAAAATGTAACAACCCCATTCCAAAAAAAGCAAGTGAAGACACGTGTAAAAATTACAGAATAATCAGTTTAATATGTCATGGTTGCAAAATTTTAACACCAATTGTTTACAGAAGAATGGAAAACTGGTAGAAGCTGACCATAGGGAAGATCAATTTGGATTTAAAAGAAATGTAGGGACATGAGAGGCAATATTTACATTACGACTTATCTTACAAGATAGATTAAGGAAAGGCAAACCTGCGTATTTAGCTTTTGTACATTTGGAAATGGCTTTTGACCATTGAATATTTTCTGTCAAAATCTAAATTCAACAGGGATAAAACTTAGGGAACGGAAGGCTATTTACAACTTGAGCAATAACCAGACAGCAGTTATTAGAGTCGAAGGGCATGAGAGCGAAAGAAATAAGACAGGGTTGTAGCTTTTGTCCAGTTATATTCACTTTGTACATTGAGCAAGCTGTGAAGGAAAGCAAGGAGAGCTACTGGCCATCCATCGATGACAGTAAACGACATGTGAATGGATCGTCAATAATAACAGATGGGCAACAGTGTAAGAAACCACAGTACAATTCAATCCACGACGTGTTAGACTCGTCTCCCACTGGACAGTTCGTAAGAACGTAATTTCCATTGGTTATGACACCCTACGGCATCCGGGCACAACGACTCTCATTTGTCACCAGTCACCAGGAACGGACTTAGAAACAGTGGCGGAACGTGATACGGCAGAGAAGTAACGGTTTCAACTGTACCACGCTGATGGGAGGCAATGTACGTGGCGGAGACCAGACGAATTCTGCCTGTCAAGAAGGTGTGGTGCGAGGCAGCGGTGTGGCTTTTATGGTCTGGGGGTCATTTTTTTCTGGTATGTAATGGGCCCTGTAGTATTCTGAGCTGCTCGGGCACCTTCTTCAATACCCTGGCGGTTCTGCACAGTTTCAAGCTGATAAAACGCCGCCACATCGCTCCCACGCCACCTAGGAACATGAAGCGATGCTATGGAATGCAGTATCCGTGCCATAGATCCTACATCCACGAACAGTCCAGAATTAGATGCCTCTCAGCAAATTATTTGGTTTGAGCTGCGTCCATAGGAGTGGCAGTGACTCGTAGACTGTCTTCTGCCGTGCGGGATTGGCCGAGGGCTCTATCACGCCATGCTGTTAAGTGCGCGGTGGCTTCCCGTCGGACGCACGAGTTCTCCCTCGGGCATGGGTATGTCTGTTGTCCTTAGCGTAAGTTAATGTAAGAAGTTTATAAGTCTAGCGTCTGGTGACCTCTGCAATTAGGGCCCACTGCTCTACAAACGTTTGAACAGTTTTGACTCTCTTCCATTGTGTCTGACATGAGTCCGCAGGGCCTGAGAAGCCCCACACGATATTCGTCTGCTACCTCAGGACATCAGCTAAGCCAGTGAAGACAGCTCGCCATTAAAACCGCTATTGATGAAATGTACATCTTGTTATATGTGCATATGATTAGCACTTTCATACAAACACACAAAACATCACATACGTTCTGTAAGTTAGGAAAAATGAAGTGCCGGTTTTATAGTTAGTTCACTATCTCCAAATATTTGTTGTTTCTAAGATAACTGTTATATAATAACAATTATATAATTTCAACACTGTATATTTTAGTTCGTATTAGTTACACTATAAGCTTATTTCAACTTAATAGTCATCTTCAGGTGTTATGCCACATTCTGTTATGTTGTACATTTCAATATTATTGTGACGTGATATATTTTATTATTATTTCTTCTTATATATATATATATATATATATATATATATATATATATATATATATAAAATCACGTAACTTATAATATTGTGCTGCCATGCAAGATCTTTATCAAGTTACGGATTTTGACATTTATTTGACAGCTATACAGAGATGTAATATGCATAACACCTGAAGATGACTATTGAGTTGAAATAAGCTTATAGTGTAACTAATACGAATTAAAATATACAGTGTTGAAATTATATAATTGTTATTATTAAAATGTCGATGTACGACATCACTAACACTGTGGGCCTTGCAGATAACAAGTTATTGACATAACTGTTATATTTTGTCGTGAGAAACTCAGCTTGCACTATCCTCACCTGATATCCTCCGAACCATGGATGAAAGACAGCAGGGAGGTTTCATAATCCTAGATTTAAAAGATGCGTTTGACTTGGAGTCCCACTACTAGCAAAGGTATCAGCATACGGGATAAGTTTGCAGATATGTGAGCGGCTCGAAAACTTATCTAGCGACAGGACGCAGTACGTGGTCTTGGATGGCGAGAGTTGATCAGAGACAAGGGAATCATCAATTGTCCCCATATAAGTGTCGTGGAAACACTGTCAGAGTTGAGAGCAATCTGCGACTCTTTCCTGATGACGCTGTGGTGTATGGGAGGATGTTGTTGTTGAGTGACTATAGTAGGATACAAAGTGTCTTGAACGACATTTTAGTATGCAATATGCAATAGCAGTTTGTTTTAAATGTAGAATAATACAGTTTAATGCAGATGAGTAAGAAAACGAATCCCACAGTGTTCGAAAACAGCATTAGTAGTGAGTTTCTTGACAGTAGCATCGATTAAATATGTGGACGTAACATTGTAAATCGACGTTCTTCACGAGAAAATTTAGTGGACTGGTATTCGCATCTGAATGTGAAACAATTCTACTGCCGTAAACTTAAATTTTGCGTGAGGACTTCAAAGATAAGAAGAAATAGGGCTCCAATAATTTTCCTTCGTTCTGTTTGGAGGCCGAACCGGAAAGCAAATGACTAGTAGTGCTACGAGTCGTCCTCTTCTGGCATATCGACAGTGGTAGGATCGAGGTATCTCCAGCCTGTAATTAATCGTTCTTTGATATTGTTACTAACATCGATCGGGTTTTCAGAGGTGTAAAAAAAAGTATGATCTCAATCATTATAAGGCCCACAAACAACACCATGCATGATCTCAGCGGCTTGAGGCGACTAGCATCCTGGAGGGCCAACATATTATTCCGTCGACAGTGCAGTATAGCATAGGTACCTAGATTCAGGGCAAGTGCTTGTTTAAAGGAACACGGCTTCCCTCTGACTGAAGAGAAGAGAGAGGAGCGCAGAAGTTGATGCGTTTACCAACTCTGGAGCCAGGAGCGTTACCATGCCGTCTTCTCAGTCAGGTACAGATTCAGAACATATTAACACCACGTACGTATCGGTGTATGGAGGTCACATCAAGAAACAACGTTGCCAGATTGTATTCGTGACCAGAAAATTTCGTTATTTGAGGTCTTGTGACTATGTAGACAATTTCACCTCTGCTTCGCATAGGACAGGCAGAGACGTATCTTCCAGATTTGCGAACGACACTAACCCTTTCTGGTGGACACTGGAGCTGTCACAGAGAATGGTGATCTAAATACCCCCTCCTGCTGTGTAGGAATACGAAGTTACATTGTCAAAACTCTATCTTATATATAAGATAAAACAATTTGTGTAGCGAAATAAGATGTCTGCTATGAAGGAGGAACTACTATAATTAAACAAGTAGTCAAACAGAAAGAAGACTTGCACTGCAACCGGACTAAATTTGCTTGCGACGTTGGTTTTCTTACAGACGAACTGTTAAAAGTTTTGCCCCCTCTGATAATGTGCAAACGAGACTCGGCTTACATTCAAGAGAATCGGGAAATTAAACAATCTACATTATGAAGCTGCATAAATTGTCTTTAGTGTAAAACAAAAACGTTGACATATCTATGGGAAAGGCAATATGTTCAATACTGCACGCTTATGAACTATTCTTCAGTGTCGCATTCAGCCATATGTTGCAATCCACTACGTCATGGATACATATAAACGCGTACATAGTCTGGCAACAAGCACACTTTTCATGCAGCAGCCTTATTTATCAAACTCGCACAGTTAGTAAGTACTGCAAGTGATGTGTCGAAAAGGCTCGTGAATGAGAGAGGCCGCTGAAGATGTGAATGCTATGCGAAAGCATGCCGGACGTCGTAGATGGACCATTACACCAAAGGAGCCCTAATAACGAAGACAAACTAGCCCTCACTCATAAGCATATCTCTGCAGTCCTTGCAGTCGCCACTAATCTATTTCCGATCCATATAACGACACGAAGCAAGGTGGCGCAGTCGTAACACGCTGGACACGCATTCGGAAGGACGTTGTTTCAAGCTCGCCTCCGGCCATCCTGATTTGGGATTTCCGGGATTTCACTAAATCCCTTCAAGCAAATGCTGGTATGGTCCTTATCAAATGGCACGGCCTAATTCCATGTCAGTACTGTGCAAAACTCTCCAACGACCACGATGTCGACAGGACGTTACACCAACACCACATAGAGAAGAAAGCCGCGGCGTTCTCGTGTGTCGTCAGGCAGAGTAGGTTTCGCGCGCATAGCTGAGTAGCCGCTGGGGCACGGCCCACTATGCCGAAGCAGCGAGCCAGTCAGCTATGCGCGCGAAACCTACTCTGCCTGACGTCACACGAGAGCGCCGCGGCCTTCTCTCTAGGTGCTGCTGGTTACACCCTAATATTCCTTCCTTCTTTCTTCATTTCGCTGCGATTCAATCAGGTTGGTTCGTATGTTTGGAAACTAGTTCGATGTATATCAAAGACGCCATCGTCAGGAAATAATTCGTTGGTTTAGGAAGCAAGATGTTTCGGGTCTGCAGCAGTGATTTGGAGTGATTTTCTTGGATGAAAGCCGTTTCACTGTTGTGATTATAGTTACCAGTTGAGTAGACAGAGAGGAGAACATGTTACATACGACAGAATGTTCAAGAAAGTGATTGCATGCCCAGGCTTTATGGTTTGAGCACACTGATAGAACGCTATGTCACATCTTTATGAGAAGGAGCGTTATAGCTCATCAGCACAGCGGGGAGATTGTACAGGACTATGACCGCCTATTAATCGGTACGGTAGATCGCGAGTTTCCGTTTAAGGAAAACTATATCAGCCCACAAAGAACGGTAAAGTTTCGGATACACTTCGAAGTAAAGATATTGAACGTATACGAACGGCATGCACATTCTCTGGACACGTAAATCCTATACATTATGTCCGTGATGCTCTTAGCAGATGTTTCACACAACGAAATATCCCTTTCTGAATTGACAAGAACTGAAAATCGTCTTGAGAGAGGAACTCCTAAACATTTTGGTAGCCACAGTGAATAACAGTTAAAAAATGTTCATTACTGCCTGGGGTAAAAATATCCTTACTGAGAATCCGATAAGTTGCTTCTCTCGCTGATGTTATTTATATCTGTAATCCTGTTTTCCCACGTCCTGAAATGCTGAACCATTTATCGAAAATCAAATGTTTGTAATTCTATCGGACCAAACTGCGTGGTCGTCAGTCCGTAGCTTACAAACTACTTAAACTAAGGTAAACTAATCTACGGACAACACACACACCCATGCCCCAGGGAGGACTCGAACCTCCGACGGTGGGCAACCGCGCGCTCCGCAGCGAGCCGCCTTACACCGCTCGGCTACTCCACCGCGGCCCATTTACCGAAACAATTCGTACGGTGCACGGCAGATAGCACTTTACTCCAGACTGACACCGTTTGACCGATCATTATGAATTTAGCAGGTATAATTATTCATATACAGGGGAGGAAAGGAGATGGGGAGAGGGGTAGATTACTGGAGAGTGGGGGAGGCAATGGCAGAGGTATAGGGTTAGGTAGGTGGATAGATGGGAGTAGGAGGAGGAGGACGAGGACGAGGCAGAAGTAAATAGATAGAGGCAGAGAGAAAGGAGAGAAGAGAGAGGAAGAGATACACACACACACACACACACACACACACAGACACACACACACACACACACACAGACACACAGACACAGACAGACAGAGAGAGAGAGAGAGAGAGAGAGAGAGAGAGAGAGAGAGTAGGGAGGAGTACGTGGAATATTGGAATAAATACCTGAGCAAAGCTGGGTGTTCAGGTAGCTAGTACAGAGAAAATCCTAAGAGAACAAAGAGGTAAGAAACATACGTAGACGGGGGAATGGGGAAACTGATGGTCAAAGAGATTAAGGAGAGGACTGTAGCATGTATATCCAATTCCCATAGATATTTAGCAAGAGCGAAGCATTAGAGAGAGAGGGGGGGGGGAGAATAAATTCAAACATAAAAGAAAAGAAGGAAAAAAAAAAAACGTGATTATGCCTTATGTACATTTGGAAAAAAACGTATTATGAGAAATAAATTGCAGCATCAAAGAAACGTTCTAAATCGAATATAATAATAATTTTCTTCGTGATCTAGAGCTAGTCATTCGATTTGACGTCTAACATGTACCTACGCCAGTAATCCAGACTGTAAAAGGGGTTCCACATTTTAACGTGGAATCCAAACCACGTGTCGATTCTAGCAACTGTTCACGTCGCTGAGAGCTGAAGGATAGGTTAAAACTGAAAATGAAGAAAAATCGGGATCCCAGTGAGTCTCGCAAGCGTACCTTTTCACTCTGCAACCATCTTTACCACCAGCCCAACATGAAGAATAGAGACAGTTATTGTGTATTTACCTACTGAGATTAAATTATTTTGATTTGCCATAAACATGTTATAAATAGAGATAAAAACTGTCCCCTCTTTTAAGTTGGACCACATTACATGCACTACGGAAAAATTTCAATAAGTTCAGTTGAGTAGCTCCGGTTTCATCGCGGACAAACATCGTGACACGGGATATTTTCCAAAGAGATCAAACGCACACTGGGTGTGACGTTTGTTATTGGTGTATTTTCAGTGGCAGCGCAGCCACGGAATAAGTACGTGACCGGCTAGCGAGTAAAAGCCGGCCCTGGCGTTTTCCGGCTGCCTTTATTGAAACGATTCCACGGCCGGGCCGCGCCCCGCGCCGCATTGTTTGAGCCGTCAGCTAATGGCTGACAGCCGGCGCTGATGTCTGTTTACTGAGCGCGCCGCGCAGCCATTATTCCGGCCTTTGCCGCTCATTAATTTCCTGCCGGTCGGAGGCGGCGGCTGAGTGCTCCGTAAAAACACCAGCGGCGAGGGCGGGGGCGGGGGTGGGGGCGGGAGCTGGCGGCGAGCACAGCGCCACAGTCTCACCTGACGCTGGTCTGGCACTGACTGACGCCCGCCACCGCTCCAGCTGTCACAGGGGCCGAAGGTGCGGTGGCAGTCACCGATAACAGCTACAGCTTCCTTCACGCCCGAACACCCTAAATACTCTGGTGTCCAAAAATTAAACCAACGCTATATCCCCATCCTGTGTCGAATTCACTTATTAATCGTACAAACTGTTAACAGTGTCCGAACATTACTGTTCCGTACGACATATAGCATTCCGGTGAGCACACAATCACGCTAACGATGGCATCGGAGCACCTATCACACGAGGCAGTGTTTATAGGTAGCCCATACCTGCGTACATACACTACTGGCCATTAAAATTGCTACACCAAGAAGAAATGCAGATTATAAACGGATATTCATTGGACAAATATACTAGAACTGGCCTGTGCTTACATTTTCATGCAATTTGGGTGCATAGATCCTGAGAAATCAGTACCCAGAACAACCACATCTGGCCGTAATAACGGACTTGATACGCCTGGGCATTGAGTCAAACATAGAGTGGATGGCGTGTGAGGTTACAGATGCCCATGCAACTTCAACACGATACCACAGTTCATCAAGAGTAGTGACTGGCGTATTGTGACGAGCCAGTTGCTTGGCCACCATTGACCAGACGTTTTCAGTTGGTGAAAGATCTGGAGAATGTGATGGCCAGGGCAGCAGTAGAACATTTTCCGTATCCAGAAAGGCCGACACAGGACCTGCAACATGCGGTCGTGCATTATCCTGCTGAAATGTAGGGTTTCGCAGGGATCGAATGAAGGGAAGAGCCACGGGTCGTAACACATCTGAAATGTAACGGCCACTGTTCAAAGTGCCGTCGATGCGAGCAATAGCTGACTGAGACGTGTAACCAATGACACCCCATACTATCACGCCGGGTGATACGCCAGTATGGCGACGACGAATACACGCTTCCAATGTGTGTTCACAGCGATGTCACCAAACACGGATGCCACCATCATGATACAGTAAAAAGAACCTGGATTCATCCGAAAAAATGGCGTTTTGCTATTCGTGCACGCAGTTTTGTCGTTGCCTACACCATCGCAGGCGCTCCTGTCTGTGATGCAGCGTCAAGGGTAACCGCAGCCATGGTCTCCGAGCTGAAGTGTTCCTGCAGATGGTTGTTGCTTGCAAAGGTCCCCGTCTGTTGACTCAGGGATGTAGACTTGGCTGCACGATCCGTTACAGCCATGCAGATAAGATGCCTGTCATCTCGACTGCAAGTGATACGAGACCGTTGGGATCCAGCACGGCGTTCCGTATTGCCCTCCTGAATCCACCGATACCTTATTCTGCTAACAGTCATTGAATTACGGCCAACCCGAGCAGCATTGTCGCGATACGATAAACCGCAATTGCGATAGGCTACAATCCGACCTTTATCAAATTCGGAAACGTGATGGTACTCATTTCTCCTCCTTACACGAGGCATCACAGCTACGTTCTACCAGGCAACGCCGGTCAACTGCTGTTTGTGTATGAGAAATCGGTTGGAAACTTTCCTCATGTCAGCACGTTGTAGGTGTCGCCACCGGCGCCAACCCTGTGTGAATGCTCAAGCTTTTCAGAGCATATCACATCATCTTCTTCCTGTCGGTTAAATTTCGCGCCTGTAGCATATCTTCGTGGTGTAGCAATTTTAATGGCCAGAAGTGTGTAGCAGGCACTCTTAAAAAATAAAATATATATATTCCAATGTTCGCAAAGCTATGGGCTACTAGAAATATTCAGATGTTTGTATATCTATGGGACATAACTAATGAGGGAATAATCCCTAGGTTTACAGACTACTTAAACTAACCTGAGGACAACACACACACATACACACACACACTCACACACACACACACACACACACACACACACACACACACACACACACACCTGCCAGAGGGAGGACTCGAACCTCCGACGGGGAGAGCAGCCGCGCATGTCTGCAGCAAGGAGCCTTAGAGCCCACGGCCATTCCCGCAAGGCCCAGTAACGGCCATAGCACGAATGGAGGCAGGGCACTCTCATACCAGTGTGGCCCTATGACTTAATGTGTATCGTTCTGTTGTTTCTCGGATGTAGCGACAGATTATACAGACCGATATTTTATCCTGAGCACCAGGACAGGGCCTACCACGTGTGACTTCAAAAGGACAGGACTATTACCTAGCTTTAAGGACACGTAGATAGCGCCACAGTATTATACGAAATCTGCAATCTGATCTCGCAGAACCGAGAGGATAAGCCGTATCGAGAGAGTGGCTTTTATTTCGGAGGCCTGCTGTAGCCGTACCCCTTATTCGTCTTCACAGGAGCGTACGAATCGTGTCGTCAACATGCCTCCTGCACGGTAGAATAGTAGCGCAATATTAATTCTCATATGAGTCCTGATTTGGTATGGAGAGTGATGCTCATCAGATTCGCATCTGGAGGGAACGTGCAGCACGATTTGTGGATCGGAACGTCGTGGAAATAGATCTACATCGAGGAGAATCTTTAACGGTGTCGCAGGGATGATGTTGATCACTTGAACACCTCTTCTTTAAATTGTGCGATTGAATCGCCAAGGATTAACCTCTGCCTGATATTGTTACGGCATTTGCAGTTTTTTTCTGACTTGCTGTGCACCTACAGTTTATATTGACGGTCGATAATTGGTGGTTGATGTTTCTTGGAAACGCAAGGTGAGAAACGATCGTTCTCCCGAAAGAGCATGTCTGGGATGCTCTAGGCAGGCGAATTCCATTAACGTTAGCATACACCAACAAGTCTCCAAAACATGCGAGCAACTGTACAGGAGGAATGGGAGTTGTTGCTTCAACCTGCCGTTGGCAGGTCTGTATTTCTATCAGAGGTGTTTACACCGCCGTATTGAGCACATTAGTAAGTCTTCAGAATGTATGTCACTTTCCAACGACCAAGGAAAATTGGTATTTTTTTATTTTTTTATTATTATTTTTTTATGGGACTTAACTACGGGGTCATCAGTCCCTCAACTTATGAACTACTTACGAACTAGGACGGCACAAATATCCATGCCCGAGGGGGGATTCGAACCCCCGGCCGTAGTGGCCGTGCAGACCGTGACTGGAGCGCCTCAATCTCCTCGGCCACCGCGGCCGGCCTTGGTATCTACCGTTATGCATTTTGCGGTTGTTTCCGTTCTCTTTTCTTTACATAGTATATACTGTTTATCCTGTTTTAGAGCAAATTAAACGCAAATTTGCAAAGTTTCCCTTTGTTGTTTTATTTTTTAACACGAAAGTAGTCACAAAGATCTGAGTTATGGCAACAGATGCACGTGAGAATATAGTTTACTGTTCTTGTAATGTCCCAGAGGTGCTAAGAAAAAGTAGGCATAAATAGTAATTAGAAAGTACACACATCGGATCTAAAGTCCATGCAGAATTCACAAGTAGATATCGCGAAAGGTCGACCCTTCCGTATGAAAGGACGTAAGTGATTATTTGTTGTTAATGGTAAAGCAGTAACAGTAGATTCTAAGTTGCACTTGTTTGTGCGATGGGAACCACCTACTCTTTATGGAAAGAAACGACTTCAAAAATCCAAGATGCTCAATTTTATTTTCTTTGTCTCGCGCTCACTAGTTTCAACATATCCTGTTGTAATCATTTGATCAACAAACTACTAAAAGTGAAATCACTCCTCCCCATACTTCCGTTGCACTGGTACAACAACCATAATGAATATTTTGGCAAAAAATAGCATTTGTTGCAAAAAAAAAAAAAAAAAAAAAACCCCTTACCTAAGAAATGTTTGGGAAAAGGGGAAAATTTTTAGAACACTGTAAAGAAAAGGCTATGCCATGTATAATCTATTCACCGACAGCTGGGACGAAACATGAACAGTGTCACGTGAGCGACTGCGCTCGTTTCCAGCGAAAGCATTCAGTGTTCACGTGATACGTAGGGGTGTGCAAAATCCTTGGTGCACGCCTTGCAGCTGGCCCTCAACCTACCAACTACTTAATCTAATTTAGGCTGATATCAACACACACACACAGACAAGAGGGAGAACTCGAACCTCCGACAGCGAGCAGCGGGCGCTCCGCAGCAAGGCGCCTTAGAACGCTCGGCCGCTTCATCGCGCCTACATTTATTTGCTGAAGATATTTATACTTGCAAGCACATCAAATACTATCGAAAATGCAGTAAAATGTATTTATTTATTTTTGTGTCAATATATTGTTTTCTTACTAACGTCAAATAACGTCACCGAGCTAGGTGGCCCAGTGGTAACACACTGGACTCGCATTCGGAAGGATGGTGGTTCAAATCCACCTCCGGTCATCCAGATTTAGGTTTTCCGTAATTTTCCTAAATCACTCCAGCCAATGGTTCCTTTGTTTCTTTCAAAGGACAAGGCCAATTTCCTTTCCCCCATCCTTACTAACATCCGAGCGTGAGCTCCGTCTCTAATGACCACGCTGTCGACGGGTCGTTAGACCCTAAGATTCCTTCGTTCTTCAAATAATGTCGGAAATTCTCTTCCAATTATTCTGCCTCTTTCAGTGTTGAAATAACTTTCATATAATACGTTTTCATGTATTTACCCTCGTATTTAAGCATAGTGTAGGCTTTTGAACTGTAGAATGAAAATTTCTTTCTGCTTGTCGATATTTCGTATCATTTGTAGGAGAACACTAGAATACTAGGCTCTGGTGCAACATTTTCGGTATAATGAAAACACAAAGCAAACAACACAATAAGCAAGATGTGAAAGTATTTCCGTGTTGTGAATGAGCTCGACCACAATAGGTTAATTTCGAATGTTGGAGGGCGTCGCTACAGCTGTTTGTTTCTGCGCATGCGCAGAGTGCAGCACACTCGGAAATCTGGAACTCGACACATGTCACAGTCTGTTGATCGTTGACGTCATCGGCGCACTCCCGATGGGGTCGGCTGCTGTTGTACACGCAATCGCGAAAGGCGCACGCGCTTTGACCAGTCAATTTTCATCACGACGTCGATCCTGTAAAGCGGGTTAGAGGTTAATCAAGGAGAGAAGTCCTCCTGATGGCAGTGTGTGCTGCCAACGCCACCTAGATACAAGGCCTGTGCACTGCCTGCCAACAGTAGTCATAACACAAGAAAATATTTGTCTTATGTAGCGTTGTGCTGAGTTTGGGAATATGTACATGTTACACACTGTGTTTCAGAATGTTCTTAATGTCATGTATGTGATTCTCCATGCAGATTTTTGCTGCTATGAGACAAATAGCCTAATATGAATCGTGCGATTCCAATATCGGTAAGATAACTGACGAATAGTTCATAAATATCTTGTACCTACACAAATTTAAATCTGAATCATATAAATAACATTAAGAATATTCTGAAACACAGTGCGCAACGTGTACGTATTCCCAAACTCAGTACAACGCTGCATTAGACAAATAGTTTGCTTGTGTTATGACTACTCTTGGCAGGCAGCGCGCAGGCCTTGTATCTAGGGGGCGTTGGTGCTGGCCTGTACTTTTGAGAAGTGTGCGTCCTTGGGCGGCGCGCGGCGCGGTAGCCACGGCCGCTGCCTGCTGCCCTCGGAGCTGCGCGGCTTGTTCGCTCTTCTCATTATCGCGTCGCGCCGCCGACCGACATTCGGGCGCCCCGCCGCTTTTTCCCACCACCGAAAGCGGGCGCTGCCATTCCCTGCCCTTGCTGCCACCTCACACCGGCTATTTTTAATACACCCACAATACCCGGCTCAAGTTCGACATTCGCGTCTGGTTTCTGCGAGTGTAGTGGGACGAAATATTATTCCCGCTACTACCTTAAATCATCTCAGTTTTGCAGGTAAAATGTTTTTTATGTTGCTAATAATTTTTAATATTGTCACGTTGCAATACACGCAGCACTGACTGCCTCTCAGGCAGAGTGCTCTGCTATTTATACACAGACAGCTGTGCAACAGCTGCATCACCGTGGCTCCGATTAGGCAACGTAAAAGGCGTCGCTTACACGGACTGGAACCGGAATATAAGGGATACACAGAGTACATCCTTCCAAAAGTCCGTGACGCTATCCCCTGGGCCACGCCGGCAGTTGGTATTCGTCGTCTCTCGCGGCAATATAATAATATTTGTGTTATGATTTTTTAAAAGAAATGTGTGTTGTTTCCTATGTTTCATATGCGGTGACAACGGAGCAATCTATGAGAACAGCGTCTTCTCTGCGGAAGCCAAAGATGACATAGCTGGCCACCAATCGTCGCAGGTCGACAGCCGTACATCCAGAGAAGATCCTGTTTCAAGACCTCCGTTGCCAACCGTCACAATGAAATTATTCCAGTAGCGTTCTCCAACAAAACAGACGAAATATCTGCAAGCAGAAAGATAATTACGTTTTACAGTTCAAAAGCCTACACTATGCATAAATACGAAGGTAAACGCATGAAAACGTGTTATTTGAAAATAATTTCAACGATGAAAAGGGCAGAATAATTGGAAGAGAAATTCCGACATTATTTGAAGAACGAAGGAATCTTATGGTCTAACGCCCCGTCGACGGCGTGGTCATTAGAGACGGAGCTCACGCTCGGATGTTAGTAAGGATGGGGGAAGGAAATCGGCCTTGTCCTTTGAAAGAAACAAAGGAACCATTGGTTGGAATGATTTAGGAAAATTACGGAAAACCTAAATCTGGATGACCGGAGGTGGACTTGAACCACCTTCCTTCCGAATGCGAGTCCAGTGTGTTACCACTGCGCCACCTAGCTCGGTGACGTTATTTGACGTTAGCAAGAAAACAATATGTTGACACAAAAATAAATAAATATTTTTTACTGCATTTTCGATAGTATTTGATGTGCTTGCAAGTATAAATATCTTCAGCAAATAAACGTAGGCGCGATGAAGCGGCCGAGCGTTCTAAGGCGCCTTGCTGCGGAGCGCCCGCTGCTCGCTGTCGGAGGTTCGAGTCCTCCCTCTAACATGTTTGTCTCTCTCTCTCTCTCTCTCTCTCTCTCTCTCTGTGTGTGTGTGTTGATATCAGCGTCAATTAGTTTAAGTAGTTGGTAGGCTGAGGGTCAGCTGCAAGGCGTGCGCCAAGGATTTTGCACACCCCTACGTATCACGTGAACACTGAATGCTTTCGCTGGAAACGAGCGGTCGCTCACGTGACACTGTTTATGTTTCGTCCCAGCTCTCGGTGAATAGATTATACATGGCATAGACTTTTCTTTACAGTGTTCTAAAAATTCTCTCCTTTTCCCCAACATTTCTTAGTTTTTTTTGGTGCAACAAATGCTATTTTTTGCCAAAATATTCATTATGATTGTTGAACCAGTGCAACGGAAGTATGGGGAGGAGTGATTTCACTTTTAGTAGTTTGTTGATCAAATGATTACACCAGGATATGTTGAAACTAGTGAGCGTGAGACAAAGAAAATAAAATTAGTCATCCTGGATTTTGAAATCGTTTCTTTCCATAAAGAGTAGGTGGTTCCCATCGCCACCAATCGTCGCAGGTCGACAGCCGTACAGCCAGAGAAGATCCTGTTCGAAGACCTCCGTTGCCAACCATCACAATGAAATAAATAAAATAAATGAAATAAATGTATTGTCATAAGTTGTTCATGATAGTATGTTCAATGTTCAGAAAAACAGTTTCAGTCTTTATGTTGAGACCTTAGGAGAGAGATCAGACTTTGTGTTATATTATATATGGATTTATGACTTAAGAAAATAAAACGTTAAATTTTACTTCAAGTGTCAGTGTTTAGAGAACAGTTATTTCATCTGTTTAGAAGAGCGAGCATTTATATATTGTGCTGAAACTATATTACGAAGTATTTACAGAGTTTTTTTGGACTTTAGAGAAGTTTAGGGACTTAGATATAATTTTATTGATTGAAAAACAGTGAGTTCGTATTTTACAAAGCGATATATTTTGTCAACGGATTCAACGGACAATATCGGTGGTTTACAAAACATGTGACGAAATTTCAGCAAGAACTATGTACCAAATTTTGAACTTTGAAGTATTTTGTTTTAGGAACATTTTTATTTTCTTTTATCTTGCACAACGACCTAGTAAGAAACATTTAAAGATTTTTTCTATAAATGAACAGTGAAGTTATACTTCGAGTGTAGTGGAAGGGCCAGGATCGAAGTCCAACGCGATCATACTGAAGAACTTTACTTTTGAACCTACCGGCCGTGTCCCACTGCACGAGGTACCGTCATTACGTATTCCAACACGAAACAGAAATATACCAGGTCAACGCACAGCTTTGTCCACAAAATTTTTCTACGTTGACCTTTCACTTATTTTCACGGTCTCCCTTGAAACAGTCTTCTCCACATTTGATACATCGCGCCCAACGTCGATTGCACTTCCGGACGCAGCCTCAGTACGCTTGTTTTTGAGAATTTATTTCACCAGCTTTCTTCTCCAAATGCGAACATATTTTGTTAGCACCCACCTTCATATGAAGACATGATCATGGTAATAAGAGAAATCAGATCGAAAACGGAAAGATTTAGGTTGTTCCTTGTTCCCGCGCGCTATTATGTACATGATGAACAGCCAGTCTAAAATAGTTTATGGAAATAATTCAAAAATTTATTTCAAAACTTCGCCTACGTTTTACAAGTGTTCTTCCACTGTAACACACGCCTTGACAACGTGACCAAGCGTATCCACCTTGCAGGACAAAACCGGACAAAACCAGTATTCTAAAATCACGCCACCCTTCTGGCGTCCGTGCGGAAACTACCGATGTTTCCATGCTACCGTGGAGCCAATAGCAGAAACCCACGTTTGATCACGTGTGCTACTGCTGCAGGACGCAGAGGTGCGAGAATCACTTCCTTCGCTCTCTTCAGTTTTAGTTCTCGTGCAGAACAGACGCACTCCAGAGGCCTAGTCTCTGTGCGGGGCGAACGGCCGCATGCCGTCCGCTGCCCCCTAGCGGCTGTTCGGTATCTGCCACCAACAATGTTAACCGTAACCTTTACCTTTTCCGTTTTATAATCCGCTAACTTAGACTGGCACTTATTCATTGCATCCGACCCCGCCATGTATTCCGTATGTCAAGAATATACCTAATATTAACTTGAAGCCTATCTCTTATTTGCCAATCAGCCGTCTTTTCCTAGGGCGCCCACAGGACTTCACCGCTCCGCCTTCCATCCTGACATCGCCTTCAACCCATCTTATTTGTCCAGCAGTAGGGTGGGTTGTACTATTTTCGTATCATCCGTGGGATAAAGATTAAGTACTGTACAATTATATGAACGGTAATAAAATATTACTAAAGCGGTTCGATAAACACACCGCTTGGCACTTAAACGTGATTTATAGATAAAACATGTAGATGTACGTAACGCGCTATAGTCATAGAGAACGTGGAGCGATTGGACATGCGGCTAACATCAAATCCACAGCATTCTTTTTACCCATATTAAGTTAATAATCTATAATCGAGCAAAGTCAGGCAGGAAGTGCTTTTGTTTGGTGTTGATAAAGTGACAGCTAATGCTGGCTTAGACGATGTAAAACAACGTGAAAAGCTTATGCCAAGTGGGACACCGTCCCTCCCGTTCATTTTGGTATGTTAAATACTTTGGCTACGCCTGTGTTCACTACCTCACCGCTGTGATTTTATGGTCGTTGGAAAACTATTTGAATGCGACAGGTAGATTATGTTACCAGCTGAAACGGCTAATATATTTCTGTTCAAAGAAAACTAACAGAGAAGTTTGTAATCAGCTGCGTCAGTACTCATTCCGCCTTCCTCACCAAAAAGATGGCATGCGAACATATTGGCACCCTTTTAACACAGAACCTGCTCAATCCTTGTACCCAGTCCCTCACCGTAGAAAAGGCTTCATGCACATCATCTCCCTTTCGTTGCCTCTGTCTTTCTATCTGTCCCCCACTGTCTCGTTTTTCTCCCATTGACGCTTTCTTCTGTCTGTGTCTCCACCAGCCACTGCCTTCATCACTTTTTCTCCTTTTTGCCTGCTTTCTTCTGCCATTGTACAAGTCCCATTCTTTTCCTATTACACTGATACAGTATGCTCTCTATTTCTTCAATTATGATTCTCTCTTCTTTACCTATCTTTGCAGATGTTTTGCTCGGGCATCTAACTTCTTGACCAAGAAACTAACGTGTAGGTTTGGGGGATTTTGGAAAGCGGATAAATGTTTTGTTATTGTAGGTCGGTAGCGTATCGAGGAGATATCAGATTGTACGGTGCCTAAATGAAATTTCTCACAGAATAGTGGTATTGAAATTGAATGATAAGTATTTCGCATTAGACAGAGATGGACACGACGGTTCGTCCATAGGATATGAAACCCATGACTCGAGAATGTAATGAGATATTGTTGTGCTCTCCGTTTTAAATAAAATATCCTATGAATTTGATATGCTGCTACGAATCAACTAAAATCGAACATGTGTAAAGTCTACGCATTGTGTTTTTTACCGCTGCAAGCTCTTTAAACTATGTTGCAATACTTTACTCAATTTGATGCTGCACAGAAATTCGTGACGAATAACGAAAATAAACTCAAGCCTTCACCGAGTTTTCTAGCGTATAACTAATACAGATTGTTCGAAAACGGCAAACTGATTTTCTAGATAAACATTTAGAGGCAACGTAGAGGTAATAGTTGGGTCATTTGTTACTTCCCCAGATACGACTCTTTAAAAATCTCATTTTAGAACATATTGCTGTCACGCGCTATGGTGCACAAACGGATATCTCGTGAAAGAAAAAGATATCGTTCTGCTCTCAACTTCAAATTAATTTTCGATATATTATCTACATTTGATACGAAACTATGTGTGACCTAAAATCAACCATTTTAAAAGGCTTCTCAATGGTTTTTTAACACTCAAATGTTTTTTAAAATATGTTGTAATGATTGACTAAACTAGAGGCTGCACATTAACTGTTTCTAGCCAAGATGTAAATCTTAGTTTCGCTAAGTAGACTTTTTTCTAACCTGATGGTAGCATTCGGAGTGGCATGGTTGCCGTCTTTCAACAGAATACACACTTTTGCTATCGAAATATTTTTTTGGTTGTATCTTGATAACGGAGAAATATTTGAATTGCTATGGTTAGTCATTTTGATATTTGCGACTGACAGTGCAAAAAGGCTGAAAACGCTAAAAATCAGTTTGAACCTTTGGATCTGGGTTACTGATAAAGCTATTGAAACAATAAAAAATATATTTTCAGAATATCATCTTGAGAACATATGCTAAAAGTTTGTAATGAATAGAAACATCGAAGTGTCCATCAACACAATTCGTGATTTTGGTACCCAAAAATCATGTATTCTAGTGATTTTCCCAGGAAGAGACCATGCATGAATGGTACTTTTGTAAGCTGTATAAAGCCGACCATAGACAACATGCAATGTGCTAAAACCAACTGATTTCCTCAGTTTAAATGCGCTCGAGGAAGTGTGTGTTATATGAAATTCTGATGCTGTACTGTAGAACAGCTACATTATTGCCATTCTTCTAATAGGCCAGGGGCTACGCAGAACACTTTACCCCATTATGATCAATAAAACCCGAGATATAAGTCCCTGAAAAATCGCGAATTCACACGCAGTATGATATTTACGTTTCGGGAGAATATTGGTTTATTACGTGTCTACAATTCCTGAACTATTCTCGGTTTGTGGCAAGAAATCCTCCGAGGCAGGTAGGAATAGACTTATATCTCAATATGTTTGCGACATCATAACAGTGTGATTTCATATGTAAGTAACTTCTGATCAAAACATTTTCAACTTTTTATACTGTTATAACGAAAGTAAACATTGGAAACGGAATTAAAATTCAGGGAGACGAAATGAAGACCTAGCGGTTGGCTGGTAACATAGAAATTCTGTCGGAGACAGCAAAAATCTTGAAGAACAACTGAACGGAATGAACAGTGTCTTGAAAGAGGGTATTAGGTAACTACTAACAGGAGTAAAGCAAAGGTAATGGAAAATAGCCGATCAATATGGGCTTTCGGAGTCGAAAGCCCACTCGTGCACCCCTGATAACTGCGAGACAGAGATCTTTACGTCTCGCTGGCCCGTCAGCACCAACATTGGACTTTTGATATCTGGAAGCATGTTGCGTGATCTGGTGAGTCTCGTTTCCAATTGTATAGCGCGGATAGACCTATTTGGGTATAAAGACAACCTTATGGATCCATGAGCCCTGTACCTTAGCAGGGGACTGTTCCAGCTGGTAGAGGCTTTGTGATGGTATGCGGCTGAGATCCATTATACGTCTATGTACGATTCTGACAGGTGACTCGTACGTACGCCTCGTGGCTGATCAGCTGCATCCATTCATGTCCATTGCGCATTCTGATGGGCAATTCCAGCTGGACAATGCGACACCCCACACGTCCAGAATTGCTACAGAGTGGTTCCAGAGACACTCTTTAAACACCTCCGCTGGCCACTAAACTCCAAGACATGACCATTGTAGATCATTATGTGGGAACCCTTGTAACGTTACAGAAGAGATCCTCATCCCGTCGCACCCTGCAGGATACATGGTGTTAATTCTCTCCAACACTACTTCAGACATTAATCATGTTGCGACACTTCTGCGTGCTCGCAGGGGTCCTAGACAATATAACTCAGGTGTAACAGTTCCTTTGACTCTTTTATGTATTCAGTTGCTATTTGAGACAACATATTGTCATTTTGTCACACGGCGAATGGAACGCTATAGGATTCACAGGCTGAACAGCTGCTCGATCGTGTTGAAAGATGCAGTCGCCATGCTCAAATTTCTCTTCAACAGTAGGAAGCAAGAAGGCGCCTGTAACATCAGTGTAGGCCCGTGCTATGATAGTGCCACACAAAACAACAAGGGGTGCAAACCCCCTCCATGTAAACCATGACCACACCGTAACACCACCGCCTAAGAACACTGGCAGATTACGTTCACCGGGCATTCGCCATACCCACACTGCCATCGTATCGCCACATTCTGTGCCGTGATTCGTCACTCCGCACAAAGTTTTCCCACTGTCTATCGTGCAATGTTTACGCTCCTTACACCAAGCGAAGCGTCTTTTGGCATTGACCTGGGTGATGTGTGGCTTATGGGCAGCCACTCGACCATGAAATTCAAGTTTTCTCACTTTCCGCCTAATTTTCACAATACTTGGAGTGGATCCTGATGAAGTTTGGAATTCCTGGTGATTGAATAGATGTCTAGCCTTTACAATGCATGACTCTCTTCAAATGTCGGGGTGGTCTCTATTAGGCAAGAGACGAGGTCGGCCTGTACGCTTTCGTGATGTACCTGTCCCTTCACGTTTCCACTTCACTACAACATCAGAAATGGAATATGGAAATCTCGCGTACAGTCTTCTGGAAGAAGTGACACCCAATCATTGGATCACGTTCGAAGTCCGTGAGTTTCGCGGAGCGCCCCATTCTGCTCTCTCCTAATGTCTAATGACTACTGAGTTCGCTGATACGGAGTACCTGGCAGTAGGTGGCAGCACAATACACCTAATATAAAAACGTAAGTATTTTGGCGTGTCCAGGTACTTTTTCTCACATAGTGTATTTCTTCCATTCTCTATTACCGGCCTGTTTCAGGTGCGATCTCTGTTGTCGTCTATAATCCAAATTCCATTCTACATATATTTATAAGGACCTAAGCTAAAAGTGTAACCCTGGATTCAGCCGAGTAACTAATAAATGAAGGAATCTGATTTTATTCCTTACCTCTCTGAAATTCCATTTGGAAACAAGATGTGATGTGTTTCTGACACTGTAATTTTTGTTGTTCGTTAGCCGATATTTGTTATATTTACCTACGTTTATTCCTTTCCAGCTTACAAGAAGAAGCTACACGCCGAGTCTATATCCGAAACGTAGGACACAAACATGAAACAGATAGGATAACATTGAGAAAAGAAAACGACCCTCAATTAGAATACAGAAATTCTGGGATATGCTTCAAGTACGTGTACAGCTTGCAGGAGTCATGTATCAAGTGAAGGTTAACTGTGAATGACCTCGAATATCAGTAAAGACGAAGTCAACACAGCTGACACAGTGGTGCCCTTTTCAAGTAAAGTAAGAGGTAATGACGTACTTAAAAGAACATCATGTGTATCGTTTTGCTAAACTAAGGAAATTTGACGTCGCGAGTCTATAGTACAAGGACTCAGCTGTCGTAAAACAAATGGAAATCGAAAGCTTTACAATTAGCCACCTGATAGTTCCCATATCCTCAGCTACGTTAAACACTTACTGGGCCTACACTTGCTCATCCGTCTTTCTCCCATCTGCATACATTATACGACAAATATTTCAACATTCTTCTCTCCAGGAGCCCAAATCAGCTCCAAAAACTATTCTGTATTGTGAGATTAACACATTCCTGAGTCTGTTTCCGGCCAACGCCTCATGTTTTTACATTTGTTACACTCTTCGAAAATTATAAAACTGAGTCTGATCTATACTTCCATTCAAAAGTTAAACTGGCAGCACAACTCACATAGGAAATGAAAAACGAAACAAAAAGACAATTGTAGAGTTGATGGATTAGTATCAGAAAAACTGTTCGTCTCTTGTACTAGTCTATCGGTCTATTTTGTACTGCGGTTCTTGATCGTGTCAAGGTATTAGATAACCGTAACCAGATATAAGGATCACAGAGTTTTGAGAAGATGCGATACACTCACATTTTGTTGCACAGTTTCTTCATGGAGCTGACGTGGGTGCTCAAGGTGAATGACGTCAGATGCCTCAGTACGGTACGACGTGCCACATGTTTGTGGAATGTCCCCCAAACCGTTCTGAAACAATTAGGTCGCGATTGTGTGATGCATAGTTTTTTTGAAAATAGAAGCCTTCAGCGGGATGCAGAAGGCGGAGATTTGGGTGTGCATCACCTACCAGCATGTGACCATACCAGTCTCCAGGAAAACTGATAATGTAGCCTTCCAGGAGTCCCACTTCATAGCATTAGAATATTTCACATACAAAACTGTCAAAATCTATCTGACTAGCAGCCACTTATCAAAAAGGCACTAGACGTTTTAGGTATTGTGTACTTCTTAAACCATGCACGACGACTCATAAATTCAAGTGAACCTTTTCTGTGCCTCTAGCATCCTGTATACATGGGTATCGTATCATAATCACGCAGAAAATATTGAAAATTGACAAGGTACGTAAAACACGAGGTACGGCGTCTACTGCATTATTTTCATTTCGATCATATGCTCTGTCATCAGTCACCTTGAAGTTGTCCTTCCTTCTTTCTTTCTTGTTTCTCCTTCAGACATAATCCTGATTGTTTTCAAGGTTCTTCCGTAGGACGTTCAGAATTTTATGGAGCTGCAATGAAGAAAACGCTTTATACTGCTCTGAATCTTTCGTTGATAAGACTGACGTGCAGCTGTAACATGCTTACACGGGAGTATACTAACAGAGTTCTTACCGCATACCACCCGTGACTTGAACGTGATAGTGAAGGCTTCCTATTCTCGAGCTGAGCGGTCCCCCTACCGTTTGTGTGGCGGCTTGCGCCATATAGGTGGACAATATACAGGTGTAGACTGTACACCGTCCATTCGTCACAATAAATTGCAGTTACTTTTATTAAGAACTTGCCCATTTTACATTTTGGTCAGGTTAATATAAAACTTCATGAGAGTCCCTTTAACTTCTGTTATTGGGTGCCTATTAATAACATGATTACCTGTCGATTAAATGCATTGAGGTCTTGCTTCTTTGTAACATATTTCCTGGTTTTAAGAGACTGGGCTGTTCTCTAGCCTGGAGATACTAGGATAGTGTTAGTCCTCCTCTGGGTCGAAAATGCAGTTTTGAAATGCAAAGGATTTCCACATGATGGCAGACGTTTCCTTATATCATATTGGAAATAAACATATGTAAGAGAATACAAGTACTAAGAACGTCAAAAAGAAACGACTGTTGAGGTGTCTGCATTTTGCTTTGGATTCCAAATGGCCAAAAGGACTAAGTTAAAATTATTTCGTGGATCAGTTTTCGGGTCGCTATGGCTGTGAGGCAGTCGTGGATCCTGGGCGAGGGGGCGGCTCTGTGGCTTGAAATGTGTTGCGGAGTCGGAAATCAGCGATCCAAAATTATCACAAAATTTTCTTCTGCATCGGAGAAAAGTGAGTGCGTATCCTGCACGTTCATGCGAAGGGTTCAGTTGTTTTCAGGGTTTTAATAAAGGGTGGGACTGAAGTCCTTAATGTTGGGTAAATTTAATTAACGTCGTGGTCAGAAGTAACAATATGAAAAAAAATTCCCTGACATTTCCCTTTTCCTAGTACGGAGTGGTCTCAGAAGGCAACTCAACAAGACATACATAAAAATGTCTGCGAAGTCTTTCGCGACGCAGTCCTTGGATAAAATGAAACTAGAAAATAATGACACAGATATCGAAAACTGTCGAGTAAAAGGATATGATAACGGCACCAATGTAGTTGGCGTTTAGGTGTCAGAACAAGAATAATCAATATTAATTCACGAGCATTGTTCATGCCTCGCGGATGCCAGTCTTGGAATTTGCTTTTGATAGATGCAGCTGATTCTTCTACTACAGCTAAAGCATTTTTCGGCTTTGTAACTAAATTAAAATTGACATTAAGCTTGTGTCTGAAACAAGACGAGCAATAATACTTGTGTAGCAAGCTAATGAAATTTTAACATAATTATTATTGGTATGTAATTGAGCTCATTTAATTTAACACTTTCTTCCTCACTGAAATATGAAAGAAGCCTCACACAGATTTTTGTCCCCGATGTTCGGGTTTCGTTTAGCGTCACCATTGTCTGTTTTGTACAGGCTTCAAAAACTCAAAAAGTTCCTCGCAGATTGTGCTCAAAGTTTGACACAACGCTGCATTCTAATAGGAAGGTTTTTAGGTACCGACGTCTGTAATATATTTTATACAATCTAAATACACGTCAATTTTGCTATTTTTGGTAACAAAGTTTACCCCTCATAAAATTTATATGAATTAATATCTAATCAATATTACAAATAGGAGTAAAAAAATGTTCAAATGTTTGTTAAGCTTATGGGACTTAACTACGGGGTCATCAGTCCCTAAACTTACAAACTACTTATGAACTACCTTACGAACTAGGACGGCACAAATATCCAAGCCCGAGGGGGGATTCGAACCCCCGACCGTAGTGGCCGTGCAGACCGTGACTGGAGCGCCTCAATCCCCTCGGGCACCGCGACCGGCATAGGATTATCAAAATCTACTCGTATTTCAGTAGAACATTGCGTCAAAATTTCATGGCACTCTGGCAAGAACTTCCGCAGATTTTCTGTTAGGTACATCTACATTTACAAATGTAGATAATCATTTGTTCAAATTCAGAAATCCCCGAAATTTTGCACAGATTTGGCTGAAATGTTGACCCAATGTTGCCCTAAATTTAACATACGTTTTCTTAGTATTCATACCGTTGAATCATATTTTGTAAAAGATAGCAACCAATAAAATAATTTTCAGGTATATGATAAAGCTGAATATTCAGATAAGTACTATTTTCAGAGTGTAATTGTTTTTCCGTATTTCACGTTACATGAGCTCAAAGTTTGACACAGTGTACAATCCGCTTAAAAGATGGTTTTTATCTATTTTTGCACCAGTAACATACCTGTCACCGCCAACCAACAATTAATCGATACAACTGGCAATCTTGATTATAATTGACGATAGTAATAGCACAGGTAAAATATCTCCCTCCAATACCTTTTATCCGATTGCGATTAAATTTTGAACATTTGATCTCCAAAAGAACAGGAATGGCATTACATAACTATTCGCACGGTGCATGGCAGAGGGCACTTAACAACAGATTTCCAGTGTAGAGTTTTATTCCGATCATGGTTAAATTTTTCACACTTGATTTTCAAATCAAGTAAAACACCGCTATGCACATATGATTTCGTGTGGGTCATGGTGAAAAGTACCTTACTCCAGTCTTAGGCACTATGTTACCGACCATCATAAAATTTGGCAGTTACGTAATTTTTCATAGACAGGGGAGGGAGGAGGTTGACAGATAATGGGGGAGTGTGGTTGGCTGGATGTGAGGCGGAGGAGGAGACTGAGGTAGATACCGAGGAGGGACACACAGAGGAGGAGGAATAAATCAGTGGACGTAAAGAAAGTGAGGGACGTTATAGAAGAATGGAGGAGCAGATGCTTATAAATCTATCGGATCAAACTGTGTGGTCATCAGTCCGTAGCTTACAAACTACTTAAACCTAGGTAAACTAACCTAAGGACAAACACACACACCCATGCTACAGGGAGCACTCGAAAGTCCGACAGCGAGCTACCGCGCGCTCCACAGCGAGGCGCCTTAGACCGCTCGGCTACTCCACCGCGGCGCAGGGAGGAGCAGAGTAGGAAATGGATAGTGTGTGGGATAAGAAATGTACAAGGGATGGGATCTGGTTGATACGGAGAGGGGGGTAGAAGGAGGAGACTGACAAAGGGAGGAGAAGAAGGAGACGGGTAAAGAAAGGGAAGGAGATTACGCTGTAATCTAACTCCCAAACTTATTAGCAGTTGCGCAGCCTTGACGGGTTCGCTATTTTCATTAGTGTTCTTAACCTCCACCAATTATTATTTATGAGGGCTGAATAAAAATAGAAGGCGAATCACATAAAACTTGCACGGCATTTGCGAAAGTGCAAAATTCTTTTGATGTGCGGTCTTCACTGGATTATTTGGTAATAAGGGGCTGGTATTTCTTAGCCAATAAATAGATTTCAATAATATAAAGGAAGTGTATTTTTTGTATAAACATACCATTTTTGAAAGCGAACAATGCCTGTTGACACCAGCAAACGAAACGTAGGAAAATTAAGAATGCAGTGGTGTTTGTTGCAGGATTCTAGTGCCATTCGTTTATGAGATAGCGTATTGTGAAAAGTTTCCAATCCGACAAGGCTTAGCCCCATGCAAAATTGCGTAGTTGGTACGTACGATGTTGTTATGTTTGCTTAGATCATGCTTGTGTGTTCCTTAAATGCATTGAGACATGCTAGTCAGTGTATGACAGTTTAAGCAGTAGGTTGTGATTGGCTGATGGCGCTTGCCATTGCCGAAAAGGCCGACATGCGCATGGTGTATGTAGAGTTTTAGTTAGGGCTTGTACGATGTATACGGAAATATACCGCGATAGTCATCCATCTCGGCTATTATTTATCAACCTCTTCAACCAGTTACTTGTATGTGGCAGTGCAATACCTCGGCAACGTAACAGAAGAAGACAAGTGATAGCAGAAGTGGCGGTAATTAACATTTTGGCTGCTGATGCAGTTGGTGCGCTATCACTTGCCATCTTCTCCTGCCTCTGTCTCTGCACATCTCCTGCCCATTCTCTCCGCTACGTATGAAAAATTACATACAGCTGACAATTTTCATGGAGCGCGATCAAACGTCAAATCAGATTGCTAGCTACCCTCCGCCATGACCATACACCGACTTGAGGGTGTAAAAATTTTATCCATGAGAACATACATACATGTGTCATGTTTCATGGTGGTCGGTAAGACGGTGGTGAAATGTAATTATCGGTCAAATGGCGCTGAAATGTACTGGAATATACCGTCCGCCATGTACTGTATGGTTCGCTGCGAAGCATAAAAATCTTCTAAATGTATACACAGAGACATGTGCCAAATCTGAGTGTGATCGATCAATCAAAATATGTCGTTTCTGGCTATGAAGTCCATACAAAAATTACGAGTTTTCAATCCGTTCGAATTTTCCAGTTTTCTTTGTACAGTCCCGATTTTTTTTTCTGAAAATATTTTCGACGCCATAAAGAACTAAACAAAGAAAGAGTTACTCTTCTCCATCGTCCGAATCGTAATAGTATTGAGTTACTTCAAAAGGATATTGAAAACCGCACTTTCAGGTTTTCTCTACTTTTCCTATTTTCCAATAAATTTTTCAAAAATTTTCTCTCATATGAACATTGCTCTGAAATTGACGATCACAATTTTAAAAATATCAATCTAATCGGCTGAGTCGTTCTCAAGTAATGCGGCAATCGATTTTTATTATACAGTCAAACCTCTATATATCGAATCTCTAGGGAAGACAAATGAATCCGATATATCGACAGTTCGATATATCAAGATGTTTCAGGAAAAAGTCATGATCTTTTATTACTCTACTTAATTGAAGGATTCCCTCCCGTTTTATCATCACAACTTTTCTTACCTACACTCATTTTTCGGAAAATAATGCCATGCATTTTCTGAAATTTTCAAGCCATCCATTATTCACACGAAACGTATCATATCGCAACGCTGCTGCAAAATAATCTGCCCTTTCTTTCAAAATAAGGCCACCAATGTTCACATTATTATTCCTGTGTTGCCGAAACCACTGCACTAAACACTGTTCTAAGCCCGAAAACTCAGCCTTTCGTTGTTTTCGATGTGTCCCTTCATCTGCGATTACCCCGTAGTCTTCATTCTTCATTGTTGTTGATAGTGTGCATGCCGTAAACCAAATTCTGCTGCTATGTCCTTAGTTTTCTTTACTCCTGCTTTCGCTTCATCAATTAACTTTCGCTTTTCAGCAACTGACAGACATTTCCGCTTTGAAGCCACATCTGACAGTCGCAACTCACACTGAATCAAAACAAACACTATTCACAGAATATATGACATCAACTGCGAATGGGGAAAGCTAAAAATGCGTACCCCGCCGGGATTAGAACTCGGGCTCATGCTTTCTAGGCAGTTGCACTGACCACTACACCACTGGGGACACAGTAATCACCGCACCTGCAAGGACTACCTGAGCGCGCCTCCCGTCAGATACAAATTCCCAGCTTTACCCTGCTTTATATCTGATTGGAGGCGTGCTTAGGAAGACCTTGCAGGTGCGGTGATCACTGTGTCCCCAGTGGTGTACTGGTCAGCGCAACTGCCTAGAGAGCAGGAGATCCGGGTTCGAATCCCGGCTGGGTACAAATTTTCGCAGTTGATGTCATATACTCTGTGAATATGAAAGAATAACAACTGCAAGATCCGAAGTGACGTCTGTTCTTTCGGAACAGAAAAAAAAAATGTTCAAATGTTTGTATAGTCTATGGGACTTAACTACGGCGTCATCAGTCCCTAACTTACAAACTACTTATGAAATACTTTCGAACTAGGACGGCACAAATATCCATGCCCGACGGGGGATTCGAACTCCCGACCGTGGTGGCCGTGCAGACCGTGACTGAAGCGCCTCAGTCCCCTCGGCCACCGCGGCCGGCTTTCGGAACAGACGCCATATATAAAGGAACAGTGCCTAAAATCGCACCTGCACGGAAGCCGTGGGAACTGCAGAGCGATCCAGATATCAGCGCTGCATAGAGGCAGCGAGGGAAGGTACTGGGACTGCCCTATTTGCGCGCACTGCGATATATGATCGACCTCGCACGGTAATTCGTAATGGCGAGTGTAAGAGGAGATGGACGAAGGGGGCGCTACAGCTGTAGGTGAGACTTGCCGACATTTGAGACAGGCGGGAGGCAAGCGCGGATAACCAGATGATCCCGATCGGGTCGGAGATATTCTCCACTCGGGGACTGGGTGTTGCATCGCCCTCATCATCATCTTCATCGACGCCCAAGTGGCGTCACCTAAGACTTGCACCAGGCAGGTCGAACACGATCAAAGCTGGGTGTCTAACGGCCTAAAATGACACATGATCATCATCACCATAGGGCTGAACGCTCTTGCTAATAATAATAATAATAAAGAGTAGAGAGCTGTATGACGAACCACGAACAAACGTCCGCAACTGATGGATCAACACGTAGGGAAAAATAAATAAATAAAAAGTGGTAAAGAGGTCAGCTGGCCCAAAGCTGGAGACCCGGCTTCGGATCCAGGCCCAGCTCACATTTCCACTTGTCGCCGTTGTATAATTACAATGCCGCAATGCAGCTGTCAGTCCTTCCCCTTCTCCATAAGTAATTTACAATTGAATTTTGTCACGAGTTTTAGCGCAGTCGTCAACGCCACTGTACGCGTGCCCGCCTGCTGCCTGTTGCTGCGCTGGCTGTCAGGTCGCACATTAACGCGGTGGCAGCAGCGACCACAACGAGACAGTGGCCGCCGGTAGTGGAGCTCGTCGCGCTGTGCTGTGCTGCGGCGCGGCTGCATCTTTGATACGCGACACGCCGTCTGCAGGTGCCGCCACTGCTCAGGCGGCTGCAGCCAACAACACCTAGAGAGAAGGCCGCGGCGCTCTCGTGTGACGTCACGCAGAGTAGGTTGCGCGCGCATAGCTAACTTGGTAACCGATGGGGCACGGTCAACACCGTCTGCCGGCCGCGGTGGCCGAGGGCACTGAGGCGCTCCAGTCACGGTCTGCACGACCAATACGGTCGGGGGTTCGAATCTCCCCCTCGGGCATGGATATTTGTGCCGTCCTAGTTCATAAGTAGTTCATAAGTAGTTTGTAAGTTTAGGGACTGATGGCCCCGTAGTTAAGTCCCATAAGCTTAACAAACATTTGAACATTTTTGAACATTTTTGAATATCATGGGAAAAGGGATGAAGAACACAGCGACAATATTCCTGACTTCTTCACTTACGATATCTATCTTCTTCCATAAATGATCAATATGCATATGCACTAAGCAATATCGCATGAAGCTTAAAGAGAACTGATATGCAAGTAATGAGTAGAAGGCTTTGATTAAGAAATGTGACGGCTGAGTACAGGGCATCACATGTCCCATGCTTAAGTAGCAATTAATAACCATTACATTGCTCATGTAAACGTCTGTAGACTCAATTATTCTATTAATCACTATTAGAAAAAGATATACATGTGGCTTCTATTCCGAAAGAACAGGCGTCACTTCTGATCATGCACTTGTTATTGTTTTCATATTCTCAGAATATATGACTTCAACTGCGAATGGGCAAAGCTGAAAATGTGTACCCAGCCGGGATTCAAACCCGGGTCTCCTGCTTTCTGGAAATTTGTGTCTCACGGGCGGCGTGCTTAGGTAGTCCTTGCAGGTGCGGTGATCACTGTGTCCCCAGTGGTGTCGGTGCCAGCGCAACTGCCTAGAACTGACTAGGGTTCTAATCCCGGCGGGTACACATTTTCAGCTTTGACCATTCGTAGCTGAAGTCATATATTCTGTGAATATGAAGACTATTAGAAAAGCATTTATACCTACGGGTTCTAATTCAGAAAAAAATCTCTTTTCATTATACGAAAATTTGCCATTTGAAAATGACAGCTTAGCTTTTTGGTACTAGTAATGTGAATTAACATAAATAAAGTGACTGTGGCTTCAGTTATATGGAATCAGTATTTTAAAAATAAGTGTCATCCAGTTGCACTACTTCTACATCTACATACAAACTCCGCACTTCACCCAAATTACTAGTTACTTGCTTTCCTGTTCCACTCCCATATAGAACAAGGGAAAAACAAATGCTTGTATGCGTCTGTACTATACAAACATTTGAACATTTGAACAACACCGTCTAGATAGAAGCCTTCACAACCAGTCCGTGTCACTTCACACCTATAGGCTGCCCTCGCAACCTCACAGGCTGCCTGCTGGGGCACAGCCCACTGCCTCGTAGCTTCAGCCAGTGAGCTTGCGAGGGCAGCCTATAGGTGTGACGTGACGCAGACTTGTTGTGAGGCCTTGTATCTAGACGGTGTTGGCACGGCCCACTATGCCGAAGCAGCGAGACAGTCAGTATGAGCGCGCAACCTACTCTGCCTGACGTCACACGAGAGCGCCGCGGTCCTCTCTCTTGGTGGTGGTGCTGCAGCTACGACCGGCCGCTCCCCGCTGCTGTCTAGGCGGCCGCTTCAGGACTGGCCTGCGCTCTCCACACGTCTACCTCTGCTCCCGCTCTCCGCTGAGCGCTTGGCTGCCGACTCCGACGACCGTTTGCCCATCCTCCTCAAATGTTCAAATGTTTGTAAAGTCTATGGGACTTAACTACGGGGTCATCAGTCCCTAAACTTACAAACTACTTATGAACTACTTACTAACTAGGACGGCACAAATATCCATGCCCGAGGGGGGATTCGAACCCCCGACCGTAGTGACCGTGCAGACCGTGACTGGAGCGCCTTAGTCTCCTCGGCCACCGCGGCCGGCTCCATCCTCCTCGATAAATGACACCATGTAAACCAGTACGACCACAGTCAAACGTATACAGTCGCGACACTCAGTGTTGTGAAAGTTGTTGCAAACTGACAGTTGCTAGTGGTGGGCAAGCCGTCGTAAAGTGGGATGTATATTAGTGTTTGTTTACGTATTTAAGGAAATAGTTAGTATATTTTTTGCGTTACAACTATTAGTAAAATATCCAGAGACATAATGAATACGGAAATTAATGTAAAATAAGCCGAACTTCACTGATTCAGAGGTATAACGAAGAACTTCGTCATGAACCAATATTACGAATATGTGTGTATTTGCAGCTTACTCCGCTGAGAGTAAGTAGAATATACACTAACACAAACATACATTACTATTGTGGTCTGTTCTTACTATGACAAAGATATTTTTGACACGAATCAGTTCGGTATGGACGCTAATGATTCTCACATTTTTAGGCTTTACTCGTCTTTCTTGTTGTTTGTTGTTGTGGTCTTCAGTCCGGAGACTGGTTTGATGCAGCTCTCCACCCTACTGTTCAAATGTCTGTAAATCTATCGGACCAAACTGCGTGGTCATCAGTCCGTAGCTTACAAACTACTTAAACCTAGGTAAACTAACCTACGGACAAACACACACACCCATGCCCCAGGGAGGACTCGAACCTCCACGGCGAGCAACCACGCGCTTCGCAACGAGGTGCTTTAGACCGCTCGGCTACTCCACCGCGGCTCCACCCTACTCTATCTTGATCAAGCCTCTTTATCTCCTCATAAGAACGGCAACCTACATCCATTTGAATTTGCTTACTGTATTCATCTCTTGTTCTCTCTCTGCGATTTTTTACCCCACGCACTTCCCTCCAACACTAAATTCAAAATTCCTTGATGTATAAGAATGTGTTCAACCAATAGATCCCTTCTTTTAGTCAAGGTATGCCAGAAATTCCTTTTCTCCCCAATTCTGTTCAGTACCACCTCATTAGTTACGGTATCCACTCACCTAATCTTCAGCATTCTTCTGTAGCACCACAGTTCAAAAGCCTCTATTCTCTTCCTGTCCGCACTGTTTATTGTCCATGTTTCACTCCCGTATCAGGCATCACTCCACACAAATGCCTTCAGAAAAGTCTTCTTACACTTAAATTAATATTCGATGTTAGCAAATTTCTCTTTTTCAAAAATGCTTTTCTTCCCATTGCCATTCTGCATTTTATATCCTCTGTACTGCGACCATCATATGTTATTTTACCGCCCAAGTAACAAAACTCATTCACCACCTTTATGGATTCGTTACCTGATTTAATTCCTTCAGCATCGCCTGATTTTCTAAGACTGCATTCCATTACCCTTATTTTGCTCTTGTTAATGTCCATCTTATGTTTTCCTTTCAACACACTGTCCATTACATTCAACTGCTCCTCCAGGTCCTCTGCTGTCTCTGACATAATTACATAATAATGTTATAGGCAAGACGCAATGTTTTTATTTCTCCACCCTGAACTTTAATTCCTTCTTCAAATTTCTCCTTGCTTTCGTTTATAGTTTGCTCAATGTGCAGATTGAATAACATTGGGGAAAGGCTACAACCTATTCATACACCGTTCCCAACCTCTGCGCCCCTTACGTGCCCTTCAACTCTGATAACTGCTGTATAGGTTTTTGTAATTTACCCCTGCTGATTTCAGAATTAGAAAGAGTGTATTCTAATCAACATTGTCAAAAACTGTCTTCAAATTTACAAAACCTAGAAATGTAGGTGTGCCTTTCCTTAATCTATCTTCTAAGATAAGCCGTAAAGTGAGTATTACCTCCCGTGTTCCTACATTTCTCCTGAATCCAAACTGATCTTCTCCGAGGTCAGCTTCTACCAGCATTTCCACCCTTCTGTAAATAAATCGTGTTAAAATTTGCAACCATGACTTATTAAACTGATGGTTCTGTAATTTTCACACCTGTCTGCACCTGCTTTCTATGGAATGGGGATTATTACATTATTCTTAAAGCCTGAGGGTATTTCCCTCGTCTCATACATCTTACGCACCAGGTGAAATAGTTTTGTCATGGTTGGTTCTCCCAGAGACTACAGTAGTTCTGAGGGAATGTCGTCCACTCCATGGGCCTTGTTTCGACTTAGGTCTTTCAGTGCTCTGTCGAATTCTTCTCTCAGTATAGTGTCCCCTATTTCATCTTTATCTGCATCCTCTTCCCTCCCTACAATATTGTCTCTAAGTTCATTTTCTTTGTAGAGCGCTTCTATATACTCTTTCCACCTTTCAGCTTTCCCTTCTTTGCTGAAAATTCGTATTCCATCTGAGTTCTTTATATTCATACAGCTGCTTTTCTTGTTTCCAAAAATTTCTTTTATTTTTTTGTAGACGGTATCTGTTTTTCCCCTATTTATACATTCTTATACAGACTGTATTTGCCTACTAGCCACTTCTGTCAATCTCGTTTTTTAGTCGTCTGTACTCCATTTTGCCTGTTTCATTTACTGCATTTTTATATTTTCTCCTTTCATCGATTAAATTTAGTATCTCCTGTGATATCCAAGGATATTTTTTTGTAGGTCTTGCCTGTCTACCTATTTTTCCCTCTGCTGCCTTCACTATTTCATTTACCAATGCTACCCAGTCTTCTTCTAATGTTTTATTTTTCCCCGTTTCTGTCAATTCTTGCCTAAAGCTCCCTCTGAAATTCTCAATAACTTCAGGTTCCTGCAATTTATCCATGTCCCATCTCCTTATTTTCCTACTTTTTCAGTTTCAGTCTCCAGTTCATGGTCAGTCTATATCTGCTCCCGGGTATGTCTTACAGTTTAAAACCTGGTTTGTGAATCTATTGCACCAAACTGCTATGGTCATCAGTCCCTAGACTTACAAACTACTTAAACTAAGTTACACTAAGGGAAATACACAAACACCCATGTCTGAAAGAGGACTCGAACCTCCGGAGTGAGCGGCCGTCCAGTCCGTAGCATGGCGCCTTAAACCACGACTTTATCGTCTTCTCCAGTCGTCGTTGAAGCAATATGTACAAGAACTGGAGCGTTTGTGCTCGTGATTCTAACATTCGGTAATATTATTGCTGCAAGAACACTATAAGCATGGCTCGGTAGCACAGTGGTATAGTGCCAGAGTAGGAATCCAAAGACTGCAGGTTCGACCCCCGCCAGATTTTTATCTGGCACTTTCCACTCCTTTTACCTCTGGCAATGTTGCTGATGTGAAAAATATCGAGTAGCACCTTGGTTCGAAATCCACGTTAAAACTGTAGATCTCCCCCATAACGGCTGGGTAAGTCAGTTGGAAGGTCGGAGGAACACAATGGCAAAACACCTCCAAACAGGACCATCTCTAGCAAAGCACTGTGGTGTTCAAACCAGTCTTCTGGTTATTGACTGCCTTACATTACATTTTTACACTATATATCACTCAAATATACAGGCCATGAATCCAATTAAATACCTATGAATAACAATTATGAAAAGATTTAATTGGAAAGAACACTTACAAAATATTCTAGGGAAGGCAAACCACACACTACGTTTCACTGGCAGAACACTTAGAAGATGTAACATTTCTACTAAAGAAAAAGCTTACACTACACTTTGCGTCTTATTTTGGAGTATTGCTGCGCATTGTGGGATCCCCACCAAGTGGGATTGACGGAGCATTTGGAAGAAGTTCAGAGAAAGGCCGCTCGTGTTGTATTATCGAGAGACACCGGAGGGAGAGTGTCACGGAAATGAAGCACGATTTGGGGTGAACAACGTTAAAAGAAAGCCGTTATTTATTGTGAAGAGATCTTTCCCTTCCGAATTTAAACCCATTTTGTTAGCACCGACCTACAGAGGGAGACAAGAACATCATAATAAAATAAGAGAAATCAGTTCGCTATTAGCGAATGGAACGATAGAGAAATATCATAAATGCGGTTTGCTGAACCTCTGCCAGTCTCAGTCTGGTATGTGCCATACCTACGACATCGTCGTTCCCTATCAAATTGTTCCGTACTTGCACACCCATATATTTTATGGAAGTAACTGCTTCCAGTGTTTGTCCTGCCATTACGCCGTTGCATAATAAAGCATTTTTTTTTCGATGTAAACACAGAACTTCACACTTGTGTATGTTGAGGCTAAATAACGTACATTTTCGTTATGTTTGACTATAGCTCAGGCATTGGAAAATAGGAAATTGTATTTAAAATTGAGAGTAGAACGCCGAGCCGTCTGGAGCGCCACGTTGTGGATTGTGCGGCCTTCCGCGTCGGAGGTTCGAATCCTCCTTCGGGAATGGATGTGTTTGTTGTCCTTAGGCTGGTTTCAATTAGTTCAAGTACTTCGTAAATATAGGGGCTGTCACCACAGCAGTTTGGTCCATTAGGTTTATTAGCATTTGAGCATTTGCTTAAATGTACTTGCGAGCAGCATTCCACGTAGGGTGCACCCTTACATTCATGCAGATGGCCATCAAACTCTTTCTTGAATGAGGTTGCTACAAAATGGGCTTAGCTGAAGAAAAGTGATTTGTCAATAAATAGGAAAATAATCTGTTCCTTTATGAATACCAGTTCACCATAGCAAGAGTATAACTCAATGTAAACGGCATGAGACAGCCACGTAAAAAAGAGGTCCACACACAGACACACACACAAACACACACACACACACACACACACACACACACACAGAGAGAGAGAGAGAGAGAGAGAGAGAGAGAGAGAGAGAGAGAGAGAGAGAGAGAGAGAATTTAGCCCCAGCTTTCACACATCACCCAACCGTTAAATATTCAAATGTTTGTAAAGCTTATACGGGGTCATCAGTCCCTAAACTTACGGCCTCCCGCATCGGAGCTTAGCGCCTCAATGCGCTCGGTCGCTCCACCGCGGCACCCAACGGTTAACAACGACTCGTTTGTAAAGCAATAGCCATAGATGATGATTATGTGTTGGTGAGTTCTGCTATGTGATTGTGTGAACAAGAGGGTGTGTCGGCGAAGGATGAGACCAAAGCTAAGTTTTGTGTGTGTAATCGTCTTTTTTTACATGCGTGTCTGCGGCTAAACGATCTTCCTTGTGGTGAGTTGAAAGCAATCCTCCTTATATTGTCGAATTCCAACCTGGACTGCCCAATTAACCACAATATAAAATACCACAGAACTTATGTTGATGAGTGATGCAGATGTGTGTATTTGTGTTCACACAAGTACACAATCTTCCTCATGTAGGTCTGTTTTAGGGTATGTTTAGTAACGGTCAGAGTAAGTGTTATAATAACGGTCGTCAAGATTGTAAACGCAATTTTAGCTGTATCATAGTTAGCATTGTCGACCTGCCAAGGATATATTCCATGACGCATTAATTGAGGAAATGTTAGTAAAATACTACGATTCCGTGATCAGATCGATTTGTTGATCAACCTCAACGTTTCGTCCTCTCAGCGGAGTACATTTCCAAGGAGGATCTTAGCTTCATCCGATGTCGAATATCCTCCGCACAGAGAGAAGAGGTCACGTTTCGGATATTCGAGTGCAATTCGCGTCGTCGGCTTCTGTCGTCCGCTTTTGCCCCAGGTTGCAAGACTGTTGTACACATCATCAGCACCGGAATCCAGACACCATTTAGTTCTTCGCCCTCCTCCTTCCTAATGAAATTCTTGGAAACAATATTTGTGGCCTCTCTCTACAGCCTTTCAGGATATCTGCTTGTGGCTACCGAGTTATATCAAATTGAATCTCCCTCTTTAAAAAAAAAAAAAAAAAAACGTTGGGGCTTAACTGCGGGATCATCAGTCCCTAATCTTACATACTTGTTACGAATTGCCTTATACTAACGACACCACAGACATCCATGCCCGAGGGGAGGATTTGAACCCCCAACGGGGAACGGCCTCGCGCATCGGAGCATCCGCCGCGGCTCAAATTGAATGTGATAGTCTCCTGGCTGCAAGGCATGTTACGTAACAGATGTCAGTCTCTCCCCTTCTAAAATGGCTCTTGTGCATTTCTATTGGTTTTGCAACCGTTCATCGTTTGGTACCCATGCACACGTCCCCACAACTACAGAGGATCCTGTAAAATACTGTTTTCCTAGTGGTATGAGAGCACCCTTCACAATTTTTTTTTGTGAATATCATTTTTCCGGGTGATTTAGTAAATGCGACGTTCCGTTTCAACAAGATTTTCCCAATGTTGTCGATAATATAATTAATGATAAACATGAAAAATTCCCGTTTCACAGTTTCTTGTAAATTGCTATGATTTTTAAGTGATGGTCTCAAGATACCCATTCTTCAGCAATGCATTAGTCAGGTGTTTCATTCCCGCGTGAAATAGTTCTGCTTCTCAGATATTCTTTGCTCCATCCGTCAACATCTTATGATGCCTCGCTTTTATTGTGGGCGGTGGTTCCAATCCAGGTAACGGTGTATATGCGTGGCTTTCCGATGAATTGTGTGGCCCAAGCCACCAGTCACCTCCTTGAACACTAGAACAATAATGAAATTTAATCTTTCGTCTGCCTCCATGGTGAACTGATTCTTCGGATTAATCCGCTGAGGTGCTCAAGAAAACGACCTAGTTCCTCTTTTACAAACCTACACAAAACAAATTTATCATACACATAACGGAACCAATTAATCGGTTTTAGTTATCAGCTTCCAGTACCTGTTCCTCGAATTTTTCGTTGAGGAAATTTGCTATGACTTAAGAGGCTCCCAACAGTCAAACAATTCATGTGTTCGATCCATATGTAATAGTAAGTCGTGAGAAATATTTAAACAGTTCTGCAATTTGATAGAATTCAGTCACTGGCAGCTACAAGTCGGTACCATACAGGCTGTACATAGAAGCCATAAAAATTGTCGAACACCCCAAGAATTTCAATACAAAAAAAAAGAGGGCGTGTAACTGATCGACATCAGGATTCCGGTGCTGAACAATGTGTTTACCATTCTTCGCCCTAGAGTTCTAGCAGCAGCGGTCGACTTCATTCGACAACGGAGAACTGCGCTTGAATATTCAAACATACGACGTCACTCCTCTCCGTAGGAGCATGCGGAAAAGAAATTTGATTCCAGTCAACAAGAAGCTAGGGTGTTATTTGGACACTGAACGAAGCCCCCCGCAAAACAGGACGAAGCTTCCGTTTGAATAAGAAAACAATGCGACTCTGCATAATAGCCCCTTAATATTATATTCTCTGTGACATTTCCGGTCGTGAGACCCTACATTTTAAATAAGTGTTATAATTTACCTGAATACCGTCTCTCGAACGAATCGTCTACTGGAAAATTTGCTTACGCCCCGAAGCTTATTTCGCACAGAAATAAAGTTTAGTGAAACACTCCCCTCCCGCCCCCTCCCGACCAACGTCTCTGTCCACACCAACACATGCTCTGCGTTGCGAAACAGTGAAGAAAATGCAGAACTTTGTCTTCTGCTATTTATGACTATGTAATTTGTTTATGTAAATGAGTCTATGTGCATTAAATCTCCCGGTATTCGGATATACTGCAGAAGGGGCACCATCGGTTAAGGAAATTACTTTTATGTTCGTTAACAAATAATCTCTTTACGTCGGTAAAATTTCAGTAATTATGTTGCACCTGATATTTCACGTTCCAAGACGCGAGACTAAAGGATGAAAATAAAAACATAGTGATTAGAAGAACTGTTTAGGAACTTGCTACAGTTCTTGACAAGGAAAATAGCGCCAACAAGGTGTACATTTATTAAGATAACTGTCGTCGTTCATGCATGACGATACATAACTTAAATTTCTCATGCAAAGTGAGTGATTCTAATAATAGAATACTGTTAATGCTGTAGTGACCATGCATATGATACTTTCAAATTCTACGTGTGATAAGCGTCTTAGTCTATGGGTCTGAAATGAACTTCTGCCGTTAACCTAGCATATTTTATGATTCTTCGTCTTAAATGTTATTTAAATTGATAGTCAGTGGATTTTCTTCAACTAATTTTTATCGGTGATGTTTGTGAACTACGTTTGTACTAACGGTGAAGCAAAAGTGTTCTACGATGTATTCATCAGACTCTACAATATTTTCCGATTTAGCGTATTAAGTGGACGACATCTGGCACCAACCTAACTAAGGTATGAAAGACTGCCACTATAGCAGTGAAGACTGTATTACAATCAAGGTTGATTCTGATATCGAAATATTTCGTTCCCTGTATTTAATTTCTAAGCGAAGGGAATGAGCAGCTGTCAGGCGAGGCAAGAAATGATTTGACATGCAGGTCATTGCCTCCGAGAAAGAAGCACTGTCTTCAATATGATAGATATAGTAGGTTGGAATCGTATGTGTGGCTTTGAAATATGGCACCAAATGCGGGTTGGGTAGTTTGAAGTACCGGCCTGTGGCCAGATTCATTGGGTTATTGCATAAAAAAATTCATTGTATTACTCCGGAACTATGACTCAACAAAAAATGGAAACTAAGTAATTGTTGGTTGTTGAAGTCTACAGTGAAAAACTTTTTTTGCAGTTTATCATTTTTCCAACGTTAACTTATGCTAATGAACTGTTTTGTAAGTGGTTTCATGTTTATACGACTATTATGCTGGAAAGATGGTGCGTTTCGAAAAATACATGACTAGTGCATCAGTCTTGCAGAAAATGTAATTTCTCTGGTTCTTCAATTCAATCCGTTCTGCCTTAGGCTGAGAGAATACGTACCAGTCAGCACATGGGTGTGAAATGTGAGAGCCCATTATTAAGTGACAGAACTGTCGATAAATGGATAAACTTGACGTTCCGGTAACGCTTTCATTAGCCTTACTCTGGTCTTATAATGGAGTAATCTGTTTCAACAAAAGTAAAAGCACAGAAAGGCTGCTGCAACTGTGTCTGACATCGGTAATTTAGATTATATCATCTCTCACTGTATAGTTTGTACTATTGAAACCAAACTCAATAGATGTTAAGGACATTTGTGATTATGTAGTGAAGAGGCAGTCATCTTTATTTGTATTTTTATCGGGTGCTACATATTTGTTATACTATCATGTGAAAGAGCGTATGCCGCAGTGGAGTAGCCGAGCGGTCTAAAGCGCCTCGCTGCGGAGCGCGCGGTTGCTCACCGTGGAGGTTCGAGTCCTTACCTAGGTTTAAGTAGTTTGTAAGCTACGGACTGATGACCACGCAGTTTGGTCCGATAGATTAACAAACATCTGAACAAAGAGCGTCTTCACAGGAAAACAGAACAGTCGAATTAGTTTTCTAGTGCAAGGCTTTTGACTGAAGTTTTACACGAGAGGACACATTGTCCGCGCAAACCTAGATGACACTCATTGGAGTGGTTGTAAAAGCATCTTCCCATTACAGTCGTTCCTTCTAACCGCCGCGGCAAGTATTGGTTTACGCAGCAGTAACTTCTCTTTTAAAAGTTATGCAGTCACCGGTCCACAATTATTTGTGTAACAGGACTAGTTTCGATAAAAACTGACGATGTGTATGTAGTTGTGTAGACAATTTTAGTTTATATGAGACGAGATATGATAGGTTGCCTATGCATTTAGATTGCTGCCCATCCAAAATTCAACACTAACAACGATCGGAGATATCACAGCTAAATTTATTTGAGAGATAATACGTTATGCAAAGATGTCAAGTAGGAACTTCGTGAAGTCAATAGTAAGCGTTGCCGCTGTTGTGGCTGTAAACACTGCTCCACGCTTTGGCATTGTATTAAAGAAGCCCTGAAAGTTTTGCTGGTGTTCAGCAGAGCACGTATTGCGTAAGTTGATCGCGTAAAGCAGCGCCTGGAGAATTCCGAGCGAGTCGATTCGCATCGATGAGGTGTTTTGGATAGTAAGATATCGACATGAGAGCAAGACAGCTATGCCATATGATAGGGGACGAACAAGTCTTTATCTCTGCATGCCACGTATGGTCTGCATTATCCTATTGCTATAAGGCTGCTGGCAATCTCCGAAGGTATACGAGGAAAACATACCGAACACTTCAGAGATATACGACTGGCTAGCTAATGCACCGGAAATGCATACAAGGGTAGTGGGGGAGTGGAATCCAATATGGCGATCCATAGAGTAACATTTCAACAGTCACTTGCCACCGTGTTTCCAGGCGGTAATCCGACCACCGTGATGGTGTAGGTGTAGGTGTACGTGGGATTCGTCGGTATAAACAATATTGCTGCAATCACGATTTTGTATGCGAAACACGGTACTCGAATGTTGAACTGATGCCTTATACTGGTAGTATAGTACGAAGTGGTATTGGATTCTACTCCCGCAGTTCGTTAGTACCCATTGCCGGTGCACTACGTAACCAGTGTTACATTCCTAAAGTGTTGGAACTTGGTCTCCTCCCAAACCTTTGCAGCTTACTGACAGCCACAGTGCGCGCTTACACATGTGTCCAAGACCTTGGTTGCCCATCAAGGTGCATTGCTACCTTGGCCTCCATGTCCTCACAATCTCTAGCCTAGCGATCAAGGCTGTCGTCCGGTCGATGATTGCATAACGATTCGTCTGGGATACACCACCCTGTGCTGTAATAGATTAGCTTTGGCAATGTGTGAAAACTGAATAGACTGCTTAACCCAACAATCAGTGATGCCAACTCTAAAAAATATCCGCTGTGAGTTTGTACGTAACGTTTGGACTCTTTTGTCTTGTGACGTAGGATGTTAAATAAGTACCACATTAGGACACTATATCGAATGTCAAATGTTGCTATAGCAGTGCGGTGGCATGATGAAAACTAAACCGTTCCTAATCAGGCGAATTTGATTTAAAAAAAAAGGAAGCACACACACGTACACAATCATTAGTTTATCAGGAAAAATGCTGAAATAATATGCTATATGCTAAATGAATTTTTCTTGCTAAATCACTTGGAAACGTGCTAAATTTAGCCATAAAAATGCTAAATTGGCAGGACTGCCAACAATTTGTCCACACCCTCTTTGACTAAATGTCGTGACATGTAGCAGCGGCTATAGCCAGCAGTGGAGTAACAATCAATACTGATTGAATCATCTTTTTCAATTCAAGCGAAGCTTCATTTTCAGCTGTGATCTGTGGCCGTTGTTGGTGTTGCGTTTTGAATGGCCAGCAGTGTATGCAGGTCAGAAACCACTATGAGGGAATTTTACTGAGAGTCTCTATGAGACAATTACCTTTCTTTTTCTGAGTAAAGAATGTCGTCTTCCGAGTTAAATGTGAAATATAAGTATGTAGTATTCAGAATTAGAAGAGTTTGATAGGAAACTCATGTATCTAGTAGGGTACACTCGATTTATGCAGACACCGGTGACAACAGCAAGTAAAGCTAGGCAGTGCGGTTGTGAAGTGGTGTGTGAGCGTGTGCTGCGTGTCTCTCGACTGGGTGGTCATGCCAAGGAGATGAAGGGACTTGCCTGCGTCGTGAATGGGGCTGAAGGCGTCGTCCCGTGGCGACAGCCGGTACCCGTAGAACTGTAACTTGGCCACCTGGTTCTTGGCGCCCGGCCTACGCCACTCTTTGTGCGCTATGCCGGAGGTCCAGTCGGCGCCGCCTGGGGACACAACACGGCTGCCATCAACTCTCTGCCGCTCCAGGGACCTGCAAACGACGCACGCCTCCACACACAGATGCAGCTCACACTGGGAATGGCTCTCATTCCGACAGCACTGGTACCATCAAGTGACGGCGTTGTGGAAGGCTCACTGTCTTGTTTGTGCACATTTATTGGTAATTAGTTTATTTTCATTGAAAGAGGAGCATAAAAGGACTACAAGAACCAGATTATATTTTTGAAACATATTTTTCATCCGCTACAAGAAGACTCATAATTCCGTTGACATCTGAAAAGTCTATATTTCACGTAATAATGTAGTTAGAGAGGTAACAATTGATATACATGCTTGGGATGGCAAGGAGTTTCACTGAAACCCAAAAAGTACACAAAATGATCAACAGATGGCCCTTAATATGATACAAAACCAATAAGACTATCTTCCGCAAAACAAATGCACAACATGTCGGCCGTCATTCATCAACAACACTTCTAGTCGAGGGACACAACACTGTACTGTATATCCGGAGGTATAGTGAGAAATTCAAGTCAGATATCTTTTACAATTCATAATGAAATCGCGATACTACTGTTGCATTTCCACCACTCGTCCATACCGGGCGAGAGCAATAATAGGACGAAAATTTAAATAATAATAATAAATAAATATGCCGGCCGCGGTGGACGAGGGGACTAAGGCGCTCCAGTCACGGTCTGCACGGCCACTACGGTCGGGGGGTTCGAATCCCCCCTCGGGCATGGATATTTGTGCCGTCCTTAGAATTAGTAAGTTCATAAGTAGTTTGTAAGTTTAGGGACTGATGACCCCGTAGTTAAGTCCCATAAGCTATACAAACATTTGAACATTTTTGAATAAATAAATGTAAAAATGTCGGTAGATCTATGACTTCAAGTAACCCAACAGCCATTAACCACACGTAATGCGGACCTACTCAACCAATGTTAACTTTCCTCCGGTTTTTGAAGTACCCATATCGGAAACGCTGTCCGTGTCACAAAATCGGTGGCTGACAGTGCATCAGCCGCGGTGGAGTAGCCGAGCGGTATAAAGCGTCTCGCTGCGGAGCGCGCGGTTGCTCGCCGTGGAGGTTCGAGTCCTCCCTGGGGCATGGGTTTGTGTGTTTGTCCTTAGGTTAGTTTACCTACGTTTGAGTAGTTTGTAAGCTACGGACTGATGACCAAGCAGTTTGGTCCGATAGGTCTACAAACATTCGAACATTTTGACAGTGCATTACAGCTAATTTTATATATGACTATTACAACCTTTGATCAAATTTCGACTAATTGTGCGTGCAAAGTAAGGAAACTCTATTTTTTAATTTATTATTATTTTTTTTAATGTAACCGACGCCAAGAAATAACGTTATTCCGCTACCGATAAATTTTGATTTCCAATGCTGACAAAACGTTCGACATGGTAGTTCCATTGGTCACGTTGTTTAATTATTATTGAAACATGGTGCTTACATTTTCAAGTTCACGTACTTATATAACGTCAAGAGATAACGCTATTTCGCTACTGCGAGATTCCGATATCCACTGCTGACAATATGGTGGACCTCGCAGTTTTGCCTCCACAAGCATTTCCAGCTGGTCCTGTAGCTCTTTCAGTGGGTCGTCGTCTAACTTCTCCTTTACATACGAAAATTTCTACTTCCTTTAATTATTCATAACTTCTACGTACACACACGAGTTTTCTTTTTTATACATGTACCGCAAAGCCCCCTTTGAAGTATGTATCATCGGACTCGTAGTACAATGAATATTAAAAATCGGTACTTCAGTTTTCGTATCCACGTATTTATATAATGACTAGCTGAAAATCCCGCACTGCACAGGTATTTATTTATTTATTGAAGCCTTGAGTTAGTACTTCTCCTATTCCTTATCCCTCTGTCCATCTCCTTTTTTCTAAGAACTTGTTTAAGAAATAAGGCTATATCCCATGATGTATAAAATTATAAGTATAGCATCCAAACAAAGAAAGGCAGTAATCAAGAGACAAATCATACGCAAAATTCATACAGTCATTTAATTCAAAACTTGACTATAAACAATATTGTTACTTGTACAGGATCTAAGATGAATAAATTCTTTGGTGAGCCCATCCCTGAGAAAGTGATATAAAGTTGTCCGTGCGGTAAACATGGAGATGTCCAATCCACTTCGCAGTATTTAATAGACTGGCCTGTGATTTGTAATAGAAAATGCAGTCTCTTGAAGTTAAAAGGTAGAACTGAAGTTTAGCAGGTAGGACTAGTACTGAGAAATGGCAGAAGCAGATCTCTGATCGCAGATGCTGGATTGTGTTTAAATAGATCTGCTGGTATCGCAATTTCCCCTGAGGTGACGGTTCCGGGTTCGACACACCCCTTTAATATGCCAGAAATATCACTCATCTTTCTATTTCATTTTTCGGTGCTACTCTTAAGGAAAAAAGTGGTAGAGATGGGTGTAAGTAGGGGTGAGAATTTGAGTGCAGAAAATGGCACTACGTGCAATTGACGTAGGTGGGGGCGGACGCGGGCCGACCGCGGTGGCCGAGGGGACTGAGGCGCTCCAGTCACGGTCTGCACGGCCACTACGGTCGGGGGTTCGAATCCCCCCTCGGGCATGGATATTTGTGCCGTCTTTAGTATAAGGTAGTTCATAAGTAGTTTGTAAGTTTAGGGACTGATGACCCCGCAGTTAAGTCCCATAAGCTTCACAAACATTTGAACATTTGATTTGGGGGTGGGGGGGGGGGGGAGGAGGAGGGCTCATCTATTGCAGTGATCGAAGTTAAACGAAGTGCTTTAAAGGGCGAGATCGGTAACCCTTGTCCTCTTACGGCTTTGTACTTTGTCGTCAAATGTGCCACATGTGATTACTACGTTTCTACACGTTCTGTGCTGAAGCATTGTTGTCAACTCTTCGTTTCATCTGCCTTGAACCACTTTTTGTGGATATTAACGACGTTAAACCGCGAACAGCCGAACCGCATCGTCACCTCCAAGAAGTTCGTTTCCAAAGGCTGAGACAAGAATCTGCGACTGGTTGAAGTCGCCCCCCTTACACGCCATTTGGCCATAGCGCTTGCAGCACGCTTTCCATCTTGCGGCAGCCAGTGGACATATTACTTACTCTTGTCAGTGTTTTTTCTGCACCGAGTGAAAGATTGCTTTGTCTACATAAATAAATGTTTTAAACTCGGGCATTTACAAACGAATATTTGTTTACAATCAATTAGTTGGGGGAAGTTGAAAATGGTGAACTAGGTGTTCGTTTGGGTCATCATTCGTCTAATGACCACGTTGTAGACGGGACTTTAAATCCTAATCTTGCATCCTTCCTTCGGATATCAATGCATTTTTTTATTCTGTTGAACAGAAAAAAATCGGCTACATTGGTGAGCTGGAGGTTCAAGAGACTCTTCGCTATCTTTTTCTTTCCAAGGATACTAATACTGAGCACTTTGGAAAATACTGTACGTGGTAGGCGAAACTTCAAGCCTGTCGATAATGCGTTGTGAGATAGTTGTGCCCGTGAAAGCCTGTTCGAATCGAGACCCAGCTCAACTCATAATTTGCCACAATTTCAGTAATATGAAAAAAATCTCAGAAGCGTACAATATTCCATGAAAGAATAAGCTGTAGCTCTAGGCATCAGCTCAGGAACAGTTTGTAGTTTTTAAATGCACTGTTCATCGATATTAACAATAAAAGCCCTTTTGTGAGCAAAGACCACAATCGATTATCTCAGATTTATAAAACTGTAGTGACTATTCTATCAATCTTACAATAAACGTAATTGTCTTACAGAGAGCTAATGTGAAGTTCGAGCATCCAAGAAGGAATAAGCGAAAAGCTACATTTATCTGTTATCTTAATGTCTCCCTGGCCTTAAATAAACGATGAAATTACTTGCAACGAGCCCGATTGTACGAAACAGGGGAGACTGGACAAAGGACATTGCCGCAACATACTCAGCGCACTGCAGCCACCAGCGCAAATCAGAGGGAGCCCGGACGCACTGGTGTAATTGTGTTTCAATTACTTCTTAATGAATAGCTTCCACGCTCGCAAGTTAGCTCTAACTAACCTACATAACGGACTGCCGCCCAAGCTAAGCGAACGGATTCAACGCTTCGATACACATTTATCTGCAAATTGCAATTTGTACATGCGTGCAAATTACTCATACATGAGTAACTTGTAGTTGACATTATTTCATTGGCGTAGGAATTACGTAGTCGAGAGTGAATCTTAGATCTATAACGCTACTGAGGAAGATTATTAATACTGTATTTTGATATCTCATGGACGACAAGGTTTTCTGAAACGAAGCAATATCGCGTAGAGAAAATCTGGAACAAGTAAATCAATTATTTCTTTTTTCTAAAGATAAATCTAGATATCCATTACAGACAATTCGAGGAAGCCGTGGGAAACCTAACGGCGTTTCCATTACTATTTTTCTCAAATGCGAGACTAGTATCATAGTTAACTGCGTTATCTCAATCGACACGTTCAGTGCAGTACCTAAAAGGAATTAAATTACATGTAATGAAATGAATACATCGACGAGTATGATAACACAGAAGATCAAAAGGAATAAAATAATAGGAGTGTAATTCCGTTGAAGTACGTTGAAAATTCAAGCTAGTGAGCAAATAGTAAAAAAAAAAAAAAAAAAAAAAAAAAAAAAAAAAAAAAAAAAAAAAAAAAATACTCTACATTGTCGCTGATATTTCCTTTCATGATTGGCGATCACCTTAGGTTCTACGAAGGGGGATGCACATTTAATATTAGCACCATGCACAAAAAATTGTCCCCAGGAAAGATGACACTAATACTGGGTATCACAGCCGCTAAATTGAATAATTGCCTAATTTATGTGAGGAAGACAGAAGGGAACTTTATGAAAGTGTACCATATCAACACGAAGCCATTCATTGGTGATTTCATCCTGTAGAGCTACCAATTTTCGGAGTTGTTGGTTGCTAGGTTGCCACTGGTATTCCAGATAGTCTCAAATATTTTACAAGGGGGCTAAGATTACGTTATTCGCATAGCCACTACAGTGGACAGTACATAAAGCCAGTAGAGTATGTGTGCAGCCACTCAACATAACTACTCCGAAATGGGAAGACACAAGTCTGCAGAAGATAGGCCAAGAGTTGGTCACAATCGATTTTGAAATAATTACTATGGTTTATTTACATGGTGATGGGAATAAGTGGACCCAAATCATGGCAATGGAAATTACTTAAAACATCAGATAAACGCCTCGACTGAAACCACACGCTCCGCACACTGTAGACTAAACTCATTCGGTTATCGGAGCACTCGAGACTTTGTGCCATTTGGAAAGAAGCAACATCAATATTGCACGTCACCGGTTACCTAGAATTCATTTTATGTGTTGCATAGCCCACTGAAAGGGTTCAACTGTAGGAACCGCTTTCCCAATCGGGAAAGTCCATTGTGAACAATTCTCTTCCAATTATTCGGACGGAGAACGGTTGAGATGAACCAGGATTTATTAAACGTATTAATAACGCTCGAATTTGGAACTGATTGGCATCGAAAAGGCTTGACACTCCTCCCCGATATCTATTGGTACTGATCTTGTCACAATCACTTTTCTACTGCTCTTACGCCGTGTTACTTGTTTGTGAGTGGTGCGCCATTTCATGCTTACAGGCCAGACAATCGTTGCCACACAAACATATGGGCCGACCCATCTGCGTTACGTTCTTGTAAAGACCAGTCAAGTAGTACAAACTCAGGTTTGTAGCTTCAAAAAACCCCCGAGAAATACGTAAAAGCTGCGATTTGCTTGGCCTCTTTTTAGTTGTTACTGGATCCTCAACTATTCGTTTTCCGGTATTAGTCGCTGTTACAATTTCTAAATTACATTAAAATCAGCAATTGAAGTTCCACTGCAACTCCATACGTTCAGTATTTTCCGATATCTGAAAGTTCAAATATTGGTCATTTTTACCAAAAACGAAAACTTCAAAATTTGCTCTTGAATGAGGCTGAATATAGGCAAATCATTCATCCGTCGAGAAATATTAAAATAAACGTTCTACTAAATTATATTGCCCTTAATTTAAGGGAAAAATTTAAGACTTCGGATCCAATAGTGCGCTTGAAATCCTACAAGTACAAAATGTCAGTACATTGAATTTTTGAAGAAATTAACCGAAACACTAATAATGACAAGTTTCAGACATTTTATTAAAGAAAAAGGCATAGCATCGCATTTAAAGGTATAAAAGTATATTTAAATCTATTCCATTATTAAAAATTCGAGCATTTCAATAACTGGAAACGCTGAATGTTTTGGTTTTGTTTTCTTCAAAGGTCGTTATTATTCACAGCAGTGTTCCGAGCCACTTTAATCACCCTGTGTGCCTGCGTTACATCGTATCAGTTGCGCGATTGAATTTGTTCTCACCTGTCAGAAAAGTCACATTTCATTGTAATTGACGGAAAGCTCTCGAGGAAAACAGAAAAAGTATCTGTCGACTCATAGAGAAGTGGTAAAGGTTCTATGCAAACAATCTGAGCAACCACCTGACGTTGCATGCAGATAGGTCTGCTATTTACCGTCCAATACAGTAATCAGAAGATCAAGACAAATTGCAATATTATTTGGGCAAGTTGTCTGTATGGTGCACAATGTGACAATTGTAATAAATAAGAAGAAATGTAATATTATTCCTATGAGTGCTACAAACAATCTATAAATTTCGGCTACTCTGTAAATCGCATTAATGTAAAGGTTAGCAGTTTAACTAAATAAATAGGTATAAGGATTTACGAACACCGTAAATTGCAGAGTTTGAATTGTGACGAAGGCGAAAAAATATTGCGTTTCTTAGGTAGAACACGTAGAAGATGTAACAAAAACACTAAAAAGACAGCTTAAATAACGGTTGTTAGTTTATTGCTTGAGCCTTGCTGTGCGATATGGGATCCTTACCAGAAATTGAGGACAAAGAAAAAAGTTCAAAGGATAGCTTGGTTTTTTATATTGCAAGATAATGGAGACGGTGATACGCTAGTTAGAGTGGCAATAATTCAAACGAAGACATTTTTCATTGGGATCTGGTCTTTACAAGGAACATTATTAGCTTCAACAGACTGGGATATCATATTGAAACGTCAAATTTTACCATACTACAAAGAGAAACCTTCCTCAATGTACAACCAACAGGTATAAATGCTTTGCGTTAAGAATCGCGCGGCTTTCGCGTCGGAGGCTCGAGTCCTCCTTCGGGCGTGGGTGTGGGTGTGGGCCGGCCGCGGTGGCCGAGGAGACTGAGGCGCTCCAGTCACGATCTGCACGGCCACTACGGTCGGGGGTTCGAATCCCCCCTCGGGCATGGATATTTGTGCGGTCCTAGTTCGTAAGTAGTTCATAAGTAGTTTGTAAGTTTAGGGACTGATGACCCCGTAGTTAAGTCCCATAAGCTTAACAAACATTTGAACATTTTTGAACATCATGGGAAAAGGGTAAAGAACACAGCGACAATATTCCTGACTTCTTCACTTACGATACCTATCTTCTTCCATAAATGATCAATATGCATATGCACTAAGCAATATCGCATGAAGCTTAAAGAGAACTGATATGCAAGTAATGAGTAGAAGGCTTTGATTAAGAAATGTGACGGCTGAGTACAGGGCATCACATGTCCCATGCTTAAGTAGCAATTAATAACAATTACATTGCTCATGTAAACGTCTGTAGACTCAATTATTCTATTAATCACTATTAGAAAAAGATATACACGTGGCTTCTATTCCGAAAGAACAGACGTCACTTCTGATCATGCACTTGTTATTGTTTTCATATTCTCAGAATATATGACTTCAACTGCGAATGGGCAAAGCTGAAAATGTGTACCCAGCCGGGATTCAAACCCGGGTCTCCTGCTTTCTGGAAATTTGTGTCTCACGGGCGGCGTGCTTAGGTAGTCCTTGCAGGTGCGGTGATCACTGTGTCCCCAGTGGTGTCGGTGCCAGCGCAACTGCCTAGAACTGACTAGGGTTCTAATCCCGGCGGGTACACATTTTCAGCTTTGACCATTCGTAGCTGAAGTCATATATTCTGTGAATATGAAGACTATTAGAAAAGCATTTATACCTACGGGTTCTAATTCAGAAAAAATCTCTTTTCATTATACGAAAATTTGCCATTTGAAAATGACAGCTTAGCTTTTTGGTACTAGTAATGTGAATTAACATAAATAAAGTGACTGTGGCTTCAGTTATATGGAATCAGTATTTTAAAAATAAGTGTCATCCAGTTGCACTACTTCTACATCTACATACAAACTCCGCACTTCACCCAAATTACTAGTTACTTGCTTTCCTGTTCCACTCCCATATAGAACAAGGGAAAAACAAATGCTTGTATGCGTCTGTACTAGCCCTAATCTCTCTAATCTTATCTTTGTGGTCTTCACGCGAAATGTACGTTGGTGGAAGTAGAATCGTTGTGCAGCCCGCCTCAAATTCCGGCCCTCTAAATTTCTTCAACAGTTCTTCTCGCCACCCTCCAGCGTTTCCGATTTGAATTCCCGAAGCATTTCAGTGACACTCGCGCATTGTTCGAATCTACCAGTTACGAAAGTATCCGCCCGCCTCTGAACTGCCTCTGTGTCCTCCTTTAAATCGATCTGCTGGGGATCCCAAACAGTGTAGCAATACTCAAGAAAAAGTCGTACAAGCGTTTTATATGCGGTCTGCTTTACAGACGAATCACAACTCCCCAAAATTCTCCTTCACGATATTACGTCTAGTTAGAAAATAAGAACGTGTTGCTGGAGAACTGGTCGCCTGGGCGCAGTGCTGCCGACGTTAGGACCGCACGCAGCCGCCTCGCGTGCCGGCCTACGCTGCAGCCGCCTGGCGCAACACTCGTAAAACGTGACGTCACAGCACGGCCGCGGCGCCCAGTCTTGGGTAAACACGGCTCTGCGCCCTGACACCGCCAGCCTCCACCAGGCCGCTATTTTTATGCTCCAGTGTTGACAAAAGGAAAAGCAACCTGTCTTCCGAAGATACTTTACGAGCTTCAAATATTTCGCTGTGCCTACAGACTGTGCAAGTAGTAGTACGGCGTTGTTTTGGTGGAACCAGCAGAGCCACGATTTCTTAAAGAATTTTGTAGTATCCTGGAATCCTACAGCATGAAGGGAAAGCGCATCACCATGCGGGCGAGAGAGTGACGTCTGATGCTGGTCTATGTACAGCTGTGTTCACTTGCCGCTAGACCTTCATCGGACCCGCTTACTTTCAATAACCAGCGTGTAGCACATACTAATTGCTGTATTCTCAAAATAAAATAACACTATGTTCATTCAATCCTAGTGCCACTAATCATGTCATTGCCTCAGCCACCAAAATGTTCAAATGTTTGTATAGCTTATGGGACTTAACTACGGGGTCATCAGTCCCTAAACTTAAAAACTACTTATCAACTAGCTTATCCTAAGGACGGCACAAATATCCATGCCCGTGGGGGGATTCGAACCCCCGACCGTAGTGGCCGTGCAGACCGTGACTGGAGCGCCTCAGTCCCCTCAGTTACCGCGGCCGGCGCCTCAGCCACCCTCGGTCTTTCTTCATGTTAGTAGCAGTATGCCACAAATCGAAGTCCCATGCATAAAACATCTTCAGACGTATGATAGAGAAATTTTATTGACATTTCACATATTTAAAAAGTTCAAGAAAAAAAAAAACTATTTTACATCAAAGCTCAAACACATAAGCAGATTACAGATACCTTAAACAGGTTCCTTACGATATCCACAAGCACCTCCGCTTACCAAAAAGAGCTGACCACTATAAAACAGATGGAAAGAAATAGTTGCAAACAAGCTCTAGTTGAGAAACTAAACAGAGAAATAAAGATGAAGAAATATAGCAAACAAATCATATAAACACATACAAACAGCACAACAAATAGAAAATGACGCAGAAAGACCTATCACTACTGATGCAAGGTTGAAATAAGTAAATTCAAGAAACAAGGCATAATCATTGTAGGGTTGCCTTTAGGTTCACAACCTACAGTACTGCAAATAATTGTTCCTCGTCTTTACCTACAGTGCTATAACTAATTATTGTTTGTGTTTCTTTATTTTTCAAGCAAATGATGTAATTAATTGCTTCTCACTGTGGAAGAAGTGGAAGATGAAAACTCCTTTGTCCGTTTAGTGGCCTCTGTCTTTTGGAAACATTTCTTTTTCCTATTTTTTCCTCTTCATTTCTTTGTTTTTCTGGTGTATCAGTGACAATCATACACCTTCCATGTTTTCTTCCTCCACCAGAAGTCTTCCTGGGAGGTGCTCTTGGGAATGGATGGATATATTCTGGTGTAACAGAGACAGTTGTTCGCACTGATGAAATGCTTGCAAAAGAGATTTATTCTGTGTTTTTTTAGTCTTGGATGGTGCATTTGGTGAATGGAATAAACCAACTCCTGCAGGATATAGTCTGTTTGTCATTTCTACAGATAACAATTCATCATCTCTAAACACTTCTTGATTGAATGGTCAGATGCCAGTAACCCTGAAACCAGTAGATATCTTGTTTAGAGTGAAAGCCAGAGGAGCTGCCCTGCCCACTAGTGCACAAATAGAAATTGTCTCTTCAGGGTTATACCTTGGGACATGTCCCAAAGTGTCCCAAGGTAAAACCAAATACACAATAACAGAAAACAGTATCCGAAACTATGTACACATTTATACCTTTGTAATTTATGGTATCAATAGCTTGCTTAAACAATGCCCTACAACAATGTATTGAAGAAATTTCAATAACGATGCTTACCTTTTATTTACATCTTCTAAGGATGGTGGCTAAATTTTATATTAGAATACGAAAATTTGTAAAACTCCTTCTCAGATCTCAAACTTCATCTAAATACAACATGATTTCCTATTCCCTCTGAAAATAGGTCTGTCAACTTTACTTTGTATTTCTTAGAGTTACTACTAGAGTACACTGCCTTTTATGAAAAGTGTCCCAAGGTAAAATCGTCCCAAGGTACAACTATTTCCCTATTTAAGCTGTATTTTTTAGGTTCTTGCCTCATCATAAATCTCTGAAATCGCGACTTATTCTGAAAACTATTGAGTAAATATTTGTTACAAGTAAGAATGTGAATGTCACTGCTGCTCCCGAAATTTGTTTCAAACAGGAAACTAAGGGAAAAAATACTAATTCATACCAAGACTAACCAGCGATCATCAAGTTCGAAATACCACGTGCTTTTAACCATCACGCCATATTGACGCGTCTGCCCAACTGTTTACATTAGATTAGAATTTTTGACATTTTTTACAGTCAGTGAGCTATGGCATTTAACTGCAAGAAATCCTATCACGTGGTTTTGATAAAGCTTCGGTCTATAAAAGCGGTTAGCCGCATCTATTTGAGAATGAACGGAACTGCCACCTAGCGACTGAGCACGAAATGAAGCGTCCGCCTTGTCTTCCAAATTCGTCTGTTTTAGGCTCGTAAGGCACTGATATCATAGCAGTCGCGAATTTTTAGAAACGCCTTAAAACGAGCACACCAAGGTAAGTGCTTTTGACGCTGACGCCAATTTCAAAAATGTTAAAATGTTTGTAAATCTATCGGACTCAACTGCTTGGTTATTAGTCCGTAGCTTGCAAACTACTTAAACTAGGATAAACTAACATAAGGAGACCATAAACACCAATGCCCGGGGGGTGGGATGTATCGTAGCGGGGTACGTTTAAGTGCCGTTACCGCATCTACGGGGTGTATCAAAAAGGATAACCCTAACACGGTTGATGGTACACGATAATAGAAGCAAAAATGTCCCAGTAAATATGAGTCCGCAAACGAGCCGTTTTCGAGATAATTACGAATGTCGTTGTAAACATCGACCTAGTTAGTAGAAATTAATTTGAAATTTAGACTTTAGTATTACGTTTTACATCGCATTTACTTCAAGTTTCTCGTATCGTTTACCTGTTAAAGGAGGTGTTCGAAGTGTCTTCCTTGTATCTAGATGAAATACTGTGCTCATCTCTGCAATGAATTTCGAATTCTTTCGAAAACCCCTGGATCATTTCGGAATTCTTGACATACAAGTACAACTCTTCGCTCCAGTTCTTGAACCGTGTTAACGGGTGTGCTGTAAACTCTGCTTTTGAGGTGACCCCAGTCGCACAAATCCAAAGGATTTTGATCATGTGATCTTGGAAGCCAAGGTACAGGTCCACTATAACCTACCCATCTTTGGCCGTATCTGTGACTTAGATGCCGTACCACAGCAGCAACAAAATGTGCTAGAGCCCCAACTAACTAACTAGGATGATGTTTACAATAAAGTCAGTGAAATTTGACAGACATTTGATGCAAATCTTAATATCAAAGTCTAAAATTCAAATTAATATATACTAGCTAGTACGATGTTTACAATGACGTCAGTGGCGGCTTTTATTACCATACATTGCCGCGGTAGAGTAGTCGAGCGGTCTAAGGCGCTTCGCTACGAAGCGCGCGGTTCCTCGCCGTCGGATGTTCGAGTCCTCCCTAGGGCATGGGTGTGTGTGTTGTCCTTACGTTAGTTTACCTTAGTTTAAGTAGTTTGTAAGCTACGGACTGATGACCACGCAGTTTGGTCCGATAGATTTACAAATATTTGAACATTTTTTGGAACCAGACATTCGTAATTATTTCGCAAACTCCTTGTTTGTGGACCCATGTTTCAAATGTTCAAATGTTTGTACAGCTTATGGGACTTAACTACGGGGTCATCAGTCCCTAAACTTACAAACTACTTATGAACTACGTACGAACTAGGACGGCACAAATATCCATGCCCGAGGGGGGATTCGAACCCCCGACCGTAGTGGCCGTGCAGACCGTGACTGAAGCGCCTTAGTCCCCTCGGCCACCGCGGCCGGGGACCCATGTTTACTGGGATATTTTTGCTTCTATTATCGTGCACTTTCAACTGTGTAAGTTGCGCCATCCTTTTTGATACACCCTGTATATTTCGTCTAACAGCATTCAAATGAAAGTAATAAATAAATGCAAGAGGATTCAGAAATTAGGGTGTTAACAGGCTCTAGTGCTCTTATATACGAGCCGGCACTAATAGGCTCCATAAGCCCAGTGCAGCTGAAATCTTCACGGAGAGGTGAACAAGGTGAGGACGGCGAGGCGTGTGTGGCAGCAGCGATGAGGAGTGAGAGCTGGAGAAAGTTTGGCGGAGGAGAAACGCGCGCGCTCGCCTCGTGCGCGGTACCCGCGGCGGTCTCAGGTCCCAGGCCCTAGGTCCCAGGTGCCAGGTGTCAGGTCCCGGGTCCCAGGTCGCGGCGAGTCAGGGGTGGCGGGTAGCCGGCACGGTGCGGCGGTCGTGGCGGCCGCGTTAGCACGCCATTAGCGGGCCGGGCCTCGCGCGGCGCTCATAACGCGCGCATCACGACTTGCCGGTACACTTCCATGACGGCACGTTTCTACAAACACCGCCCCGCAAACACCGCGCCACTCGCGCCAGTCTCGCAACGCGGCTGCTGCCCTCGCCCGTCCTCCCTCGGCGGGCATATTACACTTTTTAGTAGTAAATTGGAATTCTGTGGCGTCACGGGCAGTGCTGCAAAATGGTTCAGGTCATATCTCGCTAACAGGAAACAGTGTCAGAGCAAGGGACTAGTGAATGAAACCATCAGTCATCATCACACTCCTCCACCAGGGCGCTCATGGAACTTGTGAGTACGTGCGTGTCAAGCATGGACCCCCAGGCTAGTGCAGTCTTTCTTCCTTCTCTACTCCCTGGACTGCATTTCCTTTCCCTTTCCTCAATTCCTATCCTCACCTCCTTCCCTTCCCCCATTGGGGGCTGATGACCTTAGCAGTTTCTTCCCCCTATCCCAAAATAACAACCAACCAATCAGTCATCATCATATTGGGAAGAAATTGCATGTGGTGCCCACAAGTAGTAAATTGGAATTCTATGGAGTCACGAACAATGCTGCAAAATGGTTCAGGTCATATCTCGCTAACAGGAAACAGTGTCAGAGCAAGGGACTAGTGAATGAAACCATCAGTCATCATCACACTCCTCCACCAGGGCGCTCATGGAACTCGTGAGTACGTGCGTGGCAAGCATGGAACCCCAGGCTAGTGCAGTCTTTCTTCCTTCTCTACTCCCTGGACTGCACTTCCTTTCCCTTTCCTCCATTCCTATCCTCACTCCTTCCCTTCCCCAATGGGGGCTGATGACCTTAGCAGTTTGTTCCCCCTATCTCAAAAAAACAACCAACCAATCAGTCATCACCATATTGAGAAGATATTAAACATAAGGAGAGGCATTGAATTAAGATTTATGCTGTGACCAGGATTCGAACCCGGGACCTCCTACTTACTAGCTTTTTTCAAAATGTTCAAATGTTTGTATAGCTTATGGGACTTAACTACTTATGAACTAGCTAATACTAAGGACGGCACAAATATCCATGCCCGAGGGGGGATTCGAACACCCGACCGTAGTGGCCGTGCAGACCGTGACTGGAGCGCCTCAGTCCCCTCGGCCACCGCAGCCGGCACTAGTTTTTTTTTGTGTGTGTTCTTTAGTTAGATCTATGATCTGCGGTCGTTTTTGTTGTTCGTACTTGGTCGTTCGTTGATCATTTGGCTCAGCTTGTTTTGTTACAGAGGACGTTCGGCCCTCTGACCGGGCGCTCTGAGCCACGGCGCCCGGCAAAAATTCTACTCCACCGAGATCCGTAGTTAGGTGGTTTAGACCACTCAGCTAACACACCGTTGTAGCCAAAGCAACTACACAGACTGTCTTAAGGCACGTCTCCGTCCACACCACATACTTTAATTCTGTGAATTGCGTATCAAATTGCCAGGGCTCTCCTACATTGGAATAGCACCCTAGCAAAGAACGCGGATAGAACTATCCCGCCTTGTTCCTCAGGCCGAGGTGATATAAAAATCAACAAATAATACAATTCCTTGAGACAACATTGCCTCGTTATAAAAAGATATTAAACATAAGGAGAGGCATTGAATTAAAATTTATACTGTGGCTACAACGCTGTGTTAGCTGAGTGGTCTAAAGCACCTACCTAGTAAGTAGGAGGTCCCGGGTTCGAATCCTGGCCACAGCATACATTCAATGCCTTTCCTTATGTTTAATACCTTTGGTATAACGAGACAATGTTTTCTCAAGGAATTGTATTATTTGTTGATATTTATATTGAGAAGAAATTGCATGTGGTGCCCACAAGAACCCATCTTAGGGCCATTGCTTTTTCTTGTGTATATTAATTACCTCTCATCAGTTACACTGCCAGAAGCACAATTCGTTTTGCTTGCAACTTATACACGGTGAGGCATAAAGGATGAACGGTTTTCAAATAAACAATACATCGTTAGGAGTGCTTCAAAAAATTTTAGTTGCAGAATAACTCTCAAATAATGTTGCTATTTAAGAAAATTAATGCTTGAAATCAACATCTCGCTGGTGACGGCCGTTTTCAGCGATGCACTTCTCAAAGCGCTCTCGGAAGTTGGCTTCAACTCTCTGCAACATGCCACTGTCTATTAGGACGATTTCAAGACGAAAAGCTTCCTTCAGTTCTTCGAGTGTACCTGGTTTGTGCACGTTTATGATTTGAGGTAACCCCACAAAAAGTAGTCAACATGGATAGGTCAGGGGAAAGCAGAGGCCAATGAATGTCCCTGAACCGGGAAATTACCACGAAACACAGTTTGAATTACTTCCATAGTCAATCTTGCCGTGTGAGCAGGAGCTTTCTTCTTAATTCAGGTAGGAAGAAGTCAATGATCATCGCTCTATATTGTTCAGAGATAACAGAGATTACATGAACTTAGGCCGGCCCATATCACGATTTGACTGCTGTAGGAATTTTTAGGTGAGGAAAGCTGAAAGATGTTGTCTGCGAAAGCATACCAACTACAACCGATGACATGAAACGACGTATTACTGAAGCCTGCTGGTTGTCATTCTGAACAGAATCTCTGATGGTTAATTGTCTCTTTACTGGTGAAAATGAACATTACTAATGTTTAGTGTGTGCTACCAAAGGTATTCTAAAAGTGTTGGTGGGAAAACGTATCACAACACTACAAGGTACGTGCGAAAAGTTCGGTGAATGGTCCCATATTTTACAAACCTCGCTGGCGAGAACGAGGTGCACGCGCATAAACATTGAGGAACATGTCAACTAGCGCCCACTACCGTGCAAAGCACCGCAGTGAACCGGTGGTACACACTGCGACCCGGGTAACAGGGGCAGTGTGAAACCTCGTGTTATTGCAACATAAAGCGCAAAATGGATACATCCGTAATGAATTTGTACCAGACGGTCATACTGTCAGCGAAATGGCTGATGTAACGCATCCGTGGGTTCGGCCAGTAAAGGTATTTAGTTTGTAACTCTTTTTTCCTGAATTTCCTGAGAGCATTCACCCTACATTTCATATGCACCTTGTATAACTCGTGAACGACTTGCAGGAGACTCGTTCAACAAACTCCAAAGGTAGACTAATTTTTCGAACTTTCAGTTTGTTAATGTTAATTAGACGCTGTGCCACTATAAAAAGTATATATCTGCACAAAAATAAAGATTGTTTGTACAATTAAAATTTCTTTATTTGCTTGCAATACGGACTTCTATCATTCCATCATGTGAAAACTAAACATCAACAGCACTTCCCATTTAGCGCAAGTTTACAGGATGACTTAGACAAAATTTCTAGTTGGCGTGAAGAATGGCAGCTAGCTGTAAATGTAGAAAAATGTAAGGTGATGCGCATGAGTATGAAAAACAATGCCACAATGTTGGAGTACAACATTAGTAGTGAGCTTCTTGATGTAGTCTCGTTGTTCAAATATCTAAGCGTAACATTGCAGAGCGATATGAAATGGAGCGAACATGTAAGAACAGTTATGAGTAAGGCGGACAACTGACTTCCGTTTATTGGGAAGGTGTACTTTATCTGTAAAGGAGACCGCGTATGAAACGCTTGTACTACCACATTTTGAGTATTGTTCGGGTTTCGCAGCAAATCAGTTTAAAGAAAGACATGGAAGCAGTTCAGAGGCGAGTAGCTAGGTTCGTTAGTCGTACGTTCGACCAATGCGCGAGTGTCACGGAAATGCTCCGGGAACTGAAATGGAAATCGCTGGAGGAAAGACGAAGCTGTTTTCGAGAATTTCTGCTGAGAAAATTTAGAGGGCCGGAATTCGTAGCTGAGTGTAGAACGATCTTCCTGCCACTTACATTTCGTGTAAAGATCGCGAAGACAAGATACATTAGGGCTCGTACGGAGGCATATAGACATTCTCTTTTTCTCGTTCTATTTGGGAGTGGAATAGGACAGGAAATGCCTGGGAGTGGTAAAGTGTACTCGCCGCCACGCACTTTACGGTGGATTACGTAGTATATACAGGGTGTTTCAGTAAGTGTGTTTGCCTCTGTAACTTATAAAATAATAGGTGACGGGAAATTTTAATGCGGTAGGTCAACACAAGAAATGTTACACTTTCTGCGGAGCTATGAACATAGTTTATTGTATCATCTTCCAAAGAGTTACAGCACAAAGATATAATTTTTTAAATGGAACAATAGTTTTTTCTGTCGTGAATTGTATTCGTTGAAACCAGCTGCGTCCAAATCAATTTAAACTGAATTGCTATCACTGTTAGTTTGGGAGCTACAACCCTTCAAAATTTAGGGGGCGGAGGCTACGACAGCGTAGCTGACTGGCTGGTGGTCTTGAGACAGTGGGCCGTGCCCCAGGAGATAGCCACTCGGCCAGTGAGCTACGCTATGGCAGCCTCTGCCCCCGGAACTTTGAAGGGTTGTAGTTCCCAAACTAACAGTGATAGGAATGTAATTTAAATTGATTTGAACGCAGCTGGTGTAAAAGAATCCAATACACGATAGAAAAAACTATTGTTCTATTTAAAAAATTATATCTTTGCGCTGTTACTCTTTGGAAAATGATACAATAAACTATGTTCATAGCTCCGCAGAAAATGTAAGATTTCTTCTGTTGCCCTACTGCATTAAAATTTCCCGTCACCTATTATTTTATAAGTTACAGAGGCAAACACACTTAGTGAAACACCCTGTATGTAGATGTAGACGTTTCACCGAGTATATGCGTTTCATACACACAAAAGTGACAGTGGTATAAATTTCGTGTTACACCGACGACAGTAGTTTGCTAGTAGATGTTAATGTTGTATTGTACCGGTAATGTGAATCACTGTTTCGTATCAGAAGTAGTGATGCGTGCCAAAAATAAAAAATAAAAAAAAAAACATAACGATATTGGAGCCATTCGAATCTCTCCATTTCGTTTTTGTCGAGTGCATTTCATAAAAGCGGGAGGAAGGCAAAGCACAGTAGAGCGTGGCTGTCGGCGATGGAGCGTGGGCGAGGTGCTGGCTGTGGCGCGTATGGCGCGCTCGGCCGCGCTCACAGGACGGCAGCGGCGGCGGCGGCGGCTGCTGCATGTTCGCATGCGCGCATGCATGCATTCGCCGCTCGCTAATGACGCCTGTTAATTACGGCGCCGCGTCGTCCGAAATGAACAATTCGGGGAATGCGCCCGGCGTCGTCGGCAGCGGCAGCGGCAGTTTCCTGGCAGACGGCGGCGCCAAATTAAAACGCGCTTTGATTGCCGCGCACATTGAATTCCAATAACCGGTAATTGCGCGCCGCTCCGTTATGGACATCACGGGCCAGCGGCGATTTGTTTCAATCGAGCGGCCGGCACCGGCCGGTCGAGGTGCAGCCAGCCGTGCCGCCCAGCGACCGCCGCGGGAAACGAACCCTGTCTCCACGTGATGGATGGCCGGCCCGGCCACCACGAGGCTGCTTTCACCCGGGAAGGCCTTAGCTGTCAAACGCCCGCGGTCAGAGCGAGGGAAATGTTGGAACTTTTGTGGATGTGACAGCGCACGGGGTTTGTGAACCGCTTTCATGATACTTCTCTACCGTTCCATCCCATAACAGCGCGTGGGAAAAAGGAACACCTGAATCTTTTCGTTTTCGATCTGATTTTATTGAAATGATCATATTCTGTTTCGACGCCATCACAAAACTGTAGTATGTATCCAGCCAATTCTCGCACTAATTATATAAAATTGTCAGAACGACATGTTTCGGGACTAACATTATCCCATTCTCAAGTCCTACAAGAAACAAGGAATGAAACTAATATACCCCTTTAAAATTAAGACGCGAACACACGATACAATTATCCTTTCTAGGATAACTCACAAAAAATTAAAATGAACAGTCATTAGAATGACAGACAGAAATATAAAGTTATGCCATTTTGGGGCACCATCTCGTACAAACTAGTGAGATTATTTGACAAAGAGGCTGTAAAAATAGCCTTTCAAATGTTCAAATGTTTGTAATTCTATCAGACCAAACGGCTTGGTCATCAGTCCGTAGCTTACAAACTACTTAAACTAAAGTAAACTAACCTAAGGACAATACACACACCCATGCCCCAGGGAGGACTCGAACCTCCGACGGCGAGCAACCGCGCGCTCCGCAGCGAGACGCCTTAGACCGCTCGGCTACTCCACCGCGGCAATAGCCTTTAGAACCAACAATAGATTAAAACAGAGGTTGAAACACAAGATCGACTTGTAATAATTTTGCAAAACTTGCCAACTGCAAAACAAAAAAATCAGTTTATATTTATTGTTTTTCAATTTACAGTTCAAAAATCCCGTCTATTTTGTTATTACTTACTGTTCTGTTCTTTTCCTTAACTCCTTGTTTTGTAGAGTTTTCTTTGTGGTGGGTTTATAACTTATTTTCCATTTAATATTAATGGTGTACATTACGCTAATGTTGACATTTAGTGTTTGGATACGGCTGACCGTTATTAATTTGTTTCGTGGATGTTTTATTTTGCTGGGTTGCGCGCGAAATTCAAGTGTTTACTGTTAGTGTCGTGTTTATCTGTTGGGAAGAGTGTAGGAGTGAAACAGTATTACTGACAGGTGTACGCTGTTTACATTTCGTATATACATATATATGCGAGCGCGCGCGCATGTGTGTGTGTTTGTGTGTGTATGAGCAAAATTTTTAGGTGTTTGATGACGTTTAGGTTTTCTTAAAGTTTCTGTAGTGGTCGTAGAGAGAGAGAATTAGTGATGAGGATGGTGCGACTAAGATTATTTGTGCATTACTCTATTGAGGCAAATAGCGTTTTGTTGCAGAGTGAAGTGTATTCACTGAGTACGCATTTTCTTGTGCTGTTGTGTTTTGTATTTCAATTATTGTTAACTATTGTTAATTTATTGTACAGGCTATTGCTGGTGAAGTTTTGAGTCGTTCTCTGTGTTTGAAGGGAGGTGATTCTTTGATATTACGTGGTCTGCAAAGGTTGAGTGGGAACTGTCACTTTTTAATATTAAATGCTCAGTCTATCTGGTCGTGGAGTTCCTGCATGTTAGGCCCACGTATACAGACTGACAGCAGTTGCAGGTGAATGGGTTCTGCCTCCCATCACTGGTCATTTACAATTCCTGTTGGTGCCGAAGTCCAGGGCAAGGTGTTTGGCGGAATTGTTCCGGGCATAGGTAATGCTCAGTCCGCTGTTTTGGGGGACGGAGGGGTGTCACGGAGGGAGGGTGTAACGTATCGTGGCAGATGGAACTTACTTCGCTGCTGTAGTACATGCTCTTGACCGACGATAACGTCGATCATTTCCTACCCCTCAGTTGCCTACAACGTGGCCAACTGTGCTTTCAGTCGATTATACGAAACAATTTGTAGGGGGTTTTCATGCCTGTGAACATTGGATCCACTAATTCTGATTCAGTAGATTGAATTTAGTGTGAGGTCTGCATTCTGACTAGGTCCACTCAGGAAAGTGAACCAGTAAGTTGCAATCTAGCTGGTGCGTAATTAGCCATTGTCGGATGTCGACACTATCTTGTCGATTCCAAATTTGAACGTCGAGACCATCTGCTCGGCTTATAAATGGGTGCGGCATAGAAAGAGGCGGCACTCAACACCACTGCCCTTAAAAAACTGCAAATGAACGGAGCGCCATTATCTGATACCTTCTCGATTGTAAACAGTTTGCAGTGATCTCTCATGCAATTGCAATGGAAAAGGTTATCATTCATACAAACTATGGAATGGTCTGGCGATATCAATGTGTTCTCTGTATTAGCGATGGTCAGAGCATAGCCAAGAACGGAAACAGCATAACCAAGACTTGTAGCATTGTGTCAGGGCTGACTGGGCACAGACCTGATAGTGTATGCACGATATGTGCAATGGGTTACATCAAAACTAGGACAGTATAAACGACGCCGTGTTATTGCCTAAAATTCTACACATTCCCCAATGTGCAGCGTGGAGGAGCTTTTCTGTGCGGGAATGGTGTTTGCGCGAATTTTTACCAGTCGTTCAGAGTCGTTCGTGCTTAACAATAATAAACCATCAGTTTCATTAAACCAGTTTTGTAAGGGAAAATACGTCTGAAGTGCCAGGGCTGCAGCATTAGGCAGGTGACCGGTCGACAACGCAATACGGCAGCCAAGGTTCTCCGAAGTAGTCGGTCAAGGCAAGGTTCTGTTGCTATTTCATGCAACATAATTGGGAATTCGTCGAAAGTGTGTCAGTAATTGCTGGATAAGACATATTAAATTCTGTATCTAATTCAAACAGCAAACGTGCAAAATGTTCGTAAAGCTATGGGGCCAAACTGTAGTGGTCTAAACTCACAAACTACTTTAACTTATGACACACACACACACACACACACACACACACACACACAGACATACACCCATGCCCGAGGAAGGACTCGAACCTCCGCCTCTTCAGTGCCACATGGGTGATCGTTGTCTACCGAGAATCATGTCGCAGCCAGCGTTCCTCTCAGTAAAAGATTAATGCGGTATTTTGTGAACACCCCATTTCCTATAACTGTATCCTCAAAATATGTGTGTACCGCACGTCTTTTTACCTCAGATTGCGACATTCGGCTGCCCCGCTCTCACTGCGGTCGGGGGTTCGAATCCCCCCTTGGATATGGATGTTTGTCCCGTCTTTAGTATAAGCTAGTTCATAAGTAGTTTGTAAGTTTAGGGACTGATGACCCCGTAGTTAAGTCTCATAAGCTCTACAAACATTTGAACATTTTTGTCCCCCTCTCACAAAAATCCAAAAACTGTATCAGTATTAAAGTACTATTTTCTCGAAAAACCTACAAAGTGCTACTTATTTTCATAACTTCCATTGTTACACAGCTCTCTTTTTTATCAGAAGCCATTTTAGCTTCCATAAACTCACATCACTATTGTTACTTTACAGAGTTCCAAAACAACTTGATATGTCGTGCAAGAACTGACGAGGCGTGTACTTCTCCTTGTTAGCTTTGAGCATTCCAGGGAATTCACAACTACTCCACGGGAGCTCGTAGCGACATACAGATAATTCTATCCACACACAAAGTTTCTCTTCTCCTGCTTTTTAAATCCACTTAAACGTCCTTGCTCAGTTTAGTTTTTGTCCTGAAGTCTTTGTTTTTTCCTCTAGTGCCTGTTTCAACTCTCTCTCTCTCTTTCTCCCCCTCCCCCCTCTCTCTCTCTCCCTTCTGCGCCTCTGGATCCAGAACATTATCTATTCCTTCAATACGAGCAAGGTGGCGCAGTTATCACACTGGACTCGGATTCGGGAAGAAGGTGGTTCAAACCCGCCTTCGGGCATTCTTAGATTTTTCGCTATTTACCTAATCACTCGAGGCAAATGCCAGAATGACAAAGAGCACGGCCGATTTGCTTTCTCGTTCCTCACCAAATGTGAGCCTCGTGTGCCTCGTCTCTAATGACCACGGTATCGACGGGTTGATAAAGCCTAATCGCTCCCCCCCCCCCCTTTTTTTTTAAATTCCTTCAGGCTAAATGAAATGAAATGTTGCATGGACGGTCTGGGGCGAGGCACCTAAGCCGACATTTACAGTATAGGACGATGGGCTGTTACCTGGTCTCTTCTGGAGAAGAGAGAGAGAGAGAGAGAGAGAGAGAAAAAGAGAGAGAGAGAGAGAGAGAGAGAGAGAGAGAGAGAGCGATTCAGCCTTACTTTATTCTCGTTTCCGGGTTTCAAATTCAGAACTAAAATATTTCAGCCCACCACTAGGCTACATTGATGACATTTTCTCTCGTGAGCCATAAATCTTCGGAATTGCATGTAGACTGACAATCAGAGCAGTTTGTTTTGTGTTCCATCGTCTGTGTCTCTCCACATTCACAGGATATGTCTGTATCGTTATTAAAACCCTATTTCGCTAGGTTTGACTTGACGGGAGCCACACTAGTTCTAATTATGTTCAGCGATTTCCAGATTTTCCAATTCAGGTGGGTTCCTGTTGGGGTTCTTGTTGGAGAGGGAAATTTCCTGGCAGCTCAATTCTCTCTGTGTTCAGAAAACTTCTGGATTTAAGTCGACTGACCGGAGTTTCTGCTCCAAAAAGCGGATGTCTGTCATCGAAACTTTGTTTGAACTTTTCAACATATTCAAGTTCACATCGCCATGTTGCTGGTGTTTCAAAACCTGCTGCTTTGTAAAGTTTATTTAGGGGGGATCGGTTTCATGCAGCCTATAATAATTCTGCAGGTTTCGTTTAGAGTAGTGTTAACTTGTTTGAAATGGACTGATCTGCACCAAACAGGGACTGCAAATTCTCCGGTAGAGAAACAGAAGGCTTGTGCTGTTGTTCTTGACGTTTTTGGGCTTGCTCCCCATTTGATCCCACATAGTTTTTTCAGGAGGAGATTTCTTGTCGTAACTTTCTGCCTGGTCTTGTTACAGTGATATTTGTAAGTTAGTAATCTGTCCATGATAACGCCCAGATACTTTGGATGGCTTTCATGCTGTAGAACTTTACCCTCCCACACAACATGCAGTTGTCTTCTTGCTTTCTTAGTACGTGGATGGAAAGCAAATACTTGAGTCTTTAGTGGATTCGGCTTAAGATAATTTTCTTTATAGTATTTTGACATAGATTCAAGATCTTGTTCCAGTATTTGTTCCAGAGATTCAAAGCTGTTACCTTGAATAGATATTGCAAAACCATCAGCATAGAGGAAATATTCAGAGTGCTCTGGTGTCCGCTGATCACTTGAGTATATGTTAAACATCATTGGTGCGTGTACACTTCCCTGTGGGACATCGTTTTTCTGTCTCCTGCATCTGCTTTTCTATGCACCAAGAGTAACATAAAAGCGGTGATTTTATTTTGTGGACTCTACGACCTTTGTCAGCAGGTAGTCATAAAATTTGGAGAAAAGTTTTCTGTGATTAACAGTATCATAGCGGGCAGAAAAAAGCCACGCCAGTTATTAATTTTTCTTCGAAGCCACTCTCAATACGTTCTGTTAATGCCAGAACTTGACCCGTACATGATCTGCCTTGTCTGAAGTGCACTTGTTGTGGAATTAGCAAGTTATCCACGTGTGTCTGAATACTCAGTAGGATGAGCCTTTCATGTAGCTTATACATATGGCACAGAAAGGAAATTGGTCGGTATCTAGCTTAAAGGTCTTTACCGGGCTTTAATAGAGCAATGATCTTTGCTTTTTTCTACAATTTTGGGATAAAAAAAAAGTTCAAATGTTTGTTTAGCTTATGGGACTTAACTACGGGGTCATCAGTCCCTAAACTTACAAACTACTTATCAACTACCTTATACTAAGGACGGCACAAATATCCATGCCCGAGGGGGATTCGAACCCCCGACCGTAGTGGCCGCGCTGGAGCGCCTTAGTTCCCTCGGCCACCGCGGCCGGCAATTTTGGGATCGTGAGATCTTTTATGTATTAACTGGAGTAGCCATGACCTAGATTTAGGCCGAAAATGTTTGATTTGGACTGTGCAGATGTCATCTATGCCTGCTGCTTTTCCATTCTTCACGGTGCGAATGGCATCATTGAGCTCTTTTTGCGTGATGAATTTCTTAAGCAGGTTGATTTCATTTTGTAGATCTCTTTGCAACCTGAATTTTTGGTGGCATTTTACTTTCCCTTTATTTAGGAGAGTGCTGGTAATTTAGTCAGGGGTGAGAGTAATAGCCTGCTTCAGTTCTTTAAGATCAAAGCCAAGTTTTTTAATCAAGCTTCAAGCTCCTTTGGAGCTATGACTCATGTACATTCGCTGCAACATGTCATCCTTACTTTATTCAGGTTAGCTAGCAAAGCATTGTCACATTCAATTGTTTCCTCACCAAAAGGATTTCTTTCGTAGAAGACAGTGTATTCAATAACGTAGCTGAATCAGTTGTTAATGCAGGTATTTACTGTTGTCTACACCCTATTTGACATAGTAAACAAATTTTTTATAGTTCTTTAGTGTTGGTACTAGGTCTGCTACGGCATCATACAATTTATTTGCGAATCCTTTCCAGTTAATTTTCTACGAAAGCGAATAGTTTGTGGTCTGATGGCTGCAAATACGTTTATTCCTACCAGTCTGTACTGTGTTTTTGGAATGGGATCATATACCATTTGAACACAATATTGTTACAGAATGCTACTCACAAAACATAAATCTGGATGATAGCCTTTTCTCCAAATTTTACATTTAAATTAAGATGGCAGCTTAGGGTAATGAATTAAATTTCATCCCCCTCTTCAACAAGGTTTCCATTTATGTTACTTTCTTCATAGCTTCGAAGTGTGCTGTGGCTGATGAAGTCACCTATGATGAATCTATTTTCCTGAGTTTTGAAGTTTCTGGAAGGGAAAAAAACAAAAGTCAGTACTGGGAGGTTTATAGATCAAAGTGATTGTACATTTTCCAATTTCCACAATTAGTAATTCAATTCAATTTTCATTTGTTAAGCCGACTGATGCCACCGATATATTTGATTTAACAAATATTGCACTTCAATGTTTTTCATGAGATATCTCATCAGCTATCCGGGTTCCTGGAATGTTTGCTCTCATGGAATTAATATCTTTGTGTGTTTCATGGTTGCAGAAGATTTTGCAGCCAGATGATTTGCAAAAGTTTTCGATGTGTTCCTGTTTGCTGGTTGTCAGGTCTTCAGTTTTTATGCTCGCAATTGTCAAAATGAGCTTTGAGAAGAACCATTCTGACTGCTTCTGTTTTTTGTACTGGATGTCATGATTTGTGTCACCCGGTGGTGAAAGGATTTGCAGACTTCAAAGAGGTCGTTGCCCAGAGACGCCAATAATAACAGTCTTTCAGCTCTTGTACCGTGCTATTACATACTAGGAGGCTCCTTCCGTGTTCCCAGCGATTCAGCCAAGTGTACGGATCTTGTTTAGAACTGGCTTTATACAGGATGAATGACCTAACACTTGCGCCACAAATATTGCGAAAACGGAAAGTGCGATTGATGTGCGGTTTTCACAGAATGGATTGGTAGTCAAGGACTTGTATTGTTAGCCAATAAACAGATTGTAAAAATACCTATAAAATGCATTTTTTATGCAAACATACAATTTTTGAAATGAACAATGGTTGTTTCTATCATACACTGGAAATTTTGTCACCAGCTGTGTACAAAGAACTTTGAATGACATTTTTATGACGTTTAGTTTGGCAGCTACAACTATTCAAAGTTTTGGGGACAGAGGCTACGACAGCGGAGGTGAGTGGCTGGTGGTCATGAGACAGTGGGCCGTGCCCCAGAGGCTAGCCACTCTGCCAGTCAGCTACGCTACCGCAGTCTCCACTCTGGTAGTCATGAGACAGTGGGCCATGCCCCAGAGGCTAACCACTCTGCCAGTCACCTACGCTACCGCAGTTTCCGCACTGATGGTCATGAGACAGTGGGCCATGCCCCACAGGCTAACCATTCTGCCAGTCTGCTACGCTATCGCAATCTCCGCACTGGTGGTCATGAGACAGTGGGCCGTGCCCCAGAGGCTAGCCACTCTGCCAGTCAGCTACGCTACCGCAGTCTCCACTCTGGTAGTCATGAGACAGTGGGCCATGCCCCAGAGGCTAACCACTCTGCCAGTCACCTACGCTACCGCAGTTTCCGCACTGATGGTCATGAGACAGTGGGCCATGCCCCACAGGCTAACCATTCTGCCAGTCTGCTACGCTATCGCAATCTCCGCACTGGTGGTCATGAGACAGTGGGCCGTGCCCCAGAGGCTAGCCACTCTGCCAGTCAGCTACGCTACCGCAGTCTCCACTCTGGTAGTCATGAGACAGTGGGCCATGCCCCAGAGGCTAACCACTCTGCCAGTCACCTACGCTACCGCAGTTTCCGCACTGATGGTCATGAGACAGTGGGCCATGCCCCACAGGCTAACCATTCTGCCAGTCTGCTACGCTATCGCAATCTCCGCACTGGTGGTCATGAGACTGTGGGCCGTGCCCCAGAGGATAGCCACTCTGCCAGTCAGCTACGCTACCGCAGTCTCCACTCTGGTAGTCATGAGACAGTGGGCCATGCCCCAGAGGCTAACCATTCTGCCAGTCTGCTACGCTATCGCAATCTCCGCACTGGTGGTCATGAGACTGTGGGCCGTGCCCCAGAGGATAGCCACTCTGCCAGTCAGCTACGCTACTGCAGTCTCTGCCCCCTAAACTTTGAACGGTTGTAGTTGCCAAACTAAACGTGATAAAAAGTCATTCAAAATTCTTTTTACACAGCTGGTGTGAAAAATTCTAGTGCATGATAGGCACAACCATTGTTCTATTTACCCACATATTTTTAAGTAGTCCCGCGAACCTTCTAAATAGACCCCACGAAATAAATAAATGAATAAAATATATAAAATAAAAAGGAGATAGAGATTGTGGAGTGTCCCCATTGCTATCGAATAACAAACGGTGTTTGGTTTTGGCAGTGCTTCTTCTAGGACCTCATGAACTAGATACGCGCTTCTGTGACGCCTGGCCTGGCGTTTCCCTCCGCAGTGTTCGGCTACGGCAGAGCAAACCGCGAGTCGTCCGGCCAGGGGGCGTGCAGGGTGTGGCAGACATGCTGGCGGAGAGTGACGGCGCCGGCCGCGGACACCTGTGGTCGCCCATAAACATGAGCCTCACATATTCACTTGCCGGGAACCGGCCGGAATATCTGAGCAGCCGCGCGCGCTGCCCGCCAAGTCAGGTACGGCTGCCGAGGACCAACCCGGCGCCAACTACTCACCGGCCGACCGCCCCCGCCCTCACTCAGCAATACTTCACACTCGCCATTGGCGTTTGTAACATATTTTCACGGAGACGAAGAGACGCCAGGATCTCTTGTAATCTAAACCAAAACCTATTGCAGCTATGACTGACGAATTAAAACCAAAGACCCACTAAAACGGCGCCGTTGGATAGTTCCATAGATAGAGGTCTGCACGGACGCGGATAAAATTATGAGCGACGCGGATATCAGCGTGTTATATGCGGATAAAAAGCGAGGTATCTGCCCAGTACGTCTGTCGTAATGTTAGCTGAAAACTGCAAGCCTGTGGACATTCTTGGAATCCTTGCAGGGCCCAGGTAGAGTGGAAGTCTGTTGTCCTCATCCCCTGGCCACAGCTGACGTAGCTGTACACGAGGGACCTACGCCTAAACAACACCGCCAAGAAGACAAGGCCTGACAACTAGCCGTGCCTACTCACCACCGAGAGGCGGCGGCTGCCAGTTGACTTGCTGGCCCCTGGGACACGCCCACCGCCTCGTAGCGGCTGGCCAGTCAGCTTGCGACCGCCGCCTCTCGTTGTGACGTAGGCAAGGCCAGTTGTCAGACCTTGTCTTCTTAGGCGCTGTTGGCCTAAATCGTTTACGCGACCGTGTCTTATCTGCGGTCAGTAAAGTGCTTTCTGGGTGGTAAAACGGCCCACTGCCCACCAGAGGTGCCATGACAAATTTCCGCTGCCTTCAGTTAGCGCTTTGGAGTGAGCGAGTGACAACGTATATAGTCGTGAATAGAGTGACAATTATTTCTTAAAACGAACACGATGTCAATGGATACTACATTGCGTAAAGTGAAAAGAGGTGATTTGACATCAGTGAAGGAAAACAAACTCAATTCGTCAATTTGGGAAAAATTTGGATACGTATTTGATGGCAAGGAAAAGATCAACGATATAGTGGCCTGTTTTGCGTATAAAAAAAGAGGAACTTCAAAAATGCTGAAAAATTCGTGTGAGGCAGGACAAAGTAGCATGATTACTTATTTAAATATCAAGACAGATGTAAAAGTTTCTGAAGTTCCACTAAATTTGGTTAAAATCGCTCCAGTGGTTTTGCAGGAGATGTGCAACATTGTCGCGTGATGTAGCAAATTTACCGCGCATTTCACTGTTTATTATGCCATATCTCCTTAAATATGTGTCTTACAGTCATCTAATTATGTCAATAACCGTCGCGAAACTGCAAGCAATATGTTGGAAAAGTTTCATCGCAACAGAATGGAGGGTACAGCCGCGAATAAAATACGAACAAACATACAAACAAACATTCATGTTTACGTATTGGATAAACGGTGACGGAAGTAATAAAGATTGGCAATAGCATTTTATAGTAACTTTCATAATCAGATACTGTGTACAATGAAAGTAACGTATTTAGGAAGGTACACAATGCTGTATTGTATAGGCTGGTCGAAGCTGCAGCCGACATTTTCTCTTTTTCTGACAGTTACCAATTAGAAGCATACGCTTAGCTTTGTGTCATATAACCTCTTGTGCGTTAATATGGGAAAAATAAATTGTCCCTTTTGTAAAACTCCGAAAAGAGCCGGTTTTTAACACAGTAAAATCTTCCCTATGCCTATCAGTTTTAACCTCTGAAATTTAAGAAGTTGCCTGTGTTAAACAGCTGACGTAGTGCTCCAACCACACGGGCTCGAAAGCGATACTGTGTGTGTCCGGAACTTCAAAGTTTTCCTGTTTGGAATAGCCTGTTTTAGAGCAGGTATAGAACAGTTACCGTGATTCGAGAAGTCAGAAGTAGTTAAGTTGTTGCAGAAATGACAATAACAATAATTATATTATTACATAACATGGTTTTAAATACTGCTGTCTATTACTATTACCCATTCAAAACTTTAATATCTGCGGATGCGAATAACGAACTTGCGGATGCGGATAAAGTGCCGCGGATGCGGACGCGGTTGCGGATATTGGCCTTCCGGATGTGGTGCGTATAACAAATGAAACTTTCACTCTGCAGCGGAGTGTGAGCTAATATGAAACTTCCTGGCAGATTAAAATTGTGTGCCGGAACCGGTACTCGAACCTTGCCTTTCGCGGGCAAGCGCTCTACCGACTGAGCTATCCCGACACGAATCACGATGACGCCTCGCAACTTTACTTCCGCCAGTACCTCGCCTCCTACTTTCCAAACTTCACAGAAGTTCTCCTGCGAAACTCCTGGAAGAAAGGATATGGTAGAGACATGGCTTAGCCACAGCCTAAGGGATGCTTCCAGAATGAAACTTTCACTCTGCAGCGGAGTGTTCGCTGATATGAAACTTCTTCCAGGAGTGCTAGTCTTGCAAGTTTCGCAGGAGAATTTCTGTGATGTTTGGAAAGTAGGAGGCGAGGTACTGGCGGGAGTAAAGTTGTGAGGCGGCATCGTAAGTCGTGTCGGGTTACCTCAGTCGGTAGAGCGCTTGCTCGCGAAAGGTTTAGGTCCCAGGTTCGAGTCCCGGTTCCGGCACACAATTTTAATCTGCCAGGAAGTTTTAACACTTTTTTAATCAGCGCAGACCTCTATCCATAGAAAAGTAACAACCACACGCGTTAAGACATTTAGCCCACCGGGAAACGAGACGATCAGTTCGTGTTTTGTAGAAGGCAGTCGCCACCTGAAGAATTCACAAGCGCACCCTATCTGGCGCCTCTTCATTGCCTTATACCGACACCCACGTATGTTTTCTTTCACGTTGACAAATATGTGGATATCTCACGGTGAAAGATAGAGTTTCTACGGAGTATGTTACAGAGTATCCCAACTACATTACTGAAGCGTAATGTTAATCCTGTTCGCAGTGTAGGGGTACAGGCTATTATGCTACAAGATCATTCACCCCGACAGCATTCCTCTATGTTTTGCTATGTTTTGATTCAAAATGTCCGAATGTTTGTAAACCTATGGGACCGAATTGTTAATGTTAGTGGTCCCTAGACCCTAGACTTACAGAATACTTAAAGTTTGATAACTACGACACATACTCACACAAACGCACACTCAAATTCCCTAGGGAGGACTCAACCTCTGACGGGAGCACCTGCGCAATTCGTATCATGGCGCACCAGACCGAGCTGCATGTTTTGACTATATGGCGAGGCACAAATCTTATGAAGTGGTTTGATGAAACAGTACATTTATTATTATACTATGCTCGTGTAACGCAGCGAATAGAAGGAGTATGCGGTCGCAGATGAAGGCCACCGTTACCGATTCATTTTCCTCCGAATGCGAAAATATATTTTTGACTCCCACTTACACAGGTAGAAAAGATCATCAGAATAAAATACGAGAAATCAGAGCTCGAACGGAGAGATTCAGGTGTTCTTTCTTCCCGCGCGCTATTCGAGAATGGGATGGGAGATAAAATAGTATAAAGGTGGTTCCACGGACCCTCTAACAGGCACTTAAATGTGATTTGTAGAGTATCCCTTGTAGATGTAGATGTAGCTGTGGACTGCGGCCACCATCCTAGTCTCCGGAGAGTATGATTGTGGGAGGGGAGGTCTTCCTAGGTACGTTAGAATGTGACAGTATCTGTCGTGTTTGTGAGAGCAGCAACTTAGAGACGTGAACTGCGGACCATATGGCAAGTTCAGTGTATGCCTTGGACTTCCATCGCTAATATGCTGCTGTCCTCCCGTAACTGATCGCCGGTGTATCACACATCGAGTGGTGAAGTTTCTGTCATCCTGCAGCGTTGTTGGGTTCGCGTGTGACAGCAACTTCGATGCCGTACATGATGTATGGAGAGGTGATATTTTTTTTTTTAAATGAAGATGACATTTGTTTGTCGAAACCGCTAATCTGAAATAAAATATGGAACAGCGATCGTGGCGTATATATTTCTCAACAGATAATAGTATATTTTTGGAAACATTTTTATTTCATTTATTGGGTAACAGCACTCTTATTTAAATTTATATTTGAAGAAGAGCCTAGAGTGCAATTTTTTTTCCCGACTTGTTTCGGTCTTGTTTTAGACCATCTTCAGGGAATATAGCTCTGAAATACATCAGTTACATTTAGACGACTTTCAGCATATACATTAGTATTAATATTTTCAAAGATATTCTTTGTACGTTATCACGAAAACAATAACTTTACACAAATTTCAACGACAAATGAAGCAAATGGTCTTCTGCAAGGTATCATATCCTGAATTGTTTTCCATGTATCTTAAATAAGTTTTGTAGTTAATATTTTTAATACCAGTAACAATACATATAGTGCTGTAGTCACATTCATAGAATATCTTTGAAAATATTAATAAGAACCTGATACAATTAATTGTCAGTATTTCAATATTTGAATCTTTATTTTAATACTAGAAAGATGACTACAATTATTTTATTTTAGAAATTGACAAAGAATTATGTCGATAATTATAATTTTATATGTTTTGGCTAAACTCATCTATGTAGTTTTTTCATTGGCTATCAAAGATGGGTGGAGCTGGCAAAGGGGCGGAGCCTGAGCTATTTAAGAGCAGTAAACCTTGCTCCAGCCAGCAGTGACGCACTGGAAGGTTGTAAGTTTCCTGCCGGCTCCACAACATCAATGGGTACAACATCGTTTTATTTCTCTTTATGAATTTAGTTTAAGTTTGACATTATTGTATATGCTGAAAGTCCTCTAAATGTAACTGATATATTTCAGAGCAATATTTCCTGAAGGTGGCCTAAGACAAGACCGAAACTAGTCGGAAAAATTTTTTTTGCACTCTAGACTGTTCTTCAAATATAGATAACTAGCTTAAACCCGCGGGTCCGCTCGCGTGTTGGTTGATTATGATAGATAATGCGCCAAACGTCAAATCGATTTTTTAAAGGAGATGTATTAAAAGAAATTTATTTTTTACTGCTTTATTTATTTATTCTTATTTTCGTATGCTTATCCTTACAGAGAAAGAGCTGAAGACGTTGTAGCACGCATAGACCAAAGGTATGGTCTGTGGCACCACATTTCCCTGTATGTAACCTCCTTGCAATAGAGTCCCAAAGATCATCGATGGCCTTCAGTCCAATTTTTTTCTTTTATTTTATTTATTTATTTTTTTAATATAATTTGACGACTTTCAACCACTATATCTTCCACTCGCTTATAGCTATCGGTATGGAACTGCTATGGTGTACAACGGGAGACTTCGGACAACAATTACACACAGACCAGTTTGCGTTCTGTACTTTTCGCTGCAGAGCGAAATATTAACACACACACACACAGACATACACCGTAGAATTTTATATACACCGATAACTTTCCATCCCAATATACTCCATCCTTTTATCATTATCAACTCTCAAGCAACAATGCAACCAATAAAACCATTTTCAAAGAGTAAATATAATTTTCAAACAGTAATTATTGTTCCTCATTTCGCGTTATATTCATCTAATCACTAAATATCTAAAAGATCGCTATAAAACGGTGGCTGAAACCTTCCTCAGGTATAAATTAGTAACTGTACAAATATTTAAGTCTCTGCGTCTTGTCGTTCGGACACGATAAGCGTACGCCGAACAGACATTGACGTTAATATACATATAGATAAATAGCTATCCGATCGCCATAAAACCGTACCTAAAGCCTTCGCCGGGTAGACATTAGTAACTGTACAAATTTTCAGCTCTTTATATCTCGTGGTTCAGACGTGATAAACATACACCGAACAGACATTCACATTTATAGATATAGATAGTAGTCAGTATGTTTGTGTTTTTTCTCAAAGTGATATTAGCAGTGTCCGGAAATAGCAGACAAATAGAGAGAAAAATGAGAGCGTTGCGCCTGTCAGTGGGTAAGTTTGGTGAATCAGGCGGGGGCAGTCATTGGCGGGCTGCGGGCTGGGAACAAGGCTGTCTTTGAGGCAGCCGTGAGTAACCGCGCCTGGGCCGGCCTTCACGCCCGCGACCCTCAGCGCGAGGCCGCGCGCGCCCGGGGCTCGCACTCCTTCCCGCGCCACGCTCACCTTCTCGCTCGTTAAGGCAGAGCAGGCGGCCTCTGCTCACGTGGCAGCTGACACCGACAGCACTTTTCGTGCTTATGGAATATCTCCCAAATTGTGCGATTGGATTCAAGATTTCCTATCAGAAAGGACACAGTTCGATGTAATTGACGGTAAGTCATCGAGTAAAACAGAAGTGATATCAGGCGTTCCACAGGGAAGCGTTATAGGTCTCCTACTCTTCCTTGTATTTATAAACGATTTAGCAGACAATCTGAATAGCTCCCTTAGATTGTTCGAGGATGATGCAGTCGTTTATCGGTTAGTGAAGTGAACAGAGGATCAAAAGCAACTGCACAGCGATTTAGACAAAATTTCTACATTGTGCCAAAATTGGCAATTGACACTAAACAAAGAAAAGTGTGAATTAGTACACATGAACACTAAAAGAAATTCGCTGAACTTCAATTACGCGATAAATCAGTCAAACCATAAGGTCGTAAATTCTACCAAATACCTAGGAGCTACAATTACGAACAACTTTGACTGGAGAGAACACTCAGAAAATATTGTGCGGAAGGCGAACCAAAGGTTACGTTTCATTGGCAGAACGCTTCGAAGATGCACCAGCTCCACCAAAGAGACTGCCTACATCACACTTGTGCGTCCTCTCCTGGAGTATTGTTGCCCCTTGTGGGGCCCTCACCAGGTGGGACTGACGGAAGACATTGAGAAGGTACAGAGAAGGGCAGCTCGTTTTGTTTTGTCACGTTACTGGGGGGAAAGCGTCACGGAAATGTTGCACGAATTGGGGTGGAAATCATTAAAAGAAAGACGTTATTCATTGCGGCGTGATCTGTTTGCGAAGTTTCAATCACCCACTTTTACTTCTGAATGTGAAATTATTTGGCTAGCACCCACCTACTTAGGGAGACATGACCATCCCAAAAAATAAGAGGAATCAGATCGAAAACGGAACGATTTAGGTGTTCTTTCTTCCCGCACGCTATTAGAGAATGGAACGGTAGAGAAAAGTTATGAAAGTGGTTAATGAACGCTCTGCCTGGCACTTAAATGTGTTTTGCAGAGTATCTATGTAGATGTAGATGTAGATTCCTCCATCGTACCTGGATAAGATCTGAGCTTTCCTGACACGTGATTCACCGTCCTCTCTCCACTTGCCCACCCCTCCCCCTTTCCCTCTTCCCAGGGCGTCAGTTCTACATCCTACAATATAAAATATCCTGTACTGCTTATCGCTCATTTGCAAGTTGACAGATCACAGATCACAGGACCAACTAAAATTTCATTTTCAGTATTTCGAGCAATTACTAAATGAATAAAAATGCTGTTATTGTCGGCTAGTTGAAGACCGTTTTAGCAATTCAGGCGTCTATATAAAATGCAATTTTTGCAGTGACCTTTATCATACATTAGCCAAACTGGACGAGCCTTCAAAACTAGGTTTCAGAACACCTTTTAACTAAGAAAGGCGTTGCCAAAAATAATTCGGCGTTTTCCGAGCATCTTAAGAGAAGCAAACACACTCAACCCTAGACAAATTGCAAATTCTTCACGTCGCCCCCAAAGGGGGGGGGGGGGAACTCTCACTTCTAGAAGAATTAGAAACGGTCCCCAGAACACAGTCTCAACGAACAGCTTGTTCATGTTATCCATCTTTTTCCAAAACGACCCCCCTTTCCCTCTGACTATTCACAACATCTTTCTTCCGCCCCCACACCCCAGGCCTCTAATAACTTGGTTTTAATTGATTTATTATTGTTTCACTACCACCATGTATTATTTCACAAGATTCAACAGATTGCCGACATATTCTTCCACTTTCTTTTCCTCACCTTTTATTTCCTGAACGTCATAAACATTTCTGATATTACTGAGCTGCCGCTTGGCAAACCGCTCATTCTAGCAGACTGTAATCTGCCCATACCGCTTTGTTTGACGGTCGCATTTATGTTTCGCAATTATTAACAATACTATCAGTTGTAAACGTGAACCTGGCGCGATAGCGACTTCTCTGCTACTATAGTTCATTCTATTAATTTCCATACTGTACCCCTTTAGTCCCTAGTTATTCTACTGCAAATAGCCGTTTCGTATTTTGTACGTTTCCCTCTTTCCAGGGGCCTAATGACAGAACAAAAATTGTTAAGCTACTCCCACTACAGCTTTAAATAGTTCTGTGGCTCCATCTCCACATAAGTAAGTTTTGACTTTTTAAAATTTACTCACCTTAGTCATATTAGATTCGCTGCCCGCCAGGCACACGGACTGTAATAAAACATTGTTTCCAGTCTGATGATGCGCTAACAGCGCGAAACACTTTATTGGGTATAATAAAGAATATTGCAACAGACCTGCGAATTATTTAATTATCTGTTTAGACGCCATCACACAAATGTTTCACAATTATTACTGTACTTCACGCACCAGTTGTCAATATAATAAAGGCCGGCCGCGGTGGCCGAGGGGACTGAGGCGCTCCAGTCACGGTCTGCACGGCCATGGGCATGGATATTTGTGCCGTCCTTAGTATAAGGTAGTTGATAAGTAGTTTGTAAGTTTAGGGACTGATGACCCCGTAGTTAAGTCCCATAAGATTAACAAACAATTGAACATCAATAATAAAATATATATGTCAACACAACATGTTTTGGAACGATATTATCCGATTATCAAGTTCATAAAACTTATCAAATTGTGCTGCTGCCATCTGAGAAACATGTGGTACTGCGCAATGCTTTATTTTTGACAATATACGGTACATACGCAGCTATTGTGTTTAACGATGCTTCCTAAAAACAGATAAGTTTTATGAACTTGATAATGGGATAATGTCGCTCCGAAACATGTCGTGTTGACATATATATTTTATTATTGACAACTGGTGCGTGAAGTACAGTAATAATTATTTAATTAACTGTCGTTATCTGCTCATTAAGAGGTAATCTTAAAATGATTGCATCAAACTCAACATTAACTCAAAACACTTACGAAATGGTTTGTCACTGACTGCCTTCACAAAATAAATAAATTTTATCCTTCAGTGGGTTTTCACTGATCATGCGTTCAAACTGCAGCGTCTGCGATGAGGTTTCAACCTATTCTTTTTTAACTTGTAAGTAAATTCGCGACGCACTTGGCAAACAGCATCTACATATAATTCACTAGCAAATTTACTGTATAGTAAAAAGTTCAAGAGATACTGCTTGATAGACACGTATATGTACCAAAAGCTATCTTCTTTACCACTAGTGCTATTCTCAACACATTTTGCATTCTCTTAAAATGTTCAAATATTTGTAAATCTACCGAACTCGACTGCGTGGTTATTAGTCCGTAGCTTACTAACTGCTTAATTAAGGTAAACTAACCTAAGGACAACACAAATACCCATGCCTGAGGGGGGGACTCGAACCTACGACGGCGAACGGTCGCGCTCTCCGCGTCTTGTATTGTCTATGTTTACACACATATACAGGGTGACGTGAAATTCGGGCGCTCGAACTTCGCAGCGCCATTCCTCACATGTCAGCAATAAAATGCTGTCTCTCACAAAATTTCGTGTGCCCATATTTCCGACAGTGAATGGACAACGAGGAATGATGGGTATGTGTTCCATACATCAATGTGTTTCAGAATTACTCAGTTACACCAACAAACGTCAGGAGATATATAATGCGTCTTGAGGAACAAACTAAGCATAGACACGTATTCCGGAATCATCATCCAACGACACTACACACCGGCGAAGTTGCTGGAGTCCTTGGACGATCCGTAACGTCGCTTAATGCAGTGAGATTCTGTTCTCACTTTGTTCCTCAAGACGCCTTCTATATTTCCTAGAAGGTTGTGGCGGTAACACAATGGCGTATGGAACTCACAACCTTCTGGGTATTCGACGTCATTTTACTGCCGCAAATATGGGCAGGACGACATTTTGTTAGAGACCTATAGCTGGCATATGATGACTCGCGCTGCGGAGCCCGAGTGCGCGAATTTCGCTATGTATGTATGGGTTTGTGTGTGTGTGTGTGCGTGAAAATGCACTTGAAAAATTATATATCAGTTCACTGAACAGTTCAAAAGATATGCCGTCTTATGACATGCGTTAAATATGAGATTCAAATGTTCAAATGTTTGTAAATCTATCGGACCAAACTGCATGGTCATCAGTCCGTAGCTTACAAACTACTTAAACCTAGGTAAACTAACCTAAAGACAACACGCAGGGAGGACTCGAACCTCCAGGCGAGCAACCGCGCGCTCCGCAGCGAGACGCTTTAGACCGTTCGGCTACTCCACCGCGGCAAATATGAGATTTTGCCTAACTTCATAATGACAGCACTTAGCGACTTCCGAACATACTTAGTGCAAAATTTCAATCAATTTATGAACAACTTAGGTGTCAGTAAGCAAACACGACTTGCCCACAGACTTACATGTACTGGACAGTTTGGTCGTGGGCGAGGAAAGCAGTGGCTCTACGCTTCGTTGTTGCCTGCTGTGAAGTAACACGCTTTTACTTCGTCTAATCAAAAGATCCACACATCCCTATGTAATTAGGAGCGGCAAGTGTAAAAGGGTTCTATACATATTATTAATATCTGTTCTATCGGAGATATCCGGAAGATATGCTTGCCGTGCATGAATGGCCACGTGGCTATGGCCCCGTGGTCTTGGGTGCGATGTTACGGTTTGCGCGGCCGCTCCCATCAAGTTTTTACTTCTGCCTCGTGCCGAGCTTTGTGTATTTTCTTAGCGTAAGTTAATTTAAGTTAGTTACATTAGTTCATAAGTCTAGGGTCCGATGACTTATCAGTTTGGTTACTTAAGTTTACAAACATTTGAACATTTAAAAGGTAACATTCATTGACATTAACATTCATAATTGAAAATTTATAAATATCTGGACTATTTCAGGCCACTGATTTAAAAGGCCTAGTAAAACATTTTGTGCCGCGTTACCCTTTGTGGCAGTGATCGCCTTAACCACTGCCAGAATACAGGCAAAGCTGCAGGCAAGTGTAGTGTACTACAACAGTACTGAGAGATAAGTTGAAAATTTTGGTAGGACATGTATCAGATAGCCTGACTTTCTTTTGACGACCGCTGGCCCATTTCATTTTCTCCGTTGCATGTACTTCCACTCTCAGTAACAGCCTATATGTGTGAAACCAGATGGGGAGCATGTCATTGGAGAATCGAAAACAGAAGGATATCGCCTAAATAACAGATCCATTTCAAGCCGTCTTAAGCTCCCTGAGGCGACCGTTGGTGATGCGACTACAAAAAGAAGTAAGTCACAGATAAACCAAGGCCAGGCTACCCTACTGACGAACAGGGTCATCTCTTAGAAGTCTAGCAGCAAAAAGAAACTAGCATTAAATCAGCGGAAATAATCATTCTTGAATTGAGAAATCCTACCAGCAGACTAACTAACACAATGACTGTGCTTGGGGAGTTATATAGAATGGGTTATAATTGTCGCGAGGCCCCTCACGTGCCACACATTTCTCTCGTCACTGCTAAAAGTCACTTGATGCGGTGTAAAGAGCGATCTCACTGGATGATTAGAAACAAGTATGTTGCAATGATGATTCTCACTGTACCCTGTGACAAACCGATGGTTTTGTGATTGGTGATTGCGGGAGGCGAAGTACAGTCCAGGTAGTGTTATGATAAACTACAAGCAGTTTCCCGCCGTCAGTGGGTGGTGCCCACATAGCGTTTGAGAAAGCGGCAGTCCAGTAGGACATGAACATGTTCTAGAGGAACAGTTCGAAGACCATGCTTACAATTATTAGCTGTACGAAGGACCCTGTCATAAAGTAACACCTGTCAGGAAATGATTTCTGGCCAATTAACATTCCTGCCTAGCGTCGCACACAATGGAACATTTTTCTAAATACAACACCAACTTCGCGCCGGATCGCCATGTTCTATATTACTATTTGATCCTATTTAGACTCTTGGGCAAGAATGGGTCTTACTACTTATTCCCGTTCAGTATGTGCTCAGTGGAATTAAGGCGCTATAACAGTAAAGTTTGGATTTGATAGCATTGCATTTTAAAGATAGACTACGTTTCGGATGATATTTGGATAGGATGAAAATGGGAATGGATCAGCACAAAAGTTACCAGTAAAAGCAACTTATGCTGATGTAGAATCTTTCAAAAAAAAAAAAAAAAAAAAAAAAAAAAAAACATTGGCATATTCCGTCAGATAGTGTACGTGGTACAGGGATGACACATCTAGTCCATTACTTATTAATCAACTTGGCATACCGCACTTCCATATTTCTCTACCCGGCTACACTGGACCAGGAGAAGGAAGGTAAGATAAACACAAAGAAATTATGATTGCAGTAAACGGACCAATAATTCAAAATTTAAAATTCTAGGACGATGCGCAAGAGACTTTATCTCTCCACTTCAAGCATTCCATCCAAATTGGATTTTATTTCACTGGTTGATTAAAATAATTCTTTCCTTTACTCTTTTTAACTTTATTTCCAAGCCATCAAAGGATTGATTTCTGTAGTCCATTTCTCATTTCAAGTTACATAACAATGAAATAATTATTTTGATTCCTATTCACAGTGGTTATTAGAGTTATACTATGCACCGAATATGTTCTTTGGCCTTAACTGCTTGCAGAAGAGGAGGACTGGGGAAGGACAGTACGCTAAGCCACCGTAGAATTCTCACTATACTCAATGTTTTATTGCTCTCCTCTGTATTCTCGCATCCTTGTACACAGTAGAGGGTAGATATTATCACCTGGTACACAACAGGGTGTAGGTACTGTCTTTGCTACTGCGGCTAATAAACAACGTCGTCGATACTCTGTACAATTTTGTATGATGGATGGACTACAAAGCATTTAGGTAATGGAATCAGAAAAGTAATTCAATTCCTCGATTTCCTCCAGTATCTCAAAGCCTAGGTGAAGTCCAGTATGCCGGCCGCGGTGGCCGAGGGGACTGAGGCGCTTCAGTCACGGTCTGCACGGCCACTACAGTCGGGGGTTCGAATCCCCCCTCGGGCATGGATATTTGTGATGTCCTAGTTCGTAAGTAGTTCATAAGTAGTTTGTAAGTTTAGGGACTGATGACCCCGTAGTTTAGTCCCATAAGCTGTACAAACATTGGAACATTGAAGTCCAGTATCAAAAATCAAAATCATTCAAAGCGTATCCTAAAAACGCTGTGCGCTGAAACGGATTTTAATTTAAATATTTATTTCGTAATGCGGTACTTTCTGTTATCTATAAAATTGAAAAATATAGTGGATAATTGGTTTGTGACAGCACGGACATAAAACATTTTAGCTACGTTCGGTGATTTCCTTCATAATAATTTTATAATTATTATCATATATTTGGATTATTCAGTAATCGAAGAAAGCCTTTTCAGTGATATTCAATACTTTTAATATTAACTGTATAAAAGTCACATTCATTGATATTGAATTCAGGCTTTTGTACCGTAATCTTCAGCTGGTTGTATGGACAAAGTTAACATAATGCTTAAAATGACTGTAGGCTGCTACGGAAAACCCAATAAGATTTTTTTTATGGGACTTAACTGCGGAGTCATCAGTCCCTAAACTACTTACAAACTACCTTATACTAAAGGTTCAAAAATAGTTCAAATGGTTGTATAGTCTATGGGACTTAACTACGGGGTCATCAGTCCCTAAACTTACAAACTACTTATGAACTACTTACGAACTAGGACGGCACAAATATCCATGCCCGAGGGGGGATTCGAACCCCCGACCGTAGTGACCGTGCAGACCGTGACTGAAGCGCCTTAGTCCCCTCGGCCACCGCGGCCAGCTATACTAAAGGCAACAAACATTCCCGCCCCAGGGAGGATTCGAACCCCCGACTGGGACCGGCCTCGCGCATTGGAGCACAGCGTCTCATTGCGCTCGGCCATTCCGCCGCGCCAAAATATTATTTATTAAGCGAAGAAAACTTTTCTTTGCATGGACAAAAGGGCATGCCTCAGTTGCAGGAAAACGTCCCAGAGCAAACAGACCAAGTCTTCAATTACAGGCCATGTAAGGAGGAAAGAGATTCCAATATAAAAGAAAGGGAAAATAATTTCATAAGAATATTGTCCGCGAAAGGTAAGTTGTCAGATTCAAATCACAATCCGCCACATTATTAATCTGCCAGGATGTTTCACGTCTCGTTGATACTAAACTGCTCAAAAATCTTTTGCATAGCCCCCACGACATAAATATTTTTTAGGTTCGGAAACCTGTTTTTCAGTGCGCTTGTAACCACAGAAAACCGCTACGTTCAGCCTCCTGTTTAAAGGAGGAGGAAGTAAATACACTCTGAGAGTGCACTCAGTAGAGTGCTCGGAGAGTCTGGAGAGACAATACGGCCTCTGTACACTGAACACGCCTCTGTCAACACGCCGAACGGCGTCTACGGCTACACCTCCGCAAGCCACCTTACGGTATGTGGCGGAGAGTACTTGTGCGCCACTATCACTTACCCCTTCTGCTTTTCCACTCCCGATTGGTTCAATGGAAGGATGATTACCGGTAAACACACCTGGGAGTTCGAAACAATCTAATTTTACATTCGTGGATTTTTCGCGAGATATATCTAGGAGGAAGCAGTAAATTGGTTGGCTCTTCTAAAAACGTAGTCCCGGAATTGTACCAAAGACTATACCGCGTTGCAGAATGTCTCTCTCGCAACGTCTGGCATTGGGATTGACTGAGCAACTTATTAAGTGAATCTGCTGAAACACACGGTGATACTGTTTGTATCGTTCTTACTTCCTCTCTCCCTCTCTCTCTGTCTCTCTCTCTCTCTCTCTCTCTCTCTCTCTCTCTCTGTCGTACAGATCCGATAGTTTAGTACTACTTTAGGCAGACTCTATTTATTGTATTATTATAATTGTACCTCTCCTCCTACCCCCTATGCCCATCATGTTCTGCGCCACTCTCTCTCCTTTTCGGCCGTATTGTAGGGAGATTAGTCCCGTTGTTTTGTTTTCACATATCTAATTCCTTTTATCTCCTGGACAATGCTTCCTTGCAGCAATACAATTTTCTAGGTACGCATACTGCAACTGTCAGCGAATTATGCTGCTTGGTGGGGCAGTTTTTCATGCATCTCATTGTTTATGGCGTCGCTTCTCCTGAACTATATGTCGTACTATGATATAATTTAGAGATAAACTCAGTGCTATAGGCTCATACTATGTGCAAAATGTATCTTTAGTAGTTAGTAGTAAATAAGAGAATGGAACCTCATCCATAATGGGTCAGTTTTTCACGGATTTCACAGTTTATAACAACGTATATCCTGAACTGTGTATCTCACTATTAATTTAGAAGGTAAATTCAGCGGTATATTTGCATAGAATGTCTATAGGTACTGTTGGTAGTGCAGAAATAATTAAATATAAGTTACACTTAATCAATAGCAGAAAAGTAGGAAACAATAAACTATTTTCATTTTGTAATTTTGCTGGGGGTGTCAGCGAGAAAAAGTTTCATAAAGGTTTGAAATAATTATAAAATTAGGTGCAAGTCTTTCTCAAATAATGGATGACTAAAACTCTGTATTCACACATAACATGATGTGGCATTTCTTTTATCTCATTGTGTCATAGATGGTTCTTTCACCCACAGCGACTGTTTCTTGAGAGTAAGGAAAGAATATATGAAGTTCGATTGAATTCAGTTCAACACTTTATGAGGAAATATGGAACACACACACACACACACACACACACACACACACACACACACACTACATACAGTTTTATATTTTGTATTGAGTCGTCGAAGGATGGCTTAGTAAGCCACCTTTTTTGTGTTTGGACTATGTTAACGCGTCATACTTTCAATCCGTCTGGCATCTGCTTTACGTGCGATTACTACATCTGCATCTACATCTACATTGGATACTCTGCAAATCACATTAAAGTGCCTGGCAGAGGGTTCATCGAACCACAATCATACTATTTGTCTCCCATTCTCGAATAGCGCGCGGGAAGAAAGAACACCTGAATCTCTCTGTTCGAGCTCTGATTTCTCGTATTTTATTCTGATGATGAAACCTACCTATGTAAGTGGGAGTCAACAATATATTTTCGCATTCGGAGGAGAATGTTGGCGATTGGAGTTCCGTTTGGTAATAAAATGAAATTGTACACAGATACAGAAGAAATTTTTATTGCACAAAATTCTACAACTCCTAATACACCTCTCCACACAACTTCCGAAACCCTGCAGGCACCTGTCACAGCGTGCCACAAGTTTTTGCATGCATCCCCCAGAGAAGGCTGCCGCCCGTGTACTCAACAATGTGGTAACAGCTCTTTATCATCGTTGAAGTGTGTTGCTCCTCTTTACACGCAAGCTACTGCAAGATATTATGGGCTGTGCTTGGTACCAGTGATAGTTCTAATCACTCAGTAATGATTATTCCAGTCTATTTATGATCAATAATTAAATTTGTTTGTGTTCAGGATAAATTGTCAGTTGATGCATCAAACTTGTACCAGTCTATCTTGAAGTTCGCTAGCGTTGCGGTTTCTCTGAATACAACACAAGCAACCGTGTGTCATTTAAAGATTACAGCATTTTCTCATACTGCAAAGAAAGGAGGTGAGAATTTTTTTGTTAATATCCAGTGCTTCAATGTTGGCATATTGCCAGATGTGGAGGTTGTTATTGCATTTTAGAAGAGTTAAATAATTATTACGAATGTTTAATGTGGTTTAATTCATCCGAAATCACAAACATTTCTTCGTTTCAATATAACTCATTGTAAACTAAATTTCACATTTATGCAACAGTACATATTCCGGGTTAATCCGTAAGTGTTGCAACAACCAGCCTGGTCTACGAAGCAAGAGTTTCTTTGATTCAAATACTCAGTACTGAAATAATCATGAACATAACTTTGATCATTACCTCTGCGGTAAAGAAAACAATAAAATACAGTCCTATGTAAATTTGTACCGTAGAGAACATTCGCGCTAAGGTATATTGTACAGAGAAATACTTGAGCAATAAAGTAAGTAAAAAAATTAATATGAATAAATAATCCCTGAGACGGATTTACGTCTCAAATATGTCAAAGACATTATTGATAGATGTGAAGCATTGAATTAAAATTTGTGGTGCGGCCGGGAATCGAACCCGGACCTCCATGCTTACTAGGCAGACGTCTTAACCGTTAAACTACCACACCACTAATGATTAAGGCGCCTTGGAATAGTCTATGTATGATTTCCCTCCACAACACAAACTCTAATTCAGCTTCTTTGTTCCAAAGATAATTGCCACTACTGCCAAGGCTCTCCATGCAGCGGAATAGCACCTCAGCAATGGACATAGTGGAACAATCCTGTTATGGTGATATAAATATCAATTAATATGATTATTTATTCATATTAATTGATATTTATATCACCATAACAGGATTGTTCCACCATGTCCATTGCTGAGGTGCTATTCCGCTGCATGGAGAGCCTTGGCAGTAGTGGCAATTATCTTTGGAACAAAGAAGCTGAATTAGAGTTTGTGTTGTGGAGGGAAATCGTACATAGACTATTCCAAGGCGCTTTAATCGTTAGTGGTGTGGTAGTTTAACGGTTAAGACGTCTGCCTAGTAAGCAGGGAGGTCCGGGTTCGATTCCCGGCCGCACCACAAATTTTAATTCAATGCTTCACATCTATCAATAACTAAAAAATTTTCAAATGTTTGTTGAGCTTATGGGACTTAACTGTTGGGTCATCAGTCCCTAAACGTACAAACTACTTATAAACTAAACTACATTCAAGGATGATAAATATGTCTTCCAATGTAAATTTTTCTGGTAAATAAATTAAATTGGAAAATATCTATTACATTTCTGAGTAACTTATTCTGTAGCACGAACTGCAGATTTTGAATTCTGCTCAATAAACGGTTCCTACTTTATAAGTTACTTACATAATTTCGTCGGCTGAATGACTAAACTGAGAATAACTTAATAAAATAGAATAATAAATATGTAGGGTGTTAGTACATTATTGTTTTGTTAAAGAAATTTATAGTTTTTACATTAAAAAGTCGCAATAATTATTTTTCAACACGTCCACGTTCAACTATTTACTGACTTGTCATTCACTATCTTTGTGACAACCTCAGAAATAAATAGGAAACTGTATCGAAAGCTGAAGGTGGCCCCGAATTTATACAGGGCTGTACTGAAGAACCAACCATGCATCACGAAATGCACACTTACACGTGGCTGTTGACGTAGAGGGTGTACGGGAAGTACGTACGATTATTAAAGTGATATTGCAAGTACAAAAATAATTGAAACAGTAATATTTCCCTTTTACAAACACAGTAACTCCTTTCACCTATATATGATAGATTATACACGCCATATGACCTCCCCAAGTCCGCGCGGCAACTAGCAATACATTCATTGAAGTCCTCGATAACGCGTTCACAAACATCTGGTACGATTCCGTTAAGAAACGTATTAATTTTATCCATCAATTGGTGTATTGTTTTTGGTTTTTTCACGTACAGGTTTTTTTTCCATAAATCTACTAAAAATGTCACAAGACTTGAGATCGTATCATTTGGCAGACCATTCCTGGATACAAGAAAAATGTTATGACAAAACTTTTTTAGCAGAGCAGATCATTCGTAACACGGGATGAGATACACGTTCGTGCCATATTTTTGAAAAAAAAAAATCTTTTTTCATCAATAGGAGGAGAATAGCCAATCAGAAAGAATGTCTGGGTAACGGTAGATGTTCACAGTGTCGGCAGATCCCTCCTCATCTTCAAACTAACTTATGCTAACAACAACAAATACGCAGGATCCACATAACATAATCCTGCGTTGCGGATGCATCTCATCTTCCACAGTCACGCGCCGATTTTCGTTACCCCAAATACTGCAGTTTTGCTTATTGACGCATCTACTAAGTTGGAAATGCGTCTCATCTGGTAAAATTATTCTTTTTGTGAAGTTCTCGTTTTCCGCTTGTTGAAACAAGACGCAAATCTATGTCTTTCTTTCTCACGATCTGCAGGATTTAACTCTTGTGTTAGTTGAGTATTGTACGCAAGCACTTTCAGATCTTTTCAAAGGATTTCATGCAGTGAACTTATTAAAAAAATCAGTTGTTGAAGCCGTCGTTGAACCGATTTTCAGGGTCTAACGTTCACACTGTTCAGCACAACCTCATTGTTTTCTTGTCTTCGAACAGATCGCAGTTGTCCGCTTTTCTTAACTTTTGAAACAGAAACCGTGGTCTCAAACTTTCGGTTCAACTTCCTAAATGATGATTCTGTTGGAGCAGCATTACGTTCGAGTGTCACACGTAATTCATGAACGGTTGCCGTTGGACTTCCACTGCTTTTTAATAACTTTTCATCACTTGAAGACGTTGCTTTTTGTCATCTGCTCCATGTCGAAAATAGACGTCTAACAATAATTCTTCCCCCGCGAAAGCTATCAGGCCACTAATGGGAAGAATCGTATACAATAAACTCGAGAGAAAAACCCATTAGTTCGGGAGAAGTGATTGCAAATATTATTACCTGAAAATAAAAAAAAAAATATATGAGCGTGTAGGAAATTAAATTTCAAATAGAGTTTATATTTTATGAAACTTGAGCCTAGATGGCGAAATTTGCCGAAAATATTCGCAAAGTACCAAAAAACTGTTTTTATTAAATAAATAAAAAACGATATCTACGGTGGGAAAATGTTAAATTAGAAAGCTGTAGCCCTTAAGATTATCTATCGATTGCTTTTTTGTATGTATCGATTGATTTGATACGTTTCGATTTATATCGAAAAAACACTTTAAATTCATTAAAAACTAGATTTCTTATAACTCGACAACATTTCCGTTCACAGACTTACTATTTACTACAAGTATGGCAAGAAATAATAAAAAAAAAAAAAAAAACTTTCGTGAAAATATTAAAAATATTCATATTGTTTGAGATATATCGATTTTTTTTAAAAAAGAGGCTCCTAGAAAATTGGATAGAGTTGGTCAGGGGATCGACCTAGAGTAAAGGTTTACAATCTTTTTTCTTCGTGAAGAGTTGTAATATCATTTCTATTTTTATGTTATGAAAGGAACTGTTAAAGAACTATGTTGCTGACATTTTTTCACATATTTTAAAAACAATAATGTTGCTCTACGACCTTCTGGAGCCGGGTTAAATATATTTTTTTAAGAAAATCTAGCGGACGTAATTTACATTTCACAGCGATGTATTTCATGGGGCTTAATATTGAATACTTTTTCTAGTAAGTAAAAATACTTGGATACGCTGCATTCCTTTTACTCTTTTTTATTTTCAGGTAATAATTTTTGCAAATTTAGCATTGCGCCTTGACAGAATGCTTGGACAACAAGGCTGCCAAACTTCCTGTGACAAAATGACGCCATATATTATTTTAACTCCCTTCTTTTTCTTAAAAGAAACACGGTGATCATAAATTCATATTGTTTCTCTATACTAGCATGTGCGTTAGTACCTCAACCGGCTGAAAAAACGTTGTTTTCGTTTTGAAAAATATTTATGGTTCATGGTGGTTTATCATCTTATCCACAACTTAATTTTCTCCTGACAGAGAGCTGATACTTCTTCACGCGAACTCATATACTGCCTGTACCTCACCACAACTAGACGCAATTCTATGCACATCAGCTCGAAGTGAGTAGGGAACGATTATGTACATTTAATTGCTTATGACAATTATTATTCTACACAAGAAAGCGAAATGTAATCTTGGTATTAGCAAGTAGTTTTTTTTCTTTCTTTCTTCTTTTTTTTATTTTTTATTTATTTTTTGCCGCATTGGAGCGGTCTGAAGCACTATGCTGCGGAACGCGCGGTTGCTCGCCGATACCAAACGTTGTCTATCGGTTATCACACCTAAACACACAGAAAGTGACACATTGACTGAGCGCGACATGGTAATAACAATGTAACCACCTTCTTTATAATTTACTATCGATGGAAAAGCCAAGGCCGCGGCGCAGCGGCCGAGCGCATTAAGGCGCTATGCTACGATGCGCGAGGCCGTTCCCCGTCGGTGGTTCGAATCTCCCGCCGGGCATGAATGTTCGTGCTGTCTTTAGTATAAGGTAGTTCATAAGTAGCTTGTAAGTTTAGGGACTGATGACCTCGCAGTTAAGTCCCTAAAGCTTAACAAACATCAGATCATGTTTTGAAAAGCCAAGCGAGAAGCGAGCCAGAGTTGGTACCGCCGTCGTGTTTATGCCTGACACCCAAACCTCCACATGTCAGACAGTCAAATCAGTATGAAACATTGTATATCTATAGAGTATTAAACAAAACTTCGATATAATTCATGCTATGTGCTGCCGTCCAGGAGAAGGTGCGAAAGGGGAAATAATAAGATAACACCTGTCTTACGGAGTACAGGAAAAGCGTATCAGAGTGCGTCGTGTTGAGCTCTCGTGGGGAAATCGATTGAGCGTACGCTTGTCGTCAAGGGTCCTGGATTCAAGCAATGACGATACGAACTTTTTTTTCTGTATTACGATGGAAACTGTTCTACATCTACACACACCTAGTGTTTTATGGGACAACAGGTTCCTGACACGTAAAAGTGCTGCCAATATAGCAGTCAATTATTGTCATTATTATTGTTACAGTTATCAGGCTCGATTCCATGGTGGAACTTCTACTCAACGACTGTTTATTAGAATTACAGGAAAGGTTTCAGCAATCAGTCGTAAACATTATTTATTCGCGGATCTAGGTTTCGACCACTGTGTGGTCATTATTAGTGCTTAAAACAAAACGATTATAACACGTAAAACATCTCGGCCTCCATGTCGGATCAATATGAAAGTAATCTCCAACATGAAGGTCGAAATGTTTTATGTGCTTTAATCGTTTTAAGCATTGATAATGATCACACAGTGGTGGCAATCCTTATCTGTGAATAAATATTTACGACTGATTGCTTAATAATAATAGCAATACTTCCCCACATCTGGTGCAATAGTTACTTTATTCTTGTGTACCGATTGCTTCTGTTTGTTCTGCGAAACTACGAATATACCCTGCTACTTTCAAATAAACGAAGCAAAAGCACAGTGCTATAAAATCCGAAAAGTCCTTTTACGTGCCAGGAACACGTTGCCCCATATAACAATTGGCAACGCACTGCAAAAAAAAAAAAAAAAAAAAAAAAAGTGTCAGGCATAAACACGACAGTGGTACTAACTCTGGACCGCTTCTCGCTTGGCTTTTCCATTGACAGTAAACTATAAAGAAGGCGTTTCAATTGTAATTGCCTCTTAGCGCTCAGTCGATGTGCCACTTTTTTGCGTGTTTTAAGTGCGATGATCGACTTCTAAAACGTGCAATAATATAGGGATTGTGCATTGCCGCGATGGAGTGGCCGAGTATTTCAAGGTGCCTAGATGTCGAGCGCGACGCTGCTCGCCGTCGGAGTTTTTAGACCTTCCGCGCACGTGGGTGTATTTTTTTTACCTTGGCATAAGTTAAAGTAGTCTGTAAGCCTAGCAACTGATAACCAGAGTAGTTAAATTCCATAGGTTTACAAACATTTTTTTTTCTTTTTTATTGTGCATTGCCTAAGGTAAGAATGTAGTTGGGTGCAGGCAGAGGAGCCGGATGCAGACAGACAGCGGATATTCGGGGGTCGGACGGGCTGTTCAGGGCGGAGCTGTTTGCCCACCGTAATGGCGCAAGATGGGCCGATAAGTGGCGCTGCTTAACACGCTTTATGCGGCGTCATTCAGTCCTCCGCCGCCAGCGGCGCTTCAATAAAAGCGGCGCCACCGGCTTGCCGATCCGCCGCCCCCGCCAACCGCTCACGCCTACCAACCCTCTCACCTCACCTCAGGCGCAAATCCCTGCTGGCAATACTCGCCGTCTGCAGTCGGCTGCGTCTCTCCTCCACCGCCTTTGTTTCCTCTTCTACTGCATTATGTCCTTCAACCTGCGGCTCTGTGGGATTTGTACTAACCCAGCTGGGGCGTCTGCCTGACAGTTGATTCACTTGTGTCACTGTTGTTTTTGTTACAGTTATAGCTTGTAACTGAACAGGTCAGTAATTCATATATTGTCGTTAATAGGAAACTATAAGGATACTTTATAAATTCACCACACTACTCAAAATCAGTTATCAATTTCGTTATTATAAAAGTGTTTTTGAACTGAAAAGCAGTCTCTTTGCGATTTTTAATATTCATTACTTTTAACGCGTTTCGCTCTTTTAGTGCATAATAAAAACACTGTAACAGGTAAAATATACAAAATATGTCAGTTTAATGCGGCGGACTTACCCACCACAATAACAGAAAACAATGAATTGGAGGCGTGAACATACCTCGGAAACAGCTGGATGACATTAGTTGGTATTAGAACGCACGATGATCACCATTTTGGACTGGATAAAATCCGAGGATATAATCAAGAGCCTCGTCAAGTGATAAAAGAGATGGGACAAAATGTTCCTAAAATGGAAGTTACAGAATTAAAAACAGTCGTAATGGACAGTGGTAAACAGAGTGGCTGTGATAAGTTATACACCACCACACCCGCTATACTTACCACTGTCCATTACGACTGTTTTTAATTCTGTAACTTCCATTTTAGGAAGTTTTTGTCCCATCTCTTTTAACACTTGACGAGGCTTTTGATTATATCTTCGGATTTTATCCAGTACAAACTGGTGGTCATCGTGCGTTTTAATACCAACTACTCCAATCCAGCTGTTTCTGAGGTACGTTCACGCCCCCAATTCATCGTTTCCCGTTTCATCGTTTTGCCGTTCCCCGGCATGAAACTGACATTTTTATTTTTTCCCTGTTACACTGTTCTGATGATGCGTCAAAAGCACGAAACGCGTTAAAAGTAATGAATATTAAAATTGACAACAAAGACAGCTTTTCAATTATTCAAATACAAATTCACTGTTGCTATACCAGGCCAACGAACTTTGGAGTAACGTATATAGAAGTGTTTCATTTTAAATAAATGTTTACACATTTTTTGTATAAAAACAGGCATTTTAACAGAAACTATCGATAGTGTTTTGTGTACTTGAATCTTTTCTTTCATGTCATTACACTTGAAGCTTCTGTCATTAATACTGGTAATTTGAAACTAGTAAATTAATCGACATCTACATTCACACGACTACTCTGCCATTTATGCTGAAGTGTCTGGCAGACTCATCATCGGATCATTTGCAGACTATTTTTCTACCGTTCCACTCTTCATCAGAGCACGCAATAAATTAACAGCAATGATTTATTTTATGGCCATGATCATTTCTCCTTATGTAGATGGGACTCAACGGAATATTTTCTCAATCGAAAGAGAAAGTTGGTGATTGAAGTTTCGTAAATAGGTCTCTCCGCAACGAAAGAAACCTTTGTTATATGATTGTCACCCCAACTCGTGTTTCATATCCGTGAGACTCTCTCCCCTATTGCGTGATAATAGAAAACGAGCTTACAATGTTTGTACCGTCTCAGTGTCCTCTTTAAATGCCATCTAGTATGGCTCACACATTGCGCAACAATATTCCAGCATACGAAGGCTGAGGTGTACGCTGTCTGTTTAATGGGTTTGTTAAATCAACAGAACAAAGGATTGTTGTAAACTGACTCTCAAAGTTAATGTTTTCTTTGTCCTTTTTCACGTGCTGGCAGTTAGTGGGCAGTTTATTATATGGTTTGTTACGTTGGGCATGATTGATAAGCCTTACAACTGGAAAAGAGACTCACTCTGTAAAGAATGTGAAAGTTAAGTGTTCAGTGTTAACGATAAAAGATGCCTGAAAAAATGTTTCAAAATGTTCAAATGATTGTAATAAGGGACTTAACTACGTTGGCCATCAGTCCATACGATTACAAACTACTTAAATTAATTTGAAGTAACTTATGACAAGGGCAACACAATCACCCATGGCCGAGGGTAGACTCGAACCTCCGATGGCGAGCAACCGCGCACTCCGCAGCTAGGCGCGTTAGAACGCCCGGTTAAAAATGTTTTAACGTAGGCCTACACACTGTAAACTAAAAGCTGAATATCTTTCCTGTGAACATAAATGCAATACTTGCATTTAAACAGTAAAAAAAGTCATCGAACTAAATGAAGATTATAAGTAAAATGTATCAAATTCTTGTAATAAACTCCATTTCTGGAAAACTTCTAAATATAATCGTATTTGTTGTTAGAGATAGAACGCATTACACAACTGATTTTTGAGGTATGATGCACTGGCGTATTGTCACAAAGTAGAAAATACAAGGTTAGATGTGCCCCTTCGCTGTTTAGCTCTTTTTTTCCAGTCATCAGAAGTTTTGTTAGTGCAATACACCAACTGTTTCATTGAGAAAAAAAGACTTATTGAATTCTTTTTCTGTTACTTGTTTAATTTTTCATTGTTTTAACGACAAAGAACCAGTTTCGGATTCGTTCCTCAAAGCGTTTCAGAATGAACACCGCTTCCTACTTAGAAAATGGCTGGACTCAAGCGAAAAATCTATAATTTCCTGTCAAAATTACGTGTCACTAGCGATCCCAGTGGCAATGCTTGGCAATGCTTCGCAATCTCCAACTATCTGTAACTATGTACGTGAAATAATATAATAATATTACAAAGTAAACACGAAAATTGAAGTACCGATTTTTAATATTCGTTATACAAGGAAACGATGAACGGCATATAGTTCAAAAGGCGCTTTGCCATTTACAACAAAAGTGATGTGTGTACCTAGCCGTTAACACGTAAAAATCGCCAAGTGACATAACATGTGAAAATAGAAAATTGAAGGTATATCAATTTCTTCTCTGCGTACCGATAAGGAGCTACGGTAAAAATGCCACACACAATTAACAACTTTTCGTTAAAAGACATTGTAGCGGCCTTCACGTTTAAGTGGTTTATTTTCGGTAACACACTTATACTGGGTCACACAACGTCGTAACTAGGTCGATGGTGACATGTCACTAGTGAAACGCAAACATAATAGTATCTAAGTCTGCAAATGCTTTGCTTATTGCTGTCGTTATTTCATTTACTTTTATGAGAAAGTAAAGTCATAATCATTTTATGTCGATACCACAAAATTGAGAGTAAGCTCCTAATTTTATTTCGAGTAGCTACAACGAGCGAAAGAGGAAATGGACGAAGCGACGGAGGAAGAGGAGATGGGTAGAGAAATGAGTGAGAAGGAAGAGAAGGGAGGTGGTTGATGTCAGAGCTAGGTAGAGGTAGAAAGAGAAGAATTTTTGAGATTTTGCGATAAATTTTTCTTTCTATATGAAACATATACATGTGAACTATTTTCTTTTTCACTTCGAAGATTAGGCCGTATATTTGTTCCTACTTCACACGATTAACTCCATCTGTTTCTTGGCGGTCCTACATCTCTTCTGTCCCAAATATTCCCGTCATCCATCCTTTTAAAAGTTTTTATTTGATTTTTTCCGTGTATTTCAATCTTTTCCTTCAAGTTCCCAATTCTACCCCGGCTGTCATCATTTGCATTTGCATTTAGTCCTTCCTAGAGCAATCTTTAACAGGTCTTAAAAGTCTCACTTATTCTCACTATATACTATTTTCATCTCCCTTTACGTTAATTCAGGATACACTACCATTGTTTTGAACAATTTAGTGTCTTTCCTAATCATCTTTTGATGCTGCTGTTCTTCTTTCTTCCGTGCTTGCTTGGATAAATGGTTTGGATTTTCCGCCGTATGCAAGACACCTGATTTTTTAATTGTTCCCAAACATATTTCAGCACATTTTGTGCTATCGTCAGTGGGATGGTTTATTTTTGTCCTTTTACATTAAGCTACATAAAACTCGTTAAGTAGCCTACTTATTTGTTCTTTTGGTACAAACTTGTTATGATTCTTTTCTTTCTCTTTTATAATTTGGTTGTTGCTGTTGGTTTTAATGTGTATGTCACTCGTTTTCCACGTTTTATCGTGCTATGCATTACGCCAGTGGTAATATTTGGCGTATGAATACAGCTGGAAGAACTTTACTGCCTACGTCACAGCAACTGTAGACTTGCTCAAATCCCTTTTTCCAGACTTGGCCATAACATTTATACATCATTAGATTGTAATATTTTCTTCCCAGGTTGTATAACTTACACACAGAGATTGTAACCCTGTGTCTGTCTTTTTTAATATATTTACATTATCAGCATACTGTATAACATTTAGATGATAGTTCACGAAAGAACAGACCACACACACACACACACACACACACACACACACACACACACACACACACACACACATCGACTGTCATGTTTCACTCGGTTTTTATTGATAAGAACTCTATATTGACTTATTTACTACAGTGGTTTCACAATACCATATTGTGCTCTATGTCCGTATGAATGGCCAGTACTGTATTATGCACAACTTTGAAGAAAGTAAGTCAAGTACTTTTAAAGATTCTAGGTAGCAGGTTAGGTCAACGAAAAACAAATTATTTAGAAAAAAATCTAATATTCACTTAAGTATCCATCACGCATGTTTGAAGGTATTACTGCACTCATTCTTCATACATTTGTAATGACTCTGATGTTACTAGCCTTCTTTCGTTAACGATAAAGTATTGTATTGCCAGCGTGCAATGCACATTAAAATTCGATTGTCAGAATACAGCCTGTAGGCCTATTAATACACGTGTAACCCGCTCATGCTGCATAGTCCATTCTAGGCTGCACATCTAAAGGTTTCGAAAAGTAACAAAATTGATTTTCAGTCTCTCATATAGTTAAAAAATTTAAAATGACAACGAAATCTACGAATTAAGATGTATAATTATATTTTATAAGACTACCACAGTAATGCAAGTATTGCCGTTAGAAACTGTGTTCATGTCTTGGGACAGCGTAAATCGCAGGGCGCAAATTTCCCGGGAAGATACTCATCCAGTGTATGAGAATAACATCATTTATCGGCTACCAACAATATTGAAACATACTGTCTAAACTTTTCTAAAAATATTATGGCTTACACGCATAACGTTAAATATTTAACACATTATTGAGGTGTTATAGTAGTTAGAATTCTTAAGCTGTCTTTTATATGGAAATTCGTTTAAGAATCGTAGGTGCAGATTTACTGCTAAAGATGTAAACACATTGCCAAATGACTTCCGTAGTATACGGTGGACAGGTTTCGGTAGATCGTCATCGCATTACCTTTGAAGTAAAGAAAGTTTTGTTATACTGTATATCTTTAGTTGTTTGAACAGAGTCGTTGAACGCCTAGCGATAGAGTAATAACATCTCACAACAAACAGTACCTAGGAACGTCCTGTCATATTTCAAGTAAGACATACAGTAGATAAAAATATTTAACTGTGTTTGTATCAATGTAAATTAGTCTCACACTTCTCTTCGCATTTGCTTACCTACTACATATTATTTGCATTCAACGATTCTTAATTCTACTGCTAATGAAGGTAAATGGTTTCTTAAAAAAATTTCATATTGAAATTCTTTTATTTCCTTCATACACGTTTCTCCACTTATTTTATGTCGTCATCAGTTTATTCTGTATGTTTTATAGTCTTTCGATTTTCATGATATTCTTCCAAATTGGTCATTGGCTGAATTCACACAGCTTCCTCACAATTTGTATATATACTTCTTCATTTTATCACACAATATTCCAATGTTTACTATATAGTTTAATGAATAGTAAACATCGAAACAATTAGTGATAGAATGAAGAAGTAAATATACAAATTGTGGCGAAGCTGTGTCAATTAGCCAAGAACCAGATGGGAAGAACACCATGAAATTCACGAGAGTATAAAACATACAGAATGATATACCAAAATAAACGGAGAAACGCGATGGAGGAAATAAAATAATTGCAGCAAGAAGACGACTGTTTCAGTTCCGAAAACAAATGTGTCTTTCAGTGGCGAACATAGCATATATTTTCGGGGAGGGAGGGGGTGGAGACTAATGTAAAGTAATCTTAAGAAGACATCCTATGATATTTTATATCACCTTTGCTACTAATATTAGTAGGATAATTTCTGCTGAATCGCCATTTACTTTAGTGATATCAAGCATTTTTATTGTTGACATTAAATCATAAGAAATATATATATTAACAAAAACAGGCACTCCCGTCACCAATACAGGAAAGCATGACTGCCTACCACGGCGATGCTTTTGCGGATCATTCATTAAAATAATTCAGATACCGTACTTAGTTTTTCTCGGTCTTCATTACTTCGGGGAAAGGGGCAGGGGACTCCCTTATATATGACACTGATGTCTTTACTTGCTACAGAAGATGGCCATACAAACGAACTTGTTAGTTTCTTAATTTTTTTTTCTTTTTAAATTACGTTAAGAATTTTAACGATTTCGTCTGAATGTCTTTTCATAAAAGAAAATCTTTACTCGTTAGTAAGTTGTAGCAGATACATATTTACTCATTACTTATTTTGAGCTCCATTTGTCTTCCATGGGTCAGTAGTAATCTGTATTACTCACCGACAAATACACGCAGTTTTTTTCCCCTTTGTTCTCCGAAACGTCTGTTTCAAAGGAACAGACATTCTTGTTGGCCCGCAGCCGTTTATATGAGAAGTGTGAAACATGAATTTTTGGGCCCCGGGTGGGAGCATGCTAGGCTGGACGACAGGTTGATCATAGTGATAGCTGCCCTTTGTAAAATAAAACCGAGCCAAGAACTCAACGTAGAACGAAAATGATTACAACCACCGCAAGGACTTCATCTGCCCAAGAGAGAGAGAGCGGAGAGTTTAAGGCGGCTGTTCGCGAAAAAATCCGCGTTCAAGTCTCGGACCGGCACAGATTTTCATGTGTTGCAAAATAATAGACCACCTTAATAAATGCAGATAAAGTCAGAATTCTCTAATCACGAATTACTAATTGATTATGTTTCAGCTTACATTATTTATACTGATTTCTCATTCACTTGGCTACAAGATCCAACTTAGATATCCCTTCCTGTCGATGAAAAGATTGCTACTCAATACGTTTTTCGTGCAACAATGACTATTCACTATCCTTTTCACCAAATACATTTCTACAACGAGTATTTCAGAACACTGAATAATCGATCGCCGTAATGTTTTCGGATAAAGCACATAACCGATCTTGCAGTGTCATTCTAAGGCTGCGTTTTTGTCTACTAATAAAGATACTAGATAAATCCATTAGTAAATCTACGTGAACGTGGTTAGTGGATTTTATTATCACGATAGTACTTGAAAATGCTGTACGAACTACAATCTGTTGAACAAAAAACTCTTCCGAGCGTAATAAGACTGTAAGCATCTTTCCAGCTGCGACCAATAAACACAGTAGTGTGTACGAATAAATTACTAGGCCCGGGTGGGCGGTGGATAATCATACGACTAGATTATAGTATGCCACGGGGGACTGACCGAAAGTTCAAGGCGCCTCGCACCGGAGCGCGCGGTTGCTCGCCGTCGGGGGTTCGAGTCATTCCTGGGGCATGTGTGTGTGAGTCAGTGCGTCTGTGTGTTTTGTTCTTAGGTTTGTTTAAGTAGTTTGTAATTGTAGGTAGTGATGACCGTTGCAGTTGGGTCCCACAGGTTTACAAACATTTTATTATGCCATCAAGACTGTTGCGAGCAGTGGTGATCTTCCTAAGGCGAGAGAATTGAGTACTGTTTGGCGCACTTGAATATTATTCACACTTTTCGAGAGATGATTCTTCTTGTTTCGTTGCTGCAGAGCAAAGACCGAAGAGAAGTGACGAATAAACACACTAAAACTATGTTTCGGAATAAACCTGCAACATTTTGAAGTGAGTAAGAAACTTATGAGCGGCTCTTACTCGTGATGCATTGCAATACTTGTAGAATTAATACTCCACTTTTGCAGATAAATCAAATGTTTGTTAAGCTTAAGGGACTTAACTTCGGGGTCATCAGTCCTTAAACTTACAAACTACTTATGAACTACCTTATACTAAAGACGGCACAAACATCCATGCCCCATGGGGGATTCGAACCCCCGACAGGGAGCGACCTCCCGCATCGTAGCATAGCGCCTCAACGAGCTTGGCCACTTCGCCGCGGCCCTTTGCAGACCATATACCGAAAAAAAGGACATAGATACAAAATCCACAGAGAAGAGCTACATGTAACTTACAAAGGTAGAAACTAAAAGTGTTACAAGTATTGGATGCAGACAAACTTAAACCTAAGAATTCCTAGCTGGTTCTAAATGATAAATTACAGCTAAGCACACCCGTACGATTGACCTTCATACTGAGGTCAACGCCGATGAGAAAATACTTCATTTGAACAATGACAACCAACGAAAGACTTAATGCTTCCGTTTTAATATATGACATCTATGGGCACAGAGAAATTTGTAAAATCCTTTAGTCGCACATATAATAAAAAATTACGTGTTTTAATATTGTAGAAAGAGCAACGTGAATAACGTTACATTATAAAGTAGAATTGGAAGATTAGGAATAATGAAGAGATAAACAAGAATACACATAAGATATCGGAGTTTCTGAAAGATCAAAGGTTACGTGGCTATGTAGGTACGTCTGAGCAGCTATCTCAATTGAATTTCCACTGTTGGTTCGACTGGTCGTATTTATATGTATATCATGATATTTTGGCAGTGTATACGAGTCCTCATGGCTGAATTACTGGCATGTTAATATCTTGAGATTTTTGGATCCTCTACCTTTTCTCACTGGTACTAATGATCTCATATATTTAGTACTGCTATCTCACTTTTCTTTTATCTACAACAATGAAGATGAACCAGCAGTCTTCGATATAAATATGCAATAAATACAATAAGGATTTATGCCAACTACCTATGCTCAGATCCAACGTTTTGTCGTTCCTTATACGGTTGAGGAGTTCTTCAAATTTTTAAGTGATACTTAAGTAGTACAAAGTGATGTGGAGATTTGGCGAAAATGACAATAAATGGCCACGATGTCGAGAGGACCTTAAACCATGAACTTCATTCCTTCCTTCTTTTTTGACAACAAGTAACATTCCGCCGACCATCGAAAGCCATATCAGATTTTGGGATCAAGATAATGATGGATTATATTACAAAATTTTATCTGAAAGGAAGAATATACTGACATGATAACGGATACGACGAGAAACTATCTCTTTTACACAGACATTGCGAGGAGATGTGGCACAAATTCGCTGATTATTATGATTCCGAAGCTGGTGAGATGACATTCATAAATATCTAGTCGAGCTTAAGCATCAATTCAGAATTCTGCACTCTTTGTAACTGGAAATGCCGCATATTGCGCTACAAGCTGTTGAGGTCTGACAGTTGAGAGAAAGCTCGGTAGCGTTTGTACACTCAGACGAATTAAAACATGTCCCACCGAAAACACGAAACGCTTTCTGGTCGCCGCCTCCGCAGTGGTTATCCGATACTGCATTCCAAATCCGCATTCGTCTTTTTGGCCTGACAGCTCGTGAACAATTGATCAACAGAAACACCATTATCTGCCCGTCAGGCTAAAGCCTAAACTTCTACTCATGGGCGAGTACTCTAGTGGCAAAATAAAAGGAAAAAGAACCGGATATCAACACTGTGAGACTTCGTTGCGATGACTTCACGGCGCTCTACTCTTGGAGGTGGCGGTCAAATTACTGTACAGCCACCCACATTTAAGTTACCTATTTTAGGTTGACTCATTTTTATCACACAAATGGTCAATTTCCTTCTCATATATTATCTTTTTTCTCCTCATCTAGCATAGCAAGTTTATAAAACTACTATCTCATTTTTATTATGTTCATGATATGGTAATGAAAAGAAGTGCTACAAAATCCCGTATCTATCGAGAAAAAAGCAGCAATACAAGCTCTCTAAATTAGAGAGTGGCATCGACTAAGTTGGCGGGCAAGTGATACTAACTGCACAATTAATTTAGGGAATTAGCGTTGAGCTGTTAGTATTCACGCGCTTATGTACGACTGAAGCAGATTAAATAAGTACGTTGACAGCTCCCAACGCATTGATGGCTCTAAATAACTTTAAGCATGGCAATCAGTAATGTTTCCATAAACTTAAAGGTCTACTTACTTACTGATTTATCTACGAAAATATACTACTCATCTGCAATTCCCTCGTTATCTGTTAGCAGAGATAGGCCTAACAGTAGGCCTAATTTTAGAGGCATATAATTGTCTCCGATGAATGCATATTTTCATTGTTTCATTATTGCTTATGTTTCCAATTATATTAAAGTGTTGGCAACTGGTACATCCTTAAACAACTGTAATATACATTATATGTAACATGTTTTTTTCATATTCGATTGAGAAAATACTTTGAATACTTCTGCATCTCTAGTTACAAAATTACATTTCACCGTGGAGTGTATACTTCCATGCCGAAAGATATCAATTGAAATACATTTTACTAAACTGTAATTGGTCCTTACACCAAAATTTTCCCGGATAACGGTTACATTTGAGGTCAAAAAAGAGCTGGCGGACGACACAGAAAACAGATGCAGATACTGTAAAATTATTTTGTAAGTGAATTACTGAAAAAAGTGATTGTCCCTTATGCAGACAGTGGCTGCTGCAGTCTGTGATACCATGTAGCCTTTTCCTGAGACCTTAGCGATTGGACATAAAACTAAGCTAGAGAGTAGCTGCTACTCTCGGCTCTCACACTTTCAGCTGTAATAGACAAAAATTGTTAAATGCAGTACGAAATATTGAAGGAACACAAGCAGTTTTCTGTTTTAATTTAATATCCAACAAGATGAAATTAGGCAACAATGAAAATCATTTTTGCATCTGAAACATGTTTTAAGGATCCCTCAACAAAGGGACACAGAAATTTTTTGAAGGGGTCGGCGTGTGAAAGTGCTAGCCATAAATTTATTAAGAATTACTTGAAAAATTATTTAAGTGCATTGTGGTGGTGCTCTTCACGATACCTCATCCCAATTTGTACAACTTCAACATCTCTGAGTGCCCAACAAGGCATTAATATTTAGTACTGACTGCATTTGACTTTTGTGAGACCTAGTGGTCGTTAGAATGTACTTGAAAATTCTAATCACACTACGTCTGTTTCCTAAATTCTGGCAGAAAGTAATTTAACCTGAACCATTAAAGAAGGTTGACTGTTTTATAAACTTCTTTGGTTTCTTGTATTTATTTCCTGTCTTCGTAATAACTAAACATATAGCACATAGTAACCCAAAATACTTTCTGGGGGATTAGCACTTTCCTCCATGTATCCCTTAAGTGGTAATCTGTATTTATGTATAACTACAATGTAACTGTACTCTGGATAAATCTGTAGCCACAGACACTTGAATATTATTTCCTGTTGAAAGATGATGGTAGATCGTGTGTAGGTGCAGCAACAACGTGTATTCGTTAAAAGCGAAGTGTGTTTCAAGCGCATTAGGAAATATCTGAACACTCAGCTCAGAGAGAACACAATGAGTTATAAAGGCGCCGCATAGCTGATGTCCCAAAACTGCGCCGTAGAACATTTTTGTAAAGAGAAATACTGATATGTAAAAATAAAATTGACGAATTTTGTTGTCTTATTGGAACTATCTCTTCTTGTCAAGCTCTGACAGTACATCATTTTGAAAGGGAGTGTTATACATTTCGTTGCTGTAAGTCTATCAATGAACCAGGAAAATTAATTTTAATCAGTAAACAACTTTTATAGTTAATGTAAACAATACATAAATTATAATCTCTCCATTCATAGTTTTATAGAATTTTCAATTAATTGTATTAACAGTGATATTTATTTCAAATATTTAACTAATTAATAATATGTCTGCCGTGTTATTTATCTTCTCAATTACGTCTCTATTCTAGCCGACTGCGGAGTATTACACACACCACCGCTATATCACTGTCCAAGTTTTTAATCTTTTTTTTTTTTTTTTTCTTTATCTTTTTTTTTCTTTTTTTTACGCCTAATATTCCGTTTACTTAAAATTTGTGTCAAACGTTTGGAAAGTTACTGGTGTGCTGAGAGTTCTACACAGTGAGCGTCAAACGCTACCAGATCTGACGAGCATGTAGAAGCAACAATTCAACATAGATTCTTAGCTTTGGGACAGTCGATATAAAAGTCATTTTTTATATTTGTTTTTTGTTTTCCCACTATGAACAGAAAAAAATACGTGCAGATCCTTATTAAAAATTATGATGCTTTGTTACTGCTCCCAAAAAACTAAAAACTATTTATGTTATTACAGGAATACTTTACTTAAAACAAAACATCTACATTATTTTTCCGTTTTCTGCTGCAAACTGATTTCATTATGTTCCTTTTTACATATATGAGTCTGCTTTCGGCAATTTACCATTTCAAGTAATCCAACAGTATAAAATGTACAGTTGTTTTTATAGATTTATAAAAACGTAAGTTGATGACTTACATTTATTTTGGTAGAAATTTACCTTTTACGTAACAATGTATTGTCTTGCAGTATCGTTTTTGAATTGGAAAGTGGTCAAATGTTGACTTCACCAGAAGCATTTATGTCCTTTCAACCATTAAAGATATAATTGTTCTCGCATATGACGTTATAACAGAGCTTTAATACGAAAAAAATTTATAGACGGAACGTAGGCCTGTTTGGTAAAATTGAGTGATGTGCAAATTTCGTTTCAAAACATGGCGTTACTTAAGTGGAATGTTAAAATATTAATTCCGACAATAATGTTGAAGTCTGCTATATCATTATCCTTTTAGCAACTAGCGACTACTTTGACAAAAGCCTGTATACCCATGAGTATATTCACATTGCATACGGCAGCAGAAATTTAAGTTCCACATATACCTTTCATATTGAAATTGCTAAAGCAGTCTTGTAATCAGAAAAAATAGGACTGAGTTCCTCTTGCTAATGTAAATAAAAAATAAAAACATTTTCTAGAGTTACTGATATGTTCAAACATACGTAACGCAGCCGTTTAGTTTGCCAAACGAATTGAACAAATATTGTTTAGTTCTTTGTCTCTAATATATCTGTTCACGTTTGAAACTGATTTTGCCTTTGTGCGCAAATTAAACTGTTCTGTGACTTCTGGTCCACGGAGGACAGCTGTTAAATAAACCTTAATTTTTCTGATGAATGAGTTTTGTTCAAACCTAATGAACAAACGTAAACAATAGGTTTCTAAACCAAAAAATGTATTGCAACACTCTTACTGAACGGCTACTCAAGCACAGTTATAACTGCAGGCATAATCCTTCCCGCCTTTATGATTTTATACAGTAGGCCTATGCTATTTCTTCCTGTGAGTTACTGCTTTGTAGAACACATTGCTGAGCGCTCTTCTCCTTTACCGGCAGGGCACTGTACAGGCAAGACAAAGCCAAATATTTATCAACAAAAGGCAGAATATTCAACATCTTTTCAACAAATATATTTGTGCAGCTGTCATCAATTAACAAAGCGAGTCCGAGAAAATTCCGAATTCTATGCTTTTGTTCTCTCCTTAAGTAAATCCTCTTTGTAAAGTGTATGCCGCATGTTTTGACTATGAACATGGATCAAGTTTTGAAATACAACATTTCTGTATGTTTTCCATAAATAAATCAGAATATAATCGAACATTTGCAAGGGCTTAAAACTTATCTGATTAGAACCTTAAATACACGAAACTGTTACTTAGATTGGAAATGTAGTCATTGTTTTGTCGGGGACTAAATAACAAGAAAAAGACCTGTTCAGTCAGAAGGCAAACGTTCGAAACATCGGTTTAATAAATGATAAAGATTCAATCCCTGATGCGATATCGTCTCAGATATTTGCTACACAGTGAACAGTTTGAAAATCTAGGCTAGGTAATCTAAACATTACGAAAGCCCCGAGCTGTTTCTGCATGCAACCATCAGCTTCATCTGTTTCAGCCCTGTGCATAGGCGTTACTAAACACGGCTAAGCAATTAGAAATTTTTATTAAAACCCACGTTTATTGTGGAGAGGATAAAAGTGTTTTATTATTGTGGATACTGTCAACAGCCTCATAACTCCAAATTCGTACTTTAAACGTCAATCAAATTACCGATAGTAATTTCGTAGTAGCTGGCTATCAGTTAGTATTGATGATCTCCATCTGCCTACATCAGGCAACTGCGGAATTATCTGAAATTAGTGCAGACTTTCCGCTGTAGATACAGTTTCGTTATCAACCCCCTTCACCATACCCAGAAAATAAATGCTAAGCAAGTTTGTCGCAGTTCGAGTGTTTAAAAGACAAACTTCTAGAAGAGTTTCAAGGTGTTCATGGTCCATTGAAATGCCGTGCATACACCAGGGGATATTCTGAGATAGAAATATCTGACCACCACATTGGTCAAATTACGGAACCATGTCGGCTTAATGACATTGTAACTGACAGTCGTGTACCATGATCTACCGCTTCTATTTGTACCGGTTCGCAATAGAATTAAGGCATCAGTTCCGTTACTTTCAGCAATACTTTTCCTCCTCCGTTGACTTGATTAAAATTTCACGTTTCATTTGCAATCTTTTTATAATTTAAATTAGTAATTAAAGTAGGGAATTTAAAGAAATAACATATGTATTACATTATAATTTCCCTAACAACGTGCTATTTCTCAATTTTCTTTTTGTAATGTTTAGTAATGGAGTCTTGTATCTCGTTTGCTGATATTGATTGCGCAGGTGAGGAGCCTTATTAAGCTGCCAGCTGGTGCAGTATTCCCAGAAGATCTGCCTCATTTCTTTAATTACAGCAATATGTAGGTTTGCTACCGGTCCACTGCCCCGGAACTTTCGTTTATTAAGCTTATATTTATTTATTTTAGCCATCTGGAAACTTGTTCCATATGAGTTACGCTTACCTCAGAATATTTGTCATTACTAACACGTATAACACCAGTTATCCTCCTGTAAAACGTCTGAGGCGAATTTTGATGTGTCAGCCTATTAGCCTTGGGCTAATTTTTAGATGTAAGATAAAAAAAAAAGTGGACTGAAAATGTAAATGAAACACCTTCGGTACTCAGATGTTCGTGTCTTTGAAAATCTTAGTAGGAGGAAGAAGTATTTAGAAGTACATAAAAGTAGGCCTAACACGATAGGGATTGCCGTATATGTGTATGGGATTTCGAATTATACGCACTTTTTTGTAGATGAAAATTGTGAAAGTGGTATATTGTCTATGCAATTTGTAAATCACGAGCAAAATTTCTTGCAATACTTAAAACTAGGAGATATATATTAAATAAAGAACTAAAAGTTGAAGTAAGCAATGGTAGCGATTCAGTTTAGTTTGTTAACATTTTAAATTCTAGAGGACATTCTCAGTCGTAAAGGTAAAATATTACTGATTGAAATTAAGCCATATACAAATACAGAATTAGCGATTTTACGTAATATACTGAATAAGGAAAATTAAAATGTGTGTTAATACCAGTTAAGCTTGCTGCTGATTTTGGAATCCTTCATCGGTATTAGAACATATTTACATCGTAAATAAAAAAAAAAGACTGTCAACGATAAGACTGGCCTGAAACTAAAACAATTTAGCGTGTGAATTCATTGTTCCGTTGTTTACTGGGTTCAGCACGATTCTAAGTGAAGAACACACTGTTGTATGTGTTTTTCAGCAGTAAATTATTGAATGAAGCGGTTCTCGGTACGAGTTGAGAATTGATTAATTCATTAAATTAGTTCTGTATAACCACCACAATATTGTTATTTTCATTTACGAAAAATTGTACTTGGCGGGTTCCAGTCAGTTTTTTAGTGATCATGATGTAGTGTGGAATATTTTGCTTTATATATAAAAAGAGTCCAAAGTGCAATGATATTTTTTTTTTTTACATCAACGAGTTTCTGTCCTTTTTTGGACCATCTTCAGGATTGCAACGGCATTGTCACTGTGACGCACTGGAATGCTTCCAAGCACCTGCCCAGCCCCACTACATCAATGGAGTTGCAATCCTGAAGATGGTCCAGAAAAGGACCGCAACTAGTTGATATAAATAAAAATCATTGCACTCTAGACTGTATTTATATATAAATTTAAATAAGATTGCTGTTATCCCTAAATTGAAACAAAAATGTTTCCAAAAGCGGTAAGTGACAAAAAAAATCCTTGAATCGATCGCATATTTTAAGTGATAGTCTGAACTTAGCCACCGGGTTACGCGTCTCTTTCGAAGAAGTTAATAAATACCTCAGCGCGTACCACAGTTACGATAACAGTGATGTCAAATACCAGCGTTTGCTAACAATTCTGCAGCGTGAGAAAAGTTTTACAGTGAAAAATAGAAGAGAGGCATATTACTGGATTTTTCTACAAATCGATGGTGACTCAGAAATCAATAATGAATGCAACCCATAGGCTATATTCTCATATCAGCAGTTTCAGTGAAATCATTATTAAAAATTAACCGTAGCACAATCGCTTTGCATGATGACAGTGTCTATTTCAAAACGATGTGCAATGCAGCCCATAAAAAGAAAATTTAAACTACGCTTACTCCTACGTTTCTTTTTCCATTTCATTTTTTAAAAATTATTTTATTGTTTTCAAGAAAATGAAACTTTTCATCCAGTTTGCTCATACCATCTAGACACACAGCATTAAAAAACTGTTATTGCTGAACGACAGCGAAAGATCCGCGGTGGAGTAGCCGAGCGGTCTAAGGCGCCTTGCTGCGCAGTGCGCGGTTGCTCTCCGTCGGAGGTTCAAGTCCTCCCTGGGACATGGGTGCGTCTTTTGTCCTTAGGTTAGTTTAACTTCGTTTAAGTGGTTTGTAAGCTACCGACTGATGACCACGCAGTTTGGTCCGATAGATTTACAAACATTTGTACATTTGAATTTTTTGACAGCGAAAGATTTCAAAAATTCTTATGAATACTAATATCATTATTAGGCTGCATTTAAAATGGTAAAATTCTGAGTGCCAAGACTGCTTTAGGTGTTTTATATACTGCATTTTAACGTAATGTGTCAAGCGAATTTTACAAATAGGTGACGCTTCTATTATAATACATTGATTGTTCACTGAATAGGTTTCAGAATTCATAGAGGCGAGCTCTAAGAATGTAAGACTAAAATTCATCCGAGCAAGTGGCAGCACTGTGAAAGTTTTTGTAAGCACACTTAGCACTAAAACAGGCATCAAATTTACGTGTTGGTAATGTCTTGCAACTTCGTCAGTACCAAGGTGACGGCAGATGTAACAAGTCGGAGCAATCAACAGAGCACCGTAAGAGCAGGTGGCTCATATACCGCCAAAGCAGGTGAAACTCTGGTGCTTCAAACTAAGACATTACTGAACGTACGCCTCATCGTTACTAATTTAAACACCGAATGTAAAGCAGCAACGTGCTGTCGCTGAAAGGAAGAAATGTGACTCACTACTGAAGGTATCTCAGGTAAGTATAATTTACGGATTAGTCAAATGGCGTCTGGGGCAACTTGGAGCACTGATGCGTTGCTTGGAGGGGCAAAAATGGCAGAGAAACTGATATAAGACGCACATAACAAAACTCAAATGCTGGGCATGTGGACCACTTCTTTGAATAATGAATTGGTTCGGAAAAAAATAGTACTTTGCGTGCTGTCCGGAGAACCGGTGAAGTGCGTAAACTGAGTAGTGAGTGCTTGCCAGTAGCTCCAGCTGTAGTAGCTCGTCCTACGTGGAGTGCACTGAAAGATCTACAGAGTGACTGTTACACACACACTGATGTATACAAATACACACAAAGAGAGAGGCTGCCAAGTCTCGGATATAACAACACAAATCCAATGGCAATCATCCGGTTGGAGCAACTGAAAAATTTAGTGATCAGAACTCCGTAACAAGTTAAATGTGGTATACGTAAGTAGGAATAAGGAGCACACACGAAGACAATTGTGCCCCTCCCACCCCGACAGAGAGAGAGTCCTGGCATCAGAGCACCTGCCGGACTAAGTACCATATTTTTTTTTAAAAAAAAAAAAGGGGCAATCAGTTAAACAACACGATGGGAGAAGGAAGGAAGATTAGTGTTTAACGTCTCGTCGACAACATGGTTATTACAGACGTGGCCCAAACTAGCGTTGTTTTTGTTAAGGATGAGAAAAGAATTGGCGTCCTTTGAAAGCACCATCCAGCATTTGCCTGGAGCGATTTAGATAAATCACAGAAAATTCGAATCTGGATGGCCATCAACGAGTTTGAACCGCCGTAGTTCCCTATGCGCGTTGAGTTTCCTATCACTGGGCCACTTCGCTCGGTATCACAATGGGAGCACGTTGCTTGGCTACAGATATTGTAGCTATTACGTAGGTCCTATAACAAAACATTCCTGAAAATTTCTATATCAACAGTAACAAATACTTAAGAGTATTACATACCAGGAGCCTATAATTTTTATTTCAGTCAGTGCTCATACGAATTTTTAGTAACTGTATCGGTGCGAATGACTAACCCACAATGGCGTCTGCAGTCGTTTATTAGGGGGTTCCGTCCCTTCAGTTCTCAGTACACTTGATGCAACCATGGACTAGCGGGTACAGAAAACAAATTTATCGGGTTCAAGTATAAGAGCCTACTAGGTGTAGGCCCTATTACATTTATTACGAGGATGCGCAAGTATACTGCCAGGTCCAGAATCACATTTGTAATGATAAATCGATTTGCAATTTGACTGAAGCTGCAACATAGGCTATTTGGAAATATGACTTCAGCAGCTGTTAAGAAAGAGTTACGGCTTATGATCATTAAATAGTGCTGCTGACGGGTGTCTGGGAGGCTGATGATCACTAAGGTGCAAGTGCATACATCTCACAAGTATGTTGTTTTATCCCATTCCTCATGAAAACTGGTGCCACTCTAAAATGAAATGTGACAGCCAAGACGATGTTATCGAAACCGCTGAGTGGAATTATGAGTTCAGCTTAGTTTTCTAAAAAGTCACACAGCATGAACTGTATTGGGAGATCATGATAAAGCTCCATAGCTGGCTCACTTCGGCTTGGCTGTCAGATATGCTATAGTGGCACGATGAGGCTTGACATAAAACCAAATGTTACTCATGTTACCCGTCTCCGGATGATGTACAATGAAGATTCAAGTATCAAGATTAGGTGGTGTTTCCATAGGGTGATTACAAAAATTACAAACTTCGAATAACTGTAGAGAGAAGTGAGTACATAAAATTTTGAATTGGAAGCCATGTCAGGGAATATAATCCAAATAATTTCTATATAATACTGCAGAACACATAATGCAAGCTCTTTGCTTTGCATATTTTGTGGGAAGTAAATATGGACGACAATATGGAAAGCAGACGTACAAACATGGACTGTAAAATGCACAGCTTAAGAGCTACGATCACTTGAGTAGTAGAAGATGAAGAATAGGAAAAAATATGCACTGAATATGAGCTCTAAATGCATATCTTGTTAGGTATGAGCATTTGACTACTGAAAAATGAAGGAGTGTCCATAGCGGATTATATATCCTTTAGAGCGCATGTTCACTGCATTTTATTCTTGTTCTTCATCTTCTAGTAGTCATGAGTTCATAGCTCTTAAACCGTGCATTTTAGAGTCCATTTTCACAGGTCACTGTTCCTTGTCGTCGTCCATATTAACGCGTCTCAAAATATGGAAAGCGAAGAGCTTGCAGGTCATTGTTCCTTGTCGTCGTCCATATTAAGTTGTCGCAAAATATGGAAAGCGAAGAGCCTGCAGTAGAAGAGATTTGTTGAAGTATAGGATGTGAAGATCTCATACCGTCGTTGGATGACATATTAGTTACTCAGTCCCCTCTGCGAGTCCTCGAAGTTTTAAACGTTTATTTGGAAGCGTGTACCTATTTAGAATCACTTTATAACAGTGGCAAATATAGCATATATTTTCGGGGGGGGGGGGGGGAGGGGGGACAACACTAATGTAAAGTAAGTAATTTTCTATTCTTCAAAAACGATACGCCAAGATTACGAATTAATAACGCTCTTATAAGCTGTCGCGTTTTAACTTATGTATTTTAATATAATGACTTATTATTTTATATCCAATTTTTTACAATAAGATGGCCAGTTTATAAAATATATATGACCAGATAATAGTGGCACAGTCTTCCGACATCGGTCGTCATTAAAATAAATTATTAACTCGCGATTTTGGCGTTCTATTTTTGAATAATATCAGATTGGCTCCTAAACCACGATGGTCAGGTAATGTTAAGTAGACACCCCACGATATTTTGTACCAGTTTTGCTGCTCATATTCTGAGACTAATTTGCGCTGAAGCTCCATTTACTTTACCGAGATGGAGCTTTTTTATTGTTGACATTACATCGTGAAAATATAGCTTTTTTTCTGTAGATTCATAAATTCGAGGGTGGGGGTTGGGAGAGACCTCCTCGACTGCCATGCCTTATAGATAACTTACAGGTGTGGGAACACAATGCTGAACACGTGTATAATTATTTATCGGAAAATCGAAGTTCGCTGGCACGGTGGAAAAGTTTGAAGGCCCGAAAGACCGACAGCTGGAGTCGACGACGGCAAAATTGCGTTCACTTGGCGGAAAAATTAGAGTACTTCTTCACTGCAGCTGCTTCAATACACCGTACAGTATTAACAGCTGTGGCAGCACAATGCGTCAAGTTATTTTGCGCGGAACCTATATTCGTCGGCAGAGCTGGTTTTCCCGTGGAAGGCCCGAAAGGCGGCCGGCGTCGCTCGGACGACTCCCAAATTGCGTTCCCACAGCGGAGGAGCGCCGGACGCGCGGGAAGACGGGCGTCGACGTTCGCGTCTTGAGGCTGAGGTGTCCGGCCGGGCCAGCGGCGCGTGGCGACTGGCGGGCAGCGCGCGGCCCGCCTCGCCCGCTACGCGCGTAAATTGATCGTATTTAGCGGCCGGCGCTGGAATAGGCTACCTTCAGAATTGGGTTTAATTTGGGGCGCGGCGGTCCTAACTCAATTTAATCCCTTAGTTCACCTATCAAAAGGGAAGTTCCTAATGAGCGGAGAGAGTGGTGGTGGCGGCGGAGGCGCGGGAGAGGGAGACGGAGACAGAGGCGAGGAGAGAGAGAGAGAGAGAGAGCGTAACGCAATTAGAGCGTGCCACTGGAACTCACCGCCGCCGCTGAGGCTGACGGCCAGGTTGTTGAGCATGGCGGGCGCGGCGCGCTGGCTCCGGGGGCGGCAGGCTGGCCGGCGGCTCGGCGGCAGGCGAGGGCGCACGCGGCCGCAGCGCAGGGCACACTGAGCCCGCTAATGAGCCGACACCGCCGCACCGCACGCCGGCCGCGGCCGCCGCCGCCGCGCGGGGGCGGGGCGGGGGCGGCGCCGGCCAATCGCGGCGCGCGCTCCTCCCCCGCGGCGCGCGGGGGGCGTGGCCCGCGACACGCGACCATTGGTGCCCGCGCCGCCGCCGCCGCCTCGCTGACTTGCCGCTTCTTGGGCCGCGCGCCTGCCTCCCCGTCTCGCTCGAATTAAAAAAATTCCCTCTCCGACTCTTCTCCCTCTTCCTCCTCCTCCTCCTCCTCCTCCTCCTCCAGGCAAGAACGCCGAGGGGAGAATATCAAATAAAAAAAAGACGGGACGAAAAAGACGAGGACAGAAACAGGGTGAGAGGGCGGGGGCGAGATCGAAATTCGAAGCTTTCGCGTTCCTGAAACCGGCTCTCTCCATTTCCGATATGAGCCCGCGCTACAGGAAATTAAATTCAAAAGAGGCCGTGTAGGCACTTCCCGTCCGCCTCTCCAGGCACGTTAGTGCTCTAAAGACAGCCCTCCGTCCCTCCCCCAAAGCCCGCTCGCACTGTTTCGGCGAAAGCAACAACTTCGTAATTTGCCGGCGCCGACTAGACCCCCGACCCTTATCGATATGAATACTTCGCCCTGTACAGGTGATATTTAAACCGCCTTTTATATTGCGTTGTGTTTTCCAGGTAATCAAGAAGTACACACTGGGTGATGGAAATGCCAGGAACGGCGGCTGTCGTAGCACGTCTGGATCCTTTATACGACGTGTGTCGCAGCTTAACAGAATTAGTTAGTACAATTACATCTACATCTACATCCATACTCCGCAGTGTACCCCACTGTCGCTTCCTCCTCTCCTATCCAGTCACGTGCGGTTCCGGGGAAAACGACTGACGTATAAACCTTTGAGTCAGCCACAATTTGTCTAATTTCAACTTTGCGGTCTTTTTTTCTTCTTTTTCGTCCTTTTTTCGCAGTCTTTACTCATCTCCTAAATTTCATTCTCTTCCCTCTTTCCTACTGCCGAGTTCCAGTTCCCCATCACAAGTTTTCCTCTCCCTGTCTGAATAATTGAATGTGTTTTATCCATGATCGATGTTTTTTTAACTCCGTGACTGTTCCTAATACAGGATTGTGAATAAAATCCGCTACCAGTCACATTAAAGATCGTAACGACCGGTTTCGGGCTTGTGTCCATCTTCAGGTCTTTAAAACATTCAGAATATTACAGGTGTAGCATGTTGATGAAGTTCACACCATACACTTTGTATATACAAAAAAAGTGTATGGTTTGAGTTCAGATTTCTGTTTAGTGATGATCGTAAATTGTTCTGAAAATGGCAATCAAAATAGGAGATTATCAATTGGAAAGTGTGTTCGTAAAAGTGTATAAAAAGTACGTCATATGGACAATTGCGATTTGGACACAATATTAAATGTAAGAAAACAGTGTTTTTGTTTTCATGTCATTTCGCCACCTGCAATTGATTTCGCTTTTATTAATACCAAATAATTTGTTTTCAAACAGTAAACGCCAACACCATGCTACACATGTAACATTCTGAATGTTTTAGGCACCTGAAAAGAGCACAAGTCCAAAACCGGTCGTATATATATATATATATATATATATATATATATATATATAAATACGGTCTTTAATGTAACTGGCAGCGGATTTTATACTCAACCCTGTCTGAATAATTTCTTTTATCTCCTCATAAATTTTTTCGATCTCCTTCTCATCGGCAAATCTAGTTGGCATATAAACATGTACTATTTTGGCGAGTGTTTGCTTCGTGTCTATCATTGCTACGAAAATGCGTTCACTATGCTGTTCATAGTAACTTATCCGCATTGCTATTTTCTAATTCATTATCACCGTATTCAGGGCTAAATGTAACAGTTTCCTATTGGTCACACGTCGACAGTTGCGTCCAATGAAGCAGCCGCTTTATTGAGTGAGATTTTGCAATGACGAGTATAAGAAGTTTCATCAGATTGGGAGATGGAGCAGCTTCTCTTAGAAAGTGACAGTTTCAGTGACACCTTTGAGAACGGATGTTGAGGCTTGTGAAACTGACTTTGATTCAGAAACAACTGCGTGCTAGTTCAATTCGTAATAAACATTTGTTTAGTGGTAGTTCAAATGTTTGTAAATCTATGAGACTTAACTGGTGGGTTGTTAGTCCCTAGCTTACAAATTACTTAAACTAACCTAAGGACAACACATACATCCATGCCAGTGGGAGGATTCGAACCTCCGATGCGGGAGACCGCGCGATCCGTAACGTGGCGCTCCAGACCACTCGGCTACTCTCTCGCGGCTCAGTGATAGTACTGCTACAGTTATGCTTCGAAACAATATGACGTGATGACTTGTTTTGAGTGTATTCTAGTTGATGCTTTGAGCAAAATAATAACTGAACAGACTAAGTTACATGCACACATTGCATAGCTTCTTATCCAAATTTAGCACGACGCTCCAGGCTTCGCAATAGGCAAGATACTACAAGAGATGACGTAAAAAAACTTTATTGGAATTTTCATTCTCCAAGGAATCAGAAAACGAAAACTTGCAGGAAATCTTTTATGTGCGGAAAAAGCACGCAATACCGCAGCGGCAGGGGGCGCCGGCACACATAGTTCGCTGAGGAAGGGGCGACCGCGCTAACATCGAACTTGATGGTTAGTTCGATCTTTAAGAAACCGTGCATACTTGACCTTCAAACAAGAGGAAGGTCACTGTCTGCATCAGACCACACGGTATGGCCGTGCAGTTTGAGACGCCATGTTACAGATTCCGTGGCCATTCCCATCAGAGGTTTGAGTCCTCCCTTGCCCATAAGTGTCAGTAGGATAAGTTAGTTTAAGTAGTTTGTAAGTCTAGGCAGCGAAGGCCTCAGCAGTTTGGTCGCTTATGGTTACAAACATTTGACCTCTTCTCTTTACTTTAAATTTCGTACGGTGCATGGCGCAGGGTACTTTAAAATAGACATCAACGCAGTGTGATGAATCACCATGAAAGTACGTACGTTTCCACAGTTTCACAGCGCACCATGATATATATATATATATATATATATATATATATATATATGGCAGGACGCTAAAAACCTTGCTGTTGTGCGCCCAAAACATCCTATCCTAGACAGAGAGTGTAGCACATGGACAGAGGGAGTAGAAGTTGGACAGAGAAAGGAGACGAATGGGCCGAGAGATGGAGGAAGAGATGAAGGGGTAGAGGGGAAAAAAGCAGGTGGACAGCATGTCAGAAGAAGAGATCTACACAAATAAATACACAGGCAACGCCGGGCTTTCAGCTGGTAATGAATAATTAACGGATCTTATGTTCTGCACGTAATTTACTTAAGACACGCCCAGCCAAACGTGTTGCAGTGCCGCCCTCAGTGACGGCGAAGTGCGCTAGCACCTGTACGAAACCTCTCTGTGGATTATTAAATGACGAGAGGCGGTTTGCCGGCTATCCTAGGCGGAATTCCATATCTCAGTAGGAGAGCACCAGGCTGGTACTCATACTCAGCCTCAGTTACACGATTCGCAAACTTATAGAAAACCTTCGCACCCTTTCACATGGACTACAAAATTTGCGAACCATTGGGAACACTTTATCCTCCTGGGGGGTGGGAGGGGGAGTACTGGGGTGGAGGCAGGAAAGGCAGCCACCCACCCCTTATGCCAATACTTATAGTAGCATAACGACCTAGAATCTTTAAGGGTTTAGGGCAAGGACACGGATTTTACTCACTTCTTACTAAAGTATTGAGAAGCGTATGATCTCTAGCTAAGCACTTTATAATAAAAGCGGAAGAAAGGCGACCTGTTATCTCTTGTTTGTACGGCGAAAACAAAAGTGATCCATCTTCGGGAAGTTTCCACTACAGGTCAAGGCTGAGCTTGACCAAAGACGTTCATTCAAAACTGTTCAACAGCTGATACGTTGCTCGACTCGTTTACCAAATTTACAAAACGGATAAAAAAAGTTACAGATACACTAATCTTTCAGGTCAGATATCACAAACGACTGCACGATAGTTGCCGCCCGCGGTGGCTGAGGGGACTGCGGCTCGCCAGTCACGGTTTGCACGGCCACTACGGTCGGGGGTTCGAATACCCCTTCGGGCATGGATATTTGTGCCGTCCTTAGTGTTAGCTAGTTAATAAGTAGTTTGTAAGTTTAGGGACTGATGGCCCCGTATTTAAGTCCCATAAGCTACACAAACATTTTTTAAACACGAAAGTTAAAAATGCTCACAAACAGCTACACGAAACACTCATCTCGCAGCCTCTTGACACGCTAATTCGCGAATGATATGTGATATGGTATTAAAGTTCATGGTTTATGGTGTAGAAATAAAAACATTGCCTTTTGCTGATTACATTGTAATTAAAGACAGCAAAGGACCTGGAAGAGCAACTGAATGGAATGGACTGTGTGTCGAAAGGAGCGTATAAGATGAAAATTAACCAGAGAAAAATAAGGGAAACCTTTTCTAAAGGCATTTGTGTGGTCTGTTGCCTTGTACGGAAGTGGAACATGGATCATAAATAGTGCAGACAGAAAGAGGATAGAAGCTTTTGAAATGCGATGCTCCAGAAAAATGCTGAAGACTAGACGTGTATATCGCGTAACTAATGAGGAGATACTCAACGGAATTGGGGTGAAAAGGAACTTCTGGCATAGCTTTATTAAAAGTAGGGATAGATTGGTAGGACATATTCTTAGACATAAAGGAATCGTGAATTTAGCATGAGTGAAGTGCGTGGGGCAAAAATAGCAGAGGGTGGAATACAGTAAGCGGATTAAACTGATGTTGGTTGCCGTTCTTATGATAAGATGAAGAGGCTTGCTCAGGATGAAGTAGTTTGGAGAGCGGCATCAAACTAGTCTTCGGAATGTAGACCACAACAAAACAACAACATATGGGAAGATCTCTGTAGGTATCACAGTGTGTTATTAAATTAATGAAGAAAAAAAATCCATTTCGCGAACTTTTTAAAACCTCTTCGTTATACTCTGATGTTAAAAAAATAAGAATAATAACAAAAATAGCCTGTATTGATTTTTCAGGAAGTCGGAAGGATTACTAAACTGTTGGTAGCAGCTAAGTCAAAAGATAGTTGGTGTACAGCATAGTTCGATCCATAATATTCGAAAACTTCTGATCTCTCAGTATACATATGTAAGATAATAATACGGCAATTAGGAAATTCTTCTACAACGAAAGGAGCTGTTAATTATGGTATAGGTCTCTCTAACAAAACATCCGCTGCGCAGTGATATGGTATTCTTTCTGTGACATGTTTATAGAATACTCTTGGGAGTCGATTCCTCACCAAGAGCGTTGTCGAGGTCTGAACGTGTCCTTGGTGGATGTTGTCTGGGTGCAGTTCACCTCCCTGACTGCCTTACACATCCCAGGCCTATTTTATATGATTCAAATCCGACGACATTACTAGTCAGTCCATGCGACGGAAATTTTCACCTTCAACATATTCATCCACCAGATCAGCTCGATTCAGATATTATCGGTCATATAGAGGATGTTTGGACAAAATGCACCTCTCATACGGCTGATATGTGTAGCAGTACATCATATCTATGTCTCTGAATGTTTACAGAACGTTTCCTACGATTAACGATGTGTAAATCAACATGGAGCCTCTCCAGACGATCATACCATTGTGCCATCACTCTCTAATCGGTCTCTTTGTCTGTGCTACCGGGGTTGTACCGGCTGCCTGTTTCTCTGTTGTCCAACGAGCATAATATATCAAACTGAATCCGTTGTCCAGTTATTATCTCCTCAGTCCTAATATATGGCCCTGTTCCTGTGCTGGAGTGAGCATGATGATCAAACAATCTTACTGCTCTGATCATCCAGTACACAGTTTCGGGAAACTTCGACTCCCGAGGCATCTGCAAACTGTGATGCCAGATGTCTTGCAGCTGTGTTCTGATTTCGACAGTTAGATATCGTTCATGTTTATGGTATTATTCGTGGTTAACTTTATACAAACCAACAATGAGCATCTCCTGGAACTCGTCACCAAAGCCTCGGATTAGCACATTCAATGATATTGTTTCTTCAGTATGTGTCTGGCCTGCTTCCAGAAGAAGTATTCTATCCTATAAATAGGGCATGAATGTTTTCTTTGTGACATTTTTCAAATGCACAAATATAATTCACTAAGCTCACTATACACGCAAAAACAAGACTGCGGTCTTCACTGTTTGTGTTTATCTGTGCTATTCACTGCACGGAGAATTCCTATACGACTGATAGCAAACAAGTAGGTTCGTAAGTAAATTGTTAGGGTGCTGATGTTGGTGATTGCTTACCTTCCGCCCTTTCATTCTCGTGTTTTAGTTATTATGCTCAACGTGTGGACACTAGTATACAAAGTATACTTCTATACAAACTGTAAAAAAGAAAAATCGCGTAAATGCATAAATAACCAACCACTCGAAACAGGGACCTTTGCTTTTCGCTAACGAACATTCCTTTCTTTCTTCTTCCAGGAGTGATAGTCCTACAAGGTATGCGTAGGAACGTCTTAGAAGTTTGTAAGGTAACAAATAAGGCGCGCCGGCCGCAGTGGCCGAGCGGTCTGCGGCGCGACAGTCACGGTCTGCACGGCCGCTACGGTCGGGGTTCAAATCCCCCCTCGGGCATGGATGTTTGTGTCGTCTTTAGTATAAGGTAGTTCATAAGTAGTGTGTAAGTTTAGGGACTGATGACCCCGAAGTTAAGTGTTTTAAGCTTAACAAACATTTGAACATTTGAAACAAGACGCTGGCGGAAGTAAAGCTGTGAGGACGGATCGTAAATCGTGCTTTGTTAGTTCCGTCAGTATAGCGCCTGCTTCCGAAAGGTAAAATTTATGTGTTAGATGTCCAAACTGGCACGCCGTTTTAATCGGGAAGGAAGTTTGATGTCAGCGCATCTCTGGCGAGTTAAATTTCATTTTAGAACCAACTACTTATCCTTGTAGAGAGTGTCCAAAGTAAAGCAGGCCTGGAAAGGTCACATAATATTCAATTCATAACACTGCGCAACCGCTGCTCAATACGACGATGGATGTTATTTGTTATATAAAACGTGTGCTGCGAAAAATCGGATCTCGCAAGAAGCTAAAACAAGATTTTCTTGAACAAATAAAAAACTGATTCTCCAAATGTCCTGACACTGTTTCACTCAGGACTCTCCTGCAGTTTTCAATATTAGCAGGGCCATCTGGCATCTCTAGCATATGAACAGCAGACGTCGTTTTAAGGATAAAGTTGCAAATCTATTACAATGTTCTGACAAGAAGGATCTTTTAATTTCCAGTTAAAGACGATCGTAGAGGTGTTGAATGCACTTTTGCTGAATGGCCTGCCATGGAATTTTCACCTGCTGCCTCGTGTGGGTCAGATTTCGTGCCAGTTGTGCAAACCTCCAAAGATGACGTTTCATCCGGTCCCAAATGTGCTCCATGGCGGACAGATCTAGGGATCGAGCTGGTCAGGGTAGTTGACGAACACCTTCAACAGCACCTTGGGTGGTGCGTGTTATACGAGGACGTTCATTGTCTTATTGATCGAGGATACCGTCTTATTGGTGCATGAACGGCAGAAAGATAGGCTGAATGATGGTTTCACTGTACGGTTCACTGTTCAGTGTTCCCTCGACGGTCACCAGAGGAGAATGGCCAGTGTAAGGCTTGGCCTCCTACACCACGATGCCAGGTTCAGGCCCCCCATGTGCCTTTGTCGTAAAACCTCCAGATTTTGACGCTGCCTTGCACGACGTCACATATTCGCATGACCATTATTGGCACCGAGGCAGAAGTGACTCTTAACACTGAAGACGTCACTTCTCCATTCGTCCTTCCATTCGTGCCTGTCGTGACAACCCCAGGACGCGGGGTTGGGGCGTGAGCAGTTGATGCCCTAGTGGTACGCAGATCGTGCATAATTATGTCGTGCGTCATGCCTTACGTCATAGCCTACACTAATCGTTCTCCACTGGTGATCGTCGAGGGAACATTGAACAGTGCACGGTACATTGAAACCATCATTCAACCCGCCTTGACACCGTTCATGCACCAACAAGGCGATATGCTTTCCCAACAGGACAATGCACGACCACATGTAGCCCGTACCGCTCTTCGAGGTGTACGTCAACTATCCTGGCCAGAACGATCATTGATGCAAAAGGAGGGTATTCTAGGTATTAGCGTTGACTTTTGGCACGCTGTGGTGACTTCTCTCGCGTGCGTGTGGCTCCCTCTGTGTGATCGTGTGTTGTATACATCCTAACGAATGTCAATAAAATTTCGCTCCACTGGGTCGACCAATTGGTGTTCTTTTTTTCATTTTCCAGGAGTGTATTTGTTTATTCAAACAGCTAATCTGTCACTCTACTGGGAATACAGCTGGCTGGATATGGACAGGGATTGTGTCTGTTGTATACGGATTCAGAGGGTATCAGGGAACAACCGTAAATTGCTGGAAGCTGTGTTGACAACGGTCGAGCGGCTGTCCTGGGCAGCGGAGGCAGTGGGGCACCAGCACCGGATTCTGTAGAACTTCTGGAACCTTAGATCCCTGATGCTACTGAGTTTTCAGATTCTGACCAGTAGCTAGACGGCGGTTAACAAACTGTGGCGGGGTCGAGAATTTCGGGGTGGAGGCCGAAAACTGGACCAAGTTATTAGGCTGTCCACTTACACGTCGGTAACAGGTTGAGGTATTGTCCACTGTTTATTGTACCCCTGAGCCAGCTTGGGCTTCCTCGCCTTTTGCGACCGTGGACGATCTTCCGGAGAGATACGAACAAGCGCACTGGCTGGATTATCTTGTTACTGTGAGCTCCAATGATAGGATGTTGTTGGTAGCCTTTAGGGCAATAGCAGTAAGGTCAGGAAATGGGTCGGATTTAATGAGTTGCATAAAATTAATAATTTTTATCATAATTATTAATCATCCTGTAACCTAAATTAAAAAGCTCGAAGCATTTTTCTTTATACTAAATTGTACATGATCGTTATTTTCATTTAAGTTATGCTTAACGCGCGTGGGCTGTGTTAAAAGATTCTCATTAACGTTCCGGCCACGTCATGTGCGTCGTCCATTGGTCTTTCCAGGACAAGTCGTACCCGGAGGGCTCACTCGGTTCTTAAACGTAAACGCATCTATGTACGTCAAAACGCACGCGCAGAAGGTAGACGTCGCGTTGCAAAAAGTTGTCAGTACAGCCTTCGGGCCTCAGCTGCAGTGTGTGGTGCCTAGCAACAGATCAGTATCACATCTACATAGTCCGCTGTAGTACATTGTAGTGGTTTGCTGTTTGACTTAACTACGAAGCCACGTCCACGCGACCTTTCTAGAGCTAAACTTTGGTAAGCAGTGACGATGTAACTCTTCTTGAATTAACGTATGGGGAACATTAAACTACAGAATACAGGGTACGATGGCCACCTGGTATATATTTCATTGTACTTTACGGTTCGACACGGAAGATTCGTCTCTAGCAATGACAGTGTTGAATATCAGAGAACGAAGTTAAGGACTACTATAAAACACGCCTTAGATATGTCTAATCAAAACCCCACAGACACGAATAAATTATACGATACCGAACTTAGAGTAAGATGGGTCTTGCGTGAAGTATTCAGTGACTTAGAAAGTAAAGTTCTATGCACTGACTTGGCAGATAATCCTAAGAGGATTAACAGTAAACAGATATAAACAATATGCTCAGGCACTCTATGGAGATATTGCATTGTAATTGAGCATGACAAATAAAAGGTCCAATTACTGAGTCTTTTCTCAAAGCTCACCTACAGAAGAAGATTGCAATATAGTTCAGACTCTAAATAGTCACACAAACGACAGGATGGCTGATTGGAAAAAAAAAAAAAAAAAAAAAAAAAAAAAAAAAAAAAAAAAAAAAAAAAAAAAAAAAAAAACAATTGAATTCTTTCAACAGATTGGATACTGATTATTCCATTTAGATTATATGAAAGAACTTGATCCCCTTCTAGCAGAAATGTTCCGTAAGTGTCTATAGAAACGAAGCGTTCCTTGACTTCTCAAAGCGTTCAGATCGGTTCCGCAGTGTCGTCTATGGGCAAAATACGAGCGTGCTCAATATCGGACGTACTGTGTTATTAGATTCCGGATTTTCTAGTTAACGTAACACAGCATTTTATTCTCGATGGCGAGCAGTCTTCCGACTTGACGTCCCCAAAGGGAATGTTGTAGAACCTTTGTTTTTCACAATATATATGAATGGGAATGTTGTAGAACCGATGCTTGTCACATTATAAATAAATGACCTCGTTGATAAGACTGGAAGTTCAACGAAGCTTTTCAAGGATGATGCTGTAGTATACAAAAATGTCGCAATGCTGGAAAACTGTATTAGAGCGAAATGGAGGAGGATTTGCAGCGTGTCGACGTTTAGTGTAGTGAGGCAACTGACTCTCATAATAAGGTTATGTCACGTACTAGGAATATACGGAAAGTAAGATCCTTTATTATAAGATTATGCAGTTGTAGAACAATCACTACAAGCAGTTACATTATCGTTTTTACTATATTTCTCTCATTCATATTTTAAAAGTTTTATTCTTGCTTCAAAGTTGACCTTTTCTTGACATTATATATAAGTTTTGTATAAGTAAATGTTCTAATTTTGTAATCATTAGGTTTAATTATCGAGTTATTTTGGAATTAATTCTTATTTGGATTTAAAGTTGAATTATTTCTGATTAAGATTATTTGGTGTTGTTGTTATTAGATTTGTTTTCGTCAAGTCGACTTAGTCTTTAATTGCTTACGCTTCTGTTGCTCATATAAGATTGGTAAACGGTGGTTTATTAACTATAAATTGATTGACAAAATATCTGGGAATAGGCACATGAATAGCCACATGAAAATAATCTTTCGTGAGACAGATGTAAGAGTCATTGGACGAATCCTCAGGAAATGTAGTCCACCAATAAAGGAAGTAGCTTACAAAACAGTTGTTCAGTCAATGCTTGAGTATTGCTCATTAGTGAGGGATCTGTTTTTGGTAGGGTTAATAGAAAAGATAGAGGAGACTGGAGAAAAACACACTTCATTACGGATTAGTATCGTAGTGATGCCACACTGGCCCCAACTCTTCCATGAAGATGGTGTCTTGGGGAAAATCAGCCTCACCATCCCTCCTATACCGGACAGTGGCGCTCTTTCCCCAGCAGAGGATACCACCTGAATAATTGACAGGGAATATGTATGATTGACAGTTTACACGCCATTGCAGTTGGCCAATCTCAGATACAATACATAACATTTAACGCCACCACTTAAGGACAAAAGAAAGCTGACATGACAGCAGCTGCCACCACTGCCCCCATATTCACTCGATTGGGGGATCATCACTCGCACCTCCATTCATTTGGAAAACCACTGCCCTAGACAGCCCCCCATTTTGGCCACCAGTACATAAGCTTTTTTATCACTTTGTGTAATTAAGCACTTAATTCCTCCAATCAGTCTACCACTCCCCAACAGTCCGCACTTCAGACACCACTGCCGTCACTTCTGCTGCTCCTACCCCCACCCCCACTTTGGTGGGAGATTCAAAGGAAATTTTGAATGTTACTCAATTGCTACTGGCCAACACTGAAAATTTTTTAGCGGGAAAGTCGTATAATTTTCTCCACTAGATGTTTTAACCTAGATGTGCAAATGAGGCGTTTGATAAATAATTCCCCCCCCCCTCCTCTCCCGCATACATACATTTAGAGTTATTTGATTAAACAATTATTACTGACGTCACATTTTGGGGTACTAAGTGTGCATTTACTCTGTCCAAAAATGTTCCTGTTACCTTTAATTACAGCAGACTGACCTTAACATAATCAGTAAACAATCGTGGAAGGACTGGACGGTAGGAAATTGAATATCAGTCTTTATCTAAACTTACATAAAAAAGAAAACATTTATTACCAAGGCAAAGAAATTGTTTTATCACAGGTTATAACTCACAACAGCTTCTCCCAACCTTCTGACACGTGAATCTTTATCAAAATGAATTTTAAATAGACTCGAAATCCAACAAAACAAAGATGCTACCATTAAGTCATACAATCATTAACAAGGTTCCAGAACAAGGCCTGGCTATAATGAACGAATCTACCTTGTATTTAAAAGTCGTTAGCCAATTTCAAGTAAAGCACTCCAAAATTATTTTTCAAAGATAGACTAGCCCCGTGACATGAAGTTTTAAACCACTATCCAAGATACACTTCAAGTCAAACAGACATAAACTTTAAAATAGACCGCCGGCCCCGGTGGCCGAGGGGACTGCGATGCGCTAGGCACGGTTTACACAGCCACCACGGTCGGGGGTTCGAATCCCCCCTCGGGCATGGATATTTGTGCCGTCCTTAGTATTAGCTAGTTTATAAGTAGTTTGTAAGTTTAGGGACTGATGACCCCGTAGTTAAGTCCCATAAGCTATACAAACATTTGAACATTTAAAATAGACCAAAACAAACTATATGAAAATTTAAATATGAACAGTGCACGCTCATCTTCCGTTGGGCCAGTTAACATGCTTATCAGGTAGCGTTTCTCGTGACGCAACCAAGTATCTCAAGTCAGCAGGAGCCGTCCATTTCAACAAGCGTCCGCACATTACATTAATTGACTCTAAAACACTCAGAGAATTACTTTAGCTTTGAAATACAAAACAAATACAAAGAGCCTGAAAGAATGTCATGTGTCACCCAATAAAACATGAACCTGAAACAAAACACTCAGATACTTAGCAACCAAATGATCATTATGATTACTAAATCAATTTCTATGTTTACTTTCATTCGTTTTTTGGAAGTATCCAACCACTAATCGTTTAATCGCATCTGACTGTGCTGGATAAATGCAACGGGTTGATCATTTGAAGTTTATTTTAAAACAACACTCTGACGTAGCACCAGAACATAGACACATGATGGCGATGAATGATGCTGGTAGGAGCTAGGGGAGGTGTGAAAGGGGGTCAGGGGGACAGGAGAGGGGAGGGGTGCCGAGGGGGACGGATGGAGGAAAGGTGTGATCATGAGAAACGGTGAGGAAGGAGGGATAGGGTCCTCTGGGAGGCATAGGAAGAGGGAGGAAGGGGGAGGATAAATGACAGGGTGGAGGTCATCATTTGGGAAGGGAAGGATACGGAAGTTGCTACGAGAGAGAATACGGAGGACAGTTGGAGGGCAGGGGGAACACAATGAGGGAGGCGTGGCAACGAACTAGGATATGTAAGTAGGGGATGGGCAAGGGGGTTGGTGAGTCTAATTGTCAGGAGAGGTAGCGGAGTTGCTGAATGAAGAGGACAAGGTGGGGTAAGGGGATGAGGTCATAAACGATCCACATGGGGGATGAGGGATGAAGGGGTCATGGAAGACGAGGCGGTGGGCGTTGCGTTCATCTCGAGGGATTTGTAGAACGACGAGGGGAGGGGGCGAGATACAAGCGGCATGGGCTACGCAAAGGATGGGACGGATAAAGAATTTGTTAGTGTAAATAACTGTGGAAGAGTGTGGACCTCAGGTTCGGCCAACAAGGAATTTCAGGACGTGGAGGTGGAAGCGGGATGGTGCGGAGGTGGGGAGTCCAGGAGAGGGTACTGTCTGTGATCACTCCTACGATTTAAAGGTGGGCGTAAGACCATGATGGGTTTTGTGGCCTACTGTAGGGGCAAGACTGTATGGTCCAACTCGGCACACTCGATTTAAGTAACGTAATACATTTAACCTTACAAGAAATGTTATTTTAGACATGTCGATCTAGATGGGATGTAAGCAAATTCATATATACAGCTATAGGTATGTACCCTAATGTGCTATTACTTACAACGTTAATTAACAATTCACACTCATTCATTCGAGGTGTGAGCCCTCTGGGGACACCAATACGACTCTGGAAACATTAGATTCACGCCTCTAGGGATGCACTGCATAGACGGCCACCTTACAAATGTAAACGTAAACCCATCGCGCGTTGCATCACAGTAGTAGTCATGACCACCACAAATCTGTAAATTTGATTACATCTCAGCAATTATTCTCCAAGTCCATTCACACAACAACAAAATCAACAGCAGAAGACATCTTGTGTATCAAAATATTCGAATTTAATGGCTGGAATCGTGAAAATCGACAGGGAAATCTTGTGTCTTTATTTCTTCTGCTTTGACCACAATGTCTGCGTAGAAGATGTGGATTTTGAACACTGTTGCTTATTCTCAATTTTTTATCTATAAATGCTACCTTTAATAATTGCATACTGAGATCACTGATACAATAACATGTCTCCAGAGAAACTATTTGAAATTTAATTTCCTACACGCTCATATATTTTATTTTCAGGTGTGGAATAGGATAGCAGGTTAATTGAAGACGCGTTGGAACGCGCTGAGTGTACTTGAAATTTGCTTCACAATTGGTGGCTGTCTTTCAACAGCCGATTGTTTGCGTTTGCTGATCATGAAGTTATTTAGTCCCTGGTTGTAGCCGCGAGTACGTCACCTTTTTGATGCTGATATAGAGCAGCAATAGCCACTAAAGTACGAAGTAGTACTAAAGCACACTTGTTACCAACAATTGTACACGTCGACAAGTTCCTCGCGGCGTCTTAGTTGCGCTCAGGTTGGCGTGTCGTCCAAGAGAAGAAACGCGTCCGCTACCTTTGCAGACAACACGTAGAGTGTCGTTGGCTCCCACCACTTTTCACTTTCTCCACATCAACCGTGTGGTGTGCACGTGCAAAACTATCAATCAACCGATATACTTTGCCGTTGCAAAAGCAACGCCCATCACGTAGATACTTTGATGTGACTTAAATGTCCAACCAAAGCGTCTGTGGCTAAGAGCCAATCACACTCCATATTACATATGGTACCAAACTACACATATATGAGGTGACGTCTAGGCAGTGAGCACCGTACAGTGAAACCATCCAATCAACCCGTCTTGCTGCCGTTCATGCACCAATAAGGCGGTATCCTCGATCAATAAGACAATGAACGTCCTCGTATAACCCGCACCACCCAAGGTGCTCTTCAAGGTGATCGTCAACTACCCTGACCAGCACGATTCCCAGATCTGTCCATCATCGAGCATATTTGAGACCGGATGAAATGTCATCTCTGGTCGTCTGCACAACTGCCACGATATCTGACACACTTAAAGCAGCCGGTGAAAATTGCATGACAGGCCATTCAGAAAGAGTGCACTCAGCACCTCTACCATCGTCTTTAACTGGAAATTAAAAGATCCTTCTTGTCAGAACATTACAACAGATTTGCAACTTTATCCTTAAAACGACGTAATCTGTTCATGTGCTAGAGATGCCAAATAGGCCTCCTAATATTGAAATCTGTAGGAGAGTCCTGAGTGAAACAGTGTCCGGACATTTGGAGAATCAGTTTTTTATTTGTTCGAGAAAATCTTTTTGAGCTTCTTGCGACATCCGATTTTTCGAAGCACACGTTTTATGTACCAAATAACATCCAACCTCGTACGGAATAGCGGTTGCGCAGTTTTATGAATGGAATATTTTGTGCCCTTTTCAGACCTGCTTTACTTTGGACACTCTCTACAAGGTTAAGTAGTTGATTCTAAACTGAAATTTCTCTGCCAGAAGTGCGCTGATATCAGACTTCCTGCCCGATTAAAACTGTGTGCCAATTTGGACCTCTAACACATAACTTTTACCTTTCGGAAGCAGGCGCTATACTGACGGAACAAAGAAAACACGATTCACGATCCGTTCTCACAGCTTTACTTCCGCCAGAGCTTTCTTTGTTACCTTACAAACGTCTAAGAAGTACCTCTGCGTACCCTGCAGGACTATCACTCCTGGAATAAGGAAGAAAGGAATCTTTGTCAGCGAAAAGCAAAGGCCCCTGTTTCGATTGGCTGGTTATTTATACATTTACGCGATTATTTTCACACTGTATAGTACACTACCGTCCATTAAAATTGCTACACCAAGAAGAAATGCAGATGATAAACGGGTATTCATCGGACAAATATACTACAACTGACATGTGATTACATTTTCACACAATTTGGTTGCATAGATCTTGAGAAATCAGTACGCAGTACCTCTGGCCGTAATAACGGCCTAGATACGCCTGGGCATTGAGTCAAACAGAGCTTGGATGCAACTTCAACACGATACCACAGTTCATCAAGAGTAGTGACTGACGTATTGTAACGAGCCAGTTGCTCGGCCACCATCGACCAGACTTTTTAAATTGGTGAGAGATCTGGAGAATGTGATGGCCAGGGCAGCAGTCGAACATTTTCCGTATCCAGAAAGACCCGTACAGGACCTGCAACATGTGTTCATGCATTATTCTGCTAAAATGTAATGTTTCGCAGGGATCGAATGAAGGGTAGAGGCACGGGTCGTAACACATCTGAAATATAACGGCCACTGTTCAAAGTGCCGTCGATGAGAACAAGAGGTGATGGAGACGTGTAATCAATGGTACCCTAATCACGCTGGGTGATACGTCAGTATGGCGATGACGAATACACGCTTCCAATGTGCGTTCACTGCAATATCGCCAAACACGGATGCGACCATCATGATGCTGTAAACAGAACCTGGGTCATCGGACAATATGACGTTTTGCCATTCGTGCACCCAGGTTCGTCGTTGCTCCTGTCTGTGATGCAGCGTCAAGGGTAACCGCAGCCATAGTCTCCGAGCTGATAGTCCATGCTGCTGCAAACGTCGTCGAACTGTTCGTGCAGATGGTTGTTGTCTTGCAAACGTCCCATCTGTTTACTCAGGGATCGAGACGTGGCTGCACGATCCGATACAGCCATGCGGATAAGATGCCTGTCATCTCGAATGCTAGTGATACTTATACTTTACGGAACAGACAGATGCTAACTTCACAGGTTCATGGCCGATGCCTGGCGTCAGTGAGTCTCGAGGTTCCCAATCACATATTGCTTTCTGCCATCCCAGACCAAGTCGCCTTGTCACTCCACATCTGTTCCATTTCTGGAGGACTCGGAGACTCCTCTGGTGCATAATGTATTCGATTCGTTGCCCCCAGGCTTGCACGAGCTGGTGCAGGATGTCAGACTGCGGAGAGTCGTTTCTCAGAAGATGAGCAGACACCAATTCGCCGTGGTTCCCAGCTCATTCGCTTCGGCCGCTCAAGTGCTCTGTTGGCTCGCTCACAATATTTTCTACAGGCTCCCCTTGCCAACTGCTAACTATGTCGCGGAACTGTCACAATTGCATGTATATTGCAACTCATACAATTAATATTAAATTTGCCATTATAAACAAAACGAAATTACACTCACTTCAAGTTCCTGTAACTAGTTTACATGTTGCCCTCTCCTGTGAACTATTGCTCTATAATATCTTATCAAGAAAGTGGACGGTTAGCGAGAGGGCAAGACTGCTACATTCCAAGCCCTGCAGTATAAACACTTTAGCTTAAGTGAAGCCGACGTTGCCGTCTACCATCGAGTTATCCGTGTAGACTTTTTCTGAGCCCTAGAATGCATCTAGAATGGAAAGAAATTCACTGGAGTGGGCTTCAGTATGAACCAAATCTTTTGGGCTTGCGACAAGCCTTAGAGGAAATTGTGGGCCGCTTATACATCACTGATATGTACCTGAATTGGCCCGGAGTATATGTGGTCGACAGAAAGACTGGAGTTCACACAGAAGGGACTGAACTTCAAGTCTGATCGTCTCTCCTGACCTGGGCTGCCATTGCGGGAGATGGATTATCGTGGTTGGGAAAAGGAGACAGTAATTCAGATGATAGGGTGAGATATTTACGTGTGTGATATACATAATTATTAGTAGTTGTTGACGCAGGACCCACAATGGAGGGTTCTCACTCGACACAAGTAGGCTGTTCACAGTACTCTTTCGAAATTTCCTGTCGTCATTCGAACCAGATGCATCGAGTGGCGTCTTTCCACGTAGTCTATGAATAGTGGGAAAAAATTTAGTCTATGAATAGTGTGAAAAAATTTTTAGGTACACAATTAGGTCTAATAATTTTCAGATGTGGAATAGAATAATTACTCCCGAAAAGTATAGCAAGTTTGCTATACGATATTTTAAACAAGACTGCGTCTCAGCAACTGTTACAGGATAGCAAATTAATAATCATCCAACCAGTTGCAATAATAGAAGTTTAATAAACTTGACCATGCTTTCGACGGATATAAACCCGTCTTCGTCAGAAATACGTTATACTATACTTACATATCACAGTGATTGAGCATCCCTATGATCTAGGGAATGTGATTTAAGACTGGAAGATATGTCAGCGCATTTGGAGTCATTCACGCATACGTTCGTTATTGGTATTTAGATTGAATTAGGATAGAATATGCTGCTTATGGGCATCCAAATGACTTGATATAAGAAAAAAAAAAAAACTTGTTGTAGAGGCAGAACTTTCCTAAACTGGTCTTTCTGTGTCGTTCATTTTGCAATGCGTCGATGGTACTACATGTGCTCCGCCGCGGTGGAGTAGCCGAGCGGTCTAAGGCGCCTTGCCGCGGAGCGCGCGGATGTTCGCCGTCGGAGGTTCGATTCCTCCCTGGGGCATGTGTGTGTGTGTGTGTGTGTGTGTGTGTGTGTGTGTGTGTGTGTGTGTGTTGTCCTTATGTTAGTTTAACTTAGTTGAAGTAGTTTGTAAGACTAGGTAGTACTAACCAATGCAGCTAAGTCCCACACATTTACAAACATTTGAACTACGTGTGTTTATCGGGGTAACGAATGCGTTCTTCTGGAGTGAGCAGCTGCTCCCCGTCGGACGTTCGAGTCCTCCTTTGGTCGTGTGCGCTTTGTCTGTGTTGTCATAAGCGTAAGTTAGCTTCAGTAGTTTGTAAGTCAAGAGACGCTGACCACTGCCGTTTGGTCCCAGAGCTTTACAATTATTTGAACATTTTGAACCAATCGCTTGGCGAGGAACGCGCAGAGTCGTGGATCGTCAGAAGGTCTCTTCGGTTTTTAACTTATGTAATTGTTCAGGTAGACTTTAATAAATGGATAGAAAGAATCAGTCTACGGAGAGAGAATATGAATACACTACTGGCCATTAAAATTGCTACACCAAGAAGAAATTCAGATGATAAACGGCTATTCATCGGACAGATATACTATATTCACGGAATGTATGACATGAATTGCGAATGGGTAAAGTTGAAAATTTGTACCCAGCCGGGATTCGAACCCGGGTCTCCTGCTGTTGTGCTGACCCCTACACTACTGGGGACACAGCGATCATCACACCTGCACGGCATTACTCAAGAACGCCTCCCGTCAGATACAAATTTGCAGCTTTACCCTGCCCACTAGAACTCAAACTCGTAACAACTTAGTACTGTTTCCCGTAAGAGTAACGGCGTAGTTGTGCCTCCGTACTGACGAAAGGATCATTACCCGTCATCGGCAAATTGTATAAGTTATATATATGTCTGGTGTCTGTTCTTTCGGCATTGCTCTCTCTCTCCAGAAAAAACAGCGACCCGCTGTTAGGTTCCCTTTGGAGCCAGCTGCTATGTCCTGGATCTTGATCGGTCCTCTGCATGGCAGTTCTGGGCCGTTCTTCCCTCTGCACAATAAATTACCGACGACAGACGTTCCTGTCGCGGCTTCATCCGTATCATTACCGTCCTTAAAGTCCTTGAACAAGAAGCCATTTTCGCCTATCTGCTCTTCAAGGTCGTATTAGGCTTCATGCGGAGAACGTGAACAATGTCTCTTCGTTTTTGTCGTTTCGACGACCGCTCATAATCCTCGACTTCGTATGTGACATCTGACAGGCCGCGTATGACACGATACGGACCAAAGCATCGCTTCAATAACATTACTGATAGCCCAACTTTCCGTACAGGGGTAAAAATCCATACCAGAGCTCCTGGGCTGTACACAACAGGTCGTGTTTGTCGTTATACCGCTGACGGTCCTTCTCTTGGGCATCCAGTGTCCATATGGGAGCCAGCTGTCTTGCTTCTTCGAGCTTGGTGATGAGCTGTTTCACATAGTCATCCCGAGTGTCGTCCGGCTGGAAAGGGAACAGCGTATCCATAGTCAGCTTCAAGGCCATGGACCAAGAAAAACGGCGTGAGGTCTGTGTTGTCTTGTGGTATCATAAGCAAATGTCACGACTGGCAGTATTGTATATCAATCCTTCTGCTCAACATCGACGCACATAGACAGCATATCCGCTAACGTCTTGTTAAAACGTTTTGTAAGGCCATTTGCCTCAGGATGGTAGGCAATTGTTATTCTGTGGACAATGTCGCAACGTGACATTACACTCTGATACTAGTTTTGACTGGAATACTTTTCCTCGCTACCCCCATGAACCACAAACATTGCCGAGGTGGGGTGGCTTGCGTGCCTCGACGATGCAGATAGCCGTACAGTAGGTGCAACCACGTGTGGTTCCTGAAGAGGGGCAGCAGCCTTTTCAGTAGTTACAGGGGCAACAGTCTGGATGACTGACTGAGCTGGCCTTGTAACATCAGCTAATGTGGCTTTGCCACACAGCTACTGCGAACGGCTGAAAGCAAGGGGAAACTACAGCCGTTACCTTTCCCAAGGACATGCAGCTCTACTGCATGAACATATGATGATGGCATCCTCTCGGGTAAAATATTCCGGAGGTAAAATAGTCCCCCATTCGGATCTCAGGGCGGGGACTACTCAGGAGGATGTTATCATCAGGAAAGACAATACTGGCATTCTACGGATCGGAGCGTGGAATGTTAGATCCCTTAATCGGGTAGGAAAATTAGAAAAATTAAAAAGGGAAATGGATAGGTTGAAGTTAGATATAGTGGGAATTAGTGAAGTTCGGTGGCAGGATGATCAGGATTTCTGGTCAGGTGAGTACAGGATTATAAATACAAAATCAGTTGGGGGTATCACAGGAGTAGGACTGATAATGAATAAGAAAATAGGAATGCGGGTAAACTACTATGAGCAGCACAGTGATCGCATTATCATTGTCAAGATAGATACGAAGCCAACACCGACAACAGTAGTACAGGTTTATATGCCAACTAGCTCTGCCGATGATGAGGAGATCGAAGAAATATATAAGGAGCTAAAGGAAATTATTCAGACAGTTAAGGGAGAGGAAAACTTAATTGTGATGGGAGACTGGAATTCGGTAGTAGGAAAAGCAAGAGAAGCAAAAATAGTAGGTGAATATGGACTGGGCAGGAGGAATGAAAGAGGAAGTCGCCTGGTAGAATTTTGCACGGAACATGATTTAATCGTAACAAACACCTGGTTTAAGAATCACAAAAGAAGGTTGTATACATGGAAGAGACCAGGAGACACCGGAAGGTATCAGATAGATTTTATAATGGTAAGACATAGATTCCGGAACCAGGTTATAAACTGCAAGACGTACCCACGGGCAGATATAGACTCTGACCATAACTTGTTAGTCATGAACTGTAGGCTGAAACTGAAAAAACTGCAGAAAGGTAGGAAAATAAGGAGATGGGACTTAGATAAATTGAAGGAAAGTGAAGTTGTGGAGAATTGCAGAGGGAGATTTAGGCAACAATTGACAGAAACAGGGGAAAATAAAACAGTAGAAGAGGAATGGGTAACATTGAGAGATGAAATAGTGAAAGCAGCAGAGGACAAAATAGGTAGAAAGGCAAGACCGACAAAAAATCCTTGGATATCACAGTAAATACTAGATTTAATTGATGAAAGGAGAAAATATAAAAATGCAGTAAATGAAACAGGCAAAATGGAGTACAGACGATTAAAAAATGAGACTGACAGGAAATGCAAAATGGCTAAGCAGGAGTGGCTAGAAGCCAAATGCAAATCTGTAGAAGAATGCATAAGAAGGGGAAAAGTAAATACCGCCTACAGGAAAATAAAAGAGACATTTGGGAACAAGAAAGGAGAGTTATTTATAACTTGTACAAAAGCCAGACCGCAGTTATTAGACTCGAAGGGCATGAAAGGGAAGCATCAGTTGGGAAGGGAGTAAGACAGGGTTGTAGCCTTTCTCCAATGTTATTCAATTTGTACATCGAGCAGGCGGTGAAGGAAAGCAAGGAAAAATTTGGAATAGGGATTAAAGTACAGGGAGAAGAAATAAAAACATTGCGTTTTGCTGATGACATTGTAATTCTGTCAGAGACAGCAAAGGACCTGGAAGGGCAGTTGAATGGAATGGACAGTGTGTTGAAGAGAGCATATAAAATGAACATTAACAAGAGCAAAACAAAAATAATGGAATGCGGTCTTAGAAAATCGGGCGATGCTGAAGGAATTAGATTAGGTAACGAAACAATGAAGGTGGTAGATGAGTTTTGTTACTTGAGTAGTAAAATAACATGTGATGGTCGCAGTACAGAGGATATAAAATGCAGAATGGCAATGGGAAGAAAAGCATTTTTGAAAAAGAGAAATTTGCTAACATCGAATATTAATTTAAGTGTAAGGAAGTCTTTTCTGAAGGCATTTGTGTGGAGTGTTGCCTTGTACGGGAGTGAAACATGGACGATAAGCAGTGTGGAGAGGAAGAGAATAGAGGCTTTTGAAATGTGGTGTTACAGAAGAGTGCTGAAGATTAGGTGGGTAGATCGCATAACCAATGAAGAAGTAATGAACAGAATTAGTGAGAAAAGGAATTTTTGGCATACCCTGGCTAAAAGAAGGGATCGCTTGGTAGGACACATTCTTAGACATCGGGGAATCGTAAATTTAGCATTGGAGGGAAGTGTGTGGGGGAAAAATCGCAGAGGGAGACCAAGAGACGCGTATAGTAAGCAGATTCAAGTGGATGTGGGTTGCTGTTCTTATGAGGAGATGAAAAGGCTTGCTCAGGATAGAGTAGGGTAGAGAGCTGCATCAAACCAGTCTCCGGACTAAAGACCACAACAACAACACTTTTCCTCGAGATATCATCACATGTGGTGCACCATGCATCAAATTAATGTATTCTACCAGAAATTTTATGATCTCTGGAGCTTCTGCAGTCGGCCAAGGTTTGGTGACAGCAGAGCGGGTGAGGGAGTCATTGCATCGTTTACCAGTTGTCGATTTCTGGAACCTCCTTAAAAGGTCGATTCTAATCCGGTATAATCGAGCTGCTGCAGGTGGAATTGGTAATTTCGGCACACGCTTCCCTCTTTGACACTCCGTACAGTGACTCACATAGTGCTTGACACATCGGTAGAAACATTGCCCGTAACATCTCCGTCTGATTCTGCCTAGGGTCATCACGAATCTCAGATGATCGTATATTAGAGAATCGTGGAAATAATTGAGAATAGCTGTCTGGAGATGAGCTGGAACGACCAGTAGCCATTTGTGGCCCAGTGGATCGTAGTTGCTCTTATACAACGTGCCGTTTATTAGTTGAAACACTCATTTGGTCGGTTCTCCTTTCTCGAAGGCCACTATGGTTTGTAATAATGCTGGATCTTCCCTCTGTTCAGCTCTTATGTCACTTCAGTGTGGGCTGAAATTTCATCCATGCTGTTGTGTTCAGCTAATGGATTCCTCGAAAGGCAGTCGGCGTCCTTGTGACATCGTCTTAGTCTTAGTTCCCATCTTGCTAGTCGACCTGAAGGTTCCTTCAAACTGGTCAACCAACATAAAGAATGGTGGTGTGTCACAACGATGAATGGTTTACCGAATAAATACGGCTGCAACTTGTTGACTCCCCAGATAACGGCGAGACATGCCTACTTGATTGTAGAGTAGTTTAACTCTTGGTGTAAAGCCTATCACCTTTTCAGCACCTTCCTTAATTAGTACGAGCAATGCATCAATCCCATAATCGCTAGCGTTTGTGTGAAGTTCGGTTTCTGCCTTGTCGTCGTATAAGGCTAGAACTGGTGCAGAAGTTAGAGCCTCCTGAAGTACTCGGAAAGCTCTTTGTTTCATCTCCGAAAACGTGGCGTCTTCCTGCAGAAGCTCTTGCAATGGATGTATCTTGTTACAAAAACCTTTTATAAAACGACGGTAGTATGAGCACAGCCGGAGAAAACATCTCACATCACGGATGTGCTGAGGAGTTGGCAATTCCTTGACTGCTCTTACTTTATCTCGTTCAGGACGGACACGACACCCGTCCACTAGGTGCCTCAGGATTTTTATCTCTTTGTCGACAAAGAGGCACTTCTTTGGGCTGAAAGGGAGCCCTGCTGCCTGAACACACTTCATCAAGTTGCCAGGTGGCATAGATGTTCCACAAATCTCCTTGAGAAAACGACAATATCACCTAGATAACAAAGACATGCCGTCCGTTTAAGATGTCGAACCGTCCATCATGCGTTCTAATGTGGCCTGGGCATTGCATAGTCCAAACGGCATGAATGTGAATTCATAGAGGCCGTCAGGTATATAAAAGCAATTTTCTCCCTGTGAGCTTCGTCAACCAGTGTGGATGTCCATGGTTAAGAAGTATGTAGCTCCTTTCAAATAATCTAAAGTGTCTTCATAGGCGGCAATGGATAGACATCTTTTTTGAGTTCTTGTTCAGTCACCGATAGTCGACACAGAAACGCCACATACCATCCTTCTTTTACACGAGGGCCACCGGAGATGACCAGGGATTCTCTGAACGTCGAAAAATGTCATCGTGCATCTCCACTTGTTCCCGAATTATCTGTATTTCAGCTGGCGACACTCTGTACAAACGCTGGCTAATTGTTGGACGATCCTCAGTATGTATACGATGTTTTATGAAGGACCGTTTCATCTGGCTCTTCTCCTGCCTGACCCGGAATACACCTCAAAATTTGTGTAGTATGGTTACCTGCTGACGATGTTACTGGGTCATAACGGGCATTGTTTGCAATTCCTCCGTTTCACTCTAGTGCGTTGTTGGCAGTAACAGCAGGGCATGAGACTTCGTCGATGACATTGAATTCACCGTCCTAGACTGGTTCAGCTGTTCCAAATCATTTCTTTCGGAATGATTTTCAATTGCTCATGAAAATTAGTGTTCCAAAGTTCTCCTCGACCACCTGTAATGGTGAGATACTCGACGGAACGACTTCCTCAAGCACAGATCTTCCACGGGCATTGACAGCCTGGGATGCCTGAAGGACGTCCTATCCTAGGATGGCGTTATGGCTACATTGTGTTAAAACGACAAATTGAAACAACTGCGTCCTGCTGTTGATAGTTATATTTGTGAGACATGCCGTAGCGGAGCGGCCGAGCGCATATACGCGCTGTACTACGATGCGCGAGGCCGTTCCCCGTCGAGTGTTCGAATCCCCCCTCGGGCCTGGATGTTTGTGCTGTCTTTAGTATAGTTAGTTTATAAGTAGTTTGTAAGTTTAAGGACTGACGACCCTGCAGTTAAGTCTGTTAAGCCGCACAAACATTTGAACATGTTTGACAAATGTTCCTGTCGGCCGGCGTATTTTCCATTTGCGACCTTCAGCACAATTACTCTTGTATCACAGAACATTATCTTCTTTAGTTTGCGTCGGCAGTCATTTGGCAATACAGAGAAGCAAGCTTCTGAATCGACTTGTTTTCGGACAGGTTGCTCGTCGATGATGACGTCAATGAGATTTCCCGACTGTCATCCATGGAGGATTTTCATGTACAGCGGGCTCACCTTCATAGATGGTCGCCTCGTCTAGTTTTCCTGAACACGGCGCCTAGGCGAGCGGCTGGAATCTCTGTAAGGTGACGGCGAAGGGCGGCGGCCTGCTGGAGAGCGACCACGTCCACGATACGGCGACGGGCTTCGCCCTATAGGTCGACAGTAATCGTCTGCAGTTGACTGCCGTTGAAAGGACTGCCCGATGATTGGCGTCATGCGGCATAATGTCAAATACTCTCCCTACAGTATCGTACGACATGTCCAGGAAGCCTACAATGTTGTCGTCTGTCCTCCAGATATCTGTCCTCCTGCGAGGTACCATAGTTGCCGGAGTTGATAGTGGCCGAGTCGGTCGGCTCCTAGACTGCCGTTTGGCGGCCGCGGCCTTACGTCATAGTAGGGCGAGGGCATTCTTCACTTCGGGTGCGACTGGTGGGACTGACAGGCGCTAATGTTTGAAATACCTCGTCCTTAACAGCGTCGGCTCCCTCATGACGTACTGGACTGACATCCATGGCCCTAATTTGGTGCTCGCTTGGTCCAACAGTCGCAACTGCCATAGACTTGTAATTCTTCTCTCACTATTTGTCGTAGGAGAAAAGCAAAGTCATGCTGGTCTTCTACAACGGCCGTAGGGACTATATTTGGGAGTCTATCGTACTTCTTTCGTCCAACCCTCCTGTGTTGCATATCTTCTATTTTCTGGCACCTGTGTCGTCGAAACGTCTTTTATCAGAAGAGCTGAACCCGCGAGAACCCGCGCCTTTAAAAGTTACTCGATCGATGGCGTGTAAAGCATTTTTCTGACAGTCAAAGAAAAGTTAGTAATGTAGTTAATATGTCTAAATAAGTATTTCTAGTTGCGTTTATAAGAAAACACAAATGTCTGACTATTTAAAATTGGTAAAATGTCGATTGTTTTAAAATTAATGTGAGCAAAATGCTCACGCGAGAGTCCTCGTGGGTTAATACATGTCTTCCGCAATGCCTTTCATCAGGTATGAAATTTTATCGGCCTCCGTCATATCAGGGTCTCTATGTGGGATAGGGCCAAAACAGTCTGTACATACGGCTGCATTGATTTACTATGTCATTGGGCCCTGTTATTCAATTACTCTTCCGATAAACGAACCTGACGCTGGTGGTCTCCAAACGTCTTCTAAGTTCCGTCTGAAATATGTCCCAGCTGTCGAGCTTGTCCTCGTTGTTTTCAAATAACTGCTGGGTTGTCCCATTCAGATAGAAATATACGTTCGCCAAACACATCGTGTGATCCCACCTGTTATACTTGGCGACTCGGTCGAATCCTTTCAGCCATTTGTTTAGGTCCTGTCCAGCGTCTCCCGAGAACACCGATTGGTGTCTGATGTGCAGCTGCCTTAATGCTGTTTTCGTATCCATCGGTATTTTGATCACGCGGACCTTCTGTAGTAAGTATACCCTTTGTATTCCGGTTCTTGTCCGTGTAGGGGATGGCTCTTACGCTGCCTCATCGGAACCACGGTGTTGCAAGTGTTATGCAGGATACCCCACGCCTTCACCAAAAAGCGTCACGTTGAAAACGGCACGTTGTCCGGAATTAGAAGACTGATCGTTAACAGAGCACAACACCTTATGCTTAGAACAGTTTTTTTTTCCTAACAAATGCGTCCACTTAGAACAGACTGCCTCCTGCTTGGAGTGCACTATTTGTACATAGAAAGAATTTTCTGGAACTTACAAGTACATCAAACATAAGAAACATGTAGAACATTATAGAAATAGTAGATACATAGAAATAAATTCATTTCTGACAGTGGCGGGATTTGAACTAGGGACCACCGTCACAGCGATCTCCGACGCTAAACACTGCACCATGCGTTCCGTCGGCAGAATCTGCCAATGCAACATGCTCATCTTTGAATTGCTTGTGCCATGCCTTGACCATTATTGGAGTCATGTAGTACTCTTCATACATCTTTGGCATTATTTGATGAGCATCGGTTCTTACACTCTTTCCGCTATCAAAAAACGCACTACACACCTTTGTTCTTCTATTCTTCTTTTGAAGCCTCCATTTAACAGTTTTCAGCACGGTCAAGTTCAGTAGATAGTCGATTGCACGTGCATGGTCTGTCGTCATGTGAGTGAGCGACCAATACTCATAGCGGCGAGTTTAATACCTCAGTGCTCTATCGGGGAACGTAAAATCTTCCAAAATCAACGGAGTTGGAAATCATACGGAAGCTGGAGATCCACATCACAGAGGTCAGCCTTGTCACTATTTTTGCCGCCTGTGATGCGGGTTAAGAAGGCATCTACCTATGAAATAACATATAAACCAGTTATTAATGATTCTCTTTGCGCCTGTACAAATACGTACTTTGCTGCTTGGATTTTCTATGGTAATGTGATGGAATCCCATTTGGTGTTGGGAAATGAAGTGAAAGTACTCCTTTCTGCGACGACTATAGCTCTGCCTGATGTTTGTCTATGAGTGCTTAGGAAATATTTCTGACTATATAGACCTTGTTACAGATAGCAGAAGAGTTATATGTACTTCTAAAACTCTGACAGCTCAGGAGGCTTGCAAGAACACAGACGTAATTTTGGAAGAGATGCATTTTAGGTAAGTATCAATTGAATAATTAATCGGCTTCAGCTTCTTACATTTAGTGTATAATTAAGTTTCGAAACCTATAGCTTTGTATTCTGCTGGTACCAAATGAGAAACACGTCTGTAGCACTTAGGACAGTCGGTCTTTGAAAACCATGCCATAGTCAAACAAATACTTGGGAGTGCAGGACAAGCAACCTTGATGACTGGCAATGCACAGGAGTTGCTTCTTCTGTGCTCTCACTCGTATAATTCCTTAATTGATGCCAGCTGGAAATGAAGCTCTGGGTTTTGGAAGATGTTTGTGCAGTAAATATAGAAATTATGGGCAACTGGAATGGGTTTTTATTCTGTTAATATGTTCTTTAGATACGGATGTTTCTCTGAAAAATATTTTTTTTAAATAGGTAGGGGTTGACAATGGGTGTGGTGTCATTGATTTTTGTAGGTAAAAGAGTATAACAGATCCAGGTCCAACAAAATGTTACATCCAGTAGCAGTGACGAACAAAATCATGTCTGTGGGCACGGTCAACCACTACCTAAAATTGTCTGTAATTTGGTAGCTGACTTTAACGATCTAATTGTCGTACCTATACAGTGAGATATCAAAATGTTGAAGGGGAGGAGATCCTATGTGGTAATAGGATTGTCAATGTAATATGGTTGTAGAGGATCTTGTGTCTGTCGGCATCTCAATGAGTATGTTCTTGATGGACACAGTGAGCGTTGATTTCCTCTAAATAGCGAACCACAGATCGGACGAAGAATAGTTCTGTGCAGAAGCCTGCCCTCTCTCTCTCTCCGCCAAGTCTGAGGGGTCTAAACGTGTGCAGTTTACATTAATTTTGACTGACTGCCACATTTACTCTGATGTACGAATTTCTCAGAAAATTTGAACTGGCACTGTTGTTGCTTAGTAAAACTCTAGCAGCAGAAAAAGATATGTCGAGGGATAGATCTAACAACAGAATCTTTGCCTGCATAGTGTCAATGTTAATCGATTAATATTCATTTTGCACTGATTCAGCATGAGACATTGTAAGAGGGTAGGTTCATTATATTATTTTTGAGTTTTTTTAGTATAGTTTTTCTGTGTGTGGGAACACGCTTTTGACACGTTCATATACAAATTAGTATTTAATGTGCAAATTATTTATTACTTGATATGCAAATTTCTATTTCATACGTAAATTAATATTTGATTTGCAAATTAGTTTATGTTATGCATATGGGGACTAATAGTAATCTGAACATTTATTTACGTTTGTTGTCGTTAAATAAGTGTAATCGAGTCGTCAATATGTTTTCCTAAACATAGGAAGATTAGTCCTGGCCTATCTGAGCACAGTGGCGTTCAGAAGTCAGTTGATCAAATATGTACTAAGTTAACTCAATTCCTACACATACCTCAAATCTTAATGGCTGAAATCTTCCATTATAGAACACATATGCAATGCCCGGTATCTATGTTTCTCAAAAAATAATGAAAACAATAAAAAGAAAATAAAAAGAAACCTCAGTCAACAAAGAAAGCTGTATGGCCTATTTTCTTAATTTAATTTTAATCTTCTCCTCCGAAATTGTAATAGGAATGGTGGGTGACGGTAGTCGATACAGAGATCTGGTAAAAGTGGATTTTATTAATAGATAATTATGAACACCCTACCACTCGACAATACTACATGACAGATGTCAGTTACACAGAAAATAGATTTATATTACTATCTATCCGGACGCTAAACTATTCACAAATGAATACAAGTACAATTAAAATGGGGAAGTCCTACCATTTATAGAAACGAATGTAATCTTCACTAAAAAATACGTATTCAGTCCTGATGGAACCAGTAACACCAACACCTTGCCTACGTGTATGCCAAACTAAAAAGATAAACTGCTGTTCTGAGTGCCGAATGGCTCTAGCAATTGCTGGCGTTACATTACCAATTCAGTAGATATGAAAACTCGCAGAGGCGACGTTGGGATTTGGCAGTCTGTAACCTGTAAATCCCACCCGCGAAATTAAATATACTCCTGAAAGCAGTAACAACATTTAATTTTTTAATCTCCAGCCTCTGTTTACCTGGTAGGATCACAGTCACAGATGATACCTCCTGAATTTGCTAGGGCTTCGACGTATCTAACTACAGTATATAAATACACGTGTTTCAATGGCACAGTATGTCTCCAGATCGAAAAAATTATCATCACTAATGAATAGGCGAATTAGTTTTGTGAGCGGCTGAAGTATTTCCATGCCAATCAACAGAACAGAAGATCAATTATTACGTGCGATGTGTCCTTCACACCTACACAAACTCACGAAATCTCAACTAAGCACAAAATATAGACGTTATGGGTGAGACCGCACTATGGCAACTGACACAAAAAGAATAATAGTGGCTACACACAGAGGTGCTTCTAAACGAACTAAATCAATATGGCCACAAATGGCGGAGCCACCATATTTTAAGTCCAAATGTGGTCACACTCTGCGACGCCACAGCACAAACAAAATGCAGAAACACCTATAATCACCTCGGAGAGATGCAAGCGTAAGAGTCCTCCTTTCCTTCCTTCACATAACTGACCTGATATCCGTCCGTCTCCTCACGGCCACGCCTTTCTCACCAACCAAACCAATCTCAGAATTCTCCTAATGGGCTTTCCGGGAAACTCTAGACCTGATGATAGATCTTCCACCCTGTCAGCCTAAAATTTCTCAGACAATAGTAGACGAATCTGCGCACACCGCACCAAGCACTGTCCCCAAGAGCAAAATTGTCACTTAGGCCACTAGTGAGGACATTACCCTGCACCAGACACCTCCCATCACAGACCCGCCCAACCGTGTGAAATTTTAGTACCGTTAGCGTCAAAAGCATGCGGTGCCAGACATCTGCCCCTCGCGAAAGAACTGCACACGGAATATCCAGCCATTTATTTACTCATAAAACGAGCGTCTCTAGGCTGACAGTTCGGAATGCAGAGCCCACTGACAGCAATCATTCTCCATAAACAAAGTGACTGCGCAGCTGTATGTGGTCTTTAGAACCGCAAGATGGCAGACCTAACCTCACAACAACGCATTCGCTGCTGCACGCCAGACGGCGTCAGTGACTTTCACAACCCCGGAATGCAGATATGGTGCTCATCGGCAAATGGTCCTGCCAGCCAGGTTTACCGTCGCTAAAAATGGCTCTCCTCATCACACTCCTTGCATATTAGCCCCAGGTCGCAATGCAGAGAGCCGGCCAAGTTTGACCAGTGTTCGAAAAGAAAAGGTCACAACCATGTGGTCATTCTAAGCTTTACCGTAATGTCTTGTCACAGCTCACCTCTTGTATAAACAGCTACCTCTCTATTACGACCAAAAACAGCTATCGTGTCCCTGCCACAAGCAGCCCCAGAAAAATATAATGTTGAGCAATTCATAAAACCGTTTCTAGAATGTTCACACCTCCTATCTCACAACCAATAAATGATAGATGAAATCAAATTAACAGAAATATGGTACAAACTATTATTCCTAACAGCTGTCACAATAAATACATAAATACAACGAACAGATAAAATGAGAAAATAAGATAAATAAAATTGTCACAAAAAACTCCACCATCGCTCATCACTCATTTGACATTGCCAGACCTACGGCCCTTTTCCCACATGAGCTCGAGCACCTCATCTGCAGTGTGCTAGATACAGATAACTATTTACATGAGTTTCTCACCACAGGCAAGTACACACACCTTCATACTGTTTACAGTCTTCCGACAGGACTATCTAAAACATGATAAAGGTAAGTGCTGTTCTTTTGTTCACCGAGTGGAAAACATAATCACATCTTTAGGATATTAGTCACTTATCGTCACACGCGGTATGTTGAGGTGATAGAAAACTAGCTCCTTACAACATTAATTCGCTGTAATTATTGTAAATATTTTCCACATGCAACAGCAATTCCAACAACTTTTCTTTACTGGAAACGAGCCTAAAATGTGACCTTTTGGGACATGAAACTGACTCTCCTCTAAGCCACGTCCCTTGCTGCATATAACCCCTTCTTACCAGCTAAAGGATCGGACTGACAGTTGCAGACAGATCTTTCAAATGTAATTTATGGAGTGCAGTGATACTGTATTTAGGTCTCTGTCACTCTCTGCTGCACAGCACACTATAGTCAGACAGAAAAAGAATCCGAAGCAATCGTACTGTATTTAACCTAAAATAGTTTCATTATCTACACAACGACCTTGTCAAACTTTTCATGGATTACAAACTTTTACCACCCCTTTTAAAAGTGACCGCAAAGATTAAATTAAAACTGATGTGTTGGCTTTAGTGGTGGGCATTCTTTCTTTCAAGTTACAGTTATAGCATTCACTACCAACATGTCAATGCTGACGTCGTCTAGTGTCTCCCACTGGGCCAGGACCCTACATTTGATATAGATCCAAAAGACTGCTTCCAACTGGATATTCCCAATTAGGTAGACATGGTCGGCAGTCTGTTGGATACTAAGATTGTCATGCGCCACATCAAGAATGATTCAGTTCTCAGTGAGCTGCTTCACTTGTTGCACTGCAGCTGGTCGCTAGACCACAGGTTGGTATGACTAAGACACCTGTAGGCGCAGGCCAGCTGGTATGACTGCAACAAGCCTTCTGCCTTCAGCATTAGACTCTTAGTTTTAATGGCTGCAGTACGGACATGATACCTCCTAATTGCCATTGAGTATTTGAGAGCTATGCTCTCGAAGTATACGGCACACCGGTATGGCCTCATTTTTTCATTGGTGAGACAACTCTTCTCCCGCTCCGGACTACACAAATACGTTCACAGTCCTGTCTATCCCTCCAGTGAATACCCCTTCTCTCAGGGCACTTCATCAAACACCATGTGTCTCTCCAGAAAGCCCATGTGGGATCTTGTCCTGACTAAAGTGTACCAGCATTTGTTACCTGTGTTTGTTTCTAATCATCTGTGGCTGACGTGACACTTGGCACAACGTGTGTAAGCTCATTAACCACCTGCATCCTCGCAGTAGTCGTATTAATGTGTCAGACAATCATCATCTTTTAATATAGAGGCAGAGCCCCCTAAACACCCATCCTGGACATTGTTGGCCTGTATCAGATCCGTCCTCAGGCAGACTGCCTATAGAAGCCCTTAGCCATTCATCACTCCAATGCCAACACCGATGGAGGTGACCTCACCCATAGCCGTCCTTTCCGGCTGTGGTGACCTATTTCCTTCCAGGGACATCGAGATGTGCTACCAGTTCTTCTTTGTTGAGGCCTTGTGCCTACTCAGCCTATAACTGACAGGTTGGCGATGTGCACTTTGACCTCACAGGAGACAGCTCTTCAGGCGACCGACAAAGAATGCTCACGCTCCAGTTGGATATCAGGCAGCAATCGCAGTGCCTCAAGTGACAAAGCCCTTTTTCTTTTCTGTGGGTAACATTACCTAAAGTAGAAATGCAGTATCCTGACACTTAGACAGTATTTAGTTTGGCGCCTGGGCTATGCCCGAGGATTTCACTTTGAGTGAATTTTCTGGGGAAGGTGCCGATTGCGATGACATTGACATAATCATGATCAAACTCTGGAACCTTTACGAAGGCATCAGTGCCGTCGACGTCGACATTCACCTCCAGGGGCTATCAGCTACATTCAGCTTTGATTTTGTGCTGGGAAGACCCGCGTGACTTTCTACAATACTTAAGGACCTAATGTTTTTATGTGTGACGACTGGATGTCATATGTGGATATCATTTTAATCCCCTTTGGTGGCGGTTGACGGAGAAATCTCGGCCCTCAGCATATATTTACGTAATGTGATGATGCTCCACGAGGGTGATACGCAGTATTGTAACTAATAAAGTACATTTGTGAAACTGGGACTGCTTTATTTATACAAATAGATACAACAGGTTGTTGAACCAGACGCCCAGAACAGAATGAAACCATCTGTTTTATTTATTTTTCAATTTCTTTTGAAAAATGATAGACTTTCAATTTTGCTAGTCCTCTCAACACTTTTAATTCTGTGTATCACTTCCGAGCTTCGATTAGGGCATCGATAACGGATGTTTGAACTTTCAACATTCAAAAGTGATGACTGTTCATGTAATATTCAAGGCGTGACTTTTTTGTCAGGGTATAACGGATGACAGATAATATTATTTATGAGGGTTGCAACGTATTTATTATCATACCGCGCACTGCCGTGTGTAGTATTAATATATTCGTATATGGCGCGTTCTAATACGCTATTCTTCAGGGCCCCTTACCTCGGGTTCTAAAGATCACAAAGCGATGACGTGTTGTGAATATCTATTTGTCTAGTGATCATTTTTATACATATTAGAGGACTGGCAGTCCTGTACATATCGTACAATACAGCGTCAAAATTTAAAATATTACACACTTCCTGGAGCCCATAAAAATTGCGAAAATCGTTTGGCTTTTGCACATTATGTGTGTTGTATGGTAGACTTCATACGGCTTACAAAAGCACCATTTATTGTTGGGTGGTTCCTGGGAAAATCATAAAAAACGATGAGTTTTGGGTACTAAAATGAGGAATTTTTGGGGATGGGCAGTTCGATAGTAAATATTCATTAGAAATTGTTGAAATTTCTACCATATCTTCTTAAGATGACATCTTAAAATTATTTTTAATTTTTTTCGATATCTTTATCCGGTACCAAGATTCAGAAATTCAAACTGAGCATACTTTAGCAAAAATTCACAAAAGCCGACTTTTAGCCGTTTTTGCGTGTTCACGATTCATAATGTATACAATACATCTTGTAGACATTTATGTAAGAAATAGCCTCTAGCCGTTTTCGATAATCTTTCTCCGTTATCAAAGTACAACTGAAAAACCGTGAAGCTCGGCTACAAATGATGGGAGTGGCTGACCCTCAAATCGTCATAAAATGCAGCGAACTCTGTTGCGCATTAGTAAGTACAAGCCGTACTTTGTCATACACTGCGGGGGTGCGAAGACGTAACGTCGGTGACGGTCTTTGACACTGTGCGGTGACAACTGTAAATCATAGCCACAAAAAGCAACATGATGAGCATTTCAGAAAGTTAGGTAATTACAGAGTTTGGGTAGTGGTTAGCTGGATATAGCTGAAAAGAAGGAGAACAGGAGGACGACCTGGCGGAAGTACATAGAGACAGAGAGGGGAGAAGGAGGGAGGGGGAAGCGGGATGATATTCAGGGAGAGGAGGGAGGAATACATGGACTAACTGAATACTGAATAAATACCCGAGCAACGCCCGGTTTTCAGGTAGTTAATACAGAGTGAAGCATAAGAGGACAAAGAGGTAAAAAACAGATGGGGAAATGATGCGCAAAGAGATTCAGGAAAGGAGTGTAGGATGTACCGTACATCGAATTGCCACGCATATTCAGCAATTGCGAAACTCTGGGTTGTTTGCTAGTTTATTATAAAATAAGTTAACAAAATACAGACTAAACGCACCAGACATTTTCTTTGCTGCCAATATGCACAGCAACTGTTGGGTTGAATTGTCTCGTACAAGTTGTCAAACCAAATATTGAAATATTTGTAAACCTATGGAACCAAACTGATGTGATAATCAGTCCCTAGACTTACAAACTACGTCAACCAACGTAAAGTGACCTAAGGATACCATACGCACCCAGGCCTGATGGAGGACTCAATCTTCCGGCGGGAGTGTCTGCTCAATCCCTATGACGGCGCCTGGAACCGTGCGGCCAATCCTGCGCTGGCACAGTGAGTGGAATAAGGGCAGTGCTACACAGTGGTAGTATGTAGTCGAGTGCCCGCAGATGTTCAATAAAAATGTGCATACAGCGAGTTAGAGCAGTACAGAACTCTATAAAATTTGTGGATGACGATTTACTGAACTTTGTGCTTGCAGTTTGGAGTTTCTGCTAGTTTAGACCTATGTATTTAACAAAATGGCATCAAAACCTCGACTGACAAATTCATTTTAGTAAAGTGAAAAGCGTTTCCCACCACCAGTTGCGATTTTCAGCCTGACTTGAAGAACTATGGACCTATGACCTGAATGCTGCTTCTGCGCCAGGACAACGAATCAAAAGAAGTTATCAGGTTATTGAACATGGATGGAACTACAGTATACCATGATGATGAGGTAGGATACAATTTGGCTCCTCACAAGTTGTGAAGTTTAAGCACAAATATGATGGCAGACATACATGCTTTTAGTAATATGAGAGAGGGTAAAGGAAGGGGAAAAAACAAGAAATTTAGAGACTGTGAATGGTGAGTGACTAACATTTCACGGATAGTGCCTTTAAAGTAAGAAATGTCCGGTTATCAATTTTCCAAACCCCTCACAGTCATATTGATCTTTAAAGACATCTGCCGCATGGTAATTACCGCCCCGTTAGAGGCGCTTTGTCACGGATTACCGTAGGAGGTTAGAGTCATCCTTCAGGTATGCGTATGTGTATTGTTGTTAGCATAAGTTAGTTTAAGTAGTTTCTAAGTCCAGGGACTGTTGGATTCAGCCGTTTGGTCTCTTAGGTTTACAAACATTCAGACTGGCCATATACATGGTGTTTCTAAATGATGCCGACAAATTTCGTGGAGTGGTAGAGGATGGCTTGAGGAACAAAATGAGTTAGGGAACCCATGTCCAGAAACGGCACCCAACGTCGCTACCGAGCGCCAAAATTATAGCTGCTGCCGCCTGCTGCTAGGACACTCCTCGGGCGGCCAACGCGTCGTTCTATTCACACACAAATTACGGGCAGGTCTGCAATATGTGGGTGCTGATATTCGGTGTTTGCGAGTGATTACAGCGATCGCCGGTGCAGAAGATGGAGCTAGGATCTGTATGGGCAGGCCCTGTTTCCTTGAAAGCAATGCTCTCTTGCCGTGATGGTTGATGTTGACATACTTGGGCTTCTCTCCTAGTTTATTGCCTCTAAAAACCTCCAACACAATCTCCGATGTTGTACAATATAGCATAATATAATGGATGTAATTGACAGAGAATAACAGCGGTTCTATGTTGTGTTTTGTAGACTAACGTCGTCTTGTGCAGCATGCATCGCCATCTAGGCTGCTGGAGTGTAACGCGATAGGCCACATGGCATGAATAACTCTAGACATTTCGTGATGTCGACGCCTTTATTGAATTTAACGGATGGATACCATAAATTCAAGGTAATGAAGAGGAGCAATACGTGTAGACACCAACAGTCATCAGACGACAGGCGCCAGCACCTATCATTTTGACGGTCGGTAGCGCTGTTGGGTGAAGTTCCCGGACGTGGGTTGCCTACCTCATTTTGGTCCTCAAGCCATCCACTATTTTCACCCCACGAAGTTTGTCGGTAAAGAAAAGAAAAGAAAGGGAAAAAAGGCGGTACTCTGCTCGCCGGGGTACTCTGATCATTCCAAATGAAATGAGTCAAACATGACAGTTTTAGAAAATCAAGAAAGTAAAGATTTAGGCAAGTGAATACACTAACAAAATATAGCCATAATGTACAAATTTGAAACTCCTTTTTATTGTATTCAAGGGTTTAGTGTAGATGAGCATACCATCCATCAGTGTTGGAGTACGACATTTTATCGTAACTAATCAGAAGTGGCATTCGAGACGACAATAAGAGTGCTTGTTGCTGCCGGAAATTAAAACTTTTAATTGTTACCTAAGTAATTAAAAAAATTAAAATCATTGATTGTGGAGACTATATGGCGTCAATTGTTTTCATATTTACGCCTCGTTTTAAGATTTAACAAAGACGTGGTGGCTACCTGAATGCAATGTCTCAAAGATGGCTGCCCGAACGCCAATTCTCATTGGGTACCTTGATGTGGCTGGTCAAAGCCGACGGGTGGTAGCCTCAAATACACTAATTCTGTATTAAAGACGTTTGATAATGATTTGTCATCCTAAAGATTGTTGTGGAATATACTAGCTGAACAGCCAAACACAAAGAGATTATGATTCCATTCTATTTTAGTTGCTACTAGTGCTACGACACACTATTTTATAATCTTAAACTGACTACAGTGCGAAAAAGACTGTTAACTTAATATTTACGGTAAATATATTATGTTGACAGTGAGTAGTTCTCAAAAAGTGTCGTACTAAGCTTGAAAACATACGTAACTCGTGCAGAGTTTCATCATTCAATCAATGGAAATTAAGTCAAAATGTTGCGATGCACTGTCCGTTAAATTTTTAAAAGAATTTCTGGAATTTCGCACTTGCTTTCTTCAATGAATAGGCAACGATATTGCAGAGAAAAGACTTTACGTATGTAGTTGCTTATCTGTTTGGAGCAAAATTCTTAAAGGCATTGGAGTCGGTTTCCTCTGTCTCGGATCAGACTAGTCGGAACTCTCCATTTTCTAATTCGTCCATTTGACGGCCAGAGAGATTCTATTGGAATTGTGCGAAAGTGCAGTTTGAACGCTTCGACGGTTATGATCGCAGCTCGAACGAACCTGAAACTTTCCAATTTTTCTTTCAGAAAGCCATTCGACAATTTACAATTGTACTATTTTTTATTTATTTATTTATTTATTTTTATTCATTTTTTTTTTACAGATTTAAGAAAGAATTTTAGCCAGTACGATAATAGCGATTTTGAATTTTAGGCGGTACGCCTTACCGCCACGTACCGGCCCTACTATACCACTGATCGCAATACATTCATTTTCCGTTCGTACTTTGCATTTGGTACAACGACTATTCGCGATATCGACGTTTAGGTTATGTTTGATTTCTCTGAATTACCAAAGACAAATTCTCGGATGATACATTTGAAAGAGCATGGTGGATTTCCATCCCCATCTTTGACAAAAACAGTGCGACCTAGTAGTCCGTCTCAAACGACCAATCTCCCTTCCTTCACCGAGCGAGGTGGCGCAGTGGTAACACAGTGGACTCGCATTCGGAAGGATGGTGGTTCAAATCCACCTCCGGCCATCGAGATTTAGGTTTTCCGTGATTTCCCTAACTCACTCCAGGCAAATGCCGGGATGGCTCCTTTGAAAGGGCACGGCCGATTTCCTTCCACATTCTTACCCAAATACTCGGAGCGCCAGCTCCGTCTCTAATGACCATGCTGTCGACGGGACGTTAAACTCCAAGCTTCCTTCCTTCTCCCTTCCTTCTTCTTAAGACGTCTTCGGACCACTCACTGATGTGGGCACCTGGCTCGTGCCGGGCTGTTCACACGGGAGCCCGGTGGCCCTGCGGCGGCACGCGTACGTTGCGCTGGTTTCTTGCCGCTGAGGCGCAGCCAGGCTGGTCGGATGACGCGGCGGCTGCGGCCGCGGCTGGGCGTCCATAATGCAGGCCGGCGTCAGCGGCACGTCGACGTCGCCGCGTCATCCGACCAGCCTGCGCCAATTAGAGCGCCTCGCCGGCAGCGGCAGCGGCAGCGGCAGCCGCGCAAGGCTGCACTATTTACGACGACTCTCCAAGTCTTCGCGCTCTCCACTCTCTGGCCTAACTGCACACAGTTTTACATTTCATAGAAAACATTCACGTGACAAACTCATGAGACAGCGATATGCACAGATACAGGTGGCGGTAGTGTGGCTCCCACAATTTATAAAACGTCACCGTAATGACTGAGCTGTCATTTATAATACTTTAATAAATAAATAATGCAACTAACCCCAAGATTTTTATAAATCAATTTATTTCACCGTTACTAGTTACGGCCCTGAGCCAATTATCAGACGGTAGTGTTCTTTCAGGTTTACATTGGTGGCAGAGAAAGGTGTTCTTCATACATTATAGGAGCGAGATATGTGTATTTGTATCGCTCCATGATGATCTGTGAGGTACTCTGTCAGTGCACACTGTGTAAGTGTAGCTCACAGATCATTATGCAGCGACACGAATACACATATCTCTCTCATATAATGCATGATGAAGACCTTTTTCTGAAGACACCGATGTAAATCATCACTACAATCCGATGACGGACTCAGGCCCCAAACTAATACCGGTGAAATAAATTGATTTATAAAAATCTTGTGGCTCGTTGCAGTATTTATTTAGTATTTTATTATTACGAAAACTGCTGCGTTGTTCTCTAAAAATAAATAAATAAATAAATCTTTATATCTAGAGTGTCCGTATGTTTGTGTGTACGTACTGCATACAAATCTACAGTTTTCTTCCAAGGTTTATGAAATTTTGCACACGTAAGCTTCAATCCATAAGGACGGTTGCCGTAAATGTTAGGATCACGAAAACCACACTGTTCACGAGATATGACGTCATAAACAATGAGATGCGCGAAAAACTGCTGCATCAAACGACAGTGTTGCATATTTCCTCCTAAAACAACTCGACCGATTTGAGCGAAATTTGGTGAACATATTCCTTACCGTGAGGTAACATTGCTGTCGGGGTAAGAACCACATACGACAACACATGGTTCAGGAGATACGTCATAAACAATATAGTTACAAGAAACTGCCACATAATGCGACGAGACTTTATTCACATACTGTACGAGAAAGACAGCACTTAACGACTAGCAACAAACTTTAAACATAATTTCAAAAGAGTATTAAACCTTTTCTCGCTGACAACCACATCAAGATACTGAAAGGAACGAAGTTTCTCGCTTACTACTTTTCCGCTGTCCATGGACTAAAACTACGGCATTCGGTTTGACGTTACAATTTATAATTTCTACACTACAAATTGTAGCAGCAGGAAATTTTACAGACAGTATACAGACATACAGCTGAATATGCCTTTGAAATTGTTTCACAGTAAGTCACGTAGTTCATGAAATATCAGCATATAAATAGTAACGTTCGTGGAAAACCACCCTATCGCGCATCAAGTTTTAATCTATTGTTTCTTTACTACTAATTGTATTCGGAACAGATTTTAGACACATACAGCACTTACACAAATGAATACATACCTGTAAAATTATACAATTGTACAACATATAACTCACTTAATATGAGATCGTGGGAATTTTATATGTCATTTGTATTTTGTTTGCTATCTTTCTTTGTTCGCACGTATAATTTTGTACTTTATGCAAGACAACCTTATTTCTTATATATTCTCCGAGTAATATAAAACGTTTTTAGAGAAAAGGAGAGGGACAGAAAGAGAAGGGATAGGAGAAGTACTAACTCAAGGTAGGAATAAATAAATAAATACTCGGGCATCTCCGGGTTTTAAGCTAGTAAATAAATAAAATTCATAAAACGCTGTCATTTATGTTCTGGTGATTCAAGTAAAAAGGTTTCCGTCGTGATTGTGATTACACGAATCGAAGTAATAGGTGCAAGGGGCGTTTCATTTCCGAAATCGATATTGCCATGAATATTCCGAGATCCAGTGTCAGGAGTGTGCCGAGAGTTAAAAAATTCTGGCATTACTTCTCATCATAGACAACGCAATACCCGACAGCTTGCACTTACAGACCGACGACAGTGGCGGCGATTGCGTTGAGTTGTCGGTGCTGACAGACAAGTAACACCATGTGAAATAAGCGTACAAATCAATGTGGGAGTGAGGGCAGTGAGGCGTCAGTGGGCTAAGTGAGTAGACGACCAAATCATTTCCTCTCCTGGGGTCATGGCCATATCGATAGGAACCCAAACGTCTGGAAACCCTGTCTTGGTCAGTAAGTTACGATTGCAGTTGGTAAGAGCCGATGGTAGGCTTTAAGTGTGGCGCCCACCCTACTAATCCATGAACCCAAGTTGTCGCTCATAATGGTGTGCGCTCTTTTGACAAAACATGGATTGCACCCTCCTGTTCAAGTGAAGCTATAATTCACTCCATGTGTTATGTTCGACTACTTGGAGGTAATTTGAAGCCATTCATTCACGTCATGAAAATTTCATACGTGACAACGCGCCATGAATCTTAACATACAGTACCTGCCATCCAAAATGCAGCACCAAGGAGAACCAAAGACAGCACAGTCGAATACGTAATTAATAATATAGTAAATACAGTTTACAACTCACCACAAAGACGTGGCTTATGTCCAAGTATCATTAAAATTACAGCTCGTCGCCACGTCTTTGCGGTGAGTTGTAAACTGTCCTTACTATATTATTAATTCCAACCTGGACTTACCATTATTATATTGGTACTAATTCGTTGTACAAATACTACATGATTAACAATCGAGGCCAGTGTCAACTAAGTAAGATGATGAAATCAGTATTGAGTGTTTACAAGATTTCTGGCCATAGCAGCTGCAAAATGTCTAAGTGTTAAATCAAAGAAGCTCTGGAACTGTCCTTGGAAAATAGCAGTAGGATTCGTTCCATACTAGAGTAGCGGGACCAGGACATGGCGAAGAGTAGGACCACAGTTCATCAGGTTCCTACAATGGTAGATATTTGTATTTTTCTTTTTTTTTCGCGATTTCCAGTAATCGTTTCAGGCAAATTCTATCCTTAACAAAAACATTTCAAACTTCTGCTCCGTCTTTAATGATCTCGCTGTCGACGGAACGTAAAACCCTAATCTTCCTTCCTTTTTTTGTCACCATGATTTATCCATGTTCCAAACGTTCATTTTGATCATGCAATCAGAGTCTGGATTCGTCATTTAAAACAATGTAGTACAATTCCGATCCTACATGCACCACCAAGGTGGGCGGATTAGAATATGCCGACAGTATGAACTACTGCCTTAATCCTAGTACGCATACCTGGGTTCGATGAACTCGACACCAGTTTTAATTGCTTTATGAAAGAAGTAAAATTGTGTACCACCGGATCAGATACGCTCTCTGGCAATATTCAATAACTCATTACAGGTACTATTAGAATTGCGTGTCATTAGTTTACAAGCCGCTTTTATTTTCTTGTTTATACCTCACATCACTCAACCTGAGCCTGATGAATCCTGTGGCTTATGTCCAAGTATTATTAAAATTAGATTAGACTGTAATCAATTACATTTCGTTAGAGTTCAGAAAATACGTCACTGCCACACATACACATTGTTGTGATATCAGAAAACATTCTTACAACTTGGAACTCTTCACCTGTCAGACAGCATAGTCCTCTGTTCTGTAAGAAGCGAAATACCGCAGTGGATGGTTATAAGTGTGTGAAGCAGACAGAAATATTCACGGAGTTTGTTACACAACAGTGTTGTTTTTTCTTTCGATACTCATTTTCAAGAAAGGTAACGATTATATCAAAGGCTAAACAATAACAGGAATTACAGTTATATTACAGCACACCACAGTAGAATATAGTATTGATGTTATTTCTCATATTATTTTTCAGACAGAATGTCTAGATCTAAAAAGAGGAGAAAGAATGACGATAGCATGAATTTTTCAAGCCCAAATTATGAATCAGTTGATACTCAATATGTAGCTGAAGATGACGATTTCCTGTCAGATATAGCCTGTGCTTCGACTGAAACTATGGAGTTGGTTTTCAGGCAGTCAGGCAACACTTTGGATGAAGAACCGATTAATGGTGGCGATGGTGGTGAAGAAGACGTAGAACAAGAAACAAATCTAGCTAATAATATCTGGTAAATTTATACCAGGCCTAGAAAGGGGTACAATCACTCACACCCGAAAAAGATGTTTGAGATTTATTTAGTCCTGTACCGATTGTGGATGGTGTTACGACATGCGCAACCAATGAGGTAAAAAAAAAATAATAAATAAAAGTGAAAAAAAAAACTGATATGTGTGGCAGGAAAAGTTAGGGCAACAGCACTCATGGTCGCCATAAGAGAAGGTGTTCATCGTGTCCTGCTTCAAAAGGACAGAAAAAGGTAGACAGTGTGCAGTAGGTGCACAAAACGTATGCCAGGAATATAGCAATGTGGGGTGAAAAAATTGTGATAATTGGTGTGATGTTTTTATGCGCAGTAATTTATACTTCGTCAGCGCCAAGATCACAAATTTGTGAACGCCTCGAGAAGAATAATAATACTGATAGCTTACGTTTCTTTTTTGATAATGAAATTGACTAAAATACATTCTTTCGGATTAAAATCGTACTTTTAACTTAATTAAACTATTAAAATGGCACAGGTTTCTTATAAACTTTCAAATAAAAATATTCTGGCCTAATAATATCTATAAAATAATTGTTTTTGTTTAAATTGTCGTATTAGACATAACGGGTCCAATGGACCCAGGGTATGTAAATGTGCAAAAAATATAGGTAATGCACTGAAGGGTTAAATACAGTTGGACCAGCACCCAGTGCTGTGTTTTAAAGCGGTATTGGATTTTACTCTGGCACCCATCCAGTACCATTGCCGGTAGACTAACCAACCAGTATGCATCTCTAAAGCGTTGGGGACTGTTCTCCTCCAATACCTCTGGCACATTTGCACATGTTAATGCGCGAGCACATTTGGCACGCAATCTTCTTCGTCACCCATTGGATTGGACGGCTGCCTTGGCCTCCCTCTTCTCCCAGTCTATCGCTATCTAGTCGATGACTGCGGGACGTCAGGCTCTGAATACACCGTCCTCACCATCGTCGTATCTACTCTGACAGTAAGAGGAAGTAGTATGGACTGATATACCCAACAGCCCGAACACAGCCTGTCTGCATTTTTAGTTCCTTTTGTCCAGTTCTTCCCACAGTTGCTATATTATAATATTATAGTGTAGGTATTTCAGTTATCTGTCTATGCAACTGATGTAATAAAATATTTTATGCCTTATGCATTTCGCCTTTATTTGGAAGGCATAATCAGTGGCCTGTAATATATACATGATTATGTTTTACAATATTTTATATTTACATTTCTCAGTATTTTTAGGTTATGAACAGTTCTGATGCGTTATTTTGGTATAGTATTTATATCTTGATTTTGTACTTACAATATTTTATGGATATAGCTTTACATCTGGTGCTCATTGGTTGCTTCCAGCTGTTCTGCTTCAACAACAAAATGCACATAATTGAAGCAGAACAGCTGGAAGCAACCAATGAGCACCAAATGTAAAGCTATATCCATGAAATATTGTAAGTACAACATCCAGATATCAATACTATACCAAAATAATGCATCAGAACTGTTCATAACCTAAATCTTCGAACAAACGACAGCAACATAATATTACGGGCATGGCTCTCTAAGTGTTAAACTAACTAAAACTAACATTAGGACAGACACACACACACACACACACACACACACACACACACACACACACACACACACATGCCCGAGGGAGGACTCGAAGCCCCGCCGGCGAAGAACCGTGCGTTTCGCAGCAAGGCGCCTTAAAACTCTCGGACGCTTCACCACGGCGGATGAACAGAGATGATTCTCATCTCCTAAAAACACTTGGGCCAAATTTAGCAAGTCAATTCACCATCATTTAGGGCCCATTTATATCGCACTGCATAGGATTTGGGTGTTGAGTCGAAGGTTTACGTCCTGTGGCTGCACGAAAATCATTATTCAGGATGGTGGCAGCCATCTGAGAGGTCCTCGAAAATGAAATTGCCTTTGAACAGACAGAGTGAGGCAAATTATTCAAAATGTGCATATGTTTGTTAAGCTTAAGGGACTTAACTGCGGCGTCATCAGTCCCTAAACTTACAAACTACTTATGAACTAGCTTATGCTAAAGACGACAAAAACAGCCATGCCCGAGGGGGATTCGAACCCCCGGCCGTAGTGGCCATGCAGAATGTGACTGGCGCGTCGCAGACCACTAGGCCATCGCGACCGGCGGCAAATTATTGACAGTTTCTCTATCTATACCTCCGCCACGTCTGAACAACATCGCTTTGGTTCACTCCCAAATGGTGGAAACTTCTCTTGATGAGAGTCCCTCTAGACACAAAGTAACAATGCGGATGCAATCAAATTTTGGAATTGACTTTCTAGGCATGGCAGAACTAGTCAGCACTAGTCAGCACATCCTTTCCGTTGTGCCGGCCGCGATGGCCGAGGGGACTGAGGCGCTCCAGTCACGGTCTGCACGGCCACTACGGTCGGGGGTTCGGATCCCCCCTCGGGCATGGATATTTGTGCCGTCCTTAGTCTTAGCTAGTTCATAAATAGTTTGTAAGCTTAGGGACTGATGACCCCGTAGTTAAGTCCCATACGTTCTACAAACATTTGAACATTTTTGAACTTTCCGTTGTGATGACTGGAGCCGATCGGCCGTCTTAGTCACTACATTACATTCACACTGCTTATGTGTGACTGGTTACATCTGATCACTGACATCTATGGAGAAGGTTACATCTTTGAGTGGATCACTCACATCTATGGAGAATCTAAATGATACGTATTCAATATACATTCAGCGTCAGTGTTCAAGATACCTTGGGACCAAAGTTGTACAACAGTTTCTTTGATGGGGCATGTAGGACTACAGCGATTCTGAGCAGTGACTCTGTTTTGGATTCCGGGGGCAGGCGTGCACAGTGTTAGCGTATCATTTTGCGGCCGTGTGGTAGGGCACCCGCTGTGCGGCGCCGCTGCCGCTGCTGTCTGTGACTCAGCCGCTGACAAAGGCCCGCTTAATCTGAGGCGGCTGGCGCAGGCGCAGGCGGCTGGTTTTATTAATACGCGCACCTGGCGGGGGCGGGCGCCTTTGTAGCGGCCGGACGTGCTTATGGCTATGCTATCCGGCCAGCTTATTGCCGCTGCCGCTGCACGCCACGGCGATCGGCACGCGCCGCGCGCTCACCTGTCCGACGCCCCCACCAAATAAGACTCAGTTTCATTTGTGTCACAAATCTGTTATGAAATCAGCCTGATAAAGGGCAGGTACGACATGAAAGCAGATACAATTTATATACGCGACAACACATCTCGGAAGCTGACTGTACTGCTACTCAAAGTGGATGCCTCTTGCCATGGCATTGGGGCTGTATGTTTCACAAGGTTGGCACTACAGACTGCACGATTGCTTTTGTGTCTAAGCGCCTTAATAACTCCCAGGTCAAATATAAACTAGAGAAAGAGTTCTTAGTGATCATCTACGAAGTGACCAAATTATACCAATACCTTTATTGATGAACGTTCTACCTCCTGACGAATTAAAATATTGCTATTATTATTTTTATCCTGTCAAACCTCTTTCCGTCATAAAAGAGTAGAAATTCAATTGCGGGCACTAATCCAGGCATACTATTTGTATGAGATCCTGTGTTGTACCCCTGCCCGCGATGCCAATGCGGATACCATGTACCACGTATTCTCATCTGTCTTGACGCAAAGTTTAATGCTTCTGAAGCTGCGTGCTTTCACATTGACCAAAATTAGGATGTCAAAGTATCATTGTTCCTAATGGACATAGTACAATTGCTATAACCACTACAGGACTAGTAGCTATGTTTCACCTCCTCCACCGTTATGTTCAGTCCAGTTGGCCCACAACTAAAGCAGCCCTTCCCAATGAGTTCCTTCGACGTTGTTTCTCCCAGTGGGATGCCTTTTCTGACAATCGAGGAGTAGTGTTGCAACATACTCCCAATGCTCAGACCCGAGTGCTGGTGTCAGTTTCTCAACAGCAGGTAACCTTGGGCATCTTTCAGCAGTATCACTAAGGCACTGTCTGTACCAAGCAGTTTGCACGACATCCTTGAATGTGATTGGAAATAGACAAGGAGTGAGAATGGACGAATGGCCAGTCCTTCAGCAGGTTCCGAGCAGGCACACGGGGGAAGGGGTCTGTTCGTGATTAGGACCTCGAATGTTAGGCTCGTTATGGACCCATTAGACAGCGTCCGGGCCTGGAAAGTATTCCGATGTGCACACGGTATGTCTGGCACGGGGCCTCATCCGAGATGTTGAGGCAGCCTTGCCAACGGCTACTGAGCGTACAGGGGGCAATCGTTTTCAAGTTGTTGCTCATGTCGGCAGTAATAACTCCCGTCGCTCGGATTCTGAGGAACCCTCAGATCGTTTGGGTTGCTGGCGGAATTGGTGAAGATTGGTGGCCTCGCTCCCAGTGTGCAAGTAGAGCTTTCAATTAGCAGCATTGTTCCAGAGTGGATCGGGATCCTTAACCAAAGGCTTCGTCGACTCTGTGACGGTCATGGCTGCAGAATTCTACACTTGCGTTACTGGGTGGAGAATTGTAGGGATCTCCTTGGGAGATTGTGGGTGCACTACACAAAGTAAGTTATTCGGATAGCATAGTACTTGTGAAGTGCACATGCGTATTTTTAGGCTAGAGGATAGTTCTGATGCAGACAGAGAAAGCAAGCCGTATTCAGAACACTCTGAGACTGTCAAAATATTAGCAGAATATTTTCAGAGTGTAAGAAACAAATTATCCGAATTTACTGCATTACAGGTAATTTGTTACGCTAAAATAATCCTTAGGATTGGGAGTTGAGTGAATCCAGTTCGAAGGAAACTCCGAAATATTTAGCAAAGAGTGGAATGTTCGCCTATATCGCAAAGAATGTCCAGATACAGTTGGAGGGTGTACGTTCATTGCAGTCGACAAAATATTGTTTCTACTAAATTCGAAGACGAGAGTGACTGTTAGGTTACCTGGAGCCGCGGTGGAGTGGCCGAGTGTTCCAAGAAGGCTAGCTGCGGAGGCACCGCTGCTCGCCGTCGGAGGTTCCAGTCCTTCCAAGGGCATGGTTGTATTTGTTTTTCTTAGCATAAGTTAATTTAAGTAGCTTGTCTGCCTAGGGACTAATCACCAGAGTAGTTAAGCCCTATAGATTTACAAACATTTGAACATTTGGTTATCCGGACGCCTATGACAGGTGGAGGTGAAATCAACTGAATGGTTGAGCGGTTTCACCAGCCCCCCCCCATCCCCCCCCCCCCCCAGTTCCACCGCCACAGTGCTAGAATCAATAAAAAAAAATTGTGGAGATTTACATCCGATTGTTGCAACTAAATGAAAGGCGTTTTTTGTGCCATGGTTGCTTCGCTTCTTTATTTGTGAAGCATCATCAGTGGCTTATAATACATGTTTGTTTTTTGTATAATATTGCACTACGAATATAAATAATATTCTGGTATATTTCACAGTATGACAGTTATATATCCTCTATATGTTACAATTTCTTAAATTCTGACCCACTAGGTTAGAAAAAACTTCTTTAGCATATGTTTTTGCGAAGCTAATTTAATTTTTCGGTATTACTTACGATATTTTTGTTTCACTCCTTGTGGGTCTTCACGCAGCTGAGTGTGTATTCTCCATGTGAATGTATATTTCGGTTTTTGATGAACACATTTATATCACTGCGTACACGTTTTGTGAGGGTTTGCCGGCCGCGGTGGCCGAGGGGACTGCGGCGCTTCAGTCACGGTCTGCACGGCCACTACGGTCGGGGGTTCGACTCCCCCCTTGGGCATGGATATTTGTGCCGTCCTTAGTTGTAGCTAGCTCATAAGTAGTTTGTAAATTTAGGGACTGATGACGCCGTAGTTAAGTCCCATAGGCTCTACAAACATTTGAACATTTTTTTTATTTTTTTTTTAATTTATTTATTTATTTTTTTGGTGAGGGTTTGTTTACAATGTGTAGTGTTGCCAGCTGTCGCTTTTCATCTGTCTTAAGTTTGTATTCTTTGTATCTCTGAGTGCATCTGGTGGTTTTTTGTTTGTGTTGTTATCTGTGTAGATTGTGTGTGTGTGTGTGTGTGTGTGTGTGTGTGTGTGTGTGTGTGTGTGTTGTGCTGTTTGTGTTAGTTTTTGTGTTTGGAGAGGAGAGAAAGAAAGAAGGAGGGAAGGCATTTCATGTTTCATTACTGTTACTCACTGTGATCAGCTTGATCAGTAAGTTGTTTGTTATGTTGATCTGATCATTAATCATTTTCTTACTCATTCCAGGAGCTCTTTGTATATGATAGTTTTCCTGTAGTGTCAGGAGTTTTCTGTCTTGATTATTGATTCTGATAATGTTCATTTCTTGTTTCATTTTGGATTGTTTATGTCGGTGTTCTATCAGGTGATCTGCAAAGGTGGAATGGCAATTTTCATACTTCCAGGTTCTTATATGTTCTTTATATCTCGTTTTGAAATTTCTGTCTGTCATTCCCAGATATACTAATTTACATTCTTGGCATTCTAGCTGGGATATGCCTGCCACTCCATATTTGTCTGGTTTATCTGTTGTTTGCAAATGTGAGAGGAGGGTGTTTCTTGTTCCGTTGGCAATTTGTAAAGCTTGTGTCTTTAGTATGTTGGCTATTTTCTGCGTTGATTTGTGACTGTATGTTAGTGTGTACCGTTTATTTTTCCTGTTTGTGTCATGAGTGTTGTTTTCTGTGTGTTTCGTTCTCTGTATTTGTGAGATATTCGGGTGTTTATGTTTTGTGCTTTTACAATTTCTCATTAGTTGTATTGTGATTTTTTGGTTGAGACTTTCTACTTTTAGGGTGTTATAATCATTGTGTTTAGCTATAAGTTGTATTCTTTTTGATTCTTTCTAATAGTTTTCTTTGCTTAGTGGGAAGTTGTTCAGTCTACGTAACTTGTGCCACAGAGCTAGTTTTTGATTATGGGGGTGGTTTGATGTTGAATGTATGATTGTATTTGTTGTTGTTGTTGTTGTTGTTTTTCTAAAGATGCCAAATGTGTGCTTATCATTGTCTTTCTTTATTGTTTTGTCCAAAAAGTGTGTCTGCATTTTTGATTCTTTTTCCATTGTGAATTAAAAGTTGCTGTGTATAACGTTTATGTCTTTGTGGAGCTGTTGTATTCTCTCTGTTCATTCATCTGCCATACATATTATGTCATCTAATACTCTGTACCACTAGACAAATTTGTATTTTTTTCTCTGTGATGATTGTGTTAAATGTTATTTTCTCAATATGATTAATGAAGATGTTTTTTAGTGTTCCTGATATAGCGAATCCAGTTGGAAGTCCGTCGTTTTGTATGTAAAACAGTTTTTCAAATTGGAAGTAGTTTTGCGATATGATCACATTAAGAGTTTTGGTTATTTCTCTTAAATTGTCTGCAGGTAGTTTGTTGTGAGCGATTAGGGTTCCTTCAATTAGTTTTATTGTATCTGTGGTGAGTATTGGGGAATACATGCTTTCTATGTCAGAAGAAAGGTGGCTGCACTTTTTGGAATGTATGCGTTTTTTTTATTTGTGTAATAATTTCATTTGTATTTTTCACTGTTCTATTTTTGAATGAAAGGACGTCGTCTAAGTTCCGGTACAGTAAATGTAGAGGAATGGTGGGCAAAATTTAAATGAACTGTAAATAAAACGCTGGAGAAATGTGTGCCAACAAAGTGAATTAATAATATTAGAAAAAAAAATTGAGAGAGAAAAGGCTCTAGTTAGTTGCTCTACCGGTTCAAAAAAGGCCAAGTAAATCAAACCAGCAAAAGTTAGTAGAGGATGGCGCGTCTATAACCAGATCGATGCGCGAAGCATACAATAACTACCACCGTCATATCTTAGCAAAAGATCTTGCCGAGAACCCGAAAAAAATTCTGGTCCCATGTAAAATTGGTAAGCGGAGCAATCATATGATGTTCATTCTGGGGTGGTGATAGAAGACAGCAAAATGGAGGTCGAATTTGTAAATATAAAAGTTAAGAAATCATTCACGCAGGAGGACCATGCAAACATACCTTCATATGATGATCTCACTAACTCCCAAATGGTGGACATAGTAATAGGCATAGCCGGTTTAGAGAATCAGCTGGGAGAGTTGAAAACAAACAAGTTGCCAGGTCCCGATGGGTTGCGAAGAGTTTTATAATGAGTACTCTGCGGCATAGCTCCCTTACTTAGGTTGCATTTAACACTAATATTGATCCAAAGTAAAGTTCCAAGCGACTGGAAAAATTCACAGATGACTCACATGTATAAGAAAGGGCAACGAACAGACCATATAGTTACAGACCAATAGCATTAACATCAGTTTGCTGTAGAATTCTTGAACATATTCTCAGCTCCAATACAGTAAGTTTTCTTGAGACGGAAAAGGTTCTGTCAATTCATCAACACGGCTTTAGGAAGCATCGTGCGAAACTCAGTTTGCGCGTTTATCTCATGACACCTTGCGTACTACGGTTGAAGGTCAACAGGCAGTTGGCACTTTCCCTCGATTTTCGAAAGGCTTTGGACACGATACCACACCGCAGACTGCTATCGAAGGTACGAGCATATGGAACAGGAACACAAATATGTGAGTGGCCCAAAAGCTACTTAAGTAATAGCAACCAGTACATTACCCTCGATTGCAAGTGTTCATCAAAGACTAGGGTATTGTCGGGAGTGCCCCACGGAAGTGTAATAGGACACTGTACCTCAAAAGCGGCTTCTACTGAAATTGCGTGCTTATGGAATATCGCCCCAGTAGTGCGATTGGATTCGCCATTTCTTATCAGAAAGGACACAATTCGTAGTAATTGACGTTAAGTTATCGATGAAATCAGAAAAAAAACAGAAGTGATAACTAGCGTTCACCAGGAAAGCGTTATAGGTCCCCTACTCTTCCTTGTGTTTACAAACGATTTAGGAGACAAATTGAATGGCTCTCTTAGACTGTTCTCGGATGATGCTGTAGTTTAACGATTAATGAAGTCAACAGAGGATAAAAAGCAACTGCAAAGCGATTTAGACAAAATTTCCACATGTTTCGAAAATTGGCAGTTGACACTAAATAATGAAAAGTGTGAAGTAATACACATGACCATTAAAAGAAATCCGCTGAATCTCAATTACACGATAAATCAGTAAAACCTTAAGCTCGTAAATTATATCAAATACCTAGGAGTTACAATTACGAACAACTTAGACTGGAGAGAAAACATAGAAAATATTGTGGGGAAGGCGAACCAAAGGTTACGTTTCTTTGGCAGAACGCTTCGAAGTTGCAACAGCTCCACCAAAGAGACTGCCTCCATCACACTTGTGCGTCCTCTCCTGGAGTACTGTTAGCCTGGGTGGGACCCTCACCAGGTGGGACTGACGGAACACATTGAGGAGGTTCAGAGAAGGGCAGCTCGTTTTGTTTTATAACGTTATAGGGGGCTGCACGATTTGAGGTGGAAATCGTTAAAGGAACAACGTTATTCGTTGCGGAGAGATCTATTTGCGAAATTTCAATCACGGACTTTTAATTCTGAAAGTGAAAATATTTTGCAAGCACCAACCTACATAGGGAGACATGACCATCCCAATAAGATAAGAGAAATCAGATCGAAAACGGAACGATTTAGGTGTCCTTTTTTCCCGCGCGCTATTAGAGAATGGAAAGGTTGTGAAAGTGGTTAATGAACCCTCTGCCAGGCATGTAAAAGTGATTTGCAGAATATCTACGTAGATGAACAGAAGAAGACAATGTTAATTATGTATTCCACAGAATCGTTTATGTTAATCTCTGAAAAAGGACTCTCCTTAAAACGTAGTATATTGAGTTATGTACTACAGATACTAACACCCGCCACCGACGTACCAAATGGACTGAATCTCGGCACACACAATAAAAGCTCTGTAAATTTTTGGGTGTTCACATGGACAAAAAATTGAACTGGAACAAGAAAAGTAAGTAAAATGCTCAAACAGTTAAGATAAACTATTTTTGCTTTTCGTATAATTACCTGTTTGGAACGTTCCGAACATATTTATTTCAAGGATATAATATCATAAGAATTTTTTAACTCTATACGTAGAAAATGTTAATTTTGCAAAAGTAAGCAGTAAGAATGATAAGTAGTGTTCACTCGTAGCCACAATATTACAAGGAAAAAGTACCTTCATTACTCTTTACTAGAGATTACAGCAGTGCTTTCCAAACTTTCCTTCATGGCGACACACTTTTATAGCTTACAGTTTAGCGCGACACTCTTTCACTAATATAAAAAACATATGGTAGAAATTAGATGGTTCATTGACTTGTTTAATATTGATCCTGACTGCAGCAATTCCGAACACTCATCGCAAGAAAAGGAAACATTAGAGACTACGGAGATGTACAACAGAATAACACCGCAGACAACGATGCCTAACTCACACAGTAATACTTACTTCTTCTACACGCGCCCGAATTTCTGAAACACGAAAACTGAATTTCGGAAACCGTTTTTCGCTGTCGTGTGTACATGTCAGTGCACGATACGGTTTTGCTGGATCGATTGAAAACGACATCTGGAAATTAGCTGCTCGGATTTCTGATTTAGACAGCACAGTGGCTGTTCCCTTTCAGTTCAATATTATCATATTTTTTCAGAAATAAAGAGGATGTATTTATAAGTGATGAATTATTATTTAAGTTCTATTGTTAGGTTCTTGCTTCACCACGACGTCGGAAGTCCCAACATATTCGGAAAAAATGGATAAATATTTGTGACAAGTAAGAATAAGAACGCCATTTCTGGACCCAGAATCTGTTACATAAAGGAAACTGAGGGAAAAAATATTAACGCAAACCATGGTTCGAACCAACTATCACTGCATTTAAAATACTACTCTCCGTTAATCACCCGGCCATGCTCCATACTAAATATCTCTACTGAATAGCTTTAGTCAGTGGACAATTGTGACTGCTTTTACAATCTGTGAAAGCTTTTACAGCCACTGTGTCATTGATTGACCTGTAATTGTAAGAAACGCTACCGAGGGTGACGTGGCTTTGATAATCCATTAAAAAACGCTCAGGTGCAGCTTTTTCAGAAGGAAAGCAGTCTACACCTGAAGGTTCGTTCAAGCAGCTGCCAGTTTCAGCAAACTGCGCATGGGAAGAGCTGTTATCGAGTATCAGCAGCAGCTTGCGCATGCGTAGTTTGCTGGACTCTGGCAACTGGAAGCTGCTTGAACGAACCCTGTCCACTGCTACTGAAGCATAGCTGCCGCCTAGCGGCTGAGCACGCAATTAATGTGCACCGATCATTCCTTTAATACGTGATCTGTGGTGCTCTGAATGAAGAGAAGGATGATTAGCTGCAGGCGAGTCTTCAGGGTAATATGAAGAAAAGGATATTTTGTGTTATTTTATGACAAGTTTTTTGTTTAGAGTCTAAATTTATTAGTCTTGCGACACTCTTGATACTACTACGCAACACCCCAGAGTGTCGCGTCACTCAGTTTGGAAAGCTCTGGATTACAGTATCCAGAAAGGAGTTCAATGAGCATCACCTATAATAATTGATTATTTGCAAAATGACAGATGACAGTCTCTCTGGGTGATGAGCGCTAGATATTTTACGTTGTTCAGCCTTTCTTGTGACGTCTTAGCTAGGAATAGGGGACTGATGACATAGCAGTTTAGTCCCCATCAATATTCCGACAACAACAATAGACGACAGCATAAGTATTAAATATAATCTAGCGAAAAACACGGTATTTCCCGGGTACTTACTGACTCTTCTTTCATTCCACTTCCTACTCAGTCTTCTGTCTGTCCATCAGTTTCCCTCCCCTGTTCATCTCCTCTTCCACCTCTTTACTTTATCTCTCCTCCCCATAACTGAGAAAAATTACATGTACCTACGAATTTGAATGCGAATCGTTAAACGTTCTCGAAAATTATTGGAAGGTATCCTCCACCATGCAACTTACGAAATTTTCTGTGGACACCAATGTTCCTCTAGTCTGGACGCTATAGGGTGCAAAATAACAGCAATATCGGAACAAAACTGTAGATTGCTATGGACGTCAGTTTAAGGTACCCTCCGATAGGCACATTACGAAATCTGGACGATGTTCTTGTTCTGAAAGTCAAGTGCGCAAAATTTCATCAAGACTGCAACAATACTGTAGATTTGTTTGTATTCAACAAAAACACACAAATACACAACACACGGACAATCTATACATAAAGACGATCCTTTCGTCTGGAAAAAACTTTCAGGAGGGAATACTGCTATGCATCTAAAATCTGCTATTAAAGCAATTAAAGCCTGTTTTTAGTGAAGGTACACGATCAAGACTGAAAATATACATGTCAATTAAGTTGTAGCTGATTGTGTGTACTTATCCCGTTAACCAATTCATTCAGTTTCATTTGACAAATATTCGTCATATTATCTATGGGAGACATAAGTAACTAAGTATTGGAGCGGTTAAGTTATACTTGCGATGTTGGCCCCTTAGCATGTTGCTGTTGGTAACGAATGAAAATGATGTGAGTTGTGTGAAATTGTCATTATCCAATCGCGTGATAGTATGCGGTATTTAATGAGATTTGCTTGTTTCATACACGGAATAAAAGAATACATTTTGTTGTCTGACATTTAATGGTTTTTTGGTCGCAGCATGGCACAAGAGCTAATGTTGACAATGAAATGTTCGCTTTATGCTGATAATTCATTTAGTGAACGGACAAGAGGACATACTAGAACTTGTCGACCATAGAGCAGGAACAGCATTTTATCATTTACTTCAATGTCAACACTAAGGGTTAATCGTATACATATTATAAATGCGAAAGTTTGTATGTTTGTTACCGCATCACGCTAAAACTACAGCACTGATTTAGATGAAATTTCATATAGAAATTTCTTATGTCTTGGATTAGGACATAGGCTACTTTTCAAAATGTTTATTACAAGTTATTTATTTGAAATATATCCATAGAAATACGTAACGGTTGTAAGAAGCGTCTAATACAACAACAGAAGTACTCTGTAGAGTGTGTCATGTTTAGCCGCGACGGTTAACATGCCGGGCGCCGTGGCTCAGCGCGCCCGGTCAGAGGGCTCAACGTCCTCTGTAATAAAAAAGCTGAGCCAAAACCTCACCTAACAAAAACGAACAAACACGATCAACGTCCGCAACGAATAGAACAAACCAAAGAGAGAAAAAAAAAAAAAAAAAAAAAAAAAAAAAAAAAAAAAAAAGTTAACGCGTGATGTTATGAACATCCGTATTTTGGGCAATGGTTCGTGTCCTGCTATAGTGAATTTTTTTTTCTTTGTTATTTTTATCTTTTTTACTTTCGAATATACAAAAAGATTCTGGGATACTGCCAAAACGGCTTAACTGATATATAATTACATACACAAAAAATCTGAATGTTGGCGTTTATGCCGCATTCATTTTCATTTGTTGTAACAAATGAAAGAAGTATGTATATAAATTGAAAAATATATGCTCTAAGTACCATGGCAAGAAAAAACATTGACTTTTGTGTAGAATGGGATCTAGATACCAAGCCCTATTTTGTGTACAAAGCGAGAACTGACACGTATAAATAGCGTACGTAAACTGCAACGAAAGTAGTAGCAAATGCACTCAACAGATGGTAGGCGGACGCTGCAGTTAACATATGAAACGTTGTGTGTTCCAGCCAACTGCAACGATATATGTTAATGTGAATGTCTGTTCGGTGCACGCTTACCACGTCCGAACGACAAGACGCAGAGACTTAAATATTTGTACCGTTACTAATTTATACCTGATGAAGGTTTTAGGCACGGTTTCATAGCCATCTGATATTTAGCAATTTGAAGAATATAACTTTAAGTGCGAAACAACAATTACTCTTTGAAAATTATATTTACTCTTTGAAAATGGTTTTATTGGTTGCATTGCTGCTTGAGGGTTGATAATGATAAAAGGGTGGAGTATATTGGGATGGAAAGTTATCGGTGTATATAAAATTCTACGTGTGTGTGTGTGTGTGTGTGTGTTAATATTTCGCTCTGCAGCGAAAACTACACAACGCAAACGAATGGTCTGTGTGTAATTGTTGTCCGAAGTCTCCCGTTGTATACCATAGCAGTTCCATGCCGATAGCTATAAGGGGGTGCAAGATATGGTGGTTGAAAGTCGTCAAATTATATATAAAAAAAAAAAAAAATCAGACTGAATGCCAGCGATGACGTTTGCGACTCTACAGCAAGAAGGTTACATACAGTGAAACGTGATGCCACAGACCATATATTTGGTCTATGTGTACTACAATGTCTTCAGCTCTTTCTCTGTAAGGATAAGCATACGAATAAGGAAATATAAGATTAAATAAATAAAGCAGTAAAAAAGAAATTTCTTTTAATACGCCTCTTTAAAGAAATGGATTTAAAGTTTCGCGCATTACATCAAGTGATCGATCTGTGATATTATTACAATCATTATTGTTGAATTTCGTGATCGGATTCTTCGAAACGAGTGCATTTTTACCTATGATTGGATCTACACTACTTACGCTCCTGATAAATAGATAATCAACCAACACGCGAGCGGAGCTGCGGGTTTAAGCTAGTTCCCTCATATTTCATAGAATGAGAGGCACAATTCTTTCTGTTGACCATGAAGTAAATAAGTTAATTATAATAATTATAATTATATTTAATATTATATTATATTATATTATATTATATTATATTATATTATATTATATTATATTATATTATATTATATTATATTATATTATATTATATTATATTATATTATATTATATTATATTATATTATATTATATTATATTATATTATATTATATTATATTATATTATATTATTACAATTAATTAAAATAATTAAATAAGTTAGTTAATTATTTTCCCGCTATATGTTTGAGACGTTTTTGTATGAATCCTCCCCCGGTCAGTAAAATAATTATCATCGTAAAGGGAACATTTTGTTGTCAACCCTAGCTCTCTACACTACCGCCGCCCTACATAAAACTTAACGTGTGAAACAGGGGATGCATAAAAAAAATTTTACTTCTTTTAGTTTCCTAATTAATTTTTGACATAACAGTTAAAACCATCCGAATTTCTATTGGCTGCCTGCATCTGCCTTGGTCGCCTCATGTCCAGCCATTTTCATCCGTTGCCAACACCAACATTCTAAGTCGCCAACATCGTAAGTGAAATTTAACCGTTGGAACTTTTAAGGTGGATATCACAACGCGATAGCACGTGTAGCTGCACGTTGTTGTTATCTGCCTGACAAGAAGACAGATCGGATTATTTGCGTACCAACATATCGCACAACCTGCAGTGCAATATCATTCAGATCAAATAAGGAAGAAAGTTTCCAAAGACAAAGTGGTGTCAAGAAGTCTAGGCACTATTCTTGCCAGAAGAACTACTTCAGAAGAGGATTGTAAGACTGTTCGTACGTAGTCTCTGACGAGTAGACGAATGACAGCAGTTGAAATATGGACGGCTGTTAGTAACAGAGAGCAGCAACAATATATTACTGGAAGCTGGCTTGTCGTCCTTTATCACTGACGCCACACCATAGACAACAAATACCGTGAAGAAAATTTATAAATGTTTAATTATTTGTAATTATAAGAGACCAAACTACTCTGGTCATCGGTCCATAAACTTAAAATCTTCTTCAACTAACTTATAGGCCTACTAAGGAAAACACACAGACCCATGCCATGAAGGACTCGAACCTCCGATACGAGTGGCCGCTCGATCCGTAATGTGACGTTCCAGGCGGCAGGGCCATTCCCGCGGCGAAAATTAACAAGTATTTGCAACACGTGTCCCTGTTATAAAAAGATATCACCAGAAATGTAAATTACTTTCCTAAAACTTTACCTGTTTGTTAAACTGACTACATACATTGTCTCGTTTTCACATTTATCGCTATGACAACATAAACGCTGACGGGCTGTATCATTTCAGATATCTGGTAAGTGCTTGACACGGAAAGACTGTGGATGCCAAAGGTTAATTATTTCTTAAAAAATAAATAGAAATCCAGCAACCAATCAGCATTATTCAGAGTATATAGAGCAGTTGCCAGTGTCGAGCCAACAGAATCATCCTGAGACACCGTTCAAATTTATTCATTCATCTGACATCCATAATGACATTTCGTCAATTTTATCTGTAGTGACGAAAGTTTCTTGCGGCGGTGGACTCACAACAGTCTTTACATATTTATGTAAAAATTTATTTTCATTTAGAATGAGAAGCAGATGCCCATGTAATTTTAATGTCAATTTACGTTATAGGAATATCAGAAGAGAAGATTGTAGGCTTTAACGTCCCATCAACAGCGTGGTCATAAGAGACTGAGCTCCCGCTCAGATTGTTCGGGTAAGGAAGGGGAAAGGGGAAAGAAATCGTGTGGCCGCATGTTGCAGGTCCTGTACGGGCCTTTCTGGATACGGAAAATGTTAGACTGCTGCCCTGGCTAGCACATTCTCCATATCTCTTACCAATTGTCTGGTCAATGGTGGCCGAGCAACTGGCTCGTCACAATACGCCAGTCACTACTCTTGATGAACTGTGGTATCGCGTTGAAGCTGCATGGCCATGTGTACCTGTACACGCCATCCAAGGTCTATTTGACTCAATGCCCAGGCGTATCAAGGCCGTTATTACGGCCAGAGTCGGTTGTTCCGGGTACTGATTTCTTAGGATCTATTCAACCGAATTGCGTGAAAATTTAAACACGTGTCACTTCTAGTATAATATATTTGTCCAATGAATATACGTTTATCGTCTGCATTTCTTCTTGGTGTAGCAATTTTAATGGCCAGTAGTGTACTTTGTGATCAATTTCGAAAACATATTTTAATCTGGTATACAATTTTCAGTATTAAATAATCATGACTTAATACGTTTTATTTATTTTATTACTAACTAGCTGAACCGCCCCTACTCTGAACGATTAATCTTTAAAGTTCTTTAACTCGAGAACTGCAGAACGTATCGTGATGAGGTTTTTTCTGTTTGTTCGTTATAATCAACGGAGGTCGTAATAAATGTCAAAACGAAAATGTGAAATAACTGAAATACAAATAATAACCTAGAATGGTTTACCACTTCCGCACTTTCGTGACCTTTGTAGCGTAAACTATGAGACCTGCGCCAGAGTACATTGTGTAGAATTGTACAACTCACGGCGATTTAGAATAAAGGCCGCAGATCTCCCACACTCACTATATCTGCAGTCTGAAGCCATCTGACGCCAGCGCTTTAGAAGAGAGAAATGATAAATGTGCTTCACTCGTAAAAGTTAGCCACGTGCTCTTATGTTACTTTTTTCACATATTCGTATTGACGTTAAGTATAGCCTAAGATTATACCAGGAGTCTAGAGAAGAAATTAAAAGAAGCTGCATGAAGATACGTTTAATACTCCTCGAATTATAAAGGGTTAAAGGGACAGACAGAGGGAAAATTTGCTTCTATTTTATATAATAGTATGATTTGATATCCCTACCTCAAATTTGGAATTATTTATGCCAAAAATAGACTGTCAAAAAATTAACGCCGTAAAATATATGAAAAAGGAATTAACAAACAGCGAACTCGATAAACTACACTGTGCTCGCAGCTGTGACCGCTTGGCGTGCCGGCCGCGGTGGCCGAGGGAACTGAGGCGCTTTTTTTTTTTTTTTTTTTTTTTTTTCCGTAAGGGATTTAACAACGGGGTCATCAGTCCCTAAGCTTAAAAACTACTTATGAACTACCTACACTTAAGGACGGCACAAATATCCATGCCCGAGGGGGGATTAGAACCCCCGACCGTAGTGGCCGTGCAGACCGTGACTGGAGTGCCTCAATCCACTCCGCCACCGCGGTCGGCAGAGGCGCTTCAGTCACGGTCTGCACGGCCACTACGGCCGGGGGTTCGAATTCCCCCTCAGTCATGGATATTTGTGCCGTCCTTAGTCTTAGCTAGTTCATAAGTAGTTTGTAAGCTTAGGGACTGATGACTCCGTAGTTAAGTCCCATAAGTTCTACAAACAACAACCGCTTGGCGCTCGGCGGCCATGTTGGTTGGGTGTCGCGCTCTCTGCCGGCTTCATTTCACTGTCATTGTAAGACCTCTCTATGTTATTCTGTGCTCGGTGAGGCAGAATATCATAAAAGTACATTCGTAGCTTTCATCGTTAGAAGAGGCTTGTCTAAACAAACAATGTTAATTTTTTCACAAGCTGTTTCTGATTGGCTAAGAGTGTGCCTAAAACACCCATTTGCACTACACATGTCATTCGATTGCATGATAATACGTATTACGTTCTATCAGTTCAAGTCTTCCACTGTTTCAATGGTTCACAAAAAGAGGCCGGATTCTACGTACGTTAAAACATACTTTTGACAATTGATATGCGTACCGTATTAAATTATCAATTTGAATGTTTTTGCTTAATAATTCTCCAACAATTTAATTTGAAGTAACGGCACGGTACTCCCTAGGCTTTAAATTTCGCAATTACAAACGGCTACGAGTATAAACACTCCAAGAGATTAAAACTAAAAACAGAAACAAAACTCTACATCAATAAAATACAAACATCACCTGGCTTCTGTATGAATCCCGAGAATCGTGGTTATTAAATAAAAACATCTTCTAGCACTCTTTTAGCCCACACTTAGGAACTCGTCTATTTTCCGTGTGTTTCAGAGACAACTCAATGTTACACTGACAGCAGAATTAACATCAGGTATATTCAATGATTAGGCTGCTATTGTTGGTCACTGTTTGGTTGTTTCGTATTAATGTTCCGATATGCGGCACTGTTTCAGTGTTTCAAAACCACCATGTTTCACGGTTTTAAAACCGACGTGTTTCATTCAGCTCTATTTCGGATCACATTTGCGATCGATACTAAAACTGTTTCGTCCTATGGGTTTCACTGTTTCAAAACAGCGGTGTTTCAGACCACTAATGCAGGAAGGCGCAACAAACTAATTGTATCGAAACAGTGGTATTTCGTTATGCTGAATCTCGGCACAGATACACATTTAAGTTACCAGTATGTTAACAGTTTAAAAAGTGTCAAAAACTAATCGACAGACTTGAGTCTGCAGCTTAAGATTACTGAAATGAAGAATCGTTTCAAAAGTGACTCCTGTATTCCGAAATGAGTTAATGTCTGATTTATCAGCGTAAATGAACAATAAAACAACGCTCAAAATTTTAGGTTTATCTGGCCATGTACGGTAGTAAAAACTGGCGACTAAACCTACAATTTCCTTTTTAAAGTAAGAAACAACGTAAAACCTGAAATGGCATTTTATACTAACAAGGGGAGATCGAAAATTTAATCAGATATTTTTTGTGTCCCAGCCTCGTCGCCGCTTTTGAGTCTCGTTTCCGTCGTAGGTGTCGGTGGCCGAGTGGAATGAGACCGACACAGGAATAAAGATAGCACGCTGGTGCAGGTACGGAGGGGAGCAGCCAGAAACTAGAAACACTAGAGTAAATTATAACAAGATATATATTGCACAGAATTTATACAATACTTAACTTTTACATAGTACTGCAGAATGTTGATATATAGTTGAGCTAGAGTCCTGCCTAGTGCCTAACTGATAGCCAAGTCTTCACTGGTGCCTATCTGATTACGAAGGTCCTAACTGGTTGCTATCTCAGTCCCAAGTGAACGATGTCGTTCACTGGTGGCCACGAGCGGAGTTGCAGCAGAGGGCGCTCGTGGCTGCCGTCGTAAGAACGTCGCGCCGTGTGTGCATGGCGGCGCGCGGCGAAAGTAGATGGCGCGCACTTTGTACTTGTGCGACACCACAATATTAAAGAGGTTGAGTTTTTCCCACACCGTTTGTTTCTTACGAGCGAAAACGAAGTTACCTAACATCGTCACAGTGTTGCCCAGACACTCGTGTAAAATAAATTTCTTATACGATACTAGCTGGTACCCGGCGCGTTGCTACCGCAGAGGAAATAATTGTGCAGAGAACGTTTGAAATTTGAAAGTGTTACCTTGTTTAAATACGAATGATATACATAAAATAGAAATAAACGAACAAATATGTATGAGATTTACAATCTTCCATTAGTACGTCTCCTCCCGTCCTCCTCCCCGTCCCTCTGTTCGTCTCGTTTCACCTGTAAGTCACCATCTCCCCTCTCTCTTTCTGTCACCTCCTCCACCCTCTCTGTGTCCGTCCACTCCCTCCCCTTTCTGTCCGTTTCCTCTCCTTTCTATATATGAAAACATACATATAAGTGCCAAGTTTCATGGTGACTGGTCAAACGGTGTCAGATTCGCAAGGTACACTCCGCCATGCTAAATTCACTGGCTTTTCAATTATAAAAATGTCCTTCATGAAAACATACATTTATTTGCTGACTTTCATGATGATCAGTCAAACAATTTGGATATTTGTTGTAACGTACCTTTCGGCATGTACCTAAGGAGGCATACGAAAGGTAGCCCATATATTAATTCGGGGTATAAGCTATCCTCTTTCCACAGTTCATTCAATTCCGTCCAGCCGTTTCAGCGTGAAGAGTAACAAACGTGTTAACCCACAATAAGTAACCTCCGCCCTGCACTGCATGGCGGTTTCCTAAAGGTAGCCCGAGTATTAATGCACGGTATGAGCTATCACTTGTCCAAATTTCATTCAAATTTGTCCGTCTCGTTCATCATGAAGGAGTAGCAAACATATTAACCCGTTGTAAGGAACCCTCCGCCACGCACCATAGGGTGGCTTAAGAAATTTATTAATCAGGGTTCAGTCACATCCGTCCAGCCATTTCAGTGTGAAGGCGTGAGAAACGAATTAAATAATTGTATAGCACCCTCTGCCATGCAACATACTAAGTTAATTTTAGTATTCCTACAACCTTTGCGCGAGTGCAAGCAATGAGTTGACAAAGTTTTATCGCAATCGCTGTACGGTATGGCCGAGCATAAAATACAAACAAAAAGACAAAAAAACAAACATTAATTTTCTCATATTAGATTTGTGTATTTATTTTCAACTTCGCATTAAAGTCATACGTTGGTAACAACAAATTCCATCTGCTGGTGGTTTTCAACCCCAATGATTCGGTACGCTTGATATGCATCAAAGCTGACAGCGAAAAAACCGTCATTTAAAAATCTGAATGAAATATGCTTTCCACTGAAGCATATTTTTAAAAAAATTATCTTACTTTAAATTGCTTAAATAAAATTCACATGGTGTGAACAATATTTATGTTTTAAATGTTTCTTTGATGATTATCACCCTCAAAAATGCAACGTAGCTTCCAGAGAGAGTTGCTAGAATTTTCAGAAATTTTATTTCATTCGAAACTTCGCCGAAATCTGAAAATTAACTAATTGAAATCATTGTAGGTAATCTGAATGTATTAATACTACACTGATAAACTAAATTGTTGAAACATATTTAAAAATTTCATCGGGATCGGAATACAACTGTAGAATCCTACGAAGTCAATAAATAAATGGTGAGGATTTTCCCCCGTATGGAAGACAACTGATTTTCAGAATGAAACTTCACTATGCAGCGGAGTGTGCGCTGATATGAAACTTCCTGGCAGATTAAAATTGTGTGCCGGAACCGGGACTCGAACCTGGGACCTTTGCCTTTCGCGGGCAAGCGCACTACTGACTGTGGTATCCCGACACGACTCACGATGCCGCCTCACAACTTCACTTCTGCCAGTACGTCGTGAGTCGTGTCGGGATAGCACAGTCGGTAGTGCGCTTGCCCGCGAAAGGCAAAGGTCTCAGGTTCGAGTCCCGGTTCCGGCACACAATTTTAATCTGCCAGGAGGTTTCACAACTGATTTTAATTACTTTTCCCAAACATGTTTCAGCACATTTTGTGCTATCATCAGTGGGTGGTTTATTTTTGTTCTGAAAAATTATAGTTACTTTACAATAGTCTTTTCAGGTACATCTAAAATGTTTTGTTGGTTCATTCGTTTTGAATTTGGTTAGGTTATCAGACAAATATAACTATTTCAGTTTGGTGAAATTAGGCCTAGATATATGAGTATCACATTTATTTTACATACCTTTACATGAGGCTAAGAAAAACTCATTAAGTAGCCTACTTATTTGTTGTTTTGGTAATAGTGTCATCTACAAACATAACAAACAGTTTAAAATTTCTTACTTTCTAATTTTCGGTTCGAGAAAACGCGTCATTACGATTCCTTTCCTTATCTTTAGATTCTGGTTGTTGCTGTTTCTTTTGTAATGTTTATATTATTTGTTTTCCAGGTTTGTTCGCGGTATGCATTACGCCAGTAGTAATATTCGGCGCATGAATACGGCTGAAAGCTGTTCATTTGGTCTCTGGGTGTTTTGTTTTGAAGAGTTGGGCGCGAAATACGAGTGGTTACTGTTAGTGTCGTGTTATATTCGTCTGTTGATGGCGAATGTTGGAGTGAAACAGTATTGTGGATGGGTTTTCGTCTTATTTACAATTCGTAAATGCATATACTGTACATCTGCCTGTGTGTGTTGTGTTTTTCTTTTTGTCTGTGTGTTAGATGTTTGTTGGTGTTTAGGTTTTATTATGTTTCTGAAGTGGTTGTGATGTGTATCTCTCTCTCTGTCAGACTCACACACAAAAGTCCACAAATCCTCTACTAACACACATCACAACCACCTGAGAAACATAAGAAAATCTAAATACCAACAAACACATAATATTTTCGCAACACACACACACACAGAAAAACACAAGTGTTTGACCGTGCCAACCATAGACGTTCATATTTAATTTCTTTCGAAATTACAACATGGAAGCTACGAAATGTTACTAGGCTAAGGAAAAGAAGATAGCTTTCGATTCTGCACCAATAATAGCGTATTACATGGCATATTGACATTAGGTTTAAAACAAAACGTAAATAGGCCTGAGCAATTCTCTATCACGTACAAATTGGCATAAATTTGCAATAAATAAATAAATAAATATAAAAAATAAAGTCGGACAATGTGTAAAACATGACTGTACGGGCACGCTGCAGTTGTATCACAGTCTAATGTTTACAGTCGCGACACTTACAAGCGCCAGTAAAATTTTAAGAGACATACATAATCGAGAAACCAAATTTCACTGATTCAGTGGTATAAGGAACAACTTCTTCATGAACAAATACTTGTGAATATATTTGCAGATTATTCCTTGAAAGTAATCAGAATATAAACAAAAGAGACAAAGAGGTTCGTTCAAAGAGCTGCAGCAGCAAAGCAGGTACAACCGCGCATGCGCGGTACCGATAACGTCAGTCACGCTATAGGAGAAAATTTTCCCCGCAGTTCATGCAGCCCGGAAGCTGCAGGACGCTGCAGCTGGGAGCTTCCTTGAACAGCCGGTAGGCTGCAGCATGCTGCTCTTGTAGTGTCTCTTGCTCTTCGAACACGAATTTGCGTACTGCTCATGCGCGGTAGCAGCCCTGCAGCTCTTTGGACAAACCCATAGTCTGTTCTCAATATGACTGTCAATTTTTTAAGGTATATCAGTTTGGTATGGAGTCTAATGAATCGCACAATATTACACTTCACTGTTATTTCTTATACGTTCATTTATTCTTTTAAGTATAATTACTTCAGCGTAAAAAGCAATTTTTTGGAGATTCTTGTGATTGTGGTTCAGCTGAAGCAACAATTGTAAAATTGGTTTATTCTTTGTTGGGAAACAGATTGATTTCTTTTGCCGTTGTATTGGTACGTCTGCCACGTTTTACCTTCGGTTACAGCTGTGCTGGCGGATTTGGTACGTTAAATACTGTAGTTATTACGTTCTATATACGTTTCCTACGTTCTACCCTTACCGATTTTACTGCAATTGTAGAGTAGAAAGGCGACGTCTTTTTGCCCAAGGGCAGCTCTTCTAGTATTTACTAGCAATTTTTAATTTATTAAAAGGTTAAATTCTACAATAAAAACCAGTAGGTTACAAGAAAATTGTACATAAACTATCCTGAAATGTACCGTTCCTTACCTTAAGAAACCTAAGAAAGACAAAGGTGAAGCTATTTTTATGTTATTACCTACTTTTATGGCAATACCTAGATTCCCGGATGTAAAAAGTATGTTAAAACCAATATAAACTCTACTATTCGCACTCACCAATACCGTATTCGGAAACGCAGCTTGCCGGCCGCTTCGATCGCTGCTGTCGCAGAATATAACACAAATCAGCGGGAGTGCCGTGACTGTAAATGTTAGACCAGTGATCTCTATAAAAACTGGATGTATAACTCTGGTGTCTGAGCATAGAATTGCAGCGTGCCGGCACATTCATATGTTTTGCACACGATTTCGCAATGTCCGCCATGTTTAAATTTGGCAAACGAGTTTCCATCAGTTATTACGTGACGAAGAATTGCTTGCTTACCTATTGACTTGGAATTTAATTCAATATTCGATGTTTTCGGCTGATATGGGAGCGGAATAGAAACATATTTTCTTTTCTTATTCTTTAAATGCTTCTTAGCAGCCATGTTTGAATTAGGAAAGAAACTAAATATGAATATCTATGGCTGGCACGCTAAGACAACTGAAGTTCAACATCCAGATAGTATAGGAGATGGACGAAACAGTTTTCACACTACCTTTTGCAATCGTGACGTCACCCGTCAGCTTTCGACTATCGAGTTGTGAACGAGCCAGTGTGAGCTGTGGGCCTTTCGATTACTTGTTTACTTGAGATAAAGCTTAATAGTTTTAAATACGCCTATGCTGTGATCATCCAGTTCGCTAAACTAGTTTACTGTTGAGAAAATACACCATATGGTAATAGAAAAGTGTATAAACGATGGTGAAGATTTTTTTTTTTTTTTTTTTTTTACCTGGTACAGGCAATTGTAAATTTTAGTAATTTAAGGGGCTATTTGACTAGAATGTTATTTAAACGTGTTCCAGTAATGTCATTCTCACTTTAAGTAGCATTTGTTCGTATTAGCACATTCATATCAGAAAAGCTTAACAATCAATGCTATTCATTATTACTAGTAAATAAGCAATTTCTACAACGAAGTATAAGCATATATGTGTTTCATAGATTGGTTACTACAGTGCTGTACGGGACATTTAAAGCAGTAAGTAGGCTACCTAATACTTTTTTAAACACTACAATTGGTTAAACAACAAACAAAAATTTTATTAAAATGCAGGAAGTATTACACGCACTACACAATCACATTCTTATAAACATTCGTTGCTATAACTACAGTTCCACAACTGTCAAAATCCGTACAATTCCCTCATTATACAGTCCTAAACATTAACTCGACGCAACAGGGATCGACAAATCGATAGTCTGGTTTCAGGTCGCCTTCACAGCGCCGCTACGATTATGTCACGATTGCAAAAGGTCGTGTGAAAACTGTTTCACCCTATAGAGATCAATGTGTTAGACTGAGGTTCTATGCTCTGTGACCAGTTATCTATCACAGATATATATTACTAGACTGGCAATGCATACAGTGTTATTGTTGTCAGTGAAGTCTCGCTTCCATACTATAAATTGGGTGAGCAGTGGTGTGTTATTACATTAAGCAATCGTAAAAATACAGATGAACTGACGTAAATACGTTGTCTTTAGAGTTTTGATATATGGAAAGTTCTTGTTTTGTATCTGGCTGCAATTTTTTGAACTGCAGTAAGTAATTATGAATTGCATTGATTTGCTGTTATTATTAATCTGTTACCAATTTAATTCAACTTCTGACTTTTTTCAGTAGTATGGTCATTTTAAAAGTGTTGCTTATCGTGGATAACATGAATCCTTGTTACAAAATCTACAGTCTGCTTTGACACATACACTAATGAATCGCGTTTCCTTTTTTTATTACTGTAATCTGTTACCAGTTTCGATCAACTTCTGCTTGTCTTTTGTAAAGTATAAATGTGCTTATGTGTATAAGACATATCTTTATTCTTGTGAGTGTATTTCAGATAAGTACAGTCTACTTTAACTGTACGTAACAGTAAAATATTACCTACCATTCCGTCGGCCTCGCGCGATTATGTTGGCAACATCAATGGTAGAAAGTCTTTGCTAAGATGTTAATATTATTTGGAATTCACCTAGAGTGACTTGATTCGTGTTTCGTACAGTAAATAATTAATTCTGTTCCTTCTCCATGGTTGACAGGTTCTTGTACGTATCCTCGTTCACTCAATAAAAGTAACTGCCCCAGTAAAACGAAGATTTGCTTTGTCATGCGACTGATCAATGCCAACGTCACATGATTGGCAACATAATCACGCGAGGCCGACAGGACGGTAAGTAAAATTTACCCATACATAACACGCTATTCTCTTAACACGCTTGGATAATGTAAGTATTAAATTGAACTATTGCTTAAGTATTAGCTCAAGTGCAAATAATGTTCAAACTAACTAGTATATCGTGTCATAAAATCGTAGTAATACCGTACGGAAACTTTTTGACGTGAGGTAAAGCAACAGGACGGCGTCAGGCTTCAGTAACAGAGAAAAGTTCGCCAGTCTAGAAAAAAATGTCTGTGTTATTTATCTAGGTAGTACGCAAAGCACTGATTCAGATGGTCAAAAGAAAATTTTTGTTGACAACATACGTGTTTACTGACTCCAGAGATCGCTTGACTATGGTTGCCCTTAAGTGCTCTGCTGATTGTGAAAGTCTTTAAATCGCTACCAGAAAGATATCTATCGTTCTAAAGTATGGTAGATTTTGACCAAATCCTAAAAAATAGTGTTAGGTATCCGGAAGTAGCTTGTGTTAAAAACTCGAAACGCAACTGTTGACGGAAAGAAAACACATTTGAAATAAATGTACGAACATTTCTCTTGTTCGCAATAAGCTTCATAGCTGCGACTTCGACCTTTGGTGACACAATCTACAGCTATTGCTATATTTCAGCTTTCTAATGCGATGGAACATGCTGTTTAGTCTGTGTTTTAATAATTTCAGCGCGGTAATTCTGTAACTGGCATGTTTGAGAAGCGCGCGCGAAGGTTCACGGTTTGAAGTGTCCTGGTGTTTGCTTTCCTCTTGAGCTAGGAACACGGGATGACTCTTTTTTTCTCTTTTTTTCTTTTTTGTTTTTCCGTCTAGCGGCTATCGTATAGACATTAGAACGTCTGTCATACTGTTACAATATATCATAAAAATTTTACACCACTAACCGGAGCTGGTGCGAAGACAAATGGTGCAAAGAGACGAATTCATTTTGAAAAATATGTCAGTGGGACTAAAACTAATGCTCAGCTAATGGAACCATTTAAATGTGCACCGTTCGGGTTTTACGAATAGAGATAGGACCCATTTTGGGGAGGTTTTTCGGATCGTGTCACTTCTACTCTTCCAACTTGTACGAATCGAGTCAAAGGTAAGTTAATGGATAAAGACAAATATATTTAACCTAATCTATATCTATAAATGTGAATGTCTGTTCGGTGTACGTTTATCACGTCTGAACCACAAGACATAAAGAGCTAAAAATTTGGACAGTTACTAATATCTACGCCGGCCGCGGTGGCCGAGGAGACTGAGGCGCTTCAGTCACGGTCTGCACGGACACTACGGTCGGGGGTTCGAATCCCCCCTCGGGCATGGATATTTGTGCCGTCCTAGTTCGTAAGTAGTTCATAAGTAGTTTGTAAGTTTAGGGACTGATGACAGTTAAGTCGCGTAGACTAGACAAACATTTGATTTTGAAAAAAACTAATATCTACCCGGGGAAGGCTTTAGGCACGGTTTTATGGCGATCGGATAGCTATTGAATGTTCGGTGTACGCTTATCATGTCCGAACGACAAGACGCAGAGACTTAAATATTTCTATACCTGAGGAAGGTTTTAGGCACGGTTTTATAGCGATCTGATAGATATTTAGTAATTTGAAGAATATAACGCGAAATGCGGAACAACAATTACTCTTTGAAAATTATATTTACTCTTGGAAATTGGTTTTATTGGTTGCATTGTTACTTAAGGGTTGATAATTGAAAAAGGGTGGAATATATTTGGATGCGCCTCGGTTGCACAGTGGTAGAGTGCCAGACTACAAATCTAAAGGTCGCGGGTTCGATCCCCGCCAGGTCCTAGGATTTTTATCTGTCACTTTCCACTTCTTTCACCTCTGGCAGTATTGCTCATGTGAAATATACCGAGTAGCACCGTGGTTCGGAACCCACGTTAAACAGTAGGTCCCCCTATAACTGGCTGGGTAAGTCAGTTCGAAGGTCGGAGGAAGGCAATGGCATACCACCTCCAAACAGGACCATGCCTAGTAAAGCACTGTGGTGTTCAAACCAATCTTCGGATTGTTGACTGCTTTACCTTATATTTGGATGGAAAGTTATCGGTGTATACCAAATTCTACTTGTGTGTGTGTCTGTGTGTGTTAATATTCCGCTTTGCAGCGAAAACTACAGAACGCAAACGAATGATCTGTGTGTAATTGTTGTCCGAAGTCTCCTGTTGTACACCATAGCAGTTCTATGCCGATACCTATAAGGGGGTGGAAGATATGGTGGTTGAAAGTCGTCAAATTATAAAAAAATTCGGACTGAAGGCCAGCGATGACGTTTGCGACTCTATAGCAAGGAGATTACATACAGCGAAACGTGATGCCACAGACCATATCTTTGGTCTATTCGTGCTACAATGTCTTCAGCTCTTTCTCTGTAGGGATAAGCATACGAATAAGGAAATATAAGAGTAAATACATAAAGCAGTAAAAAAGAAATTTCTTTTGATTCATCTGTTAAAAAAATCGATTTGACGTTTCGCGCATTATCTATCATAATCAACCAACACGCGAGCGTAGCCGTGGATTTAAGCTAGTAATCAATATTCACTGTCGAGAAATGATACTTTAAAAGACAAGCGTTATTTAGCACGGGCAAAGCTCTTGGGTGTCGAAACAATGGTGTACTTACAATGTGATAGTACCTTGTCAGCTGATTATCGTTTCGTTTTTTATTCGTTTATTGCAGTAAGCTTGTAAGTACGTACTGTGAAATAATCGTAAAGTTGGTGATTATTTCGTTTTCCATTGAAAATTTTGAAGATATTCTTAACTGTAACCCATGTAGACTACTTTTACTGAACTGTGGTACAGTAAAAGATGGGAACGTCAATGAAAGATGCTCGATTACAGCACAACAAATAAATCCTGTCAGCGCCAAAGACGTAAAAGATGAGCTCTACGTTCTTGACTTGTCGTAGTAGAAGTAGTGTAGTAGTCAGCACAAATCAAACGATTTTGCAACCTTCTCGTGATGTAGTCCTCCAGGAAGGACTTCGTCGTCTTGTCTCCAGTCATTCCTGCAGGCACGGTTATCTGAACCTATGATGCTACACAATCTCTCATATAAATGATTCGTACTCTCGCGAATTCTGAAACGCTGAAAGAGATGGAGGAGTATGTCCTCTTGGCATGCTATGTTTCAAACGTACCTAAAAGTTCCAGTAACTTTACGTGTTACGCAAATCCGATAGGCACCATGTGCTCGTTCCGATTTCATGAGCAGCAATAGGAAAATGTCATTTTATGTTCAGATAATAGTGAAAATTAAGTCAATGAGGACGAAATTTTAAAACGTTCAGTAGGGTATTTTCCTGTGTTAAAAATATGGTTTAAATTGTTGTTATTCTGAATGATTATAGCATTCACATAGCATTTTCGCGCATTATTCTTACAAAACATCTATTATTTGTTCGTAATTAAAGCTGAAAAAAAATTAAATTTCACGATTAGAACACATGTTCTAAAACGCTCTGTTATTGGCTGAAGTACTGATGACGTCAAAGACCACTAGGACGCTGTATCGTTGTTTTCTTAATTTCTCAGCGTAAGGTTTAGTTTCTTCGTGATGTAAACGCATTTACAGCTTTTATGGCACAGTGGAAAAGAATTATATGAAAGCTGAGGGCCGAAAGCTCCCTAAAGTTGTTGCATTTATGGTACCTCCATTCTTTTAAAACAATCCAAATTTTTATGTGCTTGAAATAAGAAACGTGAAAACTGCATTGTAAGTAACGCAAACCTACATTTTAAAGTTAATTATTGCTAGAGATATTTTATGGCATTGGAAAAAGAACCCTACTTGTTGGTGTCAGCAGACTTACTCTGAAGTCACCAAATTATGCGTTAAAATGTAAAATTTTACCTTCTATCCAGACGGCTTCGAGTGATTGTTTTAGCATCATCAACAACACGGTAGAAAATCTTTGCCAAGATGTCTGGACTACATAGAATGACTCGATTCGATTAATATATCGTACAGACCATGAAGTAAATAAATAATGCTGTTACTGCTCTATGACTAACATGTTCTTGTATGTACTGTACCTTGTCCGCTCAGTAAAAGTAATTGCCCTTGTAAAGCCAAGGTTTAGTAACAAATCATATGCGTTGCGTTGTCACGTGATTGGCCAATGGCGACGTCACATGATTTTTGGTATTCAGCATCTGTTGCCAACATTATCACAGGAGGACGCCGGAATAGTTGGTGAAATTTAATCCAGAAAAGCACACAGTTACGGGAGGAATTTTTTTTTAACTACTCAAGTGTAACATCAAAACCTGTAAAATACAGCAAAATGCCTTGTGCATATTTATACAATATTTCTAAATAAACGCACTTTTGGGTAACACTTTTAATCGTATTTACAGTTGCATATTGCAAAAGTTTAAAGGATAAATGAATCGGTGCATTAAAGATGTGTCTTATATACGTATTTTACTACTGTGTATGTTCTAGTAAAGTAACCAAAAGCGCGTTGGCGATGTACAAAACTATTCCCCAGTATGGAAACGGTTGTTTGAATAAGATCTACTGACGATAAAAGTGTTCAAATATTTAAATGTTTGTATTCTATGGGACTTCACTGCTTGGTTATTAGTGCCTAGCTTACAAGCTACTTAAACTAAGTTAAACTAACCTAAGGATTACACACACACACACACACACACACACACACACACACACACCCATGTCCGAGGGAGGACTCAAACCTCCGACGGCGAAAGACCGCCCGCACCTCAGTGCGCACGGCTATTCCGCTGCGGCGATAAAAGTGCAATTACTGAAGATAAGTAATCATTGCTATACTTTATAGGGGGCTAAAACAATATTCATGTTGTACTTTCACCAAATATAATAGGAAACGGCTTTATTACAAATAAATATAGGCTTGTAACATTATGAAGTTTTACTTCGCAAATGTAAACATCAGGTCATTAACCTGCACATAATAATACTTTACAACTTTTCAGTAGGAGAGAATGGTACGTAACAGTGAACTAATGGAATAACATCAAAATGATCCCCACATCAATGAACACCTCTTCGGGCAAGTGTCAACCACATTTTGCGGATTTTCTCATATTTTGGAACTTGCAAAACAATTTTTCTGGCGTCTTTATAGATGTACTGCTACAGTGTGGAACTAAGCAATATTTGTAGGTTATTTCGCGAACGTGAAAGCCCAAACAGTATAACACTATTCGTGTATCTTACGAGAGTAGCAGCAGCATCGTGGTTCCTGACGTCACATATATCACGTGACTGAAATGTAGCGTTTTAGCGGGCTTTAAAATTATTTGAATTTCGTTTCGTTGTTATTAAGTACTAAAATTCACAAGGTTCACATATTAGGAGCATAATATGACATAGTTAACAATTTATAACGATTTACAGATAAAAGTCAAATATTCTATTGTTCGTAACTCTAAGGGACTTAAATGCTACGGTTATCAGTCCCTAGGCTTACAAAATACTTAAATTAACTTATTCTGTGGACAACGCATACAAACACACACACACACACACACACACACACACACACATGCGCTCCGCAGCAAGGCGCCTTAGAGTGCCCGACCCTGCACCACACAATCGACGGTTGAGTGGGATTATAGTACATTCCATGTAAATACAAACAGAACCAATTACGAAAGAAAACCAACTTGCACAGTGTTTTGTTGACAACGTGGGCCTTGTAAGTCTCTCGCCACTCTTATGCTCTAACCTCTTAACGACAGAAATTTCGGGTCATTTGACCAGTCCACGGTTTTCCAGTCATCTAGAGCGCAACCGATATGCCCATGAACGCAGGAGAGGCGCTGCAGGTGAGGCGGTGCTGTTAGCAGAGGTACTCTAGTTGACCGTCTGATGCCGTGGTAAACTGACGCCAAACTGCACAGCACTGGCCTAACGGACAGGTTCGTCATAATATTGATATATGTAGTTATTTCGAGGAGATTTGTGTCTGTTGTCCGCCTCCGTAGCTCAGTTGAAGCGTCGCTGACTACCACGCATGAGGCCCGGCTTCGATTGCCGGCAGGGGACTGGGTGTTGTGTGTTGTCCTAATCATCATCATCTCATCATCATTGGCACGTAAGTCGCCCACGCGGCGTCAAATAGAAAGACTTACACTCAGGCGGCCGAACAATCCCGTAAGGGATCTCTCGGCCAAGAAAGCCATACGCTCATTTCATTTTGTCTGTTATGCAAACGCTATATTTTCGCCATTAAGTGCGGATCGTCGGCCACTGCATTGACTGTCGTGAGAGGTAATCTCTAAAATCGATGATTCTCGGCCAGTTCTCGACACTGTGGATCTCGGTATTTTGAATTCCCTCATCACTTCCAAAGCAGAATGTCCTAAACATCTAGCTACATTTATCATTTAGAATTCAAAGTCTGTTAATTCCAGCCGTGTGGACATTACCACACCGGAAAGCTCTTAACCTTCATTCCCAGTGTTGTTCCTGAACAACAACGTATTAAAAATTGATTTATACCGTATTTTGTACATCAATCCTTAAAGTTCCATTTTTGTTGATGAACAGCATGCTTGTAGTGCGACATTTTGCAGCTTGGTACGGCGTGTAGCCACTTCTAAGGCATTAATCAGTCCATCTTGGAGGTTGTGTTGCATCGCAGTCTGTACGTGGCTGAGAGTATGGGCTTGAGTGTGGTTCCTTTTATTTTATTGCAGCAGTGAACTGCCTTGTCTTGTCTTGCCTTGTCTGTGTTGAGGCGAAGATTATGGTAGCATTATTCATCTGGCAGTGTCAATTATCAACAAAATAACGTCCAAGTAATAAAATACGTCGATACAAACGTTTGTGTTGTGAATTGAAATATAACACTTAAAAAATCAATAGTTCTGCCAGAAATTTTAAAACACGTATTTTGATGTTTACTGCTCTGTATTAATACAGAAGACGCTGAATTTTAATTTTTCTAAAGATGATTTCATAATCTTGGACTGAAAGCGTTAACATGAAACAAGGTAGAAAAATCACAGCTTGCCAATTCACCGCCCTTTTTGTGTACTGGATACTTCCGACAGTTGCATTTCTGCTTCTCGCTGTCCAATGACTTTTGTCACTTCAGTGTAATTCGCACTCATATCTTAATGGAAAGACCAGTAAAGCCACGTGACCAGATATGTTTTGTGATTGGCGAAGAGATTTAATTCAGACACGTAAGGTATTTAACGACTCTTTTTTGATGCGTTTGTTCTTGATAATGCCTACAAAGCCGAAATTGCAATATTGTGAAAGAAGTGAATAGTTGAAAACTTACAACGAAGTGGTGACAGTCTCGCAAAGAGAGAGAGAGAGAGAGAGAGAGAGAGAGAGAGAGAGAGAGAGAGAGAGAGAGAGAGGCAGAGAAAACAAATTGCAGAAACCGTCTGGCAGTGCTAGTATAAAACGTTCATAATGTATCACTTCGCATTTACATCATAATCTCAGTCTTTTCGCACTTCATGTAAGGTCGGCGTAGTTTTGCTGAATCCTTCTCTTCTACAAATGTCATTGAAGTGCTTCTTCTCTGAGCCATCCTTTCTCCTGTAGGCCCCCTGCTATCTTGTCTTTCCATCTCAGTTTCTGTCTTCCTCTTCTCCTTGATCCTTCGATTTCCAGGTCTTCAGCTCTTCTCCCCACATAGTACTCCCCACTTCACTGAATATGTCCATGTCCTTCTAGGAACTTCTTCTCTATTGTCCCCTATTTCACTGTTCCCCCGATGCACTTATTCTATCCTTTCGTGTCACCCCGTTCATCCACCTTAGAATTCTTATTTCTGCCACTTCCATCTTTTTCTCTTGGGATTTTGTAATTGGCGAAGTTTCTGCACTATACAGCATCGCAGGCCTCACCACAGACTTTCCTTTCATTTTACAGCTCACCTTATTATCACATAGAACCCCACCCAGTTTTCTCCAGTTCATCGATCCACTATTCTGTGCTGTATTTCGGCCTCCAGTGCTCCATCACTTTGCATGTAAGAGCCCAGGTATTTAAAATTCTTGACCAGCGTAAGTTGTTCTTCTTGCAGGTTAATACATATAAATCTTTGGCATCCTTTGTCCAGATATACTTTGTTTTCACCCTGCTAATTCTCATTCCACTTTCCTCTTGAGCCTTTTTCCACTATTGAAGGTTATCTTGAATTGCCTCCTCGATGGTTCACAGATTACATCATCATCGGCAAACATCATGCTCCAAAGTACCTCTTTTTTCACATCTTTGACTAGTAAATCCATGACAAGGTTAAAGAGATATGGGCTGACAGCAGATCCCTGATGTAGTCCTATTCTCAATGCAAATGCCTTTGTTGCACCTGCACTACTCCTGACTTGTGTCATTGCACCTTCATACATGTCTTCTACCACCCTGATATATTTTTCTGGCGCGTATTTACTTCTCAGACATCTCCGTTTCTCTTGCCTGATATGCTTCTCAAGATCGATGAAGGCCATATGCAGTTCGGTTTGTACTTCTCTGTGCCTCTCCATCAGTTGCTTTAGTGCAAATTCGCATTTACATCAGTGCCTACGAAACCTTCTGCAGACGATACTGGAAGTCACGCAGTAGGACAGCAACGTGGAATTGTTTGAGCGGCCAGTATTTTCGAGCTGCGACAGTTCCCCTCCCCAGGGGCTGATCTCGCACTGCTCCTGACTTGTCATTGAACCTCCATTCATGTCTTCTACCACTCTGATATATTTTTCTGGCTCGTATTTACTTCTCAGACATCCCAGTATCTCTTGCCTCGGCACTATGTCATATGCCTTCTCAAGATCGATGAAGGACATATGCAGTTCGGCTTGTACTTCTCTGTGCCTCTCCATCAGCAACCTGTGTGCAACTTCGCATTTACATCAGTGCATACGAAACCTTCTGCAAACTATACTGGAAGTCACGCAGTAGGACTGACAACAGCGTGGAATTGTTTGAGCGGCCAGTATTTTCGAGCTGCAACAGCTCCCCTCCCAGGGGCCGATCTCGCAGAGCCGGCGCTGAGCGGTGCTCCATTTTTGATGCGACGCCAGGTACGGCGCGCCCCGCCGCCCCGCCGGCTGGCAACATATAACAACTGAACATTATTGCATTCCGGCCCCGCGACTTGCTTAGCGGCGGCAGGGCCCGTGTTCCACCGGCGCAGGCGGGCGGGCGGGCGGCGGCAGCCAGTTTAATAACCAGCGGCGCGGAAGCGGGGGCGGCGGGGGTGGCGGGGGCGGAGGCGGGGGCGGCGCGGGGGCGGGCGGAGCGCGCGTCGAGTGGCGGCGCGGCGCGGCGGGCCCAGCCATTCTTCGCCAGCGCCAATATTGTGCTTGCCTGTGCGCGCGCGGCGGCCCGCCTCAAATGTATAGATTAATTTGTGTTTCAGGTAATCTACAGGGAATGCACGCCCCCGCCGCAGCTCGATATGAGAAAGTGCTCGCGGGCTGCTGCCGAGTGCTCCGCGGATGATCGAGTGGCGCCCGCCTCCTCCCAGACTTCAGCTGCCATCCTCCGTCCACAGAGTACAGCTTTTCGTTTGCGACGTTACTGCGCAGTTAACTGAGTGAGCTTTCAAACATCCTTGTTTGAAACTTTCGTGGCAGATTAAAATTGTGTGCTGGAACCGGGACTCGAACCTGGGACCTTTGCCAGGCGCCAGCACCTATAATCTTCACGCTCGATAGCGCGTGAGTTCTGGAGCGTCATGTAGCGGTGCGTGCGTCGCTCCCGTTGGAAGTTCGAGTCCTCCCTCTGGCATGGGTATTCAAATGTTTGTAAAACTAAGAGACTTCTTTCATTAGTTCCAGGGCTGACAAACTACATGTTGTTGTTGTTGTTGTGGTCTTAGGTCCGGAGACTGGTTTGATGCAGCTCTCCACAATACCCTATCCTGAGCAAGCCTCTTCATCTCCTCATAAGAACGGCAACCCACATCCATTTAAATCTGCTTTCTGTTTCCATCTCTTGGTCTTCCTCTGTGGTTTTTCCCCCCACAGATTTCCCTCCAACGCTAAATTGACAATTCCTTGATGTCTAAGGATGTGCCCTATCAATCTATCCCTTCTTTTAGTCAAGGTATGCCAGAAATTTCTTTTCTCCCCAATTCTGTTCAGTACCTCATCATTAGTTACGCGATCCACCCACCTAATCTTCAGCATTCTTCTGTAGCACTACATTTCAAAAGCCTCTATCTTCTTCCTGTCCGCACTGTTTATCGTCCATGTTTCACTCCCATACAAGTCAACACTCCACACAAATGCCTTCAGAAATGACTTCCTTAGGCTTAAATCAATATTCGATGTTAAAAAAATTCTCTTTTTCAAGAACGCTTTTCTACCCATTGCCATTCTGCATTTTGTATCCTCTGTACTGCGACCATCATTTGTTATTTTACTGCCCAAGTAACAAAACTCATCTACCCCCTTAACCAAATTGAATTAAGGGAAATCAGAACGGGCTTTTTTTTTCGTTTTCGAACTTTTATCTCATTATAAAATTTGCAATTCTCCGAATAAATGATGTATATATTACTTATAAATAAAATATAATCTACACTGGTTAAAAATGATAAATTTTTACGTGCATTACTTTAAGATCTAAATAAGTCGGTAACTTTTTATGTAGAAGGCTGTGGACTGCTGTGTTATGAAGGTTAACACATTGACTGCCAAGATGATATTTCGTCCATGTGTTCTTGTGCCACATTGAATTCACGAATAGTACTTGTAAAGCCAAATTGATTTTTTGTGTGGTTAGATGTCTTCTTTCGAACATGTAGAACTAAGTTACCTGCAGACGTGAGGCGTATATGGCTCACGGGGCCCAACAACTGCATTTTAAAACAATCATGATTGTAGACAAGCAACCCACATACTGCTCACATTATTTAAATCCACAATAGGTGTAAAAATCATTTTGGTAGAAGTCATCAAAAATACTGTTTATCTCCATTTTATCACTGAGGTGTTTGTGTTTCTCTGCGCTATATTTTCACTTTTGTGGTTAATGTTTTCAGATTATCTTCTGTGTTACTCCCAATAGTACCAGAACGGTGAGTTGAGGTAATCATTACTTCTGCAGCCAATGACACACTGCTTACCAGTTATCACAGTACAGTGTGGGAGTGATAACCCAGCAGTTTAGTCCCCTTTAAACACCGAACAACAACATCACAATACAGTGTCTTTCCATTGTACAATAAAGAGTCAAGTAAGTCCATAACTGCCGGCCGCGGTGGCCGAGATGTCTGCAGCGCGCAAGTTACGGTCTGCACGGTCACTGCGGTCGGGGGCTCGAATCCCCCCTTGGGCATGGATATTTGTGCCGTCCTTAGTATAAGGTAGTTCGTAAGTAGTTTGTAAGTTTAGAGACTGATGACCCCGTAGTTAAGTCCCATAAGCTCTACAAACATTTGAACATTTTTGAACTCCACAACTATTCTGCTAAGAACATCAGAGTGTTCAGTGGGGCCACCACTTTTAAACTCATAGTTGAAACGCATTGTATGTGAGCCCCATGCTTACGAGGCATCTAAATACAACGCAGCCTGTGAACCAGTTCTGCCTCAAAAAATGTTCAAATGTTTGTTAAGCTAATGGGACTTAACTACGGGGTCATCAGTCCCTAAACTTACAAACTACTTATGAACTACTTGCGAACTAGGACGGCACAAATATCCATGCCCGAGGGGGGATTCGAACCCCCGACCGCAGTGACCGTGCTGACCGTGACTGGAGCGCCTCAGTCACCTTTTTTTTTTTTTTTTTTTTTTTTTTTTTTTTCCTGTACTGCTAGTTCTCCTTGATGCGGACGCTGATCGTTTTTGTTCGTTCTTGTTCGATGTATTGTTGGCTCAGCTTTTTTATTACAGAGAGCGTTGAGCTCTCTGACCGGGCGCGCTGAGCCACGGCGCCCGGCAGTCACCTCGGCCACCGCGGCCGGCAGTTCTGCCTCACACGGCTCACTGTACACTGAGTACCTAAACCAAACGTGGTTCACATGACGTCATAACCCGTGTAACTGTGAGCCGATATTGGCTCAGGTAGCAGTGAATGTGTAAAATTACGTGTTTATATTGTTAGCACTGTCCAAAAACACTTTCATATCGTTTAATAGTATAAAGACGCGTTAAATGTCGAAGTGCTAACGTTTTTGCGAGGAGAATTGGCGAGTAGATTGATAAATCTCTCAAAAAGTAAAATATGACGCTAAAACGAAATGAAGCAGGCAGTATGGGCTACCTTCATCCACAGACTGTCAACTGATGAAAAAACAGTTCACATCCTTTGCCCTCCTGGACCTAATACATGGTGCAAAAAAAAAAAAAAAAAAAAAAAAAAAAAAAAAAAAAAAAAAAAGTTCAAATGTTCCTAAATCTGTCGGACCAAACGCGCGCTCTGCAGATGGGCGCCTTAGACCGATCGGCTACTCCACCGCGGCAATTCATGGTGCAATTACCGCTATGCCCAGTACTCAGTTCATACAACCATAAACATTCCATCTCAGCAGCAGTCATGGATATCATAAAACCTATTTACAGAGACCTGGCAGATCCTGAGCTACTGCAAAGTGTCTGCATGGTCACACACAAAATCCCAATGAATCGTTCAATAATCGTATATCGATTCGCTTACCAAAACATGTTTTTGTTGGAATGAAGACACCAAAGTGTGTGTGTGTGTGTGTGTGTGTGTGTGTGTGTGTGTGTGTGGAGGGGGGGGGATGTCAGTGATGCCGTTATCGCAACAATTAATGATGAGAATATTGGTAGGGTGAAAGTGCTAAAGAATATGGATGGGAATTAATCCTGGAGTAAACTGCACCATAGAACTTTAACGATGGACAAGGTTCGCATTGATAAAGCCTTGTATGCAGCACTGTTGGCCACTAACGAGTCCAGAAAGAATAAAAGAAGTAAAAACTTGGAAAAAGATCAAGATGATGATATAGAGTACGGTGCAGGGTGCTTCTGAGTGACAAAATTAAGCAATATTAAGTGAGTTATAGTCTTTCGAAATTTGGAAGTCATTCCTGAAAATTTACAATTCTGTTAGAATATTCAAATTTTCAGGAAGTAATAACATACATATCCTGAGTCTACTGAACTAAAAGAAGAACATAATGTGATATATAATTAAAATTATTTAGAATAACGTATAAAAAGTACACAAAATTTTTACCGTGTAGTTGAAAAATTGTATTGCCGAAAGCAGTGCCTGAAATGCAATTATCGTAGTTCAGTAGAATCAGAACATACAGTTCAATATTCTGTAAATGTGTCATCTCAATGGCTACAGTCGACCTTGAAATACAGGGAAACCAAGTTACTAATTTTAACATTGTCGGGATAGGGCGTTGCAGCTCCCCTTAACCTAAGGACAACAGGCATATTCATGAAGAGGGAGGACTCGAACCTCCGACGGCGAGCAACTCCACGCTCTGCAGCAAGACGCCTTAGAGCGTTCGGCCTTTCCACCGCGGCGGCATGGGCGTGTGCTTCGTCCTTAAGATAAGTTAGTATAAGTGGTTTGTAAGTGTAGGGACTGTGGACCAGAATAGTTTCATCACTTAGGTCTACAAACATTTCAATTTTGTACCGTTTATAGCGTTATCACTTTTAACGAGATGTTTGCTATAACACGAAATCTAATGTTATCGTATTAAAGCTATGTTTTAAAAAGTCATTAAGACGACTTTGCAAATTACAACTTACAATATACAATGTCGTATACTTTATTAATATTATTATTACATATCTGCTATAACGCCAAACCAACACATTTGTTTGTTACGTATTTGGAGATTACTAAAAATAATATACAGCTTATTTTCGAAGTCACGTTTTCTGCAGATTTTGTGTTTAAAACCGGTATTGTGAGAACTATAACTTGAAACCCTAATTCAGTTCGGTAACACTCAGAGACTTCGTGCTGTACTGATCTCCAACTGTACAGCGTTCTATTAGTTGGTGTTGACTGCATTGCTGTCTGCTCTTTTACTGTATTGTTCTGTCGCTATGTCACAACATGTATTTTGTTCTTTTTTTCGTCATTTAACATGTATACGAACAGTAAAGTCAATATTGATTACACAAACTACGGAATAATATCTTTTAATTTTTAATACAGTTGATGGAATTTTGTCGTTCACGACTATTATACTATAAAGAACTTCGAAACACGTCCACCGAATTTGTTCGTGTTCCATATGTTATTTCACACACATAAATGTATTAGTACACTTGTTGGTCAATTTAAAATTCTTCTATTGTGTATTTTACTCATTTAATTAATTGACTAGGATGCTAATTAATTTATTTAAATTGCTATTTATGTTCTTGCCCCACACATTTATGAATATTTGTCTCCAGTGTGTGTGTATTTGTATATCTGTATGAATGTGGAAGGTTGCTTTAACATTGAATAATTGCTATGCAATGGATAGCAATCAGTGCTTCGAGATTTAGAGCCTCGTCTTGTGTTTAGTGGTGCATGCACTCATTCATCGTCTGCTCAGCCTTCTGCTACATGCAAAGACAGTGTTTGTAGAGAAGATGGCTGGTCGTTTTTGTTCTGGTAAGGCTGTGCCATCCTTTTTACACCTGCGAGGTTACCAGAGTAAGCCGCTGTGAGCTGTTAGGGGAGGTAAAAGTGTTTCCCTGGTAGCTTAAGTTGGTACTGAATAGTGCTGAGCGCACACTAGCAGAAGTGTGGCCAGGGAGCGTCCTACGCGTGGTCTGAGGCTTCAATTCTTCCTTGGGCCTTCGCAGTGAGTACCTGTCTGGGATCGTACTGAGAGGAGTGCATGTAGTTAGAACTTAAACTTTTTCAGATTGCTAGTTGTGTACTTAGAAATTTTCTGAGCAATTCTTTCTCCATGAGGGCAGAAGTGTTCAGTGCTTATCTGAAGTTCCTTAAGTCTAGTAAATGTAGCTTCAAGTTTTTATTTTAAATTTTATTAGAGTTTCTCGTCCTGGTGAGACCGATCGCACAACGTGCGCTCGCAAACGTCTGTGTCGGGCTGCAGCCATGAGAACCATTTGGTTGCTTTCTTGTTTTAATTTGTAAATAGTTTTTTTTTTCTTATTTAATTCCACATGTGTATTTTGTAATAACGTTTGTACTGTTGTGCCGTTAGTTTCTTTGTTCGGTACTGCACGTGCCATTTAGTGATTTTTTTGTATGTGCCTCCTCTCGAACACGAATGCGCTAGGGAATCAGTTTAATTTTATATTTGTAATCAAGACGACCATCATCTCTCCTGCTGCTGCTAGCATCGCCGTTGTAGGATTGCAGTTTGAGTAAGTGTCGCTAACCGTTGGCGTGTGATTGAGTTTTTTGGATGTGTGTGTTTTTCTTGTTAAATTCCTGAGTGTATGAAAATGTTCTTCACATAGCTCCACGTTCATATACGTGATATAGATTCAAGTTTTATTATGGGCAATAGTAATAGCAGCTTGTTTAATTAAATTGTACAGGTGTTGAATTTTTTGTAATTTATCTAGTCTACCCCACCCCTATGTTTTTCTCAGAATTCTGAGAATTTATTTAAAATTTATTACTCCCTGTGTTCCTCATTCACATCCCTCGTTTTTCTTAATAATGAATTATGTGGTTTATTGTATTTCTGCTAACATTTGGCTGCTCGCTTCACGAGTTAAGCAGTTAAATTTCCTTTGCGCTGAAACAGAAGCTATTTCAATTTTTGTTCATTGAACAGCCATTATTAAGTTGTCGCCATTTCCAGAAAGTGAGTTTAATCTTTTGTATGTTGTAAATGATTTTATCTGGCGACGACTATAGTAATTTATCTAGGTGGTTGTGTTTTATAGTGTATTTGAATTCTATTTGCTGTCGAATTACGAATCTGGGTGCCACAGCCAGGTTATTTTATGATAGACTATTTTACTTCATTTGTTTACTACGAGATCAATTAGAAAATTAGTTACAGCTAACTTGCAATTTATATCCACCACAGCCAACTTCTTTCAACTTATAGGAAGTTTTAAACGTGCACAACATTTTACCTTTCATGATCAAGGAGTGTGTTCGAAATTATTTAAGTATTTATATTTATATATTTGAATTATACTTCTTGCTTCATGTGTTATGATTTTTATATTTTTCTACTACACAAAAATAAAATAAAAAATTCCTCTTCAGTCCCCTTCAACAAATATTGAATGCTAATTACTGAAGATTATGCTACTACTTCAACTTTTTACTGTATGTCAGCCTAAAATTTACAGATATTTTTTATTAACAGTAAGCAAGATCTCGGTATTTACGTCTTTTGACAATAACGACCATTTACAATCAGTCCATTCCATCGGATTTCGTCTGCATTTTCTACAACTACGTCTGCAGTGTAAGGCAGCTCAAATACCAAGTGCACTAGAGGAGTAAATACCAGTAATAATTCATAAAATGCAGAAACCAGTTGCGTGTAATAACTTATTTGCTTGAGTGCCCTTCTTCTGATCTCCGCACACAACATGAGCTGGAGCTGTGAGGCGATGGCTACATAGTGAAGGAACTATTTCGTCCGGAAAACTCCTACGTTGAAGTAACTCAAGTAGCGAAGACGAACAAGAGATTCTTACAGACTCTTTGCCATACTGGCCAGGAGCAGAAGAGAAGCTCTAGTGTACGCTCGTAAATGAGTACTTCTAATTACAAGTACAATACAATGAAGCAATAATTTGTTCCTCTGATAACAGAGAAACAAATCAGAACAATTGAGGCAATGTAATCAGCACTTCGAAAATAGTATGAGACTAGTCACAGGACACAATGCCCACAACCCCTCACATGCGTCCTCTCACTAGGAGCGCAGCAAGCCGAATCCCACCCTTTTTGGCAAGCCACACGTCTCTCCTGCCGCTCACATCATAGCCAATCACGGCTCTACTTTCGAATGTCTCGCACCCACCATTTTCTACCATCCGACCGTCTTTCCCGCCAGAAAGAAACTTCTCAAATCGTCTGAAACATTCTAGAAACATTCGACCCTTCGACGGTTGGAATCATCCGCCCACCGTATCGTCTCCTGTTGGTTTTGGCGCGAAGACACCTACGGCCTCGGCAGATCAGTTCAAATGTTTCAAATGTTTGTATAGTCTATGGGACTTAACTACGGGGTCATCAGTCCCTAAACTTACAAACTACTTATGAACTACTTACGAACTAGGACGGCACAAATATCCATGCCTGAGGGGGGATTCGAACCCCCGACCGTAGTGGCCGTGCAGACCGTGACTGGAGCGCCTCAGTCCCCTCGGCCACCGCGGACGGCCGGCTGGTCAGTAACCCGCGACCTTGCTCTGCTCTGTTAACTACAGCCTCCCTCCGGTACGTTTGCATTTATTCTGACTCGACGCAGTCCGTTCCATCTGTGTTAGCTGAATTCTGACTTCCCGCTACCAGAAAATAACCATATGTAAATTCAATCATGTTAAATGTTGTCTCTCAGCATCAACCATATTTCCCAGTGATCTGCTCAGTAAACGCCGGCCAGGACACACGCGACAGCAGCAGCAGCGGCCCTCTACATTGTAAGATAACCGGCTTCTTAACAGAAGCGACTTATTTTCATTTCGTGTGTGCTTTCTTTTACAGTTGTTAAATCTTTAGTGTGCTCGCGTGTTTATTTACTAAGAATCGCGTTTAGTTGTCAGATCAGTTCTTGATATTTTAATGTATTAGATGGCATATATATTTTTCAGATTCGCCGTTAATAAACAGTTTATTGTTCATATTTTCCGAAGCTCACTGTTTATCAAACTTCTGTGTCCTCAGACGTACTTACTTGGAAGTTACATAGGTTTTTAGAATGACTAGGAACTGTGACTGCTGAGAACGGATGCAGGCAGAGTTGGTGACTCTTCGCTCGCAGCTTCAGGCGGTGTTGGCTTCGCTGGCAACGCTTGAGACTGCGGTGGGTGGGCGCCGCTGTTGTGGGCCTCTCGCGGGGGTACAGCAGACGCCCTGTGCGTCTGTTGTGCCCTCCGATCGGCCTGCGGCTGTGCCCAGCCCGCTCACTGCCCGCGAGGAGGTAGCCCCCCAATCCATGGTGGATTGGGAGGTCTCCTCAGCGCGTGTCAGTAGGCGTAAGACTTCCCGGGGGACCGAAGTGGAGGCCTCCCCGGTTAGTCTTGCCAACAGATTCGAGGCGCTGTCTGTGTCAGAGGATGTTCCTGACGCAGATGGTGTTGCTTGTCCTGTACTCGCCCCCCTGCGTTCGAGATCCGAGCACTCACGGAGGGTGGGTTTGCTAGTAGTTGGGAGTTCCAACGTTAGGCGGGTGATGGAGCCCCTTAGGAAAATGGCTACTAGGGAGGGGAAGAATTCCAATGTGCACTCCGTGTGCATACCGGGGAGAGTCATTCCAGGTGTGGAACGGGTCCTTCCGGATGCCATGAAGAGCACAGGGTGCAGCCAGCTGCAGGTGGTGGCTCATGTCAGGACCAATGATGTGTGTCGCTTTGGATCGGAAGAGATCCTCTCTGGTTTTGAGTGGCTATCAGAAGTGGTAAAGACTGCCAGTTCTTGCTTGCAAGATGAAAGTGGAGCTCACCATCTGCAGCATTGTCGACAGGACTGACTGCGAACCTTTGGTTCAGAGCCGAGTGGAGGGTCTGAATCAGAGGCTCAGGCGGTTCTGCGACCATGTGAACTGCAGATTACTCGACTTACGTCAAAGGGTGGTGGGTTTTCGGGTTCCGCTAAATAGGTCAGGAGTCCACTATACTCAGGAAGCGGCTACACGGGTAGCGGGGACTGTGTGGCGTGGACTTCCCTCCAACGTTAAATTCACAATTCCTTGATGTCTAAGAATGTCTCCTACCTATCTATCCCTTCTTTTAGTCAAGGTATGCCAGAAATTTCTTTTCTCCCCAATTCTGTTCAGTACCTCCTCATTAGTTACACGATCCACCCACCTAATCTTCAGCATTCTTCTGTAGCACCATATTTCAAAAGCCTCAATCCTCTTCCTGTCCGCACTGTTTATCGTCCATGTCTCACTCCCATACAAGGCAACACTCCATAAAAATGCCTTCAGGAAGGACTTACTGAGGTTTAAATCAATATTCGATGTTAACAAATTTCTCTTTTTCAAGAACGCTTTTCTACCCATTGCCATTCTGCATTTTATATCGTCTGTACTGCGACCATCATTTGTTATTTTACTGTCCAAGTAACAAAACTCATCTACCTCCTTTATTGCTTCGTTTCCCAATCTAATTCCATCAGCATCACCTGATTTTCTTACACTGCACTCCATTACCCTTGTTTTGCTCTTGTTAATGTCCATCTTATATGCACCTCTCAGCACACTGTCCATTCCGTTCAATTGCTCTTCCAGGTCCTTTGCTGTATCTGACAGAATTACTATGTCGTCGGCAAAACGAAATGTTTTTAATTCTTCCCCCTGAACTTTAATTCCTTCACCAAATTTCTCCTTGCTTTCCTTTATAGCTTGCTCAATGTACAAATTGAACAACATTGGAGAAAGACTACAACCCTGTCTTACTCCCTTTCCAACAACTGCATCCCTTTCATGCCCTTCAACTATGATAACCGCTGTCTGGTTTTTGTACAAGTTGTAAATAACCTTACGTTCCCTATAATTTACTCCTGCTTGCTTCAGAACTTGAAAGAGTTTATTCCAATCAACATTGGTCAAAAGCCTTTTCCAAATCTACAAAAGCTAGATATGTAGTTTTGCCTTTTCTTAATCTATCTTCTAGGATAAGCCGTAAAGTGAGTATTGCCTCCCGAGTTCCTACATTTCTCCTGAACCCAAACTGATCTTCCCCGAGTTCGGCTTCTACCAGCTTTTCCATCCTTCTGTATATAATTCGCGTTAATATTTTGCAACCATGACTTATTAAACTGATGGTTCTGTAGTTTTCACGCCTGTCTGCACCTGCTTTCTTAGGGTTGGGGATTGTAACATTTTTCTTAAAGTCTGAGGGTATTTCACCTGTCTCATACATCTTACACACCAGGTGAAACAATTTTGTCATGGCTGGTTCTCCCAGAGACTTTAGTAGCTCTGAGGGAATATCATCTACTCCAGAGGCCTTGTTTCGACTTAGGTCTTTCAGGGCGCTGTCAAATTCTTCTCTCAGTACAGTATCCCCTATTTCATCTTCATCTACATTCTCTTCCCTTCCTACAATTTTGTCTCGAAGTTCATTTCCTTTGTAGAGCCCCTCTATATACTCTTTCCACCTTTCAGCTTTCCCTTCTTTGCTGTGAACTGGTTTTCCATCAGTGTCCTTGATATTCATAGAGCTGTTTCTCTTATCTCCAAATGTTTCTTTTATTTGCCTGTAGGCTGTATCTATTTTCCCCCTATTTATACATTCTTCTACATCTTTGCATTTGCCTTCTAGCCACTCCTGCTTAGCCATTTTGCACTTCCTGTCAATCTCATTTCTTAGTCGTCTGTACTCCATTTTGCCTGTTTCATTTACTGCATTTTTATATTTTCTCCTTTCATCGATTAAATTTAGTATCTCCTGTGATATCCAAGGATTTTTTGTAGGTCTTTCCTTCCTACCTATTTTGTCCTCTGCTACCTTCACTATTTCATCTCTCAATTTTACCCATTCCTCCACTACTGTTTTATTTTCCCATGTTTCTGTCAATTGTTGCCTAAAGCTCCCTCTGAAATTCTTAAGAAGCTCAGGTTCCTTCAATTTATCCAGGTTCCATCTCCTTGTTTTCCTACCTTTTTGTAGTTTCTTCAGTTTCAGCCTACAGTTCATAACCAACAAGTTATGGTCAGAGTTTATATCTGCGCCTGGGTATGTCTTACACTGTAAAACCTGGTTGCGAAATCTATGTCTTACCATTATAAAATCTATCTGGTATCTTCCGGTGTCTCCTGGTCGCTTCCACGTATACAACCTTCTTTTGTGATTCTTGAACCAGGTGTTTGTTGTAACTAAATTATGTTCTGTGCAAAATTCAACCAGGTGGCTTCCTCTTTCATTCCTTTTGCCCAGACCTTATTCAACTACTATCCTCCCTTCCCTTCCTTGTCCTACTACCGAATTCCAGTCTCCCATAACAATTAAGTTTTCCTCTCCCTTAATTGTCTGAATAATTTCCTTTAGCTCCTCATATATTTCTTCGATTTCCTCATAATCGGCAGAGCTAGTTGGCATATAAACCTGTACTACTGTTGTCGGTGTTGGCTTCGTATCTATCTTGACAATGATAATGCGATCACTGTGCTGGTCATAGTAGTTTACCGCATTCCTATTTTCTTATTAATTATCAATCCTACTCCTGTGATACCCCCAATTGATTTTGTATTTATAATCCTGTACTCACCTGACCAGAAATCCTGTTCATCCTGCCACCGAACTTCACTAATCCCCACTATATCTAACACCAACCTATCCATTTCCCCTTTTAAATTTTCTAATTTTCCTACTCGATTAAGGGATCTAACATTCCACGCTCCGACCTGTAGAATGCCAGTATTGTCTTTCCTGATGATCACATCCTCCTGAGTAGTCCCCGCCCGGAGATCCGAATGGGGGACTATTTTACCTCTGGAATATTTTACCCGAGAGGATGCCATCATCATATGTTCATACAGTAGAGCTGCATGTCCTCGGGAAAGGTAACGACTGTAGTTTTCCCTTGCTTTCAGCCGTTCGCAGTAGCTGTGTGGCAAAGCCACATTAGCTGATGTTACAAGGCCAGCTCAGTCAATCATCCAGACTGTTGTCCTTGTAACTACTGAAAAGGCTGCTGCCCCTCTTCAGGAACCACACGTTTGTCTGGCCTCTCCACAGATACCCCTCCGCTGTGGTTGCACCTACGGTACGGCTATCTGCATCGTTGAGGCACGCAAGCCACCCCACCTCGGCAATGTCTGTGGTTAATGGAGTGATCTCCTAGCAACAAATAATCCTGAGCTAGTAAAGAGCATCAAAACAGATATAGGGATTAGCGAACATCGAGTTGTAGTAGCAAGACTGAATGTCGAAATCCCCAAATTCACCAAAATAAACGAAAAATATACCTATTCAATAAAGCAGATAAAAATTCGCTTCACGCTTTCCTGAGTAATAGTCTCCAGTCTTTCAAAACTAAAAATGCGAGTGTAGATCAGTTGTGGCTTACTTTCGAAGACATAATATAAGCAGAGATTTGTACCAAATAAATTAATAAAAGAGGGGACTGACTCCTCGTGGTACACAAAACAGGTCAGATCACTGTTGCAGAAACAAAGAAAAACGCATGGAAAATTTAAAAAGACCCAGAATCCACAAGACTAGCAATCTTTCAATGAAACTCGCAACCTAGCGCGGATTACAATCCGAGAAGCCTATAGTAGTTACCACAACGAAATCCTGTCCCGTAATCTTGCAGAAAATCCAAAGAAATTCTGGTCATATGTGAAGTACACTAGCGGCAAAACACAAACAATACCTTCACTACGCGATAGCAATGGTAATACTACCGATGACAATACTGCTAAGGCAGAATTACTAAACACAGCTTTCCGAAATTCGTTCACCAAAGAAGACGAAGTGAACACTCCAGTATTCAATCTACGAACAGCTGCCAGCATGCGAAACTTAGAAGTAGATGTTCCTGGAGTAGTAAAACAACTTAAGTCACTAAACAAAAATAAATCCTCCGGGCCTGTTTGTATACCAACTAGATTCCTCTCAGAGTATGCTGATGCAATAGCTCCGTACTTAGCCATCATTTACAACCGATCACTCAGCGAAAGATCCGTACCCAAAGACTGGAAAGTTGCCCAAGTTACTCCAATGTTCAAGAAAGGCAATAGGAGTGATCCCCAAAATTACAGGCCTATCTCATTGACGTCGATTTGCAGTAGGATTTTGGAACATATACTTTGTTCGGATATTATGAACTACCTCGAAGAGAACGACCTATTAACCAGTAGTCAACACGGATTCAGCAAGTATCACTCTTGCGAAACACAGCTTGCCCTTTATTAACATGAAGTGTTAAGTGCCATCGACAAGGGATCTCAAATAGATTCCATATTTCTGGATTGCAGGAAGGCTTTAGACACTGTACCCCACAAGCGGATTCTTATGAAATTGCATGTTTATGGAATATCTCCCCAATTGTGCTGTTGGATTCAAGATTTCCTATCAGAAACAACACAGTTCGTTGTAATTGACGGTAAGTCATCGAGTAAAACAGAAGTGATATCTGGCGTTCCACAGGGAAGCGTTATAGGTCCCCTACTCTTCCTCGTGTTTATAAACGATTTAGGAGACAATCTGAATAGCTCCCTTAGACTGTTCGCGGATGATGCTGTCGTTTATCGGTTAGTGAAGTTAACAAAGGATCAAATGCAACTGCAAAGCGATTTAGACAAAATTTCTGCATGGTGCGAAAATTGGCAATTGACACTAAATAAAGAAAAGTGTGAAGTAATACACATGACCACTAAAAGAAATCCGCTGAACTTCAATTACGCGATAAATCAGTCAAACCTTAAGGTCGTAGATTCTACCAAATACCTACGAGTTACAATTACGAAACCCTTTGACTGGAGAGAACACATAGAAAATATTGTGGGGAAGGCGAACCAAAGGTTACGTTTCATCGGCAGAACGCTTCGAAGATACACCAGCTCCACCAAAGAGACTGGCTACATCACACTTGTGCGTCCTCTCCTGGAGTACTGTTGCCCCTTGTGGGACCCTCACAAGGTGGGATTGACGGAGGACATTGAGAAGGTTCAGAGAAGGGCACCTCGTTTTGGTCTATCACGTTACGGGGGGAAAGCGTCACTGAAATGTTGCACGAATTGGGGTGGAAATCATTAAAAGAAAGACGTTATTCTGTTTGCGAAGCTTCAATCACCGACTTTTAGTTCTGAATGTGAAAATATTTTGCTAGCACCCACCTACATAGGGAGACATGACCATCCCAATAAAATAAGAGAAATCAGATCGAAAACGGAACGATTTAGGTGTTCTTTCTTCCCGCGCGCTATTAGAGAATGGAACGGTAAAGAAAAGTTATGAAAGTGGTTAATGAACCCTCTGCCAGGCACTTGAATGTGATTTGCAGATTATCTATGTAGATGTAGATGTAGATTAACTCACCCTCTCTTCCTATCTACATTAAATCCACCTAAACCGGAATCAAAGGGATACAGATAAATACATTATAAATGAATCTCCCTTGTAATTATTAGTGGCGCAAACTTAGCATGTCAGGTTGTGAAATGTACTACCTTATTACAATAATAATTAATTTGCACAAAAATTGTGCCATAATCTCATGTAATTAGGTCACCAAATATAGTATAACCAGCCTGAATACACGCGGGGAATGAAAAAAATTGAACCAAAAGTAACAGTTGTTGCGTATGCTAATATGCAAGGGTTGGAATTGAAATGTTTCGACTGCCAGGACGAATGTAATGTAAGAGAAAGAAAGTGAGTAACAAGACCGGAGGGCAAGGCAACTAGCACGGCGAAATATGTACACTCTTTGACAAAAAACCTGGCCGCCGGCCGGCCGCCGCTGAGCCTAAGTTCGAGCCGATCGCGACATGGGACAATAAAAGTGGCCGCGCTGATTCGCTCTAAGTCCAGCTATCTGCACAATCTGGCAACACTGCAGACTGCGGGAGTTCATATAGTACTTCTTGTGTGCAGTTAGAAGACAACTCAGTCAGCTACATCCGTGGTCTTGCGGTAAAGTGCGTGACTTGCATGGTCAGTAGTAGCGATCGAAACCGACTGTTGACAAAAATTTAAAATTCATGTCACTCGTGCATGCTGATGCCACATGTGTAAGGGGAGCATAAGTGTAACGTATTTCATTTTTTAGTACACTGGTAATAACATTCCGGCCCAATAAAATTGCTGCCTCTGATCGCAGCGCTTGGCAGAGCTCTCCGTGGCCCACTAGCCGGCAGCAGCGGTGGCGGCGCTACACAGCGCTGCCTCGCCCTCTGCCCACAGCGCCTGCTGCCGCTCATCGCCCTGGATACGTAAAATGCTGTAGTGTTGCTGAGTGGTGATCCACAAAAAATGTTGCGATTCGTATTTCACACAGGATATAACGAAGCAGACCACCTATTTTGAATGATGAGCATATAATACATTAGAGACGCAAAAAATTGTCATTGTCCAATCCAATGGCACTCTACGATGGTTAACACTTATTTGTGGTTTAAATCTCGATCCTTTTCCTTTCAGAAAAGCCTTTCACGTAATTTGCTATTGTCATCAGTTCATATGTTTTCATCAACTCATATGTAACTCACTAAAATGTTTTAGTGTCGTTGTTTCATTCCTTACGGTAAATGTATGAGCTAAATTATGTAAATACCTTTCAGTGCACGTTCTAAAGCAACACAGGCACACTGCAAGGTTCGTGTCTTCATGCCTCATTTCTACTGGAGATATTTCGCATCAATAGAGGTGAATTCGAATTTCTTCGAAGGCGTTTGTATGGTGAAGCAAAGAAGACATCTAATACCATTTCCATAATTTGAAGTCGACCTTTCTGAAAGACGTACTGTATAAAGCTTTTCTTATGATTCCGTTAAAGAGTTTCTTCTGGCAATTTGCAGCGAATAAAGTAAAATGAAACAAAATAAAATGAAATTCCATCCTCAAACGCAGTTTCTCCACCCAGGATTAGAACAGCCGCCTCACACCAGGCTTGCATCGTAAGACACAAGCAGAACCACACAGCCAACCACACGCTGCCGCATATTGCCCTCAGTCTCTCACATATTCAATGCTGACCTCTAACACATCGCGAAAGATAATCTGAAAGTCACCTACACAAATAACTACATTCCTTGAGTGCAAAAGTTAAATTTCTCTCTCTCATTTCAAGTGGGCATTACACATCATGAGTCATGAAAGTAGAAGAGGAATGTCAAGTGAACTTAGTGAGACAATTCAGTACCACTTGCGGAAGTAACTGCACTGTCACAGTGTTGCCATATATCAGCAACGATATTGCCAGTTCTTAGCTGTACTAGGAAGACCTGTGTAGTGCTAAGCGACGCGAAATCGCGTACGTCTCATGCGGGCTTCTAGAGGGGAGTCGCACATTTTGGTTAATATGCGGCGCTCACATTTAGGGTGCAAATATTTATTTCGTCCAATGGGGCCGAAACTAGGCTAGGCTTTACTGCATTATGATATATTTTCAGCAAATGACTAGAGAAGTTAAAAATACGGATATTGTGCTTGCAACATACGGCAGGTCAAAGACTGAGATATATAAACTTCCATCACGATTTCAGTTTCACCCCCCCTCCCCCCCCAAAAAAAAGACTAAAAGAATTACTTTGTTACATTTCTGTATATGTGGGAAATATGCAATTCTGAGGTTTTTCCTCTGCAAACATATACATAAAATCTATAGACTACTAAGCAGCTTTTTATTTCGTAGTGTTATAGTCTTGTTGGGCCAACAAATGATGATGAGAATCCGAAACCAAGTGTCTGATGAATTATTCGAGCGTTGCAACCTATGACTTGCATGTGTTGTTGCTTAGTATCTGTGGTCACGATGTTAAATCAACAGAAATTGTTACAAACGTTTTACCTACTTTTCCTATCGTCCTATTTTTCGTCAAACCACACATTCTTTGCCGCGGTGGAGTAGCCGAGCGGTCTAAAGCAACTCGCTGCGGAGCGCGCGGTTGCTCGCCGTGGAGGTTCGAGTCCTCCCTGGGGCATGGGTGTGTGTTTGTCCGTAGGTTAGTTTACCTAGGTTTAAGTAGTTTGTAAGCTACGGACTGATGACCACGCAGTTTGGTCCGATAGATTTACAAACATTTGAACATTTGAACACATTCTTTCTGGTCTCTTGGCCACATGAGAAAGAACGCTTTTGGAATTGAATTAATGATAATAATGATGGTAATAATGATAGTAATCAATAATGTTTACGGCGTTACAGCAGAATGTTAAAGATTACAATAACAATAGAAAATTCCGATCTCTTGGTTGACAGACTGCAATGAGTTTTGGTGTTCCGTTGCTGAATACCATTAATGACGTTTTTCAGAGGAGAAAAATGGACCTGAAGCCACACACATCACTAGTACAACGATATCTCACTAATCAACTATGCTTGCTGTAGATCAGAAAAAGAGAATGGCGCCAATGAGGTAAAATGAGATTACTAGTTCACTTATCTGACATTTTTTTGCAGTTAACACACACAGTCCCGACATAAAACACAAAACTGTTTGAAATTTAAGCAGGGGTAGACCTTTCTGCGGTCGAAAATTTAATTCAGGATAACAGAGTCAATTAAATGCAATGACTGTCTCATATCCTCATGAATATTGGAAAATACCTCGAATTCTGGAACTAAGGGAACGATCAGAGTGCCGGCCGCGGTGGCCGAGGAGACTGAGTCGCTTCAGTCACGGTCTGCACGGCCACTACGGTCGGGGGTTCGAATGCCCCCTCGTGCATGGATATTTGTGCCGTCCTAGTTCATAAGTAGTTTGTAAGTTTAGGGACTGATGACCCTGTAGTTAAGTGCCATAAGCTTTACAAACATTTGAACATTTTGAACGATCAGAGTTGCCTAGTATCGTAACCAATACTGCTAAGCTATATGAAGAATTTCTTGGCCATTCCACAATGTACTCATTCCTACAAACAGCTTGCTTCAACTGGCTTTCATCCATGCTGCGCTGCCAAAGCCCATTCTAAGTAGGGCTTCAGTCCGAAAGCAGAAAACATCATTGAAAATGCTTGCCTGCATCAACTTCCGGGGAGAGTTTCTTTTAACGAAACGGATAAAGTGTGAAATAACTACTTTCTCCAAAGTTCCTACGCATTTTGTCCCAAATTGGACGTATATACGTTCAATCTTGTCATACGCGGCTCACAGTTCAGGAATATCACCAAAATGAGCATCTGGCGGGTACCGTACTAGAGCAGCTATTACGCAAGTTTTTACCGATAATCATAAAATTGACCAGACGGCTTTTGCTGCAGAATATAGTGATTTCTATTACATCCGCATACCCTTTCCCGATAAGAAACTGTTTTTTTTCGTATAGTGATGCCCCTGTTTAGGTGAATTATAATGTTAGTGTTTAATGTTGCTTCGGAAGTACTTTTTGTCTTAAATATTTTTATCTTTGTAGGTTATTCAAAGTAACTGTAATAATTCGTTTCCCTTCAAATTACTCCATTCATGCGATCTATTATTTCTAAAGTAATTGCAGCCGCCAAAAGTGAAATTGTCCTATAAACAAAACCGTTTGGTTGTTTCAGGTCTATCGTCCATGGACAGAACGCTTTCATCTGAAATATCTCCACGAAAGGCAGAGAAGCGGACGGTTCCGACCGCATTACATTTTCCGTTGTCTCTAGATGGATAATACTTTGTCTCTGTCGGTCCCAGATTTCACGTCGAAAGAAAACATGTGCTTCACATAATTCATTTCGCAGTAGGCGGCCGGCCGCTGTGGCCGCGGGGATTGAGGCGCTCCAGTCACGGTCTGCACGGCCACTACGGTCGGGGGTTCGAATCCCCCCTCGGGCATGGATATCTGTGCCGTCCTTAGTCTTAGCTAGTTCATAAGTAGTTTGTAAGTTTAGGGACTGATGACCCTGTAGTTAAGTCCCATAAGATTTACAAACATTTGCACATTTGAGCAGTAGGCGGGCGTATTTCCACCGTTGGTATATTTACTTGTACGAATATTGTTCGTAACCGTAAACAGTTTGCTCTTGCTGTTCATTGTTCATCTCCTTCATATTGTTAAACATATATTTTCCCTATAATTCTCCTCGTGAAGTGGTTGAACTTAATTTTTATAATAGCGGTAAAATTACAGCCTTGCGCATTCTACAGCATCTGTTCAAAATCAATGAATAAGAGATACGTCAATACTTTTATTTACTATCTTTTAACAAGCAACAGTGCAATTGCTTTCCCTAATATTGTTTTAAACCATGGCATAATTCATCGATCAATTTTAATCGTTGTAACACGTGTTTATTAGGTTGCTTTATTGTCTATTGTGTTTTTGTTACAAATTTTACAATTTATTTTATACTAAAGATAGGCCAGAAACTTAATTAACGTAACTCAGAACCGCGTGATAATGCAATATTTACTCGTATTCGTTTTTGCTACGGAGCGAGTTAGTGCAGTGGTAACACACTCGACTCATATTGGGCTGTACGGCGCATCGAACTGGCCTTTGGCCATTTGGATTTGAGTTTTCCATGATTTTCCTAAATCAGTCTAGGCAAATGCCGGAATGGTCCCTGCGGCGGGCACGGCCGATTTCCTTCCACATCCTTAGCATGACAATCCGAACTTCTGCTTTGCTCTAATGACCCCCTTGTCGAGGGGACGTTAAATTGTAACCTTCCTTCTTTCTTTCGTGTCTCGTGTGCTATAGAGCTTACTTTGTTCATGTTTCCGTGTGTTGGTACAAATTTTGCAGTTCATTTCAAACCAACTTCCCTCTGAACAAGAGACCTTGAACATTCAACTTAACTTAGAACTGGATGACACTGCTTCATTAACGCCATTTCTTAATTGGTGTGTGGTGGAGGGCACTTTTTATACAACTGCTGTTTCCGCCTGTTTCTCTACCAGTCGTGAATGGTTCGCCGTTAAAACTATTTCTGGTAAGACTTAGTGTGAGTTCATATTTCCCTATCTTTTACCTTCGTGATCTTTTCGTGACTAATACATAAGAGGGGTCAGGTGAAATAGAAATAAAACAAATGTATGGAATGTCTCTGTTGTATTCTCATAAAAACGTTTGAAATTGAATGAAAAATTTCACACATACAAAATTTGAAAAGCGTAAAATAATCATTCAAATGGAAAATGCAAATAAACGTGGTTTTAAAATAGACTAAGACGTATAAAGTAACTTTTGTCCAGTCGATAACTGCTACCGCGTTAAGGATAGTTCCAATAAATTTTCGAATTTTTAAGAGCTATGTCAGACATCATAGTAACACTGGAACATAAAGTGTTCTTGCATCATGAGTAATGCTAACAGTAGCGTTTAGTGGCCACCAACTTGACGGGTAATTTATTTCATTAACTTTCTGAAGTCGATAAGAGGTATGACGCGGTGGGGTCAGCCACGGTCGTTTTGGTAAATGCGGCACAACGAGCGAGCGAAGGCGCGCGCGTCTGGAAACGGAGAAGGCGGAGCGCGCCTGCTGGAGTGAAAGGATAGTTGTCGTTCTGAATAGACGAAGCCATCAAACAGAGTCTAATAGATGTTCGGTAGACCTCCCCGAACTTACGCGTTTTGACAGTAACATAAGAAATAAATGAAATTCACGAATTGCATTGAACATTGCAATGGTTAGTAAATTAACGTCGTCCGCTATCTGAGACGACACCGATCGAATGATAATCTATCGACGTGAGATACCTGGCACCTAAAAGTCGCCATTAAGTTTGTACTTTGAAACCTATCACCGCACTGTAATGAACACACTGCAATTAAAACTATGTCTGCATCCCATCCGGCCATGAGACCACGTAACATTTTATGAAATCAACGAGGCAGGCAACAAAGACAGGTCCGGAATCCATTGAGCACCATATCAAGGAACGTGCTCAAAAAATTCAAATGGAACGCTATTTAACGTAGGAAGATGTACTGTCAATAACAGGTCGCTTGTAATTTCCATATTGACCTGTGGACATTTTATTTTATCAGGAAGCAAACTCGAAGGAAACTGGACAAAATTTGAGTTTTTAGGAAGACTCTTCTGCGACCAATTGTGAGTCTTATTGTTAGTTAATGGAGTACAGTAAACATAACTATAAGTCCTGCATATGAATGAACCATAAACCGAGAAACAAAACTGGTAATACGCTCAATGAGGTATTCATTGATTTTTATTTATTTTATTTATTTATTTATTTTTTTTAATTTTTTTTTAATTGCTGGCCACGTGACATATGTGCAATTTGGAGAGCACAGTATCTCGAGCCTGAGTGGAATTACGGATCCGGATCTTAACATGCAGGACGCCACCCACAAAATCTCGTTCATCAGGCCATCAATGTAATCAAGATTTTCCAACGTCGTAGTAGGGCCTATTGTTTCGCAACTTCGGCATCATGTAGATGTGAGTCTGATATGTAATTCTGCAGTCAGTTGACTTTTTCTTGTCACCTACATTAAATATTTTGAAAAATTAACATCGTAATATGCTCATTGTCGTAGTTAACTGAATTTGTGTTCAAGAAGGTCGTTTCATACATTAACTACTCCTACTCTCTTTCATGTTGCGAACAATCTGCCTCAGCAGTGGGTAAATCAATGAGGAAGGGTTTATAGCAGTAATGTCTAGCTGTATAATAGTCACTTTGTGAAAACCTAGCCAATTTAGAAATCGGGTGCGTTTTGTTGCAAAAGCTAGATCGCATCATTTCGTTTCGTTACGTCTTAAATTTATCCGCTTACTGTCAAACAAAATCACCCTGCCAACAATCTCCTGGAAACCTCATAGCAGATGCTATAGCCACTTCAAGAATATCAAGTGACATCACAAACAAAACGAAAGAACATTTTCTTAAATGAATTTATCAATTGTTCTAAAATGATGGTAAAATTTTAAATATAGATAGAACAACTTATTTGGAAATCATTTTAATCATCCCATAAAGTAAATAATAAATTCTGAAGCCGCGTGAGCTGTTTTTTTTTATTTTTTTTTATTTTTTTTTTTTTTTTTTTATTACGAACGTTGATTTACAGGTCCACTACCGTTTTCACGTTTTTAAAGACTCATCTTCAGGTGTTAATTTTTTTTCATATGAAAATTCTTTATGGAGACACAAGGTTCTAATTGCTTTAATCTGTCATGGGAATAAAATTTCATTAATTTCCGATATATGGAACCAGTCCAACAGAAATCATCACTGTCATTCAGAATGAAAACCAAGGACATTAAAATGTGGGACAAATAGTCGCGTAATTTTGATTACTGTATTTTCAATAAAACCAGTAGATCGCCGACAAAGTGAAGGAGTACAAACCAAAGAAGACTGCTCAAAGAATCGAAGAAACCGATAGATGATGGATTTGTATTTTGCTCATCTTTGCATCAAGTATTACGGCAAAGTAAGAAAACTTACGAATATGCACAACCACCCAGATTCCCTGTTTTGTTACAGCTTCATGACGACTAAAATCGTTTAGGTAATATTCCTTGAATGTGAGACGCGTTTGACAAGACTCAACGTAGATATAGTCCATCTTCGGACAACAGTGCCTATTATCATTGGAGAAAATGATGGTATGCATTACTTTTTCGTTTTGTTACAAAAAGATCTCACTGAAAGTTGATGAGGGTAAGTTATCAATTCATCTGCATTTCTTCTCAATGCGTGGCTAAAAGCCAGTTGAGGCCAATTGCTAGTAGGATTGAGAATATTGTGGGCTGTCACTTACTGTTTAGTGACGGATGATGCAACGTTCATTTCCAGTAACTCAGAAAAAATAGCTCTTGTAGCTATCTGAAAAAGTAATTGTTTTAGTCTATTTGGGGGGGAGGGGGGGGGAGGGGGAGATGAAACTGAAATCGTGATGGAAGTTTATATATCTCAGTCTTTGACCTGCCGTATGTTGCAAGCACAATATCCGTATTTTTAACTTCTCTAGTCATTTGCTGAAAATATATCATAATGCAGTAAAGCCTCAAAAAATTTAAACGCTAGTTTCGGCCTCATTGGAAGAATTATACATTTGCATCCTAAATGTGACGACGGAATCTATCAGGAGAGAGCGCCGCATATTAACCAAAATGCGCGACTCCCCTCTAGAAGCCCGCATGCGACGTACGCGATTTCGCGTCGCTTAGCACTACACAGGTCTTCCTAGTACAGCTAAGAACTGGCAATATCGTTGCTGATATATGGCAACACTGTGACAGTGCAGTTACTTCCGCAAGTGGTACTGAATTGTCTCACTAAGTTCACTTGACATTCCTCTTCTACTTTCATGACTCATGATGTGTAATGCCCACGTGAAATGAGAGACAGAAATTTAACTTTTGCACTCAAGGAATGTAGTTATTTGTGTAGGTAACTTTCAGATTATCTTTCGCGATGCGTTAGAAGTCAGCATTGAATATGTGAGAGACTGAGGGCAATATGCGGCAGTGTGTGGTTGGCTGTGTGGTTCTGCTTGTGTCTTACGATGCAAGCCTGGTGTGAGGCGGCTGTTCTAATCCTGGGTGGAGAAATTGCGTTTGGGGATGGAATTTCATTTTATTTTGTTTCATTTTACTTTATTCGCTGCAAATTGCCAGAAGAAACTCTTTAACGGAATCATAAGAAAAGCTTTATACAGTACGTCTTTCAGAAAGGTCGACTTCAAATTATGGAAATGGTATTAGATGTCTTCTTTGCTTCACCATACAAACGCCTTCGAAGAAATTCGAATTCTCCTCTTTACCGCAAGACCATGGATGTAGCTGACCCAGTTGTCTTCTAACTGCACACAAGAAGTACTGTATGAACTCCCGCAGTCTGCAGTGTTGCCAGATTGTGCAGATAGCTGGACTTAGAGCGAATCAGCGCGGCCACTTTTATTGTCCCATGTCGCGATCGGCTCGGACTTAGGCTCAGCAGCGGCCGGCCGGCGGCCAGGTTTTTTGTCAAAGAGTGTACATACTGTGAACTGTTTCATCTAAAAAAAAACAATATATTGTCATAGTTGGTGAATCAGCTTCCTATGAAGCTGTGAAGTAACTAAAAATTCAGCAGTAGATTATGATTTGGAAGCAAAATTAGAAAAGGCAAATAGATTGGTTTAAAGCCTGTGACAATGAACGTCGAAGTGTGAAATTTTGAATCGCGAAACGAAAAGTTTCGTAAACAAACAAAAATTGGGACAAGAAAATAATAACTAAATAAAGAGTAATAAATTTTGTCGTTAATAGCGGTACTAAATCAAACTTGTCGTGACAAAAGAATATTACTATTGTGAATTAGTTAATCGTTGACCAGAGAGGAGTAGTAGAGATAATATTTTTCCGCCATGCCTTGTATCGTTTCAGTATGCACTTGAAGACAAACACTGTACAGTGGGTGTTCTCATATCAAGGATAGCTTTAGGACCTCCTCTCTTCGAATGTATAACCGCTGGAAAACGAAACGTGTTGCGAATGCATTGACATCGTCCACAATGCTTTGCCGGAGTTCATCGACAGTATCAAGAAGGTTGGAATATACCGCAACTTTCAAATATCCACATACAAATTAACGGTTCACGCTGGGCGGATCTGGAGGGCCATGATTTTGGCTAGAATGATCGATTTACTTATTGTCAAAATAAGTTGTACTATTATGTAGATATGAGGAATGGGGGTATAATCAAACGAGGGCTCTTCTATGAATTTGTGATTGTCGTTTTTCGAAATAAACATAGCGTTACATTTTAATAATGCAATAACTTTGTCATAACTGAACTTGTGCACACGTCGTATTGTGGAAACCAGTGCTGCCGGCCACAGTGGCCGAGCGGTCTGCGGCGTGCCAGTCACGGTCTGCACGGCGTCTGCGGTCGGGGGCTCGAATCCCCCTCGGGCATGGTTGTTTGTGCCTTCTTTAGTGTCAGTTAGTTCATAAATAATTTGGGTGTTTAGAAACTGATGACCCGTAGTAAGCTCTACACTTTTAAATCAGTGCTATTAGGATCTGTGTATAATGGGATTCTCTCTTTGTTCTATTGTACTCTAATCGCACCCTCCGTATCTATGTGTAACAGACAATCGCTAGGTATACTTACTTATGACACTGAAAATTGCCTTCCAAGAGATTGAAATCTACCGGGTGATCAAAAAGTCAGTATAAATTTGAAAACTTAATAAATCAGGGATAGAGAGGTAAAAATTGATACACGTGTTTGGAATGACATGGGGTTTGATTAGAACAAAGAAACAAAAATAACCAAAGTTCAGAATATGTCCGACAGATGGCGTTGGACAGCAAAACGTCAGTGACTGCGCATGAAAATCGTGTATAAAAGGAGCTGTAATGAGAGAAAGCGAGAATCAGATGCACGAGCAGTCACAGCATGTTGACGTTAACTGAAAAGGCGCTTTTAGTGGAGCTGTATTATCAGAATTGGGAATAATGTGCTAGTTCAGCTTTACGATTCTATCGCCATACGAAGGGGATTCGAACGGGTAAAGGTCTGTTGCCAAATGCAACTGTGGCGAGAATGATTTCGAAGTTCGAAGCCACGAGTTGTTGAGACGATAAACCCCGTAATGGGCGACCGAGCACAGGGCGTAATGGTGCTGAGACAGTTCAGGAAGAACTGGAGACTGTAGCGGGTTCGTCTATGCACGGGGAAGTCAGCACTCGTGCAGTCACACGTCGCACCGGCATTCCATACACTACAGTTTAGCTGGCACTTAGGCGTACCCTCCGATGCTATCCTTACAAAATCCATCAGCATCATGAACTGTTACCTGACGATTTAGTGAAGCGGGGGGCATTTGCGGTGTGGGCATTTCAAAAGATGGTGGAAGATGACGATTGGTTGAGCAACGTGTTGTGGACCAACGAAGCTCATTTCACACTCCACGAGTCTGTCAACGCCCACAACTGCAGAATTTGGGCTACCTAAAATACTAGATCTGTTGTGGAAACTTCATTGCACGACGAGAAAGTCACGGTATGGGCCCTAACGGCCCTTTTTTCTTCTAGGAACCGCGTGATCCTGGTTTTGTAACTGTTAGCGTGACGGGTGAGAAGTAAGTCGATATGTTACAGAATCGCATCATCCTGCAACACCTGCTGGAACGTACGATTTTTATGCAGTATAGCGCTCCACCCCATATTGCCAGACGCGTGAAAGATTTCTTGCGCGCCTCGTTTGGTGATGATCGTATGCTCAGCCGCCACTTTCGTCATGCTTGGCCTCCCAGGTCTCCAGACCTCAGTCCATGCGATTATTGGCTTTGGGGTTACGTGAAGTCGCAAATGTATCATGATCGCCCGACATCTCTAGGGATGCTCAAACACAATATCCGACGCCAATGCCACACCATAACTGCGGACATGCTTTATAGTGAAGTTCACAACATTATTCCTCGACTACGGTCGGGGGTTCGAATCCCCCCTCGGGCATGGATATTTGTGCCGTCCTAGTTCGAAAGTAGTTCATAAGTAGTTTGTAAGTTTAGGGACTGATGACCCCGTAGTTAAGTCCCATAAGCTGTATAAACATTTGAAAATTTTATTTATTCCTCGGCTACAGTTATTGTTGAGGAATGATGGTAAATATATTGAGCATTACTGTAAAAAACATCTTCTTTGCTTTCTCTTAATTTGTTATGATTTTTATTGCTTTTCTGATCAGATGAAGCGCTATCTGGCAGATTTTTTAAAATGAAACCCCATGTCATTCCAAGCATGTTTGTCAATTTTTACCTCTCTATCTACATTATTTCGTAATTTATTAAGGTTTCAAATTTATACTGACTTTTTGATCACCCAGTACATCAACTTTGTAGTCTTACATCTGGCGTGAAGTTCATTTCAGAAGTATGGGATGTGGAGTGAAGGAGTCCCTGATTTCAGAATTAAATATTTCGAAATCTAAGATTGATAGACGAGTGCAAGAAAAAATAATGTTTACGGTGAAAGACGACCATCTGTCATCTTCCATATATTTTTTGTATGTTTCTGTAAAGTTATAATTTATTTTGTCGCTATATTATCATTTTGTTAAAACTTGAACCCCACTCTTTCCAAGACTTTGGGAATAGCATTTTTATTTCATGTGTTAAAATATTAGTTATATTGTTAGGTTTTTCTTATTTTGTTATGTTAATAATTTATTATTAAATTAATTAATGTGGCATATGTCCGGCTTCTCCACTACGCTACTGTCTCTGTGACAATGTGCAGTTGTTGTACTGCAAGAATCTTTGGCTGTTTGAATGTGGGGAGTGATAGCTCGCTTTGCACCGTTCTCTCTGGCTCAGAGTCGATAGCTGCTGAGGTTACCAAAGAGGTTTCTACACCCTTTGGTTACAGTCTAGTCGGCGAGCCTTCTCCAGTGTGTGTGTACTCGCTTTCCATCCCCAACACTGCTGTTTCTTGGATTGTCCGCCTTCCGGTGGCTTCCCGCGTCCGGTGTCCGCTCAGTCTGATCATTCTGGGCTGGTTGTCTGGTGAGGTAAGGTTGGTTCTGCTCTTGTTTTTGGAGATGGTAGCGTTTCATTGACTAGCACGTTTAACTTAGACTCGTGAACGTAGAATCATTATTTGGAATATTTTATCCGATTGTGTGCAGAAATGTGTTCTAGTTTTTTCAATTCTGTGATTTCCAATAGATCAACGCAGTGTGTTTGATTCTAGTTACAGTTTGATAACGACCTGGTATGTTAAAACCTTTTTTGATCATGTGGCGGTGTATGAACTCTGTGTAAATACTTTCTAGCTTCATGGGGCCGGATTTCTAATAGGTGATATGTTCATTTTTGTACAGTGCATGTAAAAATCTTTTCATTGTTTCCTTCCATGAGTGATATGTGTTCTACGTGGTTGGTTCATAGAACAAAGCTTTCAGCTTCCACTCTTGTTTGTTCCACGCCCATCAGGCAAGTAACTATGCGGGTATCCTTCTGATTTCCACAAATATTTCGCGATCTTCTGTCCCCGCCTATTTTAATTTACAGTTTCCTCTCCGACTGGTAGTACGCACTCTGTCTTTGTCAGTAGTTCTCTCTGAGCCTTGTACAACCCCCTTCAATAGCTTCTTTATGTTTTTCTAATAATTCATATGGGTTGCATGCTGTAATTCTTAATTTTATTTTTCTGACTTTGTAATTATTTCACTTTTACGAGTTTTTTGAGACTGGACTTCATCCGTCTCTGTAATCGCCCCCTATCACATGTAGCTGCGTTTAATTCGCTTCCTTATATAATTCTAAGCATTTCTATGGGTTACATGCAGTAGATAATTGTCTTTATTTTTCGGAAACTGAATTTATTCAAATGTACCGGTTTTCGGAACCACGTGGGTCCGAGTTCCGGGTTTTGCAGCTAGTCGCCTGAATTCACGTCACTTCTCATATAAAACCAGTACCTAGATCGATTTCTAACAGACTGCAACTCAAGAATCCACCGTGATTTAGTATAATGAATCCGATTTTCAACCACTTCACCTTCAGTGTATTGCGTTCATGTAACTTAGCCATGTGTCGCCGTTAGCGTGTTTGCTCACGGTCCAATTCAGATTCGTTGCCTGAGAAGGTCAGGTGATGATCTACTGGTGAGATGTCAAACCCTTTGTTCTTCCCCCTATGCGCTGCTTTAAGTGCTGGTGGTTCAACTACATCTACATAAATACACTGCAAGTCACACTGAAGTGCATAGCATGGCACATTTCCTCCCAGTGTGATGTCAACCCCACCAGTCAGATTAGTTTAGATTAGATTAATACCTGTTCCATAGATCATATATACGACATTTCGTAATGATGTGTTTCAGTTTAGTAAATGTTGTCTATACTTGACAATCAATATTTTAAGGATTTTTATTTTTATTTATTTTTATTTTTTTAAGTTTTATCTAAAACTTCATATACATTGTAGAAGGAGTTGACATTCAGAAATTCCTTTAATTTCTTTTTAAATACTAGTTGGCTGTTTGTCAGACTTTTGATGCTACTTGGTAAGTGACCAAAGACTTTTGTGGCAGCATAATTCACCCCTTTCTGTGCCAAAGTTAGATTTAACCTTGAATAGTGAATATCATCATTTCTCCTATTGTTGTAGCTATGCACACTGCTATTACTTTTGAATTGGGTCAGATTGTTAATAACAAATTTCATGAGTGAATATATATATTGTGAAGCTACAGTGAGGATCCCTAGATCACTAAATAAATGTCTGCAGGATGCTTTTGGGTGGGCTCCAGTAATTATTCCGATTACACGCTTTTGTGCAATGAATTCTTTTTTACTCAACGTTGAATTGCCCCAGAATATGATCCCATATGAAAGAAGTGAATGAAAATAGGCGTAGTAAGCTAATTTACTGAGATGTATATCACCAAATTTTGCAATGACTCTGATAGCGTAAGTAGCTGAACTCAAACGTTTTTCCAATTCAGTCCCTCGTCAACACCTAAAAATTTTGAATATTCTACCTTAGCTACAGATTTATGTTCAAAGTCTAAATTTATTAATGGTGTCATGCCATTTACAGTATAAATGTAGAATGGTTAGTCATTAATATACATTAAGAACAGCAAAGGACCCAAGACTGAACCTTGTGGGACCCCCAGTTAGAAGTATTAATTGTTTCATCTATATCATGTGAACTCTTTATTTCAACTTTCTGCACTCTTCCAGTTAAGTATGATTTAAACCATTTGTGCACTGTCCCACTCATACCGCAATACTTAAGCTTATCTAGAAGCATCCCATGATTTACACAATCAAAAGCCTTTGACAAATTACAAAAAAATCCCAATTGGTGATGTCCAGTTATTCAAAGCATTTAATATTTCATCAGTGAAGGTATATATAGCATTTTCAGTTGAAAAGCTTTTTTGAAAACCAAACTAACGTTTTGTTAGAACTTTATTTTTACTAATATGTGGAGCAACTTGAGAATAAATAACTTTTTTCAAAAATTTTGGATAGATCTGTCAGAAGTTAGATGGGGCTGTCAGGAGTGTGGACATGTGTCATGTCCAGACGTCCCTTGTACACCTCCTCAAGTTTTTGTTTACTGCGGCCAGCACCACTCCGCCTGGTCACCAGACTGCACAGTTCTTCCCAAAGAATGGAAAATAATGGAGTACAAGACTCTGGACAGGTTGTCATACTCAGAGGCAAAGAGAAAGTATGAGCATGAAATCATCCTATGCTACAGATGCATCACCATCGCCATCCCTCTTAACAAGATCACCTCCTGTTCAATCCATCATAGTGGGCCCTACTGTAAACACCTGCCCCCTTGATGGTTGAGGGCACCACCCCTTCTATTGCAACCAAAGCCACCTTTACATCCTCTCGTAAGGAAGGAGACTCTCTGAACCCTTCCTTTAACAGTATCTCCCAGTAAGTGGCTGAAAAAGCTACCAACTACTAGTCGTAGTGCCTCAAGGGCTTCCTAAGTCACCAAGACTAACAAAGCTCTCTCAGAGAAACCAAAGGAACAGCAAGAAAAAGAAAAGGTAGAACAAGAAGAAGGAATCCCTGGTGGCTACTGTGCCGCTACCACATACCTCTTTGTCTGAGAACGAAGTAGAGATCCTCCTGAAGACTTGGCAATTGCAGAGACTCCAGAAACCATGGACATAGAATCCAAGCCTCTGAATCAGTGACGATGGGTTGTTCCATTTGCCTTCCATTTCATCATGCCTCGGCAGTCAGGAAATAATCTGATACTACAATGGAACTGTGGCGGTTTCTTTCGCCACCTGGCCGAGTTACAATAGCTATTGTGCCTTAGCCCATTGATGACGTCTAAGAACGATAACAGCACTATAATGCAGTACAATTGTGGTGGTTATTTCCACTACCTGACTGAAATGAGACAGTTAATGTGCCACTTCCCTGCAGTCTGGTTTGCACTACTGAAAAACTGCTTTATTGTCCAGTGGAACCCTGACCTTCGTGGCTATCAGAGCTATTATAAAAACCGGTCAACATATGACAGGGTAACTGGTGATGTCTGACTCTATGACCTCACCACTGTCCTGAGTGGTTGCATCACTATCACCACAGATCTAGAGGCAGTAGCTGTCCGAATGAGGATAATGCAGGATATCACCATCTGCTCTGTGTACTGCTCTCCAACTGCCCTAGCTGCTTTCTTTGCTCGCCCAACTTCCTCCACTTCTTTCGTAGAACTTCAATGCACACCACTCTTTATGGGGTGGGACCAGACTGTGGCTTTCAGTTGAATTTTCTTAAGAAAGCAGAACACTTGCGTCCTCGACACTAGTACTGCAATGCATTTTAGTGTGGTGCATTACACATATTCTGCCATTACCCCCGTCTCTCTGTAGCCCTAACCTTCTTTCACATGTTACTTGGAGCGTCCACGACAACTTTTGGGCAGTGATCATTTTCCTATCTTTCTGTACTGCTATAGATTCAATCAGCAGACCATTTGCCCCAATGGTCTCTGTGCAGGACTGAATGGCAAGGTTATAACTCAGTTGCTTACTTGTCTTGATGTGGATATAGCGCCTCCATAATCTGTTTATGATGTAAATACTGTATAACTGGAGGTTTAGTATGTGCAAGGTGGCTGACTAATACTTTATTATCCCTGTGATCAGCCAGCCATGGTATTCTACCGCAATGTTTTAGTACAGTTACCCTCTTGGTCTATGCCTTTTATTCTTGTGTGTTTTCTTCTTTTGTGTTGTCAGTGTAGTGGTAATTGTCGTTCTGTGCAGCTACTGGGTTTCCCCTCTGGGTACTGAATGCTTGATTTTTCTCTTGCTCACCTTCTGCTGTTACGGCTTCACTAGGAACAGGAAACTAATGTCCTAGCAGTTTAGTCCCCACAAAATCCCAACTGAAATAAAAACTACAGTTGACCGATCGCCACCATCATGTTTCCACACTTGCTAAACGAAACTTTAACAAGGCATATTACTCGGTTTTGGATATCCTCTACCAGTCCCATACTGATGAACAATATTCAGTCTGTGGTCGATGGAGTATTTTGTAAGCTACTTTGTTGCTAATGGGCACATGTATTTGCTGAACAACCGTTCGAAAAATATCAAAATATATTATCAAAAACCTCTGCAGCTAACTTCTTTTAATATGCATGACTAACATTATATCGATAACTCATGGTATGTTTTAAAGCAGACTTACAGCAACATACCTCTGAGGAATTGTTAGATACTTGTTGTCAGTTTGGAGTACCATCAATAAAACTGGAACCAATGATGTGATTCGTAACAAGACCCCTTTATATGATGGCAGACAAGACTCTATCTTTCATGATGTCTTTCAACAAATGTAAATTTTCAACTGGCACACTGTGTCTATTGTGAAGATCGATTTCTTCATCATTTGCGGCCATGTTCCACTAGTACATAAGTCTTGCATGAAAACGGCGAATCACTTTCCTAATTGAAAAAAATTAAACTATTTTAAAAGTGGTTGTTATGTAGCATCCAATGCACTTAAATGAGGAAATTGTGGAAAGCACTGGAACACTATTTGCTTAAAATACTCTTTTAGCTGATTCCTCTTCGACAGTGAAACTGGCGCCACGTGGCTTGTGGGTTGTGTTTTACAGATGTTAAAATTTAGGTCCTATATCTCTCATCAGTTGCTGATCTCTGTCACTGACATGTTTTATTCTCCCTTGTTTTTACGTGATTTCAAACAGTGATAGTAAAGGCTTGCCCAATCAACATACCTTTCAGTATACAACTTTACAACCATGAGGAAAAGGTATACCGACGATTTTCACTATAGCATGTATTTTGAAAGTTAAAATATCTTAAAGAACAAATAGCCTAATCACCATGATAGAAGGTCTCTATTACTGGCATAGGGTAAAACTGAAACAGTAGATCCACAACAAATTATGTTGATATATTGTGACTTTATTGTGGTATGGACGAACAGTGTACACCACACAACAACAAAGTAGGTTACAGTAATTGTTCAGAACAACCACAAGCAGTCTCTATGCAGTACTTCATGTCCAGGATGAAAACAATCTAACACTACTCACACTGCTGACTACCAGCAATTAAGACACTAGACAATAAAGTAAATAACACTACGAATAAACATTGATTAGTTATGTGTCTTGTATAAAAAAAATATGACTGGCTTAGTGATATTCTGATATCAGTTGGTTGTACATGTATAGAGTAATGATGCTGATAGTAAAACATTTTACTTAGTGCTAATATTACAAAGTTACAACAGTGTGTTAGCTGGTAAGATATTTCTATTACATTGACAAAGGGGAAACTTATTAGGGGACAAGTTCATTTGAACTTCACTAAAACCGTAACTAAGAAACGAAAACGTTTAAAAAAATTGATAAACGGAAAAGCTATTTCAAATTCTACAGTCATATCTAATGAACGAAATAGGAATCTGATGTAGCAAAGTATTAATATGAATGTGTAATATAGGTTGGATACAAAATGAGCAACTTTGACACTAGATATTTTTTAGGGAGGGAGGAGAATATGGGATGACATGTGGGTGACTTGTAGAATGATTCAAAGTGTATGTTGTGGAAGTAAATAGATTAAAATAAGTTTATTAAAATATAATAAACAAAATAAAGAAAAAGAATTATTATTTCATCAACAATTATTTGACTTAAAAGTAAGTGATATATTATTTTACAAAAATTTCAGTTTATATACAAAATAAAAACTTTGGTGAGATGCTTGCATACAACGTCACCTTGATAAGCTATACATTCCCTTTTAATGAACAACAAATCTACAAAATGTCTCTCCCTATCATCATTGATGATAGGAATGATAATGTTCATCTCATCCAACTCCTGCTTAGAAATCTGAATAAGACTAGGGATCAAATTACTTCATATTATTCCCTTTTTAACAAACAATAAAACATTGTAATAATTAATGAATAACCATATAATTATTTTATCATCCAAACAACAGCAACAGAAACATTATCATTAATTTCAAATTTTCTGATTCAAATAAAATATATCATATAATGAGAGAAATGGATTCGATTTTTATTACTAGAAGTGGCACCAAGATGTTAAATTGTTCCAATAATGATATTATCTTATTGTATTAAAATGAGAATTTTTATCTTTACAGCAATAATATTAAGAATAATTTTTGGAGCAATATGACGATTAAATAAAACATCCTTATGACAAATTATAAGCTATTCTACAATTAGACATCAAAAGTGAATAGTAGTTCGCTTGCTGTGTAGCATTGAACACACTTCTAGGTGAATTATTTTGTTTTTACTAAAGGAGATGAATGTAATAAGAAACAGAAATTAAATTAATAATACTTTTATTACTTCTGTCCCTTGGTAGTCTTCTTCAATATTAGGATTCTTAGCAAAATGAATTATTATCCAATTACCAATTGATAATGACATAACAATCATTTATTATAATAGAAAAATTACCAACCATTACACTATACTATTAGGTTTTTGGCAAATATTATAGGTCAATGGAAATTAAAACTAAACTTTCGAAAATATTTTTACCTTTTCTAACAATGATTTCAATAACACGTTTGATTTGTGCATCAATCTTCATTTTATGTCTCTAAGTATGTTAAAAAAACAAATAACCTTCTAAGTTTCAATTATTCAATTAAATCTTGCCATTTAGGCACTAGTAATGTAATACACCTCTAGAATATCAGTCTAGAATCGTAACTAAATATAAAGCCATTTAAAATTAGGTAAGAGAGAATAATATCCGTGACTAGATATACAGTCTATGACCTAGACAAAACTATAAGGATAATACTACAGATCATAAGGACACTGTATTTTATATCTGGAGCTTGAGGTGGGTTAGTGGAAACATCAATAAGCATAATGATTTGTGCTGAATTAGGACCACAAAGATCTGAGATGTCGAAACTTACATTATCATTACACCTCATACATGTATTACTAATTTCTTTATATTCTATCTATTACAATTGGTAAATATGGATATTTACTTGTACCATTACTACATTGTACAACCAGATAAAGCATTTCCACAATTAAACAATAAAAAAGTCTGATTATTACCACCATCATTAAACCTTATCTCTTGTTTTCCATAGTAGATAATGAAGCTGTTCCAGGATGAACAATGTTCCTGCTACTAGCATGAGTCATCTGACAGCCATTTCCATTTTCTCTTTACATTTAGCAGAAACTTCATCTACTTTAGGAGCAGTAAATTTTCTTGTAACAGTAATTAAAATATGATCAGAATGTATAAAAATAGATTAAACGTCACTCTTTGTCTATTGAGTAGCTACTACAGTCCTTTTTCCTATTATAATATAGTCCTTAGCAGGTCTATCAGGAGCAATTACTATATTGTTAAGTAACTGGAACTTAAATAGTTCATTTTTTGATCCTGCAGGTGGGTGTGATGCATTTCGTGTGTCAATAAAGTGCAAAAATTGAATCATTTGGAATTCTAGGCATACTTTATGCTGTATTATCAATTAGACCAATACGATTGATCGTATAAGTGCATAACATATTTTCAGGAGCAATGGATGTTGACACAAGAGCTTACTTTACTTCAGGAACCATAATTACTGATGTACCAACTGGAATTAAGGGTTTTTAGATTAATAGTAACACTTTATGGAACAAAATTTAAATGCAATTCACCATTATTATGAACTTTAAGATTTATTTTCCTATTTACAACAGCGGGAGTAACAGGAGAGTATTAGTTAATTCATCTCTAGATATTGTATTACAGATCCTACTAGGTTGTAGCACATTTCCATTGTGTCCTTCCAATAGGAGCAGTATCTGCAATTATAGGAGAAATTATTCAATGATATCCATTGTTTACAAGGTTACATAGAAACAATAAATTACTTAAAATCAAATTTATCTTTGTATTCATTGGAGGGAACATATAATTCCCCCCCCCCCAAAAGTTCTAGAATAGCAGGGATACAATGATGGTCCTCAAATTATCCAGATGCTTACACACTGTGAAACATAATTTTGAATAATTGGATCAAACATCATAGTTGTTGAACTAATTATATTTTTATAATTAAATGTGAATCAAACACATATGTTTACAATTGAATCGGTCATTGCAAAAAGGTCATAAGTCAACTTTTTTACGAAAATGAGTTATCCATTGGAAATGGACCGGAAAGTGTAGCCAGATTCATACGTACAAGAAAGGCAGAAGTCAGCTATCAAATGGTGTCACTATCGACCCTTGAAATCTTCGGTCATTGGAGGGTCTGTGTGGAGGTGTATTTAATTGAACGCAGAAGTAATTGGCGGTGTTGCGCTGCTTTCCCGCGTATTTTGTCATCTGAGGTTAGCATCGCTGCAACAATCCAGTGTTGTGTTTACAGCATTGTAGGTTCAAATAATAGCTCATTACTGTCGCATTCAGAAGCCACTTATTTGTCGAGGTGTAATTATGTCTGCGTCTTCTTTGGACTCTGAAATACCTCCTTTAGGCAAGAAACGGACAAGAAATGCTGATAAGTACAAAAGGAATATTATTCGTGATTCAGAAGTAAAGGGAGTGGAATACGTGAATTGGAAAGGTGACAAAATTCAGTGTTGGAGTACAGGAGATGACTGCAAGTGAGTAAAATACGCGTACTTGATTTCTGTATGAAAGTAAATGCATATACCTGCATAGTATGCAATTTAAGCATTATCGTAATTGATAACTTCGACTCTTTGAGATGGAAAAAGGACTGTTTTTCTGTTTTTGATGATGACGCAAAGATAGATATCATTGCTCACTTGAACAGTTTCAGTGATGTGAATCTACAAGATATCTTCCTGCAAGGGGCTAATCGAAGTTCATGATGTCAAGAGCAGAAGACCGCGAAAAGAGGATTCTAAATTAAGAATGTTTTTGGCATACATAATATGAAAACCAAGCAGTCACACTTTTTTGTGTACCATGAAGGCGAAGGGACGAAAGGCGCAAATGAGGTTTGCTCATTTCTGTATCATTACATCGAGAAGTATATCTCAAAATATGTGAATGAGCTTCATCTCTTCTCTGACGGGTGTGATGGTCAAAACAGAAATCACCCAATGATTCGCTTTTGCTTAACATTTGTATCTGCTGGGAGATTTAGAAAGATGAAACATTACTTCCCTATACGCGGGCATAGTTTCCTTCCCAACCATAGAGATTTTGGAACCATAAAAAAATTTGTAAGACGCCATGACCGGATCTACTTACCTGAAGAGTATGCCATAATGATAAAAAAGGCATCAAATAAATACTCAGTGGAAACTACTGATAATGTTGCTGTATTAGCCTTCAAAAACTGGTGGCCTGCCTATTTTAAAAAGGCTTGCCTCTCCGAATTAAGTGTGGGAAAAATTCCCAAGGAAGAAAAAGTTTCCTTTTCTCCTTCAAAATGGATGACTTTTCAATATGATGCACATTATCCTGGGCAAGAAAAAACCGAAGTAATTCATCGATGGTCTCATCAGAGAGACATTCCAGCTCCTCCAAAGCTTCAATAAGCACCCTGTACTTCCCATCGAGTTGGCGTATCCTGGAAAGCAAGTGCAAATCAATGTCAAAAAATACAAGATTTATTGAAAGTGAAGAGGTATGTTCTAGCTGAATATGTGGAATTTTATGACCAACTGCAAGAATGGCCAACGGAAGGGGGAACAAATAATGAAGATGATGATCAAGAAGATTGACTTGGTTTATTGTACTCTTTTTTCATGTTGTTATAAAACACACAAATGTTGCGAAAATGTTACTTCAGATAATAATATTCACATTTCATTTTACTTTGTTAATTATTAACTGATTTTGCAATAAAATAGGCAATTATTTGCAAGTAATGCTTTCATTTGTTGCAACACACGGTCGTTCGTAACAAAAAGGTCATAAGTCAGCAATTTTTAAATTAATATTTAAACTATTAATTACAAAACAAAAATACACAGTGTAAAACAGTTCTTGGCACCTCACTAAATATTGATATTAAAATAACATTAAATAAATAAATAGTTTATGCTGTAGAACGTTTTTTTCTTCTCCTGTAAAATTTTACTTTCGTGACTAATGACCTTTTTGAAATGACCGATTCAATTTATATAAGAAGATCAACAGAATGGTTACAAAATAATCCTCCTATAGAACTTATATATGCAGAATACCCAGAATATGGCAGACTAATGTGTTACATTTAAGCTGTAAAAATAAAGTTTTATTAGAATATTTTCAAAGGAACATGATCAAATTTATTACAAGATAGAACTTTTCCATAAATAGAACTATCATGGTCATAATATAATTGTGTCATTATTAATTACAACATTTGTAAGATAGTAAATCAAATATATATAATTAATAAATTACATAATCCAAAATAAATTTTGTGGGCATATGGTTGAAACTATCTGAACGGAATTACTCAGCAATTAGATTAATGTTCATTATATTAGGATGATTATGATTATTATAGTTTTTGTTGATTCATCAGATGCCATAATTACAATCAAAACAATTTAGCAACAATAATATTGAATGTAAGAGTATTCAGACTTTGTTAATGTAGAATTTGGTACCCATATAATACCAGAAAAAGAACTTTAAATTGTAGGATTCCAATTATTAGAAGTAAATAATCAAACAATTTTAATTATAAATACAAAAGTACCAATGTTTACTAGAATATCAGATGCTCTACACTAATGGACCATTCCAGCATTAGAAATTTAAATCGATGCAACATATGGATGATTAAATCAAGGAACATTTACAGTTAATCATCCACATTTGTCCTTTGGACACTGCTCAGAAATAATAAGTATACCATTTGTAATTAAAAGAGCTTCAATGAAATTATTTATTAAATAATTATCTAAATGTGACAGTTAAATATATCTTTATAATTTAAATCTAAAATCTCTAAAATTTAATACATATTGTAAATCAGACGATTAAAAGTCAGTAATGGAACCTTAATCCAAAAAATACTACATTGTCATCTATTTCTGAATGGGGGACATAAACCAAACCCTCAGATATCACTCATAGTATGTTTCTCTGTTATGTTACTTACCAATTAAATTTCTTTTCATATAATAAGTACTATAACGAACGAATTTTGAAAAATAATGGGAAGGAAAAAATAAATTGAAAATGTTCACAAATCTATTTTCAATATTTGATCTATCAGCTACTGTCTTTAACTAATTACTAAATTGAACTAGAATTTCTTAGGATTAATATTAATCTATCAATATTTTGATGGCATCACAAATTAATACTTTGTAAAATACAATAAACTTAACTTTGTACAACGATTTTAAACCAAAATAATTTGATGGGTCAACATTTATTTTCATTTTAATTTTTTATTATTATCCTTTTTAATAATTGTTTCCTTACTTTTCTGCAAGAACTAGACATATAACATTAACATTTACAATTGCATTACCTATATGAATAAGTTTCATATTACTTACAGAAATTAATCAAACAAATTATATATTTACACATCTAATACCCTAGGACACACAAAATGTAATAGTATTATTCACAGTTTTAATCAAAACAATTCAAAATATTATTCAACATGAAACACTAGCAGTTGATTAGCTGCAGTTATATTTGCAGGACTCTTACAAAATACAGTGCCATCATTAACAATAAGATTTATATTAATTCTTATCATTGAGCAAATAATATTATTAATTTTAGAATATACAGATTAAATAATCCAAGGATAAGGTATTAAGTCATAAGAAGATTGTATTCAAGGGAAGTTTATTAAACTTGTGTTAACAACTTAATCACATCATCCATTTCAAATAGTAGATGATATACCATGACCACTAACTGGTGCAGTAGTAATGGTGTCAGGACTATGTAAATGATTTCATTTATTCAATATTAAACTTCTCAATAGTGGAATAAGAATTAAAATGTTAGTAATAATTCAATGATGATGAGATCAATCCCAGAAGGAGTATTTCAAGAAGTACACCCAAAATTTGTTTCAACAGGATTATGATGTGTAATCTCACGTTCTTCATCCAGTGTGAACAGAAGAAAGGGGAAGAGAGAATTGTTTCGCCTATGTCAGGGAAAGCCACAAACTGACAGCAGAGCCTAACCATACAGGGTACACTCCTGCCTCCTTAGGACATACCAGACATCTATGGTATTATTTTCATATGTATAATTTATACCACGATTCTGATTAGTTTTGTACAAATAGTGAAGCTATGCAACTTGTAACTTGTGCCTTGATGTTAGGATGGTGCTTGAAACGTACAAGGTCTGAAAATGGTACCACTGGGAAAAACACAATAAACAACTTTTGGTCAATCACAATGACATTTTACAAAAACCTAACAGATGTTAAACCCCACGCTATCACTGATTTGTTCACTTAAAAGGTTTGAGACATGATGTATGGCTTCATCTGGTCTACAACAACATAATAAGAGCTTTTATAGGTAGGCATTGTAAACGTCTTTGGTATTGAATAGTAGTGGTACAGGAATTTTCTTTACTCATTTTAGAGTTACCTTTAGGCCTACATACAAGAGCTGGCAACTGTTTATTCACGAAAGCGTGACATGTTTGAACCTATTTCGGAAACATAGTGACACTGTTACGTTAGACCACTTGCTCACAAGTGACTGTGTTTCTCTCAACTTTGTGTACACCGGTGATGTGGGACAGGCGAGTCCATTTGCTCAGAGGTAAGGAAGGTACATCAACAACTTGTGCTATCATCAACAATAGTAGATTGCATTGTATAGTGTCCCCATAGCAGTGTTGTCAGTATTTAAGTTCCAACCCTCATACAATGTTGTGTCCAAATGTTACAACCATATACTGATTGGTAGATTGGCCTACCTTTGGAACAGAGTGCAGCAGCCAATTTTCGTGTCATCGATTATATATGTCATTGGTAGGGTTTTGGAGGCATTTAGTATCAGATATTTCAGCACAGTTGCACAATTTCCGTAAACTATATTATTATTGATTGGTCGCTTGTGTACAAAGAGATGGTGTTCAGTAATGGACAGTCAGTCTGTCGGCAGCCCATCAGATAAAATTACTGCGGATTCTGTGTCTAAAATCTCTCTTCATCATTCAGTTCCAGTTTTCTAAATATCTCAGTTTATTCTGCATACAGTGGAAAGAAACGTTTAATAGCTATTTTCAGTATTTGTGAAATTCATAATGTCTCCAAATATTTGAAGATAAAGGTATTGAAGTATGCTGAAAGTTATTCTATCGTTATGGAAAACACCATCATGACAAACTTTTAAGAGGATGCTAAAATTCGAAGTAGATGTATCAGAAGTACTTCATAAGTAAAATTAGAAAACGTAAGCATTTTAGGACTTACAACAGATATTTGGGCAGACTTTTAGTCTTCACTAATCTTTCTTTTTTAATTCCAAAGTTGTTATACCTTTCGAACATAAAAAGGTCGAAATCGTTGGAATGCTGAATTTTCTAGAGGGAAACCGATTGCGGCGTGTGGCAGCTGGTTCATCACTTGTCTCTCAAATTCTTTTAACTAGGAACATATAATGCTTCTTTGTGCTGTAACAGGAACGTTGTTTAGCTGGTTATTTTCTTGTTCCTGCTACAGCATGATATGCTACGAAATATGTTACGAAATTCCAGTTATAAAATTCAGTGAGTGGATATATAGTATTTTGATTAGGAACCGGTGCCCGGAAATGTCGTTCCATGGCACTGAGAGCACTACTTTATCATTGATGTCGCAAAACAAATCTCTTTTAGTGAAAGCTCTTTAGTTTTCATTTTTTGTAAGGAACTTATATGAACCAAAATACCTTCAAACCATCAAATAAATAAGGTCTCTGAAATACATGTTTTAAAACCGATGAGTACACATTATTCTTCATATTTTGAACGCATTTCATCTTCTGGAAAAGTGCTCATAGCTCTTAAGGATGCTAGTTATAGAGTTCACGATTAGCAGACATTTTTCTTGTTTATGTCCTTCCCATAAATGAAAAGCAAAAACCTTTTATAGAAGACACTTGTTTGACTGTATCAGATATAAAGAAGTCCTCATAACGTTAATGGATTACATTTTTGGACATGTCTTCATTGCTGTCTGCAATAGAAAGAGAGAGAAAGAGGGAGGGGGGCGGTAAAAAGACAGTAATGTCTTCTGGTGAGGCTTCAATTAGTTACTGGTAGATAAGGGAGACGTCAGTATGCACTTGTCCTAGCAACAAAGAGATGTTCTGGGGATATATATTTCAAACATCTGTTTTATTTATAATGACATATGTAAGTGACACAAATTATTTTAAGCAGGAATTTTTGAACAAAACTTTGGTAAGTGTAAATGTATTTGTTATTTTTGTGATGTTTTAGCTAAATGTGTCATGGAATACTAATATCAATATCCTTTTATAGCCTTCGCAAATGACGAAAAGTCGAAACATATAAGTCATAAATAAAGTGCTAAGTGTAGTGAAGACAGTTATATTATTCTCAAATTATTTGCTCAGTTCCGTTTACATGCGAAATCTGTAACGGTAATTACCGAAAACTCTGTATAAAATAAATTTTAACACATTCCTTACCATCATTGTCACATTTATATTGAGGGTTTAACGAATATCAAGAGAAAAGATCAGACTATACCACATGCAAACATGGATCTTTATTTTCACCGAACGGTTTTCATAAAAAGGAATGACAAGATTTTCAAAGATAGCAGGCTCCGACATCTGACAAAACTAAAAAACTCTTAGTTTAATAAGTTATGGTTGCAAAATTTTAACACAAATTATTTACAGATGAGTGTAAAAACTGTTAGAAGCCAAGTTTGGGAAAGACCAGTTTGTATTTAGGAAAACATGAAGCAATACTGAACCTACGACTGATGTTTGTGTAAGGAAAGATGAACCTACATTTGTAGCTTTTGTAGTTTTGAAGAAAGCATTTCATAAATCTGTAGCTGGCAGGGAATAAACTATAGGAAATTAAAAGTTATTTGCAACTTGCACAGTAAGCAGATCACAGTTATAAGAGTCAAAGGGCATAAAAGGAAAGTAATGGTGGGAAATGGAATATGGCAGAGTTGTAGCTTTCACCTATTTGTTTAATTTCTACATTACACAAGCTCTGAAGAAAACATGGAGAAATTGGCGGATGGGTTTAAAGTTCAAGGAGAAGAAATAAAAACTTAGCTACTTATTGATGTCATTGTAATTCTGTTGTAGACAGCAAAGGACCTGGGAGAGCAACTGAACAATATGGACAGTGCCCTGAAAGGAGGATCTGGGCTGAACATTAACAAGTCCAAAAGAAGGGTAATTGAATCTTGTCTAAGAAAATCAGGTGATACTGAAGGAATTATGTTAGATAACTAGACAATAAAGTTGGTATATGTGGTTTAGTTCTTGTTCAGTAGATAATTTACAGTACAGTTTCTATAAAGTAAGACATGGCAATGGGAAGAAAAGTGTTTCTGAAGAAGTGAAATTTGTTTATATGAATATTAATTTGCTTATTAGAAAATTTTTTCTGAAGACATTTGTGTGGAGTGTAGTCTTGTCCAGGAGTCAAAAATGGACGATAAATAGAGCAGCCAGGAAGAGGATAAAGGCTTTTGAAATGTGTGGCTAAAGACTAAAGCCAGGTTGAGATGAGCAAATCTTGTAACTGAAATACTGAACAGAATTGGAGAGAAGAGAATTTCTGGAACACTTGGACTAAAAGAAGGAATATCTGAGACATCAAAGAATTGTGAAATTATAATTGAAGACAAGTGTGATCAGGTCCAGATGGATGTGGGTTGCCATCCTTATGCAAACATGAAGCGGCTTGCACATGAAAGAACTGAATGAAATCAGTCTCATCATAGACGACCACAACAATAACATTAATATATCTACAGATCAATAGCTCAAGTGCTACTGAGTCATCATGTATCGATACATGCTAAAAAAATCCAAATTAGTATCTGGTGTACCCTCCACACGTGCAATGTGGGCGCTAATTCTGGCATTCCTTCCATTATACATATGTCGAATACTGTCTAGGAATCACGACATATTCGCGATCAAAGACATGAAATTTAGCTGGCCAGCTGGTTTAACTTTTTTAAAGATGTCTTAGTATTGCCGTTTATTGGAGTTGTTGCTTGCCAGCCTTAAGTTTTGTTAGTCACTATCATGGTGAGATACTGTTTTCGGTGTGTTTTTTTTCACAGGTTGTTGTGGTAGCCCAGGACTGTGGATTTGTGATGACGATTCTAACCTCGCCACCAGTATCCCCTTGGTGTTCGGGTGCCGTTCGCTGTTACTTGCGATCTCAAGTACCACTCCCTTTTTCCCCAGTAGTACTTGGCGGCTATGAGGTACCACCTACGAAATTTGTTGGGGACTTCCGCTTACCTCCCCTGCCCTTTTCTCAGTTACTGACATCACAGAGAAATAATAACTATTATAATAAAAATGAAAAAAATTCGGACTGTACTTTACCGTATATTATCTGTATTTTGAAACTGTCGAATTCTCCAAGGTTCTCCTGATCGTTAATGTATTGAGAAACATAAATATTTAAGGGAAAATAGTTTATTCGTACATATTTCATCAGTATATTAAGTTGTAAGATTTCTCAAGTTCTGTATTGGTGTTTATTGCGGACGTAAGCATTTAAAAGCAAATTTCTTTAAATTGTATCAGGAGAGTATATGTCTACATTTACATCCATACTCTGCAAGTCACATTGAAGTGCATGGCAGAGGGTTCATCCAACCGCTTTTATGGTATTGTCGCATTGAAATGGAAGTAGGCTTGACTACAAAGGCAGGGTTGTCAACTGAACACAACACTTATACTGAAAGTAGGTTTATTGCGAACTGAAACATACACGCAGCACTGACTGCGTCTCGGGCAGAGTGCTCTGCTATTTATACACAGACAGGATGTACCAGAAATTAGGAGGATAGTTAACATAAGAAACATGTAGAAATTACAAGTGAACATAAGAAACATCTAGAACATTCTGTAATTGTTAATGACAAAGCGGGTGGACGGGATTGAACTGGCGACCTGCAGCACCGCAGTTGTCGACACCAAGCCGGCAGTCGGTTAACTTGGGGTCTTGTGGTAATATTTCTCTACAGTTCCATTTTCTAATAGCTTGTGGGAAAAAGTAAATCCTAAATCTTTCTGATTTTGATCTGATTTCTCTAACTTTATTTTGATTTGCATGTTTCCCTATGTAGTTGGGTGCTAACAAAATATGTTCGCATTCGGAAGAGACATTTGGTGAAAGACATTTCGCAAATAGTTCTTGTCGCAACGAATAACGCCTTCTTTTAACGATGTCCTCCGCAACTAGTGCATCATTTCCGTGACATTCTCCCTCCTACCTTGCGATAATACAAAACGATCGGCACTTCTATGAGCTTTCTCTAAATCGTCCGTCAGTAAATTGTTCGTAGTTGTTACCCTTAGATATTTAGTTGAATTCTTCATCAGTTTTAATTAATTTATAGTGTAAATTAAATTAACGAATTTCCTTTAATGTTCATATGGTTGACTTCACACTTACCATTATTAAGGTTTAATTGCCAATTTTTGCACCATACTAACACCTTATCTAAATCATTTTGAAGTCGCTTTTGATCTTCTGGTGGCTCTACTAATCTATAAATTACAAAATCACCCACAAACAGTCTAAGAGAGCTGTATTTTAAATTTGGAAGTTTTCTCTGAGTTTCTCCTGTATTACAATTCTATGTGTTCTTAAATATTTAAAAGAGAATTTGATGTATTGGTTCTGCGTTAATCCAAGTTTTAAATTATCTGTTCTCGGCAAATGTATCTGGTACCGTAATACTCCTCCGAATGTCGTAATAAAACGTGCTACAGTTGAATGAGCAACGCCGTGTATTCTGGGACCGCTGTCCCATGTGCCTTCACTCTTTCGTCCATCTTAAGACCCACCTTTCTTGTTCCACACCTCGTAAAATATTTCTAAGTTTTGTAGTTAGTGGTGGACCTAGCTCCAGGTTCCGAAAATATTTTGTGCGCGACAAATTTAGTAATATGTAATATTTATTATGAATTCTTACAGCCGTTTTGGCAGCAGATTTTATTTCATCTGGATGTGGTAGTAAAGGGAGATGGGCCGTGGCTAGCAATGATGTGGACTAGGTCTGCAACTAAAAGAAATGATTAGTTCATATATACTTTTATTACAGATGAAAAGAATACTCAACTGTAGGTGTTGTGCTTGTGGTGCAATTTCTTCCAAGCTACAAAACAGTTCTACAAAGATCGCTTCTACATCAGTCAATAGTAGTGATCCAGCTTGTGCTAACTGGCTCACTGTAGACAGATCTCCTGGAACTGTAGTGCTCCTAGATATGATTCGTACTCTGCTGTAATCCTGTAGTGACTGCTATACTCACTAGTACTGGAAGTCGTGGCTGTGGTGCGCCGGCACATCTTGGTGAGCCCCTGTTTTTTGATTGGCTGGCGCGCGAAGCAGGCAGAGGGAGAGGTAAAGAGACTGTGGGCGCTCTCGGCGGTCGAAGTACTGTGGACCGCCGGCGTTGTGGCGAATAGCGACGCCATAACAACAGATGTGCATGTACTTAACAGTGGTGGAGTGGCCGAGCTCTCTAAGGCGCCTGACTGCAGATCGCGCCGCTGCTCGCTGTTGGGGGTTCGAGTCCTTCCTCAGGCATGGATGTTTGTGTTGTCCTTACCATAAGTTACTTTAAGTTAGTTTAAGTAGTTTGTAAGCCTATGGAGTGATGACCAAAGTAGTTAAGTTTCTTAGATTTACACACATCTGAATACATGAATTGGGATGTACTTTCTGCAGGGCCGGCCGCGGTGGCCGAGGGGACTAAGGCGCTCCAGTCACGGTCTGCACGGCCGCTACGGTCGGGAGTTCGAATCCCCCCTCGGGCATGGATATTTTTGCCGTCCTAGTTCGTAAGTAGTTTGTAAGTTTAGGGACTGATGACCCCGTAGTTAAGTCCCATAGACTATACAAACATTTTTTTCTTTATGCAGGATTTGATTTGACTTTCCACGTGTTGATTGGTGAATGATCAGCAGGAGTAACGAAGTTTGTAAATAACGTTGCTTATTGGCTTCATTATTTCGCTCACTTTTATGTAAGAATAACTCGCTGGTCCCTCGACGCGGATACCACAGTATTGGAAGGTAAGTTTCTGATTTTCACTTTCTTCATTTTGAATAACTACGAGTAGAGAATGGCGAAATGTAGAGATAAAGGCAGCAGAAGAGTTAGTGGAAGGAGAAGGGAGACAAAAGGAGAGACCTAGTGTACAATAACGCAAGAGGCATAGAGAAAAGAGGAAGCGGAGGAGGCGTAGGAAGAGAAGGAAGGATATGAACATCAAAAGCGACTGTATTTCGCTACGGGAATTGTACGTCACATGCTCTTGAGTCAGTAAACCATCTTTTCCTTATGTTTATGCAGAAAAAGGACAAACAAGAAGCTTAGCTGATTCACTGGCATTGTAGTAAATGGTTTTCTTTAAAAAAAATCCAGCCATAGTGGAATGACCACGCGCTCTAAGTCGCCTTTCTATGGAGCGCGCGGTTGCTCCTCCACCGGACGTGTGTGTTTGTGTGTGTGTTTTCCTTAGGTTAGTTTGAGTTATTTGTAAGCTTAGAGACTGATAACCACAGTAGTTAAATCCCATAGATTTACCAACGTTTGAATATTCGACAGAGCTACATCACGCAAAGCAAGGAACTGATAAATTTGCCTGGTGTATTTCATCGGCGCGTCTATATTTGTAGGAAGTCTTTCATGCACTTTCCCATTCATTTCATACCGGAGTGTGCCACAGAGATTTACTGCAAAATTTAGGCACATTTTCATTTGTTTCGTCTGTGACTGATCTTTAAAGCAGCCCTCGTATTTGTGTGTACGTCTTGCATACAAATCTACATTTTTGTTCCAGGCTTAATGAAATTTTGAACACGTAAGATCGAATCCAGTGTAAGTCTAGGGACTGATGACCCCGTAGTTAAGTCCCGCAAGCTATACAAACATTTGAATTTGCAAAAAAAAAAAATGTTAACTACGGGGTCATCAGTCCCTAAACGTACAAACTACTTATGAACTACTTACGAACTAGGACGGCACAAATATCCATGCCCGAGGGGGGATTCGAACCCCCGACCGTAGTGGCCGTGCAGACCGTGACTGAAGCGCCTCAGTCTCCTCGGCCACCGCGGCCGGCTTTGAATTTGCACAATTCCTCCTAAACCCGTGGACTGATATCAAACAAATTTGGTAGACATATTCCTTACTGTGAGGTAACAATTGCTATATCGTAAAAACAACATACGACACTTGATTCAAGAGATATAACGTCATAGACAAAAGCAATTGCAAGAAACTGCCACTTAATGCGACGTCACTTTATAAATAACTGTATGACGATAAGAATACTTAGCGACTTGCAACAAACTTTAAACATAACTTCAAACCTTTCTTATACTTTTTCTCACTCACAACCATATCAAAAGATGAAAGAAGAAAAAAAACAGTTTTTCGCTTACTACTTTTCTGCTGTTCATAGAGAAAAATTTTGGCATTCTGTACATTCAGTATGACGTTACAATTTATAATTTCTACAACACGTATTGTACTCGCAGGAAATTTTACGGACAGTATAGACACATACAGCGGAATGTAGCTTTCAAATTGCATCACAGTACGACAGTTAATGAGAGATGAGACCATAAACAGTAACGTTCATGAAAAATTGGCCTTTCACACGTCAGGTTTTAATTTATTTACTACTAACAGATATTACAGAAGTACAATATTCATACAAATGAACATATACCATCAAAATTATACTACTGTACAACACTTATTTCAACAAATATGAGATCGTGTATTCTCTGGTGGATATAAACTGTCACATCATGCAACACGTTTTAATCCAGTTCTTATTTACTGCGAAGACACTGCTCTATTCCAGTCATCTTAAGTAAATTCCCAAAAGCTGATAGTGCTGTTCACAATTTTGATGTGAAGCGCACACGGCTGCAGTCGAAAGCAGTAGACTCCTATAAAGCTACAAGGAATGGAAGAGAATGAAACAGTGTACAACCAACGAATACCCATTATTTTCGAAAGACACAGCTTTCATTTCAATAAATTGTAATTATCAGTGGAACTTGCATTTTCCATTACGATTAATAAATCAAAGGACAATCTATTAAATGCTGCGGAGTGGATTTGACATTTCCATGTTTCTCACACTGATAACTTTACGTCGCTTGCTCAGAGGTAGGCTCGCCACAGAATTTGTTCTTAATACATCGTCGATAAGTAACAAGAAATAATGTTTATAGTGAATATCGAATTAAATGAATGTTGGAAAGTTATATACCAATTGTAAGTGGGTTCGAACTTAGTGACAGCACTGCTGTGAAGACACTATGCAATGGAATGTACTATTGTCGCTCATAGCACACGTTGTTGACATATCTACCTTTCCTCCGACCAAATGAACTCGTCTGTCCCACATCACCAGCGTGCGCACAATCGAGGGAAAAGCAATCGCTTGTTAGCGAGCGGTCTAACATAACGGTGTCACTATGTGTCTACAGTATTACTGAAACTTACTGGCAGATTAAAATTGTGTGCCGGAACCGGGACTCGAACGTGGGACCTTTGCCTTTCGCGGGCAAGCACAAAGGTCCCAGGTTCGAGTCCCGGTTCCGGCACACAATTTTAATCTGCCAGTAAGTTTCATATCAGCGCACACTCCGCTGCAGAGTGAAAGTTTCATTCTGGCTACAATATTACTGTTCGTTTTTGGAGCACATTCAACAGACCAAGTTCTGCTAACGGTATACTACGGCTTCCACATCGCTGGGAGTGGATTCTACACAACGCTGACGACTACTTTTAAGGACAGTAACAGGTGGAAACATGTAACGCTTTTGTAACAGTTGTGAATAAATAGCTGGCACTCTTTAAGTTCCAAACAAAATTAAATGTTCAAATGTTTGTAGATCTGATGGGACTTAACTACGGGGTCATCAGTCCCTAAACTTACAAACTACTTATGAACTAGCTTTCGCCAAAGACGGCACAAAATCCATGCCCGAGGGGGCATTCGAATCCCCGACCGCAGCGGCCGTCCAGATAAGTTCCAAACCCCGTATTTTGATTACTACCTTTCTTTGCTTGGATACTGCACTTATAATTTTGTACATTATGCAATATGGCCTTATTTCATATATACAGGGTGAATCACCTAACACTTGCACCGCAAATATTGCTTAAACGAAAGTGCGATTGATTTGCGGTTTTCACAGAATGCATGGGTCTTCAGGGGCTCGTATTTTTAGCCAACAAACAGATTGTAATATTACTTAGAAAGTGTATTTCTTATGCAAACATACAGTTTTTCAAATGAAACAATGGTTGTTTCTACCATGCACTGGAATTTTTGACACCAGTTGTGTAAAAAGAATTTTGAATGATATTTTTATCACGTTTAGTTTGGCAGCTACAACCGTTCTAAGTTTCGGGGGTGGAGGCCGCGATAGCGTAGCTTGACTGGTCGAGTGGCTAGCCCCTGGGGCACAGCCCCCTGTCTCATGACCACCAGTCAGTTAGCAACGCTGTCGAAGCCTCCGCCCCCAAAACTGTGGATGGTTGTAGCTGCCAAACTATACATGATATAAATGTCGTTCAAAATTCTTTGTACACAGCTGGTGTCAAAAATTTCAGTGCATGATAGAAACAACTATATGTTCCATTTGTAAAATTGTATGTTTGCACAAAAAATACACTTTCTAGGTATTTTTACAATCTGTTTATTGCATAACAATATGAGTCCTTCACTACCAATCCATTTTGTAAAAACTGCACATCAATCGCACTTTCCGTTTCCACAATATTTTCGGTGCAAGTGTTAGATGATCCGCCCTGTATCCTCTCATAAATATAACTTGTGTTTAGAAAAGGGGTAATGGACAAAGAAAGAGAAAGGATAGGAGATGTACTACCTCAAGGCTTGAATAAATAAATAAGTACCCTGGCGAAGCTGGATTTTCAGCTAGTATGTTTATACAGGATGAATCTAAATTCGCGCACTCGGGCTTCGCAGTGCGATTCCGCACATGATAGCAATAAAGAAATATCTGTCACAAAATTTCGTCCTGCGCATATTTACGGTAGTAAACGGACGTCGGAGATTGAGATGAGTGTGTGTCCCATACGTCAGTGTGTTTCAGAATTACACTACTACACCAATAAACTTGTATTGGATGTGGGAGGTGTCTTGAGGAACAAAGTGAGCATAGAAACCCATACCCGGAAAAGTCATCCAATGATGCTACAGAGCGGCGAAATTTCTTGAGGCGATGTCTGGCGGCAGGAGCTGGTGCCTGTAACTTGGACTCTCCCTAGCGTCGTTCAATGGCGTTTCCAGGCATGGGTTTCTATGATCATTTTGTTCCTCAAGACGCCTAATACATCCCTTACAAGTTTGTTGGTGTATTTATGAAACGCACTGATGTATGGAACACACAGCCATCTCAGTATTTGTCGTCCATTTACTGGCGGAAATATGCGGAGGATGAAATTTTGTGGGAAACATTTTTCATTATTGGCAGGTGAGGAGTCGCACTGCAAAGCCCGGGTGCGCGAATTTAGATTGACCTTGTATATTCACGAAAACTGCATTTTTTTCTGCTTCACACTCTGTTCACTAGGAGAGTTGATGGCACTGTAATTTCGTTTGGCAAGTGCAAAGGAAAAATGTAGGGCACCCGTCAGCATTACAGTAGTCCACGTCATGTAGGAAGGTGCCCCAGTTTTCAGCCGTTCTGCGCGTCCCCTTCCATTACCGCACTGACAGCCAATAATATTCATTCTGTAGGCTCGTGGCTGGTCGCGAGTTTAGCAATGTTTCTCCCGCAGGCTGTACTGTTGGCGATCGGCCGTAGCTCCTCCCCTCCACGCTTCCCCTATCGCTCCGAATCTATGAGCGGAAGAGCCTTCCTACATGACGCCAACTATAACGGGGAGTGACGGGTTGGGGCTCAGTATTAAGTACCGTGTGAGAACTCAATAACGGAAAGCAGGACGCGCCGATGCGGGCAAGTGGCAGCGACAGCGACAGCGGGGAGCAGCACACTGCGGAGCACACGAGGCTCCTCGAGCCGAGCCGGCTTTAATCAGCGTCAAATCAGAGAAAAGACACTTTCATTAGGCGCGCGCGGCCCCCTCCGATCAAGTAAATGAAGTAGAATATCGCGGGTGGGGAGGCCGGAAGGGCGGGGCCGGCAGAGGCGAGGCGAGGCGAGGCCAGCGGGGCCAGCGAGGCCGCCAGATTTCATTAGCGGCGCCGCAATTACGCGCTCTGATTCACCTGACAGCCGCCGAGCGCGCGCGCGCCTGCGCCTGCCGGCGGCGCTGTCTCGTGGCGGCGTCTTGTCAACAGGCCACCGGCGCACACGTCGTGCAGTACAATATAAATTTATTTCTTACAGCTATGTTTAATTTTGTTCTTAAAACGCAACTGCTTCCATGTTCAACGCACCAGCTCACTGGTTGTGACAATTACATCTTACCATATCTCAACAGCATCAAAGTTCAGAACAGTGTTACGTTAATATCTCGTGGATGTAGAAACGTTTTATAAAACCGCATCTGCATACTCAAACGGACCTCTCGCTCCCACCCAAACTCCCGGTTTCCAATACCTGAAACACCCCCCCCCCCTCGCCAGACCTAAACACACCCATCACTGCACATGATCTACAGCTGACACTCCGTATCAAACGCAACAGAACTCCTGGCAATGACTGTGTCACCTACTGCCATCTCCATGAATGTCCCTTCCCTTCCTCACCACACTAATAAACCCCAGTCCAATGCCTCCTCCTACCGCCCCATTTTCCTCACCCCAGTGTTCAACAAGGTCTTTGAATCCATCCTATCCCATCGCATCCATCGCCATCTCCGAGTTCACCTCCTTCTCCCTGACACCAAATGTCACTTTCGGCCTACCTTCTCCACCGATGACCAACTCCTTCACCTTACCCAACTCCTCTCCCTCCAGCTCAATTCCAGTTGTGCTGCCTTCTTTGAATCCCTAGCCCTTGAACGGGCTTATGACCGGGTCTTGCATTCCAGCCTGCTCTTCAAACTCCAAACCTACGCTCTTGGCATCAACTTTGTCCACGTCATCTCTTCCTTCCTCTCTGACCACCCTACCGACGTTACCACCCGTAACACCGATTCTCATGTTTTCTATCCTTCTGCTGGTGTGCCGCAAGGTTCCGTACTTTCTCCCCTCCTTTGTCTGCTGTATACTGCGGATATGCAGAAGCCACACATCCCATACACCTCTTCCAATATGCTGAGGACACCGCTTTTCTTGCCTTAGCTCCCACCCTCAACTGTTCCAACTACCTTCTTCAAGAACACCTAGACCGTTTCACCACTCGGTGGAACCAATGGCTCCTATCTATAAATCTATAAACCCTGCCGATCATTGTAAGTCACACCATTCCTTCCTTCCACCCCCGCAGTTTCTCCCTCAACCACCATAACCGACCCCCCAACCTAAAGTACTTGGGCCTCACCATAGATCACACCCTCTCCTGGATTCCCGCACCTTTGCACCATCCAGCAAAAAGCCCACTCCCGCCTCCGCCTCCTTAAACTTCTTGTTGGTCAAACCTGGGACCTGAACCCTTCCACCATCCTCTATACCTACAAACTCCTCACCCGCCCCATCCTCTGTGTCTTCCATCCTGCCTGGATCTTTGCCCTCCCCCCATCCGTCTACAAGTCCCTAGAGATCCTGGAACACTACACCCTCCACCTCATGTTCTCTATCCCTTCCTACCCCCATCCCCCACGCAGATCCTCTATGACCTCATTCCCTTCCCCCAACACATCTCCTTCATTGAGCAGCTCCGTCTCCATTTCCTCTACGGTAAATTGGAGCCCCTTCACCCTACTGTCCACCCTCTCCTCACCAATCCTGGTCTGTTGCTGTGCAATTACCACTGTATCCCCTCTGTTATCCACTTGTCCACCCTCCTTACCCTTTCACAAGCAATTTACTCCCCCTCCCCCTCCCTGACGATGCCCTCCACCCAGACATTTATCCCTCCTATCAGCTCTGATACTCCCCATTCTCCTCTCTTTCCTTGATTCCCCCTAGAGGGCCCCACTTCCTCACTCCCTTCCTCCCTCCCCTTACATGTACCGAGCCCTCTGGTACCCCTCACTCCTTACAGCTGCCTGGGACATCCCACCCCCTCCTTTCCCCTGTGCCCCCCCCTCATACTCTCCCCTCCCCCTCCTACTCTCCCCTCCCCACCCTCCTCTACTCCTTTCTCCCCTCCAACCGTCTATCGCTCTCCTCCTTGCTCCTTCTCCATCCACATTCATTATAATCATGCGTGTGGCTTGTCTGTGTTTCGTCGGAATCTTTAACCAAACTGCGAACGGCCATTCCGCAGCCGACGCCTGTGTTTTTTAAATGTCCGCGTACCTCAGATCTACAGTGTTGTGTTTCGCCACGTTTCGTAACCTTTGTGTGTATATAGAACGTCACTTTTTTCACTCCATTTACATCATGTCTTCCTCAATTTTTCACCGTGTCTATGTTTTGTATTATCCTGTTTCGTCCTCCATTATATTTATGTCTTCTTTTCATGTCTTGTATACTGTCAGTTGAAGAGCGCCTCTAGCGCTGCCAGCCCGCTCCACCAGGAGAATGAAATGACATTAAAAGAAAAAAATAGCATTCTCAGCTAACAAGAGCCCCTATAATTCATTCAGAATACGTGCAGCTGCAGTAATGTTCTCCATTTTATGTGTGCGTCAAATTTAAAGTCAGAACTCAGATCAAACTTTAGGTATATGAATAAACTGTTTAATTCAACATGACTTTTACCATATAATGCATCACAACAATAAATACATCGGAGTCCAAACTGACATAGTGATGGCTACGGAAGCTATTACAAGACTGGCGATTTGGAGCTTATGTGGGGCCTCTTTATATACTTTTGTGAACAATGTCATGCATTGTTACAACTATTAAAGGTAGGAAAAAATGAATTTGCAATGTTAAGACAAGATAATAACAGTTCTAGATCCCAAAATTCAAGTACTAACCAATTTACATCAATTCATGACAATACCGATTTCGTAAATATGATTAAAGATCTGAAATGTGCTTAACTATAAAATGCAACAATATATTTGTCATTTCTTCTAATATCTTGAAAAATAGTGAAGGGCTAATGTTCCTACCATTTACACAATGATGAAATAAGGTATTAACTGTTTTACTGGATACAAGAACATCGAAATACTTTTTATAGGTTTAGGTTATCTACAATGGTGCCCATGCTGGCAAGTTTATATTAGCAATATTAATCAGGTTTGTGTTTTCATGACCAGTTGCTACTCAAACATACAATATAATAATATCTAAACAGACTACTTTTATTTATGTTTAAAAAAAATCATATTAGCAGGTTTTGGTTTCGTGGTCATGTGATCTTGCTTATTTTCGTATTTTATAATGAATGCTTTGCATTCCTAGCAATGTATGGGTCTTCCAACATAACTTACTTTATTTATAAATCGTGTATCTTATCCTCCTCTTACTCAGAAGTTGCAAACTGGCATTTAATAGATGAGGTTCTATTGAAATAATTTGTTCAGCTTGCTATTTGGGTGATAAAACGTTAAATATTTCGTTTTGTAACATGCCTGTTACATTTCACTCTGATTATTGCCAGCATTATATCGAAGTATCTGGAAAGCAGATTGCTAGCCGCACTTGCCCAGGGTCCCATTGGGTTTTATCCCTTAATGTCTAAGGACTAACCTGTCGATTTTAAATGTTAAATTTTTCTAAATCTGCTGGACCCAACTGCTATGGTTATCAGTCCCTAGACTTACAAACTATTTAACCCTTCGACTCCAGTGGTTTTTGTCTGAAATCACCATTTCATTAATTAATTTGGATTGACCAGTGGCTTTCGCGTGAAACCACAGAGGCTAGTGAAAAAGAGAGGAGATGCATCTCAGTTCTAATTCAGTTACTTTCCTTGAGATGGAAGAACTGTCCATGCATCAGCACGACTTTAGGAAGCATTGATCATGCGAAACCCAGCTGACCCTATTCTCTCATGACACCTTGCGTGCAGTGCCTGAAGGGCGGCATGCAGACTGCATATTTCTCGATTTTCTAAAGGCGTTTAACAGGGAACCGTACGACAGACTACTAACAGAGGTACGACCTTATGCAATACGTACCTAAATACATGATTGGCTCAAAGATTACTTACGTAATAGAACCCAGTACTTTGTACTCGATGGCGAATGGTCATCAGAAACTAGAGTATCGTCAGGGGTGCCCCAGGGAACTGTGATAGGACCGTTATTATTTTCTGTCAGAGTGAGTTGCAATCTTTCGGCTGTTTGCTGTTTATGCTGTGGTGTACAAGAGGGTGTCGCCATTGGATGACTGTAGTAGGATAACTTGGACTAAATTTCTTGGTGGTGTGAGGAAAGGCAACTGGCGCTAAACAACTAGCGCTAAATGTAGAAAATTGTGATTCAGATGACCAGGAGAAGCAATCCCGTAATGTTCAAATGCAGGACTAGTAGTGTGCTGTTTGACAGAGTTGCATCAATTAAATATCTAGGCGTTATGAAATGGAACGAGCATATAGGGCAGCTGTGGGAAAGGCAAGTGGTCGATTTCGCTTTATTGGTAGAATTTTGGGGAAGTATGACTCGTCTGTAAAGGAGACCGCATATAAAACGCTTGTACGATCCCGTCTTGAGTAAGGACAAAATTCAACCACTATCACAGAGTGGTGTGTACAAGATCATGTGCAAACATTGTGGGAAAGTGTATGTTGGTCAGTCTGGCAGAGCTGTAGCTATTAGACTGTCAGAACACGAGAGAAGTTGGAGGTTAAAACATACAGATTCAACCTATGCAGAAAATCTTCTCGGAAACAATGATTACGATCTACACTGTGAAATCCTGCATCTTCTGAAGAAAAGAAGAAAGATGACAGTACTGGAAATCAATAAACATTTGGTTCAGGATGTCAGGATGCCCCTTTACATCTCTACTGAAATAAGTTTTATTTTCTAACTTTCCTTTTCAACAAAAATAATCATATCAGTTTTGATCCTTTACATACACTTATTATATTTTATATAAATTTTAATAACTCTCATAAATATGTACTTGTAATGTACTTCTCTGTGAACTATTCAACTTTCTGCAATAACATCTCTCTAAATCGTAACATGTTTGTAATATCTTTGAAAACATGTATACTACAGTCAGTTGTAACCTGATGATGGCCTAAGAAGCCGAAAACCTGTTTGTGACGAATAAATAAGTTTTGCAGAACATCAGGAAGTAATTCATTTATTATATTATTGCACAAGTGTTTGGGATCCACATCAGTTCGGTTTAAAGGACAGAGGCAGTTCAGAGGCGGGCGGTGAGGCTTGTAACTGGTAAAATCGATCAATACGCGAGTGTTACCGACATGCTTTAGGAACTCAACTGAGAGTCGCTGGAGAGAGGCAACGTTCTTTTCAAGAAGCACTGATCAAGAAATGTAGAGGCCGGAATTTGAGTCGGAATGCAGAACGATTCTACTGTCACTAACCTACATTTCGCGTAAAGACCACAAGGATAAGAGTAGAGATATTAGGGCTCGTAGGGATACATACAAGTATTCGTTTTTCTCTCATTATATATGGGAGTGAAACAGGAAAGCAAGTAATTGTTGTGTTAATGTGTACCTTCCGCTCCGCACCTTTGGATGGATTCGGAGTATTTATGTAGACGTAGAGGTAGTTGTACTGCTAAATGTGCAGAAAAACAACTCTGTCAAAGGGTAGTGGAGTAATTGACTCATAAAATGGTCAATAGAAACCATTAGATTGACTTTGACAGTTTTTTCACTTCTGTCGACCTAATAATAAGAAATCTTCCTGATCATTGTGTGTATGTTTATGAGACAGTAAAACGAACTTAACAGAACTTGCCCACAAATTAGAAGCCTGAAAAACATCTTTAGCGTGCAGAATATGACTATACATGCACATAAGTCATGTCTGTATTGATGTAGAAGGACAGGAAAGGAATTTTATATCTAATTTTCATGATCCACAGCAGACAACAACATTGTCTTGGACTTCGCCGCTACCGGTCAGTGACGGTAGCGTTATAGCACCGGGAAACATATGCTAGTACTAAACACTGTCTAGATTACAGGATCGGAAAACGAAAGAAGTGCTAAGGTAAAAGAGACGTCTGGTACTGTAGAATATATTTTATGGTATTGTTCCAAGATGACGCTGATCAGTGTTGTTATTGTTGTTGTTGACTTCAGTCAAAACACGTGTTTGCTGCCGTTCTCCACGCAAACCCTAGCCTGTGCAAGCCGCTTCATCTCTGTGATAGAACAGCAATTTACAACCTTACTGTATTTTTGTCCTGGTCTCCCTCTGCGATTTATAACCCCTTCAAAAAAATGTTCAAATGTCTGTGAATCTATCGGACCAAACTGCGTGGTCATCAGTCCGTAGCTTACAAACTACTTAATCCTAGGTGAACTAACCTAAGGACTAACACACACACACCCATGCCCCAGGGAGGACTCGAACCTCCACGGCGCGGCGGGCGAGCAACCGCGCGCTCCGCAGCGAGGTGCTTTAGACCGCTCGGCTACTCCACCGCGGCTATAACCTCTTCAATACCGAATTTACGATTCCTGGATGTATCCGAATGTTTCCTACCATTGATCCCTTCCTTCAGTCACAATATGCCACAAAATTTTCATCAATTCTTTTCAGTACTTTATCACTAGTTTAATCCTCAGAATTCCCCTGTAGCACCAAATTCCAAAAGCTTCTATAGTCTTTAGGTCTGAAATACTTATGGTCCATGTTTCACACTCGTCCTCCCATGCACTGCTCAACTTTAGACAAATGCCTTCGGAAAAGACGTCATAAAGTTTAAATTTATATTCGATGTCATCTTTACATAAGACTGGCTCTACTTGACAACACTCGCCAGGTCTGCGTCGTGCGCACAAACGACTATCAATTGCGTGCACCCAGAATCTGTTTTCATCGCCGAAGACCACAGCCCGTCATCCCATATTCCAGCCGCCTGTAATGACGGCGCTGTGCACATTCCTTCGTGCCTGCCTTTTCTCCACCTGCATTTGTTCCTCTGACGCCAGCAGTCCAGCCGTGCACGTTGATGCTATGGCGTGAGTGAAGACGTGCTAGAGTTGTGCGTGCTCGTAGTCAGACTACTAGCAACTGGTTGGCAACAGTTCGTGTTGAGACGTCTGGGCTCACAAACACTCCTATCCGTACGATCTGCTACTGCTGTTATTATAATACTATGGTCTTGGTGGATGTCTGTGTTGCTTGGACATTCAGAACCGCGTCTACGGGTGTCAGAATTTTCTCGTGACATTTACAACCATCATTTTTGAACAACTAATGCAGCACGTCAAATATATGTGCAAATTTTCAGAAATGACCATCCTTCCACTCATAAATGCTCAGTTGTAGCGTCTCGCCGGCCGCAGTGGCCGAGGTGACTGAGGCGCTCCAGTCACGGTCAGCACGGCCACTATGGTCGGGGGTTCGAATCCCCCCTCGGGCATGGATATTTGTGCCGTCCTAGTTCGTAAGTAGTTCATAAGTAGTTTGTAAGTTTAGGGACTGATGACCCCGTAGTTAAGTCCCATAAGCTTAACAAACATTTGAACATTTTTGTAGCGTCTCCCTTGCATGGGGTCTGTTTGTTTGGCACGTTGATATCGCGTTTCGTCTTTCGACTGAACACATTTCCTATAATAGTGCACAGTCGAACGACACTCTGACAGCTAAGTCACTAAGCTGTCTGATGGCAGACGACTTTGAAAGCCTTATCAAAACACCTACCTAAGAGGAATGTTCAAATGAAAAGGTACGAAACGACAGTGACGGTATAATTGTAGTCTTTATTCAAAAGTAATCACCAGAGAGCTGAACTCAACTGTCCCACTGTTAAACGAACCGAAGGAGACCCTGTTTCGAGAATTCCTGTGGCTGTGACAAGGAGGCATTTTAAACTTATGTCTGTGACAGTAATAGTTTTAAGGGGAATTTTTTAGTTGTTCATATAATTTTTAATAATTTTGCCTTGGATAATGGCGATATGTCGAAACGTGTGAGGTCTTATTAAAGTGTAATTGTGGTCAAGACAGATAAAGTTACTTCAAGTGCATCAAAATGACCATCACGTCTCACAAATGTCTAATCAGACAGCAAGGTATTACAGAATAATTTACTGAGGGTGGTTTGACGTCTTAAGATTGGGATAAGCGCCATATTACAACAGCTGCTCGGTGTGGCGACCAGCAACGTCATTACACACATTGTACCTCCGAAGCATGATCTGGTACACTCTCTCCATCCCCCCTGGTGTGTGTTGAATGTCTTGTGCATCGGCTAGAACTCATGCCAGCAGATCGTCGTCTGTCTCTACAGGTGTCTGATGAATTAGGCTCTTCATACGACCTCACAAGAAGTAATTCATAGGGGTTAAATCCGGCGATCGTGGTGGCTACTCGGTTGGACCACCTCGACCTATCCTCTTTCACCAAATCGTCTTCTGAGATCGTCTCCGGACAGCCAGTGAAAAGTGAGGTGGGGCACTATCATGCTGAAACCATATTTCCTGATGGGTTCAATACGTGTCGTAGGAAGACAAATTATGCAAGACACGCGAGATTGGATGGAAGGAGGTATGGTCCAATCACATGACCTGTCCGTAAACAGAATTTGACGAGTTACACATATGAATTTAAACTGTCGTAGAACGATGCGTTGGGTTCCTATTCAAAATGCTATATACTCACTATCCTCTACAAGTCCTAGAAGTTTCTAACGGGAATTTCCGACCACCCTGTATGTTCATTCCTAGTTTCTTTGGTTTCCTTATTACAGACACCCTCCTCTCCTCAAGTAATACCTGCAGTCATCGTCGTTACTTTCACATCCGTATCTTTAACCTTATTCATAAGGTCAACTGTATCCACGCGACTTTCACTTAAAGTTAGTCGAAAGATTAAACGGTTCACATACCATAGTCTCCCTTCTTGCTCATTTCGTTAGCTTTCCTACACTGTCGTTGATAACGCTAGCAAAAATCGGAAGGGATCCGCCAGAAGTAATTACGTGGGTTTGCAGAGGCTGAGCGGCCAGCAGCGGCGCGTGCGCAGGCTGCGTCCCACCTGCGGCGGCCGCAGGGCTTGAGCGCAAATTGAGTCAAATGGAGAGAAATTGAGCTCTCAGCGCTCCTCCGCTCCAGATGCCGGCGCGCGCGCCACCTGCTAAACTGGCTGGCCACCTCAACTGATTGATAGTCCTCCCGACACGCTCGCTGCCAAACAAACACAGCCTTTCCGTAACGGAACTACTTGATATCGTATATTACTGCAAAACAATTATTCCAGCTTAAGTAACGGAACACTTGTTATTGCCTTGTTATGTGCCCAATACTTCGCAATCTCCAAGGCGTTTGGAGTGGCTTGCAGGAGATCAGTCTTTGTGCAGGATGTAGGGACCAAAGGGCACTGGAGCATATTCATTTTATTCATTTATGTATTTAGCCTGATCAGATTAGGGCCTTCAGGCCCTCTCTTATATCGGACCAGGGTTTTACACATACAGTATTTCTTTACATGTGAGTTACCTATAACATAACAATGATTTTTACACATCAACAATTAATAATATAATTTATGCAAGTTGATTACATGTAAAAGGATGTAGATAAAAGGTATTGACTTAACTCTAATAGGATTAATACCAGTAGTACCACTGAGACACCTTCTGCTGCTGTTAGTGTAATAATAGAAGAAACAACATTGATATTAGCAGATACAAGATGTACTTTTGAATATATCGAGACTGGTTGAGGCATGGCGAATTCTGACAGAAGGAAACCGAGAAAGCTGTACCTGGCGAGAGCAATGGCAGTAGGGGAATATCTGGGAGGAGGAATGGATGTGACGTACCTGGACCATAGGGTATTAAAGACTGGCGTAATTATTGCCTTAGTAGATAGTCCATTAACTGTCGTTTGAAGCTGGCAGTGTTATTCAGTTCTCTGATATACTGAGGTAGATTGTTCCGGAGCCTGGTTCCTGCTACTGAAAAGGATTTTGAAAAACCGGCTGGGGCACTGGAACATATGGCTTGTGGTTTGTTCTTCTCCACAGTCACAGGAAGTGTCTTCTGTCTTGAAACCCCATCTCTTCAAGTTGTCTCGGGATCGTCCAACTCCTGATCGTAATCTGTTCAAAGCTTTCCACACGAGCCAGTTTTCATTGCGTCCAGGTGGTAGTTCTTCGGCTTCAGGCATCCATCCATGAAGATGAGGCGTCATCTTCTTCCATAACTCCAGCCTTGCCTTCTCTGGTGAGACGGTGAGTTTCTCAGATGTTCTTAGAAAGTTCTTTCGCGAGCTCAGCCGTTGCTGTGGTGGATTATATCCGTCAGTGGGTGGGCACTGTTCACTTCCACTTTCAGTCTCTCCTTCTTGGCAGCCACTTCTCTGCGTATACTTGGTGGTGCCAGATAGTAAAGCTTCTCGGTTGGAGTAGGTTTTAAACAACCAGTGATCAACCTGCAGGTTTCATTGAGAGCAGTGTCTACTTGTCTGGCATAAGATCACCTGTACCAGACTGGGGAAGCATATTCGGCAGTACAAAAGTACAGTGCCATTGCAGAAGAGCGGATAGTCTGTGGATGGAAGCCCCACTGTGTCCCCGTTCGTTTGCGAATTAGGTTATTTAGCGTGGAGATTTTCATTTTGGTATTCTTGCAGTGAGTTTTGAATGTCAGAGAACTATCGAGAGTGACACCCAAGTATTTAGGGGTGTGATAATGCTGCAATTAGATACCTGACCATTCTATATGTAGCTCACGATTAGCTTTCCTGTTCCTTAAGTGAAAAGCACACACTTGTGCCTTCGAAGGGTTTGGTCTGAGTAGTAACTTGACATTGTTCTAACTGCACTTGTCAGATTTCTTTCCACAGTTTCAAAGAAAATATTCTGCGTAGCAAGGGATAAGTCCTCAGCGTATAGAAATTTTCTCGTGCCTGGGGTCGATGGCTGTCGTTGGTATAGATGTTAAAGAGAAGTGGAGCCAAGAAGCTTCCCTGAGGTAAACCATTTTTCTGCGTTGTCCTTGAAATTCAACAAAAAACCTGTGGTTTTGGAGGAGGTTGCTGATTAGTCTAACTAGGTGGGCGTTCTTGATCATGTTGTGCAGTTTGGCATGAAGTAACCGGTGATGGAGAGTATCATACGCTGCTGTAAGATCCTCGAAGACAACGCCTGTTACTTCTCGGGTTTCAAAGCCATCCTCTATATACTGAGTCAGATTCAAAATTTGCCCTGTGCAGCTTCTGTTTGGTTGAAATCCTGCTTGTTCAGGTATAAGAAAAGGGTCTATTACTGGTAGGATTCTTTTCAAAATCACGCGTTCAAACAGTCAAGAGGCTAATTGGCCTGAAATTCTTGGGATGATTTGCTTCCTTTCCGAGTTTCGGAAGAGCTATCACCCTGCTCTTTCACCAGATCTTAGGTATTTGGCATTGATTCATGCAATTGTTGAAAAGCTGCAGCGTCCATTTTCTTGTTGCCGGGCCAAAGTTCTTAATTTGCTCCATACGAATGTCATCTAAGCCGGATGTTTTACCAGTTTCACTGTCCTTAATAGCCTTGTTTAATTCAGATATCTCGATTGGTCTCTGTTTATCGACTTTAACATTAAATGAAAATAATATTTACATTGCAATTTTGGAACTATTACACTTGAATTACATTATTAGAATAACCTTATGTAAATGTCTATTGTACTAACATTGTATTTAATGATGTTATCTCTTACTGAAATTACTAATCATTATTGTACCTCAGAAAAAATGTTTGTAAATCTATCGGACCAAACTGCGTGGTCATCAGTCCGTAGCTTACAAACTACTTAAATCTAGGTAAACTAACCTAAGGACAAACACACACACCCATGCCCAAGAGAGGACTCGAACCTCCACGGCGAGCAACCGCGCGCTCCGCAGCGAGTCGCTTTAGACCGCTCGGCTACTCCACCGCGGAGAACCTCAGAAAATTGAACAGTTTATTGCCCTTGACCTTGCTTCTTAGAGATGACCGCCTCAACTTACTAATATTGTTATTATCTACTATGTACAAATTACTCATAATCTAAAAGAGGTGAACAATTGAAATGGTTTTTCTGTTCCACAGGACCTAATGGAGAAGTCATGGAAAAACTCAATACATGAAGTTTAACACAAGAACGGTAGTAGAAAAACTTAAGCAGTCCTATGCATATGACAATCTTAAGCCTAATTGAAAAGAATCAATAACGAAAAAAAAAGGAATTAGCTTAATTGTTTACCTTTTCCAGGAGCTCCTCGATAGACTAAAAGGAGTGAGCCATGAGATAACTCTTCAATTTAGATTTGAAAGCGCGTGGGTTAGTATTAAGATTGTTGAAATGTTGTGGTAGCTTACTGATAATGGATGCTGTAGATTACTACACACCTTTTTGCACAAGTGTCAAGGTGGTGTAATTCAAATGTAGATTCGACTTATGTCTAGTATTTACCGAGTGAAAGCTGCTAACTCGTGGGAATAAGCTGATATTATTAACAACAAACGACATTAAAGAAAATACTTATTGTGACGCCAATGTCTGAATTCTCAGACTACTGAAAATGGGTCGAGTCGACGCTCATGAACTTACACTACATATTGCTCGAACCGCCCGTTTCTGAGCCAAAAATATCCTTTTTGTATCAGTCGAGCTACCCCAAAAAATAACGTCATAAGTGAATGAACGTTAGCTTAGGAGACTACATTTTGTGTTGAAAAATCTCTTATTTCGGATATTTTTCTAATGGTAAATAAAGCAGAATTTACTTTTTAAGCAAGATTCTAAACATGCGCTTTCGACGGTAGCTTACTGTCTATCTGTAAACCTAGAAATTTGAACTGTCCAGTCTATTTTATCATATTCCCATTATGTGGAATGAAAGTGTTAGCTTTCGTTAAATGATGTGTTATAAATTGTAAAAACTGAGCGTTACTGTGATTTAACATTAATTTGCTTTCTAAAAGCCATGAACTTATCTCTTCAACTGAATTATTTGATATTGTATCAATATTACAAACAACATCCTTCACTACCAAACTGGTATCATCAGCAAACAAAAATATTTTATAATCACCTGTTACACTCAAAGGCATATCATTTATATAAATAAGAAAATGCTATATTTTCGTTTCTCTATGAGGCACTTGATGGGTTAAATAAAAGGCTACGGACATTAGGCGTCTTCTTTGATTTAACAATAGCGTTTGATTGTGTTTATCACAAAATATTGTTGCAGAATTTGGAACATTATGGAATACTAGGAGTAGCTCACAACTGGTTCACTTCTTACTTTAATAATAGACAATAGAAGGTAATTCTCCGCAGTGTAGAAAATGACTATGACGTATAATCGCAATGGGGCACAATTAAGTGTGGGGTGCCCCATGGGTCTGTTTTGGGACCACTGCGAAGTGCCGCTAGCGTAGGCAAATTACGAAACGGACAGTTCTCTACAAAACAAAAGAAGCCACACCCTTCTAGACTATATAGTTCCAGAAATAAAAGCTAGCGTGCGAAATGATGGAAAACAATATTCTCAGAAATGTCAGTGCATGATTTTTTTGAAATATTTATTTAAAATCGTAAACAATGGAATATTTCAATAAGACCGACACCTAATTAAGGATAAACATCCATATTTCATAGTTTATAAAAGAAAAAAAATGTGAAATTTTGTCATTTGAGCAGTACAATTCCCTTAAGTAGCTGTTCGTAACCATATGTGTAATATTCAGGAGGTAATAAAGGCGTGGTAAACCAGTATACCGTAACAATATTCTTACCAAAATGAAGAACAACATTGAAATGAAATGAAAACATATAATGAGAAAATTAGTAGGACTGTGCATGAGATACTGCCATAGTAACGAAAAACAGGCAAGGAAACCCTCCCGGAGAGAAAAGAAACTTTGATCTATACACTCCTGGAAAAGGAGAAAAGAACACAATGAATTCGTCGACCCAGCAGATGGAAAATTTGTTGATACATTTATGAGGATGTATACAACACACGACCACACAGGCAGAGCCATAAGCACACGGGAACAGTTACTAAAGTAGGCAAATTGTCGATGCTAGTACCGTGTATACCCTCCTTTTTCCACAATGAAAGCTGAAATTCACCCTTGGAGACGATCGTAGAGGAGCCCAATGTAGTTTTGCAGAATGTCCTACCACGCAGTTTCCACCTAGTGCCTCATTTGGGTCAAATTTAGTGCCGGCCGTGCAAACCGCGCAATATTACGTTCCATCCAGTTTCAAACATGCTCAATGGGGTACAGATCTGGAGATCGTGCTGGAAAGGGTAGTTGACATACCCCTGGAAGAGTATGTCGGTTGGTACGGGATACATTTGGACGTGTATTTCCTGTTGGAAAAACATATAGCCTTGTTGGAGCATGAACGGCAGCAAGACGGGTTAAATGATGGTTTTAATGTACCGCACACTATTCAATGAACCTCTAACGATCACCAGAGGAGAACGGCCAGGGTAGGCTATGGCTCCCCGCAGCATGCTGCCGATTTTGCGTAGGCCTACTGTTAATACATCTTCCGCTCATGTCCCAACATCGTTCAGCCCTCCAGTGGTGTCGCGATATGAGCTTATGGAAGGACGAACTCTTCAGTCGTGAGATTTGCTCCTGCCTAGATGCCAATGACGGCCATACGCGTGTGTTATCGAGCAGGGGAGCGCGAAATTCTGGAGTGTATACGACACAGGCAGACGGGGCCAACACACGTCATCATAGTGTGGGCACCCATATCCTACACTGGCCATTCTACTCTGGTGATCTTCGAAGGAAGGTTGAACAGTGCTCGGTACACTGAAACAATCATTCAAACCGTCGTGCTGCCGTTCATGCCTGAACAAGGCGATATGGTTTCCAACAGGAGATGCGCGTACACGTGTATCCGGAAACCACCGTACGTGCTCTTCAAGGCGTACGTCAACTACCTTGGCCAGCACCATCCCGAGATTTCTCCTGCATTGAGTATGTTTGTAACCGGATGGAAAGTAATCTTCCGCGGTTTGCACGGTCGGCACGAAATTTGACCCAACTGAGGCACCAGGTAGAAACTGCATGGCAGGCCATTCTGCGAGACTACATTCGGCACCTCTACCATCGTCGCCAAGGTTGAATTTCAGCTTTTATTGCGGAAAATAGAGGGTACATACGATACTAGCGTCGACATTTCGTACGTTCTGGTGACTCTATTCTCGTGCTATGGATCTGTCTGTGTGATCTTTTGTTCTATACACTGTGAATAATGTTTCAATAAAGTTTCCTCTGCTGGCTCGACGAATTGCTGGTGTTCTTTTCCACTTTCCAGGGGTGCAAATACTACTACGACTCTACCAATATAGTGTCAGTCTTTCGAAAAACGTGAAGAAACCGCCTGAAATGCTAAATGGAGGTCTTAAACGGCGGTGACGCTGTCCCAAGTTGGATGAAGCAAATGTGTACGTGTTCCTAGTAAGACCACTGCGGTCGGGGGTTCGAATCCCCTCTCGGGCATGGATATTTGTGCCGTCCTTAGTCTTAGGTAATTCATAAGTAGTTTGTAAGCTTAGGGACTGATGACCCCGTAGTTAAGTCCCATAAGCTATACAAACATTTGAACATTTCCTAGTAAGATTTTTATCAACAATATCACTAGTTTTCGCGTGACAATCAAACCAGGAACAACTTGGTGGGGTTGGAACACTTGCGCGGAGTGACACTTGCGCGGAGTGACACTTGCGCGGAACCCGGGGCCCTTGGGGCGGCTAATCGCTTTTCCTGGGTACAGGCCCACCAAGAAGTCTAGCACTGCTGTTGTCAAGTTTCCACACTGTCAACATAACACGAAAATCAGTGAAATTGCACAACCCTTTGCAAGCTGAAGAGCAATATAGTGACTTGTTCTAACTATATATTAATCCGTTGAGTGTTCCTCCTGTAAACAAAAAGGTATTTCAATAGTGATAATGTTTTTGAGAGTTAGTCTCTGCTACTACAAGACTATGACTTTCCACAGTCATACCTCCTAAAAACATATTATTCAGAACACTAAGCATATCAAGACACCTGCGCAAGCAATAAATATATTAGGCATCCTGCACAGATACGTTGATGTAATTGACCGCTATGTAGTTAACCCCACTATCACGCAACTTCCATCTCTTTAAAAATAGCTACTATGCTTTTTAATAGGAGATGCAACCTTAAACCTTCAATTAAAAAAAACGTTACTAATAAGTCAATGAGTATTTTACATACTTAAAGCGTTTATTCGTAGACCCCAAAACGATTTGGCTGTATTCGAATTACAAATACATCTAAGAAATATATGAAATACGGAATGTGTAAGGGAATGTCACACACCGAAAAATTCTGAAGATAAATTCCATTTTCCATCACCGTCATATAGAACCATTTTTACTCCGAACTTGGCATAAACCAACAGGGAGAAACAAGTTGCAAGACTTCCAGGAAAAATGAAGCGAAATTGGCAGCCAATAGATGGTTATAAATTACATTGCCTGTTTACTGTATAAATATAAATTACGGAATACGTGGAATTCCTGTTCAGTACAGTCAAAAATGTCTAAGGTAATAGGCAGTGGTTTACAATCAGATATCCGTATCACTCTCCTCCTCAAGAAGTCTGTGTGAAGATTTATATTCAGAACATTCAAGAAAAAGGTGTTGAAACTATAAGAAGCAGCTCATTTACTCAGGAAGGGAAAACGTTATGGTGCCCGTAAATTTGAATGGCTGTATCTCTTGTAGTAACATTTAATTTTTGATAAAATGTTAAAATCCAATAAACCAGAATTTTGTTTTTCTAAACTCAGTGCCAACTTTTTTTTGTCGAAATTTTTGCAGGAAGTAGTCTTGGCGTGATTTCATACTTCTATGCATTAATATTATCAAACATGTAATTTGTGTCACAAATTGCGCGACCGGTCCGGTCGGAGGTTCGAGTCCTTTCTCGGACATAGGTATGTTTGTCTGTACTTTGCCTAGTGTGTAAGTCTAGCGACCAATGATCTAAGTAGCTTGGCCGCATAAGACTACACATATACACGTAATTTATTTTATTTGATAACCACATTTAAGTACTAATAATTAAAGAAACTTAAAAGAGAAATTTGAAGTAAACACTGAAAACAAATGATTGATATTTCTCATGAGATGAATGCACACAACCGTTGTCTTATGTCTTGTGAATGTACCTACAAATTCTGCCATATGAAAATTGTAGTGTGAGTCCCAAATATGTTTTTCTGTAATAACATTAAAAACATATTAAAAATTCAGAACTCGAAAATCAGTGAAGTTTTGGACTTGAAGCGTTTTGTGTTGCTACATCATTACATAGTAGACACGATTTTAAAATTTGGTTGCTATCGCCAAAGTAGACGAAACGTTAAATTGTTTGGTGTAATCTTCGCCGTGTAGACGTATGTTGTAGAAGTCTACGTCGAACCTAATCATACCTCTGAGGAGAGAACGTTGTTTGCACTTCTCTTGCGTTTCCAGTCGGCTGTGCTGTGCTACGTAATGACATCGTACCGTTACACTTTACCGAGAGCTATATATGTGTTGGTGTGATGTCTGTTCTTTCGAAATAAGACATCACACCAATATATGTATCATTTAGACGCAAAGATTCTGGGTTCTGGTTTCATCGCTAACGCGATTAACAACGTGTAAACAAAATGTTCAAATGTTTGTATAGTCTATGGGATTTAACTACGGGGTCATCAGTCCCTAAACTTACCAACTACTTATGAACTACTTACGAACTAGGACGGCACAAATATCCATGCCCGAGGGGGCATTCGAACCCCCGACCGTAGTGGCCGTGCATACCGTGACTGGAGCGCCTTAGTCTCCTCGGCCACCGCGGCCGGCGTGTGTAAACACTTAAAGGTTGTGAGTGCCACTGGAAAAATGCATAAGTAACACCTGTTGTTTGAGACTTGAAGATGACCTGAAATTAGCCGAAATCGATATCTCATAATAAACATAAGGTGTAGCTGTCTATATTTCATAATGCTATTCCTAACAAATTTAAAACTGCTCAAAACCACCTACAAAAAACCTTTATAATGAGATTGTATATAATTCCACGATCAAATTGTGTTTTAGTTATTTGTAGTAATACACCCAAAGATCTGCCCTTGCTTTTAGTTCCTTGATCAGCTGTTTAGTTTTAGAGGTATTACTAGGGACAGGAAAAATTCGCATTTGCGATAAATGCGAATATAGATGCGAATTCTGACTCAAAATGCAGTAAATCCGAAATTGTAGTTAGCAACGGTTGCGCTCAATTCCGATTTCATCACTTTCCTCTTCACATGGTGCTGTATTGTAAATCGAGTGATATTTGTATGACGTGTTATCTCCCTGTTGAATGAGGCTGTGATATCGCCGGGCCGTTACTACTGCTCCACCTCGCTCGGTGGGCCTTTCCCTGAATATGGCACAGGTAGCGGCTGGAGGGCGAGGAGTAGGGGTGGTGTATCCCTACTTCTGGAACACCCTGTTCACTACCTGCAGCGTCCGGGTCTCCGCGCAAGTGTCTACAAATTCCCTTTCCGCGCAAGTGTCACTCCGCGCAAGTGTCACAAACTCCAACTTGGTAAAGACTTAGGCATAATACTTGACATTTAAGACATGTCTTTAAATGACTGAAAAAAAATATAACTAAAAACGAAATTTTTATCGGAATGCAGATTTGACAGTCAAATGTTATTTATATTTCAATTTAAGTATTATTATTATTATTATTAATAATAATATGGTTACTTTTATGGCCATGTTGCAGGCACAAAGAAAATGAAAGATAGCATCAAAATGCCAGATAACACTAAAAAAATTGTAATTAAAAATTTTTAGTTATCACGCAGCAGGAAAGTTATAGAACCAGTGATTGCAGTCGAATAGTGATAAGAGATATACCTCAACTAGCACTACTTATCACGCAGACACTTTGCATGTCGTGATACGCAGCTTAATCCCGAGTGGAATTGGCGCGTTTCCCCACTGCAGCGGGAAAACTCTCTCTCGCGCTCTCATAATTTTTTTTCTCCCTTTCGTTCCTCCTGTTATTTTTAACACGCACGCGAAGCTGTGGTCAAGAAGGCGCAGAGGAAGCGCGTAAGGCCTCTAGCGGAATGGGAAAAGTTGCTGTCCCCCACTTTTTCCCCTCCACCCCCGCGAGTGCGGGAGGAACGCACACACACACACACAAGCGCGCGCACACACACACACACACACACACACACACAAGCGCACACACACACACGAAGGCCCCAGCCTCCACTTCATTACGCGCCCAGGCCCGGCTTAGCCTAATGGAAATGGATAGCCTTAGTGATATCTAAATCATGTGCGCGCAAACCCCGCAGGCCGGCGCCGCCGATTTATGTGGAATCACGGCACAGGGTGGGCGGCCTGGGCGGCGGGGGCGGCGGCAGCTTAACCAGAACATGTGTAGTGGCGCGCAGGCGGCCGCGCCGCGGGGCTGCCCGCCTCCCAGAGCTCCGTGCTTGTGCATGTGCATGTGCATGTGCCATGCCGCCACACTTACCCAGTGATTCAATAGCAGAAGGCTGCGAAACACCTGGCCCCTTCAAACTCCGCTGTCCGTCGAGTACAGAGTATTTTCGGTGAGAACGAGGAGTTAATATTGTGGATAGTCGATCTATCACAGATCGATTACTGTATCTGGTTAATCATATTTCGGTCCTGCACAACAGCACCTCTGTACCAGAGGTGGAGTAAGGGCCTTCATGGGTAGCTACGTAATCGATGTCCCATTATGCACGGTACATTCTGACGACACAGCTGGACATAAGCAATTAAACACCAACAAAGACCGTGTCTATTGACCATGCTGTAGATGGGACGATAAACCCTAAGCTCCCTTCTTTACCAACAAGGACCAGAAATATCGGAACCAGCAAGTGGTGAATCCGGCTCCGCCGTTGTACAATTGTAGAGAAGCTGTTTCTTAATGTGCCTTCACACTGAAACCCAAATACAACATTCAAAAACTTATAACTATTAAAACAATTCTGAGTTTGAGAAACTTACAATTGTTGCAAGGTGATGACAACAGTTTCAAACTCTTGTAAACACGCAGACTGCGTTTTTCATTTAATAATTGTCCATACAACAGCATTTAATTTAATGTCTCTGACGAGTGTATTCCTTGAAAAGGAGAAAAATTAAAACGTAAAGCCCATTCTACACGGGAAGTGAGAGCTTACGAGATTACGCATGATGCACCGGTCACGCCAGCCGCGTACAATGTAGACGCTTCCACTTGCACAAGATGCACGCATACGATCGCTAGTAGACGGAATAGGATGGATCCTATTCTCACGCGTATGGAAGTACTTCGCGCATGCGCAGATGACCGATTGGGTAACCCAGCTGACAAACGAAAGCCAAGTCGGGAATTTGTTTCAGAATGTGTAATTGTCTGCTGCTCGGACGAACGTAGTTTTTCAAATGCTCAAATGTTCAAATGTTTGTAAATCTATCGGACCAAACTGCGTAGTCATCCGTAGCTTACAAACTACACAAACACATACACCCATGCCCCAGGGAGGACTCAAACCTCCACGGCGAACAACCATGCGCTCCGCAGCGAAACGCTTTAGACCGCTCGGCTACTCCACCGCGGCGTAGTTTTTCGACTCAGTCGTATTTTAGGAGGTGATACTATAGAGGAATTGCATTAAAAATTTAATATAACCTGCATACAACTTTTATTGAATACAGAGATATAGCTGTTAATATGAAATCCAAACAAACGAAGAGCATAATTTAATGTAAATCAAGAAATTTTCAGTGATTTATCCGTCGGTTCTTGGTAGTACAACATAACACTTACTTAAAAGTGGAATTTTGTGTGTGTTCTACACGTTGATTACCACTTAGTTACCCGGTTTTCGGCTTACTAGGACATATTCAGACTTCAAACTATGTAAAAAACCGGTTATTGAAATAAAAGTCAATATTGTGATCTACCAAGAACCGAAGAAAGAATCAGTCAAAATATACAAATCAGTTTGTTGTACATACCAAGAGGTGTATCTCTGTACGCAATAAAAATTGGACACACGTTATATGAAATTTTAACTGCAAATCGTCTTTATTACCATCATCTAAAATATTTGATATTTTTCCTGAAACACGGTGTAGTTAACAGATGAAATATTTGTTTATGGTCAGCATTATTTCAGCTTAATCAAACTGAAAGGTCTATGTATAGACACCTGAGCTTGTTCATCATATACATAGGCGCCTCAAACCGCAGGGGCTGGAAGTATGTAATCGCATTTTATAATGAGGACATTAACACATGTGAGCGACGTAGTTACGCATAAACTGCACGAAAAAATATATAAATAAATACAGTTTCACAGTGGCAGTATAAAACACAATTAAATGTTTCAGTCATCACAATATATCATACAGTTTCGAAAAGTGATGTTAACGCGGCGATTCATTTGCTGTAAGTTGACAACAAACGGAAGTAGACGCGTGAAGCAGACGACTCAACAAATGCGTACCGTTTGAACGCTTCTTTGTAGTTCGACGGTCTATCGCAAGGGGCGCTGCAGCTGACAACGACTTCCTTGTGCGTGTTGCACGTCCCGTATAGAAAGGGCTTAAGTGTAACAGCAGATAGCGAGAGGAAATATAAAAAGATATCGGACAAATTTATTATAGAACCTACATTGCAAGGATATAATCACGAAAACTGTTTGACAATGGGTGAAGAAACATTTCAGTTCACCTACATTTAAAAATACTTCAATCCATCATAATCGATGTTTCAGGAGGCCCTAATTCTGTGTCAGTGTTTAAATAATGAAACACAGAAATACGATTCCATTCCATTTCATGATGGTGGTGGTCGCAGCTGGTGCAGCAACAGTGTTGAATGATTAAATAATTCTTAGTCTCTGTTGCAATATTTTTATTCTTCAATAACGCGTTTCGCGCTGTTAGCGCATCGTCAGACTGGAAAAAGACGAAGGCTTTTGAAGAGGAGGTTATGTCAAGAGCTCAAGTTTTTCGTTGGCATAAAATGTTTAGTGACCGCAAAACGAATGGTAAGATGAAGACTGCAGCGGACGACCATCAACCTCACGGATGTCAACTTGACCAGGATGCGTGAACTTGTACGAGCTGATCGAAGATTATCCGTGAAAATGATTGCAGAATAACTGAACATAATCGAGAAACGGTGAGTCTAATAACAACTGAACATCTCGGTATGAGAAAGATTTGTGTAAAAATTGTCCCCAAAAATCTCACACCACAACAGCGAGAAACCCGGAAAAATTGGCAGCCGATCTGTTAGAGTAAACAGAAAACAATCCAGAATTGTTGAGGCGTGTTATCACTGGTTATGAAAGTTCTCTCTCTTTTTTTATTTTTTTTTTTAATTTATTTTTTAGTACCATCTAGAGACAAAACGCCACGGTTCGTAATGGTGCTCAAAGAGGTCACCCAGAGCAAAAAAAAGTTCGCATGTTAAAATGTTAAATAGTCCAGACGGGTGCGCCGGGACGACACTGCAACCACATGTTCGTTCGACGAAATGTCAGTTTCAGATGCATCCTTCAGGATCGGAACGTCGTCCAACGAAAAATAAAAAAAAATAATTCCTTATATTGACTTACGAACTATTATTCAAATTTCAGTGTCAGATTCTTGCGCGGAGAGAAGAAGCTTTCGATTGACTATCACCTTTTTTTGAAACTGTCACTTCAGATAAATTATTTCAAAGTTCTCGCGATCTGTCAAAATTAAAATTCCGTAGCTGTGTATGTTGTTGTCAACAAATATATTATAAGTTTCAAGTATCTTCTTCCCTTGTCGAAAGGTTAACTTTCACTAATATAAATATCTTCTCTCAAATTGTAAAAAACAAAAACAAAAAACAAAACAAAAACTCGACCATTTATAATACTTCAAATAATGTCACTGTGAATATATGTTGCAAAATTTTGTGTTGAAAGAATGATCTTCAACACACTATTACAGTTCAAGACGTTTTAACATTTTTATTGCTCTCACAATATACTGATCATCACTCAGCAAGAGCTAAACAAAGACTAATTTTTGATTCATTGCCATTTTACAAATCATCTCGGTTAGTAACGTAAAAAAAAAAAAAAAAAAAAAAAAAAAAAAAAAAAAAAAAATTACGCTGGCAACCGCAGAGACCAGCATCTTCCTGTCTCGTGGCCGTCGACGCGCGACTTGAAGTGGCCTGATGTTTACTCCTTGAACTGGGAGGTGAAGATGTTGCTCTCGTAGATTGAATCGCTGTCACAGCACATGAAATATAAGAAAATCATAGAACTTTCTTTAGAATCACATAACATAAAGTATTAATATCTGAAATCATTAATCAACATAAACATAAGTATAATAACCTGCGAAACTGAGCTAACATAAGGTAGTAGCGGAGACAATAATCCGTCCCACTACATACCCCACCCGCAAACTCAGTTTAGCAGGGAACAAGAGTGAAAACCAAATCATTTACTCATTCTTAACTTATTATTATTCTTTTAACTAATAATAATCTTTCTTTTAAAAGCCTGTAACAACAAAGTGTAAGAAACCTCAAAAGAAAAGAAGAATTTCTTACTTTATTTATACTATTTTCCTCAAGAAGCAAATCATGCTGTGGTCTGTCTTCGTCCGAGTGATGTGAAGAGAAATTACAAATGGGTCGTATAGAACTTAAATCTACAGTCCCCTTTAGTTGACCTGCACTGAGGGATGCTCTTAGTTTCCCGAATTCTCTATTATAATGTCGCCCACAATCTGACCATTCTCTGCTATTTGTGTATTTATTGGTTCACTACCTTGACCACGTACTATACGTACTTTAGAATTACTTCACTATTTACAACACTTTCTTTATCTTTATACTGCCTCTTAACCTGACAGAAACGACTCTGACTGTTACTGTATTTGCGAGGCCCGGATCGATTATTGTTGTTATTACATCTTCTCTATTACTCCTAAGATTCTCATCCTCTCTCTCTTTTTTCAAATTATCAAGCTGTTCTAAATAGTTTAATAAGTCGCGCGGTCGTGACCATTCCCTTTCTATCATTTTCTCCTTAACATAATAAGGCAACCTACTGATTAGTACCCATATTAAATGTTCCTTCATTATAGGTTGTTCTATCAATGTTACGCGTTTTAAATGCCATTCAAAGTATTTTATAAATCCCTCCTCCCCATCGTCTGGAATAATAAACTGGGTCTAGTAACTCTAGGGTTAAACGCTGTTGCTCCCCTTTTGACCAATATTTTTCTTTAAACTGGCTAATAAAATCATTCCATGTTCTGAACTCACTTCTGTTTAAAATGGCCCATTCGGCTGTGCCGCTTCTAGCGGCCCAATTACAAATTGTATTTTTCTATTATTATCCCATCTAATAGGAAATGAACTCTCCAATGCTTTTACAAATATTATCGGATGTAATCCACCATCTGGATTGAAAGTCGGGAATTTAGTTGTTGTATCAGAACAACCTGCAAAACTACAATTACCCCCACATTAGTGGATGAGAAAGAAGATGTCGTAACGTTTTTATTGTTTGCTGACGTCCGATCTACAATGTTATTGTCAGCGTCTAAATTTTCAATAATGGTACGACTCTCATTCATGGCAATGTTGGTAGAACTGCTTTTCGATATATTATCTCTGCCACTGAACTCCGCTAGTTATTTATTAATTTCTTGTAATCGCAGTTGCGTACAAGGAGGTTAGACTACAGGGAGACGCCCTTATGCTGAAAAAGTGAAGCCTACCTCCGCCATATAGCTAAGTTTTGAAGAAGTGTTCGTATTGTAGAGCTAATGTTATTTGTCACTTAAACAGAAATAAACCATTCGACGGTTTTGCCTTGATGTACAACATGTTAAACGATTGCAAATTAGCCGTTAAAATTGTTTTCAAATATAATATGCCGAGTATTTATTACTATTTATTCAAGAAAGTATAATGTTTGAAAGTACATTCTTCGCAGTGACTGTCAGTCCAGTGCATTAACAGTAAGAGGGTCGACTTAACGCATAGTTTTAACGGAGAAATAGCAAACCAGCACTGACCAAGATGGTGGACAGGCGTCAACAGACGTATGTACTCTGCATAGATAATGCCACCTCCCTTTATTCTAACCTCCTTGGTTGCGTATTCGATATGCGATTTAAAAGTTCCGCGTATCGACTGTCGTCACAGATTGTACGCCCTGGTTCTTGATTATTATCGTTATCTCTGGCTGTTTCAATGTTATTGCAAATATCAGGGATTAATGATTTTATGTTTACAATTTCAGCGTGATCTTTCTCAACTTTCTGAACTAGATTGTTCAGGGTATCTATAGAAGTTGTCTCCACATTCCTGGTGGAAATTTCTGGGATAGAATCTTGCAATTCTTTACGAATATTTTCAGTTTGGGATATAAACTCCTCACGCATCTTGGTGGAAGGTTGTTAGTTTCAATCTTTCGCCTATCTTAATATTATTATTCTCGATCTCTTCGCGTAACATGGCATTGCTTTTGTTTACTTCGGTGGCCACTAACATCTTAATATTGTCTAAACGCTGTGCCAACTTAGCTATATCTTTACGCATTTGAACTTCTTTCTTCTCGGGATTCTTGGATGTGTTCTTCTAACCTATTATTGAGACCGGACATATGTCCCTGAAGACCTGATATTTGTCCCTGAGTTTCAGCTTGGGAGGCTTCACCCCTAGTCATTGATGATTCTATTCTAGCAGATAACGTAGTAGTAAATTGATTAAATTCATCACGGACTTCGCTCTTTTCTTTACTACTTATTTCTTCCTTGATTCTGTTTATCGATTTATCTAACTTCCTGTTTAAAAATCTTCCCTCCCAACTGAGTGAAGCTAGTCGTCACCCGATATTTCACTTTCCGATATGTTGAATCAATATTCACACCGTTTACACACGTAAAAAGACCCTTTATAAACTGTTCACTTACACAACAGTACTGCCAACCTGAAAGTGACTCACCGGATATTCTAAATTGAATATGCAGCTTCGGTGATCGGTAAGATGTTATTGGCGGCTACACCAACAGCCGGCTACGTTGTACCACTGCGATGTCAACGACAATGTGACTGCACTCTCGCAGACGGCACGGACGACCTCACCTGCTTTGTTAACTATATTCATGTGGCGTCTGTTCCGAAAGAACGGACGTCACTTCTGATCCTGCAGTTGTTATTATTTAATATTCACAGAATATATGACATCAACTGCGATTGGGCAAAGCTGAAAATGTGTACCCAGCCGGGATTCGAACCCGTGTCTCCTGCATTCTAGGCAGTTGCGCTGACCCCTACACCACTGGGACACAGTGATCACCGCACCTGCAAGGACTACCTAAGCACGCCTCCCGTCAGGTACAAATTCCCAGCTTCGCCCTGCCCACAGTACTCAAACTCGTAGTTATGAAACTAATACTCGTAAAAGTAAGGGCTTCAAACATGCCCACCCCTCACCACTAACGATAGGATCCTTGCCCGTCACTGGCATATTATATATATATATATATATATATATATATATATATATATATATATACATGTGGCGTCTGTTCCGAAAGAACAGACGTCACTTCTGATCCTGCAGTTGTTATTATTTAATATTAACAGAATATATGACATCAACTGCGATTGGGCAAAGCTGAAAATGTGTACCCAGCTGGGATTCGAACCCGGGTCTCCTGTTTTTTAGGCAGTTGCGCTGACCCCTACACCACTGGGGACACAGTGATCACCGCACCTGCTTTGTTAACCGCGGCCTGTCTCAGCTACACCGCGCACCACACTCGCCCACGACTGCTTTGTAGTGAGGCTGCAGGGATGGTTCCCCACAGCTGATGGACTGGGCCTGTGGGGTTTTAAAAGGAAAGGGTGTCGGGAACAGCTGGGTGCTGTTCACGACTGCAGCGTAGTCTCGTTGATTCACTGCGTGACCGTCCTCTAAGTCTGCCCCCGTCGTTATCGACCAGACTCCCTGTCGGCAAAGTAATACAGGCTGCTTCTTCCTCCACGTCTGTGTGCCAAATTCCCACTTCTAGTGGCACACACGTCCTGTGTCAAAAATCCCCACGTTGCGCCGGGACGATACTGCAACCACTCGTTCGTTTGACGGAATGTCAGTTTCAGATGTACCGTGTCGGGCTTCAGGATCCGAACGTCGTCCAAGCGTCAACGAAAAATAAAGAAAGTAATTCCTTATATTGACTTTCGAACTATTATTCAAATTTCAGTGTCCTTCTGCTCAACATCGACGTACATCGACAGAATTTCTGCTAATGTCTTGTTAAAACGTTCTGTAACACCATTTGTCTGAGGATGGTATGCAGTTGTCATTCTGTGGACAATGTCTCAACGTGAAATTAGCTCTGATACTAGTTTTGACTGCAAAACTTATCCACGATCAAATACCGTCACACGTGGTGCTCCATGATTCAAAATAACGTCTTCTACAAGGAATTTTGCGATCTCTGGAGCTTCTACAGTAGGCACAGGTTTGGTGACAGCGTAGCGTGTGAGGTAGTCAGTGCAGAATATTATCCATCGGTTACCAGTTGTCGACTTCGGGAACCTCCCTAAAAGATCAATCCCAACTCGGTGGAATGGAGCTGCTGCCGGCGGAATCGGTACGAGATGGCCTGGAGGTAATTGCGGCACATGCTTCCGTCGCTGGCACTCTTTACAATGACTCACATAGTGTTTGACAGATTGGTAGAGACCTTTCCAGTAATACCTGCGTCTGATTCTGTCTAGGGTCTTCACGAATCCCAGATGACCGAATATTGGAGCATCGTGGAAATACTTGAGAGTAGCTGGCTGGAGATGAGCTGGAACGACCAGTAACCATTTAGGGCTCAGTGGATCGTAGTTGTTCTTATACAAGGTCCCATTTATAAGTTGGATCTTTCCTTTGGTCGGTTCTCCTTTCTCCAAGGCCTCTATGGTTTTTAATAGTGCTGGATCTTCCGGCTGTTAGTATTAGTGCCCATCTTGCTAGTCCACCTGATGGATTCTTCAAGCTAGTCAGCCAACACAAAGAATGGTGGACTGTCACGACGGTGAATGGTTTGCCGAATAAATACGGCCGGAACTTGTTGATAGCCCAGATAACTGCGAGACAATCTTTCTCAGTTGTAGAGTAGTTTATCTCGGACTTTGAGAGTACTCTAGATACATAAGCTATTACCTTTTCAGCTCCATCCTGAATTAGCAGAAGCACTGCACCAATCCCATACCTGCTAGCGTTAGTGTGAAGTTCGGTTTCCGCATTCTCGTCGTATAAGATTACAAATGGTGCAGAAGTTAGAGCCATCTTAAATGCCCGAAAACTCTTTCTTTTGTCTGATACCAGTAAAACTTGGCGTCTCCCTGCAGAAATTCTTGCAATGGACGTGCCTTGCTACAAAATGGTTTTATGAAACGTCGGTAGTATGAGCACAGCCCGAGAAAACTTCTTACATTACGAATGTGTAGTTGAGTTGGAAATTCTGAGACTGCCCTTACTTTATCTGGGTCAGAACGGACACCATCTCCGTTGACTAGGTGCTCCAGGATTTTTATTTCTTTGGGGACGAAGAGGCACTACTTTGGATTGAGGCGGAGTCCTGCAGCCTGAACACACTTCAACACAGTTGACAGGCGACTCAGATGTTCTTCAAATGTTTTCGTGAAAACGACAGTGTCATCTAAATAGCAAAGACACCTCGTCCACTTAAGGTGTCGAAGCAAGTTTTCCATCACGCGTTCGAATGTGCCCGGAACATTACATAATCCAAATGGCATTACTTTTCACAGAGACCGTAAGGTGTAATAATAGCCGTCTTCTCCCTGTCAGCTTCGTCAACCTCGATTTGCCAGTAACCTGTCTGCGTGTCCACAGTTGAGAAGTATGTAGCTTCTTTAAAGCAGTCTAAAGCGTCGTCAATGCGCGGCAATGGGTAAATATCTTCCTTTGTGATTTTGTTTCAGCCGCCGACAGTCGGCACAGAATCGCCACGTGCCATCCTTCTTTACGAGGACCACCGGAGACGACCAAGGACTCTCCGGAGGTTGAATAATGTCAGCTGGCAACATCTTCTCCACTTCCTCCCGGATTATCCGTCTTTCAGCTGGCGACACTCTATACGAATGCTAGCTAATTGGTGGATGATCCTCAGTATTTATACGGTGCCTTATCGTGGGCCGTTCGTGGGCCATTTCGTCTGACTTACCTCCTGATGGGGTGTGAATGCACCCGAAAATTGGCGTAGTATACCTAACACCCGCTGGCGTTGTTCCTTCGTCAGTCAGGGCCCTATTGGAAGTTCCACAGTTGTTTAGCATGTTGTCTGTACTAACAGCAGACCATGGGTCTTCGTTGATAACGTTGAGCTCACCGTCCTGGATTGGTTCAGCTGTCCCGATACACATTCCTTTGGGGAGAAGTTGTGACTGTTCGTGATAATTAGTGATCCTAATCTCTCCTCGACCACCGGTAATGCTTATTATAGCCGCTGGTATGTAAATTTCTTTTGTGAGCCTAATAAACTTTTTACTATCGACAAGCACTTCACAGTTCAACCGGTCGTCTGTGTTTGTGACTGGAAATCTTCTAATTGTCAACGGCGGCATCGTCACATTGTCAACGGCAAATAACTTCCCAGAAAATTCTGTATTACTTGTACCCGTCGGAACGCCTTCATCAGTTTGCAGTTCAGATCTTCCACAGTCAATGATAACTTGGGATGCCTGAAGGAAGTCCCATCCGAGAATGACATTATGACTGTTGTTGTTGTTGTTGTGGTCTTCAGTCCGGAGACTGGTTTGATGCAGCTCTCCACGATAACCTATCCTGAGCAAGCCTCTTCATCTCCACATAAGAACGGCAACCTACATCTGTCTGAATCTGCTTAATGTATCCATCTCTTGGTCTTCCTCTGCGGTTTTTACCCCACACACTTCCCTCCAACGCTAAATTCACAATTCCTTGATGTCTAAGAATGTGTCCTACCAATCGATCCCTTCTTTTAGTCAAGATATGCCAGAAATTTCTTTTCTCCCCAATTCTATTCATTACCTCCTCATTAGTTACGCGATCCACCCACCCAATCTTCAGCATTCTTCTGTAGCACCATATTTCAAAAGCCTCAATCCTCTTCCTGTCCGCACTGTTTATCGTCCATGTCTCACTCCCATACAAGGCCATACTCCATACAAATGCCTTCAGAAAGGACTTCCTTAGGCTTAAATCAATATTCGATGTTAACAAATTTCTCTTTTTCAAAAACGCTTTTCTACCCATTGCCATTCTGCATTTTACATCCTCTGTACTGCGACCATCATTTGTTATTTTACTGCCCAAGTAACAAAATTCATCTACATCCTTTATTGCTTCGTTATCCAATCTAATTCCTTCAGCATCATCTGATTTTCTTACACTGCACTCCATTACCCTAGTTTTGCTCTTGTTAATGTGACATTATGACTACATTCTATTAAAACGACACATTCAAACGGCGGGGTCCTGTTGTTGATGGTTATTTTTGCGACACAAGTTCCTGCTGCCTGGACGTACTTACCATTTACGACCTTCAGCACACTTGCCCCCGTATCACAGATCATTTTCTTCTTTAGTGTGCAGCGGTAATTACCCGACAGTACAGAGAAAGAAGCTCCTGAATCAACCAGTGCCCGGACAGGTTGACCGTCGATGAGATTTCCCGACATCTTAGCACTGTTGTCCATGGAGGATTTTCATCTGCGGCGGCCTCACCTCCGTAGATGGTCGCCATGCTTAGTTTTCCTGGGCGCGGCGGCTAGGGAGCTGCTGGTACCTCTGTACGGCGACGGTGAACGGCTGCGGCGCGTCGGGAAGCGACCTCGTCTAGGGTACGGCAATGGGCTTCTTCCCATAGGTTGACTGAACTCCTCAGCAGGTGACTGCCTGGGATAGAACTGCTCTGATGGCTGACATCTTGAGGCAAAATAATCGTCGAATACACGCTTTGTCTGTCTGCAGTAGCGTACGACATGTCCAGGGTGCTCACAGTGGAAAAACAGTTGTGTGTTGTCTTCTGTTCTCCAGACGTCTGTTCTTCTGCGCAGAGTCATAGTTGCCGGGGGAGTTGGTAGTGGGCGACGCCATTGTCCACGTCGAGTGCGATTGGCGGGGCATACAGGAGCCAATGTCTGAAATACCTCTTCCTCAGCGGTTTCGGCTCCCTAGTGACTTACAGGGCTCACATCCATGGCCATAATCTGATGATTGCTCGGTCTAATAGTCCCGGCGGCCATAAACTGTTGTAATTCTTCTCTCACAACATGAGAGAAGCGAAATCATGCTGGTCTTGTACAATGGCCATAGGGATTACATTGGGGAGTCTGTTATACTTCTTTCGTCCAACCCTCCTTTGTTGCATCTCTTCAGTACGCTGGCACCACTTGATGAACTCTTCCGTCGTAGCGACGTATCCCAAACGTCTTCTTAAGTTCCGTCTGGAACGTTTACCAGTCAAGCAGCTTTTCTTCGTTGTGTTAAAATCATTGCTGGGTTGTTCCGTCCAGGTAGAAATACATGTTGGCCAAGTATAATGTACGTATGATCCCACCTATTGTACTTGGCGACTCGGTCGAACCCTTTTAGCCATTTGTTGGGGTCCTATCCAGCGTCTCCAGAGAACATCGACGGGTGTCTGATGTGCAGCTGGCTAACCGCTGGTTTCGTGTCCATGGTGCTTCTGATGATATGGACTTTGGGAAGGATGTACTCGGTATATCCCTTATATTCCGGTTCCAGTCCGTGTAAGCGACGGCTTTTAGGTTGCCTAATCGGAGCCACGGTGATGCAGCTGTTGCACAGGATACCCGGCGTCTCCACCAAACAATGTCGCGTTGAAACGGAAGCAGGTTTGACTTCGAAGGTAGGGTTATCAACTGAACACAGCACTTATACTGAAAGCAGATTTTTTGTGAACTGAAACATACACGCAGCACTGACTGCCTCTCGGACAGAGTGCTCTGCTACTCATACACAGACAGAATGTACCAGAAATTAGAATAGTTAACATAAGAAACATGTAGAAATTACAAGTGAACATAAGAAACATGTAGAACATTCTGGAAATGCTAATTACAAATAAATGAATATTTGTCGATGGACGGGATTGAACCGATGACATTGTAAGACCACCGTTATTTGTAAAATTAATTCTAGCTGAAAGGAGCCAGTTAAAAGGTTGCTTAAAACATATAGATCTGGCCGTAAAGACCAATTAAAGGGTTCTCGTGAACTGCTGACTGCTTCCTGCAACAGAATCTTGTCCCACAGCCAAAAATTTAGAACTGACTCAAAATTTACTGTAGCAGCAGGAAGACAAAGAGATGGTGTCCGACACACGTCGTAGATCACGAGAATTACACACAATCATTAATATACAAGCCACCGCGAACTAAACCATTTCATGAAATTGACCGAGAGAACATTTATTGCGCAACGGAATTAAAAATATGATAAAAAATGTTTGTTAAGCTTATGGGACTTAACTACGGGGTCATCAGTCCCTAAACTTACAAACTACTTATCTACTACATTATACTAAGGACGGCACAAATGTCCATGCCCGAGGGGGGATTCGAACCCCCGACCGTAGTGGCCGTGAAGACCATGACTGGAGCGCCTCAGTCCTCTCGGCCACCGCGGCCGGCTAAAAATATGATAATCTGCATCTGAATTTGTTCTCAGTACTGGTGAAAAACAACATTAAATAAGAGGGATGGTATTCATTAACTAATATTCATAAGTAGAATAAAATTACACTGACAATAAATTTTTTATTCACTTCAAACATGAGCAAATGGGGGAACCAATTTTGTTAAACAATAAAAATGTATCCCATCGAAAAATTAACTTAAAGTAATCTGAACTGATCGTCGTCGGATGAGGGATTTACAATGAACAAGCATTCAGCCACTCATAGCGCGAAGCAAAGCGAAACCCACCCAACCCAGCGTGCTGATACGAAGCAGAAGCAGGCGCCGCTATCGTAGGCGAAATCCAGCGAACCAGGATGTACCACACAACACAAGGAAAATAAACTTCGTAGGCGACTCTGGTCTGTCTTTCTTTACTTGAGATGGGACGCGATAATACCGAGATTAATTTCCATTTAAATCAAACCGTGAGCATGCAGACTTCTGAGACACACGGCACGTGTCTGCTACATTACATATTCGCACCCCACTGAAGGTGAAGTTCTTAAAGGTCGTATTCATTTCAACAAAAATCAACGGCATCGAAGATTACCAATCAATAATACACAATAGTAAGGCACTGGTCTGTGAGCAGTGGCGAGAACTCAAGTGACTAGCTATAAACCCTTAAAGTCGGAGTTCGGACCACGTGGTTCCGAAAACCAATAAGAAATACAAAAACTCAATTTCCGAAAAATAAAGAAAAATAGTTGCGGCATGCTACCCTTAGAAATGAGTAGTATATCATAAGGAAGCCAAATAAATACAGTTAGACGCGATTGGAAGGTTTTACACGGATGGACTAAGTCCAGTCTTCAAAAATCAGAAAAATGGAATAAATTCAAAGTCGGAGTAAATCAACTAAGAAATACGGCATGCAGCCCCTAGAAATACGTATAATTTCATAAGCAGGCTAATAAATGGGGTCGTACAAGGCTAGAAGAGAATTTACTGACGGAGTCCGAATGAAAAGTACAAGTTTCGAAATGAAACAGCAATTTAAAATAGAGGGAGAGGAGATTGCAATGTACTAAGGGCAATCAGAAAGGTACATGCTTAATTTCTTGCCTGAAGGGCATAGAAACAGAGACAGGAGTAGCTGATGGCTTTGTTCTAAGAATACACCACGTGGAGTACATATCAGTCGCAAAAGAAATAAATAAAATAAAATAGAATATTAGAAAAGAAAGGAATATTTCACATGCACAACACAGAATAACAATATTCACGCATATTAGTAGCATCCCACAAACTAGAAAGAAATTAAACAGAGTTCGTACACCGACAGCTAGTCTCACAAAGGTTACCGATTCCCAGCCGTTATCAAACCGAATTAGTTACATATTCACCGCGTTTACATGTGCTAAATCACCGAAATGAAATTGAACACACTTCCATACATGATTGGAGAAACTTATTCCGAAAAATGTACTTAGTCTTGAAGTCTAACTTGAACAAACCCATACAAAGAAACGCTACCATCTTAATAGAAGAAAGAAAATCAGAACATCGCACCAGGTCCAAGCGCAGCCACAGAGTGACCAGACGGCCAGCGACTCCGCGCCAGGGCCGGAAATCGGTAAAAAAGCCGCGGTGGTGGGGAGAGCCTAGACTAGCTCCTACCGAGGCTCGCTACGGGGCATTGCCAACCCAACCTATAACCAAAGGGTGGAGGAAACTCTTTGGTAGCATCAAAAGCAGAGGTTGGTAACGACTACCTATCGACACGAAGCCAGAGAAACACTAGTAGCGATAAGCCAGCAGCCGACGACGAAAATTCTTAAACATACACTCAGACTCCAATGCTAGAAGATGCTCATACATGCACATACAGAATAAGCAAGTACTCATTCTCACGGGGACAGTGGCGTAACGGAGAAACCGTTCATATTGCCACATTCATAATAATGTTCAAATGTTTGTTAAACTTATGGGACTGAACTACAGGGTCATTAGTCCCTAAACTTACAAACTACTTATCAACTACCTTATTCTAAGGACGGCACAAATATCCATGCCCGAGGGGGAATTCGAACCCCCGACCGTAGTGGCCGTGTAGACCGTGACTGAAGCGCCTCAGTCCCCTCGGCCACCGCGGCCGGCCCCACATTCATAGACACAATGATAAATTATTAGCATACTAAAATCCCAACAATATTAACACAGTATTACAGAAACTAACATTTAAAATCATGAAATGAAATGCTATTCCGCATGCCTCCGAAAGAAAGGGGTTCTTGTTTAGCAAAAAAAGCCCGTCTAGTGAACTTTGTAATTTATCTAAGTTAAAAAACCTAGGGAAGACGGCAGACAGCCGTCTTTCATCATCCTCTCGTCGATTGAAAATTTTGATGTAGGATGAGGCAATTTTATTGACTCATTGACAGCAAACTTTTCTAATCTAACATCTAGTTTCGTTATGAGCAAGACAGAAAAGCTTCAGGATGTCACTCTAAATTTACACGTTATATACAAATGATATCACATTAAAGTACTAAGTCAATGGAGATGCAAATGTGGCTGGTGAGACCACAAGGTTGGGGCAACATATATAAATAATCCAAAATTACAAAGAACATAGATAAACAAATCATAAATACAGACATACACGACATTGAAAATAACACACAACTCTAAGATTCATTGAAAATGAAAACACACACAACATTCCATATGCAACAGTAACAGCAAGCCTGAAATAGGAAAAAAAAAAAAAAAAAAAAAAAAAAAAACACTTAATAATTTACTGAAGGCAAAGTGAAAATTCAACATGGCAGAAATGCTCAAAAACACAAATTCGTAGAACGTCACTTAAACAAACAAACTAAATATATGAAATGTTTCTATAACAAAGTAAAATTGAAACATAGTGAAGAGTACAGTGATAGCATCAGTCCTATATTTTCTTAATTTAAATAAGATAGTTACGAATGCTTATATTTTATTTTTAAAAATTTGCAGATGGCAAACGTCAAGCCGCGGTGGAGCAGCCGAACAGTCTAAAGCGTCTCGCTGCGGAGCGCACGGTTGCTCGCCGTGGAGATTCGAGTCCTCCCTAGGGCATGGGTGTGTGTGTCCGTAGGTTAGTTTACCTAGGTTTAAGTAGTATGTAGACTAAGGACTGATGACCACGCAGTTTGGTCCGATAGATTTACAAACATATGAACATTTGATTTGCAAACGTCAACACTTTTCTGTGTCAAGGAGCTTCAGTCCTTGACGTTAGTAGTATAATGATAAAAATCATATTTAATGAATAATTTGTTTGAATGGAATTGCTGAGGGCGACCAAAATTGATACTTTCATTAAGAGGGTCTTAGCAGGTGAGTTATATTTCGCACTCTTAGAGCGTGCACTGTTTTGATCAAATGTTCAAATGTTTGTATAGCTTATGGGACTGAACTACGGGGTCATCAGTCCCTAAACTTACAAACTAACTATGAACTAGCTAATCCTAAGGACGGCACAAATATCCATGTCCGAGGGGGGATTCGAACCCCCGACCATAGTGGCCGTGCAGATGACTGGACCGCCTCAGTCCCCTCGGCCACTGCGGCCGGCCGTTGTTTTGACTGCTCACCCCACTTTAACACTCATTGACGCACTTTTTGTCATTGTCGTCCACTCAACACTGTTTTTAAGAAATAAACACTGTTTTTCTCGGATCGAAGCGTAGACTAGGGCCTTTGAAAGGGGAGGGAGACAATCTTCCATAGGCGACTTGATATATATGTTCATATGTTTGTAAGGCTTATGGGACTTAACTGCGGGGTCATCAGTCCCTAAACTTACAAACTACTTATGAACTAACTTATACTAAAGACGACACAAACATCCATGCCCGAGGGCGGATTCGAACCCCCGACCGTAGTGGCCGTGCGATCCGCAACGTGGATAGGCGACTTGGAGGACACTACAGCCGCACATACAAGAAGATACCTTTTGCTTTTTGTTTCTTCCTGGGCTGCAGCTCTTGTTCCAAGGCTCTCAGGATTGCTTGTTATCTCCTCCTCCAGAGAAGGTTGGCACCTGGTATTTCTCAAATTGCTAAGGAGGTTTGATATTTTGGCACTTGTTATGTACTGTTTTATAATTTAAAGCGTTTTGGAGGTGTATATGTCGGCGTAATTTGGTGCCGGATACTGTTTCTGGAATTTATGTTGCAGATTTACATTATTGGGGCTGGCCCGACGGTACCGCAACGGAGGAGGAAGTAGTGGTGATTTCCGGTTATGAGCGTGTGGGGGCCGCGGTAGCGCTGGATTGTTTTCCTTCGTTCAGTTAAGCGACCCGTCTCCTCCTTTGAGGTCCTGCAATGTCTGCCGAGTAGTTCAAATGTTCAAATGTTTGTTAAGCTTATGGGACTTAACTACGGGGTCATCAGTCCCTAAACTTACAAACTACTTATCAACTACCTTATACTAAAGACGGCACAAATATCCAAGCCCGAGGGGGATTGAACCCCCGACCGTAGTGGCCGTGCAGACCGTGACTGGAGCGCCTCAGTCTCCTCGGCCACCGCGGCCGGCTGCCGAGTAGTATGCATTAAGATGGCTAACAACGTGCATTGTCCTTGGAGGTCGAAAGTTTAAATTTCCAGTTTCAACATTTGCCAGTTTGTTACCTGCTTCGGAAGCATTGTTTAAATTGTGATTTTAAGCTATTCAGTAGTTGTAAAAAAATTGTTATTTTAAAAGGGTTGTACTTAACTTTCTCCTTTGGTTTAAATTGTTGAAGCGATTTGTTTAAAGAAGTCCTTTAGGGATTTTATTGTTCTTAATAAACCTGTGTGCATGAGATTTGTTGAGTTTACCATTTTGCCACCCTGTCCTTAGTTTTCTTATTTCCTGAACTGTTTTCAGTGGTGCCACCTCCATCTGCATCATAGCTATCACACTTATAACAGATTAGTTACTTTTCCTGCAGTTTCATTGCTATTAGAGCGTCTATAACAACAGGAAAGAGGATAAAGCGAAGGAACATAGAGACGGAAAGGATGCTGGAAGAAAAATGTATGTGTTAAAGAAATGTTCAAGCACATTAAAGTAATCTTTATGTTTCTAAGATATTCTTGAAAGCATCTTTAAGGCTTCAGTAAATGCGTCACCCAAGTGATACCCTAATGAATGGTAGTAACTGAGCAAAAATTATTTCCATCAGTAACATTGTTGTAACTAAATACCAACGTCTGCATTGTTGCATACTTACCGTAACATAATTACAAAATATCCATGGTGATATAAATTTAGTAATTCGTCTTCGCTGTTACTGGTTCAAACTATAGCAGATATTAATACGAAACAGGTATCAAAATCGCTCCAGGCCAACCATCAAAACCCATGCGATTTTACACTTTATCCTTGCTTACAATAATTCACTGTCATACTCAAATAAACACGGAATTTACAGAAACTGACTAAGCTCCTTGTTATGACCAAATATTAGAGTGACTTTTAACAGCAATAAATAAATAATAATGATAAAATTTCCCTCCTGGGCTGCTGGTAAATTTCTGGACAATAGCGATTTTCTCTTCTGTTTTCAAATAATAGCTGTAACACATAATATAATTACTAAATGACCAAATCCCGTTTAGTGAAAATTCCAGTTCATCATAATTATTAAGAGCAGATAATTTATTTTAAAGGTATGCCACCTCCTACACTGCTATGAATTGTGTGTGTGTGTGTGTGTATTCTTTTCACGTAGGAGGAGAGCGTTATTGTGTCCGTCGTCTTTTCACTCGAAATTTGTAACAGCACTGACACTTGAAGAAACAACATGCTTTGACGCAATTAATGGTAAGATAGGAAGTGACAATGTCATATAAAATGGCTCTTAGATTTCGCTGAAAGAAATTTGGTCGTTTAGAAATTTACGAATGTTTCTATAAATTTTAACTGATAATGACACAATAGATGAGATCACGGTCGTAAATTTGGACGTGCAGACATTTAATTGTAGTTCAGAAATGTGATTTATTTTACGACTGGCTGGTTCTGGACTTGCACTTGCAATAAGAAACGCAGAAACTGTCGTGCAAAGCTTACGCTCCCTGTCACGAGTTACGCATTGACGCTGGAATTGGGGGTGTCGGTATATGTATTGGGCAATGAATTTATACGGAGCAGAAGGAACAATAAGGGGAAGGGAACGACCGGCGGGTGTGGACAAGCGGCCGTTGTTTACCGCGGGGGTGGAGCGGGGGTGTCGCACCTCCCCCGCAGATTGCAGGCAGGGCGAGCGAGTAGGGCGGTAACTGCGCGAAACGGCCCATTTGTATGATCCGGCGGCGGGGGCAGCCGGGGGCAATTTTATAACGCACTGCGCCCGCACCCTCTACAAACAGCACCAGAGAACAGCCACTTCTCCCACGCGACTCCAAACAGCCCACACTTGACGCAGTCGCCTGCGACAAAAGTCTGTCTCATTCTTCGAGGAACCAGTCATACGCACAACGTTTATGTTTCATTAGCTCCCCGATCCAGCTTGGTACAGCACGGTAGAGCAGTCCCTGTAACAAAGTATAATAGAATAAGTAGTTTAAGTGTGGTGTCGCACAAGTCTAAAGTGCGCGCCACCTACTTTCGCCGCGCGCCGCCATGCACGCACGGCGCGGCGTTCTTACGACGTCAGCCACGAGCGCCCTCTGCTACAACTCCGTTCGTGGCCACCACTGAACGACATCGTTCACTTGGGACTGAGATAGGAACCAGTTAACACTTCGGAATCAGATAGGCACCAGTGAAGACCTGGCTATCGGATTGGCACTAGGCAGGCCTCTAGCTCAACTATGTATCAGCATTCTGCAGTACTGAGCTATGTAAAAGTTAAGTATTACTAAGTCTCTAAGAAATATATATCTCGTATTATACTAAGTCTCTAAGAAATATATATCTCGTACTAATTTACTCTAGTGTTTCTAGTTTCTGCTGTCCCACTGGCTGGTCACCTCCTACCTGCACAAGCGTGCATCCTTTATTCCTGTGTCGGTCTCTTTCTACTCGGCCACCGACACCTACGACGGAAACGAGACACAAAAGCGGCGACGAGGCTGGGACACAAAACTAAGTTCATTAGATCTTCTTTTGATCCATGTCCTCTTATCGGATGATACCTGTAGTTTGCACACGGTGGAAACATCCGCCCCGTATAGCAAACAGTTGTAATGTGTACATGACAGTAGATAAATTTTCTTAGATTTGTTATAGAGTACGGAGCCCAAATATTGCCTACTGCAATTAATTCCCTCCTTATCAAGCTTGATTTTACATTGAGCAAGCTATAAAGTAAAGCAAAGAGAAATTTTGAGAAGGAATTAAAGTTCAGGGTGAAGAATTAAAAACATTGCGTTTTGCCGACGACATAGTAATTCTGTCAGAGACAGCAAAGGACCTGGAAGAGCAGCTGAACGGAATGGACAGTGTGCTGAAAGGTGCATATAAGATAGACATTAAAAGAGTAAAACAAGGGTAATGGAGTGTAGTCTAAGAAAAGCAGGTGATGCTCAAGGAATTAGATTAGGTAACGAAACAATAAATGAGATACTTGGGCAGTAAAATAACAAATGATGGCCGCAGTAAAGAGGATATACAATGAAGAAGGCAATGGGTAGAAAAGCGTTCTTGAAAATGAGAAATTTGTTAACATCGAATATCGATTTAAGCCTAAGGAAGTCGTTTCTGAAGGCATTTGTGTGGATTGTTGCCTCGTATGGGAGTGAAACATGGACGATAAACAGTGCGGACAGGAAGACGATAGAGGCTTTTGAAATATGGTGCTACAGAAGAATGCTGAAGATTAGTTGGGCGGATCGCGTAACTAATGAGGAGGTATTGAACAGAATTGGGCAGAAAAGGAATTTCTGGCATACCTTGACTAAAAGAAGGAATCGATTGGTAGGACACATTCTTAGACATCAAGGAATTGTGAATTTAGTATTGGTGGGAAGTTTTGGGGCTAAAAATCGCAGAGGAAGACCAAAAGATGGATACAGTAAGCAGATTCAGACATATGTAGGTTGCAATTCTTATGTGGAGTTGAAGAGTCTTTCTCAGGATTGGGTACTGTGGAGAGCTGCATCAAACCAATCTCCGGACTGAAGACCACAACAACAACAATCTTGAAAATAAGTGAATATTACTTGAAAATATACTTCTTTGGGTTCCACACCTGAAATTTATACTACTATGACTTATTTCGGGAAACTGAAGAAGTGTTTAAAGTATTTTTTTTTTCGGGTTTGTATTCCTAATACCGTCTTCCTCTGTACCTATTATCACCCACTCAGCGAAATTAGCAGCAACTATTTAAAAATGGAATACCACATGTTTGTTTAGTTTTTTTAAGCGGTTTTGAACTTTGTACAAACGAAATAATTTCAAGTAAACACTTACCTAATAGTTACCTTGAGTCAGTGCAGGCAGTAAGAACGAGTGACTCGGTCTCCAAGAGTTCAGGTGGCATCCTGTTTCCGCTGTCACTCTCAGGAAGCTTGCAACTAGTGCTGGCTGTGGCATTTGTTTTAATTAACAAGACAGTTCAGGTAAGGGATGCAAGGCAGAACGCCAAGTTGAGAGCACCAATTTTTTTGATAAGTTAGTAAGGCTCGAAATTTAGTAAAAGCAACTCTTTAAAATACAGTAAAAGACACAATGAGCCCAGCAATTTAATCGAAAGTGGAAAACTTTAAATGAAAAGCAACCCTTGTAAAAACAATAGAATTTCCAAATAACCCCTACAATTTAAATGAAAACAGCTCAGCTTAGTTGCAGGAAAATCACACTGATCTGTTTAAAATAAAAATTTTGTAATTCATAAGCAATAATTATCTCTGAAACCAGCCCTTCCATTCCCCCCTCCCCTTCTCCCCAACTTCAACTTATCAAATCTTAACAACAGACACTCGCAGATTGCATGCATGGCAATATCAGAATAGGCGATATTAGGCGCAGGGGCGATATTTGGGACATCTACTTTACACAGATATGTTCTGTAGTATGGTCGCCGTAGAACCCTGCAAGACGCGCGCTTACGCGCCTGGCTCATCGTTTGGTGGCGCTACGAGCGGACCGTAATGCGCCGGTGTGTACTGTTATATATATAATTATTTGGCCTTCTGAGTGTTAACTCAATGTGGCCATCTACAACACACAGAGGAAATGTACATATATTTAAATAGACTAAACAGAAGTACATTTTGTCAAAATGGGAAAGTGGAAATAAAGCGAAAACTGCATTACATTACAATTTAAATAATGTTGGAACATTTTCACATATTCACAAGCAAAACCTTATATTACCAACACACTTGATGCTTAAAGATTGTGTACAGTGCTCTTAATAAACTTAATTATGATTTTATACACACGAATGTCTTTCGTAAACCAAAGGGAAGAAGCTGACTGGGGAAGGGGATATCCCATCTTCACCAATGTCTGCAGGAAGTTCAAACGTTCTCGGTCAAATTTGGGGCACCTGCACAGGATGTGGTTGACATCAGCTTCCGTTTCAGGATCACACTCACATGCCGCCGAATCGTAGATGTTGATACGATGTAGATGTTTTGGATAAGAGGCGTGATTGAAGCGAAGACGAATAATGGTAGAAATCGCGGATCGATCCAGATGAGTCCTCATAAACCACGGCTGCGGAGAAATCTGAGGTTGCAGCACAGCGTAAGAAGCGCCTTTCGTTTCTTGGGAAACGTTCCACATCAGTTGCCACTGTTGTTTTGCGTATTCCTTGACCGCAGATAAGAAGTCTGTGTATGGTAGTTGTAGGTCCAAGACAGTGCCTAAGGATGCCGCTTGTTTTGCCAATGCATCAACTTCCTCATTATAGCAGATACCAGCGTGAGAAGGCACCCACAGTAAATTAACTGTCCGTCCCGTATTTGTACAGCGAATATATGCCGAAATCACCGGCGTGTACTGCTGTAGCTTCGACGCCGCGCAACCGATGAACCAACGGCTACGGCGCCTCTGGACCCCGCCTTCTCACGCACGGCGAGCGCGCCCTCTGGACATGTAGCTATGGGATCGCCTAGGAGAAGCTTGGGGAACTTCAGTAATGTCCAGACCTAGTGCTGTCCACAATATTCTGATTGTTGTAACCGTGTCTCTGTATAATAAAAGATAAGTATGTTTCTTAGTTCGTGGTTTCTTGTTTGCTTCCCATCTAGCCTATGTTCCTAGCCGGCCACTTCGGCAGACGACACGGGACACAAGATGTTCTTTGATCTGACTTGTAGACATCGGTTCCTTTTTACAGAATTGAAAAAAACTGCTGTAATGGGATGAAACTATCTCGCTAGAGAACCACAACAGATATACGTGTACTGTGCGATGCAGTTGGTGCGGCCGGCTGGTCGTGACGTAGCCGGCAGGCGACTTGTTGCCTGCGGGGGAGCCCCGCGATAATTACGGCCGGGCGGCCAGGGGGCAGGGCAGTCGCGTGCGGCCGCAGCCCACCCTGCCCACACAAATTGACTGCGCGGCTGCCCCTGCTGCCGCTGCTGCGACTGCGCATGCGCGCTGCCCGCGGCTCCCACACGCCATCGCCAGCACGCAACGCTCCTAACGCGCTAAACGAGTCGTAAATTCGACAGAATTTTGAATCGGTCGTAACAGTTAGGGGATCAGTTCAGGCATCTAGGATCAATGGCAGAATGATCTAAAATGGTTAGACGTCTTTCTGTCGGTTTTCTGCAGTGGAGGCAAGAACATTACGGCAACCAAGATAGTGGTAATAACAGAAAGTTGCTGCAGAGGTGGTTGGTGTTGACTTGTGTTTACTCTGCCACACGAATTACACAAGCTGTTGGGTTCAGATAGTCTAGTGAGCGCCGGCCGCGGTGGCCGAGGAGACTGAGGCGCTTCAGTCACGGTCCGCACGGCCACTACGATCGGGGGTTCGAATCCCCCCTCGGGCATGGATATTTGTGTCGCCCTAGTTCATCAAAATGTTCAAATGTTTGTAAAGCATATGGGACTTAACTACGGGGTCATCAGTCCCTAAACTTACAAACTACTTATGAAATACTTACGAACTAGGACGGCACAAATATCCATGCCCGAGGGGGGATTCGAACCCCCGGCCGTAGTGGCCGTGCTGACCGTGACTGGAGCGCCTCAGTCACCTCGGCCACCGCGGCCGGCTCCTAGTTCATAAGTAGTTTGTAAGTTTAGGGACTGATGACCCTGTAGTTAAGTCCCATAAGCTTTACAAACATTTGAACATTTAGTGTAGTGAGCAAGTAATGCAATGCAACCCAAAGCCACATGAAGAACAGCCATATGAAGGTTGAAAGTGGGATAGTTATAGAGGGAGGTGCCTGTAGCATTTGTAGTGTCTCAAAGAGTCATTTCTAGGACCTGGACGGTATCTTCGCAGGAACCGTTCAAAGAAGGCAAGGCCAAGGTTGTCTGTGAGTAACATCATCAAGAGATGACCCTTATCTACCGTTAATAAGCCCATCGAGACAGGACGCTGAAATCAACTCGGCTGCATCGCACCCTCCAGCCAGAAACAACAGGACGCATAATATGAACACGAAAAGTCCAAAACCGCCTTCGGAAATGTGGCCTGTACGCACGGAGATCTGGTGTGTGTCTCATTAAAAAATAAATAAATAAAAAATAAAAAAATAAAAAATAAAAAAAAGTTTGTAAATCTATCGGACCAAACTGCGAGGTCATCAGTCCGTAGCTTACAAACTACTTAATCCTAGGTAAACTAACCTAAGGACAAACACACACATCCATGCCACAGGGACGACTCGAACCTCCACGGCGAGCAACCGCGCGCTCCGCAGCGAGACGCTTTAGACCGCTCGGCTACTCCTCCGCGGTGTCCCATTAAAATCGCGATACTATTTAACCCTTAGAAACTAGGCGGAGGAACTTCAGGATTGGAGTCATAGCGAATGACGCCGAAATCTAGTCAGAGATGAGCCTGACAATCGTCGTTCCGTCATCTGGAGAGGACGTGGAACTCGGAACAATCCTGCTTGTGCACAGGTGGTGGACGAATGGTGCGGTCAGGAGTCATTATTGGCTGACATACTGACCTATATGTAGTTCAAAATGGCGCTTTGACTGACTAACGTTAACTGTGCTGTAGTAATTTTAAATTGCTTAATCTTCCAACTAATTTTGCTGCACAATAGAATAATCTGATAATGTACCCTTGGCTTCTGCAAGGAAGAAACAACAGCACTTTCAATAGATCCACGAATATGTTCCTCGTCTATCTAAGATACGTCAAACTTTATCACTCATACGTAAATAAATTCAGGGGAAATCTCCGGTAAGAAAAAATATAAATAATGCTACTAGTGAGGATCAGATCGGGTACTGGAAGAAAACACTCAAAGAAAGTGAAACTTGGGTATTTATTTTACAAATAACTTTTTTGCATGCGAAACTAAACTTTGTCACAATTCATATAATTAACTGATATTATTTCCAGGGAACATTTGGATAGTAGCTGTTAGTTCAAATGATAAATATTGTTAAGATGTTAAGAAAATACAAAACTAATTCACAATTACTTAAATAGTATGAACATCACTTAACGAAATGTCATATAATTGGCAGAATGACTGAACTGCCACACCTACTTCATTTTAAACTGATTCAATTACTTTAATTATGGTCGAGGCTGTCACATTGTAATAAACATTTTGAAGCGTCGTAACTGAAGCCTACAGTAGCTGATCGATGGGAAAGGTGGGCTTGGGCTAAGCGTTAGCACACTGCACCTTGAGCTGCGATGGCTGTTGGCTGTGTCGTCTTCGCAGGAACATATTAATTCTCTCTTTGAAACTCGATCGACCTCTGTTAATCGAACTCTCCCTACATCTTGATCACGTCAAGAACGCTTATCAAATGTTCAAATGTTTGCTAAGCTTAAGGGATTTAACTACGGGGTCATCAGTCCCTAAACTTACAAACTACTTATGAACTACCTACAACTAAGGACGGCACAAATATCCATGCCCGAGGGGGGATTCGAACCCCCGACCGTAGTGACCGTGCAGTCCGTGACTGAAGCGCCTCAGTCCCCTCGGCCACCGCGGCCGGCGAACGCTTATCAACCCAAGTCTTACTATTGGCGTGGTACATTGGTCAGATAACCAACCCACGACGATGCCATTCAGTATCCGCTTTCGAGTGATAACTATTACTCTCTGTATGTGTTCACAGCGGGCATTAATCATCGCGGCCAACATAGTGAACACTGCGCAATCTATAGTGTTCTCCACTGGTGTATCAATTAGGTTTGATCAAGACAGAGACCTGCACAGAATGAAATACTGTAATGGAGTCTTTCTATGCACTCACTCTCAACACAGAACTGGGCATACGCGCCTGCTATATGTTCTCACGCTGAGGAGTGTCGCAGAAGTCCTCCAACGTTCACCTTTGCCATCAATTATATTTGGCAGTGTGTCCTGTCCGTTGGCTGTATCGACACACTGGAGAAACTGCCTGACTATCAACTGCTAGTTTTTCAACACGGGATGGCGCACAGTCCAAACTGGCCAATAGCAATGCAGCTAGTATATATGTTATATTCCCGTATCTGCTTATCAACGCTCTGCTTTGGCCATTGCTAGACGCTACAGTTACGTCATTTACTTTAAACGTGCACTCACAGGTGCCTTAATTATCGCTTTATGACCAGCCTCCAATGTTTGCTTCTTTGAAAGTACGGGCTCAGGTAACCTTTTTGGGGTGGTAGTGTCATAAAGTCTCTAGCGCAGTGAAGAGGTTGTGCGTCTTCACTACCAGCCGGCCGCCGCCTCTCTAGGTCCGGCTCATCTCGCCAACAAGAACCGTACCTTTTGGTGTATGTAAGCTAGTAATTGCTTCAGCATCTAATTTGAACATATGATAGCTCTTGCGACATGATTGCGCTATTTGCACGTTAGACGTACTTACTACTGTCAAAAACGATCGTACCCCATGCAAATGCGTTTCGATGCGAGTGGAAATTCGCCATCACTTTAATTCTCTTCACTAGATCCACGATGCATGTTTAAATTCTGGGTAGTCTGGTTATACTCAAACGAATCGTCTCGACGAGTAGAATAAGATAGAGAGGTCGGAATATGCCAGAAATGAAAGTTAGGAGAACATCACTGCCCTGTGCTGGTGCCATCGGAGATGGGTTCTTTCCGGTAGAAGATAACTCTCACCCGCTTGAACAGCACTGGTGGACATCGTGCTTATCGCTGAGTGAATTGAAAAAATGGAGTGAGTGGCCAGCTTGTTCACTGAACTAAGGCCAATTGATCCTGTCTGGGATGACTTGACAGATTCATTGCAGCCAGACTAGCACCTTCCACAACAATTGCAGAGCTGGATACTGTACTCAGGAAAGAGTGGCCAAATATCCCTCAAGAGCTGACTGATAACTTCACATTGTCCATGCCACGCAGGTTGCAACTGTACTGCCTGTCACAGGTGATCACACAGTATTAGAAGGGCAACGATAATGACGTTTCACTATTATGGTGGTGCCATGATGCCTTGCTCTAACTAAACTCCATGTAAACCTCGAGTAAAGAGTTGAGTCAGAAAATATCCTACTTTATCACACAAAGATTATAATTTTAACCACTATTAAAATACGTTACCATATGTATATTGAGTATGTAATTGTTTTGAGCAGTGCAAATGCGTTTCGATGCGAGTGGAAATTCGCCATCACTTTAATTCTCTTCACTAGATCCACGATGCATGTTTAAATTCTGGGTAGTCTGGTTATTGCACTGACGAGACAAATATCGTTGGATACTGATAAGGATCGATACAGTTGATGGTACTAAGGCGTACAGAAGGTATAAAGGGGCGGTGCATCAAGAGAGCTGTTCCTGGAAGAGATGCACTCTGTCCAATTTTCCGCATTCACCTACCTTCTCCATCTCGTATTCTGTACGTACCAACTTAAGCATTTCCCACTCTTTCTCCTCATTCTAGTACACCATCGAATACGATACATCAATTGCAATACACAGTTCCAACATACAATTTTCCACTCATACCCTGATGCGCCACTACACCCATATTTCACCTTCCAGGCACCGTCATTCTTTTCCAATCCTCTATCTCCGGAATTTCAACCACCTCCAACGAAATACATCCCGAAATATACCGTTCCTCCCAATAGTACAATAACGCTCCGCCGCGTCATTTCAGGTGCCATGTCACGGATTGCAAGGCCGTTCCTGTCGGAGATTCAAGTCTTCCCTCGGAAATGTGTGTGTGTGATTTTGCAAAATTTAGTGGTAGTTATTTTGTAAGTCTATGATCTAAGCCGTTTGGTCCCTTAAGCTTACACACTTTTGAATATAGATCCGTCTGGTAGTATTCATCTTGATCTTCTTGCCACTTCTATCAATGAAATGACTTTTAATCACTACCTGCAGTTCGGTTTGGTTGGTTATTTTTGTGGGGTGGGGGTGGAGTGAGGATGGTGATGGAGGGGAAGGGTAGGGAAAAGCAGTTCAGGCAGGAAAGAAGGAAGAAAGAGTGCATTAGCTCGGGGCCCACGCTTGTCATACACGTATTCACGAAAGAACCGTGAGTCCACTGGGTGTGGCACCTGCAGCTCAGCAGGGCACCAAAGTTATGGTCATAGCATCCACCTACATCATAACCACATCTCTATGTATCACCAGATAAGAAAGATAGCAACAGGGGAAGACTACAGACCAGAAATCGAACAGTTCAGTAAAATTCTGAAACACACATTGTTGCAGATAAGGAAAAAGGTACAAGGACACATACTTTATTTAACTTTTATAATAATACACAACATCACCAACAACTTTTATTTCATAACAATGGCTTCGATGGGGTATACGGGTACAGATGCCCATGCAGCTTCAACAGCATTTCATGAAGAGTAGTGACTGGCGCATTGTGACGATCCAGTTGCTCGACCACCATTGACCAGACATTTTAAATTGGTGCGAGATCTAGAGAATGTGCTGGTCAGGGCAGCAGTCGAACATTTTCCGTATCCAGAAAAGACCGTACAGGACCTGCAAGACGCGGTCACGCATTATCCTGCTGAATTGTAGGGTTTCGCAGGGATCGAATGAAGGGTAGAGCCACGGGTAGTAACACATCTGAAATGTAACGGCCACTTCTCAAAGTGCCACTTTTCAAAGAACAAGAGGTGACCGAGACGTGAAACCAATGACACCCCATACCATCACGCCGGGTGATACGCCAGTATGGCGATGACGAATACACGCTTCCAATGTGCGTTCACCGCAATGTCGCCAAACACGGATGCGACCATCATGGTGCTGTAAACAGAACCTAGATTCATCCGAAAAAAAATGTCGTTTCGCCATTCGTGCACCCAGGTTCGTCGTTGCGTACACCATCGCAGGCGCTCCTGTCTTTGATGCAGCGTCAAGGGTAACCGCAGCCATGATCTCCAAGCCGATAGTCCATGCTGCTGAAAACGTCTTCGAACTGTTGTTGTCTTGCAAACGCCCCCATCTGTTGACTCAGGAATCGAGATGTGGCTGCACGATCCGTTACAGCCATGCGGATAAGATGCTTGTCATCTCGACTGCTAGTGATACGAGGCCTTTGGGATGCAGCACGGCGTTCCGTATTGCCCTCCTGAACCCAGCGATTCCATATTCTGCTAACACTCATTGGATCGCGACCAACGCGAACAGCAATGTCGCGATATGATAAACCACAATCGCGATAGGCTACAATCCGACCTTTCTCATTGTCGGAAACGTGAAGGTACGCATTTCTCCTCCTTACATGAGGGATCAGAAGAAAGTTTCACCAGGCAACGCCGGTCAACTGCTGTTTGTGTATCAGAAATCGATTGGAAACTTTCCTCGTTTCAGCACGTTGTAGGTGTCTTCACCGGCGCCAACCTTGTGCGAATGCTCTGAAAAGCTAATCGTTTGCATTCACAGCATCCTCTTCCTGTCGGTTAAATTTCACTTGATGTAGCAAAATCAATGGTCAGGAGTGTAATACAGTTATTTAATAAAATCAGTTTTGCTAAAATTAAAATACTGTGTGTGCTGATCATTATTTTTCACCGTAAATTCCTGTCTGCGTGTATCTAATTATATTGTTGTTAGCGTCTAGAGTTTCGGGGCGACTGAACCGTGTGTGGCTGGCGCTTGGACATCTCACTAGAACCGGGGCTGGGTCACTCGTGACACGTTCCCTAATTCTTTCATTTGTCACGGTTTTGTATTATTACTTAGAGTGCTGAATTTTCACGCCTTTTTATCAAATAAGATAATTAAGGATCACATTTAATTTTACTTTTTTTTCGCAATAATAAAAGAGAAAAAATCTAAATTCTCTTAGAATTGCGGATGGGTCAGTTTTGACCCACTGCTGGAGCCGTAATAACAATCTCGTGTCTTGTACATCTTCGTGTTTATTTTTAGAGAGAATTTGTTCAGCAATAACGAGAAACTCTTTTATGTTGCTACCTGACAGTGTTGCCGTCCTTTAGCGGGGGAGAGGGGAAGGGGAAACTCGCACAGCCAGTGTTTTGTTGCATGAAAGTCGTTGTGAGTAGAACAGGATTACTACGAGTGTCACTCCAAAAGAAATGCACACTATTATTTTTAAATACAGTTTTTATTCAATATGTTTGTAAGTTTAACAGTGTGTAGATACATCCTTTAGGAACAATATTTTCATTTCTCCACATAATCCCCATCCCTCTCAACAGTCACCAATTCGTTAACTCTCTGCACATTGTCTGGAGTCTGTGCAGTACGAGGCCTGCCGCTGCGAGAACAATCGTCAATATTGCTGTGCCCGCTTTCACCACGTAACCTGCTTGCCCACCGACTAACTGTACTGCGATCGACAGCAGCATTTCTGTACAGCTTTTCCAACCTCTTGTGGATGTTTACCACTGTCTTGTTTTCACAGCACAGGAATGTAATGACAGCACATTGCTTCTGACGAACGTCAAGTGTAGCAGCCATCTTGAAGACATGCTGTGACGGCGCCACTCACGGGAACTGGTTGAACTAATTTTGAAAACAAGTGGAAAGGTTGTATCTACACACTGTAAAACTTTTAAACAAGCAGAATGAAAACTTTATTTAAAAAAATAATGCGCATTTCTCTTGGAGTATTTGCAACACACACATTTACCATGTCCAAACGTCTAAGAACAGAAGATGACATTGTAAATGGCGTAAATCACATTTTGGAACATGAATATGAGGGTTAGCTGCTCGATTTTTCATCAGAGAAAAAATTGCAATAAACTGTGTTTCCTATTCTTCATCGTAAGATGATGTTACACCACGCGACGATTTCCTGAATAATGATGGCCCTAAAATGCTCAGTCAAAGCACCATTCAGACGTTGGCCTGTCACACATTTTACAGTTTGTTGGATTTGGCTGCGATAAACGTCTGGATCGTGTACAAAGCTGTAAATGAGAAAAAATTGAAATGCAGGGACGGCATACTTCATCTAGGAAGGAGCTTGCTTAGCAGTACACAACAGCCACGAAGACGTGGCAGCGTTACTTCCGAAGATATTCCTGAGAGACCAGAAAAGCGGACACACTGCCTTGTGAAGTCAGACTGCACTGGAAACATAATTTGTAAAGTGTCATATGTGTAAGAAAACAGTCTGCAACAAATGCACTTCAAAAGACTATTATTTGCGCACATTATGTAATGCTAACGGGCAAAACACTCAGCAAATGTGTGGAAGTTTTCTTAATAATAATTGAGTTTTTGTGAAAACTACTGTACATTTTTTTTATTTTTTAAATAAAATACCCATCACTTTAAAGAACGAATTGATTAATAGCAACAATAACCAACTGACACTGGAGAATAAAAATAGAAGATACCGGATCATAAGTGAGCTACCCGCGGTTCTACGTATGCTCAAATATCACCCGCTCTAGTGTTAATAGCAGCGAGCAGTGACCTTACGAGCGTCCATCAGCTGAGAGTGTGACTGCCTACGACCATTGAACTACTAGCATCGCGCCACACGCCGTTGCCGGCAACCCACAATAGCAACCCACAGCTGCTGCATACACGACACACCTCACTGCAGCCAATCAGCGCAACAGTCTTCAACAACAGCAAAATCGCAGCAAACTATAAAAGTTGCTTTGAAGACAAAAAGAATTAACGACCTTGGCTGCCATAGGGCATCGAATTGCATCAGTAGGGAAAGTCGAACATTTGTGCCGGACTGGGATTCGAACGCGGGTCCCCTGCTCACTAGGCAGCTGCTCTGTCCACTACCCCACCTGGACACAGCTCTCACCCCTACTACGTGGACTACCCTACGAAGCCTTCAGTCAAATTTTCAACTTACCCATACAGTACTGGCGTAGAACACCTGTCCCGCCCCCTCAATATACGCAGCATTTTGCCGGTTCCTGTCAAATTTCGGGGATAGCTTGCAGCTGCATTGAAGGGATCACTGGCCATGTAGTCTGTTCTTTGCAGCACGTCAGCTGTGTTGCCTGATATTTGTATGCTACATAAACTAACTTAGATTAAGGACAACACACACCCATGCACTAGGGAGGACTGGAATGACCGACGACGAGCAACCACGCGCTCCGCAGGAAGTCCCCTTTGAGCGCTAGGCCGTCCCACTGCGGCGAGTGAAATGCTGCCTCGAATGTAAATGTACTTCATATTTGCACTACGCGAAGACGGTACGATCCTTCTAGGCATTAACGTCTAAACTGCACATAGATTCACCATGAAACTCTGATGGAATATTGACCAAATTTATTAAGAATCTGTTTGCAGATTAGGCGTTAATGCCTAGGAAAAATCGTACCACCATCGCGTAGTTCAAATATGAGGTACATTTACATTAGTGACAGCATTTCACTCGCCACAGTGGAATGGCCGAGCACTCTAAGGGACCTTGCTGTGGAGTGCTTCGTTGCTCGCCGTCGGAGGTTCGAGTCCTCCCTCGGGCATATGTGTGTGTGTGTGTGTGTGTGTGTGTGTGTGTGTGTGTGTGTGTGTGTTGTCCTTAGAATAAGGGACTGATGGCTATAGCTGTTTGGTCGAATAGGTTTACAAAAATTTGTAAAGTTTGCATTTCTCTCGTGCTCTGTGATGTATCTTATTCATAGCGCAGCAAAAATAGTGAACTTTAAACTCGGAGGATGTCTTCTGTTCTCACAATACGTAACTATTGTTGCGCAATTCTCTTAGTAAATACAGACATGTGTCAAATGGCGATAAGATAATTTACAAATTACTGCTCAAAAAATGTTCAAATGTTTGTAGAACTTATGGGACTTAACTACGGGGTCATCAGTCCCTAAGCTTACAAACTACTTACGAACTAGCTAAGACTAAGGACGGCACAAATATCCATGCCCGAGGGAGGATTCGAACCCCCGACCGTAGTGGCCGTGCAGACCGTGACTGGAGCGCCTCAATTCCCTCGGCCACCGCGGCCGGCTAAATTACTGCACGACAATGATTCATCAATATAAAAAAATAAAATAAAAATAAAAAACAAAACAAAAAAAACAAAAAAAATTGATAATCTGGCGACCAAACATTTCAGTGTGTCGTCCAGTTTCATCGTCTGTCAGATATACAGGTTCTTAGAAAAAAGTATCCAACACTTTGGGAGTTGGTATTGTCCAACAAGAAAAAAAAAAAAAAAAAAAAAAAAAAAAAAAAAAAAAAAAAAAAAAAAAAAAAAAAAAAAAAAAAAACCTAGAAAACCTTGGTCCGGAAGCGCATACTTTCTGAGTTATGTACACTCGTGCTTACGGTACGTTGATCCTGACGACCATTCATAAAAGGTGCTCAGTGTGACGTCCGTCAGCGGAAATACATCCTTCGGCGTAACTCTTTGAAATACACCCGGTTCTTGTTGTAAATTCTGGCATGTATTGAAACATGGTCCTGCATTTTCTTGACATCGCATCGCAGTCCACACCCCATGAACTGTGGCTAAGACATTTGAGCCACCGTCTTTTCATATCTATAAAGTGTGGCATCCATGTAAATTTACGAAATGTAATATCCCATGCATCTAGCTCTAACACTTCGTGTTCACATTCTGTAATTCCTGTCGTGCGTTCATAACAATGTTGGAGACACTTTCACATAGTTCACCGGAGTACAAACCGCAGGTATTCCAGCCCCTCCCCCCCCCCCCCTTTCATACTTCGTGTACGCTTTACCGCCAGCATCGGTATCTGTGAATGTCGCTATGCTATGACTGTTTAGTGTGCAGAAGCTTTGTGGATAGTGACGTCATGAGCTCCGCGAGTAAGAGGGCCCGGGCCTCCCCGGAAGACGCGTAGGCTGACGACGCCACGGTAGGTGCTCCACCGCCTCGCCTTCCAACTACGAGCACAGAGCACTGCAAACGTGTGGCTCTTTGGCGCTCGTTTCAGAAACTTTAACGACTCTCTACTGCGCGGAGGCATTAACACAGTTTGGAGCAGGCCTGCACCTCGAGGCTCTTCATGTACGAACTTACGACCAAACTTGATTACAAGGCTCGCCAATAACAGTGGCGCTAAGTAATAACCTCTCCACACACAACGACTCCCCGCAGGAGTGCGCCGCAGCCTACGTCGCGGATGAGGCACGCACGTACTGCAAGCACTTCACGTGCGTAAACAGCTCCTGCGCGAATCGAGGTAGCAAAGCCTGTAAAACCACACGTAGAAGTCGCCATGTCCTCGAGGATACGGTAACAGTACCATAATTTGTACTTCTGTTGCACTCCAGAATGCTTCTTCGGCTTTTACCAGGTGATTCACACAAAACTACATCTCTGACGTAAAAGATTATCCAGCCTTATGTATTACATGCACACTAACTACAGTCGACTGCATTATATATTTTCAAATGTTACTATTCCTTCGTAATTGCGTACATTTTGCTGCTCTGTTGCGGTATTTCGAAAAATATTATCATGGATTATTTCCCCTAGACATTTGAAGCTCGTTTTTACTCTTTCTATTTGGCCAATATCTGTTTTCAGGACTTTGCAGCATCCTTAACGTTTGTCAAAAATTTTGTATTTTCTTCTGCAGAAATTCTTAAGCCTCTCTTGCTGTCTGTTTCTTCCATGAAGGTGCCACATTTTTGTAGTATAGCCACATTGTTTTCATCTTGTTTCTTCATCTTCGTAGCCTAATTGGAGAAATTTTTGTTTTATTAGTTATGGAGAAAAGCAAAGATCCGTGAATTGCAGGAGCTATTCAAGCCGATGGACATCGTGGCAGTTATCAAAGAAAGAAGACTGAAGTGGTGTGGACACGCAATGCGTTGAGAAGGCCAGATCATCAGGCAGGTAGTTCAAGAAACCAAGTAAGACCGCGACTGTGATGGTTTGACCAGATCAGAGAGGATTTGAGTACGCTGGGACTGTCTGAAGAAATTTATATGGACCGAGGACGCTGGAAGAGGCTGATTGGGGAGGCCAAAGACCTACTGCGGTTTTAGTGACCAACACAGTAAGTAATAATTTTGTTCCTATTTCTCACTGTTTTCTTTAAAACACAAGTTAAAGAATGGTGGATAAACTTTTGTTTTGAAAGGCTGTGAAATTTGTCCCATAAATTGTACTTCACAGAAGAATAGGATTAGGATTTCCAGTTTAGACTGCATTATAAATTTTCTAATTATTTAATCTATAGTTTCTCTGTCACCAGAATCAATAGGGCTTTTTGAAATCTACAAATTAAGTAATTTGTGGTGAACCACCGACAAGGTTAAATCTTTGTTCTCGGCATGACCTTCCTCTCCTACAACCACTTTGATCTTTAACTAAATAACAGTCTAGTCTTGTTTCTATTCTGTTTAATAAAATCTTGGATAATATTTTAACGCTACTGGTAGTAAAACTGTCCCTCTCTGGTTCTTTACAGCTTAATTCGTTTCGGGGAGTGGGTGTATCAAGGCAACTTTTCATTCTTCTGGGACTTCTTCCTTCAGACATCTTCAGAGAATAATTATAACTTATTTTGTGAACTTTTCCAGGACCACTTCAGAATTTTATCCTCTACCTTTGTTGTTTTGGGGGGTTTTAGTTCTATAGTTGATGGTACATCTTCCTCAAAAGTTACATTAACAATTGAGAAATAAAATCTATGACTTGGTTCAGTACATTTCAGAAGCTAAGGAAAATGTGGGGCTAAGTTTTCAAAATTTCTGCATTGTTTACTTCAATTTAGCCCTTTTAGTTTTTGAATAACGTATTTCGAGTTTAGAACCCCCTTTTTTGTTCTTAAAAGATTGATGAAAGTTACGGGTGCTATATTTATAAATATTTTATGTATTTCCAGAGGTTTCTCCTTTTCAAAGCCTCGTTTGGTATTTCTGATTACCTGGCTGTCTCCTTTGTTTGTTTGTCCAAATCGATCGTAATATGTGAGCATTTCCATTGCTTAGTTGTCTCTACTACAGCTTCTTTGTATATTTCATTACACCATATTTTATGTTTTTGTTTTTTATTGACCGATATGTTTTTGTGCAGCATAACTAATTATTTTTTTGGATTTTTATTTTAGAGAACTAATGATCAGAATCAATGGCACCATTCCTTACTATTTTCAGATTTATAATTTTATTTGCACTATTTTTGTAAAATATCCACATGATCTAACTGAAATTCTCCTAACATTAGACTTGGAGGTAGCAACAGCTGAACTTCTTAGAGTTCCTAAAGAAGGTTGACACTAATTTCAGCTGAGAAATTTTAAATACACTAATTGCCCTCATATCATTTGCATTGGTTATTGTATTCGGTATTTTTTTACTTATTCCTTTTCTGAACCTATTTGTGCGTTGGAGTCTCTACGAATAGTAATGTGGGGTTCAGGTTTGGAATTTTGGATATTTCAGTTACTAGCCGCGGCGGAGTAGCCGACCGCACTGAGGCGCTATGTTCCGATGCGCGAGGCCGTTCCCCGTCGGGGGTTCGAATCCCCTCTCGGGCAAGGATGTTTGTGCTGTCTTTAGTATATAAGTAGTTTGTAAGTTTATGGACTGATGACCCCGTAGTTAAGACTCATAAGCTTAACGAACAATTGTTCAAATGTTTGTAGAAATATATGTTGTTTTTGCACGTAATTGATAGGAAATATATTACCTCGAGGATGGATTTAAATTCTGACACTTTTCCTTTTATACTTCCATCGACTTAGAAAGCTGCAGCCATAAATGGCATTTTATTCATAATTTTGACTGCTGGTTTACCTTTGAAGGTCCTGTACTTATATCTACTACATTTCCATCTATGAATGTCTTTTCATGAACGGCTATTTTTTCCTCAAAGTATTTATCGTTTTTTACCAGTCTTGAGTAGAGAATATACATTTGAAATGCCTAAAAATAATTTGTATTTACCTTTTATTTTAGAAAGATTCTAGGCTTGCTCGGAAATAACTTTTCGATTGCAGTGTTGGGACTTCACATTACCTTAAATCCGAGTGCATTGCATGAGATAATTGTGAATTTCTCTCTCGAGTTACCACCTAGCGTACTACAGTCATTTTTCGGGCTTTCTATACGGCATTTTAATTCTTACTCGTATTATATACTGAGTAAAGAACGAAATTTGATTTTTTGTTCGTGGTTGACTCCACTAGACTCTTGCGTTCTCTTTACCGTCGACAATTCCTCTTCCCTTCGTTGGCAGGCTTTCACCTGTAACCCTAGCCAGGGCCCCTCACCATCCAGAGCCCGGTGGACCCAGGTTTCTTAGGAGCTTGTTTCTCCTCCCCCTCCTCTTTCCTCGTCACTTATTAGATTGGAAAAGCTGTCAAGGCCCTTGCCAACATCAGCACATAACGCCGCCGCCGTAAGTAAAATTGTACCACTTCTTGTAATATTTTAAACCATAATTATGAGAATGAAAAAAACGCAGCAACGCCATAATTAGTTATTTGGCGTGCTACGTAACTAACATCGCCTCACTTTGTCCTCTCCTGTACCAAGGCGTTTTCCAGGCACTCCTAAACAGAACACACGCAGAATGTAATGAGGATACACCGAAATCAGAAAGGGAACAACGAAGTTTAATGTTAGTTTCTATTTGCAGAGATAAGATTGCAGCTCTTAACTCAAAACACTTCTGTTACTGCCTGAATACGCAGAAGACGATCATGTATTGTTTCTTTGCAGCACTACAAAACCAACTTTAGTGGTTGGTTGCTGTACTATTGCATAACCAACGAAAAGAAATAATAAATAAGAAAAATTTAAAATGCAGCAGCGCCAACTGTTAGTTCTTTGGTGCACTATGTAATTAAAAGTGCCTCTATTTGTTATGAACTGCACTACACCGTTTTCTATGCATTCCTAAACAGAACGGACTCAAGATGTAATAAGTGGGCACCAAACTCAGAAAGGAAACTACATAAATTGTTTCCTTGCAAGGAATTCTTCGTTAATGAAAACGTGAATAATGCGAAGGAACGTCGTTATGTTTAAAATTCAAATGAAGCCAGCAGAAAGAAGCACTTTTTTCTTTCCATAGCATTGCAAGGCATGTGGGATACCGCTTTACTTGGGTTAAATTTTATTTGCAGTGGCAGCGGCTAAGTATGTTAACGTTGGCAACAAAATATTCGCTTTAGGGGGGATCATTAATTTACTGATCGTAACAACATTAATTATTTATTTAATTATCAACACAAAGAATTTGTCCGCTCATTGTATGTGACTGATTTTTCAAACAGGATTCAACGGCTGTTGCCAACATCAATACACTATACTGCTGCCGTAAGGAAAATCGTACCCTTGTTTCATTGTACTACACCTTAGTTATATGAATAAAAAACGCAGTATTACCATCTATTAGTTATTTGTTATACTATGTAGAACCCTGATACTATGTAAGAACAACGCCTCTATCGGATCTTTTCTGTATTACGCTGCAATTTAAGCATAGCATACATCAGGAACTACAAATTACGATATCTCTTCTTCCCCTGATCCTATTTTCATGAAATGAAGCTTATATGTGGCCCCAAGGTTTTATCAGATGATCTATGAATACCCATGACAGTTCGTTTAGTATTCTTGAATATTTATACACCATACTTATAAGCATAGTTAATTACGATATCTTTCCTTCCTCTGATCCGATTTTGATGAAATGAAGCCCATGTTACTCTCCAAACTATTCTGAATATACGTGTGGAAACCCATGAAAAATCGTGTAGTACTTCTGGAGATTATCCGCAACAAATAGACATACACGATGGCTTTTAAATAAATGATTAAATTATGAAACATTTATTTTTCTGATCCGATTTTAATTATTGAAGCCTTTATGTGACTGCAGGATATGCTCAAGTTATGTGTGAAAACCCCATAAAAATTCGTCGAGTAGTTTTGGAGATAAACGTGTTGAAAGAGACAGACAGACATGAAGGTCGCAGATAAAAAATTTCAAATTACGATGTTCTTTTTTCCGTGATTCGATTGTTATGAAACTAAGTCTATCTGTTGTCCAGAGTTACGCTCAAATTACCTGTGAAAACCCCATTGCAAATTTGTGAAGTAATTTTGGAGATAAGAGGTTTTTAATAGTTCAACAAACAGACACGACGGTTACTGAAAACATTTAAAATTACCATATCTTTTTTCCGTGACCCGATTTTGATAAAATTATGCCTATATGTTGACCCAAATTTTTCTCATGTTTCCTGTGAAACCAGAATGAAGATTCGTCCAGGCCGGCCGCGGTGGCCGAGCTCTCTGCGGCGCACCAGTCACGGTCTGCACGGCGGCAACGGTAGGGGGTTCGAATCCCCCCTCGGGCATAGATATTTGTGCCGTCCTTAGTATTAGCTAGTTCATAAGTAGTTTGTAAGTTTAGGGACTGATGACCCCGTAGTTAAGTCTCATAAGCTCTACAAACATTTGAAGATTTGATTCGTCCAGTAATTTTGAAGATTGAAGTGAACAGCGACAGGTCTACATTTACAGATTTATTATTAATATAGATTATGTGAGACTGTTGCTCCGTAGCAGGATTTTATCATCTTTGGAAAAATTTTATTTTTGTGGAGAAGTTTTTGTGAATGGAGAAGACCACAGTACAGGAAACGTGTATACTACCTCTTAACACGTTCGCTGCCGTTCACGCTCTGGCGCGATGATGGTAGATGCCACTTCACGGTCTGGCGCGTGATCGTATTTTGACAGTATCTATTCATAGTTTTGAGCCACTGAATGTTTTGGTTTTAGTTTTCAGTTTTTTATTTGGTTTTTTATTTGCATTTGTATTTTTGTGAAAACAACAAATGAACAATATAAACAGTACATACATGGTATTTCATAAAACCTACCCATAATAGGATGCTAGGTCGCAGCACGCGCCACAGGGTGAGCGGCACCTGACTCAAGTAACGTTTACTCGCGTCAGAGCGTGAATGGCAGCGAACGTTTTAATGGAATAAGAGAATTCATTAAATTTTTTACAAGGAAGTATTTTTCTCCACTGTGGGTGCAATGTACCACTTTGAACATTAATAGAGAATAATGAAGTTTTGTAAAAGATTATCCCTTTCGCAGAGTGCGGCCCATTTAAAATTTCAGACAGAGGCGTCATTGCAGAGGACACAGCAATTCAATAACAGTATAGAATTTTGGAACGGTTACAAACTGAATCCGGAAAAGGGGAAACTTTCGGTTGTCAACTAGTCGGAAGGGTATAAACCACCCACGATTAAAATATATTTATAAGATAGAAAATAGTTCTACATAAAACAGGCTTTACCTTCACCGCGAGACGCAGAATGATGCTCCCGAATGTGAACAATAATTCCCGTCGCGATCAGCGCGGTAATTTTTCGGTGCGCTGTTTGGCGGCTGTAATGCCGCGCGGTGCCGGGCGAGCATTATTCATCGGCCGCTGGGAGTCGGCAGTTTGTCCGCCTGATGCGGCCGCTGAATAATTCGTTCCGCGGGTATATTATTCAATCCGCGGCGCTTAATAATGGACGCCGGACAGAGTGTTCGCCGCGCCGCGCTGCCCTGTGCCAAGGTGCGTCATTCCGGTGTCCCAGATTTCGCAGCGGGCAGTTAAGCGAATGCATTCCCCATATTTTATGCACCCACTTAAGGGCATTACCGCCTGCCGCTATTGCGCTCATAATTAGACTGCAGCACGCATAAATGATTGCGTCCGTTATGATTCGTGTGCGGCAAATGCAGGTTAGCATTCCGACGCAGTCGTCGCCTTGTTTCGGTTGTAAACCCACTTCATCACTGCTGACCTGGCACTTCAAAACTTTATTAACACTCGAAAAATTACAGTGATTGAATATTCTTTGGGTGATATATGTTTTTCCTGGCCATCCCTGTCAGAACGGCAGTAACGACAAGGCCCCGATCGCGTACAACGGGAGTCTGGGTTACAGTCCCGGCCCGGCAAAGTTTTCATATATATCGTGGTTGTGTATTTACAGCACCTTGGTTACAACTGAGATCGGATATTATCCTTAATTCTCGATTTTCCTACTGTAGAATCAACCTGTGGTGTTTATTCCATAGGAGGTGGATGTCAGAAAGAGCAGACACTATAAATTTATACTTCGGCCTAATTAAAGAACTCTCCATGGGCTACTCCTTTATCTCCACTGAAGAGTGTATTCACAAAAGTATTAAATTACAGATGTGAGGTTACTTTATAACTGAAATTACCAATGTTACATAAGTCCTCTGTATTTAAGCCACTTCTTTGTATTGTACTTAAAAATGAAATACACGTTAATAAAATGCTTCATTGTTTGTGACTGTAAAGTCAATTTATAAAACTCTCTAAGTTTCGGCTACTGTTCCAAGTGACCATCCTCACAGTATTTTAATGACAGCTGGATGAAGAAGACTAGGTACCCATGAAGAAAGGAAAAGAGATGTTTGAGAAAGAGGAGGAAGGAGTTAAGAGGGTTTCGTGCGTCCTTTATTGGTCTTTGCAACTGGTAGAAATATACGTCCTTGATTCTTGTTCATATTACGAATTTTCCTTTCCAATGGAGGGGGTCCAAGTCCATCAGTGCCATGAAAATCGAAACGGCAATAATGGGCGCCCAATGTTGTTCCTTCTCTCCTTCAAATTGTGTTTATTCCTATACTCGTAATAGGCTCCCAAAATTCGGGCCATTTTATAAATATGCAATGCGGACAATAATAAGGTTTTAGAATAGATGAAGCAGCAAGTCATATTCTGGAAGGAGCAGGTTTATAACCCGTGGCCGGCCGCGGTGGCCGAGGGGACTGAGTCGCTCCAGTCACGGTCTGCACCGCCACTACTGTCGGGGGTTCGAATCCCCCCTCGGGCATGGATATTTGTGCCGTGCTTAGTGTTAGCTAGTTCTTAAGTAGTTTGTATGTTTAGGGACTGATGACCCCGTAGTTAAGTCCCATAAGGTATACAAACATTTTTGAACCTGTTTTCATCACCTTGCAACACTTGTAAATTTGTCAAACTCAGAACTGTTTTAATAGTTATAAGTTTTTGTTTGTTGTATTTGGGTTTCAGTGTGAAGGCACATTAAGAAACAGCTTCTCGGCAATACAAACATTTGAACATTTTAGAACCCGTGATGTTTCATTCAAAAGCTGATAACTTAGCCACTACACAACATCGACATCAACAATGCTGATCCTCAAGATTAGCGGAAATTGCTCCTATCTGTAGTTGTAAAATTTTTTTCAAGCGTTTTCTCTTTTCTATAGCCTACACAGGATTTTTAAAAAGTTCATATTCTTGTTTATTCTCGCACAGTTTAGGCCAAGTAGATGAGACCCATCCAGCGATCTCTACTGTTGAGACTTTCAATACGCAAACACATAAGGAGTAATATCAGCCTCCGTCGAGACAGTCGCATTCGAAGATGGTCGATGTAGCTATTAAACCATTGGTATGTGGTTGTCAAGTTTTGAACCCACATAAAGGCAACGTTTTACAGTATGCACTTATTTCGGCTAATAATTTGTGGCTAACATAATGTTTGATATTTATAAATGCATACGATATGTGCCCTGAAACCCCCGTTTAAGGAAATTCTTTATGTAGAAACATAATAAAAATATTATCTATAGGTGGAACAAATTTACGCTATGACTCATTGCAATTTTCCGGTAGCATTAACAATAGACTGTCTATTTTTGTTCAGTCATCCAAAAGTTCTCTTTGTTATTGTAAATCATCATATGACCTGGCGAGTGAAGAGTTAAAACTTTTTGATACTATATTCGCTTCAAAAGTTGTTACTGGGAAGGAAAGTTACGTATGTGAAATATACGACTTGCAGCTTGTCTCCTCGTGCACTCGTGCAAATGAGTGCATATTCAAAAAGAAACCTGCTGTGGATATCGGTCCGATTCTAGGATCTCGTCTTACGCATCTGCGTATTTACGCCTGCGCCACCAACATGTACTTTAGTATAGCCGTTTTTCGAAACTATGGAGGAACATAGGCCTACTGCCTATTCAGAAGTGGCAAATCTTATCTGGAAACCACGCACCCTTTTGACGAAAAACCGCGGTTTTGTATTCTGCGCAGTAACCGAAACCCACCGGTGTGTAATGCTGTCCTACTATATCAGCGTTCGTATCTGAATAAACGGCGTCGGCTTCTAAATCCAAGAGATCAGTGTTCGAATCTTCTACTACTCTAATTTTTCTTCATTTCTCTCCTTATTTTCACACAGTAAGGCTCTTGCTACGATGAAGAAACACCAAAAGTCCATTCTTAGGTTCGAGATTTTACAAGTCACCCTGCCTCCTTGTGTTCGCTGTTGCAGTATCACATTAATCCCTGCTTCTTGGAAATGGTGGCCGACTTCATTATAAATTGACTGATCGGACGTATACTTACTGCATGATGTATTCGTAGCTGCGGGTGGTTTGGCGGGTTGATTTTTCTGATTAGTATGTGGAACGTCTCGGTTTGATACTCGCCAGTGACAAACTCACACTAAAAGATCTCCTTAACCTCTGGGGACGCCAAGTGGCGAACAGCGGGTAAACCGTTATTCGGAATTCGTGTCCTCGTACTACCGTCTGGGGTGAAACTGGAGTAGATTAAACCACTACGGATTTGAATGTCACAGCGATTTAATATTCCTAACGTTGCTTACACAAAAAACGTAGCTTTTGAGTCGTTATTAAAAAAATACGGAATAAAATTATAATTATGAGTTGGATACAATAGTTTAAAGAAATTCATTTGATGCAACATAATTCCTTGTTGCACATGTTTCATTTCGTATTATCAATATATTTCATGGTTACGCAATAAGACTGTGACTGGCAACAATAATTTCTTTACAATGTTTGCGTTACAGATTTTTACTCAATTATCATGTACGTTTGTTTTTGTTACGTGAGCAACATAATGAAGCATATTTCAATATAGAAGAAAACTGTGAAAAAGACATCGAACTGTCGCTCGCTGATCAATAGTTCGCCATCTGGTGAGATATAATAAATAAGCTTATCTTTTAGCATAGTTTGGTTCTCTGCAGATTCATTTGACATAATTGTATCTGGTATTATAACTGCTCAATATGGGGTTGAATGCCTATCATTAGGTATTTTAATAAGACATGGACTATGGATCAGTTCGATGCAGTTGTGGATGTTCACAATCACTTGTCCACATTAGTAGTTTTGAATACGTTTGCTGTTCTTACTGGAGCAATTGCGATATCCGTTTCTATATTACATGTGATATTTATAAAATTCATGACCACTATATCCTACAAGTCTAGTGTTTATTTTACTTTAGGTACCGTTAGAACGTTTCTTCCAAAGTCGATCAACTATGTCCGATAACTTATAACAGCAATACCATTTCTCTGAGGGGGAACTGTAATTTGTAGTAACACATCTGGCTTATATTTGTTAATTTTATTCTGATATCTTAGTTGCAACATAGACCGAAATAGAAACAATGGAAATAACGTATAGAATGGTAGCTTCACTCTCGAAAATACCATCAGCGATATGCCGCGCCAAACTGTTGTCTTTATAGCGCGACCGATGCGGTGTGCGGAAGCCGTCATGGGATCGCTCCGAACATCATGGTGCACTGTAACCCTTGGCGCTTCGTGACAAAGTGTTTAGATTAGGGTCTGTTTTGTCTGCTCGCTCAACGAATAAGTGTTGTAGCGTGACTCCAGCAAGTGTGCCGGTGTAGCATCCACTAGATATTTGTCGGCTAGCACTAATGAATGAAGGTTACTTTAAGTAGTGGCTAATGTTAATTTGCTTCCTGTCGTGTAATTCAATTAATTCTATGTTGCACATGCACATTTTCCATTCGAATGTGTCAGTAACGTTCGACAATATTCACGAACTGCAGCATCTCAGTTCTTATGCTGTCTTCGTTCACTGAAACTATAAGCAAAGAAACGCGGAATGTGTCCGTTGCAAGTAGCTTAAAACAAAATGGCAACAACGCAAAGCAGTTTCTAAGATCCGTTTGCGAAGTCCCCTTCACATCGCACAGAAAGCGCGCGCGTTTTTACAAGTGGCTGCGATACTGGAAGATATTTATACTTCCAGTCAGCGAAACTTTGCGGCTGTGCATAGAGATTAGGCGAAGGGTCTCGTGAATTCTGTCAACGACTGAACAAGACAGTGGGTTGCTGTAGTTCTGTATTTAAAAGAGTGGGCATAAGAATTACTGAATAACTACATTTGAAATAGTCTTCATTGAGGATGAGAAATGGTCCAGTTTTTAATGAAGAGATGTACACAAATGGGTTGTCCAATAAATTCTCTTTCTGTTTCATCGAATGCAGAATTTATCTCTCTATATCTTTTTATGAACCACATTATTGATAGATGGGTTAGTTTCAACGATATTACCAAAAAACAGCAGTTAAAACGAAAATTTTTCATGACCATGTAAAATTGGTCAAATTTTGAAGAGCACTAGTATGCAAACGTGGTCCAAAAGTATTTTGATGGTCTACATCTACATCTACATCTACATGGGATACTCTGCAAATCACATTTAAGTGCCTGTCAGAGGCTCGTGACAATACGAAATGAGCTGCCCTTCTTTGGACTCTTTCGATGTCCTCTGTCAAACCCACCTGATAAGGATCCCACACTTGGCAGCAATATTCCATAAAAGGACGGACAAGCGTAGTGTATGCAGTTTCTTTAGTAGTTCTGTTGTATCTTTTAAGGGTTCTGCCAATAAAACGCAGTCTCTGGTTCGCCTTTCCCACGACATTATCTACGTGTTCTTTCCAATTTAAGTCAGAAGTAATTGTAATTCATAGGTATTTTGTGGAGTTTACGGCCTTCGCATTTAATTGATTTATCATGCAAACAAAGTTTAACGGATTTCTTTTCGTACTCATGTGGACGACTTCACACTTCTCATCATTTAGAGTCAACTGCCAATTCTTACACCATACAGATATCTTATTCCATTCGTTCTGCAGTTGGTTTTGATCTTCAGATGATTTTACTAGACGTAAATGACGGCGTCATCTGCAAACAACCTAAGAGAGCTACTTAGATTTTCCCCTAAATCGTTTATGTAAATAAATGTATTTATTATGTAAATTCAATGCGGAATTTCATGCCCTACAGCGTTTAATCCCACTATGTTTTATTGTTTTAATCTTTTCGATTGTGTCCTAGTATGACTATCCTAGGTTTTCCTCCTCGGCGGAGTTGTGCATAAGTGGTGACGGGCTAAAAAGTACCCTAAAAGGTTTATTTTCGGTTTTTTGATTACGTCTATTAAATGATTCTGTTAGAAGTGGTATCCGTGTCTGGCACTGTTCCTGAGCCGATGCTGCTTGACCTATGTTTACCTGTCTGGAAGATTCGGGCAATCGCAATGAGTGGTTACCTGTCTGGAAGATTCGGGCAATCGCAATGAGTGGTTACCTGTCTGGAAGATTCGGGCAATCGCAATGAGTGGTTACCTGTCTGGAAGATTCGGGCAATCGCAATGAGTGGTTACCTGTCTGGAAGATTCGGGCAATCGCAAAGAGTGGGGTTGCTTGTCGTTGGTATCTCCAACGTTAGCCGGTTGAGCGCCTTGGCTTTTATGGCTACTAGGGAGGGGAAAGAAGGCCAATGTGCACTCCATGTGCACACCTTGCGGTGTCATTCCACGTGTGGAACGGGTCTTTCCAGAAGCCACGAAGAGTACAGGCTTCAGCCAACTGCGGGTAGAGATCGGTACCACGACGTTCGTCACTTTGGATAAGGAGAGATTATCTCCAGTCATGCTTGAAAATGAAGTCAGACCTCACCATCTGAAACATATATTCGCATTCGGAGGAGACGGTTGGTGAGACAAGTTTCGCAAATAAATTTCCATCCCAACTCGTGCATCATTTCTCTGACACTCTCTCACCCATATCGCGATAATACAAAAGGAGATGCGCTACTGTGAACCATTTGTATGTGCTACGTCAGGCCCAGTTGTAGTGCATCCCAAAATCCGCAGCAATACTTCAAAATAGGACGGACGAGTGCAGTGTCGGCTTTTTTTTTTTTTTTTTTTTTTTTAAGTAGAACTATTGCATCTTCTAAGTGTTCTGCCAGTGAAACACAACCCTCCGGCCGGCCGCGGTGGCCGAGGATACTTGAGGCGCTACAGTCACGGTCTGCACGGCCACTACGGTCGGGGGTTCGAATCCCCCATCGGGCATGGATATTTGTGCCGTCTTTAGTATAAGGTAGTTTATAAGTAGTTTGTAAGTTTAGGGACTGATGACCCCATAGTTAAGTCCCATAAGGTTAACAAACATTTGAACAACCCTCCGTTCGCCATCTTTACTTTCCATGTGTTCTCTCCAAATAAAGGTATTTAATTGAATTAATGGTCTTTATATTCGACTGATTTCTCGTGCATTCTCGTGTAAATGCAGTTTAACGGACTTGTTTTAAAGCTCATTTGGGTGACTTTGCATATTTTATTATTTAAACAGTCAATTTTCGCACCAAGCAGATATTTCATCTAAATCTTTTGCAGCTTCTTTTATCTTCCGGTGATTTTACCAACCGATGAACGAAAGCGTCATCCACAGTGTAAGAGGAAGGAAGGAAGGAAGGAAGTTCCGTCGACAGAGTGCTCATTAGAGACTGAGCTCACGCTCGGATGTTTGAGTAAGAATTGGGAAGGAAATCGGCCGTTCCCTTTGAAAGGAACTGCTGGGGCCGAGCAGTGTGTTCCCAGCATTAGGTCAGGATGAGGCGTGGAACCTGTTGGAGCGCCAAGGGTCGCTAGTGAAACAGAATTATAGTTGACACATTTTATTCCGTAACATACGTAAGTTTCATGTAGGCGCTAGCTCGACAGGAGCTAGAGCAGTAGGTGGCGTCGCCTTCGAGCCGCAGCCTTTGTGTTTCGTATGATGGTAGTGCCCGCGCCGCGATGCCGGGAAGCGATGCAAAGACTGTTATTGTGAAGTGCTCTATCCCTTCACCAGGCTATGCAGCGGCCATTGGATCCACGCAGGGACCCCTCTGAAGTCGGATGTCGTGCTGTTTCGCGACTCGGGACACCGGATGGCCGGATTAGCACCAGAGTGCTAACTCGACGACAGGGACATTGAGCATTTAGTAACCAATCACTGAAGACTGCGCTGGCCTCAGGCAGCCACCATAGAGGTGTGAAGACATCAGCACAGCGGATCACCATTTTCCCAGATGATGTTTAATGTGAAGTATGGCCTCGACCAGATTCCATCTCTTAGCTGCCTCTAGCAGCTACCCGTATGTGACAAAGACTGAGCACAACGATTAGGCTAGTGAATTAACGACTACCTCCTGAGCATCGTCGATTCAGAAGACCAAGTGACTGCTACTTCTAAATGTGGGAGTATTTATACATAAAATTGGCTGAAGCTATGACGTATGAAACGGTTTGAAGTTGTTCCCTTTGAAAATGCAGTATTAGCCCGATGTGTCTTTACCGATGACGCATCCGCGGTCTTATTCACACTTGTGACAGAGTTACATGTAGTTATAAAATGTTTACTAGCTGCGTCTCTGTCTGACAGCCATTTCACTCTCACACAGTTCGCCGACGGTAGGCATTCCAACTTGCCGACGCAGCGGCTGCCGTCATCACCCAAGGCGGGTGAACATTTTCTGCTACCGGCTGCTGACCTTATTCCGTCTTGCAAACCAAGATCTTAACACATTTCCCTGTCACAATGTTTGCGGCGTAACAGAACCATCGCGGCATATTGAACCACCATCATTCCGAATGCGAGTTCAGTGTGCAAGCTTCCCCTAATCTACTCGTATCTGAGCAGTTATTAGTAGATACAACTAACCTAATTATTATTCCCTATCATACCCTAATGTTTTACGTCCAACAGTGACTAGGATTCTTCAATACAGAAATGCAGTCTGATTTAGCATGATTTCACATTTAATAAAAAAAAAAAAAAAAAAAAAAAAAAAAAAAAAAAAAAAAAACTTCACATGCGTATAAAAACAATTTTACAAAATGATTTAACACCAAACCGTGTGCCACTAATTATTAAAATGTACAGCCTAATAATTGCGTCAGCTTAGATCAGTAACTTTTACTCAACTGCTAACGCTCAACCATTGAACTACTTGTGTCGCACACCTAAGATATTATGTGTCCTAAGATATTACTCCCTATATGTTAGAAAAGACTTACTCTACAGTGATCTCTTACAGTGATCTGCGCCACCTCGCTCGGTGCAGTGTAAGAGAGCTGCTCAGATTGTCGCCTAAATCGTTTATAAAGATCAGGAATAGTAGCGGCCCTAAAACACTTTCGCATGGAACAACACTCTGGGACATTTCGACGGTTACTACGTACTCCGACTTTTCTGACAGCAAATCATGAATCTAGTTTTATTTTTAAAAAATCTGTGCACATTGGCCTAGCCTTATCGCTCTACAAGGTAGCCTCGCAAGAGGGGGCAGTTCTCGACAAAGTATCTTAGCCGAAACGGTCTTTCCTGGGGCAGTCGTTCCGATGCTCTCTGCCTCCCATCAAGCCGGCCGCTCCTCCCTCCCCCCTTCACAGTTGCAAAGCCTTCCCCCATTGTCGGCTATACAGAGAAAGTAGAATAGAGGGGGAAGAAGTTGGTTGGGAGGGTGACAAAAAAAAAAAAAAATAAGGAAGGAAATGTTCGCGTTCGCATTCAAGAGCCATTCCGGAAATAAAAGCGCCTTAGCCGGATAAAAGCGAACGTGAAAATATCGGCGCGCGTCTCGTTTTAATAGGGCGGAGGGCGCACCCTTTAGCAGGGCGGGCGCTACGTCCTAATCGGGTGGCCGTAACCGTGGGGCGGGGGTGGGGTGAGGGGAGTGGGCACATAACCACCCCAAAGCGCTGCCCTCTGATCGCGCCGCCGGTCTTCACGCAGCACGGCTAATCCTCCACCACGCCAGCATTGCTATTTTCGTCCGAAACTGGCCACCGATTGCCTGGGGACTAAGACGAGGGAGACCGAAGCAGTCGCTTCACTGGTTGCCTACAACTGCAGGGGAGTAAGCACGAAAAGGCACGAGTTCAAATGTTCAAATTGTATAGCTTATGGGACTTAACTACAGTCCCTAAACTTACAAACTACTTATGAACTACTTACGAACTAGGACGGCACAAATATCCGTGCCCGAGGGGGGATTCGAACCCCCGACCGTAGTAGCCGTGCAGACCGTGACTGGAGCGCCTCAGTCCCCTCGGCCACCGCGGCCGGCGGTACGAGTTCAATAAGTAATGCAACACTTTTGCCCCACTTTATGTTACGGTAGTAACACTAAAAGTGGGCCTTTGCGATCGTCTTTCGACAGCTCGAAATTTAAATGAAAGTAACGCCTTAACCATGCATCTGACACGAAAATTGAATAACCGAATTTGAAGAGGAGAAAATTCTCTATAACTTTGCTCTCTTATGTTTTTTTCTGCAAAAATAACGGCGATTTTGGGATGTCTGTCTGTCTGTCTGTCCGTAACGTGTTCCCTGTTTTTAAGATGAACCGTTCAACCGATCAGCACCAAATTTTGCACACATAATTGTAGGCCGCCAGAGACCAGAACCTCCCATTTTCAAATTTTTCGTCCAAACAATACGGTAGTAATATAATTGTAATAGCAAACGAACAGTTCATCTGACACAAAATTGAGAATCTAATTGGTAGTGGGGAAGATTCTCTACAACTTAGCTCTATTTTTTTTCATATCTAGCATCGTTGCAGAGATATTTACAAAAATAACGGCGATTTGACGATGTCTGTCTGGCTGTAACGTGTTCCCACTTTTTAGGTCGAACCGTTCAACCGATCGGCACCAAATTTTGCAGACATAGTAGTTGGCTACAAGAGACCAGAACCTCGCTTTTTGAAATATTTCGGGCAAGAAATACGTTAATAATACCAAAAAATCCGATTGTAATGTAATTTTAATTGCAAATAAACCGTTCATCTGACGCGAAAATTGAATAAACGAATTTGCTACAACTTTGTTCCCTTATGTTTTTTTCATATCTCATATCATTTGAGAGATATTTGCAAAAATAACGGAGTTTTGACACCGACCATTAAATTAACGAAAACCAGCCGTTCGCAGATGTCACGTGACATTCCTCGCCCAGAACTGTCTCTGGCATACGCCATCTTGCGCTGCGTATTTGATGATTTTCTTATTGTAACTTACACGTTGTCATTTCAAAGCAATGGCGCACTGAAGAATTAACAAAAATACTTCGTTCTTCGTACAATAAATGATAAACTAGTATCTACAAATGCCATATTAGCATCAGTTAACAACGGCCATCAATAGTATGAGATTAAATAATGAAATTCGTAGCGTAGTGGACAATCTGTTGGACTGTGACGCTGAAGGTTATTGTTTCGGAACCCACCAGTTCTAATTTTTTCCCCTACAAGGGTTTCAGACACTCTTATTAATTAATTTTTTATTATTTAGATTATTATTTTGGTCAAAAATGTTTTGTCGGAGCCAAAGTCGTACCGCATCAGTAACTTTTTCATCATCCGCGTAGCTCGTCCCAAGGATTGTCTTTTATTGGTCCAAATATTTGAAAATTCAGTGGTGCAAGATCGGGACTGTAGGGTGGACGAGGAAGGACAGTCCACTGAAGTGTTGTAAGCTCTAATGGAAGGGTAGATGCCAAGATCGCAATTTTTATTTTATTTATTCAAGACGACCGGTTTCGACACTTTATGGTGTCATCATCTGGTCTGTAGGAAACATGTACAAACGTGCAGTTACATGCAATTTTTACAAGTTCACTACAATTTATGAAGTAGAATAGCAACTGAAATGTACTCTCAAAATTTCTAAGAAAACCGTTTGCATACCTCATTTACATTAATCTGCTTGTAATAGTAATCCACATATAATCTGGTCGGTGTACTGGCTGATAGTTATATATAAAATTATGTATTTGTGGATAGTCAAAAACAAAATGGATGGCTGGTCGTGAATAATAACACAGATTCACTGTTTACGTTCTGTATTTTCAAAGACAAAAAGATACATCAAAGATTCAATTATCAATCCAGAGATATTTACAAAGACATTACAAAATAATATATTATCAATTCCTAACATCCTCCCCACCCTGGTCAACCTCCAGGGGGATGACCAGTTGAACGGGACGAACTATTTGGTGTCCTTCTGGTGTGCATAGAATTACTGTTCGTACTTTCTGATCTCTTCCTTCGACTAGTCTCTCTATTCTTGCTTTCTTCCATAGGTGGCGCGGGCGTCCATCCTCTTGTACCAGAGCAACATCACCGGGGCGGAACTTGATGACTCTTGTCGAAGTACCCCGAACTTCGTGGAAGCTTCTAAGTTGCAATAGATATTCTTTAGTCCATCGCTTCCAAAAGTCATCTGTCAACTTCTGTTGCAGTCTGAATTCTTTTGTCAAAACAGATTTAGTCGACGGTTCTGGTCCTGTTGGCACTGTCAGTAGTCCTTCACCAATAAGAAAGTGGGCTGGTGTTAAAGGTTCATCGTCGTCTCCTTGAGAAATTGGTCTCGAATTCACTGCGGCTTCGATATTAATCAGCGTGGTATTGAGCTGCTCTTCCGTTAACCTTGATTGACCAAGTACTTTTCGTAGGCATCGTTTGATGGTACCCACCATCCTCTCCCAAAACCCTCCCCACCAAGCCGCACGGGGGGCTATAAATTTCCATGAAATGCCATCCCTGGCTAGGACACGCTGAGTCTTTGGGTTAGATAACGCACTCCATATTTCAGACAGTTCAGCATTAGCTGCATGGAACGTCTTTGCATTGTCTGTGTAGATTGTATGGGGTAGTCCACGTCTACCAGCTAATCTCTGAAGAGCCATGAGGAATGCGTCTGTTGTCATGTTAGAGCACAATTCCAAGTGCACTGCGCGTGTCGTCGCACAAGTGAAGAGTGTTATGTATGCCTTTTCCATGGTAGTGCCAACCTTTACATAGAGAGGGCCTGCAAAATCTAAGCCAGTTATAGAAAATGGCTTGGATGGTCTTACTCGATCGGCTGGTGGGGGTGCTTCAACTTGTTGGCCCCGTAGATTGTGTAGAATTTTGCAGGGAAGGCAGGAGTGCAAAACTCTCTTGATAACTTGACGGGCACGCAGGATCCAGAACTCTCTTCGAAGTTCTGCCAACACTATTCTCACGCCAAGATGATGTAGTCGAATGTGCATTTGCTGAACCAGTAAAGTTGTGAAGTGATGGCTACCGTCGAGGAGTAATGGATGACGTTGCTCGTTAGGGACAGATGCGTAGTGTAAGCGTCCTCCAAGTCGGAGAAGACCATCTTCTAGGTAGGGATTGAAACATGCTATTTTTGAGTCTTTCGGGACAGGTTGATTGTTATTGAGTGCTTGGAGCTCCTGTGAGAAACATTCCTGTTGAACAGCTCGTATCCAGTAATGACGTGCTTGAGCAAGTTCCACTGCCTTCAGCTCTCCCTCGAGTTTCGAACTTTGTCGAATGTTGTTAATGAATCGTAGTATCCACCCTGTTACGCGAATCAGTTTCCAATAGGAGCTGAATTTGGAGCAGTCCATAAGGTTAGAAGAAGTGGCTACTGTCATCACATGCCGTAAGTTCTTCTTTTCTTCTGGTAGGTTATCAGTCATGAGTGAAGCGTTAGATGGCCATCTTGATTCTGCAAGTGCAAGCCATGGAGGCCCCTTCCACCAGTGGTTCACAGATTGTATTTGGTTACCATAAAGTCCTCGTGTAAGATGGTCGGCAGGGTTCTCACTCCCAGGCCAATGCCTCCATTGACTGGGATTTGTATGGGCGTGAATCTCTGTAACTCTGTTGCATATAAATGTCTTCCACCTGTTTGGGTCACTGCGTATCCAACCTAAAGTCACCATAGCGTCTGACCACAATACTGCTTCAGTTATTTTATGCCCTGTTGCTGTGCAGTAGTAATACAATAATCGTGATCCTATTAACGCTGCTAGAAGTTCAAGCCGCGGAAGAGTTAACTTCTTGATGGGGGCGAGTCTGGTTTTGCTACATGCCAAATGAACAACAATATGGTCTTCCATGGTCGTGCGAATATACAAAGCCGCTCCATATGCTCTCTCAGAGGCATCGCAGAAGACGTGGATCTGAGTATTGCTCTTTGTTGAAGTTGCTAGCCATCGTGGAATTTGTATTTGAGACAGTGAAGGTAGGGTAGAAAACCAAGTGTTCCATCGAGACCCAATATCGGGTGGCAGCAACTCGTTCCAATCAATACCTCTGCACCATGTATCCTGAAATAACAGTTTTCCAATAAGAGACACTGGAGAGAACAATCCTAATGGATCATAAAATTTGGCTGTAATTTGCAACAGTGTCCTCTTAGTAGTGGGGCCTACAGGAGTCCTACTAGTAATATCCATTGCATTCATATAGAAGCAGTCTGTTTCTGTATTCCAGTAAACACCAAGAACTTGCGTTTCTGGGTTTATGTCTTGTCCTTCAGCCCTCCATATGGTCCTTAGTTGATCCGAATTGGTGGCCCATTTCGCTAAATCGAAACTCAGTAGTTTCATCATTGCGCTGAGTTCATAGTACAGAGTTATAGCATCATTATCATTCTCCGTGCCAGAAACGAAATCATCCATAAAGAAGCTGCTCTCAACAAGAGGTGCTGCAAGGGGAAACTTAGTTCTATGTCGTTCAGCTAGTTCTCTAAGTGTTGCGGAGAGTAAAAATGGACTGCATGTTAGTCCAAATGGCAGTCTCGTGAAGCAATAAGTCATTACTTCGTCTGTCGTCTGGTAATTCCCATCACTGTCTTTGATTACGCAGTACCATAAGAATCTGGTTAAGTCCCTGTCACTTTCGTGTAAGACTAATTGCAAAAATGCTTGTTTAATATCACTGACGATTGCTATCTGATGTAGTCTGAATCGTAACAATATGGCGAATATTTCTGGTAGAAGATTCGGTCCCGCTTCTAATGCGTCATTGAGAGAAGGTGTATTGGCTTCATGCGATGATGCATCAAAGACTATCCTCCACTTCGTCTTACCAAATTTCTCTCTTTTCACTGCTTGATGTGGAAGATAGAATATGTCATTTCCAAGATCTTCCGTGGGGGCACATTCTATATGACCTTCTGTAATGTAGTCCAACATGAGATTGCAGTACATGTCCTTAAGGTTTTAGTTATTGCAAAGTCTTTTATGTAACATGTTAAATCGACGTTCTGCGTTGAGTCTGTTACTTGCCAGCGGAACATCTTGTTTTCTTGGGAGACGTACGACTCTTCGATGGTCTCGCACACAATAGGATAAACGAAAATCCTCAAGAACTGCGGAATCACTTTTACTCAAAGCTCGAGGAGGGTTTGCCGTTATTCCAATCGTTTCTAAGTCCCAGAACTTCCGTAATTCATCATCAGATGGTATGTTTCATGGATGAGATTTACAGCAACTGAATTAGCACAAACTCTCGAACGATTTCCACTTAGGACCCAACCAAATATGGTGGGAATTAGAACAATCGACGGGGAAATACGGACAGGTGAACTAGCCTTGACTATCCTCCAGTAATGGTCACTACCGATTAAGATCTCTATTGGTAAGTCTTCTTGAGATCCAGTTTTAGGATCAGCTAACTGAACTCTGCAAAGGTTCACTTTGGTTACAACGTCATGTGAGATCACTGGCTGAGGTGAGAAAGAGTGATCACTTTCGTATGCAGTAATAGAGACAGTCGAATTTGCCCAGGCTCCTTTAATATTAAAACGAACGAGTTTACAGTGACATGAGTAACTCTTTTCTGCCTCAAAAGTACAAACAGTCATCTCATGTTGATCAGTGATTTGTAGTTTTAACTCTTCTATCAGAGACTTTGATATAAATGTAGCTTGGCTTCCGCTGTCTAGTATACACCGAGTCAAACGCCTTAGGCCGGTCGGCCCTATGATGCAAACCTGAGCTGTTTGCAGGAACGTGAAATTTCTGGTCGTAGCATCGATTTGACTAACAGAAGCGACATTTATCTGATCCCCTGTTGCCTTAAGGGTATCCTGATTCGTGCACAAAGACCTATGATGTGACTTTTTACAGTTAGTGCAAAGTGCCTTGCCTTTCTTCCCACAGTTAGCTGCTTTATGTCCTCTGTTCAGGCATAAGAAACAACGGTTAGAATTTTTTAGTGTCTCCTTTCTTTTCGCGACGTTTGTTACTGTCTTACAATCCTGAGCCCAGTGGTCACGAGATTCGCAGAAAACACAGAACGGTACCGGTTGTTTAGTTACCTTTGTTAACTGTTGCTTGGATTTAGTGCGAACATGGAGAGCTGCGGCGGTAGAGGTGTAACTTGAAGACGTAGGCGTCATGCAACGGATCTTTTCTGTGGTGAGAGCTGCCTCTACTTCTTCTCCTATAAATTCAATTAGTTTAAGAATATCACCCTCTGACAGACCTTCACGTTTAACATGTATTATCCAACGCCGACACATGTCGTCTGGAAATGCTCTAAGTATTTTCGGTGCGAGCACTCGGCCATAGGCATTTACATCTTCTCCGAGTGCACGCAGAGCTTGAATACGGCGATTGCAGTCAATAAATGTGGAGTTAAGCACATCTGGAGTCACAAACTGTATTGGCTTAATACTTTCGAGATAATCCAAGTGAGCCTGTATAATTCTATCTTTGTTACCGTAACGAGCCTTAAGCATCTTCTTTGTCTCCTCATATGTTTCGGCTGTCACAGCGATACCTTCCACCAAACTTTTTGGTTCCCCTTCTAAATAACCGCGCAAAAATATGTGCTTGTGAACGGTTGACAATGAGACGTTCTTATCAACTGATTGCTCAAACTGTTCCCAAAATCGCGCCCATGATTCTATATCTCCTGAGAATGACTCAAGCTTTATGGATGGAAGCTTAACCGTGGTTACTGGAGCAGCAGAGGCAACTGTTGCTGCAGGTTGGGCGTCGTTAACTGAAACATGCGACATGGCTCTAGACAATTTTTTCTCCATTTCTTCAGAAGTTAGTATGAGGACACGCTTGGCAGTATCTATGTACTCATCGCATTTGGATATGTCAGCGGCGTAATCATTATCGTCAAGAAGGCTGTGAATTTCGTCATCAAGTCGTATCAATTTATCTAATGTCTCCTTTAATCGTTCCCTACAGTACTCCACGTTCTCCACGGTCGAAGAATCGGCAAATTCTTGTATCTCTTTGACAAACCGCGTAATATTGGCTCTTTCTCTAGTTCGTCGTCTTTTCAGATGATGCAAACGTGCGCTTGCGTCAGCAGTTTCGACGTCAGACATCTTGGCTATGTTATACGGTACTTCGTAATGTATGGAATGCGTAACTGAAGCAGAACAGATTTACTTTACTTCGTAGTAATCAGTGAATATAGCACCACTCAAAGAACTGCGTAAAATATTAACGCACGTCGCGTACGCTACTTTTAATAACTTCGTACTACGATACTGTTTTGAATGCCAAACAAACAATCGACAGCGCGTGTGACGTCATCAACTGCAATACCTATCTGCTGTCGGAGATTATTACGTATGGTATTCAAGTTACAACAATATTTATTTCTGTGAGGCTTCTACTATTCTTTGCTACTTCAATAATATCTCGCCGTGAAGCAAGGCTACAAATAAGTTGTCATTGTACTTATCTCAGTCAGCTGTTGAGACGATGTCGAAGTCGTGACGTGATTCCTCATTCACAGCTCCGTATTACTCTGATACGGCGTGCAGTATGCTTACATAATTATCGCCGCGGTGGAGTAGCCGAGCGGTCTAAAGCGTCTCGCTGCGGAGCGCGCGGTTGCTCGCCGTGGAGGTTCGAGTCCTCCCTGGGGCATGGGTGTGTGTGTTGTCCTTAGGTTAGTTTAGTTTAAGTAGTTTGTAAGCTACGGACTGATGACCACGCAGTTTGGTCCGATAGAATTACAAACATTTGAACCTTTTTTTTTTCATAATTATCACTGAATCTTGTGTCTGTGTTATTTTTCCCTTTCTTGCGTTCTCCTCCCGGGTTTCGGCACCAATTTTTTTTATGTAGCGTACGTCGTGAATAATAACACAGATTCACTGTTTACGTTCTGTATTTTCAAAGACAAAAAGATACATCAAAGATTCAATTATCAATCCAGAGATATTTACAAAGACATTACAAAATAATATATTATCAATTCCTAACAGTCAAAAACAAAATGGATGGCTGGTCAAAATTAAGACAGTAAAATATACATAAAATAATAACCATCGCAATGCACTACGGTGGTTATCATTTTAGGACGTATGCCAATATCACAGTTTTTTATTTTATTTATTCAAGGAGACCCAAAAGTAGAAGTAAATCATTTCACATCACGTTTGTTGATGCTCTGGCCTTTTTCCCCAAACTTCGACACCTGAATATTTTCGACTGTGTGTGATTGCCTTTTTTGTTAGCAATACATAAGTCAAAGTAAGCAATTTGCTGCCGAAGGTAGTGAGATATTCATTCGCAGTTATGTGAGCACTGAGGGTAACGATAGAAACATGAGTTCTACGAGTACCACCAGATCACGACGGAGTGACCTCATAGTTGACTATATGAAACAGGCATTCCATATCGTGAGCTTCTTTTGGGTTTTGCTATACGGAAACCTGACTGTTTGTGAGAAAAAAACTTTAATAATCTAATGGCTACTACATTAACGTAGAACTACACAGTATTATTATTGTTATTATTAACTTAAATTATGATTGTCGTTATTAGTGACATGAGCAACCTGAAGTCTTCCATTTTCTGGCACTTTAGGGGCAAGAAGTTTAACAATCAAGTGATTTACAGACACTAACCGTAGTACACGTATTCTATTTTTTTTAACGAAGATCACACAAAGTTTTTTTTTTTTTATTTTTATTTTTTTTTTTTTTTTTTTTTTTTTTTTTTTTTTTTTTTTTTTTTTTATCTGGGGTTCTTGCAAACAGTGAAATGTTATATGCGACGCCACTGGTTCGGTAGACACTTAATCATTACAATGCTGTCGGTTAGCTTCACTCACAAGGGACAAAAATCATGGTACTGAAGTTCATAACGGCTTGTCTAAATGACCGTGAGCCATCAAAATCCTACACTCACTCTTTCAAATATGTTAATAATATCTCATACGAGATAGAAAAGAAAAAAGAAAAGAAATAGAAAACTTCACAAATTGAGCAAGTCAATAACGCACTGATCGATCTGTGGCTTTATGAAAGTAATTAATCGGCTTAGCAGTGATTGCCGGCCGCGGTGGCCGAGGGGACTGAGGCGCTCCAGTCACGGTCTGCACGGCTACTACGGTCGGGGATTCTAATCCCCTCTCGGGCATGGATATTTGTGCCGCCCTTAGTATTAGCTAGTTCATAAGTAGTTTGTAAGTTTAGGGACTGATGACCCCGTAGTTAAGTTCCATAAGCTATACAAACATTTGAAAACATAGCATTGATTGACAGATGTGGATCTCAGCAGAGGAGAGATCGGAGACCTCGCTGGCCAAGATGTAGTTTGGCATGCATGATGGCAAGCAGTGGGCAAGCAGTGGGTTTTATCTTGCTGAAATATAAGCCCAAGAAGGGCTCCAATTACAACGTTGTAGACTGGACGCTAAATCCTATTCTTCCTTCTTTCTGTGCTGTGAAATAATGATATATGCCTTTTGTTGGTCAGTTTGTTGCGAGAATGCAATGAGCGATGTATTTGTCCGTTGGGCGTGCGTGACTGAACCTGAATTACACACTTGCTGCTAGTTTCAAATCAGTATATGATAAAGTCAGTTTAATATTCATAGCTCGAGTCCCCAGCACACTGGATGTGCCATGTAAACAATATTGTTCAGTAAGCGTACACCCAACGGGGGTCAATCGAGGCAGTCGATATTTTCAAGTCTATTCAGCTACGTTTTACGTCCAAGGGACAATTGTCCACTCCGCGCATCAGCGCCCATAGTTTAACATAACACACAGGCGCAAATGGCTACCGTATGTAGATAACTGAGTCACTCACGGGTGGCTGAATGTCATAAATATAATCATTTACTAAATCAGATGGCTACACACGTCAGTCCCCCCAAAAAATACTGATTGTCTAGTTTAGTAGAAGCGATGAATAAAGAGCTTTTAAAGTTGGTTAAACACGCAAAAGTTCATGTGTTCAAAAATAAAATGCCAAATTCACGGAAAATGTGTTCAAAAATAAAATGCCAAATTCACGGAAAAACAAGTCCGAAGTAATTCTTGCGTTCCCAAATCACAGAAAATAATAAGTCTTGTGTGGTTCCAAACTCACATGAAAATCTGTGTCATTTCTCGATCACCTAACATCAAAATCTTCCAAGTATTGACTTATGTATGCTCTGACACTGAAAAATCTTCACGTTGCAGCTTGCAGACTCGGAAATGTTTTTTCTTTTTATTTTCTTTATGATATTTTAATGCCCTGTGGGCAGGCTGGTAGCAGCTCGGGCCACAGAAACAGACTCCGATTCACTGATTTTGCTGTGCTACATTCGCACAGGAGTGCATATTGACTATGTTGGTCGCTTCTGGAACACTAAGTGGCTTATTGTGGTTGATGCGTTTAGTGGTTACCCGTTTGCAGTGCGAATGTCTTCTACGACTTCTAAGAGCACGATTCGGGCGTTGTGTTCAATTTCTTGGCTGGAAGGTCTCCCTGAACTGATAAACTCTGACAATGGCCCTCAGTTCACATCGCACGATTATCGCGCCTTTTGTGCACACAATGGAATTAAGCATCTCACCAGTGCACCGTTTTACCCGCAGTCAAACAGCGCTGCGGAACATTTCGTCCGGACATTTAAGCAGCAGATGTCCAAACTCCGTTCGGAGCACTCACGGGAGGCAGCTTTGCAACTGTTCCTCACCTCCTACCGCTCGCATCCACAAGAAGGGTCATCGGCGTCCGAGCTTCTGCACGGCCGCTGCCACCGCACCCTGCTCCATCTGCTCCATCTGCTCCACCCACCGCGCCACCCGGACTGCCCGGAGCAGCAGCCAACGGCACGTAAGTATCGCTTCGCTATGCGTAACCTGGTCTTTTTCAGAGTTTTTGGCAGGGCGAGATCATCAAATGTTTCGGTGCTTCCATGTTTGAGATTTCAGGACCTGATTGCGACGTACGCAGGCACCGCAATCAAATTGGCCCTTGTTGTGTACCATGTGATCTCTCGGCAGATTCACGCAATACGCAGACCGCGGGACCCCCGCCTCCCGTGTGACCTCGGCGACCGCCCCTGCAGCAGATCTCCACGGCACCGCGGACCGAATTCATGGAGACAGAGCCCTCGCCGCCTCCACCTCCACTGGACACACCCATGGACCTCAACCAACACGACCGGCACGCGACGCAGCATCCGACGCCGACGTTGTCACCGACGTCACCATCTACGTCATCATCTGGGTCCCAAAGATGTGACGTAGTCAGCGCCACACGCGAGACGCTCGGGAACGATCGTGGAGAAGGCGGCGGACGACCGGCAGCTAATCACACGCCGACGCCGCGCATCCTGGAGGGAGTGACGTGAGAAACGCGCCCTCTACAAGTAGTTATATCTAGGCCGACATACGTCTGGTCGCGCCTGTCTGAACTCGGCACCGAAATAGGCAGTCACTAGGTCACAGCACAGCTAGCATCGTACAGAAGACGACGCCGCGAGAAGAGACATACTTTAGAAAGTAATTGTAAAAACTTCAGTTAATAAAACTTTTACTATTAATCTGAATAACTGTTAGAGATGTAAATGCATCCTGCACAGAATCTTTCCTGAACGACAGGCCGGGAAGAACAAAACAGAGGCTGACCAGGACGACAAAACAATCAGGAACAGAAAAAAACATCAGGAAGGTGGGTGGCGGAATATTCAGCCTTACTGGCGCAGTAAGAGGGTAGGTGGGGGCAGAGCGAATGCCAGTAAGACAGTGGAAGACTTGCCAGTAGTAGGAGTAATTGATGGAGAGTGAATCATTAAGATGAGTGCATGTCTGACGCCGGGACCGGCGATTTCTCGAGGGCCAAGATGTTTCTAATATGTCGTTGGATTTGCCGGTGGCGTTGGAGTATATCCCAGTCACAGGTCCGCAGAATGGAGTGATAGAGGTGGCGGGATTCACGGAGGAGGAGGATGGGTTGTGGACTGAGGTTTGGGCGGCGGGGATGGATGGCTTTGGTAGCAATATGAACAGCATAGAAACGCGCTAGTGAAGGAAGGATGAGGTGTGGTCTATATCTCCTAGCGACCAAGGTGTCTATGGAACTATGGTAGGCATCCTATCATGGACAAGTTTAGAAGGGAGGTTAGGGTGGGTAGCGAGGTCAGAACAGCCACGGGAATCAATGGTAAGTAGTATGAGGGTGTGTTCACTGCCAATGAGGTCAAGGACTTCCGCCTTTAGGCGCCCGAGGAGGTTGGGAGAGGCAAGGATGATGTCGGGGCGGTGTTGCATTTGGGGCACATAGGGCGAGGGAGGGAAACGGTGTCATTCTGAAGGCGGCCATCTGACGCCACTGCTGGAGTTCACCAATTGGATGGGAGGCAAGGTTAAGGTCGGCGGCAATCACATAGATCGTAAAATTGCAGTCAACGTGGCAGAGGAAATCGTAGGGCAGTCTGGACCCCAGGTGTTGAAGTCGGTCGGATGGGGAGGTGGATTTTATAAGGACAGAGTCGTTACGTGCGATTAGTTGGGAGAGGGGGGGGAGAGGTGGGGAGATGGGAAGTATTGCATTATTTCAATCGACAAGGTACGATTCTCAAGGTATTTGGGGTCAGGGCCCGTCGCGGTGGAGTAGCCGAGCGGTGTAACGCGTCTCGCTGCGGAGCGCGCGGTTGCTCGCCGTGGAGGTTCGTGTTCTCCCTGGGGCATGAGTGTGTGTGTTGTCCTTAGGTTAGTTTACCTAGGTTTAAGTAGTTTGTAAGCTACGGACTGATGACCATGCAGTTTGGTCCGATAGATTTACAAACAGTTGGGTCAGGGCCCGAGAGGACATAGATGTATATTTCGAGAGTGGGAGAGGAGTCGGAGGGAATGGGGGTGGTGTCCATTGATTCGGCTGATGGTAGGGTTGTGACAGGTGCTGTGGTGTAGGGGATTTTCTTGGGGAGAACAGGAAGGGGATCCGCACTGGAGCGTTTTATTTGGTTGCGACTTTACGGGAGGTAGAAGTAGCTGGAAGGGGTTAGGGGGTGGGTTGGAAAGGGATGTGGCGGGAAGTGGGGCCTGACAGCAGGCGATGTGCTTCAAGGCTGGAGGAGGCAGGTGAGTTTGGCACCGTGGCATAGTGATGAGTTACTTTAGTAGGTTAAAGTGGGGATACTCGTGGGAGGCAATGATTGTGGTGACGGGAAGGGATTGTAAGAGCAACTCGGCAGGAACAGTGAAAGTGAGTGGGAGGAAATGGGTCAGAGGACAACAGATAAGGGGATAGTAGACTGGGGGATGGAGGCAGCACACCACGTTATTGTGGTGGAAGCTGGGAAAGACGAGGTACGGAGGATTGAGGTGGGATATCATACATGCTGGGGCAGAAAAGGACAACACACAACACAGACGACGATCTCGAGACGTTGTCAGCGACAGACGAAGAAGAAGACACAGATGACGATTACACCAAGAGATGCGTGAAGACGAGATGAGAACGACGACGACGAAGACTGCTACACAGCGGCAAGTGGGAGGGCTCCAACGCTAGAGTGGTAGTAGTGCCGGCCCTGAACGCAGCGACCAGGCAACCAGCAGGTGATCGCGGCGAGGAGCTGCCCACTAGGGCACAGCGGCGGCGACGTCGACGACGAGGTGCAGCAGACCGGCTGGACGACCGCAGGGGTGGCAGGCGGCGGTGGCAGTAGCGGCGGCGACGGCTGGCAGCGTTCTTGCGAGAGCAACGGCGGGAACAGGAGGGAGCAACGGGTACCAGGTAGTCAACTGAAGTAGCCGAGATCAGTCCGGCAGTATCTAACAGCTGGGGGATTGGATGCTGAAATGAAGATGGCGGCCCACTATTTATAGCTTTCCACCAAACTGGACAATTTTGGTAAATCTTTATATGGGAGTTGTTTTATAAAAGTAATGTTTCCATTTGAAAGTAAAAGTTGCCAGTTTTGCAGTGCTGTTATTTCTTTTTGTGTAAATCAAATAGTTTGTAAACCTGAATCATTTTTAGTTACAGGTATGGAACTGCCATTCGCACTTTTTTAAAATAAATAAAATAGCTAACATATTTGCTATACATGTATTCCTACTGCTTACCTAATGTCATTTTATTATTTACATACGTATTGTGCCACAAATATTAAAAGTTTATTATAGAAAAAAATTGTTATTAAATAATTCCTAGCCGGCCGCGGTGGCCGAGGTGACTGAGGCGCTCCAGTCACGGTCAGCACGGCCACTACGGTCGGGGGTTCGAATCCCCCCTCGGGCATGGATATTTGTGCCGTCCTAGCTCGTAAGTACTTCATAAGTAGTTTGTAAGTTTAGGGACTGATGACCCCGTAGTTAAGTCCCATAAGCTTAACAAACATTTGACATTTAAATAATTCCTAAACGGTAATATTTACAAAACTTCTGCTATCATAGTCTGATAAAGCACTCCGAGATCTATCCATCGACACCGCATAGATATAAGTTCGTTCGCTTGAGAAATTATAAATATCTAAAGTTTCAATCTTTTAGAAATTGTTTATCGGCAAATTGTTCAACAATTATGAGAGACACCTAACACAAAAAATACACTATGTTGTCCATGTTAAAATTCTATGACGGTACTAGCTTCCCTTAGTTCGCGAGTAATTAATTTTCTTTGTAATGTTGCTTTTATCATAGGCTACACGCTAGCCGGCATAACAGGCCTCTCGTGAAACTCCATAACCACTGGCCACTTGGCTTTTGCCAATCACGAGATATCCGTCTTCAGGGACCATGCCACTGCAACGGCGAGAACCCAACTACGCGATCGCGCCCACACACAAATGTAGATATTCATAACAAATGCACCGTCATAACATCCCCAACGGAGTTCGGTCGCCTACTGCGCTTGCGTACCGATGATGAAAGTGATGTGGCTTACAAACATCTTTCGTCGGAAATCGAAGGTACGGAGGCGGAATGGTACAGAGTGATACCTCACAGTATCGGACATGCTGAATGGGCCGAAAGGCGGGCAACAGACACCTTGGCAACCCCCATATGTGAGCAGGCACGTCCTATACATCGGGTTTCAATTCGAACTCGTCATTGAAAAGAGTTTTACTCCTTTCGATGACTTTCCTGGCCAAATGTGACAAGGTCCACTCCCTATAACGAAGCTCATGCATTCTTGCACAAGCCTAGCAGGGAATACGTAGAAGACGACCCAAGGGGCGTGCAGATTTCCTGGCCCATGCTCTTCGCACGAGATGAGCTAACCCTTCCCTCAATTAGAGTCTTGGGGCAGCGAGTAGGATTTACTCCTCCTGGTAATGTAGCATCAGCTCCACTAGACACTATGTCGCGCAGATTCCCGTAGGGCATTGCATTTTTGTTCACGGTACAATGCGGCCTGGCTGAAAATTTCTGAGTCTACGGGTATTTGGTTTTCTTATAAAGTCCGGAATGCCAGTTATGGTGTTGACTGATAAAGACAGAAGGTGATCAAATATTACACTTTTCCTGTACAATAATTTAACTAAAATGATAAATAGAGAGCATGCTAACAACAGAATAGTCACGGATTAGGTCCTAGCACCGTCAGCCGAACTTGGCGCGCAGCAGACAGCCCGCCTTGGCTTCGTTACAGGTCGTACCTTTCAGTATCTCTTCAGAGTGGACACTGTTATTCGTATTTGTACACAGTTTCTTGAAATTAATAACAATAAAGCAATTAATATACGAATCTTATGATAGCCAGTCTCCTCGTACAGTCTGTATGCCAAAATATCGTCGCGTTTCATTAATAATAGCAAAGGTAAAGTAGCTCACTTCGCTTCAATACTTCGATCGTTTTCCGCACATACCTCATGCGCCAGCTGCGCGTATTCTCATGGCTTGGCGTCTGGACTCGCTTTTTTGCAACTACTGACGTCTCCTCCGCCATGAGAAAGTACTGCCTCTCTTGCGGCCACCGTACCGCTAAGCCATTGCAAATCAATAGCAGCGAAGCTGCCACTGACTACTCCGCATTATGCAACATCGTAAAATCATTAAAATAAAGACCTCACCCTTACACGAGTACCTTTCGAGCACGACCCTCAGGGGGGGGGGGGAAGGGGCGGGGGGTTCGCAAAGACTTGGTCGGGGGACCGCCGCCACAGGAGGAACTACAGTAGTTGCAACAGTAAAACAAACAGACCGGTGCTTGTCTGAATACTACGGATTGCTTAATAGAGAAACATAGGCGTAAGTGAAATTTATTTTATGTTACAAGTGTGTAATTCTGAATTGAATATAAGTAGCTTATTTGTATTCATGAAATGCATGACATAAACTGCGAATAGGCTAAGTTGAAAATGTGTACGCAGCCGGGATTCGAATCCGATCCTTTTGCTTTGTAGGCAGTGGCGCTGACCCCTACACCACTTGGGGACGCAACGATCACCACACCTGCACGGAATTATTCAAGCACGCCTCCCATCAGAAACAAGTTCGCAACTTTACCCTGCCCACTAGAACATCTTCCAAAGAACAGACACCACATACATATAACCCATACAATTTACCGATGACGGGCAATGATCCTTTCTTCAGTGCGGAGGCATTCCTACGTCCTTACTCTTACGGGATTAAGCACTAAGTGACTACGAGTTTGAGTTCTAGTGGGAAGGGTAAAGTCGCAAATTTGTATGACGGTAGGCGTGCTTGAGTAATTCCGTGCAGGTGTGATGATCGCTGTGTCCATTGGTGTAGGGGTCAGCGTCACTGCCTAGAAAGCAGGAGACACGAGTTCGAATCTGAGCTGGGTACACATTTTCAACTTTACCCATTCGCAATTAACGCCATACATTCCGTGAATATGAATAAATAATAACTGCAGGATCAAAAGTGACATCTGTTCTTTCGAACTTGTCCGAAAGACAGCACATAGATTATTTTATAGTAAATACAGAGTGTTTACGATATATAAGCTTCAATCGTGAAAACTTTTCATGGACCAATCGATAGGTACACGAAGAAGATGGAATAATTAAATCTAATAAATTCGGAAAACAACCTACTTCCTCACAAAGTATCTATACTGTGGACCTTCTTTAATAAGCATCATTCGCTACTGACACATGTCTGAAATGCGAATCTCTCGTTGTGCAAAATTTACATTTCTGCCGGTAATAAAGTGAAAAATAGGTAACACTTTCTTTTCCGAAAAATACACGAAAACAACATCTAAGAATTTACAAGAAAGTTGTAGCAACAGAAGGAAAATTATATTCGTTGCCTTTGAGATGCCAAATAGTTTCTATTATTATTATTATTATTATTATTATCATTTTTAAGATACGCAATGATGACGGGGGTAGGTTTCTCCAGAATATTTATTCTTGGAAGGGAGTCGCCGAAATGTTTTTACTTGCAAGGGGGTGTCACATTCTAAAAGGTTGAAAAACACTGGTGTAGAGAGAGATCAATGTTATTTGGCTCAAGGGACTCTGTCAGGACGTCTCCCTATCTGTGAGCCGTCTATTAATGAGTCCTGCGATTACTGAAGCACCTGTACCCCGTCATAGTACTATGAACCCAACTGCACGTCCTCCTTCAAATGACGGCCTTTGCGGACATTGTTCACGCACCAGTCAGTCGGTCAGAATTACTGTCCAACTGAGTATAATGAATGTCAATAATATAGGATAGGTAGAAACTAATCGTAAATACGATTGTTGAGCCGCATAAAGGCACGCAGAACAGATAATCACATTCACACAACTTAAATTTTTGCCTATGGTCGTCATCAAAAGAAGATACACACACATTGGCACAATCATTCAGGCGGAACTCAAGCACACTAGACCATTATCTTTGGTTGCTTCTTTACGGTGAGTTCCTACATATCCTCTATTATTAATATTCAGACCTGGACTCTCCAATGAGTACATGCAGTGACATTCGCAAAGACTATCTGTCCTCGTATCAACATGTCCACTGCTCCCCAGCCTCGCAGTGAATTTATGCTGAGGCGTTACACATTCATCCATTGTCGCTAAAGCTAATAATTTTTCATTTTCTGTCGGTACGTGTATTAGAATTTGAGAACAAATTTAGTACCTGTAACTTCCTGGCAGATTAAAATTGTGTGCCGGAACCGGGACTCGAACCTGGGACCTTGCCCTTTCGCGGGCAAACGCACTCAAGTAGAGTTGTGAGGCGGCATCGTGAGTCGTTTCGGGATAGCACAGTCGGTAGTGTGCTTGCCCACGAAAGGCAAAGGTCCCAGGTTCGAGTCCCGGTTCCGGCACACAATTTTTATCTGCCAGGAAGTTTCATATCAGCGCACACTCCGCTGCAGAGTGAAAGTTTCATTCTAGTTTTAGTACCTACTCCTTGGCGCATTTATTTATTGGTTTTCTTTTTTGTTTTAGAGTTTATAGAAATTAACTCTGCAATATGTAAAGCTCATTCCCAGCACATTTGCTCTCACATGATTATATATAATCCACTCCAAGCAGACATTCATTTCGGAATCATTTAGACCAGCTAAAAATGTTACATGTTGCCAAATCCGTTCAGAACGCTACTGACAATTATTAATGTTGGTGACTAGTGTCCACACTCCAGTGCATGACCGTGCACACTGAGACACGATGTTCTATATCTGAGCACGGCTGACAGGTTCCGCTGGCAAGCAGCGCCTGGTTTGCACGCGCCGGTGCGTGTAGGTCGCGTGAACACGTCGCGACCAGGGTAGTGGGCGTGTCAACACGCCAACGCCGGCACGCGCATCTGTCAAAATTCATACGCGGCCGACGTGACGTCAGTTGCCACGTCACCGTCCTCAAACATCGCATACATACTTCATAGGGTTTGAACACAAGCAGCACCAGCTAGTATAGGTACGGAGGAGCATGATGCGTCAGATTAAAGAGGAAGCCAATACAATTCTGTTCATTCGAAGAAATGGTCGGGAAGTAATGCATGGAGATACTCTCCCGAAAAAAATCTGTTCAACTGAAATGTAACATATAATAAAGTTTACAAATTTTGTGGTAGGAAAAAGATCGACTTCTCAAATCATGATGCTGTTGAGCGTGCATTGACTGAACTGTTCACACACATCCTAATCTAATTAAAACCCTTTGAAACAATTTTACTGGGCATTTAATTAAAATCAGCATGCCATTTAAGTCATCCACACAATCAGGACGGCTGTGATAACACAGTTACCCCAACCGTCATAAGTCGCCTGCAGTGTAGCATAAACAAATTACTTGCCAGGCCGGGTAGAGCTGATTTGACCCAAACTTTACCTTGCAAAATGTAGGAAATCACCTACTTGTTCTAGTCTTTATATTTTACGTCTTCATTTGATTAATTCGGGATGTAACAATATATGAGCCTCAATGATTTCCCATTAACTGAAAAGGTAATTCGTAAGACTACCGCTGTGGGAGGAATTTTTTAGGTTAAACATGTTGTGAGTAGCCCTTAGGACAAGACGTCTTTCCTTACGAAAAATGGTGCAATAGAATATCTCTAAATTTAGTGCACTATTACTATCGGACCCAAATAATAGTAATTTAGAATATACCAGTGTATTTTTCAGATAACGTTACGGTCGCCAGCCTAAGTGGCCAATAAGTGAATTAACAGTACTACATCCTGTTTGTCCTATCTCAATTTTACATTACACAGTTATAAGCAAATAAAAAATAACGTTGTCTGCCTAGCTGAACTTCACTACTCATGAAGAAACAACCAACGGTACAAGACAACCAAAGCTACGTAACCTTTGATTAATAATGTTTTCAACATGGAAGAGGAATTCGCACTACCATTATCAAGGAAATATTCCACGTCGATTTCTTTAGAAAATACGCCTTCTTTATGATAAATCTTTTCATAAATCAATGTAACTGACTTAATTTTACTATATACACATCAATACTGTTACTTTCTTTCAGCTAAAGTTATGATGTTTGATAGAATGTGAAACTGTAAACTGATATACTCAATTACAAAAAAATATAGTCTTACTTTTACTAAAATTTTTAATTATTTCCTTCTCAAAGCTCTTTTCAAAACTTCGCCGCTAATATACCAATTATTAACCTACAACTGCTTGAATAAAGAAAAATCATAATCTTTACTGCTCCTCAAACAAATTTAGCACTTTGATATATTTCTTTCTTCATCAAAGTTAAGTACTCTGAGCTTGCATGAAAACTGAAGATACTGGTATATTTTCAGATATAAGGTGAAATTCCTTTACAGGTAAGTTATAGGGATAAATCACTCATGAAATGATTTTATACAAAATAGGTAATTATACAGACGTAAAACACAAAACCGGTTGCCAATAAAAACCTCAGGAACTTGAGATCTGGACCGTCATATTTTAATTATTTATCAGTGTAAGATCGCAGTTTCCAAAAATGCTTTCAAACATTACTAAAGCAGGATTGCCCGTGTTTTGCAAGTCGATTGCTAAAGCGTGGTGACCGCTTCCATTTTTGAGGACTGGTTTGGTCATCACTTCACATCTGAATTCGAACGATATTATCAATTAAAGAAAAATAGAGATGCTATTACTCGAGAATGCTATAGGTCATCCTGCTGTTACAGGAAATAATTTCAGACCACGTGTAAAAGTTGTATTTTTACAAACAAAAGCAGCTTGCTGCAACAGATGATCCAAGGAGTCATTAAAATATTCAAAGCTTACTACACGAAATGCTCATTAGCGCATCTACATGAAGCTAAGAGACAAAAGAATCTCACTGTTAAGGACTTTTTGAAAGCAATCCAATGTTTTAGATATTGAGAGAAAACTTGAACAGGCGTCTGGATAAAACTGTGTTCATTTTTTTTTACCACTGAATCGCATGTGAAATCATCATCAGATCCTGATCAAAATGATAATGAGGTTGAGGAAGTGATGGATCTCGTCAGACAGTTAAACTTGGAGGTGGATGGTGAGGAACTGCTGGATTCACACAATGAAAAGCTGACGATTTATGAACATAAAGAATTGTGTGAGCAAGAACAAAACATTGATCAACTTAAGTCTTTAGGCCCAGCATAATCAGAATATCAAATGACGGTTGCAAACTTGCAGAAGCTATCAGTTCGATTGAAAAATGGTTACAAATTTCAGAAAAAATAGAACTCCAATGAGATGCGCGTCTCTGTTTCTATGAGGAAATTTTGCGCGAGAAGAAAAAATTTGATTCGTGAGACTACAGTGATAGATTTTATGAAGGAAGCCCTCTACGTTTAAATATGTTTGTTTTACTTTGTTGCAATGCATAATACTTCACAGTTATGATTTTTGTACTCTTGAACGTTTTATTAAACATTTTTGTTGTAAGTTACATTATTTAATTCAATCTCGTGTCGTCCCAGTTAAGCATAATTTGTATGAATCTATATGAAAAATTAGATACCGATTTTCATGAATTCGACTTTTACAGTAAAATCTCGGTCCCACCTAACGCATAAGTGCGGCTTTTACTGTATTTACAATAGGATACCCAAATGAAGCCCCCTTTAAAATTATGACAAGAGCTGAAAGCACTGTCTCGCATGAGTGCAAATAATATCTGACTCCTTCAGAGTGATCATATAAGATCTGAAGCTGATCGCAACCTTTCAGACGCAACCAAGATTTTTAACAGAAGTAAACAACTGAAATTCACTGTAATGAAACGCAACTCTTAATCATTTACGTACGTGGTGATGTGCATGTGTTTGAAGCTACATTGGTGAGTTGGAAAGACACAATCAGTACCCTCATTACGCGATAGTAATAGTGTTACTACCTATGGCAATGCTGCTAAAGCAGAGCTTTCCGAAATTCCGTCACCATAGAGGACGAAATAAGTATTCCAGAATAATAATTAAGAACAGCTTCAAACGTGTTTTGTAGATAACCTCAGAGTAGTGAAGTTCGTAATTAGGTTAATAACTCTTACGTTCCTGACTGTATATCGACTACGTTGCTTTCAAACATGCTCATGCAATACCTTCATAGTTAACATTCACATACAACCGCTCTATGAACGAAAATTCTGAGCCCAAAGATAGCAGGGTTGCAGAAGTCATACCAATATCTAAGAAAGCACCAGGAGTTGTCAGCTAATTTTCAGGCATATATCACTGACGTTGATTTTAGTTTTGGAACAAAGACTGTGATAAATCTAAGGTATCGAAAAGGACTCTGAACTTCCATTTAGTGTTTCAAGATTTGCACAAAGATTTTGCCACAGTATCAAACAAACTCTATTTACTTATTTTACCAATGCGTTCTACAGAATATCATCTCATGTGACTGGATTGGAGATTTTCTGTCAGCGAGGACACAGTTAATGTTAACTGATTGAAAACCATAGTCTAAGTACTCGTATTTGATGTTCTTCAAGCTCGTAGGTCCTTCGCTGTTCCTTATCTATGTAAATTATTTGGGAGAAAATGTGAGCAGCTAAGTTGACTGCTGATGATGATGTCATTTATCGTCTAGTTAAGTCATCAGAGGATCAAAACCAATTGCAGTGCGATTTACATAAGCTATCTTTATGGTGGGAAAACTGGCAGTTGACCCTAAAGAATGAAAACTGTAAAGCCTTTCACTTATGTCCTAAAAGGAATCTGTGAAACTTCATCTACAAGATAAATAAATGAAATTTGAAGGCCGTAAATTCAACTAAATACCTAAGGATTAGAATTACGATCGACTTAAAATAAGAAAAAAAAAAAGTTCAAATGTTTGTAAATCTTATGGGACTGAACTGCGGGGTCACGAGTCCCTAAACTTACAAATTACTTATGAACTAGCTTATACTAAAGACGGCACAAACATCCATACCCGAGAGGGGATTCGAACCCTCGACGGGGAACGGCTTCGCGCCTCCTAGCATAGCGGCTCAATGCGCTCGTCCGCTCCGCCGCGGGTTTTAGGCCTTCCTCAGCTAGCTGCTAAAGGCGGATCGAAAATACACAGATAGAAATAGAATTACCGCTATACCATTCGGAATGTTCCTATTCAGTTATCCAAGACTGACGGTTATTGCGATACACGTTAGACTCTAGGAGTCCCCACACAAAGTACGGCTTGTATATAAAGTCCGGGAAGACTTGCAATTATTTATTGCACAAGAACCAATCATCGTACAGATTATATAATCTGTACGTCATGTCTTTTTTTTTTTTTTTTCGTGTATACCGCCACAATGTAGTTTGGTAATTTGCCGATACCGCTAGTCACAAACATGACGAGTTCAGGTACTACATCGGCCATGGAGCTCCCCTTTCGTCTTGAACAGGCAGAAAACACCACTTATATTTGAGGAATGAAGCTCAATTTCAAGGCATTCGTGTGGATGCTTTGTACTGCAGATTCTTATTATGCCTGTTCACTTTCCCATTAGTGTGAAAAGTAGCTTCGTCGCTGAAAATAAACACTGCCATCCCCATCCTCATTGAACTGTTGCAACTGTGAACAACAGTTACAACTCTTGTCTTTGTCGTCGTCATTGAGCTTCTACAGTAGCTCCACTTTGTATGATTTTGCCGCCAGGCGCATTGAGGCGCTATGATCCGATGCGTGGGGGGCTGAATCCCCCCTCGGGCATGGATGTTTGTGCTGTCTTTAGTATAAGGTAGTTCATAAGTAGTTTGTAAGTTTGGCGACTGTTGACCTCGCAGTTAAGTCCCTTAAGCTATACAAATATTTGAAAAAAAAAAAAAAAAAACATTTTGAATGGTTTCATAGACATCTTCTGTCGCAGGACTTTCCACATTATCATTGGAGCCATTTCGAGTTTACGGGATGAACGACGCACCGATTTCTTTAGACTCCTTATGAATGTCTTCCAAACTCGCTCTACATTCACTTCTCTTTGCCGTGCACAAGCAACCCGTCGTAATGAATTTGTGGACCTTCCTTGTTGGTGGCTTCTTACCGTACTTTGTTCTAAGCATAACAGCTGTATCACACTTGTTTTTGTCGAATTCCAACACACAGAAAACTCGCTCCGACCTGAACTCTATTGTTTGCGAGTAGCGCTATCGGCAAATTATCAAACTTCACTGAGGCGGTATACTTGTACATTGTTTGTTTCTTGTGCAATAAATAACTGAAAGTGTTCCCGGATTCAATGTAAAAAACGGTAGCTGAAGACTGGTCTTGGTGACCGGCTGGGGCCGCGACCTGACTGAGCCTTTCTAACAACTCTGTCAGGCGTGAAGGTTGTGTAGATGTGCTGCAAAGTTCGGACAGCTATAATGGCATTTTCTCTATGCCTTCGGAAACAGCTATAAGTCGTTTACTGCCCCGTCAATGGCGCCACAAATTGTCTCGTCCTGCTCACTTTTATTTGCCCATGCTTTATTGTCGCTATGCAGAGAGTGTCAAGGAAATCAAGTACGAGTTGTGGTGGGAATCCTAACACCTATGCCAGTTTTCGTTCCGTGGAGATCTGTTACGAAATTTCGATCAGCATCATTCGGATCGAAGAGATTCAGGTGTTGTTTGTTTCCGCGTGGTATGGAATGGTAGATAAGTAGTCCGAAAATAATCCGATCGAACCACTCCCAGAAACATAAGTGTGAACTGTGGACTACGGAACCCATGCAGAAGTATTCGTAGATGTAGACATCCCTTCACATTTTTTCGGTTCTTCACATTTTGGCCCACTTTAGGTTACGGCAGTAACACTAAAAGTGGGCCTTTGCGATCGTCTTTTGACAGCTCGAAATTTAAATGAAAATAACGGCTTAACTTTCATCTTACACAAAAATTGAATAACCTTATTTGTAGAGGAGAAATTAATCTACAACTTTGCTCTCTTATGTTTTTTTTTTTCATATCTCGTAGCATTTCAAAGATATTTGCAAAACTAACGGCGATTTTGGGATGTCTGTCTGTCGTCTGTCTGTCCGTAACGTGTTCCCTGTTTTCAAGACGAACCGTTCAAACGATCAGCACCAAATTTTACAGACATGATTGTAGGCCGCCAGAGACCAGAACCTCCCTTTTTCAAATTTTTCGGACTAAAAATACGGTAGTAATAAAAAAAATCCGTTTGTAATATAATTGTAATTGCAAACGAACCGTTCATCTGTCGCGAAAAATGAATAACCTAATTGGTAAAGGAGAAAATTCTCTATAACTTAGCTGCCTTATGTTTTTTTCATATGTCGTATCGTTTGAGACACATTTGCGAAACTAACAGAGATTTGACACCCTCCATTGAATTAACGAAAACCAGCCAGAGTATACGGCAAATTAAGGGCTACACGGAGATGGTTAAAATTAATACAAGACAGTAAAACATGTCGCACCGTCAGCAATTCACCACAGGAGCACAGCGGTGCAGGGTCAGCGGTTAGCAAATGACGGTGGCTGTACCGGCAATGACCGATCCGCAACCGAGCTAGGATGACCTCCTCTCGCCGACAGGGGCGTGAGGAGGTCCTCAAAGCAGTCGGGATCGGTTTTTACGGTTCTCACTTTATTGTCGTGGAGAGAGAACCACGAACTGTGCCAGGACGACACGATACACCGGCGAAGAGTCCGTTGAATATCGTCCGATGGGACGCAATAGGTAGCCATGCGAGGCAAAAGAGCTGCTGCCTTGGCTGCAATGTCGGCAGTCTCATTCCCGGGCACACCCACGTGGCCAGGGATCCACAGGAAACAAACGTTACAGCCAGTGGCGTAACTATGGAGGGCGATGAGGGGGATAGAACCCCCCCCCCCAGAAACCCGCCCAACCCCCCCCCCCCCATAAAAAATTAAAAAAAAAAGGGATAGAAAGAAATTGTATAACCGCAATCTGGTAAAGGTAAAGATTGGAAACTCGGGGTGTTTTACCAAATGTTCAAATGTTTGTAAAGTCTATGGGACTTAACTACGGGGTCATCAGTCCCTAAACTTACAAACTACTTATGAACTAGCTAATCCTAAGGACGGCACAAATATCCATGTCCGAGGGGGGATTCGAACCCCCGACCGTAGTGGCCGTGTAGACCGTGACTGGAGCGCCTCAATCCCCTCGGCCACCGCGGCCGATGGTGTTTTACCATAAGCTTTCATTGTATGGGAGTGAATTAATCTTGCCGGCCTCGGTGGCCGAGGGGACTGAGGCGCTTCAGTCACGGTCTGCACGGCCACTACGGTCGGGGGTTCGAATCCCCCCTGGGGCATGGATATTTGTGCCTTACTTAGTCTTAGCTAGTTCATAAGTAGTTTATAAGCTTAGGGACTGATGACCCCGTAGTTAAGTCCCATAAGTTCTAGAAACATTTGAACATTTTGAATTAATCTTCAACGGGAGTAGTAGATGGCAGTCTGTCTGAATCTGAATTAAATTTTGCTCATCAATCATCAAGCAGATCTATCCCCCTCCCCCCCCCCCCCAAAGCCAAGTCCTAGTTAAGCCATTGGTTACAGCATCATTGCGGAGGTGAAGGTGGCAGAAAGGTGGCTCTGTTTTAACGTGTCTTCAGCTGGCTGGGACTGGGCTGGTGGCGGTACCGTGCAGTCGTCGTGCTGAGTCAGGGAGACGGGTCCCGCGCTAATGGGTGGGCCGCGCGCCGCCCCCGCCGCCCCCGCCGCCGGCCAGCCGTCCCCGGCAGCCGCCCCCGCAGTTTACACTCCAATCGGATTCACAGCGGGCGGCCGCAAGCGCAGCCGCGCCCCGTCGCTGATGCGTCGCCGCGGGCCGAGTCCACGCCTCGCCGGCTGACGGTCTCCTCAGACGGCGCGTCGCAGCCGCGTTGACACTGCTGGCGTCACTGTCTGAACCCTTTGCTGCCCGTCGGGACTTAGGTAATTTCCAAGAACGCTTGCAATCCAAGTAGCTCGCTCTGAAACGATATATATTGAAAGTACAACTCTAAATCGATTACGGTGGCATTGGCGTGCGACATGTCAAAATATCTACATCTACATAGGATACTCTGCAAATCACATTTAAGTGCCTGGCAGAGGGTTCATCGAACCACCATTATACTATTTATCTTCATTCCATTCGCGAATAGCGCGCGGGAAGAAAGAACACCTGAATCTCTCCGTTCGAGCTCTGATTTCTCGTATTTTATTCTGATGATCATTTCTACCAATGTAAGTGGGAGTCAACAATATATTTTCGCATTCGGAGGAGAATGTTGGCGATTGGAGTTTCGTAAGTAGCCCACGCCGCAGCGACAAGCGCCGTTGTTGTAATGATTCCCATCCCAGATTTTTTTAACATTTCCGTAACGCTGTCTCCCCTGTGACGCGACAATACGAAACGAGCTGCCCTTCTTTGGACTCTTTCGATGTCCTCCGTCAAACCCACCTGATAAAGATTCCACACTGGACAGCAGTACTTCAAAATTGGACGGACAAGCGTAGTGTATGAAATTTCTTTTGTAGTTCTCTTGCATGTTTTAAGGGTTCTGCCAATAAAACGCAGTCTTTGGTTCGTCTTTCCCACGACATTATCTACGAGTTCTTTCCAATTTAAGTCTGAAGTAATAGTAATTCCTAGCTATTTTGTGGAGTTTACGGCCTTCAATTTTGATTGATTTATCTTGTAAACAAATTTTAACGGATTTCTTTGCGTACTCATCTGGATGACTTCACACTTCTCGTTATTTAGAGTCAATTGCCAATTTTTACACCATACTGATATCTTATTCAGATCGTTCTGCAGTTGGTTTTGATCTACAGATGATTTTACTAGACGGTAAACGACGGCGTCATCTGCAAACAATCTAAGAGAGCTACTTAGATTTTCCCCTAAATCGTTTATGTAAATAAGGAACAGCAGAGGACCAATAACCCTACCCTGTGGAACGCGCGATATCACCTCTGTTTTAGTCGATGCCTTACCATCGATTTCTACGAACTGTGTCCTCTCTGACAGGAAATCCCCTATCCAATCGCAAATTTGGGGCGATATACTATAACCACGCAATTTGATTAAAAGCCGTGTGTGAGGTACGGTGTCAAAACCCTTGTGGAAATCAAGAAATACGGAATCGATTTGCGAACCCTTGTCGATAGCACACATCACTTCGTGTGAATAAAGAGCTACTTGTGTTTCGCATGAACGATATTTTCTAAATCCGTGTTGACCTTGGGTCAATCGATCGTTCTCTTCGAGATAATTCATAATATTTGAATACAGGATATGTTCCAAACCCTGCTGCAAATTGACGTCAATGAAATAGGTTTGTAGTTTAAGGAACGTATTATTTACGTACAAATAATTTTGACGATTGTCACTGTAACTCTAAGTTGGTATGGAGATTTTGAATGACAGAATCTTGACATATTCGTAAGAACTTCATTGCTCTAACCATTACTGACGTAAATTGACGCTGTGGTAGTACGTATCTACGTAACAACATATTCTGAAGTCGTAGTATTTTCGTAGAAAACTGTTGAATGTTTCGATGATGTACATTGTAATGTCATTTCGGATAAGGGTTACCGAGTAGGATATCTTCAGAAAACTACATAAAGAATCATCACTTCTTGGGTTTGACAGTTCTTTAATTAACAGAAACTAAGTGCAATTCATTCGTCAATAATATTGATTTCTTAATATTTAAAATACTTTGCAATCAAAGTTACATAAAGGAAAAGGAAAACTGTCATATCCACAGCGTGACTGGTTCTCTATGTAATTCTCTGAAAATCTTTCGTAGCGACTCTACGAGAAGTACATGGAGAATCTGTCACTACATGAATGTGACAATTTTCATTTTCTTTTACGTAGCTTTGACTGCAAAGTCTTTTAAATGGTAAAAAAATAAAAGACCTCCGTCATTCACGACAACAGAAACCAATTAAATACGTTCCGAAAACAATAAAATACGTTCCTGTGACTACGGACAAAAACAATTCATGAACCGCGCATTAATAGAAGCATAATCGATTACATTTGCATGTTCGATATATATCGTTTCAGGCCAAGCTACTTCGATTGCAAGCATTCTTGGAAATTACCGGGACTTAAAAGTTCCGACCCATTTCCAGCATCATAAAAATGATATCTGACTTGTGTTCCTCACGGGCCGTTACACTCTCACTGATGTGTCACATGAAACACTCACTGGCCGAGATTGTTCAGTCGCACTGCTCAGAAAAGGCAGCAAACAACGGATTGTTTTTTCGTCTTTGTGTGCGATTTCGTCAGGCGAGTTTTGGTGTCACGAAAAGACGCCGTTGGGTGTTCTCAAGTTGGTAATTTGGTTTTGTATTGTTTTAGCTAATGGAAACTGATGTTATTCAATGAATAGAGCTCTTTTTATTTGTATAACGATCAAAACTATGACTGGAAGATTTTAGGACTGACAGTGTGTCAAAGGCATTTTGTGCATGTTATTTTTGTAGTTGTCTTTGTTGCTAGATGTCACTAACAAATTGGTGTTGTTTTGCTTTATTTTCTTTACGAGTTTCGAAATATGAATACGGTTCAGGGTAACTACTGTTGGCTTTTGTTCTCCCCGTTCAGATAAACATCTAGAATAGCATTTAGATATGAAAATTTTACTCTATGTTTGTTGATAATTAATCCTTACGTTAACAGAGATAAGCATTGCGTAATGTCCCCCAATTGCGTTACATCTTCTTGGACTCTGAAGTCCCATTTTTAAATTTTTATTTAATATTTTATACGGAAAATAAGGAAAACAAAATGTATGAATACACTAATGTACTTTTATTTACTTTCATAGCAAAATAACCACATATGAAGTTCTGTGGTCGAATATTTGGTAGCTTGGGCAGGAAAGGGTCCGAGGCATTTAAAATATTGCTATCTCTTTCTTCTTCTAATACACAGCGTGTTACAAAAAGCTACGCCCAAACTTTCAGGAAACATTCCTCACACACAAAGAAAGAAAATATGTTATGCGGACATGTACCCGGAAACGCTTAATTTCCATGTTAGGGCTCATTTTATTACTTCTCTTCAAATCACATTAATCATGGAATGGAAACACACAGCAACAGAACGTACCAGCGTGACTTCAAACACTTTGTTATAGGAAATATTCAAAATGTCCTCCGTTGCGAGGATACACTTCATCCACCCTCCGTCGCATGGAATCCCTGATGCGCTGATGCAGCCCCGGAGAATGGCATATTGTATCACAGCCGTCCACAATACCAGCACGGAGAGTCTCTACATTTGGTACCGGCGTTGCGTAGACAAGAGCTTTCAAATGCCCCCATAAATGAAAGTCAAGAGGGTTGAGGTCAGGAGAGCGTGGAGGCCATGGATTGGTCCGCCTCTACCAATCCATCGGTCACCGAATCTGTTGTTGAGAAGCGTACGAACACGTCGACTGAAATGTGCAGGAGCTCCATCGTGCATGAACCACATGTTGTGTCGTACTTGTAAAGGCACATGTACTAGCAGCACAGGTAGAGTATGATAACGTGCTCCAGTGAGCTGCAGAGTGGAAGTGACATCAATATGTTTCTCACACGGACATCATTATGTTGCTTGCTGATGGGTGGGCTCACCAAACACTTTATTTATACTTTCTTTTCGAGAAATAACACAAGTATTGTTTATAATTAAGTTTTATTACATACAATTTGTATTTTGATGGATACCTTTCTTTGTTTAGATACTGCAATTATAATTATGCAAGACAGCATTATTTCATAAATATTCTCCCATAAGTAAAATATGTTCTTAGAAAGATAGGTGATGGAGAGAGACAAAGGGAAAGAAGGGATAGGAGAAGTACAACTCAAGGCTTGAATAAATAACTACCCGGGAAACGCAGGGTTTTCGGCTTTAAACTCCGTCCGACAGGCCTCAGGGGGCCCACTGGGTACTGACCGGCCGCCGTGTCTTCCTCTGCCCGAAGACGTCAACGTATGCGTTATGGAGAGGGACGTGGTGAGCGCCCCGCACTCCCGGCCGTTGTCAGTCTTTTTGACCGGAACCGTTACTTCTCCATCAAGTAGCTCCTCATTTCGGCCTCACAAGGACTGAGAGCACCCCGCTTGCCAACAGCACTCGGCAGACCCTGACGGAAACCATCCAAGTGCTAGCCAAGCCCAACAGTTCGTAACTTCGGTGATCTAAAGGGAACTGGTTCATTCACTGTGGCACGGCCGTTAGCATGGGTTTTCGCGATTATTTGTATATTAAATCAAATCGTTGTTTAACGTTGTTACCAAAACTCTCGAAGAGCTGTTGATTGATTCATTCCAAACTTTTATACGGTGATCTAATATACATTTGCGTAGGTATAAATTATATATTTCTCTGATCTATTATAATGTTCCAGCCTGGCTATTAATTTAAGAGATTAACAAATTTACAGAAGGAAGTGGTTTGAAGTTAGAAGCTATGAAAGATCCCAATCAGTAAATTACGGAAGAAAAATTGGAAAAATTATTACATGCATTTAAATGAAATGGCAAGCTAATTAATGGTGGAGTGTTGTGCAGGCAGAACATTACAAACGAATCGACGAGCAGTTACCTTTAACAAGAGATCCATCGGTGGTTGAAATTTGGCTGTAGATGAAATTTTATTAATATGATAACCACTCGCCGAACAGTGGATGGCAGTTCGTCAATGTCAAACTACGACTCGTGTAGCAAACAGTAAAGTAAGATAATTGACATGATAGAAATCGGATAGGAATATTACGTAAGTCAAACACAACGGACTTCTAAAAATTTACAAGAAAATCGACTGCAGGTTCTACTGCCAGTAAATGATAATATTATGGAATAAATTTTGAAACAAGAGTGGCAGGCTACACGAAATATCACCATTCAATATTAACTAAAGACTATGCCATCCATTGTTGCGGTGATTCAACAAGGCTGAAAAAGACATTATGGGCGGAGGGAGGATAGGGCAAAATTATTAAAAAAAATTCATAAGTGCGAATTTAAGTGAGAGGTGGGGGTTTAATTATAAATTTAAGATACGCGCACATCACATATATTTACCTGAATGTACGTAATAGCGGCCACATAAAAAATAATAAAGTACAGCTCCAGTCTGCAAGATGCTATCGCTACGAAGTACAAAGCAAGAGTGTCTTCTTTCTTACAAAAAAATTGAAAGTGTTGTTCCTAAATTTTCTTTCTCTGACTTTCATAGATAATTATTTTAACATGCCGAAATAATATAAAAATACAAAACTTTCTCTGATAATATCGGGGAAAGGAAAACGTGTCATTATACTATGTAACGTAAAATGGAGAACTATTTTAGCAAAATACTCGTTATTGATTTACATCAAATTCTTACACAATACAGTAATAAAAGTTTGGTTTGTTATGTATCACTGCTTATCGTTGTTACTAAAAGACGTGATAGGTATTCTGCCGCGTAGTAGAAGCTGTGTGGTCATTCTACGAACTGGGCGGTCGCTCCCGGCGGAGGTTCGAGTCCACCCTCGGGCATGGGTGTGCCTGTTGTCCTTACTGGAGGTTACTTTAAGTAGTTTATAAGTGTAGGGACTGATAACAATAGCTGTTTGGTCCATTAGAATTACAGACATTTGAATATTTGATAAGTACTTGAACGATTTACTTAAAATATTTCCATGATTTTCTATTGTAAATTCGGATGAACATAGGCTACTTACTTTTAAAAAGTATTGCGTAGAAACCCTAGGAGAGCCTATAACTTTTAAAGGGTGTGTCCCGTGGTAGCGGATAGGGGAAAGTCTCCCAGGAGAGTCATTCTGTCTCTATATTAGGAGCGGCTGACGTTTTGAGGGGAGGCAAAGGAATGCCACTCCGACAGAATTCCTAAAGAACCACATGCATAAATTCATTTCTAAAAGTTCCGAGTTTTATATAGTTCCCCAGTTGGATGTCCGGGTCTAGCAGCTCTAAATGATCTACACTAAAGATGAGCACACGGGAGAAAATTAATATTGAAACATGGAATCTTCGAAGTATATATGAAGCAGGAAAACTAGCAAAAGTTGTCCAAGAAAGGACACGGCTTAGTATTGATGTACTAGGTATAAGAGAAACTTGGAGGCCTGATAGTGGAATGTGTTCTAAAGCTGAGTGTACACGGCTTTTTTCTGTGAAAAAGGACCAAAATCATAGAAGAGGAGTGGGTGTTATTGTTTCAGAGTGCTAATCCAAGAATGTTGTGAATGTTGTGCCACATTCAGATAGAGTTGCCTTGCTAAAATTCGGTGTCAGACCAGCGAACCTCAATATTATTCAAGTATATGCACCAACTCCAGATGGAAATTAAGAAGTGGACTCTTTCTATAACACCACGAAATTAATATAACAATGGGAGACTTCAATGCCAAGATAGGAAATAGCAGATATGAGAATCTCGTAGGGCCATTTCGTTTAGGAATTATCTGTTCAGTACAAAAGACTGTAAATCTAAGGGACTTAACTGCTACGATTATCAGTCCCTATGCTTACAAACTGATAAAACTAACATATGCTAAGGCCAACACACACAACCATGCCCGAGGGAGGACTCGAACCTCCGTCAGCGAGCAACCGCGCGCTCTGCAGTAAGGAGCCTTAGAGCGCTCGGTCACTCCACCGCTACCCAGTTTTCTGTGAGAGTCTTTTAAACAGGGACACATTGGCCTTATTTTATTGCTCCGTCAAGAGTATGTTTCAGTCTTCCAGTCGTTTCCTTGCTACATCACGGTTTACTGCTTAAGTAAAACGAATACTGTAGACTACTAAAAATTTGACAATTTATTTACATATTTGGTCACATTTATATAGAGAAGATAACGAATAACAAAAAGAAATTCAGTCATTTATCTAGACAATACCTCACACTGAACGAAGTTCAAAATCAAATATTTTCAGAGAATAGTTTTCTTAAAATGGAGTAAATACTCGACCACCGCCAAGACCACTGGACGGAATTGCTACACCTCACGGACTCGTCCGCTGAGTATCAAACCAAAACCTTCGAGATCCAGCGAGATATTGTTGAGTTATCAGTATTACATAACATTTAGATATCCCCTCTAAAAGTCTTACACTGTACATTCGCAAAGTCCACGCATTTTTTAAATTTTTTTTTTTTTTTTTTTTTTTTTTTTTTTTTTTTTTTTTTTTTTTACTTTTTTTTTCAGAATGAAATTCTCACTCTGCAGTAAAGTGTGAGCTAATATGAAACTGTTCGCCTGCCATACGGTTTTAATCTACCAGAAAGTTTCGTTTTCTATTCAATTTTTTTCTACCTTTGAAAAACCTTTTAAAATATGTTGCATTAAATGATGCACAGTAACTGTGACGAATAATGTGCGACAGGCCGCGGTCTCTGCTACTTATGCCAAGCCTCCTTTGAGATCTCTCAAAGGCATTTGACTGTGCAAGTAACAATACTGAATTTTGTAAATTAGAATATTACGGTGTAACAGAAAGCTGCAATAACGTCCAATCCTATATATCTGAACAAAAATGACAATGTGTAAACAGCAACGAGACTTGTATTAAGCTATCAGTCATCATCCAACTCCGAAATCATATCATACGATGCCCCCCCCCCCCCCCGTTCAAGATCCTATTAAAGCGCCCGTATTTTCTCTTGTGTTCATCAATCAGCTTTTATCAGTAATATTACGAGATGCCAAATTTATTTCGTTTACAGGTGATATCAAAATTGAAATAAATAGTAAATTAAGTGTAGTCTTATAAATGTTGGCTAATGCAATTTTCATGGACAGTAAAAAATAGTCCCTAGATAATTTTCTGTCACAATATTCGACAAAACATAATGTATGTAATTCATAGCTTGTAATACGTTTCCTGCCAGCGTATTCTTAAAACATGATGACAAACAGAAGTTGACAGTGTTAAATTCTTCGGATTATAGCTTCATAACAAATTTAAGTGCGATGAACATACCACAGAATTGCTATACTAAGCAAATGTTATGACATAGGTGATAGAATAACAGAACAAAAATCTAGGTTTACTTTAATTTGATAATCGGATTGTTTTCTGGAGAAACTCATCAAAAAATGTTCAAATGTTTGTATAGCTTATGGGACTTAACTACGGGGTCATCAGTGCCTAAACTGACAAACTACTTATGAACTAGCGAACACTAAGGACGGCACAAATATCCATGCCCGAGGGGGGATTCGAACCCCCGACCGTAGTGGCCGTGCAGACCGTAACTGACGCGCCGCAGTCCCCTCGGCTACTGCGGCCGGCAGAAACTCATCCAGCCAAAGTTAACTTTTTCCAGCTTGAAACCGTGCAATACGAATTATTTGTGTTGTGAATTCAAGTACGTCTTGCAGAAGTCGTTTAACGAACTGCAGATACAAACTACAGCTTCCTAATCTATTTACCCCTTAGAGAAATTACTCATTTATATATCGCAAAGCAACATTTCAGAACACGGAATCAGGACTAGAAATAAGAATAACTTTCACAAAATTGAAAGTCACCTGCTTTGATTCAAAAACGTCGCCACTATTCTGGAATACACATTTACAAAAACATGCCAAATCCTAAAAAGTTCAACCAACAATAAAATTCAGTTGACGCAAGCCCAAAGAATTTACTGGTCGCCAACTTGTTCTATTCCATTGTTGAATTTCGTAACAGAACCTACTGATGTTTGTACATTATTAATAATATCACATAAGGAATATTATGTAAAACATGACTTCCGTACAAATCTTGTAAACCGATTGTAAATAAGTGTTGTAAAATTTTCACTTTATTCTATTTTTCGTTTGGTGATACGTGGCTATAGTAGACTAACAAGACAGGAGGGGAATCCCGCTTAATGCAAGACACCTCTATTTACAGTTTGCCCCCAGACATGTTGAAGCGGTTATATGCTATCTACACTAGAGTCATACATTTAATTTCTTACGTGAAGCTATTAGCAGTATTGTCGTTGTCTTTAAGTGTGCAATATAATTTACAGTTTGTCATATTTTCTATGCTGCGGTGTTAATTCCCCTTTATTTTTTGTTGTGTTGACACATCTGTCCTGGTATTGTGATTTATGTTTTACAGCTTTCTGACTATTTATTATGAAAACACACTGATAACACCGTCATTTCAGCACAAAAGCTCGAGAAATGGGGATATAAACAATATTTTTTGATAACACATCCTGAAACAGATGTTTAAGGATGTAGTCTTCATTGATCCATGGGGACATAGTTTGGAGTGAAGCATGGTTTTTACTCACATGACAAGAAACTCTGGAAGACCATTAGAACTATTTTATGTCCCTAAATCCTTAAACATTAGTTATAAATGCTTCTGAGCACATTCAGATTACTTGGCATTTTAAATTGGAAGAAACAAATGTAGAGGGCAATGGAAATTCAGTGTCACACGTTTAACAGATACAGCGTGTATATATTATGTATTCACTCAAATGTGTAACAAACCGAAGATAAGTTTAACACCTATCACTTGGCTATAAAGTGAAAGACCATGATGCAATACTCAGGCATAAACAAGTGATTGTTTGAAGGGAACAAATGAATTTTACTAGCAGTGTCTTAGGAAGTTGTAAACACTTATATTGTATCAATGATTGAAAATTATTCCAGAATTTGAAAACTACAAGCAAATACAACAGAAAACAGAAAGAAGGCTTCAGATTCAACATGCAGCCAAAAATTTAAGAGATACACATCTCTCACAGGACAGAGTAGCAAGGAGAACTGCGTCAAACCTGTCTGTGGACTAAAGACCACGACAACAAAAGCAAGAACATCTGTCACCTGATGAAAGAGACAAAAAAGAGCTAGAACGAAGATACTAATGGAACTAAAATGTAAATCGACGAAATTATAACTAGATAAAACAAAATTAGAAACACAACTCCTTGGCCGTCCAAGAAAACGGTGAGTAGCACTTTATTCCAGATGGAGTGCTTTTGAACTTCTTTCAAACGGGTGATGGTGGGTGTTTCCACTCCATGGATGCGGCTTTCGATTCGGACGTGTAATGTTGGACCCACGCTTCATCCCCCCTCCCCCCTCCCCCCCTTACAGTCCGAAACAGAAATTCTTTGCCGTATTCATGGCCGACCTCTGCCCATTGGTGTATCGGTGTCTTGCACGGGCGCGTTCACCTGCTGTGTCGTCTTTCGCCCATTGCCGTTCAACGCTTCTTCCGTATGCAACGCCCAGATTTTTTCTGGACGACTTTTTGAAGCTTATAACGCGGTTTGACAAATGTCTAAACGTACTTAGGAATTATGTAGAAAAATAAAGATATGTCGTACCTTTAACGTATCCATCTATTTTTTCCCCTTTCATACACAACTCTGATTACAGTCGACAGGGGAAATTTATTTTCCGACTCCCCCTCGTATTAGTGCGCTATATGACTTTAGTACGTCCTTTGAGATCTATATTTAATAGAATATTATCGTTTTCTTTTTGGTAAATCTTGTAATTTGTAAACAACCATGAGTGCAAAGGATTTGGCCAGACATAGATACGTTAGTTCTGGGGTTTTATGCAGATGTTGTGGAAGATGATTTCATTGCGTAGAATGCAGTGGTGTTGGAATTAGGGAAATAAACGAGACTCTTGCCACTTGTAAAGTTTGTTGAAGGGACAGGAAAATATCAGAACAGAAGAGGATGAATAGAGCCCTTCAGGCTAAAATGGATGGTACTAGGGAAGAACTGATGAGTTTTAGGGGAGAAAAGGGTGAGGAGAGGTGGGAATCGATTACAAGGAACAGGGCCACTGAAACAGGACAGCCTCTGATAGTTTCTTCATTAACACAAACAATAGATTTGCCATGATACCAAAGCTAAATAAGAAGGAGACTGCTGTATAAGTAGGTATAACTGACACTAGACCTTCAGTAGGGCATCAACTGTTTAAAAAAATAGGTAATAGTCATGACAGATTTATTTAGGCATATTTTGTAGGAAATATTAGGATAAAATTACCAGGTGACAAACTTTTTCAAGCCCAGTGCATCTCTTAGCCTGGTAATAAAGGATATAGGATCCTTGTGAAAGGGCGTTACAAAGCAGGAACATCTTATAGCGGGTGGAGTGAGTTCAGGCCTACAATGCTGAAAGTGATCTGGTAAAAACAGCTTCTGCAACGCATCATCCTAGTGTTGGGAGTTTTCCTACATTCATGCAGTATGATAGGGAGAGACAATATAGAGTTGTATCAACTGGTCAGAATGGCTGCTGGGGCAGATATGGGTTTGGTTCCTGCTGATGCTTTTAGTAATTGGAATCCACTAGGTACGTCCTGCATAATAATTGGATTGGGAACGTTAAACTGGCTAGGTTGATATCAAAGTTTTTAAATGGGGGGAGGCAAAGAAACTAATGGGAGTACCTCCTTTTTAGGCTAAGGTTAGTGTCTAGTGAGATTGTTAAAACCTTCAATAATTGGTTTGGGGGGAAAAGTGGTGCTATGACAGTTTTGGTACTTCTATGGCTTTAAGTTGGTATCACTGGAATGAGCCCTGATCAACTGATGTATTAACATTTTCTTCATAACCTCAAAAACTGAAAGTTCCAAATTAGTTGTAAAACGTTCTGTTATTCGACTTTATTTGCCGAAAGCAAAAAAAACCCAGTGAATATAAGGTATAAAAAGTCTAAAGTTTATGGTGAAGGTTGAATGAATCGTGCAAATTTTTACCATTGGGTAGACCATTTCAAAAATCGCGACTCAGAGACTGACGAATACCGTTCTGGCCGACCAGTTGCAAGTTCCCCTCCCTCACTTGAAAGTCGAAGTGAGGAAATTATTCGTACCGACCGTCGGGTCAATGTGCAAATGATAGTTGATAAGGTTCAAGTTAGTACTGGTAGAGTTCATAACTTTATCTGTAACATGCCTTATTACCGCAAAACATGTGCAAGATGACTCCCAAAGGAGTTGGCTACACGAGGAAACAAGATGGAGAGTAGGCACAGAGGGAAAGGAGCGTTATGAAAGAGAAAGTGAGCACTTCCTCAACAACATTTTTTAACTTGTGATGAAAGTTAGATTCACTATTATGAGCCAGAATTAAAAGACAAAGCATGGAATGGAAACAGACCAACACACCTGTCAAGAAAAAAAAATCAAAACCCAGGAAAAGTCACGTTGATGGTGTTTTTGGTCGTTGAAGATTCAGTTTTTGTGATTATCTCGAATAGCAGCGTATAATGAACAGCCAATACTGACTGTAGTTGCTTTTAAACCATGTAAAGCTCGCCATGAGACAGAAACGTCCTCAGAGCAGAGGTATGATTCTCCAGCAAGACGACGCACGTCCTCATTATCGCTCAACTAAACTGTGAAACCATGTCGAAATGGGCTGCGAAGTACTGCCTACCCAACTGTCAGTCCTGGTTTAGCACTTAGTGATTTCCATTTGTTTGGTGCAATGAAGAAGGAATTTCGTGGGAAGAGATTCTAGGACTATGAGGACGTGAAAAAGTTTGTGGAAATTGGTTCAAACATCCAGATAAAAGTTCTCTGCAGCCGAAATAAAACTGTTGAAGCCCGTTGGAGCAAGTGCATAAATGTTGAATGAAAATAAATTCTATCAATTTATACAGTCGTTAGGTCACATTTAGAACGAACTTGGAACATAATTATGAAAAAAAAAAAAAATATTTTACTGTTTTATTTTTTCTGTTACAAAAAAAAAAAAAAAAAAAAAAAAAAAAAAAAAAAAATCTATTGGAATCAATACATGGCAACATTCTACGTATTGCATGAAAATGTCTGAAACATTTTTTATTCTTGTTAATACAAAACGAGACGTTCCATTTCAGCTACTTTATTCTAAAATAACTTTTTATGCACGATTTACTTCTTACTTTGTCAGGGGCGTGTTCTTGCCAGTGGCCTGTGCCATCAGCAACTGTAGTAGGTGCTTTTCTTGTTATCCTCTTCTTCGTTTTGACTTGGTGAACTGGTTGGACGCCCTTTCTTTTTCGGTTTTGGTGTTCCCCTCTTGCAATGACCTGCAGTTTCAGTCACAAAATCAAGTTGTAGCCTGTATTTTTCATTTTTGTCCACCTACACAACAGTCCCCATTTGGAGGTTCAGAAAATGTGGAATTATGAATAATACCTCTTTGTTTCATATTTTTGCGTAGACGACATCTCCTTACCTGACATACAGGTATATCACTATGATTTTGTGCTTCAAGACGCACAGCTAGGGGAGTTTCCTTTAAATCTTCCTCTTCATTGTGATTCACTGTATGTATTTCGATAGGAATATCCAAACAGTCCACATTTACAGTTTCATCAGCAAGATCCTTATCACCAAAAGCTGTTCAAAAGTGATTCATCATCGTCTTCACAGTCAGCATCTTCAAAATCAGATACGTCACCTTCTAAAAGAGTGACGATTTCTGCCACAGTCAGAGACCAGGACATGCCTACAAATAAATGATATAAAATTAGTAATTGTGTCATGACTGTTAGCCTACTAATCGTAATCTAGTATTACGAAAAAATTATGCATTGGCGGTATTTTCTTCAGATTTTATATAATTTATACCATATTTTTTACTGATAACACATTTATAACAGACTAGCTGTAAACCCGGTGTTGCCCGGGTATTTATTTATTTCACAATTCGTAGTCCACCTCCCCTTCTGTCTTCTCTCTGCATCCATCTCTCTGTTCGCTCTCTGTTCGTTTCCACCTTTCCCTCTCTCGGAAACGTTTCTTCCAAGGTACCCTCTGTCATGTACCATACAAACATTTATGTAGATAGTGACCTTCCTCTTCGTTTAAAGGTCATGCGTGCAAAAATTCATAAAGATCAGAGCAAAACAATGCATTTTGTTAATGTCAGTAAGTTAAATGCCCTCCACCGTGCAGCGACCGACATTTTATATAGACAGTGACATTCCTCTTGTTTTTAAGGTCAAGTGTACAAAATTTCATCAATATTGGAACAAAACTATACATTTGTATGCAATAGAAACATAGGATAACGTTGAAAATCGCACTTTGTTGTTCTCAAATTTTCCAGATTTTTTTCATACCATCCTTGTTTTGAGAATAACGAAAAGAACAAAAAAAGAATATGTGAAATTGGTCGAGACGTTCTCAAGTTACGGCGCAACCAAGATCTTTAGGAATCCATTTTTACGTTGCAAGGTACCCTCCCCCATGCACCGTATGAAACTGTAAGTAGACGGTGACTTCCTCTTGTTTTGAAGGTCAAACAAGCAAAATTTCGTGAAGCTCGGAATGAAACCATAGATTTCGTCAGTCTGCCATGCACCTTAATTAAGTCCTATCGCAAAATACTTTCTTATCTGACGTCTACTCCTATAAACTACAAACCGGCGAAGTTTCAGCTTCATCGGTGCAGTAGTTATAGAGAGTTCATGATTAGTCAGTGAGTGAGTGAGTGACCTTTTGCTTCTATATATAGAGAGAGATATCTCCTGAATATGTGTCCTACAAAACATTATTTAGCACGTTCGTAATATTAGGGATCAGCCTGCGAAATATGTTGCAAATGGAATTTGGCGGTAAAGACGTAATAAATTATAACAGCATGTTTATTAGGGTGAATTGTCTTGCATTTCATTGTCTTTGACGTCAAAGCACCTGAACTATATGTCGTAATACGATATTGTATCGAAGGTACATCCAGTGGTATATAAGTAAAATATCAGCAAAATACGTCGTGAATAGATTTAGAACTTAATACGTAATAAAGCAAAACGTCATGCGTGATGAGGCAGCTTTTCATGAACGTAATTGTTTATGACTCCATATCTCATGAACTGTGTGTCGTTCTGTGATAAAATTTGGAACGTAAGTTCAGTGGTATGTATTTATACTGTCTGTAACATTTCTTGCGGTTACAATTAATAGTGTACGAGTAACAAATTGTAGCGTCCTGCCAAATACCAAAATTTTACTGCATAATAACCGAAAAAGTAGTAAGCGATAAACTTTTTTCCTTTCGCCATTTTGCTGTGGTTGTCAGGGAGAAAACGTTTCCTAAAGGTTTAAAATTATTTTTAAAGTTGGTTGCAGATCGCTAAGTGTTCTGCTTCTCAAACAGTGGACTGAAAAAGTCACACTATCATGTGCCGCAAAATCCTTTCTTAGCTGTCGTCTTCTACTTATAAACTACATTCCTGCCAAATTTCAGCTCCATAGGTGAAGTAGTTTTAGAGATTTTGTGCTTAGTGAGTGAGTGAGTGTGTGAATGAGTCTCCTTTCGCTTTTATATATATATATATAGAGATAAATGCGGATATAGGTACTAAATATCCGCGTGAGCGCCAGTAAACTACATCTTGTTAACGTATGAACAAGACAAACACTTGCTGATCCCATATGAAATCACCGTTTTTACACGATAAAAGTTGTATGTAGGAAACACATAAAAATGTAATATACGCACATTATTCTATACTTCTGTAAGTAATATATAGTGATAAAAGCCATATACAAAGTTTGTATTGCAGACCAAAACGGAAACGCCATGCGAAATGCAACAAAAACAGTTGAGACCTAATAATCAACTACTACCGACCAACAAGATGCTACATTGTGTCGGCAGAAAACAGAAGTACATCGTAAGATTCCATTTGGGTACATCTGCTATCTAATACAGGTACCAATAATCGCATTAGTTAGTGACTCCAGTTGGAATCATAACGGTCAGAATGACTAACGTATCAGTAAATTCTCATCAAAGAAAGTTGAGAATGAATTATTTTAACAAAATATTGCGCGATTGAAGAATAAAGTAGACGATCTGTTTGTTGGTTTGGGAGAAAGAGAAACTGAGGATGTAGACAGTGCCTTCCAATCTTTCCCTCATGGTGACACCCTTTTATAGGTTACAGTTTTGCGCGACACCCTTTCACTAATATAAATAGATTGTAAACGAAACTGAAATCCTCGTACGAATTGACATGTTTAATGTTGATCGTGACTACAGCAATTACGTACACTCATCGCAAGAAAAGGAAACATTAGGAGCTACGGAGATGTACAACAGAGTAACACCGCAGACAACAATGCCTAACTCACACAGTAATACTTGCTTCTTCTACATGAGACCCAACTTCCGAAACACGAAAACTGAATTTCGGAAACCGTTTTTCGCTGTCGTGTGTACATGTCAGGCCCACATACGGTTTTGCTGAATCGATTGAAAACGGTATCTGGAAAGTAGATGCTCGGATTTATGATTCAGACAGCACAGTGGCTGTTCCCTTCCAGTTCAATATTATCACATTATTTTCAATAATAAAGAAAATGTATTTATGACAAGTGATGAATTATTATTTAAGTTCTATTGTTAGGTTCTTGCTTCACCACGACCTCGGGAGTCCCGACATATTCGGAAAAAATGGATAAATATTTGTGACAAGTAAGAATGTGAATGTCATTTCTGGTCCCAGAATGTGTTATATACAGGAAACTGAAAGAAAAAAAAATATTAACGCATACCAGGGTTCGAAACAACGATCACTGCATTTAAAATACTACTCTCCGTTAATCACCCAGCCATACTCCATATTAAACATCGTTACTGAATAACTTTAGTCAGTGCACAAGTGTGACTGCTATTATAATCTGTGACAGCTTTTACAGCCACTGTCATTGATTGACTTTTAATTGTAAGAAACGCTACCCAGAGTGACGTGGCTTGATATCATCATCATCATCATTAGAGACTGATTATGCCTTTTAGCATTCAGTCTGGAGCATAGTACCTCTAATAAAATTCCTCCATGATCCCCTATTCAATGCTAACATTGATGCCTCGTCTGATGTTATGCCTTTTACTTCAAAATCATTCTGCACCGAATCTAAGTACTTTCTTCTTGGTCTACCTCGACTCCTCTTACCCTCCGCTGCCGAGCTCATGGGTCTGTTAGGTAACATGACCCCACCATCTCAGTCTGTTCGCTCTAACTGCTTCATCTATGGTGTTAATACCCAGTTTTTCCCTGATTTCCTCATTATGGACGCCCTCCTGCCATTGTTCCCATCTATTAGTACCTGCAATCATTCTTGCTACTTTCATATCTGTAACCTCTACCTTGTTAATAAGGTAACCTGTATCCACCCAACTTTCACTCCCATACAACAAAGTTGGTCGAAAGATAGAGCAATGCACTGCTATCTTAGTCTTGGTACTTATTTTCTTCTTGCAGAAGAGAGTATATCTTAGCTGAGGACTCACTGCATTAGCTTTGCTACACCTCGATTCCAGTTCTTTCGCTATGTTGCCATCCTGTGAGAAAATACATCCCAGGTACTTGAAACTGTCTACCTGTTCTAACTTTGTTCCTCCTATTTGGCACACAATCTGTTTAAATCTCTTTCCCACTGAAATTACTTTCGTTTTGGAGATGCTGATCTTCATATCATAATCCTTGCACCTCTGATCGAGCTCTGAAATATTAGTTTGCAACCTTTCAATTCAATCGGCCATTACACCTAAGCCATCCGCATATGCGAGACTGCTTATTTTGTTTTCACCTATTTTAAGCTCGTCCTGCCAGCTACTGTTTTCAACATATAATCCATGAATAGTATGAACAACAGTGGTGACAGGTTACAGCCTTGTCTTACCCCTGAAAATACCCTGAACCATGAGCTTAATTTGCCATCTACTCTAACTGCTGCCTGACAGTCCACGTAGAGCCCTTTAATTGCTTGCAGAAATTTGCCTCCTATACCATAATCTTGTAGAACTGACAGTAGCTTCCTCCTAGGGACACGGTCAAAAGCCTTTCCTAAATCTATGAAACATAGATACAATTCCCTGTTCCACTCATACCACTTTTCCATTACCTGCCGTAAGCTAAAGGTCTGGTCTTGACAGCCTCTAAGAGGCCTAAACCCACAATGATTTTCATCTAACTTGTCCTCAATTAATACTCGCACTCTCCTTTCAACAATACCTGAGAATATTTTATCTACAACGCTAATTAAAGAGATACCTCGATAGTTGTTACAATCTTTTCTGTTTCTATGTTTGAAAATTGGCGTGATTACCGCTTTCGTCCAGTCAGACGGAATCTGTCCCGATTCCCACGCCTTCTCAATTATCCTGTGTAACCATTTGAGACCTGATATCCCTCTGTATTTGACGAGTTCCGGCTTAATTTCATCCACTCCAATCTTTTTATTGCACTGTAATTTACTGACCATTTTCTCCACTTCCTCAAATGAGATCCTGTTTCCATCGTCGTTCCTATCCCATTCCACCTGAAAATCTGACACATCATTGAACGTTTCACCTACATTGGGCAATTCTTCAAAATATTCCCTCCATCTGATCAAGGCATCCACAGGATTGACTAGCAGCTTTCCTAACCTGTCCAAAACACGTGTTAATTCCTTCTTCCCTCCCTTTCGAAGATTGCTAATTACGCTCCAAAATGGTTTTCCCGCGACTTGACCCAGAGTTTCTAGCTTATTTCCAAAGTCTTCCCATGATTTATGCTTGGAGTCTGCAATTATCCGTTTAGCTTTGTTTCTTTCTTCAACATAACTTTCTCTGTCTGCCTGATTTCTAGTATGGAGCCATTTTTGAAATGCCTTCTTTTTCCTTTTACAGGCTACCTTGACTGTGTCATTCCACCAGGCTGTCTGCTTCTTTCTGACTTAACACACTACTGTTCCAAGACATTCTGTGGCTGCCTCCAGTAATGTGTCCCTGTACCTTGAACATTCCTCTTCCAGTGACTGTAAATCATTACAATCAACTAACTGTTATCTTTCCGAGATCATTTTTAAATATTTCTGCCTACTTTCTTTGTCTTGAAGCTTCTCCACTCTTATCCTTCTACACATGGACTTGATTTTCTGGTCTTTTGGCCTCACAAAACCAATTTCACTGCAGATTAAATAATGATCAGTATCATCAAAGAACCCCCTGAAAACACGTGTGTCCTTGACTGTCTTCCTGAATTCCTGGTCTGTTATTATGTAGTCAATGACTGATCTGGTTCCCCTTCCTTCCCAAGTATAGCGGTGAATGTCCTTATGCTTAAAGAAGGAGTTTGTGATAACTAAGCCCATACTGGAACAGAAATCCAAGAGCTGTTTTCCGTTCCTGTTGGCCTCCATATCCTCTCCAAACTTACCCATAACCTTTTCATAAAGGCGTTGAAATCACCCATGACTAAAACACTATCCTTACCCTTCACTCTAACAACTACATCCCTAAGTGCGTTGTAAAATCTGTTTATCTTATCTTGATCAGTCCCTTCTCAGGGTGAATATACTGCCAAAATCCTAATTTTCTTGCTGGAGATGGCCAAATCTATCCACATCAATCGTTCATTTACATACGTTATTGCAATTATGCTGGGTTCGATTGCTTTCCTGATGTAAAACCCTACGCCCCACTGTGCTCTTCCTACTTTGACTCCTGACAGGTAGACCTTGTATTCTCCGACTTCGTCCTCTTTCTCTCCCCTTACTCTAACGTCACTAACAGCTAAGACATCTAACCCCATCTTACTTGAAGCCTCCGCCAGCTCTAAATTCTTCCCAGTGTAATCCCCATTGATATTAATAGCTCCCCCATCTCATTCCAGATCTTTTGCCAAGTCGTATCGGAGGAGTCCCTGGTCTGTCAATTAGAGGTGGGACTCCATCACCTCCAAAGGTCCGAGGCATTTTGCTCTGATTGTTGCCAGCATGCTATTGAAGTACCTGGGAAGGAGGTTGCTAGTGTTACTTGCCCAGGGCCGCACTGGGTTTTACCCCTAACGGTTGAGGGACTGACCGGTGGATTTGGTAGTCTTTGCCGTCTGAGCACAAAGGTGGCCACGACTCAGAATATGTCCGAGATGCCCAACCTTATTCCAAAGTAACTGGTACCCCAACTGTCAGGACGTCTTACTTGGCCACTCATACGTTGCGTTTTGAGAAGGAAAGCATACTACAGTGAAGGTTCGTTCAATCAGCTGCCAGTTCCACCAAACTGCGCATGGGAAGAGCTGTTATCGAGTATGAGCAGCAGCTCTGCGCATGCGCAGTTTTGCTGGAATCTGGCAACTGGCAGCTGCTTGAACGAAGCCTGGCTGTCTAATGCTGCTGAATCAGAGCTGCCGCCTAGCGGCTGAGCGCGCATCGATCATTCTTTTAATACGTGATCTGTAGTGCACTGAACGTAGAGAGGGATGATTAGCTGCAGCCGAGACTTCAGGGTAGTATGAAGAGAAGGATATTTTGTGTTATTTGATGACAAGTTTTCCTTTTATTTAGAGTCTAAATTATTTAGTCTCGCGACACCCTTACAATAATAATAATTTCGTGTGGCTCATTGGCCTGGTGCAAGTCTTTCAATTGGACTCCACTTCGGCGACTTGCGTGTCCCTAGCGTACCCCAGTTATCCAACGGGGGAAAGGGGACCTACAGCTTAACGTGGAATCCGAACCATGTGTCGTTTCTAGCGACTCCTCACATCGTTGAGAGGTGAAGGATGGGTTAAAGTGCAGACTGAAAAAAACCGAGGTCCGACCGGGTTTTGAACCCGCGACCTTTCTGTGTCCAGTCGAGCACTTTACCCCAAGACCGCCGGCCCGAGGCGACACCCTTGATACTACTACTGGACACCCCAGGGTGTTGCGACACCCAGCTCTGAGTAGAAGATTACAGCGCCCATGTGAGCCGCGGGTCCTCGGCCGTGCGGCAGAGCTGGTCCCGTGCGCCGGCTGCTACCGGCTGGCGCGGTGCAGCTCGTGTCAGAGCTAACAAGGCCGCCTGCAGGCGGTGTGAAAACGCGGCGGAGTGCAGCAGCAGAGACAAAGCCGCTAAGCGCAGGCGCCTGCCGCCAGCACGCGCCGTGGAGCCACGGGAAGCCGGCGGGCGGCCCGTTCTCAGCGACGGCCTTGGTCTGCGGCCGCTCCACGCCAGACACCACGTGCGCCCACACCGCGCCTCATTAGGAGCGCCCTGCAACCCACCTCTCTCTCTCTCTGCTACCTGCTTTCGTTTCCACTACTGTCTGAATCGTGTGAGCCACCGATACACAGTTTCTCCAGAGCTGCTCTACAAGTACGTCGAAACGGCGACTCTCGAAAATCAGTGAATTTTCGGATTTCACTCAGAACGGTTCAACTGGGTATCCACGGGAAACCGCGTGAAATATCACCTTTATCGAGTCCGTATCCACAAGTAATCCTAGGGAAGTGTCACTCTCCGATTTTCTGAAATTCGGGTATGTTATGTAATACATGAAAACGAAGAGAAATGAAACTTCCTGGCAGATTAAAATTGTGTGCCGGAACCGGAACTCTAGCGTGGGACCTTTGCCTCTCCCTGGCAAGCGCTTTACCGACTGAGCTATCCCGACACGACTCACGATGGCGCCTCACAAATTTACTTTCGCCAGTACCTCTCCTCCACTTCCAGGTTCGAGTCCCGGTACCGGCACACAATTTTAATCTGTCAGGAAGTTTCATATCAGCGCACACTCCGCTGCAGAGTGAAAGTTTCATTCTGTTTACTAACAGAAGTATTTATTTTATTTTTATTTTTTTATAGGCGGTAAAACATTTAAGCAGTTAAACTGTTCCTCCAAAATGGGAACTAAAATGAAAAAATTTCGTTAACAGAAATTAGTGAAGCGATTTTAATAATTTTTGTTATGAAAATATCTTTCGATAAATAACAGAAACCGACTTAGGTATATTGGAGATGTAATGAAAATTACGGAGGCCAACTACCCCCGAAATAGACCAATTTTTTTCTACAAAAATAAGTTTTGATTTAATTTAATTTAAAGAAAGTAATACTTAAAAGGAGAGATGGGAAAAACGATTATTTTAGCGCACTCGTTTGATACTGCCGATGAAACAACTTGTCAATTTATGCTTTTGAACTGTTTCATCTCGATACTATAATGTCATTTAAACTCACTCAGTCCGAATCTAAAAATCTCATTCTCGAAATTCAGAACCCTAACTAAGCAGCGGGAAGAGGTGTACATCTGCCGTACCAACTCCACGAGCTACATCAGCAGCGGTTAAAAGCAATAATCATTTTAACATGATTTATTTACTTTTATTCACTATTATTTCAAAAGCACATTTATTTCTATTTTGGAAGTCGTATGTCGAGATTCCTATCTATTGATGATTTTTTATTTTTTTTATTTTATTGACGTTCGTCCGCTAAGCTTGATCATCCACATTGAATTTTGAGATTGTGGTTTGACTTTAAATTCCGGAAACAGAGAAGAGAAAAAGTTCAAATATATAGATTCACAAGATGTTTTGTGGGCAGCATCTAACGAGCGCGGCAGTATAACGGTTGTGTACCCCTTAAATATTTGCATATTAATTTTTTTTCTAATTAGACTTCCTTTTGAAGTTTGAAAGACGACCGTTTGTCGTCTTCCATATTTTTTTGTATATTTCTGTAAAGTTATAATTTATTTAATGTCGCTAGAGAATCATTTTGTTAAAACTTGAGCCCCACTCTTTTCAAGGCTTGAGAAATAGCATTTTTATTTCATGTGTAAAATATTAGTTAATATTGCTAGGTTTTTCTCATTTTGATACGTTAATTATTTATTATTATATTAATTAATGTGGCATAAGTACGGCTTCTCCGCTACGCTACTGTCCCTATGAGAGTGTGCAGTTGTTGTACTTTTAAGTGTGTGCGAGAATCTATGGCTGTTTGAATGTGGGAAGTGATAGCTCGCTTTGCATCGTTCTCTCTGGCTCAGAGTCGATAGCTGCTGAGGTTACCAAAGAGATTTCTACACCCTTTCGTTACACTCTAGTTAGCGATCCTTCGCTCCAGCGCGAGTCTGGCTGTCCGTCCTCACCACCGCTGTTTCTTGAATTTTCCGGCTTCCGTTGGCTTCCCGCGTCTTCCCGCGCCTCGGTGGCTGCTCGGCTGATCATTCTGGGCTGATTGTCTGGTGAGGTAAAGTTGGTTCTGCTCTTGTTTCTGGAGATGATAGCGTTTCATTGACTAGCACTGTTTTTTCCGATCGTGTGCGGAAATGTGTTCTCGTTTTTCAATTCAGTGATTTCCAATAGATAAACGTGGTGTGCGTGATTCTAGTTGCAGTTTCATAACGACCTGGTATGTGAAAACCTTTTATGATCATGTGGCGGTGTATGAACTCTGTGTAAATACTTTCTATCTTTGTGGGATCCGATTTCTAATAGGTGATATGTTCATTTTTGTACAGTGCATGTAAAAATCTTCTCATCGTGAGTGGTATGTGTTCCACGTGGTTGGTTCATAGAACAAAGCCTTCAGCTTCCACTCTTGTTTTTTCCATGCCAATCAGGCAAGTAACTGTGCGGGTATCCTTCTGATTTCCACTAATATTTCGCGATCTCCTCTCCCCGCCTATATTAATTTTGCTGTTCTTCTCCAACTTGTAGTAAGCACTCTGTCAGTAATTCACTCTGAGCCTTGTACAACCTCCTTCAATACCTTCCTTTGTATATTGTGTTTTGTACTACCTCCGACTTGCTGAATTTCACCTACGATAGCGGTGCCTGCTTCCGCCTCGTCTTACCACGCTGATTTTGGCGAGTTTCGCTGTGGCATTGCGTGTGTGTGAGAGAATGAGTGCTGTTTGTGAATCCTTCTCCCAAGTAGCGTTAAATCATGTATAATTTAGGCTGGGCACCGTCAGCATTAATCCATGTAAGAGATGCATTTTATTATATTAACAAAATTGGTTCCCCATTTTGCTTGTTTTCTATATGAATAAACAAGTTTAAGTTCAGCATAATCCGTAAGTTGCCTATAAATTGTAGTTTTAGACCACCTTCCCTCTTTTATTTAGTATTGTTCTTCACAAGTGCTGAGAATTAGCTCAGATGCCTTTTTTTTAATGTCTAAATTCCGTTGCGCCATAAATGTTTTCTTAGCCACCTTTCTAAGATAACTTTAACTGTGGTGGCTTGCTTATTAATGTCTGTGTGTAATAACGTGTGAGCTGCTATATATATTGACCACTGTATTATTAACTTTCTGTTATTGAAGTAATTTGGAACGAGTCAGTTCTCAGTTTGGGCCAGGGAACAAGGCTTTATACCAGGGAGTAACCGGTAGTTCACACGGACCTTATTAGCTAATTTTAGTTATAAAACAAGGCTCTTATTGCGTGCAGTGGTCGACTTTTAAGTTTTAAATCAAAACTAATTTTTGTAGCAAAAGTTGGTTTCTTTTGGGGATTGTTGGGCCCCCTGATTTTCATTCCCCCCTCTAATATACCTTGGCCGTTTTTCGTCTTCTCTCAAAAGATACTTTTAAAACAAAATCGCTTCACCATTATGTAAGTTATCACAGATTATCTAGTTTAGCCCCCATTTTGGAGGGACCGTTTTATCCCTTTAAAAATGTTTCTCTTAGTTTTTCATGTATTATAACACATCCAAATTTCAGAAAAAAATCCGTAGGTTTACTTGTCATTTAATTATCAGCATATGCACTCCAGGTGCAACATGAACGGCAGTTTAGGTAACATTTTTGAAAACCTAGAGTATTATGCCGTCATGGCCATGGATTGAATTATTACGATTAACACTGTACATTATGCAGATGAAGGATTCCATTGAGATGCTAGACATTAGGCCAGATGATGGCGACGTAGTTTTGGAGAAACGTATCGTCATTCAATTAGCGATCGCTGCATTTTAAGTTCGCTTTTCTATTCTCATTACAACAGGTCGTCACCCAGTCTTGCAAACGTCAAATATCTAGAGGACAAATCTTGACGACAAAGGTGACCCTGAGTAGACTCCTAAACTATTCTGAGCATGTACAATTTAAGTAAATATAAGTTTAATCTTTGAAGTCATTTCCCCAGAAATAGATAGCTAAACCTTATAAATTATTTTTAAAGAGAGTGAAAGCGCTTACTTATAATCATTTGTAAGTAAGCAGACACATTTCTATTTTGGCAGTGATTCTATAATCACTTTAGGAGAAAAAGTAACGTTTATCATTATAGTGGTATTAAAATTGGTAATTTTTAGTAATTTCTAAGCTGAAGAAAATTAAAAATGAATTTCAATTGCATTATATTAATCACCAAATTACAATTAAGTGTTTGTCTTTACTATCTTAGACACACATGTGGGTTTGCGTTTCCTGCACATCGTGAAGTCATCCCTTTCAAGCATTAAGATTAGAACAGTGATTCCCCCCCTCCCTTCCCCTGTTCAGATACTCTCCACTTTGAATGTCCAAAATATTGAACGAACTGGAACACTTTTTTGTGAGACGTCATCTTACAGCTTCTCGAAAGATACAGATACATCTTTGGCCATTTTTTATGTCGGCACTCATAATGGACAGCTACTGTCATACTGAAAGTCGAACCCTTATGTAGTATGATAGAATACTTCAGCCGCTGCTAAAATTAAATTTCAGTTACTAGCTAACTAGTTACAGGCTCGTGCTTCGCAATGAATGTCAAAGAAGCACCTCTGCATACAATCGCTTTTAAGGATACCGGACTTCGGTCAATAAAAATGAAATGGAATCCTTTTTGGTCGCTTTTGTTATAAACTCACTTTTCCAGTCAAGAGATAGCTCAACCCTGAGCCTTGTAGTATATCTTATGTATTGTGGAAGACTCAATGGTTTCTATACATGCTTATTCGCAATAAAACGAATTCAAAATCTAATAAGTGCACGCCAAAATCACGAAGCAAACTGAAACCTATCGATAAAAGCAAAGGAATGTTGATACGTTTGAAATACAAGTTAAACCTATCGATGGAAATAAAGAAATGTCGACAAGATTTTGTTACGCATGACGAAATCAGTAACTCGCTGATCAATGTTCTTTTTTATTTGCAGAGATAAGATTGCAGCTCTTAATTCTGACACTGACGTAAGCGTACCAAAGAACTTCGATTGCTGAAACAAGACGCAACAGGGCTATCTATCGTTACTTTGATGCACTCTGAAACTATAAGCGCGTCTATTGGTTCCTTCAGACTGTACTATCCCGTGGCTCCATGGCTAGATTACATTCTTTTAAATTTTATTTTATTAAATTCGTAACGAGCCACTTTTTAAATATGTATCACTTAGAAACATAAACATGAAGTAAACTATGAAAGGAATATACAGGATGGTCCATTGATAGTGACCGGGCCAAATATCTCACGAAATAAGCATCAAACGAAAAAACTACAAAGAACAAACTTTTCTAGCTTGAAGGGGGAAAACAGTTGGCGCTATGATTGGCCCGCTAGATAGCGCTGCAATAGGTCAAACGGATATCAACTGCTTTTCTTAAATAGGTACCCCCATTTATTATCACATATTCGTCTAGTACTTAAATAAATATGAATGTTTTATTTGGAACACTTTTTTCGCTTTTTGATAGATGGCGCTGTAATATTCACAAACATATTGCTCACAGTTTTAGACGAATAGCGGGTAACAGGTAGGTTTTTTTAAATTAAAACGTAGGTACGTTTTAACTTTATTTCGATTGTTCCAATGTGATACATGTACTTTTGTGAAATTATCATATGTTATAAGAACGCATGCTATTACTGCGTGATTGCCTGTAATTACCTCATGACTACAATAAATACTCAAAATGATATCCTTCAACTTCAATGCATTTGGCAATACACGTAACGAAATTCCGCTCAACAGCGAATAGTTCGCCTTCAGTAATGTTATCACATGCATTGAAAATGCGCTGACGCATGCTTTCAGGCGTTGTCGGTGAATCACGACAACAAAAAGCCTTCGAGTTTCCCTACAGAAAGAAATCCGGGGATGTAAGATCCCGTGAACGTGCGGGCCATGATATGGTGCTTCTACGACCAATCCACATGTCATTAAATATTCCATTTAAGACCGCTTCAACTGAACGCGATCCATGTGCTGGACATCCATCATGTTGAAAGTAAACCACCATTCTGTCATGCAGTGCAACATCTTGTAGTAAAATGGGTAGAACATTACGCAAGAAATCAGCATACATTGCACCATTTAGGTTGTCATCGATAAAATAGGGACCAATTACCCTTCCTCCCATAATGCCGCACCTTACATTAACCCGCCAAGAACGCTGAAGTTCCACTTGTCGCAGCCATCGTGGATTTTCCGTTGTCCAATAGTGCATATTATGCCGGTTTACGGTACCTCTGCTTGTGGATGATGCTTCGTCACTAAGCAGAACAGGGGACTGATGACCTAGCTGTTTAGTCCCCTAAAAACCAACAACAACTAAGCAGAACGCGTGAAAAAATCTGTCATCGTCAAGTAATTTATTTTGTGCCCAGTGGCAAAACTGTACACGACGTTAAAATTCTTCCCCGAGCAAATCCTGGTGCATACATAGTACGGGTGAAGTTTATGTTGATATAGAATTCTCAACACCGACGTTTTTGAAATTCCCGATTCTCGCTCAATTTGTCTGCTACTGATGGGTTGTTTAGCCGCAACTGCAGCTAAAACACTTACTTGGGCATCACCATTTGTTGCAGGTCGAGATTGATGTTTCACTTGTGGCTGAACACTTCCCGTCTCTTTAAATAACGTAACTATTCGACGACTTGGATGATATTTTCCAGGATAACGATCAACATGCATAGCACAGGCCCTTTGGGCATTTTGATAAGTTAGTAATCTGCGCCATAACTCAAAGAGCATTATCTCTGAAACCAGTGTTGCGCTGCTAGTAGTAGCTTGTAGACGTCGGTAGGTAGGTAGAGAGGAGTTTGTTAGAAGCATATGCAATCTTCCAGTTAAGAGTCTGAAGTTGCTAGCGTAAGGCAGTCACACTGCACGTTGCATGTCGGTTTGATTACTTTTGAATGGTCGAAAGTCTCCCCGGGATCGAGCCAGTAGTATCAATTGTTGAGAAAACATTAACATTCGTTGTATAGAGACAGTGAAATGGAGAATGAGGTAAATCCAACGTGTTTATAATGTGTATGCTCCACGGATCATTGGTGTGCCTGCTCCCCATGTACTAAATACTAGCTTCCTCACCAGGTTCACTCCTATTCGTAGATTCTTAACTGAGTTAGAAAGGTGTTTATTATATGTCAACGTTGTGTAGAGAGTGACGCCTGTGTAGAGCTTAAATAACACTGAAATAAGAACAGATCCTAGTGGCAGTCCATCATTGAGTACATGCCATCTGCTCTTTCTGTCACCTTGACTTTAAACTGACGATTGCTCAGTGAGTTACTTAAGAGGTTACCTAGAGTTTTGCTAAGTATAACAATCAAAAATTTCAACAAAAGGCCCTCGTGCCACTATGTCATTAGATGCTGACACGTCAACGAAAACAACTCCAGTCTTGAGTTTATTTTGGTATCCATTTTCTTCGTGAATAGTCAAGGAAAGCTCTTGCTCACAGCAGCTGCTGTTGTTATTGTGGTCTTCAGTCCGCAGACTGGTTTGATTCAGCTCTCCATGCTACCCTGTCATGTGCAAGTCTCTTCATCTGAGAATAAGTTCGGCAACCTAAATCTTTTGAATCCGATTACTGTATTTGTCCCTTGGTCTCCCTCTACGATTTCTACCCCACACACTTCTCTCTAACGCTAAGTTGATGATTCCTTGATGTCTCAGAATGTGTCCCACCAATCTATCTGTTCTCTTAGGCAGATATGCCAGAAACTCCTTTTCTCCCCAATTTGGTTAAGCACCTCCACATTAGTTACGTAAACTATCCATCTAATTTTTATAAAGCTCTATCATCTTTTTGTCTGAACTCCTTATCGTCCACATTTCACTTCCATACAATGTTACACTCCAGACAAATGCTTTCAGAAAGGACTTCCTAACATTTGAACTAACACTGGATGTCAACAAATATTGCTTCTTCAGAAACGCTTATTTTCTCATAGCCATTCTGCATTGTATGTTCTTTACTTCGACCATCAGACGTTATCTTGCTACCCAAGTAACAAAACTCATCAACTACTTTTATTGTCTCCTTACCTAATCTAATTCCTTCAAGATAACCTGATTGTCTGTCGCTACATTCCATTATTCTTGTTTTGCTCTTGTTGATGTTTATCTTCTACCCTTTTTTTTTTTCAAGACATTGTCTATTCCATTCAATTACTCTTCCAGATCCTTTGCGGTCTCTGACAGAATTAGTATGTCATCGGCAAACCGCAAAGTTTTTATTTCTTCTCCCTGAACTTTAATTCCTCCTCCAAATTTCTCCTTGCATTTCTTTACTGCTTGCTCAATGTATAGATTGAACAACTCTGGGGAAAGGCTACAACCCTATCTTACTCCATTCCTAACCTTTGCGTCTCTTTCATGCCCTTCGACTCTACTAATCGCTGTCTGATTTTTGTATAAGTTGAATATAACTCTTCGCTCCCTATATCTCACCCATGCTACTTTAAGAATTTGAAAACGTGTATTCCAGTCAACATTCTGAAAGGTTTTCTCCAAATCTACAAATGCTAAATATGTAGGTTTGCCTTAGTCTATCTTCTAAGATAAGTCGTAATGTGAGTATTGCCTCCCATGGTCCTGCATTTCTCCTAAATCCAAACTGATCTTCATCAAGCTCGGATTCCACAAGTTTTTCTATTCGTCTGTAAATAATTCGTATTAGTATTTTGCAACCATGACTTATTAAACTGATGGTTCTGTAATTTTCACATTTGTTTGCACTTGCTTTCTTTGCAATTGTAATTACTTGACTTTTCTTGAAGTCTGAGGGTATTTCCCCTGCCTCATATATCTTGCATACCAGGTGGAACAATTTCTTCAAGATTGGTTCTCCCAACGATATCAGCAGTTCAGACGGCATATCATCTACTCCAGGGGTCTTGGTTTCGACTCAGATCCTTCAGCGGTCTGTCAAATTCTTCTCGCAGTATAGTATCTCCCATCTGATCTTCCTCTACTTCATCTTCTATTTCTAGAATACTGTCTTCAAGTTTATTTCCTTTGTACAGGCCTTCTATATATTCCTTCCATCTTTCAGCTTTTCCGTCTTGCGTAGTACTGGTTTTCCATCTGAGTTCTTCATATTCAAACCGCCGTTTTTCTTGTCTCCAAATATCTATTTTATTTTCCTGTAGGCAGTATCTATCTTTCCCCTAGTTATACATTCTTCTACGGTCTTGCATTTCTCCTCAAGCCACTCCTGCTTAGCCAGTCTGCACTTCTGTCAACTTCATTTGCCTGCTTCACTTGCTGCATTTTTATATACTCTCTTCTCATCAGTTAAGCTCAATATATCCTTTGTTATCCAGAAACTGCTATTGTCGTTCTGCCTATATGATCCTTTGCGGCCTTAACTACCCTATCTTTCAGAGTTATCCTTTTTATTCTACTGTATTAATTTCCCCCGTTTCAGCCAACCCTTGCCTAATGCTGCCTCTGAAGATCTCTCTGGGTCCTTCAATTTGTCCAGGTTCCATCTCCTAACTTTTCTACCTTTCTGCAGTCTCTTAAATTTTAATCTGCAGTGCATAACCAGCAGCTGCCATGGGGGTCTGAATGCTGCTTGTTCACGTGGTACCACAGCATTAATTTGGTGTTGTATTCCGTTTACAATATTTCCAATAGTTTATAAGCACAGCTAAGCAGAGATATTGGACGAAAGTGCTCTGCAGCTGTTCCCTATCTCCCTGGCTTTTTTAATCGATAATTTTTCTCTTTTAACTTTTGCTGGTTATGTTGCTGTTCGGATAATTTCGCTAAAAAGGGAAAGAAGGAAACTGCGCTTAGCAGGTCCACTGTGCACCAAAAATTCAGACTATAGCACCAACAAAATTTCTACATATCGTATGGTGAAGGCTAGCTCCAGTTCAGTGATTGTAAATAGATAATTCCGTCTTTGTGTTTTCTTTATTATTATTATTATTTTAATGAATACCCCATTTTGTTTTTTACGCAATCAATAAGATGAAAAATCACAAAAAGAATGTTGTTGGTTGCATCACAATTACTACATCCGGAAAAAATACGATGCTAATTTGACTATTGAAATACATGAAGCGCTCAGCTAGCGCTTGAGATTCAATCGAGACTCAGTTTTGAGATTCGGGACGCGCTAACTGCACACTTTAAGTACCGTATATCAAACGCCAACTCTGCTTCGTTTTCTTTCTGGAAGTATTTGACTTACTGCGATGCGACCAACGCATTTTGTGATTTTTCATCCTGTTGATAGCGTAAGAAGTAATTTGAGGTATTAATTTAAAATTATAAGTTCGTGTTGTATAATATTTGTTTACGTTTTAGGATGTTGCATGTACTTACGTACTGGCGTACGTTCATAACCATGAGGGTCGTTTTTTCAATATCTGTTGTTGTTCAAGAGACATTTTTGGCGAAATAGTTGAGTGAGACACTCCACCATGGACGTCGGGAGTGAATCTGGATGTCGTGTAGCCTATTATGTACAGTTTGAGTCGAAACTCGACGTCCTGTGGCTACGTGAAAACAATCATTCAGCAAAATAGCGTTCGTCTGAAGATCTCTCTTAGCTGAAATCCTTAAGTAGGGACTACCAGCTGCTGCCGCAGCCTTTCGGCGGCCAAAGCGTGGCAAGTCATCGAGAGTCCCTCTACCTCTGTATCTCCTCCACGCCAGAACAACATTGCCGTGGTTCACTTCGAGACGCCTGGAAACTTTCCTTGATGAGAGTCCCTAATGATATATTGAAACAATGTGGATACGATCAAACTGGGAAATTGACCTTCCAGGCACGGGATAACTACAGACAAGCAGTGAGCTTCCTTCCTCGTGTCATGACTGGCACTGATAGGTCGCCTTACCAACTCCGTTGCACTGATCACGCGTGGTTGTTCATTTCCTCGTGCTCGTTGAGTGACATCTATGGATAATCTAAGGAACTATTCTTGATGCAGTTCATTCAGCGTCAGTCTTCAGGCCATCTTGGACCCAAGGTCATGCAACACTTTTTTATGTGTGTATTATGGACTCCATTTACACACCCAATATGGAGCTCATTTCAAGTTCGTGAATGGCGTGTGGGGAAAACGTGAAGAGAGGAATGTACAGTGTTATTTGTGCTTCTGATTTCTACCCCTTCCCCTACACAACATTTTGTTACTTTGTTATAAATTTCTTAATTTCTACTAAACACTGCCACTCTAAATCTCGCTAAAAATCAGAAATTGCTTGACAGATTTGAATAATTTTTGTTTTGTTTTGTTCGGGTTAACACAGGGATGGCTTGTAAAAGAAAAATAATAGGGAAAATCCAAAGGAAAAGCTGAAAAATGGAAAGAAATCTAGAAGCAGATTGCATTACCCCTCAAAGGCAACCCGCCATACACAACTGCTTGGGAGCTGTAGCCGTAGCAAGAAAAACAAGCATTGATGCATTGTAATATTAATACGTGGACTCGATAACTGAAGTACCAATTTTTAATTTAATTAAAAAAAGCGGTGTATCTCTTAGCGTGTTTGTTTATTTGCAATTCATAAAGTCTACAGGTTTATTCTGACGTTGAAGAAATTTTGGACACTTGACCATATCGTTTTACTAATTATTATAATGTTCGCTCATGTATGAATGTTTTCATGGAGAAAACCTTTATACAGGGTGACCCATTTAACCTGACAAATTGAAATAACTCGGAAAAGAAGCATCGTAGCTACCCAAAAATGTGTCTGACACAAAATGAATATCTCATCTACCCTACCTGAAATCAAACCACATCCCCCAACCCCTTTGGGGGGTGGGGCAACTTTGAATATATTCTGATTCCTCAGATCAACACATTTTCTATTTACGGTAGATAAAACATACTTTTTGAGTATTTTAAGACAAGACTCGCAACAGTGCTCCATTTATAATGCTTCTAGCCGCGGGTGACTGATCTAGCAGGTAAATTACAAATTAGACACGGTAAATTGTTTTGGAATCTCTAGAAGTACACACACCAAGGAAACGTGATACAGACCTGTTGAAAGAAAAGGATAGGTTGCACCATGTTCAAATGTTGTTAGGTTATTTTAATTCCTGCAATTATGTGGTACATTGGGCAGTTGAAAGGTGTTGGCAAGGAAAGATCCTAGGTGGGACGTGGAGGAAGAAAGGAATTGCCAAGAGAAAGGTGTGGATAATATCCTGGCAGTGTCCGCCAAATGAAAGGTGTGAATAAGGAATGAAAAAGAAGATATAACGGTGGAAGGGTTCGCCAAACGTAAAATCAAAAGTAGAACAGGTCTACTGGATGTAAATATCGATTGGCTAAACATGTAAAAAAAAGGGAAAAAATAGTGTGGATGTACTTTATATAAATGACAGGAGTGGCGGACCCCCCAAAACCCAATTAAGCGAAGTCTCCATTAAACTGCCCTAAATCCAGATTTGTAACCCAAAAATGGTGATAAAAGATTCTATAATTAATGTGAATAACGTAAAATTTGTAATTCAAATAAAACTTATTTACTAATTAATCATATGCCCTTTAGAGTTGTAAGGTAAAAATCATATAAAAACATCAAGATAAACAAATATGAAGGACATAAAGGCGTTACAAAAGAGTATTATTCTTTCCTAACGTAAATTGAGAAACAGGGGTGTAGTCGGGTGCCCCTTAAATAAACCGTCATACCAACAGTCAGAAATCACAACGAACCCTGTGGCACACAAGCGGGTGAAAGCGATGTGTTAGCAAGGACTGTGGCAGCGGTCTGCGACAGCGTGCAGTGCCGACTGTAAATCGTGGCCATGGGAACAACAACTGTGCTCTGTATTGCAGAAGTGATACACAACTACAATCAGCCACTGTGACCCCAGTCCGACTCAGTGTCAAAAGTCTGCTAGTTCGGCTATACCTTCACACTTGAGCCAATATATACTTCTACACGTGATTGCTGAATGTCCAGGTGACACCAGAATTGAAAGACTCTTTATCAGAGCATTGGTGCTACTAATTCAAGACCGATTGACCTTATTCTCGAATCGCCAATACTCACCGAGAGTGTTAAATGTTATGGAACGCGGTCCAAAATTTGTACGGAACACGAAGGCCTAGTGAAACGTAATAAGCAAGACCGTAAGCAGAAGAGAAGCCACTGCTCTTAGAAGAGTTCGCTCTCTTTCCCTGCCCAAACGGAAGTTTCACTATAAAAGTCCCTGCTCGTATTTGCTGCTACAGCACAAGTCAAGGTCCACGCCCACACTAAACTAAAAGCTCCGATCCTTTTCGGGAGAGCAAGGTCACAGCAATGCCAGATCACTCTCAGGAGGTCCGTGCTAAAACTGTCAAATACACTCCTGGAATATGAAAAATGAGCACTATGAATTCGTCGACCCAGCAGAGAGAAATTTTATTAATGGATTCTTAAGGATGCATACAGCACATGCAACCTCCCACGTCAGGGGTTCGAATCCTCCCTCGGGCATGAATGTGTGTGTTGTCCTTAGGTTAGCTTAACTTAGTAGTTTGTAAGTCTAGGGATGGATAACCGACGTAGTTTGGTCTCATAGAATTACAAACAAACAACACAAGCATACAGACAGAGCCATACGCATGTGAGTACAGTCATCAGAGCGTCAGCAATATCGAAGCTAGTAACGTATATACCCCCTTTTGCCTCAATGTAAGCTACAATTCTCCCATGCATAAAATTTCGTGACAGTCATGTAGACGGCGCAAAATGAGTTTTAATCCAGTCCCAAACATGCTCAATGCGGGACAGATCTAAGGATCGTGCTGGCCAATGTAGCTGAAGTACACCTTGAAGAACAGGATGGGTGGTACGTCAACTACCCCGACCAGGCTGATCCCCATACCTGCCCCCCCCCCCTCATTGACCTTTTTTAGGATCGGATTGAACGTCATCTTGGGCGGTCTGGCCCACCTGTAGCACCAGGTGGAAACTATATGGTAGGCCATTCCGCAAGACTACATTCGGCACTTCTACGAAATGAAGATTGAGTAAAATGAAGTTATAGACGGCTCTAGCGTCGACATTGTGGACGCTCTGGTGACTGTACTCACGTGCGTATGACAATGTCTGTGTGATCGTGTGTCGTACACATCCTCAAGGATGTGTCGATAATATTATTCTCTGTTGGGTGGACGAAATCATGGTTTTCTTTTTTTCATTTTCAAGTATATTAGCTCAGAAAGACCCAATAAGCGAAACTCCATCGTTTCTACCGTCAGGAAACTGCCCCACATCCGACAATCTCACGGAATGGATGATGACCCGAGGAAAATGTCGCCAACATGGATGTCTTGGGTGTTTTTTTTTCTTTTTTTTATAATATACTAACATTCCAACAGGTGCTGTTCGTCATGTCACCCGTTATGTCGCCCGTCATATCGGCGACGGACGCCCTACACCATGGGGGGGGGGGCTACCCACAGCATTCTAGGGAATTTTCACCTCTCAAGTAACTGCGCAGAACCCTGGAGAGTTATTGTACAGTTCCTCTCACTGCCTCAGGCGAGACGACTGGGACGTTTCTAGAGCCACCTTAATGACCTCAGTCGTCCCAAAATACTGAGAAAGTCTTCCAGTTTAGCTTAACGCACAGGGCCAGACTCGCTCAAAAGTCAAGCTGGATCAGCCCACAGGAAAGACGGCGTCTCTCCTGATTCCCACGACCGTAGGACAACCCACTACATGGACAGCGGACGCCGCCGACGTCAGTTACCACGTTCTCTGAACTGTTACGACCCAACAGAATGTATCAGGTGGCCTCGCCTGTATCGGTCGAAGAAGTGTGAGTGATAAAAGATTGCCTGCTCTGACATACCCCTGTTACTTCCTCAGTCCATCCCTACCGGAATATCTCCCCTCAGCCACAAGATACGATAATAAAATTAAAAATAATTAAATTGACTTCGAAATACAGAAGAAAATAAACATGGGGTTCTCCTGAAAGCCCTCAGTGTAATACGTCAGCGCTGCCCTTTGGTTCTTGATAAAAGGCAGCACTGTGTGATTAGATTTTACTGTACTTTACAAACTCTCATCAGAATGTCGGGGTGGGGGCTTCATTGGTATCGTTATGTACGGTTCATAAGACTCACTGAACGTGTTTCTTTACCATTCAATCTAAAATGTAATTTCATATCAGGTAGATGTCCCCCTTCGGGTATTCATTTTGTGTCTGGAACATTTTTAATACAATATGTAGTTTTCAAGTTATTTCTATTTATCACGTTAATTGAGAGACGTGTTGTATCTCAAGTCAGCGTACGTTGCATGACAAAGGATGCCGTGCAGTCACCACGAAATTTGACAGATATATTTGGGTTTTTATAGATAAAGGGAAAAGGAGATGAAGAGGCGGAATGAACAGAGAGAGAATGGAGAAGGGGGAGGGGGAGAAGAGAGCGGTCGGAGGAGATAGGCAGAGAGTTGGGAGAGTTACAGCTCAAGAGAGAGAGAGAGAGAGAGAGAGAGAGAGAGAGAGAGAGAGAGAGAGAGACAGGGAGGATCGGAAGGAATATGAATTGCAAGGGTACGGAATATACGATACGTAGGAATCGCCGGTTTTAAGGTAGTGACAGGATCTACCCATTAACGGAATCTCTCATTTATTGTCCAATTTATAATTTACGTAACTACTTCCTATGAGATGAGAATTATTCAAACATTGAAATATAAAAAGAACATGTCTTTATACCAAACTTCATGGTCGCCAGCAATTCTGGTGTGCATATCCCTATAGAAACCAACAAAATATATGGCTAACGCTGTTTGAAGGCCATGCCGCCCTACTTTGATGATGAAGGATAAATGCTAATCGATGTGGAGTCTACAATATCACAGGCGAAGAACAGTGAACAGTGAACCAAGTTCGCGTAAATTCCAACACGCTGGAGAAACAATAGATTAGTTTTTCCCTCACTGCGGTCAATGTGCGAATGAATGAAACAGTAAGCCGCGGTGCCTGAGAAATACAATGCACGCCACGATAAAATAAACTGCAGACTGTGCGTACTGACTATGGGAGGTCAGGTAATCCAATGGTACCAAAAATACAAGTTTGTCTCACGTCTACGTTGGTGCATCCAAGAAGAATCGAACGTCAATGTGGTATATCAATCACGAATAACAGCAACAGGGCGCGCTATATCCACACAAACGGCCCGAAATCGTCTTCAAAAATGTGCTCTCTACGCACAGAGGCCTTTGGCGTGTGTCCCATTAAAACAACGACACCATTTAGCCCGCGTGTTCAGCCGAACAATCGTCGCTCCCTCATCTAGAGACAACATGGAACAATTCTGCTTATATGCAGTAAACATCACCATATCTTAGTATAGGACGAATGGTGTGCGCAGGAGTCAGTATTGGACGACGTAAGGGTGTCTATGTCATTCGGAATGGCACTTTGACTGCTAAGAGGTATAGATACGAGATTCTTCGACATTTCGTTGTGCCCTATGCTGGTTCCATTGGAGATGGCTTCCTTCTGGTGTACTATAACGCTCGTCTCCACATAGCTGCACTGGTGGGAAACTTGCTTGAAGCTGAGGGAATTGAACGAACCAGCTTCTTCACCGAACTGAAACCCAACTGAGTATGTCTGGGATGCTCTTGGAAGACGCATTGCAGCCAAAGCAGCACCTTCCACATTGGTGACAGAACTGGATGATGCTCCCGTGAAGTATGGCCAAATATCACTCATGAGCTGATTGATAACCTCATACTGTCCATGCCACGCAGGTGTGCAACTGTAATGGCCGTCCGAGGTTATCACACACAATATTAGAGGGCAACGAGAATGCTTTTTCACTATTATGGTAGCCCCATGGTGCCTCGTTCTAAGTAAACGTCATGTAAACCACAAGTAAAGAACTGAGACAGCAAAATAACATACTGTATCTCACACAAATTATAATTGTAACCAATACCTGAATAAAATATGTTACTATATGTATATTGTGTTCGATGTGTCAATTGATCCTCTAAGTGTTTTGCGCAGTGTATAAAAGGGGGGGGGGGGGGAGGTTGAACGGGATGAACGGTGAGGGAAGAAGGACATAGACTAGAACATATACAGTCGTGACACTCACTGCTGTGAAAGTCGTTACCAACTGACAGTTGTAACGACTCTAGCGCTCCTAGCGGTGGGCAAGCCGCCGAGGGAATGACGATTGTTCATAATTAGTTTTGAACGTAATTAACGAAACAATTACTATACTTTTTGCGTTACAGGCATTGGTAAAACGTCAAGAGACATGCATAATACGGAAATTATTGTAAAACAGCCGAATTTAACTGATTCAGTGGTATAAAAAACATCTTCGTCATGAACAAATACTTACGAATATGTTTATATTTGCAGCTTATTCTGCTTAAAGTAAGTAGAATTTAATATATTTCTATTATGGTCTGTTCTTACAATGAGAAGCCTTTGTTTTTTTACGCGTATCAGATGTGGAGTCTAATAATTCGCACATTTTTACACCTCACTCGTCTTTCTTATACTTGCATATTCTTTTGAGTGTAATTGCAATAGCTTCAAAAGACTTTTTTTCTTATTCTTGCCGTTTGTGGTTCAGCTGTACCAACAATTATGGAATTGGGATCTTCTTTGTTGGAAAACAGTTTAATTGATTTTTCCGTTTTATTGCCATGTCCTTCAGCTACAACTGTGGTGGCTAATTTGGTTCGTTAAATACTTCAGTTACCGCATTCTATATACGTTTCCTGCGCCCCCCCCCCCCTAATCGATTTTACTGGAACTGTAATGAATAAACGTTATCGTTCCTCAAGAAGAGCGACGTCTTTCTTCCAAAGGGCAGGTCTTCTGGTGTTTCCTAGCCATGTTTCGCTTTTTAATAGAAATTGAAATTATTCAGTAAAAGCCTAAAGGTTACAAGATAATTGTAAATAAACTGCCATGTAATGTACCGTTTCGTACTTTGTTAGGAAGTATAGAAAACCTAAGGAAGGTAAATGTGGAGGTATTATTACGTTGTTATCTATTTTTATGGCACTACATACGTTCCCTAACGTAAAAAGTAAGTCAAAATTAATATAAATTATGCTATTCCTACGCACCCAGTATCGTATTCAGAAATGTAGCTTTACGACCGCTTGGAGCGCTGCTGTGGCAGTGTATAACAAAAATCTGTAGGAGTGTCGTGACTGTATATGTTAGACTGTGGACTAGAATAAGTGTGGAGTAATTAGACACCCGGCGCAAAGGGCGGGCATGGCAGTACTTGCTGGACAAGGCGAGGGAAATGTTGTGAAAACTCATTTCTTGATTAAATTAATTATAGCTTCCGGGCTAAGATGCCGTGATCCATCAATAAAACTTCTTACTCCCTATGTTTCGTTGCCTACTGTGGGCAACATCTTCAACGGTGAGTCGAAACGTCGGGAGTAAGAAGTTTTATTGATAGACGACGACATCTTAGCCCGGAAGCTTTAATTAATGAAGACGCTGGACATGAAAGGCTTTGATTATAACTCATTTCTTGGTTTTAGAGAGGCCATTGTGATGTTGATGTGGTTGCTGAGTATTATTTCTGTTGTTGCCTTTATTCTTAAAAGAACAATTCTAGCCGTTGTTGCGTTCTTTACGAATGAAAGGTAAGGAATTCGTACTGACAGTTGGCCGATGGAGTCGAGACCTTAGACGCATTTTTATTACTCATCATAATGATGGAGAACGATGTGCAACACAATTTGTTGTAATTCGCGGTTATAGGTTATAATTTACATTGATGTAATGGTGAATTGTTATTCATATTCAGTAAAATCAGACTTGCCAGGCTGGAAGAGTGAATTATCTGCAAGAAATTCACAATGTCGGGATTTTGGAATTGTTGTCAGGAAAAGGAATTTTATAAGTAAAAGTCTTACATCTTACTTTACAAATCAACCTATTACAGAAACACTAAACACTACTGGCAAATACATTTCATTCCATTCCATGATGGTGGTGGTGGCGGCTGGTGAAGCAACAATGTTGAATAATTAAAAATGTTCAGTCTCTGTTGCAACAGAGACTGAACATTTTTAACTACTGGCAAATAATTAATTTGTATTTATGAAAATATGTACTCGTATGAGTCTTCAAAAATATACAGCCCCTGTCTTGCCGAATGTTCATCAGAGTGTGGTGTAAAAATCTTTATATAAATACTCTAACGCGAAACTGACGGTACATTTTTTATATTAATCATACAAGAAGGCAAATTATCCGTAAATAATCCGAAAGGTGATTTGTCATAGATGTTGCAAATATAAAAATTTTGAGTGGTAAAAAGAAAAGTAATTTTAGATTCATACTACAGATTCTCTTTAAGTTTAGCCACCATATTAAAACCTGTTGTAAGTGGCGTATTGGTACAGGTAAAATTCGCTTAGTCAGTTAGCTGTTGGAGTTTCAATCTCCAAATCCCAGGTTCGATTTCCACTGTCCCCACAGTCTTTTTAATTCTTCGTAATGTTCAATTTTAACTTTTAAATATAGTTTGTAAATATAAGTAAGCCATTCAGTTTATGAACGCAGTATTAATATATTCCGATTCGTTACAATAATTGCAATTAATGTGTTTAAAGGAAAAACATTTGAAATAGTTGTGACTCTATTAAGAAAATCAGTTTTCACACATGGTCAGCTATATGTTGCAGCAAGTAGGGTTTGATCGTTTGATGATTTGAAATTTTATATTTGTGAACATAGAGAACAAACACTTTTAACTAATGATGGAAGGATTTTTACTGGACTTTTGTAATGCTAAATTGTGGAATAAAGGAATTAATTCCCTCATTTCTGTCTTTTATTATGTCATGTTTTTCTTTCTTTCGACTGTTTTCTTAGCATTCGCATAAAACCTATAAATTTGCAGCGCTCCAAAACTTCTCCATTAATATTGTCTATTTACATTTAAATCATTTTATTCTTTTTTTATTAATGTTCAGTCGCCCATGTTTATATACGTTTCCACCTGTGTGATTGAACTTGTGTATTCATGTGAATGTAGAAGGTCGCTTTTAATATTGACTGACTGCCGCGCAATGGCTTACAGTCGCCGCTTCGCGCTTTAGACCTCGTTTACTTTAGTTAAGAACGCATGGCTTCGTAAGTCGTCTGTACTGGCGTCTGTTGGGTGGCCAGAGACAAGCTTACTTGGCAAGAGGGCGAGGTGGCCTGTTCTTAGTATAGCACCAACTTAATCATGGTCGAAAGAGGTGACAGAAGAGACCTCTCTGGAGCTCTAGAAGAGGGTATTATGTCTTTCAGGTAGCAAGGGGTTGGTATAAGCGCTCTGGTTGGCTTTTAGTGCGCTCTACATCCGGTGTGTGGTGTGGAAGGCTTTTCGCGGGCCTTAGGTGGCAGTCTTCCTGTGACTGTCGAAGTAAGTACCTCGTCGAATCCTGCTGAGAGGATGGCAAGCTGTTAGAACCTTGCTTTCTTGTGATCAGGCCATTTTAGTTTTCTAGAGTAAGTCTTTCGCCATGAGAGGCGAAGTGTTTCTTCATTTAAAGAACTCGAGTAATTAAGTTTAGATTTAGTATTTGCATTCTCAGTCCGGAGAAGATTTTGCGCCCGGTTTTCGCGAGTTGGAATTCACGTGTGTGGCCTTCAGCCTTTGTGTAAACTCATTATGTTTGAATTTCCTTGCTGTTTTTTAGCTAAAGTTTCCGCGTCATGTCTGTATCAGCGAGTATCCTAAATATTTATCATATTTTCTGGTTTGATTCCATCTTTATTGTTTTGATATGACCGATTGCACCACATGCTTTCATAACGGTCTTTACTTCAGCCTTCTGCCATGCTTTTGCTAGTACTAGCTTTCTTCTATATGAATTATCGCGCGTGCTTTGCTTGCTTATTCTAAATTAATATCTTTTTGTAAATCCTATGTAATTCACCATGGTGGCAAACTACGTGGTACTCACAGATAGTATGCCACTGCCTCCCAGCACATGAGTTTGTTTGGTGCATAGAGTTATTTTAATTTGTGCTTCAAGACACCTGCCAGCTCGTCAAAACACCGCCGACGCTTCGTTTTGCCGCTGCTATGAAGTGTTGCTGCATGAGCAATGTGTCACAAGCATTATGCGTCTGTCTGTGAGTGAATGAAAGTACTTTCCTATATCCACTGTGTATTTGCAAATTTCATCCCACATTACCTCCATATTCATAAAGGGCAGAAACAATTTTATTTTGGCAGTAACTTTATGATTTCATTCACTTTTGTACAAGGTCTGTGCTTTATTGTGCTCAATATGGTCTCCCCACATTTATTTTCTTGTTCATTTTATTGAATAGATAATGATTCAACATATCAAACCTCTGCTTTATAGTATCATGATCCCCATCCCATGTTTAATCATCTATTCGTTGTTTTTTTTACTGTAATTTTGTGTTTGTTAAAACGTTGGCTGCTCCCTTAAGGAGTGAGCAGTTAGATAAATTTCCATTGCGTAAGTACTGTGGCCATTCATAAAGTATTTTAGAGCAGCAGTGTGCGTTTTAACTGGCATTCACAGATCTCTACTGCCAGAGATCTTACTTAGAAAACTTGACAAGCTACTTTCACAATTATATTAAATTTTTTTTTTCATTAGTATGCAAACAACTGGTCGAATTACGACCATAGGCAATACTAGTTGTAATAAATCTGTCAGAACGTTTAGAGATTTTCCGTAGAAACCTTCCTCTTTAATATCTATTAAGCCCACATAGATACTTATACACATATAACGTGGAACTAGAAATAATCCTGTTTATGTGCAGGAATCATTGCCATATCTTGGTGGTGGACGAATGGTGTGGCCATACATAGATACATAGAAAACGGTCAAACATTTTTTTATTATGAAAACATATGATAGCAGGCCTGTTATACAAAAATTTGACTAATTGTAGCACTGCACAAGATTTTTTTCTTTTCTGTATAAATGAGGGGGCGGCAGGTTTGCACATCGCATGGCGCGGCAGTTAGGCTTGTGGCGGTCCTGGTAGAATATTTATAATGTTCGTTGCAAATAAATGAGGAGGACAGTGGCTAGGTATAATGTAAATCCCACAGCTATTCGATGAAGAAGCCTTTACAACTGTCACATTCCTGCCTTATCTTCCTGGTCGCGATCTCATCTACGGAAACAGTGCGGCGGAGAGGAGGGAGAGGGATCGAGGAAGAAAGGTATTGGGGCTGAAGTCTGTGACAGGGGAAAAGGACTGCCGGCAAAGTGAGAGGAGATCTTTCACGGCCTCTTTCATAAACTGACCGCAAACAGCTTCTAACGCAAGTGGCAGGGCAGGGCAGTGCCACGCGCGCCAGTACGAGGCGTCGCGCGGCGTGGCGCGTGGCTGCGCCTGAAGTGTCGGCTGCCCGCAGCGCGGGCCGGCGCGGTGTCTGCGGTGTCCAGACACGGCGGACTTGTCGCCGCTACCTGCTACCTCTGGCAGCGTGCTGGCGGTTTCTTCTCGGCGCGCCGGAGAGCGAATCCGTGTCGGCGGGCGCGGCGGCGGCGCTGCGGCTGCGGCGGCCGGCGCGCCGGCGGCCGCGGTTCGAGGCTGAAAGATGGATGCGCCGCGCCCGCTGCGGCCGGCGCCCGCGGAAATCAAGACTAATGCGGACACGGGACTGCACTCTTGCGGTGCGCCCCGGGGGAGCCGACACCGCGGCCCGGGGAGGGGGGCGCCCCCCCCCACCCCCCACCGACGCCGGCGGCGCTGTCGACGTCACGCGGGCCGCTCTGCGCTCTGGCGTGTTTTACAAATGGCCGGCTCTGGCTCTGGCGCTGGCGCGCGCTTATTGCGGTTCGGTCCCCGGACGCCTGAAAGATTGACCGCCGGCCCGGCCGCGCGGACACCCGCCGGCGGCTTCTGATGAATGATTCGCGCGAACAGCGCTCCCGCGGGCCGCCGTGTTCACATACCTGTTCCTCTGCATTTATGACCTGCCCCACTGCTGACCGGCACTATGACGGTCTGCGAAACGAGAAAACTAGACGTGGTGCCTCTAACTGTATGCTACTAAAATTATCACACAGCTAGCGGAGACAGCAATGCTTCCTAATGCCAACATGTATAGCAGTTGCCGGTCGAGGCGGATGAAACAGCTAATTCCTATAACTGGGGAGCTATCAAAAATGGGGCCCCACAAGGTTTGGCCTTGGGTCCTTTGCTTTTTCTAATATATAAAGCAGAGTGACCGTATGTTTGTACGTTTTGCATACAAATCTACAGTTTTGTTCCAATCTTTGTGAAATTTATGAACACGTAAGTTTCAATCCATGAGGACGGTCGCCGTAAGTGTAAGAATCACATACGATATATAGTTCACGAGATATGACGTCATAAACAATGAGATGCGCGAAAAACTGCAGCATTTTGCGACTATGCTGCTCATATTCGCCTAAGCCATTGCACCGATTTCAACCTAATTTGGTACACACATTCCTTACCGCGAGGTAACAATTTCTGCATGCTTAAGAATCACATACTGCAAATGGTTCAAGAGATATTACGTCATAACCAATAGAAATGCCATATAATGCGGCGAGACTTTCGAAATACACTGTATGAGGATGACAGTACGTAGCGACTTGCAACAAACTTTAAACATAATTTCAAACCTTTATTAAACTTTTTCTCGCTTGAAACCATAGTAAAATGATGAAAGGAAAAAAGTTTCTCGCTTACTACTTTTCTGCTGTTTATGGAGTAAAACTAAGGCTCTCGGTATGACGTTAAAATTTATAATTTGAACACTACAAATTGTAGCGACAGGAAATTTTTCAGACAGTATACACACATATAGTTGAATGTACCTTCGAAATTTTATCACAGTACGACCCGTAGTTCACGAGATATGACCACATGAACAGTAACGTTCTGCTGTTCATGGACTAAAGCTACGGCTTTCAGTGTGAAGTTACAATTTGTAATTTCTACACTACAAATTATTGGCGCAGGAAAATGTACAGACAGTATACACGCATATAGTTGAGAGTACCTTCTAAATTGTATCACAGTCCGACACGTAGTTCATGACATATGAGCACATAAACAGGAACGTTAATGGAAAAGCGCCCCATCACGCACTAAGTTTTAATCTATTACTTCTTTCTTACAAATTGTATTACCAAGAGATTTTACAGTCATATACAAATAAATATACAAATAAATATACAAATGAATATATACCTGAAAAATGGCAGGAATAAATAAATAAATACCCGGGCAACGCCGGGTTTTCAGCTAGTACATCCTAATCTTCACCTATTCCCCTCTACCCATCCCTCGTCTCCTTCTCATCTATTTTTCCACCTCCTATACCTCCTTTCCTTTGCACATCTCCCCCTCCGCCCAAAATCCAACCAGTCCCATAATAGAAATGCCTCAACTCTCTTCCACTGCTACGACAGTGGTATTTCTGTGAGGAATGAAATTGCAAAAGCTGCTAAAAAGGACACAGCCTTCCTTCCTCAGCTTGATACCTACTCTATTCCGTCGGATGGCCTCAGTCACACAGCCTCGAGGCGTGTGGTATCGCTCTGGTATGCACACTTTGAAAGGTGGCAACACTGCACTTTGTAATTGTCACTCTCTGGTCAGAGAGGTTATATGTTGAAAACAGTAGACTGGCAGGGCGAGATTAAAATAGGTGAAAACAAAATAAGCAGTCTCGCATATGCGGATGGCTTAGGTGTAATGGCCGATTGAATTGAAAGGTTGCAAACCAATATTTCAGGGCTCTATCAGAGGTGCAAGGATTATGATATGAAGATGAGCATCTCCAAAAGAAAGTAATTTCAGTGGGAAAGAGATTTAAACAGATTGAGTGTCTAATAGAAGGAACAAAGTTAGAACTGGTAGACAGTTTCAAGTACCTGGGATGTATTTTCTCACAGGATTGCCACATAGTGGAAGAACTGGAATCGAGGTGCAGCAAAGCTAATGCAGTGTGTGCTCAGCTAAGATCTACTCTCTTCTGCAAGAAGTAAGCGGTGCACCGCTCTATCTTTAACCAACTTTGTTGTATGGGAGTGAAAGTAGGGTGGATGCAGGTTACCTTATTCATAAGGTAGAGGTTACAGATATGAAAGTAGCAAGAATGATTGCAGGTACTAATAGATGGGAACAATGGCAGGAGGGTGTCCATAATGAGGAAATCAAGTAAAAACTGGGAATGAACACCATAGAGGAAGCAGTTAGAGCGAACAGACTGAGATGATTCGGTCATGTTACACGCATGGGAGAAGCAAGGTTACCTAAGAGACTCATTCGCTGACAACACAGTAATTAGTTTGTTAATAAAATTAAAGCAGAAGGAGTCGGTACACACATTAATTATTGCTAAGGTTGTAACCGAATCCATACTTAGTCAGTTTTGGCTTTTAATAAACTAAACTTTGATCTTTAAATAACACTTCAATTACACAATTATCGACTTAGGTATTTCTACAGCCGCGGTGGAGTGACCAAGCGCATTAAGGCGCTATGCCCCCGTCAGGTGTTTGAATCTCCCCTCGGGTATGGATGTTTGTGTCTTCTTTAGTATTAGTTAGTTCATAAGTAGTTTGTATGTATAGGGACTGATGACCCCGCAGTTAATTCCCTTAAGATTAACAAACATTTGAACATATCTGTACTGTGTTAAATTGTGCAAGTTCCTATTGTTGCTATCAACTCCTGTTATATGTTGTCTGTCATTCCACGCTCGAGCTCATTTATACTCGTATTAACTGGTTTACATTCAACTTAGCTAATGAACTATTTTGACAATACAACATTTTGTTAATGAGGTAGATCTTGTTCACAGCACGTAAAGTTACAAATAACAATCACTACTAAGGTCGTAATAGAAATCATGCTAAGTCTGAGTTACATTAGTAATCTCAACTTTGATCTCTAATTAATTAACGGATACATAACTGTCAACTTTATCGTTTTCACTGTGCCATACCCTTAGATGTTATTCTGCTACTATCACTCACTGTTAGAAATTGTCAGTTACTCCACCCATGATCAGATTCATTTTCGGCATCAAATATGTGTCAACCATTAGTCAGTATTTTACTTAATTGATAAACTATTTGTCTGTCTGATTAACGAATAGGACCCATAGCTACAACCGCACTTTTCATTCATTGTTTAACCAGTTATCCATGTTATGGATTGCTAAGTGCACTAACAGGACCATACTCACTGCAATCAGTCGGTGCCAGGTTAATTAATTACAATATTTACTATTACTGTAATTACAAACATTCAGATAAATTTTTACATTTTCATTGCTGTACCAGTCTAGACAGGCACTGTTCCACCTGTACACAAACAGAAGTACATTCGCATACATCCACACACCCTAGTTTCCGACCATAACATAATAATTTTATTTTATGTATTACATTTAAGAATATACTTTTCAACTGCTCTTCCTTTCTAGACAACAAACTGCTGGTCGACGTCCTCTCAGCTATCTACATCTACCTACATACTTCACAATCCACCCAAAGTGCGTGGCGGAGGGTACTCAGTACCAATATTAGTTGTTTGCTTTTCTGTTCCACTCCCATGCTCCCATAATCTCTCTGATATTATCTTTGTGATCTTTAGGCGAAATGTAGGTTGACGACAGTACAATCGTTCTGCAGTCCGCCTCAGATCCAGACCCTCAAAATATCTGCAACAGTATTTCTCGAAAAGAACGTCGTGATCCTTCCAGCGACCCCCAATTGATTTCCCGAAGCATATCAGTAACCCTCGCGCATTGATCGAATCTACCAGTTACAAACCTAGCTGCCCGCCTCTCAACTGGTTCTATGTCCTCCTTTAAACTGATCTGGTGGGGATCCCAAGCACTCGAGAAATACTAAAGATGAGGTCGTAAAAGCGTTTCATTCGCTGTTTTCTTTACAGACGAATCGCATCTTCTAAAAATTCTCCCAATGAACCGAAGAAGACCATCCACCTTCCCCACACTGTCCTAATATACTCGTTCCATTTCATATCGCTGTGCGGCGCTACTCTTAGATACTTAATTGACGCGACTCTCGTCGCGAGGTCATTATGGCTCGCCTACGCACGGACACTACCGTTTCAGCCACCGCCACTTTCTACTATGTGGCAAATCTGCCCCAATTTGCGCCCACTATTCTCAACCGTTGACTGTGCACCACCTGTTGGTGCTTTGCACGTTCTTTGTCTCCATCAAAATTTGTGTTTTCTCTCTCAACTGTCGTTTTAGCTGATGACCCGTGCTTTCTTGATCTCGTTTTACTTTTTAACCATCACTAACACGGCGCAGAAAATGTAAGTCTTCCTGTGCACGGTCCTAGCAGTAAATACGTTTTCTGATAGGTGCTTATGACGAAGGTAGTTGTGTGCCCTTAAACAGACATACACACATAATCTGTTCTTCGTACCCCCTATCTTTGTCCTTCAACCCACACTCTGTACATCTCCACACTCCATGCACCTTCTCCTCTCTCCTCTTTGCGCCTATATCATGTCTTCCTTTACATCCATTTCATGCCCTTCTCTATCACCTCCTGCGTCTCCTCTTTACAGTCTTACTACTGTGATCATCGGTCCATAGACTTACAAACTACTTTAACTAATGTATGCTAAGGACAACACACACACACACACACTCACACACACACACACAGGACTCGAACCTCCGACGGCCACGCAGTGCCTTATATGGGGCTTAGAAGCATACGGCCATTCCCACGCGGCCAGGAAAGAAACCCGATCGTTTTAACAGCACATCACACAGAGATAACAACACAAAACTGAAAAAATACTACACACACTGTTGAGACTAGATTCAAAATAGTTCAGACGGAACTATCAATGTGCGCTCTTCGAATCAGTACAAAGTGGGCACACAGATTAAAATTGGTTACACACAAAGTATCCGTCAGACGATCTACGTCGAAACGTCGTCGAGGAGTGGGACAATCTGGACCAACAGTCCCTTGATGGTCTAGTGGATAGTATGCCACGACAAATACAATAATGCATCACAGCAAGGGGTACAAATGTATCCTCTAGTCTAGAACACAAATTAAAAAGGTCTACGTTTCGCAATAAAACTTGTCAATTACTGTTTTCATGAGTAATAAAGATAATTGGAATGTTGTTTTCATATATCTCTATTCCACTTTCGTGTAAAGGATCGAAAACCTCTAGAATTGTGATGATAAAACACTATTTATGTGTGTTGGCATCATGGTCCGACATTTAGTTCAATTATTTTGTAACAATTTTTATATCCTTGTGACTTTTTTAACCGATTAAAAGTTTCTAAGTCATTTTAAATGTTAATATGTTTCAGATTATTTTTTATCGATCTCATCCGCAAGGGAAATTTTAACTGGGACCTGTGGAAGGTACTCTAGCACATCTGCTTTTTTTTTTTTTTGTAAGTATTTATCGTGTATTTTTGTTTTTAATACATTCTAAATCCGAGACGATGTCCTCACTTTGGATCAGTTGGAACGAAATGTACTTCCTATCTAATCATCTAATCTAATCTCACGAAATGAGCGTCTAAGACCTGGCGCGACTGTGAGGTGACGCTTCAATGCTTGCGGTGACTTTGCCCGATTTTCACTGCAGATCTTCAAACGAAAACGCTTTGATCGCTTCTTGTAAATTAAACTTCTGTTATAGGGCTGGCAAGAGGCGAAAGCCTGAAAAAGGCGCCAAGTTATATCTCGTATGTTTTTCTGCATTTCTTATGTTTCTCTATATCCCGCAAGTTGGTTTGCATTCCTTCTTGCCTCTCTGCGTTAATTCGATTGCAGTATTGGTCCAAATTATTTTCTATCGATAATAATTTCTAAAACCTACTTCTCGAGAAGACCATTTTAAAGAAAGATTTATTATCAAATCCATAATAAAACACTAATAAACAAATTACATACGCTCAAAAGTTACTTGTTAAGACTTTCACCTCTAAGGGAACTACCTATTGACCCATAGCCAACTCGGATTCATAAAGTATTGGTCTTTGATCATATGAAGCATTTTAAATTTATTCCATATTTCTATTTATCCGGAACGCTTTTGACATTGGACCTCAGAAGCGGCTTCTAAGCAAACTTGCAGCTTATGGAATTTCTTCTCAGTTCTGCGAGTGGATTCTTGATTTCCTGCTACAAAGGACACAAGACGTAGTAATTGACAGTAAATCATCGAGTAAAGCATAAGTGATATCTGGCGTACCCCTCCATTTAGAAAAGCGTTATAGCACCGCCACTTAATGATCGATTTAGAAGACCGGCATCTCCCTTAGACTGGTCCTAAATGATGCTGTCGTTAATCGGTTGGTTAAGTCACTAGAAGTCTAAAGCAGCTACAAAACGAATCAGATAAGATGGTGCGAAAATATGAAATTTACCCAAATAACAAATAAGTCATCATTGTTGTTGTTCTTGTGGTCTTCAGTCAGCAGACTGGTTCGATGCAGCTCTCCACCCTACTCTATCCTGAGCAAAGCCTCTTCATCTCCGCATAAAAACGGCAACCTACACCCATTTGAACCTTTTTACTGTATTCAAATTTTGGTCTCCCTCTGCGATTTTTACCCCACATACTTCCCTCCAACTCTAAATTCACGATTCCTTTGTCTAAGAATGTGTCCAACTAATCGATCCCTTCTTTTAGCCAAGATATGCCATAGATTTCTTTTCTCCCCAATTCTGTTCAGTACCTCCTCATTAGTTACACGATCCACCCATCTAATCTTCAGCATCACATTTCAAAAGCCTTTATCCTATTCGTGTTCGCACTGTTTATCGTCCATGTTTCACTCCCATACAAGGCAACACTCCGCACAAATGCCTTCAGAAAGGACTTCCTTACGCTTAAATTAATATTCGGTGTTATTGAATTTCTCTTTTTCGAAAAGGCTTTTCTTCCCAGTGCCATTCTGTACTTTATATCCTCCGTACTGCGACCATCATATGTTATTTTACTGCCCAAGTAACAAAACTCATCTACCACCTTTAGTGTTTCGTTACCTAATCTAATTCCTTCAGCATCGCCTGGTTTTCTTACACTGCATTTCATTACACTTGTTTTGCTCTTGTTAATGCTCATGTTATATGCACCTTTCAGCAAACTGTACATTCCGTTCAACTGCTTTTCAGGTCTTTTGCTGTCTCTGGCAGAATTACAATGTCATCGGCTAAACGCAATGTTTTTATTTCTTCACCCTGAACTTTAATTCCTTTTCCAAATTTCTCCTTGCTATCCATTATAGCTTGCTCAATGTACAAATTGAATAACTGATATAATTTGACACAATGTCAGTTAGGGTTGCAACTGGAATAATAAGGAATATACTAGTATTCTAAGCCACAGTTGCTTGTTAAAAAAGAATTTTTTTAATACTTCATGTGTAATGCACAACGAGTTTCGATGCACTATGGCATCACTTTTATGTGCTCCACAGTAAAGAAATGCTTTATAAAAGTACAAAGTAAATACAAAAAGTAAGATTCACTACAATTTTGGAAATGATCAAAAGAGTGTTACAACATATGATCTTATTGTATCATTTTGGCCAGCAGCTGTTTTAAGACCAAGTTGTACAGAAGCCTGTGCTTGAGAGAGATATTCAGTCCAATTCAACCTAAAATAAAATAAACTGTGTACTATCTTTCTTTCTATTATTTAACTGGTAATGCACAGTCATATTTAAAAAATTACCTCCCCTTTTTATATATATTTATAAAACTGGATAAAAGTCAAAAATTTAGAATTACCTAGAAGTCAGATTGTTCCAATCAAGGAAAATAGTCAATCAACTTTCGTCACATTGATAGTGTTGCGTAAGGAACTCCATATGTCTATCTGTAATTAAGTACAAAGTATTATTTAAAATGCTGAAAGTAACTAATATATCTCATTTTAACATGTGAATTTACTTTCATATCTGAGCAGGCTGAACATACATTCAACAGTAATTGTAACACGGTGTAAAACCACACTGTGTTTAGCTCATGAGTAATATCTTTCATTGGTAGCAGTTAGTAGAAGTTGACCAGATAATTTGCAGCTGTACCTCATATTTACAATATAAGCCACCAGATAGCACCATCGTTCTACAAGCTTTTGTTTACAATGTACTTCTGCTTTTAAACCCTAGATGGCACTCCCTTACAGGTTTAATCCATGTTTACGTTTGTGCCGTAAAACTATTATTTCTGTGTCCACATACATTCACAAATCGTTTAGTAAAAATAATAACAATAAAGAGATGGAGAAGTGTATATAACGTGGATTATGTCCTAACCTATAAATTTACGAATTATACATCTTCAAAATCTTTACTAGGTACATTCCTTTATCACATGCTAAACCTATAAATTTACTAATTATACTTCTTCAAAATCATGCTCTCATAGTCTGGCACTGTACTACTGTGCTACCGAAACGCACCCACTAAAAATTAAGAAATAAAAATATATAATATCCTTAAGATACTGAGTGTCATGTACAAACACCTTTTATTAACCTGACATACTTCATATCATTGCTAAATGTCGTATTTATGATCTATGGAACAAGTATTAATCTAATCTAATCATGGTGTGCCATGTGCTGCCGTTTATTGAGCGTTGACTGTACTTGTACGACGACCTTCGTTTATCGTGTGCTTGTTGTGAAAAGAAAACGGAGGTTGTGATCATTCTTTTGTGAAATACTGCTATATAGATAGCTAAGTTTCATTTTGAAAATTATACTTTGTTTTGCTAATATATTTTGGTGTTGAAACACATTTAGATGCGATGAAGTATATATAACTTTCAATGAAAATTAAAATTTTTGCATAAAACATGCGTCATCAGGCAATTATGCACATTTATGGACACATGGAAGAAATTAAGTAAAATATAGAAAGTACGGTAATATCCATTCATCTTTGGCGGTAATATGCATCATTGGCAGATTGTGTTTGTGACTGACGTTTCTGCAGCTGTATTTATAAAAATGATCAATGGATTCATGTGGTCAACAGGTTTCAAAACGATTTTGTTTGACTACAGTTGACTAGTGGCGTATTGCAGAAATTCTGTTTCCATTCTACAACATTTTAGGGGTATTTTGCGTACGAAATGAAAGCTTCACGTTTGCCTAAAGAGAAACTAAAATTTTTCAAGCATTTTCATAACTAAGATAACCTTAAACATATGCCATAGGATTAGACATAAACTCAAATGTAATTCAAACGTATATAAATTATTCGGTATATATAAGAAATTTCAAGTGAAAAAATTCCGGTGATGTAATTTCTCGAATGCCTGCTATCGCAAATTTGACACGTACATTATATGCACTTCATATAACTTTTTTACATTTGATATTATAAATGGTATAACATGCTAATGCTGAGCACAAAATAAGAGTTATTAACTCTTTCTTGCAGTAGAAATTAATTCAGTCATTAAGGGGATAATGGTGCCTACCAAGCTAGTAGTTCAACTACAGCAGTGTATTCGACCTGTGGGGTCACGACCCCAGGGGGGTCGCAAAGTTTTGTGCCGACACAGAAGGAAGTAGCTACTTGCCCCATAACCAGGGGTTCAGAAATAAAAAAAATGTATACGTATATGAAATGTATTACATGTTAAAATTACGAAGATCATTGTGTAACATTGATTATGAATTGCGTAGATCATAGATTGTTTAATAATACAGTGTGTTAATGATGAATAAGCGCAAAGTGTGAAAACTGTTTCTAGGAACCAATCGATAGGGAAATGAACATCATAGAATAAGTAATTCTGAAAAATTAAGAAAACAGATCTATAAATGTAAATACCACTTCGGCAACAAACCGCAATTTTTTATTTTGTTTAGTACGACGCGTGTCGGGAAATAATTCCCATTTTCAAGTGTGATTTTTCACTATAGCATTTTATTTCCTGAAACGCGTCGTGCTAAAAAAAAAAAAAAAAAAAAAAAAAAAAAAAAAAAAAAAAAAATATCTTGATTGGTAGCAGAAGTGTTATTCATAATTGATCTCACAGTCGGAGGTTTTCTAAACCCATTTCAAATGGATAAAATCATATTATTATAGTGTAGGTATTTCGGTTATCCGTCTATACAACTCATTTAATGAAATATTTTATTGCGATATGCATTTCGCCTTTATTTGGAAGGCATCATCAGAGGCCTGAAATATGTACATGATTATGTTTTACAATATTTGATTGTTTTGATATTTACATTTCTTAGTATTATTAGGTTATGAACAGTTATGATGCGTTATTTATGTATAGTTACTGATATTTGGATGTTGTACTTACATTATTCCGTGGATATTGCTTTACATCTAGTGCTCATTGGTGGCTTCCGGCTGTTCTGCATCAGTTATGTTCAATTTGCTGTTTGTTGTTGCAGCACTTCACAGCTAGCACCACTAGGCACATGCCTTTTTTTTTGTGTTGTGTTTTTGTTTTGGTTGGTGTCAGACTCTGACATATGTGAGACTCTGACATAAAGCAAAGATAGGGCAAACATACTCAACAGTTGGCAACACCAACCAAAAGAAAACACAACACAAACAAAAATAGCATGTGCCTAGTGGTGCTAGCTGTGAAGTGCTGGAACAACAAACAGTAAAATGAACATAACTGAAGCAGAACAGCCGGAAGCCACCAATGAGCACTAGATGTAAAGCAATATCCATGAAATATTGTAATTAAAAACACCCAAATATCAGTAACTATACTTAGATAACGCATTAGAACTGTTCATAACCTAAAAATACTAAGAAATGTAAATATCAAATATTGTAAAACACAATCATGTACATATTACAGGCCACTGATGATGCCTTCCAAATAAAGGCGAGGTGCATATGGCAATAAAATATTTCATTAAATGAGTTGCACAGACGGATACCCAAAATACCTACACTATAGTAATATAATATAGCAACTTTGGGAAAAACTGGACAAAAGGAACTAAAAAAGCATAAAATCATGTCAAAAAAAGATCTAATTTACATTTTTTTTAATAAATTAGAACTTTCTTTATGAATATAATTCGCTTTTCAGTCTTGAGTTAAATGTAGAACATACTCGTTAAATAAAGTATATTTTTCTGTCGGAAATCATGTAAAAATAGGATAATGTATTCCATTGCGAAAAAATAAACACACACAAAACTGTTTCCAGGAATTTGAAAGAAATGTGTAGCAAAAGAAAGAAGATTAAATTTATTTTAAAGATAACGCAGTTTTGGTACGGTTCGTGAGGAAGGGGGAGCGGGGGTTGCCGAAAATATATTTATTTGGAGGGGGATCGCCAGAATATTTTTACTTGGATGTGGGTCTCGTATTCGTACAGTTTGAAAAACATTGAATTACAGTACACTTTTGAGGGATTCAACATTTGACATGTATGATGGCCGTGCGTGGTAGTTTGCTCAGAGCAGCGCGGTCGCCCGGCGCCTTAGCGCTCAGCAGGACGCGTCGCGACGCCCCGGTCCGCTTCGGCGTCGGCGTCGGCGCCGGCGTCGCGGCGATTATCGCTGGGAGCTGCGCTAATGAACACACGCGGCTGTAATTGCGCGCCCTGTTACCGACGATCGCGCCCTAACGCGGATTTATACGGCGACGCCTGCGCGCTCGCCGGCCAGCCTGGCCTCGCGCATAGCCTCACCTGGCTACAAGGCAAGAGCGCGTGGAATTGTAAAATATGATCAACTCCCTGCCGCAGACGTGGTCCCTGTACTCAGAATACGGCTGGCATCGGATGAGCAAGAGAAATGATCGATAACATCTGAAGGAAAAGAAAGTCACTTCGCGTTAATCCACCCCACGTTCCCAAGAATCCCGTAGTATCATCTACTTCTACATCCACACAAATACTCTGCAAATCCCATTTCAGTATCTGGCAGAGAGTTCATTTACCACTTTCATAACCTTTCTCTACCGTTCAATTCTCTAATAGCGCGCGGGAAGAAAGAACACCTAAATCGTCCCGATTTCTCTTATTTTATTGGGATGGTCATGTCGGCTTATGTATATCGTGCTAGAAAAATATATTCACATTCAAAAGTAAAAGTCGGTGATTAAAAATCTGCAAATAGATCTCGGCGCAACGAATAACGTCGTTCCTTTAATTATTTTCGCCTCAAATCTTGCAACATTTCCGTGAGGCTTTCCTCCCTGTAATGTGATAAAACAAAACGAGGTGCCCTTCTCTGAACCTTCTCAATGTCTTCCGTTAGTCCCGCCTGGTGAGGGTCCCACAATGGGCAACAGTACTCCAGGAGAGGACGCACAAGTGTGATGTAGGAAGTGGTGCTGTTGAATCTTCGAAGCGTTCTGCCAATGAAACGTGACCTTTGGTTCGTCTTCCCCACAACATTTTCTATGTGTTCTCTCCAATCTAAGTTATTCGTAACTGTAACTCCTAGGTATTTGGTAAAATACATGACCTTAACGTTTGACTGATTTATCGTCTAATTGAAGTTCAGCTGATTTGTTTTAGTGGTCATCTGTTTTACTTCACACTTTTCATTATTTAGTGCCAACTGCCATTTTTCGCACCATGTAGAAATTTTGTCTAAATCGCTTTGCAGTTGCTTTTGATCCTCTGTTGACTTGACTAACCAATAAACGACAGCATCATCCGCGAACAGTCTACGCGACCTATTCAGATTGTCTCCTAAATCGTTTATAAACACAAGGAAGAGTACGGGACCTATAACGCTTCCCTGGGGAACGCCAGATATCAATTCTGTTTTACTCGATCACTTACCGTCAATTAATACGAAATTTGTCCTTTCTGATAGAAAATCACGAATCCAATCGCACAATTGTCGCGATATTCCGTAAGCACGGAATTTCATTAAAAGCCGCTTCTGACGTACAATGTACAAAAACATCGAGGAGCTTCTCAACCTGTGTGGATTCAATTTAAGTGCCACGACCCTATGTGGTTGCGGAAAGGTAGAATATCCAGACCCTTATTTTCCTAAAATGTTCTCGACACACCACTTGCAAGTAATCTTCGGAACATTGGTCATCAGTTCCCAACAGCCTCCATACCCTGTTAGCAACCACGATATAGCAACATTTAAACTACTGTACGATTCTGTCGGCAGTGCCAACTGCTACTGCTCTACTGCTCCAGGACTGGGACTTCCAAGGGAAGATCCACACATGATTTAACTATTCTACGACGTGCCAATCACCAGGACAGAGAACGATCATCTTACGAATATGTTTAACCACGTGCTGCATCCATGTCTGCATCAAAACACGAGTGTACGTTTACATATGAGTGTAGTAGTTAAATGTGGTTATTTATATGCTCCTGTTACGTATTGAGATGTACAAAGACCAGAAAACCCTTTTAGTGTGTTATTCCAACTGACTGCGTAAACATTGATTGACTGGCAGATTGAAAATTTGTATCCGCAGGCCTAACACAGCTCTTGCTGTACATTCAAAGCAATACTGTATTCTTACTTTACAAGACTATATTTCATTGTTGATTTAGATACTTAGTTAAACTGCGATTTATCATTGTTACTGTTTTATATCATACTATGTCTATTATCTTGTGTTACAAGTAAAGTCTGTTTGTATACTGTGTATCGGACAAGTCTCACATTGGAACTGTCCCTTTTAAGGCAATCTAACTGCGTAATGCATACTTTGAATAATTAATAGCTAACTGTAATGTAACTTTTCCTGTTTTGAGATGACTGTATGGGTACGTTCCGAAACCCAAAGACAAAAAGATAGAGCACCAGCGATGCTCCGGCTGCAACTGAGCCGCGACTCATTTTTAATGGGAGGCCAGTTTATCCTTGGAGAATGTGTATTGCACGCCCATTAAATCCCGCCAGCTTGAACTGTGGTTGAGATACTTTTAATGAGGCGTATGTCTGTGGAGGAATGGCCCCTCATTCTCCCTCAAAATTTGAAACCCGAGAACGTGCTGATGGTGGACGCTGCCGTCTAAAGCCCACCATGCAGCGGGGATAACGGTCAACACAGAAACAACCGGTTTTCGGCTATACCGGTTTTTCATCCTGTAAAAATCCTCAAGATATCTGATTAGTTAAGTAACCGGTTTTCCGTTTTATATTGCTGTTATCTACAGTAACAAATGTTGAAATAAATAGTAGAATAAATTTTTAAGTCTTCCTCAAACTTTTGCATTACACATTTCTTCTAAATATGTACCCTCCTGGAAAAAAGAAAAAAAATGCCATGAATTCGTCAATACAGCACAGACTAATTTCACTGGCACATACTTGATTATGTATACAACACACTATAACACGTACGTGATTATAGAGAATGCACAATGGCCTGCCATTAAATTTCCATCTGGTGCCTCAGTTGGGCCAGATTTCGTGGCAGTCGTGCACATCGCACAAGATGACGTTTCATCCAGTCCCAAACATGATCAGTAGGGGACAGATCTGCGGATCGTGATGACCATGGTAGTTGACATACACCTTGAAGAGCACGTGGGGAAAACATATCGTCTTGAACACCATGGTGCACGATCATGTGTGCCGTTAGGGCTTCTTCCGCTCAAGCCCCAGCATTGTTCAGCCCGCCTCCAGTGGCGTCGCGGTGGGAGCTTATGGAAGGATGAATAGACGGGTGTTGTCTTCAGTAATGAGAGTCGCTTCTGTGCCGGTGCCAATGAGGTCGTAAGCATGTAAAAATCTGGAGTGTATACGAGAGAGGCACACGGGGCTTTCATCTGGTATCGTGGTGTGGGGAGCCATGTCCTGTACTGACCGTTCTCCTCTGTTGATCATCGAAAAAAATTGAACGTTGCCCAGTGCATTCAAAACCATCATTCAACCCTTCTTACTACCGTAAGTGCACCAACAAGACGATATGCTTTTCTCACAAGACTATTCACGTCTACATGTATCTACATTTACTTGGATATTCTGCAAGATTATCCCTGACAAGGTACTAAACGGTACATTGCAGAACATTTTATTTACTATTACCTTATAATTACAGAAATTTTCTGAAAATTTTTATTTTCTATCAAAAATTAAAAATGGCTAGGAAACAGCAGAAGACCTGTCCTTTGGCAGAAATACGCCGCTGTTCTGCTCAGAAACATTAAGATGTCTTCACTACAATTCCACTAAAATTGGTGATAATGGAACGTAGGAAACGAATATGGAATGCAATGACTACAGTATTTAACATACCAAATCAGCCACCACAGCTTTAGGTGAAGGAAAAACTTCACAGATGTTGTAAGAAAATGGAAAAAGCAACATACTGAACAAAGAGGAACACAATTACACAATTGCTGCTAGAGATGAACCTGAAACGAGAAGAATCTTCAAAACATTGTCTTCTGAAGCTAAAGTAATCACAATCGGAAAAAAAGCTCATATAAGAATGACGAGTGAAGCCTAAAAGTGTGCGAATCATTAGACTCCAAGCCGAATAGATAAGTGTCAAAAAACCATTTGTCATAGTAAGAACAGACCACAATAGAAAGTTATGTATCTCTTATGTTTATATTCTACTTACTTTGAGCGGAATAATGTGCAAATATACGCACATTCGTAAGTATTGGTTCATGACGAAGTTCTTCGTTATACCTGTGAATCAATTAATTCTCTTGTTTTTACATTAATTTCCGTATTATGTATGTCTCTTGATATTTTACTAATCCCTGCAATGCAAAAATTATATTAACTCTTTCGTTAATTACGTACAGAAATAATTATAAACGTACAGTACTCATCCGGCGGCTTGCTCACCACTAGGAGCGCTAGTGTCGTTGCAACTGTCAGCTGCTAACAACTTTCACAACAGTGAGTGTCGCGATTGTATGTGTAAGACTGTGGTATTATTTGTAGATTATCTTAGCAGTGTCGCAGCTCCGGTATTTTCATCAGATTTTATTTAAGTAATCAAATGAAATTTAATTCTGAAAATTTGTTATCAGATGACTAGTTCACATACAGATAAATTCTTAATTTCGTAAGTCACTAACTGTCAGGGCCAAAATAATGCAAACAGTTTCAACAGTAAGCTTTCATACGACAATTTCTCTGGTGATCATCTCATAGAGAGTTATTTAATCTTTGTTGTATAACAGTCAGTAAATGTCAGGCCCAACACAATTCCAGAAAATTAATTTTCAAGTGATTAAAATTCTTTTTTGTGCTTCCGATCAGGAATAGTTAAAGATACGCGATACGCATACTTACAACACCTGAAACTAACTTAGGCAGCCCATATTATAGGACAATTTTATTGTGTAGATGTACCAGCAATTTATTTTATTGTTTCAGTCTGCCAGTCTATCAATGTTATCGCAGTCAGTTGCAACAACACACTAAAAGGGTTTCTCATTTAGCAACAAGACAACAATTTTGTAGACAACTTTCGTAACAGTGATAAGCATTTGACAGCATACTGTTATCAATCTCACACAACAACCTCCTGCATAGTCTGAACTCCAAAAATATGCGAGTCTGACACATGGTTCCTTTACTAAATACATTAGTTTTTGTGTCCTCTACCATCCCTGTTTGATTGGCCATTGAATTATTGAAGACTCTGTATACGATAGTGAAAACATTATCGAACACTTTCTCAAAATTTGTAAATACTGTCTTTCTCCTTTAAACTAACATTTTTCAGTAAATTGTCGTCACCGCAGTGGTTAAAAAATGTTCAAATGTTCGTAAATCTCAGGGACTTACCTACTGTGGTTGTCAGTCCTTAGCCTTACAAATTACTTAAACAAACTTAGGCTAATGACAACAAAACCACCCATGCCCGATGTAGAACTCGGACCTCTGTCGGCGACCATCCGCGGGCTTCGCAGCTAGGCGCTTTAGAGTACTCGGCCACTGCGGTCACACTCGTCCTCCAATAACCTTGTACTGGTGCTAAAGACCTAGCCGTCGTGCGCCCTCGTCATCCTGTCCATCCATCCATCGGCGACTGCACCGCGGCCGCAGTGGTTCTCACAGTGGGCTCGCATTCGGGAGGACGGTGCTTCAAAGCAACCTCCGGCCAACCAGATTAAGATTTCCCGTCATTTCTCCACAAAAACAATCGGCAAATGCTGGGTTCGTTCATTTGAAAGGCCGCGGGCCATTTCGTTCTATATTCTTACCCAAAGACACCGAGCGTGTGCACCGTCTCTAATGACCACGCTGTAGACACTACGTTAAACCCTTATCTTGCTTCGTTGAATAGCTTGTCAGAAAGTAATAACAGCGTCACCAAGAAAGAATCTCTAGTGAAACTTGCTGGCAGATTAAAATTGTGTGTCCGAACCGGGATTCAAATCAGGTCACGCTCCGCTGCAGAGTGAAAGTTTTAAAAAAATGTTCAAATGTTTGTAATTCTATCGGACCAAACTGCGTGGTCATCAGTCCGTAGCTTACAAACTACTTCAACTAACCTATCCTAAGGACAACACACACACCCATGCCCCAGGGAGGACTCGAACCTCCACGGCGAGCAACCGCGCGCTCCGCAGCGAGACGCTTTAGACCGCTCGGCTACTCCACCGCGGCGTGAAAGTTTACACAAGAATCGAATAATTTACATATATTGATGGGTGCGATTTGTTTTTATGTTTAATTTATGTTACTGCCAAGCTCGCGTATTCACACCTTTACTAGGATTTACCGGTTTCGGCGGATCTTTCCGACATCATGAGAACTAAAATAATCACACAGAATAGGATCAATAAAAACACCTGCGTCGCTAACGTGCAGCAACCATTAAAAATCTTAATGTGTAAACACTATAAAATGCTGCTTACATACCTGTCGAAAAGTGATTGTCCAACTATTCTGCATACTTCTGTCTGTAGTTCGTGTTGCGGGTTTGTCAGATGATGTACACAGTGTTCCCCCACAACATCTCGCACTATAGACATGCGTCTTGTTGGCATATTATTGTCAGGCTTCATCACTTTCTACTGCGCGAGCACGCGTAGTGTTCATGCGCCGACAGTTATGTAACTGATCACTAGAGGGCGCAGATGGGTCGTGATATTTCTCATAATTATATATATATATATATATATATATATATATATATATATATATATATATATATATCGCCTATGACATCGCGCGGGCGGTGGGTTGGGAGGGGGGGGTTGCAAGATCTTCGTGCTCTGACGAAAGTCTTGGATTTTATGCTATTTCGTCCGTCTGTGTTTTCCAAAGGTAGATTTATTATGATTGCCAGTATGCTCACGAAAGCTAGAAAAAGACCTACCTGTCTGCCCAACATAATAGCCTTTAGTACCCCCATAGTGAAGTTTGTACACCTCCGCTTATTTTAGTTCTGATGATGGCGGCAGGATCCGCCGAAACCGGTAAATCCAAGTAAAGGTCTGAATACGCGACCTTGGCAGTAACATAAAGTTATACAAGAATCTGCAGTGGTTGTAGGGCCACGCGGTGAATCGGTCAGTCAGGGCGGTTGCGGAGAGTGAGGGGACGGCTGATGTGGCAGAGAAGTCCACAGGGACTGCGAGCGAGCCGGCGACTCGGGGGTGCCAGGGGGAGCTTGCGGGCCGCGAGTGCAGTTCGCAGTTAGCGCCGCCGGCCGCCCAGGGGACGGGCCGCTGGGGACCCGCCAGGAGCTCGCGAGGAGGCGAGAGCCGGCGGGCAGATGTGCAAGGCTGCGGAGGAAGGTTCGTAGCATGTGCATGGCAAGGCTAGCGCTTTGTCTGGGAGGCTGACACTGTGCCAATGCAAACGGGACCCCAGCAGTCTGATCGCTTGTCTTCTCACGGAAATTGCACCACCCAATCTGGACCCTCCCAATAGATCTCCATCATATCTTCGCGGCAATGTCCCACTGCAGTACATTTTTACTGGAATACAGTTTCCTCAGACGTATACATCTGCATACATACTCCACAATCCACCGTAAGATGCGTGGCGGAGGGTACACTGTACCACTACTAGGAACTTCCTTTCCTGTTCCACTCCCAAATAGAACGAGGAAAAAAAGAATGCCTATATGCCTCCGTATGAGCCCTAATTTCTCTTATTTTGTCTTTGTGATCACTACGCGAAATGTAAGTAGGCGGCAGCAATATCGTGCTACACTCAGCTTCAAATTCCGGCCCTCTAAATTTAACTCAACAGAATTTCACGAAAAGAAAGCCGTCTTTCCTCCAACGATCCCCAATTGAGTTGCCTGAGCATTTCCGTGACACTAGCGCATTCGTCGAACCAGCCAGTAGCAAACCTAGCTGCTCGCCTCTGAACTGCCTCTATGTCTTCCTTTAAACTGATCTGCTGCGGGTCCCAAACACTTGAGCAATACTCAAGACGTGGTCGTACGAGCGTTTTATACGCGGTCTCCTTTACAGATGAAGTACTTGTTCCCAAAATTCTCCCAATAAACCGAAGTCGGCTGTCCGCCTTACTCACAACTGTCCTTACATGTTCGTTCCATCTCATATTGCTCTGCAATGTTACGCATAGATATTTAAACGACGCGACAACATCAAGAAGCTCACTACTAATGGGATTGTTCTTCCTACTCATATGCATCGCCTATGCATAGATGACATACCTGCGATCCGTAAGGTGTACCATCGCCCGCTAGTATACACCCAGCCTCCCCACTCCGGTAAAATCACCGGAAGTCAGGAAGTACTCACATTCGTCACTGGAGCGCTGCAAGCATGCCCTAGTCTGGCCGTCCGCCGCTGTTCGCACTTACAACGTTTGTTGCATTCGGATTATTTTTCTGTTTATGGGCTTGCTATTTAGATACTTAGCCCGTTCCAAACGTTCAGTCACTTCCACTCCAATGTTCTTTAAGACGACTGGTATAACTGTTTTACATATTACCTCGCCTAATTTTTCAGTATGTTCTGAAGTTTCACTTGCGCACTGTAAAATCGTCGCAGTGTTCAACACAGTGACAACTGAAGAAGTTAATATTGTACAAGCTTGAGAGCTGACAAATTTGGCATCTCATGAGTGATTTCATTAAGTTTCAAGATGTAAAAGTTTAATTCTAGACCTCCACGCCGGCCGCGGTGACCGAGGGGACTAAGGCGCTCCAGTCACGGTCTGCACGGCCACTACGGTCGGGGGTTCGAATCCCCCCTCGGGCATGGATATTTGTGCCGCCCTAGTTCGTAAGTAGTTCATAAGTAGTTTGTAAGTTTAGGGACTGAAGACCCTGTAGTTAAGTCCCATAGACTTTACAAACATTTGAATATTTCTAGACCTCCACAATTTAACACGCAATTTATTTTGTTCTAATTTTACCAGCTTTTCGTGTAAAGTATCACACTATATGTGACTAGAAGAACGGCAACTTACTGCCATGATTTTCGAGCAGTTGGACATTGGAATTAATGCTCTGGCCATGGTTTTCCTCAGTGCTTTCATATTTTCGTTTTTTGAGTGTGATATTCATTGTAAGTTTTTTAATAGTTCTACCTACTTCTTTTGCTTTTTGCTTTTACAACTTTATAAGCTGGATAAGAAGGAAAAACAGAAGGAACAGCAGTATCCAGCAATTTCTCAATTTTTAATCCGGGCCGATAATCAGACTCTCGGAAATGAAGGCTACATACCACATACGGTCTAAAGTTGAAATTGGGCGTATAATCAGCTGCTTTCAGCCACTGTTCTCTGATATCACTTTTGCTGGGAAATTCGTGAAATGAATCTCCTTTCGCTTTACCACTTCGGTTTGTGCAGGAATACACCATTGCTATTAAAACCTGTGTTGAGACGTTACTGTGTTAAGGTAATATACGTAAGGTAATATCATACAAAGTAACTAATCAGACCAGATATACCGATGGGGTAGAAAATTAGAGTGCGCCTGTGAAGAAACATGAAGATCGGATTATTGAAAACCTTGTAATGGTGTTCTAATAACTACTACTACGATTTCATACCTTCTTATTACGGAATCAATCCACTGTAATTCACTGATCATACCTTACGATACTCTTGCTAGTCTAGCAGTCAAACGACGTGAAATTAGACTGTTTACTTAGTTTCCACTGTTGATTACAATGTTCGTGCAGGGCGGGTATAGGGTACGCTACTAGCACCGCAGCGGCCAAGACGGCAACTTCTTGATGTACGCTCCAAAACGCGCAAGCCGAGCGAAGTGGGAAGGCTGGGAGTATAGTAGCGGGCGATGGGTATACGGAACCCTCATGTTGAGACAGCAGACACCCAACCCAACGGTCGACTGGAGTGGAGTCTGGTGTAGCGTACACTCCCTTAACTTACCGACAGCGGCACGGACTACATGGTACTACTACGTGAACGGAAAATACCCCACGCAGTCATGTCTGCACAATAATCACCAAGCGGCTATGACACTGTGCCAGACGTGCAACGTGCATGATACGGGCATACACAGCGGCTAGTCTGCGGAACGGCAAAGGAAATTTGGCAACTGCTCTGCTGCCTTTTGGCCTTCGTTCAGCGCACTGCGCCTCATGATATTCAGATGACGACCTTACACTATCCTTGATGACATTCCATACCCGAATATGAAGAGAATGCAGCAAACTGGCTGAAGACAATGACAGTGCACTATATATTAGGCACAACGGAACACGACGTCGGTGATTATAGAACTTTTATAGAGAGCCAACATTCGAAAATTAAGAGAAATGCAAACTACCGGAAAAATTATGCAAACTTTCTCCTGAAGGTGTTTGATGACTTGTTGGTGGTCCATTGAAGCCACGCATGAACAGATATTAAGTGAAGTAACTGAAAATAAACTGGTTCATTAATAAAAATTAGAGTTATGACCGAATTTACCGGTAATAAACAAACCACGAGAAGACGGCCAAGACTCCGGAGAGTCCAGAAAATCTTCTTAAATACCTTCCTTACATTCAAAAAAAGTCTTTTTCAATTTTATTTTTAATTTAAAAAATTCTGTAGACTTAAAAACACAATGGTTAGGACGAGCCTTTTTGTTTCTTCTGTTGTCTATTTGTAAATACAAGAACACATTATTTCTTTCTTTTCCCTACCCTTAGTTTAATCTTTGATTTAGTATAGGGTAAAAGTGGCGGTGGCACAATATATAAAGGGGTAGAAAAAGCGAATTATAAAACATAACAAAAAACAGAAAGAAAGGATAAGCGGTAAGAGATCGTTCTTTTATTGAAAGGTTCGCGGGTTCGATTCCGCCTGGCACTCCTTGGCAATGAAAAAACAAATAAAAAAGAAAACCAAAAAAGTAGCACAGTGGTAGAATGCCAGACTATGAATCCAAAAATAGCGTGTTCGATCCCCGCGAGGTTGTAGAATTTTTATCTGTCTCTTTCCACTTCCTGTGGCAATGTTGCTGACGTGAAAAATATCGAGTAGCTCCGTGGTTCGAAATCCACGTTAAACTACAGGTCCCCCAAAAACTGGCTGGGTGAGTCGGGGGGAAGGCAACGGTATTCCACCTCCAGACATGACCATGCCTATTAAAGCATTGTGGTGTTCAAACAAATATTCGGAGTGTTGACTGCTTTACCTTACATTACCTTATCTAACAATCGTCTTCTAATCAGATTGCGTGCTTATGGAATATTGCCACAGTTGTGCGATTGGATTAGTGATTTTCTGTCAGGAAGGATACAGTGCGTTGTAATTGTCGGAAAGTCATTGAATAGAACAAAAGTGATATCTTGCGTTCCCCATGGAAGTGTTACAAGCCCCTAGTGCTCCTTATTTTACAAACGATTTAAGAGACAATCTCTTAGACTGTTCGTGGATGATGGTGTCATTTACCGGTTAATAAAGTCACCAGAAGATTAAAAGCAACTACAAAATGATTTAGATAAGATATTCGCATGATGCAAAAATTGATAATTGACCTTTAATAGTGAGAAGTGTGAAGTCATCCATAAGACCACTAAAGAAACCGTTAAACTTCATTTGCATGGTAAATCAGTCAAATCTACATGCTGTAAATTCAACTAAGTAGCTAGGAGTAACAATTACAAACAACTTGAATTGGAAAGAACACATAGAAAATATTGCAGGGACGGCGAACCACAGGCTACGTTTCATTGGAAGAACACTTAGAAGATGCAACAGTTCTACTAAAGAAACTGCGTACACCAAACTTGTGCGTCCTATTTTGCAGTATTGTTGCGCATTATGGGATCCCCACCATTTGGGACTGTAGGACGATTTAGAGAAAGTTCATAGAAGCGCATCTCGATTTGCATTATCGCGATATAGGGGAGGCAGTGTCATTGAAATGATGAACGAGTAGTGGTGGAAATCATTAAAAGAAAACAGCATGAGGAAGCATTCTTGCAAGAGAGACACATTCCGAGTTGTATGTGATGCTTATAATGCTGCTGGAAGTGTTATTTGAAATATGGAAGATTAAAGTTGCTCATAACCTAACTCCTGAACTGCATTGTTTACCCATTGCGTGTGTTGTTAGTTGCATTTCTGTTTAACAGATTTATGTACATTGACTCGCAAACGTGCTTCACAACACGCACAAACAGATACGTGTAGTAAATAAATGAATAATAATAATCATTATAATGCTTTATGTGCTTCGTGTGCTATTCATTATTACACCACTATCTAAACTGCTCAAAACAATTAGACGATAACGTGAGATATCACATGTAGATTAAAATTGTAATTTGAGTGTGATAGTTTGAAACAGTATGATAGTTTGCTGTCTCAACTCTATACCTGATTTTACGTGGCATTTAATTAGAGCGAGGTACCATGGAGTATCATAATAGTGAGATAGTCATTCTTGTTGCCCTCTAATATGGTGTATGAGTACTTCTGTCGACCAGTACAGTTACACTCCTTAATGTCATGGACAGTATGAGGTTATCAATAAACATTTGAGGGATATTTGGCTATTATTCCATGAGTGCAATATCCAGCATTGCAACCTATGTGGAAAGTACTGGTGTGGCTACAATGCGTCTGCCAAGTGCATCCCAGACGTGCTTAATCGGGTTAAGTCCGGCGAACAGCTGGCCACTTCATTCGTTCAGTTCCCTCAGCTTCAAGATTATTGTCCACCAGTGGGGACGAGCGTTATCGTCTACCAGAAGGAACCCATCTATTATGCCACCAGCGTACGGCGCAAGGAAAGGTTGCAGGATATTTTATCCATACCTCTGGGCGGTCAAAGCGCCATTCTGAACGAGAAAGAGGTCGATGCGTGCCCACACCATTCGGCCACCTCCATGATATGGTAATATTTCCTGGATACAAGCAGGAGTGTACCGAGTTCCACGTTCCATCCAGATGAGGGAACGACGAATGTCCAGCTGAGCACAAAATCTTGACTGATCTATGAACAGAACCCGGCGCCATTCGTTACGACTCCAATCCTGATGTATGTCCGCCCAGTTTCTGTGGGCTAAGCGGTATCGTAGTTTTAATGGGACACACACCATAGGCATCCGTGCGTAGAGGCCATATTCCCGAAGGCGCTTTCGGACTGTTTGTGTTGATATTGCGCGTCCTGTTGCTGCCTGGAGGATGCTTTGCAGCTGAGTTGCATTCAGCCTCCTGTCTCGACGGGCTGTTAACCGGAGATAACAGTCATCTCTTGGTTCTGCTACCCGTGGACGATCTTGACCTTGCCTTCTTATAACGGCTCCTGTTGTCTGAAATCGCTGAAATTTACGCTTCGGGACACTCAAATATTTGCAGCCACCTACCTCCGTGTCTGTACAATACCACCTAGCCACACAACAGCCAGTATTACGTCACACTGACCAGGCCGCGACCGCCAGCTAACTGCGTGGCCACTGGGGGTGCAGCCCACTGCCTCGAAGCGGTCACCGCCTAGGTGCTGTTGGTCTGTCCCACATCCAGCCTTCCTATGTCTCTCCATGCCACAGCTCCGGGTAAGTCACGTTCTTGTTGCATTGCATACCTGCTCACTACACTCTCTGAAGCCAACTGCTTGTGTAATTCGTTGGGGAGGGCAAACACAAGTCAACACCTATCCCATTTGCAGCAAGTTTTTGTTATTACCACTGTCTCGGTTCCATAATGTTGTTGTCTCCAACTCCGTAGACCCAGAGAAAGACGTCGAACCATTTTGGCTTATTCTGACGACGACAATACTTCATAACTTAGCTATCTCAACTGATCCCCTTATTGTTTTCACCAATGTTCATCACATCTGATACAAACCTCTCTGCATCCCACGCACAGGGCGATATAAATCACAACCCATATCATGACTAGCAGAAGATACCACTGCTTATTAATTTATGGGAATGCACCTCTCCCGCCCCTGCCAAATACACAGACACCACCCCAAACACGAACGAATAAAAGATGTGATATTCGAATAGTTCCAAATATAGTAATGCAAGTAATTCTTCTGTGTGCAAATAGCATAGGAGGATGTGAATGCTCGAAACGCGTTACATTGTTTTAAATTTAGCGTCAATCAGTGAGAACGTCTTGAAGCGCAGTTCCACGCAGTGCTACTTTGTCCGGAGACGTACAAGTCTGTCTGCTGGATCGTAGTCGGCCGCGGTGGCCGAGGTGACTGAGGCGCTCCAGTCACGGTCAGCTCGGCCACTACGGTCGGGGGTTCGAATCCCCCCTCGGGCATGGATATTTGTGTCGTCCTAGTTCGTAAGTAGTTCATAAGTAGTTTGTAAGTTTAGGGACTGTGACCCCCGTAGTTAAGTCCCATAAGCTTAACAAACATTTGAACATTTGCTGGATCGTAGCACTGCTACCTCGATACACACACTCGGTGAAACGTTACACAGTCTGGATGAAAACAATGCATAATCTGCCTACAGGCGGAAAGAGGGTGCTATTTAAATATTACTTCGGCCGATCAGGTTTGTGACACTTGAGTAAATTCGTAATGCGCCGCCTTTTGTGGGATTGTACCAACTCGTGTTGCCAACTGTCTGAGCCGATAGACTAATGACAATTTCTTTTCAATACGCTCATAAAGAATGCACTTTAATTGATGCTGATATGTCATATGAAAATAAGAGTAATAAACCCGAAGAAAAAATTCAATTGGTAGTTTTTTATGGGCATCGCCACTTCAGATTAGTATTTTATGCGCTTCCATCATGGTCATCAGCATCCTATAAAATTTTTGCACAGTGACCCATAAAACAAGTGAAAAGACAGTGTTTACATAAGACTTAGTACGGGGCATGACAGGGGTAGTTTACAATAGACAATTACACCGCTTGATCGATCATCGTGAAATTTGGTAGATATATACCGCACGGTTGTAGGCACCACGTCAGTAACTGAGCGGTCGCACCCATCGGTTGGTTCGAGACCTCCCTCGGGCAAGGGTGGTTTTTATTTCTTTTTCTTTAGCGTAAGTTAAAGTTGTTTTTATGTCTAGGACCGATGACCACAGTAGTTTTGCCCCATTGGATTAAAAACAATTGTACATTTTGGTAGATAAGTGTAATTTCCTACATACATCGGAGGGAAAATATGAACAGAGAGGGATGAAGAGGAGATTGTCACATAGGTAAGGACAGTGGCAGAGAGATGGATAGGAGCATAGAGGGGAGGGGGAAAATGAGGGGAGGGAGGAGATGAGTGGAGGGGAGATTCAGAAGAGAGCAGGAGATGGTCAGAGAGACGATGGAGGAGTACGGTATATTGACTAACTGTGAATTCGGATAAATAAATACCCCAGCAACGTCGAGTCTTCAGGCAGCTAGTATCACAGAAGCCTAAGATTTAGGTGAGAAACACACATAGGGGAAGTGATGCGCTGTGGAATTAAGTGTAGGAAGAAGTTCAGTACGTATATCTAATTCCAATGAATATTTACCAATTGCACAACAGTCGCAGCTATTGTGCAATAATTTTAACCGCGAATTCGGAAAATACTAGAGCTGCAAGTTCACATGACTAATATAGCATAATTTGAAGGTCTAATTTGAACGATAATATTACATCTACATTTGTGATAATTAATGTAAAAGATCTATAACCAAGAATACCAAGGTTTTTATTTCGTGAAATCCCCTTAATAAAGTATGTTTTACATTTTTAAAGCATGTTTCGTAGAAACGACATAAGCACTATTACTCAAAATATGTGTAAAATAAACTTACCCATAATTTTTTACTTTCCTTTTATTTGTTTATTTATCATTTTATTTTATCTGCGAAGAGTCAATGGTTATAGGATTTGCTGCAACAGATGCAGAAGATGTCAGCTTAAGTTTGATTAATTTGTTATGCGGAACAGTATTCGAGTTCCTACCATGTTCAATAAAAAATGTGATAAGCCATTCCTAATTATACAATGCACTTCATAACTAAGCTTTATCTCTTCGAGGAAAGTTGTAAGAAAAGGTGCACTTACGATTAGGTATAATAGCTTAGTTCAGGTAAACGATCAACACTACTTAGTGTATCTTCATTGTTCCCAGAACGCCACAGACAATAGTGTTTCACACAACAATAAATGACAAATATAGTTCGGTTTCTTATTTAGGAAGACTGTATCAATTCTGGGTAGGGACGCGAGTAATTCAAGAAGAAAAGAGGACTATGCTGTATTTTTTCTTGTTTTTCATTTTTTTTGCGGGACGAATGGAAGGCTTGAAACAATACCAAAAAACGTAAATTATCAAGAAGTTAATTTGATTCTTAAAGGAAGAATTGGACACATCGTTGTTGTCTGATATTTGAGTGGATGTGGTTGACAGGTTTGGAGTTATATGTGCCAAATACAGCCTGCAGAACCCATTATTCGCCTGTTTGACTCTTGAAGAGAACAACAAGGTTACTGCAAGCCGGTTAAAATAATGGGGAGAAAGCTTTATCTATACCGAGCGCAGATGTCAGCTGCATCGTGTCGCCACATAGCCAGTCAGAGAATGCTATTTCTCCGCTAAAACTATGTGTTAAATCAACATCCTACTATTAATGTATTGAACTGACACTCAACATCATCTACATAGATATTCTGCAAGTCACATTGAAGAGCATGGTAGAGGGTTCATCGAACCACTTTTATGATATACAATTCCATTCTCTAACAGCTAGCGGGAAAATTGGACAGATGAATCTTTTTGATTTCGATCTGATTTCTCTTATTTAATTATGATGATCGTGCCTCCCTGTGTAGTTGGGTACTAACAAAATACGTTCAGTTCGAAAGAGATAGTTGGTGAAAGAAATTTCACAAATAGATCTCGCCGCAACGAATAACGTATTTTTCTTTTAATGATTTCCACCACAACTCGTGCATAATTTCTATGATACTGTCTACCCTATACAGCGATAATCCAAACGAGCTGCGCTTGTCTGAACTTTCTCTACATCGTCCATCAGTCCCCCCCTGGTTGGGATCTCACAATGCGCAGCAATACTCCAAAATAGGACGCGCAAGTGAAGTATAGGCAGTTTCTTTAGTAGAATTGTTGAATCCTCTAAGTTTTCTACCAATGAAACGTAGCCTTTGCTTCACCTTCCTACAATATTTTCTCTGTGTTCTTTTCGATTTAACCTCTTCGAAATTGTTATTACTAGGTATTTAGTTGAATTTACGGTCCTTAGATTTGACTGATATACCGTGTAGCTAAAATTTAACGGATTTCTTTTAGTGGCCAGATGGATGACTTCACAATTTTCATTATTAAGGGCCAAATTGCTAATTTTTACACCATGCAGATGTCTTATGTAAATCATTTTGCAGCTACTTTCGGTCTTCTGGTGACTTTACTAACCGATAAATGCCAGCATTATCCGCGAACAATCTAAGAGAGGTACTCAGATCGTCTCCTACATCGTTTATAAAAATAAGGAACAGTGGAGGCCCTATAACACTTCCCTGGAGAAAGTCAGATATCACTTCTACTGGATGACTTACTGTCATTTACAACGTACTGTTTCCTTTCTAACAGGAAATCGCACATCGCACAACTGTCTCGATATTCCATAAGCACGCAATTTGATTAGAAGTAGCTTGTGAGATACAGTGTCAAAGGCTTTCCGGAAATCTAGAAATATAGAATCTATTTGACATCCCTTGTCAATAGCATTCATCACTTCATTTGAGTAAAGAGCTAGTTGTATTCCCCAAGAACGATACGTTCTGAATCCGTGTTGATCGCGCCGCAGCGGAGCGGCCGAGCGCATTGAGGCGCTATGCTACGATGCACGAGGCCGTTCCCCGTCGGGGATGCGAATCACCCCTCGAGCATGAATGTTTGTGCCGTCTTTAGTATAAGGTAGTTCATAAGTAGTTTAGGGACTGATGACTCAGCAGTTAAGTCCCTTAAGCTCTACAAACATTTGAACATTTTCGTGTTGACCGTGGGTCAATTGGTCGTTCTCTTGGAGGTAGTATTTTTGGAAAGTATATGTTCTAACATCCTACTGCAAACCGACGTCAATGATATAGGCTTGTAATTTTGCGGATCACTCCTCATGCCTTTCTTGAATATTGGAGTGATCTGGGCAACTTCCCAGTCTTAGGCTATGGATCGTTTGCTGAGCGAGCGGTTTTATATGATAGCTGAGTATGCATTTACAAACAATAAACTTTTTTTAAATAAGCTCTCATTCCATACATGGAAACTTAATTTTAGCCCTGATTTTCACTTCTTTAATACGGTGTTTTTCCCCTGTTTTATGTGGCATCAAACATCAGCACTACAGTACTAACAGTTCTCCAAGGCTCAGCAAAACTGCCGAGGCAGGCTGCACGTCTTCGGCGCAAGGTCATCTCCCATTACCAGCCACTGTGTTCAACAATGTCTGCTACCTTATTTTTGACACTGCAAACGGATTACAAGCCCATGCCTCGGTGGAGTAGCCGAGCGGTCTAAAGCGTCTCGCTGCGGAGCGCGAGGTTGCTCGCCGTGGAGGTTCGAGTTCTCCATGGGGCATGGGTTTGTGTGTTTGTCCTTAGGTTAGTTTACCTAGGTTTAAGTAGTTCGTAAGATACGGACTGATGAGAACGCAGTTTGGTCCGATAGATTTACAAACATTTGAACATTTAAAAGCACTTGAAAAGAAATCATTAGAAACTACTTGTTTGTTCTCTAATCTCTAATCACCCGTCAGTTTTCGTCATGACAAATAATAATACGCGTCTTCCGCCCACTATCAAAAATTCTAACCTGTTCTTTTTTAACTAATAGTGTCCGAAAATAATATGCGGTTTGAGGTTTTCTCTGTGGCTACCTGCAGCTCCGCAATGCCACTTAACGTCTCCGCCGCAGAAATATATAATTAGGTTCTAAATCACGGCTAACCGAGCGGGCAGTATTTCATTCATGAAGCGGCCAGTGCAATTCGCGCGCGCAGTCATACGTTTCGCGGGCAGCTAAAACCAACATTAGCTGAATATTTCCACGCTGCCTGTGGTAAAATTAGCGCGCAACCAAACGGGGTCGTCCGCTATTCGCAGCTTTTATTAATGACGACCAATAAATATCCCACAGGGGTAATTTAGCATTAATTATGTTGTTTCTGGCGCGCGCGTTCGTCACGGAGAACGTAAAATTAGCAATGGAATCGCTGCCGACGAAGCGCGTCCACATTTTCTCGATTGGGTGTGTTAATATAATAGGTACTGCGTAACATTAGGTTCATTTGGGGCTCGGTGATTTTTTTAAAGGAATTGTGACCCGAATTGAATTGCAAACGCCACTGCCGAGCGCTATGCTGCGGTAAATACTACCTGCGTGACAGTAATTAAAATGGCGTTCGCCCGTTTTCCATGCAAATGCTTCGATGCTGGAACCTGTTTGCGTACAGTAAAATCGAACATAAAGAATTAACAAGATGTGACGATCAATTGTCAACTACATGTCCCCATTGATACCCCACAACGATTTGTTTTCAACCCCTCGCCGCAGCCGAGTTTTATAAACCAGTAAATCGCTTTTAACGAAGTTCAATATTGAAGAACCACACACTGATAGGAATTCTAACCAAGGTCACTGCTGACAGTCAAGTTGCGCTTGGCACACCTGGCGTATCAGAATGGCCTCATGACATTTTGATGTCTTCTGCAAATTTAATAAGAAGTTTAGCATATGCTTTACATTTATTGTGTTTGTTATAGCTCTTTTGCTTTGCTTCTGACACATCTTCATCGGCTATTGCTAGTTAACTGGGCCATCTGACTGTTCTTTTGTCAACTCCTACATTCCTCTAGAACGATTAGATATATTAGATAAGTAAACCACGCTTGAACCTTGTTTCACAAATCTTCATTTGTTTTATACGACATATGTTCGGGTTATGAGACGATTTTCCAGTACCTCGCTGATTTCGCAATTAAAGGAACCCATTACATTACTACAGTTATCTGTTTTGCGACTTCAGCACTGGAAGGTATCACTGTCTGATTAATTTATAAATTAATTTATATTTACGTTTTACATTCATTTATAATTATTGTTGTTAGCAACTAACTTATTGTTATTTTAAATTTAAAAACTACTGGAAAGAAACCTTTATTGATACATTTATTTCAGATCACTCTCTACAATCAACAGCTTATAAACATGCAGCATTTCACCCGATGATACATCGACTCCTGTTCATTACCATGACCAGATATGGAAAGGTGCTCTGTAAAGCAGTGTTTTTCAACCTTTTCGAATTTGCGAACCCCATCCAAGTAAAAATATGCTGGCGAGGCCCTTCCAAATAAAAATATTATGGCGACCCCCCCCCCCCCCTCGACCCCACATTATGAACCGTAACAAAATAAACAAATTTAACCTTTCTTTTGCTACAGCTTTCTTTTGTGTATTTTTCGAATGGAACTCATTATCCTATTATTAAATGATTTCCGACAGAAACGTATATTTGGCTTAACGAGTGTGCCGGGCGGGAATAGCCGTGCTCTCTAAGGCGCCTTGCTGCGGACTGCGCTGCTGCTTCCCGTCGGAGGTTCGAGTTCTCGCTCTCGTATGGGTGTGTGTGTGTGTGTGTGTGTGTGTGTGTGTGTGTGTGTGTGTGCTGTCCTTAGCAGAAGTTAAAGTAGTTTGTAACTCTAGGCACCGATGACTACTGCAGTTTGTTTCTTTCTCTCATGAAATAGCTCCAAATGGTTCCATTTTAAAATTGTATCGTAATCTAGACTTGACCTCCCCCTGCTCAAGTCAAGAATATGATACAGTTCTCTCATGAAATAGCTCCATGTGGTTACATTTTAAAATTGCATCGTATTCTAGACTTGACCTCCCCCTGCTCAAGTCAAGAATACGATACAGTCCTCTCTGAAATAGCTTCATATGATTCCCTTTTAAAATTGTATCGCAATTTAGACTTGACTTCCCCCTGCTCAAGTCAAGAATACGATACAGTTCTCTCATGAAATAGCTCCATATGGTTACGTTTTAAAATTGTATCGTAATCTAGACTTAACCCCCAACCCCCCTGCTGAAGTCAAGAACACGATACAGTTCTGCCATGAAATAGCTTCATATAGTTACATTTTAAAAATTGTAGTTTTACTTGATAATATAATAATAAAAAGTTTATTTCTAGTACCTAGCTTTGTAACTTTCGTTCTTGTTTCAGGAGCCAGTGTTTGGATTTTATTACATAATAAAAAACGATTGATTATCATTTGTCAGTAATTTTCCATAATTTAAATATCTTTCATAATTTTCTTTAATTAATAAAAATACATGTAATAGATATGATGTGTTTCTTTTATTGTACGCATTTCTTAAACTAGCGATTAACTATCTGTGGTGTGTTAATAATCGATACATTTTTTATCGACGTCATATATCAACAGATTATCTTTAATATAATCAACGACGGTATGCAAATTATTCTATATCTTTGCTATAAAGAAATTATTATCATCTTCATGTATTACATAAATATCTATGACTAATGACGTCATTGGTCAAAGCCGACGTGTTGTATCATATACTAGACTCATACTAGACTTGATCCTATTAAATTTTGTCATTTGTTATTTGAGCGTAAATTGTTTTGTGGCTATGTTACGGGTATTTTGTTTATTTTTTATATGTAGTGTCAATGATTTTTAATTTTCTTAATTGCTAAAATAACGATTTATACCTTTTTTTCGTTTAGTCCTTGTACAATTATTTCATTTCCGTTAGAAAAATTGAACTATATTTTTTTAATTCCATTACGATATGTATCCGTTTGAATATAGTGAGTTTGATTTTTTACAAACAATACATTTATTTAGACATCATTGTTATTATCATAAAATCCGCATCTGTTCTCGTAAAAAGACGATTTCGTAACAAAACATTTCGTTTGTGCACGATTGTCTAATGGGGAAGTCACATGATTGCCAACATTAACAACTTTCGTTGTCACGTCTGTAAGTAAAATTTAGCTGATCTGGGCATCATTGTCAGCGTCATATATAAGTGAACAAAAGTGCGAGTATTTGGTACTGGTAACTAGACCAAATTTTATAGTCATATGCAGATATCGACACCTACTAAATGCGTACATACGGATACTTTAGTTCCCAATACCAGCTATCCGAATTTTTGCAGATCAAGTGTACACACCGATATTTACGATCTATATTTGAAATAAAAATAGTAACAGCTGGTATAGGAAACTAGACTTTACTTATAAAGGAGAAGCGTAGATAGTGTTATCTAATAAATATTGGTGAACTAAAAATATTAAGGGTTGCTATCGGTACCTGGACTTGACCTATATAGTTCAATTCCAGATATCGATACCTAATAAGTATTGGTGAACCACAAAATACGAAGGGTTGGTAGCGGTAACTAGACTTTACCTATATAGGTTAAGTCTAGATAGCGGTACCAACCCTTCATAGTTTGCTTTCACATACAGATATTGCGTATAGGTTGATATATGACAAAATATGAAGATCTGATATTGCTATCTAGACTTGACCTATATAGGTCCTTTATACTTTTTGGTGAACAAGAAAATATGAAGAGCTGGTATCGGTATGTGGACTTGACCTATATAGGTAAAGTCTAGTTACCGATACCAGCCCTTCGTATTTTGTGGTTTACTAATAGGCCAGTCGTCAGGTATATTTAGGTCCAAAAAAATTGCAGGAAGCTGAATTTTTGGTATGTTGTTAGGACATATTAGAGTAGTATTAAACTAAGTTTGTAGCTTCGAAATCCTTTAGATTAACTTTTAAGAGCCAAAAAACCTCGAAATTTTCGGACACTTTTCTGGTTTCGGCTTATAAATAGTGAAGGGTGGTATTTTGACGAAAAGTCACCCACATGTCTATTAATGTAGATAAAATATTCTAAAATTTAAGCCCAACCGCAGCTCTGAAAGTCCAATAGTTCCCGAGATATTGGACTTCAAAAATTGACTTATTTCTCTAAAAAGTTCAAATTTCGGATTTTCGTCATCTTTCGGCTAGAGTATTGGCTCTAATAATCATGCCACGGGGAAAGTCATAATAAACAAAGTTATAGAGCAGTTATTTAGCTTTAATCCAAGTACAGAACGAAGTCCATAGGCCCAATAGATTTCTATTTATCGTTAAGAAACGAAAATTTGGAAAAATCGGATTATGCAATAAACTGACCCAGATGAACTGCAGTCCTCTTATCCTGTATATGTAAAGAAAAAGGAGGAATTACTCATTGACAATGATTATTAATGCACTGTATATAAATAGAATTTTTTCAACACTGTTTTCAGCAAATATTGAACAGAGAAATTCCTTGAGTCCACTTTCTGCCATTATGGCACCGATGATCACCATTAATGACATGAGGAGGTGAAAACCTCCAAGCTATGTTGACGAGCTGAGGATACTGGTGGCTCTCCACAATGTCTCGAGCTTTCAAGTACAGTGGTTGGTCGTAGGTCACAAAACATGTTTCCTGACCGTACATGCTTGTTCTTTAACTGGCTTCCAAAAGTGATGTTAAAACAGTGTCGTAGTCGGTTGGGGGATCATAGATAAAAGGGAGATATACAATCTTTGAAAGTTTGTAAGGAAGATCTGCTGTCACTTGTCCATGAATCTATTCCATCCTGGGATGCCTGGCATGTTAGTTGCTTTTGATAACAACCAAAGCAGGTCTGGGGATTTTGGAAAAATATCTTTAGTGATTTTTACTTCGTTAATTGAAATGACTGACAAGCCAGATTTCTTTCTAATAGAAGAATAATGTGTGTGGCAATGTGTGAACCTGATAGACCCTGCAGAAACAGACTTCAAACGTGGTATGTTTTTGTCTGGGTGAACGGATGAGTGAGGGGTCATGATCATTATACCACCCATTTCATGTAACATATTTTCTCCATCAATTGTGTTAACAATTACACTGCGTTCTCGAACACAAACTGGATAAAAGCTCCTTTGTCAAATAGGTGGGTCACTTCTCCACGAAGGATAGCGGAACTTTCAAAATGCGTAGCCTCCGTATATGTACAAGAAATTCCCATACTATGGTAAAGTTCAACAAGGTGCTTTGATCCAAATTTTCTATACAATTGGGTTCCAAAGCTTATTTGAATTGAGGATAGGAAAGATTTGGGCTCGCTGCAGCCATGATTCCATGAGCAAACCCTATACACTTTTTTTCCAATGTTCGAGAGAAGAACGTTTGTTTTTCAGGATAATCCATACAAGCAACAGTTGCAGAGAATCAGGAACTGATTACCTTGCGTCTTTTAAAAAGGGAGATATAGAGTAGTGTCAAATGTTTGGGAACGAATGTCTTGCAGGATAATCTCCGCTGCAGCTCTGACAACTCTAAGCTGCTCTTCAGCAGGATGGCTAAGTCTTTGATTGTACCACTTTTCATAACGAATGTTTTGTCCAATGTCTGTGAACATCAAGACTGGACTGTGATATGGACCAACATGCGCAAAAATAATTTTTTCTCCATATCGCCTTTTTAGATGATCTTGAACACTTGCAACTATTGGTTTCTAATTACCTGTGAAGTTCTTTGCAATCAAGTCACTTATGGAAAATTGGTTTTCCTCTCTTGTTTCTGCAAGGTATACATATGTACGCTCCATACCCTCGATAAGGAAGGGATGTTCAGGACGCTCTCGTTTACCTCGTGCATCAATAGATCCCGACAAGGAGTGCAATTTTAAGTAGCAATGTTTGTGGTACTTCCCCTCAGCAGCAACAAGTTCAGTTATACATGAAAGACGCTGAAGAATCTGTTGTCCCCATTCACCAGCTTGTCTAGCTTTTTCCACAATCGATTCTTTCACTTCCAGTGTTTCCACTTGGAGTTCATCCCGTAGATATTTAGGCAATTTTATCTGTTTTTCGAAATATTCCTTGGAGAATTTTTCACCACAAGGGAAACAAAAATTTCCAATGATGTGACGCCTTGAACCCGATACACTTCTCAGCCTTTCCCCACGCGAAGACGATGGTTGAGCAGATGAAACATCTCCTCCTTGCTGGACAGATTCTTTTTACAGTGTACCTCTTCCTGCATGCGTCATGTACGGACGATTCGTTTAAATTGCACAAAAACCTCATGTTCCTTCAAGCCCACGTTTCTGACACACTTTGATCAGCATCCAAATTCCACGCTTTTTCACTGTCACTGTTCCCTCTCCAAGCACTTCCCACCGACCCCGAAACAAACATCCGACGGGGGTAGCTCCGACATATTGTAAAAAAGCAAGCATTTAAAACACCCCTACAATCTAGATTTAGACGATTTTTGTTTCAAACGTTCTTCACATATCCTAATACGGTCAAGGACAGACTGGGTGTAGTGAGGAAGACATCGGAGACAAGACAGGAGGGAGGAAAGAACACCCGCTGGGTCACCACTCGGAGTGAGGACCTTAATGGCTGACCAATACTCACAAACGGAGAGGCTTTCGTTGTCTTTACAGCAAGACCTACTTTCAAAAATATATTGGTATGCACTAACACATAAATTACACCTATTTATATGCAATGCGTTAATAATCATTGTCAATGAGTAATTCCTCCTTTTTCTTTAACATATATAGGATAAGAGGACCGCAATTCATCTGGGTCAGTTTATTGAATAATCCGATTTTTCCAAATTTTCGTTTTTAACGATAACTAGAAATCTATTGGGCGTATGGATTTCGTTCTGTACTTGGATTAAAGCTAAATGCTCTATAACTTTGTTTATTATGACTTTCCCCGTGGGATGATTATTAGAGCCAATATTCTAGCCGAAAGATGACGAAAATCCGAAATTTGAACTTTTTAGAGAAATAAGTCAATTTTTGAAGTCCAGTATCTCGGGAACTATTGGACTTACAGAGCTGCGGTTGGGCTTCAATTGTAGAATATTTTATCTACATTAATAGAGATGTGGGTGACTTTTCGTCATAAAACCATCCTTGACGAGTTATAAGCCAAAACCAGAAAAATGTCAAAAATTTCGAGGTTTTTTGGCTCTTAAAAGTTAAGCTAAAAGATTTCGAAGCTGCAAACTTGGTTTAATACTACTCTAATATGCCCTAACAACATACCAAAAATTCAGCTACCTGCAATTTTTTTGGACCTAAGGCCATTTTTTGGTCTACGACGACTGGCCTATAATACTGGTATCGCTATCTGGACTTCACCTATATAGGTCAAGTCTAGTTACTGATATGAAGAGCTGGTATCGGTATGTGGACTTGACCTATATAGGTAAAGTCTAGTTACCGATACCAGCCCTTCGTATTTTGTGGTTCACTAATACTGGTATCGCTATCTGGACTTCACCTATATAGGTCAAGTCTAGTTACTGATACCAGTTCTTCATATTTTCTGGTTCACAGTAAAGTATAAAGCCGGCCGCGGTGGCCGAGGGGACTGAGGCGCTCCAGTCACGGTCTGCACGGCCACTACGGTCGGGGGTTCGAATCCCCCCTCGGGCATGGATATTTGTGCCGTCCTTAGTGTTAGCTAGTTCATAAGTAGTTTGTAAGTTTAGGGACTGATGACCCCGTAGTTAAGTCTCATAAGCTATACAAACATTTGAACATTTGAATTTAAAGTATAAAGGACTGGTATCGGTAACTGAACTTGACCTATGTAGGTCAAGTCTAGATAGTGATACCGAGTAATTTTAACTGAAATATGTGTTAGCGTTTCATTTAGTTCCAATTTAATATGTTCCCTCTCTAAACCCCCAATTTTCCGCGGTATTCCCGTTAAGGTTTATGAATATTAATAACAACGTGTGGTAATTATGGGACTTTATTTTTTGAACATTTTTATATGTTTCATTTTAGTATTTTTCCGGCCAAAATCTCCAATTTTCTAGTGGGAGTCTCATTATGTTACTTAGATACTTTTTACACCGCTCAGATAGTTATTCTCTTGTCACATTTTTATAATTTCATTTGTTATCTAATATCCATTATCGTTCTTTAAAGTTTATAATGTTACGTAATTTCACTTTCATTTAATTCGAGTCGTATACACATTTGTATACTCCAACGAAAAAAAGTAATTATTACATTCAATTGTTTATTATAATGCGATCCATAGACCATAGATAATATAGACTGCGCGTGACGTCATTACACTGAAATCAACATCTAAGTCACGTGACTCGGGGCAGGATACCTTTTTCATCATTACGAGTAATGCGAAATATAGCTGACAGTTGCAGTTCTAACTCTTTGTAGTGGAAATCAAGCTTATATTTGAACAATGAAACGTATTACAGTATTCTTAATACATCTTTAGTAGTAAAATTGGCGTTAGCTCTCCGCAATTGTAAGAATTATTGTGATAGCTACAGTTTTTACATGTGCCTAGAAAAATATTGACATTTTTTTACAAGCAACAGAACTACAGATTTTAAGCGAAAGATTGTTGTCGTTGTCCTGTGAGTCATTTAGTTTGTATTTTACACAGGAGTAGAGGATCAAATATCAGTTTGAAAGGAGCATCAGCTTCCTCAACAATACATATGAAATGTTTCGTTGTGCTGTTATAAGAAATGAAATCTGTTTGCATCCATAATGTCCGAGTAAATGACTTAATTGCTGACAAATAAACTGGCTCAAGAGCAGGTTGAAATATCTTCCCATCGATAATCACTTTCATAAATTGTAAAAAGTAAAAGTTTCATAGCTTAATACAAACACAAAGGATACGTATATTTGTTGCTTCTAAAAATAACTGACAATACGGACTTTCCAACTGGGCACATGTAAATACGACAATCACTGCATTAATATTAATAATAAGATGAAATTACGTTACCATTACTATCAGATGTGTAACAGGAATACGTGAAGTCGTTTTATTGTTAAAATCAACGCTTGATTTCACCTGTAATAGAGAAAAACTGTTGCTCATAATGAGGAAACCTCAGTCACGTGACTCGGGGCAATTTTAGATGTTGGTTTCAAACCACAACAGAGCAGAGATAGGGACACGCGCAGTCTATGTTATCTTTTGTCTATGGTGCGATCCTTGTATCAAAAGTATCGTGACTGTAACGTCTCTGGACAAAGTATGACGTCATTGTTCAAAGCTAACGCCTGGTATCGGACACCCGACTTTATCCATAAAAATAATATATTCGTGAAAGTGTTAAAATTGTGCTGTGTAACATAGTTTGCTTATTTAAATTGTCACGAACGATAAGTCAATCACAAAATAACAAATGACAAAATGTTAAAGGAAAGGCAGAAAAGTATGCACTACAACAAGTCGTCAAAAGGTTCGTAAAAATGTTTCTCCCTAAAGTCCAATTGCTGATTTAATAGTGTCAATGGCTGTTCTTTATGATGATAAAATATTTCAACTTCTTCAAGGGTGTTTAAAAAGGCCTTTTAGGTGCATTATGTAAGATTTATAAGATTCGTTTGAATGGGTCCTTCAGAATGTTTGTTCTGTAGTGGATTTTGGCCAAACACAGATTTACTAGCTATACACCCGTTGTGTGCTCTTTAAAACGAATGAGGGAATTTCGATCTGTTTGGCCGATGTATTGTTTATTACAATCTTTGCATTGAGCCGTATAGACACAAAGTTAAGAATTTTGCCTTTATTATTACCAACAGTATATTTAAGCCTATTCTGAATGAGATTGTTTATAGTGAGTGCCAAAGTTACATCAGTATTTTTTAATAATCTTTTAATTTTCTCAGGTAAGTTACACATGTAAGTCATTTGATAAATTTCGTATCAGCTTCAATTGAAGCTTGTAAGATTTCTGTTTTAGTTTATTAAATAAAATATCCATGTTCCTTGGATTGTAATCGTAATCCTTAACTATTAATTTCAATAGACCATTGTCTTCTAGAATTTCATCATCAGCTAAAGTGAATTTTAATAATCTATGATCATAGAACAAAAAATAGTTCTTTTACATTTCCATGGGTGATAGGAGGTGGCATTGGATTCCGATATATAGCAAAGTAATGTTTACCATTTTTATTAGAAATGGTGAGGTCAAGGAAATTGATTCTTTTTTCAGTTTCATGTTCTACAAAGAAAAATAATTTTTGATGAATGTTGCCTAATGGCATGAGTATCAATTTCTTCTTTGGAACCTCTGTAAAGCAATAGTGTATCGGCCACACATCTCTTGTAATATATAACTTTGTTAGCGATTTCAGGATTTTCGTTTAAAATCTGACCAAAGTAGTTGACAACTATTTTTGCTGCAGTTCCTGCTAACGAATGCTCCATTGTCAATCCATAATTTTTATAATAAATTTTGTTGTTAAAAAAATAATTGAAAGCAAGACAAAACTAGTAGTTCTACGAGTTCTGCTATTTCACCTACACCCAGTTTTCGTGTTTCAATAGATTATTTTTGATTATATCAATAGTTTCTTTGATTGGCATGTGTAACATCCAACGAGGCAAATCTAGCATCTTCTGGTATGTCAATGTAATAAATTGGTTGGGCAAGCTCAAAGCTATTCTTAATATTAAAACTGTCTTCATAAATGTACACAGAGTTTAAAATCTTATTTAGTTTCCTTTTAAAAGAAGGACAGCTTCAATTATTAACAATGGGACGTACAGAGACATTCTATTTATGCAACTTAAACTGTGACCTAAGCTTTGGTAACCGTGCTTCCATTACTTTAAGACTTCTTTTCTTCAGGAAGGAGTAGAAAATTATTGTTATCGATTAACATTTTAATTGTGTTTTGGAATTTAACAGTTGGATCTTTGTTGATTTCATTGATATCATTTTCATTGAAATACTGGATGGCTTTGGAAATGTACTCATCTTCCCCCGTGATCACGAGGGTATTCCCTTTATCTGATACTGATGTAACTTTTACACTCACTACAAACAATCTCTTTAGAATAAGCTTAAACATACTATTGGTAATAATGAAGGCAAAATTCTTAACTCTGGTGTCTGTAAGGCGCAAAGGAATGATTGTAATAAAAAATACATCGGCCAGACAGATCGACATTTCCTCATTCGCTTTAAAGAGCACACAACGGGTGTATCAGCTAGTAAATCTATGTTTGGCCAACACCCACTACAGAACAAACATTCTGAAGGTATCATTCAAATGAATCTTAAAAATCTTGCACACCCTTGAAGAAGTTGAAATATTTTCTCATCATAAAAAACAGCCATTGACACTATCCAATGAGCAATTGGACTTAGGGAGAAACATTTTTACGATGTTTTTGACGACTTGCTGTACTGCATACCTTTTGCTGCCTTTCCTTTAACATTTTGTCATTTGTTATTTTGTGATTGATCCATCGTTCGTGTCAATTTAAATAAGCAAACTATGTTACACAACACATATTTTAAAACTTTTATGAATATGTTATTTTTATTGACACCCAATAAGGAATTTTAAATATTACTCGATCCGCTACACACGGCATCGGCGAGTTTTAAGCATCTAACCCTTATACTTGCGAACACCAATCATGGTAGCCTGTCCCCATGGTGACCGACGGCGTCCCCTGGCCGTTACATCTCTGGCGCGTCGTCTTCTTCGCCACCGACGCGACGTGTCGACTGTCTCCACCCCAATCCAGGGGGGTGTACATTTGACTTGAGCGCTTTGCTTCTGTGACGTCACCTGGCAGCAAGCGCCGAGCAGTTGCCGCAGTATCCTTATGAAACGTGCGAGCAGGAAGTTGTGTTTTGCGCTCGCTCGTTTCGTGATCTGTTAAGTGTTCGGATAGAAAGTAGCTTTCTTGTATTAGGGAACAATTTTTCCATATATCGGCTGCTAAGTTTGCGTTGTAACGAGTTTTCTTTATCTGATATATAAAAATGAAGGCCTCTGTTTGACCGTATACTATGCCTGTCAATGTCATTCAGTCGATTGCGATAAAACTTGGGCAAATTATTACATGAGCTAGCGTCATGGTTAGAGGCATAGTAAAATTTCGAAATTCGCACTGTAAGGAAGTCAAATCATGATATTATATAAAACAGAAGCACATTTTCTCTGTCTGTCCCTCTAACCTTCTTTAACTCGAGAACTACTGAACGTATCGTGATGATGTTTCTTTTAAATTGTAGGTCTCACAAATGTCTAAAAAAAAGTCATCGAGAGCATATGGCTAACTTTGACGAGTGAAGCATATGTACCATTTTTCTCTCCTAAGGCACTGGTTTGTGGGAAATCGATAAAAGTTAGATATGTGCTCTCTGGGACTTTATTTTAGATCTTTATGAGCTCTACAAGATAAAAAAACATCATCACGATACCTTCAGTGCTTCTCGAGTTTAAGGCGTTTAAATATTAACCGTGCCAAGTCGCGAGGCGGGACGGGTTAGCTAGTTGATAATAATGTTTGAAGCTTTTCTTTTTCAGTCCTTTGTATGTTAGTATACATATATATATATATATATATATATATATATATATATATATATATATATATATATATATATAAATCACAAGCATGTTCCTCTGCTTAAAAGCAATGTTTTTTGTTGAATGAGAAAAGAAAAGACAAGAAATATTGTTCACGGCGGCCTTATAATACAGCGGCTTGCTGTCGAGTGACGTAATACAGCGCTAACCAATGACAGTGAAGAAGCCCCAACTGGCATACCTTCCTACTCTACGTACCTTGTGCCCTATCCACGGCAACCATTGGCGTCGCTGCATTTTATCTTTGATTCAGACTCTGCCTCCTATTTAAACTTCATCGTTATCAACTGGCAATAGGTGGCAGATATGTCTTAGACAATTTCTTTTTACTGTTAAGTACTTACAATTTACGTTTACTATGACATGGCAACAAAGTTTTTTTTAGTTAAAAAATGCCATTTTATATCTCTAATAGATTTTCCTTGCCTTTTACTACGTGACGCACCTCGTTGGATCGCGACTTGTTGATGCTGCAGGCCATGGGTGGGTCTTATCCTTTATAACTCACATCGCTCTCTCGCTGTTTAGCTTCGCCGCACGCTCAGAGCCTCGTCATCAACGTTGAGGTAAACCGTTACTTAATTTGGTTGTTCATGAATGTAAAGTATTGTAGCTATTATTTGTTGTATCTATTTCCCTCTATAACATATTGTGTTATTCTTTACAGGCGAATTCGGTTCGATGATGATCTATGATTAGATCGAAATCAGTCACCTTATTATAAATGAAATGTAAAAACTGTGTGCGAACGTAATTGGTATTTTCATTTCGAATCATATAGCAGTTCGCTGCTTTCCTAATAGGAATCAATGTTTCCCAAACTCTCAAAATTGTTCCCTTCTCTTATCCCAAATTTCTCCTACCATATCACTAATATCACTAAACCATTATCTGTTGTTTCCTCTTCACAATCAAATAAACTGTTTCCTCTATCCATAGTACCGCCATCAGTAGGCGCAGCTTCTTCACATTAAACACATGGCTTAAAACGTAATTTCCCTTAATCAATATATCACTGATCTTCCCAGATTGAGCACCCATTTCACTGCAAACATCTGCACTACACCAACAACTGCCTTTAAAATGTTATTACCTAAAACCTTTCTTACATTCGTCGATGTGTTATCTAAATTACCCCGCAAATTATCTCCCAACCACCATCGACACGTCACATAAATTGTTGCTTATGTCTAGTTTTGTATTAGGATACACAGTACACTTGTTAACTATAAATTTCAGATCTATTCCGCCCATATTTAGACCCGTGAAATCAATTTCTTCATCTTAGTAAACTAAATCATTTAAACCCACGTCTTCATTTAAGTCACATTTTCATCAAGAGCCACTGGTTCACCTCCATCAATTGAAATGGAATGGTCGTAGGACATATTTGGCTGGAAGATCCCGTGTGGGATTGTTCGGCCGCCATCAATTGAACTAAACGCACAAATACCTTCTTCCCAAATATAAAAATCAGAGTTTCAACCTCGCAATTGCATCGCAGTAACATCTCCTTCGTCTCCCTTTATCAACAAATCACTCACATCCACTCATATAAATTTATTTCATTACTAGCTGACGAGAGCACTACCAAGCAAATATCTACTTCTGCAAACATCTACATATCCTTCCACCAATTCACCATAAAATTCATTTCCAGCAGACGTGCTCACAGCTACGTCACCTTTACACAAACTTTCACGTGTTTTACTTCAACTGTGTTGTAATTGTTGCTATTGACTAATATTTGTTTAGAATTCTCCGTACAGTTCTTCTCCACCAATTTCCGATCAACCGAAGCCTGTTTTCTGAACACAGAATTTTCCAAACTACATTTATTCATTGCATCTTCTATTCCAGATTCACAAAACATATCTCTCATATTTTTAACAGAATGTTCAGTACTTATAGCACTCACTCTGCTAGACATATAAATGTGATTTGCAGAGTATACCATGTAGATGCAGACTATTGTGCTACTTGAAACTATTCTCATTTTTTACAATTCCCATTTTTAATATATGTGGCGAATTTGTCTAATTTTAGACTTACACGGGGCGAATCCTAGGTTTTAGACCTCTTAATCTGGTCTTATACTTCGTGAGTAGCTTGTCCCGCACACCTAAGTTCCATGTTTTTATTTTCAAAAATGTTCAAATGTTTGTAAAGCTTTTGGGACTTAACTACGGGGTCATCAGTCCCTAAACTTACAAACTACTTATGAACTACTTACGAACTAGGACGGCACAAATATCCATGCCCGAGGGGGGATTCGAACCCCCGACCGTAGTGGCCGTGCAGACCGTGACTGGAGCGCCTCAGTCACCTCGGCCACCGCGGCCGGCTTTTTATTTTCATCTTGTTAATTGTTATTACCATTTGCTCCTTTGAAATTTACTATTACCATTAAATTAAATTTAATCTGGTTTTAATGATGGTAATTACTAAAGTCATTATTGTTATTTCCTTTGTGATTCTCATAGATGTGTCTACTATTCCCACTCTTAAAATGTCCGTCATTTCAACGCCTATTCTAACTTTCCAATAAAATGCAAACTTTGTCAAACTTTGGACAAGATCCCACTGTAAATATTCCGTTAATATACTTTAGAGCGTCCATATTTCAGTCAACACTCCCAATCGACGATTTATATGCACCAACGTAGCTAACGCACACAGAATTCTGGCGTCGTCCCAGTTTTAAAAAACGTGGTCCACTCCACTACAGAATTGGTTCAGGAAACACTGCTCAGACACTTGATAGATGGTAAAAGAATCACACATTACATTTCCCACGATTGTGTTTCACCTTCTAAAAGACTTACTGCAACTTTAATTTTAGTCCCCTCCGACACTGCTTGCTCAAAACCACACCTACATGCAACAAGAAAATTCATTGGTTAGTATTTGCAAAACACTTCGTTGTTTCTGTATGGAAATTTGCTATATAAATTAATTCAGTCTGTACATCAGGAATGAGCTGTTCAAGCTACACGGTTCCGTTATTGATTACAGATTTAAATCCTTCTCTATTTTATATCACTTATTTCTCACACCATACCACACTACTCGAAAAATTCTCAGCAGACGTTCTGGTTACTTCCTGATATGTATTTTCCATCAACTCTGCCACCCAGTTCTTGCTTTATTTTTTTATTTTTTTCAAAATTTTCTCCGAAATCTTTTTCTATTGTAGCGACTATGCTGTTAAACGGATCTACCTCTTCAGAATGTTTGCCATTATCTCTCCTTACAACCTTTAGTTTGTAGTCAATCATCCTTTCAATTATGTCCTTAATCTTTTCCATCTTGCTTTTTACACCATTTATTTCGATCTGTTTTTATACTTCACTGCCTTTTCAATATTTGAACCCCAGACTATTAATATTCGAATTTACATTTGCTAGCATTTGTTGCAAAATTAGCACTATCCATGCCTTTAAATCACCTTTAAGATCAATTTACGTCTCTGATCTGGCCGACAAACACCTTCCCCATCGATCATACTTCATTTAGATTTTGAACTAACTCGCTCACTGACATGATCTGAAACACAAGTGAGCTCCATCACAGACGATAAAGCAGCGTATTCAAACATTTTTGTTCTATCGTCGGCTGTACTTAACTGACCAGTGATGATGGCTGCTACTGCTGTACTACTTGAATCTGTGCTTGCTGCAGAACCAGCCATTACACGCCGAGGTTAACCTGCACGTATGATGCCCTGTCTCCCATAAAATTTCAGCAATATGTAGAACTCAAGCAATGGAATACTAAGTAGAAGAAGATGAGATAGGAGATATGGTACTGTGAAAAGAATTTGACAGAGCGCTGAAGGATTTGAGTTGAAACAAGGCCCCTGGAGTAGATAATATTGCGTCTGAACTGCTGATATTGTTAGGAGAGCTAGTCATGAAGAAATTGTTTCACCTGGTATGTAAGATGTATGAGACAGGAGAAATACCCTCCAACTTCAAGGAGACTATAGTAATTCCAATTTCAAAGAAAGCAAATGCAGACAAAGGTGAAAATTATAGAACTATCAGTTTCATAAGTCAGGGTTGCAAAATACTAGCACGAATTATTTACAGACGAATGCAATCCGACCTTGGAGAGGATCAGTTTGGATTTAGGAGAAATGTAGGAACACGGGACACAATACTCACATACCGACTTATCTTAGAAGATAGGCTAAGGAAAGGCAAACCTACGTTTATAGCACTTGTAGATTTGGACAAAGCTTTTGACAATGTAGAATGGAATACACTGTTTCAAATTCTGAAGGTATCAGGTATAAAACATAGAAAGCGAAGAGTTATATTCAACTTATACAAAAACCAGGCAGCAGTTATTAGAGTCGAAGGGCACGAAAGGGACGCAGAGGTTGGAAGTGAGTAAGACAGGGTTGAAGCCTTTCCACATTGTGCAATCAGTGAAGGAATAAAAGGAAAAATTTGGAGAGGAATTAAAGTTCAGGGAGAACAAATAAAAACTTTGCAGTTTGCCGATGACATAGTAATTCTATCAGCGACAGCAAAGGATCTAGAAGAGCAATTGAATGGAATAGACATTGTCTTGAAAGGAGAGTATAATATGAACATTAACATGAGTAAAACAAGAATAATACAATTTAGCGTCAGAAAATCCGGCGATGCTGAAGGAATTAGATTAGGTAAGGAGACAATAAAAGTAGTATATGAGTTTCGTTATTTGGGTAGCAAAATACCTTCTTATGGCCGAAGTAGATAAGATGTAAAATCCAGAACGGCTATGGGGAGAAAAGCGTTAATGAAGAAGCGAAACTTGTTAACGTCTAAAACCAGTTTTAATGATTTTGTAAACATCTTGGGCATCAGTCACGTAAACGTTTTAAAGGAATTCACCGCCATTTCACTGAAATATTGTTTATTTTCCACTACCAGATTTCGGCCTTAGACCATTATCAAGTGCAAATCATTATTAAAATTATTAAAAGGCAATATAAATTACAGATGCAGGGTACATTACAAATAACATGAGTTGGTAGTTACCTACATGAAACTCTTCAGACAGGTTTTTTTCTAAGTCATTGTAATGGCAATAAAACCGTTAGGTGAAGTTAATAAATCCATGTGATTAACATAAAATAGGTACCACATTTGTATCCAGATGTTTGTTTAAAATAATTATACAGAATATGTGTTCGTTATAACGTTACAAAAGCAGCTGGTTATTGTATAGAGGTGTGCAAAGATTATTACAAAGATAATTACAAAGATATCTCACCATATTCGTGTTTGTTATGCCTGGCAGTAATGTAATGGATACATTAATTGTTTTGGGGGATGGGTACAGTGTTATTATTTACAGTGCACAGATATATTGTTATGTTTAGGTTACCTGCAAATTACAAAGTTGTAAGTCATGTTATCACACTACAATCGCTCAAATGTGGAATATATATACATCGTGAGGCTGGGAAAGTAACATTAAATAAACCACAAACGTAATTGGTTTGGATGTATATTTGTGTGGAAAGAAGGGGGGGGGGCTCAAACATAGTGGTTTAGGGGGGTGGGAGGCCCATGTTCACATTATGCTGCAACTAACATAATATTTATAAAACTATTTCAGTATATTACAATAATAAATTGTGAACTAATAAGTTATAATGGAAGTTACAATGAAAGCACTTACATCTATACATGAGGGCAATTTTCTAAAAGTAAGTACATATCGTGAGTATACCTTTAAAAAGTATTGCAAAGTGATACATCACTCCATATAGAATCTAGATGTATATCTAATGTAGCATGGTCAAATACTTCTGGCAGATAAGTATCATTTTCACTTGAAACTGAACATATGGTAATAAGGAGGGGGACTTCATTCATTAATTGTTACGCCCTTGGTGAATACTATTACAATTACAGAATAATATCATTCCTTGGTGGCCAGCAAGTAGGATCCTTATTCACACAGTTGTGGAAGTGATGTATACCACGATGATCAGTCATTGTGTCACAGTTTAGTGTAAATAACAGAGCATTAATAAATTAGTAGGACTTCAGTTTATTGTTGAAATAATACCTGTGCATATGTCCTACAGTTTGTACAGTTTGAGTATATCAGACTGACAAATCAAATATATCATAAGAATGGATCTGTAATGCTAAATATAATTTGTATGTTACATTGATAAAATTGATCATCAGAATACAATAATGTGCATGCCAGTTTTACATGTAATTAACAAATACAGATGTATAATTTTGAAATGAAATCATCATCCATATGAGCATAAGGTTTAAGGATGCAAAGTATACACAACATTTTCATTGGTAATTTGTATACTATAGTGGAAAATTTGGGGGGGGGGGGGGGGGGGGTTGGCAGGAGAGTTGTATAGGAGTTACAAAATTGAATGGTAGATGCCACAAGTGACTCAAACAGAGAAAGCTGGTTGGGAAGGGGCACTTAATCAGCATGTCATCATTGGAAGAGATGCATTTACTAATAACCTATGGGAGACAAGCACTGTAGTATAGTACACATCCCCGGACTGTATCACAACCGCTATGGGTACCTTCTTGTATACAAATGGTTTATAGTAGTGCAACATATAATAATTTCTTCTGTGATTTACATAAAACCTTATATATATATATATATATATATATATATATATATATATATATATATATATATATATATATGGAAGGTTGCATATTGGAAATCAAGGCCATTTTATCTGAATTATTAACATTATAAAATTTAGTAATGTATCACACATTCTAATCATATTCATTTGTATGAACCTATGCAAAACCATATGAATTGATCCCCATTCTATATACTTTTTATTTGAGGTTGCTGCATATAGTCCAGGAATAATGTATAGGTTATGTATTTAAGTGTAACATGTAAGGCATCAGTGACAAAATAACTGGATTGCTAAAACATTGTAGAAAAACATTAATATCATTCATTTTGATCATAGGATATACAAACATTTGAATGATTTAACACATAGTTCATAAGAATGACCTATATTCTATATATTTTCTTTTTCGATGCATGACCCAATCCACAAGATCCAACGTACGTTTCACGTTTCATGAACACTTTACACAGTGTATTTGGAATATGTATAGGTATGCAGACCTAGCGTAAAACTACAGTATCTGTTTAGAGTGAGTATTTGAATGGGATTGTCAGATGTCAGTGATTTATAACAGAATGCTTTTGAAATTATCTAAAAACATTTTGTTTATATAGTATGTAGACATTGTTTTACCTTTTGGAGTGATAAATGCCTCACAATGTATACATTTGTGCGATTGTAGTGTGATAACATGACTTGCAACTTGTAGTCCACAGGTAACCTAAACATAACAATACATCAGTGCACTGTAAATAACTGTATATAATAACACTATACTCATCCCCCAAAATTAATCCATCACTTTAATGCCACGCCTAAAACTCCAAGCACGAATATAGGGGATATCTTTGTAATTGTCTTTTAATAATCTTTGGCATACCCTCTCTATCCATCAACCAGTTGCTTTTGTACCGTTATAACGGACACATATTCTGTATAATTATTTTAAACAAACATGTTGCTACATATGTGGTACCTATTTTATGTTAATTACATGGACTTATCAACTCGTCCTAACGATTTTATTGCCATGATAATGACTTAGAAAAAACCTCTCTGAAGAGATTCGTGTAAGTAAGCACCAGCTCATGCTACTTGTAATGTAATCTACATCTGTAATTTATATTACCTTTAAATAATTTTAGTAATGTTTTTATAATGTTATGCACAGCACTTGATAATGGCCTAAGACCGAAATCTGGTCATGGATATAAACGGTATTTCAGTCAAATGGCGGTGATATCCTTAAAAAAAATTAAAGGTTAGGAAGTCCTTTCTGAAAGTATTTGTCTGGAGTATAGCTTTGTATGGGACTGAAACGTGGAAGATAAGGAATTCACACATGAAGATGATAGAAGGTTTCAAAATGTGGTGCTACAGACGAATAATGAACATCAGATTGGTAGATCATGTAACTAATGAGGAGGTATTTTACCGGATTGGGACAAAAGGAGTTTCTGGCATATCCTGAATAAGAGAAGGGATAGATTGGTGGGACCCATTCTGATATATCAAGGAATCGTCAAATTATTATTGGAAGAAAGTGTGTGGGGTAAAAATCGTAGAGGGAGACCGAGGGGCAGCGGCAAAATAGCTGTGCACACTAAGGCACCCAGCTGTGGTGCTCGTGGCCGTTCGCCATCAGGGGTTCGAGTCCTCCCTCGGGCAAGGGTGTTTGTGTCGTCCTAGTGTTGTGTTAGTGTAAGAAGTTTGTAAACTTACTGAGTGATGACCAGTGTAGTTTAAGTCCCTTAGATTTACGAACATTTGAACATTTGGAGACCGAGGGACGAATACAGTAAGCAGATTGAAAAGAATATAGGTTGCCAAATTTATTCTCTGATGAAGAGGCTTACGCAGGACAGCGTAGCTTGGAGAGCTGCGTCAAATCAGTGTGCGGACCACAACAACAATATGTATAATTATGTGACATATTGTGCATTTACCCATTATTTTACTATTAACATACCAATACATATACATTCTCTTCCTCGTATTCTGTTTGACAATGGGATGTTGGTTTGCTGTCGAAAGTGTTGACAAGGACAACCTTATTACTGAATTGTTCACAGAAGCTCACTCTCTGCCCCTTTTTCCTAATCATAAATAATACTATTCCCGTTATACCTATTTCTGCTGATTTTTATATTTGTTTTGGTCTCGTCAGAAATCCATACGACTTTTCCTGTGTGGACTGTCATTTTACAAGGAATTCTTTGAAATATATGACCACCATTTAACTGTCAGAAATTGTTTATAAATCCGCAATCAATATTTCGGTAAAGTAGTTCAGCTTTCATCTCGAGGCACGGCCAGAGTGACTCGTAGAACAGTCCCCTGTTGGATACGTCGGAGGAATCAACGTTCTGAATGGTCTTTCCAATAATAAGTACGAAATTCTGGCACATTTTACCTGTACAACCTGATGGGTGAAGTCCCAAGTGCCATTGAATATTCGAAGAACATTGAATAGCACGTTCTAAACTGTATATCCCAGTCTTTCTCAACCTATGGGTCGTGACCCCCAGGGGGTTACAAAGTCTTGTTCCGGTGGGGTTGCCGTACCCGAGGAAATGCATTAGTTGCACCATAAAATAACCTTATCAGTGGTTCCGTAATGCAAAAACATATGCCTAAGAAAAGTGAAATGTAATTTATTAAAACTGTTGATCTTAAATTCTCAGTTGAATAGAACAAAGATTGTTTTATAATAAATACACCGAGGCAACAATGAATTAATGAAATGCCTGTGAACTATTTTTAGGTACCAGACGATAGCTAAATTTATAAGATACACTAAGTAATTCTGAGAAATTCACTTGTTTACAAATTTAATATACAGTTGGACCTTGCTCAACGAACGTAATTCGCTTCTGAGCTTTACCTGCAATGCGACACCTCGTTATACAACTAACATTTTTCTGTAGAAATTAATGTAAAATAGGTTATGTTACATTCATGTAAATGGACTGAAATTAAATTCGTTACCTTCGAAACTGCATTCATAGTTGTTATGGCCAGAGGTGAGGGAGCGGATCGCTAAAATATTTTTAGTTGGAAGGGGGTCACGTATTCTAGAAGGTATGAAAACACTGTAGTATTCCTTTGAAGACAGTGCCACCTGAAAAAATGAAACTAATGTTTCACAGATAACATATGCAGTTTTGGCGCAGAATCGTTATCAGCAATAGCAAACAGAAGTTTCCTGGCGGAAGTAAAGCTGTGAGGAGGAGCCGTGGAACCATGTCAGGATAGCTCAGTTGGTAGAGTGCTTGCCCGCCAAAAGAAAAAGTCCCAGGTTCGAGTCCCAGTCTGACACATACTTTTAATCTCCCAGGAAGGTCATATCAGCGCTACAGGATCAAAATATCATTCTGGATACATCAATTAGGAAATGAGGCATCTGTTCATTCAGACATGTCCGAAATCACGACATCGCTATGTGATGCTGTAGCCGTTCTAACTGTTGTTGTGGTTTTCAGTCGGAAGACTGGTTTGATGCACTTCTATACCCTACTCTATCCTGGCCAAGCCTGTTCATCTCCTGATGAGAACGGCAACCCACATCGATTTGCACCCGCTAACTGTATTCATCTCTAGGTCTCCCTCTGCTATTTTTAACTCCACACACTCCCTCCGATGCAAAAAGGACTATTCCTTGATGTACAAGAATGTTTCCTACCAATCTATTACTTCTTTTAGTCAAGGAATGCCAGGAATTCCTTTTCTCCTCAAATCTGTACAGTACCTCATTAGTTACGCAATCTACCCACCTAATCTTCAGCATTTCTGTAGCACCACATTTCTGTAGCACCACATTTCAAAAGCCTCTAACCTCTTCCTGTCTGATTTATTTACTGTCTATGTTTCACTCCTGTACAATGCTGCACGCCACACAAATGCCTCCAGAAAAGACTTCCTTATACTTATGTTAAAATTTGACGTTAACAAATTTCTCTTTTTCAGGAACGTTTTTCTCTCCATTCTCCATTTAATATGCTCTGTACTGCGACCATCATATGTTATTTCACTGCCAAAGTAACAAAACTATATACCACCTTTATTGTTTCGTTACTCAATCTATTTCCTTCAGGATCGCCTCATTTTATGTGACTGCATTCCATTACCCTTATCTTGCTGTAGTTAATTTTCATCTCATACGCTACGCTCCTTTCAGAACACTGCCCATCCTGTACAACTGCTCTTCCAAGCCCTTTGCTGCCTCTTATAGAATAACAATGCCATCAGCAAAACGAAATGTTTTTATTTCTTTAACCTGAACTTTAATTCCTTCTCCAAATTTCTCCTTTCTTTCATTCACATCTGTTTAATGGGAGTTTTCAGTGTCGACTGTTAGTAGTCCTCGAAATCATGCAACATGGACATATGAAAGTTTGTGCCAGGACCGAGATTCGAACCTGGGTCCTCTTATTTACGAGACAAAACCAAGGCACATGGGCTAAACACAGCTGAAACCCCTACCCTACCATGTAACCCTCTCGATCCAAACTTCCAATGTCCTACTTCGACCATGACTCCATGGCTCGAAACTGGTCCTGTATTCCTCACTGAAATAGGCATAAAACCGTAATCAACTGGATTACAATTGAGAATTGTGGCGTCTTTTCTTTCGGCGATGACGTAGAGGCTTAGCGCAAGTGCATAGTATGCAGGAGGTCCCGGTTTCGAATCCCGGTGATGCACTAGTTTTCATATCTCCATCTTGAATGTTTACAGCACTTACTACCACTCGAGACTGAAAACCTTCGTTTAAAATCGAAATTTACATTAGTTAAACTAAAATCTTTCTTACTGTAGTTACTGTTTAATTCATTTTGATGGACTTGTCCGTCAACAAGTTAAACCAGTGTTAACATTTTTGTGTATCAATTTCGGTAGTTGTGTGTTGGGAGTTGTTAAAATATGTGGGGCGAGAGTGGATTTAACAGACAAATATTAGTCTAATGTTACGTTTCCCCACCTTGGATTAGATGTTACAGACCAAAATGTCTTATTTCGTTATCTAAAATTTCATTGCGCCATCAATTTTAATCATTTGGCTTAAACGTTATTTTGTCTTGTTACACAAACGCGCCCATCAGTCTAAAGACACTATTTCCTTTAAAATTACACCGGTTGGATCTAAAATTCAACGGGGGAGGGGGCGAACTTGCACAGTAATTTTTATTTTGCCTATCTGAAGATAGAAATTGTTTTGTTGATTACCCAATGATGTTCTATAAAATATGGATGTGATACTGAAAAATACATATTTTAAATGATTTATACTTCACTACAGTATCAGTATGGTTTCATGTTTCGATTTAGTACCTTTTCATCTTTTTTACGGTTTTAAAAAGTATGATTTTAACAAAAAAAAAATATAATCAATATATTTTCAAATGTTTGTTAATCTATGGGGCTTAAATACTGTAGTTATCGGTCTCTAGGCTTACAGACAATATAAACTCTATACTTTTAATGTAAACAGCCAACCGGTTCACGCAAACTTTTGGCTGTTTACATTAAAGAAAATTGGATTACGGTTGCTGTCATATAGCCGTGTTTAAAATTGTTACTTAAAGCAACCTAAGGCCTACACATTCACATCCAAGCCCGCGGGAAGACTCGAACATCCGCCGGGGAGCTACCGTGCAAGCCGCAGAAAGGCGCTTTAGAGTGAACGGCATTCCGCAGTGGCTACTAATAATCTTCCGTTATTTTTTTTTTTTTTTATTTTCATACTGAAGTTTTCATTATAGTCTTAAAAAACTTTTTTCATATAATAACATGTCTGATGTAATAATGTCCTCAATACTTCCGTTATTCTGATTTGTAAAACTCACTGTTCCTTTAAGAAAAATTATAGATTTCTTGAAGTAATTGAGTGATGCGACCACACAGTCGGATGTAATAATCCATTGGCATGCAAAAATGAAAAACAGCAGGTATCGATGTTCATATCCCTGTTAGAGTGCTAACGTCGCTTCAAATTTTAAGGTTAAATGACGAAAATATCCGTAATGGAAGCTGGTAGCATGGGTATTTTTTAACAGCACTGTTACGATGTTTCGCAGAGTTCCGGTCGATATGGAAAGGAGAATGTTAAAAAATTCGTACATCGGTGTTTCATAAGTAGACTATCAATTGTAGTCGAATTCGGTTTGCACATTTTACTCCTGAGTAACCGAACATCTAGCATAATCATCATGGCAGTAAGATGGGAGAACTCGTGCTTGTAAAGAGCCATACCGACTGTCGTTCTCTCAGCGCAACATCAAACGAATGGAATGTGAAAAGTGGGAAATGAAACATGTCTGATGTAATAATGTTCCCAATACTTTCGTTATTCTGGTTTGTAAAAATCACCGTTTCTTTCAAGATAGTTTTAAATGTGTTTATTTCCGTCAACAGTTGCAATAAAATTGTTTAATAACATGTTTCGATCATTTGGATCATCTTCAGATCTTATAGTTGCGTCCGCAACTCGTCTACTGAGATAGATTATAGATTTCTTGAAGTTATTGAGTTATATGACCACACAGTCGGATGTAATAATCTATTGGCATACAAAAATGAAAAACAGCAGGTATCGATGTTCATATCCCTGTTAGAGTGCTAACGTCGCTTCAAATTTTAAGGTTAAATGACGAAAATATCCGTAATGGAAGCTGGTAGCATGGGTATTTTTTAACAGCACTGTTACGATGTTTCGCAGAGTTCCGATCGATACGGAAAGGACAATGTTAAAAAATTCGTACATCGGTGTTTCATAAGTAGACTATCAATTGTAGTCGAATTCGGTTTGCACATTGTACTCCTATGTAGCCGAACATCTAGCATAATCATCATGGCAGTAAGATGGGAGAACTCGTGCTTGTAAATAGCCATAGCGACTGTCGTTCTCTCAGCGCAACATCAAACGAATGGAATGTGAAGAGTGGCAAATGGAAATGGTGCCTCATTTCTCGCCGCACAGTAATTTCCGAAGTAGATCTGAAGACGTAAACCGTAAGCGATAGCCAGGGAAAAAAAAATACCCTTGCCGGAGTCGAGCACATTATCGTCAGTGGGGGGACTCGAGTGCGGACGGTGGACCACAGGAGAGTCTGATAATTACCCCGTTACATCCTGGCGAAGGCGTAACGTAGCGCGGCAGCCCGGGTCGGCACTTGCGCGGTGGCGCGCATCACTGCAGCTTACAGCGCCTCCTGGTGGAGACCGCGGCGCGGCGTATAAGCACCGTTCTGCGGAGACATACGGCGCTCTGGTCGCACGCGCGTGTGGAGTCTGCGGCGCCGTGCAGCGACGATGCACCCGCCTAATTGAAAGATGTGGCGCGCTCGGATGGCCCCGCCCGGCCGTTTTTATTGGCCGTTGGCCGCGCGTCCTCGGGGAGCGGCGCGCCGTTGCCCAGGCGGCAACTTGTTTAATACACCCGCCGCCGCCGTCCTCCCTATTATTGCGCAATGAATCTTCTTAACTAAACTCCGGAGCATCCAAATAATGGTTATTGCGTCCCCCGCTTTATGAAGCTAGCTGGTGGCGATACGGCTGCCGCTTCGCTTTCCTCTCGCGGCTCGGTGGACTCCTCACTCTCCCGCGCCCCGAACCCTCCCCTCCCGTTCCTCCTCCTCCTCTTCCTCCGTCCCTCCCTCCCTCACACCCTCGACGCGAACGCAGCCACCGACGCCCCTGGCCGGACTAAAGTAGGATTTATAATGTTGCAGTCGTTATACTTAACGCGCTTTCAAAAAGACCGGCGCCGCCGTACTCATCCCTTACGAGCGTCGTTGAGTCCTGCGCACCCGGGCGAGGCCAGGTCCGGCGTGACTCCTGCTTAGCATCTCCTGTCGCGCGCTCGTGGGCGTCGCGAGGGCCCCTAACGAGCGACACACCAGGTGCTTCAAGCGCGTCGCGTCAGTAATTGTGCTACCTCTCACAAGGAAAGTACTTAGGCTCAGACAAACAAAAATACACCAACATCGTATGATAGGCAAGCAGTTTACTGTTTTCTAGAAAACAACGACGAGGAATGTCAATTCACAGTAGAAGAATTGATGGAGCAGATTGAATGTGATTCCCGTCCACATCAGAGCACTATCAGAAGACACCTGCTTCAGAAGTATGGCGACGACATTTTAATTACAACAAGCCACTGGACACAAAATCATTAATGAATCCGGGTATCGAGATATTCAGAGGCTACCAGAGAAAGAAGAAAAGCGTGCCATAATTGAAGCAGCTGCTGCAATAATTGTCGAAGACATAAGATCGCAAGTATACAATGTGACTGAATACCCCGATTCAGAAAGGTTTCTAGAGGAGACTTATTGCACTAGTGATACTCCCGCATCTGCAAAACTCTGCAGTCGCCCATTAGAGGCATCTGCGTGTGCCATGCCGCATTGCACTTTGACCTGCCGGTACGCCACAAGTGACGGCGCAGTGTGCCTCTGAAGTTGCGCTTTGTGACGTTATTTGTGTAGGGAAGCGTCAGATGGTAATCAATCCTGCTAATGTATTGCAATTGGTTGAAATGAAATTCCGAAGAGCCCTTCTTCGTGAATACCATGGTCTTGGTGTAAAAGAAGAATCATTAAAAAAATAATAATAATAATAATAATAAAATGTTCAAATGCTTGTGTAGCTTATGGGACTTAACTACGGGGTCATCAGTCCCTAAACTTACAAACTACTTATGAACTAACTTAGACTAAGGACGGCACAAATATCCATGCCCGAGGGGGGATTCGAACCCCGACCGTAGTGGCCGTGCAGACCGTGACTGGAGCGCCTCAGTCCCCTCGGCCACCGCGGCCGGCAAAGAATCATTCACATGTTTTCTGGTATAGTGCAGAAATATGAGCATAGATTAGAAACACTATAATAGATAATAGGTAACATGCGAATGATTCATCTTCTACACCAATACCATCTTACACGAAGAAGGTTTCTTCATAATTTCACGAAACCAGTCATACTATATTAGCAGGATTGATTACCAATCGCCGACCCATCCAACACTTCACCACACAAATAACGTTACAAAACGCAACTTCAGAGGCACCCTGCACCCTCACTACTGGCGTACCAGCAGGTCAAAGTGCAATGAGGCATGGCATACGCAGAGGCCTCTAATGGGCGACTACAGAGTTTTGCAGATGCGGGAGTGTCACTAGTGCAATAAGAGACCTTTACATTATCTATCATACGATGTTGGTGTATTTCTGTTTGTTCGAGCCTAAGTACTTTCCTTGTCGGTCGCCTTCTGTCGGAGTGATAGCAGTGTCGGGTGATATATACAGGGTGTATCAAAAAGTATGGCGCAAACTTACACGGCTGAATGTACACGATAATGGTCGGCTCTAAGCGGGAAATTGGGGTTCGAATCCCGGTCCAGCACAAATTATTATCTTTGCCATTGGATTTATTTCAATGCCTTGAAACGATCGAGATGATTAAATATTTCGAATTCGTCTTATTTAAATCATTTATTTTTAGGGGTAAACCATTCTATGGATATGTTTTACAGGAAAGTAATCCAGCAATATAATATTTTCATTCATGAAACTGGAATCCAGCAGTAAACAGTGCTATCCTACCACGTGTAAAATTTAATAATAATAATAATAATATAAAAATAACGTTCATAAAGACCAAAATTACGAGTAAAGACTAGCAGGAAAGGAAACAAAGTATACAATTACGTATTTGACCTATTTTATTGTTAGAAAAAGCCGATACGCAGCAGCTTCTTTGTGGTCTCCCGTAAAGTTAGCGAAATGTCTCGGCAGTTTACCTCTGACGGCCATCATGATGGTCTTTATCTGAAGTTGGTCTTCATTGACCGAAGCTGGATCCAAACTAAAATTAGAAGTCTCCGATCTGAAGTTTTAATTTTAATTGCCAACTTTCTTTCCGTTCTTTCGGGTGGAGTTCGGAAAGAACAGACAAAGCGAAGACGGCCACTGATGTTGGGTTCAGTGCGGATGCTCACAATCATACTCCAACTCTCCAGTGTTTAGCAAAATTTCTCACGTAATGAGCGTACTAGTCAGCGTCGCTTGGTCAGTAGTGCGTGGATAAGTTAAGAATCTGGGTCTGACGCGAGGCGTTCACAAGACGCGTCACTGGGTACGGATAGTGCTACTGCCTAGCTGGCACCATGTATCCGTATTGGAATGACAGTCCGGGACTAATTTTCCTTTCTCCATTGACGTAATTCAGTGCACACAGACAAGTATCGTCTCTGTGTATCTATGATACTTGGGCGAAAGCTATAGATACGTTTATCATTGACAAAAGACAGTTTGATAGAAAATTTTTTCGTTGAAGTACAAATACTCAAGAACAATAAGTTTCCATTGTGAGGATGTGTGTCACAGAAATTTTTGCTCTTTCACGTAGCCTCGGTGTACTGGAGACATCCTATAGCATGGCCGACCATGGCAGGTTAAAGACTGAACAAATGAGGCTCGGACTGTCTCGGCATTGATCGACACTTATCGGAACTACTAGCTTCGACTCGACATTTCACGTTGCAGTGCGATGCAGTTCTGTTTCTTGCAGCTTATGGTTCTATATTTTTCCAAATGCTAGCGCTCAGTTCCCTAAGTTCTGTGGTATTAAAGAAACAATTTTTTTTCAAAATTCATTGCAGTTTTGGAATAAATACCAGAACGGTTTTCTTATCTAAAAAAAAAAAAAAAAAAAATCAAATGTTTGAAAACCTATTGGACCAAACTGCTACGGTCATCATTCCCTAGAATAACAAATACGTAAACTAAGTTAAAACTAAGGACAACACACAAATACATGCCCGAGGAAGCATTCGAACCTCCGGTGGGAACGGCCGCTCAGTCAGTAACATGACGCCTTAGACCACGCGGCCATATCTTTTCATGATACCGATAATGCCGCACCTCTGTTTGAGCCTTTTTCAACAAAATTTGCTGTATCAATTGAAAGTACGGTTGACAGTTTCCAAATGGAATTTTGAATCGCAGTGTAGTTCCCAATTGAAAGACATTTTTCGTAAAAACGTTTCAGGACCTCTACGAAGTATTTCCTCGAGAATAGCTTCCACGTCATCTTAATGAGACTGAAAAATTTTAATCCAAGTTTGGCTCAACTTATATGTGCGTGAAAGATTCTTTTCAGTAGTGAATGTAAAGTAAGTCAGGATTACGTGGCAGCCTGAATGATGACAATCTCATAAACTGCCTCGCAGTGTGACGAGTGTTTGTACCAGATATCAATTTTATGCCGTCTTTCCGATATATTCTTTTAAGAACTGTACTCATGATACAGCCGGTAGGGAAGTGCTAGATAGTTAGATTTTTACCTTTACATTTATGTGTGATAATTTATTGTATCCCTAATACTATTCTATAGAAACTAAACTATGTATTCGCCCTACTTCTGTGCCCCCTAAGAATTTCACATGCAACAACGTGCCTCGTAAAATATTATTAGAGTAATGCAGTTGCAAAATAAACATAACTTTTTTTTATATTCACAGAATATATGACATCAAAATGTGAACCCATCCGGGATTCGAACCCGGGTCTCCTGCTTCCTAGGCAGTTGCGCTGGCCCCCTATAGCCCTGTCAAATGGTAGTTTTCCCATAACAAAATCCCAAAAGTTTTTTTTCTTAACGGTTCTGTATGTTTTTGGGGGCGCTGAATTCGAATTTCAAGTTTTCTGTCTTGTAGGAGGTCGGCTTCACAACGAAAACCTCAGAAACCTCAAAATGTTCGCACTTTCTTAAGTTTCTTGCCTATATCTCGAAAACTATGCGTTTCTCGAAGATGTTCATTCTGAGCAAAATTAAAGTTGACAAAATTTCCTACAAAATGCACTACTCACATTTGATTTCCTGACGAGCAGTATAGGCGCTAGAACTCAATGAGAAAGAGAAAAGTTTTGGCCCGTCTGCAAAAACGTCAGAAACGCACAATTAGACGCCCTACAGCTCGAGAAATATACATGTTATCAACAAAATCCCTACACCACGTGAAATTACATTAAATTTCCTACAAGGGACGTCTATAATATTCCATTTTCTCGTAATGGGGGGAAGCACCAAAAAGAAAATTACGAGCAATGCTTTCTGCGCCCTATAGTGTAACGCCCCCTCCCACCTGCCTATCTCTCGCCGGCGCTATATTTTCGATGTGTTGCACTGAAAAGTGATGTTTTCAATGGATTAAAGAGAAAGTATGTTTAAAAAAATCATTAGCAAACTATATTTAGATCACATGAGGTACATGCTGAAAGAAAGCTGAAGTTACATAGTACCATGAAGTACATGTATCAAGAAATGAGTGAATGACGGGTTCAGGATTGGGTCATCTCTTCCTATAGGTTTTCCATCTGGGAAAGAAAAAAAACTGTGCCTTTAGTGTTACAAAATGATTAAAAAAGACAAATAAGTTGTGTAGCGATACTTGTATGAAGAAATACCTGTACTGATGTCATATGCACAGTTATTTTTTCGTCTCCATTTGGGTGTTTTCGGCACAGGAAATGTTTCTTGGTCACGTGAAGGTCCAGGTAAAAGATCTCGAGCAACGTAAGATCCAGGTAAACTATCAGGGGCTTTGCAGAGTCCAGGCTGAACAGTCAGTAGTTGATCTACGACTGAAAAAAATGTAATTGAGTGATTAATATTATGACAGAGAAAAATTGATTAATACAGACACATACTGCTGCAAAATATTACATGATTTAATACCTTCTTTCACTTCATCTGCTTCAGACAGTGGTGCTGCAAGTGGCTCGTCTAAGTCCTCTTCGTCTTCTGTACTCAAAGTGTCGTCAATGTTCGAGCACAATCCTTCACATAGCTGGCACAGTTTCGTGCAGAAAAGTCCTGCTCGCCTGCACCCACACCGACCACGGCAATCCGTCTTGCATTTTCAAGATATAAGTTGCAGAAAAAGAGGTGAGAGGAATGACGCAGGTCGCACAGCACTAATTATACAATGTGCGATGGTTGCTGATTTTTCCTTCCATTTCTCTAGATACCCTCGCTTTTTGCTCAGCACCACAGCGTCCATGAAAACTCGAAGAGTCTCAGGAATGACATCCTCAGTTTCCTCTAGAAACCTTTTTGAATCAGGGCATTCAGTCACATTGTATACTTGCGATTTTATGTCTTCCACAATTATGGCAGCAACTGCTTCAATTATTGCACGCTTTTCTTCTTTCTCTAGTAGCCTCTGAATATCTCGATACCCGGATTCATTAATGATTTTGTGTCCAGTGGCTTGTTGTAATTAAAATGTCGCCATACTTCTGAAGCAGGTGTCTTCTGATAGTGCTCTGATGCGGACGGGAATCACATTCAATCTGCTCCATCAATTCTTCTATGGTGAATTGACATTCCTCGTCGTTGTTTTCTAGAAAACAGTAAACTGCTTGCCTAGCATCTTCTACCTCAACTCGAAGGGGTCTGCCAACTCCATGAAGAGTCGGTGGAGCCTGGTGTAGAGTATTCATGCACAAGAAATGGTACTGCGCATCAGCTGCTACCAAATCAGTTCAAATGTTTGTATAGATTATGGGACATAACTACGGGGTCATCAGTCCCTAAACTTACAAACTACTTAAGAAACAAGCTAATACTAAGGACGGCACAAATATCCATGCCCGAGGAGGGATTCGAACCCCCGACCGTAGTGGCCGTGCAGACCGTGACTGGAGCCCCTCAGTCCTCTCGGCCACCGCGGCCGGCTACCAAATCAGTAACTGGCTCTACACGTCGCACTATACTGCCTCAATATTTATTATTTAAATTTCTCGCCAGTGTGAGCACATTTTCTCTAAAAAAAAAAATGTTCAAATGTTTGTTAAGCTTATGGGACTTAACTACGGGGTCATCAGTCCCTAAACTTACAAACTACTTATGAACTACTTACGAACTAGGACGGCACAAATATCCATGCCCGAGGGGGGATTCGAACCCCCGACCGTAGTGGCCGTGCTGACCGTGACTGAAGCGCCTCAGTCACCTCGGCCACCGCGGCCGGCACATTTTCTCTAACGGCTAATTTCCTCACAGGGTCTACCAAATTACGTTTTGAGGAGGGCTTTTTTATTTGTATCTTGGCGTAGTCCAGAGGCACCTACTCTCCACATAAGAAACAGTGAGTTTAAAAGACAAACTCAGGCATAATTAAACGTAACGGTTTTGATACAGGATTTTCTTGAGCCCTCTTTAAATAAGCAGCAATAGACTTTCCTGTCGCGTAATTCTTTCTACATTTTTCATGAACCTCAATTTCAGTGTTCCTCTTAGATATTAGAAACTTACCATCCTGTCTCTTCTTACTGGTTCGAATGAAAGATTACAAGCCCTTTTCTCTCACAATACTTCTCTGAGTCACATCTTCTAACAGTTTGTCACAAATAACACATTCCGCACGAGACATTATGCATGCACATACAACAAAAACTTGGCCTGAAAAGTAAAAAAAAATTATTGCAGCTTTAAAGATTCGACCATAACACGTTGGCAACTCTGACCTGACTAAACTACCGCAAGATAAGATCATATGGGCTGCTAGACGCTCGATAGTCTCTGCAGGGGGAACCTATTAGCACGGATGTGGCCAACAAAGGAATGGAAGGACCGTCCCGTTACGGGGTGTGAACAAGGTTCGACCACTTTGACTGATCTGATGGACATTTGATGTATTTTTACGTGGTGTAGGAGGTTTTGTTACAACATTCCAACAATCCTGGGCTCGACACTCACTCATTTCCTAACACATGCTGATTTCATATTCAGTTTTCTGCTCAGTGTCATGTAACTCAAATCTTCTAAATATAATTTGATAATGATTTTTTAAACATACTTTCTCTTTAATCCATTGAAAACATCACTTTTCAGTGCAACACATCGAAAATATAGCGCCGGCGAGAGATAGGCAGCTGGGAGGGGTCGTTACACTATAGGTCGCAGAAAGCATTGCCCGTAATTTTCTTTTTGGTGCTTCCCCCCATTACGAGAAAATGGAATATTATATACCTCCCTTGTAGGAAATTTAGTGTAATTTCACGTGGTGTAGGGATTTTGTTGATAACATGTATATTTCTCGAGTTGTAGGGCGTCCAATTGTGCGTTTTTGACGTTTTCGCAGAAGGGCCAAAAATTTGCTCTTTTTCATTGAGTTCTAGCGCCTATACTGCTCGTCAAAAAATCAAACATGATTAGTGCATTTTGTAGGAAATTTTGTGTACTTTACATTTTCTCAGAATGAACATCTTCGAGAAACGCATAGTTTTCGAGATATAAGCGCTATACTCCGATGCGCGAGACCGTTTCCCGTCGTGGGTTCGAATCCTCCCTCAGGCATGGATGTTTGTGCTGCCTTTAGTAAAAGCTAGTTTATAAGTAGTTTGTAAGTTTAGCGACTGATAACCCCGCAGTTAAGTCCCATTAGGTTAACGAACATTTGTTTTAAACAACAACAGGTTTTAAACTGTAAGACATATCCGAGGGCAGATATAGACTCTAACTTACTTGTTATGAACTGTAGATTAAAACTAAAAGACTGAAAAAGGGTAGAAAATTAAGGAGATGGAATCGACAAAGGAACCAGAGGTGGCTGATAGATTCAGAGGGAGCTTCAGGCAAGCATTGCCTGAAACGGAGGAAAGTAATACAGTAGAAGAAGAATCGTTAACTCTAAGAGATAGAGTAGTGACGGCCGCAGAGAATCATATAGTCAAAAGGACCAGGCCTAATAGATATCCTTGGATAACACGGGAGATATTCAAATAATTGATGGAAGCAGAAAATATAAAAATGCAGCACGTGAAGCAGGCAAAAAGGAGTACAGACGTCTCAAAAATGAGGTTGACTGGAAGTGCAGAATGGTAAGCAGGAGTGGCTAGAGGAGAAATGCAAGACCATATAAGAATGTATAACTACGGGAAAGATAGATACTGCCTAGAGGAAAATAAAATAGACATTTGGAGATAAGAAAAGCAGCAGATGAATATCAACAACTCACATAGAAAACCAGTACTAAGGAGAGAAGGAAAAACTGGAAGGTGGAGGAAATATGTAGAGGGCCTATACAAAGGAAATGAACTTGAAGGCAGTTTTCTAGAAAAGGAAGACGAAGTAGAGGAAGATAAGAGATATGCTACTGCGTGAAGAATTCGAAAGAGCACTAAAAGTTTTGAATACAAACAAGTCCCCATGGGGTAAATGATATTTCGTCTGAACTGCTAATATCGTTAGGAAAACTAGTCATGAAGAAATTGTTCTACCTAGTATGTAAGATGTATGAGACACGTTAAATACCCTCCGACTTCAAGAAGAATATAGTACTTTCAATTTCAAATAATGGAGGTGCAGACAAATGTGATAATTACAGAACTATTAGTTTAATAAGTCATGGTTGCAAAATACTAACACGAATTATTTACAGACGAATGGAAAAACTGGTGGAATCTGACCTTGGGGAAGATCAGCATGGATTAAGGAGAAATGTAGGAACACGCGAGACCAGTACTCACATTTATATTTATTTCACATGATAGGTTAAGGAAAGGGAAACCTACGTTTTTAGCATTTGTAGATCTGGAGGAGACTTTTGACAATGTTGACAGGAATACACTCTTTCAAATTCTGAAAGTATCAGGGGTAAAATATAAGCATCGAAGAGTTCAACTTGTACAAAAACCAGACAGCAGTTATTAGAGTCTGAGGGCGTGAAAGGGAGTAAGACCGGGTTGTAGCCCATCCCTAATGATGTTCAATCTGTACATTGAGCAAATTGTGAAGGAATGCAAGGAGAACTTTTGACAAGGAATTAAAGATCAGGAAGAAGAAATAAAAACCTTGCTGTTTGCTCATGGCATAGTAATGGTGTCAGAGACAACAAAAGACCTGGAAGATTAATTAAAAGGAATGAACAGTGTCTTGAAAGGAAGGTATAAAATGTACATTAACACGAGTAAAACAAGGGTTATGGAATGTAGTGTCAGAAAATGAGGCCCTGCTGAAGAAATTACATTAGGTAAAGAGAAGGATAAGAGTAGTAAATGAATTTTGTTATCTGGGTAGCAAAATAACTTCTGATGGCCGAATAAAGAAAATATAAAATGCAGAATGGCTATGGGAAGAAAAGCGTTTCTGAAGAAGAGAAATCTGTTGATATCCAATATTAGTTCGAATGTTAGGAAGTCCTTTCTGAAAACATTTGTCTGGAGTGTATTGTATGGAAGTGAAACGTGAACGATTAAGAATTCAGACTAAAAGACGATAGAAGCTTTTTTAATGTGGCGTTACAGACGTATGATGAAGGTTAAATGGGTAGATGGAGGAGATACTAATAGAATTGAGAAAAAAGGAGTTTTTGGCATGTCCTGACTAAGAGAAGGGATAGGTTGGTGGGACACGTTCTGAGACATCAAGGAATCGTCAGCTTAGCATTACAAGGACGTGTGTGTGGCTAATATCGTAGAGGGAGACCAAGCAAGGAATACAGTAAGCAGGTGCAGAAGGATGTAGGCTGCCCAACGTATTCTCCGATAAAGAAACTTGCACTGGATACGTTAGCGTAGAGAGCTGCATCAACCCAGTCTGCGGACTGAAGACCACAACAACAACGTAAAATTATCTCTGACTACGAATTCTGTGTTTAGTGCACGATCGTACTTTTAAAATTGTATATGTCTGTGTATAATTATTTTACGGATAGTTTTTTTGTGCAGTGAATCTGATTTGTAGGTCGGTACTTTTAATGGCAGAGCGAGTGAAAACTATCAATAGAATGTCTTACACAGCACAAACACAAAAGGAAAAATAATAAAGTTAACAAGGTTTCTGCACCTAAATTTCCGCATATCGTGTGTGCACCACGGCAGCTCTCTTTCTCTCATTCTCTTCTCTCACACACTCTCAGACTGCATGTATGGTTGGAAAAAAGTTGATTCACACGTCGACACTACGACGAAAATTCAATCGTTTTGATTATTTAAATGTTTAAAGAATCTTTTATTCATTTCTCGCCATCTTGTTTAAGTAATTGGTAAGAATTTGTAATTAGTGCAAAATTACAGACAATTGGTTCTTAAAATTTCCGCCATCATCCGCCACTTTTCATTCGCCATATTTAATGAATTGGAACTCTCGAAAACACCATTTTGAATGCGCCATCTTCAATTTATGCAAACAGAACCGGATTAAACAAATAGGCATCAAAATTGCGCTCAGTAGCCAATCATCCTAATACTGTTGTATCTCTCTCAAGCGTCACCTTCTGCCGTGCTTTCTGGAAAAGCCCTATTAAATATTTATTCCCCTACAAAAACATATAGCGAAAATTCATTTCAGAGATTTTTAATCTTTACATTTCTATTGCGTGTCAGAAATTGCAGTGATACGAAACGTCTGCATGGTTCTGTTTGTCATACGAGTTCATCGTAATAATTTGCATTACTCACAGCTAATAATTCATGCGAAAAGGAAAATTTCTAACAACATTACAGAGAGTAAGACTTACCGAGTTTTTTATGACAATATGTTTCCTATGTAAAAAAAGTTATGCCTACAGCTACACAAACTTCTGCAACGATTGTAGAAATAGCCATTACTTAAATTCTAAAAACAAAAGAGAGTTGCCGGCACTGTTGAATTGAATAGCGTCCAAATATTAGTCAATGTAACATTCGAGACCCTTTGAAGAGCAAAGGTGTCAGTTCAGTTCATCACACAAATGAAGAATTTCTGCTGGAGTAGCTTATTCAAATGCGTAATATCGCAGTCACCCCCTTTGATTAATTGAACTGTACATTCCTGGAGAAACATTCCATAGTGTTGTCAATAAAATTATTCTGGACGTCGGACCGCATCATCTACATCTACATCTACATCTACATCTACATGGGATACTCTGCAAATCACATTTAAGTGCCTGGCAGAGGGTTCATCGAACCACAATTATACTATTTATCTCCCATTCCATTCTCGAATAGCGCGCGGGAAGAAAGAACACCTGAATCTCTCTGTTCGAGCTCTGATTTCTCTTATTTTATTCTGATGATCATTTCTACCTATGTAAGTGGGAGTCAACAATATATTTTCGCATTCGGAGGAGAATGTTGGCGATTGGAGTTTCGCAAGTAACCCACGCCTCAGCGATAAGCGCCGTTGTTCTAATGATTCCCATCCCAGATCCTGTATCATTTCCGTAACGCTGTCTCCCCTGTATCGTGACAATACAAAACGAGCTGCCCTTCTTTGGACTCTCTCGATGTCCTCCGTCATGCCCACCTGATAAGGATCCCACACTGGGCTGCAATACTCCAAAAATGGACGGACAAGCGCAGTGTATGCAGTTTCTTTAGTAGTTCTGTTGCATCTTTTAAGGATTCTGCCAATAAAACGCAGTCTCTGGTTCGCCTTTCCCACGATATTATCTACGTGTTCTTTCCAGTTTAAGTCTGAAGTAATAGTAATTCCTAGGTATTTTGTGGAGTTTACGGCCTTCACATTTGATTGATTTATGTTGTAAACAAAGTTTAACGGATTTCTTTTCGTACTCATGTGGACGACTTCACACTTCTCATTATTTAGAGTCAATTGCCAATTTTTACACCATACTGATATCTTATTCAGATCGTTCTGCAGTTGGTTTTGATCTTCAGATGATTTTACTGGACGGTAAATGACGGCGTCATCTGCAAACAACCTAAGAGAGCTACTTAGATTTTCCCCTAAATCGTTTATGTAAATAAGGAATAGCAGAGGACCAATAACACTACCTTGTGGAACGCCCGATATCACCTCTGTTTTAGTCGATGCCTTACCATCGATTACCACGAACTGTGTCCTCTCAGACAAGAAATCCCCTATCCAATTGCAAATTTGGGGCGATATACCATAACCACGCAATTTGATTAAAAGCCGTTTGTGAGGTACGGTGTCAAAAGCTTTCTGGAAATCAAGAAATACGGTATCGATTTGCGAACCTTTGTCGATAGCACCCATCACTTCGTGTGAATATAGAGCTAGTTGTGTTTCGCATGAACGATATTTTCTAAATCCGTGTTGACCTTGGGTCAAAAGATCGTTCTGTTCGAGATAATTCATAATATTTGAATACAGGATATGTTCCAAAACCCTGCTGCAAATTGACGTCAATGAAATAGGCCTGTAGTTTAGTGGGTTACTCCTACTGCCTTTCTTGAATATAGGTGTGACCTGTGCAACTTTCCAATCTTTTGGTACAGATCCTTCTATGAGAGAGCGGTTGTATATGACTGTTAAGTAAGGAGCTATCGCTTCAGCATAATCAGATAGAAATCTAATGGGTATACAATCCGGACCAGAAGACTTGTTCTTATTAAGTGATTTTAGTTGCTGCACTACTCCGATGATATCTACTTCTATGTTATTCATTACGGCATCTGTTCGTAATTCGAAATCTGGAATATTGGTTTCGTCTTCTTTAGTGAATGAGTTTCTAAAAGCTAAGTTTAGTAACTCTGCTTTAGTAGCGCTGTCATCGACAGGATCGCCATTACTATCACGTAGTGAGGGTATTGTTTGTGACTTTCCCCGAGTATATTTAACATATGACCAAAATCTCTTTGGGTTTTCAGTCAAATTACGAGAAAGAGTTTCGTTGTGATAAATGTTGTAGGCATCTCGCATTGAAATCCTCGCTAAATTTCGAGCTTCTGAGTACAATCGCAAATCCTGGGGATTTCGTGTTCGTTTGAATTTAGTATGCCTTTTCCTTTGCTTTTGCAACAGTGTCCTGACCTGTTTTGTGTACCAAGGGGGATCGCCTCCTTTTTTTATTAATTTATTAGGTATAAAACTTTCAATTGCTGTCGATACCACTTCTTTGAATTTTAGCCACATCTGGTCTACACCTACGTTTAGTGTTAGAAACGAGTGGAAGCTGTCTTTCAAGAAGCAATGTATTTTGTTTCTATCTGCTTTCCTGAACAAATATACTTTGCGTTTATTTTTGGTAACTTTGGGACTTTCGATATTCAATTTCGCTACTACAGCTCTGTGTTCACTAATACCTGTATCCGTTTTGATGCTCATTATGAGCTCAGGATTATTTGTTGCTAAGAGATCAAGTGTGTTTTCACATCCATTTACAATTCTAGTTGGCTCATGAACTACTTGTTCGAAGTAATTCTCAGAGAATGCGTTGAGTACAATTTCGGACGATGTTTTATGCCTACCTCCTGATTTGAAAATATAATTTCGCCAACAGATCGAGGGTAAATTAAAATCACCACCTACTATTATCGTGTGAGTCGGGTACGTTTTTGTAATTAGACTCAGGTTTTCTTTGAACCTTTCTGCTATTGTATCGTCAGAGTCGGGAGGCCGGTAAAAGGAACCGATTATTAACTTCTTACGATTTTTGGGTACAACCTCTACCCATAATAGCTCGCACGAACTATCAACTTCAACTTCGCTACATGAAATACTACTTTTGACGGCGACAAACACGCCACCACCTATTTTGTTTAATCTATCCTTTCTGAATATCGTTAGATCTTTTGAAAATACTTCTTCTGAACTTATTTCCGGCTTGAGCCAACTTTCGCTGCCTATAATGATGTGTGTTTCGGTGCTTTCTATTAACGCTTGCAGTTCTGGAACTTTCCCGACACAGCTACGACAATTTACAACTGTTATACCGATAGTTTCCGGATCTACATTTCTCCTGTAATCCACCTGAACCCTTTGAGATTGCCCATTTTCTATTTCCCCGAAGCTCTTTATCCTAAAAAACCGCCCAGTCCACGCCACACAGCCCCCGCTACCCGTGTAGCCGCTTCCTGCGTGTAGTGGACTCCTGACCTATTCAGCGGAACCCGGAAACCCACCACCCGATGGCGCAAGTCAAGGAATCTGCAGTATATTTTAATATCACGACGGAATAATTTTATTGACAGTGACAACGGCCATGGAATCCTTGTTTACATTCCTTATCGTATTAAATAAAAGAAACAATTTTTATTTTCCTGTCACAATGGGCCGTGGCGGCTACTTCATTTGAAGTCAGGTGAGAGGTGGCGGAAGTGCTCCCTCTCTGTCTGTCTGTCTCTCTCTCTCTCTCTCTCTGTGTTTCTCCCTCTCTCTCAATAAGTGTGGGAGTGGCCGGGCAGTGACATTTGGGCTGTGGCCGGCCGCGGTGGCCGAGCGGTCTGCGGCGCGTCAGTCACAGTCCGCACGGCCACTACGGTCGGGGGTTCGAATCCCTCCTCGGGCATGGATATTTGTGCCGTCTTAGTGTTAGCTAGTTCATAAGTAGTTTGTAAGTTTAAGGACCCCGTAGCTAAGTCCCATAAGCTATACAAACATTTGAACATATGTGCTGTCACGACGGACGCTATGTCAAATCGAGGAAGCGCCACGTTGGGTGTTTCGATATTCGCTGCCCGCCTTGGCGAAGTGAGGAACGTTCTGTTTGGAAGGAAGCGAGGGCAGTGTAATGGACTTTGTCATTCTATCACGTTACCGGATGTCGACCTACTAACGATTAGGGTATGGTCATATTCTAAAATGCTAATCTTGGAGTGTTTTGAGTAAGGATTTTGAACTTCTTCAGTGAAGAATTCACCGGGGCCGTAGCAACATGTGTTACCGGTAACGTTGAGTTCTGTACATTCTGTTGCGCCAATAAACTTCAGAACATCTTCTCAGAGACAACTGAGCAGCGCAGCACGCTCTTAAGCGGTCGGAGAATTTTCTACTTCCAAAATTTACTGGCATGTATAGTCGTCTTTGACAGCTGAGGAGCCGTGTTGTGGTTCGTCGCGGTATGGATATTGCGCTTGTTTTCCCAGTGGGTGTGGCCGATAGTAATTCCTTGTTTTTCCGGTGTTTTTCACATTTAGCTACCGTAATAAATGTTCAAATGATTGTTTCAAAAAATGTTTGTATAGCTTAAGGGACTTAACTACGGGGTCATCAATCCCTAAACTTACAAACTACTTATGAACTAGCTAATCCTAAGGACGGCACAAATATCTATGCCCGTAGGGGGATTCGAACCCCCGACCGTAGTGGCCGTGCAGACCGTGACTGGAGCTCCTCAGTCCCCTCGGCCACCGCGGCTGGCCTACCGTAATAAGTTGGAATCGTCTTGTTTATCCTTGGCCAGGCTTTGCGACCATGGTTGTAAGTTCTAGGCTTATAAATTAGTAATATCGAAGTAAGGGCGAAAATTCTGTTTTGGTGAACTCAGAATGAACTAGAACAGTTAGTGTGTTGCAGTGAGCGCTGAGTGGACCGTGGCCGACCGTGAAGTAATTGTGACTTGCGTAGCCTTTAACAGCAGCGTGGTGAGGAGTTCAGTCGGGACGAGGGACTCAAACCACCGTCACAAGAAGCTGCGTAACTGTACGCTCAGCATACCGCGCCATTTTTGTGCCGGCAGTGAACTGTAATTCTTAAGCAACATAGAGTATGGTTAGTACCAAGGATTATGCGAGTAAAAGTTTTAAGTTTATTGTTTTAGTCTGAGTCCTTTTATTAAAATTATTCGATGTTATTCATTCAATTATACCTTGATTTCAGCAAGACCAAGCACTCGTAACGTATACAGGTAATCAAATGGTCCACCCTTTTAGTTGAGATCAGAAGATTTCGTATTTTCTGAGATCTGGCATACATTGTTATCGCGTAGATAAAAGGTTTTGAAAGCTTGTTTTTTTAATGTCAAAAATATTACAGTTTAGTATTTCTCCTGAAATTCTGGGAAAGGGGAGATTAAATGACCTTGTAAATTTGTTAATGTTGTTTCTCACTGGTTACCCATCAAACTTCATAAATACTACGAAGATTGTGTTGGTCAGTTTTATATGTATTGTTATATCAGAAGTTTAAATTTTGGAATTGTGTAAGATTGAAGGGTACTGACATTTTCAAAATTGGCCTCGCTGTTAAATAAATGTTACGGATGAAAGATGTTCTTTACAAAACCTGGTGTGCCCCTCCCACATTCCTAATTAAAATTATCGAACGTGTCTTAAAACAAGATTGAAGTTACAATGATTTCCATGGTTCTTACCATACTTTACAACTGTGCAATCACAACTTGAAAGATTCTGATATTTCGAAATCCTCCCTTTACCTCACAATTTTCGAAACAAACAAAAATGTTTTATGTCTAGTAAATCTAACAGTAAATTTAACAACAAACCGAACCATAAATGACATATCTCGAAATCGCAGTGGTCACATGTAAGTTGCAGTGCCCCTATCTACCGCTATGAGCACTCTGTCCACCGCATAACACTTGTCATAGATCTCGTGCCGTGGAGGAGCGGCCGAGAGCATTGAGGCGCTATGCTACGATGCGTGAGGCCGTTCCCCGTCGGGGGTTCGAATCCCCCTCGGGCAGTTTCTTAAGTATAAGTTACTTAATAAGTAGTTCGTAAGTTTAGGGACTGATGCAGTTAAGTCGCATAAGCTTAACAAACATTTGAACATTTTGTTGTTTGCAATTTCACCGCGTCTTTAATAATTCCAGGATTCGACTGAGAGCAAGACCTAATGCTCGAGCGAGGTGGCCTAGTGGTAAGACATTGGACTTGCATTTCGGAAGACGTTGCTTCAAATCCACCTCCGACCATTCGGAGTTAGATTTTCCGTGATTTTCCTAAATCACTCCAGGCAGATGCCGGTATGGTTCCTTTCAAAGGGCACGGCCGATTTCCTCCCACATCCTTTCCCGAAAATCCGAGCGAAATCTCCGTCTCTAATGACCACGCTGTCGACGGGACGTTAAACCCAACCCTAAGCTTCCTTTAAGATCTAATTGTTCTTTTTTCCAGCCAGGCGCCTTGGCTCAACGCGCCCGGTCAGAGGACTGGACGTCCTCTGTAATAAATAAATAAAAAACTTAGCCAAGAACACATCGAACAAACACGATCAGCGATCCCAAGGAACAGAAGTACCCATAGAGAAAAAATAAATAAAAAGTCAAGGAGCCCGTCTCTTATGCCTGCACTGTGAAATTGTAAAAACCATCCAGGAAAGATAACAGCGATATCCTTCGGTGGGTTTTCACCACTCGTATGGGCACGTATATATAAACATATACGTGTCTCATTTTGATCTAGACAACAATCTATTCTAAGTGTATCGGCTAGTAGCAGTCACGTAGTATTATTCATCAGTACAGTACGTAGTTCCTCAATTGGCCTCACATCGGCTGACTGCTTCCAGCTTCTTCACAGTAATAGATCAGAATGTTGGACCTATTAAAATTTTTATGGAGTTCAAATGCAGTTTTAGAGTTGTCGCAGCCAATGTATCACAAGATATCAGCGCTGCTTTGTTCTCTTTCAAGAGGAAGCTTCTGCGATCGTACAACATAGTAAACAATGGCAGGGTTAATGCTGATCGTTCCACAAGTGAAGAGTGATTTCATATTCCCAGAAAGTTTCGATTGTTTGTTCGCCAGCCGTACATAATCCTATCTCCGGGTAATGTTGTTTTCTTGTGGGAAGCAAGAACTTCCGTAAAAGAATTCTGACTTGTGATTATGATTCTACAAGACGTTGATTTATACTTGGATCCTACCCCAAGACAGACCCGTGGAATTGGAAACACAAAACAGTATTTCCCTGTATTTCATAACAATTAACAAATTATCAATATTTTGCAAAAATGATCTCGTTGGACCCTATTATCAGCCATCGTAACCTTTGCTATCGGTATTCATGTTTACCGCAGGTCACTTTGAAATTCTATCCGCTGTCATAATATAATCATCCATTCGCGGCAGGTATTTCTTTTGTTACCTACGGAACTATTACAACGTATTACAAGATACTTACTTTAAAACGTACTACAAAAAGATTTCTTAGCTTATGGATCTCGCTAACAAACCAATAATTTCGAATAATACAGTAACGGATTTTCTGGTGCGAGCCTTTCTATGGGTAATTTCTAGCAGTCAGCTGATATGCTGTTTGTTCATATTTTTTCCATGCAAAGATTCTATAAGGAACGTCGAAAAACTTGTTTCCACAGTGAGCGATGTTGATATTTTGCAGTTCTTCAGTTTTATCCTCCATCTACTGGGCGGAAGAGACCAGTGACGGATCTGAAGGTCGTAGAAGGTGATGGGAGTACAAAAGGGGCAAGCTGTCTCAGTTGTATATTTTAAGGAGGCTGAAATATTCCTCCCTTAAAAATTTAATTGGTATTGGTAACTAATTGCAATAATAATAATAATAATAATACTTGAAAATGATAAAAGACAGCGCCTGATAAAATAATGTACCGCGAAAAGAAAGTTTAGAACCAAAGCAAATGAAGTTTGAAATTGATTTTAAATATTGATACGAAAACTAGGGCGCTAAAATTACGGCGGGAGAAATACGATTTCAAGTTATTGGCCGGGTTGCAAATCACTGTCATAAAAAAAATGTGCCTGTAAAAATTTTCAGCAACTTATTGAATATGGTAAATGGCACAGAAATATTTAATTTTAGCAACCTGCCTAAAATCCTGTCTGATTAAATAGAAGACTGGCTCACCACGTACACTCTGCACAGAAATTAACTCCTGGAACGCACTCGTGAAACACCAATTTATCTTAAGTCCACGGCTAGCTAAAAATTAAAATAGTTAAATTTTGATAAACTGGCGGATATCTCAGGGACGTTTGGTGCGGAACAAAAGATTCTAAGATTATCATGAAGTATTGTGCATCGTTCCAACACTTAATTTCGCACACTGCAAGAAAATGGCGGCCTATGGTAATCTGTGAAAAAAGAAGTACACATACTATTAATATTTTGTACAATAAGGAATAATGAGGTGGCTTTTAAATTTAAAAAAATATTGAGAAATGTAAATTTCTTTAAATGACATTAGCGATATATATTTTCAAGATGCTGAACATACGGTTACAATTGTTGCTTACATTCATTCTGTGCACGAAAAGAATTTATGATTCTGATAAATTTAACAAAGAGCAATGCGCTATTTCGTACGAAGCCTATCAATGCTAGACCAAGAAGAGGGGAGGGTGGAGACTGCTGCTTCTTATTAAGTAAAACATATGATAAGCGTAAATGTAAAGATAATAATGTGCTTGTTAACGTTATACTCTCTTTGTCTTTGTCTTATCGATTAATAATAATTTGCATGAAATGTAGAATAATCGTAACAAATACAAAGGATTAATTTAATGGAATAAATAAATGAATAAATATTGAAATAAAGTCCAGGCCGTCCATGAAACATTATAAGGCGTCAGAATAGATAGGAACAATTGAATAATTACTGTGGTTTTGGCACAGCAAACAAAATAACCAAGCTAAGCTATAGAATAAATTAGTTTTATTAATTATAACTCTTTATATAAAGTACTTTTGTTTGTACTCCTGTTCGTTTTACAACTGAAATGCTAAGAAATGACGATTCTGCCATTTGCGAAAACGCCGTTTTTTTTCCATGGTGACAGGCGTCAGGCAGCCCGATTTCCGCTCCACATCAGTAAAGAGAAATCAATGAAAGCACAATTGCTTTATTTATATTGGATCTAATACCTAGTCAACAGTGATAAGGCAGAGAGAGCGAGAGTGAACGACGAATTACAATATTGCCAAGGGCAGCGAAGGGCATACATCTTTCCCTGGAAGAAACCAGTCTTTTTTTCCCGTTTCCAAATCATATCGCTAACTTTACGCTTATAAAATTTCACGTTTTGGCGCTTAGAGTGTATTGTCTTGCATTTAAAGCTGTAACGGTAAAAGTAACCATCCAAGTTGGAGCAATAATTTTACTGCTGCAGTGACTGCTGTGAAGCAGTCTGCGAGAGCCATCTCTGAGCGCGAGGCGTAAGCGAAGTGGGCGCCAGACTTCGGAGCCCTCTGTCGAGAGATCAATAAATTACTTGAAGTAGACCCCTGAAAAAACATTCCCCAAGGAACTTCCAACATAATGCAATCAATTTGTCAATTTTTCCAAAAATCTGGAGATAATGTAACTTTCAGAAAACTATTTTATTGCTTGAACTACTGTTGAATTGATCAAGATATACTATTAAAGCTTATAAAAAGTGTTTTCTTTCCCGTTTCACTTGTCAATAGTACATGTACAGCAATACGCACCCCGATGGGCTTCCAAAAACGGATTGCGTAAACCAATTTTCCAGTTGCGTTTTTTGTTGGTCATGTAAACACTCCAAAATCGATTCTAGAAATCTGCTTTTATAGAGCGGTTTTCCACTTCCTCAACCGATTTTCGTGTATATTTAAACGAAACCATTTTTGAAACGTCCTTCGCTTGTCGGATTGTTTTTTTTTTTTTTTTTCCTTTCATTAAAAAAATTTTTGGTTAATATTAACAAATTTACTTTTGCTGAAGTGAAATGGAAGTATAAATATAAGACCGAATATGAATCTGTGTGTATAAGTAAAGATGAATAATGATAGTGATGGCTATAGGCCTAATAAGAAACTGAATCAGCTGTTTCCAAAGCGCCATGTTAACTGAGCTAGAAAATCCGATTTATGCTTTATCTTGTAAAGACGCCAGCAAAACATGGTATACAAAATTCGGTTTTCGACTTCCGGAAGATGTGTTGTACGTAAACGCGATAAATGTGGTGCTGTTGTCCCTGGTACATAAATCTGGGATGAAAACATCAACAAAATAAGAAAATAAACATAACGCAGATAATAGTCTCTCGATATGCAAAAATTTTAATGAAAGAAAAAATACTTTAACATTTCTTTTAAAACAGACACCTTTTCCTGCCAGAATTTCGACAGTAACTGTTAAATGACGCTATTATACGTCACGAATCACCTCTTTTTTCCGACTACCATAAGTTACTTTTGAAATTGTTCCATATTATTGATTTGGATTCTGTGTAGAGAGTCAAGTTAGCTGATCTTTCTGATCCGAATACTTTTGAACATAAAAAATATTCAGTATAAACTACATGACACAAATACATTCTTCAACTCAAACATCTATGATGTATATATGCAGGTTGAAGCATCGTATGAAAATATGTACCAAAGTCAGGACTTGCCCACTGGGCAGTTCCATTAAACAATACACCACCCCAACTAATTCAACTACTTCTCACAACTTAATGGAATTACTCTGCTACACCTTCCCCCTCACTATAAATTCTCAACGCCACCTCTGTCCGCATGACGTATCACCTGAAATTGCACAGGTTTTGGAATAGATGTTTGAGATTAAGTATGCCCGCCGAATAGAAAGGCCTATACTTGGGCTTCATGGAGGGTGACCATATTGTTCAAAGTGGATGTCCTCTTGAATTAGGTTTAGTGAGACCTTGAAATTCGTTGTAGTTAAAAAAGGAGCGCCGGCCACAGTGGCCGAGCGGTCTGCGGCGCGCTAACCACAGTCTGCACTGCTGCTACGGTCGGAGGTACGAATCTCCCCTTGGGCATGGATATTTGTGCCTTCTATAGTATAAAGTAGTTCATAAATAAGTTTAGGGACTGATGACCCCGCAGTCAAGTCCCTTAAGCTTAACAAACATTTGAAAAGGGAAGCATCATGTAGATTAAGGTGGTGATAAGTAGTTGATTTGTGGGGAGGTGGGAGGGGAAGGAGCCGTACTATGCAGTCACTATGGCAGCCTGGCGTAGTGGTGAGCGAACGAATTTCATATGATGCTTCAGCCCACATACATTAATGTATTTCACTTAAATAATAGTCACATACGGTACACAATGACCGATTTATTTTGACAACTTTGTTAACCAGTGTTAAAAATTCATACATTTTCTCGAATAGATCATTGTAAACAGATGCCGGAATAGAACAATATCGTCGTACTTAAATCGTAGAACTGACAGGAAACCACTGCATTACATTTCTGCTTTCACTTAACTTAGGGTGACCAAATTTCCAAAATAAAAATACAGGACACATATGAAAAGCCTCACTATTCACCCAATTCCTGATAAAGTAATTCAAAAGTATGCTGAAGTTGCTCCTTAGAGATCTGTATTGAATAAAATTTAATATTGTCTCTATTGAAATACATCTGCGCCTTTGGTTAAACTTATGTTGTACAACTTTACAAGTTAGAATATTCGTCAAACTGTCATAACTGGCTGATCACCCCCCCCCCCCCCTCCCGTGAAACCAAATTCTGACTACGGGCCTGCTGTGGCCATTTTAAGTACAGTCTCAATTTTAAGTAAAATAATTTTGTAAATAAAGGTGACCGTATCAAATGTATACCTTGTTATACCAAGTTAAAGTACATTCTAAAAAGAACATGATTAAGAAATAAACTTGCAATTACAAGCTACTGCGCACAACAGTAAAAAAAGACAAGGGGGAGGGCCCGTCTCTGATTCTGGGTACGGAGCGCGCAATCGAATGTGGGGTCCATGCACAGTACCATTCTACTTGCCGATGTCGCAGCCACCCTCGTGCTGCGTCAATAACTTCAACATCCGCGTAGCGCGTCCCACGTCTACCCGTCCTTCGGGCCAAACATGGAAATCCGATGCTGCGAGATCGTGGCTGTAGGGTGGACGAGATAGAACGGTCCGCTGAAGTTTAGTGATCTGCTCTCGGGTGCGAAGGTCTGAGGTCTTGCGTTGTCATGGAGAAGTTCGTTCAGATTTTTGTACCTACGAAAACGATGCAGTTTCTTCCATTGATCATCGCACGCTCCGACCTCGCATGAGTCACAGCTGTGTACGGCCGGCAAGCACGCTGGACAGGTTTGCTTGACCTTGCGGCGATGATGAAACAGGCTTTGCCCGACGACTCACCGTGCTTTTGTCCACTGCAAGATCATCGTACACATTCTGTAAGTGCCTATCAATAACTGTGATAGCCATGGTTTTCGACAAAAGAAAGCCAATCACTGCCCCTTGTATGGAACGTAGCGCTGTTACAGACGCCATTTTAACAACTCCGTATAGCACTGCCAGCAATCGAAAGGCAATGAAACTATAACAGACGAAGCGGGAATGTTTGAAATTGTTCCATAAGAAATGCCAGGTTTTTTCAACCAAAATTCGACGAGAAGAAAAATGTGTTACTTACTTATTGAACTTACCTCATATATTAACCGCTTCTTGCAGTCAACTTTTCTGCTTGGGTGTTTTGATGTTACTCCGAAGATGAATATTCCTTAAGGCGAACATTTAATGTCTCCATCCTTCTGGCTGCACAGTTAAAAATAATTGATACGAGTTATATAAAGGCGTATCTAATTAATATAGTACTAATTCATGAGTTTGACATCCTTAGTCACTAAAAAAGTATAAAAAGTTACTCTTTTTAGATTTCATAGTGTAGCAGTCATTTACAAATACGGTAGGAAATGAGGAAAAGCATCTACCTTCAAATTTCCTTTCCCAGGGGGATTCGAATATATGTCTACAGTTGCAGTAGCTCACATCTAGTTAGTCATCAAGAATGTGGACAAACTCTCATTGCTGTAGCAGAAACTAAGCAGGCTTCTCACAAATTAAAGAAGAGACACGTTCTAATTTTCTACAAAATTATCCATCCCGCACTCGAAAAATTAAATATCTTAACCCACTGTCACTACCCATGAACTGATCGAAATATATTGCAAGTAAATATCTAGTTAACTTAAGAGGATACTCGAGTAATGGACGTCCATCGACTATCACTGAGTTGATTAATATTTTTCGGGTGGTACTTTATGAGTAACTGTTTTCTTATATAAGTGATTGCAATCATTTTTCTTGCTAGTTGTGTAATGGACATTAACGGAAACCTCACCTTCGTCTTTGGTTTGTGACAGAGACAACCGATATCAAACACATGTGGGTTATAGTGTAGGCCAGATTCAGTGTAATACCCTATAGTGAATATATTTCATATCATGGGAAGGAGGATTGTGGCGGATGATAAAACAGTAAGAAACGGAATGTGTGTAGTGGGTGTCGTTTCAGGTGCGTAGCACACGATAATAATTCTTAATGTCTGTTATTAGCAGCTCATAAGTTGTGGAATATATGTTCAATGATACTGATCACATATCATCTGTCTTACCAGCCATTATTTGGTCTTTATTGGAGACTGTTCATACTCTTGTCCCAACTCTAGTCACCACATTTTTAACTTTTTATTCATATCTCGCATCGTTTCAGATATATTAGCATAAATAATAGCTTTTTGACATTGTCTGTCTGTCACGTGTTCCCAGTTTTTAGGCCTCATAGGTCAACTGACCTACACCAAATTTTACAGACGTAGTTGTTGGCCACCAGCGAACAGAACTTCTTCTATTCAAATATTTCGGACAAAAAATAGGTTGGTAATATTAAAAACATGCCGTTTGTGATGGCCTACAGACAGCAGGAAATTTAATTCCAAATAACGCCTTAACCGTTCAACTGAGACGAAAATTAATAAACGTATTTGTAGAGGAGAGATTGTTCAAATGTTTGTAAGGCTTATGGGACTTAACTACAGGATCATCAGTCCCTAAACTTACAAACTACTTATGAACTAGCTTATACTGAAGAGGGGGGATTCGAACCGCCGACGGGGAACGGCCACGCGCATCGTAGCATAGCGCCTCAATGCGCTCGGCCTCTACATCGCGGCAAGAGGAGAGAATTCTCATAAACGTTGCTCTCTTAAGTTATTTGCAGACTCGCAACGTTTCTGAGACATTTGCAAAAATAACTGCGATTTGACACTGTCACTTGATTTTACGTAAACCGGTAGAGGCAAAGAAAACAAACTCGAGACAGAGAAAAAACTACCACTGCGAGACAGGTGACAATGTTTTAACAGAAAAAGACATTTCATTAAAAAAAATGTTCGTATAGCTTGTGGGACTGAAGTACGGGGTCATCAGTCCCTAAACTTACAAACTACGTACGAACTAGCTAACACTAAGGACGACACAAATATCCATGCCCGAGGGGGGATTCGAACCCCCGACCGTAGTGGCCGTGCAGACCGTGACTGGAGCGCCTCAGTCGCCTCAGCCACCGCGGCCGACTGAAAAAGGCAATGAAGGTATTGGAGAGATATGAAAATAATAGTTTGAAGTAACAGTTCAAAAATGCATGTTTGAAAAAGCTAAACTCAACTATCAAATAATTTAGGCTTTTTGTTAAAATACGGTCAGAGAGGATATTATGTGCAGAGTGCATAGATATTATGACAATAGCAGAGTCGTAATAGTATCGTCATAATCGTTTATTATTTAAATTTTTATTGTTTTGTACTAAATGTTGGAAAAAAAGTCGTAAAACTACTGGAAAACCTAAAGTGGCCCGTAAAACAATTAAAAAATACGTGCCGAACAAAACTGATGGCTGCGAAAAGACTTTTCGGTATAGTTAACCTTTTCAATCCCACATTGTGAAATTTACTTTGAAAATATTAAAATTCCATGTTTTCTGTATTAATGCAATGCACTAAACATAAAAAAATATTTTTTTAATATTTTTAACCGAAAAGTTATTTTTATGTCAATATTTGCAAGCACTACAGACTTTTCTACCGAGGTATCTTACTAATACAAACGTTATTTTGTTGATATTTAGTAATGTCAGATCAATAATCATCACCACAGCAGCAAAGACCAGGCAATTCACTGCTGAAATAACAGAACAATAGCCTCACCCGCACTCAGGCTCACAGCCACGTACAGACAGCAACGTAACACGAACTCCAACTCGGGGTGGTTAATGCCTCTGAATTTGGTATATGCTCCTCCACCAAGGGGCAAAATGTCGTTCTAGAAGCATCTTGTCCTCAACAGCAGTGCGACTTTAATGACTGATACAGCTAATACTGTGTAAAGCGGCTTTTAATACTGGGTTGTGTAGAAACAAAATTGGGAATGAAAGGGTTAAGTCGTTCAGAATCAGTGTGGGGCAGGAGCACCCAAGTGTGTGGCAGACGCATCGAGCGTGACCTCAGCGGAGTGATGCGCGCTGACACCTCGTCGCGAGACAAGGGACGTCCTGTACCAGCGCGGTAGTAATTGCAGCTAATGGGCCGGCGGCCGACGTCAACACGTTGAGTAATGGCGGAGGGGCCACTTAGCGACGCCCGCGCGCACGCGACGCCACACACTCCCAGTTGACGGGGATGGGCTACCACGGGGCCCATCCACGCCCACAACAAGGGGCTGACCAACGAAAAAAATGGAATCGTCTATTGTCCTGGTGACACCATTTGGGGTGTTGATCGGGCACCTATGGCAAGGAATTCTCTTTGACATCAACTGATGATGACAATGCCCTGCACCCACACGCCTACCGGGAATCGAACCAGGGTCTCCTGCATGGTAGTCAGCGATGCTATCCACTTTATTATTAGTCCCTAAACTTACAAACTACTTATGAACTAATTACGAACTAGGACGGCACAAATATCCATGCCCGAGGGGGGATTCGAACCCCCGACCGTAGTGGCCGTGCAGACCGTGACTGAAGCGCCTCAGTCCCCGCGGCCACCGCGGCCGGCCTCTCTCTCTCTCTCTCTCTCTCTCTCTCTCTCTCTCTCTCTCTCTCTCTCTGTTCGTTTCCACCTTTCCCTTTCTCGGCAAAGTTTTCTGCAAGGTACGCTCTGTCGTGAACCATACAAACATTTATGTACCCAGTGAGCTTCCTCTTGGTTTAAAAATCGTGTATGCAAAAATTCATCAAGATCGGTGCAAGACTATGCATTTTGTCCAAGTCAGTAAGTTTAGTACCCTCCACCATGCACAGAGCGAAATTTTATACAGACTGTGACATGCCTCTTGTTTTTAAGTAGAGTGTGCAAAATTTCATCAATATCGGAGCAAAACTCAAATGTTTGTATAGTCTATGGGACTTAACTACGGGGTCATCAGTCCCTAAACTTACAAACTACTTATGAACTACTTACGAACTAGGACGGCACAAATATCCGTGCCCGAGGGGGGATTCGAACCCCCGACCGTAGTGGCCGTGCAGACCGTGACTGAAGCGCCTCAGTCCCCGCGGCCATCGCGGCCGGCGGAGCAAAACTATAGATTTCTATGCAATAGAAACGTAAGGTCACATTGAGAAACGCACTTTGTTGTTCTAAAAAATTCCAGTTTTATTCCATACATCCCTTGTCCCGAGAATAACGTACACAACAAAAAAGGTTCTGTGAAATCGGTTGAGCTGTTCTCAAGTTATGGCGCGATCAAGGTATTTAGCGATCCATTTTTATGTTGCAAACTACTACCCCCCATGAAACGTATGAAAAGGTACACGGTGACCTTCCTCCTGTTTTGAAAGTCAAGCGTGCGAAATTTCGTGAAGATCGGAATGAAATTGTAGATTTCGTGAGCCTGTAGGAGGAGTATGCTCCGCCATGTACCTATCACAAAATACTTTCTTATTTGACGTTTTCTACCTATAAATTACATTCCTGCCAAATTTCAGCTTCATAGGGGAAGTAGTTTTCGAGACTTTGTGTTTAGTCAGTGAGTGAGTGTCCTTTCGCTTTCATATAGATAGAGATTAAGAAAACAGATTGCTTAATTTTGGATGCAAGAGAATTAAGGAAGACTAGCAGACAAAAATAAATTGTAACATGCAAATCTGTAATGTTAACTGTAGTTGACACAAGGTCTTGCCATAGTTTTACGGTATCTACAGCGAAACTGTTGTGAGCGGTAGCGGTTCATCATTTTGTGTGTGCGTGGGGGGGGGGGAGGGGGGAGATCAGTTATAAAACACTTCATAAACGTCCGAAATTACATGCAAACTTTGTTGCAGGTCCCTAACTACTCCCATTTTCTAATAATTCACGCATAACTGGGTATTCTCACATGGTGGACTCTCATTATTTATGACGTCATATCTCCTGAGCTATGTGTCGTGCTCTTTTGTTTTTGGGTCAGGAACCTTTGTGGGCGTACACAATATTCCTTAAGGTTCTTCTTATTTTTCCAATATTTCTTCATTTTCAGCCCCAAACGGCTTCGTTCTCTCTTCGGTCGATTTTGGTCGGTATGGTTTTGGTTCCGTCTCTGGAGTAAACTTCTACTCGTCAATTTTTCTTCTGAATGTATCCCTGTCTGATATGTTTGTTATGTCAATTTTTGCTTTCGTCAAATCCTTCTTAACTTCAGTTACCCACCTAGTCCAATAGACGTTCCGTTAACCTGTTTCCAGGTAATCTGTCTAGGTCTCCATAAAACTTAATTCGTCTCTTTCTGATGTCAGTTTCGATGTCTGATACTTTTTCGGTTGTCTAGATTATCTGCAGTCTGTATCCATCTTGTGTGTACCGCAGTTCCAGAATTTTTCTTCTCCCTCCAGGGGGCTCACGGTTCTTTCGTGTGTACGTAAGCACAGGACCCCGAGCTAATGCAGTCATTCTTCCTTCTTTCTTCCCAGGACTGCATTTTCTTTCCCCCTCTCCTCCTTTCCTATCCTCACTCCTTCCCGTCCCTACCGGGGGACCGATAACCTTAGCAGTTTGGTCTCCCTATCGCGAAGAAACAACCAACCAACACAGAATTATCCTCATAATTTTTGAAAATGTTCAAATGTTTGGTAAGCTTAAGGGACTTAAGTGCGGGGTCATCAGTCCCTAAATATACTAACTACTTATGAACTAGCTTATACTAAAGACGACACAAACATCCATGCGCGAGGGGGAATTCGAACCCCCGACGGGGAACGGCCTCGTACATCGTAGCATAGCGCCCCAAAGCGCTCGGCCGCGGCTCATAATTCTTCTATTTACTCTTTAATTTCTTTCACTTGTGTATGTGACTATCGGTGTGATAAGTCTGTTGTAGTGTCTGATTTTAGTGCCTTTTAAAAGGCATTTTTTGTTCTACTTATATTGGACAAGTGCGAATGCTTCTCTGATTTTCTGTAATGGTCTTTCTTTTCCCCCTTTTGGGTAGCTCGGTTTTTAGCGGACATGGGATCCTTTGTTTCGTGTTCTTTTTATGAGTTCTGGCCTCAGGTTTTTTGCACTGAATTAAAGTAAATGTTTCTATAGCTTATGGGACTTAACTACAGGGTCATCAGTCCCTAAGCTTACAAACTACTTATGAACTAGCTAATACTAAGGACGGGACAAATATCCATGACCGAGGGGGGAAATGAACCCCCGACCGTAGTAGCCGTGCAGACCGTGACTGGAGCGCCTCAGTCCCCTCGGCCACCGCGGCAGGCACACTGAATTAAAGAGGCGGTTAAAATGACCAGTGAAAATTTACACTGTCACGTCTGTGTTAACCAACACAGATCAGGGGACCGCGTAATATTGTCTAAACGGCTTTATTCCAATCACCCATTAATAATGTCACATCGGAAGACAGAGGCGGTCGAAATGCGAATTATGGGTAGGCGTTTAACGGCAGAGGAATAAAGCAGGCTAAGGGAAGTACCAAGGGGAAAAAAAAAGAAAAGAAAGAAACACTTGCGACAGTCTGGCCGAGTAGTAACAGCAGCACCTATTTGCTTGCTATATGCAAGAGATGATGATATTTTGTTGGTAGTGGGTACCTCTTCGTAACAGCGTCATAATTCAGTGCGCTACAGCTGCAGTTGGTCGCCCTTGCAATATACAAAAATGGCCGTCATTTCCGTTAGTTTTCAGTTCTAAATGGCCAGTGTCTTGCGAGGTAGTCATACCTAATGTATGAGATGACAGAAGCACCTCTGGTTCTCCTATCGTCCTGTAGATTGGTGTATAAAAGCCGACACAGCGCCCCCGACCTTAGGCGGATGCCGAGTGGCGAAAAGACATAAGAGAGGGAGGAGCAGGCAACATTCACTCAATGCTTATGATGTGTATAGTGTATGAGACGGACGAAATAGCCCCAGACTTAGAGAAGAATGCAGAGTAAGCAATTACGTGCATATATTACCGAACTATCAGTTTAACAATTCATTGTTGCGGAATACTAACACGAATTATATACAGAAGGATGGACAAACTGTTAGAAAATTATCATCGAACACACCAGTTTCAATTCTGGAGAAAAGTACGAATACACCAAGCAACACTCAACCTACGTCTTATCCTAGGTTTTGTAGATGCAGCGAAAACTTAATAAAGTTTACTGTAACACTACTTAGAATTCTGTAGGTAAGAGTAGTAATTTACAGTATAAGACTCGAGGGGCATAAAAGAGACGACTGAGACAAGATGGAGGTGTTAGTCAATCTGTGAACTGGTTAAGCAGTAAAGGAATCCAAAGAGATATTTGGAGGAGGGATTAAGTTCAAAGCGAAGAAATAAAAAGTTTGAGGTTGTCCGATGATAATGTAATTCTCTCAAAGCCAGAAAAGTAGTCGCAAGAGCTAACTGTATATTGACTTGAGGATATAAGATGAACATTAACAAAATCAACGCGTAAGTAACAGGGCTTGTCGCTGCCGCAGGCTGATCGGTTCCCACGACCGGCCAATAACGACAGCTTCCGTCGTCCACAGCCTCAAGCTGTGCAACCGACGCTGGGAGTGAAATAGTACCAGCTCAGACGGCGTCCGCATACAGCAGTCACAGTCCCTATTCACGACTATACCTAGAAAAACTAACGAGTAGAAAGGCGCGATGTAGACTCGACAGAGGGCAACTAAACAGAGACGACTAAAGCTTATTACTAAACCAATGAAAACAAAACAGATGAATGACGGGATTCACAAGGCGCAGCAATACACTAACCAGATACTTGACGTAAATATGAATTTAATATATACGCGAGCATAAATTCAATAAACTGAAGCAAGAACCTGACAGAACGGTCAAATAAGAAGCCGGTTACACTTATAAATAAGGATGTGCTCTGTACTACGCTCAAAGGAAGACTACGCTGTTGCTTAAACGTGAATTTGAATCTAATATGCACGAGAGAACAGTTAAATTTATAAACTAAAAGAAAAATTCAATTACTCTAAGTCGCTTCTAATCAGAAGACGGTTATACTTACTAAATATGAAGGGGCGGCGAAACGAAGTGATATAGGTTGAAACTTGTAATTGTTCTTGTGTACCACCAATACTGTATCTTCACATAAAATAATTTGAACTTGGCATTGTTATTTCTTTTACCAGAAAATGAGTGTTCTTTGTCTTTGATGTAGGAAAGACGTTTGCCAGTTCCTTGTTTGCAGAGACGCATCGTAACGCTCACAATTATGCAACCCGGTAAACGTTTGTGGAGAGTGTGAAGGCTACTCGCAAGTTCAAATGTTTGTTAAGCTTATGGCACTTAACTGCGGGGTCATCAGTCCCTAAACTTACAAACTAACTTATACTAAAGACAGCAGAAGCATCCATACTCGAAGGAGGATTCGATCCACTGACGGAGAGCGACCTCAATGCGCTCGGCCGCTCCGCCGCGGCAATTTCTTGCTTGTTGTAACGTACTATCGTTGAATCGGCGTATGCTGTCCTCTAACCACTTACAGTTCTGTTGCAAGCTTTCATAGACGAAGTTCAAACGGAATCAAGCTAAAACTATGTGACGATTCCTAGCAGACGTTGACAAAATCACGTAAGACGACTGATGACAATAGGCGGATTCACGCACAGATTTTTAACACCATTTAAATCTCTGCCAGTACCTTGAGGAGGAAGTTTTCTATGGTCACTGTACATGTTTAAAAGCTGGTCTGACGTCCAAGCGGAACTCTGTCTCGTTAGGGATAGAAACGTGTATTTTGGATCTGACGAACTACATTATTATTGTTATCTTGTAAAGTGTGTTTACCATTTTACATAGACGTTTTACTAGGTCCCAACGTCTTTAATATATGGCAATCAGTTTATTTGTAACATACACATAGGTTGGTGTAATGTATCGAATAGACGAAATATTACAAATGCTCTGTTTCCAGGAAGGTACGTCCTGGTTGCAAAATAGTGACATGGATTATTTACAGAACATTCGAAAAACTGCTTGAAGCCGACCTCAGCGGATTCTGGACAAATGTAAGAGGAAGTACTGAATGGAATAGGAGAGAAAAGAACTTGATATCACAAGCTAAGTAAAAAAAAGGGAATAATGGGTAGAGTACCTCCTGAAGTTTTGACAACTCTTCTAGCTGGTAATGGACGAAGTGTGCGGTGAAATTTGTTGAGAGAAACGAAGGTTGGACTGCTATAACTATTTAAAATGCAGAAAGGTTGCTCTCGTTATAACCTTCAGAAGATATATAATGGTGATGATCTGTTCTAACCAGTCCTCTGACTGAAAACAACAACAAATTAGGTCTTTCCGCAACCTATCAGTGTCGATATGAATCGGACTCCACTATGGCTATGTTTATATACTGATACACACGAAGAACCACGAAACATGTTGTTGTTGTTGGTGGTGGTGGTGTTGCAGTCTTCAGTCCAAAGAGTATTGCGATGCAGCTCTCCATGTTAACCGACCCTGTGAAAGCCTCGCCATAAATCCTGAAATATCTATTTGGGCCTGTCCTTCTACAATTGTTGCCTCTAATCCCTTATCCCGCGAATCTACGCTCCTTTTACAAAAATATTCCTTACTTGTTCACTATGTTCCATATATCTGAATGCTTCACCATGTGTCCTACTCACCATTTCCAGTATTTAATGAAACTGTGGGGAAAATTTACCCCATTTCGATTCCCCCACTACTGCAGCTCCCAGCTGGTGTAGTGAACGCTCGTGTGCGCTCCTGCTCGCGGAGCAGTTTGTTGGAACAGCCTCCTCTACATCATAGGTCTTCAAATTCTGGGGCGCTTCCAAGTGAGACTGTGCAACAGATAAAACCGAGTGCGGCCGGGGTGAGCGGTAATATTGGGTTACACTCTATATTAACCCGATATTACCGCTCACCCCGGCTGCGCCTGGTTTTATCCGTCGCACAGACCCACTTGGAAGCGCCACAGAATTTGAAGACCCTTGATGTAGAGTAGGCTGTTCCAACAAGCTGCTCCGCGAGCAGGAGGGCACACGAGCACTTACTACCCCAGTTCGGAGCTGCGGTAGTGCGGGAAGCTCACGTCACGCAAGCTACTCGGCGGACAAAAGTAAACAGACGTCTTCGTTTAGTTCTCGCTAATGTGTAGTTGTGACAGCAACAAAAATGTCTAGTGGCGAAAGCCCAGTGCCTGCTACTTTAAAGCCAGCCCACACAGTACAATTTACTGTAGCGAGTAGTTATTCTCTGCAATGAAAAGAATAAACAAGGAGGAAAGGGCATTGCTTCAGAACCCTACAAAGAAGAGTATGGTGCGCATCGCTGCAGCAAGCAATATTATAGCTGATATGTTCACCTTTGTCACAAAAAATTTGTAAAAGAAAAAAAAGTCAATAAATCTTTCGTTAGTTGTACAAACATTACTCGTCATTTCGTTCTAATTGCCACTTCCACGTAGTCGTCTAATAATATATTTTTATTGTCTTAATTAGTAAATCTGATATATGGAAGACAGGTTTGAAAAAAAAAGGGCAATACCTTTCTTTACTTGCCTCTCACAACTTTTCTGAGAAAGCAAATAGGTTCCGTATTTTCTAGCACTGTCTCCATAAACTGAAAACCTTAGTATTTGTGCTATTTCTCGTGATAATTCTGGATCGGCCGTTATATCACTTATTGTTGCCACTGTTTAGCGAGTTGCTGTACGTGAACATTTATGACAGTTGGGTAAGTCTAGTTATTGGCAATTAAGATGGTGTGTCACTAATTTGCCTGAAGTAAGCTATTATGCCTAAACGCAAAATTCATATCGCCATATTTATGATGAACATCGTGGAAACTGCATGGAGTTCAGCGTGATAAATCAGTCAGTCATAATCTGACTTCTTTTGCTACTCTGGCAACAACTGCTAAAATCAATCTTCATTAACAAATAATGGGAAAATTCGTTACAAAATTCATAATAAATACTTCTACCTTGGTTACATGAAACGGGCGTTTAAAAATGTATAATAATGCCACCACAAAATGCTTTACTAAATTCCAGTCGTGGAATCAGACCGTTGACAGCGCCATGTAGCTTTTAAATATATTTAATTAAAAAAAAAAGCATCGCTGAGGATTGACCAGGTTTCACGTGTTGCGTGTCTCGGAATTTCATGGAGAGAAATGGCAGTCTCAGTGGTAGCTACAGTACTTCAGAAACAGTTGCGCCTGTGTTGGGAAGTGCATCGCGGCTGCAGTTCCTCGTGACGTCACAGGCCAGGCGGCTGCCTCGCCTGCACACTCACTTGGCGCAGACTCAGCCGTTTGGAGTGCCGCATTGGACCAACACCACCTAGAGAGAATGCCGGGGCGCTCTCATGTGACGTCAGGCAGAGTAGGTTGCGCGCGCATAGCTGACTGGGTAGCCGCTATGCCTAAGCAGCGAGCCAGTCAGCTATGCGCGCGCAACCTACTGTGCCTGACGTCACACGAGAGCGCCGCGGCATTCTCTCTAGATGGTGGTGATTGGACAGCAGCTCACGGCAGCAGAAGCGGCCCCCCGAGCAGGTGAGTGCTCCCTAGCTCGCGAGGGAATGCGCGAGGTCGAACAGCCTGCTGTAGAGCATGGCAGCTGGTGGCCCGCCATTGGTTGCAATCTGGCCCGCGGCAGAAATTCGTGAGAAGGGGAGAGAGAGTTATCGTTACGTTTTGTATGTAAGGTAATAATGTTAAAGACACGTAAATAACTTGAAACGTATGAAATAGGGTGATCATAATATGAATGTCTTTCAAATATCCCTATTTTTAAGCATAATTTGTTGACATGGCGTGTCAGGTAACGGTTGTAGGTCATATCAGTGATTTATTCCGCAAGACGAGACAGTAACGCACTGAATTCTGGTAACGCTAAAAGACAAGTGACAAAGCCACAGAATCTGTCAGGCCAATCCTCAGACAAAAGAAAAGTGATTTATAAAAATAATACGTCAAATTTAATTACAAATTCTGAATCCATATGAAATCCCGAGTATATTGATTACACACTCAGACCGGTTAATTAGTTAATTAATAATCATTAAAATTTCATCGCACGATTATAAGCATGAAACTAATTTTCCCAGGCCCACAGACACTACCGATGCATTGTCTGCATAGAGGAGCATCGGTTGGAGGGAGCAGCATAATTTTGGCAGTGCACATTTAATTATTACAGAAAATGGCCAAGATGGCGACATGATCACCGATACGCCACACTTCGCATCTCCCGTGGTCGAGATCGCCTTACTTCTGCATTTGCGCCGTCTTTTTGAGAACTGCAATCCCGGTATGTAACATGTTCGATGCCTAGGTCCGACCCCTGTTCGTGTAATTGTACACGAACTCATGGCTAGTGTCTTACCTTTCGTCTTAAACTCGCTCTGACAACTGGTTCTTATTTATATTCTTACTCTTGTAGGTATTTTGCGACTTGCCTACAGCAAGTCTATTCTACCCCCAGTGGCTGCATTCAGTGTGTGAGGCTTTATGAAAATTTGTGGCAGGGCTACCTCGACTCTATGTGCTTTGATTCTAATGTTTGTATCGACTGGCTATCCTGACTTTCATTTTTCTGCAGCTTTCCTTACTGTCCCTTTTTGTAAACCTTTTACCAGGCGCTGAAACCCCTGCTGCAAGAGGCGAAGTCCGACCGCCTGGGACAGAAGATCTGCAGGTGAGTTGCCTATCAGGGAACAATGATAGCCGGATACTGTTTGAAGTTTAATTTTCCCATCTTTTCTTTATTCAGACGCAGCTGCCGCTTCACCCAACATGTCTTACGCTACAAGACGGCCCGCGGTCTTGTGTTAGCACGTGAATCCGGACGCAGTGTGCAGAAGTTTTCCCATGCCTGGTGTATAGCATAGGTGGCCGTTGTTGCGCCTTGGCCGGAAACGACGTGTGATCGGTGGGATTAGTAGCTTGATTTTTCTTGATAGTACATGTACAGCTGCAGGTCTTTAATTGTACCGTTTCGAGCAGTAAGGACTTTAACCATGCCTCATAAGTATAAGCATGCGCAGCGACACTTAATTTGACTGGTTTCTGTAGATTGGCAGCGCAGAGAAGTAATTTGGGATTGCAAATAAACGTCCCTCACTAAATTTGTACAGCAGTACGCTTGTCCAACGCGGCACACATGGGAGAGGGTGGGTGGAGTCTGACCAAGAGTCAGACTTCCTGCCACGCTCAAACCATGACTTATGGAGAGCTCTCTCTCTCTCTCTCTCTCTCTCTCTCTCTCTCTCTTTCTCCCTCTTTCGCACAGGCACACAAGTTACTGACGGACAGAAGCCCTGGTTCTAATTAAACTTCTCCTGAATGTATTTCACAAGTTTATACGTTTCAAACGGCATGTTTGCAGTTTAAGTTTGAAGGCTGCCGGTTGGCCGCCTTTTAACTTATGTGACTGGGACATTTATTCTGCTGTGTTTTCGAGATATTTCACTAAAGAGTTTCATATATATCGGTACAAGCTTTTACGCAACCTTACTCCTAAGACACTATGTACGAGGAAGTATTTGATGAATCGATTTCGCTGTCGATTAATAGCTAGTTTCGAGAGTGAAAAGCCCATGCTTTTCCTTGTTTCCAGTAAATTAGTGTTAAAGGACTGCTGTAGTCTCCTTCTCTGATGAAAGTCACCTTCATTTTATGAGGAGCCATGTTGATGAGCATTACAATGTACGAGAAATCTGCTAGGATCAATCCAAGTTATATTAAATGCTGAATAACAAGAAGTAGGATTCTCATTCATAAATACTTGGAAGCTGTTTACTGGATATTGATAACTGTACTTAATTCCGCTTAGAAATAAATTTACCGAAGTTAACTGGTTGTGGAATGTAAAATTTGTTTTTATACAAATAAGTCTGGATTATGTATTCTGGTATAACGATGAGTGAAGATTGCAACACATTACATTCCCATAGGGACAACCAGTTTTCCATAGGGACAACCAGTTTTCCTTAAACGCCAAAAATGCTCAAATGTTTCTAAATATATCGGACCAAATTACACTGGTCTTCAGTCCCTATACTTATATACTATATAAACAGTAGTATGCTAAGTACAACACACACGTCCATGATCGAGGGAGGACTCGGGCCTCCGACGGGGAGCAGCCGCGCATTCTGCAACAAGGTACCTTAAAGGCCAATACGTTCCTTGTTAAAATCACATATAATCAGAAGTATCAATCTTCCGATCAGTTAGTTTTCAGTAACTGAGTATGGTAAGAGGTGACAGAAGTATCATGTATACAGGAGTATAGAAAGTAGAACAGACAAAAATTAATTACGTATAAGATACGAACATAAACAACAAACAGAAACATTATAATTTATGCATTTGACCCAAAAGTGGGCTACGTCGACAGCATGTGGGATTGCCAACATCAGATCCTCTAAAGCGCAATGTGAAGTACATTTAGGGCACTTATACATATGCTGGGTCGCCTGAACGTTCCCACAATCACATTGGTTCGATGTAGTATAAGACCTCCACCGTGCAGTGTTGATGCGTAGCCTGTTAGGTGACCTTCAACCGCCAGTCCTCATTGTAGCCTGGTGCCAATTCTTCCTTTGGTTCCTTCCAGTGCCTCTCTGTCGACCTCATCCGCCTCTCCACCCTAGATCCAGGTTGGTTACTAAGTAACAAATAATGTTTAGTGTTCAGATAATTCTGGACCCGCCTTGCCCTGTATCTTTTGAAAAAATATACATCTATTAATATAAACAATGGAAAACCGAAGAAAGACATTTTAAAACTTTTGTTTAGATACTTTGAAAACTGATACTGCTTCTCGAATTTATTTATACCTCCAGCGCTCTTTTTTCGAAGTGAGAATTCACTCTCACGTATGTCATGTACTCTTTGTTGTGCGCCAGTCAGATGAGTTACTTCCTACCTAAGGTAAAATATTCAATAAACAAATTCACGACTGTTTTTCCTCTGCAGCAAAGACCATATGAATTAAATCTTCATTTGTCTAGCTATGATGTTCGTAGCTGGTTTACAATTACGAAGTGTGTTTGTTATTTGCCCGTCGTCTATGCAAGTACAATAAGATGCGATCTTTCTTCAGCAGAAGGTCTTCCTTTTATTGAAAAAAAAAACGACATCTGCAGTCAAATTGTAGATATATGTCATTGCAGACCAATGAAGAAGTTCATATTCAATAAAATGAAACGCGTCTGGTGAAAACACTACAATAAAATGCGATATTTTTTCACTGGACGAGTTTCGTTTTACTGAATATAAACATCTTCACTGATCTGCAATGGGATGAAAAAAGCATCTTACAACCGTTGCACTGACGGACAAATAATACCCTTCATAACGGTACACACTGGCTGATTACTCAATGAGCATACAGGATATTAGGAAAATAACGTTGTGAGCAGTCCAATATTCTCTGTAATTTACTTCGGCTTCATGTATCAGACAAATTACCTGTTACGGTTCTCCATTCTCGTACATTTCTACTCCCGACCGAGCGATGTGCCACAGTTGTAACACGGTGGACTCGTATTGGGGACAACGGCTGTTCGAACCTATCTCCGGCCATCTGGACAGGTTTTCTGTGATTTCCTTAAATCACTCCAGGGCCATTCCGGAATGTTTTCTTACAAAGGACACGGCCGATTTCCGTCCACACTAACGAGAAAAAAATCTGAGCGTGTGCAACATCTCTAATGAGCACAATATCGACAGGACGTTAATCCTAGCATACCTCCTTCCTTCCTTATTTCTTCTCCCAGTCCATTTATAATTGAGAACCTGTCCCAGGGGTCTTTCTCCACCCATACGATACGTTCCATTTTTCCTCCTTAGCAGTATTTGTCCATTGAGGTTCAATATTCCTAGATGTTTAATTATAACCTCATTTCTTTTACGATCCTCCCTTGTAAATTCTTCCACTCTCCTTCATTTCTTGAGCCTGAATGCTAAATTTTTGTATTTCTTTGAGTCGCTCGTGCTTCTGTTGTTACAGTTACCTTTTTTATAACACGTCAGCTGGGTTTCATTATTGGTTATATTCCGAAAGTCTTTTACTGTTGTTTCACACATAGAAGAAAATTTATTTAATTTTTTTGTCGACTACATGGTTACATTAATAAGTGTTCTCACATCCTAGATATTTACATTTCTTCTAGAATTTATTATTCGAAACTATTTTAGATATTACTGATTGTATGCCCTGAAACGCCATCACTTTCGTTTTATCTATAGACAGTGTTATAAGGTGAGGCCATGTGCTGTAACTGATAGACGCTTTCTGAAGGGCGTCTTTATTCTCTGCTGTTAGAGTTAAGTCATATGTGTATAAAATTACAATTAGGCTATTGTTACGATCTAAACGTATCCCTTTTCTATTCAACATTTTCCTTTGACTGATTATATCGTCTATGTGTATACTGAAGTATATTGGAGAAATATAGCATCCTTGTTGGGTCGCTTTGTTTGTGTTCAATGGCTCTGAAGCACTATTTTCCGTATCTAAAACACTTTTGGTATCTATGTATAGACTCTTAACAGAATTTTGTATATCTTGTTCAGTTAGCATATTCAAAAGCTTTTCTCTGCTTAGATTATCAGATTCTTTTACAAAATCTCTAAAAGCAAGAAGTGTTTCGCTATTGACTTCTCGTCTTTTTCTATAAATTGCCATTTGATGATCAACCTTTTCTAAAACAATGTTGTTCCCTGATCTTGTTGAGTCTTGCATTCAGGAATTTGGCACATAATTTACAGGCTGAAACAAGGAGGCCTATACCTCTATAGTAGCTACATCTTTTTTATCGTTCTGTTTATAGAAAGACATTACTTTGTATTTTAGCCAGTGTTTTTGTACCTTCTTATTTCTCTGACATTGTTTCAAAATGTGAAGAAGCCTTAGACGTAGGGATATCCTTCCATGTTTCCACAGTTCCATACCAATATCATCTAAACTAGCGGCTTTCCTACTCTATGTAATTTTTATTAAAGCTCCTGCCAGTTCTCCAATCTTTTTGTGTCATGTAGTTAAGATAACGTTTAGACTCAGTATCATCCTACCGTATTTCTTTATAATTGCTCTTCTCCTATAATATTGACATATATATCATCCTTTTCTTGAGTGATTTCTTCACTTTACAGGTGATAGTTTGTCTGCCATGTAAATCATACTCTATATTGCTAATAAAACGTTCCCATGATTCTTCACGTGTGTTTCGCAACGCTCCTTTTCCTTTTATACACATTGTAGTTTTTATTTGCGAGATTCTTTCGATAGGTCTTAAACGCTTGTTGTTTTACTTTAATCACTGTTTCCGTCTCTTGTGTCCAAACTTTTCCTCCTTTACGTTTCCTGCATTTCTGTTTCTTCCGTTTCTTCTCATTTGCTATATTTGATGTGGCTCATTTTAAGTATTTTCATTCCTCTTCAAAATGTTTTGCTATTTTCAAGTTCGCTAGTATTTCTTTCATCAGAGGTTGGTAATGATCTCTCATGCTAGCACCTTCTAAAATTTACCCCAAAACTTCGTCTATATTTTTACCTTTTCTCCATTTTTCATACATGTCAATTATTGATACCAAAAAGAAGTGATCCGATTCTGTTGCACTCACCTAAAACTCAGGTATCTCTAACCTTTTCAGGCAATCCTTCATTTATCATTACGTAATATAAAACAGATCTATATGTTCTTGCGACCAGGTAAATTTAAATGTTCCTTTTTTCCTGAAGACACTGTTTGTGATTTTTTTAAAGGTAGCAAAATCTCTAAGTAATTTACATTACATACGTTTTCTGCAAATGTACCTATTATTTTAGGTATCGTTATATTTCATTTTCTAATATGGAGATCTTAGGCGAGGAAAATCTGATCTTATGGTATATGTTTAGTAGCATTTTTAAATGGTGGTAAATTAAAAGGCCTTGTACTTCTGAACTTTTCCTTCTTCTGTGGCATAAGTTTCTATTAATCTTATGAATTATCAAAGAATTATCGCGTTCTCGGTCCTTATCGAAAAGACAGGAAACGAATACATGAAAAAGTAATACAAAAGGAAATACTGTTAATACATGTCTTTTATATTAAAAAAAGTTTAACAGATATAAATAAATATACGAAAAAATACTACAGTTGGAACTTAAATAGTAGCAACTATTATTCACAATCGATACAAAAGCGTTACATGTTTGCACCTGTTACTGTCCTGCAAAGTACGTCACTAGCGTTGTCTAGAACCTGTTGCCAGCGATGTGGAAGGCGTGTACCATTAGCAGGGGCTGTTATATTGAAGGTGCGAACGGAGCAGTCTACTGCCTGTCGAATCTGTGTAACAGTTCTGAAGCGAATTCCACGACGTGGTTCCTTTCTCTTCGAAATCAAATCAAAGTCACAATGACTTAAGTTCGTGGAGTATGGTGGATGGCACAGTACTTTCCAGTCCCATCGACCGCTGTATGCGCCAGCGCATTGTCGTGCAAAAAGATGAGTGGGTTGCGCAGAAAGTGTTGCCGCTTCTGTCGCAGAGATTAAGTGCTTGTGACTGCTTCGATTCCTAAGATGAAGGAAACACTTCATGGCATTCGCTTCAGAACTGTTCCAGAGATTCGACAGGAAGTAGACCGCTCCATTCGTACCGTCAACAGAAGAAGCTCTGCTAACGGTATACTACACCTTCCACCTCGCTGGCAATAGGTTCTACACAACACTGGTGACTTCTTTCAAGGACAGTAACAGGTGCAAACATGTAACGCTTTTGTATTGGTTTTGAATAAATAGTGGGAACTATTTAAGTTCCAACCCTCGTAATAACCCAGCGAAACGGGTATTTGAAGCTAGTTATTTTAATAGAACCTCTTTAGCGATTTCAGGGGTGACCAATCAGAAGATGAAAACCACTGACATATGGCACACACATCGAAAGAAATCACCAAGTGCATTCATCGTATGAACCATGTACAATGATAAACTGATGATGGGTGACGCCCGACACTGGTAATGAAGAGGTTGCATTAATATAACGAATGGTGACCAATCAGCTTTCATTTCGTGTACAGCGTTAATCACAGTGATCACATGTCTCATGCACGACTTGAAGTCCTTTTTGGAACGTAATGATATGACTGTTCCGAAAGATTTAGCACAATGGTTGCAATTTTCCAGGTTATTTTTGTAAATTTTATAAATTGAGCCTCCGCGTCAGAGGTTCGTATCCTCACTAGGGCATGGATGTCTGTCTGTGTGTGTGTGTGTGTGTGTGTGTGTGTGTGTTGTCTTTAGGTTAGTTCAGTTTAGTTCAAGTAGTTTGTAAGTCTAGGGAAAGATGACCAACGTAGTTTGAACCTTTAAATTACAAACATTTGAACATTTTTTATGTATTGAAAAAAACTATTAAACTGCATGTTTGTAAAGCTAAGGACGAAACTGCCGAGATCATCGATCCATAAACTGCAACTATTTAAACTAATTTAGGTACAGACACACACCCATAAACGAGGGAGAGCTCGAACCTCCGAAAGGGAGCGGCCGCGCAATACGTAACGTGGCGCCTTAGGGGAAAAATGTTCAAATGTTCGTAAAGTTATGGGATCTAACAGCAGTGGTCATCGATCCCTAAACATACAAACTACTTAGGGGAAAGTCGGGTAGCCACGGACACATAAATTAATGGCTAATAAAACAACAATAAACAATTTCTCTGTCTTTATTTTCACCGTAAAATGAAAACTGTAACATATTTAGTCATATCACTTAAAACTAAGTATACATAATACTCATTTTATAAACTACGTTAAAAATACTTTCGAATTAGTTTGCTGGCACCACAAAATCTGGAGGGTAGCCCCGGACAAAGCATTCAGTGGTACTCCAGTTGTTTCTTGGCCTTGAAAACATCACAGTAGTAATAAATATCGGAAGGATCTATATGAGCACAACTTCCATGGGCCCGGACCTTTCTGTCATAGCACTGTATCCAGTCTTCTTCGAAGACATGTGATGCATTACGTCTTCCTTGATCCTCTTCGGAGGGACTGTGAATATTTTTCTTCTCTTGAACGTTTCTTTAGTGCCTTTACCTTCTTGTTTTTAAGCTCGTCCTTTTTATTGCATTTTCTGTCTCTCTTCTACACCTTTTTATATGGAGATGACCCTTCTGTGTATTATATCTATGAGGGATTTTGAGAGCTTCTGCAAGATCAAATGTTAATTTCAAAAACTCTTCTTGTGAGTGAAAACCACCAACGAAATATAATAGGAGCGACTAAAAGTTTTTGCGCGAACAGAATTCACAGTTGCGAGTGGGGCGCTCGGCGCTTATGCTGCAACATATTTTTATTTATTTATTTATTTCTTCATTTCTTTTTTTACTCCCCAGGGCGCGCATTTCAAATGCAGGCTTACCAACGCAACGTGGTTTGTTTCTTAGAAACAGAAAGGTCCACGGATACCCGCCGTCTGGGGCTATGAACAACATACACATCCATGACTGAGGGAGGACTCGAACCTCCGACAGGCAACGGCGGACGTTCCCATTCGGCTATAAATTGGAAAATCCGCACACGGGTGCGAAAATTGATTTGCATTGACAAGCTGAAGCGAAGATCGAAGACTGTGCAGCTCAAGACGCTTTCAGCGTAATACTTTCAAACTATTCGTGAAAGAGTCACCCGGGCAGCCTTTCACAGCTGTGGCTACGCGGTGCACAAGAGTTCGCATTAGCGCGTCGCGACATCAGCCGTAATGCGCCGCGCTGCGTTGTAAATAACCTCATTTTTGCGTCCTTCCTCTCCGTCTCTGCGCTCATTGACGCGTACACGTCGTGCATCGGAAGATGGAAAAATAAGTATTAATGACAGTCGCTGCCCCCCACCCCCCCACCCAGTGCAAAAAAGGAATAAAGAACTGCAACGAGCCCGGGACCGGCATCGACGGCGCCAGTGACGCGTTAGACCCGTGACATCGCCATTAATCAATGCCGTGAAAGAATCCTAGGGAAAACGGCGGCTGGAGGGCCGACAGTTCCCCCCCCCCCCCCCCCCCCGCGGACCAGGTATTACCTAACGATGATATCGGGTTATTAGCCGCGCAGCGCGGCGGCGAAATGGCTTTCTGCGGCAGAAGCGGCGCCGTCGGCGAGAGCAGCAGGGGGCGCAGAGGCGAGCAGGGAGCCAGGCGCCGCGCCGGCGAAAGCTTTTCCTGGTTTTTCGGTTCGCCATTAGCGCAGTTTTTTATTCGCGGGCGCGCCATGCGCCATGCTAATGCCGGCGCGGCCGCCATCTGTCAGCGCCGCTGGCGGTCCCTGGCGGCGGCCGGGAGCATCACTCACGGCTGGCTCGCCCCTCCGCCCCCGCCCCCGCGGGCGCCCTGATTTATTCGCGTCGCGCCTTCGCCGGCCGCCCCTCACGAGAACTAATGCGCGCGCTACACCTTATCGATCCTACTTATCACTCGGCCGTCCGCTTGACGCGGCCGGAGCGCGTCGCCTGCGCGGGAAAACAACGGTCTGTCTCCCGGGCTGCAGCCGAAGACAGGTACCGTCAGAAGGGGTGAACTCGATCACAAAATTCAGTTCTTCTGTTGTTTTCGAGGGAACCTTTGGAAGAATTCGTTTCAAAAATATTACGTCTAAATCCTTAGGACTTCGACATTATATCTAATGTTGATAATACAAATGGCCTATTGGGTTTTTGAAATTCTTTTAATTTAAAGGTTGATCGAAGAGAGCGTATAAAATGAACATTAACAAGAGCAAAACAAAAATAATGGAATGCGGTCTTAGAAAATCAGGCGATGCTGAAGGAATTAGATTAGGTAACGAAACAGTGAAGGTAGTAGATGAGTTTTGTTACTTGGGTAGTAAAATAACATGTGATGGTCGCAGTACAGAGGATATAAAATGCAGAATGGCAATGGGAAGAAAAGCATTTTTGAAAAAGAGAAATTTGCTAACATCGAATATTAATTTAAGGGTAAGGAAGTCTTTTCTGAAGGCATTTGTGTGGAGTGTTGCCTTGTACGGGAGTGAAACGTGGACGATAAGCAGTGCGGACAGGAAGAGGATAGAGGCTTTTGAAATTTGGTGCTACAGAAGAATGCTGAAGATTAGGTGGGTAGATCGCATAACTAATGAAGAGGTATTGAACAGAATTGGTGAAAAAAGGAATTTTTGGAATACCCTGACTAAAAGAAGCGATCGCTTGGTAGGACACATTCTTAGACATGGGGGAATCGTAAATTTAACATGGGAGGGAAGTGTGTGGGGTAAAAATCGCAGAGGGAGAACAAGATACGCGTATAGTAAGCAGATTCAAGTGGATATGGGTTGCCGTTCTTATGAGGAGATGAAAAGGCTTGCTCAGGATAGGGATATTGTGGAGAGCTGCATCAAACCAGTCTCCGGACTGAAGACCATAACAACACGATCGACTTCACCCCACCCAGTGAGGTGAAACCGATCACTCACTTTTTGAAGACCTATAACTGCTTCGTCCAGGCAATGGGGTGAAACCGATCGTGCCGTCCGCGGTGGCCGAGGGGACTGAGGCGCTTCAGTCACGGTCTGCACGGCTACTACGGTCGGGGGTTCGAATCCCCACTCGGGCATCGATATTTGTGCCGTCCTTAGTTGTAGCTAGTTCATAAGTAGTTTGTAAGTTTAGGGACTGATGACCCCGTAGTTAAGTCCCTTAAGCTTAACTAACATTTGAACATTTGAAACCGATCGTGTTTTACATTGAAATATCTCCCAGGGTATGGTAGGCCATGTTTATATGAAGTTTTAAAATAGTACAGGGTCTTTCTCAGGGATATCTATTAAAATTAACAAATAGACTATTTTATGGTTAGAACATTGCATCTTCCTTTAAAAAAAAATAACCACTATACATAAAATTATCTTGCATCATAAAGAATTTTCACTCAATATTTGAAATGTCAAAATCTGGGAAACTGTAGCGTCCACGACCAGTGCCCTTAGACTTCATTTTTGTTACAATTTGTGTGAAGGGAGTCTTTTGTACATCAGGAACATCTGGAAATACACTTGATCAATCCATGAAATAAACATTCTTCGTCTACTGAACTAAGAACAGGCTGCCCACCATATTTATATCTACGTTTGCCTTTCACCCACTCATTTAAGGTTGTATAGGGCATACTGTAACACTCAGATGCTTTACGAATAATCAACTTCTCTTTCTTCACTTCCTGAACGGCATTTCCCAGATATACTGGATCGTAGTTCCTTTTTCCCTCTCTTCCCACCTTCTTCGCGTATGTTCACGAAATGATCGACTTCACACTACAAAATACGACAATTCAATTTTTAGATAACTACTCGTCCATACAACAAACTTCGGCTTTTGCAAATACATAAATCAAATGACACTGAGTTCACTTACCGACTAACAGTCCGAAAACAGCAGAATTATATGACTATAAGGTCGTATTGCGACAGGTTTAGTCTTGCTTCATTCACAGGCCACCAAAATGCATTTGTTTATATCCCACAATCCCACTGAACGGATACTCAATGAGAAAAAACAAAATGTTCAAATGTTTGTAGAACTTTTGGGACTTAACTACGGGGTCATCAGTCCCTAAGCTTACAAACTACTTATGAACTAGCTAAGACTAAGGACGGCACAAATATCCATGTCCGAGGGGGGATTCGAACCCCAGACCGTAGTGGCTCAAAGAGAAAACTCTACAGGTAAGCCGCGGTGGAGTAGCCGAGCGGTCTCAGGCGTCTCGCTGCGGAGCGCGCGGTTGCTCGCCGTGGAGGTTCGAGTCCTCCCTGGGGCATGGGTGTGTGTGTTTGTCCTTAGGTTAGTTTACGTAGGTTTAAGTAGTTTGTAAGCTACAGACTGATGACCACGCAGTTTGGTCCGTTAGATTTACAGACATTTCTACAGGTAAACACTACTCTGCAACTCATTAGCTTCTAACAAGTATGTGTAGCATGAAGTTCCCGGATGTTCCGCCAGGCGGAAGTAGTGTAAATTATAATGCTGTATTCCCGCTCGACTTCCCCCCACGTGATCGACTTCACCCCTTCTGACGGTATCTGACGGAATTACTTGCTCAGTACAAAGAAGCATTTCGCCGTCCGAATAGCGCTGTAGTAGTCAGTAAATCCATAGACAGAAAGGGATATGGGATGTCGTATGTTTTACTCGCCCAAAACCTAAATTTTAGAATCGCGTATTATGCGGCAACCAAGGACTACTACACAAATTCGAAATATTGAAACATTTGCCCGTTGCGTGGCATTGAAATAAATTCAATGGTGATGTTGAAAATTTTTGTCTTGGACCGGGATTCGAACCGGATTTTCCACTTCGGGCCAGCGGTCGCATTAACCCTTTCGTTCCCTGTTTTGTTCCTGCATAACACTGTATTAAACGTTGATTTGGCATTTAGCCGCTAGATACGAAGTATAGCCACTTCTGAGGCATTAATCTGTCTATCTTGGAGGTCGTGTTGCGTTGCCGTCTGTACGTGGCTGAGAGTGTGAGCGTGAGTGTGATTTCTTTTATGTTATACCAAGAAGTGAATTGTCTTGTCTTCGGTGCTGTGTCGAAGTTTATACTAGCATTATTCATCTGGCAGTGTTCACTATCAACAAAATAGCGTCCAAGTAATAAAATACCTTGATACAAACGTCTGTGTTGTGCATGAAATACTTGTCATAAAAAAATAGTTCGACCAAAAATTTTAAAACACATATTTTGATGTTTACTGCACTGTATTAATACAGAGAGCACTGAAATTTAATTTTTCCAAAGCTGATTTCATAATGTGGGACTGAAAGGCTTAACCAGTCACGCAATCCAGGCATGCTTCCTATCTACCCTAAAATCTCAACTTGTAGCACACTGCGATGGTAGTGCCCTCTTGCCATTACTGAATTTACGCAAGGGGTCGAGTATACTAATGCGTCCACACTGAAACTGTCAATCGCCCGTCGAGGCATATTACAATTGCTGATATGGTGTCTGTTCTTTTCGGATATGTCCTAAAGAACAGACGCGATATCCACCAGGAAAATACTAATATCTGTGCAGTAAGATTCAAATTCTGGAGTAAAATATAGGAAACGGACGGTTATTTACAAATTGTACAAAAACCAGATAACAGTTACATGAGTCGAAGGGGATGAAAGGGATGCATTGGTCGGAAAGGGTGTAAGATAGGGTTGTAGCTTTATTACAATGTTATTTAATTTACATTGAGCAAGCTGTGAACGGAAGCAACGAAAAATTTGGAGAAGAAAGTAAAGTTCAGGGTGAAGTATAAAAATATTGCGTTTTGCCGATGACAGTGTAATTCAATCTGAGACAGAGCAAAACAAGGGTAATGGAATGCAGACTAGATTAGGTAACGAAACAGTAAACGTGGTAAATGAGTTTTGTTACTCGGGCAGGATATAATATTATATGATGTATTATAGGACATAAAATGCAGAATGGCAATGGGAAGAAAAACGTTTTTCAAAAATAAATTTGTAAACACCGAATATTAATGTAAGCGTTATAAAGTCTTTTCATAAGACACTTCCGTGTAGTGTTGGTCGCGGTGGAGTAGCCGAGTGGTCTAAGGCGCCTCGCTGCGGAGCACGTGGTTGCGCACCGTCGGAGGTTCGAATCCTCCCTGGGGCATGGGTGTGTGGGTGTTGTCCTTAGGTTAGCTTACCTTAGTTTAAGTAGTTTGTAAGCAACGGACTGATGACCACGCAGTTTGGTCCGATAGATTTACAAATATTTTAACATTTTTGTAGAGTTGCTTTGTACGGAAGTGAAACAGGGACGATAAACAGTCCAGGCAGGAAGAGGGTATCGGATTTCGAAATGTGGTGCTACAAAAGAATGCTGAGGATTTAGTGGATAGATCGCGTGACTTATTAGTAGGTATTGACACAATTGGGGAGAAAAGGAATTTCTGGCAGATCTTTACTAAGGGAAGAGATCGATTGGTAAGACACATTCTTAGACATAAAGTAATCCTGAATTTAGCGTTGGAAAGAAGTGTGTGGGGTAAAAGCCGCTGAGGCAGACAGAGATCCCGCGTCGGAGATTAGTAACCTTCCTAGGGCATGGATGTTTGTGTTGTCTTTAGTATAAATTAGTTCATAAGTTTAGGAACTGATGACCCCACAGTTAAGTCCCATAAGGTTTACAAACATTTGAACATTTGTGGAGACAGAGAGATGCATATAGTAAACAGATTCAAATTGATGTGGGATACCTTTCTTATGATGAGACGAAGAGGCTTCCTCAGAATAGAGTAGGGTGGAGAGCTGCATCAAACCAATATTTCGCACTGAAGACCACAACAAGTTGCGAATTGGGGCAGGAGGGGAATCGTGTCTGGACTGCCAAATTCGTAAAGGGGGTTGCTGCCCCGGGCGGAAAATTTGGGATGGAATCCAGGTGCAACAGAAATTTTCACTTTTGCAAGACGTTTACTTATTGTCAATACCCTGTAAAAATCGAGACTGCCTAGTGATATGGCAGAGTGAGCTATCACTGCCATGCGCACAATATCTCAGTCATCAAGTGCAATCCACGCAATCGATCACGTCGGTCCATCGTTTCCTTCTGCATACAGCGATTACAGATCCGTCTCACAGATGTTCGGTTACGTTCGACACGATCGTCGTCTAATTTCCCAGAAGAATATCCCCAATTCCTACTATTCTCTCTCGTCCTAAATGCGTTCTAAAGACGGTCCTGACTACCGACACAAAACAATAGCACAGTAGAACAGTTCCAGTACGTCCACAGGGGTGTAAGTTGCCCCCTTATACAGCGCTTGCAGGTGACGTTTCTAGCGGCAACGTTATGTGCGCCCATGCTGAAACGTTAGTCACGAGCAGGTTTCATCAACGCAAACGCATGCTGCAAACCTCACTTCATTTATGTGCTTCCTTTGTGTGTTGCATTTGGGTTGGCCATCAGAGCTCATATATTGTGAAATACGTCCAGTAACATTGAAAACAGCGCACCAACAGCCGAACATAAGGTCGGAAAGAAATTGATTACACCTAATGTATATGTGAGAGATTCACTTGATCCCCAGAATCAGACAAGTAACAAATGCAGTGCAACGTCAGTAACACGCTGATCCGCCCTTTGGTACAACACCATTCGACACTGAGTCGATAACAGGTCTAATATAGTTCTGAGGGAGATTGGTCAAGTTTTGATGAAGAGCCATGTCAAAATCATATATTGAACTAAATGAAAACCCGGCATTGCCAGTATTTCTTCATACTGAACTATCGTAAATCTCCCTGTCCACCTGTTCCTTCCCCCCTTTCCTCAGTGCTAATCATCCCTTTTTCTTTGTCGGTCTACTTCCCTCCCCCCCCCCCCCCCCCAGTCCCAATGACCGAATTCCTCGTTCTCTCAGAGTTCGGCTCCTCATAATAAGTTCTCGATCTCTGTTAACTTATATCATCATTCAAAGTGTGAAGTGTACAGTAAATTATCCTCCGTGAGGTGACACACAAAATTTTATGTACACAAAAACGTTTTTCTATTTAAGGCAGGGTGCTCGGATAGAGACTCCAGATTTTGTAAAACTCTGTAACTATCCTCAGATGAACTATTCTAAATTTTATGTAAACAGTGATCTTCCTTTTGTTTTGGTGAGAAAGCCATACGACATCTGGTAACTTATCTCTTATGTATTTAAAAGCAACTGAAAAACTCAGCATTACCTGGGTGAAATGGTGCTTAAGATTACTGCGAGGTAACCTCCCCCATACACCGTATGGAATTTTATGTAGACGGTAACGTTCCTCTTGTTATGAAGTTCAAGCGTGCAAAATTTCATTCAGATCGGAATAAAATTGCAGATTTCATCAGTCAGTAGGAAAAGTATCCTCCACCATGCACCTTAATTGGGCCGTATCGCAAAATACTTTCTTATAAGTCTTCTACCTATAAACAACATGCCTACAAAACTTCAGCTTCTAAGGTACAATAGTTTTCGAGATTTCATGTTTAGTTAGAGTGACTTTCCGCTACTATATGCAAGGTGTATCGTTGAATGTTATCCTTTTTCCTCATGGTCATCTCAGCATTAACAGTTTCGTCCTGGAGATCCGAATTGACGACTAATTCAGAATCTTCAACCAATGAAATGAACATCGTGCAACTTTTGAATTACAGGCTGCAGGGCCTATGGTTATACAGTATGTATCTTTAACGTTGCGCTTTGCAATGCTGATTCTTGTGCAAGAACAAGAGACTAACCTGATCCTGTATCCATACCTTCGTGCCCTTTGAGAAGTTCGTTACAGAATAAGATCGACTTCTTACTCAGAAGTCATTGGTTGGTGTTACTGGTGAGTTTAATTCGAAACTAGCGTTAATTCCCAGCGACACCAGAGTACTTCTTTATTCCAATCTTTTGCCAGGCCCTCTCCTCCCTCCCCCTGTGCCCAAAGCCTTCTGCGCCACCCTTCCAATTCAGTATCGTTTTCATGCAGCTCAATCCATATGGCACACCTACTGAATAATATCAAAAATGTTCAAATGTTTGTATAGTCTATAGGACTTAACTACGGGGTCATCAGTCCCTAAACTTACAAACTACTTATGAACTACTTACAAACTAGGAAGGCACAAATATCCATGCCCGAAGGGGGATTCGAACCCCCGACCGTAGTGGCCGTGCAGACCGTGACTGGAGCGCCTTAGTCCCCTCGGCCACCGCGGCCGGCACTGAATAATATGTACTACAAAAATATAACTATCCCAACAGAATGAAGTATTAGAAAAATGTCTACGATATGCATTTCGAGTAATTTGATGGTACACATGTAACAGCCTACAACCTCATGCTTGTTGTAGTACATCTACATACATCTACATCTACATACATACTCCGCAATTCACCGAAAGGTGCGTGGCGGAGGGTACACTGTAGCACTACTAGGAATTTCCTTTCTTATTCCACTCCCAAACTGAACGAGGAAAAAAAGAATGCCTATATGCCTCCGTACGAGCCCTAATTTCTCTTATCTTGTCTTTGTGATCTTTACGCGAAATGTAAGTAGGCGGCAGCAAGTAGTATTTCATGCATCTCATTGCTCATGACCGCATCTCCTCAAGTATGCGTCGTTCTATGATGTAATTCAATGGTATATGTGCTTATAGGCTACAAAATATAACACCAACAGAGTTAATAGTAAAGTCGTAATAAATCGAAAGCTAATGCATGATGCAACGGTTTTTCATAAATCTTATCGTTTATGAGCTCTTAACTCACGAACTATGAGTCAAATGTTTGTAAATCTAAGGCTTACAAACTACTTAAATAAACTTAAAGTAACGTATAATATGGACAACACAAACACCCATGCCCGAGGGAGGACTGGAACCTCCGATGGCATGCAACCGCGCGCTCCGCAGCAAGGCGCCTAAGAGCACTCCACCTCGGCAACTATGGGTCATTCTATGCCAGAATATCGAAGGTACGTTCAATGGTGTATATATACATACTGTCTGTGAAATATCTCGCGAATACAATTAGTACAAGCACACTGTTGCTAGTTTGATGCATCATAATATTAATATGTGATCACGAAAATTTGAAGTACCAATTTTTAAATTTACCTTACGTATATATAAAAAGAGTCATACAAAACTACAATTTTATTCTGATCGTGATGAAATTTTGTACACTTTACCCCAAAAATGAGAGGAAGGTCACTGTCTACACAAAATTTCGCATGGTCAATGGTGGAAGGTACTTTACTTACAGATTTTGATAAAAATCTAATTTTATTTCTATATTGAAGAAATTTTGCAGACTTGCATTCAAAATAAGACGGAGGTCATTGTTTACACAAATTTTCGTATGGTGGATGGCGAAAGGTACTATACTTACAGAATCAGGGAAACACTTGCATTTTCATCACTACCTTTAAAAAATTTCGCACTCTTGATCATGAAAACAACAGGGTACCTTACAGCAGTGTTCGTCATTCTTTTACTAATTATTACACTGCTCAAAACAATTAGGGATTAGCTGAGATATCATACACAATATACATATAGTAAAATATTTTATTCAGATATTGGTTACAATAGTGATTTGTGTGTGATACAGTACGATATTTTGCTGTCTCAAATGATTACTTGAGGTTAACATGGCGTTCATTTAGAGCGAGGCACTATGTGGCCACCATAACAGTGAAAAAGTCATTCTCGTTGCCCTCTAATATGGTGTGTAATCACCTCGGACCGCCAGTACAGTGCACACGTCCATGGCATGGACAATATCAGGTTATCAATCAAATCTTGAGCGATATGTGGCCATTCTTCCATGAGTGCAATATCCAGCTCTGTAAGCGTTGTGGCAGGTAATGGTCGGCTGTAATGCGTACGCCAAAACATCCCAGACATGCTCAACCGGCTTTATGTCCGCTGAACAAGCTGGCCACTCCTTTCGTTCAGTTCCCTCAGTTTCAAGCATGTTGTCCACCAGAAGCAACCTAACCCCTATGGCACCAGCATAGAGCACAATGAAAGGTCGAAGGATCTCATCTCTATACCTCTGAGCAGTCTAAGCGCTATTCTGAACGACATAAGAGTTCCGTACGTGCACCAATACTGAATCTTCCCCGCACCATTCGTTCACCACCCTGACACTGTGATGTTTCCTGCACATAAGCACGAATGTTGCGAGTTCCATGTTCTCTCCATGTCAGGGAACGACATTTCTCCCGCTGAAAACAAAATCTTGACTCATCTGTGAATAGAACCCGGCGTCATTCGTTACGACTCCAATCTTGATGTTCCTCCGCCCTGTTTCTGCGGGCTTAATCGAGTTGTGGTTTTAATTGGACACACACCATAAGGCTCCGTGCGTGGAGACCACATTTCCGAAGGCTGTTTCGGACTGTATGTGTTGATATTGCGTGTACTGTAGCTGCCTGGAGAGAGCATTGAAGCTGATTTGCATTAAACCTCTTGTCTCGACCGGCTGTTAGCCAGAGATAGCGATCATTTCTCGCTGATGTTACCCATGGACGACCACCATCGTGCATTCTTTTACCTGTCCCTGTTGTCTGAAATCTCATCCAGGTCCTGGAAACTACACTTTGGGACACTCCAATTGTTGTAACCACCTCCCTATGTGTGTGTCCCGCTTCCAACCTTCCTATCACTCTTCATGCCATAGCTTACTGTAAGTTACTTCGTTGTTGCATTGCACTACCTGCTCTCTATACTACACAACTACTTGTATTTGGTAGTGGTAGTATACCCATTAGATTTCTACCTGATTATGCTGAAGCGATAGCTCCTTACGTAACAGTCATATACAACCACTCTCTTATAGAAGGATCTGTACCAAAAGAAAGTTGCACAGGTCACACCGATATTCAAGAAAGGCAGTAGGAGTAACCAATTAAACTACAGGCCTACTTCATTGACTTCAATTTGCAGCAGGGTTTTGGAACATATCCTGTATTCAAATATTATGAATTATCTCGAACAGAATGATCTATTGGCCCAAGGTCAACATGGATTTAGAAAATATCGTTCATGCGAAACACAACTAGCTCTTTATTCACACGAAGTGATTTGTGCTATCGAGAAGGATACGCAAATTGATTCCGTATTCCTTGATTTCCAGAAGGGTTTTGACACCGTACCTCACAAACGGCTTTTAATCAAATTGCGTATTTACGGTATATCGCCACAAATTTGCGACTGGATAGGGGATTTCCTCTCAGAGAGGACACAGTTCGGAGTAATCGATGGTAAGGCATCGACTAAAACAGAGGTGATATCGGGCGTTCCACAGGGTAGTGTTATTGGTCCTCTGCTGTTCCTTATTTACATAAACGATTTAGGGGAAAATCTAAGTAGCTCTCTTAGGTTGTTTGCAGATGACGCCGTCATTTACCGTCTAGTAAAATCATCTGAAGATCAAAACCAACTGCAGAACGATTTGAATAAGATATCTGTGTGGTGTAAGAATTGCCAATTGACTCTAAACAATGAGAAGTGTGAAGTCGTTCACATGAGTACGAAAAGAAATCCGTTAAACTTTGTTTACATGATAAATCAATCAAATGTAAAGGCCTTAAAATCCACAAAATACCTAGGAATTACAATTACTTCTGACTTAAATTGGAAAGAACACGTAGATAATGTCGTGGGAAAGGCGAATCAGAGACCGCGTTTATTGGCAGACCCCTTTAAAGATGCAACAGAACTACAAAAGAAACTGCATACACTGCGCTTGTCCGTCCTTTTATGGAATATTGCTGCCCAGTGTGGGATCCTTATCAGGTGGGTTCGACGGAGGACATCGAAAGAGTCCAAAGAAGGGCAGCTCGTTTCGTATTGTCGCGATACACGGGAGACAGCGTTACGGAAATGATACAGGATCTGGGATGGAAATCATTACAACAACGACGCTTATCGCTGCGGCGTGGGCTGCTTACGAAACTACAATCGCCAACATTCTCCTCCGAATGCGAAAATATATTGTTGACTCCCACTTACATAGGTAGAAATGATCATCAGAATAAAATACGAGAAATCAGAGCCCGAACGGAGAGATTCAGGTGTTCATTCTTCCCGCGCGCTATTCGAGAATGGAATCGGAGATAAAATAGTATAACGGTGGTTCGATGAACCCTCTGCCAGGCACTTAAATGTGATTTGCAGAGATGAAGATGTAGATGTAAACTCAAGTCAACACCAACCCGCTCTACAGCGATTTCCCGTTATTACTGCCGTCTCGATTGCCGTAATGCTATTGTCTCCACTCCGTATAACCGACAGAAAGACGTCGAATTATTTAAGATCAGTCTGGCGATGGTAATACCTCAGACCCTAGATATCGCAACTGATCCCCTGACTCCTCTGGCCAGTGTAGGTTGGGAAACGTGTAGCAGGTGTAGGTGCAGAGCAGTGGTGTTGAGGCCGGGCAGCCCCTGGTCCCAGCTGCTGAGATGGCGCTGCGCCGTTACGACCGGCGGCTGATGGCGCTATTTTTGGAAGTGCGCCGTAAAGGCGTTAAGTGCGCCGTTGCCGCCCCAAGTGGCCGCGGCCCCGCGCGGTCATTTGATTAACTCGCATCGAATAGCGGAGATTGCCGCAGAAGTGCAGGCCGCCGGCCGCTGCTGCGCCCAAACTCCGCCCAACTGCTTACACCTCGCACTAGGCATGGAAACGTATTAAAATATCGAAATGTATCTTCTAATATATAAAGCAGAGTGTCTGTATGTTTGTGCGCGCAACTGCTTACACGTCGCACTAGGCATGGAAACGTATTAAAATATCGAAATGTATCTTCTAATATATAAAGCAGAGTGTCTGTATGTTTGTGCGCGCAACTGCTTACACGTCGCACTAGGCATGGAAACGTATTAAAATATCGAAATGTATCTTCTAATATATAAAGCAGAGATTCCGTATGTATGTACGTGTTGCATACAAATCTACAGTTTTGTTCCAATCTTTGTGTAATTTTGTACACGTAAGCTTCAATCCATGGGGACGGTCGCCGTAAGTGTAAGAATCACATACGATATATAGTTCACGAGATATGACGTCATAAACAATGAGATGCGCGAAAAACTGCTGCATTTTGCGACAATGCTGCTCATTTTCTCCTAAACCATTGGACCGATTTCAACCAAATTTGGTACACAAATTCCTTACCGTGAGTTAACAATTGCTGCATGGTTAAGAATCACATACGGCATATGGTTCAAAAGATATTACGTCATAACCAATAGAAATCTCGAAAAATGCCATATAATGCGGCGAGAATTTCGAAAAACACTGTATGAGAATGACAGTACTTAGCGACTTGTAACAAACTTTAAACATAATTTCAAACCTTTATTAAACTTTTTCTCGCTGGCAACCATGGTAAAATGATGAAAGGAAAAACGTTTCTCGCTTACTACTTTTCCGCTGTTTATGGAGTAAAACTACGGCTCTCGGTATGATGTTACAATTTATAATTTGAACATTACAAATTGTAGCGACAGTAAATTTTACAGACAGTATACACATATATAGTTGAATGTAGCTTCTAAATTGTATCACATCCCGACACGTAGTTCATGAGATATGAGCACGTAAACAGTAACGTTCCGCTGTTCATGTACTAAAACTACGGCATTCGGTATGGCTTTACAATTTATAATTTCTACACTACAAATTGTAGCCGAAGGAAATTTTACAAACACTATACACGCATATAGTTGAATGTAACTTCTAAATTGTATCACAGTACGACACGTAGTTCATGAGATATGAGCACATAAACATACTTATACAAACTTCGGCATTCGTTATGACTTTACAATTTATAATATCCACACTACAAATTGTAGCAGCAGGAAATTTTACAGACAGTATACACATATGTAGTTAAATATACCTGCTAAATTGTATCACAGTACGACCCATAGTTCATGAGGTATCAGCACATAAACATTAACGTTCATGGAAAACCGCCCCATCACACACCAAGTTTTAATCTATTACTTCTTTACTACACTTATACAAATGAATATACACCTGAAAAATTATACAATTGTACGACATATCATTCAGTAAATAGCAGATCGTACAAATTTTATATGTCTTTTGTATTTTGACTACTATCTTTCTTTGTTTGGAGACTGAACTTATAATTTTGTACATTATGCAAGACAGCGGCATCTTTTATATATTCTCCGATAAATATAACATGATTTTAGACGAAACAATATGGACAGAGAGAGAAGGAATAGGAGAAATACTAACTGAAGGCAGGAATAAAAAAATGAGTACCCGACCAACGCCGGGTTTTCATCTAGTATCTTTACATATAAAGCAGTGTCCGTGTGTACACATTGCAAACAAATCTACAGGTTGTTCCAATCTTTATGAAATTTTGTACATGTAAACTTCAATCCACGATGACGGTCGCCGTAAGTGTAAGAATCAAGTACCATAGTTCACGACATATGACGTCATAAATAATGAGATGCTCGAAATACTGCTGCATTAAGCGACAATGCTGCTCATTTTCTCCTAAATCACTGGACCGATTTCAAACAAATTTCACACACATATTCCTTAGGTGAGAGAACAACTGATGTAGACGTAAGGACCACATAATACACATGATTCGAGAGATACAAGTCATAAACAATAGAAGTTGCAAGAAACCACGGACGTATATAAGGGAGGGGTCCAGACTCCCCCCCCCCCCCCTAGCTTACATTTCAAAAAAGTAAATTAAAACAAAACTAGAATATTTGCCAATACACTCTTTCTTAAATCCTGCGGCAAAAAATTGTCGTCATTGGATGTGCTTGGTTTGCATAGTAATAATCTTTATTGAGGTATGATTCAACAAACAATAGCTGTGCCCTGTACTGTGTTCCTGTTTAACTGCCATATTTGAAACAACTATGAAACGAATAGGTTATAGATTTTGGCTTAATGCATCGCCAGTTGCTGCTTTTCGTACCCTACAAATCCCTTGTCTAGAACATTTTGTAAATGGTACTGATTTTATGATGATTTTACTAGACTGCAAAAATCATCATGATGATGTGCAAAGAACCTAAGAGGTTGCTCCGATTATTTCCTTGGTCATTTCTACACATTACGATAAACATAGGACTTATGACACTTCCTTGGGGAACGCTAGATATCAAGATATTTCTCTATGGTTTTCCGTCTATTACTGTGAACTGTGATCTTTACAGGAAATCATGAATCCAGTCACACAACTGAGACGATAATTCGTAGGCACGCAATTTGATTAAAAATTCCTTTTTACGGACGGTGTAAAAAGCCTTCTGCAAATTTTGAAATGTGGAATCAATCTGAGATTACATGTCTCATTACTTCATGAGAATAACTTGTATCGTCTGTGCCGGAACAGATCGTTTCCTTAAAGGTGATCATAGTACGCAAGCAGGTGCAAAAACCTACTGTAAATCGAAATGTTCAAATGTTTGTTAAGCTTATGGGACTTAACTACGGGGTCATCAGTCCCTAAACTTACAAACTACTTATCAACTACCTTATACTATGGACGGCACAAATATCCATGCCAGAGGGGGAATTCGAACCCCCCCCCCCCCCCCCGACTGTAAATCGACGTCAGGAGTAATTCACTGAATTACATACCCATCTCAGTATTTCCTTTCTTGACTATTGGTGTAAACTTTGTCAATCTTTAGACACGTATTTAATGGAACGATAGTTGTGTTACGGATCTATTATATTGCAATCTCTGAAAGGAACCTAATTTGCTTGCAATCTGGACCAGAAATGATCAGTGTGTTTGTAAACCTGTGGACTTGCAAACTACTTAAACTAAATTATGCTAAGTGCAAAATATACACAATGCCCGAGGGATGACTCGAACCTCGGACGCGGAGCAGCGGCTCACTGCGCACCATTGCTCCTTACAGCGCTCGGCGATTCCCACGCGGCTCTGGACCAGTATATTTACCTTTTATTAAGTGATCTCAGTCGCTTCTTAACATCTAGGACATCTACTTCTATTTAACTCATGCTACCAGCTTTTTCCGAATACTAGAATCTTTCCTTTGTCATTTTTGGTGTAGGAATTTCGGGAAACTGTATATATTTAGTGACTCCACTTTAACTTCATTGCAAAAAAAAAAAAAAAAAAAAAAAAAAAAAAAAAATTATTGTAGAGCAGTGTAGGCCTATACTTCTGCAGGGATATTGTTATACTATGTGGTAATTCCATTCCAAGTATAAGTACTTAAAAGGGTAAAAGACGAACGGATTTTTTCTTTACTATCTGATGTAACTAGACATTAACACTTAGAGAGCAACTGGTCTTAACAATATGTAGAATTATCATCTGATAAATCAGTTGTCAGGCAGTATTATCTTGAACTTTTAGCCAGAGAACAGGTTTATGTCAAAGAATGGCAACAACGATTATAACGCACATCGTATCTTATAATCTGGGTACCAATAAAATGACTGAAAAGGCTTTCATGGGGCTGCAGTGATGAACGCCTAGTTATGAATCGTGAGAACAACTGTGGAACAATCCCTCAGAGCCCAATTCAAACGCTGTATGGCTTAAGTTCTTAATTTAGTTCAAATGTTTGAAACTCTATGGGACTTAACTGCTTGGTTATTAGTCCCTAGCTTACAAACTACTTAAACTAAGTTAAACTAACCCGAGGACAACACAAACACCCATGTCCGAGGGAGGCCTCGAACCAAAATTTTCAAATGTTTGTAAATATAAGGGACTTAACTACGTTGGTCATTAGTCCCTAAGCTTAGAAACTACTAATGCTAAAGACAACACAAAAACCAATGCCCGAGGGAGGATTCGAACCCCCTACGGAGATCTTAATTTAGTTATAGCGCTTTCGATTCATATGAGATAACTATGAAACGCAACTATACCAAAACAATAGAAAGTATAGTATCCTATTTCGATAATCTCCACTTGTGGGCTACCTTTTGAAGAAATGTTCGGATCAAATTGACTCAGATTAGATTAGGTTAATACTTGTTCCACAGATCTTGAATACGAGAATTCTTAATGATGTGAAATGTGCATATTAGTAAAAGATAACATTACATGCCATATATTTTCTAATTTTTATTTTTCAATTAATTTTTTATAAAAGTAAAAAACAAAAATTCTATTTAACATTATTCTAACTTTGTGACACATTGGGAGGAGAAAGTTAATGGTTGTAGAAATATTTGCGAAAATGATTCCTGCAGTGCGTGCAACATTTGGTGCACGTCAAGATGCTGCTAACAGGGAGATCTCCTCCCAACAATGCCAACTAAAGACCAACATTGAAAATAGCTAGATTATCGTATCGTTGAGTATACTAAGAAACATTTTCCAAAACAGCGGACCTATGCGAAATAATGTAGAAGGTCATAGTTTTTAAATGAACTACCAGGTGCCAGTCACGTAACAGGAGAAAATGCTGACGTTTATTACAGTGGAAACATATTTTCCCCTTTAACTGAACATGTAATTCCACTCATTGCTCGTTTTAAACCTCATAAAAAACAATCGCATGGATTTGGATTATTATTCCTGAGAAATCCAGTAATGTTTCCAACACTAAAGGAAGTATTAAAAAGATATCACCATTGTTTGGCGAAAATGTAAACACAGGAGTTCTCAAATGTTCAAATGTTTTTAGAGCTTATGGGACTTAACTGCGGGATCATTTTACTGTATACTGGGTAAATCACCTAACACTTGCACCGCAAAAATTGCGGAAATGGGAAGTGTGATTGATGTATGGTTTTCACAGAATGGATTGGTAGTCAAGGACTCGTATTGTTAGCCAATAAACAGATTGTAAAAATACCTAAAAAGTGTATTTTTAATGCAAACATAAAATTTTTCAAATGGAACAATGGTTGTTTCTATCATGCACTGGAATTTGTGACACCAGCTGTGTACAAAGAATTTTGAATCACATTTTTATCACGTTTAGTTTAACAGATACAATCATTCAAAGTTTTGAGAGCGGAGACTACGACAGCGTAGCTGAGTGGCTGGTGGCCACGCCCAAGGGCCAGTCACTCAGACAGTCAACTATGCTATCGCATCCTCCGCCCCCGAAACTTTGAACTGTTGTAACTGCCAAACTAAACGTGATAAAAATGTCATTCAAAATTCTTTCTACACAGCTGGGTTAAAAATTCCAGTGAATGATAGAAACAACCATTGTTCCATTTAAAAAACTGTATGTTTGCATAAAAAATACTTTCTAAGAAATATTACAATCTGTTTAACGATGGCCGTCACGCCATACCATGGCACCATCACGTCAAGTTGTACTTTACGTCACGTCAGCTTGCTTCGCCCTGTACCGAACAATGTAAGTGGGGCTATGAACTACCATACGTGATATAAAAGTTGGAGTATAGTGTTATATTTGAGAAAATAACAACGATGAAATTAATTAATGATCAAAGTAAATGTCTTGAACTTTTCACTTAAGATATTTGATGAAAAATGTTTCGTTAATTTGTGTTTTTACACAGAGTCTAATCAGCTTAGTTCACCTCTATAAGTTTTCATTTTGAGATATCTGACAATCTGACATCGCTTCTGCAACAAAAATCAATCAGTTCGTAATGGTACATTCTCAGATTACCATGGAAACAAATCACAGTCATAAACTGAAAATTAAGAAACATTAAAAGCATCATATCAGCTACTATCACAGTACAGAGAACGGCGCAAGTAGATTAACTTTCGATGTTACCAGACAACGACCCTGTTACCGAGATACCGTAATATGACGTGACATGATGGTTAGTGTAATTAACGAACAGCGTCGTCCTTACATCACGTGACAATCCAAGCTTAAAGTTGACAACATGTGCAGAAAGCTATGCTCAGTCCAGAGATATTTCTACTCTATGTTGTTCAAACATCGTAATTTATTTCTTTATTTTAAATAGGTGACTGGGCAAAACATTCCACACACACCGACGCTCATGTCCAGCGTGTTCCGATCATTCAAAATGTCAATATAATGGGGACTTTAATTTACCAACACTCAAAAAGGTTGCTCCAAAACTTGAAATATTTATGAAAATTGAGTATTTCAGTCCTAAGATATGCCTGTCGTGAGCATTAAACCCACAATTCAAACATTTGCCACTCACAGATATTACTCTAACAAATTATACGGAAATTACTGAATAAATAAAACCCTATGATCCGGTTAAGCCTTTCAGTCCCACATTATGAAATCAGCGTTAGATAAATTATAATTCAGTGTTTTCTGTATTAATACAGTGCAGTAAACAACATAATATGTGATTTAAAATTTTTGGTCAAAGTATTTATTTTTTATGACATGTATTTCATGCACAACACAGACGTTTGTATCGACTTATTTTATTACTTCGACGGTATTTTGTTGATAGTTAACACTGCCAAATCATTAATGGTAGCATAATCTTCGCCAGGGCACCAAACACAAGAAAATTCACTGCTGGAATAAAATAAAAGGAACGACAATCATGCACACACTCTCAGCCACGTACTGACGGCAACGAAACACAACCTCCAAGGTGGAGAGTTTAATGCCTCAGAAGTGGCTACATTCCGTACCAAGCGGAAAAATGTCCTACTAGAAGCATGTTCCTCATCAACAAAAATGCAACTTGTGATGTGACCGCGTGATTCATCTCATTTCAGAATACCATCACATAATTAATTATCTTCTTCGTGTGTTATTTATTGTAGTAGATACTGGTAGAGGTCCTGATACTCAGTGCCTCTAATAAGTTATTTCCAAAGTTAAGGCCAATCAGACTTCTTCTCTATGAAGGTTACACTCAGGAAAGATAAAGTATCATAGTGCAACTTTGTCTGAATTACTTAAATTAGAAGATAGTTGCTATATTTGAACCATAATAAGGGTTTATTGTACCCTTTTTACATCACCAATACTTAAAACATTTGATTTACAGTCTTACATCCAGTCATTATTACACAAATTCTTGAGACAAGTTTAGAACATGTTAACAATTTGAGTCAACTGTAGTAACTAATTACAAAACAAAACACCATCAATATCTGCACTTTCACATCGGAGTATCCACAGAGTTCTTACTAGCGCACAGTGTCCTTTAAATATGTCTTCAATGAGAAGTAGGAGGTCCCTGTCTGGGCATTCACCTGTGGAAGAAATAGTCCAGCACAATAATAGTCCAAGCAAAATACCTCGATAAATACCCAAAAATAATCAAACTGGTCATCTTGTCTAGCTATGGAAAGCATGTAGTGCTTGATACACTACAAACTTTAAGGAATGAGTTACAAAATACCGTATAAATAAAGTTTTAATACATTGTTGTCCAGGAACAACACTAGGAACGAAAGGGTTAATTGGGCGAAATTCTATGGACGCAGCGTTTGACCAGTTTGTGCAAATTTTGGTAAACAACTATACAACACAAAAATGCTGAAAGTTCTTTAATTTTTAACGAGTAACTGGCATTTGCATTATTGTTATTTCAAATGTAGTGCCAAATGTGTTCAGCATTATGAATACAAAATATCAAAAGTCATAAATAGAACGAAAACAGGAATGCATGGTACACTGTTACGAATTAGTCTTTCTAATACAAGTTTTGTAATGATTTTCTACATAATAAAGAAATGTCTATAAGAGTCAATAATGCAATTTATTCAACAGCTGTATATAGCAATTTCAGCATTGAAGAAGATGACGGAAGCCATGCATTAATATATCCCTTGTAGACGTTTGATATAACGAATCATGAATCTTTTCATGTTGCAAGTTTTTTAATTAATAAATACGACAGTTAAATGCACTTAGGTTTGATTTAGTGACTGCAACCTCCAGCTTCTCATTATTGTATTTACAATATAATTACATTGTGATTGGCATCACAGCTCCATCGTCAATGTTCCTGGGATCAACTCCTACAGGTATCGGAATATTCTTTGATGAAGAAGATTCTTTGAAGGTCCAATCTGGCGTGTATGAATGTAAGCATACTGAAATGTGGTTTATCGGTTATAACATAAGAAATCAGCTTAGTTAACTTATTTCACGATCGTCACCGTCGAGTTATGTGACAATTTAATCTATAATTAACACATGTAAGCTATACTGATTAAAAATGACAATACTTTGGCTTTCATTCTTCAACAATCGTCTACAGAGGGATGAATGAACCTGGCAGCCCTAGTAGAAGCTGTAAATAGTTTTTTTTTCCTTAACCCTTCTATGCATGACCTATATTATTTGCACATTTACATACTCTGGGTCCATTGGACCCGTTATGTCTTATATGAGAATTTAAATGAAAATGAGTGTTTTGTGGTTATTATCATGCACGAATATTTTTATTTGAAGGTTCATGAGTATAAAATATGAAAGCTGTGGCTATTTTAATGATTTTACTGGCTTCTAAAATGTATAATTAGTATAATTTTAACCCTGAATAATTTTTTCATAATATTATGAAAACTGATACAGACACCACCAATATTATTTTTCACAGTGTTCAAATAGGTGATGTTACCACTGACAAAGCATAAATCATTTCACAAAAAACATCACATCAGTTTGCTGGTCCTGGTATAAATTTCACCACATTCTAAACAGGCGTTTTATTTTGCACTTGGGGCCTTTTACTCCACAGCATACCATTTGGAGCAATATAAGCGTTAGCACATTCTCTGCTTATTTGTCCTATTATTATCTAGATCATCTTCTTCATCTTCACCACCACCACTACGTGGTTCTTCATCCAAACAGTCGTATGACACTGACAGAGGAATAGCTTCATGGTTTTCATCCGAAGCAGTACTTATATCTGAAAGGAAATCGTCATCTTCGGCTACCCATTGACTCAACTGATTCAAAATTTGAGCTTAAAAAACGTATGCTATCCTCTTTCGTGCTCCTTTTTTTAGATGCAGATCTTGACAATGTCTGAAAAATAATAATATGAACAATGACCTCAGTACTCTCTTCTCCTATGGAGTGTAGAAATATAGCGGCTCTTCATGTTATTTTTTAGTGTTACCAATAACCCTTACCTTTGTTCCGAATGAGTATCGAATGTCAGACAATACTGCTGTGTAGCAAACTCCTAGTCTTTCTGTACAGCGTCACACACTAACAACCACTAACTACGATATTTTGCTTCTTACAGAACATAGAAGTATGCTGTCTGACAGTTGAACATGCCAAGTTATAACAATATGTTTTCTGTGATCACAGCAATGCATATGTGTGGCAGTAACGCATTCTCGGTACTCCAACAAAATGTAATTAATTACAACCCAATCTATTTTAACGACACTTTAAAATAAACCATAGGGTCCATTGGACCCAGGTTATGTAAATGTGTAGTATAAAGAAGAAAATTAAAGTGGCACTTAAACTAATGACATACAATTCTAGTAGTATCTGTAATGTATTACTCAATATTGCCAGAGAGCATACCTGAAAGGTTGGGACCCAATTTCAAGCCTTTAATACACAAATTAAAAACTAAAATTGTTCCCGGGTCCTATGGACACTGGGTATGCATACTAGGGTTAAAAAACTTCACAGTTGTCATCAGGCCAGTTCAGAAGATCGTCCCTTTGGAAATCGAACAGGATAGGGGGATACGGATTATCAGAGCCATTGTACGTCTTTGTCCGGAGTACTTATCTTTGTACTTATGTATTATCCTTGACTGTCACGTTGTAATTGTTATAGTAAACACAGTCTACACAGTCGCCACGCACACGGCTGTACAAATTGTTACCAAGTTATAGTTGCAACGTCACTAGCACTCCTAGTGGTGGGCAAGGTGGCGCAAGAGTAATTTTTTTTTCTTTTTTTTTTTTTTTTTAATAACAACTTTTCTGTCTAATTAACCAAATAGTTTCTGTAATTTTTGCGTTCCAAGCATTAGTAATATATCAATAGACATAAATAGTCATGAAATAAATGTAAAAACAGTCGAATTTCCCTGATTCAGTTACATAAACAACAACTTATTCATGAGGAAATACTTATGAAAACGTGTATATTTTGCAGGCAACTTCGCTGAAAGTAAGAGAATATAAACAGACGAGAAACATTAATTCTTGTTGTGGTCTGTTCTTATATGACATGAACTTTCTTTGATCTGTAAAAAATCGATATGGAGTCTAATAATTCAAACATTTTTCAACTTCAGTCGTCTTTCTTATAAACGCATATAATTTTGAGTGTAATTACGAGGTATGTCCGCAAAGTAAGTTCCGTTTGGTTATGTAAAATAAACGTGTACATATAAAGAAAAAATATTTATTGTACAACAATCTGCAACTGTTAAACTACTTTGCTACACAGTTTCCGAAATTTTGTAGGCACTTCTCATAGCGTGGCTCAAGTTTTTTTTATGCCTTTTCCATTGAAGGTTGGCGCCTGTGTACTCAACCATGGGGTTACATGTTCTTTCAGATCGTCTTCATCGTTGAAATGTTGACCACAAAGGACACATTTTAGGTGTAACAAGAGATCATCTTGTCTTCAATTATGTGAACCAGTTCATCAGTAACTACAGACGGGCGTCCACTTCATTCTTCATCGTGCACTTGATCACGTCCACCTTCGAAACATTGAATCACTCATAGCATTTTGTCCGAAAATCCCGCAGATTTTCCGATGACTTTCCTTTGGTTTAACTTTCTTTGCATTTAGAAAACGAATCACCTATCTGATTTCACCAAGGTGGGATTTTCAATTGTGGCTGACATTACAAAGATGCAATACATAGCACAGGTCGGCAGCACCGATATGAAAATGATGTACGTCTTCTCCTTGAGGCAGAGTAACTGCAGCGCATGCTCGGAATTGCGATAGTAGCGCTGCGGCGGATAGAAATAGAAACGGAACTTACTTTGTGGACAGTCCTCGTAGTTTTACTTATAAAACGAAAGTCTTGATACTTCTTGTCGTTTGTGGTTCAGATGAGCAACAGTTTGTGGATGTTTATTTATTTATTTTTATTATTATTACCGTGGTTCATGGTGTGGGTTCCTGGAGTCATGTCCTAGTTCATGAACCACGGGCAACGTATTAGTGGCCAAATAAGTGGTCCTGACAGTTGTGATACCATTTACTTTGGAAGAAGGTTGGGCATCTCAGACATATTCTGAGTCGTGGCCACATATGTGCTGAGACGGCAAAGACTACCAAATCCACCGGTTAGTCCCTCAACCGTTAGGGGCAAAACCCAGTGGGGCCCTGGGTAAGTAAGGCTAGCAAACTGCTTCCCAGGTACTTCAATATCATGCTGGCAACAATCAGAGCAAAATGCCTCCGACCTTTGGAGGTGATGGAGTCCCACCTCTAATTGACAGACCAGGGACTCCTCAGATACGACTTGGCAAACGATCTGCAATGAGATAGGGAGCTATTAATATCAATGGGGATTACAATGGGAAGAAGGTAGAGCTGGCGGAGGCTTCAAGTAAGATGGGGTTAGATGTTTTAGCTGTTAGTGATGTTAGAGTAAGGGGAGAGAAAGAGGACGAAGTCGGAGAATACAAGGTCTACCTGTCAGGAGTTACAGTGGGAAGAGCACAGTGGGGTGTACGATTTTACATCAGGAAAGCAATCGAACCCAGCATAATTGCAATAAGGTATGTAAATGAACGACTAATGTGGATAGATTTGGCCATCTCCAGTAAGAAAATTAGGATTGTGGCAGTGTATTAACCCTGTGAAGGGACAGATCAAGATGAGATGGACCGATTTTACAACGCACTTAGTGATGTAGTTGTTATAGTGAAGGATAAGGATAGTGTTTTACTCATGGGTGATTTAAACGCCAGGATAGGAAATCGAACAGAAGGTTATGAAAAGGTTATGGGTAAGTTTGGAGAAGATATGGAGGACAAAAGGAACGGAAAACAGCTCTTGGATTTCTGTTCCAGAATGGGCTTAGTTATCACAAACTCCTTCCTTAAGCATAAGGACATTCACCGCTATTCTTGGGGAGGAAGGGGAATCAGATCTGTCATTGACTATATAGTAACATACCAGGAATTCAGGAAGACAGTCAAGTGTTTTCAGGGGGTTCTTTGATGATACTGATCATTTTTTAATCTGCAGTGAAATTGGTTTTGTGAGGCCAAAAGAGCAGAAAGTCAGGTCCATTTGTAGAAGGATAAGAGTGGAGAAGTTTCAAGACAAGGAAATTAGGCACAAATACATAACAATGATTTCGGAAAGGTACCAGTTAGTTGAATGTAATGGTTTACAGTCACTGGAAGAGGAATGGTCAAGGTTCAGGGACACGCTAGTGGAAGCAGCTAGAGAATGTCTTGGAACAGTAGTGTGTAAAGGTAGGAAGAAGCAGACAGACTGGTGGAATGATACAGTCAAGGCAGCCTGTAAAAATAAAAAGAAAGCATACCAAAAATGACTCCATACTAGAAATCAGGCAGACAGAGAAAGTTATGTTGAAGAAAGAAACAAAGCCAAACGGATAATTGCAGAATCCAAGCAGAAATCATGGGAAGACTTTGCAAACAAGCTAGAATCTCTGAGCTAAGCCGCGGGAAAACCATTTTGGAGCGTAATTAGCAATCTTCGAAAGGGAGGGAAGAAGGAATTAACAAGTGTTTTGGACATGTCAGGAAAGCTACTAGTCAATCCTGTGATGCATTGGGCAGATGGAGGGAATATTTTGAAGAATTGCTCAATGTAGGTGAAACGTTCAATGATTTATCAGATTTTCAGGTAGAATGGGATAGGAACGACGATGGAAACAGGATCTCATTTGAGGAAGTGGAGAAAATGGTCAGTAGATTACAGTGCAATAAAGCGGCTGGGGTGGATGAAATTAAGCCGGAACTCGTCAAATACAGTGTAATATCAGGTCTCAAATGGTTACACAGGATAATTGAAAAGGCGTAGGAATCGGGGCAGGTTCCGTCTGACTGGACGAAAGCGGTAATCACGCCAATTTTCAAACATGGGAACAGAAAAGATTGCAACAACTATCGAGGTATCTCTTTAATTAGCGTTGTAGGCAAAATATTCTCAGGTATTGTTGAAAGGAGAGTGCGAGTATTAATTGAGGACAAGTTAGATGAAACTCAGTGTGGGTTTAGGCCTCTTAGAGGCTGTCAGGACCAGATATTTAGCCTACGGCAGGTAATGGAAAAGTGCTATGAGTGGAACACGGAATTGTATCTATGTTTCATAGATCTGGAAAAGGCTCATGACCGTGTTCCTAGGAGGTAGCTACTGTCAGTTTTACAAGATTACGGTATAGGAGGCAAACTTCTTCAGGCAATTAAAGGGCTTTACGTAGACTGTCAGGCAGCTTAGAGTAGATAGCAAATTGAGCTCATGGTTCAGGGTAGTTTCAGGGGTAAGACAAGGCTGTAACCTGTCACCACTGTTGTTCATACTATTCATGGATCATATGTTGAAAACAGTAGACTGGCAGGGCGGGATTAAAGTAGGTGAAAACAAAATAAGCAGTCTCGCATATGCGGATGACTTAGTTGCAATGGCCGATTCGATTGAAAGGTTGCAAACTAATATTTCAGAGCTCGATCAGAGGTGCAAGGATTATAATATGAAGATCAGCATCTCCAAAACGAAAGTAATGTCTGTGGGAAAGAGATTCAAACAGACTGAGTGCCAAATAGGAGGAACAAAGTTAGAAGAGGTAGACAGTTTCAAGTACGTGGGATGTATTTTCTCACAGGATGGCAACATAGCGAAAGAACTGGAATCGAGATGCAGCAAAGCTAATGCAGTGAGTTCTCAGTTAAGATCTACTCTCTTCTGCAAGAAGTAAGTAAGTACCAAGACTAAGTTAGCAGTGCACTGCTCTATCTTTCGACCAACTTTGTTGTATGGGAGTGAAAGTTGGGTGGATACAAGTTACCTTATTCATTAGATAGAGGTTACAGATATGAAAGTAGCAAGAATGGTTGCAGGTACCAATAGATGGGAACAAAGGCAGGAGGGTGTCCATAATGAGGAAATCAAAGAAAAGCTGGGAATGAATACCATAGATGAAGCAGTTAGAGCGAACAGACTGAGATGGTGGGGTCATGTTACACGCATGGGAGAAGCAAGGTTATCTAAGAGACTCATGAGCTCGTCAGCGGAGGGTAAGAGGAGTCGAGGTAGACCAAAAAGAAAGTACTTAGATTCAGTGCAGAATGATTTTGAATTAAAAGGGGTAACACCAGACGAGGCATCAATGTTCGCATTGAATAGGGGACTGAACGCTGAAAGGCATAATCTCTAATGATTATTATTATTATTATTATTATTATTATTATTATTATTATTAACACGTTGTGAGGATGTTCCTTCAGCTACAGCTGTAGTGGCTTAACTGGTACATATAAGTTTCTTACGTTCAACACTTGCTTCTTACGGTATTTAACTAGAATTGTATTGAATAAATCTTGACGTTTTGAGTAGAAAACAGACGTCTTTCTGCAAAAGGTTGAGTTTTCAGTTGTTTATTAGTCATTTTTGGTTCTTAATATAAAATGAAATTATTGAATAAAAAGTCAGAAATTTCAAATACCGTTTCATACTGTCCAATGGTTCTTAGAAAACCTAATAAAGACGAATTTGCAGTTATTTTATACTTATCGCCGATTTTGCCACTACATACCTTCCCTGTAGTAAAATGTAAGTAAAAATCAATTCAAACGATATTATTCACTCTCATTCGATATAGTATTCAGAAGCGTACCTTGCCAACTGCTTGGAGCGCTGCTGCCGTGGCGTATAACAAAAATCTGTGGGTCTGTCGTGAGGTATATGTCAGACTGTGTAGTTACGTAAATGAAGACTATTAAGATAAGCGACCCTTGTGCTTAATTTCTAGATTCTGTTGCACCAACGGTAGTGACTCGAGTGCACTTCCTCGTGATTAATACGGGTACTTATGGGTTCCGATCTAGACGTGTACTTCAGAACATTCCTGAGACATCACATATTTCGCTTCTGGTTCGTTTACAGGTTCTCCAGCTTAACTTTGATATTTAATTGTAACTCCTGTTGTATGAGACCAGCTAAGCTGTGCTCATAAGGAGTTCAAAGTTATTTTCACATACTAAATCGAACGAAGTGCTTTTCAATAGTAAACACAAACTTCTTGGAATGACTTCGATACCACTATCTACTAAAGGCGTAATCGAGTCCATTTTCTTTCTAACATATAGAGGAGTTCATTCAAACTCTCAGTTACAACTGATTCTCATACATGACTTTTATGAATTACTGAATGATCAATTCTGTTCACAAAAAAGATAGTTACATTACATTGTTATATACGAGACATTATTTATCTTCCATGGACTTGTTGCTCCTTGGTGATATACTATATACTTGCCTTGACTGATCTGGAGCCCGGGGGCAGTCCAGAACCTGTACAGAGTTCTCAGGACAGTAACTGCCTCCATAAACTAATTAAAAAAAATAAAACAACAAACACACACACAAAATAAATTATTTTGATGTCTTGGGCTGGATACAGGACATGTAGTGTAGCCTATTACACTACAGTGTTCTCCCGTTAAGTGTATCAGTAATGTTTAAAACCAAATGGAAAAGTCCGTTGCAGTAATTGCTACCTCATGTGATATACTCCGTCCAACAGGCCTTGAGAGGCACAAACTAGTAACGGCCGACTCATCCTCCGTCCAGAGACATCAACTGCTGCGGCACTCAAGCCGATGTGGTCAACGCCCCACATCCCGGGTCATTGTGCTGGTTTTCGTGACTGTAACCACTACTGCTCAATCAAGTAACTATTCGAGTGCCCTCACAAGAGCTGAGTGCAATTCGCTTGCCAAGTAGGCAGACGCCAGACCCGTACGGTGATCCATCCAAATGCTGGTCAAGCTCGAAAGTGCTCAACTTTGGTGATCTATTGGAAACTGGTCTATCCACAGCAGCAGGGACGTTGGTTTAAGATTTAATTCGGTATGATTTTCATTTGCTTTAAGTATTTGTGCACGTTTATGCTGTTACATAAAGTAAAAAATAGAAAAGGTTTATTAATATATTAATCCCTGGCAAATACCATTGTGCTTGGACCCAAACCTCAAATCTGCTGACAAATTTTCAGTACTTAATAATAGATGTCCAACCATCCAACACCAGACCACCGTAAATTTACTTACATGCAGGCTATTAATCACGGGAGAGTGACCTCAAAAGTTATTGCTGCGTATGATTAAAATTATTTTAACGTTCCATCGTCTATTAATACTTCTAAAGGACCCAAATCTGTGTACTCTGTATAGCGCAATACCAAGTAAGAATGATAATGTAGAAATTCAATGTAATTTTATTATCTATTATGTAGGTCGACGATTTAAAGAATAAAAGGTAAAGTTTTATTCTTTAAAACTTATTTTTGCTGAGACATTAGAGTTCAGCTACTTATGCTATTAGAGTCTGAAAGACGAACGCCGTCTTGAATAAATTATTTAAATTTGTAATTTATTTTAGGTCGCTAGATCGAACTTTTGTATAACTAGAACCCCACTATTTTCGAGGCCTGAGGAATAGCATTTCATTTCATATTTTTAATGTTATTTCCATTAATACTATGTTAATGTTGATTCAACTTTATTATGTTTAAAATTATTATTGTGTCCATGAATGTGGCAACGTGAACGGCATCTCCGTTACGGCACTGTCCCTATGAGTGTGTGTGATTGCTTATTTCAGTATGTGCGAGTATGAGAATCTTTTGGAGTGCCTGTCTGTGTATGAGAAACTTTGTTGTCGGCTGCTGCCTGGTCGTCTTGCATGCTCATTGGCTTTGTGTCGATGGGTACTCGTTACAAACTGCTGTTTTTGATTGCACCAAAGAGGTTTCTGCAACGCTTGGTCAGATTATGTGTTGGCAATGTGCGGAACAAGTCTCTCTAGGGCGTCCCGCAAGTCTCTTCTGTCCCATCCACCTCTCTGGGTCTTCCCACATATCCGGAGGTGGCCGGCGGCCTGCTAGCCAGTGGTCACTTTTGGGCTGCTCTTCGGTTTGGTAAGTTGGTTCTGCTTTGGTGGACATGGATATGGTAGCAATTCGTTGTATGGAATGTTCAACTTAAACTCTAGAACTTGGCTTCAATTTTCGGAATATTTTCTCCGATTCATGAGCGGAAATATTTTTAGTTTTCATTCCGGTGATTTCTGCAGATAAACGCTGTGAATATGTTACTAGTTTCAAACTGGTAACGGCCTGGTGTATCCAAACCTTTTGTGATTATGTGGCAGTGTACAAACTCTGTGTAAATTCTTTCTAGCTTTGTGGGACACGATTATTAAGAGGGGATATGTTGATTTTGTACAGTTCATGTGAAATATTTCTTGTCTTTTTTCCTTCCGTGGGGTGTTCTTAAAACAAAGCCTTCAGCTACCGTTCCATGCCCTTCAGGCAATTAATTATGCGTGTACCTTTCTGATTTCCACTAGTATTTCGCGATCTTTTCTCTCTGCCTACTTTAACTTTGCTGTTTCTTTTCCAAACTTGCGGTCAGTAATTCTCTCGGAGCCTTGTACAACCTCCTTTAATAGCTTGCTTATGAAATACTACGTATTTCTAGGGGTTGCATGTCGTGGTTCTTAGTTTTACTTATTCCAACTTTGTAATTATTTCACTTTTCTGGTTTTGGAGACTGGACTTCATCCGTTCAAAAAAATGTTCAAATGTTTGTTAAGCTTATGGGACTTAACTACGGGGTTATCAGTCCCTAAACTTACAAACTACTTATGAACTACTTACGAACTAGGACGGCACAAATATCCATGCCCGAGGGGGGATTCGAACCCCCGCCCGTAGTGGCCGTGCTGACCGTGACTGGAGCGCCTCAGTCACCTCGGCCACCGCGGCCGGCGACTTCATCCGTCTATGTAAACTCTCCCAATGGTGTGTAGCTGCATTTCATTAGCTCCCTTATGAAATTCTATGCATTTCTAATGGTTGCACGCCATAGTTAATTTTCTTTATTTCTCGAAAATTTAATTTTGTATTTTTACTGGTTTTCGGAAATACGTGGGTCCGGACTCCAACTTCGAGGTTCACAGCTAGTCTCTTGAGTTCTTTTCTCTGCTCACAAACCAGTGCCTAGATTCTGTATTCTATCATTGTCATTTTAAGATACCGTTGTGATTTTTGTTGAAATGAATCCAATTTTTAACCACCTCACATTCAGTGTAGTGCGATCATGTAATGTAGCAGATGTGTGCCGTATGTCTCAGTTACCTTGCTTGTCCGCGGCCTAATTTAAATGCAACTTATATTCGCTATACTCACGCACCATCTCAAGTCAGGCAAGACAGACCAAAGCCACCTACGAAGTTTAATTTTTTTTATTGTGAATCCTTGACTATGCCAGCGGCGCAAGTTTTTGATTCGTTTCAACACGCTCATTTTGGTGAATGTCGCTATTGCATTGTGTGTGGATGAATGAATGTTTGATGGTTGTAAATCTTCCCCCAATAGAGTTTAGTTCAGTGTACTTTGTGCTAAATTCAGTGCTGCACATCGTCTGTGTAAGATAGGTTAACTTAAGTACATTATTTCAGTTGGATGCATTTTTATTGTGTATGAAAATTGGTTCCCCATTTGCTTGTTTGAACTCAATAATTTAAGGTAACTGCAATTTTGCCTTGCCTATAAATAGTAATTAATGAGTGCCTTACCCCTTTTATTTAATATTGTTTCTCACAAGTGCTGACAACAAATTCAGATGCATTTATTAATGAAATGATTTTGTGTGAAGTGGCTTGTCTATTAATAATTGTAAAATTAATTACTGTGAAAAATCAAATGTTTGTAGTGTCTATGGGACTTAACTACGGGGTCATCAGTCCCTAAACTTACAAACTACTTATGAACTAGCTACAACTAAGGACGGCATAAATATCCATGCCCGAGGGGGGATTCGAACCCCCGACCGTAGTGGCCGTGCAGACCGTGACTGAAGCGCCTCAGTCCCCTCGGCCACCGCGGCCGGCAATTACTGTGACCTACTACGTGTTTTCGCCACCTTCCTTTAACTTCCACTGCTAAATTAATTCTAATTCAAGTCAGTTCCCAGTTGGGCAGGGGAACAGGAGATTTTGTAACAGGAAGTCCCTAGTATTACCTACTATCCAATACACTTCCACCTTGAAGTACCTTAGGCTCACACTTGACAGATCTCTCTCTTGGACCCCTCACCTCCACACAGTTCGCCAACAAGCCACGTCCCACTTCAATCTTCTTAAATTCCTCACCGGCTGGACGTGGGGCTTCAACCCATCCTCAATCCTCCATACCTAAAAATCCATCATGTGTCCCGTCCTGTGCAGCTTCCATTCCGCCTGGATACCCACTTCCCCTACCTACTATCGATCCCTTGAAATCCTCGAATGCCACGCCCTCCATTTCGTCACCACATCTGCCTCCCCTCCCCCTCGCGGATACTATATGACCTCATCCCATTCCCCCACCTCTTCCAGTTTCTTGAGCATAACTGACACCTACACATTATCCGCAAAATTGAATCCTGCAACCCTTTGGTCTACCCCATCTTTGCCTTTCCTGGGCCTTTGCCACGCCTTCACCAATGCATCCCTCCTCCCTTCATCTCCACTCTCCACATCTTTTCCCAGGGTAACTTCCGACACCTTCCCCTCCTGGATGACGCCCTCCATCCTAAAATCTATCCCTCACACCAGCCCTGATCCACTCCCTAAGGTCTCAACGACCCCTCTCTCCCTCCTCTCCCGGTCCCTCGCATCACTCGGCTATCCCCATCACTCCCCCCTCTCTCAGAGACCCAGCACTCCCCAGTCCTAACCCTTCTGAACACACCCCTTTCCCTTGTGGGGCCCTCCCATCAGGCAGTGTTTTAACTTCAGTGCTCCATCCAGTGTTGTGCATGTCATCATCGTCAGTGTGTGATTTAACAGTGGAACCAATTGCAGACAAACGTTGCAATCGTCAATTTTAAGTGTGTCACCTTGATGTGTTTTAATAGTGCAACCATCGCCACCACACAAGCGTTGCAATCATCAATTTTAAGTGTGTCATCGGGTCAGTGTTCCTGTCTTTATGTGTGTCTTTTTAGTGTCGCCATGCTTTTATTTTTCAAACTACAAGTGTTTTAACTTATTTGAAATGTACATTTCCTTCAACATTTCTTCATGTCTGTTTTTAATGTTTCTCCAATTTTTAACTTCTTTTTCCATTGTTTGTCACTTCATGTTCATTTATGTACAATCAAAAGGCTGAAGAGTAGAGTAGGAGGCTGCTGCCAGCCTACCTGTATGTACAGGTATAAAAATAACATAAAGGGGGAAAAAAGCTTGTCACATCCTTTACACAACAGTCGCATATACTTTTGACGGCTGAACTTTCGTGCTTTTCATACTGCTGCTACCCTTCATGAGCGCATTCCACTGCTTCTACTACTTCCCTTGGACCTTGTGCAACCTTCCTGGTCATCAGGCCAGAACTTCAGATGCTGCTTGGACCCTCTAATGCCACCCGACACCCTCACCTTTGGTCCCTCCAGGAGTAGCCATGCCACTTACTGCAGGACAGCTGCTGCCAACCCACCCTGGAAGGTACATCCGTCAGTCCACGCCAGGACCACAGCCTGCCAGAGCAAATTCCAACTGGACTCCGATCCACTGGAGTGAGTTCCATGGTAGTCTCACTGCGCCGGTCCTGTCCGGGTGGTCGGGAGGTACGTTCACCACCACTGCAGCTGTTTTCATCTGATTTGGTGACTTTTTCACACTATCACCATGTCGTGCCTCCCCCTCCCCCAACTACTGTCTCCTCCTCTGTAATAATCACCGCCCGCTCCATGACCATCCCCTTTCCTCTCCTGGAGTACCTCCTCCCCCTCATTCCTGACACAATTCACTCTGTCATCATCCTCACCACGCCTTCAACATTCGTCCCCACCTCTTCACAAACCCTCATTCCTGCTCCACACCAACCCTCCTCTCCTGTTGTCCTCATCCCAGACTCCTTTTCTCCCCTTCCCAACCTCCACCATTGGCCTGCCATGGTTCGTGCCGAGCGGGTCACCATTGACTCCCCTCTCTCCCCACACTCCAAAGTTGCCATGGCTACAGGGTCAGCCTCATGGCATTTCCCTGTCAACCCAGAACCTACTCCCAATGTTGTGACCTCGTCACCTTTGTTGTATCATCCTTACAACGATTTGTTGAGTACTCATCCCGGTCTAGTTGTCAGTAAGTGAGATACTTCTTTCTACAAATGTCACGGAATCAACACACGCGATTATCCACTGTCATTTGAAAGTAGAATGACACCTCTATGAACTGAAAGTTCATTTCTTCTAGCAAAATAGCGACGCAACAGTAAATTTTGAATGTGAACGAGACCATTGTGTGCGAATGTAGCGCAGCAAAATCTGTAAATCAGGTTCTGTTTCTGTGGCCCGAGCAATTTTCCTATAGTCCAAATGAAATGTTCAAATGTTTGTATAGTCTATGGGACTTAACTACGGGGTCATCAGTCCCTAAACTTACAAACTACTTATGAACTACTTACGAACTAGGACGGCACAAATATCCATGCCCGAGGGGGGATTCGAATCCCTGACCGTAGTGGCCGTTCAGACCGTGACTGGAGCGTCTCAGTCCTCTCGGCCACCGCGGCCGGCTCCTATAGTCCAATGGGAAGGATTGCAACAAATTATCTTCCTATGCATCTATCTGGCAACAAGACATCTCAGAAGCATCAAAGTCTTTGTCATGACCAACCGGAAGATGGGAAAGTGCGTCGCATTTCAATGGCGAGTTGTGGGTCTGTACACAAACTCGTACTGATACAGTGATAAGAGCAAAGCCCAATGTTGCAATTTGTGTGCTGTGCAAGTAGGAATCGGCTTGGCTGGATGAAACAATGACTACAAAGGTTCGTAGTCAGTGACTAAATAAAATTTTCTCACATACAAATAGTGACGGAATTTGGTGACACCATACACTATCGCTAATGCTTCCTTCTCAATCTGAGAATAGCGGCACTGTGTGTCGGTCAAAAGTATTGAGGCAAACGCTATCGGACGGTCCGTATCCCCATGTGTATGTGAAAGTACCGCTCCTAGACCAAACGATGACGCTTCCACTTGCAATAGAACTGGTTTTTCTGGATCGAAGTGCACCAAACATCAATGACTAAATAAAGCCTCTTTTAACTGTTGAAATGCGCGTTAGCATTCGTCTGTCCAAACAAAACGAACATTTTTACGGTGTAGCCGATGCAAAGGAGCTGCAATTTGTGCTGCGTTTGGAATAAACCTAGTACAGTACGTTAACTTTCCCAAGACAGACTGTAATTGTTTCACATATTTTGGTGCTGGCAGGTTGCGAATGGCAAGAAAATGTAATTGCATTGGGTGCACACCTTGACCGTTAATCACATGCCCTAGATATTGCAGTTCCGGTTTGAAAAAGTCACACTGATCAAGGCGACACTTGAGACCTGCGTCTGACAAAACTTGAAACAATTTCCTCAAATTTGCAATGTGTCCTTCTGGGGTACGGCCTGACACAACTATGTCGTCCAAATAGTTTGACCACCAAGTCACCCGAGCTGTAGTTGTTCCAAATATCTTTGAAAAATTGTGGGCGCGGATGCACTGCCAAAAGGTAAACGCAAATATTTAAACAAGCCCAGATGAGTATTGACAACACAAATTTTCTGTGATTCTTCATCGAATGGCAGCTGAAGGTAGGCATTTATCTACTGTAATATTGAGAAATATTTTCCTGCACCTAATCTGTCCATTAAATCTTCTGGCCTCGGCAAAGGATAACTGTCTACAACTATTTGTGGATTCACTGTAGCCTTGAAATCAACACAAATGCGAATGCTAACTGACGGCTTCGGCAAAATAACAAGCGGACTCGCCCACTGGCTAGCTTGTATTGGTTAAATTGCACCATTTTCTTGTAATGTGCGATGTTCTTGTGCTACTTTGTCGCGTAAAGTGAGCGGTACATCATGAGATTTGCAAAATTTTGGTTTGGCATTTTCCTTCAGAGTAACGTTTGCAGCAAAATCTTTAGCTTTTCCTAATCCTGCAGAAAATAAATCTGAAAAGTCTTTCAACAACTTGTCTACACTGCCTTTAGCATCAAAATTGTTCACAACTAAATCGTTGTCTTGTGCAGTAAAACCAGAAAGATCAAAAGAATCTAAACCAAAAATATTATCTCCTTCGTAAGACTGAAACACTTGAAATGTTACTGTGCGCATTTCCAAACAGTATACTACAGGTAGTGAACACTGTCCTAGTACAGGAATTTCATTGCCATTGTACACTGTTAACTATGTTTTAGCGCGAGAAAGGCGCGGTGATCCTAACTGTTCATACGTTTTGTGATTGAGCAATGTGTCTGATACACCTGTGTCTAGTTGAAACTTTACAGAAAAGTAATATTACATGCAAATTGACATACATTTTTCTGGCCTGACGTACAACTTGTGCTACTTCTTTGTCCTTGATGTTACGAGGGGCAGCCACTGGTTTTGAAAATGCTGCATTTATTGAATAAGTACTGTCTTAACACTGTTTGGGCCGGGAAGGCAAATTCTGTTCCTTTTGCTGCAACCAAACTGTTTGTATACAACCTTTCTTGACGCATGCATAGTATTCTGCTGACCGGAACAGATAGTTCTGCCTTTTGTGCCGCGAGAAACATTGCGGGCAAGCCTTCACTCCCTTATTTGGCAAGGTTCCGTGTCCAGCAACGTGTTTACGCTTTGAGCGGGCAGGTGGAATTACATGGCGTTTGACCCGGCGCTCGCCGGCGCGTGACATTACACTACACAGTGGAACTGAATCAAATGTTTCCACTGCCTTGGCACCTGTATCAAACTGTTCCAAAATCTGTTCTACTTAATGGACTGACAGATCTGACATTTTTAAAATCTGCTCCCTGAGTCTACCATCAGGAATATTATAGACAATTGGGTCACGCAACATGAAATCTGAATACAAAGCTCCACATGAACATTTAAATTTACACTTCCTAGTGAGACCTTGAAGATTTGTTATCCACTGCATATGTTTGGTTCGGATTTTTCCTGCATCTGAAGAACTGATACCTTGCAGCCACTACAATGATTCGCTGTTCATAATATGCCGTGAGGGCTCCTATAACTGAATCGTAAGAAAGTTCAGAAGGCTCTGCGGTGGGTGGGAAACAGTTTTTTCACAAGACAGAACAATGGAGAGGCGGGGGGGGGGGGGGGCTACACACGATAACAGAAAATGAAGTTTGACAATACCTTGTATCCAATGCACTGTGGGGTTAGCTTCAAACTGTTGTACCCAGTCCGACCAGTCCTCTTCTTTCTTGTCATATTGTCAGAATGGTGGAATTACTGGTGGTGGCTGCTGCAGTAGAACTTGCGTATTTTGAGACACAGGTGCGGCCACAAGGTGTACTGTAGACAGCAGCGATGCGATTTGTTGGCTCTGAAACTGAAGCATTTGCATCAGCTTCTGTGCATCAAGCGCAGGAAGCTGTGGAGGCGTGGCAGGGACATCTGTGTTAGTAGGAACTGACATCGTGCAATAACAATAACAATCAAGCCAAAAATATAGAAATTTACGCTAATCCCTGCAAAAGAATCAAAAGATTATTTACTGGATCCACCGAGACCTGGAATAAAGCAAAACTAATAGCGCAGTGGTCAGAAATTTAACAACACGTCGCAATGTGGGTGGTAGTTTTCCTCGTCGCCATTTGTTGTGACCTCAGCGCATTTTCTTGTTTCATTCTTTCTGATATTAGTTGAGTACTCGTCCTGGTCTAGTTGTCAGGAAAGGTACTGGTGCAGAATCGATGGTCAGCTAAAACATTTCTATACAGTTTGGTATTACAAGTTTTACTGGCTGAAAATTACAATGATACTCAACTTTAGAACATAAGTCTATTTCTTCTCTCTTCTAGCTGCTCGTGGTGTGCCCATCATATTAACAATGTGACAGCCCCAATCTTCCTTATGCATGTCTTCACCAAATATGCACTGTCCATTAACCACCCTATCTACCCTCCCGTGCCCACCCCAATCGTATTGTTGCTCTCGCTGCCTAACCTACAATTACCACCTCACCGAAAACTACTGTCTCCCTCCCATCTGTGCACATTGCAAAGGTTCCCATTTCCGCACCTCCTGACTCAACTCGCTGCCCCCCCCCCCCCCCTACTGCAAAACCTATGGTAAAGCTATCCCTAACTTCTCCTACGAATGAAAGTCCTGCGCTCCTCCTCCCAAAGAAGAACTCACAGTCCCTGTCTGCCCCACCGATCCCCCTATAACTGCTATAAATTCCTTGTGCCTTCCCTTCCCCCCTCCCACTGCAGAGGAGTTCATCCGGTTCCATATCATCATCCACAACGTATACCTATTCCAACGCCCCCACACCCATCACCTGCTCCAACATTTGCTCCCTCCCCACCAACAAACTCCTACTCTTGAACACCTCTACCAACACCGTAGGACGCCTTTATCCTTAATGAAACTTTCTTCCTCCCTAACCTACTAGTCAGCACCATCCCCTGTCCCTTCCAGCTCCATGATTCTCCTCATATGTGGCGAAGTTGTTTTCGACCACCTCCAACACCACCCAGTTCGGGCACATCTCTTCCTCAATATCAAGTGTAAACTCCTTATTCACACACTCTTCCTCCCCTCCCTTGCCGTTAGCTGTGCAACCATTTATGCCCATTCCTGTACCACTATCCCTTATGACTTCCTTGCCCACATCAATAGCATCTTCTTGATCTACATGGTCGCTGCCAACCTCAATAGTTATTCCCACAATCTCAAGGAACTCCGTTGGTAGCACCAGTTCCTTCCCACCATTAGTGGTGACATCCCCACCACACCCACTTTCCTAGCTTTACTTACCCTGGTGTCATCATCGTGTCTCGCGACACAACCTATGTCACTGAATCCATTGATAGTGACTACGACCCCAATCCCTGCACTTCCACCCCCAATGACAGCCGCCCCCAGAATCACCGCCCATGGGCAGTAACACAGTCCACTGTTGCTAATATTTGGACAAAAAAGACGATCTAAATGTAAATTATAACTACTGTGAAACTATATATATGAAAACATTACATATTCTATTATTTTTATATTTAATTTTGTACAATTTTATGAAATATCATATATTATTATTTGCATACAACAAATTTTATGTTATTTAAATTTTTATTATATTTTTGTCCAAAATATTTGCACACTAAAACTACAGAAAAACCTAAAGTGGGCCATAAAACATGAAAGTACGATTTTTTTTTATTTGTCGCAGAAGGATGTGATACTGTAAAATGACATGAAGTATTGATAAAATTACGTCATCATTTCAAATTTTATTGAAAATGTTCACATCATTAGATGCATGCACACAATTGTTGATATATGTATAGTATACTTAAATACGGCATCACTGGTGCAAATTTTAAAACTCCCAACCAACATGAAATATGTACTTTTACCAACTACATTAGAAAACGACTTTTAACACAAATCGTAATATCATGTACCACCTTTTTGCAGATGAAAATATCAGCTTTCTAATCTGTACCTACTAATACGTTAAACTTTGCAGTTGCAGAGCATGATATTTACTACTGAACTAATAGAATAATATATTCATATAGAGTTTTTACTTACATTAAAATGATCCTCACAGATATTGTGTACGAAATGACCGCTATCTCATTGGAATTTCTGTGAGTTAGTTTCAACCACATTTTATAGATTTTTCATTGTTTGGAACATGCAAAAGCAATTTTTATGGTGTTTTTGTAGAAGTATTTGTACTGTGAGATACTATGCAATGTTTGTAGACCATTTTGTGAAGTGAGAATGCCCAAACAATACATCACTGTTAGAGAATTTTTCTATAGCAGGAGTAGCATCATTTGAGTTGACGTCACAGGCGTCATATGACTCAACTGGGACCTTTTAATTGTCTTTAAAATTATTTTAATTTCATTTCCGTTATTATAATACTGTAAATTATGACGTAAAAATAATGTTATCAACATAAGATGACGTAATAAACAATTTTCAAAGCAGTAAATACCCTATTCCGCTAAGGTTGGCATCACTGCCATGGGCAGACTTCTCCCAAGATCTCTGCATATCTCCAGACACCAGCTCAATCTATGAAACGGGTGGAACTGCAGTTGCAGCGCCTATGCGACTACGTACCGTCTGCAGTATGCTACCCGCAAGGCGATAACGGGGATTCAGTTTAAGGACGATGTGTCTTTCGCGGAACGGCCCGCCCTGTTTGAGATGCCTGTTGCGAGGCCCGCGGGCGCCGCACGTAGCGACGGTTCGTTCCGAGGGGCTCAGCGGCCACCCATAAACCAAAGAGTTTCGGCGTCAGAGTAAATCTCCGTCAGGAGCGAGATTAGCGCGCGCCGCGTCGGCGATACATCGCGGAGCTAGACAAGCGGGGATCAGCGTCATGGGGATCTCCCGACGCAAACAAAACACTGTTCTTGGAGAAAGAACGCCGAGCAGGCGCAACATGGGTTCTCCTGCCCGTGGTCGTCAATGAAATTCCGAATTGGAGAACAGGATCTATTTGAAATACACTCCATTATTCACAAATCCCTTGACAGCACTTAGCAGATACTTCATAATCCAGTCGGTGTCGACTATGATGAGTGATGAGGAATGAAGAAGTGTAGGTAATCGTCTGAGCCTGAATCTCTGTACTTAAGGAAAAGAAAATGTGAGTGTTCTGACTGCTTTCGGAACTGGGCAGGTGCTTTACATATTTGACTGGTGCAGCAAATCCTCTTCAGGCATTAGGAATTAGGCCTACTTATCTTTGTATTAGTTTGAAATTGTCCAGATTTTCCTCTCATATTTTCATATTTACTTGCGAATTCGAATATTTTATTCATTAATAAACGAAATAAAACATCATCAACAGAACAGTTATGATCATGACGACTGTTATGATCATGACAACTGTTATGAGCACATAAGCGGAAGTGAGCTCCTCTCCCGCAGATATAATAAACAGTACCGGTATCTCGAGAACGAATTAACGTACCGTTCTGCTCTCAATTGTAAATGAAAATTCGGAACCTTGCCTACATTTTGAACACAGCAACCAAGGAGCTAAAATCATTCGTACCAAGACGTAAATTTTACAGAATGCGTTTGTACCTCTGCACCCTGTTTAATATTTCGTGTAATACTTGAATTAATTTGATGCTACACAGTAGCTGCGACGATTAACGAAAATAAATTCAGTCCTCTATAGTTGAAATTCGTCCTTCCCAATTGTAAAATATATAAAAATCATTTTTTTCGACGAATGCTGAGAAGTAGTTCATATTGACTCTGCGTCACTTGGACTGGAACGCACAGTCGTCATACTTGTGTCCATCTCAATTTGCGCCGGTCCAGCATACCACTTGCCACACAGACTTATTGTGGCACCCAAAATGTGGAGTAATTTTAGAAAGGGAACGGAAGTTAACATGTCCAGAATTATGCCTAATCCACCACAGTATTTGCTCTAAAAATATCGACTCTATTAAAACTTAATTGCTACAGTATGCTCTACTTATAATACCAATGTAAACTGTGGATGTGATTAATAAATTGCATAAGTAACAGAAGGACGAAACACATAAATGAATTTGACACAGCAAACAACTTCGTCTCTGGTGCATAGACGAAAAATGAGAGAGAGAGAGAGAAGGAAAAGAGAGAGGAGGAAAAGAGAGAGATGGAAAAGAGAGAGAGAGAGGGTGAGAAATGGATGAAGGGAAAGAATCTCAGCACTAGAATAATTAACTTCTACTTACGGGCAGCATGTAATTGTGAGTTAAGAAATGCAAAATCCCTGTAATTAACATAACGTAATTAGACTTTTTGTGTTATGCTTCCATTTAATTTCTTCTTGCTCTTTTACTCACTAATTTACGATAAAAATAAATAAAAGTTATTTATTGTTTCGTGATTGCTTGGGAGATAAATGAGCTATTGTGTATGTTTTACTCGTATGTAAATAAAGGATTTAACTGTGTGAAAAAAAAAACTGTGAAAGTCATGGGCTGCGTTCAGGCTAGCGCGTTCACGTGTTTTCGGTAATCAGTTCATCTCTCTGGATTCTTTTCCTTGACACTAAGAGAAGGTACTGCCACCCATTATAAACAGTTTTATTTCAAGCTACATGTTTCGATTTTCCAGTTATTGGAGCAAATTAAAAATTTCAACGGCATTTTTCTACACATCAGATTTCATGGTAGTAGAAATTCTTCCTAAAACACAGTGAAGTGTAATTTTCAGAATGAAATTTTCACTCTACAGCAGAGTGTACGCTGATATGTAACTTCCTGGCAGAGGAAAATTGTGTCCTGGAACCGGGATTCGAACCTGCGACCTTTCCCCTTCGCTGGTAAGTGCTCTACCGTCTGATCCCCCTTGGTCCACAAAACAGGTCAGGACACTGATTCAAAAGCAACTGAAAAGGCATGCGAAATTTAAACCAACACAAAATCTCCAGGTTTGGCGGTCCTACTCAGAAGTTCGAAATTTAGCGAGGACTTCAATGCGAGATGCCTACAATACTTATCACAACGAAACTCTTTCTAGAAATTTGACTGAAAACACAAAGGGATTTTGGTCATATGTTAAATATACTAGAGGCAAAACACAAACAATACCCTCACTACGTGATAGTAATGGCGATGCTGCTGATGATAGCGCAACTAAAGCAGAGTTACTAAACATAGCTTTTAGAAATTCATTCACCAAAGAAGACGAAACCAATATTCCAGATTTCGAATTAAAAACGGAGGCCTGAATGAGTAACGTAGAAGTAGATATCATCGGAGTAGTGAAGCAACTAAAATCACTTAACAAGTCTTCTGGTCCGGACTGTATACCCATTAGATTTCTATCTGACTATACTGAAGCGATAGCTCCTTACTTAACAGCCATACATAACCGCTCTGTACCAAAAGATTGGAAAGTTGCACAGGTCACACCTATATTCAAGGAAGGCAGTAAGAGCAATCCACTAAACTACATGCCTATTTCATTGACGTCAATTTGCACCAGGGTATTGGGACATAACCTCTATTCAAATATTATAAATTATCTCGAACAGAATGACCTATTGACCAAAGATCAACACGGATTTAGAAAATATCGTTCATGCGAAACACGAAGTGATGGGTGCTATCGATAAGGGATCGCAAATCGGTTCCGTATTTCTTGATTTCCAGAAGGCTTTTCACACAGTACCTCACAAACGGCTTTTAATCAAATTGCGTGATTATGGTATATCGCCCCAAATTTGCGACTGGATAGGGGATTTCCTGTCCGAGAGGACACAGTTCGTAGTAACCGATGGTAAGGCATCGACTATAAAACAGAGGTGATTCGGGCGCTCCACGGGGTAGTGTTATTGGTCCTCTGCTGTTCCTTATTTACATAAACGATTTAAGGGAAAATCTAAGTAGCTCTCTTAGGTTGTTTGCAGATGACGCCGTCATTTACCGTCTAGTAAAGTCACCTGAAGATCAAAAACAATTGCAAAACGATCTGAATAAGATATGACTATGGTGTAAAAATTGGCCATTGACTCTAAATAGTGAAAGTGTGAAGTCGTCCACATGAGTACGGATAGAAATGCGTTAAACTTTGCTTACAAGATAAATCAATCAAAAGTGAAGGCTGTAAACTCCACAAAATATCTACGAATTACTATTACTTCAGACTTAAACTGGAAAGAACACGTAGATAATGTCGTGGGAAAGTCGAACCAGAGACTGCGTTTTATTGGTAGAACCATTAAAAGATGCAACAGTACTACTAAAGAAACTGCATACACTATGCTTGTCCGTCCGTTTTTGGAGTATTGCTGCCCAGTGTGGGATCCTTATTAGGTGGGTTTTACAGAGGACACCGAAACAGTCCAAAGAAGGGCAGCTCGTTTTTTATTGTCACGATACAGGGGAGACAGCATTTCGGAAATGATACAGGATCTGGGATGGGAATCATTACAACAACCGCGCTTATCGCTGCGGGTCGGCCGCGGTGGCCGAGGGGACTGAGGCGCTCCAGTCACGGTCTGCACGACCACTACGGTCGGGGGTTCGAATCACCCCTCGGGCATTGATATTTGTGCCGTCCTTAGTACTAGCTAGTTTGCAAGTAGTTTGTAAATTTAGGGACTGATGACTCCGTAGTTAAGTCCCATAAGCTATACAAACATTTGATATCGCTGCGGCGTGGGCTACTTACTAAACTCCAATAGCCAACATTCTCCTCCGAATGCGAGAATATATTTTTGACTCCGCTTACATAGGCAGAAATGATCATCAGAATAAAATACGAGAAATCAGAGCTCAATCGTAGAGATTCAGGTGTTCTTTCTTCCCGCGCGCTATTCGAGAATGGAATGGGAGATAAATAGTATAATTGTGGTACGATGAACCCTTTGCCAGGCACTTAAATGTGATTTGCAGAGTATCCCATGTAGATGTAGATGATCTAACCCGGGGCGTTTCACAGTCCGTCCTCACAATTGTACTTCTGTCAGCCCTCGCCTCCTACTTTCCAAACTTTATAAAGCCTTGCAGATTGCAGGACTAGCACTCCTGGGAGAAAGTATATGGTGGAGACATGGTTTAGCCACAGCCTAAAGGATGTTTCCAGAATGACGAGTGCTAGTCCTGAAATGTTCACAGGAAAACATCTGTGAAGTTTGGAAAGTAGGAGGCAAGGTAGTGGCAGAAGTAAAGTTGTGTGAAGCTTTCCGGGATAGCTCATATGGTAGAACACTTGCCCGCGAAAGGCAAAGATCCAAGGTTATAATCCCATTTCTGCCCCACAATTTTAATCTGGCAGGAAGTTTCAAGTGTAATTTTGTTGAGCGCAAAAGCTTTCTTGAAAACTTATCGCGTTTTACGTAAGAACTTTGCAAAGCATGAAGAAGATATTGATTCAGTACAACGCAAACACAGGAAATCTGATTTTAAGTTTTTGAGGGAATATCAAACTTAGCCCAATATATTTACTGGTTGTGTGATTGTTGTTCAGTGCAGTTTTTGATAATGAAACAGCTACGCCAGATACAGTGTTGTTTGTTCACGGCAAGTTGACTATTCGTTCGCTGGCTGTTGGTAGCGGCAGGAGGCGTGTCTCGGGGCAGCGTAATGTTAGCAAATCTCCGAAATAAATGGATGTCCTTCAAGTAGTCTAGATGTTTTCTGCTGCTGGCTTCACCAGGTAAAATCGTCTCCACTTCACAAATTAAATACTTCCATCTAATTAACAATGTACTACTACCCTACTCGCCAATAAAATTGCTACACCAATAAGAAATGCAGATGATAAACGGGTATTCATTGGACAAATATATCATACTAGAACTGAGAAGTGATTACATTTTTCAAGCAATTGGGGTGCATAGATTCTGAGAAATCAGTACCCAGAACTACCTCTGGCCCTTATAACGGCCTTGATACGTCTGAACATTGAGTCAAACAGAGCTTGGATGGCGTGTACAGGTACAGATGCTCATGCATATTCAACACAATACCACAGATCATCAAGAGTAGTGACTGGCGTGTTGTGACGAGCAAGTTGCTCGACCACCATTGAACAGACTTTTCAGTTGGTCAGACATCTAGAGAATGTGCTGGCCAGGGCACCAGTTGAACATTTTCTGAATACAGAAAGGCCCGTACAGAACCTGCAACATGCGGTCGTGCATTATCCTGCTAAAATGTAGGGTTTCGCAGGAATCGAATGAAGCTTAGAGCCACGGGTCATAAATCATCTGAAATGTAACGGCCACCGTTTAAAGTGCCGTCGATGCGAACAAGAGGTGACCGAGACGTGTAACCAATTGCACCCCATACCATCACGCCGGGTGATGTGCCAGTATGGTAATGATGGATACAAGCTTCCAAAGTGTCTTCACAGCGATGTTGCCAAACACAGATGCGACCATCATGATGCTGTAAACAGAACCTGGTTTCATCCGAAAAATTACGTTTTTCCATTCGTGCACCCAGGTTCGTCCCTGCGTACACCATCGCAGGCATTCCTGTCTGTGATGCAGCATCAAGGGTAACCACAACCATGGTCTACGAACTGATAGTCCATGCTGCAGCAGACGTCGTCAAACTGTTCGTGCAGATGGTTGTTGTCCTGCAAACGTCCCCTTCTGTTTACTCAGGGATCGAGAAGTGGCTGCACGATCCGTTACAGCCATGCGGATAAGATGCCTGTCAACTCGACTGCTATTGATACGAGGCCGCTGTGAACCAGCACGGCGTTCCGTATTGTCCTGAATCCACCGATTCCATATTCTGCTAACAGTTATTGGATTAAAATGTAGCACTTATGGGACTTAACTACAGGGTCATCAGTCCCTAAGCTTACAAACTACTTATGAACTAGCTAAGACTAAGGACGGCACAAATATCCATGCCCGAGGGGGATTCGAACCCCCGACCGTAGTGGCCGTGCAGACCGTGACTGGAGCGCCTCAGTCCCCTCGGCCACCGCGGCCGGCAGTTATTGGATCGCGACCAACACGAGCAGCAGTGTCACGATATGATAAACCGCAATCGCGATAGGCTACAATCCGACCTTTATCGAAGTCGAAAACTTTATGGTACGGATTTCTTCTCCTTACACGAGACATCACTGTAACGCCGGTCAACTGCTGTTTGTGTATGAGAAATCGGTTGGAAACTTTCCTCATGTCAGCACGTTGTAAGTGTTGCCACTGGCGCCAACCTTGTGTGAATGCTCTGAAAAGCTAGTCATTTGCATATCACAGCATCTTCTTCCTGTCGGTTAAATTTCGCGTCTGTAGCACGTCATCTTTGTGGTGTAGCAATTTTAATAGCCAGAAGTGTACTTGGTAGTCTGCTTGAATGCAGTGTGTATCGTGAGTGTGAGCAGCTTTTAGCGTTGCTAAATAATATTGAAGAAGATCAATTTGAAAGAGAATATGTAGAGAGTATTTCAACTGATTCTGATTATGATGCAAAAAAAGTACGACGAAGAGCTCGAACGAATCAGACGGCAGTGATGAACATTCTGATAAATCTCCGCATGTGCAGAGTAGCTTTTCTATCCTTCTGTTTATAATTTTTGTTAATATTTTGCAACCATGACTTAATAAACTGATGGTTCTGTAATTTTCACGCCTATCTGCAACTGCTTTGTTTGGAATAGAAATTATTACATTTTTCTTATAGTCTGAGGGTATTTGCCCTTTCTCATACATCTTACACACCAAGTGAAACAGTTTTGTCATGGCTGACTCTCCCAAAGATTTTAGTAGCTCTGAGGGAATGTCATCTACTCCCGGAGACTTGTTCCAACTAGACTTGCGCATAATAGTTCGCGATCGGGAGCGCTCACATTATTTCGCGGCTCTGCCGCGAACTAGTTCGCTCTTTTAGTTCGTCCGCTCGCAATGACGGCTGAGCGGCGTGGTCTGCGCGTACAGGTGAAGGGGGAAGTTCCCCCATCTAGCTGCTTCATGCGCTTACTGCTTGAGCCGCTAACGGCAGTGGCGTAACTATAGGGAGGGATGAGGGGGATAGAACCCCCCCCCCCCCAGAACTCGAAAAAAGAAGAAAAAGGAGAAAGAAATCGTATAACAGCAATCTGGTAAAGGTAAAGATTGGAAACCTGGGGTGTTTTACCATAGCTTTCATTGGATGGGAGTCAATTAGTTTCTTCAACGGGAGTGGTAGTTGGTAGTCTGTCTGGAAACTGACTAAAATTTTGCTCGTCAAGCAGATCTATCACCCCCTCCCCCCAAAGCCAAGTCCTAGTTACGCCACTGGCTAACGGTATCACGAAACCAAAAGAAACAGTTTGTGGATAATTTCTCGTGTTTACGTTTAGAGTTATCTGTATATCTTGGTATTATGGAATTTATTTGTCAGATATTGCAGAGTTCAGAACGCTTCAAAACAGAAATTTTGTAGCATTGAACTATGTAATCTAGCAGGCAGACGCTCACCTCGAAATGACTTATCAGCAGAAGGCAAACACGTGATTTTTAATTCTGCTACGCGCCCTCTCGCTATTGCCCGTCGGTCTTCGGAAAAGAATCCAACGAACTATGAAGCGAGATACGTTTGGCATAACCGCCCGCTCCTTCTAGTTCGCCCGCTGCTCCTAGTTCGCCCGCTGCTCCTAGTTCACCCGCTGTTTCTAGTTCGTCCACTCTTTTTGGCTTTTGCTACCGCTACTAAAAGAGCTCTTTTTTTTTGACAGCTTCTTTATATAATGAATCAGTATTGTCAAAGCGTGTGTTATTATCCATATTTTTTGGGCAATTTGACATCAAATACTTAGGCAAATAATCCAGTTATTTACACGAATTGGTGATACAATGGTATTCAATTATTTTGCATACAGAGTACTCCTAGTACTTTATTTTTAAAATGAATTTCTTGTGGCAGTGAACTATGAAACTACAGCTGAGCTGCATCTCAGCTCGAAATGAAGGTAACTGGCAGAAGAGAATCACACGATTCTGCTCGCTCTCGCGTCCTCTCGCTGTTCCCCGTCAGTCTCTGGAAAAGGACCGGACGAACTAAGAGGCGAGGGATCTACGTACTAGTTCGCGTAGTTCGCCTGTGGGAGCGCTCTTCCGAACTAGTTCGTTCCCGCACTACACAAGACTAAACCTAGGTCTCTCAGTATAGTATCTCCTATTTCATCTTCATATACATCCTCCTCCCTTCCTACAATATTGTCTCTAAGTTCATTTCCTTTGTAGTGCCCCTTTATATACTCTTTCCACCTAACAAGCTTTCCCTTCTTTGCTGAGAACTGGTTTTCCATCTGATTTCTTTATATTCATACAGCTGCTTTTCTTGTCTCCAAATGAATCTTTTATTTTCCTGTAGGCAGTATTTATTTTTTCCCCTATTTATACATTCTTCTACAGACTTGCATTTGCCTTCTAGTCACTCCTGCGTAGCTATTTTACACTCCTGTCAATCTCATTTCTTAGTCGTCTGTACTCCATTTTGCCTATTTCATTTACTGCATTTCTATATTTTCATCTATTAAATTTAGTATTTCCTGTGATATCCAAGGATTTTTTGTAGGTATTGCCTTTCTACCCATGTTGTCCTCTGCTGCCTTCACTATTTTATTTCTCAATGCTACCCATTCTTCTTCTACTGTTTTACTTCTTCCGTTTCTGTCAATTGTTGCCTAGAGCTCCCTCTGAAATTCCCAAGCACTTCAGGCTCCTTCAATTTATCCAGGTCCCATTTCTTTGTTTTCCTGCCTTTTTGCCTTTTTTTTCTGTTTCAGCCTACAGTTCATGACCAACAAGTTATGGTCACAGTCTATATCTGCCCCTGGATATGTCTTACTTTTCAAGAAAAGGTTCCGGAATCTAGGTCTTACCATTATGAAATCTATCTGGTACCTTTCAGTGTCTGCTGGTCTCTTCCACATATACAACCTTCTTTCATGATTCTTACACCAAGTGTTTGTTATGATTAAATCATGTTCTGTGCAAAATTCTACCAGGTGATCTCCTCTTTGATTCCTTTTGCCCAGTCCATATTCACCTACTATTTTTTCTTCCCTTCCTACTACTGAATTCCATCACAATTAAGTATTTCTCTCCCATAATTGTCTGAATAATTTCCTTTACCTCTTCATACATTTCTTAAATCTCCTCATCGGCAGAGCTAGTGGGCATATAAACTTGTATTACTGTGGTCGGTGTTGGCTTTGTATCTATCTTGACTATGATAATGCGATCACTGCGCTGCTCATAGTAGTTTACCCCCATTCCTATTTTCTTACTCATTATAAGACCTACTCCTGTAATACCCCCAACTGATTTTATATTTATAATCCTGTACTCGCCTGACCAGAAATTCTGTTCCTCTTTGCACGGAACATCATTAATCCCCACTATATCTAAACTTCAGTGTATCCATTTCCGTTTTTAAATTTTCTAACTTCCCTACCTGATTAAGGCGTCTAACGTTCCATTCCGATCCTTAGAATGCCAGTGTTGTCTTTCCATATGATCACATCCTCCTGAATAGTCCCCACCCAGAGATCTAAGTGCCGACCGCGGTGGCCGAGGGGACTGAGGCGCTTCATTCACGGTCCGCACGGACACTACGGTCGGGGGTTCGAATCCCCCCTCGGGCATGGATACTTGTGCCGTCCTTAGGATAAGCCAGTTGTTAAGTAGTTTGTAAGTTTAGGGACTGATAATCCCATAGTTAAGTCCCATAAGCTTAACAAACATTTGAACATTTGAGATCTAAGTGGGGGACTATTTTACCTCCGGAATATTTTACTCGAGAGGATGCCATCATCAAATCTTCCTTCATACAGTAGAGCTGCATGCCCCCGGGAAAGTAACGGCTGTAGTTTTCCCTTGCTTTCAGCCGATCGCAGTAGCTGTGTGGCAAAGCCTCATTAGCTTATGTTACAAGGCCAGTTCAGTCAATCATCCAGACTGTTGCCCCTGTAACTACTGAAAATGCTAGTGCCCCTCTTCAGGAACCACAGATACCTCTTCGTTCGGGTTGTACATATGGTACTGCTATTTGTATCGTTGAGGCACACAAGTCACCCCACATCGGCAATGTCTAGAATTATCTGATGAAATTGTGAACATGTCTTTCAGAAAATTATTAAGTCATTCTCTACAAATGGACACTCATTAAACTTTGATAAAACCCTGCATATATAATTTCATACAGTAAATGGCATGACACCATTAATAAATAGACTTTGAACAGAAAGCTGTAGCTAAGGTAGTGTGGCTTTTTCACGGGGTGTGAACCCCAGAAAACACACTTGTCTGTGTAACAACTCTTTATTACACTGATATTGCACAAGCATAACACAGACTAAATGGAATTGTTGATGGCGGCCGACATGCAGCTCGCCTATAACAATTGTAAAGATAAAATTGTTTTTACAAAGTCGATCATGGCTATCGCTGTCCCCCCCCCCCTTTTTCCTCTCAGCCCGCAGTACGGAAGCGGCGACGATCCACGGAGGTGGCGAGAAGTGGGGTCGAAAACCTCGTAGTCCCTGAAGCGAGGGGCTGCCGAACCCATCGCACCAGCAGGCGTAAGGCTGAGGGTTGCGCAGGCAGGAGTGGAAGTACCATTCTAACTGCTCCCGAGGGAAGCAGAAAGGCTCATGTAGCATCTAAATTAAATTAAGTATGAGGGGAGAAACATTTCAGTAACTTGTACCTACAATGCTGGGGAGGGGGGAAGCACTGACGGGACTGCTGAACATAGGATGAAGATCGAGCCTTCGTGAAAAAGAATTGCGATATCGCAATAGAGTTGGGGAAGGGTAGAAACCTCGAATTCCAGGACTGGAGCCTCAGGAAGAGAATGAATGCAGAAGCCTCGGAAGGGGGAGGCAGGGGAGTGTGGAGAGACTTCGAACAGAGAGGAAGAGGACATGGAAGGAGGACTCGGAGAGGCAACTCGAGCTGTAGGGGGGAAGGCAGAGGTACGTCGGCAGGAGATGATGGAGAGGCGGAAAAGGCCGGATGAGTGATATCTCCCTCAAACATTATGAGGGGAGGAGGATTGACCTCGACTGGAGTTGGGGAGGAGGCTCAACATGAGCAGGTTTAATGTGATTTACTGACACAATGGAGGGAGAGTTATTGATGAGTAAGGGGAAGATGTTGGGGAGGCGCGTGAGCACCCAATGAGGGCCTGAATAAGGAGGGCTGAGCAGAGGACGGACCATGTCGTTCTTGTAACATGACAAACTCGCAAGATTCTCAGCTCTTGGGAACAATGAAACAATGAACTGCTGGGGAAAGTGACTGGAGGGAGGTGGAGGGCAGATCCTTGCATAATTCTGACGCACCCAGTCTACCAGGGTGGGGAACAGGAGATAGGGAGACGAATTTTCCAGGTGAAAGTAAGGATTGTCCATAGACAAATTCGGCTACAGTGCCATGGAGGTCCTCTTTGTAGGTCACTCGTAAGTCAAGCAAAACAAGGGTATGTGCCTCCATCCACAGAGAGACATTGCACAGGAGAGCTGTTTTCGGGGTCCTGTGCCACTGATCTACCAGCCTGTTGCTTTGGGGGCGGTAGGCGGTGGTGTGGATGCTTTTGATGCCACAGAGGTGGTAAAGGTCAGAAAAGAGAGTGGATTCGAACTGGCACCCTCAGTCTTTTGAGATGAGCAAGGGACAGCCGAACCGAGAAACCCAAGAATGAAGACAGGCTTTAGCCACTCTCTCTGCCATGATGTTGGTGAGAGGGGTGGCCTCAGCCCAGCAGGTCCTCCGATTGATAGTCGACAAGTCAGAACGGAAACCATCAGCCAGAAGAAGAGGGCCAATGAGGTAAATGTGGACATGTTGAAATCTGCCCACAAGAATCAAGAAAGAGTCCACAGGAGGGGAGGTTTGGGAGGTGATTTTGTTGCATTGGCAGGGAAGGCAGGCCTGAGCCCAAACTTCACAGTCTCGCTTGACATCTCGCCAGATGATACGCACAGTGACAAGTCTGGTCGAGAGGAAGACAACAGGGTGTGAAAGCTCGTGGAATTTTTGGAATATCTCACTTTGTAAGTGCCGAGGGATGAAGGGGTGAAGCTTGCCCATGGAATAATCATACCAAATTTCGACCGTCACCCCAGAAAAAGAGGTGCAGATGGGGTGGAGAGAGAAGAAATAATCCCAAACTAGTTGCATAAACTTTGTCATCAGCTGATTGGAGAATGGCAAGGTTAGAGAGGTCGATCAAGGAGGACACGGCATTGATTCGGGAGAGGGAGTCGACTACAAAGTTGTCAGCATCCTTGATTTACCTGACATCGGTGGTGAACTGGGAAATGAAATCTAGGTATTGGATCAGCAGGCGGGTTTTCTATTGCAGCGGCCAAATGTTTATAGTAAGAGGAGATGGATAGGATGGCTCTTGATCTCAGAGCAGAAGTGCTTAATGGCCTCATAAATGACAAGGAGTTCTCATTCAAAGACCGAATACTTCCTCTGAGCATGATTAAATTTTTTTAGAGAAAAACTGGAGAGGACAGATATTGCTCTCTACAGATTGGCTGAGAACGGCACCAACGGCAGTGCCGCTGGCATCGGTCGTGATAAAGATGCCCGGCTCAGGGTGAGGGTGAGTGATAGTAATACATTCGATAAGAGGTCTTTAAGGGAAGAGAAAGCCTAATACATTGCAGGGGTCCAAGAGACGGGGCGAGTGACTGAAGAATTCTTGCCTGGCAGCGCATCAGTAAGAGGGGCTTGAATGTCAGCAGCACTGGACAAGTGCCAACGATAATAATTAATAGTGCCTAAGAACTGCCTCAATTCATGGAATGTAGAGGGGCATGGTAATTCTTTGATGCCACTGACGTTTTTGGAGGGGGCGAGGGGGGGGGATGCCATCAGCTGAAACAGTGTACCCCAGAAACTTACCGGAAGGTAGGTGCAGTTGGTCATTGCTGTGTTTCAGTTCAATCCCTGCCTTGGCGAAAGTGTCACAGAGAATTTGTAAATGGCGTTTGCTATCCTTGACAGAGGAACTGAATAGTAAAATTTCTTCTAAGTAAACAAAACGAAACGTTAGGGGAAGGAGAATCTCAGTGATGAACCGTGCCAGGTTTGTGTGGCGTTTTTAAGTCCAAATTGCATGAAGCGGTAGATGTATAAGCCTATCAGAGTCATGATGGCAGTCTTCTCAACATCCTCCAGAACCATGGGTATCTGATGGTACGCACGTTTGTAGTCAAACACAGAAAAAATTTTAATACCAGTGGGATCATGAGTGACATTGGCTACATTAGGGATGGATACCTGTCCATGAACGTCTTAGCATTGAGCCTTCAGTAGCCCCACACATTCTCCAAGAGCCATCGCTTTCTTTACTAATTTAATGGGGGAGGGCCAACTGCTGGAAGAAGGTTCGATTATGCCTGCCTCAGGTAACTCAGCCAGTGCTTACATGGCCGCGAATTTTTCAGCACAAAGGCGGCGTGTTTTGCTAGACACAGGCGTGTCAGTGAGTCTGAGTCTGTGCCATTAGTGACAACAAAAATGAACTGCCGAGGGCAGGAGGCAATGGGGAGGATAGCGTCCAGTGCGTCAGATTTGGCTGACGATGTTGGGACAGCCGACGCAGGGATGGAAGGAGACAGCTGACTGTCCCTGCTGGCTGTGATATCCGCCTCCTGCGGCACCACAAGTGTGAGGGCGCAAGATGGCCGCCAGGCTGCAATGGCGTGCGCGCCGACAGGCGCATTAGTTCAAGTAGGCGCCGTTGAAGCAGGCGAGGGTGCCACCTGGGTACGTGAGCAAGATAGCAGCCAAGCTGTGGCGGTGTGGGGATCGGCCGGAAGAGAAGTTGACGTGGTGACCACCGTGCCACCTATGGCACAGCACAAGATGGCAGCCGAGTCGAAGCAGCAGGGAGGTCAGCTGAGAGGGATGTGGCCACCGAAGCAAGTGGGTGCGCCACCGTCGCAGAAGCAGAAGGAGGCTGAATCGCGGCAGGCATGACAGCAGGCATGTGAATATTTGAAACAGTGCGCAACTGTGGGAGAATACTAGAATTTGAGTCTTTAGCTTGAACAAAAGCTTGGAAATATTTTTGCTCATGGGGAGGCGACTGACAGGTTGTTTAGACAGGGGAAGTTAAAGTTTCCATCCTTAGGTCGGTAGGTTGAGAGTTTTGAATAGAGTAAGGAGGAGGTGCCAGAGGGCAGAGTTTTGACAGCTGTGGCGGTTGGCATGGTAACCACATTTTGTTTGCACACATCAGCATAGGAACGAGAAGCAAGGTTAGGAAAACTGTTAGTAGCACAATCATGCCTACGTGGGGGCAAGACGGCGCATGATGCTTTCCCATTCACTCTAGAGGCGAAGCACTTCTTTATATTCGTCAAACCTCTTATTCAGCAGCTTGTCGAAATCATCAGACAATTTGGTATACTCACGGAAGCAGAGCTGGAGCTCGACATATCACATGAGAAATGTTTGTTTGTTGGAACAAAGAGCGGCGCACAACATTGGGTGAAAGTTTGTGATGTGTTAAAAAAGCAATACCCACGCCAGCTTCCAGAATGTCTGCCACTAAAAAGTTCCACTCGACAATCCAATCAGGAGAGAGATGCAAAGAGTAAGAGGTTGAACCCGTGTACCGACATTGTGTGGCGTTGACAGCTCACAGCATTGGTTGATGCGGGCAGAGAGGGCTGGTTGCCATAGTAGTGGGTAGCAGGGAAACATCCGCACTGGTATCAATGAGGAATCCGGTGATGAAAACGCAGTCGCACAAGTATAGGCGACTGCCCTGAGTTGAAGTATGGGGAACAGAATGTAGTATTGGTAGGCACCCATTGTCATCCGAGCGGAAGGCGGCGCCTATGTCCCCCCGCAAGTTGCATCTTGGCAGCTAGGCCAAAGTGTCTGTGGAAGACGGGTAGTCCACTGTCTCCAGTGGGAAGTGGGTGGGCGTCGGAGGTCCATCTTCGGATTCTGCAGCGGAGGCTGGCTTCAGTTTCTTGGGTGTGAGGCAATGCGGAACACCAGGCAGGTCGACGAGGTTTGCCGGCGTGCGGGAGGGACCCTGAGTGAAGGTGCGAAGAGGTGCAGTTTGAGCATAAGCAGCGCATCAAGATTGGTTTCATGTACGTAGGCAGCATGAAATCGGTCAGTGATGTGAATGTGCTCGCTCGGAGACTTGAAGATATTAAAGGTCAGAACCATCTAGACTGGTAAAGGCAGCTTGTTAGTCCAGACTGCCATCAGAGTTGAGTTTGACATTGTCTGTTCGCTGACCAGCAGGCAAAGACATCTCCACAACTGGGAAGGCTTCCTGTCACCAAGATTTCTCCTGCAGAATGTAGCGGATGATATCGTCAGGAGAGCATGTGACACGCTCCAGGATGGTCTGCTTCGCCATGAAGTAGCGACAAGTCGTGGAGGCGACGTCACCAGATCACAGATTAGGTTGATGTGTTCGTGCATTTGTGTTATAAGGCAGAGATAGCGAGAAGCATCATCCATGGAATGGTGGTCGAAGATTTGTTTTACAAAGGCGAACCACATATTTGGAACCAACTTGGGCAGATGTCCAAGCGGCAGAGAAAGAGGAGAAGATGGTGCCTGAGGTCACGAGTTCACGAGTCTGGCACCGCAGCACCAGGCTGATGCTGACGTTGTTGAGGAGGTGTGACACAGAAGGCCGACGTGACAGAGGCACCAAATTGTGCCATTGAAACGGGCGGTTGAGTGTGAGACAGTGTACGAGAGTAATGCGATGTGTCAGCCACACAAGCAGACAATGTGCAGCAGGGGCATGTCAAAATGTCGAATGTGGTTGAACATCAAATACATTGTCCTGTCCTGACGAGTTCACATGCAAGAAAGCACTCGACGGAGTGTGAGGGTTAAAAACACGGTCACTAGGTAAACACTGCACAGGTGGTTGTCTCAAAGACGAATGCACTGCACTGTCCACAACCCAAACTTTGCGCGCAGAAAAAGGTGTGGAAGGAGGTTGAGACAAAGAGCCTGAACTAAACACAGAACTCGAAGAAGAGTCAGGAATCAGCCTGCTAGCTAAATAATTCGTTGCAGGCGGTGAAATATAGTTCTGTGACAGTGCGCCACTGTTCAAACTATGTCCAGGCATGTGGATACGCGGGTGCACATGGCAGAGCCGTGGCAGGCTGCGAATACCAATTTGAAGCACATTACACTGAACTATCTGGAGTTGGCATTGGTTGAGGATGTGCACACACAAAATACTCCTGCGAAGCATGGGTATTGTTTGTCATTTGCACACCAGAATGTAAGTTTGGGGTCACAAAGCCGAAGTCCATTGTGTGATTCTGTGCATTGTTCTTATAGTCCGAACTGAACAAGTCCAGAGAAAATTGCTAAGCTGTGTGCTGAGGCACTGAAACAAATACACTCGATGAATGGCAGGGCAGCGGTAAGTTGAATGATGGTTGAGATACCATGTTGGAGCCCAGTGGAAGTCAAACAGGCGTGTTCATTGAGGTCATAACCATCAGATCACACACTGTCATATTTCACAAATTAACCCAGTGCAGGCAAGCAAAATGCACTGAAACACAAACTGTACTACAAGAAACTCAGTATGGGGTCACCAATGAGGGCTTTTCATGGGGTGTGAGCCGCATAAAACACACTTGACTACATAACAACACTGTCTTACACCAATAGTACACAAGCATAACACAGACTAAATGGAATTGTTTATGGCAGCTGAGAGGCAGCTCGCCCAAAGACAATTGTAAAGATAATGTTTTTTGTACAAAGTCGATTATGGTTATGAATATTCAAAATTTTTAGGTGTTTGCATTGATCAGGGATTGAATTGGAACATCTGCTGAAATATGTGAATTCAGCTATTAATGTTATGAGGGTCATTGCAAATTTTGGTGTTATACATCTCCGTAAATTATCTTACTGTGATTTTTTTCATGCACTGCTTTCATATGAGATCATATTCTCAGGCAATTAAACATTGAGAAAAAAGTATTCATGTTATAAAAGCATGTAACCAGAATAATTGATGAAGTCCACCCAAGATCATCCTGCAGATATTTATTTAAGGATCTAGAGATATTCAAAGTAGCTTTGCAGTATATGTATTCACTTCTGAAATTTGATATTAACAATCCATCCGAATCCAAAAGTAATAGCAGTGCGCATAGCTACAACACTTAAACAGAGGGTGATCTGTACTTTTGAAGGTTAAATCTAACAATATAGTAATCCTTAAAATATTGAGTGGTATGTATAGACACTTTTTATTGAACTGCTATGTTCCACGTCATTGTGAAATGTCGTATTTATAATATAATCTAATATAAGTCTTTATTCAAAATTAATCACCAGATACCCAAGCACAACTATCCCACTGTTTAATGAGTCAAAGTATCTCTGTTCCCAAAATTTCTGTGGCTGTGACAAAAGCCAGTTTTCCACTGTGTCCTTCAGTTTGTCATCCGAGTTGAAGTGCTTCCCTTTGAGATATATATATATATATATATATATATATATATATATATTATTTATTTATTTATTTATTTTTTTAATAATAATTTTTTTTTTTTTTTTTTTTTTTTTTTTTTTTTTTTTTTTTTTTTTTTTTTTTTTTTTTTGTGGACCAAACATATGGAAGTCACATGCCAAAATTTCCAGGCTGCAGGGCAGATGATCAAGCTGCTACCACTTGAACTTGGCCAGTACACTTTGTGTGACCCTGGAGGTGTGTGGACATGCGTTAGCATGGAGCAGAACTGTTCCCACCATGAGCAGTCCAGACTATTTGGTCTTGATGGACTTGCATAGGTTGTGGAGTGTCTGATAGTAAATGCCACTGTTAATTGTTTTTCCATGCTCGAGGAATTCAATGAGTATCAAACCTCAGACGTTGACTGGAATTTTTTAGGGAGAGGTGATGATGTATGCTTCACATCACTAGATCTCGCACTATGTTATCCCAAAGCGGATTATTCAAATTTCAACTGGTATGTTTGTAAAGAATCTTTACATTTGAATGCCCTTCATACTAATTGCTTGCAACATTGATAATTGCATCATATTTCTCATTGGGATATGGATGTCATAGTTAGTGCACATAAGCAAACAACTACTTAGTGTAAGCATGTCACATGACCATTGCCAACATCACCACACTGTGATAGTATGCTTTCAACTGTGTACCTGACTTTTACTTCATTGATATTTATTTTTAGCAAAATCTCATAAACAAATTATTCAACAACCATGAGTAGTAGGTGTTACAGCTGTCATAGGAATGTTAATTCTGGAATTCCATGTCACAATTGTGACAGATTAACTGGGGAGAATGTAGCACCATTGAAGCTTGTTCGAGGGACAGAAAAATAGTAGAAAGGGAGGAAAATATTAGAACCTTTCAGACTGAATTAGATAGTACCAAGCAGAAACTGATGAGGTTAAGAATGGAAAAGGGCGAGATGCAGTGGAAAATGATACCAGGGGACACAGTTAGAAAGCAGTATATGACAGTTTCATCATAGGCATAAACAAAAAATTTGCCTTGCTACTATAGTTAAGTAAGGCAAAGACTCCAGTAGAAAAAAGTCTAGTAAACAGACAACACACTTCAATAGAGAAACAACTGAGGTGTATCTGAAATGAAAGTAAAAAAGGAGAGGGCTGGTAAAGTGGGTAATAACAAGCATATTTCACCTAGCAACCCATGTCTGCATTCCTTAGCTTATGGCACTAGGCACTAAATAATGTTGTGTGCCACTGAGAGGGTAGGTACACTACAGGCCATCTGAGTCGTCACAGTAGCATGACTGCAGGGCAACATTTTCAATGTATATGTGACACTAAGATAAAAGAGATGCCAGGTTGAAGGTTTATGACCTTCATTTGCAAACATTGTAGTCAGCATAGTTGCAGATATTCCAGGTGGGACAACACTTTGGTTTTCCATCATTCACTGGGATGTGAAGTTATTGCTTTTAGTCATTTACATACCTATTTGATAGAATTTGCAAAGATGGTAGCACCCATGCACACTGGAGCGTATGTTTTGCCCTGTGTCAGTTTGTCATGAAAAAGGGACACACTTGCGTTTGTTACTGTGTGGAGCAGACAGGAAATGAAGTGTTATTATTGGGCAGAAAGAGCAGACATGCACTGTGCTAATGGGGCAGCAGATGGAAATGCCCATGTTGTTCAATGTTTGTACATTCAGTGGTTTCCGAATCATCAAGTGCCAGATCAACACTTACGTCCTGCCATCCGCAGGTCCCTAAGAGAGACAGGTTCACTTGAGGCACCTTTTCCACTGGAATGTTCTCATAATATCACATGTGACTCTCAGGCCTACTTTGAAAGCTGAAGTATTCATTTTGTGTTAAAGGTGTGAAGGCCTGATGGATGCAGTTGTCAATGTATGATGTGTACACCAGGGTTTAAAGAAGAAGCATTGGCACTGCTGAAAAGCACACCCTCAACAAGGTCATGGTGTGTTGCACAAAAAATGGGTGTAAGCCGTTGCACAATTTGATTTATGTGGCATGATGAAGATTCAAGCCCTTAAGACAGACTATTTTCCACATTGAATTGAACTCTAGCATTGATTTTTGAAAAAAAGGGTGCCATTCAACTAATATTTCTGAACACCACACTTTTTACAGATGAAGCTTTCTTTACACAAGAGGGTATGTTATACAGCCAGAATCAACACATTTGGGCAAGGGAAAACCACATGCCACCTTTGTTTGTGGTAACCAAGATCGCTTTGCTGTCAACATTTGGGCTGGCTTCATAACCAATAATCTTGTTAGCCCATATATATTTCCCCAGTGACTGAACCAAAGTATCTTCCTAACCTTTTTACAAGAAACACTGCAAAGTTATTGGAACATGTTTCACTCAACATGTGACAGCAAATGTGATACCAACATGATAGTGCATCTGTGCACTTTGCACTTGTAGTGCTAATGCATTTGGATGAAACCTTTAGTGAGAACTGGATAGGGCACAGTGAGCTGGTGGCATGGCCTGCATGTTCCCCTGACTTGACACCCAGTGATTTCTTCTTTTGGGGCAACCAGAAATTTGTTGTCTACCAAACACCCAGTGAGATGGATGTATATCTGATAGCACTAATTATGGCAACCTCCAATGCAATATCCACTTCGCCATGAGTGTTTGAAAGAGTGCAACTATCACTGCAGCATCATTGCATGGTGTGCATTCAAGCAGGAAGGTGTACTTTTGATCAATTTATGTAACTTTTCTGAAATAAAGGTTATAACAGTTCAACCTAACTGCTCATTTGCCCTGCTCCTATAAATACAGTGAAGAAATTGCTCCTCAAACTTACTACTCTGATGGTATATGACAGATATTGCAAGAAAAACTAGGTGATAGATACCAGGTCACAAACTTTTCTAAGCTCATTGCTTGTCTTAGCCAGATAGTACAGAATATAGGTTTGATATACAAGGGCTTTACAAAGAAGGATCATGCTGTGACAGTGGGTGAAATGGGAAACAGTATTGAGAGGGATCAGGACTAAAATACTGAAAGTGACCTAGTAATATTAGCTTCTGCAATGAATCATACTAATATTTGCAGTCTGATTGGCCCTGGGATGAACAGCTCTGTATGGTGAGTCAATATGGAGGTAGATCAGCTGTTCAGGATGTTTGATGGGTAAGTCATGGGTTTGGTTCCTATGGGTGCTGCTGGCAAGTGGAAATTCAACATGCAAGACCTGCATCTCAATATGAAAGGGAAGAGTAAACTGACTGTGTTGACAGCAAAGTCCTTAAGGGGGAACACTGTAACTTATGGGAGTACCACTTTTTAAACTAACATCAGAGCAAAATGAGAACCTCAGACAGTTAGGTAATAAAGAAGTTAAAATATCACAAGATTCTCACTAAACAACAGCAATTAATAACATTCATATATTTCAAATATTGCGGGATTAAAGATGAAGTAGATGAGTTTCTATGGAAGATATAGAAACTGAGGATGTAATAGATGTACTATGCCTATCTGAGCATCAGATTGACACTGATAAGAAAAAATAAATTTTAGTGGATAAAAACTGTCAGCACATGTAAGTAGAAAGAAAGAGTTGCCACACAAGCTATCACTGTATGGAAAATATAGAAATAAAAATGCTTTATGTTTTGCAACAGGTATAAGTTTGTGCTTTGGAGCTCAAACTGAATAATGAAACTTTAATAATTGTAATTGTGTGTAGGTCTCCATTAGGAAATTTTCAACTATTTATGAAAAACTTGGAACCCTTGTTGTGCTATCTGTCAGACAGGGGGAACCAAATTATCATCTGTGGGGATTCCAATATTGAATCTCTGAAAGAGTATAATAGGAACAATGACCTTAAGATATTACTCGATTCTTTCAATTTGACATCCGTTATTGATTTTCCTATTCTGGTAATAAAGGACATCATCACTCTAATAGATAACTAAATAACATAAACCTCTAACTAAAACTCTAGCAGATAACTAAATAACATAAACCTCTTATCTTGTTCATAAGAATATTTTTGATCTTATGCACAACTAGTGACAGTGTACATTGTAGCTCCATACATTAATTCAAAACAGTCCTCCAAAGTAGTGCATTCAATTAATGATTTAACAATTACAAATATCAGGGAAAGCTTACAACACACACTGTGATGAAGTGTATAAGAAATCTGATAACAGACAGGGTGCAAAATTTCAGTTCTGCAGCCAGTCTAACAAATTTGGTCGGCACAACCCCTTTATCTGAATAAGAAATAGTTTCCCTTCCTGCTCCCTATCACTGTTTGAACAATATCTTTACATACAGTACCAAATCAACTTGTCTAGAGGTGTAGCACTTCATTTTGCTATAACGTTGTCTTTCTGCAGCTTATAAACAGCTCTGCATATCCACATGAACCCATTGACAGTTGCTTGAACTAATTGAAAGTGTACGGAGAAGGTGTGGTAGAAGTAATGTCAAAACAAAACAGGTGTTCAATGAGATCTGTTATTTGCACTAATACTGAGAAAAGATGTTAAAAATTAAAAATACTGATAAAACTACCTGTAAATGTAGGCCTGCCTTATTCATAAATATAAATGCTGCCCTCCTCTTCATGCTTGTATAGTTTTGAACATACAGTGTTTTTAGAAACAAAATTTACATGTAAGCCCAGACTGCCAGCTGCCAATTTTCAGTCACCAATGGCGAGCTGGTGATCATAAATTTTGCACTCTTTGTAAGACACTATATTAAAAAACTATGGCTTCTGAAAAGAATAAAAATATTTTGTAACGATAAAATGGAGTTTATTGACATGTCTGTTCTTTCCTGAAATCAGCTGTAAATGACTCATATTGAATACCTTTACAAATATTTAAGTAGTGGTGAGTAATTTATAAAGTGGACTGCATACTTGTATATAGATCATTTATTAAGGTAACTCATATTAAAAAGGACTTTACTACAGTTTTTAATGAACAACATATAGGTGTTTCTTATGACCAAACAATTTTATATTAGTATTTAGAAAGCTGTGGTCCAGATTTGATAAATATCATCATAATGTGAATCAATCTCATGTCAAAATCATATTATTAATGAAATCTGACAGTTACTTAATACTGACTTAGTTCAAATGTGTAACCAGTCAGAAAATCTTGTAATTAATTATTGTGACTGTTAATGATTTTGAATGTTTGCTGCATTAGACAGTACACATTTATTAGTTCTGCATTATAATTAATGAATACACAAAACATCTGTATATGGAAAGATACTTTGTCATTTTAAAGTTCTACGAGGGTTGTTCAAATGAAAAAGTATGCAACCCCTCAACAACCAAACTGGTTGAAATTTAAATATGCTTCTTTGGGATAACATATTGCAACATCAATGGGCGCAAAGTGTACATCAGCAGCTCTCCCTAAGAAATTCAAGGCTGTGCCATCAGCAGGCATAGGTGATGCTCACTGTCATTTTCAGTGTCCAAGTTCCGATTACTCATCAAAATCCTCAAGAACAAAAAAGGAAACGACAACAGTGACACTCTGTAGCATATGCAAGTCCATCAAGACCAAACAGCCAGACTGCTAATGGATGGAGTGCTTCTTTTCCATGAGAGAATCTGACCAACAGCCCAGACATGTTGCACTGTGACTTCCATCTGTTTGGTCCATTAAAGGAACATGATGAACTGAAGGACACAGTAGAGGACTAGCTCTTGTCACAGCCACAAGAATTGTTGGAACAGGAAATAGTTTGGGTCATTAAACAATGCAATAATTGAGCTCAGGTATCTGGTGATTACTTTTGACTAAAGATGTCAATTATACCCACAGTGTCATTTTGTACCTTTTCATTTGAACAACCCTTGTTTATATGTTAGCTACATCCATAATTCATTATTTTTCATATAATCAGTTAAATAAGTGGACATACTGCTTGTAACATATTTCACAAATTTTATCTGCTTGTACACCAAGATTGTATGAAAAATAATATATCATTCGCTTGTTGCAAATATTTATGACTGTTCTGTAGCCTTCATAGAATTTTATACATTGAAAAGTAATTGTAGCCTAAAATATTAATTGTTTGTAACAATACACCAAAGAAGTAAAAATGTTATGATGTTATATGAGGCGAATACACAAAGCATTCGATAGAGAGGAGAGGTACATTCAGTTTACTTCAGATTCGGATGTGATGAGTTTTTGTCACAAAGTTGGTAGTGTGTAAATACTATGCTGTGAAAAAAAAAAGTTCTTTTATTTCTGTGACAATGCCAAGTAGAACCCAGCAGTTTCTGCAGCAAGTGTTAAGACACCACATTACGAGATATACATAGAGTATACATAGACAATAATCATCACGCCCGTGTTTTCACTTTAACAAGCAAAGACAGGCAGATTATAATAGGCAGTGGAATAACTTATGATGCCTAAAGTAGATGAGATGAAATGCAGAATGGCAATTGGAAGAGAAGCATTTATGAAGAAAAAAGCTTGTTGACTTCAACTACTAAGTGGCAGGAAGTTTTATCTAAAGGCACTTGTCTGGAGTATAGCCTTATATGGTAAGGAAACATGGACGATGAGCAGTGCAGACAAGAAGATGATAGAAGGTTTTGAAAGGTTGTACTACAGAAGAAGAATAGTTAAGAACAGATGGACAGAACACATAATAAATGAATAAGTATTGAACAGATTGGGGAGGCAAGTAATTAGTGACATAACTTGATTAAAATAAGGGACTGATTGATAGGGCACATACTGAGACATCAAATTCACAGGATACAGTAGTGTGAACTGTTGCCTCAGGCCAGTTTTCAGACCGAAGAGTACAACAACAATAATGAAAAAAAAAAATCTCAGCAAAAGATCCATACCCAATGATTAGTTGCTCAAGTAACACCAAGTTTAAAGAAAATGAATACTTTATGTTCCACAAAAAAATGGTCTGCTTCATGTCAAATTGCTTGTGTAACCGATCTCACGCCTGTGCCAGACACCCGTTGTCTTAAGACGGTATTACACAACGATCCGCCGCGAAAGGTATAGGTCTAGCGCGACAGCCATCTAGCGGCGAAACACGTGGAACTACCGCGGAACCATTATCTTGTGGCATGACTACAATGTCTCAAAAGGTAGCTCGACACCATTTTATCAGAAATTTAATTCCAGCTGTGTGTTGCTGTTTCACATGAGAGTAGCTTATATTGTTGAGTTGTTACAATGTATAGAATCAGTGCTTGCACTAACAAGAACATAAGTGACAGAAATGGGCCAGTTTTCATTAGAACAACAAAGGGATACTGTGAAATTTTACACACAGAGATGCTCCTTTAAGGTGTGGCAGCACTATCCACCAATGCGAGTGTTTATGTGTCTCTGGTCATCAATCACAGTCATGATCCAAGTATCAGATCTGTATGACAAACTTTGGTTTTTTATTTTCTTGGTTCATGTTCCATGTTTAATTTAGTCTGTGCTTGTTTGCTGTGTTGACAACATTGAATAAAGCATTTGTACTGTAAAGTGTGTGGTCATTGGGCTCCTCTGCCCCTAATAGCCCCCACAGTGGTGATCCCATACTAAAATGGTTCTGCGCATCCAGTACAGTGTTGTCTCATGGTTTTCGGTGTGCTCCTTGAACTGTAACTTGCTCATGCTCAGTATGCCAAATTCCCACACCCATGTTCATCATGTCAATGCTGGTGCAACTGCCATACGGAATCACACTTCCTCGGCAACCCAGTGCTTCCAGCATTTTCATTCATGTCAGCAGTTTGCATGATGTCAGGCTGCCACACTTGTCTGGACATTCGCCACAGGACATCTTCACATTGCCACAGTTCAGCAATTCCATGCCTCAGCTATGTGATTCTGGCTTTGTTACTCCACAGACACTTTCAAGTGCTGCTTCTTGTGCCACTCCACCATTCGAGTGCTCTCAGATCTTCAGAACTTCAGACAATTCCAGCTGCAATGTGGACTTTGAGCAAAATTCAAATGTGCAACCGCCTGCCTCCATGCCGGGTACTCCAGTATATTACTCTCTGGCCATGTGCCGAGTCTCCAACAGCCAGGTGGGCTATGAACTTTTGCCTCTTTGAGTGCTGTGCATCAAAGTGCACCTTATGAACTTCGCCAGCCTAGTTACTTTATCCATGTTTGTGCTGAACATTGTGCTAACTTTGTGAGTGCACCTCTTCATGCAAGCTCGTGTCTGGCAGCTCATCCCACCACCTCTGTACCGGTTCAGCTGCCTCACTCAGTGCATCCTGTGAACAGTCAATGCAATGATCCATCCTCAATGCCCAGTTTCATCCACTGTGCCAATTCTCCAAACGTGTGTGCCACACAGCATGTGCTACCGTGCGCCGTGCCTCCAGGTGTGCCTTTGCGACATAAAGTGGTCCCCTTCCACACCCGAACTTTGTTGGACTTTTGACCGTTGCTCCGGTGCCACCTGATGCCTCTGCCATGCTGTGCGACGCTTCCACACCTTCGCCGATCATTGACATGAACACTGCAGTGCCTCCGTCACTTCCTGGCTCACCTCCTTCTCTGCCGCTAGACCGTTTGCGGAAGCTGCCTCACATTTCTTTCGACTCTCCATCCACCTGGTTCACTCTCATCGAACATATATTTGAGCAATATAGTTTGGACGACTCCGTTCACTACCTATGTTTAACTGCGTCACTGCACAACCACATGGATATCATTTGTGACCTGGTTACCTCCCCCCCCCCCCCCCCCCCAGGTCGGGATCACTTTGACAGTACTAAAAAGAAAATCCTGGAGCCTGTCAGCCGGTCTGTGGAGGAGACTGTTTGACACATATTTAAAGAGAGAACCTTGGAGAGAAACATGCATCTGAACTATGGCGACACCTTCGGCTCTTGGTTAACAAGCAGGTCATGCCTGACCCCTCGCTCATGGCAATCTGGACGAGCAATCTCCCTCTGGCTGTGCAAACAGTATTAATGAACATTGTGCTGGATCCCCCAGCGAGCGTATACGCATTGCGGACCGAGTACATGAAGCTCGTCTTCTAGAATCTTGTCTTGCACAATCCACTGTGCCAAGCCTCACACCACGCCCACCTATCTTCGCAAGGGGTCGTTCCCACTTACCAAAGGAGATCATGGATCCACCTGGCATTCGGTGCCACATCATCACTGCAATGCTGCAACCACTGCCAGCACCAGAGGGTGTCAGCTCTGATGAAAAGGGCACATCCCATTCCTCACTGCACTTCCCGCAGGAATAACAGCTGCACTATCCCTATTGTTATTTCCATGCCCGTTTCGGCAGTGCTGCAAGGAAGTGTAGGTCCCCTTGCAGCTACCCAAAAGAGGTGGGCAGGCTGGTCTAGGTGCCACCGCCTGTCTTGAACATAGCAGGTGCCTACCTACTCTCCACTCTGTGCACACCATAGCCACTGCAGGTGCTCATCCCTATGTTACTGATCTGAACTCTGGCATAAACTTCCTCATCAACACTGGTGCTAATATCTCACTTCTGCATCCCAGACTGTCTCTGAACCCTGTGCAACTGACCAACATGCTTCTTTGAGCTGTCAACACCTTGCAACTTCACTGCCCAGGCTCCACAACTCTCAAAGTCAGCCTCTCACCTTCGTGTGAGTGGAAGTGGGATTTTCTAATGGTCAGTGCTCCCGAGCCTAGGACTGTCTCTTAATGTGTTTCCACTCCCCTCACATACTTTTATAAAGTGTGCTCCATCAAGCTGTGCTAATGTTAGTGTAATTTGTATCTAGACACTGTCACTGAACTTGGAAGTCCCATTGACAAGTTATGTGCAGAACAAGTGCAAGTTGGACAATTATGCCCCGAATACCTTATTGTAATTTGCGAGTGCTCAGACACTGTGACCAAACTTCAAAGTGCCATTGATAGTTTAGTTTGGAACAAGCACAAGTGGAACAGTTACGACGTGAACGTGTCAACCTGTATTGGCAGTAGGCTGAAAATCAATCCGCACTCGACTTTGCAAGACAAGTCCTCAAGTAGCTGTCCGGCCCCATGCTGCGCAAATCACAGGTTAGTCACAGTGCTGCTTTGCCTCGTGTTCCCTGTGAACCCCCTCCTACTTCAGAACTTTTGCCTTCTCCAAGTATTTCTCTTGCTCCTCTCCACTCACAAGCAGAGGTCTGCAAAAATAATAGCAAATGCACTCTAGTGAAGTGTCTCAGTGTGCACCAATTACTACTTCTGCCCCTGCTTCTCACAAATCCCCTGTCAAACTTGCATTCGCACGCCACCCTACGAATTTCACCAACCAGCTTGCCGGCCCTTGCTAAGATGTTGGCAATGCTGTCTCCCCTCCAGCTTGTGTCGCCTTGCAGGCCACTTGCTCAGATTTGCATGAATCGCCTCCTCCCCCAGCACTCCGGCTTCTGTTCTTCTGACTCTGATGCTCACTGCTACCATATCCTCGGCGCCACGTACACCTGCCTGCGCATTGCCTGTGGCCGACGCATGAACCAAGTACTCGCAGTCGTGGCTCAAATGTTCTACGGCAGCTTTGTCATCTCCAGCCACCACCGCAGCCGTCATGTCGGTGCCACGCACACCCCCAGTAGCCACCTCATCACCTACGGCTCCTGTTCTATCTGCTACCACTCCACCAGCTCCGTCATCCTCTCTCATAGCCTATGTAGCAACCACTTCGACTTGGTCAGCTACACATGCGTCGTCCGCAGCTACTGCCTGTACCTCTCCTGGCCACCACTGGCTTCTGTCTCATCTGTGTGGCTCTGTCAGCTGTCACTCTGCACGACCTGCCGTGGCGGCCACCATGTCCTCCACATCTGTTGCCACGCTCTCGCCTACCTTGCAAGTAGCTGTCATCACGATCGGTACAGTGCACAGGCTGCACTTCACTGACAGTGTCTCTGTGTTTTTTAAACTGCACACTCTCTGTCCCAAAAACTTTGCCACAGTCTATGCACAGTTATCTGAACTACTGTCGACTGGTGTGATTGAGCGATCTTGTAGTAGTTGGGCATCCCCCATTCACTTAGTAAAGAAACATGACGGCACCTGGCACATGTGTGGTGACTATCAATAGGTCAATGCTAAGACCATCATGGGCCGCTTCTCGATTCTAAACGTCACCGATTTTTCCAAATATCTTGCCTTAACTTAAGTTTTCTTGGTTGTCGATTGCAAGCATGCTTACCATCAAATTCCCAAGGCCTCATTGAAAAAACGGCCATCACCACCCTGCTCGGCCTTTTCCAGTATCGCTTCATACCTTGCGGACTTGAAAACGCCACACAGACCTGGCAACAGTTTATCAGTGAGTTTTTACAAGATTTAAAATTTTGCTATGTGTACTTAGACGACATTCTAATTTTCATCTCCTTGGTCGAAGAAAACAAAAGACATTTGCAAATCATTCTTGACAGGCTAGCCAAGGCAGAAATCGAGTTGAATGATGACAAATGTCAACTGTGTCTCACCTTGGTACAGTTCCTGGGGTATACTGTTGTGTCGGAGGGCATCACCTCCCCCCCCCCCCCCCCCCCCCCACCATTGACAAGGTTAACTCGGTGCAGAACATCATGCGTCACTACATTTAAGTTCCTCGGCACCATTAAATGTTACAGGTGGGCACCTGCCCGACACGGCTGAGGTTCAGGCCCCCCTTACAGATGTGTTAGCTGGCAAGCACATGTCAGGTGACCGTGCGGTGCCCTGGAGGGACCAAATGACCGAATCATTCAATGCACTCAAGGAATTACTTGCTCGAGCGATCACGGTTGCTCATCCGAATCCCAACACGGAATTTTTTCTCACTACTGAAGCGAGTGACACCGCTATCGGTTCAGTTATCAGCCAATCTCGTGACGGTGTAATCTCTCCCATGCAGTGCTTTTCCAAAAAATTAAACAATGCACAACGCCAGTATTCAGCCTTTGATAGGGAACTTCTTGCCATCTACAAAGCCATTAAGCATTTCCGTGCAGAACTTGAAGTTTACACCTTTCACATTCTTACTGATCACAAACCGCTGGCTGCTGCCATCAAAATTCCACCAGCTGGCCCACCCCTTAGGCACTTCTGCTACCACAACTACATCTCGCAATTCACAACAGACGTGCATTACATTAGGGGCGCAAATAATGTGGTGGCTGATTTCTTCTCTCGGATCAATGCTGTCTCTACCATTATCGATCTCTCTAACCTTTCTGCCATGCAATCCACTGACGATGATCTCCTTGCTCTTGTCTCTGACCATTCCTGTTCCCTACATCCTATCCGCAGCACCTTTCCAGGCGTAACCAGTGATTGATGGTGTGATGACTCAACAGGCAAATTCTGTCCCTTTATTCCCCGCTCTCTTCAATGTCCTATTTTTAAAAGTTGCACAAGCTTGTGCACCTGGGTGTCAAAGCCTCAAGACACTTAGTCTGCAAGTGTTTCTTTTGGCGTGACATGAGGTGGAATTGCCAGGCTTGGGGCCACTCTTGTGTAGCGTGTAAGCGGAACGTCTTGTCTCATATCTACCCTTCATTTGGTTCCTTCCCTCCTCCATCTGGCAGATTCCAATACTCCCACTTGGATCTTGTTGATCCCCTATCGCCAGTTGATGGTCACCAGTATATCTTTTCCATGATCGATCGCACTACGAGGTGGATGGAGGCCACACCTGAGTCCATTGATTGTGATTTCATATCCTCCTGGATTGCTCGCTTTGGCTGCCCCTCAGTCATCACAACTGACCAGGGACGCCAATTCCAGAGTTCCCTATTCACTAATATTTTCGCTTTTACAGCATCCACCAGATCCACACCACTGACTGCCATCCGCAGAGCAATGGGCTTAAGGAGCAGTGGCACCAGACCCTAAAAACTGCCCTTTAGTGCCACGGGTCACTTTGGCTCAATGCCCTTTTCCTGGTGCTCCTCGGCCTGCGTTCAACCTACAAGGAGGACCTTAGTGGCACTGTTGCGGAATTCGTATACGGTCAACAACTCTCCTTACCGGGCGAGCTTGTCAGCCTGTCCCCGCTCCCCTCGCTCAAGAATCTCCCTTCCCTGGTAGACTGAATACACCTCATCTGTTCTGCGGCCTTCCCTTCCCTTCCTGCCAGCCACTCTCCTCTGCCTGTAAGGGTACTTTTGCACCTGCAGACTTGCGAGTTTGTTTTCTTGTGTGATGACACTGTCTGCCCGCCCTTACAGCCCCCTTACTCTGGTCCTTATCCTGTCCTGCTTCATGCAGTGAACACCTATACCATCCTTCTCAATGGCAAATCTTCCGCCGTCTCCAATAATCACCTGAAACCCGTGCACCTCGACCCTGCTTCCCCTCCAGAGGTCTAGACTTCCTCCTCTTCCTTCTCCTCATTCGAGGCCCCTCATCTCCCTTCTGCATTCACCCCTGCCCCCTCTCTTTCGCCTTTGGGTCATGAACCATTTTCAGTCATTGACTCCTCTTCCTCCTCTCCGTCCTCCCCCTTTTGAGGATTTTCTCGTCTCCTTCCTCCCTCCAATCCCTGTCGTCAATTCTCCATCCCTGTTCCCCCACCACTCACAACAGAGCTGTCTGTCATGGTGCGTGACTATAACCTATTCACTATGTGCACATCGTCTACTAAATGCAAGCTTATTAAATGTTTCCATGTGACCAGTGATTCCCCTCCTTCTGAGGCTCGGGCCTTCTGCTACCGTGGAGCACTGTGCTAGTCTTAGTTCCTGTCTATGGTAGCTCCCATTCGAGCCAGCATCTCTCCCGACAAGTTATGCTGCCTCCTAGATTGCAGAATTTCATTGTCCAAGGCCCTACCACACGTTGGCTACCTCCCCTTCGTGTACTACCAGATGAGACAATAGAACTCACCATGTGCACGATGCCCTCTGTGTGTGCGTCTACTAGTGCCTAGTGGTTGTGACTCTTCCTCACCCCCCCCCCCTCATACTCAGGGGGGGGGGGGGGGGCTGTGTGGCGGCGATAGAAACCAATGTGAGTGTTTAGAGTTTCTCTGGCCATCAATCATGGTCACCAACCAAGTCTTATAACTGTATGACAATCTTTGGTATTTGCTTTTCTTGTTTCATCTGCCATGTTTAATTTAGTCTGTGCTTGTTCGCTGTGTTGACAACATTGAATAAAGCATTTGTACTGTAAAGTGTGTGGTCATTGGGATCCACTGCCCCTAGTAAACCCCACAAAGGAATGTGAAGAAATATTTCAAACTAAGTACTCAAGTGGGAAATTCCCCAGCACTATTCAAGGTCTTCACTAGAGTATGTCTAAAATATGCAGTGAAACAGACAACTGACAGTGAAAGCGCAGACAGAATTCATATGGACATTATGAGAAGTCCTCACAATTAGTTTAAGTGAGCTATGACAACAGATTGGTGTAATTGTACTTTCTGTTAAAAGCCTAGCTTGTGAATGTGGTGCAAGAGTTGAATTTTGAGGATTAGGGGAAAAAAGAGTTATTATTGTAACTGTTAATATCATTTGATAATTGTTACATGGAACCCTAGCTTTGCTTCGTGTCAGAATAGGACATGTTATGTTGAAGATACTGGTTGCATGACAACTTTCATAATCTGCGTAAGAACCTCTCCACTGAGAGAAGATACATGCTGCAAGTACTTTCTATGGCAAGCGCAGTGACCCATATTTTTCAATTATGCCTTAATCATTGCCAGATATCTAGAGGTTTTTGACCCCTCTAAGCACAATTAACAGATGCAGAAAAACTGTATGTAGTATTCACACATCCAACCCAAGTTGCCTACTGTCCACATCACCAAAGTATTCCAGGAGGACAGACTTGTAGAGGCCTCTGGCATGCAAGGTCCACACACTCAAAATTATGTGATTTTTATTTATGGGGCATATTAAATATAAGGTACATGCTCACAATCCATGCACAATAGATAATCTTAAGTGGAAAACTACTACAGAGTGTAACAGCTTCACACCTGTGTTGCAGGTAACAATATCACATGAAGTCAGCAATGCCTGAATGTGCATGGCCTCCACTTCCAGCAACTCTTTAAAATGCAACTCTTTGAAACAAGTAAGTACTTTTTTCAATGTTCCTATCATATATTCATTTTCTTCTATCTAAAGTCCAGCTTGGAATGTCAATAATATAATGAGGTAGGTTGCAACTCACCATAAAGATGATCACTGAGCCATAGATAGGCACATGGAAAAACAGACACAATCACAGAATTTAAATATTTGGCCACTGCCTTTATCAGAAGAAACTCATACACATTCACACAATCACCCAGACACAAATAATGCACACATGAACACCTCCAGCTGCCTAAGTATGACTGACCAGTGTCTGAAGGCTGTGGTTGAAAATTTAAGTTGTGTGATTGTGATTGACTTTTCTACACACCTGTGTGTGGCACAGTGATCATTATTGTTAAAGTTTTACTTGAATCTTGAGAGTAAGACATAACAGTTTTATTTATTTTTATTTTTATATTTTTGTCGGACACCCTCTATAAGTAATCTGATAAATTGCAGACCCATATCATTATAGTAATTTGTACTGTGATATTGGAACAAATGCTGTATTCAAACATTATAAACTGTTCTCATTTATAGATACCATGGAGGCAGAAAACTTCATTCTTGTATAACACAGCTGACACCCTATTAATGAAAAGGAATGAGTGTCTATGAATGTAAAGGTTGGAATTCAACAATATAATGAGGATAGTTTGCAAATTACCACAAAGACATTCATCACGCTGCAACAGACACATGAAAAAGTCACTCATACCCACCCAACTTAGCTTTTGGCTACAGCCAACACCAGAAAAGGACACATACTCTCATGCTTAAAATTATATAGACAGGGCCGGCGCAAGCCCAAATGCCGCCCCATGCGAGCTGCTAAATTGCCGCCCCCCCCCCCTCCCCCCCACACACATACACATTTTTATTTTCAAAACGTTTGTGGTAATTTATTTGAACAAATCTGTAGGACATGTCAGCAATAAATCGCAATTTTTGTTTTTATTTTTCTGATCTACCTGGGTTTCGGGCACTGAGTTTTTGAAGTAACAGATCATAAGAGCCGGCTGCGGTGGCCGAGGGGACTAAGGCGCTCCAGTCACGGTCTGCGCGGCCACTACGGTCGGGGGTTCGAATCCCCCCTCGGGCATGGATATTTGTGCCGTCCTAGTTCATAAGTAGTTCATAAGTAGTTTGTAAGTTTAGGGACTGATGACCCCGTAGTTAAGTCCCATAGACTATACAAACATTTGAACAAGATCATAAGAAAAATAAATATTCCTATTCTGCAATCTTAAAGGAGAAAATTCTAACTTATGAATAATGTGCATGTGCAATACTAATTGTACGTTGTACGAAAAGCACTTACCTATTACATCCCAAGTTGCAAGAAATCCGGACACACCAATCATTCTTTTCCTACGAAAAGCAATGAAAGTGCTTTTGACCAATCTTGACGTCCTCGGCCGCCTATCGAAACTAATTCTGTAGTTTTCGTTGTAGAGACCACAACAATACCTATTGTCTGGAACGGCGGAGTGGTGACGTGGCAGCGCCAGGTACTAGGTCACGTGGCGAGGTACAGCGAGGCTACGGTTGAACTAACGCCCAAGAAGAAGAAACAAGTAGCTCACAGTATGTGACCGATGATATGGATAAATGAATTATCAGGCAGCAATTTCTATGGCAATATGAAGAATAGAAAGGAATACGAACTTTGCGAAAACTGCACAAATTTCATAAAACAGAAATGAGCTTCAAAGCCAGCAAGGTAACACTTAAAGCAATGTTTTGTCTATGGATTTTCGTTTTAGAAGGTGTCAAAATTAACGTATTGTTTTGCTTGGACGAGAAGGCATTGTTGCTAAAAGAGCATATTTTTTTTTTAGGTTTCCATCAGAATCAAAGCGATCAATAGTTTACTTAGATGAAACATGGATTCACACGCATTATACAGTAAATAAATTTTGGCAAAGTGAGAGTGTGCGAACAGTATCGTCAAACAAAAGAGCCGGTCAGAGTTTGTTGTTCATACAGGCGGAGACAGGTGTTTCATGGTTCAAAAACCAAAACGTAGGAATATCACTCTAAAACGGATAGTAAAAATTTTCAAAACTGTGGCGAAACCCAACTTATGCCAGACTTACTACCAATGTCTTTATCCCTTGTAATTACTCGCAGCGTATTTACCCATTCAGAATATTTCTAGCCATTGTAGATGTTCGATATGTTTGACTGTAGTAATGTTCAACCATTTTTTCTATAATGTGGGAAGAATTTTACATTTGGTAACTGCCATTGAACGGCTTAGCAAAACTACTTCAGGCTTAACATGTAACTGCAGATCGAACATTGCATTCGAATTTCCAAATTAGTCGTCTTCTGCAAAATTAGTTGTGAGTAAACGCACGACGCAGCGGATTAGCCGCGTGTACTGGAGCGCCTCGTTGCGGTGCGCGTGGCCATCCGCCGTCGGGGGTTCAAATCCCCCCTCTGGCATGGGTGTTTGTGTCGTCTTTAGTACAAGGTAGTTCATAAGTAGTGTGTAAGTTTAGGGACTGATGACCCTGCAGTTAAGTACTATAAGTTTTACAAACATATGAACATTTTTGAGTACACGCACGGCGCGTTACAAGCTGGCAGCGCTCCACTCATAAGAATACCGGTGTGTACGCCAGTCTGCTCCCCCTCCTTGTTCCTTCGGCATAAACATGACGGTGTTGCTACATTGGCGAGGAAGAAATCAGTCCTCCTTCCTCCCCTGGTACAACAGGGGCGGCCGGCAGGTAGTCGAGGCGCCATGCCACAGTTCTCGAAGCGCTCCCTCCGTGGTTTGGTTTCGAATCCCCTCTTGGGCATAAAAGTTTGTCCGGAAAGAAAAAAAGAAGGGGGGAGATGCAGATTTGCCGCACCTTGGAAAGTGCCGTCTCGTGCGGCCGCACGTTTCGCACGTGCCTTGCGCCGGCCCTGTATAGAGACACACTTAAAAGACACACAATCACCATCTCTGGTTGCTGCCTTCTGAGTAATGAGTGTTATTGATAGGATACCCCCAGACTTATCCCACATTTTTAGATTTTCAGAAGGCTTCTGACACTGCTCTTCATAGTGAGAAATTAATGAAATTAGGTGATTCTGAGAATAGAGGTACCCATCTCCTCTGTAACCAAGGACTCGTCCCCACCCCTAAACTGCGACCAACCCAACAAATTTCCTCCCACACACAAGATATTAGGTCCTGGATTTGAAAGATAGTTTTTTTTTTTTTTTTTTTTTTTTTTTTGTACATTAACATTGGTTTACTGTTTTTTATTTCACATTTTGTGAACTGTTTTATAAAGGGCCCCCCACATTGGTCAAAAGACTAATTTTTCACCCCCCCTCCCCTTGTGGGCACTTCTGTCTGACAATATAATCTCAGTTATATGGCTGGATTTCCTGATAGAAAGGTCACAGTTCACAGTAACTGACAAATATTCATTGAGTAAAATACAAGTGATATATGGGGTATGGCAGGGGTGGCCACAAAGAACCTTGCAACCTGCATGTGACTCTTGCTTCAATGCAGTTTGGCTTTGTGTTTCAAGAAGTAAGTAATGACTCAAATAATATAAATGAAACAACCTTTCTCAGACCAACAACTGTGCAACTTTTTTACTGCTTTTGCAATTTGCTAGTGTTGTGAGATTTATAAATCAGTGCTGTAATAATAGTAAGGTGGTTGTGGTTGATTTCAGGTCATAACACAGAGGAGAGGAAGCAAGCCTGACCTGCTGGTGCCTACATAGACCATGTGTGGAACCATGTGGGGAGAACAAGTCCAAAAGTGTTGGCAATATAAAATGTTCTTCATGCTTCCACAATAGCAGAAGACCTACATGGAAGTAGAGAAATGAACATCAAACAACAACCACTATATTTACATAAGACATCTTTTGGGAGACACCTGTTGCTAGTAGTCAGTATTCTTCACATTTGTAGCTAACAATGTGCTTGCTTTTCTACGTGCAGTAACAGCGTTTGAGTAAACTTGTGATCCGTGCTAGTGTGAATAGTTAAAATGTTATCTAAAAGGGGTAATAGAACAGAACAGTGTTTAATAAAGAGTTGGAGCAACACTTTGTTTTTGTGGAGAGGATTGGTAAACCAATGCGACTTTGTGTCAAATGACATAGTAAGTAAAAGGCCAGTTGCCTCTAATGCCATTATGGCACTAACTACAGTGGTTTCAGGAAAGACTTCCTATCATCATCATTCTCCGCCTCCGTAGCCCAGCGGTAGTGTCGCTGACTACCACGCAGGAGGCCCGGGTTCGATTCCAGGCAGGGGACTGGGTGTTGTATGTTGTCCTAATCATCATCATCATCTCATCATCATTGGCATGTAAGTCGCCCATGCGGCGTCAAATAAAGAGACTTACACTCCAGCAGCCGAACAATCCCGCAAGGGATCTCCCGGCCAAGAACACCATACGCTCATTTCCATTTCATCATCATCATTAATGGAAAAAATTGAAACAGGAAGTGTGGTGATGACCACATTTACCAAAGAAGCAGATTTAATAACCAAAGCTGGGTTCATCTTGACTTTTAATATTGCAAAATTAGTTTTCATTTTAGAGTCCAAAAATAAGAAGAAAAAATGGTTGACCATATGCCTGCTGCTAGACATACGATAGAGAGGTGAGTTTCTGCTATTAGTAGTGACTTTGTAAGTAGCTACTTCTGGTAACGCGCAGCACGTGTGTTTAGACGGCTCGCCGCCCGTTACCAGAACTGGCCACTGTGCGGCACTGGCGGCACTACTGTGCTGCACCCTGCTGGCCACACAGCGTTTGAGAGAGGCACGGGGACAGCCGAGAACCTCGCCTCAGTTACGTATTGTGTGTGCTAACGAACTTGTCTCCGGACATTGCTATACTGACCAGGATAAGAGTGGGTGCTCACGGACATATCTATTGTGACTTTGATAGGACGGCTCAACGCCCTAGCAACAGTGTTAGCCAGAATATTGTGTATAATTGTGCTAGTAGTCATAACACTACTGATGATATAAGTGATTGTTCAGCAATGAGTCTGACTTTGAATGGGTCTACTGATAGCAAAGATAAATCACAAATTACCATATTTGTGAGTGCGAGCGTGAAGGTCGGGGTGAGAGTTTAAAATAGGGAAAGATTAATTTTTAAAACTCACAACCACCAACTGCGAACCAAATTCCTAAACATGCAAAAACACTGGAACTGTGATTGTGACTGTTTGACTCGTTTTCTAGGGGATGATATCACACGTTCGCAGCTTTCCTTCCCTGCATATGATTAACAAAACAAATTCATAATAAAATCAAGTTCATGAGAGGAAAGGGTGTACTAACTACTATTTTTGAAAACACGTGGAAGTTCACTTTATGTTGTTTATTTCACAATATTTGAACCCTGTGGCTGATACGTCTGTACGTCGACACATTTACCAAATAAAGTTAGCTCGTGAGCCCCCAGACAAAATGAATATTTGTTGCGAATTGTTTTCACACCACGTGGCTGTCTCAAACACTGTTTATGTTCATGCCTATGCGACGACACGTGTTACATTAACAAATCACAGTCACTTTAATTCAATACGTTGTACACCTTGTTCCACCGGCTAAATATTCACAAACACACAGTAGCACTCGATTTAACTTGGTACAGTCTACGACGAGCAATCACACATGGCGATTGCCACAGACAAATCTAAAGTCACCACCTCGAGATCCACATGCCGACTGGTGCAGAGCGACGCCGCCTGGCCAGCCACCCCACGTGCTCTCCCGTCTCGTCACTTCCTGCCCCCGCGCGCGCACCAAAAGCTCAACTGCCGGGGTTTTTTCCCCTACGTCTTCAACTTCCCCATGTGAGCTGTTCTAACCGATTTGCCAACGTACAGCGCTCAGCAATACATTTCTAAAACTTTCCTTAAAATCAAAATAATCACACTACACATTAAACAAATTTCTTCTTAGGTTTTTATATTGGTATAAACATCCTTTGTACTGTTTATCATAATTGTGCAATTTCTTATATCACAGATAAGTGATTTGACTGAATACTCCAAGATAAAATACACAAGATTAATTGAAAATAAAATGAGAAATAGTTAATATATTATTTTTATAAACAAACATTTCCATGCTAGTTGTGTAACTGTCTTGTATTTATTGGTAATTTATTACTTTTCATTGTCAGTTAAACATATTACATCAGATGTGACTATATCAGCTAATGTATTGTTTATTTGTCAACAGGCTATTTTGTAATGAGGGCCTTAAAGGTTCCTAACTGCATCGTATTACTTCAAATGCCAGTAGTATTAGAATATCTTATTTCACGCTGTGCACTGCACTGTGCCTGGCACTCACCATTGTCCCTCTCTCCCCTCACCGGAAACGAAACTGGAAATCCTAAGCTGGAACAAGCTACCAACGTCGGCCTGCTCGCTGGCCTCCCGTCAGCTACAAGCACACAGCAAATCTCAACGTGGAGAATTTCTACCTTTGGCCTAACTATAAATGTTGTCACCCAACTGCGTACATACATTGCTACCATAATTAATAAGATTAAAATTGTATAACATTTAGTGCATTGGCATGGTCAATGTTTGCAGTGAACTTCATACTGTTTAATTATCAAATACTATGAATTACCAGTATTTCTATTGGGTGGTAATCTTACATGAGGTATGTAACAAATGACTTCGAGGTGAAGGAAGAGCTCTTAGACCTTGTTACCTTGAAGGATACTATTCAACGTTATGTAATTAAAGAATCCCTGGACATTGTTTTAGTGAAATATTAAGTGTCTAGGAGGAAGATTGGTAGTATTGCTACTGATGATACATTATCTATGATAGGTAAAATCCAAAGCCTCGTATGAGTTTTGAAGCCTCACACTTCACACTTTGAATTCCTACCTCTCCACTGCATTTTTCACAGAGATCATTTAGAATTGAACTGTAAAGTGTTGGCAGAGAGTACATTGTACCACTACTAGGCATATCCACATGATATTCTATGGTGCTGAAAATTGTGAGATTAATTTGCTCAAATGCCAACACACACCAACAGATAAAATCCAAAAGCAGCAATGATGACCTTCCCAATGATGTTTTTTAGTATTGCTTAGTGATATGGGTACCAGCAGATAATGTTCTAGGCACATTGTTCCAGTAACTAGATCCAATCAAGCAATTTCGGCAGGAAGAAAGGAAACTCTTTTCCTCCACCTTATGAGTGAAAGTGATTGTTACATATGGCCTCATATGTCGTTCAGCATATACAAACACTAAACAAATCATTACAAGGAAGAGATACACTTATTTCTGATTTAGTGCAGTCTGTGTTCTGCATTCATAACAAATTAAGATTCTGTGGGAAAGACCTAGAAGACTAAAACATTTGCTTATTTTATAAGACTGAAGAAGACTTCTGAAAGCCTTCCTTTAGTTCAGGTGAAAATACAAGAGTATTTAAGAACAACATCTGCCCTTTCTGAATATATAAATGTCAGATTTAGTGAACTGAGACCACTTAAACCTTCATTTCCTTTCCTTGTTGACATTGTGGATGGATGGCTGTTCCATTTTATCAACAATTACTATATTAAGGATTTAATACCTGTAAACTTGGAGCTACTAGAACCTCAAGAGAACAAAGGATTAAAGTATGTGAACTGTAGCAATTGTACAACAACTGCCAGACAGATTCCTTGGAAGTATCCTCAGGAATTGTAGTTCGACGTTAAAGGTAGTAGATTACAAAACTCTCGTTCAGCCAGCACTTGAGTATTGCTCATCAGTGTGAGACCTGTACCAGGTAGTGTTAATAGAAGACAGAAAGAAGATCCAGTAGAGAGCAGCACACTTCATTGAGGGCTCAATTAGTAATCATGAAAGTGTCACAGAAATGATTAGGAAACTTCAGTGGCAGACACTGGAAGAGAGACATTCTGTATTGCAGTACAGGCTTCTGTAAAAGTTCCAACAGCACGCCATTCATAAAGAGTCAACCAATAGATTTCATCCTCCTACACATATCCCATGAAGTGACCACAAGGGTAAGATCAGAGAGACCAGGACTCACATGGAGGGAGGGAGGCAATCATTTTTCTTGTGAACCGTATGTGACTGGAATAGAAGGAAGTGAAATGGTACGTAAAGTAGAAGGGTAGGTTCGCAAAGCTTATAGGTAACAGTGTAGCAGGGGGAGGGAGGATCACTTCTGGGATAATTTCTGCAGCAGGGGTGTTAGAGCTGCACCTTTTTGTAGACTGAAGCTAGCTAATAAGAATTCCTGCTCAAAAGAAGTCTCTAACAAAGGAACTCCTTTTTACAAAGATCAGATATCCAATTAATAGGAAAAATAGTATATTTACTCAAATTATACAAGAAATTAGAGATAAAGTTTCAAAGCTGTTTGTAGATGTTCACTCTACATTATTTCTATTTTAGAGCACTTCTTAAATAATAGCACAATTCAGAGGCTTTCTTTTCCACAGAACAAATTAGCTGCCTATTTTACTGAGAGTTATTTACAGTATGTGGAAGTGGTCATGTACATTAAAAATAACATTCCAGTTGAGTCCATTATTGTTTTGAAAGCACTGCATGGAAAAGATAACTGAATGTTGCAGATATGTGGTTGATTTAGTCATTCAGTCACCTGACTCAATTTAAAGCATTTCTGCTTAAACTAGGGAGGGTTCTATGTTGACTTGATGGAAGAACAAAAATAGTTGTATTTGGTGTTTTCAACATGTTATTGTGCAAGAAACAGGATGCTGTTAGATTTCTTTAGATCTTATCATAACCTGACATGTTCCACATCATCATTACAAAGTGTCATATACATGATCTATGGAACAAGTATTAATCTAATCTAATATTATAAACAATATTATTTCCAATGAGACTGCATAGGAAAAATAACACAACCATAGAGAACATTTCTGCTCAACCTTTATTATTAGAGGGGCATTCCATTAGCAGAAATGTGAATGGCTTTTTGTAACAAACAGTGTGAGGTTACACTGCATCTGTATCCCACCTTGAAATGTGTAGATTCACCTGAAATTAGTTTAAAATAAAGGTGAATTGAGAGTGTGTGCCATGCACTTTTGTGTGCAGTTATTCAAGAGCAGAGGAGTACAGGCTTGTGGAGTATACTTGTGGCTGGAGAGGAAGCTCTACATGTCATGGAATAAACAAATAGTGAAGGTTAATCTGTATGGAGAACTCTGGATCTTCTTTTGTTATAAAACAGCTGAGATTATTTGAGATTCTTTGATGTGAAGGCATTGAGTTAAGATCTATTCTGAATGCTGCTAAGCAGTTCATGTACTATATTACACAATGATGTAATAAATGGCATTACAGTTGTTATTTAACTTGAACTACAGTTTCAAGTACATCATTTATTATGAGAGAATAATCAAATTTCTCCTTCTGCTGCAATCTGTCCAATGTGCCTTATCCTCAAATAGTGCATAGAATTTGCTGAAATAAGAGAAAATCAACATAAGGACTCAGGTGCCAAGAATATTTTATTAATAAGATATACATATTTGATCTTTGCAGCAAATCTCTCTCAGGGAGAATTCTACGAGTCCCAATCTCCCACACACAGTCTGAGAGGGGACACTACAAGATTACAAATTTTAACTTTAAAAGATAATTTTCTCAAACACACATTAAATATAATCATGTACTATGTAGGAAAACTAATCCAGTTGAAATAGAGGCCTTTTTAAACTTAACTGAGGTACCAGAGTGGCAGGAAGTCTATAATGATGATAAATATTATGGCAGCCATGCAGAGAAACAGCAGACAGAGTCACAGCCACCAAGAAGTTTTTCCAAGAATTCTCTGGCACGCCCCACAAACTCCCGTTATGCGGGATTTTGGCAACAGCATGGAAAAGCGCATGCTCACAAAATACAATGTGAAAAACCAGTGCAAGCTTTAGGACTGAGCTGGACGAACATCTCTTAGCCTCCTCTGTTCTAACCATTTGCTGCAGACCATGTGGGTCAAACTGAACAAGAGCTCCCCACACATACACGAATGTTAATAATGCACCATCCAACCACTGTCTGCCAATTGCAACACATGGTATTTTTTGTGCCACTCACAAAATGTGTGTTACCTGCAAACATATATCCATCCTTTGTTGCCTGTGCTCATGTGACTGACCGATTACCGCGATCGCTTGATCAAACCGCTAAAACTTTTGTTACAAATTATTTGTTACATGCTTGTCACAATAAATTCCTTACAATACAGTGACTGTTGTTGTTCATCCTTCCCGTCACAACTGCCTACAAGGAACAATAGTTGGAATGCCCATGCCCACTTCAACATAAAGCTTTTCTGAATACATTTCTCAAGTTTTTTGAAAGTTCCTTTCTTCCAGAACACTCAAAACCCAGGTACAACCACTAACAGGCAGCCTGGGTGGCTGACAAGAGGGATAAGAATAGTATGTAGAACAAAGCTGCAGTTATATTAAAATGGTAGAAACATTCACAATTAAGTTGCTGCAGCCCATTAGAAATAACATTGTGATGTGCTGAAAAATGTATTTAAGAAGGAAAAAATTATGTGGTAAGCAAAACTCTGTATAAAATTGAAACCATATTCTCAGTTCTTAAAACAATATCTTAAAACATCGTAAAAAATAGATGAAGTACACTTACCAGGCGAAGGGGCACAGGCAGTAATAGCAACAAATAAACACACAGACACACACACACACAAAAATGCTAGCTTTCGCAGCCTAGCTGCTTCATCAGGCAGAAGGGAAGGAGAGGGAAAAGGAAATGATGAGGGTTTTAAGGAAGGGGGTAAGGAGCCATTCCAATCCCGGGACAGGAAAGACTTACCTTGGGGGAAAAAATGGAGGGTAAATAAATGCACATACACCCACACATTTACACAGACACAAGTACACTTAGGCAGACATACTGTAGAACTGTAGAAAGCAAAGAAGTTAGAAGTTAGACAGAGATGCCACTTGAGGCAGAGGCTCTGTCCAGAGAACCAAGGCAAAGATGTTAAGATGGTGGGTGGGAATTCGAATTTAGCGGAGGTTGAGACCAGGTGGGCAACGGGAAGAGAGAATATGCTGAAGGGCTAGTTCCCATCTCCGGAGTTCTGAAGGATTGGTGTCAGTGGGAAGTATCCAGATAACCCGGACGGTGTAGCACTGTGCCAAGATGTGCTGGCCATGCACCAAGGCATGTTTAGCCACAGGGTGATCCTAGTTACCAACAAACACTGTCTGCCTGTGTCCATTCATGCGAATGGACAGTTTGTTGCTGGTCATTCCCACATAGAACGCTTCACAGTGCAGGCATGTCAGTTGGTAGATCACGTGGGTACTATCGCAAGTGGCTCTGCCTTTGATCGTGTACACCTTCCGGGTTACGGGACTGGAGTAAGTGGTGGTGGAAGGGTGCATAGGGCAGGTTTTACAACGGGGGCGGTTACAAGGGTAGGAGCCAGAAGGTAGGGAAGGTGGTTTGGGGATTTCATAGGGGTGGACTAGGAGGTTACGGAGGTTAGGTGGGCGGCGGAAAGACACTCTCGGTGGAGTAGGAAGGATGTCATGAAGGATGGATCTCATTTCGGGGCAGGATTTTAGGAAGTCGTATCCTTGCTGGAGAGCCACATTCAGAGTCCGCTCCAGTCCCGGAAAGTATCCGGTGACAAGAGGGGCACTTCTGGGGTTTTGTTGAAGGTTCTTAAATCGGGGGGATGAGGAAGTGGCTCTGGCAATTTGCTTCTGTACCAAACCAGGAGGATAGCTGCGGGATGTGAAGGCTGTTATCAGGTTATTGGTGTATTGGTTCAAGGATTCAGGACTGGAGCAGACTCGTTTGCCACGAAGACCTAAGCTGTAGGGAAGGGAACGTTTGATGTGGAAAGGATGGCAGCTGTCATAATGCAGGTACTGTTGTTTATTGGTAGGTTTGATGTGGACGGATGTGTGTAGTTGGCCGTTGGATAGATGGAGGTCGACATCGAGGAAAGTGGCATGGGATTTGGAATAGGACCAGGTGAATTTGATGGGACCAAAGGAGTTGCGGTTGGAGAGGAAATTCTGGAGTTCTTCTTCACTGTGAGTCCAGATCATGAAGATGTCGTCAATGAATCTACACCAAACTTTGGGTTGACAGGCTTGGGTGTCCAGGAAGGCTTCCTCTAAGCGTCCCATAAATAAGTTCGCGTACGAGGGGGCCATCCTGGTCCCCATGGCTGTTCCCTTTAGTTGTTGGTATGTCCGGCCCTCAAAAGTGAAGAAGTTGTGGGTTAGGATGAAGCTGGCTAGGGTATTAAGGAAAGAGGTTTTTGGTAAGGAAGTGGGTGGTCGGCGTGAAAGGAAATATTCCATCACAGCGAGGCCCTGGGCATGTGGGATATTAGTGTATAAGGAAGTGGCATCGATGGTTACAAGGATGGTTTCAGGAGGTAACAGGCTGGGTAAGGATTTCAGGCGATCAAGGAAGTGGTTGGTGTCTTTGATGAAGGATGGGAGACTGCACATGATGGGTTGAAGGTGTTGGTCTATGTAGGCAGAGATTCGTTCTGTTGGGGCTTGGTAACCGGCCACAATGGGGCGGCCGGGATGATTGGGTTTGTGAATCTTGGGAAGTAGGTAGAAGGTGGGGGTGTGGGGTGTCGGTGGAGTCATGAGGTTAATGGAGTCAGGTGAAAGGTTTTGTAGGGGGCCTAAGGTTTTGAGGATTCCTTGAAGCTCTGCCTGGACATCAGGAATGGGATCGCCTTGAAAAACTTTATATGTGGTATTATCTGAAAGCTGACACACTCCCTCTGCCACATACTCCCGCCGATCAAGTACCACTGTTGTGGAGCCCTTGTCGGCAGGGAGAATGACGATGGAATGGTCATTCTCCCTGCCGACAAGGGCTCTACGACAGTGGTACTTGATCGGCGGGAGTATGTGGCAAAGGGAGTGTGTCAGCTTTCAGATAATACCACATATAAAGTTTTTCAAGGCGATCCCATTCCTGATGTCCAGGCAGAGCTTCAAGGAATCCTCAAAACCTTAGGCCCCCTACAAAACCTTTCACCTGACTCCATTAACCTCATGACTCCACCGACACCCCTCACCCCCACCTTCTACCTACTTCCCAAGATTCACAAACCCAATCATCCCGGCCGCCCCATTGTGGCCGGTTACCAAGCCCCAACAGAACGAATCTCTGCCTACATAGACCAACACCTTCAACCCATCATGTGCAGTCTCCCATCCTTCATCAAAGACACCAACCACTTCCTTGATCGCCTGAAATCCTTACCCAGCCTGTTACCTCCTGAAACCATCCTTGTAACCATCGATGCCACTTCCTTATACACTAATATCCCACATGCCCAGGGCCTCGCTGTGATGGAATATTTCCTTTCACGCCGACCACCCACTTCCTTACCTAAAACCTCTTTCCTTAATACCCTAGCCAGCTTCATCCTAACCCACAACTTCTTCACTTTTGAGGGCCGGACATACCAACAACTAAAGGGAACAGCCATGGGGACCAGGATGGCCCCCTCGTACGCGAACTTATTTATGGGACGCTTAGAGGAAGCCTTCCTGGACACCCAAGCCTGTCAACCCAAAGTTTGGTGTAGATTCATTGACGACATCTTCATGATCTGGACTCACAGTGAAGAAGAACTCCAGAATTTCCTCTCCAACCGCAACTCCTTTGGTCCCATCAAATTCACCTGGTCCTATTCCAAATCCCATGCCACTTTCCTCGATGTCGACCTCCATCTATCCAACGGCCAACTACACACATCCGTCCACATCAAACCTACCAATAAACAACAGTACCTGCATTATGACAGCTGCCATCCTTTCCACATCAAACGTTCCCTTCCCTACAGCTTAGGTCTTCGTGGCAAACGAGTCTGCTCCAGTCCTGAATCCTTGAACCAATACACCAATAACCTGATAACAGCCTTCACATCCTGCAGCTATCCTCCTGGTTTGGTACAGAAGCAAATTGCCAGAGCCACTTCCTCATCCCCCCGATTTAAGAACCTTCAACAAAACCCCAGAAGTGCCCCTCTTGTCACCGGATACTTTCCGGGACTGGAGCGGACTCTGAATGTGGCTCTCCAGCAAGGATACGACTTCCTAAAATCCTGCCCCGAAATGAGATCCATCCTTCATGACATCCTTCCTACTCCACCGAGAGTGTCTTTCCGCCGCCCACCTAACCTCCGTAACCTCCTAGTCCACCCCTATGAAATCCCCAAACCACCTTCCCTACCTTCTGGCTCCTACCCTTGTAACCGCCCCCGTTGTAAAACCTGCCCTATGCACCCTTCCACCACCACTTACTCCAGTCCCGTAACCCGGAAGGTGTACACGATCAAAGGCAGAGCCACTTGCGATAGTACCCACGTGATCTACCAACTGACATGCCTGCACTGTGAAGCGTTCTATGTGGGAATGACCAGCAACAAACTGTCCATTCGCATGAATGGACACAGGCAGACAGTGTTTGTTGGTAACTAGGATCACCCTGTGGCTAAACATGCCTTGGTGCATGGCCAGCACATCTTGGCACAGTGCTACACCGTCCGGGTTATCTGGATACTTCCCACTGACACCAATCCTTCAGAACTCCGGAGATGGGAACTAGCCCTTCAGCATATTCTCTCTTCCCGTTGCCCACCTGGTCTCAACCTCCGCTAAATTCGAATTCCCACCCACCATCTTAACATCTTTGCCTTGGTTCTCTGGACAGAGCCTCTGCCTCAAGTGGCATCTCTGTCTAACTTCTAACTTCTTTGCTTTCTACAGTTCTACAGTATGTCTGCCTAAGTGTACTTGTGTCTGTGTAAATGTGTGGGTGTATGTGCATTTATTTACCCTCCATTTTTTCCCCCAAGGTAAGTCTTTCCTGTCCCGGGATTGGAATGGCTCCTTACCCCCTTCCTTAAAACCCTCATCATTTCCTTTTCCCTCTCCTTCCCTTCTGCCTGATGAAGCAGCTAGGCTGCGAAAGCTAGCATTTTTGTGTGTGTGTGTGTCTGTGTGTTTATTTGTTGCTATTACTGCCTGTGCCCCTTCGCCTGGTAAGTGTACTTCATCTATTTTTTACGTATATTTTTCCTGTTAGGAATTTTTCCTCTATAATATTCGTATTATATATATATATATATATATATATATATATATATATATATATATATATATATATATATATATATATATATATATAATCTGCAATCCACCCAAAGATGCATGGCGGAGTGTACCCAGTACTATTACTAGTTACTTGCCTTTTTGCTTCTCTCTCTTATAGAATGAGGGGAAAAAATGCTTGAATGCATGTATACAGTATATGATACTGTGCAAAGCATCTGGCTTCTGGGGAAGTGTTATCAAAGAATCCCTAGAAATAAGGATTCATGATAACCTTGAAAACAGAGATGAAGGGTACCAACTTAGTGCAGCATGGAATCCTGAAATAGCAACAATCCGTAGCGAACACACCCACCAACATCCTCTGCAACAGATACAGGCAGAATGATCACATTTTGAGTTGAAAAAGACCAGCTGTTACCCTCACCACCAAACACCGACCACCAGCCCACTGGAGCCTTCTGTGGTCCGATGGAGTGGCAGGGGGGGGGGGGCAGCATGAATATAAAGACCCCTGCTTTCTGCAGATCACATCACTCTGCTTGTGACACCTACCAAAACATCATGATACACTGATGCCGCCATCCGGCTGGAGAACTTCTTCAATTTTTTCTCTGTTCGTCCAACAATGTATATTTATTAGAAAAAAAAATTTGATGAGACTTTGTATTGGAAGTAAGAAAGGAAGTGGTACATTTTATGACATATTCCTATCCTTTCAACATAATCTTAGATGCAATAAAAATTGTGTCATTTAGAAACTCAGGATCAATAATATTGCTGAGCATTTTTGAACAAAACTCCCTACCAACACCCCACAATACCCAAAGCCAAAACAACTCCAGAACACTGTTGTTAACCTTTCTGCCAAAACCCTCAACCCAACAGAAGTTTGTCCTATCCAAAAATCTCACCTGCAGTCCCAAACCCAAATTTTAACCATGTTGGACTTGACAATGACCTTCTCTCCTGTCAATCCCTTCAGTAGAAATATTAATTCATCACCAATCCCCCTGATCAGACACAACCTATTCCAACACTGAACCCTGCCTCTATCAGTTCATACCACCACCCAATGTCACCCTTCCTCACTCCCATCCAATTAACCTCTGGTTACATTCCAAGAGTTCCTATTCCTCATCTCCAACTTGATCTCACCACTGTCTGATTCCTCCGCCTATGAGCTGTGCCAGGATAACACCATACCAAAAGTCCAACATGACCTACAATCCCTTCTAAAATCTTATGGCCCTTCCCAGAACCTCTACCCCAAATCAATCTCCCTGCTCACCCCAACACAACCCTGCTATGTATCTTCTATATGCTCCCAAAAATCCATAAATCTAACAATCCTGGCTGCCAAATTGTTGCTGGTTACTGTGCTCCCACCAAAAGAATTTCAGACATTGTTGATCAGCACCTCTAACCAATTATTTAAAATCTAGCCTTCCATATCCAATACACCAACCACTTCCTTCACTGACTCTCCACTATCCCCACCCCCATACCCATTGAATCCTTACTTGTCACTGTGGGTGACATTTCTAAGTGTCCTTTAGACTCCAACCATAATACGTCATTCCTCATTACCATTTCCAATTACATCCTAACAAACAACTGCTTTTCCTTTGAGGGAAAAAATCTGCAGCTTAGCCATGGGCACCCATATGGCATCCTCCTGTGCCAACCTATTTATCAGCCATCTAGAGAAAACCTTCTTAGCCTCCCAAACCCCAGTCTGGTTCAGGTTCACTACTGATGATATTTTCATGATTTGGGCTCAAGGCTAGGACACCCTAGCCTTGTTCCTTCACAACCTTAACTATTCTACGATCAATTTCTCTTGGTCCTCCCCTACCTGGCATGCCACTTTCCTGGATGGTAACCTCCACTGCAATGACAGCTACATCCGCATCTCCATCTCCACATTTAACCTACTAATTACCAACAATACTTGCACTTTGAAAGCTGCCATCCATTACACCATAAAAATCTCTCCCTTATCCCTTTCAGACACAAGGTTGTAGGCGATGTGACAGTAATATAGAGAGGGATGTTTAAGATAAAAGATACACATAGTAATTCATTACAAAAAAGAAAATTAATTTATTTTTAAAAATTTTGTATTCACACAATTATCTGTTTTTATGATCTGCAACATCTTACAGTAACATGCCTTTGAAAGAAATGACATAATAACATCACACGGTCATATAAAATCAACTGGCTGTCAGATATGATAGTTTCATATGTCAAAACAAGGATATCAACACCTTGTCAACAAGTCTTTCTTGCCGCCATTGTAAGTTTACTGGAAGTTTGCCGACTCTGCTGACTGCTGGTGACACTCAAAAAACCAGACCCGCACAACTGTGCATGCAGGGCCTGAAAGGTACATACCCTTGCCAACCCTGGATGGGGAATTTGCAGTGATGACAAGTCCCTTACCCAATATGCTGTAGCCCTCACAAAGGCAATCACAGACATACATTACCCTCCTGGCCTAGTCAGCAAACATGTTTCTTGTGTCATATCATAAAACACCACCAATCCTCTCCTCCACCCCCAATAAACAGCCATGAAGAAACATCCCTCTTGTCTTCCTATATCACACCAGACTGGAACAATTAAATCACATCCTTGATTAGGGCTTTGATTACCTGTCATCATGCCCTGAAATGAAAGACATCCTACCAAGAGTCTTCCAACCCCTCCTAAAGTGGTGTTCAGTCCCCCACCCAACCTCCACAACACCCTTGTCCATCCTAATGACACTCCCAATCCCAACCCATTATGACAGGGATTGTATCCTTATAGATGACTGTGATACAAAACCAGCCCAGTCCACCCACCTAACACTTCTTATTCCAGATCTGTCACAGGCTAACCCTATAAGAGGCCAGGCTAGTTGTGAAAGCAGCCATGTAATTTACCAACTCACCTGCAATCACTGCATGGCATTTTAAACAGGCATGACAACGAACCAGCTGTCCATCAGTATGAATGGCCACTGTCAAACAGTGGCAAAAACAAGATGAACCACCCTGTGGCACAGCATGTGGTTGAACACAAAACACAGGATTTCAATGGCTGTTATACTATCTGGACCATCTAGATCCTCAGCTCCGCCAGTAGCTTTTCTGAACTGCACAGATGTGAGTTGTCCCTTCCACAACCATCCTGGCTGCAAAGTAAGACAACTTATCATTCGTACAACACATGACTAATATTTCCCTGCCCCCCCCCCCTCCCAATATCCAGTATCCCTCAAATTCATATATTACTTCCAACTGTGTGAGCCTTATTTTATTTATCTAATTATGGAAATTCTCCTCAGAGATGATAAATTATTTTTCAAAAGAGATAGATTGGTTGGCCAGTACTTACCTTTGTGCTGTACCGCTGATAGTAACACAAATGAAGAATAAGTAAAAAAGGGAGGAAAAGGACAAGCTTTCGGAACACAGTTCCTTCATCAGGTGGGAGAGAAGGGAAGAAGAAAGGATCGGAACAGAAGGGAAAGGTAATTCACCACCTAGGTCATGAAGGTGGTGTTTCGGGAGTGTGGAAGTCAGAGATACTGCATATTAGTACTGAGCCAAGCCAGACAGGATATATATGATATGACCAAAGAGGAAAGATCAAGCAGTAAAGAGAAGAGAAGATGAGTGCACTGCTTGATCTTTCCTCTTTGGTCATATATATCCTCTCTGGCTTTGCTCAGTACTAATATGCAGTATCTCTGACTTCCACACTCCTCAAACACCATCCTCCTGACCTAGGTCATGAATTACCTTTCCATTCCATTCCCATCTGTATTTCTTCCCTTCTCTCCCACATGACGAAGGAACTGTGTTCCAAAAGCTTGTCCTTTTCATCCCTTTTTTCTTTATTCTTCATTTGTGTTACTATCAGTGGTACAGCACAAAGGTAAGTACTGGCCAGCCAATCTATCTCTTTTGGAAAATAATTTTATTTATCTTTCTTTAATATTCCAATACCTCCTAATTAATTATTGTATTTTTTTAAACTGTGGTTATTATTTATTTATTTTTTAATTTTTAACATTTTAATTTGCCCCCCCCCCCCATCCCCCGTCCACTTATATACCTCTCCACCTCCCTTTTATCCTATCCCACCTTTACCTTTACTGCATTCCATGCTGCATCTAACATTCTTACCTAACAGAGTCCATCATGCAACATGGAATTATTCCATCCCAACCCTTACTCAACATTCTTCCCCTTCTACTCCATTACTCACTCACTGTCAAGATACTTGTGCTGGAGCAGCTGGAGATGATAGTCATGTGTGCATAGTTATGTCTGAGTGATTGTGTGAATGTATGTGTTTCCTTTCCTAATGTAGGCTATGGCTGAAAATTTAAGTTGTGTGACTGTGATAGTCTATTTTACCTGCCAGTCAGTAGCTCAGTTATCATCTTTACTGTGAGATATTATTCTATTGTCATTGACATACTAATCAGATTTTGCATTGTAAGAAAGAATACTGTTAGACACACATAAACTGTAATTCCATGTCAAATCAACACACTTTAAATTAAAAATTTTCTTTAACATCTCAGAAAGTTATGAAATTTGGTACACTCAAAGTAGGGGTTGACAGCAGGAAAAATACCAAATTTCAAATTTTTATCTCAAATGGTTCTGAAAATAAGGCTATGTAAAGTTCTTGATAAATGGTCAAATTCACACTACAGCAAAAGATTACAACAGTCATAACTCCTCTCCTTTTTACACTAGAAACATGGAAAAGGTGTCATTTTGTAGCATTTTTAATGGCCTTTCCAATTATATATATAACACATTATAGGTTATGATAAAACTTTTCTTTTCAAAACCGAAATTAAATTCTGAAATTCAAATATTTTTAAAAACACTTTTTTTTTTTTAATTCAAAAAATGTATAACATAGGCCATATCATCACTAATTGGTATACCAAGTTTGGTTACAGGATTGCAGTGGGTTCACAGTCAAAGTAATTTAAAACCAAAGGGTGGTTTTGGACTAAATTGCTATTTTTGTACATATGTATCAAACAGATTGTTGTATTTTGATAAAACAATATATAACAAAGATAAAACTAGTAACAATGTATTCTGAATAGAAGTGACTTTTTCTGGAGTATATTTTTGTAGGCCTAGGTAGTTTCGACAATGGAGTTCTTCTTTTGCATTGTTATTGCATCTCTTGTGCCAGCTTTGTTTAGTCTGCAATTGGAGTCAGCAGAGTGCACATGTACATTAGACTACTTTTCTGTTTTAGTACAAACTTCATAGTTTTTAATAAAAAGTTTATTAATGTCATGTGAATAAATACTATCTAGACATTTGAGCTATTAGTGATGGTATAGGTGATGGGACCTACAGGAGTCATCTTCCTGAAAAAATTGGCATTATGATAAATGATGTTGTGAGCCAGTAACACAATGTTACCTTTGCAGAATGAATCAGTACTGCTTCATATGTGACTGGATTTTGTGTTTCCCATAACCTGCAATTTTGGGTATTGACATAGCCTTTAAGGTGAAAATGGGCTTCATCTGTCAACAAAATGTTCCATGGCCAATGCACAAGAAATTGTAGAGTGAATGTGTTTCTCACTGGCAGGTCAGCAGGAAGCAACTCCTGCAGATACATAATTGTATATGGAAAGCAATGCAGATATTGTACAAAATTTGATATACCATGCACAGAGGCATTTCTAATGATCAGGAAATTCCATGTGCATTGCAGTCTTGCTTATCAGTATTTGTCCCTTTCTAACATCCGTCACCTCTTTTCGGAATGACTCAAACTGAGCCCTAACATTTTCCTGAATTACGGAAAGTTTTGTTAGTTCACAGTCTAAACAAAGTCATTCCACTGTAGGTGAAGTTGAACTTATCTTATATGCTGGCTGAAGTCCATTGCGTTGTGAGTTATCTTCGGCATTCACTAAAGAAATTGATTTTACAGGATCTTTTCATAAATTAAAACCATCTCAGTTGATATGGAAACGATTTTATTTCCACTTAAACATTGCACAATAAAAAAAATGCAGCAGCAAGCCAACAGAGCTGCTTACAGGTTTCTGGCCAAACTCCCAAACAATGGTTTCTCTCAAACATCTTTCTACGTAACCACATAATAAGATTGATGACAAAGTTTTGTAATTCATAATTAAACAATATTCTTTTACATTAAATTTGCCAAAATATAGAAGTTAAAACATTACATTTAAGCTTTGACTATTTATGTCAATGTATGTACTTGTTTCATGAAATTTGTATTTAAATGTAGTACACAAATTCAAAGTCATCCTTTTGACTAGTGTTTACAGTGCTCAAATTATTTACATTATGTGAGTTTTCGAAATGCACACATATTTGTTTTGCCAATAGTGTGTAGGTGTATTATTATTGTGACATGGAATTTTAATGTGTTTCAGTTTGCGGTCAAATTATTGATTAATACGGATTTGTATATGGTTGTCGTAGTTTTGTTAATTTCGAAGATAGTTTCTTAGTACCAAATGGATTATTAATTTTAGTGCATGAAAAATTACCAGTATTTAATTTAGGATCTAGTGATATATAAAACATGGTCTGCCCTAATTTATTTAAACAAAAGGTATATATGAAATCATGTTGTGCAATAGTTATAACATGTAGCATTATTGTTTTTATACTAATTAGTATCTATATAGGTTCAGCAATTTCCGAAACTTAGTGTAATGCATTTTTAGTGTTTGCAGCTATTATTTACGAAAGTATTAAAAACTGGAAATTACATAAAAGGTCAGCCAAAGTTACATTTAAATCAATGTACTATTTCTTAAAAGCGTTTTACTAATAGTGTTAATAGAATTTCCAACTGAATGCGAAAATGAGATAATATCACATGTCCAGTAATGAAGTTTTAGTTTAGGTATCAGATCTTTCGTGTTTCTCTGTTGGCAACTGATTTTTAGGAGTAAGCAACATAGCAGAAACGTTACACCTTCTTCTAATGCTATGATTACATCTTCTGTAGAGGACAAAAGGATTCATTTCCTCCCTCTGCCACATTGCATTTGAAACAATCCTGTTTCTTCAAACTTCTTCAGAGCTTTCACAATCATCAGACCACCACCTTTTCTTATGTTCTTCAATGACTGGAATTTCGTTAAAGCAGCAGGAAAAAAAAAAAAAAAAAAAAAAAAAACATCTTCACAGGCACAGTTCTATTCTAAATTGAAAGACGTATAACAGTATTCAATAGGTGGCAAGCAACATGAAACATGCAATGTATCGTAAGCATGTCCCATGATTTGTATCATTGCTGCTGACATTGCCATCTATTGATAAAGTTAGGAACCTATTTCTATTTTTTTTTTTTTTTTTTTTTTTTTTTTTTTTTTTTTATGTTTTTGAGTATTCTCCCTCTACTAAATGAATGGAATGAGATGCAGCTTAGGAATGGAGTAGGAAGGCATGCAAGTGCACACACACACACACACACACACACACACACACACACAAACAAACCACACACACACAGAGAATAGGAGAGGTGTAGATTAGAAAGGATGGCAACTGTTGCTTGTGGAGAAAAGGAAGTTATCATAGGTTGAGACCTGGGTAATTTGGGAGGATCCAGATGGCCTGAATTGTGAGGAAATTGTTAAAATCAACCATATGTTCAGTTGCATTTTGTGCTAAAAGATGGTCTACCTTGTTTTTGACCACAGTATGGCAATGACCATTCATCGTAATAGACGGGAAGTTAGAGGGTATGCCAATATAAAAAGCTGTGCAGTGTTTGCAGCACAGTTGGTTAATTACATAGGTGCTTTCGCAAGTAGTTTGGCCTCTCATTGGATAGGATAAGTCTGTGACAGGACTGGAATAGAAAGCGTTGGGTTGATGGATTGGACAGTTCTTGCGGTGGGGTCTTCCACAGCAAGAAGGGTTGGGGTGGTATAGGGATGGAGTAGGATGTTATGTAGGTTGGTGGGCTTAGACAGGATGTGTGTCATTTCAAGGCAAGATCATAGAAAATCAAATCTTGGCGAAGGGTGCAGTTTAGTTGTTCCAGTCTGGGGAAGTGGGTGACAAGGGTAGTGCTTGTGGCTGGTTACTGATGGTGTAAAGATAATATGGGGTGAGTGGTGATATGACACAGGAAATCAGTTTTCAGACTAAGTCTGGGGGATAGTTTGTCTGTGAAGCCTTTTGTGAGACCTTCAGCATATTGAGAAAGGAAGTTCTCTTCACGGTAGAGATAGTATCCATGAGTGGAAGGGATGATAACTGTCAGTGTAGCTATTGTTCATGGTTGGTATGTTTAATGTGAATGGAAGTGTGGCTGCAGCTATCACTGATGTGTAGGTTGACATCCATGAATGTAGCAATCTTAGTTGATGAAGACCAGGTGAAATGAGTGAGAAAGAAAGAAAGGTGTCCTGGCCCTGAGTCCAGATCATGAAGGTCATCTCTTTTCTATATATATATATATATATATATATATATATATATATATATATATATATATAGAAAAAAGATGACTTACCAAAAGGACCGACTCGTCGATAGAAACAAATAAAATAAAATAAAATTACACACAAACACACACACAAGCTTTCGCAGCCTAGCTGCTTCGTCAGGCAGAAGGGAAGGAGAGGGAAAAGGAAATGATGAGGGTTTTAAGGGAGTGGATAAGGAGTCATTCCAATCCCGGGACAGGAAAGACTTACCTTGGGGAGAAAAAAGGAGGGTAAACAAATACACACACACCCACACATTTACACAGACGCAAGTACACTTAGGCAGACATACTGTAGAAAGCAAAGAAGAAATATATATATATATATATGTATATATGTATATATATTTTATAGAAGGAGACTTTCCAGGTGGGGAAATAGGTATAAAATAAAGATTTTTGACTTACCTAAAGTACAGGCTCGTCAACAGAAACACCAAACACACACAAAAACACACAAACATTCGAGCTTTCGCCACCAGTGGTGGCTTCTTCGGGAAAAAGAGGAAGGAAGGAGAGGAGAAAGGGAAGGATACGGGTTTTAAGGAAATGGAAAAGGAACCATTCCAATCCCAGGAGTGGAAGGACTTACCTTAGGGGACAAAAAGGATGGTAAACAAATACACACACACTCACACATATCCACATCCAAACACACGTAGGCAGACATTTGTAGAAACCAAAGAAGTTGGACAGAGATACCACTTCAGGCAGAGGCTCTGTCCACAGAACCGAGGCAAAGATGTTAAAGATGGCGGGCGAGAATTGGAATTTAGCGGAGGTTGAGACCAGGTGGGCAACGGGAAGAGAGAATGTGTTGAAGGGCAAGTTCCCATCTCCGGAGTTCTGAAAGATTGGTGTTGGTGGGAAGTATCCAGATAACCCGGACAGTGTAACACTGTGCCAAGATGTGCTGGCCGTGCACCAAGGCAAGTTTAGCCACAGGGTGATCCTCATTACCAACAAACACTGTCTGCCTGTGACCGTTCATGCGACTGGACAGTTTGTTGCAGGTCATTCCCACATAGAACGCTTCACAGTGCAGGCATGTCAGTTGGTATATCACGTGGGTGCTATCGCAAGTGGCTCTGCCCTTGATCGTGTACACCTTCCGGGTTATGGGACTGGAGTAAGTGGTGGTGGAAGGGTGCATAGGTGAGTATGTCTGCCTAGGTGTACTTGTGTCTGTGTGAATGTGTGGGCATGTGTGCATTTGTTTACCCTCCATTTTTTCCCCCAAGGTAAGTCTTTCCTCTCCTGTGATTGGAATGGCTCCTTACCCCCTTCCTTAAAACCCTCATCATTTCCTTTTCCCTCTCCTTCCCTACTGCCTGAAGACGCAACTGGGTTGCGAAAGCTTGCGATTGTGTGTGTGTGTGTGTGTGTGTGTGTGTATTCATTTATTTATTTGTGATGCTGTCACACCTGTGCTCCTTCGCCTGGTGAGTAATCTTCGTCTAATATATATATATATATATATATATATGCTGCTAGGAATTTTTCTTCTATAATATTCATGACAAGGGATGTTAAATAGATTCCATATTTCTAGATTTCCAGAAGGTTTTTGTCACTGTACCTCACAAGCATTTTCTAATCAAACTGCCTGTTTATGGAATATCGCCACAGTTTTGGATTCATGATTTCCTGTCATAAAGGACACAGGTCATTGTAACTGATGGTAAGTCATTGAGCAGAACAGAAGTGGTATCTGGCATTCCACAGGGAAGTGTTATTTTTATAAATTATTTATGAGACAATCTAAGTAACTCTCTTAGACTGTTCGCAGATGATGCTGTCATTTACCGGTTAGTTTAGTCACCAAAAGATCTAAAGCAACTGCAAAATGATTTAGATAACATGTCTTCATGGTATAAAAATTGACAATTGATCCTTAATAATGACAAGTGCGGGGTCATCCATATGACCACTAAAAGAAAACTGTTAAACTTCAGTTACAAGATAAATCAGTCAAACCTACAGACTGTCATTTCTACTAAATACCTGGGAGTAACAATTATGAACAACTTAAATTGGGAAGAACACACAAAAAATGTTGTAGGGAAGATGAACCAAAGACTATGTTTCATTGGCAGAAGACTTAGAAGATGCAACAGATCTACTAAAGAAACTGCCTACACTAATCTTGTGCTTCCTATTTTGGAGTTTTAGGTGTTCCTTTTCTCTGCCAGCTATTCGAGAATGTAACTATAGAGAAATATCATAAAAGTGGTTTGATGAACCCTCTGACATTCACTGCAGACTATCCATGTAGATGTAGAAGAAGTTATTTTGCTACTCAAATACGAAAACTCATTTAGGCCCTCATACTTTTATTGTCTCATTACCTAATCTAATTCTTTCAGCATCCCCTTATTTTCTGACACTAGATTCCCTTACTCTTGTTAATGTTCTTTTTATACCCTCCTTACAAAACACTGTCCATTCCATTTAATTGCTCTTCCAGGTCTTTTCCTGTCTCTGACAGAATTACTATGTAATCAGCAAACTGTATTTCTTCTACCTGAACTTTAATTGCTTCTCCAAATTTCTCTTTGCATTCCTGTATAAGTTGAACAACAATTTGGAAAAGCTATACCCTGTATTACTTCCTTTCCAAGTATCAAGACCCTTTCATGCCCTTTGACTCTAACAACTGCAGTCTGTTTTTTGTACAAGTTGAATATAACTCTTTGCTCCCTGTATTTTGCCCCTGTTCCCTAAGAATTTGAAAGAGTGCATTGCAGTCAACATTATCACATGCTTTTTTCAGATCTGCAACTTCTAAAAATGTAGCTTAGCCTTTCCTTAACCTATTGTATAACAAACGTCATATTGTGAATATTGCTTCCCTTGATCCTACATTTCTCCTAAATCCAAACTGATCTACACCAAGGTCAGATCCACCAGTTTTTCCATTCTGCTGTATACAGCTTGTGTTAGTATTTTGCAACCATGACTTATTAAACTGAACTTCCATAATTTTCACATCTGTCTGAATTTGCTTTCTTTAGAATTGGAATTATTATATTCTACTTGTAGTCGGAGGGTATTTCCCCTGTGTCATGCATCTTGCAAACCAGGTGGAACAATTTCATCATGCCTGGCGCACCTAACAATATCAGCAGTTCAGACAGAATATCATCTACTCCAGGGGCCTTATTTTGACTCAAATCTTTCAGTGCTCTTTCAAATTCTTCTCACAGTATCATATATCCTATCTCATCTTCATCTACTTTCTCTTCCATTCCTAGAATACTGCCTTCAAGTTAATTTCCTTTGTTTATGTCCTCTATATATTCATTCCATCTTTCAGCTTTCCCTTCTTTGCTTAGTACTGGTTTTCCATCTGAGCTCTTGATAGTGATGCAGCTGCTTTTCATGTCTGCAAATTTTTCTTTTACTTTCCTGCAAGTGATATCTACCCTTCCCCTAGTTACACATTCTGCTATGGTTTTGCATTTGTCCTCTAGCCACACCTGCTTAACCAGTCTGCACTTCCTGTCATCCTCACAGACGTCTGTACTCCCTTTTGCCTGTTTCACTTGATGTATTTTTATATTTTCCCCCCTCATCAGTTAAGTTCAGTATCTCCTGTGTAATCCAGGAATTTCTATTGGGCCTTCTATTCTGCCTATATGATCCTATGCGGTCCTCACTACTCTATCTTTCAGAGCTACCCATTCTACTTCTACTATTTTACTTTCGCCAGTTCCTGTCAATCCTTCACTAATGCTCCCTCTGAAACACTCAACCATCTCTGTTTCCTCCATTTTGTCCAGGTTCTATCTCCTAACTGTTTAAGTTTTAATCTACAGTTCATAACCAATAAATCAGGGTCAGAATCTTATCTGGCCCTGAATGTGTCTCACAGTTTAAAACCTGGTTTCTAAACTTATGTCTGACAATTATAAAGTCAATCTGGTACTTTCCAATGTCTTCTGGACTCTTCGACCTATACAACCTTCTTTCATTATAATTGAATCAAGTGTTTGTGATGATTAAATTGTGTTTAGCAAAAATTCTACTAAGTGTTCTCCTCTTTTATTCTTTTTCCCGTCCATATTCACTACTACATTTCCTTTCCTTGTCTTTCCTATTAGTGAATTCCAATCACCTATCACAGTCAAGTATTTATGCCTCTTAACTTTCTGAATATTTTCTTCTATCTCCTCACACATTTCTTCGATCTCGTCATCATCGGCATGTAAATTAGGGCGGAGCCCTTATCTCTGATGATGGAGCCAGCCCTTGGGTCATCGTGGAGCCGACCTGTACTGTGCTGGGCCTCACCCCTGCTGCTGGAGACAGCATCCCCAGGTGTGGAGGTGTCCCCACTAGTCGCAGGCATCGCCAAAGGCATAGAAGGTGTCATCAGGGAGAGCGAGGCTACCCCATCTGCACAGCAGGGGATCTCATGCAGGGTACCAGACATGGACCCCCTGGCACCACAGCCGGTGTCACAGAAGTCACCAGCAAAGAAGGAGCAGTGAAGAATGACAGCAGAGTTGAAGGGTACAGGGGAGGCTGTGGAAGGGGTAGTGACAGAGTCCGTGGAGGTGGAGATGGCCTGAGTGGGGCCCGGGTTGTAACTGATCCCAATGCTTGTGTACCACATTTCCCGGCGAGCGGACAAAACACACGTGATGGTCCCGGCAGGCTATGACGATACCCGGCACTCCTGGGGCTGCGGCTAAACCCCCACACACAGGTGGTAAAGCCTGGGGAGTAACAGTTCGGCAGCTGTGCAGAAGGTGCCTGGATTTGTGGCAAGAAGAGATGGAGCAACATGCGTGGTTGGCGGTTGAGCAAGTGTTCTGGAGGTCTTTGATCACCCACCAGAGTGAATCGGTATGAAGAGTGGAACCAGAGGAGAGCCTCATCCACTGAAGAAGATTCAACATATTTGCACATTTAGACTTTGAATGTGCGGACCAACCGTTCCGCCTCACAAATCGACTGGGGATGGAAGGGTAGGGACAGGACATGGCAGACCCCCAACTGGGCACGAAAATCCTGAAAAGCCATAGAGGTAAATTGAGGGCTGTTATCCAAAACCAAGATACATGGTAGGCCTTCAACAGCAAACAGTTTGGAAAGGGACTGAGTGGTCATGGTCATAGACATCACAGGGCAGCATACAACATAAGGAAAGTTCAAATACATATTGATTACAAAAAACCAATAAGGGACCAGCATAATCCACATGGATGTGCTCCCAAGATGCGTTTGGCCAAGGCCAAGGGGCAATAGATGCCCACAGAGCTGCCTCTTGAGAGGCACAAGATGAATAAGCTGACACCAAGTGTATAATATCCCCGTCCATACGTGGCCGAAACATGTGCCTCCGAGCCAAAGTTGTGGTGTGTGAGGCTCCCCAGTATCCCTCATGCATCAACAACAGGACTCTTGAGCATAGGGCAGAAGGCACAACCAAGTGAGGCAAATAAGAGAAACTCCTCATATTAGGACAAGAACCACTGAAAAGAATAATAATTCCGCAGGCAATATGAAGTCTGGCGCAGGGAAAGATCGGGCCATGATGAATGTATCTCAAGACAGTGCCCAGCACTGGATTGGAAGAGACAGCCGCCGATAATTCAGAAAACATGATAGGGAAACCCTCAACCATAGACTTTGCATCATCATCCAAATAAAAAACAGTGAAACTCTTACTGATCAAAATCAGAGTCCTGACGACAGGAAAGGCAAGACAGCATGTCAACATTGGAATGCTGGATGTTGGACCAGAAATGAATTTCTTCATTGTATCAGGACAAGAAGAGTGCCCAGCACTGAAGATGATGGGCAGCCTTATCCGATAAGTGAGACCAACAGCTTGTGGTCCATGATGAGGTGGAACTTGACACCATAGAGGTACACATGAAACTTTTTAAGAGCGTAAACAATAGCCAATGCCTCTTTTTCAACTTGAGAATAGTGTTACTGAGTCTGAGTCAACGTTTTAGAAGCATACGCAATGGGGCGTTCAGAACTATCTGAGTACTTGTGTGCTAGCACTGCTCTGACACCGTACTGGGGGACATCGGTAGTGAGGACCAGGTGCTGTCCCGGACTGTAGGGGCCAAGTAAGGAGCCGACATTAGAAGCCGCTTGAGCCAACAAAATGCACATTCACAGTCTTCTGACCACCAAAAGGGTACACCCTTATAGAGCAGGTGGTGAAGGGGCTGCGTAATAGTAGCTGCACCCCATATAAAATGGTGGTAGTAGCCAATCTTGCCTAAAATCATCTGCAAATCCTTGGCGGACATGGGCCACGGCAAAGTAGTAATGGCTTCCATGTGATCTGCAAGGGGCACACCCCTGCCGATGAGATCTGGAACTGGAGGTATAGGATCGATGACTGGAAAAAACAAGACTTTGCCAGATTGCAGTGGAGTTCATCAGCCCGTAAGACCTGAAAAAGGGCCCACAGGTTGTGAAGATTCTCAGCGTTAGTGGCTCCATGACCACTATGTCATAAAGGTAATTTACATAGCCTGGAACTGGGTGCAGAAGTTGCTCCAGGAAACATTGGATGATCGCTGGCGCACTGGCTACGCCAAATGGTAACCGTTGGTACTAGTAAAGGCCAAAAGGCGTGTTAACAACCAACAGGCATTTGGAGTCCTCATCAAGGTAAAGTTGTAGGTATGCCTCCACCAAATCCACCTGAGAAGAAACCTGGAAGCCTGATAGTAATGCCAACAACTCGTCTGTGCAGGGCAAACAATAGGAGTCAATCACCGACAGCACACCTTGAAGTCGCCGCAGATGTGTAAGGAGCCCAAGGGTTTCTTAACAATGACCTATTCACAAGAAGAAATGGGGCACAAAACCTGCAGAGATTGAAGGCAGTCCAGCTCAGCTTTCAATTGGTTTCTTAAGGCCATGGGAACCTGATGGGCACAAAAAAATTCTTGGTCGTGCGTAGGCTTCATTGTAATATGGGCCATAAACCAAATTTACCAGAAAAGAGCGATGGAAATTTCTGACAAAGAGATCCCAGCTCTTAAAAAGGCACCATCTCAGACAAAAGATTGACAGAATCACAAAGAGTAAAGCCAAAAGAAGTAAAGGCTTGCAAGCCAAAAATATTTACTGCTGCCATATCATCCGCCACTAAGAAGGTGACTGAACCACCACAGATTTGTAGGCCATGGGGGCAGTAAATTGATCCACCACTGGAATACATTGGTGACTATAACTGTGCAAGGCCCATGCCACCTGAGATAATGGGGGTGCCCCCAGCCACATATAGGTGTGCAAGTTTAGCAAAGAAACTGAAGCTCCTGTGTCCACTTGTAAACACATGGATTTGTCAAAAATTAGCACCTTGACCAATAATTTGGAGGGATAAGTCTGCTACCCTTGTATGAGGTCAATCTCCATGTCAATATCTCTAGAAGACTGCTGTGAATGGCATACCAAAGCCATATGCCCTTTTTTTTTTTTTTTTTTGCATTCCACGCAGGGCAGCGCAGCTGCTGTTTACCCTGTGGTGGCTGGCGGCCGTGTGTGGGGCGAGTGGGGCAATCCTGCACTGCCGTGACATCATCACCATCCCCAAATGATCTCTGTTCCTCTATGTCAGAAACTGCAGCCACTCCCTCCCTCCCCCCCCCCCCACCTCCCCAGCTTCAATTTTGTCCCGTGAGGCCCGGGAATATTCAAAGGATTGAGCAATATTGAGAATGTTCACTGAGATGCAGAATTGTGTCCCAAACCATGCCATCTGCATAGGATTCCTTGTGTGTAGCCTTGACAAACAAGCAACAGCAGCTAAGCTCGTGTAACTCTGCCGCCCAACATGTGTCCGAGGCCAATAGTATGACGACAGGAGATGGTACATGTTGTCAAAGCATAATGCCGCGGGTTCCTGCAGGGGGGCAAATTGACCCAACACCTGATAGATACATGGTGATATCCAAGAGAGAAACAAAGCTTTACACAATGCCGGATCTGACACACCAAAGGTGATGAAATGTTGGCATAAGCACTTTTTATATGAATCCCAATCTTCCAGGCTATTGTCAAATGATGAGGGCAGCAGAAATAAAGGAATGCTCTTAGTAGGAGCCGATGATGATGCACCAACCAGCAAAGCTGACACAGTAGAACCCACCGGAGTGGAGTAGCAATATTCTGTGACAGACCTCATGATTATGACCAGATTTTGCAGGAAATAAGTCAGAAATTGCACCCAAGGATGGAGTTGCAAGTCCCTATCAGCAGGCATGACCAGGAAACTGTAGCCCACATAGCTGGCAAGAAACAAGCATAAAATTGACGCACCTTTTTCACCATGTTCTAATGGTCACACTACAACAACTAGACCCATATGATGCGAACCACACACTTATGATGATGAATAGCAACTGCCCAAGTGGAGAACAGCCTCATGCGGGGTACCGGCAGTCGCTAGGTGGCATGCCAGCTGCCACCAGTGCCGCTGTCTTGCGACCGGCGGCACACACATAGGTTGCAGCATGTGTTATTCGGAGTGTTGTACGCTGCAACATTACAACACCCACCATATCTAACTTTAACCTATCCATTTCTCTTTTCAAATTTTCTAACTTACCTAATCACACTCCAATCTGTTTTTCTTGATGACGACATCCTCCTGCGTAGTCCCAACCCAAAGATGCGGATGGGTGACTATTTTACTTCTGGAATATTTTACCCAAGAAGACACCATCATCATATATTCCTGTAATAGAATGCATGCCCTTGGGAAAAGCAATGACTGTAGTTCCCCCTTGCTTTCAGTCACTCACAGTGACTGCATGGCAAAGCCACATTAGCTGATGTTACAAGGCCAGCTCATTCATTCATAAAGACTGTTGTCCCTCTCACTACTGTAAAGGCTGCTGTCCCTCTTCAGGAACCACATGTTTGTCTGTCCTCTCCACATATACCCCTCTACTGTGGTTGCATTTAAGGCATGGGTATCTGTATTGCTGAGGCAAGCAAGCCACCTCACCCCAGCAATGTATGTGGTTCATAGGGATGGTTGATACAGATGGAGAAAATTGTCAGTACGAGAGAAAATTGTGAAACTGACTCAGGTTTAATAACAAAAGGTAATGAGACTAGACTGCAGCTCTTTGTAAAGACAATCACATAGCCACAAACAAGCTCATATAAAACACAAACACACTCATCACTCAAATTTTGGCCATAGCCATCATCAAGAAATGGAATACACAATATATTTACACAATCACACAAGGACAACTCATGCACATATGACTTCCATCTGTGGCTGCTGCAGCTTGAGCCACACTATATTTTCACCTCCCTTCATTTAAATTCAGTATCTAGTGTGTAATCCAGAGATTTCTATTAGGTCTTGTCCTCCTGTCTATATGACTAAGTCAATGAGGTGCTGCAACAGATGAATCTTATTCTTCCTCCTCACATCGCAGATTTGTTCAAACATTGCCTCACAATTACTTATTTCAAATGGAACAATGTTTCTATGAACAGACAGCTATGGGGAGCCCCTTAAGCCCAGTTATAGCAAATTTCTAAACGTAAAAATCTGAGGAACAGGCATTGAAAACAGCAAACAAAAAATGTGACATTTGGTTCCACTATGTATACGATACTTTTGTTGTGTCGAGGCATGGTAGAGAGGAACTATATCATTTCCTTGAACACCTCAATGGGATTAATCCTAGAATTCAGTTTACCATGGAGAAGGAGGCATACAGAAAACTGAAATTTCTTGATGTGTCTTTTTTCAAAAAGGGAAATAGCAGCTTGGGCCATACAGTTTATCAGAAGCCCCCCCCCCCCCCCCCCCCACACACACACACAGACCATTGTCTGCGTTGGGATTCAAACCACCATCCACAATAAAAGTGGGGAATAATAAAGACATCGGCAGACAGAGGAAGCAACATATGCAAACTGTAACTACTCAATGCAGAATTAAAACACCTGACTGATGCTTTACTGAAGAATGGCTATTCATCCACAGAGATAAGGAGAGCGTTGTGACCACCATGTATAATTCAGAATGATGAAAAGGTTCCTGCCTTTTATTAAGGATTTCACGAACTGCATTGGTAAAATTTTGATGAAACTGAATGTCGCCGTAATATACATACCTACTCGGAAGATAAAGGATCACCTGAAATCAGCAAAGGATGCTCTAAAACTGCTGGAAAAAGCAGGAATTTATACGATTCCATATAGGTGTGGAGAATATACATGGGAACCACAAAAAGAACAGACAAAGAACTACTACAAGACCACAAAGGTAACTGTAGAAGGGGAGAGACTGACAGTTGCTGAACATGTATTTCAACCAGAAAATCACCTTACTCAATTTTTTAAGATTCAGGTTTTAGCAGCCACAAATTTATACCACAAAAGACTGTACAGGGAGGAGAAATTGTTAAACACCCCTACAACTGCAATAGGATGGAAGAGGTCATGAAACTGAATGAAATCTGAATTCCAGTGTTGAAGAAGAAATGTAACAGTCTTCCACCATGGGATGATACTAACAATTGACAATGGCAATTGGCAATGGTGAATTGGGCACACCTATCCAAAACATCTGACATCACACTTCTGTGTTGAGCACGGGAAAACGGAATTCAACTGCAGTCAGTAATGAGCCAATGGTGTCTATTGGCCATTCAAAAGATTCACGATCCCTCTTGAGAATTTCCTCCATAGATGAGGACGAAAATTTGGATTCATTAACACATCCACAAGACCACAGCCATGAAAATTTTAGCAATATTGACATATCCAGCCATGACAGTTTACATTTTACAATTTTTAAGTGAGTTTATTCAGGCCACAGGCTTGTTATTAAGGACACACAGTCTTTTCATGAACCTTCCAATGATCTCAGGTGGCCTTAGAGGCCAGTAAAACACATAGTCCTATGCTTAATAATGGTGACCCAGAGGCCCACCTTTCCATTTACTTGCATAACTTTGTGAACTTCACGCAGTACCGATCCTCAGTCTGCCATCAACTCAGACACGGCTTACAAGAAACTTCCCTGGCTTCACAGGCAAGAGTATCACATTAGTATTTTCTGCTGAAACAGAGGTGTCACCTACTTCAATGCACTGTCATTTTCTTATACTTCTCATTTTTGTAGTTGCTGCGTGTAATTATGGGATGTTGGTATATGCAGGGGTATTGAGTTTAAATCTGGTGTTGGCATGGGAAGTGTGGTAGAAGAACCATATTCTTGGTGGTATAGCAGAAACAGGTGGTAAACGCTACCTTAATGCAGAAGAAGCAACTTGGCTGGCCGTGGTGTCAGAGGACGATACATGTAGCTTCATGCCCAGACAGGAGAAATGCCGAAGGAGCAAGGGATCCTATCTGACTATGCTGAAGTTAGATGAAGGCTGGGCCAAACAGCACTTGATGTGTAAAACCATAAAAGAGGAAGTCACACCAGCATGTAACAGGATAACTATGAATGGGAACCCAGGATGCCATTAACCTGGGTGACCAGGAGTAGATGCAGCCAGAAGCAAAGGGATTGTCTCTTTGAAGGTGAGGTGACAGCCCTTTAGATGTTCAGAGAGAGAGAGAGGTATAGAAATGCTCTTCCTCAGTGTGGGAAGAGAGTCTTACTTACAGTTTTGGCACCAAAAACACACAGGAATCATTCTTATTTGTAGAAAGGGTGTATTCATATGCCATGTTCCTGCCAAGCTATTCTTGTGAGATTTCATTGGGTTAACTAGGCACCAGCTTCAGAATTGGTCAATGGAAAAGCATCAACCAAGAGCTGTAAAAGAAAGTTCTGTGAAGTACTGGGGCGTAGCTCATTGCCTCTTGAAGTTCTCTTTGATTGGCGCTCTCAGTAATGGGTGGCTAAAATTTAATGGGGAAAAAGTAATCTACTACAAATAATGCAGGTAAGACATAGAATTGCAGTTCATTGACTTTTAATGTATTGTTAGTGCCCAATTGTCCACATTTATGACCAGCGTACAAGTCACATTAAGAGTATCTACAACCCAGTACACACATTCCACATGTCAATAATAGAAATTTACAAAGTTTGTGTGTGGAATACAAATGCCCGAGGTGTATATTTTAGTGTGGCAGCAATATTAAGGATTAATAACCACAGATACACTGTCTAAACACCTAACATTGAAGAACTTTTACACTATTGTTTATAATCGGAATTGAGAATGACGTGGATTGTGCCCCTGGTACATAATGAAACAAGACTCAAAACAATACTCATTACCGGTGTGGTTTATGCCACCTAACAAAGCTGAAGCAAGACTCATTTAGATGGCACAAAAGCATACCTCATTCAGAGAATGTCACTGGAAATTACATATTGTTAATTGGCTCCATTAACTTAATTATAATGGAGAAGTAAACAATTACATACAACTGGCTATAGTAAAAGATAGTGTAAATAATACTGAGTAAAATGATATATTGATTTCAGTTAAGTTAATAGTGTTTCATTTACATATTTAATGAAATATGTTTGTCAATAATAATTTTGTAATAAACAGTAATTATACAGAAACCAATGAGGGCAATACTTTCCTAACATTAATTGTGAAACATAATAATACCTACTTTAATACTAAGAGAAAAGTACTTACTTAGCCTTAACAGAAATACTAATTAGCCCAATATATGACGTACAAAAATACACCTCTTGCATGATCTAATTAATATTTGCTAAGTAAACAAACTTCTGTGACATGAAATAAAAGAAAATAACTTCAGCTAGAAACATTAGAAAAAAGAATAACAAAAGTTTTGGAAAAGAAAATGATAACAGACTAATTACATTCACATCTATTATTATGCAGTACTGGTATCGGGAAGTTCAGTAATGCAAGCAGATGGGAATAAATCGCAAATGCTTTGTTACATGTCCTCATGGTTGTCTTAAGAAATTCTGGTCTCTACTGTACACCAGTGGCACATAGGAGTCGCAAATTTTCAAAATATTCTTGGTACTTTTACTGGCATTTAATTTCCTTTTGAAGTATAAGTCAAATTTCTGTACTAAGATAACGTTCACCAAGGCAGCAAGCACCTTCCGTGCACCAATGAGAGGTCACTGCCCTGCCCCCAATTCCAGTCGCCAGCCGTACGTTTCAATACTGCGCGCCAGGTTCCATTGACCCTAGTTTGGCAATCCTCTGTACCAGCACTTGCAGCAACTACCGGCCCCAAAACTGCTGAACAACACGCTATTACCGAGCCATAACCAAAGAGTGCCAGCCAAACAGAACCCATTACGTGGAGCTACCAAAAGATTCCCACCAATCAGGGACTAGAGCGTGTAACGCCCTAGTTCGGTGTCCGCTAGTTGCAAGACGGGCAGTGAGTCCATGAGAGATTCTGCGTTCAACTCTTGACCGAGCAGCACGATTCCCCCGCTCTTCAGCCAGCCGGGCTAGCACCTGCAGTCTCCTAGCACAATTTCAAACTCCTATCTACCACTGGTGCCACTCCTCAGGCCTTAAGAACCAGCTCATGTATCCCTTAATTGGGTATATCCCTTCTTCTGGAGACGAAACCTGCTGTGTGTACTCATGATTTCCCCAATCACTCCCCAAACCCCGCACGGAAATTATACCCTGCCTCCACCTCTTGAACCCATCCTGTACACTACCTCCGGGGAGTCAGACATGGTTATGGTTCTGTTAAGTTAAGGAATTCTAGGCTTTACCTCCAGGAGAGTCAGATGTGTTGGCTCTTTTTCCATCTTGAGTTCAATTCTGGTGTCTACCTTCTGCAGAGCCGGACAGGAAGTTTTTTGAAGTATCATTTGGTCTCCGAATTGAGAGTCAGTTTGGGAAAAGATAACTACTGTTCATACTTGCGAGTGTAGAACACAGTCTGTTTGTATTCAGAGGTTAATCTTGTGTATTTGCTCTGGGATTAATATATGTTCTTTTGCACAACTAGTTTCAGCACTTCAACACTCACTAAAAACTTCTGTGCAGTAAGACCACATCTGAGGAGTTGGTAGAAACTCCTTGTGTATGAAGTGAGCCAATCTGGCAGTGGCAGCGGCATAATGGTTAGTGTAATTAAAGTAAAAGTGCTCTGACTGATTGTCATTTAACATTCCTTGTCAGGAGTGTACTTGTTGGGCACATTCTGCTTGCATGCTGATTCTCATGGCATTATACTCAGCTGCAGTTTCTCCGTGCCACAACATCCCATCCAGTCAGTAGCCATTCCCATTGGTAATGTACGTGCAGCTTCGGCAATAACTTGACAAACTGCCTACCATGAACGTAACCACATGCTTGTACTTACTTGTTTTATGTTTGTAAAAGGCGATAACATCTTATACGCCAAGCAGGATAGCTCAGTAGATCACTAGGTTTTTTCAGTGCCTCCTCACTATCTACTTTGGCATCTGTAGATTGCTTTCTGCATAATTAAATCAATCACAAAAAAGCAACATATAAAATAATTACACATAAATTGAAAGTATTTTCATAACAAACCAAAAAAAGAAATTAGGTGCATAAGTAACTTACGACTAGAGCACTGCTGGATTTGTTTTTATAATTTAAACTGGACAATTTACAACAATAACAAAACTTTGGCATGAACAGATCATGAAAAACAGTTCAATAGGTTACAAAAGACATTGGGAAATGTTAGTGATGAGATCTGTTAATTAAAGTGAATAATTGCACAATATTGTTACAAGGTTGTTTACAAACATAAATAATTTAACAAAATGGTTTAGAAAACATTGTTATTGTAATGGTGAAATAGTTTTATATTATATTGTAACAATCTGTGAATATCTTCATCGTTATAAATAAGTAAAGCCCCAGATACATGTAGTACCCTGATTTTCAATTTACAAACAAATTATATCCTATGGGTTAAATTCATTACAAGGTCAAACAAGAGATGGCCACAACACATGACAACCAAGCATCAGGACTGCAGAGCTTTAAGTATTTTGAGAAGTTCAAGAGAAAGAATAATGTCCTTGATTAACTGTGTAGTGACAGGGAACTCATGGTGTTCTGTTATGGTAAGATGGCTCCAGACATGCAGCATGATATCCACTGGAAGGACCACACCATAGAACAGTTTCATGATGCCCCCAGGGCAATGGATGATATGTATAGTGTGCAAAGAGTCCTGCAATGCTAGGGTAATTTGTGACCCGAGCACAACTTTCATACCCTCTATCATAAGCAACACAATTTCAGAAGAGGCCCAGCTGATCACATGGGACCACCCCAACAGGCCACCTACTTTCAATTCCAGCAATCTCCCGAGGTAACGGAAACAATAACAATGACAAAAAAGAGAGAGAGAAAGAACGAACAGGGGGGCCACATAATAATGGAGAACAAACAAAATTAGAATCCACAAAGAAGTAAATGACTAGAGTAGGATGGCCCAATGAACCACCTCAACAGGAAAACCTGAATGCCCAGAATGCCAATGTGAGAAACTGGTGCAATGACCATCCAGGGCAAAATAACTGGGGGGCATCACAGTCATAAAATCAGGGAGAAATCAGTGAGATCTGTCCACCAAAGCTCTCACACAACCAACAGGAGACGAGACAGCAAAAGAATAATTGACAAATAACCAATGTAGCGAAGCCTCAATATAAACAGTGTCCTAGAATACGGGGACATTTTCAAGTTGTTGAAACAAGAAAAGGAAATGACTTCCAGGGTGGATACCCACATAATTGTAAAAATGATATGTAAGGTACAATTAAACACAATTGTTGATACCGGTAGCCAAATCACAGCAATGACAGAAAGTTCATAGAAAGTCTGTAATGTAGGGCACCAGTGGCTGACACTACTAAGGCAAAAGACTAAAGTTAAGAGCAACCTAGTCGGAAAGTACAATGAAGTACCAATGCAATTTTTACAGGGTACAAGTTTTTGCAACTCTGGACTTGTGGTCGAGTTTCTGGCAGATTGTGCTCCACTGAGAGTGTCAGAAATACACAGCCCTTTTAGAATTTTGGCAAATCCTACCAATTCAAATAACTTCCCTTACATAGAATTTTCTATGGAACATAATTTAATCATAACAAATACTTGGTTCAATAATCATGAAAGAAGGTTGTATATGTGGAAGAGACTAGGAGACACTGGAAGGTACGAGTTACATTTTATAAAGATAAGGCATAGATTTAGGAACCAGGTTTTAAACTGTAAAACATATCCAGGGGCAAATGTAGAATCTGACCATATCTTATTGGTTATGAACTGTAGACTGAAACTGAAGTAACTGCAGAAAGGTAGGAATACAAATAGATGGACCTTGATAAATTGAAGGAACCTGAAGTTCTTGAGAATTTCAGAGGGAGATTTAGGCAACAAATGACAGAAACAGAGTAAAATGAAACAGTAGAAGAGGAATGGGTAGCTTTAAAAGATCAAATAGTGAAGGCAGCAGATGACCATATGCAGATTGGGAGGGGGTATGAGCCCCCAGAGAAACTACATACATGAATCCAGAAATGCAGTTTATTGTTATCATCTACATTTACAGAACCAGGCTGAGGAAAACATGGTCAGTGGCCACAGAGACACTGTTGCCCCAAAGATATTGGCCCAAATATAGACACTGAGTTTTGTAGTTGTATAGATTGATGTGGTCATGCCAACACAACAAAATATAAAGGCAAGACCTACAAAAATCCTTGGATATCACAGGAAATACTAAATTATATAAAAAATAGAAAACGGATGACTTACCCAAAGGACAGGCTTGTTGACAGACACAAATAAAATCACACACAAACACACATACAAGCTTTCGCAATCGTTGGTTGCTTCTTCAGGAAAAGAGGAAGGAAGGAAAGGAGAAAGGGAAAGATACGGGTTTTAAGGAAGTGGAAAAGGAGTCATTCCAATCCCAGGAGTGGAAGGACTTACCTTAGGGGAAGAAAAGGAAGGTAAACAAATACACACACACTCACACATATCCAAACGTAAACACCCCTAGACAGACATTTGTCTGTTTTTGTATAAATTAAATTGACGAAAGGACAAGGTATAAAAATGCAGTTAATGGAACAGTTAAAATGGAGTACAGACAACTAATAAATGAGATTTGACAGGAAGTGCAAAAGAGCTAAGCAGGAGTGGCTAGAAGCCAAATGCAAATCTGTAGAAGAATGTATTGTTGTGGTTTCACATACAATGTTTGACATTGTCACCGTGTGATTCCACGAAACTGACTATAGGGGCGCTGCTCTCAATATAGTGCTACGGCAGCGCCAATCAGGACACAGTGTGAGAAAGAGCTCAGCTACAAAGGCAGTTCCTGTAGAACCACTTCAGTGTGTTCATCTATTAGCTTCTCAAGCTTATGTTCTGTATGAATTCTGAAAATGGAAATAAACTTCATTTAAAGTTACTACACTCTATTGGTGACAACAATGTTGCTGCAGTAAACACGCGCCCACAGCATTGGCCAGGCAGTCAACACAACATGAAGCAGCAGAATAAACGTTCGTGTTCTCTTACTTCCTTCCTTCCTTGTTGTTTCACAAGGATGCAGGTGAAGATTGTTGCATTGGGAGACTTGCCACCAATGCAAAAAGAAGGGTGAAGGGCAAATACTGGGAATGGATGTCAGGATGCAGGGCGACACTGGCTCAAAGGCCACTATTATTAACTCACAGACCTATCTAAGGCTGGGTTCTCCAAGAATGTTGGTTGTTATGCATCACCTATGCACTTGTAATCAGCAGAAGATTTCACTTCTGGGTCAATTTGATGTAGATATTTCCTACATATCTGTTATGTGCACTGTCAGTGTGTTTGTTGTTGACAGCAGTGGCACTGAGAATTTATTTGGGTATGATGCCTTTTGCATTTTTGGATTCTCAGTAGATGACTCAGTGCACATCATCTACAATGCATTCTTTATGCTCAGCTTGATTCTTTATCAGAGGCCTTTTCCATGCTCGTTTCTTCTGACCTCTAGGCTGTACCACCAATTATGACGCACATATTACTCTCAAACCTGTTGCCCACTGAGGTTTTCACAGGCCCAACCCACATCTGTTGCCTTGCATGACTCAGTCAAATGGGAGCTTGATTAGCTGACTCTTTCAGGTGTATTGCATTCCATCTCTTCCAGCAAGTGGTCCTCTCCCCTCGTTATCATTAAAAAACCTAATGGCAGTCTTCACCTCTATGGTGATTTCAAATCATCCGGCAATGCTCATTGCCTTATTGACAAGTATCCTATGCCTTGCCCTGAAGAACTGTATTCAAAGTTTGCCAGGGTCAGTACTTATTGTAGATTGACCCATCTGAAGTATATCACCAGCTTCCGTTGGATGTTTAATCTTGCCAGTTTCTTGTTCTCGACATTCCATTTCATCTTTATCAGTATCAAGGGTTGCTGCTTGGGGCTGCTAGTTCCCCCGCCATCTTTCCATGATTTTTTGGAACAGTTGCTCACTGCTGTTCCTGGCTGTATCAATTATCAAGATGACATTGTTGTAACCAGGGCCACACTGTTGAACATCTCAGCAAACTTTGGACACTGCACAGTCTTACAGTCTGCAGAGTTAAAATGGAACCTCCAGAAATCTATTTTTTTTTTCAACAGTCAATTGTCTACAAGGGTTTTCAGTTATGGAGCAAAGATATTCATCCTCTTCAACAGCATGTTGCTGCTAGTGAGGGTCTCCCTCATCTGATATTGGTCAAGGAGCTTCAGGCCTTTTTTGCTGTCTGCTGCAACAGTGGCTCATCCACTACACCGGTTATCCTGGACAACATTTGGGTCTAGCCACCGACACCTCTCACTGTGGGATTGGTGCTGTTTTGGCGCATCGATACACTGATGGCTCAGAAAGTCCAATTGCTTATGTGTCGAAGACCCTCACTGCTGCACAATGGAAGTATTCCCAGATAGAAAAGGAGGCTCTGGCCAACAAGTATGCCTTGAAAAAGTTTGCTGTCTTTATTTATAGGGCAAGGTTTCAACTAATCAACGATCACAAGCCATTAATTTCTCTTTTCCATCGCTCGACCTCGCTCCCTGACAAGCTGGCCCAATGCCTCCAATGTTGGGCTCTGCTCCTTTCTCATTACAACTATGATATTCTTTCTCGACTCACTGCTCAGCATGCCAATGATGATGCATTGTCCCATTTGCCAATGTGACCAGACTTTGTTTTCAACCATGATGAACTGCTGTGCTTTCATGTGGGCGATGCTGAACAAAGCATTGTTAACGGGTTCCCCATCAAAAGTGGCAGGTTAGCCATGGCTACTGCTTCTGATTCTGTTCTGTATCATGTGCTGTGTTTCATTCAATGGAGTTGGCCTGATCACCCATCTGGAAGGGCCTTTGATCTATTGCATAACTACTTTGCCCTTCATTTCCACCTCACTGCTCGCAATGGTGTTGTTCTTCTCTAGGGTCTCACCACAAGTGGTCCTTCCTGTATCCCTTCAGGCTTCTTTGACTGCTTCATCAGAGACACTGGGATGTCAAACGCACAAATGGGTTGGTGCGTCGGCATTTCTTCTAGCCCGGCATTGATTTGGACATCGCACACATGCTACCTGCGAATCATGTGCTATCAGGCTCCTGCTCCAAAGACATTTCTTTCTCTGTGGCCTACACTCTGATGCCTGTGGAAGCACATAAATGTTGACTATAAGGGTCCCTTCCTTGGCACCTACTGGCTTCTTGTGATGGATGCCTATTCTAACAGCCTTTCTTGTATGTTGTGCATTGGCTTCCACAGCAGCGACCACCCTGGTGCTAGCCAGAATATTTTCCTTGGAAGGCCTCCCTTCCTCGCTGATCTCGGACAATGATCCACAATTTACTTCCTCTGAATTCCCAGATTTTTGTATTCAATGTGGTATTATGCACATCACTGATCCACCCTTCCATCATCAATCAAATGGCGAGTTTAACACCTTGTTTGTACTTTCAAATCACAAATGAAAAAATTGCTCACTTCTTCTTTCTCTGATAAAGACTTGTTCCAGTTCCTGGAGTACTAATGGTAAGCACAGCCCTGGCCGAGCTCCTTCACGGCTGCCAGCCTCGTACCTTGCTCCACTTCTTTGCCCTTCACACCATTGGCCAGGGCAGATTCCATTCACAAAGTTTTCAGAGGGCACTCCTGTTTGGGTGAAGCATTATGGCAGGTACCCTAAACTGATTCAAGATCGGATCCTTAGCCTTCATGGCAAATGCCTTTACAGAGTCCGCAGTACTGTTGGAGAAGTGGTGTGCCACATGAACCAACTTCGTCCCCAAGTGGATACAGCAGTGGGTTCCACAGCAGCACCAACACCATCTCCATCAAGATACTGCCTACAGGAAAATAATAAGAGACATTTAAAGACAAGAAAAATAGCTGCATGAATATAAAGAACTCAGATGGAAAACCCTTTCCGGGTAAAGAAGGGAAAGCTGAAAGGTGGAAAGAGAATAATGAGAGGCTCTACAAAGGAAATGAACTTCAAGACAATGTTGTAGTAAGGGAAGAGGAAGCAGAAGAAGATGAAATAGTAGATATTCTATTGAGAGAAGAATTTGAAAGAGCACTGAAAGACATAAGTCGAAACAAGGCCCCTGGAGTCAATGACAGTCCTTCAGATCTACTGAAGTCTCTGGGAGAACCAGCCATGACAAAACTACTTCAGTTGGTGATTAAGATGTATGAGACAGGCGAAATATCCTCAGACTTTAAGAAAAATGTAATAATACCCATTCCAAAGAAAGCAGCTGCAGACAGGTGCAATAATTACAAAACCATCAGTTTAATAAGTCATGATTGCAAAATTTTGACACAAATTATTTACAGAAGGATGGAAAGGCTGATAGATGCTGACCTCAGGGCAATCAGTTCAGATTCAGGAGAAATATAGGAACATAGGAGGCAATATTCACTTTAAGACTTATCTTGGGAGACAGATTAAGCAAAGACAAACTACATTTCTAGCTTTTGTAGAGTTGGAGAAAGCTTTTGACAATGTTGATTGGAATACATTCCAAAGTCAGCAGGGGTAAAATATTGGAAACATAAGATTATTTACAACTTGTAAATTAACCAAATACCTGGTATTAGAGTTGAAGGGCAGAAAGGGACATGGTGGTTGGAAAGGGAGTAAGACAAAGTGGTAGTCTTTCTCCAATGTTATTCAATTTGTACATTGAGAAAGCTTTGACAGCAATCAAAGAGAAATTTAGAGAATGAATTAAAGTTCAGGGCGAAGAAATAACAACATTGCATTTTGCCAATGACACTGTAATTCTGTCAGAGACAGCAAAGGACCTAGAGGAGAAGTTGAACAGAATGAACAGTGTGTTGAAGGGAGCGTATAAGAAGAACATTAACAAGAGCAAACCAAGAGTAATGGAGTGCAGTCTAAGAAAAACAGACAATGCTGAAGATGTTAGATTAGGTAACAAAACAATAACGGTGGAAGATGAGTTTTGTTACTTGGTTACTAAAATAACACATGACAGTTGCAGTACAAAGAATATAAAATGCAGAATGGCAATGGGAAGAAAAGTGTTTTTGAAAAAGAGAAATTTTGATAAAATCGGATATTAATTTAAGTGTAAGGAAGTCCTTTCTGAAGGCATTTGTGCAGAGTGTTGCCTTGTACAGGAGTGAAACTTGGGCAATAAACAGTTTAGACAGGAAGAGGATAGAAGCTTTTAAAATGTGGTGTTACAGAAAAATGCTGAAGACTGAGAGGGTAGATGGGGTAACTGATGAAGATGTACTGAAAAGAATTGGGAAGAAAAATAATTTTTGGCATACTTTGACTAAGAGAATGGATTGATTCGTAGGAAACATTCTTTGATATCAAAGAATCATGAATTTAGCATTGGAGGGAAGTGTGTGGGTAAAAATTGCAGAGGGAGACCAAGAGAAGAATACAGTAAGCAGATTAAAATGGATGTAGGATGCTGTTCTTATGAGGAGATGAAGAGGCTTACTCAGGATAGAGTAGGGTGGAGAGCTGCATCAAACCAGTCTCCGGACTGAAGACCACAACAACAAGTCTTACATTTCAATGTTACTATGGCAGCTTTCATAAGAGGCCTCGATAGCATCTTGCCAGACCACATTACCACATTAAACAAAACCTGACGAGTTAGATGGATGATTTACTGGTTGCAGAATGGACCTGGTTGTAACACAACCTCATACTAAGGGCACTGCTTGGTATATTTAGGGAGCATGACGTGACTGTAAATGTAACTACAGTAAGTCCAAAATTGGGACCCCTCAAGTGAAGTTTTTGGATCACCTCATAAGTGGAGAAGGCATTGTACCTGACCAGAGGGACCAGATTCTATTGGAAAGTTTGTGGCACTTACCACTAAATGGCAGTTACATGGTGTTCTGGGCACTGTAAATTTTTTAAATGGTTCATCTGCATAAAGAAGTTAGCCACCCCCAGACTATGCCAACTTACTGATAAGAAAACACCTTGGAGTGTGACAATGAGGTGGTGCAAGAGTTTCAGGAACTGAAAAAAACCCTACTGATGGCATCCTTACTGTCACATTCCAACCTGGAGTATGACTTTTGTCTATTGACTGACAGATATTCTGACCTCGGTGTGACTGTCTTCCTACAATATGTAGAGGACGCCAATATCTACAAAAGAAATGCATTTGGAAGCAGAGTGCTGAGCAAAACAGAGTGAAATTTTTCTGTCTTGGAGCTCAAGTGCTTAAGCGTTGTGTGGGCATTAGTCAAGTTTAGGTTCTTCTTATACAGCAGAAAACCTGTGTGTACACTGACCATAAAATGCTTAAATTCCTGCTGACAGCTAAGCTCAAAAACAAGAGACTAACGAGGTATCCTCTTGCTTTGGAGGAGTTCAACCTCTCTATTGAGCAAGTGATAGGCACAATGAACATTGTTTCTGACACAATTTCTCTCTGTCCTATTGTGATTGAAGTAGAGACTCACAGACCTTGTGATGAGGATTACTTCTCCCTGCTTTATATGAAACAAGTAGCCTTCAGCAACTACTTCACCCCCTCATTAGGTAATATAGGAATGGAGCAGGATGAGGATCCTGCCCTGTTCGAGTTAAAAAAGATACACCAGTTTTACTTGGCATACTTTTCTTCATCTGTTAGAGTTGTGATGATCCATAGTGCCTTTGCATACCCAAAGAGTTAATCAAGAAAATCATTTGGAACATGCACCTGTGCATTTCAGGCCTCGGAAGTGCTTGCTGAAGCTCCAAACAATGTGTATATTAGAAACATGGAGAAGCATGTTCTTAAGGTGTTGTCTGTGTGCAAACATTGACAATGAGTGAAGCACACAGTAGTTACAATGCATGTGTCTCTGCACATCATCATACCAAGGGATTTGAAACACTTTCCTGCAACCAATCTATTAAGCACCCTCCCACTTACTGTGAAATGGCACCAGTACATTTTAGTGGTCATAGAGTCTCTCCAAAGTAAGTCACCCTGACACCCTTAAAGAAGATGATGGGACTGACTATGAGCAGAGCCTTGTGCCAAGACTTCTTATGCAAAGTGGGTCACTTGAAATACATAATATCTGATAATGGCCCACAATTCCAGTCAGAGCAGCGGAAGGCCACTTTGAGAAGACAACACATTAACCTGATTTATCTTTTGGTAAAACACCTACAGGCAAGTCCTGCTGAGTGTGTCATGAAAGACTTATGGAACCTTTTCATAATTTACCACAGAAAGGCATATTCAACTTGGGACACTTACCTCAAATAGTTCCAAGATGAAATGGATGAGTTACTGGATGGTGTGACACAACTGCTGCCCATCACAGAATTCAAACAACAGGAACCCAGGGATTTCATCCAAGACTTAGTAGACTTTCCCCCAACAGCAAGATTACCCATGAAGAGGTGGCTGAGCAGATTGCAGGAGGCAGCAAAGAGAAGGAAAGAGGAAGGGGATCAAGTATTGTTAGTATGAAGTTTGCTAGTTCATAATATTGTCTTTGCAATTCTTTTTATGACACTTCAGCCCAACTTTATGTTTTTAGGAAGTGACTACAAACTAACCAGTAGCACTTCTAGCAGCTTATGATGAAACAATAATCATCATTTGTCATAAGTTTGTGTCCTGTGAATCATTAATATCAGGGAGGCACAGTGTGGATTGTTTATCTATCTGTTTGTAGAAGATGCAATTGTAACAGGCCCCATAGTCCCTTTCATTAGCAGATGTTAATAGATGAAGCAGAGGTAACTTCTCTAGAGTATTAGGATTAGGTTTCACATGAAGACAAGAGGAGGCAATGCTAGAGAGTATCCACCTTGACCTAATTAAATGTGTATTGGCATGTACGAGTCCCTACATAGAAATGTATGATGACACAGTTGCCAATTTGTTCCTCTGTTTCGGACAATGTTGAAATGTCAGTGCATCTGAAGTAAGGGCCAGTTGAGTGTGCAAAGCAGATGAAACAAGACAGAAAAAATGAGGCCTCACAACTCCAAGAAAGCTCTAAATAGCTAATGTGTGTATGTCAGTTTCAGAAACAACAAAACTGTGATGCACATGACAACAATGCACCAATGCAGCAGTGTGCGTGCAAGTCACACCTCATGTCAGCAGTATGCATAGGAGTATACCTCACCTATTGCATTTGTGTAACAGAAAACTATAGTAATGCTCTATGTTGCTTTGCATAGTTTGTGAGCTGCAAGCCCTTTGTCACATGAGCGTGAGCTGCAGGCCATACGCCACATGTGCGCTGCATGAAGCAGGATTATACCTGCATGCCTTGTACCTGCTAGCTAAGTTTGAACACTAACCACTATTGCCTGCAACAACCAATATGCCTTCTCTATGATTTTTTTTAAATATGTTATGTCAGGTCCATGATATTAAATGTTGTAAATAATTTTATGATAGCATTAACTTTATATTTTTTTCTCTCAATGATGTGTGTGAATGTTAAAATTTTTCTTTTATGTATCCAGCATTCTCACCTCTTATCACGCTTTTAAATTGAACTAGCACAGTTGAAGTAAAAGGGTTAATATTTGTAATATTGTTTCTCCATGTACAACATTTATTGTAAATGTGACTTCCAGTCAAACAGTGAGATGGACTGTGAAAGTACTGTGGAGGATCTGAGGAATGCACGAGTCATTATGATTGAAGAGCAGCTGTATGGCCAACAAACTTGAGAGAGCAGGTTCACGGCCCATCTCTCCAATTGACAGTGAAAGACCAGCCTTGGAGCAACACAGTGGGCGCAGCCCGCTGGTCACTGGGCGAGGGCCAGCATGCACACAATAGGAGTTGAATGCAGGTGACCTGAGCTGCGCTACAAGGCAGGTGCTGCTTAACAGGACCTGCCCTGGGTGAGCCCGCTTGATGCACTGCCTCAGGCTACCTTGCCTACATCACTGGTGACAGTTTCTCTGCTCTGCACACGTACGTCAAGCGGCGAGCCACATGACTGCACCACCACCATCAGTGCCACCAGTTGCCCAAGTCGGACATTGACACCAGCTAAGCTGTAGGTAAACACCACTGACACAACTGCCCCTCCCAGACTACCTGCACGTGAGCAACCCGAGCTGCCAAGAGGATCTGACGGGGGTGCCGACCTGTGGGATAGGCTGCTGGGCAAACCACCACTACAGCAGCACTTCAGCTATGATGCCGACCCAATATCCACCTTCCTGGAAGACACCCACTGGATCACCAGGGGGCCAATAGAATAGATGATCTCTCTACAGTGTCTTTGTAGTGGTATCATAGAGATCCCTCCGATCAGATGCACATGTTGTACATCAGATATACAGTGATGTTTTTGGACAGAATAGTGGCTTTCCTTTGTGAACTCTCAGTGTAACAACAAAGCAGGAACACATAAATATTAAATTTTTGTATTTCAATTTAGATTTCATAGCAATGAACATCTTGAATGAATGTCAGACCACATAAATGTTTTATTATTTTCATAAATTACGTTCTTATCAACAGCTGAGCTGTGAAAAGGAACTTTTAACATCGCAATATAAGTATATATATTTTTTTTATTTCACACATGTTTTTTATTGTTTCAATTTTCTATTAGTTCACCTACATGTTCATGTTTATTTTGGTGTTGTGCGATAAATTTGTGAACACACACTTTTTTCTTCTTTATTACATAGAAATTTTTTTATGCAATCTGTGCTTTCTAATTGTCCAAAGGATAAAATATCCATTGCAGTGCTTGTTTATCTGATTTTGGATGTGTTCCTTACCTGTTTATTTATGTCATGTACATGTAGCACCATTTACAACATGTACTACACAGCAGTAACTCATGCTACTTTGTAAGAATTACAAATTATTGTACAGGTCACACATTGTAGTGTAACATTGTTATAAGACATGTTTCAGATTAAGCACAAGACATTAAATTTTATTTATTTGTGAGTTTAGAAATACAGGAAAAAAAATACTGTTCCAAGAAATCTGTTTATACAGGTTCTGCTCACTTGACACGTAAAAGATCCAGAGACTATATTTACTGTCATGAATATGAAATCATATAGCAGGAAGGAAGATCTTAGATAAGAATACTTAAAATTGAATGTTCATGTGTTATCCAAATAAGTTATGTTTACTCTATGTCTGAATGTTGAAGAGTCAAGTTGGACTCTGTATTTGAAGAGAAATACAATGCTTTGATAGTTAAATTAAGCTTGTTTGCCTATTTATTCAGTAGCTATTAGTATTAGTCTGCCTAGGTATGTTTGTGTCTGTGTAAATGTGTGGATGTGTGTGTATTTGTTTGTCTTCCTTTTCTTCCCCCAAGGTAAGTCTTTCCTCTCCCGGGATTGGAATGGCTCCTTACCCCCTCCCTTAAAACCCTCATCATTTCCCTTCCCTCTCCTTCCCTTCTGTCTGAAGAAGCAACTGGGTTGCAAAAGCTTGCATTTGTGTGTGTGTGTGTGTGTGTGTGTGTTTTATATTTGTGCTACTATCACCACCTGTGCTCCTTCACCTGGTGAGTAATCTTCATCTATATATATATATATATATATATATATATATATATATATAAAGGTAAACATGCAGTCATCCTCCAAAACGCAGCAAGAACTTTGAAGTCTGATTTTGAGGCAGACAAATTAAGTACTCATACTGGCACTGCTTTGCAGGATTCATTAAAAAGGAGTCATATTCATACAATCTTTTACAGAACCTGCAAGAATAATTCAAGATGTTCAGCAAAGGCTAAAATACATGGTCACACTACAATGTAATACGACACAATAGTAATCTGCCTACATGTGTGAATGCAATTAGTACTTTTTGTATTTAAACTTCATGCTGTACGCAATAATGTAACAAATGGAAGCAGTTTAGCTTGACATATGTGCGGGGGTTATGTAAAGTTAGTTGAAGCCTGCCAAGAGCCCATCACATTTATACTGATTAGTTAAATGCTTCAGGTTCATTGTAAGAAAGAATGCTTTGCATTTCCATTTCACCATTCATAGCCTTATATTCATTAGTATGCTGCAGGACCCATAGTCCATATCATGAAGAGGCATCAAACGAAAGAATTTGTGGAGCTACAGCATCGTAATTTTACAGGGAGTGTGGCGTGATGAGAGTCATCACCTATTTCGACACACTCTCTCTTTTATTTTTTTAAATATATTTCTCGTTTTTGTAGTTACTGCATGTAGTTATGAGATGTTGGGATGTGTGTGAGTATTTTGTTAGAATGTGATGGTAACTTTTGGAGTGTGGTGGAAAAACCACGTCCTCAGTGATCTAGTCGAAACAGGGTGTGAACGCTGCCTTAATATAGAAGAAGGGATTTGACTGGATGCGGTGTTGGTAGATGATAAATTTAGCTTCATGTCCAGACAGGGGAAATGACAAAGGAGCAAGGCATTCATTCTGACAATCCCAAAGTTAGCAGAAGGCTGGCAACGAACAGCACTTGACATGTTAAACAACAAAGGAGGGAGTCGCACCAGCAGGTGACAAATGGGAACCCAGGGCACCATTGCCTTGTGTGGCTAGCAGTGGACACAATCACATTCTGTTAGTTGAGGTCATCGAACCAGCACAATGAATGCCTCATTCTGAGAAAGCTGAGGTGGTAGCGCTTTAGATGTCGAGTGTGAGAGGTATACTAATGCTCTTTGTCACCGTGGGAAGAGAATCCCCATTCACAGTTTTGATACAAGAAACAAGCATGAATCATTCTGATTTGCAGAAAGGGTGTATTCATATGCTATGTTCCCACCAAGCTAGGCTTGTAGGATTATTCCAGAGCACCTAGTGAGTGCTTGAAAGGAAGTTCTAAGATAAGGGATTCTGGGCTCTACCTCAAGGGAAATCAGACATGCTCATGGTTGTCTTAAGGAATTCTGGTCTATACCTCTGGGGGAGACAGATTTACTCTTGCTTGTCTGGTTTCTACCTCCAGGAGTCAAACATGATTGTGGTTGTCTTAAGGAATTCTGGGCTCTACCACCGGGAGTCAGACATGTTCAATTCTGGTGTCTGCCTTTTGCAGAGCAAGACTTGAAGTTTTTCGAAGTTTCATTTGGTCTCTGAATTGAGATTGAAGTCAGGAGTAGATAACTAATGTCCATACTCAGAAGTTTAGAATATAGTATGTGTCTGTTTATAATCAGAGCTTAATCTTGTGTAACTGCTCTGGTGAATAATATCTGTTCTTTTTCTCATCTAGTTTCAGCACTTGACCACTTGCTAGTAGCTTCTGTGCAGTAAGACCACACCTGAGCAGTTGGTAGAAACTCCTTGATATGAAGTGATCCAATCTGACAGTGGCAATGAGGAGTGTATTTGTCAGGCACATTATGATTGTGCACTGATTTTCACAGCACAAGAGTCAGCTGCAGTTGCTCCATGCTGCTACATCCTGTCCAGCCAGCAGCCATTCCCATTGGTAATGTATAAGCAGCTTTGGGGTTAACTTGGATAACTGCCTCTATGGACATAGTCACACACTTGTAGTTGCTTGTTTTATGTTTGTACAAGCAGGTAACATCTCATAAGTCAAGCAGGATAGCTCAGTAGATCACTATGTTTTTCAGTGCCTCCTCACTATCTACTTTGGCATCTACAGACTGCTTCATTTATTAGTGAGCATTATGTAATAACTACTGTGAAGTGCCATCTCATAATTGAGTCCTTTAATTTTCTTTTTTGTGTAACTGATGTATTTATGGCCACTTTGATCCAAAATTTGATTCCATCTGCCTAGTCACTAGTTTAATTAGCTTTAAGTAGGAGCAGGGAAGAGTAAATCAGTTGCTAATTTTGAGACGGTATTGTGCCTACATACCAGACCTGAAAAATGCAGTCAGATTAATTAAATAAACCATTGTGCACATCTACACAGGCCAGTGCTAGTAATAACACCACTTGCTAGTACACACATTACCCATAATAATTTAGTTCATTAATAAAATAGGAGAGTAAACCTTAAATAAATATCTTTTTATTTACATCCATCCCCCCCCCCCCTTTTCAGAAAATGTCCAGAAAAGTGTATGTTCACTCCACCCAAATTTATGTTACAGAAATAATGCGCCTCATTGAGGATGTTATTAATGAAGTGGTTGTTATTGTTTACAATGTTTGTGGAGACTAGGCTGCAAAGTTATCAGTCCCCTGATGCTTAAGATCCAGTCTTGCTTTAAGATTTAGTTAATGAGAGCAGCATCTGCTCTCAGTATTAAGTAGGAGAAGGCAAAGAGGATTCATAAATTAAACAGGAAGATGAGGGAACAGCTGGAGAAGATGAAGATGTGAGCATAAGTCATAAATTTTATGTTGGAAAAGATAAGATGATCAAGTGGGCTATGAAGCCATCTATGGCTTTTCATAGGACCACCATATTGCAGTGTCAGTAATCATTGATTGTTTCAGAAATTTTGGAACAGATTGTTAAATTCAACAACCAATACAGTTGATACAAGGGGAATATGATCTTGGTTTCCTCACTCTATGGTGGTGATGCCATTGATCGTAATAGAGAATAGCAGAAGAAGCTTTATATTATTACAATAATCCAAAAGCTGGAGTAGAAACAGTTGTTAAGATGTGTGCTACTTCCATTGTGAGTTGGAACATGGAACACTGGCCAAATGTCATATATTTTGATTGCCTGAATGTTGCTGGCATCAGTTCATAAGTGATTTTGATTGGGAATAAGCTAGAACCACTAAAAAGGAGATAATTTTCCAAAACCTTGTCTAATCAATTTGTAATTAGAGAATGAACCCTGTGAACTGTGAATGAAACTAGAATGTCGATTCAACTGTAAACTCGAATGAAAAGGATTTTTACCCATGAGGAACATGAAAAATGTGCACATTATCTCCCAAATGGTGAAAGTGTTGAACATGCATATCTGGTACAAGATTTAGGAAGATGATGAATTATGAATTTTCAACCAATCTCCTTAAGCCATGTAAAACCACTTTGCCAAACCTATTTTTTAGCTGCTGCTCTGGGAGACTCAGCATTATTTTCTGGCTACACGTGTGGTGAGTAAACATGAGTCCAAATCAGAAAAGACTGCCTAATGAGAAGGAAACTTTCCTGGTGGGATAAATATGTATAAAAAATAGAAATCGAATAACTGACCCAAAGCACAGTCCCGTAGATAGACACAAAAACACAAATAAATACACAGACAAACACAAGATTCAAGCTTTCACAACCGTTGGCCGCTTCTTCTGGAAAACAGGAAGGTGGGGGAAAAGGGAGTGGAAAAGGAGTCATTCCAACACCAGGAGTGGAAGGACTTACCTTAGGGGAAAAAAAGGAAAGGTAAATAAGTGCACACACACCCACACACAGACACACGCAAACACACCAAGGTACACCCTACCTAAAACCTCTTTCCTTATTACTCTAGCCAGCTTCATCCTAACCCACAATGTCTTCACCTTTGAGGGCCAGATATACTAACAACTAAAGGGAACAGGCATGGGAACCAGGATGGCCCCCCCTCGTACACAAACTTATTTATAGGATGCTTAGAGAAAGCCTTCCTGGATACCCAAGCCTGTCAACCCAAAGTTTGGTATGGATTCATTGATGACATCTTTATGATCTGAACTGACAGTGAAGAAGAACTCCAGAATTTCCTCTCCAACCTCAACTCCTTTGGTCCCATCAAATTCACCTGGTCGTATTCCAAATCCCATGCCACTTTCCTCTATGTCGACCTCCATCTGTCCAACAGCAACTTCACACATCCATCCACATCAAACTAACCAATAAACAACTGTACCTTTATTATGACAGCTGCCACCCATTTCACATAAAACGTTCCCTTTCCTACAGCTTAGGTCTTCGTGGGAAACGAGTCTTCTCCAGTCCTGAATCCATAAACCAGTACCCCAATAACCTAATAACAGCTTTCACATCCCGCAGCTAACCTCCTGATCTGGTACAGAAGCAAATAACCAGAGCCACTTCCCCCCCCCCCCCCAAAACCAGAACCTTCCACAGAAGAACCCCAGAAGTGCCTCTCCTGTCACCAGATATTTCTGGGACTGGATCGGACTCTGAATGTGGCTCTCCAGCAAGGATACGACTTCCTTAAATCCTGCCCCAAAATGAGATCCATCCTTCATGACATCCTTCCCACTCCACCGAGAGTGTCTTTCTGATGCTCACCTAACCTTCGTAACCTCCTAGTCCATCCCTATGAAATCCCCAAACCACCTTCCCTACCCTCTGGCTCCTACCCACGTATCCACCCCTGTTGTAAAATCTGCCCTATGCACCCTTCCACAACCACTTACTCCAGTCCCATATCCCGGAAGGTGTAAATCAAGGGCATAGCCACTTGCGATAGCACCCACATGATTTACCAACTGACATGCCTGCATCGTGAAGCGTTCTATGTGGGAATGACCAGCAACAAACTGACCATTCACATGAACGATCACAGGCAGACAGTGTTTGTTGGTAATGAGGATCACCCTGTGGCTAAACATGCCAAGGTGCATGGCCAGCACATCTTGGCACAGTATTACACCGTCCAGGTTATCTGGATACTTCCCACTGACACCAATATTCCAGAACTCCGGATATGGGAACTTGCCCTTCAGTATATTCTCTCTTCCCGTTGCCCACATGGTCTCAATCTCTGCTAAATTCTAATTCCCATCCACCATTCTTTAACATCTTTGCCTCAGTTCTCTGGATAGAGCCTCTGCCTCAACTGTCTTACTTCTTTGCTTTCTACCTGGGTGTGTATGTGTGCGGGTCTGTATGCACTTGTTTACCTCTTCTTTTTTCCCCCTAAGGTAAGTCCATCCACTCCCGGGATTGGAATGACTCCTCTTCCACTCCCTTAAAACCAGCATCCTTTCCTTTTCCCCCTCCTTCCTTCCTCTTTTCCTGAACAAGCAGCCATCGGCTGTGAAAACTTGTATTTTGTGTTTGTGTGTGTTTTTTACTTGTGTATTTGCGTCTATCTACGAGCCTGTGCTTTGGGTAAATTATTCAATTTCCATTTTCAATTTTAAAAACTCTCTGTTGAAGTTTGGTAATTTTGATAGTTTTAGCATAGCTAATAGAAGGACAAGTGTGCTCTCCGTGTGGGGTAACACAGGAAGCGGAGGATTGGTGATGTGCCTGTGAACTACAAGCAGTACTGTCACTTGAGACTTTTGTTGGCATGATTTTGCTTTAGCAGACAATATATTTTGTGATTGTCTGTGCTTACTCTGTGAGTTTATTTACAATGTTGTGATTTATTATTGAGAAGTTGAAGGCTGAATGGGCATAAAGTGGTGTCCCGAGTTACATTTGCCTGCATTTTAAAGAATAAGGGAATAAAATATCCTTACCTGATAAGTTACATCATACAGGTCTGGCTACAGAGAAAGTAATACATTTTTAGACCTCCAAAAAACTTAGTAGAGTTTTGAAAATGAGTTAGAGCATTTCCTCGCCAAGACAGAGATCTGTCTCAAACTTGTTTAGCATGTGATTCACATTTTGGGAAAGAACTTATTATCATCGATAGCAAACTAGTCGAAATTCCAAGACAGGAGCAATTCCTCATTTATTTCCCAGTTTCTCAAAATAGCTATCAAAAGTGGAAAGTGTTACACAAAAGAAAATTGGCAATGAAACATTCCAAAAGAGAAGCTCTGACACAGAAGCTGTGATGTCCACAGCATACCTTCTTTCCTGGAAATATGTACCAAACAAACAGATACCGGATGTGGCAACAGCTTCATTAAAGAGGACAATAAAGTGTAAAAACTGAAAGTTATAAGATTATGGAATAAATTGAGAATAGCTAATACCAAAATCAGTATACTGTGAAAGCAGCACTCACATAAATAGCATAAGATACCTCAGTCAAATCTCCTACATTATTGTAAACTCAGTAAGAAACAGACAATTATTGTTGACACTATGTTAAGGAAACGCCAATAGAAAAAAAAAAAAAAATAAGGAACTGCAGTATTGTGAAGAGTTTCTTATGGAGAGCATGCTCTTAAATATTAAATCACACCAATGATACAGACATTTGAAGTGTGGATTGTTGGCCCTTCTTTGCAAAACATATCCAAAATTTAGTAAAGGGTCTCAAATGTTCATAAGGAATTAACGCACACACTGGCAAAGCAATTAAAATTTAATTTTGGAGATGAGCAAGACAAGAATAAATGCTTCAGTTTGCTCATTTCAGGCGAAGTTAAGCTGCAAGAAGAACTGTATTTCAACAACACTAAACTGAAAGTTCATGGTTCCATGAATTTAGGGGAATATAATCCAGATAATTGTAAGGATCAACTTGGAAATCATGGTCTGGTGTTTATGTTTGTTCCTCTGCTGCATCTATTAGATATTATGGGCCTTGTATAAGAAAGACACTACTTACTTACCCATCAAAAAGTGTCTTCAAAGACCTTATGCAGGCGGAAACACTGTGTCGACAGATTATGAGGTGAATTTTTTTTGTAACTGTGTACGTAGTGTTAGATCTGATTAGTATTGAAATTATGAATTTTAAATGCTGTGACAGAAATCATTAAGTGAATGCCAGATTTTCTCAGGCATTAAACAGATTCAGAAGGAGCTGTAGTCTTCAAAAACTTCAAAGACTGCCCAGAAACTATTTAAGCTAACAGACAACTGATGTCCTCATTACATACATATAATTGATGTATGAATTATTGTGCTGGGTTTGATGTATATTACCATTTACGTCCATAGGTCACAAGCAAAGCCACTGGCATCTGGCGGCAGAACCGGTCAACTAGGGGAGTCAGCACACTTTCTCTTCTACTCACTATGGTTTTAGTTTATAGTTTATTCTGTTCAGTGATTCAATTGGTATAATTCCTTTTTAGCGCATTCTGAGGCCTAGCAAAAATGTGTTTTGAATTTGAATTAATGTGATGGAGACAGTTCACAAACTACATGGATGGCTTCTCAGGCCAGGTGTACCCAATTCTGTTTCATCTGGAGGTGTGCCCAATGGAGGGTTAAATTGTTGTGAAAAGTATTTCCACTGTGGTCTAGGGTTTATTTATTTATCCATCCGTATACAATAAAAATTGTATGAATGTTGTCATCATATTTGTATACAATACAAACATAAAATCTTAAGTACATCATCTACACTTACAGACAAATAAAGGTGTAGCAGTCAACAATCCAAAGATTGGTTTGAACACCACAGTGCTTTACTAGGCATGGTCCTGTTTGGAGGTGGTATGCCGTTGCCTTCCTCCGACCTGACTTACCCAGCCAGTTATAGGGGGACCTACAGTTTAACGTGGGTTCCGAATCACGGTGCTACTCGGTATTTTTCACATGACCAATACTGCCAGAGGTGAAAGAAATGGAAAGTGACAGATAAAAATCCTAGGACCTGGTGGGGATCGAACCCGCAACCTTTGGATTTGTAGTCTGGCACTCTACCACTGTGCAACCGAGGCACCACAGACAAATAAAATATTATATTTATTAAATTTACATGCTCGTATGTCACTGTTGATGATAATTGACAAACATACATTTGCATCTTAATTTAGGTAGTCCTGGATGGTATAGTAGCATTTCTCTAATAGATATTTTTTTTAGGGAATTTCTGAAGTCCTGTATTTTATCTTTATTTCTTATATACTGGGGAAGTCTGTTATATAGTTTTATTCCATTATATAATATACTATTTTGGGATTTTGTTGTGTTTTTTCTATTGAGATGTAGGTGGCGGCTGGATCTGGTTTCATGTTCATGTATGGAGCTGTTTGGTGGGTATTGGTTGATGTTTTCCTTTATGTAGAGGCCTGACTGTAAAATGTATTCACATGGAACAGTTAATATTCCCATATATTTGAATAATTCTGTACAGTGTGCCCTCGAGCTACTGTTTGTGATGATCCGTACAGCCCTTTTCTGTAGCTTGAATATTGCCTGCCTATTTTGTTCGTTTGTTCCCCAGAAGATAATGCCATAACTAATTAATCAATGTATATTCGCAAAATATGCTGTCCTAGTACATGAGCTGCTACACACTGAATTTATTATTCTGAGTGCGTAGCAAGCTGAGGCTATTTTCTTCCCGAGAACAGTAATGTGTTCAGTCCACTTTAATTGCAAATCAATGTGCATTCCCAGAAATTTGGTGGTTATACACATTCAATATTTTTATCTTTTATTTTTAGAAAATTAGTGCCGTTTTTTTTTTTTTTTTTTTTTTTTTTTTTTTTTTTTTTTTTTTTTTTTTTTTTTTTTTTTTTTTTTTTTTTTCTTACATTGAGGGTTAATTTGTTATTTTCTACCCACCTACTTACATGCACAAGTGTATCCTCAGCTTTCTGATTGAGTTTAATTTGTGAATTATCTGTGATTAATATATTACTGTCATCGGCAAACAGTACTGATTTGCCATGTTTCACGCTCTGAGGAAAATCATTGATATATATTAAAAACAGTATAGGTCCCATGACACTTCAATTCTTAATCAAATCACCCTATGTGTTTGAACCCTGCAAATAGTTAAATTTTGAATAAAAATTGTCAGTAAAGGCAACTGATGACTCCCAGAATAATTAGTCAACGTCATTCTGAAAACAGCATTGGAAAAGGAAAGGGGAGGAGCATAGCTTAATGGCACTTTCCTTCCCATGAGATAAGAAACTGTCCAAAAAAGGCAGAAGAATCAGTGATGATCAATGGCAGGAGGATGCAGAAGGTAACGATAGGCACAGCATTAATGACATGTGTACTCCTTGAACATTGGCCTGTAATTGAAAAAGTGTCATGATGATCTCACCACTTGCATAAGATTCCAGAATAGTCCTCCATTTAGATCTCTAGGAGGGGCTGCCAAGTGAGAGATGACACTGGGGGAAAAAAAATGAAAGAAAGAAAGAAAGATTGAATAATAAACAAAGTGATAACATTCTATGACTCAGATCATGGAATGTCAGAAGCTTAAACACAGCAGGGAAGCTAGCACATCTAAACACGGAAATGAAAAGGCTCACTCTAGACAGAGGGGGCCACTGAAGACACATACAGAAAGATAAGGATTTAGGGTGAGGCAAATGTAGGCTAAGATCAAAAGCAGCAGAAGATTGTGTAAAAGGTGTAGGACTGGTAGGAAAGCAAGGCAGAGAGTAAGCTACCATTAACAGTTAAATGAGAATTTTGTTCTTATCAGATATGATAACACACCAACACCAACAATGGTAGTTTAGTTACACATGTCAATGTCAGCAGACTAGCACTCCTCGAAGAAAGGATATGGTGGAGACAAGGCTTAGCCATCACCTAAGGGATGTTTCCAGAATGAAACTTCCAGGGGTGCTAGTCTTGCAAGGTTCGCAGGAGAGCTTCTATGAAGTTTGGACAGTTGGAGGAGAGGTACTGGCGGAAGTAAAGTTGTGAGGCGGCATCATGAGTTGTGTTGGGATAACTCAGTCGGTAGAACTCTTGCCTGCGAAAGGCAAAGGTCCTAGGTTCGAGTCCTGGTTCCGGTACACAATTTTAATCTGGCAGGAAGTTTCATATCGGCACACACTCCACTGCAGAGTGAAAGTTTCATTCTGGAACATCCATTAGGCTGTGCCTAAGCCATATCTCCAGCATATCCATTCTTCCAGGAGTGCTAGTATTGCAAGGTTCACAGAAGAGCTTCTTTGAAGTTTGGAAAGTTGGAGGCGAGGTACTGGCGGAAGTAAAGTTGTGAGGCGGCATCATGAGTTGTGTTGGGATAGCTCAGTCGGTAGAACTCTTGCCCGCGAAAGGCAAAGGTCCTAGGTTCAAGTCCCACTTCCGGTACACAATTTTAATCTGGCAGGAAGTTTCATATCGGCACACACTCCACTGCAGAGTGAAAGTTTCTTTCTGGAACATCCTTTAGGCTGTGGCTAAGCCATATCTCCAGCATATCCATTCTTCCAGGAGTGCTAGTATTGCAAGGTTCACAGAAGAGCTTCTATGAAATTTGGAAAGTTGGAGGCGAGGTACTGGTGGAGTAAAGTTCTGAGGCGGCATCTTGAGTCATGTCGGGATAGCTCAATTGTTAGAGCACTTGACCATGAAAGGCAAAGGTCCCAGGTTCAAGTCCTGGTTCCGGCACACAATTTTAATCTGCCAGTAAGTTTCATATTAGCACACACTCTGCTGCAGAGTGAAAGTTTCATTCTGCAAACATCCCTTAGGCTGTGGCTAAGCCATGTCTCCACCATATCCTTCCTTTCAGGAGTGCCAGTCTTGCAAGGTTCACAGTAGGTTTGAAAAGTAGGAGGCAAGATACTGGCGGAAGTAAAGTTGTGAGGTGGCATAGTGAGTTGTGCCGGGATAGCTCAGTCAGTAGAGAGCTCGCCTGTAAAAGGCAAAGGTCCCAGGTTCGAATCCCGGTTCCGGTGCACAATTTTAATCTGCCAGGAAGTTTCATATCGGCACACTCTCCACTGCAGAGTGAAAGTTTCATTCTGGAAACATCCCTTAGGCTGTGGCTAAGCCATGTCTCCACCATATCCTTCCTTCCATGAGTGCTCGTCTTGAAAAGTTCACACGAGAGCTTTTGTGAAGTTTGGAAAGTAGGAGACGAGTTACTGGTGGAAGTAAAGTTGTGAGGCGGCATCATGAGTCATGCCGGGATAGCTCAGTTTGTAGAGTGCTTGCCCACGTAAGGCAAAGGTCCGAGTCCCAGTTCCAGCACACAATTTTAATCTGCAAGGAAGTTTCGTTACAGGTACTGTTAAACAAAGCAGACTCAAACTGTTGTCCCTGATTTGTTTTTACAATGGAGGGTCACCCGAATCAGGCGACCCAGGATTTGACAAATGCTCGAGCTACAATGTCTGCCATAATGTTGCATAACGGGATTGCCTCCAACCATCGAATTGTATGATCAGTCATTGAAAGTACATATCAAAAGCCATCGGAGGGTGTGAGGAGATCTACCAGGTGGACGTGTACATTTTGAAAGCCACCGTGTGGTACCAGGAAACTGCCCAGAGGGGAGGGGGTGGGTGTTGTGGTGTGCCTGTTGACTTTGGTCCTTTGACATGCAAGGCAGGTGCCCACTCCTGGCAATCTCTGTTCACGTTTCTCCAAACAAAACACTCCGCCACCAGGCATGTGGAGTCATGGTCTTGTGGGTGTGCAAGTTTATGCAGTTTATCGAAATATTTCTGTAAAGGGAAGCTGGTATAAAAGGGCATAAGGAGCTGGTTGACTCGTCACACCGTATTTCATCTGTCACTCCGGGGAAGGTGACGTGGACAGGTTAGAGGGAAGAGGAGTGGTCAGATACTAATGACAGGTAGTCCTTATCAGCTGATTGTAAGGTTGCCAGGTTTGACAGATCTATCAGGGATGGACCACAACCGCTTGTCACAGGAAATCTGCTATGACATTCTCTGATCCTTTGATATATAGAATGTTGGTAGTAAATTGTGATATAAAGTTGAAGTAGCAGAATCTTTGAGGGGGCCAGGCAGCTCGGGATTGGAAATTGCTACTGCTAGTGGTTTGTGGTCCATCAACAGATAAAAGAGTCGTCTATGTTTGGGAGAAAATGCTTGATTGCCACATTCATGGCGGGTAATTCTTGATCAAATGCTGAATACTTCTTTTGGGAATTGTTTAGTTTACAATTGGGAGCCAGGTGGGCTATAGTCGCCATGGTGGCTAGCAGTGCTTTCATGTTTTTGAAACCTTGATACCTGTCAGGTGTCCATGTAACTGGGAAGGTGCCTGGGGTCAGTATTCCTGCCGGAGCATTGGTGAGTAGGGCTTGGATTTCAGTGGTGACTGAGAGGTGCTTTCGGTAGCAGTTTATTGTTCATAGGAACCTACATAATTCTTTAAAATTCAATGACCATGGTAGGTCCATAACTGTTGTGAACCCTCCCCTGGGGCAGAGCAATTTTGTTGGCTGAAACTGTGAAGCTTAGGAAAATCATTGATGGTAGGTATATTTTGAGATTCTTATTGTTTGATTCTGATGCAGTGACCGATGTGTCCAAGACTGTTTGCACATGTTTTTTCTTTTCCTCAATGGACGCAATGAATATTAGAATATCATCTAAATATGGAAAACAGAGTTTAGATTGAAAAGTACTTGGTTGATAAAGCATTTCCATGGCTGAAGGCATATAATAATATTGGAAGAGTCCAAAGGGTGTAGTGGTTACTGTCTTTAATACATCTTCAGGTGCCATCAGTATCTGATAGTAAGTTCTGGTACAGTTGACTATGGAAAAATTTTGGCACCTGCTAGTGCATGAATAAAATCAGCTATGTTCAGTATGGGGTAATTGTTGAAGATTGTTCGAGAGTTGAGCCCCTGATAGCCCTGCACATGCTTAGGGTGTGGTCTTGTTTTCTGCAAGGTAGATGGGTGTGGACCAACTGCCTGATGAAGGTTCCAGTCTATCCACTTTTAACAGTTCATCAGTTTTTTTTGTGCTGTTGTCATCAGTTCCAGGAGAAGTCACTGATTTGCTGGATACACACATTCCCTCAGTAAGCTGGAGTTTATGTATTGCAGTGTCCGTTACAACAGAAATGTTCTTGCATGCTCATATATTGATTTCATTATCTGCCTGCAGTGACATAAGGTTGCACAGGGCCACGTTGGTTTGTGGAGGTGCTGTGTCAGGTCGAAAGGGGGCACATGATTTGGGAGACGTCTGGGAGCCCAAAGGTTGCCAGAGTCTGCATGATTCAGCTGTCAGTCAAGCTGGAACGGTTGCTGGTTGGTGGCATCAGGAATCGACTAGACCTGTTCCGAGGTAGCTGAATGCTTCTGAGCAACACTGGTTGTGCAAGCATCCATGTTACTGCAATATTGTCTGGTGGTGACATGGTTTGGTTGGGAAAAAGGGCTGTGCCTAGTTGTTGGTATTATATTTATTTGGTTAGAGTAAATCACATGGCGCCGTTGTGACGCTGGTGGTGTGGTAGTTGTTGTCTGGGCCACCAGTGTAAATATTGCTGGTAGTGGGCTCAAAATAGAAGTGAGGTGCTGCACTGGAGAAATATTATCCTCACTAGTAATAGCCATGTTCATGTGAGTTATGGGACTGGCGGACTCACAACTTGGAGTTGGCATGGTAACGTTGTTTTGTTGACATACAGACATGTCATAGCAGAACAAGGAAACAGAGGTAGACACAGGAAGAAGTACCTAACATGTGGGCATGGGGAACTCTGTCAATATATTGTTTAGGTGTACACTGACTGTGTCAGAACTTATTGATTTATTTGTATGAAAAAGGGAGATTTAATTGCTTGCAGTGTAGATTGCGTGTGAGCTCGAACTTTTCTTGTTTGAAGTGAAAAGGTTGTCCTTTCTCAGCAATCACTTACTTGTATCTTCTTTTAGTGATGTTAAAAGGGAGGAACACATGTGGGATAGATGCATGCATGTTTGCTGGTGTGGAGGGAAGTGGTTCGGTGGAGCACACAAAAAATGCATTTCCGTTGGGTGATAGTAAACTGACTGGCGAACTACATCAGGGGAAAGCTTGTGGATGTGTCAAAAAGTCTATTCCTATGATAGGTTTGGGGATGTCAGCTACCAAGAATGTCTACGGGAGTTCACAGTTTGTCAATAAGCATACTGAGAGGGTAGCCACGCCCATCGACATCAGATCTGAGGCATTGATGGCCAGCAGAAATATGCAGTGTGGGCATATGTTTTTAAAGTACATTGAGAGTGGCAACATCTGCTCTAGTGTCGACCAGGAACCAGGCACTGGTGTCAACGCCTTGCATGTAGAGGCATCTGCTGCTTGAGGAAGTATGATATACTGATTGTAGGATTCTATGGCACCTGTACCTATCTGTGCAGGAGGTGACGCCTAAACCTTGTTTGCACTGTGCTCTGTGGGACTGTGCAATGATATTACTGGGATGTACTATGTGTACAGGTGGCTGAATGAAAGTCACTGGACACAGACGAGTACATATGGAAGCTGTATGAGGTGTCGGGTACGTCTGCTGATGTGCTGCCATGGCAGGCACTACATTTGTAGCAGAACATGGCTGAACTCATGGAATCATATACACTAAGTTAGAGTCACCAGGGTGTGGGGCTGAATTATTTAAAAAAAGAACCGTAATCATCAGGTGTATTGGTATAGTCACCATGGAAATCATTAGCGATGCCTGTGGTATTCGTGTTACGAGTGCACAAAGTGGTACCAGGCACACGGAATGAATTGCAACACACTATTTGGCTGTAGATGGGAAGTTAAATGCCATTCTGAACTGTTGGCAGATGAATATCCCAGTATGCATAGTGGAGCAGACGACAGTCAGCCATTTGCATCTACAAAATTCATGCATGAAAATTGTGATACTGTAATGTTTTGCACTTGAAATGCACTGTTTATTGCACTGTTCATTGGAGAGGCACTTGGAGATTGTGAGGGTGTTAGGAACCTGGAGTCATTGTCTAACCTTATTCGCGTGGCTCAATAAAATAAAAATGTCTGAGGACCGCTGTGAAAATGGGTAGCTTGCTGCACTGTCTTGGAAAAGTTGATATCCGGGCAGGATAGGCACACTGATGGCTGGATGTTAGATGATTCTTCGTCCATTTGGGCTACGAGGTGGTCTCCATGGTCTCAAAAAGTGCATCGGTATCCAGTATAAACAGAAGTAAATGTAATGCGGGTGGTGCGATAACACTGATAACAACTCAATGTGGTTCAATCCAACTTGGGGATCACCAATGTGTATCTTGCTGGATGATATTCTCCAGAAACTACACTTTTACTTTGAGGCTTCCTTTATTAAGACCCTCGCAAAGGGATCCTCCTGCTCTTCCCTAAACAATCCCTTGCAGGCATTCCAGTAATTCTTCACATCCAGCGCTGCCTCCCAATCCGTCCTGAATAACATATCAACCACTCCTAATATCAGTCCATCTGAATCCAATGCCATTTGCAAGTTGAAAGCAGACTGCTCCAGTTAATTCTCCCAGCGGACAAGGTTTCCACAACTGTGGTACTTGATCGAGGGGAGTATGTGGCAGAAGGACTGCATCAACTCTTGGAAATCCCTACCTACAAACCTGTTCCTCATGTCCCCATTCCCTCAATCCAGGCTGAACTACAGAAAATCCGTAAAACCATAGGTCTCTCACAAGGTCTCACCACTGCCTCCATAGAATGTCTCTCTGTACCTGAACCACACACCCTGATTCTACCTACTCCCTAAAATCCATAAAGAGCAGGCTCCCACACTACATGAAAGATACGATCCACTTTATGGAATGCCTCAAATCCAATCCTATGCTCCTCCCACCCGAAAGCTTCCTTGTCACCATAGATGCCACATCCCTCTACACCACGCTGTTCCAGCTCACATGCTCCCCCACGACCTAGGAAGCTCTCACCTGATCACAGGGCACCGCTTCTGCAACTGTGAGCTGCTGTCGAATGTGGTATATGGCTGAGGCTGCACCTAGCATGTGTGCAGTTGAGGCAGCTGGCTGGACTGTGATGTCATGAGAAACTGCAGCCGCACGCCAATTCTCGCCATGGGCTCAACTGTTTCTGAAATAGCTACCCTACAACTGAGACTAGTATTTTTCTCCATGAAAATGCGATACATATGACACCTGGTCAATACTCAGCGATGATTTTTCTTTATTGTAATTAATGTAAAAGCTCTGTGATTCTGAAGATTAATGATTTGATTTTATGTCTGGAATTTAATAAAGCATGATTATGGCAGCATTAGTTTACATTTTTAAATGCCTATTACATGGAACCAACATAAGGAGTATTTCTTGTGAATTCTATAACGAATTTTCCCATTATTTGTTAATGAAGATGTCATTGATTTTAGTTATAGCTAGAGTATCAAAAGAAGCCAAATTATGATTGACTAATTTATCACGCTGAACTCCATCCCAATTTCTACCATGTGAATCATAAATAAGGCAATATGAATTTTACAATGAACTTCATAACTAATGCCTGTTGGCAAGAAAAGTCTGTTTTTCATTTAAGTTCAAATAAATGGTACTTTTGTGTTTAGGCATAATAGCTTATTTCAGGTGAATTAGTAATGCACCATATTATTGCAAATAACTACACTTACCAAATGACACCTGTCTTAAATGTTCACATATAGTAACTCGTTAAAAAGTAGCAATAATAAGTGGCGTATTGGCCAATCCAGCATTTATTACAAATAGTAAGGTTTTCAATTGAGGGAGACAGTGCCAGAAAATACAGAGCCAATTTTCTTCCTCATAAAAACTGTGAGACACACAAGCAAAGAAAGGGGCTGTAGTTTTCTTTTCTTTTCTTTATTTTATTTATCTGTGTGCAATTAGTTAGAATTAAAAATTTAAGGTGACAAGAGTGTAACATCATGAGCCAGCTATAAGGAAGTTACAAGCAGAACAATTTGATGAGTAAGATTTGTACAACTTTCAAATGATTTATTGATGTTTTTTGTCCCTCACATTTTTTGCGACACAAGTGAACATATATTAGGTGTTATCTTGTTTGTTGCAGCTAGGCTCAGCATACTGTTCATTGTAGGGCTCTGAGGCAATTACCTTTCCTTGTTGTTTGTTCTCTTCATTGCAGAGAACAGCTGCTCCCAACAGTACATTGTACTGCATGGGCTGCATCTAAAGTAGCAGGCACTGGACTTTTGTGACTAAACAATTTTGTTGTTGTCACAGCTACACATTGGCGAGAACTAAACGAAAGCGTCTGTTTAGTTTTGGGCTCTGAGTACTAGCCTGCATGTCAGCTCCCCCACCACCACACCTCCGAGCTGGAGCAGTGTGCACTCATGAACTCTCCGGCTTGCGGAACAGCCTAATGAAACAGACCTGCTCTACACCAATATCCCCTACACCCATGGTCTACCAGGCCTGGAACACTATCTTTTCCAATGCCCACCTGAAAGCCTCCCAAACACTTCATTCCTTGTCACATTTGTTAATTTCATCCTCATCCATAATTACTTCACCTTTGAGGGCCAGACCTAGAAACAAATCAGGGCGACAGCTATGGAAACCAGGATGGCCCCTTCCTACGCCAAACTCTTCATGTGCCACACAGAATAGGCATTTCTTAAGATGGGAAGTTGCTCCCCTTGGTTTGGTATAGATACACAGATAATATCTTTGTGCTCTGGATTCAAGGTGAAGAAACCTTTCTGACCTTCCTTCAAGAACTTAACTCCTTCTCCAACCTAATATTTCCCTGATCCTTCTCTAAACCTCAGGCCACCTTCCTTGATATTGACCATCACTTTATTGAGTCACACATCCACACCTCAGTCCATATTAAACCCACAAACAAGGGACAGTACCTCCACTTTGATAGCTGCCATCCCTTACCTACAGCCTAGGCATCCATGGGAAACTTATCTGCTCCAGTAATGAATCCCTCGCCACCTACAACAACAACATATGCAATGCTTTCCTCTCCCACAGTTAGCCTACAGACCTTGTCTGAAAGCAGATCTCCTGAGCAGTCCATTCTCCCATTCCAGCAACAATGTTCCTAACCCCAGATCACCCAGAAGCATCTCCTTAGTCACCCAATACCATCCCGGTGTGGAATGCCTCAACAAATTGCTCCATCAGGCCTATGACTTTCTCAAGCCACGCCCCGAAATGAGATCATTACTGCAAAGTGTTATTCCCACACCACCCAGAGTAGCCATCCGCCGTCCTCCCAACCTCTGCAACATCCTCATCCAACCTTACAACACCCCAAAACCACCCTCCCTACCTTATGGTTCCTACCCCTGTAACTGATCCCACTGCAAAATCTGTCCACTGCAACCTCCTACAACCATACTCCAGCTCCAGCACAGGAAAAACCTACCCTATTCAAGGCAGGGCCACATGTGAAACAACACATGTCATTTACCAGTTGTGTCCACTGCGCAGCCTTTTATGTTGGTATGACCACCAACAAATTGGCTGAGTAGATGAATACTCACACTGTTCACCTGGGGAACACCCAATATCCTGTGGCAGAGCATGCTCTCCTGCATGATTCCAGGGACCACACATGCCATTTTGAAACTACCTCCAGAAGCCATTCACTTAGAGCTATGGAGATGGGAACATGCCTTCCAGCATATCCTCTCCTCCCGCCACCCTCCTGGCCTAAATCTATCCTAACCTCCTCCCTCCTCCATACAGAACTCACTTATCCATTACTTATTTCACACACCCCCTCTTCCTTACCTTCAGATAACCCCCTTCCTCCACCCCTACTCAGCATCATTCGGTTCACTCATCTTTACTTCTATTTATTGTTTGATATCCTCTTTAGTTACATATATATCGTCTTTGGCATGGCTCAGTACTAACACACAGATCTCTGACTTCCACAATCCTCAACCATCATCTTCATGACCTAGGTCATGAATTACCTTCCCCTTCTGTTCCCCTTCCTTTTTTCTTCCCTTCTCTCCTACCTGATGAAGGAACCCTGTTCCAAAAGCTTATCCTATTTTCTGTCCATTTTCTTTCTTTGTGCGACTATCGGCAGTGCAGCACAAAGGTAAGTACTGGCCAGGCAATCTATCTCTTTTGAAGAATAGTTTATAATCTCTGTGGAGGATTTCCATCAGTAATCATTTATTAAGGGTTTACAACTTGAAACAAAACAGAACTGATCGGCATGGCTAATTGGCAAAGATACATCAGTTGTTGCAAAGATAATTATGGTTTTCGCAAAGATGATGTCCTTTGGTTTTGGTGAAGTGTCTAAAATATTGGATAATATCAACAGCAGCAGAAGGTGATGTAATACGAGTAGGACTGGTAGGAAAGCAGGGCAGAGTGTGAGCTACCATAAACGGTTATTGAGAAGGTTTTTCTCATCAGATCTGACAACACATCAACAATGATAGTTCAGGTATACATGACAATGGATTTGGTAGGAATGATAGAGAGAGGGGGGGGGGAGGAGCAAGACTAATAGAGTCCAGTAATAAACTTCAAATTATAAATACTGTGTTCAAGCATCACAAGAAGAGAAAATACACTTTGAAAAGACCAGGAGACATAGGTAGATTTCAGGTTGATTATATCATGGTCAGATAAAGATTCCAAAATCAGGTACTGGATTGTAAAGCATACTCAGTATACAATATAGATTCAAATCAAAATTTAGTAATGATGAAGAGTGGACTAGCTTTAATAGAACCAACTGAAATAAACCAGTGGAGAAGGAAATGACAAACTGAAGTACAGAGAAATGGCCGGCCGTGGTGGCCGAGGAGACTGAGGCACTTCAGTCATGGTCTGCACGGGCACTACGGTCGGGGGTTCGAATCCCCCCCTCGGGCATGGATATTTGTGCCGTCCTAGTTCGTAAGTAGTTCATAAGTAGTTTGTAAGTTTAGGGACTGATGACCCCGTAGTTAAGTCCCATAAGCTTTACAAACATTTGAACATTTTTGAACAGAGAAATGATGAGACTTATTTGAAATTCATTTTAAGATGTGCATAGTGTGATAAAGAATGCCAGAGTACGAAGTTCAGTTGAAGAGGAATGGACATCTCTGACAATGTCAATCACAAATTGGAAAGAAAAATAGGTGCAGGGAAGTCGAAAGCAAAATGGCTGCGAAAATAAAAAAAAAAGGTAATTATTGTTGATAGGACTGGCTCCAAAAACAGAAAAATTAGAACAGCCCTCAATGAAATTAAAAGCTAGGATGGTAATATCAAGATTGCAAAGCAAGTGAAAAGTAGTACCTTTATTGGGATACTGGGCAGTAAAAAGATGGCATATTTTTATGCAGACAGCTACAGTTAAGCCAGTGCATAGTGCAGTTGCTATAATGACTTTCCTTACTTGATAGTAGTCTGTTGTGATTAGTAATTTTGACATTTCCTCTGACATGATAGCTTTAAGACTTTTGCATTTCCCACTTCCATCTTTCGATGTCTGCCCACTACACCTAAGTTTGTAAATACTTTTAACATTGCATCAGTTACTGCATAAATACTTAGAAAAGCTTTTCTACATACCTCAAATCATTTATCTCCAAAGAGGAGAAAGTAGGTAAAAGATGTTTCACACAATGTCTTTTTACATCACTAGATATGGTCAGTCTTTGCAAGGAAAGGTCCTGGCCATTCTTGCATTCCATTCAGAAAATGTACTTACACTAGAGTTCTGTTGTCTTTTGCAAGATTACTAAAAAATCCTCTTCGGAACCTGCAGTCTTCTCCTGTCACCTTTTTTGATAATGCTTTGTCTTTATAATTCAAATGTTTCTCTCCATGCATTGTAGCTTTCTTCACAATTTTTCTTTGATTATCTGAAGAATGTTTCACCCTTTCTTATTGTAACAGTTGGTATGGGGCCTTCGCACAAGTGGAAAGGGGCAGGCACAGCTTTTCCCTCCCAAAATATTTGCACTTGTACTAGATACAATGGAGTATTTCTACTAGTAATATGATTCCTTAATAATATTCTTAATAATAATAAAAATAATACTTATTAATAATAATAATTGTTTATAATATTCTTAATAATATTTATTCTTGATCATGATTCAATATCAAGTGCAGAGGTGAAGAAGATGAGAAAGATTCACATAACTATTATGAAGCTTCAACTCTTGTAAAGCAGAGTACTGTAGATGGTGAACAGTTTAATAACATTTCTAAATTTCTATTCCTATAAAGATTTCTGCGAGTTTGTATGAAGATCACCGAAGGATGGGTTGAGGTAATTAGATTAGTATTTGTGTCATATTTAAGTATCAAAGCAATGATTTCGGTACAATATGGCTTTGTCTGGGATATTTTGTAACGGAAAAGAATACTCTCGAGGTTAGTATCTTTGTTTGTAAATTTGTAAAAGTAAATAGATCCCTTTCACATGGCAAAAAAATTACATCGAATTTCTTTAGCAAGTTGGGTTACAGGGATTTTAGTAGAATTGTGGCCGGATTGATGGTTTCAGAACAACTGCAGCTGATTAGGGCACCTAGAATGCAGGGGTAGTGAGATTGAGTGGGAGCCAAATTGATTTAGGCTCTAAGTTGAGGGAGACCTGAGACTGATCACTGTTTGTATTTGATGTTACGGAAAAACAGTCTGGTTTCTTGTTAAAACAAAAATCTTCAGATGTTAACAGGCAGGCTTCACATTAGTATTGCTTTTGAAAGGACCCTAATTGTTGATTTTACTTTTCTTGAAACCTGAGAGACTTAAACGAATACCGTGGCAGAAGTCATTCAGCAACAATACAGATTCACATTTCTCTTCTACAATACCAGACTAAGTGTGCCATATAGTTAGAGATGGGCAGGTAACATTCAGTGACAGCTGTTGCAATGTCTGTAGTAATCTGTTTTTTCTCTGAACTGTATTTCTTTTTTACATTATAAAATCAGAATATGCTTATTTTCTGTTAAAATTGCAACTTAATAATATTAAATTAAAAGTTGTGTGTCCCAACATTCTTTTCGAGGATCATTTTGCAAACTATATTACAATAATGTAGTTATGCTTCATAGCATAATGTGCGAGATAGTGGAAATGTGCAAATTATTTTGACAGATGTAAGTAAAACCTTTTCAATATATTTGGATAAAAATTAAGTAATTTTCTATAACAGAGACAAATACTACAAATCCACAAATGGTTTGGTATTATTGTCATATTAAAAATGCATAATAAATTGTTAGATTCTTGTCTTTTACAATTCTACTTTGTGGTGTTAGGTTCCTATTTTTACAATTCTCTTGTGTTGATTTTAATTACAGGTTTGGTAATTTTAAGTGCATTTCCTATTTTTAGAACATGTTTTTTATTTATTATTATTATTATTAATGCAGGGCCTATATTTTCTGTACAGTAATTTTTTTGATATTTTAATGCACACATTTAATGTGCCTAAAACAAATGGTAACACTGGAGCCATCTTTGTTTTCAGATCAGAAAAAAAAAGTTTTTATGATAACTAAGGTTTCGCTGTCCACTAGTATCGCTAAATTGTCTACAAAGGCCAGGAAACTGATCTTGATTTTATCTTCCACTTATACAAGTTGAGCTTGTTTGTAGTAGTTCTGATTTTCAAGTTCATTCTCCAAATCTGTAATGACTTTATCCAGGTTGAAGAGCTGTGGTGACAATTCGTCACTTTGTTGCATGCCGGTCTTTACTTTATCTGAAAAGGCTTTGATATATCAAAATAAATCTCATCAGTAAGAGTTTGTTTGAGGAGATAGTGTTTAGTGTCAAGTATATGATGCTCTAAGACATTGAAGAGGGACTCTTGATTGATGGAATCATATGCCTTTTTTAATTAAAGAAAAATACAAATGAGAGGACAGCTTTGAGTTTACATGCATATTTGTTTTCAGGTAGAAAATTTGCACTGTGGATGATCAACTTGGTCGGAGGTCCCCTTGGTAATATCCAGTCTTGTGTTTTAGCTGCCCTTCAGTTCTCTGGTAAAGACAAACTGAAAAAGTCTTGTAAATGACTTCAACATTATTAACATTAAAGTTGTCACTTTGTTTATATTGTGTGGATAAGTGTACATTTCCATCCTTTGGATAGGTATTACATTTATAGGGTTTTTCACATGTCTGTTAGGATTTCTGTGAGATCATCAAGTGTACCTAGGTTCTTTGAGAGTTAGGCAATTATGCAAGCTCCACATGTTCTGTTGCTTTTGAGCCTGAGGATGTGTGACTGTATTTCATACTTGGTGGGTCATTGAGATCCATGATTAGTGTATGCAGAAGTCTCTTCATGAGATTTTGATTAGCTCTGAGAAATATAATGCCATGTCTATGCAGTTTTCTTCTTTAGCCAGTCAAGCCTTGCATCTTGTTGTTTGAAGCACAAGCTTTATGGAATGTACCAACAGGTCTTTCCTGTGAATGTCTAGTAGAAGTCTCAAAGTCTCTTTTATTTTATCACAATACGTGTTTTTCAATGGAATGCATTTGTTTCTTCATAAGACTCCACTTTTTTCCTGATAAATTTTGTGACTTTTTGTCTTTCTGTGAGGTTCTCTTTCATTCATGCATTGTTTTTTCACATGCAGAATTCCATCATGGATGTTTCATAGTTTGCTTGCTGAACTTACAACTGAATGTCACAGTACACAGTATGTATATAATCACAAAAATTGGAGAGTGTAAAATTATATTATACAAAAAAAAGTAAAGGGGTTCAAAATTAGACTTCACAGGGAGTGCTGAAATTAATCGAAACTTTCTTGAACAGAGCTATCAAAGTGAATGTGATATTAAGTCTCTGTCCAAGCATATTACAAGAAACACACCCAGCAACATAAATAGGTGAAGGAACTAGCTTGGAGCTATTTAACTAGGAATTTTTCATCAATCAACATAAAAGAGAGTTTTCAATCGAATTTACAATTGAAGCAAATTTTCAGTGAGGAAGGTAGATTGATAAACTAGCACATTCAATAATTTGCATTATTTCTTGAACTGTAATGGATGAGTAGCATCTCCAATTATTACATCATCATCATCATCATTAGAGACTGATTATGCCTTTCAGTGTTCAGTCTGGAGCATAGTACCTCTAATAAAATTACTCCATGATCCCCTATTCAATGATAACATTGATGCCTCATCTGATGTTATGCCTTTTACTTCAAAATCATTCTGCACCGAATCTAAGTACTTTCTTCTAGGTCTACCTCGACTTCTCTTACCCTCCGCTGCTGAGCTCATGAGTCTCTTAGGTAACCTTGCTTCTCCCATGCGTGTAACATGACACCACCATCTCAGTCTGTTCACTCTAACTGCTTCATCTATGGTGTTCATTCCCAGTTTTTCTTTGATTTCCTCATTATGGACACCCTCCTGCCATTGTTCCCATCTATTAGTACCTGCAATCATTCTGGCTACTTTCATATCTGTAACCTCTACCTTATAAATAAGGTACCCTGTATCCACCCAACTTTCACTCCCATACAACAAAGTTGGTCGAAAGATAGAGCAGTGCACTGCTAACTTAGTCTTGCTACTGACTTCCTTCTTGCAGAAGAGAGTAGATCTTAGCTGAGCACTCACTGCATTAGTTTTGCTGCACCTCGATTCCAGTTCTTTCGCTATGTTGCCATCCTGTGAGAAAATACATCCCAGGTACTTGAAACTATCTATCTGTTCTAACTTTGTTTCTCCTATTTGGCACTCAATCTGTTTGAATCTCTTTCCCACAGACATTACTTTCGTTTTGGAGATGCTGATCTTCATATCATAAACCTTGCACCTCTGATCGAGCTCTGAAATATTGGTTTGCAACCTTTCAATCGAATCGGCCATTACAACTAAGTCATCTGCATAAGCAAGACTGCTTATTTTGTTTTCACCTATTTTAATCCCGCCCTGCCAGTCTACTGTTTTCAAAATATGATCCATGAATAGTATGTACAACAGTGGTGACAAGTTACAGCATTGTCTTACCCCTGAAACTACCTTGAACCATGAGCTTAATTTGCCATCTACTTTAACTGCTGCCTGACAGTCTACATAAAGCCCTTTGATTGCATGCAGAAGTTTGCCTCCTATACCATAATCTTGAAGAACTGACAGTAGCTTCCTCCTAGGAACACAGTCATAAGCCTTTTCCAGATCTATGAAACATAGATACAATTCCGTGTTCCACTCATAGCACTTTTCCATTACCTGCCGTAGGCTAAAGATCTGGTCCTGACAGACTCTAAGAGGCCTAAACCCACACTGATTTTCATCTAACTTGTCCTCAATTAATACTCACTCTCCTTTCCAATTATTACAAGTGATGTAAATCATTTAATTCTATATTTAATATAGTGAGGACAGTTTACTACTCACCGCAAAGACGTGGCGACGAGCTGCGACAGGCACATACAAAAGAAGTCTTTTGTATGTGCCTGTCGCAGCTCGTCGCCACGTCTTTGCGGTGAGTAGTAAACTGTCCTCACTATATTATTAATTCTATATTTCAATTATTCATAAGTAAAATGGCACGAAGCATTTCATATACACTATAAACATTCCCAAACCTGGAAAATTTATTTAACAAGATATAAATGTACTTCTGCTCCAGTCCTTTGTCTTTTCTTGGAACCTGTGTACTCAAGTAAAGATCCAGCTGGAAACCTTAACTTATAGTAATTATAGGGTTCAGAATCACAACATCAAACAGTATTAATATTCATACACTCAGTATAAATATACATGAATAGCCCCTCTGACCTTACTTCAGAGTCGTGTTTCGACTATCTAGGTAACTTACAAGATAAAAATTCGAACTGGATTAATAGGATAAGTCAGGGGAAATTAGTAACACTTTACGGGTGAGCACTCATAGAAGAGGTACAGAACACTAGCCAGCCAAAATTGAAAATGCAGCTTTGTGTATTAATAATAATAATAATAATAATAATAATAATGTTTATTCAACATCGAATAATATATATACAGTCTCTTGACATTGTACAGATTATTCTTCTGAATACGTCAGTTTCATAAATTATAAACTAATGATTACTGTTTCATATAGACATTATTTCTTTTATACAATTAAACGTATTACATGTTTTTAAGTCTTTATCTGACAATTAAACAGTTAACTACAGTATTACATGATTTTAAGTCGATTTGACAACTAAACAGTTAACTACAGTACATACTTGTCTTGGTTAAGAAACATTTTTCATATAGTCATAGAATTCATCTAGAGAATAGAATACATTTTCAATTAGGATCCTTTTTAGTTGGTCTTTTAATTTGTTTTTAGGAAGGGCTGCAAGGCTTTTCAGTAGCGCATTGCTAAGCTTCAGGCCAACATGAAGTCCATTTTTTTCATATAATGCTGTCCTGTGGCTGTTTAAATGGTATCTTTGTTTTTGTCATGTATTATGTTGATGTAGATCACAGTTTAGATCTGGATTGATTGTTTTTACATACATTATTATTTTTAATATATATACACTAGTAATGGTAAGTATGCCCAATTTTGGAAAGAGATTCCGACATGATTCTCTTGGTTTGGCCCCACAGATAATTCTGACCGCTTTCTTCTGTAGTACCAACAAAGTGTTAATGTTGGCTTGTGATGTTCCACCCCAAATCTCTATTCCATAGTTTGTGTTGGATGCAAATAATGCATGGTATGCAGTCTTAAGGATATGCATATCTTTACAATATTTGCTGATCTGGTTCATGGCAAAGATATTTTTAGACAGCTTTTTGGCTAGGGAATCTATGTGAATGTCCCACTCAAGGTTATCTTGAATTGTGATACCCAAATTTTTTGTATATTTTTCCTTATTAATAGTTTGATTTCCTATTGATAATTTCATGTCAAAGTCTGTTTGCTTTCTAGGGTTAAATTCTACAATTGCGGTCTTGGAGGCATTTACATTTAGATGGTTTTCATTAAAATACTTGACTATTTCATTAGTAACAGTGTTGCACAGCACTTCCAGACTGCCGTGGTCTTTGTGTTTGCACACAATTGTTGTATCGTCTGCATACAATATTATTTTATTATCTGGGGAACAGTACTTTATATCGTTCACATAAATCAGGAACAGGAGGAGTCCCAAGACGGAACCTTGGGGCACTCCGTATTTAACATCTGCTACTTTGGATTTGAAATACCCACTGTTTGTTTTAATGAAGACAAATTGTTTCCTGTTGCTCATATATGACTCTATTAGGTCAAAGCATGTTCCTCTAATACCCATGTTCCATATCTTGTCAAGTAGTATGGTGATATTAACGCAGTCAAAAGCTTTTTCGAGATCAAGGAACACTCCAGCAACTTGTTCGTTGTTCTCTATGGCAGTTATTATTTCATCTACGAGCTGTGCTGCAGCTACTGAAGTTGACTTGTTTTTCATAAAACCATTTTGATTCTCGAATATTAGGTTGTGTAGACTCAGAAATGCCATTAGTCTGTTATAAATAACTTTCTCGATTACCTTGGAAAATGCAGGTAAGATTGAGATCAGTCGGTAGTTTTCAATTTTATTTTTATCACCTTTCTTGTAAATCGGAGTTACTTGTGCTATCTTTAGTCTGTCTGGAAAAATGCCTGTTGTGATTATGTCATTTACTGCTGTCGCCAAGGCATCTGATATGTTGTCTATGCACCTTTTAAGTGTGCTGATAGACAATCCTTCATAACCTGCAGAGTTTGAGTTTTTTAGTGACATCACTATGTGTTTTATTTCCCTGCTGTTCGTAGATGTCAAGTATATGCTACGTCTTACTGGATTGCCCTTATATGTATACTGGAGGTTGTTGAACTGGTCATTGATGGATTTTCCCATAGAAGAAAAGTACTCGTTAAAAATATTTGCTATCTGGTAGGGGCATTTGATGTTACCACCTTTGAAATTGATACTAAGGTCACTAGCTGATTTGTCCTTAAAGTCCCTAAAGCTATTTATAACTTGCCAGATAGCTTTGCCAGAGTTGTTGGAGTCTCTTAACATGTTAGCTACGTGTTTACTTCTGGTTTCTAAGAGGAGATTTTTGTAGTGATCATGATAGTTGTTAAATTCTTCCTTCAGTCTATGATTATCACTATTTTTTGTCATTGCGCATTGGAAAAGTCTTAGTTTTTCTCTTGCTGTTTTTACTTCAGTGTTTATCCAGTTATTCTTTTTTATTTTTTTACAGTCATTTACTGGCAGGGTTGTTTCTGGGCATGAGACGTTGAAGCAATAATAAAAGTCAGATGCAAATTCATTGAAAGTGATACAGTTATTTTCATTCCATTGTAAGCGTTTGAGCATACACTTAAGGTTTTCGATATTGCCGTCATGGGTGGCTCTTTTTGTTACATAGTGTTTCTTTTTGCTTGTAATATGAAGGTTTTCAGCTTCTATCAGTACCTGAACCGCACGGTGGTCAGAAATTGCAAGCTTCAGAACTGATGCAGTGTATTTAAAGTGGGATATGTTAGTAATAATGTTGTCTATGCATGATTTGCTGCCATTGACCTCCCTGGTGGGCTCATTTATCAAGGGATTTAGTTTAAACTGATCTAGTACCAGCTTCAATTTTCTTTTAATGCTGGAGTCAGGAGACAGCAAGTCAATATTTATATCTCCTACTAGAATTAAGTTAGCCCAGCCATTTTTATCACAGTGTTTGCTGTCAATGTCTACAAGCAGATCATTCAAAACTTCAAAGAAAATGTCAAGGCTGCCACTTGGGGGTCTGTATACACCTATGATAATTAAGTTCTCTTTCCCCCATTTGTAGTTAACTGCAGCTAGTTCTATAATCCCCTGTATGCTGAAAGCACTTACATCAATTACATTAAAGTTACTGCTTCTAGATGCAAAGATAGCTACCCCTCCACATTTTTTCATTTTCCTGCTGAAGGCAGTGCAGAATATCATGGAAAGTGGCTGGCAAACACTAATTATCTCTTCTGTATACCGGTGTTCAGTTATAACTAAGACATGTGGTTTATCAGTCCTTGCAACTGTGTCCATCTCAATATTTCATATTCAAATATTTTTTGTAGTGTATCCAGACCATAACCTAATAAACAATACACTTTGATACAGTGAAGTAGAAGGCCAGTGTAGGATGGCCAGATTATGCTGTTTGGTTATTAATGATGGAATTTCATTACTTAACTTAAAAATAAATAACAATAAAAATTAAAAGTGATCCTTAACATTTGAGAGACATTTTGTTGATCAATGCAATGTTTTGGATGACATAGGAAAGTGTATTTGTAAGGTCCTGATTTTAATTTAATGTTATTTGTAATGATTTTTATGGCTTCACTGATTCAGAAAGACAAATCTTGCAACTCAAACTCCATAATATGTAACTGATGAGTGAAGGACAAACTGCAATTCTTGAACAGTATTGGTGATATGTGTTTACATTGCAAACTAGCAACCCACCCTGGCATCATATGGGTGCCATTTATTAATGTATAAAACAAGAAGTACACTTAGTGAAAAAATCAAGTATAATATTTCATAACATGTCTATTTCGTCAGTAATTATTTGTCATTCAGTCAGTCAGTTCCTCTAGAGCAGATTCACCCAACTGAGTCTTTCCTAACATTTGAAACAAAGCAATTCAACATTTGGTGATAGATGGCTTTTTTGGTTTTCTATTAGGGTATTTATTTTAGTTTTCTATTAGTCCATCTACACTTGACTTCACTCACTACACATCTCCTCCTCCCCTCCTCCTGGTATAAACAATTGGCCTGTAATGTACTTCCAATGCATATTAACATTTTGTAAATTATATATTTATTCCATACTTCCTTTGTTCCATTTTCTCCTTCCTCCTCTGTTTGTATCTATGCCTCCCCTATATATATATCTGTTTTCTCTTGACCCTATCTATATCACCCTATCTTTCCATCTCTTCCTCTCACCTGACCACACCCTCCTCTACCCTCTCTTTGCCAATCTCATTAGCCCCGCCTTGACTTGTCAACTCCCACCACCTCTATGTCAATATACCAGTCTTACTCCTCTCTGTAGATCTTCTCTTCCCATTGTGTATGAGAAATTACAAAAATCTGCCAACTTTCATGGTGATCAATCAAAAAATGTCTAAGCTTATTGCAAGATACCTTCTGCCATGAACCAGAAGGTGTCTTAAATTTCTCTATGAAAAGTACATGTATGTGCCAAATATGATCAAGATCTTCCAAAATATATCATTCCTATCATTAGTTCTGTTTGCATTCAAAAGATGATTTGTTTCATTTGGATCAAGATTACCATCTTTTTTTCATATGTGTCTCATTTTTTTCCTGGAAACTGTTCCAAGACAAAGATAGAATCATGCGTATTCAACATTTGAATAGAGAATTATGGTTTTGAGAAAGGCTCTTTAGTGTTTCTTGAATTTTTCAATTTACTGGGACTCTTTTTCAAATTTTTCTCCTTGTCCTGAAAATTATGAACATAGCAAAATAGATCCAGCCAATTCTGCCAAGCCATTTTCAAATTATGATACAACATGCATGTGAGAATTGAGTTTTATTTGTACAGCCTGGTCAGAAATTCACGTTACAAACTTCTAAGACTTGTAGAGGGTAGTGAGTACATAACATTTTGGATAGGAACCCATGTCCGGAAACATATTGTTTCCATTCTACAAGTTTCAATTAAGATGTGTAACTCATCAATGTCTGCTTCAAGGCAGAGAACCGTCTCAGAGTTCCCTGTCCTGGTATGCAACAGGGTAGACACAATGATGTGTACTACATCAAACGATCACCAGATGCTTTGCTTTGAGACGGAGTCAATACCTGTGCATCACTGATAGAGTAAACATGGTGAAGTACATGTTTGCGGAATACACAGACATGCTCGTAGTGTATGGCAAAGCTGGAGGTAACGGACGAACTGCTAGTCAGGTGTATCATGAACATTTTCCACAACACAAACTGTTCGCACATTACACAATGGCTATGAGAAACAGTTTCCATGGCGACACCACACTCCTGAATTTGAAGAAGGTGTACTGCGTCACATTCAAGATAGCCCGTCAACTAGTTCTCAAACAATTGTGCGCGCAATGGCTGTTAGTCAGAGTACTGTCTTGGATGACCTACATGAGCAACAATTACATCTGTACAACTTACAAAGGGTACACACTATGGGTCCAGCAGATTTTCCACAATGCGTTGCCTTCTGCACATGGCTCCTGCACCGTTGCATTGACACACCCCTCTTTCCACATCCAGTTCTCTTCACAGGTGACTGTAGCTTCACAAGGGAGTGTGTTATGAATGCTTGAAATAGCCATGTCTGGGCGGACGCATGCTCAGGGATTTCAATACAGGTTTGGATTTAACATGTGGGCAAGTATTCTGGATGGTCATGTGAGTGGACCATACCTCTTTCCATCCAAGCTCACAGGTCCTGCATATCCGTGTTCCTACAACATGTATTGGACCCGTTATTGGAATATGTGCCATTGAATGTCCTTCAGGAAATGTGATTTTAGCATGATGGTGCATCACCTCACTTTTCACTAGCTGTCCGGACACATCTCAAGACGATTTGGTGGAAGATGGCTAGGCAATGGTAAACCAACCATGTGGCCACCACTATTGCCAGATTTAACCCCTATGGACTACTTCTTGCGACGTCGTATGAAGAGTCTAATTTATGAGACACCTGTAGAGACAGGGGAAGATCTGCTGGCACAAGTTCTGGCCACTGCACAAGACACTGAAGAGACACCAGGTGGGATGGAGAGAGTGTACTAGAACAAGCTTCAGAGGTACAATGTTTGTAATGACTTCAGTGGTCGCCACATTGAGCCGCTGTTGTAGTGCAACAGTACAGTGGGGCTGGTGGCTTAGATCCTGGGTTCTTGTTGTTAGTGTAAATTGTAATGAAAATGCATAAGTAATAACGGAATGATTCAGTGTTCTTTTAAAACTGATTGCAACAATTGTACCATGTTACACCTAATTACATTCCTCAAGTAGGAGTGCATGAGATAATCATCTGAATTGAAACTGTTGTGGAATGGATATGATACATTTCTGGACATGGGTTCCTATTCAAAATGTTATGTACTCACTACCCTCTACAATTCCTAGAAGGTTGTAATGAGAATTTCCAACCATGCTGTATAAATATAATTCAGATAAGTTGCAACTCACTGTGAATACGATTGTTGAGCCACAGACAAGCATGTAGCAAAGACAATTGTACACTACATAGCATTTGGCCACAACCTTCATCAGTCAAGAGTCTCAAGTCAGAGTGTGGCAGCTGGAGATGGTAGTCATGAGTTCGAGAGTTGTTCGTTTATGAATGTATGTTTGCCTTTTTCTAATGAAGCTGTGCCTGCAGCTGACAGTTAAGTTGTGAGAATGTGAGGGTCATTTTTATGTGCCTGTCTGTGGCAGTGAGTTGCAACCTATTCTCATACTATTTATATAAATACAAATCAATCCCCGCAAGTATGAAATATCATAACTTGAGAATAGCTTGTCTTTAGTTTTTTATGTTCACAACTGTAGTCAGTATGAAGCAAAAATTTCGAAAAGTTTGCAAAAAGAATAGGAAATTCAGGGAAAAACTGGAGTGAATTAGGTAAATCATCTTTTTGATTTGCCCCTCCCCCAAAGTAGCTTTCCGATTTGTCCCCCCCCCCTCTACCAAATTAGTCTTTTGATTTTCCCTCCTGCACCCCGTCCCCCCCATGCATGATGCCACTTCGCCCATTTTCATAAGAATCCAAAAACTAAAAATTAACAATGCCAATTTCTTCTGCTCAGTTGAACCAAACTTTACTATAGTAAAGTCATGGACGTTGGATGTTTCTGCACTCAGAAACTTCCTATTTCTGTTTGAATGGCAGCAAAAGATGACTGACTCTTTTTTTCTGCCCAGTCTGCAGTCTGGCGGAGCTACATGCAGAATGTACAGTTTTGCTTCTAACTCAGTTTTCACCAGAAGTGGATACAGGGTGATTTTACAGTCAATGATTATTATTCCTTAATTAAATTTGTCAGTAGAATTACAGGGTATACATAAAGTGTGGGAACTCTTTCAATTATTTGTTGCACAAGAACTAAACATTGTACAGATGTCATACATATTGCATTTTGAAGAGAAACTCTGAAAGATTTTGTTACAAAAATTCATTATGTGTATTTTGGTGATGTGTAATCCTAGGGAATGTACTATCAAAAGTTTCTGCCAATACTGGATTAATAAACTAATGTGTCTGGACAGGAACTTGGGCAGTGAATTCATAATTATGATGTTAGAAAATAAACTTTTATAGTGTGTCACTTTTGCTTGCTCCTAAGAGTAGTACAGAGATTTTTTGAAAAGCGTAAAAATTATGATAAAACCAACAAATGGAACTTCAAGACTAGAAATAACAGAAAGAGGAAATGGTTGTTACAGGAATAGCTTGACCATGACAAATGATTCAAATCGAAACAGGAATGATAGGAAGAACACAAATGACAAAATGTGGGGAATAATAATGATTAACACACACATCCCACAGGAACAACTCATGCACACGTGGACTCAATATACAGCCACTGCATCTTGACTCTCCGAAGTGGGATTTGTGTGCATCTCTTGTGCCTGTGTGGTTGTTGATGTGTTTGTGTACTCTCTTTTCTGATGAAACTGATACCAACACTTAAGCTATGTGAATTTGTCTTTGTGGTGAGTTGCATCCAGCCCTCATTATTATTGGATCCATAATTACTATGATTCCCCAGAAAAAACATCTAGATCAAGTAATTTGAGGTCAAAAAAATTTCCACTGTTCAATGTAAAGAACATTACAGGAAAGGCTCTCAGATGGCATGGAGAGATGTTAAAAACTGAACTGTAGAGTGTCTTCCTTTGTGGTATTTCAGTGAGGGTAGCAACTGACTATCCAAACTAGTCAAACGAATGATAGTAGGAATAGTTCAAATAACAAATGAAATCCTGGTTTTGAAAATGTAGGGTTATTCAGAGACTGTATATGTAATTATTAACACAGGACATGATGTTAAAACTGAACATGTGCAGACAGTGAATGCAACTGTTGTAACAATAAATGATACTGAGCAGAAAGCTCAGTCAAATCTAAACATGAGTCATTGACGATTAGCAGTTGTGAAAGACTGGTGACCTTAATGCGGGGAGATTTATCTGAACTTTGCAATGAATTAGAAATCATTGTACAGTAAACACAAATAAGATTGACCATCAATGTAGGTACAAATGTGATACACTGAATAAATATGATGCTAGTGTGAATGATTCTGTGGAACAGTTATTGATGTCTTTAGTGATTTTTAAGCAAAGTGTATGGAAGCAGTGAATAATGTTCTCAATAGAATAGATGACAATGTGGATGCCATTTGATTTAAAACCAGTGGTAGAGCTGTAATAGTGAACAGTAATGTAAATAATTTGCAAGGGAAATGAAACAAAGTGAAGGTGTCAAATTGTTGAAAGAAGTGATTAAACAAGTTGTGGATCCAGGGGTAGTGATGACAGTTGTTGACAAAAATATGGATTCCAGTGATAACAACACTACAGAACAGGCATCTAATATAGATCAAGAAGATATGTCTGAGGTAAATGATGTATTTTTCATATTGAAGCAGAGTATGTACTGACGGTAAATAAAAATGTAATTGGCAGGGGTAATGTAAGTGACTTTTCATGAGGGAGAAATAAGGGAAGATGACAATAAAAATTTGATTGATTTTGTGGGTAAAGTAATGGAGTTTTAGAGGAAGAGGAAATACTTTAAATTGCTATAGGTATATAAAAATGTTAGTCAAGGGCCCCACTCTGCTTGGAGTACAAAGTAAAAATACTTGAAGGGAAGCAAAAATGCAATTTGTGAGACAGTAGATCTTATTGGTATGCCTGTTACTTTTTCAGTTTTTCGGCTTGTAGTTCTTACATTGGTAACCACAGTGTGACATCAGTAACTATAGTGCCCTGTTATCTTCAGAGAATGTTGCCATATCATTGGTAGCAGGAAGGCAGAAGAGGAGATTTGGTTGTGTGGGGTTATTGAGTAGTTTGTTTTAGTGTGTAGACACATTTGAAGACATGATGTGTTTGTTATTTGATTTGAAACTTTTGGAAAGGAAATATAATTTTAACAGGAAACATATGAAGATTTAAATATCAGCTTTAATTTTTATATTTAATGGTAAACATTGATTATCTTGAGAAGAACATGAAAATTTTTTGACAATGTTCTCGACAAAGGTATGTTACAAGTGATTTTATGTTCTTTGCATCATTGAGTCTGATATTCATAAATTAAATTAAAGTAGAATTTTCTCTCTAATTGTCAATCTTTCTATTTTCCAAAATAATAGATTTTTATGCTCAATGAATGGAGAGACAGTACGTGTTATTCAGCAGGGGCAGTTGCAAACTTTTCTCATTTTTTCATTTATTTAGCATATGGCTTACAGAATTATATACTGAGTACAACAATACACATAGAATGGGTTCCAACATTTGTGCCGACTTTATGCGGTCACATTGGAAATCATCGGTAATTCTTCACTTGTGTAGCATTGCTTCATGGTCACGGTACGACCGGATCTGATCCAGTTGAGGGAGCTCCAACCAGGAAAAAGTTGAATGTTTGGGTCTATATTTTTTAAATTCTTGGGGCTATGGAAGGATGTCCACTGGTTTCTCCAATTGTCTCTTAGGTAATAGCTGTGGGGGGGGGGGGGGGTGAGTTGACCAGTGCTTCCGTATTGGTTCTCTATGTTTTAAATGAGTGTTTGGTACATTGTTCAGTGTTTCATGAATAAATAAGTCTGGATCAATTGTGTTTCATCCATCCTTGTGTTACTGTTTGTTTTGGTCATATATTTAGAGGTGCAATATTGTAAAGTACTGACAGCCAAGGTGTTTGTGTGGATTTAAGAGTCTCTGTCATGATTCTCATAACATCATGTAGATGCATATCTATTTTATTGACATGGATACTTCTATTCCAAACAGGAGAACAGTATTTGGTGACAGGAAGCACAAATTCTTGTGCCATAGTACTTAAGATGTTTGTGTTATATCCCCAGCTATCTCCATGTAATTTCCTTGCTATATTATTGTTTGATTTTAACTTCTGTTCTGTTAATGTCAATAGTCACACCCAAATAATTGTGGTGTCAACAGTGCCTCAACTGCTGAAAAGATGTTTTCTTGTGTATGTGTTTAAGAATGCAGAGTTTTATTATTACTATATCTGCTATTAAGATACTTTAAAATGTCCTTCAAAAATTGTTCTGCTGTCATGGCTTGTGAGTGGTATGATTTTTAGAGGGCCTCAACTTTAAAACAATATTTCAAAATAGATGATATACTGAAAACTTCTAAATACATGCTAGAACCAGAGTTCATGCAGTAGTCATGTGAGGCACATTCTGAAACATTTTTGTCATTTGTCTTTGATTATGTGACACAGTTCTTTTTTTATTTACTTAACCATTGTGTGTGAAACAGATAATTTTATTATTCAACCATGGGCGTGAATCCGATCGGTGATCAGACTTGTAATTAGATGTGAAATTTATTTTAATTTTGTCTCACTTATCCTTGCTAATGCAACACAAAACAATTTTACTTTTTTCAGTGCAAAGTGTGGATAGATAATAAAAGTGAGTGTGGCAAAAATGCCAGTTTTATACCTCAATGTTGAAGTTAGTAATGTAAAAAGGGAATATTTGCACATAAACTTGCAAACAGTATTTTTAGTTTTTTACTGAATCCCAACAATTTTGTGTATACTCTATGCAAAATTATAAGTAAATTTACGGTAGCTATTGGTACTATTTACATTAATTTTGTTGTTTTTCATGCCGATGTCACAAATGTTGTTAAAGAGAAAAAAATGGATTTCAATTAATAATGCAAAGCTAGCTGGAAAGGTAGTGGGTTAAAATAACCATAAATTAAGAAAGTTACATGTTCACTGCTGTTTAGGGAATTGTACTTAGTGAGTAATGCCTCATCAAGATCACTTTAACCTGTTCTAATATCCTGTCCAGTCAGAATATTGTGGGGTGAAGTAAACAATGACCGGTTACAAGCCAGAAATTCCTTCAAAAATTTTGTCAGTAGAGTGTAAGTGAACAACAATAATCATGTACATGTTGGGCCAAATAAAAGTGGCTTGGACATTTTGAAATCATTTATAGCAGCATTAACAGAGAAGGAAAATACATGCAGTTACTTCCGACAGAATGGAGCAACTTCCCATACAGCTTGCTGAAATTCTGGAGCACACATAACAAGAGCGACCAGACTGGTCACAGCCCTAGTAACATAATTTACTTCATCTATCAATGTGCAAGTATTGTATGTTGAAAGTCCTCAACTCTAAGATGTTCTGCAACACCCTCATGGTCTTCAAGAGTTGCAGCAGAACATGTTAGCTGTGATGGTAGCAATTCTAGCAGTCCAGCTCTTATCTGCCTTCAGCAACTTTGTGACCAGGATCCAGAAGTGGCTGCTGGTCCTTTCCAATGTCTGTTACATACAGGTTAGTGCTGCATTTCCTTTCCACTGCTCTTTTTCTTTGTATTATGGAACAGTTTATTTCTCACATCCTTTAGTTTACTTAGCTCACATGTATGCAAAAGTTCACAACTTTTGAAACTGACTTTTGTTGTCAAACGATGGATCAGTGTCCACAGACATATTTTGTTTCAATATATATCAAAGATATAAATCTGAAGGAGAGCATTAAATTAAAATTTGTGCCACAACCAGGATTCAAACTCGGGACCTCCTGCTTACTAGGCAGGAGCTATACCACTAAGCCATCATGACTTAATGGTACACTATTATTATTATATTATTGGTAACAAGTTTTGGTGGCCTTTAAGGTAATTCAAGATATGGGGTCTGTAATTTGTTATAGACATCTGGGATCTAACAAAATAATTGGATTACACATCCTAGTATTTTGTCAACAAAGACCATAAAACCTTTGTTTACAGACATCCACGGCTAAGATGATACATCTTTAAGAAAAGAACAGCTGAAGTGGACCCTTTCATTAAAGATTTAACAAAGACCATCAGAGAAAGCCTGTCCATTGGAATTTGGTGAAGAGCCTGCAAATTGTTTACACATCAGGCCCTTTCAACAGGTTCAACTGTGTTTGAAAACTATGCCTTGCTGCCATAAGATGCGTTGTAACCTGGGTATCCCAGTAACAGAGAAAACATGTTTGATGGAATACATGACTGCAAGCTCCCCCTTCAGTAGCCTAACCACCTTTTACATTGCAGTGATGGAATTGATCACTTGGAGATGCGGCACACTGTTTGTAGGCATATGGTAAAACGGTTAAAACGCCATCAGTCATGAGCTTTCTGAACTCTCTCTCTCTCTCTCTCTCTCTCTTTTTTTTTTTTTTTTTTTTTTTTTTTTTTTTTAACTTCCGTAATCAATTCTTACATCTTTCACAATACAAATGCTTTTTGATGCGTTTGTCTATCAATCTTCATTTTTGACAATATAATACAGACAGTTTACAACTCACTGCAAAAATGTACAATGAGTTGCAACAGGCACACAAAAAAGACACACACGTATGTTACAACACTAAAAGCTAATGGCCACAACCTTTTTTCCTCCGCCCCCTCCCCCCCCCCCAATCCCCTCCCCTTCTATTCCTCACTGCAGAGTGTGATTTGGAGTGTGGCAAACAGACATGGTGGCTGTGAGACTGTGAAGTGTATTTGTGTGAATGCTCTCTATTCTGAGGAAGGCCAATGGCTAATAGCATAAGTGCTGTATGTGTGTGTTATTTTTATGAGCCTGTTGGTCATTGTAAATCTTTGCAGTGAACTGTAAACTCTCATTATATAGTTTAATTCCAGTCTGGACTTTCCATTATTAAATCTTTATTTTTGAAATATTTAATATTGAAATCAGGGACTCCTTTGTCGGACACCCAGTGCTAGTTAGATCTCATTTTTCATGTACATATTAACTTTCACATACAATTTAGACTTTAAGCCAAGAGTGTGTTCATAAGGTTATTATTATCTGTAATAATCAGACACATTCTACATCCTAGCAACACATTCATACTGAGGTTCCATGAAATGCAAAAACAAATACATACTGGTAAATACAATAAATTACCCATGTGTCAGCAGATGAACATCCTACCTGATTTACAGACATTTTCAAATTATGCAGTTTTAAGTAATATGAATTATTCTATATTTTTTCCTGTATAGCCTAAATTATCTTTTTTTTTGGGGTAAGGCTAAAGTTCCTTCCTGCTCACAAAAATTCTAGATTCAGTGCTGCCCTACAAATTTCAACAGAATATCGCCTACAGTATATTAAAAATTGACTGAATATTGCTTCAATTCTCTGCGGTACCAGCAAAAATTATTATCTGAGGTGATTCTGAATCCCTACAGGCAACACTGACCCTGAAATCAGTTTCACACTTATCAATTTCTGGATAAATGTATAAATCTTATTGATAATAAAAATCATATATCCTAATGAAATAGACTTTGTTGAATTGAATTCACACACAAAAATAAATCTTTGAAAAATATTGTAGATTAAAAATAATTATAATCAATATCTGCTTGTAAATAAATGGTTAATCCTATCGTCATCAGGTTGTCCTATGTTCGAATATTCACATTTTCATGAAGTTCTCTGTGTTAACAGTAAAAACAATTTCAACACTTAAAAATTTACTTTTGCTTGAAAGAGAGAAACATCAATCGCCCTCAAGGGTAACATTGACCCTTTAATATGAACAAATTCCCATTGCCCCCTTGTGTATTTAAAAAGTCCTCAGTTGGAATCACAGGGCAGTAAGAAGTTTCATATCAGCACACACTCTGCTGCGAAGTGAAAATTTTGTTCCAGCCACATGTATGTTTTCAAATACGGCACCACCACCAGTAGCTTATTTCCTTATTCCCTGCTATTGGTCCAGCTTATCTTCTACATGTAACACCATATCCACATTTCAATTTTCCTTTTATCCTTCTTTCTTAGTATCCATGTTTCTGCTCCATACAGGGTCACACTTCACAGTAGGTGTTTCACCAGTCACTTTAATTTTTGGTTTAAACTACTACGGTAGTTAATATTCTGTTCAATTTTGAAATGCCTCTTTTGCCAGGGCCTTTCTAACTCTGATGTCATGTTGGAAATCCTTTTCTTTACTCCAGCTTCCAAAATACTTGAATGCTCTCAGCTTTTCTACGATTTCTAACCCAACTTAAAAAGTTCACTCTTCTTTTCTTAAAACCTATAACCATGCTTTTCATTTTATATGTATTAATTTTCATATCATAAACTGCAAAAACATTACTCAGGTGATTTATCACTTGAGTCAGTGTCTTGATTGTAGTGGAAGACTCACCATCTCATCTGAAAATCTAATGCACTCAATTTTCTGCCCATCTATCCTGACTTCTCTTTCACCATCCAAATAACATCTACATACATACTCCACACTCCAATGTAAGGTGTGTGGCGGAGGGTATACTGTACCACTACTTGGTGTTTCCTTTCCTATTCCACTCCCAAATAGAAGGAAGGGAAAAAAAAGAAGGTCTATACACCCCCGTATGAGCCCTAATTTCTGTAATCTAGTCTTCATGATCACTATGCGAAATGTAAGTAGGCGGCAGCAAAAACGTACTACACTCAGCTTCAAATTCCAGCCCTCTAAATTTCCACAACGGAAATTCACGAAAAGGTCGTCTTCCTCCAATGAACCCCAATTGAGTTCTCGGAGCATTTCTGTAACACTCGCACGTTGGTCGAACCTACCAGTAACAAACCTAGCTGCTCGCCTCTGAACTGCTTCTATGTCTTCCTTTAAACTGATCTGTTGCAGGTCCCAAACACTTGAGCAATACTCAAGACGTGGTAGTACAAGCATTTTATAAGCGGTCTCCTTTACAAATGAATTATATCTTACCAAAATTCTCCCAATAAACCAAAGTTGGCTGTTCGCCTTACTAACAACTGTCCTTACATGTTCTTTCCATTTCATATCACTCTGCAATGTTACGCCTAGATATTTGAATGACACGACTGCATCAAGAAGTTCACAACTACTGCTGGATTCAAACATTATAGGATTGTTTTTCCTACTCATGTGCATCAGGGTCAATCCAAATGAAGTGATACAATAAAAACTAAGTTGGTTGCTTGACCATTTTTAAATATTTTAATTTTTTTATATGTGATTGCCCTATATTTGAGAAGTTCAAAACAGTTTTTTAAAGTAATGTATCTTGCACCTTTACTGAATGGCGGCCATTTTTATTTGTCGGTGCGCGCCGATTTTTTAGTCTGGAGACATTAGTGAAAATTTTAATATCTCTGCACTGGGTTAAGTTACAACATTGCAATTGACATGATTGTTTATAGAAAAGCGTCCTCTACATCATTGTTACTTACACAAATTACCCTAAATTAAAAAATAGCCAATCAAAATGACCTCCAAAGTTTGGTATCCAAATTTTTTTAAATCCACTTTTTAGGCCCAAAAATAACAAACAAGGAGTGTCTTATGAAAGTCTTTTTTTTTTCCTGTAGTTAGATATCATACACTACTAGCCTCATACAGAGCAAGAACACTTAGAAATGTTTCCTTAATTTTTTATGAATTTTTGAAATTTGAAAATTTTCATTTTTTGTAAAGTTTGAGGCTAGTTATCTCGGATGGGACTGAATATAAAAATATTATTTTTGCACAGTTTATACACCTATATGATAGCAACATGCTGTAAAAATTTCAACATTGATATCTGAGTGTGAACAAAGATATGATTTTTTGAAAATGAGGAAATAATTCACATTACTATACAACTGATCTTATGACTGTTACCTATTCATGTGTGATATTGGTGGAATATAATCAATTATTATTGAAGCAAGGTACCGAATTACATACAAAAAGTGGAAACATTACTGAAATTAACCTGTATGTTATTTTGAAATACGGTATTTAAAATAAATATTCTCAATTAACATCGTTCAAGATGCGACTATTCCTGAACCTGGTGGTGAATGTTAAGAACACTTATTTCTTCTGACAGCTTCTGTGATGTGTAGAATAAGACCTCCCAGTTGCTGTGGTAAATTCTAGCACTGAAAGTTTCCTTAAAACATTTTTCATTGGTATCCAAACTTTGTCACTATTAGATTTCTTGGGCCAGCAGGGTGGTAAAAATTCACAGAAACGTCATTGTTTTCCAAACTTATTGTTTCAACCTCGGCAAGCCACCACTGTCCATCATACACACATGCTACTATGTCATTCAACGTTAAAGAGAGAGATGTAATTTTAATGACACAATGATCCTAATAAATTTCTGTTTCTGATGTTACATAGCATTTTTCAAGTTTTTTGAAACTGAACCATAAACTGTTTTGTGACACAATTCACTTGTTATCTGTCCAACAGAGGACTGTTCATCCATGTTATTGTATTCCAGTTAATCTCTCAAAATTAATTTCAAATTACACACAAAACAAAGCACATAACACATTCTACACACTCGATGAAGTATGTACATCCGCTCTAGCAGAGGTTTCAGAACAAACTGACTACTACAATGCCATACCCAGCAGCAATGTATTTCTACAATAGCACACCCAGCAGCAATGTACTTCTACAATGCCACACCCAGCAACAATGTAATTCTTTATTGACAATAAACCTAAACATAAATGGGCATTTTTATTACCACAGAACACAACCAAAAACTCTTGTTGTTTAATATTGTATTATTAAAAATAAATAAACTAAATGAATATTGTGTGATATATTTAGTTAACACTATGTCACAATTAAATTTTATTAGAATGAAACAATAAACCATTTAAATAAGCAACAGTCATAATAACTGTTGTAGTGTCATATGAATTATTTCCTCATTTTCAAAAATTCATATCTTTGTTCACACTCTGATATCAATATTGAAATTTTTACAGCATGTTGCTATCATATAGGTGTATAAACTGTGCAAAAATAATATTTTTATATTCAGTCCCATCCGAGATAACTAGCCTCAAACTTTACAAAAAATGAAAATTTTCAAATTTCAAAAATTCATAAAAAATTAAGGAAACATTTCTAAGTGTTCTTGCTCTGTATGAGGCTAGTAGTGTATGATATCTAACTACAGGAAAAAATAGACTTTCAGAAGACACTCCTTGTTTGTTATTTTTGGGCCTAAATAGTGGATTTTAAAAAATTTGGATACCAAACTTTGGAGGTCATTTTGATTGGCTATTTTTTAATTTAGGGTATTTTGTGTAAGTAACAATGTTGTAGAGGACACTTTTCTATAAACAATCATGTCAATTGCAATGTTGTAACTTAACCCAGTGCAGAGATATTAAAATTTTCACTAATGTCTCCAGACTAAAAAATCGGCGCGCGCCGACAAATAAAAATGGCCGCCATTCAGTAAAGGTGCAAGATATATTACTTTAAAAAACTGTTTTGAACTTCTCAAATATAGGGCAATCACATATAAAAAAATTAAAATATTTAAAAATGGTCAAGCAACCATCCCTGTACCACTTCATATGGATTGACCCATCACCTTATATTTTTCTACATTGAGAGCTAGCTGCCATTCTTCGCACCAACTAGAAATTTAGTCTAAGTCATCCTGTATGCCATTACAGTCAGTTAAACATGACACCCTCCCATACACCACAGCAACATCAGCAAACAGCCGCAAATTACAAGTTACTCTATCCATCAGATCATTTATATAGATAGAAAATGGTAGCAGTCCTATCACACTCCCCTGGGGCACGCCTGACGATACACTCGTCTCTGACGAACACTCGCCGTCGAGAACAACGTACTGCATTCATTTACTTAGGAAGTCTTCCAGCCAGTCACAAATCTGTGAACCTATTCCATAAGTTCGTATTTTCATTAGCAGTCTGCAGTGTGGCACAACGTCAAACGCCTTTTTGAAGTGGAGAGAAACACAATCCGCATGTTGCCCTTCATCCATGGCCTACAAAATGTCATGTGAGAAAAGGGCAAGCTGAGTTTCACATGAACGATGTATCCCAAATCCGTGCTGACTCATAGAAAGAAGCTTTTCAGTCTCAAGGAAATTTACTATATTCAGACTGAGAATATGCTTCAAATTTGTACAGGAAACTGATGTCAACGATATTGGCCTGTAATTATATGGGTCAGTTCTATTTCCTTTCTTATAAACGAGAGTCATTCATTTTCTAAGTGCAATCCTTACAATTGCTTATCGGCTCTCTACAACAAAAACATGCTCCTAGCCTTCTTGATTGGTTTATGAACTTTGGTCACCATCGACGCTATGACGATATCATGATCACTAATTCTTGTCTCTACACAGACATCGTTAATAAGGTCAGGCCTGTTCGTATTTCCATTGTGCGTGGGTTGCCGGTTTAACTGTTCGAGACAGTTTTTGGAGAATGTGTCCAAAAGTAGCTTGCAAGACTGCTTATCTGTACCATCTGATATGTAACTAGAGAGGTCCCAATCTATACTCTTAAGGTTGAAGTCTCCCCCGACTAATATTATATGGCCCGGATACCTACCCACTACCTGGTGTAAACTTTCTTTGAATGACTCTAAAACTGCTACAGCAGCACTGTGGGGCCGGTAAAAACACCCAACTATTAACTTTACTACTTTTGGACCTGTTATATGTGCCCAGATAACTTCACAGTTACTTTCAACCTCGATCTCGGTAGAAACAACATCTTTGTCCACAGCGAGGAACACTCCTCCTCCAATTGTGTCCTATCTATCTTTCCTATATACATTACACGCCTCGCTAAATATGTCTGAACTTGCCACATCATGATTTAGCCAGCTATCGGTGCCTAAAACTATCTGAAGCACAATAATTTTCATACAGCACGGCAAATTCGGGAACTTTGTTTTTAATACTTTGATAGTTTGTGGCTAATATTTTGATAGTCAATTTTTTGAGCTGAACGCAGCCTGAATTCGCTGTCTGAATGTTGACAGGCGAGTGCTCATCAGAGTTAGTGCCTAGCCTTAAAAAAAACCATGTGCCCAGACAAATTTCCTCCAGATAAATGTTAAATCAGTGACAGACAACAGTTCAGTCTGACACCTTTGCCAATCCTGTCTTCTTCAGAGGTTTTGTTATCTATTCAGAGGTTTTGTTATCTATTCTGATTTAAGTACAAATTTGCATTCAGTTGTCTCTTATTCTACATTACTTTATTCCTCTTCAAGATATATTTTAGCCTCTAAAAGGCCTTTCTATGTATAAGAAAACAGCCGATACTTCATTGCCCCTTCCTATAAAACTTTTGCTGGTGGTCCTTAAAAAGCCAATGGCAACTCATATTCTCTTTCCTAGTCTGAAACTGGAGAATTACAGTCTTCGGGATGGCAAGTCCTCCAGCCATTCACAATTGTCATAGATGACACTGCAGAAAGAGGACAGCTCATTACTGACTTTTTTTTTTAACCTCTTAGATTTCTGCTGGAATACCATCTACACTACATGCTTTATTGTTTTCCAGTCCTCCCATATATGATGTGAAATATGCAATTTATTAAAATCAGTAACTACAATTAGGCAACAATGAATTTAAATTTGGGTAAAACTGTACCTAGCATCCCAGCAGCCTTGTGTGATTATGTTGGTAACATCAACAACATAGTAGAAAATCTTTGACACCTCAGAAATCCACAGAGCATGACTTGATCAGTGTTTCATACAGACCATGAAGTAATAATGCTGTTCCTCCTCTATAAGTGACAGAGGTTCTTTTATGTACACTTGTCCACTCGGTAAAAGTAATTGCCAACATAAAGTGAAGATTTCATAACAAAACATTTGCACTGTATTGCAAATGGCTAATGCCAATGTCACAGGACTGCAAGGCTGCCGGAAGCTGTGTAAAATTTAATCTAAATTTGTAGTCAGTATCTGACAGACTTTGTGTTGGCACGTGTTTTGTTATTGAAAAAGTTTCACACTGAGATTGGTGTTTTGCTTTAGCTGCAAAGAATGAATGCAATAGTCTATAACTTTATTAGACAGTGAAACTAAAGAATAAAGCTTCAGTTCAAACAGATAAAGTAAAGCTATAACTAAAATGAAAAATACTTAGAACTCACCAAAGATGTTGTAGATGTCAATAGAGAAACATCAGAAGAAGTTACATTGTTATAGTGTGCAGCCAAGAGACTAACTACCAGTATATACCGTATATAGGGCCAGTCTTAGGCATGTGCGAAAGGTGCAGTCGCACAAGCCCCCATGCTTTTACGGACCCCACTCAAAACATCAGAATGTAATTTGAACTGTCATCTGAAATTTTGTTTCTGTAACTAATTTTAATGTAGTGTATTTCAAGTATTTACTCAATAAGGTTGAGAAAAAATTGCCTGTATCGTAGTCGAAGAAAATAGGGGTTATAATGCTGATGTGGTATTGTAATATCCAGAGTCCACACATGACTATTGATCATGCTTAAATTAAGAGGTACAGCATTCAGTGTTTCTCAGCACCTCCACGCCCTTTCTACTCATCGTTGTGCTAATAATCAAGCATTACATTCGCCCATTAGTAGATATCTCCCACAAGACAGGCTGTTCCAGCCTTAGCTGAACTGCGCAGCACTCCCTGCTCTGCTCATTGTGAACAGGCAAACGAGATGGCGAGGCACTAGGCACATGACTGCCAGACAGCACACAGCAAGTTTTGTCACCTGCCTGCTGTGCTTTACATGAACGCCAAACTCCTGCTTATAACTACTACGAAATAGGGACATTTATTACTTCAGGGAAATATAATATGATTGTATGACTTTTATTAGCAGGGATATCCCCGTCGTGGTTTGGCTGCCTGCTGCAAGTCTTGAATGATGCCAATTTGGTGACTTGAGTGTCAATGACGATGAAAGGGATTATGATGACAAATACACAACACCCAGTCCCTTGCTGGTAATTGAATCTGGGTCTTACGATCGGTGGTCAGCGATGCTACGACTGAGCTATGGAGGTGGACAGGGAAAGAGAAAAATTAATTACATATATTTATTGGCCTTCTGAACTTTATTTTCTTTACATCACAACATAGGAAATATTGGATGTTAATAGATTCACAGCGTTAATGCAGATCACCTCTGAATGTAGGGGGAGAGGGAAGGTGCAAACTGACAGAGCCGGATATCTGCTCCAAGTAGCACTTGCAGAGGGGCGCCAAATGGTCTAGAAGACAAGGTGACAGTTGATTATTTTCCAATCATAACAGCAGTTTTGTTGCAGTAAGTGTTGATATATTTGTAGTATGTCAATATTGGAACCAAGAATTCTTTTGAATGTGACGAAGGTGGATAACCTCTGCTGGAGAGGGGCGAGGAGGATAGGCTGCGGGAGAGCCAAGGGTGGAAGTTTTGCTCAGGACCCCATGCAAGTTAAGGCTGGCTCTGTATACATTTCACTGATTTAGAAACACCTGACAATGAGAATTATTGAAAACACTTTAAAAGTTAATACTCATACTGTGCAACATTAAAATGATCCCGGAACCATTATGCAACTGTTCACAGTAGCACAAATTTGAGGATCAATGTAACCCCACATCAAAGTGTGACATACATCTTTTGCATTGTTTTTTTTTTTTCTACTAACACTGAAAAATATCAAATGCACACTATGGGTGTTTGTATAAAATAACGTAGGCTACAACAATAAAAATTGCCATGATAGAAATTAAATGATGAAAGAGATAGCCCATTCATAAAAGCATAAAAGTATAAGTCTCACCCTGAATGATGGTACCTATTCTGAACTTAATGTACAATTAACATTTACTTTCCATGCAAATACTTTTCATAATGTAGGTAGCCTTGCTTTTTTAATTTTAAGATTTCCTATTGTCTATAGTTTCTGCAGAAAAGCAACTGTATAACAAACATTCATTATGGCGTTATCATTGGGGAGTTAACATACCACTGCAGGAACACCCCCATGAAATTTTTATTGTGCCGAGAGGCTGATTTGTACTACAGCCCAAGTTGTAGTTTTAAGTTTAAATAGGGTAATTTGGTTGTTTGTTAGTGAAATCAACAACTGTAAATGCCAACAACAAAAAATTGTAGAAACATACTAACCCTAGCATTGACTAATCTTGATGTTCGTGCCAAAACACTCAAACTACTAATGTTATGTCATTGTCAATGTTGGAAACAATGTCCCATAAAATTATCGAAAAACATCTTTTTTAGCACTGATCAATTATTGATGTTTTTCATATTGATTACGTAGCCTATAAATATTAGTACTGACGATGTACCTCGTCCTTCTGGTGACTCACGATCAACTTTGGTGTCACTTTCGAGACGCATTAATGAGTAATCCACTAAATATTAGTCGATCTTATAAGCTGGTTGCTCTGATAGGAGGAGGTAGGGTATGGTCTGAGCAGCCAATTTGCTAGATTACATTATTATTACTCCTGAAGATCATACATTTGTAAAGGATATAGTGACACAGTGAACATCAATAACAATTAAGATAGAGTATAATATTGTTAACGGAATGGTGGTGATGGCTAACTTACAAAGTTAGCCTACATATGGCAGGCATCCATTCTGATACACCTAACTATCAAGAAATATAGGCAGCTGCCACTAGTGGTTTCAATCATATCATCATTAATAAGTGATAGTACGAATGCAAGATTAATAAATTAAAATTTATGGTAAAAGTCTAGTTTATAAGTCTACGATTAGTGCTCGGCGTGTAGATGTTGGTAACGGTGCGATGAATGAGGCAAGTGAAGGCAGCCAATCAGGAGTCGCTTTCGTGTGGCCAACAAGAAACAGCTTTAGTATTTATGGTTTGTAAACAAATAATAGTAATAGACAAAAGGATGTTATCACATACCTGCTCATGCTGGACGTGAATTTTACAGGTTTTCTCGTCACAAATGATCGCCTACTGCAATTTTAGTCTCAACGAAACACACCCTCGGGATTTGCGACAAATTTGCGAAATTAATTAATTGTGTTCCTGCTCTATGGTTGACAGGTTCCGGTCAATAAATCAGCTATCCTTGTGAAACACTGCTCTCGGAATTCGCGCAAATTTTTGGAAAATAATTTATGCTGTTCCTACTCTAAGGTTGACAGGTTCTCGATATACCCTTGTCCGGTCAATAAATCAGCTATCCTTGTGAAACACTGCCCTCGAAGACTACATCGATATTAACAAACCTTATAATCTTTAATCACGAGATCACTGAAATTCATAACGAAATCTTCTGTTTCGGGCTTACAGCAATTTCAAAACTGACGCCAAATTCAATAGACATGAAACAAACAATCCTATTGGTTGCGCGAACGAGACTCCTGATTGGCTGCCTTCGCGCCATTGCCAACATGTAAGTAAGTTACACGCCAAGCACCAGACCGTGACTCATAAACTAGACCTTAACCAAAATTTATATTAAAAATACGATGTAATCAGCAAGATTTGAAAGTTGCTACTATCAAGAATACAATACAGCAACGGTTAAATTTTACCTACAATCCTGGCCTCTCGTGATGATGCTGATAATCATGTGCCATTAAATAGTCAATCGCGTGATAACACAAATGTTTCATTATGAAATATTCGTTTTAAGAGGGCAATGAGTTTTACTCAATGGAAAAGTTTTTACTTTTTTAAGCACTATATCGAATATTCGATATATATATATATTGGCAATGCCGTTTCCTTCGTTGTACATGAGATCTAGGAAATTACCATTTCATGGTCTGTACGAAAAACTTATCAAGTCATTCTACGTGGATTAATGAATGGACATAACATCTTGGCAAAGGTTTTCTACCGTGTTATTGATGTTACCAACATCATCACGCAAGGCCGCCAGGATAGTAGATAAAATTTCTTACCTCCATGGTAAAATTTTACCGAGGCAATGGCGAACTTCTCTCAGGGGCAAATTAGAAGTACTGTAAGCGATCAGTACGGTGCAGTTCACGGTGTATTTCTCCCAATTTTAGCAGCTAATATCAAAAGCCCTGAAATATTATACTACAGAAAATATCCTTACTATTATGTAGGACCTCTGAACCATCCTTGACTGACGGCAAAATATTACGAACAAATGTCGTACGAACCATCATCTCTCACAATCACCTAAGTACCGTAGCCTACATTCACATTGGCGAATATAGCACAACGTCGTAAGGTTAGTAAACAAAGCTATTTAATATCTTTAATAGTTATTTTGCAAGAAATTGTACCTACGGGAGTGTAATTCCTCCAATACTTTCCTTTGACCCTTTCTTTCCAAATTAACTGATATTGACCTACTTGTCCCATTAGATTAACTTACAGTCCATCTTCAAAGCTCACTTACAGACTTTTGAGTATCGGTACTTCGTAGTAGGCTTAATTATGTATGATAACTGCAGCAGTTGTTTTATTCATTCATGGATCACTTTTTCAAGGAAATTGTAGGGCTACTGGAAATGTTCTGGTAGGCCCCTATTACATCCGAATGTTATTCCTGCAAGCCAGGAGTACATGTCTTAAACAAGAATACCCGTACGTGATTTCTGCAAGACAGCGCTGCGCTATACATGCCTTAAACTAGAAAAATCATCTTGAATAACTTAAAACACCTTACCTCTATGCTACGTGCACCCGCGTATTAGAACTGGCTTCACTTATGAAGACAATCCTCGAGCATATTATACGTTCACGAATTCTTCCGTCTGACGCTATGCAACGGTTAGATCACTTTCCGATAATCTCCATTGTTGAGAACGACGTCATCAGCGTTGCCAACCATACGAAAAATTATCGCGATATACGATAATAACAACGTGAACATGATATGGCATTTTTGTGATGATTTATAATTAAATTCTATACTCGATTCAATAGAAGCAATTTCTTCATTCCCACCCGGCAACTTCGCGCAAGAGTCCAATGTGTCTTAACTGTATATTCGCTCCCGAGGAGCCGTGGAATACCTTTTACTTCCTCAAAAATATTGTTTGTGTACCGATAAAGGACGTATTACAGATACACCTGAGATGTACAGCTAGGGTTGCCAGACTGAACTCGAGGCAGGCCCGGAGACCAGATGTTACCCCCCCCCCCCAAACCCTCCCAGCAAGTATCCCCCCACCCCGGCGGAACATTGCTAGGGGTGGCCTTCACATACCGCAGCTAACCTGCCAGGCCGCCAGTTGCTGTGGATCAACAATCGGCACACTTCAGTCGGCGTGGCAGCAGAAGTGGCGGCGGCATCAAAGCTGCTCATATCAACAGCTGCGCCTTCGATGAGTTGCCGCTTGCGACTCCGCGCATTGTGAAGGATCGCGCGCCACCAAGAGCTTCTCACTGGCTCCATGTGAAGGGGCACAGTTACCGTCTGCTCCCTGTTACGACCACTTGCTGCCGCGCAAAGAAGTAAACTTGAGGGCATAAAATGATTAAACGTAATAGTGCTGTCCTTTCTATGAGAGATAAATACGAGATTATTACTGTACTAAAAGAGATGCCTGTTGTTATAAATACATTTACTGTAAAGTACTTATTGGCAAATGAAACTGTACAGTTCGATTATTCGAATAAGTCAGTTTTCCGAACACCCACGTTCCCCAATTAGTTCGGATAGTCGACGTTCTAATGTAATATCAATTAAACATTATACGCCGAAGTACAGGATATCAACAACGATCGCGAATTGTATAGTGAATTGATCGACAGTGCTATCTACATACGGCGAGAGTTGAGCTCTGACAGCTAACAGCGCAGTTGCCAAGTTCGACAGGGAAGTGCAGTGGCCAGTGACTGGTGCTTCTTTCTCCATTATGTTGTACTTACGCGAAAATTACTTCACTGTCGTGACATAAGTAAATAACAGTGCACTGCGGCAGATTTGGACAATGACATGTTACCTTAAAAACCTGCCATTACTTTTTACAATACAAATTGATCCATTTACGTTCACGCATCCACCTACCGTGCCCAATGTGTAATTAAAAAATACTTCATACATTTTGGTGAGGCGATCCTCGGCAGCAATAAATTTTGAAAAATGCATATTTGTTTACTTTGCTGACCAAATTTGTTCCGCTAACTAGTTTCGGTGATTACAACATTTTCAAAGCGTAAAATATGGAGCAAGTTACATTATATACATTTTCGTAGCTCCAGCTGCACAAAACATCTAATTTCTAGTGTAGTGCAGTGCAGTGTGTTTTAACGGTGTCTTAATTTTTATTAAGTATTTGAGTCAATTGGATAAGATTAGATGTTTTCGCAGCTTGAGTTACCAAAATGTATATAATGTAACTTGCCCCATATTTCATCCCTTGAAAATGATGTAATCACCGAAACTAGTTAGCGGAACAAATTTGGTCAGCAAAGACGTGCCTCGATTCGGCCGCCTTCGTTCACCGCGGGCAGTATAGCCATCCACAAGACACTCAAACAGTTGATTTTTTTTCTGATTGTACATTTGACTAATTGGGGGCAGACTTCGTCAGATATTTGTGTATCATTACGGTCACAAGTTTTACAAATCAAATGTTTGTAGAGCTTATGGGACTTAACTACGGGGTCTCAGTCCCTAAACTTACAAACTACTTATGTACTAGCTAATCCTAAGGACGGCACAAATATCCATGCCCGAGGGGGGATTCGAAACCCCGACCGTAGTGGCCGTGCAGACCGTGACTGGAGCGCCTCAGTCCCCTCGGCCACCGCGGCCGGCCACAAGTTTTACAAACACAACAAAATTAACTTCTATTACTATATATGATCACGAGTCACTTACTAATGCTGCCATTACTAGTTTACAACTAATCGAACCTACACCGAAGCAAATAAAAACAGTAGTAAAATATTACAGTTATAGGCACATACCTTATTATTCATATTTTGCTGATGATCGTGCTGCAATCAGAAGAGTCTTGTTTCTAAGAGCCGCGTTGTAGAAATCTTCACATCTCATTTTCAAATTCATCTATCTCGGCTTTCACAAGTTCAACGGACATTCTGTTTCTAGCATCCGACCATAATGCACTCACACTAAACACTCGTTCAACGTGCGCGTTACTAACAGGAATTGCGAGGACGTGCTGCATTATATTCAACAAGTTTGGTGCATCTGATTTTTCAAAAAACTCGCCCCACACTTTACAACAATTAGTTTCCTTCCTATAAAGATTTGATACTACAGACTTCAAAACAGAAAACTCCTGATACAGTTCGTTTCCATCAAAACTAATTTTCAATTTCTTTCCCACTTTGGCCAAGTCTTTAAATGAAAATAGTTTTGGTTGACGTAAGTCTAGCACTGATACAACTTCATACACATTGTAATTCCCACTGAAGCTGCACCATTTACCAAGATAGTTTAATAACCTGTAATAAACAAGTGTGCACTCTTTTACTACAATATTCTTTTCTTCTTCTGTATGGTGTTCTGAAGACGTATTAACTTCAAATCCATAAAACTTATCCTCCTTACGACCCACTATTTTTTTCTTCACTTCCAACATAATCTCGTGAACATCTGTGGAAAGTGTATCCTCTTTTTCTAAAAGTCTGATTACTTTACAAAAAACAGGCAAAGTTGCTTCTAAAAATACAGAAAGCACTCTGGTAGTGTTAGCGAATACTCGTTTATTTCGTCTTGTTGTGAACTAATTAACTTCCAAATTAAGCGATGTGTTTTTCCTCACCCCGTGCTACATAATACATCTTTAAAACTCGCCACATCTTAAGAAGACGGTCCACAGCTGACTCCAAAGACAACCATCGCACTACAGCGTGTCGCAGTATTTCGCTGTAATCATGCTGAGCAAACTCGCAAAATGTTTTTAGTTCCTCTGAATTTTTTGATGATGAAGAAAAGCTTGAATATATTTTAAGAACTAGAGTTTCTACATCATATTTTAGAAGCTTGAATTGAAACTTAGCACAGTTATGTAAAATATGACAACAAAAATTGGCTTTGATTAAGTTTTCATTTTCTTCTTTCAATTTAGTGAAGACAGAATTGTGTCCCCGAAATTAACTGATGCATTGTCAGCTGAATACGAAGCTACATTATTTAGTGTCAAACCATTTTCCAATAAAATGGATTTTACTTTGTTTGAGATGGTTTCTGCAGATTCGTTAACATCTTCGTAGAAATCAAGAACTTAATTACATTTTCCCTTAACTTTGGAGAAGTATGTTAAAACTATTGGATAATGTTTTTTTATTGCCAGGGTTTGAAGCGTCTGAACCTAATGAAAACGGAACATTTTGCTTTAATTCGCTTAGTAGCTTCTCTTTAGCATAAGGCAGAAGCACATTTTTTAGTAATGCCTCGCTGTTTGTTCGGCCGCATCTTACTTTCGTTGCCACTGAGGAATCTCTAAAAACATAAGGATATAGCTTATTACCACAATCTTGAGAATTGTAAGAATGGTGGTGTTTCACACCACGGTAAGTCAAAGTTAATTCCGTTGCAGTGACTTTGTCGTTTTCTGCAGAAAATTGTTTCGGCAAGAATTTAAGAAGCGACTGATTCTTCTTTTGTGTGGTAATATTCGCTTTGTGTCTTTCTGAATGTAAATGTTTATTCACAGCTTTCACTCCGTCGTACTTAACAGTAAATGAGATATTGCATATTCTGCACTTACACATACACTCATCAGTATCGACTTTTTGTAGCCACTCTTTATAATTTTCTTCCTGCACCATTCTTCACGGAACGAACTTAGATATCATCTCTTCATTTCACTGTTATTACTCACTAATCTGAGTTAATGTAAGCTTGTCTGTACACACACGCCGGCCGCGGTGGCCGAGTGGTCTAAGGCGCTACAGTCACGGTCTGCACGGCCACTACGGTCGGGGGTTCGAATCCCCCCCTCGGGCATGGATATTTGTGCCGTCCTAGTTCGTAAGTAGTTCGTAAGTAGTTTGTAAGTTTAGGGACTGATGACCCCGTAGTTAAGTCCCATAGACTATACAAACATTTGAATTTTTTTTTTTTGTTCACACACGATCCGAGTATTCCAAAAATTGCCGGTAAACTGATAACAAACAGCGAAAGAACACAAATAATAGACGTCGCCAGTTGACACGTTGCTGCAACAGTGTTTGTTTAATAATGCGCTAGCCAGCAACAATGAAAAGTTTTCAGAGGAAGAATAGAATAGTAGCGTTTTGTTGCAATAAGAAATTGACATTTATATAAAGTTATTCGTAATTACTAGAGAGGAGCCGGCCGGGAATGGCCGAGCGCACTGAGGCGTCTTGCCACGGTGCGCGAGGCTCCTCCCGCCAGAGGTTCGAATCCCCCCTAGGGCATGGATGTTGTGTTCGTCCTTAGTTTACGTTAAGTTCGATGTAGATCGTCGCTACATGAGCATAGTACTTAAAAAGCAACGTAAAAAAAGTTGAGATGAAGGTTACATTCAAGCCCGGAGATGAGAGTCATTGGCCCGTAGACCCTGAGAATTCATTCTAAATCCGGGCACACCGGGCGGCGCCCGGAGATCTGGCAACCCTATGTACAGCTATGCAACAACACCCCAAGAGTGATTGTCTGTAACTACAGACTGCTTCACGTAGACCCCACGATGTTGTTGCGAGCGCAAAAATGCAGTCGATAGGAAATGACTACATGAAAGCAGTGGTGTACTAAAGGGGGGGGGGGGGGAGGCGGCGGACCGCCCCGGGCCTCTGGTCTTGGGGGCTTCCAAATACTCCGAAAGCAAGGTGTTTTTTATTTTTTTTTTTAGCGCACTTGGGGCCTCCACATCTCGAAAGATATTTTTTTAGACTGTCCCGTGCCTCTCGTCCTGGGGGTCTCCAATTCTTTTTTTATAGTAATACATGTATTTCCAAGTGGACGGTGGGGTAAGGGAGGGCCTCATTTTGCTTCGCCGCCGCCCTGGGCCTCCAACAGCCTTAGTCCGCCACTGCATGAAAGCAAGCTCTTTGGTTTATACGCGCCTAATGAATACAGACAAAAAAAAAAAAAAAAAAAAAAAAAAAAAAAAAGGTCTTTGTTGGACCACAAATGAATTCATACGCACTTCTGTCCAGCGTCTCGTCAAACTTTACATTATGAAGAAAAGTAATTCTGTTTTTAGATAAACAATTGTCACCCTTGTTGAAAAATCAGGAGATTTGCTCATTATTCCATTAAAAAATCAGTATATCAGAAGGTAGGTTAACAATCCTGAAAAATCAGTATGGTTGGCAATGCTGGCTCAGTCGCAGAACGCTGACGTCATAGCTCACACAGAATTGTGTGGGTAGCTTTTGTTCCTAGGTGGCGTCGGTATTAATAGGTCTACGTAACGAGCTAGAATTTCATAGAGTGGCGATAGGTCCACCATGCCGCAGCGGAGTAGCCGAGCGGTCTGAGGCGCCTCGCTGCGGAGCGCGCGGTTGCTCGCCGTCGGAGGTTCGATCCCTCCCTAGGGCATGGGTGTGTGTGTGTGTTGTCCTTAGGTTAGTTTAGCTTAGTTTAAGTAGTTTGTAAGTTACGGAGTGATGACCACGCAGTTTTGTCCGATAGATTTAGCGTCCGCCATGTTATTTGGAGTGTCAGCTGACAGCTGCTACGCCACATCCACTCGAGAATTTAACTTATTTAAAGTTATACGTTTTAAACATAGACTGACTATTGAATGTGGATGTGCAACAAGACTTTATCGAAGTTGCGAATTGACGAGACTTGTACGACGACGCGGAACTGCAGTGAGGTTCTACTAAAATAAACAATGTAAACAATCATTGGGCTGTCAAGAACTTATAATTCATTTTACGTAAAAAATGAAATTGCAACCACACGTTTCGTTGTTTACAACAATACCATAAAGAAGGACGTGGCGTGCCTACGTAACGTGTCTTTATTCGTAGAACCGTTTTCGAGTGGTATCACGGTTTTCGCCGCAGGTGTATCGCATAATAACTTCTAATATCAGATATTTGTAGAAAAGGGCGAAGTACGTTTGACACTCCCATGAACCACAGAGATTGGCGAGGTAGGGCGGCTTGCGTGCCTCAACGATATAGATAGCCGTACCGTAGGTGCAACCACAGTGGAAGGTTGTCTGTGGAGAGGCCAGACAAACGTGTGGTTCCTGAAGAGCGACAGCAGTCTTTTCAGTAGTTACAGGGGCAACAGTCTGGATGAGTGACTGAGCTGGACTTGTAAAATCAGCTAACATGGCTTTGTCATGCAGTTACTACGAACGGCTGAAAGCAAGGGGATACTACAGTCGTTACTTTTCCCGAGGACGTGCAGCTCTACTAGATGAACATATGATGATGGCATCCTCTCGAGTAAAATATTCCGGAGGTAAAATACTTCCCCATTCGGATATCCGGGCGGGGACTACTCGGGAAGATGTGGTCATCAGGAAAGACAACACTGGCATTCTACGGATTGGAGCGTAGAATGTTTATATCCCTTAATCGGTTAGGGAAGTTAGAAAATTTAAAAAGGGACATGAATAGGCTGAAGTTATATACAGTAGGGATTAGTGAAGTTCGGTGGAAAGAGGAACAGGATTTCTGGTCGGCGAGTACAAGATTATAAATACAAAATCAGTTGGGGGTATTACAGGAGTAGGTCTGATAATGAATAAGAAAATAGGAATGGGGGTAAAGTACTATGAGCAACAAAGTGATCGCATTATCGTAGTCAAGATAGATACGAAGCCAACACCGACCAAAGTAGTACAAGTTTATGCGCCATCTAGCTCTGTCGATGATGGGAAGATCCAGGAAAGGTATGAGGAGGTAAAGGAAATTATTCAGACAATTGAGGGAAAGGAAAACTTAATTGTGATGGGAGACTGGAATTTGGTAGTAGGAAAAGGAGGGGAAAGAAAAATAGTAGGTGAATATGGATTGGGCAAAAGGAATGAAAGAGGAAGCCGCCTGGTAGAATTTTGCACGGAACATAATTTAGTTATAACAAACACCTGGTTTAAGAACCACGAAAGAAGGTTGTATACGTGGAAGAGTCCATGAGACACCATGAGATACCAGATAGATTTTATAATGGTAAGACATAGATTTAGGAACCAGGTTTTAAACTGTAAAACATACCCAGGGGCAGATATAGACTCTGACCATAACTTGTTGGTCATGAACTGTAGGCTGAAACTGAAAAAAAAAAAAAACTGCAGAAAGGTAGGAAAATAAGGAGATGGGATCTGAATAAACTGAAGGAACCTGAAGTTCTTGAGAATTTCAGAGGGACCTTTAGGCAACAATTGACAGAAACTGAGGGAAATAAAACAGTAGAAGAAGAATGGGTAGCATTCAGAGATGAAATAGTGAAGGCAGCAGAGGACAAAATAGGTAGAAAGGCAAGACCTACAAAAAAATCCTTGGATATCACAGGAAATACTAAATTTAATTAAAGAAAGGAGAGAATATAAAAATTCGGTAAATGAAACAAGTAAAATTAAGTACAGACGACTAAGGAATGAGATTGACAGGAGGTGCAAAGTGGCTAAGCGGGAGTGGCCAGAAGGCAAATTCAAGTCAGTGGAAGAATGTATAAATAGGGGAAAAAAGATACCGCCTACAGGAAAATAAAAGATATATTTGGAGATAAGAAAAACAGCTCTATTAATATCAAGAACACAGATGGAAAACGAGTTCTCAGCAGAAAAGGAAAATCTGAAAGGTGGAAAGAGTATATAGAGACGCTCTACGAAGGAAATGAACTTACAGACAATATTGTAGGAAGGGAAGAGGATGTAGATGAAGATGAAATAGGTGATACTATACTGAGAGAAGAATTTGACCGAACACTAAAAGACCCAAGACGAAACAATGCCCCTGGAGTGGTCGACATTCCCTTAGAACTACTGAAGTTCTGGGAGAGCCAGCCTTGAAAAAACTATTTTATCTGTCTGAGACAGGGGAAATTCCATCAGACTTTAAGAAGAACGTACTAATCCCCATTCCAAAGAACGCTGGTGCAGACAGGTGTGAAAATTACAGAACCATCAGTTTAATAAGTCATAGTTGCAAAATTTTGAAACGAATTATTTACAGAAGGATAGAGAAGCTGGCAGAAGCCGACCATGGGGAAGACCAGTTTGGATTAAGGAGAAATGTAGGAACACGGGGGGCAATCCTCACTTTACAGCTTATCCCAGAAGTTAAAGGAAAGGCAAACTTACATTTCTAGCTTTTGTAGATTTGGAGAAAGCTTTTGACAATGTTGACTAGAAAACACTCTTTCAAATTCTGAAATCAGCAGGAGTAAAATATAGGAAACGGAATGTTATTTACAACTTGTATAAAATTCAGACAGCAGTTATGAGAGTTGAAGGGCATGAAAGGAATGCAGAGGTAAGGAAGGGTGTAAGACAGGGTTGTAGCCTTTCTCCAATGTTGTTCAATTTGTACATTGAGCAAGCTATAAAGGAAAGCAGGGAGAAATTTGGAGAAGGAATTAAAGTTCAGGATGAAGAAATAAAAACATTGCGTTTTGGTGATGACATTGTAATTCAGTGAGAGACAGCAAAAGACCTTAATGAGTAATTGAATGAAATGGACATTGTGTTGAAAGGAGTATATAAGATAACATTAATAAGAGCAAAACAAGGGTAATGGAATGCAGTCTTAGAAAAGCAGGCGATGCTGAAAGGATTACATTAGGTAATGAATCAATAAAGGTGTTAGATGAATTTTGTTACTTGGACAGTAAAATAACATACGACGGTCGCAGTACAGAGGATATAAAATGCAGACTGGCAATGGGAAGAAAAGCGTTTTTGAAAAAGAGAAATTTGTTAACATCGAATATTAATTTAAGCATAAGGAATTTTTTTTCTGAAGGTGTCTGTTGCCTTGAATGGGAGTGAAACATGGACGATGAACAGTGAAGACAAGAAGAGGACTGAGGCTTTTGAAATATGGTGCTACAGAAGAATGCTGAAGATTAGGCGGGTTGATCGCATAACTAACGAGAAAGTACTGATCAGAATTGGGGAGAAAAGGAATCTGGCATACTTTGACCAAAAGAAGAGATCGATTGGTAGGACACATTCTTAGACATCAAGGAATCGTAAATTTAGTATTGGAGAAAAGAGTGCGAAGAAAAAATCGCAGAGGGAGACCAAGAGATGCATATATTAAGCAAATTCAAATGGTTGTAGGTTGCTGTTCTTATACAGAAAAAAATAATAAAAAAAGTATTCTTTTCATTCTCGACTCCGAGGAGTGTAGCGGGCTGATTGAGATCCGACCCATAAAGAGTCGCCATTCTATTCAGCCAATTATCAGGCAAGCTGATAGAGGGCAAAGGGGGATTCCAATTAGGAAGAAGTGGTAGGGGATTACCAGTTCCGGCATACGCCTTACGACCAAGGAAAGCCCCCGAAAACCTTGGTCAAAACCGGAGTATTGGGACCAATTTTACTTATCTTTGGGAAATTTCCCCAATTGCGAGTGCACTCACGTCAGTCAAAGATCGGACGCCCGAGTTACTCTCGTAAACTCGTAGAGATCAACTACGACCAACAATAGACAAGCATCTTCCTAGAGCAACCGCACCCAGATCCTCTGCGTCCGTGACTGAATACAACAACAACAATATAAATACGAGCGTCATAGAACAGCAACTGCGGGTACATTCTATCTTCACAGAAAAAGGCACATCGCCATTATAAAACTAAGTAAATTATGAGACTATAAAGTCTGTAGGCTGCCAATGTAGATGAATATTTAAAAACTTTGTTTTTTAAAAAAAGGTCATATTTTTAACACCTATATTCTTGTCAAAGGCGATTTTCTTCTTTTTCACACGTAAATTTCGATGGTCCAATGTGATCACAGTCCCATTCACCTAGAATTAACGAGACAACTGTATAGCTACCGTACATTCCACAGTCCTGCATACCTTCTAGCAGGAAGATAGTCTTTAGTCTTTAGATACACAACAAATATGCTAAATAGATGCTACGAAATGTCAGAGCCTCAATATGACACCCACAATACAAAATAAGCAGAAAGTAATTATGTGTTTATTCCCATAAGTAGGCTTTACGATTTTGTTCTTGAGAGCTAGCCTTATGGTGCCATCATCACGTCCGTTTTCTGCAATCGGCAAACAACTTTACATACATCCCTTTTTGGCGTTTCTGAATACATAGTAGGATCAATCAGTGCTGCAGGAAGTATTTCGAAAAATAAAATCACAGTTCCGACTAACAGTGTGATTGTCGTCAGTATAAATTTACACAAACTGGAGAGGAAAAGGTGTTAAAAGTATCTTGTCAAATTTTTAATTGGAAGATTTCTGGCGGTAGAGATCATAAAAAAGCAAATTAAAACTCCCATTGCTGCTCCAAATTACTTTGCGCATGGTCACAGTTCTTGCGCAACGGAAATTTATCTAACTGCTTACTTCTTAAGGGAGCAGCCAACGTTTTAACAAACACAAAAATTATATATAATAAGGAATAGATAAATAAACATGGGAAGGGAGCACGAAATTATAAAGCAGAAGTTGATGCTTTAGATTATTATCTATTCAAAAACATAAACAAACAAAAATGTGGGGAGACCAAATAAGCACAATGAAACACACACCTTGTACAACAGTGAATTAAATTATTAAGTTACTGCCTGTAATAAAATAGTTTCTCCCCTTTCTGAAGATGGAGGGAACGTGAGAGGACATTTGCAAATACACAGGGGATAAAGAAAGCACACTCATTCACTCACAGACACATGAATAATGCTTGCGACACTTACTCAATCGGGAACAATTCATGATAGTTGCAAAACAAAGCATCGGTGGCGTTCTGACAAGATGGTAGATGTCTTCAAGCACAATTTAAAAGTATACTATGCAAGAAGGAACTCACGTGCTGGGATGCAACGGCATACTATCCTTAAGTACCACATGGTATACGAACTTGGTGAATTACATAGAAATTACAAAAAGAATTTCATTTAATATAAACAAGTACAGCACACGTGAGAATTCAACAGAAGAAAGCTGGGATCAATAAAGAGCATGGCTGAAGGCCGACGTAATGAGTGTTACGAAAGCACATTGTGCAATCGGTCATACCAAGGTAGGAAAGACGGAATCAATCCAGAAATTTCGAGAGAGAATTTAGCATGCTCGCAGAAACAGACACCACACGAAAACGTTAGTTAAAAGCAGCAAGGAATTCAAACATACTAAGTTTACGCAAAGGCTGAAGGCCACGCACATGTATTCTAACTTTAGATAACAAGACAAAAAAATGATTACCAGATTGAAAATACAAATACTAAATTTACACTAAAGTACTCGGGTTCTGAAAAATAAGAAACACTTCCCTTCGCATAGCGAAAGAATTACTTAAGAAAAACTGTCAGTATTAACCCAAGAATGCCTGATCACAAGTAAAGCAAACTTCAAACAACATGCTATCCCCTCAGCATGATTCGACGAAATACTCACATCGGCGGTCGCAGCAAGAGTGAGTCCGCAGGCCACGCGCAGACCGTTCCCTGCCCGTACCGGACGTTAGGCTGCGTCTACCAACCCTCGCTACCTGAGGGAGAAAATACCCTCTACTACTGGTCCAGAGAGGTCTCTTTCGTTACCTCTTTGGTCCATGATTATGTTTGTACCACACTAAGAACAAGCCACCTCTCCACCTCATCAAGTAAGGGTGTCTCCGGCTGTGTAGCAGACTGCAGTCCAGACGACATACGAAACCGTGCGTTTTTAAGTATAGTAAACGAGGCCTAACGCGAGAAGCGGCGACTGTAAGCCATTGCGCGGCAATCATTCAATATTAAAGGCAACCTTCCACATGGATAAGAACACATAAGTTCAATCACACGGGTGAAAACATATCTAAACAGGGACCATTGATCATTAATAAAGGAGTAAAATAATTGATGTACAGATAAACAAAAGTAATGGTGGAGAAGCACTTTAGAGTAATGAAAGTAAACATTTTTACTGTTCAGAACTCAAAATGGATCACGACCACACATTCGGTGGACGTGTTTCAGTGTTTAGTACAGTTCTGTTCTTGCCTGTGTAAATCTTCCCACACAATCAACACGTCGTTTTAAAAACCAATGAGCGTTAAACATCTCCTTCTAAGCGAGGAAGATATGGAAGAAGAAATCCTAGCAGCGTGGGAAGTGTTTTGACGATCGCTAGAGCTACGTCCAACACCTCATATTAGTGGAATAATCGCTCCAAACTCATGCTGAAGAGGTCAGCGTGCAGTTCAGTGCCTGTTAAAACATTTTAATAGATTGTTGAGTAATTACAGTTCATTCTACCACTTTCAAACATAATACTCATCTTTTCAACATTGCGATGTACGGGGGTTCTGCTCGCTGCAAAATTATTCTCCTGGGGCGTCGTGGTAGAAATAAATACTCGTAGGTACAACTTTTCACTTCTTCTTTAATTTAAATCAAACTTCTTTTCCACCGAAACATTACAATAACGTACACAAATTACCACAACAACAGAACCTAGTTGATAGTAATACCATTTCAAGACAACTGACCGACATAGCTTCCAGAGCACTTGACAAACGACTAACACTTGAACTCCTCCACGCAAGGCAATGAGGCAAATATATAACATCGGCAATAAGGACCTTACATTACGCATTGTTCATAACAATTGAATATACTAATTTACAGTTGCCAAACACACAAATAAAACATTTCATGTACACAAAAATAATCACAATATAAAATGAAAACTATACACACAATAGTTTTATATCGCACCTATCTTTTTAAGTTTTAATCACGCTACTTTTTGTTTGACAACAAACCAAAATGATAAATGTCAATTAATTAGTTAACGAGTACATCATACATGTTGCTAACATATATTGAACTATGAAATATCTTGTTCATTCTCAAAATATACTCCAAATCTTACGTCGGTCAATAAGAATAACTATATTCAAATCTCGACTATTCATTAATTAATACAATTAGCTGGTCTACACAACTTGTTTATGAGCCTAACATACATACTATGCTATTAATTTTCATTTCTTTTTTTTTTTTTTTACAAAAGATTTTACAATTCGTCTGTTTAAGTCTTGAAATAACATACAATGACGCAACTATTGTTTATAGAACTGTCTGGAAAGAAAATATATGAATCTCTTAATTAATGAAATCTATCACTTGTTTTAATCACAGTGTCACCGAGACACTGCCCTACACTGATTCCTAGGCTTACTATTTAGTTTTTAACAAACTTCACATGCAATATGTATCACTATTGAACCACACGATTCCAGCTCTGGCGCAGACGGTATCATACGATGACATTGAAATGAGAGGGCCAGCAGTATCGTCACACTGTACACATAGGGAATTGAGCACACTGTGGAATTCTATTATAAAATATTGAGAGAAATGTATAAACGAGTGAGTCATCTCCTCGCTTGGGAGATATCAGAAAAATAAAAGCAAATTTATTTTCGCTAAAATATAAGCAAATGGAAGGTTTAAAAATGAAAAGCTAAATGTGTTACTGATGATGAAAGCACATGATTGTACTACCTAATAAGGCACACTCGAAATTCCAGGATAATATTTAACGAGGAAATACAAAGAGAGAACGGTGTAAAAGTGACAACATATGAAGAGATCATCAATGATGTCTTCAGGTACTGTAAAGATATGTATTCTAGGAACCAGATCCTCGTACAGTTGTCATTGTTGTGGTCTTTAGTCCGGAGACTAATCTGATGCAGCTCTCAACCCTTCTCTATCCTGTTCAAACCTTTTCTCTTCTGAAAAAGTACGGCAACCCACAGGCATTTCAATCTGCTTTCTGTATTCGTCTCTCGGTCTCCCTCTGAGATTTTTACCGCCCACTCTTCCCTCCAATCCTAAACTGACTATTCGACTATCCTTTGATATCTCAGAATGTGTGCCACAAATCTATCCCTGTTTTCAGTCAAGATATGCTAGAATTCGTCTGTAGCTTCACATTTCAAAAGCTTCTATCACATTTTTGTCTGAACTTATCGTTTCACTCCCGTACAATGCTACATTCCTGATAAATGCCTTGAGAAAGCCTAGCCGCGGTGGAGTGAGCGAAAGCGCAAGGCGCCTTACTGTGGAGTGTTCGGTTGCTCGCCGTCGAAGGTTCGCGTCCTCCCTCGGGTATGGGTGTGTGTGTTGTCCTTAGGTTAAGTGAAGTTATTTTAAGTAGTTTTTAAGCCTAGTGACTGATAACCGCAGTAATTAAGTCCCATAGATTTACAAACATTTGAACATTTTTGAAGGACTTCCTAACATTTAAATTAATCTTGGATGTCAAAAAATTTCGCTTCTTCACAAATGATTTTCTTTCCAGAGGTATTCTACATTTTATATCTTCTTTACTTCGGCCTTCAGAAGTTATTTTGCTATCCAAATAAAACTCATTTACTACTTTTATTGACTCACTACCTAATCTAATTCCATCGGCAACGCCTGATTTTCTTGCTCTACAACTGCACTATTTTTGGTTTTCTCTCATTACTGTTCACCTTATAACCTTTCAAGACTTTTCAGTTTAGTTCAATGGCTCTTCTAGGTCCTTTGCTGTCCCTGACAGAATCGCAATGTCAACCGCAAACCACAGAGTTTTTATTACCTCTCTCTAAACTTTAATTCTTTACCCAAATTTCTCCTAGTATTCCTTCACAGCTTGCTCAATACACAGACTTGATAATACTGGGGAAAGGTTGCAAACCGGCCTCTTTTCCTTCAAAATCATTGCGCCCCTGCCATACCCTTCTACTCTAATATCTGCTATCTGCTTTTTGTACTAGTTATATATAACTTTTACGGTCCCTATGTTCACCCCTCTACCTTCAGAATCTGAAATAGTGTATTCCAGACAACATTATGAAAAGCTTTCTTCAAATCCACGAAAGATAAAAATGTAGGTTTATCTTTCTTTAACCTATCGTCTATGATAAGTTGTAATGTATTGTCTTGTGTGTTCCTACATATCACGTAAATCAGAACTGATTATCCCCGAGGTCTGAGTCTATCAGTTTTTCCATTTGTCTGTAAATGATTCGAGTTAGTATTTTGCAACTATGATTTATTAAACGGATAATTATGTAATTTTCACATTAGTCTGCAATTGCTTTTTAGGAATTGGAATTATTATATTATTCTTGAAGTCCGAGGGTATTTCCCCCGTTTCATACATTTTGCACAGAAGGTGGAACAGTTTTTTCGACTGGCTCTTCCAACGATATAAGCAGTTCAGAGGGAATATCATCTACTCCAGGAGCATTATTTCGACTCAAATCTTTCGGTGATTTGTCAGATTCTTCTCGCAGTATCGTATCTGCTGTTTGAACTTCATCCACTTCCTCTTCCATTTCTATAATTCTGCCTTCATTTCCCTTGTATAGGCCCTCTATACATTCCTTTCATCTTTCAGCTCTCCATGTTTTGCTTAGGACTGGTTTTTAATCTGAGCTCTTTATAGCATTGCAGCTGCTTTTCTTGTGTTGAAATGTCCCTTTCATTTTCCTGTAGGTGGTATCTAACATACCTGCAGTTGTCCTCTAACCACTCCTGCTTAGCCACTGTGCACTCCCTGTTAATCTCCTTTTTAGGCATCTGTACTCCCTTGAGCCTGCTTCAATTTCCTTCTTTCGTCTCTTAAGTTCAGATTGTCCTGTGTTACCCAAGAATTTCTTTTTGGCCTTATTCTTCTTCCTGTTTGATCCTCTGCAGCATTTACTACTTTGTGTTTGAAAGCTACTCATTCTTCGTCTACTGTATTACTGCATTTTGCTTGCCCTTTGAAAGTCTCGACAACCTCTGGTTCCTTCTGTTTATCAAAGTTCTATCTCCTTACTTTTCTACCTTTTTGTAGTTTCCTACTCTACTGTTCATTACCTATAAGATATGTTCAGAGTCTATATCTGCCACTGGATATGTCTTACAGTTTCTAAATCTATGTCTTATCATTATAAAGTCAATTTTTTCTTACTTTCCGGTGTCTCCCGGCCTCTTTCATGTATATAGCTTTCTTGATGGTTCTTAAACCGATTGTTGGTGATGATTTTATTGTTTCCTGCGTAAATTCTATGAGGCGATCTCCTCTTCCATTCCTTTTCCCTAGTCCATATGCATCTATTATTTGTCCTTTTCTTTTCCCTATAGCCGAGTTTCAATACCCATTACAATAAAGTTTTCCTCTCCCTTACTGTCTGAATAACTTCTTTTATGTCATCATACTTTCTTGCTCTATCTCCTCATCATCGGCATAGCTCGTTAGCATATAAAACTGTACTAATGTGGTGTTGGCTTCGCATCTATCGTTGCTAAGATAATATGTTCACTATACTGTTGACTGTAACTTACCCGCATTCCGATTTTATTATTCATTATTTACCTACTTCTACGTTCTCCCCATCTGATTTTTTATTTATAACCTTGTATTCACCTGAGCAGATATCCTGTCAATTCTGCCACCCAACTTCGCTAATCCCCGCCATCTCTAACTTAATCCTATCTATTCCTCTTTTCAAATTTCTAACTCAACTACCCGATTAAGTGCTAGAAGATTCCATGCTTCGATCCGTAAAATGCCTGTTTTGTTTTTCTTCGTGACTACATCTTCGTGGGTAGTTCCCAGCTGGAAATCCGAATGTGCCACATTTTACCTCCAGAATATTTTACCCAAGAAGACGCCATCATATATTCATACAGTAGACCTGCATGTCCTTGTGAAAAGAAACGGCTTTAGGTTCCCCTTGCTTAGAGGCGTTCGCAGTAGCTCCAAGCCAATTTAGCTGATGTTACAAGGCAAGTTCAATCATCCAGACTGTTGCCTCTGTAACTACTGAAAAGGTTGCTGCTCCTCTTCAGGAACCACACGTATCTCTGGTCACTCCACAGATACCTCTCAGCTGTGGTAGCACCTACGTTGCAGAAATATGTATCGCTGTGGCACGTAAACCACCCCATCTCGTTAATGTGGGTATGAAAGCAATTTTTGTCAGTATTTTTAATTTTTAGAATAAATACTGGCTGAGCAGAAGTACTTCCATGACTATCCTTAAACAAGGAAAAAAGAAACGCGTATAAATTTTTTGTAACTTGGGATGTAATAGATAAGTGCTTTTTATCTAAAAAAAACTATTACCATTGTGCATGTACGTTGCTTATACGTTAGACCATTCTCCTTAATGACTGAAGATAGGAAAATGTATTTTCTTATAATCTAATGCTTGAAAAATTGGTAAATCGCAAAAAATAAATAAAATAAAATAAAAATATAAAAAAGAATAATAAATAATAAAATAAAAATAAAATAAACCATCTCTAAATTCGCATGCTTTATATAAATTGGTCCTCGTCAAACTTTTTCTCAATTATTGATTACTGAATCTTAAGTTAACTTTGATGATAAGTGATGTTAAACCAGTTTGGTTTCTACATATCTCCTGGGGATTTCCAACTATAGAACCCCTTCCTGTTATTTTTATACCATTTATTTTTCACTATTAGCTGTCTTTCCTTGCAGAAGTTGATAAGCCGTTCTCCTCTTTCATATCCTTACAAGACGATGACTGTCTACTATGGTTCTTCCTTTCCCTTCTCACACAGCGGTTCCAAAAGCTCATTACTGTTATTGTTTTGTAGCATCCTTGATAATTGTTAATTATTTCCTCTATTATAATGTATATTTTTCTACAAGGTCATATTCTGAAGTCAGCAGGGAGGCAATCGTCACTTTGCGGCATATCTTAGAAGATAGATTAGGGAAAGACAAACCTACATTTCTAGCTTTTGTAGATTTGAAGAAAGCTTGTGACAATGTTGATTGGAATACAATCTTACAAATTCTGAAATCATCAGGAGTAAAATATAGGAAACGGAAGGTTATTTACAACTTATTTACAACAGCAGTTATCAGAGTTGAAGGGCATGAAAGGAATGCAGAGGTTGGGAAGGGTGTAAGACAGGGTTGTAGCCTTTCCCCAATACTATTCAATTTGTACATTTAGCAAGCTATAAAGGAAAGCAAAAAGAAATTTGGAGAAGGAATTAAAGTTCATGGTGAAGAAATAAAAACCTTCCGTTTTGATGATGACATTGTAATTCTGTGAGAGACAGAAAAGAACCTGGAGGAGTACTTACACTACATGGTCTATGTTACCTTTCCAATTAACAGGCTATAATTCTGAATTCCCAGAAGGAGAGAAAATAAATAATGTTACTACTCTTATTGTTAGATAAGACTACAAATTTCGTGAAGTAAAATTAATGTTTGGTTTTGAGATCTTATTATCTCTCGGAATTCTTGGACTGCACCTTATTGTCCTGCTTACACCAGAATATTCCAGATTCGGCTTTTTAAAAAGAAGAAAAAAATTTAACACGTCAGTTTCATTGCATGTATGTGTGCGTGTGTTTTAAACCTAAGTTAGTGGCGTGTGTGTTCTTCAAAAAATGTTCTAATGTTTGTAAATCTTATGAGACTTGAACAGCGTGGTCATCGGTCCCTGAACTTACAAACTACTTATGAACTAACTTATACTAAAGACAACAAAAACATCCATGTCCGAGGGAGGATTCGAACCCCCGACGCGGAAGGCCGAGCAATCCGCAACATTACGCTCCAGACCGCTCGACTACTCCCGCGCGGTTGTGTTCTTTCATCGTCTTGTTTTCGTTATGTTGTGCATTTCTACATAGCAAACAGACGGATTCCAAAATGCATGCACACAACCCAACGGAAACAAAAGACTAAACAAAAACCGGCAGTTCCAAATTGAAATTCCTTGTTGCTGCAGTACTTTTAATATCTCTTCATCTAGTAAAAAATAATAACAAAGTACACAAAAAAGGAGCTAATTGTTTTACTAGGCATATCCAAAGTTTACATTTGTAACAGAACTATAAAATCAAAGAATTAAATATGAGCAGATTCGTCTTTGCAGTTTAGTCCCCCAATCAAACCAGATTTGTCTTTTGAAGCAATTGCTGGCTCGTTTTAGGTGTATTATCTTAGGTATGAACAGCAGTATTATTTTGCCAGAATAAAATGCCCAGAACACTTTCTCTAAGGTATCTAGCGTCATTTTTACTGTTCACGTTGTTGCGGCGGAGCGTCCGAGCGCATTGGGGCGTTATGCAACGATGCGCGTGGCCGTTCCCCGTCGGGGTTCGAACCCCCCCCCCCCCCCTCGGGCATGGATGTTTGTGCTGTCTTTAGTATAAGCTAGTTCATAAGTAGTTTTTAAGTTTAGGGACTAATGACCCCGCAGTTAAGTCCCGTAAGCTTTACAAACATTTGAACTGTTCACGTTCTCAGAGAATTACAAGATGCTTCTGGAAAGATCGGTGAATGTTTTCATATTCCACAAGCCGCGCTGACGAGGATGAGGTGCCCGCGAATACGCATTGAGGCACAAAGAGAGCCTATATAGGGAGAGAGTGGCCAGCCGGCCGCTCTCCGCCATGTTTTTACCAGACTGCGCGCGGGACGTGCGTTTACATAGCGACCCTGGCAGAAGTGCAGCTACTTAACGACTGAAATAAGCCATCACTTCTACCCGTGACACCAAAGCACATCTCCTAGCTTACTAATCAGTACGTGGTTAAAGAAATGCCATTCATCTATGTTCATACAGCCCTAATAAATTTGTAAGCAAATAAATCTCGTAAAACAGTTACTATGACTGTCGAATGTTAATACCATATTTTACGATGTTCTGGCAATTTCGACAGTTCGCAGTTGATCGATAAGTAAAAGAGGTATTTCATGTTATGTATCTCCAAACAAAAAATAAATAAATGAAATAATAACCAACAAAAAGCTAGAAAATGCTGTTAAAAATTATCACTTATCGGATTCGAACTCGTAAACTTTACATTATTAATTTAGTACGCAACCACTACACCACGAGGGAATTTCAAAGACAGTCCTATTACTTAATTTGATCAATGCCTTTCTTGCTTTGGGCGGGGAAAGGAGGGAAGCAGAAAATATTTACTTCACAGAGACAAGAATAATTCGTTGGTTTCCGTAAGTCGCCTTTACGGTTCCCCCTTTCTCGGTTAACTTTCACCTTTCACTGTTCCCGCCTTTCCTCTTTCCTTGCGAACACAAGTAGCATATGGCATTCTTTACTTCGGTTTTTACAGCAAACAGAGGAACAAAGAAGCATTTCGTTTAACTACCCTCAATGATTATGTAGTACAAATTATTAATTACATTCAGTAAATCACTTCAAACCAACGTATAACCGTAAAAATTGCCGCGAAGTTCTAACCTTATCGTCGACAACCAACGAACAACACGTTAATTTACGTAAATGTTGTTGTGGTCTTCAGTCCGGAGACTGGTTTGATGCAGCTCTCCACAATACCCTATCCTGAGCAAGCCTCTTCATCTCCACATAAGAACGGCAACCTACATCTGTCTGAATCTGCTTACTGTATCCATCTCTTGGTCTTCCTCTGCGGTTTTTACCCCACACACTTCCCTCCAACGCTAAATTCACAATTCCTTGATGTCTAAGAATGTGTCCTACCACTCTGTCCCTTCTTTTAGTCAAAGTATGCCAGAAATTTCTTTTCTCCCCAATTCTGTTCACTACCTTCTCATTAGTTACGCGATCCACCCACCTAATCTTCAGCATTCTTCTGTAGCACCATATTTCAAAAGCCTCAATCCTCTTCCTGTCCGCACTGTTTATCGTCCATGCCTCACTCCCATACAAGGCAGCACTCCATACAAATGCCTTCAGAAAGGACTTCCTTAGGCTTAAATCAATATTCGATGTTAACAAATTTCTCTTTTTCAAAAACGTTTTTCTACCCATTGCGATTCTGCATTTTATATCCTCTGCACTGCGACCATCATTTGTTATTTTACTGCCCAAGTAACGAAACTCATCTACCTCCTTTATTGCTTCCTTGCCAAATCTAATTCCTTCAGCATCACCTGATTTTCTTACACTGCACTCCATTACCCTAGTTTTGCTCTTGTTAATGTTCATCTTATATGCACCTTTCAGCACACTGTCCATTCCGTTCAATTGCTCTTCCAGTTCCTTTGCTGTATCTGACAGAATTACTGTGTCGTCGGCAAAACGCAATGTTTTTAATTCTTCACCCAGAACTTTAATTCCTTCTCCATATTTCTCCTTGCTTTCGTTTATAGCTTGCTCAATTTACAAATTGAATAACACTGGAGAAAGACTACAACCCTGTCTTACTCCCTTTCTAATCACTGCATTCCTTTCATGCCCTTCAACTCTGGCAACCGCTGTCTGGTTTTTATACAAGCTGTAAATAACCTTACGCTCCCTATATTTTACTCCTGCTTGCTTCAGAACGTGAAAGAGTGTATTCCAACATTGTCGAAAGTCTTCTCCAAATCTACAAAAGCTAGATATGTAGGTTTGCCTTTTATTAATCTATCTTCTAGGATAAGCCGTAAAGTGAGTATTGCCTCCCGTGTTCCTACAGTTCTCCTGAACCCAAACTGATCTTCCCCGAGGTCGGCTTCTACCAGCTTTTCCATCCTTCTGTATATAATTCGTGTTAATATTTTGCAACCATGACTTATTAAACTGATGGTTCTGTAGTTTTCACACCTGTCTGCGCCTGCTTTCTTTGTAATGGGGATTATAACATTTTTCTTAAAGTCTGAGGGTACTTCACCTGTCTCATACCTCTTACACACCAGGTGAAACAATTTTGTCATGGCTGGTTCTCCCAGAGACTTCAGTAGCTCTGGGGAAATATCATCTACTCCAGGGGCCTTGTTTCGACTTAGGTCTTTCAGGGCTCTGTCAAATTCTTCTCTCAGTACAGTATCTCCTATTTCATCTTCATCTACATCCTCTTCCCTTCCTACAATATTGTCTCGAAGTTCATTTCCTTTGTAGAGACCCTCTATATACTCTACCACCTTTCAGCTTTCCCTTCTTTGCTGAGAACTGGTTTTCCATCAGTGTCCTTGATATTCATAGAGCTGTTTTTCTTATCTCCAAATGTTTCTTTTATTTTCCTCTAGGTTGTATCTATTATTCCCCTATTTATAAATTCTTCTACATCCTTGCATTTGCCTTCTAGCCACTCCTGCTTAGCCATTTTACACTTCCTGTCAATCTCATTTCTTAGTCGTTTGTTCTCCATTTTGCCAGTTTCATTTACTGCATTTTTATATTATCTCCTTTCATCGATTACATTTAGTATCTCCTGTGATATCCAAGGATTTTTTTGTAGGTCTTGCCTTCCTACCTATTTTGTCCTCTGCTGCCTTCACTATTTCATCTCTCAATTTTACCCATTCCTCCTCTACTGTTTTATTTTCCCCTGTTTCTATCAATTGTTGCCTAAAGCTCCCTCTGAAATTCTTAAGAACTTCAGGTTCCTTCAATTTATCCAGGTCCCATCTCCTTATTTTCCTACCTTTTTGTAGTTTCTTCAGTTTCAGCCTACAGTTCATAAACAGCAAGTTATGGTTAGAGTCTATATCTGCCCCTGGGTATGTCTTACACTTTAAAACCTGTTTCCGGAATCTATGTCTTACCATTTTTTACCCGAGAGGATGCCATCATCATATGTTCATACAGTAGAGCTGTACGTCCTCGGGAAAAATAACGGCTGTAGTTTCCCCTTGCTTTCAGCCGTTCGCAGTAACTGTGTGGCAAAGCCACATTAGCTGATGTTACAAGGCCAGCTCAGTCAATCATCCAGACTGTTGCCCCTGTAACTACTGAAAAGGCTGCTGCCCCTCTTCAGGAACCACACGTTTGTCTGGCTTCTCCACAGATACCCCTCTGCTGTGGCTGCACCTACGGTACGGTTATCTGTATCGTTGAGGCACGCAAGCCACCCCACCTCGGCAATGTCTGTGGTTCATGGGGGTGGTTACGTAAATAGAACCGATAAAAGACATGCAAAAGTGCAGTAGACCCTACCGTAATACGATCTGTTCGTAACTATACGGTGAAATCGCTGTCAGAAGCTTTTAAGACACACCATAGTATAGAAACGGACGATGTACTATTCATTCACATGTAAAGCGCGCCAAATTTGTTAAAAACATGGCGTCTTGGGCTCTCAGCTAATCAGGATCGGTCTCACCCATGACCACTCTCTCCTTATATAGGCTCTCTAGAGGGACATGTCAACGGACGCCCCCTATCGTACAAAGTTCTGCAGTGAAGCGGTGGTACACGCTGCGATCCAGCTAACAGGGTCAGTGTGAGAACTTGTGTCAGTGGAACATGAAGCAATGAAATAACGCATCAATATCAAGTTTCGTTTCAAATTCGGAATAACGGCGACGGAGACCCATGGGATGTTAGCGCAAGTGTATGGTTTTGAAGCAGTGAGTAAAAAGTGTTTGTTTCAGTGGTTGCAGAGTTCTAACAAAGTATGACATTAGTGCTTAGAGCGATCCAAAAGAAGCGTTCGCTAATGGTTTCCAACAGCTGTACAACTGATGTCAGAAGCATATTGTAGCCAATGGCGATTGCTTTGAAGGCCAGTAAAGATATTTTGTTTCCTATATTTCCCGAGACCATTCACCGAACTTTTCAGATGCATCTTGTATACTGCTAAACTGTATGGAAGTAAAATTGTGATCATAAGTGAAAGTGCTATTATCACAAATACTGCTCATACACGTTTGATACACTTTAAATGTTCGTCAGTTGCTGTAGCTAGTATGTAACATATGAGCTAGTAAGGCTACCGTACAGCCGGCATCCGGGGAAAACATATTTCAGTGTATGGGATACAGGCCGTCTACCGTGCGCATGGTATACGGGCATAGTGCTGAATGTCCACCTCTAATGACCACGCTGTCGACGGGACGTTAAACCCTAAGCTTCCTTCCTTGTGATAAGTGGAATGTCTTCGCATACACATAGAACGCGATTATCCAATATCAAAAAATTAAATTCGTGTTTTTCGGATCACAGAAGATATGTTAGCGTCGAAACGCATGTAGAGCTGGTTCGCTTATTTAATTTATCTGTATAGACGTCATGCTTGAAACAACAGGATTTTCCAAAATAAATATATGTTATACATTTTTATTTCATATACCTATGATACCCCTTTAACAAATTGCATTAAAATTTTATATCACGTTTTGCATTTTTTAAATAAATCTTAGATTCGACATTTTCTGGCTTCACTAACGAACTGAAACAGTTTCTGCATTTCTAGCCAGCCTGTTCCCTTCGAAATCTCTAGGAAAATTTGGACAAACATATTTACTGTAACACTGAACTAGATACATTTATGGTTATTTTCGTTTAATGGTTGCAATTACTGTATGGGTAGTGTTCAAAATATTTATATAACAGTACCACTATATAACAGGAAAAAAAACCGAGCTCGGTCATCCGATATTACTATATATAATTTCGTTGAGTGTTCCTGTCTCTTCGTTAACAATATTATTTATCATTTGTTTATAAAGTAATTGCATTTAAGGTTGTCGTTAAGTAGTGCTGATGACTAAAAGACTTCGTTGCTGTCAGTAAGTCCACATCAGTGATTGGTGCATGAAGTATTTCGAGAAATAACGTCTCAGTTTCGACTTCAAATGTTAGATAGTTTGTCAGCTATGGGAGTAAACTGCAGTGCCCATCAGCCACTAGACTTACAAACTACTTGAACTAACTGACGCTAAGGGCAACACGCAAACCCATGCTCTTGGAATGACTCGTGCCTGCCGGCCGCGGTGGCCGAGGGGACTGAGGCTCTACAGTCACGGTCTACACGACCACTACGGTCGGGGGTTCGAGTCCCCCTTCGGGCATGGATATTTGTGCCGTCCTTAGTTGTAGCTAGTTCATAAGTAGTTTGTGAGTTTAGGGACTGATGACCCCGTAGTTAAGTCCCATAAGCTCTACAAACATGTGAACACAGCTCCTGCGAACCAGGAGAGCTTCTGTGAAGTTTGGAAAGTAGGAGGCGAGGTAGTGGCGGAAGTAGAGTTGTGAGGCGGCATTGCGAGTCATGTCGGGATAGCATAGTCGGTAGTGCGCTTGCCCGCGAAAGGCAAAGGTCCCAGGTTCGAGTCCCGGTTCCGGCATACAATTTTAATCTGCCAGGAATTTTCAAAGAAAATGACGTTAAAAGCTAATCAGCATGATTTATCCTATACTCAATATTTCTTTGAACGCCTATCCTCACTTGAAAGAATGTGTTCGGAAACTAATTACTAGAATGAAACAATGCTGCAAATAAAATTAAGAATTATTATTACGCAAGAGCAGCCGTGTACATGACCTTAGTTTTCAGAATAATACAGAAAATAGTAGATACAAGAAGTGGTCTGTTCTGTCCTTCCAATAAACAAGAATTCCGCACGTTATAACTTCTCAATAAAAGGAGCCACAATTTCTATGCCCAACTGCTCCGCTCAGCCCTCAAGCCACTGCACACAGCAGCTGCCAGCCTGCCACTGCTCAACTCCACCAACACTGCTGTTCAACTGATACAACTACAGAACAGCCTACAGTCTAAGTTCTTTGACAAAGACACACCAAATCCTGAGAAGTTTGCTCTACCACAGATCACAGATGACAAAGCTCAGTCAAAACTACACAAATTCCCATTGAAAGTTATCTGTTTCATGATATTTATTAAATATAATTTATTTTTTGGATTGGTCGTGGAGATGGAACTGGGGTTTGCTATCTGACCATGTGAGTGCGTATGTGTGACTTTGTTTGTCTGACTAGCAGTGATTTCTGTTGATAACAAACGATAGGTTATGTAAAATTCAGATTTTCCACACATAAGAAAAGCACATAAAATACTTTGTGACTATTCCACACACTGGATCAAAAACTAAGCCCCGATAGTAAATTATGTGAATAAATAATTTTTATTTTTATTATTTTTTTTTTTAACGTCAGGCCCGCGCAACGGATAACTCAGTCGTGCATTGCTATGAAAAGAAGCTCTAACTGATCCGTTTATTACTTCATAAATTACTTCAAAATAAGGGCAGCACTTTCAAAATGTTCAAATGTTTGTTAAGCTTATGGGACTTAACTACGGGGTCATCAGTCCCTAAACTTACAAACTACTTATGAACTACTTACAAACTAGGACGGCACAAATATCCATGCCCGAGGGGGGATTCGAACCCCCGACCGTAGTGGCCGTGCTGACCGTGACTGGAGCGCCTCAGTCACCTCGGCCGCCGCGGCCGGCAGCAGCACTTTAATGCCGTGTTATAAATTCTCAACATCAGTATAGAAATGAAAAACCTCAACTATTGTGTATGGTGAAAAGCAACTGAGAGTGCACATAAATATTTTACTGTGAAATGAAGTGAATCTTTGTGACACTTCAAAGATCCCAACACCTTTACTGACAAGTAAATCGAATTTATGTAACAGTTGAAACGGACTGTGGTTGGCTAATCACACTTAGTCAAACACTTGATTATCGAGCGTTGTTAATCATCTATTTACTTTATCCAAAAATGATCTTTTGAAATTCTCTACTCAAAGTTAATACAAGCACAAAAATTTTGAATTAATCCACAGATAAGCACTCTACCTTTGATATTTCACTCATTGTAACTGCCTCATCATTATCATATTTTGAACATAATTTTCAACAATCCTAACCAGGACCCTAATTATTTTAATGAAAGTTACCTCTTAAAACATACACTCACAGAGCCACCACGTGCAAGTACGTTTGAGATTATCACTTTTACTTCACTTCAAAATAACTCACATCAATTAACTGGTCGTAAAACTTATTGGAGGAAAAATGGAAGTTTCTACACACTACAAAATAATGGAAGAGAAATTTCATTATCACACTTATATTGAAATTTAAAAAGCAACATCATTAGAAAAACATATACATATTACCTTATACATTCTTAGTCTGAACACCTTCATCCTATTCAGCAGTCGAGCTAACAGACATCCTCTGCCCACAGCTCACAGTGTAACCTCCTTCTCCGCCCGCTACATTACAACAACAAGACACGACCGCCCATTCCCACCGTTACACTGCGACACCCAGAGCGCTAACCCCTCCACCATTACCAGACAGAGCAATAATGCTACCTCTCTGACCAAGGAAGCTAACTATACAGTATATTCTCTTTGACTTACAGGAATCTTATTCACAAAATAATAATTCCAACAGATTACAAAATATTAAATCCAATTGAATATAGACTCTCACATCATGATACGTCTTTCATCACTTTGTACAGGACTTGATCTTTATCCTACGGATGACAGGAAAATTACACAACCCATCCCAGTGTTGCATAAATAAAATGGGTTGGAAGCGTTGTCAGGATTGATGGCAGAGCGGTGAAGGCCTGTGGGCGCCCTAGGAAAGTGTGGCTGAACGGCAAATAAAAGATAGAATTCAAGTTAGTATTTGGTATATTCTGAAATACGGGATACATATCGGGGCTCGCCCTGAGGTAGGATGCAGTGAATGAGTGCCAGTCTAAACGGATTAGAAAATGGAAAAGGTTACGGTAATGGTTATGGTTCACACAGTTGGTGGCTGATGCCGAACAGCCGCTAGGCGGGAGCGGATGGCATGCGGCCGTTCGCCCGCACAGACGCTGAGCCTCTGGAGTGCGTCTGTTCTGTACGAGAACTCAAACTGAAGAGAGCGAAGGAACTGATCCTCGCATCTCTGCATCCTGCAGCAGTAGCACACGTGATCAAACGTGGGTGTCTGCTATTGGCTCCACGGTAGCATGGAAACGTCAGTAGTTTCAGCACGGACGCCAGAAGAGTGGCGTGATTTTAGAATCAGCATTCAATACTGGTTCTGGTCGGCTCTGTCCTGCAAGGTGGACAGGCTTGGTCACGTTGTTAAGGCATATGTCGCGGCGGAAGAACACTTGTAAAACTTAGGTGAAGTTTTAAAATAAATTTTTTGAATTTTTTCCTAACCTGTTTTAGACTGGCTGGTCATCCTGTACAACTTCACAAAATCCAATGATACGTCTTTCAACCGAAACGGCGGCAATAACCAATATTTTGGTCGAAACTAACCGAAACCGAATATTCGGTCGGTCCTTACTTGCAATCAAGAAATGTTTATAAACAGATTCGTCACCGAGGTTTCGCTCAGCGTCACTGCACAAACTTAACTTTTTTTTTTATTTTCGTACCGTCGACGTGCTCGCATCCCGGCTGTCGTTGAGCCCCGTTCTTGGCGCGGGCCGAATTTCGGCGCGTGATCAGGCCCTCGCAGAGATTGAGTGACAATGAGGCTGCAGCGGCCCCGTTTGGCGGAAGGTAATCTTGGCCCGAGGAGGTATTTTTCGGTGCGCGCGGAACGAATTCCCATAATGGCGGAGCCAGAATCACCATTTCCTTGCAGCGGGGGTCGCCCTCCGCCGCAGCGAACCGCATCACGCCGAAAATTAAGTTGGCGTTCTAATCACGGATCGGTAATGGCCCCATACAGCGGCATTAAGTGCCAAGACTGGTCGTATTCCATCACGGCCGCCATATGCCCGCCAACGTCATTGTCCGGCGACGGGCGACGGGCGCCAGGGGCGTGGTAGAAGCCTCCGCCAGCGAAAGCCGCTTAGTCGCCCATTTGCCCTCTTTGCGCCCAGCTTGCCGATTGGCCCTCGCTCTGCTGCTCCATTTTGGAAGAAGGTGCGTCCGGCCGAGAGGTTTTCTAGCAGGGCATCAGTTTCAGTTTGGTATTCCACACCGAAGTCTACAGAGGTGCCCATAGGGAGAAAGGGGGGGCGGGTGATGAAGCACTGAAATTTCTGAGGAGGGGGGAAAGGGTGAAAAAATAGTACTTTTGGCTAGCCTGTGGGGGGAGGGGGCTATATAAAACAATTTACAAAACATGAAATGAAAGATATTTAGTTTCAATATTAAATGGCAGAACAGGACCCAAGGTCAACATGGATGTAAAAAATATCGTTCATGCGAAACACAACTAGCTCTTTCTTCACACGAAGTGATGGGAACTATCGACAAGGGTGTGGTGTCGCACAAGTCCAAAGTGCGCGCCACCTACTTTCGCCGCGCGCCGCCATGCACGCACGGCGCGGCGTTCTTACGACGTCAGCCACGAGCGCCCTCTGTTACAACTCCGCTCGTGGCCACCACTGAACGACATCGTTCACTTGGGACTGAGATAGGAACCAGCTAACACTTCGGAATCAGATAGGCACCAGTGAAGACTTGGCTATCAGATAGACACTAGGCAGGCCTCTAGCTCAACTATGTATCAGCATACTGCAGTACTGAGCTATGTAAAAGTTAAGTATTGTATAAATTCTGTGCAATATATATCTCTTTCTAATTTACTCTAGTGTTTCTAGTTTCTGCTGTCCCACTGGCTGCTCACCTTCGTACCTGCACAAGCGTGCCTCCTTTATTCCTGTGTCGGTCTCTTCCTACTCGGCCACCGACACCTACGACGGAAACGAGACACAAAAGCGGCGACGAGGCTGGGACACAAAAAAGGGTTCGCAAATCGATTCCGTATTTCTTGATTTCCTGAAGGATTTTGACACCGTACCTCACAAACGGCTTTTAATCAAATTGCGTGGTTATGCTATATCGCCCCAAATTTGCGATTGGTTAGGGGGTTTCCTGTCAGAGAGGACACAGTTCGTAGTAATCGATGGTAAGGCATCGACTAAAACAGAGGTGATATCGGGCGTTCCACAGGGTAGTGTTATTGGTCCTCTGCTGTTCCTTATTTACATAAACGATTTAGGGGAAAATCTATGTAGCTCTCCTTGGTTGTTTGCAGATGACGCAGTCATTTACGGTCTAGTAAAATCATCTGAAGATCAAAATCAACTGCAGAACGATCTGAATAAGATATCACTATGGTGTAAAAATTGACAATTGACTCTAAATAATGAGAAGTGTGAAGTCGTCCACATGAGTACGAAAAGAAATCCGTTAAACTTTGTTTGCAAGATAAATCAATCAAAGTGAAGGCCGTAAACTCCACAAAATACCTAGGAATTACTATTACTTCAGACTTAAACTGGAAAGAACACGTTGGTAATGTCGTGGGAAAGGTGAACCAGAGACCGTGTTTCATTGGCAGAACCCTTAAAAGATGCAACAGAACTACTAAAGAAACTGCATACACTATGCTTGTCCGTCCATTTTTGGAGTATTGCTGCCTAGTGTGGGATCCTTATCAGGTGGGTTTGACGGAGGACATCGAAAGAGTTCAAAGAAGAGTAGCTCGTTTTGTATTGTCACGATACAGGGTAGACAGCGTTACGGAAATGATACAGGGTCTGGGATGGGAATCGCTGCAGCGTGGGCTACTTACGAAACTCCAATCGCCAACATTCTCCTCCGAATGCAAAAATATATTGTTGACTCCCACTTACATAAGTAGAAATTATCATCAAAATAAAATACGAGAAATCAGAGCTCGAACGGAGAGATTCAGGTGTTCTTTCTTCCCGCGCGCTATTCGAGAATGGAATAGGAGATAAATAGTTCGATGAACCCTCTGCCGGGCACTTAAAATGTGATTTACAGAGTATCCCATGTAGATGTAGATGCATAGATGTAGATGTATATATAGAACTAATATCTCAGGTGTTTGTGAGTGTGTGTGGGGGAGGGGGGGAGGGCAAAACAGGACGTAATATCTCAGATGTGTGCGGGGGGGGGGGATGAGGAGTCATTGGCCAAGGTGGTGAGGGCACCTCTGGAAGTCTACGTATAAATTAACCTCCCGTGAAACGCGGACGATAAGGAATTCAGATAAAAACATGATAGAAGCTTTTGAAATGTGGTGCTACAGACGAATGATTAAAATTAGATGGGTAGATCACGTAACTAATGAGGAGCTGCTTAACCCAATCGGGGAGCAAAGGAGTTTGTGGCATATCCTGACTAAGAGGAGGGATAGACTGGTTGGACACATTCTGAGACATCAAGGAATTGTCAACTTAGCATTAGATGGAAGCGTGTGGGATAAAAATCGTAGAAGGAGACCGAGGGACGAATATAGTAATCAGATTCAAAAGGATGTAGGTTGCCGAACGTATTCTCAGATGAAGAGACTTGCACAGGACAGGGTAGCGTGGAGAGCTGCATCAAACCAGTCTGCGGACTGAAGACCACAACAACAACAACAGTCGTTTCTCCCTAAGTAGGTGTGAGGACCGCGGAGGAAATGGCCGTACGCTCTAAGGCATCTTGATGCAGATTGCGCGGCCGTTCCCCGTTAGCGGTTCGAGTCCTCCCTCGCGCATGGGTGTGAATGTTGTCCTTTGCGTAAGTTATTTTAGTAGTTGCGGTGGGACGGGGTACGGGCGATGATAAAACTGTAATTCAAGTGCATACTAGTTTAATGAAACTCATAACTGAACACCATTAAAAAAAGTTTGAACTAAGTTTCAGTTTGTTGTTAGGTAGCTATTGACATGAAGTTTTCTGTTACCTAGCGAAATTAACTGTCAATTTGCCCGTGAAAGAAAGTTATTAACTTCGATCCGAAGTTCCCGCATCACCAGCACGATTACAAAAAAAAAAAAAAAAAAAAAAAAAAAAAAAAAAAAAAAAAAAAAAAAAAAATCCTCTCTAGAATAGAGTAATATATAAGGTCCTTGTACAAGCGGGACAGGAGAACTAAGTTTTAACTGTTACTATTAATTAACTCTTAGAATCCGTCACAGGCACTATATATGTCTATCGATATTTTTGAACTCTAACATCGAAGTTCACTGCCTGCTAAACCTGAAGTTTAGTATTAATAGTTAACGTACTTGAGCTTGCCACATCTGAATACTTCCAATAAATAAAAATAATCTTCCTCCAATAATAATACACACATTAAATAAACGTTATAACAAACTCAAAATTATTTTCAAATAAGACATTGACTTTTAGGGCCATTTGATGCAACATGTGCCAGTTAAAGCAATGCTCGTATAATACGTTAGCTCGTAACGGCAGACAATAATGAATTAACATTTTTTTACTTTGCAAACGATAAACACGCAGCATTAGAGAAGGCGCAGCCGGATTCGTAGGCCCGTAGCCGTTGGTTGTTAATCGGTAGTGACCAGATACAACAATGCTGGCTGCGGCGGCGACGACGTTGTTCTTGTTCATTGCGGCACCTCGATCGTACATGAAACAAAAAGAAAACAAACAAAAAACTTTTCAAATATCACATCGTGACATTATAACATTTATACACAAATAAAGATATACAAATTCATAGTATTTAGATACAACAATTAATTTTATCTTTTTTTTTTTTTTTTTTTTTTTTTTTTTTTTTTTTGGTATCCTGCAAAATTAGGTCGTATACGTGGAAGAGACCAGAAGACACCGGGAGATACCAGATAGATTTTATAATGGTAAGACATAGATTTCGGAACCAGGTTTTAAACTGTAAGACATACCCAGGGTCAGATATAAACTCTGACCATAACGTATGGTCATGAATTGTAGGCTGAAACTGAAAAAACTGCAGAAAGGTAGGAAAATAAGGAGATGGGACCTGGATAAACTGAAGGAACCTGCAGTTCTTGAGAATTTCCGAAGGAGCTTTAAGCAACAATTGACAGAAACGGGGGAAAATGAAACAGAAGAGGAGGAATGGGTAGCATTGAGAGATGAAATAGTGAAGGCAGCATAGGACAAAATAGGTAGGAAGGCAAGACCTACAAAAAATCGTTGGATATCACAGGACATACTAAATTTAATCGATGAAAGGAGAAAATATAGAAATGCAGTAAATGAAATAGGCAAAATGGAGTACAGACGACTAAGAAATGAGATTGACAGGAAGTGCAAAATGGCTAAGCAGGAGTGTGTAGAAGGCAAATGCAAGGATGTATAAGAATGTATAAATAGGGGAAAAATAGATACAGCCTACAGGAAAATAAAAAGAGGTATTTGGAGATAAGAAAAACAGCTCTATGAATATCAAGAACGCAGATGGCAAGCTAGTTCTCAGCAAAGCAGGGAAAGCTGAAAGGTGGAAAGAGTATATAGAGAGGCTCTAAGTAGGAAATGAACTTAGAGGCAATATTGTAGGAAAGGGAGAAGAAGTAGATGAGGATGAAATAGAAAATACTATACTGAGAGATGAATTTGACAGAGCACTGAAGGACCTAAGTCGAAACAAGGCCCCTGGAGTAGATGACGTTCCCTCAGAGCTACTGAAGTCTCTGGGAGAACCAGGCATGACAAAACTGTTTCACCTGGTGTGTAAGATGTATGAGACAGGTGAAGTACCCTCAGACTTTAAGAAAAATGTTATAATCCCCATTCCAAAGAAAGCAGGCGCAGACAGGTGTGAAATCTACAGAACCATCAGTTTAATAAGTCATGGTTGCAAAATATTAACACGAATTATTTACAGAAGGATGGAAAAGGTGGTAGAAGCCGACCTCGGGCAAGATCAGTTTGGGTTGAAGAGAAATGTAGGAACACGGGAGGCAATACTCACTTTACGGCTTATCCTAGAAGATAGATTAAGAAAAGGCAAACCTATGTATCTAGCTTTTGTAGATTTGGAGAAGGCTTTTGACAATGTTGATTGGAATAAACTCTTTCAAGTTCTAAAGCAAGCAGGAGAAAAATATAGGGAGCGTAAGGTTATTTACAAAAATCAGACAGTGGTTGTCAGAGTTGAAGGGCATGGAAGGGATGCAGTGGTTGGGAAGGGAGTAAGACAGGGTTGTAGCCTTTCTCCAATGTTATTCAATTTGTACATTGAGCTAGCTATAAAGGAAAGAAAGGAGAAATTTGGAGAAGGAATTACAGTTCAGGGTGAAGAATTAAAAACATTGCGTTTTCCCGACTACATAGTAATTCTATCAGAGACAGCAAAGGACCTGGATGAGCAGTTGAACGGAATGGATAGTGTGCATTTAAGATGAACATTAACAAGAGTAAAACTAGGGTAATGGAGTGCAGTCTAAGAAAATCAGGTGATGCTGAAGGAATTAGATTAGGTAACGAAAAAAATGAAGGAGGTAGATGAGTTTTGTTACTTGGTCAGTAAAATAACAAATGATGGTCGCAGTACAGAAGATATAAAATGCAGAATGGCAGTGGGTAGAAAAGCATTCTTGAAAAAGAGAAATTTGTTAACCTCAAATATTGATTTAAGCCTAAGTAAGTCCTTTCTGAAGGCATTTGTCTGGAGTGTTCCCTTGTATGGGAGTGAAACATGGACGATAAACAGTGCGGACAGGAAACGGATTGAGGATTTTGAAATGTGCTGCTACAGAAGAATGCTGAAGATTAAGTGGGAGGATCGCGTAACTAATAAGGAGGTACTGAACAGAAATAGGGGTGTTAAATGTAGGGAACTCAGAATTTGAAGTAATCATTGAGGAGGAGCTGTTTATTCAAGATTTATTAGTCATAAAGGGACTTTGTTTAAATCTAATGTTAGGAGGTGATTTCCTGTGCAAATATGAAGTTCAGTTGGAGTATAAAGATAAAGTGTTAGAATTACGTCTGGAGGGATTCATGAAGAGGGTGAAATTCAAAAATGTTGTAAGTGATAAAGATTTAATGGCATGTTTACACAAGTAACTGTCATGAAGTATGAGATTCAATGCATTGTAGATAATAGGTTAAGAATTTGTGTATATTTATTTTGTGGTCTGTGTTAGTATTTACTTGTATGTTTAGATTTAAACATTGGGTCAAGTTTACAAGTGTTCTTTGTAAATGTTTTTCTTTTGTTGTTTGTGTTAAAATATGTGCTTGTATCAGATTTGCAGTCCAACAGTGGTACATGAGGTAAATATGTATGTATGTATGCCAACACTAGAGGATAGAGGAAGTGGGAGTGTACTGTTTATGTGGGTGTATATGTGAGCAGGGCTGGCTATGTGGTATGAGTTGTGGGGTGACTCGGAGAATGAGAAAGTGGTGGTCATTTATGCAGGCAGTGGGGTCTGTGGCTTAGATAATTTGTAATGAAGATGTCAGCTGACGGTGGTGCATATGTGGGTGTGACTGACCATATGGGTCAGAAGTGAGGAATGTATGTTTGTTGTGGCTGTTTTGGCTAAAGGTGGGTTGGATTGAGAAACGTTTCAATGAGAGAAAGTGTTTGCTCTTTAATGTCTGTATCTTTTGAGTGTTTGGTAGGTAACGTGTCTAATAGGGAATGCCCTGTACTGTTATATCAAACTGATTCTGATAACACATTTCGGTTTCTTTAATGCTGCTCAACTGATGACTGAACAATTTCTGCAACAACTGTTGACGAGAACTATTTTTCTGTCTAGCTTGAGTATCAATAGGGTTTGGTGATATTTTATTTAAAAAATGTAGTTGTTTTGTGATAAACTAATTTTAAAATTAGACTTTAACCTTAGACATTTTATTGTGGGGAATACTTGTGGAAAGCACATGAGGCTGATGACAGGGATCCAAATTTAAATCTCACACCAGCAAAAATAATTTTTTTGGTGCGAGAGAGTAGGATTTGTATTTATGTTTGTAGGTGTCATTATGATAGAAGAGAAAATTCTCTATGATAACATTCTTTTTGTAGTATTATTTGAGCTTTAAGATATATTTTTGACACAGGCAGGATGTTTTTATTTTTATTTTTATTTTGATGGAGTAATATTCCAAGTAGGCCACATATTCTCTTGTCTGTTTCATCTGAAGCTATGACTGATGAGAGTGCAGGCTTGGTGGTTTGGGTTGATCTGATAATGACTAACACAAGCCACTTTGAGTTCTTAATTCTGTTGATTTGCATGTTACTGTACATGTCTCAATGCTTAGTTTCAATTGCACCAAGTCTGGATGGCAGACGGGTGGGATACATATCCAACCGAATCCTGGTGTCCAGACAAACTTTTGTCTATGTTGACTCATGAGTGCCTTCTGCTCTTCCTGTTCCATGTAGGGTGCACATGACGTGTGTGCACAGGAACGCTTGATCCAGTGCCATGAATCTAAGCTGCAACAGCATGTTGGTTGAAATGACGGAGGCATAGGACCATACACCATGGACCAGAGTTGCTGCAAGGATGACTATGGGGTTCTCAGTGTCAAAGTGGTGAGAGATTTCCTTTAAACAAGTGGAGTGAACACCGTCAAAAGTTTTTATAGTGATAATTCTAGTTTTTCCATGTAGGACAAGGTCCTCTAAAGACTAAAGGTTAATAATATTATAAATTTGGTGCCAATTCTGTATATAAGCAACAGGCACACTTAAACTTCATGGATGTAATTAGTTATAAGGATTCTTTTCTTAAAAATATGCACACACTATAAGTGGTCTTAATGGTACAAATATTGGGAAATTTTCTCACTGCCCTGTTTATTTTTATTTATTTATTTATTTTTTGTTGCATTAGTTGAGGTCATAATTGGTGTAGTGTTTGAGTCAATCCGATTCAATAATTTTTTAATTTTAAATTTTGCTCATTTGAATGTATTAATTTTGGTGCTACTTGCCCCATCCTGCACATGGTTTTGATGCCGCAAGTGGGGGTATTGTAAGATTACCACCCAATAGAAATATTGGTAATTAATAGCATTTGATAATTAAACAGTATGAAGTTCACTGCAAACATTGACCATGCCAATGCACTAAATGTTACACAATTTTAATCTTATTAATTATGGTAGCAATGTATGTACACAGTTGGGTGACAACATTTATAGTTAGGCCATAGGTAGAAATTCTCCACGTTGAGATTTACTGTGTGCTTGTAGCTGACGGGAGGCAGCGAGCAGGCCTACGTTGGTGGCTTGTTCCAGCATAGGATTTTCCAGTTCGTTTCCGGTGAGGGGAGAGAGGGACAATGGCGAGTGCCAGGCACAGTGCAGTGCACAGCGTGAAATAAAATATTCTAATACTTCTGGCATTTGAAGTAATACGATGCAGTTAGGAACCTTTAAGGCCCTCATTAAAAATAGCCTGTTGATAAATAAACAATACATTAGCTGATATAGTCACATCTGACGTAATATGTTTAATTGACAATGAAAAGTAATAAATTACCAATGAATACAAGACAGTTACACAACTAGCATGGTAATGTTTGTTTATAAAAATAATATATTAACTATTTCTCATTTTATTTTCAATTAATCTTGTGTATTTTATTTTGAAGTATTCAGTTAAATCACTTATCTGTGATATAAGAAATAGCACGATTATGATAAATAGTACAAATGATGTTTATACCAATATGAAAACCTAAAAGACATTTATTTAATGTGTAGTGTTATTATTTTGATTTTAAGTAGAGTTTTAGAAATGTATTGGCTGAGCGCTGTACGTTGGCAAATCGGTTAGAACAGCTCACATGGGGAAGTTGATGACGTAGGGGAAAATCCCCGGCAGTTGAGCTTTTCGCGCGCGCGAGGGCAGAAAGTGAGAGAGTCGGGAGCACGTGGGGAGCGGGCCGGGCGGCGTCGCTCATGATCAGTCAGCAAGTGGATCGCGAGGTGGAGGTTATAGATTTGTGTGTGGCAATCGCAACGTGTTGTTGCTCGTCGTAGACTGCACCAAGTTGACTCGAGTGCTACTGTGTGTTGTGAATATTTAGCCGGTGGAAGCATTGAATTAAGGTCACTGTGATTTGTTAATGTAACACGTGTCGTCGCATAGGCACGAACATAAACGGTGTTTGAGACAGCCACATGGTGTGGAAACAATTTGCGACAAATATTCATTTTTGTCTGTGGGCTCACGATCTATAACTTTATTTGATTAATTTGTCGACGTACAGACGTATCAGCCACAGGGTTCTAATATTGTGAAATAAACAACATAAAGTGAACTTCCACGTGTTTTCAAAAATAGTAGTTAGTACACCCTCATGAACTTGATTTTATTATGAATTTGTTTTTTTAATCATATGCAGGGAAGGAAAGCTGCGAACGTGTGATATCATCCCCTAGAAAACGAGTCAAACAGTCGCAATCACAGTTCCAGTGTTTTTGCATGTTTAGGAATTTGGTTCGCAGTTGGTGGTTGTGTGTTTTAAAAATTAATCTTTCCCTATTTTAAACTCTCACCCCGACCTTCACTCTCGCAAATGGCCCCACACCGCGCACCTTTATTTCAAAAGACGACGGACAAACGTAGTGTAGGCTGTCTCTTTAGTAGTTTGTTTACATCGAACTGTTCAAATGTTTGTAGAGCTTATGGGACTTAACTACGGGGTCATCAGTCCCTAAACTTACAAACTACTTATGAACTAGCTAATACTAAGGACGGCACAAATATCCATGCCCGAGGGGGGATTCGAACCCCCGACCGTAGTGAGCGTGCAGACCGTTACTGAAGCGCCGCAGTCCCCTCGGCCACTGCGGCCGGCACATCGAACTGTTCTGCCAATAAAACGCAGTCTTTGATTCGCTTTCCCCACAGTTTCTGTGTGTTCTTCTCAACTGAAGTCGAGCATAACTGCAATTCCTACTTACTTGAATTTACGGCCTTTAAATTTCACAAGCTGCGGCATGGTCGCGAATGGATCTAGTAGTGTAAATTGATTTTCTTTATTTACGCCAATCATAATATTTAGACAATAGACAACAGGTTTTAGTCAGTGATATTTTGCAGCATAAAATGGACATGAATCACGCTCGCTCGTAGGCAGTCTACGTCTTTAAACAGCAGCTCTTTCTGAAACGCCGAGGATTGTGCGGCCGCTCCCTTACAGGTTTCAGTCCTCCCTCGGGCATGTGTGTGTGTGTGTTTTGTCCTTAGCATAAGTTAGTATATGTTGTGTGTAATCTAGAAACCACTGAACCTAGCAGTTTGAACTACTGTAACTTATGGTTGTTTAGAGGATGTAGCTCTCTCATACAAGACCAATAGTAGATTTGGGTGAAGTCGCCAGAAAATTGAATCTGACTTATGCCATTTCGAAGATCAGGTAGGAGAACTGCGTACATTAAGCCATAGTACGTCTACGGTTGACACGCTGCCAACTAATTATAAAAATCACCGGAATGAAATAGTGATCGCAATTTCGAAATTAATTAGGCAAAATACTGAAGAAGGTAAAGATGGGGCAAAATGCGGATAGAAATTGCAGACATTATAGAAGGGCAAACCGGATTGTTAGCCAGGGTAGAAGAAATTGATCAAAACAGGAATAGCTCAAATTACCCAACAAAATCACAAGAAATGAAGCCATGACTTAAGCATATATTAATGAAATAAATGACTATTTCAAAGATGAAAACTCTGTCGTGCTTGACCACACTGATGTGGGAGATGAGGATGAAGACGCCTTACAAAATCTCACGTCTGCATATTTACTTAAACGACAGAGGACTTTCATGACTTAAGCCACGGAATTGTGATAAATAATCTGACAAAGGTAGCGTCAATGAAACTGTTAGCATTAATCATGCACCCAGGAAAAAAACAGTATTTTGGCACGTGAAGGACAATGTGATGTTAAAGGTAGTATTTTCAATGCAAAACTAGCTAGGGAAAATGAACCAAGTATAACGCAGTTGTAAGAACACCTACTAATATACGATGTAACACAGGTAATGACTGGGGAATAGCCTAAATAAATATTTCGCCACTGATCGATGCTTACCTCCTACAAAAGAAACTGAAGTTGAACAATAAGTTCATAATGTTAGTCACGCAGCTGACACGGTAGGCGATGTCAGTGAACTTTGTGATCCGATTGATCGGTGTAAATGCCCCAGTAATGTGTCAGTGTCGAAAGAATTTGTAAAGGAGTTCTGAGTCATATGTGTAAATAATTTTTAAATGTTATTCGAGTTACTTTGGAAGACATGACAGAAAAAGTAAAGAACGTTATCGAAACAGGAATGGCTATTTTAGTCGCTAAGCTAATGGAGAAAGATGAAAAAAAAAAGTAAAATCACGAAGTTATCGGAAACCTTAATGTGCGCGGTGAGGCCACGGACATGAAAATTCGGGTTGCAAGAAGTGTACAACAATGTTGTTGACTGGCATGTGACAGTGGCACAACGCGGAAAGTTGTAAAATGTTGTTGCGATGCAGCAAATGGCGTTTGGACGCTTGGCTCAGAGGGCATTGCACTCTTTTCAGTGCTAACTGATTGACGATCACCGAGCACTCGAGTTATTGGCAGTTTTACGTCAGGTTTAATTCATACTGTCGGTCCGTCTCTCTCTCTCTCTCTCTCTCTCTCTCTCTCTCTCTCTCTCGGGAGTGTGGTATTCTTTTGGTAACATGATTGAATAGGCGCTTTTGAGCCACCACGTGTTGTTGGTACACATGAACTTTTACTAATGTTTCGACTTTGTGTGAATCATGTGTACGGATGCGTGCGTGTGCACACGTTTGATAAACCTTTTGTTCTTCATTTTATCCTACGTATTTCTGTGTGTTACGTCATAAACTTTTGAACTATATGTGAAATCGTATAGCGATGAACAAGCTTCACCACTCTTTTATTTATTACTATACCGGATAACTTGTGTGTTTGAGGACTGTTAAATAAATACATTTGTTATTGTTATCCTGGGATTGTTTCCCGCAATTCCATCCAACTTCAACACAGGACATTTTCATAGTCATTCTTATGGGGATCCTATTAAATTGTTATGTCTGATCAAGGGATGCATAGGTGAAACTGGGTAAGACGCATTTATAATTCGTTATCTTTATGATTTGTGAGACGATACAGCGACGCTATTTCACTGGTGGGGATAATTCACCAAAAGTAAGATAGGCTGGAACAGTGCACTAGTTTCACACAGAGTCAGGGTCATTTTGTCGGCAGTGTGCGACTCATTTTCGACTTACAGGGCGATCTCCACACTTGTTTTAGCAAAGAAGTGACATTATTTTGTTAGAGACTTTGAAGATGTTTTATTCGTGTACACCGAGATTCAAGCACACAGTAAACTGGTATCTGTGGCCCTGTAGTACTACAATTAAATACGTAAAAATTAAACAATGATAAATAAATATACAAATGGAAGGACATATTTTCTGATTATAAACCACCATGAGCTCTGTGAATCCTAAACGGCGTGCAGTCCTAAACTGTGTAAACAGTGAATGCAGATCCGCCTAATTGTATCTTCTTACACTGCTCCGTCTTACAAACTGGTTAGAAATTTGAGACATTAATTAAAGTAAAACTACATTCAAACCCAAGTACGGTTTTTCTTAGTGGACTTTGTGAATAAGATAAAAACCTCCTCTGTTTCACATCCAACGCTGTTCTAGTTTTTTCATCCCTTCCGAATAATAGGAATTGTCCAAGCCTGCAAAATAGCTATTAGTTTCTGCAATCATCTCCCTATTTGAATGAAATCTTCGTCCCACCAGGCATTTCTTCAAATTACGGAAGAACTAGAAGTCTGAGGGAGCCAGGTCTGGAGAATAGCGGGATGTGAAACGTGTTGGAATCCTATTTCCAGTAATTTTGCGACCGCAACTGCTTAGGTGTGTGTTGGTGCATTGTCGTGATGGAAAAGGACTTATTTGTGGGCCAATCGCCGGTGTTTTTCTTGTAGTTCGGTTTTCAGATGGTCCAATAACAATGAATAAAATGCACCTGTAATAGTTTTACCCTGTTCCAGATAGTCGACGAGGATTATTCCTTGCGAATCCCAAAAGACCGTCGCTATAACCTTTCTGGCCGAAGGATCGGTCTTCGCCTATTTTGGTGTAGATTATCCCTTTGTAACCCATTATTTAGATTGTTCTTTGGTCTCAGGAATATAGTAATGTATCCGTGTTTCAGCCACAGTGACGAAAAATCCTGAGGATTTTTCCTGAATCGCGGCACCCATCTTGCGGATAGCTTTCTCATGTCCAAATGTTTATGCAAAATGTGCCCACAGCACTAGCAATTTCGCGCACCTTATCTCTTCTGTCATCCATCACCATACCATTTAATGAATGATTTCTAAGGTCGTAACCTTCACAAGGCGTTCAGAACGTTCAGCATCACTTGTGCCCATATGGCCACTCCGAAAATTTTGAAACCACTGTTGTAATCTAAGGTGCAGAGTAACCATAATACTTAACAAGCTTCTCTTTAGTCCTCTGAGACGTTTTGCCTTTCATAAAGTAATGTTTAATCAGCACACGACAATTTTTTCGTCCATTCTTTGACAACCACTCCACTTCTTTGATTGACACGAATGGCAAAAACAAAGAAATTGACCAATATGGCTGAAACGTGCTGTGCGTTCTTTCCAGAGATGCTACTAACTAAACATGACCTCGATACGCGCCGGTGGTGCCATCTCTCGGACTTTGCACGGACTTAAACGTCCCTCGTATGATCGATTCCAACACGAGGCGTAATGTTACTACCGCATATGCGTTTTATTAGTGAAGCACATGCTGTTGTCGCTTAGATATTCAAATATAGCTGATGCAGTGTCTGTTCTTTTTGACATATCAGAAACCATACGCCAGACATGACAGAAAAAAAACCAGACACAGTTCAATCCACATATGATTATGTACTTGTACACGACAATGGCGTACATTTCATTACTTCTGATAACCATACTACTTCCTGTTGAACTGCTAAATTAATCTGACAGAATCAAGTTTATTTGCAGAAAGGCTTGCATTTCCATTATCTTTGTTTGCACATTTTACCCACGGAGATTTATACCATGTAAGAAAACTCATACTATGTAGTAATTGCTACAAACTCATGTAATGAAACTGCAGTTATATCTAAGGTCACCAAAGGAAACTGACTGCACAAAAGATTGGGTTAATGATTTGCAACAAAAAAATTTTCCCAATTCTTCTTAGTGAAATTTGCTTTGACTATCCTCTATAATACTGAAGAAGCGTTCCACCGTGTGACGTTACCCGATGGCTCAGCGACGGATTAAATAGCAAGTTGTGAACACTTCGAAAAAGTGGCTGAGCTCAGAAATTCATATAGGTGGGTTAATGATGTCACATTCAATCAACCTTTTACATAATTCTGGCCGACCGTGATAGTGCGATACGACAGGAAGGTCTTCACAAATCTCTTACACACATAGCATCCCTTCTCATGACGCCTCCGTAAAAGCAACTCCCAGTCTTCATAACACGCGAGATTTCTATAGAGAAAGGAGGTGAGAGGGGGGGGGGGGGGAGGAAAATGTTTCAGATACACTGAAACAATAAGAAAGTATTCTAAGAGGTGGCACAAATGTCGTCATTGACACTACAGTTTAACCTTGGGGCGATTATTTACAAATATTGGTAGTTGAGAACATCAGTTATCTGAGCAGTATGCTACAGAAAGACATCCTTGAGAACCCTTAACACTACGGATACTGACTCGGGGATTCAACCCTTCTCTAGGCATATCATGCACCTTGAGACTTGTCTGGACCCTTTAGAGATTAGGGCGATTGCAATTTTGTGATGTTGTGTAGAGGGTGGAGACACTAAGGACCATTCAAAATCATTCAATGAAATTTGAACGTGATATGAAGCAGCAAAGAATGTTTGTGCTCCTTCAGTCCTCCACTTCTTTCGCATTCCAGTGGTTTGATCGTTGGGGGGGGGGGGGGGGGGGTGACACGTGCGTGGCCTTCTAATACCTCTGATTTCTGCCAAACCCTTAATGTCTGCCACACACTTTTGTTCTACACTATAAAACCTATCTCTACGGATTCAACATGCCTGCAAACGGACGCTATGGAGCTAGAGTGTTGTGAGGTGAAGTACACAGTTGGGGTGAGCGCCACACAAATACATACTATTCCGTCACTCTCAAAAGTCAGAGCTGCATACGATTTCTGTAATGCGGGATAGCCGAACCGATGGACTGTAGGCGCAGCTTTGGGTACGGACCTGCGCCGTTGGACATAAGCAACTTGCATGCATGAATTGAGGTATTTCAGCTAGCTGGTGCAGACTGGCCTGCCTGCATAGCAGCATGGCCGATTCTACGATAGTGCCCTTGTATCCGGGTGAGGACAAGGGTCAGCTTCAGGTGAAGGACACGGTGGTGGCAGAGCTAGGGAGAGACCTAGTTTACTTTGGTTTCTATATGCAAAGTGATCACAGCAAACGTGAGAATGTGTCAGAATTTGTGTGGAATGAATTAACCCATAATTGGTTGGAATAACGAAACTTGGGAAAGAATAATGCCCAGTGTTGGAGCAGTTAGGAAGTTTTTGTCACTATGGGGGCACAAATCTGATGAAAATGCCTGAAGTGGCTTGTGTTCTATCACAAGATGGGGAAAGATACCATACAAGTAAGGGGGGAAAAAAGACTTTACACAGGTGAAAACTCCAGTGCTTTCTTTTAAATTTGTGAATGTTTAAGCTGTGCATCAGTAAGAGATTTGGAAATCAAGGTGATGGTTCACTCAGACCCATCTGGAACTAAGTGGGAAAGGACAGTGAGTATGCTGTATTGAGATACGTTGTCGACCAACACCAGGGCTTAAGATGGCGTGAACGTAATGAGGCAGTCAGCTGCCTGAAGCGAACTCTACAGAAAGACCAACAAAATTTGGATTTAATCCTCTAAACAGACAGTCTACACTACTCTTGTCTCTCCTGTGGTGGATTCCTGCTGCTGTATACTAGATCCTTACCAGATACTATTGATACATGATTTAACAGAGGAGAGCTGTGTGATTTGTAGTATCACGCAACAGAGGAGATAGTATCACGGTTCTGATACGTTAGTTGGGCTGGTAGTCATTAAGATAAAGGCTTTTTAGTCTCGTCCACAACATTATGAAAGTTCAGTCACCAGCTACCCGATTCGAATGCGAAAGTATTTTGTTGTCTCCCACCTAGACAGTGTAATATTAGATAGGGAAGACTCACAGGTAATTACTCTTGTTGTCACAGATTAGCAGCGGACTCCTAAAACGCTACCTCCACTCTGAGTTTCGATTCTCTTATTACCCTGGCTTCTAGAAGGATAGAGTTTTTCAAATCTCCTGGTATTTCTGCTGTTGGTTTTCGTACAGTTAAAATAGTCAGTTAAAATAGTCTGTACCACCTCGTCTGGATCTCATAAAAGATGTGCGAGGTGTTGTTTTCTTATTCAATAAACCTCTCATTCAGTGCAGATCAAATATGAATGATCTGGATGCCATTGTGTTTAGACCGTATACATAGTGTAGCAAGTTGCCTTTTCATTTAGATTCCATTCAAAGTTTGCCACATTTTTTCCGCAATAGAACCTGCATTCTCTTTTAAAAGTTCCGCGAAGTCCGATTTTCTGTGTTTCAAAATTTTCGTTATCATCATTGTAACTTCAATACAATTTTTCACACGGTTAGCTACACACATTCAAATTACCAAGTATACGTGCAAATCTTTCATTAAGGCGAGCGGTTCGCCGATTTTATGCAGCCATCAGGAATCCATAACGACTCAACGAGAAAGTCTAGGTAACAACTCGCTATTTCTTCAATATGTTGCATTTTGAAACACTTTTCACCTTTATTCTAGTAAATTCATTTTTCATGTCAGTTTGCTTTATCAAAGTTAATTCGGTCTCTTTTCCGTCTATTGCGTTTCAAAATTATTCCCCTTTACCATTTTTCGTAATTTTTTGACTATATCGATAATAAACGAGCATCAATACGGAAAAACTAGCAACCTGTAACTAGGACTTAACTGTTGAGTACCCATAGAAATCAATTACAGTAGCTAATCAGATTACAGTACCTACAATACTTGTGAAATATACTCTGTTACTTTACTTCATGCGCACTGATTTATTTATTTATTTCGTTTTCATGTTCTACCATAACCATTGTAATCGAGATAGTTAAAAAATTTTGAAAAAATCTGGACTTTAAAAATTAAAAATATCTGGAGAAAATTTTTACTAAAGATGCTTAAAAATTCATAACAATAGAACAGCCTGGAAAACTTCGTACCACGGCTTTGGTAAGAACAAACCGAAATCTTACGCTTTCTAGACGCTTCTGTTGTCTCTTTCTCATATCGCCCGTATGCAGCTTACACTTCAGCCATTTTCCAACCTTTTTGCTAATTTTAATAATTCTTCTATAAGTATTTTAAGTAATTACAATAGTAAGTTCGAAAAATGGCAAATATGGCTTCAACGAAAGTGTTTTAACAAGACATTTCTCACTTGTCTACCGTGGCGATCTTGCTATTGTGTGCCTTATTGTGATACTATCATACATTTTGCAGTTGTGAATTATAGTATGGTAAACTCACGCAGTCAGATTACAAATATGGACAGTATAAATTCCGACAGTCAAACGCAACAATCAGAATCGATAGCAAACCCAAACATGACTGACGACCGAAAAAAAAAATTTTCACCTGTCACGGACGCAAATGAAACGACGATAGCAGACTGAGCCTCAACATGCACCAACACATAACGTTACAGACACGCAGGAAACGTTGCTTCGCAGATTTGAAATTTTATTTACCAACCTAGTCATCAAGTAGCTGCCATGTCCCAACAGCTAGATAAATTTGAGACAACGACAAAATAACAAACAGGAAAATGAAAATTTATACTCATATACCAAACAGGATCTCGGGACCTTACGTGAATCCACTAAGCAGGAATTAAATAGTAAATTTCAAGAGTAACACCAGCACCTCATCCGATTTGAACAAAAACTGAAAATAGCTGAACAGATGGTAACACGAGACGAAACAGAAGCTAGCTTTGCACATCTAGAATAGGCACAAAGCAACCTGCCCGCATTAATATCTGACGAAGTAGCTAAAGAATTAAATTTGCAAGCAGAACGTGTTGAAAAACAAATCTCAGACTAAATGACAAACACAGACGAGATTGCTGACGTGCTCCATACAGCAGAAAATAAAATGACGTCAGTATCTGAACAGGTCATTAGTTTCACGCAAACCACAAAATCATTACCATCTGCCATTGACAGTATTACGAGTGACATATCTACTTTACACATCGAGCAGGAAAGTTTAAAATACACAGTAACTCACATCGCCACACGGGCAAAGGAAATAGTTAAAGAATATCAAAACCGAGTGCAGGAATTGCTACAAAGTACCGAATTTAAGATTAATGATAGGGTTGACTCTGAATTAGCAAATATCAAACAGAGTATTGCTACAAAGGTGTACGAACAACATGGCACTACAGTTAAATAACTGAAAGACGATATTTCTTCAACTTGAAATTCCGTATTTAAAAAAGAAAGTAAATATGCAAGCAACCGATTCACATAAAGAATGGCAACCATAAAACCGAAGTCCGGCATTACGTCAACAAACACAGCGAAGTTCACCATTGGCATCATCGCCTATCAGAAATCAGTGACATGAACAAATTAGACTAGTAGTTGTTCCATAGATCATGAATACGACACTTCGTAATGATGTGGAACGCGTCAGGTTAATGAAAGGTGTCTTTACAAATTATTACTTTGTACTAAATATACAGGACACGATATTAAAAAAAAAAAGTATTTTTTTTTATTTTTATTTTTTTCCCACATTTACTAATTTATATCTAAAACTTCATCTATAGTGTAGAAGGAGTTGCCATTCAGAAATTCTTTTAATTTATTTTTAAATGATAGTTGGCTGTCAGGCTTTTGATGCTGTTTGGTAGGAGACCAAAGACTTTCGTGGCAGCATAATTCACCCCTTTCTGTGCCAAAGCTAGGTTTAACCTTGGATAGTGAAGATCATTCTTTCTCCTAGTGTTGTAGTTATGTACACTGCTATTGCTTTTCAGTTCGGTAGGATTGGTAATAACAAATTTCATAAGTGAATATATATACTGTGAAGATCCCTAGCTCCTTAAATAAGTGTCTGTGGGATGATCTTGGGTGGGCTCAAACAATTAATCTGATTACACGCTTTTGTGAAATGAATACTTTTTTACCCCAGAAAATGATGCCATACGAAAGTAGAGAATGAAAATAGGCGTAGTAAACTAATTTTCTGATATGTATATCACCAAATTTGCAATGACCCTAGCAGCAATGTACAATGACATGCGTACTCATTTTGAACCGCGTAATACTGACGGAAATGTTTGCATCAGGCTACAACAAACACCTGAAACGAGTGTCACATCTATCTTAATTGAGATGAGACTCAGCAAACACCACCAGTCCCGAACGTTTGTTTCAGAGAATAAAACGGTACACTCCGTAATATTTATTCGATCATTCGAAGGACGTTTGCCAACTTCATGGTATGATAAACGTAAAATACCATTTGTTGTAGGTTACATTCAAGGCGAAGAGGCAATCTTAAGTAACACATACAGTCAACGTCACACCTTTATGCTAGTTAATCATGAACAGTTAAGTTCATGTCATACAAGCTAACACTGATCTATTAGTATAAGATGTGCCTTGAGCGACTGTCAGCTGACTTTGATGGTAAACATGATTATAAACAGTAAAGTAAGAGGCTTGACACAATACAGCACCCAGGTAGTTTATAGTCACACTTATGAGCTAATTTTTATATAGTAAATTATCATGATAGGTGATATTTTATCGGGTGGATGATGGATGGGTGCCGGCCGCGGTGGCCGAGGGGACTGAGGCGTCCCAGTCACGGTCTGCACGGCCACTACGACCGCGGGTTCGAATCCACCCTCGGGCATGTATATTTGTGCCGTCCTTAGGATTAGCTAGTTCATAAGTAGTTTGTAAGTTTAGGGACTGATGACCCCGTAGTTAAGTCCCATAAGCTGTACAAACATTTGAACATTTTATGGATGGGTATGGCTTGTTCTGGTCTGCGGATAGGATTTTGTTGATATTATTAATGGGTCTGGAGCGTACACTACACTTTATTTTGGTCCCTACCCGACTTAAGAGTAGCTGATGATGAATAGGTAGAGAGTAAGGAGGAGATGTGTAGGGATTATTTTACCCGATACAATAAGTTGATCCCAGGGCACTGTTAAGCTACTTAGGATTGCACATAGTAGTGACTGAGAGAAGTAATAATTAGTCAGCCTATATTTCGTAATTCAGCTGCTTCAGACACAAGATAACGCACGGTTTATTGGTGTGACACACGTACACACAATTTACAACTATGCTAATGAAGTTATTCTGTTCAGTTTGCTAGCCAAACACGCAGATACCAGTGAGCAATACTAAGGAATATATTTGGTTAAGGAGGAACACATTCCTTTATTTAAGCAAGAGCCAGAAAGCTAAGCATTTACACATAGTCTCTTCATATGATTGCTATGAGTATATTTTCTTTCTTACTTATCAGATTGTGGTTGAACACAATAGGCATAAGTGTATAAACAACACTAGTTACACGTGACTATATGTCGCTCTGATAACGCCTCACAAAGTATCTAAAAGGATTGATAGTTTTGAAATGAATTATTTACATGCAGCTCTAAGTAGATTCATAGATTATTCAACGTTTAAATATCATAGTATTACACTTAGGTTGTACGAGTAATTCATTTTCAGCCATCGAAATCGCAGACATATGTGCTTCTTCCATCGCTGGATTTAACCCAAGAGACAGCACCTTAACGTTTGGAGGCGGTGTTGTCCTACACCATACTTATTATGCAGCAGCGGTGTTTATTAGTTCTTTGCTGCACTACAGCACCTCTGTCGTTTGTTTGCTGTACTACGCAATCCATATTTCTAGTGTAACCTACATCTAAAAAACTTTCCCCGATTCCACTGTTATGAAACGAAGTTGCTCCATGCAAATCCGTGAAGTAGTATAGGAGATTAGGTATTTCTAATAGATGAACAGACAGTTACTGAAAACACTTAAGATTGCGATATATCTTTTTTCCGTGATCTAATTTTGATGAAATCATGCCTATATGTTGCCCCAATCTTAGCTCAAATGTCCTGTGAAAACTGCATGAAAATGTGTAAGTAGTTTACTTCTTTTTAATACGTTTGCGAAACGTGTTAGAAATAGGCATATCTTCATAAATATGATATAGCTTACATCATACATCAGTGATATTTGTCATTTAAAACATTTATTTCATGATCATTCATATCTCTGGACAATGGACTGAGGCATGGAAAGCTGAAATATAATAAGTATCTCCTTAATGAAGTAAAATATCACTGAAAACAATTACTAATCTTACGATTGGCTCTCTTTCCGTTAGATACGCTATTGTCGCTCCAAGCATGAGACATAAACTTTCATAGCAGTTGTAGATATACGTTCGACTGTGATATCAGTATGTAAATATATGGATTAAACACGGCGAGGATTGTATCAGTTTTATATTCATTGCGTTGAATCATATTTCGTAGAACATAGTAACCAAGAAAACGATTTTCAGAAATATGGTAAATTTGAAAAGTCAAAGAGTAAGTAGTATTTTTACAGGGTAATAATCCAATCTCTGCCCCGAACTTTACACGGCACCCGCAGCGCTTTCTATTAGTTCTTTGATGCATTACGCCGTTCTTTCCAAGCATGAAATACACCTATATCTAGGATATCTTTTAATTTTCTGATCTGATTTTGATAAAATGAAGCCTATATGTTGCCCCAGGATATTCTCTATTTATTTGTGATACCCCCCACCCCCCCTCCCCCGAATGTTCATTTAGTATTTTTGAAGATTACTCTCTACAAACAGACACATGCGATTGCTTTCACAGAAATGTTTAATTTGTGATAGCTTACATTTTCTAATCCGATTTTGTGAAATGAAGCGTTTCGCAACCGCGAAAAACCCTTAAAATTCGTCTATTAGTTTTGGAGATGAGATAGAAAGATAGAAACGACGGTTGTCGATGAAAAACGTTAAATTGTGATGATCTTCTTTCCGTGGACCGATTTTTATGAAACTAAGTCTATAGGTTGTCCCAAGGTAAGCTGAAGTTACCTGTGAAAATTCGTGAAATAGTTTTGGAGAAGTGGTTTCTAACATATGAACAGACAGACACGACGTTCTATGAAAACACTTCGTAATTCTATTTTGATGAAATCATGCCTAGATCCTGAACCAATCTTCGCTCATGTTTCCTGTGTAAACTGCATGAAAATTCGTGCAGTAGTTTTGAAGATTGAGGCTGACAGCGACAGGCCTCCATTTACAGATTTATTATTAGTATAGGTATATTGTAAAATTGTAAAATTTTGCAGGAATATATTGATTTGTATAACTGTTGTATGTTGGTAAAATCTGTTGGGAATATGATTGGTGGTAAAGAAGTAATAGATTAAAACGTGATGCTTGATGGGGCCGTTTTCCATGAACGTTACTCTTAAGGTCCTCATATCTCATGAACTACGTGTTGTACTGTGATAAAATTTCGAACGTACATTCAGTTTTACGTATGTATCACAGTCTAACATATACAGTCACGAGACTCACTGCTGTTAAAGTTGTTACCAACTGACAATTGCTGCAACACTAGCGCTCCTAGCGGTGGGCAAGCTGCCGAAGTAGTGATGTTTGTTTATAATTGCTTTTGTAAGTAATTAACGAAATACTTACTATAATTTTTGCGTTATAAGCATTATTAAAATATCGAGAGACAAACATAATACGGAAATTAAAATAAAAACAGCCTCATTTAAATGATTCAATGATATAAAGAACAAATCGGTCATGAACAAATACTTACGAATATATGTATATTTGCAGCTTATTCAGCTGAAAGTAAGTTGCATATAAACATAATGGTATAATAAATTTATATTATGGTGTATTATTACTATGACAGCCAGTTTTTGACGTGTATCAGTTCGGTACGGAGTCTAATGATTCTCACAGTTTTACACGTCACTCGTCTTTCTTAAACGTGCATATTCCTTTAACTGTAATTACTTTAGCTTTAAAAAACCAATGCTTTGATGATTCTTGCCGTTTGTGGTTCAGATATAGCAACAATTGTGGAATTGGGTTCTTCGTTGTTGGAAAACAGTTTGCTTGCATTTATCGTTATATTGCCATGTCTGTGACGTTTTTACTGCAGCTACAGCTGTGATGGCTGATTTGGTATGTTAAATACCGTATTTATTGCATTCTATATACGTTTCCTATGTTCCACCCGCACCGATTTTACTGTAATTGTAATGAATACTTAAAGTTCCTGCGTAGAAAGTGACGTCTCTCTGCTAAAGGGCATGTCTCCTGGTGTTTCCTAGGCATTCTTATTTTAAATAGAAAATGAAATTATTTATTTAAAGCCTATATGTTACAGGATAATTGTAATGTACCGTTTCGCACCATGTCAGGGATCTTACGAAACCTAACAAAAACAAATGGGAAGCAATTTTTAAATTATTGCCTATTTATAAGGCCCTACATACGTTCCTTAATGTAAAAAGTATGCTGAAATCAATTTAAACGATACTATTCGCACTCATCAACTATCGTATTCAGAAACGTAGCTTGCCGGCCGCTTGGAGCGCTGCTATCGCAGCGTATAACAAAAATCTGTGGGAGTGTCGTGACTGTATATGTTAGATTGTGTATGTATTCTGTCTGCAAAATTTCCTGCCAGTAAAATTGGTAGTATAGAAATTATAAATTGTATAGTTATACCGAATGCCGTAGTTTTGCTCCATGAACAGCGGAAAAGTAGTAAGCGAGAAACTTTTCTCCTTTCGCTATTTTGATATGGTTGTCTGCGAGAAAAAGTTTAATAAAGGTTTGAAATTATGTTTAAAGTATGTTGGAAGTCGCCAAGTATTGTCATTCTCATATAGTGTATTTATAAAATCTCGTCGTATTATGTAGCAATTTTTTGCGATTTCTATTGTTCGTGACGATATACGTCCTGAACCGAGTGTCGTATGTGGTTCATACTCTTACAGCAATTTTTTCACGTAAGGAATATGTGTATCAAATCTGGTTGAAATCGGTCCAGTGGTTAAGGAGGAAACGTGCAGCATTGTCGTTTGACGCAGCCGTTTTTCGCGCATCTCGTTGTTTATGACGTCATTTCTCCTTACGTATGTGTCGTAGGTGATTCCTACCCCGACAGCGATTGTTTCGTGATATTAAGGAACATGTGAACCATGTTTGGTTGAAATCGGTCCAGTAGTTTAGGAGGAGATGTGGAACATACATACATATACACATGGAGCCTTTTTTATAAGAAGTAAGATTTATAAGACAGTCAGAGCAGCTCTCTTGGACTGTTCGTGGATGATGCTAATAAAATCACCAGGAAAAAAAAAAAAAACACCTGCCTAAAGATTTAGATACCTGTATCGTGGGGAAAATAGGCAATTTATCCTACATAATGAAAAGTGTTAAGTAATCTGTATGAAAACTAGAAGAAAACAGTGGGACTTGAATTACACGGTAAATCAGTCAAATCAATAGGCCGTAAATTCAACTGAATACCTAGATAATACAATTACGTACAACTTAATATCGTAGGGAAGGCAAACCAAACGCTACGTTTCATTGGCAGAACAATTACAAGATGCAACAGTTATACTGAATAAACTCCCTACAGTACAATGGTTGCGTATTGTGGGATCCCCACTAAGTGGGACTGACAGAGGATATAGAGAAAGGAAAAGGGCAGCTCATTTCGTGGTTTTGCGATAAAGGGAAGAGAGTTGTACTGAAATGATGCACGAGTTGAGGTGAAAATCGTTATCCTGCACATAAGCAGGATTCTTCCAAGCTCCACTTTCTCTCCAGATGAGGGAATGGCGATTATCCGCCTGAACACCTTGACTCACCTGTGAACAAAACCAGGCGCTATTCGTTACGACTCCAATCCTCCGCCCAGTTTGTGTGAGATAAACGATATCGTTATTTAAATTGGGCACACACCATGGCCTCTCTGCGTTGAAGCAAAATTCCCGAAACGATTTCGGACTGTTTGTGTTGATATTCAACGTCCTGTTGCTGCCTGAAGGGTGCGTTGCAGCCGAGTTGCATTCAGCGTCCTGTCTCGACGAGCTGTTAACCGGAGATAACGGTCATCTCTTTCTGATCGAACCCGTGTAAGTCCTTGCTATTGCCTTCTTTCAACGGTTCCTGGTGCCTGAAATCGCGATCAGGTCCTGGAAATAACACTTAGGGACACTCCAATAGCTGCAGCCACGTCCCTCTGTATCATTCCCGCTTCCAAATTTCGTATGGCTCTCCATGCCATACGTCTCGTTGTTGTTGCGTTGCACTACCCGCTCACTACACTATCTGAACCCAACTGCTTGTGTGATTCGTTAGGTAGAGTTCACAATAGTTAACACCAACCCCCTCTGCAGCTAGTTTCATCTGTTTCCATTTTCTCAGCTGCCGTAATGTTGTTGTGTTCAATGTGTAGTACCGTCAGAAAGACGTCGAACCATTTTAGTTAGTTCCGCCGATGAAAATCTAATCTATTGTAATTTCGAGGGATTATACGCTAAAACTATAAAAAATCTTTTCATATTCGTAACGGAGGGCATTGAATACTAATCAAATAGACGTTTTTAAACCATCAAGTGACAAGTGGAAAACAATGTGGCGGAATGTTGTTCAGTAGAAAGGGAGTGTTATGTGGTGTCCCCTCTCGTTCGTGTGAATATGCGTTTGAAAACACCACATTATCTTGAATCGTAACGTAGCGCGGCATATTCTTGTGTCACACTTGGTCTCTGGTTTGCGATGCTAATATTTTAGGAATACGATGCAAATTGCGTAGTTTTCTCTCAATATTTCCTTCATTTAATTTAATTCAAAATGTTCAAATGTTTGTTAAGCTTATGGGACTTAACTACGGGGTCATCAGTCCCTAAACTTACAAACTACTTACGAACTACCTTATACTAAGGACGGCACAAATATCCATGCCCGAGGGGGGATTCGAACCCCAGACCGTAGTGGCCGTGCAGACCGTGACTGGAGCGCCTCAGTCCCCGCGGCCACCGCGGCTGGCTTTAATTAAAACGAATTAGCCACACTAACTGTGTAAACTGCGAACATATTACGTCACTCAGCGTTGCAAACTGAAGCGTTCCTACTAAATCCAGATTGGTTTCGGGCAATGTCAAATACAAACATTTTGTTCTTTCTTTCTGTTACCCGTTCACTTAACAATTGTCGTTTTCGCTGAGTGCGCTGGGAACTGTTGACGTGTTGTGCTGTTGGTTGTTTCGAATGACCGATAGCGGTATAACTAAGCTCAATTAAAATGTAACACGGTTTGGAACTGAACTTTGAATACATGCAGCAGATTAAATACCTGTACTTTCTGTTAACTCATTCTCGTACAGGAAACAATCGATATGAGCAATATGACTACAAAACTAATGTTTTACGTTAAAACAATGCTGCAGGGCGTTTACAAATCTGCTGAATCTTCGTTTTTTATATATTCCTCTGCAAGAAAACAATCAAATGAAAAGCTGTGGTGTTACTTTCGAGTAACTGAAGCAAACGCGCAACATATATGCTGTTAATACATTCTTCTACAGAAAATCGCACGAAATTATTACGTGTTTCGCAATAACTTGAGTTGGGCGTACAGCTGATAAAAATGCTTTTTCTATTAAAACATTAAACTACGGTAAAGGGCAAGAAATTAAAATAGAATGGAAATTTTGGTGTACGTTCTAATAACAACGAAGAATAGGTCCCCACTGGTAGGATCGACGGTTTGAAACCATATGTTACACGCTGATGTGCGTTGGTCATTCACCCTGATGAGCTCTCATTTATGAGTTATTGACAAAAAGACATTCGGAATTTTGCATGAATCCCTAGCGCCTTAAAACAGATAAGACATTCAGACGTCTGGTGAAGTACTCAAGTAATCGCCGAAAAAATTCGAAATGTCACTTGAGACTCCTGAGCATTGTTATATTATAGTGCTATTGTCAGTTGTTATGGCATAGCGAATAACGTGTGCGTTTCCCGTACCGGGGAATACAGGTTCGAATCTCATCATCTGCTTAAACCGTTATCAAAATGACTTTGATTACTGTTTTTATTTAGTTAATTATTTTAAATATCTTTTTATTTATAATATTAATAAAATTGGAATAATTAAATCGAAGTAAATACAGGAAAGAAATTACATTTACATTAGTAAAGACATAACGATTACAGATAAATAAAGACTGACAGGAATAAAAAATTTGACGAAATAGAAATAAAGAAAATTGTTGAAGCACAACAAGATTTGAATCCCTTGCACATTAGGCAGATGATATCCACGCTAGCTACTTAAACCTGCGTTCTATTTAAAGCTTTATAATCTTGCTCGTATTGTTTGTTTGTTTTTGTCGTCTTCAGTCCGCAGACCGGTTTGATGCTGCTCTCCAACCTACCCTGTCCTGTGCAAGCCTCCTCATCTGAGAATTAGAACGTTAACCTTTTGAATCTGCTTACTTTATTTGTCCCTCGGTCTCATTCTACGAGTTTTACCCCACACTCTTCCTTCTAATGCTAAACTGACTATTCCTTAATGTCTCAGAATGTGTTCCACCAATCTATCTCTTCCCTTTGTCAGGATATGCCAAAATTCTGTAATTTTTTTCCTCGTCGATTACTCTCGAACTAAGGCCAAATGAAGAGAATGGTCCACCTCAGACACTTGGGTTTCTCCTCCCCTTCCCCCCTCCTCACTGCTTTACGCATTCTCGCTGCTTCTTTGTTCGTAACTGTTTGTAATGGTATTAGCAATCCTTTCTGAATGTATTCTTCGATTACCTACATTTACACGATGCCTATCCATTTTAGCAGACGCTAAGACTTCGCAGACGTACTATGACAATAATGTGGCTGTACACTGCAGAGCCAGGTGCGTCGATCATGGTACTGTCGATGAAGGCCTTCGGCCCCAACTGTCCATAAGCTAATTATAGTTCCACGTTCTCCCGTCATCTGTTGTAAAGTGGACGACAGGTAATACCTCAATGAAAAAGTTAGATAACGTGGTGTTTATTTTGGTGCAATGGCAGCTAGCGATCGTAGAAAACGAGACTCACAAACATACGCTAGACTGACCAAATCGCAGATATTATTGAAGCATGACGCCGCCATTTTGACGATCCAAACATGACGGATTTATTGACCATTTTTTCGAAACACTAAAGGTGACGTAGTTACATCTCCCTATTTTATGTCAATTTTATTCGTACATAATTAGTTGGTTACACGCGCTATGTGATGGTAATACGGCGGGCATCTCAAAATACTAGCTTTACTAACACCAGTTATACTACATAAGTATTGCCAGTCTAGTTAACCTATGCCTGCGGGTAGAACAAGCCACTGACTTGCATCATCGGTGAAATTTCGTCTATCACTAACAACGCATAATAATTTTTAAAATAGAGCTGAATTACTTTTCACTTCATATTCTTTTGATCTCTTTTTGAAATAATTATTTTCCAGTTTTCTTTAATATTTTGATATTTCAAGGAGAAGCTATGTATTTGATTTTTGCCGTCTGTACGGCTAATTATGTTAATTAAATAGTGAGGACAGCACTTTCATTAAATAATTCTCTTATATTTTTTCCCAACCGTCCCTCAATACAAGCCCTAATTAATACTAATAATGATACCAAGGTACAGAATGACAGACTTACAAAGAGGAACTACTGCACTGCCTTAGCTTATATGTTAGAAAACAACATATGGTCCTTGGCATTTTACCCCGTATTCTTTTCGTAATAATCATTTTTTATCCTCAGTTCTCAGCAAAGAAGGGAAAGCTGAAAGGTGGAAAGAGTACATAGAGCAGCTCTACACAGGAAATGAACTTAGAGACGATGTTGTAGGAATGGAAGAGGAAGTAGATCAAGATGAAATAGGAGATACTATACTGAGAGATGAATTTGACAGAGCCTTGAAAGACCTAGGTCGGAACAAGGCCCCAGGAGTAGATGACATACCCTCAGAGCTACTAAAGTCTCTGGGAGAGCCAGCCATGACAAGACTATTTGAACAGGTGTGTAGGATGTATGAGACAGGCGAAATACCCTCAGACTTTAAGAAAAATGTAATAATCCCCATTCCAAAGAAATCAGGCGCAGACAGGTGTGAAAATTACAGAACCATCAGTTTGATAAGTCATGGTTGCAAAATTTTAACACGAATTATCTACAGGAGAATGGAAAAGCTGGTGGAAGCTGAACTCGGGGAAGATCATTTTGGATTCGGGAGGAACGTAGGAACCCGGGAGGCAATACTCACTTTACGTCTTATCTTCGAAGATAGATTAAGGAAAGGCAAACCTACATTTCTAGCTTTTGTATATTTGGAGAAAGCATTTGACAATGTTGACTGGAATACACTCTTTCAAATTCTGAAGTCAGCAGGGGTAAAATACAGGGAAAGGAGAGTTATTTACAACTTGTTCAAAAGCCAGACCGCAGTTATTAGACTCGAAGGGCATGAAAGGGAAGCATCAGTTGGGAAGGGAGTAAGACAGGGTTGTAGCCTTTCTCCGATGTTATTCAATTTGTACATCGAGCAGGCGGTGAAGGAAAGCAAGGAAAAATTTGGAATAGGGATTAAAGTTCAGGGGGAAGAAATAAAAACTTGCGTTTTGCTGATGATATTGTAATTCTGTCAGAGACAGCAAAGGACCTGGAAGAGGAGTTGAATGGAATGGACAGCGTGTTGAAGAGAGCATATAAAATGAACATTAACAAGAGCAAAACAAAAATAATGGAATGCGGTCATAGAAAATCAGACGATGCTGAAGGAATTAGATTACGTAACGAAACAATGAAGGTGGTAGATGAGTTTTGTTACTTGGGTAGTAAAATAACATGCGATGGTCGCAGTACAGAGGATATCTCTTGCTCTCCAGATCATGTAAAACCCTGTCCAAGAAAGTAGACGATCATGAGCTAACCTTCATGTTAATTGATAAAACGCAGTCACAGTCTGCTTTAGATACGCTCTACCATGCACCATATGTCGTCACTTGTAGTCCGTTATGATGTTTTCTTGAATATTAGTAAAATATGTATAGAATTCGGCCTAATTCCTGAAAGCATTGAATGTATTGTCTTTGGTGGTGGTACCAATGCTGTCAGTTTGACTTGAATCTGGCAGAAAGAAATCCAAAGGATTCATTTTATTATGTACAAAGGTGCACAAGTAAATTTTAAAATATCTATTCAATTTTTGTATTTTTTTTCTAATACATTTATATTCATCCAAGAAGAGTGTGCCTTAAAATTACGTACAATGATGCTCATGAAATTTTCAAAATCCTTCTCTATGAAACGATATGTACGTGAGCAAATTTCATGATAACGTCAATGTCATTTCGTCAAGATCGGAATAAAAATGTAAATTTTGTTGTTCCATTAGGTAAAGTACTGTCCGTCAAGCACCATACGAAAGTTAATGTAGATAGCGACCTTTCTCTCGGTCGAAAGGTCAAGTGTGCAAAAATTCATCAAGAAAAACAATGACTTTCCTCCAATTTCGGAGGTGAAGTATCCTCCATCATGCACCATATGAAATTTTATGTAGGCAGTGAGCCTCCTCTTTGTTTGAAAGTGAAGTGTGCAAAATTTTATTGAGATCGGAACAAAAATATGGATTTGTATGCAATATAAACACCTAGATACATTGAAAACCGCACTCTCAATTTTTCTCAAATTTTCCAATTTTTCAGTAGATTTCCCAATTTTCCGGTAGATTTCCCAAAAATCTTATATGATATAAACCTTGTCCTGAGAATTACGAACACAATGAAAAAAGGATAGTCAAATCGGTCGAGCTGTTCTCAAGCTATGGCGTGACCAGAGCTTTTTTTTGTTTTTTTGTTTTGTTTTATATATATACAAGGTGATTCGGAAAGATACGTTGAAACTTGACTGTATTAAGCTGAAACGTGAAACCCTGTCACTATTTGAGCAAGAATGTGACACTGGTCATATGTGGCTTGACTGTAACGAATTAAATTTTTCAACAAAATTATGTGATGACTCTGATTGTTAAATGAACTGGTTTAAGTATGAAGATTAGTATGACTCTGTTCTTCAACTGGATTAAAAGCATCTGACATTGAACCTTGTAAATCACGTGTGTGTGAATGTTTCCAGTGCTACGGATAACATTGTGACTAAAAGAAGCAACACTGTTGATGAAAAACTGTAATTAAAATTGTAACCTGATTGAACACTAATCTGGTATGTTTGAAACGTAATGTCTACAAAGACTATTTCAAAATTATTTTCTACGTACATAGTATAGGGCTTACTAGGCTACACTCAAACAATTCAGCTGCCGGGGCAAAGAAAAATAAGTGCCTGTCTGTTTATGTGAATTAATATCTCACTTAAATTACTCAAAATCTGTTAATCATCAATGTCACTGAAATTGATAACGTGCTCTGCACAACAATCGGTACACTGTCTTATTTGTACCTATGTAATTCTTAAATCTGATTTGCTTAAAAAGAACAACTGAGTTTGCCTGTAACTATGAAGCTCATTAAGAAACGTAACAATATGGTATTTCATCAATGCAACCTCTGTGGTACTTTATATTCTTATCAATCACACAAACTGATATCATCAAAAAATTTACTTTCTATACTAATTTTTTTTTTTTTTTTTTTTTTTTTTTTTTTTTTTTTTTTTTTCAAATTGTAAGTCAGTGACTTTTTTTGCCAGGCGGCATTTACAGATAACACAAGAATTTTATCTAATTCAAAATTAATCTTCAAAATAATGAAAGGAGAAGGGAACTGGCAAATGACGCAGGTTAAATCAAAACTTAGAACTTTTGATAGTTGACTTCATTAATAAGAAAATGCCAAGCACTTACCACAACAATCATCATACAATATAATTACAAATAATAAATGCACAAACTTCAAACTGCACCAAATACGTATTCCTAACTAGTGATACAATTGTCTCCACCACAATGCAGGCTTTCTTTAGTTTAAAATAATCGCACAGAAATATAACGTACAATGTGGCTGCCTAAACTATCAAACAGAAACTAACTGGCAGACTGTACCTACTTCACACACGCTCCTGTCACCGAGTCTATCTACTGACTGCCTGCTCGCTACTAGTGGCAACGTAACATTCAGATCAGAGATAATATATACTCTTTGGCATTACTAACTTATCCATATTAACAAAATCAAGTCAGAGTGTCACATAGATTAACAAAATGAAATCAGAATATTATATAGAAATGGAGCAGACGAAATTACAGCTTACATTCCAATAAAATGTACCCATGTTATAATATATGTAGTCCTTTCAATGTAAACATTTTAATATGTTATTCTACAAGCAGAACGAAAGAATATAATTTATATAAACATAGGTCCGCAAATGTTTAGTTACGGAGCAACGGTTAATAAAAGATTTTGCCTGAAATTTAGCAAACTCGCTAATAAATATGAAGCTATCGCAAAATTTTACGAGGTTGCAGTAAAGCACGATTTCCAATGATTTTGTGGTTATTAATCTCGTGAATCTAATAAAACATATCCCAGACGTTTAATGCAGTAGTTTTCCAGAAATTCAGGAGATCATACAATGAAATTATACAATTAAATTACAGATACTATAAAAGCAAATTTGTTTACTTTTCATTAAGAATGTTGGCAAGCGTTAGTGACTGATTTCAGTCAATTCCTAATCTTTAAAAGAGTTACTTTTCTGTATTCTTCAGTGAAAGAACATAATAACAACACTTATCAACTCTGAAAAAACATATTGTATCAAGCAACTTTATTGCAATAAAAATTGGAATATGTCCACAAAAGTAATTATAATCTACTGAGAAACCTAAGCGCGATGTTGATTTTACACCACCATAGTTTCGTAAAATAATTAAGTTACATTTAATAATGGAAAGTCCATGTTGGAACTAATAATATAGTAATAACGACAGTTTACAACTCACCGCAAAGACGTGGCGACGAGCAGCGACAGGCACATACAAAAGACAATAATACAACACTTTCAGCTATCGGCCATGGCCTCCTTCAGAAAATAGAACACTCACGCAATCACAAAGACACACAACACAGTCATACAACCGTCATCTCTGGCTGCCGCACTTTGAATGCGTGTGTCTTTTGTATGTGGCTGTCCCAGCTCGTCGCCACATCTTTGCGGTGAGTTGCAAACTGTCCTTATTACTATTTAAGTTACATTTAAGACGTAATTATTTACTACTTTTGTTTCAAATTTGGAAACATACTTGGTTTAGATTGTTTAGTTCCAAATATGTTTAACACTAAATATTGATAGCCCACACACGATAAACAATACTGTAATATATTAATATTATGTGTAATATCACTTACATAGAATTTTGTTATATATACACACTTACTCGCTCTCCGTGTCATTTGGCGAACGATCATTGCACAACATGTTTATCCTACCATTTCTTTGCAGAGAAACGTGTCCCAACCATCACATTGTTGATTCACTTTCTTGTCCTTTCATCCTGGGCAGGAATCGCACGTTTTCTTTTCATGTTTTGCACATCGGCTTTCTGATGGTCGTGTTGGTTTTCCTTTAGAAAATCCAAGAAACCCGAATATATTGCTGAACGAATGCGTTGCGTTCTGCACTGGGTGGCAGGATTCGTAGTTCAGTGTATGGTTTGACTACTTTTTTTTCCTAGTTCTGAGAAGAATTCTCTTCTGGCAATTTTACTTCTCATATGATGTAAACATTTACAATATAGAACGTAAGCAACGAGGTAAGTTAAATCTAGTATATTAAAAAATACAGCAAGTGGCAACCTTGTTCCTTATGGAAGCCATCTATTATTAGAAGAACAAATAATGCCTTCAGCTCTATGGAATCAAGTTCAATTCAGCGTTCAACAATTGGGTGCAGAATTTTATTCTCTTTTGCATGGTTATTGATATGCAATACTTTTACGCTCCTTATGTGATTGGTGATAAAATGTCTGAAACAATCTGTCCTTGTCTCTAATAGTCGTCTAAGGTGATGTGGAATATGCGCAGTTCCACGTATCACCTTCCTGTAACCTGCTTCCGCACATCAGGTGGTGCTGTTTTATGTTTTATCTGTCCATTTCTGGACACAAGTGTAGATGCACTCGTTACCTGAAAACCATTAAACCTTCTTCATAGTCACTCATATCCACTTTATCTCTGACTTGCATATCTTTCTCTATCTCCATCAGCATCACATACATCCTAGTTTCCAGAAATTGATTCATTATCACTTCCACTCTTCTGTAAATCTGGCACAGCTTGCTAAAGACTGTGGCCCCTTGTGACACGTTTATCTCCTTCTGTGATGAATAAACACCACGTCTACCTTCCACAAAATAAGTCACAAACTGTGAATTTTTCGTAACAAAGTTCGTAAATATATTTTCTATCATTTGTTTACAAAAATGTACATAGGGGTTTCGGTTTATAACGTACATTATTTCAAAGATTTATTTTCGGAACAAAACTTATGTATAACACTGAAAATAATCTATTGCATACCTGGGGTATTTTGTAACCCAACTGCAAAAATTTCAAATTTTCTACTACAAAATGTGATATAATCATAAATATATTACCCAGTTCTAATAAAAAATTCCTGAATAACATATCTGGAGGATGAGTAGTCTACATTCACATTAAAACTGTTTATTTGTAGTTAAACGAGCATTGGGGTCTAAAAAGACCCCAGACATATTGCGAGGGTTAAGTGAAACCACATAGTAACTGTTGTTGTTTGTAGATTATTTATTCACGTGTTCTATAGTATTAATAAAAGCAGATTATCTGACACATACGGTTTTAGTTAACTTTATTCCGATTAGTTTCCGAAATCAAACTACCAACAACTTCTGTTGCAAACTTTGTATTTGCAAGTGTCTCGAATTTAAAACAAACGGCCAAAGTAGTTAATCAGTTACAAATTATCCCAAATTATTTCTTTGCTTCTCTGGAATTTCTGGAAAACTACTGCAGATACCCGTCTGGGACACGTTTTACTAGTTTCACCAGATCAATGATAACAACAGCTTTACTGTAACCCTGTACAGTTCTGCGATGACTTCATGTTAGCGAGGTTGCTAAAATTCAGGCAAAATCTTTTATCAGCCGGAACTTCGTAGTTAAACATTGCAGGCCTATGATTATATGAACTTTTTCTTTAATTTTACTTGTAGAATACCGCATTAAAATATTTGTGTTTACTCGTGAATCACCCTCCACACAGTTTTCTTAAATATAAATATCTTTTCTTAAATATCATTATTTAAACTGTTAAGTAATCATAACTGGCAAAAATGTAACAATACCGGTCAATCTACCTGTGTATGTCAATGTGTGTATTTCTATGGTGAAACAAGTACTTGATTGATGACATGAAGATTATTTAGATGTGAGCAAATGTTATGATTTAGCAGAAGTAGATACTTGTATATACACTTCTGGCCATTAAAAATGACGTGCTACAGACGCGAAATTTAACCGACAGGAAGAAGATGCTATGATACGCAAATGGTTAGTTTTTCAGAGCATTCACGCAAGGTTGGTGCTGACATGAGGAAAGTTTCCAACCGATTTCTCATACACAAAAAGCAGTTGACCGCGTTGCCTGGTAAAACGTTGTTGTGAAGCCTCGTGTAAGGAGGAGAAATGCGTACCACCACGTTTCCGACTTTGATAAAGGTCGGATTGTAACCTATCGCGTTGCGGTTTATCATAACGCGACGTTGCTGCTCGTCCAATGACTGTTAGAAGAATATGGAATCTGTGGGTTCAGGAGGGCAATACGGAACACCGTGCTGGATCCCAACGGCTTCGTATCACTAACAGATGAAATGACAGCCATCTTATCCGCATGGCGGTAACGGATCGTGCAGCCACGTCTCGATCCCTGAGTCAACAGATGGGGATGTTTGCAAGACAACAACCATCTGCACGAACAGTTTGACGACGTTTGCAGCAGCATGGACTATCAGCTGGGAGACCATGGTTGTGATTACTCTTGACGCTGCATCACAGACAGGAACGCCTGCGATGGTGTACGCAACGACGAACCTGGGTGCACGAATGGCAAAACGTCATTTTTCGGATTAATCCGGGTTCTGTTTACAGCATCATGATGGTCGCATCCGTGTTTGGAAGCGTGTATTCGTCATCGCCATACTGGCGTATCACCCGGCGTGATGGTATGGAGTGGCATTGATTAGTCGTTTCGGTCACCTCTTGTTAGCATCGACGGCACTTTGAACAGTGGTCGTTACATTTCAGATGTGTTACGACCCGTGGCTCTACCTTTCATTCGATCCCTGCGGGTTCTTTACGGGCATTTCTGGATACGGAAAATGTTCGACTGCTGCCCTGTCCAGCACATTTTCCAGATCTCTCATCAATTGAAAATATCTGGTCAATGGTGGCCTAGCAACTGGATCGTCACAATACGCCAGTCACTACTCTTGATGAAGTGTGGTATCTTTTGTATCCCATCCTCGTCGCCACTTTTGTGTCCCAACTTCGTCGCCGCTTTTGTGTCCCAGCCTCGTCGTAAGTGTCGGTGGCCGAGTGGAACGAGACCGACACAGGAACAAAAATAGCACGCTGGTGCAGGTACGGAGGGGAGCAGCCAGAAACTATAAACACTAGAGTAAATTAGAAAGAGATATATATTGCACAGAATGTAACAATACTTAACTTTTACATAGTACTGCAGAATGTTAATACATAGTTGTTAGAGGCCTGCCTAGTGCCTGTACGATAGCAAAGTCTTCAATCGTGCCTATCTGATTACGTAGGTCCTAACTCGTTGCTATCTCAGTCCGAAGTGGCCGATGTCCTTCAGTGGTGGCCACGAGCGGCGTTGTCGCAGAGGGCGCTCGTGGCTGTCGTCGTGAGAACGCCGCGCCGTGCGTGCATGGCGGCGCGCGGCGAAAGTAAGTGGCGCGCACTTTGTACTTGTGCGACACCACACCCCTCCCCCCCCCCCCCCCCCCCAAACCGCCGCGCCGTCGTGGCGTAGGGCTGAGGGCCACGGCGACGGCACTGGGAGGAGGGCCTGGGCGGGGGCGTTACTGGTGGGACGGGCGTCGTAGCTGAGGCTGGGATCGAGACGCCGTCCGCGCCCCGGCATCCGCCTTGCGATCCTCCAGGGAACCCACCGAAACCTGGGGAAGGGCGCACCTCCCCGCCCAGAGGGAGCAGGTCATCTTCTTCTGAGGTGCGTGGCCCAGGCGGCGGCGCACGCACGGTCCCGGAGTCCCTCTCGGTGACGCTGTCATCTGCGGCGGCGACAGCGGCGGCGTCGCGTCGATCTCCATCGGGACGATCTCGTAGTCCGGGGACGCTGGACCCGTTGACGAACGATGTGTTTGTGCTCCCTGGCGGTGAACTGGGTCTGGAATCAAGAAACCGAGACAGGATCGCGCGGCCTGTGCAGGCGCAATTGGTTTGCGTGGCGCCGCAGCTCCGACCCTGTGGAAGAACGTACAACAAACATATTGCGCCCGAGCACGCGCTGAATGATGCCCGGCATCCATTTCTTCTTGTTTCCAGCAAACACCCTGTACAGCACCGGCGTAGAAACCTGAAAACGCGTAGCGCCATACGAACCGGCTCGGTGCGTGGGAGGCTGCAGCAGGTGAAGAGTGCGGTGACGGCGGCCGTGTAGCAGCTCGGCAGGAGACGGGCCGTCACGTGGCATGCACCGATACGTAGACAGGAAAATTTGAAGAGCTTGCTGCCTGGAGTGCTGACCTTTCATCTTCTCCATGTGAGACTTGAATGTTCGAACGAAACGTTCTGCTTCACCATTGGACTGAGGGTGAAAAGGTGCGGTGGTGATATGCTGAATGCCATTCACACGACAAAACTGTTGAAATTCCGCACTAACAAACTGAGGTCCATTGTCACTGACGATAGTTTCAGGCAAGCCTTCGATGCAAAACACTGATGTTAAGGCACTGATTGTACTAGACGCCGTCGTTGAGCTCATGGCAATCACAAAAGGAAACTTGCTGAAAGCGTCTACAACAATTAACCAGCGCGTATTCCAGAATGGTCCGGCAAAGTCAATATGTAAACGTTGCCATGGTCCCTTGGGGCGTGGCCAGTCTGAGAAACGCTGTGGAGGAGCCGCCTGATGCTCCGCACAAACTGTACACTGTGATGTCATGCTCTCTATCTGAGCGTCCATACCAACCCAGGTACAATGACGTCTGGCCAATTGCTTTGTCCTAACAATGCCCCAATGTCCTTGATGCAGGAGGCGTAACACTTCTCGTTGCAGGGAACGAGGAACAATCACTCTTGCTTGGTCGTTGTCGGTATGCAACAACAGTACACCCTGACTTAAAGATAATGCATGACGTTGTGCAAAATAACGTCGAACCAGAGGCCGATCAATGTCTTTGGCTCTGGCCGGCCACCCTGAGCGAACAAAACGTGCTACCACACTTAGGTCTGCATCCGCAGCTGTTTCCTGTGCAACCCGACGAGAGTTCAAAGGAAAGTCTGCGACAGCGGAAGCATCTCTGGAGTATATCTGACAACATGCCATTTCTGAAGAATCAAATGATACATCCTGGCCAACCGGAAGTCGGGAAAGTGTGTCCGCGTTGGCATGTTTAGTGGTAGGTCGGTACAAAATCTCATACTGATAAGTTGACAATATCAAGGACCATCTCTGAAGCTTTTGTGCCGTACGTGGCGGAATTGGCTTTGTGGGTGAGAACAACGACGTGAGAGGCTTGTGGTCTGTCAACAAATAGAATTTTCTGCCATAGAGATAATGATGAAACTTTGCGACGCCGTAAATGATTGCTAAGGCCTCCTTTTCTATCTGACTGTAATTCTGTTGCGTCGGCGTCAGTAGCTTGGATGCAAAGGCAATAGGACGATCGTGACATCCAATACGATGTGAAATTACAGCGCCCAGACCATACGACGAGGCGTCAACTGCTAACACTACAGGCTTCTGTGGGTCAAAGGGAATCAAACATGCATCACTGAGTAGTGCAGACTTTAATTTGTCAAAGGCAACCTGACAATCTTTAGACCATACAAAAGGAACATTCTTCCTACGTAAGTGATGCAGTGGAGCTGCAATCTGAGAGGCATTGGGAATAAATCTGAAATAATAGTTCAGCTTCCCCATTACTGCTTGCAATTCGTGCACATTCTTAGGAGGAGGCAAGTCTTTGATTGCTCGAAGATGTGACTGTAAGGGATGGATTCCTTGGGCATTAATCACATGGCCTAGGTACTCTATTTCAGTTTGAAAAAACGAACACTTTGCTTTATTGCAACGTAGACCTGCTGCAGTCAACACTTTGAAAAGGCACTCCAGGTTTGCTAAATGTTCTTCAACTGTACGTCCGGATACCACAATATCATCTAAATAGTTCGAACAACACGGTACGGAAACTGTCAGCTGTTCCAAAAAACGCTGAAAAATAGCGGGAGCGGAAGAACTGCCAAAGGGTAGGCGTTGAAATTGAAAAAGGCCCATGTGAGTATTAATGACGAAAAACTTTTTTGACTCGTCATCAAGTGGAATCTGTAAGTATGCCTCTGCTAAATCAATCTTAGAAAAGAAACGAGACTGTCCTAATTTGTCCAACAGTTCCTCAGGTCTGGGCAGGGGATAAGTGTCGACAATTGTTTGACTGTTCACTGTTGATTTAAAGTCCGCACAGAGACGAAGTTTTCCTGCCGGCTTGGGTATAATTACTATAGGCGAGGCCCACTGACTCGCAGAAACAGGAGAAATCACCCCACTATCTTGCCAACGTTTAAGTTCTTCGGCAACTGTATCACGCAAGGCGATAGGCACTGGTCTAGCTTTACGAAATTTTGGAACTGCAGATTCTTTTAAAGTCACATGTGCCACGAAGTCTTTTGCACAACCTAGTTCCGGCGAAAACAAGTCACTGTATTTGTCACACAATGCATTGATTTTATCCTGAGGCACTATTGACGAAATTTGAAGCACATCTCTTTGAATTGATAAACCAAACAAGTCAAAAGCATCTAGTCCAAAAATGTTCTGCGTAGATTTGGCCTGAAGAACAACAAAAGCAACTGTTTTCGTAACACCTTGAAAAGAGGCAGGCAGGCTACACGTTCCTAGCACGGGAATATTTTGACCTGTATAAGCTGTTAACACTTGTTGACACAGCGATAATTTTGGCGAACCCAGAAGTTCATAAGTATCTTTATTAATTAAGGTAACAGCGGAACCAGTGTCGAGCTGAAATTGCACAGTCTTATTGTCAATGGAAAGATTCACAAACAGTTTTTGCTTTCGGCGCTCGACAGGTGCGCGAATGTGGGCAACGTCTGCTACGGTTTGTTTACTGCGCTTGCGCGGGCCGCGTAGTGAAGGAAGCGGCGCAGACTCGGCACGCAGCGGATTAACAACACTGTCACTAGATGACACTACCGCCGGATCGGCGTCCGCGCAAGCCTGCGAAGCTACTCCAGATTTATTAACTACTGCACTACACTTTTGAGTAGCTACTTGATGTCTACTGTCACTAGCTACACAGTACTGGGCACTATTACAAGGAGCAGTTGCAGAAGGCACTATTTTCACTACAGGAATGCACTGTTCATAGTCATTTTGCTTTTCCCGAACCCTTTTCCGTTGCACTGTTTTACGCGCTCGTCGGCGCTTGCTACGTCGTGAACTATATAGTTTTACAATAGGTGCAGAAGAACTTTCTTGTAATTGAGAACCAACTAAAGCACTGTTCAGTTCCACAGCCCGTATAACATTTACAGAATGAACTGTTCTCGCACTCTGCGAAGCACTGTTTCTAACGGCACCGTTCTTTGAGTTTTTAATTTGCATACACACAGACTGTACATGTCCCGATTTGCCACATTGATAACAGGTTGCGTTGCGACTAGGGCAATGAGCACGCTTGTGGCGAGACACACACTGGGGGCAAGATTTACGTACATTTTTCTGAAATGAGTGTTGGCGCCCGTTATTCAAATTACTGTGTCTAACACTACGGGGCGACCTTTGTGTCGCACTTTTACACTGGCTACTGTTCACTGTCTGTTCAGCACGGCCTGTACTATTGTAAGAATCACTAGTGCTACACTGAGAAGTACGGCGAGGAAAGCGTCCGTTGCGGCGCACTGAATTTACACTGTGGCTTTGCATTTCTACATCTGCTAAGTCAAAAGTATCATGCGCTTCTATAAGCTGCAGTACACTGTCTAATGAGGGGTCAGACTGTTTCAGAATTGCTGCTCTAATTCTGGGGTCCTGAATATTCTGCGTAATCGCATCCCTCAACATCACGTCACTATACGAAAGTCCACAAGAGCAAGTAAATTTACATTGGCGGGTTAAGCCCTTCAATTCCGTAATCCACTCTTGGTGTGACTGCTGCGGTAATTTTTTAAGTCTGAAAAATCGGTATCGTGCCGCAGCTACGAGAACTTTTCTCTCATAATGAGCATTTAGTGCCTCTACTATTTGTTCAAAGTCTACATCACGAGGAGATGCTTGCGGGAACAGTTTCTGCAGTAACACAAAAGTTTTGGGACCCACCACGGACAATAAAAGATGCTTAACAGTCTGACCTGTAATTTGATGAGCCGCGACGAGTTCTTGAAACTGCGCGAAATAGTCACTCCATTCTTCCTCACGTTCGTTGTACTGGCGGAACGTCGGAAGCGGTGCGGCGGCAGGTGTGGGCTGCTGATGCGACGGCTGATCTTATAATAAGGGTGGGTGGGCGGGAGCAATGTCTGCGTGCTCCGACTGCTGCTGTCTGGCTGCTGCAAGCGGGCTGGTCCAAGGTTCGTCTATCACTCCTCGTCGCCACTTTTGTATCCCATCCTCGTCGCCACTTTTGTGTCCCAACGTCGTCGCCGCTTTTGTGTCCCAGCCTCGTCGTAGGTGTCGGTGGCCGAGTGGAACGAGACCGACACAGGAACAAAAATAGCACGCTGGTGCAGGTACGGAGGGGAGCAGCCAGAAACTATAAACACTAGAGTAAATTAGAAAGAGATATATATTGCACAGAATGTAACAATACTTAACTTTTACATAGTACTGCAGAATGTTGATACATAGTTGTTAGAGGCCTGCCTAGTGCCTGTACGATAGCAAAGTCTTCAATCGTGCCTATCTGATTACGAAGGTCCTAACTCGTTGCTATCTCAGTCCGAAGTGGCCGATGTCCTTCAGTGGTGGCCACGAGCGGCGTTGTCGCAGAGGGCGCTCGTGGCTGTCGTCGTGAGAACGCCGCGCCGTGCGTGCATGGCGGCGCGCGGCGAAAGTAAGTGGCGCGCACTTTGTACTTGTGCGACACCACAGTATCGTGTTGAAGCTGTATGGGTATCTGTACCTGAAAACGCCATCCAAGCTCTGTTTGACTCAATTCCCAGGCGTATCAAGGCCGTTATTACGGCCAGAGGTGGTTGTTCTGGGTACTGATTTGTCAAGATCTATGCACCCAAATTGCGTGAAAATGAAATCACATGTCAGTTCTAGTCTATATCTATAAATGTGAATGTCTGTTCGGTGTACTTTTATCACGTCTGAACCACATGACATAAAGAACTAAAAATTTGTACAGTTACTAATGTCTACCCGGGGAAGGCTTTAGGCATGGTTTTATGGCGATCGGATAGCTATTTATCCATATATATTAATGTGAATGTCTGTTCGGTGTACTCTTATCACGTCCGAATGAGAAGACGCAGAGACTTAAATATTTGTACAGTTACTAATGTATACTTGAGGAAGGTTTTAGTAGTTTGAAGAATGAAAGGCGATATGTGGACAGTAATTACTCTTCGAAAATTTATATTTACTTTTTGAAATTGGTTTTATTGGTTGCATTGTTGCTTGAGGGTTGATAATGATAAAAGGGTGGAGTATAATGGGATGGAAAGTTATCGGTGTGTACAAAATTCTACGTGTTTGTGTGTTAATATTTCGCTCAGCAGCGACAACTACAGAACGCAAACGAATGGTCTGTGTGTAATTGCTGTCTGAAGTCACACATTGTACACCATAGCAGTTCCATGCCGATAGCAGTGGAAGATATAGTGGTTGAAAGTCGTCAAATTGTAAAAAAATTCGGACTGAAGGCCAGCGATGACGTTTGCGACTCTATAGCAAGGAGGTTATGTGGTGTCGCACAAGTCTAAAGTGCGCGCACGCACGGTGCGGTGTTTACGACGTCAGCCACGAGCGCCCTCTGCCACATCTCCGCTCGTGGCCACCACTGAACGACATCGTTCACTTGGGACTGAGATAGCAACCAGTTAACACTTCGGAATCAGATAGGCACCAGTAAAGACTTGGCTATCGGATAGGCACTACGAATCATCATTAGGCAGGCCTCTATCTAATCTATGTATCAGCATTCTGCAGTCAAGAACTATGTAAAAGTTAAGTATTACTAAGTCTCTTCAAATGTTTGTAGAGTCTATGGGACTTAACTACGGGGTCATCAGTCCCTAAACTTACAAACTAATTATGAACTACTTACAACTAAGGACGGCACAAATATCCATGCCCGAGGGGGGATTCGAACCCCCGACCGTAGTGGCCGTGCAGACCGTGACTGGAGCGCCTCAGTCCCCTCGGCCACCGCGGCCGGCACTAAGTCTCTGTGAAATATATATCGCGTTCTAATTTACTCTAGTGTTTCTAGTTTCTGCTGTCCGACTGGCTGCTCACCTTCGTACCTGCACAAGCGTGCATCCGTTATTCCTGTGTCGGTACTTTTCTACTGGGTCACTGACACCTACGACGGAAACTAGACACAAAAGCGGCGACGAGGCTGGGACACAAAAGGTTACATACAGCGAAACGTGATGCCACAGACCATATCTTTGGTCTACGCGTCCTACAATGTTTTCAGCTCTTTCTCTGTAAGGATAAGCAAATATAAGAATAGATGAATAAAGCAGTAAAAAAGAAATTATTTTTAATAAATCTCTTTAAAAAAATCGATTCGACGTTTCGTGCATTACGTCAAATGATCGATCTATGATATTATTGCAATCATTATTGTTGAATTTCGTGATGATTCTTCGAAACGAGTGCATTTTTACGTGTGATTTGATCTACACTACTTCTTTTCTGCTAAACATGTTCACATGTTTGTAAAGCTTATGGGACTTAACTATGGGGTCATCAGTCCCTAAACTTACAAACTACTTATGAACTACTTACGAACTAGGACGGCACAAAAATCCATGCCCGAGGGGGGATTCGAACCCCCGACCGCAGGGGCCGTGCAGACCGTGACTGACTTCTGCTAAACGGTAACGGCATAGACTTCTGCAATGTGATAGGAATATTTTTCAGTTCTTTCAGTCTCATAGCTAATCAACCAACACGCGAGCGGAGCCGCGGGTTTAAGCTAGTATAATATATATTTGTCCAATGAATACCCGTTTATCATCTGCATTTCTTCTTGGTGTAGCAATTTTAATGGCCAGTAGTGTAATTGAGATACATGTGTGTGTGTTTCTTTAGTGAAACAAACCACGTCACAAAATGGGTGCAAACACATGAAGTGTTAAGTGCCATCGACAAGGGATCTCAAATCGATTCCATATTTCTGGATTTCCGGAAGGCTTTTGATAATGTACCCCACAAGCGGCTTCTAATGAAATTGCGTGCTTATGGAATATCTTCCCAATTGTGCGATTGGATCCACGATTTCCTATCAGAAAGGACACAGTTCGTTGTAATTGACGTTAAGTCATCGAGTAAAACAGAAGTGATATCTGGCGTTCCACAAGGAAGCGTTATATGTCCCCTACTCTTCCTCGTGTTTATAAACGATTTAGGAGATAATCTGAATAGCTCCCTTAGACTGTTCGCGGATGATGCTGTCGTTTATCGGTTAGTGAAGTTAACAGAGGATCAAAAGCAACTGCAAAGCGATTTAAACAAAATTTCTACTTGGTGCGAAAATTGGCAATTGACACTAAATAAAGAAAAGTTTTAAGTAATACACATGACCACTCTAAGAAATCCACTGAACTTCAATTACGCGATAAATCAGTCAAACCTTAAGGTCGTAAATTCTACCAAATACCTACGAGTTACAATTACGAATAACTTTGACTGGAGAGAACACATAGAAAATATTGTGGGGAAGGCGAATCAAAGCTTACGTTTCATTGGCAGAACGCTTAGAAGATGCACCAGCTCCACCAAAGAGACTGCCTACATAACACGTGTGCGTCCTCTCCTGGAGTACTGTTGCCCCTTGTGGGACCCTCACCAGGTGGGACTGACGGAAGATATTCAGAAGGTTCAGAGAAGGGCAGCTCGTTTTGTTTTATCACGTTACGGGGGGGAAAGCGTCACGGAAATGTTGCACGAATTTGGGTGGAAATCATTAAAAGAAAGACGTTATTCATTGCGGCGTGATCTGTTTGCGAAGTTTCAATCACCGACTTTTAGTTCTGAATGTGAAAATATTTTGCTAGCACCCACCTACTTAGGGAGACATGACCATCCCAATAAAATAAGAGAAATCAGATCGAAAACGGAACGATTTAGGTGTTCTTTCTTCCCGCGCGCTATTAGAGAATGGAACGGTAGAGAAAAGTTATGAAAGTGGTTAATGAACCCTCTGCCAGGCACTTAAATGTGATTTGCAGAGTATCTGTGTAGATGCAGATGTAGAATTATCCAGCTGCCGACATCTGCGCAGGCTTTTATTAAGGTTGGTGTTTAAGTAGAAAAACCGATAAAGCCCCAGTGTTGTGCTTGTACGTAATCCCGCGAAAATCGCATTCCGCGGCTGGCTGGAGCTCCTCTGTTGTGGGAGGATTAGCGGCGAGGTGGCAGCTCGGCCTGCTCGTCGGCTGGCGCTGTTTTCCGGAATCCAATCGCGGTGGCGCACTTTGCGAATATTGCAGGCAGCCGCGGAAGCGCCCAGAGACGCGGATTGTCTGATAATTGTCTTGATGAGCCGGCGACGGCGTCACACTGCTGCCCCCCGCCCCCGCCTCCACCCCAACTTCCGAAATTATATCTATTCTAGTCTCAAAAAATGCCCACTTCCATCCCGGTGCTGATGAGGAACCGAAGCGCGAATTATTTAGCCGTAGTTTTCCTGTCGCAGGATAAGCTTATTTCCCAGCACCTTGGCCGTAAAAGTCAATTAGCGATTCATTTCGTTAAGAGGCTGAAAACGCAATTAACAGACGGTAATGAGAACTTGGGAGGTATTTTTTAAAAACGGCTCACTTCTGCATCCTTTGAACGCTAATTAGATAAAAAATCTATTTCCTCCCTCCGTCGGTTATAGGAAGAGAAGGCGGCAGGCAGGTGGAGCATTTGGCGACCTCATTCCCGCGCCACACTTTGCCCGTCTCGCAGGGCCCAGACTGGCGACGTTTAAATCCACAATGAGACGCGCACATACACATATGACGCTACAGATAGTTCCCACTCTGTTATGACTTCTCGATACGGAATAAACCAGTTTTTCAGTACGTTTCACTACAGTCTTAAAATTTATCGTGTCATCCTCAATGGCTATTTCTTGATCCCTCTTAGAAGATTTTTCCATTCATTCTTGGAACAATAGTCGGAAAATTGAATACTAAAAGATATCATGATCGTTCTGGCTAAATACCTATCTCAATTGAACAGGTGGATTCCAAAACACATTAAGTCAAAAAAACATAAATTTTCAGAAAAAGGTTTTTATTTTTTGTCATATTTTACCAAAATTATCATATTAATAGCACTGACACGTAAAAACTATGACTCTAGAGATATTTTGTTGCCTATATCACTAACATTGTTGGCTTATAACTATGAAAATATATAAATACAAAACTGAGATTATTTTCCAAAATGTTCTATGTCTATTACTTGGTGCTATTTGAGAAAAAAAATATTGTATCTACTGTTGTATGTAAGTTTGACTGAAACTGGTATCTTCAAGTTGAGGTGTACATTCAATAAAGCACAGCTATCTGTGGGTCAATTATTATTCTTTATGGTAAAAATAAGCATATCAGTACATAAAATAGTACCACAAATACTGATTTTTTTACTACTAATAAAAGTTCTTCATAATCATAACCCTTACATTATTTTCTGTATCTTAGTTAGTGTTATTAGACAGTTCTTTCGTATAAAAGTTCTGTGCGCTGTCACTTAAGGTAACGAACTTACGTAAGTTGTCAACATCTTGCTTTTTCTTTACGCTTATATGGTTTTCTTCTGCCAGTGGTTGCACATCCGCATAAGTATTTTCCATCAAAGGAGTTGATTTGGCAACTTAACCACAGCCGTTTAAAGCGGTGTAGCATTAAATAACTATTACTTTCTCCAAGTTAATACAGTAATATATGTGAGGTGACATGAATGTATTTATTTAATCTTATCTTAAAGGTGTATGCAGGGCCGCTATAGGTACTTTTCCATTGTACTCTCTCAGAATTTTGTGTATGTGTAGGTCAATATACGTTCGTCGCTCATTTTGAACTGAAGCTTTTTTTTTACATTAGCTTTGTTTGAACCATGCACGGACGAACATCGACTGACGTAGTATCATTTGGAAAGAAATGCTGACCTCGTGCGCTATGGAAAAAACAAATAACTTTTAAATTGAATAATATAACCAATTTAGTGCGTTTTGGAATGAACGCCTCCTTCCATAAGGAGATCATCCTGAGGAATCGAATTCAATAAACACCTAACAGAGATCAAACACTGACTTAAAGCGTTTTGAAACCCACCTCTTCAATGAATACTAGATTGTTAAAAGTCACCGTTTCGTAATGTAATGTTTCCTACTGTCAAAATAAGCAAGTAAATAGTATTTCTTGCCTATAGAGTTAATATTAGGCACGCATTACTTATAATGTTTACTGCATAGCTAGAAAATGTAAAGACTTTAGGATTTTTACAAGGGGAGTTCAAATGGAAACGTCTTAACAACCAAGCCGGTTTTAAGTCTGAACATGCCGCTTTGGGATAACATAGTGCGACATCTAAGGACGCTATTGTAGTATTCGGCCTGGTTGTGCGCATGCGCCCGACGTGACGCAGGAGAGAATCACGCATTCGTGTTTTCCATCCAATTGACCAGGATTGTGCGTGTGAGGAATCTTGGCGTTCACTTTGCAAAGTTCGACTATTAAGGAGCAGCGAAGTGTTATAACATTTTTGACTGCAGGAGGTGTTAAATCGGCCATATTCATCGCCGAATGGTGCCCAACCGCGTGGGAGGCTGTGTGCCCGACAAGTCAGTAAAAAAAGTGGAGTACCCTTTTTCGTGAAGACCGGAGTGTTTCAGTGATGACCCGAGACCAGACTAGGCAAACACGGTAATCACGACCGAACTCATTAACCAGGTGGACGACCTGGTAAGAAGCGATCAACGTGTCACAATGCGAATGTTGGCTGTGATGGCGGGGGCCAGCGTTGTAACGCAGTGTCGTCCACGACAGTTTGGGTTACCGGAAGGTGTGTGCGCAGGGGATTCCGAAGACGATCAGCGAACGGCAAAACGAACTGCGTATGGGGCTAGCACTGTAACACCTATTGCGGTATCATGTTGTCGCCACTTTCCTGGAGCGGACTGCCGCCGGTGACGAGAGCTGGTACCATCACTTCTAGCCGAAGTGGGACAGCATCCAGTGGAAGCATGTGTTTCAAATGTTTCAAATATTTTTATAGTCTATGGGACTTAACTACGGGGTCATCAGTCCCTAAACTTACAAACTACTTATGAACTAACTAAGACTAAGGACGGCACAAATATCCATGCCCGAGGGGGGATTCGAACCCCCGACCGTAGTGGCCGTGCAGACCGTGACTGGAGCGCCTGAGTCCCCTCGGCCACCGCGGCCGGCGAAGCATGTGTCGTCACCCCCCCCCCCCTCGAAAATTCAGTGGAATGCCCTCAGAAAGCCGCGGCGGAGCGGCCGAGCGCATTGAGGCTCTATGCTACGATGCACGAGGTCGTTCCCCGTCGGGGATCCCAATCCCCCCTCGGGCATGGATGTTTGTGCTGTCTTTATTATAAGTTAGTTCATAGGTAGTTTGTAAGTTTAGGGACTGATGACCCCGTAGTTAAGTCCCATAAGCTTTACAAACATTTGAACAATTTTTGCCCTCAGAAGGCAAGGTGATTCTCATGTCCCATGTACCGCGAGACACTCCGTAGCCTCCGCAAGTCCATCAAGAGCAAAAGGCCTGGGCTACTCACGAAAGGAGTGATTCTGCACGTCCACAAGTCTTCAGGGTCACACAATGTGTACTGGTGATTACTTATAAATAAAGCCTTCATCAATTGTACCTACCGTGTTGTTTCGTATCTTTTAATTTGAACGGACCTAAACTTCGGAATAATGTTGCAGTTCAGAAATTGAGCAATAGATTGATCCTACTCCCTTGACTCTATCCGGCGCACCATGATTACCATTTAATACGTGCAAAGACGAACCCATTTAATGGCAACTAAGGGATTATACACGTATTTTAATAGTAATACCTTTCATTTTATAGTATATTGACGTTGATGAGTATTTTGCCGATAGCTTCAGTTGTAGCAACGAATGACAGTAGGACATGAACGACTATCTGGAGTACATAATGTAAACAAACGTAACCAGCTGAAATCGACTAGTATAACCGTAAAGTCACTCCACATGTCCAAAATAGTATCAGCGGATCTGAGTAGAGGGGCTACACCTTTCGTAGGCACTTTTTTCAAAACTGCCTCTGTATGACGTCGCGTCAAGAAGGGAGGGATAAACCCACAGAGTGGATATATTTTTACTCGTCAGAGACGGTCCACTGGTATGCTAATGTGCAAAATCATAGATATGCTAATTAATTTTAACTATAATCCTCATTAATGTTAATATCAAGGGTCGCCACCATATTTTTTTATTAAAAACATGGAAAAAGATCCAGCATCCTAAATCTACAAGCACTGTGGCAAGATAACTGATCAGATTGCACCAAATAATAAACACAGGCCTCTATCTATCTATCTAATTACCCCTCCAAAATAGTGACTTAGGAATTTGTAAAGGAAAGTAAATTTATGACTTAAACAAATACATTTATTCATTAAAGCACACAGAAATTCGGGTGACAGTTAACAATTAGTATAAAGGATTTTGTAAATGAAATCACAGTTACAAGTGTAGTCAAGCAATGGGTTACAAATGAAAACAAATATTTATAGAAAGGACATCAAATGCAGTAAAATCGGTTAACACCGCGGAATACATGTGTGACCAGCAAATTGTCTGAGTTTTAACAAATAAGTTTACAAATCAATATATGAAGTCTAATAGGAATGAAGCAAATGGAGCCGTTACTTTTAAATCTAAAGTTTTTAGCACTCAATTAATCTACACATTGAAATATCTGGCTATACATGTGGCGGTGTCCTATCGTGGAAAAAAAAAAAAAAAAAAAAAATAACAAAAACAAAAACAAAAGCGCTAAAAAATTAGTTATAGAAAAGAGAAGTCATACACACGCACATACACACTGATGGGTGATTACTGCAACTATATGAAACAGCCCTACGAAATAGCGAGCATCACTTTACCAATAACCTCGAGTCGGCTTGATCTGTCGACGCTGGATCTCGCTGGCGACTGGACGATGTTGAGGGAGTGAAGCTGAAAGACGATAAATTCTTTCGCCCAGGAATCTCACTACGATCTGTGAAGCAGTATCGACACTTAAATATAACCGCCCCACTATCACGGCAGATAACAGTTGTCTGGTAAATGCTTCCAGTGTCGGTTAGGACATACACTCACAAACTCAAGCGCAAAACGCGAGTATTGAGCACAAGTGTCCCCAGAGTGGAATTGCATAAACCACTAGCACGTCGGTACGGCCAGTACGACGGTGGCTGTCTAATCTCAAGTCTCGACCGAACAAGAATATAAAACACAGCTGTTTCACAAAGCGAACAACTGCAACTGAATTCCTGTTCATGTCTACACTTGAAATTTTCAAAGTCCGCAATCCGCTGCAGGTGGATACCTCAGAAAACTAAAGTCCCACAAACGCTCAGGACCCAGCTCAGAAGAGCGATTAAACTGTTCAGGTCCTATCTAAAAGAAGACGCCCGAACTAGCCGGAGCCTACACGAGAAGTCTCTCGCTACTCTTCGTCCACCCACGCGAAAAACTGGGCGCCACCGCCCCCCTAAACTCGATGTACCAATCACTGGAGAGCTCTAACCCTCCGACCAATGAGATGGACAGGCAGCTATGACAGATAGCTAAACCTGTCGCCTATAAAGACGGAGCCAATCGGATCGCATCCAAAGGACGCCACCCAACCGTCCTTTCGAAAATTTCTCACGCCCATAGTTTCCCAGCCTTTTGCTCTAAAAGGAATTTAAAGTCCTATCTAGCGAGCTTGTAGCCCAAATAGTCACAGATAAAAGAGCAAAGTGGAAAGAGGACACGAAACACCAGACAAGAGAAGACTCCATTGCACATCGAAATTCCACAGGACGCCAGGCAGTATGGCACACTGAAAAAACGTTGTCCAAGTCAGCCCCGGCTGTAATTCTGCAGACAAGCAAGGCTAACGCATAAGAATATAACCTCCCCAAAGGCATACACTAAGAGGCTCTGTGATGATAGGAACCCACGGAATGCGACCCACACTTCCCGCTATCTAAAAGGGAAGCGATACATTATCGAGTGTTTTCTAGAGAGTGGAGCCATCTCAGGTCCTGCCTCACAAACTGTCCCCATAAACGTGTCGTCAGCGACTAGCCTCCATTGACAAGCCAGCTCTGCCTTATGCAGGCAGAGACAGCGTCTAACAGCTAACGAATAGAGTTCCCCAGAACAACGAAAAAAATTTCATTGAAAAAACATACTGTAGATTCACCAAACAATACATTCTGAGGCACACCCTTATGACATTCAAGAATAAATAAAAAAAAAAAAGGACTAGTAAGTTAATCCCACAACACACAGCACACATAAAGGCACCAGAGAGATAGAAAATAAATGAACAAATAATTGACCACCCTATACCTCTAGTAACTGATGAGGAATTACAGTTTCAATTTAGTTTGTGTAGATCAGGGAATCAGCGATCATAATGCCAACACATCATCAATGAATACAATTGTAAACAGATATAACAAGAAAAGTTGGAAGATCTTATTTGGAAAAAGCGAAAAGAGTCAGATTGCAGAGTACTTGACTGCTCAGCACGGTAGTTTCGTCTCTAACACTGACGTGTTGGGCAGCTGAGAAACGTACAATATGCATAAGATAATTACTGTATGCACCAACTGAAATTATGAGAGATGGAAAAGATCCGCTACGGTTCAGCAACGGGTCTAGAAACTGTTACAAAAGCAAAGAAAACTTCACTCCAAATATAACCATACGTAACCAAAGTCTTGAGACAAGCAAAAATTGAATGATGCCAAAATTGGCGTAAAGGTGGCTATGCAAGAGGCGTACGAAGACTTTGAGAGCTATGGAGATAAATGACGGGCTTGCACTAATTAATCTCTGGCTGTTAGTGACATCATAACAGTGAGTGTGATCACGAACGTCCTACTTCGCTAAGTCTGCATACTGTCAAGCGCATTTCACTATGGAGGTTTCCCAGCTTACTCAATTTCCGTTGTTTGTGTATGCTAGACACGTGTATCGAATTATGTACCACCCTGGTGTCCTCACTACTGGAGAATATCCACCTACCCCAACCACCTCACGGGTGCTGAATATCTTAGATTTGGACAATTTCTCAAAATGAGTCCAACAGTTGCCAGCTCAAACCAGTCAGTGCAAAAGATAGCTATACGGCCTGACGTCAGTATTAATACTGTAACAGGATGACATAGAACTGTGAATGGAGTCGTTGATGGAAACAGTGATGCATGCAAAAACTATTTATTTATTCATTCCTCCATTTCTCTCTTGTGCTCTCATCAATCAGCAGTCGGAATGCACGAGACACATGGTCGGCAGTGGAATCTGCTACCACGCAAGCCACTCTCGGATCTCGTGCTGAAACAACTGCAACCGGCTTGGCGGTGTCGGCCTGCTTGGGCGAGCTCCGTCCTAGACAACAGAATATGGTGCTTCACCGCGTGCGACCACTGTGATGCGTTGACACTCCAAGGGATGCATTTGCCTGTGGCACCGCGCAGTCTGGGACCCAGCAGCGGTGCCAGTACTCCAGAGCTAGGCAGGGGTAGGTCAGACGGCTGTGCCGCATGGCGAAAGACTCCCGGGTTCGGTGCTCGCTGGTAGTATCGTGCAATTGTGCCGACCGCGATGGAGGTGCGGCGTCGGCCGGCAAAGGGACGTGCTTGTTACTGCAGGGCACTTCACAATCCGTCCCGATTGGTACTGTGCCTTTAGGTACTCTCCAGCCTTGGTGAATTCTTGGTTGCCAAACCACAATCAGGTCAACTGTGTCCCAGTTGTCGCAATGCAATCCTTCTGGTGGGCCAATGGTAGGTGTGTTCAAATGTCTGTAAATCTATCGGACCAAACTGCGTGGTCATCAGTCCGCAGCTTGAAAACTACTTAAACCTAGGTAAACTAACCTACGGACAAACACACACACCCATGCCCCAGGGAGGACTCGAACCTCCACGGCGAGGCGCTTTAGACCGCACGGCTACTCCACCGCGGCTCAATGGTAGGTTTCCACAATGAAGGGCCATGACGCCTCGCCTTGGCTTCCGGGTCATTGCGAGTTACTGGCCTGGATTCATGGGTTACTGACCATTTGAAATCAGTACTCTGATTTATGACACTGTTTTGATCGCGCTAAGACGGAAGTTCCACTCCTTCATAATTACTATACAACTTTACCATATATTCCAGATTTCGCCAAAACCACCCAAAACTGTTTCTTACCATTACAATACTACGTAGATGGAAACAGGATGCGATAAAGTCTGTCTTCAGCACAGCCTTGATAGCTTAACCCAGAGATGCTTATTTCTCCATTTTCTTCATTATTGACAACTGCGCTTCACAACAGTGGTAGTGAGCATCACTAGTTCCATGGACATACCGTAGGTCACTAAAATGAACAAATACCGTGTGGTACCCCACCACCAATAGTACCCACTTTAATTTTTTATTTTAAAATACGAAAAAAAAACGAAAATTCGTGAATTTGTAAGTTAGGTATTTCAGGTATAGTGCGATAAAATGATTAATAAATGAAGTCCATCCGGAACCAACGGAATGCACTGTTTAATTTATGGAGTTTGCACATATAGTACCCTACCTAATTACAGAAGTAAAAATGGTGGGTACAATAGCCGAAGTAATACGGTATCCATTTGTTGTTGTTTCAGTCTTCAGTCCTGAGACTGGTTATATGCATCTCTCCACAATACCCTATCCTGAGCACGCCTCTTCAACTCCACACTTACTATATCCATCTTTTGGTCTTCCTCTGCCCCTTTACCTCTGCCTTCCTTTACCCCAAACACATCCCTCCAATACTAAATTCACGAATCCTTGATGTCTAAGAACGTGTCCTACCAATCGGTCCCTTCTTTTAGTCAAGTTGTGCCAGAAATTCCTTTCCTTCCTAATTCTGTTCAGTACCTTCTCATTGGTTATGCAATCAAATGTTCAAATGTTTGTAGAGTCTATGGGACTTAACAACGGGGTCATCAGTCCCTAAACTTACAAACTACTTATCAACTAGCTACAACTAAGGACGGCACAAATATCCATGCCCGAGGGGGGATTCGAACCCCCGACCGTATTGGCCGTGCAGACCGTGACTGAAGCGCCTCAGTCCCCTCGGCCACCGCGGCCTGTAGGTTATGCAATCCACCCACCTAATCTTTAGAATTCTTTTGTAGCACCATATTTCAAAACCCTCTATCCACTTCCTGTCCGCACTGTTTATCGTCCATGTTTCACTCCCATACAAGGCAACACTCCACACAAATGACTTCAGGAAGGACTTCCTTAGGCTTAAATCAATATTCAATATTAACAAATTTCTCTTTTTCAAGAAGGCTTTTTTACCCATTGCCATTCTGCATTTTATATCCTCTGTACTGCGACCATCATTTGTTATTCTACTGGCTAAGTAACAAAACTCATCTACCTCCTTTATTGTTTCGTTACCTAATCTTATTCCTTCAGCATCACCTGATTTTCTTAAACTGTACTCCAATACCCTTGTTTTGCTCTTGTTAATGTTCACCTTATATGCACCTTTCAGCACACTGTCCATTCCGTTCAACTCCTCTTCCAGGTCCTTTTCTGTCTTTGACAGAATTACAATGACATCGGCAAAACCCAATGTTTTTATTTCTTCACCCTGAACTTTAATTCCTTCTCCAAATTTCTCCTTGCTTTCCTTTATAGCTTGCTCAATGTAAAAATTGAATAACATTGGAGAAAGGCTACAACCCTGTCTTACTCCCTTCCCAACCACTGCATCCCTTTCCTCCTCAACTCTGACAACCGTTGTCTAGTTTTTGTACAAGTTGTAAATAACCTTACGTTGCCTATATTTTACTCCTGCTTTGCTTTAGAACTTGAAAGAGTTTATTCCAATCAACATTGTCAAAAGCTTTCTCCAAATCTACAAAAGTCAGAAATGTAGGTTTGCCTTTCCTTAATCTATCATCTAGGTTAATCCGTAAAGTGAGTATTGCCTCCCGTGTTCCTACATTTCTCCTGAACTCAAAATGATCTTCCCCGAGGTCGGCTTCTAGCAGTTTTTCCATCCTTCTGTAAATAATTATTGTTAATAGTTTGCAACCATGACTTACTAAACTGAAGGTTCTGTAGTTTTCTCACCTGTCTGCGTCTGCTTTCTTTGGGATGGGGATTACAACATTTTTCTGAAAGTCTGAGGGTACTTCGCCTGTCTCATACATCTTACACACCAGGTGAAACAGTTTTGTCATGGCTGGATCCCCCAGTAGCTCTGAGGAAATGTCATCTTCTCCAAGGGCCTTGTTTCGTCTTTCAGTGCTCAGTCAAATTGATCTCTCAGTATACTATCTCCTATTTCATCCTCACATACTTCTTCTCCCCTTCTTACAATATTGTCTCTAAGTTCATTTCCTTCGTAGAGCCTCTGTATATACTGTTTCCAACTTTCAGCTTTCCCTTGTTTGCTGAGAACTAGCTTTCCATATGTGTTCTTGATATTCATAGAGCTGTTTTTCTTATCTCCTGATATCTCTTTCATTTTCCTGTAGGCTGTATGCATTTCCCCCTATTTATACTTTCTTCTACATCCTTGCATTAGCCTTCTAGCCACTCCTGCTTAGCCATTTTACACTTCCTATCAATCTCATTTCTTAGTCGTCTGTACTCCATATTGCCTGTTTCATTGACTGCATTTTTATATTTTCTCCTTTCATCGATTTAATTTAGTATGTCCTGCGATATCGAAAGACCTTGTGAGGGTCAGCCTACGTACCTATTTTGTCCTCTGCTGCCTTCACTATTCCATCTCTCAATGCTACCAATTCCTACTCTTCCGTTTTATTTCCCCCCGTTTCTGTCAATTGTTGCCTAAAGCAAAAAATTCTCAAGAACTTCACGTTTCTTCATTTTATCCAGGTCCCATCGCCTTATTTTTCCTACCTTTCTGCAGTTTTTTTAGTTAAAGCCTACAATTCATGACCAATAAATTATGGTATATCTTACAGTTTAAAACCTGGATCCGAAATCTATGTCTTGCCATTATAAAATCTATCTGGTATCTCCCGGTTGCTCCTGGTCTCTTCCACGTATACAACCTTCTTTCGTGATTCTTAAACCAGGTGTTTGTTATAAGAAAATTATGTTCCGTGCAAAATTGTACCAGGCTCGTTTCATTCCTTTTGCCCAGACCATATTCACCTACCTACTTCCGTTCCCTTCCTTGTCCTATTAGCAAATTCCAGTCTCCCATAACAATCCTGATTGTTTGAATAATTTCCTTTAGCTCCTCATAGATTGCTTCGATCTCCTCATCATCGGCAGAGCTAGTTGACATATAAACCTGTACTACTGTTGTCGGTGTTGGCTTCGTATCTATCTTGACTACGATAATGAGATCACTGTGTTGCTCATAGTTTACCCGCATTCCTACTTTCTTATACATTATCAGATCTACTGCTGTAATACCCCCAACTGATTTTGTATTTATAATCCTGTACTCACCTGACCAGAAATCCTGTTCCTCTTTCCACCGAACTTCACTAATCCCCACTACATCGAACTTCAACCTATCCATTTCCCTTTTTAAATTTTCTAGCTTCCCTACTCGATTAAGGGATCTAACATTCCACGCTCCGATCCGTAGAATGCCAGTGTTGTCTTTCCTGATGATCATATCCACCTGAGTAGTCCCCGCCCGGAGATCCGAATGGGGGACTATTTTACCTCCGGAATATTTTACCCGAGAGGATGTTATCATCATATGTTCATACAGTAGAGCTGCATGTCCTCGGAAAAAGTAACGACTCTAGTTTCCCCTTGATATCAGCCGTTTGCAGTAACTGGTGGCAAAGCCACATTAGCTGATGTTACAAGGCCAGCTCAGTCAATCATCCAGACTGTTGCCCCTGTAACTACTGAAAAGGCTGCTGCCCCTCTTCAGGAACCACACGTTTGTCTGGCCTCTCCACAGATACCCCTCCGCTGTGGTCGCACCTACGGTACGGCCATCTGTATCGTTGTGGCACGCAAGCCACCCCACCTCGTCTATGTCTGTGGTTCATGACGTAAAATTTAGACAAGCTAAGGTTTAGAGCAGGACCTCCAGATGAGGAGACTTAGTCAGACATTAAGTAGCAGGAGAATGAGTAGTAGAGGTGAATTAAGGTATTCTAACCTAGGGAGAGAATTTCTGAACGTGATCTGCCAGTATGAATGTTACCCACTATTCAATGCAGTCATGTGCTTGGCCTATTCCATTCTGGCATTTCTTTATCGAGAATGAGATACAGGTGTAGTATTTGACATAACTTGTTCAACTCGTTATTCGTAATGTAATAAATTGAAGCTGAATAAGTTGGGAAACGGTTTCGTACAAGCATAGTAATTAACGTATGAAGTTCGTACTATAAGAAAACCTTTATTCGCCTTATCTCATTTAACGCTCTAATGATAGTACTAGTAGCATTACTTATCCATGTAACAAATTTTACAAGTGTTCTGGAAATTAATTGGTATCAAAATTGAAGAACAACAAAAACAAAAATTATGGCAGCATTTACTAACTTACATACCTATGTTAATGGAGATAGCACGAGTAGTAGTTAGTGGCCTTTTACTATCAACCATCATAGCATTTAATCATAATTGTTTATCCGTTACACTGCTTTTATACTGTATTATTATTTCATTATTAACTAGCTGAAAAGCCGGTGTTTCTTCGGTATTTGCTTATTTATTGAAGCTTTGTGTTAGTACTTCTCTTACCCCTTCTCCCTCTCTTCATTTGCTTTTCTCTAAAAACATGTTATACGCATGGGGAATATATAAGAATTAAGGCTCTCTTGCATAATGTACAAAATTATCACTAAATAATAACTAAAGCAGATTAAGGCAGCACCCCAGTTGTAATCACTGAGCACGATTACATTTGGAAAGTTACAACTTTTTCAGGAAAATAATATCAATAGAATTAATAAGGATCCACTTCCAAAATTTCAAACAAGGATTTAAAATCATTGACGAAAACGTTAATCTGTCTTTACCAATATAAAAGCAACAATCACAAATAACGAATGCACAGATACCAAAAATCAGAGCAAAGATTAAGCTTCACTATCAGAACTGGCCTATTCGTTCAATAGCGAAAAACATTGTTTGTCCTTCACATTACCTTAATAATAAACTGAATGAAATTTTGAAAAAGTTTTGCATTTTGAAAAGAATTTCTCCTTTAAAAACAGTTACTAACTTGTAGCCTGCATCTATGTGGTTCAAATTCCAATAAGAGCACGTTTCGCTTAACTTGATGTACAGAATCTGTTAAAAAAATTCCAGTAGCTGAAACCATTAAGATTAGTAGAGAAAATTTTGTAAACGATAAACTGCTTAATCATGATGAAATCAATGAGACAATTGAGCTTCCAGAGACATCATTAAATTTCAACTACTTTTTATTTAATGACCAATATTTTTTCAATAAGACGGCCTTGCTATGAGTAATTCCCTGGCTGGTACTATTGATGACATATTTGCCAATTACAATGAAATTTTAGTTTTAGCGACAATCCACACAGATATGATAAAGTTATTTATAATAAACGTCACTTTCATGATACTCTTCTCTTATTTGATGGCTCTGAGGAAGAACTGAATTATTTCAATAATTCCGTGAATCATATGCACCCCAACCCCATCTTTACTATTGAACATGAATAGCAACAAGATATTAACTTCTTACATTTAACAATCGCCAATAATGAATGACAACATACTTTTGCTATATGCAGAAAACCTACAGCAACTGATTCAATTATTCATGCTAAGACATGTCATCCTAACAAATACAAAAGACCCTTCTCCGTCAAAACAACGAGAAATTTCTGTTCTTAAGCAAACTGCTTCTGCAAATGGATATAATACAAAAAATGGTCGACACTGTGCTCCAAAAGATAGTTACAACAACCACAGTCTAATATTAAAAAATATCTTTCCAAAATGTTTTATATGGGGAAATGTTTCTAACTTAAACTTGTAATGTTTACCTGATGGCGTAACAGCCGAAACCCGATTCGTAAACCAATAAATTTGCAGAATTTTTCAGTTATTTTGCGTATTTCATTCATAATATTTCTGATAGGGTTAATGGATTATTAGTAAGCACTGACATTTTGTTAGAATTTGTCACCACAAACTCTTTATCACAAAAATTAAAACACACTATTGGTAATGACCAAAACCCATTCTTAAGATCTGAGGTGTATAAACTGACATATAGGAACTGCTGTAAAGTAACCATTGGGCATACTTTTTACGACAAGATTTAAAGAACACATGGTATGTACCTCACGCTGTAAATCCGTATTTTGACACCATCTAACTAATGATAAATATTCAAAATTTTATATAGAAAATCACATGCAAATCCTACATACTCTTGAGGAGCTGGAGCTCTTTATTCACCCATCAACGCCCGTTAATGAATTTAGAGGTAAAACATATTTTGATTTGTTTGAGAATATAATTTGAAATTGGGAATACTACTTCTAGATTTATTTTGCTCCTCCTTATAGTTGGCGTATGTACATTAAAATTATATTCACATTTTCATAAATGAATAATTGTATTGAGGATTACCTATAGTTGTATACACTGGAGTGTTTTCCCTTTTATTTAAATACTACTACCTTGTATTTTAAAGAAATATACATTGTACATCTGTTTTACCCTTTATAACACATAGTGTATAAAATTATTTAATACCTTGGCACTAAATGTTAGAGAACTATGTACTTTTTATTTGGGTCCACCTATATTACCTTAAATTTCCCTTTTTCCTATCACTGCAATACATTCAGTAATAGTATTTAAGTTATTGCTTGTAATTCCATTTTGTACATTGTGTAATTAGCTAATTACACATTACTGCTAGTAAACTAATATATTCCAGCGACCTATATACCACATCTATAATAGTCGTTCTATATATCGCCAATAGCGTAACCATGAATACAGCCGGCGTCCCCCATGGAATTCTCTCACTGCCGTACCACCATATTGCTTTCTTGTGCAACCTTGTGTATTTTACTATAATACTAGTAGTTTTTACTACCGGGTCTATCTATATCACTATCATTTCACATTTTCCCTTGTCACTGTAGTATGCGTAATAATAATTCAGTATTTTGTTGCAATACTATTTTTTACCTTTTACAAAAAGCTGATTAGACTCACACATAAGAAAACTAATATGGTTCATTGATCTATATTCTAGATATCATCAGCGTTACCATGACTATAATTGGCGTCCTACGCCCTTCTATGACTGCAGATCCGCCAATGTGCCTCTGTGTTGGGATGACAACGGTATTCCTCGAGGCTGCTATCTTTGACCTTCATGTTCAATTCAATGTTCAATTGTTTGTATAGCTTATGGGACTTAACTACGGGGTCATCAGTCCCTAAACTTACAAACTACTTATGAACTAGCTAATACTAAGGACAGCACAAATATCCATGCCCGAAGGGGGATTAGAACCACCGACCGTAGTGGCCGTGCAGACCGTGACTGGAGCGCCTCAGTCCCCTCGGCCACCGCGGCCGGCGACCTTCATGTTGCCTTGACAACGGCGTCGTATTATACTACACACTAGAGGGCACTGCTCCGCAAATATACGACTATTATGTGTTAAGTCGATGTTTTAATATAATGACACAGTGTCATTATGTCTTTTAGCTATATTAGCATATAAAATAATGTAAATATTCGTGTCGCCATGCAAACTATTGCCAATATTTTTCACGGCGTAATGTATAGTCCATTAAATTTCGGGAATGCAGCCACACAAAATCCACTTCTTCCGCTGATTTTTCGGCCGCATACAGTTCGGCCATCTTCATAGTGAGTCGAAGACTGTCGACGAGGTGCCGGGCGCGACCTTATAAGCCTGATCGCGGCAAAAATGCACGTGCCCGTCACATATGCTGGTTTACTGCTTGTCGAAATACACGCGTGTGCCCCCCGTGGCGGAAGTGTACCGGTGTTCACTTATCGATATAAGCTAAGCGGTGGCAACACCTTCACGTCTTCTCTGCAATTTCAGTACTCCAAGTGCAGGATTCCAAGCTTTGTCTAAGTTAAATCCTTTATCTCTGTTTATTAAGTTGTCGGCCAGTCTAATTTCAACAGCTTTCTTAAATATAGCATCCATAAACGAAGATACAGATGTCAAAATCTTCACATCACTATAGTTCATTGAATGACCAGTTTCTATGCAATGTTCAGCCACAGCTGACTTGTCTGGCTGTAATAGGCGAGTATATCTTCTGTATTCAACGCATCTCTCATGGACAGTGTGTGTTGTCTGGCCTATATATGAATTATCACAATTTCCGCATGGGATCTGGTACACACCTGACTTGCGAAGCAACATATCATCCTTTACTGACCCGAGATAGACTTCAATATTCACAGATGGTCGGAAGATAATCTTAATACGATGTTTGTCGAGAATGCGGCTTATCTTTGACGAAAGAGCGCCCTCGTAAGGTAAGATGACTCTTGATCTGTAACTATTATTTTCGTCTTCTTCTTCCACGTCACGTGCTTGCATTCTTGGATTCTCATCGAAGGCTCTGCGAATCTGTTGCTGTGAATATCCATTCACTTTGACTATGCTCTTCAGGTGTGCGAGCTCTTCCAAATGTTCAAATGTTTGTATAGCTTATGGGACTTAACTACGGGTCATCAGTCCATAAACTATCAAACTACTTACGAACTAGCTAACACTAAGGACGGCACAAATATCCATGCCCGAGAGGGGATTCTAACCCCCGACCGTAGTGGCCGTGCAGACCGTGACTGGCGCGCCGCAGTCCCCTCGGCCATCGCGGCCGGCGAACTCTTCCAGCAAGGGCCCATTTCGACATTTTAGGCAGCTTTAAGGTTTTCAATAAATACATAATGGTCAGTTTAGAGGTTCTATCTGGAATTATGGGAGGTATTATATTCTCGTTTGGTACATGATTATAGCTTACATGTAATTGCGTTGTCACGGCTGTCCTTATTAGACATTTTAGTTGTGGCTTAAAATGTTTGCTTACATGCCAATTTATATTTGATTTACATACGTACATCTCTAAGAAAAGTTTTATCTTTTTGCATTAACGCATTTGTCAGCTTGAATCTGACTGCATCGGTTACATATATTCAAATGCTTACCACTGGTGGTCAGTGGTATGTGAAGATTCCATGTGTATTAGTTAAACTGAAATTCGTTTGGTTTTTGTTCAGAGATAGGAATTTACTTACGTTTCTTTTTCTTAACCTTGACGTAATAATTCTGTATTGGTCTACAATTTCTAATGTTTTCTTTCTTGTTATACCTTTAAGTGAGGAGTTTTTCGTAATACGTATTTTGATTACTGGCTATTCTTAGTCCATATATTTTATCCACTATTTTGCTTCAAATATGAAAAAATTGTGGTGTACTTGTTGTGCTCCAGTTCGGTTTGTTCCTTAAGTACATTTAGATGATTTATGTGCGAATGTGAGTTAGTGCCTAAAGATGAATTTTCTGCCAGTTTAAGCTTTATTAAAACTGTGGCAGGCATCAAATACTACTTTGAAGATAGTAGGGTTGTTCAACATGGTGCCCCATTAAACTTGCTGAACCAATTTTTTTTATGTTGTGTAAAATTAGAAATGCTTGAAACAATTTTTTAATAAAATTATGTGCTAATTATTGCTGGGGATATACGTTTTAGGATTCCCCCAAATATTTAGGAGACATTGGGTAGAGTTGTTATTATTTTTTTAATGGAACTCTGCACCTTTTGTTAAAGAAGAGATTTATTCTCTCCGATAACTATTAAAAATTTATCGGACTGTGGCATTTTATACAAGAAACTGGTAGCTACGGAAATTATAAATAATACACAACTATTTTAATTCAAATATCAGTTCAGTGAATTTCTCTAACTAAATCGTTGAATCTCTACAAGGCACGTTTTAACATTTTACACACACACACACACACACACACACACACACACACACACACACACACACACACACACACACACAAGTTGTTTGTGTCTATATTTCACTTGCAGCCATAACTACGCATTGCAAACGAATAGTGTTTGTATGTGATAGTAGGTATCAGTCCCCCATTGTGCACTATGGTGGTAGAGGGTTGATAACTGTAAGGGGATGGAAGAATGGGAGTTGAAAGTTACCGATTTATATAAAATTCTACGTGTGGATGTAAATATTTTGCTCTTCAGCAAAAACTACTCAATGGAGACGAACGATCTCTCTGTGTTGTAGTACGAAGACTAACCTTGTACACCATAGCAGTTCCGTATCGATAGCTATAACAGGGTAGTTGAAAGTCGTCAGCTTATATAAAATTCGAACTGAAGACCAGCGATGACTTTTGACATTATAATAGCAAAGAGGTTATATACAGCGAAACGTGATGCACATTCTTCAGTTGTTTTTCTGCAACAAGTTTACGAATACAGAAAAATAAGTGTATATTGCCGTTTGAAAAGTAAAACTACCAAGAAAGATGCCAAAGCGTAAGAATGATATTTCGCGTTCTCGATGCGTTTCTGAAAGACAGAATACGACGCTAAGAAGTAAATCCACACACGATAGAAACTTGAAATTTGTAGACGTTGTTTATCTTAAACTTTAAGCATCAGCGATTTTTCGATATTCCCATCCCTAAGGGGGGGGGGGGATAGGAGATGAATGGTTTTTTGAAAATACGTTGCTATTAAGGCCATTTTGAAGCAAGAAATACAAAACTTCGGATTTAGATTTTTTGATAGGAATTTTAAAAACATGTGTTTAGATTTTTTGGAAATTCAATCATTAAGCGGGTGAAATAGGGGAAAATCTTTCAAGGGTCTTACAAAGACTATTTTGATGCTAGAAATGCAAAATACTTGATTACTAAAGCATTTTTAAAGCTAAATCTATAAAAATTTAAATTTAGTAGTAGAAACAACCAATGCAGAGCATCCAATCTACGTGTGCGATGCAGCGGGAATTAAGATAGTTACCAATAAACATATACTGCATCATTACTTCACTATAAGTATTTAGATTTTGTTATAGTACTGTACCGTGTCACAGTAATTATAACGCTACATCGATAACATGGCCTTTTTACTGTGATACTACAATCACATTGAAAACATTCTCAAAATACTGATCACTGGCACTAACAATAGGGTCAATCTGTGAATGAAGGACGCCCTACATCGTGTTACTACCTTCTCTATAATGGATGTACAAGCATCAATAATGCTGCTTATCCTCTGGTTTTGTTGCTGTATTTTTGTTGACAACAAAGCTGACTACTCCCCTAAAGGTGCCGAAATAGTGCAGGGCAACTAACTGGCCCACCACGGCCAATCCACCTACTAGGGTTTTTACAGTCCGGAATCCGTCGTGTTCGTAAGGCATTATGTAAAGGGTATCCATCAAGCTAGTTTGTATATAATTTTTTTGCTAAAGTGATTTTGGTGCAGGACTAGTTTTATTAGTTCCAACTCCCAGGTTTGGCCACGACTTTTTAATTTCATTATATAATTTAATTCAGTACTCGCAATAAGCAGTTAAATGGCTTTGACTTCCTTGATTGTATTACACATTAGCTGCAAAAGATCAGTGTTTCCTTCATGAGACGTCGAAAAGAAAGGCCAACACTATATATATATATATATATATATATATATATATATATATATATATATATATATATATATAGCAATTTTAAAGCTAAATCTATGAAAATTTAAATACTTTTTATGCTGCTATGAAACTGCTTCCCTGCATAGACACACGAAGAATATATATATATATATATATATATATATATATTTTGTGCCTGTGGAGAGAGACAATTTTATCCTTCACACAACTATGGCTTATATTAGGTTAAATAAGACAGCAATCAGTCGCAGGGTCGTAGTTTTTATTTACGACAATTTCTGGCAGTTATTGTACTTCTTCGTGTGTTTGTACAGGGAAGCAGTTTCATAGCAGCATAAAAAGTATTAATTTTACACAAAAGAACGAATTGCAAGTACAGAAATAAAGGGCAGGAGATACAATGTATATAAAAATAGAAACATCAAAATATAAGCTAGTAATACACTGTAGAGTGCTCCAGTCTTATAAAAATATACATGTAATGAAGCATAAAAATAGGTGAGTTCATATAAAAATTTACCATGTTTGGATGGTAAGTTGCCTAGTTTCTTTGTGTTATCGGCGACTTTCAGCTCAGTTCCATTTTAAGCACTAATAAACAAGCCCTTTGGCATACGTGAGCTACTATAATGAACAATACATAGCAGTTGGTTTATTTTAAGTGTCTGAAAATGACACTGGTTTCAAGTTGACTAACAGCAAAAATATATAATTGTTCAGCCTAATACGGTAAGTTTATTTTTTAAACGTCACACTTCATATAAACTGTATTGCCGTGCCGGGATTTAGACGTATTTTGGGAACTTTTAAGAAGCAGTTAAGTGATGAATAACTGCACAACTTTCCCAATCATAATCGGCAGCGTTAGACATCAAGTAAAATTGATTTTCTACTTAAATAACAATAGTTAGTAGTCATTTATTTTTATATGACACAACTGTGAGCACTTTCTATGTGCAGTAGTTCCAGTGCCAGCAAGTATATAAAACCATATTTTGTTTCTATGGGCAATTCATAAGTTTCTTGGTCAGTAGTTTTCTGTACTACTTCTAATTGATTCAGTCACAGTTCTACGAACAGTATTGATCAATTTGGGAAGGGATAATGTATGATATATATTGTGTACGTATTGCGCTGCTATTGCCAGGTTTAATAATAGAATAAACTAATGATTAAAGACATGACATATATTGTGTCAGTCCTATGTCGAATTATTATTTTTATAGTCAGGAAATGATTTATAATGCTTAATATGATAAGTCTTATAGTTTCTCACGAAAAGTAAAATGTAATTAGGATGCAGAAATTGCAAGAAGAAAACATTCGTTATTATGGAGAAGAATTCTTGGATAAGATAACAACACTGAATTTTGTTCGTATCTGTCTAACAGTTTTATGACATGAATAGGACAGAATCTGAGAGTGACGAACGTTATAGACTTTGTGATGACAGTACAGATGACGATGCAGTCGGTTTGAACGTATTGATATAGTGGTTCACATTGGAAATATTCAATCGGCTACGCGAGCGCTGCGTAAGGTCGCACTAGGGGCCCGCGCCTTCTGTTTCGATGGTCGCTCTCATCCAGGATCGTTTTTCGACCTAAATAACTGTAACGTCATGTTTCGTGGTCACTCCTTGTCATTGGCACGGACCAGAAGACTTCCCTGTTAGCCGCTGTGCGACGACCTCGCATTAACCCATATTAACGAACAATGTCGGAATAAAACACAAATATCTCAATGAGCACTACTGCCATATTCTCAGGTGGTGGCACAGACGCGTAATTTAGCACGTAATTTTGTGTGCTGTGCCATCTGCAAGTGGTTTACAGTTCTTCTTTTATTTTTATTTTTATTTGTTTTTTCTGTTCCATAGGACCCACTTCAGGAGTAAGACTCCATGGTCATGGAACAAGTCAATACATTAATTGTTACACAATAATGGTAATAGAAAAATTTTGAGTAGTCCTTTGCACACGACAATCTTAAGACAAAGTGAAAAGAACCAATAAAGAAAAAATTAATTAGCTTAATTGTTTAACTTTTCTAGGAGTTCCTCGACAGAATAAAAGGAGTGAGCCACGAGGTAACTCTTCAATTTAGATTTGAAAGCATGTGGATTAGTGCTAAGATTCTTAAGTTCTTGTGGCAGCTTATTGAAAATGGATGCCGCAGAATACTGCACCCCTTTCTGCACAAGTGTTAAGGTGGTGTGGTGCAAATGTAGATTAGACATCTGTCTAGTATTCACCGAGTGAAAGCTACTAACTCGTGGGAATAAGCTGATATTATTAACAACAAACGACATTAAAGAAAAAACGTATTGTGAAGCCAGAGTCAAAATTCCCAGACTACTGAAAAGGGGTCGACATGACGTTCGCGAACTTACACCAGATATTGCTCGAACCGCCCGTTTTTGAGCCAGAAATATCCTTTTTGCATCAGGCGAGTTACCCCAAAAAACAATGCCGTACGTCATAAGTGAGTGAAAGTAAGCGAAATAGACTACTTTTCGTGTTGAAAAATCACTTATCTCAGATATTGTTCTAATGGTAAATATAGCAGAATTTAGCCTTGGAACAAGATCCTGAACATGGGCTTTCCATGACAGCTTACTGTCTATATGAACACCTAGAAATTTGAACTGTTCAGTCTCACTTATCACATGCCCATTATGTGTAATCATAATGTCAGATTTCGTCAAATTATGTGTTAGAAATTGTAAAAACTGAGTTTTACTGTGATTTAACATCAACTTGTTTTCTATAAGCCATGAACTTATCTCTTGAACTGCATTATTTGTTATTGTGTCAATATTACGAGCAACATCCTTCACTACCAAGCTGGTATCATCAGCAAACAAAAATATTTTACAATCACCTGTTATACTCGAAGGCATATCATTTATATAAATAAGAAACAGCAATGGTCCCAAAACAGAACCCTGGGGCACCCCATACTTAATTGTGCCCCATTGGGATTGCACGTCATAGCCATTTTCTACATTGCGGAGAATTACCTTCTGTTGTCTATTATTAAAGTAAGAGGTGAACCAGTTGTGGGCTACTCCCCGTATTCCATAATGTTCCAACTTCTGCAACAATATTTTGTGATCAACACAATCAAACGCTTTTGTTAAATCAAAGAAGACGCCTAATGTCCGTAGCCTCTTATTTAACCCATCAAGTGCCTCACAGAGAAACGAAAATATAGCGTTTTCGGTCGTTAAACCACTTCTAAAACCAAACTGTACGTTTGACAGGAAATTATGTGAACTGAAATGATCAATTAATCTTGAATATACAGCCTTTTCAATAACTTTGGAAAAAGCCGATGGCATAGAAATAGGTCTATAGTTGTCTACATTATCCCTTTCTCCTTTTTTATAAAGGGGTTTCACTACTGAGTACTTTAATCTGTTAGGAAACTGACCATTCTGAAAGGAAAAATTACAAATATGGCTTAGTACTGGGCTAACATATGGAGAACAGTACTTTAGAATTCTGCTAGATACCCCATCATATCCACAAGAGTCCTTAGTCTTTAGTGATTTAATTATTGACTCAATCTCACCTATGGAAGTATCATGAAGGATCATTTCAGGCAACAGCCTCGGAAACGCATTTTCTAAAAACGTTATATGATTACCTGTAGAAACTAGAGTTTTGTTTAGTTCCTCTACTATATTCAGAAAGTGATTATTGAATATTGCACATATATCTAACTTGTCAGTAACAGAAACATTCCTTCTACGCACTGACGTTATATCTTCTACCTGCTGCTCCTGACCAGACACTTCCTTCACGACTGACCAGATAGTTTTAATTTTATCCCGAGAGTTTGCTATTCTTTTTGCGTACCACATACTTTTTGCATTCTTAATGACATTTTTCAGAACCTTACAGTACTGTTTGTAATGAGCTACTGCATCTTCATTCTGACTGCTTCTAACATTTTGATACAACTCCCGCTTAGTTCTACATGATACTCTTATCCCCTTTGTCATCCACCCTGGCTGTCTGTTACTGAAAGTACCCTGTTTTGAGCGTTCTAGCGGAAAGCAACTTTCAAACAGCATAATAAATGTGTTCAGAAAAGCATTATATTTATCATCTGCATTATCAGCACTATAAACATCCTGCCATTCTTGTTCCTTAATTAGGCTTAAAAAGGTCTCAATTGCAACTGGATTAACTTTTCTGAGTAGTTGATATTTATGTTTAACATTTGTTTGAGAACAAATACTTTTTAGAATTAAAAGTTGGGCATCGTGGTCTGATAGGCCATTTACTATTCTGCTGACAGAGTGCCCCTCTAATAATGAAGAATGAACAAAAATATTGTCAATGGTAGAACTGCTATTTCCTTGCACTCTCGTTGGAAAAAATACTGTTTGCATCATGTTATAGGAATTAAATAGATCTAACAGCTGACTTTTCCTTGAGCTATCACCTATACAATTAATGTTGAAATCTCCACACACAATTAAATTTTTATACTTCCTATACAGTGACTCCAGAACCAATTCCAGCTTGGGCAGAAACATTTTAAAATCTGAGTCAGGGGATCTATAAATAACAACTATTACTAGTTTAGTTCCATTAACATTAACAACTCCTGCACAACATTCAAATATCTGTTCTGTGCAGTGTTTAGAAAAATCGATTGACTCCGATGAAAAATCGTTTTTTACATACATGGCCACTCCCCCACACTGTAAAGAACTCCTAGAGTAGAAGGCAGCTAACCTGTATCCTGGCAAAGGAAGTCTCTTAATTGTCACACCACTTAAAAAGTGCTCTGAAATTCCAATAATGTCAGAATCAGTATCAATAAGCATTTCATTAACTTTATCTCTGATACCCTGTATATTTTGATGAAAAACAGTAATTCCCTTATTACTTATATTCTTCAACGTGTGCTCAACTAGATTGACAGTTTTTTTTCTTTTGGTGAGCATAATTTGTTCATAAGAACAGACAAACTAGTTATCAGTGGGGAATAGTGTGCCGTGCACTGAAGTAAAGTGAGATTTTAATGTGAATGACCCCCTTGTGTGTGTAACGAATTAAAGTCCCTCTGACGCGAAGGCATAATAGGTGGTGTTCGTCGACTGCAGCCAGGATAATTTGGGATTGCTGAGTGTACCACTGTTCCCTAAGTTGTCCCTGAAATCCACACAGATTTGTGATACGAAACAAGAGATTTTATTTGAGTTGCTAGTCGTATAACTGGCTTCATGCAGCCAGCAATAAATCTCTCGTGCACCTAACTCTTCATTTCAGTATAGAACCTGCATACCACGACCTCAGTTATTTGCCGCATGTATCCCAGTCTATTTTTCTCTACAATTTTTTCCCTTACAATTATCTCTAATACCATGAAGATCATTCCTTGATGTCTTAACGTACGTCCTGACATCATGTGCCTTCTTACTAGAGTTTCTTTGCTATTTCTTCCTCACCATTTATCATTCATTTTCAGTCCACCTAATTTTCAGTTATTGTGTAGCAAAACACCGCAAACGCTTCGTTCCTTTTTTGTTCCAATTGTCCCAAAGTCCACGTTTCACTTCCAAAAAAGAACTGTGCTTTAAACATACATTCTCATATTTCTTTCCCTCAAAAAAAATTTCTGATACCATAACCATGACTGTCCTCTGGTAGTATACCTTTTCCTTTTATGTCCTCCTTGTTCTTCTGTGGGTTTCTTTTCTTATAAGGTAGTACAGGATTTTTGTGAATAAGGTAGTACAGGATTTTTGTGAGGCAGATGACAAGAGTTCAAATACTTGAGACCTTTGTTTACCCGCGATAACAGCATAGAAATGGGCATCAAGGAAACAATACCGGTGGAAATGAAATGCATATATCTTCTTAGGGAGGTATTCGGCTCAGAATTAATATCGATCAATAACAAGATACGAATCTACTACACAGAAGTCACGTGTGTTTTTAGTATAGTCTATAATTCAGAAGTGAATTTTACAGCGCTTTTATTTCTTACATACAATTTTCATTATTGTAAGTACACCCCGAAAGGAAAAAGCAAGGAGAATAAGAAACAAAAATAATGATAAACATCAATGTTGGTGATCACGAAGAAGGTCAAGTTAGGGAAATCTGCTAACATACTTACACATCCAATGATCGCAGGTGCTATAGGCAATGCGCTGTTTAGAAAAGCTGCTTGATTTCTTTCTCGGTTCTTGCAAGAGTATCCAATCCATCAAACTGTGAGGTGTTTTATCCGATCATTCATCCATGGCTGATTTGGTCCTCCAATGAGGTGTTTGCTGTTTGGTTTCCCCGTTAAGTTCAAATCAAATGTTTGTTAAGCTTAAGGGACTTAACTGCGGGGTCATCAGTCCCTAAACTTACAAACTGCTTATGAACTACCTTATACTAAAGACGACAGAAACATCCATGCCCGAGGGGGGGATTCGAACCCCCGAGCGTAGTGTCCGTGCAGACCGTGACTGGAGCGCCTTAGTCCCCTCGACCACTGCGGCCGGCGTTTCACAGCTATTCTCAGAATTCAAAGGCTGAGACCGATAGAATTCTTTTGTAAATATGCGGTCTTAAAAGAGATGCAACTTTCTTTCAGAAGGCTGGCCTGACATCCAATCTGAAACTGAATTTGTCTAAGCAAATAGGTAAATTCCCTTCAGTTAGCCACACCGCATTCAACATCACAATACCAAGGATATCAAGTCAAATCTTAGCATGGTATAACAAATAATAGAGGCTATCGGTTGTTCAGTTCACACTTACCCGTCTCAAAATATAGACGACAATGAGTTTGTAGCAAAAGAGACTTTTTAAACGCAGTAAAGATGAACAAGAAGTTTCAGCTCTTGATCTAGATTCCAAGTTTACTGAAGCTTTTTTCCTTGTTTGGGTCCATTCTACCATCTCCGAAAATATGGAATTCTCGCTACTGCACAATCAGCTTAACAGATAATACATCCAAGCTACTGACGGGAATATTGTGTATTGTGGAGGTGAATGCAAAAGAAAATTGAGAATCTGTTACATGAGCATCAGTTTAACTTAAGGAAAGGTAAAAGCACCAGAGAGGCCGTCCTGATAGTGTTCTTGCTAATGGAAGTGAGACTGAAGAAAAAGTCAAAGGCTTTCATGGGATGTTTCGAGTAAGGAAAAACGTCTGACAATATAAAACGGTGCAAGATGTTAGAAATTCTGAGAAAAGGAGGAATATGCTTAAAGAAAGACTGCTAATACTTAGTTTTTGCAAGAAACATGTAGTAATAATAAGACAGGAAGACCGAGAACGAAATCTGCCAATGCAAACTCGAAATTAAATTCTTTGTGAAAGGATATAACGATAAGATTCGCTGATTACATCGATATCGTCAGCGGAAGTGACGAAGAGATAGGGAGTCTATTGAATTGAATTACTCGATCCCTTATTTTATTCAAGATACACTTGAAATTTCTTTTCTCCCTCATTATTTTCTGTACCTCCTCATCATTTACATAATACACCCATGTAAAATTCAGAATTCGATTGTAGTACCATATTTCGAAAGCTTTTATCATCTTATTATCTTTATTATTCTCGAAACGCGGAGAAATTTCTATTCACTTGCAGTAGAAACTTCGCGCTTACACTGATGTTAAGTCTAATTTTTCGGGTGCTCATTATAACCCAATTTTAAGTTTATTAATGTTACTGCATTAACATCATATATATTTATTAGATAACTTTAGTGTCTCGTTTGAACTTTGTGTTTAGCTAAATCTCGTAAATAAATTTGTAAACAACAAAGACTGCAAAGTATTTGAGCTGCCGTAGGAAAGTTAGTTCCGGTGTTCTATGCAGTTGTTGTGAAATATGGGTTTACATGGCAGAACGCAGCGCCATGGAGATTGGGAAAATAAATGAGACTCTTCCATTTTATTGGAAAGTTTTCTCGAGGGACAGAAAAGTAGCAGAACATCAGAAGAAGATTAGAGCCCTTCCCCATGAATTAGATTGCGCCAGTGAGGCACAGACGAGGTCAAGGTGAGATAAAGGTGAGGAGAAATGGGATGTGGTAGCAGGAATTAGGAGCCTCAGAAAGAGGACAGTATCTGACAGCTTCATTAGTGGCACAAACAAGATATTTGCCTTGCTACCACTGTCAAATAAGGAAGAGACTCCAATAGAACTATAACTAGGCGACAGACAATACACTCTGAATAGGAAACCAACTGTTTCAAAAGAACTGGAAAGTAGGGGAAGAGTTCTGTTGTTAGGCGGTAGCCATGGAAAATGTGTGCGTGGAGGTTGCAAGTAAAATTAGGTGACAGATACCAGGTCACAAACTTTTTCAAGCCAAGTGTATGTCTTATCTAGGTAGTAGATGGTATAGGATCCTTATACAAGGGCTTTACAAAGCTGGATCTTGGTGTGTTAGTGGGTGGGAAGGGAAAAGGCATTGATAGAGACTGGGGTTACAAAACTGAAAGTGCCCTTATAAGAATAGCTTCTGCTACGACTCAGACAAAAATCGTGGGGTATGAACGGCCTCAGTTAAACAGCTATGTGAGGAGTCATCCATCCAGAAATGTTTGACTTAAATTAGATACAATGGAATTGTTCTGCTACTAATATGATTTCTTAATGACATTCATTCTCGATTATGATTCAACGTCATGTGAAAGGTGTAACGAAACTAATGAAAAACTCAGAAGAGGATTCATGTAACTAACTATACGAGGCTTCAAGTCTTATACAGGTGAAAAGATTCATAACATTACTAAATCTGTATTTGCGTGAAAATTTCCGCGTAGTTGAAAATAGATCATCCAACTACAGATTTAAGTTAATTAGTGTCGTCTTCAGTCTCAGTACCACATTTTATCATTACAAAAACTTGAGTGCAACACGGCTGAGTCTGGGATATTTCGCAACAGAAAACGATAGACTCAACGTTTTTTATATTCCCGCGCGGCTTTCTTTCTTTCTCTCTCTCTCTCTCTCTCATTACTATCGTTTAAAAGTAAACTCATTATCTTATCCGCCATTTTGAGTTCAACCAAGGAGTGATCAAAGAAGAAATTCTAGAAACATATGGTTCTTAGTGTGTATGAAACGGAGCCGATGTGTCCACAACAATTAATGACGCATATGTTATGAAAACGGCTCCATCTATCTATGTTGATCGTTCGTAAATGTACCATGGCAATGTGGTAAGTGATTACAAGGCCAAAGACGCTCTCTTTTAAGTCTCTAAAGAAAAAGGGGAAAAAAATACCACGTCCGAATAGTACAGAAAGTGTTGATGATTCTCACATAAATGCGATACTAAGAAATTTACATGCATCAGGGCTACAGCAACAGCCAGATTTCACAAGCGCATGTTTGCCGTTTGTGGCTTAGTAACGGGAAAATTATCCGGCTCCTTAAGAGACACAATATCGTGTCTTACAAAATTAAGACAGCTGTTGAGACCTGTGAAACGTGATGTAGGCGCTAGAACGCAGCCGGCCGTGGTGGCCGCGGGGACTGAGGCGCTTCAGTCACGGTCTGCTCGGCCACTACGGTCGGGGGTTCGAATCCCCCCTCGGGCATGGATATTCGTGCCGTCCTAGTTCGTAAGTAGTTCATAAGTAGTTTGTAAGTTTAGGGACTGATGACCCCGTAGTTAAGTCCCATAAGCTTAACAAACATTCGATTCCTAGAACGCATGATGTATACAAAACACCTTCAGGGTGTGAGACAGTTTTACATCGGGCAACAGTGCATGCTATTGAACGGCGCTGTGTTGAATTACAATTACTTTCCGGGACAGTGTAATAAAAGAGGCGACGGAGGTTAAAATACGCAAATAAATAAATAAATAAATAATCTTTGCAGCTTGCAGCTAAGCACAGTCTGGTACTCGGCCATCGGACGGTTGAAGCGGGCGCGGCAGGCACGCGACCAAAACAGTGGCCGAGGAGATCTCGTCCGAAAGCTCGAGAGTTTCAAAGCACTTACAGAGCTGGAAGCCCGAGGGAATTTTATCAACAAAAGGTAAGAGGTAGAGGATATTTTTAATAGTTATTTTTGGAGAAAGTGGAGAAAACATGATCTAGAAATTCATTAAAAGAGGCTAGGCTATTAATGTAAAAGACCATACCTAAGAAATTAAATAAAAAACCAAACCCACTAAACAGTAAAAGCTCGCATGGATTCAATGGTATTTTCAGCTGAGTTTTAAAATCTTGTTCCCTACAAATTGGATTCTCGCCCATATACAGGGTGTTTCACTAAGTGTGTTTGCCTCTGTAACTTATAAAATAATAGGTGACGGGAAATTTTAATGGGGTAGGTCAACACAAGAAATGTTACACTTTCTGCAGAGCTATGAAAATAGTTTATTGTATCATTTTCCAAAGAGTTACAGCACAAAGATATAATTTTTTTAATGAAACAATAGTTTTTTTTTCTATCGTGCACTGGATTCGTTGAAAACAGCAGCGTCCAAATCAATTTAAACTACATTCCTATCACTGTTAGTTTGGGAGCTACAACGCTTCAAAGTTTAGGGGGCGGAGGCTACGACAGCGTAGCTGGTGGTCATGAGACAGTGGGCCATGCCCCAGGGAATAGCCACTCGGCCAGTTGTCTCAAAAAGGAATCCGTCCGCTTGATCGAGTGTCACCCTGCCTCCCATAAGTTTGAATTATTGTGAAAATCGGAGTATGTATCCATTATATCACACAGTCCAAATGAAATAACATTATGTGTTAATACATTTAAGACACTGACCACAGAAAATTTCAGTCACTTCAGTACTCAGCAGTATATCAATTTTCAAATATGAACTGGGATACTTCAGCGGCTCTTCCGCGATGGTTCGTGTTCATAGTGCCGCTACGGTTATATGTTTCTCCACTAGGCGCGCTTATGTCGGTCCAAGTGCCAGAAAAAAAAATCCTTTTACATATACATTAGCCAGTGAAATTAGCATATAAATATGGATTAATCATGCTAGGCATTGTATTGATTGTGTTTAATAAGCTGTTTAATATTTCTTTATTTAATATCCAACGTTACAACCAATGCTTTAAAGGAGTCCTACTGCGAAACAATGATTTGAGTGACTTGGTAATCTACACGGAATCCACTGGCCAAAGTCTTCTACATCTACTTAACCTACGAACGTAATTATATACTAATCCACTATCCTACCGCTTCAGTGGTACAGTTGTGCCAGTTATATTTAATGTAGCTCTAACTTTCGTCTAAGGTGAAATCTGGTGATACTACACCTAACCCTCGAGACCAGAGGATGCCTATTCCGAGCCGCGGCGGAGTGGCCGAGAGCATTGAGGCACTATGCTCCGATGCGCAAAGCCGTTCCCCGTCGGGTGTTCGAAGCCACTCTCCGGCATGCATGTTTGTGTTGTCTTTACTATAAGTTAGTTTATAAGTAGCTTGTAAGTTTAGGAACTGATGACCCAGCAGTCAAGTTCCAGAAGCTTAACAAACATTTGAACATTTGGCTGATTCCACCATTACTGGCTGCATGACAGATGCAGCTGTTATCATTGGCGTGTGAGCACATACAACACAGCAACCCGTAAAATAATCAAACACAGATTTTTATAGATATACAGGATGTATAAAAAAGGATGGCGTAAGCTTATACGGTTCAAAGTACAGGATAATAGGATCAAAAATATCCGAGTAAACATGGGCCCGTAAACGAGCCGTTTGCGAGATAATTACGAATGTATGGTTGCAAGCCGCCACTGACGTCAATATAAACATCTGCCTAGTTAGTTCATCAGTAATTTGAAATTTAGACTTTTACTATTGAAATGTACATAGCATTTAGTTCACATTTCATTGACTTTATAGTAAACATTGTTCTAGTTAATAGAAATTAATTTGAAATTGTAGTGTCAGGCTTTACTTCACATTGAGTTCACATCTCACTTATGGGTTACCTGTTACGTGTCTTCCTTGCACCTCGATGCAATACTGTCCTGGTCTCTGCAATTAATTTCGGAATTCCTGACAAGTGTGTACAACCATCCACTCCAATTCTTGAACCGTGTTAACGGGTGTGCTGTACACTTCGGCTTTGAGGTGACTTCAGACACAAAAATTGAAAGGATTCAGATCAGATGATCATAGAAGTCAAGGTACAGGGACGCTTAGACCTATCCACCTTCGGTCGTATCTGCGCGTTAGATGCCGTATCACAGCAGCAGCAAAATGTGCCTGTCCCACATACTCTGACGTTGCTGAAGGGGAACATCCTGAAGCAATCCGAAAAGATAATGAAGTCTAAATTTCAAATTAATGTGTAGTGGCTAGGACGATGTTTCCAATGACGCCAGTGGCGGCTTAGAAATATACATTCGTAATTATTTCCCAAACGGCTCGGTTTGGGACCCATTTTTACTAGGACATTTTTCTTCTATTATCGTGTACTTTTGATACACCCTGTAGATTATAAATTCAATTTGTGTGAGCTCGTTGCCGGTTGGTAGTAAATAAATAATATAAAAAATAAAAATAAAATAAAACCTCGGTCATCTGGGAGGATCAACGCACTTCCTGTGGTAGTCACTCTGCCCTGTTTATCAAATCTTGAAATAGAATGATACTTTCACTCTGCATCAGAGTGTGCGCTGATATGAAACTTCCTGGCAGATTAAAATTGTGTGCCGGAAGCGGGACTCGAACCTGGGACCCGTACCTTTCGCGGGGAAGCACTTTACCATTGAACTATCCCGACACGTCACACGGTCCGTTCTCACAACTTCAATTCTGCCAGTACCTCACCTCCTACTTCCCTAAGTACTCCTGCGAACCTTGCAAGAGTAGCACTCCTGGAAGAAAGGATATGGTGGAGACATGGCTTAGACAGAGCCTAAAGGATGTTTCCAGAATGTAACATTCACTCTGCAGTGGAGTGTGCAGATATGAAACTTTCAGGCAGTTTAAAATTGTGTGCCGAACCGGAACTCGAACTTGGGACCTTTGCCTATCGCGAGCAAGCGCTCTACCAAGTTTGGAAAGTAGGAGGTGAGATACTGGCAGAATTGAAGTTGTGAGGACGTACCGTGAGTCGTGTCGGTATAGCTGAGTGGTAGACCGCTTGCCCGCGAAATGCAAAGGTGCCAGGTTCGAGTCCCGGTTCCGACACACAATTTTAATCTGCCAGGAGGTTTAAAATTTTCAGATGTTTGTAGAGCTATGGGACTGAACTAGTCTGGTTATCAAGCCCTACTCTTACAATCTACCTTAACGCAAACTAAAAAACGGCAAGCACACACACTCATGGCCGAGGGAGAACTCGAACCTCCGACCGTGACCAATCTTGCGCTTCGCAGCAAGGCGCCTTAGACCGCTCGGCCACTCCACCGCGACGCCCTGTATATCCCCAGGCCTATTTCCCCAATACCTGACAGTGTTATTATTGCGTTCTCGGACGCCCCTACTCCGACACTGTCCCTCTAAGAACAGCCGCTTAGCAATGCTGATGGCTGACTCATGCCCTCTTCTCGACAGCCTCTCTCTCTCTCTGTCGAAGAACTCTCGCGCACGTCGTCTCTGCTGCCCCCTCGCCGGGAGGTAGCGAGCGAGTAAGGGGGGCCGAGGTCCCGCCCCTTAACTGCGTTTAAGAGTAACACAAACGTCAATTTATAAGCCATTACCGATAAATGCGGCGTAATTGAGTGGTGCCCTCTTGTTTGTCGACGGCTCCTCGGCGCTGCGTCGCGTCTCGCCTCTGGCGGCGCGTTATTGGCTCGGCCCCGGGAGGGGGGGGGGAGGGGTGGCGAGGGGGCGGGCCCCAGCAGGCGCGCGCTCTTCTGACTGACTTCATGTTTAACTTCGTTTGCCCACTTGCGCGTCGAGTATCAGTCCTTTGTTTGCCGGGCGCGGCGAGGGCCGCAGCAGCGCGCCGGCTTCCAAATCAAAAGGGCGAGAGCGGGGGCGGCGGGGCCGGAGGGGGAGGCGACGCAGCAACCCCGCCGGACGGCGGCAGGGCAAGTCGCAAAGCGGTGCGCGCACCCGGCAAACACACCCCGAAAACTCGCCCCGCGCACCGCGCCGGCGCGGCCGAGCGCATCCCAACCCACCTCCCCACCCACCCCCTGCCGAGCCGTGACGAGTAAATGAAAACGCAGATTGAATTAAGTCAAGTCAGTCAACGCTCCATACTCCAATAATGATTTTTTGGAATCGAATTATTACTCTATTTTCGGTTAACACGGTTCGGCAGCCCCGCGGGGGTCGGGGGAGTGCAGCGCGCCGCCCCCCGTCTTGCCGCCGCGGCGTTTTAGAGCCCGCCGCCCCCGACCCCCGGCGCTGAAAGCTGTTAACGCGCGCTGCCGCCATTGTGTGACGCGTTATCGGTTGCGCGGTGACGGGATGGCACTTTTAAAAGTTTTGCGCGGCGCCGGCGGTGGCGGCGCGGTTTAAGTGGGGGTGGGCGCAGCCCCCGCGGGCCGGAGATGAGGCGGCCGCAGACGCGCTAGCGTGGCCTCCACTGCCGCTAACGCTTCCGCTGTCGTTCTAATTGCAGCGGCCGCGCATTAGTCGCCGCTGAAAGCCCGCCGGACCGCCGCGCCGCGCCTCCAAAACCTTTTACAGCGGCGCGCGGGGAAAAAAATATGTGTTTGCGGCTCCGACGTGAGTGACAAGTCGGTAATATAATTCCGCTAACGTGCTAGCAGCCGGCAGGAACGCAGGAGAAAGCCCCGGTACTGGCTGCTGCGCTTCCGACGTTTCGTGCGGTTTCTGGGAGTGAGCCAACGGAACGTTTCAGATTCAAGAGGCTTAGGCCTCTCACTACGGAGCTGTTTGCTGCAGCGCGCCAACCGCGTGGACGGCTCTGGGCGTGTCTCCACTAGACAGTGTAAATTATTTATGAAGGAGGGAAAGGAGAAACCAAAGAATTGACAGTGGCTGCATTAACCAAAGTGACAACTGAAAATGTGAGCCTGGCCGGGGATCCAACCCAGGTCTCCCGCTTCTGGACAGGACAGTGGTCACCTTAACCACATGGTATACGATCGTTGGTTCAGTTCGTTGGATATTTGGCTCAGCTGTCGCTCTAATTGCAGCGGCCGCGCATTAGTCGCCGCTGAAAGCCCGCCGGACCGCCGCGCCTCCAAAACCTTTTACAGCGGCGCGCGGCAAAAATGTGTTTGCGGCTCCGACGTGAGTGACAAGTCGGTAATATAATTCCGCAAACGTGCCTGCAGCCACCGGGAACGCAGGTGAAAGCTCCGGTACTGGCTCCTGCGCTTTCGACGTTTCGTTAGGTTTCTGGGAGTGAGCCAACGGAACGTTTCAAATTCGTCTTAAGGCTAGTCTACACGACGACACCAGGTTGCGACACTCGTTTCATGAAATGATTGCGCGCAACTGGTTTCGTGCATGTCTGTAGACACGGCGCCAATACTATACATTTCAGTTTCGTTGTTTTGTGAGTGCCGTAGTCACCGTAGAATGAAAGTTTTGGTAGCTGTAAAAGTTGTGGCGGAGCTATTGCTTCTCTGTGGGAAGTCGCTCCATAAGACTAAACATAAAAAGACTAAGAAACGTGTTTGGGTTTGTGACTGGATTAAAAAAGACGTCAGATAGGTTACTGAAAAAAAATTGTGATCGAAGACCGTAGAAGTTATTTTAATCAACTCAGAATGTCACCAGAGCAGTTTACGTTCCTTTTAAACAGAGTTAGTAATGCAATAAAGAAACAAGATACTGTTATGCGTGAAGCATTGCCACCAGAACTGAAATTACAAATTGCATTACGTTTCTTGTCAAATAGATATCTCTACAATACCTGTACCGTGTTCTCAAATCCACAATTGCCATAGTTCGTTTGTATAGGTATTTGGAATAGAATGTACTTTAGTCTGCAATTCACTAATCGTCAACCCATCAATATTTAATTCACGAATAATTGCTTCAAGAGCACTAACACGCCGCTGCTTATTCCTGAAATTTTCATCGTTAAAATGGCACAAACACCTTTGCATTGCATATATGTTCAAAAACCATATTATTTCTTCCTTTCCCCCTTTATGTTGTGTTATGTTCTGTATTCGTTATCACCTAACCTAAAAACACGCGCTATAAGTTTCGCCAAAGTTGGAAGGTGCCGAAACTGTTTAGTTTCGCCAACGAGTTGCGCGAACGCCTGCCGCGCATGCGCACTGGCCAGTAGCGCAGTTTCATGAAACCTAGTGTCGTCGTGTATACTAGCCTTTACAGCAAGCTTAAGGCCGTTTCACACCGCGGTCACACTATGTCACGTGACGTCACGTGACAGACGTCTCGTGACTGACGTGCAATTCACACCGCCACCGACGTCTGTGAGCTATTAGGTCATCGTTCCTGCTCTAGTCAGTTCAGGTGAAACAGGTAACATGGCAGGCGGTCTGTGGCGCGACAGCACGTTTACTAAAAGTGTGCCTTGGTTGGGTGATGGCGAAAGTAGTGCAAGTAGTGATGACGAAGACATGCTGTTCTACTCTGTAACAAACCGAACGCACTGGGTACATCCCATCAATCAGAGACGGGAAAAGTGTGGCGAGTATCATCATCTGATAGAGGACTTCGAGCTTCAAAATGTTCAAATGTTTGTAAATCTATCGGACTAAACTGCGTGGTCATCAGTCCGTAGCTTACAAACTACTTATACCTAGGTAAACTAACCTAAGTACAAACACACACACCCATGCCCCAGGGAGGACTCGAACCTCCACGGCGAACAACCGCGCGCTCCGCAGCGAGACGCTTTGGACCGCTCGGCTACTCCACCGCGGCGACTTCGAGCTAGATGATTACAGACTCACGACATATTTTCGGCTTTCTAAACCTGAGTTTGAAGAGATATTAACACTGATAAATAACGATATTAGTAAAAAAGACACCAACTGCAGGAGATCTATTTCCAGCAGAGAGAGAGAGAGAGAGAGAGAGAGATTGGCGCTATGCCTAAGGTAAGTTTACTAATACTGGATACAATCAATCTTTGAAATCGTACTGCAGTCGTGACATAATTTTGGTAAAAAAAGGAAACATTTAAACAGTTACTGATTTCCTTTGAATATCAGCTTCTATTTTCATTTAATTATCTTTACGTCAAAACAAATACTTTTTTAGTGTAAAGGAAAAATAAATTAACAGTTAATGGTAGTGGCTGCCTAGTTCGATTTTTTCCCCTAATTCCTAAACTTTCATTAAACTGTTCTCCTATGACCTTCAACCAAAACTAATTCTCTACAAAATATTGATGTAACGAGTTAAAACACGAAACTGAGAGACAATGTGTGAAGTGGTCATGCGCGCAACAGTGTAGTGGGCCACTTTGCATGCGCAAGGCAGTGTAGTGGGCCACTGCGCATGCGCGAGGCCACAGACGTCGACAGAAAGGAGACGTTGACAGGTTTTGAAAGGATCGGTCACGGAGCGATCCCGCAGATTCGTCTGTCGACGTCTGTGGCGTCTGTGAGGCTCTGGGAGGTCCGTGTGAACTACACCATTTTAAACTATGGAAACAGATCTGTAGAAAAGTCTGTCACGTGACGTCACGTGACATAGTGTGACCGCGGTGTGAAACGGTCTTTAGGCATCTCAATACGGAGCTGTTTGCTGTAGCGTGCCAGCCACGTGGGCCGCTCTCAGCGTGTCTCCACTAGACAGTGTAAATTATTTATGAAGGAGGGAAGGAGAAAGGAAAGGATTGACAGTGGCTGCATTACGGCACTGAAATTAAACAATAATGACAACTGAAAATGTTAGCCTGGCCGGGAATCGAACCCAGGTCTCCCGCTGCAGGACAGTGGTCACCTTAACCACATAATTTATTTATTTATTTGTGATCTATGGGTAGTTCTGTCCGTTGCGGACGCTGATCGTGTTCGTTCGGTCGTTCTTGTTCGATGGGTGTTTGTCTCAGCTTTTTTATTACAGAGGGCGTTGAGCCCTCTGACCGGGCACGCTGAGCCACTGCGCCCGGCACCCTCTTGGCTACATGCCTCAGTCTTGCACAAGTCGCACACTATGGCTATAGCGTCCCTATCGTTACAGGTCTGCGCAGATAACAAAAGTGTTATGCGCAAGCGCACCACACCCGCAAGGCCCATATCCACGTCTCCTGCATCCGTGAACTGTATTGTGAAGCTATTAGTACAACTAGCAAAGACAAGCGGTGCTGTAGTTCAGCTTGTGTTTTTACATTGTGACAAAACAGCGAATCGTACACATCTAACATTCACGCTCACGGCACTGACAACTGCTGTCGCATATACAAATAGTTAGTAGTTAAAGGGTTAAAGACGACTCCAGCATGTGACTAATAGAAAAAGTGCTTCTCTTCCCAGGCAACACATTTGCTGTGGGAAGTCTAAACCGACGACCTGCCTGAACTAATTCGGCGCCTTAGGCAAATTATTTTAATGACACTCCATTAAAAAAAACGCAATAAAACAATGTAAAATACACATTGCATCTTTTTTATTAATATACATAATTACGACATGTACATTACTTAAACATATTTCACCATTAAAATGGGATACAAGTGGTTCGGATTCGTCATAGAACTGCAGGTCCTCTTTCCCCGGTTGGATAACTGGGCTAGGTTAAGGACACGCAAGTCAGTAGCGTCCAATCGAAAGACTTGCACCAAGCCACTGAGCCACATGAAATTATTATTATTATTATTATACACTTTTATACAATGTCACTTTTTCGTCGTTTTTACATTTTGTCTTTTAAAAAGGTTTTGGTTGATAGTTTACAATAATTGTTACAATTATAAGATTCATTATACAGAGTCACACAAAATTCACTTTTCTTGCCTCGGCTTCTGTAAAATCTGAGACGATGTCCTTTAAATCAATTTTGTCTGTTATTTCTCGCTGAATTGACAAAGTTTCCAACCCCACAAGTCTTTCTTGAGTCATTGTGATCGCAGATATTTTAATAGTTTTAATTTCGCTAACCACTAGCTGCAGACGCAGGAAGAGTAAGCAACAGTCTCAGTGCAGTAACCAAATTAGGTACAATGTCTGTAAGTCCATTTTTACAAATGTAACTCAGAATGTCCTGTGAACCTGAGTTATTGGGAACTCTTTTAGCCACGGCGAAGTGGCCATATGCATTGAGGCGCTTTGCTCTAATGCGCGAGGCCGCTCCCCGTCGGGGGTCGAATCCCCCTCGGGCATGGATATTTGTGCCGTCCTTAGTCTTAGTTAGTTCATAAGTAGTTTGTAAGTTTAGGGACTGATGACCCCGTAGTTAAGTCCCATAGACTTTACAAACGTTTGAACATTTAGAGTCTTTGTGACTTAGAGACTCTTCCAAATTAACACATTCTTCAAGAACAGCTTTAGGAGTTTTATTTTGTACATCATGCATGTTGTACAGACAGCCAAATACACGATTTGTGTTGTTAATCTGATGAAATCTCTCGTCAATTGAATTTATTGCAGTATAGCCATCTTTGATCACGGGATGATTAGGTGCAAACTGCTACTCGTCTATTCATTAAACGCTTACTAGCAAAATTCTGAAGAATCAGCGAGAATGCATGTAACATTGAATTGCGTTTTTTCTCTTGCTTTTTGCTTTGTCTGCGTGTGGTGACAGGGAATTCATCACTCTTGGAACGGCAGCACAATAGCAAAGTAAACCGCAAGGCGAGCGCACAAGAGATCCTCGTGCGCGACAAATTCCCCCCCCCCCCCCTAAATTAGAGCGCCCTCGGCATTTGCCTAGTTTGCCTATGTGGATGGGCCGGCCCTGTCTAAACCACGATTGTCGGCTTGAGCATGACAAGGGATGAACAAATGAACAGCCTTTACGAGGCTAAACAAGTATAAATTTTTGTACCACTGTTAGTTAACTGTGAATACGGTCCGTCCGCAAAGTTTTAGCTGCTGTGATGATTTGGGCCGCGGCGGATTAGTCATGCGTACTGCGGCGTCGTGGCGGGTGGGGGGGGAGGGGGTTCGAGTCCCCCCTCGTGCGTGGGTTTTTCTGATGTCCTTAGGTTAGTTTACCTTAAATATGAATAGCAGAGTTTGTCCGTCTTTGCAACTACAATAAAAATGAGATTTTTCTCACCAGAAGCGTTTCGTTTTAATGATAGTGAAACATCTTCAGTGGTCTGTAATAATAGAAATCTACAGTTTATTTTGTTTATAGATCGAAAACAGTTCGTTAACGAAACATGAAAAGTAGGCCTAACAGTGTAGTAGTAGTAAAGTAGAAAAATAGTAACAGTGAAACTTCTTCACAATGAATATATAGTACCTTAATTATTAAAAAAAAAGCCAACTGACAAATTTCTCCCCTCTAACAACCACCACCCCACCTCCTATCCATCACTTTTGTCGTCCGTCTCACTTCACATCACACCTTACCACCATTCAGTCATCTTTCCCTACTACTCAACCCCCAACCCCCACCAATAATAATAACAATACTAATAATATAAAAATAAATAAATAAATAAATAGAAACTTCTCCATTATGCTGTTTCACTAAGTGTGTTTGCCTCTGTAACTTATAAAATAATAGGTGACGGGAAATTTTAATGCGGTTGGTCAACACACTTTCTGCGGAGCTATGAACATAGATTATTGTATCATTTTCCAAAGAGTTATAGCACAAAGATATAATTTTTTAAATGGAAGAATAGTTTTATCTATTGTGCATTGGATTCGTTGAAACCAGCTGCGTCCACATCAATTTAAACTACATTCCTATCACTGTTAGTTTGGGAGCTACAATCCTTCAAAGTTTCAGGGGCAGATACCATACGCTGTACATAATACATGGCTGTGTGGTGGGTGATGTATGTTATGGCGGTAGGAAGTTGATTTACATGAGATGATCCAATGTGTGTCCATGTTTCTCTATGCATAATGCAATGTGCCGTCGAAAGGATCTGCGGACGAGATGTATAACATCGCCGGTGTGACCGAGCGACGTGCGTCCTCGATGCGCCGTTTTAGATCATCTGGGGATGTGGGCTCAGTGACATAAACATGATCCCTTAGATATCCTCACAAAAAGAAATCTACTGGTGTTAAATCGGGCGACCTTGCAGGCCATGAATGAGGACCATAGCGCCCCAACCATCTTCCTGCAAACCTATTGTTTAGTTCTTCCACAACAGCATGCGCAGAATGGGCTGGGTTTTAGATCATTTGGGGATGTGGGCTCAGTGACATAAACACGATCCCTTAGATATCCCCACAAAAAGAAATCTACTGGTGTTAAATCGGGCGACCTTGCGGGCCATGAATGAGGATCATGGCGCCCCAACCATCTTCCTGCAAACCTGTTGTTTAGTTCTTCCACAACAGCATTCGCAGAATGGGCTGGGTGACCATCGTGCTGCATCCACATATTGACTCTCGTGTGTAGACACACATGTTCAAGTAGACCAACCAAACTATCGGATATAAAAGCGCGATATAATTCACCTGTCAGTGTACCTGGGAAGTAGTGTTGACCGATGATTTCATCCCCAAGGATTCCACACCACACGTTAATAGACCACCTACGTTGACGGTCGACAGGTCGTACCCACCGAGGATTGTCTGCGGCCCAGTAGTGCATGTTATGACGATTCACTGCACCATAATGTGTGAACGTGGACTCATCAGAGAACATAACACTTTGTAAAGACTCCAGCGTGAAATTACGCATGGCCCACTCACAGAATGTCACTCTTGCACGGAGATCGTTCCCATGCAGCTCCTGGGTCAGTGACAGGCGGTACAGGTGAAACCTGTGGCCGTGTACTATACGCCACACAGATGTGAGACTGACATCAGCGACTGCAGCAACGGTTCGTAAGCTGACATGAGGATCGTGGTGTAGCGCAGCTAAAACAAACACCTCCGTCTCCTCACTTCTTGCAGGTCTTCGTCTGTTACTGCGGCGCATTACCAAGCTGCCTGTTTCCCGAATTCTTTGTTCGGCACGTAAGAACGTAATGGCTGCCGGGGATCTTAGCCTAGGATATCTCACGGCATACGCCGTGGCTGCTTCAGTGGCATCGTGTCGGCACTCGCCGAGCATCAGCAACATGTCAACGTACTCGTTGTTCGTGTATGCCATCGTCATCCGATGTCAGTAACTGTGGTCAATTGAGCCCCGGTTGTTTGTGTGGCTCCAACTGTCGGGTATACGGCCGTGTGCGGCGACAGTCGGCAGCCTAACAGCGCATCGAGGAAGCTTCTCGCTCCGTGACACCGGCGACGTTACAACTCGGCCGCACCACATTTAGAAGGCGCATTGCATTATGCGCACCGTTTGTGGTATCTGCCCCTGAAACTTTGAAGGGTTGTAGCTCCCAAACTAACAGTGATAGGAATGTAGTTTACATTGATTTGGACGCAGCTGGTTTCAACGAATCCAATGCACGATAGAGAAAACTATTGTTCCATTAAAAAATTATATCTTTGTGCTGTAACTCTTTGGAAAATGATACAATAAACTATGTTCATAGCTTCGCAGAAAGTGTAACATTTCTTGTGTTGACCTACCGCATTAAAATTTCCCGTCACCTATTATTTTATAAGTTACAGAGGCAAACACACTTAGTGAAACACCATGCCAATAATTCCAGTCCGCTTACATCAAAACTAAACACACTAAAACATAATTTATTATAAAACATAGAAAAGAACTACATTCGTGATGTTGACAACACTCCAGTGACACACTGCAGACTCGGTCAAAACAAAAACAAACACGTCTGATCTGTGAACACAATTATGGGCAGTGCAAAAGTGACAGTGGAAGTAGTGGAAAAAACGACACAGCATCAAGAATCGGCGGTACTGCATGAAACAGACCGGCATTCCATGATGTGAAGCGAAAAGAAGATAGAATTTCCGTAAGTAACAAAACGTTAGGCCTACTTTTCATGTTTCGTTAACGAACTGTTTTCGATCTATAAACAAAATAAACTGTAGATTTCTATTATACAGATCACTCAAGATGTTTTACTATCATTAAAACGAAACGCGTATGTTGAGAAAAATCGCATTTTTAATGTAGTTGCAAAGACGGACAAACACTGCTATTCATAATTATGAAAGCAACTACGGATATTATGGCCACACAAACGAATAATAGTTTACCTTAGTTTAAGTAATTTGTAAGCTACGAACTAATAACCCAGCAGTTCACAAACATGTGAACATTTTTGCCCTGTTCTGTAAGTTAAAAAAAAAAAAAAATCAGAACACCTGTATTTCTTGCGTAGCGTTCCAATGAAGGAAGAAGAAAGTCAAGCGACAGTACGCCAGCACTGGCCATTCCAAAGAGATGGAGTATACATGGAGGGGCGATGACTTGATTTTTAGCTCTCACTGCGGTGGCACGCTATGCTATTAGTCGCCATATTTTCTGAAGTCTGGCAATAGCTTTCTAAAATCGAGCTAGTATTTGTGCGAACCATTGAGATAAGCAGTTCTCTGTGATATCATGCCTAGCGTTTGTGTAACGTTTACCAACAGATCAATAAGATTGCGAATTCTTTTGTTTAAATGAGTACTATTTAAATATTATATGCTGTATTTCGTTTTCCGCATTTCAATTATGTGTTTAATTTTATCAACATGTTTACTGCCACTTCTGTGTTAGTATTCCAGTGGAGATGATCACAGGATGCGGGTCTATGATGTCGCCCGTACATTTGTGTAGGATTACACATTTCTTTTTTTTCATTATTGGTTTTTTATGGGACAAAAATGCATGGTCATCAGTCCCTAGACTTATAGACTACTTAAACTAAATGATCTTAAGAACAACACATACACACACACACACACACACACACACACACACACACACACACACACACACACACACACACACATGTCCAAGAGAGGGCTAGAACCTCCGACGGGAAACAGTCGCCCAGGATTACACATTAACACAGGCAATAGGGAGATAGAAGAACAAACAACGATCGAAAGTATCTGATTTAAGGGCAGAGACAAATAGTGCCAAAGAAAGTGTCGATGGAAGAAAGCCACAGGTTCCGTAGTATGAGCAGTAGCGGTTATTTTGCTATGTGCGATAGACAGGCAATGATAAAGCTCTGCTATTATCAGGTATCGTGCAAAGTCGGTAGCACAGCTATGCTCGTCATAAGAATACAAGGGACTGATAACCGTTGCAGTTTAGTCCCTTCCAAAAACCACCACCAACAACAACAACATAAGAATATCAGCCCAAGTACTGCTGCGGTTTAGATGCACGGGATGGCTGCGTGGTCTAAGGCGTCGTGCTACGGCCTGGGAGGCTGTAACCTGCAGGAGGTTAGAGTCATCCCTCGGGCATGGGTGAATCTGTAGTTAATGTTACTTTAAGTAGTTTGTAAGTCTTGGGACTGATAAGCATAGCGATTTAGTCCAAAAGTTTTACAAACATTAGAACATTTGCTGCGGCTTGGCGCTGACAATCTCTCCCAGACCAGCTGCAGCATCTGCAGACAAAGTCGTCACAAGGTCGTTCTGTTGGTCATAGAATCGAGCTCAGTGTGTGGGGTACTGTTTGTGTTTGGTGTGATACTCGCCTTCCCTATGTTACCAGGAGGGTGATCGAGTGCATTCATCTGGCATTGCCAGATAGTATGCAGGAACTCGACCAACTGTCTGCCTAGTCTTACATCCTATACTTCCTTAATGATTGTCCTTAGTGAGGAATGGTTTTGGGCGATTGTGTTCCCACCTTTAGGTACAATCGAGGCTACCAAGAATCACATTGAAGGGATTGTTTAAGAGTCTTCAGTGTCACGTTTTAACGCAAATCTCCGTGACTATTCTCCATAAAGATCCATTGTGCTTGAGTATCGTGGATCGTTGTTTATGATATGTAGCACTACGTTCTGTATGATATGCATATGGCAGAAATATGTTGAAGCTGAGTATCCCGAGAAAGGAGCAACGTGCGTCATCAAACGCCAAACTGGTGCCGTGTACATAGACCTCGATACCCTCCTATTCATTGTGTTTTGCCCTTTGAGAGTTGGCTAGAATTGTTTGAGCCACACGTTTGCACATAGTTTGCAGTGAAGGCACGCCACCCCTATAAAACGCGAGTCGCGATTAGTTAGATGACTGCGCGCAGGATAAATTGGCCGGTAGATGCACAGATGATTGGGCAACCGCGGGGAGAGCAGTAATGGTGGGGGAAGGGACCAGCGATGGAGGGGATGTGCCGCACTAAACTGAAGCCTACATCCCACTACCTGCTGGGGTTGTATAAACTCTCTCTGCTGTACCTAACCATAGCATCAAAAATATATTTATCTAAATGCTTAACTGTATGTTATAAATATTTCATTATTTTTATCATTTTATTGACATTATCTATCTTACTTCGAAATACTTGTTACTTAAAGCGTTAATTATGTAACATTTGCAATAGGGACATATTTGTTAGTATTACTGGTGTGCATGCAGGAAGTATGTGGTTTCTGTGTAGTTAACAAATAGAAATTTTTTTCATTAGTCTTCAATCTACTGCACTCTTCTGGACAGAGCTTAAACAATCAGTCAGAAACAATACTAACTTAAACACCCACAATACGAAATGCGATAATAAAACCAATTATATTTCTGTCGCTGCATTATAGAACGGTTTTAAATTTAAAAGGAATGTTCACTTTCTCGTGTTCTACTGAATTATAGACCAGAAAACGTAAATGTTTCCCTTAGCCTTTAGACACATTAATACCTTATACTCTGCAGAATTACTCGTCCTTATCAGTTAATTTTGTTACCTGCGTGTACTATAATAAGAAGTTGTCTTTCTGAAGTGCGGCCTTAACTCGATTACTTAATCCATCTGTCCACTCATTGGGTGTAGTATGTGAACTGCGAATGTATGTTTCATCGACATATGTGTGAGGTCAACCCTTTTCACGGCACTATTGTATTCCATTTAAATAATTGGCACGTTTATGCGTATGTCTAAACGTTCCAAAGCACCTTCCTGCAACTTTTTTTTGCCACCTGGTAAATATTAAGCGTGCTAATAGCAAGAAAAATAAAGCATGTTAAGTACTACATTGGAAAAAAAGGGATGTACTGCACATGTAGCCTAACTTTTGAAGTGCGTACCGCAGTGAAGAAACAGTTCCCTTGAAACACGTATTTTCGCTTATTACAGGCAAAAGTGACTTCATTATAAGATGGTGTTTGTCACGTGGGAATTGTTCTTCAATCTCCGCACAACTTGTTCATGAAAGTCATCTAAATCTAAGACCTTTTTTCTCTTTATTCCCCTTTACTCCGAAGTAGAGAAACGTTCAGAACTACCGGCAACTAATTTTTCTCTCTCTCTTTTTTTTATTGACTGTAGAGAAACACTAGAGGCAGACTGCACTATTTCAAGGACACTTTTAATGGGATTTTTATCCCCTCTTATGCCTCTTCCGGCATAAATGTAATTACACTGAAAATAATCTATTGTGCCTGGCTATGCAGAACTCTTCCTGCACCTAAAGTGCTTGGAGACTGTGCTGCCACGCCGTTTGTAGCGGTGATCTCACTCTATGTGTACTGGCCGGCAGCCGCAAGTGGAGTGACGCGGTCTGCCCTTTTCCGAACGAAGGAATGAACTCACCCGGTGCTTCGGACGAAAACTCGTCTCTGCGCATCGTCCACCTTATCCAAATGTTCAAATGGTTGTAGAGCTTATGGGACTTAACTACGGGGTCATCAGTCCCTAAACTTACAAACTATCTTATACTAAAGACGGCACAAACATCCATGCCCGAGGGGGGATTCGAACCCCCGACGGCGAACTGCCGCGCACACCGCAACACGGCGCTCCAGTAGGCACGGCTAATCCGCCGTGGCCCACCACATCCTATAAGTTCTCTGCAGTGGCCGCGCACGTGGTCTGCGACGTGCAGCATATAACAAAAATGGTATATCGCTACAAGCTTTTGATGAAACTGGAAAACTAACATTAGGTTTTTTCTGCTACGTATGTAAAAAATAAAATAAAATAAACTGAAATAAAATCAAATAAAAAAAATTAAAAATAAATCAATTCCTTGGTTATCACGGGATATACTGAATTAAATTGATGAAATGAGGAGATGTAAATATTCAGTAAATGAAGCTGGTTTCATGGAGTAGAGACGGCTAAAAATGAGATTTACAGAAAGTGCAAAATGGCTCTTACGCTGCCTAATCGGAGCCACGATGATGCAGATGCATTGCAGAATACCTGGCGCCTCCACCAGAAAGTGTCACGTTGAAAATTGCAGGTGGCCGGAATTCGAAAGCTGGTACTCTTAGAACACGTTTATTGCTAACACAAGCGAACACTTAGTACAGGCTGACTCCTGCTTGTAGTGCTCCACTATTCATACATAGAATTTTCTGGAATTTTACAAGTACATCAAACATAAGAAACATTAGAACATTCTAGAAATAGTAAATACAAATAAATAAATTTTCTTCTGCCCGTGGTGGGATTTGAACTGGGGACCGAAAGTACAGCGATCTGCGATGCTAACCACTGCACCACGCTTTCGGAAAATTCGCTTCAATATTGTGGAAATGGAAGAGGAAGTAGAAGATATGAGATACCAAATAACAATGAAAGATCTGCGACGAAACACTGGCACTAGGGTATATGATATTCCCTCAGGGTTACTGAAATCTTTGGCAGAGCCGGCCATGACATAATTGTTTATCCTGGTTAATTAATTGTAGCCATGGTGGGTAAGTGTGTGTGTACGTCTTGATACTACAACAAAAAACTAGTGTATAGCGCACCAATGAAATGTAGAGGCTTCAGTAATGCACCAGAGACAACATGAAATAATGGAACAGGAAAAACGTAAGTGAGAAACAGAATATAATAAGTGTAAATCACACAATAAATACCATTTTCAAAACAGTTAGGCTATTAGGTGAATAACCATTCGCAATATACAGACCTTAACGTACTTTATTCGAATATTGGTTACAATTGTATTTTGTACGTGTGATACAGTACGATATTTTGCTGTTTATATGGCGTTTACTTAGAGCGAGGCACCATGCAGCTACCATAATAATGAAAAAATAATTCCCGTTTCCCTCTAATATGGTGTGTGGTCACGTCGGACTGCCAATATGCTTACGTGCGTGGCATGGACAGTATGAGGTCATCAATCAGCTCTTGAGGAATGTCTGGCCATTCTTCTATGAGTGCAAAATCCAGCTCTACAACCGTTGTGGGAGGTCTTGGTCCGGCTCCAGTGTGTCTTCCAAATGTATTCTAGACATGCCCAAACGGTTGTACGTCGGTGAATAAGCTGGCTCCACCATTCGATCAATTCTCTGAGATTCAAGCACGTTGTCCACCAGCGCAGCTCTGTGGGGAAGTTATCGGTCACCAGAAGGAATCCATCTCCTACGGCATCAACGTAAGGATACAACAAAAGTCAAAGTATTTCGTCTCTATACTTCTGAGAAGTCGAAGCGCCATTCTGAACGACATAGAGGTTTGTACGTCCGCCAATACTAACTTCTATCCAAACCATTTCTCCACCACCATTTTTCCAGATGAGAGAACGGCGATTGTCCGGCTGAACACAAAATCTTGACTCATATGTGAACAGAACCTGGCACCATTCGTTACGACTCCAATCCTGATGTTCCTTCACCCAGTTTCAGTGGGATAAAAGGTGTCGTGGTTTTAATTAGACACACACCAGAGGCCTCCGTTAGTAAAGTTCCCTTTGCGGACTGTTTTCGGACTATTTGTGTTGATACTGCACGTCCTGCCTGGAGGGTTCGTTGCAACTGATTTGCATCCTGTCTCGACGGGCTGTTAATCGGAGATAACGGTCATCTCTTGCTGATGTTACCCGTGGACGACTTGGCCTTGTCTTTGTAAGTGGAGATTTTTTTTTTTTTTTTGGGGGGGGGGGGGAGCGCTTGTAATAGGTCGACATCCAAATTAATATTTAGTATGCAAATTATTACTTGATGTGCAAATTACTATTTTATATGCAAATAGGAACTAATAGTAATCTCAACATTTATTTATTTGTCATGAAATCAGTGTAATCGGGTCACCACTATGTTTTCCTAACCACAGAAACAATAATCCTATGCTATCTGAGCACAGTGGCGTTCAGAAGTTACTTGAACAGGTACGTACTTAGTTAACTTAATTCCTACTCTATCAATAAGTCAATGCACATACGAAAATGTCCAATCTCTAAAAAAATATCCTTTATGACTTGATTTCTTAAATGAATGTTCGTTTTCCCCTGCAAAATAGTAACAGGAAATTGCTAAATGACGGTAGTGGATACAGAAATCTAGTAAGAGTGTGTTTTATTATCATATAATTGCGAACATTCCATCACTGATTAATGCAAAATTACATATGTCACAATTACTGAAAAATGGAATTATATTACTAGGTATCCAGACGCTAAACAATTCATAAATGAACACAAGTACAATCAGTTCTTTAAGATAAATGGCTGGATATAAAAATGGGGAATTCCAATGATTTATAGAAATGAATCTAATCTTTACTAAAATACGTACCTAATCCTGATGGGAACAGCAACACACACACCCTGCCTGAGAATGTGTCCCACTAAAAATGATAATTATCAAGTGCTGACTATGAATGGATGTAGCAATTTCTGGCAACACATTACCCGTTCACCATATGTAGAAACTCGTAGAGACGACGTTGGGCTCTGCAGACTGCAATAATGAACTGTAAACCTCGTCCGCGAAATTAACACAGATTGCGCGGAATTATTTTTGGGTTTAATACTTTTTCAAAAGGTGTAAATTACCTTCATATGACCACACAAAAACGTTATAAGTGATTTTTTTTCACAATCACACCAATTGTTTTGCACTGCCGATCTTTCTGAAAGGCCGCCAAATGAATGTTTTAGAAATTTAATCTGATGATTATAATTAAAACATAATTTAAGATGAAACATATACATATAATTTATATATTTTTTGACGTTACAGCGTTCAATGAATGAAATAAATCGCAATTTGCGATCAGTTATGGCTTCACTGTTCGAGGTTTAAATGGAATACCAAAGCGCGGCGAATGAAAATTTGTGCCCGGCTATCTAGGTGTCCACATGGATGAAAGACAAAATTTCCACGAAAACATTAAGATAACCACAGACAAAGCAGAGAAAATATTACACAAGTTGGCAAAGCTTAATTCAACCACATACAGACCGCCTCTGTCAACTATACGATCATATCACTGTGCTCTCTTCGAGTCAGTATTATGCCTTGCAGCTAGTACCTATGCTCAAAGATTGAGCCTAGTAACCAACAAAACAATTGTGAGACGTGGGCAGAGAAGTGTATTATTACAATTTACAGGTACATTCAAATCAACACCGCTTTGCGTCCTTCTCGGTATCTGTCCATCTGACATCACAGTAAGATATAGAGCTGCAGAGTACTGGCTTAAAATGGGGATTCTAGACAAAGTGCACGAAATAACGGGCACACATATCGTAACAAACAGCCAACTGAGAGCATGTCGAACGGACGCATGGCAAGAGGAATGGGAGGCCAGGGACAAGGGATGTAGACTATATACACTGCTAGCAGACATTAGAGAAAGGAAAAGGATGATGCATAACGACCCCAGCCACGCTATGGCTCACTTCCTTACAGGACATGGTCCACATCCCACTCACCTGTTCCGAATGGGACTGGGCGACAGCAACACTTGCACCTGCCGAAACACCGAAGGCTCCCCTGAACACATCCTCTTACTCTGCGGACGATACACACACGTCAGAGACACACAGCAGCTCGACTGTACAACAGACAATACGATAGATGACATAATAAGAGACGAACATAAATGGTCACAACCCAATACACTAGCAGACAAGATATCCAATGCGACATATGAAGAATACAAAAGGACAAGCCGCGGTGGAGTAACCGAGCGGTCAAAGCGTCTCGCTGCGGAGCGCGCGGTTGCTCCCGTGGAGGTTCGAGTCCTCCCTGGGGCATGGGTGTGTGTGTTTGTCCTTAGGTTAGTTTACCTAGGTTTAAGTAGTTTGTAATCTACGGACTGATGACCATGCAGTTTGGTCCGATAGATTTACAAACATTTGAACATTTGAACAAAAGGACAAGGCCCTATAGGAGACGTGCCCGTATGCCCCACAGATTGGACAGGTATAGTTGAGAACAAACAGACGAGGAACAAGGCGATGAAACTTTCACAAATGAAGGAAGTGACACCGATGATACTCAATATTGACAGGGAATCAATCTCCTACTGTCATCAACGCAAACCAGACCTTCTTTAAATTAATCTGGATACTAACATGTGAGACACAAGAAAGAATAAACAATATAAAGAAAAGAGACTAATATCACCAAAAACATGGAAAATGTGCTGGGTGATCGGTGGCTTGAAGGAAACATTCCAAGGTACTCAACGCCCAGCACAGTACAATGCAGCTAACCATAAGGACAGAAACCCCCCTTATTTTTAGATACGGTTTCTTTCTTTTCTATTACTTTGTTTAGCCTATAATTACAATTAACAAATTTCAGAATACATTGAATTTCGACATGTGTATAACAACCATGTAACAAATCATGTTTTTATGTTCTGCACTACATCTAATTTATTGTAAAATATACAAATTGTAATTTGTTATATTTCAATTGTAGCAACATCTGTAAGCATTTGTTTATATGTATTTTCTCTTTGCTTTTTTTCTTATCTCTATCTATCTCAAATACTTAATTTTTGTAACATCAATGAACTAATGTATAAGCTGTAAAACTACAATTGTACGTCCTGCTTTATATTAAAAGGTAGCAGGATTATAAATGAGAAATAAATAAATAAATAAACTCTGCGACGCCACAGCACAAATCAGACGTGGAAACTTCTACAACCGTCTCGGATGCTACCGTCAGAGTCCGTTTCACACCACAGAGCAGCTCTCTGGCCATCTCCTCGCCTCTCGCACCTAAAGAACCAATTTCAGAGTTCTCCTGATGGCCTATCCAATGGAAACCCTAGATCCGATTATGGAGCTTCAGCACTGTCAGCAGACCGATCTGCACGCGACACAGCAAGCACCGCGCCCGAGAGCATATTCTCACGTAGGGCACCGCAGTGAGGACATTACCCCACACTGGCATCTGCGGACTATATCACCTCCCGTCGTAGACCAGCCAAACCGGCGACACATTTTTGTACCGTAGGCGCCGAAACCATGCAGCGCCAGACACCCACCCCACGCGAAAAAACCAGCATGCCGAATGTCCTGCCATCTATTTACTCGTACAACAAGCGTCGCTGGGATAACAGTTCGGAATTCAGTGCTCGCAGACAGCAATCATTCACCCTAAAACGACTGGCTGCTGGGCTGTATGCGATCTTTAGAAACTGCAGACGCCAGACCAACCCACGCCAGATAACAGTGCCCTCGCCGCCGCACCCAGACGTAGCCAGTGACTTTCACAGATGTGTAATGTGGACACCATTGTGGCCATCGGCGAGCGATCCTGATGGACGTCAGCATGATGTAACGCAATTTTCCCCTCGCGAAAAAATTGTTCTCCACACCACTCTCTCCGCACCATTCTCCCTAATTTTAGAAAACATGTTTGGGGAAACAACGAACGTTAATGAAATCCAATTTTTTAAAACAGTCTCGATTGAAAGATAATTTAAAAAAAATTGTTGCTAAGCAATCGGTTTTAGTCTGCTTGTGAGACCATCTTCAGTCTAAACATGGCAGCCGACTGTGGGCTGTTGATTTCCACGGCTAACGGTTCCTGACGTGCCCACAGTCGATCAAGACTGTGTTTTTAAAAATAGGATTCTCTCCAGTGTTCTGCGAAAAAACTCACAGCCAGATGAAAATCCAAGGTTACCTCTAACGTGTGAAATAGGCCCCGTATCCCGTCACAACTCACCTTTTGTTTAAACAGCTTTCTCGTCCCTGCCACAAGCAGCCCACAAAAGAAAAATAATGTTGTGAAATTCAGACACATTATATTTCAATGTCCATACCTCACGTCACTTACCTCCCAACCAAACAAAATGCGCCACAAACTATTATTCTAAGATCTACCATATTTTTTGATGTTGTTGTGGTCTTCAGTCCGGAGACTGGTTTGATGCAGCTCTCCACAATACCCTATCCTGAGCAAGCCTCTTCATCTCCACATAAGAACGGCAACCTACATCTGTCTGAATCTGCTTACTGTATCCATCTCTTGATCTTCCTCTGCGGTTTTTACCCCACACACTTCCCTCCAACGCTAAATTCACAATTCCTTGATGTCTAAGAATATGTCCTACCAATCTATCCCTTCTTTTAGTCAAGGTGTGCCAGAAATTTCTTTTCTCCCCAATTCTGTTCAGTACCTGCTCATTAGTTACGCGATCTACCCACCTAATCTTCAGCATTCTTCTGTAGCACCATGTTTCAAAAGCCTCAATCCTCTTCCTGTCCGCACTGTTTATCGTCCATGTCTCACTCCCATACAAGGCAGCACTCCATACAAATGCCTTCAGAAAGGACTTCCTTAGGCTTAAATCAATATTCGATGTTAACAAATTTCTCTTTTTCAAAAACGTTTTTCTACGCATTGCCATTCTGCATTTTATATCCTCTGCACTGCGACCATCATGTGTTATTTTACTGCCCAAGTAACGAAACTCATCTACCTCCTTTATTGCTTCGTTGCCCAATCTAATTCCTTCAGCATCACCTGAATTTCTTACACTGCACTCCATTACCCTAGTTTTGCTCTTGTTAATGTTCATCTTATATGCACCTTTCAGCACACTGTCCATTCCGTTCAATTGCTCTTCCAGGTCCTTTGCTGTATCTGACAGAATTACTATGTCGTCAGCAAAAATGATATAAAATGAAATAAAATGATATAAAATGAAAAAATAACAGAAATAAAATTGTCACAGAAATTTTTCTTTTAATGGTTACTATTGTCTGAATTCGCGTCCAGGTGCTGAAAATCACACTTTGGGACACTCCAAAAGCTGCATCCATCTTCCTCTGTGTTTGTACCGCTTCGAATCTTCCTCCCTCTGTGCCATAGCATTGGGCAAGTCACGTTGTTGTTGCGTTGCACTTCCTGCTCACTATACTATCTGAAACCAATTGCTTATGTAATTTGTTTTGTAACTACAAGTCAACACCAACCCTCTCTGCAGCAACTTTCTTTTATTATCACTATCTCTTTTGACGTAATGTTATTGTCTTCACTTAATAGAACCAACCCAATTTAGCTCATTCTGTCGATGATAAAACGACGTAGCACTGTCAGTGAGGGTGGAGAGGCTTGTGCATCCGCGTGAACCTGAGGGCTGTATTGAAGGTAGAGAACCTACTGCAGAAAGGCCTCAGCCGATAGATCAGACTACATCTACATACATACTTCGCAATCCACCGTAAGGTGTGTACCATTACTAGGAATTTTTTTTCCTATTCCACTCCCAAATAGAACGAGGAAAAAAAATGCCTATATGCCTCCGAACGAGCCCTAATTTCTCTTATCTTGTCATTGTGATCACTACGCGAAATGTAAGTAGGCGGCAGCAACATCGTACTACACTCACCTTCAAATTCTGGCCCTCTAAATTTCCTCAACAGAAATTCACGAAAATAACGTCGTCATTCCTCCAGCGATCCCCAATTGTTGCCGGAGCATTTCCGTGACACTCGCGCATTGGTCGAACCTACCAGTAACAAACCAAATTGCTCGCCTCTGAACTGCTTCTATGTCTTCCTTTAAACTGATTGCTGCGGGTCCCAAACACTTGAGCAATACTCAAAACGTGGTCGTACACGCGTTTTATACGCGGTCTCCTTTACAGATGAAGTACATCTTCCCAAAATTCTCCCAATAAACCAAAGTCGGCTGTCCGCCATACTCACAACTGTCGTTACATGTTCGTTCCATTTCATATCGCTCTGCAATGTTACGCCTAGATATTTGAAAGACGCGACAGCATCAAGAAGCTCACTACTAATGCTGTATTCGAACATTGTGGGATTGTTTTTCCTACTCATGCGGTCCTATCACACTCCCCTGGACACGCCTGACGATACACTCGTCTCTGATGAACACTCGCCGTTCAGAACAATGTACTGTGTTCTATTACTTAGGAAGTCTTCAAGCCAGTCACAAATCTGTGAACCTATTCCATAAGCTCGTATCTTCGTTAGCAGTCTGCAGTGTGGCACCGCGTCGAACGCCTTTTTGAAGTCGAGAAAAACACAATCGGCATGTTGCCCTTCATCCATGGCTCGCAAGATGTCATGTGAGAAAAGGGCAAGCTGAGTTTCACATGAACGATGTTTCCTAAACCCGTGCTGATTCATGGAAAGAAGCTTTTCCGTTTCAAGGAAATGTACTATATTCGAACTGAGAATGTGCTCCAAAATTCTACATGAAACTGATGTCAACGATATTGGCCTGTAATTGTGTGGGTCAGATCACTTTCCTTTCTTATAAACGGGAATCACCTGCACTTTCTTCCAATCACTAGGAACTTTGCGCTGAATTAAAGATTCGCGATAAATGCAAGCTAAGTAGGGGACCAATGTCTCAGAATATTCTTTGTAAAACCGAACTGGTATTCCATCCGGACCAGCTGACTTTTTCGTATTTAGCTCTCTCAGATGCTTTTCTACACCGAAAATACCTATTACTATGTCCTCCATTTCGGAATTAGTACATTGATCAAATGATGGTACATTTGTGTGGTCCTCCTGCGTGAAAGATTTCTTAAAGTTTAAATTTAGAACTTCATCTTTCCGTATGCTTTCTTCTATTACTGCCCCGGAATGATCAACAAGTGACTGGACAGTGGGTTTTGACCGACTTATGGATTTTACATAGGACTAGAATTTTTTCGGGTTCTCGGAAAGATGTTTTGGTAAGGTATGGCTGTGGTAATTATTGTATGCTTCGCGCATCGATCTTTTTATAGACGCACGAATCTCTACTAACTTTTGCCTGTCAACATTTGCGTGTTCTTTTTTGAATCGAGATTGCAACAGTCTTTGCTTTCTCAGCAGCTTTTTAACATTATTATTATATCACGGTGGATCTTTTTCATCCTTAATCATCTTTACTGGCACATATTTCTCTAACCCTTTATTAACAATGCGCTTAAATTTAGTCCACAATTCCTCTACATACATAGCCCCAGAATTAAACGATGCCCATTCATTTTCTAAGTGCGATACTAACAATTACTTATCGGCTCTTCCCAGCAAAAACACGCTCCTAGCCTTCTTGATTGGTTTATGAACTTTGGTCGCCATCGACGCTATGACGATATCATGATCACTAATTCCTGTCTCTACACAGACATCGTTAATAACGTCAGGCCTGTTCGTGGCTATAAGGTCAAAAATATTTCCATTGCGCGTGGGTTGCCGGTTTATCTGCTAAAGACAGTTTTCAGAGAATGTGTCCAAAAGTAGCTCCCAAGACTGCTTGTCTGTGCCGCCTGAAATGTAACTAGAAAGGTCCCAATCTATAATCTTAAGGTTTAAGTCTCCCCTGACTAATCTTACATGGACCGGATACCTACGCACTACCTGGTGTAGACTTTTTTTGAATGACTCTAAAACTGCTACAGCAGCACTGGGGGGGGGGGGGGGGGCGATAAAAACACCCAACTATTAACTTGACTTCTTTTGGACCTGTTATACGTGGGCACCCAGATAACTTCACAGTTACTTTCAACCTCGATCTCAGTAGAAACAATATCTTTGTCCACTGCAATGAACACTCCTCCTCCAGTTGTATCCGTTCTATCTTTCCGATATAGCCGCCGGCAAGGCCGCCTCCACATCTCATATGAGCAGACACACCGAGTGCACGTTGGACTTCTTTCCGAATCTCGACGCTATCTGCCTAAGGAGCTCCAGCATTCGCCTAACATTGGAGCTCCCAATAACTAATAATCCCCTCCCCCCGTGCACCTGCTCGGACTCTGCTGAAGGAGTGGCCAGACGTCCACTCACAGGACGAACGGGCGTGGACGGACGTCCAGCCTCCACATTTGCCTTCCGCCTCGAGCGACGCGAACGCCATAAAACCCGCCACTCCCCTTGCAGAGAGGGCGGCTCGACCACGTCCGGTACACCAGAAGGTGCCTCGGTAACAGGAACAGAAAGCGAAGCATGAGACACCTGAGGTGTCCCACTCGACGCACCAGACTACCCACCATCGCTGCACCCCGAGACCGCAGCCTGAAGACCGTAGCCAACAGCACGCTCAGATGTTCGCGAACTGCGGCCAACTCCTCCTGCGTCCGCACACAGCAGGCACACGTCCTATCCATCCTATCGATACAATTAACTGTAGAAATTAGAAAACTAAATAATCAACTTTTAAGTAGCCTAGTACTTTAATAAAGGCGGCTGGCAGCTGACTGAACTGTGGTCAGTGGTAGGTACACTGTCAAAACAACAAAACTGAGTCCAGCAGTTTTCAAAATAAACAAGAATATCTATGGAATACATCGTTATCAAACGCGCGGAAATATAAGCTTTCTCAAAGCAGAACACTAAGTAAGGAATTTTCAATATGACACGTACCTTGCAGCAGACGAAAACTATACACACGGTATTTATCAAAATACGCGAGAATAAACTGTTAAAGCAGTACACACACGAAATCTGTCAAGTAGGTGAGAAGAAACCTCTTAAAAACAGAAACACTAACGAAAATTAAGAAATTAACTGGCAACGAAGTATCACGCAATTATGATATTTAGCGCTCTGGGTGATGAGGCAGCGACAACAGCTGGCAGTGAACTGCTAACTGATTGAATGCTAATCTGCCAAGTACGCGGGAATAAACCTCTAAAGCAGAAGTACTAACGAAAATGAAGAACTAGACTGGCAAATTAAATTTGACACAAATTAAATTAAGATACCCCCATGAACCACAGACATTGCCGAGGTGGGGTGGCTTGCGTGCCTCAACGATGCAGATAGCCGTACCGTAGGTGCAACCACAGCGGAGGGGTATCTGTGGAGAGGCCAGACAAACGTGTGGTTCCTGAAGAGGGGCAGCAGCCTTTTCAGTAGTTACAGGGGCAACAGTCTGGATGATTGACTGAGCTGGCCTTGTAACATCAGCTAATGTGGCCTTGCCACACAGCTACTGCGAACGGCTGAAAGCAAGGGGAAACTACAGCCGTTACCTTTCCCGAGGACATGCAGCTCTACTGTATGAACATATGATGATGGCATCCTCTCGGGTAAAATATTCCGGAGGTAAAATAGTCCCCCATTCGGATCTCCGGGCGGGGACTACTCAGGAGGATGTTATCATCAGGAAAGACAACACTGGCATTCTACGGATCGGAGCGTGGAATGTTAGATCCCTTAATCGGGTAGGAAAATTAGAAAATTTAAAAAGAGAAATGGATAGGTTGAAGTTGGATATAGTGGGGATTAGTGAAGTTCGGTGGCAGGATGAACAGGATTTCTGGTCAGGTGAGTACAGGATTATAAATACAAAATCAGTTGGGGGTATCACTGGAGTAGGACTGATAATGAATAAGAAAATAGGAATGCGGGTAAACTACTATGAGCAGCACAGTGATCGCATTATCATTGTCAAGATAGATACGAAGCCAACACCGACAACGGTAGTACAGGTTTATATGCCAACTAGCTCTGCCGATGATGAGGAGATCGAAGAAATATATGAGGAGCTAAAGGAAATTATTCAGACAGTTAAAGGAGAGGAAAACTTAATTGTGATGGGAGACTGGAATTCGGTAGTAGGAAAAGGAAGAGAAGGAAAAATAGTAGGTGAATATGGACTGGGCAGGAGGAATGAAAGAGGAAGTCGCCTGGTAGAATTTTGCACGGAACATGATTTAATCGTAACAAACACGTGGTTTAAGAATCACAAAAGAAGGTTGTATACATGGAAGAGACCAGGAGACACCGGAAGGTATCAGATAGATTTTATAATGGTAAAACATAGATTCCGGAACCAGGTTATAAATTGCAAGACATACCCAGGGGCAGATATAGACTCTGACCATAACCTGTTAGTCATGAACTGTAGGCTGAAGCTGAAAAAACTGCAGAAAGGTAGGAAAATAAGGAGATGGGATTTAGATAAATTGAAGGAAAGTGAAGTTCTGGAGAATTTCAGAGGGAGATTTAGGCAACAATTGACAGAAACGGGGGGAAATAAAACAGTAGAAGAGGAATGGGTAGCATTGAGAGATGAAATAGTGAAGGCAGCAGAGGACAAAATAGGTAGAAAGGCAAGACCTACAAAAAATCCCTGGATATCACAGGAAATACTAAATTTAATTGATGAAAGGCGAAAATATAAAAATGCAGTAAATGAATCAGGCATAATGGAGTACAGACGACTAAAAAATGAGATTTACAGAAAGTGCAAAATGGCTAAGCAGGAGTGACTAGAAGCCAAATGCAAATCTGTAGAAGAATGTATAAGAAGGGGAAAAGTAGATACCGCCTACAGGAAAATAAAAGAGACATTTGGGGACAAGAAGAGCAGATCTACGAATATTAAGAACTCAGATGGGAAACCAGTTCTCAGCAAAGAAGGGAAAGCTGAAAGGTGGAAAGAGTACATAGAGCAGCTCTACAAAGGAAATGAACTTAGAGACGATGTTGTGGGAAGGGAAGAGGAAGTAGATCAAGATGAAATAGGAGATACTATACTCAGAGATGAATTTGACAGAGCCTTGAAAGACCTAGGCCAGAACAAGGCCCCAGGAGTAGATGACATACCTTCAGAGCTACTAAAGTCTCTGGGAGAGCCAGCCATGACAAGACTATTTGAACTGGTGTGTAGGATGTATGAGACAGGCGAAATGCCCTCAGAATTTAAGAAAAATGTAATAATCCCCATTCCAAAGAAATCGGGCGCAGACAGGTGTGAAAATTACAGAACCATCAGTTTGATAAGTCATAGTTGCAAAATTTTAACACGAATTATCTACAGGAGAATGGAAAAGCTGGTAGAAGCTGACATCGGGGAAGATCAGTTTGGATTCAGAAGGAACATAGGAACCCGGGAGGCAATACTCACTTTACGTCTTATCTTAGAAGATAGATTAAGGAAAGGCAAACCTACATTTTTAGCTTTTGTAGATTTGGAGAAAGCATTTGACAATGTTGACTGGAATACACTGTTTCAAATTCTGAAATCAGCAGGGGTAAAATACAAGGAAAGGCGAGTTATTTACAACTTGTACAAAAGCCAGACCGCAGTTATTAGACTAGAAGGGCATGAAAGGGAAGCATCAGCTGGGAAGGGAGTGAGACAGGGTTGTAGCCTTTCTCCGATGTTATTCAATTTGTACATCGAGCAGGCGGTGAAGGAAAGCAAGGAAAAATTTGGTGAAGGAATTAAAGTTCAGGGGGAAGAAATAAAAACATTGCGTTTCGCTGATGACATTGTAATTCTGTCAGAGACAGCAAAGGACCTGGAAGAGCAGTTGAATGGAATGGACAGTGTGTTGAAGAGAGCGTATAAAATGAACATTAACAAGAGCAAAACAAAAATAATGGAATGCGGTCTTAGAAAATCAGGAGATGCTGAAGGAATTAGATTAGGTAACGAAACAATGAAGGTGGTAGATGAGTTTTGTTACTTGGGTAGTAAAATAACATGCGATGGTCGCAGTACAGAGGATATAAAATGCAGAATGGCAATGGGAAGAAAAGCATTTTTGAAAAAGAGAAATTTGCTAACATCGAATATTAATTTAAGGGTAAGGAAGTCTTTTCTGAAGGCATTTGTGTGGAGTGTTGCCTTGTACGGGAGTGAAACATGGACGATAAGCAGTGCAGACAGGAAGAGAATAGAGGCTTTCGAAATGTGGTGCTACAGAAGAATGCTGAAGATTAGGTGGGTAGATCGCATAACTAATGAAGAGGTACTGAACAGAATTGGTGAGAAAAGGAATTTTTGGCATACCCTGACTAAAAGAAGGGATCGCTTGGTAAGACACATTCTTAGACATCAGGGAATCGTAAATTTAGCATTGGAGGGAAGTGTGTGGGGTAAAAATCGCAGAGGGAGACCAAGAGACTCGTATAGTAAGCAGATTCAAGTGGATGTGGGTTGCCGTTCTTATGAGGAGATGAAAAGGCTTGCTCAGGATAGGGTAGGGTGGAGAGCTGCATCAAACCAGTCTCCAGACTGAAGACCATAACAACAACACTTAGCGCTGTTTACTATGTGACACTGGCAGCAGCTGGCACTGGACTGACTGATAACGATCTGTAGTAACCGTCTCTGACTTGTTTTGAAATACACCAGTCACAGACGAAGACTATACACAACGGTATTTATCAAATACGATAGAATAAACTATTAAAACAGTAGCACAAACGAAATGTGCCGAATACGCGGGAATAAGCCTCTTAAAACAGAAGTACAAACGAAAATGAAGAACTAAACTGGAAAATTAAATATGACACAAATTAAATTAAGATACTTAGCGCTGTGTGGTTCATGGTGTGGGTTCCTGTAGTCATGTCCTAGTTCATGACCCACGGGCAACGTATGAGTGGCCAAGTAAGTGGTCCTGACAGTTGGGATACCAGTTACTTTGGAATAAGGTTGGGCATCTCGTACATATTCTGAGTCGTGGCCACTTTTGTGCTCAGACGGCAAAGACTACCAAATCCCTCAACCGTTAGGAGTAAAACCCAGTGAGGCCCTGGGCAAGTAAGGCTAGCAACTTGCTTCCCAGGTACTTCAGTATCATGCTGGCAACAATCAGAGCAAAATGCCTCGGACCTCTGGAGGTGATGAAGTCCCACCTCTAATTGACAGACCAGGGACTCCTCACATACGACCTTGCAAACGATCTGGAATGAGTTGGGGAGCTATTAATATGAATGGGCATTACACTGCGAAAAAAGGTAGAGCTGGCGGAGGCTTCAAGTAAGATGGGGTTAGATGTCTTAGCTGTTAGTGATGTTAGAGTAAGGGGAGAGAAAGAGGACGAAGTCGGAGGATACAAGGTCTACCTGTCAGGAGTCAGAGTAGGAAGAGAACAGTGGGGTGTAGGGTTTTACATTAGGAAAGCAATCGAACCCAGCATAATTGCAGTAAGGTATGAGAATGAATGACTGATGTGGATAGATTTGGCCATCTCCAGCAAGAAAATTAGGATTGTGGCAGTATATTCACCCTGTGAAGGGACAGATCAAGATGAGATGGACAGATTTTACAACGCACTTAGTGATGTAGTTGTTAGAGTGAAGGATAAGGATAGTGTTTTACTCGTGGGTGACTTCAAAGCTAGGATAGAAAATCGAACAGAAGGTTATGAAAAGGTTATGGGTAAGTTTGGAGAGGATATGGAGGCCAACGGGAACGGAAAACAGCTCTTGGATTTTTTTCCAGTATGGGCATAGTTATCACAAACTCCTTCTTTAAGCATAAGGACATTCACCGCTATACTTGGGAAGGAAGGGGAACTAGATCTATCATTGACTATATAATAATAGACCAGGAATTCAGGAAGATAGTCAAGGACACGCGTGTTTTCAGGGGGTTCTTTGATGATACTGATCATTATTTAATATGCAGTAAAATTGGTTTTGTGAGGCCAAAATAGCAGAAAGTCAAGTCCATGTGTAGAAGGATAAGAGTGGAGAAACTTCAAGACAGGGACATTAGGCAGAAATACATAGCAATGATCTTGGAAAGGTACCAGTTAGTTGAACGTAATGATTTACAGTCACTGGAAGAGGAATGGTCAAGGTACAGGGACACATTACAGGAAGCAGCCAGAGAACGTCTTGGAACAGTAGTGTGTAAAGGTAGAAAGAAGCAGACAGCCTGGTGGAATTACACAGTCAAGGCAGCCTGTAAAAAGAAAAAGAAGGCATTTCAAAAATGGCTCCATACTAGAAATCAGGCAGACAGAGAAAGTTATGTTGAAGAAAGAAACAAAGCCAAAAGGATAATTGCAGACTCCAAGCAGAAATCATGGGAAGACTTTGGAAATAAGCTAGAAACTCTGGGTCACGCCGCGAGGAAACCATTTTGGAGCGTAATTAGCAATCTTCGAAAGGGAGAGAAAGCTACTAGTCAATCCTGTGGATGCCTTGAGCAGATGGAGGGAATATTTTGAAGAATTGCTCAATGTAGGTGAAACGTTCAATGCTGTGTCAGATTTTCAGGTAGAATGGGATAGGAACGACCATGAGAACAGGATCTCATTTGAGGAAGTGGAGAAATTGGTCAGTATATTACAGTGCAATAAAGCGGCTGGGGGAGACGAAATTAAGCCGGAACTGGTCAAATACAGTGGAATATCAGGTTTCAAATGGTTACACAGGATAATTGAGAAGGCGTGGGAATCGGAACAGGTTCCGTCTGACTGGACAAAAGCGGTAATCACGCCAATTTTCAAACATAGAAAAGATTGTAACAACTATCGAGGTATCTCTTTAATTAGCGTTGTAGGCAAAATATTCTCAGGTATTGTTGAAAGGGGAGTGCGAGTATTAATTGAGGACAAGTTAGATGAAAATCAGTGTGGGTTTAGGCCTCTTAGAGGCTGTCAGGACCAGATCTTTAGCTTACGGCAAGTAATTGAAAAGTGCTATGAGTGGAACAGGGAATTGTATCTATGTTTCATAGATCTAGAAAAGGCTTATGACCGTGTACCTAGGAGGAAGCTACTGTCAGTTCTACAAGATTATGGTATATGAGGCAAACTTCTGCAGGCAAATAAAGGGCTTTACGTAGACTGTCAGGCAGCAGTTAGAGTAGATGGCAAATTAAGCTCATGGTTCAGGGTAGTTTCAGGGGTAAGACAAGGCTGTAACCTGTCACCACTGCTGTTCATACTATTCATGGCTCATATGTTGAAAACAGTAGACTGGCAGGGCGGGATTAAAATAAGTGAAAACAAAATAAGCAGTCTCGCATATGCGGACGACTTAGTTGTAACGGCCGATTCAATTGAAAGGTTGCAAACTAATATTTCAGAGCTCGATCAGAGGTACAAGGATTATGACATGAAGATCAGCATCTCCAAAACGAAAGTAATGTCAGTGGGAAAGAGATTTTAGCAGATTGACTGCCAAATAGTAGGAAAAAAGTTAGAGCAGGTAGACAGGTTCAAGTACCTAGGATGTATTTTCTCACGGGATGGCAACATAGCGAAAGAACTGGAATCGAGTTGCAGCAAAGTTAATGCAGTGAGTGCTCAGCTAAGATCTACTCTCTTCTGCAAGAAAGAAGTAAGTACGAAGACTAAGTTAGCGGTGCATCGCTCTATCTTTCGACCAACTTTGTTGTATGGGAGTGAAAGTTGCGTGCATTCAGGTTACCTTATTCATAAGGTAGAGGTTGAAAGTAGCAAGAATGATTGCAGGCACTAATAGATGGGAACAATGGCAGGAGTGTGACCATAATGAGGAAATCAAAGAAAAACTGGGAATGAGCACCATAGATGAAGCAGTTTGAGCGAACAGACTGAGATGGTGGGGTCATGTTACACGCATGGGAGAAGCAAGGTTACCTAAGAGACTCATGAGCTCGGAAGCGGAGGGTAAGAGGAGTCGAGGTAGACCAAGAAGAAAGTACATAGATTCGGTGCAGAATGATTTTGAAGAAAAAGGCATAACATCAGACGAGGCATCAATGTTAGCATCGAATAGGGGATCATGGAGGAATTATATTAGAGGTACTATGCTCCAGAATGAATGCTGAAAGACATAATCAGTCTCTAATGATGATGATGATGATGATGATAATGATGATGAGCGCTGTTTAAGATGTGACACTGGCAACAACTGGCAATAAGAGTGTCCCACAACGTCCTGTCTTCCTTATCCATTCCTGGTCTCTTTCCAATTCCCAAAGTACCCAAACCTAGGGGGCTCTCACCTAGGGATTATGTGAGGTGGCAGCCTTAGCTAAGTCTGACATTCTTCCACTTACTTGTGTCAGGCTTCTCGTTTTCTTTCCTATTGGCCTCCCTTGGCCAACTAGTGTTTTTTTCGTTCCCAAAGGTATTAGGTTTCGAGGCCTGAGGATGACTATTTTCTTCTATTCTAACGTCAGAGGCGGCGGAGAAGGTGGACTTCAGTACGGCGTCGATGGCATAAGAGATAAATCGTAGCGAGTGTTCTCAGAGAGGCGGCTACAAACAACGTCTAACTCATATTTAGCGGCTGAATTTGGCTGGGCAACCAACTGCCTATGGAAAGGAACGGGATACTACTACATTAATTTTCCCCAGGAAACAAATGGTACGGCTCTCTTTGTAAAAGAATCCGGAGGCAAAACTTCCCCTTATTCGGATCTCCGGGAGGGGAATATATCTAGATCAAATACCGAAAAGATGGAAGTGGTTGAAAAAGGAAAGAGGAATAGAGTAGGAAGAGGGAAGAGAGGTTAAGGATTGGAATATGGAATGTGCTAATACTAATTGCAGGCGGGAAAGCTGGTAAATGCCAAACAGGAAATGATGAAGAACAGACTGGATGTACTAGGTATGTGTGAAGTGAGATGGAGGAGCAAGGAAGAGATGGCTAGTAGAGATAACAAATTGTTTTACGCAGGTATGGAGAAGAATGGTAGCTATGGTGTGACAATTATGATATGAAACAGCTGATAAAGAACGTATTGAGAGTGGAGTATGTAAATGAAAGGTTGATGATGATGAGATTAAAAGATGACAAGAAGGATATAGTTTTAATACAAATATACATGCCAACAAGTCAACACACTGATAAGGAAGTAGAGGAATATTACGAAAAGACTGAGGAAATTATGGATAAGGACAAAGAAATACTTGCATCATTGTAATGGGGGACTTGAATGCAGTGGTAGGAGAAGGAAAAGAAGAGGGAGTGGTTGGAAGATTTGGTCTGGGAAATAGGAATGACAAAGGTGACAGGCTGGTTAACTTCTGCAGAGAAAATTTTCTTATGATTGGGAACACCTTGTTTGAACACCAACAAAGACGAAGATATACACGGATATCTAGGCTGAATGACGGCGGGTACTAAATAGACTACATCATTAAACAGAATGGGTACAAAAACTGCCTAAAAATGCAAGGGCATACCCTAGAGCAGACACAGATTATGATCACAACTTAATGGTGGCCGACTTGCGCATTAAGTTGAAGAGTGTGAGAGGATCTAACGGCCGTCACCCCTTTTCGGAATGACTCAAACTGAGCCCTAATATTTTCCTGAATCACGGAAACTTTTATTAGTTCACAGTCTATAACAAAGTCATTCCACTGTAGGTGAAGTTGAACTTATCTTATATGCTGGCTGAAGTCCATTGCGTTGTGAGCTGTCTTCGGCATTCACTAAAAGATTTGATGTTACAGGATCTTTTCGTAAATTAAAACCATGTCAGTTGATATGGAAACGATTTTATTTCCACTTAAACAACGTTTAAATCAATCACATTATTGTACAATCAAAAAATGCAGCGGCAAGCCAACAGAGCTGCTTACAGGTTTGTGGCTGCTAGAAGACCCACTAGAAGACTCCTCAAAGACCAAATAAACAATGGTTTCTCTCAAACATCTTTCTACGTAACCCCGTAATAAGATTGATGACAAAGTTTTGTAATTCACAATTAAACAATATTCTTTTACATTAAATATGCCAAAATACAGAAATTAAAACATTACATTTAAGCTTTGACTATTTATCTCAACGTATGTACTTTGTTTCATGAAATTTGTATTTAAATGTGGTACACAAATTCAAAGCCATCCTTTTGACTAGTGTTTACTGTGCTCAAATTATTTACATTATGTGTGTTTTCGAAGTGCACACATATTTGTTTTGCCAATATTGTGTAGGTGTAATATTATTGTGACATGGAATTTTAATGTGTTTCAGTTTGTGGTCAAATTATTTATTAATACGGATTTGTATATGGTTGTCGTAGTTTTGTTAATTTCGAAGATAGCTTCTTAGTACGAAATGGATTATTAATTTTAGTACATGAAAAATTATCAGTTTTTAATTTAGGATCCAGTGATATATAAAACATCGTCTGCCCTAATTTATTTAAATTAAAGGTATATATGAAATCATGTTGTGCAATAGTTACAACATGTAGCATTGTTGTTTTTATAGAAATTAGTATCTATATAGGTTCAGCAATTTCCGAAACTAAGTGTAATGCATTTTTAGTGTTTGCAGCTATTATTTACGAAAGTATTAAAAAATGAAAATTACGTAAAAGGTCAGCCAAAGTTATATTTAAATCAACGTACTATTTCTTAAAAGCGTTTTACTAGTAGTGTTAATAGAATTTCAAACAGAAGGCGAAAATGTGATATTTTAAATGTCCGGTAATGAAGTATTACTTTCGGTGTCAGATATTTCGTGTTTCTATGTTGGCAACTGATTTTTAGGAGTGTGCAACATAGCAGAAACGTTACAAGGAGGAAAACCGAGAGAGAAATTTGACTTAGAAAGACTAAAGGAAGAGGTTAAGAAAACTCAGTTGGAAAACACTTTTTTGTCAAAATGGGCTAGAGGACCGAGAGAAGAGACTGCACACGAGATATGCAAGAGATTGAGCCAAGGACTAAAGGAATCTGCAGAAAAAGTTTTAGGGATGAGGGAGCTCAAAAGAGAAAGTAAAGAGTGGGTAACTAAGACAATGCTGTGTAAGATGGAAAAGAGCAGGAAATGGAAGACAGTAGGAACTGAGAAAGGGAAAAGAATGTAAAGAAAGCTGAATAATGAACTAAGGAGAGAAACAGGCAAGGAAGACATGGTTGAGAGACAGATGTCAGGAAATAGAGGTAATGATCTGTTAGGCCATAAAGTGATTGTATATACACACACCATAAAGCCCTGAACTATATTCAACAATGTAAACTGTTTCGTTACAGAATCACCAGATTTCTTCAACAATTTGATTACTCGGTTCAGTATATGAAAAGGAAGGATAATTAGTTGCAGATGGCACCGACAGTTCAGCTCAGTTCTGTGCAGACAATCCGTGAGTCTTGTGTTTAGTTTTGATATCTTTGTCAAGTTGTTGTGTCTTGAGACTGTGAGGTTACGTCATTGTAATGCAGTTAAAGCCGATTAAATATACATGAAGAAAAAACAATAAAAGTTATGCCTTCATTTATAAGAGAACTATATATTCACGTTAAAAGCTACATACGTACTCCGCAATCCACTCAAATTACGTGGCGGAGGTTACTCAATACCAGTACTGGTTACTTGCTTTCCTGTTCCACTCCCATACAGACTGCGAGAAAAACGAATGGTTGTATGCATCCGTACGAGCCCTAATATCTCCGTTCTTATCTTTGTGGTCGTTCCGCGAAATGTAGGTTGGCGGCTGTAGAATCGTGCATCGCATTTATGGGAGACTGTTTTGGGGAGTACTACCAAAATTATGGTGAATAAAGGTATGTCGTCAAAAAATTATGATCAATCTTTATTGAAGAGCCCTCATATTGAAGGAAGTAATGAAGGTTAGAGTTCAACGCTCCGTCGACGTCCTGCTGATTAGAGGATTTTAGAATTTTGGGTAAGTATGGGGAAGGAAATCGGTCGTGCCCTTACAGACGAATCATTTCGGCATTTATTTAGGTAAATCACGGAAAACCAAAACCTTGATGGCCCGAGATGGATTTGAACCACCCTCCTCCCCAAAGGGGAAGGCAATGCTTTACCACCTCGCCACCTCGCTCGGTTTTTAAGTATTGAGAAGCATTATGTTTATTTTGACAGATAACCCTGTTCAATTTATTTAATTATTTTCGCAATACGGAATTTCTTACAACTTCACAGTATAAGGCAAAGATATACTTCCAAATGGTAACATACGAAAATTTGTGCCGTCCGGGACTTGAAGTTTTCCCGCTTTTCGGCAGCGGTCCCTTTACCATTAGGCTACCCGAACACGACTCCGGTACATCTATGCCTTATACAGTAAAGCTGCAAGAAATTCGCTATTGCGAAAAAAAATTAGATAAATTATTTGATCACTGTAATTCGTCATCATGTAGTAATAACCCTGTTCAACCATCATAATAGAACGTATTTTCCTAATGCGTTTTACATAGGGAAGGGTATGGATACTTTTGCTATCCTGATAAAATAAGAAAGTACACAAAAAATTGTAAACAATTGCAACACTCCACGTGTGTGAGAAGCGGAAATGGTAATCGGAGGAACAATCAATCTATTCATGTTGCTAATAAAATGTCTCAATGTGAGCCGTTGCATATACTTCCAATGATGTGATTTAGATTCTATGTTGTATCTGCCACCTCTCATCCATAGGTGCATCTGTACCTGGATTCTGCGAGAAAGGTAATCAGTTGAGTGCTGCTTTTCACAGCTACAGTGTTATTTGACACTTTAAATATTTAATATTTTCTATGACAGTCACATATCGACCTATGAGGCCATTAAATAAAACTGCAATCATATATTAAATATTGATGCCATATTTATGTCACTTACCATGTGTTCCTGTTTCCTTTCTTTTTCTATCTACTAATGAGAGCACGTGAGCTACTGTGTATTTGCATCTTTGTGTGTGTGTGTGTGTGTCTGTGTGTCTGTGTGTGTGTGTGTGTGTGTGTGCATTTTGTTGTGATTGCTTTGGTTAGTTTTCGCTGTTACTTCCTAGAGGGACGGAGTAGGATTCAGACAGACTTTTCCACCCTAACTACAAATAGGTTGACTCTTTCCTGTAAGAATGCGTTGCGTATCCTTGTGTTCATGTGTTTGGTGTTTTTATTTTTGTTCATTTGTTATTTTTTGTTCAATGCGTGAAACTGCCTACCACGTGCTCGTCGTGTGGAATACTGAATTCCCTGAATCCCTGCCCTCCTCCTTAGGTCGTGCTTCAATACTTTTTCTTGTGATTGTAGCACATTTTAATCGGGAATAGTCCTTTCGCGATTTTTCCGCGTTTTTCTTGTGTTGTATAAACTGCTATTGTTATCAGACTCACAAAATCCTTTAACTAACTCACACTACTGACAACATCCATTCCCCAGGAGGACTCGAACCTCCGGCAGGAGATGTCCTATCACACTAATTAAATGAGATGTTGAGAATTTTTTCTTTGTTTTCGTGACCTGGCTTTGAACCCACTGTTAAGCAAAGTTTGCGTGTGTGGTCGAGACTTGACCAGGCGTACATGCGCGTATTGTTCCTTGCGCTTTACCTCCTTCGTAGCAGTAGGCGATACTGAAAGTCTGAAACTCTGGACTCGTCTGAACTAGCCTGCCTCTCACAGGCGGAAACTGGGAAACTACTATGGAGTGAGTGTTTCACATTAAGCTAACAGAATATCATGTTGTTGTTGTGGTTTTCAGTCCGGAGACTGGTTTGTTGCAGCTCTCCACAATAGCTTATCCTGAGCAAGCCTCTTCAACTGCACATAAGAACGGCAACCTACATCTGTCTGAATTCGCTTACTGTATCCATCTCTTGGTCTTACTCTGCGGTTTTTACCCCACACACTTCCCTCCAACGCTAAATTCACAATTACTTGATGTCTAAGAATGTGTCCTACCAATCGATCCCTTCTTTTAGTCAAGGTATGCCAGAAATTCCTTTTCTCTCCAATTCAGTTCAGTACCTCCTCATTAGTTACGCAATCCACCCACTTAATCTTTAGAATTCTTCTGTAACAGCACATTTCAAAAGCCTCTATCCTCTTCCTGTACGCACTGTTTATCGTCCATGTTTCATTTCACTCCCATAAAAGGAACACTCCACACAAATGCCTTCAGAAAGGACTTTATTAGGATTAATTCAATATTCGATAATAGAGGCTTTTTAAATGTGGTGCTACAGAGGAATCTCTGAAGATTAGGTGGGTGGATCGGGTAACAGATGAGGAGGTAATGAACAGATTTGGAGAGAAAAGGAATTTCTGGAATACCTTGACTACAAGAGGGGATCGATTGGTAGGACACATTCTTAGACGTCAAGGAATTGTGAATTTAGCGTTGGAGGGACGTGTGTGGGGCAAAAACCGCAGAGGAAGACCAAGAGATGGATACAGTAAGCAGATTCAGACAGATGTAGGTTGCTGTTCTTATGAAGAGTTGAAGAGACTTGCTCAGGATAGTGTATTGTGGAGAGCTGCATCAAACCAGTCGCCAGCCGCGGTGGCCGAGGGGACTGAGGCGCTCCAGTCACGGTCTGCACGGCCACTACGGTCGGGGGTTCGAATTCCCCCTCCGGCATGGATATTTGTGCCGTCCTTAGTTCATAAGTAGTCCATAAGTAGTTTGTAAGTTTAGGAACTGATGACCCCGTAGTTCAGTCCCATAAGCTTAACAAACATTATACTTATACTTCAAACCAGTCTCTGGACTGAACACAACAACAACAACAACAACAACAACATGATATTCTGTTAGCTTAATGTGAAACAATCACGCCATAGTAATTTCATCATTGTTGAGATTCCCAGTTTCACATTAAGCTAACAGAATATCATAAAATTTTAACACGAGAAATTGCGACCGTATAAATATTGTGATCACTCTTTATTGAACAATCCTCGTATTTCAAAATAATATTTTCTTGCGTCTTGAAGCGAGTAAAGCGAACGTTGCTCGAGTAATAATCATCTTGACGCTTGTCCTTAATAACCTGCCTTATAGCGTTGCGTTACTCGATCCGCCTGTGGAAGGAACCGAGACACTGTTGAAGCCGGAGACAAATAAACACAGCCAGGGCAGCTAAAGACAGCCGCGCGCGTGGAATGCGAGCCCGGGAGGGGGAAGAGCCCAGCACTAACTGCATACACTCCGGGCTAACAGGCGGAGCCTCTGCCCCCCGTGACTCTTGTGTTGTAAATGTAATCCAGGTGGCCGTCGCGTAATGAAGAGGTCTTACCGCCATTGTGCGGCGCGCGCTCAATGGGATCAGGGAAACTGGATAGTTTTTTTAAGGGCTGTCGCCTCCGCTGGCTGTTACACGCGTGCTTGAGCACCCCGCCCCACCCCAGCCCAGTAACGGGTGTCCCCTCCCTGAGCCCGGGTAATAGGGCGGCCCTGGATTGATCCAGATCAGCGGCCCCTGTCTGAGCACAAAGCGCGCCCGTTTCCACGGGGCCGGCTCTTATCTCTGCCGGAACACAGGGGCGGCACAACGACAGCTCCTATTTGCCCGAGCCGCACTCACTCGTTATCCGCTGACGGTACTGTTTGCGGGTAGCTTGTTCCAGAACAATTCGTTCATCTTCGCCGCAGAGCACCAGACTGCATTTTAATATACTAGCTAAAAAAAACCTGACGTTTCCCGGGTATTTAATTATTTATTCTTACCTTGACTTAAATGCGCCTCGGTTGGTAGAGTGCCAGACTACAAATCAAAAGGTCCCGGGTTCGATCCCCACCAGGTCCTAGGATTTTTATCTGTCACTTTCCACTTCTTTCCCCTCTGGCAGTATCGCTCATGTGAAAAATTCCGAGTAGCACCGTGGTTCGGAAGCCACGTTAAACTGTAGGTCCCCCTATAACTGGCTGGGTAAGTCAGTTCGAAGGTCGGAGGAAGGAAACGGCATACCACCTCCCAAAAGGACCATTCCTAGTAAAGCACTGTGGTGTTCAAACCAATCTTCGGATTGTTGACTGCTTTACCTTTTACCTTGACTTAGTACTTCTCCAATCCCGTCTCTCTCTGTCCATTTTTGTAGAAACGTGTTACATTTATCGGAGAATAAATAAGAAATAAGGCTGTCTCGCATAATATACAAAATTATACGTGCAGTATCCAAACAAATACAAATGGCATATAAAATTCGCACGATCTCATATTTAGTGAATTATATGTTGTACAGTTGCATAAATTTGCAGGTATACATGGTGAGTCACCTAACATTACCGCTAGATATATTTCGTAAACCACATCAAATACTGATGGAACCCCGTTGGTTTTGTTAGCACATCTGAACATATAAACAAATACGTAATCATTGCCGTTTGTTGCACTGTAAAATGTTAATTACATCCGGAGATATTGTAACCTAAAGTTGACGATTGAGTACTAACTGACGGGGTTCTATTTATAAAAAACGTAGGTTTGTGTTAAAAAAACATACTTCCGAGCATTTTTTAATGGTTTGTATTAACCAATTACACTAGCCCCTCTCCTTCACGTTCGGTCTGTCTAAACGGTTCGTCAGTATTTGATGTGGTTTACGAAATATATCTAGCGGTAATGTTAGGTGACTCATCCTGTATATTCATTTGTATAAGTATTGTATGTTTTTGAAATCTGTTGCTAATACAATCTCTATACTTATAAGGCACATTTGTTGTCTGTCAGTCTGTTCTCTTATAAATCAAGATCCAGACAACCAAATAACATGAAATTTGGTACACGTTCACAAAATTACATGGGAAAGATTCTTAAACAAGTTTCGTTCCAGGTTTTGGAAAACCAACCAGAAAATTTGGGAAAAAGTGCAAGTGCTTTACAATGTGTCCGTGAAAATCTATATCTTCCCACTGATCTTGATGAAATTTTGCACAATTGCCCTTCAAAACAAGAGGAAGGACACTGTCCACACAAAATTTCGTTCAGTGCTTGGTGGAGGGTACTTATGGATTTCGCCAAAATCCACAGTTTTGCTTCGATTTTGATAAAATTTTCTACACTCTATCTTGAAAATAAGCTGAAGGTTACTGTCTGCATAAAATTTTGTTCGGTGCCTGTGGGAGAGTACTACAAACATGCGGTCACACATTCAGGGTGATTTGTCTGCAGGACAATTTGCAAACAAGTTGCTCTAGATTGAAGATGGTGAAGTTCCTGAAGATCCTTCAGCAGGCCTCATCATTATGCCATGTGGTCAATTTTTCAACTCTCCTGACGAACGTCTGGCCAAGGTGTGTCCTAACATTCAGCAAAACTTCAAGGATCAGGACTGGCTTTCTCACAAAACAATTCTGGCAAGCAGAAATGATGTAGTTGAGAAGCTGAATGCCACAATTCAGAAGCAGCTTCCACGGCAAGAATATGCCTACAAGCCCATAGACTTCATCCTTAATGATGATGAAGCAGTACAATATCCCAATGAGTTTTTGAATTCCATCCAGACTCCTGATTTCAAAAATGTTCAAATGTTTGTTTAGCTTATGGGACTTAACTACGGGGTCATCAGCTCATAAACTTACAAACTACTTACGAACTAGCTAACACTAAGGACGGCTCAAATATCCATGCCCGATGGGGGATTCGAACCCCCGACCGTAGTGGCCGTGCAGGCCGTGACTGGCGCGCCACAGTCCCCTCAGCCACCGCGGCCGGCACTCCTGATTTGCAAGCCGACAACTTATGAAAGTTGGTGCTCCAGTAATGATCAGAAATATTGATGTACCCAGGTTGTGCAATGGCACAAGATTAATTGTGAAAAAGCAGAAGCAACATGTAATTGAAGCCACAGTACTCACAGGGACTGCTAAGGGTGAGGATGTCTTCATTCCAAGAATACGCATCATTCCCTCAGACAACGCCACACAATTCAAGAGAATACAGTTCCCTTTGAAACTGTGCTTTGCCATGACAATCAACAAGTCATAGGGCCACTCTCTTGGTATAGACTTGCAGACACCATGCTACTCTTACGGACAGTTGTATGAGGCCTGCTCGAGAGTGGGCAGAAACGAAAAAGCTTTTTGTACATACTCCAAATGGAACTGTAAAAAATGTTGTTTATCACATTGCTTTAACATAACTGTACCCTTTTATTACATGCAAATAAACGGTTTTGTACGCTTCTACAGAAAACTTTATTTTAAACCCGGGTACTTGCAGCTAGATAGTAATAAATAAGTAATAGATTAAAACTTGGTGCGTGATGGGGCGGTTTTCCATAAATGTTACTGTTAATTTGCTCATATCTCATGAACTACGTGTCGTACTGTGATACAATTTCGAAGGAATACTGTCCGTAAAATTTCATGCGGCTACAATTTGTAGTGTACAAATTATAAATTGTAACGTCATACCCAGTGCCGAAAAGTAGTGAGCGAAAAACTTTTCTCCTTTCATAATGTTAATATAGCTGTCATAAAGGTTTAAAATTATGATTAAAGTTGGTTGTAAGTCGCTAAATACGGTTATTCTCATACAGTATGTGAATAAAGTCTCGACGCATTATGTGGCAGTTTCTTACAATTATATTATTTATGCCGTTGATCTCCTAAACTATGTGTCGTATATGGTTCTTACCCCGACATCATATTTACCTCACGGTAAGGAATATGTGCACCAAATTTGGTTAAAATCGTTCCAGTTGTTTAGTAGGAAAAGTGTAACACTGTCGTTTGATGCAGCAGTTTTTCACGCATCTCATTGTTTGTGACGTCATATGTCGTGACAATGTGTTGTACTTGATCCTAGCACTTACAGCGAACGTCCTCATCGATTGAAGCTTACGTCTGCAACATTTCACGAACATTAAAAGAAAACTGTAGATTTGCATACAATTCGTAAACACAAACATATATATTGCGCGATTCATGTATACTGTACCATAGCAAACCTGTAAATTAAACTCCGACCGAAAAATGATTTGTGGCCAAAACCAAAAGCGTAACCGAATATTCGGCTCCTCATCTAGTTTCTGCCGAAACCCAAATTTGCTAATTGAGTTAAAATTTCTGTATATTTACGTTACACCACAAACCACTAGTTTTTCAAGATTTTTCAAGTTTCCCTTCCTGTACTAAGCTTTCTTTAGTGTGTGTAAGCCTACTCAGGAGTCCGTAAAGGATGACATGCAAGGAAACAGGTTTAGACAAAACGATACTTTTATTAAAGTACTTCCAAACTAGATTCTATTCTCCTGGTTGTGACATTTTCTACCTAAAAAATAAAAATTAAAGCAAGTTAGATAATAAGTAAACTGAACTCGACACAGTGGAGTCTCGATATTTCGAGTCTACGAATTACGATTTTACCATAAATACGAGCGTCATGAAACAAAAGAACAACAGCGAGTTCATTATGTCTTCACAGAAAAAGGCGCTCCACCATAATAACGCGAAGTTAACAGTGAAAAGACTCAGACTTTTGGGCTGCCAATGTAAATGATTATTTAAAAAACTTTGTTTTAACAAAGGTCATTTTTTTACACGTGTATTCTTTTCAAGGTCCATTTTCTTCTTTTTCACGTGTAATTTTTGATAGTTCGATCTGATTCCTGTCCCGTTCACGTCGAATTAACGAGACTACTGTATAACTACCACAAATTCCGCAATCCTGCATACCTTTTTTTTCAGTAAGATAGATATACAACAAATATGTCAAACAGATACTACGAAATGTCAGAGCCTCAACATGACTCACCACAATACAAAATTTGTTTGCTTCCATAAGTAGCTTTTACGGTTTTATTCTTGGGATCGCTGCTTTACGTTGCCATCTTCGCTTCCGTTTTTTGCAATCGACAAACAACTTTACATATCTCCTTTTTTGGCATTCTTGAATACACTGCAACTTCAATCAGTGCTGCAGAAAGTATTTCGAAAAATAAAGTCACAGTTTCGACGAAACGTATGATTGTTGACAGTATAAATTTACGCAAACTGGACAGGAAAGGGTGTGTAACACAAGATCAATGTTTCCTAAACCCATATTAGTTATTAAAAAAAATTATCGATTTCAAGAAAACTCATTAATAAAACTTCACAGCATAGCAATAAGGTAACACGTTCCATTACGTCTAATACTAACTTAAATTGATACTAACATAGTATATCAGTATAAGGTATGATTACTTTATATTCTGCTTAATAACAAAATACCCACAGTTTTTACGCGCGAGGAAAGAATCCTAGCAGTTAAACGGTACGCCCTCAAGTGGGGAAAAGCATACCTGTTGACTGAATCCAACCAGAACGTGATCTAACTTTATCAGTAACTTCAAGAAAGCTAAATTCGGCAAAACCGAAGAATCGGCTGTTTTCTGGCCGAAACCGAAACCGAATATTCGGTTTGTCCTTACTGAAATTGTTCGTTCCTATCGTTAATCATTTTTCTAATATACACTGGTCAAACAATTGGGCCATATATCCATATATAATCTTCGCAAATCGCGAAATTTCCCGACGTCTGCTGCTCCTTAAGATAGACAAACGATCTGCAACACATGAAAATTTGTGCCGGACCGTGACTCGATCCCAGGTCTCCCGCTTTTCGCGAGCGGTCGCCTTAAGCACTCGTCCACCCGTGCACGCTACACGGCCAGACCCAAACTTCCATGTGTTGCACTTGCCTACATGCTCGCACACGTTATAGTGTGAGTCCAGCAAGAGAGAGAGACACAATTCTGCCACCGTAAGCTTGTCAGGCGTTATTTTTTATTATTATGTCTGTTCCAAGGGAACAGACGTTGGCGGTGATCCGCAGCAGAGATAAATATATCCATGTATATACTTCGCAAATCGTGAAATCGCTGAAAAGCTTACGGTGGCAGAATTGTGTGTCTCTCTCTCTCTCTTGCTGGACTCGCACTATAACGTGTGCGAGCATGTGAGGGAAAGAGACACGTGCAACACGTGGAAGTTTGGGTGTGGCCGGAGAGCGTGCACGGGTGGACGAGTGGTTAAGGCGACCACTCACGAAAAGCGGGAGACCTGGGATCGAGTCACGGTCCGGCACAAATTTTCATGTGTTGCAGATCGTTTGTCCATCTTACAGGAGCAGCACACGTCGCGAAATTTCGCGATTTGCGAAGTTTATACATGGATATATTTATCTCTGCTGCGGATCACCGTCAACGTCTGTTCCCTTAGAACAGACATAATAATAATTGGGGGATAGTTTCAGATATCTAGGTTATGAAGTACTGCCATCTAAAGAAGGAACTTAAATGATTCGATACCCCTCAATCGCTTCTAAAGAGTGGTGTAAACAATATTACGGCAACCGAGATAGTAGTAACAACAGAAAGTTGCTGCACAGGGACAACTGCAAAATGATTTCGATAAGATACAGTATGAGCGGGGTGCAAAAATGGCAATTGACCCTTAATAATGAGAAGTGTGAAGTCATCCATATAACTACTAAGGGAAACCCGTTAAACTTCTTTAACACCGTAAACAAGTAAAAACTACAGGCCGTAAATTCAACTAAATACCTAGGAGTAACAATTAGAAACAACTTAAATTGAAAAAAAAAAAAAAAAAAAAAACGTAGAAATTACTGTAGGGAAAGCGAACCAAAGACTACGTTTCGTTGGCAGAACACTTAGAAGATGCAACAGTTGTACTAAAGAAACTGTCTACACCACACTTGTTGTTGTTGTTGTTGTTGTGGTGGTCTTCAGTCCGCAGACTGGTTTGATGCAGCTCTCCACGCTACGCTGTCCTGTGCAAGCCTCTTCATCTGAGAATAAGTTCGGCAACCTACATCCTTTTGAAACTGCTTACTGTACTCGTCCCTCGGTCTCCCTCTACGATTTTTACCCCACACACTTCCTTCTACACTTGACAATTTCTTGATGTCTCAGAATGTGTCCAACCAATATATCCCTTCTCTTAGTCAGGATATGCCAGAAACTTCTTTTCTCCCCAATTCTGTTAAGCACCTCCTCATTATTTACGTGATATACCCATCTAATTTTCATCATTCGTCTGTAGCACTACATTTCAAAAGCTTCTATACTCTTTTTATCTGAACTCCTTATTGTCCACGTTTCACTGCCATACGATGCTACACTCCAGACAAATGCTTTCAGAGAGGACTTCCTAACATTTAAATTAATATTGGATCTTAACAAGTTTCGCTTCTTAAGAAACGCTTTTCTTCCCATAGCCATTCTGCCACCTCTATGCGCCATATTTTGGAGTATTGTGGGATCCCCACCAAGTGGGACTGACAGATGATTCAGATAAAGTTCAGAAAAAGACAGCTAGTTTTGTAATATCGCGATATAGGGAGAGAGTGTCAGGAAAATGATGCACGAGTAGGGTTGGAAATCATTAAAAGAAAGGCGTTATTCGTTGTGACGAGATCTATTTGCGAAATTTCTTTCACCAAATTTCTCTACCGAATTTTGTAAGCACCCATCTACATAGAAAAAAAAAGCATCAAAATAAAATAAGAGAAATCAGATCGAAAACGGAAAGATTTAGGTGTTTTTTTTCCGCGTGCTATAAGAGACTTGAACTGTAGAGAAATGTCATAACAGCTGATCGATGACCCTTCTGCTATGCACTTCAATATGTCTTGCAGAGTATTTATGTAGATGTAGGGCGTTGTTGTTAAATCGTGTTTATCAAACGAATTAGACAAGCAGTTGGGATCAGACAGTGTAATGAGCAGGTATTGCAACGCATTAACAACATGAGTTACACGAAACTATGACACGGAAAAACAAAGGAAGGTTAGAAGCGGGACAGAGACAGAGGGAGGTGGTTGCAGCTATTGGATTTTTCAGGACCTAGACGCCGTTTCAGACAACAAGAACCGTTAGAAGTAGGCAAGGTCAAGGTCGTCCACGGGCAACAGTTGTAAGAGATGATTGTTACTCCGCTTAACAGCCCTGTGGTGGATTCTAAATCCACCGTCTTTCCCAGGAAGGAAACTCGTCTTCACATACACAGTTACTTTATTCCAGAGATATAACAAGGTACATCGTTACAGATAAACTAAGATAACATTTAAACTCATACTAAGAACGACGTCAGTTCATCACTCTACATCCTCCCCACCCTGGTCTACCTCCAGAGGTACGACCAGTTGAATCGGCCTGGTTACTTTATGTCCGTCAGGCAAGTCGAGTATCACCGTTCATATCAGTCCGTCCCGTCCTTTCTTCAGTTCAGTAACTCGCGCCCTTCTCCAGCACTGGCGCTGAGGAATATCTTCTTGTAACAGGACGAGGTCTCCCTCGCGAAGTCTTGTAGAACCCTTTGGACGCCTTACTTCGTGGTAACTTCGGAGTTAAGTACTCCTGGCTCCAGCGTTTCCAGAAGTCCTCCACTAATTTCTGTCTGCGTTTATACATCTTAGCTAGATTTGTATGTCATCGTGGCGGTGTCCCAGAGGGTAAGGTAGTGAGGCGATTCCCCACTAGGAAGTGCGCTGGCGTCAAAGCGCTATCCTCGTGCTGTGTCAAAGGTCTAGAGTTGAGTGCGGCTTCTATGTTCACCAACACTGTTTGCATCGCTTCATCGTCCAAGCTTGATTGCCCTAAGACCTTTCGTAAACACCTCTTAATAGTTCCGACCATCCTTCCCACCACCCTCCCCACCAAGCCGCACGAGGTGCAATGAATTTCAATGTAATTGTGTGGTGGGCGAGATAGTGGTGTACCTTTGCTGCCGATATTACAGGCCAGAGGTCCATTAATTCCTTATTTAAAGTATCTCGTAATCTTTCGGCACAGTATTGGAATTCATCCGTTGTGGTGGTGTTGTCAAAATTATTTGCTTCTGTAACAAAACGTGTAATGTTGCCTCGTTCTCGCGTTCTTCTACGTTTTAGGTTCTGCAAGCGAGACGAATTGCCGTTCACATTCTCAGCTTGAGTTGCGTGTTCGTGTTGCTGTGGCTGAGTTAGTGCGCGCAATTGCGCGTTTTGTTCGCGTAGTGTCGTGAGTTCTCTCTGCTCAATGGTTAATTCCATATTCCTCGATGGTATATCCTCAGTGTGAGTAGCGTGTTCAGCGTTGTGTGCCATTTGATAAATAGTAGTGACAAGGAATTACACAGTTGGTACAACCGTAGTGTTTTCGCGCCAAGAACAACTGCCGGCGTCAGTGCGCGTGTTTGACTGTTGTTGCCTTGACTACGCGTATTTATATGCACCAATAATAGTATAAACTCGAATATTTGTCTACCGAAGCTACTATAGTAATTCCAGTCACTATTTCAAATCAATCTAGGCGATTGTTGATTAATAAAATAGTAGACTTAGCTGGTAGTGTTAGCAGAAGTGCTGTCGTATGCGGTGTGTTGGGGCGTAGTTTCAGCTTCCTCCTGGCGTCGAATCTCGATTACAATCCAGATTTATTCGATCTGGCGTGTAGATCCCGTAGTGTAGGATCACCCGGCGTGTCGGCACCAACTGTGGTGGATTCTAAATCCACCGTCTTTCCCAGGAAGGAAACTCGTCTTCACATACACACTTACTTTATTCCAGAGATATAACAAGGTACATCGTTACAGATAAACTAAGATAACATTTAAACTTATACTAAGAACGACGTCACTTCATCACTCTACAAGCCCGTCCAGACAGAAGGCTGAATGCAAATCAGCTTCAACGCACTCTCCAGGTAGCAACAGGAGGCGCAATATCGACACAAACAGCCAGAAATCGCCTTCGGAAATGTGGCCTCTACGCACGGAAGCCTATGGTGTGTGTCCCACTAAAACCACCACACCGTTTAGCCGGGCGAAGAAACATCAGGGATGGAGTCGTAACTGCGTCAGGTTATGTTCAGAGACGAGTTAAGATGTTGTGTTCATCCGGACAATCGTCGTTCCCTCATCTGGAAAGAGCGTGAAACTGTGAAAAATCCTGCTTATGTGCGGGAAACATCACCATACCGTGGTGATGGGCAAATAGTGTGGCCAGGAATCAGTATTGGAGAACGTACTGACATCAATGTTGTCCAAAATGGCGCTTTAACTGCTGAGAGGTTCCAATGTTCCAATACTTGTAAACCTGTTGGACCAAACAGCTAGGGGCATCAGTTCCTTGACTTACAAAGTAATTAAACTAATTTAAACAAATCTCAGAACAACATACACACCCAAGCCCCAGGAAGGACTCAAACGTCCGCCTCGCAGCATGGCGCCTTAGAGCGCTCGTCCACCGCGGCAGATGAGATCCTTCGATCTTTTGTAGTGCCCTACGCTGGTTCCATAGAAGATGGGTTCCTTTTGGTGGATGAAAACACTCGTCTCCACAGATCTGCACAGGTGAACAACATAACTAAAGCCCAGGGAATTGAACGAATGAAGTGGCCATCTTGTTCATCGGACTGGCAAACCTCAAGTAAAGAGTTCAGAAAGCAAAATATCGTACTGTATCACAGACAAACTAGAATTGAAAGCAATATCTGAACAAAATACCTTACTATACGTATACTGCGTATGATAACTCACCTGATCCTCTAATTATCTTCAGCAGTGTGTAATTATATCTGTAACTACCCAACGAATTTCTAAGATGTTTTCTCAGGTAATGTAATTATTGTTTGGGTAAGGTACTGGCATTATTTTATCAAAATGATATCAAGGGAAAAAATAATCTGATTAATTTTTTTCTTTTTTTGTCAATCGACGTGTCAGTTTTCAAAATTAGATCGCAGCATCAAACAATATCATAATTTAAAGTGTTTTTTCCGAACTCGTCGTGTCTGTGACTTCACCTTTTTTTGTCATGCTAATTTGTATAATTCCATGCCGGAATACGGATTAATCATTATTGCACGCACCTGTAGCGATGTATATGTTGTTGAATTTCTTTTGGTACTGGAAAAATTCAGTTCACTGTATAATAAATCCATTGCTTTGTTAAATATACTTTGAAAGACGTAACCACACTTCTGCTAATAATGATCCGTTCCCATCTTACTTCTTTTCGTAGGTTTTTGCAGTTAAATGAGTAAATCTTGGGCCAACATCGAGGGTTTACCTCATAAAATTCCGAGCAGGGAAACGAAAGACACCATAATCTAAAATTTATCTTTGACTGTCGTGTCTGTCTGTTTATTAATTTGAACACGCTTATCTCCGAAACTACCACACGAATTCGCGTGGTGTTGCCGCGCGGGAATGGCCGTATGGTCATGGGCGCCAAGCTGCGGATCGAGCGCCTGCTTGCGTCGTAGGTTCGAGTTCTTCCTGGGGCGCGGGTATGTTTGTTGTTTTTAGAGTAAGTTACTTTAAGTAGACTAGGGACCAATGTCCACAGCAGTTTCGTACCTTACGTTAACAAACATTTGAACATGTGGGGTTTCTCAGTTACTTGAGCTTAACTTTATCTGAACAAAATCGGATATCGAAAAGAATACGTATGTTATTCGAAGTATGTGCTCCGCGTAGTAGTACGGCATGCATTACCAAAGAACCAGCACCTGATGTTTTTCTGTTAATTAAGTAATACATTAACACTTTCGTGGCCGAATTAGTAATTAAAATTTTGCATATTCCTGCTTTTGAAATGGGCATTGAGTCAGGTCATGTTTCTAAATTTCATTTCTTGTTTAGAGTTTTACAACTTTTTTGTGGGACGTATATATCCCACTGAACACGAGGAGCAATAAATTTAGTGAACCAATGTTTTTTAATGGGGAATTATTCAGAACTTAAAATATTTGTGAATTATTTCAAAACATTGCTAACTACACAGTGGTACTTCGCAGTAGCTACATATGACTTTTGTCCGTGTCTCTTGCTTCCGTGTGTTGCATTGTTTGTGTCGCCTCCTTGTGCTCCTTGGAAATTGTTTTCTAACTGCGCGTAAGTGCACGTCATCAGGAACGACAGAAACTCCTGATTTGTTTCTTTGTGATGAATCCCTTCCCCACTATGTATACTCCTCACTTTAACCATTCTGCAGCGAAAACAAGTCGTTAAAAACTTCCTCCTTTCGTTAATCTCAACATTTCTAAAAACAGGAAATGACAAGTTATTACTTGAAGTTACATAATTTATTCTCTTTGTGTCTTCTGGCGAGTGTCAGATTCAGTTAACCTTCTCAGTTTCCAACGAAACAGCTGAACTCAATGTTGCGATTTCCATTGTGTAACAGTAACTAGCATTCACCCACAACATTACGGTTTTTTTCCGTTTCATATCAAATCGAGAAAGTATGTGAACAAAAGGCACAATAGAAATTTGTAAATGGAAGTGATTTACCAATAATATAAAAATTTGCACAAACCTATATGTATCTAGCAAACAAACTGAAGAAAACAATAAATACCATTACTGAGATTATCCGTTTCAGACAAGACAAAAATAAGATCTGGAAATCGCTCGAGAAGAGCGCCGCGTTAGTATGGCCAGACTTCGTAGTTCCCAGACACTGGAGTAAAGAGAGACAGCCCGTGAGACGGCTAGGTTGGCGGTGAGAAATCGACGAGCTTGTCGGACAGATCAGCAACGAGATAATCTTCTACATCGATCGTCAAATGAATAGTGCGTTTAATCGAGAATTGGAACGTGAACGTCAATATGAGCGACATGAAATATACCGGTCACTTCAAATGAATGTACCCCTGTTGAACCCCCAACAGAGGGAATTGTATGATACTTTAATGAAAGCAAATGATGATGGAAATGTTGGCGTATCTTTCCTTGATGCCACCGGTGAAACTGGGACGGCATTTCTCATGTCACTGATTTTCGCCACTGTTCGTACCAGGTTCGACAATGAGGTAGCAGTTGCTTCTTCTGGAATAGAAGCCACATTGTTAGAAGGATTCCGTACTACTCATTCAGCATTAAAACTGCCGTTAAACATTCACACTACTGAACAACCGACATGTAACATAGTGAAACACATACGTCAAAATTTTAATGGCATCTAAAATCATCATCTGGGATGAATTCACAATGGCACTCAAACGCGCATTGGAAGCACTTGACCGAACATTGAAAGACCTGCGTAATGATTAGAGATGTGCTGGAGGCCAAACACTGATAGTCATTCCAAGATCGATGAAATAAACGCTTGCCTAAATCATTAAATCTCTGGCGATATGTGAGGGAACTTAAGCTGACAGCAATCATGAGAGTTGCATTACTCGACGACCCATCTGCTCAATATTTCTCAGAACAGTTACTGATTATCGGTACTGGCCGTGTTACTGTCGACAAATAGACAGGATTGATATCATTTCCTCTGAATTTCTACAATTTCGTCTCGTTGGAAGATGAGCTCATCACCAAATTGGTCTCAAACATAACTATTAACCAAAAAAATTACAAATGGTTCAGTGAGCGTGCGATTTTGGCGGCTAAGAACAAAGATGCGTATGTCTTGAACTTCTTAATTCAGAATCAAATTGTTGGTACTGTACATTCATTCAGATCTATTGACTGTGTAACAAACGAAGTCACTGACTATCCAACTGAATTTTTAAACTCCTGGGATGTGACTGGCTTACCATCGCACAATTTATAGCTGAAGGTTGGATCATTAGTCCTCACGCTTCGAAATGTAAACCAACCGAAACTTTGGAATGGAACGAGTTTGGTGGTAAGAAAATTGATAACCAATGTGATTCAGGCAATGATATTCAAAGGTGAGGAAGATTTCATTCCGAGGATTCCGATGATCCCAACCGATATACCCTTTGAATTTAAACGAATTCAATTTCCGTTTCGCCTTCATTCTCCATGACGATTAACAAATGACAAAGCCAGTCGTTGAGTGTTTGTGGCCTGAATCTACAAAATGCATGCTTTTCTCATTGTTAATTATACATGCCATGTTCACGCGTCGGCTAACCATCAGCTTTATTTGTTTTTGCGCCTCATAAAAAAACGGAAATTATCGTATATCAGAAGGTCCTTCAGTGAAGAGAATCAACCCCAGTGCAACCCTTGCTAAACCGACACTAAAAATATTGGATTTTTATTACTTTTATTGATTTCTTGATACATGTGTATATATATTGCCGCAAGACCACAAGTCATCCGACTGCCGGCGTGGCGCAGTGAATAGCCTCACCGATTGCGCTGCTGAACGTCGCCGCTTCAATCCCGGCCACCGGCGAAAATTTATTTCTTTGTATTCATCATTTCCAGAATGTTCTACATGTTTATTATATTCACTTGTAATTTCTACATGTTTCTTTATGTTAACTATTCTTCTAATTTCTGGTACATTCTGTCTGTCTATAAATAGCAGAGCATTCTGCCCGAGAGGCAGTGTTGCGTGTATGTTTCAGTTCGCAATAAACCTGCTTTCATTAAAAGTGCTGTGTTCAGTTGAGAAGCCTGCTTTCGAAGTCAAGCCTGCTTCCATTACAAAGCGGCAATATTTTAGAAACAGGTTACCCTGTTTTCATTACAGTTTGGGTTCTCCCCGGAAAAATAAATAAATAAATAAAAGTAACTGTCGCATGAAACATTTTTTTTCCTGATAGGTGGCCCTGGAATCGGCAAAAATAAAAATAAGTTATAAAAGTTAAAATTGTCGAACGGTAATATCTGAAACTGGAAGATTAAAGTGCAGTTTTTGATATTTTTGTTATTGCTAACAGATGAGGCCTCCCACAATCGAAGTAAGTACAGACTGTGATCGTGTCCTCGGTCTATGGTGCTTCGGACTGTGCCGGCCGCTGTGGCCGAGGGGACTGAGGCGCTCCAGTCACGGTCTGCACGGCCACTACGGTCGGGGGTTCGAATCCCCCTTCGGGCATGGATATTTGTGCCGTCCTTAGTATTAGTTAGTTCATAAGTAGTTTGTAAGTTTAGGGACTGATGACCCCGTTGTTAAGTCCCATAAGCTATACAAACATTTGTAACATTTGAATTTGCTTCGGACTGTACACATCTCTGCGCATTTTTTACCCTATGTTAACGGTTTCAGAGAGAGTGGATATCATTTCCTCGTTTTCTAAGGCTTAGAAGTGTTGAAGAATGTCATCAAAAGTATACTAAACCGTTCCCTGATAGGAATGTTCCCTCTGCTACGCCTTTTCGCAGTATTTTACAACTTATCATCTGAGTAGCAGTATAACGTCTGATGGCCGAAGTAAAGACGATTCAAAATGCAGAAACGAAATTCGGTGACATCCGATATTAATTTAAATGTTAAGCAGTCCTTTCTGAAAGCATTTGTCGGGAGTGTAGCATTGTATGGGAGTGAAACGTGGACGATAAGAAGTTCAGACAAAATGTTGACAGAAACTTTTGAAATGTGGTGCTACAGACGAATCATGTAGATGAGATGGAAAGATCACGTAACTGTTGAGGACGTGCTCAACACAATTGGAGAGAAAACTGGAAGTGTTCAACGCAGAGACAAAAAATTCAGATGTGTATTTGTTCGAGATGTTAACGTGTATCAACAGTTTTTATTTTTGCCGTTTCCAGCGCCATTTATCATGGAAGAAAATACGTTTCATACAAAAGTTACATGTGTAATACAGGTGATAGTTTCTACATAGGTTTTCGACGCACTATTTTTGTCGCCGTACTCCCCCTCCCTCCAAATTTGGGCAGCGAGTCGAGCTTTATGATATAGATGGACCTCTTCGAGGTGAACAGCTTTTATTACAACTAGGTTTTAATCCGATTTGTATTTTTCAGATATTCCGAAAAACAGTTCATCTGGTCATCCTCCACAGCAAGCATCAAGACCATGAGTACTACCTACTTATTTTGACCGGAACGAAGTGAACTATGTATAATTTTGAAACTTCCTGGCAGATTAAAATTGTATGCCAGAACCGGGACTCGAACCTGGGACCTTTGCCTTTCGCGGACAAGCGCACTACCGACTGTGCTGTCCCGACACGACTCACGATGCCGCCTCACAACTTTACTTTAAGTTGCGAGGCAGCATCGTGAGTCGTGTCGGGATAGCACAGTCGGTAGCACTGTTGTAATATTCAGTAGGCACACAGCAGCGATACGTACAGTACATTGTCATGTCCTACTCATTAATGTGTTGGAAAATTGTCTAAAAATATTGCGTTGTACCTCACTGTACAACAACTCCAGAGAAATTGTTTTAGGAAGTTCCAAAGAACGAAGAGATTCGTAAAATGTTGTCGAAACACGCTCGTAGATCCCGAATAAGATAGCTTCGGTTCGTTCGTTTATTTCTATGATCATTGTCGTGTTGTATTAGTTCGCTGTTAATTATCATGTTTTGCAACTGATATCTTTTAGTTTTATTATGTATATATTAGTAAGCTTATGTTTACATTTGCAATGTGCGTCGGCCGCGGTGGCCGAGGGGACTGAGGCGCTCCAGTCACGGTCTGCACGGCCAATACGGTCGGGGGTTCGAATCCCCCCTCGGGCATGGATATTTGTGCCGTCCTTAGTCTTAGCTAGTTCATAAGTAGTTTGTAAGCTTAGGGACTGATGACCCCGTAGTTAAGTCCCATAAGTTCTACAAACATTTGAGCATTTTTGAACATTTGCAATGTGCTTTTTAAATCTAAGGCACTTAATTATGTTGGTCATCAGTCCCTAGGCCTAAAAAAACTTCTTAGACTAACTTAAAGTAACTTATGCTAAGGACAATACAAACACCCATGTCCGAAGGAGGACTCGGACCCCCGACGGCGAACGACTGCGCGCCCCCGTAGCAAGGCGTCTTAGTGCGCACGGCTATTCTGTCGCAGCTTACATTTGCAAAACGATTAATCACCATCATAAACACACCTGACAGTCAGTAGACGTAACTAGAAAAAAACACGAACTAAAAGATGAAAATGTTTTTCGGACTTAAGACAATTAAAATGTAGTCAGTCACAACACTGGTTAGTTACTATTATTCAGCCACGAAAACATGACCCCTGCCTCTGTCTCTTACTGACAAGAGTGTAAGTCGGTGCCTGGCAACATCTGAAAACGTTGTGGGGCGGTGTATTATGTCAGTCCCTTAGGGAAGTATTACTCATGAATGCTGTGCATGCACTACACACTCTATTAATTGCTACTGCTTAGCCATTAGCTCAAAATATTAGATATAAATACGTTTGCCTTAATTAAATCGTAATGTAGTGCCCATTTCACAGTGCGTATTTTCTTTCCTATGGACCGACAGTTTGCGTGGTGCGCGAATGCATGGGAGCTCCCTTTTTGCAGTTCGTGGCGAGATTAGCGACGAACGTTGAATAAGACTGAATAATATTTTGGTTTCGCAAATTATGTGATAGTAAACTGTATTATCGGTCAGAATGAACCTTTCACTCTGCAGCGGAGTGTGCGCTGATATGAAACTTCCTGACAGATTAAAATTGTGTGCCGGTACTGGGACTCGAACCTGGGAGCTTTGCCTTTCGCGGACAAGTGCTCTACCACTGAGCTACCCCGACACGGCTCCCGCACACACTTTCACTTCTGCCAGTACCTCGCCTCCAACTTTCCAAACTTCTGCGAACCTTGCAAGACTAGCACTCCTGGGAGAAAGGATATGGTGAAGACATGGCTTACCCACAGCCTAAGGGATGTTTCCAGAATGTAACTTTTGTAATATCGGTGTTTTTCTTAGACATGTGTTTGCGCGCTGAGCGGCAGCCCGGTCGCCCTATCCTAAAACCGGCGTTGCCAGGAGACACTGGAAACAAATAACTCCAACACTCTTGGCTGAGACGTGAGACAGCATCCCGAGCACCTCCTAGCGGCGTGAGTTGTGAACTAAAACTGGCAGTGAAGGACTTCTACTGTATAGAAGTAGGAGATGGTTGGAAGGGGGAACGTATGTGCTACATACGGTTGTAATGGCTATCTACAAACTGCGATGCACTCCTAAGTCTTTCTTCATATTACCGGGAAAAATTAATAAATAAAATAAAGAGGGAGAGGATTCTAAATATGATAATTTAAGCAGGCTACTTGTAGGCCTACTGAGATAGTTTACTTTCGATAAACAGTGTCTTTAACGCTTTGGTTTACCCTATTTTTATAAGTTCTTTATAGAAACAGACAGTGGGTTATTCGGAATCGAAGAGCTTACTAGGATAAAATTTTGAGAATGAAGGGTTCAGAACTTTTGAATAAAAGCTATGTGTTATAACCAGACTACTTTTTGGAGGAAGATTTCAGAAATGAGATTTTGTAAAGCCAAGGGTAAATGTAATTTGTTAATTCCGTATAGTTTCTTTAAAAAATGGTTTAATGTATTATAACAACAAATGTATAGCAGCAAGTTTTATTTGAATCTCTTCATTTAAAGCGTAGGCGACGCTTTAGAACATTAGCACAATATCTTCACTGTCAGCTGTTTTTATTTAAGCAAAAATAATATTTTATGAAACACAAGGCTAAACAGAAATTTAAAATAATGTCTTATATTTTCGTTGTCATTTCCAATATTTGACTCAATGCACTGCCTCCCGTTCTGCTTCCTAACTGCTCATGGAAACTGCGTTCGTGTAGCCTATGTGATTAAAACTTACGTCACCTATTATGTTATTTTCAGATCGAATTCCATCTAAATAAGGTGCAATTATTAGGAAGGGTACTATTTGTCCGTCTACGCAACTGCAATAAGTGCGATCGTTTTTCACCATAAGTGTTTTGTTTCACTGAATGTATAATACCTGCAGTGGTCTGAAATGAGTTCAAAACCTCTAAATTGACGTACGAAATTTTTTTTCTTATATTTTCGCCTGACGTCATGATGCGCCTTGGTGTTGTACAGTTCATGGCAGAGGCGATTGCTTTAGTTTCTTCTGCCGTACACTTCAAAAAAAAAAAAAAAAAAAAAAAAAAAAAAAAAAAAAAAAAAAAAAAAAAAAAAAAACTATCATCTAACATTATATCTGAAATGGCGTAAAAATGTAAACGTTAAGAAAGTAATTTTGGTACGCAGCGAAATAAAATACGGAATCACAAAATGTGAAGGCAAACAAAACCAACAACTCGAATTAACGGTTGTCTCTGTTAGCAGTATCACCTGACACGAAGTGATGCGTGCTATCGACAAGGGTTCGCAAATCGATTCCATATTTCTTCATTTCCAGAAGGCTTTTGGCACCGTACCTCACAAACGGCTTTTAATCAAATTGCGTGGTTATGGTATATCGCCCCAAATTTGCGATTGGGTAGGGGACTTCCTGTCAGAGAGGACACAGTTCGTAGTAATCGATGGTAAGGCATCGACTAAAACAGAGGCGATATCGGGCGTTCCAAAGGGTAGTGTTATTGGTCCTCTGCTGTTCTTTATTTACAAAAACGATTTAGGGGAAAATCTAAGTAGCTCTCTTAGGTTGTTTGCAGATGACGCCGTCATTTACCGTCTAGTAAAATCATCTGAAGATCAAAACCAACTGAAGAAGAATCTGAAGAAGATATCAGTATGGCGTAAAAATTGGCAATTGACTCTAAATAATGAGAGGTGTGAAGTCGTCCACCTGAGTACGAAAAGAAATCCGTTAAACTTTGATTACAAGATAAATCAGTCAAAAGTGAAGGCCGTAAACTCCACAAAATACCCAGGAATTACTATTACTTCAGACTTAAATTGGAAAGCACATGTAGATAATATCGTGGGAAAGGCGAACCCTTAAAAGATGCAACAGAACTACAAAAGAAACTGCATACACTACGCTTGTACGTCCATTTTTGGAGTATTGCTGCCCAGTGTGGGATCCTTATCAGGTGGGTTTGACGGAGGACATCGAAAGAGTCCAAAGAAGGGCAGCTCGTTTCGTATTGTCACGAACAGGGGAGACAGCGTTATGGAAATGATGCAGGATCTGGGATGGAAATCATTACAACAACGGCGCTTATCGCTGCGGCGTGGGCTACTTACGAAACTCAAATCGCCAACAGTCTCCTCCGAATGCGAAAATATATTGTTGACTCCCACTTACATAGGTAGAAATGATCATCAGAATAAAATACGAGAAATCAGAGCTATTTATTTCCGCGCGCTATTCGAGAATGGAATGGGAGATAAATAGTATAATGGTGGTTCGATAAACCCTGTGCCAGGTACTTAAATGTGATTTGCAGAGTTTCCCATGTAGATGTAGACAAACGCATATAAATTCCACGGAGTTTCCGCTATTATCTTTATGAGCTATTCGCTGGAAGGTGCCAAATTGACTGACTTGATTTTCACTTATCAAGACTGAATTATTCAGTGCCATAATTATTCCTTTACCTCCTTCTCCCTGTTCCCCCCTCTCATATCAATGCATGTGCAAAGTTTGGCTGACGGCTCGAGAAGCCCACGTACGCGCCACGCGCGCTGCCACATACACGCCTGGAGTAGCCGCCTCGCTCCCTGCCTCCCCCACTATCTTAGGTTGCCTGGCGGCCTACCTGAGACGGCGTCCTCCAGGTGTCGCTGCCGGCATTTCCATCAGAATGGGCGCCGGCTTATTTGTAAACTGTCGGCGGCGGCGCTATTAGCCATTGTCGGAGGCGTTAATCCGTGCGAGCGCGAGCGCGTGTGAGCCCCCCCCCCCCCCCCCACTCCCGCCATTGAGTCGGCCACAATGCGCTGCAATAACACGCGGGGCCCGCTCTCTCTCTCTCTCTCTCTCTCTCTCTCTCCCTCCCCCCCTCCCTCTCACTCTCTGTAGCGTCGGCGTCGCCGACCGCAAAAACACAAAGCGTTGGTGCCGCAGCGGCCCGTATCGCGATCCGCTAATTTGGGAATCAGCTTACGGCGCGCGCTGATCTGGCCGCACTCCGCGCAGGATCCCCGTGTCGCTCTCGAGAGTCGCCGCCTCGCTGCGTCCCTCTGGCGCGCCCTTTGTCGCCTGCTCCAGAGGTGTCGGTCCTCGCGCCACGCCATTGGCGCTCTCTCTGGCCGAAAACCCGGCGTCATTGAGAAGACTTCCTCGGCGACACACCTTTTAAGAATAGACGGGATGAGGGCTGAGGTTTTCGTCAGGCACCGGTGCTTGAAATCTATCGAATTACGTGTGTTTACCCAGTCCACAACAACTCCGCACCTCGCTTTGTCTGTGCAGGTGCACTGCCACGTTGTAGCAAGACTGGTTGAGGACCCCTCAACAAATACTTCTCCTCCGCGGACCCTTTCATTTCAGACTAACACTTCCATCCAAAATTCGCAATTGTTTGGAGAAACGACTCTAATATTTTCATTCCCTATAGTTTTTACCCTTCCCCACATCTCTCTAGTATCATGGGGGCTATAAATAAATATTCGTATTTCTGATACCAGTCACTTTATTTGTTAGTGTTTTACCTAACATACCACAGCGTATTTCGAGCATGTCTTGCTCATCATCAGGAGCTTTTTTTATATATACAGAAATGCTTGCGTTACTTATAATTTACTTATGTAAAGTCCATTTGTTATTATTGGTGGTTGGGGATAGATTTCTTGTGCATCTATGGTGCACTGGTCGATTTGCTGCATATTTACACGACTGTGAACAGTTTATATGTGCGAGTGCGTGGAAAAAAAAAATCAATGTTAAAGAAGTAATGTATAAGTAGATCAATATGCAGCAGTTCCACAAGTGCACCAGAGATGCACAAGAAATCTTGCAGGAAGAAAATTATGGTGATACGAATCGCACTAAAGAGGAAGACCAACAGAAAACAGCACTTCCTCTTAGTTTATGACCATCCACGCCAAGGGCGGATCCAGAACAGCCTGCTGCGAGGGGGGTGGGGGGCGGTGGAAGAATTTTTCATCGTCATCTAAACTCTGGCTTAGTAGAAAGATAGCTTTGCATTCTAAAAAAAAAAAGAAAATAAAAAAAAAAATAAAAAAAAAATAAAAAAAAACCTGCTGGAGGGGGGGGGGCTAACAATCCTTGCCCCCCCCCCCCCGGCCGGGTGGCGAGGCGCGGTGGCGCGTGGGGTATTTAATACTCCACCTTATTTCGTAAATTATAATTTCCTGAGGAATCACGAAAATGTTTATATTTTGCAGTAATATTATTAAACAAATTTTTCAAAACGGATTATTCCTCGTCGTGCAATCACTGTTGTGGCATATATTGCGAGAACGCCCCAAGAAACTGAGCTCGATGAGGATGAGGACTAGATCAAAGATATGTTCCAGGACGAGGCAATTGGTGAAGGCGCCGTAATTGATACAGAAGATCGGATACTGGACCTGTCCCAGTCTCCCAAGCGAGTTCCACCTGAAATCTGATAAAATGCGAATGATACTTAAATTGTGTTTTTTTTTAACTGCCAGGTCCTTTTATTTGTTTATTTGTACAAATACTTATATCACTAGAACGTAAATATATATTCTCGATTACTATGTACTTGTTTGTAAAACTATCGGACTCATCTGCGAGGTTATTAGTCCGTAGCTTAAGAAGTACTTAAACTAACGTAAACTAACCTAAGGACAACACATACATCCATGTCCGAGGGAGGATTCGAACTCCAAAGCGGGAAGCCTCGCGATCCGCAACATGGCGCTCCAGACCGCTCGGCTACTCCCGCGCGGCTATTATGTACCTGATTTTCACTTTAGCACCCCAGCCTCACCAACTGAGGCATGGATAAAATTTATACAAATGCTCGTGAATGAAAAAAATTGGAAAGATATACTTAAAAAACATATGTGCTCATTAAATGGCCGTCTTTCCACGGGAAATTTCATTTCATTTCCGCGGCGGAATACCCTGGCTCTAAGGCGCTCCAGAGGGAAGACTTGTAGCTACTGTTCTCGTTTAAATCTTTCAATCCTGTGAAAAATATGACAGAGAAAGGGCGTCTGTTCATAAGGGTGGTTAGATTTCGACTCTAAGGTCGAGACAGTCTCGACTACAATAGAGGAGAGCTATTTATATGCTAGCGTTGTATTTCGTCTTCTCCGTGCGTTTTATGTCCATAATTAACAGTAACAATACCAATGTAACAATGTAATCAAAATTGATCAACATGAAGCTGATACTTAATACATAACACTTCTGTGCGTCCTACGAAAACGATTGATACTATTACAATTTAAACAGATGACCAAACTCTGCAGGAGGAATGACCTACAACTTACAACAGTTACTCTGTGTTTGACAATATGGAAATAACTGCCCTCAATAGCGACCAGCTTCAATGCCTCGTCAGCATTTCTGTAGATTCCTTAAATAACTTAAGACGTATGTTCGAATTCTTCCTTTCCAGAATATACGGGAGATTTACTTTTCCATTTGTGTACTATTCGAACTCGGCCTTCGTTCCTAGTGATCTCATTGTTGATGCCTCGTTGCTCTAAATTTTCCTTCATCCCTTTTTTTACAACTTCGAAAAGTGGCATCAAGAATCGAGGATAAAGGTTATAAAGACGAAAATCATGAGAAACTTCTCAAGTGGGCATTTCAGAGTCTACCCGAGAGCTGTTATTTGCGTATACAAACAAAAATGGTAAATTTTAAACAGTGAAGCACTACTCCGATATTTATCAAACTTTTTGAAGATGTTAGTCACATAACGAATAATCAAAATATTAAAGGGAAGTAACGATTTTAATATTGTTTATACAAAGAGACCAATGAAACTTTATAAAATAACAATGTGCTTTATATGGCTGCGCATAATAATAATAATAGTAATAATAATAATAATAATAATAATAATAATAATAATAATAATAATAATAATGTTTACTCTGGTTATTTTATAAGCCGAGAGGTGATCTAAAAATGTTAAAAGTATCTGAGGCAACTGCTGTACCGAAATATTTTTTTGTTCTACAAATAAATAAATAAATAATAACAATAAATTATGTTCATGAGTCGTTTGACAAATTTTGTGACTCATCATCTAATCTCATGTAGAAAAGATCAGATGAAGTTAACGAAGAAACGCGTTATGAATATATTTATTTAAAATTGTAAAAACAATTTTCCCGCATTCTTGACACAACTGTTGATTCAGTAACTTATCATAATAATAACAATAATCAAATAACTCAGGTGTGTACGTAGCCGTTAAGAAAAGCAAACGGTTACTGATGGAAATTATCCACAGAGATGATAAATTATTCTTCAAAAGAGATAGATTGGATGGCCAGTACTTACCGTAGTGCTGTACCGCCAATAGTCACATAAAGAAGAACAAGGATGAAAAAAAAAGAGCACTTCCTTTCGGAACAGGGTTCCATCATCAGGTACGACAGAAGGCAAGAAAAAAGTAATAGGGAACAAAAGGGAAAGGTAATTAACGACCTAAGTAGTGAGGAAGATGTTTTTCAAAGTAAGGCAAAGGAAACGAACATAATGACGTGAGGAAAGTTTTCCGTCCTCCTTGACATTGTTAGGATATTTGTGCCGTCCTTAGTTGTAGGTAGTTCATAAGTAGTTTGTAAGTTTAGGGACTGATGATCCCGTAGTTAAGTCCCTTAAGCTTAACAAACATTAGAACATTTTTGTTCTTGATGTTGTCAACAATGTAAAGGCAATCTTGACAGCAATGCTTGCACAAGCGTGTTCTTACAAGCATGCACAAATTTCTTGCGCTTCTACACGGTGATGCACGCTTGTACAAGAATCAGTTTGTTTACCAGTAAATGAACTCATATGTCGATGAGTTGGGTTTGGGAGTATTTTGCTTATGCTACGAGAGAAAATATAAAAATGCAGTAAATGAAACAGGCAAAATGGAGTACAGGCGACTAAGTGACAGGAAATGCAAAATGGCTAAGCAGGAGCGGCTAGAAGCCAAATGCAAATCTGTAGAAGAATGTATAAAAAGGGGAAAAGTTGATATCGCCTACAGGAAAATAAGAGAGACATTTGGGGACAAGAAAAACAACTCTACAAATATCAGGAACACAGATGGAAATCCAGTTCTCAGCAAAGAAGGGAAAGCTGAAAGGTGGAAAGAGTACATATAGAATCTCTACAAAGGAAATGAACTTAGAGACGATGTTGTAGGAAGGGAAGAGGAAGTAGATCAAGATGAAATAGGAGATACTATACTGAGAGATGAATTTGACAGAGCCCTGAAAGACCTAGGTCAGAACTGGTCTGTAGGATGTATGAGACAGGCGAAATATCCTCAGTCTATTAGAAAAATGTAATAATCCTCATTGCAAAGAAATCAGGTGCAGACAGGTGTGAAAATTACAGAACCATCAGTTTGATAAGTCATGGTTGCAAACTTTTAACACGAATTATCTACAGGAGAATGGAAAAGCTGGTAGAAGCTGACCTCGAGGAAGATCAGTTTGGGTTCAGGAGGAACGTAGGAACTCGGGAGGCAATACTCACTTTACGTCTTATCTTAGAAGATAGATTAAGGAAAGGCAAACCTACATTTTTAGCTTTTGTAGATTTGGAGAAAGCGTTTGACAATGTTGACTGGAATACACTCTTTCAAATTCTGAAGTCAGCAGGGGTAAAATACAGGGAAATGAGAGTTATTTACAACTTGTACAAAAGCCAGACCACAGTTATTAGACTCGAAGGGCATGAAAGGGAAGCATCAGTTGGGAAGGGAGTAAGACAGGGTTGTAGCCTTTCTCCGATGTTATTCAATTTGTACATCGAGCAGGCGGTGAAGGAAAGCAAGGTAAAATTTGGAATAGGGATTAAAGTTCAGGGGGAAGAAATAAAAACATTGCGTTTTGCGGATGACATTGTAATTCTGTCAGAGACAGCAAAGGACCTGGAAGAGCAGTTGAATGGAATGGACAGTGTGTTGAAGAGAGCGTATAAAATTAACATTAACAAGAGCAAAAAAAAAAAAAAAAAAAAAAATGGAATGCGGTCTTAGAAAATCAGGCGATGCTGAAGGAATTAGATTAGGTAACGAAACAATGAAGGTGGTAGATGAGTTTTGTTACTTGGGTAGTAAAATAACATGCGATGGTCGCAGTACAGAGGATATAAAATGCAGAATGGCAATGGGAAGAAAAGCATTTCTGAAAAAGAGAAATTTGCTAACATTGAATATTAATTAAAGTGTGAGGAAGTCTTTTCTGAAGGCATTTGTGTGGAGTGTTGCCTTGTACGGGAGTGAAACATGGACGATAAACAGTGCGGACAGGAAAAGGATTGAGGCTTTTGAAATGTGGTGTTACAGAAGAATGCTGAAGATTAGGTGGGTAGATCGCATAACCAATGTAGAGGTACTGAATAGAATTGGTGAGAAAAGGAATTTTTGGCATACCCTGACTAAAAGAAGGGATCGCTTGGTAGGACACATTCTTAGACATCGAGGAAACGTAAATTTAACTCAAATGTTCAAATGTTTGTATAGTCTATGGGACTTAACTATGGGGTCATCAGTCCCTAAACTTACAAACTGCTTATGAACTACTTACGAACTAGGACGGCACAAATATCCATGCCCGAGGGGGGATTCGAACCCCCGACCGTAGTGGCCGCGCAGACCGTGACTGGAGCTCCTTAGTCCCTTTATTAATTGCCACCGCCACTTTTACCCTAGAAAATAAAATAAAATAAAAGACAAACTACACCACTTCAGGCGTTGGCCCTATCTTATCCTAGGCCCAGTACAACTAACCTATTTCTAATAGGGGGAACAATAAAAAAAAGGGTGAAAAAATTAAAGGACATTCAGTGTAGCTACAAAAATGAAGTGTATTAATTCATTTGAAGTTTTTTTCTTTTTCTTTTTTTTTTCTTTTTTTTTTCTTTTTTCCCTAAAAGAAAATGTAATTATCAACTACGTCATGGCAGGAACACCCCAACTTCTGGGTGGATTACGAAAAACACTATAAAGAAAATTTGAAAAATATTGCCCGTATTTTGGATTGCAGACAACTGTGCAATGTCGTTCGTTCAGAAAGTTCCAAAAATCAAGTTCGTGTTTCTCTCCATGTACAAACAAGTAGTGAACCGCATGTCCACATATCCATTTCACAGCGTTTGTCTTCGTTTGTGGGTAATGTCCCGAGTCTGGAAAGAGGAGCAAATGGGAAAGTATATGATGAGGTGTCGTACGGGTAATCAAAGCCAGCATCTGTCGCACTAAGATCCAGACGCCTTCCGCCGATCCGCATACGAGTCGATGTTCGTCCGTGTCCATTACATCACAGGCGACGCACAGTGGTGTGTCTGCGAGATGAATCCTGTGAAGTCGTGACTGGCACACTTGTTTCCCGTTGACTGTCAGGTACCATGTCGACTGTACGTCAGTGCCAAGGTAAGGAGCACTCACCGAGCACCAAACGACACTCCAGTTGACGCTGGGGTACTTCCCTTCAATCACATTTGGTGATCGGTTCTTCTGAAGAAAGCCGTAGATCGCCTTCGTAGACATCAAGCGTGTCGGCAGTATCGCAGTGTGGATATAGCTCAGTTCGAGGAAAAAGCGGCGGAAGTAAAAGAATGGCGCTGGAACATCTGAAAGCATGATAGGAGCCGAAAGAGAGCGCGGTGCAAAGGCCTCCAGCAACAGGCTGGTAAGGCATGTGGGATTACGGCGCCACAGCATCATGTGAGAGTTGAGGAAGAGGGCTGTCGCTCTGTCAGGCACATGGTACAGGCCTAGTCCGCCTCTGTTTCTCGGGAGAGTGAGGGTCTCGTATTTTATCTTGAACAGCAAGCCATGGCAAACATATGAACCCAGTGCAGCTAACATGCGTAATGCCATGGATGGTGGAATGGGTAGGGTTTGTGCAACGTGAGGGATACGTGACGCCACATATATATTAACATACTGTGTCCGCTGTAGAAGGTCGAGAGCCCTGAGACGATGATCGAGAAGACCAGCGCGTAACTGGTTTAGTAGGCGCCGGCAGTTGAGGGCGATCGTACGCCGCATGTCTCCTGTGAAGTCGAGTCCTAAGCATCGGATAGCAGTAGTTACTCGTAAAGGTGCAGCGCTGTCTGCAGGAAGCCCCACACCTATAGGCATGGCACATGATTTTCGGACATTAAGACAGCTGCCAGATGCTTCACCATATGTGCTCACCCACGCCAGTGACTCTCTTACCTCTGCATCGCTGCGTAGAACGAGGACGAGATCGTCAGCATAAGCAGTGCAGCAAAATAGATGGCCACCGAGTGAGATTCCTGACAGCCGCTGACGGAGTCCACAAAGCAACGGTTCCATTGCATAAGCATACAACAATGCAGAGAGCGGACAGCCTTGACGCACCGAACGCTGTATCGATATTGGTTGAGTAAGGCGACCATTGTATAGCACACGGGACGTCGCTCCTCGAAGAAGGCGCATTATGACGTTGACGCTAGTATCATGGTATTTCATATTACGGAGTACCTCTTCCAAGTACCCGTGATCAACTCTATCGAAAGCTTGGCTGAAGTCAAGAGTGGCCAAAAATCCAGGCATACGTTGAGCATGTGCTAGAGCGATTATGTCTCTATAGCTTGCAAGGGCGGTGCGGATGTTGTTAACACCACCCAAGGAAGTTTGATCAGGAGAAACCACATATCTTGCCGTGCGTTTGAGCCGTGCAGCCAGAAGTCGAGTAAAGATCTTTGTATCGCTGTTGAGCAATGTCAATGGACGATAATCGCTTATCCTCGATGTTCCATGAGGTTTATGTATGGGAATAACGATACCGTCGAGGAAACCTTCAGGGATCTGCACCTGGGGTGACATAAGGTCCAGACAAATTTCTGTCCACATCGGTGCTATCAAGTGGCGGAATGTTCTATAAAACTCAAGTGGGATGCCGTCAGGACCAGGTGACTTGTTGGTAGATCCTGCTTTGATAGCATCATTGACTTCTTCCTCTGTGACGTCAGCAAGCATATCCAGTTTTTCATCCTCAGGAAGCGAGCCAAATGTAAGTCGGAATACCCCCGCAATGTTATCAGGGTGACGACGGTGTGCAGAGTACAGCGTAGTGTAATGCTTGTGAAGGGCATGCCCTATTTCAGCTTGGTTATCGACGCGTCTTCCATCCTCAGTTGTCAGAACAGTAATCAAATTTCTCCGTCGGTGGCGCCTTTCAGCTATCACATGATACATACTTGGACGTTCCTGCGTTAAATCTTCTTGTGTGCGCGCTCTGACCATAGTTCCTCCAAGATGGCGGCGGGAGAGGGCATTGAGCTGTGCCTTTGCTCTATTCACTATCACCTGACGTTCTGGTGAATAAGGCATTGTCGTACATTCTCGGAGGATGGTGAAGTAGAACTCCTGAGTGTGTCTTCGCCATTGCGCGATCTCCCTTCCGTATTTAATCAACGCCTTGCGTAGTGTAGGCTTTGCACAAAGGACCCACCACGATATGGCAGACTGATATCTGTTGCGACGTTGAAGACAAGCCGTCCATGATGTCTCAATTTGTTGCCGACAGTTCAGTGAAGTAATATGTTTTATGTTCAGTTTCCATAGTCCCTTGCTGCGCCACACCTTTTGTTGGCAGATGTTGACGGTACAAATATATGCTTCATGGTTGGAGAATGCAGTTGGCCAGGTTTCAGCAGCCTGAGTGCCACCGACAATGTCTCGGGAGATGTAGACCCGATCAAGGCGACTGGAGGAATGGCTAGTGAAATGTGTAAATCCCGGACGATTGCCATGAACATGCTCCCACGAGTCCACTAGATTGAGGTTCTGAATAATTGTTGCTAGTGCTGCGCACGGAGAGTGGCGTGGCAGTTGGTCTTTGGGCGCCTGGGTGGAGTTGAAGTCGCCTCCTATGATCAAGGAATCTTGCCGACCCACGAAGAGAGGCGTTACTTCCTCAGAGAAGAAAGTAGAACGTTCACGGCGCCGACCTGAACCAGATGGTGCATAGACGTTGATGATTCTTACGCCACCATACGTGAGAGCCATACCTCTGGCATCCGGGAGGTATATAATTTCAGTAGCGTCAATGCCGTCACGTAAGAGGATCGCCACCCCACTACCTGCATGGGAGGCGTGGGAGACGTGTGCTGTAAATCCATGGGGAGCGTAGAAGGCGGCAACAAATACCTCTTGAAGCAGGACAATGTCAACATCCGCAGCGTATATCATGTCGTGAAGTAATGTCAGTTTATGGCGCGCACGAATGGTATTGATGTTGATCGTAGCTATGCGATAAGTTTGAAACGCTGCCATCGTCAGAAGAACGTGTGACGCACTATGGGGAAGCACATCACTCCAACTGGGATGGGGCCGACGTCGTTTAATGTGTTCCTCCTCCCTCTATACCACCAGAGCATCCATCTTCTTCAGGAACAGTGTCTCCCCAGTTGATGGGTGCCTCTCCATGATTGCTCGGTAGAATAGGTTCATTGATGGGCATAGAAGTATGATCAGACCCTGGAAGGGACGAAACTCTGTCAGACAGTAGCGATGTAAAATCTTTAGTTGGCTGTTGACTCTTGTGAGATATGGGTGGCACTTCGTCAGGTGCCATGGCATTGGTGGATTGCGCATTATCGGGAGTAGAGTCGCCATCTTCAACATTCAACTGTTTAAGGCTGTCGTCTGATGAAGTACGGCGCTGCCTCTTCCGTTTCTTTGGTGAACGTTGCTTCCGTACATGCTGCTCCGTGTCGGATGTTGTACGACTGTCGTCTGACATCTGGCTGGATTCCATAACATTAGATGGCGGTACAGTCCCAGTTTCAACTTCCATGGAGTCGGAACAAACGTCTTGTGTTGCTGCTTGGGCATCACCTGTGTCCAGTTCTGGTGTGTGGGAGACAGATGCAACTTCCATCTCATCCTCGGGTTGGTTCGACGCTGGTGCGGACTGGATTAACGTGGGCGTAACAGGCCGCCTAGCCGCGTGTGCGTACGTCAGAGGTAGCGCAGTGGGCGCCGCTGGGCGAGCGTCGTCTCCGATCGGCGTCTGCGTCAGTCTGCGTCGGAGGCATTCTGAACGGACGTGGCCTTCTTGTCCACAACCGGAGCAAGTGCGAGGCTGGCCATCGTACATTACGACAGCCCTACAGCCGGCTATGACGAGGTACGAAGGCACATGCTTTCGAAGTTCAATTTTTATCTGTCGGACGCCGTTGAGGACACGGTACGTTTCAAAGGTCTTCCATGTTTCTGCAACGTGACTAAGTACGTTGCCGTAGGTTTGTAAGGCGGCCACCACCTCGTCCGACGGCACCTCAAACGGAAGTTCGAAAACTCGCAACGTTCTCAGGCCGAAACCTGCATGATCAATCTCGACGGACCCTATATGGCCGTCGGAGTATCGGAACTTGAGTTCATTAACATGGCGCCGTACTACGTCGGCGCACATCTCTTCGTTCGCCAACTTGATGTACACTGTGGTACTAAGGATCGAAAAATGAATTCCTATAACGTCTTGTGGTGGGAGACGCATTTCTTCACGTATAAAATGTTCTACTTCATGCGCTCTCGGTCGTACATGATCAGTAGGGAACGTTAATTTGATCGTAGATTGGCGGTATGAAAACGCCATGTCGGTCGTTGACTGCGGACTCTATGGCACGCCGCTACGCGGAAGTAAACAAACGGGCGCTCGCTCGCAGCACAACAGGCGGGACGCAGCGGACGTCCTCGCCCCACCGCAGCCGAAAGCGGACTTGTACCCTCGGCCACCGCGGCCGGCGTAAATTTAGCATTGAAGGGAAGTGTGTGGGGTAAAAATCGCAGAGGGAGACCAAGAGACGTGTATAGTAAGCAGATTCAAGTGGTTGTGGATTGCCGTTGAAAAGGCTTGCTCAGGATAAAGTAGGGTGGAGAGCTGCATCAAACCAGTCTCCGGACTGAAGACCATAACAACAACAACAACGAGAAAATGGGAACAAAAAATACTATTAAAGAGAAAACCTAATTGTGGTGTGCCTAGAGTATAAAGAGCTTGAAATAATATTTGTACGCGCTGCCGTTTTTCATTATTTAAACTGTTAAAACAATGTACCAGTTACTTTTTATTTTTGCTTAACATGACAAATTCAAATATTTGCTTCTGTATTTTTGCATATGTGTTTGTTGTGTTGGTCTGCCTCTTGCACTGTAGTTGTCTTTTAGAGGTTATAATACATTCTAAAAATTGCACACGATAAATCTTTTCGTTTTCTATGTAAGGGAGGAGGCGCAATACCGCTATTTGAACGGGAAGAGACAAACGTACAACTTCTGTTATTAACATGTTAAAAATTCTGAAGTTTCAGTCCTATTCTGACAGATATTCTAATTGAAGTGAATCCAACAAAGACAACAATGTAAGAAAAGTGAAACACACAAAATACTCTTTAAATATTACTAGCTGACAATCATAGTAAATTATCGGAATGCATCGTACTAAACGTGGAAAAGTATATTACTGAGGCAATCTTTTATTATATTTCAAAATGTTCAAATGTTTGTAAATCTATCGGACTCAACTGCGTGGTTATTAGTCCGTAGCTAACAAACTACTTCAGCTAGGTTAATCTAACCTAAGGACAACACACACAAACACATCCATGCACGAGGGAGGATTCGAAACTCCCGACGCGAGAGGCCGCGCGATCCGCAACGGGGCGCTCCAGGACGCTCGGCTTCTCTCGCGCGGCTTATTTAAATCACAAATGACACATTTACAGACTTTCCAAAATCTTAGATTTTGATGAATGAAAGTTGTTTTTAATTTCTTCCTAAGTAATATTCCCTACATAACAGTAGAATGTTTATACAGAACTTTAATTAACGGTACCAAATTAAAAACATATAAATGAAATCATTTACAAGCCTCCCTGTTCTAGGCACACACACACATGCATTCACATGGTTGAACCCTTGTGCAAGCATGGATAATCGAAATTGGATCAAGCTTTATGCTGCTTGTAAAGCTTCATGCTTCGATAAGTTTACCATACACACCGCCAAGCGTGCTTGTGTAAGCGCGCAAGCGTTCTTGTCAGGCTCGCAGTTACGTTTGTGACCTCCTTAAAACAAAACATCGTAGTAAGAAGCTTTCCAGTTGTAACACAGTTTGTACATAACGTGGATTTTTGTCGTGGTTTCTCGCTTACATTTGTTTCGGTAGAGTGCCCTGAACCTTTTGATCATTCCACGCCGCTAGCACAAAATATGAAGTAAGCTTCTGTCAGTTTCTTCATACTGAACTAATACGAGTGATATCCGGAAACTTTACCTGTTTTAAGCTACACATTACAGAAGAACACTGACGACTCGGACTGAAAGAAAGACAGCCGGAGAGAGAGAAAATTTTTGTGTACACAGAGTACAGTAGCAGAAATTGTTTTTAAAATTACATTTAAATTTGCACTGGACGTAAATATAAAAATTTAGCCTGTAGACGGTTGTGTTCGAACACTCGATAAGTAGTCAGTTTATTTACTTGAATTTTGTCAAAACATTTCATTGCTTTATTTTCTGTCAAATTTGCTGTAATAGTGAAGAGAGTGGAGGTGAAAAAGACGTATAGGCCACAATGCGTGAATAACCACAATTTTTTCATACAGTATTTTAGAATGAGAGCACTCAAGTGACTTGCAGAAAATTATACACGTAATTTTAAATAATTGCTAATCATATCTCATTGAGACTCACCTCAAAAAATGAATAGAAAAAAACTTTTACTACAATGTGGCAATTCATGCAGTATAATTGCCTCATCAGATATTGAAGATTTAATTGATTACTTCGATACTAAAATGTTCGGTCGCGGTTCATTTTGCATATGGTATTCACATATACCACTCAGTGTGCAAAGCAACTTTATGTCACTGTCCGAGACAGTTCAGGAGGAATGTCATAAGCCCTATGATGGGTGAACAACTGCTGCATCAAGCATGACGATTTAATTTACTCCTTCTTTGCTATTAGTTATTTCAGAACCTGACATATAGTATCTACACAATTCGCTAACTGCAACTAGAAAATTACATCATTGTACCGGACATGGTTCAGAAGAAATGACGACCTACTAAGATGGGAGAAAAATTGGCGCATCATGTAGACGGTTTAAATTTACTTGTGTATTACTCATTATATTCGCAACACATTTCTCAGTATACATATACCACTGAAAGTACCTGAAATATAAGTCAGGAGATAACGTTACTGACCAATCCCGAGATTGAACACCACAGTTCTTTACTAGGCATGGTCGTATTTGGAGATGGAGTGTCATTGCCTTCCTTCGAATTGTCTTTCCCAGCCGCGGTGGAGTAGCCGAGCGGTCTAAAGCGTCTCGTTGCGGAGCGCGCGGTTGCTCGCCGTGGAGGTTCGAGTCCTCCCTGGGGCATGGGTGTGTGTGTCTTGTCCTTAGGTTAGTTTACCTAGGTTTAAGTAGTTTGTAAGCTACGGACTGATGACCACGCAGTTTGGTCCGATAGATTTACAAACATTTGAACATGTGTCTTTCCCAGACAGTGATGGGGGGAGGGGGACTAAAATAATAATAATAATAATAATAATATATATATATATATATATATATATATATATATATATATATATATATATATCGGACCAGAGGCGCCGACTTTTGAAAATCAGTGTGGGTGCTCTGTATCACGGTTCACAAATGTTCGAAACCAACCCTCCTTAAAATCATGTTCATGAATGAGCAATACTTGATAAAAGTAAATAGGCAGTTGTCTGGACTTTTAAAGACAGAAGGAAGAAAGAGGAGGAAAGGAAAGCATTGCTGCATTAGGACACTACAATAAAGCATCTAATTGGCCGAAGTGGATATTTCGATATAAGTAATACCCCAAAACTTCTACACGACCAACGAAATAATTTTTCACTGTACACTAATCTGAAACTTTTTGTCCGAAGCTATTCTTTCTGACAAAAGCGTTTGGTAGAACACCGCCACCAAGGTTTAAAGAAAGCTTTGAAATATTTTGAGATTCGAACCCCCGACCGCAGTGGCCGTGCAGACCGTGACTGGAGCGCCTCAGTCCCCTCGGCCACCGCGGCCGGCTACAAGACCTCTAATCTCGAATAGATGTAGCAGAGGAACAAACGTAAACACCAGACCACGAGTTTATCCTTACAATCGTCTGGATGGTATTTCTTTAAATTGACGAATTCATGAACTTTCAATTTAGCGTTTTCGAAATGTCGTTCTTTGAGCTTAACGTCTTCAAAAATCAGCAGACCTAAGCGTTTGATTTCATCTTGTTAATCTCGTAAATAATTTTTAATTGCTTTCAGAACGTATGCATTAATTCCATAAGAGCATTTGAGGCCCTTTACTGAATTCTGAGGATGCGTACCGGAAGGAAGGATCAACAATCCGTGCTTGAAACAATGTCTGTATCCTTTGGGCGATTTAATCTTTAAGAACACTCCACCCAGAAGAAACTCTGTCATCATATCGCATTCCCTTATTTTCTTCAATTGGCATTCCTTTAACGTAATGTGAACAACGACTGTCTGTTCCTTACGCAGTTTACAATGATATAGGAGATTTGGTCGATTCATCTTACGCTAGTCATCTGAGAGCTATTTCGCAGTATATTGCTTTCTATAATAGCTGTTCTTAATTTTACCCGTAATCGTATAACCTCGATTTTTTATTTGAATGTTGCCGCGTTAGGCATCTGTTCGTTTCGTATATTTTCCGCGAAAGAATGAACACTGGCAGACATCGCAACTCTTCTATATCGCAGCTTTTATTTTGCGAAGGCTTTACTGGTGATTTTCTTTTGTGCAACATTTTCGATAGAAGTATACGTGCACACTAAGGCGCCTTGCTGCGGTGCGCGCGTCCGTTCGCCGTCGAAGATTCGAGTCCTTCCTCGGTTATATATATATATATATATATATATATATATATATATATATATATATATGTGTGTGTGTGTGTGTGTGTTTGTTTGTTTGTTGTTCTTAGGGTAAGTTAATTTAAGTAGTTTATCAAGTTTAGGGACCGATGACCACTGGAGTTAGGTTCCATAACTTTACAAACGTTTGAACATTTTATAGAATATTAATATGAACTGGGAAATAAGTGAGAAACCAGTCCTGGTTTTAGAAACCATCTTTGCTTGGAGTTTCGACTTCTTTACCATCAATGGTGAAGTAATAAGTTCTTCGCCTAAATGTGAATCGCACGCAAAACGTTTTTGACACAGATCAGTCTTGCGAGGAATTCTTCTCACTCATTTTTGAAACTCTGCTAAGTTTTTTGGAGCTCTAAAAAATATTGTCCTCTGTTGCCAGAGGGGGCGATGTAACTAAATAGGTGAGGATATTTAGTTCTTCTTTAAAATGCAGGTAACTATAAATCGGAACACCAATTTATTCTCATACAGCCTTCAGCTGTTACAGTAACTCAAAACGTCGTATCCACCGTGGACTGACCGAGTGCTCTAAGGCGCCTTATTTGCGGAGGGTGCCGCTGCTCGTCGTCGGAAGTTCGAGTCCTCCCTCGGGCTGTATTTTGTCCTTAGCGTAGTTAATTGAAGGAGTTTTTAAGCCTAGGGACTAAAAATGTTCAAATGTTCGTAATAGTCTTGTGTAGTTCGCGAACGAACTAGTTTGGAAGAGCGCTCCCACAGGCGAACTACGCGAACTAGTACGCAGATCCCTCGCCTCTTAGTTCGTCCGCAACTTTTCCGAAGACTGACGGGTAAAAGCGAGAGGGCGCGAGAGCGCGCAGAATCGCGTGATTCCCTTCTGCCAGTTGCCGACATTTCGAGCTGAGATGCAGCTCAGCTGTAGTTTTAGTAGCGGTAGCAAAAGCCAAAACGAGCGGACGAACTAAAAAGAGCGACCTACTTCGCGGCCGAGCTGCGAACTAAAAGGAGAGCTACCGGTCGCGAACTAAAAGATGCGCCATAGGTCGCAAACTAAAATATGCGTGATAGGTCGCGAACTAAAATATGCGCGTTAGGTCGCCAACAGAATTAAAAATCACGTGTTTGCCTTCTGGTGATGAGAGCCATTTCGAGGTTAGCGTCTGCCTGCTAGATTAGATACTCCAGTGCTACAAAATTTCTGCTTTGAAGTATTATGCACTCTGCAATATCTGACTAATAAATTCCACAATACCAAGATGTAGAGATAACTCCAAATTTAAACGCGAGAAATAATCCACAAACTGTTTCTTTTGGTTTGCGTGATATCGTTAGCGGCTCAAGCAGCAAGCGAATGAAGCAGCTAGGTTGGGGAACTTCTCCCTCCACCTGCTTGCGCAGACCACGCCGCTCAGCCGTCACTGGGAGCGGACGAACTAAAAGAATGAACTAGTTCGCAGCAGAGCCGCGAACTAAAGTGAGCGCTCCCGATCGCGAACTATTATGCGCAAGTCTAGTTCGTAATTCTATTGGACCAAACTACTATGGTCATCAGTTCCTAGAGTTACAAACTACCTAAACTAACCTAAGGACAGAACACACACCCATGCCCCAGGAAGGACTGGAACCTCCGATAGGAAGGAAATGCGCGCTCCACAGCAAGGCACCTTAGAACGCTCGGCCACTCCACCACGGCAGCCTTGTGACCGAAGTAGTTAAGACCGTTAGATTTACAAACATTTGAACAACGTCGTAAATAGACGCACAAAATAAGCGCAAACAATCGCACGAAATACCGTCCGCTAAAGCAAAATCTCCCCCACCTGAGTCTCAAGTGACAGTTGCGAGTGGTCTATATTCAGTTGGATTTAATATTTTGTAATATTCTGTTGGAATTATTATTTTGTGAATAAGATTCCTGTCAGTCAAAGAGTATATACTGTATAGTTAGCTTCCTTGCTCAGAGAGGTAGCATTATTGCTCTGTCTGGTAATGGTGGCGCGGGTGGCGCGCTGGGTGTCGCAGTATAACGGTGGGAATGGGCAGTCGTGTCTTGTTGATGTGAGTTGTTTTGAAGTAAGAGTGTTAATCTCAAACGTACTTGCACGTGGTGGCTCTGTGAATGTATGTTTTAACTGATAACTTTCACTAAAATAATTAGGGTCCAGGTTAGGATTGTTGGAAACCATGTTGAGAATATTATAATGATGAGGCAGTTACAATGAGTGAAATATCAAAGGCAGAGTCCTTATCTGTGGGTTAATTCAAATTTTCTGTGCTTGTATTAACTGTGAGTAGAGAATTTCAAGATATCATTTTTTGATAAAGTAATTAGGTGATTAACAACACTCGATAATGAAGTGTTTGACTAATTGTGATGAGCCAACCACAGTACGTTTCAACTGTTACAAAAATTCAATTTACTTCTCAGTAAAGGTATTGGCATCTTTGAAGTGTCACAAGGGTTCACTTCATTTCATAGTAAAATTTTATGTGCACTCTCAGTTGCTTTTCCTGAAACGAGAGCTTAACTTCACCATAGACAATAGTTGAGATTTTTCATTTTTGATACTGATGTTGAGAATTTGGAACACGCCATTGAAATGATGCATTAATTTTGAAGTAATTTATGGAAGTAATTAACGGAACAGTTAGAGCTAAAAATTATTTATTTTAATAATTTACAATCAGGGCTTAGTTTTTGATCCAGTGTGTGGAACAGTCACAAAGAATTTGATGTGCTTTTCTTATGTGTGGAAAATCTGAATTTTACGTAACCTATCGTTTGTTATCAACAGAAATCACAGATAGTCGGACAATCAAAGTCACACATACACACTCACAGGGTCAGATAGCAAATCCCAGTTCCATCTCCACGACCAACCAAAAAAATAAATTATCTATATCTATAAATGTGAATATCTGTTCGGTGTACGTTTATCACGTCTGACCCAGAAGACTTAAAGAGGTGCCGCAGTGGAGTAGCGGTGCGGTCTAAAGCGTCTGGCTGCGGAGCGCGCGGTTGCTCGCCGTGGAGGTTCGAGTCTTCCCTGGGGCATGGGTGTGTGTATTGTCCTTAGGTTAGTTTACCTAGGTTTAAGTAGTTTGTAAGCTACGGACTGATGACCACGCAGTGTGCTTCGATAGATTTACAAACATTTGAACATAAAGAGGTAAAAATTTGTACAGTTACTAATGTCTACCCGGGGAAGTCTTTAGGCGTGGTTTTAAGGCGATCGGATAGCTATTTATCTATATATATATTACTGTGAATGTCTGTTCAGTGTACGCTTATCACGTCCGAACGACAAGACGCAGAGACTTAAATATTTGTACAGTCATTAATTTATACCCGAGGAAGGTTTTAGGCGCGGTTTTATGGCGATCTGGTAGATATATAGTAATTTGAAGAATATAACATGAAATGCGGAAAAATAATTACTCTTTGAAAATTATATTTATCCTTTAAAATGGTTTTAATGGTTGCATTGTTGCTTGAGGGTTGATAATGATAATAATGATAAATGATTCCATACTGGGATGGAAAGTTATCGGTGTATATAAACTTTTAGGTGTGTGTCTGAATATTTCGCTCTGCAGCGAAAACTACAGAACACAAACGAATGGTCTGTATGTAATTGTTGTCCGATGTCTCCCGTTGTACATTATAGCAGTTTCATGCCGATAGCTATTAGGGGGTGGAAGATATGGTGGTTGAAAGTCGTCAAATTATAAAAAATTTCGGACTGAAGGCCAGCGATGACGTTTGTGACTTTATGGGAAGGACGTTACATACAGCGAAACGTGATGCCACAGACCATATCTTTGGTCTATGCGTGCTTCAATGTCTTGAGCTATTTCTCTGTAAGGATAATCATACGAATAATATAAGAATAAATAAATAAAACAGTAAAATTTCTTTTAATTCATCTCTTTAAAAAAATCGATTTGCCGTTTCGCGTATTACATCAAGTGATCGATCTGTGATATTACAATCATTATTGTTGAATTTCGAGATTGGATTCTTCGAAACGAGTGCATTTTTACGTGTGGTTTGATCTACAGTACTTACTTTCCTGATAAACGGTAAGTGCATAGACTTCTGCAATCTGGTAGGAATCTCATAGCACACTACTGAAAGATATCTTATCTATCATAATCAACCAACGGGCGAGCGGAACCGCGGGTTTAAGGTAGTATTTAATAACTATTATAAACAGGTAACTTTCACAGTGCTGCTCGTAGTTCGCGGTCACGCGACCGCTCCTACGCTATCTGTGTTAACGCGCGGCAAGTCAGCTACTCTCTTCCTTCGACTCGCCGTGGCTGCAGTATGTTTGGTCGGGTTCGGACGAGGATTTCACGGTGTAGCACGCTCCGCCAGTGTATCAGTTGGACGTGTTTACTCAGAAGTGACGTCTGTTGTGCACACTGTCCACTGTCCGTCCAAAAGGACGGAAGAGTTCACCGCGACTGCCGGCATCCCTCCGAATTTCGAACTGGCCTGTCCGGGAGGTGGTAATCCGGCTCGGAAAAGCCGTGCAAATTAGGGCGGCTTTTCGCCGCTTCCCTGCCGTCACAACTGGGCCGAGGCGCCGCTGTGTTATCCCAGCGACAAAAGAGCGGCGCCCAACGCAATTTGGGGTTTAAGGGCGGCCCGCGGATAATGTAGCCCGAGGCCGGGCAGAACAGAACAGAAGAGAGCGGGCGGCAGCGGCAGCGGAACACAGGAGGCGCGCCCATTGTGCCCTCGCAGGCGGCCGTCACGTGACTGCCGCGGCGCGCTTGCGGGGGATTACCCGCCCAGAGGTGCCAAACCGCGAAACGTCGATACGCCCGGATGCCGCCTGACAGGCGCGCCCAGGTGACCACATTAACTACTTTGCCGGGGTTTCTATTGAACCAGAGGACAGCGTACACAGCTCACTACAACATTTTTCGTTTTTTGAAAAATATTCTCAACTCCATGTACCTACACCATTGACACAAATTACTCTACCATTTGACTCTTTCATTACCAGTGATGTTCCTCGACAACAGCGCATTAAAAGCTGATTTATAACGTACTAGCTTAAACTCGCGGCTCCGCTCGCGTGTTGGTCGATTATGACAGATAAGCTACCTTTCAGTAGTGTGCTTTGAGACAGGATGAAATGAATTACAACACCTTCTTTAGAAACAAACATTTTTAACATTTCTGCACATGGCTGTGAGTGTGAGCGTGTGTGTGGTTCATGTTATTTTATTTGAGCAGTGAATTGTGTTTTGTGTTGTGGCGCAGATTATGCTAACAGTATTGATCTGACAGTGTTAACCAAACGTCTGTGTTGTGCATGAAATACACGACGTAAAAAACATTTTGATGGTTAGTGCACTGTATTATTACAGAAAGCTCTAAATTTTAATTTTTCCAAAGCTGAATTCATAATGTGGGACTGAAAGGGTTAAGAGGGGTATCCAGCTAGTAATATGTTTTGAAATAAAAAGACTGACGAGGAGACATGTGTATCAGATTTTAATTTTTTTTTTAATTTAATTTATTTTTTTATATATATATTTATGGTACATGAAGTTCAGAAATCGAATTTCAAGTTTTGCAAGTACACATAACTACCTATAATTAAAACACTTGCAACATCTGTTGGTGTAGCTCCGGTTTGCCGGGTGCCATGACTCAGCGCGCCAGGTCAGAGGGCAGAACGCCCTCTGAAAAAAAAAAAAAAAAAAAAAAAAAAAAAAAAAAAAAAAAAAAAAAAAAAAAACCACACACACAGGCTGAAACAAGAACTTTTACAACAGCAACGAACAAACACAATCAGCAACCGCAAGGAGCAGAACTACCCATAGAACAAGGGGAAAAAGTTAAAACAAAGAAAGAGAGTGGTAGCGTTCTGCCCTTACAACCATAGGGTCGGTGGTTCGAATACTGCCGCGTGACAGATTTTTTTTTCTATTCGTTGTGTTCGAATACTTACACAATTTTAATATATAATGACTATTTTTACGAAAAAGGCACGCATTTTTGTTTATTGGTAATTGTATTTTATTCAAGGTTGTTAATAAATGATGATTTCAATTAAAAAAACATAACAAGCTGCATTATTTACAATAGTGGCTTCACTGTTAGTGGATGACGGTTGTCTTTGATTGTTCAGTTTGTGAAGAACTTTGACGCTGTTTTTGGAAAGTGATCTTATCTAAAATAAATTGAAAAAATATCTGTGACAGCAGGATTCGAACCACTGACTATCGTTGTAATGCCAGAACGCTAGCACCTTTTTATTTTTTTTTAATTTTTTTTACTTTGGTTAGTTCTGTTCTTTGCGGTCGCTAATCGTGTATGCTCATTTTGTATATTATGTACAATCTCTCTATTCATCTCCTTTTAACCCTCTGTTTGTCCAGTGTCTGAATTCTCTTCCTGTCCATATCCTCCTGTAGACTCTCTCTGTACAGGCGTGGCACGAACAGGAGAACACTCTCGGAGATTCCCGGGCGGGGGTGGATAGGACTCGAACACGAGTGTTGCGGTGTAACAAAATGGATATATTTCCAAAAATGCTATAAATCCCTGAGATTATCGCCCGAGGATGTCCAGAGCTGGTCGCAGAGGGAGCTTTACTGTGTCTAATCATCTCGCATCTCTCCAGTTCTGCACCTACGTCCGAGGGGAAGTTGGAAAATAAATTTCCTCTGTAGACTGTGGGGAGAGTTGTGTATTAAATTGGGGGAAAAAGACTGAGACATTAAAGATAAGACATCTTTATTTTTCTATATTATTTCCAAGTACATTGAGACATTTGTCAAACCGCTTTGTAAACTTCAAAAAGCCGTCCAGGAAACAATCAGGGCGTTGCATACGGACGAAGCGTGGAACCGCTATGAGCGAAAGTCGACACAGCAAGTGAACGCGTACGTGCAAGATTCCTATACACCATTGGGCAAAGGTCGATCATGAATATGGCACTATCTGTTTCGGTCTGTGACGGGGGACGAAACGTCTGGCCACCATTACACGCCCCAATATAAGGGCGCATCCATGGAGTCGAAACATCCCTCATCACCTGTCCGAAAGAAGTTCAAAAGCACTTTCTGGGACGACCAAGGAGTTTTGTTGCTGACTTGTTGGAAGATGCAACCATCAGTGTTGCGCGGTACCGTTCCACTCCGTGGAAATTGAAAGAAGTGATTCGCAAAAAGCGCCCTGACCTTCTCAGACCTGGCGCTCTGCTGTTGGATGACAATGCGAGACCACAGCCTACACCATCCGCCCTACAGTCCTGATCTCGCAGCAAGTGACTTCCATCTGTTTCCAGCTTTGAAGAAGCCGTTCAACGCTTCTTCCGTATGCAACGCCCTGATTGTTTCCTGGACGGCGTTTTGAAGCTTATAAAGCGGATTGACAGATGTCTCAATGTACTTGGAAATTATGTACAAAAATTAAGATGTATCTTATCTTTAATGTCCCATTATATATATTTTTTTCGTTTCATACGCAACTCTGACCATAGTAGACAGGGGAAACTCATTTTCCAACACCCCCTCGTAGATGTAGATATTCGTGTAGGGTTCTAGGGTTCGGCGACACGTGTCTGTTACCAAGCACAGACTGGCTCGGACCGGTGAATCTGGAATGCGCACAGTAGTGAAACGAGGCGCGCGTGACGCAAACGTATAACACGAGCCATCGACCTTCCATTGTCCTAAGGAAGTTGCGGAGAGAGATGGCAAACCACGTAGAAAGTCTCGAAAAAATAAAAATGTAGTGCTCCTATTCCACACTGGTGAACATCCCTGTTCATCTCCTCCTCCCCCTCCCCCACGCTTCTCACTGGGCACACATCCTCTTCGACTCTCTCTCAAATCAAATGTTCAAATGTTTGTAGAGCTTATGGGACTTAACTACGGGGTCATCAGTCCCTAAACTTACAAACTACTTATGAACTAGCTAATACTAAGGACGGCACAAATATCCATGCCCGAGGGGGGATTCGAACCCCCGACCGTAGTGGCCGTGCAGACCGTGACTGGAGCGCCTCAGTCCCCTCGGCCACCGCGGCCGGCCGACTCTCTCTGTCCTCCTCTACACTGTTTATCTCCCCATCCCCAGTCTCCAGTCTACCACCTCCTCCCCCCGTCCATGAAAAACTACGTATATGAATGAAATTACACAGTGATCGGTGAAACTATCCAAGTTCATACAACTATACAATGGGATGCCGATTATGAACACTTCCGCTTCTCCGGCTTTCGCCAACGACCATGCCGTAGTAGATACATCGGTATTCACCAAATTTATTCATTTTCGGGCTTAGCTACCACTTGGATGGATAACCATTCGGGTCTGCCGAGCGGTGTTGCCATGCGGACTTGTGAGGACAATTGAGGAGCTACTTGAGTGAGAAGCAGCGGCTCCGATCTAGAAAACCGACAGAACGGCCGGGAGTGCGAGGCGCTGACCACGTCCCCCACCATACCGCATCCGGTGACGCCTTTGGGCGGAGGATGACACGGCGACCGGTCGGTTTCCGTTGGGACCTCGAGACCTGTGTGTGACATAGTTAAGTTTTCTCCATCTTTAATGGTGATCAGACAAACGGTCTCAAAATCTGTTGTAATTCTACGATGCACTGTGTGAAATCTTGTGAAGACATTTGTGTTCCTCTTGTTTTAAAGTTCAAGCGTGCACACTATTACGAAGTTCGAATTAAAACTGTACATTGATGTCAAAGTCTCTTGCGAAGTACCCTCCGTTATGCACCGTACGAAATTTCATGTAGACGGTGATCTTGCTCTTGTTTTGAAGTGTGCAAAATTTCACTAAAATTGGAATAAAACTGGAGGTTGGGGACTCCCACTTCCCAGTCGATATGTAGACTTACCTTTTAATCTGCTGCTGAAATGACCGAGCTTCTTAGCGAATTCTCTTTCTTGAAATGCGGAGCTCGCGATGTATGTTCAAATGTTCAAATGTTTGTAAAGCTTATGGGACTTAACTACGGGGTCATCAGTCCCTAAACTTACAAACTAAGTATGAACTACTTACGAACTAGGACGGCACAAATATCCATGCCCGAGGGGGGATTCGAACCCCCGACCGTAGTGGCCGTGCAGACCGTGACTGAAGCGCCTCAGTCTCCTCGGCCACCGCGGCCGGCCGCGATGAATGAAGTACTTTCTGTATAAATCAGTGTTTGTTCCATATTATCTATTAACGACATTAACTCCTTGGGAAACTCGTCACGACCGCTAAAGATCCTAATGTCACGATGTCAGGTACGTTCCACTGTGAACGTAATAACGTACTTTCGTAACTTATAGAGTAATTGGCGATGGCACTAAGCAGGTCCGTCTTAATGATATTCGGCGCCGGGGTGCGAAAAATTAGCTAGCGCCCCTCCCCCCTCTTCGCACCAAACGGAGAAAAAATGCACAAAATTTAATTTTAATGTTCCATTTCTTATTAATAATACATAACAAAAAATGAACTTTTTAACTATATAGTCTATTTGCGATCTACTTTTAATTCGATACTTATGATGGTCAAATTTGTCAGTCTATCTTGGGTCCTGGTTTATCGTGAACAGTTTTTTATTATTTTCAGTTTGAAAAATGACCTTTCGCCTTCTGCTATTGGTTGGCTGTTATATATGATTACGGTTGCTGCTATTCAGCCGTGTTCAAAATTGTATTCTGAACGTCCACTTGATGTTGAAGCAGATGTTAGTGAAATGCCAAATACCTTAATCACCAATTTTTGCAGATAGCTAAACGTTTCTCAAAGGGAAACCACTATTCAATCAATTGCGTATTTCGTATTTAACTATTTTCTGTAACTCAACTGAACTTATATTTACCTCTTATCTGGAGCTCCTATTGATAGCCCAGGATTATCTATGCACAATTTTCCATTTTTGCGAACAGTATTGTAGCTGACTTTTGTGCATGTCACAGCTCGTTTCATCGACTAAGTGAAGGGATGAAGAAACTCTCTTATATTTGAACTCAGGCTGGTAAAGATTTACTTACGGTAGCGCCGGCGTATTGTGCTGATGTTGCAACGATCGTTGAATGTCCTTTGAAAACCTTATCGCATGGAATGTGGGGAGTATTCTATTTTATTGGCCTTGAAATAAATAATTATTGTTGTGAATGAAACTTTCACTCTGCAGCGGAGTGTGCACTGATATGAAACTTCCTGGCAGATTAAAATTGTGTGCCGGAACCGGGACTCGAACCTGAGACCTTTGCCTTTCGCTAGCAAGCGCTCTACCGACTGAGTTATCCCGACACGAGTCAGGATGCCGGCTCACAACTTTACTTCCTCTAGTACCTCGCCTCCTACTTTCCAGACTTCACAGAAGATCTCCTGAGAACCAAGCCAGGCTAGCACTCCCGGAAGAAAGGATATGGTGGAGACATGGCTGAGTCACAGCCTAAGGGATGTTTCCAGAATGAAACTTTCATTCTGCAGCGGAGTATGCGCTGATATGAAACTTCCTGGCAGATTAAAATTGTGTGTCGGATCCGGGACTCGAACCTGGGACCTTTGCCTTTCGTGGGCACGCGCTCTACCGACCAAGCTATCCCGACACTATTCACGACTCACAAAGGTCCCAGGTTCGAGTCCCGGTTCCGGCACACTCCGCTGCAGAGTGAAAGTTTCATTCTGGAAACATCCCTTAGGCTGTGGCCAAGCCATGTGTCCTCCATATCCTTTCTTCCAGGAGTGCTAGTCTTGCATGGTTCGCAGGAGAGCTTCTGTGAAGTTTGGAAAGAAGGAGGCGAGGTACTGCCGGAAGTAAAGTTGTGAGGCGGCATCGTGAGTCGTGTCGGCATAGCTCAGTCGGTATAGCGCTTGCGCGCAAAAGGCAAAGGTCGCAGGTTAGAATCCCGGTTCCGGCACACAATTTTAATCTGCCAGGAAATGTCAATTATTGTTGTTCCTCCACTGTGGTTGACAATTTTTGTATCTTCTCTTGACTTCGTTGCCGACATTAACACTTAACGACATCGCTGCCTCAGTAATTAGTGAAATTGTTAAAAACCTATCTGAGGCCCGTCCGTGATGTTCTGACACTAGTCCTCCGAGAAGTGGATGTGCCAATAAGCACTTAATCAGTTGTAAATACACCGGCCGCGGTGGCATTGGGGACTGCGGCGCGCAAATCAGGGTCTGCACGGCCACTACGATCGGGCGTTCGAATCCCCCCTCGGTCATGGATATTTGTGTCGTCCTTAGTGTTAGCTAGTTCATAAGTAGTTTGTAAGTTATGGACGGATGACCTCGTAGTTAAGTCCCATAAGCTATCCAAACATTTGAAAATTTTTTTATTTCAGTGGTAAATAACGTTCATATTTCCTTGCGACGCAACACAACACGGACAACAAAAATCATTGCGCTGCAACGTTCTGTCGCTGACGGTGGTAGCCGCCCGAAACAATACACTCGTGGCACGAAGTCAAACGACTCTTACCGACCTCTGCCGATCCGGAACTATAGGGCCTTCTTTCATCTCGTTGTGAATAAACATGCTACCTGCACGTATGCGTCCTTTTCGTATTTCGATTAGCGTCCTTGTTTGTGCTTATTTTACACAAAAAGGGTTATCATTTCATTGTTATAGACATATAAGGCAATACCACCTGTTAATATCAAACAGGTGCAGATGGGTTGTTAAGTACAGATATAAAAAAAGCACCCCAAGTTGAAAATTACATAAAATTTCTTTTTACCTAGCCAACCATCCTTGATAGTCTACCAGAAAGAAATGTATCCAAATCTAACAAACATAATGCACAGTTAATTTAAACTTCAATGAACTGACCAGGTCGAAAAAACACTATCAATTGGAGAAGTAACCCTTTTAATTCTTTCTTCTTTCTCCAATTTCCGGTTTTTGTTTTGAGCACGCGACAGTTTCCTTTTACCAGCAGCTGATTCGGACATCTTCCAATAACAACGAAATAAAATGTTATAAAATATCTCACACAGATTTGCAACTCACTGGTAGTCCGTGATCTCTATAGAAAGTGAATGTTTAACTCTGATATTTGAGTATAAAATTGCAGTGTGCCTGCACATTCATGTATTTTACTCACAATTTCACTTTATCCGCCATGTTTAAATTTGGGAAACGAGTTTCCATCAATTATTACGTGACAGAAAGTTGCTTGCTTACCTCTTTATTTGAAATGTAAGCCAATATGCGATGTAATAGGAAGATACTGGAGCGGAATCGAAACGTATTTCCTTTTCGTATTCTTCTAATACTTCATAGCAACCATTTTGAATTTGGCAAAAAACTAAATATTAACATCTGTGATTGGCACGCTCAGACAGCTGAAGTTCAGCATCCAGAGTATAGAGATAAATGCTGATACCGCTACACATTACCTTTATAATTACAACAGTATTTCCTTGAGTAAAATTTATTTCCACGAAACAACAATTTTACACAAACTGCTTACAGAAAATTATCGCCTCACTACACATCACACTTTCTTTCAATACAAAGTAAGTGGATACAAGTAAACGGTACAGTTCGCAAATTGCAATAGGTGATCAACAACGTAGCTGCACACTGTCTCTGATAGTGACGCCTGTGTTTGTTTTTTCTTTCTGGTGAAGATATCATGAAATTTTGTTGTTCTGAGCATGACGTTACCACCGGTGCACGCTGCTCCACTGTATATTGAGGCGGGCAATTTAGTAGTGTTGTCATTTTCAGTTTTTTAGTTTCTGCTGTTTTTATGGGTAGTGTATAGACTTAAAAAAACCGGAAGTTTTAATGGGATATCTGTTACACAGTAGGAAGGCAGAAAAGTACGGTTGTAATCAATCATTCGTTCCCTAATGACAATCAACTGCAGAAAGGCTGGATTGCGAAGTACCAGCGTAAAGTCCGTTTCAATGTTTCAGCAATATTCTACACACAATGATTAGAAATTTCAGTGTTATTATTGCGTGGCTAAGCTAAGCATTGCAGTTTTTGTCGGCAGTACCGAGTTTGTATTATGTTAACATTTCCTGTAGCACGTCACCCCTTTCTGTAAAGGCAGTCAACTTATTCCATTCTCTCCTACGCGAAAACGTTTGTGTGTGTGTGTGTGTGTGTGTGTGTGAGTGAGTGTGTGTATGTGTGTGTGCCACCTATACTTGCCTATCGAAAGACGAAGCTGAGCTGAATGCTCCATGAGGCGTATTTGTAAACTATATCTATGCCTACATTTTATAGGAATAATGAATGTTTCTTCAGTAATTCTCGAAACTGGCAGATTGCACATGGTATAAGGCGCTCGCCAAGGGAAATGTGTATGAATACTCGTGGAATCAAGCTGCCAAGGTCATCGGTGCCTACTCTTAGACACCACTTAAGCTAACTCGCAATAACTTATTGTAAAGACGACACAAACACCCATGTCCGAGGGAGGGCTCGAACCTTCGTCGGGAGCGGCCGCGCTCTCCACAACGACATGGCGCCTTTAGGTCATTTCACACTGGCGTAGCGTGTCTCGAGTTACATCTTCGGAAGACGTCGCAGTACGTAGCACGTATCCTGACTGGAGACCGTACCCTTCAAACTGAAAGCTACGTATTAAGCACTACGTTATTTAACCCATCTTCGTATTTGCTCAGTAGTTGAGATGGTGATCTACCTTCATTACCGTTCGTGGATAGTACTAGAAATAGCGTTCAATGTGCCATGGTGCGAGCCAGATATCAACTCTATTGTGCCGTGGATGGACTGTTGTTCAAGTACCGATAGTGATGATCAGTCGGCATTCAGCCGTGGTCGTGAGCGTGTCGGCTCGGCTTGCTTCGCGTCGCGTCGTAGTGCATTAAGTCTTGTGTCCGTCTTCCGCGAACAACATGGCGCATACATATCGCCGGGCTACCCTTGAAGTTTCTTTTCTTGCCAATCACGCGCGACCAATGCTCATGAAGTTGAAACGTTCAATCGAACTTAACAATTGGAGGAGTGCGAGCCATAACTACGTGTGATAGTCAATCGCCGGCCGCGGTGGCCGAGGGGACTAAGGCGCTCCAGTCACGGTCTGCACGGCCACTACGGTCGGGGGTTTGAATCCCCCCTCGGGCATGGATATTTGTGCCGTCCTAGTTCGTAAGTAGTTCATAAGTAGTTTGTAAGTTTAGGGACTGATGACCCCGTAGTTAAGTGCCATAGACTATACAAACATTTGAACTTTTTTTTTTTTATGGTCAATCCCTAACTTGTGCAGTCTGCGGCCAGGAGTGCCACGTCAGATTGGAATTCATTAAACGGCGCATTGTACACACCTCGATCGGAGAAGAAGTACCCGCAGCTGTGACCACACCACTCCTTGTCACCTATGCCCAGTTCTTCCATGATACGAGTGCTACTTCTCAAGTAATTTCTCATCTGTCCCCGACATCCACACGGGATACGGCAGATACCGAAGACACACCTTCCTCGGCGCCGACAATGTCCGATCTTGCACAGTCGAATCTTCCGAGTACAGTGGACTCTCCATCGGCTCCGATGCAAGTTGATCCGGGAGTCGTTCCTACATCTGCCTTTTTTACAGACTGGTCCGGTGACTGATGACAGCCGTCCACCGTCTGATTCTGAACAACGCGTTCGTAAACAACGATCGCCAAGGAAGAGGAAGAAACGTACGTCTTCTGATGATTCTACTAGAAATGCTGACGAGGAAGAAATCGAGCAGCTGACTGATGGAAAGATGTCAGATGCAGATGGCGCGCTCCAGGCACCTTCCGTGTGGGCTCCCTCCTCCGTACAACCGCTGACTCAAGCACGGGTCGCTGATGACGTGCATAACTCCGAGGCGATGGGAGAGCCCTTTCCTCAACCGGTCGATGCATATGGCAGCTGCTTCTCCACCGCCTCTGCATCCTGGGCAGACGATACAGAGATAGAGACGATGGGAGTGGATGGTGCTGCTGATGGGGCGTCTCTGTCGGTTGTGGCTGTCTCTGGACAGTCTCTATAATGGCCACTGTTTCAGCAACTTAAAACGTTCAGCGTCGCGTGTCTGTAGAAGGCGAACCCCATCCTGTGCCAGCCAGAACACCGTGTCAGCATTATCGTATTGTCACGATTAACGTCGATTCCATATTCTGCTAACCGTAATTGTATCGCCACCTACGCGAGCAGCAATGTCGCGATACGATAAACCGCAATCGCGATAGGCTACAAACCGACCTTTATCAATGTCGGAAACGTGATGCTACGCATTTCTCCTCCTTACACGAGGAATTACAACAACGTTTCACCAGACAACGCCGGTCAACTGCTGTTTGTTTATGAGAAATCGGTTGGAAATTTTCCTCATGTCAGCACGTTGTAGGAGTCGCCACCGGCGCCAACCTTGTGTGAATGCTCTGAAAAGCTAATCATTTGCATATGATATCATCTTATTCCTGTCGGTTGAATTTCGCGTCTGTAGCACGTCATCTTCGTGGTGTAGCAGTTTTAATGGCCAGGAGTGTAAATGCAATTGCGTTCGCGAACTGCGCTAACGCTCTGGTCAGAAATGCGAATAGTGACGACTCTGTAAAGGAGACACGAGAACGACATCAATTTTTGAGTATTATGGGGGTAGTAAAATGAGAGGCACTCCCCAGCTGATGAATTTGAATTTGATGGAATTCAATCGCGATAAGCAATGTTGTTGAAATGTACTATTAAAGGCTGTAGCGCAAAGAACTTTATTAATTTGGAGCCGTGCAGTTTAGTTGGGAATACGTAACTGACATCGGCGGCCAATGTATTTGTTGTACAGTACGTGCTGGGGCGAAATTACACAGGTAGCCGCCTCGTCGTGAATGGCGATGGCCATCTGTAGCCGGGACACAGGTGGAAACGAACTTTAATATATAACCGAAAACGCTCCGCGGCCCACTCCAACTGTGGACGGTTAACGAAATTTCAGCCCCGACCTTTGAATGCTAACCCCTGCACGAAAGGTTCATTAAGAAAATTGTCCCCGCTGCGAAATGCGCAGCGCGACATTCGTTTCAAAAACCGTGGATTGCTCGCCGAGCCAATTGGTCATTACTCGATAATTCGTGCTTTAAAATCGTTAGGCGCTTAGCCAATCAGCCGGCCATCACGCGGCGATGAAAGCGCGCTTTTCCCGCCAGCCCCTTTAAGTCACTTCTCGGATGGAGATTGCCGCCGCGCGCGCTCTTCCTATTTGCCGCCCAATCACCGCTTATAAGTCAGTCGGGATTTTAATTTGGGCTCAGGAGGCAACGTTATTTGATTTCCATGTATGTGGTCGTAATTGGCTCTTTTTCACGTTTCGAATTCCATTTCAGTCCAAGCCGGGCGATACAGTTTTACAGTTAGTAGCTACTCCTCCAAGTTTTTCGATTAGTCGACGTGACTCTCTGCTGGTTTTAACCTCAACAAAATGTCTACGGAGCAGTGAAATATTTGGTGATGATCGCAAAGTGCTATATCTTTTTCTCATTAGGCGTATTAATAGTGCATATTGAAAAATACTACATTTGCTTCGGCGATGAAAAAGAAATAAACAAACCTCCTCTTCTTTCTCTGTTTCCCCCCTCCCCTGGTCAAATTGTTTACCACCCATTCATTATCTCTCTGTAAGTAGAGAGGAAGAGAGAATCGGCGTTCTTTTAGTCCGTCACTCTCGTTCCTCTAACGTGAAGAAGCAAAACTGTTGGGCTCCTGGTTCCTTCTCTATAAATGATGTAAGTTGAACCATGCCCTTCAGCTTATTAAATCATTTAAAATTCTCCATTTCCTTGGTTCTCATTTAATTTCACTCTTAAGAAAGGCAATAGGAGTGAGCCGAAAAATTACAGGTCCATATCACTGACGTCGTTTTGCAGCCGGATTTTAGAACATATACTTTCCTCAAATATTATGAACTACTTCGAAGAGAACAACCTATTGTCCCATAGTCAACACGGATTCAGAAAATATCGTTCTAGTTGTGAAACACAGCTAGCTCTTTACTCACATGATGTGATGAGTGCTATCGACAAGGGATGTCAAATAGATTTCCTATTTTTAGATTCCCGGAAGGCTTTTGACACTGTACATCACAAGCGTCTTCTAATCAAATTGCATGATTGTAGAATATCGCCACAGTTGTGCGACTGGATTCGTGATTTCTGTCAGAACGGACACAGTGCGTTCCAATTGACGGTAAGTCATCGAGTAGAACAGAAGTGATATCTGGCGTTCCCCAGTGAAGTGTTGTCGGACCCCTACTGTTCCTTACTTTTATAAACGATTTAGGAGACGATCTGAGCAGCTCTCTTGAAACTTATATTTTTAAATGCAATAAATCAAATAATTAAACTTATATGTATAAATGAAATATATTAAATAAATATTATGGTCGGAATCGGAGACTGAAACTGGCGTGTGTGAGTGTGCAAGGTTTGTGTGCAGATTCAACAGTACCTATTTAGACTGGTACAGCACTGTGAATGTAAAAACTTATCTGAACGTCTGAACATTGCTTAAGAGTAAATGTTATAATTAATCAGCTTGGCAGCGACTGATAGCAATGGGTAAGGTCCACAAGAAAGATGTTCCTCTCCGTCCAATAGAGAGTAACATAGGCTCTCCGAACTATGACGTTGCCAAACACTTGGTATCATTATGGAGGCCTGTCGTGGGAAAATGTGATCACCACATAAGAAACTCTGCTGACTTCATTGACAAACTAAAATCATTGAAACTGAACCCTTCTGATATTTTAGTTAGTTCCGATGTAGTTTCTTTATTCACAAAGGTCCCCCTTCCAGAATCTTTACACCTTATTGAAAGAACTTTTGACAAAGAGATTTCCGCTTTATTTAAACATGTCATGACCTCGACGTACTTCTTATTTAACAACGAATTTTTTGAACAGACGGACGCAGTCGCCATGGGTAGTCCCTTATTACTTCTGGTGGCCAATTTGTTCATGGAGGACTTCGAGGAAAAGGCGCTGGAATCTGCTGACTTGAAACCCACAGTATTCTGGAGGTATGTTGATGACACCTTTGTAGTTTGGCCCCATGAGGAAGATAACTTGCAAGACTTTTTAAGGCATCTGAACTCCAACCATGATCAAATAAAGTTCACGATGGAAATTGAAAAGGATGGATGCCTTCCGTTCTTTGACGTTCTGGTTCGGCGCAGAGAGAATGGCACTTTGGGACATGAAGTTTATCGGAAGCCGACGCACACGGATTTGTATTTACGTGCAAATAGCTGCCACCATCCTTCACAGACGATAAGTGTTCCCAGAACTCTGGTGCACAGAGCACATATTATTTCTGACGAAAGCAGTCTGCAAGATGAACTTTCCCATTTACAGAGTGTGTTTCAAGACAATGGGTACGCTCCACAGCAGATACAGAAGGCACTGCAAATGAAACCGAAAGAGGCCAAAAAGAATACTAAAGAAGACGAAAAAACCTTTAAATCCATGGCTTTCGTGCCATATGTTGGTAGCCTCTCGTCAAAAATAGTACGGATTCTCAGCAGACACAAAGTGAAAGTGATTTTTTGTCCTCCACCCAAGACAGCTGCACTCGTAGGCTTCGTCAAAGATGATTTGCTGCTCCGAAAATCTGGAGTTTACAAAATTCCATGTGAATGTGGCCTTTCTTACATCGGACAAACAACTCGTACTGACCATGAAAGATGTACAGAACATCAAACGTACACACGACTTGTACAATCTAACAAGTCGGCAGTGGTAGAGCACTGCGTTGACACTGGTCACAATATGTTGTATGACAACATGAAATTTTGGCAACGACATCATCTTTTTGGGATTCAGTAGTGAAGGAGACAATTGAAATCCGCTTGACGACGAATTTAATTAATACAGATAGGATTTCAATCTAGATAAAGCATGGAATCCGGCACTTTCTGTAATATACTCACAAAGACGTCGTCACAGTGCAGCTCATAGTGATACATCGACATGCCAACACCGATCGACTGTGGAGTCATAGATTCAGCTCGTGCATTATGCATGTCTTTGCCGCCGACCAACGTCTCTGGCGCATATGTATCTGTGGCCGCATGCGCAGTCGCGCGAAACGCGAGTATAAAGGGCCGAAGCGAGCATTGTAGCGTCAGTCTTTCGGCTCACTCTGAAGATGGCTGAACGTTATACAGCCGAAATATTAGAAGAGGAAGGAGAATTCTTGCGGCTGCACACCCGAAACTTAATGGAACATAAAAGTGACGAGTTTTGTGAAACTTTTGATTCTCTAAGCCATCCTTCCCCTGTATAAAAATTGGACTCTATTTCGTCATGTTAGACATGTCACAACAGTTAAAAACGTCGAGTGACAGATGAGGCAGGTTAGGCGCTACGCTATCGCCGCTCTTCTGTCTCGTCACGAGGTGGGGTCATTACGGGCACGGAAACGCCGTCGAGCCGCGAGCCGCTGCTGACTCAGCGCCGGCTGCCACGTCCGCAGAAATGTGTGTTGGGGCGTGCTGTGCTCCGCTATCGCCTTACGGCGGTAGGTAATAATGCGATTTTATCGTCATTGCGGCCGGCAGTTAACGCGACAATAAACATTTATCGGCAGAGAGCGCCGTGGGAATCGCAGCTGCTGCCAACGACAGCGCAGTCGGACAGGGAGCGGAACGGGCAGCGAGGGAAAAAAAGAAAAGAAAAATTACGACGAGGCGTGGCGCCACCACTACAGCGTCTGCCCACACCCCATGGCAAGGCCGCTGCCCTCTTGTATTTTCCGATCCAGCACCGCCCTACCAAAATTACAAGTGCAGGTCTCCGTTTCAGTAGTTATAACCTGCAATTAAGAATTTCGAAAATTCCTAAAGAACTGAGAGTAATATGTGATTGAACAGATGCTGTAAATATGGATTTTATCTGGGATTTTGGAGTCTCAACTGCTCGTAGATGTTGTAAATCATGAAAAGGATATGTGAAAATACCCGGCCCCGAGCACCTGAGACTCCACAAACGTGTCGTCACAGTTTCATTTAGTATGTGCGACGCATCAATATCGTTAAGAGCATACGTTTTCCTAAGAGTCAAGCAATGTTCTGCCTCATTCTACACATACTCTACTGGCCATGAAAATTGTTACACCACGAAGAAATGCAGATGATAAACGGGTATTCATTGGACAAATACGAGGGGCGTCCAGAAAGTAAGTTCAGTTTGGTAATAAGAAATTGTACAAAGATACAGAAGAAATTTTTATTGCACAAAATTCTACAACTCTTAAACTACTTTTCCACATAACTGCCGAAATTTTGCAGGCTCTTGTCATAGAGTGGCACCACGTTTTGTATACCTTCTTCATAGAAATCTGCCGCCTGTGTCTTCAACCAGTTGGAAACAGTTTCTTTCAGCTCGTCGTCATTAGTGAAGTGATGAACGCCAAGGAAAGACTTGAGATGAAAGAAAGCACAACAAAGCGTACGTCACTGACAGCGATCTCCAAATGGCGCACGTTCTTCTACTTGATACACATCGTCTACAGCGCATGTGCGGAACTGCAATCGCAGCGCTGCAGCGGAGATAAATTGAAACGGAACTTACTTTCTGGACGCGCCTCGTATATTATACTAGAACTGACATGTGATTACATTTTCACGCAATTTGGGTGCATAGATCCTGAGGAATCAGTACCCAGAACAATCACCACTGGCAGCAATAACGGCTTTGATACCCCTAGGCATTCAGTCAAACAGAGCTTGGATGGCGTGTACAGGTACAGATGCCCATGCAGCTTCAACACGATACCACAGTTCATCAAGAGTAGTGACTGACGTATTGTGACGAGCCAGTTACTCGGCCACCATTGATCAGACGTTTTCAATTGGTGAGAGATCTGGAGAATGTATTGGCCAGGGCAGCTGTCGAACATTTTCCGTATCCAGAAACGCCCGTAAAGGACCTGCAACATGCGGTCGTGCATTATCCTGCTGAAATGTAGGGTTTCACAGGTATCGAATGAAGGGTGAGCCACGGGTCGTAACACATGTAAATGTTACGGCCACTGTTCAAACTATCGTCGATGCGAACAAGAGGTGACCGAGACGTGTAACCAATGGCACCCCATACCATCACGCCGGGTGATACGCCAGTATGGCGATGACGAATACACGCTTCCAATGCGCGTTCATCGCGATGTCGCCAAACACAGATGCGACCCTCATGATGCTGTAAACAGAACCTGGATTCATCCGAAAAAATGATTTTTGCCATTCGTGCACCCAGGTTCGTCGTTGCGTGCACCATCGCAGGCGCTCCTGTCTGTGATGCAGCGTCAAGGGTAACCGCAGCCATGGTCTCCGAGCTGATAGTCCATGCTGCTGCAAACGTCGTCGAACTGTTCGTGCAGATGGTTGTTTTGCAAACGTCCCCATTTGTTGATTCAGGGATCGAGACGTGGCTGCACGATCCGTTACGACCATGCGGACAAGATACCTGTCATCTCGACTGCTAGTGATACGAGGCCGTTGGGAACCATCACGGCGTTCCGTATTGCCCTCCTGAACCCACAGATTCCATATTCTGCTACCAGTCATTGAATCGCGACCAACGCGAGCAGCAAAGTCGAGATATAATAAACCGCAGTCGCGATAGGCTACAATCCGACCTTTATCAAAGTCGGAAACGTGATGGTACGAATTTCTCCCCCTTACACGAGGCATCACAACAACGTTTCACCAGACAACACCGGTCAACTGCTATTTGTGTATGAGAAATTGGTTGGAAACTGAACTATTTTTGACGAAAGCTTAGCAGTTTAAATGCTGTTCTTATTTTAATGGGCATACAGTAACACTTTTTTTTTTTACAGTAACACTAACAATGTGCCGCGAATGGGGCGGTATTGTTGTGGTATGAACTGTTCATTCTCAGTCCATAAATAACAGAGTGGAACGAACTCACATATTATTCAAAACTGGTTTTCTGCTCGTGTATTAATGATCCGCCGAGTGTATAAAATTTCTGCTGTGACTGAACTGTTTTATTTATTTATTTTTTCTTTTTTTTGTGTTGGATAAGTTTGCTACGTTACTCGTGATCACATTTCGCGCTTTATTAAAGTGAATAATTAATGTATATTACGTGACTGAAAACCAGAATGAACATCATACTATTTTTATAAAAAATAGTATGATGTTCATTCTGGTTTTCAGTCACGTGTATTAACATTGTATCAACCGCGACAAGTCATCAACAGACATTATAAACGTGTACCTATCAAACTTTCGACACGGAATTGTTGCTGACGTAAAACAACGCACCAACACGCACAAACTGCTGCCGACAAACTATAAAACAAATAAGGCACCACGAACTTTTGCTCTCTCTCTCTCTCTCTCTCTCTCTCTCTCTCTCTCTCTCTCTCTCTCTCTCTCTCTCTCTCTCATTCAATGAAAGACTTATTAACCTGAGTTAAAATCAGAATTCTAACTTTATTCGATACTTATGTTACTAACTTTCTTTCTTAATAAACGCAGCAGATATCAGTCAGTGATCACTGTTATTAGTTTCTGTCATTATCAAACTTACCACTACTCTTGTTTCTTTTTAAATTCTTTTCTTATTTCTTTTCAATGATATTACGAATGTATTTCATTGTCTTTTGGGGAGGAGTAGTTCAAGTAATCGTGTGTATCAACATTTTATTGGATTCTCTTACATATTTGACGCGATATGGGTTGTTTACATGCCACTATTTTTCGAGCGCAGACGTATGGCCCTTTAGTAGCTACTCTGTGATTGGTTGTCCGATGTAAACAAAACCAAACAGAAATCTACTAGCTGTCAAACCTAGGCAGGGTTTGTTTAGAAGTTCCCTAACATCACATTGCAAGATTAGTTGTTGGATTTTTTGTGTGTATTTAATCAGCGTAGTGGGCAATTTGGTGTACCAGTATAGGAAATTTAATGATGATATGCACCATTTACAATATCTTTTGCTACTTGTTTATCAATTCCATCCAGTGATTCAGAGGATGTATTAATTTAAAATAACGTTTATCACGGTCAAGTAATTATTAAATTACAGTTTTAATTGTAGTTTACACCGATAAGAGTAATCAGATTTCTTACAGCGAATATAAAAGTTCATTTTTATGGGAACTGTTTAAGCGGAGGGCCTATTCCTTCAGAGATAATAATGATTTTTCTTTATTTATTTACTTTTTTACATTTATAAGTCGTCACTAGTACGATTGGTTTGACTGGGCCCACTACAAATACCTCTCCTGCACCAACCTCTTCATTGCGGAGTAGCACTTGGACCCTACATAGAATGATCTTAGCTGGAAGTAATTCACTCTTAGTCTTCTCTACCCGTTTCTAGGCACTACAGCTCCCAATAGTACTATGGAAGTCTTAGTCTGTTTTAACATACATATTATCATTCTGTACCTTCTCCTTGTTAGTATTTTCTATATGGTCCTTTCTTTGGGGATTCTACAGAAGATAAAATTTTCAACATCCGTCTCTAGGACCACACCTCAGACATTTAGATTCTCTTCTGTTGCGATTTTTCCACTGACGATGTTTCATTTTCATACAGTGCTGTGTCCTGAACATACATCTTCACATTACTGACAATGTTTGATGCCAGAAGACTCCTCTTCACCATGAAGGCACTACTTAGCCAGTACTTCAAATGTTCAAATGTTCAAATGTTTGTTAAGCTTATGGGACTTAACTACGGGGTCATCAGTCCCTAAACTTACAAATTACTTATGAACTACTTACGAACTAGGACGGCACAAATATCCATGCCCGAGGGGGGATTCGAACCCCCGACCGTAGTGGCCGTGCTGACCGTGACTGGAGCGCCTCAGTCACCTCGGCCACCGCGGCCGGCTAGCCAGTAATAGTCTATTTTCTTGTATCCTCTTTGCACTGTACAACACGGGTTACTTTATTCCGATCGTAGCAAAATTCGTTAGCATCATGTCATCTCAAGTTTCTTGATACTTTCATTTCTACTATTTCTTATTACTTCAGTCTTTTTTGCAGTTTGCTCTCAGTCCGTGTTCTGTTGCCATTAGAGTAATCCTTTCATTCAACAGATCATGTAATTCTTAAATTCTTATCCACTTCCACTAATAACAACAATGTAATCAACGAGTCTTTCACCTCAATTTAGATAGATTTCGAAACTTTCCTTTGTTTCTGTCATTGCCTCCTCTACTTATACTACTGAACAGTCGTGGCAAAAGACGGCAACCCTGTGGTACACCGTTTTAATCGAAACATTTTGCTCTTGGTTCCACTTTCTCATTATGTTCTCTTGGTTCTTGTATATATTATTTATTAAGGTTTATCAATCTTTCCCTATACATTACTCATTTTTTCTCAGAATTTCCAACATCTTGCACCATTTTACATTGTCGAACGCTTTTTCTAAGTCGACATATACTGTGAATATTCATTATTAAGGAAGTCGCAACAACGTGCCAACATGCACAGACAACTGCTAATATCATTACTGTCTTCAGTTAACATCCGCAACTCTCCTTTTCCATTCCCTGTTACTACAGAGTTCTCTGTTGTACTTATCTCCTTTCCAAACAGACTTTCTCAGTTTACTCTTCTTTCAATATTTCATGTCTACAATGCCTCAAATGTGGTAAGCTAATCAATATTAATCTTAATGCCTCTATATGATAAATGTACTTATTATTATCTTTATTATTGTCAGTTATTAATTTTATTAATGATGCAAATTATTATTATTGATATCGTTGCATAATAATCAATAACAGCAGAATCAAACAAACCGTTCCTTCAGTGAATCATCTATGAAACCCTCTCTCTGAGAATGTACTCGTCCAGAATCTTACTCTTTCTGTCAACTATAACTCTTTTTCCATCTATCCTATTCCACAACACAGATGGTCCTTTAATATTCTCTCCTTATATTTCCTTGTCCTTACCTTCATACCACACCCCTGCCCACACTGCAGTCTCCTAATTCTATTTGTCATCCCACAATTCATCCAAACGCCTAATAACGTCTCTATAGATCCAGAGTAATACAATGCTTTTTACCTCGCTAACACAACAAAACACCCAGCGTTTCATTCCCTGCATTAATGCACGGACTGCAACTTGGAGTAAGAATTTAATGATTTTCTTCTTTATGACTGTCACCTAATGTCTTTCGTATGTATTGTCCTTATTTCTTTCTATATTTTTGTTTTCTATTTAAGTAAAAATAATTGAAACATTAGTTACAAATGCATTCAGGCGAATAGTTTCACAATCCCTAACAGGAAGGAGTTAGTTTGCTTGTTTCGAGACATGACCTTTCCGTCTATAAAATTGAATGTAACGAATGTGATGTATCGTAAATGGGACAAATAGGCAGAATGTTCACAACTAAATTACACGAGCACCCATTAAATATAAAGTGTTATGCTGAGTACCACTCAAACTTCCCTGAACACAGGAAGCCAAATGGTCATTAGCCCACTACATTGAGCAGTATTAATTTACTGCATAATGCTCAGAAAAGGAAGATAAGTTTGTTTGAAAATATGGCGATACTAAATAGTAGTGCTAGTAATGAAAGGCCATTGAATGATTAATTGGTTAATAAAACTCAATATTTTTTTATAATGTAATAATGCCTATTTTAACACTCCTCGCACAACATGGTTCGTTTTTAAAAATGGTCAAAAAGCTTTCTTCTTGTTTATTTTATATTCCGCTATATGAAGGCTGATATAGAGATTTGGTCAGTGTAGTTTTTTCTTCTGTTGTGAGTATGTTTCTGGCCTTTACATGTATTCTTTAATCTGTAATATTTTATACATTCAAGTTATTACGAAGTGCTTATAATAATCGTAATTCAATTAAATTGTAATTACAACTGCTTTCACAACCACAGTGCACATTTTTCCTATTATTTATAGACATTGTATCAAAAAAGTTATACATTGGACTTATAGCTTTCCTGCTCCTGAGTAACACACTTCGTTGTTGGTTCAGTTCACCATGTCACATGACACTAGAGTGTAATGTATTATTGTTGGAAGTTGTCCATTTACCTCTGTGCATATTTGTAAGTGTGGTGTGGATCCATTTGTATTTTGGCATACTCTAATTTTGCCAGCGCACTTCTAAGATTATTGTTAATAGTTTCATCACAGTATGTACCTTATTCATTCAGCTATTGCTCAACTATTCAGAAGCAGTTTTAAACACTGTGGCATTAGTAAATGAATTTCTATGTTTCTGTTACGATTGACCCTTGCGCCATCTACCACACACTTTCAACATTAGTGTGTCAGACCCAACTGCAAGTTCATGCATAATTAATTCTGTGCTGGGAGGATCTATGTGGCCAGCTGCACTATACCATGTAGCCGTACACAATTGTTACACTTTTAAAACTGGAGATGAGCAAAATTATACAATACGTGTGGTACCAAACTAGTTTCAAATTTTATATGCCGTGTTTTTATCCCACAAACAGTATTATTTTACATCCTATTTTATTGGTACCGTATTTTATTGAATTTTATTATCTGTGTTTAGGTTCCTTAGATTTTATATTTTTCACAAATTGATGTTAAATTTCCTCAGTTAATTTTAATGCTTCTCACTGGGACATGACAGAGAAAGTACTGTCTTATTATATTGCCCTAAGGCAGCCACTATCAATCTTTTCCTTCCTAATCCTTCTTCCTTCCCTCCTTCATAAAGAATTTGCAAAAGTACAGACTGTTAATAACTTACTACTGCCTTTCGTCATACATGGCTCCACAGCTCCGAGTTATATATATCTCTCTCTTTACCGTGCATATTTACAATCATGTTTATCCTGTTTGAGTAATCTAATGATGCCCACCAGGTCAAAACACATTATTATATAAACAAAATTAACAGCTGCAACTATAGACTTCTGTCTTACAATGAGAAAATTATAAAATTGTAACATTGCATGTAATCAGTGTTATATCTTTGTTCGCAGCAACAGGAGCATCAACAGATGGTTTATATAATGTTCATGCTATTTTTTTCTTTACAGTCAGTGCGAAGAGTTATCATCGCCTCTGCCGACAGTTTCTCTGCTGCATGATGTACTGCGGGTGCCTGGAGAATGCGTGCAGATACCGAACTGTGCCGGTCCAGTCAGACATGCACACCTGCTATCTCAACTCTCGCCACGAAGCGTGCAGCTGCAGCTGTCCGCTATCATCCCTCACTTCATCTCCACCACCCCTTCTCCCCCTACTGTATCTCCATTTGTTGCCACCATTCCAAACACATCCACTTCACCTGTGGCTCCAGTTTAGCAAACTTGGGCCTCTTCCCTCCCTCCCAGTCACACATTGATGCCACCAATACCTCTGCTCTTGTAATGTCTGACAGCCTTCAGGAGAATTCTCCGCTGCCACACTGTTTGCAATGGAAAGATGCGGGGTCCAATCTTGTCATCTAGTCAGGAAGCATCTTCACAGCCCAGATGTTCTCATTACTCATTAGGAGAATGAGACCTCACCTTGACATCAGATATGTCCCTGAAATTTTGACACATCTTGCCTTGCCCCCCCCCCCCCCCAATCACAGCTGGATTCACAAGGTGGTTGTATTCCAGTAATAGTGTATTACTTTATGGTTGCATATGTGTTCAAGGAGCAAATCTCGTTTCAGCATGTACACAATGTTTCCATAAGACTGTGAGAAAATTTAACAGGGGGTTGGGGATGCTCTATTAAACAATTTTAAGTAGAGAACCCAGTTGTCAGAGAAGCCAACGTAAGGAGATAATCGAAATATAATCACATTACTAGGTCCTTTTTTTATTTACATTAGTTACAGATAACTGCAAATAAAATCATTGACACAATGAAGGTACCACTTGCACATTTGCACTGTATCTTACAAAATGTGCTGAAACTGATGGCCATCAGTCTTAATGCAAATATGACATATGACACACCCTGACAAATATTCCTGATGTGTTTCAAATCTTCATCACAACCAGATACAATTCTGGCAACTAATTTCATCTCTATACCCACAGGGGTCTCATAAGAAGTGACTTTTTACATTCAGATAGGAAATAATCATTGACATGTTGTATGGACATCCTCTTACGAAAAGCCAAGGGTACTTTCTACAGTGAGAGGGTACCAAGCTCAGTTATATTTCGTGATGACTACCCATTCGGGAAATAGATCTCCTTAAAGTAGTTAGTGAAACGCAGTATTCTTCCATTAACACTGACCTTCATAAGAATATAGCAGACAGAAAGTAATGTTTTAAATGCAAATGATGAGCAGGATTGTTTTGATGTGTCAAACCTGGCTTCTAAGAGAAATTACACAAAAGATCATCAGCAAACATTTTGATAGAGTATTGGTCTTAACATTCATAGATGTTTGAGGTGGAGAATATCAAAATATCATTTCCTGGTTATGGCTGGAAGAAGGTAAATAGCGATGCAGATGAAAATAACAAGCATAATGTTGTTGGTACCCGTCATTACTCTAAATTTTCTGTTTAGTATGCTCTTCATACAAACTTACTACTATTAGGAGATGGAGAAAAATATCACTATCATTGGCTCAAAGATAAGTTTAGACTTTCTTCAAACAATTCTCAAAAAATATTAGTGTAAAGTATTATTCATTCAGATGTTTGAATTACGTTTTCTGGAGCTAGTTCTTAGAAAAGTATAATTAAGTTTGCACTTCACAAAAACTGGCACACGTTGTCACGGTGACAAATGAAAACATTTAGTCATATACTGGAGATATATCCTGTGATTAGGCTGCTCATTGAGCTCAAAATTTGTATGGAAGGTTTGTTGGTACTACAAGTGCAATGCTTCCATTTCTAACACAGAATAATTAGCAATTGTTGATTAAGGCAGTAGGTTGTCATATAGGTGGATGGCCATTAGATAGAGAAGCAAAACTCCTGATGGAAAGAAGTGTCATGTAATGGGGAAGGTTCGTTGCATGGCTAACAATGCATGCACATAATAACTACCAAGGCACAAACCTATGTGCTTCTATTATGTCAATGGGAGTTATGTCCATTTCCTGGTTGATATGAGAAACATGTTAGTGTCCTGCTTGGAAGCACCATAAGTAAATATTTTTCTCCAAAGAAAATAATACCAAGAATTATATTTCAGTTCCTTAACTCACTTCAATTTATACAGGTGCCATTCCAGAAACTTGTTAGAATTATATATCACCTGAACTGTGTAGGACTACCTAACGGAAATTTTCAACTGTTAATGAGGCATTTTTCCATACGAGTATCTGGATCACATGGATAAACTCAAGGAAACCTGGTTGCCTGACATCTACATCATCCTTGCAAATGATGCCGTATTAAATACAGATTATGAGGATGTTGTGAATGTCTGGGGGTAGTTTAATATCCGAAAATTTCTTGAGGATGTGTGTCTATACATGGACACCAATGTGCATTTGCTTACAGGTGTGATTGAGAATTTATGCAGTGTATGTATAACCACAAATACTCTGGATCCTGCCGTTTATTATGCACTGGCATGGGATAGTGTAGTGAAGGAAATGAAGGTAAACATTGAACTGTTGACCAGTGTTGAAATGGTTTTCTTTGACTAACATTCTCTCGTGGTCTTCCCAGCTACGAATTATTCATTGTAATTTTACAGTACCTAAAATACCTAGTTTCATGTTAGGAACCAACTACCTCATTTTTAAAAATCCTAAAAATAACTAATTCATGATAGAACCCGACTGCATTTAATTTTATAGTTCAGTCAAATACACTTTGCATGACTAAAACTACTCTTTAATCTTTCCAGCTACTTAGAAAACAATAAATGGTAACTGGTTACTTTGCATGTGTGAACGCCCATCATGAGTGAGACAACGACAGCATATGCCAGTCTGTTCCAGCAGAGTTAGTTATTTACTGTGCCTGTAATTATGGACACAGATGTATTAATAAGGATTTTTGTCACTCTTTTTATCTTTCTATGCAATGAAATGTCAGATTTTGGTAATCTATTTTCTGATTTTTATAACCTATGTTTGTAAGTCATAGTACCTATTTCAGATGCCTAATTTTAGATTTTTAGAACATAGAAGTCTGAGGTCTAGTTATGACATGGTAAAATTTATTTCAGAGTATAATACCTAAATTACTATTAAATACTTTCGATTTTCATGAGGGGATGGGGTAATAGAAGGGGACGTCAAATTTAAGATTGCTCCTTGGCAAAAATACTAATTCAGACCCTGGCTGCAACTTCATTGTTCTCGTATCACCATGAGTACGTTATTCAACATATTTGTTTCTTGTTTAGAACAGATTCTATTCGTAGCTTTTCAAATTATAAATCTTTCCAAATGAAATACACTTTCGTATTTTTTCAGCCAGGAGATGTTTACTTGAATATTTAAAAAGTCATCTTGCGACCCTCCTGAATAGTTACTATGATCCACTAGTGGGTTGACACCCACAATGTGGGATCCTTTGAATTGACTGATACTTCAGTAAGTGCAGTAAGTTGAAATAAGTGATTCACATATTGCTCAATTGCTCAAAAATCAGGAAAATTTGGTCCCACGGGGTCCGTTTTTTTTTTCTGTTCCTCATACATACTGATTACTTTTCATTACATATTTATGAACAAAAAAAGCTTGTTATTTTTACTCAGAATGTTGGTCATCACAAGTAAGTATTAACTGATGAAACTGTAAATAATGTGGTCCAGAAAATTAATAAGTTCTTCTCTGCAAATGAAATCTCAATAATGTAATTAATTGGCTTATCTGTTTGATATCAAAATTGCGTCAGAGCGACCACTTCCCTACTACTGTGTTATATGCCAAGTGAAGAGAATTACTGCAAGTGTTGAACTCTGCAGCAGGCCATTAGTCAGAATTACTGTTTGTGTCATGAAGTGAGACCTTTACTTACATGCCTGTTAACGTATATTTAAGTTGGAAGAAAGAGTGTTGCATCTTATAATTCTAGTTAACTTAAGCAGAAGCCCTTCAATCCATATTGTATCGTAAGCTGATGTAAGTTCCATTGGGAACTAGATCACTGTTCACCTTGTTTTAGAAACCTTTATTTATATATTCACCTAATATTTAAGGTTGTGCTTTACAAAGGGTTTTTTCATATGAAGCAGTCGATTAGCAATATTTGGAGTGTTTTCAGTTGATCATATCAAATCAAATGTTTGTAAATCTGTCGGACTCAGCTGCGGGGTTATCGTCCATAGTTTACAAACTACTTAAACTAAGTTAAACTAACCTAAGGAAAACACAAACACTCATGCCCGAGGGGGAGCTCGAACCCCCGAACGGCCGCGCGCACCGCAGCACGACGCTCCAGTGCGCATGGCTAATCCACCGCGGCCTTCAGTTAATATCGGGGTTCTGAAACGAATGGCGCATTCGATAGACAGGTATCAGAACCAGAATCTACTCTCTAATAGCTGAAAACATGGCGTTGCGAATGTAATTATTTGTTCCAGTTTTGTGTCTATTTCCTTCCCCCCTCCCTCTGAAGCCCACCACATCATTTACCTTCGACACCTCGTCCTCCTCCTATTCCCTCTTCCCATTCCCCCCCTCTCTCTTCATCTATTTCTCTCTTCTCCCTTCAAAGTATTCTTTTTATATTGGTAATTTATTCCCACCTCTTTCTGTGTATCTGCCGCTGCCCTGTTTCTCATCACATTTCCTACACCTCATAATTATGTTGTTCACGTCGTCCACCTGTGCTCTCAATGGAAATGAAGCGTACTAAAATGTTCAAATGTTTGTATAGCTTATGGGACTTAACTACGGGGTCATCAGTCCCTAAACTTACAAACTACTTATGAACTAGCTAATCCTAAGGACGGCACAAATATCCATGCCCGAAAAAAAATGTTTGTATAGTCTCTGGGACTTAACTACGGGGTCATCAGTCCCTAAACTTACAAACTACTTATGAACTACTTACGAACTAGGACGGCACAAATATCCATGCCCGAGGGGAGATTCGAACCCCCGACCGTAGTGGCCGTGCAGACCGTGACTGGAGCGCCTTAGTCCACTCGGCCACCGCGGCCGGCTCCATGCCCGAGGGGGGATTCGAACCCCAGACCGTAGTGGCCGTGCAGACCGTGACTGGAGCGTCTCAGTCCTCTCGGCCACCGAATGAAGTGTGCTGATTGGTCTAACGGTGTGCAAGTTTATTTGTGTCTTGCATCTCCATGAGAAAACACAGATAAATGCCAACTCAAATACATGTCATCCTTAACGTAAAATATGATGAAGAGTGTTTTCAATTATTGGAATTTTTTCAGTTTTTCGGAATTCTCCTACTTTCCTTCGTAACTGCTCCAAAACCTTTTTAACGATAACTTTTCCGGCACCATAACAAAGAAGAAAGTATAAGAGGAATAACACATATTCGTCGTTCAACTCGTCCGTTATGTACTTGAGTTCATGCAAAAATCACATAGAAAGCAAATAACTCGTAGTTTTTCTTGAATTTTCCCATTTTTCCGTATAACCTCCCAGTTATTCTTTTCCTAAAAACATTACTCAGACTATTATGAGCTTAAAAAGAGAGAAAACACTGGCATATCGCCACTCATTCTCTGTTTCATGCGGTTACCAACAAACAGCATTTAACATTTCTTCGTATATGAGGGCTGTTCAATTAAGAACGATCATAATAATATTACGGTGATAATTTCCCGCCCTGAGATGTAGTCTTACGGCATTCTGTTAATGTGAAACAATTATCCCGTAGTAGTTCCATTGTTGGGACTCCTGGTTCCCGCCTATGAGAGGCAGGCAAGTTCAGACATGTACAGTGTCGCCTGCCGCCGCAATGTAGGTAACACGGGAGGAACACTATACGGCTATGAAATTCTGCTTTCGTCTCAAGAAATCGTCAGCTTGGGCATATTCAGGAGGCATAGGTAGATTCTCTTCTTCCCTATAGCACAGCTCGTAGGTCGTTTAAAATGTTTGAAGAGGGGAGACAATCAATTTCAAAGGAAAGTGGACCCGGTGCTCCAATTACTGATCTTACGGAAGAAAACATCAACACTGTTGCTGTCATTGTGAAAGAGGATCGATGACTTACCCTAAGATCACTTTCTGAACTACTAAATATTTCTTTGGGTGCCACCCATACATTGGTGACAGAAACATTACACATGAGACGTTTTTGGCCATGATGGGTTCAAAGACTGTTGATTCCAGAAATTCGTGTGCAGGTCTCCATTCAGTTAAAGTTGATTGTAGAGGAAAATCTGGAGTTTCTTTCAAATCTAAATATTGCTGACGAAAATGGTCGACATCAAATTGATCCTGAGAGCAAACAGCGAAGCTCAGTGTGGAAATGACCTTCATCACCAACCCCCCAAAAAAGAGTCTTCACTTCTGTTGGGAACCTTATGGTCATCTCATTCTTTGATATTGATGGAATGGTTTATCAGCACGTCGTATCTGCACACACATCAGTAGCTGGACACTACTAAAGGGATGTCCTGAAAATATTGCAAGTCCATATCAGGCGCAGAAGACCACATCTCCTTGAAGTAAGCTGGATGCAGTACCACGATGATGCGCGGCAACATAATTCCAATGTGGGAGACATTATCCAACATCAGAAGCAGTGACGGCGATTTTGAAGGACCTCTCAAAAACGGTTTCCTGCACGTATCTGACGAAACGCTGGGACAAGTGCATCGCATTCATGGTACACTATTTTGAGAAGGACCATCTAGGTAAGATGTATGAATAATACTTGCAAGTTAGCTCATGAACTAATAGCTATACATTTACATACATACTCGGCAATCCACCCAAAAGTGCGCGGCGGCAGGTACTGAGTATCATTACTAGTTGCTTGCTTTCCTGTTCCACTCCCATATAGAACGAGGGAAAAATGAATGCTTGTTGGCTTTCGTAAGAGCCGTAATGTCTCTGATCTTTTGTGTTCTTCTCGTGAAACGTGAATTGGCGGCAGTAGAATCGTTCTGCAGTCCGGAATACCAGCCATCTAAATTTCTTCGCTCCAGCGACTCCAATTTGAGTTCGCGAAGCTTTTCAGTAACACTCGCGCCGAGGGCCTCTTAACTGCCTCTATGTCCTCCTTTAAACCGACCTGATGGGCATCCGTAACACTTGAGAAATATTCAAGACGGGGTGGTACATGCGTTTTATATGCGCTCTCCTTTTTACATCTTCACAAAATTCTCCTTCGCCTTCCCCACGACTGTCCTTACATTTTTATACAGTTATCGCTAGTTGCCATTACTCACACCACCTAGAAATTTGATCCAAGTCATCATAAATTCTACTAGAGTCATACAATGACTATTCATTCCTGACACCATAGCGTCATCAGCGGATTGCAACTCACTCTGTCCGTCAGATCATTTATATCCATAGAAAATAATGGCGGTCCTATTAAACTTCCTTGAGGCACTCCTCACGATACCCAAGTCTCTGAAGAACAGTCGCCAGGGATGACAACGTACTGGGTTCTATTACTTAAGTAGTCTTCGAGCCACTTAAATATTTGGGTACCTATTGCATACTCTCGTAACTTCTTTAGCAGTCTGCAGTGCGGTATCGTGTCAAACGCCTTTTGAAAAACGATAAATACGGTGTGTGCCTGTAGCCCTCCATACATAGCCCGCACGGTGTCATGAGAAATAAGGGCACGCCGAGTATCGCATAGTGGATACTTCCTAAAGCGGTGCTGATGGACAGACAGCAGCTTTTTCGTCTCAAGGAAATTTACTATATTAGAATTGAGAATAGTGAAAAGAATAAAGAAATATTATCTTGTTGTGGTCTTCAGCCCGGAGACTGGTTTGATGCAGCTCTCCGCCCTACTCAAACCTGAGCTAGCGTCTTCATCTTCTCAGAAGAGCGGCAATCAACATCCATTTGAATCTGCTTACTAACCTATATGCATCTTTTGGTTTCCCTCTGCTATTTTTACCCCACGCACTTCGCTCCAATGCTAAATTTCCGATTCCTCGATGACAAAAAATGTATCCTACCAATCGATCCATTCTTTTAGTTAAGGTATACCAAACATTGCTTTTACTCCACAGTTCTGTTCAGTACCTCTTCATTAGTTACGTGATCTACCCACCTAATCTCCGGGGATTCTTCTATCATCATCATCATCATCATCATCTCAGCCTTTTCCCACGTCATGTGGGATCGGCGTAGCTTTGCTGGACCCTTATCTTCTACAAACATATATGCAGTGCTTCTTCTCTGAGCCACACTTTCTCCTGTAGGTCCCTTCTACCTTGTCTTTCCATCTCAGTTTCTGTCTTTCTCTTCTCCTTGATCTTTCCATTTTCAGAACTCTTCTTCCAACATAATACTCACCTCCCCTCTGCACATGTCCATACCATCTTAGCATCTTAGGATCTTCTTCCCTATGGGCCCCACTTCCTCTGTTCCCCTGATGTAATCATTCCTTATTCTATCCTTTCGTGTCACCCCACTCATCCACCTTAACATTCTCATTTCTGCCACTTCATTTTTTCTCTTGGGCTTTCTGCACTATACAACATCGCAGACCTCATCGCAGACTTATAAAGCTTTCATTCTACAGCTAACTTTCTTATCACACAGTATTCCGCTCAGTTTCCTCCAGTTCATCCATCCACTATTTATCCTGTGCTGTATTTCCTCCTCTACTCCTCCATCACTTTGCATGTAAGAGCCCAGGTATTTAAATTTCTTGACCAGAGTAAGTTGCTCTTCTTGCAGATTAATATATTTGAACGCATATGCTTCGTTTTCACCCTACTCTCATTCCTCTTTCCTCTAGAATCTAGAGCCTTCCTCTACTGTTCAAGCTTGTCTTGAAATGCCTTCTGGGGGGGTTCATAGATTACAACATCATCGGCAAACATCATGCTGCAAGGTGCCTTTTTTTCACATCCATGACAAGACCAAAGAGTTATGGGCTGAGAGCAGATCCCTGATGAATCCTACTCTCACTGTAAATGTCTTTGTTGCACTTGCACTGCCCCCGACTTGTGTCATTACACCTTCATACATGTCTTCTACCACTCTGATATATTTTTCTGGCACGTATTTACTTCTCAGACATCTCCATATCTCTTGCCTCGGCAGTTTCTCATATGCCTTCTCAAGATCGATGAAGGCCATATGCAGTTCGGCTTGTACTTCTCTGCACGTCTCCATCTGTTGCCTTAGTACAAATATTGCGTCTGTTGTTCCTCTTTATGGCATAAATCAAACTGTTGTTCACATACTTCTGTTTCTAGACGCAACCGAAGTATGTCATTTCAAAAGCCTCTATCCTATTCCGGCCTAAACTATTTATTGTCCAAGTTTCACTCACGTATAAAGAAATAAACCAGCCCAAAAAAAAAAAAAAAAGAAAAGAAAGGGAAAAGAACCTACTAGTAACTGTTCTGAGAGGGGATTGTTTGCAGTGTCATTGGTCTTTCGGAACCGGAACAGATACCGCAGATGTTTCCAGGCTTTTAGAGGAGCACAGTGGACTGTAACAACATACAGTCTCTCCCGAACACAGGGCGCGGCGAAGGAAGCAAAAGCTCTCGAGAATTCCACAAGCGGGGAAATCAATCGACCGGAAAACCGCATCTGCAAGGCGGAAGGGAGCGTCGCGGCCAAATGATTAGGCCGCAGCGCGCGTAATGGGCAGAGCGGCCGCGGCAGATAACATCGCCTGGCCTGGAGCTTCCGCCGGCCGCCGCCGCCGTACGCGCAATTTCCTGGCTGGCCGTTGTGCTGCGCGCCGCTCGCCCGTAATTGCGCCGGGACCGCAGCGCAGGCGGCGGCAGTGTGCGACTGTTGTGATTGCACACAATGGGCGGCTCGCTACTCGAGAGGCGCTTTTGTGCGCGCGCAGCGGCGGGGGCGATACGTGTCTGCAGCGAGGACTGCAGGAGGCGGCGCTTTGAGCCGCGGCGACACGTGTGAGCAGCCCGCGATCCGGTGTCTCAAACGCGCGGCCGCTCCTCTGTGGAGGCATCCCGCTGACCGAGCGCCCAGGCTCTGGAGTGGCCGCAGGAGGCCGCGGAGTGACAGCTTTACTACCGCGCACGTCTACGGTTGTAGCCAATGTTGTTCAATCTGTACTTTGATCAAGTTCTGAAAGTATGCAAAGATAGATTTGGAGAGGGAATTAAAGTTCAGGAGGAAGAAAGAAAAACTTTGCGGTTTGCCGGTGATATAGTAATTCTGTCAGAGACAGCAAAGGAGTTGGAAAGGAGGCTAGAAGAAGTACACTAACAAGAGCAAAGCAAGGGTAATGTAAGGTGAGCTGAAGCAACTAGATTAGGTGATGAGGCAATAAAAGTAGTAGACAAGTTTTGTTATTTGGGTAGCAAAATAACTTCTGATGGCCGAAGTAAGGAAGATATAAATTGCGAATGGCTAAGGGAGGAAAAGCTTTTCTGAACAAGCGAAATTTCTTGACATTCAATATTAATTACATATTTTTGGAAACATGTTTGTTTCACTTTTTGGGCAACAGCACTCTTATTTAAATTTATATATAGAGAACAGTCTAGAGTGCATATTTCCCCGACATCATTTCGAGGGCTTTGGTGAAGATTTCCTCTCAGTAGACGTTGACTCCCCTCTTAATTTCCACAGCTTTTGTTGTTCAGATTGAACGCGAACAGTCGAACTTCAGTTTAGGTACAGTTTCTCTATTATTCGTAAGTCTTTTGTGTCAAGGTTCTTTCGTTCAGTGCTTCTATTAGTTGCTTTTGTCTCACTGTATCAAACGCTTTTTTATGATCAATAAAACAAAAAAATCAAATGTTTGTAGAGTCTATGGGACTTAACTACGGGGTCATCAGTCCCTAAACTTACAAACTACTTATGAACTACTTACAACTAAGGACGGCACAAATATCCATGCCCGAGGGGGGATTCGAACCCCCGACCGTAGTGTCAATAAAACAGACGTATACATTATGGATGACATCAAGACACCGCTGCATCGAGACATTGTAAGCAAACAAAGATTTCCTTGTGTCATGACCACTTCTAAAGCCAAACTGAGTATTTGCTATATCTTCTTCCAGATTCTTGTAAATACTACGCTGGACGATTTTGAGGAAGATCTTTAGTGTGTACCACATTAGACCTGATCGAATGGTCTTCATCGCATTTTGTGGTATTATACTTCTTAGAAATTTTGTTTTATTCCTGTTTCATAGATCTTATTAAACAAGGAAGTAATAGCCTTCAATCAGCTTTAGCACATCTGCAGGTATGTTGTCAGCGCCAGGAGTTTTGGTTGATTTTATTGCTGCTTATACTTCTTTGATTAAAATAGATCGTCCCATTTCATTCTTATTGTCAACGTTTTTTTTTTTTTTTTTTTTTTTTTTTTTTTTTTTTTTTTTTTTTTTTTTTCTCTTTGGTCACTGAATAGGGTTCTGAGAAATTCTTTTCATAGAGTCAGTTGATCAAATACAGTTGCCTTCTTCATTTTTAGGAATGTACGATTTTTGCCTCTGTACCGCACCAGTAAAATCTATTACGTTTTGTATGCAAATTATGGGAGTCGTGCAGTGTTTGCATATTTTCTATCTTGGTAAATTTCTTTTTTATTCACTGCTCCTTTGCTTGGTGACATTTATATTTGAAGTCCTCCTGCACTTCTTTATATTTATGTGTGTCTGTATTTTTCAGATTTCTTTCCCCTTCCACGAACACTAATATTTCTTCAGTCATCCAGGCTTTCCGATTTTTTTTTTTAATTTCTCAGTTTTCAGATGATTCTTATAACGTTCTGTAATATCTGATTTTAAACTATGCGACATGTCTTCAGGTTGTCTTTCAGTTTTTGAACGGGTATTTTTTATTTAAGTTTTCGTTATTTCCCGGCCACCTACATTTTACCACTACTGTTTCTCAGTAGTCTGGTGTCAGTGGGTCTTCGATTCGGTGAAACTTTTAGCTTCTTGAGCTTCACCATCGCCAAAAGAAGATTATGATTCGAGCCTACAGCTGCTCCTAGATAGGTGTTCACTGCACTCCTGTATGTCTGGTTGACGAGAATATAGACGATTTATTTCCGGACTATACGTCTTTATTGTCTTGTAGAGATATCCAGATGTACAGGTGGCGGTTCGATAACTTGAAAAAAAAATGGTATTAGTTATTATTATGGAGGTTTTATCGCAAAATTGTAGAAAGAGATCTCGTTCATTTCGTTCACTCCTTGTACAATCCGTCTATAAACTACTCCACATTTTAGCCTCCGTTTCTTTGCGTAGTGTACTGCTTTTGCGTCTGAACTACACTGCTGGCCATTAAAATTGCTACACCAAGAAGAAAAGCAGATGATAAACGGGTATTCATTGGACAAATATATTATACTAGAATTAACATGTGATTACATTTTCATGCAATTTTGGTGCATAGATCCTGAGAAATCAGTACCCACAACAACCTCAAAAGGACGAAACGCGTCATTGAAATAAAGAAAATTTTGCAGTCGACACTGACTTTCGAGATAAATTCATGACCTGTTGCTGTACCAGCCACCAGTATGGAGTGGAACATGTTTTATATTTTCATGTGTCCATGGTGTATGTTTACAACGCTTACTAGCAGTCGAGACTGAGAACCCCATTTAAAACCTGAATTTACATCGGCTACAGCATCACAACTATTTTTAGTAGATCTGACAATGACATTGCACTAAAACTTGCTATGTTAAAAATGTAAAGGAAGTTGGGACAACCTATTCTGGCAGTGTTAAATTTAGTGACTTGACGTCTCTGTATTTCAGCAACCACTGTAGTCACTGACATGAAACTTTTACAGGACATTAAACTGTGTGTTCTGAATATGCTGAAGAACAATAATTGAATTTCAGCCACTGCTTTCCGAAATACATTATTTTAACTACAGGTTTTTGTGTACTTTTTTCTACGTTATCCTAAATAATTTTCATTATACATAACATATTGTTCTTATTCTAGTTCGGTAGACTCTGGATATGCATGTTCTTACTCCCTGAAAGTTTGAATACTCTACTGGAAGCGGTTTCTTAGATTTAGGGAAAAATACAACAGAAAATGTTTCACTTAATGTATGCTTAATTTTTATATTCAGTCACTCAGAAGTACCCTGCACCATACTGTATATCGTCCTCTTGATATTTTTCAAAGTTTTTTTTTTTCTTTCTGGACTCCTTAGTGGCCAACTGTGCTGCATACTTAGCTTCATCAATGCAGTTTGTTCCAGGAGTGCTGTAGCACTTTCAGTCTACCAGTGTTGCTATATTAAAAGCAATAGTAGCATCATTGACCCCCCGCCCTCCACTTTAGTGTTTTCATTCCAGCAAATGCATTTTTTGGTAAGCGTGTCAATACAAGATTATCGAACGACTCATTTGAATTTTAAGTCTGACCGTGCAGACACTTCTTCACTTCTTCGAGATTTGCCAGGTATCTGTAAATAGGTGTTATGGTATCCATGACTGTTGCTGGGATGAAATGTTTATGGCTGTATGAACAGTTTGAGTACTGGGTATTGTATTAATTGCACCATGAATTAGTTCCAGGAGGGCAAAGGTTGTGTACTGATTTTTCATCAGTTGACAGTCTGTGGAAGAAGGTAGCCCATACTGCCTGCTTCATTTCGTTTTTGAGAGATTTACCAATCTCTTCGTCTCTTTTCCTCAGAAAACGTTTGCACTTCGACATACAACGTGTGTTTATAGTATGAAACGATACGACTATACTATTTTTGACATTACTACCAATACAAAGACATAATTTAACCTTTATAACACCACAATCCACATCCTTCTATATAAGAAATTACCGATTTTATTTGAGCTTGAAATAATGCACGTAAATTGTTTTTACATTTTCAACCGGTGTAGACTGTACTTCCCTGTTTTGGTGAGGGGAGTGGAGTGCTAGTAGTTTGAAGTTCGTGTCAGTTTTAAAAAAATAGCTACATGTTTTATCATTTAATGTCAACAATAAAAAAACTTGATCTTGGTAAAGTAAAAGGGCAAATTATCCTCTGAATACGAGCAAAAAACTGATAAAAATATCATGGGGTGTCTACTTAAAATTACTTAAGTTATCTTTACATTGATCTTGCCCCTCTCCCCAAAATATGTACTCTATTCGCTATTACATAAAGTATTTACTTATACTCTATGGTTGCATGTGAAATAACTCCAATGGATAGATATTTGGAAGACTTGACATTGATGACGCTTGCGTCTGCACTGGTAATCTGCTCTAAAATTTCAATAGTTCCAGTACACTAGTGGCTGGTAACGAGTCTGTGCACTTTTTCTAGTACTTTGCATCTGCCGCACAGCCAGTCACTTCATGGGTAACGACCTCTGTGTTTGTCTTCTATCTTTCGGCTCGATGAAGCCGGTTTTATAATTAGCATCATACAACTGTATAAGCCTTGTTGCTGCGATGTCACACACCATACGAATTTCGCGGTCATATATTCTAACAGTATGTCAAAAACTGCTACTGGGATGCTAGCGCTTCGGGTGGTCACATTTATCATGGTAGTTAACAAGAGAGAAAAGCTTTCTTTGGTCAAATCTAAGGTGACTAGCTAGATTTGATCAAATAATTTTTGACGAAACTCAACATTTCTACAAAAGTTCCATATTACACTGTCTAAGTTTCTTTGACAAAGATTTTTTGTCAAAGAAAATCTGATAGTATAATACACATCTAACATATACAGTTGCGACACTCGCTGGTGTGAAAATTATTACCAATGGACAGTTGCAACACTAGCGCTCCTAGCGGTGGGTAAGCCGCCATAAAATTAATGTTTGTTAATAAAAAAAATTCTACGGAATTAACCAAATAGTTACTGTAATTTTTACGTTCCAAGCATTAGGAAATTATCGAGAGACATAAATATAAAAGTAGCAGAATTTTACTGATTCAATAATGTAAACAAAGACAAAGGTATTTCAATCCATTTAAGTTTCATAGGTTCAACACTCACTGATTTAACTTGTATTGTAGTGAAGAAACCTTAAAGTTTTTGAGTAGAAAAGGAACGTCTTTCTGCAAAAGGTCTGGTCTTATTTTGTTTATTAGCCATTTTTTATTTTTAATATGAAATGAATTTCTTCAGTAAAATATTGTAGACCACAAGAGAATCGTAAATGAACTGCCCTATAATGTACTGTTTCATACGTTCCCACCGTTCTTAGAAAAACTAATAAACACAAATGTGAAGTTATATTGTAGTCATTGTCGATTTATATGGCATTATATATGCTCACTTGCGTCTCGGTTGCACAGTGGTAGAGTGCCAGACTACAAATCCTAAGGTCGCGGGTTCGATGCCCGCCAGGTCCTAGGATTTTTATCTGTCACTTTCCACTTCTTTCACCTCTGACAGTATTGCTCATGTGAAAAATACCGAGTAGCACCGTGGTTCGGAACCCACGTTAAACTGTAGGTCCCCCTATAACTGGCTGGGTAAGTCAGTTCGAAGGTTGGAGGAAGGCAACGGCATACCACCTCCAAACAGGACCATGCCTAGTAAAGCACTGTGGTGTTCAAACCAATCTTCGGATTGTTGACTGCTTTACCTTACCTTATATATCTCCCTATAGTAGAAAAAGTATGTTAAAATAATTATAAACGAAACTTTTCACACTCATCTCATATCTATTCAGAAAATCAGATTGCCAGCCGCTTGGAGCGCTACTGTCGCGGTGTATAGGGTAGACCGGAGAAATTCCGCCACATTAACGAACTTCAATTTTTATCATCATCGAACACGTATTTATAAAGTAGATCTATATTTTGTTACATCGTAAGCAATCTTAAGAATGTATACAAACATTTTCATCTGTGTGTCTTTGAGGGATACATTCATTAAAAAAATCATTTTATTAACCTCTGCACTATGACGGTATGTTCTATCTGTGACTGCATGTGTGACACATCTCTCAAAACTATTGCCAAAACTGCAATTACTACAAAGTCCAAAACTAACTACACAATTCGCCGGTGTGCAAAGCGAAGCCATTAACTACACAAATGTTACAAGATCACCATCTCTGTAATTCCACAAAAAATACCATTAAGTTAGGTAGGAATGATAAACGTTTGAAGCTTGACTTAATAATAGTAAATAAAAATAACTTATTATATTTTTCTCATAAGAGAAATGGCGATGGACTCATTTGACAATAAACATCTTATAAGACTGGTGTCAATGACAAATTGAGAATAAGACTGTATCACAACAAATGTTTACATAATAATATTTTTTTCATCATTATGAAAATAATCTTATTCTTCCGCCTATACTTAAAGAAACAATGAAATCCAAAATACAAATATTCTCATCATATATACCCCTTGTTTTACCAATACATAGTAAAAGAACACCTGGACTATCAATTCGTTTATAAAAATGGATATAAAAAATAAGCTTAGGCCCTTCATGCTGAATGTCTGTCAAGAAATGGACAACAACTACGCGGAGCGCCTAGTAATCCAAAAGATTTCTCTGCCGCATGCTCACACTGCAAACTTAAGTCCCTGACTGCCTACATAGCACACTGCCTTTGCCCTCTCGGCGGTGGTGGGTCTACCACTGTGCCAGCTCAAACACGGCGCAGCACACGCCAAAGAGTGTACTCGCAGAGCCAGAGATATCAGTTACAGACATTCGACATCGCAGACCTCAGATGTGACTAACTCCAACAACGTTTCACGTTGTAACAGTGATGTTACAATTGCTTGTCAGAGAGTGTCACATTTTTGTGCGGAGATGACGTCCAAGTTCAAATGTTTGTAAATCTAACGGACTTAACTTTTGTGGTTATTACTTCCTAAGTTTACAAACTACTTCAACTAGATTAATCTATGGACAAGACACTCATCCATGCCGAAGTAAGATTCGAACGTCCGACAGCGAGCAACCGCGAGCTCCGCAGCAAGGCGCCGCAGAACGCTCGGTCACTCTTCCGCGGCCGACGTGCAAGTTATTGCTATAAAGCCCTTTCTATACGAGACGGGCAAGAAAGCCGTTGTCAGCTGCAGCGCTCCTTGCGATAGACAGTCGAACTACAAAGAAGCGTTCAAACGGTACGCATTTTGTCGAATCGTCAGCTTCACGTGTCTATTTGGTTTGTAGACAAATCACAGCAAATGAATCGCCGAGTTAAGATCACTTTTCGAAACTGTAAGATATATTATGATTTTTGTGATGATTAAAACATTTATTTGTGTTGTAGACCGCCACTGTGAAACTGTTTTCGTGCAGTTCATGTGTAACTTTGTCGGCCACATGTGTTAACGTCCTCTTTATAAAATGCGACTACATACTTCCAGCCCCTACGGTTTGAGGCACCCATGTATATGATGAACAAGCTCGCTTGTCTATACATACATCTTTAACTGTGATAAAACTTCAAATAATGCTCACCAAAAACAAATATTTCATCTATTAACTACAGAATGTCTCAGGAAAAATAGCAAATATTTTGGAAGGCGCAGTTAAAATTTCATATAACGTGTGTCCAGTTTTTATTGGGTACAGAGATACAGCTCTTGGTATGTATAACAAACTTAAAGCACATGCAAATTTATTTTGACTGATTCCTTCGTAGATTCTTGGTAGATCATCATATTGATTTTTATTTAAAGAACCGGTTTTCGACGTACTTTAAAGTCTGAATATGTCCTAGTAAGCCGAAAACCGTGTAACTAAGTGGAAATGGACGTGTAGAACATACACGAAATTCTACTTTCAAGTCAGTGTGATATCGTACTACCAAGAACCGACGGATAAATCAGTGAAAATGTCTTCATTTACATTTGCTCTGTTTAGTCCCCTCAAAAACCAACAACAACATTTGCTCTAAGTTTGTTTGGTTTTCATATTAACAGCTATATCTCAGTATTAAATAAAAATTTTACACGTGTTACATGAAATTTTTAATGCAATTCCTCTATAGTATCACCTCCTAAAAAACTTACGACTGAGTCGAAAAACTACGTTCCTCTGAGCATGAGACAAGTATACATTCTCAAACAAATTCGCGACTTGGCTTCGTTTATCTGCTGGGTTTTCTATTCGGTCGTCTGCGCATGCGCGAATCACTCCCATACGCGTGAGAATAGGATCCATCCTGAAACTTCCTGGCAGATTAAAACTGTGTGCCGGAACCGGGAGTCGAACCTGGGACCTTTGCCTTTCGCGGGCAAGCGCACTACCGACTGTGCTATCCCGTCACGACTCCCGATGCCGCCTCACAACTTTACTTTTGCCAGTACCTCACCTCCTACTTTCCAAACTTCACAGAACCTCTCCTGCGAATCATGCAAGACTAGCACTCCTGAAAGAAAGGATATGGTGGAGACATGGCTTAGCCACAGCCTAAGGGATGTTTCCAGAATGAAACTTTCACTCTGGAGCGGAGTGTGCGCTGATATGAAACTTCCTGGCAGATTAAAATTGGTTCGCAGGAGAGCTTCTGTGAAGTTTGGAAAGTAGGAGGCGAGGTACTGGCAGAAGTAAAGTTGTGAGGCGGCATCGTGAGTCGTGTCGGGATAGCACAGTCGGTAGTGCGCTTGCCCGCGAAAGGCAAAGGTCCCAGGTTCGAGTCCCGGTTCCGACACACAATTTTAATCTGTCAGGAAGTTTCATATCAGCGCACACTCCGCTGCAGAGTGAAAGTTTCATTCAGGATCCAACCTATTCCGGCTACTAGCGATCGTATGCGTGCATCTTGTGCGAGTTGACGCGTCTACACTGTACCCGGCCGGCGTGACCGATGCATCACGGGTAACCTCGTAAGCTCTCAGTTCCCGTGTAGAAAGGGCTTAACGATGCCATGATGTGTGGCAGCGGGGCTTTCGGCAGCGCCGCACACTGCCCGATTATTGGCTGTTCCGCTAGAAACGCGAGCTGGCGGGCATTCCCACGCAGCCTCAGTGAGTGGCCAGTGTGTGGGAGCCGCCGGCTGCAGCGTGCGACCTCCGCCACCTGCGGAGAACGCCTGGCCGGACGCGGCGGCGCCCTCCTGCAGTGCCACGGGCCCAGCCACAATACGTCCGCTGTCTGAGTGTGCGCTGTCCTCCTGCTGACATGTGACACTGTGGCAGGCGGCGACAAACATGAAGTAAATACACACTAACAAATACATTCATGTCCACAAAGAACACAACACCTTGCTTGCAGCACTATAGACAGGAAGTTCATATTCAAGGGTCATAATCATTGATATCTTCTAAAGAAATTATTCACATTGAAACTAGTTTCTTAATTTGTGATACGGGTCTTTTGTAATTTAAGTGTTTACAAAGCTAGTCGAGTGAATTTGGATTTAAGTCAGAATGCAGTTCTATAAATCTCTGAACGTCATTTGGATGGATGTTCTATTAACATTATACTTTAAAGGCACTGATAGGCCATGGGGATTTATTTTCTATTTGGAACGTGGAAAGTTCATGCTACACTATGCGAAATGCCAGCCTTCCGTTAGCACAAGTAATTTAACTGCTAGAAATTAAGATATATTCATGAATTTTAACCTTGCAATCTGACTACGTACTAAAAACTTTTCGTCGGTAAGAAACTAAATCGCTGTGGTGGCGCGTTGCATTATTGCAGTGTTGCACAACTCCTAGTTTTTTAAAACTACGTATGTCCGTTTTTGTGATATATTTTTTCGTTTAGGACGCCTAAGCTGTATCAAGAAATATGTTGTAATCAACTACTATTTCCCCGTAATTGGAGTCTCGCATAGTGCGTTGTTTAGTCATGAAGTGTACTATCTGAAAACTCAACGTTGCCCGGGTTTTTATTTATTTATTCCTGTCTTAAGTTAGTGCTTCTCCTAACCCTTCTCTTTCTGTGTGTGTCCATCTCCTTTTTTTTCTAAAATCATATTTATCGCAGAATATATACATACATACATATATATATATATATATATATATATATATATATATATATATATATATATATATATATATATATATATAGGGTGTTTCACTGTGTTTGCCTCTGTAACTTATAAAATAATAGGTGACAGGACTACTTGAGTTTAGAAACCATTTTTGTCCTTGAAAGAAGCCTACTTCATTCAGTAACTACGTGTTGGTTACAGGAGAATCTAAGTGAGTGAATAAGTGTCCTCTTGATTTTATATAGATAGAGATTACAGCTTACGGTTAGTTACTATTTCTTTTAGTTCGTAGTACCGTTCACGGCCTCAAATTTCTGCCTAGAGCATCTCAAACAGATCAGCGGCTTAGACTTGAAAAAGATATAAACGAAGTTTGTGATTATGAATCACTAGCGAAACTCCAATCGCCAACATTCTCCTCCGAATGCGAAAATGTATTGTTGACTCCCACGTACATAGGTAGAAAGATCATCAGAATAAAATACGAGAAATCAGAGCTCGAACAGAGAGATTCAGGTGTTCTTTCTTCCCGCGCGCTATTCGAGAATGGAATGGGAGATAAATAGTATAATTGTGGTTCGATGAACCCTCTGCCAGGCACTTAAATGTGATTTGCAGAGTTTCCCATGTAGATGTAAGTAAACAGTCTCGTAACGTACCATTTAACGTGTCTCAATACTAAAAAAAGGAAAATACTGGGTTGTTTTTATATTATCGAAATTTATGACAAGAGATACGCTTCATTTTGTAAAAGCAGTCACATTTCGATTTAAAAAAATACTACTCGCTCTTATATCGAATTCAGAGATATAGCTTGCCGACCTCTTGGAGCGTTTTCGTTTCACATCGCTAGTGCCTATTTTTGTGCAAATTATTTACTTCTAACGTTTGAGAAATCTGGATGAAACTACGAGTCAGTTTCATTTCTTATTGTGACAATGAAGGCTCAATGCCAAACATTTCATTATTGTGGAGTTATTTGAAGGAGTCCTGTTTCACACATGATCTATTCTATGTTGCGTTTTCACGTATGAGACAACCAGATGTGTGTGTCACACGGGCGAACATCAAATATAGTACATAACAATATAATTTAATGGAAAGACGTTATATACATATTATTTGTTTGAATAAAGAAATTAAAAAACAAAAAACCTGAACTTCTTTTACTGCTTTATTAACTACCCATTACGAAGATAATCAAACTACTAACAGACAAATAACTACCCAGTGAAGCTGGTTATTATCAGCTAGTCTTTTATACAGTCAAGGAACAGTAGGGGCCCTCAACACTTCCCTGGGGAACGCCAGATATCACTTATGTTTTACCCGATGACTTTCCGTCAGTTAGTACATACTGTGTCCTTTCTGAGAGGAATTCGCGAATCCAGTATCACAACCGTGGCGATGTTCCACAAGCACGCAGTTTTAATAGAAGAGATTCTGAGGTACAGTGTCAAAAGCCTTCCGGAATTATAGAAATACGGAATCTATTTGACATCCCTTGTCGATGGCACTCATTACTTTATGTGAGTAAAGAGCAAGCTGTGTTTCACAAGAACGATTGCTTTCTGAATCCATATTGACTATGGGTCAATAGGTCGTTCTCTTTGAGGTAGTTCATAATGTTTGAAAATAATATATGTTCTAAAATCCTGCTGCAAGTCGAAGTCAACATGGGCCTGTAATTTTGCGGATCACTCCTAGTGACTTTCTAGAATATTGGAGTGACCAACTGATGGTCAGCACCATTCTTCTTTGTTGTCCCGAGTGTTTATCTTTCTACCAATGTATTATCTTTGACTGTCATGATTCAGATGGTACAATTACGTAAACGAAGTCGTATGGTGAGCAGACATTGTACTTCCTTACTTTCTGGATTCAAGGTCAACAGTTTCTGGTACCGAAACCTGTAAAGTTGTGAGTCGTGGGCTAGCTAGCAATGATGACACATTGCGGTCTTTTTCCTTGTAAAAGAAAACGGAGCCGCTAGAGCACCGAAAAGGTTCGTCACATAGCGATCGCTAGCTGTAGCGTAGCCATTACATGTGAGTTTAACACTGTCCGTTTGCTAGAGCTGGGTTTGAACACGACTCGAACTGTTCGAACAATTTACGTCACAGTTCGGGAAATCTCGAGATATGTTCGAACATTCGATCACGACGCTATCTAACGATGTCAGAAGTTACTAACTCTGTCTACATTCTCGCGTTCACAAATCTTTTCGCCGCTGTGAAGAAAACAATTTATATTGGAAAGTGGAAACTTATTAATTTACTATGGGGAATAATAATAAGTATGAAGTGCAAACTGCAGTAGCTTCAACGGTGGGAAAGTAAAATCAGTAACAAATATATAAATTGAGGACAGTAAACGCGATTTAAAATTCTAGAGCTGCGACCTAGGGACGTCTGCCAGTACTATCTACACGGCAGCTCATGTACTTTTTATTTCCGTGGTCGGAGTTATTTACATTGTATTATAATATTACTTGTTTCCTTTATTGAATATAAAATTTCTAATGCATTCCTTATTATATCATGTTAAATTTTGTTTTCAAGGTGATTAAGAGGTGGTAACATTTTTATTTGTTACTGTAGGGGAAGGTCGGGTAGCCCCGGACGGCGGGTAACCGCGGACGTTTCAATTTCTAAGAAACCAAGCACGTTGTGCTGGCGAGACTGCATTTGAAATGCGCGCCCTGTGGAGTAAAATCACATGCAAGTCAGTTGTGGCATAAGCACCGAGCGAGCTACTCGCAACGGTGAATTTTGTTCGCGCAAAAATTTTTCGTCGTTCCTGTTTAACTTCGTTGGCGGTTTTCACCCATAAGAAGAGTTTTTGAAATTAGCATTTGATCTTGCAGAAGCTCTGAAAATCCCTCATAGATTTAATAAAGAGAAGGGTCATCTCTATATAAAAAAAGGTTTAGAAGAGAGACAGAAAAGGAAATGCAATAAAAAGGACAAGCCGAAAAAAACAAAAAAAAAAAAAAACAAAAAAAACTCAAATGCACTAAAGAAACGTTCATGGCAACGACAAATATTCTCCCCGAATAGGATCAAAGAATGCATCACATGTGGAGAAACCTTCGAAGAAGACTGTATTCAGTGCTATAACTGCAAGGACTGTTACCATGAAAACTCATTTTATGTAGATGCTTGAGATATTTATTACAATTGTATGTTTCAAGGCCAAGAAACAAGTGGAGTACCACTGAATGCTGTGTCCGGGGCTACCCTCCAAATTTTTTAGTGCCAATAAACTGATTCAAAAGTTTATTTAAGATAGTTCATAAAAAAATTATCTATGCTTAGTTCTAAGTGATATGACTAAAGAAGTTACTGGTTTCATTTTGCGATGAAAGTTAACACAGAAAAATAGTTTATTGTTGTTTTATTAGCAATTCATTTTTGTGTCCGGGGCTACCCGAGCTTCCCCTACGATATGATCAGGTAATGAATTGCTCATTTGCAACCTATCTCTTATAATCACGTTAAACGTAATGTTGACTTACGAAGGTTTCAGAATCGTGTAACATATTTAGAGAAACAATATTTTTACCTTTGAGTGTCAGCTTTGCAGTAATTTGATGCAGTAGTTCTATTATTAGTAGCTGATGTTTTCTTATCAATGAATCTTATCTCGTAGTAATATCAGTCAGGTAACGTATGCAGAGATGAAACTTTCACTCTGTCCGCTGGTATGAAACTTCCTGGCAGATTAAAATTGTGTGCTAGGGATGGATATTACATGTACTTCTACTTCCTATGAAATTAGTTCTGAGCAAATTAATAGACTGGTCACTTTAAAATTTCCCTCGTATCGTTTGCCTACGTTATTTGTCACTCAAGTGTTCGAACTGTTCGATACTGTATCGAGTTCTGTGCTGTATCGGGAAATATTGAGCATCTTAGAACGCGGGTATCATTTGCCCAGCCCTACCGTTTGCTCTTTTGGCTAAAAGAGGTATTATCACGGCCCGTAGACCTACTCTTGCTGTCAGAAAATACTTGGAAGTATATTGGCAGGTCTGAATGGAAAATCATATTCTGTTTATTTAACTTAAATTGCTCGTCAATTGTCGCACGCGGTAGTCACTAATATCTCTGTCCGATTGTCAACTGCTTTATTTACACAATCTTTGCTCAATTGAAACAGTGAAATATTTTGATAGGGCGCGTAACGTAGCACTAGATGGCTAATAATAACAATGTCTTTCGAAGAATTACAAAGCTTGAAACGAAAGAGAACTCTACAGAGAAGTGTTATCACGTGTGAAGTATCCGCGATTGGAAGCTGTCAGATGACGAACCACTAAAGTGTATTAAATATCAGGTAACGTTTTACCGTATATAAATGTTACTTCCGGATAGTGTATGGAACAAAATCGCTCTGAAAACGGCGTGTTTATTGACTTTCTTTAATGCAATGTTGCATCTGGAGTGTGTTTTTTCGTAATAGTGAAGTATAATTACGAAAATGATGAAATACGGTGCACGAATCTATGGAGGTGTGAAAGTGAAATTACGCATCGCGATGTTCTTTTGTCACCCAATGAAACCGAGTCTGTGTAGCCAATCGGAAAGCAGAGTTCGAGTGGAACATATGAACCGTACTTGGTTAATCACAACAGAACAAATTTCGCTGAGGATAAGGAACGAAATAAGAATACTGTACAAATCATATGCGAATGGTATAGTAATAGAGAAAGAGATGCTATCACATACCTGTTCATGCTGGAGGTGAATTTTACTGAAGGGCGCGTAATTGTAGTCGCTTGTCCTGCTTGCAGCATTCTTCGAAAGAATTATTGCATTACAGTTCCTTCTGGAGAGTATAGTTTACCTACGTGAACTAAAAAGTGATGCAATATTTCTTTTGAGCGATGTGATCGACGGAACATGTACTCAGCCAGATAACCCACGAAATGATCGGTCTTTCTGCAGCAGCAGCAGCAGTGAGATTTGCAGGTTTTCTCGTCACGGATGTTCGCCTACTGCAATTTCAGTCCCAACGTAAAAGTGCCCTCAGAATTAGCGAAAAATTTGCGGAAATTAATTAATGTTGTTCCTGCTCTATGGTCGGCAGTTTCTCGATGTACCCTTGTCCGGTTAGTAAATCACCAGTCCTCGTGTAACAATGCCCTTGGAAAACCATAAATTTGATAGAAGTTCAATCTTTCCCAAAAATTTTACACACGCGCTTTCGCGCGTGTGTTTGAGTACAACATGACTCTTCATGTTTTAGTTTATTAAAAAAAAAAAACCACAGTATGCAGACAGATCTATTACTCTAATCACAGGATTGCCCAGATTAATCTGCGGGCATAGCATGAGAAGACATAACTTTGTTTCTTAAAATACAATATGCATATTTCGGTAAAATTTTACGACGCTTCTCGCCGGGCTCCAGTGCTTATGTTGACAACAGATGAACACTGAAGTGTAGAATTGCGTTAATATTTTTCAGGAGCTACAGAGTAAATGTTATTGCTGTGAGTGAAACGAGCAGCAAAATTAATACTGTACCTGCTCTATGGTTGACAGGTTCTTGTATGTACCCTTGTCCGTTCAGAAAAACAATAATAATAATTTCCGTTTTAATTGAAGTTGTAAGAAAAAAAACATTTATTGGTAATCTGAGTTGCCGTCATTATCATTGGTGCCAACATAACCACTGCAACCCGGCGAGAAGCGTCGTGCAATTTAATCCATATTTCAACTTGAACGATAATCATTCGTAGTTGGATGTTGCTGCGGCGGGAAAGTGGTTGACAGGTTCTTGTATGTACCCTTGTCCGTTCAGAAAAACAATAATAATAATTTCCGTTTTAATTGAAGTTGTAAGAAAAAAAACATTTATTGGTAATCTGAGTTGCCGTCATTATCATTGATGCCAACATAACCACTGCAACCCGGCGAGAAGCGTCGTGCAATTTAATCCATATTTCAACTTGAACGATAATCATTCGTAGTTGGATGTTGCTGCGGCGGGAAAGTGTTGTGTTGAATGATTACTATTGGATGATTAATGCTATTACAGTATGCTGTGGTTTGCTGACTACATCGCGTTGCGTAAGCTTCAGTTCAAGGTACTGTACCGTATTTGACGGATTTCGTATTTAATCTTACTTACTACGAAAATTCGGAGGGAAAATGAAACATCGCATGAAAATGTAAAGGGAAAAAATAAAGAAACACAACTGTGTGCTTCCGCAATGACACTGTGTTTGAAAGATACAAACTCGTTTATGGTTCAAAGCCCTAGATGAATTAAGCAGCTGTCTATTTAGCTCGAACAATTGTCTAGATGTTATCCGTCTCTAATGAGTACGTTGACGACGGGACATTAAATCCTAAACTCCTTTCCTTCAATCTGGATGTGATGGAACCCAGGTTCGAACCAAAGACCTTTTGTTGTTGTGATCTTCAATCCAAAGACTGGTTTGATGCAGCTCTCCATGCTACTCTGTGTGTGCAAGCCTCTTGGTTCCTGAATAAAAACGGCAACATGCTTCTGTACCTGCTTATTGTATTCGTCTCTCGGAATATCTGTGCGATTTCTACTTCACAACTTCCCCGCAAAATCTGATGTGACGTTTCCTTGGGGGCTCGGAATATGTCCCACCAATCGATCCATTTTTTTTAAATCAAGATATGTGGTACTTTTGGAGAAGTGTTAGTGCACGGCAGTTAGTAATTAATGTTATTTATTTTTAACCGGTGTTCATTGCTGATATTGGTGTAATAGTGGTCGGATAACTTTCGCTTACTGTGTTCATTAACTATTGTGCTTTCACGTGTTCAGTTTTTTCTGTGCATCAGGAGAGCTTGATTGTCTTTTGTTTTAAACAACCGGTAGTGTGAAGGTTCTGCTGTAGTTTTATTTGCTGTAGATTAATACTGTTGATAATAGTAGTCAATTTATTAGTGGAGAGTGAAATTTGGATTACAGTAGTTAGTTTATAAAATCGTACTTGTGTAGTTTCAGAAATCACAAAGCTCTAATATTTTAGTTTGTTATTAGTACTGTAAAATTTTACTAAGAGTGTGAAGTGTGGGCTCTGTCGTATGTGCGTGAGTAGAGGGTTATGGTGTAAGATTTGTAGGAAGTTTATTAATTGGGGGGCTGCAGAGGGGAACTGCAGGTTATGCAGCAAGAATAAGTTAATAGAGGAACAGGAGGGTAAGATCTCTGCCCTTCAGGTGTAGCTGCAGAACGCAAAATAGGAATTAGATAGGTTGGGGAGGGTGTCTAGGTAATGGGGTCGGCAGATGGCAGATTGCGTGTGATCAATTGGTTTGACCAGCTAGGCACGGCCTTCACCTCAATAGTTATGGGAAGGAGAGGTTGACGAAGCTTACAGGTGACAGTTTAGTGGGTGTCGGAGGGATCACTCATCGAAAAATTCCTATAGTAGTTGGTGTTAAAGTTCCACCTTTTTCTTAGACTGAAGTCAGCTGATAGGTATTCTTGCTTAAAGGAAGTCCTTCTAACAAAGGAATCACGTTCGCCAAATGTCACATATCCAGATAGTAGAGAAATTATCATATTTCACCAAAATATGTAAAGTATTAGAAATAAAGTCAGTGAACTGCTCTTAGATATTGACCGATGTTATTGCTATTTTAGAGCACTTTTTGTAACAGGCTACAAGTTGGCTGCCTGGTTTCCAGGACTTCTTTGCAGTGTAGAGGAGTGACCATGTACGTGAAAAACGGCATTAGAATCATTTGATGTTTCTAAACACTGCACTGAAAAGATATTTCAGTGTTGTGCAGGAGTAGTACTTTGTTCTGGAACTAAACTTTCAATTCTTGTTATTATAGATTCCCTCACTCTGATTTTAAACATTTCTGATCAAGCTAGAGAGGGTACAATGTTCACTTTATATGAAGTACAAAAATTTCTAACATTAACTGAGTATTATCAAAAAGGAAAAATTCCTGATGTTCTGAAAAATTATGTATTGAGTTACTAACCGGCTTTCGACTTCTTAGGCCATCATCAGGTAACAAATGAATGTCGCCGACACTTCTTCACAGGTATGCCACTTATAAAAAAGTTATTAAATTACAGTTGATGCAAACTCACATGTTTACAGGAAAGAGCTACATTTTTATGGCAATGAATTTCATTTACTAAAATATAAAAACATATTAAAAAGCTGATGTTATTTGTTGAGTTTCTAAGCTCGAATATTATCGTTAATAGCAGGAGGGAAGAGGAAGTTGGGGTTGTTACATTGTGAACTATTACTGAAATGGTAACATTTGATACATTTAGCAAACTGAAAATGGAAACTGGGTTAGGTCATTTAATACTATGCTGGGGTCCTCTGCCATATGTTTATTGATTTCCAGTACTCTCCATAGTGCCATCTTTCTTATTTTCTTGAGATATTGTAAGATTTCACGGTATACATCGTAAGTAAGGTTTTCTGTGAGCAGATGTTGGGCAAAGGTTGAATTCTTTTTAACCTCCACCTTCTCTCATGATCTGATAATCTAATAACTACAGCTCTGACTGACTGACCAATATACACTTTTCCACAATGTCTGCCTGTGATCTTATACACACCACTCTGTGATAGGGGTTGAATTTCGTCTTTAGTGTTGAATAAAAATTTTGAAATTTTGAATCACCTCATATCAGTTGCATTATCTGATTCTGCATTTCAAACAGAACTACCAACCATCAAATATGTAGCATCCAGTAATGACTATAGCCAATAGTCAGAAAAACTGGTGTTATGCCATATTTAGGCGAAATTTCAGATCACCTTGCTAAAAAGTTAAAATATCGAAATTAAAGACCTGTATTTTACAACATAAACAGCATTTCAAAATATTTATTCATCGCTAAAGACAAAATTCAACGCCTAGCTCAGAGTGGTGTGTGTAAGATCACATGCAAACGTTGTGTAAAAGTGCACGTAGATCACTGTGGCTGTAGCTATTAGATTATCAGAACATGAGAAAGAAACTGTAGTAAAAAAAAAAAAAAAAGAAAAAAAAGAAAAACCCTCAAGAAAAGTAGGATGTTGGCACTATTGGAAATACTGGAAATCAAGAAACATATGGTAGAGGAAGCCAGTATAGTATTAAATGACAAAAACCTGTTTCCATTTTCCCATACACTAATATACGATTTAGTTATTAGTTTGTTAAATGCATCAAATGTTACCCTTTCAATACTATTTCACAATGTAACACCCCCACCTTCCTCTTCCCCCCTGATTTTAACGATAGTATTCAAATTTAGTACTTCAACATATTGCATCAGCTTTTTTATATATAGTAAATGTAATTCGCTGTCACAAAAATGTAACTTACTACTGTGAACATGTAAATTTGCATCATCTGTAATATAATAACATTTTTGTAGGTTGCATGCCTGTGAAGAAGTGTTACCGACATTAAGTTGTTAACTGATGATGTCCTAAGAAGCCGAAAACCTGTTACTAACCCAATATATAATTTTGCAGAACATCAGGAATTTTTCCTTTTAGATAATATTATCATGTTCAGTCAAGCAACGACGGAAAGTTCAGTTAATATTTACTGTGTAAGTGATTGTGCAAGGAACAGGATGTTTTTAGATTTCTTTTAGTCTTACCACCTGATGCAAACCGTATTCTTTCCAACGAGAGTGCAACGGAATAGCAACACCATCAATATATTTTTGTACATTATTTATTATTAGAGGGCCATTGTATTAGCAGAATATTGAATGATGTTTCAGAATATGTTGCACAAATTTTAACTTTACAAGGGTTTTGTCCTTAAACATCTATTAAATATAAACTATTTAGAAAAGCTAATCCACTTGCAATAGACGCCTTTTCTAACCTAATTAAGCATGGTATTTATAATGCTGATAATATAGACGACAAATATAATGATTTCAAAATGTTCAAATGTTTGTAGAGTTATGGGACCTAATTACAATGGTCATCAGTACCTAAACTTACAAAGTACGCAATCTAACGTATCCTAAGAACACCCATGCCCGGAGGAGGACTCGAACTTCCAACGTAGAACGGCCGCGCGCACCACAGCAGGGCGCATAATGCTTTCCTTAACACATTTCTTATGCTATTTGAAAGATGCTTTCTGTTAGAACTCTCAAATTAAAGTGCTACCACTAATAGACAGCTTGGGTGGCTGACAAGAGTAAAAAGAATATAGTGTAGAGCAAAGCGATAATTATATCAAAATGTTAGAAGCTGTCAGAATCCAGCTGCAGTAGCCCATTACGAAGACTATTGTAACGTTCTGAAAACTGGCATTAAGAAGGAAAACGTATGCAGAAAAAAGAGCTAATTCTCAGAACAAAACTAAAACTATATAGTCAGTCATGAAGGAAGTATCTGGTCAGCAGGACAGAGTTGAGGACATAAAGTCAGTGGGTAGTGGAGATTTATCACTTACTGATAAATCAGATGTATGAATAGTACTTAATAAGCACTTTCTGAATACCGCAGAATAGAGAAGCCTATCTCCTACAGATAATCATTTAACTCCCTCAGAAAAAAAAAAAAAAAAAAAAAAAAAAAAAAAAAAAAAAAAAAAAAAAATTCGAGTCTGTCTCTCGAGCTAGTCCTCTGTGATGCTGACAAGGGAGAGAGAGTTAATAATTAAATCACTAAAAACTAAGCCTATGGGTACTATGCCGTTTCTAGCAGAAAACTTAAGTATTCTTCAGCCTATGTCAGTCCAGTGCTTGGCCATATTCGTAAAACTTTCCTTTCAGAAGACCAGTTCCCTGGCAGATAGAATTAGTCAGTAGTAAAATCAGTTTATAAAAACGCAGAAAGGGATAATGTAGACACCTTTACACATATTTCTGTGCTATCAGTTTTTGCTAAAATTGTTGAAAAGTCTATATTCTAGATTAATTGATCACTCTGGTTCTCACAGTTTACTTTCAAATGTACAGTTAGGTTTCAGGAGTGTATTAACTGATAATTGCTATATTCAAATGTTTGTGAAGCTTAAGGGACTTAACTGCGGGGTCATCAGTCCGTAAACTTACAAACTACTTATGAACTACCTTATACTAAAGACGACACAAAAATCCATGCCCGAGGGGGGATTCAAACCCCCAACGGGAAACGGCCTCGCGCATCGTAGCATATCGCTTCAATGCACTCGGCCGCTCCGCCGCGGCATTTGCTATATCCCCTTTCTCTCTGTGAAGCACTTGGTGTATTAAATAAAAAACTGCGAGCGCTAGGCGTATTCTTTGATTTAACAAAAGCGTTTGACTTTTGATCATAAGATATTGTTGCAAAAGTTGGAACATTACGGAGTAAGGAGAGTAGCTCACGATTGGTTCACTTCGTACTTGAATAACAGAGAGCTGAAGGTGATCCACTGCAGCGTTGAAAACGGTTGTGATATATCTACATCTAAATAAAAAGTCCACTAATCACATGTAAGTGCTTGGAGGATAGTTCGTCGAGCGGCTTTTATGGTATTTATCTACCGTTCCAGTCTCTAATGGCGCGCGGGGAAAAGAAACTCCTGAATCTTTCCGTTTTCGACCTGATTTCCCTTATGAAGGTGATCATATCTCCATATGTAGGTGAATACTAATAAAATAAGTTCGCATTCGGAAGAAAAAGTTGGTGACAGCAATTTCGCAAAAGAACCTCACCATAACGATAACGCCTTTCTTTTAATAATTTCCACTCCAACTCGTGCATCATTTCTGTGACACTCTTTCTCCTGTATCGCGAAAGAACAAAACGAGCTGTCCTTCTCTTAACTTTCTCTATATCCTCCGTCAGTCCCACTTGGGGGGAGGAGGGGTGGGGAGGAATCCAAAATGGGCAGCAGTACTCTAAAATAGGACGCACAAGTGTAGTGTAGGCACTTTCTTTAGTAAAACTGTTGCATCTTTTTAGTGTTCGGCCAATGAAAAGTAGCCTTTGGTTCGCCTTCTCTATATTATTTTCAGTGTATTCTCTTCAAAGTAATCAAATATGCTGCGGAGAGTGTCCGAGCGTTGTAAGGCGCCTTGCTGCGGAGCATGCGGTTGTTTCTCGTCGGGGTTTCGAGTCCCCCTGGGGTTTGGGTGAGTGTTGTTCCTAGGTTAGGTTAAGTTAAAGTTGCTTGTAAATCTAGGGACTGAAGACCATAGCAGTTTGGGCCAACAGGTTTACAAACATTTAATCAAATTCGAACTCTCAATGAGACACAGTTAGGTAGGAGGTGCCCCAGCATTCTGTTCAGGGGCTACTGTTTTTTCTCATTTATATTAATACAAGCCTTCAAGCATAACAGGCAGTTCAAAGACATTTCTGTTTGCGAATGACACTAGTTTGGTAGTGAGGGATTGTGTTGGCAATATTGATACAATATCATATTATATAGTCAAATAAGTTCGTGGCTTGTAGAGAATAAATTGATGCTAAATCACAAGGGGGCTCAGGTTTCACAGTATCTTACATACAATTCAACAAAAAGTGACTTTTGTTTTCTCAGAATGGGCACATAATAAGTGAAACTGAACAGGTCAAATTTATGTCCATTGAGATAGTAAGCTGTAGTAGAAAGCCCATGATTAGGATTTTGCGTTTACCATTAAAACCGTTTCTGAAATAAGTGATAGTTCTTCACGAAGAATAGTCTACTTCGCGTATTTTAATTCTCTTATGAAGTATGGTATTATTTTTTGGGGTAACTCCTCTGATTCAAAAAGGGTATTAACTGCGCAGAAATGAGAAATATGTTGGGTAAGCTTACGTTCCTCTTGTCGACCCACGTTTAGTAGCCTGGGAATTCTGATATTGCCCTTTCAATATAGATTTTCTTCAATGTCGGTTGTTGTTGATAATATTTGCTTATTCCCAAGAGTTAGCAGCTTTCAGTCAATTAATACTAGGCAGGAATCGAATCTGCATTTAGATCACTCCATGACAGAAAGATGTGCGGTATTCTGCTGCATTTTTAATAAGCTGCCGCAAGTATAGCTTCCAAGGCTAAACTGAAATGTTTCGTCATGGCTCACTCTTTCTATTCTGTCAGGGAATTCCTGGAAGAATGAAAAAATTCTTGTGCAATTTGATAAATATAAATAAAAATAAATATTTTTCTCTCAAATTTTATTCAGTTTCTCCTGTAGTGGGGAATTTACGAAACATATATCACCCTTCCCTCAAAATACCTTATCGTCCACATTTAACTCCCGTACAAGTCTACTCTCGAGAAAAATGCTTTCAGGAAATAATTCCAAATATTTAGATTCATATTCGATGTCAACAACTTTCTCTTCTTTAGAAATGCTTTCCTTCCTGTGGCCATTCTAAATTTTATGTCTTGTCAATTTGACAATCAAGTTATTTCTACCGAGCGAGGTGGCTCAGTGGTAGGACACTTGACTCTTATCCTGGAGGACGGCAGTTAAAACCCGCCTCCAGCCCTAGTGATATAGGTTTTCCAATTTCCTTCTCATTGGATTAGTTTACTCACAATCTAAGCCGAGAGATGGAATGAAAGGTGTTGAGTGGAGGTCAAAGATATTGGCGATATCCACCGTTCCTTCAACTCACTTTCTCCTCCTTCCTATCTCCAGTGTGAAGGATTGATTTCGAGAGCTAGCCACATTTATTTTCCTCCTATGTAGGAGAGTGGAGGGAGATTAAAGTGAGAAGGAAAATTTCTCTGTTTATACCCTTCAATCGGAGTCGAAGGGTCTGAACTAACTGTACATTTAGAGTTCCATACCACAGTAGGTAAGAGCGGAACTCTTAATTCTTACAAGTTCACTTAGTCAATAAATCCGTTTTTCCTAGCCAACAAGTCAAATATCAATCTGTACCAGTGACCCATCGTGCATGTACCGAAATCCAGAAACTTGCTCTATTGGAACTCGACTTCTTCTTCTGCCCTTCAAGAATTAAGCACATTGCTAGCTCGGTTTTCGCTTTACACTGCCACCTCATTCTGGGTCTTCCGTCCGTTGTTTCCTCTCTTGATAAATATAGGTAATGGCCAGATGTGGTATTTTCTCTGCACTATTACTTTGTACGTAATGCTTAAATAATGTTTTATTTTCTCCATGCTTTTCTTTATTGTTATTTATTTACAGACGTGTTTGAAGGTACTCTGAAGCTAGATATAATGCAGCGATAATTACTGAAGTAATTCACATGAAACTATAAGTTTCTTTTCACTAACAGGCAATTCAGGTCTATAGTTTCCACAATTCCAAACCAAAACATTTGATACATGGAGTTTCTTTGGTGTAAAATTCCATTTATTCATATCATCATCACTGCTGGTCCATTTATTATAAGACAATATAAGATTTCCTTTCAGCAATTCAGTATAAAACATCATGAATTACAAAAAGAACAAAAAAATTAATGTGTTGTTAATCTTTTGCAGTAAGGTTATTTATCTCGTCTATCTCAATGAAAATATTTTTGTGCTCTCTCATCTGAGAAAACTGAGTAATTATTTTCTTCTCCTGAGAAATTAATGCTAGTTTTGATCTTGTCTCAGTAACTGTTTTACCACTATATTTTTCATTTCATGTGGAATGTGATTTATATTAATACATGCATTTCGAGAATGTAAAAAGGGCTCCGAGTCAACTCCGTTTAGTGCATGTAGGTCGATTTCAGTCTCAAAAATCACCGAAAAGTGATTCTTTTCCGGTGCTTTAAAAGCAGTACGGAATATATTTACTGTTCACTCCCAATCATTTTCGAACGCGCTATTGCAAGAATATTTCATTATTTTCTTCAGAATGAAGTACGAAATATGGACAGCAACTTAACGAACGTAACTGTTTTTATATATTTAAGACTTTTTCCGCGTAGAAAGATTCACTTTTCTTGAATCGCCTAAAGATGAGACAGATGTAGTAGCCCAGGTTTGTACAGTTTACATATGACGTTTATTTTCTCATGTCCCGAATTTTCTTACTTCTTTGTAAATTTTTCAACCATTCTTTAATTAATTTTTTTTTTTTTTTTTTTTTTTTTTTGAAACGATTAACCTGGCATTATCCCCACAAAATACCAGAATCTGAAATTATTTAACGTGATATCGTACACAAGTCTTTAACACATTCAGGTTTACTTCTTTACTTTTATCAACTAGAGATATCGCAAGCCGCGGCGGAGAGGCCGAGCGCATTGAGGCGCTCTGCTACGATGCGCGAGGCCGTTCCCCGTCGGGGTTCGAATCCCCCCTCGGGCATGGATGTTTGCGCCGTCTTTAGTATAAGCTAGTTCATAAGTAGTTTTAAGTTTAGGGACTGATGACCCCTTAGTTAAGTCCCATAAACTTTACAAAACAAATAACAGATATCTAAAATATTCCGAACTTTTCACTCGCACAAGAATAACTGGCTAGTTTTAGGGGAACTAAGTAAGAGCAGTGTGTTATTTTGCTGCTAATCCTACCTTAACCTCTAAAGTAACTTGAAACATAAGACAGCCCGCATTTTACAATCATGCATACAGTCAAAGAGAACAGTTCCGTAATTGAAAAACCAGGTTTGCCGTGTAGGCATACTCACAATACAGGAAATTAGACTCGCTGACTGGCTAGCAGCAATTCAGATGCCGATAAAAATTACCCGCTGTTTCGAAACGTTACGAACAGTTGAATGTATTGCTTTTCCCACCTCACACTACAATGGCATATTCAGTGCAGCACATCATCCTCTCCGAAAGCAGATAGGAATCGTGTTGTCAACAAATTTTGAATGAATTTCACCATCCATCCATCAATTTCACCATCCATGCAGAGGGTAGATCAACAGCTTTTACGATCTTTCTATCTCTACAGTTCTATTCCATAATAGTTCGCGGGAGAAAGGAACACCTAAATATTTCCTTTTTCTATCTGCATTCTCTTATTTTATTATGATGATCATGTCTCCTTACGTAGGTGGGTGTCAACAAGATACGTTTGGAATTTAGTCACTTTTATTGTTATGAAATACGTTTCTATTTTCAAATTTCTCAATAACAAATAATATTTATGAATTCAACCACTACATAGTAAAATTTAAAGGTGTTATTCATGTTCAACTGAATAATAAAATGTTCACTACAATACATCAGGATTTTACTTCACATTCTGTTTAGCTGGTCTGGCCATAGCGACCTTCACCTACTACAACTCACGACTTCTGTATCTACACCACTGCACTACTCTACAATTCATACACAATTTCTGGCAGAGTGTTGATGGAACCATTTTCATGCTAGTTTACCGATTCTCGATCACAGTAGCAGGAAAAACGAGCACCTTGTTGGAAAAATAAAGAGGTATTTCCTAATCTAATTCCTTCAGCATCGTCTTATTTGCTTAGGCTACGTTCCAATACACTCGTTTCGCTCTTGTTAATGTTCATCTTACACTACCTTATCAAGGCACTGTCCATTCCATTCAATTCCTCATCCAGGTCCTTTGCTGCCCGTGAAAGAATTACAATGTTATCAACAAAACGCAGTTTTTTTATTTCTTCACCCTGACAATTTCTCCTTGCTTTACTTCAGACTTGCCCAATGGAGAAACGAGCTCTATGTTACACCCTTCCCATCTAATGTTTCCCTTTCATGCCCTTCGACTCTAATAACTGTCATCTGGCTTTTGTACGTTCCGTCCCCTATATTTAAATCCTGCTGGCTTCAGAATTAAAAAGAATATATTCCATTTAACATTGTCAAAAGCTTTCTAGAAATCTAGTCATGCTATAACTGTAGGTTTGCCCTTTCTAAACGTATCTTATAAGGTGTAAAGTGAGTATTGCCTTGCATGTTCCTACATTTCTCCTAACTGATCTTGTCCGACGTTGTCTTCTAACAGTTCCTCCATTCTCTCGTAAATAATTCGTGTTAGAGTTTTGTATCCATTACTGTCTAAACTGAAAGAATGGATAAAACACCAAATAATTATTGATTACTATGGTCCTCACGTATTTCACTTTAGTAGTCAAGAATCTTACATGTTGGTTAATAACAACATATGAGATAGATGACTGATGAACGATAGTCCTTTGTAATGTAGCCACTTTGTCGGTGCAAAAGTAAATGAAACATTAGTTTTCCGCAGTTAATTGTAATTCAAAAGGCAGGATAAAAATATTACTTCAACCATTAATGTGAGTTAATTACATTGTTTTACCAGACACAGCGATAATGACGATGTCGGTTAGTGAGCCGCAGTAATTTAAATACGAAGATTCTGTGTGTTTCCTTTATTTCTATACCATGAAAACAATGAAATAAGTTTTATAGTTAACAGAAAATTATCCTGTATGCCCCACGACCTGTATATAAAGAAATAAATCATATATTACTATATTTTCAATTTTGTTCTGTTAAAAAACAAATTGTTTTTGCTTTAATAACAACTATCGGTAGAATAAAAACAGTTTATTTGCTTTTAAGCTGAAATATCGAATTGTTCTACCAAGAAGTAACGGAAAAATCTACTCAAAATATTTTTCAGCATATGTAGGGGCTTAGGTTGGCTCAGAAATGGCTGTCGAGGACAACGTGACGTTGAATTGACCAAGGGAAGATTCGATATTCGGCAGTTGACGCATAAAAACTCGCTGTTTGCTATAGGCAGGAGTAGGCTGCCTCTTTGAAACTGTTTTGCATCTTCTAAGAGGTATGTCAAGGAAGCGCAGTCTTTAGTTCGCCTTCCACACAATATTATATATTTGGTATTTTCAATTAAAGTCTCTCGTAATTCCTTTGCAATAAGTTTAATTGCTAACCTTTGAGATTCATACGATCTGCAGTGTAAACAAAATTTTAAGGATTCCATTTAGTTATCATGTGGATGATCTCAATTTTTCTTTATTTTTGACGAATTGACAATTTTCTTACCCTACAGATTTCTACTATTTTCCTGGTAACGTCACTAGACAGAAATGACTTCCTTTGTACACCATCTGAAGAAATTTAACTGTTGTCCCATTTATCTTCACGACCCCAATAACTTTTCATTCGGAACCAAAATAACAATTTAGACACCAGATGGACATTCAGCTATGTGATTGTTGTAGATGTGTTTTGTAATACGGGCAGTAAAATAACTTCTCATCGTTGAAATAACAATGATATAAAATGTAGAATGGCTATGAGAAAGAGACATTTCTGAAGACCAGAAAATGTTTGCACCCAATATTAATTTAAATGTTAGGAAGACCTTTCTAAAATAATTTGTGTAGAGTGTAGTTTTGTGCGGGAGTGAAATATGGATGTTAGACAGTTCAGACAAGAAGAAAACTGAAGCTTTCGAAAATGATATTACAGTCGAATGCTGAGTGGGTATATTGCGTAAGTAATGGGGTGGTACTGAATAGGCAGTGGCCGAGGAGACTGAGGCGCTTCAGTCACGGTCTGCACGGCCACTACGGTCGGGGGTTCGAATCCCCCCTCGGGCATGGATCTTTGTGCCGTCTTTAGTATAAGGTAGTTCATAGGTAGTTTGTATGTTTAGGGACTGATGACCCCGTAGTTAAGTCCCATAAGCTTAACAAACATTTGAACATTTGGTACTGAATAGAACTGGGGAGAAAAGAAGGCCGCGGCGGATTAGCCGCGTGTACTGGAGCGCCGTGTTGCGGTGCGCGGGGCCGTCTGTCGTCGGGGGTTCGAATCCTCCCTCGGGCATGGATGCTTGTGTCTCTTTAGTGTAAGGTAGTTCATAAGTAGTTTGTAAGTTTAGGGACTGATGACCCACTGTTAAGTCCCTTAAGCTCTACAAACATTTCAACATTTTTTTGGAAGAAAAAAAGAAGAAATCGAGTGGTGGGACTCATCCCGAGACATCAAGGAAACGTCAATTTAGTAGTGGAGGGAAGTGTGGGAGATAAAAATCGCAGAGGGTGACCAAAACGTGAATACCGTTAGCATGTTCAAATTGATCTGTTTGTCGTTCTTATTCACAGCTGAAGGTGTTGCACGGTGCAGAGTACGTAGATAGTCGCATCAAACTAGTGTCTGAAATCAAGATCACAACAACAAGAACAATCCATGCTTTTCATTATTTGTTAGTTACGCAAAATGTAAACGTTAACATAGTCGTTATCTGTATCTTTCATTCTGAAGCTGCAGTGTACTTTTTGTCATGAACATGCGGTTTCGCAAGGGTTTTGCGATGCAAGTTATTTCAAATTAACTGTATGCTTGTTATTAAAATGTTCGACAACGTTTAAGGAAATCATTAAATTCTGAATTGCACAGTATTTATTATGATGTCATTCCTCCTATCATGCAAATGAAAACCTGTATCTAACAACTTGATGCAACGAGCAGCTGCCTGTACTTGTAGCATTCATTGATCCGAAACTATCCTTCGGTGTGTACTTTTATTACTACACTCTCATTTACACTTTAACTTCCCTTGTAAAGTGACTATAAATTCGTTTTAATGTAGCATGCCTGTGATAAGCTGTGGGGGCACGCCAGACAAATGTCCCTAAAATGGTGGCCGTCGCTACAATCTGCATACTTTGTTTATACAGAGCTTTAGGTCGCAGTATCCCTGTTCGTCCTCTGTTCAGAGTACTGTCGTGTGGTGGGATTCCTGTCAGATAGTATTGGCGGAGGATATCGAAAAAGTGCGTTGTAGCCCTTTCAGACCCAAAGTTGTAGGTGATGTGACATTAATATTGAAAGGGAAATTTAAAATAAAAACTACATACAGTAATTCATTACAAAACAGAAAATAAAATTACTTTCAAAAATTTCTAGAAATTTTGTACCCACAAATTGTGTGGTTTGGACCTTTACTACAATTTTTTATGATCTGCACAGTCTTACAGTAACATACCTTCACACTCATTTTTTCACGTGATACAAGCGCACACAGTTTGTATCTTTTGACAAACACTAGTACACACAACATTTTTCACATCTTGTTCTTATACGCCAGTTGCAACCGCTTCTGCGACAACATCTTGCAGATTTTGAGTCATCATCAACGGGCCAATGATTAAATTTGTCCAGTCGCTTGTCTATGCAACGTGAACCGTTTCTTTCGAGCTACATTTACGTCTTCTTCGTTTCATAATGCTTTTCGTCAATGAATGGTATTCCATTTGGTGGTGAGACCAGGTATTCCCCACAGCCATCCGGAATTCAAGAAGATCATGTATGTCTTTTCGTCGCACTTCATTAGCTGTACTGTCATGCCTGTAATGAAGTCATGAATTTACACATGACATGTCCATCATTTTTATTTCGTTTAGAAGCAGATACTTCTCCGAAATCTTGACTTGAAGAGGACGATCCAGGCGAACTTTCCCACAAGTTTTCAGCAATCTTCTTTGCAGTTGGGAGTCAAGTGGAATCGAGGATATCGTCATCACTGCTTAAATCCTCTACGAGTTGAGTAAAGCAGCGGTTGCAGAATCACTCAGAGGTGCTGAAATTGCACCAAAAAAAATTATACTTCGGTTCGTGATAATTACCAGATTGGATGATACTTTGAAAGAAATGACATAATATCACATGATCATATAAAATCAACTGGCTGTCAGATACGTTAGCTTCACATGTCAAAACATATAAAGATATCAACACCTTGTCAACAAGTCTTTTATCATAAAAATCTGACATTAGACCCAACACGCACAATTGTGCATGTGCCGATGTTTCAGATTATACCTCCAATAATTAAAAATTAATAATTTAAGAGATATTTACGTAAAATTATCTATCTAAAGTTGATCTATGTCATTAAAATGAACGAAACCAAATTTATATAACAACAATATAGACAAACCTTCGAACGTGTGCTTTCTTGGAGCCACTGGAAGTATACTGGAAATTCGCCGACTGCAGGTGCCAACCATTGTAGAAACATGGAACAAAAACACTTTACTCACGTTACCACAGTCCATCCAGAATTGTGTGATGCAGGCCTGAACTTCCTAGCGTGAGTCACAGAGAAATAAAGTGAGCAAAACCTTGCCTGCACAATTGCGCGTGCAGGGTCTCAAAGGGATAGGGGACAGACAGTTTCACGGATACCATACACGAATTGAGGTGAAATGATTAAAACAAAGTCGTTTTATTTCGGTGAGATTGCAGTGACAACTCTGAATGCGAAAGTATTATGCTGTCCTCCTCCCTCCCAAAGGGAAGAACGATGATGATAACGAGAGAAATCAGAGGTTGAACGGAGAGATTTAAGTTTTCGTTTTCCCCACGCGCTGTTCTGATGTGGGACGGTACTAGAGAAATATTTTGAAAATCGCTCGATGAATCTTCTGGAAACCACTTCGGTGCGAATTGCAGATTAATCATACCCAGGGTGATTTATTCCAACACGTACACGCACTAGGGACTGATCTGGCAAAGGACACGGAAGAAAAGGTCTAGTAAATACATGTTCGGAAATGTATGGTATCCGTGCTAGAGACCATTTATTCTATTATTGAACTGATTGCGGTCTAATACATTCTGAACCATGCAGCCACAATTGCAATACGCATGGTTTCCTTCTAGACAGTGCTACTGTTCCTCCATTGAAGATTCGAAGGATTATTGGCTGCTACAGGATGGTATGCCACCCAGTATTTAAAATAGAAAATAAAGTAATGTCGCAAAAATGCACAAATCGGAATTTATGTTTGTCCAAAATATGAAAAGTTTGAGCAAAATTGTGCTAATAATTTATTTAGTTATTGTAAATTTTTCTATTACTGAGGGTTTTAAAAGTGAAATATGTGTAAATTGAATTTTTAAAATTAACCTTTTCACGCATATATCCACAACTTCCACATATGTTCACTACATTACACTGTGAGTACTGATTTGCGTAAGTATCATTGCATTATATCAGATTACAATACGTCAGTTTTTATACAAAGTTCACACTCTGAATGCCTTTAAAAAATGGAAGTCATTGGGAGACTGGCCTTCAATATTATTCATTAGAAGTTTCGTAACTCTTTCCGTAGAAAGACGATTTCTGATTTCTGTTTTTATTTTCTTCATGTAGCAAAATCATTCTTGCAGTAAGCTGTGTGCAGAGAAGTAATGGAGGAGTATTCCATAATTAAATCCGTAATAGGAAATTGTTGACTCATACATTTATTAACATAAATGAACGCTACCAGCTCTTTGAAATTCATTCCATTGCATCCACAATGCCCATTCCAGTAACAGATTATTTAAATTCTTAGATTTGGCAAAATTAATTAGTACATTTTTTCAGTGATTTACTTATCGGTATTGTTTTTATTTATTTTTTGTGTATGTTCAATTTCATTTTCACTGTGACTACGAGTTTGTTTCCTTTTCTTCCTCAAAACAAATTTTTCATCGCTTCTTCGAATGCACAAACATACAAAGAGGGCAATTGAGAAGAATAAGGGAACTAAGGAGAACAGATCAGTATTGAGTTCCAGAATCCGTGAGGGAAACGGCATGTTGTTACGGCCTGTTTAAACTATAAAGGTAGTGTTCTTAATATCTATTGTTTGTTTCTGTAGCGGAATGTTTCACTTTTTTTGCAAATGCTATTTTAAAGCTTGTCGTATTCTTCGATCTCGAGTAGCATAATGCGACGAAAGCGACTGTGGCTTAAACTCTGATTCCACCTCACATCGCTATTAACGTCCTGATGCTTCTCACTCGTGTCAACCCTATTGGATGGATCCGACGAAGTCTAGTTTTACGGTCTTCTCGTTCACCGTTTCTCAACCCGCGAAATTTCTGGTAATGGGCCATCTCAAAAGTATCGGGTATGCAGAAGCCATTCCAGACATGGAGACAATGGAGCAGCAGATCCATGCAGCGTTTTCACCATTGCGATTTTAGCATTTGTGTGTCAAACGCAGAATGAATACGTCGAGGCACATAGAAACCATTTTCAAAACCTACAACTGTGGCCGCATAGTACAGAACGTATTGGGTTGCAGTCTCTGTACAAAAAGTATGATTGAATAAGTGGTCTCTGGCATGGAAACCATGCGTTTCTGGACATAACTTGACTGGGCCATTTTCGTTGTGGAAAAACCACCCTTTAAGTATACGCGTGGTATTTAAATGAATAGGTACGGAAAGACACTGTGGGTATAATTGACGTCTTTATTGAAAAATAATCATCAGACGCATGAACATAACTGCTCCATTGTTTAACGAGCCGAAGGATTCCTTGTTGCCAGAATTCCTGTGGTTGTGACAGGAGCCAGTCCTCTGTGTCCAGTTCGTCGTCCGAGTTGTTCAAATGTTCAAATGTTTGTAGAGCTTATGGGACTTAACTACGGGGTCATCAGTCCCTAAACTTACAAACTACTTATGAACCAACTAATACTAAGGACGGCACAAATATCCATGCCCGAGGAGGGATTCGAACCCTCGACCGTAGTGGCCGTGCAGACCGTGACTGACGCGCCACAGAACGCTCGGCCACCGCGACCGGCCGTCCGAGTTGAAACGCTTCCCTTTGAGATGTTTGTTTTTAGTGGACCAAACAGATGGAAGTTACAGGTGACATGTCAAGACTGTAGGGCGGATGCTCAAGCTGCTCCCACTTGAACTTGGCCAGTACACTTTGTGTGACTCTGAAGAAATTGGACGCGCGTTATCATGGAATAGATCCACTTCCTCAGTGGGCAGCCCAGACCGTTTGTTCGTGATGGGCTAGCATAGGTTACGGGGTGTCTCACAGCACTGGTGTATATCATGGGGATGGGGGAGGGGCAGGGAATGTAAAGGAAAAAAATAAGTACGGTCTTTCAAAAAAATCAGGTCGTTGGTTGTATGACTCTTCTGAAAACGCTATAACTAAGCATGGATCGGAACATCCAACAACTGTTTTAGTTTAGAGACACGTGCGACAAAATTTTTATTCCTGCTCCCTTCCCCCCTCACCCGAAACTATGGGCTATATTCGCCACTGTCTTATAGTACACGTCACTCTTAATTGTTTTTCGTTCTCTGGGAATATGTTGAGATCGGACCTCGGACAACGAAAAAGACGGTGAGCATCATCTTCGCTGTAAGGGCACAGCATTGAATTTTTTGGGGGGCGGTGATGATGCATGCTGGGCGTCCCTAGATGTCGCATTACGTTATACCAATGCGGCATATTTACATTTTAACCGATTTGGTTTGTTAAGTCGGTTAGTACCTTTCGACTTGTTCTCTTAGATGTCGGTGTACAGATACAGTGGCGGACTAAAGGGGGGGGGGGGGGGTTCGGGGACCGCCCCCGGGACTCTCGTCTTTGGGGGGGGCCTCCAAATATCACGAAATTACTTGTTTTTAGCTTTAGTAATACATCTGTTTCAGAGAGGTCAGTGGGCCTCAATTTGTTTTGCCGCCTTCTACCTCCGAGCCTTATGCCGTCGACTCACGGGACGTGGAAACGCACGTGGAAGACGAAGTGGTGACCCTGCGAAGTGTGGAATGAAGGATCTGGCAAGTTAAATTCTTGCTTCGTGGAGAAGAACTTGGCCAATGAGAAGCGACAGGGTCTTCACGTGACAAGCAAAACTTTTGAGCCGCCATATTGCAAACGAAACTCCATATTTCGTGCCTTCTTTCGTTGTAGCGTACAATGCATGAATATAATCTTTTTTAAAGCGTCAGAAAATTGGGAAACTTTTGAAAACGCGTCATTTTAGATGTGATTTGTTACAATAATCTCCCAGAAACTACATTTTCATTATAATTTGTATACCCTAAAAGAATATTTGCCGCGGCGGAGCGGCCGAGGCAATTGAGGCGCTATGCTACAATGTGCGAGGCCGTTACCTGTCGGGGGTTCGAATCCCCCCTCGGGCATGTATGTTTCTGCCGTGTTTAGTATAAGCTAGTTGATAAGTAGTTGGTAAGTTTAGGGACTGATGACCCCGCAGCTAAGTCCCATAAGCCTTACAAACCTTTGTCCGCCTCCGTAACTCAGCGGAGCCGGGCGCCTTGGCTCAGCGCGCCTGGTCAGAGGACTCGTTGCAATTAATTTAAAAAAAAGAAAAAAAGAAAAAAAAAGTCGGTAGCGTCACTGACTATCACGCAGGAGGCCCGGGTTCGATCTCCGGCAGGGGACTGGGTGTTGTGTGTTGTCCTAATTATCATCAGCTCATCATTATTGGCACGTACGTCGTCCACGCGGCGTCAAATCAAAAGACTTACGCTAAGGCGGCCGAACAAACCCGCAAGGGTTCTCCCGGCCAAGAAAGACATACGCTCATTTCCATTTTTACAAACATATGAAGATTTTTTTGGAAACAATACTGTTCCTTTGCTACGGTATAACTCCATTATATCAAAGGAGAGTCTTTGTAATGCTATGTGATACATAAATAATATATTACAAGATGTTTTAGATTAGTAGTATACCTCAAGAAAGAGCCTGTGGATGTAGTGTAGAAGTAGCATATCTGGTAGCGTCGCAGGTTGTGGTGTAGAGATTACGAGCCTTCCTGGTTCGTGTCTGCATACACTCGAAATGTTTTTATTTTTTCCCCGTTTTCCTTTCCTTATCGTTCCTGTTTCTTTCTTGCTAATTTAAGTATAATATTCTATATTCGTTGTTATTTCTTCTTAAGATGACGTATTGGCGTGGTGGTTAGCGTCACGAGCTGTGGGGGAAAAGAGATGTAAAAAGAGGTTTGTATCTACACTCTCCCAGATATTTTTGACGATTCTGTTCAATGATAGTTTATATAAATTATTTGTTAATTTAATACAACTATAATATCCGGTATTCGACGTTATATATTAGAAACGAGAACGAACTTTCAACGAGAGAATTTGTTGAGTTTTTTCGTGCTAGGGCACAGGGAACAATACATTTGGAGTCAGTATCCTACGTTACTCGGTTTTCCCCACGGTGTTTGAATTCCATTGCAGTTCAGTACGATGTTGCAATAGTTCAATTTCAGAGTGCAAAGAGAACATGGTTAGCGCTTGCTTACCGAAGAAGATCGGATGCAGTAAAGCAGGAACAGTGTTTACATATAACACTAAAAGCAAAAATCATCACAACAAACATTAACGAGCTGAGGCGTTCTCCCGCGTGTATATAAAAGTAAAATGTATCAGGCGGAACCTATTATATCAGAAGGAATGCCAAAGTAAACCTCTGAATTCAAAAATGGTCAAATGTTTGTAGAGTCTACGGGACTTAGCTACGGGGTCATCAGTCCCTAAACTTACTTATGAACTACCTACAACTAAGGACGGCACAAATATCCATGCCCGAGGGGGGATTCGAACCCCCGACCGTAGTGGCCGTGCAGACCGTGACTGAAGCGCCTCAGGCCCCTCGGCACCTCTGAATTAGCAGACTATATACATCGTGGAAAATACCAATATAAGAGAGCAAGGCAAAAGGAGCTGCGCGGTTGCTCGCCGTGGAGGTTCGAGTCCTCCCTGGGGCATGGGTGTGTGTGTGTGTCCTTAGATTAGTTTACCTAGGTTTAAGTAGTTTGTAAGCTACGGACTGATGACCACGCAGTTTGGTCCGACAGATTTACAGACGTTTGAACATTTTGAAAAGGAGCTGTTGCAGATGGATTTCACCGTTGACAGTTTCTTTTATGATTTTTGCCGAAAGCTATTTGGTCGTACATCTCGTTATCATTATCAACTGTCATCAGATAAATGTACGATCTTTGCATTCGTTGTAAAAAAAAAAAAAAAAAAAAAAAAAAAAAAAAAAAAAAAAAAAAACCAACCCACACTTGCAATTTCTGGAAGAGTGCTGCATGCCACGTGCAATCATGAGAAAACAGGTGTTTTTTTCTCTTTTTTTTTTCGACGATCGCTAACAGAGATACCGTGTAATTTTACGGACATCCATCTTTGTAAACACATTGATCTATGCGCCAGCCCGCAACTGTCGCTGGAGAGCGCTGCGGTCGCAAATCAGGTGAGTGGCACTTCACCTTCCGTGGGATGTAACAGGTCGTTTCAGGGCGTGCAGTAAGTAGACAGACAGCATGTATGGTGTGAGCCACGTTGGGACACACGTCCCGTGTGAGGACAGCTTTAGTCCGCCACTGCTGAGATATCGGTATTGAGTAAGCGCAGGGGCATACGATTATCACCGTATTGCAAGACGTTTCATTTAATAGTCTGAGAGGGGTTCTGTATGACTGTGGTTCTACTCCTTTGTTGTTGAACCAGCAACTGCTTAAACAGACTTGACAACCTGGGTAAGTTCTATAGCGACGCAACCCCCTTCCCACTTTCTCCGTACCTCTTTTAAACTAACCATTCCTCCCATAAGAGGTGACAAGGTAAACGCGAGCTGATTGGGCGTCGGTGAGTGCCAGACACCGGGCACTAACTAATTCCGGGGAGGGGAAGCGTTCAGTTCGCTAGTTTGGCTTAACGCGCAGAGGCAACTTTTCGGTTACGAGGCCCTAATCCTCTGCGGGAAACGCAACCCCCCCGAAGAAGATGTCGGGGCACGGCCAGAAACACGTTTCCGCTACAATAGCAATAATAACAAACGCGGGCAGCGCGGCGGGGACAGCGGTCGCTTTTCAGCCGGCAGCGCGGGGGGAGTGTCTTTGTGGGGTGCGCTCTCATTACCGCGTCCCGCCCCTGAAAGGAGGAATTTGTTTTGGTTCATCTGTTTGTAGCGGCCGGCTGGCGGCCCAGGGATTACGGGCCGGGACAAGGAGGAGGAGGTGGAGGTAAGGGAGGGTCGGAGGGCGCGGAGGGAGGCGGCCGGCAGCTGTCAGCAGCAAGAGTTGCGCCGACAAAGGGCAAATGCGTTTCCGCGGTTTGCGCGAGTAATGCGGCTAATTGTGCGGCTGGCCGGCCGTTTGCTCCCCGCCTTTCTCCGTCCCTTCCCTCTCTCCCGGCGCCTTCGCGGCCGGCTGTCCCCGGCTGACAAGCGCAATTAGCCGCTCGGGAAAGAAGGCGCCTGCCACGGCCAATCGCCGCCGTAACGACCGCAAGACGGCCGCTCCCGAAATTAAGGCCCTGGCTACCTGCAGAGGCGGCGGCAGCGGCAGCGGCGCACAGCGTGGCAGCGCCACCGCAGCCGCCCCACCCCTCACGTCCAGCGCTCGGTCACCTACCGGCTCGGTAACGAGCCACGGCGGGAGGGCGCGTCGAGCCACAAAACACGTTCGACCAAGTCCATTCAATAACTTGTTATCTGCAGGGCCCACAGTGTTAGTGATGTCGTACATCGACATTTTAATAATAACAATTACATAATTTCAACACTGTATATTTTAATTCCTATTAGTTACACGATAAGCTTATTTCGACTTAATAGTCATCTTCAGGTGTTATGCCTGCAATACATAAGTTTTCATAAAATTTACTACTATGCTGCCTACTTATTTTATACAGATGTAAAAGAAATGCTACGTACCACATTCTGTTAGTTATTCATTTCAATATTATTGTGACGCGTTTCATTTTATTACTAGCTTATACGCCCGTGCTTCGCAACGGTTGTTAAAGAAGGTCCTGTGTATATCATGATTCTTTGGGTTCCGAACGTAGATCAGCAAAAACACAATCCTTCTTGGATCTATCTGCCAATAAACTCAGTTCTCCTAGCCAAGATATCAAATTTAAGTAGAAGTCATTGTCGAAAACGATGAATGTTCATGAAGTTTTTCATACTAAGAGTGAAATGTTAGGTTGTGTTCATAAAGTTACACATTTCAACAGCAGCGCCGAAAGCGGCTGGCAAATCACATTTCTGAAAACGATATTTAATAAGTGCGAATATTGATTTGTAACAGTTTTCACAAATATCTTCTTGAATAGGAATTTGGAATGAATTGTAAGACTGTGTGAATCATGAGACTCTTTCGCGTGAAAGTGCTGGTCATAATAAGATGTGACAACAACGGATGTATCTGATTCGGTAAAATTTTACTTTCTATCCTGGCGGCCTCGTATTTTCATGTTGGCAACATCAATAACACGATATAAAATCGTTGCAAAGATGACCGAAGAGTGTAGATAAATACTGCTGTTCCTGCTGTATGCTTGATTTCACGACAAAATATTTGCGTGTCACGCGATTGGCTTATGACGATGTCACATTATTCTCGTTATTCAACATCTGTTGCCAACATTACCACAGGAGGCCGCCGGGATATGAGTAGGACTACGTCGCATAGTTTTTCTTGACCCAGCTGTCAAACGATAACACCTTTCACAGCAGAGAGTGTCGCGGCTATATGTATCAGAGACCACTGATTAGCACAGATCAGTGAGCTTACTGGCACAAGCATATCAATATCTATAGCCTAAGAGGCATTCATTAATGTATGTCTCTGTTTCCACCATGCTTCCACGACACTGATCAATGTTCCACGAGTATTTTTATCTTTGAGTCTATCTGGATTTTTAACTTCGTTTTGTGTCTCTGTTCGTAGTCGGTAATGTGTGGTTGACGAAAACATGTGATATATTAAAAAAATGTGTACTATTATTCCTCGTCGTTATTAAAGTCTGAAATGACGGCATTGTCTGACGAGTGAGAGAATAAACAGATTTTGACTCGTACCGTAAAGTTCGTTAATCACAGAGTATACAGCGTTTCCTAAGAGTATTTTTTGCATATTTTGCGAATTTTTGCTCGTCACACTCACCCACTGCCACGCACCGTGACCAAACTCCCTTACTAACATCATTAGACCAAGGGCTATCTACCACCATTACTACGAGCGGGTGGCAGTATGTGGTCATGGAGAAAAGTTTGTCAGCACGTACACATACAAGCCTTTTATATATAGATATAGATTATTTCTTCTTCTTATATATATATATATATCACGTAACTAATAGTATTGTACTGTCATGCAAGATCTTTATCAAGTTACAGATTTTGACATTTACTTGACAGCTCTACAGAGATGTAATATGCTTACATTATTTGCACAGAGAATATATATCTGTGAGGCAAAGCTTTTATTTAAAATTAAACGAAATATGTTGGGATATTTTATCTTTGATAATTTTGTTGCGCTATTATCTATGATTGGCAGTGGGATTATTTATCCGAATATGAATAAAATTATCGAAATAATTTTTGTGGTTGAAATCCGTTTGGTCGTTTAGCAAATTATTTGTGTTTTTAATTGCATGTAGGCATACTATACAGAAGGGATACGAGATGAATATTCTTGAAGAAATGGAAGTATGCCTACATGCAATTAAAAACATAAATAATTTGCTAAACGATCAAACGGATTTCAAGCACAAAAATTATTTCGATAACTTTATTCATATTCTAGTGCATGACAACGGATAAATAATCCCACTGCCAATCATAGATAATAGCGCAACAAAATTATCAAAGATAAAATATCCCAATTTTAAATAAAAGCTTTGCCTCATCGATATAAATTCTCTGTGCAAATAATGTAACCATATTACATCTCTGTAGAGCTGTCAAGTAAATGTCAAAATCTGTAACTTGATAAAGATATTTTTTGTTCATGTGCACATTCATACGTTCTTGGTGTTTATTATCAAAGAAAAATGAACAACGTTGAGTACCTTTTAGAAACAAAAAACTCAGGTTTAAGCTTGTAACAAACATGTGAAATAACGAAGCTTCGTACGCCGACGATTCGGCTCGAGTTGAAGCAAGTGCAAACAAGCCGAGGTAAGACATTCTGCATATCTAGTAACGAAAATATATCTAAAAGGGGGGGAGGGCGAAACATCGACGCGACGAGGGGGGGGGGAGGGGGGGCGGCGCCACTATGAAGACCCGGCACTGACAGAAGTGAACCTCCAGCCATCTGAAGCACCAGAAGCCACTGGTCTACATAGAACATTTTCAGATGAGGACCACTGTACAGCAACGCAGAACTTTTAACGAACATATACAATACCAGTAAACTTATTATAAGATGCATTTAAAACCACAATAAAAATACTAGACACTATACCCATGACAGCAAGCGGTCGTGGTGGACAAACCAGATCTCGCAAACATGAACTGCTGGTGAGAAGAGCAGGACTACGATTTAATGACGATAAGTCTTTGTTTTGAAGGTCAGTAGGCTAACTATTTTATAGTGTATAAAGGATCGTTCTTTTTCAATATGCATTAGAAAGAAATAACAGACAACTGACTGAACAAGGAGTAATTACTATATTAGGCCTATTATAGGCCTATGTTCATGGAACATAGGCCTATATAAATGCACTTTGCACAACATATATCAAGACATATAAAAATAATTAATTCTCATCATTCTACTCCTTACTTATTTTTCTTTTTAATTTTTCAAACACTTTATGAGCCAGTGGTTTTGTCTAGTTGACTTTCCACATCTTTTACTTTTATAGTCGTTCCAATATGTTGAATAAACTTTCGTAGAATGTCAGTACGTTTCCTGCCTCTTGTTATTTGTCATTCGTAAGTGTTCTTCAACATATGTATGGCAGCCTGATTGTCAATTCACAGTTTTGTCGGTGTATTTAAACCAGACATTGCAAGCTCTTGTCCAAGGCGCCATATACAAATTGTCGCGATCGACAGTTCGGTATTCTGCTTCAGCAGTTGAAGTTGCTACGAGATGCTGCTTTCGACCATACGAGACAATGGTTCCTCCTCGTATGTCAAGAACTACGCTATGGAGCATCTTGTTGAGATATATCAATCCATAATGAGAATCAGCATAGGCAAGCATTGTTGAACCCCCATAAAGAATATACCATAATTTGTAGTTTCTTTCAGGTACTCAAAAATTCGTTTCACCGTCTTCCAGTGACTAACAATTGATTTTTTTTTTTTTTTTTTTTTTTTTTTTTTTTTTTTTTTTTTTTTTTACTAGATCTGGTTAGGTAATTGACAGCAAAATTGATATATGAACGAGATATTGTTGAAAGGTACCGTAGACTCCCAATAGCGTGACGTAATAGGAACATAATTGACATTTCCGTAATGATCCTCTGACAATAGTTCCAGTGACTTAATAGATTCCAATGATAACAGATAAATTTAGAATCAGTAAATTTTTTATTTTTATTTATTTATTTATTTACTTACTTGTTTTTATTTTTATTTATTTATTTTTAATATCGCAACTGGTTTTTCTGACTGAACTTTGACGATTAACAAATTAATTCCAGATTTTTCGTTCACTGAAAGTTTCTTGTTGGCCTACGCTACTTCCGATCATTTACTGATATGCAATGCGTCACTCACCTAATTGTGTGCTCCTTTACTTTAGTTGACGAATAGCTACGTATCTTGTTTTCTGTTTGCGTGTATCTGGGCCCATAATCTGATGATAAGTTCTTGTTTTGAAGAAATGTAATTAGTTTATTGTTTTTAAAGGACTACACTTTAATATAACTTTAACTTAAAATATGCATTAGCAAGAAACAACAGACAAATGACTGAGCAAGGAGTAATTACTATGACCAGCATTACTGAAAATTTCATGGAACATACATAAAAGCACTTTGCACAACCTATATCGGTATTTAGAAAAATAATTAATTCTCAACATGTAACTACTGGATGCTCCGTCCAATTCTCATTGTGTGTTTTCAGGATTAACTAATCAGACTATCAGTAAGTAAAACATATTAATTAAATACTTAATTAAATACAGTGGATAAATATGCTTGTCAAATTTAATCCAGTCATAATATTACATGACAGTTCAAGGAACTACAAGAGGACACTTAAAATTCTACACGAAATTTTATACAAAAGTAACCATTAAAATCGGCTGTAGATGCAGAGACTACCATCTTGGGAAGGGGAGGGGGGGTTACCGAAAACGTGTGTAGTATGTTTATTTCAAAGATGAAGCTGCAAGACGCTGTTGGTTTACATGGCGACGACGTGAAAGAATCGATAAGATGTACTGGGTGGAGACCATTTCAAAAATGCGACATATTTGGCCATCACAGGGTGTCAGTAAATAGTCAAAGTAGTTGTGAATGTGCATTAAAAACTGCTACAATAAGTTGTATGTTAGTTGACCAGCTCATTTGTGAGAAAAACAAAAAAATATTGTTACAAAGTAGTAGAGTACATAAAATACTAGTAGAACAATGGTTAGTGGCATCGTATATTCGGTAAAAACATTGTGTTACGTAGACGTTGCCAGTTTGAAGTGATAACAATAACATTCATATCAACATTTAAAAAAGGCTTAGTTCAGAACACAAAAATAACTTCAACAGTGAGACATTAGTCATTAAGCAAATTATTTTATACGACATTTGCATAAGAATAAAATGTGATAGGCAAATAAAAGTGTGCAAAACAGTAGCAGCATAATTGACAGTTGAACAAATAAAATTATTCACTTACAATTATAAGTAGTTATTAGAACATAAATATGCCATAAATATGCTGACATGTCAGCAGTTTTAAAATTTTGATGGGTCACAGTAAAATAAATTTAAGGTATCCTAAAACCATACTACATTAAGCCTTCATACGTGTTATGATCTAAAGTCCTGCAGTTATGATGTATTTGAAAGATAAAACAAAACTCTCGACCACACTTTGATAAATTGTAGTGGCCATTAGAATGTAATTGAATATAAAAGTCTTGACCACGTATAATAATTTATTTTGTCTCATATGTTTCGTCATTTTCTTAAAGTTTTTTCTGTTGTCGTGCACCTTCTTTTATATTTTTCTTAATATTTTCAATGCTATGTCTTTTTTCCCATGGTGTATACCGTTCTGGTCCTGATCATTCAGAAAGCATAATACTAAGATATAAAAAAAAAAAAACAAAAAAAAAAGTTAAATCAGTATATTGCGAACCTATTCAACTAAAGGAATCAAACAGTAAAGCACAAATACGAGACTACTTCTTTTTTTTTCCAAACATTGCAGAATTCACACTGTTCAGACATAATATATAGACTGCATCGTAATATCAAGATTTTCAAAAATAGTTCAGTATGGGTAGAAAAAATTGCAAGTTATGTAGTCTGAAGAAAGATCATGGTAACTGGAAAACATATCCCTCGCATACAATTAATATTAGTACAACGTTCCGACTCTTGGTTTAAACAAATTTCTCGTTAATATCATAATCAAAAGAATGAAACACCAATCACCACATAAATCACTTAAAATTGCAGAAACGTCAAATCTTTCCTTAGTGCAGCTTGCTGTTGTTTCCATTTGTGCGTTACCGCGTTACCATTGTCTCTCGCCAGAATGTGTGTGTTCCAGCACTGACGTAGCTCCATATTGTTATGGGCATCGGGACCACGGGTGGTCGAGTTTTAATTCAAAGTATTTATTTATGCGCCAACAGCCGTAAATCCGTGATGTTTTATTTATGCGTACCACTTCAGGCCCTATACAAAAACAGTTCCTCCTCCAAGGTTCTGCAGGCTAAACGGTGTTGTGGTTTTAATGGGACACACACCGTAGGTCTCCGTACTTACAGGCCACTTTCCTGAAGGAGAGAAACCACTGATCACTGTAGTATGCTTAAGGATACATTTGCCCTCTATTTCTTTCACATCTGGCAATGCTGCTGATGTGAAAAACGTCGAGAAGCGCCGTGGATCGGAATGAATATTAAAATGTAGGTTATCCTACAACTGGCTGGAGAAGTCATTTCGAGGGTCGGAGGAAAGCAAAGGCATACCACCTCCAAAGAGAACCATGCCTCGTAATGCATTGCGGTTTTCAAACCATTCTTCTGATTGTTGACTGCTTTATCTTTATAGTCCCTTGTATCACTCTTTCTCCAACGACTAGTTTCTACATCACGTAACTTGCAAGTATACTTGTACCATCCACAGCACTATTCCCTTCAGTATATTTATAGAACTCGCTGCTATCATTGGATATTTCAATGAACTTCATCAACTTTGCCGCATCTCCATTCTTTTCTGCACTGTCTTGTTTCGTCGTCTTTCATTCCTTTCACCGCTTCCATGAGTCTGAAGGACCTGTGTTCTTTCTTGAGAATCTGCGCAACACCTTCTCCACTAATATATATATATATATATTCTCGGAAGTGAAAAGAAATGATCACAACTCACGGGACTCATTTGAAAATTTTGAAGTATTCATGAAACTACTTGATGATTAACGTAAATGGAATCAAATAATAGTAACTGGAGAGTATAACTTTTAGGGCATAACTCTTTATCCAAGACCATTGTTGTGTAATGTAACCTAACTCTCTCTCTCTCTCTCTCTCTTGCCATTTACGCAAGAGTTATGGGAAACAGCAGTTATGTTATAACTTTTTATAAACATGTCGAGATTTCAAAGTAAATTTGTAAATATTTTCAGTTAAATTACACTACTAATAACTTAATAAGGATCTAGCGACTATAAGATGTATTAGCGCAACACAGACCACAAAATAAGTGTTCAGTAAATTTATCGTGAATGAAACGTAACGTCACCTTATACTGAAACCCTTGTACCTCAATAAATAAATAACCATTTGTATTGTAATATCAGGCAGAAAATCTAGCTTCTCAAGAAAATAATATGCCAGTGAGAGGTAAAATCCCCATTGCTGAGAAAATCACGTTTTCATTCCCAGGTTTTCTTTGGACCCTCTTTTGCAGTTGTTTCCATCTATTAGTACCTGCAAACATGATTGGTACTTTCATATCTATAACCTCAACCTCATTAGTAAGGTAACCTTTTTTCATCCATCTTCCAATCCCATACAGCAAAGTTGATCGAAAGATTGAACGGTACACTGATAACTTTCTCCCTGTACTGATTTCCTTCTTACACAAAAGAATATATCTTAAATGAACACTCGTGGTATTAGGTTTCCTACTGCTTGATTTCAGTTCTCTCACTATGTTACCATCCCGTGAGAAAATGCATCGTAAGTTCTTAAAACTGTCCAGGTGTTCTAACTTTGTTCGTCCTATTTGGCAATCAATCGGTTTAAATCTCTTTCCCACAGACATTACATTAGTTTTGAAGATGGTGATCTTCATATTATAGCCTTTATTACTTTCATCTACCTCTAAAATATCAGCCTGCAACTTTTCCATCGAATCTAGAAAATGAAATGGTTGTATAGTTTATGGGACTTAACTATGGGGTCATCAGTCCCTAAACTTACAAACTACTTACAGACTAGCTAATACTAAGGACGGCACAAATATCCATGCCCGAGGAGGGATTCGAACCCCCCCCCCCCCCCCCATCGAATCTAGAGTCACTTATGTCAGACTGCTTATTTTGTTCTCACCTATTTTAATCTCACCCTGCCAGTCTATCTTATCAACGTATACTCCAAAATAATATGAATAACAGTTGGTAATACGTTACCTCCTTGTCAGGTCATGAACAGTTTCTAGCTCTAAGGTACGTGAACCAAGTAAGGCCCACCTAACGTTTAGGAATTTCGAACGCAGTATGCGTAAGTGGTAATATTCCGAGATAGTACGTGCAACATCCTACAACTGAATTCAGTTCAAAAATAAATTAGAATGGAAAATTTATGTAATTAATCTCATCACTTTAAAGAAAATGTATAACTCCTGCAAGTGGGCCTTCTTAGGAGACCCTGTTCCTAATGTGGCCCATAGCCACAACTAGTTCATGTTAACATTCTGGGGCACGTAAATAGCAGTAAGACTGTTGGAATATACTGCAAGAGTTGTAATGTAATTTTATTTTAGACATACGTGGAATGAGATGATACATAGAATTTTATATTTACATTTTTTTACAAACTCATTATAGAGTACTGTTGGTAACTTCCTTACTGGTTATTAACTCTTAAGATTATTAAATTTAATCAACAACCAACATTGTTCTGACAGTAGTAAGTTTCCTTATCGTAAGTTAATAGAACGTAAGTCTTATCATTACAGTTCCTATGATGGGCCTTATTGGGAACAGCCCGTTTAAAAGAGACGTGGGTTTGTTGTTTAAAAAGAAACGTTTTATTAGTTATGTCACTATCTTAATACAGCACAATTTGCTTTACACATATACATATTTACCAGTACAAATGCTTCATACCGAAGCAATTGCATTAGATGAAACGTACCGTGAAAATAAGGAGCAGCCTTCCTTCGTTGAAAGCCGTAGCACAACTGAAAGTAAAATGGCCAGCACGAGAGCGGGTGCGGTAGTAATTGTTGCCTTGTTCATTAGTTGTCACAAGCTATCATTACCAACGACGTTTAGCGCTGTTTTCAAACTTTATACGCCATAAAAGGAGAGTGGGCCTAATTAGGAACCGGGCCTTATTTGGTAAATGTACCTTATAAAACGTAAAACACAGATACAGTTCCTTAATTCCTTCATAGGACTTGTACATTATCTGCCGCAAGGTAAAGATCCGGTCCTGACAGTCTCTAAGGATGCCTAAGCCCACACTGATTTTCATCCAACTTGTCTTCAACTAATAATGCACTCTCCTTTCAACAATACCTAAGAATATTTTGACCATAACGCTAATTAAAGAGTTACTTCTCTCGTTGTTACAACCTTTCTGTTTCCATGCTTAAAAAAATTGGGGTGATTACAGCTTTGTATCTGTCATACGAAAACTCTTCCGACGCCCACGATGTTTCCTGTGCAAACATCTGAGACCTGATTTTTCACTGTATCTGATGAGTTCCGACGTAATTTCATCTAGTACAGTGGCTTTATTGCACTACAGTCTGTTCACTATTCGCCTTACTTTCTCAAATATATTCCTTTTTCCGTCATCATAGCTATCCGATTATACATCCCACTCACATAAGTAACTTAAACATTAAAAAACCTAAGCGTCGAAGTATGGTTATTGTGTCAAGTACATTATGTATAAAGTCACACGGAAGTGATGTTAAATCGCATTACATACTGCTTTGTAAAATTCTACGTAAAGTCATCAGAATATCGAATTACATGTATTTTCGAAGGAAAGGAAGTTTGTTCTGCAACTAGGTAAATGCTATTTGGACACAGTGAAATTTGAGAAAAAGTTTTGTAAAAATAAATAATATGCTACCCAAAGAAAACAACAAACTTTTAAATATTTTCAGTAAAATTTTAATAGGGAAACAAGTAATGGATATCTTGGTTCAAGAAAAGGTTAAAAATAAATATGTCATATTTCAAGTACCTACCCATGATCTTGTCTAACCAGTATTACTGGAAATACTCAGATCAGCTTATACTCTTGTTAAACGTAGCTGTCCGTTTTTCCAGACAATGGCTTTCGAAATACTGGTTCCGGTAGCTTGATACATAGCTTGCAAATTGTACGGTCGATGGGAACGTTCGACTGCAGCCGACTGTACTGCTTAGATTTACAGTGATATGTCGGTCTTTCGCAGGTCGTTGCAATCATTTTCAACTAATTAAGCTGGTAGGAACCCCTTAAGTAAAATTTTATGTACAAGAGTGTTCGTTCTAACAATTAAAACTTTATGTGAAAGAGTGTTCGTTCTGACAATTATTTATCTTTGATATAGTAGAGGCGGGCGAATCAAGCGCGCAATATGATTACTGTTTCACTCTGCTCTCAGCAACGTAAATCACCAATATTCTTTTTTTTATCTTATTGTTATTACTATGATCAAAATACGTTATTGAAATATATATGTAAAATTTTCTACCTTAAATACCACAATGTTTAACTATTCTAACATATTTGCAATTATGTTTAAATTTGTGAGCTATATTCATGCAACTTCGTGTGCAAAATTGGGTCCATTCTTGCGTCTCGATAACAGAGCAACTGGAAATAACAAGTAAATACAGTAAATCGAAACAGCCTCTTTCATTTCAAATAACGATTTATTATGTGCGTACCTAAATTAAAAAAAAAAAAAAAATGCACCATGTCATAGGTGTTTTAAGACACCTTTCTGCGCTTGTCTTGAAAGTTAATTGTAGTAAATTAACGAATGTTGAGTGTAGGTAACTTTTCCGTTTGATTTGACTGATCCTCTATTCACAGAAACAATGGAAGATATTACTGAGTTAATCATCTCTCTTCTTCTATCCGTGATTGCTCAGAAACAAGTTGTGAGGCAAATCTGCTGAATGCAAGACAGTTCATTTATATTATTATACTTACAAATGTTACAGCATTTTATCCTATTATCAGTAGGATATTTTTATTTCTTTCTGAAAATTATTGTAATACTGCACAATGACATTTGAAATTCATCTAAAGAGGTGATCTATAATATCAAATATTAATTGGTTTACATGATGTGTCTCACTTCATATTCACAGGAAAATTGTGTTTTTTTGTCATATAAAAATTAGCCGAAAAAGTTTGGAGATGATATACCTTGTTTACATTTTTTGTACATAACTTACAGTATGTTATATTCAGTCAATGAAACTTAATAAAAGGTATATGCAAAAATATAAAATGTCTGCCATATCCAAAGGTCTATTTTAAGCCTAATTTTCGAAACAACGAAAACACACAATATTAGTGCTAATTAAGTAACATGCACAGGAAAATTAACACGTAAAGAAATGAATATATGATGACATCCATCACCTCTTTATATACATATACAAAAATTGTAGATGAATTTTATATGACATTGTACAATATTACAATAATTTTCAGAATGGATATTATTTAAGTTATAGCTTCCAGTTTCTTCCGATATGTAATCATTCAGTTGTTAGAAACATAATGATGAATGTTACATCCTCATTTAACTCTTTCTCCTCAAACCACCTCACCAAGTGCGGCGGTGAGTACGCTACTTTGTGTGAATACAGAGCGCGACACCAACCTTCACCTCATCCACGATTGTCTTATGAAGTTCGAAAGCTAACCCCTTCATTATCTAACGAGCGTTTACGTAAGCCACATAATCGACTCGTAGGACTCTTTTTGCGATTTTCTCGGAACTGCCTGTGTAGTGAACCTTACTACTTGCACATTATATTGTTCTGATAGCCTACTAAAGTTGTACAAGTTTAAAGAAATTCCGTGATGATAACGTCTTGGCCTCCCATTGTACGATAAATTACATATATCTATAAAGATATGACACATTTGTATACAGGGTGTATCGAATAAGAAGAATAGTCATTTATCTTGAGAAGATATCTTGTAGAGGGACATTATGATGCCCGAAATAAAATTTATTCAGAAAATACTTTCCTCAGAATGTATTAATAAGTATAAGTTAACGGTTGCCGTGGTGGTTCGCCCGCCTAATATTAAACTAATATAACGCTACTGCAATAAGATAGTGTGGTGCTCTCTATTTTCAATAAAATTTCGATTTCTCCTCTGAATTTCGAAAGCGCCTAAGTATGAGCTGAAATCAATCCATACACAAAGTCTACGCAATGTGTTTTTCCACTGCAAACTCTTTAAAATATTTTGCAATACTTAATGTAAGATAATGTTGGACGATAATTGTAACGGATAACGGAAAACATATCAACCCTTCATCAAGCAAAAATATCAAACCATAAGGCGTGGAAAAACAGATTTTTTCGCTCAAGAGATTTCCTTAAATCGGACCGTAAGTTTCTTAGCGGGTGGAACGTCATCGCCCAGCACAAATGTTATGGTTTTTTTCCGTTGTATCTTGGTAACGAATAAATATATTAGAAAACGGAAGAATGACGTTTCTAGACAAATGTTATTTAAATGTTTCGGTCCACTGTACGAAAACGACGGAAATCGATTTTTGCAATTTTGTGCATAGGTACAGTAACTTTGAAGCTCAGGAGTTCGGCAGATATGAAATTTATGAAATTATGTTAACAAAAAATATCGACCACTTCCAATGAATGAAAAGTTCAGAAGTGGATATCCCACAAATATAAGTTTTTGGACCCTAAATTATGGCCTTTGGTGATTTCCTCATAAACAACTCTTGAACAAATGCTGCTTTTGTAAGAAGTATAAATATCACCCTCGAACACCTACTGTAGAAAGAAACAACAGATTAAAACAATTTGGCTTGGGTGACGGAAGTGTGTGATGTTTAAATTTTATTCCTGTACTGCAGGCTAGCTATAGTATGGTAGTTCTTCTGATAGGTATACAATTGATCACTAGGCTAAGGGATACAAACTCTTTAGGTCTTATCTTTGTGGTCAATAGAACCCGCCGTTGTAAAATCGTGATTTTGCTTGCAGTGTTTTCTCTCTATGCATTCGCAGTACGTCAAATTTGTTTTTGTTTAGGGTAAATTGCCATTCCCAGCTGCAAGCTTCGATACGCTACATATCGTCTACAGCGACGCGACTTCTGGGTATGTACTATAGTTTTAACCGCAAAAAGCCTCATGGACCTTCCACGTCATCTATTATTTATTTATCTTATGAAAATTAATAGTACCATTACACTTCATTGGGTAAAAGCGTGTTATAAAATTTTACAAAGGTCCGGTGTCAGAGACATGGATCTATAGTTTTTCACATCGGTTCCACGACCCTACATGAAAAGAGAAAATCCTGTGCATTTTCAATCACAAGGAATGCTTCGCTCCTCTAGATATCTAAGAAACACAGCTACTGAGTAAAATACCTAGTCGCGCCGGAGTAGCCGAGCGGTCTGGAGCGCCACGTTCGGATTGCGCGTGCTTCCGCGTCGGAGGTTCGAATCCTCCCTCGGACATGGATGTGTGTGTTGTCCTTTGCTTAGTTTAACGAAGTTTAAGTAGGCTAGGGACTGATGACTAACGTTGTTTGGTCCCACAGAATTACAAACATTTGAATTCAAAGAACCTATTCATTGCACAAAAGCGTGATCAGTATATTTGCTGGAGTTCACCCGTCATCTCCCTACAGACATTTATTTAAGGATATAGACTACTTTACAGCAAAGTTTTTGGTTGTATGTCACATCAATAAATATCTAGACATTCAATGGCATTGATAAACAAGGATGACACTGCAAGTGTAGTATATACTTTCCAAAACCTCGATGTACAAGCATATCCGAAAATGAATAACGCTTTTAATTGGTTAGGATACTGAAAGCTGCAATGTATGTCTTAAGCTTGAATCAAATAGCTTCTCTTATACATTCGTCCTTAGGAGGTTGAACGTTAAGTTTTTCCAGGTACAAAAACGTTCAAGATGACAGCAGAAAGTTAGATATCACTGAACTCATGAAACACGCTTACAAATAGGTTGTACAGTGATAAAATTGTCGAAATTAAGTTTCCAGTTTCGTAGGCGTATTTGGTTTAAAGTATTAGTTTTTGTGTGCGAATGAGAACAGATTAGAGAAAATAATACTGTATAAATTTTGAGCCGAAGCAAGAAGTTCGGAGCACAACATCTATATTTTTCTCTAGTTTATTTCGTCTACGATTTTCTCATACCGATAAAAGTGTATTCTGTGCAAATTTTTGTTTCTTCATTAGTTGATTTTTTTTGTTCACCTCTTATATAAATCAGTAGCAGTTGGCACAGAGCAAATCAATTAACTTCTTAAAAAATAAATTTATTACATATGTAGAGAGTAACACAACATTTAAACTTCAGGAATTTTTCCTTTTGGATAACAGTATCATATTCCGTCAAGCACTGTCGAAAAATTCAATCAGTTTTATATAAATTTTCCTTTGGCTGAAATTGTAATTACGATTCTAAGAAGCGGTTCCAGATATTTCTTGCTACTTCCGGCGTTTCTAGTACTTCAGTTTTGGGACTGGGAGCATCATAAAATAAAAAATGTTCCCGGAAGCCTGCTTCAAAAACGTTGACTAACTGCAGCACTTAATAATAGTTTATTACCCGTAAAGCCAGTCCAAACACACGCCGTCACGGTGAGGTTGTGCCACATGGCAGTTTACGTGATAATGTTCACAATCGCTTTACACACGGGTCATCGGCAGCTATTGACTGTCATGACCAATAAAAAAGTACACTCCAGAAAGCTTTGAAAAAATTAAATGTAATTGATCGCCCAACGAATTCAAGGCTTCTAATCTCTTCATTACTTGCAACCTGACTTAAAGGATTTTACTTTTATAGAAAAAACGTTTTCGGGGATTTATTATTACGTCATGTGTGAACCCAACGTTCGTACCCAAGTCATTGCCTTTCTGAGAATTTTGTAAATATTAGAAAAAAGAAAAGAAATCTTGATAACTGAGAAGAGTGTTCTAATCTACAGCCATACCATAGCAAAACATCTTTCTGAGAACCCGAAAAATTTCTGTTCCTATGGAAGTACAGTCAAAAAAGCCATTATGCGTATTACATCAGCGTCTACCGGGGATGATGGTATCACTATCTAAATGATAAAGCGGATTATTGATCCACTGCTGCCCATCATAACAGATATTTTTAATCATTCCTTAGCCACAAGTGCTTTTCCTGATGCATAGAAACGTGGACTAGTTAAGCCACTGCCAAAAAAAGACATTGCCACAGCACCCTCTGATTACCGACCTATCTGCATTCTTCCGGCACTATCCAAAGCCCTAGAATATATAGTACATGATCAGCTAACCAGCTACTTGACTATTAATAACCTTCTTGACGAACACCAATCAGGTTTTCGCAAATATCGCAGCACAACATCTGCTTTGATAAAAGTAACAGACGATCTTAAGCAGGCAATGGATAAACAAGAGGTGACTATTATGTACTTCTTAGACTTTAGCAAAGCTTTCGACACTGTGGACTTTGACATTTTACTTGCTAAACTTAGCAGTCTAAATTTCTCTCAACGCGTGGTGCAATGGTTTCGCTCATACTTGACATCGCGTATTCAGTGCGTCATGTCCGGCACCGAAAAGTCACAGTGGAGAAAAGTACTATCAGGCGTACCACAGGGCTCGGTATTACGTCCACTTCTCTTTTCATTGTACGTAAATGACGTATCATCGGTCTTGTCCTTTTGTAAATACTATATGTATGCCGATGACCTCCAGTTGTATTTAAGTGTAAAACCAAAAAACCCGGAGACAGCAATCGAAAATTTTAATTCTGACCTATGTGAAATATCAAAGTGGGCACAGAATATAGGATTAAAGCTCAATCCAAGTAAAACACAAGCGATTCTGGTAGGTCATCCTAGGCGCATTAACCACAAATACCGCGAATCTCAATCATCATTAATATTAAATGACACACCTATCTATTTTCCACCCTCGGCAAAAAGTCTGGGAGTGATAATAGACGAAAAACTAAATTGGGCTGAGCACACAGCCGCCGTGTGTAGGAAGGCATCAGCATCCCTTCATGCCCTACAGAGATATAAGAAGTTTTTCCTCTCGATCTTAAAAATAAACTTATACAAACACTTTCAATTCCAATTATTGATTACAGTGATGTTATCTTGCAAGGTCTTTCTTGGGAAAGCTCACGACGTCTGGAACTAATCATGAATGCCTGCGTTCGATATATATGTAACATCCGTCTCTTTGATCACATTTCACCATCTTATAAGCAACTATCCTGGTTCCGTGCTGGCAAGCGCAGAGATTTTCATACACTTTGTTTCCTCTACTCGCTTATCAACACACACTGTCCCTTATATCTTTCCTCGACCTTAACACTCTTATCTGATCAACGTAACAGAACTACTCGTTCCTGTCGGAGCAAAACCCTTTCTGTCCCTATCGATCACTCAGCCGGTTTCTCAAAATCCTTTTCAGTAGCAGGAACCAGGATCTGGAACAATCTAACTCAGTATATCAGAGAACTGAATAACGCTGCCAGCTTCAAACGACAGTTAATGGATTATCTACTAAAGCAATAAGTACGCCATGTACGTCACATCCATTCCTCCTCCCAGATACTCTCCTACTGACACTGCTCACGCCAGGTACAGCTTTCTTAACTTCCTTCTGTCAGAATTCGCCATGCCTTAACCAGTCCCGATATATTCAAAAGTACATCTTGTATCTGCTAATATCAATGTTGTTACTTCTATTATTACACCAACAGCAGCAGAAGGTGTCTCAGTGGTACTAATAGTATTAATCCTATTAGAGTCAAGTCAATACCTTTTATTTACATCCTTTTACATGTAATCAACCTGTATAAATTATGTTATTAATTGTTTATCTGTAAAAATCATTGTTATGTTATAGGTAACTCACATGTAAAGAAATACTGTATGTGTAAATCCCTGGTCCGATGTAAGGGAGGGCCTGATGAACCTAATCTGATCAGGCTAAATAAACAAGCATATAAATAAATAAAAACCAATAAGCGGGTCAAAGGCCACTATCCAGTCACTCGTTGATCATTCCGGGGCAGTAATAGAAGAAAGCAAACGAAAAGCTGAAGTGCTAAATATATATCCTTTAAGAAATCTTTCACACAGGAGTGCCGTACAAATGTACCATCATTTGATCAACGTACTAATTCCGAAATGGAGGACATAGTAATAGGTATTTCCGGTGTAGAGACGCAGCTGAGAGAGCTGAATACAAGAAAGTCTTCTGGCCCCAATTGAATACCATTTCGGTTTTACAAAGAGCATTCTGCGGCAGCGCAAAGTTCCTAGTGATTGGAAAAAAGCGCAGGTGACTGCCGTTTATAAGAAACGATAGAGAACTGACCCATATAATTTCAGGCCAATATCGTTGACATCAGTTTCCTGTAGAATTTTAGAGCATATTCTCAGCTCGAATATAGTAAATTTCCTCGAGACAGATAAGCTTGTTTCTACGAATCAGCGATTTTAGAGCATATTCTCAGCTCGAATATAGTAAATTTCCTTGAGACGGATAAGCTTCTTTCTATGAATCAACACTGGTTTAGAAAAGATCGTTCGTGTGAATCTCAGCTTGCCCTTTTCTCTTATGACATCTTGCGAGCCATGGATGAAGGGCATCAGTAAGATTGTGTTTTACTCGATGTCAGAAAGGCATTTGACACGGTGCCACATAAAAATTGAATAAAAAAAAAACAAAAGGTGTCGTGATTTGAATTTTTTTCTTTTCCAAATGTATATTGTAAGTCACTTTGTTTATAATGTTAAATGATAAGTGAAAGGAAATTGATCGTAATCTAAAATTTTAGACGCCTGCTCTGTTACTTATTCTAGCTTACAATCAGTGACATCCGCAGTTTCGGAAGGTTATGTCAGCGACAGAATTACGTGCGACAATCTTATCGTCGCTAACTAATACTGAATTTACTTCTCCAAGATATATTTATTGACTTCGATTTCCGTATCAAAAAGTTTGCGAAATTTCTTTGCTTATTTCGATAGCCACATTTATATTTATCTACTAGGCTAGGAAAAACAAATTTATTGACCAAGTGATCCTATTGGCGTTCCGTTATTACTGCGACAGTATGTGGAGGCCCTTCTTTGACTTCTGTTGCATAGCTCGGGCGTATAGCAAGTTTTTACATATGTTCAGTAAATATTATGTAACGTATAAGTTATGCGCTATAATATTTGCAAGAGAGAATATTGTTAAATGGTTCCAGTTGAGTTTGTGACAATACCAAAATATCGAAACCTTAAGACGTTTCTTGTGATTGGAACGTTCCTTATTGGAGGATAATTGTCATGTATTTTGTCTTTCTTGGCTGGGAATTAAACCAATTTCTCAGTTCTAACAGATGAAGCAGGCATTCCTGGAATAATTCTTTTTACATTTCTGTTGCATAATATACCTATATGTTTTAACATTAGAAAATAGACCTTTACGCAGAAACTCTCGATGGTGCCCGCACAACGACACATGTATTCGTTGCTAGTTGCTATAAAAAATACTAAAACGAGCGTTTTATACGTAAATTAGAGAAGGAGTAGTTTTACCCTACGGTACTGAATATCGGTGTATTTTTGTTCACGCAATGTCACTTCGCTAAATTATTGTTTTATGATGAGAGAATTATCAAGAAATTCAGAAAAAGGCATATTGTGTAGTTAGTGTGTTACGTATTCGTTTCATACACTCGCGATTAGCAGGCAAATTTGCTGCACAGTATAGTAACTGGATTGCACGTGAATTGGAGTTAGAAATTTAACTCGTGTAACAGATCGTTTATTTCCCTTATTTCAAATCAAAATTAAGGTTAACCATACATTACATAAAAGTAAAATTTTTTGAAACGTGTCTCTCTAAACTCTATTCATTTTCAAAATTTTATAAAAGTGTATACAGCTTGCATCAGTCAAATTGTACTTACCATATACTTTTGGCGTCATAATATTCTCTCAAGTTTTGACAAGTCTTGTGGGCTCTTTTGCAGCCATGATTCTCATAAAATTCATTTACTGATAGCATAACTGCGTTTTTATATGTTCTTGTTGATTGCATAACGGTTTCGAGTAAGTCCATAAATAGGCTATTATCAGTGCTTATATCTATAAAAACATAAAAATTGTGACATAACGGCCTCGTTTCCGGAAGTTTACTGTCACCAGATATTAATAACTCGTTTCTCTCGTTTCAGGTATGCTCAAATGCTTTCGCACCATAGTATAATTCAATATTTTACAAACGGTCAGTGCCGGGATCACTGTCTATTTTCTGAGGATACCTGATACAGGCAGAACGCGTTGTTACATATGGTGAGAATAAGGTTCGGCAACAAAGGCTGTGTATCTTATCTCATCCTTAAAAGTGGTTGCTGCATCTGTCGCTGATATAAAATAGAAGACTTTTTACATAAAATATGTAATAGTATGTCTTAGTATAGTTTTTTACTCACTCAGTACTGTCGTAAATACTATTTTTCTGCTAAGTTTTAATATAGGGCTGATATTTTTTTACGATGCTAAAGAGTAAGTGAAAAATTATATTCAGTCCTAACCCTATTGTACATTTTATGTATTTATACCTACAAGCACTGATAATTCTTATATGAAGATACTGCATGAAATTGAGCATTGCTAGAAACCTTAATACGCTGGTTTGGGCCTCAGTCTGGAGACTGGTTTAATGCAGCTCTCCACCCAACTCTATCCTGAGCAAGCCTCTTCATCTCCTCATAAGAATGGCAACCCATATCTATCTGAACCTGCTAACAGTATTCGTCTCTTGCTCTCCCTCTGTGAATTATACCTCACAAACTTTCCCTGCCGCGGTGGAGTAGCCGAGCGGTCTAAGGCGTCTCGCTGCGGAGCGCGCGGTTGCTCGCCGTCGGAGGTTTGAATCCTCCCTGGGGCATGGGTGTGTGTGTCTCGCGCAGAATTTCCGTGACATTCTCTTCACTATATCGCGACATTACAAAACGAGCTGCCCTTCTCTGAACTTTCTCTATATCCCATCTCCTTGGGAAGGATCCTACAAAGCACAGCAAGACAGCAAAATCAGTCGGACAAGTTTAGTGTAGGCTGTTTCTTTAGTTGAACCGTTGCATGTTCTAAGTGTTCTGCCAATGAAACGTAGCATTTGGTTCGCCTTCCAACGTTATTTTCTGTGTGTTCTCTCCATTTAAAGTTGTTCGTTATTGTAATTCCCTGGTATTTAATTAAATTTACGGCCTGTAGATTTGACTAATTTATCCTGTAAATGAAGTATAACGTATTTCTTTTAGTACTCATATAGATAACTTCATAAAATATTTAGTGTCAACTGCCTATTCTTGTAGCTTGAAGATATCTAAATCGTTTTGCAGCTGCTTTTGATATTCGGGTGTCTTTGCTAACCGATAAACGAACATTCAAAGAGACTTGATCAGATTGTCTCCTAAATCGAATATAAAGATAAGGAACAATAGCGGTCCTAAAACTCTTCCCTGGGGAACGCCAGGTATCACTTCTGTTTTAGTCAATGACTATCCGTCAAGTACAATAAATTCTACCTTTCTAACAGGAAACTGCGAATTCAGTCGGACAGCTGTGGCGATATTCCACAAACAGGCAATTTGATTACAAGCCGTTTGCGAGGTACACTGTCAAGAGTTCAGAAAATCTTGAAATAGGGAACCGGTTTGAGATCCCTTGTAGATAGAACTCGTCACCTCATGTAAGTAAAGGGCTAGTTGTGTTTCACAATAAAGATACTTTCTGAATATTTGTTGACTGTAGGTCGATTTAGATGTTTGACAAAAGTATTTATTATAAAGTTTTCTTTTTCTAAAATTAATATTCGATGTTAATAAATTTCTCTTCTTCAGAAACGCTTTTCTTTTCAATACATTCTGCATTTTATACCATCTGTGCTGGACCATCGTACGTTATTTTACTGCGCACAGGACAGAACTAGTCTACCACCTCTATTATCTCGTTACCTAATGTAATTTCCCCAGCATAGCTTGATTTTCTTAACCTACATTCCATTTCCCTTGTTTTGTTCTTGTTAATGTTCATCTTACACGATTCTTTTGAGATACTGACCATTACGCTCAACTGCTCTTCCAGGGCCTTTGCTGTCACAGTTACTACACAGTGAAGTCTATTACAGAGCACACGTATAGTTAGGACGTATGTTTCTTCCGGCGACACAGAAAGTACACTTCTGGCCATTAAAATTGCTACACCACGAATATGACGTGCTACAGACTAGAAATATAACCGGCAGGAAGAAGATGCTGCGATATGCAAATGATTAGCTTTTCAAAGCATTCACACAAGGTTGGCACCGGTGGTGACACCTACGTGCTGACACGAGGAAAGTTTCCAACCGATTTCTCATACACAAAAAGCAGGTTGATAAAGGTCGGATTCTAGCCTATAATGATTGCGGTTTATTGTATCGCGACATTGCTGCTCGCGATCCAATGACTGTTAGCAGAATATGGAATCGGTGGGTTCAGGAGGGCAGTACGGAACGCCGTGCCGGATCCCAACCTCCTCGTATCACTAGCAGTCGAGATGACAGGCAACTTCTCCGCATGGCTGTAACGGAACGTGCAGTCACGTCTCGATCCCTGAGTCAACAGATGGGAACGTTTGCAAGACAACAAATATCTGTAAGAACAGTTCGACGACGTTTGCAGCATCATGGACTATCAGCTCAGACCATGGCTGCGGTTACCCTTGACGCTGCATCACAGACAGGAGCGCGTGCGATGGTGTACGCAACGACGAATCTGGGTGCACGAATGGCAAAACGTCTTGTTTTCGGAGGAATCACGGTTCTGTTGATACAGCACCATGATGGTCGCATCCGTATTTGACGACATCGCGGTGAACGCACATTGCCATACTGGCATGATGGTATGGGGTGCGATTGGTTACACGTCGCGGTCACCTCTTGTTCGAATCGACGGCACTTTGAACAGTGACCGTTACATTTCAGATGTGTTCCTACCCGTGGCTCTACGCTTCATTCGACCCCAGCGAAACCCTACATTTCAGCAGGATAATGCACGACCGCATGTTGCAGGTCCTGTACGGGCCTTTCTGGATACGGAAAATGTTCGACTACTGCCCTGCCAGTCAATACTCTTGATGAACTGTGGTATCGTGTTGAAGCTGCATGGGCATCTGTACCTGTACTCACCATCCAAGCTCTGTTCGACTGAATACCCTGCCGTATCAAGGTCGTTATCGCGGCCAGAGGTGGTTGTTCTGGGTGTTGATTTCTCAGGATCTGTGCATCCAAATTGCGTGAAAAAGTAATAACATGTCATTTCTAGTATCATATATTTGTCCAATGAATACCCGTTTAATTATATGCTTTTCTTATTTGTGTAGCAATTTTAATGGTCAGTAGTGTACCTCCTCAAACAGGGTAACGCGGCTTGCAGAGTAAAAGATTAGCAAAAAAATGTTCAAATGTTAGTATAGCTTAAGGGACTTAACTACGGGGTCATCAGTCCCTAAACTTACAAACTACTTATGAACTAGCTACAACCAAGGACGGCACAAATATCCATGCCCGAGGGGGTATTCAAACCCCCGACCGTAATGGCCGTGCAGACCGTGACTGTAGCGCTTCAGTGCCCGCGGCCACCGCGGCCGGCAAAGATTAGCATCCGCGGACCATTGGTCGCGCTGCGTCCATATAGACGGTCCGAGATCAAGGTGGCCTGTAACGCCCTCAGTTGGGTACGCAGTTGGGGACAGCTTGAGCACACAGGCAGCTAGCCACCTGGGGTGCGATCGCTATCAGTCCTGACCAGCTGCCGGGTATTCAGTTACTCGTGAGCAACAGTGGCACACGCGCCAGCCACTCTACTGCGACAGCCTCTCTTTCAAGGGACTACGACAGCCGGCACAAATGATTAGCCTTTACACAATAAAAAACGCTTCTTCAAGTTATTAATCTTATGTCCGGTTAGATGCAGCACCACCCCTCCCCGCCCCTTAAAAATTCCTCTCTTGATGATAATTAGAAAAGTGCGTAGCTTAGCTCGATTTCACTCTTTGTAGCTTAAGCTGGAAGGCACAAATCTTCACCTCCAGTTCATTAAATGTTCAAATGTTTGTATAGTCTATGGGACTTAACTACGGGGTCATCAGTCCCTAAACTTACAAACTACTTATGAACTACTTACGAACTAGGACGGCACAAATATCCATGCCCGAGGGAGGATTCGAACCCCCGACCGTAGTGGCCGTGCAGATCGTGACTGGAGCGCCTTAGTATCCTCGGCCACCGCGGTCGGCCCAGTTCATTATGTAGTCTTTCTTGTATAATCTACACTTCCATGGGAGAGCCTCATTCATCTTATCTCACCCACTGAAACTATCACTGACAACCATAACCCAAGGTTTTTTCAAAACCTCCCTGTGCGTCAACAATGTTTCGTACATAGATAATTACATCTGTTAAGCTTCAGAACTAAACGCGAACAAAGGAAAATGATAGTTCTAAGCTTCTACATAGAAAAATGAATGTATGACCGTCCTCTATGTGTTCCTGAACCATTCGTCCGATTGCGACATAAATTCAGTGAGCCATTCTTCAAACGACAGTGATTATTCCTTATTTACAAACGAGTTTTGACTTGATAAACAACAAGATACCAGTGCTCGAAAATACCTTCATTTATACAGCCACTATTTGAGAATGAGAGCAGTTTACAACCTGCAACATATATCACATGTTGTTGTTGTGGTCTTCAGTCCGGAGACTGGTTTGATGCAGCTCTCCACAATACCCTATCCTGAGCAAGCCTCTTCATCTCCACATAAGAACGGCAACCTACATCTGTCTGAATCTGCTTACTGTATCCATCTCTTGGTCTTCCTCTGCGGTTTTTATCCCACACACTTTCCTCCAACGTTAAATTCACAATTGCTTGATGTCTAAGAATGTGTCCTACCAATCGATCCCTTCATTTAGTCAAGGTATACCAAAAATTCCTGTTCAGTACCTCCTCATTAGTTACGCGATCCACCCACCTAATCTTCAACATTCTTCTGTGGCACCACACTTCGAAAAGACTCTATCCTCAGCCTGTCCGCACTGTTTATAGTCCATCTTTTACTCCCATACAAGGCAACACTCCACACAAATGCCTTGAGAGAGGACTTCATTAGGCTTATATCAATATTCGATATTAACAAATTTCTCTTTTTCAAGAACGCGTTTCTACCCATTGCCATTCTGCATATTATATCCTCTGTACGGCGACCATAATTTTTTATTTTACTGCCCAAGTAACAAAACTCATCTACCTTATTTATTGCTTCGTTACCTAATCTAGTTCCTTCAGCATCACCTGATTTTCTTAGACTGCACTCCATTACCCTACTTTTGCTCTTGTTAATGTTCATCTTATATGTACCTTTCAGCACACTGTCCATTCCGTTCAATTGCTCTTCCAGATCCTTTGCTGTATCTGACAGAATTACTATGTCGTCGGCAAAAGCAATGTTTTTAATTCTTCCCCCTGAACTTTAATTCCTTCTCCAAATTTCTCCATACTTTCCTTTATAGCTTGCTCAATGTACAAATTGAATAACAATGGAGAAAGACTACAACCCTGTCTTACTCGCTTTCCAACCACTGCATCTCTTTCATGCCCTTCAACTCTGACAACCGCTGTCTGGTTTTTGTACAAGTTGTAAATAACCTTACGCTCCCTATATTTTACTCCTGCTTGCTTCAGAACTTGAAAGAGTTTATTCCAATCAACATTGTCAAAAGCCTTCTCCAGATTCTACCAGCTTTTCCATTCTTTTGTATATAATTCGTGTTAATATTGTGCAACCATGACTTATTAAACTGATGGTTCTGTAGTTCTCACACCTGTCTGCACCTGCTTTCTTTGGAATGGAAATTACAACATTTTTCTTAAAGTCTGAGGGTACTTCGCCTGTCTCATACATCTTACACACCAGGTGAAACAGGTTTGTCATGGCTGGTTCTCCCAGAGACTTCAGTAGCTTTGAGGGAATATCATCTACTCCAGGGGCCTTGTTTCGACTTAGGTCTTTCAGGGCTCTGTCAAATTCTTCTCGCAGTACAGTATCTCCTATTTCATCTTCATCTACATCCTCTTTCCTTCCTACAATATTGTCTCGAAGTTCATTTCCTTTGTAGAGCACCTCTATATACTCTTTCCACCTTTTAGCTTTCACTTCTTTGCTGAGAACTGGTTTTCCATCAGTGTTCTTGATTTTCATAGAGCTGTTTTTCTTATCTCCAAATGTTGCTTTTATTTTCCTGTAGGTTGTATCTGTTTTTCACCTACTTATACATTATTCTACATCCTTGCACTTGCCTTCTAGCCACTCCTGCTTAGCCATTTTGCACTTCCTGTCAATCTCATTTCTTAGTCGTCTGTACTCCATTTTGCCTGTTTCATTTACTGCATTTTTATATTTTCTTCTTTCATCAATTAAATTTAGTATCTCCTGTGATATCCAAGGATTTTTTGTAGGTCTTGCCTTTCTACCTATTTTGTCCTCTGCTACCTTCACTATTTCATCTCTCAATGCTACCCATTCCTTCTCTACTGTTTTATTTTCCCCTGTTTCTGTCAATTGTTGCGTAAAGCTCCCTCTGAAATTCTTAAGAACTTCAGGTTCCTTCAATTTATCCAGGTCCCATATCCTTATTTTCCTACCTTCTTGTAGTTTCTTCAGTTTCAGCCTACAGTTCATAACCAACAAGTTATGGTCAGAGTCTATGTCTTACTATTATAAAATCTATTTGGTATCTCCCGGTGTCTCCTTGTCTCTTCCACGTATACTACCTTCTTTTGTGATTCTTAAACCAGGTGTTTGTTATAACTAAATTATGTTCCCTCAAAATTCTACCAGGCGGCTGCCTCTTTCATTCCTTTTGCCCAAACCATATTCACCTACTATCTACCCTTCCCTTCCTTGTCCTACTACCGAATTCCAGTCTCCCATAACAAATAAGTTTTCCTCTCCCTTAATTGTCTGACTAATTTCCTTTAGCTCCTCATGTATTTCTTCGATCTCTTCATCATCGGCAGAGCTAGTTGGCACATAAACCTGTACTACTGTTGTCGGTGTTGGCGTCGTATCTATCATGACTACGGTAATGGGATCACTGTGTTGCTCATAGTAGTTTACCCGCATTCCTATTTTCTTATTCATAATCAGACCTACTCCTGTAACACCCCCAACTGATTTTGTATTCATAATCCTGTACTCACCTGACCAGAAATCCTGTTCGTCTTTCCACCGAACTTCACTAATCCCCACTATATCTAAATTCAACCTTCCATTTCCCTTTTTTAAATTTTCTAGCTTCCCTACCCGATTAAGGGATCTAACATTCCACGCTCCGATCCATAGAATGCCAGTGTTGTCTTTCGTAATGATCACATCCTCCTGAGTAGTCCCCGCCCTGAGATCCGAACGGGGGACTATTTTACCTCCGGAATATTTTACCCGAGAGGATGCCATCATCATATGTTCATACAGTAGAGCTGCATGTCCTCGGGAAAGGAAACGGCTGTAGTTTCCCCTTGCTTTCAGCCGTTCGCAGTAATTGTGTGGCAAAGCCGCATTAGCTGATGTTACAAGGCCAGCTCAGTCAATCATCCAGACTGTTGCCCCTGTAACTACTGAAAAGGCTGCTGCCCCTCTTCTGGAACCACACGTTTGTCTGGCCTCTCCACAGATACCCCTCCGCTGTGGTTGCACCTACGGTACGGCTATCTGTATCGTTGAGGCACGCAAGCCACCGCACGTCGACAATGTCTGCGGTTCATGAGAGTGGATAACACATGTAATTTCAAATATTTACAAAAAATTCTCCCTTAAATCTCCACCTTACCCCACAAAATGATGAAAAGAAAATTGTCTATCCCTTACTAAATTTATCGGTCTGCATGTCATAAAACTGCCGCATCAGACTTCATGCTATAATGTATTACTTCGTTACTGTTGACTGTAACACTGCAGAGCCTAATACCGTGTAGGTACGCGGAAGTGGCGAAACACGACGTGGCATGGGCTCGACTAATGTGCTTGAGTGAACAGAAGTCATGCATTCTACAGCGATATTCATAAACTGGTAGGAGTATTATTATTTATTTATTTATTTCTCATCTATAATCCTGCTACCTTTTAATGTAAAGCATGACGTACATTTGTAGTTTGATGTTACATATTTTAAGTATTTGAAATAGATAGAGATAAGAGGGAAAAAAACAAAAAAATATATAAAAACACAATTGCTTACATTTGTTGCTACAATTATAATATAATAAATTACAATTCGTGTATTTTACAATAAATTAGATGTAGTGGAGAACACAAAAACATGATTAGTTACATGGTTAACATTACCTGACATAGTCGGGTTTGGAGGCGATCTGATCGTTTTATATTTTCAAATGAAAATGCAAAGATCACACATTAATAATTTATTCACTGACGACCGGTTTCGGTGAACTGTGTCACCATCATCTGGTAAAATATGTATTACAAGCTGGTCATCTTGTTAAAAAATTGGGTATAAAATAACAAGTGCAACATTGCACTTAGTCACTGTGTAAAAAATACACAAGTTAAAAGCATGACAGCTTGTAATATGTATTTGATCAGATGATGGTGACACAGTTCACCGAAACCAGTCGTCAGTGAATAAATTATTAATGTGCGATCTTGGAATTTCATTTTGAAAACTATAGTTACATGGTTGTTATACACATGTCGAAATGCAATGTATTCTGAAATTTGTTAATTGTAATTATGGGCTAAACAATGTATTAGAAAGAAATTGTATCTAAAAATAAGGGTTTTTCTGTCTTTATGGTTAGCTGCATTGTACTGTGCTTGGCGTTGAGTACCTTGGAAAGTTTCCTTCAAGCCACCGATCACCCAGCACAGTTTCCATGCTTTGATGATATTAGTCTCTTTTCTTTATATATATATATATATATATATATATATATATGTCTTGTGTCTTAGGTGTTAATATCCACATTAATTTAAAGAAGGTCCCCTGTCAGTGTTGAGTCTCACGTGTTTCACTTCCTACATTTGTGAAAGTTTCATCGCCATCTTCCTCATCTGTTTGTTTCCCAACTCTGCGGAGCATACGGGCACGTCTCCTGTAGGGCCTTGTCCTTTTGTATTCTTCATAGGTCGCATTGGATATCTTGTATGCTAGTGTGTTGAGTTGTGTCCATTTTTTGTTCGTCTCTTATTATGTCATATATCGTATCGTGTGTTGTAAAGTCGAGCTGCTGTGTGTCTCTAACGTGTGTGTATCGTCCGCAGAGTAAGATGATGTGTTCAGGGGAGCCTTCGGTGTTTCGGCAGGTGCAAGTGTTGGTGTCGCCCAATCCCATTCGGAACAGGTGAGTGGGATGTGGACCATGTCCTGTAAGGAAGTGAACCATACCGCCGCTGTGCTCGATATGCTTCATCCTTTTTCTTTCTCTAATGTCTGCTAGCAGTGTATATAGTCTATGTCCCTTGTCGCAGGCCTCCCATTCCTGTTGCCATGTGTCCGTTCGCCATGTTCTCAGTTGGCGGTTTGTTTCGATATGTGTGCCCGTTATTTCATGCACTTCGTCTAGATTCCCCATTTGAAGCCAGTACGCTGCATCTCTATATCTTATTGTGATGTCAACTGGACAGATAACGAGAAGGACGCATAGCGTTTCTATCGGTGTTGATTTGAATGCACCTGTAAGTTTTAATAATACACATCTCTGCCCGCGTCTCACAACTGTTTTGTTGGTTACTAGGCTCAAGCTTTGAGCATAGATACTAGTTGCAAAGCATAGTACTGACTCGAAGAAAGCACAGTGATATGTTCGTATAGTTGACTGAGGCAGTCTGTAAGTGGTTGAGTTAAGCTTTGCCAACTTGTGTGATATTTTCTCTGCTTTGTCTGTGGTTATTTTTTCGTAGAAATTTTGTCTTTCATCAATGTGGACACCAAGATAGCGTGTGAATACTGTTCGTTTCATTTTTGTGTTGTCTGATTTTACTGATGGGTTTCGTTGGAATGACCCTTCGAGTAGTGGTAGGAGTACGGGGAGTGAAGATCTCTTCTGAAGAGCACGATGCAAGGCATCCCAGATATGCTCCAAAATGTTCATGTCTGGTGAGATTGGCGGCCAGCGGAGGTCTTTGAAGTCAGGGGAGTGTTCCTGGAGCCACTCTCTACCAATTATGGACGCATTATCCTGATGGAATGGCCCACGTTCATCGGAATGCAGAACGGACATGAAGGATGCAGATGATCAGCCAGGATCGTACGTGTCACCTATCAGAGTCGTGTATAATCGTATCGGAGTCCCATATTATTCCAACTGCATGCGATCCATAGTATTACAGAGCCTCCTCCAGCTTACATCCAGGGTCCATAGATTCACGAGGTCCACTTCATAATCGCACATATCCAAGAGCTCGATAATCCTCAGACCAGGAAACACGAATACAGTCATTAGAAGTTCAATGCCGTAGTTGACGGGACCAGGCGAGGCGAAAAGCCTTCGAATCCGAAAGCCCTTATTGATGAACTTCACTTGAGTGCTTCGCTCGCTGACACTTGTTGATGGCTCACCACTGAAATGTTCAGAAGGGTTGCACTTCCGTATCGTTGAACGATTCTCTTAAGTCTTGCTGGATCTTTTCCTGGGCGCAGCGATGTCGAATATTTGAAGTTTTACCGGATTCCCGATACTGACGCTGAATTCGTGAAAAGTCGTATGGGAAAATCCTCACCGCATCGATATCTAGCAGATACTACGTCCCATCTCTCGTGCGCCCACCAAGCAAGGTGGCGCAGTGGTAACACCCTGTAATACCCTGGAATTGCATTCGGAAAGACGGAGGTTCAAATCCACCTACGGCCATTCAGATTTAAGTTTTCCGTGATTTCCCTAAATCGCTTCAGGCGAATGCCGGGATGGTTCCTTTCAAAGGTCGTGGCATATTATCTTCTCCATCCTTACCCAAAAATCCTAGTGAGAGCTGCGTCTCTAATGACCACGCTTCCTTCATTTTACTGTCGCGGCGACAACACCAGCATTTAACTCACTTAAATCGTGATAGCCCTCTATCGCAGCGGTAGTATCCGATCCAAGACTGCTCCAAACAACTGTTGTCTTATATGGGCGTGGCCGATCGCAACGCCGTCCTCAGAGTGTTTAAGTGTCTCTATGTTTGCACATGCATATCAGATTCTTTGGCTCTTTAGTGTAATCTGCATACATTAACGACATAAATAACTAAACGTCCCCGAAGATTTATATCGTTCTACGATACTTAATTCAGCAATATGACTAAAACATTTAGATGCACGAAAGGATGCCCCGTCAGGTATAATTTTTAATTATTTTTTTCTGTTAAAACAATTCGCAACTTATTTTGCAAACGTATAAAAACCACGGGCGTGTACTAATGCACCATCATATCAAAATTCCAAAGAAATCGTCGAGAACTTTCAGATATTTCCAATTGAAAACATTTGCAACTTTTGTTCTTTTGATTTTAATAGCAAATCTGAGACCGTTCCTGATTGATATATTTGAAATTTTGACACAAAGTTTCATTACAACGGATATCAGGTAGAACAAGTTAAATTACAATTCTTTTACTTCCAGACTTCCCCTATATTTTCCTTATTAGACTCTGTCTAGCTTTGTCTAATATGAGTGTTACTTCTTCAAAGTTATTTGTCCAATGTAATCCCGAGGTATTTAGTTTCGTCGGTCAGTGCCCACCATACCGTCAGCTGACGTGTTCTTTTCGTTGTTTCGTCTTTGGCGATGTTCCTGTGTCTAAAATATTATAAGCTGAGGTTTGGTCGGAGTGTTTGTAATTATGGTTTTGTTCGTTGGTTGATGATGGCAGAAATTGGTCCTGAATCTCAGTACGTCGTATCATCGGCATAACAATCCCAATAGCGAGACGATACATTGATTTTGTATGGTTATAATTGTCTGACCGAGGTAAACCTTCCCACAATGGCAAGGGATTTTGTATACCCCGGGCCTCCTCAGTCCTAAATCATCCTTCACTGGGCCCATTGAGAGCACCAATCTTGGCTGGCGCACGAAAAATATATTTGATATCATATCCTTTTAAAAGTCTGCCTGTTTTTGAAGATATGCTTCCAGAAAAAAGTAGGAAAGCTAGTGAGTTACTGATGTATTTTAAGGGTTCCCGCGAAGGTCCAGACTGGAAGGCACAACAGATCTGTTTGTATATCCATTCTGCTTGAACTCGCCTCTAAGATGGTCCAGCTCTGTTGTCAATCTTTCTGTGTCTGAAATGGCAAATGTTGTTTTTGCTAACGTTTGCAGGACACCAGTACAATAGTAAGAAGGACGATAGCTTGTTGCATGCAAGTAGCGATCCGTGTGCGTTGGCTTCCTGTAATGGGAGATTGGGTCACACTGTTTACAGGAATGTCACTGTCTACATATAATTCGATATGGTGTGTGGTGGAAGATAATTTACTTGCAGAATTGGAAACCTTTGTGCCATTTTATGCCAGTCTGGCACTCTTTACTTTCAAAAGAAGAGGACGACCACAGTGTACGTAATATTTGGTACGGTGCATGGCGAAGGAAACCTTACAACAGACATAGACACCATTTGACATTTGACGGATCACCGTGAAAGTTTCCGCGGATAAGTTTTTTATGTTCTGAGAGACACGGTACGGTACTTGACGGAGGGTGTCTTGAAACAAACTTCGACAAGGTTTCACAGATTATTATGAAAGTTGACAAATATATGTAACTGTTCATCGACGCAAGGAGGACGAGAAGGCTTGAGAGAAACTTAGGAGGATATAGAGTAGGAGAATGTAGGCCGAGAGAGGGGAAGGAGACAGGGGAGAGAGGGGGAGGAGATGGGCCGAGAGGGGAGAAGGAGGGACTGACAGAAAGGAAGGAGAGGAAATTGTGGACTTTTGACAGGAGCAGATGAACAGAGATGTAGAGCATTGTGAAAAGAGTGAAGAGGAAGAAGCAAATGGACTAATGCAAGATTTTAGCACATAGCGTAGTAAATGTTATTGTGAATGACATGTACCATCGCTTATAACAGGACAGGAGGGAGGGGGATGCAGAGAGTGGGAGGAGGAGGAGATGGTGGCGGAGGAGGATATGGATAAAGAGAGGGAATGTAGGAGATGGTGAACTGAGAAAGGTTAAAATGAAATAGGAAGATGAGATGGAGAGAGGGGGTGTGGGTAGACAGACGGTGAGGAAGAGACAGACAGAAAGACGACGAGGAGATCAACAGAGTAGGGGAGATGAACTAACTGAAGATTTCAATATCTGTACGTTCATTCGACGTTCTGACATTTCCCGAAAATCGTTTCTGTGTGTGTTACCTTTAAGGAAATAAAAGGGGTGTTACGTGATTCATCGTGTATATACATGGTGAACAGCAGTAATTTTAAAAAAGTAATAATAAAAATAAAAAATAAAAAAAATTGAAAAGAAAGAAAGACGAACTTCAAGGGGATGTTGAAGGGAACCTGTGGATAAAATTCTACCTGGGAATCCGGGATCGGAAATGGCATCCAATGACGCGAACAGCACTTCTTCAACTTCAATCTCTTCTACTGCAAGCTCTTTGATTTCTTAATTTTTGGAGGGGTACTATGTACCAAAAATGCCAAAATTCATCTTTAGATGGGGTCTTTAATAGTATACTTTATGAGATGGAAACACGTCTGTATATCTTTGGTGCAATAATAATTAAGTTGGTAGTAGGTTGCTACTACGCTCGAAAGATATACAGATGTGTAAGATATCATTGATTCGTTTCGCGTAGGTCATTGTTTGGCCAGAGACGAACACTCCAGTTTTTGGTGTCGTAGAGGGGCCGTCTGATCCAAAGTTGCGGCAGACACAACTCTCCAGGCTGAGATATTGAATAGTGAAATGGTCTGATCCGTATGGATGTGAGACACTAATTGTTATCATCTTTTTCACCTAACATGGAAAAAGAATACTTGGTAGATAATTCTATTTCGATAGGTGATTCTTTCACTACAAAAAATTGTTACACAATTACAATTTTTGTATTGTCACACAATTACAATTTTTTGTAGTGAAAGAATCACCTAACGAAACAGAATTATCTACCAAGTATTCTTCTCCAATGTTCGGTGGAAAAGAAACATTTTATTGAACTACCTCAGAAATTTCGACGTTTATATAGTAGAATCAAATACAGTGGTGGTGTTAATAGCTTCCCTAGCCCTAGTGATAACTGGTATTGACAAACAACTCTTCAAGTAACACTTATTGTTGTGCCCACACAGCCAATCCTTTTTAGTATTCACACGAATCACGAGACAGTCACTTATTCTTTCAAAAAAGATATACATAAGAATCTTCATAATATTCAATACAACAAATCACAGATTTGTATCATCTAACTACTGTCACACTGACTACTACTCTTAACAACAATTATTGAAACTACAATAATTGTGTAACAGAGTTCACCATGAAATAAAAAAGTTCCTATTAAAAAAAAAAAGTATCCTGGCAGGAAGTCGACAGACCATACTTGCCTGGCGATTCCTTCTGGCTAATCTCGTTCTGAAACTCAGAGTTCGCCGGAACTTACCTTTCTTTGCCTTATTTTATAGCTGGAACAGATGGTATCAATCAGGGTTTACCGTCCCTGCGAATCAGACCATTTCACTGTTCAGATTCTCAGCTTGGAGTGTTGTGTCTACCGCCACTGCGGATGAGACGACCTCTCTCTACGACACCCAAAACCGGAGTGTTGGTCTCCGGCCAAAAAATGACCTCCATAAGACTAACTAATGATATAATTATACATCTATATATCTTTGGCGCTTAGTAGTAACCTACTACCTAGTTAAATATTATTGTACAAGGGACATACAGGCGTGTTTCAAGCTATGAGCATTTGCGAAGTAGAAGAGATTTGTTCCACAGTAAAGAAGATGGATTGCTCATAGCTTTTAAGACATGCATTTTAGACCCCACGTCTACTGTATTTTTTCCCTTGAATACCTCCTCTTAAAATATGAAAAACAACGAGCATGTAGCAAAAGAGATTTCGTTCATAATATTGAAGGTGAATTAGTGGACATCTCATCATCTTACAGATATTTACGGACCTGTGTTCTGATGCAAAACGTGACATAGTTATTTCCCTCTGCATTCTGTTACGCAGCACCGGCATTCTTCATCTTACGTATACAAATTTACAGTTGACTAGTGATCTTCTGACAGGCTGCATGATGAAAACTGATATCCGTTCCGTCAGATACATGATATGTCTTTGCTACTTCCATCATAAATTCGATACAAATATGCTTCCGGTACTGTACAATTACTTTCGTAGGAGGCCTGCTTTCATATTGATTTCTATTACCAGCGGTGAAATTCTCTTACAGTGCCAGGATTGGACCTGCCTACCACACATCTCAAAAGCATGCGTTAATGGGCACCGGTACAGAGATGGGAAAAATTTACATGCAGGACCGAGGATTATGGCAGGACCGTTTATCGTTCCTATTATAAGGCAGCGGCAGTAAATGTGGGAATGTCCCACGAAATAATGACTGTAGAAAAAGTGGGTGATGGAGCATTGTCTATGGCCGGCTCGACAGCGATCAAAGCTCCCCTTAATCGCATACTGGCGGCTAATTTATTTGGTGGTTTCCGCGCACTGTTCGCTGAAACCGCGACCGAGGTGCATAGGATTGCAACGGTTGCATCAATCATGCAGATGATTTCCGGCTATCAGAAGTCATCAGGCGGCAGCGACGTGCCGTAATGGTATGCGCGACGCGCGCGACCACATAACAAGACGGCGCCCGCCCCTGCTGCCCACAGAGCAACCCCCCCTCCCCTCCAACAACCACCCAATCATTCACCCTCACCCCCCACCACCGCGCGACCGCCGGCTCCGTGCTCCATACCGCGTGGCGTTTGCAATAAATGATTATTAACCGGAGCTGAAATTGCGTGCACAGTGTCTGACACATCATATCCCCCCCCCCCCCCCCACTGAAAATGGCTGACATGAGTGTGGTTACGTTAACTATGATTTTGCAGCCGTTTGAGGGGATGACGATCGGCGTGCGCGTTTAACGACGGTATTAACGAGTAGAGCCTTGCTCCTCATTGCACCGGAATTTGTCGGACCGACTAACTTGCCCATTTCCTTTTTCCCGTTTTTAGCGCTCTGTCGAAGGTAAACTGTCTTACACACAACTTACGGGCAAAGCCTATGCATCAGTACTGCCAATCTCGGTAGACAAAATTATGGCATATTGTACTTAAAATTATCCTTTTTTTATCTACAATTATCGTATACTGAAAATCTTGAAACAAAAAAACAATAATGATGATTATAAGACGTACACAATACTTGTATTCAATCAAAAAAATGTTCTAATGTTTGTTAAGCTTAAGGGACTTAACTACGGGGTTATCAGTCCCTAAACTTACAAACTACTTATGAACTAGCTAAGACTAAAGACGGCACAAACATCCATGCCCGAGGGGGGATTCGAACCCCCGACCGTAGTGGCCGTGCAGACCGTGACTGAAGCGCCTCAGTCCCCTCGGCCACCGCGGCCGGCTGTATTCAATCACATTGTTATCTATGGTTATTGTTGCAATTGTCCTGGTCTAGTATTACTACTAGGACCATAGACCAAAGATTTAATAGACCGCGCGTGACGTCATTATACTGAAACCAACATCTAAGTCACGTGACTCGGGACAGGAAACCGCTTTCATCATTACGAGTGATGTGAAATGGAGCTGAGAGTTGCAGTTCTTATCTTTTGTAGTGGAAATTAAGATTAGAGTTTAACAATAAAGCGTCTTTTCGTATTCTTATTACACATTTATTAATACAGTTGGCGTTAGTTCTTCGCAATTCCAAATATTAAATCGATAGCTACAGTTTTTATATGTGCTTAAATGAAACATATTATCAGTTCTTTTTACAAGCAATACAACTGCATATTTAAAGAAAAGACCTATTTTCGTTGTACTGTGATTCTTTTAGTTTGACACACGAGTAGAACACGAAATATCAGTTACGATTCCTCAATGATAAATGAGAAATGTTTTGTTGTGCTTTTATAAGAGCTGAAATATGATTACGTACATAATGCTCGATTTTAACAGAATACAATCGATTATATTTTAAGACTTCTGCCAAAACGTAAAACAAGCAAAATATTGGCTGTTTACATTAAATAATAGGGTGTTGTTGTTGTGGTCTTCAGTCCGAAGACTGGTTTGATGCAGCTCTCCACAATACCCTATCCTGAGCAAGCCTCTTCATCTCCACATAAGAACGGCAACCTACATCTGTCTGAACCTGCTTACTGTATCCATCTCTTGGTCTTCCTCTGCGATTTTTACCAGTGAGGAAATATCATCGATGCAGTCTGGCAAGAAGCGATTTTATTTTTAGCCTTGTATAACGTTACTGAAAACCGATTTTCACCAGAAATGACTTTCTTGCTGACATATAAACTCGCTCAAGAGCAGCTCGAATAATCATTGCAGCGATAATCACATTCATAAGGTGCAAAAAGTAAAAGATTTATAGCGCAACACGGACACCGAAGATATGTAATTCTGTTGCTTCTAAAAATAACTGACAATACGGTACTTTTCACCTGGGCACATGTAAATACGACAATCATTGCGTTAATATTAAGATGAAATTACATTACCTTTACTAATACACGTGTAATAGGAATAAGGGCTTTATTTTTAGTGCTGAAATCAATGCATGATTTCACCTGTAAATGAGAGTAACTGCTGCTCATAATGACGAAACCTTAGTCACGTAATTCGGGGCAATGTTAGATGCTGGTTTCAAACCACAAGACAGCAGAGATAGGGACACGTGCAGTCTATGTTATCTTTGGTCTGTGACTAGGACGATTTCAAGGAAAACTTTAGGTGACGTCATACCTTGTCAAGGACGTCTACTTTTCATGTAGGAACTTGGGTATAGATTGTAGATAATATCTTTGTATTGTTTTTAGGCAAATAAGGAATATTAGAACCTCAATAGAATATTAATAAAGTCCTTCCTCAGACATACAGCCGTAGGCCATCCTAGAAAATGGTGTCGTGGGTAAGGACACCTCCTACTCAGGGCGAATATAACTAGGATAATACGTATAATATAACGTATGGTAGGTGGTAGGAGGCGGGAAGGGCGGGGAAAGCGAATAGGAATATCTTTGTCGTGTACATGATTATCTTTGGTTATTGTAGCAGTCGTCCTTATCTAGTATTACTACTAGCTGCTTGACGTGTAGATGTTGGCAATAGCGCGATTAATGGTAGGAGAAGAAGACAGCCAATCAGCAGTGGCGTTCAAATAGCCAATAAAAATCACCTTACATTTTACTCTCTGTAAGCACATTGCCGTTCTGGAAGTGAATGTATTTAATTTTTAAGAGTAACGTATTTGAAAATAGTGACATAATTATTGAAAAATTATAGATTGTACTTTCGTCGCAGGAGAAATCGCTGGAAAAGAAGTTAAAAGTGTATTGAGAACCAGTCACTACATGAGTGTAACAGTTTTAATTATTTAGCTTTGACTTAATTCACAGCGAATAAAACTTAATCCTGAATAATTGCGCTCAATTTTCATTATACCTACGTAAAACAGTTTCATCTATGTAGCGACTGTTTCTTGAGGTACTTTTCCGATCCATGACCTGGTAGCAATTTGAATTCCCGAAGATATTCAGTACTCGTATCATTCTGGTTATGGAGTACACAGAAAATCAGGGCGTGAGATGTATTATCTTTAAGGGAAATCGACAGTAAAACATTCACGAATAATATTTATTGGGCGTCATTTTGATGGGGTGCACCCAGAATGCAAGGATAAATCGAAGGATTTTTCTAGAAGGAAGTACACTGAACACAGTCGTGTGCAGAAAAGCATGATATGACATTCAAAACCAGACAACGAAAAGACACTTAAGGCATTTTACTTAACTGCGGGGTCATCAGTCCCTAAACTTACAAACTACTTATAAACTTATACTAAACACAGCACAAACATCCATACCCGAAGGAGGATTCGAACCCCCGACGGGGAACGCCTCGCGCATCGTAGCACAGCCCTCAATGCGCTTGCTCACCTGCCGCGACTGTGAAGTAATAATGATATTGTCGGCAGTATGTGAGAACAATAAATATGAATATTTAGGATAAATCCTCCAGCTCGAGGGGTAGAAATTATAACATTGCAAACTATTAAAGACGGGCCTAGCGTTTTACATAGCAATAATTAAGTCAGAAATTCATCTATAATATGCATACGTATCAGATAAAAGTCTTTGAGTCACTAACAGAAAATGAAATCAAGCAAAAGGTCACACGAGAATAATGTCTCAGAAGACTAACATTCACAAAAAGCCTGTATAAATTTTTGAAAAATCGGAGGCGAAATCAAAAAATGTTCAAACATTTGTTAAGCTTATGGGACTCGGGGTCACCAGTCCCTAAACTTACAAACTACTTATAAACTAACTTGTACTGATGACAGCACGAATATCCATACCCGATGGAGGATTCGAACTCCCCGACGAGGAACGGCCTCGCGCATCTAAGCATAGCGCATCAATGCGCTCGGCCACTCCGCCGCGGCAAGGCGAAATTAAGTGCTGTTGAGAAGCACAAGAAATAGTGGGAAATGCATTAATAAGCAAGAAATTGAACAGTAAAACAAAAGTAATGGGTGATAAAGTTTCAAAAAGACAGCGAAGGAAAAGACAATGAGAAAAGAGTAAAAAAAGAAATTTAGCAGATGATGGAATATTGGAGGAATCATATAGCACACTTAGCTGGTTAAACGTGTTTCTTGTCTGTAGCGAAAGAAGACGGTTTTATAAAGTGGCGTAAAGAATCGTGTACAATCTAAAAAGAGACGACATGATGAGATAAAATAATAAAAATTTCTAAGATTTTTGTACGATAGTTGGTCTTAGAAATAAAGTTTAGTAAAATATAATGATTGTTTCAATAGGCAGTTTTGGCTGATGAGAGCTAATTAATTATGTGTGACGTGTGTGGGGGAATTTATTTTGCCATCAATCACACGGCGTAACCGCAGCGGTGGCAGCTCCATTCTGTGTGCGGTATTAATTATTACCATAAAGGGTCGCTTAACCGCGCAGCCAACCCACGCACGTGCACACACACACACACACACACACACACACACACACACACACACACCAAGCTGTTTGCGTTCTGCCGCGTGGCGTAGTTTTAACGTCCGCAAGCTCATGTTATTCGGGCGACCGCAAGCGATAGTGGTCCCATAATTGACAGGACAAACGGGCCACGCATGCGCACTCGCTGCGGCTATTTTGGGCGTCACGACAAACAGCCCTGGTCATTCCTCGAGTCTGCTTCCTAATATACGCATTTTTGTTTCCCTATAAGCGCAGAAATGTAACAGAAAGACACTGTACTTTTACTCACAAATTCAAATCTGTTAAAAAACATTAACAGTGGTCGAAAAGTAAGTCCCAGTAAGTCAGGATACATTAGATATATTTGTACTCTTTTAGGTAGTAGGAATGATTTATGTGCAAAAATAAAGGAAAAAATTGAAAAATACTGTAACATTAAGTATCTTAAAATTAGTTTCCAGAATAGAGGATCAGGTAAGATATACACAATATTCATATGGTAAAGGATTTGATTCAGATATTGGTTACAATTGTAATTTATGTGTTGTACAGTAGAAAATTTTGCTGTCTCAACTCTTTACTTGAGGTTTACATGGCGTTTACTTAGTGCGATGCACCATGGGGCCACCATAAGACTGAAAAACTAATAGGGTGTGCGATCACCTCAGACGGCCAGTACAGTTGCATAGCGGCACCTTATGGACAGTGCGAGATTATCAATCAGTTCTTGAGGAATATTTCGCCATTCTTCCTTAATATCCAGCATTGAAACCGTTGTCGGAGGTGCTGTTCTGGCTGCAGTGCCTCAACCAAGTGCGTCCCAGATATGCTCAGTTCGGTTTAAGTCAAGCTGGTTACTCCATTCAATTAATTTCCTCAGCTTCAAGCATATTGGCCACTAGTGCACCTCTGTGGGGACCAGCGTTATCGTCCATATGAAGGAACCCATTTCTCGGCGTAAGGCGCAAGGATTTCGTCTCTATACCTTAGTCCAGTCAAAGCACTATTCTAAACTATACAGAGTCCCGTACGTCCGACAATACTGGATCCTGCCCACACCATTCGCCCACCACCATGATATGGTGATGATTCACGCACATAAGGGGGATCGATGAGAGTAACATGTCCTCTCCAGATGAGGGAATTACGATTGTCCTGCTGAACACAAAATCTTATCTCATCAGTGAACAGAACATAGCGCCATTTATTACGACTGTAATCCTGAAGTTCCCCCGACCAACTTCTGCAGGCAAAATGGTATCGTGGTTTTAATGAGAGACACACCATAGAGGCGTCCTGTTTCTGCCTGGAGGCCACGTTGCAACTGAGTTGCATTGAGCCTCCTGTCTCGACAGGCTGTTAACCGGAGATAACGGTCATCTCTTGCTGATTATATCCTTAGACGACCTTGACCTTGACACGATATATCGCGCCATCTGGTATTGAATAGTAGTAATAGTTCGTCCTACGTTGAATTATGTGTTTATTCTATGTAGTTTTGTTTCTCTTTTAGCACTGACAACTCTAAGCAAACGCCACTGCTCTCGGTCACTTAGTGCATGCCATTTGCTGCTCGGTGGTGAGAGGTAACCCAGAAATTTGGTATTCTAGGCTCAATATTGACACTCTTTCTCTGTTAATACGTTCTAGGCTGTTAATCTCCGCCATGCCGCTGAACGCCCATTGTAATTTTCCTTGTGCCTTGAGGCAGAGCCCAAAGTGCTTGATCACCAGTATTTGCACCATTGTACTGGATAAAATTCCAAAGCTCTCCGCAGTGTCCCATGGTGTGAGTGCATGAGACACTTTTGATGGTGATCCGTCTTTCATATAGAGATGTTAACCCTAGAATGCTACACTTATATTCATCGACGGGTCTGCTTCTCTGGGGTACAGGTGTACCCCACATAAGGACGGACTTTGAAAATAATTACATCTTTTTTATTTCAAAGTGATATAATAAACACTTAAGTCATAATTCAGAAGAAATCCCGTAATATAAAGTAAATTCCGATACTGAAGACACGATGGACACTCTTTTCTTCGATGGCCAAACAACTAAATTTCTTAAAAATGGCGTAGGTAACTGAATTTTCGGTCTAGAACTATTGGGCAGGAAACACACCGCCCTATTGTGGATCCTGAAATCACTTTGGCTTCTTCTTTCTTCGGCAGATTCAAAATAAGGCTGATAGTTTGACGGAGTTTTTTCTTGGTTTCCCCAAACGTCTTAACATATGTGGTCGTATGATATCTACAACCAATCTCTTTAGGTAAAATCCACTGTTCCCTCTCAGTAGTAACATAGAGTTGTATCCTCCTCCTTTGTAAGGTCGGAAGTGTTTTCAAAAGGTCATATCTTTTTACCTAACAAAAATCAATTTACAAATAATTTTCCATTATCCACTGTAATTGTTGAAAACAATAGGTAAGTTAAGCTCACTAAGCATTGTGTATTTTTTTTTTTACAATGTAGTATAAATATACTATACTTTATATTTATGGGTGTAAAGAACCTTAGTACTAAATCTTCTTAGATACATTATGCTCAATGGAATGCACCTGTACCCCAAACGCTAAATAACGCAAAAATCATATACAATGTTGACGGTTTGAAGGTCACACCCGTACTGGGACACTGGTTACCCCATTAGCATTCCAGCGTTAAACTCTGCGGTCCCCTTTTTGCTTTACGAGGGAGTAAGCTATGCGCCGGCACGGGGTTTCATACTCTCTCAACATTAGCACGAAGATGACATTACATAACACACTACACAGAGACGTCAGTATATAGTTCTCATACATCGCGAAGGAAAGGTGCCTGCGGGCGCGAAGAACAGGGAAAAACCTCTCCAATTAGGCAGCTGAACGTGCCCTTCGGGGTCTCCTAGCCATTCACTTGAATGACCAGAATACAAATTACAGCTATGAAAATGGACCACCCTTATATTCGTACATGTCCAAGTGAACATGGTACTGCCGCCATAAATATGTGTACAGATAGAAATACAATACACTGCTTCTTGAAAGACAGTTTCCACTCATTCCAAACACTAAACGTAAGTGTAGACCGGATGTGGCTCCAATTCAAAGAAGTGGTATCGACAGAAATTGACAGTTTCACACTAAATTAAATTATAAAAGAAGGTGGTGAACCCCCTTGGTACGCAAAACAGGTCAGGACAATGTTGCAAAAGCAGCGGAAAAGGCATGCTAAATTTAAACGAACACAAAAGCCTCAGGATTGGCGATCCTACACAGAAACTCGAAATTTAGCGAGGACTTCAATGCGAGATGCCTACAATACTTTTCACAACGAAACTCTTTCTCGAAATTTGACTGAAACCCCAGAGATTTGGGTCATATGTTAAATATACACTCCTTGCCATTAACATTGCTACACCGCGAAGATAACGTGCTAAAGACGCGAAATTTGACCGACAGGAAGAAGATGCTCTGATATGCAAATAATTAGCTTTTCAGGGCATTCACACAAGGTTGGCACCAGTGGCAACACCTACAACGTCCTGTAACGTCACAGCTGCGTCCACCTACTCCTCGACGGGCGAAGTTGCCGTTACATTCTATTTTATGCTTAATCATGTAATAATTGTTCCAATGATCTGACGGTATGGGATGCGGACAATTACTAGGTTGATCCATAACAGTAAACTTTGTTAACTTCCTTTATTATGGAACGACAAATGTTAAAAACTCTTCCATTTAAATACACTGATTAAATAACTGCGTGCCACTACGATGAATGTCTACAAGTCCACACTGAAACATTTCAATATGCAACTGCAATCCGTATGCGATACGACGGAATGGCAAAAACTTTAGCCACCACTAAACGCAGGTTACGAATTCACTGCCGACATACTACCGCCTCGCTCTGCCGTCGGCGGGAGACTGCCGCACACCGGCCAACAAACAAAGAACATTCCAACCTAAGCATTTTTGCCAGCAGCTCTCGCTGCACACCACCGATAACTATCGTTCGACCAAAACGTACCAGAGGTTACTAACCTAAAATCCTGTATCCTCACAGTGCTGACATGAGGAAAGTTGCCAACCGATTTCTCATACACAATCAGCAGTTGACAGGCGTTGCCTGGGGAAACGCTGTTGTGATGCCTCGTGTAAGGAGGAGAAATGCGTACCATCGCGTTTCCGACTTCCATAAAGGTAGGATTGTAGTCTATCGCGATTGCGATGGCAAAACGTAATTTTTTCGGATGAATCCAGGTTCTGTTTACAGCTTCATGATGGTCGCATCCGTGTTTGGCGACATCGCGGTGACCGCGCATTGGAAGGGTGTATTCGTCATCGCCATACTGGCGTATCACCGGTGTGATGGTATGGGGTGCCGTTGGTTACAAGTCTCTGTCACCTCTTGTTGGCATCAATGGCACTTTGAACAGTGGCCGTTACATTTCAGATGTGTTACGACCCATGGCTTTACCCTTCATACGATCCCTGCGAAACCCTACATTTCAGCAGGATAATGCACGACCGCAGGTTGCGGGTCCTGTACGAGCCTTTCTGGATACGAAAAATGATCGACTGCTGCCCTGCCCAGCATATTCTCCATATCTCTCACCAACTGAAAACGTCTGGTCAATGGCGGTCGAGCAACTGGCTCGTCACAATACGCCAGTCACTACTCTTGATGAACTGTGGTATCGTGTTGAAGCTGCATGGACATCTGTACCTGTACATGCCATCCAAGCTCTGTTTGGCTCAATGCCAGGCGTATCAAGGCTGTTTTACGGTCAGAAGTGGCTGTTCTGGTTACTGATTTCAAATTGCATGAAAATGTAATCACATGTCAAGTCTGCTATATTTGTCCAATGAATACCCATTTATCATATTCATTTATTCTTGATGTAGCAATTTTAAAGATCAGTAGTGTAATAGGGGCAAAACAGACACAATATCCTCACTACGTGACAGTAATAGCGATCCTGCCTATGACAGCGCTACTAAAGCAGATATACTTAAAGACAGCTTTTCGAAAGTTATTCACCAAAGATGACGAAACCAATATTCCAGATTTCGAATTACAAACAGAGGCTAGAATTAGTAACGTTGAAGTAGATACCCTCGGAATAGTGAAGCAACTTAAAATTACTTAACAAGAAGAAGTCTTCTGGCCCGAACTGTATACCCATTAGATATCTATTTGATTGTGCTGAAGCGATAGCTCTTTACTTAACAACCATATACAACCGCTCGCTCAAAGAAGAATCTGTACCAAAAGACTGTAAAGTAGCACGGGTCACAGCTAAATTCAAGAAAGGCAGTAAGAGTAACCCACCAAACTACAGCCTATTTCATTGCGTCAATTTGCAGCAGGGTTTTGGAATATATCTTGTATTGAAATATTATGAATTATCTCGAACAGAATGCTCTATTGACTCAAAACGGATTTAGAAAATATCGTTCATGCGAAACACAAGTAGCTCTTTAATCATACGAAGTGATGAGTGCTATCGACAAGGATTCTCAAATTGATTCCGCATTTCTTGATTTCCAAAAGCTTTCGCCACAAATTTGCTCTTACGGGAATTAGCTTTGTCCATTTGCAGGTGGTCATATATTCTATGAATATGAAACAATACTAATGACTTCGTGAAAGATGATATAGAAGCTACGGCAACAATTGCGCTTTCTTTGCATAACAATGCGCAGCGATGCAAGAATTTTGAAAAAAAAAAAAAAAAAAAAAAAAAAAAAACCTCTTAACCTTCATTCAAGCACAAAAGTACGCCTGGTGAACTATTTAACTGGAGTAGGTATGACCACAATTCAAGTAAATCCAATAACCGAGGAAAAGATTGTACCAATAGCGAAAAAAAGGAAAATATGGTTTAACATCCATCGCGGACAGTGGAGCAGACGCTTCGATGATTTTTTAGTGTGTTTCGAAAGGAACTATCGCGGCATTTGCTCGAAGTGATTTGGGATAGTCATAGAAACTAAATCAATATGGCCGGAGGCGCTGTTATTTATTTATTTATCACGTTCTCAGGGTCGAATTGAGGAGTAAGTAAACGAGCCACTACACGAGATTTTAAGAAGATAATAGTAACAGGTGAAGTGAAACGTATAGAAATCGTATGCAAACGACAGCATTCGCATAAGTAAAAAGAAACAGCAACGCCCTACCGAATTACCTCTACATTCCCTTTGCTCGCTAGAAGACACTGGCTGATTTATGAATGACCGGGACCAAATATTGGGCCAGACAAGCTCTCTTCTTACGACCTGCATTGAAGAATTAGTATTTTTTTGAATAAGATTTCCACTGATTAGTTCAAGCCATTATGTCCCTGTACATGTAACTGTTAATCTTTAGACTTTCCTTATAGTTGCCAAGATTTTGTTTCATCAACATAAATTAATAAAATTTTATTAACTGAAATATTTAAGAGTGGTTCAACACCCATAATTATGCAGTGCACAGTGGTTTGAGGAATTTTTATGTAAATGTAAATATTGGTGTCAATAGGTTGTAAAGAGGACTGATGGTATGTATTTTGTTCGTAATGACACCTCTCCATGTGAGCCATTCTATTAATTCCGTGGAATATAATTCGGTTTTATGATATATGTTGTCGTTTTAGACTTTCTAGAGAAACTATTGGCAGGGTGCTGTCAGCTAGAGAGGTTGTACGAATGTTTGCATGGTGCTGTCCTTGTCTTTATGTCAACATTCCTTGAATGATAGAGACAGCTTTTCCAACTTCTGTGTATAGCTTGATGAGAGCAATAATGGGCCAAAGAGAGACTAGTGGTCCCTCACCAACAGCTACTGTGTGAGTTTGTATTGGTAGGTGGAGAGTATTTTCTCTGACCACTACTTTCTCTAACGACTTCCAGGGTACCTGTGGAGCTCTTGTCTAGTAGTGTCAGATCTCATTTTATTCTTTGATATTGATGAATGAAGACGACTTGATGGTCTTCTCGAGTTGTGCAAGTATGTGCACTTAAGATTTATTATAGTTGAGATGCTAATGTGTTTTATTTCAGCTTAGGCATGGAAATCATTTGAGTTAGCTTGCTTCAGTTAGAGAGCTGTACGTATTTGTTACTATTCTGATATCTTAAATCCTTAAAGGATGTTAGCGCCTGAGGAATGCATTTCCTTTTTTATTTTGTTAGACTGACAGTACCATTTGTGTTATTGACATGTGAAGTGATCGTTGTTTCACTTCCAGGGTACCTGTGGAGCTCTTGTCTGGTAGTGTCAGATCTCATTTTATTCTTTGATATTGATGAATAAAGACGACTTGATGGTCGTCTCGAGTTGTGCAAGTATGTGCACTTAAGATTTATTATAGTTGAGATGCTAATGTGTTTTATTTCAGCTTAGGCATGGAAATCATTTGAGTTAGCTTGCTTCAGTTAGAGAACTGTACGTATTTGTTACTATTCTGATATCTTAAAGGATGTTAGCGCCTGAGGAATGCAGATGCATTTTTATTTTGTTAGATTGACAGTACCATTTGTGTTATTGACATGTGAAGTGATCGTTGTTTCATCTTATACCACAGTACCGAATGAGACAGTGCAGTGGTAACACACTGGATTCACATTTGGGAGAACAATGGTTCAAATCCACCTATGGCTATCCGTATTTAGTTATTCTGTGATTTCTCTGTATCACTCCTGGTAAATTCCAGGATGATTCCTTTGAAAAGGCACGCTCGATTTCCTTACCCAGACATTCCGATCGTGACTACATATTAAATTTCCGGACTCATAAGCCATTGTTCAATTCGACCATGGCATAAGATCGTGGAAATTTGAAATTAAATATACACCGGCTGTAAAACTTACATAGTATGGTCATCCCGAGCGTGATCCCTGCCGCTACGGGCTATTCTTTCCACAGGGTGTTAAATCCTGATATTTCTTCCTTCCTTCCTTTATATACCACAATATCTGTAAAACACATTTTCACCGATGCAAGTCTTGCTTGCATTTCTAACAGACATATATTTCCAAGCATTTTCTTCCACCGTAACTTTATGATGGGAGAGAGGTGAAGCACTCAGTGTGTAAAGTAAAATAGCTGGTGTCTTTTCATATTATGTAGTTGAGTGTTTTTATTTCAATATTCGTGATAAATTCTCTTCTAGACTAGTTTCTTTCTCACAAGTGCACTACTCCTATGGAAGTCGAATATATGATCCAGCCCACGTATTTTTGTCTGTATTATTCAACAAGCAACTCTAAGAAATGAAACTCCATTTTGGTGTAAGTACAGCAATCTTCTATGTTAAAGCGATTTACACTTCAGTAAAACTTTACATTCATTATGTACTTTCTACGTGTTTTCCGACTTGGTTAGACGACGCGCAGTCGTATCACAGGGTGTTATTAAAACCAAATGCAATTATTTCTTGTTTGACTCTGAACAATTCACATTCAACTTGTGGTGTTTGTACTTCATTTTGTATGCATTTGTGGAGGTAACTAGCATTAGTTCCTGTCGCCTGGGAATGTGTTTATACCTTTGTTATACTTGACCGTCTTCCCTCCTTATCCATTATCTTGTACTCTACATACTAACAATTTCAGTTTCGTTTCAATGGAGATCAATTTTTATGACTACATAGCTCCCTGACGACGTCTCCTTCAATAATAAAATTTTTCAGATTCGTAGAGTGCAATATCAGGAAACTCTGCTAAATGTCTTGCGATTGGAGTTTGTAGTTCTTGATGCAATAAACTACAGCCTCATGCTGACAAGGCGATTTTACATGGACCTAATTTTCAGGGCTTCATGTTTCATAAATGTCAGTCACAAACCATACTAATATTATTACTCTCTCATGACAAAAACTCTTAGCCTATTTGAATTAAACTGGATATGGAGATAGCTTGAAAGCTGAAGAAGAAGAGAGGCTACTTTAGAAAGTGTGTAATTCAAGATATTTTTTGATTTTAAGTGCATAGCTCGAAATATGGAACAGTTCAGCATTAACGTTTCGTGTGTAGCTTCTGAGATGCTTGATTACTGCTTGGAACAGCAGCTTTCATGTTTCAAATTTATCACATTTATTAAGATACTTTAAATGGTTAATACGTTCTAAGTAAGACGATTAAATTTAATGAATACAATTTTTACACAAGATGTCAACTTCTTCAAACTGCCAAACCGATTTTAATGACATTTCCATCCTGCAAAATTTACACGTTTCATAACAAAGAATTTGCTGACCAAGCGTTGCTCGAGAATTTTTATTCTGCTGTCATTATTTTGTAAAACTACCTACATTCGATTGTTTTATAATCCCATCACTGAGTACAGATATCTTTGGATTGACAATTCACATGTGCAGAACCAAGCAGGATAGAATACGGACAGGTGACGTTTGCAGTGATTGTTGCATTCTGTTTGAAAACGTATGTGTTGACCATGAAGCAAATAATCAATGCTGTTACTGTTATATAGTAAATTAAAGAGCAATAAATAACTGTGTCAGGCCGAGCCCTTCCCAAACAAAATTTCGGGGATCCGATACTGCGGGTTTTCTATATTTCATTACCTCCCTCTCACATGCAGTGACAGTGACGTAGTCATTGCACGCACATTACATGCGTGATCATATTCTCCTTTAATGATACATAATACATCATTGTGACAGCTAATGACATTCTGTCTCAGAACGTGGTGCCCCAGTGATGATGCTGCTACTCACCACGTTTTCAGGCTAACATATTATCTTCTGTGATCCAAAACCCATGAAATTAATTTTTGACATATCTTATATACATATATAATTTCAGAAAATCGTTTTTTACGAATACTACAACTATGTATATCAACTTCAAATGAAAAAACCACAATAAATATACAATTTCATCGAAATCGTTACAGCAATTTCTGAGACAGCTAATCAACCTGGACTTTCCATTGTTAGATAATGTCATAAGAAAGCTATAACACTGAGTAATAGTGACTGTAATTTTGTACAATATTGCCAGTAATGTTGCATGACTGTGACTATATTAAAGTATAGATGGTTAGCTGTTGTGGATTTCTCAAAATGATTAAGTCGAAAAGCGTCAGTGTGTTCCTTGTAATATGTGTGGAAAGTTCTTCCAGTTTTGCCTATGTAAAATGCAGGGCAGCGCTGTTACATCGTAATTTATAAATTCCACTGTGTTCTGTAATTAATAAACACAGTTCGTTGAACATCTTTGTGGTGAGTACATACAATTCTCAGTAACTACTTATGAAACAGAAACCACAATTTTTCCTTATATTTGACTGACACTTAGTCCATGATTCAATGACGCAAAAGAACAAAACAGAATTTAAAATATTGAATGTGCTATCAATCTATTTCAGTATTTTTCACTGACTTAGGCCTACCTCAATCAATATTTATTTTAATCCCATAAAGTTATTTACTATCAATTCTCAATAAAATTGTTATTCAGTTCTGCATAGCATTTTAAATAAAACTGGAAGAAAATTGTATAATGACAAACATTGTTGAATGTTGTCTTTCAACTATACTGTTTTATTGCTGCATTTTCATTAAATTCATCATCTGACAGACAATACATCTTGTATTTCTAATTAAAAACTGCTATCAATAAACAAATGGTAAATGTGGACATCATCTTCTATCTATAAACATATACAATTTTTTGTCTCTGTATAGTTTTCCCACAGGTTTTAACACTTCCTTATTCACGAAACTTTGAGAAAGGAAAAAGTTTAATGATAGGTGAACCATTATACTGTTCAAGTACAACGGCATTAATGATAAGCATTAATGATAACATAATTATGAAAGATTGTACATAAAGCTATGAAATTTTTTTATCAGCTTCATTCTACCTTATTTCATAAACCAATATTTTCAACCCTTTAATACTCAGCTCATTAATTCAGTCAAAGAAAATTCTTTAAAAATCATGGTGGCACAGAAGTCCTTGTATTGTTAGTTAAAACTAAATAAAAAGAGCAGCAGGTTGTTGACATTAATTACAACTTGTCACTGTAGTATACAATGCAATGTGAAAAACACTGTAATTAATCAGTTGTTGAAAGCAAAATCTGTGAGATGTTTTTACCGAACTGTCACATTGTTGGAGAAGAAAGAAAGGATTTTCATTTTAATTTTTGTAAGGAGTGCTGGTGAAATAGATAATGAATATGGAAAAATCCAGATCAAAACCACATCCAAACAATTACTGTATGACTTACAAAAAATATTAAAGAACATAGGTCTGTTATGATTGTACGAATTGTCCATTTTCAGTGACTTTTTCACTGCCTCATATTATGCCCATTTTCACAGAGAGGTCCTTACCTAATTGTCCTACTGTTCCAGTGTGAAGTGTACGTGTGTAATTGCATGAACAAATTCACAATCAAGCACTACAAACACAATCACAACCATCGAAAACAAATGATTACCACAACTCTTCATTTTTCATTCACATGAAAAGTAAAAAAAGAACACAGGTATAGCACTATAGGTAAAAACAAAGCATAGTTGTAGGTTATGAAATTATACATAACCCTATGTCATCCCACCCCCATCTTTCGATTACTTTTACACCCACAAGAATTTGGCAACTTGGTGAAATTAACTAACTTCCAGCATATGATTGGTGTCTGAGTTCACAAGTATGTTGGAAGATTTCAGTAGTCAACTGGATTTTTAAAGTGAATTATTTTTTTCTCAGGACTTCATATGGGCTTCCATAGGGAGACACCACTTTGGCTTTGTCATTACTCCCAAATACATGAGTTGCATTATCAAGATCTTTACTAATTAATGCTGTTTCTTTCACTGTATGTGGATATTCAGAAAGACATCATTTATTCACATGTTGGCAAAACTGAGGAGTAAACGGTGGTAGATCTACTATTTCGTTCTCTGAACTTGCAATAAAATCACCAGACATTCTTAAGGTTATGCCATACAACAACTCTATTGCTGTTGAGTTACTTTCTTCCCTCAAGCAGCAACGTCATAAAAGAATTGTAGGAATGATGTCACTCCATTTATTTTTAACAGGCCCTTTGATGGCTGCTTTCAATGTTGGTCAAAACCTTGCCCACTGCGATTTAGAGGGGCGAATTATATAATTAATTAGGAATTGAAATGATGTTTATGTAATTTTAGTCCAGTCTTCAGGAATTCTTGTTTTGGTAATTTTTTTTAGTTATTTTAGTCTAGTCTTAAGGAATTGTTTATTGGACACAGTAAGAATTACAGACATGAAATAATCGTGTTTCATCTTAACACTCTATTTTCCCACATCATCTTTACTCATTCTATGGGTTTCCTCCAATGCAAAACAAGAGCATATATGCCCAATTAATACAAATCCTTCTTCTGGGCACTGCGACATTTCTGAATTTTGTGAATAACCTTGTCATTGTCTCAAAATTTCTTCCACAAATGGCATCCTTTAATGACATAACATATGGTAGTCTGATGCCGTTAGGTTTGGGTACCAACATATGAGTTGTAACAGTTATGGATGGTCTCCCCGAATTCTGAAAATTTCTGAGCTCTGGCTAATTGCCTTCTGGTAACTTCACCATCTAAACCTAGTGACTAACAGTGCTGACAACAACAGATACTCTATAGACTTCCCATAAATGTTTGTTAATTTTACCCACAGCTTTGTTTCTCTTTAGTGAGAAATTCAATTATGTCATGTTGCTTGTGACATACATCACTTAAAGACGCAGTTTTGAAACGGTCCTGCAGCTATGCTACCTGTCAGAAGAGCCATAAATTTTGAAAGCGTTCCTAGGAAACTTTAAGTAATTGATAGGTAATGTTTCGTATCTGCAACACTGTTTCCGACTGAAACAACTGTGGCAGTTTATTTTCCAGGCAATCGTCATAGATTATACTATCACAATAGTTGGAATGTAAATTAGTACTCAATTAGCTCCCAGATGCAACATAAATGTAACAACATTATTGCACCTTATTTCCCAAAAGCACCTTATAAACTTGACACAGTAATGAAAATTTCTGTTAGAGTTCAGTAATTTTCAACTTCTAACCATAAAAATTCTGGCACACATCTCCACAGATTCTATAAAACGTCATAAACATTGGTGCATTGCCTTCGTGATAAAAATATGCCTTTCCTATATTCCATCTATGACCATACAATATACGTTTCAAACCACATATTACCCTTACTTTCAAACGTTATCACTATGACTGCAGATGTTTTCAGAAAAATATACAGTCAATAACTGTTCATAATTATAATATTAAATGAAAAATTATTCCAATTTGACTTTTCACAAAGTAAGGAACTAAAGTTTTCTTTGAACTTCCAATAAAATTGAGCAAGAAAGGCAAATTTGCTATTCGTTTGTAGTGTTTCAACAAAAAACAAACCAGTTATAAATTTTATTTTAAAAGTTTTGTCCCATATGTTTATTAAAACGCAAACAGAGAAAAATAGAAATTAATAAATATGATTTCATTGTTACAAATTTTTCCAACATAGTAAGAAATACTTTACCTTTCTAATTTGCAGAAAAAGTTTCACATTTCAGTCATAAATAAATGCCTTTTTCAATATAAATTTGTGAGATTACTCATAATTAAATTAGAAACATATTATTCAATATATATCCTTCTACATGCTAAAGAAAAGATAGATTGTTTGAAGGAAACTGATGAACTAGCTAAAACAAGCAATTTGGAAAAATGAAATTCTTTAAAGTATTGCACCATTAGGTGAAGCATGGGTTTGCCCGATCCAAATGATGAACTGAACTTACAGTCCTGTGGGGCAATGAATATTAATGTTTGTCATCGTATATACGTAGGTACCGTATGTTTCATTGTCATGAGTATTAGCAAATTTAAATCTTGATTACAAAATTTAAATCTTGACACATATCTAAATGTTCAAATGTGTGTAAAGCTTATCAGCTCATCAGTCCCTAAACTTAGAAACTACTTATACTAAAGACAGCACAAACATCCATGCCCGAGGGTGGAATTTGAACATATACCTAGACTAGACTTTGTAATCATACTGCATAACCTTCAAATTACTTTTAACATCTTGTGTACTGAAGGCACACATAATCTCTTATTTTAATGGAAGTCTGTTTATTCCTGACTATATGTATAAATTAGCAAAAATATTTTTCATTTTGTAATTTTCATGGTTGATAAAATTTTAAATATGGCCACAATTGAAATATTAGGACTCAACTATTGCATAATATACACAAAAGATGAATAACAAATTAAGTTCTTATATTGGTCACTTGAGCTTCAGCCTAATGTAAGCTAATTTTTGTTACATCCTGATAAACATTGGGAAACGGTTGTATTCACTTCTGATGGGTAGAAAGATCTTCCATTATGGACAAGAAATGAAGGCGAGACTGTTAATTCCTGTGATTATGTCAGAAGGAAAAAAATCATATTATAAAACTATTAATCAATGCCTTATCAGATCATGACTTGCATCTCCTCGTTTTAGGTGTAGATCCTAGGAAGATTATGAAAACTGATAAATCTGAATACTAGAGAGTAGTCAGTGCTCATGACATGAATTAAAAATCTAACATATTCATTTTTGTCAGTATATAGTTTTAAAACTGTTTTCTTCTAAAAGGAACTTAAAAAAGATTATCATACTTAATACCTATTTTAATTGTTTTGCCACCTTGAAAAATAAATCTAAAAAACGTAACATGTACCTATTACTTATTGTTAAAATGACTTTGAATATTATTTATTATAAGTGACCGGCAAACTGGACCGCTTCAAATTAGGGATCAGCCATTAGTCCAACTTCGGCAGCTCGACGCCATATAAGTAGAGATAACGTTGCAAGAACACAAAACACTAAACTCTTGTTTTGCGATATTGAATTATTAGCTAATGAATGGCAACACTATAGTGCAGATGATTTTTTTACTTATTTTTACACCAGAGGAAAGCTTATGATCTGTAGCAGAAAACGTGCAGCGACAACGAAGGAAACGTAGTTATGGAAACTGTTCTCACTCGAACGTCTATTGTCGACTGGCGACTGAAGCATGTGACCTCGACAATGATTTTCACCAGTTGAGCCAACTTAATCCTTAATGCATAGTGTAGCTGATCATCTACATACATTATTTTTTTCCATTATCTCTGAAAATGATCAACATATTACCACAAATTCATTTGTATCTGCTTATATTCATAGTGCTACATATGCTAGTAGCTCGGCCTAGCTACTGAATCATTTCAACAGTTAGCTGCATTGAGTTACTCCTAAAATGTGCGTTTGTTTACATTAGTAATCCTCCTTTGCCATGTAAAAGTAGTCAATCACATACTACTGTTGCATTATGAGTTACTTTCTGGACAGATGAGAGGCATAATAATGAGATTTACGACATTGGATACATCGTGGAAGCATTGTATAGCTGACGAATTATGAACTTTTCTTGCTAGTAGTGCATAATAATTTTAAGGAATTCTTTTAAATATTTTTTTCGGCATTACGCACTATATTTTAATCGTGGTAGTTTTTATAGCTTCAAATAAAAAGTCATGCGATAAAGGGTTAAAACTTTAAGTTATCAACACACACTGAAATACGTAGGTCCTACAACTTAGGCAACAGTCCATCTCCGGCTACTCTCTCCTACAAAAAGGTACGGTCAAACTTTCATGAAACATTCCTCACACAAAGAAAGAAAATATGTTACGTGGACATGTGACTGGAAACGCTTAATTTCCATGTTAGAGCTCAGTTTAGTACGGATGAGGCTTCATTCCAACGTGATCATATTGTAAATATTCAAAATCAACATGAGTGGGCTGACAAGATTCCGCACGCAATTGTGCAGTCACGTCATCAACAGAGATTTTTTGTGAACTTTTGGACAGGAATTGTTGGTGATGTCTTGATTGTGCCTCATGTTCTTCCACCTACACTCACTGGAGCACGTATTATGATTTCATAGGGGATACTCTATTTGTGCTGCTAGAACATGTGCCTTTACAAGTACGACATAACATGTGGTTCATGCACGATGGAGCTCCTGCACATCTAAGTCGACGTGTTCGTACGCTTCTCAACAACAGATTCGATGACCGATGGATTGGTAGAGGCGGACCAATTCTATGCCCTCCACGCTCTCCTGACCTCAACACTCTTGACTTTCATTTATGGAGGCGTTTGAAAGCTCTTGTCTACGCAACCCCGGTACCAAATGCAGAGACTCTTCGTGCTGGTATTGTGGACGGCTGTGATACTATACGCCATTCTCCAGGACTGCATCAGCGCATCAGTGATTTCATGCGACGGAGGGTGGATGCATGTATACTCGCTAAAGGAGGACATTTTGAACATTTCCTCTAACAAAGTGTTTGAAGTCACCCTGGTACGTTCTGTTGTTGTGTGTTTCCATTCCATGATTAATGTGATTTGGAGAAAAGTAATAAAATGAGCTCTAACATGGAAATTAAGCGTTTCCGGACACATGTTCACATAACAAAATGTTTCAAATGTTTGTATCGCTTATGGGACTTAACTACGGGGTCATCAGTCCCTAAACTTACAAACTACTTACGAACTAGCTAATCCTAAGGACGGCACAAATATCCATGCCCGAGGGGGGATTCGAACCCCCGACCGTAGTTGCCATGCAGACCGTGACTGGAGCGCCTCAGTCCCCTTGGCCACCGCGGCCGACTCCACATAACATATTTTCTTTCTTTGTGTGTGAGGAATGTTTCCTGAAAGTTTGGCCGTACCATTTAGTAACACCCTGTATAGGCTCTATACATTAATCGTGGTAGTTTTTATAGCTTCAAATAAAAAGTCAGGCAATAAATGGTTAAAACTTTAAGTTATCAACACACAGTGAAATACGTAGGTGCTACAACTTAGGCAACAGTCCATCTTCGGCTACTGTCCTCTATATAGGAGTGGAAGAGAAAAGCAAGTAACTAGAAGTGATGCTGTGTACCCTCCGGGAGGACGTTTAGGTGGATTGCAGAGTATCTACGAACATGAAGATGTGCAGTAAACTACTCTTCAGACTGAAAACCACGAAAAGAAGAATATCGTTTAATAAGGGTAGTTTTCTGAAGACGCTGTAGATGTACTGGGAAACCAGCAACGTGGCATTTGCATCATAAAAGTGGAACTGTGTAACATGCCAACGACGTTACTTACCTACCATCGATGTTGGGAGTGAGGATTGTGTCAGGGGTGGACCGCCCCTCTGTGAGGGCGGGGGAGCGGACCGCCCGCGGCGACTGCGGGGGCGGGGCGGGGGCGAGGCGGCGGCGTCACCACTCGGAGCGCTGATTGTGGTCAACAGGCGCTGTTTGCGCGGCAAGAATATTGACTTGCTCGCCATTTGCATAGCGATTGCGGCGGCGGCGGCGTCGCCGTATTAGCCCGCCTCGGCTCTTTCCCTGTTTTCAATAAAAGCCGCAATTACAAGGGGCCGGCCACGCCCCGATTGCGCCGCGGAGAGACCCTCCAGGGGGCGCAAATTTCCGGCAGGCCGCGCTGCATCTGAAATTAAAATAGCGGCCGCATTCTTTCCTCCCGAGGAGGGCCGCGCCCGCGCCCGCGCCGCTGTTTGCCTGATGAGGCCGCCGGACAACACCCGGCGCCGGACCCCGGCGGTCGCTTTGAATGATTATTCGCGCCGAGGCGCTTTACCCTGTCTGCTACTGTGCGGGGAGTATTGAAATGCTCGGTAAAACTCCTGCGGGCAGTTACGGGAGTTGGTTAATTATCCACAGCTCGTTACTGTTAGGACAAAATCAAATGTTTGTAAACCTCTTGGATCAAACTGCTAACGACGTCAATCTCTAGAGCAGAGATCGGCAAGTAATGTTGGATAAGGTCCGGATACTTTTGAAAATTTTTATCGAGGTCCAGAAGTAAAACCACATATTACTTATATTTTATTTTTAATTTAATTTTCTCTCTCAAAATAATATGAAATACAAAAGATGTGAAATAAAAATATATAGTAATCCAGTAAACTTATATAATTTACTATTTATTTATTCTGCAAACGAGATAGATTGGCTGGTCAGTACTTACCTTTGTGCTGTACCACCGATAGTAAAAATGTTCAAATGTTTGTTAAGCTTAAGGGACTTCACTACGGGGTCATCAGTCCCTAAACTTACAAACTACTTATGAACTACCTACAACTAAGGACGGCACAAATATCCATGCCCGAGGGGGGATTCGAACCCCCAACCATAGTGGCCGTGCAGACCGTGACTGAAGCGCCTCAGTCCCCTCGGCCACCGCGGCCGCCGCCGATAGTAACACAAATGAAGAAACAGAAAAAAAAGGGGACAAAAAGGACAAGCTTTGGGAACACAGTTGCTTCATCGGGTGGGAGAGAAGGGAAGATGGGAACGAAAGGGAAAGGTAATTCCCGACCTAGGTCATGAAGGTGGTGTTTCCTGACGAGGAATTGTGTTCCGAAAGCTTGTCCTTTTTGTCTCCTTTTTTTCTGTTTCTTCATTTGTGTTACTATCGGCAGTACAGCAGAAAGGTAAGTACTGGCCAACCATTCTATCTCGTTTGAACAATATTTATAATCTCTGAGAAGAATTTAATAGGATATTTATTTATTCTTATTTTCACTCAGAAAAAGTATTAAATCAAATGTGTAGTCAAACTTTTATTGAGAAATCCCGTAACAGGTCATACATTAAACATACTATTATTTGCTCAATTTTCACTAAAAATTATGAAATACAATTAATTATTCGTATTTTCGTTTAAAAAAATCAATGCAAGAAATAACATTTGCGGTCTTCAGCCAGTTTCTTAAAGTCAGGTTCACATGCGGAGCATCTTATGTGAATAGGTGTCTCCAAGATGGGCTGCCGTTAATCTTGAGCGATACTTATTCTTCAACAAATTATTTTTTTTTTAAATTTGACAAATATATCAGAAGCCAAACATAGTAGCCAGATAGACGCCTCATGTTTTGCAATTTTCATATTATTTTACCCATTATTTTTGGTTAGAGAACGCCGTTCAAAATGTTCAAATGTTTGTAAATCTATCGGACCAAACTGCGTGGTCATCAGTCAGCTTGCAAACTACTTAAATCTAGGTAAACTAACCTAAGGACAACTCACACACCCATGACCCAGGGAGGACTCGAATCTCCACGGCGAGCAACCGTGCGCTCCGCAGCGAGACGCTTTACACCGCTCGGCTACTCCACCGCGGCAGAGAACACCGTAGCAGTATTTATAATAATACTGTAGTAAATAAATACTGCAACCAGCCACAATATCGCCGGCCAGCTTGCTCCCTTTTGTCTTGTCAGCGTACTCTCCTGTCGCACATCATGAGAACCATTTATTTAATCTACCTATAATAATCATTAAGGATTCTAATTATTCAGCAGATAACTGTAAAACACTAGAAAAATTGTTATCCTTGGAAAAATGTTGTTTTAATAATTTGAGTACTATACTTATAAAACACTTCTGGCGGTCCAGATTTTGGCCTTCCACGGTCCGGAGCTGGACCGCGGTCCGCCAGTTGCCGACCGCTGCTCTAGAGGCTATGTCTGTTACATCAGCTTCCATTATCTCAAAGTCCAAAGCGACATTGTCATCATCATATTCGTGTGCATTTTCATCCGCAATTGCCGCGGCGGATTAGCCGCGCGTACTGGAGCGCCGTGTTGCGGTGCGCGCGGCCGTTCGCCGTCGGGAATTCGAGTCATCCCTCGAGCATGGATGTTTATGTTGTCCTCAGCGTAAGTTACTTGAAATTAATGTAAGTATTTAACGTTCTTCCCCGTCCTGCACAAACTTTTCGCTTCACCAACGTCAAAACTCTTCTCGAACTAGGAGAGATTTGTTGGTCTTACCTTTTGTGACTATTAATCACTTAGTTTTCTGAAGCTGAAACAGCCATTGTCCAGGAGGTCTAAGAATGCTGTCCTGCTGACTCGTACATTTTCCCATTTTTTAGGCAAATAAAAATAAGTACTCACTTGACGTCGACTTGAGTGACGTGGGTGTGTGCAGCGTCTCTTTGGAGATGAAGCAGAAATATGTTGAAGAATGTAATTGTTTTGTCTTTCTCTCTCAGGACACTGATAGAATGTATCGTGAATCCTTCTTACACCTTTCAAATACAATTCCTTGCACTGAAATGCACCCGACTGATGTCCATAAGTCGATATATTTGGAAACCCTTTGGGTCGATACCTGAAATACCGGGAGCCATTAAACAATAAGAGAATTATGCCCTAATTGACATTTAACTGTACTATGAATATTGTACGTTAAGTAAACCTGTTTAGCAATACTAGGCTACTATTTCATAGAAAACATTAAAAACAGACGGCAAATATCCAATAAATTTAAATATAGACTATAATACTTTTAGGTGCTTATACTATTTCCGGTTAGGCAGAAAAATTGTAACGGAATGTAAATTAATTCCAATAAAATACTGACAAACTTACCTTGAAACTTTGGGTTCGTTCCTTTTCCCATGTCACCTCTTCCTCTATCTTCGTGGTTCAGTCTACACAACAAATTCTGTATCGCTGTCAGTACCGGTATTTTCTCTATTTGACCGATTATCTTCATCCATTTTAAACAAATAACACTGCAAATCTCTGTGAGAAAGAGACGTCAGCTTGTACGTTATATCCACATCCACGAACTCACAGAAACTGGTGCGTGAGTGAAACAATTGCATGCATAATTTCACGGAAGATCCTACACACTATTCAATACAGTCAACATAACTCTCAACGATAGAAATAAGCATTTTATCGTTACTTTCCTTCACATAGAGAAGTGCAATGCTGTTCCTATGGAGAGGATAATATCAGGTTTTGCGACGCACTCCTGAGAGTCACGCACATATAGCAGGTTTTGTAATTTATACATATAACTGTGAATTTAGCACGTTTTACATCCGTATATGACATGCATGTAACAGGCATTGCAACAGTTACCGTTTTTCACGGTAATTTAAAGATGTTGCATTGTGTTTAAGAACCTAAATTAGAAGCGACTACCATAAAGCATCATGCAACACCATTATCTCAGTTTCGTAATTCTAAGCTACTCAACAAACAACTGTGTCCAAAACAATTAGGTAAATTATTTTATTCATTTCTTGGTTACAACTATAATTTATGTGTGATACCGTCCGTTGTTTTGCTGTCTCGATTCCTTATTTGAGGTTTACTTAGAGCGAGGCACCATGGGGCTACCATAATAGAGAAAAAGTCATTCTTGTTGTCCTGTAATGTGGCGTCTGACCACCAGGGACGGGCAGTGCAGTTGCACACCTGAGTGGAGTGGATAGTGCTATACTATCAATTGGCTCTTGAGGGATATTGACCACTCTACCATGAGAGCAATATCCAGCACCAGCGTTGAGGAAGGTGCTGGTCTGCTGCAGTGCGTCTGACAACTGCATGCTGGACACGGTCAATTGGGTTTAAGTCCTGTGAACAAAGAGCCAGCTTAAAGAATATCTTCCACCATCGCAGCTCTGTGGGGACAAAGGTTATCGTCCACCAGAAGGAACCTATCTCCTATGGCACCAGCGTAGGGAAGAACAAAACCTCTAAGGATCTCATCTCTATACCATAGAGGTCCGAACGTCAGCAAATACTGACTCTTGCCCACACCATTGGTCCACCACCATTATATGGGGATGGTTCCTACACAAAAGCAGGATTATTCAGAATTCAACGTTCTCTCCGGCTAAACACAAAATCTTAACCCCTCTGTGAACAGAACCCGACACCATTCGTTACGATTTCAATCCTCATGTGGCTTCTTCCAGATTCTGTGGGCTAAACGGGTGTCATGGTCTTATGGGACACACATCATAGGCCTCCATGTATAAGCGCCACTTTCCCGAAGGCGATTTCGGACTGTTTGTATTGCGCGTCCTGTTGTGCCTGGTGGATGTGTTGCAGCTGTTGCATTCAGCTTCCTGTCTCGACGGAGTGTTAACTGGAGATAACAGTCATATCTAGCTGATGTTACTTGTGGATGACCTTGGCCTTGCCGTCCTTTAACGGATCATGTTGTGTGAAATCGCGTCCAGCTCCTGGAAATTACTCTTTGGAATACTCCAATAGCTGCAGCCACCTAATTCTATTTCTGTCTCGCTTCCAACCTTCCTATGGCTTTACCTGCTATAGCTTCGGTTACGTTACGTTGTTGTTGCACTGTACTACCTGCCCACTACACTTAGACAGTGTAGTGAGCAGGTAGTACAGTGCGGCTTGTATAATTCAGATGGTAGAGTAAACACAAATCAACCCCTTTTGTTCCAACTTTCTGTTATTACCACTATTTTGGTTGGCATAATGTTGTCGTCTCCACTACGTAGAATCGACAAAAAGACGAACCATATTCGTTCATTCTACCGATGACAATACTTCAGAACTTGTATATCTCAACTGATCACCTAACTGTTTTGACCAGTGTACTAACTTACACTAAGGACAACACACAGACACACACACACACACACACACACACACACGTCCAAGGGAACTGCCGCCCAGTCTGTAGCATGACGCCTTAGACCACGTGGCCATTCAGCGCCGCTTTAGGAGGATTGCATCGTGTAATTTGATGGGTGATCTGCATTAGTATGGCTTAGTTACTGTAAATGATTTATTCTGTAGTTCCCATTTCGTTTGACTTTTAATAAATCCTAGCTACCCTCCGCGGCTTTGTACGGATAGCACTAATTACTGGTCAAATGACTTCTGGTGGATGGACGGAGTTCATAAGAGTAGGGAACGTTCTCGATTTCATTAGGCTACTTTGTGTGGGTATAAACGAAGCGATATTAGAAGTAGGAAATATTTTACAGTTCATGAAAAAACTGTGTCTATTTTTTAATTATTAAAATTAATCAGAGATCCGTTAAATATACTGGGGAAACGAATTAAAATCATCGCAGAGCATCACAAAATACGAGGAAAGCGCGTGGAAATGAACATAATGATTTCCTTCTAAATGTAACACGTTCGGTTACAGCTCATTTCACAATGTAAAATATTTACTGTGATGCAGTTATGGTTCTGCTACTGTGATCCATGTCTGTGAACCGTACGTATTGCACTACATGCAGTTATGGTTCTGCTACTGTGATCCATGTCTGTGAACCGTACGTATTGCACTACAATGACATTTTATTGCTATAGGATCACATTAACAGGAGCTAATCCGGAGGTGGTCCGTAATTCGAAGACTGGTGTTTACACTTAGAACACGTTTATTGCTAACACAAGCGTACACTCAGTACAGACAGACTGCTGCTTCGAGTTCTCCATTACTTATACATAGAAATAATTTTCTGGGACTTACAAGTGCATAAAAAAAAAAAAAAAAAAAAAAAAAAAAAAAAAAAAAAAACACATAAGAAACAGGTAGAACATTGTAGAAATAGTAAATACAAAGAAATAAAATTTTCTGCTCCTTGCAGGATTTGAAATGGGGACCGCAAGCAAAGCAACATGCGATGCTAAGCACTGTGCCACGCGTTCTGTCGGAAGACTCTCGGCATTGCTCCCTTTCCCTTTGGAGCCAGCTGCAGTGTCCTGCATCTTGTCATGGGTCCTCTGTATGGCAGTAACTGAGAATCCTACCATTCAGCTTGCACGCCTTCCCTACGGTGCCGACCACCGACGCAGACCCTTATGACGTGGCTTCTTCGTTATCGTGACGGTCTGCAGAGTCCTTGAACAAGAGGCCGTCTCTGTCTATCTGTTCTTTGGGATCGTGGTACAGCTTTATACGGAGGACGTGCACAAAGTCTCTTCGTTTTTGTTGTTTCGAGGACGGCTCATAATCCTCGACTTCGTATATGACGTCTGACAGGCGGCGTATAACACGATACGGACCAAAGTATCGCTTCAGTAACTTTCCCGATAGCCCAGATTTCAGTGCAGGGGTAAAAATCCATACCAGGTGTCCTGGGCTGTATACAATGGTCCTCTCCTGGGCATCCAGTGTCCGTATGCGAGCCATCTGTCTTGCTTCTTTGACTCTGGTGATGAGTTGTTTCACATAATCGTCCTGAGTGTCCTCAGGCTGGAACGGAAACAGCGTATCCATTATCGTCTCAGCTTCAAGACCATGGAGCAGGAAAAACGACGTGAAGCCTGTAGTGTTTTGCCTTAGTATAGTATAAGTAAATACCACGACTGGCAATATTGTATCCCAATCCTTCTGCTCTACGTATACGTACATCGACAGCATATGTACTAACGTCTTATTAAAACGTTCTGTAAGACCATTTGTCCAGGATGGTAGTCAGTTGTGATTCTGACATTACCTCTGATATTAGTTTTGACATGAACACTTTTCCTCGATAAGTTATCATCACATGTGGCGTACCATGCTTCACAATAATGTCTTCTACTAGGAAGTTTGCTTTCTCTGAGGTTTCTGCTGCCGGCACAGGTTTGGTGACAGCGTAGCGGGTGAGGTAGTCAGTGCAGACTATTATTCATCGGTTACCGGTTGTCGATTTCGGATACCTACCTATAAGGTCGATTAAAATCCGGTGGAATGGAGCTACTGCAGGTGGAATCGGTTCCAGATGACCTGGAGGTAACGGCGGCACATGCTTCCGTCTCTTGCACTCCTTACAGTGACACTCATAATGCTTGATAGATCAGAAGCGACCTTGCCAGTAATACCTGCGTCTGATTCTGTCTAGGGTCTTCACGAATCCCACATGACCGGATATCGGAGAATCGTGAAATTACTGCAGAATAGCTGGGCAGAGATGAGCTAGAATAACCAGTAGCCATTTGGGGCCCAGTGGATCGTAGTTGCTCTTCTACAATGTCCCATTTATAATTGATTAAGTAGACAGTATACATAGTCTTGACCGCAAATTTACTAACAATGACGACCGGTTTCAACTCAATTCTAAGTCCTCCTCGGTGAACAGTTAAAATATGAAATCACTTCGACTTTTTACCTTACAATACATACCAGTTTTCGTGTATGTCAATATTTGTATCTGCTATTGGACAGTATAACCTTCCAATCATAAAAAAAAAAAAAAAAAAAAAAAAAAAAAAAAAAAAAAAAACATTTAAAGAGAATCAAATTGGTAAATTGGTTGTTGCAATTATATGACACATGTTGGTTAAAATATTTCTGAATAACAGTAACTAAAATAAGGCATTGCAAGTTAAAATTACTGACAGTGTCTTGTATATGGACCACATGGTATTTAAAATTACGTTTTTTAATTTTAGCTCCATATACTGTTGTAGATAAGTGAGCCACATGGTGGCTTACGCATACTGAAGCATAGTTAACAAGTTACACAGTAAACATAGTTCCATGATACATGTCAGGTGGCGTTAATGTACAAGATTTCGTATTTTCCAGACTACTAGTTACATCAGACATCTAGCAGATGGTTTCATGGCATTGGTTTCACAATTTCGGTTTTACACATATTAAAAAAAAAATATTGTAAGAAATTACATTAACATAATAGTTTTCTTTAAAAGAAATTGACAAAGTTTTACAAAGATATGTTGTGTAAAACATGTTTATAGTATTTCATTGATCCCTATGATAACTACTTTTACTGCAGTGCACAAAGGTCTCAAACTGCAGATCTATCTAGATCTACATTTCAAGATAGATCAAAATGTATGTAGACCTTAGAATTAACTGAAATAATTTTAAAGGCGCATATATTATTTGGTAGAGGCTACAGATATTAATAGACTTTTCACTTTAAATTGTTTCAATAATTTTACCTACGCCTACACCCAGACCTTTGGCTACACATTCAGTTAGACACTGGGTTACGGATGTATACATATTTCAAGCTACTTAGACACCTCGTTACAAATCTACCTATTCCTTGACTACAGATTTGCTTGAACCTCAAATTGTTCTGAATTCTCAGGCTGTATTTTAGAAAATTTGATTGCAACTATATAACGGGGAGACATTCCTCGTCAGTTGTAGAGCAGCTTATCTCGGACTTTGACAGAACTCTTGATGCATATCTATCACCTTTTCAGCACCTTCCTGAATTTGTACAAGCACTGCACCAATCCCATAACCGCTAGCATCTGTGTAAAGTTCGGTCTCAGCATTCTCGTCGTCTAAGGCTAGAACCAGTGCGGAAGTTAGAGACTCCTTAAGGGCTCGGAAAGCTCTTTCTTTCGTCTCATTCCAGTAAAACATGGCGTCTCCATGCATAAGTTCTGGCAATGGACGTGCCTTGTTGCAATTTTTTTTTTTTTTTTTTTTATGAAACGATGGTAGTATGAGCACAGCCCGAGCAAACTTCTCACATCACGGATGTGCTGAAGTGTTGAAGATTTTGTGATTGCCCTTACTTTATCTGGATCACTATGGACACCATCTCCGTTGACTAGGTGCCCCAGGATTTTTATCTCTTTGGTGATGAAGAGGCACTTATCTGGATTGAGGCGGATTCCTGCCGTCTGAACACACTTCAAAACAGTTGACAGGCGGTTTTGATGTTTCGCCTATGTCCTTGAGAAAACGACAATGTTATCTAGATAACAGACATGTCGTCCATGTAATGTGTCGAGCAAGTTGTCCATCATGCCTTCGAATGTGGCCGGGGAATTACATAGTTCAAACAGCATGACTTTGAATTCATAGAGACCGTCAGGTGTAATAAAGGCAATCTTCTCCCTGTCAGCTTAGTCAACGTCTGTTTGCCAGTAACCTGTCAGCATGTCCATGGTTGAGGAGTATGTAGCTCCTTTCAAACAGTCTAAGGTGACGTCAATGCGCGGCAATGGGTAGCCATCTTTTGTTCACCCGCCGATAGTCGGCTACGTTTGGTGACTGGGAAATGTGGAAACAACAGCATCAAAAATTGCAAGGATTTCATTCGTATCGTGCCGTTCTTCTGTTCAAGAAGATAGTGCCGCTACGATTGGCTCTCTCTCCTCTAGTGTCCCCTTTCAGAGTCGCTCAGTTGGCTGTAGGAAGCACGAGCGCGCTTCCGTGCCATTGTCCTTGTTTGTTTCAATCGCTGATGTGACATTGATCCTTATAGCTGCAAACATTCCTTATTAAAGAGTAGACACAGATGGTGCTCTGGCAGTTTTGTCATTACGCTGTCAGATGGTGGGCGACGTTGAAACGACGTCTACCATCCCCCAGGTGGCATCTGAAAGAACCACCTGAAGAGGTCGTGAAGGAGTGAAATAATGTCGGTCTATCCAAAGAATGTCTTAGCCATTCCAGAATCAGCGCCAGCACTGCTACCACCACACCGTCCGCCGGCACCGCGGGACTCAACCAACATCGCCTAGAAGACAAGGCCTCACAAATGACCGTGCTTAAGTCACACTGAAAGGCCGCGGTCGTCAGCTGACTGGCTGACGTAGGCACGGCCAGTTGTGAGGCCTTGTCTTCCAGATGGTGTTGACTCGGCTTCTCGTGGCCCAGTGGTGGGGATTAGAGGTATGAATCCCGCGTCTATGCTTGCGCGAACAGAATAGGCACGTAGTTCCCAGACCATCCGGCAGATGTCAACGTAGTCGCTTGGCATGCAACGATCAACTGCATTCGATTTTCCAAGTGTTCGTTCTAGCAAGCCTAGCTCGAAAATCCCGACCGTCTACTGCGATTTTCGAACTTTACGTTTCCATAATTGGTAAAGTCTTTGTGAAATGACTATTTTATGGTACATTCTCTCAAACTGTGAAGTCAGACAGCGTGTAGCTTACTGGTCGCTAAGATTTACGTTATAGATTAGTACAAATGCAGGAATTGGGGCGATTTTAGCTTATAGTGTCAAACATCGAAGGAGACTAAGACGAATTACTATTAGTGCAGAAGGTGCTGTCGGAACTTCGTGTGGTTTTAGCCGTGTAATATTTCATCGGAGACGATCCACTGCAATGGAGTATCATATACCTACGTTAGCTCTCCCTCATTTCTCCGAAAAAATTGATTTTAAACCATTTTTATGACTTTACAAAACAAGATCCGCCTAATCGCTTTAATATATTCTGTGACATTTTTCTGGCTTTGTAATTGCCTGTTAGATCATGACACGTTAAATATTTTAGTGTACATCAATTATATAATTTCATTTCTTAGTGGTCGAATCGCCCTTATCATATTTATTTCGTTCAATTTCGTACTTTCATCCACTCGGTTATATTGCATGAACGCATGTGAATTCACGCTTTCAGAAGTTTACAGATGTTTGAAATTGAATTTATTTTGCTTGAAAATACAAGCAACAGTGAAATGACGCGGAGATTCTAACAATTAACGTGGTTAGTGATATGGTGTCTGTTCTTTTCAGACATCTTCTAAAAGAACATACACTATCTGCATAATTGTAAATATGTCCACAACAGGTAATGAAAATTTCAATGCATTCATACGCTCGGTCCGTTGCGGGAATACAATATAAGCTGCGAGTATGAGGAACCAATGGGCAGGGGGCACGACAATCATAGTGTGATATGAGTTGATAATTTGGGTTGGAAGGGAAGCGTGGCTGGATAGCCTAATTGGATGCCGAGCGCCGTGGCTAAGCGCGCCCAGTCAGAGGGCTGAACGCCCTCTGTAATAAAAAAGCAGAGCCAAGAATTCATCGAACCCAAAGCTGGAAATCCTGATCCGATTTCCGGTCCAGCACTAATTTTCAAATTTGTCGTTGAATTTATTTCAACTCCTCGAAATATTATTTCGATTTCGTAATTAACGTGATCACTGAAACATTCAACTTGTCCCATTTTTTGTATTTGTATAACATGCACGAATATTCGTGTATGGCGCAATTAAACTGATTCGAGTACACCGTGAACTGGTGGGAATGGATAGTATCAGGATCCGCCTGGAGACACACAGACTGCAGTGTCGGCCACAGCAGCAGAGCGGTGAGCGCGCCGGACTGGGCGCTCTCTGTCCTCGCCGCCTCGATCGGGACAGCCGCATCCACACTCCAACAAGCATCATCGCCAATATGCTCATTTTAGTGGGGAGCACACGACATTAAGCCTAGAAGATGAAAACAGAAAATCTAAGTAGAAGATGAAGATAGAAAATCTAAGTAGCTCTCCTAGGTTGTTACCGTTTAGTAAAATCATCTGAAGATCAAAACCAACTGCAGAACGATCTGAATAAGATATCACTGTGGTGTACAAATTGGCAATTGACTCTAAATAATGAGAAGTGCGAAGTCGTCCACATGAGTACGAAAAGAAATCCGTTAAGCTTTGTGTATAAGATAAATCAATCGAATATGAAGGCCATATACTCAACTAAATACCTAGGAATTACTATTACTTCATACTTAAATTGGAAAGAACACGTATATAATGCCGTGGGAAAGGCGAACCAGAGGCTGCGTTTTTGGCAGAACCCTTAAAACATGCAACAGAACTACAAAAGAAACTGCATACACTACGCTTGTCCGTCCATTTTTGGAGTATTGCAGCCCAGTGTGGGATCCTTATCAGGTGGGTTTGATGGAGGACATCGAAAGAGTCCAAAGAAGGGCAGCTTGTTTCGTATTGTCACGATACAGGGGAGACAGCGTTACGGAAATGATACAGGATCTGGGATGGGAATCATTACAACAAAGACGCTTATCGCTGCGGCGTGGGCTACTTGCGAAACTCCAATCGTCAACATTCTCCTCCGAATTCGAAAATATCGAAAATATATTGTTGACTCCCACTTACATAGGTAGAAATGATCATCAGAATAAAAATACGAGAAATCAGAGCTCGAACGGAGAGATTCAGGTCTTCTTTCTTCCCGCGCGCTATTCGAAAATGGAATGGGAGATAAAATAGTATAACGGTGGTTCGATGAACCCTCTGCAGGCACTTAAATGTGATTTTCAGAGATATGTAGATGTAGATTTAGATGAGTATGTCACTCGTCGGAACGTCGCGGTTTGAAAACATTTCCACCCGACTGGAGGACCGAGTGATATTTATATGACGTGTTATCTCCCTGTTGAATGGGGCTGTGATATCTCCGGGCCGTTACTACTGCTCCACCTCGCTCGGCGAGCCTTTCCCTGAATACGGCACAGGTAGCGGCTGGAGGGCGAGGAGTAGGGGTGGTGTATACCTACTTCTGGAACACCCTGTTCACTACCTGCAGCGTCCGGGTCTCCGCGCAAGTGTCTACACATTCCGTTTCCGCGCAAGTGTCACTCCCCGCAAGTGTCACAAACTCCATATGACGGCGTGGCTGCGGATCTTAGAAGGGCTCTGCCCAACAACACCTTTGAGCTCATAAGAATCCCAGACACGTTCCGAGTTCTTGATCAAAGTGCCAAGGTACTTCGGAACTTTATCCTGTACCAATAACCGGAATTGACGTAACACCCGACTGAGACAGCCACATCTGCCATGCCGCCGGGGGATGGACTGGTCTCCAGAAATGGAAGAATCCGCCATCCACTGGACTCGAGGGTTAGATGTGGCAAACACCGATGGAGACTTTAGACGTAAGTTAGATGTAGATTTTCTCAGTTAAATAGTAGGTTAGAACACAACGGGGAAAATTTTGCGGGGGGGGGGGGCTGTTGGTGAGAAAATAAATTGGCCGGCCAGTGCCAGAGGCAAGCTCACTGGGTTTCGCTCGGTGAGCTGGCTACTCCAAGTAGGCTTGTCATACTGGCACACCTGTAACACCACAGCAGTAGCATACTAGAACACAACACATCACACCCACACACCACCCACACAAACATCAACACCAGCAAGTTGTCCAGTGGTTTGAACAGATAAAAGTTTAATGTCATCAACTAGCCTATAAAAATATACCTATGTATTATATTATTGCCCATTTAGTCATAGGTAATGGGTTGTATTGTATGATATTATAATAAAGAATTTTTTTAAAAAAAGTAGCCAACCAGCCCTCAGTCATTTTGAGCTGCCGCCGCCAGTGGAGCGAGCTGTTTAATTTGGGCCGCTCCGTCAGTAAAAGGCGAACTCTGGGGAAGTGTCGGCTGGCGCGCCACCAAAGTGGCTGACCAGGGCAGCGCCGCTAATCGGCGCGCCTGTTGTGAACTTTGGCAGGCAACCCCCCCCCCACCCTCCCCCACAATCACCAGACCGCCGAGCCGAGCCGCCAAATGCCGGACCCTGCGCCACACAGCAGCAGCAGCGCGTGCACCCGCCTAACCCCCCCCCCCCTCCCTGCCCCGCGCCGGTTAACTTCCAGTTCCCAAACAAGTCCACAAACTCAATTTGTAGCTGCAGGCGGGCCGCTGCCTGGAAAGGAGGTGGAAATTGGCGGATGTGCCGGGGAATTACACACGTAACTGGATAAAAACTACACTCCTGGCTGCGCGCCGGGGGTGCCCGTCGCGACGCGCTCGGCTGTCGGCGGCGGCGCCGGGGACAGGGTTGAGCTGCTCCTTAATCGGCGCGCAGGAAACAAATGATGGCAGGAAATCATTTTTAAATGCGAGTGCGAATCTCGCGACCCCGCCCCACCCCCTCCCCCCACAACTCCCGCTCTTCGTCCCAGCCGTCCCATCTGGCGTCTGCGTGACCACCCTCTGAGCCCGGCTGCAGCTTTTTATTTTTTTTCACCCCGTTTCTCCCCCCCCCCCCTCCCCATAACCTCCCCACCCACCCCCCTCTACCAGCCCATCCCTCCGGTTTTATTTTCTGCCAGCAGACTTTCAATTTCCCTTCTAGGTGATGGGGGGAGGGGGAAGGGGGAGGGGAGAGGGCTCCGTAAAATTCAATTTGCGATCTCATTTGGCCGAGATATTGTTTATGTTGATATTATAATTTCATTTCTACGTCGTACGCCTGTGGAATGGCAGTACAGCGGAGGTTAGCAGAAGGGACGAGCGCGATGATCATGTTTTTAACTACGTATACATAATAAACTAATAGGCGCCGGACACTAATAACGCAGCGAGGGTGGTGAGTAAAGATAAGCGATTAAAGTATGATTTTTAGAAAATTAACTAGCCAAGCGCCTCGCATTTTTAATCTGTTCACTTAAATGACGCCGGAGACAAAAATAGAAGAGTTAATGAACCACGAATAGACAGCGTCACAGAGGACATTCACCAGTTTGACTTCGTCAACACTGGGCCATTACATACGAACAGCAAGTGTTGACAAAAACAATAGTCAGTGCCATGGAGACTAGAACGACCCATGACGATCCTATACGAACAGACTACATCCTCTGAAAACTACTGGTCACGCGCTCTTAAATTCCTACAGCCATTGGTTAAAAATAAATAAAATAAAATAAAAACAAAATAAAAAAGGGCATGATTTTCCGTTTTGCATTATTTCAGATGTTGGTATGTAATTTTGAAACAGAAATCTGCTCAATATTCCATATGTTTGGGAAGAAACGTAACGTTGAGGCAGCTTTGTCTTATCTGAAACTTCGCTGAAGTTTACAAACTGTGTCTCAATCAATCTCTTAGCTTTGATTCGATTGAAAAATACTTGAAGAAAACCGCTGCAATGAACGGCCGAATGGATGGAAGACAAGCTGATGACTCATCAACGTATAGATCACTCGACACCGTTGATCAGCTAAGGTGGAAAAGAGTGTAAAAACGGCGAAAAATAAATGTCAGCTAAAGTGGGGGCAGCTTATAGCTACGAAGAAACTATTCTGGAAGCAAGAATTAAATAAGTGAAGCGTTAGGACAAAATATATTAAAACCAAAAAATTATATAATTTTGACTATAAAAGGGATACATGTTATACAAGTTAGTGAAGACGCATTCCTTAGAAGAACTATGCAGATTCATATCTTGTAGCTCAAATAATTTAATAGAAACATAAAAAAGGAGACCGAAATAATTAAAATAAGAACATAATTAAAATTCAAGGCCCGGAGATAGCAACACCAAGTTTCACAGTGGATATTTATGGCTAAAGCCAACGAAAACCTATGGGGCTGCTAGGTAAGTATTAAAGAAATACAGTGCGTTTCTTGAAGAATATTAAATATTTTAGGAATTGGTAGTGTAGACGAAGTGCAATGAAAATACCATACAACTTGTGTCTAATCCAGTTAAGTATCTCAACGATACAAATAACCGAGTCTTAGTTGCAACGAAGGGGTCAACATTGAGAGGCGAACTTAACTGGAGTTTCCCGAAGATAAGCACTTTTAATTCACAAATAATAATAATAATAATAATAATAATAATAAATAAATCTTTTCTGTTTGTGTAACAACTCTTCCCTCGTTCTTTCATTATCTTAAACCAATAAACTAGAACTGGAAGTATATGTGTCCATAAATTTATAGCTCTCTTGTGGAGGAGAAAGCTGTGCTCACCTGCACGAATATGATAATTGGTTAAGACATCTCGTGTCATCCGTCTGTTGATAAATATTGTGTTTTTCGGTCCATAACTGCGTGCTACCAACTTTTGGTTATCATGATTTTGTTACCTTTGTCCCTCAAATCTGCGACACTTTTCACGCAGTTCCGTTCATTCTTAATGTTCTGAATACAGCATGTTTCAGAGTGAACATGAAATGTTTCAGGGTGTCGTAATATAGAAGAATTTCAACTATTGTAGAGGATGCAGCATGCGATTTCCTAACTGCAGAGACTTGATTTAGGAGTGTTTACTCGCGTGTTCAGTACAGTGCGTAAAACTGCAACAGTACCAGCAGTTTCATTGCATATGAACGTGTAAATGACCATATTGTGGAAGAAGCAGAAGACATTATTGAGTCGGTAGAACGTAGTCCTCCTACAAGCTCACGTTGAACGTATACACTTATCGGTATTCCACATACTAAAGTATAGGGAAAATCACATATTTGCGGCTGCTATTCATGTCATTTATAACTCGTGCAACACCTTCGAGCAACACCATTATTCAGGAGATGAAGAGAGACGATTGGACTTTTGTCGTTGGATGCTGTAACTGCCAAGTAATCCCATTTTTACTCTTACTGATGAAACTACTTTCGTTCATGACGGCGTCAATAATATTTGTAATTCACATTAGTGGTTCGAGAAGTTTCACATGCCATGGTGGGTAGAAATTTACAAGAACACTTCTTTGAGAATGTCTGGTGTGTTATGGTTCAACAGACAATTGGTTGATATTGCCGGTTCTGTTATCAAGTGGTCTTACAGAACCCCGTCATCTTCACTTTCTTGACAATGAACTTCCAGCGTTATTTGAAGAGATTTCTTTGGCTAAAATTATGCGTATTTTCTTCCACCATAACGAGACCTCCTAGTCACTTCATATTAATATAACATTCTTCGAAATACGGATCGCTACACATGAACATGTTTATTGTCCACTGAGGTACACGTACATTACCGCTTTGGATTTTTGACTGTAGGAATGGTTGAAAGGTGAAGTCTACAAAGAAAAAGTAAACACAATATCCGATTTCATTGTTGGTATTATGAATAGTGCTGCTCTCATTAAAGAACGCAATGACGACATCAGAAGAGTTACACGTGCTATTATCAAGAGAAGTTAAAAATACATTGAATTGAAGTTAATTGCCGGCCGCGGTGGCCGAGGGGACTGAGGCGCTCCAGTCACGGTCTGCACGGCCACTACGGTAGGGGGTTCGAATCCCCCCTCGGGCATGGATATTTGTGCCGTCCTTAGTCTTAGTTAGTTTATAAGTTTAGGGACTGATGACTCCGTAGTTAAGTCCCATAAGCTATACAAACATTTGAACATTTTGATTTGAATTGAAGTTAATTGCGGCATTTCTGAAAACCAATTTTGAATGTTATCTGCCTTTTCATTGGGTTTAGGTTTCATACTAATTACTATATATCTGTAACCCAAAACTGGACACAAGGTGTATGTAATGTTCCTGCAATTCGTCTGTACTACCAATGCCTAAAATAATTAGTTATTCGTGAAACGTGGCGTACTTCTTTCATACCTACCCAGCGGTCACCGTTGATCTTCCTTGCCTTTAGCCATAAATTTCCACTGTGAAGCTTAGTGCTGCTATGTGCACTCCTTGCATTTTAATTATCGTTATGTTCTCACTGTAATTACTTCAGTTTCCTCTTCGACATCCATATTAAATGCTTTGGGCCACAGGATATGAATCTGCTTCCTTCTTATGATAAATACGTCTTCACTAACTCCTCAGTGGGCGGACCGACGTGGCAAGTGCCGTCATCGAGCAGCTCCTGGATGGAGACCGACGGTGGAGTATGTGGAAGGCGGTTTGCAGCAGGTTTGTGCGCGAATACGTGACCGTATTCAGACATGGTGCGGCAAATGCTGAGGCAGAAGGCACTCAGCGCCTCCCACGTCGTTGGACAGCGTGCGGTGACAGTAGCAGGGCACCACTTTGACGGTCTGTTGGCCCAGGTTTCTCAGGTCAACAGTATGTGTACTGTCTTGTCATTCATTTGCCCTTCATACTACTGTAAAAATGTGTTACGATATTTCAGTGCTATTCCTTGTCCACACACGTAGTTAACGCCTTGTCCTTTCGTCTGTATATGTCAAATTTTTCAATCGGACTGGTATCTGCAAGCAAAAAATAGTTGCCACGACTTTGCCCCAACCCTTATATAGGTCCCAGAAAACCAAAGTAGGGAAATTCAAAGTGTTCTCATAGGGGCACATAAAACGGATAGAAGAAATGCTGGTGAAGAAATCACAGGAAAAGAATATGTGACTAGGAAACATGACAGATCTGTACTAATGTCGAAGTCACCGCGAAACAGTACATCATCAATTGAATGTGAGTTGAAAAAGGTACACATACCACAAATTTCACAAATTAAACTGAGATAGCCATTTTCTTCTTTGGATGTATCTACATCCATTTAGCATAAAAAAGAACATCTTCCTCTACTTCAAATGCGCTTGCCAGCAATAGTCATATACGAGTGAGCTGAAGAAGGGACATATTCCCGGGATATGTTCCTTTTTCAACTCAAATCCTCTTATTCTTAAAGCCTTCAGTCGCTACTTATATATTTTTCAAAATTTAAACAGTGGTGGGGAACGCACTTAGGACTTGTGGTTTTGAATCAAAGATGATAATCAATAGTCCATATGCCACGGCGGAATAGCCGTGCGCACTGGGGCGCCGTGCTGCGGAGCGCGCGGCCTTTCGCCGTCGGGAGTTCGAGTGCCCCCTCGGGCATGGGTGTAAGTGTTGTCCTTAAGTTAGTTTAACTTAGTTTAAGTAGTTTATAAGCTAGGGACTGATAACCAAACAGTTAAATCCCATAAATTTACAAATATTTAAACATTAAAAAAAACTAGTCCATACATAGAGAATTCAGAAAGTGTTCCTTGGTACTTATGAGTCTAGTGAGACACAATAAAGAATTTCGCAAGTAGTCTTGATTTGATGAGACTTGGAGTCATTTGGAATCACAAGCCCTGTGGAACGTTTGTAATGATTAAGCTAGAAGAACAAATCAAATAGCACAAGCAAAAGAATCCATTTCGTCTACACTTCGGAATCTGCAGCTGTTATTGCTCAGTGCGCAGTTTATGTTATTACTTTTTCTATTATATCCAGGTGGCAAATTCGGTTACCAGTCCTCCGCCATAACACTATCAACAAGTGCTGACAAGGAAAGTATTCAAGAGTCTGCATATACATCTACATAACAGCTCTCAAATCACATTTCAATGGATGGAAAAGGGTTGCCGCGGTGGAGTAGCCGAGCGGTCTAAAGCGTCTCGCTGCGGAGCGCGCGGTTGCTCGCCGTGGAGGTTCGAGTCCTCCCTGGGGCATGGGTGTGTGTGTTTGTCCGTAGGTTAGTTTACCTAGGTTTAAGTACTTTGTAAGCTACGGACTGATGACCACGCAGTTTGGTCCGATAGATTTACAGACATTTGAACATTTGAATTTGGAAAAGGGTTCGTCGAACCACTTTTATTTCTCTGCCGTCTCTAAAAGCGTGGGAAAAACGAACATCTAAATCTTTCCGTTTAGGATCTCCCTTCATTTATTTTAATATTATGATAATGTCTCCCTATGTTGGGGCGTGCTAACGAAATATGTTCGCATTCGGAGGAGGAAAGTGGTTAAAGAAGTTTCTTAAGATTCGATTCCAATATATGGAATGATGTGCTCAACGGTCACAAATAAATTTTACAAACGTTAAATGAAGCAGCATTGGCCGTAAAAATATTTTGCATTTATTGACGCAAATCGATTTCACTTACGTAGTAACCATCCTTAGTGCAGATACAGAAATTCACAAGAGATGTTACATGAATTATGGCATTACACATATATCTGACGTATTCCATAATATAATTTCCAGATATTGCAATCCTGGAATCTGGCTGCAACGAATAACGCCTTTCTTTCAATGGTTTTCACTCCTCCTCGCGCCATGGGCGGATCCAGAACGGCCTGCTGGAGGGAGTGGGTGGCCGGTGAAAGAATGTTTCATCGTCAGCTGAACTCTGGCTCAGTAGAAACACTCTAGTACCGGCCACCCCTTTTTACTCCATGCCAATCAAACAAAAATCTCGAAGTTTTGAAGACTCAGTGCAGTGATAGCAAGCTAACGTTGCATTCTAAAAGAAAGAAAAATAAAATAAAATAAAAATTAAAACTAAATTAACTGCTGATGCAGGGAGGAGGAGGGGGGGAGGGATGACACTTCGACCGCCCCCCCCCCCCCCCCGCCACCGCCGGGATCCGCTATCCGCCTATGAATCGCGCATAATTTACGTGAAACTTTAAACCTATTAGGAGGTGTGTACTTCACTGCGTACATGAGCACGCGGAGGTTCCCAAGCCTGATTTACAATATTGATGCACCTACTCAGTTTCCTTAATAAGACAAAGCAAGTACAAGGGTAGTCCACGGCTGAACACTGATGTTGTTTTGGAGGGAATCATTGCATTGCGTTCATCATAATAAATTATACTAGGGCCCTGAGTGAAATACGCAGGGGAGTCGCTAAGGAATGAAACATCAAATACATAGTTCAAAGTGGTTTTAAATTATGAGGTACACGGAGATTAAAATTTTGCCGGCCGCAGTGGCCGAACTGTCTGCGGTGCGCCAGTCACAGTCTGCACGGCCGCTACGGTCGAGGGTTCGAATCCCCCCTCGGGAATTGATGTTTGTGTCGTCTTTAGTATAAGGTAGTTCATAAGTAGTTTGTAAGTTTAGGGACTGATGTCCTCGCAGTTAAGTCCCTTATGCTTAACAAACATTTTAACATTTGGTTAAAATTTAAATAGAACAATTACATATTATAAAGTTCGGAATGAAACATGAAAGCATACTATCTTGAACTGCTGGCTCCTCTTTACGGTATCATTTTAATATAAAATGTGAGAGGAAAAGAAAAGGCTTACGCACGCAACTTAATCACATATTGAAGCTTGAAGAACAGAAGGAATTAAACCCAACACTCTGCAATACACATGCAAGGAATAATCACTACCGACCGGCTAGTCGTTACTAATGAATTTAACTCGGGCAAAGAAAGAACGAAATTACAAATCACAAGTGAAGTGAAATCAAAGTAACTCGTGGTTCACCGGAAACAAGGAAGGTTTCACACGCTCGTGAAATTCTTAACTGAACCAGGTCGGCAAAGCCATTGAAAAATAAAATATTCGGAAAAGGTGAAGGTTGCTAAATGGAATCCGGAGGCATCGAGCTGATGGCTGAGTTACCGAATCTTGAACACGTGGCTGCAACATGGAAAGGACACGGATAATACAAAGAAACCCTCAAATAAATTTATGAAACCGGCAAGAATATTAACACAGGCACTGAACTAACAATCATATGCACTTTCACACTATAAACTTAATACTTAAACCATCTTGTAGTGGATTGTTCTCCCAACTCACAAGTCTCATGGAAGCAAAGAAAGTTCCTAGCCAAATACAGCAAAATCCTAAGATAGCACCCATTCGTGTACTATATAAATCATGATTTCGCTAGTGCTGGAAAAGAAACTATTAGAGAACTTCAGATACTCTGAAGCCTTACACAATTTCAAACCAAACGTAAGTGAAACAGATTTCGTGTGTATAACGGTATTACCTTGCCAATAGTCAACGGCTGAGTGCCGTCTCCTGGCCTCCAGCAAGTGAACCACCTACCGCTAACAAAGTGACCAGAGGGGTCCCTTTTAACACCAACTTAACGACCTGTGACTGACAAAAGCCTTTTGTAGAAACCTCTTTGCCTTCGTTAAGTTACCCAATGTTCGTTAAACTGTAGCTACAACAGACGGAGCACTATTCCACCAGCCATATTGTAAATCCATAGCAGAGAGACACAGTCACTCACAATTCATGCAAAACGGGGCTGACAGGATTAACACAGGGATAAACTTCGACATATTATAGAATAATATGCCTAGGACTAAATCTTAAATCACATATATTTGATAAACACATATAAATCTGATTAAAGTTGATGCAGCACACATGTTGCTTGTATCATGACGTTGTAAATGGCAAAATACTAATGTTATTGCTCAATCTCTTGCCCAGTAAAGTTTCAAAACTGCACCGGAAGTCAGCGATGGCAATGTTAATACGAGTAGCTAAGAAACGAGACAATACTGCCATGAAACGACTCATGGTGAAACGATTAACACTCTCTTCCTTACATCGCAATAGTATAAAACGAACTGTCCTTCTGCGAACTTTCCCTATAGCCTCCGTCATTCCCATTTGATGAGAATCACACGACAAGCAGGAGTTCAAATGTTTGTAGAACTTATGGGACTTAACTACGGGGTCATCAGTCCCTAAGCTTACAAACTACTTATGAACTAGCTAAGACTAAGGACGGCACAAATATCCATGCCCGAGGGGGGTTCGAACCCCCGACCGTAGTGGCCGTGCAGACCGTGACTGGAGCGCCTCAGTCCCCTCGGCCACCGCGGCCGACCAAGCAGGAGTACTCCAAATTACGACGCACATGTATAGTGTGGGTAGTTTCCTTAGTTGAACTGCTCAATGTTCTAAGTGTTCTTCCAATCTTCAAACGAAACGTAGCCGTTTGTTCGCCTTCCTTACGATATTTCCTGTGTGTTCTTTCCAATTAACTTAATTCGTAATTACAATTCCTAGGTATTTAATTAAATTGACGGTCAGCATTTTTGATTGACTTATCGTGTAAATGATGTTTTACTCCTCATAAGAATGACTGTAGGGTCAATGCCAATTTTCGCACCATGCTGACATCAAAGTCGTTTTGTAGTTGCTTCTGATCTACTGCCACCTTCACTAGCGAGTAGCTGACAGAATTATCCGTGAACAGTCTAAGAGCTGAAACTTCCTGGCAGATTAAAATTGTGTGCCGGAACCGGGACTCGAACCTGGGGCCTTTGTCTTTCGTGGGCAAGCGCACTACCGACTGTGCTATCCCGACACGACTCACGATGCCGCCTCACAACTTTACTTCCGCCAGTACCTCACCTCCTACTTTCCAAACTTCACAGAAGCTCTCCTGCGAACCATGCAAGGCTAGCACTCCTGGAAGAAAGGATATGGTGGAGACATGGCTTAGCCACAGCCTAAGGGACGTTTCCAGAATGAAACTATCACTCTGCAGCGGAATGTGCGCTGGAAAGTAGGAGGCGAGGTACTGGCGGAAGTAAAGTTGTGAGGCGGCACGTGAGTCGTGTAGGGATAGCACAGTCGGTAGTGCGCTTGCCCGCGAAAGGCAAAGGTCCCATTTTCGAGTCCCGGCTCCGGCACACAATTTTAATTTGTCAGGAAGTTTCATATCAGCGCACACTCCGCTGCAGAGTGAAAGTTTCATTCCAGTCTAAGAGCTGCTCATATTGTCTCCAAAATTGTTTATAAAGATTAGGAACAGTGAGAGTCCATAAAACTCCCTCGGGAACGCCAGACATCACTTCTGTTTTACTCGATGAGTTTTCGTCAATTACTATGCACTGTGTCCTTTTTGAAAGGAGGTAGCAAATCTGCACGCACAACTGTGGCGGTATTCCAAAAGCACGCAATTTGATTAGAAGCAGCTTGCGAGGTACAGTGTCAAAAGCCTCCTGGAAATCTAAATACGTACAATTGATTTCAGATCTCTTGTTGATAGCACTCACCACTTCATATGAATAAAGAGGTAGTTGTGTTTCATAAGAACGATACTTTCTGAGTCCGTGTTGATTATTGGTCAATAGGTCGTTCATTTAGAGATAGTTAATAATGTTTGAGGAGTGTATACGTTTTAAAATCCTGCTGCAAAATGGCGTCAATGGTGCAGGTCTGTAATTTTGCGAATCACTCTAACTGCTTTTCTTGACTAATGGAGAGACTTGTACAACTTTCCAGTCTTTGGTTACGAAACTGACACTGAGCGAGAGGCTGCATATGTTAGCTAGTTTTGCTGCTATTTCAACACGATACTGTGAAAAGAACCCGATTGGTATACAATTTGAACCGGGGAGTTGCTTTGATTAAGCGATTTAAGTCATTTTCATAGTCCAGCGATATATACTTCTGATTTACGATTCCTGGCAGCTGTTCTTGCTTCAATTTCTGGAAGACTGCGTCGTCTTCTTTAGTGAAGATATTTTGGAAAGCCATGTTTAGCAATGCAGCTTTACCAGAATTGACATCAGTAGCATCACTATTGCTATCGCGTAGTTATGATACTGATTATTTTTTGCCGCTACTATACTTTGCATAGTTTCTTCGGATTTCTACCAAACGTGGAAACTATTATAAGCTTCCCGCATTGGATTTAGAGCTAAATTTCTAGTTTCTGTAAAAGATTTCCAGTCTATCGGTTTTAGTGTCAGTTTAAATTTGGCATGCATTCTCCTTTGCTTTTGCAAGTGTGATCTAACATTTTTCGTATACCACAGTAGATCAGCGCTCTCCTTTGTTAATTTATTTGGTATCTATTCCTCAATAGCTGTCGATATTTCTTTGAATGTAAGCTACATTTGATCGACACTCACATTGTTAGTTTCGAAAGACCTGGAGAATTTCACTCAGGAAAGCGTTAATCGTATTTTATCCGTTTTTTAATAGACGCATTTTTTATTTAGTTTTGGAAATTTGGGAATCTGAATATTCAGTCTCGGTACGAGAACTCTGTGTTCACTAATCCCTGTAACTGCGCTGATGTTCTCTATTAGCTCCGAATTATTCGTTGCTGATTTGTTGTATTTTCTGACAACCATTTACTTTTCTAATTGGTTCAGCAACTAATTGCTCGAGTTTTTTTTTCCGAGATGCATTAAGTATGATTTAGGACGTCGTTTTATGCTTGCCAAATGTTTTGAACTTATATTTTTGCCAACGTGTCGGTAGTAAGTTAAAACAATCACAAATTACAATTATATACTTTGGGAAAGTTTTTCCAGTCTGATCCAAGCTTTCCCACATTTCTGTAATCTAATCGTCTGAATCAGGGGGACGGTAAAAAGAACCAAATATCAAATAACAGGAACTAACTATTTCAGTCTCGCTACAGGATAAACCACTTGTGACAGCAAAAATTACGCCACTACCTCTTTTATTCAATCTATCTTTCCTGATCACCATCTGTCCCTTTGTAAAAATGTCAACTGAACTTATCTCTGGCTTTATGCAGCTTTCGGTACCTATTTTTGTGCTTCAATACTTTCTATTAGCACTTGGAGCTCAGGTTCTTTCCCCACACAGCTAAGACAATTTACAACTGTTATAGCAACGTTTTTTTAGATCTCTTTTTGCCTTGTCTGTGGCCTGTACCCTTTCACACTGAATTTAGAGTTTTTCTGAGCCCCTCTAAAACGCTAAGTCCACGCCGCACAGCCCCTGCTAGCTGAATGGCGTACTCACCTCGCCTACCCGATGGCTCAAATCGAGGAATCTGCGGCCAACACTGTCGCAGAGCCGTCTGAGCATCCTCCACTCCACTTTGCACCAGAGATCCACAGTCGGTCCTGTCAACTATGCCGCAGATGGTGAGCTCTTACTTAATTATGGAACCAAGACTGGCAGTCATTACCACTTCAGATAGCCACTCAAAACCCGAGAGAATTTATTTAATCCAAAGCGACAAACATCGTTGGTAGCGACATGAGCCACCACCTGCAGTTGGCTGCACCCTGTACCCATCAATGCATCAATGGCTCCACCGGCATACACACAGAGTGCTCACTGGCTTTCTTCCCCTTCCTAAGCAACATCCCTAAGGGGCTCCATTACCCGCCTACAGTTTGGGCTCCCAACTATAAGCAATCCCACGCTCTGCGATTTCCAAGATGTTGCAGTCTCAGAGCTAACCACAGGAAAAACGACACCATGCGACTCAGGAACATTGTCCGATCGAGATAGCCCGTCCAGTCTGTTGGCCCTATCCCTGACTACAGTGTCCGGAAAAACGAATGACTATAAAGACGCGCTATAAGACTCTGCAAATGGTAATGACGTAAACGTGGGAATGTGCCAAGAAGTAAGTGAAAGAACTGATCCAATAAATTAGCCGCGGTGGAGCAGCCGAGCGCATTGAAGCGCTATGCTGCGATGCGCGACGCCGTTCGCCGTCGGGGGTTCGAATTGCCCCTCGGGCATGGTTGTTTGTGCTGCCTTTAGTATAAGGTAGTTTATAAGTAGTTTCTAAGTTAAGCTCCACAAACATTTGAACATTTGAGCTAATAAATTACATAAAGGAGAGCGACTAAGATGACGATTTTGAAAAAAAGAAAAGAAAACAAGAAAGTGGGTCTACTAAAAAGAAGGAACAAACATAAGGATTAAAACTGCAGAACAGACAGGAGTACTCTGCGAAAACTTTAATTTGCTTCCATGCATCAAGAGAGAAAAGGGAAATGATAGATAGGTGCAATACCAGCCACCTGGAACTAGTGACAGAAGAAATAATAAGACAGTTAGTGAACCAGAAAATTACGAGGGCATACGCTAAATAGTAGTACAGCCACCAGGTCAACGATAATTTGCTGCACGTTTAATAACAACCATCACATGAGTCACGGTCAACTTTTAAAATATGGGTATTTAGATAAGCCTTTATTACAAGAGAATGTGGAAGCCAGTTGGCTGTATGTACATGTAATTTGAAAGTTCACTATAGGGGATGTGAAATTAACCTGTTTTTTCCCCGACATTTGTAGCCCTATAACAACTACGGCAGAAAACGCACCAGAAGGACATGGAAGGCAATTGTTGGCAATGCTCTGTTTCAATAAGGCGGAAGCATTGTGCTTTTGCAGGAAAACGCACAGAAATCTTCCATCATAACTACCTTGAGTTCCATTGCTAGGGAGTCACAATGAAAACGAATTTGAACCAAATTTGGCTAGTTTTGCAGAAAAGATAGAGAAGATGTCACTTTGTACTGTTAAGAGTCCGAATTACAGGAGTAAAAGGAGGAGGAAATGCAGAAAGACACAGCAAACGCCATTTCAGAGCTTCTAAATATTCCGTAGAACGGACAATTCAGAAGTATTTGCCAAAAACACGTGTGATTTAAAACTTTATGTACAGAATCAGAGTAAAATCACACAAGTTATTCCTTGTAGAGCTATACGTAATTCCACACGCATAGTGGTACAAGACATTCCTTGACACTAATCGAATACTGGATGATGGCATCATACAATACCACATCGGCAGTTTTTATACATGGCCATAGAAAGCAGTTAATTCATGTCTTTTAAGCAAAATGTCACAGACTATGGTGGACCACTTCTTGACGGCGCCAGTGACAGGAGCAAAACTATATGGAGAGGCGGTTGTCGGAGTAGACGATGGACCAAACATCCAGCTCGATTCGCAGTTCGGATGTCAACATAAAGAGGTGGGTGGGTCTCGGTGTACGCATTTTACATGCAGACTTTTCAGAAGTCTCTACACAGTTACAATTCGTGGTTTCATATTCAGCACAAAAATAGCTTCTTTACTAGGCTTACATCAGTAGCGAATATAGCATATTTTTTAGAGGGAAAGGGGGGGGGGGGTAAGATTAATGTAATAAGTAATTTTATGTAGGTATCCCAATAATATTTTGTATTTTAAAATGCATATTGTCAATTATTAGCTGTTTATTGAAGTTATAACTTGAGTGTCGGTTCTAAACCATCTTCAGAAAAGTGCGCTAAATAGACTGGTTAAGTTGATACATTATCTGCTACTTTATACATGTGAATCAATAAAAAAAATCGTAACATGTCATTTGACAGCAAATATTGATAACAAATAAAAATACTTGATGTCAAGTGATGTTACGAATATTTTAGTGATTGATATTGGTAAAGTAGCAGATAACGTATCAGCTTAATCATTCTGTTCTGCTTAGAACCGAAACCGGTCAAGTTATAACTTTAATAAACAGCTAATGGTTAACAATACGCTTTTCTTAAAGTATATTACGGCTGTTACCCCTCATCTTAATAAAAATAGAATATTTTGTATTTTTTGTTGCGCATATTGAGATGATAATTCGCGCCGAAGTCCCTTTAAATTTACAGAGATGAGGCTTTTCTACATTGACGTTAAATCATGATATAGATTTTTCCCTTAGATTCATTATTTTAGGAGGGGCGGCAGGCTCCCCAGTCCCTCCCCCCCCCCTGGGGGTGTCCCACGATTTTTCTACAATCTAATGCACTGGGGTCTATTAGTTACCTCACACTATAACTTCATGCATGTCATTAGCGTATCAAATGTAGTTCCTAGCCAAATAGTAAGCGGAGATTATAGGCGGAAATTACGTTGCTTTGAGAATGAGATACAAAACTGGCCAGTTTCTGAATAGCTAACGTTGCAGTGCAGTTGCTGGCCAATTGAATTACTAATTCGATTGTGACTCCCCGTGTCATTTTGTGCTGAAGTAAGGAAATAAACCATTTGTCGATTTCTTTGTAGTGCGTCACGAGTAGGAAGCGAGAACTCGCGTCCACCTCGCATCGTGCGCAAACGAAATAATGCAATGAAAAAGAAAATTAAAATTTCTCTCCAAGAGGCTCTTCCTTTGTATATCGCGAACGGGCGGGCAAACAACCGAAAACTGAAAAAAAAAGAGCAAAATATTTTGTTTTCGTCTTTCGCGAAACGCCAGGGAGGACAGAGCGGCGTCGCGCTCGAGTGATGAGGTATTTCCCAAGCAATTCCAGCTCAAAAGGTTAAGCGCGACAGCAGAAACGTTCTAATTTTAATTTTCCGCCCGAAGGCGTCCGCCGCGTTTTTAACCAGTTCGGGAGCCCAGCAGAAGGACCTCGGGCGCCGGCAGTCGCGAGTGGCAGCGGTTAGAGAATATCTGCTGCCAAAAGAAAGCCGGGAGGCAACGCTGCGGATTGGATTAGGGGGCGAGCACGGCCAGGAAATGGCATCCCCGGGGGAACAGGCGCGATCCGTGCGCAAAGTCGCGGAAACAAAGGGAAAGCGGCCGAGCCGAGCGGTGCTGGGCGTGGAGAGGCAGCCGCAGCCGCGGGCCGCGTCACCCCAGCGCACAGCAGTTACCCAGCATGCCCCGCGCTCGCCTGCCTGCCGCGAGTTCGGCCGGCCGAACGGCTTTGAGAATCGCTCGTCTCCATTATTGGTAACGTTTGTCCGTCAAGTGATCGGAGCCCATCGGTCGCTTTTGTGTGGGAGAGAAGAGCTATCGATGTCAACAAAGGCTGGGAAACTAATCGGAAATAAAGACTATTTTTTTTCCGCTTTCGCCAGATTTAATCATTCACCGATGTCGTAAGCTGTGCAGCAATGTGATGCTTCCGACTGATGGTCGGCGATTATTGAGATAGTCCAAGCCTGTGATCAAGTGTGGGAATGTTTTCAGTCATTTTTTTATACGATGGACGTTTGAAGATTTCTGATTTTTTATCGGTTTCACTTGATGGATAATGAGGTTATTTAAAACGTCATTTAATTTTATCCTATGTTAATCAGTGGAAAGTGGGTCACACACGCAAGGATGGGGCCCCTCCATGCCCACACCAACGTGGTGACTATCACAAAAGTTCTACTGTCACCTCCGTATTTGGTTAATTTGCTAAGGTGGATCACGGGATGTGGGAGCCGCGATGTTATCCGTACGTGTGGGCACGATCACCCATTAATACGGTGCATCTGGAGATAGAATTGGTCGAAAGGTGGGTGCACAGGGTACTTCTTATTATACCAACTGCAGCTGCAGCCAGGAGAGTGTGGCTACGTAGGTTCTACAGCTAATGTACACAGCTCAAAACAATTATGAAACCAGGTGCGATGTACACTATTCAGGTATTGGGTACAATTGTAATTTGTGGGTGATACAGTACGATGTTTTGCGGTCTACGCTCTTTATTTGCGCTTTACTTGGTGTTTACTTAAGAGCGAGTCCCAGTGGGGCTACAATACTGAAACACGTCCACTGAATGTGTGGTCATGTTCCATTTTTGAGTTATTCATTAACCTAAAGTGTTTCTGCACCATTAATATTGTCTATTATTATGTTAATTATTTTATTCTGTTTATTAATTACAAATGCCCCATGTTTATATATGTTTCCACCCGTGTGATTGAACTTGTGTGTTGTTTATAATATTGAATGGTCGGCCGTGGTGCCCGCGAGGACTGCGGCGTGCCAGTCACGTTCTACACGGCCACTACGGTCGGGGGTTCGAATCCCGCCTCGGGCATGGATATTTGTGCCGTCCTTAGTATTAGTTAGTTCGTAAGTAGTTTTTAAGTTTAGGGACTGATGACCCCGTAGTTAAGTTCCATAAGCTCTACAAACATTTGAATTGAATATTGACTGACTGCTGCGCAATGGCTTACAGTCGCCGCCTCGCGCTTTAGGGCCTCATTTACTTTAATCACAAACGCATGGCTTCGTTTGTGGTCTGCACTGGCGTCTCAAGATGGCGAGATGTTCTTAGGGTGGTGCCAAACTAATCTTTTTTTTTTTTGCGTGTCCTGAAGGCACTATATTATCTTGTTAGTTCCTCCCCCCCCCCCCAAAAAAAAAGTTAACGTCATCTGTCTTTTCTGGAAATGCGCATACCATTCAGTTGCTCTTTCGTGTCTTTCAGTGCCTCAGATAGAATCAAAATTCAAATGTTCAAATGTTTGTTAAGGTTATTGGACTTAACTACGGGGTCATCAGTCCCTAAACTTACAAACTACTCATGAACTACCTTATACTAAAGACGGCACAAATATCCATGCCCGAGGGGGGATTCGAACCCCCGACCGTAGTGGCCGTGCAAGATAGAATCACACTGTCAAAAAACTTACTGTGATACATCAGCATACTTTTCGATAAATGGGATGCAACACTCACAATACTGGCATCGTGTATGTTGATCAAGTAAAATAATAAAATAAAATAACAAAATAAAATAATTAGGTTGTTTACTAAGTATGCGAGTGAGAGTCTTCTACTTTACTGGACTGTAAATTGGTAACTGTGTTATTCAACATTTTTATTTGATGAACATTTCAATTGTTGTTGGCAGTCATGCTGATGAATAACTGTAGTTTAGCTTCAATAATGTTGTAAGCTGTTATGCAACCTAGACATTGAGTGACAGGTCTGCAATATTTGTATGATTGTGAACTATAATATTTGATATAGTAATTTCTTTTTAATGTGTAGTATGATAAACTTATTTGATACCCAGGCATAGGCAACTAGAAGCACATACATTTCCTATTAAGTTACCATTAGATTTTATTAATAGTTGTCACCTAGACAATGAGTTTTGTCACTTAAAACAGCCAAACTAGACATGCAGTCGTTATTCATTGTGGACAATGTAATATAAACTTAGTAACAGGCTGTAAATAAAATATGTTTATATCTGTCTATTATAGGATTATAGTAAACCAAATAATGTATCAATAATTCATGACAGATTTCATATGTCAAGTAACCTAAGCACATAGTCACTCTTAATCTTCAACTGTGAGTCTGTAGTGAGTAGACATGTAAACTAGACATCACACATTATGGAACCTAGACATGCAGGTACTTTACCTCCTCAACACTAATGTAGACTTTCAGTTACTAATCACTTTGAATAGTTTCATATAGCTTGCTAAACCTATAACTGACAAAAGGTATAGATACTTGGCAAAAGTAAAATATAATACGTACCAATGATTGGTGTCTCTTATCATATTATAATTATCTGGAGTGCAATTCTTTATGCCACATGGAACCTTTTCAATTATGTGGATGACATCCTGTATATTGAGTAAGTAAAGTACCATTGATTACATTGATGTTTGTATGACCTATGACAAATATTTATTGCATCAGTTAATAGGGAAGATGATTACTACGTAAAGTGTGAATTTCTTACCTTGACAGACAGCATTTAATTTTTTTAAACTTTTATAACTATGAAAATTTATATTTTTATATTGCATACTGTTTGATGAACATCTTGGATGATCTTATAATAGATTAAGTGATGAAATACTTGATTTTAGGTTTGGTAATGCAATAGAACCATAAGGAAACTGGGTCTAGAGTGATAGTTCCATAACATAAAATCTATTGATTTTTAGTTATAGTTTTATATAGCTATTGGTTGATGGTTCAAAAGGAGATTGAATAAACTTACGTGGGTCCTTAACATCAGGCATTAGAAACAAGTACATTTCCTATTAAGCAACCATTAGATATTAATAATAGGTCTCACATAGACATAGGGCAATCTGGCATGTTAACATGCATCCAAGACATACTGTCATCATTCATTGTGAACATTGTAATGTAAACTCCTGAACAAGCATTAACAAAAATATAATAAAACAGATAATAAAAAACTAAAATAATAAAACAGCAGAAATATGAAAAAATTAGAAAGTTTTTTAGCATCCTATTTCATGAATAACTAGAAGTTGTCTGTTGCAATATTTTAAAGTTGCATGGTGGCTGGACAATGGGCAATATTTCTGTGACATAATATGTGTTACAATATTAAAACAATTTATGTTTGACAGTATACTATACTGTATTTATATTCATTTATTAAATTAAGCGAAAGAAATGGGGGGGGGGGGGTGAAAAGTAACTTAGACATTCAGTCACTTCTAACTTGAAATAGTAACTTAGTCATTCCTTCCTTGTTTAACTTGAATTGTAATATTTTCGGGTTTGTATTTATGATAAGAGATGTTTCGGTCTGTTGTATTATATTGTAACATATTGTACTCATTTAATTTGGACATTGAGGGTTTGTTATATGTTGACATTCTAATGATTCATTGGAAAGGAAAATGAATACTATACTACACGACAATGAAAGTGAGGATCTTCTTGAACCCAAATTATGTATAAATATGTAAAATGACAGATAGTTTAAATTGATATTTTAATGTGACAAGTATAAATGTTGCACATCATTGGATGCAATTCATATCGATTCATGCCCCCATCCATCTGCCACCTGGTGGAAGATAGCTCACTTACAAGTATTTATGCTTATTGCATCAGTTCATCTCCAGTAATTGCTGTGATGACACTGCCTGGACATATGGCACAGTATAGCAGAGGGTCTTGAACAACACCACCTAAAGGCATATTTGACTGGTGATGTTCATACCATTTATAATTTGACACTATAATGTTGGTTCATCTGAAAGATACACTACTGGCCATTAAAATTACTACACCATGAAGAAATGCATATGATAAGAGGGTATTCATTGGACAAATATATTATACTATACATTTTTTTAATATACATTTTCACACAATTTGGGTGTATAGATCCTCAGAAATCACTACCCAGAACAACCACCTCTGGCCGTAATAACGGAATTGATATGCCTGGGCATTGAGTCAAACAGAGCTTGGATGGCGTGTACAGGCACAGATGCCCACGCAGCTTCAACACGATACCGCAGTTCATCAAGAGTGGCGTATTGTGATGAGCCAGTTGCTCGGTCGACATTGACCAGACTTTTCATTTGGTGAGATATCTGGAGAATGTGCTGGCCAGGGCAGCAGTTGAACATTTTCTGTTTCCAGAGAGGCCTGTAGAGGACCAACAACATGCGGTCGTTCATTGTCCTGCTGAAATGTAGGGTTTCACAGGGATCGAATGAAGGGTAGAGTCACGGGTTGTAACAGATTTGAAAAGAAACGGCCACTGTTCAACGTGCCGTCGATGCGAATGAAGAGGTGACCGAGACGTGTAACCAGTGGCACCCGATACCATCACTCTGGGTGATAATGTCAGTATGGTGTGGACGCATACACACTTACAATCTGCGTTCACCCTGATGTCGCCAAACACGGATACGACCATCATGATGCTGTAAACAGAACCTGGATTCATAAAAAAAATGACGTTTTGCCATTCATGCACCCAGGTTCGTCGTTGCATACACCATTGCAGGCGCCCCTGTCTGTGATGCAGCGTGAAGGATAACCACAGCCATGGAGGCCGAGCTGATAGTGAATGCTGCTGCAAACGACATCGAACTGTTTATGCAGATGGTTGTTGTCTTGCAAACGTCCCGATCTGTTAACTCTGGGATCGAGGTGTGGTTGCATGATCGTTTACAGCCATGCGGATAAATAGCCTGTCATCTCAACTGCTAGTGATACGAGGCCATTGTGTTCCATCACCGGTATTCCATATTGCCCTCCAGAACCCAAGGGTTCCATATTCTGCTAACAGTCAATGGATTGTGACCAACGCGAGCAGCAATGTCGTGATATGATAAACCGTGAAAGTAGCCTGCTATTAAAGTAAGCAAGATCTTGGGGAGTTGAGATCTGCAAATGTAAGTTATAATTCTGCTGCTCTCAATTACTTTAAGAGTGACCACAGTACATGGACAACAGAAATTTATCTAACTGCTTACTCCTTAAGGGAGCAGCCAACGTTTTATCAAATACAAAATCACGGTTAAAAATAAATGAATAGGTAATTAAACATGGAATGGGGAGCATGAAATCATAAAGGAGATGTTTTATACATTAAAATCATAATCTATTCAGAATAATGACCAAGCAACTAAATGTGGGGAGACCAACTTAAGTACACAACTTGTACAAAAGTGAATTAAATCATATAATTACTGCCTGTAGTAAAATAGTTTCTGCCCTTTATGAATGTAGTGGTAATGTGGGAGGAAATTTGCAAACACACAATGGGTAGCTGGAAGCACATTCATTCATTGACAGATGCATGCATAATGATTGGCGGTACATTACTCTGCGGGAATACATGAAAGCTGTGGCGAAACAAAGCATCGGTGGCGTCTTGACAAGATGGTAGGTGTCTTGATCACAAATTTAATTATATGTGCACTAAACGAACTCATGCTCGTGGAGGCAGCAGCTCCTATTGTTAAGTACCCCATGGTGTGTGACCACGCTGAATTTTGTAGCATATACAAACAGAAATTAATGTAGAATAAGCAAGTAAAGCACATGCGAGAATTTATATAGAGGAAAGCAAGTATTAAAAAATGCCTGGCTAAAGGCCGAAGTAACGACCGTTATGGTCATACAAGACAGGAAAGAATCAATTCAGGAAACCTGAGATTTATTTAGCATACTCACGGATACCGACACAATGTGAAAACTTTAATTAAAAAAGACGAAGGAAATTCAAACATACTAGGTTTACACATGTATTCTAACTTGAGCAAAACCGGACGCACAATCATCACTTGAATGAAAATGCAAATAATAAATATACACTGAATTTACTCGAGTTCTGCAAATTTAAGAAACACTTTGCCTCGCATAGTGAAAGAATTATTCAAGAAAACTTTCACTGAAAAACCAAGACTGCCTTATCACAAAGAAAGCAAAGTCCTAACAGCATGTCTTTCCCTCAGCATGATTCTCAGAGTACTTACTTCCACGGTCGTCGGAGCTAGAATGAAGAGTGATGAGAGAAGCTCTAAGGCCTATACAACGTATATAGAGCGCACTGTAGGCGATGCAGAGTGAGTTCAGAGACTAGTGTTTCCCAACCCTTGCTACTTGGCCAAGACATTCCCTTTACGTCCGCATCCAGAGAGGTCTCCTTTCACCTGTTTCGCCCAAGATTAGGTTGGTACGACACGAAGAACTCGGTCACCTGGCCATCTCGCCAAGTAAGCTTGTCTCTGGCCATCCAGCAAACGCCAGCACACACGAAGCCATGCGTTCTTAACTTCATCAAAACGAAGGCTAAAGCTAGAGGCAGTGAATGTAAGCCATTGCTTGGCAGTTTATATTAAGAGCAACCTTCCACATTCACATGAACATACAAGTTCAATCACACTGGTGGAAACATATATAAATATGGGGCAAACATAGTATAAACATGGGGCATTGATCGTTAATAAAAAGAATAAAACAATTAACACACAGATAGATAACATTAATGTTGCAGAAACACTTTAGGTTAATGAATAAATCAAAATGGTACACGACCACATATTTAGTGGATGTGTTTCAACCGCAATCGCGATAGGCTACAATCCGGACTTTATCAAAGTCGGAGACGTGATGGTATTCATTTCTCCTCATTACATGATGCATCACAGCAACGTTTCACTAAACATAGCCTGTAAACTGCTATTTGTGTATGAGAATTCGGTTGTCAACATTTATAAATTAGCGTATTAAGACTGATGTGTTTTTGTTAATTCTTAAGTACGCCATTGCTTTGAAATGACTATGCGTAAGTTATAATGAGAAAATCATAATATACGGAAAGCGACATGGCGTATGCCAAAGAGAGTCTGGGCGAAGAATGTCACGTGACATTTCCGAACGCCTACTTTGCGTAAAATCAAATGGCGGTGTCAAATCGTCGTTAATTTTACAAATATCTCTGCAACGGTGCTAGTTATAAAGAAAAGCATAAAACGACAAAGTTGTAGAGGGTTCTCTAAAAATTAGTTTTTTCAGTTTTCGTGCCAGATTAACGGTTTATTTGCAATTAATTATCCTGCTGTCAAAAGCCCATCAGAAATGCCCTTCTTTTAGTGTTACAAACATATTTTTTTTTGTACGAAATATTTGAAAAATGGAGGTTCTGGTCGCTGGTGGCCAACAATTATGTCTTTAAAATTTAGTGCGATCACTTGAATGGTTCCACTAAAAAGTGGGAACATGTTACGGTCAGACAGACAGACATCGTCAATTCGCCGTTATTTTTGGAAATATCTCTGAAACGATGCGAGATATGAAAAAAACATAAGAGAGCAAAGTTGTACATAATGTCTCCTCCACAAATTCTTTTATTCAATTTTCAAATTTAGAGCTGTCAGTGGCGATCGCAAAGGGCCACTTTTAGTGTTACTACTGTAACCTAAAGTGGGCCAAAAGATGATAGAAGCTTTTGAAATGTAGTGCTACAGACAAATGATGAGGATCAGATGGGTAGATCACGTTACTAATGAGGAGGTGCTCATCAGAATTGAGGAGATAAGGAGTTTCTGGAATATCGTAAGAGAAGGGATAGGTTCGTGAGACACATGCTGAGACATCAAGGAATCGTCAACTTAGCATTGGAAGAAAGTGTGTGGAGTAAAAATCGTAGAGGAAGACCGAAGGTCGAATACAGTAAGCAAATTCGAAATGGTGTAGGTTGCCGTTCTTATTCTTAGATGAAAAGGCTTGCACAGAACAGGGTAGGATGGAGAGCTGCATTAAACCAACAACATGACGTCCTCGCACAGCTCTATTCAATTTATCCTAACCATGTTTAATTGGATTCTTATGGGGGCAACATGCAGGCTAATTCATTTGTACAATACGGGAAGATTGATGAAATCGTTGACGATGCCTGCACATTGGATTCAGGGATTGTTGTAATATAACTGAATTTTCAACGCCGAAATGCTTGGAGAAGGTTATTCCTGGATTGTGGAGCCTTGAGCTTGCTCTTGATCAACAATGGCGCCCGAAACCGCCACAAGATAACCGCCCACAACACTTTTCATCTGCCACCATGCCGCTCTCGACTAAGGCCGTTTCACACCGCGGTCACATTATGTCACGTTACGTAACGTGACAGATTTTTCAAACGATCTGTTTCCATAGTGTTAAATGGTGTAGTACACACCGACCTCGCACAGCCTCAAAGACGCCGCAGACGTCGACAGACGAATCTGCGGGATCGCTCCGAGAGCGGTCTTTTCAAAACGTCTGTCGACGTCTGTGGCCTCGCGCATGCGCACTGGCCCGTTAGTCCGCTGCGCGCATGACCACACCTGCCGCGCAGTTTCTTGCTGTAACTCGTTACAAGAAGTTGTATTGCTATTTTTGTTATTTATTATGGAGCAGTTAACTGAAGCTGTCAGAACGCGTCCACTGCTGTGAAATACAGATTTGGAGGAGTTCATATGTTTGAAATAAATTTTAACAAAATTATAAACCACCTACATAGCGCCAATCTTTCTCTTCTGGCACTATATGTCTTGTTGTTGGTGTCTTTTTTACTAATATCGTTACTAATCAATGTTAAGATCTCTTCATACTCAGGTTTAGATAGCCGAAAGTATTTTTGAAACTTTCATCATCTATCTCCAAGTTCTCCATCAGATGATGGTACTCGCCGCACTATTCCCGTCTTTGGTTTATAGGGTGCACCCAGTACGTTCGGTTTGTAACCGAGAAAGGCAGCATGAGTTCCTTTTCACTACTCGAACTACTATCGTCGTCATCCAACCGAGGCACATTTTTTGTAAACGAGCTATCGCACCACAAACCACTTGCCATGTTAGCTGCACCAACTGACAGAGCAGAAACGATGCCCCACTATCTGACACGTCGGTGGCGGTGTGAACTGCACATCTGTCACGTGACATCTGTCACGTTACGTAACGTGACGTAGTGTGACCGCGGTGTGAAACGGCCTTAAGGGTATGCCTCTGGCCTAATCATTACCCACATCCCACTATAGATGTTTAATTTTTTCCACCTGTGACGAGAAACTTGGCGTCTAGGGCCGGGCCTCTGTCTACCTGACTTGAATGCAGAGAGGTGTTGAGGAATATGTTTCCTTTAGCAAAGGGATAGCGCAGTGTGTTCAATAAGCCAAGTTGAAATGCCATCTGGTTTACATCATTTCGCGTCAATCCTAAGTTCTTTTCCATTTTAATATAGTACTTAACCAGCTCTTTCTCTACCTCAGACATCAGCCTAAGTTTCCTTCCAAGTGTCTGTCTTACAAGTGCATTTTCTTGTTCATTGTACCTTTTGTGTATCTTACTCTCGAATCGTTGATATGGGTAATTCAGACGTATTTGACGCTCTCAGCGTTCCGATTTCTTTTTCTGGACGAGTCGACATGCAGCTTTGAGATCAGACGTGCACCAAATCTGAATTTTCTTCTTTTTCCTCAGCATCTTGCGTACGAGGTCTACAACAATGCAAATGAGAAAGTGACTAAAATAAAATCATTTTTAGGATGAAAATAAGTGTGGAATAACTGCGAGATAGATTAGTCGACGTGCTCCGAATGTCGCTAAGGGGCGATATTATGATCCAGTTGATGGGTGATGCTGGGAAGTAACACTGAGATGACAGTATTTGAAGGACTTTTTCTTACTCTTAATAATACTATTAGAATCCTTATTTAACATTATTTCCAGTGGTATAAACGAAATTACTATATATAAACATATACGTGGTATTTCTCTCGATTCACTACAAGCTGTAAAAACGAATGACACGACCTCAAACACTTCAGATGCTGTGCTCTTTGTGCTATCAGTCTCAGGAAGCTCGCAACCAGTGATAGGAGTGGCAAAAACAGCAGAAGCTAAGGCTTACTTCAGAAACTTATACGTGGCTTGCTTAGCAGCTGGAAAACACGAGTAGGCGACGTTACTTTCAGTGCCGATATTTGGGACATCTACTCTATGCATTTGATAGCTGGAGATAAAGGCAAGTTTGCTTAAATTTTGTGAAAGTTCAAAGTACCAAGTTTTATTAAACACTAGATGCCCCGGCAGACGTTGTTATGCCCTATTTTTTCCTCTAAAACAACACTACATTGATTTTTTATGTTAATAGGTCTCCCTGACAGACTTTGTTATGTCAGAAGTTATTGGCCCTTAGCAGTAATAAAACATATTTGAGAGTGATCACTTTATTTATAGATATGTGTCTCCGTAATAAACAACAATTACTTACAAATATAAGTTTTCTATTTTGTACTTAAGTAGTAGTAATAGTAGTAGTAGTAGTAATAGTGTAGTATTTTCATTATAATGCCTTATGGTACACGACATTTTTTTTACTACCTGGCGCGCAAATAAGAAAAAGAAGCTGTCGGGTTTCCGACGCGAGAGCAGGCACATACAACTGCCCATGAGAGAAGCATGGGTTTCCCAGATTGACGCCGCAAACACTCGACGACTGACCCTGTGATTTATTTTTGATCTTAGTGAAATCAAGCTACACTGGTAATTGTAGTCGTTCAAATTCAAACGGTATGTCAGTTGGTACCATTGGGATGCGGGGTATCTACACATCTTGTCCCTTATATTTTGCCTTTAGAATGGTTTCTTCGATCACATTGTTCAAAAATTTTTTTCATTGCTGGCCGTGTGTCGTTACAAAGTTGCGGTTGGTTGATCTTTCGTAACATAGAAGGTATGGAATATATACCGTAATCTCTTCTCTTCTTACCTTCCTTCGTCCTCTATTTCGCCATCTCCTCGTCCCCCTATCTTTTTCCATCACGTTTACACCACTCCTTCTTACCCCACACCACATCCATCCCCTCTCCCCTCCTCTATGCGTCTATATCATCCCCCCCTTTAAATCCATTTCATTCTCACATTCTTATGTCCTCTTCCCCCTCCCTCTAATCTTATTAATTGTTATTGAATTCGACGCCTTGATTGGGAATAGAAGTCAAAATGGATGGGTAATTCAATTGGAAACGGATTACTGACAAACATTGTTCATTGTTCTCGTTGTAAAAAAATAAACCACGATCTGTACTCAGTATGTTCGTAACACTCAAAAATACCACTAACTGGCATCCATTCTATCTTTGCAACGCTCCAAAGATATGATCACCATCGACAATACCATGGACGTAAGAATAATACTAAGGGGCATCTAAAGAAACAACGTTTCATGTTTAATATGTCTGTCTACTTTAAGCTTGAGTGCATAACGCCATTTCCCTTTATTCTAACCTTCTTGGCGTATTTGTTCGCTACGTTATAGTGTATTTGGTCGCTAGGCGAGTAGTGAATGATTAAGCTGAATTTTGGAGTATCTAGACATATTCATAAGTGAATGTTACGCTCTATATTGTAATATTGTACTAAAACACAATAATTTATTCAACTTAAATACCACCCACATTGTACCGCAGGACAGTTTAAGCCGAAACGGGACCCGTGTTCAAACAAATGATATTAAACACCAGCGATTTGGTAAGTATTGTTATTACGAGGTATGTCCACAAAGTAAGTTCCGTTTGGTTATATGAAACAAACGTGTAGAGACACAGAAAAAATATTTATTTTACAAAAATATGCAACTATTAAACTACTTTTCTACATAGCTTCCGAAATTTTGTAGGCATTTTTCATAGCGTGGCAGAAGTCTTTGTATGCCTTCTTCTTAGAAGGTTGCCGCCTGTGTATTCAACCATGTGGTAACATGTTCTTTCAGCTCGTCATCATCGCTGAAGTGTTGACCATCATGGACAGGTTTTAGGTGTAAGAAGAAAGTCTCTAGGATCGAGACTGTACGGAGGATGATCAAACACGTCCCAGTGAAATTCCCGTAAGAGTTGTTTGGTCACATTCGTCTTGTGAGGTCGGGCGGCAACGTGTAGGGAAGAAGAAGACTCCTTTCATCTCTTCTTACACCTAAAATCTGTCCTTGGTGGTCAACACTTCAACGATGAGGTGCTGAATGAACATGTTTGCCACATGGTTGAATACACAGGCGGTTGCTTCTATGAAGAAGGCACACAAAAACTTGTCCCACGCTATGACAAGTGCCTACAAAATTTCGGAATTTATGTAGAAAAGTAGTTGAACAGTTGCAGATTTTTATACAATAAATATTTTTTCTGTATCTGTTCACGTTTGGTTTATATAGCCAAACGGAACTTACTTTGTGGACATACCTCGTATTTCACTTGTTGACCTTCACAACGCTGCGAGGCCTGTGGAATAAAAAGTTTGTTTCTTCATCTTAAGAGGTAGGTACCATTGTTTGATGATATTTCGTCAAAGATTGTATTTTATGTTTTAATTGTTACCGAGTCCCACTTACTTGTGAGGTCTATTTCGCCGAGTTCCAGTGTTTTCCGCGTGGTTCTCCGACATCTGTTTGGGTAGCATATTTTCCGTATTCATACCAGGACTTCGGCTCGTGGATTTCTCTTCGATACAGAATGCGAATGGTGAATTCAAGAAGTACGTCCGCAGTATTTTCCAAAGGAATTCTTTTATCATCGTCGAACAAAGCATGAAGGATGAAATGTATTCTGAATGCGAGCAAGAAGCATTCTGCATTGTGTACGAGAATAACTGTAGAAAAGTGAATGTAAAAGAGTAATTTTGTTACGAAAGAGACGTTTAGTCGACTGAAATTTCATAATGACTTGTAATAAAATCATTTTCATTGTTTATTCAACATGTTATGAATATCAAACAAACATTTCAAATACGAATAGAATGGAGCCTTTCATACGAGTTCCAGTAAGCGAGCAAGCCCATCTATAAGAACATACAAATCACTACAGCTTACGTCAGAAAACAACAACAAGCCCTTTGTTACTGCGCGGAAAATGTTCGCCGAAACAAATGAACGTACGAAAATAACGCAAAGTGAACGAAACCGGGATCTTTACTTACGACGAGAGAGTAATATGATAAGTTGCGAACAGGCGTGTTCACATCGGTCATCAAATTATTTTGCCCTGCGCGCATCTCGTGCGACAGATGTGCGCCTCGGAAAAAAAAGAGCCAGCATGCACAATTTATACCGCTCGCAATGCCACTCCGTCACATTGTTTGAAAAAGTTACCTTTGTGATCCTAAACCCCCCGCCATACAACAGCGCGCCATTGTCGTGGGCAGGGGTGGGGGCAGGGGAGGCAGACAATAAGTGGAAAACGTAATTAAACATCAATGGCAAAATAAGCAAAGCAATCATAATTGCAATTCAATTACAGGACGGGAAAAAGCGCCGGAAAGCTCACCGCGAACGAGCATCGGGTGATAGCGGGTTTACGCAAGGAGGGGGCAGCGCCGGGAAAAATAGAGACATAATAAACCACGCCCCTCCCTGCTGTGCGCTCTAACTCAATGCTAATGGGGAGCGTGCGTCACGGCAGAGGGCACCAGCTGTAGTGGGAGGGACGGGCACATGTGCCCGCTGTCTACGTGTCTCACTCCGCAGTTATTATGTTGCGGAAAACTTAGGAAAAACGCTAACTGGCATTAAAAAAATAAGTAATAGAACGCAGTACGTTGTTCTCGACGGCGAATGTTCATCAGAGACAAGTGTATCGTCAGGCGTGCCCCCAGGGGAGTGTAATAGGACCGCTATTATTTTCTATCTATATAAATGATATGATGGACAGAGTAAGTTGTAATCTGCGGCTGTTTGCTGATGATGCTGTGGTGTATGGGAGGGTGTCGTCTGTAACTGACTGTAATAGCATACAGGATGACTTAGACAAAATTTCTAGTTGGTGCGAATAATGGCAGCTAGCTCTCTATGTAGAAAAATGTAAGGTGATGCGCATGATTAGAAAAAACAATCCTATAATGTTCGAATACAGCGTTAGTAGTGAGCTTCTTGATGCTGTCGCGTCGTTCAAATATCTAGGCGTAACATTGCAGAGCGATATAAAATGGAACGAACATGTAAGGACAGTTGTGAGTAAGGCGGACAGCCGACTTCGGTTTATTGGGAGAATTTTGGGAAGATGTACTTCACCTGTAAAGGAGACCGTGTATAAAACGCTTGTACGACCACGTCTTGAATATTGCTCAAGTGTTTGGGAGCCGCAGCAGATCAGTTTAAAGGAAGACATAGACGCGGTTCAGAGGCGAGCAGCTAGATTTGTTACCGGTAGGTTCGACCATTGCGCGAGTGTCACGCAAATGCTCCGCCAACTCAATTGGGGATCGCTGGAAGAAAGACGACGTTCTTTTCGTGAATTTCTGTTAAGTAAATTTAGAGGGCCGGAATTTGAAGCTGAGTGTAGTACGATCTTGCTGCTGCCTACTTACGTTTCGCGTGAAGATCACAAAGACGAGATAAGAGAAATCAGGGCTCGTAAGGAGGCATAGAGGCATTCTTTTCTTCCTCGTTTCATTTGGAAGTGGAATAGGAAAGGAAATTCCTAGTAGTGGAGCAGTGTACCCTCCGCCACGCACTTTACGGTGAATTGCGGAGTATGTATGTAGATGTAACGTATTGCCCACTACGCTACAGTTAACCGTTCTTTAATCTCATACTGTTGATGGCCGTTGTTAACTGATGCTAATATGGCACTTATAAACACAAGATTGTCATTTATCGTACGAAGAACGACGTGTTTTTGTTAATTCTTCAGTGCGCCATTGCTTTGAAATGACAACGTGTAAGTTGCAATAAGAAAATCATCAAATACGCTACGCAAGATGACGTATGCCACAGAGAGTTCTGGGCGAGGACTGTCACGTGACATCTGCGAACGGCTGGTTTTCTTTAATTCAATGGAGGGTGTCAAAACTCCGTTATTTTTCCAAATATCTTCAAACGATATGGAAAAAAAAAAAAAAAAAAAAAAAAAAAAAAAAAAAAAAAAAAAAAAAAACATAAGGGAATAAAGTTATAGAGAATATCTCCTCTACAGATTCGTTTATTCAATTTTCGCGTAATATGAACGGTTTATTTACAATTAAAATTACATTACAAACGGCTTTTTTTGCTATTACTAACGTATTTCTTGTCCGAAATATTTTAAAAAGCGAGGTTCTGGTCTCTGGTAGTCAACAATTATGTCTGTAAAATTTGGTGCCGATCGGTTGAACGGTTCGACCTAAAAAGTAGGAACATGTGACAGGCAGACAAACATAGTCAATCGCCGTTATTTTTGCAAATATCTCTGCAACGATGCAAGATATGAAAAAAAAACACAATAGAGCGAATTTGTAGAGAACTTTCTCCTCTACCAATTAGGCTCTTCAATTTTCGTATCACATGAACGGTTCGTTTGCAATTACAGTTATATTACAAACGGTTTTTTTATTACTACCGTATTTTTGGCCGAAAAATTTGAAAAAGGGAGGTTCTGGTCTCTGGCGGCCTAAAATTATGTCTGCAAAATTTGGTGCTGATCGGTTGAACGGTTCGTCTTAAAAACAGGGACCACGTTACGGACAGACAGACATCCCAAAATCGCCGTTATTTTTGCAAATATCTCTGAAACGATACGATATGAAAAAAGCATAAGAAGAAAGTTGTAGAGAATTTTCTCTTCTACAAATTCGGTTATTCAATTTTCGTGTCAGCTGAATGGTTAAGCCGTTATTTTCATTTAAATTTCGAGCTGTCAAAAGACAATCGCAAAGGCCCACTTTTAGTGTTACTACCGTAACCTAAAGTGTGCCATAAAACACGTGATCTGCTGACTGACGAACCACAGCCATTTTTATAGAGAGACTTGATGAAAAACTGGAGTTGAACGAGTACTTACTTATTCAAATCTTGCGTTAGTACTTTCCTTTACTCTCTGTCCATCTGCTCCTATAATTTTGTTCATTTTCTTCTCCTCCTTTACCAGCCAACCTCCTCCCTCTCTCTGTTCATTTCTGCCTTCTGATACAGGATGTATTAAAAAGAATGGCGCAAACTTACAGGGTTGAAAGTACATGATAATAGAACCAAAAGTGCCCCAGAGAAAATGGCTCAGAAAACGAAACGTTTGCGAGATAATTACGAATGTATGGTTCCAAGCCGCCACTGACTTAAAACATCGTCCTAGTTAGTAGACATTAATTTGAAATTTAGACTTTAAGAATTACATCGCATTTAGTTCACATTTCACTGACTTTATTGTAAACATCATATTGGTTAGTACAAATTAATTTTGAAATTTAGACTTTACTATTAAGATTTACATCGCATTTAATTCACATTTCACTGACTTTATGCCGGCCGCAGTGGCCGAGCGGTCTGCGGCGGGCCAGTCACAGTCTGCATGGCCGCTACGGTCAGGGGTTCGAACCCCCTCGGGCATGGATGTTTGTATCGTCTTTAGTATAAGGTAGTTCTTAAGCAGATTGTAAGTTTAGAGACTGATGACCCCGCAGTTAAGTCCCTTAAGCTTAACAAACATTTGAACTGACCTTATTGTAAACATTGTCCTTCTTAGAACATTCTGCTGCTGCTGTGAGACAGCACCTATGACGCAGGTACGGCCAGAGATGGAAAGGTCGAGACGGACACGTATCTTGGCCTCCAACATCGACTGATCAAAATATTTAGGATTTTTGTGCCTGGGTTCACTTCAAGAGTAGAATGTACAGCACACCCTTTAACACTGTTGAAGAACGACTGATGACCCCGCAGTAAATCCATATATAAACTTCAATGGTTGAAATTACACTATAACATAAGCAAATACGGGAAGAGGGTGACTTTGGATTCTTAAACAAGAGCCCTTAGTATTTGATTGCAGTTTTGGATTCTCCGTGAAAAAAAAGTAAGTGTTGTGTGAAACATTTTCCTCGATTCACGATAGATGACGCTGTAACCGGCAAAAATAAAAATGAGTTGGAAATTGTTGAAAAATGACAATATCTCCAACAAATAGACACGGTTCTATCAGGTAAACAGCATTACTTTGATGAGGTCCTTCACCATTTCTATTAGAGTCAAAGTAGGAGAAAATAATATCTACTCTCTCTGCAATCTTTAGCATTGTGGAATAATTTCGGAGACATGTGTACAGTCCAAATCACTGAAGTACTATGAACAGTCTGACCACGGACTGACAGCACGATCATACGATTGTGGGAGATATCACATCATATCTTTATCAGAAACATCAAAAACTATGTTTTGATATTCCTAATCTGGTGTGTATCTGTTTGAGATATTAACGTTTTTCAACCATTTGTTTTCGCATTTTCATTTTTGCCGATTAAAGCGCCATCTGTCACGAAAGGAAAATTTGTTTCATACAAGAGTTACATTTTTTCATGGTGAATCCAACGAAAAATAGGGGTTCCTATTTAAGATTTCAAAGTCACCCCTTATGCCGTCCCCAATGCTGGTGGGGAGGTCGAGCTTTATGTTAATGGATGTAGGCCTACCTATTCGAGTTGAACAACTTTTATTACAACTTTTTATTTAATCCGATTTGTATTTTTCCAAATATTCGGAAAAACAGTTTTAAATGATCACATTGTATATAAACAGAGTTTCCCATTTATCTTGACCACCAAGATATATCTGATACAACAACAGCTATTGTAAACCGACTTTCACCGATATCGACCTAAGGCAGGGTCTCATAAATGTATGTATTTTGAAACATTCTGAAACGAAAGCATATGTGTTTTAAGACAAGCTTATGTGTTTCTAAATGGACACCACATATTATTTCATCAGCAATCTATAGCATGACAAATCACATAAACAACTGCGTTCTTTGTATCGCAATACAATAATTACATCCCGAGATCTTGCGAAGCGAAGTTGAGCCTTGAAATACTCGAAATGCACGGCTAGCGCACGTCTCGAGCTGCATGGGGTCTCGCCTGAGATGGTGGGGCCATGTTACATGCATGGGAGGAGCAAGGTTACCCAAGAGACTCATGGGTTAAGCATAGAAGGTAAAAGGAGTCGAGGTAGGCAAAGGAGAAAGTTTTTGCATTTACTCAACAATGTTTTTGAAGTAACAGGTCCCTAATGTTTGTACCACAAGCGTAGGACTGATTCTCTTCACTGCACTGTACACAGTCTACACAGTAACTCGCTTGCAAACGCTCCAACGTACATACGTACTGCAGCTATACCAGTACTCCGGTTCCGTGGTGACTGCTGTAGCTGCAGTACGTATTTGTCTCTTGGAGTGTTTGCAAGTGAGTAACTGTGTAGGCTGTGTACCGTGCAGTGAAGAGACTCAATCCTACGCTTGTGGTCCAAATATTAGAGACCAAGTTCCGACGTGCTGAATATGGAAATTACATCGGGGATGAGGACATGGAGTTTGCTAACAACGAATGTTTCTCTGTATGTTATCTATGTGTTCATAAACCATTCATTCGATTACAATGAAACTTTGGTGAACTGTTCTCCGTACGCCCACGAAGGTTTCTGACCCAAAAACAAAAGAGCACGACACATAGTTCATGAGTTATGACGTCATAAATAATGAGAGGTCATCACGTAAAAATACCCAGATTTATGCGTCAATTATTGGAAAATGGGAGTAGTTAGGGACCAGCAACAAAGTTTGCATGTGATTTTGGATATTTATGAAGCGTTTTGTAACTGACTCTATTCTCCCCATCTCCTACTCCATAAAAATGATGAAACGAAGTCTACCGCTCATAACAGTTTCGCTATAGATGCCGTAAAACTGTCGCATGAAGCATGACCTTGTATAAAATGAAGTTAGCATTCATTACAGATTTGCATTTTTCTATTTATTTTTGTCTGCAAGTCTTCCTTAATTCTCTTGCATCCAAAGCAAACAATCTGTTTTCTTAATGTCTATCTATGTAAAATCGAAAGGGCACTCACTGACTAAACACGAAATCTCGAAAACTACTTCACCTATGAAGCTGAAATTTGGCACGAATGTAGTTTATAGGTAGAAAGAGTCAGCTAAGTAAGTATTTTGTGTTAGGTGCATGGCGGAGCATACTTCTCCTACCGACTTACGAAAATTAAAGTTTAATTCCGATCTTCACGAAATTTCGCACGGTTGGCCTTGAAAACAAGTCGAAGGTCATCGTCTACCTTCAGTTTCATACGGTGGAAGGGGGAAGGGCACTTTGCAATATAAAAATGGATCCCTAGCAACAGATCCTTTTTTTTTTTCAGAACGACGCTTGAATGAAATAAAACTGGGATATTTGAGAACAACAAACAACAAAGTGCGTTTTTCAATATGACCGTGCGCTTCTATTGGTTTCAAATCTATACTTTTGTTCGGATATTGATGAAATTTTGCACACTGTACTTTAAAAACAAGAGGAATGTCGCTGTCTGTATAACATTTCGTTCGGTGCATGGTGGAGGGTATTTAACTTACGGAATTTTACAAAATGCTTAGATTTGCTCCAATCTTCATGAATTTTTGCACACGTGACTTCCAAGATAACTGGGTACATAAATGTTTGTATGGTACATGACAGAGGGTATCTTGCAGAAAACTTTGCTGAAAGAGGGAAAGGTGGAAACGAACAGATGGGAGAGGAAGAGGTTGATGCGTAGAGATGGGGGGAAGGGGATGTGGACTAAGAGAGTGTACGATAAATAAACAACCGGGCAACGCCGGGTTTACAGCTAATATATTGGATCTCTTTTAGGCCCTGCACGCACAATTGTGAGGTTCTGGTTTTGCGCAGTTTATTTTACGATAGGAAGTTTTGGCCTGCATCACACAATCCTGGATGGACTGTGGCAAAGTGCTCAACGCGTTTTAGTTCCGTGGTTGTACACTGCGTGGTACCTGCAGTCATTAAACGTCCAGTACACGTAAAATGGCGGCAAGAAAGACTTGTTGAGAAGTTGTTGATACCCTTGTATTTACATGAGTAGCTATCATATCTAACAGCCAGTTGATTTTATATAACCCTGTGATGTTATAATGTCATTTCTTTCAAAGGAAAATTACTGTAAGTTGGTGCAGAAACAGACAATTCTACATCTACATCGATACTCTGCAAATCACACTTAAGTGCCTGGCAGAGGGTTCATTAACCACTTTCATAACTTTTCTCTACCGTTCCATTCTCTAATAGCGCGCGCGAAGGAGAACACCTAAATCGTTCAGTTTTCGATCTGATTTCTCTTATTTTATTGGGATGGTCATGTCTCCCTAAGTAGGTGGGTGCTAGCAAAATATTGTCACATTCAGAAGTAAAAGTCGGTGATTGAAACTTCGCAAACAGATCACGCCGCAATGAGTAACGTCTTTCTTTTAATGATTTCCACCCCAATTCGTGCAACATTTCCGTGACGCTTCCCCCCCCCCCCCGGTAAGTGATAAAACAAAACGAGCTGCCCTTCTCTAAACCTCCTCAATGTCTTCCGTCAGTCCCACCTGGTGAGGGTCCCACAAGAGGCAACAGTACTCCATTAGAGGATGTACAAGTGTGACATAGGCAGTCTCTTTGATGGAGCTGGTGCATCTTCGAAGAGTTCTGCAAATGAAACGTAATCTTTGGTTCGCCTTCCCCACAATATTTTCTATGTGTCCTCTCCAGTCTAAGTTGTGTGGGAACAAATTTTTTTTTTTTTTTTTTTTTTTTTTTTTTTTTTTTTTTTGTAATGAATTACTGTATGTATTATGTATCTTAAACGTCATTCTCTGTATTAATGTCACCTCATCTACAACCTTGGGTCTGAAAGGGTTAAAATAAGTAATTTGGAATGTGATAACGTGGCCTTAATGAGGTGTGCAAATTGTTATCTCTCACTTTGTTTGAACCACTGCATCGAAATCCTGTATCTGCACTTGGAGTACTAATTTAAGCACTTTCGAGAGTGTGGTACTGCTGCATACGTGTTTTATATTATTACAAGTACTTTAAGCACAGAGATTTTGGCATTGCTGATTGAATATGTAAAGATACAGCGACGCCATTAAATGACATATAATTTCTTTCCTATGGTATATATATTTTACTAGCTGTAAACCCGGCTTTGCCCGGGTATATATTTACTTATTCCTGCAATTTTTCATGTATATATTCATTTGTATAAGTGCTGTATGTCTGTAAAATCTCTTGGGACTGCAATTAGTAGAAAAAAGTAATAGATTATAACTTGGTGCGTGGTGGGGCGATTTTTCATGAACGTTACTGTTTAAGTGCTCATATCTCATGAACTACGTGTCGTACTGAGATACAATTTAGAAGGTACACTCCACTGTATGCGTGTATACTGTCTGTAAAATTTCCTGGCTCTACAATTTATAGTGTTCAAATTATAGATTGCAACGTCATACCGAGAGCCGTAGTTTTACTCCATAAACAGTGGAAAAGTAGTAAGCGAGAAACGTTTTTCCTTTCTTTATTTTACTATGGTTGCCAGCGTGAAAAGTTTAATAAAGGTTTGAAATTATGTTTAAAGTTTGTTGCAAGTTGCTTAAGTACTGTCATTCTCATACATCTCGAAACTCTCGCCGCATTATATGGGAATTTTTCGATTTCTATTGGTTATGACGTAATATATTTTGAACCATGTGCCGTATGTGATTCTTAACCATACAGAAATTGTTACCTCACGGTAATGAATGTGTGTACCAAATTTGGTTGAAATCTGTCCAATGGTTTAGGAGAAAATGAGCAGCATTGTCGCAAAATGCAGCAGTTTTTCGCGTATCTCATTGTTTATGACGTCATATCTCGTGAACTATGTATCATATGTGATGCTTACACATACGGCGACCGTCCTCATGGATTGAAGCTTACGTGTACAAAATTTCATAAGGATTGGAACAAAACTATAGATTTGTATGCAACACATACAAACATAGAAACACTCTGCTTTATGTATCTTACTAGCTGAAAACCCGGCGTTGCCCGGGTATTTATTTATTTATTCCTGCAATTTTTCAGTTTAAATTCATTCGTATAAGGGCTGTATGTCCGTAAAATCTCTTGGTAATACAGTTGGTAGTAAAGAAGTGATAGATTAAAACTTGGTGCGTGATGGGGTGGTTTTCTACGAACGTTGTTCTTTATGTGCTCATATCTAATGAACTATGTGTCGTAATGTAATACAATTTAGAACGTACAGTCAATTATATGCGTGTATACTGTCTGTAAAATTTCCTGTGGCTACAATTTGTAGTGTAGAAATTAAAAATTGTAACGTCATACTGAAAGCAGTAGTTTCAGTCCATGAACAGCGGAACGTTACTGTTTATGTGCTCATATCTCATGAACTACGTGCGGAATGTGATACAATTTAGAAGCTACATTCAACTATATATGTGTATACTGTCTGTAAAATTTCCTGTCGCTACAATTTGTAGTGTTCAAATTATAAATTGTAGCGTCATACCGAGAGCCGTAGTTTTATTCCATAAACAGCGGAAAAGTAGTAAGCGAGAAACTGTTTTCCTTTCGTCATTTTACGATGGTTGCCAGCGAGAAAAAGTTTAATAGGAATTTGAAATTATGTTTAAAGTTTCTAACAAGTCGCTAAGTACTGTCATTCCCATACAGTGTATTTCGAAAGTCTCGCCGCATTATATGACATTATTGCGATTTCTATTGGTTATGACGTAATATCTTTTGAACCATGTGCCGCATGTGATTCTTAATCATGCAACAATTGTTCCCTCACGGTAAGGACTGTGTGTGCCAAATTTGGTTGAAATAGGTGCAATGGTTTAGGAGAAAAGGAGCAGCACTGACGCAAAATGCAGCAGTTTTTCGCGCATGTCATTGTTTATGACGTCATCTCGTCAACTATGTATCGTACGTGATTCTTACACTTTCGGCGACCGTTCTCATGCATTGAAGCTTACGTGTACAAAATTTTATAAAGATTGGAACAAAACTGTAGATTTGTATGCAACACGTACAAACATACCGACTCACTGCTTTATATATTAGATTATTTTGTTTCCCTCTGTTAAAATGTTACTTGAGAAACAAACAACCTTTGGCATGGAAATGAGGCACTCCACTGTCCTGTTTATGATTGCCTGCTATTCCAACCGTGGTTCGTGCAGTTCCGAGCGTTCGAGGTCAAAGGTAACCCTTGTTAGTTATAGGTGTCTAATGATGAAACAATCCGAAACACTGTGATAAAGACTTTTTAGCGAACGAGATAGTATTTTATAAAGTAATGACTATCGTGCACTCAAACTGGAACATTAGTTTTCCTAATTAGTAAGAAGAAATGAAAATAACAAGAAGAGCTCAGCTTAGAGTAATGTTACTGCATAATGTCATTCTCGTGGAGCAGTTTATCAGAAATTTCAGATGCTGCTGACGTGGCATCACAAGAAGGTGCTGATCGATATGAAATGTAAATAGGACCACCGGTAGGATCATTATGGTCTCATACTAACGAAAACTTTACGATTCCTCAGTAAAAAGTGTAACTGTTACCAAAGACATTCGGACACTGAGTATTCGCCATACAAAATGTCACTAAGTGAAGTAATGGGACTGTTTCTCTGTTTCAGCAACTACACACAGTAGGACAGTTAAACCAGTGGAGCTGATAGAGGCGTCTTTCGCTACAAACAGTAAAAATTTCAAGAACTGACGGTGAGCACAAGTCAGTTTATAACATACTAGCTGTAAACCCGGCGTTCCCCGGGTGTTCATTGATGCTACACTCTCTCTTAGTCCACATCCCCTTCCCCTCTCTATTTCCACCCATCCCTTTCTCTCCCATCTTTCTGTTCGTTTCCGCCTTTCTCTCTCTCTCGCCAAAGTTTTACCCTCTATCATGAATCATACAAACATTTATGTACCCAGTGATCTTCCTCTTGGTTTCAAGGTCATGTGTGCTAAAATTCATAAAGGTTAAGGCAAAACTATGCATTTTATAAAATTCCGTAAGTTAAGTATCCTCCACCATGAACCGAACAAAATTTTATACAGTCAGTGACACTCCCGTGTTTTTAAGGTAGAGTGTGCAAAATTTCATTAATATCAGAAGAAAACTATAGATTTTTATTCAATAGAAACGCAGGGTCACATTGAAAACCGCACTTTGTTCTTCTCAAATATTCCAATTTTATTTCATACAACACTTTGTTCTGAGAATAACGAAAACAACAAAAAGATGGATGTATGAAATCGGTCGAGCCGTTCTCAAGTTATGGCTCGACCAAGGTATTTAGGGATCCATATTTTGTTGCAAAGTACCCTCCCCCTTGCACCGTACGAAACTTAAGGTACACGGTGACCCTCTTCTTTTGAAGGCCAACCGTGCGAAATTTCGTAAAGATCGGTAGGCAACTGTAAATTTCATGAGTCTGTAGGAGAAGTATGCTCCACCATTTCCTATCACAAAATACTCTCTTATCTGACGTGTTCTACCTATAAACTACCTTCCTGCCAAATTTTAGCTTCATAGGGGAAGTAGTCTTCGAGATTTCGTGTTTAGTCAGTCAGTCAGTGAGTGTTCTTTCAGATCTGTTTTTGGGTCAGGAACCTTCGTGGGCGTACGATGAACAGTTTACCAAAGTTTCGTTGTAATCGAATGAATGGTTTATGAACACATAGAGGACATACAGACAAACATTCATTTTTAAATGTACAGATTTAATCGGGGTGTGTTAGTGTTGCTCGTCGCAGAGTTGGAGACTACAAAACTGGAACAACGTACGCTATCCAATTTTATGTGAAACTCAAGGTCAATGCAGCAGAAACATTTAGAAAATTAAAATAGATGAATAGGAACTACACCATATCCCGCGCATAAGTGTTTCAGTGGCATAACGCACTTATGGACGGTAGAGAGGAATTTGAAGATGAGGCACGTTCAGGAAGACCAAGCACGACACGAAACGATGAAAATGTTGCAAGTTTGAGGGACTCGGTAGAAACAGATCGGCACTTAACCGCCAGGATGACTGCTGACGAATGAACATTAATTGCCAAGCAAAGTACTAAATTCCCACTCAAGATTCGGAAATCAAAAAAGTTTTCTGTGGAAATAATGGCAAAGAATTTGAGAACTGAACAAAAGGAGCATCGCATGACTCTGTGTCGTGACCTCAATAGCACTGAAACTGAACCAGAAATTTTGAGACATGTTGTGACAGGTAAAGAGACATGGGTTTTCGAGTGGGACCTTGAAATCAAAAGATAAAGTAAGTAAATGTTAATTATTCTAATGCTAAGATTTTTCCCTCCCTCCCTTCCTCACCATATATATATATATATATATATATATATATATATATGTATGTATGTATCACACACACTCCCTTCTCTCTCTCTCTCTCTCTCTCTCTCTCTCTCTCTCTCTCTTTCTCTTTTTCTTCTCTCTCTCTCTCTCTCCCTCTCTCTCTCTCTCTCTCTCTCTCTCTTTTCTTCGGGCCGTCTGGGGGGAGGGGGCACGTGCCCCTGTGCCCCTCCCCTGAATCCGCCCTTGGCAGTGGTCTTTGTCATCGAAATATAGTCAAATCATATGTAATATGTGATTTTACCCTGGAACTGGCCCGTCACATAATTTTAATAGATTTTAATTTAGTTTTACTGTGATGTTGATCAGAAAAAGTTTATATTTTTATTACTTCAATTACAAGGAAGCCTTATAGCAAGATATCGCCATTGATTTACTTTTTCCATATCGTTTGAACTATACCTTTTCTTCGGGATTTCGCTACGAAGCAGCTGCGTGAAGTAAAGCGGAGCTAACCTCAGGATCAAACCGTGCTGTTCACGATTCACAACGTAACGTTGAAATATTTGAAATAGATTTGTCGAATAAGAAGAACGTGATCTTTTCCAAAGGCGACGACTAATCGCGATCAATTGCTTTTCGTGAAAGAACCGCCATGTTCACTACAGTTTAAATCGGATACTTACATTCACTACTTGAAATCTTATTTTAGCTTTCAAAAATCTACCTTTTAGCGAGATCTCTATTGCTGATTTTGCCTCTGCTTTATCTACATCTGCTCGCACTTCTGTGCAGACAAGCGGTTTCCTCGCAAACAAACAGATATTCAGCGCGTGCAAATACACTCGTAACGCGTTATGGAAGACGAGTTATAGCGTGTGAGAGGAATTACACCAATCTGTTGATAGAGGCCGAGCGAAAGCGCGCATGCCGCGGTGAATGCGGCCCTGCCGCGGCTAATGATCCGTTTTATTTGCAAGTGCTTCGGATACGGCGCCATGATTAAAAACAATCACGCAGCGCGGCGCGTCGGCGGACACATTAAAATGGCTGATGACGCCCTTGTGTCCGCGCGCGACGCACAAAGCTCTGACCTTAATGCAAAGACAAATTACGCTTTCCACCGCTGGTCGCTGCAATTGCATTATAACTGTGAAATTCATTGATTCAGAATCACGAGGCATTATACAGAAACTAGATAAACACATGGTAATTGTGTTGAGTTAAATGAACAGATATTTCAGCGTACGATTATCCGTGTAAATGTAATTTAAATCTGGTAATTGTCTATCGTGGTGCTAATTAATCGTAGATCAATCGTGATTGCCGGGTCCTCTATATTGGGATTATAAGCCTACGGGCAACAGTCCGGTACTGATTGGTTTCAAAATGGGAAAGACGGGACAGCGCCGAATTGCGATGCATGCTTTCGCGGAAACAGAAAGAGCTGTGAACTCTCTTTCCATTGTCCAGATCATTTTCCATCTGGGAGTCGGTCGTACAATAACGTGACAATTACTTCTCTCTGTGCCGTTTAGAGCATAATACAATAATTATTTACCCTATTACTAACATTGTTTCAGAAAGAAATATTAACAATTGTAGATTACTTTTTATTACTGTACTAACGAATTACACTGGCTTCGCACCTATGCCATTTACTAACAGAGAAAGTGAGAGAGGAGCTTAACAAAAAAACATTGTTTGTTTATTTTACAACATACCAGTACTTCCAGTGGTTTAGGTTGTGCGTCGTTATTTCGTCAGTAGGATTCATCCTACCTGATTTTTCCTAGAATTTGTGTGAATTCAAACAAATCAATTTCAGTACGAACACGGATTTATTGAAATGAAAGAATTGGGAATTCATTGCTCTGATAATCGTTTATTGGTACTCGTAATATGCCCATATCGATACAACAACACTTCATGGCTAATAATAAATATAAATTAAAAATTGCAAGCTTGGCAAATGATATCCTACAAGAAGTTTCTTATCAATTAAATACATTCACATCTGTCTTTTATTCTGATCATGCCAGGTAACTTAAAATTTAGAAACTGGAATCTGAAGGAGTGATCTCATTTAATAAGAGTTTTACCCCAGTGCAAAGCCGTTATTGTCGTGGGAAAAAATACCGTACAATATCATCCCAGTGAACTGAACTCAAAAGTATGTGTGCAGTCTCTGTTGAAAAACAAAGTGTTAATGTATACGAATTTAGACTTTCTGGGGGAATCTCGATGATCGCCTGAGGATGGAAAGTAGGAAACTTGCTGAAACTTTCCCACAGAACGACGCCCTGACTCGGCTGATAACCCGAGAAGACTTCATCATAAAGTGTGGATGTATATTTTGAATACAATTATTTACAGAAAACATTAATATCATATTTGATAGTCCATACTCATCGAAATGTTCTACTAGCAATGAGAACAAAATATTGTAAAGGTAAACGGCAAGAGAGGGAGGATGGTCTCACTTTCCAGCCAAAAACACACAAGAAGCAAGCAGATTAATTCTAGTAGAAGATACGTCTTAAAATGGAGAAAGTGCGGACACTAAAGCACCACTCCAAGAAAAAGTTTGTGCAGCCGAAAATTCTAGACCAAACAGCTTATTACTCTCTGCAACTGTGCTTCTACCATGTCACTTTATCCCAAAATTCATCATTACAGCCGCAGAATAAAAAGAACACGTTCAGCTACTTATGGACTGTAAGCGGTACCCAAAAGGGTACAATCAAATTGCTTCAAAATTACTTCCCTGACTAAGTTACTCACCTGTATAGTATCTGTCAACAGTTTAATTATTTTCTAACGGTTAAGGGCTTGTGGCGGTCAGAATAAGAATAAAGCAGTGTAGCACATCAGCTAAGACCACTTCTAGGTCACCCACCAGTGCAGGCGCATGGCGCTCTGCGGCCAGTATCGTTTATGTGGTTAATCATTTCATACATTTTTTCAAACTGTTGCAACCTTTCCGCCAATTGTTCTAGAAGAACATCAAAAGTTCAATAACGTTTTAGTTCAATGACTAGAATACAATGTAAAATTACCGATAATAGCTCCATTACGTAATACACCTTCTCCCTTAATCCAAACTGTTTTTGACCATTTAAAACTTTACGACAAGGACGAGTATATTTATATACGTATAACTTGGTTTAGAAACATTGCTGTTGAGGCTCCTTAAAACTTTAGAAAGCTGAACCACTTATTTACTCCACCAGTGAGATTTTCCGGTGCATTAGAAAGAGGGACCATGCACAGCGATTACTATCAATTTACTTCCTAAACCTTTTAAACGCATTATGCAGTTGCAAAACCTGTTATGTGTACAATAAATATTTAATAAAGATTTGATTTCATTTCCAGGATGGTGATCAATGACCACAGAATGATGAACACACCACATGTAATAAGCAGCATTGGTCGTTATATTTTATTTTTAAAACAGCAGAGCGGTTTAATAGTGCATTCACAGTGCTTGGTATGTATTCTTACTCTATATTGCTTTTTGAATTGTATTCTAGTTTATATTGTATCCGATTTTAGTTCTGAACTGATTTTATGATCTCGTTCGATAGTTTGAAGTTGCCTTGAAGATGATCACTATATGATCGAAATCGATCTGCTGTATTAAAAACAAAATAATAACGACCAATGCTGCTTATTACATCTGATGTGTTCATAAATATTTAAATAGCCAATTATCAGTGATCAATAGATGATGAGATACTATGTAAACTTCTTAAGCTACTTTTCTTACATTTTGGAAAAAAAAGTAGTTTTCTGCAGCTTTTTCATCAATACCCAGATTTAGTGATAGTGCAAACAGCAAATTTTGCATATGAGTTTCTTACTGTATTACAACTATTGGGTCAAATCTCGAAATACTTTCTAACGTAAATGAAGTACATATAAATGTGGATGGTTCCGGTATTACTGGAATAATTTTAACTATTTTTTCCGTCGTTGATATTTTATACACCTTACCACATACCTACATCTACATCTACATAATACACTGCAACTCATATTGAAGTGCATAGCAGAGGATCCATCGAACCGCTTTGATAATATTTCTCTATAGTCCCATTCCATAACAGATCGCGGAAAAACGAACACCAAAATCGGTATTTTATTTTGATGCTCATATCTTCCTATGTATGTGGGTGCTAACAAAATATGTTCGCATTCGTAAAAGAAAGTTCGTGAGAGAAATTTCGCAAATAGATCTCGTCGCAACGAGTAACGCCTTTGTTTCAATGATTTCCAACTCGTGCATTACTTCCGTGACACTGCCTCCCCACCCCCCTATATCGCGATAACACAAAACGAACTACCCTTCTCTGTACTTTCTCAAATCTTCTGTCAGACGCACTTGATAGGGATCCCACAATTTGCAACAATACTCCAATATAGGACGGACAAGTGTGGTGTACGCAGTTTCTTTAGTAGAACTGTTGCATCTTCTAAGTGTTCTGCCAACGTAAAGTTTTCTGTGTGTTCTTTCCAATTTAAGTTGTTTGTATTTGTTACTCCTAGATATTTAGTTGAATTTACGGCCTGTAGTTTTGACTGATTTATCGTTTAAATGATGTTTAACGGGTTTCTTTTAATGGTCATATCAATGATTTCACACTTTCCATTATTAAGGGTTAGTTTCCATTTTTTGCACATGCAGATATCTTATCTAAATCATTTTGCAGTTGCTTTTGATCTTCTGGTGACTTTCTAACCGATAAGTGACAGCATCATCCACAAACAGTCTAAGAGAGCTACTCAGATTGTCTCCTAAATCGTTTATAAAAATAAGGAACAGTAGGGCCCTATAACACTTCCCTGGGGAACGCCAGATATTCTGTTTTACTCGGTGACTGTCCGTCAATTACAGCGTACTGTGTCCATTCTGACATGAAATCACGAATCCAATCGCAAAATTGTGGCGATATTCCATAAGCACGCAGTTTGATTAGAAGACGCTTGCGAGGTAGTGTCAAAAGCCTTCCGGAAATCTAGAAATAAGGAATCTCTTTGACATCCCTTGTCGATGGCACTCATCACATCATGTGAGTAAAGAGCTAGCTGTGTTTCACAAGAATGATAATTTCTTAATCCGTGTTGACTATGGGTCAATAGGTCGTTCGAGGTAATTCATAATATTTGAGGAAAGTATAGTTTCTAAAATCCTGCTGCAAACCGACGTCAATGATATAGGCATGTAATTTTGCGGATCACTCCTATTACCATTCTTGAATATTGGCGTAACCTGTGCAACTTTCCAATCTTTGCGTACGGAACGTTCGCTGAGCAAACGGTTGTAAATGATAAATAGGTATGGGGCTATTGCATCAGCCTACTCTGAAAGGCAACTAATTGGTATACAATCGGGATCGAGAGACTTACTTTTGTTAAGTAATTGAAGTTGCTTTAATACACCTGGGATATCAACTCCTAAATTACGCACACTGGCAGCTGTTCTTGATACGAATTATAATTTGCTTCGGCTTCTTTTGCTAAGGAATTTCGAAAGGCTGTGTTAAGGAATTCTGCTTTATCAGAACTGACATCAGTAGTATCATCGCTACTGTCGCGTAGTGAAGGTATTGATAGTGTTTTGTCGCTAGTTTACTTTACATACGACCAGAATTTGTCAGGATTCTCTACCCGATCTAACCTGTTTTGTGCAGCACGACAGGTCATGCCTCTCTTTTGTTAATTTGTTAGGTGTAAAATCTGCCAATGGTTGTCGATATTATTTCTTTGAACGTAAGCCACATCTGATCTACACTAACATTTGTTAGTTTCGAAAGACTGGAGTTCCTCAAACAGGAAGGTGTTAATCGAATTTTTATCTGCTTTTTTGAATATATAATTATATACACACATTTTGTTTATATTTGGTAGATTTGGGAAATCCGATACTCATTTTCGCTACAAAAACTCAGTATTCACTAATCCCTTTGTCTGTTTTGATGCTCTTTATTAGCTTCGGATTATTTGTTGCTAATAGGTCATGTATATTTCCACAACCATTTACTATTCTAGTGGATTCATGAAATAGTTTCTCGAGATAAATTACGGAGAGCGCGTTCAGTAAGATTTCGATGTTTTATGCTTGTACCAGGTTTAGTACATGTACTTTTGCCAGCGTTCGAGGGTAAGTTAAACTCGCCACCAATCACAATTGTATACTTGAGGAACGTTTCAGAAACTTGGTCCACGCTTTCCTTGAACATTTCTGCAATCGAGTCATCTGAGTCAAGGTGTCGGTAAAAAGAGTCAATTATTAATTTATTCTTGTTGTCAGGTATAACTTCTATCCACACCAGTTCACAGGAACTATCTACTTAATTTACGCAACAAGATAAACCACTTGTGACAGCAATAAATACTCCATCAACTGTTTCATTCATTCTGTCCTTTCTGAACATCATTTGACCCTTAGCAAAAACTTCAGCTGAAATTATCTCCGGCTTCAGCCAGCTTTCGGTACCTTTAATGATTTGAGATTCTGTACTTTATATTATTGCCTGGAGCTCTGGAACTTTCTTCACACAGTTACGACAATTTACAACTGTTAGGCCAATGGTTTTTTGATGTGTGTGTTCTATCTTTGACCTGTACCCTTTGAGACTGAAACCTTTCCTGTGTGTTCCCGAGGTCCTTTAAACTGAAAAAACGCCCAGTTCACGCCACACAACTCCCACTACCTGTGTCGCCGCTTCCTGCGTATAGTGGACTTCTATTCAGTGGAACCCGGAACCCCACCACTTGATGGTGCAAGTCGAGGAATCTGCAGCCTACACGGTTGCAGAACGGTCTGTCTCTCTGATTCAGACCCTCCACTCAGCTCTGTACCAAAGGTCCACCGTCGGTCTTGTCAACTATGTTGAAGATGGTGACCTCTGCTTTCATTTGTAATCGAGACTGGCAGTCTTTACCACTTCAGACAGCCGCTCAAAACCTGAGAGAATCTCTTCAGATCCAAAGCGACACACTTCACACATATCATTATTACCGACGTGAGCCACCACTCGCAGTTGACTGCATCCCGTACCCTTCATGGCACCCGGAAAGACCCGTTGCACATCTGGAATGACTGCGCCCGATATGCAGTTGGGGTGCACGTTGGCCTTCTTCCCCTCCTTGGCAGCCATCTTCATAAGTGGCTCCATTACCCGCCCAACGTTGGAGTTCGCAACTACGAGCAAACCTACTAGCTGGTGATGGGATGGCAGCGGTTACAGTTCTCCACTCTTCATTCCAGAATATTATAAAAATAATTCTGGTTGGTAGATCAAATGAATGTTTTACACAAGATAAAATACAGAGAGTAGCTGCTCCAATTGAAAGAAAGCTAAAGTCTGATATATTGGTTGTTTAAAATATTTACACAAATGGGTGAAAAATTATTGCTTACATAATTTAAAGATAGACGGTCAATTTCTTAATTTAAAGGATAGAAAGCAGATTTTGATTGAGTACAATATGTACACAAACGTGTGTCGTACAAAGACTGCCTGACATTCGGGATGGTAAGAAGGAGGGGATTTATGTAAAATAATGTTTAGGTGGAAGGATGCAGTAGAGTGAAGAGGAATGCAATTCCAAATAGAGCTTTAGGATAGGAGTGGTGTCCTGAAAAAGGAGGGGCGGATTTTCCTAGATCTGGCCGGATGGGTAGATATCTCGTACGTTTCTCATTGTCGGGTAAGGTGAGGGGGATTACAACTTGTTGGGAGAGTATATGGAAGATGTGGAGGTGTGCTGTCGGCGAGCGTGCCGGTAGATGCGCGGCAGGGTGCAGGGGAATCTAGCTGATGGTCAGTGTCACGTTTACGGGTAGGATAGAATAGGACGTCTGCAACAATTAAACTCTTTTGTGAGCGTATTATTTACGAAAAGTATCCTAACTGTAGGCTGATTCTGAATTTTCCAAAGACCTGTTGGCTGAATGAACATCAATATTATGTTAAAATGAATTGAAAAGTAATTTCAAGCTTTTTATTGTATTAAATTCACATAAATTTGTCAGCGATGCATCATATTCTTTTTCTTACTATCCAGTTATCTCCTTGTACCTAGAAGTACTTGAAATCTGACCTCCTTTAATATAATACTGCTTGACGTAGAGTATTGCCATTTGAGTGAAGTCCTCACTGTGAGGTTTGTCTACATTCTAGAGAAATTTCTAATTAGATAAGTAATTAAATTTTGCACACTTTTCATTAGATAAATTATTATACTATAAGCACATTTTATATACTTTTCATTGGATAAATAATTATATTTTAAGACAGTAGTTCTATTAAGGAAATTGCCTACACCACAATTGTTTCGTCCTATTTCGGAGTATTGATGCGCACTTTGAAATCCTGACCCGGTAGGACTAACGAAAGAGACAGAAAAAGTGCAGAGAAGGCAGCTCGTTTCGTATTATCCCGATAAAGGGGGAGAGAGTATCACAGGACTGATGCAATAGTTGTAGTGTTAACTGTTAAAAGTAATACGTTACTCGTCACGGCGACATCTACTTGCAAAATATCTTTCACCAACCTTCTCCTCCGAATGCGAACATCTCTTGTTACCATCGACCTACATAGAGAGACATGATCATAAATAATAATTGAGGTCTAAAACTTCGGTGTTCCTTTTTCTCGCGCGTTATTCGAGAATGTAACGGTAGAGAAATATTATGAAAGCTGTTCAATGAATTCTCTGCCATGCTCTTTGATGTGATTTGCAGAGGAAATATCCAGATACAGATATATTTATTCAAGGTTAGCAAGTGTATAACACTGTATACATAACTAGCAACAAACAACAAAATATCAAAGAAATCAATGACGCATAAACTCCGAAAATAAAGTTCGGTGAATAGGCCAGTAACATTAACGTAGATGAAATATAAACTAGAGTTACCTTTCTGCCCTTCTAAATAGTCACCTGCAATAATTACGTACCCCTGATATGTGCGATACATGCCCTTGAAACTTTGCATGAAGGTTTCCTTTGGGGTGGAGTTCAAAAGCCTCTGGACATTTCGTTGGATATCAGGAATATCGTCAAATCTCTTTCCTTTCAAAGCGAGCTTCAGTCGAGGGAATAAATAGTAGTCTGGAGGAATGATATCCGGCGAGTATGGTGGATATCCAAGTTGCACGACAACGCTTGCCCGCACACAGCCAATATCGGCATATAGTTCATGGAAGAAAGGGGGCTAACTTCCCAAGTCGAGGAATCTGAGCCTAGAGCATACACGGTAGCAGAACCGTCTGAGTCTCTGATTCAGACCCTCCCACTCGGTTCTGTTCAAATCAAATATTTGTAGAGGTTATGGGACTTAACTAGGGGGTCATCAGTCCCTAAACTTACAAACTACTTATGAAATAGCTTATACTAAAGACGGCACAAACATCCATGCCCCATGCTCCGACGGGGAACGGCCTCGCCCATCGTAGCATAGCGCCTCAATGCGTTCGGCCGCTCCACCGCGGCGCTCGGCTCTGCACCTTAGTATAAATTTCAGCTGAACTTATCTCCTGTACCTATAATGACTTGAGATTCTGCACTTTCTGTTTGTGCTTGGATCCCCATATTTGAGCTGTATCCTCGGAAAAACACCATTTCTGTGTGTGTTCCCGAGGTACACTATGGAGTCAGATCCCAGAAGGCTAACAGAATATCCTACCGCAGTGCATACAACGTCTACTCTATTTCTTGTGACTGGAACAATGTATCGAACGCGCATCACGTTCGCTATTTCGTTCCGCGTCTTATCTGCCTATTTCTACCACTGAAGTATCGATATCAGCCTAAGAATACGCTCTTCGTGTAGCCCTATGCTGAGTAAGCTCTATATTCTCTTGTTAAGTCTACTTCTGTTTTATCTAAATCTGGCTGAGATGGTGACCATTACCTCCCCTGTTGTCAGACACCGTTTTGTCAACCTTCTCTTGTTTCTCGCTTGCAACGTAGTCAACGTATGACCGTCGCCAATTCCACCAACCAACACCTATTTACAAAACAGTCAACCCACTTACCAGTTGGATAAACCAACAAAGCAACGATGAATATCAATGACAAATGTATCTTTGCGCAAGCAAAGGATAAAAAAGACATAACTACACAAAAATTATTAAACTACGCAAAAATTTGTAATTTGCAAAAATTTTCAAACTAAATATCACGCGATACTGCTTTCAATTAGGATGCGTGTGTATTACGCATACTCAGTCTGTTACTGCGCAAAAATTGAAAAATGTTTTTAAAAAAAATTCAACAGGACAATGCGCGACCCTCACTTCAACTTATTTGGGTTCAGACTGACGGACACCTATCTTAATAGCTCCATTAAAACGCAAAACTCAAAATTAAAAATTACTTTTCTCAAAGCAGTATGAGAAATACTTCATTAGTTACTTTCCATGGTTTGAGCTCCACGACTGTGATATGTTTCCAATACTCTGAGCTTTCCAGCTATCAGTCGATTTTTTTTTTTAATTCTTTATTAGCAAATCATGATTTCGGTCAGTGACTGGCCATTATCAATGCATGTGTTTAGCTGAATTATTTAAAAAAAAAAAAAGATCGACTGATAACTGCAAACCTCAGAGTATTGGGACAGAGAAATACTTTGAACAATGTGCGACCCCTACTATCATTAATGAAATCAGATTTGGTCAAAAGCCTATCCTGGCAGGGTCGCCATTAACTAAGCCCTTCAAGTTTATGTGCCCCAGGTCTCTCTCGAAATCATGACAGACGATTTCTTACACCTTGTATTACGTGCAAGGATTGATATGCAATGTTCTGTACCCTAAAACGGTTAGCTCTGCAGATGAAACAAATCTACCATGACACACAAGCTCAGATAACAGAAAGAAGTGCACTTTTCAATCCAAGACAGGTAGAGGCTCTAAACTGTGGTCAGAATGAACGGAACGACTACTCCTGTAAGCAGAAAATAAATAACTACTGCTGAATGGCATTACCAGGAACAGGAATGTAGTATTAAGCAGTGTCTCAGGAAAATAAAAAGTGCTGTTCTGCTGAGAGCTAAAAATTTAGTTTATAATCTTTAAAAATCGGAAAAAACTGACGTAAATGAAGGTGGAATAAATTAAATTATGAAATGTAATAATAAAGTACAGGGTTCGAGCATTAATGAAATTGTTTTGATATCCTAAACCGCAAATAAAAACAAAATCAACTATCAACAGAAAAATGTATATCAGAGGGTGGTCGATGCGACCTTACTGAAATAAAATTTAACTTTGCTTTTGCGCATGGTTTCCATTCCCTACGTTTTAAGCTGTTGGTCCACAACTCTGAAATCCTATCATAAACTATCTGGTTTGTTGCTGAACTAAACTTCCTACCAGACTTTATAACGTCAAGACTCTCTATCTTTCCTAATCAAAACAAATATGGCTGGGTATGCTGATTCAGCAAACTAGACCGCTATTGTCTGCAGACGTGAACTGATTACTGTAGATGGGCATAAATGTCCACTGCTCACTCTGTGAAAGTGCCTTAGTTACAAGTGTAGCCTGCAACTCAGCACTGGGCATCACACTTTGCTGTTTTATGCCTCTAGGCAAAACCACAGTGGATCGCTAAGTATTCAAAGGAGCGCACCATCTGATTGCCCAAGGTGTCACACCGAGGAAAGTGTCCTTAGCAGAGGCGGAGAACAAGCTTTCTCGCTAGCAGCAGACACTAAGAAAATGTCTGTTTTTTGTAGCTAGGTCAGTCGTACATATCACGATATTTTTCCCAAGTTTGCGGACAACGCACATCTGCTAAACATAGCTTGCGGGAAGCACTGTAATGAATTGTCGGTTTGCCTATCCACATCACGCCCTTCCAATGTGAGGTTTTATGACGACGACCGGGGGCAGCGGGAGGTCAGTCACTGGCCACCCACAAGCAAAGGCATTGTAAAACTCCCAGTCTGCAAAAGTCCACTTGGTCAACTCCTTCAAAACAGACAGGGCGTCCATGCAACGCCACGAAGTTCAGAATGACTACCCAGTGGCAGCCAGGTAATATACATGCAGTATACTTAAACGCAATGATTTTTGCAAGTGCAGTACTTACTGCCGCTAATTACTTCAAAAATATCATGCGCAGGTTATCAAGTTGCTTAGATTAACGTGAACATTCCGTTTCAGTAGATGAAAATTACATTTAAGGAGGTGATTAGTACTTTCTCCTTACATTGTACCAAATTATGGAGGTGCTGGAGTGGAATCCAGTAACCCTCAAACTGGTCAGTAAGGCGATGAATACCAACATTTGACCACCTCGGTGTCTCGAGAGTGTAATTCGACCATCATGCTAGTGCAGGTAGAATAGAGATCGTTTCATTGATTGTTCACTATCAATAAGCAAACACTTGTGTCTCGGTGGTACGTGCAATAATGGATGCCTTGCAGAGATCCTGCTGCCAGAAGTTATTCGTTTCTATGATGAAAAAGAGATTTATCGCGTGTTGCAATATAAGTGCTAGTGTCTAAGACGCTAGCTAATGTAGCTAATAATTGCTGTGGCAGCGAGAGTATCATTTTTTTATGGCAGATGATAAAATTATCAACATGTATCATCTTCTCATTACAAGTTTTTACAGTTCAGTAACGCATTGATCAATATCTGCCCAGTGTGCAAGCATTCTCATTTGTGTTGTTTGATAAAGTTGTCGGATGTCCTCCTGAGGAAAGTCATGTGACATTCTGTCAAACTGACGCCGAGCTGTGGGAAGTTTCATGCCCATGTTGCTCTCAACAATCATAATTGGGGAGATATACGGCGAACTTGCTGCCTAATGTAAAATTTGGTACGTTCAAAGATATGCAGCAGACAGTCTCGCAATGCTGGACGGATATTGTTGAAATGTTATCCCAGGAGGCCTTACCCTGAAGGTCAACGATACGGGGCACACGACATCGTCGATGTGCCGCTGTGATGTAAGATTGTCGCGGATAACTAGCAAAGGGGTCGTGTTACGAAATAAAATGGCATGCCAGACCGTCACTGCTGGTCTTTGGACAGTATGCTGGGTAACAGCCATGTTTCTGTACCGGCGCCGTGACTTCAGCCCCCTTTCTCTGGACCGCTCACTAAAGGACCTTGTGATCAATGCAACGTCACTGACATTTTGGCTCGCTACGGATTGGAAGCTTATATAGTGTCTCTCGGTTGACGCCTTCTTTTTGACATTATTGGGTCGTGGTTCACCAATACTTCCCAACATCATCGAATAGTGGCATCACTCCCATTCAAATGTCTAGAGATGAGATTACTCCCAGAGGCTTCTTTGCGATCGACTACACGTCTTCCCTGAAACTTTGACATCTGCTTATATTCTTGACTCACCTGCTAGGCCTTGTTAGTATCAAACTGAGTACCCGAAATGAAATTCGAAAAAAACTTTACGTCCTATGTCGGCATGCTTTCTGTTTAAAATACTTAAAGTTTGCTGCAGTGTTACGCATGTATCCATCGCCCGCCAAAGTTAATAGTATAAAAATCAGTTTGTGAACAGTTTGCGTAACTCCTTCGCGTTACGATGATTTTTTTTTTTTAATTTGAATTTTTTTATTTTTGCATTTTATTCAAAAACATTCAATGATCGAATTTACTATCAAGTTTCTGGCGAAATTCGATAAGAGCTTATAATTAAGGTTTTTGTGTTCATTTGTGCAGAAAATCATATAATATCCTGTAGGAATCTCACACAATTCTCTTGTGAACAGTTAAAAATGAAAATAGTACATGAATATAAACGAAGAAAGACAATTTTCCATGTATTCAACAGAGACATGCTTTAGGTCATATATTTATATAAAATATTTTTTAACCTGGACCACTAAGAACTCATACAAGGCGCAGCGAAATTGGCGCACTTGGGCTTCGGTGCTCGATTCTTCATATACCGACTATAAAAATCGTCTCTTACAAGTTTCGTCCTGGGCATGGAATTCGAAGAGTGAGTTCTGTGTGTGTGTTCCATACGTCAGTGTGTTTGAGAATTAACACAATTACACCAACAAACATCTCGGGGATGTAGAAGTCGCCTTGTGGAACAAAATGATCATAGAAACTGATGCCCATGCCCGGAAACGTCATCCAATGACACTACAGAGCATGGGAGTTGCTGGAGAGGATATCTAGCGGCAGGCACGGGAACATATAACTTACATTCTCTGTAACGTCGTTGAATGGCGTTTCCGGGCTTGAGTTTCTAAACCCAGTTTGTTCCTGAAATCGCCTTCTACAAACCCTAGACGCTTATTGTTGTAATTGCGAAACGCACTGATGTATGGAACCGACACCCACCTCACTCTTCGACCACAATTACTCCGGCAATTTGCTCATGAGGAAATTTTATGACAGGCATATTTTTTTGCTGGCATGTGAGGAATCGCTCTGTGAAGCCCAAGTGAGCGAATTTCGCTTCACCAATATATTTACTCTAGCACTTGCTTCTGTGTGTCCCGGTGATAGACTGTCGGAAATTAAAATAATAATAATAATAATAAAACACTCTATTACAGATTTACAATTCACTGAAGATTTATTGTTGAAACAGTTGATATTGAAAACATGAAATGTTTACACTTACTGGAACTCAAATACATGGCATCTATCCATGCTGAAACACCCATACTAGACGGTGGTAAGACTTGCACCGGTGGCAACGTAGGTGCTGATTATGGCGTTCATTCGATCATATAGATTACGAATGATTACCGGGACACATTATTTCACGCTTGCTCTACCTGTACACGTAGTTCTGCTAGAGTTAATGGTTGATGAGTAAGAGTTATCGTTCGATCAAATCCCACACTAGTTCTACTAAAAACGAGTCTAGAAATCATGTTGGCCACGAAATTCGCTGCATGTTCTATGGGGTATGTTGAGCTTCACATGCAGTGTTTGCATGTACCGAACAAAGGTTAACATTCCCTTCTGAAACACCAAAAGCGAACGATATTTGTAGCTGATCGTACCCTACACCTTAGGGCCTACAATAGGGTCAGTATGCCATGCTTTGAGACTACGCTCCTCAGGTCTACGTCATACACAAAAACGACCTCATTTGCATGCAGGTAGAATCTGGCTTAATCGCTGAAGACCATGACACAACAATCTGTTTCCCATGTGACGCTCTGATGGCACCAGTCGTACAGTTGACATCGATGTTATAGTGAGAGTGGAGGCAGGCTAGAGGTGTGTGCGCCCGTAGGCCTATTGCTGGTAACACACATATCTGGCCTCATAAACGCTCTTAGGCTGTGTTTATAGCCCGCGGTTTCTCCGCGGCGGAGCAACCGCTGAGATTGTGTGGAGGCTCCGCTCGTCACTCACACAGCAGTGACTTTGAGCACCCTGTTCCCACCTGGCGGCCAGACATATGGCGCACCGAACAGCCCCATTAGCCGCTGTGTAACCGGTTTGGAAGTGCAGCCGCTGGTATTTTGACGCCGCAGCGTAAGAGCAGAGGGGCCGCCGCCGCAGCCACGCCTATAAACATGGACCATGTCTTATGAGAAACAGCGCACTGCCAAACCGCCACGATTCCTCCGCCGCAGCGCAACCGCGGGTTATAAACACAGCCGTATGTGTGCTCTTCTACCGATGTGAGAATGTCCACGTGACCATTACAACCATATCTTTGCGCAACTGATGCAGCCTGTGCAGCTTGTGTGGCAGTTCCCCGAAAGGACCTTCCTGACATTCGGAAGGCCACAATTTGACTGACCCTTTCAAAGTAGCTCAATGTAGGAAGCGCCATTGGGTCTTATCACAATCAGCCTTGTGGCTTTAAACATTCGAATTGAAGGGTGCACACAGGTTACGCTTCGACAGCCATGTTACAATGCTGTCTGTTGGTGAACAATGTACGTCTACATCTACTATTGCCCAGGTGGAATCGATACCGATGTCTTACACCCACATTTACATCTACATGGGATACTTTGCAAATCACAAACAAGTGCCTGGGAGACGGTTCATCAAACCATCGTTATACTATTTATCTCCCATTCCATTCTTGAGTAGCGCGGAGGAAGAAAGAACACCTGAATCTCTCCGTTCGAGCTCTGATTTCTCGTATTTTATTCTGATGATCATTTCTACCTATGTAAGTGGGAGTCAGAATATATTCTCGCATTCAGAGGAGAATGTTGGCGATTGGAGTTTCTTAAGTAGACAACGTCGCAGCATTAAGTGCCGTTGTTGTAATGATTCTCATCCCAGATCCTGTATCATTTCTGAAATGCTGTCTCCCCTGTATCGTGACAATACCAAACGAACTGCCCTTCTTTGGACTCTTTTGGTGTCCTCCGTCAAACCCACCTGATAAGGATCCCACACTGGGCAGCAATACAAAAAAAAAAAAAAAAAAAAAAAAAAGTCGACCGTAGTGTATGCAGTCTCTTTAGTAGTTCTGTTCCATCTTTTAAGGGTTCTACCAATAAAACGCAGTCCCTGGTTGACCTCTCCTACCACATTATTTACGTGTTCTTTCCCGTTTAAGTCTAAAGTAACAGTAATTCCTAGGTATTTTGTGAAGTTTACGGTCTTCACATTTGATTGATTTGTCTTTTTAAATTAAGTTTAACATATTTCTTTTCGTACTCATGTGGACGACTTCACACTTCTCATTATTTAGAGTTAATTGCCATTTTTTACACCATAGTGATATCTTAATCAAATCGTTCTGCATTTGGTTTTGATATTCAGATGATTTTACTAGACGATAAATGACGGCGTCATCTGCAAAGAACCTAAGAGAGCTACTTAGATTTTCCCCTAAATCGTTTATGTAAAAATATTACCTCCTGGTGCTATCATGGTATACTAATCATTCCGTTTATAGTGTACAGTCTAAAGGATTTACATTTCCTTCAAAATTGTAGTAATTTAATTGGTATTTTTCATATATAAATGGAATTTGGTTTTACTCGTTCATTAAAGTGTAGTTGTAACGCTTTTGCCTTTTGAATGTAGATTTTTTTCGAATGTGAACATTTAAACTGTTATGCATATGAGTTTAAAATATAACGAAGAAGAATCAATACCAATAAGCAAACAAGCATTACTTTTAGGATTCTATATTCATCATCTGTTGACGCAAATACGTTAAAAGAGCGTTTCGATGAATTACCAAGCTATCTTTTTACGTAGCACACCGATCTTCTTGGTTATTTGAAATGTGTAAACAAAAATAGTGACATAAAAAAGTCTTTCATATTACTGGATCAAATAGCCATTTAAAGTCAGACAAACATTTGAAACTGACTTTGTTACTCACACAGACACGACAACATCACGCGTGTGAAACAACAGTTGCGTGCACACATAAGAAAATAAGGAGTGTAAGTCTGTATCTACTCACTACATACACTGTCGAAGTATCTGTAAACGTTTAGAAGGTCTTATCAAATCTCGCCACAACGATGTTGTGATACCCATACGATCATGAGGAATAATTTATCTTACTTTATTACATTACTGTACAGATAATGGAACACTGCAAGACGTCACCCATAACTAGTAAATGGCATCGAACACAGTAAATGCACTTGAAATTTGAATATCTTTCCTAAACGCGTCAGGGAAATGTGTAATTATTACAAATCTCTGGTTTATTCTGTGTTTGATGAATTTTTACACATTTGACTTTTTATAAGCCAGAGTAGCGCCACTGACTACATAAATTTTCGTACCATACATGGCAGAGTGTTCATTACAATAGACCCCTACACCAATCACTACGGCAGCACGTACTTGTATTTTTACATGGAGAAGATTTTATACGGAGTAATTAGGAGAGTAAAAACTCTAAACTGTAAACTCCGCCCGACAGCCTCAGGGGGTCCACTGGGTACTGACCGACCGCCGTGTCATCCTCTGTCAGAAGGCATCAATGGATGTGGTATGGAGGGGGACGTGGTCAGCGCCCCGCACTCCCGGCCGTTGTGTTAGTCTTCGTGACCGGAGCCGCTGCTTCTCAGTCAAGTAGCTCCTCAGCAGGCCTCACATTTTTTTTTCTTTTTTCGGAGCTCCTTCTCCCCTACACCCCGTCCTTGCAATCTCCAAGTTATGCCTTCATCGGCGAGCTTCTAGTGCTATCATATGGTGCCATTGACTGCCGGTATGGGAGGTGAAGGACAAAAAAATAGTAGTAGCTGGATAAGCAATGCAAAACGAGAAAGTAAATAGAAAGATAATAACAAAGAAACACATCTTTTTCCCCTTCTGAGATGGCAGTTGTGGGTGACCAGTTTCGTTTCTTTACCGAACTGAGGTAATCGTGAAAAAAGAAAAGGAGATAAGTTTCTTCGCCGCTGTCACAAACATAACGAAAATTTTACCGGCAAGACGAGTACTTTTCAACTGATTACAGTATAACACTCCACGTGATGAACAATTAAATTAAAATTTAAGTTCACTGTAGCGAGCAACTGACGGAATAAACCAAAAGTGTCTTCAAACTTCGTGGCAGATTAAAATTGTGTGCCGGAACCGGGACTCGAACCTGGGATCTTTGCCTTTCGCAGGCAAGCGCTCTACCGACTCTTTATGTTTTTTTTTTTTTTTTTTTTTTTTTTTTTTCATCTGGTAGATCTTTGGTTCGCGGTCGTTCGTTTAGCTTGTTCGTGGTTGTTCGATGAGTGGTTTGCTCAGCTTTTTTATTACAGAGGGCGTTTAGCCCCCTGACCGGGCGCGCTGAGCCACGGCGCCCAGCAACCGACTGAGCTATCCCGACACGACTCACCAACCCGCCTCACAACTTTACTTCCGCCAGTACCTCCCCTCCTACTTTTCAAATTTCACAGAAGTTCTCCCGCGAACCTTGCAAGACTAGCACTGCTGGAAGGAAGGATATGGTGGAGACATGGTTAAGCCACAGCCTAAGGGATGTTTCCAGAATGACACTTTCACTCCGATGCAGACCGGTGCATCCACAATGACACGGCCATTGGCACGTACAAAAGTACTTGTCAATAAATTTAGACAATCTTTTACCGATCTCCAACAGTGTTTCCTGATATATGTTACTTTCCGTAGACAGGAGGAGATAGAATGAAACTGAGGAGAAAATGGAGGAAAGGGGAGAAGATGAGATCAAAGACAAAGCAGAGGAGGAGACAGAGGTGGGGGATGGAATGTATAACTGAGAGGAGCAGATGAACAAACTGAGGAGAGGAGAGGCGGAGGAACATTTTATATATATTATGTCATTTCTGGAGACCGGAAATCTCTTTTGTACGAATCAACAAGGTTACTGAAGGCAACGATCATGTGAAACACAACTCGCGCTATTCATCCATAAGATCAAAAGGGCAGTAGGTATAGGATCCCAGGTGGATGCCGTGTTTCTTGACTTCTGCAAGGTGTCTGATACCGTTCCACACCGTCGTATGATGGACAAAGTGCGAGTACATGGAATATCAGACTAACTGTATGGGTGGATTGAGACATTTCTAGCTAACAGAGAGCAGCACGTAATTCTCAATGAAGTGAAGTTCAAAATGTTCAAATGTTTGTAGAGCTTAAGAGACTTAACTGCGGGGTCATCAGTCCCTAAACTTAAAAACTACATATACCTTATACTAAAGACGACACAAACATCCATGCGCGAAGGGGGATTCGAACCCCTAATCGCAGCGGCCGTGCAGACCGTGACTGGCACGCCGCAGACCGATCGGCCAACGCGGCTGGCTGAAGAGATGTCTTCAGACAAAGTGATCTCAGGCGAGACCAGCGATGTGTTGTAAGACCATTGCTTACTAGGTGTAGGGAGGGATGTTCGACACCAATTTACTAAACTATATTATAAATGGTTGTCTTTCGTGAAAACATAATGAAATATTTTTAATATGATTAGTGTACTTCTATATATGAAATAAAAACTCCATTAACTATTGAAAGTGACGGAGTAAATTATAGGAAATGTTTATTGTACAATTTAACTAACTGACTAACTTCCCTTCCAGGGAGGGAATTTCGCCTGAAATGAAAGTTTGTTTTCTCTAAACTCTGGTGTTTACAAAAGGCACTCGGAACTTCTACAGGACAAACAAATACAATTTTATATAATTTTTGTGACATATCTGCCCATGTTAATCAGTATCAGAGTCCAAGTCATTACACACAGTACACTAGCCACACTTGATTGTCACAGTCTTCGTGAAACCAGTTCTGGCTATTTACACATTGGTACCAATCCACTTGTCTTGCTTTTGGATCGTAGTAAACTTCTCAACAATCTCTGCAGATACAAGATTTGACACTAATGGTGACATTCCCTCCAGAAGCACTCTCTTTTACAATAATATTTCACAGCATTGTTAACTAATTTCAGATTAATTCTTTGTCTTTTCACTCGCAGCACACAATAACACAGTACAGCTGTCAAAATAATACTTTATTTATGCTTACTGTTAAGAAAACAGATCTCAAATGGAGAGTACGTAATTTTTCTGTGCTACCACCACATGGCAGCATAGAAAGGATATGCTTTAAAGTAGGTTTTCTCATGATTGCCAACAGATGGCAGTGAAAGCTAACAAATCTGTTGTAAAGGCAAGGCAGAAACGCCGAACTTGGCGAATATACCCCCCCCCCTGCCCCCCGTACCCTAAGTAAATGATCTCGTAGATAGCATCGGAAGTTCAATGAGGCTTTTACTGAATGATGCTATAATGTATTTAGAAATACACTGGAAAAGGGTAACGAAATGCTGGATGATCTAAAACTTATCTATGCTTGGTGCAGGCATTATCAATTTAGCTAGAACATAAAGTGTAAAGTATAAAGAGAAAGAACAACAGTTAGAAGAAAATATATTTTCTCAGAAAATCATTAAATGTAAAAGCAAAGGATTTGCTAGTTGTATAGTTTGTCCTTCTGCATAAACATAAATATCAGATGGGTTACCGACTCACGAGAATGCCTTTGACAAAATAAATCGTTTTCTGTATTCTGGATACTCCCCATCCCCTCTCTCCATGTTAATTCCTCTTCGCCTCCGACTATTTCCTCCCCATCCTGCCCCTTCCCCTTCTTCCAGTCGCAATGTTTGCCATCTCCTTCTCACCTTCCTCCTGTCTTCCATCAGCTCCTTCTTTCTCTCTGTGATCATTTCCTCCTCCATCTTCTTATGTCACTATATCCGTTCTCATAGTTATTCAAAACGAAGAAACTAAAATATAAGGATACTACTTCAATGTTTGTCACAATGGCGCAAGGGACTAGAATGTTTATCTTCCAGAAGAGCAATAGATGAAAGAAAGGCTGTAAACAATGTTATTTACAGATCTCGTTACCACGTTCAGCGAATGGTCCCGTAACATGAACTATGAACTACAGTTAGCTTACTGCCGTTCGAAATAGTCACCTCTTATAATTATGCGCCGCTGGGCTCTGCGATACAGGTCTTGGATTTTTTGCACGAATTCTTCCATTAGGGTGGTGGTTGAAAGCCTCGTCACTTTTTCTTTGGATGTCAGGAATATCGTCAAATCTGTTTCCTTTCAAAGCGAGTTTGAGCCGATGGTGTAGAAAGATGTCTGCTGGTTTGAGATCCGGTGAGAATGGTGGATGTTCAAGTTGTACCACCGTCCTTTTTCGACGATACTGCGTGTGGACGAGCTTCATCGTGGAACTTGAACATGCACCATATTCGCCAGATATCAGTTCTCCAGACTTATTCTTATTCCCTTAACTCGCTTCGAAAGGAAAGATATTTGAAGATAGTCCTCACATCCATCGAAACGTGACGAGTCCCTGTTCTCCATACAAATGGAAGACTTCGTGCATAGTTTACAGAACAAGTTGAGCTATGCATAGTTATGGGACGTAATTATTTCCAAGGTCAGTAAGGTAACTTTTGTTCGTTGTTCATCTACGCTAATGTTACAGGACCAGTCTCCGAACTTTCTCGTCAGAGGTTGTATCTGCCATAAATTTAATCTTTGTATCTGTACCCCTTCCTGGAAAGTGGGGTATTAACTGTGAAAGAGGCAGACAAACAAAGAATGAAGTTAAACTATAAAGAAAGTTCTTACCATAGTTTGGTACCGCCGATAGCATACACAAAAAATGACACAAAAGGCACGAAAGTAAAGGTTTATATGGGGTCTTCAAAAAGTCTCTCTGCAGTGTCGTACGATTGTTAGTCTCACGTACCGTATTCCGCATTGAATATATCGAAACGAAACTCAGTGAAATAAAGGTTATAAATTTACTGAAGACTCATTTTTACTCACTAATGTTTCACATTACATGTTGAAGTTGTCTTTCCTGCTGTTTAATATACAATTCATTTTGCCCAATCATGTTTCCAAACACAAGGTGTAACATTTATTCTGTAACATAGGTAGTGAAAGTGGATATTGTACTCTTCAGTTCCTCAATGAATTGTGGATGGCCTTTATAGACAGTTCTTTCGCCGCACCCCCGAAGAAAAAGTCGGATGGTGTTAGGTCAGGGGATCGTGGAGGCCAGAGTCCCTGTGAAGTTATGTGCTCACCTAAAAACATCAGCAAGCAGTGACATTGAAACGCAAACAGTATGCGCGGTTGCACCGTCTTATTGAAAATGACCGTTTAGTATTTCAATCAATGCACTGCAGTATCGTTGTGCGTTTACTGTTTCGCTCAAAAATATGGAACCCACAATCCGACGTCTAGAAACTGCAATCCAAGCTCCTATTTTCACAGAATGAAGTGATTTCTCATCAGTACACAGTGGATTTACAGTACTTCACGGACGACAATTTTGCGAATTCATGTACCCGGATAAACGAAACCACGCCTCATCAGTGAAAAACGTTTAACTTAGACTATCCAGTCCATTTTGTTGAACGAAATTTTTGAACCATTGGCAATAATTCAGCGTTTTGCGATGAACAGTATTTTTCAGTTCATGCACGACTGTCACTTTGTATGGGAAAAGTTCTAATTTTTCCCTTACAGCTGTACGGATCATTCCGACACTAACATCTATTTTCTGGTGGACTTTTGTTACTGACTTGTTCCGACTCATGCACATTTTATCGGAAATATCGAGTAGTTTATACCCGGACGGAACGCTAACGACCATTTCTCGGTGCACGGAAGCCACGGAAGCCGTACTTCAAAATTTATTAATCAAGTCTCGCACAGTATCGCGATGTGGGATTATTGTCTCTGTTAAAACTGAATAAACGTTTGATGAACTAAAACTGTGTATTTAAGTCCAGCTTTAAACACTTGTACGACTAAAATCACACGTTATTCAGTGGTTAGCATTTCAACTGTGACAAGAAAGAAATAAAGGAACTAAACTTAAACGTACACGTCAACGCGTAACGACTCACACCAACTATACTACTGACGCTGCTGAGATAAACAAAACAGTGGAACGTTGGGAGAGTCCACTTGAAGGGAAGTAACACAGGCAGACGAACAATGATACGGCACGTGCGACTAATAATCATACAGCACTGCGGAAAGATTGTTTGAACACCCCGTACTAGCTCTCTGTGTGTGTGTCAGAGAGAGAGAATAGTCTTATTGTGTGTGTGTGTAATTGCAATATCTGTATGAGGGTGGTAGAAATTTTGGTGTTTAGTTGATTTTTTATTTTATTTAAATGATCTTATTCATTAATTTCGTTCATACACAAAGGTTATCAGCCAACATATATTTCGTAATGCTAGCAACAAAACAAATGAAACACGAAAATACAGAAAGTAAATCATGGATGTTAAACACCTCCAAAAAGGGTACAACTCTGAGAAAAAGTTTGTTAGTTGTACAGTGTGCAACATGTGGTCTTGACATGGTGGAAGAAACAGCAGAAGATAGTTGAAAAGACAACGAAAATGTAAGTAAAAACTTCTTTCTTTATGTAAAAGAATACGTGAACTGTTTATAATCTCGAAACAATATATCTCTCAGAACATTGTACTCATAGATCCCACTGAAGATGCCTTAAAAATAAAAGGCGAAATGCGTCTGGAAGAAATAAAATCAATTGCAGCAAACAAAAGGCTTTTTTTCACTCTGAAATATGAAGAATTTCGACTCTTGATGCGGAAGATGGCCACACAAACAAACTTGAACCTTTACTGTCGTCGCCTTTTTTTTTTTTGTTTTTTTTTTTTTTTTTTTTTTTTTGTTTTTTGTTTTTTTTTTTTTTTTTGTGTGTGTGTGTACCAAACTATGTCAAGTACTAGCCTGCCACTACATCTCTTTTGAACATTATTTTCAAATGTCAAAAATTCAAAATGTTCAAATGTTTGTAGAACTTATGGGACTAACTACGGGGTTATCAGTCCCTAAGCTTACAAACTACTTATGTACTAGCTACGACTAAGGACGACACAAGTATCCATGCCCGAGGGGGGATTCGACCCCCCGACCGTAGTGGCCGCGCAGACCGTGACTGCAGCGCCTCAGTCCCCTCGGCCACCGCGGCCGGCTTTTCAAATGTCAGTAGAGAACTACCGCAAGTAATCCAGTATTGAGACTGTAAAGAGTCTTATACACCGACTGACGCACGAAACCGTAAAACGTAGTATTTTTGGAAGGAAGGAAGCTTAGGGTTTAACGTCCCATCGACAGCTTGGTCATTAGAGACGGAGCAAACGCTCGGATTTTTGGGTAAGGATTGGGAAGGAAATCGGCCGTGCCCTTTGAAAGGAACCATCCCGGCATGTGTCTGGAGTGATTTAGGAAAATCACGGAAAACCTAAAACAGGCTAGCCGAAGGTGGATTTGAACCACCGTCCTTCCGAATGCGAATTCAGTGCGCTACCACTGCGCCACCTCGCTCGGTGGTATTTGTGGGCGTATGTCTATATTAAACTATTTTAATAAGTAAAAACCATGGAATATTGTTTGAGAGTCTTTTATGTACACAATAAAGTCATTTATCTGGCACTCTGAACGTGACACAAATTTTGGGAACACACTGCGAAAATAATGCTAACAACTGTTGGAGTAAGTGATGTTGGGCGCTGCAGCCGCAGCTGTGCTGGTATAATTGGTGACGAGTGGCCACGGTTTGCAGCGGCGCGGCAGGTGCCGTAGCGTCCGCACATCACGTATATGGCGCTGCGCGCGGCGGCCGAATACCGGAGATGCGCGAGGGGTCGCAGCGCGCCACCGGTATTAACGCGCAATTTCCGGCCGCCGCATTGCGTTTCTGTTTTGTTAGCGGCGGTGAGCGTTGATTGGTCGATCGTGCCACAAATTAATTCACTAATCCCCGTGTTGTGATGACTAATTAGCATAGACAAAGTGGGCCGCGGCGGCGCTGCGGCGGCGCGGGCGCCGGCCGCGGTCTGCGCAGGAAATTGTAGCGCCGCCCGCCAAAGGAGCGTCTCTGGCAACGCATTAGCAACGCAGATGCCGCGCCGCGACACACACGGCCGCCACTGGCTTTTGTCTGACAGCGGCCGCCGCGGTGCGCCTCTCACGCCGACTCTTCCCGCGTTTGACATCTCTCCTGCACTGACCGATAGTACAGCGAGAGATGGACAAACTTTTATATTAACCCCCTTGAGGTGTAGTGGTTTCATTTGTATCCACCTCAGCGTTTATTGTTTTCCAGCCGACTGACACAGTGCTTTCAACGAGCCACCTCCTGTCGTCCTGCTTCGTGCTGCCAACTTTGACAATTTTTTGTAACCTCGTGCAGAGTCTGTTTAGTTGTCATAAGAGAGTTTCTAATACTTGTGTTTGTATCACTTATAGTGACTGCTGTTCCATTTACTCCAGTAAATATTTCTTTAGCATATATAAGGTATGTTAATATATATTTATTTATGAAAACTTTTGTAAATATACTTTGAAGTATATAAATACACAATTAATTTAAAAAATTAAGTTTATTTATTCTAATGCTCTCATTTTAACAGTTCCAAACAGCTCCCCTAAAATTCAAAATCTTACATCATCCTCTCTCGGAATCAGCTAATTAATATTTCTGTTGCATAATTCGCACTTGGTTTGGCCTGCTTGATATAACATTCACCTTGTGCGTTCTATGATGTCGAAATTCTCTTACCCCTTTTCTTATTGTGTGTCAGGAAATACAGGTTTGGGCAGTGCATTCAGAAAAGGAAGCTGAATGTTGGTGAGAAGAGGGAGTATAAAGGGAATATTAGACTCCCTTGCACGTTCTCAGCATCTTCTTCATTTCCCGATTTTCCACTTCGTGTAACCAGTAGCTCCTCTCAATCAGCCCCACCAAATCCCAGGCAGTCATTGTAGGTCGTGACACTCGATCCATCCATTACCGCCAGTTGTACTTCACACCCAATGACCGTCCCATCCCCCAAACCTCCATCCTCAAATACCCTGGGGTCACCGTGGATCGCTCCCTTTCCTGAAACCCATAACTACAAACAGTATGTCCAAAAGCTCTCTCCTGTCTCAACCTCCTGAAGTACCTTTCCAGCCAGACATGAGGACTTAACCTCTCCACAGTCCTAATCACATATTGTTCCTTGATGGGTCCTGCCCTTGCAGTTTCCCTCCTTCTTGAATATCCATCTCCCGCACCTACTATAAATCCCTCGCCTTCCGACTCGCTTAACACATCCGCCTACCGTCCCCCACAAGGAAACTGTACTTCTAAAGTTCCTTGAACATATATGTATCCTCCACACCACCCACTAAATAGAATTCCGTCATCCTGTAGTCTCTCCCCTCCTGCTGAACCACGAGCCTCAGCCATGCCAGTACCAGCATATCCCTCCCTCCCTATACATTCACACTCTCCACATCCTCTCTCAGGGTACCTTTTGCCACCTCTCTCTCCCAGATGATGTCCTTGAACGTATGTGTCCTCCACACCACCCATTAAATACAATCCTGTCACCATGTTGTCTCTCCCCTCCTGCTGAACTGTGAACCTCTGCCACACCGGTACCAGCATAGCCCTCCCTCCCTACATCTTCACACTCTCCACATCCTCTCTCACAGTAACGTTTGCCACCTCCCTCTCCCAGATGATGCCCTTGAACATATCTGTCCCCTCCACACCACCCACTAAATAGAAGATGATCATTATGTAATCGAAATCGATCTGATGTATTTAAAAAAAAAAGATCAATGCTGCATACTATATTTACTATATTCATTATTTTGTGGTCGCTGAGCACACCATTCGAAAAACTGGAATCAGACCTCAAAAATATTCAAATTATAGTTCATAAAACATAGCAATATAGACATTTTGTCAGTAAGACAATAGCAACATTCATTTTTTTGAATTTCAATGAGAATTACAGACATAATTATTTCGCAAGCCAGACTGAAAAGGCGGTGTTTAGGAGTGCCTGAGAAAAGGGTGCACAGATTGCTTCTCAGTTGGAAGTCAATAAGTGGATGGGTCATATCAGCTCAGGGTAGAAGTCACCGACCCTACCTCCACTGCATGATGCCTGATTGCCAGTCATCGCAAGCCAACATCTGTAAAACCAGTCCTGATTAGTTCCATTACTGTCACCAGCTTAATGTTTATGAAGAACATGAGTGTTGGAATGAGCATGAAATTTGTAAAGAAAGGATAATAGCTTACACTGAAAAGCATGAGACAATACTATTCACTGTAGCGTCTCTGATTATCGTTCACCACTTCGACCTCATGCATAATGCTGGAATATGCACTCTGGCGATTGGTGTCATAAACACACGTACCTCAGGAGTGGGAGAACAGTGCTCTCTCTCAGATTTAGTTCGCCCTGTCAACACCTCTCCCTTTCCTTTTTTGGCTGCATCCTTGGCCCACTTAGTATGATTGAAACTGACCCCATTTTTGAACCAATGTATTGCATTCAAGGGTATTTGTTCCTATGTTCAATACATATAATTTATTTAACTGAACATTATTATTTTCCCACTCAGTACGAAGTCTGATAATCCTTTTATACGCCCTCTTCTTACCAAAATTCTCCTTCCTTTCCTGATTGCACTCAACAAACCTGCATTTCCTGACACACAATAAGAAAAGGGGTAAGAGAACTTCGACATCATAGAACACACAGGGTGAACTAATATCGTGCATGCCAAACCAAGTGCGAATTATGCAACAGAAACACTAATTAGCTGATTCCGAGAGAGGATGATGTAAGATTTTGAATTTTAGGGGAGCTGTTTACAACTTTTAAAATGAGACCATAAGAATAAATAACCTTAAAACTTTTAATTACAAGATAAAACAACTAAATAAGAAATAGCAAAAATTAATCAAGATAAAAATATAACAACTATAACAGGTGTACTTAATAAACCAATAATATAAAAATGAAATAACTATTATCATTAAAGGTATAATTAGAATAATAGTTATTCTCACAAGATATTGAATAATAAAACAAAAGAATAAGTAGCTGTTCAGCAAGTAGAAAAAAATATAAAGAAAGAAAATTAAAGAATTGACCTAACTTAAAAAAACAATCTCAAAAATTAAATCTCTACAATAAAACCCAGCTAAACCAGGAATACCACAAAAAGACAACCTAGAAGCATTAAAAAAACAGATATAAGAGATGTAAAAATAACAATTGAACCTATAAAAGAAATATCCTGAAAATTATTAAAATAATGAATTATAGAAACTGCACACATACATAATAATTCCTTAAATAAAGCATGAGTTAAATAAATGAAGAAAGCAAGATTAGAATAACTTACGAAAAATATTTTTATTATTAAACCTAAGCTTAGGTCTTCATGGCAAAAGAGTCTGCTCCAGTCCCGAATCCCTGAACCAGTACACCAATAACCTAATAACAGCTTTCACATCCCGCAGCTATCCTCCTGATCTGGTTCAGAAGCTAATTACCAGAGCCACCTCCTCATCCCCCCTGTGAGATTAATAGCATTTGATAATTAAACAGTATGAAGTTCACTGCAAACATTGACCATGCCAATGCACTAAATGTTACACAATTTTAATCTTATTAATTATGGTAGCAATGTATGTACGCAGTTGGGTGACAACATTTATAGTTAGGCCAAAGGTAGAAATTCTCCACGTTGAGATTTGCTGTGTGCTTGTAGCTGACGGGAGGGCAGCGAGCAGGCCGACGTTGGTGGCTTGTTCCAGCTTAGGATTTTCCAGTTTCGTTTCCGGTGAGGGGAGAGAGGGACGATGGCGAGTGCTGGGTGCAGTGCAGTGCACAGCGTGAAATAAAATATTCTAATACTATTTACGTTTGAAGTAATACGATGCAGTTAGGAACCTTTAAGGCCCTCATTACAAAATAGCCTGTTGACAAATAAACAATACATTAGCTGATATAGTCACATCAGACGTAATATGTTTAATTGACAATGAAAAGTAATAAATTACCAATGAATACAAGACAGTTACACAACTAGCATGGCATGTTTGTTTATAAAAGTAATATATTAACTATTTCTCATTTTATTTTCAATTAATCTTGTGTATTTTATCTTGAAATATTCAGTTAAATCACTTATCTGTGATATAAGAAATTGCACGATTGTAATAAATAGTGCAAAGGATGTGTATACCAATATAAAAACATAAGAAATTTGTTTAATGTGTAGTGTAAATATTTTGATTTTAAGTGAAGTTTTAGAAATGTATTGGCTGAGCGCTGTACGTTGGAAGTCGGTTAGAACAGCTCGCATGGGGAAGTTGATAACGTAGGGAAAAACCCCGGCAGTTGGGCTTTTGGCGCACGCGCGCGTGAGGGCAGGAAGTGACGAGTCAGGAGCAAGTGGGGTAGCTGGCCGGGTGGCGTCGCTCTGCAGCAGTCGGCATGTGGATCTCCAGGTGGAGACTTTAGATTTTGTGTGGCAATTGCCAAGTGTGGTTGCTCGTCATAGACTGCACCAAGTTGTATCGAGTGCTACTGTGTGTTGTGGATATTTAGCCAGAGGAACAAGGTGTACATCGCATTGAATTAAAGTGACTGTATTTTGTTCATGTAACACGTGTCGTCGCATAGGCAGGAACATAAACGGTGTTTGAGACAGGCACATGGTGCGAAAACAATTTGCGACAAATATTCATTTTGTCTGGGGTCTCAGGAGCTATAACTTTATTTGATAAATGTGTCGACGTACAGACGTATCAGCCACAGGGTTCTAATATTGTGAAATAAACAACATAAAGTGAACTTCCACGTGTTTTCAAAAATAGTAGTTAGTACACCCTTTTCTCTCATGAATTTGACTTTATTATGATTTTTTTTGTTTATCATATGCAGGGAAGGAAAGCTGCGAAAGTGTGATATCATCCCCTAGAAAACGAGTCAAACAGCAGCAATCACAGTTCCAGTGTTTATTTATGTTTAGGAATTTGGTTCGCAGTTGGTGGTTGTGAGTTTTAAAAATTAAATTTTCCCCAAATTTAAACTCTCACCCGACCTTCACCCTCTCATTTGGGGGCTCGTCCGGGATAAGTTCACGTTGGACTTGATACGACGGAGAGATAAGGGTGTGTATAGGACAGTGAACAGTTACGAACAGTTGCAAACAAGTACGCGAACGCGTTGTGCGGTTAACGACGGTTGGTGGCTGGCAGAGTTTGGGTGTGGGTATTCGTAACCTGCGATCGACGGCGCATTGGCCCGGCAACAGTGAGCGGCGGCGCGCAGGATCCACGCACTCAAATTTCATCTTCTGCAACGGACGGCAGTGATCGCGGGGACTTCGCAAGTCGCCAACGGAGCGTTGGGGCCCAGCAGCTTCGATTCTACAAAGGATAAGGGATGCAGTGAGGACATATTCCAGCCCCAGCTTCTACAACAGACGGCAGCGAGCGTTGGGGACGTCACAGCTCGTTGCAGTAACTTCTGGATTAAAAGATAAGTAAAGCAGCTGGCACTATAAATTCTTGTGTGTTAATTAAGCTTTCTTGTGGTACCAAATCATGGATCAGGTTTTTAAAAAGTCGCCAAGCGACGTAGATTCAGAGAGTAGCTTACCAGAAAGTCCAGAGAGGGTAAATACTGGGGGAATGTTGTTGACTCCGGAGATGATTGCAGTCATGTTAGCGAGTTTTAGCTCAAATGTAGAGTCAAAAATAAAAATTCAAACTCAAATTTAGCATCAAATTTAGAATCAAAAATAGAAAATTCAAACTTAAATTTAGAATAAAAAATAAGATCAGAAATAGGAACGGTAAAATCAGAAATAGAAACTGTAAAATCAGAATTGAAAGCAGACTTTAAGGCAGATATTGGGGCACTACAAAATTCAATGTTTGCATTAAAGGCAGAAATAATCACAGACATTGACAAAAAGATTGAAGTCTAACAGAACGGTTTGAAAATAGGGAAAAGGAGATACATGCCAGAATTGGTGCTATTGAGACTGAGGTAGGAGGCAAGTTAGATGATGTGAATCAAATATGTGATCACAGGAATGAGGGCACTATGCAGGCATTGGCTGAGGTTGACAAGAGGATGGTGGCAGGTATTGAGGAAACAAAAACTTTGTTGTCAGGAAAATTAGAGAATACAGAATGTAACTTTAGGAAAAAGACAGAACAAGTAGTGACAGTAAACAATACTGAGATTGAGAAGGTGAACACTATAATAAATAATCTAGAATTGTGTACTGCATCAGGAAACACTAATTGGTCCATGGTGCCTAACGGCAAAAAGTTTTCAGGAGTGGGTAATTATCATCCAGTAGATTTTTTGGTTGCATGCAAGGACCAATTTGTGCCTGGTATGTCAGACCAGTGTAAAGTGAAGTTAGCAAAGAGAATGCTTGACTGTTCTGCTCAAACTTGGGAAAATCAGTGTGCTGATAAATTTGTTACTTTTGAGGCGTTTGAAAAATTGTTTTTAAATAAGTATTGGGGGGAAGCCAAGCAAGCTAAGATACAAAATGAATTCTTGAATGGGCCAAACTATGTGAAAGGGAAACAGAGTATGAAGGAAATTTGTCAGGAGGAACTTGAGAAACTAGTGCATTTAGATACACCTTTGAGTCTTTTAGCAGTAATTTCCACTTTGTGTGGGAGGTTACCTGCAGATTTGAATTGGCAGTTAATTCACCATCCCACAGATTCAGCTGAGAATTTCATTGAATTTGTAGAAAAGATAGACCAGGGTTTAGTTATGGAACGACAGCTCAGGGGAACACAGCATGTGAACCACAATGAAAACAGAGGCAGTAGAAATGTGGGTCACAACCAGGGAAACCACAATAGAGAGAGGAATTTATATGAAAATTGGAGAGGTAACAATAACAGAGGAGACAACTGGGAGAATAGAAGCCAGAGGGAAACATGGGAAAATGATAGGAGAAATCAAAGGCAGGAATGTGGAAATAGGAATGGGGATAACAGTAGGAGAGAAAATCAGAGACAGAATCAGGGAAACTAAGATTTGTTCCAAATGAGGTTAGGAGATGTTATTGCATTAATTATAAGAATTTCAATTTTAATAACTAATCAATTTTATAATAAAACCAACAATCGAGGAATTCCATTTGATCCAGTTAACAAATTATATTCTGAATTACAGTAATTGTAGTCTGCTTATTAACATAAGAAAGATCACAACAACAAGACAGTCAATGCGGGGAAGTACGACACTGTGTCTGACTCATTCAGAACAGTTTTATGAAAAGGACCTGAATACTGTGAGTGATTATACTGAACGTGAACAACTATATGTACCTCTGTGAGTAAACTATTTCAGTGAAAAATAATAGTTTTATCCAGCTCTTGTATTCTCCAAAGATATATCAGTATTTAGACCACAATTTTATTTAGAATTTTTCGTCTTTTCTTGCTCCCAGGTCAAATGATTTACTGAATAGTAGAACAATGTTATGTGCATCTGTTTCATAGCATATTTCTCTACAACTTCAAATGCAGTAAAGCAATATTCATAAATTACAGGATGTTGTCAGCATGGAGTAGCCCTGAAGCATCCTACATGTGTGACCTCAGGTTTCGAATAGGTGTAAGTGGTGACGACAGTACTAACCACAGTTAACATTCATGGTGCTCATATCAATGTTTCATTATTTTCACTGAAATTGACCTATATCTGTTTCCATGGCTAACGCCATATACCGCTTCTGTTTTAGTCAATGACATCCCATAAGTAACTACATACTACATCCTTTTTGACACAAAATAACAAATCCATTGACACAATAGAGATAATGTTATTTACGCACACAATTTGATTGATGCAGCTTGTGGTGTACAGTGTCAGAAGCCTTCGAGGAATTCTAGAGATATACAGTAGATATGGAATACCTAGTGGATAGCACTCATCACTTCATGTGATTTTATCGAGAACAATAGTTTCGATTCCTAGTTGGCTATGGGTGAATAGCCATATACATGATAACATGATGACAGTTGAATCCTCCACTGGAAAACAGGTCTGATCAAGCACAACATTCGTGACAGTGTATGCATCATGGGATAGGAATCGGTTATTGGAGAACTTTACTTGTCTGCTTGGTGAGTTAGACATGCCTTCCTGTCCAATTTATGGGTTCATATGAATGTAAATGTGGTCACTCCCAAAGAAAAAATGAAATAAATAAATAAATAAAAATAAAAAACATAACATTTTGTCATGTTAGTGCAATTGTGAATGCAACAATTTCTCAATCACAAACCTTTTTCCCTGTGCATTCTCAAAACATGTGTTTCGACGTTTTTGAAGTTTTTGACATATACACCATCGACTCCTGCATACACTCAAACTAATTAGAATAAGTCTTGGATTTTCAGAGAGCGAAGTAGATTATGTTAATTTATTGATTTAGTTTATGCCAGAGGTCTCGTCTGCTTTTTCTAACATCACATTTTTACTTGTGACGGTAACATATACTTACCAGATGACATGTACTACCATGCGCAAAAATATCCGAACGACCTGAATTGCGTTTCGCCTGATGTGCATACGACACAACTAACGTACGTGTCTTGCGGGTGCTCTGCTCGCTCCGCGGTATAGTCTTTCGACTATTAAAATGGATCCACTACAGACAACCGCTCTTTATGGCAATCATTCCAGTTGTAAATTAACACCACAATTTTGCAAATACAAGGAAACACGTTATTAAGTCCTTATCGTTTATTAAATCCAATTTATTACAATGACATATCTTAAGAATTATCACACTTATTACAGTCTGATATAACAAACTCCGTCACATAAAACATTAATTAAACCTTAAACAACATTTAATATTGTTACAAACAACAGATTTTACTATAGTATCGGAAATCCTAAAGTCCTGTAGAAATTCGAAGTACTTTTGTTCTGTAAATCGTTTTCTCACAACTGCGAAACGTCGTTCCACTGGCGAGCGGATTTTTATTAACCGATTGTAGAACTAACCAGATAATAAAAACTCAATTAACAGCAGCAAACGCACTATGGAAACTTCAATATTAACTGCGTATCACCAACATTTTTTCCGCTTTCATACCTGAACTAATATTTGTACACATCTTTGAACTTGAAATGACAAACACCTTCTTCTGGAATCAAACCAACCACCTGTAGCCATAGCTAACCAAGCAATGCATTCATGTGTAATTGATACCTGATTGTGCCTAAGATTGTCACAGCTGACGAAGTATAAAGATGTGTGAAATAATCGAGATTCCCTCACAAATATCAGAACGGGCATATCAAATCATATAAAATGCCAATTCTTAAAATATTTTTATTTATTTACTTATTTTTTTTACTGAACCAGGAACTTAATAATCACCGTTATGTCCCTAATCACAAGTTCCCAGACTCAGTGCTGTGTGGGACTGACATACGAGTTTCGAGTCCTTCCTGGGTCAGGGGTTTGTGTGTTGTCCTTAGATTAGATTAAGTAGTTCTAAGCCTAGGGACTGATGACCACAGTAGTTTGGTCCCATAGATTTACAAACATTTGATTTTGAGTTACATACCCGGTATCTAAATGGAAGATAACTAAGTGAAGTCAGATGTTAGTAGTCTAATTATTTCACCAGCAGCGGGATGTTTGAATCTGTAATCAGGATATAATTTCTTATGCGTCACCGGGAATCGAACCCCGAACCTACCGGTGTCCTTTCTAAGCACGAATGGACGTTAAATCTCAAATGTTAACTCAATAGGAATGACGATGCGTGTGTGTCTTACTAGTAACAACAGCACATATCGTTGTTATAATAATAATAATTTCGTGTGGTTCAGAGTCCTGGTGTATGTCATCCAACTGTGCGCCACTTCAGAGACTAGCATGTCCCTAACCTGCCCCAATTATCCAACCAGGAAAGGCGACCTACAGTTTAACGTGGAATCCAAACCACGTGTAATTTATGACACACATTGTTGAGACGTGAATGTTGGGTTAAAACACAGATTGAAAAAATCGGTGATCTGACTAGGTTTCGAACCCGCGACCCATCAGTTACCATTCAAGCGCTTTACCCCAAGACCACCGCAACACCTTAACTTGCGTACATAGGGCACGAAGAGACATTCAAAATAATATTTTGTTAATAGTCCAGTGTGCTCTATCTAGGGCGTCAAATGAAATTATGAATATTTTGTGCTGGACCTGGACCTGGATTCGAATCCATATACGTGCCTTTCGTGGAGACCTAGAGGAGTCGGCAGTCTTGGAGAAAGCAACGAAATGATTCAGCTATATAATTCCGAGAGGGTCGAGTGCGAAAAAGGAGATCCGAATTAGATTCCAGCACCATAATTTTTAACGACTCAAGTTAAATTCAATACGAGACACATGACCTTAAAGGACCAATGGTTTATAAAATAGAATAAAGTTTTGTAATATAAGAAAAGCTTTCTAGCGACAGAGTTACTGGTAGCCGTGTATTCTGTCTGTTAGTGGCCGCGATAAATCGGCTCTGTCCGAGCTGATGGCGAAATAATTCGGTTTAATACGGATTGTTAACTACGGCGCAACTTGACGTTCTTCACTTGGTGTTACAAGAGGTGCAATCATACGCACACATGACAGATTCTAAACTACAACCGATCCACCACACTACTACGTCAATGTAACGGAAACTGCACTTAGCATATCGTTTAGAGGCAGTTAAGACAATTTGGTGCTCAATGAAATGATTAACTATAAGCAAGCATCTGTCACAGAAATTTTTGGAAGTAGTTGTCCAACCGTCAAGAAAATGTATTTCTCGACAAATTGACTTCAACATGGTTCGGCGACAGCTTTAACTCGAAAGGAATTGGTTTCTACACGCACAGAATCGGTAAACCACCTGAGCATTGTTAGTCACTTACAGAGTATATGAGAGAATGCCGTCCTGGAAACAGCTAAACACCTTTTGGCTGAGTAGTTTTTAAAGAATTCCCTATTGATTTTCAATCTGGATATCTGTATCTCTGTCAGAGAAGAGCTAAAAATATTTGCTCTCACCACGATTGGCATCGATAGTTGACAGCACGTTCGTTTCGCAGCCGACTACGTTACCCGAAGGCTAGCGAGGACTTCGAGTATTTGGTTCCTCCTTACTGGCCGACAAGTTAGGAGACCAGATCAGGCGTAACTTTAAAAGAAGAGATTGGTTGCAATTTTCGTGTGGAACGAATTTCCTGGACCCAAAAATATGAATTAATAACTTTATGTCACATCTTATGTGAAAATCACTCAGATTATTGAATGGAAATGACATGAAAAATCAAGTGAATTTATCAGCTTAATTCTGTGCTTACCAGGAAGTAACTCCCCGCTCACAGAGTTGCCAAGCGTACTCTGCTATGTTGCCAATTCTCCATTAGACTAGCGACAGGCAGAATACGTTTGCTGGGCGTCTGTGTTCCTCGCGCTGCCTTGGCGCTGACGGAGACAGCGGCTTCGAAGGCGCGGCGCGCAGCCTGCCACTGTATTGACTGAGAAGAGATATACCCAGCATAGAAGAATAAGTCTTCATCGATTTCTTTAACTATAGCATCACGAGACGTTATTAACATTTTCTGCACAATACTTTTTAATGTTATATACCTGAATACTATTTTCCTTATGAATTTTTTCGTTGGCACCACCTCTAACACATAACTGCAGAAATGTAAAGATAGAATTACCCTGATTACAAAATGCAAACTTCACAAACATATTTCATAAGTTTCGAGCACATAGTTTCCAATCACACGAACCGTGCAAATAAATCTTTTCCAGTGATTGAAAAATAGATCATCCGCGAAAAAATTAAGCATCTGAACAATTTCAATGATAATTCGATTCAAGCTTATAAGTGACTGGAGAAGCATTTATGATAAGAATATGAGACAAGAGAAAAAAGTCGCGAAAGTAATTTTTAGAATATGTAATTCATTCTATAAAATCGAAAGGGACCATAAGTATGGTCTACTCGTAAAGATTACAGTGTAACTGCTGGTGATGCTGTTTAAATAAAAGTGAAAAGTATCTGATGAATGAACTCTCCAGTTTCCAGTCTCCCAGAAACAGAGAGGTGCGAAAGAAACAGGAAGAGGTTGCCCTAAGAGTGCGTGAGGTGGGATTACTGTATAGTATCTCGCATTTGGTATAGTTTGTTCGTAGTTCTAGTCTGACGCCCACCGCGGACAATAATTATCGATATGTAATTGTTACAATACGCTGAAATGTTGGAAAGATGTCACTTTCGGTGACCAACTCACTGGAAAGCGATCATTTTCATTTTGTTTTAGAGTGAGAAGTGATATTAACGCCTTAAAATAGGTCCTGTATTTATCAAATGGTCACCCGATGCAGTTGTTTATCGGCTTTTACTTGAATGTCACGCAGAGAGCAACGTTTAGCTCTGTAACAACTGCTGACTTCTTAAAATACCACAATAATATGGCCTTGCAGAGGTGGACTGTTTTTTAAATTGCCTTGGAAAGTCTTTCCCTCCAGAGGACTGCACCAGTTCACGCGAAAACAAAAAGGAAGATTAACGTTTAACGTCCCGTCGACAGAGTGGTCATTAGAGACGGAAGTTCATCAGAGGGGACTTCTTTTCCCTAGCTTTTAAAGCAGTCTACCTTCTAGAAGGTCCGATTACAATGAACGTCTGTAGAAGTTCACTATAGTTAAAGGGTTAATTACTCATTTGGGAATTTAATATCTGTGTAGGAGCGATTTTACAATCATAGGTCTTACGGAAGAAATGATTTATGTTTCATTTCGAAATATTTTATTTATTTCACCATCCTTACTTCATCTAATTTTGTTGCCTTACCAACATTAGAAATTTTCATGTTAACTAGGTAAACCTGGCTACGCTTTACTGTTGCTCAGTCTGGTATGAAATGAATGGGACAGTAAGCAAAAGTATTCTTGCTAACATAGACGTACCGAGAAAATACATCAGTCTAATGAGAACATAATATTTTGTTCCCCTTTTCCAACTTACACATTGAAATGGGTTACCAAAGCTGGAATGTGGCATATATAGTAGGCTATTATGCTATGTTTAAAATTGGGTTCGAATTGTTTTCAATCTGGATGATTGTAATGTTCAAATAGAATTTTCCGTCGTTGTTCTTACAAAACATTTGTTATTATTTTGAAATTATAGCATGAATATAATTAAATTTCAAGTTTAGGTCACGGATCAAAAACGCTCTGTTATTGGCTTAAGCTCTGGTGATTTCACACAACACGAGGAAGAAGAAGCCATATGCGTGTTAGAGCAGTGTTAGCGAAGGTTACAATATTTTTCCTGGCTTTTCCTGTGAACAATTAAGTTACTTGTGATGGAAAACGCATTTATAACTTTTTTGTAAGAAGGGAGAAAATTATGTGAAGTCTGATAGTGAAAAAACCTTCCGAAAGTTGATGCGCTTAAGGTATCTTAGTTTCTCGACAACAATCCAGACTTTTACGTACCGTAAGTAAGAAAGGTGAAAGCTGCATTTAAAATAAAATATACGTATATTTGTTTATGTCAACAGACTGACTCTAGTCCAAAGATACAAACTATTACACACCATAAACGTGTGTAAATATGGACTGCGTCTTAGATTAAGTCTTCCTTTTCTACCAAATGCATTTCACATTTAAATTAACTCTGTTATAAAAGCCACTGCAAAAATTTCACGGTAAGTGCGCTACTACGTAGTTACATTTCCGATTCCGATTAATTCTTGTGTATAAGCAATTTAATCTTGCGCGCTAGCCACTTTCCACAAATTACTATGCATTTTTCTCGTGCTGTTTGGATACAAAGAAATTTGTCATGTTAAATCGGAACTTGTTAGGCTAAAGAAGAATGAAATTAAAAGGATAACTATCTTGGCTTACGTGCCAAAATTAAAATATTCCAAGAAAAAATGTCGAAGTTTCGAATAGACTTAATCAGTTCCACATAAGCTTGGTAGCGATGCGGTTCCAGTAGCGTTCACAAATTTTGCATTCCGTATTCAAATCCAGTTGGTTTCAAATATGCGCTAAAAAGGCGTTTTTGAGACAAATTATTGATGTCTTTATCATATACCGAAACACTGCCTCACCGAAGTAAATATTGAAAAGACAACCATAATGAAATTTGTACTTTCACCAACTACGTTTGTAAACGACTTAAAATATAAATATATCGTGAAAACCTGTTTCACAAATATAAACATCAGTTCACTGATGTGTACACAATAATACTATACAACTGCCGGCCGCGGTGGCCGAGGGGACTGAGGAGCTTCAGTCACGGTCTGCACGGCCACTACGGTTAGTAATAAAGTCTGTAAATAACATTGCTTCTTGCATTCGTTATTTCGCTTTCTTTATCTGTAAGAGAAGCTTCCTCGTCACCTTCTTATCACATAATCCTATGAAGTCCTTAAGTTTTTATTTCCTTAATTCCCAGAATCTATGACGAGGTAAAGAGAGGCAGAAAGGAAGAGGAGACGGTGAGAGAGAAAGGAAGAAGAGAGGGAAGACAGGATGAAAGGAAGTACAGGACGGACAGGATTGCGGGATAGACAGAGGGAAGAGGAGGAGCTGGAGGAGGTAGAAGGGGACGAAGAGACAGAGGCAGATCGTAAGAGAGAGAGAGAGAATGGGGAATGGTAGACAGAATTCAGAAAGCAAATGCTTTTCTCAAGGGCAACAAGGTATTTGACTGTTCTCTGGTAATTATCTTAAATGGGTGATCATGTCATCTTACGCTCATAACACGAGCTGCGGTGGAATGGCCGAGCGCTCTAAGGCGCCTTGCTGCGGAGCGCGCAGTTGCTCCTCGTCGGAAATAGCGTCGCCCCTCGGGCATGTGTGTGTGTGTGTGTGTGTGTGTGTGTGTGTGTGTGTGTGTATGTCTGTGTGGTGTTGTCCTTACATTACGTTAGTTTAAGCAGTTTGTAAGCCTAGACTGATAAACCGCGGCAGTTCAGTCCCAAATATTTACAAACATTTGAACATTTCATAACATGACTTGTTTTCCTCGTCAATTGCAGTATTCTTTAAAAACAAACGGAAATGGAATTCAAATATAATTTGAAATCCAGCTAAAACGCTTCTTTTGAGTCATGTGATGCCTGTAAACTCAACCCACAGGGTGTGCTCCTACTGTTGTAACATGCCGGCCGCGGTGGCCGAGGGGACTGAGGCGCTCCAGTCACGGTCTCCACGGCCACAACGGTCGGGGGTTCGAATCCCCCCCCCCCGCGGGCATGGATATTTGTGCCGTCCTTAGTATAAGGTAGTAGATAAGTAGTTTGTAAGTTTAGGGACTGGTGACCCCGTAGTTAAGTCCCATAAGCTTAACAAACAAACAACTGTTGTAACATTCACTAAAAGTGGTATATTGTCTGTGCATTCGTCGCCGGCCGCGGTGGCCGAGGGGACTGAGGCACTCCAGTCACGGTCAGCACGGCAACTGCGGTCGGGGGTTCGAATCCCCCTCGGGCATGGATATTTGTGCCGTCCTTAGTTGTAGTTAGTTCATAAGTAGTTTTGTAAGCTCCTCCTCTTCCCTCTGTCTATCCCGCAATCCTGTCCGTCCTGTACTTCCTTTCATCCTGTCTTCCCTCTCTTCTTCCTTTCTCTCTCTCACCGTCTCCTCTTCCTTTCTGCCTCTCTTTACCTCGTCATAGATTCTGGGAATTAAGGAAATAAAAACTTAAGGACTTCATAGGATTATGTGATAAGAAGGTGACGAGGAAGCTTCTCTTACAGATAAAGAAAGCGAAATAACGAATGCAAGAAGCAATGTTATTTACAGACTTTATTACTAAGATGTTTTGATTTCCACTGCTGACCAGATCGTAAAACTAGATGTTGTGACATTGTAGTTTAGCGTTGTACGAGTGTTACTGCAAATAAACCATTTAACCGAAACGTCTATATAATGTGATTTCACGAAACCTTACTACTTTTATGTGTCATTTCTACCATAAAACCGGATCGGTACACAGGCCAGAAGTTGGTATTATTTTAAAACTTCGATTCAGTAATCATTATTAGAGATTTCAGTGCTCAATAGAAAGGCAACATCACTCTTAAATGTTCAAATGTTTGTTAAGCTTATGGGACGTACCTACGGGGTCATCAGTCCCTGAACTTACAAACTACTCATGAACTACTTACAAACTAGGACGGCACAAATATCCATGCCCGAGGGGGGATTCGAACCCACGACCGTAGTGGCCGTGCTGACCGTGACTGGAGCGCCTCAGTCACCTCGGCCACCGCGGCCGGCAACATCACTCTTAACGGCAACGTGTAGAAATGACTTTTAATTTCGTATCATGTAAGTTTCTGTTGCCTCCAGGTATAATTAGTATTAAACTCGGTATTTCACTTTTCGTTTTCGACTATGTGAATTTTGACTGCTCAGTGATACAATGGCGAAAGTGTATAGTTTCCATGTCTGTCCTTTTGTTTTTCAAGTGATTTCCTGAAATTATTCTAGGCAAATGGCAACATGGTTCCTTTTCGAAAGCATAGCCAATTTACTTCTACATTCTTAACGAAACAATCCCAGCTTGGGCTACATTTCAAATAACCACGACGTCGACAGGATATTAAATCCTAATTCTCCTTTTTTGGTTTCGTAAATTTTACGTGATACTCAACAAAGTCGATGAACAGGTGTACTGGACGCCAAGTTAATATGAACAGGGTCCACTCTAAAAGCGTTACTTAGAGGTTTTAATGGGTTTTAAGATGAAATTACAGTAGGATTTGACCACTGAGTTATATTCGACTGCAAGTTAGTAAATATGGGGATCTAGTGGACCCAAACGCTCGAGTTTGCGTCTACCAGCTGGCCTTTCAACACTTTTAAAAATGACACCTCTCTCATGATTTTATCCTTACTGGTACCATGCCTACATCTAACCAAACAGAACATTAATAAATAAAATGCCTTCTTCACTTAATAAAAAAAAAGTAAATAGTTCTTTCTTTGATGCCTTCATTGGCATCGACGTCATAAGCCTTCTTAATTTTCATGCTGGTTTTGGTTTTTCTTAAAGTTCGTGTAATAATTTAAGATGAAATACTTTATTACAGAAGGGTTGAAATTAACACAAAATAATTTTTATTTTCTTCGAAGTAATGTAAATCTTCAAGAAAAATAATCGAGAAAATAAGACACTTCCATTTAATACAAACAAAGCTTTGTCTCTGATGACAACATAATTTAGTATCGTGTCCAGTTTCCATTCTCCTCTACAACTGCACTTAGGCGCCGGGGAACAGAGGTAACTAGTTTTCTTACAAACCCATTATTCTGGGAAAGCTCTTCCCATCCATCCTGAACTGCTTCAGATAGCGCTGCCTTCGTTGCTGGCGTAGGTCTTCGGCCGCTAATAATCTTCTCCATCTCTGCCCACACGTGCTGTATGGGATTGAGGTCAGCATCTTTGGGAGGCCAGTCCTACACATCAACGTCTCCATTCACTTGAAACCACTGTTTCACACAATTCACAATTTGCGGTGTAGTCCGGGGAACGGTCATGTTGGAATATTATTCTGCCTTCCGGAAACGTCTCACGAACAGAAGGAAGCATTATGTTATCTAGTATTTCACAGTAGTAACTACTGGTAGGCAGACGGTCCAGTTCCCACAGAATGCCGCAACCATTTGCCGACATCCATCCCCAAACTGTGACAGCAGATCGGCCACCCCTTTGCCTCTGATGGACATATTTTCTGTCGAATCTCGGTCCAGTTGGACGAAACACATGGACAGAACCCTTTGGTGCTGTGTAAAATACCTTCTCTGCTCCCAGAATGAAATTGGTTTGCTTACGTATGCCAGATGCCAGTACGAAGTTTAATCTGGCAGTCTTATGTTGTTCTGTCAACATTTCCTTTATCGCCGATTTTTGTCCATATCTTCCTTCCTCGTTGAGACTACGGTGGATGGTCTATCTACTTACAGGTAGTTGTAGAACGTTCCTAATTTCGGTGCTGGTGCGGAATGGGTCTTCATCACTGCAGCGGAGTATATCATTGTCTTGCTCCTTTGTCATAGTGCGTGGACGTCCGGGGCGACGATGACTGTTAACATGGCCTTCATCTGCCATCCTCTTCACCCACAGGTGTATCGTGGATTTGCTGTATCCTAGAGCACAGGAAATGGCGCTGATACTGTATCCCTCTTCATAAAGTGCAAGAATACGACATTTTTCAAAGCTCTTGAGTTGTGTCATTTCGCACTAAGCACCTATCGACAAGGCAAGAGGAAGCAAGTGCCATACGATGTGGAAACACTTTCTTTGCCTCAGAAGTCAAATTCATTCCCAACTACTTGCTCTGAAAAAGCTTTCATAATTACTTGCTCTGAAAAAGCTTTCATAAACAAGTTCCTAGTATTATTACGAATATCGTAGCAATACTGACAGTGTTTCTGAGATTAAAAGTAAAATTTAGATTGTCCCGGCTATCGTATCTTCTTAAGAAAGTGTGTTACCTCACGTAAGACATTATACCAGTCAGTAAGGCGAGTGTATTCGAATGGAAGCTTTGCATAGTGAGTATGACGGTAAGTTGGTAATCTGTCATAAATCGACTCAAATTCCGTCATGCCTACTAATTTTAATTCGTTGTAAACAAAGTATTCTTTTTTGAAGAGTCAACGTAAATGTAGTGTTGCAAGTATACATAACACATACATTTTTGCATACGCCTTCCGATACTCGGTCGAGGAAGGCATGGAAAAAAAAAAAAAAATACACCTCAGTTTGAGCATTAGCTCTGCCTTCGGTTTTGCATTTTTATATGTACCGCACTTTATGGTCTTTATTTCAGCTGATGATTTCCATAGCTACAGAAACAACTTATGATACTTGTTACGGCAAAATACTTATGCTATCAGACGAAAAGATTAATCTGGCCCAGACCTCATCCTACCCTGACAACGAGCTTTTTCTTATTAAGGAAATTTGAGAAAAATGATATGTCTGGCCCGGTAGTCTCGGGGTAAAGCGTTTGACTAGAACCCGCAGGGTACCGAGTTCGATACCCGGTCGGGCCTCGGATTTTTTTTAAGTCTGCGTTTTATTCCGGCCTTCACCTCTTAACGATGTGAGGAGTCGCCAGAAACGACACATGGTTTGGATTTCACGATAAGCTGTGGGTCCCATTTCCCCGGTTGGATAACTGGGATAGGCTAGGGATACGCAAGTCGCCGAAGTGGCGTGCAGTCGAAAGACTTGCACCAGGCCAATGAGCCACACGAAATTTTAGCACGTTTTAAGAGGAAATGAAATTCCTTCGCGAAATTTCTTAACAGCGTGAACTAGTCGTTTGTGAATCAATTACCGGGTTTATTTCTCTGGTTAGAAAGTAAATCTACCAGGAGGTAAGGACGAGAGAAAGGTCTCGTACTGGAAGGTCAGGCAATTTTATTTCAGTGAGTACAAAAATAAAGTAAAACAAACAATGAAGTTGCAGTTTAGGTCAAGAATATACAGAAAAGTAAGCCGCAGTACAAGTAAATTTTCGAATCCTTATGTATTGCATACACGCGCAATAAGTGTTGTAGTGTTGTTATGGAGCCAAATAATCCAATGCCTTACTTTCCGGTAAGAAAGAGCAGAGGTTAACAGTCTTCACTACATCGTACTGCTTCAGCTGACGGGACTAACAAGGAGAGGGTCTGACATGTGTATATTTTTAACTGGCTACTTCACCGTTGGTAACACCAAGTGAAGAACGTCAAGTTGCGCCGTAGTTAACAATCCGTATTAAACCGAATTATTTCGCCATCAGCTCGGACAGAGCCGATTTATCGCGGCCACTAACAGACAGAATACACGGCTACCAGTAACTCTGTCGCTATAAAGCTTTTCTTATATTACAAAACTTTATTCTATTTTATAAACCAATGGTCCTTTAAGGTCATGTGTCTCGTATTGAATTTAACTTGAGTCGTTAAAAATTATGGTGCTGGAATCTAATTCGGATCTCCTTTTTCGCACTCGACCCTCTCGGAATTATATAGCTGAATCATTTCGTTGCTTTCTCCAAGACTGCCGACTCCTCTAGGTCTCCACGAAAGGCACGTATATGGATTCGAATCCAGGTCCAGGTCCAGCACAAAATATTCATAATTTCATTTGACGCCCTAGATAGAGCACACTGGACCACTAACAAAAAATTATTTTGAATGTCTCTTCGTGCCCTATGTACGCAAGCTAAGGTGTTGCGGTGGTCTTGGGGTAAAGCGCTTGAATGGTAACTGAAGGGTCGCGGGTTCGAAACCTAGTCAGATCGCCGATTTTTTCAATCTGTGTTTTAATCCAGCATTCACGTCTCAACAATGTGTGTCATAAATTACACGTGGTTTGGATTCCACGTTAAACTGTAGGTCGCCTTTCCTGGTTGGATAATTGGGGCAGGTTACGATATGTGCTGTTGTTACTAGTCAGACACGCACGCATCATCATTCCTGTTGAGTTAACATTTGAGATTTAACGTCCATTCGTGCTTAGAAACATCCCGCTACTGGTGAAATAATTAGACTACTAACATCTGAATTCACTTAGTTATCTTCCATTTAGATAGCGGGTATGTAACTCAAAATCAAATGTTTGTAAATCTATGGGACCAAACTACTGTGGTCATCAGTCCCTAGGCTTAGAACTACTTAAACTAATCTAAGGACAACACACACACCCCTGACCCAGGAAGGACTCTAACCTCCGACAGGAGCAGCCTCGTATGTAAGTCGCACACAGAACTGAGTCTGGGCACTTGTGATTAGGGACATAACGGTGATTATTAAGTTCCTGGTTAAGAAATAAATAAATAAATAAAAATATTTTAAGAATTGGCATTTTATATGATTTGATTTGTGAGGAAATCTCTAATATTTCACACATCTTTATGCTTCGTCAGCTGTGACAATTTTAGGCATAATCAAGTATCAATAAGACATTGCTTCGTTAGCTACGGCTACAGGTGGTTGGTTTGATTCCAGAACAAGGTAGTTTGTCATATCAGTTCAAGTTCCAAGATGTGGACAATATTTGTTCAGGTATGAATACGGAGAAAATATTGGTGATACACAGTTAATATTGAAGTTTCCATAGTGCGTTTGCTGCTGTTAATTGAGTTTTTATTATCTGGTTAGTTCTACAATCGGTTAATAAAAATCCGCTCGCCAGTGGAACGACGTTTCGCAATTGTCATAAAGAGCAGTTGTCTGTAGTGGATCCATTATGAATAGTCTAACGACTATACCGCGGAGCGAGCAGAGCACCTGCAAGACACGTACGTTAGTTGTGTTGCATGCACATCAGGCGAAACGCAATTCAGGTCGTTCGGATATTTTTGCGCATGGTAGTACAATATGACAACTTCTGAGACAACAAAAAAGGGAATGGAGGTGTCAATGACTGAACGTACAAACGACAGTTTTGTGAAAAACAAAAAGTTAAAATACACAGACCTTCAAGATAGCAGTGCACCACCATCGCCACAGAACCACAACATCACGGATCTGACATTATTGTCAATTTTGTGTATCTTTCACGTCAGCCATTCATGGCTCCTATTTCCCGTTTTTATTTCACAGTTTTGTACAGCATACTTCTTTCGGTTTTCAAACGTGATCTGTGTTAAGTTTTTGATGGGCTATCCGCTGCTTGATCGCAGCAGAAAATGTGATAAAGGTGCGATGGAAGGTTTCCTTTGTCAGAGAGATGAAAACGACTAGACATCTTGCGTGTGCTGCTCTTTCACTACAAACGATTTCAGTTACCCGTCATCTATGAAAAGAAAGAGGAGGAAGTAGAATGATTTTAATCAACCACTATCTTTCCTTTCTATTTGGCCTTTTTTTTTTCGCATATTAACATACAGGGTGATATTTGCCATCGTGTACAAATTCTAGGGATTCAAATGGAACAAAAGAGGTCCAATGAACTTTTGTCCAGAAATGCATTGTTTCAGTGGTGGTTGCCATTTAGTCCATCGTACTTTGCTACAGAGGCTACGGTCTAATAAGCGAAGCTTTGTACCAAGCAACAGCAGTTACAGTACGCATGGTTTAATCATATTTTGCCACTGATGAATCGAAGGGCTATGGAGTTGCTAAATGATGGTGCTCCAGATGACTTCGCCGTTAACGTCTAGTCGCATCTCAATTGTGTCTTCCTTAGTCCGTGGATTGGACGAGGTGACCCACTTGCATGATCTGCTCGTTCAATGGATCTGAACCGCAGCGATTTCTGATTATTGGGGCAGATCTGAAGACACTGAAACAGTGAATTCTCGCAGCGTTGCCGCCACTGCGATTTTAGGACACATGTGTCAAAAGCAGCATCAAATACACATGCACTGAGGCACATAGAAAGGATTTTCGAGAATTGCTGGAACTATAACTGTGTGGTGTAGAGCGCATTAGTCTGTGTAACGAAGTATGATTTAATAAATCATCTCTAGCATGGAAACAATGCATTTCCAGACCTTTTCTTATCCATTTCCCACATTAATCGCTAGAGTTTGTACACGATAGAAAAAAAATCGAACATATACATCGCAAATTGCAAAATTTTCCGACAACTTCTGCTCCTCTAAGGATAGACTATTGTTCTGTAAATCATCAAAATTTGTGCCAGACAAGGACTCGAACCCGGGTCTCCCGCTTTTCACTAGCGGTCGCCTCAACCTCTGCTTTTTTTTCATTTTTTTTTTTCCCCTCTGGTGTGATCGGTTCTTTGCTTGCGTTGTTCGTTGTGTCCTATGTTGAGCATTTTGTCGTTCACTCAGTTTATATATCTTTTCACAGAGGGAGTCCACTCCTCTGACTAAGCGCGTTGAGCTATCACGCCGGCAAACCTAACCGGTCGGCCACCCGAGCACGCTCCATGGCCAGACCCAAACATCCACGTGTCTCACTATCCCTCAATTGCTCGTAGACATTATACTGCCTGTAAGTCCCGCAACAGTGAAAGACACATAAGTAAAATGTCAAATGTCTGTATAGCTTATGGGACTTAACTACGGGGTCATCAGTCCCTAAACTTACAAACTACTTATTAACTATCTAATACTAAGGACGGCACAAATATCCATGCCCTAGGGGGGATTCGAACCCCCGAATGTAGTGGCCGTGCAGACCGTGACTGAAGCGCCTCAGTCCCCTCGGCCACCGCGGCCGGCACACATAAGTATGTAATAATATTAATGTTTATTATTATTTGTTTGTTCCACAGGAAAAGTCGTTGGCGGTGATCCGCAGCAGTGGGACGTATCAAATTTCGTAATTCTCCGACATCTACTGCTCTTCTAACGATGGACAATCGATCTGTAACAGATGAAAATTTGTGCCGGACCGCCACTTGAACCTGGTTTTGCCGTTTTTCGCGAGCGGACGCCATCAGAAATTTTTTTCCTCCTTCCTCCACGACAATTCATCGTTAAGCCAGAATATCTATAGTTTAAAGGCCGAAAAATGGTTGAAGGGGAGTAAGGAGACCTGTGCCTCCCCCTCCTCCTCCCCCCTTTCCCTACAAAAAGTGGTAAGCCGACCGCTCGCGATAAGCGAGAGAATCAGGTTCGGGTCCCGTTCCGGCACAAATTCGCGTGTGTTACAGATCGATTGTCCATCATTAGAAGAGCAGCAGCTGCCGAAAGATTTTGAAATTCACGGTGTATAATGGGTGTCACGGCCAAACTTTCAGGAAACATTCCTCACACACAAAGAAAGAAAATATGTTATGTGGACTTGTGTCCGGAAACGTTTAATTTCCATGTTAGAGCTCATTTTAGTATTTCTCTTTAAATGTAAATAGAAATAATTCGTGCAGACAATTGTCAAAATACCCAATTGTTTCGTTAGTATGTACTGTACTTCCTCGATTCACGTCATCAACACAGATTTTTTGTGAACGTTTGGGCAGGAATTGTTGGTGATGTCTTGATAGGGCCTCATGTTTTTCCACCTACGCTCACTGGAGCACGTTATCATAATTTCATACGGGATACTCTACCTGTGCTGTTAGAACATGTGCCTTTACAAGAACGACACAACATGTGGTTAATGCACGATGGAGCTCCTGCACATTTCAGTCGACGTGATCGTACGCTTCTCAACAACATATTCGGTGACCGATGGATTGGTAGAGACGGACCAATTCCATGGCCTCCACGCTCTCCTGACCTCATTTCTTTGAACGTCTTCCTGTCGGCACATCTTCGTTCTGGAAATCTGTCTCGATACAAACGTACCGCGCCACGGCTATTGCCCCGTGCTAATCCATACATCAAGTGGACATCTGCCAACTCAGCATTTCGAAACATTGCACTGCAAAACCTCGTTAGTGATGAATACTAGCCGCGGTGGAGTAGCCGAGCGGTCTAAAGCGTCTCGCTGCGGAACGCGCGGTTAGGCGCCGTAGAGGTTCGAGTCCTCCCTGGGGCATTGGTGTGTGTGTTTGTCCGTACGTTAGTTTACCTAGGTTAAAGTAGTTTGTAATCTACGGACTGATGACCACGCAGTTTAGATTTACAAACATTTGAACATTTTTTGATGAACACTAAACAGTTGATGCTACGTACCGATGTGCTTGATGCTAGTACTGTAGAGTAATGAGTAGCATGTCAACACAAGCACTGAAGTCAACATTACCTTCCTTCAATTGGGCCAACTGGCGGTGAATCGAGGAAGTACAGTACATACTAATGAAAGAATTGTCTATTTTGACAATTGTCTGCACGAATTATTTCAATTTACATTTAAAGAGAAATTAAGCGTTTCCGAACACATGTCCACATAACATATTTTCTTTCTTTTTGTTTGAGCAATGTTTCCTGGAAATTTGGCCGTACCTTTTTTGTAACACCCTGTATATGTGAATATTTACCAATGCTGGGAACGCCGGCCGCGGTGGCCGAGGGGACTGAGGCGCTTCAGTCACGGTCCGCACGGCCACTACGGTCGGGGGTTCGAATCCCCCCTCGGGCATGGATATTTGTGCCGTGCTTAGTCTTAGTTAGTTCATAAGTAGTTTGTAAGTTTAGGGACTGATGACCCCGTAGTTAAGTCCCATAGACTATACAAATTCAACTCAACCAATGCTGGGAACCACTGCCAACGTTTGTTCCTCTGAAACAGGCAGTTAATAATAAAGAAACACATCACGTGTATATCTTTGAGGAAACGAAATTTCTGCAATAATGACGTTCCTGGTGGTCTTATCTCCGTGTGTAGTGTGAGGAGGCAGAGCGGCTGGGGACAGGGCAGGGCAGCCGCGACGGCCGTGATTGCCATGCGCCGTGTTTGCCGGCCGCTCTTTATACAGCCGAGCCGAGGTGGCCGGAGGTGGGACGTGGGACAGGCGGTTAATTAGATTTCCAATTTGGCGGGCGCCGCCCCGCGCCAGCAATTAATTTTCTGCGTCTCCGCTGGGAGGCCGCGGGCGGCGGGTCGCAAGCCCGCCAGGCGCCAGGGACCAGCAGCTCATACGGCGCGGACCTACACAGCTGGCTGGCTGCCGCAGATGCGCTGCTCCGATACGTCTGCTACCAGCAGGCAGAGCTGCGGCACATGCCGATCACCAGTCTCTATGTGCTCTGGAACCACGTTACCCGCATTTTCTTCTGGGTATGATGGCTAGACAACGTGGTCCATGAAATATACCAACATACACTGATCACAACAATTAGGGGATCAGCTGAGGTATCTCGCTTCTGAAGTGCTGTCATTGGAAGAACGAACGAAAATCCATAACGTTTTAAGTCCAGAATGATGCATTTTAATTTAACAAATTTCTCATTCTACGAGGCGCGTCCAGAAAGTAAGTTCCGATTGGTTATATAAAACGAACGGGTACAGATACAGAAAAAATATTATTTTACAAAAATGTACAACTGTTAAACTACTTTTCTACATAGCTTCCGAAATTTTGTAGGTAATTGTCATAGCATGGCACAAGGTTTTGTGTGCCTTTTTCATAGAATGTTGCAGCCTGTGTATTCAACCATATGGTAACATGTTCTTTCAGCTCGTCATCATCGTTGAAGTGTTGTCCACCAAGGACAGATTTTAGGTGTAAGAAGACGATTACTGTCAAAAGATTTTTTTTTCACGATAATGCGTGACCCGACACACCGAATGTGACCAAACTATTCTTACGGAAATTTCAATGGAACCTGTTTGATCATCCTCCATACAGCTCGGACCTCTCTCCTAGCGACTTTCATCTCTTCTTACTGCCGACTTTGCTATACTTTTACCAAAAATCACAAGAACCGCACAGTAGACTTCTTTTAATGTTTCTGACGAAAATACCGACGGTGCTTGCGGTACAACTTCACCATTAACCCTTTTATCCATCACAAATGACTTATATGGAAAATTTTGTAAGCAATATAAAAAATATTTATTGCAATTACTAGCCTACTGGCATCTATATAAAAAAGTTTTTGCATGTAACTTCCTCATACATAACTAGTTCGGATTTTTTGTTTTATAATATCTAATTTTCAAACTAAATATTCCTTTTATTAAAACAATTATCATCCCGTACAGTAAAAAAGCACTTGAAGATACAACTGTAAGTTGCGAAACCGGTTGTGCGGGTTTTCACGACTCCAATAAAATAATAGCTCAAGTGGACCAAGAACTTTCATTCAGACTATTACAATTTTAACACCTAATTTTTAACTGCGTGAAAGTTTCTTAATTATGCATAAATATTTTAGATGTGGTTCCCCGTAATACAAAGTTCTTTGTTAACGAAAATGGTTCGAAGTCTTTCTTTCGGTTCTACTGAGTGCAGACATCATTACCGAAACCGAGATAATGCCAATAACAGAAAGTTTCTGCAGAGGGGTTGGTGATGACTTTTGTTTAGCAAAGCAAGCAGATGGGTTCAGATAGTGTAGTGAGCAGGTGGTGGAATGCAACAACAACTTACCCGAAGCTAGGACATGGCGAGCCATAACAAGGTTGGAAGCGGCACAGACACAGAGGGTTTGCAGCTATTGGAGTATCCAAAAGTGCAATTTCAAGGACCTGGATGCGCACAGCAAGAACAGTTAAAGGAAGGCAACCACAAGATCGTCCACGTGTAACACCAGCAAGAGAGAACCGTTGTCTTCAGGTATCAGCCCGTCGAGACAGCAAGCTGAACGCATCTCAGCTGCAACACACCCTGCAGGCAGCAAGGGAATGCACATTGCCAACACAACACTCCGAAATCACCCAGGCATATGGTGTGTGCCCCATGGAAACCACGACACTTTATAGAAATTTGGCCGATGAACTTCAGGATTGGAGTAGTAACGAATGGCGCCGGGTTCTGTTCAAAGATTTTGTGTTCAGTCGGACAATCGTCGTTTCCTAATCTGGTGAGAACGTGGAACTCGGAACAATGCTACTTATTTGCAGGAAACATCACCATATCATAGTGGGGGACAAATAGTGTGGATAGAAGTCAGTATTGTAGGACGTACGGACGTCTACATCATTCAGAATGGCGATTTGACTGCTCAGAGGTAAAGAGACGAGATTCTTCGATCTTTTGTTGTGCCCAACGCTGGTGCCGTAGTATATTGGGTTCTTCTGGTGGACGATAACGCTCGTCCCCACAGAGCTGCACTGGTGGACAACATGTTTGAGGCTGAGGTAATTGAACGAATGGAGTGGCCTACTTTTTTACCGGACTTAAACGGGATTGAGCATGTCCGAGTTGCATTTACTTCACATTAACTACTAACAGGGTAATAGTCATGTTACCCCTATGGCACCATGCTCGTCTTGTCATGTAAACTAAACATAGTTGATATCTAAGATATCGTTGGACTTACGATACATATGACTTCAAGCCTCTTACTTCCCTCAAGCGAAGTTCAGTAAAGAAAACAACACTCTGTGAAACGCGAAAACGAAACGGAGTGACTATCTAATTTATTATTTTAAATTTTAACAATATCCTGTAATCAAACACAACTTTTAAGAATACTTTGTTGTTAGGTAACTTATTATTGATATTTCTTCAGACGCACAAGCTTTGCTGTCTCACATTTAACCGGTGAATCCACAACGGTTTGACACGGAGAACACATACTACTATCTCACCGTTTTCTGTTTAGGCCTTAGATTAAAAGGAGAGAAGATGAATATGGGAGGCCAGTGACGCAAACAAAAATTGTAATAATTCCTTTTGATTTAAGTTCACGCCTTCAGACAGATACTAAAGAATCGTGTATGTAACTGGGATGGTGTGCTGAAACTGCTACAAATTTGTGGCCAATACCATGACTTTTTTCAAACGGATAGCCATATTTGATATGAATCTACTGTTGTTCGAATTAGATATGTTGATGAATTTGGGTTTCTCCTTGATTTCGTTTACCCTGCTATGTTATCCAACATGGACATTTCTGGCAATCAAGTGTCGGGTGAACTTCTGACAATCAATTTCGAAGACGATTCGTAAACCTCCTTACTACATTGACCGAACAACTCGTGGTAGCAGGCAACAACTCACATAAATAGTTGTTGTAAAGATTCGAAGGATCCATTGGAGATACGGTTTTGAATCCTCTTCATCATTTCGTATCCAAACATGAAAGTAACGTAGTGAAAACAGTGAGTAGGCTGGCTAGTAGCCTATATGTTACAAGATTATGACTGAAGACGAATAAGCGCAGAATTGAACATTCCCACATCTGTAATTTAGTTTCTGTGTTAATGCAAATAATGTTTATAAGTTTTTCTACTGAATTCTCAGATGAATTGATTACAGTATGGGAGTGAATAATTAGTTTACTGTGTTTCTTCTGGCTTCCATCCTCAGTAATGTATTTCTGTATTTTCGCAGAAGTCGTGAAATTCAACTTGTATGGTTTTCAGTAAATTTTCATTACACGAAAGTAAGCGTTTGCATTTTGAGGGAAACTGAGAACGTGATAGCAGATTGTACAGCTCAATCTTTGAAATTCTGTACGTTTCATGAAAGATTCTGTTATGACTAAATTTGTTATCACTACTCTAAAATTACAGACCATCTTTGCAAAGTTTATTATATTTGGAATTCTGTATTAATTGGACGACTTCAATATCTACAGGCTAAACAGCGAAGTTGGAACTATCAGGGGATAACGTTGTATTTTTACCAAAACCACGTCCCCCGTCTGGGACCCGCATGAGACGCACACGGCTTTCGTATTGCTTACCGCTACAGAGCTCTTCCTAACTCAGCGTAGAATTGGCAACATCGTGACAAATATTTGGTAACACTGTGACAATGCATTACTTCCGCAGAGTGGTAATAAATTGGTTCACCTAATTCACTTGAGATTCCTTTTTTTACTTTCATAATTCATGCAGTATAATTTTCATGTATGATGAAGCACTGAGATAGAAAATTCAGTTTTTGGACTCTAGGAATGTCGCTCTTTGTGTGACAACATTTGTTATATCCAGTGATGCGTTGCGTGGCTCAGCACTGAACATCACGGAGAGCGTCTATGTGGCTCTGTAGTCCGCGTTAGTTTATAGCTTGGGAATTCCTACAATAAATTCTTTTTATGAAATCGAAAGATAACCTTTGGACATTAGATCTTTTCGGTAACTCGACTCAGTAAATTGTGGTAATAGATACCTGCTTGGTTAATGCATGCTGATTTACTATACAAACGCCTCTGAAGAAATTCTAATCGATCGTCTACAATACGAATTACATTTCTAATCAGCTCTTGGAGCCTATATTCGTCATATTGTTGTGCTTAGGTATTATTTTTCGGCAGTTTACTGAATATAGTACACAGAAGCATTAGAATAAAATGAAACACATGAAAGTTTTGGTTACAGACAAGGATGACGAATTTCACGCAGCAACTACAACTACTCTTGTATTCTGTTTTCTTAATTATCTGCATCAGCCATCACAATGGCTGTTCGCTTGCTCTATGAAATTTTCGGCGCACTCTAAAAGAGTATGATGCAGTAGCTCTCAGATCTAAACTGGCGCGAGGGCAACATTTTACCTCCTCTGTGTTAGAGCGACAAACCGCTGTATCGGACTCTAGAATATTTGTGGCAGGTTATGCTGCTGTCTAGTAAATTCCTCACAACATAAAAGATAATGACAAATGATTTTGAAATTATATCTTCACAAAGCAAACTGCGACAATTGACACTAAACACTAATATGTATTTTGTTATCCATATTAATGCTAACAAAGTTTCGTCAAGCTTCGAGATATCGATTAGCAAAACATAATTGAGGGTTATACATCTAACGAAACTCATGGGGTACAATGATAATCAACGTAACTGAGAAACAGCGTATGTTTTGGCGAAGGGGAAACAAATTCTGCGTTTAGAAATGTGAACAAATATTGGTGGGGGCTTAACATCGTTGACATAGTTGCAAAATGACATATTGACCATAGCTGTTTATTTTTTATCTCAATGCTCCCGGTTTCGGTTAGTTTATCATTTTCAAGCTTTAGCAGAGTTTAGCTAATACCTTAAAATGTCATAACACGAAAATTCAAAATTGTAAAATAAGTATTTGTCATCATTACTGTACTCCTTACCGATATTTCTACAGCTATGGTCAATATTTCATTTTGCAAAAAATGTTGCCTTATTGACACAAAAGAAGATTCAAAAAGTCTACTAAGGAGACTTCCAAGCCTACGGTTCTTCCACCTCTTCTTCAATATGGCTCAGCAGCGTGAGATTATTATCTGACGGGATGCAGGGAGGACATCGGGAAGGTTGAAAGAATGTAGCGGATTGTGCAGTATAGTGAATTAGAGCAGGGGCGGGGGGGAGTCAATGTTTTTTTTTTCTCCTTTTAAAGGGGAGAGGGTAGGCCGGCTGGAGTGGCCGAGAATTCTGCAGCGCGCCAGTCACAGTCTGCACGGCAGTTACGGGCGGGGTTCGAATACCCCCTCGGGCATGGATATTTGTGTCGTCTTTAGTATAAGGTAGTTCATAAGTAGTTTGTAAGTTTATGGACTGATGACCCCGCAGTTAAGACCCTTAAGCTTAAAAAACATTTGAACCTTTGGAGAGGGTAGGGGGATGAGTTGGTGAAGCAATATTAAACTAAATGCGCTTTGAGTACTGCAGCTTTTTCCATGCGATTACAATCACCACTCTTCTCTTCCAAATGCAAACAGCTTTTTTTTCCCACCACCGTACAAAGTGCGGTATTACACTGTAACAGTAACGTAAGAGTAATTACAACGTGCACATATGGATTTTGATGCACGTTTTTCTCGAGCTTTGTATGAGAGTGGAACGGCCGAGAAATTGAAGCTGTTCTGTGAACCCTTTACTAAATACTTAACTGCGAATAACAGAGCAATAAATTGAGGCATAAATGAAATGCATCGGCAGACGGTAATTTTCGTCGTGCAGAAATTATTGTTTCAGAGACATTGAGTACACTTTAAAGTGCACAAAACTTGAATGATATACTACGATATTCATTTTGCGATGTTGCCACGAAAAATGTTAAATTTTAAAACTCGCTTCCTCATCTAGGATGAATACACGTTTTTATAAAGCCTGAATCTAAAGCAGTGAGCATTTGAAAGAATACTTTACTATATTTAATGGTTGTTATCTAGGTGAAATATTATGTGACAGCTTAATTTTATTCTTTAACTTCCTTAAATATTCGAATAAAATGTCAGAAGATTACGTGGCTGCTCCTGTTACAGCAAAATAGTTTTAGATGTGTTAGTTCATTCTAGAGATTGTGGTAGATTAGATTATATTCCTAAAGGGGTGATTGTAGCTTTGGATCTTCGCCTGTGCGAGCCGTAGATAGCGAGCTACGGGTCACCCAGGCTGGACAATTCCTGCATAAATACGCGAACAGGTCGAACAGGCGTGAAATAATGTATCCTAAATGGTATTCGACACCTGCATGATCGAATGGATGCCAGAATCATTGCCGACCGTGGATGCTACAACAAGTACTAATGTGGGTGTTCCGGCAGGGATCGACAAGTGGTTCCGCAGTACAGCTGAAACTATTGATTTCAAATGTAATCATTTTATGTTCTCCATATGTACTGCATCAATAATAATTCTTGAATCATTTTATCAAAGCTATGTAAGGGTTTCGATATTTTATTTTGCATAACTTAATTATTAGAACTCTGACATATTTTGGTATTTGACATGAATTAGTACTAACTTCAATGTGTCAGTTTCCATACCCGTTAGTCTCTTACTTGGTGGATGAACCACAAGTTAGCACTGATTAGTGTTCAGTCAGTTACCAGCCACCGTTAGTGAAACAGTAGTGTAGCACCCAGTTCACTGTTTAGCTTTCATATTTGCTTTTACAGTTAATTGTAACAGTGAGTAGTGATAAGACAGGAGTGTACTTACTATGTGCGGACGCCGGAGGATTTGGCCCCAGTTCTTGAACAGCTGAAGGTGCTGTTAGCCAAGGTCGCATTGGCTACTGTAAGCCGACCTCTGATGGCTGCCTCGGAATGTAATGGCGGCGGAGAATCCGGCATGTTGGACATCACAAGTCTTGTTTGTTACCCCCACGTTCTCTGCTGTCGCAGCAGATTCACGTGTTACCGAAGCAATGCATCTGACCGCACTACAGGGCAAGTAGCGGGTTGTGGCGCGTTCGTGTCGTTCGAGGTGGAGAGCTAACGTGGAGGCTGGCCTTTCACACACCAGCTCACTCTGTGACATGACAGGTGGGCAACCCGTCAGCAGTGTCAGAACAGGCACACCGGGAGGGGGGAGGGGAGGGGGGAGGCGGAGTTATTGGGAAATTCAGTGTGAAGCTTCCTATAGAGTCCCTTAACAGAAAGAGCCGGAAATATTTCCGATTGCACTCGGGATTTCCTGGGGAGATGGAGGAGGGGTTCATCCAATAAGCAGCCTTGCTTCCGGCTGTCGAGCGTACGAGGTGTATTCGTCTGCAAGTTGCAGCTCATGTCTGCATGACTATTGTCTCATGGGTTCTGAGGTCATCCTCACTTCATACGGGTAGTAAGCGGGATTGATGAAGGTTGCTGAACTCCAGCGTGGGGTGCTTGCTGAACTTTCAGTATGCAGTATAGTTCTCCAGAGGTGATTGGGGTCCTTTGGCCTTCTGGAAGAGAGTTGTAGGACTCCCACTGGTACGTCAAAGGTGGTTTTCATAAAATAAACACCTACTCGAGTAGCAACTTGTGGAGTAATTGCTGATGAATCTTTCGGGTTGTGAGGTCGTGGATCATGAAACATTACTGCTCCTGACGTTTTGTCCAGAGCAGCGATGGACATCTTCAGAGGTGCTTCTGGCGGTCCTGAGACTTGCCGGCTGACGAGTCAGACGCCGGAGAGCGATAATAGTCTAAAATGGGCATGGTCACATATTTACGGAGAGATAATCTTTGTCAAAGATCCAAACTATAGATTGCCACTTGTGGAGTGCACTTTTTTCCCTTTTTTTTTCTTTTTTTCTGCTGGGCGGTAGTTTGAGGTGTTGAACACTCGACAGTCGATACGCAGGCAGCTAAATCAGGACACGTTCAGACGAAAGACATTTCGACTGTCAAAATACTAGCAGTAAATTTTCGTATAGTGGCCTGTATGTCATATAGACAGATCAGTCACAGTTGGATGGGATGTGTTCATTGCAGTCAACAAAAATATTGTATCTGCTGAGGTCCAGGTCGAGATTGACTGTAACTGGGTACGCGTAACAGATTTAGAATAAATCAAGTTAATCTCTCTCCGTGGTACGTCTACGGTTTCATTTGAGGTGTTACAAACGTTATTTCGATCTACTATTGATCAAGCTTTCCGAAAACTAAATTGTACAGTGAAATCCCAGTCCGCAGGCAATGGAAATATATTGGACGTTGCAAGCTCGGTACCACAGAGTTAGCGTCTCCGATTATGGATTCGAAGGTCGTGGGTTCGATCTTCGCTAGCTCTACATCTTTCATCTGTCACTTTTCACTTCTTTGACCTCTGACAATGCTGCTGATGTGAATAGTGTCGAGTAGCACCGTGGTGCGGAATACACGTTGAACTATAGGTCCCCCTATTAATGGCTCAGTAAGTCAGTTCGAAGGTCAGTGGAGTGGAAAGAGCATCACAATTGTAGAATGAATGGACATCAGGCAGTTCCGGTACAATAGAGGTATTAACGGCAAAATTTAAGTGCACTATAAATCAAATGCTAGAGAAATATGTGCTGACAAAGATGATTAAGGATGGATAGATCTCACAGTGATATGATAATAATATTCTGGAAATACTGGGGAGACAAGGACAGGTGCCCTCTCGTTTAAAAATGAACAAGCAAATGAAGTCAGGTAAAAGTTAGTAGAGTTTAGTGCGTCTGTAGCAAGATTGAATTCCGAAGTATACAGTACTTCTCCCGAGGACATGCAGCTCTCCTGTATGAACATATGATGATGGCATCCTCTCGGGTAAAATATTCCGGAGGTAAAATAGTCCCCCATTCGGATCTCCGGGCGGGGACTACTCTGGAGGATGTTGTCATCAGGAAAGACAAAACTGGCATTCTACGGATAGGAGCATGGAATGTTAGATCCCTTAATCGGGGAGGAAAGTTAGAAAATTTAAATAGGGAAATGAATAGGATGAAGTTAGATATAGTGGGGATTAGTGAAGTTCGGTGGAAAGAGGAGAAGGATTTCTGGTCAGGCGAGTACAGGATTATAAATACAAAATCAGTTGGGGGTATTACAGGAGTAGGTCTGATAATGAATAACAAAATAGGAATGCGGGTAAACTATTATGAGCAACACAGTTATCGCATTATCGTAGTCAAGATAGATACGAAGCCAACACCGACAACAGTAGTACAGGTTTATATGCCAACTAGCTCTGCCAATGATGAGGAGATCGAAGAAATATATGAGGAGCTAAAGGAAATTATTCAGACAATTAAGGGAGAGGAAAACTTAATTGTTATGGGAGACTGTAATTCGGTAGTAGGACAAGGAAGGGAAGGAAAGATAGTAGGTGAGTATGGTCTGGGCAAAAGGAATGAAAGAGGAACATAATTTAGTTATAACAAACACCTGGTTTAAGAATCACAAAAGAAGGTTGTATACGTGGAAGAGACCAGGAGACACCGGGAGATACCAGATAGATTTTATAATGGTAAGACATAGATTTCGAAACCAGGTTTTAAACTGTAAGACATACCCAGGGGCAGATATAGACTCTGACCATAACTTGTTGGTTATGAACTGTAGGCTGAAAATGAAGAAACTACAGAAAGGTAGGAAAATAAGGAGATGGGACCTGGATAAATTGAAGGAACCTAAAGTTCTTAAGAATTTCAGAGGGAGCTTTAGGCAACAATTGACAGAAACGGGGGAAAATAAAACAGTAGAGGAGGAATGGGTAGCATTGAGAGATGAAATAGTGAAGGCGGCAGAGGACAAAATAGGTAGGAAGGCAAGACCTACAGAAAATCCTTGGATATCACAGGAGATACTAAATTTAATCGATGATAGGAGAAAATATAAAAATGCAGTAAATGAAACAGGCAAAATGGAGTACAGAAGACTAAGAAATGAGATTGACAGGAAGTGCAAAATGGCTAAGCAGGAGTGGCTAGAAGGCAAATGCAAGGATGTAGAAGAATGTATAAATAGGGGAAAAGCCTACAGGAAAATAAAAGAGGTATTTGGAGATAAGAAAAACAGCTCTATGAATATCAAGGACTCTGATGGAAAACCAGTTCTCAGCAAAGGAGGGAAAGCTGAAAGGTGGAAAGAGTATATAGAGAGGCTCTATGAAGGAAATGAACTTAGTGGCAATACTGTAGAAAGGGGAGAAGAAGTAGATGAGGATGAAATAGGAGATACTATACTGAGAGATGAATTTGACAGAGCTCTGAAAGACCTAAGTCGAAACAAGGCCCCTGGAGTAGATGATATTTCCTCAGAGCTACTGAAGTCTCTGGGAGAACCAGCCATGACAAAATTGTTTCACCTCGTGTGTAAGATGTATGAGACAGGTGAAGTACCCTCAGACTTTAAGAAAAATGTTATAACCCCCATTCCAAAGAAAGCAGTTGCAGTCAAGTGTGAAAACTACAGAACCATCAGTCTAATAAGTCATGGTTGCAAAATATTAACACGAATTATTTACAGAAGGATGGAAAAAAAATGTTCAAATGTTTGTAAGGCCTATGGGACTCAATTACGTGGTCATCAGTCCCTAAACTTACAAACTACTTATGAACTACTTACGAACTAGGACGGCACAAATATCCATGCCCTAGGGGGGATTCGAACCCCCGACCGTAGTGGCCGTGCAGACCGTGACTGAAGCGCCTCAGTCCCCTCGGCCACCGCGGCCGGCAAGGATGGAAAAGCTGGAAGAAGCCGACCTCGGGGAAGTACCTGTACACACCATCCAAGCTCTATTTGACTCAATGCCCAGGCGTATCAAGGCAGAGGTGATAGTTTTGGGTACTGATTTCTCAGGATCTATGCACCCAAATTGCGTGAAAATGTAATCACATGTCAGCAGTGGAGCAGCAGTGACGCACTTGAAGGCTCCCAGCTACCTGCCAGCTCCACAACATCGTTGGAGTCAAAATTCCTGAAGATGGTGTAAATAAGACTGAAACTAGTTGAATGAAATAAATTATTGCATTATAGACTGTTCTTTATTCATAAATTTAAATAAGAGTGCTGTTGACCCTAATATAGTGAAACGAAAATGTTTCCAAAAATATGTGAGCTTCTGTGTGTTGGGGTCGACAAAAACCAAGTGTGCCACAGATGTTCAGCGGGTGCTTAGAATCAACTACGGTAAGAAGCTACCAAGAAGGAAGGCCATTTACCACTGGCACAATAAATCCGTTACAATGTGTTGCTTGTGCCCATCAAAGAGAAGCGGACGCCTCAGTGTGAGTGAAGTGAATGTGGACACATTCACATGGAGTCAAAAAAAAAAAAAAAAAAAAAAAAAAAAAAAAAAAAAAAAAAAAAAAATCAGTATGGCATCCACCTCGTCGTGAACTCAATGACAGTGTGGAATGTCCTGCGACAGAAGCTGTCTATGAAACCATTCAAATTGGAGCTAGTGCAGAAGCTCAATGACGATGACACAAGCGTTTCAGTTTTGTTCGCAGTTGAAACAACTGAATGAGAATGGGGATGGCATTTTTGATCGCTTAAATTTTAGCGACGAAGCTACATTTCATACCAATGGGAATGTGAACAGGCATAACTGTCGATTGAGGAACAAAGCATGCCGAGTGAGAGTAGCTGAGCCGTCTGGAGCGCCACGTTGCGGATCACGCGTCCTCCCGCGTCGTTCAAATCCTACCTCGGGCATGGTTGTTTGTGTTGTTTTTAGTATAAGTTAGTTCATAAGTAGTTTGTAAGTTTAGGGACTGATGACTCCGCAGTTAAGTCCCATAAGCTTTACAAACATTTGAACATTTTGAACAAAGCATCCACACAATGTGCTGAATTGGAGGGTGATTCCCCAAAAGTAATTTTTTTTTTTTTTTTTTTTTTTTTTTGTGTTTTGTGCCTCGTCACATCGAAAACTGTACGGGCCATTCTTCTTCGCCGAGAGCACTGTCACTGGATAATCGTACATGGATTTTTGCGTCTATCGCTGACTGTCGGCAAATTAACAAACTACTTTATGTACATCCTATATTGCAAAATCGTTTTAAAGAGTTTGCAGAGATAAAAAGTCGTTGCATACTCTTTGTGTATGTGAAATGCTCGCTGTATGGTTGTAATATAAATAAATGAGGGGAAGAACCGAATATCTGGAGGAAAAGGAGGTGGGGTAATTTAAGATTTGCAAAATTTAACAATAGCTGGTAGCATTTCCCAAAGGCACTGCAACATACGCTAGGTTTAAATAATCTAAAATTTAACAAGACCAGGGAGTACTTATGAAAACATCTAAGAGCTTTTTTCCAAGTGATTATTTTATACTTTGACGAACGGTTGCTGTCTTTAACAGCCATTTTTAAAACTGTATGATATTAGAAATAATATCGGACTCAGAAATTGCCACAAAAATGTTCAAATGTTTGTATAGTCTATGGGACTTAACTACGGGGTCATCAGTCCCGAAACTTACAAACTACTTATGAACTACTTACGAACTAGGACGGCAAAAATATCCAAGGGGGGATTCGAACCCCCGACCGTAGTGGCCGTGCAGACCGTGACTGGAGCGCCTTAGTCCCCTCGGCCACCGCGGCCGCCGAAATTGCCACATTCAATGCAAGCGTGGCCGTCCTAACTCTATGAACATAATCATTCAATGACTGACACATCTTGGACCTTCCAGAAATAAACACGCTCTAACTCGCTCCGCATCCTTAAAGATAACTTATTAGAGACTTTACTTTCCCTTAACTGCTGGCCACAGTTTGCGAAATCAATAAACTCAAATCACCAAAAGCAAGAGGATAAAGCAAGGATAGACCCACAGGGTGAGGGATCTGAAGAGCGGTCGCTTGTTGTTCAAAGTGAACCAAGAGCCAGAACAACTGCCGGATATTATCTAATCCATCAATTGATAACACCGTAATATTTTTTAAAATTCTTGGATATCCGTCTCCAGATCGCTTTTATTTTCTAAAACATGACCGGTTTCGGGACAGTTGCCCATCTTCAGATCAAATTTTGAAGTTACAGAGTAACCTGTCCCGTGATGAACGAATGTTCACAGTCACCGGTCACGTTTTAGAAAATAAAAGCGATCTGGAGACGGATATTCAAGAATTTTATTCATATAACGATCGCAGAAACTCCCTGGAGACTAATAAGTCTTGCTTTGGTAATATTTTTTAATAAAGGAACAATGGGTTTCGGAAACTTAGCAAAATTATTAGCTACACTGCTGTTCACCTGCGACTCGACAAGCTGGTTGTTGGTACCACCTACTAAAGTTTCCCCGCATTCCTCGTAACCATCTAAGTTAAAGGCTGCAGCGCTACCCTGGAGTAGAGACATACTGAGTTAATCTATCCACGGCATCCCTAAGAGAGGGTTCCAATCCTAAAGTTTTCAAATCGGAAAGACGGTTCATCAAATCTAACAAGTGGGCTTTAGTTCTAACCCTCTGATGAACGGTGGGTTAACTACCTTCCACAAAGAAACATTTCCTTCCAAATCAAAAATCAAATGTTTGTAAAGGTTATGGGACTTAACTACGGGGTCATCAGTCCCTAAACTTACAAACTACTTATGAACTACTTACGAACTAGGACGGCACAAATATCCGTGCCCGAGGGGGGATTCGAACCCCCGACCGTAGTAGCCATGCAGACCGTGACTGAAGCGCCTCAGTCCCCTCGGCCACCGCGGCCGGCCCTTCCAAATCCTCAATAACTGTAGTCACAACTTAGACTACTGAGACACTACGACAGGCTGCTCCAGGAAGGCACGCAGTCGGCTCTTGAGCTCGGGTAACACTCCTTCAATCGAGGCTCGCCGTACAGCGAGTTCGTACTGCGAGAACTCCTTACGTAAGTGCTCAATTCCGTGGCAGCGTCGCGCGGTCATGCTGGGAAGTGAATGCTGTAACATAACAGGTATCGAACAGTACCCAAAAACAATGAAGACAGTTTAAATAATCACCCAAACAGTAAACAGTAGAAGTGGCAAATGGTTACTCAAGGTCTAAGGTGTCAGAACACAACCACACTCTGCTACCAGTTCAAATGCCTGTTGTAAGGTTGCAACATAAAGGAGGGGAAGTGTCGAATAGCAGGAGGAAAAATGGGGGCGGGGGGAGGTGCGGGGATTTAAAATACCATGTACCACTTCAATATGTTAAATATAATTATGATATGAATTTACAAGAAATCTTTGCTAAATTTAACAATATCTGGTAGCATTTTCCAAAGACACTGCAATATACACTAGCTTTAATTAATCTAGATTAGATTAGATTAGATTATTTATTTGTTCCGTAGATCCATATTGAGGGGATCCTCGTGGATGTGGAACATGTCAAGAAACAAAATTTACAAGTTGAATAACAAATAATACTAATAATATAAATACAGATACATATATTTTTTTTGCTGATAATATAATAATACTAATATAGTATGAGTGCATGCATCATTTGGTACAATTTAAAAATTCACTAATGGAGTAGAAGGAGTTGGCCACTAGAAAGTCTTTTAGGTTCCTCTTAAACTGATCTTTATTTGTAGCTAAATTTTTTATACTTGATGGTAAATTATTGAAAATGTGTGTTCCTGAGTAGTGGACCCCTTTTTGAACTAAAGTAAGTGCTTTTAAATCCTTGTGTAGATCATTTTTATTTCTAGTATTGTATGTATGAACTGAGCTCTTTGTTGGGAAAAGGGATATATTATTTATGACAAATTTCATTAAGGAATAAATATACTGAGAGGCAGTAGTTAATATACCCAGTTCTTTGAAGAGGCTTCTACAAGACGTCCGTGAATTTACTCCACAAATAATACGTATTACACGTTTTTGGACTCTGAAGACTTTTGACTGACTTGAAGAGTTACCCCAAAATATTATACCATATGACATTAAGGAATGAAAGTAAGCAAAGTATGCAAGCTTTGTTATTTTTATGTCTCCTATGTCTGATAACACTCGTATTGAAAATACAGATTTGTTGAGTCGTTTCTGCAGTTCTGTGGTGTGCTCCTCCCAACTAAATTTATTATAAAGCTGTAATCCCAGGAATTTAATTCTGTCAACCTCTTCTACCTGCTCTTCTTCATATTTAATGCATATGCTGTCAGGAAATCTCTTACATGTTCTGAACTGCATGTAGTGCGTCTTTTCAAAGTTTAATGACAATGAGTTGGCTTTAAACCATTTATTAATGTTCATGAAAATATCATTAGCAGACTTTTCTATCAATATACTTGACTTACTCTTTATTGCAATACTTGTATCATCTGCAAACAAAACGAACTCTGCTTCTGGTAGTGTAACTGATGAGAGATCATTAATGTACACAAGAAAAAGCAATGGCCCTAAGATGGATCCTTGTGGGACACCACATGTAATTTCTTCCCAACCCGATGATGACTGTTGGCCTAATTCACTGGTCACTTGCACTGACACCCTTTGTTTCCTGTTAGTGAGGTACGACTTGAACCATTTTGCAGCATTTCCCGTGACCCCATAGAATTCTAATTTACTTAAAAGGATATTATGGTTCACACAATCAAATGCCTTTGACAAATCACAGAAAATACCTGCTGCTTGCAATTTATTATCTAATGAATTAAGTACATTCTCACTGAAAGTGTAAATAGCCTTCTCAATATCGGAACCTTTCAGAAATGCAAACTGTGTTCTAGACAATATGCCATTTGTGGTTAAGTGGTTGAGAAGCTGCTTGTACATTACTAAAATTTAACAAGGCCAGGTAGCAATTACCAAAACACTGTCAAATATGCTAGCCTGTATGCCCTTCAATTTCTACAATGACGGCTTCAATTTCAAAACTCTGAACTTGAAAACAGTTAACACCAAACATATTCTTTACATATTTTACAAATTAGTAACTAGTGGAATTTACCAAGGCCATATAACATACGCTAGCTTTAAAAAATTAAAATTTAACAAGACCTGGGAGCATTTGTCAAACACTGTCATTATGCTAGCCTGTGTGCCTTTCAATTTCTACAACGTCAGAAAGGTAACCGTTCGGGTTCAATTTCAAACACTAAACTTGAAAACTATTAACTCCAAACCTAGTTCACCTCCATGCATGCACAGGACGCAACCTTTTAGGAGATTTCAAGGAACTGCTTGCGTCCCTTTAAACAGCAGGTACGATCAAACTATTGTTAAGGGAAGGGGTAAAACACACAGTGTAAGTCCTAGCCGATATAACAGAGATCCCTTGAAAAGTACGACTGTGCGCAATGGGAGGAGAAGAAAGAGATAACAGGGAAGGAATAAGGCCCTACGAATGCGTAAGACCGTGCCCTGGGCGGCTACAGAACACGGAATGCCACAAGACGAAAAAAAGAAAACGCAAGTTACTCTCCAGGAAACTCTTCTTAAAGGTACGCGTGGGGCACCGCACTGAAGGGCGTAATAAGAACCAGGAGAACTGCGAAGATGCGGCTCCAGAAACACTCGTCAATCTGAATTAACAAGAGGTTCGGTCGACTTGCCTCTTCATTCGCACTGCGGAGCAACGGCGGGTTCCACCCTCCAGCCTTCTCTGCGCTAACTCCGGACGCTCTCAAGCATAGCTGGCGCCTGCCCCAGCGTCCTAGTGGCGACCACCACACACCGTTCGAGACTATCGGAAGTTTTACTTATCCTGTGCGCCGCCGTCCCTGCTCTCAGACCAACTGTCCACACCGCACACGCCATACACCGTGGGGGAGCATAGATAGGGCAATCGCGGGGACTAACAGAGCCCCATCAACGGATCTGAGGGGCAACAAGGTCGATAAAGGGCAAGGCAGAACTTACGCTCCACCAAGCAAGGAGGTGACCACCCGAAATCTGAGCCCGACACGGCTCACTATGGCTGATTTTACGTCATACATAGCAGCTTATGAAATCTAGAGAGGATATCGAAATTAATTTTAAACTGAGGGGACAGCAATAGCTCATTCCATTTACAAGGTATTGGTCTGAAATTAGACGGGCAAACGTACTGTTTGCTCACTTTCGACTCAGTTGCCGCGGCGGTCATTAGAAAATAACTATCAATCCATTTTAAGAAAAGTATTGTGTGAAAAAAAATGTTTTTGGGCATTGTGAAGGTTCATATATCTTCTCTCGCTAAATGTAAATGAAGTTTTGTTATTCATCATACTCTGTATAAAAATTTGTCGAAGAATATATACAATTAAATCTTTACAGATCTACATTGAACTAGTATTCAGGAGAACGGGCCGGGCGCAGTGGCCGAGGGGACTGAGGCGCTCCTGTCACGGTCTGCACGGCCACTACGGTCGGGGGTTCGAATCCCCCCTCGGGCATGGATATTTGTGCCGTCCTAGTTCGTAAGTAGTTCATAAGTAGTTTGTCAGTTTAGGGACTGATGACCCCGTAGTTAAGTCCCTTAAGCTTAACAAACATTTGAACATTTGAACAGGAGGACACGGGTTGAAATCCGCCTCAATCAGTCAAGATTTACTTTTTCTCTAATTGCCCTAAATCGTACCTGGATAGCTTCTTTGAAAAGGCCCGACGATTTCCTTCCAGATCCTTATAAAAAAAATCCAAGCTTGTGCGCGGTCTCGAATGATGACGTTGTTAACGAAACTTAAATTTATTCTTCCTTCCTTTCCTTCATTACAGGCCTATGACTCTGACAAAAGTGAAGAACTTTTCTTTGTTGAGGAAGGGGGAATGAGGAGTGATTTAGCTATTTCCTCAATTTTCTGGCAGAGTCTTTTAAACATTACCGTATTTGCCATTTCTGTGCTCCAACAGTGTAATTTTTCAGCTGCTGAATAGAAGGGTGAAAAAGTCGACGACACCATGTATCGATGTTGTAATATATTTTCTCTTTGAGCTGAATATTGAGAAAACGATCATTATGATAAGTTTCTGCTTCTTTTGAACTATTTCGAACAATATGTTAGTAGGGGGTCGTGTGAGGACCTGAAGATATGATTTTTTAATTTATAATTTCGACGCCATTTAAAAATTTACTCCTTTATAAAAATGTTACTACAATATCGACTATTAAATGATGTTACTGAAAGAAAAACACCTGAATGCACTATATACAACCTCTGAAAATAAATTTCGGCGAATGAAGTCAGAACTATCGATCGAGCAACACAGGTGAATCACAACCCTGCAACTGCGTAGCGGCCGTGTTGACAGCCTACCCCACCGTAGGTCATCGTGTGTTTTCCGTGTTGGACCTGCTGGACGAAGTGCTTGTCAAGTCCGTTGGTTCTGTTCTGAGAACAGAACAATGAACGAGCAAAGGATCAGTTTAAAGTTTTATTTTAAGATTGACAAGACATTTGTAGAAACGTATGCGTCGATGGTGCATATTTGTAGGGATCAAAAACTGTCCATGAATTGTATGTTCGCCGGCAGCGGTGGCCGAGGAGACTGAGGCGCTCCAGTCACGGTCTGCACGTCCACTACGGTCGAGGGTTCGAATCCCCCCTCGGGCATGGATGTTTGTGCCGTCCTAGTTCGTAAGTAGTTCATAAGTAGTTTGTAAGTTTAGGGACTGATGACCCCGTAGTTAAGTCCCATAAACTATACAAACATTTGAACTTTTTTTTTTTTTTTTTGAATTGTATGTTTGTGTGTTTCGCCTGTTTTCGAAGAAGCTCAAAACGACCGCCGTCAGTGTCGTACACAATAAGAATCACGAACGATCCTTGACTAACTGTGCACATGATAACGAATTAACTGCAGATTAACCGTGCGTCGGTGAGACGTATCATTTCTCAGGTTAGGGAAGAGGAAAAATTGTTTTCACTTATCACTTGTCTGACGATAAAAAAAGGCACTTTTAGAGGCTTCAGAAGATTTCTGTCTAATCGTCGCTTGCGATAACCAATTTCTTGAACCGCTATGTCACTGAGCAGGAAACCTGATCTGCGGTACGAACCTGAAAGGAAACGGCAACGGCGGAAAAAGGCCAGGCCCGAAAAATCACGCATCAAAACGATATTCATCACTTTTTTCTATAGTGAAGGCATTTCCCTCTACCTGAGGGAACGAAGCTGAACGTTACGAGGTACGTTGAAATTTTTACTCTTTCATTCAAGGTTTACTCAGGATACGACCCCAGTACACACAACAAGATTCCTCGTTTTTGTTAATGACAACGCTCACCCACACACAGGCAATAAAAAAAATTAAGGTGGTGTAACTCATACACCCGCTATACTTGCAGGATCTCAATCCTGCAGACTTCTTTCAGTTCCCTCGACTCAAACTCGCTTTGAATGGAAAGAAATTTTACGATATTCCTTAGATTCACCGAAACATGACGAGGTTTTTGAACACCATCGTAAAGGAAGACATCGTGCAAAGTTTCCGGGACATGTGTCACAGAGCTCAGCGGTACGTAGTTATGGGTGGTGACAATTTCGAAAGACAGTGAGTTAACTGTAGTTTATATTTGACCTACGATAATGTTGCAGAGCTGTTCACCAACTTTATTGTCAGAGGCTGTATTTTCCTTTCCATGAGAGGTTACATGGTGGGGGGGGGGCAGGGGGAGGGGTAGGGATGAGCCTTGAACTTCATTCGTGAGCAAAACGAATGGAAGTAAGTATAAATCGGGAGTGTGCAATTCAGAATCTGTTGTTTTGGAGGGGGTGAGGGGATTGATATTTATGCCCAAAGAACGCAACACAACTATATGCCAACTTAGAGCGACGTATTATCTTTGGGTATTCTCCGCCTTGCAACTCCCGATGCTAGCTTTCATAAAACAGTTAGTACATATTTGATTTAATTATGTTAACTGAATGTAGTTCACAATCACTCGACAAAACTATAAGTGCACGGGGGGTAAGGGCTAAGACACCGCGCTGCGATCAAGGGTATACGTTTTACGCAATCGGAGATTTTGTTTCTGTTGATATGGAATTACGAGGGAAATACAAAAATCAATATGTCCACTAACGTGGATGAAATGACCGTTTCGAAATAAACTCGAATAAGCTGTGTCGTCACTGGGACACGCATGAGGAAGCACACACTTGCGCTGATCTTATCTTCACACACAACGCCACTTCGTGTCTGGCCAACATTTTTTCCGTACTTCTGTGTGGAGAGTCGATACATTTTCATGTCATGGCTGATATTCATACCTCCTGCAGCAGAAATATTCCGACTGCTGCTGAGCGACTGACAAACAGAAGAACTGTTTTGCTCATACACGCTTCATTAGTGCACCACCTTGTGTTTACAGCGATAGAATCGCAGGGTGTTATCTCAAACAAGCGAAGCGTGTACGTGTGACAGTAATTTGCTTACATGTCATTCTAAACTGCGATACGCGAATTTGTTTTCTGTGACAGGTTCAACGGTTCATTAGCGGGATAAAGGACTGCTAACCATTTTTATATGTCATCGTAAAGTGGAGCCCCTAAATATTAACCTGTCGTAAACTAAAATAGCAGTGTCCATTATTATTACTAGAATTTGTGGGAATACGACCGTTTTTTCGAGCGATAGCGACAATGATCGAATCGAACGTATACTATCTGCCGAACATCCGTCGCTCATGGCCAATCACCCCATACCAGAAATCGGACAACAGGTCAGTGTTTGTCTATTACTGTGAGGCGAAATTAGCTTGCGTTATAGCGCTTCATTTCATTGGATAATAAGTGAAATTTTTTTAGTAATATAAAATAAAAGGGCACTGTATGTTTGTCAACGTGTCTGAAATATCACGGGCGAATGACAGTAATCGTGAAGATTGGAACAGTGTCTGCAACACTGAAGGTGACAGTGAGCCATATACTACACTCTCATAGTCTAGATGGCACTGAACGAATCCTTTGTGCAGCAACATCAGAATGGAGCAGTACTGAATGCCAGGCATCGAAAAGTATTGAAGTGCGACTAACATGTCCGATTTGGCAAACAAACACCAGTATCAAAACACGAAAGAAAAATGCCTTGCGATACCGGGCATAGGACCTTGATCCATTACAAGAGGATGTATTCACAACTCCAGCTGCGGAGACGGACTTCTTTACTTATGATTCAAAAATTTAATGCCAAATTCTGCAATAACATTAGTAAATAAACAATATATTTCCATGATGACATTTCCAGACGTCTGTCATCCTGCCTTCTGATGTGTAATATATTTGTGTCTCGTTAAAAACTAAAAATGTAAAACTCTCATAATTCCAAAGATTGGTGTGAACACCCTACTGCTTTACTAGGCATTTTCCTATTGAATATGGCGTGATGTTGCCTTATTCCGACCTTTGAACTATCCAGCCAGTTGTAGAGTTGTAGGGGGACCTACATTTTAACGTAGATTCCAAACCATGTCGCAAAGTGGCATTCTTCACAAACTGCAAATTATTTACTAACGTTTAATACGACAATGGCTACAAAACAAAATGAGCTAGGCAATTTCGAAAGTAATAGACACTGTAAATGTTTCGCCACTAAACGTATTTTCACAAATCCCTATTTCTCTCACCAAGTAATAGACCGCCTTAAAAATGCAGCTAAAGTCTTGCAAAATCCGCAAATTTCGAATGAATATATATATATATATATATATCTGCGGACCATGTACAGTGTCAGTTACTTGAGAACAGAATATACGTAAAATGCAAATTGACCCCTCAATCGTTGCCCTAGTTTGCTTTCGAACAAAACCTGGAATTGAAGTAGAGGAAGGACAATAGTAGGGTAGGGAGACAAAACGGTGTTGAACATGCAAACAGTGCACTGAAGGAAAACAAAGTGAAATTTTCGCACGTACCCGCCGGAGTTTAGGGTCCTCCTTCTGGCATGGATGTGTCCGTTGTCCTTAGCATAAGTTAGTTTAAGTAGTTTGTAAGGCTAGTGACTGTTAACCGTGGCAGATAAGACCGGTAGATTTACAAACATTTGAAAATTTGATGAGGGTGACTTAAAAGGGAGTTAAGGGAGAGAAGCACTTTATTGTCATGGGAGACTGGAAGTCGGTAGTAAGAAAAGGAAGAGGAAGACAATTAGTAGCTGTTACAGGTTGACCGATATGCGTTGTTCCATGTGTGACTTGGTCAGTTGGCGAGGCACCCATTGTGTTGACACCTTCCTGTATCGAAGACTGTCGTGGATGATCTTGTGAGCTCGCTCATGTCCAAGTTCTTCCGCTACTCCATCGATGGTGATACGCCGGTTCACTTTAGTCATGACATTCACCTCCCTGACATTTGCATCTGTAGTGGCCGTGCACGTCCGTCCAGGTGTCGGTATGTCCTGCACTTGCTGACGTACGTCTCTGAATTTTCGGCACCATCTCCGTACCATTTGCCTCGACCTCACAGTTGGTCATACACTTCAACAAGACGGTTATGAATTGCTGCTCCTGATACTGCTCGTGCCCGTTCATAGCGGCTAACAACTCTCACTTCCGCCTTTGACGACGACTCCAAAAAGCACCTACTCTCCACAGCTCCAGGAAAAGACTGAGAAGCTAGCTGGTCTCCGCTTCGCGCAGGCAGTGCAACAACGCTACCGGCTTGATCGCGGTCGACCTCTATTCTGCCGTATGCAACGCCCTGATTTTTTCTTGGACGGCTTTTTGAAGCTTATTAAACGGTTTGACAATTTTAGGAAAGTGAACAGGCGGGAGTTAACAGCTCTTCTTTTTTTAAGTTTGACAAATATTTCAATGTGCTTGGAAATTATGTAGAAAAATAAAGATATGTCTTATCAATAATGTCTCATTCAATTTTTTTCCTTTCATACACAACTCTGCCTACGGTCGACAGGGGAAACTTATTTTCCAACTCCCACTCATAATAAAGGTTGCATAGTATCTTAAAGGTAGGAAGACAAGGCTTAATAGAAATCCTTGGGTAATAGAGGATACATTGAAAGGATGAAAGGATAAAATAATGTCTCTACCATTTTTTCCTTTCGTAGTCTGCCTGCAGTCGACAGCGGAAACTTATTTTCCAACTCTGACTCGTAATAAGGGTTGCATAGGATCATAACGGTAGGAGGACAAGGCTAAATAGAAATCCTTGGGTAATACAGGACACACTGAAAGGATGAAAGGATAATAAATAAAAATACATCAAATGAAGGTTGCATAGGATCATAAAGGTTGGAGGACAAGGTTTAATAGAAATCCTTGGGTAATAAAGGATACATTGAAAGGATAACATAAAAACACATCAAATGAAGCAGGAAAAAGAGAGTACAGACGGATGAAAGATGAGGTGGAGCCGCGGTGGAGTGGCTGTGCGCTGTAAGGCGCCTTGCTGCGAACCGCGAGTTGCTCGCCATCGATGTCCGAGTCGCACCATATCAGTTGGATCCAATAGGCTTACAAATACTTGATTTCGAAAGTTCCGCAATGTAGCAACTGTACTAAAGTATATGTACGTATATACCTGATTCGCCGGTCATGTTCCACTTTTGTGACTTCGTCCTTCCGCGGACGACACGGGGCAGTGGAGACAGCAGAAGCGAACGCGAGCAGAGCAGCCGGCGACCTGCCACCTGCCTTGGGAGGGCAGGCCGCGCAAGGATCGCGCATCCATCACCGGCTAATAGCTCTAATTCGTACAAAGGGGCCACGGGGACGCACCGCGCCACTACTAATTGCCGACGCGCGTCATTAGTCACGTTGATACGACAACGAGGTCAAATCTAATTATGGCGCTGATTAACAGGATAATTAATCACGCTGGGGGCACGGAGTGCTCGCAGCCGCGGCCGATCGCCGCGCCCTGCGTGCCAACCGCCGCGCACCTTGCGCACGCTCTGAGTGTCAGCGGAGGATGGTCACTGCCCTGGCCTACACCTGCCTCTGGGGGAGCAGGCTCGCCGTGATGCCGAGCAAACGTCTCCACACTCTTGTCTCTGTTTTGGTATATTCAGTGGTGGCGCCTCCTATTTGTTCACTAAGTCTTATTGAATCCATCATTAGTAGTGGAAACGGGACAACGGCTGGTCAAGAGTCTGAAGGAACTGAGATACCAACAGCCGTATGTACGAGGCGCATTCAAGTTCTAAGGCCTCCGATTTTTTTATCCAGACTGGAAAGAGATAGAAACATGCGCATTGTTTTAAAATGAGGCCGCGTTCATTGTCAATATGTCCCAGAGGTGGCAGCACTCTACGGCAGATGGAATTTTACCGCCAGCGGCGAGAATGAGAACTGTTTTAGATACTTAAAATGGCGACGTTTTCTTTACTTGAACAGCGTGCAATCATTCGTTTTCTGAATTTGCGTGGTGTGACACCAATTGAAATTCACCGGCAGTTGAAGGAGACATGTGGTGATGAGGTTATGGATGTGTCGAAAGTGTCTTCGTGGGTCCGACAGTTTAATGAAGGCAGAACATTGTGTGGCAACAAACCAAGCCGGCCGCGGTGGCCGAGGAGACTATAATGCAAAAAGTGAGCCGGGCGCCGTGGCTCAGCGCGCCCGGTCAGAGGACTGAACGACCTCTGCAATAAAAAAGCTGAGCCAAGAACAGAACGAACACAAACAAACAAAACATGATCAGCGTCCGCAACGAACGGAACTCCCCCCCCCCCCCAAAAAAAAAAAAAAAATAAATAAATAAATAAAAATAAAAAAAATAAATAAAAAACGAGACTAAGGGGCTCCAGTCACGGTCGGGGGTTCGAATCCCCCCTCGGGCATGGATATTTGTGCCGTCCTAGTTCGTTAGTAGTTCATAAGTAGTTTGTAAGTTTAGGGACTCATGACCCTGTAGTTAAGTCCCATAAGCTTAACAAACATTTGAACATTTTTGACAACAAACCAAAACTACCTCGGGCTCGCACAAGTCGGTCTGACGGAATGATCGAGAAAGTGGAGACAATTATTATGGGTGATCGCCGAATGACTGTTGAACAGATCGCCTCCAGAGTTGGCATTTCTGTGGGTTCTGTGCACACAATTCTGCACGATGACCTGATAATGCAAAAAGTGTCATCCAGGTGGGTGCCACGAATGCTGACGGACGACTACAAATGTTCAAATGTTTGTTAAGCTTACGGGACTTAACTACAGGATCACCAGTCCCTAAGCTTACAAACTACTTACGAACTAGCTAACACTAAGTACGGCACAAATAACCATGCCCGAGGGGGGGATTCGAACCCCCGACCGTAGTGGCCGTGCAGACCGTGACTGGAGCGCCTCAGTCCCCTTGGTCACCACGGCCGGCACGGACGACTACAAAGCTGCCAGTGTGGCATGTTGCCAAGCAATGTTGACGCGCAACGACAGCATGAATGGGACTTTCTTTTCGTCGGTTGTGACAATGGATGAGACGTGGATGCCATTTTTCAATCCAGAAACAAAGCGCCAGTCAGCTCAATGGCAGCACACAGATTCACCGCCCCCAAAAACTTTTCGGGTAACCGCCAGTGCTGAAAAAATGGTGTCCATTTTCTGGGACAGTGAGGGCGTACTCCTTACCCACTGCGTTCCAAAGGGCACTACGGCAACAGGTGCATCCTACGAAAATGTTTTGAAGAACAAATTCCTTCCTGCACTTCAACAAATACGTCCCGGAAGGGCTGCGCGTGTGCTGTTGCACCAAGACAACGCACCCTCACATCGAGCTAACATTACGCAACAGTTTCTTCGTGATAACAACTTTGAAGTGATTCCTCATTCTCCCTACTCACCTGACCTGGCTCCTAGTGACTTTTGGATTTTTCCATCAATGAAAGACACTCTCCGTGGCTGCACATTCACCAGCCGTGCTGCTATTGCCTCATCGATTTTCCAGTGGTCAAAACAGACTCCTAAAAAAGCCTTCGCCACTGCCATGGAATCATAGCGTCAGTGTTGTGAAAAATGTGTATGCCTGCAGGGCGATTACGTCGAGAAGTAACGCCAGTTTCATCGATTTCGGGTTAGTAGTTAATTAGAAAAAAATTCGGAGGCCTTAGAACTTGAATGCACCTCGTATAATTTTGCATGTCTCCCTCCTTTGAGTATAAGATTCATATGTATAACTTTGGCTGACCTAGCTTTTTTAGTGTTATGTGCCTATGCCAACAAGCATGTTAATGTTTTATTGCCAAAAACGACTCTTTAGTCGGTCACTATCATTTCCTTTGTCAGCTTTAGGCTTGCAATGTCGCTATTATACGATTACTGAAAAAAAAAAAGTTTGATGACTACATTTGCACATATTCTTTATGCGGTATTGAATAGTAGTTTCATTGCTGTATTGTAATATTGTATTTTTAGTATGCTACCATACAATACTTCTTTCGCCTTTTTTATGTTTTGCCTTAGTCACTTGATTAGGTTTGTTTAATATACAGGGACCTGAAGATGGCATAGTGGAATGCCGAAACTGTATTATACATACGGCTGTTGGTATCTCAGTTCCTTCATATATATGTTCACTGGTTCAGCGAACACCCGGAAAATAGATCCCCCTGAAAAAAAAAAAAAAAAAAAAAGTAAATAAGTAAAAAGGTTTGTTTTTATCTGGACCCGCTGCGTCGTATATGCCGTATAACAACATTGTAAGAAACTTTTCTGTGTCAAAGACGCTGCTATACGACAAATTATTTATTAAATACGACAGGCCTGTTTCAACACAATTGCCATCTTCAGGTTTATTGATCTTTACTTCCTTGCAATGTCGCTGTCTTACTTGCTGTCGGATAATTTGTCCACTTCATTGCTGTTAATAGTGAAGACAGTTAGTATCGTTCTTATATATCCGACAATTTCCGAATATAACTTTTTTTTTTTAAATTTCCGTGTTTTGTCAAAAAAGCTGTCGAAACACGGAAAGTTTTAAAAAAGTTAAATTCGGATTTTTTCAGGTAAAAGCGTCTTTGATACAGCGAAGTTTCTTACCAAATAAAAAGTCCAGAATGACTCTTTCACTCTGCAGCGGAGTGTGCGCTGATATGAAACTTCCTACCAGATTAAAATTATGTGCCGGAACCGGGACTCGAACCTGGGACCTTTGCCTTTCGCGGGCTGTGGCTAAGCCATGTCTCCACCATATCCTTTCTTCCACGAGCGATAGTCCTGCATGTTTCGCAAGTGAAGTTTGGAAAGTAGGAGGCGGAAGTAAAGTTGTGAGGCAGCATCGTGAGTCGTGTCGGGATAGCTCAGTCGGTAGAGCGCTTGCTCGCGAAAGGCAAAGGTCCCAGATTCGAGTCCCGATTCCGGCACACAATTTTAATCTGTCAGAAGTTTCAAAGTAAAAAGTGTTTTTTAAACTGTCATTATTCGCTTCGTTCTTCTATCAGATCATTTTATATGCACTGCCAAAGTATTTTTATAGTATGAGAAACGTCTTAACGTCGCGGAGACAGCTGGTATACGAGTGGTAGCGCGACCGCCTGATGTAAGCAGCAGCATTGCAATGCGTATGCGTGGCTGAGGATCAAATTCTCTTTAGAATACCCCTGGAGGCAGCATATGGGCGCTCCCGCGGAAGGGAGGGGCGAGTGGAAACGTCACTTTTATTGGTGTTCGAGCTGGCAGAGACGCCAGCAACTGACTACTCGAGCTCTGACGGTTATGCACGAATGGTCCCGAAGAACGACAATAAATAAAAACAAAAAACTCCAGGGTGTGAAGCAGTAGACAGAGAAAATATTTCGGAATGGTTTGATGAGGACAACACAGAGGCAGGCCATGTAATGCTGAGTGAGGGTGCAATTGTTGAGCGAGTGCAAGGGAAGTCCAAGGAGGCGAATGACGTGACGCACCTCGCCTTGCTCATGCGCAAATCCTCCATGAAGGCAACATCAGCCCTTCATACTTGTTTTGGGCGCATTGTAGATTCATCTAAAAACACGTCATATTTGCTAAAATATCCTATACAGTAAACTCTCGATTATCCACGGTAACTGGGGATTCGAAAAGTTCGGATAATCGAATTTAGCGGATAATCAAATGTTTGTATAGCTTATGGAACTTAACTACGGGGTTATCAGTCCCTAAACTTACAAACTACTTATGAACTAACTAATACTAAGGACGACACAAATATCCATGCCCGAGGGGGATTCGAACCCCCGACCGTAGTGACCGTGCAGACCGTGACTGGAGCGCCTCAGTCCCCTCGGCCACCGCGGCCGGCGCGCGAATAATCCGCAACCTAAGTACACAGTAATGTGTTTGGGTAGTACAAAGACAAAAATTAATTATTGTTTCATAATTATAATCAATTATCTAATAATTGTGTAAATTTTACTTTATTCATCTATTATGTATGAAAATGTTGTACAAGTTTAAAACAAAATAGTTCTGAATTGACTTATGTGTCATTGTGGTAGCTTGTCTTTTGTATATCGCACTGCGAATTTTGGGTAACAGCAACTTGTTACAAAGGAGCATCTTCTAGCTGTTCAAGGTAATCCAGTAACCCATCAGCCCACTGAAGTACTGATGCATGACCCATGACTGTTTCTGGAATCAGAGGAGTGTCGTACTGCTTCACACCCTGGAGTTTTTTATTTATATTTATTTATTTATTTTTCAAAACAGCAGCTAGCGTTGCTAATGAAGAATCTTCTTCATCACCGGACACATGGATATTTTCTATCTTTGGGTTTATTATTTTCCACGACTTGGCTATGGTTGGTTGTTTTATCCTACGCCATGCCTTTGACACTTCATAAATTGCGTCTAGCACAGTTAACTGTTCCCAAAATGTTTGGAGTTAGCTGTCCTCGTCAATAAGCTTTTGTAGCAGACTTCGTCTATAAATTTTCTTCGTGGCACCAATGACACCCTGATCCATTAGCTGAATTAAGGCTGTTACATTCGGTGGTAAATATTTAACAGATATCATACTTTCATCCTATCTCAGAACACGTTCATTGGGATGCGAGGGTGCACTGTCCAGTAGCAACACAGCCCTTGCAGGTAGACCCTTCAACATTCAATTTTCTTATCAGGTCGTCGACACATTATATGTACTTTATCTTTTGCAACAAATACTTTAGTGCCGGCCGCGGTGGCCGAGGGGACTGAGGCGCTCCAGTCACGGTCTCCACGGCCACGACGGTCGGGGGTTCGAATCCCTCCTCGGGCACGGATATTTGTGCCGTCCTTAGTCTTAGCTAGTTCATAAGTAGTTTGTAAGCTTACTGACTGATGACCCCGTAATTAAGTCCCATAAGTTCTACAAACATTTGAATACTTTAGTACAGCACTCAATGTTCGGGCATCCCATAAATTACAACACTCGTATTGTAGCCCAAAATTTTCTCTGACATAGAGAATCCCACTCAAAAGTAAATTAAATAAAAAAAATTAGAGGAGGAAGCCGCGTACAATTCGCAAAGCGTTTAATCCACTCGCGGATAATGGCAAGTTTACTGTAATTATAAATTAAAGACGCATCAACTGTGTAAGCCTTCAGAAGATCTGAACACGAATATCAATGAAGTTACTGTCAGACCTGGTGGTCTCAGGGTAAAGGGCTCGACTAGAAACCGATGGGTCGTAGGTTTGAAACCCGTCAGACCTCACTTTTTTTTCAGTCTGCATTTTAACCCATCCTTCTTCAACTCTCAACGATTTGAGGAGTAGCCTGAAACGACACGTGGTTCGGATTGCACGTAGATCCCTTTTCCCCTGTTGGATATTGGGGTAGGCTAGGGACACGGAAGTCACCGAAGTGGCGTCCAATTGAAAGATTTGAAGCAGGCCAATGAGCCACACGAAACTATTATCATTATTACTCTTCTCCACCTAGCAAGAACAGCCGTAGCTTTTCAGGCTTTCCCAGCGAAATGAGTCTCAAGGAGCACCTGAAGAATGCAGCGAGGTTCACTTCCGAAATATTGTGCCAGAGGGACATGAACATCCGGTAGAATACCCGTTCATGCATCATGTCAAGAACAGACGTGTCGTTAGCGGCATCGCTCTGCGCTGCAGCAGGTAGTGGGTTCGAAACCGATTACAAGCAATTTTGTTTTTAAGCCCAATCTTATTTTTAACAGGTACGGGAACAACGACTTTTGTATTGTTACTTGCCACATATACTTTGGACGTTTTTGCAAATGTGTTTCGATTTTCACATTTATACTCTTCATTGTAACACATATTGAACAGTTCGAAAATATGGGGGGAGAGCAGACTGCACATGCGTAAGGTTAGGAGGGGGTGCTGCTTAGGCCTACAGTGTCACGTGACCCGAAGGCACCTAGTCTCTTCATCCTAACAGATTAATTTCCTTACAGTCACCTAACAGTATAATCAGTTACTTACTATGTTTTAGTGTTCATGTACGTATTCATATGTTCTCGGTGTTTATTATCAAAGAAAAATGAATAACGTTCAGTATCTTTTAGAAACAAAATACTCAGCTTTAAGCTTGGAAGAGAAGTGTGAAATAAAGAAGCTTCCTAGGTCGACACCTCAGCTCGAGTTGAAGCAAGGGCAAACAAGCCGCAGTAAGAAATTCTGCAGATCTTGTAACGAAAATGTATCTAAGGGGAGGGGGGAGAGGGGGGAGTGAAACCGTGGCGCTTTCCCCGTCGCCACTCGCAGAGATTGTCTCTTTGGACGGCGAGCTGGGGCGGGGGGAGGGGACGCGGCGCCACTATCAGTATCCGACACTCACACTGAAAAAAGTGGACCGCCAATCACCTGAAGTACCAGCCGCCACTTGTTATATTGGTGCTGTGGTATGCCCACTACACACTGCTCCAATAGGGACTGATGACCCCGTAGTTAAGTCCCATAAGCTTTACAAACATTTGAACATTTTTTGAACACTGCTCCAAATTACTTTTGTATTGTAGTTAGACTGGAAAACATGGAACCACGTTGCAAAGTTGCCAGCACGGAACTCGCGCATCATTTAATATTTCATTCAACAGGCTCCGACACACAAGCTATTGTTGTTGTGGTCTCCCGCTCTTGTGACTGGTTTGTTGCAACGCTCCACGCGTCCTGTGCACTCCTCTTGATCTCCGAATAAGAACGGCAATCTACATTCATTTGATTCTGCTTACTGTATCGGTCTCTGGGTCTCCCTCTGCAGTTCTCACCCCACAAACTTCCCTCCGATGCTAAATTGTCGATTCCTTAAAGTCTCAGACTGTGTCCCACCAATCGATTCCTTCTCTTAATCATGCAAGAAATTTCCTTTCTCCCCAAGTCCTCTCAGCACCACCTCATTATTTACGCGATTTCCCACCTAATCTTCACTTCCGAACAACGTTACAATCCTGAAAAATTCATTTAGAAAGGACTTCCTATCATTTACATTTCTTTTGGATGTCAATTGATTTCTCTTCTTCATAAATGCTATTCTTTCCATAGTCATTCTGTATTTTCTATCGAAAGTCAGAAGTATTTTGCTACCAAAATAAGAAAACTCATCTAATGCTTTTATTGTTTCACCAGCTTAAACCCGCGGCTCCGCTCGCGTGTTGGTCGATTATGATAGATAAGCTATACTGTATTTCAGTAGTGTGCTATAATCAGTCGGGTTTAAGAAGCTGGTCACTCCATTCGTTTAATTCCCTCAGAGTCAGACATGTTGTACACCAGTGCGGTTCTTTGGGGACAAGTGTTATTGTCCACCAGAAGAAATCCATTTCCTATGGCACTAGTGTAGGACCGAACAAAAGTTCGAAGGATCTCGTCTCTACCCCTCTGAGCAGTCAAAGCGCCATTCTGAACGACGCAGAGGTCTGTACGTCTACCAATACGTCCTCCTGCCCCACCACGATGATGTTTCCTGCACAGAATCATGACAGAGTTCCACGATCTCTCCGGATGAGAAAACGTCTGTCATGCTGAACACAAAATCGTGACTCATCTGTGAACATAATCCGACGGTAATCGAATTCTGATGTTCCTCCGCTCAGTTTACGCTGAATAAACGCTGCCGTGGTTCTAATGGACACTCGCCATAGGTCTCCGTGTGTAGAGGCCACATTCGCGAAGGTGATTTCGGACTGTTTGTATTGATATTGCGCGTCCTGTTGCTGAATATAGGGTGCTTTGCAGTCGAGTTGCATTCAGCCTCCTGTGTGAACGGGCTGCTAACAATACATAACAGCCATCTTTTGCTGATCGTACCCTTGCCTGTTGTCTGTAATCCCGCCCAGGTCCTTTATATAACACTTTGGGAGTCTCCAATAGCTACAGCCACATCCAACTCTGTCCCGCTTCTTACCTTCCTTTGGCTCTCCAAGCCATAGCTTCTGTTAAGTCACGTTGTTGTTGCTTTGCACTACCTGCTCACTATACTATGTGAACCCAACTGCTTGTGTAATTCATTTGGTGGCGTAAGCACAATTCAGCACCAACCCACTCTGCAGCAACTTTCTGTTATTACCACTGTCTCGGTTACTGCAATGTTTTTGTTTCTGCTCTGTAGGACATACAGAAAGAAGTCGAACCATTATAGTTCATACGAAAAAGTCTCCTGGCCCGAAAGGAATACCACTTCAGTTTTACAAAGAGCATTCTGCGGCATTGGCCCCATTCTTAGCTTGCATTTTTCGCGAATCTTTAATTCAGCGCATAGCTCCTAGTGATTGGAAAAAAGCGCAGGTGACTCCCGTTTATAAGAAATGAAAATGAACTGACCCACATAATTACAGGCTAATATCGTTGACATTAGTTTCCTGTAGAATTCTGGAGCATATTCTCAGTTCGAATATAGTAAATTTCCTTGAGACGTTTCTACCTATGAGTCAGCACGGGTTTAGGAAACCTCGTTCATGCGAAACTGAGCTTGCCCTTTTCTCACATGACATATTGCGAGCCATGGTTGAATGGCAACAGACGTATTGTGTTTCTATCGACTTCAAAACGGCGTTTGACGCGGTGCCGCACTGCAGACTGCTAACGAAGATACGAGCTTATGGAATAAGTTCACAGATTTGTGACTGGCTGGAAGACTTCCTAAGTAATAGAACGCAATACGTTGTTCTCGACGGCGAGTGTTCATCAGATACGACTGTATCGTCAGGCGTGCCCGAGGGGTGTGTGATAGGATCGCTATTATTTTCTATATATATGATCTGATGGACAGAGAAACTTGTAATTTGCGGTTGTTTGCTGATGATGCTGTGGTGTCGTCTTTGATTGACTGTAATAGCATACAGGATGACTTAGACAAAATTTCTAGTTGGTGCGAAGAATGGCAACTACCTCTCAACGTAGAAAAATGCAAGGTGATGCGCATGAGTAGGAAAAACAATTCCATCATGTTCGAATACAGCATTAGTAGTGAGCTTGTTATGTATTCCCGTGACTCCCGTCGTTCAAATACCTAGGCGTAACGTTGAAGAGCGCTATGAAATGGAACGAACATTTAAGGACAGTTGTGAGTAAGGCGGACAGCCGACTTCGGTTTATTGGAAGAAATTTTGGGAAGATGTACTTCATCAGTAAAGGAGCCCGCGTATAAAACACTTGTACTGCGACGTCTTGAGTATTGCTCAAGTGTTTGGGACCCGCAGCAGATCAGTTTAAAGAAAGACAGGAGTTCAGGAGCAGCTAGGTTTGTTACTGGTAGTTTCGACCAATGCGCGAGTGTCACAGAAATGCTCCGGGAACTCAACTGGGGATCGCTGGAGGAAAGACGACGTTCTTTTCGTGAATTTCTGTTGAGGAAATTTAGAGGGCCGAAATCTGAAGCTGAGTGTAGAACGATCTTCCTGCTGCCTACTTACATTTCGCGTAGTGATCACAAAGACTATGTAAGAGAAATTAGGGCTCGTACGGAGGCATATAGGTATTCTTTTTTTCCTAGTTCTGTTTGGGAGCCGAATAGGAAAGGTACAGTGTACCCTCCGCCACGCACCTAACGGTGGATTACGGAGTATGTATGTAGATTATACCGATGACAATACTTCAGAACCTAGATATCTCAACTGATCCCATGTTTAACCAATGTAGTAGCGCTGAAAAGTTTAGAACCTGAGAAAAGCTAGTTAATTGATAAGTATATCGCAGTTAGGAAGGAAATGAAATTAGTGAATTAGAGACAAGTGAATATATATGTGTTAGCGGTGTGTTGCCATGAAGATCATAAAAGTCTGAGATGCAAGCATCTATGCTCAAAACTAAGTAGACGAACTTAATACCTTTATGCATAAATAATTTTATCGGCGTTCTAGGTAGTACCCAGAAGCGTGAAAACGCCGGTAAGTCTGTGCCTCAGTTTGCGGGCGCGCTCCCTCAGCAGTGAACGTCACCTCGCCAACGGCGCCGTCCGGCCCGCCCCTGGCAAACCGCGTTTGCTCGACCAGTTTGATGTGATTTGGCGTGGCCGCGTTCGCCGGCCAAGCAACGAGGTTCGCCCGCCGGATTGGACTTCCCGTCGAGGGTACGGCGGCTGAACAAATATCGCGCATCTGAGCAGCCCCTGACGAGGTTACGGGCCGCGGTATTTCACATACATTTCATTGCAGAGGTGCCACGTCACCGTTTCCCCAGGCAACGCTGGATTTCCTGCGCACTGATTTAATCTCAAATGGTGGAACCGAGTCGGCGTTTAGGTCGTGAATCGTGTTTTCAGCCACAGGCTAAGAAAAAATTTAGGAAAGTATCAAAACATTCACTGTGTTGTTATTCTACAAATGGCGCAGTTTATCGTGCTATTTATTTAAAGAGGAAAGAGAAATAGAATATTCCTCAACAACTTTATATAAATACACCAATGTCCTGTTACTTTTATCGCATTTCAGGCAAAGTACCATCTGCAGACAATCTGCGAAATATAAGTAAACTCATATATAACATTTCCTGTTTTATTCGTATGTAGATACACTTTTGGTCATAAGCCTATTTTCTATAAACAAAATTTGTACTTATGTCCATATATCTGTGGTCAATATGTTGCTGTCACAATATAATAAGGTGAGCTTAAGTTTCACACTTATCTTTCGGAATATTTTTAATTGACAGCTTGCAGTTATGAAAGATGACCAAAGATATTCAAATTGTTTGTAAATCTAGGGGACTTACGTTAAAAATCAAATCTTTTAAATCTATGGGACTTAACTACACTAGTCATCAGTTCTAAGACTTATAAACTACTTAAACTAACTTACGTTAAGGCCAACACACACACACACACACTCACACACACACACACACACACACACACACACACACACACACACACACACATATGCCCGAGGGAGGACTCGAACCTCTCACGGCAAGGAACCGCGCGCTCCGTAGCAAGGCACCTTGGAACGCTCTGCGACTACACCACTCCTGCCAAAGATGTTATACAGTTACAGTTGCTATGGTATTTTTTTTCGACTGTATGTAAAATCTTTGTGTCTATAACAGTGAGCCCTATACAAACTGGATGTATAACCACGGTCTACCATACACGGTCACGACAATCACTGCTGTTGCCAACTGCCAGTTGCACTGACATCAGCGCTTCTGGAGGAGGGTAAGCCACAGGAAAAGTAATGTTTGTTTATAATTATTTTTCCACGTAATTAACGAAACATATTAATTTGCACTCCAAATATTACTAAAATATGAAGAGATGAAAATATTCTTGAAATAAATTTAAAAACACAGACCAGTTTCTGTGATTCAGTGATATACAGTAAGTAAAAAGTTAACATGAAGAAAGGTTTACGAATATTTGTATATTTTCACCTTACTCCGCTGAAAGTATCAGAAAATAAGCATAAGAGAAACAAACTTCTATTAGTCTGATCGAATTTTGACAGGTACTTTCTTTTATGCGTAACAATTCTATATGAGGTCTAATGAGTCGCATCTTTTTACATGTCAATTTCTTAAACACGCCTATTGTCTTGGTGTAATAATGTCTGCTTAAAAATGAATGTCTAAGATTCTTGTCGTTTGTGGTTCATACGTAGCAACAATGATAGAATTGTAGATGTATCTAACATCGATCTCTGTACAAACAGAATGTATAACTGTTGTGTCTGAGTATGGAAGTACAGCGTGCCTACACGTTCAGATGTTTTCCACAAGTTTTCGCATTGTCCGCCATGTTTAAATTTGGCATACGAAATTCCAATTGTTATTACATGACAAATAATTGCTTTCTTACACCGTGATTTGAAATTTATCTCAATGTGCGGTGTAACAGGCAAATCTGCAAGCGTAATCTAAAGGTATTTTTTCACGTTTTCTTGTAATACTTCATAGTGGCCAAGTTTGAATTTAGCAAGAAACGAAATATGAACATATATGGCTGGTACGCTCAGACAGTTGAAGTTCAACATCCAGGCAGTATAGAGATCAATGGTATTTGCTTTGAAGGGAAACAGTTTTACTGTATTTGACGTTTTATTGCAACGTCTGTGAGGTATATCCATAAGCTACAGATGTGGTAGCTAATTTACTAGATTTAATAATGCATTCCATATCAGTTTTCTACGTTCCTCACTCACTGATTTGACTGGAATTGTTGTGAAGAGACTTTAACGTTCCGAAGTAGATAAGCGATGTTTTTCTGCTCAACATCAGGTCTTATGGTGTTTACTAGCCATTTTGTTCTTCAAAGAAAATGAAAATCTTCAGTATAAACTTGTACATTACAAATGAATCGTAGATAAACACCATTACACTGTACTGTTTCATACCTTCCCTAGGTACTAAGACAATCTAAGAAGGACAAACGTGGAGTTATTTTGTAGTTATCGCCGATTTAATGGCTGGACATACTTTCCCCACTGTAAATAATATGTTAAAATCAATGTAAACTATACATACTCATTCGATATCGTATTCAGAAATGTAGCTTTACGGCCGCTTGGAGCGTTATTGTCGCAGTTTATAACAAAATTCTGTGGAAGTGTCGTGACTCTATTTGTTAGACTGTAGTATAACTCTGGTTTCTCAACATAGAACTGTAGCGTGCCTGCACAGTCATGTTTTTTGCTCTCGTTTTCGCATTATCCGCCATCTTTTCAATTGGCAAACGAATTTCCATCAGTTATTACGCGACAAAGAATTGATGTCTTACCTCTTGAACTTGTCAATATGCGATGTAATATGTTGCTATGGGAGCGGAATCTAACGTATTTTCTTTCGTCTTCTAATTGTGCTTAGGTCAACTACGATCCATTGGGCCCCAAATGTCTATTGGTTGTTCCAGATTCTTCGGCCAGCGATTCTCAAGTATTTTCAAAATTCTCCAATATCCGGTCATCTGGGATTCGTGAAGACCCTTAACAGAATCAGACGCAGGTATTAGTGGCAAGGTCACTACCAATCTGTCAAGCTCTATGTGAGTCACTGCCCCAGAGACGGACGCATGTGCCGCCATTATCTCCAGGTCATCTGGTATCAATTCCACCTGCAGCAGCTCCATTCCACCGGTTTGGAATCTATCTTTTAGGTAGGTTCCTGAAGTCGACAACTGGTAACCGTTGGATTATAGTCTGCACTGACTACCTCAACCGCTACGCTGTCACCAAATGTGTGCCGACTACAGAAGCTCCAGATGGTGCAGTACGTGTGATGATATCTGATGAAGGAAAAGTATTCATGTGAAAACTAGTATCAGAGGTAATGTCTCGTTGCGACATTGTCCCAGAATAAAACTGCCTGACATACTCAGACAAATAATCTTACAGAACGTTTTAACAAGACGTTAGCAAATATGCTGTCAATGTACGTTGATTTTGAGCAAAAGGATTGGGATACATTACTGCCAGTTGTGACATTTGCTTATAATACAGCAAGGCTTCACGTCGTTTTTCCTGCACCATGGTCGTGAAGCTGAAACAACAATGGATACGCTGTTTCCGTTCCAACCTGACGACACTCAAGGATTATATGAAACAGCTCATCACGAGGGTCGAAGAAGCAAGATAACTTGCTCGCATACGGACAGTAGACGCCAAGGGAAGGACCGCCAGCGATATAACGACTAGCTGTATACAGCCCAGGAGATCTAGTATGGATTTTACCCCTGTACGGAAAGAAGGGCTATCGGAAAAGTTACTAAAACGATACTTTGTTCCATATCGTGTCATACGCCGGCTGTCAGACGTCACATACGAAGTTGAGGATTATGAAGAGACATTGTTCACGTCCTCCGTATAAAGTCTTACCACGATCTCAAAGAACATATAGACAAAAACGGCGTCTTCTTCAAGTTCTACAGGGAACACCAATAAGACAAATAATAAAATACATTCCGACAATCTATCTGGGACAAATATACAACAAAATTAATGCATTATTCAAAAATAGTAACACCCAATTTGCATTTCGAACTAAAAACAACCTTCGAATAAAACTTCACTCAGGCACATCTGTAACGTCTAAGTAAGATAATCCAGGAATATATAAACATATCAGAAATGGCGACAATAATCAGTCTAGCTTTTTTCTTCATCTGAAAACATAACGCCATACAGCCGAGAAGAAAACACGATACAGATTCTACACAAAATACCTAAAGGTCTTACTATGAACATTCTTGAAGAATTTGAAGTCTTTATACACATGAAGAACTGTCCAGAACGTATATTAAAGGAACAAACAGACTTCAAACATAAATACTACATAAAAAATTATTTACATAATAAACGATAACGGCTGATTAGAACATTAACAACCACAGATTTATTTATTTGGCCTCCATAACAATCAAAGATAACCCACAATAAAAATACGATCCATGATAGTAACATCCCTTTTGCTTATTTGCATATAGCTTCTATGTAAACATAGAGCACCTTAGTAGTTTACGGTCAAAATACGTAACTGTCAAAAATACGAAATTTATCATAATAAAAATAAAATCACTACCTTATAAGTTTGGCAGTTATATGACAGAAAACTACTGATGTAATATCAATGTCAGGCTCATCTAGACGTAAGTAAAAAAATTGTTAATGATATATAATCAAATTGTATACAGTACGAAATGTATTCCAATATTTTCACCTATGTTATTTTCAGGTACTTGACAATGGCTATAAAAGCCGAAACAGCTTTAGTACGTTACAAATAACTATTTATAGCAGCAAACTGGACGAATTATTTACTTAAAATGTCATTCTCTGACAAATTTTTTTGTATGGGCCCAAGAGAAAAGAAACATGAAGGCAGAGATTGCTGGAAACCATATTAAGTCAAAAGAAGCCAGATGCAAGATAAAGAAGGGCACCATTGGATGAGGAAGATGGAGAAGGAGGATTTTAACATTTTGGTTGAATATTAAAAAAATTGGTTAAATATTAATTATTTTTTTAATACGCTTTTTTCTAAAAATGACATTTTCAGTACAAATATCACCCTTTTGCTAAAAAACGTTAGAATCTATATCAGTTAATTCCACTCCCATGAACCACAGACATTGCCGAGGTGGGGTGGCTTGCGTGCCTCAACGATACAGATAGCCGTACCGTAAGTGCAACCACAGCGGAGGGGTATCTGTGGAGAGGCCAGACAAACGTGTGGTTCCTGAAGAGGGGCAGCAGCCTCTTCAGTAGTTACAGGGGCAACAGTCTGGATGATTGACTGAGCTCTGCCCTTGTAGCATCAGCTAATGTGGCTTTGCCACACAGCTACTGCGAACGGCTGAAAGCAAGGGGAAACTACAGCCGTTACTTTTCCCGAGGACATGCAGCTCTACTGTATGAACATATGATGATGGCATCCTCTCGGGTAAAATATTCCGGAAGTAAAATAGTCCCCCGTTCGGATCTCCGTGCGGGGACTACTCAGGAGGATGTGATCATCAGGAAAGACAGCACTGGCATTCTACGGATCGGAGCGTGGAATGTTATATCCCTTAATCAGGTAGGGAAACTAGAAAATTTAAAAAGAGAAATTGATAGGTTGAACTTAAATATAGTGGGTATTAGTGAAGTTCGGTGGAAAGAGGAACAGGATTTCTGGTCAGGTGAGTACAGGATTATGAATACAAAATCAGTTGGGGGTGTTACAGGCGTAGTCTGATAATGAATAAGAAAAAAGGAATGCGGGTAAACTACTATGAGCAAACAGTGATAGCATTATCGTATTCAAGGTTGATATCATGCCTACACCGACAACAGTAGTACAGGTTTATATGCCAACTAGTTCGGCCGATGATGAGGAGATCGAAGAATTATATGAGGAGCTAAAGGAAATTATTCAAATAATTAGGGGAGAGAAAAACTTAATTGGAGAGACTGGATTTCGGTAGTAGGACAAGGAAGGGAAGGGAAGATAGTAGGTGAATATGGTCTGGGCAAAAGGAATGAAAGAGGAAGCCGCCTGGAAGAATTTTGCACAGAACAAATTTAGTTATAACAAACACTTGGTTTAAGAATCACGAAAGAAGGTTGTATACGTGGAAGAGACCAGGAGACACCGGGAGATACCAGACAGATTTTATAATGGTAAAACATAGATTTAGGAACTAGGTTTAAAACTGTAAGACATACACAGGGGCAGATATAAATTCTGACCATAACTTATTAGTCATGAATTGTAAGCTGAAACTGAAAAAATTGAAGAAAGGTACGAAAATAAGGAGATGGGACCTGAATAAACTGAAGGAACCTGAAGTTCTTGAGAATTGCCGAGGGAGCTTTAGGCAACAATTGACAGAAACGAGGGTAATTAAACAGTAGAGGGGGAATTGGTAGCATTGAGAGATGAAATAGTGAAGACAGCAGAGGAAAAAATAGGTAGGAAGGCAAGACCTACAAAAAATCCTTGGATATCATAGGACATACTAAATTTAATCGATGAAAGGAGAAAATATAAAAATACAATAAATGAAACAGGCAAACTGGAGTACAGACGACTAAGAAATGTGATTGACAGGAAGTGCGAAATGGCTAAGCAAAGTATCTGGAAGAGGAGTTGAACGGAATGGACAGTGTGCTGAAAGGAGCATATAAGATGAACATTAACAAGAGCAAAACTAGGGTAATGGAGTGCAGTCGAAGAAAATCAGGTGATGCTAAAGGAATTTTAGATTAGGTAACGAAACAATAAATGAGGTAGATGAGTTTTGTTACTTGGGCAGTAAAATAACAAATGATGGTCGCACTATAGAGGATATAAAATGCAGAATGGCAATGGGTAGAAAAGCATTCTAGAAAAAGATAAATTTGCTATCATCAAATATTGATTTAAGTCTAAGGAAGTCCTTTCTGAAGGTATTTGTGTGGAGTGTTGCTTTGTATGGGAGTGAAACATGGACGATAAACAGTGCGGACAAGAAGAGGATAGAGGCTTTTGAAATGTGGTGCTACAGAAGAATGCTGAAGATTTGTTGGGTGGATCGCTTAACTAATGAGGAGGTACTGAACAGAATTGGGGAGAAAAAGAATTTTTGGCCTACCTTGACTAAAAGAAGGGATCGATTGGTGGACACATTCTTAGACATCAAGGAATTGTGAATTTAGCGTTGGAGGGAGGAGTGTGGGGTAAAAACCGCAGAGATGGATACAGTAAGCAGGTTCGAAGAGATGTAGGTTGTCGTTCTTATGTGGAATTTAAGAGGCTTGCTCAGAATAGGGTATTGTAGAGAGCTGCATCAAACCAGTCTTCGGACTGAAGACCACAACAAACAACACATCAGTTAATTATTTACCAGATAACGTTGATCGTACCATGATTTTGTAGCTCTTCTTTAGTGGTATTTACTGTAATAGTTAAAATTTAAAAAATTAAAACTATGTTTAGGAAAAATCATCACTATTTTTTCCGTTATTTTAACATGCCGCCCCCATGAACCACAGACATTGCCGAGGTGGGGTGGCTTGCGTGCCTCTACGATACAGATAGCAGTACCGTAGGTGCAACCACAGCGGAGGGGTATCTGTGGAGAGGTCAGACAAACGTGTGGTTCCTGAAGAGGGACGGCATCCTTTTCAGTAGTTACAGGGGCAACAGTCTTGATGATTGATTGAGCTGGCCTTGTAACATCAGCTAACGGCTTTGCCATGCAGTTACTGCAAACGGCTGAAAGCAAGGGGAAACTACAATCGTTACTTTTCCCGAACACATGCAGCTCTACTGTATGAATATATGATGAGGCGTTTTCTTGGGTAAAATATTCCAGAGGAAAAATAGTTCCCCATTCGGATCTCCGGGCGGGGACTACTCAGGAGGATGCCCTCATCAAGAAAAACAAGACATCCTACGGATCTGAGCGTGGAATGTTCTAACCCTTTATAGGAAAGGTAAATTAGAAAATCTTAAAAGAGAAATGGATAGATTAAAGTTAGATATGGTAGGGATTAGTGAAGTTCGGTGGCAGGATGAACCGGATTTCTGGTCAGGTGAGTACTGGGTTATAAATACAAAATAAGTTGTAACGCAGGAGTAGGTCTAATAATGAATAAGAAAATAGGAACGCAGGTAAGTTACTATGTACAGCGTATTGAACGCATATCATAGTAAAGATAGACAGAAAACCAACACCGACTACAGTAGTACAAGCGTATATGCCAATTAGCTCTGCCGATGATGATGATATCGAATAAATGTAGGAGGAGATAAAAGAAATTATTCAGAAAATTAAGGGAGATGAAAAATTGGTTGTGATGGGGAACTGGAGCTCGGTCGTAGGAAAGGGAAAAGAAGGAAATGTAGTAGGTGAGTACGGACTGGGAAAACGGAATGAAAGAGGAAATCGCTTGGGAGAAATCTGTGCAGATCACAATTTAATGATCACTAACACTTGGTTTAAACATCATGAAAGAAGGCTGTATCCGTGGAAGAGACCAGGAGACACTGGACGGTACCATATTGACTTTATAATGGTAAGGAATAGATTTAGGAACTAGGTTTGAAATTGTAAGGCATATCCAGGGGCAGATATAGACTCTGACCATACCTTATTGGTTATGAACTGCAGATTAAAACTCAAGAGACTGCAGAAAGGTAGAAAAGTTAGGAGATGGAACCTGGACAAATTGAAGAAACCAGAGGTGGTTCAGAGTTTCAGAGGGAGCATTAGGCAAGGATTGGCTGAAATGGGGGAAAGTAATACAGTAGAAGAAGAATGGATAGCTCTGAGAGATAGGGTAGTGAAGGCTGCAGAAGATCATATAGGTAGAAGGACAAGGCCTAATAGAAATCCCTGGATAACACAGGATATACTGGACTTAATTGATGAGAGGAGAAAATATAAAAATTCAGCAAATGAAGAAGGCAAAAGGGAATACAGACGTCTGAAAAATGAGGTTGACAGGAAGTGCAGACTGGCTAAGCAGGAGTGGCTTGAGGAGAAATGCAAGACCGTAAAAGAATGTATAAATAGGGGATAGATAGATACCACCTACAGGAAAATAAAAGAGACATTTGGAGACAAAAAAAGTAGCGGTATGAATATCAAGAACTCGGATGGAAAACCAGTATTAAGATGGGAAAGCTGAAAGGTGGAAGGAATATATAGAAGGTCTGTACAAAGGAAATAAACTTGAAAGCAGTATTCTAGAAATGGAAGATGATGTAGAGGAGAATGAGAGAGGAGATACTATACTGCGAGAAGAATTTGACAGAGCACTAATAGATTTGAGTAGAAACAAGACCCCTGGAATAGATGACATCCCGTCTGAACTGTTGATATCGCTAGGAGAGCCAGTCATGAAGAAATAGTTCCAGCTAGTACGCAAGATATATGAGACTGGGGAAATACCCTCCGACTTCAAGAAGAATATAGTAATTCCAATTCTAAAAAAAAAGCAAGTGCAGAGAAATGTGCAAATTACAGAACTACCAGTTTAATAAGTCATGGTTGCAAAATGCTGACACGAATAATTTACCGACGAATGGAAAAACTGGTGGAATCCGACCTTGGGGAAGATCAGTTTGGATTTAGGAGAAATGTTGGAACACGGGAGGCAGTTCTCACATTACGACTTATCTTAGAAGATAGGGTAAGGAAAGTCAAACCTACGTTTTCAACGTTCGTAAATTCGGAGAAAGCTTTTGACAATGTCGACTGGAATACACTTTTTCAAATTATGAAGGTAGCAGGAGTAAAATATAGGAAGCGAAGAGTTATATTCGACCTCTACAGAAACCAGACAGCGGTTATTAGAGTCGAAGGGCAAGAAAGGGACGCAGAGGTTGGGAAGGGAGTAAGGCAGGGTTGTAGCCTTTCCCCATGTTGTTCAATCTGTACATTGAGCAAGCAGTGAAGGAATGGAAGGAGAAATTTGGAGAGGGCATTAAAGTTAAGGGGGAACAAATAAAAAGTTTGTGGTTTGCCGATGACATAGTAATCGTGTCAGAGACGGCAAAGGATCTGGAAGAGCAATTGAATGGAATGGACAATGCCTTGAAAAGAGGTTATAAGATGGACATCAACAAGAGTAAAACAAGGATAATGGAATGTAGCGTCAGAAAATCAGGCGATGCTGAAGGAATTAAATTAGGTAATGAGACAATAAAAGTAGTAGACGAGTTTTGTTACTTGGGTAGAAAGATAACTTCTGATGGCCGGTGTAAAGAACATATAAAATTCAGCATGGCTATGGGAAGAAAAGTGTCCCTGAAGAAGTGAAACTTGTTGACATCCAATATTAGTTTAAATGTTAGGAAGTTCTTTCTGAAGGCATTTGTCTGGAGTGTAGCATTGTATGGAAAAAAAAAATGTTCAAATGTTTGTAGATCTTATGGGACTTAACTACGGGGTCATCAGTCACTAAACTTACAAACTTCTTATGAACAAACTAAGGACGGCACAAATATCCATGCCCGAGGGAGGATTCGAATCCCCGACCGTAGTGGCCGTGCAGACTGTGACTGGTGCGCCGCAGACGGCTCCGTCACCGCGGCCGGCCATTGTATGGAAGTGAAGCGTGGACTATAAGGAGTTCAGACAAAAATATGATAGAAGCTTTTGAAATGTGGTGCTACAGACGAATGATCACGTAACTAATGAGGAGGTGCTCAACATAATTGGGGAGAAAAGGAATTTCTGGCGTATTATGACTAAGAGAAGGGATAGGTTGGTGGGACACATCCTGTGACATCAAGGAATCGTCAAATTAGCTTTGGAAGGAAGTGTGTGGGGTAAAAATCGTAGAGGGAGGCCGAGGGACGAATACAGTAAGCAGATTCAAAGGGACGTAGGTTGCCGAAAGTAACTCAGATGAAGAGACTTGCAGAGCTGCATCGAACCAGTGTGCAGACTGAAGACCACAACTACAAGAACACTTTAAAATGACTGTAAAGCAATATAGTCAAGAAAACATGTGAGAAGATATGGTAAAAACACGTTATTTATGCACCCAACAGTGTCTGAGTAAACGGAACCTTTATATAGCCTATTTAACGTAGTCAAAATAGAGCGGTACGTCTCTCCTTAAACATAATTTCGACCTTCTAAGCAATGCAGCAATCAGTACTTCTGCTCCGACGACTCTGTTACAAAATTCCAACCATAAGTCGTCACTCAAATCGGCAGGCTGTAAATTCAACTAAATACCTAGGAGTAACAATTACGAGCAACTTAAATTATAACGAACCCATAGAAAATATTTTAGGGAAGGGGAATCAAAGGCTACGTTTCATTGGCAGAACACTTAGAAGATAAAACAGTTGTACTAAAGAAACTGCCTACACTACACTCGTGAGTCCTATTTTGGAATAATGCTACGCATTGTGGGATCCATACCAGGTGGGACTGACTGACGATTTTGTCGAAGTTCACAGAGGGTATCATCGCGGTATAGGGGAGAGAGTGTCATGGAAATGATGCTAGAGTTAGGTTGGAAATCATTAAAAGAAAGGCGGTATTCGTTACGGGAAGCTTCATTTTCGAAATTTATTTCACCAACTTTCTATTCCAAATGCGAAAATATCTTGTTAGCACCGACCTACATAGGGAGACAAGATTATCATAATAAAATAACAGAAATCAGATCGTACACGGAAAGTTTTAGGTATCCCTTTTTCCCACGAACTATTAGAGAACGGAACAGTAGAGAAATACCATAAAATGTGTACGATGAACCCTCTGTCATGCGCTTCAGTATGACTTGCAAAGTAGTTATGTAGATGTAGACTTTCTCGCCCTTGCCCTATTTGTAGAAGACTAATTCGCAAACTAATAATAAATAACTAGTTGTCTATGCGTTGCTGTAGACGAGTCACTAAAGAAGTTCTAAAATATTATGAATCATACTAAAGTAGCAACGTTACGTCAGATATACTTCAATACTTATGAATATTCTACTGTCCTTACAGAAACAGTTTTGCTACGAGTATAAACAAACGATGACACCAGTCTCGCGGTGGATACGTGCGAAATGGGGTTAAGTATTTGCGTTTCGATACAGACTCCTAAAATCAAGCAAATAATCGGCAACAAAACCATACGTCTCTGTACCCTTATTTAGATGTACAAAGAGCGTTCAAAATGTTTTGCACAGTCGTCTCCGATTTTATTTTTTTAAATTTTTTGTGGGACGAGATTTTTTGTGAACATACTTGGAACATTTACCTATACATTCAGCCTAGTCAATGTAGCCTCTATCAACTGTGATGAAATTGGCCCAACGTTCTTTCAATGATGTAAATGCACTTTGGTAAAATTCTGGGGATTGACTTTTGCACCGTCACTTGACACGGGAAATAAGATCTTTCTCACTATCAAATGTCTTCAAACGACCAAAGAGGTAATAATCAAACGGAGTTGTAGGGAAGATGGAACATAACTTTTCAACCCATTTTTCTGATATTGTCCTGCGTCATAAGGTCTGTATGTGGTTTGGCATTGTCATGGTCTAGCCTGATGAGCTGACCCTGACGCTGTTGTCTGTGGGTCTCGATGGCAGGTCGTACCAGTTAATGGTGGTGCCACGTTCCAAAAAGTCAATGAAAATGACACTACGCTGATCCCAGTGGAAGAAGGTCATTACCTTTCGGCCTTCTGTTTGTGAAAGGCTTGGTTTCTTCTACGGAAGGGAACCCGGATAACGCTACTACATGGGTTGGGTTTTGCTCTCAGGTTCGGACAAAACAACCATGTTTCATCCTGGGTAACATCGCCATCAAAACACTGTTTCCACTCTTCAGTAAATGTCTTCATGAGACCCTCACACACGTTTTTCCTCATCGTTTTCATTTCTCTTGTCAATAATGTAAGCACACAACGTGCACAAATTTTGCTGTACCCCGCTGACTATGCAAGTGATACAACTCTACCCAATGACAAACGAGTCATTTCAGCAAGCTGTCGTCACACATCTGTCATTTTGGATGATTTGATCATTGGTCTTATTATTCACAACACTCACTGCTGTCAAAGGCCATCGCATTGTGGATTGTTCAGCAAGAGGTCACCTTCTTTAAACCTATGCATCCACCGCTGGATACTGCTACGGTCCACTGTGTCCTAACCATAAATAGGGAGCAAGTTTCTCTGTATCAGTGTAGCAGTCATCGCCAATCTTGTAGAGGAACTCCATCACCGACCGTTGTCGAAACCTGACGTCTACTTCACGGTCCATTATGTCTCACCTGTAAATAAAAAGAAATACTTTTATATACCAACTAGCTTCATTCCCGCTGCTTCGCACGCGTAGACTGGATGGTCTACATTGGTTGTTTCTACGTCTAAATATTAATTTTTATAGATTTAGCGTTAAAAATGCTTTCCTAATGAAGTATTTTGTTACAACTTGCCATCCCCTATTGCACCATTGATAGCAGAATTCAAAACATCCAGAAATACATATTTTCACATTCAATCCATGGTTCAAAATCAAAATTTTCACATTGTTAGGATCAAAATAGTCTTAGTAGCATCCTTAAAACATTTTCCCTTATTTCACCGGCCTAGTGGTTAAATTTCCAAAAATATCGAAACACCTGTGTTTAAAATTCCAATCAAAAATGTAAATCCGAAGTTTTGTATTTCTCGTTTTAAATTGCCTTAATAGCAACGTATTTTCAGAATACCGTTCATCCCCTATTTCATCCCCTTAGGGATGGGAATACCGAAAAATAGCTGATGCAGTATTAGATAAACAACGTCTACAAATTTCAAGTTTCTATCGTCTATAGATTCACTTCTCAGCGCCGTTTACTGTCTTTTAGAAACGGATCGAGAACACGAAATTTGTTTCTTGCGCTTTGGCATCATTCTTGGTACTTTTAAACTGCAATATGCAATCAATTTTCTTTATTCGTACGCTTGTTGAAGAAAAACAACTGAAGAATGTGCATCAAGTTTCGCTGCATTTAATCTCTTTGGTGGGCTATTACAGTGTCAAAAGTCATCGCTGGTTTTCAGTCCGAATTTTCTATAAGCTGACGTTTTTCAAACACTATATCGTCCACCCACTTATATCTATGACACGGAACTGCTACGGTGTACAACAGAGACTTTGTACTACAACAACGCAGAGAGAGCGTTCGTCTCCATTGTGCAGTTTTTGCTGAAGAGCAAAATATTGACACCCACACGTAGAATTTTAAAGACGTCGGTAACTTTCAACTCCCATATCTTCCATCCCCTTATAGTTATCAACCCTCAACCACCATAGTGCACAATGGGAGACTGATACATACTACCACATAAAAACACTATTCGTTGGCAGAGTGAAATGTAGGCACAAACACCTCAGTTTTTACATACATTAAGACTTATAGCTAATTGCTCCAAGTATGTTTGCAAAAAATGTCGTTCTCCTCGTGTAAAAAATTCTAGGCGAAAGTGAAAAACTTTATGAACGCTCTTTGCTATGTGCAGCTACAGTCATGCTTAGTTGAGTATCATCACGGTTGCTACATCTTGTTCCCAATCTTAATCAGTCCTCAGACTAAAACGAGACAGAATGGTTCGCTTCTTCACGCTGAACAGAGGCTGTATTAGTGTTGGTGACAGCACAGCATGTCAGGCTGGAACGCGCCACTGCCACTGCCGATGCCGTCGACATTTGCAACTAACTAGTGCTCGCCAGTAATTGCTGAATTGCGTAATCACTGGACTGGAAACGGCGCGCATTATTTAATTTCGTAATGCGAAACATTTTTCCCCGTACCGCTGATAGGATTTAATAACGCTGTTGCAATTTTAAAAAGTCTGCAAAGATATATATTCGTTTTATATTGGTTATAAAATTTTCAATTACGGTTGTGTTCCAATTTATCGTTAAATTGCCTTTTTTAACTGCAGCCTTCCAGCAATCTAATGAATATTTTAATATTTGTTTTCGCATGTTAATAACGTGTAGTCTAATTCAGCGACTAACGTTTCGGATACGCATTTTTCTCTGTTGAAACGTCATTAATTTTTAACATTTTGTTGTTGTTGCGAATGCTTTTCTTCCCTTTTCGCGCTTGATGCAGAGTAACAATTACGCTGCCATATTTTCTGTTGAAATGTAATTAACTGGCGGCTGTTGGAGAGGCACAAAGCAAGAGAGCAAATTTTATGCGATATCGAATAATGTTAGCGATACAGCAGAGCGACACTTGCGAGAGTAAAAAGTAGCGCAAAGGCAAAACGGGCATCGGGCGGCTGGAACTGGATTGTCCGTTACGCTGTTTGAAGCTAGAAGATGTGGACGTAACTCTCAGAGACTGTCGCTGTTATAGCATCACCTGGGTGTGACATGCATCAACAGCTACAAGAATACTCGAATTTTTACCTTCCAACGGCGAGAAATCTACGATATCCTGACATCACAATGGTTAAATACTACATGGATCAGAAGATTATTACCTTCAAGGAGGTTAGAATAAAGGGAGTTGTCATTATCCATGCCCAGCACATATGTCAGTTGAAGCCTGTCCGCAATCTTGGTCAGTTTTGGAATGCTATTTGTCTGTTAAAACAGTGCGTTAAGTCGACCCTCTTACTGTTAATGTATTCAACCGACAGTCACTGCAAAGTATATACTTTCGAACAATATACTTTCTTGAATAAATAGCAATAAATACACATCATAATATATTTGAAAACTTACTTTTTAACAGCTAATCTCCACTCTTCTAACACCATGTACATCACGGCAAAATCGTCGGAAGTTTTATCCCTATTTGAAGTGACATACAACATTCGTTCTTCAATACGAACACTTCTACAAAACTTAGCAATATGGTGGAGGCAGGTTTCACTTTCTCGGCGTAAAGCGTCTCCCTGTATTCTAACCTCCTGGTTTACCTTTACTTTAGACAGAGTGAATACGTGCGATTGACTGAGAACATTGTCGGAACTTTGGACGTTGGGACACGTTACAAGGAGTAAGCTTGATGTAAGAATTGTAGAAAAATTTATGGAGAGCGCCAAAGCGAAAGCAAATGCATTTAAAATATGTTTTTATCAGTTTAGATTAAACAGACATTAAGTACCTCAGAAAATTAAAAATTTGACCGTACAGAGTCTTATCATCTACCGTTTTCAGTCAAAAGATCATCATCACAGATATGAGGTATATCAAATAAGTGAAAAACTTCTCCCATTTCCCTTTGAAGATGTTACATCAAGGTTATCGCGGTAAGATAATGTACTCAAATGTCATAATTCGTCCATAAAGTGCTGTTGAATATATTGTCTTTTCGTTTCAGGCAGATATATCATGAGGCTAATAGCAGTAACAAAATTTGTACAATACTCATGACGTGTCCTTGAAATATTGCGTTTTTCTCTTTAAGGAGTGTATGATACACAGCGAAGCGACTGCTCGTTTCAGCAGTAAAATTTCGGCGTGTGTGCAAGCAGAGCTTCGCCGATAAAATACTGGCCGATATTTTACCGACCGTGGAAAATCGGTGTGTGTGCAACCAGCCTAAGGCGCCTTGTTGCGATGCGCACGTCCGTTCACCGTCGGAGGTTCGAGTCCTTTCTCCGTCATGTGTGTGTGTGTGTGTGTGTGTGTGTGTGTGTGTATGTGTTGTTCTTAAAATAATTAGTTTAAGTAGTTTGTCAGTTTAGGGACAGATGACCACTGCAGTTAAGTCCCATAACTTTACAAATATTTCAATATTTTAATTATTGAACAGTTAAGTAGACTCTGGACCATAAGCTTGTGTCCAAGAAGAAAATACAGTGGCTCTGCTAAGGACTTTTTACAAGCCACACCTGACGCTATAAAGCCACCTAGACATTAAAGGTTTGCCAACAGCCTGTGTACTTTGGAATACATATTCCACTGCTCACACACAGGTACTGAAAATGTGCTCTTGTGCAATATTTTACTTATATTTTTAGGCTATGTATATTCTTGTTCTTTGTCGAATTATAGTTTTATGAATGGTGTCACCATATGCCAGAAGAAAATAAAATAAACAATTTACCTTTTTGAGTGTTGTCTCAACGTGAGAAATGGAAAGAGTCGCAAGTTAAACATTGTACAAATCTGTAAGCCAAACATTCGAAAACAGTAGTAAGAATGCCGACCCCGTGTCAAAGCGGGAATAAGGCAAGATGAGTAACATAAGGTAACGTTCACGAATCAGCCGTCATTCAGAGTGATCACCGCTACCCTACCGGAAATATTAGATATTAGTTTGTTAGTTTCTTTAAACTCACTTTTATTTTATCTATCTTTGCGGCGATTATATTTCGCAGCACTTTTAGTAACAAAATGAAATTTTATGGTTTGCTGTGTTTCAAATAGCTGCTTCAGTTATTGTACGTATTGTCATCTAACATTAAAGATTTTCGATTTTATGTTGTTTCAATTTTTCCTTTTAATGAACACAAAGGCATTGAGTTATTTTTTCGTACAAGGTTCACAAAATAAGAATATGCAGAGCTGCGCAAAGTTCTGAGAAAGAGCACGAAAGAAGACATCAAGAAGTATGAAGATAACACGCTAAGAGCCAGTCTTGAGAATAAATCTAGTTTAAAGAAAGCCAAGCGAATGCTTATGATTGGAAGAAATCAGCTAGTAGCACTAGACACAGATCATGTTCCAATTACAGATAAGAAAGAAATACTGGAATATATTGCAAATTTCTATAGTAACCTATAAAGTAAAATAGTGGAACGTCACCAGGAGACTAGAATAAAGCCAAAATATTTCAAATACAGAAGAAAGGTAGTACCAAAGACATAAAGAACTATCGCCCTATCAGCTTAGTCTCCATAGTATAAAAAGTTTTCACTACCAGACCGAGCGCAACCCATTGAGCAAGCAGGTTTCCGAACAGGATTTTGCACAGTTGACCATATCTTCACCCTACAGGAAATAATTAGTAGAACAAATTAGTATCCTCTACTTCTTTGTCTTGCTTTTGTAGATTTTGAAAAAGACCTTTGATTCGTTCAGTCACCCAGCTATGTTTGCGGCTCTAAAAGAACAAGGAATAGAACAGGGCTATATGAAAATCTTACATAACATTTACAAAACCCATTGAAAAGGGTGAAACACTTCCACTGAATGTGTAGTCGTGTCCCATTTTGAGTTTCGAACTATAAAAAGGTCTACTTTCATTAAAGCGCTTCTCCACCATTACTTTTGTTTATCTGTACATTAATTATTTTGTTCCTTTATTAATGATCAATGTCACATGTTTATATACATGTCCACCCGTGTGATTTAACTTGTGAGTTCGTATGAATGTGGAAGGTTGCTTTTAGTGTTGACTGACTGCTCCGCAGTGGCTTACATTCGCTACTTCGCGCGTTAGGCCTCGCTTACTATAGTTAAAAACGCATGGTTTCGTATGTCGTCTGCACTGCCGTCTGCAACGTAGCCAGTGACACCCTTACTTTGCAAGATGGCGAGGTGGCTTGTTCTTAGTGTGGTACCAACATAACCGTGGACCAAAGAGGTAACAAAAGAGACCTCTCTGGACAGTAATAGAGGGTATTATCTCCCTCAGGTATCGAGGGTTGGTAGACAGTAGACTTAGAATGCGCCCTAACATCCAGTACGGCCAGGGAACGCTCTGCGCGTGGCCTTCAGACTCACTGTCTTGATGCGACCGCCGATGTGAGTATTTCGTCGAATCATGCTGAGGGGATGGCTTGCTTTTAGAACTTTATTTGTAATCAGTCATTCCTGGGTTAATACTGAGAGTCTTTCTTAAGCAATTCTTTCTCTATGCGAGGCGAAGTGTTTCTTATTTTTCAGAACTCGACTAATTTAGTGTAAATTTAATATTTGTATTTTCAATCTGGTAATCATTTTTTGTCTTGTCAAGTTAGAATACAAATGTGTGGCCTTTAACCTTTGCGTAAATTTAATATGTTTTAATTCCTTGCTGCTTTTAACTAACGTTTCCGTGTGGTGTCTGTTTCCGCGAGCATACTAAATTCTCTCTCTTGAAATTTCTGGATTGATTCCGTCTTTCCTACATTGGTATGACCGATTGCACAACGTGGTTTCGTAACGTTTATTACTTCGGCCTTCAGCCATGCTATTTATTGATACCAGCTTTCTTCTGTTGAATTCTCGCGTGTGCTTTACTTGTTTATTTTAAATTAATTTCTTTTTGTAAATTCTATCTAATTTACCGAGTTCGTACACCACGTGGTACTTGAGGATAGCATGCCGCTGCCTCCCCACACACGAGTTCGTACGTGCATAGTATACGTTTAAATTATGCTTGAAGACATCTGCCATTTCGTCAAAACGTCGCTGACGCTTCGATCTGCAATTTTTCCCGATTGAGTAGGTGTCGCAAGCATTATGCATGTGTCTGTGAGTGAATTAGTGTGCTTTCTTTATCCCCTGTGTATTTGCAAATATCCTTGCACATTCCCTCCATATTCAGACAGGGCAGAATCCATTTTATTACGGGCAGTAACTTAATAATTTAATTCACTATTGTACAAGGTATGTGCTTCATCGTGCTTATTTGGTCTCCCATAATTTTTCTTGTTTATTTTTTTTAAATAGATGATAATATAAAGTTTGAAACTCTAATTTCATGCTCCCTGTCCCATGTTTTTTATCTATTCCTTCTTTGTAGATAATTTTTGTGTTTATTAAAACGTTAGCTGCTCCCTTACCGAGTGAGCAGTTAGATAAATTTCCGTTGCGTAAGAAATGTGGCCATTTGCAAAGTAATTTGGAGCAGCAGTGAGCGTTTTAACTTGCCTTTTCTGATCTCTACCGTCAGAGATTATTTCAATAAGAAAAATTTAACAAGCTACTTTCAAGGGTGTAAAGCAAGGTGACTCTATATCTCCCAGACTATTTTCAGCAGTCGTAGAAAAGCTGTGTCTAAATTGAATTGGAAAGAAAAGGGAATTCAAGTTCTCGGAAAAAAATGAAGAATTTGAGGTTTCCTATTTCATATGACATAGAAGAACTCCAAATATTAGCTAACGAGCTTGCATTAGTATGCTCTGAAGTTGGGCTAAAAATGAACATTGATAAGACCAAGATCACGATCAATGAGTGGACACCTGAGTGACGTATATCAGTTGGAAGTACACAACTCCAAAGAATCGCAGAATATGTCTATCTGGGGCAACAGATAAACATGACAGGTGATCTGAAACCAAAAATATTACGACGAATTACGGGAGACACTCTTGAATTATAAAATCAGTTGTCAGTTGAGCCGAAGAAAACAATTTTTGGTCAATGTATACTGCCAGTAATATCTTATGGCCGTGAAACATGCACTTTAAATGAGTTGACTGTTAGGAAACTAACAGTAGCCCAAAGAGGAATGGAAAGATCAATGCTGGGTTACACAAAAAAGACAGAAAGAGAGCAGTCTAGATAAGACGAACAACAAAGGTCACCGACATCATGGATAGGGCGAATACAATGAAATGGCAGTGGGCTGGTGATACTGCTAGAGTGAAAGATTGTAGATGGTCTAGACAAGTCCAAGACTGGAGCCCAATTTACCACAAAAGACCTAGAGGATGACAACGAAAGATGGACAGAGACCTAAAGAAGACAGCAGGACTCAGTTGGCAATGGGATGCTCAAGATCGAAAGAAATGGAAGAACCTACTGGAATCCTTTGTTACACGTCTCTAAGAGGCCACATCACCATATGATAGAACTGGTTGACGATGATGATGATGATACACGACAATATTTTAAGAATTTTTAAAAATTTTGTATGAATATAAAGAACCCCATTGGAAAACCAGTTCTCAGCAAAGAAGGAAAAATTGGAAGGTGCAAACAGTGTATAGAGGAGCTCTACAAATGCAATTAATCTAGAGACAACATTGTAGAAAGACGGAGATGAAGATGAAACAGGAGATACTACACAGAGAGAAGAATTTGACAGAGCACTGAAAGACCTAAGTCAATACAAGGCCCCTGGAGTAGATTACATTTCCTGAGAGCTACTGAAGTCTCTGGCAGAACCAACCATGCCAAAACGATTTCACCAGGTGTCTAAAATGTACGAGACAGGCGAAGTGCCCTCACAGTTCAAGAAAAATGTAATAATTCCCATTCCAAAAAAATCTGGCGCAGACAATTGTGAACATAACAGAACCATCAGTTTAATAAGTCATTGTTGCAAAATTTTAACACGAATTATTTAGAGAAGGAGGGAAAAGCTGGTAGAAGCCGACCTCAGGGAGATCAATTTGGATGCAGGAGAAATGTAGGAACATGGATGGCAATACTCACTTTACGGCTTATCTTGATTCGTTTGTATAGGAATACTGAGAAATGTTGCTGACATATTTTATATCACGGACATAGTAATTACTAATAGTCGTGTTCAGAAACAGCTGAAATCCCTAAACCAAACTGATACTCCAGGGCCGGCTGCGGTGGCCGAGCGGTCTGCGGCACGCCAGTCACGTTCTACACGGCCACTACGGTCGAGGGTTCGAATCCCCCCTCGGGCATGGATATTTGTGCCCTCCTTAGTGTTAGCTAGTTCATAAGGAGTTTGTAAGTTTAGGGACTGATGACCCCATAGTTAAGTCCCATAAGCTCTAGAAACATTTTCATTTTTTTGAAGCTCCAGGGCCCGACAGGGCCATTGAAACTTTCTAATATAGAACCTCCGCCGGATTTAGTCTCCTCGCCTCCTCTTAAAATAATTCACCGTTGGTACCTTGTGCAAGGAATTGTTCCCAGCGATTCGGAAACAGGTAAGCCACACTCATCTATCAGAAGCAGGCAGATCAATAGAAGACAGACTGAGTAATCGCCGTAACTGTTAGTAAAGTTAACACACTGTGAGACGAGGTGGTGATTTCCTCCATACACAAACGTTTGCATTTAGTTATAGGATCATGATTTTTACACAGGTGTACACCTCTTCATCCGAAACATATCGATGGCAAGGAATTTCCTAATTCAGGGCTCCAAAAAATAGAGGAATTGCAGGGGAAGAAATCGGTACTGTATGGAGCATGTGTAACGGCTTCCTAGCCTTTGTGAAATGTAGACGGACTTGATCCTGATACAGAATTATGCAATTTTTTGTTAGCTTTCACAACATTTCTGGAGGGATTGAACCCCAGAACCCTCCCCCCATCTGGCTACGATTATGGTATGTCGCCTTCTGCCGTCAGTATCACTCTGCTACTCTCTTTCAGCACAGAAGACAGAAGACAGCGAATATGTTGGCAAGTCAAAATTTCTGTGATGTTTCCTGACCAGGTGAGTGCTGTGTGTGTGTGTTTGTTGTAACTGTGTGTATGTATTTTACTGTATATGCGTATATCCATATGCGAAGTTAATGGCTCATATGCAAAAACATAAATAAATAAATAAATAAAACTATAAATCTGTTTTATTATTGGATAGTGATTATTGTCTCTGATGGCACGTGGCACATTTAAAGTGTGACACTTGTAGACATTTGCTATTAAAAAAAAAAAAAAAAAAAAAAAAAAAAAAAAAAAAAAAAAAACATTCTAGTCTACCACCGGAATCAACTTCGTTAATTGTAATTTCTGTTCACTTTTTCAAAGTATGTAAGTTCATATGGTCACATCTATGAGTTGTCCTTTCAATATTGTAGCCAATGGTTCATTACACTAGTAATTGACTTTTAGTAAAATTAATATGTCTTGAATTGAAAACAACATGAAACGTAACATTTATTTGTCTCTGTACTCCTTTAGCGGAAATTCCCAGCATTTCTCCTTTAAGTACATGAAATCAAATGTTTTTAGAGTCTATGGGACTTAACTACGGGGTCATCAGTCCCTAAACTTACAAACTACTTATGAACTACTTACAACTAAGGACGGCACAAATATCCATGCCCGCGGGGGGATTCGGACCCCCGACCGTAGTGGCCGTGCAGACCGTGACTGGAGCGCCTCAGTCTCCTCGGCCACCGCGGCCGGCTAAGCACATGAAACACGTTCTTACACACAAACATGTTTAACACTACAGTCAGAAAACATTACAAATTTTGTCCACAAAAGAGTCGTATTATTCTTATAACACACGTAATGATCCGTGCATGTAGCTCACTCATTTAGTCCGTTAAATATTATTATTTATTAAGTGCCTTATTTTAAAACTTATTACTGCGGTTCAAACACTGATATTTCACTCAAGATAGCGTTTGAGAATGCGGTCCTGTTTAAATCTGCCGCGTGTGCACTTAAGGGCGGCTCACCATCCACATCGATTGTTCTTTTATTCACGCACTAGATACATTCTGAAAAATACTCAAATACTTGATAAGTCTAAATATGTAATAAAAGATGTTACAGTTTAAAGATCCTTCTATAACGACCAATAAGCAAATATCATTACACCTTTAAACAGGATACAGACCTCTGATATTCTCCATTAATGCCATTATATAAACCGCTCTTTTTTCAAAAATGGCCATACCATTCCAAGAACAAATCTAGATAATATTAATAATAATAATAATCATCATCATCATTACCATTCGTTTTCAACGTGAGATAAATACATACAGTAACACAGCTTTCTGGAATATTTATAATGTAATACCATCTCAATGCCTCATGCAAAGAAATATCTTTATGCAAAAAAACAGCAGATTGCCATTACAGTGGCGTTTATAGTAAAATCCATATTAAGCATTCTGGTGGAACGAAGAAGGTAGAATGATAACTGAGGCTACTGGTTCTCCGCTATTCTGTCAACGTTTTTTAAACGGACACTAGTTCGCAATATTTTGCTCTAACAGCAATATATTGCAGTAACCCCCTTCTTTCCGTGCTATATCAGGTAGAGAATGAAGTATAGTGCGGCAGTTTATTTCTACAGTTCGACATATTTATACACAGGGTAAGGCTAGAAAGGATTCAGCTCTTTACGGAGAGCAGATATCCAACTGCAAGAAGTGTATAATAAATAAATAAATAAATAAAAATATTTCACTGTATATTTTTCCTAAAGTGAAATGAAAAGTACTTCATAACAGCTAACAAATGCACATGGACACAAAACGGCACACTGCGCGCGTCAATTGCTCGGAAATTAAATATCTTGAGAACGAAAAGAGGTAGTGTGATATACTTCATTTTCTATAAAATCCCTGTATGTCCTAGACAGGCTGGCCATTTGATAGTGACTGGGCTATATATTTCACGAAATAAACATCATAAACTACAAAGAACAAAACTTTTGTAGCTTGAAGCGGGGAGACATGGCGCGATGACTGCCCCGCTAGATGGTGCTACCATACGTCAAACGGATATCAACTGCACTTTTTTAAAATAGGTACCCCCATTTTTATTACATAATCGTCTAGTGCGTAAATAAATATGAATGTTTTGATTGGAACACTTTTTCGCTTTGTGATACATGGCGTTGTAATAGTCACAAACGTTTCTGATACTTCGCGATGCATTATTCGTGTTAAAATGGACCGTTTACCAATTGTAGAAAGGGTCGATATGGTATTTGTGTATGGCTATTGTAATGAAATTGCCCAACGGGTCTGTGCTATATATGCTGATCGTTATCCTGGAAGACATCATCCAAGTGTCCGGACAGGAAGTGCTCAACCACAAGCGAAACGTCAACCACGACCTGATGCCCAAATGATGATGCCCAAGTACGTGTTTGAGCTGCAGTTGAGGTTAATCCGCACATCAGTAGCAGACAAATTGAGCGAGAATAGGGAATCTCAAAAACTTCAGCGTTGAGAATTCTACATCAACATAAATTTCACCCGTACTATATTTCTATGCACCAGGATTTACACAGCGAAGACTTGAACGTCGTCTACAGTTTTACCACTGGGACAAAATAAATAACGGGACGATAACAGCTTTTTCACGCGTTCTGTTTAGTGACAGAACGTCATTCACAGAGATGACGTAAACCGCCATAATATGCACTATTGGGCAACGGGAAATCCACGATGGCTGCGACAAGTGAAACATCAGCGACCTTGGCGGGTTAATGTATGGTGCGGCATTATGGGAGGAAGGATAATTAGCCCCTATTTTATCGATGGCAACCTAAAAGGTGCAATGTACGCTGATTTCCTTCGTAGTGTTCCACGGTTTTTACTACAAGATATTTCACTGCATGGCAATGGCAATGTACTTTCAACACGATGGATGTCCGGCACATGGCTTGCGTGCAATTGAAGCGGTCTGAAATGGAATACTTAATGACAGGTGGATTGGTCGTAGAAGCACCATACCATGGCCATCACGTTCACCGGATATTACATCCCGCATTTCTTTCTGTGGAAAAAATTGAAGGATATTTATCGTGATACACCGACAAGGCCTGAAAACATGCATCAGCGCATTGTCAATGCATGTGAGAAACATTACCGAAGACGAACTACTCGCTGTTGAGAGAAATTTTGTTACACTTATTGCCAAATGCATTGAAGTTGAAGGTCATCATTTCGAGCATTTATTGAAGTAATGAGGTAATTACAGGTAGTCACGCAGTAACAGCATGCGTTCTCATAATGTCTGATAATTTAACAAAAGTACATGTATCACATTTGAACAACCGAAATAAAGTTCAAACATACATACGTTCTTTGTTTTAATTTAAAAAAACCTACCTGTTACCCACTGTTAGTCTAAAATTGTGAGCAATATGTTTGTGAATATTACAGCGCCATCTATCACAAAGCGACAAAAGTGTTACAAATAAATTATTTATTTATGTACTAGACGAATATCTAATAAAAATGGGGGTACCTATTTTTAAAAATGCAGTTGATATCCGTTTGACCTAGGGCAGCGCCATCTAGCAAGCCGACCATAGCGCCATCTATTGTCCCCCTTCAAGCTAGAAAAGTTTTGTTATTTGTAGTTTTGTCATTTGATGTTTGTGCGACATTTGGCCCGGTTACTATCAATAGATCACCCTGTATATTTCTTATGTTTCCGTGTATGAGCTTAAGTCAGCTGTATATAAAGTCAATGGAGTATGTCACGGATAAAGAAAACAAAGCCACCAAACTGTAAGTTTTTTTAATGAAATCTCAGCATATGTGGTCACTATAATAACAACGAAGTTGCTGTCAGCATGGAACGCAGAAAGACTAACAGCGAAAGGCATTATTACGGTGACTGAACCTCGGGATCTCGTTAACGGACCGTGATATCAAAAAACTATTCAAAATCACGCGAAAATATCATCTTGACTATTTGCCGTGAACAGAAATTATAGAGGTGCTCATTCCCACAATCGCAGTTTTAGTACCCAAAGATTATGGGGTTTTCGTGTATATAGTGGTAACGGCTACAGATAATCGAAAGCTGAGAAAAGAGTTTCTGTATAAATATCTCATGAATATAGTTTTAAAATTTTAGCCATTTCCTACCGTTAGTTTTTTATAAATTTGCGGCCCGAGCGGAAAAAGCGGCTGATAATCAGTGCACGTGATTTGTATTACATCGTGGTAACAGATCATCATCATCATCATCTTGGACATTTTCCAGCCTCTGGGCGGGTCTGCTTCGAACATAAGCCTCTCTATCGTCTTCTGTCTTCCCACCATCTATCCGTCTTCACCTTGGTCCAGTCTTCTCCTTTCTTCATTACACCTTCCTCCACTCCTTTCAGCCATCTGTCTCTCGGTCTTCCTCTTGGTCTCTTTCCTTCCAGTTTCATCTCGTGCATCCTCCTGGTATCCTCCTCTCCTCCATTCGCTTAATATGCCCAGACCATTTCAGCCTTGATTTCTCTATCTCCTCTTGTAATGGTTCTACCTTCATTAACTCTCTGATCCTCTCATTTCTTAACCTATCTTTGTCACTACAATACTGTTCCTCAAGAATTTCATCTCACTAGCTTGTAATTTGCTTTTCTCTCTCTTCCTTTCATAACCCAGGTTTCAGATGCATATGTCAGGATCGGGACATAGTATGACCGGTATATAACATTTTTACTTCTTAGGGGTATATCCCTGCTCCAAATCAGGCTTCTGACAGTCTTCCGAAATGCGTCTGCGTTTTTCCCTCGGTCTTTTATTTCTCTGTCGTTTTTCCCATCTTCCTGTATCAGGCTTCCTAGGTACTTGAAACTCTCCACTCTCCTCAATCGTTCCCCACGGACTGTTACTCCAGTTGTTTCTCTCTCTTTTGCTCTTGATGTAGTAATCATCTCACTCTTTCTTATACTAAATTTCATGTCATATTCTTCTACTTGTTGTTCCCATACATCCAATTGCTCTTGCACTTCCTACTCCTTATTCCCCCAAATCATCAGATCTTCCGCGAACACCATAGCTTTCATCTTTCCTTCACCAATTATTTGTGCTATTGTACTCATGGTAACTCGTGGTAACGGATAAAGGTATGAAAAACTTTTCAAAAATTCCTGGAAAAAATCTTACCTCAAGATTATGTAGTAAAATTGCAACTGAACGCAATAAACAAAAGTTATGGAAGTGGCCATTACCAAAATTCGTAAATTTGATACCCAAAAATCATGGTTTTTCGTGGTTTTCTCAGGAACCGCTTATGAAACAAACGGTGCGTTCATAAGCCGTATAAAGTCCACCCTAGACCACAGACCCGGTGCTCTGCTGTGCTGTAGAGTAGCTGCAGTTTGAATGATGACTAGGCCAAGTATTAGCTGTGATTAAACCCGAGACATGGTTCCTGAAGATTTCGTTCGCGGCGTTTTCTAACATATCAGTACCGTGCGTTGTAGTCCACGGTGCGATCACCACACAATTGTAGACTAGGTTTTCTGTCCCATTCAGCGAACGCGTACACTGGAAGCATATCTGCCGACTCTTTCATCGCTAAAACTATCGACACTGTTATTACCGTTGACGTACAACTAATACTGCCGGAAACACATGTAAAAAGTCAAACAAAACTGAATGCAAGCTGGAAAGTGAAGAGATAACAGGGCACCAATGCTCTCAGCGACATGGAAAGTGAGCGGTCGAAACCTGTAAACAACACACAGCGCAAGCCGTCGATGTTTGCAATGTGTGGAGCTATTTGCAGTGCAATACAAAGATAATGAGCGCAAGAAATCACACAAAATGAAATTACTCTTTGAAGGTCGATTAGAAACCTGGGATCATCCTTATAGCAGAGCAGTCATAAGGTCTCCATCAACACCATCTGCAATTTGAGGGTGGAGTTTAGTTTCACTCGGCATTAATTTCTAGATCAGCGAATTATATGTGTCGAATGTGCGACCGATTGTCCGCGTTGCTGTATTTACAGCAATAGTTATTCAGCTACCATTTTTAGAGATACCGTTTGGGCCTTTTTACACAATTTCACTAATAATGGGAACTATTCAAATTTATAAAATTGTACGCTATGCTCGGTAGATCTCATCACATAGTTGATACAACTGCAGACTCTAAAAGGTTTTATGGTGTATAAGCCTATTTATAACAGATAGTATACATCACAAGAAAATTTTAAACTCTTTCAGATTATGACATTGATATGGAAAGTGACTGCATAATAAAACAATTTTAGCACCTAAATGGGGGGTTCCATATTGAAACAAATTATCGACTGTCAAGTAAAACATGAAGTGCAGGCATACGTTTGTTCCTTTATGAAAACGGGCTAAACTTGCTCTCTTCGTCGGTTGCCGATTGGGTAGCTTCGTGCCTCCTAACCGAAATGGAAAACAACTCAGCGATATACGGGATGTATCAAAAAGGATGGTTCAAACTTACAGTGTTGAAAGTACACGATAATAGAAACAAAAATGTCCCAGCCGCTGTGGAGTAGCCGAGCGGTCTCAAGCACCTCGCTGCGGAACGCGCTGTTGCTCGCCGTGGAGGTTCCAGTCCTCCCTGGGGCATGGGTGTGTGTGTTTGTCCTTAGGTTAGTTTACCAAGGGTGGCTAATAGGCACCTCAAAGAACTTTGTAGTTCTAGTGAGTTTATTCCTAAGTAATAATAATAGTAATAAAACTTCATTAGGCTTACTCTTTCCTTTTCTCAGATATAGTGACCTTTTGCACTAAACCCATTCTGTTACATAATGCCTCAGATTTCGCTATAGGTCAATGAATATATAGCATCGGCTTATGTCATTAACTTAATATACGTGTCATGACGTACAGAATGTCATAAGGACAGTATATTTAGTAATATATGGATCAACTCATCCAAAATTTCTTAAAAAGAGTGTATCAAGAAGGATGACGCGAACTCACAAGGTTGAAAGCACAGGATAGTATAAACAAAAATGTGCGAGTAAACATGTGTCCGCAAGCGAGCCGTATGCGAGATAATTACGAATGTGTGGTTCCAAGCCGCCACTGACGGTATTATTTGTAACGGATGTACCTTACGTTTCTGCGGCGTCATCTTCCAGTATTGCTTGAGGACGTTCCCCTTCAGCAACGTCAGAGTATGTGGTACATGCATGATGGAGCTGCGGTATATTTTACTGCTGTTCAGATACGACCAAAGATGGATGGATCGAAGAAGACGTTGGCCTCCAAGATCACCTGATCTAAATCCTTTGGATTTTTGTGTCTGGGGTCACCTCAAAACAAAATAGCACACCCGTTAACACGGTTGAAGAACTGGAGCGGACGGTTGTACACGCTTGTCAAGATTTTCAAAATGATCCAGGGGTTTTAGAAAGAATTCGAAATTCATTGCAGACGAGCACAGTATTGCATCCAGATGTGAGGAAGACACTTCGAACACCGACTTAACAGGTAATCAGTTCCTGAAATATGAACTAAATGCGATGTGAAACGTAATATTAATGTCTAAGTATCTAATTAATGTGTACTAACTAGGACGATGTTCACTATTATGTCAGTGGCGGCCTGGAACCATACGTTAGAAATTATCTCGCAAAAGGATTGTTTGCGGGCCCAAGATTTCTGGGACATTTTTGTTCAAAAATGTTCAAATGTCTTTAGATCTATCGGACCAAACTGCGTGGTCATCAGTGCGTAGCTTACAAACTACGGCCTTTTATTTTCTTTTTATAGATTTCCTTTCCTCCTTAGACCATGTTGTTCCAGTCGTCTTTCATGGTTTTTCCTCGTGGCATATTAACTTCGTGTACTTACTTATTTTGAATGATAACTTCTTCCTATAAATCACACTTTATACATATTTTTCATTTTTATTTTATTTTACTTTATTTTTTTAATTTTTTTTAAATAATGTCCGAATAACTTTAACTTTTCAAATTTAATACCTGTCTAAAATTTATAATCACGATTCTAGACTTAAGGTTACTCAGTAAATTTACTTTATATCAGATCACGTGAGCCGACCTGTTGTACCCTGCTCGTTAACGTCCAATTCTAGGCTGATACAACAGCCGAACGGCTTCTCCTGCTATACAAACTACAACAGACCCGAAGATGTCCAAAGTGCTTCATACACCCTCACGTTATACAGTTGTTTCTTATTCTGTACTTTATCAATAGTTTTTAAATAAGTGCAGTATACCCTGCTATTGAGAGATGCTTTTTATCTCAAAGTTATGAAAATTTAATGTTTAATAAAATTCCATTTTCTGTTGTAAAGATAAGTATTATTTATTACGATAGGACCTATTTCGGCTTCACTGCCATCTTCAGGTAATGTGTGAAAATGTGACATTTTGAAACATAAATAGATTCGCATACAATCTTATACCTAGGGCATCCACAGCTAAACAAATAATATATGTTAAAACGAATAGTCAAACAGTTAAAAAATAGTTGTAAGGTTGAAAACTGATTAAAAGTCCCGTTCTCCGGTTCAGCTATTTTATTGTGGTCCTTTTAGAATTTCATAACCGGTTTCTTGTCTTACACACACATCATCAGGTGACTGGAATACAAAACTTACTGGGAATTCTAGTCTCTCATAAAAACTGATTCCGCATGTTCCAAGGTTCAAAGCAGGGGCTCTGACGCGTAATCCCAGCTGTATCTATATTAAAAAGCATTGTCCATGGTAAAATGTTGGGATATTTCTAATACTGCTGAAATTACGTGTCAGAGCGCCTGCTTTTAACCTTGGAACATGCGGAGACAGTTTTTATGAGAGACTAGAAATCCCAGTATTCCGGTCAACTAATTATGTGTCTATGAAACAAGAAACCGGTTGTGAAATCCTAAAAGGACCAAAGTGAACAGCTGAAGCGGAGAAAGGGACTTTTAATCAGTTTTCAACTTTACAATTATTTTATAAGATTTTAACTATTTGACTGTACCTTTTATTGTGTATAAACAGAATCTTATGGTTAGGCCTACCGTAATTGAAACTTATATTACTGAATATACATGCGCAAGATGGTTGTGACATCCACATACATCGTTGGTTTTTGTGCAGTCGATCTATTTATTGCTCGAAAATATTATTACAGCAATATTTGTTCTCAAAATGTTTTACTATTCCTTATTGGTGTTTGACAGCTTCTTCACATATTACTAGCGATATATTATGGTTACATGCTGTTTATTTATTATGAAAATAATCTTTGCTATTTGAGTAGTTGGTTGAATGAATGATCTTTGCATGTGTCGAAAAATTTAGTGATATTTACTTCGACCATAGATACTGAATGAACATCTCTGCAGCTAAACCATTCTTTTTCCAACAGTCATGTGGTAGGGTAGGTACAGCCTTTCCTGGGATTATACTTAGCTTTTTGTGAAGGAAGGTAACATTAATTTTCAAGTGAAAGTATTATTAATTTAAAATGATGGCATTTCTTGAAAAACTGTGGAATTGTTTATTATATTTGGGTAACGTTTGGCAACAGTCACGTGGTCCTATGTTTGAAAAACGCCATGTTGTATAGCTGCTCTGCTGTTTGTCCGGTCTGTTAGTATCTGTGGTCTATGGTAGAATCGTTACTGACATGTGAGATCTTTGTATCGTAAATTTTAGTTATCTTTGCTATTGAAATCTTATTGGTGTGTAATCAATGACTTTCTTGTAATTTTTATCCATTTTTCGTGGTGAACAATAGCTATCAACAAAGTTTGCTATGTATTTTTGGTGTTTCAAGTGAACTTGTTCATATATTATTTCAGAATAATCATGCATTGTCTCTTAGGTGTTATATGTAAAATTTCTAACGCCTTTTCTAGAGGCTATCATTTGCTGTGTGCTTCTGTTTTTAAGTGTTGGTAAAAAGTAGATGGTTTACTTTCACTTTGTCTGTTGCGCTCCCGGTATATAAAACTGAAATTTCAGCCTGTCTGGCCTGTATAAAAATTGCTACAGTTGCTGCATGCAATTTTGTTTATTCCTGGTTTCGACAAATATGGGAAATATCTTTTACCTAATTTTAATTGCGCGAAAGGTTATATCGTGTCTGATAAGCAAATCTTATGTTTGTATTATTTAGTAATGCGGTAATTTGTTCGATATATTTCCTAGAAACGTGGGATTTATGTATTTAAATTTTTGTTTTGTTAGTGTTTTTCTTACAAGAAGAGTGACCAAGTTAATTAATAATATCAGAAATTTGGCGTTTTGACAAATAAACACACAAACACCCACGCGCGCGCACGGGAAGGTGCCGCAACGCCGTTCCACGAGAAATTTGCTGAATATTATTTCCTTCTATGTAATTTTAGTATCCTTCTTCCATCCATTGATGTTTGCTGTTTTTATTACTGATATTGTGTAATATCCTTTTATTTAACTAGTTCCTTCATGTCCAAAACTAAGCTGGACGGTATCAGAGAATTTTGAATTATTATTATTATTATTATTATTATTTTTTTTTTTTTTTTTTTTTTTTTTTTTTTTTTTTTTTTTTATAGAACTCCTTCTTCTATCTTAATTTGTAGTTGAGATTTTATTTCGTTATTGCTAGCTTAATTTTTCATTTCTAATTGCTGTTTTCGTTTTCCACCAGAAAAATATGGACACTATGGTATGCTGTAACTCACAACCCGTGACCTACAGCATGTGCTACAACGTTCTCGGGGTGACAAGGGGACCACAGTCTCAGAAATTCACTTCGGCTCGAGACTTTGCGTACGTCAAGGATGTTTACACGATAAAATTTTAAGGCAATCAGATCTAAAGGTATCGAGAAGAAGGGATCTGAAATTTTTCGCGCAGCTCAAACATTGGTGAATTTTAAGCCAAGTGGCTGTCGACGTAGCGGACGCGCTAGCCCGCGCAGGCAATTCAACTTCGAATTTACCTTTTCATTTTGTTTAGTTGTTTTAAAAATTACAATAAATTGTAAATGCAGTTAATAGTCTTAAATATTATCAATTAACTTGCTAAGACGTTTTGTTTATGATATATAGATAAAAAATTTTTATTAAATAGTTGAATGACTTTAAATAGATATTAATGGAGGAAAATGGAATTTTGGGAATGGTTTTATATGTATAAAAATATACATTGGTGTCTTTATTTGTAAATTTAGTATTTTACATTCAAACGCCAAGATGATAATTATCACAAAAACATTGGAGACCAAAATTATTTTAGGGCGTTATTTATGAAAACTTCTTTTTTATCAGTTGGCCTAACAGTATTCCAAGCATTCAGAGCCATTTCATTAGAAAATTTTAGTGATAGTTAATTATCCACTATTTATTGTGTCCTTATACAGTCCTCGTGGGATTTTACTTCTTCACTAGTTCCAATCAGTTAAGATCGATTTTGTATAAGCTTTACTAGATTGTTTATGTTTCAAAAATAGAATCCGTAAATCTCTCATTTAGAGTTTTGGGCTCCTATGGAAAATTGCAAAAGGTTAATCACTACTTCGTAATATTATTACTGTGTAACAAGTTTTGTTTGAAAATTCGGATTTCAGTAAAGCAACTGTTTCAATAGAGCCTGCTTAATTTCGTACTTCAGTTTTACAAAATTATGAGCTTATATACCGACATATTTTGCCGGTTACCTGCTTGTTAGAAAAAGTGAACGCATGGTTATAAATAAGCAACAGATCTGTGTATAAACTGTTGAGGAACTTTCAGTATTAGCACGTCATAACCTAACAACTAGCTAAAAATATTAAAGGTGTACGCTAGGCACAGAAACAAGGAATATGCGAGAATGAGTTTGGAAGGTAGAAGGACATGTAGCATCTAGTCTCCGTGAATGTAAAATTCATCTGTAGTTTCTAATATATTACAATGTCCAAAATCTGCAGATGTTTCATTATTTGCTTCTCCGTGAAAGTTGCACATTTATTTAAACGTTGTGACTAGTTTACGACTATTGCGTTCATTCTCAAACCTCTTGCCCAGCGGTTCCTAAAGTGTGGGTCGTGGCGCCTATTCAGGTGGGTCGCTGAACCGTATTAAAATATCCGAGTAAAATGTCTTACCAACTGACAAAAATTTGAACTGGAAATTTTTATAATCTGGTAAGTTACGTATATAACTCGTTGTAAACGAGAATCTGATGTGACTAATAACGTACTCAGGGCAACACGAGAACAACGCAGTCACATCATTTGTTAATTCAGATACGGCGACGTTGCGTCCTCTTCCACTTGCGACATGTGTCTGTAAGTAACCTTACAGTAATTTATTCCTACTCTGACTGCGAGATTGTACCTTATTTTCTCCTGAATTGGAGTGTATATCCGTCCCTTTAGTGGCGGTAAGATTATTTTATACTGTACTAGCTGCTAACCCGGTATTGCCACTCTTATATTAGAAACGAAAATAAAAATGCGGAAAATATTTCATCTTCATGTCTTCATGAAAAAGCTTACGAAATAGTAAAACAAAGAAATATGCATAATTTACAGAATTATAAGTGCAGTATACAAAGAGAAAAAGTAATTAAATGCAAATGATGTATAACATTAATTCAAAACTTGACTCTAAAGGATATTTCTTGTTACTTGTCCAAGAGCTTGTGTGAATATATTCTTTAGCGATCCTACCCTTGAGCGGGCGACGTAGAGTTATCCAAGTGAGAAACATGGAGAATGTCAAATCCACTCTGCAGTGTTTAATAGATTGTCCCTGTGATTCGTTAATCGTAATAGAAACTGCAAGTCTCACTGAAAACTGCAGGCTCTTGATCTGTCGGAATAGGGGGGATTCGTGCGGGTGTACACAGTTTCATTGTCTCCCTTTTCTTGTAGGATGATTGCCTCAATCACATTATCCGTTATCTTCATAAACACACAGACTCGCACCATTACAGGGTCTCGTCAGTCACGCATCATATCTCCTGAACTATGTGTCGTAGTTAGTAATAACCCCAAAGCGATTGTTGTCTGATAATTAGCAATATGTGTACCAAATTTAGTTGAAATAGGCCCATTATTTCAGGAGGAGATGTGGAAAAATAGCGCATGATGTATCAGTTATTCGGAAATGCTTATGACGTCATATCTCGGGAAATATGTGTCGCACTATGATGAAATTTGAAGGTACATTCAGTGGTATATGTGCATAATGTGTGTAAAATATGTAGTGAATGGTGTTAGTAGTAAAGACGTAATAAATCGAAACCTCATGCGTGGTGATGCGGTTTTCTTATGAATCACATCGGGTAGGGAGGGACAGTATTGAGTATTTACAAATACAGCTTTGGAGCAATTAATGGAATCCACAGCTGTTTACGTACATTTTCTATGTTTTTCCTAAAAAACAACAAACAAACAAACTTTGCATGGTAAACAATTTACGCCTAAAACTAACAAGTTTCAAATCAAATATAGGGACACACTCAAGTCTAGACACTACCATAAATCCTATTGACTTAATAATTCGTATAAACTAATTTTTAATTGTAGAAAATACACATATATTGTTATATCAGTATTTCCTCCACCATTTTCTAAATCTTACTGAGTAGAGCCTTTTCGTGGTATAACAATTTCAGTTAGATATTATTTTTATATTACAACAAATGGCCGTGCAGCAAGTACATATAGTGAGTCGCGAAAACTTTTTCTGAACGATAGTGGCTCCCTCTGTAAAAAAGACTGGGAACAAAGCTCTAGCCTGCGATTTAGCAATAATAAAACCAACTCATTTAAATTTTAAAGTTATATCTGACAATAATGTTATTGCATATCCATGTACCCAGCGCAACTAACACATCTCAAGGTTATTTTTCACAATTAGTTACATTTGACCTTGAGTGCATCAGGTTGTAATTTCCCTTCCTTTTATTGTAACTTCAACGCTCTCGAGGTAGGATGGGAGCGGCATCCTACGCCGCTCTTCAGCCAAACGTATTGACAAAATTAATATACATTAAATGGTGACATGAATAAATGAAGACGGCGGTGAAACGATGGGTTGTAACAGTTTACATGGTGTTAAATCGCAGAGAGACAAAACAACAGCCTGGATTAAAAGAGACATAGTCTGTCTGTAAAAACGGCCGCGGTGGCTAAAATACATGTTTAGCGAGACACAGTCATTGGTAGATGAAGACGACAACTGAGATACTGGTTAATCACACTGGCAACACTTGTTCTGCCCATGATGGCGGTTGCAGCACGTTAAAATGATGTCGCATTTAATTTCTGCTCTTTGTTTTAGGACGGTACGATTTCGACAGCAGTAAGAGGACAGGAAAATAGACACAATGAAAGACATTAACAGGCAGTATGTCAGAAACGAAATACGAGGAGTACCGGCGAGCACAACATAACAGATATGCCTATACTCCAATTAACTACAACATCCAGGGGGCGGATAGTTGACAGACACGGTGTTTATAGTAATTGTGACAATGAGGAAGCTGAAGAGGCGGCGTATGATGAGACGTTGTCATAAATTAATTAGAACTAATACTGCAAGCACAACATTCGAAAATACATTAATCACATCACGTTATATTTGCTAGGGATAGTGAATTTTAATAAATTTTAATACTGTATAAAGTCGTGTGCTGGCAGTGTAACCCAGCCAGATCCTAATTTGACACAAGGCATGTAGGCCTACTTATGTATAAGAGTTAGAAAATCATTTCTGTACTTGTTGTGGTCTTCAGTCCGAAAACTGGTTTGATGCAGCTCTTCATAATATCCTTTCCTGAGCAAGCCTCTTCAGTTCCACATAAGAACGGCGACCTACATGTGTCCGAATCTGCTTACTGTATCCATCTCTTGGTCTTCCTCTGCGGTTTTTATGCCACACACTTCACTCCAACGCAAAATTCACAATTCCTTGATGTCTAATAAGGTGTCCTACCAATCGATCCCTTCTTTTAGTCAAGGTACGAGAGAAATTCCTTTTCTCCCCAATTCTGTTCAGTACCTCCTCATTAGTTACGCGATCCACATACCTAATTTTCAGCATTCTTCTGTAGCACCACATTTCAAAAGGCTCTATCCTCTTCCTGTTCGCACTGTTTATCGTCCATGTTTCACTCCTATACCAGGTAACACTTCACACAAATGCCTTCAGAAAGGACTTTCTTAGGTTTAAATCAATATTCGATGATAACATATTTCTCTTTTTTCAAGAACGCTTTTCTACCCATTGCCTTCTGCTTTTTATATCCTCTGTACTGACACCATCATTTGTTATTTTACTGCTTAAGTAACAAAACTCATCTATCTCCTTTATTGTTTCGTTACCTAATGTAATGCCTTCAGCAAGACTGCCGTCCATTACCCTAGTTTTGCTCTTGTTAATATTCACTTTATATGCACCTTTCAGGACACTGTCAATTCCGTTCGAACTGTACTTGTTACTAACCATAAATTAATTTAATGTGACTGACGTCAACGGCTCGAAGAAAGCCATTTCGAGGTATTCACATCCAGTTACAATAGGTGGTCGTACTAACCATTCTTGTTCTATCCTATTATCATGTTATATTCTTCATAAAAATAAAGAAAATTTCATTTACTCTTTTTAAAATAAGAAAATCACATTTATCTTTCATCTTGCATTTATTACTTATTTAAAAGTTTTGTTATTTGAAAAGCTTGCAGATAAGGGCAAAAATAAATAAATAAATAAATAAAAAATAGAAAATGAAATATAATAACAGTTTTTAAATTACAATTGTAACACCTACGGCCTGTTTTACAAACAAGGTAACAGATCAATAAGTTGTAAGAAATGAAATGAAATTATTTTCGAATCTGCTATTGACAACCATCTTGATATATTCCGGTAGTATCATTAACAGAACTTATATTAGTTATATTACGATTTGATATTTGTACTAGTAATTTTGGTGGCTAGTAACTATGAAAGTGACAGCACCAGTGGCGGACTTATGCTGTTGGAGGCCTGGGGCGACGGCGAAACGAAAGGAGCCCCCCTCCCTCCCCCATCCACTTGTAAATACATTGCTATAAAAAAGATTCGGACGCCCCTTCCAGGACGAGAGGCACAGGTCACTCTGAAAAAATAGCTCTCGACATTTGGGGGCCCCAGCAGAACGAGATGCCAAACGCGCTCCAACGCTCCAAAAAATAAATAAATAAAAAAAATTATATTTAAAAAATAAAAATAAAATTGCTTTACAGGTTTTTGGAGGGCCTCCCAAGTCCGCCACTGGACAGCATGAAATATAGCAACGTCTCAGTTTGTATGTTGCCATGCTTTTGTTACAATCTACTGGGCGTTTCGAGCACTAGCGTCGCATCAGCTACACTTTTCCCCCTACTGTCTGTACAAGACCGCGACTCGCTCGCTCGGGCGCCCGAGTGCCAGCCGCAGGTGATAAGACGGACGGTAGCCGCTGCGAGTCGTCGCACGAGGCGGGCGGCCGCTCGACGCTCGATCGATAGCCCGCAGTGTTTATGGAGCGTTTATGCGGCTTGTCGAGTCTAGTTACACAACAATAACGATAAATCCGTATCAAAGCCAGCCGGCCCCTCTCCACAGTAATTAGTGTCCGGGTTGCCGGTCTGCGGGCGCCGGGGTGGGGGGCGCTGCGCCGCGGGGTGGGGGGCGGCGCGCCGCGATTGGCGGGCGGCGGCCACGCCCACCGGGGGGCAGGCCCGCGGGCCGCGGGGCCGGCGGCGGCGGCGGCGGCGGCGGCGGCAGTCGGCACTCTGCTGATGGAGGGCGAGGAGCGACTGCGCGCGCTGCTGCACAAGGCGGCCGCCTCGGCCGCGGCCGCCGCCGCCGCCCACGCCGCCGCCCACGCCGCCCCCGCCGCCGGCGCCCCGCCGCCGCCCCCGGCGCAGATCGCCGCCTCCGGGCCCGCCGCCACCACGACGGCGAGCGCGGGGCCGCGGCACACCATAGACCACATCCTGGGCCTCTCCGGCTCCAGCCCCGCCAGCACGGAGTCCGCAGGTAAGCCGCGGACGTCGCGTCTCCCTGTCAACCGTGGACCATTTTCATCGTCTGTGAAAAAAAAAAATCTACCTATGAATGCAAGGTGACACCCGTAAAGCATTCCACCATCGTGACGTCAACAAACGTTAGTAAAAATTTCCGGGCTGTTATGCCGTGGTCTAGTGGATTTATTATTAAAACCCAACGTTTCGTCCTCGACTGCGGAGGACATTCTCAAGGGGCTCGCGAGCCAGGGTGTGAATCGGACATCCAAAAGTGCCACGATCCCCCTTGAGAATGTCCTCCGCAGTCGGGGACGAAACGTTGGGTTTTAATGATAAATCCACTAGACCACGGCATAACAGCTCGGAAATTTTTAGTAATTTTGACCATTCTGGCCGTGAAAGTTTACATTTTACAACGTCAACAAACGGTTTAATTTTATCTGCAACGCGGCAGATTTTTTTTTTTATTTTTTTATTTTTTTTTTTTTTTTTTTTTTTTTTTTTTTTTTTTTTATCTCATTGAAGTAGTCGGCGCCATAAAATTAGAATACGTGTATGAAAGAAACATTCGTTTTCAGATGTGTTCCTTATACATAATAATGTACTAGAGAAACCGTGCGAATACTTATTGGAATGGCAAAAAAGTTGTGAAAAATGGAAGTACAGTTGAATATTTACGCATAGCTTTCTTCAGAATTAATCAATGCAAGTGTTTAAAAGCGCAAATGAAACAGCTTGATTCGCTGACTGTTGTTAGATCAAAAACACAACTGCATACCTTAATCCGAACGGAATATATCGTAAAACAAACCGATTAAAATATTCAGTGCAAGGACGGAAGGATACCGCGTTTAAATAAAAATAAAGGATGAAGAGACTGTACTTAATTCTGATACTTGATGACAAATCTGCGATGAATACCTTTCGTTTAAAATAAAAATGAAGGAAATCGACCGGGCAGTTTGGCCTGGCCGACTGACTTTAGTTTTCGTAGATTCTTTTATATATATGATAGGCCCTAAGAACTTAAACGAAGTCAGCTATAAAAGAAGATTATGCTTTAACGTTCCGCCTGAAGCTCGGTCATTAGAGACGGAGCACAACATAGGATTGTTTAGACAACAAGACGGCCGTGCTCTTCCAAAGGAATCATCCCGACATTCCCCTAAAGTAACAGAGAAATCGGGGAAAACCTATGGCTGGACGGAGGCCGATTTGAAGCCGACAACGCTAATAATTAGAGTCGCGCGGAAGCGACAAAGGTGTCAACGCCCCCTGCCGTAAACCAAGCATGCTGTTCGCGCGGTTGCTGAAAATGTCTCCTCGAGGTACTAGCACCTCGCATTCGACAATTTTTTCTGTATTTATATATAATCGGGCCGCTTGGCTTACGGCAAGGAGCGTTGACAACTTTGTTGTTCCCGTGAAACTCTAACTGCAGCAGTGTTCTTGGCGTTGTCTATATATATCCCTAATGCTATGGGCCAAAGTCGTGTCTCATACCACATCACTTTCTATTTATCTGACTCTTCGTGAAGTCTGAATTTTACATTGCGATCGGCCGCGATTTTTTTTTCATCGTCATTCATCGCTTAAATCTTTTGTGTCATAGTCCCGAATACTGCTGCCTTTACCGATATGTATCGCTTATAACTACGGAGCAGAGTGAGATGTTGTAAAGAAGGATTTCTCATTGCACGTTATATGAATAATATAAACTTGTAATTTCTATTGGCGGGAGAAAGCAGAGTTGTATAGTTTAGGAATGTATTTCGGAGTAAAATATTTTAGAAATCAAGCACTGACTTACAATAGTGGGCGCCACTTTCATGAAGTTTCTAACCATTGTGAGCAATCATCCAAACAAACTGCCAGCATGAAAAAAAGAATTTACAATGTCTATTGTCATATTTTACATTGTACAAAGTAGTATCTAACAATAAATTAAAATATATTTAGTAATACATATTTAACAGATTCTTTGACAAGTGTATTATGCTTCAATGAGAAGATCTGAGCAATTTTAGGTAGCCAAGAAGGCTGATAATAGCAGTAGCGCGGTAGTAACAAGGTTGTCAACGCCCCCTGCCGTAAACGTCAGCTCGGCGGAGGAATCTGTGTTACCCAAGCGGGCTGCTCACGCGATTTACCGAAAATGTCTCCGGAGATACTAGCAGCTCGTAGTCGACGATTCGATGATCTTTGTTTCATAATTACTTGAGTATGCACTTATTTGCAACAATATTCTAATCGCGCATGCCAGTCACAAGCATTCAAAAGAACGTTTCGAACAAAATTGCAAATAGGCTGCATCTCGCTGACTGTACGATCAACAGTATTGGCTCAATAGTTCATATATTCGGCTGCCATGTCACAGCGCATCAAGAGAAGCGGATTACAAGCAGTGCTTGACTTCTAAAATGTTTGGTACTGTAACGAAGCTCTTCAACAGCACAAATGAAATCTATCCCTCGCACGTAAACACTCCAATTTTCGATTTTCTGGTCTATGCTCCTGTCAGTAGTCTTCGTCGGAAACATTTTTAATTAATATTTTTTATTTATTATTTTTTCCAACCGCTAACAGAGCAAAGTTCAGGCAGTTACACTACGCGGTGAACGCGTGTCCGGCATTAATAGACATTTAACAATAAATGACTGAAGATATCCCTAGCCCAACGAAGTCTGGTATAACTAAAGAGTTCCCGAAAAGATACGAAAAACAAAACTCGATGCTAAATTATACAACGAGAATTATTGAATGCTTCAAATATTGCACAGGTATTATTTTAAATCTTTGGGTCCAATATGTTCCAGCAGGTTAAAAAAATATGAAAATAAAAGTATGAATCAATAAGGTGGTCTGGGAAGTATTACAATGCCGTTCCTGCCGTAATGATTACAGAATTACATTACGGAATATTTTTTATTGCAATACCTATCATTATATGCTCTCTCAAAATCTCATGAAATTACGCAAGTAAAAGAAAACATCCAGTATTTTTAATTTAATACGAACAGTCGCTTACAATTTCTGAAGCCAAACGACCGAAGATGCCTCGTATGGCAGTACCATACAACAATACGTCTTACAAGTGTGTCGATTATTTTTCTAGAATATTTATTGTTTTATGTGCTGCTGTACAGTAACATCTTTGCATATGATTTTCAGTTTTACGGAGAGATGTTTGTATGTTGTTATAAGTGTCATTTTGGTACGTATTCATCTATTGTAGATATTTCAGACCTTCCCAGTGACATATATACAGCAAATGAAGTGCCCGCAAACGATCACAGTGGAAAATAAAATTAATACCTCAGCGAACAAGTATGCTATATTTCGTGTGTTTCATAGAAGTTATCGTTTGTCATAACTTCGCTGATATCGGAACACTCAGCTCTCCTTTTCACGTAACACTGTGAGAGTTATGTACTACTAGGAATGAATTGTATCTTGCGAAATATTGTATGGTTTTATTAGCAAAATATTGTAGCGTCAACCAGTTATCGTAACGATTCCAGTTGACGATCACTTACACTAAATTTGTAACAAGCTACTCAACCACTACTTTAATGTGCATTAAGTTTCCTCCTATACTGTAAACAATTAAGCGATTAATACGTACTTTAACTTACTTTAACTTGCCCTGACTTCATTTATGCTTGGAGGTTACTATATAAATACATACATTTTTGAAGGCTGAATACACCCAAAATGATACTATTTTGATGTATATATTTTTGATGGTACATGTTTCCACATTTAAAAGGTCAGCATCGGTCAAAAAATTGATGGAAACAGTTAGAAGAAAAAGAAATTACAGTTCATCGTTCAGCTTTTTTACCATAAAATATGTAATTGTTTTACCAAGAAGCTTCAGAATAACCTATTGAAATACTTTAATATTTTCTTCGGGTACATACAACACTACTTCTCGTAACTGCACTGATGTTTTACATTTAACAATTCATCATGAATCTAGATTGATATTGAAAAAGAAATCAAAAATTATCTGTCGGCGTTAGACTAGAACGTTTGTAGGTCCGATGAGACAGAAAGATTGCATTGGTTTAATTGCATTGAATTTAAACATTTTATATATCTCATTCTTTACACAAATTTTATGAAACTGACGCGTATGAAAACACTATCGGACTTCTAATCAGAATTATTAATATTGTAGACATGAACAATTAACGTTATCACGAATATATTAGCCAACATGATACTGAATTTTAGATAATATTTAGACTACACAATAAATTAATAAATACGTGGTATCAGCTTTAAGTCGGAACTCAGATTTAGTAGTTATGTAAAGAGAACGGCAGAGACAGAGTCATTACGTAAACTGCAAATATTGATACGCATATCGATTTTTCGTTCTAATTTGGAGACTGTTTCAAACTGCGGTAAATTACGAGCTGTCGAAAAGAGGCTTTCACTTCGCCGAATGTAACGCAAAACAAATTCCACATGCCGTTCGGACGAGTTTTCAAAATATGTTTAGCAATATGCATCTGTTTAAGGGCCATTTAAGCCTTTAATAGATGACTTTTTATTTAAATGTATAAAAATACCACGATTAATGTGTAGTGCGTATATACTGAGAAAAATATGGAAAACAGTCCGTAAAATTATCATGCACTACTAGCAACAAAAAGTTCATAGCTGGTCAGCTATATAGTGCTTCCATGATGTACCCGATGTAGTAAATATCAGTATTATTCCTCTTAGATTTCCTAAAGTAACTCATAATGCAACAGTAGTATGTAATCTTGACTAATTCTCTTTTAATTTATTTTATCGTATATTCTCCAGCGCACTGGCCTCGTTTCATTTCGTATTTTTTAAGTCTATTATTCCATTTAAAAGTAATACATTTAAAAACTTTTCTACATCAGTGACTTCTATCAAACTGATCCATAGAGAACAACTTTCTGGATTGTCTACAACATTTAACAGCTAACTAACCATATGGCGAAAGAAGTCTTTGAATTCTGATATCGGCAGAGTAAAATACCATCGATTTGTGAGATGGTTATTACAGAACAGATAGGAGAGTGTAGTTTCTTTGATAAATGGATCAAGTGTATAAGTATCATAAGTTGGTGGTAGAACGTATAGCTGCATCTGGTGGAATTCCTGCATACAGTTTCCTGTGTCTCTATCGAAATGTCAAGGCCTACGTGGGCTCAAAGGGTGGCAAATAGCGTACAATTGTATGTGTAGTAATCACTTGTACCTCCGATTGTTCCACAGACAGATAAATGAGAAATTAAAAGAAAAAGATTAAACAGAGAAGCCAACATTTCACTATAACAGTAAACCAGCTTGTCAGCAATGACTGTTCTGAATAAAATTTTCGGAGATCCTCGCCCTGCGAACTATATAGAGGCGAGTGAATGGATTGAATATAGTAGAAACGTATCCGTTAGAGTCTTCATAAGACCTTAAACAAAAGTGTGTCGAGATACGTTTCACAATTTCGACTAATCAGCTTGTTCCCGTGTTCATCGTTTCCTAGCCCTTCCCCAATATATTAAGTATCACAAGGGAACGAATGAAAATAGGAGTTTAACGACTCGCCACGTCATTGGTTATCTATGTTTTCACAGGGAGCCATTTCTGTTGCACGGTTCTCTCATCACTTCGATTGATGTAACCACTTAATTGTCTGTTAGTATGTGAGTATTTAATTCTCACTGTTCGTCATTTTTCCTTTATTTTCATTTCCAATACAAAAAAGTGTCAAATCTCCAACTCCTCAAAAATTCCTTACAGGTTGCGTTGAGGATCATTTTTCTGAAATCGGCCCTCGTTTCGCATTTCATAAATTGTTGTAATTTTCGCTTATAATGTATGATTGTAATTTTCGTTACATCCATATGCACGTTGAAAATAAAGCGAGGCAAACGCTGGAGAGAGTATGTTTTCGTGTATTATATCGTAAAAAAAATTCATTTTGAACCTGAAAGGTTATGATTGTGTTTCTGTATGAAGCCAGATCATAGCCCTACTTTCTTAAATATGATTTACATATATTTCCAAAGAATGCATTTGTGTAAATGAGAGCTATGTTTAACATCGAATATAAATGTTAGGAACTATTTCTTGAAAGTATTTGATGAAGCTTAGATGATATATGCGATGAGAATGGGAACTACTGGAATATGATCTTAGAACAGATTGCTGAAGACACATTAGTTAAGGTAACCAATGTATAGATAGTGAATCAAGTCATAGAGAAAAACAGTTCGACAAAAAAAATAATAAATAAAAAAAACAAATAAAAAAATTAAAAATAAATAAAAAAAGAAGAAGAGTCAGTTTAATAAGGACACTTCCTGAGAGTGAAGGAATCTCGAACAGTGTAAGAGTGGGAAAAGGTATGCCAAGGCTAGACTCCACTTGATGTTTGAAATACATTGTTGTACAGCAACGAAGACCGACTACGTAGAAAGCTGCATGCCTTCGGACTGAGGACCTCAACACACAGTTCTCAGTTCTTTCCGTTTTAGCATGTTATTTTTATGTCTGAGAAATCGAAGATTGTTTCACTTCATTAAGGCACTGTGCCTGTAAACAATAAAAGTACAGGGCTATGTTCAGGGCCGTATTTAGGGTATGCGACGCCCCTGGGCAGTAATTAATTTTACCCCCCCCCCCCCCCCTCTCCTTCCTAGCATCCGGGATTCACTATATATGAAATTAAAAAACACCTCTCTGGATACGCTATTGCTACGCCACTATCAGCTGCGCGGGAGTAGCCGAGCGGCCTCCCGCGTCGGAGGTTCGAGCCCTCCCTCGGGCATGTGTGTATTTATTGTACTTAGCTTAGTTTAACTTATTTTAAGCAGTTTGTAAGACTAGGGACTGATGACGAATGTAGTTTGGTCCCATAGGATTAAAAACATTTGAATACACTATCAACACAACAACCTGAATTTTGAAATTTATTGTCACAGTCGAATCTCTGAATAATGATGATTCAATTAACATTAAAATAATATTTAAAAAAATGTAGATGGCAAATTTTTGCGCCCCCAAAATTTTGCCACCCTGTGCAGTTGCACATGTTGCACCTACCTAAATACTACCCTGGCTATGTTTCATTTAATTTTTACTAGTGACTCATAAAAGATCTGTTAATATTTAGTTTGTGCCTAAAAGAAAAAGAATGAATTCCAATGTCTAAAAAATGCTCTTGTGTGTATGTTAGTTGCTAGTATTGTAAAATACTGTAGCTTGAAAATTTATCCTAGTTAAAGACTGATATGAGTGGATCAGTAACGCAAGTCCTTCCACAAGAGGAACAGGAACGTCCAGTTTCACCTGGCAGGTCATGCTGCTAGCGTGTCACACAGGGAAATTAGTCTCCCGTCTTCTACGGTATGAGATTCGTTGGCTTAGATTAACTTAAGTCAAGTAGATACATCATTTCGAAAAATGAAAGCTTAGGGTTTAACTTTCCGTCGACAGCTTGGCCATTAGAGACGTAACTCGCGCTCGGATTTTTTACTAAGGTGGAGAAGGAAATGAACTGATGCGTTTCAAAGGAACCATCGCGGAGTTTGCCTGGAGTGATTCAGGGAAATAACGGCAAACCTAAATCTGGATGGCCGGAGGTAGATTTTAACCACCGTCCTCCAGAATGGGATTGGGCCATCTTACTGGATGTATTACGTTTGATGCGAATGTATGTTTCTCTTATGGAATATCTAAAACAATTTTTTGTCAGTGGTTTTGGAGTCTAAGCAGATTTGGTCCTTGTCATCCTGCTTCAAATAATACGATTTGTATGTGGGCAAGAAATGTATATTCTGCTAGCAACCAGAATACGGTAAAGTTTGTTCTCATGTGATTTCTTTAATTTAATGTTTTAAGATGATTATGTCTTAGGGGCAATTTATAGTCATTGTCTCGAAGAGTGTCGCGTTGTGGCATCTGTACACAATGGAGTGTTAAATATATTTTTGTTATGTCATTAATTTCATAAACTTAATGCTACATCAATTATCTAAGTGCCATGTTTTGTCTCTCTGAAATTTCCATGACATGGTATACATCAACCAGTGAAATTAAATATTTACCCACAATAAAGACCGTTTTGGTTGCAGTGTGTTTTATTTATCTCTAATGACGTCCTTTAGCGGGGCATCCTCAAATTATTTGCGTGACAGCTCTTGTTAAGGAAATTTAACATCGGCATTGTTCCTTTCACATCATTACCGAGTCTGATCCATCTCGAAGTCTCGTTACTCAATCATTTGTGGGGGTATGAAGAAATCAAATGTTTGTATAGCTTATGGGATTAACTACGGGGTCATCAGTCCCTAAACCTACAAATTACTTATGAGCTAACTAATACTAAGGACGGCAAAAATATCCATGCCCGAAGGGGGATTCAAACCCCCTACCGTAGTGGCCGTGTAGACCGTGACTGGAGCGCCTCAGACCATTCGGCCACCGCGGCCGGCTACTAAGAAATCCAGAAATACAATAAACCTTCAAACACCGCAAACCGACGTACGGTGTCACACCATGGAGAGTGCCTTGTAAACTTTGTTTACCATGTATAGTATCTGCTTAGCACAAAATAAGTCACCCCCACTCCGTTTTGTAACTTTTTGTAAGATAACCTGAGGATGGTCTGCAAAAGGACGAAACGCCTCATTAAATAATAATGAAACACCCTGCAACGAAGACGGTTGTTATTGAAAAAATACTTGAAATTTCTTGTTATGTATTCGAAAACGGATCTGTATTTCAAATATTCAAATGTTTGTATAGCATCAGTCCCTATACTTACGAACTATTTATGAACTAACTAATACTAAGGACGACACAAATATCCATGCCCGAGTGGGGATTCAAACCCCCGACCGTAGTGGCCGTGCAGACCGTGACTGGAGCGCCTCAGTCCCCTCGGCCACCGCGGGCGGCGATCAGTATTGCAGCTGAAAGTTTCCTGCGAAGTTGTCATTCACGCATTTTTTAATTTATTTACTGGAATCCGCAAACTAAGTGAGTGTTTTGTGGGATGTAATTCTGTGACTCTATTGTGACAGATTTCTTAATATATTTTGGATATATGGATTTTTATTACATTTTGCTCATAATTCTGCAACAATTTTGCCGACGAATTGATATAGTTAGCAGTAGTGTTACAAGATTATGTTGCGGGTGGGCTGACTAAAATTGATTACGGTCACTGGGAGTGGAAGCGGCTGGTTTCACTGGGGAGTCGCGCGTTCCATCACGGCAGACGTTAATCACCGGCGCTGGGGCTGGCGTTTCGGTGTCGCCGCAATAATTCATTATCAGCGATAGGGCGCCTTATCCCGCGGCTGCATTAGCGCCGGGGTCGCGTGACCGCGCCTAGCGGCTGAAATATTTAACGCGCCCATTCCGTGCCGCGGCTGCCAGCCAAAAATGTTGGCCCTGCCCGCAACCGCTCCACAGATAGCGCCGCGCGTCGGCCCGGGCTGCTTCTTATTGCATTCCGCCGCAACCAGACAAGCGATGCCAAATAGCCCCGAAGTAAAAATCACGTCCTGGTAAAAATAAGCCAATTTACGGTATCTCAATGATTACTGTAATTTAGATCTTCAAAAATGTTCAAATGTTTGTAAAGCTTATGGGACTTAACTACGGGGTCATCAGTCCCTAAACTTACAAACTACTTATGAACTAGCACGGCACAAATATCCATGCCCGAGGGGGGATTCGAACCCCCGACCGAAGTGGCCGTGCAGACCGTGACTGAAGCGCCTCCGTCCCCTCGGCCACCGCGGCCGCCTTTAGATCTTCACTGAGGAACAAGAACACAAGTATACCACCGCAATGACGTTACAATTCTTGATTGTATTAACCCCGTTGGCACTGTTCAAAATGTTCAAATGTTTGTATAGCTTATGGGACTTAACTACGGGGTCATCAGTCCCTAAACTTACAAACTACTTATGAACTAACTAGTACTAAGGACGGCACAAATATCCATGCCCGAGGGGAGATTCGAGCCCCCGACTATAGTGGCCGTGCAGACCGTGACTGGAGTGCCGCAGTCCCCTCGGCCACCGCGGCTGGCCGTTGGCACTGTAGTGACACTATTGCCCTCGAATACTCGGAATCTGCACCAAATCACGTTCAGTAACACTCTCGGTCATCAGCAAAAACAGGCAACTGTGCCATTTGCAGACATAACGTTGCATTGCACCATATGCTACGTTTAATTTTCATTTATTTTATTTATTCATATATATATATATATATATAGTAAGGCCTTCAGGCCCTCTCTTACACCTAACCAGCCTAACCAGCCGGCCGCGGTGGCCGAGCGGTGCCGGGCGTCGTGGCTTAGCGCGCCCGGTCAGAGGGGTAAACGCCCTCTGTAATAAAATAAAATAAAATAAAATAAAAAGCTGAGCCAAATATACAATGAACAATCAAGAACGAATCGAAACAACGACCTCAAAGCATAGATATACGTGAAATATATATATATAAAATAAAAAATAAATAAAACGGTGGGCGGCGCGCCAGACACGTTCTGCACGGCCACTACGTCAGGGGTTTGAATCTCCCCTCGTGCATAGATATTTCTGCTGTCCTTAGTATTAGCTAGTTCATCTACATCTACATCTGCATTGGATACTCTGCAAATCACAATTACGTGCCTGGCAGAGGGTTCATCGAACCACCGTTATACCATTTATCTCCCAATTCCACTCTCGAAAAGCGCGCGGCAAGAAAGAACACCTGAATCCGTTCGAATTCTGATTTCTCGTATTTTATTCTGATGGTCATTTCTACCAATGTAAGTGGGAGTCAACAATATATTTTCGCATTCGGAGGAGAATGTTGGCGATTGGAGTTTCGTAAGTAACCCATGCCGCAGCGATAAGTGCCGTTGTTGTAATGATTCCCATCCTAGATCCTGTACCATTTCCGTAACGCTGTCTCCCCTGTATCGTTACAATACGAAACGAGCTGCTCTTCTTTGGACTCTTTCGATGATAAGTAGTTTATAAGTTTAGGGACTGATGACCCCGTAGTTAAGTCCCATGAGCTCTACAAACATTTAAACACTTTTTACACCTAACCAGGCATTCTACATATTTTACATTTCCAATATTACAGAAGTTATATTAGATGTAAAAAAATTAAAATTTTCAATCAGTACAAGTAACAAACGGACATAAGCACAATTTATATTTGCATTTCATAAATAAGAAGAGTGGCAAGTATTACAGTATGGAAAGGTTTTAATTACGGCTGCTAGAAGCAATGGGCATGGAGGAAGGGGTGGGAAAGGGGAAGAAGAAATGAGTGTAATAATACATACGGAGATATAACTGAAGAGCATATTATGGTGAAAGAGGAGGAAGAGAAATAATGGAGAGAAAGCCATTGATTTTACGATCACACAGATAGAAACTTGACTGTATACGTGAATTTTGGCGAGAGTTTTAAGAGGCTGCCGTAAAGAAGTGTTTCAACTTTTTCTTAAACGTAGCAGAAGACTGAATCGTGCGAAGAGAGCAGGGCAGCTTGAGTTTGCAAATGTTTCAGTTTTATGAACAGGCACATCTAGGGTTAATATTGTGATGGAACGAAAGATGGTTAAACTCTTTCTGAGGCGAGGTACAGCGGTGCTCGGTCACTGAACAGTCGATGGAGGAGGCACAGCGTGTTGTAATCGCATAGTTTCTCTGGCCGTCGCACCCTAATTGGGTATGTGAAAACTAATATGGTCATATCAAATATACCGTACTCATGCATTCATTGTTAACTCTATCCGTTTTGTATTTTCGCTATTTGTACCATGCTGAATCATACCTCAATAGTGAAGGTTTGATAGAACGAGTGATTGGATTAGTTTGCATTTTATATATTGTGGAAATATGTTACGAAATTTTTTAAGGTCGAAGAGGCAGGTGGAGGTCTTCCTGCATACAGTAATGTATTATCTGCCCAATTTAAATGTTTCACTGAAATAAAATAGCAAGATCTCAATACGTAGGCGGGAAAGTTTACGTCATTCGGCGACGTCAGTGTAGCATCACATTTTCAATCAACAGAACCCAAAACTCTCTGCCTATAGTAAACAAAACTGATGCTGATGCATGAAGTGGTAAAAACAACGTGGAAGAAATCCATGATCGTTATTTCATCGATGCACCAAATCGCTCGATGCGTAACGTTTGGTGCGAATGTATGTTACTCTTATGGAACGTCTAAAAATGTCTTTTGTCGATGTTTTTGCTGTCTTCGCAATGTGGATAGCATGTTAAGTCCTTGTCAGCTTGTTTCAAATGCTAGGATTTGTAAGTGGTCAAGAACTGTGTTTTCTCTAGCAACTAGATTATGGTAAAGTTTGTTTTTCTGGCGCGTTTTACTTTAATGTTTTAGGATGTTCATGTCATAGGGGCAATTTGTAATCATTGTCACCAATTTTCTCGCCGAATGGCATGTGTACCCAATAGAGTGTTAAAATTTGAAATGCAAATATTTGTTTATGAAAGCCGTCTCTACAACCGAATAATACAAGTTTAGTTTGCCACACGCACTTCGCCTTTATCTTCATTGGCATTTTTGTGTGAGTGCTAGTCTAGATGTGCTAGTGTTTTGGTTACATTCGGTTGTTTTGTTTCTGTCCTTTATTCCATTGGCTTTTTCGTTTAGTATTTCACCACTAGCCACATGCCATTTTGTTTGGCATGTGCCTAGTGGAAATAAAGGACAGAGACAATACAACCGAAAGTCACCAAAACGGCAGCACCTCTAGACCAGCATCGACAAGAGAAAAGAAAATGCCCTAAAAACAAAGGCGAAATACATATGGCAAATAACTTGTATTATTCAGTTGCATAGACAGCTCACATAAATAAATATATGCATTATAATATAAAAAACAACTGTGGGAAGGAAGGGCAAAAAAGAGGAGAATTAAAGAGAATTAAAAATATTTTCAGGATTTCATGAATTTCATGACCTTAAGGGTGATTCAATGATTATATATTTGCCATGCTTGGTACATTTGCAATTTCCTGTAATACATCCGAAAATGGCTCAGTATTTGATTTACATTCAGTTCTATCCCATGGTGTGATACTGTGTTCCAATATATAATGCGAAAGTTACTTTTCAAGAGTAATATATCAATGTCATAATTTGAAACTGTATTTCAGTTTCACTTTGGTGTTGTACTGCCTGAAAGAGAAAGTTACTTTTGAATGTCAAAACGTGACATTAGTCAGCTCTGCGCATTGTTCTCTTCCACTTAGTTTTAACTACTTCATCGAAATCCCACATCAGCACGTTGATGATTTTCCGCACTGATGATTGGAAATGTAATAATACGCTGGCGTCACTGAAATACGTATTTCCCCCTCCTATAGTATTGGTAACATTTTTTTCTTTCAATTGGAATGTCATGTCTGGGCGAATGCAAAGTTTTACATCGAAATTACGTATATCGTTGGTTTTTTATGGTCAAGCATTATTCTAACCCTGGTTTCGTGCGGTTCCCAGCGTTTGAGGTCAGAGGTGTGCTTTGTGAGAGGGAGGGAGTTAATGACGGGATGACGAATCGGCAAAATCACGAAAGAAAATTGTCAGGAAGGTAAATTTACGGATCCATAGAGAAGTTATCTGCTTTCCGTAAATTTTATTAATACACTGCTGATGGGATTCGTCAGTGCAACAAAATATTTCATAGAGCCATATTTTCACAGTGAAAAGATTATTTACAAATTCATTTAGCTAATCATATTGCAGAATTACGTAATTTTAGTGACTAAAACAAAAATCTAAGATTTTTATTAATGCACCGCTTTTTCTTCCATTTTAGCCCTGCACCGATTTTAGTAGTAAAGGCAAAACAGAACCGCAAAGCATGTGAAAAATGAATATAGGTATTGAAAAGGAAGGCAAGAACGGACTGGAAATCTGCCAAAATATTGTTTCATCAATACATCTGGTCGTGGATATCTGGGCCCTTCCTAATGGGAAAGAAACGTAAAAAGCGAGTTCTTCGAAATGCGGATTCTTCCAGGTGTTGCAGATACAGCGAGAGTGTCATTATGTTTAAAGAATAATCCGCCAGTCACTCAGAACCTACATCTAAAGCATACAGACGTGGACCATTATAAGAAGTGGTGCCGACGGGCTTACGCAGAATGCTCAGGATTAGACCTGTTAGATACAGCACCCTTATTACGGCCAGTTAAGCAACAGCCTGTAGCTTGAAACCGCATCTGATCTTACCAAAACATTTCCTGGTTCTTTCGTAGAACAAAAAATAGTCTCATCAACAGTACAGTCATTGTAAATGGGGTACAATCTAAATTTGAACGGGGTAGTGATAGGCTACTATATAGGCCTGCTAAAGCCTTCCTCGATATGAAACTTTCTAAAATGAGTAACTTAGAATTTTACCTCTCTTGCCGGCCGCGGTGGCCGAGGGGACTGAGGCGCTCCAGTCACGGTCTGCACGGCCATTACGGTCGGGGGTTCGAATCCCCCCTCGGGCATGGATATTTGTGCCGTCCTTAGTATAAGGTAGATGATAAGTAGTTTGTAAGTTTAGGGACTGATGACCCCATAGTTAAGTCCCATAAGCTTAACAAACATTTTTTGACCTCTCTTGTAACTAATAATCTCCAGTCCACATTATATAGTTTAGTCCTTTGATATATTCCATAACTTACTTCCATCATTTATTTTCCTAACTTATAATTTTACATCACTCGTAAGTGGTAATCTCAATACCACATTTTTTATGTCTTCTATTTAACTTTAAAGGAATTTTATAAATGAAAAGGATATTTTCTTAGGATCATATTTGTTAAAAAAAAGGAAGTAGTTCGGCATTAACATACCTCTTATGTAAAGGAAGAACATTTTTTGGAAGATCGCTTCCCTCTAAAATATCTGTTCTGTACTAGACCTTCTCCAGTCAATGGAGAATGGAAATGATCAAGAAAAGCTGAAACAGAGGCGGAACTTACGCACAAAACTGGGAACTGGACTGTTATATCGTGGATACTAAATTCATATTAAACTATGGAGCGGTTCATAAGCTCTTTCATCATTGCCCTCGGTAAGGCAGCCAGTGTCACCTTCAAACCAAAAACATAAATTTTGGCGACCTGAATGTACTCTGGTAAGTGTGGTACAATCCTTACTTCTCTAAAGACTCCAAAGAAGACCTTCATCGTAGTACGTCTCCAGGCTAGACGTGTTGAATGACAACATAAACATAATAGAAATCACAGGGAGTCAGAAGGCTTGGTACAAGGCTTCAGATTCTGTGCTCATATGACCAAATGGTAGAGATGAAGAGCCGCAGTCTTTCAAATTCGAAATTATAATCTGTAATTCGAACCTGGTGTGTTATGTACAAAACGGAGTGACTACACTTTGTATTCTGTACGGGTCCATACTTACAAACGTTATGAGTTACAAATATATGAAGACAACTGGAAAATTTTCTAACTATATGTCCTAAGAGTAACACGGTAAGATGTAGCTTGCGAGTAACCTAAAGGAAAACAGAAGTTGACAATTTTTCACATCAACAGAACGTACTCCTGACCATTTTACGATGTAGATTGTATTGCAGCATCAATATAGACAACGTAATTAAAACTTCAAGATCAGTTTTAATGTTGTAATTAAGCGGACGATTAATAATAATCTTGTTTACAGACCACATACAACCAATGGGCAAAAATCAGATGAGTACCACCAAACGAGTTTTGCCGTAGTCAGTTTCAAACGGAGCAAGCGGGTCAATTAGAAAGTCTTAATAAATATCAGTACTTTAAGATTAAGTAGGGGAAAAAACCGTAAATAAGATTTGAATTATTTATCTATAAGCGATTCTGACGTTTACAGAAAAGGGGGATTAAAAATATTCGCGATCTATAGTACAATAATAAATCAACTACTTCGTTTTCAATTTGTTATTCACGTGGAATTCGTAAAAAAGCAGTTTTCGATGAAGCTCCATTACCGCCTTATTTCAGTCACGTTAAGTTATTCATTTGGAGTGTTGTAATAAATTTGTATTTGCAAACGCATTAAAATAATTTTAAAAAATCAGGTGCTTTATTCACATTTATAAATGATTTTGTGCTAATATTAATCTGACCTACTCTTATGGGAATAAGTGCGAGATGAAATGGTGAAACAGACGTGCGGTAGAAATGTAATAGCGTCGCTGTGAACAAGATATTAGTTCGTAAATACATCTGATGTGGTAAAAGTAACTAATAAACGTTTAATTGCTTAATATAGATTTTCCACCACTACTGATTACACTAATCTAGAAATTGCAATCACAGTACACCACAGAGTAAAATGTCAATTTGATTACTACACCGATAAGTAACTGTATTGCCATGAATTCAGTGGCAATAATGTATAATTGAAAAATAAATAAATAAATAAATAAAAATAAAAACCCTGTTCCGAAAGGTTCCTAGAAGAACAAATGTCATGTGCGCTTTATTTACTTACTGTATTATTCATATCATTCAATATATCGTCAGGTATACACAAAGACAAAGTTGGAACTGAAAATTTATATGTTTACATATTCACCTCTGAGCAAGCGTCATATTAGACAACTGTCGTCGTACAGTGCACAGTAAATTTTTGAATATCCCACCATCGACGTAAGAACATTTGCGAACTCTTTAAAATAATAATGTTTCTGGTTTGAATATTTCTTCACGTTCCCTGACTGTGGCAACAGCGTCCATGATGCGACGAAGCTTTTTTGTAACGGATACGATAATAGTTTAGAACTGAATTCGTTAAAAATTAACTTTTTTCAAATACTTACTATCTGTTATATATGCGTAAATGTGTAAACCTGACAATGTACTGAATATCTTTTTCTTCTCCGAAACCATTCGGTATATGGCAACAGGTACATGGAGGTATTTTTATCTTATTTTATTTTATTTATTTGTTCTGCAGGTGAGATGTCCCTTTGCATCCTTCCTTAAATATGAACAACTCCTCCTGGGGTTCCCTACATTTGCTATACCAGTCGGTATATCGAGCCTGCGACGGTTAATGTCAAAATTTTTCCACTTAGCATCGTCATTGAGTAAAACTCCAGTATGGCTTCAGTTGCAACTCATTATTGTTTTTAGTTGTAGACATTTAGAAAGGAATTTAACATAAATGTTGCGACAATGACTCTATATTTTATGTTATTGTGTTATTAGCTTCATAATCTCTGTATAACATTCGCCAATTTAAACTGATGTATTGAGTTTAGAAATTTTAAGATTGTACTTAAGCGCCTTCTTTAGTTCTACAGTGAAAAATTTTATCTTGCACAGTTTCTTCCTTGCCCTCCTGTCCCCCTTTGTCTCCTATACAAATTCATCTAGAAACTAAAAGTATTCCTAAGATGTTACAGGGCTATAAGTCTATGCAGACATTCACAGATTTATAAAACTTTATTTTGCCCAGATGTTCGTCATTTACAATATATTGAGAGAGTGTTCCTTTCTATTTCTTGCAGTTACATGTGAAAGATGATACATTTTCATGTTTTCTATTTTAATACAAGCTGGTTCAAATATATTCTTATCTTTGTATATTTATTATTGCTGAACGATTATAGTAGTAGCGTCAGACTAAGTTATATATGCGTCAATAATATACAGATTTTAGCAATAACTGCAGATCTAGTAGATGTGTTAATTAGATTGACACTTTTTCTCCGTCATTTCGGACACAATGTTTGTGTCTACAGTGGTCTTGAAGGGAAACATTTGCAATGTCATGAATGAATGAATGAAAAGTCACTGAATATTTGTGCTTACAATAACAAAGAGAATTTCCGTCAGATCACCACATTTCTGTATGAATGCTTTATTATATGCTACATAACGTCTTTTAGTTTGCTAAGACCGACCACTGAAGATGTCTTGCAGTATATTGGTTAGATTAGATTTGATTAGGTGTACTTTTCGTTCCAACTAATCCAAAATGAGGAGATCCTCTTGGATGAAAAACATATCAGAAAATAAGATCCACAATAAATACTTACAAAATGAGATCACATATCCTTAACGTAATTGCCCTTGTGGAAGTGGAATCGCTAATAAAAACTAATATATACCATTATTTACATGGAAAAGGATATAAAAATTATTAATGCATTCTAACTGTTGAATATACTAGGTGCTAATGCCCTATTCCGAGAGGTTCCCTGAAAGTAAAAATTTATTGTTATTTACTTTTGTATTATTCCATAAATCGTGAGGTATACACATAATGTAATTACTGTTTATTTTTACCCAGTATTTTAAATTAGTACACTAATGCTTCAAGGAAAAATAGAAGGTAAGCATACCTTCCTTATTTTCTGTTAGTATCAGAAGTATTCACAGATTCCTGGGTCCATCAGTTTCTTCTGTTGTGATAACATCAGCGCGCCATTAATTTAAGACTGTAATAATTTACACCCAATGCCCAATCGTATTTGCGTTCATGCTGTAAAGGATAAAACTATATCTACTACAGGTTTTCAATTATCAGCGAGACCTAATCATGGGAAGGGAGAGCAAAACCGCTTTTCACAGTTACGTCAACAGCGAAATGTGTTTGAGGTGGAGTGCAAGCTCGTAATCCACAAAAATTGTGATGGAAATGAGCCATTGAACAAATCTCACATTCAAAGTAAGCTGTTTTTGGATTCACAGAAAACAAATAGGGTGGCCAGACAGAGAACTGAACACCGCTAGATCTGATTGTGAGTCCAAAAAGACACCAACCGCCATCTTTCTCGGTGATCTCTTCTTGAAATGAGAGGAATATTTGTCAGAGTATTTTGAGATAGAGGACATTTGAAAGAAGTGATATCATTAGTCTTTATTTATATATCTTGAACGCATGTCCACAGTCGAAGGTTCTCTATTGAGTTTCAGCTGATGCGAGAAGCCAAAAAAAAGTCTTTCCCCAATGAGACGTTTGTTTGTTTTTAACAAACAGGTAAAGAGAAAAAATTAAACGAGGGACCACCAAGTTAGAGCAATTCTTTACGTCTACCTACATATAGTGCGGAGCTTAACCTCAAGTCATCAGAATTACTGCCATGGCACTCCGTTCCACTGCAGGAAATATGCGCTCCCTGTGTGGCATAGCTCCATCCAAATATTAAAAAATAACTTACCAAAAGAAACTACATGACTGATCGATGGATCTCTGAAACCGACACACATTGAAAAGGTTTATTACACATCATTACACACCTAGTTGCAGACGTAGAAAGCAACAATGTTGAAATAAATCATTTACACTTCCTACGCGGCTTTCCACCACCAATATCTACATTGAATTCCATAAGACGTTTCCTACGTGAAACATGAGCGCTGTATCCCCACTTGTCGCCAGAGAACACTTGCACGACCACGTTCAAACGTCTGCGATAATCAGGAGGTGTTTGTCACAAGGAGGTGCATTAAACTATTCCGGGTGGAGATCGTTCATACTGCTAAGGAAGGGTGTTTGTAAATTCCAGAACAATTTCTCCAAATAGAGATATTCCAAAGAATCGGAAAAATGCGACACCAGAGGAGAACGAACAATAGATCACTTACGCTAATGTCAATGCTTCCTTGTATCATGTGGTGATGATAACTTTATGTAAATTACATAAACTGTTAACTATACAAATTGATATTTTAGCAGTGTCAGATAATATTGTACAGAAATGGAATGTAGAGGTTTATAGCCTGCTACTTCTCTGTCTAGTGTAAATAAAATCTTTCACGATCTGCGAATAAGGTTTTCTTCAGACATGTCACATTAAATCGCAGCAATATATTTTTCAAAGTTCATTTTATGCGAAAATTATATCTGACGTTTGTTTATCTTGGCGCTATGCTTCCACATCATTACAGTTTCATTTCCTGTTCTGTTCTCGTATTTAACTGTGTATAAAGACTTCAGTGCATCTATAGTTATTCTGATCTTGTCTTCATTGTATACTGTTGCTGAGATGTGATATTAGTGATGTTTCAAACTTTGTTGTTTACAGCGAGCATTTAAAAAACGGCTGTAAGCGACTCCTTATCTTGTGCACTAACACTTGCATAAACATACTAGTTTACAACAATTATCCATCCCTGTGATACACCTACACTCCAAAATATATGAAACAATTTTAATGTTTAACCCGATTTAATTAGAATAGTTCCAAAGAGAGAAAACTTAAAACAAGCGTGAAAATCATGCTATACCGTATCGATTATTGAACTGTGAGATCCTAGTTTCATTATTTCGAACTGTAACAGAAAACAGCTTAGTTATGCTGTAAACCCGAAAAAAAGTCTTTCATTGATTGCAGCGAAGTGCCATAAATGTGGTCAGTTACAAATGGCAGATGAACTATATTACGACGGCTAGGGCTACATTGTGAGTTACACATTAAGTAGACCGGTCATGGACATTGGACAATATGACTGTATTAATGTGTAAAACCATAGCCGTCGTATTACGATTAATACATACGATCACTATATTTGCCATCACGTAAATCTTGATGCAATTTTTTTGTTGTTATAACACATTCCTTATTAATTGTGTACACCCTGTACGACGTAGCTTTAGCTGTTTTGTTGCACTCGAATCGGAAAAAATAGGTTTACAAACTTAGCACAAGTGGTCGTAAGTTAATATTGAACAATCTTTAACAGTTAACGGAGATACCATACGCACCGATTTCTGCGTTTCCTCCCGCACCACTAGAGACGTTTGTTGCAGAATGTCACACTTTTTTTTTAATGCTACGTTTTTTCATGTTACTTTATTAGGCAGAAATGTCAGTTCGGTAGTAATTGCATTGGACTCTGTAGGGATCATTCTCCATTGGTCTCAAACTTTTCTATACTCGAACCGATTCCTACTCGCTTTTGTAATATTAAACATACGAACATACCACTTTATTTTCAGTGGCAAATCCATATTATTTAATTTAACTCGCACCGCAGCAAGGCGCTTTAGCGCGCACGCCATTCTGGCGCGGGCAAAATTTTCGAGAGTGCAAATTTCGCACAGAATGGCGAGGAATCTCGTCATTGTGTCAAAGACACAACATAAGACCTCGACAGACAATAAAAATTCAATCAGTTTTTTAAAAATTGAATAAATATGCTTTAAATCGCCAACATTGTCGCCAGATAAATACGAGGTTTGGAACTTACATAATGTGAACTGTTTAAAAAAAAAATGTTCAAATGTTTTTATAACTAATAAGACTTAACTGTGGCGTTATCAGTCCCTAAACTTACAAACTACTTTTGAACTAACTTATGCCGCGCGGGAGTAGCCGAGAGGTCTGGAGCGCCACGTTACGGATCGCGCGGCCTCCCTCGTCGGAGGTACGAATCCTCCCTCGGGCAAGGATGTGTGTATGTTCTTAGGCTAGTTTAATTTAGTTTAAGTAGTTTGTAACACTAGGGACCGATGACCAATGTAGTCTGGTCCCTTACGATTACAAACATGTCTTCTTTCTAACTTATACTAAAGACAGCACAAACATCCATGACCAGCGGGGGATTCGAACAACCGACGGGGAACGGCTTCGCGCATCGGAACGTAGCGCCTCAATGTGCTCGGCAGCTCCGCAGCGGCGGCAACTATTTATTCACAACCGATACAAAAGCGTTACATGTTTACACCTTTTACTGTTCTTCAGTCACTAGAGTTGTGTACAACGCGTTGGCAGCGATGTGGATGGCGTAATATGCCTGTTCTGGCGATTGGAGCGGTCTAGTGCCTCTCGAATCTCTGGAATAGTTCTGAAGCGAATGCCATGAAGTGGTTCCATCTACGGAATCAAATCAAAGTCAAAGGACTTAACTCCGGGGAGTATGGTGGATGGTAAAGTACTTCCCAGTCGTATCGACCGAACAGAGCAGTTACAACTGCGCTGTATGCGCCCGCGCATTGTCGTGCAAAATGATGGGACGGTTGCAAACAAAGTGTTTGCCACTTCTTTTGCAAAACTGATAGCAGCTAATGCTCCAAAACGTTCCATGGAGGAACGTATTGCTCTAGGATAACACCATTAAGTCGTACACGAGAATCACCATAACTTTCACCATACTGGGGCTCTGACGCAATTTAGACCCATAATGACGCCATTCGTTGGATTGGTGTTTCCGTTTTGGCTCGTACGATGTGGCCCATGTCTCATCCATTGTTACGATACGGCATAAGAAAGCCTCTGCTTCGCGCTCATTGAGCTCCAAGTGCGTCTGAGCAGCGTCTGAGCAGCATCCAATTTTGCATTTCTGTCATTTCATGCGGAACCCCATCGTGATGCAATTATTTGCATGCCCAGGCGTTCCTTCAGAATGCGAAGTACAGTCGTAAACGCTAATCGTCTGGCGTCGACTACTGTCCACTAACGCGGTAACAGTATGCACTTCTTCTTCAGAGACGCTAGGACGACCTGTCCGATTCGTCTGCCACAGTTTGCCGACCTTCGTTGAAGGGATTTATCCAACCTGTCACTGTTCTGTATGGCAGTGCTAATTCCCCACACGCCCCTTGAAGACTATGATGACACTATCGTGCTGTACGACCTCTGGCACATTCAATCTTGATTCGAACTCCATTGTTCCATTGACACCGTTATTTACACCGCTGGCTCACAATTGAAAGGCCGCGGCGGATTAACCGTGCGCACTGGGGAGTCGTGCTACGTTGCGCGTGGTCGTTTGCCGTCGGAGGTTCCAGTCCCTCCTCCGGCATGGGTGTTTGTGTTGTCCTTAGATCAGGTTACCTTAGTTTAGGTACTTTGTAAGCTACGGAGTAATGACCAAGCCGTTGAGTCCGATAGATTTACAAGCATTTGAACATTTTCACAAGTGAATGTGGTTCCCTCGATTGTACGAACACCGGTGCCTTGGAACGGCTCAGTCCATTTGCTCGGAGGTAAGGTCGGTAAGTCAACAACGTGTGATATCAGCTACAAAAGTAGATTCCATGAAATAAATCGCAATTTGCGATCACTTGTGGAATCACTGTACTAGGTTTAGATGGAATACCATTCCATGGTATCCATAGGGCAGCGAATGAAGATTTGTGCCCGGCCGGATTCGAACCCGGGATCTCCTGCTTACCAGACACACGCGTTGACCACTCCGCCACCGAGAACGCAGTGACCAGCCCCACTGCAGAGGACTCTTCCCTGCACGTCTTCCGCCACATTCAAATCTCCATTCGCCACGCTGTCTCTTTCCTATTACCACAGCCTATTTCTTCTGTAATGTTCGCAAAGAACAAATAGGCTGTGGTAATAGGAAAGAGACAACGTGGCGAATGGAGATTTGGGTGTGGCTAGAGACGTGCAGGATAGAGACCTCTGCAGTCGGGCTGGTCACTGCGTCCTCGCTGGCGGAGTGGTCAACGCGTGGGCATAGTAAGCAGGAGATCTGTGTTCGAATCCCGGCCGCGCACAAATTTTCATTCGCCGCCCTTTGGTATTCCATCTAAACCTAGTACAGTGATGCCATAAGTGATCGCAAATTGCGATTTATTTCATTAATTGAACGCTGTAACGTCGTCAAAAATATATTAAAAGTAGATTCTGTTGCATAGTGTCTCCACAGCCATGTTGCCACTATTTAAATTCCATCCCTCGTATTTTCTCGAAAATCACCTAGATACGTTGCCAGGCGCTAGAATTTATATTTTGTCGCCAAAAAGGAGTACAAGTCGGTAGATCTAGCGACAAAGTTAAGTAACACTACCAGCAACGAATACTTTTCGAAACACAAACAATATCGATCGTGGCACGCCAGCGATAGCTAGTTTCGATTTTGGTCCTGTTCGACTTCACTGCCTATTCTCAACAATCGGCGTCTGGCGCTACGCTAGTTAGAAGAATACCGCTGGAACCCTGTACATGGAGCGCGGCAGGAGCGAATGGGGGTTCCGGCCGGTATTACGCACAGAGGGAGCGAGTAAACCTGTGGCTTCACGGCGGAAAGTGGAGTCTCGTGCGCCGAGGCAATATCGACCGAGGGTCGGCCGAGCGGAACGCGACCGGCGACCGGGCTGGATGTATCTCCGGGAGCGGCAAGGCACGGGGGCGGCGCACAAGAAAGGCGAATTAGGCGTCGGGCGGGGGCCTTTTATTGTCCGCAAATGGCAAGTGATGAATTGTTTAAACTCGGTGCCTGTCGCTGTTGGCAAACAAGCGGGGTGGCGGCGACTCGAGAGCGGCGCAGAGGGAGAGGAGAGCAGAGGAGAGGCCTTTATTAACTTCTGGGCGCGCGGCGGCCCTTGAGCGAGCTGGGGAGGGGGGGGGGGGGGGAAGCAGGGCTGCAGGCGAGGGGGCGGCGAGCGCAGCAGGCTCTACACGTTCACCGCGACTGGAGCTGCCGCACACATGCTGCGTCTGACATCACCAGTTCCTTCTATTGACGTATCAGCGAATGATAACGAGGGGAACACCAAGTATGCGACGAACGATTTTAATGGATCGCAGGTATGTTGTGCGGGGACTCCTCCTGACCACCGAGCAAAAAGGATTTGCTCCAATGCGCCTTGGTGTCCACTAAGGACCGACCGAATATTCGGTTTCGGTTGCGGCCACTTTCGGCCAAAGTATCGGTTTCGGCCAGATACCAGCCGAAATTACCTTCTTTGAACTTACCGTCTGGGGGACCGGTGACAGATTGGAACATTGATTGCCTCCTAGTTTCCTGGTTATTGCGACGCACTGGTCTGACTTCATGGGGTATTGAAACATGAAATCAGAATTTTGACTTAAGAGACTGTCCGCCGTTTCTCTCGCGCTAAGGGGGAAGTTACACTCCTTCACAGTTATAATACAACTTTGCTATTCATCCCAGTTTTCCCCAAAAGTACCCAAAATAGTTTCTTACCATTACACTGCAGCCATCTCAGGAGCTGCACGCCAGCACTTTTTCAGAATTTATTTACAGACAAATTAATTTGGTATTTGTATGTAGCTCTCTTAGGTTGTTTGCAGATGATGCCGTCATTTTACCGTTTAGTAAAATCATCTGAAGATCAAAATCAACTGCAGAACAATCTGAATAAGATATCACTATGGTGAAAAAATTGGCAATTGAGTCTAAACAATGAGAAGTGTGAAGTCGTCCACATGAGTACGGGAAAAAATCCGTTAAACTTTGTTTACATGATAAACCAATCAAATGTGAAGGCCGTAAACTCCACAAAATACCTAGGAATTACTATTACTTCAGACTTAAACAGAAAAGAACACGTAGATAATGTCGTGGGAAAGGCGAACCAAACACTTCGTTTTATTGGCAAAACCCTTAAGAGATGCAACAGGACTACTAAAGAGACTGCATACACTACGCTTGTTCATCCTGTTTTGGAGTATTGCTGCCCAGTGTAGGATCCTAGTCAGATGGGTTTGAAGGAGGACATCCGAAGAGTCCAAAGAAGAGCAGCTCGTTGCGTATTGTCACGATACAGGGGAGACAGAGTTATGGAAATGATACAGGATCTGGGATGGGAATCATTACAACAACGGCGTTTATTGCTGCGGCGTGGGCTACTTACGAAACTGCAATCGCCAAATTTCTCCTCCGAATGCGAGAATATATTCTTGACTCCCACTTGAAATGGTAGAAATGATCATCAGAACAAAATACGAGAAATGAGAGCTCTAACGGAGAGACTCAGGTGTTCTTTCTTCTCGCGCTCTATTCGAGAATGGAATGTGATATAAATAGTATAACGGTGATTCCATGAACCCCCAGCCAGGCACTTAAATGTGATTTTCAGAGTATCCCATGTAGTTGTAGATGTACTCATGAAGTTCTACCGCGCTCTGGATGGATTCAGTCAACAATACCGCTTCAACTCAGTTGACGGCGCGCCGTTTAACTGCTACGAGTCTCTCCTCCCGCGTAAAAATTGTTGTTGTTTTATAGTTAAGCACAATATAAATCAATTATATCATGTAGCGATGTACTGTTAGTACTTATTCAGTATTGTACGTAACGGAACGGGTAGTCATATTGTTTTGCTGTAAAGTTTTATTAATGAGTTTCCTTGAACGCGAGGAGCTATTTTTAATAACTAATATGGGTTTAGGAAACAGTGATCACGTGGTACCCACCTTATACTGTTCGAATATCAACAAATATTACAATTCCTTGAGACAAAATTGTCTCGTTATAGCAAAGGTATTAAACATAAGGAGAGGCATTGAATTAAAATTTATGCTAATGTAATTATACACAATCAATCGTCGGGCAAGTGTAAAAAAATATTTTTTTAAAAATCCGAACAGGCATTGAACTCGGGTAGTCCGTGTTTTAGACGAACGTCTTGCGAATTACACCACGCTGATTCATCTACTGCCGGTCACTTAGGACAGGTATAGCTGTCACGCGCTGGACTTTGATCTCGATTTTCGTGGAAACCAAGGCGCATTGGAACAAATCCTTTTAGCTTGGTGGTCTGAAAGAGTTCCGACACAACATACCTGCGACCAATCAAAATTCATTTGTACCATACTTGGTATTCCCCTTGTAAGACGAAGGCAACAAGTGTACTCAAATTGCTAAACTCTGCTGAAAATATTGAACGTGTAAAGAAAAATAAGGGATGAGAATATGAAGACAGCAGAAAAAAAGGGCACAAAAATATCACCAAAGGAAAGTACTAGGAAAGAGAAAAGTCACCCAAGAAGGGACAAGTATGTTGCAAGTAGTTCATTGTGTTCATCAGATGCGGAAATCTGCGACATTGAAGACTTTGTAGAAGATGACGGAAATACCGTTGATAAATGGGTCGGACATGAACGTGAGGACTGTTCTCAAATCTATTACGGGACTAATGAAATGGACGACTGCATTTTCTGTTGACGATGAATGTTCTTCATCATACGGCAGTAAGCGTAGGGTAAGGTAGTACAAATTCGATTTCAAAAAATGTTCAAATGTTTGTATAGTCTATGGGACTTAACTACGGGGTCATAAGTCCCTAAACTTACAAACTACTTATGAACTACTTACGAACTAGGACGGCACAAATATCCATGCCCGTGGGGGGATTCGAACCCCCGACCGTAGTGGCCATGCAGACCGTGACTGAAGCGCCTCAGTCCCCGCGGCCACCGCGGCCGGCAAATACGATTTAGGTACAGTTTCGATCAGCATAAGGTTTCGCGCCATTTGTCAGTCTAGTAGTGTTGGTAACACTTGCCTTTGTGTGGCGTTGTAGTGTAACAGGTTTCTACAGTTCCACCTGCCTTTTCCAAGAATACGCCAATTTGTGCTACGGAGATATAGTTTTTTCCCTGTTGAGAGGTAAGTGAAGCTACTTAGTCTAACGCGCTCTTATAAAATCAGTAACTAAGGGTGACTGGATTCGTTGCCGAAAATGCAATGTTTGGTACTTCGAAGTATGGTTCCCGAGAGAAAAAGTGATTTTTATATGGAAGATGCCAGTAATCAAAACTGTACCAGGAAGTGATCACATTTGTACCTATTGTGGTACCTTTTCGATCGATTTTTCTCAATTCTGTAACCTTTATTGCGTTTATACCAAACTTAGTAATGATCTAATATTTGTGTAACACATCCATTAAACATACAAGAACAAGTGCTATAGTTAAAATTATTTCTTTTCTCAATATATTTCCAGCTACAATGACATTCGTCCGCAATGATGGCAATTGTACCACCTTATTCTAATACCTGTAGTACGAGAAAACAAAACTAACAAATCAGTAAAAATCCATTTTCAATCGCGATATGCAATAGATATAATTATTCAAATATAAGAACGATACTTGCTTTTAGGTTGGTGGTATAACTCTAGTTGTTGAAAGTAAATTATTTATTTCAATTTCACACGTTTCGGGCTTAGCCCAATATCTGATGAGCTGCCAGTAAAATACATATACAACTAATGCATATGTACTCAAAATTATTTGCAATTTTATAATTAAAATACAAAATATTTTTATACAGTAATGCATTTTACATCATATGGAAATACGCTGCGATGTAAAATATACTGAACATCTAGGCATTTAAATATATTTAAAAATACTGTTGTTATGTAAGGCCATATAAGAATAACCATCAATTAGGATTAAGATCATGTTTATGTCAATAAAGAGTTTTATTAAAATATTTTAGAAAATAAAGATTCTATGGCGTGACGCCAAGAAAATAGCATGAAAGATTAGAGATCACACAGTTACCTTATTTAGTGTAAGATATAAGGTTAAAAGAAAGCTGCTTAATCTGCGTCATTTTTAAACAAATATTTAAAATAAAAGTAAATCTCGCATTTGCCAAGTAAAGTTAAATCTTCATCAAATGGTTATTGAAAATCGTTGCTTCGTAAATTTGTCAATGCATGTGAGAACATTACTGAAAGTGAACTACTCTCTGTTGCGAGGTATTTCGTTCACTGAGCTTGAAGGACATCATTTTGAGCATTTCTTGAAGTCATTAGGTAATTACAAGTAATCACGCAGTAACAGCATGCGTTCTTACAATCTTTGATAATTCTGTGTTTTAATTCATAAAACCTATCTGTTACTCCCTGTTCGTCTAAAATTGTGAGCAATCTGTTTGTGAATATTACAGCGTCATCTATCACAAAGCGAAAAATGTGTTTTAAATAAAACATTCATATTTAGTTACGTACTAGACGAATATGTAATAAAAAATAGGTACCTATTTTTAAAAATGCATTTGATATTCGTTTGACTAGGGTAGCGCCATCTAGCGGACCAGCCATAGCGCCATCTGTTTACCCCCTTCAAGCTAGAAAAGTTTTGTTCTTTGTAGTTTTTTCGTTTGATGCTTATTTCGTGAGATATTTGGCCTGGTCCCTATCAATGGACCATCCTGTATATTAAATATTTACCTATATCTGACAACTGACGTTGTTGCTGATTGTATGAAATAAGAAAATCATACGAACGAATATTCACGATTCAAATCAAATGTTTGTAAATCTATAGGACCAAACTGCGTGGTCATCAGTCCGTAGCTTATAAACTACTTAACCTAGGTAAACTAACCTAAGGACAAACACACACACCCATGTGTCTGCACAGATTAACAATGCAGAATTGTAGGCATCTTAAAGCTACGTAATTTGCATTTCTCTTCGAGGTTATCGGTGAACTTCTAAGGGTATAAATACCAGCTTGTGTAGTCGGTATAGTTTATTTACATCGGCGTTACATAACGAAAAGAAAACGCTCACAAGAACTTTCGTGTAAAGAAGGCTACCCGCTGACGAATGCACCTCTGCACGTGCAACCGTCTCTGTCTTCGCGCCTCCGGACGCGACTGCTAACTGGAACGTTCCATGTTTCTTTTTTGTGAGGTCCGTGTTTCTTTTTTGCACGGCGGCCGTACCAATCTTGTGGCCTTTGTGCGGCCTCTCGTTGATTCTCGTAGCCCTCAATAGGAGGAGAAGCACCGCACAGCAGATGCCCCGCTCTCCCATTTAACGTTGCAACAATGCGCGTTCTGTTCGGCACAGGCGAAGCTGTTGTGCCTCAGCGGCTGCGCTTGTGAAAGTCGAGTTGATGGCGGCAGGGTACTATCAGCGATCGTTTGTGTCCGACCTGTTGACATTATCCGCACCTGCTTCTGTTCGCTGACTGTGGTACTCTTGTACCGAGTCGTTGTAGTTTTGGCATGTAGTTAAAAGGAACACCGAATCCAGTTAATAGAAAAACAAGCCTCATAATGCCCTCCCTTTCATAGTGGAACCGCATTACAATTCACACTCGTATCTTATGGTGGGTATTGCCTTGAGACATAACATCGTTGCCGCGGTGGAGTAGCCGAGCGGTCTAAAGCGTCTCGCTGCGGAGCGCGCGGTTGCTCGCCGTGGAGGTTCGAGTCCTCCCTGGGGCATGGGTGTGTGTGTTTGTCCTTAGGTTAGATTACCTAGGTTTAGGTAGTTTGTAAGCCACGGACTGATGACCACGCAGTTTGGTCCGATAGATTTACAGATATTTATTTCATAACATCGTTTTTCGAATAGGCCAACTAAGGACCTCGATATTCAACTTGTTCGGTGGGAGCGTGCTTTGGTATTTTCCCAGTACATGTACATTCTCTGGCTGTTTCTGCTTTCTTTCCTTCGTCCGGAGGGCGCCTGTCTTCTTACGAAATGGATTGTCCTGGAACCTCTTTTGATTTTAAATCATTCTGAAGGATGATTTGTCTCTGACATCGCTGTCAACTATTCCCAACTCTTGAATATCTTTCGCCATTTCTTGGGGACCTGACGTTTCTCTTCTGCCGGTAGAATAGAAATATGGCTGGTGTTACTCTGTTGGGAGTCATCCTCGAAATGTGCCCATAGGAGGTCAAACGTACAGTGACCAGTACACTGATATATCACAATTCTTTGAGTCGTCATTCAAGATTTGTATGAGTTATCTGACGAGTTTCTCTGACGAGTTTATCAATCCGATTGCGATGAGAGCCGCCGATTTACGTTCGCGAGGTTAGCATCACCATTTCCTTCATTTCAAGCACGAGCATCACTATGTCTGACATTGAGACTACTGATGTTGATGCAGTTATCACCGCATTGTTCATTCTTCTGTGGACATTAATTAGAGACACGTTTCCTACAGTAATAAGGTTGATTACAAGAACCTCTTCCTCACGGACTGATATAATCGTACATTAAATGCTACATTTCGGATCTCTCTGGGAGTAAAATGTTCAAATGTTTGTAAATCTATGGGACGTAAGTGGTCATCAGTACCTAGGCTCACAAATTACTTTGACTCATGCTCAGGACAACAAATACACCCCTGCCCGGTGGAGAACTCGAACTTCCGACGGCGAGAAGGACGCGCTCCGCATTAAGGCGCATTAAAACGCTCGGCTACTCAGCCGCGGCCTCTGGCACGGCTTTTAATCAAATTGCGTGGTTATGGAATATCGCCCCAGGTTTGTGACTGGATAGGGGATTTCCTGTCGGAGAAGACTCAGTTTATAGTAATCGATGGTAAGGTATCGACTAATAGAAAGGTGATATCCGAAGTTCCACAGGCCAGTATTATCAGTTCTCTGCTGTTCCTTATCTACATAAACAATTTAGGGGAAAATCTGAAAATATGAGCAGCTCTCTTAGGTTGTTGGCATATGACGCCGTCATTTATCGTCTAGTAAAGTCATCTGAAGATCAAAACCAACTGCAGAACGATTTAAATAAGATATCAGTATGGTGTAAAAATTGGCAATTGACTCTAAATAATGAGAAGTATGAAGTGGTCCACATGAGTACGAAAAGAAATCCGTTAAACTTTGTGTACAAGATAAATCAATCGAATGTAAAGGCCATAAACTCCACTAAATACCTAGGAATTACTGTTGTTTCAGACTTAAACTGGAAGGAACACGTATATAATCACGTAGGAAAGGCGAACCAGAGAATGCGTTTTATTGGCAGAACGCTTAAAAGATGCAACAGAACTACTAAAGAGACTGCATACACTAGGCTTGTCCGTCCTCATTTGGAGTATTGCTGCCCAGTGTGGGATCCTTATCAGGTGGGTTTAAAGGTGGACATCGAAAGAGTCTGAAGAGGGGCAGCTCGTTTTGTATTGTCACGATACAGGGGAGACAGCGTCATGGAAATGATACAGGACCTAGGGTGGGAATCAATACAACAACGGCGGTTATCGCTGCGGCGTGGTCTACTTACGAAACTCCAATCACCAACATTCTCCTCCGAATGAGAAAATATATTGTTGACTCCCACCTACATAGGTAGAAATGATCAACAGAATAAAATACGAGAAATCCGAGTTCGAACGGAGAGATTCAGATGTTCTTTCTTCCCGCGCGCTATTCGAGAGTGGAATAGTAAATAAATAGTATGAAGGTGGTTCGATGAAGCTTCTGCCAGTCTCTTGAATGTGATTTGCTGAGTATCCCATGTAGATGTAGATGTAGTTGCAACTTTCTTCATCGGATCGGGAAAGACATAACATTTAATACCTCAACTGTTGAGTGTGGAATAAAAAAATTCGGAGGCATTGTTTTTCAGCAGAGCCTCTTTCTTGATATTTTTTATTCATCTTACAGTTTTCCGAAATTGCATCAGGCAATAACAAAGCAAAATCTGTAGAATACAAGCAACGCTGCCCTGTCTCGACAGCTGCACGTGTGAAAGATGTACTGAAGCAGTAGCGCAGTATCCGGGTCCATATACTCACGACCCCTTAACAGCATTCATAACTGGTTCTATTCAGTTACACTGATACCACTTCTCTTTGTCCATTGTTTCGGATTTTTACGCTCCCGTCTCGTAATGGAGAGGGACAGTGAACCCACTTAACGGAACAACCAGCCATAATATCCCACGTCTTTCATAGTGGCACTGTGCTACGATTTACAATCGTACCTCATTGTGAAAATAGCCATGAAATCTTTCATCAGCACTACGGAGGAAGAGTGTCGTTTCTCGTTTCAAATCAGGCTCTTACAATTATTCTCTATCATACATTTTCTGTGTTTTTCTTTCATTCGCTCTTTCATAAAAAGCGTTTACCCTTTGTAGCTCACAGCTACACATCTTCTTCTACTTTTTTCTGGCATTGCATTTCCCCTCCCCATGTCTTGCACCGCGTCAGACAACAGGCACATTGTTTAGGGCTCGCGCAAAATAATATGGCACTGGCGCGAAAAAGCGTTCTCATCGTGTCGCTGGGTGCTTACACATCCTTGTTTGAAACATGCAGAAACCTGATTGGCTATTCGACCATTGCAGCCAAGTAACGCCATTAAACTTTTATCGAAAGAGGCAAACAATGTAAAAAAAAAATCTACTGAAAAGTGTGCCTTGGTAGTTGCAGGAACCGCTGCTACTCCAATCGCCAACTAGCGAGAATAAAGGGGTAAAAACCAAGTACTTCCAAAGGTTTCTCTACTCCAAAAAGTTGAGGAGGAACAATAATAAGACTTTATTTGCCAACAGTCAATAGGTGCTCAATAGGTTATCAGGGCATTAGCTCATATTCTAAAAGGTGCGATATTTTTCTTATTTTAGTGTCGTTGATAGAGCCTGCCGCATACCCCTTTTTAACACTTTATTATGTCTATTTTTTATCTAGTTGACTGTACCGTACAAGATCTACAATTTCGACATAACTAAGAATTGGGTGACAGTGCAAAAGAAACTTGCTATCGTACTTGGAGTGAGGCCGAAAGTGCTTTGTTTCTTTGTTGCTTCTGTGGAACTGCCACAATTGCTTTTGAACTAATTTATTGATGAGTAGCAGACATGGAACTTTAAACATAGCTCAGAGCTGTGTAACAAAGCATTTTAATTCGCTTTCTTATTTGGTGTGTGGCGGAGGCTTGTTTGTTTCTCTGTGTCTGTTCGATACAAATTTTGTAATAACTTTAAACTAGGTTCCTGGCTATTTCAGGACCTTAAAAAGCATAGCTCTGGATGGCAATGCGACACCTTCTCTCTTTTTGTTGTTTACTTTTTCACTGAGAGAATCATCGCTTTTTCATCCTTTTCTGTTCCAGTCACGAATGGTTAAGCTTAAGGGACTTAAAAGCGGGGTCATCAGTCCTTAAACTTACAAACTACTTATGAACTACCTTATAGTAAAGACGGCACAACCATCCATGCCCGAGGGGGGATTCGAATCCCCAACGAGGAACGGCCTCGCGCATCGTAGCATAGCGCCTCAATGCGCTCTGCCGCTCCGCCGATGCTGCGGTCTTTTCACGAGATAGGAGGATACAATGTTTCCATCAACGCAGGTGAAGGAAAACTGAAATAATCCTGATATTAAAGATATGTGCCTGATGTATTCTCAGCAAAATTTCTCAATGGAAATAAAAAACAAAGTAATATTAAAATAAAGCCCTTTCTTTTAATGGAATAAGAAGTGTAAAATAATTTCTCCCTCACCAATACTGATTAATATCACAATACAGATAGTCACAGACAGTCTTGACAATTTGTGCTTTTTAATTTTTAATAGCAATGACAATTCTTTTTAAATTTAAAACGGGAAATGGATGGCAACTCACTTTAGTTTACGTATGCATCCTCATACATACTTCTTACCACTACTACTCATTTTTTGTTCCAGTCGCAGATATAAAGAAAAATAAACTAACGCCTTGTCTTATCTTTATGGTCTTTACGCGAAAGATATATTAGTGGCAGTCAGCTACAAATTGCTTCTACATTCTCGTAATAGTGTTTCCCTAAAAGAAAGTCACCTTCCCTCCAGCAATTCACATTGCAGTTCACAGAGCTATAGCACACTCTCATTGATGGAACATAGCAGTAATAAACCAGCCAGCCTATGAATTGCTTCAACATCTTCTTTAAATCAAACTGGTGGATTCCAAACCCCTTAAGCAACACTAAGGAAATGGTCGCACAAGCGTTCTGCGAGTACATGCAGACTATTTTGCAGGCGAACCATGTCTCCCCATTTTTCCCTAAAAATCGAAGTCAACCATCCGCTTTCTCCACGACTGTCCTTACATCCATATGTTATTTCATACCGCTCTGCGACGTTACGTCGAGATATTTTATCGACACGACAGTGTCAAGCAGTATACTGCAAGTACTGCAAAAGAAAATTATGGGATTATTTTCTCTACTCACCTGTGTCACCTTACAATTTTCTACACTTAATGCTAGCTGCCGTTCCTCACACCAACCAGAAAATTTATCAAGTCATCCTGAATCTCACAACTGTCATTCAACGAAAATTTTCCGTACGCACAGCATTGTTAGCAAACAGCCACAGATTGCTATTCACTCTGTCTCTCAGATCATTTATGTGTACAGAAATTTATAACGGTCCTATCACACTTCACTGACGTACTCTTGATGATACCCATGTCTCTCATGAATACTCGTCGTCGATGCCAACATACTGGGTTTTGTTATTTAAGAAGTCTTCGAGCCACTCACACAAATGTGAACCTATTCCGTATCCTCGTACCTTTTGTTAGCAGTCAGCAGTGCGGCATGGTATAAAGCGACTACAGGAATCATGGAATATGACGTCTGCCTGTTGTCTTTCATCTGTGGCTAGCAAGATATCATGCGAGAAAAGCGAAAGCTAAGTTTTACACGAGCGATACTTTCTGAAGCCCTGGTGATGCATAGAGAGAAAATTTTCCGTGTCTGGTAGTTTTTCTTCAGTGACTAGACCTTCCAAGATGTACTGAAGAGAAAGTGTTCGTTCCATCAACATACACCAAAAAAATTGTTAGAGTACGTTGGTTACAAGACCTACTGAACACTGACGTTGAATGTACCCGGTGATCAAAAAGTCACTATAAATTAGAAAACTTAATAAATCACGGAATAATGTAGATAGAGAGGTAAAAATTGACACACATGCTTGGAATGACATGGGGTTATATTAGAAAAAAAAATTCAAAACGTTTCCGACAGATGGCGCTTCATCTGAACAGAAGAGCAGTAATTATCATAACAAATTAAGACAAAGCAAAGATGATGTTGTTTACAGGAAATGCTAAATATGTTCACCATCATTACTCAACAATAGGTCGAGGAATAATGTTGTGAACAGCACTGTCAAGCATGTCCGGAGTTTTGGTAAGGCATTGGAGTCACATGTTGTATTTCAGCATCCCTAGAGATATCGGTCGATCACGATACATTTGCGACTTCAGGTAACCCCAAATCCAATAATCGCACAGAGGTCGGGGGACGTGGGAGGCCAAACATGACGAAAGTGGCGGCTGAGCACACGATCATCACCAAACGACGCACGCAAGAGATCTTTCACGCGTCTAGAAATATGGGGTGGAGCGCCATCCAGCATAAAAATCGTACGTTCTAGCAGGTGTTTATCAGCCAGGCTGGGGATGATGCGGTTCTGTAACATATCGGCGTACCTCTCACCCGTCACGGTAGCAGTTACAAAACCAGAATCACGCAGTCCCTCGAAGAAAAAAGGCTCAATAACGGTAGATGTGGTTGGTTCTAATAAAACCCCATGTCATTCCAAACATGAGTGTCAATTTTTACCTATCTACATTATTCCGTGATTTTTCAGATTTATACAGAAATTTTGATCACCCGGTAAACATTGCATCATACCCACAGTTCCTCAGATTGTTCATAGATGTCACTAAATGCGCACAAAAATGTAAACAATTTCACATAAGCAGTACGAATGCGACGGAGTGCGTAAGACGGCAGATCTGTTCCAGTCGTAACACAACAAAGGAAGTACACTGCTTGTGCAGACAGAAGCCTGTTTTATATCGGGAGACTGCCACGAAAGGTACGGTAAGGTATCAATGAAAATTTTACTACACAATTACTGGTACTTACATTTTTTAACTGTTTTCATCAGACATCAACACAGGAAAGTCTACCTCAACATATGTTGTTGTCGTGGTCTTCATTCCGGAAACTGGTTTGATGCAGCTCTCCACCCTACTCTATCCTTCAACTCCTCATAAGAACGGCAACCTAAATCCATTTGAATTTGCTTACTATATTCATCTCTTTACCCCACACACTTCCTTCCAACGTTAAATTCACAATTTCTTGATGTCCAAGAATGCATCCTACCAATCGATCCCTTCTTGTAGTCAAGGTATGCCAGAAATTCCTTTTCTCCCCATTTCAACATAATTACTCGGCAAATCAAATGTTTGTAAATGTATCGGACCAAACTGCGTGGTCATCAGTCCGTAGCTTACAAACTACTTAAACCTAGGTATACTAACCTAAGGACAAACACACACACCCATTCCCCAGGGAGGACTCGAACCTTCACGGCGAGCAACCGCGCGCTCCGCAGCGAGACCCTTTAGACCGCTCGGCTACTCCACCGCGGCTCGGCAAATCACATTTAAGTCCAAGACAGAGGGTTCATCCAGCCACTTTTATATTTCTTCAGCTACCCGTTCTCTATTTGCGCGCGGGAAAAAGGAACAACTGAATATTTTCGTTTTCGATCTGATTTCTCTCTCTCTCTCTCTCTCTCTCTCTTTATGTGATTATCATGTTTGCGTATATAAGTAGCTGCTAATAAAATATGTTCGCATTCGGGAAAGAAAGTTGGTGAAAGGAATTTCGCAAATGGATTTCGCCGTAACGAATAAGGCCTTTCTTTTAGTGATTTCCACCCCAACTCCTGCATCATTTTTCTGACGCACGCGCTGATACAAAACGAGCTGTCCTCCTCTGAACTTTCTATATATCCTACGTAGTCCCACTTCGTGGGGATCCCACAATGAGCAGCAATACTTCACTTTAGGACGTACAAGTGTAGGCAGTTTCTTTAGTAGAACTGTTTAGCTCAAAACGTTTGTATAGTCTATGGGACTTAACTACGGGGTCATCAGTCCCTAAACTTACAAACTACTTATGAACTACTTACGAACTAGGACGGCACAAATATCCATGCCCGAGGGGGGATTCGAACCCCCGACCGTAGTGGCCGTGCAGACCGTGACTGGAGTTAAAGTAGTTCGTTGCTGTAATTCCTACGTGTTTAAATACAGAAATAAAAACATACTGCAGAGACAAAAAAAAATGTTAACGAGTTTTAGGTTTGAGGAGAACAAATGTTAAATATGCTGAAGTTACCGTCCTTAAAGTCGAACAGAAACAGATCAGTTTTCGGACCCATCTTTATTGTGGAAATGTTCAGTTTATCTGTCTGAGTCATTGACTCTTATCGGACTGCCTTAATCGCTTTTCATCGCTATTGTCCGTCATAATGGCGGTTCTACTAGCTTTGTAGTTTACACCCGCGGGAAGAATTAGAAGCATCACGTTTTAATCCTGTTGGAGGCTTTGAAGGTATATTTTACCTGTAAAATATTCGGAAATTGGTTACTGAAAACTATAAAAAAGAGATGTGACACACTCTGTAAGGAATGATTGCACTTCTAGTTCCAATTGATTCTTGACCACTACCGGTCATTTACAATAGTAATTAAAGGGTTATATAGAGACGTAAGGTTTATAAATATTTATGATAAAGTATGGCAGAGCTCTAAGGATGTTAATTTTAGATAATATAAACTCTGCTTACTAGTAATAATTCGTTATATTATTTACTGCGAGAGGAACATTATTTTACTGATTTGTTTCGAAAAGGCAACCGTATACGAAAGAGAAGCTAGGCTTCACATCTCGGAGAGTTTAACTTGAACACTTCCTTAATTTAAAGCCAGAGTACGTGAGAAGAAAATGTGGTTAATTTATGGAACCGCGAAAAGCCCGCAGTTAAAAAGCGTTTGTGAAAGAACGTTTTAATGTGATAATACGCCAACTTTGTTTTGTGAAAAGGCCACTGTTTCATCGTTGCTGTTAAAATGAGAGCTACACTCGGGATTTCAGCCGGTTCTGGCGTTCACCGTCGAGTGTAAAACGTCTATTTATATACGTCGTCATCGCATAGACTTTAGTTTCCTATTGTCTACTTTTAGATCCCAAGAGTTATCATATCGCGAAGTAATTACATGTGATGAATTACCAACAAAATGTAGGTTTGACTGATGTCTGCAAACGTGCAGATTACGTTTTCATCTTTCAGATAGGTCAACCATTACAACATGCATATATGGAGCCTCAGATACACCACATGCAAACAATCCCGGCATTTCGAGGAAGTTGTACCGTCTTCAACAACAATCTCTGTGGACTCATCTGAGAGAACTCCAGCTGTCAGGGCGTACCATGCTTAGCTTAAAACTGGCTGCAGACGTTTCACTCTAAGCAAAATGGCGGCTCTCTTCATTTCCATTACGCGTGGAGTCACCTCGCTTGTCCCGACTTACCGTCTTTGTTTTTGTTGTTGTCAGCTTACACCAACGGTAGCATTTATGTTCCATCTTCACCAGGGTCCCTGGAAGACTTACGCCACAGCACCATAGCTGTTCTTAGTGTAACTCTTGATATGCTTGGTCAGGTGTGGCTACAGTCATAGGGCGACCGATTAGATGTGTATTGTGCTACGGAACGATGAACCACAGGATATTCAAGGACACTGTAGAAAATATCAGAGTTTGTCTTGCACACGCTTTGATCCGCGGCTGCTGTGGGTGCTAGTAAAAATGATGTAAGGTTCCCGCATTTTTGTCTTTCGAACACCGTTATTCTCTGTTATTCTCTTAGTAGTAATATTTACCTTGTTTATTTTATTGTCCGTCAGAGTTGCTAATTATGTGTTTCTTCCTGGTTACCGGTTTCGGATTTTATATCCACAATCAGACCAGTGCCCTATCATCAAATGTTACGTACATAAAAAGCAAGTCCCAAATCAAATTAAATAACTTGACCCACGTACAAGAGTCATATTGGATCACGTCCAACAGTCATAATATGTTTAATTTTATTTGCTGGCTAATTATAATATGACATTTAGGTACTGGTCTTATGATGTATATAAAATACGGAACTGCTAACCAGTAACAAAAACACAAATTGCAGTTCTGACTGACAATAAAAAAAAAAAAACCAACTCAAATAAAGCTGCTGATCCTGCTCCACGCAATGAAAATGCCCACACATTCTTCTTCACATCAGCAAAAGGTCTGAGATAGCAGGAAACTCCAACAGCTGTCACTCAAACTTGATCTGTAAAGTCGTATTAAAGTACTTTGGAGGTTAAATCAAACTACTTGAATGTATGTGAAATGCCTTGATCCAAATTAATATTCTGCGTTCTGCCTATGAGAAAAGGCCTCAATTTAACAGTAGTTAATCATTATATAAACATACATTTCTAGACAGTGTTGTGGTACTCAATTTTGTCAAACGCGTTTGATGTAGCTGTCTACGCTACCCTGTCCTGTGCAAGCCTCTTCGTCTGAGAATAAGAACTGCAACCTGCATCCTTTTGAATCTGCTTACCGCATTCATCCCTCGGTCTCCCTCTACGATTCTTACCCAACTCACTCCATCTAGTGCTACGTTGACGATTCCTTGATGTCTCACAATGTTTCCCACTAACCTGTCCCTTCTCTTGGGATATGCCAGAAACTCATTTTCTCCTCAATTCTGTTGAGCAGCTCCTCATTAGATATGTGATCTATCGTCATCATTCGCCTGTAACACCACATTTCAAAACCCTCTATCATCTTTTCGTCTGAACTCCTTATCGTTCAGGTTTCACTCCCATAAAATACTACATTCCAGACAAATGCTTTCAGAAGACTTCCTAACATTTCAATTAACATTGGATGTCAACAAATTTCGCTTCTTCAGAAACGCGTTTCTTCCTATACCAATTCTACAGTTTATATTTTCTTTATTTTGCTACCCAAGTAACAAAAGTCATTCACTATTTTTATTGTGTCAGTACCTAATCTAATTCCTTCAGTATTGCCTGATTTTCTGACAAAACATTCCAATACCATTGTTTTACTCTTGTTAATCTTCATCTTAACCATCATTTCAAGACACTGTTCATTCTGTTTAATTGTTCTTCCAGGTCCTTTGCTGTCTCTGACAGAATTGCTATGTCATCAGGAAACCAAAAGTTTTTATTTCTTTGCCCTGAATTTCTTCCCCAAATTTCTCCTTAGAGTCCACCACAGCTTACTCAATGTACAGATCGCACATTGGGGAAAGGCTACAACGGTCTTACTCGCTTCCCAGCCACTGCGACTCTTTCATGCCCTTCGACTCTAATAACTGATTTCGTTTTTGTACAAGTCGAATATATTTTACTACTGCTACCTTCAGAATTTGAAAAACAGTGTATTCCAGTCAACATTGTCAAAAGCTTTCTCCAGATCTACAAATGCTAAAAGCGTTAGTGTTCCTTTTCTTAACCTACCCTATAAGATAAATCGTATTGCCTCGCGTGTTCCTGCAGTCCTCCTAAATCCGAACTGATATTCCCCAAGGTCGGATTCCATCTGTTTTTTCATTCGTCTGTAAATATTTCGTGTTAGTAATTTTCAATCATGACTTATTAAACTGATAGTTCTGTAATTTTCTAATTTGTGTGCACTTCTATATTTTAGACTTTTTTTAAAATCTAGATTCGTAAAACACCTGGTTACTTCTGTCTAAAATGCGAACGGTTATATCCAAAAATGGTGTTTCCTATAATACAATCCCGGTTGCCATTGAGAATGCTACTTCGTTCTGACTAGGCAACTGTGCTCGAACTGGAAATGAAACTTACATGAATCGCTATAATATAAAATTAAGCGAGAAATAAGCCCAAGAAAATCAGTATCTCGGTATGATGAATGGAATATGTTCCAAAGCGCCTTGCGGTAATGATTAAAGATTACTAGATAAAGATAACCACAGTAAAAAAATGAAGTCGAGGACGAAATAAGCCCATTTAATACGCATAAGAGTTCATGCTGGTGGCGTTTTATCCTTAGTATTACTTACTGATCCAATCGAGACAGTAGCTAATGTAGGTGTAAGTGATTTTGCTTGCTTTCTTCATACTGGGGTCAGGGTCAGCCTTACTTCAGCTGGAAGAAAGTGTTGATCCTTTGCCAAGATCGTCATTATACTTTATTAAGACGTCCGGTTTCTTTATCCCGTGGTACTACCTTCTGATCTCATCTTTGAAATGCTCCACCTCTCAATTTATCATCCTGCAGTAATTGAAAGAATCCAGTTAACTGCTCAGTATTGTGCAATCGTGTCGAGCATTAACGGGAGTCATACAATTGTGGTTAACCTTTACGTGTTTCAATTGATTTTACATCCGATATACCTTATGTTGTACTTATAGGATGATAAAGTGAGCATTTCAAAGGCTGTACAAACGTAGTAAATTCATCACACAAAAAGGTGTTTGGTGTCAAAGAACAAATAAATAAATAAATAAAAATAAAAATAAAAAATAAAAAAAGGATATTGCTATTCTGATAAAAGATTAACATTTTGTCGGAAGTAAGTCATTTTGATTACGTCCGAAAAGCAGAAATTCGTTTGAGCTGCGATTTCTTAGGAAAACAAGTATCATGTGTCTTGTTTCGTAGTTAAAAGCAGGCGACTAAAGAGGGAAACTGGAAGACGCCGAGAAGGTTAAAATTAGAATTTGTAATTTTTCTAATTGACCACGTAAAGATATTACTCTTGTGACGCCCTTTTGATTTAAAAGCAGGCGGGTCTAAGGCGCAACTTATTTGCTCGTGGACGAAAATGTCTCCTCTGCATTGCTTTCAATTTATGGCCGCTTCAAAAGCTGCTAACACAGCTCTTTTAAGTGCGGAGGAATATAATAATTTTAGGAATTGGGCGCAATTAAAGACAAAAAGAGAGGGGCATGTCAGCACAACAGAGTTAAGAGTTGCCCAGAATGCACGATCAAACTCCATTTCTGTGTTAATGCGCGTAATTAAAACAGCTTATTGTAATCCTATTGTCCTCTCCTGACAAAGGAAACTGGAATAATTTTCGTTTGAACCTGTCTACACAATCTGTAGCATTAATGAGATACAGCACGAAATATCATTTACTTTAGTCCTCTGGGATTCCTTTCCATAAACCTATTATCCTTCTCTGTCGCTCTTAACAAAATGGCTATGGGACATCGTGAGCTTTTCTCGCGCGACGTAGAGCGGGGTTAATATTCTCTTGTTACATTGCCGGAGGCACTACGGAAAAGTATTGTGACGCAAGGCTTGCAATGATTTAGCCGCTTTGTTGAGAGAATATCTCTTTCGAACAAAAGGCTCAGAACAAGCGTTACTCTCAAAGTGGTCACCAGAGCGTTTAAACGACGGCAGATAATAATGAGAAAGGTCCTTAATACGGTTTCTGTGAGTTACCATGTTTTCATTACGCATTGTTCACAATTCGGAGAACAGAGACGAACCACAAAACGCTATCGCAGACGGCGTCTGTGCACTGCCGACCACGAAATTGAAGTCCACTTAGGAAGGCTGCTAAAATTGAAATGAGTCGTATTCGACGCAACTATAGATATAGATAGAAGTGCTGTAATCTCATTCGCTGTTTTCCTTTTGTTTATTATTTTTCATTCCGAAGTAGTTGTAAATACAAATACTATGACTGTGTTTCTTTTCGAAGCCTGGCAGTGAACGTTTGCCCTCTGTCGAAAGAACCCATGCTTTCCTAGTGAGGTGGTTGCAATGGTCAGCACGCTAGAATCATATTCAGGAGAATGACGGTAAAAAAAATCTGTATTTGGCGATTCTGATCAGGCACGGCTGATTTCCCTCCACGACAAACCACGAGCTTGTTCTCCTATATCCTTCTAGGCACTGATTTTATCTAAAACTTGCACTACTAGCACGAAAGACATTTAGCTTTCAACCGAACAGTGTTGCCGCCAACTGGGTAGTGCAAAGACCAATAACATCCACACCTAAGGTGTAGCAGTGGGTGTAGAATCGAAAGTGGTTGTTCAAATGTTTGTAGAGCTTATGGAACTTATCTACGGAGTCATCAGTCCCTAAACTTACAAACTACTTATGAACTAACTGAAACTAAGGACGGCACAAATATCCATGCCCGAGGAGGGATTCGAACCCCCGACCGTAGTGGCCGCGCAGACCGTGACTAGAGCGCCTGAGTCCCCTCGGCCACCGCGGCCGGCGAAAGTGGTTGGCCAGAGGCCTTAGCGCGTTACAAAGACGAACGCAACGTTGTGCTGTGCATGTAAGGCGATTCTAAGTAGAAAAAACAATGGCCCTCCTAGAGCTTTTAAAACTTTTTAAAAAAAGTTCAAATGTTTGTAGAGCTTATGGGACTTAACTACCCCCTAAACTTACAAACTTCATAAGTAGAACTAGCTAATACTAAGGACGTCACAAACATCCGTGCCCGAGGGGGGATTCGAACCCCCGGCCGCAGCGGCCGTGAAGACCGTGACTGACACGCCGCAGACCGCTCGGCCACCGCGGCCGACTTTAAATCTTCTGGATTCTGTATTACATAGAGAGTTCTCAGTTGAATAAGTTCAAATCGGCGAAGTTCGCTGCCACCCTTAGGATTAGTCCCGAACAACTCTGTCCCTTACACTTTGTGTGGGGATCATATGGTGGTTATTTTTGTTTACAATCCTTTGCCTGTGTTCTGACAACGACGAAGAGATGAAAAAGACTGTGACATGGTGTTCCATTCTCAGGTGGTAGACTTCTACGACACTGGAATATGAAGGTTGATGCAGTGTTGATGCATTGAGGCAGTGTGGCAAATGTCTCACTTCTTTTGGTGACTATGTCGAGAAACAGCTCGAACATTACTGTAATGTTCGCAACATCTGCTGGGGACATACGCAGGCTTCTGTTGTGGTAATACAGAAAGCATCCCGAAAATAAAGAAAACATAGTTACATACAAAATTTTTCGCCAGGGTACAGCAATGTGTGAGCTGTATTTGTACGTGTTCACCAAAAGGACTGACACACTTGCCATATCGTGGGATCAAGTTGTGTATTCCTATGTTGTAGAAGTCTGCCACATGGATATGGAACAAGCGTGTGCTAGCCGTTCTCAGATGTTTTCTGGAGGAAACGAATTTTTTGAATGACAAGCAAAGGTGGAAACCGCTGAGAGCAAGATCAGGTCTGAATGCTGAGTGAACAAAAAGCGCCCAGTCAGCGCACAGCAACAAGTTCGGCTCGGAGCTGTTTGATCATCCAGCATACATTCCTGATCTTCCTCCTAGCGATTTCCATCTTTCTTTCGCATCTCAGGAAATCCCTCTCCTCCGGCCAGCGTTTTGATGACGAAGATCTGAAGCCAACTGCCACAAGCTGCTTCAACTTACAGGTGGCAGAATTCTACGACACATGAATTCGACAGTTGATACCACGATTTAACTTTGGTGACTGTGACGAAAAATAGCTCTAACATTGCTGCACCTGTTGCCAAGTTTTTCATATAACTGTTGTCATTGTTTTTAAAAACATAGAGAAACTTCTCGGAAGTCTTTGTCTAGTGCCCTAGTTATCTGGAAAGGTTTCACCACTCCCCTTGATTTCCCCGAATCAGCTATAGCTCTCCATAAAGTCTCATTATACACACCTTTCAAAGGTGTCTAGTGACAGTTTTGGTGCTGGACCTTCACTGGAAGTTTGTCACCCTGGATTTGCTTCTATATGAACTCATCCCTCTTTCCTATGCCGAGACAAGGCACGTCTTCAAACTGGAGAACACCTGGCTTTCCTAGGCAAAGATACGCTACGTCTTGAACGCGTCAGACATAGAAACTGGGGAACAGTTGGCTGCTGGCATGTAGTGCGACTAAAGATGTTAGGAGTTTGCTGTTTTTAAATTTGTAAGTCATTTTAACATCTATTATTAATTTAAGTGTTAGAAAGTCCTGCAATGTGGCATCGTATGGGGGTGAAACGTGGACGATACTTAGACAGACACATAGAAGCTTTCAAAATGTGGTGCTACAGACGAATGTCGAAGATTAGACTTGTAGATCGCGCAACTAAGAGTAGGTGCTGAACAGAATTGGGGAGAAAAATTTCGGGCATAACTTGACTAAAAGAAGGGATCAGTTTGTGGGATACATTATGAGGCATCAAGGAATGTCAGTTTATCTTTAGTGGGAAGTGTTTGGGGTAAAAATCGCAGAGGGAGACCAAGAGACGAAATTGATGTGGGTTGCCGTACTTATGAGGAGATCAAGAGGTTTGCTCAGGACAACGTAGGACGGAGAGCTGCATCACACCAGTCTCTAAACTGAAGTCCACCTAAGTCAGTTGCCTGTTTTTTGTGGAATTACAGACATGGGTAGCTTGTAATAATTGTGTAGTTAGTGGGTTGGATTTGGGAATTCTGTAGTTAGGTTTGGACTTTGCAGCAGCTGCAACTTTGGCAGTAGTTTAGATAGCAGTGTCATATATGCAGTTTACATGCGTTCTGGCAGGCCATAAATCAATGTTAATAGTCAAATGACCTGCGACAAGAATGACTTAAATCGAGACCTAAGTTGCAACCAGTAACTTACACAAAAATTTAATTTTTATTGTTCAGACAGTGCCAGTCAATAATGGATCATAACTTTTATTATGCATTTGGTTTTTGCTCTGAGTCGCGTTCAACAACTTTCATAAAGTTATCAGATTAGCGAAATTTTAGTTAAAGGGAAGAATCATTAACAATCACCCATATCACACATACAACATACGATACGATTCCTAGAGAAGCCACTCAATTACAGTTCAAGCAATTTCTATAGCGGTAATTTTATTGATAACTTTCGCATACCAGAAAGATACTTTATATATGTTAATGCAGACTTTCTCGGCGGATCTCGATGAGGAAATCTTCTCGGGTTGACAGGCTAGTGAGTTCCTCGTTCTCTAGCACTCACTCGGCTGTCAACCCGAGAAGATTTCCTCATCAAGATATTTTATAGATAACTTTCATGGCACCGAGAAGAGAAACATAGCGGAATCTTCGTTAATACCAAATGTTCAAATGTTTATAGAGCTTATGAGACTTAACTGCGGCGTCATCAGTCCCTAAACTTACAAACTACTTATGAACTAGCTTGTACTAAAGACGGCACAAACATCCATGCCCGACGGGCGATTCGAACCCCCGACCTAAGCGGCCGTGTAGACCGTGATTGGCTCGCCGCAGACCGCTCGACCGCCGCTGCCGGCTTCATTAATATTAATGTTAAATGTCCTAGGCATAAGGAGCAGTCGAATGATACTAATTGACACTCAGTACATAAAAATAGCTATGGAATTCCTTACTACAGCAAAAACATGTCATGAAAACAACGTTATCAATTGATTCATTATCACAAAATGCTAATCTTAATCAGAGTTATAGCGAAGAACTAGTGCCGGGCGCTATGCACTAATGTCAGGAAAGGAGTATGTTGTTCCGTGGTTATGTGTGTGAAAAAATAGCCATCGATATGTTAATTCGATTACCTGCGTGCGAGTTCAATACAGCCACTTTCCAGAGAGCATGTTCGAATATGCCTGCATGTTTACCGTCCGAAGAAATCTCCCAACTGCTGCTCACTGATGTTCTGGCCCCGTATATTAGTCCTTTCCTCGCAGCCTAATGAAATTCCCGCAAGGAGATGAAGTTCATTATGCGTCCTCACTGAAACACGCGCTTCTTCATTGTTATTTGGTTGAGCTGATCCCTGCGAGTTTACGACAGTAACTCTGGCGTCCAGTTTTTGGTTATCTGGAGTGTATCGTGCTCTCCTGATAATCTAGTATGGCACGAATTGGTCCCAATCCTCCGGATCCGGGTCCCGTCAAGGGTTTTCGGGAGGTTTTCCTTAGTTGTAAGGCGTATGCAGGAACTGGTATGCCCCTCCCACTTATTCCTGGGTGATACTCCCCTTTGCCCCACTATCAGTTTGTCCGATAATTGGCTTAAAAGAAAAGCGACTATTTATGGCCTGCATTTCAGACGGCTTGCTCACTCCACGGAGTGAAGAATGAATAGGATAAAGTTTTTCCCCCCCTCATTGAATTATTCTTATATGCCGTCGAGACGTACATTTGTGATGTCTGTTCTTTGGAACATATCATATAATAGTATACATTCTGGTGGTATAATAAGTAAATGTACAGCTACGTCGGAATGACGGTCTATTGGAAAAAGTCTTCCTTTACCATCCAGCATTCCGTTTATTTCTAAAGGAAGGAAAGGAAGCTTAGGATTTAACGTGCCATCGACAGCTTGGTCATTAGAGACGGAGCTAACGCTCGAAGTTTTCGGTAAGGACGAGGAAGGAAATCGGCCGTGCCCTTTGAAAGGAACCATCCCGGCATTTGCCTGGAGTAATTTAGGTAAATCACGGAAAACCTAAATCTGGATGGCCGGGGTTGGATTTGAACCACCGCCCTCCCGAATACGAGTCCAATGCGTTACTACTGCGCCACTTCGCTCAGTGTTTATTTTTGAAGTTCTTTATATAAACACTGGGTGACATGTCCGTCAGTGACTAGAAAAACACTAGAGGGAGAGGGTTGCAGTTATTTGGACTGAGAGCCTTTGGACTTGTTTTCAGATAATTTCGCACAGGGCTGTTCTAGTTGCACGCGTGGTGCTCTTGGGAGCTGGAAGATGCGGCTGCGAACCGGTCGACGGACTTGCCGCCCTGGTGGACCTTACCGCCTTAACAGCCTAATTCCAGCCTGGCTCCACGCCGCGAGCGCTAATTCAGAGGAGAGGCTTTACGGTGCTTCGTATTGAGCTGAGCGCCGCCGAGGCGCTGCTCCTTTTACAGCGATTAGCCTTGTTACATACAACTGACAGCCTTATTAATTTGACGGAGTACGTAGGCGGGCGGAGAGGGGAGGGATACAGATTGGAGGGGGAAGTGGAGGGGCCGAGGACCCACTCCCCTTCTTCACGCTTTTTTTTCCGTTCCACTCGTGTCGTTTCCCTCTTTTTTTATTTTATTTCGCCCTCTCCGCGCTGTCCGCTGAGGACATCTGTCGCGTGGCGATTACACTCGTTCCCCTGTAGTAACAGACTCACTAATTTGACGGGGCGAGATAGCGGCTTAGCTATGCCCTCCTTGAGCGCGAGCATGTGCGCTCACCGGGAGCGACATCCAATTTCTCGAGCTCTCCACTTCTTCTCAGAGAGGAAACGAAATAAAGCAGTCTGCATACATACTCCACAAGCCACAGTACACTGTATCTTAGACGGCACTTGTACAGGGTGCCGACAGTATGGCTCTTCTCTTCTTTTCCATCCGTATATTGAACGAGGGACACGTGTCCTCATCCATCTTACTCTCGCGATACCACCGTGAGACAGTGGTAGCATAATAACTGCAAAGTCTTCCTCAAAGACCGCCCAGCTGCGTCTCTTAATGAGTACATCGTCATTCTTCCAACAATTCCCATAAAGGCTGCCCGAACGCTTCAACTAGTTTTCTTATAGCCCGCACCAACCTGAACCTTGGTTTAAACATCAAAGTGCTATATTAGACACTATCATTCAGAAGAAGTTTTACATGCCTTCCGCATGAAGAGGGGAACAGCTCTGAACCTTCCACCGTGCATTTCATTAAGCCATCGGTTTCGACCTTACGCTACATCGTCGTCGGGAACCATTGTACACGTGAATTGACATAATCCACTTGTGTGTAGTCATGGTGGAGACAGAGTAAGATAGCCAGATATCTGAAGGTGTCTTAGATATTCGTGCATATCTCGACATCTGTTTGAATAAACTTTCAAAAGTCAGACATAACCTATGTTATAGTGGTCGAGGTTTACCTTGGGAACCTTCTCTAAATTATTTTATATTTCGTGAATTACAGTACATTCTGCAATTAAATAAGTCTTAGGTTATACTGTTTAAAACAATAACGTTATTCGTTTTTAATTCCTTTATTGCCATTAAGTACAATAATTGTAATTACATGTGGTTTGGTGGCCTGGTGCAAGTCTTTCAACTGGACGCCACTTCGGCAACTTGCGTGTCCCTAGCCTATTCCAGTTATCCAACCGGGAAAGGGGGACAAACAGTTTTACGTGGAATCACATTATGTACAGCCATTGAGGAAATGTGTTCAGGGAATTTAATGATGTATATCAAACTCTACTATCATTATTTATATTTCTCATCCGTATAGATGCATGTTACTGTACCGCGATATTTATAGTAAGATGGAGTAGCTAGGGCCTACATAAGATGTAACGTCTTAATTGTACATAATCCACTTAATGTACATAATCCACTTGTGTGTAGTCATGGTGGAGACAGAGTAAGATAGCCAGATATCTGAAGGTGTCTTAGATATTCGTGCATATCTCGACATCTGTTTGAATAAACTTTCAAAAGTCAGACATAACCTGTGTTATAGTGGTCGAGGTTTACCTTGGGAACCTTCTCTAAACCCACAGTTTTTATAGAGAAAAAAAATGTTTTCTATTGCGTTTGGTAAATGCAGTTCTTTTATAAATGAATGAATAAAACGCGATCTTGGCTGCAAACCAGTGTACATTGATTCCAGATCGCCCTACCTGACCATGAGTTTCTATTTATTTTATTGTTTATTTATTGGATATGACCATAGTAATATTACACGTTTGAAGGTTAAATTCAGGTGGTTACATCACGTACTTTGGCAAACACAAACGCAATACATAAGACTGAAGGATTTACAAATGAAGACATTTTGGTTACACAAAGAAACCAAACGAGCTTTACACAGCAAGAAATCTTTTTGAATTACAGAAGTTTTAAAAGTCTGTTATGAATTTATGTATCAAATCGAATTTACTGACGGAACTTCCTTGTGCCTTTTGTTAATTATTATTATTATTAGCCGGCCGCGGTGGCCGAGAAGACTGAGGCACTTCAGTCACGGTCTGCACGGCCACTATGGTCGGGGGTTCGAATGCCCCTTCGGGCATGGATATTTGTGCCGTCCTAGTTCGTAAATAGTTTGTAAGTTTAGGGACTGATGACCCCGTAGTTAAGTCCCATAAGCTTTACAAACATTTGAACATTTTTTATTGTTATTATTATTATTTCCTTCGATGGTCCCTCTCTTTCAGTAAGCTACAGCAATCGAAAATCAGGTGATCAACAGTTCGGATATCTCTGTTACATGTGCACCTTCTGTCTTCAATTATTCTGAACCATTGACAAAGTGCTTTGATAATAGTTTCCGTGACCTGTTAACATTGCTGTAAAATTCGGAGATATTGGGAAGTTAATCATTAAACGTCGATGGGTGGTAGGAAAATACGGTTTAGTGCTCTCCGCGTTTTTAGTTCTTTGCAACTCAATCTCCCATTTGTTCCTGAACTCCTCTCGAGGTTTCTTCTTCACCACACTTGTAGGTGTTTCGCTGTAGCGTATTGATTTTCGCGGTGGGACCGCTCTTCTATCGATATTTTCAGCTAGTTCATGTCCCCATATCTTTCTATGTGCTTTAGTCCATTCGAGATTACCTGACAGTTCTGTGTCTGCCGCCTTCTGAGTTTACATCCAATTTCTTCAATCACGAAATTGTGGCTTTTCGGATTTCGTAACGAAACCAAAGTCATCCTGCTAGGAAGGAAGTTCTGAATATTCGCGTGCAACTAGTCCGTTGTATTTATCCAACTATACCCATGTTTCTACAGTTGCTGATTAGATCAGATGTTTGTAAATATAAGAGACTTAACTGCTGCGATTGTCAGTCCCTAGGCTTACAAACCACGAGGAGGAGTTGGAAAATAAGTTTCCCCTGTCGACTGTGGACAGAGTTGTGTATGAGAGGAAAAAAACTAGAATGAGACATTAAAGATGAGACATATCTTTATTTTTCTACATAATTTTTGAAGCTTATAAAGTGCTATGACAATTGACTCAATGTACTTGGAAATTATGTAGAACACGCGGCCTCCCGCGTCAGAGGTTCGAATCCTCCCTCGGGCATGGATGTTTGTGTTGTGTTCAGCATAAGTTAGTTCACAAGTAGTTTGTAAGTTTAGAGACTGATGACCCCGCAGTTAAGTCCCATAAGCTTAACAAACATTTGAATTATGTAGAAAAATAAAGATATTTTAAATTCTATTTTCTTTTTTTCCTTTCATGAGCAACTCTGACCACAGTCGCTAGGGAAAACTTATTTATTACTGCCCCTCGTACTTACATCTACATCCACATCCACATCTACATAGATACTGTGCAAATCACATTCAACTGCCTGGTAGAGGGTTCATTAACCACTTTCATAACTTTTCTCTACCGTTCCATTTCTAAGAGCTCGCATTCGGGAGGATGGTGGTTCAAATCCACCTCCGGCCATCCAGATTTAGGTTTTCCGTGATTTCCCTAAATCACTCCAGGCATATGCCGGGATGGTTCCTTTCAAAGGGCACGGCCAATTTCCTTCCTCATCCTAACCCAAAAATTCCGAGCGTTAGCTCCGTCTCTAATGGCCAAGCTGTCGACGGGACGTTAAACCCTAAGCATCCATCCATCTAAAAGCTCGAGGGAAAAAAGAACACCTAAATCGGTCCGTTTTCGATCTGATCTCTCTTATTTTATATGGATGGTCATGTCTCCCTAAGTAGGTGGGTGCTAGCAAAATATTTTCACATTCAGAAGTAAAAGTCTCTGATTGAAACTTCGCAAACAGACCACGCCGTAATTCGTGCAACATTTCCGTGGCGCTAACTAAACTAAACTAAACTGAAACTAAATTATGCTAAAGACACATACAGCCATGCCCCAGGCAACCGAGCGCTCCGCAGCAAGGCGGCTTAGAGCGCTCGGCCACTCCACGGACGCACAGTTTTTGACTGCAACAGTTTTGCTTATTACCGAAATGCGCCTTATGCTACTTGATTCATGCTGACGATCGGTTTACACAACACTGAAAACTGTGCTGTTCCGAAGTTTTTCAATGTGCCCACTTACTGGAAGAGACGTACATACACGCCATCGCCTCTGGAGGGGGCGCTACATGATGAAGCACATTGCCGCCTTAATGCCCCGCTGCCCGAGTGTGACAGCAGAACATATGAGCCGGACCCTCCCCCCACCCGGAGCCCAATCGCCCTCGCGATCGGAACTCCCGGAACGCTCAAAACAAATTATAATTTTCTTTCGTCGTCCCATTCGGCTTTTTTTGTTGTGATTTCATCCCACTAATTATGCCATTAGCTCAAATTAAACTCGACGCGAAGTGGCATCCATTAATAGAATGACGAAGGAGGTTTCGTAGTTCTAAACAAAGTTGTCCGATCGTCGGCCGAGCAGGTAGAGGTGTGACAGGAGAAGAGGGAGAGAGAGAGAGAGTGAGTAACGAAATTGATGGAGGAGGAGGAGAGAAAGAGAGAGAAAGAGGGCGCGGGAGAGGGCGCCCATCGATGTGCGGCTTATTATTCCGGGCTCGTCTGAATTGATTAACAAACTGTGGGCTCCTAATTTGTTGGGCGACGTTTTATTTGAGGCGGGCGAGGCGTGCACTCGGTGTTTGACAGCGGCCCGACTGCGATGGCAGCGCGCGATGCTCGTCGCGGCCATTAGAGCACTTGTCTCGCCTTATGTAAATCATTTAGGGGCCGTCCGGCGCCGCCTTCTTTTTTTTCCGAAACATCCCGACCCCCACCCCCTGCCCTCCCCCCGTTCGATCAGAAGGGCGTAAATTATGCAGATAAGGCAGCGCCTGCCCGCACGAGAGATGCTAATTAGGCTGGCGGTACTCACGCCGCTGACAGATCAGCTGGGCGGCGCACGCAGACGCAGTGCCAGCCGTCCAGACCCCAGCCGGCCTGCGATTTGTTTCCGTCGGCGCATGCGCACTCGGCGTACACTCCAGTCGGCAGCGGGGCGGCGTAGCGCTACCAGGGCTGCATCTCTTCTGGAACCTGACCAGAGGTGGCGCGGCCTATGTGTTCGTTCATTAATTTTTCTCGACGAGCCTTTTTCCGGTGGTTCAGTGAACCCCGGAAAAACTGGTCGAAAAAAAAAAAATAAAAAAATAAAACAAGTAAATAAATAAATAAAAACTATCATTCTTCGTTTCATTCTATCGCATCATTTTATATGCATGTAAACGAAGGCTTCCGCGGCCGTTGTCATTGTTGATAAAACTCTTCTGGGTATTGGACCGCATCGTCAATGTATCAAATATTTCACCGACGTTTCGCCAACGTAACACCCAGAAGGTGGCCGCTTGCAATAGTGGCCGAAACGTCGGTGAAATATTTGATATATTGACGATGCGGTCCAATACCCAGAAGAGTTTTTATCAACAATGTTATATGCACATTCAATTTTTATGGCATGAGAAACGTCTTACGTCCCGGAGACAGCACGTATAGGAGTCGTAGCGTGACCGCTTAATATAGGCGGAAGTGGCCGCAACGTTGCAATGCTCATGCGCGACTGGGTTCAGATTCTCTTCTGAACCCCCTGGGTGTAGCATATGGGCGCTCCCGCGGCAGGGACGGGCGAGGGGAAACGCCGCTTTTGACATTGCTGTAGGAGCTGGTAGAGACGCCAGCTCCTGGCTACTCGAGAGAGCTCTGGCAAAGGAGCTACCGCGCACGTCTTGCGCATACGCAAATGTTCAAATGTTTGTAGAACTTATGGGACTTGACTACGGGGTCATCAGTCCCTAAGCTTAAAAACTACTTATGAACTAGCTAAGACTAAGGACGGCACAAATATCCATGCCCGAGGGGGGATTCGAACCCCCGACCGTGACTGGAGCGCCTCAGTCCCCTCGCCCACTGCGGCCGGCGCGCATACGCAAATCCTCCGTGAAAGCAACATCCGCACTCAATATATTTTTGTTTTTGGAACATTCAAGATTTATCAAATACACGTCATATTTGATAAACCATCTTATAATTATCAATTAAAGACGCATCAACTGTAGAAGCCTTCAGAAGATCCGATCATGAATTCTCTACTTGGAGAGAATAGCCGTGTGGTTAACGGCATTGCACTGCGGTGTCAAACGTAGTGGGTTAGAGCCTGAGTGTAAACATTTTTTTTTTTTTAAATACAACCTTCTTTTTAACAGTTACGGGAACAACAATTACTTTTGTATTGTTACTTGCCACATAACTTTGTGCGTTTTTTGCGAATATGTCACGATTTTATGAGTAAACGTTGCACTAAATTGTCTCTATGGATGCCGAGCGGGGCGCCGAAGCATCAATGCGCCGAGTGGGCGGGGTGAGGGGGCCGCCACTATCACGTTTCGTGCCCGGTTCGGAAATATCGTAGATTAGGCACTGAAAGAAGTGAACCCCAAGTCATCTGAAGGACCAGCCGCCACTGCAACCGATACAAAATCGTTACATGTTTGCGTCTTCAATATAGTCACCAGCGTTGTGTAGAACCCGTTTCCGCTTGCACATTACAGATTTCGCCCGCAAGGGAAAAAACCGCACGGGAAATTTTTCTTAGTCGACTGATGAAGAGCGTGGTTCCTTTCACACTGTATGGTTAAAACACGGGCACAACTTTCAGTCCAGTGCAACCGCTGCCAGAAGACACCGTACCGAACTCTCGGCTCGGTGGCCCACGTGGCCAAGTGCACGCTTTCACACTGCACGATTTTACTCGATGGGGAGCTGTCCCCAGTGTTGTTTATACAGCTTTTAGTCTGGTTTCACGTTGCTTTAATCGGTGTTTTAAAAAATCAAATATTTGTGAATCTATGGAACTTAACTGCTTGGTTATTGGACCCTAACTTACAAACTACATAAAAACTAACCTAAGGACAACACATACACCCAGGCTTGAGGGAGGACTCGAACCCCCCGACGGCGAAGACCGCGCGCACCCCAGCACGGCGCCCCAGTGCGCACGGCTATTCTGCGACGCCTCAGTTTGTGTGTGTGCGTGTGCGCGTGCGCGCGCGTGTGTGTGTTTGTCGGGGGCTTATTTTTACATTATGGAAGGAATTGAGACTGAAATTTTGATATCGCTGATTGAATCAATATCTGTTATGGGACAAAAGTGTATATATTTATATAGATCGAAAAGCAATAAGAAAAGTCTGGGAAGAAGTATGTTCACCACTCAACCCAGATTTTGACACCATTAGTGATACAGAGTCATATGCATTTGTTAAGTGCTACCTATTAAGTATTCCTGTAGAATGGGTAGTCAAGGAAGAAAGTAAAGCGAGCCATGCAGATCTACGAATGACAGAACAAGAAAGAATATGAGGCTTTCAAATCGACTGCTTATCTCCCATATATTGGCAATATTTCAGATAGGCAGAATACTAAGAAAATATAAAGTACGAGTCATCTTTTGCCCTCCTTCCAAAATTTAATCGCTGTTGGGTTCAGTCAAAGATGATCTGGAGCTACGTAAATCAGTTGTTCATGCGGCAAGTCAAGGAAAAACACCTGAATCTCTCCGTCCGAGCTGAGATTTCTCGTATTTTATTCTGATGATCTTTTCTACCTATTTACGTGGCAGTCAACAATATTTTTTGCATTCGGAGGAGAATGTTGGCGATTGGAGTTTCGTAAGTAGCCCGCGCCGCAGCGCAGATCCTGTATCATTTCCGTAACGGTGTATCCCTGTATCGTGACAATACAAAACGAGCTGCCCTCCTTTGGACTCTTTGGATGTCCTCCGTCAAACCCACCTAATAAGGATCCCACACTGGGCAGCAATACTCCAAAAAAGGACACCATCTCAAGAACGTAATTTTTAAGTAAATAAATAAATTTCGTGTGACTCATTGGCCTGGTGCAAGTCTTTCGATTGGACGCCACTTCGACGCGACTTGCTTCTCCCCAGCCTACCCCAGTTATCCAACCGGGGAAAGGGGACCTACAGCTTAACGTGGAATCCGAACCACGAGTCGTTCCTGGCGACTCCTCACATCGTTGAGAGGTGAAGGATGGGTTAAAGTGCAGACTGAAAAAATCCGACGTCCGACCGAGTTTTGACCCCGCGACCCTTTGGTTTCTAGTCGAGCACTCTACCCCATGACCACCGGGCCCGACATTTATTAATTATAAATGTCATCGTGTTTTGTAAATGGCATAGTTGTAAGATTTCAAGTAGTATGAATTAAATTTCTTTCCTTCATCTCTTCTATTGGATCGTGCATCCGTTCCCGTTTTTCTGTGTCAGCCCGTATTTCCTTGGCAAACGCTGTCGAGCACGTGGCACTATACCCGGAATGCATGCAGCTAGAAAGGTTCTGGTGGAGGCGCGTTGTGTTGGCAGCCTTCCGGCTGGCTGGAGCAGCAGCCCGGCGCGGCTTCTGGCGGGCCAAAGGTAAACGCAGTGGCTGCGCGCGGCGCGGCGCGAGTGCCGGAGTCGCCGGCGCCAGTAATCCTTGCGGGCGGGTGGGGCTCGCAGGAAATTGACTTTCCTCGGCAGCGAGCCTGACGCAAATCCCTTGTCGCGCCGCGCCTGCGCGCTCCCCCACCACTCGAAACGAAAGCTGCACAGGAATGCCGCCGCCGCCGACGACGACGCCGCCAAACGTTCGCGCCCTCGCTGCCTCCAACACCGCGGCTTTCTTCACCTCGTATTTACAATTCCGTGACACACTTTATTTTTTGGAATGATTAATGCTGCAGAAGTCACTAATTATAAATATTTTTATTGGCACGACGCGTTTCGGCAGCACTCTGCCATCATCGGGTGCATTTTTACAGTTACTGGTTACATTCTTGACGTATTATGTTTTGTGTTGTGGATGCCAGTGAGGTTATGTTTGTACAGTTTTAACCTGTTAGGAAGATATAGCTATTTTTACAATTATGTTTCATCATTATAGTTTTTGGATTATTGTAGTGTTGTATTTACTTACAGTTTCGATAATCTTGTTGTCTGGCACACACAACACAAGAACATAGTTACATGTACACTTACAACACATGTGGACATTTTGTATTTGAAGGTTACTGTACAAAGATTCTTAAAAGCTAAGATAAACTACTTACATCAGTATTTATAGTGAATATGCCATAAAAAGTGCATATGTAGCTACATGAGTTGAAACAGAAGTTGCTACATTTTCAAGAATTAATCAATCAATGTTACATTGTTAATTTTACTTTAATTAATTTTATATTTTAATGAAAAATGCATTCAATACTGGAGAAATTTTTGAAGAAATTAGTATTGTAGCTGGCATCCGCAACACAAAACTTAATATGTCAAGAATGTAACCAGTAACTGTAAAAATGCACCCGATGATGCCAGCGTGCTGCCGAAACGCGTCGTGCCAATAAAAATATTTATAAATAGTGACTGCTGCAGCATTAATCATTCCAAAAAAGCTTATAATACAGTTACACTTTATTTTGTTGTTGTTGGGTTTTGAAAGGGGGCTAAACATCTAGGTTATCAGTCCCCTGTTCCTAGTCAAGAGAGAACATCTTGTAATGAGCTGGTAAAAAGTACTCCATGTCTAATGCACGAGACAAAAAAATGTTCAGATGTTTGTACAGTCTATGGGACTTAACTACGGGGTCATCAGTCCCTAAACTTACAAACTACTTATGAACTACCTTATACTAAAGACGGCACAAATATCCATGTCCGAGGGGGGATTCGAACCCCCGACCGTAGTGGCCGTGGAGACCGTGACTGGAGCGCCTTAGTCCCCTCGGCCACCGCGGCCGGCTGCACGAGACAGTTCAGAGTGATATTGCGTGGAAAGACGACAACATTTAAAGGAAAACCACCAAAGTAGTAGACGAAACAGACATCACTAAAATCTTACAGCAGAGGATTGTGGCTGGCTGATAACAAAGATAATATAGGATGAGCCAACCATTCTGCACACACTACAACCGCCAGTGAAAGATGGGACTGACAGAATGAAAGTGAAACATTAAAACCGTTTGAATGGTGGGTGTCTGAAATATCAGGCTTAGGTACCCAACATTAAATCACATGATAAAAACCAGTTGCGCGAATAAAATCCAAGACACGTTCAACCATAACAGCATCGTCTCCTAGCATAAAAGAAAGCCCATCTGGCAGATTAAAAGATTGTCGCAAGGCAACTAAAACTGGACAGTCCACCAGAATGTGGTACACAGTCAAGGTGGCGCCACAGTCACACTGTGGTGCGTCCTCCCGCCGAAGAAGGTGGCCATTTGTCAGTCATGTGTGGCCGATCCGTAGCCAGTAGAGAACAACCGATGTCCTACGGGATGACCGCAGTGAGGACTTCCATGCAACCGTAGATAACTTCACCGCACGAAGCTTGTTAGGTTGAGCAGAGTTAGCCCACTCGGAATTCCAGAGGTTAATTATCTTCCGATGGAACTCTAGTCGGAGATCGCTCTCCGGAAGACCAATAGCCAATGGACTGGAGGAAGTAGCCTGCTTAGCCAGCTGATCTACACGTTCGTTTCCAGGAATGCCGATGTGGCCTGGGGTCCAAACAAACACCACTGAGCGATCATACCGAACAAGCCTGGAAACAGACTCCTGTATGGATTGCACCAAAGGGTGTTTCGGGAAACATTTGGTGAGGGCTTGCAAGCCACTCAGGGAGTCAGAACAGATAACTGGAGACTCCCCAGGGCACGCTCTGAAATGTTCAAGTGCCCGATAGATGGCAACCAATTCAGCAGTGAACACGCTATTCCCACAGGGCAGTGAATGCTGTTCGATATGCTCACCATGGACATATGCATATCCAGAACGGCCGTCGATCACGGAACCATCCGTGTACACGACTTCCACCTACTGCTGACCTGTTCGCCACTGAATTTCACGACCGCGCAACTTGAACATAAAAAAAAAAAAAAAAAATATCAAGCTATACAGTCTTAACAAGGTACAGAAGGCACAGGAAAGTTGGCTGAGCACCACACTCCCCATGTGCAGCCATAGTATCATACGAGAACTATAAGTCGTGGCTGTACACGTGATTTGCCGTGCTACGTCGTCGTGAGGTGAAAAAATTCGAATGGTATATAGTGGTCGGTGTTCGATGGGTGGAATTTCTGTTTCTGCAGTGGTGCACAAATTCAGGTACACACGTTCAACGATGTTCAGTGTTGTGGCGTAAAGTCAATGCCACACGCCAGACGTAAGAGAACGATCGTGCAGAAGGTAGCGATCGACCGAAAGCCAATTGCAAGCAGGCGCCGCGCATCCTGGAGGCAGTAACCGAAGATGCGCGCCCTCTACGAGCGGCTGTATCTAGGTCAACATACGTCTGGACGCCTGACAGTTACTATTCAGGAATAAGTCAGTTACTAGTCAGCTACGACGACAGAACTAGGATAGTACTAAGACAGAATGCGGCTACGAACTTAGCAGTAACTAGGTCACACCGCAGCTAGTATCATACGGACGACGCCACGAGAAGCAAGAAGAGAGAAGAAACAGACATATGTTCTAAAGTTGAGTATTATACTTGTCAGTCAATAAATATGTTGTAATATATCAATGTTTTAAATGTCAAAGACTCCTGCACCAATACCTTCATTGACAACCAGACCAGGACGAGTAGCCGGCCGCGGTGGCCGAGGGGACGTGCCGGGCGCCGTGGCTCAGCGCGCCCGGTCAGAGGGCTCAACGCCATCTGTAATAAAAAAGCTGAGCCAGGAACACTTCGAACAAGAAAGAACAAACACGAACAGCGTCCGCAACGGACAGAAGTACACATAGAACAAAAGAAAAAAAAAAAAAAAAAAAAAAAAAAAAAAAAAAAAAAAAAAAAAGGGGACTGAGGCGCTTCAGTCACGGTCTGCACGGCCGTTACGGTCGAGGGTTCGAATCCCCCCTTGGGCATGGATATTTGTGCCGTCCTTAGTAGTAGCTAGTTCATAAGTAGTTTGTAAGTTTAGGGACTGATGACCCCGTAGTTAAGTCCCATAGACTCTACAAACATTTGAACATTTTTTCAGGACGAGTAAACAACAAAAGGCGACGAGGTGACAACATTCAGGATGTATGGTGAATGGTTAAATCGATTCAAGACTGTGAGATTGTTCCCGCCGGAGTTTCGATCCTCCCTCCTACATGTGTGTGTGTACGTGTGTGTGTGAGTGTGAGTGTGTGTGTGTGTGTGTGTGTATGTGTGTGTGTTGTTCTTAGGTTACTTTACGTTATTTTAAGTAGTGTGTAAGCCTAGTTTGGTACTGTAGATTTACAAACATCTGAACGGTTAAATGAGGGGTCATACTCGATAACATAGTGTGGTTTAAGTTCTTGATGCCTTCATTGTTACTATTAATACATTATTATGCGAGCTTAAGTCTGCCGGCCGCGGTGGCCGAGGGCCCTGAGGCGCTCCAGTCACGGTCTGCACGGCCACTACGGTCGGGGGTTCGAATCCTCCCTTAGGCATGGATATTTGTGCCGTCCTTAGTTTTAGCTAGTTCATAAGTAGTTTGTAAGTTTAGGGACTGATGACCCCACAGTTAAGTCCCATAAGCTACACAAACATTTGAACATTTTGAAGTTAAGTCTGCATCCACGAAAGAACAAAGGTCCGTTAAGAGCCACATTTTTGGCAGTTCCATTATCTCCATTCTTCATGTCAGGACTCATGAAATATATGTAAATAGGCATGCGGTAGCGACTGTTACTATTATTCTTATATTATTATCGTAGAATTGGTTATGTGACGTAGTGACTCGTAATAATACAGAATGTATAAATTGTAAGTTTCAATACAGTCTGTGTTAAAAATCAGGTAACAATTTATAGCGTATATTAGTTAATAAATAAATAATTTTAGTTTTGAAGAATTTTATAATTAGGAACATCGCTTGATGCCGCTCTGGACTCTTAGCACGTCGGCAGGTCATAGCGGCAAGTCATTTCACTTTTAATTTGTATCCTATGGGACCCAACGACTTCCGTTGTTAGCGCCTAGACTAACAAAGTAATTTAACTTAAACAGGACTGTTCGCAGATGACACTCGTTTATTTGTTAGTAAAGTCACCAGAAGATCAAAAGTAACTGTAAAATGATATAAATAACATATCAACATGGTGATAAAATTGGCAATTGACCCTAAACAATTAAGTCATCCATCTGAGCAGTAGAAGAAAACGGTTAAATTTCATTTACACGATAAACTAGTCAAATATAAATTTGATTAAATTCCTATGAATTACATTACGAACAACTTAAATTGGAAACAACACATAGAAAGTATTGTAGGGAAGGAGAACCAAAGACTACGGTCCATTGGCATGACAGAAGTTGCAACACTTCTACTAAAGAAACTGACTACACTAAACTGGTTGTGCATTGTGAGTTCCCCATGAATTGGGACTGACGGAGTATATAGAGAAAGTTCAGTGAAGGGCAGCTCGTTCCATATTTACGCGATGTATGGAGAGAGAGTGTCACGGAAATGAGATAGGGTGCAAATCGTTAAAAGAAAGGAATTATTAGTTTCAGCGAGATTTATTTCCTCCAACTTCCTCTTCCGAATGAGAACATATTTCGTTAGCACCCACCTAGACATCTATATATATATATATATAAATGTTGTGTTGGTTTGTGTGTGTTTGAAAATCTCAAAAATTTCTTCGCCGATTGTTGAGGCATCGACAAAAATAGAGGTGATATCCGGCCTTTCACAAGGTAGTGTTATTGGTCCACTACTGTTCCTTATTTACATAAACGATTTTGGAGGAAATCTAAACATTAACCTACTAGTAAAATCAACTGAAGATCAAAACCAATTGCAGAACGATCTAAATAAGATATCACTATGGTGTGAAAATTCGTAATTGTCTCTGAATAATGAGAAGTGTGAAGTCGTCCACGTGAGTACGAAAAGAAATCCGTTAAACTTTGTTTACAAGATAAATCAATCAAAAGTGAAGGCCGTAAACTACACGAAATACCTAGGAATTACTATTACCTCAGACTTAAACCGGAAAGAACACGTAGATAATATCGTGGGAAAGGCGAACCAGAGACTGCATTTTATTGGCAGTGCAAGATGCAACAGAACTACTAAAGAGACTGCATACAGTACGCTTGTCCGTCCTTTTTTTGGAGTATTGCTGCCCAGTGTGGGATCCTTATCAGGTGGGTTTGACGGAGGACATCGAAAGAGTCCAAAGAAGGGCAGCTCGTTTTGTATTGTCACGATAGAGGAAAGATAGCGTTACGGAAACGATACAGGATCTGGGATGGGAGTCATTAGGGTACAACAACGGCGGTTATCGCTGCGGTGTGGGCGACTTTACGAAATTTAGGAGAATGTAGGCGATTGATTCTCCTCCGAATGAGAAAACATATTGTTGACTGCCACATACATAGGTAAAAAGATCATTAGAATAAAATACGAGAAATCAGACCTCGAATGGAGAGATTCAGGTGCTCTTTCTTTCGGCGCGCTATTCAAGAATGGAATGGGATATAAATAATATAAAGGTGTGCTTCTTCAAGCTTTCGCAGCACATTGACACTTCAAAGAAGTTTCGGACGTGCAGCCACATAAAGTTGACTTTTTCTAATATTTCGGCTGAGAACCGTTCAGCTATCTTCAGAGAGAGACGAAGACTGACGCTACGGCACGCATTTGCTACTTATAAACGCGCGGACCGCGCTACTGCGCATGCGGACACAGATACAACAAGGTGCCAAAGACGTTACTCGGTAGCAAGGAAGTACACGTGTGTGTAAATTGTGTCTGTGGCTGCATGATCGATTTCTCCCCAAAAATCAATCATGCAGCCACAGACATAATTTACACACACGTTTAAATAACCTCCAAGGACGTTAGAATATCTGGAGATGCCCTAACACCGAAAAAGTGAAGCCAGCAAAATGCGCATTCCGGCATTTGTTCCTGCCCAAAACATTGGTCGTACTGTGTGGTAAAGTAGTTCTAGTCGTTGAAATGTACGACAAACCAAAGTAAACACCCAGATGTGACTATCAATTCATTGGCTTTACATAAAGAGGGCAATATACACACAGGAGAATAACCTTGAAATCCATCTTTTGGGCACAAAGCATGGTCCCCTGGCTTCAACCAGTGTCTGTTCTTAGCGTATCTAACGCCATTCTAACCTCCTTGTGTACTTCCTAGCCGCCGAGTAACGTCTTTGGCGGGCGCCTTGTTGTATCTGTGGTCGCATGCGCAGTAGCGCGGTCCGCGAAGCGCGTGCTGGACCTTCAGCCTTCGACTCTCTCTGTAGATGGCTGAACGGTAATCAGCCGAAATATTAGAAGAAGTCAACTTTATGCGGCTTCACGCCCGAAACCCCTTTGAAAAATATAAAGGTGGTTCGAACAACCCTCTGCCAGGTACTTGAATGTGATTTGCAGAGTATCCCATATAGATGTAGACATCACATACCCCCTCAATTGGTAAAGGTTTGTTTCATTCAGAGTGGAGTGTAAGGAAGTGTATTTTATACAGCTACGACGGCGGATAGGTACCCTCCGGTAACGGTTCACACGTCGGAGGCACGGCAGAGTATCCCATGTAGATGTAGACATCACATACCCTCCTCAATTGGTAAAGGTTTGTTTCATTCAGAGTGGAGGGTAAGGAAGTGTATTTTATACAGCTACGATGGCGGATAGGTACCCTCCTGTAACGGTTCACACGTCGGAGGCACGACAGAGTATCCCATGTAGATGTAGACATCATATACCCCCCTCAATTGGTAAAGGTTGGTGTCATTCAGAGTGGAGTGTAAGGAAGTGTATTTTATACAGTTACGACAGTGGATAGGTACGCTCTGGTAACGGTTCACACGTCGGAGGCACGGCAGAGTATCCCATGTAGATGTAGACATCACATACCCTCCTCAATTGGTAAAGGTTTGTTTCATTCAGAGTGGAGTGTAAGGAAGTGTATTTTATACAGCTACGACGGTGGATAGGTACCCTCCAGTAACGGTTCACACGTCGGAGGCACGGCAGAGTATCCCATGTAGATGTAGATGTAGACATCACATACCCTCCTCAATTGGTAAAGGTTTGTTTCATTCAGAGTGGAGTGTAAGGAAGTGTATTTTATACAGCTACGATGGCGGATAGGTACCCTCCTGTAACGGTTCACACGTCGGAGGCACAGCAGAGCATCCCATGTAGTTGTATACGTAGACATCACATACCCCCCTCAGTTGGTAAAGGTTTGTTTCACTCAGAGTGGAGTGTGAGGAAGTGTATTGTATACAGCTAAGACGGCGGATAGGTACTCTCTGGTAACGGTTCACACGTCGGAGGCACGGCAGAGTATCCCATGTAGATGTAGATGTAGACATCACATACCCTCCTCAATTGGTAAAGGTTTGTTTCATTCAGAGTGGAGTGTAAGGAAGTGTATTTTATACAGCTACGACGGTGGATAGGTACCCTCCAGTAACGGTTCACACGTCGGAGGCACGGCAGAGTATCCCATGTAGATGTAGATGTAGATGTAGATGATAACATCACAAACCCCCCTCAATTGGTAAAGGTTTGTTTCATTCAGAGTGGAGTGTATTTTACACAGTTATGACGGCGGATAGGCACCATCCGGTAACGGTTCACACGCCGGAGGCACGGCAGAGTATCCCATGTAGATGTAGATGTAGATGTAGATGATAACATCACAAACCCCCCTCAATTGGTAAAGGTTTGTTTCATTCAGAGTGGAGTGTATTTTACACGGTTATGACGGCGGATAGGCACCCTCCGGTAACGGTGCACACGTCACAGGGACGGCACCGTGGGGCGACACACGTGCAGCCGCGGGCAGCCTGTCTGGTCTTTGACACGGCCGCTGATCCCTTGGATCGGCCCTGTGTCGCCCCGCCGTCGCCGTGGCCGGACAGCGACAGTTCCCGGAACGGCGGCGGCCTATCGTAATCTCATCTGCCGGCCACAATGGCGCGCCCGTGTTTATCTTCCGACTGTCGGGCCGGGCCTCTCCGTCCATTAGGCGTCACTCGGCCGAGGCAGCGCTAGAGAGCCCACGGCGGCCCCCTCCGGTCACTTGCTAATTGCTTATTAGGCCGCCTCCTCAGATAGCAGATAGCGGCCTAGAGCCGCGCGCCGCGCAGCCCCCAGCGCAACACGCCGCCAGATGCCTGCGCCCGGTTGCCGTCTGCGACGCTCATTCTACGCCAATTAGGAGATTTAGTCTCAAGCTTTCTCAGTAACTGCCTTTGAAAAATCCGATCAAAGGATTTAGCACTAACTCTCTATCTGTGTCCGCCTGTCACTTTCTCTCCCTGTTTGTCTGTGTCTCGTTACTTTATGGCAAGTAGTTCAGAGTAAAATCTGTATGTCTGTCAATTCCTACCATTCCATGTACCATTGACTAATGGTAAAAAAAACTGACTTCTTGGTGTTTCACAAGAAGGAGAAAGTTAAATGCTACTACCTCTCACTATAAAGCTCGGTGAATAGTTCTCTATAACATTAACGTAGATGAACTGTGAACTCATCTTTAATAAAAGGGTCCGATTCAGCTGTTTTACTTTTTTTTTTTTTTTTTTTTTTTTTTTTTTTTTTTTTTTTAAAGAGACGACAGGTTTCGCGACTTAAAGTCGCATCTTCGGGTCAAATACAGTTAAAACATAAGACTAGGGGCTCGCCAATACAATCAACAACAACCCCGGCTGTCAGAACACTTCACACAAAACATCAAGGCGACAACCGTCCTCGTCTAGCAAACCACCTGATAGAGCCAGGCGGTACGGGCAGCGGCGCGGCTAGACGTCTAGTGTTCTGACAGCCGGGGTTGTTGTTGATTGTATTGGCGAGTCCCCGGTTTTATCTTTTAACTGTATTTGACCCGAAGATGCGACTTTAAGTTACGAATCCGGTCATCTTTTTTTTTTTTTTTTTTTTTTTTTTACAAAAGTAAAATAGCTGAAGCGGACCCTTTTATTAAAGATATATCATCTTAGCTGTGGATGTCCGTCAACAAAGGTTTTAAGTTCAACAACTGTGAACTGCAGTTGGGGTAGGGCTGGGTTGTTTGGTTTGGATAGGGGGAGTAAACTACGGAGGTTATCAGTCAACCGGTAGGGAGGGGAAGGAGTGAGGATAGGAAAGGAGGGGAGGGGGAAAGGAAATGCAGTCCGGGAAGTAAAGAAGGAAGAAAGACTGCATTAGCTCGGGGCCCCGTGTTCACCACGCACATACGAAAGAACCGTGAGCCCCCTCGGGGAGGGGGGAGGGGGGAAGTGCACTTAACGTACTGTTCTTCTCACCTTCCACAATTATGCACAGATGAGCTCTGCGAGACATGTCCTGAAAACTTTGCACGGAATCGTACTTTTGAGTGTTCAAAAGCCTCGTCACGTTTCGTTGGATGTCAAAAATATCGTCAAATCTTTTTCGTTTCCATCCAAAGGTGCGTGGCGGAAGGTACTCAATGCAACTATTAGTTAGTTGCTTTCCTGTTCAACTCCTATAGAGAACGAGGGAAAAAGAATACTTTCATACATCCAAAGGTATTAAATATAAAGAAAAGTCACTGAATTAAATATGTGCTATGGCCGGGATTCGAACCCGGGACCTCCTAATTACTAAGTTAGCTTAAATTTTAATTCAATGGCTCTCCTTATATTTAATACCTTTCGTATGACGAGGCAATGTGGTCTCAAGGAAATGTATTATTTGTTGATATTTCTATCACCTTGGCCTGAGGAACAAGACGGGATTGTTCCCATTCGCGTTCTTTGCTGGGGTGCTCCTCCAATGTAGGAGAGCCCTGGCAATTTGATACGCATTTCACAAGGAACATGAGGCAGAATTAAAGTATATGGTGTGTAGAGATACGTGCTTTAAGACAATCCGTGTAGTCGTTTTGTTCGTAACGCTGTGTTAGCTGACCGGTCGGAAGTCCCGGCCACAGTAAAAATTATAACTCAATGACTCTCCTTATATTTAATACCTGCAGTATGACGAGACAATGTTGTGTCAAGGAAATGTATTATTTGTTGATATTTATATACATCTGATCTTATCCTTGCGGTCTTTACGCGAAATGTAGGTTGGTGGCATTACAACCGTTCTGCAGTCCGCCTGAAATTCCAGCCCTCTAAATTTCTTCAACAGTGCTTCTCGTAAAGGCCTCCTCTCCAGCGACGACAGATTGAGTTCCCGAAGCATTTCAGTATCACTCGTGCATTGATCAACCAGTTAGAAACCTCGCCACCAGCCTCAGGACTACCTCTATGTCCTTCTTTAAACCCATCTGGTGGGCATCCCAAACACTTGAGCAATACTCAAGACGGGATGTACAAGCGTTTTATATGCGGTCTCCTTTACAGACGAATCACACCTTCCCAAAATTCTCTCAATAAAGCGAAGTCGACTTTTTCCATTCCCGCGACTGTCTTTATTATCACACCTTCCCGAAATTCGACCAACAAAGCGAAGTCGACATTTGCCTTCCCCGCGACAGTCCTGGTATGCTCGTTCAATTTCATATCGCTGTGCAGCGTTAAGCTTAAGTATCTAATTGATACGACTTTGTCAAGCAACACACTACCAATGCTGTTTTCGAATATTACGGGATTGTTTCTCCTACTTTCTACATTTAGCGCTAGTTGCCATTCCTCACACCACCTAGAAATTTGCTCCAAGTCATCCTGCATCCTACTACAGTCATTCAATGACGACACCCTCTTGTGCACCACAGCATCATTAGCAAACAACCGCATTTTGCAACTCAATTCTTGAAAGTGTCACACTAGACATGTTTTCTTAATCATTGTCCACATTTCATTACGGGTTTTCCCGGGCTTAAATCGGAACTTCACTCTTTATTCACAATCAGCAAACTAGATTGGTGCTAAGTGTAGCCAAGGGAGCAAGTGAGTTCGCACATAAACATATCGATCTCCACACGAAACAACAAGCAAGTCACGATCTACAAAACCTGTGTTTTGAAGCCTGGTGTGCAGTGGAGTACCTGCATGAAGCTTTCGCACAAGTTTCGACGAACGTAATCTACTTTCTCTGTCAGTGCTTTCTGGTAAGTATCATAGATTTATGAGCATTACTCAAATATTTGTCGAACGACGCTTTTGAAAGCTACCGTTTCCACTTTCTACGATTTCTTCGAATGAATCTCTGTCTGACATCTGCTTTTCTTACGATTATGATCATCCTGTGATGGTGCAGATCTTCGTCCCTCCGTGATTGCTATAATAAATGGGTGGGGAAATCCACCTTATGCAAGACACCTTGTTTTATGGTTGATGAAAGTAAAACAAGACACCTTGTTTTATGGTTGATGAAAGTAAAACAAGGAGTCTTGCATAATGCAGTTTTCCTGACCAATTATTACGATTAGTTTTATGCTCAGTCCTTATGTCATATCTCTAACGATAATATAGTTATCCACGTTCGTAGAGTGGAATATTAGAAAATTGGTGTGGCTGATTTATATGAATTTCATTGTGTTTTTAGACGTCATAACTGCTGAATTTTTGCGTAATGCTATCGACATAATATCGAAGGCAAATTCAGTGATATATGTGCATAGAATGCGAAATATTTCACTAATGTATTACAACTATGGATGTAATAAACGGAGACATCATGCGTGATGAGACAATTTTTCATGAACCTAATTGTATATGCCTCATATCTTATGAACTATGTATTGTACCACGATATAATTTCGGAAGTATGAGCGTATACTGTCTCTAAAGTGTCTGACAAATACAATTACGAGTTAGGTATCCATCTAATCTGATGTGCGAAACCACCTAAAAACCAACCAGGCTGGCCGACAAACAGACTCACGCCGGCCCGAATCGTATCGGTGAGGCATACGTTGTTGTCTTGGAAAGCGACGCTTTAAATCACGTGGCTAACCGAGCGGGTCATTGCACCAGCATGACAGTACCATCCGAGACGCAACAGTTCGTAAACAATGACATCCCTGAAGTGGACTAACCTGCCCAGAGCACCAATTGTAATTCTACGAGCTGGGATGAACTAGCAAGTCGACTTGGCTTTGGATCCCAGCTTTCAACATCCCGACATTTCCTAGTTTCGGCTGTTGACAATGGGCTGTCGTTACCCCACAGAGTTTCACATCCGTCACTGAAAAATTTCCCAACGGAATGAAAGCCATCCTAAAGGTAAAGACCGGATTCACTGTACAGAGTAAAGTAAACTATGTTAATCACATGAAATTAAAAGGCAGGGATTCGGTTTCTCAATTGGACGGCAATCCCACTCATTGCCATTATGGTCTGTACATTGTTTATTGTAAGACCCAGTGGGTCATTTGGACTGGGATAGAAGCTATTGCCTTAGTGTTGAAGTGGTTCAGGTCGTCAAAGTTCTAGGTAAGCTGGCATACACACGATTCCTCATCATGCTCCACAGCCAGTCACTGCTTGATATCAGATCAGGTGAGTGTGATGACCATAGGTGAATACCACATCTACCAATCCAGCTTATACAGAACGTATCGTCCAGGTAATCCCGAATCATCTGACTGTCGTAGGTATCCGCACTGCCGTACTAAAGGTACCATTGCGGAATAACGGCACAGTGGCTATGTGTTCTCCACTAACTGCTGTACGTGGCAACATATTCTCTACCATAATGACCACTACTGCAAAAAAAAGAAGGATCCAGATCACTGCAACCGAACGTTCACGTAGGGGAAGGGGGGGGGGGGCTAGAGTAATCCCGCGAGGCCTCTCGAACTTACCGGAGTCTCTAGGTCCATCTGACAACAAAGCTGTGCTTTTAATACAACCGCTAATGTAGAATGCTGCGTCCTGAGATAAAAGGAATTTCAATGTTTACCACTTCCAATATGTGCATTTCTTACATGTGCTTTACTTGTCCGCAAGTGGTGTAGCTTCATTACTAAAATATTGTACAAAATTTTAGCCTATTCTACCTGCAATAATTCCTTGGACGCGGCTGATATTCTGTTTCTGTTGCAACCTTTTTGAATAAACCCCGTTCTCACAAATTTCTCTTAGACATAACCAATTGACAGGCGCGATGATGCATCCAATCTAGGTCTAGGTACTGATGCCTGCGGACGAAAAGACCTCTATCAGGCATCTATCACCCTCCGCTCCTCAACTGAATACAGGATCGGCATGGTTTAATCTGTAAAACAAAGGGAATACCAATTTAAGGTAATGAAGTAATGAAAATCCTTATAGTTTTGATCACATATTGTAGGCTATATTATCATTGTAACCTCCTTCAATGTCGTACTAAAGGTACCATCGCGGAATAACGACACAGTGGCTATGTTTTCTCCACTAACTGCTGTACGTGTCAACATATTCTCTACCATAATGGCCACTACTGCAAAAAAAGAAGGATCCAGATCACTGCAACCGAACGTTCACGTAGGGGAAGGGGGGGGGGGGGAGAGTAATCCCGCGAGACCTCTCGAACTTACCGGAGTCTCCAGGTCCATCTGACAACAAAGTTGTTATTTTTCATACGACCGCTCATGTAGAATGTTGCGTCGTGAGATAACAGGAATTTCAATGTCTACCACTTCCAATATGTGCAACTCTCACATGTACTTTGCTAGTCCGCAAGTGGTGTAGCTTCATGTCTAAAATATTGTGCAAGATTCTACCCTAGTCTACCTGCAATAGTTCCTTGGACGCGGCTGTTGCAAGCTTTTTTGAATAAATCCCACCCTCACAAATTTCTCATAGACATAACCAATTGACAGGCGCGATGATGCATCATCCAATCTAGGTTTTGGTACTGATGCCTGTGGACAAAAAGACCACTATTAGGCATCTACCACCCTCCGCTCCTCAAATGAATACACGATCGGCATGGTTTAATCTGTGAAATAAAGGGAATACCAATTGGAGGTTGTATTAATCGCCAGTAATGGAAATCCCTATAGTTTTGATCACATAGTGTAGGCTATAATAGCATCTCTCATTTTAACCTCCTTCAGTATTGTAAAATATCGAAAGTATCTTAAATCCATTTAGGCCTACACTGGAGAGATGACGTTCCAACAAGTGATGTGGAAATGATGAGATGAATAAAAGGAAGCTACACGAGGGGAACCCCCGGCCTCGCCTGGTTAGCACGGCCGGCAGTTGAGACGTCTCCGCGGCCGGCAGCGTTCGTTCGCCCTGACAGACACCGGCCTTATTGATGGCCGGGCCGCCTTTGTCTTCGTAATCAGCGCCTCTCGTTAGCTCTGCTGCCGTGCTCGAGACGCGACCCCGAGCCGAAGCGGTTAATTACACGGAAACCGGCCGGGGCGTCTGTAAACGCCGATCTAATTAACCCTGCGGATACACGACAGGAATGGACTCGACAACGCCACGCCCGGAACCATCCAGAGTTGTGTAATAAGCCTCACGCTTAAAACATGTTCTGTCATCACAAGGAATTACATTTGCGCCAATATTGGTGGCTCCACGCAACGTGTCCGATTAAGTAGAGTAAGATTCCGCCTTCTGGCCGTAGACGGGCAGATTGCACACGACCGACCACCGCAACATTGTCTTCGACACTATCTACTGCGGTATAGAGGGACATATAGTGACTGCACAGCTCTTCCCGTTGTCGAGTTTCTTGACCTTTGAACCGGTTCTAATCGGTCAAGTAGCTTCTTTTGTTCACGTCATAAGACTGAATACATACACCGTGTTACGGTCCTCTCACCGTGGGAAAGTGGCTGGCGGTTCCCAACTGTATTGCTAGCCAGTGAGCCATTCTGATCACTCGTAATGGACACATTGGGCCTCCGCTCGAAAGCACACAAAGTCATACTAAGAATTACATACGTTCAAACAAGAAAAAATGGGTCTGTGTCATTCACATAAAAAACGTTGCAATCTACGACAAGTGACATATTAATAGAGAGAACCAAAATAACAAGTGTGGTGTCGCACAAGTATGAAGTGCGCGCCACGTACTTTCGCCGCGCGCCGCCATGCACGCACGGCGCGACGTTCTTACGACGTCAGCCACGAGCGCCCTCTGCTACAACTCCGCTCGTGGCCACGACTGCTGCATCGGCCACTTGAGAATGAGATAGGCACCAGTTAAGACTTAGGAATCAGATAGGCACCAGTTAAGACTTGGCTATCGGGTAGGCACTAGGAATCATCAGTAGACAGGCCTCTATCTAATCTATATATCAGCATTCTGCAGTCAAGAACTATGTAAAACTTAAGTATTACTAAGCCTCTATGAATATATCTCGTTCTAATTTACTCTAGTGTTTCTAGTTTCTGCTGTCCCACTGGCTGGTCACCTCCATACCGCACAAGCGTGCATCCTTTATTCCTGTGTCGGTCTCTTTCTACTCGGCCACCGACACCTACGACAACCGGCGGAAACGAGACATAAAAGTGGCGACGAGGATGGGATACAGAAACAAGACTTCAGTAGTTTAGGGGAGGAATAATACGCAATTAACGGGCGTACATGTAATAAAAATCAAATGTTTGTAAATCTAAAGGACTTAACTACGTTGGTCATCAGTCCCTAGGCTTACAAACCACGTATACTAACTTAAAGTAACTTATGTTAAGGACAACACAAGCACCCATGCCCGAGGGAGGACTAAGTTATCCTGCATCCTACTACATTAATTTAATGATGACACCCTCTTGTACGCCACAGCATCATCATCAAACAGCCGCAGATTGCAACTCACTCTGACCGTCAAATATGTACTGCCAGTTTTATCCGTAGTCCAAGCGACAGTCGAATGGTGTTCATATAGTTGTCTATGGAAAAATTCTTTCTAAAATGATAGGATAGGAACATTGTATCCCATTTTTTCTCATATCAACAGAGCACTCCTTCCTCAAGATCAAACTGTCAACATTAAGTTGCCATAAAACGACCGACTGATATAACATTTAATGTCTTATTTGACCTTAATAGGAACATAATCCTCAACGAAATGCAAGGCCACGCTTTGTTGTTGATAATGCAGCATGGCTCAATATTTTTATTGCAGACGTACAACGTGTTACTGTGTCTGTAGGGCTGACAGCTTGACCATCGGTATTTCATTTTCGTTTTCAACATCTGTTTTTTTGAAGAACGTCAGCATGAGGATGAATTGAAAATACATGCTCGTTAAAGATGTTTTTGTTGCTTCGTATGAGACCTGTTTTAGTGAAGGCATTCATATATAGTTCCTATGTTGCTGCTCGGTTGTAAACTATCCCATATAACCTAGCTATTGATAATGGGGTGAAAACACGACGTAGATTACTTGCCGATCACGTTTCTATCAGCCGGCCGCGGTGACCGAGGGGACTGAGGCGCTCCAGTCACGGTCTGCACGGCCACTACGGCCGGGGGGTTCGAATCCCCCCTCCGGCATGGATATTTGTGCTGTCCTTAGTATTAGTTAGTTCATAAGTAGTTTGTAAGTTTAGGAACTGATGAGCCCGTAGTAAAGTCCCATAAGCTATACAAACGTTTGAACGTTTCTATCTCTTGAGGATAGTACGTTTCCAAGGCTCCATAAATTCGGCGCCGAGTGGCTGCATTTTATGCCTTGAGTGAGATGAAAACAAACAGAATGAACACTGAGAAAACGTGTTCCCCCATTATGCGATAGGTGTCGTAATACGCTACACTGTCGCATGTTTGGATCCCCATACTATTTCATATTAGGAATCTCGCCATCTTATACAAAGAATCACGCACGTGCTAACAACGTTCTTTGGGAAATGATTCTAATTGTCAATAATTACAGTAAGACCGTCACAAATCAGAAGAATAAAAGAGTGCAGTGATATCCACTCATGTTTAAGCTGAAATATTGTCTTAACACGGATGTCATAAAACCCCAAACATTAGAAATTTAATCATAACATCTCCGAACCCTACCCGGCTCAAAAATAGCGGTCAACTTGCTGTGTCGTTATTTGACATGCTATACAGAAGTGTTTAACCCTTTCAGACCCTCTGGCTAGGATTGTGTACATAACTTTTACAGTGTCTAAGATAGCTCAGAAACATTTTTTCTCAATTGAAATAACATGCATATGACTATGAGTGTTCAACCTTTTCATCGTGCACACTTACTGCCAGCTGCGGAAGATCACTATAAAAATACCAAGTAGTCAGTGTTACACTGCGCAGCAGCTTGTGAACTCCAAAGAACACGCAAGTTGTGGGTTACTTATAAAACACTGTACGACTGAAAAGTAGTAGTGATTATTTTGCATGGCAACTGTTGAATGATCAGTTTATTTAGTACAAAAGTTAGTGCTACAAAACTAATTATTTTAGTCCATAAAAAGAAGCCTTGCTTTCAGCATATGCAATTTTGTAGTATGTACATGGATGCATACAACAGCGTAAATCTTGCTTCTAAAATCATTAAAAATGTAACTTAAGAGGCATACAGCAAATAAATAAATAAATAAAAATAAAAAATAATCAAAAAATTCCTTCCTCCAGAAAAAAATCAGGTCTGAAAGGGTTAAGAAACTCCTACCACGAGCAGAGTTATAGTGCCTCATATTAGGGAAGTATCGCATAATACGAGCTTCCCCTCTATAATGTTCTTAATATGAAAATATCGGTGCAGTTCGTCTTTTTTTATTATTATAAAGTTGCTATAAGATCGAAAGTGGTCACCATTACGTAAAATAAATTGTATAACTTTTCTGTGAACTAGACAGATATTTTCATATTAAAAATGATTTAATAGTTTCGAGACCTTGTCAGTGAACATTTATTACGACGACAATTGGTTACCCATATCTTACCTCTTTCAGGATCCACTGGAAACTGAAATATACGAAAACCATTCTGTGAACCGTTAGATCAGTTTGGAGCTGTACAGCCATCCAAGCCGAAAGCGTACTACCTGCCCTACAACGAACACGCTGTCACGTCGGCACAAGGGAACAAAAATGGCGGATGCGCATGCCCGTCTTTGTCTAGATGCCCTAACCACCAGCAACTCCTTGGTTTTTCCTGTACGTGTCCTGAATCAGCAGAATAATTAAGCAGTCCATTGTCCCCCGCTTTTTTCCGGCCACCTCCCTTTTTTCGTCGGCGGGCTCCTGAGAGACAGGCTGACGAGACGCGAATAGCCCGGGGCGCGGCCGGCTCTCGCATTAGCAGCGGCAGCGGCAGCGGCGCGCTAAAGAGGCCCTGACAAGGTATTTACAAGCCGCTTATCTGCGCGGCTCGTCTCGCGCCCGCCACGCCACCTCCTCGCCTGCCGACCGCCAGCAAAAAACCCGGCCCGGCCCGCCGCATCGCCAGCGCCGCTCAGTCGTCGTGGCCGGACTGTCAGACGTGGCACAATACCGTCAGCTCTCGTCACTGAGTGAATTCTTGATACCAGTCACTTCGTGAATTTACACCGGTCAAAACAACTAGGAGATCAGTTGAGATATGTAGGTTCTGAAGTACTGACATCTGCAGAATGAACTAAAATGGTTCGACGTCTTTCTGTCGGTTCTCCAGAGTGGAGACAACAACATTACGGCAACCGGAACAGTGGTAATAACAGTAAGTTTTTGCAGAAGGGTGGTGGTGTTGACTTCTGTTCAGATAAAGGCTTGAGCAGGTAGTTAAATGCAACAACGTGACTTGCCCGAAGCTATGGCACGGAGAACCAAAGGAAGGCTGGAAGCGAGACAGAAGGAGGTGTTTACAGATAATGGAGTGTCCCAAAGTGTAATTTCCAGGACCTGAACAGAAACCGTTAAAAGAAGGCAAGCCGGCCGCGGTGGCCGAGGGGACTGAGGCGCTCCAGTCACGGTCTGCACGGCCACTACGGTGGGGGGTTCGAATCCCCCCCTCGGGCATGGATATTTGTGCCGTCCTTAGTATAAGGTAGTTGATAAGTAGTTTGTAAGTTTAGGGACTGATGACCCCGTAGTTAAGTCCCATAAGCTTAACAAACGTTTTTGAAAAGAAGGCAAGGCCAAGTTCGACCACGCGTAACATCAGCAAGTGATGACTGTTATCTCGGGTTAACAGCGCATCGATACAGGAGACTGAGTCCAACACAGTTCCAAGACACCCACGTATAAAACGCTTGTACGACCACGTCTTGAGTATTGCTCAATTGTTTGATTCCCGCAGCAGATCAGTTTAAATGAAGACGTAGAAGCAGTTCAGAGGCGAGTAGCTAGGTTTGTTAAAAATGTTCAAATGCTTGTAAATCTATCGGACCAAACTGCGTGGTCATCAGTCCGTAGCTTACAAACTACTTGAACTAAGGTAAACTAACCGAAGGACAACACAGACACCCATGCCCCAGCGAGGACTCGAAACTCCGACGGCGAGCAACTGCGCGCTCCGCAGCGAGGCGCCTTAGACTGCTCGGCTACTCCACCGCGGCTAGGTTTGTTTCTGGTAGGTTCGACCGATGAGCGAGTGTCACGGAAATGCTCTGACAACTCAATTCGGGATCGCTGGACGAAAGACGACGTTCTTTTCGCGAATTTCTGTTGAGGAGATTTAGAGGGCCGGAATTTGAAGCTTAATGTAGTACGATCTTGCTGCCACCTACTTACATTTCGCGTAGTGATTACAAAGACAAGATAAGAGAAATTAGAGCTCGTAAGGAGGCATATCGACATTCTTTTTTTCCTCTTCTATTTGGGTGTCGAATAGGAAAGAAAATGCGTAGTAGTGGTACAGTGTACCCTCCGCCATGCTCCTTACGGTGGATTGCGGAGTATTATGTAGATGTAGATACTCACTACCACTACTGTAGAAGCTGTCAATCGTAAAGTATTTTGAACAGACTGTACACTCAAAATTACTAAAAATTTCCGGGCTATTATGCCGTGGTGTTGTGGATTTATTATGGAAACCCAACGTTTCGTCCCCTACTGCGGAGGACATTTTCAAGGGGGGAAAATGTAAACGGAGTTTGGCTTCAGTCAGCAGCGAGCCAGGTTGTGCATCGGACATTCAAAAGTGCCACGATCCCTCCTGAAAATTTCCTCCGCAGTAAGGGACGCAACGTTGGGTTTCCATAATATCCCGGAAATTTTTAGTAATTTTGACCATACCGGTCGTGAAAGTTTACAATACGGACTGTACACTACCCCGCGACTTGGTGCAAATTCACATTTTGAATAAGCCTCTAGGCGTGATCGTCTATCGGCTGCACCTGCGGCGGCAGGGCGGGTCGACAGCACAGCTCAACAGCTGTGCGCCCCGGCGCGCGCGTGCTCACCCGAGCGCGCTTCCAGCCCGTGAGTCAGTACGCACGCCACTTCCGGAGAACCGGCGCGCACGCACCGCCAAACCACCGCCTCACCTCTGTGCCAGCCGCCCCAAGGTCGCTCCACCACTACACCCGCTAAACGTTGTTTTCGTTGTAAGTCCGTAGGCTTCCACGGCCGCTGTCATTTTGAATAAATCAATTCTGTGTATCAGGCCGCAGGAATTATTTTGTTTTTTGAATACTTAAAAAAGATATAAGGAACTCATAGTTCAATGGGGCGATCTATAATTGTTTAATAATGATTTTGCAGCCAAGATCGCATTATTCATTTATTATGTTACCGGTTTCGGCGTGCTCGACGCCATCTTCAGATCTGTCGTAATTTACATAATTTCACGACATTTTTATATACTAAAAGAGTACATCCAGGTTGAGGTATCGTTAAACATAAAATTAGTAGTCACAAATAAAAAATATATATCCATCTTCTAATGGTTTTGAAGTGAGGTACTTCACAGTCTAAGCACAATACTAATTGAAGTGCAGTATAAGACTAACTGGCCTGTTATACTGGACTTCAATTAGTATTGTACTTAGACTCTGAAGTACCTCACTTCAAAACCATTAGAAGATGGATATATTTTTTTTATTTGTGACTACTAATTTTATGTTTAACGATACCTCAACCTGGATGTACTCTTTTAGTATATAAAAATGTCGTGAAATTATGTAAATTACGACAGGTCTGAAGATGGCGTCGAGCACGCCGAAACCGGTAACATAATAAATGAAAAATGCGATTTTGGCTGCAAAATCATTATTAAACTTAAAAAAGAAATTGCCGACGTTTCGACCACTACGCAGTGGTCATCTTCAGGGCGGTGAACTGTTGGATGCTGCTGAATGTCTACCCTTAGAAAGGTAAAGCAGTCAACAATCCAAGGATTGGTTTGAACACCACAGTGCTTTACTAGGCATGGCCCTGTTTGGAGGTGGTATGCCGTTGCCTTCCTCCGTCCTTCGAACTGACTTACCCAGGCAGTTATAGGGGGACCTACAGTTTAACGTGGGTTCCGAACCGCGGTGCTACTTGGTATATTTCACATGAGCAACACTGCCAGAAGTTAGGAAAGTGACAGATAAAAATCCTAGGACCTGGGGGGAATCGAACCGGCGACCTTTGGATTTATAGTCTGGCACTCTACCACTGTGCAACCGAGATGCACCTATATACTGCGAACTTTTTTCGGTTATCTGATAATGATAATAATTTCGTGTCGCTCATTGGCTTTCAATTGCACGCCACTTCGGCGACTTGAGTGTCCCTAGCCTACCCCTGTTATCCAACTGGGGAAAGAGAACCTACAGCTTAACGTGGGATCCGAACCGCCTGTCGTTTCTGGCGACTCCTCACATCGTTGAGAGGTGAAGGATGGGTTAAAACTAAGACTGAAAAAATCCAAAGTCCGATCGAGTTTCGAACCTGCGACCCTCCGGTTTCCAGTTGAACGCTTTACTCCAAGACCACCGGCCCCGACAGTTATCTGCTACCGACGTAATACATCTAAGATGGTGATTGCTTCACAGTAGCGTATCAGTAGGCTCTTACTTTTGCTATTCTCATAAATGATTGGTAGGCAAAAATCTTGTATGTGATTGAAAAGAAGGAAGGAAACTTGAGAGTTTAACGTCCCGTCGACAGTGTGGTCCTTTGAGACGGAGCTTACGCTCGGAGTGTGTGGGTACGGATGTGGGAGGAAATAGGATATGCCCTTGCAAAAGAATCATCCCACTATTTGCCTGGAGTGATTTAGGGAAATCACGGAAAAGCTAAATCAGGATGGTCGGAGGTGGATTTGAACCACCGTTCGTCCGAATGCGAGTCCAGCGTGTTTCTGACTGGAAGACTACAGCCAATCAGCAACTAGCACCCAGGGCATGGTGTTTCCTGCTGCGAACGTTCAGGCTGCGCTTCAGTTCTACTGTGGCCGCTGTTTACTCTGCAGAATCACCACCAGCTACAGACAAGGCCTCACTTCTACGTCACACTGACCAGACCGCGGCCGCCAGCTGAATGGCTGGCCACTGCCTCGTAGCAGCCAGCCATTCAGCTGACAGCCGTGGCCTGGTCAGTGTGACGTAGAAGTGAGGCCTTGTCTCTAGCTGGTTTCAGCTAGAGCCCATGGCTGGCGCACACACGAGGTCCGCAGCCACGTTGAAGGTAATTTGTAGCCATCCTCCCTATTCGTGTTGCAAGGTCGTTTCATTATTTCGATGGCTTGTCTTATTTGGCGTTGTTGCATCCACCGTTCCCGGGCAAGAACACGAGGTGCTCGCCGTCTGGTGTCCGGCCACAGCTGACTTGCTGACTTGTCTCAATCGTATGTAACGTTCATGTTCCGAAATGCGAGTGCTGATGGGTCTCCCGGTTTCACCAACATAAACTTCGTCGTATTCATATTGGAGTTCATCCACGCACGCCTGCAATATGAAGGGAATTTATGGATCATTCGTGGACCTTAACAGGTAACGGATCTAGCGACCACTCTCGAAAATAGGTTTCATTTCTTCTCAGATAAGGACTTTGTTGTTGTTGTGGTCTTCACTACGCAGACTGGTATGGTGAAACTCTCCAGGCTACCCAGTCTTTTGAAAGCTTCGTTATCTGAGGATAAGGACGGCAGTCTTACTCCATTCGTGTCTCGGTCTCCCTCTACGATTTTTCACTCAGCACACATCATTCTAACGTTCAGTTAACGATTCTTTGATGTCTCAGAATGTGGCCCTCCAACCTATCCCTTCTCAAAGTCAGGATATGCAAGAAAATACTTTACTCCCCAATTCTGTTGAGCACCTTCTCATTAGTTACGTGACGTACCCATCTAATTTTCATCATTCGTCTGTAGCACCACATTTCAAAAGCTATCATCTTTTTGTCTGAACTCCCTATCGTCCAAGTTTCACTCACATACAATGTTACACTCAATGCAAATGTTTTCAGAAAGGACTTCCTAACGTTATCTGTCAACAAATTTCGGTTCTTCCCACAGCCAGTTTGCAGTTTATATATATATATATATATATATATATATATATATATATATATATATATATATATATATATATATATATTTTGTTAGCCAAATAACAAAACTCATATGCTACTTTTATTGCCTCGTCACCTAATATAATTCCTTCAGCATCGCTTGATTTCCTGACACTACATTCCATCATCTATCTTTTACTCCTCTTAATTTTCATTTTATATCCTTTCAAGGCACTGTCCATTCCGTTCATTTGCTCTTCCACGTTCTCTGACAGAGTTACTACGTCATCGGCAAATCGCAGAGTTTCTATTTCATCTTCATGAACTTTAATTCCTCCTCCAAATTTCTCCTTGCATTACTCACAGCTTACACAATGTACACATTGAACAACATTGGGAAAGGCTACAACCCTGTCTTACTTCTTTCCTAACCACTGCATCCCTTTCATGCCCTTCGTCTCTAATAACTGCTGTCTGGTTTTTGTACAAGTTGAATATAGCTCTTCACTCCCAAAAATTTACCCCTGCTACCTTCAGAATTTGGAAGAGTGTCTTCCAGTCAACACTGTCACGAGCTTTCTCCAGATCTACAATTCCTAGAAACGTAATGTATTGCCTCCTGAGTTCCTACGTTCTGCTAAATACAAACTGATCTCCCTCAAGGTCGGATGACTCCAGATTTTCCATTAGTCTGTAAATAATTCGTTATTTTGCAACCTAACTTATTAAACTTTTAGTTCTGTATTTTTCATATTTGTCTGCACTTGCTTTCTTTCGAATTGGAATTATTATATTCGTCTAGATGTCGGAAGGTATTTCCCATGTATAATACAATGTTGCATGTCAGGTGGAACAATTTCTTCATGACTGGCTCTCTTAACGATATCAGCTGTGCAGACGGATGATCATCTACCCCAGGGGTCTTTTTTCGACTGTTAAATACTTCTCGCAGAATCGTATTTTTTATCTGATCGTCTACTTCATTTCTAGAATGCTACCTTCAAAAAAATGTTCAAATGTTTGTAAAGCTTATGGGACTTAACTACGGGGTCATCAGTCCCTAAACTTACAAACTACTTATGAACTACTTACAAACTAGGACGGCACAAATATCCATGCCCGAGGGGGGATTCGAACCCCCGACCGTAGTGGCCGTGCTGACCGTGACTGGAGCGCCTCAGTCACCTCGGCCACCGCGGCCGGCAATGCTACCTTCAAGTTTATTTCCCTTGTCTATTTGTTCCTTTCAGCATCTCCTCCTTTGCTTAGTACTGGTTTTCTATCTGAGTTCTTGACATTCATAACGCTGCTTTTCTTGTCTCCAAATATCTCTTTTATTTTCCTGCAGGCGGTATCTATCTTTCCCCTAGTTATAAATTCGTCTATGCTCTTGTGTTTGTCCTCTTGCCACTCCTGCTTAGCCAGTCTGCACTTTTAATTTTTCAGACGTCTGTAGGGCCTACTCACTTTTACCTGCTTCACTTTTTCTTTTCTGTTTTTTCTCCTTTCATCAATTGAATATCTGGTGTGTTATTCAAGGATTTCTATTAGGTCTTGTCCTTCTGCCTACATGATCCTCTGCGGCCTTCACTACTCTCTCAGAACTACCCATTCTTTTTCCACTGTCTTATACCCCCCTTTCGGTCGATAGTTGCCTAATGCACACTCTTATACTCTTATTGTCCAGTTTACATCTCCTTTTTGCGGTTAAGTTTTAATCTACAGTTCATAACCAATAAGTTACGGTCTGAGTCTATCTGGAACGAAAACGTACCCGTTTACAGTTTCAGTACATCTGTATAGCAGAACCATAAAAGGATGAGACCCAAGGAACTTGCAATTGATCGAAACTAATTATTTGTGGCACACGTGTTTCTCCTTGGTGAAATGCATTATCACTGGCCTGAAATATGTATAGTATATGTAGGGTGAAGCGAAACTTGATCACTTGGGCTATATGGTGCGATTCTTCACATACCAGCAATAAAAAAAATAAAAAATAAAATAAAAAGTTCTGTCACAAAGTTTCGTCCTTCACATACTTTCGGGATTAAATGGAAGTCGAAGACTGAGAAGGATGTGTATTCCATACTTCAGTATGTTTCAGAATTACACAATCGCACTTCTTGTGGATATAGAAAGCGTCTTGAATAACAAAATGAGCACGGAAATCCATTACCGTAAACGTCATCCAACGACGCTACAGAGAGTCAAAGTTATAAGTACCGACGGCTACCGCTAGACATCCCCTTCAGCCACGAAGACACGATATCTAAAATTCTGTTAGCAAGCATAGGTCACAAACTTGCCTCACACCTGTACTTTCCTATCAATTCATGTCATATCGTCTACACCCCACATTATGGAAACAATCTCTGTTACTGTCGATAAGCCATGTACCCACAACGTTCTTCCATCCGATAGTGCTAGTCCACCATGTTTATCTGTATGATAGGAGATGAGGTATTGGCTATGAGGACGAATCATGAGTTATATTAGGTTAACTCAATTGTTAGAGTGTTTGCCCGGAAAAGGCGAAATTTTCGGGTTCGAGATCCGTTCCGGAACACAGTGTTGATCTGACAGGAAATTCCAAAGATTAATGATGGTTTTCTGAGTAATGTGCCCACGCATGCTAATAGTTTACAAGCTCCCACGTAATATTAAAAAAAAAAAAAAAAAAAAACACAGTTGGTACCAAAAGTAGTCTCTAGGCAATTGAAAACAGTGGTCAATAAAAATTTAATAATCGCTAAAGGCTAATTGTGGCAGTTATATCTGGAAACGTATAATGTGGACGGTCACAGGGTTGCACATTCATGAGGTTTAAATGTTTTAATAAAGCATTCAACTGGAGAAAAAGGAATTATTTGCTATCAGAGCATATTGAGATATAGTGTGCTTGTAACAATGGCATTTATCTCATCGACATACTTTAATGGTACAGTGTGATGAGAAAGAATGAAAAAAATATTAACAAGGTGTCAAACCAAAACTAGAAATATGTGGCCAACAACTATTGTAGCACATAACAAGATCGATTTGAAAATGGATTAAAATGTACGAAAGCGATAATGCATTTATTTATTTATTTATTTAAAAAGCTTTATTTTTGTGGAACTTCGACTGTCGGTAACAGAAAATTTATCAAGTAATCTAGTTGCTGTCTGAATCAGCATATAAGACAGAAGAAAATAATGTGAGTTTAATTACGAGAAAAGTGTCCTGAAAAGGTAATGGAAACCGCTTTTAATAATTTCTGCGAGTATCGTGTAACGTGCCGAGAGCATTGCGTGTTTTACGCGGTACCACTAAGCTGTCATTTCTGGAAGTACTTATCGCTGTACCAATAAAAGCGTTCTAGAACAGACCGCGAGATTTCATCGCCTAATAACAGCACACACGTGGTCGCAAACTGCCGATAAAGAGAAATAGAAATCTCGCAGAGTCGTTACCGTATTTTAATAACGGCTATCATCGTATTTACAGTAAGACCAATCTCCTTTCGGACGAAAAGCCATCTGACCGTGCGTTTTTTTTTTTCATCGTTCGGCTTTTAGGTAACTCGAAATTACAATATCGTGACCAGGAACACGCGTGACGCATGAGCGTAATGCGGCTCGGTTGGAAAATAAAGCAAATATGTAGGAGAAAAAGGGCAGATAACTCGTGACTGCTGCGCGGTACAATTCACTGTCTCTCTCTCTCGCTCACACAGCGTTGTGTTGCCGGTGTGTGTGTGTGTGTGTGTGTGTGTGTGTGTGTGTGTGTGTGTGTGTGCGTCGGTGCGGTGTGTTTTCCACGCTAATGGTCGCGTTTTACTAACTCGGCGGCAGCACGCACGCGCCGGCCCGACTCGGGGACACGCCAGAGTTAACGATTTATGCCGCCGTGTAATTAGCTAATTATGACTGTAGTTTAGGGCGAATTAGGAGCTCGTAGCCGGGAAACTATCGCGTAACACGCGCATTAGCCGCTGCTGCCGCGGCGGCGGCGGCGGGACGCAGATCTTAACGAGCGCTCGCCCAAATCTGGATAACCCACGGATGGGCGGCCCGGCGTATCGGCGAGGGCTCATTTGGCCCGCCTAACGAGGCCATCGACTGCTCGCGACATGCCAGGCACTGCGTACAAAAGCCAACACTCTGTTCACGCCGGCCGCGGTGGCCGAGGGGACTGAGGCGCTCCCGTCACGGTCTGCACGAACACTACGGTCGGGGGTTCGAATCCCCCCTCGGGCATGGATATTTGTGCCGTCCTTAGTTGTAGGTAGTTCGTAAGTAGTTTATAAGTTTAGGGACTGATGACCCCGTAGTTAAGTCCCTTAAGCTTAACAAACATTTCAACATTTTTATTATTGCAACAGTCTCGCTTTTTAATGCAACTTAAGAGTCATTCTTCCACGGTCAGTGTTACTATTCAGTAAAAGAATGTTAAGAACGTGTAAAATGCGATACGTGAAACAATAAAGCACGTATTTTACTTTAAGTAAGGTACAAACTGTCCTGTTCATAAAACGAATTCAACAAACTCACTTCTCAGAGGATGTGCGATTATGTTTACATAGCATCGGATATTATACAGTATACTTCTATGAAATTTATAGGAAAGTTTTTGAATCTATCAGAAAACCCAAATATAAGATGAAAAAATATTTGTTTCCGAGGAGCCTTGAATCAGCGCTGTCGAACAACTGGCATGTCACAGTCCACGCATTTGCTGCCTACGCAAAGTATCTTCGTCGAAGGTATTAGACATGTTGTATACATTATTTGTAGATATGTCGATTGCTGACATGTATTTACAACCAAAGATGTAAAGAAGAATTCTGGTTGCTAGATCTTCAGTCCGCCTTGCCTTGAAACGGCTTATCCCTGTAATACGGAAATTTTTTAAACACATATAAAACGACATTTATTCAAGAAATAGTACCTGTAATGACCGGTTTTCGAGAGATTCTCAATTTACTCAGTTTCTTTTACTTGCTTTGAAATGTCATACATTCATCAGAGCTAAGTTATATATAGTAAACCCATGAAATACGACTGCCAATATGGCGTCTTCATCTCTCTACCGAAAAGAGCTGCCCCCCTCCCCGGGATAGCCATGTGGTGTGACGTTGGTAGCGTTCTGCCACCTTATTGGTGATCGCTCAGACGCTCGTTGAGAATATCTGGCATGCTTGATACTGCCCTACACGTTGGGAAAACCTCGTCAACGTCCGGTTCGCACGTTGTGCGTCAGAAACTCGCCCCGTTGGCCACACAGATACACGCTCCGTGTGCCGACGGCTTTCGTTGCATGGCGGATGCAGCAACAAGATCGTTCTACACTCAGCTTCAACGTCCAGCCCTCCAGATTTCCTCAACAGAGTATCTCGAAAAGAACGTCGTCTTTCCTGGAGCATTTCCCTGACATTCGCGCGTTGGTCGAACCTACCAGTAACGAATCTAGCAGCTCGCCTCTGTACTGCTTCTATGTCTTCTTTTAAAGTGATCTGCTGCGGGTCCCAAACACTTGACAAATACTCAAGGCGTGGTCGTACAAGCGTTTTATACGCGGTCTCCTTTACAGATGAAGTACATCTTCCCAAAATTCACCCAGTAAACCGAAATCGGCTGTCCGCCTTAACTTAATAGCACATAGCATCAGTACTACATCAAAATAGATACGTTCTGGACACCTTGCACGTCTACATTTACACTTCACGGCGACCTCACGGAGTTTGCTGGAGGGTACTTTGTATACAACTTTCACCTCCTCTTTCTCCTGTTACAGTTACGTATGCTTTGAGCAGATGAAGATTGCAGTCGTCCTCCTTGAGGATTAAAATGTCACTAGTTGTAATCTCTTCCTCGAGACACATATAGGAAGCAGCAATATATTGCATCACTCTTCTAAAAACGTACGCTATCGAACCTCTAACAGTTGGCCGTAACGCCATTAATGAATGCCCTGTTCGCAACGTTGCAACTGCAGTTGTTCTATAGGTTTCGTGACGCTTTCACGATAGCTAAGTACACCTACATGTAGGCATGTAACGTAGCGTGTTGCTTTTCGAGGGTGTTCTACCATTCCTTCCTTGTTTAGATCCCATTCTGACGACCAGTAAAGGCAGCTGGTTGCAATTATTTTCACGAAAATAAACCTTCAACTTACGCTACAGCTGCAGTTCGTGTCCAACATGGATATTTTGAAATTCTACAAGCGTACTTTGTCGAATGTTCAAGATTAGCGTTTTCGCCTGACTGCCAAGCAGCCCGCAATACTTAACTGTTAGGAGGAAGAGCGAAGTGCTGTAATGGTGCACGAAAATCTTGCTGACGTTCAACAGTCGGCGAAGGAAGCGAGAATCAATAGATGATTTGTTTGACGAGAGTAACCGGCTTTTCGAAACATTTGCTAGGAGCGGTAACGCAGAACAAGAGTTTTGTAAACAGACATTTGACCTTCATGATAATGCTCACGCGCACACTACAGCTACAACAATTAGCGCTCCTGCAGACATTTTCTTGGGAAGTGTTGGCATACGTACCCACCGTACAGCCCGGACTTCGGTCACTCTTAATTTCATCTCTTTGCTCACATGAAAAAGGCGCCAAAGTATAGAAATAGCTACGAGGTGTATCTAAACAGTGCAACCGGTCAGAACTTTAAAAGAAAATAGAAATATTCCTATGCACTTCTTGCCATCCAAAACAAAACATCGCTCTGGGGATAATCCAATTTATTTGGGAGATAAATTTATTTGAGACATAACACCATTCAAACATTAAAATTAGAGGCCCTTTGAATGATGAAGATGACGAAATCAGTACTGCGTGTTTCTGGCTAAACCCGACGGTACCTTCCTCGGCATTCATTCGTAGAGGCTCTGTATGTGTTGTTCGGGTATAGAAGTCAATGCTGATTCCACGTATCGAAAAAACTAATCTGACGTAGAAGTATACGGTGTATCCCAGTTCATTGTATGCTTCGCGCAACGGAACTTGGACAAAAGCGCGTTCGACGATACAGAACACCTTTCTTACAACGTCTGCCACTGGAGTTTCTTAATCATCGCTGTGGCGCTTTCACGCTTACTACATGAACCCGTAACGAAGCGTGCTGCTCTTCTTTGGATCTTCTCTATGTCTTCTGTTGACTCTAAATGGTATGGATCCCACACTGATGACCAATACTCAAGCGACGGCCGGACCAGAGTTTTGTAACACACTTCCTTTGTTGACGGACTACACTACCTGAGGATTCTTCCAAAGAGTCTGTCTGGCATCTGCCATGATATAGTATGTTCGTTCCATTTCTCGTTATGTGTACTCCCAGATAGTTTAGATAACTAACTGCTTCCAGTGCGTGTCCTGCTATTGCATAGTTACATAATAAAGGCTCCTTCTTTCTATGTAAACGCAGTTGTTCACACTTGTTTACGTTGAGGCTCAATTACCATCCCCTGTAACATTCGTCAATACGCATTTCGCTACCCTTTTCCAGTGTTCCCACTTCTCAGCATCAGCCATGGAAAACCTCATTCAACTTATGATGTTATCTACGAACTCATTTATATACACGGCGAATCACCTAAAACTTGCAACGCAAATATTGCGGAAACGGAAAGTGCGATTGTTGTGCGGTTTTCACAGAATGGATTGGTAGTCAGGGGCTCGTATTTTTACCCAACAAACAGATTGTAATATTACTTATAAAGTGTATTTTTTATGCAAACATACAGTTTTTTTAAATGGAACAATGGATGTTTCTATCATGCACTGGAATTTTCGTCACCCGCTGTGTACGAAGAATTTTGAATGGCATTTTTATCATGTTTAGTTTGGCAGTTACAACTGTTCAATGTTTCGGGGGCGGAGGCTGGGATAGCGTAGCTGACTGGCCGAGTGGCTAGCCCCTGGGGCACGGCCCACTGTCTCATGACCAATACATTCTTTGTATTGACGTTATATCTCCTGAAATATGTGTCGTACTATGACGTAAATTCGAAGGGATATATGTGCCTAATGTCTGGAAAATATGTCGTGAATGGTGTTAGAGGTAAAGACGTAATACATCGAAACGTCATGCGTGTTGATGCAGCTTTTCATGAAACAAATTGTTTATGACTTCATATCTCGTGAAGTATACGTCGAACCGTGATATAGTATCGAGGGAACATTCAGTGGTGTGTATGTGTACTGTCTATGAATTGTCTCGCGAATATCATTTACAGTGTAGGAGTAATAACTTGTAACGACTTGACAAATGCCGTAGATACATATCATGCAAATCGGATGGCCTCAGTATTCCAGGCGGAAATCACTGCCATCAGGGCGTGTATGGAGGAGAATTTGCGTAGGTGCTACAAAGATTGTAGCATCTATATCTATTCAGACAGCCAGGCAGTCCTGAGATCACTGGCAGCTCCTGCAACAAGGTCTAAAATTGTTGCAGAATGTCACAGGGTTCTGGTGGAGCTACGGGAAAGCAATAGAGTAAACCTATTGTGGGTCCCTGGCCACTCGGGGTCAGTGGCAACGAACATGCCGACAGATTAGACAGGATGGGGGCAGAGACTCCATTTATTGGACCGGAACCTGTCCTGACAATCACCAAGGCAATGAACAAATTGGAGCTAAGTAACTGGCTCAGAAGACAGCTCGTAGAATATTGGACCAAAGTCCATCAACAAAAACATGGCAAGGTAATGATGCCAAAGCCATGTTTAAAAAGAAGCTCTGCATTCCTGGGTCTGAACAGGAGAGAGATTAGACTCATGGTTGGATTGCTGACAGGCCATGGGAATTTCAAAAAACACCTACATACAATGGGAATAACAGAAGAGGACCCTAAATGTAGGATCTGTGATGACGGTGATGAAACTGCATCACATCTAATCTTCGAATGCATTGCATTGGAGAGTAAAAGGCACAGAACATTTGGGACAACCAGACCCGAAGAAATTGTGTCTAATAAAGAACTGGTAAAGGGACTCCTTGCACTGTTCAAGGGCATTGGTTGGCTTTACTAGACATACAGGGAGCGATACCGCACAATAAACTCAGATTCGGTGCGGGCAGTGGCGGGTTGGACCAACACTGTTTTGGCTTCCCTGAAAAAATCAAATCAATGCATATCGGAAAGCAGTAAGCGTTAAACTTATTTCCTTTCATCATTTTGTTGGGGTTATCAGCGAGAAAAAGTTTCGTAAAGTTTTGAAATTATGTTCAAAGTCGTTGAAATCGACGGATTTCAACCGAATTTGGTACAAATATTCTTTAACTTCCAGAATCATTTGCCACGGTTGCAAAATCCACCAACGATACATAGCTCATACGATATCACGTCATAAACAATGTAAACTGCCCCATCTTGCAATGCGTCACAGCGTGATTTTATTCGTCATTTGACAATAGGAGCACTTAGCGACTTTGAACATAATTTCAAAACTTTACGAAACTTTTCTCGCTGATAACCCCAACAAATAAAATGTTCAAATGTTTGTTAAGCTTATGGGACTAACTACGGGGTCATCAGTCCCTAAACTTACAAACTACTTATGAACTACCTTATACTAAAGACGGCACAAATATCCATGCCAGAGGGGGGATTAGAACCCCCGACCGTAGTGGCCGTGCAGACCGTGACCGATGCGCCTCAGTCCCCTCGGCCACTGCGGCCGGCTAACCCCAACAACATGATGAAAGGAAATAAGTTTATGGCTTACTGCTTTTCCGATATGCATGATGTGTATCTACGGCATTTGTCACGTCTCACCCTGTAGATCAAGACACCCTTAGTGGTAGTCGAAATCCAGATAAAAGTTGTTGTTTTAAAGCAATTGATAGGGGTGAATTCTCAAATGTTCAAATGTTTGTAAAGCTTATGGGACTTAACTACGGGGTCATCAGTCTCTAAACTTACAAACTACTTATGAACAACCTTATACTAAAGACGGCACAAATATCCATGCCCGAGGGGGGATTCGAACCCCCGACCGTAGTGGCCGTGCTGACCGTGACTGTAGCGCCTCAGTCACCTCGGCCACCGCGGCCGGCGGTGAATTCTCAGGCAGTGAACTATCAAGTGTGTTTATTTTTTTTTTCTGTTAATAACATTTAGACTTATGAAAACTGCATCGTCCAGTGACAGTAGCACCGCGGAAAGCGCGGTGTGCAGAGCAGCAACAGCAGGTGGTGACATTTGCAGAGCACCGGCGCCCCCTGCGGTGAGATGCGCCCTCAGCAGGTCTAAGGAGCGAGGCGGGGGCCCCCATCGACCGCGCAGGCTGTAGCAGCGGGGCGCCAGTAATCACGCGCACTGATTAGTGGCGCCGGCAGACGCCGCACGTTAGTGCACGCTGGCGTGAGGCATTGTTTCCGCGCCGCGGGGCGCCCAGTAGCGGGGCGGAGCGGCGGCCACCTAGCTGGCGCGCCATCGCGGCCTCTGACACGGCAAACACCGCCCGAGAAGCTACGCGAGGTGCCCGCCAGTCACCGCTGTTCAACAGTACACTGCTGCTGCAAGAAATGCAACACCCCCAAACAAGCATCCAAATGAGATGAAATTTGCAGCATGAGTGTGTGGCGACGCTAGTTGGTCACGATAGGCATTTTAGTGCTGGCGCATATCGCGCGAACATGCAAATCAAATTCAAGTGCCTGGCAGAGGATTCATCGAACTACCTTTATACTGTTTATCTCCCACTCCATTCTCGAATAGCCGAGGGAAGAAAGAAAACCTGAATCTCTCCCTTCCAGTTCTGATTTCTCGTGTTTAAAAAAAAAAAAAAGAAACGTTTGTAAATCTATCGGACCAAACTGCGTGGTCACCAGTCCGTAGCTTACAAACTACTTAAACATAAGTAAACTAACCTAAGGACTAACACACACACCCATGCCGCAGGGAGGACTCGAACCTCCACAGCGAGCAACCGCGCGCTCCGCAGCGAGACGCTTTAGACCGCTTGGCTACTCCACCGCGGCTCTCGTATTTTATTCTGACGATCATTTCTACTTATGTAAGTGGGAGTCAACAATATATTTTCGCATTCGGAGGAGAATGTTGTCGATTGGAGTTTCGCAAGTAGCCCACGCCGCAGCGATAAATGCCGTTGTTGTAATAATAACTGCTACATTATACGCTATTTTTTCCACATCTCCTTCAAAAAAATGGACCGATTTCAATTAAACTTGGTACACACATTTCTTACAATGAGACAACAATAACAAAGTCCTCTCTGAAGATGTATAATCGATTTTTATAGCTTTATTTACATAGATATCGGTATCAACTTGGTTTCTTCCAGTTGGAACTTTGGTAATTTCTGCTGCTACTGTCGTAGATCTCAAAGGGCCGGCAGCAGTTGCCGAGCGGTCACAGTTACGGTCTGCACGGCCGCTACGGTCGGGGGTTCGAATCTCGCCTCGGGCATGGATGTTTGTGTCGTCTTTAGTATAAGGTAGTTCATAAGTAGTTTGTAAGTTTAGGGACTGATGACCCCGCAGTTAAGTCCCTTAAGCTTCACAAACGTTTGGACATTTTTAGATCTCAAAACGACGTATTCATGGGCGTTTTACCCAGAAAAACCCAATTTGTCAGGATTGTACCATTTTATAGGACTGAAACACGGACGATATGGAGTACTGTCGAAATGGTGGTAAAAGCTTTTGAAACATTGTGCTGCAGACTAATGATTAATAGATGGGTATATGACGTTACAAATGAGGAGGGCTCAACAGAAGAAAAGGAAGAAAAGTTGTTTCTCGTATATCCTGACTAAGAGAAGGCAAATGTTAGTGGTACACATTCTGAAACATCTAAATATTTTCAACTTAACATTAGAAGGAGGTGTATGGGGTAAAATTGTTGAGGAAGAGAGAAGCAGGAAAAAAGTAAACAGGTAGAAAAGGGTGTAGGTTGCTGTTCGTATTCTCATATGAAGAGAGTTGCACAGGACAGGGTAGCACAGAGAGCTGCATCAAACCAGTTTGTGGGCTGAAGACCACAACATTGTAAAATTTAGGGTAAAGTTCTAGAGACGTTAAATAAAGCATCGTCTCAAATGACAGCTGATGGAAACTAGTGCTGGCCTGACCTTTGTAGCTCTACTGCATACCACTTTCTGCTTTGCTACAGAGAAAGTATTTTTCGACGCATGTACTGCAGTATAGGCGGAGCGGGACGGCTCAATTTCCCAAAAATGCCGCCAAGTGATAGCTCCTCCGTTTTCTTACTTTTCTTTTTCGCAGCCTCGCCTCCACTTAACTCGTTAGTAAGTTGGAAGAGTGTCGGATAGCGTTCCGCCTGGGCATCAGCAGCCGTGTAGGTGTGGTGTTGGGCGATCCGCCTGCGCGCGCCGTCACGGCGCTGGTTACGACGTAATTGAAACGATTGCGCAATCCACTTAGCAGGCCGGCAGTTAGCAGCACTCTGTTGTCTGGGGAGCGGCCTCACCGTCTCCGGATTAGGAGCGGGCCGCAGGCTGCTATTAGGGGCCATTCCGCGGCAGCGCCTGCCGGACCTCTCAGCCGACCGCTGGACGGACCGCTCTGTGGACACCTGCCGCAGTCACGTAAACAGGTGTAAACGCCGACTGCTACATGTGAAATTCTGTCTGCGGCCATGGACCTGCATCATCCCAATGCAGAAGGCCAGTGGCAGGTGGTCTGCATTCTTTACAGACAGCCCTGATCTGAGAATTTCTGTCATAGTGACGTAAGCCAGCTATTTCCTCTCCTCCATCTCGCCTCTCAACGAATCATAGTTTAGTGTTCAAATCAAATGTGTGTAAATCTATCGGACCAAACTGCGTGGTCATCAGTCCGTAGCTTACAAACTACTTAAACTAAGGTAAACTAACCTAAGGACAACACAAACACCCATGCCCCAGGGAGGACTAGAACCTCCAACGTCGAGCAACCGCGCGCTCCACAGCGAGGCGCTTTAGATCGCTCGGCTACTCCACCGCGGCACAGTTTAGTGTCACCTCCGATGGCACCACCACAGGCATACGCCTCTTCTTTCCTGCTCTCTCACTCTCTCTCTCTCTCTCTTTGTAACCATCTCTCTTTCCCTCTCTTGTTTACCTGCCAGCATGTCAATACAGGCTTTGGTACGTGGTGGCATAGGTACCATGCCGGAATTTTGAAGTATTTTGTATTGTAAGTTGCTATATTACAATAACTTCCAGAAAAGAAGGTGTAAAAAAATCTACTCCTTTCTTAGCGTAGTATTTAACCTGTCGATAGTGTAAAGTTTCTCTATAACCTTACGCATTTGTTTATCTACGTATGTTAAAATTTTGAACGAATCTGCGTTTTTTCAGCGACCGTTTACAAATTCAACGGGTGGTGTTACAGCCATCGGCCGCGGACATAAAATTAATTTTAGGCGGTTTCGGCAAAAATGTTCAAATGTTTGTAGAGCTTATGGGACTTAACTACGGGGTCATCAGTCACTAAACTTCTACTTATGAACTAGCTAATATTAAGGATGGCAGAAATATACATGCCCGAGGGGGGATTTGAACCCCCGACTGTAGTGGCCGTGCAGAACGTGACTAGCGCACCGCAGACCGCTTAGCCACCTCGGCCGGCATCGGTTTCGGCAATTATTATGATTGCGTTAATCATAATTTTTATAGAAATGCCTATAATGAATTACAAAAGTTTTTCAAAAGACTTTGTGTATTAATATTGTACGGAGGTCATCCAATATTGTGATGTGTTCCAAAATGGATAAGGCAAGATCGCTTGTATATACTTTTATTTCAACGACCGGTTTCGATGGTCTATGCCATCATCTTCTGGTTTAAAAATATCTTATTTTACACAGCCGTCATCTTTTGATGTCGTTGCTTAAAATAATTTAATAATACTGTCATTTGGCCTTATCCTACAGTACTGTCACTTATACTGAGATGTAAACTTTTACTACAATGACATAGTGCATTTATGCACTTTAAATTATTTTAAACAAGAACGGTTGGCATCACAAGATGAGGGCTGTTTAAAGTAAAATACTGGTAGACGAGAAGATGATGGCATAGACAATCTAAACCGGTAGTCTAAATAAAATTATGTAAAAGCGATCTTCGCCTTATCCTTTTGACCCTATTTTTCAAAAGAGATAGTTTTTTTAAGAATGTAAGTAGGCTAGTTTGATGTATAGCACAGTACTGATCACATAATGAAATAATAAATCAGCGATGAAGTTTAAGCAACAAGGTAATAAAAATAAATGGCTAGCCACTAAGGGCAGCTGGATTGTGCGAAGCAGGCATCAATCTGATTCAATTTGTACACTGAGAAAGCTATGAAGGAAAGGAAGCAGAAATTTTCAGAAGGAATTAAAGTTCAGAGTGAAGAAATAAAAAGATTTCGTTTTGCTGATGACTTTTAATTTTGTCAGAGACAGCAAAGAACCTAGAACAATTGAACGGAACGGACAATGTTTTGAATGGAGAGTACAACATGAACATTTACAAGAGCAAAGCAAGTATAAATGAATGCAGTCTAAAAAGATCAGGCAATGCTGAAGGAGTTAGATTAGGTTCAAATCTTCGTAAATCTATGGGACTTAACTACTCTGGCCATTAATGCCTAGGCTTGCAAACTACTTAAACTAACTTACGCTAGGGACAACAAATACATCCACGCCCGAAGGTAGACTCGAACCTCCGACGGCGTGCAGCAGCACTCTCCGCAGTTAGGTGGCTTGGAACGCTGGGCCACTCCACTGCGGCTTAGATTAGGTAACAAAATAATGAAGGTAGTGGATGAGTTACTACTTGGCCAGTAAAAGATGGTCGCAGTACAGAGGATATAGAATGCAGAATTGCAATGGGAAGAAAAGTTTCTTTGAAAAAGAGAAATTTGTTAACACTGAACATTAATTTAAGCACAAGGAACTCTTTTCTGAAAGCGTTTGTACGGGCGTGAGACATGGGCGGTAAATAGTTCAGACACGAAAATGATAGAGGATTTTGAAATGTGGGGCTACAGAATAACGCTGAAGATTAGGGAGATAGATCAAATAACTGATGAGGAGATACTGAACAGTATTGGGGAGAAAAAGAATTTTTTGTATACCTTGCCTAAAAGAAGGGATCGAATTGCAGGATACATTCGTAGATTTCAAGAAATTGTGAACTGAGCATCGGAGGAAAGTGTCTCGGTAAAAATCGCAGAGGGAGACCAAGAGACGAATACAGTGAACAGATTCAAATGGATGTGGGTTGCCGTTCTTATGAGGAGATGAAGAGGTTTGGTCAGGATAGAGCAGAGTGGAGAGCTGCACCAAACCAGTCTCCGGACTAAAGATAATATGATGGTCCACAAAGTAAGTTCCGTTTCTATTTCTATTCGCGGCAGCACTACGATCGCAGTTCCGAACATGCGCAGTAGTTACTGTGAATCAAGGAGAAGGCATGCACGCCATTTCTATATCGCTGCTGCCGACGTGTGCGTTGTAGTCTTTATTTATAACGTCAACCGTAGTTGATAATGCCGCCACATGTGAAATCAGATCTGTCAATCGTTTGCTAAATGCAAAGAAAGTTAATCCAAAGGAAATTCATCGCCAAATCTGCCAGCTTTACGGACATAATGCTGAGTGATTCAGTGGTTAGAAGATGGGTCAGACTGCCCGACCTAACACGGCGAATGTGACCGAATAACTTTTACGGGAATTTCACTGAGACGTGTTCGATCATCCTCCGTATAGCCCGGACCTCGCTCCTAGAAATTTTCATCTCTTCGTACACCTAAAATCTGTACTTGGTGGTCGACACTTCAACGTTTGGTACCGATCTAATTGTCTCACATGTGAAGGTCTGGTTGCGAGCAACACCCTCTGAAGAGCAGGCCATATAGATTAAGTCGCGATCACCTAGCTAACTGGCTAGCCACTGGGGCCCTCTGCCTCATAGTGGCCAGCTGGTTAGCTACGCGATCGCTACGTTTTCTCTATGACATGACACGGCAACACTTAGGCTGATTCTTCAGGCGGTGTATCCGACTGTGGTTCTTCTCTTGCTAGCTAGTTTTAACAACAGTACACATATTTAGACGGGGCTATATTTCACTATCGTAGGTACTCCGCTTCGTGGGAACACGAGTTGGTACCGCCCACTGCGTGAATATTCATGGCACTCCAACCCCTGGAATAAGTCAACCATTGTACCACGACGCAATAACGCGGAATATAATAAATGTCTCAGTGACAGGTGCTCCTCCCCAGAGTGGCCCGGTGTCTTAACCCAGATAGGGCTGATGTCCTTCCAGAAGGACGAGAACGGCAACTTACTTTATCAATCTTATATTTAAGAATTCATGTATAGTGTCATATTTTATTTCTTTGACTAGCCTGCTCACATTACAGATCAATTTCAGCTTGTATTGTTGATTGCCAATTGGTTGGATAGGGCTTCAAAGTTCAGGTTCACAAAAAAGATTTGAAGACTTCCTCAAAGTTGGGTTTCTATTTCATGATCATTCTTTAATCTTTGTGACCTCCATATATGTATGTCATTTTAAATTATATTTTAGTAAGAATAATTCACCAGATTAAAATTCTATAACATTCATTTTGACATCGTTCCAGAAAGATGGGCAGTATGGCAAAACAAATGGCGTGATTGTGAAAGAAATCATTTGTAACGACCTCATGCACTCATATGAATGTAATTAATGACATCTCAGAAAAAATTTAAACCAAAAATAATTCCGCTCTATCTGGGTTAAGTGCAAAGCCGTAACTCTCCTTACAGTTACGATGGCCTTGTAAGGCCTAATATCCACACGTTGGCGGTTCCCAGGAGGAGACAGGTGCCCCAATTTCGTATCCCTCCACCGCCCGGCGCATCGATTATTAAACGAGGGAAATCATTGGTAGGCAGCCACGATGTAATCATGCCGCCGTATTGCGACAAAGGCCGGTCTAACGAGCTCAGACATGTGTACGCCTGTAATGACCGGAATACTTGCGGCGGGGTCGCGTTAATGACGGGGGGAGGGGGAGGGTCGGCGCAGCCCCCCGGCCCGGCATGTGAGAACTGGCATATGTCTGTCGCGCTCGCCGCGGCCGGTAATTAATTTAAGCCGTGCCCGGGGCAGCGAGTCGTGTAAACGGAGCCCCGGCGGCGGCGGCGCCGGCGCTGTCACGTGACTCAGCCGCGGCGCGGGGGTTCCCCGACACGTCGCGCCAACTGCGGGCGCCACGTGAGCCTCCAAGTTTAATTGCGCCGCGTCTGCCCCTGACGCAGTTAACCGCGCCCTTAAACCGACGCACTCACTTCTGCCGAGGCAGGCCGAACGCTTTTTGCACATCTTTCACCTAACCTACAGTTTATACCGACACCCCAACAGTGAAATAAAAAGGTTCCGTCTAAATATAATGTGAATTGTGTTACAAATAGCGTATAAGGGAAGAAACGTAGTCGGATACACCGCGTGAAGAACCAGCCTAAGGCCGGATCCACACATTGGACCCAACGTTGGCGCCAACAGTGTTCGTCCAATGTGTGGATCGGTGAAATAGCGTTGGAACCAACGTTGGCGCCAACGTTGGTATGGCTCCGTTGCTTGTCGGTATTTCGACCAAACATCAAAGGACGTTGGGTCAATATGGGTACAGTCAATCGGGGTAACTTTGTACCACTTTTCTCCATTTTTTGAAAATACTGTGCTTAAAATAAAGTATGCATTACAACAAACATTGTAACATTTTACATCTACAGTTACTCAGTGCTTGGGAAAGTAAAAATGTATACTAATTATGCCCTGTTAGGGTAAAATTTCGATTTTAATACTGGTACAAAGTTACACTGTCATTCAGGGTAACTTTAGACCAGTCTTAAAAAACACAGAATGTTTCCTATATCTGATGCTCTGGGTAACTTTATACCATGCCAAAAGGAAATAAGGTGTTAATATGAAGCAAAAACAAAGTGTTAATTCAGTATTGACGTTTTACTCTGAAATATCAAGATATTTGTGTCGAGTTGGCACCGACAGCTCTCATATTAAGTAAACACAAATAGAGAAAAAAACCATTCATTGCAGTCAATTGTTTATAATACACATTACAAATAATAGTACACACATTTCTTCATAACACAACACAACATACTCAATAATTCTAAATAGGAAATAGACTCCTTCATATATCTTCATCCGATGAGCACAGGAACTCATCACTGAAATGAACCATGCCCCTTTTATTAAACAGTCTTCATGCAGGATTCATCAATTATTTTTGTAATATACTGTCCTTGTTATACCAAGTTGAATCCTCTCTCTCAGGCCACACGTATTTTTTTTCCTTTCTTAACCATGCAAATTTTTCTGAATGTCATGCGATTGCCTCGTTCCTCTATTGCAGTGATTTTTCCAGGATAACAATTACCCTCATACACTGCAATGACACAATCATTAATATGAAAGTCACCTTCACCTGTAGGTGATTTGCTAAATATATCAGTTATCATTCCTTCTTCTACAACCATGTTCCCCTCAGTTATTACAATAGGGCCATTTACAAGTTCCATTTCATTGGTCATACTTATGTTCACATCTAATTCAGCAAGAATACTGCAGCTGTCAGGAGCATCTGCTGACACATTCTTCTTATTCAAAGTTCTGAGTGTTTTAGCATATGTGCTTACTCCACCTCGTCTTCGGTCCTGATTTTGGTCGTGATGTTACAAGTTGCACAAATTCTAGCACATCCCTCGGTTGATTTTCTACTTTTTCCTCCATTCGGGTTCGTCTCTTTTTTCTGTTGTTACCACTTACTTCTTTATTCTCATAAAATGCCCTAACATCTTCTGCAGACAAACTCTTTCCTGGTTCTATGGGAAACTTATAAATTTTGACAGTCTTCTCATTGAGATCTGACTGTCTTACTGCCTCCCAATAGTTCTTGAATAATTCGGTTCCCACACTGCTTATCATTGCTTATTATTGAACCTCTATTGTAATTTTTGAATAATTTAGAAATGAGTGAGAGCAGTTCTACAATCATCTGACAAATGTTTATAAGTTTATTGGGATGTGAATTTCCAAATTTGTACTCACAAATACGCTTCTGTTGGTAGGTCCCACCATCAAAATCACCTAATTCATGCCATACTAAGTCATTTTAGAAATTTTAATGCTACAGGATCTTAATTTATTATTCTAATTTCAATTTGGTAAACATTGTACCATGGTCCTGGTAATTTTGTACCGGTACAATGTTACCCTGAAATGAGCATGAATCTGCCACTAGCTATATAACAGTGGCTATGTCGATACAGTAAATTAGAATTTCAAATCAAGTTATATCATTGCAAACTCAAAGCATTATTTAATTGTTTAAAAAAGACATATCATTAAGGAGGTCATTAATTGTACTTAAAATCACAAATTGAAATCACTAATGTCAGATGCTCTCTTCACAGTCAACACAATAAAAGACTAACCACAACCAAAAGAGCTTGTAAGAATGTGGAAAGGAAGTTCAAATACGAAATATAAATAACAGAGATAATAATAGTGTTACTCTTAGTACAAAATAAAATCACTAGACGGAACACCAGGCAACTGAAACAAAAATAGGGAGTGGTACAAAGTTACCCTGACTGGTACAAAGTTACCCCGATTGACTGTACGTCGTACACACATTGGCGCCAATGTTTCATTCTGTCTTTGTCGTCTGCTCATCTCGAAATTGTTTCTTTCTTCGTTCGTTCTTCGTCGCCGTTTTAAAGTTTCGAAATGTCTTTGTAAATATTAGAACTGTATCAGAAAGTGATTTGTGAAAGAAACCTCAAAAAACGAAATGCCACAGCCAAACTTAGAAATGAACTGTGAAATTAAAAACGTTTTAGACTTTCGACACACTCCATTAATTAATTTATTTTTTATATTAACAGTACAGTACTTAATATTTCCTGTCAAGTTTTAAATATTGTTTTTCAAACTTCAAGCACTACCAGTGATATCAATTACATGGTTATTTTAAAAGGGAAGTGGAGGCTTCTAAAACTGTCTCCTTTAGCAATAAATCGAAGCGTAATACCAAAAGAATAGCATCCCTCCAAAACATCTTTCTTTTTTATTTTTATTTCAATCATTTAAAGTAGTAGGTCCACGTTTTAATAATGTATCGTTTACTTTTAGCATATTTTAAAAATTAATGTTTTAGTACCGTAATTAATGTTTGGTAGGAAGTATGTTTCCCATTTTGGTTTACAATGAAAAAATGTAATTATTCACACTCGAAAGCGTTAACGCATTGACCGCGATTTTAGCGTCAGATATGTTTACGTTGGCTCTCGACGAATTCAACTGAATGTTGGCTCCAATGTGTGGACGCTGTCTCAGAAATATTGGCCAATGTTGGCGCCAGCGTTGGTACCAATGTGTGGACGCGGGGTAAGGGTGCATTTATGCTGCCACCTACATGGCACGGCGATGATGAATCAAACCCACAGAGCCTTACCGGCCCCTTTAGAGTGCACCATCGCAGCTCGCCCAGCTCGCTGCTCGCTGCTCGCTGCTCGCTACGATCCTCGCCAGGCGGTGGTATCAAACTGGTCTGCGTTTCGCGCTACGACCATTGCCGCCCGGCCTGACACTTGCACTGTGATTGGTTGCTTCATGTTCACTCTAGTAGAGCGGCGTTTGACTGTTGCACGCGTGAAATTCTCGTGCCCATCGCGCACAATATTGTTTGTTAGAGATAGTTTCACAAGGAGTGAAGATCTGAAGCAATGTTTTATGTTTAAAAAAGCGATCTGGATAGTTTTTGAACTGTTGGTAGTGAGGACGTTCAGCATTCAAAGGATGCACTCCATACCTCCTCTTCCTTCTCCTTTCCAATAACATTTTTGTAGCGAACAAATCACTGTCACTGTCGTCAGGCGACGTGGAGAACATGTTTCACACTTCACGCCACTGCAGTTGTGCATTTAGCTGTAATGTAACAGGTGCAGGAGAATATACATGGCGAGCAGCGAGGTGCACTAAGCGTAAACGTAGCAAGGCTGCCAGCGAGCAGCGAACTGCCAGATACTAGAAACGAGCTGCTACCTGCCAGCTGCGAGGTGGCAGCATAAACGCACCATTAGTGTTGCCGTACCGATCGTGTAGCCTGCTCTTCAGAGGGTGTTGCTCGCAACCAGACCTTCACATGTGAGACAGTTAGATCGGTACCAAACGTTGTACGAGGTATGTCCGCAAAGGAAGTTTCGCTTGGTTACTGTACAAAAGTATACACCTGTTAAACTACTTTTCTACATAGCTTCCGAACATTTGTGGGCACTTGTCATAGCGCAACAGAAGTTTTTGTATGCCCTAGTCTTAGAAGGCTGCCGTCTGGGTATTCGACCATATGGTAACATGTTCTTTCAGCTCCTCATCATCGTTGAAGTGTTGACCACGAAGTACATATTTTAGGTTTACGAAGAGATGAAAGTCTCTAGGAGCGGGGTCCGGGCTATACGGTGGATGACCAAACACGTCTCAGTGGAATTATCGTAAGAGTCACAATTTTAAATATGCGGTGGCTTCAGTGTGGGGCGGCGTATACGCACGGTCACTCCGCGATCCAATTATTAAATCTTTCCTACTTCTGTAACCGTACCAAGGGCGTAGATACAGTGGTGGGGGTGCGGGGGAGGGGGGAAGAAAGGGTTCAAATCCCCTCCCACCCGAAGGTTTTTATGCCACTTGTGCTAAAATTAAAAATTCACAATAATTTGTGTAATGAATATGAAAGTTAGACTGAAAACTTTGCCAACAAAGAGATGTACCAGGGTGTCAGTAAGTTTTAATCAATGCTTAGTTGAGCTTTGGCTTCTTACTTGTTGTCGGGACTACTACGTATATTCCAAAATATATTTTTAACAATAAAACTTGACTGAATATATGGTCAAAAACAATTATAATAAAGTAGTATTAGCTGGCGGAGCTGAGGTATTATTCTGTACGAGAAAGACCAACCTTTAATAATGTAAAAAAAAAAAAAATAAATAAAAAAATAAAAAAATTAAAAAATTAAAAAAAACTGGTTTTCCTTTAGGTGGCGCCATCCCCCTGATTTTCCCTATATGTTATTTGCCTGAGCGATTTCGATTTTCTCACGATTGCTGACATGACTTGAGCCAGATGTGGTAGTGCGGAAGGTAATTCTAATTTACTAATTCCTACAGCGATTACATTTTTCGTAAAATTGAGCTTATTCTGTATGTTCGCCGGCCGCGGTGGCCGAGTGGACTGAGGCGCTCCAGTCACGGTCAGCACGGCCACTACGGTCGGGGGTTCGAATCCCCCCTCGGGCATGGATATTTGTGCCGTCCTAGTTCGTAAGTAGTTCATAAGTAGTTTGTAAGTTTAGGGACTGATGACCCCGTAGTTAAGTCCCATAAGCTTAACAAACATTTGAACATTTATTCTGTATGTTCAAATAATTTACAGGAATATAGTTGGGCAACGTCTTCGACAACAGCCAGTATTTCGGGAGGTGAACGCCCGTCATTTTCAAGGTATAACAGAAAAGACTGCTCTTCATGTCTACAATATTTTTCAATAACGCTTCATTATTTTATCAACTACTCACAAAATTTTCCAAATTCATAGAAATATCGCAAGTTTGTTTTATTGGGGGAGGTGGGGGCGGCGGCAGCGTCACAGCTTTGGCAAATGTCAGCTGTGTGAGGGCACCTCAATATAGCTCTGACTCTGTAACCCCCCCCGCCCCCCCCCCATAGAAGATTTATATACGCCCTTGAAGCGTACGCTTTCACTGCCGTTGTTATGTTAGTAAAATTCTTCAAGGTATGAAATAGCATTATCAACTTTTAACTGGGAATGAAGGATATTATATCCACCCGCCGCGTTCTATGGCTAATAGGTGGTGGGATATCGACATTTCGCCCTGACGTTGCATCTGTGGTATTAAATGATTCAGTGTGGCATTAATGGCCGTTACACCCCAACTGGTGTCGTGTTCGGCCTGAATGGTCACGACGTAACATCCAGTTCTTGAGCGGACAAAAATTTCCGACCCGACCGGGAATCGATCCCGGGTCCCCTGCATGGCAACCTACCACACTGTCCACTTTTTGTGCTTTATGGGTAGTTCTGTACCTTTCGGCTCCTGCTCCTCTTCGTTCGTTGTTGTTCGAGTTGTCCTTGGCTCAGCTTTTTTTATTACAGAGGGCGTTCAGCGCTCCGACCTGGCGTTTTTTTTTTTTTATTTTTTTTTTTTTTTAGAAATTTTTCACAATTAACACATACGATGGCTTTTGTGTAACAGTTCACAGCATCTTCGTATTTCCTTAATGTGAAAAGTCTGTTTCCTTGGTCCTTCAGTTCCTTGTCGGTTAAGTTCGCAGTGGAGTACATGTATTTACTCATTTTATATTAAACGTCTCCACAAATTTGTTTTTGAAACGTTTATTTCTGTAATTTTAAAACTACACAACAGTCACACAATACTATTTCCGGTAAGCCATTTATTCCCACGCGCGTTGAGCCACGGCGCCCGGCGTCCTCTAGACTAAGGAGCTGGACGTGGTATTAGATGAGGTTCATCCAATATAATGAAGCTCTCTTCAGCCAACACAGTATATAGTGGGCGAATTATGTTTGCTCTGTGCCACACGTGTCCTTTTTTCATCCAGTGAAGTAGCCCAGTTACTGAGTGATTTTTTGTAATGGCGATAATAACGTTTATCAGATCGATAGAGAAGCTTCTTTTAGAAAGTGACAAAAATTTCAGTGACAGTTCGAAAGTTTCCAAGACACTGATGTTAAGGCTAGTGAAAGTAACTTCGAATCAGAAACAACTGTCGACGAGACACTAGTGCCATAGGCGGTACGTGGTGCATTTATCCATGCTAGTTCAATGCGTAAAGCAGCGCGGGAGAGGCCGTGCAGTCTAAGGCGCTTTGCTGCGAGGAGTGCGTCTTCTCCCGTCGGAGTTTAGATTTCTCCCTCAGGCTTGGATATGTGTGTGTGGTCCTTAGCGTAATTTAGTTTAAGTAGTTTGTAAGTCTAAGGACTTATAATCACTGCAGAATGATCCCATATCTCTTAATTCGTAATCATCAATTGCTCAGTGTTAGTACTGGTACAGTTACGCCTCTGAAACAATATGATGGGATGAATTGTTTTGGATATATTGTGGATTATGTTTTGTGCAAAATAATAACTGAACACACTAACTTACATGCACAACAGTCCATAGCTTCGCATCGAAATTTTGCACCCATCTCCAGTGTTCACAGTTGGCAGGATAATACAAGTGATGAGACAAACTCTGATTGGATTTCTCTTGCTCTTAGGCACTGTTCACAAACGAGAACACAAGATGTACTTCTCAAAGCGAAAATTCGAAAAGGAAAATACGAAGAAAATCTTTTACGTGTGGAAAAAAACACGCAGCACCGAAGCGGTAGGGGGCGCCGGCACATATTGTTCGCTGAGGAAGGGTCGCGCGCACACTAACCTCGCACTTACGGGGTTAAAAGCACTTCACGTTTCGGTCACGTTCCAGACACGCACTCAAAGGAGGGCCCTTGCAACATAGGCTCAAATGCAAGGCACGTTTAAAGTCTGACATTGCGCAATCGTGCCCTGAAAAACTTTATCGTAACTTTCCTACTTCTATAATTACTTAGGCTTCCGCGGCCAGAGTCAGATGACATAAAAGTTTTCTGGGTGTTGTACCGCGTCATGATGTGAGAAGGTTATTACTTAAATAACCGACGTTTCGGCCAACGTTACAGTGGCCTTCATCTGGGTATACTCGGCCAACGTTACAGTGGCCTTCATCTGAGTATACCCAGATGAAGGCTACTGTAACGTTGGCCGAAACGTCGGTTATTTAAGTAATAGCCTTCTTACATAATGACGCGGTACAACACCCAGAAAACTTTTATGTCATCTTTCCTACTTATGTTTCTCGTAAAAATTGATTGTCCTCAGTCAACATAGGCGCGATTTGTGTATCTATTTCGTGAGTGCTTAGAGTTTAATCGAAAGTTCCTTATACAGGAGGATAGTGTAACAGAAATAAAGGCTTTGCCATACTTGCCTCCAGAGTAACTGTCAGCCTCCCTGTGTCCTGCTAACAATATAGCATGTGAAGCAAGGAGTGGCTTGCAGCATAGAAGCTACATAAAGCCCCAGGCCGCGATCCACATACACGTGCCCACCGTGTTGACCAGACGGTGGCACAGAATGGCTCACGCATGAGACCGGCAGTGGGAAGCAGAACCTGCAGTTTTTTCGGAAGCATCCACTGCCTGTAAGAAACTCATGAGAACTGAACCCTGGGTTCTACCGCAAAATTCCTGTAACAGTTTTCATTGGCTGTAGCAAGTAGCTCGCGATGACGGGGCCCTGGGCTTACATATTCAGGCTTACTATCGGCTGCACAGTTAAGCCACGTCGTTCATTGGCGGTTTTCGCTAAATATGATGTTTGATTCCTGGGTGTGGAAGGGTTGCAGGAATTTTTCTCAGGGCAGTCTCTTGTGGAATGTTGGTTAGGTGCTGAAGTTCAGCGGTACATTAAGTTCAGTTTGCATAGAGCCGTTTCGCAATCACACCTTCTCATCCACGCCACCTTGTTGTGAGGCTGACGAGGCCGTGTTCTCCCGCCAACGACGTCTGGAATGTTAACCGCTTCGGCGGTTCAGAGGTCGACGCCACTCTCTCTTCCTCTCTCTCTCCAGCTTTCATCACCGCAGACCCATAATACATTATTTGCAATGAGCATTACGTCAAGGGAGCTTAACCTCTGTTCACAATTGCTGTAGTAGTGCCGTCTAATTGTCTACTAGGACGATCAGCAGGTCATGTATTTTGTTTTAATTTACGGTCATATCGCCAGTAGATTTACAAAATGTAATGATAACCATGTATTTTTTCGTTTTAACCCATTTTCTATCTAGCGATATTTGCGCAAGTTGTAACTACACTCGACTATAGTGGAAAATAAGGCTTATGAGCCAGAAAATTGCCCCTGACCAGTACCTAAACTAATTCGTGCAGTAATGGGCTTACTGGCGTCTCACTCCTTATTTTAATTTACTTTCGAACTTTTCCATTTAAAGAATCAGATTTTGTAAGTTCTGCTATTTCACATTCTCCGTTAATTTTCCGTCTGTTATATAAAATAGTTAAGAGTGTTTGTGGAAAATCTGAAGAACGTAGTTTTCATCATTCAGGTGTTCTACAGGCTATAGTTACCCTACATCTAAGAGCTTACTACCATGTGAAAGTGTCAGAAAACCAATTACATCATTATGTTATATGTAACTTTTCATGGAAACAGAATGAAGGAAAATTAAAAATACAGATATCTCCATTAGTGTCAACCAAGATAGAACAAAACTAAATGCCATAGCTAACAATGAAGTGAAAAAAAGTTACCTTGTACACTGTCTTTAAAAAATAGGCCAGTTTATTTAAGGCTCATTAAAAATTATTTCAATTCCTTTCCCCTTAATTGTGTATCAAAAACAAAACAAAACAACAACAAAAATCTTTTCTGAAATGTAATGTATTCTCCGTTCAGCTCACAGTGACTGTTTCACGGCTACATTTTAATTGCACTGTTGCTACTACTTAATTGTTAAACTGTTACTGCACCAGCAAAGATAAAACTGAGGCCAGCAACATAGCATCTCTGATGGAGTGTCTAAGAAATCCAAACAAATCCTCCAAGACCACACTCACAAAGAAGTTGATCTTGAAATCTTCTCATGAGGACTATATTTAACCAACAAGAACGAATTAATTATTTGTAGTTGCTGTTACATTTAAACAATATCACATTATGGCCTCACGAAAGCTGCGGGTTCAGAGAATAAGATGCTGATAGGAAAACAAGCACATACTAAATCAGAGAAGCACTGTAATGTTCAGAGACATTTCGCCGCTGGCCGATGCTTATTTCTACTTTATAATAACGTAATCTGTCTGTACTGAATTACGTAGTTCGTTAACCTTTTCACCCGAGACGTACATAATTTTTCCGTCTTGGCACTGGAGTACAAGATTTTTATTCAGATCACTATTTTAAAACAAAATAGCAGCTGAACTGTTGTAACCTGGTACATCTTTGCAAGAGTAATACATTTTTATGGATATGGCTAGGCTCTTAGATTAGACTGTTCCATAGATCATGACTACGATGGCAGTTTAATAAAAGTAAAGGACCCAAGACTGAACCCTGTGGGACCTCTTTCTTGATAGCTCTCCAGTTCGAGGGTTCAGTTAATTTTTGTAGCTTTTCTGTAACACTCATTTCAACGCTCTGCACTCTTCCAATTAGGTATGATTTAAACCATTTGGTCACTGCCCCAGAAATATAACAAATCTTCAGTTTATCTATAAAATATACACAGAATATATGACATCAACTGCGATTGGGGAAAGCTGAAATTTTGTACCCAGCCGGGATTCGAACCCGGGTCACCTGCTTTCTAGGCAGTTAAGGTAGTCCTTGCAGGTGCGGTGATCCTTGTGTCCCCAGTGGTGTAGGGGTCAGCGCAACTGCCTAGAAAGCAGGAGACCCGTGTTCGAATCGCGGCTGGGTACAAATTTTCAGCTTTGCCCAATCGCAGTTGATGTCATATATTCTGTGAATATTAAAGAATAACAACTGCAGGATCAGAAATGACGCCTGTTCTTTCGTAACAGATGCCACATGTATATATTATCCACAAGAATTCCACGATTTACATAATCGAAAGCCTTTGAGAGACCACAAAAAATCGCAACGGATAATGTCAGGTTATCCAGATCATTTAATATGATTAGTGAAAGCATCGGTGGCTCCATGGACTGGTTTGGGACGGAGAGAGAGGGGCATGGCATTGGAAAAACATCGTCTTCTCTCGTGTCTAAGGCCCTGTGCAATTATGTTATTCTCCATCGGAAACGCCATGTTTTGTTCTGTAATATTTAGTTTGCATATGCCTGGCTTGAACGCAAACAGAGCACCTACAAACTGGACAGCCGTGCACTGCAAGTGCCTTTCTTGCGTCTAATAACTTAAATTAATTAATTAAAGACAAATTATGAAAGCGCTCGAATTTCTCGTCCGGCGGCGGGCGCTCGGGTGACAGCGCGCCGTAATTGCTAATTTAAGTTTAAGCCGGCGCGGGCGCGGGCAGGGCATGTGTGCGCAGTGCGCATGCGCCGCCACCTTCCTTTGTTTGCGGGGCCGCGCGCAATATCGGGCCCGTCTTTGGCCGGCCCGACCTGCCCGCGACGAGAAAATCCATTCCCAGATGAGACTGTCAACGCAGACTAACAATCCGAGATTTTAATTAAGTAACCATCTATAGAGCTACGGGGATTAATTAAATTTAATGAACCACAACGACTTGTCCGGTTTATTTTTCTCTTCATTCTGAATTTCATCCTCATGTCAATAAGACCCCGAGTCCGGGAGAGAGACAGAGAGAGAGAGAGAGCAAAAGGGGGAGAAATTAATTAAAATCTGGATTTGTGTGTTTGGTAAATATAATAGAGGTTTGCTCTCCTCTTCTCTAAGGGGAAGAAAAATCGTTTATTTACAGAACGGCGGGCGGCTGCGGAAGAAATGGGGAAAATTAGGCGCAGGTTATTTAAAACGGCGAGGCCCGCCTCGCCGCAGCAGACGCCACGCCACGCAGCGCCGTCACCAGCACGCGTCTGTCCGCGGTATTGGCTTTTCATCTGCCCGCCGGCCGCTCCTTACGTAGTACATTTCCCTCACCGCAGCTCGCGTTATATATTATCTTTCCACATCCTCCACAATACGATGGACAACTCAGAGGCAACCACAAATTTTCCTCTTGCAGTTGGTATGGCCGATTCGACTGAAATGTTGCAAACCAATACATAGCTGCCAACCTTGAGAAGAGACTGTCAGTAATAATTCGACAGACCCATGAGGAGGACGAGGGTTTGTGGGTCATACGTGCGTCCTTCCAAGAAAAATTTTAGAAGCCCTATTTAGACGATTAAATGGTAGGGGAGACCGGGGCACATTTTCCATAGGGGCAAGTTTTCCAAAATCCGTTTATTTTCGAAACAAACCGCTAGATGTTACCACCGGCGATACTGTAGGAAGTAGCAATAAAGCACGCTTCATTTTCGAAAGTTTCAGTGTCGTAACAGCAATCACTACGTCGGCATGGCTGTTTTCGTCATTTTTGCAAATGTGAGTAAACTTTCACGTTTTTATTGAAACTTAAAATAAACATTCTACCGTTGAACTTATTATTTTGACACTGCACACTGCACAAAGTGAGTTTATTTCTTCACGTAACTGTGCATTTGTTTTGTAAATAGCTTACACTGTTACTCAAGGAAGTAGTGTTATAGTTCCGAATATGGTAACGGGGCACGTTTTACAAGTGCATATGGGGCACATATTCCTTATTGCTTTGACTCTTACGTCAAGTCTAAAGCAAATGAAAAGTGGGTACAGTGCACGAATTGCAAGAAATGGGCGCATGGAGACTGTACGAAACGGAATGTTGCATTTTTTTGTTTGCTTACATTGTGATTCGGACAATCAGTGTAAGTATTGTTAAAAATGTTTTTATTTGTAAAATTTTTAAGTCACATATTTTGTAAACCCATTAAATAGCATTTGTTTTTATTTAATGTGGCTATTTTTACTATCCTCTTTTGTAATGTATTGTAAATTCAAGATAAAAATACGTATTCAGTGAAATCAAGATAATTATCTCTGTTTTAACATTGAAAGTATAATTCGAATATTTGCCCCCGTACATTTTAAGTAAGCTGGAAAACTTGCCCCGCATACGGGGCAAATTTTCCAACGCAACATGGTCAGACAAAACCGTTTGCTGCCAAGAATGATATTTACTATTTTCAGAAAGATCTGTACAAGACTGTAAATAAAGGTGTAGGAAATATAATGATCCGCCGTTTACCGCAAAATCGATAAAAATAAGAAGTACAAGAAATAGAAAAGTAAAATGGTGGAAAACGTGCCCTGGTCTCCCCTATATTTATGACACTCTCCGTTCATAAAAATATTCCTCGAAAAGAAAGAATTCTAAATGAGCAGGATCAGGTTAGAAGGAATAACCCAAAAAAATTATTTTTGTAAATACCGAGAGTGACATAAAAACATTCCTGCAATTTTCAAACAGTTTGCAGAAGAAAGAAATAAGTGTGCAATTCCTTGCATTTATGAAATAACAATATAAAATCATTAGCAGGTAACACTATATACCAAATAGTCTGGTTTTTAAAACAACGAATAAACCAACCTACCCCAATTAATGTCACATTTTGCCGAAATATCTTAACTCGTATTTATTTCTAGTGGCACAACACTGCTATAAAAACGAAAGAAGGCGAAAAAAGAAAAAAAGAAAAGACAGTGAAAACTTTTCTCTTCAAAAATGATTTGGCTAACTTCTGACGCCTGATAAAACACGTGGACTGTTTAGCTGAGACGGAAGACCAAGTACTAGTTATGAACGAAGGAATTTACGTAGCTCTTGCGTCATTTGGTAGCTATGGAGGAGTACAGGTGGGACTGTTTGCAGTGAAAATGCTATCGTTAACGTTTCCTACAGCTTTTCTACGTACTCAGGAAGAAAATCATTGCGATCGATGAAACTTTCCCTAGCATTATGTAATTTTCTTAAAACATCATATTTAAAATGTCTTAATTCCGTAATTTTTTACGAACTACCCGTAAATCCGTAAATAATATGATAGATCCGTAACAATTACGGACAATCCGTAATGGTCGGCAGCTATGCCAATATTTCAGAGCTCGGTCAGAAGTGCAAGGATTATGATATGAAGATCAGCATCTCCAAATCACAGACATACATTTCCGGACTGGCAAACGTGCCTCAGTGACTGAAGCCGGAAGTCGCCATCTTGCCTCACCTCACGTCAACAAGTTCCCGTACGGTACTGCTATGTTCTTCTGACACATATGACGCTGTAAGCTTTACGAGTTCGTTTGAACATGATTTGCATTTAAGCTAATACTTCCACAATAGTTGAATTTAACATACAGGCCTACATTGTCGAATCGTGTTACGAGAAGAACGTGTTACGTACGGTTAAATTTTACTTCCCGTCCTGGCGGCTTCGCGTGATTATGTTGTCAATTGTGTGACGTTGGCATTAGCCAATCACATGACAACGCGAATTTTTATTCAAGAAATCTTCGTTTTACAAGGGCAATTACTTCTACAGTGTGAACGAGGGTACATACAAGAACCTGTCAACCATAGAGTAGGAACAGCGTTATTTATTTACTTCTTCATCTGTACAAAACACTAATCAAGTCACACTGTGGTGATTTCTAAGAATATCAACATCTTGGTGAGGGCTTTCTACCGTTTTGTTGATGTTGCCAACATATTGATACTAGGCTGTCGGTAGGTAAGTAAAATTTTACCGTTATGTATCGGTACATTTAAAGCAAACTGTAGCTATCGCAAAAACACTAAGAAGAATAAGGATTGCGTTATCCACGAAAAAGAGCACATTTATAACTGTCATACTATTAACAGAAAAGCCGACATTGATATAATCTGATTACAGATCAGGCCTAATAAAAACAGAAAACGCGACGCGATTTATTAGTGTATGTGTCAAATATTTCGTAAGGACTCTCAAAATAATAAGGGTACTGGTTATCCACGATAAACAACACTTTTCTAATAGCCACACTACTGAAATAAAATCCGAAATTGAATTAAATTGGTAACAGATTAATAATAACAGCAAATCAATACCACTCATTACTGTGTCGAAGCTTACAGCAGCTTAAAAATTTACAGCCACATACAACACACGAATTTCCCATATGTCAAAACTCTAAAGTCAGCGTAGCTATGTCAGTTGATTCATATTTTCACGACTGTTTACTGTAATACCATACACACGACTGCTTACTAGTTTATAGTATAGAAATATGGCGGCGAGACTTCGCTGACACCAATGATACTGTATACGGCATTGTCAGTCTATTAATATATGTCTGTGCTCCAAAACGAAAGTAATGTCTGTGGGAAAGAGATTCAAACAGAGTGAGTGCCAGATAGGAGGAACAAAGTTAGAACAGGTAGACAGTTTCAAGTACCTGGGATGTATTTTCTCACAGGATGGCAACATAGCGAAAGAACTGGAATCGAGGTGCAACAAAGCTAATGCAGTGAGTGCTCAGCTAAGATATACTCTCTTCTGCAAGAAGTAAGTCAGTACCAAAACTAAGTTAGCAGTGTACAGCTCTATCTTTCGACCAACTTTGTTGTATGGGAGTGAAAGTTGGGTGGATACAGGTTACCTTATTCATAAGGTAGAGGTTACAGATATGAAAGTAGCAAGAATGATTGCAGGTACTAATAGATGGGAATCTGCGTTGGTTCTACAACAGATAAAGGCAAACCGTATTCTGAAAATTGACAAATGCTGATTTGAAAACGCCGGCCGCGGTGGCCGAGGGGACTGAGGCGCTTCAGCCACGGTCTGCACGGCCCTTACGGTCGGGGGTTCGAATCCCCCCTCGGGCATGGATATTTGTGCCGTCCTTAGGATAAGCTAGTTGATAAGTAGTTTGTAAGTTTAGGGACTGATGACCCCGTAGTTACGTCCCATAAGCTATACAAACATTTGAAACATTTTTGATTTGAAAACGGGTGGAAACGATAAAGGCAGTGCTTTAAGCAATCAATAAGCAAAACAATCCCCAACAAACGTTTGGTATGGTTGTCAAAGCCCAAAAAAAAAAAAAAATAAATAAATAAATAAATAAATAAATAAATAAATAAAATAAAATAAAATAAAATAAAATAAAAAGTTTACCCTCACTTGGTTATATAGGAACGGAAGTTGAAAAAAGCGAAACTAGAGACGAATAGCCAGAATCCATCTATGTCTTTACAAAATAAGATTAGGAAATACTGTCGTTATTCAGTGATCCTATTGACACAAAGTTTAGTAACATTGAAGTCAGTACTAGAGGTGTTTAAAAAATAGCTCAGATCACAACAGAGCTCTAGGGCCCAACGAGGCTACATTCAGTGGCTATGCTGAATCTCCGACCTAATTAGCCTTCCGCTTGACAGTAATCTCCTGCTGCTACTTTAATCAAAGAATTGTTCTTAGAGATTGGAAAAGGACGTAAGTCATACATTCAATGGCAGGAGGGTGTCCATAATGAGGAAATCAAAGGAAAACTGAGAATGAACACCATAGATGAAGCAGTTAGAGAGCGAACAGACTGAGATGCTGGGGTCATGTGACACGCATGGGAGAAACAAGGTTACCTAAGAGACTCATGAGCTCAGCAGCGAAGGGTAAGAGAAGTCGAGGTAGACCTAGAAGAAAGTACTTAGATTCGGTGCAGAATGATTTTGAAGTAAAAGGCATAACATCAGACGAGGCATCAATGTTAGCATTGAATAGGGGATCATGGAGGAACTTTATTTGAGGTATTATGCTCCAGACTGAACGCTGAAAGGCATTATCAGTCTCTAATGATGATGATGATGATGATGATGGTATAACACTACAGGCCGTGGGCGTAGCCAGAGGGGGTGTTTTGGAGGTTCAAACCCCTCCCGAAGTGTTGACGAAGGTAAGAAAATATGGAATTATCCTGCATCCTCAAAAAATTCCACAGTTCCGATTTCTGACTTTGCCATTTCCATATTGCCGAAGTTGTTGCTTACTATGCTGAAGAAATTTCATTGGGAAGTCCTTACGTAAAGGTAAGGTAAAGCAGTCAACAATCCGAAGATTGGTTTGAACACCACAGTGCTCTACTAGGCATGGTCCTGTTTGGAGGTGGTATGCCGTTGCCTTCCTCCGACCTTCGAACTGACTTACCCAGCCAGTTATAGGGGGATCTACAGTTTCGTCTGCCAAATTTAAATATGGCGGACAATCCAAATACCTATATAAAACATTTGAATGCGCAGGCATGCTGCAGGTCTATGCTAGGCACCAGAGTTAAACATTCAGCTTGTGTAGAGATCACTGTCAACTTCGTTTCGCAATTTCCTGTAAGTAACGTACTGTGGTGCTACCAACAGCATTCCTTTTTTGTGATTTTTCATACCATTGATTCCATGAAAAATAATATGTGGTGTCCATTAGTTTGCGTTTTGGAAGTCTCATAACACGTACTTTAATACGCCCTTGCCGAACGTACATACCTGAGAAAGTTGTTTTTTAGTATCTATTATTGTTCCAGAGATATTTTGGGGAGAATGTTTAAGTGCCTCACCATATATACATATAAATTTAAGTGGGTCATGTATAAAATAACGAAAGCCAACAGCCGACACCTCTGCTTTCAGCATCTACACAGACACGCAATACTGAATACATTTACATCGTTACTTTGCGCATCACACTGAAGTGCCTGGCAGAAGATTCATCGACTATCTGTCTACTATTTAAATCTCGGAAAGACCCAAATCTCTCCATTTGAGCTCTGTTCTCCCTTACTTTGATGATTATTGCTACCCATGTTAGTGAGAGTCAACTATATATTTTCGCATTCAGAGAAAATACTTGTAGAAATTAACGCCTGTAAATAAGGTTTTCTACATTTATTTTCTGTCTAAGATTTTGATTGATTTCACCATCGTGGTGACATTATCTCTTATTCCCGCGTTCTTCTAGTCCAGAGTAACGTATCCACAGTATTGCTTGGATCATTCCACCGGACCCACAAATTCGCTTAAATCTCTGTTAGATTGTGAGGGAAGCAAAGGATACTGCACACAAGCCTTGTGAACGCGTTTAGTAATTAATTGATTAAATTTAGCGAGCTCTCTGCAAGCGCCAAGATCGTCCATGACTTAAAGCAGTTACAATTTAATCGACGAGGCGGTATCGATCATTATTTAAATAGAAAATCCAGAGGAAATTGCATTGATTAAGCAATTTGGCGCTCTAGACGGGACGCACTCAGGAGCCTGTATTAAATTACTTACTACTTTAATCCGTGCCTCCTGCTGAACCTTAACGGCTCGTGTCCTATAAGATTTTGTCCAGAAGACGTGAAGCATAATTTCAGTCGGAACAATGGACGGGTGCCACTTCAGGTTTATATTCTCTGTCGTTGGCATTAAGAAAGCCTGCTTCCGAAAAAGGTAAATTCATTCTCTTTTAATAATTAACTATCGACTTTTATGAAATGGCTCTTATTTGCCAAAAGATTGTGATGCAGATGGGATAAATGTGACAGTAGGTGACAAAAACATTTTCTGCAATTCCTCCTTTTAACATTATAGAGGTTCACTTGTGAATGTGCCACATCAGTTAACCATGTTGAAATGAAAACTATGAGCAAAACGTTTCGCTCGATATAAGTTGTTATAATGTTGTGTAGTACGGATAATTCCGTACTTGTCGTCTTGGAATCTAGCTTGTGGATAGGAAAAACCGGAGCGGGTCCTTGCAAGAGTAACCATCAACAGGTTTGTGACTAGGGAGTATTCAGCACATTATCATGCACTAAAGGACAGTTAGAGACACAGATGTAATCTGGATGTATTTCAAGGAAGTATGGATGAAGTATTAAAGACTTTGTGGCGAGCCATGCCCTGCAAATACGTTAAGAGGATCATTTACGGAACAGTTCCATGCACACAGGTAGTGTTCACACCAGGCAGAAGAGAAAATTAAAGATCTGCTTTATTTTCGTAGTAGTAATAGTACCTAGTGTCAGTCGCACTACTGGAGAGTTATTTAAAAATTGGAAAAGAAAAAAAAACTTCTATGCCGGGGAATTAATTATTTTTTCACCAGGCGGAAAATCTCCCCTCCCTTGACGAGATTGGGAAACCGAACCCTCCCCCCCCCCTACCACCATTCCACCAGTTAAATGAACCACTGCACTCAGATATGATATGGGCAAAGCTATCACATGACACATTGCTATATATTAATGTTGCTTATGATACTGGAAAAGAAACCCATTATTGAAGTTTTTATAACAAACGAGTTCTTTTTTTTTTGAGTCATTACGCAGTGGTATCAGTTACATCTATAATGATCGCATATCTCCTGCGCGACATGATGATAGAAATAAGCGGCCAATCTTACTACGTAAAAGTGGCGCTTGGGCAGTTGCAATCGTGATACCAACATCAATGCAGCCATGTACCTACCGCAGTACCAACCAGACGAACCATACATCTTGCCGCTGCGGAGCGGCAGAGCACATTGAGACGCTATGCTACGATGCGCAAGGCCGTTCCCCGTCTGGGGTTCGAATCTCCCTTCGGGCATGGATCTTTGTGCCGTCTTTAGTATAAGCTAGTTCATAAGTAGTTTGTAAGTTTGGGGACTGATGAACCCACAGTTAAGTCCCTTAAGCTTAACAAACATTCGAACATAAAATCTTGCAGATTGCAGTCGACTGTTACTTTATTCAAATACGTTTTAGTCGTTCAGTGAGCTATGTTAATAGGAATAATGCAGTTTGTAGGACTTGTTCAGTTAATTTACAGTACGAGAACGCTCTTTTTTTCGCTAGCTTATACAGTGCAAAACTACTTCCCCACCCAATGTACATCATAACCTACATCCATATGAAGCTGTTTTCTGTATTCATACGAAGCTCACCTATTTTTTTCTTTTTTTTCCATCCAATGCTAAGTAACGAGTCCTTGATGTCACGGAATGTGTCACACCAACCTATCCCTTCTCTTAGTGAGGATACGCCAGAAACTTCTTTTCTCCTCAATTCTATTGAACAGCTTCTCAATTGTTACGTGAACTACCCATCTAATTTTCACCATTCATCTGTAACACCACATTTCCAAGGGTTGTATCATCCTTTTGTCTGAGCTCCTTATCGTACACGTTTTACTTCCATACAATGCTACACTCCAGACTAATGCTTTCAGAAAGGAGTTCCTAACATTTAAATTAATATTGGATGTTAACAAGTTTCGCTTCTTTAGAAATGCATTTCTTTCCACAGCCGTTCTGCATTTCTTCTTTACTTCGGCCATCAGAAGTTACCTTGCTACCCAAGTAACATAGCTGATCTACTAGCTTTATTGTCTCATTACCTAAGCTCATTCCTTCAGCATCGCCAGAATTTCTGACACTACATCCCAGTACCCTCGTTTTACTCTTTTTAATGTTCATCTCTACCTTCCTTTCAAAACACTGTCCATTCCGTTTAATTGTTCTTCCAGGTCCTTTCCTGTCTCTGACAGAATTATTATGTCGTCAGCAAACCGCAAGGTTTTTATTTCATCTCCCTGGACTCAAATTCCCTCTCAAAATGTCTCCTTGCAAAAAAAAAAAAAAAAAAAAAAAAAAAAAAAAATTGGGACGTAGCTGCGGGGGTATCAGGCCCTAAACCTACAAGCTACTTATGAACTAACTTACATTAAAGACAACACATACATCCGTGCCCGAGGGAGGATGCGAAAGTCTAACGCGTCCTTGTATTCCTTCACAGCTCGTTCAGTGTATAAATTGAACAACATTGGGGAAAGGCTGCAATCCTGTCTCATCCCCTTCCCAACCACTGCTAGCCTATCATGCCTTTCGACTCTAAGTATTGCTGTCTGGTTTTTGTACAATATGTATTGAATATAGATCTTCGCTCCCTATATTTTACCCCTTCTTCATATCCACAAATGCTGAAAACGTAGGTTTCCCTTTCCTTAAGCGAAATCGTAATGTGAGTATTGCCTAGCGTGTTCCAACATTTCTCCTTCAACATATTTTCCTAATAGACTACATATTAGATCACACACCCAACTTGAATGATGTAAATCAGATACACGTCTGTAAATAATTCGTGTAAGTATTTTGGGACCATGAATTACTAAACTGATGGTTTGGTAGAGACCTGTCAGCACTGTTCTCCTTCGAATTACAATTATTACATTAGGCGAGGCAAGGATTAACCTGGACTTTGCTTCATAACAACGCAGTGTTCTTTCTTTCTTTTCCATCTTTTTCTTTTTTCCCCAGCAAAGAGCGAACTGCATTCTCAGAAGTCCACGGCTTACACAGCAATCTCGGCTAATGCTGTGGGTTAAGACAGGGAGGGAGCGCACTCGTAATGCATGTATTTTAGCGTCAAATTTCCCGGCAGTTGTCGTTACAGACGTGACAAAGTGGCGATGATTGCTGAGCGTTCCGTGTGGGCGATTGTGAGCAGTCGGCAAACAGCCGGCCATCTGGTAGAAAGTCGTGCAGTAGGAGCGTCGTGAGGGGTGTCAGCGGGACACAACGCAACCAGCCGGGGGGAGGGGGGACGGAGACGGGCCGAGTGCCCTCCATTAGGAAGGCCATAATCACGCAGTCGCTCTTCTTGCGCCAAACTCGGCACTCAGGGCGAGCACGACACCTAAAAACTAACCGCCAGAGTGTAGTACGTAATAAAGGCTAATCAATTTGAATACCGGCTGCCGTGCAGTTATATGCGCTCTTAAAAGCTGTGAAGACAAACATCCGGAGTTTGTTTGCCTCGTTGAACCAAGCTCTTCTCAGAAATCCATTACTGAAATTCCTCCTAATCTAGCGCATTATCTTATATCCAACAGTTAAGTGGAGAAGCGGAGTCACGAGGCACTAAATGGGAAGTGTTGAGAGACGGAGATGCGAGATGACAGCGGTGACTAGCAAACGCTCGTTGAGCAAGATGGGAAATTAAGCGTCCTGTGTGCTCTTCGGGTGATATGGTTTTCTGTCTATCATTCTGTTCGTGACATGACTGTACAAGTAAGCTAAGATAAAGTTCACCGTTCCGGACTTGGTGGGGCCTTCGGGCCCCACCTCTGTGGCATCGGCTAGAGGGGACTAGACTGCGTGGTCATCAGTCCCCTGTTGCGAGCAAAGTCAATACGGCGTAATGCATCCTGCAAAACCAAGCATGACTCACACAGAAGACAAACGCATAATGGGTACGCAATGATGACAATGAGTTCAGGACACTCAAAGGAGAAAACCCAAAGAGGAAAGAAACGTAAAAAGAAGAAAGCCCAAAGAGGAAAGAAACGTAACGAAAATCGTGGCTGGCTGTTCGCGAGGATAATAAAGGATGAGCCAGCCACTCCGCACATTCTAAAACATACGAGTAAAAGCAGGGAGACAGCACAAAATAAGGAGAGTAAAGATGTGTGAAAGATGGGTGCCTGAGAGATCAGGCTAAAATACCCACCTTTATATCAAATGATAAAACTCAGCTGCACGGATAAAACGTAAAACACAATCAGTTGTAGTAGCGTCGTCACCAAGAATAAAAGGAAGTGCAGCTAGCAGGTCAAAGGACAGTCGTAAGGCAGCTAAAAGGGGACAGTCCACGACGATGTGGACCACTGTCAATAACGGTATGAAGAGGGATGTGGCCAGCGCATCGCTTTCCCGCTCGCTGACAGGTTTGTTGACTTTTAAACCGCTGCTAATCGGTACAGTAGCTACTCATTCGGAAACACGAAGCTAAATGCGCACCGATCCACTTCTCCGACCAAGGAAATGGGCCGTATGAATAAGAAAGAGAATATGCTCCAAGACGATTCTGAGAACAAACGAACGTTCTCTGAATAAGTATTCAATTTCGTATGAATAAAAACTTCGAAGCATATTTTATTTCCTAAATGTTTGGCCATCTGGAATTCTCAGTTGGGGCAGTTTCATCGCTCTCTACACGTACCATGGATTTGGACAAATTCGGCGCCGACGAGTAGGCGTACCCTGCATGTAAAAATAACGTGTGACGGATTACGCAGCCGCTCCCATCGGAAGTTCGAGATCTCCGTAGGGTGTGTGTGTGTGTGTGTGTGTGTGTGTGTGTGTGTGTGTGTGTGTATTGTTCTTAGCGTAGGTTAGTTTAAGTAGTTTGCAATCTAGGGATGGATGACCACAGCAGTTTTGTTCCTTAGGTTTACAAACAGTTGAGGTGTTTGGCGCAAGAAGGAAGCAGCTCCAATTTTTGGCTGTATTGAGTTGTTCTGTCACACATAAAAAAAAAGAAAAGCCCCTTCGTTTATTGCAAGAAAGAGGCAGTTCAACCCACTAGTTTCAGATAAATGCAACAGATCGTTCATCGATTTCCAGAACCGGGCCACAACTTTATGCCATGCGACAGAGCGTAATTAGAAAATAGTTTGAGGAAGATAGAAAGAGTTTTTCTTCCAATGGACTACGCTCGCGTTATCAGGAGGACCAGCTCAAAATTTCATGTCACTGAAGTGGACCAGAAATTTATTTTCAACTTTGTTGACAAGTTGAAGAAATTGTTTGTAAAGAACCCTTACGTATCATTATAGAACAAGAAAAGAGGAAAATATTTAAGCACTAAGAACAAAATATTCCCCTATGAACAGCCGTACAAATGTAAAGGGTTTATTCAATGCAGTGCGACCGTAGGGATGACTGTTTTCGAAAATGCGCAAATTTGCAAGCAAGGACCTGCGATTCTCATAACAATGGACCACTTTCAATCAAGCTTATGATTGTCTCCTCCCGCTTAAAGGTCAAAACTTTAAAGATGTCAAAGAGCTGGCCAAAAAGTGTGTTGGGCAAAACGAAATGTGGTTTTACGACCAGTTGACGTCAGATCCTGAGTAGACTGAAGGGGAGCTAGAAGACTGGTAGAACTAATGTATTATGCCAATAATTTTGTACTTTCTTTATTAATGTTTTTTAAACTGAAATATGGGTAATTATGAAGAAAATAGTTCTACAAACAGCTTTTCATTCACTTTGGAGCAAAACGGAGGCAGCTCTAAAATTGAAAACTCTATTACACGTACCTGAGTGCATGCATTTGTGTGTATTCTCGTCAGTAGTATCAGATACCCCATAGCCTAAAACAAGTCTGAATATTTTTTCGTTTTGGTGGAAAGTGAAATTTTATAACTTTTTTTTCTTTTTCTTTTCTTTTCTTTTTTTTTTTTTTTTTTTTTTTTTTTTTTTTTTTTTTTTTTTTTAATTCGCGACAGATTGAAAAAAGTGGAGCTGCTTCCTTCTTGCACAAAACCCTTCAATTGAGTATTTGAACATCGAGCGTCTGGCATCTGGCTGAGTAGCAGCCCACAAGGATTGAATCCATTATTGTCACCTGTCGTCACATAAAGTGGGTCTGGCAACTTGACGTGGTAGACCACGCCGTCGAGTAGTCCCCGCGTGTAGCGCCGGACCCCCCTTGTGCTGTGTCCAGCTCCAGATCTCGCCGCGGGCAGTGTGCAGTGTGCAGTGTGCGCGCTGCTAAGCCGTTTAGCCGTCGCGGCCGCGTCGTTAATGCGGCGCTCGCGTGGTGGCGGCTTAATTACGACAAACTGCCGCGGCCGCCTTAAAACACACGCGGCAGCAAGAGCTATCTGGCCAGACCATCGCGTCGCACAGCCTCTACTCGCCGGCGTCTCGCTCACATTTTTCTGCCTGCTTTTTGGGCACACGCGTTACACTGAGGCTATCTACACTACAGTCAACGAATGTCTTCTCACGTTTGAAGCGTGTTTAAATGAAACGTCGGGAAAATACTAATCGAAATTAAAATAATGGAACAGCAAAATTCAGACACGTTTGCTTTTATATTAATAAAATTGTAAATGAAACTTCCTGGCAGGTTAAAATTGTGTGCCTGAATCGGAACTCGAACCTTTCGCAGGCAAGCGCTCTACCACTGAGCTATTTCGACACGAGTCACGGTGTCGCCCCACAACTTCAATTCTGACAGTACCTCACCTCCTACTGAAAAATTGTAAACGTTTATTTATGCAAAACCATTAATATTCGAAAATAGTGAACCGATTGCTTTGAAATATTGGCGCAACTTTTTATTCTTACACAGCAATGTTTTTGGATACTTTCTATTTCATATGCGATATAAAATCTATATATATATACGAAGCGCGTCCAGAAAGAAAGTTCCGTTTCAATTTATCTCCGCTGCAGCACTGCAATTGCAGTTCCCCACATGTGCTGTAGACGATGTGTATCAAGGAGAAGAACGTGCACCATTTGGAGATCGCTGTCAGTTACGTACGCTTTGTTGTGCTTGTTTGAAATGTCGGCGTTGATTGAAAATCCCGCCGCCTGTGAAATCAGGTCGGTGATTCGGTTTATGAATGCGAGGAAAGTGAAACCAAGTGAAATTTATCGGCAAATTTGCGACGTTTACGGACCAAATGCGATGAGTGATTCGATGGTGAGAAGATGGGTCCCTACTGTTCAATGGCGGGCGTCGTGATGTGCATGATAAAGAACGAAGTGGGCGTCCACCTTTGGTTACAGAAGAACTGGTTCACGCGATTGATGACAAGATCCAGAAAAACCGTAGATTTACAATTAGTGCTCTCGCTACGGACGACGAGCTGAAAGAAACTGTTTCCAACTGGTTGAAGACACAGGCGGCAGATTTCTATGAAGAAGGTATACAAAACCTGGTGCCACGCTATGACAAATGCCTGAAAAATTTCGGCAGTTATGTGGAAAAGTAGTTTAAGAGTTGTAGAATTTTGTGCAATAAAAATTTCTTCTGTATCTGTTTACAATTTCATTTTAATACCAAACTTTCTGGACGCGCCTCGTATATATGTCACTTTCTGCGACTTTTAATAACAAGGATTCCACTTTATAAAATTTTTATAAAATCATAAATGACTTTATTTTAATGGTATATAAAACATGAGTATAATCTAGGGAAATGTGTCAGAATTTAAATGCATTCCATCCAGAGCTTTCGGGGATTTTCTACATTGTTCATATAAGTACAAATGTAAATATTCCTTTTTCAGCATCTCAATACTCAGAAAAATATTCGTAGATTCAATTTCACACGTTGCATTCTAATAAAGGAGGGTAGTTATATACCTCTCTCTTTAATAGATGATACACTTTCTATCATGTCCGCCTCCGTAGTGTAGTGGAACTGAACAAAGAAGTCAATGATGAAACACGAACAAACTTCTGCAACGGATCGAACAACTCGAAGAACAATAAAGAAAAATAAATAAATAAAATGTCGACACCGTGTTGGGTTGCCGCGCAGGGAGCCTGGATTCGATTCCTGGTCCGGTCGGAGATTTTTTTTTTTTTTTTTTCGTCTTGAGGACTCGGTGTTTTGTCGCCTACAGTGCCTACACGTATCACTATATGCACTTACAAAGCAATACCTTGTTTCGAAATATACTTTAAGAGATAGGCCCCCTACAACTTAACATTGGTCAGTAGCCGCGGTGGAGTGGCCGAGCGTTCTAAGGGGCCTTGTTGCGGAGAGCAAGGTAGCTCGCCGTCGGAGGTTTGAGTCCTCTCTTGCGCATGTAGTACAAGTTACTTCAAGTTAGTTTAAGTAGTTTGTAAGCCTAGGGACTGATGACCAGCGTAGTTATGTCCCTTAGATTTACTAACAAAATTTCAAACTATTTTTAAACTTTGATTAAGTGCCTGAAGTCAAATATTTCGCACTTCTTTGAAAGGTAATCAGAAGTCTGACGCTGTTCCGTACAAGGAAATTCAAGAAATAACAAAGAGAAAACTGAAAATGCGGAGGTCGGCATTTGACGATCAACACAGGTGACCGCCCCTTCGAAACAAAGGAATGGACACATCCTGTGCGTGTGTCGAGAGCACTTTTCGGCATAAGGGCAAGTTATTTTGGGCATATAACAAGCATGACAATTAGCAGAATAAATAATAAGAACCGTATGATATCTTTATGCCATTAATGAAGCATCCATGAACATGAACAAAACACTTAAAAGGGACTGCATGACCAGATTTGTTAAAACCCCTGGTACAACTTCTGTAATAGTATGGGAAGCTGTAGAGTACAAAATCTGCTGGGGAAGACAATGTTTGGAATGTACATGGAAAACATAAATAAAAGATATTTCAGAATGATAATTTAAAACTTTGGGAGACTGTAGAGAAAATTCAAACAAGAAAGATATTTTTAGTCTACAGCGGAATATGTGGTGATGTGAAACTTTCTGACATATTAAAAGTGTTTGCCAGGCCGGGATTATTGACTTGGATCCTTTCCTTTCGCGGGCAATCGCTATACCGACTGAGCTATCCTGTCACGCTTCGTAGCCGTTCCTCACTGCTTTACTTACGCCAGTACCTCGCCTCCAACTTTTCAAACTTTTAATATCATTGTAATCGATTTGATATCGCCGGTTTCAAGAGCACCTTGCATTGTCTGTGTCATCTAGTAGAATTAATGGAGCAGTAGAATACGCTTAGTTATGGCAACTTTAATTGTTCAAGCAGGAGAGTACAACTAGATACTGTAAATCGACTAAATGACTTTACTAACCAACTTTGTTACACAAAGTGCTAGCACGGACCATGTTTCGTCTAACCCTCTGTATGATTCCACGCTCTCCTCTGTTAGTAGTAACTGCTGTAACTCATTAAACTCGGAGACTGTTCCAACTCCCGTTGCGTATACGTTATATAAAGTCAAAGGGAAGAAGGTGTAAGGTGAGACGAACACACAGGTCGAGGATCTGGGCATCTCTTTCGAATTACATTGAATTTGTGAGCTATATCTAAGGATCAGGTAATGGGTATGTGTTTGCAGTCTTCCATCTGGCCGGCCGCGGTGGCCGCGATGACTGAGGCGCTCCAGTCACGGTCTGCACGGCCACTACGGTCGGGGGCATGGATATTTATGCCGTTCTTAGTATTAACTAGTTCCTAAGTAGTTTGTAAGTTTAGGGACTGATGACCTCGTAGTTAAGTCCCATAAGCTATACAAACATTTTTTTTCCTTCCATCAGCAGTAACGATGCAATGTGAGTGGACGGAAGGGTAACTAACAAAGTGAACTGACGTCTAATATTTACTACCACTGTAGAACCTTTACTTGTTATTTTCTGCTATAGGTTCCTGGTATCAAAACATTCGTAGTTTCATCGTACATAATCCTCCAATTACCAAAAAGCAAAGAGATACTTCACTTTTGGAGGTGAAGTTGTTCCGTCTCCAGGCTGACTCGCGCACCAAATACCAAAATGAGAAAGACTACCGCTGTTGATAAATAAATAATAGACTCTATAGAGAGCAAAAATTGAATTTGGTCTGGACATCTATCATTTAGCAACGACGATGGATAGCTGATCGCCATGCCCAAAAAAAGTATGGCAGAGGAAAGAAGAAAGCGTGTGCTTCCGAGAAGCTAGAGGTGAGATGTATGGCACACCAGAGAACAACTGGGCTTTATCAGAAAGAGACGAGGAAAACAACAGCCTAGTGAATGAGGACGAAGAAGACCAAATTAAGAATAACTATGGCTTGTGACAGCCATTACGGTCCTATGATACCATAAACTGACCAACTTAACTCATGTAACAAATATTTAATAGTGAAAAGTGCCAAAAGTGATAGGACATTGCCAGACACACAATCCTGCAACTAGTGAAAGCACACTGCATATTGTATACAGACAAAAGTAACAACAAAAACAAGGTCAACTAACTAATAACACCTGGTTTGGCGATCAGAAGCTTGATGTAACGATAACCAAGCTAATTATCGACAAGTACGGCCGTTCATCGACAATCAGATAAATTCTTTCTTACAATATCTAAAATGAAAACTCACCGATACCAGTAATAAGTTCTATTTATTGTCATAATAATCGTTAGCAACAAGCTTAAACTATTGTATGTATATTATCTATTTTCTTTATCTTGTTTCCTTCAAATTTCATGTTCAGAATATATAAATGTATTGTATAACATTTAAAATGGCAGATGTACGCTCTGCTTTATAATAAAATGCAGCAGGGGCTTAAGTTTACGACCCCTGTCGCGGCGTAGTGTAGAGCGTTTAGACGCTGGCTAAGGCCCCTGCGTGTGAGCAATCAACTCGGTGGTAGTGTACGGTAGCCAATGAAATTCTTCGATTTATAGTCACGTAATATTCGAACGTTTGTGTTGAATTTGTTCCGCCGACAATTACAATTTACTGAGCGGACAACGGTACATCGAGAACCTGTCAACTATACAGGAAGAACAGCATTAATTATTTACTTCAAGGTCAGCACAAAGAAATTCAGGACAATTTACATGATGTAAAACAGATTGTTAGACCCACGTAGTGACTGGTTTTCGATGTAGTTATCCAATTTATTGATGTGTGGTATCAAATTCTGTTCTCAGAGAAATTCTGTAGTCATCTATACTAATGTTTTCCATACATCACCTTTTGCAAGAAATTTAACGTGTCTCAAACTAAAATATTAGATATTCCGTCTACAAACAATATTATATATTGGGAAGGGAAAACAGGTATACGTGCTACTATTTGATTGGCTGTCACTGTCTGTGTTGGGATTGGTCGGCTTTGGCCTCTACTAACATCTGAACACTCGACACTAGGCCACGCCGTGGTCGATTAGCCGAGCGGTCTAAAGCGTCTCGGTGCGGACCGCGCGGTTGCTCGCCGTGGAGGTTCGAGTCCTCTCTGGGGCATGGGTGTGTCTGTTGTCCTTAGGTTAGTTTACCTAGGTTTAAGTAGTTTGTAAGCTACGGACTGATGACCACGCAGTTTGGTCCGATAGATTTACAAACATTTAAACACTTTTGAACACTAGGCCACGACACAAATTGTAAAATTTTACCGGCAGCGGGACTTTATACGAGAAATAAATGAAAAATGAATGAATATCAGAGGGTCATAAGAGCAGTATGATCGGAAGAGGTGGAATTCGGGAATGGAGAACCGTGGCCAGCATCAGATTACGCGCATGTGATGATGAACGGCCGTTACATTTACGTCGTTTTGTCAGATGTAAGCAGAGAAGCAGGTAAAGGTGAGAATGACCACGCATCCGTCGGTCGCTATTGGCGCTGAAATACCTGTCGTTAGTAAGGAGCGTGCAGTATCTCAATGCAAACGACGCCCCGAGCGACAAAAGCAGAGGCAGTTACACAAAATTGAATGTTTTCGGTGGGACCGATACTCGGCACCCGCTCTATGCGCCCCGACAGGCGGAAATAATGTTATCAAAGTGGCGGTTGCCCTGCTAGTCTGCCCAGAGCCGCGGGGCAGGTCGTACGTTCTGTTTGCTCGGCCCGCCGCGCCACCCGAAACGGCGTGAAATGGCGCGCGCCCACTCCGTCGCTCGTTACCGATTAGCACGGCTGTCGGCGGTCGGCGGTCGGCGGCGTGTTTTGGGTACACACGGCGTGGCACGGGAACGCGATGAAGCCATTAGGCGTCGTAAAGTCGAGTAGCCGCGTCGAATCGACAGCCGGCGGCTGCGGCTGCGGCCGCGGCGAGAGGCGATAAGCATCGTCTGCCTGGTGCCTGGGCGCCCCGCTCCTGCCGCGCGGCGCTCCTCACGGCGCTGTGACGGCGGCGCACGCGACGCTGCGTGACTGCCCGACAGCTGCGGTTGTTGCCGTCTCCTTACTTCTCACCTGCCGTTGATCGATGACTGACTCGCGACGCAAACTTTTCTGGCAGGTAACAGCTTCTTTCACGAGTTCCGTTAGGAGAAAGATTTTCTTCTCGCAGTAGGCAATCTTGGCACACATATTTTAGGACCTGCGCCCCTGGTCTCTGTGTTGGGCACGGGCGCAGAGGATACCGTGCCCACGGGTGCGGTTCCTTTAGAGTAATGCTTGTCCACTGTTGGTCGAGCTGATCTTTACGAGCTTACGAAAGTAAGAAAAGAAAAAAAGAAAAGTAAGAAAAGAAATTCATGCTTGCAATGATGTAATGTTTATATCACAACACATCAGAATATGCCGATTATAATGTTTTGGAATGTTAAATACGACACGCCCATTTTTCTCATGTCGCCATTGGGCAACAAAAGTTTTAAATTTTCTGAGTTCTATTGTTGTAATCACTTGACGTTGCTTTCTCTACGGCATAACGTAAGTTTCCTTCTGCTTATGTGCAGTACCTTTTTACATATATAACATTCTGTCTTGCACCATGTAATTCTTGCAAACTTATTGTTACACATTATATGCAGGTCTGTCACACTTGAAAATGGCCTAACACAGAGGCCGAAACCGGTAGTGTGGGCTTAAATAAAGCACCAATAAATGCAACTGGAGCTGGAGTTTCATTAAAACATTAAAACTTGCGAAAGTAACTCGGGCGTCCGATCCTTGATTGTCGTGAGTGTGTTCGTGCTCTCCATTTGTAGTGCGGGTCAACTTCCCGGAGATAAATTAAATTTGCCCCCCCTCCCCCGGTTCCGATCAAAATTTGCGGGAGGTTTGTCGTGGTCGGTCGGTAAAACTTCTTCCCCCTGACGTTTTGTTGTCAACTGCAGACAACATCTTCTGAGGTGAGTCAACAACCAAGTAGTTTGTGAGTCTAGGGACTCAAGTATTTTTGTAAGTCTACGGACTCATGACCATAGCAGTTATGTACAATAGCTTTACAAACATTGGAACACTGAAACGTATTTCCAGGACGTCAGTTAATCGTCACATTTGCAAAATGTTCAAATGTTTGTAGAGCTTTGGGACTTAACTACGCGGTCATCAGTCCCTAAACTTACAAACTACTTATGAACTATCTAATAGTAAGGACGGCACAAATAACAATGCCCGAGGGGGGGATTCGAACCCCCGACTCTCAAATTTGCAGTCAACGGTACCAAAACCATCTGTTTACAGGAGTTATAATAGTGCAAAACACGTTTTTCTTAAACACCCGATAACGCTTACATTATTCCTCAAAGCACCGTGCATGAATAGCCACGTGTTGTAAGGCACTATGTCAGGCACTGTACCGCTGTTGCCGTTGGTGGTGCGAGTAATTCCTCTGACATGTGTCTCTGTGTGTGTGTTTTGTCCTCAGCATACGCTAGTGCAAGTATATTGTAAGTCTAGCGACCGATTACTACGGCAGTTTCGTCCCAAAGGTGTACAAACTTGTGTCATTTGTTCAGTTTGCTACATAGGGGAATAGGGAAGCAACATGAGTATAAGAATAAAGAACATTGAGTTGGACTAAAGCTTCCTAATATACACAGCTCGTCCTTTGCAGATTATCTGAAATTTCGAACCGTAAACGAAAGGGAATTGATGAAGTTTTCATACAGAAAACAAAAGTTGTACGCTTGATACTCTAGAAGAAGAAATGGAAATTATTAATCTTATTTCTTTTACTGGTAGTTGCAAACTCTATGAACAGCTAAATTTGCAAAATAAAATTTCTTTATCGCCTTCGAATCGTTACTTGGAACTGCAAGATACACCGACTTCTTTAACAACGTTTTCCGCGACTGTTGATTGCTTTTATGGCATCGCGCCGCTGGCATTGTTACTACGTCTACACTCATGTCTACAGATAGCTGAATGCAAGAGCTGTTTCCACTTTTCGTACTGTCCTTTATGTAGTTGTGTTACTAAGTTTTATCCTTCTGAAATTAAGCTTAGTAACTGTTACAAATAATATTTTCACTTAAAATGTGCACGTAGAATATTTTTCCACGTAGCGTAAGCACTGAAGGAAGGTTTCAGTCTAAAGTTGGTCCCACTATGTTTTCAATGTTGTTGACCTACATTTGATTGATAATGTATTTACAGGTGAGCAATTTATCTCACGTACATTGCAAATCTATGTATATAATACTGCAACAATACTGCTAGTTACAACTGTCGATAAGGTTGTTTTATTCTTTTGTTTCATTAAAATAATTTTTTATGTAACTATAACCTACTGTAACTGTTGTAGAAATAAGGTCAGTGTACTAAAACATGTACGACCAGTTTTCTGTTGTATTATGAATATATATTAAGAATAATACTAGTTAGAGTCATTGTAAATCTACATTTTTACTCCACTCTTTACAAAACTTTTCACGCTTGACCTTCAAAACAAGATAGCGATGACTCTCTACATACGATTTCATTTGGAACGTAGAAGAGGGTACATCATGACAACGGGCACATATACTCTCTTGGAAGAAGTTTTTATCTGTATGCTATGCAAGCTGGGTGAAGGTAGCTTTCACATAAACTTCGACAATTTCAGCAACCACCATGAAAGTTGGCAGATACACCTAATTTTTCATACACTGGGGGAGGAGCAGATGAACTTAGAGAAGTGGATAAGGATGTTGACGTAGAGACAAGGAGGAAATGATCAGAGAGAGGTGAGGGAAGGAGATGAACGGAGATGCGGAGATTAATAGAGGAAAGGGGGAGATTGACAGATTTGGAGAAGGAAATGATGTGCAAGAAGGAGTAACAGATGAACAGAGAGGCGGAGGTGAATAGAGACAGGGGGATGGAGGAGAGACTAATGGAATATTATTACAGATAGGGAGCAGGAGATGGATAAACAGGGGAATGGATTGAGGGAGGAGTAGGGGAAGAAGGACGACAGAGATGCGGAAGTAGATAGGAGGAAGAAATGGACAAAGGAGGGTGAGGAAACTGTAGAAATTCAAATGTTTGTTAAGCTTATGGGACTTAACTACGGGGTTATCAGTCCCTAAACTTACAAACTACTTATGAACTACTTACGAACGGGGACGGCATAAATATCCATGCCCGAGGGGGGATTCGAACCCCCGACCGTAGTGGCCGTGCTGACCGTGACTGGAGCGCCTCAGTCACCTCGGCCACCGCGGCCGGCGAAACTGTAGATGGGCACAGAGAGGAAGGAGGAGGTGATTGTCACAGGGAGAAGGGAAGAAGTAATGGACTAATAGGCGATTGCAATAAAGAAATACCTTGACAACGCCAGATAACAATATGAAAGTCTTTGTAAGAGACAGCTTATGCAGTATAGCGTTTCCATAACTTCTGTGAAATTTGGAAAGAGTGAAACGAGTTATTGAACTGAAGAAGACGCATTGAATTAAAATTTGTGCCGCGGCCAGAATTCGAAACCGGATCTACTTGCGTAGTAGCTACGCGGTATAACCACTACGCCATCGCGACTTAATGGATACGGCGATTGTACGGTCTTGAAGCAGGTTTCCCGCCACAGCAGAAACTTAAATTCTGCCTCATGTTCCCCGATACAGGTTCTATCAACGTTGCCGAGGCTTTCAGTAGTAGATCAGCACACGAGCAATAAACGTTAATGGGAATGATCCTGCCTTTGCCCCGGTGGAGTAGCGGAGCGGTCTAAAGCGTCTCGCTGCGGAGCGCGCGGTTGCTCGCTGTTGAGGTTAGAGTCCTCCCTGGGGCATGGGTGTGTGTGTTTCTCCTTAGGTTAGTTTACCTAGGTTTAAGTAGTTTGTAAGCTAAGATAGATTTACAAACATTTGAACATTTTAAATATTTTGATCCTGCCTTGTACCTCAGGATCAGGTGATATAAATATCATGCAGTTCATCGGTTGCATAGCTAGAGGTTGATTACCTAGGTTTCGACTTCAACTATGGAAGCCTTCGTCAGAAGTTTTTTTTTTCCTTTTTTTTTAATTTTCATATTTTTATTTCTTTTTTAATTTTTTTAGTTATATGAAATGAACAGACAGTAGTTCTTGAGCAACAGAGCTCACGTGCAAGTTACAAATGTAAATTACATGCATCAATTAAAGACCAGAAGAAAAAAAATATTTACGTCTGATGAAGGCTTCCATAGTTCGAAACCTTGTTAAATTAAACATCTAGCTTTTCAACCAATAAGCTGTATTTATTATCTCAACAGCCATGCTTAAAACTGTAAATATCATTGATTTATTATTTTTATAGAGAAGAGAGTATTGGCGGTAGGAAGGTCATGGTGATGGGTTACGATTCCGAATAGCTCATTCGAAAGATGTATGCCAGAGTATTTTTAAGGTCCCAGGCTCGATTCCCGGTCGGGCACACAATTTTAAATTCAACCTGGAATTATCCTAACAATGTGATGCATAGTGAAAAATAACCGCGCTGGAGTAGCCGCCTCGCTGCGGAGCGCGCGGTTGCTCGCCGTCGGAGGTTCGAGTCCTCCCTAGGGCATGGGTGTGTGTGTGTTGTCTTTAAGTTATTTTACCTAGGCTTAAGTAGTTTGTAAGCTACGGACTGATGACCACGCAGACTGGTCCGATAAATTTACAAACATTTAAGTCCCTTAAGCTATACAAACATTTGAACATTTTGAACGTGACACTGACATCCACCAACAGTGAAACCGAACTACGGAGCTCGAATATTGTGAAATTTGAACCTAGCGAATTGGATTAGTCTTTGAGACAAATACTGTGCGAGTATTATATAATGGAGCACAAGGAAATGAAATGTTTGTTAAGCTTTTGGGACTTAACTACGGGGTCATCAGTCCCTAAACTTACAAACTACTTATGAACTACTTACGAACTAGGACGGCACAAATAGCCATGCCCGAGGGGGGATTCGAACCCCCAACCGTAGTGGCCGTGATGACCGTGACTGGAGCGCCTCAGTCACCTCGGCCACTGCGGCCGGCGGAGCACAAGGTTTTATTTATTTATTTACTCACATTCACTGACTGTTCCGTCTACTCTTGACAGAATATTTGATACATTATGAATGAAATATACAAGATAACTGTGAGATATTCTGCAAATTTATTAACCGGTTTTCGGCTGTTACGCCATCATCAGGTAAACATTACAAGTTTAAGTTTCAAAGATCTTAAGTAGGTAGATATATAACTTGCTGTGTTGATGTGTTACTTAGTTTGTTTTTAGGTTAGTTTACCTAGGCTTAAGTATTTTGTAAGCTACAGACTGATGACCACGCAGTTTGGTCCGATAGATTTACAAACATTTGAATATTTTTGAAAAATAATTCTAGTTTGAATACAGTGTTTATTTGTTCCTGTCTGTTGTGCGCAGGCGAGAACAGCAACTCGAACGACGGCTGCGTGTCGGGCTCGGGTCCGACGTCGCTGTCGGGCGCGGTGGGCGGCGCGGTGGGCGGCGTGGGGCTGTGCGGGGGCGGCGGCCAGGCGGCGCCCAGCGGCAGCGAGGACGAGGGCGCCGCCCCCAGCTGCGGCAGCCCGCCCCCGGGGGCGGCCGACGGCGGCGGCGCCAGCAAGAAGAAGCACCGCCGCAACAGGACCACCTTCACCACCTACCAGCTGCACGAGCTCGAGCGCGCCTTCGAGAAGTCCCACTACCCGGACGTCTACAGCCGCGAGGAGCTCGCCATGAAGGTCAACCTGCCCGAAGTCCGCGTGCAGGTGCGTACACCTCTGTCTCGCTATGTAGATAACAAAAATGTTTCAAATGTTTGTGTAGCTTATGGGACTTAACTACGGGGTTATCAGTCCCTAAACTTATAAACTACTTAAGAACTAGCTAATCCTAAGGACGGCACAAATATCCATGCCCGAGGGGGGATTCGAACCCCCGACCGTAGTGGCCGTGCAGACCGTGACTGGAGCGCCTCAGTCACCTCGGCCCACGCGGCCGGCATGGCCACTACGGTCGGGGTTCGAATCCCCCCTCGGGCATGGATTTTTGTGCCGTCCTTAGTATTTAGCTAGTTCATAAGTAGTTTGTAAGTCCCCTCGGCCACCGCGGCCGGCTGTAGATAACAGCTCTAAAGTTTACATGCATTGTCACAGATGAACTTACACACGTCCAACTCCCTGCGGGATTCAACAAAGTTTCGATTGATGGGGAAATGGGTAATGAGAACATTACTGCGATAATGCACAACGTAGGAAACTGTGGTCGAGCAGTAGACTTCGACAGTCCGAGACGTTGTGCAATGCCATGGTGCCTAGTAAGTAGGGTTCAAGTCCCGGCTCAGGCGAATATTCTCGTATGTTACCTCTGATCATTGAACACTTGATCCATCAATTGCTTCACTGTTTGTCCTCATATTTAAATGTAGGCCTATATGTGTATGTAAAATAGCTGCAAAGACTCCCATGACATTTGTTGTCTCAAGAGAACAGTCATTAAAAATATTTTGAAATCAAACAAGTTAGAAAAATGTCACGAAGTTCTAATTTGAACTCAAGTCGAATATTCTTGCGATGTTTCTCGTCTCAACAAGTAACGCGTAACACGATCGGGACGATTGACTGCTGATTTATTTTCACTTGCGCCTGGCTTCTTTTGTGACGTAAATTGAATCTTGCGTGGCCAACAATACGGTATATACCAAGAAAAAAAATTCTACACCACGCTATCAGTACAATTTCGACGTCACGCCACAGAGGCGTCCGCAGTCCAGTAGGATAGATAGTGGCGTTATGGTAGGCAAACCAGCAACGAACCTCTGTCTATATCGCAAATTGTTTTCTTCCAGTTTGAATTCATATTTTAACGGTATATTTCATATTTTGATCTATTTTGTAATGTTACTAATTTGTATTTTTGCTTTTCATACGATTCTTCCCATTCAGATTTAGAGACGTGAGTTTCAGAAAGTTAGCTACAAGTAAAAATTGTAAATACATGAAAAAGAAAAGGAATTGAAAGAACATCCCTTCCATTTATGTATATACATAACAAACCTACATTTCAAAACTTCAATGGATATACACAAAAATCAAAACGTATTGACAATATATACATGATTTATCTAAATGTACAAGTACAAAGATTTAGATTTATACTGTAACATACAAATCCAGGACGTAGTCAGAGATGTTTGACACCTTCCCCAATTTCGTCAAAAAGCCCAGTCCCATGGTACCTCTGAAAAAATCTTCTATAGCTCCCTGGGAAATTAGTCTTATGAGATAATTTACCTTTTAGAACGAAAAGTATGAAAATGGTTGAGTAATGAAGATCAATATTCGAAGACCTTGATAAAATCAGTTGACTAACTCACGTACGAACTAGCAAACAGTCTTCTGAGGGCCTGTTCAGAGTGTTACTTTTAACTTGCAAGCCGGACCAAACCTATGAGCCTTGGTTACGTAAGGGTTCTGTGACGCCACACAGTCGTGCGCCGTCCGGAAGGCAAAGCAGCCCTCACGCCCCAGTAGCTGAGCCGTTACGGAAGTGTTAACTATCAGTTATTCAATCGCGCATCGAGGCACTATGCAACGATGCGCGAGGCCGTTCCTCGTCGGGAGGTCGAATTCCCCCTCGGGCATGTATGTTTGTGCCGTCTGTAGCATAAGGCAGTTTATAAGTAGTTTGTACGTTTGGGGACTAATGACCCTGATGTTAAATCCCACAAGCTTTACAAATATTTGGACATTTGGACTCGACAGCTCTTGCGTTCCTCAAGATGGCGAACAGTTGTATCGCCGAAATATTAAATCATTTTCATTTTACGAAGCGCGTCTAGAAAGTATGTTCCGTTTGGTAATAAAATGAAATTGTACACTGATACAAAAGAAATTTTTATTGCAGAAAATTCTACAACTCTTAAACTATTTTTCCACATAACTGCCGAAATTTTGTAGGCACTTGTCATAGCGTGCCACAAGTTTTTGCATGCATCCTTCACAGAAGGTTGCCACCCGTGTATTCAAACATGTGGTAACAGCTCTTTACCATCGTTGAAGTGTTGACCACCAAGGACAAATTTCAGGTGTAAGAAGAGATGAAAGTCGCTAGGAGAGAGGTCCGAGCTGTATGGAGGATGATCAAACAGGTCCCATTGAAATTTCCGTAAGAATTGTTTGGTCACATTCGGTGAGTGAGGTCAGGCATTATCGTGAAAAAAAAAAAAAAATCTTTTGAGAGTAATCCTCTTCTTACACCTAAAATCTGTCCTTGGTGGACAACACTTCAACGATGCTGACGAGCTGAAAGAACATGTTACCACATGGTTGAATACACAGGCGGCAACATTCTATGAATGGCATGCCATGCTATGACAATTGCCTACGAAATTTCGGAAGCTAAGTATAAAAGTAGTTTAACAGCTGTAGGTTTTTGTACAGTCAATATTTTTTCTGTATCTGTACCCGTTCATTTTATATAACCAAACGGAACTTACTTTCTGGACGCGCCTCGTAGGATCCGGAAGCAAACTCGCAGAGATTACAAACACTCATCTTTCATATTCATTTTTATTAAGAAGAAACTGGGTAAGATTCAAATTTAAGTAGCAAAGTAGCAACATAAACTATGCCAAAAATTTTTTCTTCTTGAGTGGGAAAATGACCTGTCTTCTTTTGCGTATCTGTGCGATGGTGGATTCCGGAAGCCAGTTTACGTGGTGTCATGGTGGGTTCTTCTCCTTGTCCCTGTTCTAGTTACAGATGGTTCGTTAGATCCGATATGAATACACCTACAAGACTGTCTGCAGTGTAAACACCTCCGACAGGGCATCTCCATGAATACAAAAGAACCGTTTTCAGTTATGAAACCCACTTCGAAGTGATCCACAATGAAGACACTGGAGAAACTAGTGGGTAGGCATACCAATCTGAACGTCGCCAACCATACGATCCGACAAAGAAGTCATGATCTGGGGTGCCATCCGCGGCATCCTTACATAATAGCGGTACATCGAGGACATTCTACGCCCCGTTGTGTTGCCCTTCGTGGCAAGCCGCCCTGGGTTTACATTTCAGTAAGACAGTATCTGCCATGATAATTTCTTAGCTTGGGTACCGATACAAGACAGATATGTGGAAATGGTCAGTGTGTATATGAATATGCCCACCAACAGCGAGCACAGAGGCATTATTTCCAGGCCCCAAAGGCGATGTGATGAATGGTTCAGAGCGATTCAAGGAAAACGGAAATTGTGAAAGTTGTTTTGGTTGGCGTGGGCTATTGTTAGCCCGTACACGACCTTTTGACATTTAGATGAAATGGATGCTTGGAGGCTTTGCAACCTTTATTCAAAGCCTTTTGCAAGGACAATGACACTCTGAAGGGAGCACGTAGAGAATTTCACTGTAATTTCAATTTAGGACGCAACGATTATATTCCGACGGGGCAATTGAAACATAAATAAAAATTACGAGGAAACTGGTTCGTTCGGCAATGAAAAAGAAAGCTCCGGGCCTTGTGCGGACCGTACACAGGACATTATCCAAGCTATAAGAGATGCTGTCACATGAATTTTGTGCAACAATCACAAAGTTTCTCACACGTTATTAACAAAGCCAGGTTTTTACAAGATGAATCAACATTACACATAGCGCGAATATCATTAGCTATTGTATAACAATTATTTGCGGGACGTAATCTTAGAAATGAAGACGTCCAGTGCACTGCAAGATCCTGGATCTGTCACACTTATTATTATTTATACCAAACGACGTCTCGCTGGATGTAAGGAGCGTAAAATTGGACGACTGAACAGTGGAAAAACGTTTTGTGTCGATCCGACGGCAGGATATGAGTATGGAGAATGCCCGGGGAGCGTCATATGCCAGCATGAGTAGTGCCAACAGTATAATTAATGGTGGTCGTGTTGTTATGGTGGAGAGGTCTTCCACCCCTTGTAGTTTGGCGTGACACCGACACAGCCTGCATTGGTTTTTTAACACTTTAACGCATAGTGTAGCTGATCTGCTACATACCTCATTTTTCCCATTTTCTCTCAATCTGATCAAAATTTTACCACAAATTAATTTGTAGCTGCTTCTATACACAGTGTTACATATGCTAGTAGCTCGTCCTATAAATTATAAATTGCCGAGTGCTACTGAATCAGTTCGAAAGTTAGCTGCATTGAGTCACTCTTAAAATGTACGTTTGTTTACTTTAGTATTCCTCCTCTGTCATGAAAAGTGTCAAGCACATACTACTGTTGCATTATGAGTTACTTTCTGGAAACAGCAGAGACATACAATGACATTTACTGCTTCGGGTACATCATGGAAGCACTACATAGCTGACCAGCTTTGAACTTTTCGTTGCCAGTAGTGCATAATAATTTTAAGGATTTTTTTCAGTATTTTTCGCAGAGAATGTGAACCACACATTAATCGTGGTAGTTTTTATAGCTTCAAATAAAAAGTCATGCATTAAAGGGTTAAGCTCCATCTTGTTTTCCACTGTTGAAGAGCAATTCGGGGATGGCGATTGCATGTTTCAACACGATCGAGCACCTGTTCATAATAAACGGCCTATGGCGGAGTGGTTATACGATAGTAACATCCGGCGTGCACAGAGTCCTGACTTGAATTCTATAGAATACGTTTGGGATGTTTTGGAACGCCGACTTTCTACCATGCCTCACCGACTTACATCGATACCGCTCCTCATTGTAGCACTCTGTGAAGAATGGGCTGCCAATCCGCAAGAAACGTTGCAGCATCTTATTAAACGGATGCCTGAGAGAGTGGGAAATGTCAAGGCTAAGGGTGGGCCAACACCATGTTGCCTTCCAGCATTACCGATGGACTACGGCCCGAACTTGTAAGACATTTTGAGCCAGGTGTCGGTATACTTGCGATTACATAGTGCAGTTCAGTGAATTTCAGCCTGTGGGTCGCGGTCCTCAGGAAGGTCACAAAGTCCTCTTCGGGGGAAGGAGGGGGGGGGGTCGACGTCGCAGGAGGAAGTAGTTGCACCACAAAACAACAAGCGTAGTGTATGCAGAATACAAGCAATTCCCTAATATAAAAACGTAGAAGTAAGAAAAGTGAAATTTATTTATTAATAAAAGTATGTATTTCGTTAATTATCGTAATAAATATTCAGTTTATGATGAATAAACAAAAATCCTGAACACTATTTTCAGAAATCAATAGGTAGCTAAACTGACAAGATGCAATAATAATTTTCAGAAATTGTAAAAAAAAAAAAAAAAAAAAAAAAAAAAAAAAAAAAAAAAAAAGAGACATGGACTACACAGTAGGATCTTGCTTAACGCATGTAATACGATTCTGAGTCTTACGTGTAAAGCGAAACCTGTTCTTTGTGGCCCAATTCATTTAAAAATAAGTTAATGCTTTCCATTACAAAAAAAAAAAACACACACACAACCTTCGTCCTATTATTTATAATATTTTCAACTTCTTTTACAATATAGTTGTATCAACAGATGAAAATAAAATAGTTGTGTTACGATTTATGGAGGGATTCGCCAAATTATTGTTTTCTTACAAGGCGGTCGTGCATTCATAACCGTTGATAAACACTGGTGTAGATGATGAAGCAAGATTGTAGCCACACGGCTTACACGCTGCAACATGTGTCCCAATTTTAAACTTTCAAAACACCTGAACAGTGTCCGTCTCCATACTCCAGTGGGCAGGTGGTAGATTGCCACGCAGGAGGCTCGGGTTCGATTCCTGGTCTGGTTGGGAATTTTATCCACTCGGGGACTTGATCTTCTGTCGTCCTCATCATCAATTCATCGTCATTGACGCGCAAGTTGCCCATGTGGCAGGCCGAACACGATCCCAGCTGCGGCCTAACCTCCTCAGTCCCTGCGTCCCCTGTAGGGAATATAAATGAAAATAAATCTGGTGACAATATTCAAGTGTTGGTCGCAATGCTATGCAACTCAACACACAAACGGAAGGTGGCAGCACATCTTGGAACTGAAAAAGACACACTGCCTTGCGATTTGTTCACTCTGCAGCAGTGTTAAAATGGCTGATAGAATGGAAAGGCGGTTTGATGGCTCTGTGAGCGCTCAAATTTCCATAGAACTCTTTAGTGAATGTAAAAATCAACCTATACTATTAAAAACATAAGTAAATTCAAGCATATTAACATAAACTGCGTAGTGAAATATCACACCCCATACTGTAAGTTGGTGTACCCAGTGTCCTGGTGGCTCCTATAGGGGACAGGAGTTTTTGTAGATAGTGAAGAGTTAGGAATTTTTAAACTATTTTAGAGGCCTTTTTGGAATATTATTAATCATAAAATACAAACAAAATGCAACAACATTGACAAGAAATTTCTCTGGACTGAGGAGGTTAACAGCCAAAAATGCCACACGAAATCATCATCACCTGAAGAGTGCAATATTTTGGATACTGATCGGAATAAGCTTTTTGAAATTCAGTACTGAATCCCTCCAGGACCTGCCTCCCCCCCAACCCCCCATTTCTCCCTCTGTAGATGAGTAAATTGTCAGCGCTACGTTCCTGGAACCTAGGAATGCCCTCTTGTGTGAAGGCTGACTTGTGGTAGCCGCACTTCCTTCACTGGTCCTACCACGGCAGCAGAGAGGCGTCCGCCGGTCTCCCGCCGTCCCTATTGATTGCCGGGCGGCCTGAGCCGTCGCGTCGCGTCGCAGAGACGCTTCCGCTAATGAGACAATCGGATTACGCGAATTACGGCGCGGCCCCTGGGAACCCCCTGCGCTCCTCCGGTCTTGGCGGATTTGCTGCCCGGCCGACGCGCGCCGGCGCTGACGAGTCGCCACTCATCTCCAACCCAAAAAAACTCCCAGAGCTCCGCCCCACCGCAGCTGTCAGGCTACAAATTAGCAAAACCAAAGTAATTGCTCCCCGACGGCGCCTCACCATTAGGACGAGATATTCGATATTGTGGATCATCTCATTTTGGCCCGACAATAATCCGCTGCACAGTGGGGGGAAACAATCACTTGAGACCTTTTTTTGTAATGGTTCTTACAACCTTTCTGAAAAAAAAAAAAAAAAAAAAAAAAAAAAAAAAAAAAAAAATCGCGAACCACTATATACGCAGACAACAAGTGTTGCATCACCATGATTCTAGGTCTACAAAACCGTTTACATAGAAATGAAATGGAGACATACAAAAACAGAAATTGTACGGCAAAAACCTTGACATTCTGAATCCTGTAGAATTTAGGAGCATATTCTCAGCTCGAATTTAGTAAACCTTCTTAAGACAGATACGCTTCTTTCTATGAATTAGGAAACGTAATTCGTGTGAAACTCAGCTTGCGAACCATGGGTCAAGGGCAACAGGCAGATTCTGTTTTTGTCGATTTCAAAAAGGCATTCGACGCCGGCTGGCAGCAGTGGCCGAGAGGACTGCGGCGCGCCAGTCACGGTTTGCAAGGTCACTACGGTCGGGGGTTCGAATCCCCCCTCGGACATGGATATTTGAGCCGTCCTTAGTATAAGGTAGTTGATAAGTAGTTTGTAATTTTAGGGACTGATGACCCCGTAGTTAAGTCCCGTAAGCTATACAAACATTTGAACATTTGACGCGGTGTCTCACTGCAGAGTGCTAACGAAGATACGAGCATATGGAATAGGTTCACAGATTTGTGACTGGCTGGAAGACTTCCTAAGTAATAGAACAAAGTACCTTGTTGTCGACGGTGAGTGTTCATCAGAGACGAATGTATCATCAGGCGTGCCCCAGGGGAGTGTGGTAAATCCGCTATTATTTTCTATCTAAATAAATGATGAGATGGACAGAGTAACTTGTAATTTGGGGCTGTTTGCTGATGGTGCTGTGGTGTATGGGAGGGTGTCGTCTTTAACTGACTCCAATAGCATACAGTATGACAAACAAAATTTCTACTTGCCATTGAAGAATGGCAGCTAGCTATCAATGTAGAAAAAATGTAAGATAATGCACATGAGTAGGAAATACAGCATTAGTGAGCGTCTTGAGACAGTCGCGTCGTTCAAATATCTAAGCATACCAATGCAGAGCGATATGAAGTGGGACGAACATGTAACGACAGTTGTGAGTTAGGCGGACAGCCGACTTCGATTTACTATGAGATTTTTGGGAAGATGTACTTTATTTGTAAAGGAGACCGCGTATAAAACGCTTGTAGGACCACGTCTTGAGTATTTCTCAAGTGTTTTAGACCCGCAGCAGATACGTTTAACACTAGAAGTACGACGTTGGTCATTTTTGACCCATATGTAAATTTCGAGAGCCCTACCTGCCACCATATTCTTTGTAGGACAAAACCATCTCGTAACTTTTAATCATTTATAGACTTGTAAAACTAACCAAAATTTCATCTCTCTAGATCACCTAAAAGTATGAAAAATTGATCTGTTATACCAGTAGTACCGTATGGGTAATTTTTGACCCACACACAGTTTAACACAATCTTATATCAGCAACGCCAGTTTTTAGATGAGAAATAATTTCTGGGCTTGTGTCGACGCTATTCACGTGATGTATGTTATGACACTTTAGGTCAAAAATAACGACAGATACGAGGTTGCGTGAAGGCTCATATCAGTACGGCTTTCTGTTTTCTGTGGACTGGTGTCGTGCAGACCTATGAAGTTATGTACATGTAAGGAGACTTCACGCCGAGAATTCTATATCAGAATAGCAGATGAACTTCCTCCCCCCCTCCCCCCCTCTCCGCAAACTGAAGAGAGGAGCCGATCTCCCCTTGCAAGCATTTGGCACCGGAAATGGCTTATATGGAAATAGAAGGCATTGTCAAAATCATGTTTCCTGTTAACAATCACAGAGGAATGAAACATCAAACTTATTTTTCAACTCCGACAAGTACATGTACAAAAGCTACCAAGCGAAAACACTTGTCCTACGTCTTAATTGTGAGACCACCCCAGCTTAGAAAATACTGACAACTATTTGTTCCTGAAATATTTTTGTCCCTTGTTTGCAATAAGCAAGAAAACATGTCGCGTTTTAGACTACTTTGCAAATACTCGGTACTTACCTTATATGTCAGTAAAGGTAAAAATATTGTTACTAGTGTCGGCCACGTTGGCCGCGGGGACTGAGGTGCTTCAGTCACGGTCTGCACGGCCACTACGGTCGGGGGTTCGAATCCCCCCTCGGGCATGGATATTTGTGCCGTCCTTAGTATTAGCTAGTTCATAAGTAGTTTGTAAGTTTAGGGACTGATGACCACGTATTTAAGTCCCATAGACTACACCAAACATTTGAACATTTTTGACTTGTTACTAGTCTTATAAATTGCATGTTTCCGTTTCAATCCTTTTGTAAAAAAAAAAAAAAAATCTAGTAAAATTGTTTTTATTCCTTGCCTCAATGATGTTTGATAGAAGAGTGTAGAATTTGTCCTGTAAAACGTAAAATGAAAATGACATTTATTTCTAAAAATTAACTTTTGACTATATACTATTAATTTTTGAGAACAACTAATATTTTTCTTGTACATCAGAGTCTTCTTGAAGGTAATGTCAATATGTAGGAATCAAAACTACCACCCAAATAGCAATAAAATAGTAGTTTCCTACTGTGGGTCAAAATTCACCGACATGGTACTACTACGTATACTTCTACTTTTAAAGGAAGACGTGGAAGCAGTTCAGAGGTGAACAGTTCGTTACTGGTAGATTCGTCCAATGCGCGAGTGTCATAGAAATGCTCCGGGAACTCAAATGGAAATCGCTGGAGGAAAGACGACGTTATTTTCGAGAAATTCTTTTGAGGAAATTTAGAGGGTCGGAATTTGATACTGTGTGTATAACAATGTTCCTGCCACCTAGTTACATTTTGCGCAAAGGTCACAAAGACAAGATAAGAGAAATTACGGTTCGTACAGAGGCATATAGATCATTTTTCTCCCTCGTTCTCTTTGGGAGTGGAATAGGGAAGGAAATGCCTAGTGTAGATCACGAGTAAAGATCGTAGCCACTCGGCTCACACATTTCGACATGTGTCTCGCTTTTAAACGTTGAATCGCAGGAACAGTGCGATATTTTGGATGTTGATCGGAATAAACATTTTGAAATTGAGTAGTCAGCCCACTTCCGAACCTAGCCCATACTCGCATTGGAACATACATCTGTGCTTCTAGATTGGGTATTTCAATACACAAATAGCCATCTGGACTCTGCAGTGTCGTCCATAGAAGTGCCGTGTTTGGCTATTATCAGTGTGGTCAGTGAGACATCTAATCCGCCACGTGTATAGGGAAAAATGTTCAAATGGTTGTTAAGCTTAAGGGACGTAGCTACGGGGTTATCAGTCCCTAAACTTACAAACTACTTATGAACCACCTACAACTAAGGACGGCACAAATATCCATGCCCGAGGGGGGATTCGAACCCCCGACCGTAGTGGCCGTGCAGACCGTGACTGAAGCGCCTCAGTCCCCTCGGCCACCGCGGCCGGCCGTGTATAGGGAAAGTTCGGGCTACAGGTGAGTTTGTGTTGTTTCAGAACTGTTTTCCATACTAAACTTTGCTGCACTCATTCAGAGTACCGAGAATTTGAATCACAATCTGTAAAGTCAGTGAACAATGCAGGGGTGGCGGTGATGCTGAGGCAGGTTCTAGTTTGGCAATGGAGAACCGCCAGCTTGTACCCAGGGGCAGTTTAATGGATGTTTGTTTGCAGAGTTGAACACGGGCCATTTGGCGCTCCTAGCTAGCGAACACCCGCTGCCCGTTAGCAGAAAGCCCGCAAATAATTTACAGCAACCTCTCTGCTCACGCTGTTAGGGAGTTTAATTATATCGACAGCCTTACACTTTCGTTTTAAGTTTGATTTTGACCATGAACAGTTCTCATGCTTTGTGGATATTGAAGTATACTTGAGAATGCCAATAATGCTGTTTATTAAATTTCGGCTAAATTACGTTCTCATAATTGGGTCTTGTGCCTATACACCTCTATTAAATCCTTAATGTAAATTGTAATGTTCAAATGTTTGTTAAGTTTATGGAACTTAACTACGGGGTCATCAGTCCCTAAACTTACAAACTACTTATGAACTACTTACGAACGAGGACGGCATAAATATCCATGCCCGAGGGGGGATTCGAACCCCCGACCGTAGTGGCCGTGCTGACCGTGACTGGAGCGCCTCAGTCACCTCGGCCACCGCGGCCGGCGTAAATTGTAATAAGTCAGTTCATAAACATAAAGTTAGTTCGTCAAAAAATAAAATATTAATTACGTAAAGTGTCACAGATATTGCAGTGAGTGCACTAGCTCAACTAAAGCGTCTATTTGCAGAGAACCACTTAAAGATTTTCTGAAAAACATTATTGACAATTTCATCAGATAATTCTTGTATTTCAGCTGTGATTACAATACTTTTATTGTCAGTAAAAAGCACTAGCTTAACATCTTTGTTAATATAGAGCAGCAAGTCGTTATATTTATTAAGAAAAGGATCCAAGATCGACCCCTTTGGGTCCCCCATTCTTGATAACTCTCCAATTTGAAGGAATAGCTGATTTTTGGTGCATTATGTAAAACACCTTTTTCAACTTTCTGCACTCTTCCAGTTAAGCAAGAATTAAACCATTGAAGCATTGTCCCACTCGCATCACAATACTCAAGCTTCTCGAGAGAATTCAAAATTTACTCAATCAAAACCCTTTGAGAGATCACAAAAAAACCTAATGTGTGATATCCGGTTGTTCAAAAAACTTAATATTTCATCAGTAAAAATGTATATAGCATTTTCTGCTGTAAAGTTTTCTAAAAATCAAACTGACATTTTGTACCATATTATTTTTCGAAATAAGTGAAACTACTTTTCAAGACATTACTTTTTTGGATATAGTGCTCAGAAGTGAGATTGGACAATGGATGTTTACATCAGATCTATCCCCATTTTTATCTAAAGGCTTTACAATAGCATGTTTGAGTCTATTCTGGAAAATGCCCTGCTCCAGAGAGCTATTACATATGTGACTGAAAATCCTATTTATCTGTTGGAGACCAGCTTTTAGTACCTGCTAGAAGTGGCATCAATTTTCTCGCGAATTTTCACTTTTTAGTGAGTTTATAATTTTTTTATGAATTTAAATGGGGAGGTGGGTACAATTTCACTTGTATCATCCTGCATAGACATAGCCTTCACCATCAACAGCGTTGCCGCTTCTAATGAACTTCTGGATCCCATTTTCTGAACAATATTAAAAATATAATGAATAAAATTGTTTCCGACTTCTAATTTTTTGTTAATAAATTTTTCATCCATTTTGAGCTATCCCGACACGACTCACGATCCCACCTCACAACTTTACTTCCGCCAGTACCTCGTCTCCTACTACTATGGTCATCAGTCCCTAGACTTACAAAGTACTTACTTACACCAAAGACAAAACACACACACACACACACACACACACACACACACACACACACACACACACACACACATATGCCAGTAGGAGGACTCGAACCCCCGGCAGGAACGGTCGACCAGTCAGTGGCATGACGCCTTCGATCACGCGGCCATTTCGCACGGCCTGACTATTTGGAGCCTGTACACGACTCATGATCCCGCCTCACAACTTTACTTCCGCCAGTACCTCGTCTCCTAGTTTCCAAACTCCATAGAAGTTCTCCTGCGAACCTTGCAAGACTAGCACTCCTGGAAGAAAGGATATGGTGGAGACATGGCTTAGCCACAGCCTAAGGGATGTTTCCAGAACGAAACTTTCACTCTGCAGAGGAGAGTACGATGATATGAAACTTCCTGGAAGATTAAAATTGTGTGCCGGAACTGGAGGCCGACCGCAGTGACCAAGCGTTCTGCGACGCGCCAGTCATAGTCTGCACGGCCGCTACGGTCGGGGGTTGAATCCCCCTCGGGCATGGATGTTTGTGTCGTCTTTAGTGTAAGGTAGTTCATAAGAAAGTTTTTATTTTTTATTTTATTTTATTTTTTTTAAATCTTTATTTCATATTTATACAATAACCCATCACCACTACAATTAATGGGTCCTAACTTTATACATGTCTAACCAAACAGTGATTTACTCAAATCTACGTAGTTCTAAAAGTTACTGCAGTATCTACTAAGGAGAACTACTTTCTACTTCTCGGTTACCTAAGTGTTCCCTAGCTACATAGCTCTTCACCCTTCCTTTTAAGGAAAGCCATCTATTAAAAGGAAGGGTGAAGAGCTATGGCAAAAGATGAGGGAGCGGGATGAAACCGGAAGGAGAACCTGTGAGCTTCTGCCGAGTGTGCAGGAACGGCTGAAAATGAAACATTTCCAACCTAGCCGCGGACTGACACACTTTCTTACCGGCCAGCCGGCCGCGGTGGCCGAGGTGACTGAGGCGCTCCAGTCACGGTCAGCACGGCAACTACGGTCGGGGGTTCGAATCCCCCCTCGGGCATGGATATTTGTGCCGTCCTAGTTCGTAAGTAGTTCATAAGTAGTTTGTAAGTTTAGGGACTGATGACCCCGTAGTTAAGTCCCATAAGCTTAACAAACATTTGAACATTTCTTACCGGCCATGGTCCCTATCCGACATATTTATGTCGGTTTAGGAAGAGGGCGACCCCGAGTGTGACTGTGGAGCCCCAGAGGAAACGCCAGAACATGTGATATACTTGTGTCCCATGTACGACGGGGTAGCTTCCGCATTACGACAACAACTACCAACTATGTACACATACACATTAATTAGACAACCTGACACTTTCCAGATCCTGGACAGCCTCGCGGATGCCATAAGTAGTTTGTAAGTTTAGATACTGATGACCCCGCAGTTCCTTAAGCTTAACTAACATTTGAACCGGGACTCGAACCTGGGACCTTCGTCTTTCGCGGTCAAGCGTTCTACCGACTAAGCTATCCCGACACGTCTCATGATGCCGCCTCACAACTTTACTTCCGACAGTACCTCGTATCCTACTTTCCAAACTTCACAGAAGCTCTCCTTCGAACATTGCAAGACTAGGACTCATGGAAGAAAGGATATGGTGGAGACAGGGCTTAGCCACAGCCTAAGGGATGTTTCATTCTATATCACGAATTGTCTGTGATTATTTGTTTCAATGTTTGTAAACCTATTGGACTAAATTACTATGGGCATCAGTCCCTAGACTTACAAACTACTTACTTACACCAAAGACAAAACACACACAAACACACATACACACACACACACACACACACACACTCACTCACTCACTCACTCACATGCCAGTAGGAGGACTCGAACCCCCGACGGGATCGGTCGACCAGTCAGTGGCATGAAGCCTTCGATCACGCGGCCATTACGCACGGCCTGACTATTTGGAGCCTGTACACGACTCACGATCCCGTCTCACAACTTTACTTCCGCCAGTACCTCGCCTCCTACTTTCCAAATTTCACAGAAGCTCTCCTGCGTACCTTGCATGACTAGCACTCCTGGAAGAAAGGATATGGTGGAGACATGGCTTAGCGATAGCCTAACGGATGTTTCATTCTAGATCATGAATTGTCGGTGATTATTTGTTCTAATGTTTGTAAACCTATTGGGCCAAACTACTATCGTCATCAGTACCTAGACTTACAAACTACTTACTTACACCAAAGACAAAACACACACACACACACACACACACACACACACACACACACACACGTCAGAGGGAGGACTCGAACCCCCTGCGGGGACGGTCGACCAGTAACTGGCATGACGCTTCGATCACGCGGCCATTACGCACGGCGTGACTACTTGCAGCCAGTACCTACGCCGCAGCGGAAAGTGTAGTGTGTGGTCTCCACGTGTACGCATATCGAGCAGGGTAGTATGTGTGGAGGACACTTTTGGGGTCGTATCGTGGCTCGGCTGCGCGGCCTGTTTGTTGAAAGTAGCGCGGCATTAGCGAGTAATAAGCACTCGCCCGACGGCTCGGCAGCTGAATAACATTTCCCCGCGCGGCGACCCTCGTTGCGTGCGGCGCGGCGTGGCGCGATACGCTCCCTCCCTCTGTTTGCTCTGCTATCTGCGACATCGCCAGACGAAATTACATCCGCAAGTGCACGGCAATAATAATGTCGAAATCGACGCGCTTCCGTTCGCTTTCTCCCCTACAGCAATAATATCTGATTCTCGATACAACAGCACAAAGATTTGTGCTTCAGAATTGGCAGTCACAAAACTGGGAGATGAGTGTGGCGAATGAACCGGGAACTAAAGCGCTAGTGTGCATTTTTCACCTCTCCCCGCACGGGCTTCTCAGTCAAGTTCAAACTGAATGGTGATGTATCGTGAAAATTGCAGCACTTTTATTTTTCCTTAGCACATATACTGTGGTGTAGCGTCATTACCGAGTTACCAATAGAGGTAATATCACACCCGTGTTTTGTTCCAAAACATTTGCTAAGTTCTTATTACTAAGCCCATGTCTGTCGAAACATAAAATGTTGTGCTGGAAAATATGAAATGGAATTGCATAGCGATGTTTACCAGTGGACAATAGCTATTTGTAATACTGGCTGCTTGTGATTCAGATGGTTGGGGCCACGGTGGAGTAGCCGAGCGGTCTAAAGCGTCTCGCTGCGGAGCGTGCGGTTGCTCGCCGTGGAGGTTCGAGTCCTCCTTGGGTCACGGGTGTGTGTGTTTGTCCTTAGGTTAGTTTACCTAGGTTTAAGTAGTTTGTAAGCTACGGACTGATGACCACGCAGTTTGGTCCGATAGATTTACAAACATTTGAACATTTGATGACTGGGGGTTCACTTCTTTCAGTGCCGGATCTACAATATTTCCGAACTGGGACCGAAAACTGATAATCACGCCCCTCCTAACATCACGCATGCGCAAAGGCTGCTCTCCCTCACCTCTTTTCAAACAGTTAAATATTTGTTACAACGGAGAATATAAATATAATTTACCTTCAAAATCGCGACACATTCGCAAAAACGTCCAAAGATATGTGGCAAGTAACAATCCAAAAGTCGTTCCCGTATCTGTTAAAAAGAAGGTTGGAATTAAAACAATTGCTTGTAGCCAGACTCTAAACCACTACCTTAGACAGCGGCTATTCTTATAGGTGGAGAGTAGTAACTTCATTATTATTCATGGTCGAATCCCCCGACCGCAGCGGTCGTGTAGACCGTGACTAGAGCACCGCAGACCGCTCGGCCACTGCGGCCGGCTGAATCAGTGAATACATAGGACTCACCGCCACTGGTAATTTCTAAGTAACAAATTGAAAGCTTAATGAACAAGGAACACAACACTAAAGGAAAATCGATGCCTTTTAACTCAGAACATAAAACCACAGAATTTTATGTGGAAACTGGTTGAAATAGTTGAAATACACTACAAGGAAATGAAAATAAGAATTTATTAATTTTTTTTTTTTTGTACATTTGCTTACAAATTATGGAGTGGCTTCAATTGAAAGCACAGTGGCAAATAATGGCATTGCTCACAATACATCATCGCAGAAAATAACTGAAAAGAAATCATGTGGTGTCATTTTGCTAGCTTCATCTTTCAATTTCGCCTCTACAGAACAATACTCATTAAATTCTGGACACTTAACACTACGACATAAAAATTTGTTCCACTTATTGCTAGCAAGAGAAGATAACAACACATTATCCTTACTGCTAAAACTATCTTCATAGTCACTCTCAGTCTCAGAGATAGTTAGATGTACTGCGATTTGTATGGTGGCATATCATTTCACTTTCTTCAGCAATAATGTCAACAGTCAATTCATGGTTGTCGTCAAATTCGCTTTCATCACTTCCTAATCGGGGTTCAAATGTAACTCTATCGAAAATTGCCAATATTTCTTTCTCAGACAGAGTGTTTCTAGACATTGCGTTCTAGAGGGAAAAAAAAAGGATAGGTTAGTTTTGAAGGCGCATAATCAAGCGCAGTTGTCCCGTATGAAGCCACCGTGGAAATGCGGATAATGTGCTAACTGTGTATATTGTTGTGTGTAGAGCATATTAACAACATTTTCATAAATAAATACGTATGAACATACATTACATATGTTGAAGAAATATTTACTGGAGCCGGTCGGCCGAGGGGACTGAGGCGCTCCAGTCACGGTCTGCACGGCCACTACGGTCGGGGGTTCGAATCCCCTCTCGGGCATGGATAATTGTGCCATCCTTAGTTGTAAGTAGTTCATAAGTAGTTTGTAAGTTTAGGGACTGATGACCCCGTAGTTGAGTCCCATAGAATCTACAAACATTTGAACATTTTTTATTTACTGGAGTAAATTGTATAGCAGCCACTATAACTGCTGCAAAGACAAGTCTTAGCAACTTTTTTATGACAAAAAGACCAATTCTGGACGTAATTACAAAAAATATATAATAATAATAATAATAATAATAATAATAATAATAATAATAATAATAATAATAAAATCTCAAAGATGGCAGCACTAAGCAGGAAGCGCAGAAGGTGGCTCCAGTTGAAACCACTGTCAGTCGGCTGGAAAGCAATAAGAACTAGGGTGGACGCATATGAAACCACTATGCCTCAAAGGGCTCTGGACAAGGAGGATTAATATTGAAAACGTTTTCTTATAAATACAGGGCGTTTCACTCCCATTGTTCATTATTACTTTATTATATGAAGCTTACGCAGGCTGTCAGATCTTCATTGAACTGATAAGATGGCACAGGTTAGGAAAGCATGGACGAAGTATAACTGGAAATCATGTGAATAGCTAATACAAAATACAATTGGTGACTCTTGTAATGCCGTGAGGAATGGCCGCGTGGTCTAAGGCGTCATGCTGCGGACTGGACAGCCGTTCCCTCTAGAGGTTCGAATCCGCATGTTTGTATGTGTTGTACTTAGTGTAAATAAGTTAAATAGTTTGTTATTCTAATGACTGATGACCATAGCAGTTTGGTCCAATAGGTTTACAAATAACTGAACATTTTTGCTCTTGTAAAATGAATCTTCATGACACTCTAACGTCGCGCGCGGCGACGGAGTGGCCGAACCCACTGAGGCGTTGTGCTCCGATGTGCGACGCCGTTCTCCGTCGGGGACTCGAACCCCCCTCGGTCATGGATGTTTGTCTATCTTTAGTATAAATTAGTTCATAAGTAGTTTGTAAGTTTAGGGACTGATGACCCCGCAGTAAAGTCCCATAAGCTTAACGAACATTTGAATATTTTTTTGACTTTATAAGCTACCGAATTAATGATTCCGGTTTTATTTCAAGAGGGTCTTACATAGTAGTCAAAAGTGGCTTGCAGCACAAGTTGTACGTGAGGCCAACGTTTTAATTTATCATTTTTTTTTTTTTATATTTCGCAGAGATTATCTATATCACAGAAAGTAGTTGCAAAATTATGTCATGATACGGTACGATACAGTTCAGGAGATATGACGTCATTGAGATATTTGAAAAAAAGTAATTTTTACTTAAAGTGGAGAGCAAATTACCCTACTTTCATCCGGTTTTTAATAATGAGAGTACTTGGTCACTTCCTACAAGCTTTAAACGCAACTTGAAAAAAAAAATCTCAATTTCTTCTAGCACATTAACTTGTATTTGAGGTAATCTGATGCTTTAAGCAGTTTTGAACATGGAAATTCTATTCTTTGTGAAATCAGAAAATTTCCAGAATCACGTAAACGTGGGGGAGAAACAATGTAAATCACTATCAAAAGCTTAGAAGTAGTAAAACAACTTTAATGTGTATTATATGGGTGTAATGTATGCGGATAAACGCACGATATGTTGCTATTGAACGATGAGGATGACATTTATTGATACGAATTGCAGGAGTTAGATACAGACATGAAAGAGAACCGCAGCTCATATTTCCTTTAGGAGTGATCATCATCATTATTCACTGCGTAAGGGATTGCTTTCAGGATTTCTTGATATTTTTTATGTCCCCACGACTCTGAATTTCCGGGAAACCCGAATGGGCCTACGGTGGAACAGGTGAGAGATGGATGCAGTGCCAGCCTATATGACGTTTCCGCATTTACATGCGTGGCTCAAAGTATGCAGGGAGTGCCTCCCCTTCTCGCTGTTGTGGCGTGTTTATTCCACTTCCCTCCAGATGCGACAGGATTTATACGGAAAACGTCACGAGGTGTAGCGCATATAGCTCTCTAAGGCAGACACCGTTCAGAAAAACATTAGGGTTCCTTTGTATCATGCGTGCGGTGTTGTCGTTCCCGTTCTGGCTTCACGCGTATTTCCATTGTGGAGCAGAAGTCTCCGGGGCGGTGCAGCAATCACCGGAATTTCATATTCTGTGACGACACGATTTGAATAATAGACTGCTTTACATGCCGCTGAATGGAAAAATTGTATGCGTTGCTGCAAATCGGATATGCAAGTTTATAAAATCAAGCGAAACTGCAGTGCGCGCGCCTGCAAGTCGACAGATTTGCATCCGATTTGACACGTCGGGTGGAATTCGTGCCTCGGGCGCCGCTTGTGGCACGACGCAGGTAACGTAGCCACCCTTCACCTGTGGCAGCGCCGCGAGAGGTCGAAATAATACGTCACCAAACGACCAGGTTTTCACGTCTGTATACAAACGTACTTGTTTTTCTTTCATGTAGGACGGTTTTGTACCGTACAGGAAAAAAAGAAAGGAACCCCCCCCCCCCACTCACACACACACACACACACACACACACACACACAGAGAGAGAGAGAGAGAGAGAGAGAGAGAGAGAGAGAGAGAGAGAGAGAGAGAGAGAGAGAGAGAATTGAATATCAGCCTTCTGATATATGATTAAGAAATTGATTATAAATATTACGCTGTCGAGTTTCAGAATAAACGAAGAAAGCAGCAGCTAAAACACGAACAATTTCGAGTAAATCGCATAGTACCTACAGGTCTAATAGACGTAATGCGAGACATTTTTCGTAGCATTTAATCTTCTTAATACATATAAAAATTGAGCTATTTGTGGCTATATTTTACTCTGCAGCCATAACTGCACATCGCAAACGAATAGTGTTTGTACATGGTAGTAACAGCAATCTCCAATTGTGCAGTATGGTGGTAGAGGGTTGATAACGATGAGGGGGTGGAAGATATGGGAGTTGAAAGTTACCGACTTATATAAAATTCTGCGTGTGGATGTCAATATTTTGCTCTTCAGCAAAAAAATACACAGTGGAGACGAACGATCTCTCTGTGTTGTAGTACAAAGTCTCCCGTTGTGCACCATAGCAGTTCCGTGTCGATAATTGTAAGAGGGTGGAATATATAGTGGTTGAAAGTCGTCAGCTTATATAAAATTCGGACTGAAGACCAGCGATGACTTTTGACACTATAATAGCAAAGAGGTTATATACAGCGAAACTTGATGCACATTCTTCAATTGTTTTTCTCAACAATCGTACGAATAAAGAAACAATAAATGCATATTGAAGTTTGAAAAGTAAAACTTCCAAGAAAGATGCCAAATTGTAAGAAAGAAATTTCGCGTTCTCGGTCCGTTTCTAAAAGACAGAAAAGTGTATTTACAGACGATAGAAACTTGAAATTTGTAGACGTTGTTTATCTTCCACTGTAGGCATCAGCGATTTTACGATATTCCCATCCCTACGGGAGTGAAACAAAGGATGAACGGTTTTTTGAAAATACATTGCTATGCAGGCAATTTTGAAGCAAAAAATACAAAAGTTGGGATTTAGCTTTTTGACTGGAAATTTAAAAAGAAGTGTTTAGAAATTTTTGGAAATTCAAACATTAAGCGAGTGAAATAAGGGATAATCCTTCAAAGGTCCTATTAAGACTGTTTTGTGCTAGAAATACGAAAATTTGGATTGGAACCATGGTTAGATTTTTTAAATGTGTTTCTGGATGTTTTGAATTCTATCATCAATGGTGCAATAGGGGGTGGCAAGTTGTATCAAAACACTTGACAGGAAAGAATTTTTCAAGCTAAATCTAGCAATGAAGCTAGTACCTAATTAAGAATAATTATAATATTTCGCCAGTAGCTGTTACCATAGGTTATCAAATATGAAACATAACTTTTGCTGTCTCTTTTGTTCACAGTTCCAGCTGAATTTATCTGCCCATTATACCCATTTCCACTGGAACCCACCCAATCGTGCTACTTCGCTTTTTATTTATTGCTGCTGATCCGAGCAGCTTGTCTACAGCTAACGTACATGTTTTTATCTGGGATACAAACATGTTCTGCGTTATGTATATCTCTACGTCAGTTAATAGCAATACAAGTAATAGAGTTTAGTCAAGGCCAAAGTGTCATGAGGTCATCAGATAACTAGCTCGTAATGACATTAAATTGATTGGCTTCGGCGAACTGCCGCATGTGGTTATTTGCAAAGGTGTGTGTAACATTGTACTACACGCTGTTAGTAGTAATCTTCTGTTTAGATACAGACACTTTGAGTTAAATTAGTACTTGTACGATTCCGCAAGTTAGATATTGCGTACATAACTTAAGCCTTGAATGGATACATTTCTGTGCTCCGTCTGTCACAATTCTCTTTGTTGTCTAACCATTAAGACATATCAGCTACGTTACACCCAGCTTTAAAAACGTTCTTTTGTTTGCTTACCATTGATATATATTAGTAAAAGGTGACTACTGCAGTATAAATTATTTCAAAAAATTAGCTCATTTATACTCAGCTGTATTGGATTAGGAAGAAATTAAATGTGTGTCCCACAAGGATCCGTCATATGGCCATTGCTTTTTCTTGTGTGCATCAATGACCTCTCATCAGTTACACTGCCAAGAGTAGAGTTAGTTTTGTTTGCAGATGATACAAGTATAGCAATAAATAGCATGTCGAGCATAGGTCTAGAAAGGTCTGCTAATGATATTTTCATGAACATTAATAAATGGTTTAAAGCCAACTCATTGACATTAAACTTCGAAAAAAAACCTCAATAAATGCAGTTCAGAACATGTAAGTATGAAGAAGAGCAGAGTATTAAAATCCTGTTATTACATCTTGGCAATAAATTCACTTGGAAGGATCACAGCACATAACTGCATAAACGACTTAACAAATATGTATTTGCAGTACAAGTGTTATCAGACGTAGGAAACATAGAAATAAAGAAATAAATAAAACTTGGTTACTTTGCTTACTTTCCTTTCATAACGTCATATGGTGTAGTATTTTGGGATAACTCTTCAAGTCAAGCAAAAGTTTTCAGAGCCCAGAAAACTGCAATACGTATTATGTGTGGAGTAAATTCACGGATATCCTGAAGAAGCCTATTCAAAGAACTGGGTATACTAACTACTGTCTCTCAGTATATTTATTCCCAACAACCAGTTCAGTTCATACATACAATACCAGGAACAAAAACGATCTACATAAAGACTTAAAAGCACTTACTTCAGTTCAAAAAGGGGTCTACTAGTCAGGAACACACATTTTCAATATTTTACAAGCAACCATTAAAAAGTTAGCTACAAATAAAGATCCGTTAAAAAACTTGCCAGTGGCCAATTCCTTCTACTCCACTGACAAATTTCTAATAGAAACAAATTATGTATGTATCTGTATTAATACTATTAGCATTATTGTATCATCAGCTTTTACAAATAAGAAAAAATAAGAAAAATAAACTTTTGACGTATCCGACATCCACGAGGATCTCCTGAACATGAATCTATGGAACAAACAACTAACCTAACCTGATCTCCAATTACTGTTATTCAGCATATAGGTCAGACACAGAGATTTAGAACAAGATAATCGGGAAACATAAAGCACTGACATGTGGAACCACATTGGACTACACCAAGGATACAAAACTGAAACTGAATCACCACCGCTCTGGCACATAAACGTTAATGAGTAGTAGTAGTAGTAATTCTGAGATTCCTACTGCCCACATACCACAATACAAACATTTTTCGACATTTGTCATATCGTGGGATTAACTTTCGTATTCCTGTGTCGTATAAATCTGCGGCCAGTGAATGTAACCACAAATGACTGTAGTCTTCAGCTCTTACTGTGAAACAGTGTAGAAACTGCGACGTGCCATTGAGAACAGGCGTGGAATGCCTACTGTAGCTGTTATGCAGCGCCATGACAGTGTTCGTCCACAATCGCCTAGACGCACGGCAGTTGTTTTGACGAACTCTGGTTGTGAGTTGTTTGATTATCGAGCATACAGTCCTGATCTTGCTCCCAGCAGTTTGCATCTTCACTTGCACACCAAAAAATCTCGAGGACGACGAAGAACTGAAGACGACTGTCTTACGTTAGTTGCACTGTCGGTAGACTATAACGTCACAGGAATACAAAAGCCGATCTCAGATAAGGCAAGCGTCTCAATTCTTTTGGCTACTGTGTCGAAAAATATCTCATCATTGCTGTGCCTGCTGCCATTTGACTTTCATTTATGAATACTAAATTTCGTACAAGGAGCTTAAATGACAAGAGAGCCGCAGTATACATGTACTGTAATACATCGTAATGTTTAATAAACGTTTAATAAACAGTGGCTTCAGAAGACATTCCGCGAGATAGGAATTATCACATAGGCTGATACAAATTCCTTCGATATTCTATTAAAATTAGGAATTTCTCACAATTCATGTGCCACACGAGGTAATGTCAGCTGATTCGGTCGAAGAAAACTGGTTTGAACACGGACCGTCGTCCGAAGTCTGTACGTATCGGAGTAATGAGACCGCGCACCTACTGGTGTAATGGTTTGAAGTGATCTGTCATTTTCTTCTTGATGTCGATCATCGGTAAAATCCCACTGCGTGAGTAACACTGTAACGGGGGGGGGGGGGGGGGGGGGGAAGCGTCACGGAAATGTTGCACGAATTGGGGTGGAAATCATTAATAAAAGACGTTATTCATTGCGGCGTGATCTGTTTGCGAAGTTTCAATCACCGACTTTTACTTATGAATGTGAAAATATTTTGCTAGCACCCACCTACTTAGGGAGACATGACCATCCCAATAAAATAAGAGAAATCAGATCGAAAACGGAACGATTTAGGTGTTCTTTCTTCCCGCGCGCTACTAGAGAATGGAACGGTAGAGAAAAGTTATGAAAGTGGTTAATGAACCCTCTGCCAGGCACTTAAATGTGATTTGCAGAGTATCTATGTAGATGTAGATGTAGATGTAGACCGTAGCCCAAGTGTTCGGTCACCGACTTTGTTAAAGCTGGGTGGTAGGTTTTGTTTCCCGGCTGCGCACTCATCGAACTTTCACGCATCCTCTCCGCGACGATGTGCATCATCTGCACCCGTACTACACACCAACTCGCAGAGACACTCCTCGAGCGCCAAAGAGTCCTTGCAGCAGGCAGATACTATTGGCTGCCGACCCGCGCCAAACGTGTTACGGACATTCAGCGCCGTGGCAAATTCGATTTGCCCGCACAAATCTGAAGGCGACTGCCCAGACCGCGTTGCTGTGGCGAACACCACCGCTACTCCGAAACGTCTGGAGGTTTTCTTGGCCATTTGCAGAAAAAGAGGTAGAAACCCTGGTGCTGGATATTTCTGGCAAATTTGCCTGCGCTTCGCCAAGCACCTCCACCTTTCCCTCCTATTGGTTCTCCGAGTATTTTGGCTTGTTCTATAGCCTGTGTGAGACTTGTACGTAATATAGTCAGCAGAGACTTTTACTTGTACAAGTAACTCAAAAATTAATAATTTTGTCATTCACGACTCATTTGAGTTGTATAAGATACGCAGTTAAAAATCACTGCATTGGGACATATGAATTTTTCTTGGCTTTCCACCCAACGCGAAAAAAGAACTGCTCACCACCATAAACATTATGACATGGTAGATTTTACAGTTGTGTAAAGTAGTCATTGTTGAAAAGGCATTCATCTTTTTTAATAACATAGTGGATTTGCTATATGCTAGGTAGCAAAAGATGCGTACCGAACATGATTTCTTACCCTGTTCATTTCCTTCGTGAATTGTACACGTCTTAATCTAGACCTAAATTTCTTTAATTTCATCGTGACAATGTTGTATTTGACTGATTTCTGGAAATCTTAAATATTTAATTACATCATCTTATGCTCATAGCACGTTTTTTCCCCATAAAGTGCAGTATTTTATAAAACAGAAAAAAGGGGGAAAGAAATTAATTTGAAGGTCCGCTAAAACACTTCATTTGAAACATGTCATGCTGCCGTAAAAATCACTAAAAGTGATTTATTCTTTGAACAGACACTTATCATCAAATAGCGTACAAATATTTCTTACTACGACATTGTACAAATAAATCTATAAAAACTTAAGGAAAACCTAAGGAAATTTGTTTTTGTATGTTCCAGGCAATGATAAATTAGTAAAATGTGGTGAAAACTCCTCCTCCACCCCCCCCCCCCCCGGAGATAGAAATGAGATAGCGGTTGTTCCTTTACTTCTCGGAGAATCCTCTTCATACAATTTAACTCTCCTTACGATAATTATTATTCTGCCACTGCTCTGCAGTTGCAAAGGTGTAAAGTATTATTATTTACCGATTAGTCGTTTCCTAATGTAGTTAGTAAGTGTACAAATTTTATGTTGGTTTTCAGTTTTCAGATTTACATCCGTAACCCAGTATTTCAATATACGATCGATGAATCAACGATTTCTATTTCAAAAACGGAAACCATTAGATAAAGGCGGTATTTGTTGCTGCGAGACGTATTTGCGAAAATTTCTTTTACCAACTCACTCTTCAGAATACGAACATATATTTAGCACCCACCTACTTAGGGAGACATGATCATTTTAGTTAAATAAGAGAAGTCAGAGAGATGTAGGTGTTCCTTTTTCCGCGAGCTCTTAGAGAATGGACGTATAGAGAAATACCATAAACGTGGTTCGATGAACCCTCTGCCATGCACTTCAGTGTGACTTGCAGAGTACCCATGTAGATGTAGACGAAAGAAACAGCTCGTATCTTGCAGGACAATTCATGACTCAAATTTCAAATGTTTGTGGAGATTAAGGGACCTAACAATGGGGTCATCAGTTCCTAAACTTACAAACTACTTATGAACTACCTTATATTAAAGACGGCACAAACATCCATGCCCGAGCGGGGATTCGAACCCCCGACGGGGAACGGTCTCGCGTATCGTAGCATAGCGCCTCAATGCGCTCGGCCGCTCTGCCGCGGCAATTCATGACTCAAGAATAGCGATAATGCAAACCGCACTTTCAACCCTTCTGGTGCGTGACTATCACACAAAATTCAATACATAAATCACTGTGTTGACTCATCTTTCGTACTCTCCAGATCTGTCCTTTGCGGGCATTTTTTATCTCTAAGGTCGTAAGTTATTTTGATAGGCAAAGATTTGCAACAATAGAGCAGATACAAAAGAATTCACAGTCTGCACTTTGAAAGATACTGCACGAGGTGCACCAAGAAATTGGGAGTGTACAAAGGAAACTAATTTCCTGAACGAATCCGCGATCTTCATTTATTTCAATAAGAATAAAAACCTTATATATCGCTAAAATTGTATTTATTGATATGACCTTTCGGCATTGCCGTTATCAGATCTGCAAGATCAAGGAACAAGCGTTCGTTGCTACAAACGAGTTACACAGAACTTTTTGAATACAAAAATATAAAACGTTTTTACAAGGACACAGTTGTACACTCACGTAAAAACCTCTGAACTTGCACAGTAAAGTTCAGCATCAGTAATAAAATATCTACCTAGTAGGTATGTCAACATCGGCCTTGAATAAAAATTACGCATATTATTGCATATTGTTGAATTATTTTAAGAATTTTATTCACAGTGTGCTTTGTTTTATCATTATTTGTGCGTAATTAGAATATCAGAGACTACTTTTTAAAACCATTTCATGTTACCAAATTGATAAATGCTTAATACAAAAGAATTTGTTGGTTTCCACATTGATTTTATTAATAACTCCAATGAAAGATAAACGCAATTAAAACAATTTTTACACTCCCTCTTCTAAAGTTAACGAAATTAGCAAATAATTTTAATTAATATAACACGAGGTTTTTTTTAAGAGACTCATGAGCTCGGCAGCGGAGGGTAAGAGAAGTCGAGGTAGACCTAGAAGAAAGTACTTAGATTTGGTGCAGAATGATTTTGAAGTAAAAGGCATAACATCAGACGAGGCATCAATGTTAGCATTGAATAGGAGATCATGGAGGAATTTTATTAGAGGTACTATGCTTCAGACTGAACGCTGAAAGGCATAATCAGTCTCTAATGATGATGATGATGATGATGATGATTTTTGAAAAGTCAAACTATTTTGCAGAATTTTAAATTTTAAATTTCTTTGTCTTTCTTGTGTTAACATGATAGTAAAGGTACAATGTTAAATGTAAAAATTGATGGCAATGTTCTACACTAGCACCACCTGTCAGCTAAACATGTTTTTATATATGCTTAATTTTTATTCAAGACTGCAGTTGACGTACCTGCTAGGTAGATATTTTATTATTGTCGCTGAAATTTACTGTGCAAGTTGAGAGGTTTTTTTAGGTGAGTGTACAGCTGTATCCTTGTAAAAACGTTTTAAATTTTTGTAGCTAAAACATTCTGTGAAACACGATTGTACAAGGAACACTTGTCCCTTCATCTTGTAGATCTGATGATGGCAGAAGCCGAAACGTCGTAAACAATAAGTAGGAGAGACCGGGGCACGTTTCCCACCATTTTACATCTTTATTTTTGTACTTCTTATTTTTATCGATTTTGCGGTAAACAGTGGAACATTATATTTCCTACACTTTTATCTACCGTCTTGTACAGATATTTTTGAAAATAGTAAATATCATTCTTTGTAGCAAATGATTTTGTCTGACCATGTTGCGTTGCCCCTTATGCGGGGCAAGTTTTCCAGCTTACTTAAAATGTACAAGGGCAAATTTTCCAATTATACTTTCAATGTTAAAACAGAGATAATCATCTTGATTTCAATGAATACGTATTTTTATCATGAATTTACAATACATTACAAAAGAAGGATAGTAAAAGTAGCCACATTAAATAAAAACAAATGCTACTTAATGTTTTGCAAAATATATGACTTAAATATTTTACAACCACAGACATTTTTAACAATACTCATACTGATTGTCTGAATCATAATGTAAGCAAGCAAAAAGTGCAACATTCCCTTTTGAAAAGTCTCCATGCGCCCATTTCTGGCAATTCGTGCACTGTACCCACTTTTCATTTGCTTTACACTTGACGTAAGAGTCAAAGCAATAAGGAATATGTGCCCCATATGCACTTGGAAAACGTGTCCCGTCACCATATTCGGAAACTGTAACACTACTTCCTTGAGTAACAGTGTAAACTGTTTACAAAACAAATGCACAGTTACGTGAAGAAAGAAACTCACTTTGAGAGTGTGCAGTGTCAAAATAATAAGTTCAACGGTAGAATGTTTATTTTAAGTTTCAATATAAACGTGAAAGTTTACTCACATTTGCAAAAATGACGAAAACAGCCCTGCCGACATTGTGACTGCTGGTACAACACTGAAACTTTCGTAAATGAAGCGTGCTTCGTTGCTACTTCCTACAGTATCACCGGTGGTACCATGTAGCGGTTTGTTTCGAAAATAAAGGGATTTGGAAAACTTGCCCCTATGGAAAATATGCCCCGGTCTCCCCTACACCAAACAGGGTGTGGTGAATCTGTTATGGGGGAAACTATTTCCAAGGACACCGTGCACAATAAGTAAAAGTGCAGAAAAAATTTGTATACAGATTTCAAGGGTTTTCTGAACAGACCTCGTAAATGTGAGACATGGTACGTCATAAAAGACAGCACATTTCAGTCTTTAGTTTTTTGCGGTACGAAGAGTATTTCATAGTATTTTCGTGTCTGAGAGTCCCATCAGAGCCCGTCTTGCAGCAGCTGGGGAGGGCGGCCATTTTTCCGGCGCCATAACTCGGCACACCTCAGGCGCCGCTGCTAGCAGGAGCGTCCGCAGGGGACGCCCAAGACGGAGAGCGCCGCGATGGATTGTGGGTCCTCTGGCCCGCCTATCGTCTGGCGAACCGGCGAGTATCAAACACGAAATCCGTCCAGAGGAAATAGGCTACGCCCCAGCAACCACTGAACCAGCCGGGACATAAAAGAGCGCCAAAATTGATTCGACTCCCTGCCTCCCTCTCCCTCCCCCCACCCCAGCCGCCCCCACTTCTTCCTACGGCTCCCCGGACACGGGCGGTTTACGGCTTTTTTAGCCTCTTCTCCTGCTGCAATATCTGAAGAGGTAATAGCTCCACAAATCGAATTCTCGGAATTCGTTTAAGTCCGCATTACACGAATATTTTCCTCTTTGACTGCCAGAGATTGTATCACTGAACGATTTTAGCCTTTTTGCGCCAGTCGCGCTTATTACAGTTTAGAGTTGGCTATTAACTGCAAGGTGTAGCCGGGCGCAGAAAAAGTACGCGGTGCGGCACTCTCCGAGGAAGTGGAAAGGAACTATGTTCTGAACGATAATTGAAAATAAAATAACAATTGTGCACTGAGCATACGGAAATTTCAAAGTGCTATAACAAGAGCAGCAAGATCAGTTTTACGAAATCTTCATTTCGGAAGTTAACTTTTCTGTTTGTCCCCACTCACCAACATTCTGAATAACACACTACAAACAAAACACAACTTCTGATGTATGCGATTTCCATAATTCAAGCCAAGGATGCGATTTTAATATCTTGTAATGAGAATCTGCCTAAGCTGAGAAACCAAGATCGCTAATATCAAATTGCTTTATTGACCGATTGACCGATTTCAGCCGCGGCGGATTAGCCGTGCGTACTGGGGCGCCGTGCTGCGGTGCGCGCGGCCGTTCGCCGTCGGGGGTTCGAGTTCCCCCACGGACTTGGGTGTTAGTGTTGTCCTTAGGTTAGTTTACCTTAGTTTACGTAGTTTGTAAGCTTCGGACTAATAACCACGTAGCTAAGTTCGATAGATTTACAAAATTTGAACATTTATCCATTATGTGTTGGAACCTGCGACTGTGTCTTGAAATAGGTTTCAGAAATTACTGCAACCAGTCGCCTTTTTTTCTTCTTAATGAAGATTTATTAAACCATGACCGGTTTCAAGCTGCCTAGCAGCTCATCATCAGATGGTGTATACATTTAGTGCGAATTACATTTGTATCTGTGACAGGGCAATTAGTGTTTACTTTTTCTCGTTTTTTGCCCTGCCACAGATACAAATGTAATTTGCACTAAATGTATACACCATCTGATGATGAGCTGCTACGCAGCTTGAAACCAGTCATGGTTTAATAAATCTTCATTAAGAAGAAAAAAATGCGACTGGTTGCAGTAATTTCTGAAACCTATAAAATTTGAACATTTTTCAACTTGTTGAAATATTACCATGTGATATTTAAATAATAATAAAATTGAAGATGGCAACACAGAATTGCCGAAACAGATCAATGAAGCAATTTGAAAATAGCGATCTTGGGTTTTCTGCTTAGGCAGATTCTCATTACAATTCATGAAGTGTTTCTCGTTAATCTGACACTACTTGAAAATTGCACACAGCCGAGCACGTTTGAGCTACATGTTAAGGGTATTTTCCTGAATGAATTTTTCGCTCGTAGAGGAGTGAACGACCGGAGTCCCTGCATTGTGAAAAGACTATAGTCTGTCTCTTCAGCGCAAACATAATAAGAAACATGAACCACTGATGAAAAATGAACTTGCTCAGAGTAATTTATTTATTTACTTATTTATTTATTTTTTATCTCTTCAAAGAAAACACTCCTAAGTACAGGTGCGTGGGAACATAGCCGAAGAATTGTATTTTAACGATCTTAAAGGTACATCAGAATTCTTCCAGACAAATATATCAACCTCACATCATCTTAGGGGATCGTTCAAGCGAAGCTACGAAGCAACGTCGACGTACCTTCCTCTTTATACGTTCAAAATATAGTTCAGAAAATAGAATGTACACGTAGAATATCATAAAAAATATTTTTTCTTCTAATTAATGATGCATATGCATCTTTGTTTGTCTTCTTCCAGTTAACAACTAAACATATCAAAAGTTTCAAATTTTACAATGAGAGTTTGAAACTGCTTGAGTAGAATTATGAATAATGCAAACATTTGTATGAATTTTCCTCGTTTCTCCTGAAGCTTCTCTAAAACAAAATATTAAGCAAATTAATCTTGTATTTAGATTAATAGAAAGGAAAGCCAAAAATCAAAGACAGATAAATTTCCGAGTTCTATTCATATCATCATAAATCCATTTTAGTGATCTACAATTTGTCTTTGATTCTTCATCAGTGTATGTTGATTTTTTTAAAAAATCAGTTCACACAAAATTCACATCTATTCCACGCAGAATGGCCGCGTGGTCTAAGGCGTCATGCTCTGGACTGGGTGGTCGTTCCCGCCGGAGGTTCCAGTCCTCCCTTGGGCAGGGGTGTGTGCGTGTTGTCCTTAGTGTAAGTTAGTTTAAGTAGTTGCTAAGTCTAGGGACCGATTACCATAACAGTTTTATCCAATAGGTTTACAAACATTTGATTTTATAATCATACTTGTGAGGTAGTGTAGTAGTACAACTTCAGTTACTCTGCGTTGCGTTGCTCCTTGCCTCTATCTCTATGACGAAAATTCGGCATTTACAGCAGTATGTGCATCACGGTTTCTTTAACACGAACACAGTTTTCTACGTATCACTACAAGCTCGTTTCGGCCACCATTTAAGAAATCGGCCTTTAGAATACAAGGTGTACACATAGTCTGGGAACACTTTCAATTATGTATTGCGCAAGAACCAAACATTGTACAGATATCATACATATATCATTTTGAACAGACTTTTATTCATGTATATCACCACAGCGCAGTTTATTAATTTGTCGATATTCAGCGCTTGTCGGAATCATGACTATACCGGCCATGGAGCGGCCCCTGACGACAGGCAACACTCTCAGCACAGTGGTGTAAAGGAAAAAAACACCCAAGAGGCTTGCAAAATGCCCTCGGCGAAGAAGAATGGCCCGTACAGTTTTCGACGAGATAAGGCACAAAGAACACTTACCTTTGGCGAATCACGCTGAAATTCAATGCATTCGTGTGGATGCTTTGTGCACCACAATCGACAATTTTGTCCGTTAATTTTTCTATAAGTGAGTAAAGTGGCTTTGTCGCTAAAAATAAGGCGATCAACAATGCCATCCCCACCCTCAATCAATTATTGCAATTGCGAACAAAACTCAAAACGCTTGTCTTTGTTGTCGTCTGCATTAGCTCCAATTTGAATGGTTTCATAGAAAGCTTCTGTCGCAGGACATGCCACATTCTTTGCACTCCTTATGAATATTTCTCGTACACGTTCCACATTCACTTCACTCATTTTGAGTTCATGGGATGCACGACGCACCGATTTCTTTGTACTCCTCTCGTACGCATTCCATATTCACTTCACTCACACTGAGACGTCGGCTTCTCTTTTCCAGGCACAAGCAACTCGTCGTAATGAATTTTTTGTGCCAGTGGTAAACGGCCTGCGTTGTTGGTGGCTTCTTAGCGTACTTGGTTCTAAACATCCGTTGAACAGCTGAAACACACTTTTTGTCGAACCCCAACACACAGTAACCTCGCTCCGCACCTGAACTCACTATGTTTGCGAGCGGCGCTGACTATCGGCAGATTACGAAACTATGCTGTGGTCGTATACAAGGAAAAAAAATCTTTTAGGGTATCTCCTCAAAATGACACATGTAATATGTCCGTACAGTGTTTGGTTTTTGTGCAATAAATAATTGAAAGTGTTCCCTGACTTGATGTATAGCCTGTATATCAGTCACTGACATCAGTATGCATCTGAAAAGCCTCAAAGACTTCATTCGTGAAGCCCATAATTTTCAATAAAATTACAATATGAAAATTCATCGTGAAGCTGGGGCAGGATCAGCAACTGGATATGTAATGAAAACCATTTAATTTTTCTTTTTTCGTCACAGTTGCACTATTTAGAAGTTGGCGGTTATTGTTACGGTTGGAATAAGGCCTATGGTTTGAAAATGGACAAACAAGTCCGAAACCAGTTAGCAACTTCTAAATATTACAACTATGACGAAAAAATAAAAAAAATAAATGGTTTTCAAAATTACAATAATTTGTGCGGCATTTAGAATACTGATTTTCTGTACGCTCCTAATTTCTGGAAATCTTGTCACTGTTTAGAAGCTCTCCGCTCGTTGTTGTTGTTGTTGTGCTCTTCAGTCCGCAGACTGGTTTGATGCAGCTCAACACGCTACCCTGTCCTGTGCAAGTCTCTTCATCTGAGAATACGTTCAGCAACCTACATTCTTTCGAATCTGCTTACTATATTCGTTCCTCGGTCTCCCTCTACGATTTTTACTCCACACGCTTCCTTCTATTGCTAAGTTGACAATTCCTTTGATGTCTCAGAATGTGTCCCAACAATCTATCCCTTCTCTTAGTAAGGATATGCCAGAAACTCCTTTTCGCCCCGATTCGGTTAAGCACCTCCTCATTAGTTACGTGATCTACCCATCTAATTTTCATCATTCGCCTGTAGCACCACATTTCAAAAGCTTCTATCCTCTTTTTATCTGAACTCCTTATCGTGCACGTTTCACTGCCATACAATGCTACACTCCAGACAAATGCTTTCAGAAAGGACTTCCTAACACACATAATACTATTGCACAGCGAGAAATGGCTACGTCGTCGAGACTGAAAAATCTGTTGTAGTGGTTTCAGCAGCGAGACGTGGCCACCTGCCACCTGCCGCCGGCAGCCACGTAAGTGGGGCGCTCGTTCGCCGCTGCCGCTGCCGCAGCTCACGCGGCCGAGGTAGGGGGCGGGCGGCGCGTTATCTGGCCCGCATCTCCGTGCAGATAATTAAATTAATTGTGTTTGTGCCGGGCGCGCACGCACCGGCAATAAACATCGCTGGCGGTTGGCGTGGCGCGAGCGCCGCCGAACCTGCGCCGTGCGGAGACCGCCGGAAACGCCCGGAACTCGCCGACCTCTGCCGACTGAAGCCGACACTAGCCGAACGAACCTAGACTACATACCACGTAGCTCAGGGTCTGCGTGGAGGCAACTGCTAGATTTTCCGTAACACGGATGCTCTAATTAGCACTTGTACTGTATTTTGGCAGATGCTTTTGGCCCTAAAACATCTCATTATTCATTTCTAGTTGAGGTTTGATTCCATTTTTTGGAACGGTGTGCTCAGCGACCACAAAGCAATGGACATAATAACTATAGTATGGAGCATTGGCCCTTTTTATTAATGTTTTTGCAGATCGATTTCGGTAACCTAATGATCATCCTCAATGCACGTCATCCTAATATCAGCTATGCATAATCATATGTCAAATTAGCATAATGTAACAGTTTTTTTTTTTTTTTTTTTTTTTTTTTTTTGAACATATCTATGTAGTGTCCAACCATGAAGCAGCTCGCTCATTTCATGGTTGGACACTACATTGATATGTTCAAAAAATCTGTTACATTCTGCTAATTTGTCATATGATTATGCATAGCTGTAATTACGATGACTAGTGCATTGAGGATGATCATTATGTGATCGAAATCGATCTGCAAAAACATTTAAAAAAACGGCCAATGCTGCATACTATAGTTATTATATTCACTTCTAGTTATTACTAAGCTTAGAAAAAACCATAACTTCAATCGGGAAAGTCAACGACATTGTGCAAGGCATGAGTCTGTACATTTAAAAATTTACATTTGTCTATGCGTTTTAACCGCTTTCTTTCGTGTCACACAGTCTCTACAACCCCCTCCCCACCTTACCGTGGCGTGTAGTTACAAACTAATTCTATACAAGAGAGACATTCTGATGATTGTATATCATTGGTCATATATCGATATATCCAACATTAATTTGGTTCAGACGCACAGTCGTGGAAAATACATCGAAATACTGAAGTTGTTCTGTGTCATTCCTTTTAAGTACTCATACTTTCTCGGTAGGTGTAACCCACTTTTAATTCGAGTTCCATCTATTCATGGTCACTCAAATGGCGCAAAGGTGTAGGCGAGATAATCACATTTTATCTAAAACGTTTCAAGGGAATCTTGTAGCGGATGCAGATGAATCTTATTCCTATTAAGAAACAACTGTAAATCGGAACAATAAAAGAGTGTTGCAAGTATTTGTACGATTGCAAAGACAATGTTCTGACTAAATAGTTGACAAATGCCAGTGCACTGTCAAACAAAGTGAACAATATTCAAAGAATATATTCTTAGTGACGTTAAAACTTCTGGAATTGTTTCGGAAAGGAACCACAAGACGAACAATAGAGCATAACAAATGGGCTACATTAGGCCAATCTGACACTTTTGAAGTGTCGTATAATATCTGTATTCAATCTTTAGACTTCATCAAAAATACTCTAACATATGAGCACAGTGAAACGTTTCGTGCGAAACTATAAAATCCAAACAATAATAATGAACTAAAACGTAATAAAAAAAAAATCTGGTCTTAAGCTTATCATTGATACCTCAGACATGCGGTGCCCTTTGAAATGTTTTGCCGGCAGTAATAAGAGAGATTCTAACATTTCCAACTGTATGAAAAAATTGCGGTAGCAGTTCACTCTCTGCGCAGTTGACGTGACTTAAGTTTAATGATAAAATGTTCAAATGTTTGTAGAGCTTATGGGACTTAACTACGGGGTCATCAGTCCCTAAACTTACAAACTACTTATGAACTAACTAACACTAAGGACGGCACAAATATCCATGCCCGAGGGGGGATTCGAACCCCCGACGGGGAAGGCCTCGCGCATCGTAGCATAGCCCCTCAATGCACTCGGCCGCTCCGCGGCAGCAAACTTAATGATACCTCTTTACTGATACAGATAAATATATTGCGGGATACAAACTTTCGGTAAACTAGGCCCCAGTGCCATCACAAGTGTGTCATATTTGCACCGCTGTCAAGTATTCGGTTACCGCTTCACACTTGATGGAGAATAGTAGGCCGAGAGTTTGTGGAAACCGAGCGTCCGTGGAAAGCCTAATTGGTTAAGGCGACCGCTGGCCCGAAGCGGGAAATACGGATTTGATTACCAGTCCAGTACAAATTTTCAACTTAACAGTTTAATTTATTTCAATGCCCTGAAACGGTCGAAATGTTTCAATATTTTCAATTTGTAAAATTGCGAATAGAACAGACTCCTTGTCAATAATATCAATTATAATACGTTTACAGTGTTACACCTATACATATTTTGCAAGAAAAGCATTATTTTAATTTGTTTTCATAGAATAGAAAGTGGGTGGTCTTGGGCGCATATTTCTCTGAAATAACTTCTGACTGTAACAGGATTAAATTCAAAATTTTCTGTTGATTTAGATTTTTGTCTACAAATCGAAGAAAATGTAGTTTATCCTAATAACTTTTAAGTAATGTGAAACTCAAAATAGCACGCGCACTGGACTCTTAAGTATATCTTCACCCAACCAACGGGAGAAAATTCAAATTCAACTGTTTGTAAACCTATAGAACCAAACTACTATGGTCAACAGCTCATAGACTAACAAACTACATAAACTAACTTACACCTAGGATAACACAGACAGCAATACTGGAGGGAGAACACCTAGCCGCGTATGAATAGCTTCGCACGCTGAGGTACCTTGTTACGGTGCGCGCGGCCGTTCCACGTCAGAGGTTCGAGTCCTCCCTCGGGCATGGGTCTCTGTGCGGTTCTTAGGATAAGTTAAAGTAGCTTGTAAATTTAGGGACCGATTACTACTGCAGTTAGGTCCCATAACCTTACAAACTTTTAAACATACTATTTGCTTATTTATTTTATTATTTCTTTTATTTCTACTATAATTCTTTTTCCGGGGTGGGGGGAGGGGCGGGGAGAGTGGGTGTGTGCCTTAGAACACGCGAGCATTCCGCCCGGCCAAACGGTTAACATCTACATCTACATGGGATACTCTGCAAATCACATTTAAGTGCCTGACAGAGGGTTCATCGAACCACCGTTATACTATTTTATCTCCCATTCCACTCTCGAATAGCACGCGGGAAGAATGAAGTTATATCGTGTGCTGTATTCTTCTCCTCTTCAGAGAGAGCAAATAGTCATGAAGGTCAAAGGTGATAATATTTATTTTATTATTTTTTATTTCTATTATAATTCTTTTCCTTTGGGGGGGGGGAGGAGTGGCTGCCTTAGAACACGCGGGCATTTCGCCCTGGCAAATGGTAAAGTTATATCGTGTGCTGTATTCTTCTCCTCTTCAGAGAGAGCAAATAATCAATGAAGGTCAAAGGTGGTGTGGGAATACAAGAGATTCAAAGCAGCTCCAAAACGTAAGTGTGTGATTAACTCAATTTATTTGGCTGCGATTGTTTTCGAGCAAGTAATTTTCGTTAACCTAGCCCGTTCGTGACGTACCGACAACTGGACAGAAGAGTGGTGGGTCTGCTATCGGGAAACTTGGGTAAGGAACGAGGAAGTTGGCAGCACTCTACGCACAGTGGCTGCCGTATCTCGCCTGGTGGGGGGGGGGGGGGGGGGGGACGGATGATAAATTAATTGCGTGCGGCAGGGCGCGGCGGCGATACGCATCGGCCGTGTGCTAATGCCGACCTAAAATGTAACCACTTAATCGAGCCTGCACCCGATATGCCCCTCCAGGAGGCGGGGTGCGGCTAATGAAGATGGATGGCGGCCCTGTAAACCAATAGAAGCGGCCCGCAACGCCGTGATTATTCTAGTCGCTGTCTCTGCTTCCCCCCCCCCCCCCACCCCCCCGTGAGCTCTTTTTGTACTGCGTCATTAAGATAATATTGCCCGCGGTGTGCTATTTTTCTTGTAATGAATTATGCTGTACCAGCCAGTATAAGCTGCAATGTTTTTTTCATGGAATGGGGACAGGCCAGTGGCAGAGGAAATCAGTCACTCCTAACAGCTGCGAACGTGGGGACTGCAGCGCTTACGAGGGAAACTCACCATTGCAACACCCTCGGATGTAGTTGTAAGATGACGCAGTGGGTAGCCCTCCAAAAGCAGATCAACCACGACAACCGGAAGACGATATACGGAAATAAGAGAAAATAAGCAACGTTGAAACAAGTATCGGTTTAAACGCAATAAGAGCAACATCGAGGACCAGCCCAAAACATCATGGTTATGTAGTCATAATGTTGGATTACCATGTGGGACATCTGTGATCAAATCTCTCTTGCGCTCTATATTTCTTATTTTTGTTTTACACAAAATTATGAACTAACTATCCATCCTATCAATTACAGCTCTTTTCTCTTTTAGTACCCATGTCAGTTATCATCTGTACATCAGTCCCAGAATATGAGTCATGAGGTAAGAATATATTTGCGTTGCAACTAAGTGACTGGAATAGTGAGTGTAGGAGACATGCCACATAGATTTTTAACAAAAATAAAAACAACAAATAAACGTGTGTGTATTACGTGTATGAAATACGTAAGTCCAAACTCTCACACGTAATCAAATTCGCTCTCTGAAATTGCAGGATATGTTTGACATACACAGGGTATGATAAAGTACATATGGAACACCATAGAAACGTAAAAAAAAAATTCTTTCAACACGGCACAGGGATAACTGTGATTGCCACGAGGGAATGGCCGCTTAACATTCAAGTGTAGAGAGTAACTGGTCACAGCTGTTCACTAGTCGTTGCAGCGACTTGTGTACAATAAGTTTAACATGATCTCCGGTGTGAAACGACAACTCAGCCAGAAGTCGTACTGGCGCAAGATTGAGACCGTACTATTGATGCCCATGTTCGGAACGACGTCATTCGTCCAGATGCCGTACCTAGAGACAGGTCGTTCGACAAGATGCGGTCAGTAGGGTGAAATGTTCAAATGTTTGTAAATCTTATGGGACTTAACTACGGGGTCATCAGTCCCTAAACGTACAAACTACTTATGAACTACTTACGAACTAGGACGGCACAAATATCCATGCCCGAGGGGGGATTCGAACCCCCGACCGTAGTGGCCGTGCAGACCGTGACTGAAGCGCCTCAGTCCCCTCGGCCACCGCGTCAGTAGGGTGATGTTTTCTGGTTGTCCAATCTTCTAGTTCTACGACTGCACCACTCCGTCCTGTCTATACCAGTTGACCAGCGCTTTATTATTTACCTTGATTAGATTAGAGCCTTCCGGCCGTCACTGCGATCGAATAATAGTTTCACACAGCTGTAGCGATCCGCTGGAGGGCTCAACGTGAATTCCATCCTGCCGGTTCCTTCCTGAGCTTTTCCATTACTCTGGATACCTTCTCTATTGTAAATCGGCATAGTACAGTATCGGTTAAGTATTGAAGTAGCCTTTAGGTTCGTAATCAGTATATATTTGTTGGTCATACATGACATCGTCGGAAAAGAAGTTTGCGCAGCAGTTTTTCTATAGTAATTCTTGACCATTGCGTTAATGTCTGCAAGAATAATGGTATTTTCACCTTCCCCCTCTAAATTTTATAGGAAAATCTCCACATGTTGTCTTCTAGATGTGATTCTACGAAATTGTCCCAACATCTCTTCCTGGTCTCTATCATCGTAGTTGCGTAGTTGCGTAGTTATGATTTTAAACTTGTTTGTCTCTCTCTTACATTATTTGCTCTCCAGTTGTAAATATGTGATTCCTCTTCTGTTTTATCAAGTTTACGAGTCCTTGCGCCCACGAAATTATTTTACCTTTTTATGGAATATGCGTGTATTTATGTACGTTGTTCTTCTTTTATGCACCTTGTATAATTTCCGCGAGTTTTTGTATTTTATAATATACACTTCCAGTAAGCTTCATTCATTTGATTGCCATAACACTAGCCTGGAGTTTGCACAATATAAGTAGATTGTTGTGTTAATGCGCATTGTGCGACAGTTCTGTTTAGTTGTATTGATGACTGTCATCCAAAAATTGGGCATAAATTGAGGCTATGACTCAAATTGTATTTTCGACTATCAGTTTCATTGTAACAATGTTGACTGACATTGGTTAAAATAATGTTTCTCTTCGCCACAATAACAAATGACATCCATTACATTAACAACAAAAGGAGATGTGTGAGTCGGTCGCGTAAGTAGTACCACTTCTGTAGAGAGATCATGTTCTCACCAATTGTCTTGTTTTGCTCTGGGTGGTGGTTAGATGGTTAGGTACCTGTCCGTGTCTGTAGGCTTCAGATATTAACAGCGTCCCAGTGTGACATACACTGTCCTGTAGACTTCCATGCCTACGAATTGAATCGCGGCATTCTTCTCTACAGTGTACTGTCGTGACCCGCGACTACTTTCATTAGAAAGACGCACACCTCACTAAACAACTACCAGCGGATTATTGTGGTAACATTTGTGTCGTGAACCTTTGATGAAGTTATATATTGGGAAAAATGTGCATCCGTGTCGGGGAACGTGCAAACATGAATCAGGCGAGTTGTGAGTATACGCAGCGATATTGCAAAGGGGGCTGCGCAAAATCAACAAAACTTACAATCAGGGGACGCACATTACAGAGTATAGCATTACACCAAGTTATCAAATGGAGCTGCTCAATATGAACAAAGTTTGTGTGCAGTTCATTGACAGGAATTGCCTGGAAGAGATGACAGCAACCCGCTTCGCAGGCCTGCTTATTGAGTTGCCTACATTCAGGGCTCAATACAATTTTACTACAATTGGATACATCTATACCTTGGTGGAATTACAATATGGCTTTTAGTATGTAGGCTCTTTCCGCTGATACCTTATTTTTCTCGTAGTGTTATGTAGTTTTCACATAGTCATCTCATGAGATCTAGTAGGTATTCCCGAATAACCTTATGTGCATCTTGCTGGTATTTTGAAGTGTGTTCTTCTCGTCCCACTGGTAACGACATGAAAGACCATCTCTTAGTTTCATTTATAATAGATATTTTTATAAAGTAACTTATATCGTAATTATGATGATAAAAGGTATACACTTCGGAAGATGACTGATCAGGCTTATATCATTACCAACAACTTCTGGTGTTTCATGTGATCAGGTGATTGGGTGTCACTTGTGACAGAATTTTCTACGTGAGATTACCACACTCCTAAACACTCGTAGAACGACTGTTTCTGATTTGATAATGACGTGGAAAGGTAAAGGGACACGGACATCACGAAAGCATATAGGCCGACCTCTTAGGTTGACTGACAGAGACCGCCTACAGTTGAAGAGGGTAGTACAGTGTAATAGGCACGCATCTATCCAGACAATCGCACAGGAATTCGAAACTGCATCAGGATCCAAGTACTATGACAGGCAGCTGGAGAGAAAACTTGGCTTTCATGGTCGAGTGGCTGCCTATAAGCCACACATCTCGCAGGTCACTGTCAAACGACGCCTCGCTTGGTGTAAGAAGCGTAAACATTGGACGATTGGAAAAAAACTTGTGTGCGAGTTGGCGAATCACGGCACACAAACTGGCGATCTGATGGCAGGGTGTGCGTATGGTGAATGCCCGGTAGACGTCATCTGCCAGCGTGTGTAGTGCCAACAGTAAAATACAGAGGCGGTGTTGTTATGATCGTGTTTTTCATGAAGTGGACTTGCACTGGTTTTTTTTTTTACACTATCACAGCACAGGCCTACTTGCTTCCCACCGTAGAAGGTCTATTCCTGAATGGCGATTGCATCTTCAAGAGAGACCTGATTCCTACAGGACACCTTTGGGATGTTTTGGAACGCCGACTTCGTGCTAGGCCTCAACGACCTGTACCGATACCTCTCCTCAGTGTATCAATCCGTGAAGGTTGGGCTGCCATTCCCCAAGAAACCTTCCAGCACATGATTGAACGTATGCCTGCGAGAGTGCAAAGAGCAGGAGATCATGAGATTGTATTCCAGCATTACCGATGGAGGTCGCCAAGAACTTTTAAGTCCTTTTCAGCTAGGTGTCGGTATACCTTTGATCACACTGTATTGGCGGGTATGAACTCTGATTTAAAGAACAGTATATTAAAAATGACTTTAATGTATTAACCTGATCCCAGCGAGAGTTGGAGGCGCAGTAGGACACTGCAGAGCAGTGGACCGTCCTCCCCGCAGCTGCCCCTCTCGCCCCGCCACCCGCGCCATCAGCAGAGGAGACGCCCGGCTGGAGGGATCGTAATGCCGCTGCCGGCCCGGCCCGGCCGTTACGAGTGCGATACACCCCTCATTTAACAATTACGTCGTTTGGCGGCGCGCGCGCACGCACCGGGCGCGAATAAAGTTTATCGCCGGGCGTTAGGCGGGCATTAGCGGCGGCCGGCACCTGCGCGCTTCCCACCAGCCTCCGCGGCACGGCACAGATCCTGCGACTCCCCAGTGACCCTCGTGATACTGCGCGTACCAAAAATTCTTCACTCCGCTGACCAACGTCATATGTCAAATATACTAGGGGCGAAACGCAAACAATGCCCTCACAACGTGATAGAAATGGCGATCCCGCCGATGATAACACTACTAAAGCAGAGTTACTAAACACTTTTCGAAACTCATTCACCAATGAAGACGAAACCGATATTCCAGATTTCGAATTATGAACAGAGGCCAAAATAACGTAGAACTAGATATATCGGAGTAGTGAAGCAACTAAAATCTCTTAACAAGAACAAGTCTTCTGGTCCAGATTGTATACCCATTAGATTTCTTTCTGATTATGTTGAAGCGATAGCTCCTTACTTAAAAGCCATATACAACCGCTCAGATCCTGCAGTTGTTATTCTTTCATGTTCACAGAATATATGACATCAACTGCGAATGGGAAAAGCTGAAAATGTGTATCCAGCCGGGATCCGATGTTGAAATGTTTGTAAATCTATCGGACCAACTATCCTAAGGACAAACACACACACCCATGCCCCAGGGAGGACTCGAACCTCCACGGCGAACAACCGCGCGCTCCGCAGCGAGACGGTTTAGACCGCTCGGCTATCCCACCGCGGCCCGGGATCCGAAAGCGGGTCACCTGTTTCATAGGCAATTGCACTGACCAGTACACCACTAGGGACTCAGTGATCACCGCACCTGCAAGGACTACTTAAACACTCCCCTACCTAAGCACGCCTCTCTAGAAAGCAGGAGACCCGGGTTCGGATCCCGGCTGGGTAGACATTTTTAGCTTTACCCATTCGCAGTTGATGTCACATATTTCGTGAATATAATTTACATTCGTTTATGACACAACACCAATTTTCGTGTTCTTACTTTAAATTGCGGAACATATGATTAGCATCTTTCTCATTCCCAGCCCAGCCCACACTTGATAAACGCATTCCTCCGCATTTCCTTATTCAGAGTTTGTGTCTCCTCCAGTTAGATCTTAAACAATGTAGGGGGTAGTGTGCATCCCTGGCCTAGTCCCTTTGTCACCTGAACCTATTGACATAGTTGATTTCTCATTTTTACCGTTGCCATACAGCCTTTGTAAGACTGTCTGACAGCTTTCACATATCTCGGTGACACACCAGTATCGATCAGACTTTTCCGCAACTTGTGCGACTGCGTGATATGCATTTTTTTTTTTTTTTTTGTAGGTCTACAAAGAGAACGTGGGTGACTAGGCTCCTTGCTCTTTTTTTCTCTACAATGTATTTGATCGTAAATATATAATGGGCCAAAATTACTGAGACTCGAAATATTGTTACTTTACTTCTATAGCGCAGTGTTCGTGTCAATTATAGACAAGCTTGTAGATAAAATAATATTTATTGCTAAAGTACACTATTCCCGAGAATCGTTCCGGTGGTTATAAAGACCATTTCCACCTTATTTATCTTCCGCTTGTTTAGGAATATACGCCGGAGCGCGTTCTTTATGCTTCACACGGGCTGTTTTATGGGCGCAATAAGTTATGCGAGGATTTAAGGGGAGCGGGCGAGATCAGCGGCTGGCAGGCGGTATCGCGTTATAAATAGATACCTGCGCAAGGGCGGGGCGCCGCTAAACCTGCGATGACGGCCGCAGGGGCAGACAAATGCCGGCCGCTCACAGGCGCCGCCGAGGGGGCGGCCACGACCCAGCAAGGCCGCAACACACCACACCCCTGTGTTCCAATGTTTGTATAGCTTATGGGACTTAACTACGGGGTAATCAGTCCCTAAACTTACAACTACTCATGAAGTAGCTTATACTAAGGACAGCACAAATATCCATACCCGAAGGGGGAGTCGAACCCCCGGCCGTAGTGGCAGTGCTGACTGTGACTGGCGCGCCGCAGAACCTCAGCCACCGCGGTCGGCGACCGACTGTTTAACAGTGCTGCGCAAACGGCTAAACAGCTCATGCATCCGAGCTACTGACGAGAATTCTACACACAAGAATGGAAAAGAACACTGAAGATTTATAGTTTTCAAATTGACAAGCCAAGATCGCATACTAACAATCTAACAATTTATTAAATGACGACCGGTTTCGGTGCACTGTGTCACCATCATCTGGTCACATATATGTTATAATCTAGTCATCTTGTTAAAAATTGCCTATAAAATAACAAGTGCAACATTGCACTTAGGCCGGCCGCGGTGGCCGAGGTGACTGAGGCGCTCCAGTCACGGTCAGCACGGCCACTACGGTCGGGGGTTCGAATACCCCCTCGAGCATGGATATTTGTGCCGTCCTAGTTCGTAAGTAGTTCATAAGTAGTTTGTAAGTTTAGGGACTGATGACCCCGTAGTTAAGCCCCATAAGCTTAACAAACATTTGAACATTGCACTTAGTCACTATATAAAAAAAAATACATAAGTTAAAATCATGACAGCTTGAGTATTTTGTAAGGTGCCATGGTTAAAATCATGGCACCTTACAAAATACTCAAACTGTCGTGATTTTAACTTATGTATTTTTTTATATAGTGACTAAGTGTAATGTTGCACTTGTTATTTTATTCCCAATTTTTTAACAAGATGACCAGATTATAACATATATGTAACCAGATGATGGTGACACAGTGCACCGAAACCGGTCGTCATTTAATAAATTGTTAGTGTGCGATCTTGGCTTGTCAATTTGAAAACTACAAAACAATTAGATCGCCTCCAGACCAGACTATGTCAGGTAATCTTAACTGAAGATATATTAAACGACCACCGGTTTGGCCTTATGAAAGGCAGACGCACTATAGAGGCGATCCTGACGTAAAGACTCGTTTAAAGTTTGTCGACTTGTTAAAAAGAATTCGACAAGTTAAACTGACACGAAATGTTCAAAATTCTGAATAAAATAGTCTTTATAAACAGTCTACAATACAATCAATATTTATAAGTACCAGGAGGAGATAAAAAGACTGAAAGACATAAAACGAAGTGCTCGGATTGAAATGGGTGTAAGAGAGGCACGCACCCACTTCGCCATCTCGCACTTTGTAAGTTATTCCTTGTCCTAACATGCTGCTCCTTCCCTTACTGTTTTCTATATGCTTCATCCTTCGCCAATTCTCTAAGGAACATACTCGTTCTTTTTCTAATTTTGAACCTTTTTATACATGGTGCACAAAACGTGCGTGAACACTTTCGATTATTTAATGCAAAAGAAGCAAACATTGTACAGACATCATACATATGTCGTGTCGAAGAGAATTCCTGAAATTTTTTTTTCTTCATGTGTACCGCTACAGGGTAGTTTGGTGATTTCACGATAGTGCTAGTAGCAAACATGGCGAGTTCTGGTACGGAGCGAGCTTTCTGTGTGTTGTAGTCCGGCAAATACAAGTGAACTACAGCTGTTCAATGGATGTTTAGAACCAAGTACGGTAAGAAGCCACAAGGAAGGTCATTTACCACTGACTCTAGTCGCTGTTCGAATCCGCCCGGCGGATTAACGAAAGGGGTCGGAGTGAAAGCGAACCTGGATGTTGTTTTTAGGTGATTTTCCACATCCCACAAGGAGAATACCGGGCTGGTCCCCAAGTCCCGCCTCAGTACACGCTTCTCAAACATTTCGTAACACTTTACACTTTCACACACATCTCACTCTATACGCCGACATTTGGTGTACAGATTTCCTCGTTGGGGGGAGGGGGGCATGGAGTAGCGGTAGGAAGGGCATCCGGCCAGCCTGTAAATATTAACACGTGCCAAATCCGCGCTAACACAGTGCCGACCCTGCATGTGCGGGAGACTGGCCAAAGAGATAGAGAGACAACAAATTCGTTACGACGGGTTGCTTGTGCCCGGCATAGAGAAGCGGAAGAGAGGCATTCATAAGGAGTCCAAAGAAATTGGTGCGTCGGGCATCCCATGAACTTGAAATAGCTCCAATGACAGTGTGAAAAGTGCTGCAACAGAAGATATCTATGAAAGCATTCGTTTTCTATATCCCAATATTAAAATTACAGTTAGTGCAGAAGCTCAATGACAACGACAAAGACAAGCGTTTTGACTTTTGTTCGCAGTTGCAAGAATTGAGTGAGGATGGGGATGATTGCTTAATTTTTGGCGACGAAGCCACTTTTCAGCTGCTGTGGAGTGGCCGGGCGGTCTAAAGCGCACTGTCGCTCGCCGTCGGGCGCTCGAATCCTCAATCGAGCATGGGTGTGTGTGTGTGTTGACCTTAGGTTAATATAAAGTACTTTAAGTAGTTTCTAAGGCTACGGACCAATAACCAAAGAAGTCTCATTGACTTATAGACATTTGATGATATGAACATTTGACTCTTCCTTGGCACACCATTGTGCCAAGAGGTTGGCTATCGACATGGGCCGCTCCATGGCCGTGTATCACCTGAAATTGCCACGTTTGCGACCAGTGCTAGCTATCGCCAAATTATGAAACTACGTTATGGCGGTACACACGAATAAACAACTCTCCAGAATGAAACTTCACTCTGCAGCGGAGTGTGCGCTGATATGAAACTTCCTGGCAGATTAAAATTGTGTGCCGGAACCGGGACTCGAACCTGGAACCTTTGCATTTCGCGGGCATGCGCACTACCGACTGTGCTATCCCGACACGACTCACGATGCCGCCTCACAACTTTACTTCCGCCAGTACCTCGCCTCCTACTTTCCAAACTTCACATAAGCTCTCCTGCAAACACGCAAGACTAGCACTCCTGGAAGAAAGGATATGGTGGAGACATGGCTTATCCATGCCCGCGAAAGGCAAAGGTCTCAGGTTCGAGTCCCGGTTCCGGCACACAATTTTAATCTGCCAGGAAGTTTCAACTCTCATGGTTTCTCTTCAAAATGACATATGTATGATATCAGTACAATGTTTGTTCTTGTGCAATAAATAATTGAAAGTGTTTCCGGACTTTATATACAACCTGTATACTGTAGCATCACTCTCAAACGCTTTGATTCTATTCTTTTCCAACATTCCGACAGTCCTTGTCTGACAACTTAACACAGCTATCTTCTAAATATACATTTTCTGATATTATTTCTGTCAGGCCTTTGCTGTTGCACATGAATTCGTTCTTTTCCTATCCCAGCCTTTGTTTTATGTCACCCTTAGGCCTACTTTCAAAGTAATTTGTTATTTTGCATCCCAGATAGACTTTCTTCACTTCGTATACTTCATAGTCATAGAACAAAGAAAATAAATAAAAAGACGTAACTTCTCAATTTAACAGTTCAAATAACTCGTGACTTACGATCAACGATTTATTCCCCAGGTTGTGCATATGAAAAAGTAAGAATTATAGTACCTTTGTCGTATACTGAATGCGCGTGGCACTGGCAGCTCCACACTACCGGAAAGCCTCACGGAAGGGTAGAAATCTAATCGCAAACTTTCCACGAAAAAAATAAAAATGATAATAATGAAAGAGAGAGAGAGAGAACTCGTGAAGCTCACGTCAAGGTATTCCTACAGCTTTTACTGTCCTCGCATTTCTCGATAATTTTAACCTACCATATTGTTTTGCGTAGACTTTTGTCCATACTATATTTTACTCCTTCAATCGTTTTCTATATCCCAACATTATTTTTCAGAGGAAGTGTAGGAAGTTTTAAATTTTATACATAGAAGAAGTTATCCATTCATTTTTGTGTCATGTGGCGTCATGAACTTACTGCAAAGATTAATCAGATGTACGCAAGTGTACAGTTTCTTTCTCGCGTCTCAGGAAAAGTAGCCACTTTCGGACTAAGAAAGCTCATAAAAACACTCTGGGGATCTTTCAAACATTTACATATTGTTCGGACACAAAAGCGATGGGGGAAAAAAACATAAAAAGGAGACAGCATTTTAAAATGCAAATGACATTTTTTTTTCCTCTGAAATTGTCGTTTGTTCGCCATAAAAGCGATCAAAAATACTGTACAGGAAAAGCACGCTGTTTGGCGCACCCCCTCTCAACCCGGCATATAGAAAACCTTTGAAAACACATCTGAATTTTCTGCACCTAATCTAAATGCGGCGCGACGCGGCGCAAGTTATAGGCATATTGCAAATTCTGGGTAAACAGCGGCGGCCGCGCAGAATTCATTACTTCGCGGACGAGCGGACTCATCAGGGAAGCGTTTGTCGTTCGAAAACGTAAATACGCCGCTGATTGGAATCTATGATTCTCGGTTTCGAGTGCCGCTATTAACATTCATGTTGTTTTTATTCAGGAGGCGACGCCATTGGTTAATTAAAACCGAAGGATATTGTGGCGAGCGCAATCCACAGCGGAATATCGCGAGATCGCCGGCCACCTCAGAAACAATCACGCGCAGACCGCGCGCTTGTATCGATGACAGTTCGCTTATTCTGTGAAACGGTCATTAATACTCGCATCATCTGTGGCTGTAAAAACGATATTTCAGCAGAAAACTCCTAATGAAGTATTTTCTTCCCTTATGTTTGGCCTGATTATCTAAAGAGTTCTCTTTGTTAGGGTTTCCTCTCATTCTCCACTACTTTAAGCAAAAAGAGAAAGGAAATATTTGTATGTTTTATACTACTTTTTAAGCATTTATAATAACCACACATTGTCAGAAATCTAAATTTGTGAACATATAGAAATACTTACAATTGATCTTTGTTTGTCGCCCACATTATTGTAACAGTCGCTGAGTATGGAGCTTCATCAGAGAATGAATATCGATAAGATAGAAACTTCCTGGCAGATTAAAATTGTGTGCCGGAACCGGGACTCCAACCTGGGACCTTTGCCTTTCGCGGGCAAGCGCACTACTGACCGTGCTATCCCGACACGACTCACGATGCCGCCTCACAACTCCACTTCCGTCAGTATCTCACCTCCTACTTTCCAAACTTCACAGAAGCTCTCCTGCGAACCATGGAAGACTAGCACTCCTGGAAGAAAGGATATGGTGGAGACATGACTTAGCCACAGCCTAAGGGATGTTTCCAGAATAAAACTTTCACTCTGCAGCAAAGTGTGCGCTGATATGAAACTTCATGTGTGTCGGAACCGGGACTCCAACCTGGGACCTTTGCCTTTCGCGGGCAAGCGCACTACCGACTGTGCTATCCCGACACGACTCACGATGCCGCCTCACAACTTCACTTCCGCCAGTACCTCGCCTCCTACTTTCCAAACTATCGATAAGATAGGTTTATATTCATCTTGCCGACCAGTTCGATGTGGAATCTAAAGATGATACTGCAACACCGACAGTCGAACTGTACAATAGACAGCTTCTTAGATTTCAAGAAAGCATAGGACTCGATTCATCGCAACAGTCTGTTCAGTACACTACATAAATATGGTGTAGCTAACAAAAGTACTTCATTAATAGTGCAGATTTTTACAGACACAACCTCCCAAAGGAAAATTAGCGGGAGAAGTCTCCGACCCTTTCCAAATTACCACAAGAGAGATAGGATGATGGGTTGTCCCCGCTCCTCTTTAACCTGCTGCTGGACAAGATCATAAAGACTTGGGAGAAAGAAATACTTGGAATAACTACGAGAATAAAGGACAAACGAATAAACAAAGAATGTCTTGCCTAACTGACGACCTAACAATAATCACGCGGACGCCCGAGGAAGCCAGACACGCCATCGATAAACTTCGTGAATTTGTTATCAAACTTGGTCTCAAAATATTTTAAGAGAAAACACAATTCGCGGAATCCAAAGGTTCAAATCTTGTAACCGCTTGCGACAAAATGCGTTGATATCAACCAAGTTACGTACTTCATGTACTTGGGTGAAATGACCTGTAACACTAACAACAAAAAAGTAGCTCACCAAACACGAGAAGAAATATTATATAAAGCTTATAAAGTGACTTGTAACACATACAATAAGAAGACGTTATCCACCCAAGACGAACTTCACCACTATCACATAGTCATTCTTGCAGAAGCACTCTACGCAACTGAGGCATCATCATTAACTATCGCTACGGTGGAATGATCGAGCGCTCTAAAGTATGAACATTAACCGCCAACACCAAGGACATTCAGAAAATGGAAAGGCAGATACTCAGAAAAATATTTAGACCAAAGATTCAAGATGGTATCTGTATGCGCAAAAACCAGTGAGGAACTGGACATAAGGAATGAACGTTTCACGTCGGTTGCTTGAATAAGATTACTGAAATTCTACGGAATATTTAGCAAATATAGACGCCGCTAGAATGGCCAAGAAAAACTGAAGATCAAAGGAACTCGCCTTAATAGGACACGCTAACAGATACTCAAAATGATCTCACGGAACCAGAAACCACACGAACTGCGTATAGACAGAAAATCGACTCTTATAAGTTCACAACAGAAAAAAATAAGTTGGCGTGGCTCTTAATGAAACTGCAAGAGTAGTTACAGGATGTCTGATACTAATCTCCGGCCCTTAAAGAGTCGCGGTTCTATTCAGCCAATTATCAGACAAGCTGTAGTGGGGCAAAGGGGGAATCCCAATTGCGATTAAGTGGGAGGGGCTTACCAGTTCCGACATACGCCTTACAACCAAGGAAAACCTCCCGAAAACCTTGGTCGGAACCGGGGGAATGGGACTTGCCCCGTATTAGAAATGGATTATCGAGAGAACACGAGTGCACTCACGACATTCAAGGATATGACGCCCGAGTTACTCTCTTAATATCGTAGAGATCAACTCGACCAACAGTGGACAAGCATCCCCGTACAGAAACCGCACCCGTAGGCACGGTATCCTGTGCGTCGAAAATAATGCTTTCCAGCCGTACACAATTTGTACTAGACATCATGAAAATCAGCCTGCGAGCAGGTTTCAGCAAAACTAAGAATAACCCTGCTAAGTCGGGACACGTACAAGAATCAACACTTCGTGAATGTGGAGAGGTACACACTACAAAATACCTGCACCAGTTCTCATGCTGCCCTGATTCCTGCATTGAGGAGGAGTTGTTTAACACACACAAAACTGCGATGTCTATGGCCCGTTTCTAAGCAAAGACAGTGTTTGATTTTATTATCTGACTGTTTGGTTTTATTATGTGTGTTTATAAATTTATTGTATTCTATTTGCTTTGTATGTTATACAATCTTATTTATCTGCCTCCGATTCGAGTTGGGTGAATCCACTTAAAGGAAAGTAACCCAGACATGCGAACAATCATACGGCACTGCGGAGAGACTTTTTCAACACCCCGTACATTGGATAAAACAATGCTGGCTATTAAGCCGCGTCATTTTTTAAACACTTAGCAAATGAATTGCCGACATTTAGACCACTGTGCAGGGGTCCTCTTTAGGGCGGTTAACTGTTGGATGCTGCTGATTGTATACCCTTATAAACTGTGAGTTAAACGACCTAACAAAACGAATAGGGAGGATGGCTACAAGTTACCTTCAACGTGGCTGCCCAGCGAGTGAAGAGCTTACTGATACGCTACTGCCAATCAATCACCACTTTACATGTATGACGTCTACGACATCAGTTTTAGATAATCGGAAAACTTCACAGACATAAGAGTATATATTCGGCAGCATCCAACAGTTAACCGCCCTGAAGAGGACTACTGCACAATGGTCGAAACGTCGGCAATTCATTTCCTAACTGTTTAAAACATGACGCGGCCTAATACCGAGAATTATTTTATTCAAAATGACACCGGCCGTGGAAGCCTACGAACTTATACCCCGTTTATTGCTGAAGAACCTCCGACAACTGAAAAGGCACGTGGAAACATTATAGCTTCGCACTCCTCCGAGACCTCGCCCCTCTCGCGGTACTTCTATAAGCCAGAGCGGGAGGTTAACGCTTTTTGAAACTTGGACTGCACGGTCGAGCGAGCCCTAAAGAGAATGCTTCTTACGGGCCCCCAGTTCGCAGTTGTTCTCCTCTCGCTGTTTCGCGTAAAGAACGACAAAGAGGGAACCGCGCGCAGAGCGGCTGTCACAGTTGTTCTTGGCTCGGCGGCCGGGGTGCATGAAATTAGCGGAGGCTGGCTGACTGGAGGCGGCCGGCCGCTGTTTTCTCAGCTCGGCTGCGCTCCTCCGCCTCCGCCTACGCCTCCAGCTCCGGCTCGGCCGCGGGCAGGGGGAGCCATTCTTCAAAGTCCCCAGCGCAGCGCCACTTCCCTCGGCCGGCGCACAAATTGAACCCTCTTCTTGCCCCTCCCCGCTCCCCGCTCCCCGCTCCCCTTCCCCTTTCCTTCCTCGCCGCCGCCGCCTCTGGAAACACATCATCTGGACTATAAATGGCAGCGCCGGGGGTTTTTGTTGTTCCCTGCGGCCTACGGCGCCATTCTGTGTTTTTCCGCCGCCCCCCGGCTGCCGGTCCGCTGCCTCCTTTGCCCGCCGCCCGCTCGGTCGGAAGTGATGGGCGTTTAGCGTTAAATTTCATTTGTGCCGGGCGCGGCCGGGTCGTTAGGCGGGCGTGATGGATCGCGCGGCCAGCCGCTCGCTCCCACACGCAACCCTTCCCCTCCGCCGGACCCACTCGGCCTTCCCCCGGCCCCGTCACTTCTTCGACGTGCTAATCTTCTCGCCAATTTACTCGCTTCGCGGTCGACTGCCGCCCCGCCAAATGAAGAGCGCTTCCTCGCTGATGGGCGCGCCACGTTCCTGACTAATGCCGCAGCTTCCGTAAACGTCTGACCCAGTACATCATAGTTCAGTACCCAATCAATCAATCACTCTTTAGTTTCCTGCACTTGTTCGGTAACGAACCTGATGTTACCGTAATTCCACGAAAGTCATTACCCTCCACCACCCTTCATTGATGTCGAATGTCTTGAATAGCCGGCCGCGGTGGCCGAGCGGTCTGCGGCGTGCCAGTCACGGTCTCCACGGCCGCTGCGGTCGGGGGTTCGAATCCCCCCTCGGGCATGGATGTTTGTGCCGTCTTTAATATAAGCTAGTTCATAAGTAGTTTGTAACTTTAGGGACTGATGACCCCGTAGTTAAGTCCCATTTGATTTTGTCTTGAATAATTCCGAAACTTCTGCTACAATTCATCATAGAATCCTTACTAGTCCACAAACGACAGAATTGAGGATACGAATATAACCTGTAGTCGAAATTCGACCACTTGTCTTCACAGGTAGTAGAGGAATATGAGATAGGAGGTAAGTGCGAGGAGAATTTGTCAGAGCACTAAAAGATTTGGGAAGAATCAAGGCCTGTTCAAAAATGTTTGTAAATCTATCGGACCCAACTGCGTGGTCATCAGTCCATAGCCTACAAACTTCTTAAACCTAGGTAAACTAACCTAAGGATAAACACACACACACACACACACATAACAAGGCCTGTGGAGTAGATCATATTCTGTCTGAACTGTTGATATCGTTTTGAGAACCAGTCATGAATCAATTGTTCCAGCTGGTATGCAAGACACACGTGACAAGGGCAATACCCCCAGACTTGGGGAAGAATATAAGTAATGCGCGAGTCACCATAATGGTTAGGAAACTCGAATGGGAATCACTGAAGGAAAGATGACGCTCTTTTCGAGAAATTATCTTGCGGGAATTTAGAATGCGCGAATATCAAGCTGACTGCAGACCGACCTTTCTGCCGCATACTTACATTTCGCGTAAAAATTACAAAGAAGAGAGATATTAGGGCTCGTAGAGAGGCATACAGACATTCTTTTTTCCCTCCTATTTGGGAGTGGAATGGGGGGAAAAATGGCTAATTGTGGTACCCTCCGCACCTTACGGTGGATTGCCGAGTATATATTATGTAGATGTAATTTCAATTCCTAAGAAAGCAAGTGCAGATAAATGTGAAACTTACAGAACTATCAGTTTTATTATAAGTCATGGTTGCAAAATACTAACTCGAATTATTTACAGACGAATGAAAAACTGGTGGAATTCGAATTTGGGAAAGATCAGTTTGGATTTAGCAGAAATGTAGGAACTCGCAATACATTACGCCTCATCTTAGACGATAGGTTAACGAAAGGGAAACCTACGTTTTTGGCACTTCTAGAGCCGGAGAAAGCTTTTGACAAAATCTGAGAGTAGAATAGGTGAAATATGGAAAGAGAAGAGTTATATTCAATTTGTACAAAAACCAGACAGCAGCTATTAGATTCGAAGGCCTTGGAAGGTGGCAGTTGTTGGGGAGTAATAGAGAGTTGTAGCCTTTCCCAAATGTTGTTCAGTCTGTAAATTGAGCAAGCTGTGTAGGAATACAAGAAGAAATTTGGAGAATGACTTAAAGTTCAGGGAGAAGAAATAAAAACTTTGCGGTTTGCCGATGACATAGTAATTTTGTCAGACAGCAAAGGACCTGGAAAAACAATTAAATGGAATGGACAGTTTCTCGAAAGGAATGTATAAGATTAACATTCAGAAGAGTGAAACGAGGGTAATAGAATGTAGTATCAGAAAATCAGGCGATGCTGAAGGAATTAGATTACTTAATGAGGCAATAAAAGTAGTAGATGAGGTTTATTATTTGGGTAGCAAAAAACCTTCTGATGGTCAAAGTAAAGAATATATAAAATGCAGAATGCTATGGGGAGAAAAGCGTTTCTTAAGAAGAGAAATTTGTTGACATCCAATATTAGTTTAAATGTTATGAAGTCCAGATTATAAGCATTTGTCTGGAGTGTAGCATTGTATCGGAGTGAAACGTGGACGACAAGGAATTCAGACAAAAAAGATGATAGAAACATTTGAAATTGGTGCTACAGACGAATGATGAACTAATGAGGAGGTGTTCAACAGATTGGGAAGAAAAGGAGTTTCTGGTATATCCTAAGAGAAGGGATAGATTGGTGGGACACAGTCTGAGACATCCAACTTACCATTGAAGGTGGTCACTACAATATGTAAATGGGAAAAATTTTGCCAGAACGGGTTTCGATGCCGGGTTTTCTGTTTTCTAGCAGTTGCGCTGTCGATTCTTCAATCCAGACATACTGGTTACCCCACCTACCGATGCTTGCCGCTGCCAGTTATCATGAGCCGCAGAATTTCTCCGATACTCTTAAGATCCGTCTTCATCAAGCTCATTTCCTCCAGTCGTCCAGTAACAAACTCATCCCAAACCGTACAATATAACATCCGCTTGTAGAGGTCTGCCCGATCTTCCACGGGCAAAAAATTTCATTTTCAATATTTCGCGAATGTAGGTGACAAATTTTTAAAAGAAAGTAATCTACTCAGTAAGATGTAAAACATTTTGTTAAGTTTAACGAGTATTGCAATAAAAAACTAACCGTTTGTCCTGAAGCTCAAATATTGGCAGCCCTTTCCAAAAAATTTCACACACAATTTAGAATCTCTGCGAAAATTTTTTCGCTGGCACCTCCCGCAAAAATAATGAAAAGGAGGCGTTCAAAACTTACTATATTTTCATAATTTACACCGTGAAAACTCAGTCATTTGCCATGATGTTTCAATTTATTACTTTTTAATTACTACTCCATTAGCAATACACTTTGCAGCTAATGCACTGCAAAAGTCTGTCACTGTACGGCACACAGTTTAGGTTATATGGGGTCACACACCTCAGGAACTGCTTACACTGGTTTGTGATAAAACAATTAGTCATGGGATTTTATTAATAACTTCTTTACTAATGGTACTGTTCGCAACACGTGGTATATTTGTATACTACAGTGAATGCACCTGCAAAATTATACCAGTGTACACAATTATCTCAGGAGGCATGACGTCACAAACATTGGCTTGTGTCGAAGACATGCTTTTTCTTGTAACAGAGAATAAATTACCAATTTTCCTAGGTTCGTTCGGGGCTTTATACTGACCATAATAAAAACAGAAGACTGAATGCACCAAGCACGGTTCAACAGCTAAAGTGTTCATAGTACTGTAAATGATCAAAACCTACTCATTTTAAACTAAACGCAGTAGGGGCTGTATAACAGATATGGCATCAGTCGAAACGCCTTGACAACATTCCCGTTTTTCACCGTAATTTCTAAGCAAATAGTTAATATTAAAGCGATCTAATTGCATTGATTAGATATATTCAGAAGTAGCAACTGCTTTCACAGCGCAGCGAAGGTTCTAAGGAAAGCTCAAACACATATATAACAGAATGCAATTTATATTACACCCTAAGCATAATAGCTTTTGCCTTATAGGAAGGACACGTACTGCGTCTAGAATCTGTTCGCAAATCAACCACTTAGACACTAACCACTCTAACAATATTTAGGATCTGCACGAAATAGTTCCGTAGGCACTAACTTACCTCGGAATTCCTTTTAAAAACTTGCAATGAATTAGATCATAATTCTGTTGACGGCAGGCTGATAGAATAACGAATCTGCTGAAGCCAAGATTAATTGTACTCACATCAGGTAGAGTACATTAGAGTACATCATCTAGTAAGAAGAGGACGCGGGAGCAAAACAAAAGTACATAATACGTGGGCGTCCTAATAAAAAGTAATGCCTCCCAAATGTTTATATGAAAACTGTTAAAACTTATTAAGTAATATTAACTTCAGTAACAGTTTAATTCTAAACTCATCATTTCTGGATTTTGTGTTCTTTTTTTATGGAGATAAAGACGCATTGCGTAATATTGGATTTCAAATATAATATTTCTCAACAACATCACAAATTAAACAAAATTTTCAGACTTACCTAATTATTTATCACATAATGAAGACAATTTCTTTCCGGGAACATAGTAACTAAATTTATATAGCAGCTGACTACAAGAAGTTGAAACATATTAATATATTTTTGATTAATTACAGTTTCATTCTACCGATACTCAGCTTTTCAACATTGGGGGTTCTGCTCGCTGCAACATTATTCTCCTGGGGCGTCGTGGGATAAATAAATACTCGATATATATAATTTTTCACTTCTTCTTTAATTTGAAATTAATCTCCTTCTCCGCCGAAATATTACAAATTCAAAACAAATGCAAACAACAGAACTTAGAAAAGACAGTACTTCCACTTTAAAATGCAGACTGACGTAGCTTCCAGAGCACTTGACAACCGACTAAAACTCGAACTCCCCCACGCAAGGCGGTGAGGCAAATATATAACATCGGCAATAATGATGTTACATTAAGCATTGTTCATAACAATAGAATATACTGATTTACAATTAACAAACATAACAGAAAAACATTTCATGTACACAAGAATAATCACAATATAAAATGAAAACTATGCATACAATAATTTTAGATGGCACATGTATTTTTAAGACGAAATTTCCGATCTTTCTGTTTGACAACAAAGTGCGATGATAAATGTTAATTAATTTGTTAATGAATACATCATACATGTTCCTAACATATACTGAACTATCAAATATTCTGGCCATTCATAAAATATACTCAAAATCTCTTTTCAGTCAATATATACAAAGAATAACAAAATTGATAATTAATGTAATAGTCGAAATAACATAATTAGCTGGTCAACACAACTTGTTTATGAACCTAACATATATACAATGCTATGTATTTTCATTTCTTTATGTTTTAAAAGTTTTTACTGTTCGTCTGTCTATTTATTTGAAATAATGAACAATGACAAAAGTATTGTTTATAGAACTGTCTGGAAAGAAACAATATGAATCTCTTAATTAACGAAATTTATCACTTGTTTTAATCGCAGTATCACTGAGACACTGCCTACACTGATTCCTACGCTGGATATTACGTTTTTAACTTCACACGCAACATATATCACAACTGAACCACACGATTCCGGATCCGACGCAGACGGTATCGTAGGATGATATTGAGATGAGAGGACCAGGCAGACGGTATCGTACGGTAACATTGAGATGAGAAGGTCAGCAGTATCGTTACAAAGTGAAAAGTGTAAAACCAGTGCAAATAAAAACCGCATTACATGAGAGTGCACATTATAGCACGAGATTCGCGGTGCATACCAAGAGTCACTCATCACCACCAGAATTTAACTACCCTTGGACGACAGTATAATACTTCTGAAATACATCCATCTGATGATGAGTCTGCCGTGATTCAGAAGCTAGTTCATGCAAGAATACTTTCTACAATATAAAATCCAAAGAAATTAATGGTTGGATATTTAGACCTACTTAATCGCCAATATCACACTATTTTATTACCATTATCTGTTTCATTGACTACCACTCACCCGTTTCGGTTGTATGCAGAATTATAATAGTCAAATAACATACAGGAAGTCTCAAATCCTTGTCGTCAAATTGAAACAGGAGAAAGTTGGTCCACAACAGATTGTACTGATATTTGAAACAGTGATTGTTAATGCATATTTATTACGTGTGGAGACACACAGCCTTCACTGAGTAACATGGTAATGAATCGTAGTAATTGTCCAAAATAACAATGCATGCAGGCATGGAACATCGTTACCCTTTCCGGCTCGATCCTCACTGGTCAGACGAATGTCACCTTGTCTTGGGGACCACTTGGCGCTACCCAGCTTGTATCTCCCGGTACAGACACCCGGTTTATCCTCCCTTCCTTCCCACAGCCATCTTGGTAAGTGACTGTCTCCAAGATTCGTGGCAGTACGTCTCGGTAACGAGCAACAACACAGGGTCATATTAAATGGTCTTGGGAAATGATCAGTCAAAGGATCGTTGCTGAGGGCCATCGACGTGGTTGCTTCATTAAAATGTAGGCTACTAGGTCAAATAAAATGAACGCATTGTGACTGGCGTTCGTTGCATTGAAGAATTAGTATGAGCAACGCTATTATTGTGTGGTGTACACTACACAAAATAACACAATAAATATACATTTTGAGCATCGGTTCCGTATCTCAGTATAATCGGTTGTATCAACTGGACCCACAAAGTTTGCAACGCCCTGTATTCCTTCCACGTCACGCGTCCGCAACACCATCAGATGGCATTCAGTGTCAATGTGGGATGTGGTATAACGGTTTGACTCCTGAGTATATGTGTACACTGATCCAATCAATTGGGAGATCAGTTGATATATCTAGGTTTTGAATTAATGGCATCGACAAAATGATGGTTTTCACTTCTTTCTATCGGTTCTACGGATTAGAAACGACAACATTACGGTAACAGATAGAGTGGTAATAACAGAAAATTACTGCAGAGGGGGTTGGTGTTGACTGTTCTTTACTCTAAGAAACGTATTACACAAGCAGTTGGGTTACGATAGTGTAGTGAGTAGGTAGTGCAATGCAACAACAATGTGATATACCCAAATCTTTGGCTTGGGGAGCCATAGGAAGGTCGGACGTGGGACAGACACAGAGGGAGGTAGCTGCAGCTATTGGAGTGTCCCAAAGAGTAATTTCCGGGACCTGGTGGTGATATCAGACAACAGGAACCGTTAAAATAAGGCAAGGCCACGGCGGTCTACGGGTAACATCAGCAAGAGATTATCGGTATCTCCGGTTAACAGCCCGCCGAGAAAGGAGGCTGAATTCAACTCGGCTGCAACGCTCCCTCCAGGCAGCAACAGGACGCGCTTTATCAACACAAACAGTCCGAAATCAACATGTGACCTCTAGGCATGGAGGTGTATTGTGTGTCCCATTAAAACCACGACACCGTGTATCTCGAAGAAACTAGGCGGAAGAACATCACGACTCGTAACGAATGGCGCCAGGTTCTGCTCACAAATGAGTCAAGATTTTACGTTCATCCGGACAATAGTCGTTTTCTGATCTGGCGAGAACGTGGAAGTCGGAACAATTCTGTGTATGTGCAGTAAACATTACCGTATGATGGTGTGGGCAGGAGGCAATATTGGTGGACGTACAGACCTCTGTGTCGTTCAGAATGGAACTTTGATTGCTCAGAGGTTTAGAGACAAGATCCTTGGACCTTTTGTTGTGCCCTACGCTGGTGTCATTGGAGATGCGTTTGTTCTGGTGGACGATAACGCTCGTCCCCATAAAACTGCACTGATGGGCAATATGCTTAAAGCAGGGGAAATTGAACGAATTGATTGGCCAGCTATTTCACTGGACTTAACCCGATTCAGCATGTCTGAGATGCACTTGGGAAATGCACTGCATCCAGACCAGCACCTCCCTCAACTGTTGTAGAGCTGTATATTGCATTCGTGGAAGAATGGTCAAATATCCCTCAAGAGCTGATTTATAACCTCATAGTGGCGATGCAGTGCAGGTGCGCAACTGTACTGGCCGTCTGAGGTGATCGCACACTATATTAGAAGGCAACGAGAATGATTTTTTTCTCTATTATGGTAGCTCCACCGTGTCTCGCTCTGAGCAAACGCCATGTAAACCTCACGTGAAGAGTTATGACTGTGTAATGTACTGTTATTGTTGTTGTTGTGGTCTTCAGTCCGCAGACTGGTTTGACGCAGCTCTCCACGCTACCCTGTCCTGTGCAAGTCTCTTCATCTGAGAATATATTCGGCAACCTACATCCCTCTGAATCTGCTTACTGTATTCGTCCCTCGGTCTCCCTCACGATTTTTACCCCACACACTTCCTTCTAATGCTAAGTTTACAATTCCTTGATGTAAGGGTTAGAACATTCCACGCTCTGACTCGTAGAATGGCTCTCTCTCTCTCTCTCTCTCTCTCTCTCTCTCTTTTTTTTTTTTTTTTTTTTGGTTACTCCATCCTCCTGAGTAGTCCCCGCCCGGAGATCCGATTGGGGGAGTATTTTACCTCCGGATTATTTTACCCAAGAAGACGCCATCATCATATAGTCATACAGTAGAGCTGTATGTTCTCGGGACAAGTAACGACTGTAGTTTCCCCTTGCTTTCAGCCGTTCGCAGTAACTGCATGACAAAGCCATGTTAGCTGATGTTACAAGGCCAGCTCAGTCAATCATCCAGACTGTTGCCCCTGTAACTACTGAAAAGACTGCTGCCTCTCTTCAGGAACCACACGTTTGTCTAACCTCTCCACAGATACCTCTCCACTGTGGTTGCACCTACAGTACGGCTATCTGCATCGTTGAGGCACGCAATCCACCCCAACACGGCAATGTCTGTGGTTCATGTGGGTGGCGTAATGTATTACTCACAAATTAAAATTGTAACCTATATGTGAATAAAATACGTTGCCATAGGTATCTTGTGTACGACATCTCACCTTAGCCCATCATCGTGTTAAGCAGTGTATAATATTGTCTCATTAGCATTCGTCCACCTGTTCCGTGACGAATAAAATGTTTTGCTCCACTACAACCTTATAGAAATGTTTCGGTCTCGGAGTCCTCGTCCTGTCGCGGAAAAACGAAAGTGAAGTGGGAGATCGCTTGCGCTCGACATGTCCATTAAGAAACGGCCCCGGCCTAATACGGGACCGCGCCCCTGGCAGCGAGCGCCTGCGCCGCCCCTCCTTTTATTGGCCGTCGTGCACAAACAGCGGCACTTATGAGCGCCCCCCCCCCCCACCGCGTGATTCCGTTGTGGATGCGGCGCGGCGCGGCCCCGTCTGCTCCCTTCCGCCGCCGCTTAATGAGTTTCCGATTGTCGCGCCGGCCGGCTGCGCATTCGGGCAGACGCGACGGCCGCGCAGTGCATAGCTTTATGAGCCACTCCACCGAGGACGCTTTCATTGCTCGAGGACTCGCCAGTTCATTAAGTGCTCCGTTTAGCCCGGGGGACATCGGCTCATATTACACTCACCATCGAGGAGCTGTCGACGGTAATAATTGAAAAACAAGGCGCGCCAGTGACGGGTCAACAATTTAGCACATCCGTAGTGAGGCCTCCCGTCTTAATGGGCCCATATCGAAATATTCTGGCTTGGCCCCTAGCTAATCAAATTGTCCGGTACTGAGTTTTATTGCACAGTGTCAATGAATTTTTGTTTTTTCTTTTTTGAATCTCTGCATTTGGATCTCATGATGGCAGTAGCCGAAACGTATCATGATATAATGCACATAAAAAAAAAAGTAAAGATGCTTTCTGCATCTACGATGCGGACTTTCTAAGGTACGAAGGACTTTCCAAAGTAAGTGTCGTGATGATCTTACACACGGAAATTTCATCCCCAAAAAGAAATACACAATGGCATCAGAAACTATAAGCCGCGGTGGAGCAGCCGAGCGGTCTAAAGCGTCTTGCTGCGGAGCGCGCGTTTGCTCGCCGTGGAGGTTCGAGTCCTCCCTGGGGCATGGGTGTGTGTGGTTTGTCCTTAGGTTAGTTTACCTAGGCTTAAGAAAATTCCTGTGCAGATTAAAATTGTGTGCCGGAACCGGGACTCGAACCTGAGACCTTTGCCTTTCGCGGGCAAGCGCACTACCGACTGTGCTATCCCGACACGACTCACGATGCCGCCTCACAACTTTACTTCCACCAGTACCTCGCCTCCTACGTTCCAAACTTCACAGAAGCTCTCCTGCGAACCATGCAAGACTGGCACTCCTGGAAGAAAGAATATGGTGGAGACATGGCTTAGCCACAGCCTAAGGGATGTTTCCAGAATGAAACTTTCACCCTGCAGCGGAGTGTGCGCTGATATGAAACTTCCTGGCGGATTAAAATTGTGTGCCGGATCCGGGACTCGAACCTGGGACCTTTGTGAGTCGTGAATCGTGTCGGGATAGCTCGGTCGGTAGAGCGCGTGTCCGCGAAAGGCAAAGGTCCCAGGTTCGAGTCCCGGATCCGGCACACAATTTTAATCTGCCAGGAAGTTTCATATCAGCGCACACTCCGCTGCAGAGTGAAAGTTTCATTCTAACGAACTGATGACCACGCAGTTTGGTTCGATAGATTTACAAACATTTAGAAACTATACGCCTTAGACTGTTTTTCGCAACTGACATTTAGTCTCCAAATAGGATACAGCCAAGATCAGTAAAATATAATTTTATACCGACAACCGGTTTAGATGGTCTCTGCCATCATCTTCTGGTCTATAAATGTTTACAAAGCCGTCATACGTGGATGAGCTATGTTACTGAAGTTAAAATGTACATGTCAGTGATATAGTGCATGCATGCATGCACTTTATTATCTTAAACAAAAAATCTTGACATCGCAAGATGACGGCTTTGTCAACATTTGTAGACAATAAGATGGTGGCAGAGACCATTGAAACTGGTCGGCGGAATAAAATTATACATTAGCGATCTTGGCATTATCCTTTTTGGAACCTCGCATAATATTCGAGCGCCTCCTTGCAGCATAAACACATAAAGTCCACTTTAAGTCGTTGAGGCTTTCAGTCCCGTTCCTCACAATCGGCTTTTAATAAAATTGAGTGCCTATGTTGTTCTAGCGCATATACTTTACGTGCCGCTGGTCTGTCTCTACAACTTGACAGACTATTTCTACTATCTTGTATTATGCGCAAGGATTGATCTCGAATGTTTTGTACCCTAAAACGGTTGGCTCTGCAGATGGAAGAAATCTACTGTGACACGCAGGCTAGTCATCAGAAAGCAGTGTATGTTTCAATCCAAGACAGGTAAGAGTTTTGTAACTCTGCTCAAAATGAACTAAACGACAACTCCTGTAAGTAGTACATGAAATAATTAAATGATCTCATTGGTTATTGGAATGTGGTTCTACTGAAAAGTAAAAATTTTGTTGATTATCGTTGAAAAACAGAAAAAGGCTAATAAATTTATAATAAATTAATTAAAAAATGTTCCAATATTTGCTAAGCTTAAGGGACTTAACTGCGGGGTCATCAGTCACTAAACTTACAAACTAACTTATACTAAAGACAACACAAACATCCATCCCCGAGGAAGGATTCAAACCCCCGACGGGGAACGGCCTCGCGTATCGTAGCATAGCACCTCTGAAATTCGAAACACTGTCTAAGCGAAATACATTTTTCTACCGGAAATCTTGTAAAAATAGGATAATGTGCAGAATTCCGAATAATATAAAAATAAATAAATACATAAAAAAACACACATTGTCCAACAATATAAAAGAAAACAGTAGTGAAAACAGAAATGAGTTTCTTTGAGATAATATAATGTTACGGTTGATGATTTTAAAGATTCAAATGTTTGTAAATCTATGAGACTTACCTTCTTTTGTTATCAGTTCCTAGGCTTACAAAGTACTTAACTAAGGCCTCAGGGAGGACTCGAACTTCGGATGGCAAGCAACCGCGCACTGCGCATCAAGGTGCTTCAGACCGCTCGGCCACTCCACCTCGGCAGATGATTTTATTTGAAAAAAAAAAAAAAAAAAAAAAAAAAAAAAAAAAAAAAAAAAAAAAGCAGCTTTCCTTAACCCTATCATGCATAGTGTAGCTGATCAGCTAGATACCTTATTTTTCCCCTTATCTCTCAAACTGTTCAAAATTTTACCACGAATTCACTTGTAGCTGCTTCTATACCTAGTGTAACAAATGCTAGTAGTAGCTCATCCTAGAAATTATAAATTTCAGAGTGCTACTGAATCAGTTCGCTGCATTGAGTTACGCCTAACACGTGCGTTTGTTTACTTCAATATTCCTCCTTTGCCATTTAAAAGAAATCAATCACGTACTACTGTTGCAACATGAGTTACTTTCTGGAAAGATTAGAGGCACAATAGTGACATTTACCTAAGAGAGCTGCTCAGATTTTCTCCCAGATCGTTTATGTAGATAAGGAACAATAGAGATTACCCTGTGGAACGCCGGATATCACATCCGTTGTAATCGGTGCTTACCCTCAATTTCTATAAGCTGTGTCCTCTCTGAACAGAAAGTCTCCTATCACAAAACTGTGGTGATATTCCATAACCACGCAATTTCATTAAAAAGTCGAAGAATAACTCGCTTCTGATTCTTGTCTGAAATGCGAATCACTGTTTAAGCAAAATACATTTTTCTATTGGAAATCTTGTAAAAACGGGATAATGTGCTCAATTGCGAGAATACACAAAAATAACTTCTTCCAACAATTTAAAAGAAAACTGTAGCAAAAGAAGAAATTTCTTTTCTTTTAGATTAGGTAGTTCTGTTACGGTTGGTGAGGAACGAGTCACCAGATGATTTTATTTGGGAAGGGGTGGCCAGAATATTTTCACTTGGAAGGAGGGTCACATATTCGAAAAAGTTAAAGAACACTTGTTTAATGGATATGATGTCATTAATTTGACAGAAGGGAAAAACCAGCTTTGCCTAAATCACTGGAGTAAAAGAGAGAGGGATTGCACGTGGGAAACTAACACTGTTGCCAAATCGTTTCGAAACACGTCCCTGCATGACGTGTAAAAAATCCCTGCGTTCACCATGGAAGTCCCTACGGAGCGAAGGACCAAATAATAATAATAATAAAAATATGCTGCATGCTCATAGCCCCCCAACCCCCACCCTGGATTCAAGCGCTAGCTTTTAAGCTCTGCTAAAGCTTGAAAATTGTTTAAAACCTAAACCGGTACCACCGAGACAACAAATAAACAGCTTTGGTCAACCATAATGGCATTCTCAGAAAGAAAGAAAAACAAAAAAATCGCACTGACGTGTTTTACGGCCCACTTTAGATTTGTAGTTTTATAAGTTTTTGCAAACATTTTGGACCAAAATAATAATCTAAATAATAATAAATTAATTAATAAGAGTGTCTGAAACCCTTTTAGGAAAAATAAATTTAGGTAGTGGCGGGTTTCGAACCACTGACCTTTCGCATCACAGACCATCACCTAGCCCACTACGCTACGGCTTTAAATAGAAACAGCAGTTCTTTAATCTTATACTATCGATGGACGTTGTTAACTGATGTTAATATGGCATTTGTAGACATTAGATTATCATTTATTGTACGAAGAACGATGTGTTTTTGTTAATTCCTCAGTGTGCCGTTGCTTTGAAATGACAACATGTAAGTTAGAATAAAAAAAATCATCAAATACGCGTGGAATGTCACGTGACATCTCCGAACGGCTGGTTTTCGTTAATTCAATGGAGGGTGTCAAATCTCCGTTATTTTTGCAAATATGTCTCAAACGATACGAGATATGAAAAAAACCATAAGGGAGCTAAGTTGTAGAGAATTTTCTCCTCTAACAATTAGGTTATTCAATTTTCGTGTCAGATGAACGGTTAGTTTGCAATTACAATTACATTACAAACGGATTTTTTTGGTTTTACTACCGTATTTTTGTCCGAAAAAATTTGAAAAAGGTAGGTTCTGGTCTCTGGCGGCGTACAATCATGTCTGTAAAACGTGGTGTTGATCGGTTGAACGGTTCGTCTTAAAACCAAGGAAACAGGGAACACGTTACGGACAGACAGACAGACAGACAGACATACATCCCAAAATCGCCGTCATTTTTGCAAATCTCTTAGAAACGCTACGAGATATACATAAGAGAGCAAAGTTGTAGAGAATTTTCTCCTCTAGAAATTCGGTTATTCAGTTTTCGTGTCAGATGAATAGTTAAGTCGTTATTTTCATTTAAATTTCGAGCTGTCAAAAGACGATCGCAATGACCCACGTTTAGTGTTACTACCATAACATAAAGTGGGCCAAAAAGAAAAATTACTTCCATTCTGCATCGTCCCTGAGAAAAGTCCCTACGTTTTGCAAAGAGATCGGAAATCCGCCCCTACTTCCATACAGTTTGGAAAAAAAAGAGTCAAACGTCCCTATGCCTAGGGATATATCTGTACGGTTGGCAGCGCTGCCACTAGTGCGTCATGAACAGCTGCTTTGCGACTGCCTACGGCGGCAGCCTTTAATGGCAAGGTGGCGCGCAGCCGCCCTCGCGCTACCAGTGGCCGTAGCCGCAAACCTCCGGCCTGCCCGCAGCGTTACCTGATAACCCCTCCCTCCCCCGCCAACTGCCCCCTCCCCCCCCCCCCTCTTCACCACTCAGCGACGTAACCCCGGCGCGGCTCCCTCTCAGATCCCCGTAATCCTCTCATTTACCCTGCGTTACCTCCCTAAACGAACAACATTCCCTCTTGCATTAATCGCGTTTGCGAGGGACGCGAAGTGCTTTTCCGTCCTCAAATGCAAATTTTAACCTCGTTAAGCTTCGGCCTCCCAAGTTTAGATTATCAATGGTTAATTAATCTTCAATTTATTCACTTTGTGTAATGAATTTAACACTCAATTTAGCGGTTATTAATCAAAGTTTTAATTAAGGTTATTATGGGCGCACTAATCGCGCACCACGGTTGATGTTGTTTGGTCTGCAATTAAAGCGGTGGGCGGAGAAGAGGCGGCGCCTGCGGAGGCGGTCATTATACGCGGAGGCCGGCTTGCTCTTGCCCTTGCTCTTGCGCTTGCTAGCGCTCTCGCTCCGTCTTGCCTTGCTGGGAAGGCAAGCTGACCCGACCGACACCACTTCACACCTCGCATTTCGTTTCTGAATGCACGTAGCGGTAATCCACTTCTACAGGTTAAACAGCTTATTTTGGCCAGCTGTTAGCAGAGAACGACTCGATTTAAAAATGCACAATAACGATTAACATCACTTCAAATACCAATGTTCCACTAATTCGCTACTACTAGTGAGATATTTCTCACACTATGCTTTATTTTTTCCTTTTTCTTTATTTCCTTATTTTTTATCTACTATTGTTTTAATGGAAAGTCACTATTGTGTTATTAAGTGAAATACAAGTGTTTCAAAATTAACCTACGTATTACAAAGTTATTATTTCGTCAAAACTATCGATCACTGCGCTTTGTCTCCGCTATAAGAGAAACGAATACATCTAGTTTATAGTTGCTGGTAGAACTTCCGGGTTATAAGGCAGTGGTCCATAAAACTTTTCAGTTTTTCCTAGCGTTTCGTCCAGAGCTGCGCCGCACATCTTCGGAGGTCTTCTTACTTTCGTTGAGTCTTGCCGACCTCCGAAGATGTCCGGCATAGCTCTGGATGAAACGTTAGGAAAAACTTAAAAGTTTTATGGACCACGGCCTTTATAACCCGGACGTTCTACCAGCAACTATGACATCCAGTGGTGAAAGCCTTCATTGCACATCTAGTTTATATTAACGTGAGACAGTAGGCCCTATACCGACAATGATAAATTAAGCAACTTCATGCCCCATTTTCTCAGAAATTCTGAACAGAATTGTATGAAATTTTCACTGAAAATTAAATGATTTTTGTGGAACTCATTGAACAGAAATCGTTGTGATATTGAAATTTAAAATATACTTATTAATTTAATTGCCATGCATTAAATTTTTTTGTGGAAAAACGTCATAAATATTTTTATTACAGCAGAATTACTGGTGCAGTGAACATGACTGAGGTTCTACAGCTGTAATGCAGTGTTGTTTACAATCTGTGAAATATTCATTAAAGTTTCTCTGGTAGTTTCTGAGAAAACAGTGCAAATGTTACAGAATTTATGGTTTCGAGAAAATGAGACAAAGTTCTACACATGTTTATTCTAGGAAAAATTTGCAGATCTGTCCGAAAGAAATGGTTAGAAGCGGCCTCCACCATAAGCAGGGTCCTCTTTATCTTTGGGTTCATTTGCCTGTTTCCTTTTCCTGCTTCTTGACTCCTTAGACATTGGAGAAGCAAGCAGAATCTGACTTGGCAATAAGCAAGCTGTCAAGATCTCTTAGAATAGTTACAGTATTCTGTCCAGGTCATATGCTTAACTGTTCTAGAACTTTTAGTCTGGCAATGTTTCCATTGGTGCGCGTTATCACAGCATCTGACACTCCTAGTTTGTATTCACAGACAATAGCAACCAAAGAGAGCCGTGTTTCCAAGAGAACTTTTGTTTACAAGCGCAGCTGCGGAAATTTGACTATCTAAATGCGCTCTAGTAGGTTAACCAACATATTTCTGTACAAAACACAAAAAACGCAACTCTCTAATTGAGAAGTGGCGGAGTTATAATCCTTTTTACAAAAAGGGGCGTAAATTATTACAGAGTAACATATGTCATAAATTAAAAAAAAAAAAAAAAAAAAAAAAAAAAAAAATAGTTGTTCCAATTGGTGGTAAGGAAGAAAAAATACTTATAAATGTTCACAAAAGAACATAGTATCTAATTATGCAAAAAATTAATTTCTTTTTTAAATTTCAGCCTTAATAGCCGCTACATGCCTGTTGTCCTCTGTTTTGCTTGGTAACCGTCATATGTTTAAAATGGCTAAACCGCAGGTGGAAAAATTTTGTGCTTTCTAGATGGCGAAGGGCCATTCCGTTATTACACTGCAAAGACGTTTCAGGTTGAGGTACCAAATTGATCTTCTGAGTGGATGGAACATACGCAGATGGTATCGACAGTTTGCAGTTACACGATATGTATTTACAGGAAAAAGTTCTGGCCGCCCTCGTGTTCCCGAAGAAAATGTTGCACGAATTCAAGTTGCTCTCCTTATGCAGCCCTTCAAAATCAAGCAGTAGGGAATTACAACTGCCTACAACAATAATTCGGCCTGTTTTGAGACGTCGGTTGGTTATGAAGCCGTACAAGTTACAGCTATGTCTTCCAGTGACTTCTTCCTTTGGGGTTTCGTTAAGGTACGCGTTTATATTCAACCACTCTCACAGAACCTGGAGGAGTTGAACAACCGGATCCGTACTGCCATAACATCAGTGACGAAGGACATACTTGCCCGAGTATGGGAGGAATTTGGGTATCGATGTGATATTGCCCGTGTCAGGGATGGAGGACATATTCAACATCAGTAAATTGAACTAGAGAGATTCGTAAATATGTGTGTAAAGTTTCATATTCGTATTTCTTAAAGTTTAATAAATGTATGCATTCCTAGTACTTATTCTTTTTGAACTCTCTGAAATATGTGACAACATCAACAAAAAAAATGTATTCTACTTTATTTTGGCGCTGTTTTTACTCGTGACACGCCGATGTTTCCGGCATCCTGCTAGTATGATGCAAGACCAATGGTTGAGATGTGAGTCCTGAACTATTAATAACAGCAAGATCTGATGTTCGCAGCCTAATTATGTTGAAACCAGTTTTCTCTTGAATGAAAATTTTCACTCTGCAGCGGAGTGTGCGCTGATATGAAACTTCCTGGCAGATCAATATTGTGTGCCGGAACCGGGACTCGAACCTGGGGACCTTTGCCTTTCGCGGGCTAGCGCTCTACCGACTGAGCTATCCCGACACGACTCACGATGCCGCCTCACAACTTCCGCCAGTACCTTGCCTCCTACTTTCCAAACTTCACAGAAGCTCTCCTGCGAAACATGCAAGACTAGCACTCCTGGAAGAAAGGATATGGTGGAGACATGGCTTAGCCATAGCCTAGGGATGTGAGTGAAAAGTTTCATTATGGAAACATCCCTAGGCTGTGACTAAGCCATGTCTCCACCATATCCTTTCTTCTAGGAGTGCTAGTCTTGCATGTTTCGCAGGTGAACTTCTGTGAATTTAGGAAAGTAGGAGGCGAGGTACTGGCGGAAGTTGTGAGGCGGCATCGTGAGTCGTGTCGGATAGCTCAGTCGGTAGAGCGCTTACCCGCGAAAGGCAAAGGTCCCAGGTTCGAGTCCCGGTTCCAGCGCACAATTCTAATCTGCCAGGAAGGTTCAGTTTTCTCTTGTTCTGGTCTCCGGTACGCAGACTGATGTGATGCAACTCTCCATGCCAACCTGTCCTGTGCAAGCCTCTTGGTCTGAGAATGTTTGTAAACCAAGACGACCAAACCGCTGAAGTGCTCTGCTTCTATATTTACACACTACTTAATCTAACTTACGATAAGGACAACCTACGGTTGGGGGTTCGAATCCGCCCTCGGGCATGGATATTTGTGACGTCCTAGTTCGTAAGTAGTTCATAAGTAGTTTGTAAGTTTAGGGACTGATGACCCCGTAGTTAAGTCCCATAAGCTGTACAAACATTTGAACATTTGATAAGGACAACACACCCATCCAACGGAAGCAGCCGAGCAGTCTATGACGTGGGCCCTCGGAGCAGTCATTCCCGTACAGCCTCAAAATTCAAATATGTGTCATATGCTATTCGACAACCATTTTTATCATATACTAGCGATTATGATACACTATCTTTCAGTAGTGTGCTATGAGATTGGTTTTGAAAGATGAAAAGAAATATAATACCTTCTGTAAACAAACATTTTTAATCAACATTCAAATAAAAAATGAAATTATGTGAAGAGCTTAATGATTTGCAATAAATAATATACATTATTCCTTATAGACTGCGTTGCAATATCTCAACCTGTATGGTGAGAGTAATGTCCAAATTCATTTTAATTTCATTTTACTGCTTCATGTATTTATTCTTATATTTCCTTATTCGTATGCTTATCCTTACAGAGAAAGAGCTGAAGACATTGTAGCACGCATAGACCAAAGATATAGACTGTGTTATCACGTTTCGCTGTATGTAACCTCCTTGCCATAGAGTCGCAAACGTCATTGCAGGCCTTCAGTCCGAATTTTCTTATAATTTGACGACTTTCAATCATCATATCTTCCACCCCGTTATAGCTATCGGCATGGAACTGCTGTGGTGTACAACGGCAGACTTCGGACAACAATTACACACAGACCATTTGTTAGCGTTTTGTAGTTTTCGCTGCAGAGCGAAATATGAACACACACACACGTAGAATTTTATATACACCGATAACTTTCCATCCCAATATACTCCACCCATTTATCATTATCAACCCTCAAGCAACAACACAACTAATAAAACCATTTTCAAAGAGTAAATATAATTTTCAAAGAGTAATTTTTGTTCCGCCTTTTGCGTTATCGCTATAAAACTGTGCCTAAAACGTTCCTCGGGTATAAATTAGTAACTGTACAAATATTTAAGTCTCTGCGTCTTGTCGTTCGGACGTGATAAGCGAACACCGAACAGACATTCACATTAATATATATAGATAAATAGCTATCCGATCGCCTTAAAACAGTGCGTAAAGCGTTCCCCGGGTATGCATTAGTAACTGCACAAATTTTTAGCTCTTTATGACTTGTGTTTCAGACGTGATAAACGTACACCGAACAGACATTCACATTTATAGATATAGATATAAATATGTTGTTAATTATACTTACTTTTCTCTAAATGTGCGATAAAATTTATACCTACACTTTTTCCAACATAGCCGCCCAAGATCGGCAACTTAAAATGAATCGAAATTAGTGGTACATTAGAACAACTATTAAACTCCTTTGCTGGCAACGTAGATAGCCCAGAAAATGTTTCAAGGGGTGTAGAGGGGAGCGAGAATTGCCTCTATTAAAGTAAGACAAACATCTTTCGTGCGGGAAGGAAAAGTAAACGCGACATTTTCAGAGAGAATTAATGGGGCTAGCAGACGACCGTAATTGCATTACCTAATCTAGAGTGCCGTCGCATGCTGGGAGCAAGACCTTTCAAACACACACACACACACACACACACACACACACACACACCAGCTACATGCACACCCAGCACGCAACACCCGGGCCACAGTCTGGACTAGATGCTGGGGCGATTGTAATTGCTGAGATAAGCGCCGCCGAGAAGGTCACGGCATAGCGCGGTGCGGGGGGTAGCAGACGCAGTCCTGTATCCGCGTGGCACTGCTCGCGTAATGGTGGATAAGATACATACAACGCCGGTCTCAACAGTTTCTTTTTTCCCAAATTGTCAAGAAATCACATGTATCAAGCTGAGTTCATCAGCTGGCATATGTAATATTTAAAAAAAAAAAAAAGTATGCAGCGTGTCCATAAATCTGAATTATAAGGAGTGATAACAGTGCTTGTAACCGTAGACACACTCAGTGTTTCCAGCGAGGAGTCGAGCAGTGTCTGCGTTATGATATCAAATCAAAAATTTGAAATTTTCATCATCAAACTATTTTTTGCCCGTCAACAAATGCAGCATCAATTTTGCAGCAAAACTTAATTCACCAAAGTGTGTATACATACACCGGAGACGCCTGGTGCCTCAATAAATGTAAGGGCATTAAAGCAATGTAAATGTATGGACACACTATTTTCTTATTAACTACTTGTTGAAAGATGTATGAGACTGGGGAAATACCCTCCCACTTCAAGAAGACTCTAGTAATTCCAAATCCTAAGAAGACAAATGTGAAAATTACAGAACTATCAGTTTAATAAGTGATAGTTGCAAAATTCACGAACTATTTACAGATCAGTGGAGAAACCAGTATAATCAGACCTTAGGGAGGATCAGTTTGGATTTAGAAGTGTAGGAACACGGGAGACACTACTCACGTTACGACTTATCTTAGCAGATATGTTAAGGAAAGATTAAGGAAAGACAAACCTAAGTTTATTTTAGCATTTGTAGATCTGGAGAAAGCTTTTGACAATATTGATTGGAATACACTTTTATATTCTGAAGGTAGCAGGGATAAAATTCTCCGAAATGATCCACGGGTTTTCGAAAGAATTCGAAATCCAATGCAGAGACGGAGCAGAGTATTTAATCCAGATCCAAGGAAGACTTTGTCGCGGTGGTATGGCCAAGCGCTATGAGACGCCCTGCTGCGGAGCACGCGTTAGCTCTGCGTCGGAGGTTCGAGTCCTCCCTCGGGCATGGGTGTGCGTGTTGTCTTTAGGGTAGTGAGTTCAAGTCTCATGTAAGTCTAAGGACTGATAACCTGAGTAGTTAAGTCCCAAAGTTATACAAACATTTGAAGACACTTCTAACACCTTCTTTAACAGGTAACCCACAGGTGACATGTGACTAAATGCTATGTAAAACCTAATAATAAAGTCTAAATTTAAAACCAATTTGTACAAAGTGGGACGATGTTTATAATAAAGTTCGAGATATGTGAACTAACTGCGATGTAAATGTTAATAGTAAAGTCTAAATTTCAAATCAACGTGTACTGACTACGACGACGTTTACAATGACGTCAGTGGCGGCTTGGAACCATACATTCTTAATTATCTCGCAAACGGCACGTTTGCGGACCCATGATTGCTGGGGCATTTTTGCTTCTGTTATCGTGAACTTTCAACCGTGTAAGTTTGCGCCATTCTTTTTTATACGCACTGTATAATGGCCATTCGCAGTCCTTACCGGTAATCATGTCGTCAAACAGAAAAGGAAATTTTATTTCTCAGAAATATTGTTTTATCACTGGACATGCATCTGCACTATGGGACGCGAGCTACTTAAAACAGTCTCGATGAAAACAAGTGATTGTTTGCATTCGACTACCTGAATGCAATCAGTCTCGTGGACACGCACGGCACATCACGCTCTTGCGGTGAAGTTTATTGGCACAACAAGCCGCGCTCGTAAAAAGCCGAATGAAATCAAATAGAGAGCAATCGGCAGCGATAGCTGTTCGATCCGTTTCCGTGTCGGGCGATGCTGCGCCCGGGGAAGCACAGTGGTGTGCAGACCGTGATTCGCGGTGGCCGGCGAGTGGGTGGGGTAGAGGGGCAGGGGGCAGGGGCAGCGCGCGTCGCAGCGGGACGCCCGCGGCGTGAGGCCGCCACAAAGGCAAAAAGCCGCCAGTGCCAGCGCCGGCCGCAGCGGGCAGCGCGGCACTGCGGTCGCCAGCGGGCCGTGCGGTCCGCAAAAAGCCGCGGCACACTCAAATTGGACTGCCTCTCCGGACGACAAGTGTCAATGTGTAGCGTCGCTCTTTTTGTTATTAATTTATTTGCAGGCGGCTCATCGGTCGCGGGTTAATTATTGCTGAGTCATGAAATGGCAGAAAACATTTAAGGGGATGATGTGCCCAATGTCTGTCACCCCAGAGCCGGGGAGTAGGGGTGAGGTGGGGGGAGAGAACCGTGCTCTGTGGCGGCAGAATTTGTGGGTGGCAAATTCCGGAATTTTTGTATAGTTCCGACAGGTTAAATTAAACAAGACTGTGAAAAGAGAAGTGGAAGTGTTTTGCATAAATGTAGAAATGTGAAGATTAGTTGGAAATCCAAATTGTTACAGATTGGTTTTATGTTTTTATGTTTGTTTGTAGAACTTATGGGACTTAAGTACGGGGTCATCAGTCCCTAAGCTTACAAACTACTTATGAACTACCTAATACCAAGGACGGCACAGCCGGCCGCGGTGGCCGAGGAGACTGAGGCGCTCCAGTCACGGTCAGCACGGCCACTACGGTCGGGGGTTCGAATCCCCCCTCGGGCATGGATATTTGTGCCGTCCTAGTTCGTAAGTAGTTCATAAGTAGTTTGTAAGTTTAGGGACTGATGATCCCGTAGTTAAGTCCCATAGACTATACAAACATTTGAACATTTTTTTGACGGCACAAATATCCATGCCCGATGGGGGGGGGGATTCGAACCCCCGACCGTAGTGGCCGTGCAGAACGTGACTGGAGTGCCTCAGTCCCCTCGGCCACCACGACCGGCTCTACAGATTGGTACACATTGATATAGACCAGGGCCGGCGCAAGCCCAAGTGCCGCCCCGTGCGAGCTGCAATTCCCGCCTCCCCCCTCCCCCCTCCACCTTTTTTTTCTGTTCTACTAAACGTTTGTGGAATTTTACTTACACAAATCTGTAGGAAATGTCAGCAGTCAATCGCAGTTTTCGTTTCTACTTTTCATATCTACCTAGGTTTCTGCCACTGAGTGGCATCGACGAGTACTAATGCTAGTGGAAATACAAGGGTCGTCCACAAAGTAAGTTCCATTTCTATTTCTATCCGCGGCAACTCTACGGTCACAGTTCCGGCAGTTACTCTGACTCAAGGAGAAGACATGTGCGCCGTATTCAGATTTTGGACAGTGAATGAACTCCTCAATCCTTTGTAATGATTTAATGTAATTTTTATTAAAAAAGGAAATATATATATATATATATATATATATATATATATATATATATATATATATATATATATATATATATATTTCGACTGTGGTTGCCCTGCATACAAAGTTTTATTAACAAATTGGCTACACGCAGTATCAAGCGGCAAAATGTCATACTAGAATAACGTTGTTCACCAACAACAATCTCACTTTGAGGATTGATACACAAAATACCTCGGGGAAGATCAGTTTGGATTTAGGAGAAATGTAGGAACACGGGAGGCAATACTCACATTACGACTTATCTTCGAACATTGCCTAAGGAAAGGGAAACCTACGTTTTTAGCGTTTGTTGATTTGAAGAAAGCTTTTGAAAATGTCGACTGGAATACACTCTTCCAAATTCTGAAGGTATCAGGGGTAAAATATAGGGAGCGAAGAGTTATATTCAACCTATACAAAAACCAGACAGAGGTTATTAGAGTCGAAGGGCAAGAAACTGACGCAGAGGTTGGGAAGAGAGTAAGACAGGGTTTCCACTATGTTGTTCAATGTGTACATTGAGCAGGCAGTGAAGGAATGGAAGGAGAAATATGGAGAGGGCATTAAAGTGCAGGGAGAAGAAATAAAAACATTGCGGTTTTCTGACGACATTGTAATTTTGTCAGAGACCGAAAAAGATCTGGAAGAGCAATTGAATGGGATGGACAGTGTCTTGAAAGGAAGACATAAGATGAACATTAACGAGATTAAAACGAAGGTAATGGAATGCAATGTCAGAAAATCAGGCGATGCTGAAGGAATTAGATTAGGTAATGAAACAATAAAAATAGTAGATGAATCTTGTTATTTGGGTAACAAGATAACTCCTGATGGCCGAAGTAAAGAAGATATAAAATGCAGAATGGCTATGGGAAGAAAAGCGTTTTTAAAGAAGCGAAACTTGTTAATATCCAATATTAATTTAAATGTTAGGAAGTCCTTTCTGAAAGCATTTGTCTGGAGTGTAGCGTTGTATGGGAGTGAAACGTGGACGATAAGGAGTTCAGATAAGAACATGATAGAAGCTTTTGAAATGTGGTGCTACAGACGAATGATGAAAATTATATGGGTAGATCACGTAACTAATGAGGAGGTGCTTAACCGAATCGGGGCGAAAAGGAGTTTCTGGCATATCCTGACTAAGAGAAGGGATAGACTGGTAGGACACATTCTGAGACATCAAGGAATTGTGAACTTAGCATTAGAAGGAAGCGTGTGGGGTAAAAATCGTAGAGGGAGACCGAGGGACGAATATAATAGGCAGATTACAAAAGATGCAGGTTGCCGAACGTATTCTCAGATAAAGAGACTTGCACAGGACCAGTGGCGTAACTAGGACTTGGCTTTGGGGGGGGGGGGGGGAATAGATCTGCTTGACGACCAAAATTTGTCAGTTTCCAGACAGACTACCATCTACCACTCCCGTTGAAGAAACTAATTCACTCCATTTCAATGAAAGCTTATGGTAAAACACCCAAAGTTTCAAATCTTTACCTTTACCAGATTGCTGTTATACGATTTCTTTTTCTTTTCTTTTTTTTTCTCTCTCTCTTTTTTCTTCTTTTCGGGTTCTGGGGGGGGGGGGGCTCTATCCCCCTCATCCCCCCCCCCATAGTTACGCCACTGCACAGGACATGGTAGCATGGAGAGTTGCATCAAACCAGTCTGCGGACTGAAGACCACAACAACAACACAAAATACAGTATAAATCACACTTTAATACGTTGTTGTTGAGGAGAAACACTGGAAATGAAAGGGATAATGCGACTGCAATGCAATTGTTAGTCGCACGTTGGGGGAAATTTACATGTCCGAAAAGAACAGAGACCATATCAGCAACTACTGGAAGCAACCCCCATTTTTACATGAAAAGCCTCTATCCACCAGGACAAGAAAATTTCATCTCGCCCCCACTATGCTGCAGAGTAGTAGCTGCGCGAAGAAAGCCGTTCCAGGCGGGATACAGAAGTTTTCACTGGGCTACAGAACCGCGACCAGCAAGCAGGCGGCCGCGGCGTGCTGCAGCAGCAGGCACACAAAAGACTGTGCGTGGGGGGCGTGCGCTACTTGTTGCCAGGCAGGCATTGTTGGGCCGTGTTTGTCGCCATTGTCGCGCACGCGTCCCGCGTAATTGCGGCGCCGCCAATGGCCGCCGGCGACGCTCTCCCCTCCGCCAGATGCGGCGCCCCGCCATGCTGCCTGCTGCCCTGTCCCTCTACCAGCCTCCATGCCGCAGCTGCTCAACACTTCTTCTACACAAAGCCTGTGTTACACCACAGTCCAAAGCCGCCCTCACACGGAACGTGGCGCGTGCCACACGTGCTTTCTACCGAGCTGCTGCGCGCTCTGAAATGGCCTGCTACATCCCACACAACGTGCTGCTCATCGTGGTTTGCGTCCGCGGCGCTCTCCAGCGACTGTTGCGGGCTGTATTTGGCGCGCAGATCAATGCGCTTACAATAATTTACTAGCACTACACACACCGGAGTGTAAAAGACGAAAACTAAGTTTATTATCGTTTTCCTAGTTAAGTGTACTTGTGCGTGTGTGTGTGTGTGTGTGTGTGTGTGTGTGTGCCGCGGTGGAGTAGCCGAGCGGTCTAAAGCGTCTCACTGTGGAGCGCGCGGTTGCTCGCCGTGGAAGTTCGAGTCCTCCCTGGGGCATGGATGTGTGTGTTTGTCCTTAGGTTAGTTTACCTAGGTTTAAGTAGTTTGTAAGCTACGGACTGATGACCACGCAGTTTCGTCCGATGGATTTACAAACATTTGATTTGTGTGGGTGTGTTTGTGTTTGGCTTAACTAGGAGAAAAGCAGAAATGAATGCGCTCTTCTTCTTCTGTACCTTTGCTTTTGTTCCGAAACGACGCGGTTTCCCATCTACAGCTACGTGGATACTCCGCAAATCACATTGAAGAGCATGGGTTCTTGGAACCATTTTTATGATATTTCCATTCTCTAATAGCTTTCTGTTTTCGATTTGATTTCTCTTATTTTATTTTGAGGATCATGTCTAGAGTTACGAGACGTCCTCTTTTACCCGGACTCTTTTTTGGACCCTAAAAAGGGCCCGGGCGGATTTTTAGCGAAATTGGGAAATGTCCTCTTTTTAAGTTATACGTCTGCTTCAATTAAAAATTGCAAAAATACAATCTTTCGAACTCTCGTAAATGCAAACTCTATAGAATTTAGCTTGTTTCCCAACGATGTAATATGTTTTTCTTGATTATCATCTTCTGATGTCGTCCGTGCGTCGAGTTCAACTTACGATTTCAGATAATTTGATATAATTAGGGTTGTAATTAGCGTGTAATGCAACTTACGAGGTGGCAAGATAAAGGCATTACATATGCAGAAATACAAGATAACTCATCTTCTAATAATTTCAAATTATAATCTTATGCTCATTTTTGTGTACCTCTAGAAATGTCCTCTTTTTTGAGCGCTGACATCCGGTAACCCTAATGATGTTTCCCTATGCAGGTGGTGTTAACAATATATGTTCGTATTCTGAAGAGAAAGTTGGTAAAAGAAATTTCGCAAATTGATCTCGCTGCAACAAATAACGCCTTTCTTTTAATGATTTCCACGCAAACTCGTGAATCTTTTCCAGGACAGTCTCCCCCTATATCGCGATAGTACAAACGAGCTGCCCTTTTTCTCTGAACTTTCTCTAAACGATCTGTCAGTCCCACTTGGGGAACCCACAATGCGCAACAATACTCCAAAATAGGACGCACAAGTGTAGTGTAGCCAGTTCCTTTGGTAGAACTGTTACATCTTATAAGTGTTCTAACAACGTAACTTAGTCTTTGGTTCGCTTTCCATACAATTTTCTAAGTGTACTTTGCAGTTTTGTTTGCCATTGTTACTCCTAGGTTTTTAATTGAATAAACGGCCTGCAGTTTTAACTAATTTATCGTGTAAATGAAGTTTTACGAGCTTATTTTATGGTCGTATGGATGACTTCACACTACTCATTATTAAGGATCAATTGCCATTTTTTTCAACATGCAGATATCTATCTCAGTCATTGTATAGTTGCTTTTGGTCTTCTGGTGACTTTATTAACCGATAAGTGATAGCATCACCGGCGAACAGCTTGAGAGAACTCAGGTTCTCTTCTAAATCCTTTACAAAAATAAGGAACAGTAGCGGCTCTATAACACTTCCCTTAGACAACGTCAGATGTCACTTCAGCTCCTAGATGACCTTCCGTTAGTTGCAACGTACTGTGTCCTGTCCGACAGGAAGTCACGAATCCAACCGCACAACTAAATGCTCTACATCCCACACCTGAACCTCAGGAGGAGGCGGCCAAGGCAGTTATTCTGTTTTGTGCGGTCTTGTCCGGGAAAATTGGACGCGGCTTAGGTAAACACCAAGTGAAAACTATCTTCCGTTCTCCAAGCAAACCAACAATCTTCTTGGTACTGTCAAGTGCGGTAGTGTAAACGTCGGTCAGATTATTCGTACCATTCTACATCTACGTGGGATACTCTGCAAATCACATTTAAATGCGTGGCAGAGGTTTCATCGGACTACGTTTATACTATCTATCTCCCATTCCATTCTCGAATAGCGCGCGGGAAGAAAGAACATCTGAATCTCTCCGCTCGAGTTCTGATTTCTCGTATTTTATTCTGATGATCTTTTCTACCTACGTAAGTGTGAGTCAACAATATACTCTCGCATTCGGAGGAAAATGTTAGAGATTGGAGTTTCGTAAGTAGACCTCGCCGCAGCGATAAAAGCCGTTGTTGTAATGATACCCAACCCAGATCCTGTATATTTTCCGTCCATTGAATAACGATGCCGAGAACATCAAAAGAACAGTAGAATGCAAAAGCCCAGTAAGTCGACAATCGCTGAACATTGCCTATCGAAACTCCGCAACGCCGGCCGCAGTGGCCGACGGGACTGCGGCTCGCCAGTCACGGTCTGCTCAGCCACTACGGTCGGGGGTTCGAATCCCCCCTCGGGCATGGATCTTTGCGCCGTCCTTAGTATTAGCTAGTTCATAAGTTTAGGGACTGATGACCCCGTAGTTAAGCCCCTTAATCTCAACATACATTTGAACATTTTTAACTCCGCAGCATGGATTATGGCTCAGACTTACAAATACTGGGACTATGTCAGCAAAAAAGCCATAGGGATCAGAGCAAGGGTAGAAAAAGGTACAGCCGTTAATAATCCGAAGATTGGTTTGAACTCCACAGTGCTTTACTAGGCATGATACTGTTTGGAGGTGGTATGCCGTCGTCTTCAAAATGTTCAAATGTTTGTATAGCTTATGGGACTTAACTACGGGGTCATCAGTCCCTAAACTTACAAACTACTTATGAAATACTTACGAACTAGAACGGCACAAATATCCATGCCCGAGGGGGGATTCGAACCCCCGACCGTAGTGGCCGTGCTGACCGTGACTGGAGCGCCACCGCGGCCGGCCCGTCGTCTTCCTAAGACCTTCGAACTAACTTACCCAGCGACTTATAGGGGGGTCTACAATTTAACGTGGGTACCGAACCACTGTGCTACTAGATATTTTTCACATAAACAACACTGCTAGATGTGAAGAAAGGGGAAAGTGACAGATAAAAATCCCAGGACCTGGCGGGGATCGAGCCGGCAATTTTTGGATTTGGAGTCTAGCACTCTATCACTGTACTATCGAGTCGCACCAGAGCCACAACTAAATTGTGACAGCGATTATGTCCTTAGCAAGCCGCGGGAATTCGCAAATATCTGGATTACGAAGAAGAAGGAAATATCCCAGAGTGTACCGACTTCGGGGCTGAGGGAAGAACGACGAGAGCCGGCCGCGGTGGCCGAGGGGACTAAGACGCTCCAGTCACGGTCTGCGCGGCCACTACGGTCGGAGGGTTAGAATCCCCCCTCGGGCATGATATTTGTGCCGTCCTAGTTCGTAAGTAGTTCATAAGTAGTTTGTAAGTTTAGGGACGGATGACCCCGTAGTTAAGTCCCATAGACTATACAAACATTTGAATTTTTGAAGAACGACGAGAACGGTGCTGTCAGACCCTCCTGGACATGGAGACCTAGGACGCAGCGCCCAGATGGCGGCACGGACGCTGGACATGGAGCGTGCGCCGCGCGCGGAGCGTGTACTCATACTGAACACCTGACGGGGGATTGGGAGGGGTGTTGCCAAGTTAGTGGTTTTCCCATTAAATTACGTGGTTTTGAGTACCTGTCTAATGGGCAATTTTTTATTTAATCCAGAACTAGTTTTCGAGCCACTGTAGGCTCATCTTCAGAGGGTACTTTACAGGTAAGAGTAGGTATATGCTGTCATGGTGGTTCTGGTAACATAACTGAACTTTAGTAAGCGAGAACAGAACAAACCGGAATTAAACGTATTGTAATTTTATGAATATACTGTGTTCTTATTGTAGGTGTACGTGTAACAAAGTTATGCATTGGGCACTGACGTTTCTTACACATGAGAGCATTTTTGCTACACTTAGCGTTACACATTTATGAAATATAAACAATGAATGTGGTGCAAAGAGGATGGCTGTGGTAGATGTTGCACTTCAGTAATTAATGTTCTTTGCTTTGAGACATTCTGAATGTATAAAGAGTATGTAACGGATTAAAATTATATTTTACACATTATATTGAATTTTGCTAGTATCTAGTTACATTCATAATGAAACAAGGAAGATACATTAACAAATATAAAATAAATATGAAAGGGTGAAATATTTGCAGCATTTAAGTTCGACGAAAAAGTGCATTTGCATTTAGTCATAATAGCTTATATCACTACCATTTCAATAGCCAACATTAGACTAAGTAAATTTCGCCTGTCTTCATTGTTCACAGAACGCGCTAAACAACGACAGCAAAATGCGACATATATGCCGATCCAGCATTTCTCACAAAGGGAAAGGGCTAAAATAATTACGGTTTCAAATTACGACGACGGTGTCAAGAAAATAAGGGACCTATTCCCGTCCGCACAAAAATTTTGGGTCCTTGGGTCACACAAGGAGAAAGAGGGGACAGCACCTCTTTTTTTTTTTTTTTTTTTTTTTTTTTTTTTTTTTTTTTTTTTTTTTCTCCATTGGGCTTAATGATAGGATTGCATTTTAAGTGGTGAGGTGGGATTGATGCATTGTTGCGTAAGATACCGATAGAGGTCGGGCCTGGATTAGCATGTTTAGGGTGATGCCAACGTCAGGAAACAATGTATTTTTTATTTTATTTATTGCAAACTATGCACTTGACAACACTGACGATTTTTTCTTAGTCTCTTCTGAAGAAAAACAATAATTGCTCAAAACTGTTAAGGAAATAAAATTTCGACATGCAAATGCACATTTTCGCTTAAAAAATACTCTTTTATCTTTAAACGCAAGGGATAAATTGAATTGTCTCATATTTTTGGTTACTCAATAAACTCAGTACTTGAAATAATAGCAATCTAGTGGTTTTGTTAAGAATACGAATAAAATCTAGTGGTTTATGGTGGTTTGTAATAAGCTTTTTAGTGGGAAATCCCATTTCACTGTTGGCAACACTGGGAAGGCGTGGATTGTGATGTATATATACCTGGCGCCGGCCACAACAGCAGCGCATCTGATAATAATTTCGTGTGGCTCATTGGCCTGGTGCAAGTCTTTCAATTGGACGCCACTTCGGCGACTTGCGTGTCCCTAGCCTACTCCAGTTATCCAACTGGGGAAAGGGGACCTATGGCTTAACGTGGAATCCGAACCACGTGTCGTTTCTGGCGACTCCTCACATCGTTGAGAGGTGAAGGCTGGGTTTAAGTGCATACTGAAAAAAAAATCATATTCCGACCGGGTCTCGAATCCGCTACCCTTCGGTTTCCAGTCGAGCACTTTACCCCAAGACCACCGGGCGCGACTGCGCACCTGATGATGGCAAAGTGCCGGCCGCGGTGGCCGAGGCGGGTCTCTACAGGCATTGCGACTCCATCTGCGTCAGGCAGCCGCTCGTGTAACAGCTTTGTACGCAATGCCACGCCGCCGTTTTTACCGTCGTCGCCGGGCTGTATTGCCTATTCACAATAGCATTCGTCCTATTGATGTTACTCCTGCATAGAAGAAGGGTAATGGTCCAGTTTTGCACAATGTTAGGACCACGGCTCAGACAGCTGTTTTGGATGGTCCTATTATGTTTTGTGGTTGTCGACTTTATATGTCTGCTTCTTTAACTGAAGTAGTTGGTGGTTCTGGCTGGCTTACTGTTGCTATTGTGAGGGTGAGTCACGGTCTGCACGGCCACTACGGTCGGGGGTTCGAATCCCCTTCGGGCATGGATATTTCTGCCGTCCTTAGTATTAGCTAGTTTGTACGTAGTTTGTAAGTTTAGGGACTGATGACCCGTAGTTAAGTCGCATAATCTATACCAACATTTGAACATTTCTAGACTGAATCTATCCCTCTGAAGCGGATGTGCGCTGATATGAAACTTCCTGGCAGATTGAAATTGTGTGCCGAAACCGGGACTCGAATCCGGGACCTTTGCCTTTCGCGGGCAAGCGCTCTACCGACTGTGCTATCCCGACACGACTCACGATGCCGCCTCACAACTTCACTTCCGCCAGTATCTCGCCTCCTACTATTCCAAAACTCACAGAAGTTCTCCTGCGAACCATGCAAGACTAGCACTCCTGGACGAAAGTATATGGTGAAGACATGGCTTAGCCGCAGCCTAAGGGATGTTTCCAGAATGAATCTTTCACTCTGCAGTGGAGTGTGCGCTGATATGAAACTTCCTGGCAGATTAAAATTGTGTGATGGAACCGGGACTCCAAGCTGGGCTGCCTTTCGCGGGCAAGCGCACTACCGACTGTGCTATCCCGACACGACTCACGATGCCGCCTCACAACTTAACTTCCGCCAGTATCTCGCCTCCTACTTTCCAAATTTCACAGAAGCTCTTCTGCGAAACATGCAAGGTTCCGGCACAGAATTTTAATCTGCCAGGAAGTTTCATATCAGCGCACACTCCGCTGCAGAGTGAAAGTTTCATTCTCGAAACATCCCTTAGGCTGTGGCTAAGCCATGTCTCCACCATATCCTTTCTTCCAGGAGTGTTACTCTTGCATGGTTCGCAGGAGAGCTTCTGTGAAGTTTGGAAAGTAGGAGGCGAGGTACTGGCGGAAGTGAAGTTGTGAGGCGGCATCGTGAGTCGTGTCGGGATAGTACAGTAGGTATTGCGCTTGCCCGCGAAAGGCAAAGGTCCCAGGTTCGAGTCCCGGTTCCGGCAAACAATTTTAATCTGCCAGGAAGTTTCATTTGAACATTTGATGGCAAAGTGGTCGATTGCCTGTGCACACTCATACAGGCTGTTCAGCCGAGCTTTACCTCGTGGCGTGGCGAGCTTCTTGCGCCTAATTTGGTCGGTGCTGGGCTGCCCCGGCAGGCCTGCGGGCCAGGTGCGGCGTGGGCCCGGTGCTTCCCACGGGTCGCCGCCGGCGCACATAATAGGCGCAACCCGAGCCGCTCTGCGTAAGGCTAGCCGGGCCGCGAGGGAAAATTAACTCGATCCCTGGTGACGAGCCGCGCGCCGGAAATTCCTACAATCAGCTGCCGGCCTTCCGCACCCCCTCCCCCCCCGTAGGGCTTATTACCTGCTGCAAACCCCCTCCCCCACCCCCGCAACTCGTTCGGCACGTTATTGACTCTCGTTGAGCGACCACTGCGGTAACGCATACCCGCGGTTACCCCACACAGATCTGGTAATTTTTTTTTCAATTTTGTGTCGAGCTACAGCACTTGCTCGCTCGCTCCGGGAATTGAATAAAAAAGAAATAAAAATAAAAACATAAAACACGAAATGTATTTCCACCATACAGTTCGCAGGGACACTACATCTACGTGCTAACTTCACAATTTACTTTGCGTTGCACAGACCCGGCCCTAGCTTGCGCAGGGCTTTGTACAAAACTTCTACACGGAGCTGTCCAGCATGTCCCTCCTATACCCGCCCCGTCCAGCATCTAATACAGAGGTGGGCACAAATCGGCTCAATGAGCAGCGCTCCGGCTCAGGGCGGAAAAAGAGCAGCGTTCGCGCTCGGCTGGTAGTTATCCTAGTTGCCGCTAGAGGTCTGCATGCTTGCTGGCGCACGTAGTTCGCTCTTATCTTTATAAGATATTTGCCGGCTCGACTGCACGCGCTGGACATTTCAGAGAAGAGTTTCCATTATTATGTTTATAGTGACTTACTTATAAACATAATAGCATTTTTCAGGAGATACCCGTAGCAGTGGAATCTATTCAGTTGAGTTAGATACTAAACAGTTTGCACTATTATCTTTATAAATTATTTTACAACGCACTCAGCCAGGTGCATTTCTATGGCTACGTTAGCGCGTTGGCTGCGCATAACGGCATCTAGTCTTTTCAGCAGGAACTACGTGATGGACGCCAGCTGCTCGCGGCTCTGCTCCCGCTCAGGCAGGCGGCTCCGAGAGCACGGCTCGCTCATTGCCCACCTTTGATCTAATATATAAAGCAGAGTGTCCATATGTTTGTACGTGTTGCATACAAATCTACAGTTCTGTTCCAATCTTTATGAAATTTTGTACACGTAAGCTTCAATCCCTAAGGACGGCTCGCCGTAAGTGTAAGAATCACGTACGATACATAGTTCACGAGATATGACGTCATAAATAATGATATGCTGGAAAAACTGCTGCATTACGCGACAATGCTGTTCATTTTCTCCTAAACCATTGGACAAATTTCAACCAAATTTGATACACACATTCCTTAGCGCGAGCTAACAATTTCTGCAGTGTTAAGAATCACACACAGCACATGGTTCAGAAGATATGAAGTCATAAACAATAGGAACCACAAAAAACTTCCACATAATGCGGCGAGACTATAAATTCGCTTTATGAGACTGTGAGTACTTAGCGAGTTGCAACGAACTTTAAACATAATTTCAAGCCTTTATTAAACTTTTTGTCACTGACAACCATAGCAAAATGATGAAAGGAAAAAAAGTTTCTCGCTTACTACTTTCCCGCTGTTTATGGAGTAAAACTGCGGCATTCGGTATGACGTTACAATTTATAATTTGTACACTGCAAAATGTAGCCGCGGGAAATTTACAGACAGTATACACACGCATACTTTAATTTACCTTCTAAATTGTATCACAGTAAGACACGTAGTTCATGAGATATGAGCACATAAACAGTAACGTTCCGCTGTTCATGGACTAAAACTAAGGCATTTGGTATGACGTTACAATTTATAATTTGTATACTACAAACTGTAGCCGCAGGAAATTTTACAAATAGTATACTCGTATTTAGTTGAGTGTACCTTCTAAATTGTACCACAGTACGACATGTAGTTTATGAGATATGAGCAGATAAACAGTAACGTTGATGGAAAACCGACCCATCACGCACCAAGTTTTAATCTATTACTTCTTTACTACTAATTGTATTCCCAAGAGATTTTACAGACATACAGCCTTTATACGCCTGAAAAATGGAAGGAATAAATAAAGAAATACCCGGGCAACGCCGGGTTTTCAGCTAGTATGTTATACAACTCCGTCATGCTCGAAAGAATTTTAAGTTTTGTCATTAGTATACTACTAATATATGAAAAGACTTACTTCAGCAGATCTACTGATACGATAGGAAAATAATTAAACTGAGAAGCAATCTTAATAAGTATCGCAATTAGTAAAATGTTAATAATAAAAATAGCTATCGGATCAAAATACTTGCAGCAGGCGATCGAACCCCCTTGGGGATATCCCGGCCTATAAAAGCCACAGGATCATTTCATTTCCAATCTCCGGAAATTAGCATGTCGCTACGTCATAGCGGTTACGAATGGGAGTTCGGCGCTGATATAATGAGGCACAGCAGACAGCCGTGCCAGCTATGAATCTTCTCTACGTCTTCTATTAACCCTGCCTGGTACGCATCCCACACTGACGAGCAATACTCAAGCGCTGGCCGAACGAGAGTTTTGTAACCTGCTTCCTTTGTTGACGGACTGTACTTCCTGAGGATTCTTCAAATGAACCTAAGTATGGCATCTGCCTTACCCACCGCTGTTTTTATATGGTCGTTCCACTTTACACAGCCACTTCTATCTACTTCCAGATATTTTATGAAACGCCGGCCACGGTGGCCGAGGGGACTGACGCGCTTCAGTCACGGTCTGCACGGCCACTGCGGTCGGGGGTTCGAATCCCCCCTCGGGAATGGATATTTGTGCCGTCCTTAGTCTTAGTTAGTTCATAAGTAGTTTGTAAGTTTAGGGACTGATAACCCCGTAGTTAAGTCCCATAGACTTTACAAACATTTGAATTTTTATTTTTTTTATTTTTTTTTTTTTTTTTTATTTTTTTATGAAACTCTTCCAGAGTTTGTCCTGCAAGTGCGTGGATGTATAATAAAGGATATTTCTTTTCACGTAGAACTTCTACGTATTTATCTTGAGGGTAAATCTCCATTCCCTGTACCATGCGTCAATACGCTACATATACTCCTGCATTTCACTACCCTATTCCTGTGTTGCGACTTCTCGATAATCTAGAGGATCATCCGCAAATGGCCTCAATGAACTTCCAATGTGATCAACGAAGTCATTTATACCAATTGTAAAAAGCAACGGTCATATAACACTCTCTTGGGGGACTCCTGAGACCACTTTAACGTTTGAAGAAGTTAGAGTTTATCACTACCCTTGAAACATGCATTTATGTATTAAGAATTACATTTCGTAATTTTCTTAAAATAAATATCAGCATTATTGAGTAAGTGGAGTCCAGGTTGTTCCAATGTCCACTAGCACTACTGTGAGGACTATTTTTATTTTATTATTATTTTTTTTAATTGATGAATTTGAAGTAACCATTTAGCACAGATACGGTGTGGAAAAGTTACTAGTGCGAATAATAGTAACATTATAAAAGTGATTACTGTGATTGCACGCTTTCTCGACATATATGTGCCATGAAATCTTCACGTGTTATCAGCGAATTGGCGACGTAGTCTAGATACAAAGTTTCAATGGGTTTCGTATCCATAATATTTTCCTGAAGAAAAATATGTATATATTTAAATACATCATATAGTATGATGTCAGCTACAAAAAAATAAAATTCTTTGTTATCCGTAAAAGAACCGCTTTAGTAAAAATAAAAAATAAACATTCTATGGTCCCTGTTTGAATAATTATTTCTCTGTCACAGAGCCAGGTCCATCTCCTTCAACCACTGACCAGCGCTCTCACTAATTACAATTAGCTCAGCTGATATACCACCTGGAAAATGGCGTAGTGGACACTCAGATAGGTTGTGGTTTATAGTTTGAATATCCGCCTCACCTTCACAGGGTTGATTATTTTCTTGTCCCCACCGAAATTTCCAGTAATTGCACCGGTCAACACCAGTACGGAACCGGTTTAGTAAAGCCCATACCCTCCTGGAGATACTCATTTCTTGTAGCTCCTTCTTGTGTTGCTTTTCTCACTGTATTTGTCCCAAACTTTCATCCAGCTTGACTTCTGCGAGAAATCACTATCAAGTAGCTAGAAGGGTGTTTGTAGAGGTGGTTTGCGGGACTTCAAGTGGATATATGGTAGGAGGTCTTGCAGGAAGGGTAGATTAGGAGCGGCCATAATCTTATTCAATTTTTTCACTAGGGCTTCTTTGCGCCTGACATCAGGAGGAGCAATACTGCACAGTACTGGAGGGGTCTGGCCATTAAAGTGCCACTGATCACCATCATTGACCTGTTTAGTTGCGCATCGACTTCTTTCACATGAGTCCTGTTTAGCCAGACAGGAGCACAGTATTTCTACATCTACATCTACATGGGATACTCCACGAATCACATTTAAGTGCCTGGCAGAGGGTACATCGAACCACCGTTATACTATTTTACCTCCCATTCCATTCTCGAATAGCGGGCGGGAAGAATGAACACCTGAATCTACCCGTTCGGGCTCTGATTTCTCGTATTTTATTCGGATGATCATTTCTACCTATGTAAGTGGGAGTCAACAATATATTTTCGCATTCGGAGGAGAATGTTGGCGATTGTATTTTCGTAAGTAGCCTACGCCGCAGCGATAAGCGCCGTTGTTGTAATGATTCCCATCCCACATCCTGTATCATTTCCGTAACGCTGTCTCCCCTGTATCGTGACAGTACAAAACGAGTTGCCCTTCTTTGGACTCTTTCGATATCCTCCGTCAAACCCACCTGATAAGGATCCCACACGGGCAGCGATACTCCATAAAAGGACTGACAAGCGTAGTGTATGCTGTTATTCACCAGCAGAGTAGACTAAAGTTTTCAAGTGTTTGTATAGTCTATGGGACTTAACTACGGGGTCATCAGTCCCTAAACTTACAAACTACTTATGAACTAACTAAGACTAAGGACGGCACAAATATCCATGCCCGAGGGGGTATTCGAACCCCCGACCGTAGTGGCCGTGCAGACCGTGACTGAAGCGCCTCAATCCCCGCGGCCACCGCGGCCGGTTTAGACTAAAGATAAAGCAGTTGTTCGCAAAACCTTTACTGCATTGAAACGTTGCATCTGGACGACGACGCCAATCGGCTGATAACCCGTGAAGATTTCCTTGCACAAAAGTGATTGTTAAATGACTAAATAAGTTCGAAGAGTGTGAAATTTTTTGTAGAACATTTTATTGGGGCGTCTCGCTGACGGGTGCTGCAGTGCGTGAGCGGGGCGTTAAGTGCGCAGCCTGGCCCCCTGGCGCTCCCGGTCATCGTCGAACCAATGTGCGCGGTCTTTGTCTAAGTGATAATAACCAGCGCGCAGCCCCAAAGCCGGCACATCTTTTTTAATTGCCGCCGTTTGACAGCGCAGTTAATTTGGAAGCCGGCGGTCGAAAGGGAGGGGTGGCGGTGGGTAGGGGAGGGTGGGGGGAGGATGAGGGTGAGGGAGGGGTTGAGGGGAGGTTGACGCGTCGTGACGTCAGCCGGCACAGCCGCCGCGACGCATATCGAACGCGGGCGCGGCGCGTGCTTGTTTTGCTGCACTTCTGCAGGCCACACCTGTACCCACATCAAAAGCGGCATCGGCCTGCCGACCCCTCCTTAATTGAGTCGATGTATTGCCGCCTCGAAACTCAACCTCCGTCCATCCCCCCTCCCCCTCACCCGCCTTTCCCTTTTGGACGCAGTGCGCCGCGCAGTTTATTTAAAGCTTACACGCCGCGCCGGTCCTCTTAAGAGGGGCACTAACGTCACCTGGGCGAAGGCTCTTCCCAACCCTTGCTGCAGAATCGCTCCCCGCCAGTTACTGACCCTCTGTCCCCCCTCCCTCCTCCCTTTTTTTTATCTTCGTGCCTCACCTCGTCTCCGCACAAAAAGAGGAGGGAGAGGACGCCTTGCGCACAATATAATCTACCCCCGGCGTGGCACTCTCTCCGGCAAACAGCGCGACACAAAGGAGTAATGATGTCCGGGATGATAGCGTAATGGGCGGCTGTCCGCCCGCGGCCGTCCGCGCCGCTGAGGTCCCCTCGCGTGGCCCGGGGCTAATAACTCTCCCATTGACGGCTAATGAAGACCTTGGGCGCCAATATGGCAGCGGACGCGAGGTGGCGCGACTCCATTTCACGGGCGATAAGCCGCGGGCCGCGACGCCAACCCGTCCCCCGCCGGCAGCCGGAATTAAAAGCGCCGTCGTCCGCATGACGTCCCGTAACGCGATAAAGCCGGCCCACTGCGCGATTGTAGTCCAGTCCGGCGCAGCCGGCCCCGCCCGATGTTATTCTTCCGCATCGGGGGGCGAGGAGCGTGCACAGTAACTACCATTATCCTGTTATAATTCGCCATAATGGCATTCTTAATCATGAGAAAATTGGTGTTGCAGCTGACAGAGTTTGCTGTCCTACTTTATCTTCTGGTGCTATCAAGATGATAGGGGAGCTGATCTATTGTAAAAAAAAAGATATAAAAAAGCCAAGATCGCTGATCATCAATTTTTATTTACGACGACCGGTTTCGTTGAACTATGTCAGCATCATCTGGTCAAATAAAATATTTTACTATTGTCACTCACTGTGATAATCATATTTTACTATAATGACATAGTGCGCTCCAGTCACGGTCTGCACGGCCACTACGCTCGGGGGTTCGAATCCCCCCTCGGGCATGGATATTTGTGCCGTCCTTAGTCTTAGTTAGTTCATAAGTAGTTTGTAAGTTTAGGGACTGATGACCCCGTAGTTAAGTCTCATATGCTTAACAAATATTTGAACATTTTTTAAAAATATTTTATTTGACCAGATGATGCTGACATAGTTCAGCGAAACTAGTCGTCGTAAATAAAAATCGATGATCAGCGATCTTGGCTTTTTCATATATTTTTACAATATCATAATTGGATCGTCTCCTAGAACGTAAACCAACTCAACTGATCTATTGTGATCGAAAAATATGGAAGAAACTGCATTGTTACGTAACAGGCCCCAATCGCAGGAACTATCTTACACACAGGCACAAATACAGGGTACAGAGAAAAAAGCAATCTGACAATGTCAGTTCATAAGCTTGAAAGCCACTTCCTAAATACTTTCTAAAGGTTTTGACGTTACTTCCTTCTTCTTAGCATAAATTCTGAGTAATGATCCAAGTTCCAGGTAACACATGAAGTTGTACTTATCTTTTACACTCAGAGTTTATGTCCTCGCTGCATTTAGGGTGCTGGTGTATATTTTTGAAATAAAGAAAGAACTGCCGACCGCGGTGGCCGAGGAGACTGAGGCGCTCCAGTCACGGTCTGCACGGCCACTACGGTCGGGGATTCGAATCCCCCCTCGGGCATGGATATTTGTGCCGTCCTAGTTCGTAAGTAGTTCATAAGTAGTTTGTAAGTTTAGGGACTGATGACCCCGTAGTTGGGTCCCATAGACTATACCAACATTTGAACATTTGAAAGAAAGAACTGCCACAGTTCATTTTATAATCTAATCACCCATAACACTCTCCTTACAATAAGTCTTATTGAAGTCTTTCCATCGGTGGTGGAAACGGGACAGCGGCTGGTCAAGAGTCTGAAGAAACTGAGGTACCAACAGCCGTAAGTATAATGAAATATTTATTCTATTACAACCAGTTTCGGCATTTCACTATGCCATCTTCAGGTCCCTACATCGGAGCATGATATCCAAAAGTAGGGATACTAAACTGGATTCGTTGATTTCATCTGGAAAAACAATCAAAAAATGTAGGGTAACGTCTAAACCGTGTATAAGTAGCAATTCATGTCTATGTACGTACCTCTTGGTAATAGAATAAATATTTCATTATACTTACGGCTGCTGGTACCTCAGTTCCTTCAGACTCCTTACAATGTTCCGTATAATTCAAAATCTCTCGAACACAAATGACTTTTTTCAGAAGCACCAACATAAGATTAGAAACTGAATCACGAACTAGGAAACCCAACTGGAACTCCAACTCGCATTCGCCTTTTTAAGTGCTTTGTGGCACCGCTATAAATAGATCTTTTAACAATTGCAATTACGAATATATTGTTTACGATATTAACATTAATCGAATTACAGTTAACAATTGTAACATTAAATGATTTTACATACGCCAAATATTAGAATAGACAAAGCTGAGATCACGTATAGAGATAACTTAACAGTTTCTTTGCATTAAATCTCACAAATACGAATACATACATCACTTAACAATGTGAAATAGTTATTAATGGTTACTTAATTACACAGATGGAATTTACTGTTCCTAAAATTTCCATAGCATCTATATACAGGGAGTAATTACTACCAAGTGTCAAAATTGACAATACTTTTGTTATTCACGAAATATTACACAGTTTCGTATAGTTCAGATTGCGTTATACATTGCTTTATTTATGTATTTATACTTGTTTCACTGATATTCGGATTGGTAATTCTTTAAAGGATATTTACAGACATAAATCAGTCATTCCAGACCTCAGTCTCTTTCCTATATTCGTTAATTCAATGTTGAATTTTCTGGAAAGCAAAGCGTAGTTTAACACGTTATTTTATTAACTAACCATCAAAGTTCCCCCAAATTACTCAATCTGACACCTACACACTGTTTATCGAACTGTACACTCACATTACTTTTTATGTCACCGTTTAAACAGTTCATTACGAAATCATACACAGATAATAATTGTCATGTCACTAATTAGCACGCTAAAGATCAAGTAGTTTGTCTACGTGTTTTGTTCTTTTATATTAAATTACGCGATACCCTGTCTCTAAGGAGCTGAATGTGATAGTTCCACTGGCATCGAGTGGTTTCATGAGTTGTGGTATCTTCGGCTACAGCTACTTTGCAACTTTATGAAAAAGGACGACCGGTTTTGTGACCTGTAGTCACACCATCAGGCTTAAGACTTAAAACATTATTCAAGCGGCACCATGATCTTTAAGCTATCCTCTGATTACTAATTTTTTTTCTCTCTCTCTCACTCTTTTTTAAGAGCGAAAACAAGAAGAGACACTTCATGCTACAGACCACGCCCGTGAAATATTTACATATAAAGTGTCCATGTGTTTGTGTTGCATACAAATCTACAGTTTTTCTCTAATCTGTATGAAACTTTGCACACGGAAGCTTAAATCCATGAGGACGATCGCCGTAATTGTAAGAATCACGTACGACACACAGTTCACGAGATATGACGTCATAAACAATGAGATGCGAGAAAAACTGCTGCATCACGCGACACTGTTGCACATTTCCTCCTAAACCACTGAAAAGATTTAAACCAAATTTGATAAATATATTCCTTATCGTGAGGTAACAGTTGCTGCACGGTATCACACACGACACATGATCCCGGAGATATGACGTCATAAACAATAGGAATCGCAAAAGAACTACCACATAGTGCAACGATACTTAATTCATTCACTGTATGGGAATGAGAGTACTTAGCAACTTGCGACAAACTTAAAAGATAATTTGAAACCTTAATTATATTTTTTCTCGGTGACAACCACAGCAAAATGATGAAATGAGTAAAATTTTTCGGTTACTACTTTTCCTTTGTTCATGGACTAAGAAATTCTAGCTGCAGGAAATTTTGCAGGCAATATACACACATATAGCTGAATCCATCATCTAAATTGTATTACAGTACGACACGTAGTTCATATGAGCAAATAAACAGTAACGTTCATGGAAAACCGCCCCATCATGCACCAAGTTTTATCCTGTTACTTCTTTACTACTAATTGTATTCGGAACAGATTTTACAGACATACAGTACTTATACAAATGAATATATACCTGAACAATTATACAACTGTACAACAAATAACTCAATTAATATGAGATTTATAGAATATGTGTCATGTGTATTTTGATTACTATCTTTCTTTGTTTGGACACTGCCATATAATTTTGTATATCATGCAAGACAGCCTTATTTCTTATATATTCTCCGAGAAATATTGCATGTTTTTAGAAAAAACGAGATGGACAGAGAGAGAAGGGACAAGAGAAGTACTGCCTCAAGGCAATAAGTAACAACGCCGGGTTTTCAGCTAGAATGTATATAAAACGAAGCCTGTCAGACCTAATACGTGGCTACCACGGCGGTGCTCCTTCCACAACGATTCACAATCAGTCACTGTTTTTGACCTGACTGACTTCATTTAACATCTTTCTTTGACGATTGGGGTCTATACCATGAAGTTTTCTTAACACAGTCGTTTTAGGAATCGGGAGATATTTTAAAGATCATGATCCTCTTAAACCTGGTAATTCGACTGCAGCTCACGAAATCGGTCATACTTTTTAATAAATTTGCATTCTACATCTGCATTAATACTCTGCATCTCATATTCAAGTGAATGACAGAGGTTTCATCGTACCATTTATATTTTATTATTTAATTTTCGAATAGCGCGCTGGAAAGAGGAACACCTTCATATTTTCGTTTCAGATCTGATTTCTCTTATTTTATGACGATGTTCTTATCTCAATCTGAAGATGGGTCCTAAAAACATGAAAATCGAGTGAATAACCTAATGTCCAGAAAAGCTAAATGACGAGGAAATACCTTCAAGAAGTTCCTATAAGGATTAATATAAATTATGCATAAGTAATTTTTTTAATTTAAACCATTGCCAAAAGAAAATCCAAGCATGAGGAAATTTAGTACTCACATTGTGCAAATATTTTAATAAACACGTCTGTAGAGTAGACAGAAGCGCAAAAAATGGTACAAGAACTTCCAAAGCAACAAACACGACAGTCTGGGGATACAAGTAACAGAAATTTTACAAAGAAACTTAAGTTTACCTCTTCTCATTTAAAGAAAAAACTTAGAGTTGCGACAACATCAACCAATGCTTCCGAAGAATGTTTAGTTCAGTGTCGTGGATGTAATGAGGTGTATAAAGACCCTAAATCAGAAGACTAGGTATAGTGTTATTGATGGTGGCACAAAGACTGCTCAAAATGCGAAGGAGAGAAGGCCATGTCATCCTATAGCAATGGCGCCAATGGATACAGAATGGAGTGGAATGTATTCACCACACCACGCACCAAGTCGTTGTCGGGTTTCTTAACTAGGACCCTAAATCAGAAGACTGGGTATAGTGTTATTGATGGTGGCACAAAGACTGCTCAAAATGCGGAGGAGAGAAGGCCATGTCATCCTATAGCAGTGGCGCAGTGGATACAGAATGGAGTGGAATGTATTCACCACACCACGCACCAAGTCGTTGTCGGGTTTCTTAACTAGGACCCTAAATCAGAAGTTGTTGAAATCGTCCAGTATATGGACAGTGAGCATCAGTTGTGTGTAACAATTATATATGAAGTAGCATAACTTTATTTTGTAAAAGAGTCATATTTTAAATAATATTCATCTGAAATTATAGTGAAAAACATTGTTTATTACCTTCTAAGAACTGAATAATAAATGAGTCAATAATGTAACTCTTTGAAAAGAGTTTATTTTTATCACTTACCTAGCAGGTTTTATGTTTTATGAATTATTGAGTGTTAAATGGTTCTGATTTGCAAAACGTGGTGATTGCCATCCGCCATGTTCAAAACCCGTTAATTACACACAAACTAAAGAAAAAGTAAATGAAAGTTGCGATAGAACGAAGTAAATGACAAAGGAAATATGTGGAGTCAGTTTGACTCCATGTCTTTGGTTATGTAACACAAATTCACGTCAAATTCTGTGGTTACGGGTTAAAGCTTATTTTCTTTCTTGTCTGATTATGGCCACATTTGTTCTCCATTTGGTTACGTTGCAAATTGCCTTAAAAAGATATTACTCCAAAATAAATGGGGTGGTTAGTAAAAAAAAAAAAAAAAGGGGGGGGGGACAATAGGCGTCCTGTATTTACTTTGTCGGGACAACGGGACAGGCTAAACAAGGGACGATCCCGTAAAATACGAGACGTCTGGTCAGCCTCCACTAGATGCCATTTCTTGGCCGTGCACAAGTCGTCGATACGACAAGGTGTAGACGGCTGTTGGGAGTTGGCTACCGCTGCGCCCGCCTCGCTCCTCTCGAGCTCCCCACCCCCGCGGCCGTGTGCTGGAAGGCGGCCGGCGTATCCTTGCAGGCTGGAGGCTGCTAATTAATTTGTCGTCGTCAGTCATTTCGCCGGCGATTACTCCTGCCAGCGCCAAGGCGGGTGCGTTCAGCCGCAGCCGCCGGCGCCGCCCGCCGACTAATTGAAATTGGAATTACCACGACGTTAGTAGTGCGCAAGCGTTGAATTAACAGTCCCATTAAAGACGGCCTAGTGTTGGCACACGGAACTACGCGAACTCATTAAAGAGCCGCTTTTGTCTGCCGCTCATAATGAGCTGTTAGTAGAGATTAGCTCCGAAACGAGCTTTATTTGCCAGGAAATTTCTAACTGACATCCTTGTTTATACGGCGTGGAGATTATGGAAGCCGGGTGGCGTAATCAACGCACTGTGTGGCGGGAGACGGGGTGGAAAGCGGTGAAATGGGGGCCAAAAGGGTGGTTAGCATCTGGCTGGAGATGAAGAGGGTGCAGGTGACGAGACGTCTGCGGGGTGGAGCGTTGCAAGCGGAGGTACAGTGAGTGGCTGCCTCACAGGCCCAAAAGCCGCTGCTTACTTAAACGTAGTGAAAGGGCTGGTGCAAAACAGACCATGCTATTAATATGCTCTTATTTAAAACGTAAATTCTTGACATATACTGTCCGAAATAAAAATTTCTTCTCTTTGAAACTGAATATGTAGATGTTATGATTTCATTTTAAAAAGATAAAGGAGTCAAGAATGCGAAAGTTGGTTTGAACACTACAATTATTTACTACGCATGGTCCCGTTTGGAGATGATTTGATTTACAGATCAATAATTCAAGTGGTACCGAGGTTCCAGGTGCAGATCCATACTGAAAAACCCATATTAGTACGTGGTGTACTGGCGGCAATGCAGACGCTGGTTCTAGCACCTAATCGACCATGCAGATAGCGGACACTGTCTCATGAAAACAGCGTTCAAATTCGATTTATGAATTCGAAACAACTGCACAGTCTTCCCTTAAACTCACATACATGGTTGGCGTTAACCCGGTCTCGGTGTGCAGTTGTTATGTCAACGCCGGCCGCGGTGGACGAGGGGACTGAGGCGCTCCAGTCACGGTCTGCTCGGCCACTACGGTCGGGGGTTCGAATCCCCCCTCGGGCATGGGTATTTGTGCCGTCCTAGTTCGTAAGTAGTTCATAAGTAGTTTGTAAGTTTAGGGACTGATGATCCCGTAGTTAAGTCCCATAGACTATACAAACATTTGAACATTTTTTTGTTATGTCAACGCCCCGAAACGGTAAAATTTTTTAATATTTCGAATACGTAAAATCACAGCCGTTAATGTCCTCTAATGTTGTCTGCTATTTCGGACAATTCCGAAAGAACAGAAACCATATAGATAATTGTAAAATATGCCACCAACAGGCAATTGACAATTTCAATGCGGACGCATTCAAACGATCGATCCGCTGCGGCCGCGGCGGAGCGGCCGAGCGCATTGAGGCGCTTTGCTACGATGCGCGAGGCCGTTCCCCATCGAGGGTTCGAATCCCCCCCTCGGGCATGAATGTTTGTGCCGTCTTTAGTATAAGTTAGTTCATAAGTAGTTTGTAAGTGTAGGGACTGATGACCCCGCAGTTAAGTCCCATATGCTTAACAAACATTTCAACATTTTTGATCCCTTGCGGGAATTCAGTATAGGCTGCGAGGAAGAGGAATCAGTGGGTAGGGGGCTAGAAGTTGAGGATTTGGGTTGGAAGGGAAACGTGCATGGATAGCCTAATTGGTTTATACGACAGCTGGCAAGAAGTCGGAAAATCGGGTTCGAATCCCGGCCCAGCACAAATTTTCAACTTCGCCGCTGAATTTATGTCAACGCCCCGGAACGGACGAGATGTTTAAATTTTTCGAATTTATAAAATTACGTGCGTTAATATCAACAAATAGTATGTGTTATTTCGGACATGTCCGAAGGAGCCGACACTATGTCAATAATTAAAAAAATATATTTGAAATTTATAATGAAAGTAGTAAAATATTTATTTAACAGCAAGCTGTGAAGGAAATTGTTTTGGAATATTGTCGAATTACCGCCAGAGAAGTTGCTGAGGATGTCGGCATATCGGACGGTTAGTGTAATGCAAATTTTTCTGATGTTTATGGCATGAGGCATGTGTCAGCGAAATTTGTTTTGAAACTTCTCAATTTTGTTGCTAAGAACCGTCGCATGAACATCGCTCAGGAGCTCTTGAATGACGTCAAGGATTTGTTTAAAATGGTGTTAAATGTGACGAGAAATGAGTTTACGGTTATGACGTCGAAAGGAAAACCCAATCGTCACCATGGAAGCATCCCGAAAAGCCAAGATCCAGAAAATCACGCCAAGTTCGATGAAATATCCAAGTTTTGTCCACATTTTTTAATTACCGTGGCGTAAAGCATCATAACGTTTTGTCTGAAGGTCGTACGGTCAATAAAGAGTATTACTTTGGCGTTATCCGCCGTGTGCGGGAAGCAAAATGCAAAAAGCATCCGGAATAGTGGAGAAACAATTCATTGTTTTTGCAAGTAAGAGATTTTTCAGCCGAAAACTACGCGACAATCATGTGTCAAACTACCATATTTGCCGGATAAAAAGCCCCCTGCGACGTTTTCCTGTTCCCAAAATTGAGAGAGACCTAGGAAATGGCAAATACGAGGCGCGTCCAGAAAGTAAGTTCCGTTTCAATTTATCTCCGCTGCGACGATGCGATTGCAGTTCCGCACATGCGCTGTTCACATGTATCAAGAAGAAGAACGTGCGCCATTTGGAGATCGCTGTCAGTTACGTACACTTTGTTGTGCTTGTTTGAAATGTCGGCGTTGATTGATAATCCCGCCACTTGTGAAATCAGGTCGGTGATTCGGTTTCTGAATGCGAGTAAAGTGAAACCTAGTGAAATTTATCGGCAAGTTTGCGATGTTTAAGGACCAAATGCGATGAGTGATTCGATGTGAGAAGGTGAGTCCGACAGTTCAATGGCGGGCGATGAAGAACGAAGTGGCCGTCCATCTTTGGTTACAGAAGAACTGGTTCAAGCGATTGATGACAAGATCCAGGAAAACCGTAGGTTTACAATTAGTGCTCTCGCTATGGACGATGAGCTGAAAGAAACTGTTTCCATCTGGTTGAAGACACAGGCAGCAGATTTCTATGAAGAAGGTATACAAAACCAGGTGCCACGCTATGACAAATGCCTGCAAAATTTCGGCAGTTATGTGGAAAAGTATTTTAAGAGTTGTAGAATTTTGTGCAATAAAAATTTCTTCTGTTTCTGTGTGCAATTTCATTTTATTACCAAACGGAACTTACTTTCTGGACGCGACTCGTATTTACAACGCTCGACGAAATAAAAACAGCATCGCTGGAAGTACTCATGGGTGTACGAGATTGTGCTTACGAGGGATCCGCACAAGTGTTTCAGATCTGATTATTTTATAGGGAAAAACATGAATATTTAGGAATGAACAAATATTTTTTTCTTAAAAATATAAAGTCACCTTACTTTTTGAACACACCTCGGACGTTGACTGGAGGGGTGAGGACGAATCCAAATACCGTCTCGCTGGTGAGTGACTGAGTGGCGAATGAAAGGCGAGTGTGCCTATCAGTGATCAGTGGTGGGAGGCGCGGCGAGCGCGGGCCCGGACAAAGATGTGGCGGGGCGGCTGTATTGATTGGGTTATCGGCTCCTCTCCTCCCGGCCCTCCCGCGGGGCTTCATTTCCGGAGCAGGCGCCTTCCGTCTTGCTGACAGCCCACCAGGCGACCGCCCGCTTCCTCGCCAGCGCTCTGCTTATTGGATCTCCTGCCAACACACACAAAGTGCTGCCCGCTCTGCAAATTGTTTTATGGCTACCGTCGCTGCTGGCGAACGTTGTCAGCAGTTGGTGGCCTGCTGCGTAACCAAATTCCCTAAGAATTCAACACCGAATGGGGTACATCGACGGGCCCTCTTCGTAGGTCGCGTAGCCTGGGTAACGCTGAGATTAACCCCAGAAGCAGAGCCTTGCGCCACTAGAGAATAACACTTGATTAAACAAAGAGCTGATGTCGCGGTGGAATGGCCTAGCACTCTAAAGCGCCTTGCTGCGGAGCGCGCGGTTGCTCCCCGTCGGAGGTTCGAGTCCTGCTCAGGCTTTCGCACGCGCCGGCGCGCGGGCACTTGTGTGTGTGTGTGTGTGTGTGTGTGTGTGTTTGTTTGTTTTGTCCTTGGACTAGTTTAAGGGGTAATGTGTGCAAAACTGACAAAAACTTCAAGTTTTTATTTAGGATGCCTTTAATAGTGAAATTTATTGACAACTACTTCCCAAAGTTTCTCCTTTCGAAATCGCACGGGAAGTAAGAAAAAATGCCTCCTATGCCTCCTGTCGCAACTACTCCACCGCGGCTGGCAAGCATATCTTCGAACCAAACGACAAGAAGCTGTAATGTATAACTCTAGTATTTTCCTGCGATCACTGGACAGCTTATTATCGATACGTGTGCCCGGTGGAATTGTTTGTTTTCATTTGTCTTCTAAAACCATAAATGGCTCATTGAAACAAATTTGTGACTGTCATATGGTATCAAGTGTGTTGGTGTGCGAAAGGAGGGAAAAATTTGCTGTGTGGGATACGGAAATAAACAATGAAGCACTGGCTGCAGGCACAGAGGGATAACAATTCCTCCACCAACAAGAAAAGAATTCCTGAATGTATCATTAATGCTATCAAGCCTACGTTTGGGTTCCTGATAACTCCTACTAAGTAAGCGTGTCCACAGTTAAACACACAATCCGAATGCGTCTCTGAATGCAATGGCCCAAGACAAGATTGTCATAACCTACAGTTCTCAAACTTGCTACTTTTGATGCTGTGATTGTTTGTAATAGTAGAAAAGGAGGAACAGGGAAAGTGTTACTGCGTTTGGCCTTCAGGGATGGTGCATTCACTCTACCCATTTTCAATGAATTGACTGTCATCATTTGGCAAGACGCGAAATGTCAATGCAATGTTCAATGTTCAATTGTTTGTTAAGCTTATGGGACTTAACTACGGGGTTATCAGTCCCTAAACTTACAAACTACTTATGAACTAAGGACAGCACAAACATCCATGCCCGAGGAGGGATTCGAACCCCCGACCGTAGTGGCCGTGCAGACCGTGACTGGAGTGCCTCAGTCCCCTCGGCCACCGCGGCCGGCATGTCAATGCAGGACCTTGTAAAAGAAACATGCAAAACAATAGTAGTTACAGGATATTTCTTGAGAACAGAGAAGTTCCTGGATACGGTACAGGAACATTCTAAGAAGGTATAATTAAAGTAATATGACTTTAATCTTTAAATTCATTTTTTCAGAAATTGACAAACTGATTTTGTGGAAACAAAAATTAAAATTTTCTAAAATTATATGATAATTGATTAATAACTTTTTGCTTGCCATTTCTTAGTAGGAAAATAAATTTTTGGTGTAAGGAAAACAGTATGAAAGCATTACAAAAAACTTGCCCTGTAGCTGCGCAGATGGCGCAGTAGGAAACGGGATCCTGGATTTGGCGGGGGCTCCATTGTAAACAGACAACGCGCCTTAGGGGGCTGCTTTGTGGAAGCTGCAGCCCGCGTTAAAACCTGCGTCTCACGTAACTTGTGAGCTACAGGTTACGAGGGTGCAAACGATAATAGTAGCAGGTCACGTCAGTACGATTACAGTCATCTGCTTCTCGCTAGAGGACCCAACAAGAAAGAAGTGCAAAATAAATAAGCTAAACCATTCTACTGCCATAAGTTATTTTCATAAAGCAAAAGAGGTTACAAGTGTAACATACCAGACAGTGTCCCTATTAAATTAAGAATGTAAAGTAAGGAACATGTGTCATGTGTGAAATGCGTGTCAGTTTCCTTATAACCTATTCGGCATTATTAGTTTTAAAAATGTTGTTAATGAGATTTGTGCTCCCTCGTTTCCCTCTTCCGTGATAACAAACGATACAGGTCGGCATGAGGCAGTGAACTCAACCGGCTGCCCCTGCAGAACAACCGTGAAGTTGGTGATTTTAAACGTAGCTTGTCGACTGCAGCAATTGTAGGTTTACAAATATTTGACAAACTTCAGCCCAACCAGTTGCAAAATTTTATAAAATACCATGATCTAGATTTCGGCACTATCTGAAGGTGCCTTCATCAGAAGAATAAAAATTACAACATAAGACGTGCAATTACGAGCAGTGTGCTCAAGTCAAACTTATAAAATTATGCAACATGCTAGCAAGTCAAAATAAAATAAAGTCAAGTTGACCAGTGCGACAAGATTCTCATGTGGGTGCTGACTGAGCCCCCTGCCTTAAACATTTCACTGAAACCAATTGTTCTCTCATACAATAATTTCGAAATTTATGAACCAATATTCGAACATGAGATACCACTTGTTGAAAATAATAAGAAATTATATAAAATGACAAAGTTTGCTAATCACAGCATAGTTTTCAGATGCATGGCCATGCGTGTGGCTTTGGGTTCTTACTGGCTGACGAAAATATTTCCATTTACGTGATGCCAAATAATTGACTATTTTGTTGCATCCATAGTTAGTATCAGCAAACAATAGGAAATTAAGGCAAGACAGAAAGGCAAAGGCATTCTGGTTAGAATAAACCAACTAAGCTCTCTTTCCTAAATGAACGTGTAAACTATTAAAAGGAAGATCATTCCCCTTACTTATTTACTCCAATACCCGTAGTAAGAAGTAGTCATGGTGAAATAGTAATGCCCACTTCAGTCTTTTGTCATGTAAATTATGACGTTATTTAGAATGGAAAAGCTTATAATATTTTCCTCCGAATGCGAACATATTTTGTTAGCACCCACTTGCACAGGAAGATCGATAACGGAAAGAGGTGTTCCTTCTCCCGCGCGCTACTGGAGAATGGAAAATATTCTGAAACCAGTTCGAAGAACACTCTGACAAACACTTAAATGTAATTTGAAAAGTAAATTTGTAGGTCTAGATGTAAAAATTAATTTAATGCTACTATCGGATTTTAGTATAAATGCTTATCAAATGATGTATCTGTCTCAATTTTAATGTCGTGCAAGTTGTACTAAGTAGGACGTAAGGAAGTTATTAGTATAGTTATATGATTTTATTGTTATTTCGTTTAAAGTCATAGGCGTATATATGGGGTGACGGGCAACTGAAGACTTTTGTTGTCAATATTTCATGTCTATGCAGTAATGCAGAATCGTTGTTCAGTATTTCGTACAGGAAAAAAGAAACAAAACAAGGAAAAATTATTTCATTTTAATATACAGTGGGTCCTGAACATAAGGAAGATGCAAACGCACAAAATCTTTCACTTTATCCATGACATTTCAAATACATTATAGGAAGGAAGCTTGGGTTATAACGTCCCGTCGACAGCTTAGTCATTAGAGACTGAGCTCACGCTCGGATTTTTTGTTAAGGATGTGGAAGGAAATCGGCCGACCTCATTCAAAGGAACTATACCGGCATTTGCTTAGAGTAATTCAGGGAAATGACGGAAAATCTGAATCTTGATGGGCGGAGGTGGATTTGAATTTACCGCTGCGCCTCCTCGCTCGATTATACATGGTCGGACTTCATCAGTGTAGAGTGATTTAAAAATATTTGTCATTGAACGTAAATATCGTCATTGTTTAGTTAGAATTAGTTTTGGCGTTGTTTATTGAGATTAAAACTCTCGGTGTAATGCAGACCAGATTCCGTAATTTTAATTCTACCATGAAGTTCAAAAATGAAAGGAAACTCACACCCACCTCTGCTGAGAATGGACTAGTCATATCAAGAGACACTGTTCTTTCACTGAATATTTCAGACATATCATACCAGTTAATTATATAAAATATGTTTGATCTCATGATGTAGTCCGCCGTTGCTGTGCTGCGACTTGAAGACTGCTGACGTGATATAAAATATAACTTTTAAATGAAACCACTCGCACGACGTATGGTCAAATGTTTGTAAACCTAAAGTATCAAGCTGCTGAGTTTATCGGTCACTGCACTCGCAAAGTACTTAAACTAAATTATGTTAAGGACAACACACACACTTTCATTCGATAATGACCTTGGTATAATATTTTGAGGTAACTCTTCAAGTCAAGCACAAGTTTTCAGAGTCCATAAGCTTAAACTGACTACAATGCGAAAAGGACTGTTAAGTAAATATAATATTTACGGTAAATATTTTATCTTGGCAGTGAGTCGTTCTCAAAACCTGTCGTGCTAAGCATGAAAACATACGTAACTCGTGCATTGTTTCATGATTTGATCAATGGCAATTAAGTCAAAATGTTGCGATGTACTGTCCCTTAAATTTAAAAAAAAAATTGCCGGAAGTTCACACTTGCTATTTTCAACGAATAGGCAGTGAACGATAATGCTCACAAAAGACTGCGTATGTAGTGGCTTAGCTCTTGGGAGCAAGGTTCTTAAACGCTTTGGAATAGGTAAGAAGCATTTGCCCTGTCTCGGTTCAGACTAGTCGGAATTGGTTAATTCGAACATTTGACAGCTAGTCAGATTCCATTGTAATTGCGAAAAAAAATGTTCAAATGTTTGTAAATCTATCGGATCAAACTGCGTGGTCATCAGTCCATAGCTTACAAACTACGCCGGCCACGGTGGCTGAGGGGACTAAGGTGCTCCAGTCATGGTCTGCACGGCCACTACGGTCGGAGGTTCGAATCCCCCTTCGGGCATGGATATTTGTATCGTCTTTAGTATAAGGTAGTTGATAAGTAGTTTGTAAGTTTAGGGACTGATGACCCCGTAGTTAAGTCCCATAAGCTTAACAAACATTTGCACATTTACAAACTACTTAAACTAAGGTAAACTAACCTAAGGACGAACACAAACACCCATGCCCCAGGGAGGACTCTAACCTCCAGGGCTAGGGCTGGGCAAATGATACCCGCGTTCGAACATGTTCGGGATTTCCCGATACAGCGGAGAACTCGATACAGTATCGAACTGTTCGAATTCTCAGATAATAAATGACTGGCGCTGCTTATCTGTCAACGATACGCGGGAAATTTTGAAGTCAGCGAGCTATCGCTTTGCTCAGAACTAATTTCATAGGAATTACATGTAAACTAAAAGAAGGGCAACAGTATGAAAAACTGTATATTTTGTTTAAAACAGTGCATACGTGACGTGTCTGGTGTCACTGCAAGATATGATCCTTGACAAACAAAATATCTGCTACTAGAACAGAACTACTGCACCTCATTACTGATGGCTAAGATTCAAAGGCAAAAAAATGTGAATCCGTCATAAGTAGAAATTACATTTAATGTGATTATAAGCGATAGATTGCAAATGACCATTCCATTTCCTGTTAATACGGTACAGTAACAGATTAAAATGTTACCACCTTTAAATCGCCTTGAAAACAAGATTAAAAGAGACGAAATAGGGAAAACATAAGAAATTTAATACCCAATAACGGAAATAGAGGGCAGCACTATAATTTTTAATCGTTTACTTATAGCCTGTATTCGCTGCTGTTTTTACTTATGACCTGCTCCCTAGAAGCTACTATATTCACACTTATTAATCCTCATAGTACATTAATGACACCCTATCTTCTTTATAAATCGTATACTGCACAGCCCAGAAAAGATTTACGAATATCATCCTTGTAAGTCGTAGAGATAGTACCTCCTGACATTGCTAGATAGCGTCATGATCGAAAGTTCGAACATTTCCAGAGATTTCCCGAACTGCGACGTAAATTGTTCGAACAGTTCGAGTCATGTTCAAACCCAGCTCTATCCACGGCGAGCAACCGCGTGCTCCGCAGCGAGGCATGTGATAAGTGAGACTGAACAGTTCAAATTTCTAGGTGTTCATATAGACAGTAAGCTGACATGGAAAGCCTATGTTCAGAATCTTGTTCCAAAAATAAATTCTGCTATATTTACCATTAGAACAATATCTGAGATAAGTGATTTTTCAACACGAAAAGTAGTCTATCACGCTTACTTTCACTCACTTATGACGTACGGCATTGTTTTTTGAGGTAACTCGCCTGATGCAAAAAGGATATTTCTGGCTCAAAAACGGGCGGTTCGAGCAATATCTAGTGTAAGTTCGGGAACGTCATGTCGACCCCTTTTCAGTAGTCTGTGAATTTTTACTCTGGCGTCACAATACGTTTTTTCTTTAATGTCCTTTGTTGTTAATAATATCAGCTTATTCCCACGAGTTAGTAGCTTTCACTCGGTGAATACTAGACAGAAGTCGAATCTACAATTGCATCACACCACCTTAACACTTGTGCAGAATGGGGTGCAATATTCTATGGCATCCATTTTCTATAAGCTGCCACAAGAACTAAAGAATCTTACCACTAATCCACACGCTTTCAAATCTAAATTGAAGAGTTACCTCATGGCTTACTCCTTTTATTCTGTCGAGGAACTCCTAGAAAATTTAAACAATTAAGCTAATTCATTTTTTCTTTATTGATTCTTTTCACTTTGTCTTAAGATTGTCGTGTGCAAAGGACTACTTAAAAATTTTCTATTACCATTCTTGTGTAACAATTAATGTATTGACTTGTTCCATGACCGTGGAGTTTCACTCCTCAATTGGGTTTCTATGGAACAGAAAAAAACCAATAAATAAATAAATAAAGACCGCTCGGCTACTCCTCCGCGGCATTGTAATTGCGCGAAATTGCCATATGAATGTTTCGACGGTTATGACCGCAACTCCAACGAACCTAAATCTTTCCAATCTTTCTTTCCCAAATCCATTCGATAATTTACAGTTGGTCTATTTTTTTTAGAGATTTAAGAAAGAATTTTAGCCGGTACGCTAATAGCCAGTTTGAATTTTAGGCGGTACGCCGTCGCCCCGTACGGGCCCAAGTAGAGCTCTGGTTTCCCATGAAGAAACTTGCAAACAGACAAGTTTCGCGGACAATACACCGCTTAAGGCTAGTTTACACGGCGACAGTACGTTTCATGAAATTGCGCTACTGGCAAATGCGCATGCGCGGCAGAGGTTTGCGCAACTCGTTGGCGAAACTAAACAGTTTCGGCACCTTCCAACTTTGGCGAAACTGATTGCGCGTGTTTTTAGGTTAGGTTATAACCAATACAGAAATAATTCGGTTTTCGAGCATATATACGATGTATTGCTGTTTGTGCGATTTCAACGATGAAAATCTTAGGAATAAGCAGCGGCGTGTTGGTGCTCATCAAGAAATTATTCGTGAATTAAATATTGATGGGGTGACGGTTAGAGAACTGCAGACTAAAATACATTTAATTCCAAATACCTATACAAACGAACTATGGCAATTGTGGATTTGGGAACACGGTACAGGTACTGTAAAGACGAATATCTATACGACAAGAAACGTAATGCAATGAAATTAATTTTAGTTCTGGTAACAATGCTTCACGCTTAACAGTATCTGGTTTCTTTATTGCATTAATAATTCTGTTTAAAAGGAACGTGAACTGCTCTGGTGACATTCTAAAAATAACTTCTAGGGTCTTCAACCACAATTTCTTGCAGCAAGTTCGCTGAGCAACCGAGCTGACGTCTTATTTTAATCCCACACGAACCTTAAACACGTTTGTTATTCTCTTTATGTTTAGTGTTATGCAGCGACTTCTCACGGTGAAGCAATAGCTCCGCCACAACTGTTACAGCTACCAAAACTTTCATTCTACGGCGAGTACGGCACTCACAAAACAACGAAACTGAAGTGTATGGTATTGGCGCCATGTCTACAGACGTACACGAAACCAGTTGCGCGCAATGGATTTCATGCAACGAGTGTCGTAACCTAGTGTCGTCGTGTAGACTAGCCTTAAGGGCTGCAAACGCGGGGTTTTGTGTGTGTTTGTGTCTTGGCGTCGCAGCTAAGGAGGCCCCTGGCGGCAGAGCGACGAAGCGGCGGCGCGGTAAAGACATTAGCCCTACTGTTGTCGTTGTTTAAAGCTGCTCCACCGCCGGCAGCCGGCCGTGAAAGTACTCGGGCCTCCTAATTTGTTTTAAAGTGTAACGTTTTCAACTTAATAATGGCGCGGCGCGCTGCGCCCCGTAACGAGCTTATTAATAAATCTTGTATTCACCTTTTTTATGTCAGCGTCGCACGCAACGTTTTCCAAGTTTAATCTCGAGCGTTTCCTACCTTATTATTCTCATTTTATATTTTTTGATGAGACATTAAGAGTTATAATGCGCAGAAAATGTTGTTTTCGTAGCAATCACGGCCGGCTTAACGGAGCAGGTAATGACACGGTTATACAGCGTTGGACCTTTTATTCCGGCGAAGGTAACTGACTTTTTTTTTTTTTTTTTTTTTCGCCGCACTGCGAAAACTCTAGGGGGGGGGGCGGCGAGCGGGTGGGATGAAGGGGGGCGGCGTGGCAGAGCGAATCTCAGAGAGAGGAGACGTTATTAAATCTTCGTCAATTCTCATATGAAACTCATTTTCAGACAAGTTTATGTTTTTAAAAAGCCGCCAGAGGGCGACATTTACGGGGAGGAGATTAAAGAAAATTGAAACGAGCCTGAAATTTCCTGCGTTACTTTTTTTTTTTGTTGAAAAAAAAAAGAAAAAAAAAAAGGAGCAGGAACTGCTCTGGCGAAGATAGGGCGGCACAGCGAGGGTTGACGGGAGGGTGAGATTTCATATTGGTAACTTGTTTATCGGCCCTCTTTTTGAAGTCTGGTGCTGAAGGAACATGGAGGCGGACGCGGTGTTACAGAAAAAAGAAAGAAAAAAGAAGAGTAGAGTAAGGGGAAAGGAGGGAGGGGGGTGTAAGAGGGCCGGAGACAGACGGGAGGAGCGGCAATGGGAGGCGGCAAAGTTGCGTGTCTTGTGCTCACAATGTCGTTTAGTTATTGGCGTCGGCGCGTTCCTCCCTCTGGCGAAAAACTGAGGGCGCTGGGCTGGCCGCCTCCGCTCCCCCTTTTTTACGATGCAGGCGCAATCTTTAACGGAGAAAAGTTTCCCCTTTATTAGATTTTCCCAATTTGGGACAGCTTCAGCAAGCCATTACCCACCTCGAAGAATCGCGCCAAATTGTCAATTAACGTATCAGTTCAAAACCAATTTGGCAGAGTTGGCGCGGCGCTGGTGAATACTCTGGCGTCCATAGTGTGGTAACAACCTACCTCCAACCCCCGCCCACCACCTAACTGCCACCCCTGAATCCACCGAAACACCGTCAGGGGAAAAAGATCGAGCAGTTCCCCGCAGATCTTATGGATGCTTCTGAGATCTGAGGAGCTTATTCTGAGGATAGCGAAGAGTTTTATGAACGGTGAACGACTAGGGCGTCGTCACAGTCACAAAAAGGGAGAGAAAATTAAATTTTAAAAAACGGAAAACAAGAAAAAAAGCAAATCCGCGGGATTGCTCTAACACTTTGGTTCAAAATCTGCAAATACACTGCCTCGGCAAGGCACTAACTATGATTGGCTGAAGGTACTTTGCTCGTTGCTGCACGTCCAAAATGCATCATCAAGAAGCAAAAGACGAAATATCTAATTTGAGATTCAATTTGAAACTCATATTTCTCATATGAAATGCAGTCTTAGAAAGTCAGTCGATGCTGAAGGAATTAGATTAGGTAACGAAACAATGAAAGTGGTAGATGAGTTTTGTTACTTGGGTAGTAAAATAACATGCGATGGTCGCAGTACAGAGGATATAAAATGCAGAATGGCAATGGGAAGAAAAGAATTCTTGAAAAAGATAAATTTGCTAACATCGAATATTAATTTAAGTGTAAGGAAGTCTTTTCTGGAGGCATTTGTGTGGAGTGTTGCCTTGTACGGGAGTGAAACATGGACGATAAGCAGTGCGGACAGGAAGAGAATAGAGGCTTTTGAAATGTGGTGCTACAGAAGAATGCTGAAGATTAGGTGGGTAGATCGCATAACTAATGAAGAGGTACTGAACAGAATTGGCGAGAAAATTAATTTTTGGCATACCTTGACTAAAAGAAGGGATCGCTTGGTAGGACACATTCTTAGAAATCTAGGAATCGTAAATTTAGCATTGGAGGGAAGTGTGTGGGGTAAAAACCGTAGAGGGAGACCAAGACATGAAAATACTAAGCAGATTCAAGTGGATGTGGATTGCCGTTCTTATGAGGAGATGAAGAGGCTTGCTCAGGATAGAGCAGGGTGGAGACCTGCATCAAACCAGTCTCCGGACTGAAGACCATAACTACAACAACACCACATCTCCTACAAATTTGGTTCAGTTCAAAATGTTTCAAATGTTTGTATAGTTTATGGGACTTAACTACGGGGTCATCAGTCCCTAAACTTACAAACTTCTTATGAACTACTTACGAACTAGGACGGCACAAATATCCATGCCCGAGGGGGGATCCGAACCCCCGACCGTAGTGGCCGTGCAGACCGTGACTGGAGCGCCTCAGTCTCTTCGGCCACCGCGGCCGGCTTGGTTCAGTTCAAATGAAGTGTTTGTAAATACAGGGTGCTTGGAAATTCCCGTTACAAACTTCTAGGACTCGTAGAGGGTAGTGAGTAGAAGACATTTTGAGTAGGATCCCATGTCCAGAAACGTATCGTTTCCGTACTACGACAGTTTCAATTCAGATGTGTAACCCGGCAATGTCTGCTTAGGGACAGTGAAACCGACATTGAAGAGACACCTGGTGGGATGGAGAGACTGTAACAAAACATCTTTGCAGGTACAATTTGTGTAACGACATTGGTGGTCGCCATATCGAACCACTGTTGTAATGCATCAGTACGTTGCGGTTGGTGCCGTAGATGCTGGGTTCTTGTTGTTGTCGACTAATATAAACCATAAAGTGTAATTTGTAATGAAAATGCGTAAGTAATGGCGAAATGATTCAGTATTCTTTCCAAATTGATTGCAACAATTGTACTGGGACCTTGTTCAAGTAGGAGTGGATGAGTTAATCATCTGAATTGAAACCGTCGTGGAACGGAAACGATACTTTTCAGGACATGGGTTCCTATTCGAAATGTTACGTACTCACTACCTTCTACAAGTCCTAGAAGGTTGTAACAGGAATTTCCGACCACCCTGTATATGCTACTTAACTGATCTGGTCATCAGTCCCCAGGCTTACAAACTGCTTAAACTAACTTATGCTAAGGACAACAAATACACTCATGCCCAAAGAAAGACTCAAACCTCCGGTTGCGAACAGCGGTACGACTTAGAACGCTCAGACACTCCACCGCGGCTTGATTCAATTGGAAAATGTTAAAAAACGTTTATGGAATCTGATGGAATACTTCATTGACCCTTCACTCGCGAATGACGGGTGTAACGGTCCGCCGCGTTGTGTGATTAATTGCTTACGGGAATGACGTATTTCGTCCTGAGATTGCAACAGTAGTATTTGATGAGCTTCCTCCACTACATGATAGCTCTCTTCAACGTAGCGTATTCTGGGCGAATTAGTATAACAGTTTGACGTCGACAGTTTGCGTAGACTGAAGCAGCCGCGTTATTATTTCTTTACACTGTCGAAAATAAGACTTAAATTGTGAGATAGAGCAGCTTCTTTCAGAAAGTAACGTTAATTGTAATGACAGTTCTGAAAGTTTTCAACTCACGAATGTTGAAGTTAGTCAGAGTAACTTCGATTCAGAAACAACTGACTGCGAGACACTACTGCAATAGTAGATACCTAGTGTATTTGTGCGTGATAGTTTAATTCCTAATCAACAGTCGTTCAGTGGTAGTACTGGTTCATTTATGCCCCTGAAAGAATATGAAATGATTAATTCTTTTGAATGAGTTGTGGGTGATGCTTTGTGCAAGACAATAATTGATCAGACTAAATACACGCACAACAGTTCATAGCTTCTCATCCAAATTTAGCGTCACGATCCAGGGTTCGCAGTTGACAGGATACTACAACACCCTTATTGGAATTATCGTGCTCCAAGAAATCGTTCAGGAACCAGAACACAAGATGTACTTTTAAAAGATAAGTACGAAACCGCAAACATGAAGGAAAACTTTCATATATGGAAAAAGTACGCAGAAACGCTGAGGCAGGGGGCGTTGACACATATTGTCCGCTGAGGAAGGGTCGCACGCGCGCTAACCTCTCACTTACAGGGTTAAAAGTAGAAAATACATTTCTAGGACATCACAAGCCAACAATATTTTCAAACGATGGTACCCTCCTCAGCATGCAAAGGAGTAAGATCGTGTGATATTGTTGATAATGACCCACCGTTAGCTGGTCTCGTCAAGCAACGCCGGCACCCTCGGTGTTATTCAAAAGGGGAACGCCATATGTCAGCGCCAGGTTTCATCCTCTCCCTCCCCTCATTTGCATAATCATTGGTGGCGTCACAAACACAACACTACATTACTGAGGCTCTCATCATACTCACCCGACAAACACACACACACAATACCCGACAGGGGATTCATTCTAGTATATTTCCCTATAGTAAAGTTGAGATCTCCGCTGCGGGCTAGGTCTGCGTGGTGTAACAGTGAATAAGTGACTTCGGCTTGATATGACTTCATTCATTCTTGTTTGCGTTGGGGGTCAATGGAAGAACGTTTGTTGATTAAGTATCGATGTGAGCTCCAAACTCTCCTATTTTAAATTAATGGTCTGTTCACGTGACAAATAGGACCAAAACAATACATCGATTCACGCTTCTAGAAGTACTTCACGTAGTTGTAACACTATAGCTTACCGTGATGGCAGAACCCATTTCATTGAGCTTCTGACATAGGAGTTGTTCGAACATCTTAAGGCAAGTTTTTTACTTCCAAGGCTGAGGAACGCAAAAAAAAAAAAAAAAAAAAAAAAAAAAAAAAAAAAAAAAAAAAAAAAAAAATTAAAAAAAAAATTGAACACTCGATCATTTTCATCTCATTTCCATGCAAAAATTTCAAATCTATGACTCGTGAAAGTCTAATAAAAAAAAAGTTTTTAACAAGATATCAGTACCACAGGAAGAAAATTATACGAACTCATTGCCGTCTGCGTAACAAACATTTCACTTTCAAAAAACTGTGTCCAAACCCCTCTGCTTAAATTAATTAAAATAGTGCAAAATACACATAAGACGTGCACACTTGATATGCTTGTGTTGGTGTAGCTCCGGTATTTCGATGAAGTGCTTAAAACAAAGTAGAAGAAAACAATGTGAACACCTCACTAAACGTAGTGTCTACATGCAATTTTCTGCAGCAAAGTATGGGCCCCTATTGCAAGTTGATTGGCGAAAGGCAGGTTTCAAAATGTCATTAGTGTGACGTTTGATACTGGATTGCTTGTATGCGAAAGTATGTAGAAAGCCTGGCTTTACTAACGACGTGGTCATTGATTGCTCCCTTATTTATTTTGAAATTTAGACTTTACTGTTAACATTTACATCGCATTTAGTTCACATTTCACTGAAATTATTGTAAACATCGTCATAGTTAGTTACACGGAGTTCCGCCACATTTTGCTGCTGCTGCTGAGAGACGGCATCTAACGAGCAGATACGGCCAAAGATGATCTGATCTAACTTTGGATTTTTATGTCTGTGGTCACCTCAAAAACGAAGTGTATAGCACACCCGTTAACACGGCTGAAGAACGCTTGTCAAGAATTCTGAAATGACACAGAGGTTTTCGAAAGAATTCGAAATTCATTGCAGATACGAGCACAGTACTGCATCCAGATGCAAGGAAGACACTTCTAACACCTCCTTTAACAGTTAACCCATACGTGAATTGTGACTAAATGCGATACAAAACCTAATAGTAAAATTTTAATTTCAAATTAATTTGTACTAACTATGACAATGCTTACCATGCCGTTAGTTGTAGCCTTTAAAGAAACTGAAAAAAAGGATGACATGATAATTACACCGGGAAGTCTTCCTAAGGTGCTGAAAGTTTTCGATTTTTAAGGATATTCTCTACAGATGTTTTTTTAAAATTTTTGCACTTTGTTTTGAAGGGTTATTTGCCTGCATCGATTTTGCATTCCTTCTGTGTTGACTACTCATTCTCAGTAAATGTCTGTTTCCATTTACTGATTTCATATAGCATCACGTTTCAAGGAAATTCATCATTGCACAAAATAGTGTAATTAGAATAATTTCTGCAGCATATTGAAGATCATCCTGCAAACACTTATTTAAAGATCGAGGAATCTGCACAGTAGCTTCACAATATATATATATATATATATATATATATATATATATATATATATACACTTACGACATTCGTTATTAATAACACAACAGAGTTCGAAAGTAATATCAGCGTGAACAGCTACAACACTGGAGAAAGGATGATCTACACTATTAGGGTTAAATCTACCAGATAACATCAAATGTCACCTACATAGCCAACCAGCATTTGAAAATAAATTGAAACAATTTCTGAATGACAGCTGTTTCTGCTCAGTAGATGAATTTTTACATATAAATTAGTAATTTTACATAAAAAATAAAAACAAATAAAAATGAATAATATAAAAAAATTGAAAATTGTATGTCATGTAATTACATATTTTAATAAACTGGCACGTTCCACATCATTAAGAAATCTGGTTTTCGTGACCTAGGGAACATGACTGAATCTAAGGCATGCATAAAGCTATTTGCGGTAATAAATTTTGTTTAAAAACAATTACAAAATCTTAATTAATTCAGATTACCTCCTACTCTAACAATTCAGGTAAACACCATCAATGAATTTTTATCGAAGTTTTCATTATTGGAAAGAAACTCCGAAAGCAAGAATTAATTTTAAGTAGGAGTCTCGAATAAACGAAAAATGTTTAGTGGGCGTATTGTAAAATCATCAGTTGGTAAAATCCTTATTGTTTATCCCGTATACATTATCATTTTACCGTTTAATGCACAATGTAGCTGATCAGCTACATACCTTATATTTTTCCATTATCTCTCAAACTGATCAACATTTTACCACAAATTAATTTGTAGCTGCTTCTATACATAGTGTTACATATGCTAGTACATCGTCCTAGAAACATAAATTGCAGTTACACAGTTAGCTGCATTGATTCCTAACATGTGCGTTTGTTTACATTAGTATTCCTCCTTTGCCATGTACAAGTAGTCCATCACATACTACTGTTGCACTATGAGTTACTTTCTGATGAGAGGCTTAATAGTGACATTTACTGCATTGGGTACACCATGAAAGCACTATATAGCTGACCAGCTATGAGCTTTTGGTTGCTAGTAGTGCATAATAATTTTAAGGATTTTCCAAAAATATTTTTCTCAGTATATACACACTGTACATGAATCGTGGTAGTTTTTATAGTTTCAAATAAAAATTCTTGCATTAAAGGGTTAAATAAAGAGGCGATAGACTTTTATCGACTGAAAAACTGAGTCGTCGGTCTACATACTTGAATGCACAACGCGTCCCACAGTTAGGGAGACAGATGTGTACTTGTATTGAAATAGGTCTGCTGTTGTGCATCTGTATGAATACGGGCTGTCGTCTGCTGACTAGGTTAGCTACAGGGAAAAACTGACGGTACCGACTAAACTATCTCTTCTTTTCATTCTCCACTCCGAGGAGTGGAGCTGGCGGTTTGAGATCCGGTCCATAAAGAGTCGCGGTTCTATTCAGCCAATTATCAGACAAGCTGATAGTAGAGCACAGGGGCATGCCAACTGAGAATAAGGAAAACCTCCCAAAACCTTGGTCGGAACCGGGGGATTGGAACCATTTTAATTTATTTCTGGGACATTGCCCCAGACTAAAAATAGATTATCAGGCGAGCACGAGTGCACTCCCGACAACCAAAAATTGGACGCCCGAGTTGCACTCGTTTACTCACAGGGATCAACACGACGAAATAACAATAGACAAGCGTCTTCCTAGAGGAACCGCTCGGCTACCGACTAGAAACAGTGGTCTTTTATTCAACCAGTCTCTCGTTAGCCGCGCACCATCGCTCTTTAGAAAGTGAGCAGAGGCGCAGAGGTTGCCCTTGGCAGCTTTGGCGGCACGGCCTCGCAGGCGGCGGCGCCACGAGCACGCCCCGGCCGCGCTCGGCTGCTGCGGCCGCTCCCACGCCCCCGCCGCCCCCGCCGCCCCCGCCGCCCCCGCTGTCCGCCAGCTCACCCCCCCCCCCCTCACTCCTCCCGCCCCCGCTGACAGGCCGTGCTGCCGTGCCCACTAGCGGCAGCGCATTTAATGCAATTAGTCCGCGGCGGCAAACACTCAGCATAATGGCGTTAGCCTAGCGCAGTTAACAGTTTAGCCAGTGCAATCATTGCTCCACTGTGCGCTGCGCCCCCGGACTGCAGAGCGCTAGCAGCCCCGCGGTGGACGGCGGACCGGCACGGCCACATGCTGGCGTCACCTGCACGCCCGCCTACACACTGCTTTTAACACTTCCCAGCATAGTTCTTCATCAAAAACCGAAATTTCTTCTTTGCGCCTACGTCTATCATTATTTAGACCTTCATTTTTCCCCACTACGCACTTATTTGATACTTTGTGACAGATTTACCCTAGGCTGTGCTTAAGCTTGCAAATTCAAATTCAAATGTTTGTAGAGCTTATGGGACTTAACTACGGGGTCATCAGTCCCTAAACTTACAAACTACTTACGAACTAGCTAAGACTAAGGACGGCACAAATATCCATGCCCGAGGGGGGATTCGAACCCCCTACCGTAGTGGCCGTCCAGACCGTGACTGGAGCGCCTCAGTCTCTTCGGCCATCTTAAGCTTGCACGAATGGCACACATCAGCTGTCAGAGACATTAATTACATCAGTGGGAAAAGTTGAAAATTTTGCCACATCCGGAATCGAACATGAATCTATATTTTACTCTGCAGCCGAAACTACACATCGCAAACGAATAGTGTTTGTATATGGTAGTCGGTATCAGTCTCCAATTGTGCACTAAGGTGTTAGAGGGTTTTAACGACAAGGGGGTGGAAGACATGGGAGTTGAAAGTTACCGACTTCTACATGTGGGTGTCAATATTTTGCTCTTCAGCAAAAACTACACAATGGAGACGAACGATCTCTCTGTGCTGTTGTAGTACAAAGTCTCCCGTTGTACACTATAGCACTTCCACGTCAATTGCTATAAGAGGGTGGAAGATGTAGTGGTTTGAAAGTCGTCAGCTTTTATAAAATTCGGACCCAAGACCACCGATGACTTTTGACACGATAATAGCAAAGAGGTTATATACAGTGAGGCCACACTTTGACCAAAACTGCGTAAAGGGAGGACTTAGTAGAATCATCAGGTGTTTTTCTGTAACAAGCGCAAGAATAAAGAAAAATAAGTACATACTGCAGTTTTAAAAGTAATACTACGAAGAAAAATGCCGAAGAGTAAGAGGGAAGTTTAGCGTTCTCGATCTGTTTCTAAAAACGACGCTGGAAAGTGACTCTACAGACGATACAAACTTGAAATTTGTAGACGTTGTTTATCTCACACAGTAGGCATCAGCGATTCATCTCGATTTTCTCATCCCTAAGGGAGTGAAATAGGGATTGAACTTTATATATATACGTTGTTATTAAGGCAATTTTGAAGCAAGAAACACAAAACTTCACATTCAGGTTTTTGATTGAAATTTAAAAACACATGTTTCGATATTTTTGGAAATATTTTAAGGATGCTACTAAGGTTGTTTTTATGCCAGAAATGCAAAAATTTGGATTTGGAACCATGGTTAGAATTAAAATATATGTTTCGGTATGTTTTGAATTCTGCCATGAAATATTCCAATAGGAGGTGGCAAGTTGTATCAAAATATTTGTTTAGCAAAGCATTTTTAAAGCTTAATCAATGAAAATTTATATATAGAAGTAGAAACAACCAATGTAGACCATCCAGTCCACTCGTGCGAAGCACTCACCCAAGCACTCACCCACACGCTCACACGTGCTCCTACTTCAGCCGATGTACTCCGTGCCTCACAGAAGAGCCTGTATTCCTTCCCGAAGTCCGGTCCCTGTCCTGAAACCGTCATCAACCATAGTCATGATGTATTATAATTAAGAATAGCAGCGTCTGTTCTTCCAGACATGTAGCTGCGAGCCATGGAATAGTCTTCAATTGTCGAAGTAGGAGGACATGTGACATTTTGTGATTCAAAAATTTTCATTAAAAGAGCCCTAAGTTTCTATTGCATTTTATTTTAATGGTTACGATATTCCGTTGTATGCAGGACACTTCAATTATTGTTCAATTTTTGTTACTTTTCACATACTTGTTTCGACATATTTTGTGCTATCAGCAGGGTCATTTCTTTATTGTTATTCTGAAAATTATGTTACCCGCTCCATTAGCCGTGTGGTCTAGCGCACCGCTTTCCGAGACGGGGAGGCGTACCGGCCCCGGTTCGAATCCGCCCGGCGAATTAACGAAGAGGCTCGCAGTGCCGGCCAGTCTGGATGTGGTTTTTAGGCGGTTTTCCACACCCCCCTACGTGAATACCAGGCTGGTCCCCAAGTCCCCCAGCAGTTAAACGATTCGCAAACATTTCCTAACACTTTACACTTTCCCACGTGTAACACTATACACAGAAATTTGGGGTACACATTTCCCCCCCGGGGGGGGGGGGGCAGGGGGGGGTGTGGCAGGAAGGGCATCCGGCCACCCCGTCAATATTAACACGCCAAATCCCAATAACCAAAGCCGACCCTGCATCTGTGGGACAAGGGCTGAAGACAAAGAAAGAAAGAAATTCTGAAAATTATGTTAGTACTGTACAAATATCTTTTGATATATATATCTATATGTTTTTACAAGATCTTTGACTGTGTTGTTCGCTTTAGTTTGTAGACAAAATTATCTATTTTAGTTTTGGGTTCGAAAAATGATTCTCTTGTGTCATTACTTACTTGGAATCGTAACTAGACTCGTAAGTAATAACATGAAAGACGCGTTTCTCGAGCCCAAATGTGAAAATAATAAATATAAAGTGTTTGCTTAGCCTTGCAGATGACAAGTTGTACAAAATTATTAACAGTAATACACTTTGTTACTTAATGCCAATAAATACCAGAAGGCAGCAACGAAGTCGTTTCAGTTAAAATACTGATAGCACAATTACTGTCGGTAATCAGACGGCGATTACACGACTGCCATCCCTGGCCCAAGAGGCCCACCCAATGCAACAACGGAGAACCACGCAAATGTTAGCTGTCGACCAACCAAGCATCTCCTCGCACTTCCCATCCCCTACTATTTCTACCTCCTCCTCGCACCTACCTCTTTCGGTCGAAACTCGGCGCCCCCAAGGCAGCTATAACGCTGATAGACCGAAACAGAGAAAATTGGCGGCGGAGGGAAATTTGAAACGAGCGCCCACGGCTTGCTAATGGTAAGGCGACTGCCCGCGAAAAGTGGGAATCCCGGGTTCCAGTATCGGAAAGCTGCAAACTTTAGTCTGTCACTATTTGATAGAGCAGTCTGCGGCGTGTCAGTCAAGGTCTGCAAGGCCGCTGTGGTCGGAGGTTCGAATCCCCCAATGGGCATGGATGTTTGCACCGTCTTTAGTATAAGCACAAACTAACATCACAGACAAATATATATAGATAGGAAATCTCCGTAAGGGCCTGGTCCTACGCTCAGGGGTGCGGGGCGGGGGTTACTGAAGCAGTTCCGTAAGTTGTCCCATGATGGCGCTGCGGTTAGAAGCAGCAGAGCAGACGGCAGGTAGCAACTGTCCCCACCACCACCTCCCCTCAAACGCTAGCTAGCCGGACCACAGACAAATATATACAGACGGGAAACCTCCGTAAGGGCTCGGTCCTATGCTCAGGGGTGCGGGGAGGGAGGGTTTCCAGCAGTTCTGTAAGATGTCCCATGATGGCGCTGCTGTCAGAAGCAGCTCTTTAAACTGGCCAGAGCAGGCGGCAGGTAGCGGCTTGCCCCCACCACCACCTCCCCTCAAACGCCAGCAAGCTGGACACAGCCGTGGCCTCGTGGCAGGCGGCACAAGCTCTCCCCTCAGCCTCCCCTCCACGCTACCCTCAGTTGTGCGAGAGGCACCCTAAGCCAGCGATCCGGCTGACACCTGCTAGCAAATTACGGAACTATGAGGGGAGCCTAGGACAGTGGTTTAGGGGTGGCTGCTCCTCTGTATATGTTACTCTGTGGCCGGACACAGTCGTGGCCTCGTGGCAGGCGGCACGAGCTCTGCCATCAGCCTCCCCTCCACGCTATCCTCTGACATGCGAGAGGCCCCCTCAGAAGCGCCTCTAGTGCTCTAGTGTGGTCTACCGGTACTAAGCCAGGGAACCACCTGACACCTGCTGGCATCTTGCGGAACTACGAGGGGAGGGTAGGACAGTGGTTTAGGGGGGGGGGGGGCTGCTTCTCTGTATATGTTACTCTGTGGTAACATATACAGAGAAGAAGCCCCCCCCCCCCCTAAACCTGTGTCCTACGCTCCCCTTGAAGTTCCATAACATGCCAGCAGATGTTCCCTGGCTTAGTACTGGTAGACCACACTAGAGGCACTTCTGAGGGTGCCCCTCGCACATCAGAGGGCAGCAGGGAGAGCTCGTGCCACCTTTCACGAGGCCTCGGCTGTGTCCGGTGTACCGGCGTTTGAGGGGAGAGCCGCCACCTGCCACCTGCCACCTGCTCTGGCCTGTTTAAAGGTCTGTTTCTGACCACAGCGCCATCATGGGACATCTTATGGAACCTTCCCTTTCGCATCCCGGAGCGTGTGACCGGGCCCTTACGGAGGTTTCCCATCTGTTTATTTTTGTCTGTGGTATAAGCTAGTTCATAAGTAGTTTGTAAGTTTAGGGAGTGATGATTCCGTCGTTAAGTCCCATAAGCTCTACAAAGATTTGATTTTTGAAACTAATGGAATGAAGCTGAGAGAAATTCGCTGTTGGGAATAAATATTGATAAAGCATGCATTTGCTTTGTTTGTGTGTGTGGTTATTGGGTAGCTGATAGACGTAGCTGACGGCGGGCCTTGTGGTTGCAGGTGTGGTTCCAGAACCGGCGCGCCAAATGGCGCCGTCAGGAGAAGATGGAGGCGGCGCGGCTGGGGCTGGGCGAGCTGCCGGGCGGGTGCGGCGTGCGCGCGGGCGGCGGTGTGGGCGGCGGCGTGGGCGTGGGCGGCGCGGCTGGGCTGGCGCTGCCGGTGGACCCGTGGCTGGCGCCGCCGCTGCTGTCGGCGCTGCCCGGCTTCCTGGCGCACCCGCACACCGGCTACCCTAGCTACCTGACGCCGCCCGAGCCCGCGCCCGCCGCCGCGCCCGCCGCCGCGCCGCGCCCGCCCGACCCGCGCTCCTCCTCCATCGCCGCGCTGCGCCTCAAGGCCAAGGAGCACGTCGAGTCCATCTCCAAGGGCCTGCAGATGGTCTAACGGCCGCCGAGTGGCGGGGCCCCGCCGCCGGCGTCGCCGCTGCGTCCGGACCGGGCCGGGACCTCGCCACCGCCACCGCCGGCGCCGGCTGGCTGCAGCTAATGCCGTGCCCCTACCCCTGCTGCAGGCCGCCCGCCGGGACACACTCCCCGCCGCCGCCACCCACCTACTGAACCCTACCCACAGCGGACACTGCGTCACTCGACGCGAGCAAGACATTTCAGTGATTTCCTTCGCAACTACGGCCATCGACATCGCGACTTGACAAAACCAGAGCAATGCTTTTCGTGTCTTTCTTGTGTGAAATCCCCAGTCACCGTAGTTCGGCGATCAGTGTGTCTGCCACAGAATACATTCGGTTTAGATCTCAGTACTGTCAGTATCTTTTCCTTGATCGGGCATCTGCAACTTTTTCCATGTAGGCTCCTGACTCACCGAACGTAAAAGTAGCGTTTAGGATTGCAGAAGTCGATCTTATCTTCCTGGAGAATCGTGCGCTAATGCTGGTACAACACTAATAATACGAAAAAAAGAAAGATTTTATCCATAATCGATGAGGAACACTGCAACTTCGGAAAAATTTTTCATCCACCCACCCCCCAAAAAATTTTCAATGATGTAGTTTCCGTCATAACACCCCCTCCCTGTTAGCACCTCAAGTTGTAAGTGCTTACAATCAGTGACGATATCTTGTAAAACAGCAACCAGTCACCTTCTATGTGTAATGTTTCCATCTGTCTTTTCCATAACCGGTTTCGACATGCTTAGCATGTCAGCATCAGATGCTGGAAAAAAAATTACATTACATTTTGAGTACGGTGGGATTGACAGATAATGGTTATCATTATTAAATATATTCTGGTGTGGCATTTCTTCCAAATCTGAATAGCTGTTAATGTCCACTTGTCCATTTTGGTTAATTCAATCGTTTACACTTCAAAAAACGTCCCATACACAATGCAGAAGTACTGCTTATTTGTAGCTAAAAAAAAAAGTAATATAAAAAATGTTCAAATGTTTTCTAAGCTTAAGCGACTTAACTGCGGGGTCTTCAGTCCCTAAAGTACTTATGAACTACCTTATACTAAAGACGGCAGAAACATCCAAGCCCGAGGGGGCATTCGAACCCCCAACGGGTAACAGCCTCGCGCATCGTAGCATAGCGCCTCAGTTCGCTCGGCCGTTCCGCCGCGGCAAATGTCATATTAAAACTTTACACATAGGAGGCGACTGGTTGTTGTTTTTCTAGATACCGTCACAAATTGAAGGAATTTGCAACCAATGGTGCCATCATTCAAATTTCGGAGGGGGGCGGGGGGGGGGAGAGTGAAAAATTTGTACAAGTGACCAGCCTTGCAGGGGGCTTTATGAAACAATTTACAAAACGTGTAATAAAAAAATTTAATGTTAAATGGCAAAAGAGCACTTAATATCTCGGGGGTGGGAGGGGCTTAGTTATTGGCGAAGGCGGAGGTGGACCCCTCATCTTGGAACTCATTGCAAGCAGAGGAACAGCGATGTTCTGTCAACTGTATTACATAAAACTGCAGTCAGTACCCGGTTCGGTACTGTAGGTACTAGTAATCCTCAAAACATTATGGCTCATCTCGCAGGTACTACGGCTACTTGGCAGCACAGATGTGTCATAAATTTCTGAGGAAGACCGTTACATAAGATTGAAACCGATTAAAACAGATTTATTCTTTCTACTTACGATCTTGGCTGCAATTGTATCCAGTTTACAAAACTCTAGTCCCTTAACGTTGGCTGATTCCCTGGACCAGATCGCGAAGATCACTTCGGCATTTCTGAAACCGCAATGTTATCTTAGCCGTATCCACGCCCCTGAAAATCTGAAATATTGCAGCTAGAGAGTCAACTAAATCAAAACGAATAAACAAACAAACAAAAAACTAAATATGGCAAACGATTTCTAGAATATAGTAAGACAAAAAACATATTCGACTAGTGTATTCATTGCCTGTACACAGAGCTATTCTTCAAAATTGACCGGTTTAGAATGTGAGGGATGACAGTCCAATGCTTACAGAGCCAATACCTTGGAGGGCTGAACACGCAGGTCTTTACCAGTAACAGTATTTCAGTTTTCCTGTCGAGCTGGTCTGTCTAATATGAAACGTTACATGTACATATGTGTATACTGTGTCGGATAGGCCTCTGTGTTGATACTTCACACCTGGCAGCGTTCATTAACAATATGTTCGATAACACAACATTTCTCCTACAATGTATATACCATCAAAGCTCCGAAATCATATGAGTAGCAAATGATTCGTGGTCCGTAACTAACACATCAGATTATTTGCCACTCGTTGCTGTATTGTACCACGTGATTGTAAAATGTAGTTGAGATGTATCTGTTAGTATATACCTCGTTTCTCAACTGCGAGCACCAGCAAGCTTTTATGTTTAAGTGGAGACGAGTGTCAGATAAACATTTACTAAAGTAAAAAGTCTGTCACTTTTATGGAGTTTATTACTTTCTTCGGGTGTACAAAGTATATGAAAAACCAAATTGATTAGAAACGTATTTGGTACATCGTACGTGCCATATCAAGTTTCAGACTTATACTGATCATAATCAGCAGGAAACGGAAACATATATCTTAAATACAGACTGGAGAAAACAGTTTTCAGCTATGATGTGAATTAGGGATTTTGAGGGTGAAAGAGATTTATACCAGACAGTACTGTCATTTACTGTAAAATCTATCGCTATGATTGATCGTTTATTAGCATTGGAAAGATTTCTGCCATACACACTGATCGCAGAACTCATTCAGTACAAAATATAATGTTCGCTTGCCCATAAACATAAGAGCAATGCAGTTTTCATATCTGTGACTGCGTTCTACAATTAACGGAATTATACCGAAGAAAAATAATCTTATTATCTACACCTGTCATTAAAGGTTTGAGCTAAAACACTGGGCTTGAACTAAAATTATTTTCCAAGAGTGTAAATAATGTGCTAAATTTATGAAGATACGTGTGTAAAGTTGTGAGTGATCGTGCTGAAACACTCGTGAAATGAAGATTGATCTTCTTCCTCCCTCCGCGAAATAACCTGAAAGTAACTTAAGACTATGTTTACTGTAATGCAACAAAATATCTGAAAAATAACGAAATGTACTCCTAAAATTGTCATTTAACGCTTAAGACCCGAGAAATGTCTGTCCTCTACATTATACATGGTAATAGTTTTTCATGACTTTTTGTACAAAAATATGAACTATCTTTAAATGGCCGTAGATTGCTGTTTGAAAAAGGGACTAAACAAAAACATTGTGCAATACTAGCTGAAATATTATTACGTATGGCTGAAATGGCTCTGGACGTACCATTCATTTTAGCAATAAATGTCTCATTGCCTGTTCCAGGCTTCTTTTATCAACAGGTATTATGAAATTAGGGGTATTATCGTTTCCCTCATTCAGTCAAAACTTATTTATGTTTGTATTTATTAGAAGCAAGTAGATTCCAACTGTAAAAATACGAACAACTCATCTGTGTGGATAGCTGTTATAGCAGTAAGCTCTCTTTCAGCTATTGTTTCAGTTCATATGCGACGTTAAGTAATTTATATCTTCGTGTAATTAAACTGTATATATTATTAAATATATAAATGTCCTGTTGTACTGTGCATCGGATTTGTGTGATTTCAAAGCACTGAAAACATTGTTCGTAATTAATTTACCCTCGTAATTCCCGTCCCATTTTATTAAAGTTCTACCCCCACCCACAGTTTATACAGTTTTGTAGCGACTGCATATTGTGAGTAATGAAAACGACTTATTTGATTCAACAAACAAACATTTTATCCGGTTCAAATTACGTTGAATAACAGGGTTTATCCCCAAAACACTGCTCATATTTCCCTTCTTAAAACTGTAACATCTGTCACAAAATTAATCAATATACTTTTATGCTACAAACTAAACCACTGTGTGAAAAAAAAAAAAAAAAAAAAAAAAAAAAAAAAAAAAAAAGTTTGCAAAAATATTTCACTGTTGCGAAAAACTTTACACTCATTTAACATAACAAACTGTAGAAAGAGAAGATTGTATGGTAATGACATGAAATGGTAAATCATTTCCAAGCTGCTCATATTTCACTTCTTAAAACTGGAACATCTGCCACTAAATTCATCAATATATTTTGATGCTACAAACTGTCACTGTGTGAGAAATTGGAAAAAAAGGTGCTGCAAAAATACTTTACTGCTGCGAAAAACTTTACACACATTTAACATAACAAAATGTAGGAAGAGAAGATTTTATGGTAATCACATGAAATGGTGAATCATTTCCAATAAAAATATTCAATGCCAATGCATAGTTTTTCTACACTACTGTTACATCTCGAATTTTGGTAACTAACAAGTAAATGTCAATGTAAAAACTACAAAGAAATCCAAGAGGTTAAATATCTGCACAGCAGAACTAGTTGCAATGTCAAAATGTTACTACACTGTACTTTTATGATTACCCCCCACAACAAATTGTATCATCTACTGATTTGATTGCATTGGGCGTCTTTTTTTTCATAAAACCATAGCGAGAAGGTCTTATAGGCCATCATATAACAAGAATGAGATGGTAATATTGTTTCCATAGTTCGGAAGTTAATAATTGACTTCCGAACTGTGGAAATGATTATTGGTCCTCCTGAATATGAAATAACTCAAATACATATCTTACACATATTTTAATTTAAGAGATAGTGAACAAACGTGTGATTAGGAAAATCTTTACGTCATTGTAGTCGCATATAATCAAAGACATATAAACAGTTTACCACTCTTATTTAAACTGATCACATTACTGCAGTGGAGATGTGCGAAAGACATTTTTCGTAGCACTCAGTTCATTTTGTATAATTAATAGTACATTCACATCAGACTAACAAGAGCAAAACAAGGGTAATGATATGTAGTCTAAGAAAATCAGGTGATGATCTATAAATTAGATATGGTGAAGAAAAAAAAGGTGGTAGATGAGTTTAGTTACTTGGGCAGTAAAATAACGTACGATATTTCAGTAGAGATGATATAAAATCCAGAATGAGGGTGGCATGAAAAGAGTTTCTGAAAAAGAGAAATTTGTTAACGTCGAATATTAACTTTAGTGCTAGGAAGTCTCTTTAGAAAGCTTTTGTGTAGAGCGTTGCTGTGTAAGGTAGTGGAACATGGAAGATGAATAGTTAAGCCACGAAGACGACAGTGGATTTTGAAATGTTGTACTACAGAAGAATTCTGAAGATTAGATGGGTAGATCAAGTAAATAACGAGGAAGTACTGAACATAATTGAGGAGGAAAGAAATTTCTGGAAAACATTGACTAAAATATGGGATCGGTTGGCACGACACATTTTTAGACATAATGGAATCGCCGATTTAGCATCGGAAGGAAGGGTGTGGGGTAAAAATCTCAAAGGGATACCAAGAGACGAATACAGTAAGCAGGTTCAAATAGACTGCCGTTCTTTGGAGGATACGAACAGGCTTACTCAGGATAGAGTAGGGTGGAGAACTACGTCAAACCAGTCTCCGGACTGAAGACAACAACAACAAAAACAACACATCAGACTACTCTTCGTCAGCGAAGAAGAAGGAGGCAGTCAGCAATAAATCCTTTAAACTCATCTTAAGTTGTAATTTATCGGTTGTAACACTTTTCGTGGCTCCTGGAAGCTATAGAAAATGTATTTTCTCTGAATAAGGGACACTTTTCTAAACCAAGGTAAGTAACTTCAAATTCTTTTCAAAATTATTCTTATTCCAGGTGTTCAGTCTGTGAAATTGGCTTTTGGTTTTAAAAAAGATAGTGTTTTGTGACAAATTTTATTAAGGAATAAATATATTGGAAAGCAGAAGTCAATGTTCTCAGTTGTTTGAACGGGCCTCTGCAAGACTTTCCGCGCCCACGTTAGAAATAATTCATAAGACACGCTGATTGACTTGGAAAAGTGAGTAAATGTATGCTATAATTAAAATGTTAATACGAAGTATGTCTACAAAGTAAGTTCAGTTTGGTCATATAAACCAAACGTTAACAGATACAGAAAAAATATTTATTGTATAAAAATCTGCAACTGTTCAACTACTTTTCTACATAACTTCCGAAATTTTGTAGGCACTTGTCATAGCGTGGGGCAATTTTTGTGTGCCTTCAAGGTTGCCGCCTGTGTATTCAACCATGTGGCAAACATGTTCTTTCAGCTCATCATCACTGAAGTGTTGACCACCAAGGACAGATTTTAGGTGTAAGAAGAGATGAAAGGAGTCTTCTTGCCTTCACATTGCCGCCCGACCTCACGAGGCTGATGTGTCCAAAAAATTCTTAAGGAAATTTCACTGGGACGTGTTTGATCATCCTCCGTACAGTCTCGCTCCTAGCGACTTTCTTGTTACACCTAAAACCTGTCCATGGTGGTCAACACTTCAGCGATGATGACGAGCTGAAAGAACATGTTACCACATGGTGGAATACACAGGCGGCAACCTTCTACGAAGAAGGCATACAAAGACTTCCGCCACGCTATGACAAATGCCTACAGAATTTCGGAAGCTATGTAGAAAAGTAGTTTAATAGTTGTATATTTTTGCACAATAAATATTTTTTCTGTATCTGTACACGTTTGTTTTATATAACCAAACGGTACTTACTTTGTGGACGTACCTCGTATCACTAACGTCTGACACAGTCCGCAATGAATATAAATATTTGTCTTTATGTTTTTCATAAATTCTTTGGTATGCTCCTCTCAATTTTCTGCATTAGGTAAAAGCAATCCACAGTATTTGATACTGTTAATCTCTTCTGTCTACCTGTCTTATGCTAGGCATACACTGAAAGGAAGAGAGAGGGGTACATGGTAAATGCACTAAGTTTTTTCAAAGTTTAGTTACAAAGAATTAGCTAAGAAATATTTATCAATGGCAAGAAATATTTATGCAATCGGTCTTTCAGTAGTACCTCGTTACAGCATAGGCCTGCGTTAATAACTACTGAAGGCAGGGCCGGATCTAGGACATTTGCAAAGGGGGGCAAGCTTAAATATGCCGCCCCTTCTTTCAACCCCCTCTGTAAGAATCGACTTTTTGACGCTAATTGGGTTACATATTACTAAATAAATGTCACAATCTCACAATATGAACTTATTTTATTGACTGAATTAAGATCAAAGGAATACAGAACAATTTTAATACATACAAAAATATTACAAGATTACTCATCGTAAAAAAGCAATTCAAAATTTCACTTTTCGAGCTTTTTTGCTGCAAAACTGTTTTTGATATCATCATAGTTTAGAGAAGCAGCTCGTTTGTGCTCTATGGATATTATACTCAGATTTGTTAAGCAGTCGTGCTCCTCAAGTGTAATTAATTAGTTTCAGCTTGCTGAAACTTCTTTCTCCAAACGAAACAGAAACTAGAATGGTAAGATATATTTTAAAGCTGTAGTAAGGTTGGGATACCCCTCTACCAATTTATTTTTTATAAATTAAACTTAATGCTGATGATGCAGTGGAATCTTGCAAGGCTCTGTCTACTGCCGGCGCATGTTGTCTGAAACTTTCAAATTCAAGTTCTTCCTCGCTAAGATCTTCTGCCAGTTCCGCTGCTTTGGCCTTCAAGTCCTCCACTTCCATTTTTCGAATTTGCAGACTACACAGAAAACTAATTTTTGCACCAATTTTCTCAAGTGCATTAAACCTGGTACTAAGCGCTGTCAATTATTCCTTATTTTTTCTGTGAATGTTGGATACTTCACCCTCACGAAGCTCATTGACCATTTTCTTCTTTCTTCGAGTCCTTTTTTCGGAGAATACCGTTGATACCTCATTATCTTCTGCTAGCACTTTGGCGTCAGAAATAGCTTCAGAGGTACAAGAATCCCGGTAAGTATTGAGAAAGCCCAAAAGTCCTTGAATGTTTCCAACAGCTTTATCAATTGTAAAGTATTAACTTCACGGAAACGTATTAACACGAGCAATATATTTTAATATTGCATACCAGAAACAAGTTAAAGTAATGAATTTGAGTTTTCTCATATTTTTTAAAATAGATCTTGTCTCTGATTTTGTTTCTGGTGTTGACAATTTATAAGTTTCAGTTTCTTCCAGGGACTTCAAAACTTTATGAAAATGCTTGTAAACAGCTTCAACCGCATCTACTCTTGCAGATCACCTAGTCTTGATGAATGTCTACTGAATTTGCTCCCACTAAATTTAAAGAGTGAGCAGCACATGGTACGAACTAGGCCAGTTCATTCTTCTAAAGTATTCTTGACTGGACCCCTTTGTACTTTCCAGCCCTGTTTGCCCCCTGCAGTATTTAACGTTCAACCCATCTTGTTCCAATTTTTGCAGTATCTCTTGACTAAGGCCTTCTCCTGTTTTGTCTGTAACTGTAAAAAAGTCAGTAAACTTTCCACAACCTCTGAGTCATTCGACTTGACATATCGAATTACTTGTGTCATCTGCGCATTGTGGCTGATATCTGGGGTGCAGTCAAACATCAGTGAAAAGTATTTAGCAGCTAAAATATCTTTAATTATATCTTGATTTATTTTGTCAGCAATCAAGTCACGGAACTCATCTTGTATATTTTTGTAAAAATAGCTAATCTGACCTTTCTTATAGCGTTCAATACGCAGACGAAGGGGGACACTATAGTATGATATGAGTTCAATTGTATTTAGAAATTTGCCGCTAGGTGGATCACCAAAATCACCATCTTCTTTTGTTCCTCTAAAAGGACTTCCTTGCTTAGCTAGAAAGAGGACAACATCAATAATACAGTGAGATTCCTCCTTTTTTATCTGGTCTTGCTGCCCAGTGTGCGATATTTATCAGGTGGGTTTGTCGGAGGACATCGAAAGAGTCGAAAGAAGGGCTGCTTGTTTTGTATTTCGTGATACAGGGGAGACAGCGTCAGGAAATGATTCAGGATCTGGGATGAGATTCATTAGAACAAAGGCGTTTATCGCTGCGATGTGGGCTACTTACGAAACTAAAATCATCAACATTCTCCTCCGAATGCGAAAATATATTGTTGTCTCCCACTTACATAAGTAGGAAAGATCATCTGAATAAATAAGTGAAATCAGAGCTCGAACAGAGAGATTCAGATGTTCTTTCTTCCCACGCACTATTCGAGAATGGAATGAGTGATAAATAGTATAAAAGTGGTTCGATGAACCCTCTGTCAGGCAGTTAAATATGATTTACAGAATATCCTGTGTAGATGTCTATCAATTCCACCGCCACCGAAAGAGGACTCTAGATCCTTAATGCTTTTGACTTTCAATAAGAAGTGTGCGCACCTGAAATACTTTTTTTATATATAAGGACTGGAACGTTATTCAAATTCACCTGTTCTACAAATATTACCCTGATATGAAATATGAATATTCATTTATCTGAATAAGGATATCTATGCAAATTAATAAACATTGTGCACTTACTTATGCAATAACGCAAACATCTCCCTCATTCTGGCTAATATCTAGTAGATTTTTAAAGTTTGATTAGCTGAAGTACCTGTGACAGGGCATCAATGAAGTCAGCAACCAGGAATTTTAGATTTATTAAATGATTTCGGTATTTCTTGCAGTCATTTTACTTTTAATAATCATGTGTCACTTAATTTTATTAAATTATACCAGAAAGATACATTCTGAAAAATAAATAAAGGTCGGTCAAAATTTGGCGCCCTCTAAATTCTGCCGCCCGGGGCAACTGCCCCCTTTGCCCCCCCCCCCCCCCCCGGTTGATCCGGCCCTGCTGAAGGCTTCACCCTTGACAATAAAGCGGCCCATATAGAGTCTGGTGTTTATTCGTAATACAGACACAGGAATCAGAATATGTGTCTCGTTTCGAACGAGTTTGTAACTAATTAAGATGTGCATTCTTCAAGTTTTAATACTGAATTGTGGACATATTTTAATCCAGACGAATTCCATGTGTAAATAGCTATATTTGGAAATGACAGCATCAACTAGCTACAATTGTGGTTACATGTAATTTTTGGTGGTGCTGTTGTGAGTATTGTGTGTGTGGCGGGGGGGGGGGGGGGTGAGAAAGGTTGTGTAGATCGAGCTTCCGAAGAACGTCTCAATAAGTCGCATGTGAAGAGTCCTCGTAGTCCATCTGTCATACGATTGTGCCATGGACTTTCGCGTCAGTATCACTGCATAAGGTGAGGTTATTATCACTGCATAAGGTGAGCAGTGGCTAGTCACAGTACTAAAAGGCTAATGTCCCCTAATACAGAACAGCTTGTTGGATGGCAAAATACGAGTAAGGAGGTTATTTTGCCATTACCTTCTCACATTAAATCGCCTTTCTGCTCATTTCCCCTGTATAGTGAGTTGTAGGGAAGTACGAAATTGTAAGAAGGAATAGCGTACAATCAAATACTACAAATTAGAAAGGGATTAAGTACCAGAGTGTGAAAATATGGGTTAAATGGTTTAAAGAGTTCTATATACTTGACAGAATGCTTTATAAAAGGCTTAGATAGTTTAAATATGACAACATGTCACGCTGAATACTTTAAGAAAGGATTGTGCGCAGGCATATAGATATCTTTAAGCCATCTACAACACATATGCTTCGTTTGGTAATTTTCTAATTTATGGTATTTAGCTGTATTTATGACGCATGTAGGATCTGTTTCAGCATCTGTGAAAGTGGTTTACGACAGACGTGTTATTCAGGAGCGTAACAGCGACGACTGGTGTATATCAGGTAGTGTTATTTTGGTTGTAGTTTCAATATCACAATATAGGAAACACCAGTCTAAAAACAAATATGTGTCTGGTGTCCGTCAGAATGACATCTGTATGTGATTACTTGAGGCTGAATGTAAGTTATTGTTTTTAGTACTCTCTCAAGAAATTAACGCAAATGGGGCGAGTTACTGGCAAGACACACCTGTCATATTATGCGACTAGCTCTTCGTTTTCAAATTACCTGATGCACGTGACCACAATATCTGTACCTCAATGAGTACATCTGTGGTTAGATAGAACAGACGCTGACATACTTTGATCAGATATGACAATGATTGTAAGAAGTGCTGGAAACTACGCCAACATTTGTGTGATCAAGTATGTCTGTAACACGCTGTAGAAAATAAAGGAACTGCTGACGAAACAACATGTCTATCATAGGTTATAATCACCATAAACTGTTCAACATGTCAAAAGAACGCTATTCACATGATATCACTGATTTCGAATGCTCGTTTCTCAGTTAACCAAAATGTAAAGAAAATGAATTTTAAAACTATCAACTGGTCACATTCATTTCTATTCTTCACACCATCAATAGAAAACTTAAAACAACAAAACGGACAAAATGTAAGAACTATCCTTTTGCACATAACAACAGATTTCTTAAATTGCTACTATAAATCACAACTTTTTATTAGCTTTTTAAAATTATTTATTCACGGCTGCGCCTCGTCATCAAGGTGAAACTCTTATCGTACCTAACAACAAACATTTTTATGTTAAGTAGCTCTCTTCTGCTGGTTTCCGCATATGCCTCATACACTTTATCCATGTTAGCTTCTTTGCAAGCTGCTTATCACACGATATCATTCTCATCACAACTGTGCATCAAACCACGATGGCAGTCATATCTAGATTTGTAACTGAATACATAAGACTTAATAGCTAACATAAATATGTGTCTGGTAGTGATGACTTCAGGAACGTGTTAATTACTTACATGCAGTCACAACAGATCAAGAGTCAGTTGACTATGAATACTTGTACACTTCAAATCCAAATCATAGTCAGTACTTGTAATGCAGCATATGAGTTGTATCAGTACATACTACTCACAAATGAATTAAAAGTGTATCAAATACATCCGCGTACTAGAGTGACATGTAAACAGTAGATCATTTGAATAATCTCATAAGTGACCCCTGTATGTAAAATCCAGAATATAAGTGATTGCGTAAAGATTGCTGGAGAAGTACAATGAGAACGATAAAGTCTGAACTTGGACATAAAACTCCAGAGATTCATTGCTATCCGCGAGAATTTCTAACAAGGGAACCACCTCATCGCACCCCCCTCAGATTTAGTTATAAGTTGGCGCAGTGCATAGGCCGTGAAAAACTGAACACGGATCAATCGAAGAAACTGGAAGACGTTGTATGGAACTATGAAACAATAAGCAAAATATAAAAACTGTACGGTCCATGCGAAAGGTAGGCAACGTCTAGCAGATTGTACGCATCGGAGTGCTGTGGTCCTGTGGCTACCGTGAGGACTGAGGCGCTCCAGTCACGGTCTACACGGTCACTACAGTCGGGGGTTCGAAACCCCCCTCGGGCATGGATATTTGTGCCGTCCTAGCTTGTAAGTAGTTTGTAAGTTTAGGGACTGATGACCCCGTAGTTAAGTCCCATAAACTATACAAACATTTGAACATTTGCTACCGTGAGGAGCTACAGAGCGAGAGGTGCTTGGTTCAAGCCTTCACTCGAACGAATTTTTTCATTTATTTTATTTTCGAAAAATTATGATCGTTCGTTCATTGACATCTCTGTTCGCTGTAATCAGTTTAGTGTCTGTCTTTTGCGACCGCACCGCAAAACGGTGCGATTAGCAGATGAAAGGAAGTGCCTTTCCAATGGGAATCTAAAACATTTGATCGCAAGGTGATATATCAACAGGAAAACACGTCATTTATTTTATTTTCGAAAAATTATGATCGTTCGTTCATTGACATCTCTGTTCGCTGTAATCAGTTTAGTGTCTGTCTTTTGCGACCGCACCGCAAAACGGTGCGATTAGCAGATGAAAGGAAGTGCCTTTCCAATGGGAATCTAAAACATTTGATCGCAAGGTGATATATCAACAGGAAAACACGTCTGATGTATTCTGTACAAGACTGGTGACGGTATGTGCGTCATATGACAGGAATCTCTTGTCGATCCATCTAACTTGTACACTTGTGAAAAGGAAAAGACATTCTACCTTGCTCGATTTTGGTTTTATTGTGATAAAAATATAAGAGTTTGTCATACAAACTGCAACAAATGAATGCAACAGTTTCACAGTCACACTGTTTTCCCTGTGCTGTGTCAAAACGTATGTTTTTGACGTTTTCGGATTTTTCCGTGCGTGGGCTCAAATCCTGCATATATCCAAGCAAATCTGAACATGTACAGGAATTTCGGAGAGCGAAGTTAATTATATGTGAGAGCCTGAACTATGATAATAGACACACGATCACGTAAACAATACTGCTCTGTGTACCTATGCAGCTTTGCAAAGTCAAAGAATATTTTCACAAAGTATTTCACTTGCCGAAAACCAATCACATCTAAAGGTTGCACAAGAGGTGTACCACCTGGAGGAATGGTAATCACGTCTACTCCCACATTAAAATTATACAATGCCTGATCCTTATGTACTGAATAGCTGTCAAGGAGTAAGGCAACATCTTTGTCCACATAAGGAGTAATCACCCGTTCATTAAAGTCTTTCACTAGTCTTTTCTCCAATTTTCCTGACGCACTTCAATTCACTATGACGTTCGGGGTTTGCGCTAGTACCTTATTCACCTGTTGCTGAACTTGCGGTCCAAACATAAATAAAATGTAAGTAAAAGATATCCTGCTTTGTTCAGAGCATATTGTATGGTATAACTGTGTAAGTGGCATGCAGCTGGTCTACAGTACATTTCGTGTCTTCTTCTCCAACTAACGATAACGTGCGCGTCAATTTCATTTCATAGTTACAATTGGACTGATCTGTGTCGATGATATATGCGTTTTCATACTGTTTGAATCTGACGTTAGTTTCGGTAACAAACTTCTTGCAACACTCTAAAAGTTCTTCGAGGTTATTTGCGTAGTTCTTGCTTACATATTTCGTAATCTTTCTGCTCGTAATTTTGTATTTTCTTTTGAACGACACAAGCCAATGAGGTGAAGCTTTGGAGTCCAGGCCGATTGGTTTAGCGTAATGCAATCCCCACATCTGCAAGTCTGTATCATGCACTGCACTTAATTCATTTTTGGCTTTAATGATTTGTTGATATATAAGGTTTTCTATTGCACTGAACTTCTGTCTTCGGGTTCCACCTCGTTCCACGACTTATGTGCAATATTTAACTGTCCTTTTTTCCTCCATCCATTTAAATTTCTTAAATTTATTTTTTACTTCACTACATAATCTATATTTGCGTCTTTTAATTGGCTTGAACAGTAATCTGTCTGTATTGGAGTATTTCCTTCATGTAACCCAAAGATAAGACATCAGATTGAAATCGCAGTATTTCCACTTAGTGTTCTTCGTTCGGATCTTCAACAATCTCATCATCTGGTACGTACAGTCCCGCAGCAAAAAATGTTGAAATGTTTGTAATATTATGGGACGCTACTACGTTGATCATCAGTCCCTAGTCTTACAAACTACTTAAACTAAGTTAAACTAACCTAAAGACAACACACACATCCATGCCTGAGGGAGGATTCGAACCTCCGACGCGGAAGGCCGTGCGATCCATAACGTGGCGCTCCAGACCGCTCGAAACTATCCCGGCCCCGCAGCAATCTGCAACATAACTTCATCACCATACTTACTATTTATCAACAAATGTAGGAGATATTATACAAATGTTCGACAATCGTTCGATCCCTTAAGGAACTGTTAGATTCCTTGAAGTTCGGAAAATATTCATTGACCTTGTTATTGAAGTCGCGAGCTATATTTGCTGGATTCATATTGCCCACGGAATACAACTCGAGTATTTAATACACTCTCGTCCAAAGTAACGAATAGTCAACTGCTAGCCAGAAAGCCTCGTCAGAGGGAATACTCTCTCCGCCGTGCACTGTAGTCGACTGACGTGTGTTTAGCTGTTTGTTTATGCCTAGCATCCCCACGCGGAGTTACCTCGCATCGGACGGACGGACAAATAATAATTAAAAAAAAAGTTAAAATTTTTGCCTCTGTGGGAAGACTCGAACCAAGGACCTCTCAGATACAGCTCCTCACACTATCAACCTTTTTTTTTTTTTTTTTTTTTTTTTTTTTTTTTTTGCTCTATATGTGGTTTTTTGCATTGAGGTCGCTGATCTTGTTTGTTCGTTGTTGTCCGTAGTGTTTTTGGCTCAGTTTTTTATTACCGAGAACGTTCAGCGCTCTGGCCGGGCGCGCTGAGCCACGGCGCCCGGCAGCCGTAGGACCACAGCGCTCCTGTGCTTACAATGTGCTCGACGTTGTTTATCTTTCGCGTAGTCTGCACAGTTTTTATATTTTGCTTATTTTTTCATAGTTCCACAAAACTTCTTCCTATTTTCGCGACTGATCTGTGTTCAAGTTTTGAAGGCCTAGCCACTGCACCCACTTATAACTAAATCTGAGGGGCGTGCGATGAGGTGGTTCCCTTGTAAGTATCAGTACAAGAATCAATATTTAGGTACCCTGCAGCGTAGCGTGCACACTATATCAGTTATCGCGATGACAGTTAATCGGCAAATATAATGAAAAACATAAATGAATGAAGATCTACTTAGTATAAATTCTAAAGATTAAAATATACTAGGAGGCACAACTAAGTCAATGGAAGAGTTCAGACTACAATTAATGCTAGTTTAATGTTGGCAACATTTTCTGAATACTATCACTAACAAACTACAATAAGTATAATATGACGAGAACTAATTTACATGGCGCTCCGTCATGAAACATGATAATCCATTAAATTGTACGTTTAGTGTGAAATCCCGTATTGACGGCCCTATGGTATGGGTAATGTCATTTTTTGTGTTTTGTACCGAATTCCTCGCAGTGGTTCTTCCACTTTGGCAAAGAGTTTGCAACCACTGTGTATCAGTGTTCATGTGGACATTCATATTTTCTTGGTATTTGTTATCAAAGAATACTGAACAACGTTCAGTACCTTTTAAAAACAAATTACTCAGCTTTCAGCTTGGAAGAGAATGAAATAACGAAGCTTGGTACGGCAACGCGTCAGCTCCAGGTGAAGCAAGCGCAAATAAACCGACTTAAGACATTCTGTAGGTCCTATAACGAAAATATATGTGAAAGGGGGGGGGGGGGGGGCGTCGAAACATCGACGCCGAACAGGAGGAAGGGGGTGAGGGGCATGGCGCCCCTATCAACTTACGGCTCTGAAAGAAGTGAACCCCCAGTCAACTGAAGCACCAGCCGTCCGTCCGTTGCTGAAGTCTAGCAACGGCCGGTGGTTGTTGGTCTGCAATCGACATTTGACCGCTTCTAAAGCGAGTTGACCACTCGTAAAACTTTGTCTGGTTAAGTATTTCCTAACCAATCTTTGTTCGAAGCGTTGTAGCCGTTGCTTCCCGCAACAGAAGACTGATGGTAGCAAATTGAAGTTTAATCTCTACCATTCTGGTATTGCCGAACGCATTAAACAGCGCTTATGAAAACAGTTTCACTCACTTCAGTTATGTTTCCACTCCAAAATTTTAAACGCATCGGGAGAACTAAGATTTTAGTAAGCGCTACACATAAATTCTCATTACATATGCTACCTGCTACCCCTTCCCCCTCCTAAACAGGATGAGTCACGTAAGATGTAAGAACCCTTTCATTTCGTGAACGGTTAAACATATTGATTCGCGGTTTCCGGCTATGTTAGAACGTCAAGGAACACCCATTTTTTATTTGTTTAATGATTATAGCGCTCGTATCAACGGATATAACGAATCGACTGCCATGTTAAGTGGAACGGTAAACATTATAAAACTACATTCCACACCGCTCTTTGGAAGACAAATACAGTGACCTAACGTTTGTTACTGTTGACGTTCAAATCTGTCATAAAAAATCGAGAAATGTCCTAGCATTTGAGAGCACGGTGGTCGGAATCGACAGTTAGCGGTGCAAATACCGACCAGCACAGAACTCGTAGTACGCTGTGTCTGAAATTCAACACATTTGACTGTTTACTTAAATGCACTGCAAGCCATTAAGTTATGCTTCGAAATCAGTTGCGTTCGGACATGTACACCAATAATGAGAAGTTGTATGTATTACTTTTATACCCTGAATGTAAAACAAATGCCATCAATATAGCAGAGCGCTATACAGGATCGCCAGTGTCGAACGTAGCTAGCAATTGCACGAATTATGTAGTCGTTAGAGCAAACAGGCTGCTTGAATGTGAAAAAGACAAGATATAAGACTGCAGTTAACAGAGAAGAAGGTATTTTGGCTAATACGCTGATGAGTCTGCACCCCGGAATGTGGAATGTAGCCAGGAGAGTGTCATTCGCATCTTAAAGTCACTACATCACGCACTCGGTAACCGTGATTTAGAATTTCGTTCGGAAATTTCTCTCATGTCATTCTACAGTCGAGAGAAGTTTATCCACCGTGTGTTCTTTACCGATGGACCAACGTTTACTGACCAAGCAAATGTGAATTTGCATATCATGCATTACACAGCAACCTAAAATCTACACGCTTCGTCAAGCGGAACGTCAATGGCGTGGAGCGTACACGTAAGGTGTTGCACCATAGTAAATTACATTGTGGGACCTTATTTAAAACAAGGTGTACTAAATGAGAATTCCTATGCAAAATTTCTTGCGAATATTTTGTTGCTTCTTCTCGAGGAGTTACTACTTGATATTTCATAGTGCATGTCGCTGAAAGACGTTGGTTGTCTAGCTTACTCGCTCATTTTGCGACGAAAATAAAAGAATAATAAATTTCCTGGACGTTGGATAGGGTGAATTCTGTCGTCAAATGGCCCGCTAGGTTCCCCTATTTGATTCTTGATTTCTTTCTTTTGGAAGCACTCAAAGATGCAGTCTATGACGAAGCAATATGCCAGACGATGTTCAAAAGTTTGTTATGCTTATGGGACTTAACTGAGGGATCATTAGTCCCTAAACTTACAAATTACTTATGAACTAACTTATACTAAAGACAGCACAAACATCCAGAGGGATTCAAACCCCCGACGGGGAAAGGCGTCGAGCATCTGAACCCAGCGCCTTAATGCGCTCGGCGGCTTCGTCGCTCCGCCGCGGCCCAGAGGATGTATGTCGTCTAATACATATTACATACTCTACCACATCATACACCATAATTACCGAGCGAGGTAGGATGGTGGATCAAACTCACTTGCGTCCATACTGGTTTAGATTTTCAGGGAAATCATTCTAGAAAAATGATGGGATGGTTCCTTCCAAAGAGCACGCCGATTTACTCCCCTATCTGTAATGAACAATCCGAGCTTGTGGTCCGTCTCTAATCGTCCTTCTTTCATTCTTCATCTTTCTATAGAATGACGATTCCAAATGTGTCTTTCAGTTCACGATCAACAGTTTGAACACATGAAACTTCCTGGCAGATTAAAATTGTGCGTCGGAACCAGGACTCGAACCTGGGACCTTTGCCTTTCGCGGGCAAGCGCCCTACCACTGAGATATCCCGACACGACTCACGATGGCGCCTAACAACTTTACTTCCGCCAGTACCTCGCTTCCTACTTTCCAAACTTCTCAGACGTTCTTCTGCGAAACATGCAAGACTAGTACTCCTAGAAGAAAGGACATGGTGGAGACATGGCTTAGACACAGCCTAAGGAATGTTTCCAGAATGAAACTTTCACTCTGCAGCGGAGTGTGCGCTGATATGAAACTTATTGGCAGATTGAAATTGTACGCCGGAACCGGGACTCAAACCTGGGACCTTTGTCTTTTGAAAGTAGAAGGCGAGGTACTGGTAGAATGGAAGTTGTGAGGCGGCACCGTGAGTCGTGTCGGGAAAGCTCAGTGGTAGAGCGCTTGTCCACGAAAGTCAAAGGACCCAGGTTCGAGTCCCAGTTCCGGCGCATAATTTTAATCTGCTAGGAAGTTTCTTATCAGCGCACACTCCACTGCAGAGTAAAAATGTCATTTATATTTATTTATATCATTCTTAGTAAACTGTGGATTACGTTAATGCATGTACCAAATTGGATTGCAATGTCAGATAATCGCCATTAACCATGTACATTGATGACGTGGAGTGGCTTGCGGGCCTCAGGGTGAAAGATTCATTACAGTTTGAACACATGCTTACAAATATAACTGGTAGTATACTGTAGATTACGTTTATGCTTGTACCAAAGTGTATTGCATTGTCCCATGAGGCACATACATTGATGAGCTAGAGTGGCTTGCGTGCCTCAAAGATACATTTAGTCGGACTGAAAGTGCAACCACAGCGGAGGGAAATCTGTGCCGAGGACAGGCAAACTTGTGATTTCTAAACAGAGGTAGCAGCCTCTTCAGCGGTTACAGGAAGAACAGATTGTATGATGGTCTGAGCTGGCCTAGTAATATCAGCTAACGTGGCTTGGCCTCAGTTACTGCGAACGGATGAAAGTAATGTGAAAATACAGTCGTTACTTTTCCTGAGGACATGCAGCAGTACTTTATGATTATATTATGATGGCATCCTTTTGCGTAAAATATAAAAATGTACAAATGTTCAAATGTTTGTAAAGCTATCGGACCAAACTGCATGATCATCAGTCCGTAGCTTACAAACTACTTAAACTAAACTAACCTAAGGACAAACACACACCCCCATGCCCCAGGGAGGACTCGAACTTCCGACGGCGAGCAACCGCACGCTCCGCAGCGAGGTGCCTTAGACCGCTCAGCTACTCCACCGAGGCCGTAAAATATCCTGGAGGAAAACATAGCCCCCCACTGATCTCCAGTCAGGGACTACTCAGGGGAATGTTGCCATAATACAATAAAATAATAATAAAAAATAAAAATAACTGACATTCCACGGATTTGACAGTGGGATGCCCTTAATCGGCCATGGTGGTTAGAAAAAAGGGAAATGGCTAGGTTTAAATAGATATAGAGCGGATTAGTGGAGTTCGATGGAGAGATGAATAAGACATAATTCTTATATAAGAAAATAGAAATGCGGGTAAACTACCACATACAGCACAGTGATCGCATTTTCATAGTCAAGATACGAAGGCAACGTCCACCAAAACAGAACAAGTTTGTATGCAAACTAGCTCTACCGCAGATGAGATGATCGAAGAAATGTACTTAAAGATTAACCAAACCATTCAGATATATAAGTGGGAGGAAAACTTGATAGCTATGAGGTACTGGAATTAAATAGTAGGAAAATGGTAAGTTAATGGTAACTTAATATGGACTTGATAAAAGAAATGAAAGATGAAGCCACCTGGTAGAATTCTGTATAGAGTATAATTTAATCGTAACAAACACTTCGTTTAAGAAAATTATGAAAGAAGACTCTATACTTGGAAGAGACTGGAGATACCCGGAGGTACCAGATTGACAATACACTGACAAGACACAGATTTTGAAATATAGTTATAAACTATAAGATATATCCCGGAGCAGATATAGACTCTGACCATACCTCATTGGTAATGAACATTGGATGGAACTTGAAGAAACTGCAAAAAAGCTGGAAAAATGAGATCTGTATAAAGTGAAGAAACGTTAAGTTCTTATGGGTTTCAGAGGGGGTTTGGTCAACGATTGACAGAAACGAAAAGAAGTAACGCACTAGAAGACGGTTGGTTATCTTTGAGAGATGAAATAGTGAAGTCGGTAGATAACGAAGTATATAGAAGTTCCGGTTGATATACTATCGATATACAACGTATGGTGCCGATCTGAGTGTCTGACACCTGAAGGTTTGGGGGTTAGAAGGTATGTATTAGTAGGGGAAACCTATTTGGGGAAATCGTTTGCCAATGTTGACTGGAATATGCTGTTTGAAATCCTTGAGGTAGAAGGGGTAAAATATAGGGAACTTAAAGTTATATGCAACCTGCACAAAAATCAGACTGCAGTTTATAAGAGTCGAAGGGAGTAAAAGGAACGGAATAGTTGGGAGGGGAGTAAGGCAGGATGGCAGCCTTTCCTCAATGCTATTCAGTCTGTACATGAATTTCGACGAGGAATCATATGTCGGAAAAAGAGATAAAAATGTCGCGGTTTTCTGATGACATTGTAACTCTGTCAGAGGCAGCAAAGGACCTGCAAGAGCAATTGAACAGAATGGACTGAGTCCTGAAAAGATGAACATTGACAAGAGTAAAACAAGAATAATGGAATATAGTCTAAGAAAGTCAGACCTTACTGAAGGAATTAGATTAGGTAACGAGATAACAATGAAAAAAGATGAGTTTTGTAACTTGGATAGTGTAATAACTTATGATGGTCGCAGTACAGATGATATAAAGCGTCGAATGGCAAAGGGAAGGAAAGCGTTTGTAAAGAATAGAAACTTGTTAAAATTAAATAATAATTTGTGTTGAGAAATCTTTTCTGAAAGCATATGTGTGGAGTGTTTCCGTGTGCGGGAGTGTTACGTGTACGATTAATAGTTCAGACAAGAAGATGAAAGAAGGTTTATAATTCTGGAACTTTAGACGAATGCTTAAGATTTGTTGGGTAGATCGCGTATCTAATGAGGTGGTATTGAACAGCTTGTGTGCATGCCTTTTGTGATATGCTAGATTCTAGCTCATGTCATTTTAATATACATCATTCTAGGTCTTAGTTGGTTCGAGGGGAGAGAAAGCTATATTGTAGAAGCGTATACATGCCTTACAGTATACAACTTCGCAGTCTGGTTCGAGATTCCTGCTTGGCACTGTTTGCAGCGCAGAAGCTCATACACGCCAGTGCTCTCAAATGCTAGACTATTTCTCGAATTTTTTAAACACTGACAACCGCTACGGAATATCATTATAATTGCCTTCTCAAGAGTTATCGAACGCAGCTATAAAATTGCGCGGTTCCATTCTTCAGTATATCACATGATATTAACCGAAAAAAGTGCCTCCCGACGTTCCAAAATTTGCTGAAAAATCGCGTTTTCATATGCAAAACCATTCACAAAATAAAACGCTGTTATGTCTTACTTGACTCACACTGTAGATACGTCACCTGTAATGAATGTAATTGTTACAGATCTTGCACATATAGCCTATAATGATTTCAATTACACAAGTAATTATACGGTTCCTGGAGTTGTGTATACTTATTACAATCAGTGAAGTCAGTCACTGAGTACTGATCGCCGAAATATAACAAGGAAAAAATCATTGAAACATATTATGGGCTGCAGAAGAAAAACTTTGGAGATGGTTGATTAAAAAATTAAATAAGCATTATTTGTTTTCAAAAATCACATGAAGGTTTGTGTAATGTAGGCCTTAGTTAACAGTCAACAACAAAACAAATGCAATAAACCTAGTCACCGTGTTAAGAATACTATATTTATCGCAATGCCTCAGTGACAGGTAAGACACAGATGATAGTAATATCCAGATCTATATGTATCCAACAAGAAACTGTTACCAGTATTGTCTTATACGCACAAGTCAATAATATTGTAAAAGGATAAAATGTCATTTAGTTATAAACTCTGAATAGTATTATGTGGTATGGTTATACAGAAAAGAGACGTAGATAATTAATTATTCTGGTGCGAGAGATGTAAGGTTCTCAATTGTTCAAATATTTCTAAATTTATGAGACTTAACTGCATTGTTTATTAGTCCCAAGGCTTACAAACTACTTAAATTAAGTTTAACTAACATAAGAACAACACATACACCCATGCTCCAGGGAGGACTCGAACCTCCGACGGCGAGCAACCGCGCGCTACACAGCGAGGCGCTTTAGACCGTTCGGCTAGTCCACCGCGGTTGTAAGGTTCTTTTCAGGGAATTGGAGAGGATGTCAATTCGCATCAAGTACAAGAAGTTCATTTAGACCCATATCACTTCCAAAGATTAAAGATGTAATACAAATTCCTATACGATCGATTAAAAATATGACTCTGGAGGAGGGATTGAGGTTGGAATCCAGCATCATTATCTACGATCTGAAACAAACCATACTTCATACTAATGAATATGGCAGGTTAAAATCGACGTAGCCCTTGTCCACCAGCGCAATTTTGTTACTGATAAGTATTCTGAAACATAAATGGTGGGAGAAAAAATTAACGTGGAAGCTGAAGACAAGAAACTTCAAAGAATTATTAATCACTAATCAACGAAATTGCGTTATTATATTACATGTTCGTCAATTAGGAGGAAGAACTACCTTTATTTTACGGTACTCTCTTAAACGGATACTGCAATTAACGCATAAACAACAAATCGATATCTACCCTTCAGAATATTATCAACTTTTAAGACCACAATTGCCTGGATGTCCAATGAGTCTCAGCATGTGATACATTCAACTAGACTTTAAACCACATCTCAAAATGTTCAAATGTTTGTCAAGCTTATGGGATTTAACTACGGGGTCATCAGTCCCTAAACTTACAAACTACTTATGAACTACTTACGAACTAGGACGGCACAAATATCCATGCCCGAGGGGGGATTCGAACCCCCGACCGTAGTGGCCGTGCTGACCGTGACTGAAGCGCCTCAGTCCCCTACCGCGGCCGGCACGACATCTCAACAACAGATAATGATTATTGGATATAAAAATGTTCTTGAGTTTATCCGATTGTCTATTTTCGTGCACAATTTGGACCAATTGATAGACGTTTAAAGGGCAGAAATCTCACCTCATTCGCTAATAGTTTTGAGAAGTGTTCTGATATCACAGTCTAATGTATATGTGAAAGTTTGCGTCTGGAACCAACAGTAGCGTCACTATCAACATAGTGTCGGCGAGGTCTATAGAAGAGAGGTGTGGACACCAATGTTCCTTACGGGCCCTCATTTTGGGTCTAGCGCAGACGACACTGTGCAATATCGCTACCAGAAAACAGCTGCTTTCGGAAAGTATTATTATTCTCCAGCCAGTTTGCGTCAGGTTGAATCAGAAATTATATTTTTAAATTAACAAATAAAATGTCGATAATTCGAAAGGCCTCCAAGAGAAGGCAGAGTGATGAAGTCACGGATTTGGCTGAACCTTTTAGATTACTAAAATATATGCCCTCAGTGGGCCATAGGAAAAGGTAAAACTCACTTGAAATTTTTCCGATTAAAGTATACGAGAAGTAGCTATAATCACGTTTGCAATATTGTCAGCGTAGGGCAGTGGGCAATCTACTATACCGTACTGTCAGCTTTGCGGCCCGAGTTCGATCGCTGCTACCACCATTTTATTTTATTTTATTTTATATTACTCCGTTATAATTACAAAATTCAAATTTACTTAAACAATTCAATGTTTCTGAATTCCTACGACAGAAAGAGTTATCGCCAAGAAAAGATACAATTAAAACACATTCATTCAGTCGCACAGCATCTATTTTCAGTGCTCGTTTTCACTCTAGTGATTCGGTGTACTTGATATGCATCAAAGAAAGGTAATAAAATCTTGAATGAAATATGCTTTACACTCAAGCACTTTTCGGAAAAAATGTTCTTGCCGAAAACTGTTTTCATAAAATGTGAATGGTGTGTATATTATTATGTTTCTTAATTATTATGACCCAAAATAAAGGTAATGATACTTTCGCAGACATTTGGAAAGACTTTTCATTCGAATCTCACAAAATAATGAAATTTATTCAAATAAATCAATTGTCGTAATCAAAGTAATTATAACTAAAACGAATGTATTAATTTTACATATATAAGCTGAAATAATTAAAGAAATTTAAATTTCATAATTAAAAGTTTTATGCTGCAGTAAAGTAAGAAAATTAAAATAAAGGAAGTAATGGGAATCTAAATTCGGCTGAATAATTAACAGTTCAACACATTATCCACTGTACTACGTTGACTTAACGATGGTGCTCAAAAGCTGCTTATATTACAGCTATACAGTACTCAGAAATCTGTCATAAGCATTCTCACTCCTACTATGACCCACTCCGGGGGTATATTTTAGGAGTTTGAAAGATTTCATCTACCTGCTTATTGTCACTCAGGTTAAACCAAATCGCTGAAACTATTTATTATTCAAAATTTAATTACAATGTCGGCTAAAGTCGAGATCACCATTCAGGTGTAAAGTCAGCGTCTCTTTCGCTGCGCGACTAGGTTGGTAACGCACCACATGCACCACGTTCGCCAATCAACCTACTGAACCCCGTGATTTAATTAACAAATACTAATGGTAGCTTAATGTTCCACAGATACAGTTGCGTAAAGAGGATTTTGCTACCGTTATTGAAAGGCCATTGTTATCTCATAATGATGGTTGTATCTTCAGTAATATTGTACCTTCAGTAATATATATTGAAATGATGATATATATATATATATATATATATATATATATATATATATATATATATATATATTGCCACAAATTGCACCCTCCATCAAAGTTTTACATTAACTACTTCAAGCAACTATCACTTAACAGTGACAAAAATTACTCGAATACATTCTGCTATAGCCGGCGGTGTTTTAGAACAAAACTGACAGCCATCGCAAAGGATCATGGTAGTGTGACCAGACCACTCCTATATAGACCTTGGGACACGGAAGCAATGCAAGATCTCCAGATGGCAGCACTTCAGTTACAGAAAAATGACATGATACAAACGCAGCCGGCCGCGGTGGCCGAAGGGACTGACGCGCTCCTGTCACGGTCTGCACGGCCACTACGGTCGGGGCTTCGAATCCCCCCTCGGGCATGGATATTTGTGCCGTCCTTAGTCTTAACCAGTTCATAAGTAGTTTGTAAGCTTAGGGGCTGACCCTGTAGTTGAGTCCCATAATTTCTACAAACATTTGAACATTTGATATAAACGCAGACTGTTAGGGCCTTCAAGATGAGAAAGAATTTAGAAAATAGGGAGGTTGAATAACTCTAACATAAAAACCATCTTCCGACCACCACCGAAGACGAAACAGTTGCTTGGTTCGGCAAAAGACCCACACAAACTCAACACACCTGAAATATAAAGATAAAGAAATCCAAATTTTAAAATATATAGCTTATACAAACGATTACAATCCTGATATAGTCCACAAAATTTATGATAAATGCAAAAAACCTAAAAATAAAATTTCTATACACACAAAAATAAAACTTGTAATGGAAGAACCAGAACATAAAAGATCAAATATATTCCTACAACCTTCATAGGTAATATATCAAACAAAATCAACGCACTATTCAAACAAACACGAATAAAATTTGCATTTCGTACAAACAACAACCTACAAACAAAACTCCATAAAGCCATATCAACCACAACCAACTTTACCTGTTCAGGAATTTATAAAATCACTTGCGAAAATTGTAACAAATTTTATATAGGTCAGACGGGACGAAGTTTTATAATGAGGTTCAGCGAACATACAAGAATGACAGAAACAAATCCATCTACTTTCTACCAGCATTTGAAAATTGAAAACCACACCACCACTAACATCGAGAAAGCTTTAAAAATATTACACAAAATTTCAAAAGGCACTGAAATGCACATTCTCGAAGAATTAGAAATATACATACACATGGAAGCTTCACCTAACGAAATTCTCAATGAACACACAGATTTTAAACACAAAATTTATTTACAAAATTTTATCGATATAATTGGGTTTGACAACAGATAAATTCAGAGATGTAATGTTCCACAGTCAAGGATAACGCAAAATTTCGATTAACATACAATATCTCACACATAAGAGAAAAGCATTTTCATACTCAAAGATATTACAAAATTCGAAATGGCAAGCAATACCTCAGAAAGCAAAGAGACACACTATTTCATAATCGGAGACACTACAAAATCAAACGTATAAAACATTTGTAACAAAGATATCATAAAATTCGAAATTAATCATATCAGAGAAGCTAGATCTTTACCAAAGATATAATGCAATGGAACATCTTTCTGAACACATAGCATCAAAATAGCAGTCAAACAAGAAAGTCATTATTTAAAAATTATTTTTCACAAAATTTATTTACCTATTGCAGACCACTTGACAATGCCAAATACGGCGAAACAGCTGTAGTGGACAATTAAATAAAGTTATAAGCAGCAGTAAAGGTGATTATATTTATTAAAATGTTATATTATGAAATATATAGCATTGCCTGCGAAGGTGTTCTGCATTATATTAGACAAAGGCAGCGATGTGTCTCTAAACGGAGTGAAGAACATATCACACATGTCCGATTTGGACAAACAGAAAAATCTGCGTTAGCAAAGCACAGCATCAAAGAAGCTACACCTTCCGAGAACACCACGCTGCTGTGTCGTGCTGACACTGGGACAAGGGCGTTTGAAGAGTTCGTGAAAAGTCCGAAAGATGGCATCACTGGTGCGTATCGAGCTCATATTTAGTTAGTAGCATCTTTGGACAGAACGCACACCAGGTTTCAGCCGTATTGGTCTATTTCTTTGTGTTTGCATTCGTTTGAATCAAGGAAGTTGAGTGATTGTCAAAGAATGGACGAAAAAGAATTTCGTGTGGTGATTAAACATTACATTATGAAAGGCAAAACGCCTCAGGCTACTAGAGAAACTTGATAAACATTATGGTAACTCTGCACCTTCTATTGGAACAGTTTACAAGTGTTTTCAAAATTTTCGTAGTGACCATATGGGCACAAGTGGCGCTGAACGTTCTGGACGCCCCGTGGAGGTTACGACTCTAGAAATCAATGATAAAATCCATGATATAATGATGGATGGCAGGAGAGTTAAGGTGCATGCTAGTGTTGTGGGTATCTCGAATGAACGTGTACATAATATTTTGTATAAACATATGGACATGAGAAACCTACCCGCAAGATCGGTGCCGCGACCAAATACGAAATCGTGTGAAGTGTTGCAAGTAAGGTTTGCAGCTGTTCAGGAAGAATCAGCAGCACTTTAAACGTCGTTTCGCCACTGTGGATGAAACATGGATACCTTAATATACTACTGAGAGCAAAGATCAATCTAAACAATGGGTTAGCAAATGTAAAAAAAAAAAAAAAAAAAAAAAAAAAAAAAAAAAAAAAAAAAAAAAAAAAAAAAAAAAAGAAAGAAAGAACGAAAGAAAGGCGTAGACCGGAAAGATTGTGGCGACGGTTTTTTGGGATTCGCAAGGGATAATCCTCATCGACTATCTAAAACAGGGTAAAACTATTACAGTTGCATATTATTAATCGTTATTGGATCGTTTGAAAACCGACATGCAAGAAAAACACCGGCGATTTGGCCACAAAAAAGTAATTTTCCATCACAAAAATGCTTCAGTATATACCTCAGCAGTTGTGGTCGCAAAATTATTGGAAATAGGATTTCTCAACCGCCCTTTTTTCCAAGACTTGGCTCCCTCGGAATACTATTTGTCCCACAATTTGAAGAAATGGCTGGCGGGACGAAGATTTCATTCAGACAAGGACGTGGTGGCAGAAACTAATAGCTATTTTGAAGGCTCGGACACTTGCTGTTATTCGGAAGGGATCAACAAATTAGATCAGCGGTGAACGAAGTGTATAAATCTAAAAGGAGACTATGTCGAAAAATAAAAATGCTTTTCCCCCAACACGTTAGTAAATTTTATTTTTGCACGGACTTTTCAAATGTCTCTCGTAAAAGAATATGTAGAAATACGGGTTCACGAGAATCTGATAAACAGGGACCTTGGATATCAACTGAGCGCGGCATGGGATCCAGCAGTAGCAGAAATACGTCGACAGCGCAACGAGAAACGTCATGCCCGCGAGACACGGCCAGAATGCTCTGACGGGGATGCAAGCTTAGCACTCGCTTTCCCCACCAACCCACCAGAATGCTCCACTGGATCTAACCTCTCGCGGCCCGATAGTGGGGGGCATGAGCAGGTATAAATAGTTCGGCAACCACACAAGCTCGGCACTTGACCTAGAAGATGATGAGTTTGTCACTCGTCGAAACGTCGTGGTTAGGAACTGACGGTATTTACAGCAGGGTATTAAAAGCTTGTACTGAAGAGATAAGTAGGATTCTTATACATATAAGTAATAGCTGTATAATGCAGGGAATTTTCCCTGATAAATTGAAATATGCTATTGTTAAATCATTGCATATAAAAGGGGATACGTTTATGGTGAACAACTACCGCCCAGTCTCACTTCTGACAGCATTATATAAAATTTTTGAAAAAAGTTATGTATTCTCGAGTAGTTTCACGTATTAGTATAAATATAAGTCTCTGAAAGACTTTTGTTGTGTAAATCACGGAATTCTTATAGATAATCTTAAATATCGTGGTATGAGTGGGACATCACACAAATGGTTTAAATCATATTTAACTGGAAGAGTTCAGAAAGTTTAAATAAGCAGATCACATAATATGCAAGAAACAATTAATTTCTGTAACTGGAGAGCTATCGAAATGGGGTCCCACAAGCTTCGGTCTTGGGTGCTTTGCTGTACTTTAATATATATTAATGGGTCGCTATTCTAAGCTAGTTCTTTTTGCTGATGATACAAGTATAGCTATCACGCCTGAAAAACTGGAATTAACTGATGAAATTATAAATGATATCACTCAAAAAATTCTTATGTGCTTCTTCACAAATGGACTCTCATTAAACTTTGATAAAACCCAGTATTTACATTTTCATACAGTAAACGGCATGTGATCATTAGTAAATACAGGCTCTGAACAAATGTGGAATATTCAAAAATTTTAGATGTTTTGAACTGATGTGGGATTGAATTGGAAGAAACATATAGAAGATCTGCTGAAACGTTTGAGTTCAGCTACCTGTGCTATCAGGGTCGTAGAAAAATTTGGAGATATACATCTCAATAAGTTAGCTTACTCTGCCTATTTTGATTCACTGCTTTGTGCGGAATAATATTCAGGGGTAATTCAACATTGAGTAAAAATGTATTCATTGCATTTATCTGGAGCCTACACAAGATCATCCTGCAGACATGTATTTAGGGATCTTAACTGCAGCTTCACAATATATTTATTGACTTGTGAAATTTGTTATTAATAATCTATCCCAATTCTAAAGTAATATGAGTGTACATAGTTACTACATTAGGAGAAAGGGTGATATTCACTATTCAAGGTTAAATGTAGCTTTGGCACAGAGTGGGATTAATTGTCCAACTTAATACTGCAGTCGTCTGTAATGGAACCCCTAAGTGGTTGTTGAAGGACTTGTGTCTTGGTGATGCTTATGACTTACAGAGATAATCAGTGTGGATAAAAACATGTAGGCGTAATATACCATCGAAAGAGAAACAAAAGTACAAACAACTCTTCAATCTATGCATATAACCAAAATAAGTCTGAATGTACGTGTTTGTGTGTATTTTCCACATTTCCCTAACTACTAGAATGATTTTAGTAAAACTTGTTAGACATATTTCTTCCTAGCAGAAAAGAATCGCTGTGGAGGTAACAATCATCGACAACAGATAATTCAAAATGTGACGTTATTAACTTCTATATCATGTGCCAATATTCCACACATGAGCTTGTAATGTATTTCATCTCTACTACTAATTCCATTTGCAACATAATTCGCAGGTAATGATTGATTTCTACAATTTTTAGTTCAAATATTCTTTACTGAACTAAATGATCGCAATTAGAGTAAAGCATACCTACAACACATAGTTCAGGAGATTTGACATCACAAACAATGAGTCTCAAAAATCATTCGACTTAACTTTACTTATAAACTATTTGAGAATGAGAGCAGTTAGCAACTTGCAAAAAGGTTTACACATAAATACAAATCTTTACAACAACAACAACAAAATTCTTAGCAATATGTGACACACTTTAACATATTGTCGAACTCTTTCGAAGGTTTCTTTCACAGAACACCAGAACAAAAAGTTTATTGCTCTCTACTTTTCTGATTTTCATGCAGTGAAACTACAGCATTCAGCATTACATTAGAATATATTACTTCTATACTACTAATTGTATTCTAGAAAAAAATTTCAGAGTGTTTTCACACATACCATTGAATATAGCTGCGAATTTACGTCATAGTACGATACATAGTTCATACAATAAGAGGGCAAATGCAAATAAGTTAATGAAGTCCTTCGAATCACTAATGGCTTTCGGTTTATGACGTCTTCACTACTAACGCTGTGCTGTACATAATTTGATTGGCATCATCACAGATGAGCTTGCAATGTATTTCATCTCTACTACTAATTCCATTCACAGACAATTACCGACTATTTCATTCGACGAACAAGAAAAAAATTTTTTAGAAAACATAAGTCAGGATACATTACACCATTAGTATAGAGCTGTATGAGAACCGACCTAAAATGGATAGATAATAGGGTAGAAGGTGATGCAAAGAGAGGAATAAATACATGCCTTGACAGAACTAGTAATTAACCTAGCCGCGGTGGAGTAGCCGAGCGGTCTAAAGCACCTCGCTGCGGAGCGCGCTGATGCTCGCCGTGGAGGTTCGAGTCCTCCCTGGGGCATGGGTGTGTGTGTTTGTTCGTAGGTTAGTTTATCTAGGTTTAAGTAGTTTGTAAGCTACGGACCGATGGCCACGCAGTTTGGTCCGATAGATTTACAGACATTTGAACATTTTTGGAATTAACCTAGCATAAGAAAGAAGGATGGCAGCAATGAACACATATTTGTCAGCAGTCTAAAGTTTAGACTGCCTACATAAAATTCATAATTGTACACATGATATCGACATATCTACAAATTCATAAACAGTTTTTAAAAAATGTTCAAATGTTTGTATAGTCTATGGGACTTAACTACGGGGTCATCAGTCCCTAAACTTACAAACTACTTATGAACTACTTACGAACTAGGACGGCACAAATATCCATGCCCGAGGGGGGATTCGAACACCCGACCATAGTGGCCGTGCAGACCGTAACTGGAGTGCCCCAGTCTCCTCGGTCACCACGGCCGACAACAGTTTTTATATGACACTTTTGAACATATAATAGTAGCCCACTCACTACAAAAGTCAATGGTTATAACACCTATATAGTGGAAAGACTAACCCAGAAATTTAAAACACACTCATAAAAAAATGTAATCAAACAAAGAGCACAAACGCCACAAACAGTACAGACATTGCAGTGTACACGGGCATCTACAACAATAAAATCCATGACTTGAGCAACAAGAGAAACGGTACACTTCAAGATGCAAACACAAATCAATATATGCAATAAATTTAGTAAAGGAGAAAGGAATTACACATTGCTTACAGAACAAGGATAACATACTAGTTATAGCTATAAGCAGCAGTGAAAAAATGATAAGTAGAAAGATACAGGCACGTACCATCCATAATCCTAAGAATAAACCTCAATAAAACTGAGAATGACAGACAGACATTTAAAAACCAGGTGTAAAGATCAAAGAAAAAGACTGATCATATGAGAATAGTCACATTAGCTTTCCCAAACACTTGACAAACAAATGTGAAACGAACAACATGCAACAATACATCACAATGATGGGGTGAATAATGTCAAGAGAAAGAACTACTGACATCACTGGAAAACTTGCATACAGAAAGAGCCTTTGCAATCAACAAGAAAGTAATTATGAACCAAACTCATTTAAAAAATAATTTACTGAACATGTTAGAGAGCGAAGTAATAATTACGATGTAAAAAATAATAGAACGAAATAATAGTTTTCTCCTTCCCACCCCCTCCCAACTTCTCTAAGTCTCTCTCTCTCGCTCTCTTTCATAGACACACACATGAAACATATGCACACAGTAACAAATGAAAAAACTTCTAGTTACATTTAGATACTACAAAAAATTTACCAAATTTAATTATAGCCACAGAGTGACTTTTCCAACACTTCATACTGGCACCACACTTTCAAAACTCTGTGAAAGTTGGAACTTAAGCGTTGAAATAAATATGGACTGCAATCGATAAAATCAGATACCCGCAGTATCCAAACGGACGAAATAAGCTGCAGGAGAAAACCCAAGGTTAACAACATTACAAAATAGTAAGCAACACAAAATGAAATAATACACTAACATGTTCATAAGTACTGCCCAATGTAAGTATTATATACAAGAGAGATATATTACAAGTCAGGTAGGGTGCTTCGCAAGGCAGGAAGGAAAGGAAGGAAATTTAGGGTTTAACGTCACGTCGACAGCTTTGTGATTAGAGACGGAGCTAACGCTTGGAGTTTTGGATAAGAGTCAACAGATGGTATTAGTTCTTTGGTGTACTACATAACTAACAGGGCCTCTATTTGTTCTGTACTATACTACACCATTTTCTAGGCATTCCTAAACATAATGGACTCAAGATGTGATAAGTACCCACCGAAATCAGAAAGGAAACTACATAAATTCGTGTTTTCTTGCACATAATTCTTAGTAAATGAAAACAAAAATAGATGCGAATGTAGATCGTTATGTTTTAAATTCAAATGATACTCATGAAAGAAACACTTTTTTCTTTCCATGCCATTGCAAGACATACCTTACCTCTTTGAATATAGCTAATAATTTTTTTTGTTGTACCTGGGTTAAACTGTACTTGTATTGGCAGGGTTTAGTATGTTAACATTGACAATGAAATATTCACTGTAGGGGGATCATTAATTAACTGATCGGAACAACATTAATTGTTTATTTCATTATCAACACAGAGAATTATTCCCCTGTACGTGACTGATTTTTGAAAAAGGATTCAACGGCCATTGCTAACATCAATACACTACACTGCCGATGTAAGGAAAATCTTAGCCCTTGTTTAAGCGTATAAGACCTTAGTCATGAGAATAAACAACGCAGCATCGCCATCTATTAGTTATTTGGTATACTATGTCAGTAACAGCTTCTCTATCGGATCTTTGCCATACTGCGCTGCAATTCAAGCTAAGCATACACCAGAAACTACAAATTACGATATCTTTTCTTCCCCTGATCTGATTTTGATGAAATGCTTATATGTTCGCCAGGATACTCTCAGTTGACCTATGAAACCCCATGAAAGTTCGTGTAGTACTCTTGGAGATTTGCTGTACTGTATCATACTTATAAGCAAAGTATAAATATAAAACTTCAAATTACGGTATCTTTCCTTTCTTTGAGCCGATTTTGATGTAATGACGCCTATGTTACTCCCCAAACATTCTCAGTTTACCTGTGAAAACTCATGAAAGTTCGTGTAGGTCTTTTGGAGATTAGCCTCTTTTGTGTCTCGTTTCCACCGGTTGTCTTTGGTGTCGGTGGCCGAGTAGAGAGAGACCGACACAGGGAAATTGGATGCACACGTGTGCAGGTACAGAGTCTGCGGTGACCAGCCAGTGGGACAGCAGAAACTAGAAACACTAAGCTAGATTAGAACAAGTTGTATATTTCGTAGAAATGGGATATACTATAACTATTCATGACTGTCAACTAAGTGTACTGCTGAGACATAGGTTAACTACGTAGAGGCGTGCCTACTGATGAGTCCGTTTCAGTGCCTGTCCTAATCCCAGTTCAGTGGTGGCCACGAGCGGAGTCGCAGCAGAGGGCGCTCGTGGCTGACGTCGTAAGAACGCCGGCCGCGCCGTGCGTTCATGGCGGCACGCGGCGAAAGTACGTGGCGCGCACTTCAGACTTGGGCGACACCACAGCCTCAACAAATAGACATACACGATGGCTCTTAAGCAAATGATTAAATTATGATATCTTTATTTTCACTGGTCCGATTTTAATTATTGAAGCCTTTATGTAACCGCACGATATGCTAAAGTTACGTGTGAAAACCCCATGAAAATTCGTGAAATAGACTTGGAGGAAGAGGTTTTTAATAGTTGAAGAAACAGACACGACGGTTACTGAAAATTACGATATCTTCTTTTTCCGTGATCCGATTTCGATATAGTTTTGCCTTTATGTTGATCCAAACGTTTTTCATTTTTCCTGTGAAAACCGCTTGAAGATTTGTCCAGTAGTTTTGAAGATTGAAGTGAACAAGCCTACATTTACAGATTTATTATTAGTATAGATGTGGAAACTATAGTTGTGTCGCCAGCCGCGGTGGCCAAGGAGACAGGCGCTCCAGTCACGGTCTGCACGGCCACTACGGTCGGGTGTTCGAATCCCCGCTCGGGCATGGATATTTGTGCCGTCCTTAGTCTTAGCTAGTTCATAAGTAGTTTGTTCGCTTAGGGACTGATGACCCCGTAGTTAAGTCGCATAAGTTCTACAAACATTTGATTTGTAGTTGTGTAATTACAGGATTAATTCATTGTCCTGTGTTTTTAACTGTTATTTTTCTGAAAATATTTGTCTTGCAAGGCATTATATTTAAGACAAAATATTTTGTTGATTTTTATGTTTCATGACAGCATCATTGGGGCTCAATCTCCAAATTCTGGACTCAGTGTAGTCCGCATGTGATATTAATCCATCTTTCAGTGATGTTATCTCACGTATTTTTCTTTCCAAATCTATTCATTTTTTCTTTATATGAATTACGCATGATCAAGATTCTGCTGTAGCACCAAATTTCACAGTCTTCTATTTTCTTTTTGTCTGAATAACATATCTCTCATATTCCACTTATGTACATCGCTACATCGCAGACAAAAACCTTTCCAATGACTACCAAAACCTGAAGTATAGTTTACAGACGTGGTAGTACATTTCGAAGGAAAACGCAGCTATATAGCAGTAACCTGAACCAATTTACTTGCTGGTAAGCCTGCTTCTTGGGCCGGATGAAATTTTTTGTTCTCCAGTGAGTAAAAGTCATAATGCATATATGTCGCCCAAATTTTATTTCCCGACATTGCGTCCCACGGCCATGAGATTTCAATATTGGCAGTTGGGAACAAGTCCTATGCCACGGCGACTATTATGTTTCACAGGTAACATGGACCTCATGACGTCGCTCCAGGTCACGAAATCGGTAGCGCCTGAATATAAATTGGTCGTGGTGACAGTTGTAATAGGAGTTTTTTTTTTGAAAGGTACTTTAATTTATTGTCACGATAAATTGGTTACGTAACATTTTTCTTTCGCATTCATCGACAGTTCCCAGAGTTTCAACAACCGATCGAATACTCAAACGATGATGAGACCAATTACAATTACAGTGTTTCTTGAACTTTTATACTCTAAAAATACAGAAGTTATAATTAACAGATGTTTAAGACGATGGTCGGGTAACCGAATGAAATCCATTAATTCAATTTAACTTTATCTGGTCAAGTCACTGTAGACGTACACTACAGATTTCCTAACATTTTTAGTTGTATTTTCTGCAGCAACTTCAGATTGCTCTTATAAAAAAGTTTTGATGTTTACGATTAACAAAGTGCAAAAGTCCCGTCTACCTGCATTTCCTCACTTGTTAGAACAATTAAAAATTTCGTAGACGTCTTATGTGTGTCATATCGGATAAACGTCTCTTAAGAAGCCCAACCGTTTAGCTGAAATGTGTTGCTACCATGCGCCAATCGATTTCATCGCCCTTACAAGCAACAACGGCTATGTTGCGGTTCTTAAGGGACGTTTATCCGTCATAACAGATACCCGGTGGTCAGGCAAGTTTTAATCGTAAGTTGCACACTTACATGTAACAGAAATAAAAAGTTGTACTAGCGGACGCAACTAAAAATTTCACGAAACCAGTAGTGCGAGTCTATAGTGGCTACATTAAGTACAGCTACAGTGGAATAACGGTCTTTCATTTAGTAACACGTCCATTACTAATAAGGTGTGTTAATTTTAAAATCTATATTTTTTACTGCTTGAAACTTCCAAAATGTATGTATAAATATCTTAGCTGTGGCCCTTTTATTAAAATTTTCCTTGCAGGAATACAGTTAGGTTGCGATGCAGGAGCACTACCATGGTCGTATCTCATATGTTGAAAATTTGGGCAGGACATGAAGCGTTCCTGGATAGGCTGATTGGTTAAAGTAACAGCTGACACGAAGCGGAAAATACGGGTTCGAATCCGGATCCAGAGCAAATTTTCCGTTCCGTCGTTGAATATATATCATTGTCCTCCAACAGTCCGGACTTATGAATATTGGTAATTCCTAAACGTGATATAGTTAATGTCAACCAATGGTATCTGTTCTTTAAGACTCATCCAAAAGAATAGGCACCCTATCTACACCGAAAAGCCAAAGAAACCGGAACATATTTCTAATATCATCTATGACCCTGTGATCACGCAAAAGTGGACCAACACGACGTGAGATGGACTCTACTAATGTCTGAAGTGGTGCTGGAGGGAACTGTCACGATGCACCCTGGAGGACGGTCCATAAATCTCTGAACAGGACGTTTTCTGATATCCCAGGTATGCTAAAAGGTTCATGTGTCGAGAATTGGGCCGCCAGCGGAGGTATTTAAACTTAGAACATTGTTTCTGAAGGCAGTCTGTAGTAAATCTGGACGTCTTGGGTGACGCATTGTTCTGCCGTAACTGCCGAAGTCTGTCGGAATGCTCAATGGATATGAAGGGATGCAGGTAATCAGCCAGGATGCAGACGTACATGTCACTTATTAGTCGCATCTAGACGTAACAGGAGTCCCATATCGCTTCAGTTGGACACGTCTCACACCATTACAGAGCATTCACCGGCTAGAACATTTGCCGGCAGACTTGCAGGGCATGAGGTTGTCTTCATATCCATACACACCCTTCCTTTCGAAACAAATGAAAACGATGAAACAAAGCAAGCAATATGTTTAAAATCATGAACAGTCCAAAGCGACTAGTAAAGCTTTGTCTCGTGCAGTCAGGAAGAGTAAACGGGTAGGCACATGTCGATGATGTTTTGTGAATGCTCCACACGCCGACACTTGTTGATGGCTCAGCACTGAAATCCGTAACAGTTAGCGGAAGGTTTGCACTTCCGTCATGCTGCACGATTCTCTTCAGTCGTCGTTGGTCCCGTTCTTGCAGGGTCTTTTTCCGGCCACAGCCATGTCAGAGATTTGATGTTTAACCGGATTTCTGATATTCATGGCGAAATCGTGAAACGTTCGTAATGGAAAAACGCTACCTTGGATATGCTGTGTCTCATGTCTCGTGTGGCGACTATAACATCGAGTTCAAACCCAATTAAATAGTGATAACCTGTCATTGTAGCAGCTGGTAGCGACAGACACCTGTTGTTATATATAGGGGTTGCTAATCACAGCGCCGTCCTCTGAGTATTTACACATCACCGTGTTTGAATAAACATGCTAATGCTAGTTTATTTTGCTCTTTAGTGTATAATACTCTTATTATGAGGTTAGGCTGGTCAGCAATACTAAGTTATTCAAACACCATACACACAGCACGAACCTCATGTAGCCCATAGAGTGAATGAGTGTTTATTCCGAATAGTACAGATTAAACCAGCTCTATACATTAAGGTAAAATAGATGGTGGATAAATGCCTACATAATTTTTAAACTGCTGTGAGAAATCTTTATGGTGGATCTAGGAGAAGAGTAAGTATTCTATCAATAAAGAAAGCTCACACTGGGTAATTCCAATACACGTGGCCATGGTAGACTGAGAACATTTAATCGACGGATAATGTAAAGTCACATATATTGTATCTACTTTCAGAAAGTAATTCCTCGAGATACCTGCAGCTATATAATTTACATTTTTGAAAGCTACTACTAAATAATAGTTTTCACGCCATAGTTACTTTCTATTTAAATTCTGAATTTAGTATTACTCAAGAGTGCTCTCTGTATTGTTCGCATTATAAAATATTTAATCGGGGACAAGATAAACAAAGAGTGACACACAAAAGTGATTCTCAACCACGTGCAGATCTCAGTGTGTTCGCATTATAATTTACAAGGAAAAAAGTTACCTCTTCAAGATATTCCTTTATGGTAATTGTAACTAAAATTTATATTCCAGTTATACAAGAAAATCATTTTTTTTTTTTCATCACTGATGTTGAAAAAGGTTCTAATAACCCTGACTTCGAGTTGAGATTTTTGTGTCAATAATTATGATTCTCATAGTTGTTAGTATTTAAATGATTATGCAATTCCTTAAGTTTACAAAAATGCAGCTAGATTTGGAATTCTTATTTGCTGTTTTAACATAAACTATCATCTACATTATAGGTGATCGTCAATTTACCAGCAATTTAAATAACAAAGTTTATTACGTATTTTTAATAAAAATTCGGAATTTCTAATAAACTATGAATTTGTAATAGTAAAACTGAAATATTACATCATTATAGGGCGTGAATGACATACTACTGACTGCTGAAGCTGTGGGTACAAAAATTCATTTGAGTATTATATAAATTCTGAAATTTATGTCATAAGTAGGCCCTCTGAATGCAATTTGTAGCAGATGGTTACACATCTTCACAGGTCATTCAGTTCTACATTATTGAAATGACGCTAATCTTAATAATAAATACCTTACGACACATATTTGGAGATATGGAGAGAGTCAGACCTTAATGCAAAGTTTCTGTAAAAGTACATGGCTCTTATAGTATCAGGTGAGAGTGTTTCTGCAAAAAGTGCTGGAGAATTTTAAGAGACTGAAGAAGTAAATAACAGTAAATAAAAAAGGAGACAAACACAAGAGGAAGTGACGTTCCAGCATCTTTTTTAATTGCAAAAACCCAAAACCAAGAAACACAAACATGCAGCCTTCCACACCACGGTGTAAGAAGATGGCCTGTTGGAGGTCGTCAAAAAATGTCAAAATTCAGAATGCGTAATGATATGCTGTAGTAATAATAATTTCGTTGTTAAATGTTGCAGCAAATCACAATTGATGGGTCGCAACAACACTTTCGCAGTGAAAGTTAAAATTTTGAATAAATAAAAAATTTTATATTAATTAACTTGAAACAGTCACTGTGGTAATTAATTAAGCTTGACCCTATCTGACTTAGCATTGACTACAGCCTCCAACTAGCACCTCTTACGATTCACGAGCAGCACAACTTCACTAATAAATGTCTCAGAATTCACGTAGTGGTGATTGCGTGTTCGTGTTATAATTAAAATCGTAATAGCTGATAGACTCTGATTGCAATTATAATAGCTCAGTACAGGAAACTCCGTGATGCAATGAGCTTCACAAATACTACAGTCAAAGTTCCCAATAATTTTGATAATATTGCTTAAAGCATTCAAGTTCCTTATAAAACTTTACATGAACTATTTTATTTATTTATTTTATTGGCCTTGGTAGCGTACGCGTGTAACTGGCTGAGCAGAGTTTGGCATTTAACGTATTTCATAAAAATTACTTTCGTCAAGTCTGGTTAATCAACTATAATACTTTGACTGCTGTTAGCCTGGTTACTTTCTATATAAATGAAACCAACTTTACGTGCAAACTCTCTTGCAAGTTAAAAGCTTCGGCATAATAATTGATTGCAAAACTTAGAACAGCACTGCACATTAATTACAAGTCTCTGCGTTGTAACACATTTAGCAACTCTTTAACTCGTCTAGCCATTTCTTTAAAACTGATCGTAATTACTTTGAAAAATGATTGAACTTGTTAGTCAATGTACAGGCTTGCATAATCAACATAATTTTAATAATTGTGATAATGGGGTGACTACTACTAGTTACAAAATTAAGACTGGTTTCAAAATAAGTCATATATAATTGAACCAAAATTCTGATTGGGTTGACACTACAATTACATGCATACAAAATAAAATGTTACAAAAGTACTCATCTGTTTTCATCGTCTTCGTCGTGAAGTCCGTACAAGACAGATATGATTACAATAGGTACTCTTACTGCTGGTTCAAAAAATATTTTTTATCGACAACTCTTTGTTCAGCTCGTCTGGCTGAAATCACCATGCATTGATATCACCTTGATACACCTTCTAATCTCCGTAATTACAGCAACGATCCCTCTCGGTGACAATAGACTTGATAACCAAACAATTATTTTTCTTGCACACATGAAAAAACATTACAGTGATCACTTTCGAGTATAAATAAACTTTTTTCGCACTTCCTTCAATACATTAAACAGTATACCTCTCAGGCTTATTGCTATTCCATTAAACTCGCGCCACTATGCGCCTACCGTGCCTCTGCACCATCAGTAAAACATTTATGTGTTTACTTTGACGAGTCCGCTCCGCGACTGATTCAGCAGCGCGACACTCACAGCTACTACTTCTGTACCAAAGACAGTCTTTACAACAGGTTCAACATTTTCTCCGGCGCATTGCCAACTTACAACATAAGAATGTCCGTGCATTCATGCGGGTTTACACATACAGTACATGTTTACACTAAATGATTCAAAATAGGAAATGGCGTTACGTAAGAAATATATTTAGCATACAAGAAATGAAAATACGTGAAATGAACAAATTTTAGACAATATATACATTACGTTAAATCAAACTGTAAGATACAGCGACAGATGTACTCTTACAACGGTACATCATTTACTATCTATACCACAACAGAAGACAGATTTCGGAAAGGAACTTAAAATAATCAAAGAAATAGCATCCAGCAATGGTTACAGCCCTAACCTGATTGACAACATACTTAGGAAGAAAAACAGCATCCTCCACAGAAATCACCGAGTCATAGTGATAAAAAGTGGTCTCCCATGCCATATGTAGGTAAACCTTCAAACGTAATTGCCAAACAACTAAGATCCACGAAATACACCCCAGATTTTTACACCAGAAATACTGTTACCCACATTTATTTCAACAGCAAGGAGAAAATTCCGCCCTTAGAATAGAGTGGAGTGTAAAACAATTACCTGTACTTTTTGTGGCAAATTATATTTAGGTCAGTCAGCTATAGCCACTAGACTATCAGAGCACGAAAGGAGCTGTAGATTAAAAAAGAAAGATTCCGCCTGCTGACCATGCTCTACATGAATGTAATTCTTACGATATTAAACGTGATATTCTCCATAAAGGGATAAACGGCAAAAAACTCACATTGTTGGAAATTCTGGCCAATAAAAAGCACCATTCCAAGAATCCTGACCTAGTGCTTAATGATGAGACACAATTCTATTATTCACCGTTATTAGAATAATGTCAACTTATTAATACTGTTATCACTATGTGTAAATAATTTTGTCATAAGTATTCCATATCAATATTCCACATTCCTTTCTTTCCCCTCGCCATAAAAAAATGTTCAAATGTTTGTAAATCTATTGGACCAAATTGCATGGTCATCAGTCCGTAGCTTACAAACTACTTCAACTAAGTTAAACTAACCTACAGGACAACACACACACCCTTGCCATAATTCCTCTCCCCATCCTCAAAGGTTTCTCTGAGATTTACAATTTGCTTCTACAATCACACATCACTCACCTGGAGATTTATAATATTTTTTTACCTTAAGTGATGTAAGATGTACTCATTATGCACGTTATGTGGTATTGATACTTAGTTATCAAATACCACATTTTGTTTGTGCTGTCACCTGGCAATACTTTCTCATACAATCCCACGGTTTTAATATTCTAATACAATTGTAGCCTAAGATGAAATCATTTAAAATCCATTTGTTTTATAGTACACTTATTCTGTAGTATAGATTCATAGTTATAAGAAATTCACAAATTGACATATCTTTGAAAATCCATCTTTGTATATGTAATCTCAGTGTTACGTGTGGATTATCTGTGCAGTAGTAACTTATCTTACGATGGCCTAAGAAGCCGAAAACTGCTCATAAGAAACAAATAAAAATATTATGGAACAAAAATACTACTTATTAAAATTTTTAATAAACCTGTATTACTGACGTGAAACAGTTTGTGTTGCTTTTGGTTACTTACAGCTTCCATTCTGGCATGGTCTAAAGTTACCCAGGGCATTATAATGGGAAAAATAATGTTTTTTCAAGACTGGTGTAACATAAGCCTGAATGACAGAGTAAGTTTGTACGCATATAAAAATTCTTAATAACGCAATACACAATAATTCAATACCCAGTGGTTATTGGGTATTGAAACTACAAAAAGCTGGAACAATCACGACAGGGAATTGTTTTCTGGTCAGTATTTAAAAAATGGTGTTAAGTGGTAAAAACGTTACCCCAGTTGAATGTACACACACACACACACACACACACACACAGAGAGAGAGAGAGAGAGAGAGAGAGAGAGAGAGAGAGAGAGAGAGAGTTTGTTGTTTTGGTTCTTAATTTGTGTGTGTCTTTTGTTTGGTTTAGTCATGAATGCGTGTAATGGTTATCTGACACACAACTTAATCCGTCAACACCATCGAAAAATTCTTATTGTCGCCTTTAAGTTTGAACTTTGATACTGGATTGTAAAAGTGAGAACTGATGGTTGAAACTTAAGACAATATAAAGCATCACCTTGGATGGCCTGAACAATAAATCTTTACAGCTACCAAAATATGATTGTGTCCAGCCCCATAGCTGCTTCTACCCCGAAGAAAATGTAACATAATAAAGTCTACGAAAATTAAGAGAAATAGCTGTGTGTGTCTATGGTATGTTTGGATCTGTTGAGAAAAAAATATCAAAGAGACAAGTTTAATTGTTTATGTACAGAAACTCTTTGAATTACATATCGTTTTGTACTAGTATTGCGGATTGTAACCTATTAAGGTTTCTTCACTATTTTCCAGCCCAATCATGAGGTTTGGAATGTACGAAACGCATATGGAAGGCAATGTCTACATTATTTACTGTATCAAATCGACCACCACAGCTGTAGTGAAGGAACAACCTCACATACCTGTCAATAAACTTCAAAGGCAATAAAATTGTTTCCCAACAAAGAAGCAATCAGTTCCACAATTGTTGTTACATCTGAACCATAAACGGAAAGAATATTCAAGAGATTCCCTTCTTAAGCAAAATTAATTCCACTCAGAGTATTTCTATGTATAGGAAACACGAGTGAAGTGTAAAAATGTGAGAATCAATATAGTCCATACCGAATTGTTATGCATCAAAGGAAGTGCCTATTATAGTAAGAACAGACCATAATAGGAATTTTTATTTCACTAGAATTTATATTATCTTACTTTCAGCAGAGTAAGCTGCAGATATATACATATTCATATTACTTCATGAATAAGTTGTTGTTTGTACTACTGAATCAGTGAAATTTGGTTGTTTTTAAATTTATTTCTCGATTATTTATGTCTATTGATATTTCACTAATGCTTGTTACGTAAAAATTATAGTAACTTTTTCGTTAATTACGTCTAAAATAATTATAAAGAAACATTACATTCTCGGCAGTTTGCCCACCGCTAGGAACGCTTGTGTCGTTTCAACTGTCAGTCGATAACAACTTTCACAGCAAAGAGTGTCGTGACTGTTCATGTTAGACTGTGGGATTGCGTTAAAAAATATTAGCTTGGGGCAACATAAAAGGTTTCTTTCGTCAAAATCGGGTCATGAAAGAAGGGATCGTAATTTGAAATGTATTAAAAGCCATTGTGTGACAAACCATGTTCTTCGTGGCTAACAAAAGAATTAGGTCAAATGATGAGCCATAAGGATGCTGCTGAAAGACAGTTCAAGATAAGTCAGGAACTGTAACATTACGAAGAATACTGGAAACTACGTATAACGGTAAAAAATGCGTTCGAAATGAAAAAATCAGGTACGCTCCTTCTTTCGTATGCTTTCTGTGAAAGAATCTACAACAGGACCTGTTTCTCATGTCTCAGCTGACGAACGGAATGAATTTTTCTTTGTCAATAAACTTTCATGTGCCAAAGAGCAATCGATCTCAAGAATCCCCTAACCATAAAACTAACGAGACAAATAATAAGACACAGCATAAATATAACGAGAAAATAAAAATTAAAACTTATCTGAAGAAGTAGGCAACCATGATCAAGAAAGTCGCCGATGCTTATTACCAGTCCTTTTCAGATATGTTTAATTTTCCTTGCATGAATAGCATTTATGCGACCTCTTGAAAAAGAGTCATGAAACGACCTATTCTTAAAACAGAAAAGCCGTAGCTAGCTTGTGATTTTCGGCCAATAGGCCAATTTCCAGAGACCTGGAATACATTATTAGAAACCAAATTACTGAACACGTGTTGATGTTCAGGTTATTTGACAAATATCAGTCCGGCTTTCGTGAACACCGCAGCGTAAGCACTGCACTAATTAGAGGAAATGATGATCAGAAATTCGCAACGAACAAACATGAAGTCATTATACAAACATTGCTACATTTCAGTAAACCTTTTGATACTGCCAGTTTTGCTATAGGTCTACTTCTGAATAAAGGGCGACAACTAAATTTCTGAAATAGTATCCTGAAGTGGTTTGAAAGCTACGGTACGTACGAAAACAGATAGCAAGTTGTCTATGGAAACGTAAGATAATGCTGGATAAATATTAGTTCTGTAGTGTCGCAAGGATCAGTTTATGGTCCACTTTTGTTATAGGTCAATGATGTATCATCGATTTTAATTTGCTGTAAGTATCACTTCTATTCAGACGGCTTATAGTTCTACTGAAATGTCAGTCCTGAAGATATAGACAGTGCGATTGCCCAGACGAATGATGATCTTCCTTCACTGCTAACATGTGTGACAAAATGGGGATGAAATTTACAAAATCGAAAGTAATTCTACTCTCCCATCAGAAATTAGTAATCTCAGAATTACGCGAGCAGTAAGTCCCCAATACGATAACTAAAAGAGGGAAGACTTTGGGCGTAATTATCAGCGAAGGCCCTTGCTTGCCTCTATGATTGCAAAAAGCTATGTAATATATTTCCTCAACAGGTAAAATGCGAATTCGTGCAATCACACGTTCTCCCAATTCTTCACTAATCAGATATGATTCGACTTGATAAAAACAACGGAAACACAAGACGGTTACAGCTAACAATGAATGCATGTGTATGTTACATTTGCAACACTCGGCGATATAACTATGTTAGTGGTTTATGCAGCCATTTAGAGTGACTACGGCCAGACAAATTACGAAATACTGCACGCCGTGTTTACACCTCCGACTGGTCGGTTTGCAACCATCACAGTACATCGCCTCAGAATTTGGACATATTCCGTGCCATCAGAACATTAACTCCTAACATCCTACCGGTGCCTGGCTATAAAACAGAAACATTTGCTACCTAATTGACTGTCACTGCCTTTAGTCTGTGGAACAAGCTGCCTTGCTGTTTTTGTATAATTTAGTCATCTGCATTGTTTAAAGAAACATTGGAGATTGTAGCACTTCCTTATGTCATCCTCTCTTTGGTTGTTATTAATGAAATATTTAGTATGTCTACTGTAATATAGGCAATGGAAAATGTGTAGAGCGCCTATATATTTAAAATGCTAGTCTGTAAATTATTAGACGAATTTTAAAGAGGGTTTCACTTCTAAGTTGAGCATATTATCGGGTAGCATATAGGGTTCATTTAGTCAAAATATGATCAGTGAAAAAAGATACTGAAACTGCTCTGTTTAGCTACTGGCGTAGTGCACCAAAGAAACGAAGTATGATGCTGTTAAATTCGTAATAAATCAAGCACCTTATAGATCGCGCTGTTAGTTCACACTGAGAATCGGTAGTACCTTTCGAAGTTTTTGTCAGTGACAGAATTGAGCCTTGAGATCTTATCTTTACGAGGTAATATTGAATTAAGTTGGCTAGTGTTCAAGGATTTATTTACTTTTGCTTCGCCTATTAAGGACTTAACGACATTTTTTCCTGCTTCTTTCGATGGGTGAAATTTCTATCAGAATTCTTGGCAAGGGAACACACGTTTACTTAGTAAATTATCCTCTAAGGGTTTCGTTTGAAAGTAATGAACACCACAAAGTGAAGGTATGCGAAAGTGCTTCTTTACCTTTCGGGGGAAAAATACAAAGAAGCACGTCCATAATATTCAACTTCAGAAGCTTTGCTTCGTTTACGTGCAGTACTTCTATCAGCAATGTTATGGATTACTCAGCTTTTTTATCAGCAATGTTATGGATTACTCAGCTTTCTTCTCTCGTTGAATAAAAACTACTACACGCTTCATAATGATTGGGGCATTGACTTTGAGCTCTAATTTTGGTTACATTGGAAGACGAAAATCGAAGTGCCGTACCTTGCCGGAATCGTGGCATACCTACTGTTATCTCGCGTATTAATATTACAATTTAATTGGAAGGATGGTGACATTTGTGATAATATTTGAGAGAAAAGGCAATTTTTGGAGCATTTTCTCACGAGTGTCAAATTATGTGAGTCGTAGAAGTCGAACCTTAATTAGTAGAGAAACTCTCTTTGTACAGTTTAAAGATTCAAACTCCTTACATTTGCAGTCCGATTTTCGTAATCGGAATTGTTTCGTCGCTTAAATATTAAACGCAAGACGATGCGAACGTAGCTATAAAACTTTTCTTGGTTACATCGTACGTCAATACTAATGAATACTTTCCGTTTTTTCAGTTGACCAGAATACGAGCTCCAAGACAGTGGTAAACCAATGACAAACGGATAGTGGGCATGAACAACTTTCTTTGCCTGGCACGGAAAAGAAGTACAGTATACTATGAGTCAAAAATGATCTATGCCAGTGATTCCCAACAATGCACCACAGCGCGTACTATACGTCATTATAGAGAACCTAACACAGATTAAACAATAGCCATTGTGTGTTTTTTACAATCTTTCTTATTTGTTCCACCTTGGGCAACCTTCCACAACTACTAAATCAATCATGCACACATACACACAAGATTCGTATGCAATATTTACGTTATTTATAAACACTACACTTATATCAAATTGTGTTTCTCATCACTGCTGCCAGCTGACACTTAAAACCCCAGTTCCATAGAGAACAAAGTAGCTCGCATGCATTCAGTGAATGACTGACTACTTTCCAGCGTTGTATGAAAGTCATGAGATTCACATAACATTCTTCTCTGAATATTGTTCGTGCCCCGTAAATAAAAAACGCTATGCCAGACAAGCCAGTAGTTACTTGCCAACTGCGCGATGCTGGGATGGGTCGCTAGTGTAGTAATTAAAGATTTTTTAAATTCTTGGTAACGGAACAAAGTGGTAATTATTGTGTAAATGGCAAATTTAATTTTTGAAGATAAATTATATTAGTCTAACACTTTAAGGTAAAGATTATCAATACAGAGCCAAACATTTTTATGAGATATAATGAATGAAATTTATTCACAACTGGCTTATATGTCCGTGCTTCGCAACGGTTGTTAAAGAGGGAGCTGTGTATATCATGGTTCTTTGGGTTCCGGGCGTAGGTAGGCAAAAACACAATCTTTTTTGGATCGCTCTGTCAATAAACTCAGTTCTCCTAGCCATCATGTCAAATTTAAGTAGAAATAACTGTCGAAAACGATAAAAGTTCATAAAGTTTTTCATACTAAGAGTGACATTAATTTAAGTCCGTACTGCGGAAAAATGCAAATTCAATGTTAGGTTGTGTTCATAAAGTTAAGAATGTCTATTTGACGTAAACTTCTGAAAACACGTCTATCATTGAGATGAAAAATACTAATACTAATAACAGCGTCATGTGTTGGTTCTATGGTGTAGTACTAAACTGTTTATCTCACATAGTACGTGAATGCTGAAGTATTAGTATGTTGCAGTGTTGCACTCGGGACAATGTAGTTATTCTGTATGCAGTTCTCCCTATTATCGAAAACTCGACGAAAGCTGAAAGTCTTGTAACTCAATCAACAGAGCAGTTCATGTCTGTTTAAATAAGACGTCATGGTGGTGTCAATGTGCGATAATGTAAGTCTGGGTAATAGTAGAAGGAATGGCGTCAGCTAATCTTCTGTATAGAACTTTCCATTAAATATAGTATTTACGGTGAATTGTATGACTGTGTTAGAAGCATCGGCCACTCTTTCAGCTAATACATGTCCTCACGTCCTTCAGTGATTATTTCGTTAAGCACGAAGTTGAAATCGACCTTGTGTAATAGAACTATATATTCAGAAGTCGGATTATAACTGTAAGTACAATTGTCTCTGCAAATGAAGACACCTTTCTCTATCTCATTGCAGTCCGCACCAAAAGTAAGTAATTACAAATTTTAATCACCATATTGTACTGAACAATTATGAAAGCAGAGAGGTTTCTGATGAGTTTGTCGCTCGCGTGTGTACTGTATATTATTTCTAGTGGCAGAAATATCTCTGGAGTGAACATTCAGATGCGCAGAACAGATTTTGTATTCTCAACATTAAGATGAAATGGCACGTCATGTTGGGAAAAATACACTAATCGCTAACTTTAACTTGCTCCTTTTTTGCTCAGTTAAGACGGGTGACTACGTGTAAATGGTTCATTTAGCGACGCTTCCTCAACTTTTTTGTTGCTTCTGTGACACATTTATTTAGATATTATTTTATCTTATGTGGTTGCTCTGCGAAAAGTAAGTGGGGTTTCCTTACAGTCAATGCGGTACAAACCAATCCTAAGAGCAAATAAATATGTGTAAAGAGTGGATTTGTCTTAGTATCACATGGTAATTGTGTGAAGATGCACAGAACGCAATGCCCACTCCATAGATGTTTCTACTCTATGTACAATTTAGTGGCTATACCCGTCGAAAGATGCACTTCTTCTCTTTCCATGACACTGCAAAGCATATGAGAGACAGCTAGGCAGAAAAAAATTTGTCCTACCTGGGCTAAATTTTACTTGCAATGGTAACGGTTTAGTTTGCTATCGTTAGCAACGAACTATTCGCTTTAGGAAGAAGAATAATTTACTGACCAGAACAGCATAAATTATTTATTTCATCGTGGACATAAAGAAATTTTTCCCTCATTCTACATGACTGATTTTTGAAAAAGCATTCAGTGGTCGTTGCCAACATTAGCACACAACGCCACTACCGTAAGTAAAATTGTACCCCTTCGAGAATGAAAAATACGGCATAATTACGGTAATTATTTGGTATACTAAGTAACTAACATCGCCTCACTTTGTCGTTTCTAATACTATGGCGTCTTCGATGCATTCCTACACATAACGCTCTCAAAAGGTAATGCGGATACACCGAAATCAAAAAGGGAAGTACATAAATTCGATTTTCCTTGCAAAGAATTCTTATGTAAATTAGAGCATCGATAGATGCGAAGGAATGTCGTTATATTGTAAATTCAAATGTTCCCTGTCAAAAGGAGCAAAAATATGTCGTTAAGCTGTGAATAGTGTAATCAGCAACTCGCTGTTCAATGTTACTTCGTATTTGCAGAGATAAGATTAAGGCTCTTAATTCAAAATACTTCTGTTACTGTGGGAATACGCACACACTATCATGTATTGTTTCTTTGCAGCAATACAAAAGCAACAATTCTTAGTAAATGAATCCTTTTTGTATCGTACCTGGGTTAAATTTTACTTGGAGTGGCAGCGGTTTACTATGTTAACGTTGGCAACGAAATAAAAATCGCAACATCGACAAAGATCTTTGGTCTATGTATACTATGTAACAGCGTCTCTAGCGTATCTTTGCTATACTACGCTGCAATTCAAGCATATCACACACCAGAAACTACAAATTACGATATCTTTTCTTCCCCTGATTCGATTGTGATTAAAAAAAGCTTATATGTTGCCCCAAGATAGTATCAGTTGACCTATGAAAGCCCATGAATGTTCGTATGTTACTCTTGGAGATTTTCTATACTACACCATACTCTTAAGCACAGTAAACACATAAAACTTGAAGTTACGATATCTTTTTTTTCCTCTTATCCGATTTTGATTAAATGAAACCTATGATACTATCCAAACTAGTCTCAATTTACCTGTGGAAAATCGTGAAAGTTCGTATAGTCCTTTTGGAGATTACCTTCAACAAATAGACATACAGGATGGGTTTTAAACAAATTACTAAATTATGACATCTTTATTTTGTCCGATCTGATTTTAATTATTGAAGCCTTTAGGTAACCGCACGATATGCGCAAGTTAGGTGTGAAAACCCCATGCAAATTCGTGAAGTAGGTTTTGAGATACGAGGTTTTTAATAATTAAACAAACAGACACGGCGGTTACTGAAAACACTTAAAATTACGATATCCTTTCTTTCCGTGATCCGATTTTGATAAAATTATGCCTATATGTTGACCCAACCTTTTCTCATGTTTCCTGTGAAAACCACATGAAGATTCTTCTAGTAGTTTTGAATATTTAAGTGAACAGCGACAGGCCTACATTTACAGATTTATTATTAGTATAGATATAGATTTCAGAGAGGAAATAGACTTGCTTGGCTGACTAAATAATGTTGATGATACAGAGAATGCAAAAATGTTCCACTAACCCCAAAAGAATTTTCCTGGTTTGAAAATGAATTATATATTTAACTATTTCGAATGGTACATTTGGAATATGCCGAAAAATTAGTTATGCACATGAAGAATATTTCTCGTGCATTAATTAAAGACGTATTTTTATTGTTTCCGCGCATTATATTATTTTTAGTTGCTGAGAGAGATGATACTCAATATAGTGATTAGTATTGAGTTTAAAGAAGCAGCTATGTAAAGCAGATCCAAAAGCGATTTAAAAGTATAGGCATGTATTAAATGAATATAAATGCCAACAATGAGTGTTCGTAGGCCTTTAGGTATAATCTGTGAAGTAGCGTGTGACAGAAACAGATATTTAGATAATGTGAAATAGCAAATGACACCGGTTAAAATGAATAAACACGTTCAATAACAGAACGTATCGTCATCAGTAAGAGAACTGGACTATGAATAAGCTGTAATACCAAGGCTTCCAAAATAGGAAATATAAAGGGGTATCACATTCTACAGAGCGGACCCTGGAACAAAGATCATAACGGCTGATGCCTCCTAAAGTTCTTAAGCTTTTCAGTAAGTAATCGTGTTGCTTCTCATGTTATCAAATTCGTTGGTTTTGCGAAATCAAAACCACTTCATCTATACTATAAATCGGGCTACACTACAGGCCTGTCTGTCACGACAACCAATATTTTGTAGTCACCTCCTTTAGATTTACATACTCATAATAATACCGTCGCCTTTCATCCTCACGTTCCGCCTGATTGAAGACTCAAATTACCGCTTAAAGTTGAGCAAATAATGTTATCCTTGTTCTACTCATTTCTGTTCGCTCTCAAATACCCATTCGCATCGCAACAAAAGCGTATAGCAACTAAGTCAACTCATGCTAGATAGAACAGTTACAGCATAAGACGACACCACAGTCAATGGACAATGCTGAAAACTTATGAGTGGATTTTATTTGTACTTGTAAGGTATTTTTATGTAAAGGAAATTTACGGTATCCTTACGGTTTATGAACTTACTAACAAATGAACGAGTTAGAACTACTGTGCAGAATCCCATATAACTCTACCACACTCTTCAAATTTTATTGTCTTCAACAGTTTTGGTTTGGACTTATAGTGTTCATTCTACACGACGTAAAATTTTACCTACCATCCTGGCGGCCTCGCATGATTCTGTTGGCAGCACCATCAACACGGTAGAAAATCTTTGCCAAGATGTTAATATTCCTAGAAATTCAAACAGAATGATTTGATTGGTGTTCCGTAAGGACCACGAAGAATGAATAATGTTGTTCCTTGTCTATGGTTGACAGATTCTTATATGCACCCTTGTCTGTTCAGTGAAAGTGGTTGTTCTTGTAAAACGAAGATTTCATGGCAAAACATTTGCGTCGTCACGCGACTGGCTAATGCTATCATCACATGATTGCCAACATTAAGGCGCGAGGCTGCGAGGATGATAAGTAAAATTTTACCAGTATGCCTTTTCAATACACACGCAAGATCATCGCTTGATCAATTTTTATTGAAGAAAGTTTAATGCACTAGAAGGTGCTTTGTACTATTTCAGGTTGACACATTACATACGCCATTAATGTTAACGAACCGTGACTTCATATATTTGTAAGAAAGAATAGTATGAGCTGCTAACAACTGCTTGATTACGGATAAGACGACGGTTATCATTACTTATAATAAAAGTTTATCCTCATGTGGTCGCAACATTGTCACACAACTAAATAATAAATAAATAAAAATGACAGAAACTTAATCAAATGGAATGAGCCAATTTGATCTCAGAACTACCACTCTTAGTTTTAAAAAAGTCAGCAACGATAAACTTATTGGGAGGGGGTTTATGTAGCGTTGTGACGTACCTACAATTCAAGTACGGTGCTCCAAACAAGCGTAGTTCCAGCAGTTATGGGCCGAAGCTGCTCTTGAACCACTTCAACGATTACCACATTCACTATAAAATTATCTACCGAATCATCTGTACCAAAGATATTAGACTGTTTGTTTCATTCGTGTCTTCATTCACTGATTTATATGCAATCTGAATGCAAAACTGTAGTCTCTTAACACAGATCAACAGTGTGATTTCAAATTCATATCTTTTGCATGAAACTAAATATGAACATCTGTGGCTGGCGCTCGAATGCAGAAGCCACAGACATACATTACCAGACTGGCAAACGTCCCTCTGTGATTGAAGCCTGATGCCGCCATCTTGCATCACCTCACGTCAAAAATTTCCCGTACGGTACTACCATGATCTGATACGATAGAAGTTGTAAGCTTTACTAGTTGAATTGAAAATGATTTGCATTTGAACCAATACTTCCGCAATAATTAAATTTAACACATAGGCGTACATTGTCGTATCGTGTTATGAGCAGACCTTGTTACGTACGGTTAAATTTTATTTAGCATCTTGACCGTTTATGTTGTCAATCATGTGACGTTGGCATTAGCCGATCGCGTGACAGCCAAAATATTTTGTCATGAAGTCTTCGTTTACGAGGGCAATTACTTTTACTGAGTGAATGAGTGTACATACAAGAACCTGTCAACCATAGAGCAGGTACATCATTATTTATTTACATCGTCTGTACGAAACACTAATCAGGTCAGTTTGTGTGGATTTCTGACAATATATTATCTTGGCGCGGGCTTTCTATCGTTTTGTTACGTTGCCAACATAATCATGTGAGGCCGCCGGGGTGGTAACTAAAATATTACCATTACGCACAGTTATAGTAGAGTAGTAGACTGTAGTTACCTGAAAAAGACACACACGAAGCGATGTGTTATCTACGACAAGTAGCACATTTATAACGGTCATACTATTAAAAGAAAATCCGAAGTTGATGGAAACTGGTAACAGATTAACAAAAACAGGAAACGTTACTCATTAGTGTATGTGTCAAAACAGACTGTAGATTTCGTAAGAACTCTCAAAAGAAGGAGAATGCCTGTTATCCGACGATAAACTACATTTCTATGATAATCGTATTACTGCTACAAAATCCGAAGTTGATTGAAATTGGAACAGATTACTAATAATAGGAAATCAGTGCAACCAAATGTTCAAATGTTTGTTAAGCTTATGGGACTTAACTACGTGGTTATCAGTCCCTAAACTTACAAACTACTTATCAACTACTTACGAACTAGGACGGCACAAATATCCATGCCCGAGGGGGGATTCGAACCCCCGACCGTAGTGGCCGTGCTGACCGTGACTATAGCGCCTCAGTCACCTCGGCCACCGCGGCCGGCTCAGTGCAACCCTCGAAGCTTAATCCAACTGAAAAAAATTACAGCCATATACATCACACGAATTTCTCATATGTCAAACGTCTAAAGACAGCGTAGTTACGTCAATTCTTCGGTATTTTTACGACTATTTTTTGTAATAACGCAAACGACTGCTTTCACGTTATAGTATAGAAATATGGCGGCGAGACTTCACTGATACCAATGATACTATATATGGCATTGCCGGTCTAGTAATATATGTCTGTGGCAGAAGCACAGTCTAAGGCCGGGTCCACACATTGGACCCAACGTTGGCGCCAACAGTGTTCGTCCAATGTGTGGATCGGTGAAACAGTATTAGAACCAACGTTGGCGCCAACGTTGGTACGGCTCCGTTGCTTGTCGGTATTTCGGCCAAACATCAAAGGTCGTTGGGCCAATGTGGGTACGTCGTCCACACATTGGCGCCAACGTTTCATTCTATTTTTGTCGTCTGATCGTCTCGAAACTCTTTCTTTCGTCGTTCGTTCTTCGACACCGTTTATTTTAGCGTTTTAAAATCTCATTGTAAATATTATAACTGTATCAGAAAGTGATTAATTTGTGAAAGCAACCACAAAAATCGAAATGCCACGGCAAAACTTTGGCGCAAACTGTGAAATTAAAAACTTTTTACACTTTCGACACACTCCATTACTGAATTTAATTTTTAAAAATTAACAGTACAGTACTTAATATTTCCTGTCAAGTTTTAAATATCGTTTTGCAAACTTCAAGCGCTACTAGTGATATCAATTATATGGCTATTTAAAAATGGAAGTGTAGGCTTCTAATATTGTCTCCTTTAGCAAGAAATGGAAGCCTAATACCAAAAGAATAGCTTCCCTCCAAAACATCTCTATCTTTTTTATTTTCAATCATTTAAAGTAACAGGTCTAAGTTTTTAGAATGTGTATCGTTAAAAATTTAATGATTTCGTACCGTTATTAATGTTCGGTAGGAAGTGATACAACACCCCATCATCTTTTACGTATGTTTCCCACTTTGATTTACAATGACAAAATGTAATTATTCACACTCAAAAGCGTTGATGCACTGGCCGCGATTTGTGCGTCAGATGTGTTTTCGTTGGCTCTCGTCGAATTCAACTGAATGTTGGCTCCAATGTGTGGGCGCTGTCGCAAAAATATTGGCCAATGTTGGCGCCAACATTGGTACCAATGTGTGGACGCGGAGTAACATATACAGTCACGACACTTCCACAGATTATTGTTATACGCCACGACTGCAGCGCTCCAAGCGGCTGGCGAGGTACATTCCTGAATACTACATCGGATGAGTGTGAATATTGTCGTTTATATTGATTTTAACATACTTTTACGACGGGGAAGGTAGTGCCATAAAGATAGGTAATAACCACAAAATAGCTCCACGTTCGTCTTTATGAGGTTTCCTAAGAACCATTCAAGGGTATGAAACGATACTTTGCAGGACAGTTTATTTAAGATTATCTTGAAACCTACGACTTTCTAATCAAGTATTTCATTTTCTATTAAGAACAAAAATTGCTAATAAGCAAAAGAAAGCACATCCATTTACGGAACGTCAGGACTTCCTCACTACAATTCCAGCCAAATCAGTAAGTATTATAAGAAACATATAGCTGCAGTACCTACATTATTAAATGTACCACATCAGCCACTACAGCTGTAGCTGAAGAGAAATCCTCACAAGCATGTCAATAAAACGTCGAGAGCAAAAACACAGCTACGCAACAAAGCAGAAATCAATACCACAATCGTTACTACATCTGAACCACAAAAGGCAATAAGCTTCAAGACATCAGTTTTATAATCAAAAGCAGTTATATTCAAAAGTATATGGGTTTATAATAAAGACGAGGGAGGTGTAAAAATGTCGAATTTTTACACGCCAAAGAAAGTTTCTGTCTTATAGGAACAGAGTATTTCCTCGTGAATAAGTTGTTGTATCACTGAATCAGGAAAAATTCGGCTGTTTTTACATTTAGTTCACGATTATTTATGTCTCTCGAGGTTTTAATAATGTTTGGAACGCAAACTTTATAGAAACTTGTGGTGTCGCACAAGTCCAAAGTGCGCGCCACCTACTTTCGGCGCGCGCCGCCATGCACGCATGGCGCGGCGTTCTTACGACGTCAGCCACGAGCGCCCTCTGCTACAACTCCGCTCGTGGCCACCACTGAACGACATCGTTCACTTGGGACTGAGATAGGAACCAGTTAACACTTCGGAATCAGATAGGCACCAGTGAAGACTTGGCTATCGGATAGGCACTCGGCAGGCCTCTAGCTCAACTATGTATCAGCATTCTGCAGTACTGAGCTATGTAAAAGTTAAGTATTGTACCAATTCTGTGCAATATATATCGCGTTCTAATTCACTTTAGTGTTTCTAGATTCTGCTGTCCAACTGGCTGCTCACCTCCGTACCTGCACAAGCGTGCTTCCTTTATTCCTGTGTCGGTCTTTCTACTCGGCCACCGACACCTACGACGGAAACGAGACACAAAAGCGGCGACGAGGCTGGGACACAAAAAAACTATTAGGTTATTTACATAGAAAAGTAATTATAAACAAACATTTCACTTACGACACATTGCAAACCACCAGGAGCGCTAGTGTCGTTGCAACTGTCAGTTGGTAACAACTTTCACAGCAGTGTGTATCGCGACTGTGTATGTTAGACTTTGGCTGAAGTTTAAAACTCAGTACACAGATCAATCAGAACATATACAGTCGCGACACTCTGCTGTGACTGTTGTTAGCTATTGACTGTTGAAACGACACTTTCGCTCCTAGCGGTACGCCAGCCGCCGAAAGCGTGATGTTTATTTATAATTATTTGTGTACGTAATTAACGAAATTGTTACTATAATTTTTGCGTTCCACCAGTAATAAAATATCAAGAGACGTTATAATAAGGAAATTTATGTAAAAACTGCCGAATTTAATTTGAGTCAGTGGTATAAAGAACAACTTCGTCATGAATTACGTACGAATATCTGTTTATTTGCAGCTTATTCCGCCGGAAGTAAGTAGAATATAAACATAAAAGAAACATAAATTTATATTATGGACTGTTTAAACTATGACAGGCAGTTCTTTTAACTGGTATCAATTAGGAGTGGAGTCTAATGATTCGCACATTTTTACAGCTCACTCGATTTTCTTATAGCTACGCGCCTATTCTTTGAGTGTAATTTACTTTGGCTTGAAAAGCCAATATTTTGAAAATTCTAGCCGTTTGTGGTTCAGATGTAGCAACGGTTGTGGAATTGGGTTCTTCTTCGTTGGAAAACAGGTTGATTGCTTTCTCCGTTTTAATGCCACGACTGTGACGTTTTTCCTTCAACTTTAGCTGTGGTGTTTGATTTGGTACTTTAAATACTGTAGGTGTGTTTTACTTGAAAAACTACTCAATCCTACGCCAGGTAAACGTTCAGACTACCTGTAGCGACTCTACTTACTGGTTGTACTTACGTCGCAGCATTGTTGAAAACAGTCGCTGTGCGGAATTCTGGGAAGCTGAGCGAGTCATTTTGTTTTTGCGCATCAGGTGAGATAGCCGTATTCCAACGAAAAATATGACCTTTGACGTATTAAATTTTTATCAAACTGTATTATTCATTACAAATGATCATTGTTTTAAATGATAAGTATTTTTTAAATTAAAACGTGGGCGTACATAGGTGGCCACGTGAACGTGAATTGATCAATTTGTTTATTATGTCATGACAGGCTTAACGCGGTAGAACTGTGCCTCTCCCTCTTGCGGTACTCACACTGTAATGTGTGCGGGAATATGAGAGACATTTTTAACACATGGAAGCATGGGTCTGGCCGGATAGCGTGCACGGGTGGCCGAGTGGTTGAGGCGACCGATCGCGAAAAACGGCACAACATTTCATGCGTTTCAGATCGATTGTCCACCTTTAAAAGAGCAGACGTTGTCGGAATAATTAGTAATTAGCGAATGATATAAATGTATCAATTTCTATTGTAAGAAATAATGAGCGTTCTTAACAAATAAAGCAAGTAATTAACGTTACAAATGACTGGTGTATTTAATTGAAACATGGAGCTCAGTAGGTTGATTTGTGAACATAAGTGCGTCAGGTTGTATTGTGAATAGTATCAAAAGAAAAACTGATTATTCACTTCACTTAACTCCATCTATTTAATGGACTGGTCTGTCATGACGTCCCGAAATTTAAGACACTCGCGAAAACAACAAACCAGACAGTCAGTGTTTTTCGCCTGTCATTGATAACATCAAAGTGATGCACCATTGCCTACATAAATATGGTGTGTTGCCAACCTTTGTGCGCTACGGAAGCGCCATTGACGCTCCCGTTACCTGTAATCTTAACTTTAGCCCCTCGGCTGATCAATTGACATATACTGCTTAACTGGCAGTGCCGCTTACAGTATCATTGGTGTCACTGTCACTTTAAAGGACATGTGATCAATTATTTGTGTCCAGATAAAACAGCATCAAGAAACTGAGATAAACTGATATAACTTCGACTGTTAAATTTTACTTATGGCGCGTCGTCGTAGTGTGCTTCTGTTGGTCACAAAATGTCCGCTTCACGAGTAGCAGGAGAAGTATTTGGTGGGTGATGCCAACTTCAGCGTACTACGCCACTGCTGCAATGAGTAAAATATTACCCTCTACTGGAGAAAGAAAGTAAGTTCAATAAAGAATATAAAAATAATTTCATCAATTTACCTTCCATGAAGAAGGTTTTTATTTTTTTATTTTTGTTTTTTATTTATTTATTTATTTATTTTTTGCGCCCAAGACTGTACTTTTGAGATCCAAATGGGTGTTTTGCACTCGATTTCGGAAAGTGACTTGCCATTACCAATACATACATTTTTATGTTAGTATGCTATACATGTGCATTGTTTAGCCATCACATGTTATTACATACTGTCTATGAGGGTTAAACAGTGAGCATGTATAGCATACTAATATAAAAAATGTATGCATTGTTAATGACAAGACACTTGCCGAAATCTAGATCTCCAATATGAAGCAGTTTCTTACAAAAATAACGACTGATTGCTACAAAATATCCATTTGGATATATATTTTCGTTTGTGGCTTGGCATCCTAGACTGTACCAAAATTGTTCATAAAATTTTGTCATAGTTGTATGGGGGGATCTGCTAAATTAATTTACTATGGGAAACAGCCAAGTTCGCTTCTAATTATTTTAAGCAAATATTAGACGGTCTGGGCTGTTTCTCATATTAAACCGTAATTTTATCATATCATCTAGTTGTATCAAAAACATGAAAGTATCGATAGTCAGAGGTTGTTCACATACCATCGACGTTTCGAAGTGTTAGAAAATGTAATATCGATGTAAAAACGTCGATTTTTCCCACTAAACATCGATATTTATTGAACATGGATGAATTTTGATCACTCCTATTGTCGACGTTAAACTGGGATTGCCACATGATCTAGGGACGAAGCTATTCGTTAATTCACACTATCCATCATGTTATAGATATCACATCGTTTCGTGTGAAGGTTTGCTGGAAGCAAAGTTTTAACTGTCTGGTAACACTGGAAGGTAATATATTTTTGCCACGCTCAGTACTGTCACTTTGTGATTTTGCATTTTCTCAATTTTCATTTTATGATTGTGATTTTTTTCATGATAATGAGGTAATATAGCATGACAGATTGCATTTTTTTCATTGAGTGTTCTTCTAGACAAAAATGAAAATGAAAAGTTATTTAGGTGACCAGAGCTGTGGCGTACTATGTATGTGAGCATTAGTTAATGAAGATATTTTAACTGAATATTTTGAATGAAAAGTGCAGCTCTAATTAAAGAAAAGAATTGAGTCGTTTAATACATTTTTGGCACAAATGAGAAACATAGTGGATAAGATGAACAGATGCTATTTATCCCCATAGAAATTTTTTTTATGTGTTTGTATATAAAACTATTTATCCACAAGGAAATTCGTGTCAATACTCTTAAATTTTTTCAGCACTTTGCACACAGAAAACTCATTAAGAACATTCTTCACGACATTTGCTTTGATTTTTAATAAATTTTATGGTTGTTAATTTCTCAAATCTTATAAGGTGTAAAGTTTTCCTCACTCTCATTTCCTGCATATTCAAACCTTAAAATCATATTCTACTCATCAAGACGAATCGTTTGAGAACAATCTCGATGGAGTACAGGCATTTTTAACGATAATAATTACAGTTTGATATGCAAATTACGAGATCAGGTCGCAAGTGCGACAAGATAAACGAGGCTGAAGTGTCACATCCTTTTTTTTGTTTTCTAAAGTGAGGCAATGCACCTGCATGGTGGTGACCAGTAAGAAGAGACAGGTGGGCGGAAGGGCCCTCACTTCACTCTCTCACCCCATGCGGTCTTTGGCTTGAAAGCCACTTTCCTTCTTTGGGAAATACGGACGATTAAATTCCTATTAAAAGCCACACAATATCACTCTCGAAAAAAGGTGTTTACTTGCAGCTTTTAGCCACAGGTGAAATGCGAATTCCAACTGGCGTAATCAAGTTGGAGAGGAGATACCTCAGAGAGATATTAGCTGACTCACTATTGGCCAGCAAGCTATATAGCGATTTAAGACACACCATCTGATTGGTAGGTGAGCCACTGGCACAGAAACGTCAGCGTCACCAAAAGATATACACAAGCAGAACGAGAAAACCTAAGGCAGACTCACTCACTCTCTCGCCCACTCTGGAAGTGTGTGTCACTGTGGACGCAAGCTAGTGGTGTGACGCTCTCATAGCGATTTTTGTGCAGAGTGCCATAAAGGCTCCTGTACAGTATTGCACTGTAAGGAGCACCTCTGACGTGAAGTGGATCTTAGTGAATCTCCAGTGGAGACTACTAAGGACTGCGCACTGTTCATAGTGTTGACTGAGATACTTAATATCTGGTATGAACATAGAGTGCATTAGTTAACGCTTGCAAGCGCACTTTTGAGTGGCAACACGGTGGGTTAGTTTTAGACTGACGTATCAAGCTAATTTATAGCCAGACAAGGATTTGCAGGTCATTCTTGACTTCATCAAGACGCAGGGAATGTCCATTCGGCAGTAGACGATTAAGACAGACAATAGTTAGCTTCGATTTCAGCAAAGACACAGCCAGCAGCAGTCAGCACTGTTAATGATATTGTGTGCGAACACTTTAGGCGAACTCCACCCATCCCCAAACAGTAATAACAAATACATTTTTTTATTATTGCATAACATTTATGACACTGCGACAGCCTCAATCGTAAACTAACGAAATTAAATTAATTTTAAAGTCAAGTAGGAGCGATTCCTTAGCCATTCTGCCAACTTTATTCTATTTTGAAACTGTTTACACATTTCCACTATCCTGTCAATCTATCCGGAACTTGGAAATTAAAATATATAACTTGTTTCTTTATTAATTTGAGTTTTCTTGAAAGTAAATAAAGCAAAAATTTACTATCAGTTTTTATTTCAGTAATTAGCGACATCACTTTAGTACCCGAACTGATCCTCACTAGTTACATTTTCTTAATTTTTTTCTTACTGGAAATGTCATCTATGCCTATTCTTGCATAAGTGAAAAAGTTTAACCGTTTGTAGGTAGACAAGGAGCATATTTCTGAATTCTGCATACCATGCCATTGGCCTCTTCCTTGGGGGAGCCTTGGGTTCATTAGAAAGTTTGATATGTCCGTTGCACGCTACAAAATCACAACAGCATAATAACTGAACGCCAGAACATGGCGACCTTGCCAGGATAGAAATTGTTAGGATAGGTAATCGACAGAAGAGATAAATAGTAGTTAATCGTCAGTTTTAGTGAGGGTCGCGAAGATAAAAGAAAAAATTTCTTGTTTGAAAATATATCATGTTAAAGTAGACGGTTAAGGAGGATTCTACCACAGATTAAGAAATATTGTGTTGTGTATCACGTTGTTGTGTATATTGGTCTGGTATTGGGTTAGGTAAAGAGATATTGAGTGAAATTTGTGTAAAAAGTCAAGTAGTTTAGAAGATATCAGTGCTGGAAGATGCATTGTCACAATGAAGAGCAGTTTGTAAAATTTTTATTTCAAGGATTAGATGTAAAAAAATAATAGGAGGTCAAAGATAGAGTGTACAGAAGTGATAATTGCAATGAAAAAGACGTAGAATTGTGTTAAGGAAGTAATTTTTCTATTTTCATAATTTTTGAATAAGTATTAGGTTTGAGGAATTTCAGGAGGTAAGTGCAGATGCAGAGATGCAGACTGATGCTGGAAAATTAATGTTTTTTCTTCTTTGCAGTCGCACAGGTGCAGAATTGGAGATTGTGTATGAGCAGATTGGAGAAAAAAATATACATCGTTGTCTTAGTTGGTTCATCCAATGCGTAAGTGGTCTCACAGTTTTGTAGATAGCTGTTGTGATTTATTTACAGTTACGTCAAGAAATAGATCCATGTTACTGGGAGCATAGGAACAAAAGCGTCGTGAATCTCAGCAGCAGATAGAGATGAGGGACAAATGAGTGGGTAATCAACAGACGGACGAGATAGTAGAGAATGCAGAAAATTATTGGGAGGAAGAGCAGCGAAGTTTGCAACCTCTAGAGGATTTAGGCAAAGTAAATTTAGATACGATGGAACAGAGTAAGGAAAATACGATTCCGGATATTCCAGAATTTGTAATTTCTCGAAAAGAAATTTCTGAACTAGATGCAGACAGTCCACGTTATAGATGGGAATCTTTAGAAGCAGGGAGAGCTAAGTAAACTCGATCAATATCAGCAATTTCAGGGTTGGAATACGCATTACAGTCGATGCATAGACAGCTTGGTGACGAGGCAGGAAGATATGATAGTGAAGACGAGCAATTGGAATATATAGAACCAATAGTACATACTATCAATATGCCACAGCAACAGGGACAGAATAATTTTGCGCAGTAAAGAGCGCCACATAATGGATCCATAACGAACGCAACTGTACCTGAACACTAAAGACAGACAGAACAACGAGACTAGTTTGCAGTCACATCTGCCACTACAGAGTTCCGTGACAGATGTAACGAGTCCGCAATACACAAACAGTGTAAGGCAACATAGGAAGTTACAATTAGCTGATTTGTCGACATCACAATACGAGACACGAGATGCCGTGAATGACGGACTAGAAAATAGGAGATCGAGAACATACAGTTCAGCAGGAGAGAGTATGACAAGACAAGATGCCATTATAGAGATGTTAAGAAACATGAATGAAAGTATAACTGCACAGGATAATGATTAAACGAAAAAAGATCAGGAATTGAATCAGGAATTAAAACAAATGAAACCTCTAACTTAGGAATTGAAACAGGAATTAAAACAGCAATTGAAAACTCAAAACCAGAAATTAAAACAGGAATTTAAAACACAAAATCAAGATTTATAATGGGATTTTCACCAAGTTGAAGTTCAGATGGAGGAAGGCATAGCCGCGGTGGAGTAACCGAGCGGTCTAAAGCGTCTCGCTGCGGAGCGCGCGGTTGCTTTCCGTGGAGGTTCGAGTCCTCCCTGGGGCATGGGTGTGTGAGTGTGTTGTCCTTAGGTTAGTTTTCCTAGGTTTAAGTAGTTTGTAAGCTACGGACTTATAACCACGCAGTTTGGTCCGATAGATTTACAAACATTTGTTTGTTTTTTGAGGAAGGCATAGCACGGATTGATAACCAGATCACACAAACAAATAAAGACGCAAAAGACGCTAGGGACAAGATACAGGCATTATCGCAAGGTCAACAGGAACTACGAACTAACGTAAACAATGTCCAATTTGACATCGTCAATGTAGATAAGAAAGATTAATATTTCACAAAAAAGGTGACACGTACAGCTATTCAAACCGTCAAAGAACAAGCTATCTAAAGGAAAATAACGAAAGTAGCTTTAAATTCTAGGACCAGCGTATAAATAGAATTGAAACACAGACGAAAGATTACTTGAAAAACTCGGGTCAGAGTTAATCCAAACGACTGAGGAAAAAATAGACACCGATTGCACATGTAGTGTAATTACTGATACGTGAAGTAACCATTCAGTACGAGAACAGACACAAGTAAAAGATAGACAGAAAAAAAAGAAAACAGAGCTATCACCCACGGAAGTAAGACTGAATGTAATTAAAAGATCAACTTACAATGTGTCGCAAAAACACACAGAATACGCGGAAAATCGCGAAATGTATAGTCAGCCACAACCAATTGAAAGACAAGCAAGTGAACCAGTTAATCCGATGATACAATTTGACAGTAATTCGTTTGCAGCACCAAAAGCAACAAATGAGCAACATTTTTGTACGCCATTGCTACGATAAGAAATAAACACAGGATACGTAACAAGGAATATTCAGATGAGTAGTGGGTTGCCGCAAAACCGGAAAGACAGCGTAACGGATGCAGAAATGTTCGAAATGATGGTACAAGGACGATTGGGAGCTATGAATCGATATGATACAGATCACTTTTTGACTATTCTAAATTTCAACACTTCAAAGGGGAATGCGGAAGTAATCATGCTGCGAAACTTCATTGATCAATTTCAGCTGGACATACGGAATCATTGGAGTTTGACACATAGACTAGATTTTGTATGTGCACACATGTCAGGCTCGGTGGCAGAGGTTATGCAAAGAGCTGCACAAAACTGCACATCTTATCAAAAGATTAGGACCGCATTCTTGGAAAGATATTGGTCAAAGGAAGCACAAAATAAGATCAAATACGAATTAATACAGATGGCACCTTACCAGAACTCAGGTGAGAAAAGTGTCGTAAATTTTTCGATATTATTGACAAAAAGAACTAATGCTTAGACAGACCGTATGGCCATGAAGAACTAATACACTTATGTAGAATGAAACTACCGGATAATATCAGTCAGATGGAGAGTCCCAGAAATGGTTATCACTATAATTTTAATCGCAATAACAATGGAAACTTCAGACCATTTAATAATAACACATAAAATAACAATTTTCAATCACTAAACGATTCAGATAATGTAGAATCATGAAACAATGGCGGAAATTATGGAATAGAAATAACGGATATCGTAAGAATAACATTGGGTACAGCCATTCATATTGAGTTGGATATGGATTCAGAAACCAAAACACTAATCAGACATATTTTGACTGAGGGAATGATGTGAGAAAGGGCAACTGGCGAGACCAGGGCTCAAACAACTTCAAGTGTAATCTAGATCCACACGGACAAGAGCGATCAAATAAAGGTCATCTAGATGTAGAAGTAAGACCACCAAATCAATATTTGAATATTTGTATATTTTCAGTTTACTCCACTGAAAGTAAGAGGGTATAAACATATGGGATAAATTTATGTTACGATCAGTTTTTACTATGATAGGCACTTTTTTGATGCATAACAATTCAGTATGGAGTCTAACGATACATATGGTATGGCACGTCACTAGTCTTCCTTATACATGCATATGATTTTGAATGTAATTACTTTTGCTTAATTGGCGAATTTCCTGACAATTCTTGCCGTATCTATCTCAGATATATAAACAATCGGGAAATTGGTCTCTGCTTTATTGGAAAACAGTTTTATTGATAATGATGTTTCATTGCCACGACTGTGATGATTTTCATTCAGCTACAACTGTTGTAGCTTACTAGCCATTTTCGTTGTTAAAAGAAAATGAAATTCTTCAATAAATGTATGCAGGTTATTGATTATTATTATTTTAATTTTTTGAGCATTTTTGTCTTTTTTTGGAAGAATGCAAACAATCTTATTTACTGGTAACACTCTTCTGTATATACTTTTTGCATTCTTCATACACCCTCTCACCACTTAACAGAGTGAGTATTATGCAAGAGGAAATCAAATATTTGGATAAACATACTAAAAAAAATATTTATGTTTTTACATAGGTATAGGAAAAAAATTAATTCACAACTACAATTATGAATAAACGAATGGTACAATCGCAAATAAAACTTTGAACGTTTCGTGAAGCAAATTCACGTTGAGAGTCACGACACATCAGGTCACCATTTCAACAATTTGTACCCACACTGTCATCACGACATGTCACTGTACTTAGCCCTGTACCTCGCAATGAAAGTGGGGTTATGAATTACCATCAGTAATATAAGTACAAATGAAGTATAGTGTCAGATTCTGATGTGCAGTTACTATGCTTGTGTGATTTTAATACTACTCTTCCAACTATTATGTGCATAAGACAAATCAAACTTTCTAATGTACCTGAGGCTCCTGCAAGGAAGACATCAACAGCATGGCATGCATAATTCAGAAAGATGCTCCTTGTCTACCTACAAACGGTGAAACTTTATCACTTATGCAAGGATAGACACAGATGACATCTATTGTAGAAAAGCTTAAAATTAACAATGTGTAACTAGTAAGAATCAGTTTGGGTACTAAAGTGATGTCACTAGTTCCTGAAATAAAAAACTGATGGTAAATTTTAACTTTATTTATTTTTAAGAAAACTTAAAATTAATAAAGAAACAAGGTAATTTTTTTAAAATTTCTTCTCTTCCAGAGAAATTCACAGGAGGAAATGTTAAACAATTTCAACATAGAATAAATATGGTAGAATGCCTGAAGAAACACGCCTACTTGACTTTAAAATTAATTTAATTTCTTCATTTTACGATCGAGGCTGTCGCAATGTCAGAAATATTACGCAATGATAAAAAGATATATTTGCTATTACTGTTTGAAGATGGGTGGACTTCGCCCAAAGTGTTCACACGCAATACTACTGACTGTGCCGACGGCTGGTAGATGTGTCTTCGCTGAAATCGAAGCTAACTATTGTATGTCTTAATCTACTAATGCCTATCATATTTCCCTTGTGTCTTGATGAAGTCAAGAACGGCCTGTAAATCCTAGCCTGGCTATAAATTGGCTTGATACGTCAGATACCCGCCAATTAAATACTCAAAATAACATTTGAAAGCATTTGAAACACTAAAATATGTATGAAATAATTTGTTTTGCAATATTATATTGTTTAATAATAGCGTCACTATAATAAAAGTAGGAATTGTCGTAATTGATTCTTAATAATGACATATATATAAAAGAACATGTAACAGATATCATTTGTGTAAAACTTCTTACTCACTGGATATATTTGATAATTAGAAGTGTGTGTAAATGAAAATATATCAAAAATTTATGATTCTCTTTCCGTAAAACTTATTGAAAACTAATACTCAGATATCACGAATTTTATGTATAATACTTCGTTTCTTAAATTATTTTACGATGTAATTTAATACGAATAACTTACATAATCTAATGCAATTATTAATGCAATATAATTCATTCAATTGTAATTGTAAATTATTATTTAAACTGATTCTAAAAATATATGAACACTTCGCTATTGTTTGTATCTTGTATAAGGAGAGGCGCTGCAGCCTTGTGGTCAGTTAGCTCTGTAACCGTGTTTAACGTCAAACTTATATCAATTTGTATCAGCAATGTTTTGTTATTAAATCGCGGTTATATCTGCAAAGTTGTTTTTAATTTACGTCGTAGGTAATCCTCCATCTCGTCAAAGACCCCGAGTCATGAAGAAGAATATGTACATTTCATAAGTGTGACACAGATCCAGTCGCTGGCAAGGAATTTGAGCTCGCCATCCGAAATGTTTTATCTGTCAAATTCGCCGAATCAGCAGTCAACAGTTAAGTAATAATTTGCCAGCGACATATCGGATGTTGTGTTACAATTTCAAATACGCGATAAATCAGTCAAATCTTAAGGTCGTAAATTCTACAAAATATCTAGGAGTTACAATTTCTAACTATATTATATAAGGAACTCATTGTTTAATGGGGCGATCTATAATTATTTAATAATGATTTTGCAGCCAATATCGCATTTTTCATTTATTATGTTACCGGTTTCGGACGACAGGTCTGGAAGATGGCGTCGAGCATGCCGAAACCGGTAACATAATAAATAAAAATTGCGATCTGGCTCCAAAATCATTATTAATTACGAACTACTTAGACTGGAGAGAACACATGAAAAACGGGCCGCGGTGGCCGAGGGGACTGAGGCGCTACAAGTCCCATAAACTATACAAACATTTGAACATTACAAAAACATGGAAATTATTGTGGGGGAGGCAAATCAAAGGTTACGTTTCATTGACAGAACGTTTCGAAGATGCAACAGCTCCACCAAAGAGACTGCCTACATTACACTTGTGCGTCTTCTCTTGGAGTAATGTTGCCCAGTGTGGGACCCTCACCAGGTGGAACTGATAGAAGACATTGAGAAAGTCTAGAGAAGGGCAGCTCGTTTTTGTTTTATCACGTTACAGGGAAATGTTGCACGATTTGAAGTGGAAATCGTTAAAAGAAAAAGTACGTTATTCGTTGCGGCGAGATATAATTATGAAATTTCAATCACCGGCTTTTACTTCTGAATGTCAAAATATTTGGTAGAAAAAATGTTCAAATGTTTGTAAAGCTTATGGGACATAACTACGGGGTCATCAGTCCCTAAACTTACAAACTGCTTATGAACTACTTACGAACTAGGACGGCACAAATATCCATGCCCGAGGGGAGATTCGAACCCCCGACCGTAGTGGCCGTGCAAACCGTGACTCAGTCCCCTTTTTTTTTTTTTTTTTTTTTTTTTTTTGCTCTATGTGTAGTTCTGTTCGTTGCGGACGTTGATCAAGTTTGTTCGTTTTTGTTCGATGTGTTCTTGGCTCAGCTTTTTTTATTACAGAGGACGTTCAGCCCTCTGACCGGGCGCGCTGAGCCACGGCGCCCGGCGCATCCCAATAAAATAAGAGAAATCAGATCGAAAACAGAACGATTTAGGTGTTCTTTCTTCCCGCGCGGTATTAGAGAATGGATCGGTAGAGAAAGGTTATGAAAGTGGTTAATGAACCCTCTGCTAGGCACTTAAATGTGTTTTGCAGAGTATCTATGTAGATGTAGATACCGAGCTTCTCACAGAGCATACAAACACGTCAATAACAAAAAAAAAAAAATTCTTGGACTTTCCCCCTTTTTCCCCTGGTGTTTTCAGTTGGTACTCTTAGAATAATTTTATCGTGTTGGTCCCCTTGTGTGTGTGGCTAGTGCAGCCAGAGGGCGCCCGGGTCGCGTCTGTGGCGGCGGCGACGGGCGTGCGCTCCGGCGAGCCGGCGGCTGCCGACCTCTCGTTTGAACCCGAGGAAGGCAAGTAATTTGCGAGGCGCGCTAATAAAGCACGTACGAGTGGGGGCGATTCTGCAGTCTTAATAAACACGGGCGGTCGACGGTCGCCGGCAGTTTAGCTAATATAGCGGCCGGTCGCCGGTCGCCGGGCCTCTGTGCGCAGCCACTGCCCCCCAATTCTCGATATTATAACATCAAAGGCGGGCCCCGTTTTAATTCCACTTTGTCTGGAAGGCAGTTTCTACACGCGCAAGTGCTCGGCTAAGGCAATAAAATGGTAATTCGTGTTTGTCGTCCCTAATCAACTGAAAGGGACCGGCACAGGGAACATGTTCCAATAAAATTTTCCGAGCCATTGGAGGACAACTCTCTCTATATATATATATAGGCCGACTGCCGGCGCTGCCGCCGCCGCCGCCGCCGTCGTCGTCGTCGGGCGTTATATTAGGAATCCATTTAAGGGGGCAGGGGGAGTGACGGGGGAGGGGCGAGGGGAGGGGAAGGGGGGAGGAGGGATGGGAGGGGAAGGGGAGAGGCCGGCACAGAAGGGCAGTGCCAGGGAGGAGTGGATGGAGGAGGGCTGGCGACCACCGAGTGGGCGGGAGGGCAGGGCAAAGGAGAGGACACTGTGCCGTGAGGTAAGAGGGGCGGGGGACGAGGGGCGGGGGGAGAGGGCGACGGGCTTGCGGGGGCGTGGACGGCGCGCGGGGGGCAGGGGAGGAGGTGGCTGTGATGAAATTTGTTAATACAGTCAGTACAGAGGGCGAGGGCGCTGGAAATTGAAAATAAAGTCTTTGCTCTTCTGAAGGCGGCCCGGGCTCCACATGAAAGCGGCCGGCGCGAGTGGGTTAGGTAATGAAAGACAGACACGGCCGGGGAAAACAGTTGGGACAGAAGGAAAGGAAGCGGGAGTTAGTTCATTAACTGGTGCCCTCGGCGGCCGCCCCCGGCGGCGGGAAGACGGAGGGTGCCGCGCCGCGCCGTGCCGCGGCCAGAGGCAGTCGGACCCTAATCCCATTACCAGGGGCCTGCGCGAGTCCGGCGAGCAGCCCAAAGGAGCGGCCAAGTTACTGTGCGCACAATGAGACGCGAGTATTTGGTCTTTGCACGACTCTCTCGCCGAACGTCCTGTCATACATCTGGTTTAAACTGTCAGAGGATAATTCCGTGCCGGCCGCGGTGGCCGAAGTGACTGAGGCGCTCCAGTCACGGTCAGTACGACCACTACGGTCGGGGGGTTCGAATCCCCCCCTCGGGCATGGATATTTATGCCGTCTTTAGTCTTAGCTAGTTCATAAGTAGTTTGTAAGATTAGGGACTGATGACACCGTAGTTAAGTCCCATAAGTTGTACAAACATTTGATTTTTTTTTTTTTTTTTTTTTTTTTTTTTTTTGATAATTCCGAAACAGGCGACCATACGGGAGAGAGATGCTATGTTTCTTGACTTCCGCAAGGCGTTTGATACAGTACCCCACAGAAGTTTAATGAATAAAGTAAGAGCAGGCCGCGGTGGCCGAGGGGACTGAGGCGCTCCAGTCACGGTCTGCACAGTGACTAGGGTCGGGGGTTCGAATCCCGCCTCGGGTGTGGATATTTGTGCCGTCCTTAGTCTTAGGTAGTTCATAAGTAGTTTGTAATCTTCGGGACTGATGACCCCGTAGTTAAGTCCCATAAGTTCTACAAACATTTGAACATTTGAACAAAGTAAGAGCTTATGGTCTTTCAGACCAATTATGTGATTGCATTGAGGACTTCCTAGAGAACAGAATGCAGCATGTAATTCACAATGGGGAGAAGTCTTCCGAAGTAAGAGTGTTGTCAGGTGTGCCACAGGGGAGTGTCGTGGGTTCGTTGCTGTTCACGATATATATATAAATGACCTTGCGGATAACATCGGAACCTCACTGAGGTTTTTTGCAGATAACGCTGTATAGTATAGAGAGGTCGTAACAATGGAAAATTGTATTGAAATGCAGCAGGATCTGCATAGAATTGACGCATGGTGCAGGGAATTCCAATTGAATCTGGTTTAAACCGTCACAGGATAATTCCGAAACATACGGCCATACGAGCGAGAGATGTTGTTTTTCTTGACTTCCGTAAGGCGTTTGATACAGTACCCCACAGACGTTTAATGAACAAAGTAAGAGCGTATGTTCTATCAGACCAATTGTGTGATTGCATTGAGGAGTTCCTAGATAACAGAATGAAGCATGTCATTCTCAATGGGGAGAAGTCTTCCGAAGTAAGAGTGTTGTCAGGTGTGTCACAGGGGAGTGTCGTGGGTCCGTTGCTGTTCACGATATATATAAATCGGAAGCTCACTGAGGCTTTTTGCGGATAACGCTGTAGTATATAGAGAGGTTGTAACAATAGAAAATTGTATTGAAATGCAGGAGGATGTGTATAGAATTGACGCATGGTGCAGGGAATGCCGATTGAATCTGGTTTAAACCGTCAGAGGATAATTCCGAAACAGGGGACCATACGGGAGACAGATGCTGTGTTTCTTGACTTCCGCAAGGCATTTGATACAGTGCCCCACAGACATTTAATGAACAAAGTAAGAGCATATGGTCTATCAGACCAATCGTGTGATTGGATTGAGGAGTCCCTAGATAACAGAATGCAATATGTCATTCTCATTGGGGAGAAGTCTTCCGAAGTAAGAGTGCTGTCGGGTGCGCCACAGGGGAGTGTCGTGGGTCCGTTGCTATTCACGATATATATAAATGACCTTGCGGATAACATTGGAACCTTGGAACCTCACTGAGGCTTTTTGCAGATAACGCTGTAGTATATAGAGGGGTTGTAACAATGGAAAATTGTATTGTGCAGGAGAATCTGTATAGAATTGACGCATGGTGCACGGAATGCCAATTGAATCTGGTTTAAACCGTCACAGGATAATTCCGAAACAGACCGCCATACGAGCAAGAGATGTCGTGTTTCTTGACTTCCGCAAGGCGTTCCATACAGTTCCCCACAAACGTTTTATGAACAAAGTAAGAGTATATGGTCTATCAAACCAATCGTGTGATTGGATTGAGTAGTTCTTAGATAACAGAATGCAGCATGTCATTCTCAATGGAGAGAAGTCTTCCGAAGTAAGAGTGTTGTCAGGTGTGCCACAGGGCAGTGTCGTGGGTCCGTTGCTGTAAAAGACCTTGCGGATAACATCGGAAGCTCACTGAGGCTTTTTGTAGATAACGCTGTAGTATATCGAAAGGTCGTAACAATGGAAAATTGTATTTAAATGCAGGAGGATCTGTATAGAATTGACGCATGGTGCAGGGAATGCCAATTGAATCTCAATGTAGGCAAGTGTAATGCGCTGCGAATACATAGAAAGAAAGATCCTGTAACATTTAGCCACACTATAGCGGGTCAGCAACTGGAAGAAGTTAATTCCATAAATTATCTGGGAATAGGAATTAGGAGTGATTGAAAATGGAACGACCATATAAAATCAATCGTCGGTAAAGCAGATGCCAGACTTAGATTCATTAGAAGAATCCTAAGGAAATGCACTCCGAAAACAAAGGAAGTAGATTAAAGTACACTTGTTCGCCCACAGCTTGAATACCGCTCACCTGTGTGAGTCGGGTTGATAGAGGTAGTAGAAAAGATCCAACGGACAGCAGCGCGCTTCGTTACAGGATCATTTGGTAATAGTGAAAGCGTTACGGAGATGATCGATGCCGGCCGCGCTGGCCGAGGGGACTGAGGCGCTTCAGTCACGGTCTGCACGGCCACTACGGTCGGGGGTTGAATCCCCCCTCGGGCATGGATATTTGTGCCGTCCTTAGTGGTAGGTAGTTCATAAGTAGTTTGTAAGTTTAGGGACTGATGACCCCGTAGTTAAGTCCCTTAAGCTTAACAAACATTTGAACATTTTTTAGATGATCGATAAACTCCAGTGGAAGACTCTGCAGGAGAGCCGCTCTATCGCTCGGTATGGGCTTTTGTCGAAATTTCGAGAACATACCTTCACCGAGGAGTCTAGCAGTATATTGCTCCCTCCTACGTATATCTCGCGAGTACATCATGATGATAAAATCAGAGAGATTAGAGCCCACACAGAGGCATACCGAAAATCTTTCTTCCCGCGAACAATACGCGACTGGAATAGGAGGGAAAACTGATTGTGGTACTCAAGGTACCCTCCACCACACACCTATCGGGTGGTTTGCGGAGTATGAATGTAGGTGGGAATTTCCAACTTCAACGTCTGATGATGCCAGAAGAGGGGAAACGCGTCATGTATAAATAAGTGACACCTCGTTTTTGAGCAACCAATACTGTTCTTTAGTAAATAATATGTAGAGGAGTGATTTCATTGACAGACTCCATTATCTTCCTGCCGGTCAACTGGTAGCAAGAAGTTTAGAATAGAGGGAGATGCCCTCAACGCCACAGAAGTGTAGCCATTGCGAAGCCAATAAAATTTGTGGTGACGAGTGTGTATTCAGTACATTCTAAGTTCAAAGTAATACTTTATCTAAAGAAAAAAGATTACCGCTTTACCTATGAATTTCCAAGCAGAGGATGTAAGTTATCTGCTATTTTACACAGATATATTTATTTATTTATTATATTTTAATTTTATTTTATTTATGCTAGCTTAAAACCTACTATTTGTTTCAGTCTTTTTCTCTTCAAAGACTTCAAATTTTCATTTTTAAGAGATATAGTTCCCTTTGAAAGATCAAAGATCTGCTGGTACAGAATTTTAGTATCAACAGTTAATGAAGCGAAAACTACAGAAAGAATTTTAGTATGTATTCAACATAAAAATCATCTCTTCACTAGCCTACTGAACTAATGAAACTAATACGATTTGTTCAAAAATGTTCAAATGTTTGTAAGACTTAAGGGACTTAACTGCGGGGTCATCAGTCCCTAAACTTACAAACTACTTATGAACTACATTATACTAAAGACGACACAAACATCCATGCCCGAGGAGGGATTCGAACCCCCGACGGCGGACGGCCGCGCCGACCGAAACACGGCGCTGCAGCACGCGCGGCTAATCCGCCGCGGCAATACGGCTTGGTTCTGTTATTGGAAAAAAACATGACCTACATTTGCTATGAACTGTTACAGCTGACAATTTCAATTCCTGTAAAGCATTTTGGTACTCTCTCGATATGTAAGTCCTTACCTTTTATGTAAGTCATACTTATCGAATGAGATTTTGCGTTAATAAAACACAGTTCAGCTACCTGGAAGGTGTAATTTTGTCCACATAAGTGTACTGTGGCAAATATGTACTCAGAAATGACAGTCATTTAAATTTATGAAAGTTAACAGGGCGAGAACCACACAGTGCTTTAATCCCTGTTTCCTCGGCTCCACAAGATGGCGGACTGGCTTCAATAGGCAGCTAAGCTTTTCAGATTAGCGCCACCTGCCATTATTTTACTCTTCTTGATTGTTAGTGAGTATGTGATGTCATAGATTCTTGCTCATCCACATTAGTCTTTATATAAATGACAGGTAAGAAATTATCCTGATTTTAGTTTCCAATATACCTTGAAATTATGTGATATGTCATAACCTTTCGATTTAAACGTAATTGGGTTGTCAGTAGCGACGGAACATTACATGTAACAGTTGTTTAGTTCTAACTGCGTGCCGCCCGCGGTGGCCGAGGGGACTGAGGCGCTCCACTCACGGTCTGCACGGCCACTACGCTCGGCGGTTCGAACCCCCCTCGGGCATGGATATTTGTGCCGTCCTTAGTATAAGGTAGTTGATAAGTAGTTTGTAAATTTAGGGACTGATGACTCCGTAGTTATAGTTAGTGCGCAGACATCTGGACACAAGATCATTAGACTCCTAAAGTAAGTCTTAAGTTTCCAAAAATTCTCAGATGGCACGAGTATTTCAGTTGGATACTGACCATCTGATATCCCGTCACAATATCTTAGTCTTTCGCAGGTTCTTAGGTGCTCCCAGTTCATAATTTATTGTGTTTTGTCCTTCGCATATGAGACACTTCAGTGAGGGGAAGATTCCAGTGCTGTGCATGTATTCCGCTAGGTAGTCATGGCCAGTAATTTTCCGAACTGCTGCCACCACTTCCCTTCGAGGTTGTTTCGGAAGTGCGTTCTTATCCTCTGGCAGTATAAACCAAGTTTTTCCTTTCCCTTGTGTTCTCAAGTGGTCATAAAAATTCTTCTTGAATTTATTACCAAGGTTTCTTTTAATTGAGATGTAGGATAGTTTTCAGCCCTTTGATAGAAAATCTTTGTTCCTAGTTTGGCTATGGAGTCTGCCATTTTCTTCCTATATCCATTGGAAAGCTATTTCGGTTCCAGTACCCATGACCGAGGAAGTGGAAGATTTTAATTCATTTAAGCAAGCATTTAGTGGTGTTTGGAAGTCCATATCGTAGAATTAAAACACAAAATTTACCAGACTTTTGTGTGATCCATAGAGCTGAATAAAACTTGCATTAGCGCCAGGTTTATTGCCTCCAACTATCGATCAAAATGGAAATGACACTGTCCGACAGACTTGTAAAACCAAAATATTTCACTATGCGCTCCAGCACCAGTGACACTATCGAACTCAGTAAAGGTTTCATATATATATATATATATATATATATATATATATATATATATATATATATAGGTAAAGCAGTCAACAATCGGAAGATTAGTTTGAACACCACAGTACGTTACTAGGCATCGTCCTGTTTCGAGGTGGTATGCCGTTGCGTTCCTTCGACCTTCGAACTGAATTACCCAGCCAGTTATAGGGGGACCTACAGTTTAACGTGGGTTCCGAACCACGATGCTATTCGTAATTTTTCACATGAGCAATACTGCCAGAGGTGAAAGAAGTGGAAAGTGACAGATTATATATATGCAGCCGTTCTGTTTGTTTGTACCAAGTATTTATCGTTTCTAAAGCTGTATTTGTAAGGAGTCCTTTATTTTCTTCTGTTTTTTAAATTCCTTTCTTTGAGTTGAAATATGAAATTGACTGAGAAAAAAATTAAGTGGACAGATTGGTAGGGCGAAATCTTCTTTACTCACTAGTGGACAGTGGTCCTTCCTTAATACATTATTGCACTGAACGAAAAGTTTTTGTGTTTCAGCCGGCTAGCATGGCGTTGACAATTGTTCCAATATGTCTCATTGGATAATATGATTAATCTTTATTTTTATTTAATTTTTTTTTAATTGGAATAGTGCCAGTCTCATAATTTGCGTTGTTAGAGGTGGAATGCCAGTGGCTGCTTAAACTGCTGAAACTAGTGTTGTTTCTACTGCTCCTGTAAAAGGGCGCAGAACTTGAACCTGGAGAACCTCTAATTTAGATATATTCGTTGAGTTTTATATACGTTTTATATGAGTTTAGTACTTCCATGGAACTAACCAACCTTTTTCAGCTAATCTATTAAGGATGTCCAGCTTTTTTTTTAAATTTATTAACTGTATTATGTATGTGGTTTACATAACTCATTATACGGTCCGAGGAGATCTCAAGATACTTCCGATCGTCAGTTTGAGGTCATTCTTTACTCCCATACAGTAAATTTACACTGGGAATTGAATGAGCCAGCGATAAAACTCTGAATAATGTCTTTTTGTATTTTTGGTGTTCACTGCCATCAAATTATATTTTGACTAGTTTGCTTGAATAATCAAGGCTACATTCATTTTTGCCTACAGTTGTACAGTTTTTATCTTTGGCAGAGAGAGCAACATGGATCAATAGTCAGCATAAAAAGTTGTTTTAATGCCTTCGTTTTTTTTTATCTCTCTGATAAGTCATTAATCATGATGTTATATGTAGATGGGTTCATAGAATCTCCATGAGGTACTCCAGTTTTCATTAGTTTATAACCTAAAGTCACATTGTCAACCCTACTAGCAAAGTATCATTGGTGGAAGAATAAATACAACCATATCAGCGTTTGGTCACCAATGACATATTTGCGCAGATTATCCAATAGTTGTAGCTTACACAGTGCCATTGGTGCCCTTACATCATCAAAGGCGACCAAAGTTAAGTTGCTGTTTTCAAGGCATCCTTAACTTCTTGCCTGAAACGGGTCAAGTGTTGATTTGATGAGCGGTGTTTACGAAAGAGTGCTTGCTGAGGACAAATAATATCACGGATTTCCAGATAATATGAAGGTCTATTGTTAACCATTGTTGACGTTGTGTGAGATTACCGCCCAATAGAAATACTGGTAATTAATAGCATTTGATAATAAAACAGTATGAAGTTCACTGCAAACATTGACCATGCCAATGCACTAAATGTTACACAATTTTAATCTTATTAATTATGGTAGCAATGTATGTACACAGTTGGGTGACAACATTTATAGTTAGGCCATAGGTAGAAATTCTCCATGTTGAGATTTGCTGTGTGCTTGTAGCTGACGGGAGGCCAGCGAGCAGGCCGATGTTGGTGGCTTGTTCCAACTTAGGATTTTACAGTTCGTTTCCGGTGAGGGGAGAGAGGGACAATGGCGAGTGCCAGGCACAGTGCAGTGCACAAATATTGTAATACTACTGGCATTTGAAGTAATACGATGCAGTTAGGAACCTTTAAGGCCCTCATTACAAAATAGCCTGTTGATAAATAAACAATACATTAGCTGATATAGTCACATCTAACGTAATATGTTTAATTGACAATGAAAAGTAATAAATTACCAACGAAGACAAGACAGTTACACACAACTAGCATGGCAATGTTTGTTTATAAAAATAATATATGAACTATTTTTCATTTTATTTTCAATCAATCTTTTGTATTTTACCTTGAAATATTCAGTTAAATCAGTTATCTGTGATATAAGAAATTGCACGATTATGATAAACAGTACAAAGGATGTTTATACTAATATAAAAACGTAAGAAAATATTTGTTTAATGTGTAGTGTAATTATTTTAATTTTAAGTAAAGTTTTAGAAATGTATTGGCTGAGCGCTTTACTTTGGCAAATCGGTTAGAACAGTTCACATGGGGAAGCTGATGACGTAGGGGAAAAAACCCCGTCAGTTGAGCTTTTGGCGCGCGCGCGCGCCTGGGCAGGAAGTGAGGGCTCGGGACCACGTGGTGTGGCTGGCCGGGCGGCGTCGCCCTGGGTCAGTCGGCAAGTGGATCTCGAGGTGGTGACTTGAGATTTGTCTGTGGCAATCGCCACGTGTGGTTGCTCGTCGTAGACTGTACCAAGTTAAATCGAGTGCTACTGTGTGTTTGTGAATATTTAGCCGGTGGAACAAGGTGTGCATCGCATTGAATTAAAGTGACTGTGATTTGTTAATGTAACACGTGTCGTCGCATAGGCATGAACATAAACGGTGTTTGAGACAGCCACGTGGTGTGAAAACAATTCACGACAAATATTCATTTTGTCTGGGGGCACTCGAGCTATAACTTTATTTGTTAAATGTGCCGACGTACAGACGTATCAGCCACAGGGTTCTAGTATTGTGAAATAAACAACATAAAGTGAATTTTCACGTGTTTTCAAAAATAGTAGTTAGTACACCCTTTTCTCTCATGAACTTGAATTTATTATGAATTTGTTTTGTTAATCATATGCAGGGAAGGAAAGCTGCGAACGTGTGATATCATCCCCTATAAAACGAGTCAAACAGTCGCAATAACAGTTCCAGTGTTTTTGCATGTTTAGGAATTTGATTCGCAGCTGGTGGTTGTGAGTTTCAAAAATTAATCTTTCCCTATTTTAAACTCTCACCCCGATCTTCACGCTCGCATTTGGGGGCTCGTCCGGGATAAGTTCACGTTGGACTTGCTCGGACGGAGAGATTAGGGTGTGTATAGGACAGTGAACAGTTACGAACAGTTGCAAGCAGATACGCAATCGCGTCGCGCGGTTAACGACGGTTAGTGACGCAGAGTTCGGGCGCGGGCATCCGTAACCGGCGATCGACGGCCCATCGGACCGGCAGCAGTGAGCGGTGGCGCGTGGGTTCAACGCACTCAAATTTCATCTTCTGCAACGGACGGCAGTGATCGTGGGGACTTCGCAAGTCGCCAACGGAGCGTCGGGGCCCAGCAGCTTCGATTCTACAAAGGATAAGGGATGCAGTGAGGACATATTCCAGCCACAGCTTCTACAACAGACGGCAGCGAGCGTTGGGGACGTCGCAGCTCGTTGCAGCAACTTCTGGCTTAAAAGATAAGTAAAGCAGCTGGCGCTATAAATTCTTGTGTGTTGATCAAGCTTTCTTGTGGCACCGATAATGGAGCACGTTTTTAAAAAGTCGCCAAGCTACGTAGGTTCAGAGAGTAGCATACCAGAAAGTCCAGAGAGGGTAAATACTGGGGGAATGTTGTTGACACCTGAGATGATCGCAGCCATGTTAGCGAGTTTTGGCTCAAATTTAGAATCAAAAATAGAAAATTCAAACTTAATTTTAAAATCAGAAATAGGAACTGTAAAATCAGAATTGAAAGCAGACTTTAAGGCAGACATTGGGGCACTACAAAATTCAGTGTGTGCATTAAAGGCAGAAATAATCACAGACATTGACAAAAAGATAGGAAGTCTAACAGAACGGTTTGATAACAGGGAAAAGGAGATACATGCCAGAATTGGTGCTATTGAGACTGAGGTAGGAGACAAGTTAGATGCTGTGAAACAAATATGTGATCACAGGATTGAGGGGACTATGCAGGCGTTGGCTGAGGTTGACAAGAGGATGGTGGCAGGTATTGAGGAAACAAAAACTTTGTTGTCAGGAAAATTAGAGAATACAGAATGTAACTTTAGGAAAAAGATAGAACAAGTAGTGACAGTAAACAATACTCAGATTGAGAAGGTGAACACTAAAATAAATAATCTAGAATTGGGTACTGCATCAGGAAACACTAATTGGTCCATGGTGCAGACACCTTATGGCAAAAAGTTTTCAGGAGTGGGTAATTATCATCCAGTAGATTTTTTGGCTGCATGCAAGGACCAATTTGTGCCTGGTATGTCAGACCAGTGTAAAGTGAAGTTAGCAAAGAGAATGCTTGACTGTTCTGCTCAAACTTGGGCAAATCAGTGTGCTAATAAATTTCTAACTTTTGAGGCATTTGAAAAATTGTTTTTAAATAAGTATTGGGGGGAGGCCAAGCAAGCTAAGATACAAAATGAATTCTTGAACGGGCCAAACTATGTGAAAGGGAGACAGAGCATGAAGGAATTTTGTCAGGAGGAACTTGAGAAACTAGTGCATTAGACACCTTTGAGTCTTTTAGCAGTAATCTCCACTTTGTGTAGGAGGTTACCTGCAGATTTGCATTGGCAGTTAATTCACCATCCCACAGATTCAGCTGAGAATTTCATTGAATTTGTAGAAAAGATAGACCAGGGTTTAGTTATGGAACGACAGCTCAGGGGAACACAGCATGTGAACCACAATGAAAACAGAGGCAGTAGAAATGTGGGTCATAACCAGGGAAACCACAAAAGAGAGAGGAATTTAAATGAAAATTGGAGAGGTAACAATAACAGAGGAGACAACTGGGATAATAGAAGCCAGAGGGAAACATGGGAAAATGATAGGAGAAATCAAAGGCAGGAAGGTGGAAATAGGAATGGGGATAACAGTAGGAGAGAAAATCTGAGACAGAATCAGGGAAACTAAGATTTGTTCCAAATGAGGTCCGTTTTGGGACAAGGAGCTATTCTAATAACAGGACCAGAAGATGGGATAGCAGGGGATCAAATGACCATAATTACAGTAGGAATAGAGATGGGGAGAGAAGGGAGGAAAAACTATGTCACATGGACAGAGATAATGATAGGAAAGAGGAAGTAGGAGTTCACAAGGGCAAGGATAAAGAAAAGAGTGAAGAAAACATAAATAGAGTAAACAAGGAAAGGGAGAAAAGAGAGGAAAGTATGTGTCAAATGGATGCTGTTATAGGTAGTGAGGAAATTTTTGGGGATTGGTTTAGGCAACATGACAAAAGAAAGGCAAACAGGAGGAGGAATGATAGAAACAAGGACAATAAAGGAGAGTATAATGTAAGAAATTTATTTCATAATAACATTAAAGAAGATAAAAACAGTATTGGGTTAGCCTTAGTTTTGGATAGGTCAGAGGCACAAGTGTTGACTGAATGTGAAAGTGAGAATGTAAATATTGATGGTACTGGAGCCAGCATAGATGGTGTTGAGTGTGTGAATGGGAATGAATGGAGTTCTGAATTTAAAAAAAAAAAAATTAAATGTGATCCAGTAAAAACATTAAATGGCACTGGGTCTAGTATGAATAATGAGAGAAGTGTGAATGTTTCTGTAGTAGGTGAAATTGTCAATGCTGATGTACACCCACCTGTAACTGATGATGTGTTGGGACAGGACAGAGGTATTATTGAGAAGATAAAGTGGATTAGGAAGTGGGCACCAGATGATTGGCTATTACACAAATATGAGTATTTGGACCGATTTGGGAAGCAATGTAATAGGGATCAAACTTACTATAGCCTGGTAAAAGACTTAGTGAGTGGGGAGAATGAATACAATGAATTAAGGGGACTAGGCATGTGTGCTGTAGACCAAAATGAAGTAGATGAAGGATTTGGTGTATTACAGGAGGGGATAGATAATAATAATGAGAGTGTACAAACTTTTGTAGTATACAACAATGAAAATTGTAAGGAAATGGATTGTGATGGTGTAGGAGCAGGGTGGATTGATAAAGAAGTAAGTGAATATGGTCCAGATGATTGGGTCCATTTCCTTGGACATTTAAAATCAGTGGAGCCAGTGACATGGATAGAAGAGAAATATGGGTATGCAAGGAAACTTGGGGAGTTGAGTGCAATAAACCCAGAATTTGGGAAAGCATTCAGTGAAATATTTGAAAATGATGAGGGCATACAACCATATTGTTATGTAGGGGAAATAAATACTATGGTTAAGAACTGTATGCAAGAAATTGAGGAGGATTTGTTGGCAGAAAATGAACTTGAGGAAGATGTTATTGAAAATGTACAGCCCATTATAAATGTTAAGGTAGAAGAGGTTAGTGAAACTGCATTGATTGATACTGGAAGTACAATTAGTGGTATTTCAGAGAATTTCTACAATCAAATCAAGAGTACAGGGACAGTAGAGTTTCCAGTTACTGGGGTATGGATAAAGAATGCTACTGGCAGTTATAGCAAACCAGTGAATAAGGAAGTACTGTTAGACTTGATGATTGAGGATGAATTATTTAGTCAAGGTTTACTTGTCATAAAGGGACTTTGCTTAAATTTAGTGTTGGGAAATGATTTTTTGTGCAAATATGGGGCACAACTAGACTATAAGGACAAGGCTATAAAATTGAATGTAGGGGGTCATATGAAGAAGATTAAATTTAAGAACTCTGTTGATAAAAAGTATCTGATGGCATGCATACAGATAGCACAATGTGTTGTGAATGAAGCTGAAGTTGAGGAAGAAATACGGAAGAAGGTAGATGAGACAAAGGGGATAAGTGAAAGTCAAAAGGGGGAATTGTATTATTTATTGTCTAAGTATAAGAATGTGTTTTCTGAAAAGCCAGGAAAAATCTCAGATTTTGAATATGAAATTAGGGTAAAACCACATGAACCAGTTAAAGCTAAGCCTTATGCTATAGCCATATCTGAAAGGGAATCAGTCAGAACTGAATTACAACGGATGCTGGACTGGGGCATAATTGAAAGATGTAGAAGCGAGTACAGCACTCCCATGGTAGTGGTAAAAAAGAAGGACAAATCTGTGCGGTTAGTGTTAGACGCCAGAAAATTAAACAAAATTATAGTTCCTGAAACAGATCATCCAGAGAACATGGATGAACTGATTCAAGGGTTCCATAATGTGAAACTTATGACCAGCATGGATCTGACTGCCGGATTTTGGCAGGTGCCGCTGGCTGTTGAGAGCAGGAAATACACGGCTTTCTTATTTGAAGGCAGGGCCTATCAATATAAGGTTGTTCCTTTTGGTTTGTGTATTTCTGTTGCTGTTTTCATTAGAGCTTTGAGTTATGTGTTGGGAGATGAACTGATGAGAAGGCTTACAATTTATGTGGATGACATATTTGTTGCTACAGCTACTTGGAAGGAGCATTACCGTTTATTACAGCTTTACTTGCAGGGGGTATGACACTCAAGCTTAAAAAGTGTGAATTTGTGAAAGCAGAAATAAACTTTTTAGGTCATGTGTTATCTTCAGAAGGATTTATGCCTAATGGGGATAAGATTAAGGCAATAGCAGAATGTGCAAAACCTAAGAACCGGAAGCAGTTAAAATCGTTTCTCGGCATGGCTAGTTTCTACAGAAAATACATAAGTAATCAAAGCCTGAATTCTCCAAATTTGTCACGGTTATTGAAGAAAAATGTGTCCTGGGTGTGGTCTGATGAACGTGATAGGGATTTTGAAAGAATCAAAACCAGTCTGTGCAATAGCAAACTCTTACATTACCCAGACATGTCTCTTCCATTTTACTTAGCCACAGACAGCTCAGACTATGGAATAGGAGTTGCTCTCTTTCAAAGAAAAGAAGTGGATGGTGAGATTGAACACAGAAGCATATCATTTGCAAGCAGGGTCCTATCAAAACATGAGCGGAGATATGGTATTTCGGAGAAGGAACTTTTGGCTATAGTTTGGGGTTTTCTGAAATTCAGAATTTACGTGCAAGGTCATGAGACAATTGTTATGACTGACCATAAGGCATTGAGCTATTTGCAGGATTGTAAGTTACTAAATCAAAGGCTGGCACGTTGGGCACTAATACTCCAACAATTCCAGTATAAGATAGAATACATAAAGGGAACTGAAAACGTAGTTGCTGACAGCCTGTCCCGTTTGCCTATTAAAGGGGACGAATCTATAGAACTTGAGGGTGAAGGCACTGAATTCCACATGATGTACATGAAAGGTGTTGATGGGGAAAAACATATTAGGGACATCTGTAAGGACAGGAGACGGATACAGAACACTGATCCGATTCTCAAACTGGTCAAAACAAACATGAGTACAAAAGGGCACGAAAAATTAGATAAATATTACAAGATCTATAAGGGGGTATTGTTTAGGAGAAAGAATGTTGACAAAGAAGACTGGCGGGTATGTTGGCCAGAGGAACATGTCCAGTCATTGATAGATTATATACATTTGCCACATGGTCATTATGGACCACAAAAGTGTTTGGAAATATTACAGTATTATGTTATTTTTAACCATATGGATAGAAGTGTTAGGAAACAGTTAGGTGCTTGTGATAAATGCCAGCGTGTGAAGCATAGCACTGTGGCTAGCCAAGGTGAAATGCAAAGCATTTTACCTAAGGGTGTGGCTGAGTTGTTGGCAATTGACCTTTTTGGACCATTGCCAGCAAGTAGGGGTGGACAAAAATATGTCATACTTACTGTTGATGTGTTTTCAAAATATGTAAGGCTATACGGTATCAAGAAGGCTACCAGCAAAACAATAATCCGTAAGCTAGAGCTAGATTATTTCAAAAAACATGGAAAACCTAAGGCATTGCTGTCAGACAATGGTTCCCAGTTTACATCTAAGGCATGGGAAGATTTTATGCAACAGTCAGGTGTAAAACATATAAAAATTTCAGTTTACCATCCGGCGAGCAATCCTGCCGAGCGATACATGCGCGAGTTGGGACGGTTATGCCGAACATACTGTAGTAATAACCACAAATCATGGGCAGAGTACATTGTTTCCTTTGAGGATGTCATGAACAGTGTTAAAAGTAAAGCAACAGGATATACACCATATGAGATAATGATGGGCAAAAAGGCACCGAATCTAATAGGTGAGATTGTAGATTTCCCACCAGGGAATCAGGTGACACCACAGGAACGGATAAAGCTGGCGACCGAGCAGATGGCTAAGGCAGCAACTCAGAGGAAAAAGAGACATCACAGTAGGTACAAGCCAACTAAGTACAAAGTCAATGACCTAGTACTAGTGAAAACTAAAGAAAAGTCTAGTGACATTGATGGAGAAATAAAGAAACTTTTTGAGTTATATCATGGGCCATTCCGGGTAGCAGCATGTCCGTACCCAAATGCTTACCGGTTGGAATACCCCAAGTCTGGAAAACCGTTGGGGTTAAGAAATATTACTGAGTTGAGGCTATATAAGCAACTGGATTAAGCCAGTTTGCAGCCTCATGTGAATATTAGGTTTAGGATCTGTATGTATTTTTTTGTGACTTATGTATGTCTAGATTTAAGAGTTTTTGTGGAGTAACTTGACAATTTGATAATTATTTTGACTTGGTTTATTCTCTATTTTTGCCTTGCTTTATTTTTGTTGTTTATGTATGTGTGTTGGTGAAAGGTGCAATTGTTGCCAGGACTCATTCCTAAAAACAGCAGCTGAGAGGGATATTGTGTTTATTGTGTCATCATAATTTATGTATGAGTAGCGAAACTATTTATTTAGGTAATTCTAAGAATAATAATTAAATTGTTTTTATTTTTGTTGATACATACTAATCTGAAATCAGGACTAGAGGACGTATACATATTGTATTCAATTGATGTTCACAGGCTGCAGGAGTTGTAGTTACTGTGAAGTATAGACGTGCTAGGATTAACTTAGGATAGTATGGGCCAATTAAATCTCACACCAGCAAAAATAATTTTTTTGGTGCGAGGGGGTAGGATTTGTATTTATGTTTGTAGGTGTCATTATGATGGAAGAGAAAATTGTCTATGATAACATTCTTTTGGTAGTATTATTTGAGCTTTAAGATATATTTTTGACAACGGGAGGTTTTTTTTTTTTTTATTTGATGGAGTAATACTCCAAGTAGGCCACATATTCTCTTGTCTGTTTCATCTGAAGCTATGGCTGATAAGAGTGCAGGCATGGTGGTTTGGGTTAATCTGATAATGACTAACAACAGCCACTTTCAGTTCTTAATTCTGTTGATTTACATGTTACTGTACATGTCTCAATGCTTAGTTTCAATTGCACCAAGTCTGGATGGCAGGGGAGTGGGATACAAATCCAACCGAATCCTGGTGTCCAGACAAACTTTTGTCTATGTTGACTCATGAGTGCCTTCTGCTCTTCCTGTTCCATGTAGAGTGCATATGACGTGTGTGAACAAGAACGCTTGATCCAGTGCCATGAATCTAAGCTGCAACAGCATGTTGGTTGAAATGACGGAGACATAGGACCGTACACCATGGACCATGGACCATGCTGCAACGATGACTCTGGGGTTCTAGTGTCAAAGTGGTGAGAGATTTCCTTCAAACAAGTGGAGTGTACACCGTCAAAAGTTTTTATAGTGACAATTCTAGTTTTTCCATGTAGGACAAGGTTCTCTAAAGACTAAAGTTTAATAATATTATAAATTTGGTGCCAATTCTGTATATAAACAACAGGCACACTTAAAATTCATGGATGTAATTAGTTATAAGGATCCTTTTCTTAAAAATATGCACACACTATAAGTGGTCTTAATGGTACAAATATTGGGAAATTATCTCACTGCCCTGTTTATTTTTTATTTATCTATTTATTTATTTTTTGCATTAATTGAGGTCATAATTGGCATAGTGTTTGAGCCAATCCGATTCAATAATTTTGTAATTTAAAAATTTTGTTCATTTGAATGTATTAATTTTGGTGCTACTTGCGCCATCCTGCACATGGTTTGGATGCCGCAAGTGGGGGTATTGTGAGATTACCGCCCAATAGAAATACTGGTAATTAATAGCATTTGATAATAAAACAGTATGAAGTTCACTGCAAACATTGACCATGCCAATGCACTAAATGTTACACAATTTTAATCTTATTAATAATGGTAGCAATGTATGTACACAGTTGGGTGACAACATTTATAGTTAGGCCATAGGTAGAAATTCTCCATGTTGAGATTTGCTGTGTGCTTGTAGCTGACGGGAGGCCAGCGAGCAGGCCGATGTTGGTGGCTTGTTCCAACTTAGGATTTTACAGTTCGTTTCCGGTGAGGGGAGAGAGGGACAATGGCGAGTGCCAGGCACAGTGCAGTGCACAAATATTGTAATACTACTGGCATTTGAAGTAATACGATGCAGTTAGGAACCTTTAAGGCCCTCATTACAAAATAGCCTGTTGATAAATAAACAATACATTAGCTGATATAGTCACATCTAACGTAATATGTTTAATTGACAATGAAAAGTAATAAATTACCAACGAAGACAAGACAGTTACACACAACTAGCATGGCAATGTTTGTTTATAAAAATAATATATGAACTATTTTTCATTTTATTTTCAATCAATCTTTTGTATTTTACCTTGAAATATTCAGTTAAATCAGTTATTTGTGATATAAGAAATTGCACGATTATGATAAACAGTACAAAGGATGTTTATACTAATATAAAAACGTAAGAAAATATTTGTTTAATGTGTAGTGTAATTATTTTGATTTTAAGTAAAGTTTTAGAAATGTATTGGCTGAGCGCTGTACCTTGGCAAATCGGTTAGAACAGTTCACATGGGGAAGCTGATGACGTAGGGGAAAAAACCCCGTCAGTTGAGCTTTTGGCGCGTGCGCGCGCCTGGGCAGGAAGTGAGGACTTGGGACCACGTGGTGTGGCTGGCCGGGCGGCGTCGCCCTGGGTCAGTCGGCAAGTGGATCTCGAGGTGGTGACTTGAGATTTGTCTGTGGCAATCGCCACGTGTGGTTGCTCGTCGTAGACTGCACCAAGTTAAATCGAGTGCTACTGTGTGTTTGTGAATATTTAGCCGGTGGAACAAGGTGTGCATCGCATTGAATTAAAGTGACTGTGATTTGTTAATGTAACACGTGTCGTCGCATAGGCATGAACATAAACGGTGTTTGAGACAGCCACGTGGTGTGAAAACAATTCGCGACAAATATTCACTTTGTCTGGGGGCTCTCGAGCTATAACTTTATTTGTTAAATGTGCCGACGTACAGACGTATCAGCCACAGGGTTCAAGTATTGTGAAATAAACAACATAAAGTGAACTTTCACGTGTTTTCAAAAATAGTAGTTTGTACACCCTTTTCTCTCATGAACTTGAATTTATTATGAATTTGTTTTGTTAATCATATGCAGGGAAAGAAAGCTGCGAACGTGTGATATCATCCCCTATAAAACGAGTCAAACAGTCGCAATAATAGTTCCAGTGTTTTTGAATGTTTAGGAATTTGGTTCGCAGCTGGTGGTTGTGAGTTTCAAAAATTAATCTTTCCCTATTTTAAACTCTCACCCCGACCTTCACGCTCGCAGTTGTCTTGAAGAGCACGAAACAGGTCGGAAGTTAGCAATGGAGTTTCTTGATTTCTTTGGATGTAATATTGGTACTACAATAGCCTTCTTCCATGCAACTGCTTTCATGAAAGAATGTGCTTAATTCCCTTAGGAATATGCCATATTGCGCTCTGAGGTATTACTTCACAAATTTTCTCATGAAATTTATCAGGAGACAATACTTGAAACCTGAAATAGGTGGTGGAAGTTAATTATCAAGATTTTCTTTGAAGGCGTATCAGTTAGCCTTTTTAAAATGACAACTGAATTTTGAGGGTTTTTTTTTTTTTTTAATAGAAACTGAGTATCAGAAGGCAACATTGTATTGTTCATAATCATACGATGTCCAGTGCCAACTCCAGTTATAATGTTCCTTGATGTCCTTGTACTGAAGTTAGAAGAAACTACTGTCATGTATGGGTTTGTTGATGTGCCATTTTAGTGGAGATAAGTTGGGAAATGTGATGGTGATTACTTTTATATTACTTAATGCAAAAAACGTTGTACTGCTATTCCTACATAATATTTAAAAAAATGTTCATATGTTTGTATAGCTTATGGGACTTTACTACGGGGTCATCAGCCGCGGTGGAGTAGCCGAGCGGTCTAAAGCACCTCGCTGCGGAGCGCGCGGTTGCTCGCCGTGGAGGTTCGAGTTCTCCCTGGGGCATGGGTGTGTGTGTCTGTCCGTAGGTTAGTTTACCTAGGCTTAAGTAGTTTGTAAGCTACGGACTGATGACCACGCAGTTTGGTCCGATAGATTTACAGACATTTGAACATTTGAACGGGATCATAAGTCCTCAAACTTACAAACTACTTATGAACTAGCTAATCCTAAGGACTGCACAAATATCGATGTCCGAGGGGGGATTCGAACCCCCGACCAGAGTGGCCGTGCAGACCGTGACTGGAGCGCCTCAGTCCCCTCGGCCATCGCGGCCGGCACGTAATTTTCAACAATTGTGAAAAAATGAGCATTAAAGTGCACAACTATTACAGTTTCATTTTCTATATTTAATGCATTTGTATTCATAATATTGTTAGGTGGACTCTAAATACGATAAATTTCAAAATGTTGCTGCTAAACCCAGAAGTCTACTTTCACTATTTCAGAAAGATCTTCCCACCATTTATAGCTTTAAGTATTACAGATTTGTTTGTCATGTCTATCTGTATGCGCGCAATATCCCTTTCGAAAAACAATAACTCCTCACCAATATTCTAAAACCAAATTTACGTACATGATCCCGCACATGCAGCACGGAAGGCTGCCAAAATGACTCGCTTTCGACCTCGACGCTGACTGCTACAAGGAAGGAGAACGACATCTGGCGCATGGATTGAGTTAAAAGTATAGCCGACTGCTGTTCAAACAACTTCACTACCACTTATCACGTACACGGACTAGTGCCATGTGCTCATGGGAAGGTCAATGAGCTCTACAAGGGCACACTGTCATATAAGTTAAGAGCAAATGAAATTTCCGCTGCTCGACAGCATGCATACTTGGGCAGGTCCTCCGCCTCGTGCCGCACTCGACAGAGACTGCAACACAGTGGCGAATGGGGCCAGTGACGGGCGTGCACGCTGTTCGGCGACGAGAGCGCAGGCGGTCCTGAAAATGGCCGTTGATGCGCAGAGCGAAATGTCAAGCGGCCGCTGCACCTGTCACCGCGGAGGGCAAGCGCCACGAGTGGCCCTCCATGGCGTCTCCAGCGACCGCGCTTACCGCCGATGCGACGCCCCTATATTGCGAGCGCTTCCCAACAAACGACGGCTGGTACTGCGTTGCTAGCAGCGTCTAGACAAAGGCTACTTCCCTGTGTTAAAATATGGTTCGATGTGTGGTTATCGCGAATGATCAGAACTTTTGGATAGCATTTCTAGTCATTATTCTTACGAACCATCAGTCGTTTTTCTTATATTAACGCTTAATTATATTTCTAGATTAAAGGTATTGAAGATGAGGACAAAAGTTGAATTAAAATTTGTACTGTGGCCGGGATTCGAACTCTGGAATTCCTTCTTTATGCGGCTACGTGGACTGCATATGCTGAGTAAACATGATACGACAAGACCGTCACAAGACTTGCTATTCGGGCTGCCTGCTCATCAGGCGCAATGGCTGACGATCAAATTCATCATATAACTTCATACTGCACCCCCCCTTTAACCCCCCCCCCCCCACGTTGCATCCTTGGAGGAAATGGTTCTCGATATACGGGACAGCGGTTTTCGGCTGACACTACAGATAGTAATGTATATGACAGTAAAGGGGTGTGTGATGGTTCATAGAACGAAACGTAATTGCCATATTAGATGACATAACATTTATCATAATCTTTCCCAAAAAATGTTCAAATCTTTGTATAGCTTATGGGAATTAACTACGGGCTCATCAGTCCCTAAACTTACAAACTACTTATGAACTAACTAATACTAAGGACGGCACAAATATCCATGCCCGAGGGGGGATTCGAGCCCCCGACCATGGTGGCCGTGAAGACCGTGACTGGAGCACCTCAGTCCCCCTTTTTTTACTTTTATTTTTTTTAATTATATATATATATATATATATATATATATATATATATATATATATATATATATATATATATATATATATATATAGTCTTTTTTTTACCCCTCGGCCACCACGGCCGGCCATAATCTTTGTTAGCAACAAAAAATACAAAGTACGGTAAGAAATAACGTCTCTACTGTTGGGACTCTCCAATACTGCTAGTGCTTTAACAGTGGCACCATTACATTGAAAACATTGCTAACCAAGATTATGGTAAATGTTGTCTTCCATCTAATATGCCAATTATGAACCGTTGCAAAATTAACGAGATGGAGTCAGTTCATACGTGCTTCAAAGTATTTGGTGTGTGTTCAAGTATGAGGATTGTTCGTCATGTAACCCTTACTATAAACATTAAAGTGTGATGAACTGCCGGCCGCGGTGGCCGAGGTGACTGAGGCGCTCCAGTCACGGTCAGCACGGCCACTACGGTCGGGTGTTCGAATCCCCCCTCGGGCATGGATATTTGTGCCGTCCTAGTCCGTAAGTAGTTCATAAGTAGTTTGTAAGTTTAGGGACTGATGACCCCGTAGTTAAGTCCCATAAGCTTTACAAACATTTGAACATTTTTTTGTGTGATGAACTGCATATTGTGTTTCATTTCGCACCTCCATACGTGTATATGTGTCTTCAAGCACGTCTCCCTCTAATTCACGTACCCGGCCATAGCACAAATTTAATTCAACGCCTCTCCTTATATACAATACCTTTGGTATAAAGAGAGAACGTTTGTTCAAATGTTTGTTAAGCTTAACCGACTTAACTGCGGGGTCATCAGTCCCTAAACTTATAAACTATTTATGAACTACCTTATACTAAAGAAGGCACAAACATCCATGCCCGAGGGAGGGTTTCGACCCCCCCCCCCCACGACAATGTTTGTCTCAAGGAACTGAATTATTGTTGATATTTACATCACCTCTGACTAGGAACAAGGCGGGATTGTTTCCTTTCACGTTCTTTGCAGTGGTACTAACTAGAGAGCCTTGGAAATTCGAATCGTATTTCACAGAGAACGATTGAGGCAGAATTGAAGTGTGTGGTGTGGAGCCGTGTAGCTGCATTATCAGCAACACGGTGTAAGCTGAGCAGTTTAAGGTATCTGCTTCGCAAGCAGGTTGTCACGGGTTCTTATCCGGCCACAATACAATTTTTTTGTCAACGCCTTTCCTTATATTCCATACCTTTGGAAAAATGAGACAGTATTTGTCTCAAAGAACTCAATTATTTTTAACAAAAATTTCTACCATAGTTCAGGCAATCGAAAACGCTCTGTTACTGATTGGAGCTTTCGTGACGTCGACTACCGGCCGTGCCGCAGTGCGTACACCGGCTCCCGTTAGATCACTGAAATTAAGCAGTGTCGGGCTTTGCTAGCACTTGGATGGATAACCGTCTTGAGTCTGTCGACCATTGTTGGCAAGCGAGGTGCACTCAGCCCTTGAGAGGCCGACTACGGAGCTACGTGTTGAAAAGTAGCGGCTCCGGTCACAAAAACTGATTTAACGGCCGCGAGTCTACTTCCATATCGCATTCGCTGACGCCCTCGGACGGAGAATATCACGAGTACCGGTAGCTACCCAGTTGGTCTCTCCAGGCGCGTCCGCTGTAGTTTAGGTTCATGATATGACATCACACGAGAATACGAAGCATTAAATCGTCCATAGCAGCCACAGCGAAAATTACCTTTCCCTCATGAGTTTTAGTTTCTCGTGGTGGGAGACTCATTTACAACTTTTATGTGAGAACGCAAAATAAGTTTTGAAGGTTGACCATGGAAATCTTCCGAAAGTTGCTGCGTTTACGGTATCTAAATTTTTAAAAGTCTACCAAGGTTTTTATGTGCCCGAAATAACAAAGGTGAAAACCGCATTCCTAATTGCTGCTTGTTTCAGTAAAAAACTGACTCTCGTCTAAGCATACACACTGTTTTCAAATCACATGACAAGTGCGCATTTATGTAGTTACGCTTCGGAATCGGATTAATTTGCATGTTACGCAAATTAATCATGCTCGATAGTTAGTTTCCATGTATCATTATGTATTTTCACGTGCTGATTATGGAGTTTTAGCTTAGATGACAACAATAAATACTTACGGATAAAGATGACAGTCGAAATTTTGTATTGCCTTTATCAGCCAGAGCAGCATATGGTCCAGTTGCACGAGAGTGTAAACAGTTTTCTTAGCTGAAAAATGACGGTGGCAGGGTGTTCTTTTTTCCTTTCTTTGTTTCCCCCCAGAAAAAATGTTAGCGTTGTAGCTTATAAATTTAATTAAGTGTAATAGGATTGGTAACGTTAAAAAACAGTTGAGTTGTTTGTAAATCTATGGGACTTAACAACTGAGGTTATCGTTCCCTAGACTTACTGACTAAACTAACCTAAGGACAACACACACACACACACACACACACACACACACACACACATATCGGAGGGAGGACTCGAAACTCCGAAAGAAGTAACCGCGCGCTACGCAGCAAGCGCCTTAGAGCGCTCGACCACTCGACCGCGGTATTTAACGTTTTCTACCCACATGACTGATCCGACGGACAGGGTCAGTAGCAATTAGCTTCTCTTTTCTGATGATTGTATGTTCTACGGGGAGGTGTCGTAAAATGACTCTCATAGAATTCAGCATGATTTTGAAAAAATTTAAAGTTGCTGTGGCGAATGGCAGCTAGCTCTAAAGGTAGAAAAGTATACGGTATTGTACAGGAGTAGAAAAGTCAGTCCAATAATGTTCCAATACATTATTAGCAGTGTGATGCTGGATTCTGTCATGTAGTTTAAAAAATGTAGTTGTAACATTGCAGAGCGATATGACATGGAACGAGCATGTATGAACAGTTGTGGGGGGGGGGGGGTGCTAGACTTCGGTTTATTGCGAGAATTCAGGGAACATGTGGTTCATTGCAAAGGAGACTCCGTACAGAGCAATAATGCGACACACTCTTCACCATCGCTCAAGCGTTTAGAATCCCTGACAGACCGATGTCGATGGTTCGAGAACTCGACTAGAATTCCGTGGAGGAAAGACTACGTTTTCTGCGAGATAAATATTGAGAAAATTTACCGCTGCAGAATGATTCTACTGCCGCCTACTAAATTTCGCATAACGACTGCCAAGATAAGAGAAATACGGTGCCATTTAAGCAGACGCTTTTCCCTCGCTGTATCTGCCAGCGAGCCATTTTGAGTCGTACCCTGCATCACGCACAGTGTGGCGGCGTGCGCAGTATGTACTGTATGTAAATGGTTCCTTTTATCGGCGAATTCCCTTCCCTACCCTTAACAATTTGAGGTCTGGTCCGTCTGTAATGAACAATCTGGACGGGACGGAGAAACATAACCTTCCTTCCTTCCTCTCTCTTTCTCACACTCTCTCTCTATCCTTCCATTTCTAAACACAGTAAGGCCGCGTGGGAGTGGCCGTGCGTTCTAAGGCTCCTTTTCGTGGAGTGAGCCGCTGCTCCTCTCGGGCTTGGATGTGTGGGTTGTCCTTAGCGTAAATTAGTTTAAGTAGTTTGTAAGTCTAGATATTGATGACCACTGCAGTTTGGTCCCATATCTTTACAAATATCTGAACATTTGAAACACAGTACATACTCAAAGCAGCACAACAATATCACATCCAAACACACACAGTGATGGAACAACATCGACAGAAAGGAAGCGTGGCAATATGAACGAACACCCAAAGTGATGCACCCGCAAAGAATCTAAAGGCAAGGTCTATATATAGCTTTCAAACTAGACATTCCCGCTAACAATACATCCCAAAATTAATAAAAGACAAAAAGTTTTACCATAAAGCAGGAATATACCAGCTACAACGCTCCACATCTGATGGGACAAACCAGCTGCGGCACCTGTTTGGCCGATGTATATTTCTGAACATTAGTTGCAGTGAAGTCTGCATACTCCTGATCTGCACAGCAAAATGCATAATGAATCCATTTATTTACCATCGTCTTTGTGGCTATCACTGCTAGACAGCTACGCGCACATCTCCATTTTGCTCAGTGGCGCGCCAGTCAACGAGTACTCAGTCCCAGCCATGCAGTCCGCCTCAGTTGATGTTTAACGTTGGCCGTTTCCGGCTTAAGGTAATCCACATTTTGAGAGGAAATTGATATTGATCTCTGTCGGAAACGTAGCTCTTTTGCCTTTAGGAGCTGACCAGTTGGCTTTGCTTGATGGCCACCAATCTGACCGGTTTCCACACCCGAAATAAATGGATGCAAATCAGATTTTCGCAGTAGTTTGTCCTACGTCACCTCCCTCCCATTCCTTCTTATACCCAACAATCCTTTCTTCCTCCCTCCCTCCGACTGTCCCTCATAGAAGAATCGCTATGTTTGCACTGTGATTTGAGGGAGGTGGTTTTGTAATAGGGAAATCAGAGGAAGGAAATTGTTTTATTTTATTAGAATTTCCAAAAATCAATGTTTACTTTAAAAAAATGGAGAGATATTTTGCTCTCGTGAAGGAAATTTTGATAACTTCCTTTGCATTAAATTAGTTTCGAAGATCTTGTGTGGCCTACACGAAACTCAAAGTCCTATAAGTAGAGGATTAGTAAACTGCCGTGCCAATAGGAAGAGTCTAATTACATATAACATCTACATACATTTTTCAATTAGCACATCTTCATGTAATCACAGACGGCAGTTGGCTGCACTGGCGCCCGATCAAGCCATATCCCTATGATCACATTAGGTCGTTGGAACCACTTTGATGCGCACGTACTGTGCAGCGCCAATCAAATGCGACAAAGAGTTCAGACGCCAAGTACAAGTGCTGAGAGCGGGGCCCCAATGCGAATGCCACCGGCAGGTCAGTACTGGAGACCCTCCTTTGCGATGGGCCTTGCAAGTGCTACGAGCAGCTTGGCAGACCTGTCACTTAAAGCGAACGTGTTTACAGAGCAAATATTTGTAGTTTACAGATAGTGTCCAACACTTTGCTGCTAGGTATTCTTCACTGTATTTTCTTCCAGTCCTTTGCAATTCGCCTAGAGGACTAGATTCTTTGTGGAATTTACTATGACGTCACGTACTTTGATATTAAAGCAACACATTATGTTACGATCTGTCCATTTTATTTAATAATTATTAATTAAAAGTGGTCTATGATCACATTAAGTAGTTATTTAAAAAACGAAAACTACCTTTGATGTAAAAAGTGGCCGTCTCCATATGTAGCACTGGCATATGTGTGTAGCTTACAGACCTCGAAGCAGTGTACGGCGGGGGTAAGATAGAAAAAAATCTATAAACCATTCAATGTTATGGTTAAAGTTTATGTTATGAAGTCCACTTCCCTTTACCTCACGTTACCGCGAGCAGCGTGCTAACTCGTCTAGTTGTAATAGATCGAACGTTGCACGTGAGGCCCGTAGGCGGCTGTCACTTAATATTTGACTAACCTGATGTCTTCTCTTTCGTAGACGTCCCCAGCGCAGAAGCAGCACACAGGTGGTAGACTCGAAGTTTTCTGAGGTGAGGCTGAAACTGAAAGTGGTGGATACTGTGGCTGTCTAACTACCATTAACGAAGTCGATGAATTCCTTCAGATATGCCAGTGGCTCTTTTATTTTTACGAATCACATGAATACAGAAGCCACAAACTGCATGTTGACGTCAAAATTCACAAAAATAACGTTCTTACAGCCACAACACACATTGACATACATTGCACGCACTTTACAAATATTTTTAGCCCCATTATCGACCGATAAATACAAGACTGGTTATCGCAAGTGCCGCTAGATGTTTACCGTGTCGGGGCTCGCAGTGAACTGACTAGCAGTGGAGCTGTAATCACAAATAATTAATTAACACACATTATGGCAATAGAATTGATAACTGAATTTTTATTTGTTAAATAATAAAATAGCTGGGAGGTTGCGGCGTGTAAAGATATAGCAACAGCCAATCAGATCACTCTTAGAGAAAGAGGCGGAGTTTTCCCACGGGACCGTACTTACAGTACCATCTGGCTACTATCTGGCACAAACACTTCCTACTATCCCATGTAAGTAAATGATATTATGAAATACAATAAAAGCTGCTGGCTTACAAGCAAGTACCGCCACAAGTGGCCTGATGCTGTAGAGCAGTTTACAGAACTGACAGCTGCGGTGGGGTGGTGGAGCACTTCACTTTCCTATGGAGTGTGCGGTTACTCGCTGTCAGAGGTTTGAGTTCTCCCCAGGGCATGTGTGTGTGTGGGTGCGTTGTCCTGACTGTAAGTTAGTATAAGTAGTTTGTAAGTGTAGGGACTGATGACCATACCTGTTTGGTCCAATAGGTTTACAAGCACAGTGCTGACATCATGCAAGTAGTCTACATCAATTAACGATCCTACAATCACGTCTTTACTCTAGAGCAGCTATTTCTCGTGACATCACCGCGCGGGAGTAGCCGAGCGGTCTAGAGCGTCACGTTGCGGATCGCACGGCCTCCCGCGTCGGAGGCTCGAATCATCTCTCGGGGATGGATGTATATGTTGTCTTTATTATACATTCATAAGTAGTTTGTAAATTTAGGGACTGATAATCCCGCAGTTGAGTTCCATAAGCTTTACAAACATTTTTTGATCGTCGCATCACGCCACTGTTCTTAGACATTTAACAGTGATAACGCCAACATACTAGCGCAGTTAACAATCATGCCATCATACCATTATTCTAGAGTAGTTTACGATCATGACATCACAACAAAAACCCTAGACTGCCACCTACCTTCTAGATCTAAAGACATCATCTAGCCTGAAAATCGGATATTGTTTATTAACAAATTATTAATGTTATTATACACGGTTTTGTAAATTATTGAGTGATAACAGATCCCTGACTGTCATCTAACCATATTATTTAGCTTTATCATATAGTTTAAGCTATGCTTCACTCATAAATGACATAATAACAAATCTAAATTTATTGTATGAAATATCGATACATTCTCATCAGGTTCAAGATTTACAGCACATAATTTAAAAATTAATCATGTGCATTTGCGGTATGTTGAATTGGTGTGTCACATGTGAAATACATGTGTGACACTGTAAGATTATTATTATACCTTTGAGTACATTTGTATACACAACAAATTAGATCTTCACAAGTGTGGGCTCAGAACATATCATATACTTTCTCTAAAGTCAAAGTTGTAAGGAGTCGTGTTCTCCTGAATTTCATTTCTTACATATTCTGACCTCAACATCTTATTTTCCTCATTGTGATGATTCGTTTGAGTATAAACTAGATGTAAGTTCATCAATGCAAATTGCAGAATCATGTCGCAAGTGCGATAATATATCTAAATCGGAGGCTGGAGCAATTAGTAGTTTACATACACCAAAAGGTACAGTTTTTCTTGTCGCGGCGAAGATGCACAACCTCCCCACTCCACTAGAGAGATTTATGACCCAAACAACCCAAAGGGATTAGCTGGGCTTGTTCTTTCACAGTCGTGAACAATTGAGGCTGGTGATGCAAGAAGGAATAATTAGGGCACCTGCAAGTTCACGTTTAAAATTGATGCCATCCGTTGTAACCGAAGCGTCTAGCAAAGTCCCAAACAGAGCATTGCTAAGCAGATACGGAACCTAACTTATGTACGTTAACTGTGTTACAACTGGCCAGTTTGGACTGTGCACCTCCCTTGTTTAAAAGCTAGCAGTTGACAGGCAGGCAGTTCCTTAGATGTAGCAATATGGCCAGGGGAGACGGAACGCTAATCATATACTTGATTGGACATGCGAATTTTTGAGGGACTTCTGTGTCCCTCTTCAGAGTGAGAACATGTAGCGGGCTCATATGCACAGTTCTGTCTTTAGAGTGAGTGCATAGAAAGCTTCAATTACAGTATGTCATTGTGAGCAGCACTCTTGTCTTTAGCGGATCTAAGCGCTACTCCAGTGATGAACACAATAGATTTCGCAGTTTTCGTAGTGTTGACCTCGACACTGAAATGTCTGGTATGAGCATGTAAAGAGAGTAATAGTTAACGATTTAGAGCGCATATTGAGTGGCATCACAGTGGGTTGGTTAGCTGACTGATGTACCACGCCAATAGTGAGACTAGGGCTGATAGGCGTTCTTCACATAATCAAGACGTAGGTAGAGTTCAACTGACTGAGGTCGATCAAGGTAGAAAGAGATATAACTATTTGTTCTAGGAGAGACGACACAGAGACAGCAGCCATCGCAGCTCACGATACAGTGTGTGAACACTTAGGAATAATACATCTTTCCTCCCTATCAGCAACTGTACGCTTCAGTTACGACACTTCACAACATTTATCATGACGTGCCAACCTCTCCCGTAATTAAAATAATTAAATCGGATTAAATTCAAGTAGGAATGGCACCTAAGCTATTCTGTCGATTGCACATTTCTTTAAGTGATGTTCAAACTATTTAAATACCACTGTGAATCAAGTTTTGTGTTTTAATGACATCCTAACAATAATTACCTATCATTTCAACTAACAGATACTTTCGAAATATTCACTGGAAATAATATCAGTTAATTATATTTATTTTGACAAAGATTAGTTTTGTATTCAAAACATTATTAGTAGAATAATTACTCAAGTTTCATTTTCTTTAAGAGTTTACTTCCAGTAGCTGGCGACATCACTTTAGTTTCCAATCTGGTCCTCACTAGTTGCATTGTTTATGTGATTTTCTTACAGGAGATGTCATTTGAGTTCATTCGTGCATAAGTGATAAAGTTCCACATATCTTAGATAGACGAGGAACATCTGTCTGAATCTACTGAACGTGCAGCTGATTTCTTCCTTATAGGTGCCAACATTGTCAGATTATTCTATTTCGCACAAAATTAGTTGTAAGATTAAGCAAATTAAAATTATTATGACAGCACAGTTCACTTTAGAAAGTGAATAATTTGCATAGCAACAGAACTTATCAATCTGAAACCTTCAAGTCAATTGGACACAACATGAAGTACAATGACACACACACACACACACACACACACACACACACACACGAGGACTGCCGCCTTATCACTGGTGAGGAGGTTTCCGTGCTCACAAGGAGACCACAATGGTATCAGATTTTAGATTTTTTTTATATTCGGAACTGAAATAACAATCAGCCAAAGGCATTCGACGCAACTGTCAAAATTCTTCAGAAAATCGACTTTGATGTTTTGCAAGTACACGCAAGTACCAGTAATTAAATCAATTGTAGCATCCACAGACAGATGCTGCAACCTTCTTCCGATTTTCTAGAGAATTTTTGATAGTTCCATCAAATGACGTTGGCTGATTGTTATTTAAGTTATGAACTTCATGTAACATTGGTATAAAAATGCTAAAATACGATACCCATGGTGTATCCTTGTCTGACCCAGAGATTCAAACGGGTGGGAGCTTAAGCTTCTGGCAGGGCCATCCAAGCAAGGCATGTCCTTTGTCAAAGAGTCAGACGAAGAGCGGACCACAACGTAGAGCAAGAGGGGTTCTTAGGTGTAAGGAAACCATCCTTCCTAGATGACACAACCTGGTTTAAAAACGGGGAGAAAACCTTACTAAACCTAGAGAGGTGGCTCCATAGCCGTATGGAAGGCATTATCTAAGGGAAGCAATCCTTAAAGAAAAACAGATGTGCCAGGTCAAGTAAAGGTTGCAGCTCCTCCGCCTAGATTTCCTGGCTACAGACTGATGTCCTAAAATAAAGGAATTATATACTCACAATCTCTTGAAAAAAAACTAACTGGACGGTAACCTGAAGATGGCCTTGGCATACAACAGAAAAACGCCTCAGAATAGGCAACGATTTCAAATTGGCTACTTGTAATGTTCATAGTATAAGAGATAAGGAGTGATAATTGGAAAATTCAACACCAAGAAACGCTTCTCGGAGTTTAGCAACATCAGTGTTAAGTGTTTTTTTAAACTCATTCATTATTTATGATAATACAATGTACGATTTCCTTTAAGCTTAACATTCTCACAAACACCAGAACCTTTAATACATACATATACATTTTTATATTCATCAGCCTTATGCTTACAAGAAGTCTTTACAATAAAATACATATTAAAATAATAACAAGACTTTTCAATATTAAAAGTTCTATAAATAATAAAGTCGCGACCGTTAAAGCTTTCAAGACCTGTAATGTTATTCAAAGAACCTACATGAATGACTGGTACATAATTCACAAATATTGACTTGGCCACCGTCACAGAAACAAGCAAGAGGACGTTTTACAACGATCAACAATACACGGGTATGACATGATCTAGGATAGAGTCACTAAACAGGAAAGAGCCGGTGCTGGAGTTGCAAAGTCCATGAAATAAGACTTGAACAAATAAAATAAATACACTTTCATTAATGAACGCATAATTAATATCCAAATAAAGATATCTAGAGGCTATTTATCGGTAATATGAGTATATGCTTCAAAACTCTACATAAGATCAACAAAAATGATTATCTGGTAATAGCAGGTGATTTAAATGGCTAGGTGGGAAAAACTCAGTGGCAAACGTTATTATCTCTGAAGCGGGAAATGCAATAAATAGTAATGGATATAAACCGAAGGCTTTACAAATAATAATTATTTCAGAATAACAAACACAGTCTTCAGGCACAAACAGATCCACAAATATACGTGGTAAGCTATAGGTTCTGCCACAATTATAAATTATGTAATTGCAAATAAGAAGATTTTATATTTAGTGCAAGAAACGAGAGCCTTTAGAGGTGCAGACTTCACTTCAGATCATTTCTTTTTAGTATCAATAATAAAACTACTCAAATGATGGAAAATAACTTCTTAACTGAAGCAAAATGACGCTGATAAATCATATATAGTGCACTTACCTGAGGAAGATAGTAGACGATTATTATATCGGAAAAGACTAAAGTCTAAATTCAAAAGCGGATAATAGCAACCAAGAATGGGATAATATAAAGGAAAAACTAACTAAAGCAACAACAGACGCTCTGGGCACGAGAAAGGGAAGTTTTCTTGAAAGGGATTTGGGATACTGGGATGAAGAAATAGGCTGTCTAATTGAAGATAAGAAGCAGGTTTATGTAAAAATGATAAATTCCCCATCTGATCAGCATATTAGACTAGATTACAAAAGAAGATCAGCCTTAGTGAAAAGGAAAGTCAGGCAAGTTAAAAACAATAGCTGGAAAAAATATATTACTGATGGTGAAGGAGGTATGCTATATAAACCATAAATAATAATGAAACCTCTAAACAAAGAAGGACATACTGTAAATGAACAGAATATATATGAATCTAATTGGTTGAAATACTATGAAGTAGTCAGGAGGATCATCTAATACTCACTGTATGCATCGGAACAAAGTGGGGAAATTTTAATAAGCAGAGGGATCACATCTCATCTTTGAAGAGCAGTACGTGGGGAACCATGATCTCCGCAGTTTTGTCCCCCTAAAACGTTCAACCAACAACAACAAGAGCAGTACGAAATCTGTACATTACCAACTGAATGCAAATTGAAATAGTAGGCAGCAGATATAGCATGGTTGAAATAAACGAAAGACTTAAAAAGGGGTGTCCCATTCAACGACTCATTTTAATATCCACATTAAAGATGTAACGAAAACTTGGTTACAGATAATAAAACATTTTAAAGCTAACAATCTGGATGTTAGTACACTACGTTTTGCTGACGAGTAGTAGTTATTGCGGAAAATGAAAATGACTTACAAGGAGCTGTCTTCAAGTAAGAATATAATCTGAATATATGTATTACATAAATAATAATAATAATAAAATAAAAATTATATAAAATTTTTTAAAAAACTTGAATTTTTAGGACACCAGTCTGTGCGTGTTGAGATTGAAATTGACAGACAGATAACTGAACAAATGAGTACATGTAAAGGTGTTTAGGATGCAGTATTACATATGGAACAAACGATAAAATTCAGAGCAAGTGAGAGATATTTAGTTACTTCTGTGAAAATATATGGAGACTATTGTGGAAAAAGATTCACAAAGATACCCTAATAAAGTTTATAACGTTATGGCTGCACCAACAGTGCACTACAATTGCGAAAACTGGAATATTAAGAAGAGAGAAAAGAAGATTATGATATGAATTTCTTTAGGTTGGTGGATAAAAGAGAAATGATGACATCCTAGAGTTAAGAACATAATACCACGATAAAACAACACCAGTTGATATATAAAGAACACATAGATCGTAAGCCAAATTGTGGAATTACTAAAGCTGTAAATCAATAGAAACCATTACGCAAAAGATCTTTGTGCGGACCAATGAAAAGATTGCTTGTCCAGTTTTGTACGATACGGAACGGACCAAGGACGCAATCCTTGATGTAGGCATTGACGATGATCACACACACACACACACACACACACACACACACACACACACACACACACAGTAGAACTATGAGAAGGGACCTTCAGCGGTTGGATGTTAACCACCGCCAATTCAACGTAATTCCGAAGGCCACAAGAGGATGGAGAAGGTCCTTGGAAACATGGCGAGAGCTGAAGGGAAATCAATGCTGATGTCAGTGAAATAAAACAATGTCAACTATATCAACGCCGGATGATGGTATTACCGGTTCTTGGAATACTGACGCTGAAATAAGTTGTTCTTAAAGTTTTTATTTATTTATTTTCTTTTTTTTTTTTTTCTTTACGCCCCAGGTTGAATAACGTACTCTTATTATTGTTATGCAAACAATGCGACAGTCAACAGAGCTCCTTCTGTGAAAAACGTTTCCGATAACGTACGAATTATTGTTGGAAGTTTGCTATGAAACTGTCTGGATGTTTTGAGAAAATTTGCGACACTTTCTCCTTCTACCTCTAGAAAGAATGATTGAGATCATGGTTTAGCTTCCAATCATCGATAAGTACATTAGATATATTGCACAAAAAAGAGAAAGGGGTGGAGTAATAACCGTTTCTAACGGATCATACCACCGTTCATCTTAACAATGGAAATTCTAAATCTTGATGCCTGACCTTGGATATGAACTCTTGCCCTCTGCAGCACTTTGACCACTGCTTCACATCGGGCAGTCTGGGTCAAGTAATTATTTTACAAATGATTGTCCGAGCACAATATGCTATATATCCAGTCATTAGTAACACAAAATAAAGGAAACGTAATTCGTTAACGTTTGAGTTTTATAGCAGGAAAATTAACAGATACGTAATCTCGCCTGATTAAATATGAATTCGCTTGAATTTCACTTGTTTCATTTCTCATTGCATACGGAAAAGAGTTACGGATTTACTGCATTGCATTGGGAGATTCGCTGACTCTATTACTTTCAAAATGAGACTAGAAAGTGACCTTCACAATATCAGAGCAACGTTTACGCGAAAAAAAACCTGTCCTGAAAAACAAGGATTTTTAATCTTCTCGTTTCATGTAATTATTCAGGTGAACGCATATTGCTCTTCTAATTGTGCTGTATTTAATTCTATGGAAATTAATTACTTCTGCATACTGTTTAGTTTTAATATGTATCTTTTATAAACTAGATAACGGGAGACGTAAATGCTCAACCTCGATGAAAACTGCGATATTATCTAACCGCCACATCAATATTGCCAGTTTTTCAGAAAGCAGATACAAGAATGTCCGCAAAACATATTTCTTAGGAATATGAAAAAAATCTCCTAGAAATCTATATGTATTCCTGAGGCATATATATATAACCAATAGAAAAGGCTCTAGTTACAAATAACAATCCTATGCTTAAGTTTCAAAAATTAGTGTATACAGCGTTGAGTGTGGAAGTGAAATAATTGAATATGTGAGTGATTTCATTAAAGTAAGGGCCACCGCTACTACGAGGTATGTTTGCTGGTTATGGTCTTCTAAACTGTCTTTGGCGTAACTTTGTGAATCCTAGGCCATCCGCTTTTAAACCTCAAATGTATCTGCTGAGGGCTACTGCTGCAGGACTACACAATTACAGGGGCTATGGTTTTTGTTATATCTACATCTTTGTCTGATGCTTTCCTGAGGTATATCTCTCTGGTAGTAGCGGACTTCAGTCGTCTTTCTGGCAAAGTCTCTTTAGACTGAAGTTATGGCGGACCTAATGCGTGGAGACTGAGAACGCTGTATCCGACTGAAAAATCACTGACTATCCTGTATAATTAAACGAGATTTTCTTGTATTACTATTTCGTATATCTCAGAAAGGCTCTAACGGTTTGTATATTATGTTAATCTTTGGTTAGAATAAGGAACTCATACGGTGAGTATTTTCTTGGATACAAAAAGAAAGTCATATGTTTTGTACATTCGTGGCCAATTGCGAATATATTTCCAGTCTATGTACTTGTGGCAAACCTGTGCACGAATAAATGCCTAAGAAACTTCTGAGATTAATTAAAACGAACACATTCGCGGCCGTTGTCACTGTCAATAAAATTCTTCGTAGTTTTTGGCGGCATTGTCAATATGTAAGATCCCGACGTTCCGGCCACTGTTGCAAGAGGTCTTTGTCAGCCAAACACCTCGAAATTTTACATACTGACAATGCGTCCAAAAACCCCGAAGAATTTTATTGAGTTTGAGATAAAATTTACTGTGGCACTGAATTAATGCATTTCTGTTTTTTCCTGTAATGACTGTAGTTTCTATATAACCGAGATTGAAAACTATTCGTGTATGATATACCACAACGTTACAGGAAATAAATTTCCCAGTAACGATCGTGCATTCGGCATTGCGCCTGTATTACCGCCATGTGGGTGGTTTGACGGTTAGTCAAATGTTCAAATGTTTGTAGAGTCTATGGGACTTAACTATGGGGTCATCAGTCCCTAAACTTACAAACTACTTATCAAGTTGTTGTTGTTGTTGTGGTCTTCAGTCCGGAGACTGGTTTGATGCAGCTCTCCACAATACCCTATCCTGAGCAAGCCTCTTCATCTCCACATAAGAACGGCAACCTTCATCTGTCTGAATCTGCTTACTGTATCCATCTCTTGGTCTTCCTCTGCGGTTTTTACCCCACACACTTCCCTCCAACGCTAAATTCACAATTCCTTGATGTCTAAGAATGTGTCCTACCAATCTATCCCTTCTTTTAGTCAAGGTATGCCAGAATTTTCTTTTCTCCCCAATTCTGTTCAATACCTCCTCATTAGTTACGCGATCCACCAACCTAATCTTCAGCATTCTTCTGTAGCACCATATTTCAAAAGTCTCTATCCTCTTTCTGTCCACACTGTTTACCGTCCATGTTTCACTCCCATACAAGGCAACACTCCATACAAATGCCTTCAGAAAGGACTTCCTTAGGCTTAAATCAATATTCGCTGTTAACAAATTTCTGTTTTTCAAGAACGCCTTTCTACCCAATGCCATTCTGCATTTTATATCCTCTGTACAGCGACCATCATTTGTTATTTTACTGCCCAAGTAACAAAACTCATCTACCTCCTTTATTGATTCGTTACCTAATGTAATTCCTTCAGCATCACCTGATTTTCTTACACTGCACTCCATTATCCTAGTTTTACTCTTGTTAATGTTCATCTTATATGCACCTTTCAGAACACTGTCCATTCCGTTCAATTGCTCTTCCAGGTCGTTTGCTGTATCTGACAGAATTACTATGTCGTCGGCAAAACGCAATGTTTTTAATTCTTCACCCTGAACTTTAATTCATTCACCAAATTTCTCCTTGCTTTCCTTTGTAGCTTGCTCAATGTATAAATTGAATAATATTGGAGAAAAGCTACAACACTGCCTTACTCCCTTTCCAACCACTGCATCCCTTTCATGCCCTTTAACTCTGACAACAGCTGTCTGGTTTTTGTACAAGTTGTAAATAACCTTACGCTCCCTATATTTTACTCCTGCTTGCTTCAGAAATTGAAAGAGTTTATTCCAATCAACATTGTCAAAAGCCTTCTCCAAATCTACAAAAGCTAGAAATGTAGGTTTGCCTTTTCTTAATCTATCTTCTAGGATAAGCCGTAGAGTGAGTATGGCCTCCCGTGTTCCTACATTTCTCATTGAACCCAAACTGATCTTCCCCGAGGTCAACTTCTACCAGCTTTTCCATCCTTCTGTATATAATTCGTGTTAATATTTTGCAACCATGACTTATTAAACTGATGGTTCTGTAGTTTTCACACTTGTCTGCACCTGCTTTCTTTGGAATGGGGATTATAACATTTTTCTTAAAGTCTGAGGGTACTTCACCTGTCTCATACATCTTACACACCAGGTGAAACAATTTTGTCATGGCTGGTTCTTCCAGAGACTTCAGTAGCTCTGAGGGAATATCATCTACTCCAGGGGCCTTGTTTCGACTTAGGTCTTTTAGGGCTCTGTCAAATTCTTCTCTCAGTACAGTATCTCCTATTTCATCTTAATCTACATCCTCTCCCCTTCTTAAAATATTGTCTCGAAGTTAATTTCCTTTGTAGAGCCCCTCTATATACTCTTTCCACCTTTCAGCTTTCTCTTCTTTGCTGAGAACTGGTTTTCCATCAGTGTCCTTGATATTCATAGAGCTGTTTTTCTTATCTCCAAATGTTTCTTTTATTTTCCGGTAGGCTGTATCTATTTTTCCCCTATTTATACATTCTTCTACATCCTTGCATTTGCCTTCTAGCCACTCCTGCTTAGCCATTTTGCACTTCCTGTCAATCTCATTTATTAGTCGTCTGTGCTCCATTTTGCCTGTTTCATTTACTGCATTTTTATATTTTCTCCTTTCATCGATTAAATTTAGTATCTCCTGTGATAACCAAGGATTCTTTGTAGGTCTTGCTCTTCCTACCTATTTTGTCCTCTGCTGCCTTCATTATTTCATCTCTCAATTTTACCCATTCCTCCTCAACTGTTTTATTTTCCCCTGTTTCTGTCAATTGTTGCCTGAAGCTCCCTCTGAAATTCTTAATAACTTCAGGTTCCTTCAATTTATCCAGGTTCCATCTCCTTATTTTCCTACCTTTTTGTAGTTTCTTCAGTTTCAACCTACAGTTCATAACCAACAAGTTATGGTCAGAGTCTATATCTGCCCCTGGGTAAGTTTTACAGTTTAAAACCTGGTTCCGAAATCTATGTCTTACCATTATAAAATCTATCTGGTATCTCCCGGTGTCTCCTGGTCTCTTCCACGTATACAACCTTCTTTTGTGATTCTTAAACCAGGTGTTTGTTATAACTAAATTATGTTCCGTGCAAAATTCTACCAGGCGGCTTCCTCTTTCATTCCTTTTGCCCAGACCATATTCACCTACTATCTTCCCTTCCCTTCCTTTTCCTACTACCGAATTCCAGTCCCCCATAACAATTAAGTTTTCCTCTCCCTTAACTGTCTGAATAATTTCCTTTAGCTCCTCATATATTTCTTCCATTTCCTCATCATCGGCAGAGCTAGTTGGCATATAAACCTGTACTACTGTTGTCGGTGTTGGCTTCGTATTGACCTTGACAATCATAATGCGATCGCTGTGCTGGTCATATAGTTTACCTGCATTCCTATTTTCTTATTCAATATCAATCCTACTCCTGTGATACCCCCAACTGATTTTGTATTTATAATCCTGTACTCACCTGACCAGAAATCCTGTTCATCCTGCCACCGAACTTCACAAATCCCCACTATATCTAACTTCAACCTATCCATTTCCCTTTTTAAATTTTCTAATTTTCCTACTCGATTACGGGATCTAACATTCCACGCTCCGACCCGTAGAATGCCAGTATTGTCTTTCCTGATGATCACATCCTCCTGAATAGTCCCCGCCCGGAGATCCGAATGGGGGACTATTTTACCTCCGGAATATTTTACCCGAGAGGATGCCATCATCATATGTTCATACAGTAGAGCTGCATGTCCTCGGGAAAGGTAACGGCTGTAGTTTCCCCTTGCTTTCAGCCGTTCGCAGTAGCTGTGTGGCAAAGCCACATTAGCTGATGTTACAAGGCCAGCTCAGTCAATCATCCAGACTGTTTTCCCTGTAACTACTGAAAAGGCTGCTGCCCCTCTTTAGGAACCACACGTTTGTCTGGCCTCTCCACAGATACCCCTCCGCTGTGGTTGCACCTACACAATGTAAGCAAACAAAAAATGCAACATTCCCTTTCGTACAGTCTCCATGCACCCATTTCTTGCATTTCGTGCACTGTACCCACTTTTCATTTGCTTTAGACTTGGCGTAAGACTCAAAGCAATAAGGAATATGTGCCCCATATGCACCCGCAAAACGTGCCCCGTCGCCATATTCGGAACTATAACACTACGTCCATGAGTAACGCTGTGGTTGCACCTACGGTACGGCTATCTGTATCGTTGAGGCACGCAAGCCACCCCACCTCGGCAATTTCTGTGGTTCATGGGAGTGGACTCATCAAGTAGCTTATACTAAAGTCGGCGCAAATATCCATGCTCAAGGGGGGATTCGAACCCCCGACCACAGCGGCCGTGCAGACTGTGACTGGCACGCCGCAGACCACTCGGGCACCTCGGCCGGCGACGTTTAGTCCCATTAAAAACGAACTGCATGAAATCATACTCGTAATAAAAATTGTTCGAATTGCTGAAGGATTCCGTGTAACTAGACCTTCTTAATTCTAATCTAATGTTTTAGTGTTCATGTAAAATAAACCAAATGTGATTAAAGTTACGCAGTAGGACCTCCTTGCAACTTACTTGCTACTGATGACAGTTCTTCTAAAGCAGATTTTTCTCAACACAGCTTTCCAAAAGTCCTTCACCAAGGGACACGAAGCAAATATTCATGAATTCCAATCAAGAACAGCTGCCAGCATGCGTAATTTAGAATTAGATATCCCAAGAGAATTAAAGAAACTTTAATCACTTAACAAATGAAGTCTCCCGGTCCCGACTGTGTAATAGTTTCCTTTCGTTGTATGCTGATGCAATAGCCCCACATATAGCAATCATATGCAACCGCTCGCTCAGTGAAAGATCCGTACAAATAACTGGAGAAGTTGCAGAGGTCACATCAACATTCAAGAGAAGCAACAGAAATGATTCGCAAAATTAGAGGCCTATAGCAGTGGCGTCGGTTTGCAGCAGGATTTTAGAACATGTACTTTCCTCATATATTATGAACTACCTCGAAGAGAACGAGCTATTGACCAATAGTCAACACGAATTCAGAAAGCATCGTTCTTGTGAAAGACATCCGGCTCTTTACTCACGTGGTATGATCAATGCTATCAATAAGTCAGAAAGGATACAGTACGTTGTAACTGACGAAAAGTTATCGATCAAAACGGATATTATATCTGGCGTTACCCAGAGAAGTTTTACAGAGCCCTTACTGATCTTTATTTTTTATGAGACAATGCCAGCAGTTTTCTTATTCTGTTCTTGGATGATGCTGTCATTTATCGCTTAGTAAGGGCATCAGAAGATAAAAAGCTACTGCAAAATATTACAGATATCTGCATCGTGAAAAATTTTGCGTTTGACCCTTGATAATGATGAGTGTGAAGTCATCCTCATTTACACGATAAATCAGTCAAAGGTATTGGTCATAATTTCAACCAAATACCTAGTAATAATAATTACGAACAACTTAAATTTTAAAAGAATACATAGAAGATATAGTCAATGGTCATGGTACAGTGGATGCACCGGTTCCCGTTAGATCACCAAAGTTAAGCACTGTTTGTAAATCTATCGGACGAAACAGCGTGGTCATCAGTCCGTAGCTTACAAACTACTTAAACTAAGGTAAACTATCCTAAGGACAAACACACACACCCATGCCCCAGGGAGGTCTCGAATCTCCGTCGCCTTAGACATGTCCGGGTCTGCCGAGTGCTGTTGGCAAGCGGGGTGCACTCAGCCCTTGTGAGGCCAACTGAGGAGATATTTAATTGAGAAGTAGCGGCTCCGGTCACGAAGACTGACGTAACGGTCGGGAGTGCGGGGCGCTGACTACGACCCCCTCCATACCGGATCCGATGACGCCTTCGGGGAGAGGATGACACGGCGGCCGGTCAGTACCCAGTGGGCCCCCTGAGGCCTGTCGGACGGAGTTCACATAGAAAATATTATAGGGAAGCCGAATCAAAATCCAATTTACATTGGCAGAACACTTAGAAGATGCTACATATCTACTAAAGAAACGTGCCTACACTACATTTGCGCGTCTTATTTTAGAGTATTGCTGCGCATTGTGGAATCCCCACAAAGTAGGACTGACGGACGATTTAGAAAAATTATATGAACGGAGGCGCGTTTTGTAATATTGTGTAGATGAGTGGGTGTTACGGAAATGGTGCACGAGTTGGGGTGAAATTGCTAAACGAAAGGCGTTTTTGTTGCGGTGAGACTTATTTGCGAAATTTCTTTCACCAGTTTCTCTTCCGAAAGAGAACATACCTTGTTAATACCCACCTACATAGGGAGACATGGTCATGTTAATAAAATGAGAGAAATCAGCTCAAAAACTATATGATTTATTTTCTTCGCTGTTAGACAACGAAACTGTAGAGAAATATCGTAAAAGCGGTGGGATAAACCCTATTCCATGCACTTCAATGTGATTCGCAGAGTATTTTGAGATAGCGAGGTTTTTTTTTTTTTTTTTTTTTTTTTTTTTTTTTTTTTTTTTTTTTTTTTTTTTTTTTGATTCCACTGCATAACACATTGTAATGGACTTTTTACTGTATATCTGTACACTTCTTTTGTAATTAATGCACTTAAATTTTGATATAAGCTGTTTGTTGGCTCTGCTTCCAACCTGGAGAAGTGTCATCGTGCACTGTATCTTTCACGTCCAAGTGTTTATGTAATACGATAAATAAATAATTAAATGTGGTGATGTAGATAGATGTAGAACTACTGCTATCTTTAGTTGACCATCAGAAGCTTTGGTTTATAGAAAACGAGTAAATTAGGAGTTTAGACTGCCACAAGCAGTGACAGAAGTTAACTCAGAATAATAATAATTTTCACAGACACTTTCAGTTTTACATAACAATTCATCCAGTGTTTGACATAGCAACATTGCAGTGATATAATATGACACATAAGCCTTAATATTTTATAGGACTAGATCCTATACACAGAAGAAAAATATGATATTAATTCCATTACTTTCTTCGTCGTCTACTGTTCATTCAGTTTCGCATTAACAAGTAATTAGATGAAACTGACTATAGGAATTTATTTAATGGCACAAAATACTGGGATAATATTTTCGGACACCATAATTTTGAAAAATAAGAAAATTCTGGAGATAAGTTTTATTCATCTTAAACTACATCGGATGTCTCTCTCTGTCCTAAACACACTGACTTCTTGCGACACGTCATTTCAGAGTTTCGGATAACAATGTATGCCTCAGAAGTATCAGAATAAATCTCCTCCAACAATCCTTCACCCTTGCACAAAAGCATGAAATTTGTTACAACCGAGACATTATCACAACTGTCAGTTTACTAAATGTTTCAGCACTTTCTCCAGCCTACAAATAGAAACATATGTAATTCAGTATGAAGTTGCTTCAATTAAATTAATATTTCAATTACTTCTCATTACTCCAAATATTTGTTGTTAAATTCTGGGACTAGTCCCGCCGTATGTGGAAGGAGCACAACAACTGAAATGGCACGGGTCCCATTACTTCTGACCATGCATTATAAAGTTTTGGAGCTAATATTCACAGAATCTACCCTTCCTTTTACGAACTTAAAGTAAAAACACAGTAAACAAGTCTATACCCTATTTGAAAATTAAAACGAGCTAGCATTTCCGAACCATATCTATGAACAACTATAAGACAAGAAAGCTGAAAATCGTATACTGTCGAGCCACGAGGACTCCCACACATATTGAAACTTTTAAATACTGTAGAAGCTGTTCAGTCTGAAAGCCCATCATTATAATAAGATTGAAGTATTCGTTCTAAAAGTTTGCTTGTCTTTGCTGTTGAAATGCAGTGCTGGATTGCAATTACGTACATTTTCCGGCGTTATAAATGTTGATACTCTTCACCGGTATGTAACCAGAGTTCGTCGTCCTTCTTACTGTTCGAGCTATTCTCACCTGCAGGTGAGGCAGAAGACGCACAATTCTGCATGATTATCCTCTTCAATCTCACCTAAAGATGGTGGTCAGTTGTACCGTCGAAATATCGTTTCATCATGACATTGAAAACCGGTTTCATGTTCGTGAAAAGCATCAACAGTACGGGTTGTCACTGTCTCTCTTCATTTCTTAAGCCCGGATTTATACACTCACGGCATCAGTTTAATGTTTCTTTGTTGCATAATGAATAAGATAACTAGTTTTTATGTTGCGCAAGTCTTTCCTCTCAAGCTAATGGATTGTTACAAAAAAATACATCTGCAACACTTTATGCATACGTATTCGTTCTCAGTTAAATGCATACTTTTGCCTACTTAGGTTTCCGACGGTAAAGTTTTTTTCTCTGACTTGGAGAGAGAAAAGGAGTGTTCGTCGTCTTTCTTGTCTCGGTCATGATACTAAATGGACGTCACCTCTTAAATACTCTCTCTAATTATTATTTAAGAGTGAGCTAATCTTACTTTTACTATAATAAAACCCCAATAAACCCCCAGTTTTATTTAAAATATTTTTTGTTTGAAAATGGCCTCTGTTTTTCCCACTAATATTTGTTTGTTGTTTTCAGTAAGCCACATAGGAACATAAAACGGCTTACATTAAGGTTCGCTTCACGCTAGTTTTCTAGTGTAACTCAATTTATTTCATCTCAACTTTTAATTCGTATGATTCAGTAATTCAGAACCTGCAATCAATCGTTTATTTTATTTTTTTTTTCTTTATTTTTTTTTTCTTCCAACCTCCAGTCACTTACAAGGAGACCACATGGGTATCGGATTTTTTTATTTATGGTACGTGAAGATTAGAATTCAAATAACAATCAGCCGAAGCTATTCGACGGAAGGTAGATGCACGTTTTGCAAGGTAGATGCAAGTACCAGAAATTAAAACACTTGCAGCATCTGTCGGGGTAGTTGAGGTGGCGCTGAGCGTCGTGGCTCAGCGCGCCCGGCCAGAGGACGCAATTGATAAGAAAAAGCTGATTAGCAATGAAAGACAGTCGTGGTTGCAACTTGTTTATTTACATTTTACGCGTTTCATCCTTGTGGGGCATCCTCAGAAATAACACATCGGATGAGTAGACCTAAGATGTTATTTTAAGGATTTGTGAGGATGCCCCACAAGGGTGAAACGCGTAAAAGATAAATAATAAAATTGCAACCACAACAGTCTTTAATTCCTAAACAATTTTATTGGTTGCTGTACCAGCTCGCCCATTATGGAGTGGAGAGTATTTTATGAAAATCGCTGAGCCTATAAAACATCGTACAACACCGAAAGAACAGCGACCGCAAAGAACAGAGCTAACCATACAGCACAATTTGCAATTTATTTTTCGTTGTGTTCAAACACTTAAACAATTTTAATATCTAATGGCAATTTCTACGAAAAGTGCACGTATTTCTCTCTCTCTCTCTCTCTCTCTCTCTCCCTCTCCCTCCCTCTCTCTCTCTCTCTCTCTCTCTCTCTCTCTCTCTATATATATATATATATATATATATATATATATATATATATATATATATATATATATATATATTACAGAGGCAAACACACTTAATGAAACACCCTATATATATATTTACCTCTGTAACTTATAAAATAATACGTGACGGGAAATTTTAATGCGGTAGGTCAACACAAGAAATGTTACACTTTTTGCGGAGCTATGAACATAACTTATTGTATCATTTTCCAAAGAGTTACAGCACAAAGATATAATTTTTTAAATGGAACAATAGTTTTTTCTATCGCGCATCGGTTTCGTTGAAACCAGCTGCATCCAAATCAATTTAAACTACATTCCTATCACTGTTAGTTTGGGAGCTACAACCCTTCAAAGTTTCAGGGGCAGATAGCACAAACGCTGCGCATAATGCAATGCGCCTTCTAAATGTGGTGCGGCCGAGTTGTAACGTCGCCGGTGTCACGGAGCGAGAAGCTTCCTCGATGCGCTGTTAGACTGTCGACTGTCGCCGCAGACGGCCGTATACCCGACAGTTGGAGCCACACAAACAACCGGGGCTCAATATACCACAGTTACTGACATCGGATGACGATGGCATACACGAATAACGAGTACGTTGACATGTTGCTGATGCTCGGCGAGTGCCGAACGATGCCACTGAAGCAGCCACATTTAGAAGGCGCATTGCATTATGTACAGCGTGTGGTATCTGCCCTGAAACTTTGAAGGGTTGTAGCTCCCAAACTAAAAGTCATAGGAATGTAGTTTAAATTGATTTGGACGCAGCTGGTTTCAAAAAATCTAATGAACGATATAAAAGACTATTGTTCCATTTAAAAAATTATATCTTTGTGCTGTAACTATTTGGAAAATGATACAATAAACTATGTTCATAGCTCCGCAGCCGACCGAGGTAGCCGAGGGGACTGCACTGCCACTACGGTCGGGGGTTCGAATCCCCCCTCGGGCATGGATATTTGTGCCGTCCTTAGGATTAGCTGGTTCATAAGTAGTTAGTAAGTTTAGGGACAGATGACCCCGTACTTTAGTCCCATAAGTTATACAAACGTTTCAACAGTTTGATAACTCCGCAGAAAGTGTAACATTTCTTGTGTTGACCTACCGCATTAAAATTCCCCGTCACCTATTATTTTATAAGTTACAGAGGCAATCACACTTAGTGAAATATATATGGTGTTACAAAAAGGTACGGCCAAACTTTCAGGAAACATTCCTCACACACAACGAAAGAAAATACGACATGTGTCCGGAAGCGCTTAATTTTCATGTTAGAGCTCTTTTTAGTACGAACGAGGCTTCATTCCAACGTGATAAAATTGTAAATTTTCTCAATCAACATGTGTGGGGTGACGAGAATCCGCTCGCAGTTGTGCAAACACGTCATCAACACAGACTTTCAATGAACGTTTGGACAGGAATTGTTACTGATGTCTTGATTGCGCCTCACGTTCTTCCACCTACGCTCACTGGAGCACGTTATCATGATTTCATACGGGATACTCTACCTGTGCTGCTAGAACATGTGCCTTTACAAGTACGACACAACATGCGGTTCATGCACGAAGGAGCTCCTGCACATTTCAGTCGACGTGTTCGTACGCTTCTCAACAACAGATTCGGTGACCGATGGATTGGTAGAGGCGGACCAAATCCATGGCCTCCACGCTCTCCTGACCTCAACCCTCTTGACTTTCATTTATGGGGGCATTTGAAAGCTCTTGTCTACGCAACCCCGGTACCAAATGTAGAGACTCTTCGTGCTCGTATTTTGAACGGCTGTGATACAATACGCCATTCTCCAGGGCTGCATCAGCGCATCAGGGATTCCATGTGACGGAGGGTGGGATGCATGTATCCTCGCTAACGGACGACATTTTGAACATCTCCTGTAACAAAGTGTTTGAAGTCACGCTGGTACGTTGTGCTGCTGTGTGTTTCCATTCCATGATTAATGTGATTTAAAGAGATTAATAAAATGAACTCTAACATGGAAATTAAGCGTTTCCGGACACATGTCCACATAACATATTTTCTTTCTTTGTGTGTGAGGAGTGTTTCCTAAATGTTTGGCCGTAGCTTTTTGTAACACCCTGTATAAAAGAAAGTCGTGTTAGTTACATTATTTATAACCAAAGAACGTCTGAACCGATTTGGCTCAAAATTGGTGGGGTGGTAGCTTAGAAGCAGGAGACGGATATAGGGTACTTTTTGTCCCGTTCGACCGCGTTCCCGTGTTACGTGACATAAAACTGAAAGTACGCTTCCAGATCTAATCATTTTCTAGATTCTCCAAGAATCAGCTTATCCATTCGTTACTCGCCTTGCGACAAAATGCATTGCATCGGAGCAAACAAATTCGCCAAGGACGGCGTTATCAATGCTGAGAATACATGAGAAACATCATCTTCCTCAGTAAGTTTAATGTGTCTGAAACTAAATTATTATGCGGATTATCAAAATATTATTTACTATGAAGAGAAAACAACTGTTTCCATCTAAAATTTCATTGGCTATCTCAAGTTTTGCCGCGACTGGTCGACTTCATTCCCACGATGCAGCAGCTGTTATCAACATAGCTATACCACGCCTGTGTCGCGGATTGTAGAATTTTACCGGTATACAACAATGTTGTTAATCGTGTTTCAATTAGATTCCTAATAAGAGTTCATTATTCACTTACAGATCAGGAAACAAACAGACGAATATTGCTGCGAATTACAAAAACCATACCATCTGGTTGAGCGAACTAGCCATTTTCGCAGCTAAAAATAAGGACGTTGACGATTCGAATATAAAAATTCAAAGCCAAATCGCTGGCCAATAACATACATTTATTAATATTGTCTTAAGGAAATATATTATTGTTATTTGCATTCATTTACTTCGATGGTTTCCATTTCCGATCCTTCAAATGTTCAAATGTTTGTATAGTCTATGGGACTTAACTACGGGGTCATCAGTCCCTAAACTTACAAACTACTTATGAACTACTTACGAACTAGGACGGCACAAATATCCATGTCCGATGGGGGATTCGAACCCCGACCGTAGTGGCCGTGCAGACCGTGACTGGAGCGCCTTAGTCCCCTCGGCCACCGCGGCCGGCTTTCCGATCCTTTTGAAGTCCTCTATTATCCAACAAAATTACTGAATTCATTGGATTTGCTAGGAATGCCACCGCACGATTTGCAAATCAAGGTTGGGTATGTGATATTCATGTTGCGCAATCTAAGCCAACCGAAACTTTGCAATGGAACAAGACTCTCTGTGAATAAGCTGATGAACAATGTGACTGAAGCAACGATAATCACAGGTAAGTTCAAAGCAGAGGATGTTCTGATTCCAAGAATACCACTAATTCCAACCGACTTGCCATTTCAATTTAAGCGTGTCCAGTTTACCGTTCGCCTTGTATTCGCAATGACGATTAATAAACCGCTTGACCGGTCGTTGGAAGTTTGTGGATTAAATCTTGAATCGCCGTGTTTTTCACATGGGCAGTTTTACGTGACGTTTTCGAGAGTTGGTAAACCATCTGCACTGTTCGTTTTCTCTCCGGACGCAAAGACAAATAATATCGTTCCTTAACAAGCGTTACAATGAATGCAACACAAAGAATTCCGTAACGTATTTGTATTTTAGCTAATTTTGTTTTGTTTCATAGGGACTTTCTATAATTATAGTATGATCATGCCATAATTATCTTGTTTTCAACTCATAGATTCTCAAGAAGGTATAAACAGTTTATAAAAAGCATTTCTATTCTGCTCCCTGCGACAAAAACTTGCTAAGCTGTACTGTAAAAATGTGCGGTTTAGTTTTCCTTTTTCCAGTCATTTTTAACATTAAACAGGAAAGTTTTTTATGCTTTAATGTATCATCACGCATGTTCGTACAATAAAATCATTAAAAGTACGGCCATTAAAGCTACTAACTTCACAGATAGAGCAACTCGAAACCGTTTCCAATTGATTTACCTATCCATTTTGACTTATATTACCAATCAGGGTCCCAATAACAATAAATAAGATCAGAGAGAGGTGGAGGAGGAGATTAAGATTTGGAATGAAATGGATTTAAAAAGAGGTGGAGAATATGGATATGGTGTAGAATAAGAAGGAGTGGTGTGAAGGTGATGGAAAAAAGATAGTAGCAGGCGATGTGAAAATAGAGGAGAGAGGAAGGAATAGCCAGACATAGGTAGAAGAAGAGGAGAGAATGGGGTATATAACCCATACACATTAGCTACTGCGAAGTGGTGCCGGGTTTGCTAGTATTTTATAAAAGGTTGTTAATAATAGTGGTTTCAATAAAAAAAAACATGTTATATTGTTTACAGTATTGGCTTCACTGTTAGTTGACGACGATAATCTTTGATTGTTCAGTTTGTGAAGAGCTACGACACTGTTTTTGGAAAGTCATCTCCGTAGCTGCTAATGGCTCCCTAGCAGCTAAGCTACTCAACTATCGTTTTACCTGACGACAAGGTTTTCAGTTCATGTACATAGACATCAACAATATCTGACACAACACGTGGAATTAGAGATCCAAAAATGTTTTATATAACTAAATTCGAAAACGAAAAAATTATCTATTACGATGGGATTCGAACCACTGACTCTATGACTCTGATGCCAGAACGCTATCAACTGAGCTACACCAACAGATACTGCAACTATTATAATTATTGGTACTTACGTGTACTTTGCGAAACTTCAAAGTCGATTTTGTCGAGAATTTTTGAGAGTTGCGTCGATTGGCTTAGACTGAATGTTATGTAAGTTCTGAACTTCACTTACCATAAATATAAAGAAATCTTAAAATCCGATAAGCATGTGGTCTCCTTGTTAATATAGAAGCTACGCGTGCGGCTATGAGTGGACATGCGCTGTAGGCTACTGCGGAACTCCGGCACTACACACTCCGCCATTCCCAACGTCAAGGCATGAGTCTGCGCTGCACTACAGCCACGTATACACGGCTACCGTCATTGTTTCTTCCACCAAGTGTGAAATACGAAGTGTAATTTGGTTTCTGCGATCAGAAGGGAATAGTGGAGTAGAAATTCATCGGAGGATAAGCCGATTGTACAGTGATAACTTCAAATGTTCAAATGTTTGTAAATCTATCGGACCAAACTGCGTGGTCATCAGTCCGTAGCTTACAAACTACTTAAACCTAGGTAAACTAACCTAAGGACAAACACACACACCCATGCCCAAGGGAGGACTCGAACCTCCACGGCGAGCAACCTCGCGCTCCGCAGCGAGATGCTTTAGATCGCTCGGCTACTCCGCCGAGGCAGTGACAACTTCATGACTGATGGTGGTGTGCGTGAATGGTGCCGAAAGTTTAAGGATGGACGAAATGACGTGCATGATGAAGGGGGCCAAGGACGCAGGTCTGACATCATAGCCGACCTTGTTGAACGAGATGACAGAATGGTTAGAGAAATCGTAGGTTCACCGTAACTGCTTTATCTATGGAAAGTTTCAAGATCTGCCGTACACTCTATCGTTACTGAACATATAGGTTACAAAAAGCTGGTGCTCCTTGGGTTCCAACAATGTTGACAGATGCCCACAAAAGTCACCGAGTGGCGTCATCTTTGAATTTCCTTGACCGTTATCACGAAGAAGGAAATAACTTATTGAAATCAGTTGTTACTGGAGATGAAACTTGGATGCAGTACGACACACCTGAAACAAAACATAAAAAAAATTCAAATAAACATTCAACAACAGAAAGATTAGGGTTACTGCGTTTTGGGACGAAAATGAGTGCTTCTTGTAGAGTTTTAGCTGCCCAAACCACTATCAATGCAGCTGCTTATTGTGAAACTTCACGACGTTTGCGGAGAGCCATTCAAAACAAACGAAGAGGAATGCTGACTTGAGGAATTGAACTTTGTATGACGGGCAACCACAGGTAAAATATTTATACATATTTAAGCAACTTTCACACAGTTAAAAATTAGGTGTTAAAATTGTAAGAGTCTGAATGAAAGTCCTTGGTCCACTTGAGCTGTTATTTTATTGGCGTGGTCCAGACCAGCACAACCGGTTTCGCAACCTACAGTTGCATCTTCAGGCGCTTTTTACTATACAAAATGATAATTGTTTTAATAAATGAATGTTTAGAATGAAAATTACATATTAAAAAAAAGGGTACTATTTTGAACGCACTTGAAGAAATACACATAAAACGATCTATTGCCAGTTACCTGATAACACGCTTAATAATCAGACGGATTTAAAACATAATGGAATATTGGCAAATTAGACTTCTTTTTAATCTTTTTGACGAAAAGGTCCAAGGTGCTTGCGGTACCACCTAACCATTAACCCCGTTATCCATCATAAATCACTTATATGGAAAACTTTGTAATTAATATAAAAAATATTTATTGCTATCAATAGCCTACTGGCTTCTATATAAAAAAATTTGCATGTAACTTTCTCATACATACTAGTTCAAATTTTTTGTTTTTAATATGTAATTTTCATTCTAAACATTCATTTATTAAAACAATTATCATTTTGTACAGTAAAAAGCGCCTGAAGATGCCACTGTAGCTTGCGAAATCGGTTGTGCGGGTCTTCACGACCCCAATAAAATAACAGCTCAAGTGGACCAAGGACTTTCATTCAGACTCTTACAATTTTAACACCTAGTTTTTAACTGTGTGAAAGTTACTTAAATATGTATTGAGGAATTAAGTTGATGCATTACAACGGTAGTGCACACTCTGCTGCCACAACCCAACGGCTCCTTCAACAACGTCAACGCGGAATTTTGGATCATCCACAGTACAGTGCTGAGCTGGCACCCGGCGAATTTCCCCTTTTCCCTGAACTGAAGACGTGGCTAGCAGGGCAGCAATTTCAAATCAACTAAGATCTTCGAAACAACGTCAATGTTCATTTGAAATCATTAGCGGCAACATATTTTGAAGAGGGTATTGCAAAAACTCTTCCATAGGTACATTAAATGTGCCTAACTTTTTGGCGTTTCTGTTGGAAAGTAACCATAAGTGTACAAAACGTTTGGTAATAAAATAATTGTTTTTTATGGAATTGTCTTTTATTTATAGCCTATCAGTAGTTGAAAAAAAGAAGGTTCTAGTATTACATGCACAAGAAGACGCAAAAAGGCCAACTAACATTCTGGAATGTTAAATAACGACAAATTAGTTGATGAACAGGAACCGCTCTTTACCTCCGAGCCACCAACACTCAGCAACCGAATCCCACAGCCCACAAAACCACCTAGTACACCCCTTTTACTTGATAGTCTTCAACTTTGATCTCTTATGGTTTTTTGCCAGATATCACACCGTTACAAAAATATTTACAGAAACAACGTCTATTTGACACCGTGTTCCTACTTTTCAGGTTATGCCGTTGAAACGATCGGCGCCATATTTTAGAGACATATTTATTGGCCGACAGCGACCAGAACAATCCTCTGGCGGCATAAGCCGGCTTCGCTTGAGGGCGGGAGTATTCTCTGTTCGGTTATTGTGCGTCAGATTGAAAAAAAAAAAAAAAAAGAAAAAAAAAGAAAAAAAAAATCATGTAAAAGTTGATCACAGTTTAATATCGAGCAACTTTTGTTAGAACGATTTTCAGTATTTTGGCTCTGAAAGTGGGCACACATGTCTAAAGACTGTATTCTTCATATGGCTCTAACGTCACATTCTTTTGCTGTAAGTCATTTAATAGAAATAAGAAGAATGGTTTGAGGGGATGAATATATCGCAAGAAAACGCCTTTTCTGTAAAGAAATAAACAATACATAAAACCATGAACCAAATTTAAAATGTATGACTCATGATTTTTGGGGTCAGTTTTGTTATTGCCGAACTCGCCTCTTGCTTCTGGAATAACTTACTACAATATTTGCATATTTTCGTGAATCACCCTTTTTGCCCTAACTAACTTTTATTTGAAAAGGTTTTCCACAAAGACCGAAAAATTAAATAAATTACATAACTAAAAATCGCAATGGCCTGTTTTTCGAATGTAGCAAATATTTCGGAGCAAAAAGTAATAAAAGCATACAAAATATAAAACTGAATACATAAAATGTATTACATTATTTTTATACATTTAATTTTCAATTTGTTTATTAAGTATTATACATCGTATTATTATCTTTACATACCGTATTTGCCGGCGTATAAGACGCACTTTTTTTCCTACAAATATTGGTCCAAAAACTGGGTGCGTCTTATACGCCGGTTGCCAGTTAAGGCAGGTACCTACAAGTTCGATTTCTTTTCAAGGATAAAAAAAAGCGTATAATTCTGGAAATAATGGCGGGAAAATTACGTTTTACGAGGGAAAGTAATGTTTTAAGCAGGATAATTTGCTTGAAGGCTCTATCTTACATGTTCGTAGTTTATACTGGATGTAAGTACATAATACGCATGAAAATACCCGTCAGAAACTTTATAATCCAGTGAAGGTTAACTGAATTTTGTGCTGTTTTTAGTACCAACTGAAACTGGTAACTTAATAGGAAGTAGAAACTATCGACGTAGTTTGCGTCATCATAATCGATATTTTCGGCAATCCTGTAACGGTGTCATTCATTATTTTAATAATGTTAAACTGATCACGTATTTGTCCATTTCTAGCCTCACGATATTTGAGAATTTATTCGCATTGTCAAGTGCATATATATACAAGTATGTTTTGTGAGTTTTGCGCAGCGTCTGCGTCTCACAGTTGTCGTGTTTTTGAGGTTATAACACGGTGTGCCCCATACAGTGCACCGACCAATGCACAGATGCAAACCATCCATCATTCTGACAGTTTGTGCAACATCAGAAAAATATTTGCGCTTTATAATGAATTCTTAAAACTCGTTATTTTAAACATAACCCCCTATTCGTAGCGCTAACTGATATTTGGTGCGGTGTCTCGGTGTCTGGTGGGAGCCTTTACGTCAACCATGGCGCCACAGTCGGCGCGCACTGTAAACAGCGATAGGCGAAGTATCCGTTTGAATAAGCGCAAACTGTCAAGAGACTTGACTGCGCCAAGTTTATTAACACCACTTGAAGGCACTGCCTTAGATATTTTATGTACGCCGGCGCGTCTTATATGCTAAATTATTTATATTTTATTATTGTTTGGCCTCAGAAAACGCCAGTGATTCATTTTTTAACAGACTTCGGACGTAATCTCAAATTTTAGAAGGTAGTTTAGATTGTTACGCAAATAACCAAGTCACATTTACTGGAAACAGAATTGTCATTCCTCGTACATTCCACGGGTTGCCGGTTTCTAATGTCCAACGGTTACAGTGTGTCGGCGAGCAGACATGTCGCTATCGTCAGGTGCCTCGTTATCTCTAGTCGCCAGATCGTTTTCTTTGCTGAATGTCCAAATCAAATGTTCAAATGCCTGTTAAGCTTATGGGACTTAACTGCGGAGTCATCAGTCCCTAAACTTACAAATTACTCATAAACTTCCTTATACTAAAGACGACACAAACATCTATGCCCGAGGGGGATTCGAACCCCCCGAAGGGAAACTACGTCGCGCATCGGAGCATAGCGCCTCAATGCGCTTGGCCACTCCGCGGCGGAACTGAATGTCCTTTTCTTAATTAGACTCAGTGCTCGTTTCCAAACCTTGCCCAGATTGCAACCGAGACTGCGGTTAGTGAGCCCTTCCCTGGTGCGAATCTGTAACAACGCTGTCACAGTATCTTTGTGCCAAGATCATGGTTCTTTCGTAATCAATTTTATGATTTTCGAACAAACAATGCTCTGCAACCGCTGATTTGTTAGGATACTTGATTGTGCCTCTGATGTTCACGGCTACGATCTTCGATAGTGCACACTGTCTGTCCGATATAAGTCTTCCCGCACTGACACGGAAACTGGTATATGCTGGCCTTCCGCAAATCGAGTTCGTCTTTGACACTTATCAATAAGGTTCGTATTTATTTTGTTAACTATGAGACTTAACTGCGTAGTTATTAGTCTCTAGCTTACAAAGTACTTAAACTACGTTAAACTAACCAAAGGACAACACATACAACCATGCCCGAGGTAGGACTCGAACCTCCGACGGCGAATGGCACCGCAGCACGGCGCCTCAGTGCACATGGCTATTCCACCGTGGCGTATTTATTGGGCCGGCAAAAGACAATTTTTACACTGTGTTTCTTTCAAATGTTCAAATGTTTGTTAAGCTTATGGGACTTAACTACGGGGTCATCAGTCCCTAAATTTACAAACTACTTATGAACTACTTACGAACTAGGAAGGCACAAATATCCATGCGCGAGGGGGATTTCGAACCGAACCCCCGACCGTAGTGGCCGTGCAGACCGTGGCTGGAGCGCCTCAGTTCCCTCGGCCACCGCGGCCGGCTGTGTTTCTTTAATATACGACTTATTTTTCCCGATAGTGAGCCAATATCTTTATCTTCATTATATATAAATCAGAGTGACCGTGTGCTTGTGTGTACGTATTGCATACAAATCTACAGTTTTGTTCCAATATTTATGAAATTTTGTACACGCAAGCTTCAATCCACGAGGACAGTTGCCGTAAGTGTAAGAATCACGTACAACACATTCGCGAGATATGACGTCATAAAGAATGAGATACGCGAAAAACTGCTACATCAAGCGACTGTGCTGCTCGTTTACTCCTAAACCACTGGACCGATTTCAACGAAATTTGGTACACGCATTCCTTACCGTGACGTAACAGTTGCTGGAGGGGTAAGAACCGCACACACACACATACACACACACACAAGGTCCAGGAGATATGACGTCATTAACAATAGGAGCCGCAGAAAACTGTCACAGCATGTGACCGGATTTTATCCATACACTAGCTTATATGTCCGTGCTTCGCAACGGTTTTTATAGCGGAACCTGTGTATATCATGGTTTTTAGGGTTCCGGACGTAGGTCAGAAAAAACAAAATCCTTGTTGGATCGCTCTGTCAATAAACTCCGTTTTCCTAGCCAAGAAGTCAAATTTAAGTAGAATTCATTGTCGAAAACGCTAAATGTTCATAAAGTTTTTCAAACAAAAAGTGATATTAATTGAAGTCCGTACTCCGGAACAATGTAAATTTGGTGTTAGTTTTTGTTCATAAAGCCGGTCACGGTGGCCGAGGAGACTGAGGCGCTCCAGTCACGGTCTGCACGGCCGCTGCGGTCGGGGGTTCGAATCCCCCCTCGGGCATGGATATTTGTGCCGTCCTAGTTCGTAAGTAGTTCATAAGTATTTTGTAAGTTTAGGGACTGATGACCCCGTAGTTAAGTCCCATAAACTATGCAAACATTTGAACATAAACATTTGTGTTCATAAAGTTAAGACTGCGGTGTGCAATTATCTGTTTGGCGTAAACTTCTGAAAACACTTATCGTTGATATGAAAAATAGTAATAAAATTAACAGCGCCATGTATTGGTTTTATGGTGTAGTACTAAACAGTAAGTGTATAGTGAAGTATTAGTATGTTGCAGTGTTGCACTGGGAACAATGTTGCTCCCTATTATCGAAAACTCGACGAATAGTAAAAGTCCAGTAATTAAACCAACAGAGAAGTTCATGTATGTTTAAATAAGACGTCATGATGGTGTCAATGTGCGGTAACGTAAGTCAGGGTAACCGTTGAAGGAATGCCATCAGCTGATCGTCTGTAAAGAATTTTCTTTTAAATATAGTATTTCCAGTGAATTGTCTTGACTGTGTTAGCAGAATCGGCCACTTTCCACCTAATACATGTCCCCACGTCCTGCAGTGATTACTTCATAAAGCACGAAATTGAAATCGACCTTCTGTAATAGAACTATATATTCAGAGCACGAAGTACAATGTTCTCTGCAAAAGAAGACTTCTGTCTCTATCTTGATGTAATCCGCACCAAAAGTAAGTAATTTCAAATTTTAATCTTAATATTGTACGGAACAATTATGAAAGCAGAGAGGTTTCTGATGAGTTTGTTGCTCGCATGTGTATATTATCTCTAGTGGCAGGGACAGAGCAGAAATATCTCTGGAGTGAGCATTCAGATTCGCAGAAAAGTTTTCGTTTCCTGAACATGAAAGTGGAAATGTCACGTATACTAATCGCTGTCTGACTTTACCTTGGTCCTTTTTTGTTCGGTTAAGACTGATGACTAAATGTAAATGGCTCATTTAGTGACGCTTCCTCAACTTTGTTGTTGCTTCTGTGACACATTAGATATTATTTCAGGTTATGTGGTTGCTCTGCGAAGAGGAGGTGGGCATCTTTACAGCCAATGCAGTACAAACCAATCGTAAAAGCAAATAAATGTGTGGAAAGAGTGGATTTGTCTCAATATCACATGGTCATTCCAAATTAATGTTGAGAAGATGCACAGAACGCAATGGCCACTCCATAGATATTTCTTCTATGCACAATTTAGTGGTTATACCCGTCAAAAGATGCACTTTTTTTCTTTCCATGACATTGCAAAGGATATGGGATACAGTTAGGAATAAAGAAAAATGGCCTAACTGGGTTAAATTTTACTTGCAGTGGCAGCGATTTAGTTTGCTATCGTCGTTATGTTTTTAATTCAAATGTTCCCTGTCAAAAGAAGCGAAGAAACGTCATTAAGCTGTGAATATACTTCTGTCACTGAGGGAATACGCACTACACGATCATGTATTGTTTCTTTGCAGCATTACAAAACCAACAGCACCTTTAGGGGTTCATTGAAGTTCTATGGCATAATCATCGAAAAGAAATAAAAGAGTTAAAAAATTGAAAACTTCAGCAGCGCCAACTATTAGTTCTTTGATGCACTACGTAACTAAGAGGGCCTCTGTTTGATCTGTACTGTACTATACAGTTTTCTATGGACTCAAGATGTAATAAGTACGCACCGAAATCAGAAAGGAAACTACATAAATTCGTGTTTCCTCGCAAAGAATTCTTAGTAAATGAAAACATTGAGAGACGCGAAAAAACGTCTTTATGTTTTAAATGAAAATGATACCCCCGGATAGAAGCCCTTTTTTTCTTTCTCTAGCATTACAAAGCATGTGGGATACAGTTAGTAAAAAAAAATGATTCTTTTATGTCGTACCTGGGTTAAATTTTACTTGCAGTGACAGCGGTTTGGTATGTTAGCGTTGATAAATAAATATTCGCTTTAGGGGGATCATTAATTTACTGATCGGAACAACATTATTTATTTATTTCATCATAAACACAAAGAATTGTTCCCCTCATTGTACGTGACAAATTTTTCAAAAAAGATTCAACGGCCGTTGCCAACATCAATACACAACACCGCTGCCGTAAGGAATATCGTAGCCCTTGTGTGAGTGTATTACACCTGGTGAATAAAAAACGCAACATCGCCGTCTAATAGTTATTTGGTATACTATGTTACGAACAGCGCCTCTATCGGATCTCTGCTATACTACGCTGCAATTCAAGCACAGCATACACCAGAAACTACAAATTACAATATCTCTTCTTCCCCTGATCCGATTTTGATGAAATGAAGCTTATATGGTGTCCCAAGGTACTATCAGATCACCTATGAAACCCCATGAAAGTTCGTATAGTATTCTTGGAGATTTGCTGAACTACACTATACTTATAAGCATAGTATACACATAAAATTTCAAATTACGATATCTTTCCTTCCACTGATCCCATTTTGATGAAATGTAGCCTATGTTACTCTTCAAACTATTCCCAATTTACATGTGGAAACCCATGAAAGGTCGTGTAGTACTTTTGGAGATTACATTAAACAAATAGACATACACGAAGGCTTTTAAACAAATGGTTAAATTATGATATCTTTATTTTCTCTGATCTGATAAAAATAATTGAAGCCTTTATGTAACTGCACGATATGCTCAAGTTATGTGAAAACCCCATGAAAATTCTTCAAGTAGTTTTAGAGATAAACGGGTTCAAAGAGACAGACAGACATGACGGTTGTAGATAAAAAAAAAATTCAACTTACGATTTACTATTTTTTTCCGTGATCCGACTTTTATGAAACTAAGTGTATATGTTATCCCGAGTTACGCTCAAGTTACCTGTGAAAAACCCGTGCAAATTGGTAAAGTAGTTTTGGAAATAGAGGTTTTTAATAGTTGAACGCCGGCCGCGGTGGCCGAGGAGACTGAGGCGCTCCAGTCACGGTCTGCACGGCCACTACGGTCGGGGGTTCGAATCCCCCCTCGGGCATGGATATTTGTGCCGTCCTTAGTCTTAATTAGTTCATAAGTAGTTTGTAAGTTTAGGGACTGATGACCCCGTAGTTAAGTCCCATAAGCTTAACAAACATTTGAACATTTTGAATAGTTGAACAAATAGACGTGGCGGTTACTGAAAACACTTAAATTGACGATATTTTTTTCCGTGATCTGATTTTGATAATATTATCTCTATATAATATTCACAGAATATATTACATCAACTGCGATTGGGCAAAGCTGAAAATGTGTACCCAGCCGGGATTCGAACCCGGGTCTCCTGCTTTCTAGGCAGTTGCGCTGACCCCTACACCACTGGGAACAAAATGCCGGCCACGGTGGCCGAGAGGACTAAGGCGCTTCAGTCACGGTCTGCACGGCCACTACGGTCGGGGGTTCGAATCCCCCCTCGGGCATTTGTGCGGATATTTGTGCCGTCCTAGTTCGTAAGTAGTTCATAAGTAGTTTGTAAGTTTAGGGACTGCTGACCTCGTAGTTAAGTTCCATAGACTTTACAAACATTTGAACATTTTTTTTTGGGGGGGGGGGGGACAAAATGATCACCACACCTGCAAGGACTACCTAAGCACGCCACCCATCAGATACAAATTCCCAGCTTCTGTGAATATTAAATAATAACAACTGCAGGATCAGAAGTGACGTCTGTTCTTTCGTAACAGACGCCATATGCCGGTGACGGGCAATGATCCTATCGTTAGTGGGGAGGGGTGGGCAAGATTGAAGCCCTTACTCTTACGGGAATTAGTTTAATAACTACGAGTTTGAGTGCTGTGGGCAGGGCGAAGCTGGGAATTTGTATCTGATGGGAGGCGTGCTTAGGTAGTCCTTGCAGGTGCGGTGATCACTGTGTCCCCAGATGAAGTCTGCCGGCGGACGGCGAGGAGGAAGGTTGTGCCGTGCTGTGCGCTACGCCGACGCTGTTTACGAGTGGTGAGTCGCTGTGCTTGCTGTAGCGGTATTCGTTGTACTGTACAGAAAATGAGAACGAAATCGTGATGACGCAACCGGTTGTAAAGGACAGGAAATATACCCTGAGGTTCACGTTTGATAAGAACTTGACTCGACCAAAATCGTTCGAAGTTGAGGAATGGTTAGAGACTGAATTTAAACTAGAATTGGGATCCATCTGTCGATTGTAAGCAGCATGGTTTTCGTGAAATTAGCCCGATCTGATTTATGATCGAAAATTGTCGAATCTTGTGGAGGCGAGGCAAAATTTAAATACAGTGACGGAAAAGTTGGCACTGTTTACGTCTCTCATGCTGGCTTTGGAATACGGACAGTTCGCATATTTGAACTTCCATTTGAAATAACCAGTGAAGTGATCGACGACGTAATTTCGAAGTATGGCAGGGTTATCAGTAACGTTGGTGAGAGATGGTCCAACTCCCATAAATTTCCGGTTTTAAACGGAGTGCGCCAATTGAAAGTCGATCTACGGAGACACATTCCATCGTATATTGAGGTTTGTGGTTACCGTGCGATAGTTATGTACGATGACCAGCCTAAGACGTGTGCAGCTTGTGGCAAAACAGGCCACGTGCGAGCCGAGTGCCTGCAGCGGCGCGTGGCGCAGCTGCCCACCGGCGAGGGAGACAGGCCCCCCGTGTTGACATCCACGCCCGTGACGTACGCTGCCGCGGCGCGCAGACCAGCTGCTACAACTGCGGCCCCCGAATTGAGTACGTTTTCTGAAGTACCTGAGGCAGACAACGTTATGGAGACTGTAGAAATTTCACAACAGAACCCCTCTACGCATATTGAAACTCCAACATCTGTTGTAGTCGTGGAGGAACAGGCTTCAGGTTTCTACATCTACATACATACTCCGCAATTCACCGTAAGGTGCGTGGCGGAGGGTACACCGTACCACTACTAGGCATTTCCTTTCCTATTCCACTCCCAAATTGAACGAGGAAAAAAAGAATGCCTATATGCCTCCGTACGAGCCCTAATTTCTCTTATCTTGTCTTTGTGATCTTTACGCGAAATGTAAGTAGGCGGCAGCAAGATCGTACTACACTCAGCTTCAAATTCCGGCCCTCTAAATTTACTTAAAAGAAATTCACGAAAAGAACGTCGTCTTTCTTCCAGCGATCCCCAATTGAGTTGCCGGAGCATTTCCGAGACACTCGCGCATTGGTCGAACCTACCGGTAACAAATCTAGCTGCTCGCCTCTGAACCGCCTCTATGTCTTCCTTCAAACCGATCTGCTGCGGGTCCCAAATACTTGAGCAATACTCAAGACGTGGTCGTACAAGCGTTTTATACGCGGTCTCCTTTACAGGTGAAGTACATCTTCCCAAAATTCTCCCAATAAACCGAAGTCGACTGTCTGCCTTACTCACAACTGTCCTTAAATGCTGGTTCCATTTCATATCGCTCTGCAATGTTACGCCTAGATATTAAAAACGACTACTGACGCTGTATTCGAACATTATAGGATTGTTTTTTCTACTCATGCGCATCACCTTACATTTTTCTACATTGAGAGCTAGCTGCCATTCTTCGCACCAACTAGAAATTTTGTCTAAGTCAACCTGTATGCTATTACAGTCAGTTACAGACGACACCCTCCCATACACCACAGCATCATCAGCAAACAGCCGCAAATTACAACTTACTCTGTCCATCAGATCATTTATATAGATAGAAAATAATAGCGGTCCTATCACACTCCCCTGGGGCACGCCTGACGATACACTCGTCTCTGATGAGCACTCGCCGTCGAGAACAACGTACTGCGTTCTATTACTTAGGAAGTCTTCCAGCCAGTCACAAATCTGTGAACCTATTCCATAAGCTCGTATCTTCGTTAGCAGTCTGCATAATCGACACTAGTCCAGCGATAGTAGCAAACCGTCAAGAAGAAGAGGCTACCTCTGGTACTCAGACGGCACCGAGAGCAGAGCCTAATATTAATCTGAAGGACTTGACCGGAGAAAAGACAAAAAGCTAGAGGTTTCAACCATAAAAGCCAAAGACCATGTTCGAGAAACAACTGTCGCTACAGAAGACAGTGGAGCTTCTCCACAACGAAGTCCTACAAGAAGAAATAAGAAGAGGAGACTTGCTGCTAAGAATGCTGAAGAACTAGCACGTCCCTTGAGAGAAAAAGCTAAGGAGATCAGCAAGAAGCAACGTGAGGAATCACTAAAGACCTCGGTTGCGAGCACGCAGCACAGTTCATTGTGTCGTATCCCACCGGAACAGCTGCCACAAGGAAAAATGCAGCATAAACCCCTAGCGATGTAAAGGTCTCTTCCGCAATACGAGATTCGAACTCGGACACCCTGAAGAGTAACCAGCACAAAAGCTGGGCAGAGGAGTTGAATGAAAGAAGTGCAGATGAAGAAATGGCGGATATTGTTACAACCGCGATGCCCATTGATCAGCAAGAAGATGTACTGAGCGTGATGGATACAACTTCCTTGGAACAGATGAGTGGAACAGGGGATGTTTCTGACAGTACCACATATGACGAATTTTAACATAAATTAGTAACAATATGAACGCAACACAAGCTTTCAAAGTCGCCACGCTAAATATTAATAAGATACTCTTCCATCCGTCTCCAACACGTGAAAGATTTTGCGCACAAAGCCGGTATTGACATACGACTTTTGCAGGAAGTATCACATATCAATCTCGATGCGATACAGGGCTATAACGCAATCACCAACCCTGGCAACGGTGCAGAACTAGGAACCGCAATTCTAACGAAAGAAGGCATTCGAGTCGAAGAAATAGAAAAACTTGTAAGCAGCAGAGGACTTGCGGCAACTATCAACAACACGCGCATTATCCATGTGTACGCACCATCCGGAAATAATAACAGGCGTGCGAGAGCGGAATTTTATAGAAGTGACATCGTTCCTCTCTTCCGTAACCATAAAGATCATATTATCCTAGCCGGTGACTTCAATTGTGTTCTTAACCCCAAAGATCAGATACCGAACTGTAATAAATCCATCGAACTTGAGCGTATAGTACAACAACTGACATTAACCGACACCTGGGAGCATACCCACGGTGCGGCACCTGGGTTTACTTACTTCACTAGTCATTCAGCCAGCAGGCTGGATAGAATTTATGTATCAGCTGATATGAAGGACCACATTCTCCAGTCTGCAGTGTGGCCCACCTGCTTCTCTGATCATGCGGCTTACATCACAACAATTAATTTGCAAAAACAAGAGACTTACCGAGCTAGAGGCTTATGGAAACTCAACATCTCACATCTGCAAGATGAGGACTGTCGCGTGGTGATCACCAATGTCTGGCAACAATGTGAGAACAGAATACCGTCATACAGCTCGATCACAGCTTGGTGGCTGTAGTGTGCGAAGCCAAAGTTACGAAAAACGCTGATTGAATACTCACGACAGAGGAACTTTTGGTATAAAAAAACGACTGAATTTTATTTTCAATGTCTTAGGGATTTGTATACCATGGATGAACAAATGATAGACAATTACACAAGGATTCAGAAAACCAAAGCAAAAATTTTAGCTCTAAAACGGAAGCAAGCGGAAGGTATTAAAATACGGTCTAGAGTGCAGAATAATATAGACGGGGAAGAACCGTCAATATTCCACGTTATGCGTGAAAACAAGAGAGGGAGTAGAAAAATCCTGACAGAACTTAAGTTACCTAATGGACAAACTCTTACGAAACAAAATGAAATTAAAGACGCAGTTCATAACTATATATCGGAACTAATGTCACATAAATCCACTGATGAAAATATGCAGGATGAGCTGACAAGGAACATAACAGGAAGACTCACTGTGGAGGAACGAGGACATCTCATAACGGATATAGAAGAGGAAGAGCTGAAAGATTCAATAGCACGGAGTCCTAAAAATAAATCCCCAGGAACTGATGGGATCCCCATAGAATTTTACCAAGTGTTCTGGCCTATACTGAAGAGCAAATTACTAAGTATGTGTAACGAACTTCTGACCGGCAATGTCGACATCCCAAAAGAATTCCCGGAGGGCGTTATAGTCCTAATTCCAAAGAACTCGGCAAGCAAAGGAATTGAAAATATACGTCCGATCACACTATTGATTAGTGACTATAAGATTTTTGCACGCATACTGGCAAGAAGAATGAAACTGATCATGAATTCAATAACTGGCCAGTACCAAAAATGTGTCGGTAAAGACGAAGTATCTCACAAAATATATGCGAATACCGGGATATCATATCAACTGCGGAAGTCTGTCGAATAAAGTGTGCAGTAGTGTCGTTAGACTTTGAGAAGGCGTTTAACAGAGTTAATCATCAATACCTTCTTAATACCATGAAAGTAGTGGGGTTCTCTCCGGGTTTCCTGCGGATAATTGAACAAATATTATGTAATAGCGTAGCACGTATAATGATAAATGGACAATTAAGCCAACCGACTATGATGGATTCCTCTGTAAGACATGGATGTCCCATGTCAATGGCGTTATTTGCTATTGCGATCGAACCTCTGCTTTCCACGCTTACACAACAACTACAAGGATTGCAGATAAATAGCCAGAAAATAGTGTGTAACGCATATGCAGATGATGTTGGTTTTCTGGTTGTGAACGAGCAAGAACTGGCGCAAGCTCTGCAGATGGTGCACAAATATGAACTGGCATCCGGAGCGAAGCTAAACAAAAGGAAGTCAGGTATTATGAATATAGGTAAAGGGAAATGTACGCCAAGCCTAGAACAGTTACCAGAAGTTGACCAACTTAACTGCTTAGGGATTGAATTCAGGAATAGTATTCAGCATACCATCGCTATAAACTACAGACAACTACTTGCTAAAATACGTGCAGTTATTCAAGAAAACAGACTGAGGCTCCTTGACGAACTTCAAAAAACCACGCTTGTTAATGTATACATGACATCGAAACTTAATTATGTTGCACAAGCCTTTCCCGTACCGCACGGCATCGCCAAGAGAATCATGTCGGCATTGGGGAACTTTGTCACCCAAGGCAATATTTTTAAAGTGAAGTTCAGCACACTCACACTTCCTACACAGAAAGGTGGACTGAACCTCACAGTTGTCACCTATAAGTTAAGATCTTTGTATGTGTGCAAGACGTACAAGCTATGGAAAACGTCGCCCAACAGCCTCACAGCCCATCTGCTAAATGAAATACCTCCTGTCAGCATACAACCTCCAGTTGATGTACATCACATTCCTATTGGCTTTCATCATTTTAGACACTTTATAGTCGAATATAGCTATCTATCTTCGACAATAACAGGACAGAAGATGATGATCGTGAAGGAAGTTCACAAGGAACTCATGAAAAACAAGAGAAATAATGCCATCGAACAAAAATATCCTGTTTACGACTAGCCAATAATTTGGAAAAATATTCATGACCCCAACCTTCCTTCTAAAGTAAAAGCCACATGGTACAAAGCTGTAAACCGGAAAATAACAACTAACGACAAACTTCATGCCATACATCTCGTCAACTCTCCCTTGTGTACATCATGCCATCTTACGGATACAGAAGAACACAGGCTGGTATGTGACAGCGTCAAGGACATTTGGCAGTTGGTCACACAGAAATTAGCGATTATCAATAGGACGACGCCTAATGTCTACAAACCATCAGATTTTTTGAATCCACAGGCAAATCCTTACCCCATGACCAAACGAAATGCCGTCAACTGGATAATAGGACACACAGTGCACTATATCATGACGCACGATAAAACGAGCATGGAAGATTACTGGCTCTACATCACGACCCAGCACCATACACTAACTCGAAGAAAAAATTACAAAAAGCATTATGCATGTTTTCTGAGAAGAACAATCATCTGAAACGGTGATTGTAACAATACATTCTTAATGAAATATTAAGCGCTGAAATTTTCGGCCGGTTGCGTAATCGGAATTAAGAGAAGCCCCAGTTTTGCAATAAATATTGATTAGATTAGAGGATGAACATTTCGAATTCGATTATCAACGGTAAACTACAAAATAAATTTTGAGAAGACGAACTCCGAGGGTATACACCGTGCTGGAAAAGGAACACCTGTATAAAATGATGTGATTGATATATCACCCTTCTTCAAGACCCCCTTATTTCCAGCTCATGTGCATCCATAGAAGTTCAGGAGCAAGGAGAAGGATCAATTTTATTTATTTTAGGTCCTGTTTACATTTAATTTGGCTTTCGCAGAAGAGCGTTAAAAACAAAAACTTCGACAAAGAAGTTTCAATTTAGTTTCAGAAAAAACATTTTCTTTCACAGACTCTAGAAGAAGGAGTCCTCACGACAATTTAAATCTTTTACAAGGAGAAATTTTATTTATCTCTAAAAAAAAAAAAAAAAAAAAAAAAAAAAAAGAAAAAAAGTGGTGTAGGGGTCAGCGCAACTGCCTAGAAAGTAGGAGACCCGGGTTCGAATCCCGAGTGGGTACACATTTTCAACTTTGCCCAATCGCAGTTGATGTGATATATTCTGTGAATATTAAATAATAACAACTGCAGGATCAGAAGTGACGTCTGTTCTTTCGGAACAGACGCCACATGTATATATATTATCTCCATATTTTGACCAAAACTTTTCCCATTTTTCCTGTGGAAACCGCATGAAGATTCGTCCAGTAGTTTTGAAGATTGAAGGGAACAGCGACAGGCCTACATTTACAGTTTTTTATTAGTATAGATCAGTATAGATTGTATGAGAATGAGACTACTTAGCAACTTGCAACAAACTTCAAAGATAATTTCAAAACTTTATCGAACTTTTTCTCGCTGACAACCATAGCAAAATTATGAAAGGGAAACACTTTCTCGCTTATTACTTTTCCGCTCTTCATGGACTAAAACTACGGAATTCGGTATGATGTTACAATTTATAATTTCTATGTTACAAATTGTAGCCTTAGGAAATTTTACAGACGCTGTATACACATACAGCTGAATGTACCTTCGAATTGTATCACAGTACGATCCGTAGTTCTTGAGATAGGAGTACATAAACAGCAACGTTCATAGAAAACAACCCTATCACGCTCCAAGTTTAAATCTATTTCTTCTTTACTACTAATTGTATTCCCAAGAGATTTTACAGACATACTGTACTCATACAAATTAATATATACCTGAAAAAATATACAATTTTACAACATACAACTCAATAAATATAAGATCGTGCGAATGTTATATGTCATTTGTATTTTGATTGCTGTCTTTCTTTATTTGGATACTGCAAGTAAAATTTTGTACATTATGCAAGACAGCCTTATTTCTTACATATTCTCCGAGAAATATAACATATTTTTAGGAAAAAAGGAGATGGACAGAGAGAGAACGGATATGAGAAGTACTAACTCAAGGCAGGAATAGATAAATAAATACCCGAACAAAATGAATCTTTGTCTATATGTCCTCTGTGTGTTCATAAACAATTCATTCGATTACAATGAAACTTTGGTGAACTGTTCACCGTACCCCCACGAAGGTTCCTGACCCAAAAACAAAAGAGCACGACTATAGCTAAGAAGATATGATGTCATAAATAATGAGAGGCCACTTCGTGAGAAAACTCAGATTTATGCGTCAATTATTTGAAAATGGGAGTAGTTAGGGACCTGCAACAAAGTTTGCATTTAATTTCGGAGGTTTATGAAGCGTTTCTTAACTGACCCCCCCCCCCTTAAAAAATGATGAAACGGCTCACAACAGTTTCGCTGTAGATGCCTTAAAACTGTTGCATCAGGCATGAACTTGTATCAAATAGAATTAGCATTAGATATTTGCATCTTACTATTTACTTTGTCTGCAAGTCTTCCTTAATTTTCTTGCATCCGAAATTAAGCAATCATTTTTTTAAATCTCTGTATATATAAAAGCGAAAGGACAGTCACTCACTGACTAAACACGAAATCTCGAAAACTACTTCACCTATGAAGCTGAAATTTGGCAGAAATATTGTTTATATGTAGAAAACGTCAGCTGAGGAAGTATTTTGTGATAGGTGCATGGCGGAGCATACTTCTCCTACATACTCGCGAAATCTACAGTTTCATTCCGATTTTCACGAAATTCCGCATGCTTGACCTTCAATATAAAACGAAATCACCGTCTACCTTGAGTTTCATACAGTGCATGTGGGAGGGTACTTTGTAACATAAAAATGGATCCCTAAATACCTTGGTCGTGCCATAAATAGAGAACGGCTCGCCTGGTATCACAGAACCTTCTTTGTTGTTTTCATTATTCTCAGAACAAGGGTTGTATGAAATAAAACTGGAATATTTGAGAATAAGAAAGTGCGTTTTTCAATGTGACCATCCGTTTCTATTGCATAGAAATATAATTTTTTTCCAATATTAATGAAATTTTGAACACTCTACCTTAAAAACAAGAGGAATGTCACTGTCTGTATAAAATTTTGTTCAGTGCATGGTGGAGGGTACTTAAGGGAATTTTACAAAATGTATAGTTTTGCTCCAATCTATGAATTTTCGCACCCATAACGTTTAAACCAAGAGGAAGATCACTGGGTACATAAATGTTTGTATAACACATGACAGAGGGTTGTTGTTGTTGTGGTCTTCAGTCCGCCGGCCGCGGTGGCCGAGGTGACTGAGGCGCTCCAGTCACGGTCAGCACGGCCACTACGGTCGGGGGTTCGAATCCCCCCTCGGGCATTGATATTTGTGCCGTCCTAGTTCGTAAGTAGTTCATAAGTAGTTTGTAAGTTTAGGGACTGATGACCCCGTAGTTAAGTCCCATAAGCTTAACAAACATTTGAACATTTTTTGGTCTTCAGTCCGGAGACTGGTTTGATGCAGCTCTCCACAATACCCTATCCTGAGCAAGCCTCTTCATAAGAACGGCAATACCAAATACACGATTCCTTGATGTCTAAGAAAGTATCCTACCAATCTATCCCTTCTTTTAGTCAAGGTATGCCAGAAATTCCTTTTCTCCCCAATTCTGTTCAGTACCTCCTCATTAGTTACGCGATCAACCCACCTAATCTTCAGCATTTTTCTGTAGCACCACGTTTCAAAAGCCTCTATGACCTTCCTGTCCGAACCGTTTATCATCCATGTTTTACTCCCATACAAGGCAACACTCCACACAAATGCCTTCAAAATGGACTTCCTTATGCTTAAATCAATATTCGTTGTTAACAAATTTCTCATTTTCAAGAATGTTTTTCTACCCATTACCATTCTGCATTTCATATCCTCTGTACTGCGACCATCATTTGTTACTTTACTGCCCAAGTAACAAAACTCATCTGCCTCCATTATTGTTTCGTTACCTAATCTAATTCCTTCAGCATCGCCCGATTTTCTTAGACTGTTGTGTCACTCCGTAGGTCAGTGGTACTGTGCCAGACTACAAATCCAACGGGCGCGGGTTCGATCCACGCCAGGTCCTGGGATTTTAATCTGTCATTTTCCACTTCTTTCACCTTTGGCAGTGTTGCTGATGTGAAAAATACCGCGTAGCACCGCGGTTCGGAACCCACGTTAAACTGTAGGTCCCCCTATAACTGGCTGGGTATGTCGGTTTGAAGGTCGGAGGAAGGCAACGGCATACCACCTCCTATCAGGACCATGCCTAGTAAAGCACTGAGGTGTTCAAACTAATCTTCGGATTGTTGACTGCTTTACCTTTTGCACTCCATTACCGTTGTTTTTCTCTTATTAATGTTCATGTTATATGCACCTTTCAGCACACTGTCCATTCCGTTCAACTGCTCTTCCAGGTCGTTTCCTGTGTCTGATAGAATTACTATGTATCTTGCAGAAAAATTTTCCGAGAGATGGAAAGGTGGAAACGAACAGAGATGGGAGGGAAAGAGATAGATGTAAAGAGAGGAGGAGGGAGATGGGAGAGAAAGAGATGGATGCAGAGAAAGAAGGGAAGGGGATGCGTGGCCGGCCGCGGTGGCTGAGGGTACTGAGGCGCTCCAGTCACGGTCTGCACTGCAACTACGGTCGGGGGTTCGAATCCCCCTCGGGCATGAATATTTGTGCCGTCCTTAGAATTAGTTAGTTCATAAGTATTTTGTAAGTTTAGGGACTGATGACCCCGTAGTTAAGTACCATAAGCTATACAAACATTTGAAACATATTTAAAGGGGATGTGGATTTCGGGAGTGTAGGATAAGTAAACACACTTTCAACGCCGGGTTTACAGCTGGTACAGTATAAATGCAATGGATACCTTTTACTCCATGACTTCTGCCGTCTCCACAGTCTTTACTGTAGTGGTGGGGCCGAGAGCGCGTTGGCAGTAAGACACACTGCAGATAATGCCCGCCGAAAACCCAGGAAAAGAGCAGCAGCGGAGCCGCGCACGGAACAATCTAGGCTGCACGCTGTTCGTCGGCGCTGTGCGTTTCGTGCCCGGCCTGGAAAACGAGAAGTTGTGCCGGACTGTCAAGTCTACTCGGCTGGGTCCGCAGCGGAGGGGAAACTTGGCTACCGCAGGCGTAATTGCCTGCTTCCTCTGCCGCCGCGCCGGCTTGCCTGTCATCTTTTGAAAGGTGGTAAATTAAATGTTTAAATCGAATTCTGCCTCTGATGCCGTGTGCCGCCCGATAGGGCGTATTTTTCCCTCCCCTCGAAACATATTTCTTTTCTCATCGCGCGCAGCCCTCCGGTTCCCAGCTCTCCACGACCCCGGCGCTGCAGGTTGGAGCCTTGATCGATGCCGTCTCGACTGCGGGAACGCCACCTGCCGCGCTCACTGTGCCTGCCGCGCGAGGTTTTGCAGACTCGAAGAGGCGCTGTCCTACAGCAGAGAATTTAGTCTGTAATACGAGGGTCGCTCCAAATGAAATGCACACTATTTGTTTTTTTAAATAAATGTAATGTCAGAAAATCAGGCGATGCTGAAGGAATTAGATTAGGTAATCTCTATATATATAAAAGGAAGTGTTCCGATTGACTGACTGACTGATTGACTGACTGACTGACTCATCATCGCCCAGCCCAAACCACTGAAGATAGAAACTTGAAATTTGTGAATGGTGTTGATCTTACTCTGTAGGCGTCATTTAAGAAGCGATTTTTCGATATTCCGTCCGTAAGGGGGTGAAATAGGGGATGAAAAGTTTTTTAAAAATACGTAGCTATTTAGGAAATTTTGAAGCTAGAATCTCTATATATAAAAGAAAGTGTCCCGATTGACTAAATGACTGATTGACTGACTGACTGACTCATCATCGCCCAGCCCAAACCACTGACGATAGAAACTTGAAATTTGTGAAGGGTGTTGATCTTGCTCTGTAGGCGTCATTTAAGAAGCGATTTTTCGATATTCCGTCCGTTAGGGGGTGAAATAGGGGATGAATAGTTTTTTAAAAATACGTAGCTATTTAGGCAATTTTGAAGCTGGAACTACAGAATTTGGGATTTTAATTCAGGGTTCGAATTTAAAAGACAAGTGTTTCGGCATTTTTTTGAAATTCGACAAATAAGTAGGTAAATAAGGGGGGATGACACAAAAAATTGATTTTCAAAAATATGTTGCTGTTAACTCAAATTTTAAGCTACAACTACGAAACTTCGGATATGGAATCTTGGTAAGGATTAAAAATCCATGATTTTTAGTATTTTGGAAATTCAACAAGTAAGAGGGTTAAATAGAGGATAAAAAATTCTTTTTGAAAACACGTTGCTATTGATACAATTTTGAAGCTAGAGCTGCAAAAATTGATATTTGTATAGTTGGTTAGACGTTAAAAAATACTGTTTCGGTATTTTTGGAAATTCAACCATCAACGGGGTAAAATTGGAGAGAGGGTGTTTTCCGAAAATATGTTGCTATTTAGGCAATTTTGAAGTTAGAACTACAAATTTTCGGATTTGGATTCGGGATTCGAATTTAAAAGACACATGTTTCGGCATTTCTTGAAATTCAACCAATAAGGGGATACAATAGAGGACGCAAAATATCTATTTTCAATAATATGTTGCTGTTAACTCAAATTTCAAGCTATAACTACGAAACTTAGGTTATGGACTCTTGATCAGGATTAAAAAGACACGTGTTTTTGGTATTTTTGGAAATTCAACAACTAAGGGGCTAAAAGAGAGGATCAAAACTTCTTTTCGAAAACACATTGTTGTCAAGCTATAGCTACAAAAATTGGTATTTGTATTGTTCGTTAGAATTTAAAAAATACGTGTTTCAGTATTTTTGGAAATTCAACCATCTGGGGGGTTAAATTTGAAAATGGATGTTTTCAAAAATCTTTTGCTAATAAGGAAATTTTGAAGCTACAACCACAAAAATTGGTATATGTTTTCTTGGTCAGAATTAAAAAGATACGTGTTTCGGTATTTTCAGAAAATTAATCAATTAGGGGGTGAAATAGGGGATGAAACATTTTTTGAAAATACGTTGCTACTAAGCCAGTTTTGGTGCTACTAACACAAATTTCAAGCTATAACTACGAAACTTAAGATATGGATTCTTCGTCAGGATTAAAAAGAAACAAATGGTGCAGACCAAACAGCCTACGCATGCGAAGCAGCGGGGGTTCAGCTAGTGAGTCATGTTATTTGGGTAGCAAGATAACTTCTGAGGGTCGAAGTAAAGAAGATATAAAACGCAGAATGGCTATGGAAAGAAAAGCGTTTCTTAAGAAGCGAAACTTGTTAACATCCAAAATTAATTTAAATGTTAGGAAGTCCTTTCTGAAAGCATTTGTCTGGAGTGTAGCATTGTATGCTAGTGAAACGCGGACGATAAGGAGTTCAGATAAACAGATGATAGATGCTTATGAAATGTGGTGCTACAGACGAATGATGAAAATTAGATGGGTAGATCACGTAACTAATGAGGAGGTACTTAACCGAATCGGGGAGAAAAGAAGTTTCTGGCATATCCTGACTAAGAGAAGGGATAGACTGGTTGGACACATTCTGACACATCAAGGAATTGTCAACTTAGCATTAGAAGAAAGTGTATGGGGTAAAAATCGTAGAGGGAGACCGAGGGACGAATACAGTAAGCAGATTCAAAATGATGTAGGTTGCCGAACTTATTCTCATACGAAGAGGCTTGCACAGGACAGGGTAGTGTGGAGAGCTGCATCAAACCAGTTTGTGGACTGAAGACCACAACAACAACAACAAATACAGCTTTATTCTACATGTTTGAAAGTTTTACAGTGTGTAGATACATACTTTAGGAACAATATTTTCATTTCTCCACATAATCCCCATCCGTCTCAACTGCCTTAAGCCATCTTGGAATCAGCGCCTGTATACCTGCTGCGAGGAAGATCCTTAATACTGCCGTGCCCACTTTCATCACGTAACATGCTTGGCCACCGACTAACTGTACTGCGATCGACAGCAGTATCTCCATACACCTTTCTTAACCTCTTTTGGATGTTTCCCACTGCCTCGTTTTCAAAGCACAGGAATTCAATGACAGCACGATGCTTCTGACGAACGTCAAGTGTATCAGCCATCTTGAAGACATCCTGTGACGGCGCAACTTTCGGCAACAGGTTGATGTAAATTTGAAAACAAGCGGGAAGGATGTATCTACACACTGTAAAACTCTCAAACATGTAGAATGAAAACGGTATTAAAAAAAGTGTGCATTTCTTTTCGAGTGACCCTCGTACGTACTATATTTAGGCGTAGTTTAACAAAAGGCATCTAGCGTTGTTAACTAACAATCTGTGGTGTCGTAGTAGAGACCGACCAGGAATTACACTGCTCAAAACAGTTAGGGGATCAGGTGAGATATAACTATCGTAACTTATATTAATCAGATATTGCTTACAAATATAATTTATGTGTGATAAATTACGACATTTTGCTGTTTCTAATCTTTACTTGGGGTTTAAATGGGGTTTACTTAGCCCTTTCAGACACAAGGTGGTAGGTAACGTGACGTTATTACAGAGAGGGACGTTTAAGTTACAATATACTTACATTAATGCATTACAGAACAGAAAATAAATTTATTAAAAAACAATTGTAGCCACGAATTTGTCTGTTTTGAGACTTTACTACAAATTTTTATAATCTGCGCCATCTTACAGTAACATGCCTTTCAAAGAAATGGCATAATAACATCACAGGATCATATAAAATCAACTGGCTGTCTGATACGATAGCTTCCCGTGTCAAAACAAGGATATTGATACTATGTCAACAAGTCTTTCAAATGTTCAAATGTTTGTAAATCTATCGGACCAAACTGCGTGGTCATCAGTCCGTAGCTTACAAACTACTTAAACCTAGGTAAACTAGCCTAAGGACAAACACACACACCCCTGCCCCAGGGAGGACTCGAACCTCCACGGCGAGCAACCGTGCGCTCCGCAGTGAGAAATACAAGTCTTTCTAGCCGCCATTGTACGTGTACTGGGAGACTGCCGACTGCTGGTACCACACAGTGTAGAAACATGGAACAAAAACACGTTGCAAACGCTACCACAGTCCATCCACCATTGTGTGATACAGGCTAGAACTTCCTATCGTGAATCGAAAAGAAATAAAGCGAGCAAAACCAGAACCGCGGAATTCTGCGTGCAGGGGCGGAAAGGGTTAGAGCTACGCACCATGAGCTACCAAAATAGCCGGCCGCGGTGGCCGAGGAGACTGAGGCGCTCCAGTCACGGTCTTCACGGCCACTACGGTCGGGAGTTCGAATCCCCCCTCGGGCATGGATATTTGTGCCGTCCTAGTTCGTAAGTAGTTCATGAGTAGTTTGTAAGTTTAGGGACTGATGACCCCGTACTTAAGTCCCATAAGCTATACAAACATTTGAACTACCATAATAGTGAAAAAGTCTTTCTCCTTGCCCTCTGATACGGTGTGTAATCACCTCGGACCGCCAGAACACTTGCATACCTGCGTGGCATGCGGGGTATGAGTTTATCAATCAACTTTTCAAGCATACTTTGCAATGTTTCCATGAGACCGATATCTAGCTCTGCAACCGTTGTGGGAGGTGCTGGTCTGGCTTTAGCGCCTCTGCCTTGTGCATCCCAGACACGCTCAATCGGTTTTAAGTCCGGCGAACAAGATGTCCACTCGATTCATTCAATTCCCTCAGATTAAAGCATCTTCTCCACCAGTGCAGCTTTGTGGGGACGAGCGTTATCGTCCAGCTGAAGGAACTTATTTTCTATGGCACCAGCGTAGGGCACAACGATAGGTCGAAGGATCTCGTGTCTATACGTCTGAGCAGTCAACGCGCCATCCTGAATGACATAGAGGTCGGTATGTACGTCAATAATGACGCCTACCCACAACATTCGTCCAGCAACATGATTTGGTGATGATTCCAGCACATAAGCAGGATATCCAGAGTTCCACGTTCTTCCCAGATGAGGAAAATGCGATTGTCCGGCTGAACCCAAACTCGCGATCCATCTTTGAACAGAACACTGCGCTATTGGTTATTACTCCAATACTGATATTCCTTCCCGCCTTCCTTCCCCCCTCTCCACCCTCAGTTTCTGTGGGTGAAACGGTGTCGTGCTTTAATGAGACACCCACCATATGCTTCCGTGCGTAGAGAGCACATTTCCGAAGGTGATTTAGAACATTTTTTTGTTGATATTGCTCGTCCTGTTGCTGCCTGATGAGTGCATTGCAGCTGAGTTGCAGTCATCCTCCTTTCCCGACGGGCTGTTGACAGTACATAACAATCACCCTTGCTGATAGTAACCCTGGTAAACCTTGGCTTTGCCTTCCTTTAATGCTTCCTTTGTCTGAATGTCCAGGTCCTGTAAATTACGCTTTGGGATACTCCAATAGCTGCAGCCATCTCCCTCTGTGTTTGTCACGCTTCCAACGTACATGTGGTTCTCCATGCCATAGCTTCGGGTAAGTCACATTGTTGTTGCATTGCACTACCTGCTCAGTATACTATTTGATCCCAACTGCTTGTGTAATGCGTTTGGTAGAGTAACTAGAAATCAACACCAACATCCTCTGCAGCAACTTTCTGTTATTGCCACTATCTCTCGTAATGTTGTTGTCTCCACTAAGTAGAACCGAAATAATAACTTCGAACGATTTCAGTTCATTCTGCCGATGATATTATTTCAGAACCTAGATATTTTAACTGATTGCCAAATCGTTTTGATCGGTGTAGTAGTTGGTGTTCTCTACTTTGAGGTAACATTAGACTTGACGTAACGGTGTTCACAGATACACACAACGGTACTACCAGCCACACGAGGTATAAAAACGGAGTGAACAGGGAGAGCTGCCGTTTGTTCTACGGTAATTCCCAAGAAAAGTTTTTGAAATTGGTCGTGTTCGCATGACGGAGATTGACTGACTTTGAATGTAGAATGGGAATGGATGCATGGGGCACTCAATTTTGGAAGACGTTAGGAAATTCAGTATTACGAGATCCTAAGTGCCAGACATTCTGACGCTGTGCACAATGCAGTTGCCGAGGGTCAGCGCTAACACTGAAGCAACAAAACGCTAAACAACCGCAGAAATCAATGTGCGAGGTACGACGAGTGTTTCCGCTAGGCCTGAGAAATAACTCCCGATTTTATTTGGTGAGAACTGATGGTATGCTTCGAGTGTAGCACGGACCTCACTAAACCATGGAATCCGAGTGGCAAGAAGGCACTGTGCAAGATGATGGCTGATCCGTAATTGATTGGGCTCATTTTACGTGCTCTCCATTGGTTCTGTGGTCCGGCTGAACCAATCATTGACACGAAATGTTTATGTTCAGCCACTTGAAGACCATTTGCAGCCACTATGTTCCAGAAACAATGATATTACTTTTGTAAAACAAAATGAACTCAGCTTCAGCCACAAAATTGTGTTTTACTGTACACAATGCAATTCGAGCCCTGAGGAATCATCATCAGTTGCCTCTATGATTTTTACACGTATTTAAAGGCCTGTGCTTATTAAAAAGTATTCGAGCACCAATTTTTAATAAGCCCAGGCATTGAAACAAGTGTAAAAATGATAGAGGCACCTGATGATGAGCCCTCAGAGCTCGAAATGCACTGTGTACAATAAAACACAATTTTGTGACTGAAGGCGAGTTGATTTTATTTTACTGAAATAAAACAGTCACGGAAGTATCATTGGCAATAATGGACAAAATTAAATGATATTATATTTACTGATGACACTGCAACATGCCACTGGGTCACAAGTGTTCGCAATTTGTTTTAAGAACATATTGTCAAGAAGGGACTTTGTAAGGTGATGGCGATTCTATAATGGTGTGGGCTGTTTTTACATGGAATCTACAGAGTCCTCCAGCCTGATCACTGAATGGAAATAATTATTTTCAGCTACTTGGATCAAATATGCAGTCTTCTCGAACGTCGTGTTCCGAAGAAAGGTGTAAGTTTTATGTATGACGATGCACTATTCCACTCGGTCAAAATTTTTCGCGATGAGTCGAGGAGAGATCGTCGACAATTTCAGTGAATGATTTGCCGACGCAGATCGCCCGACAGAAATCCAATTGAACATTCATGGAACACTAGCTAAAAACCCGGCGTCCCCCGCGTCCCCAGCGTTACGTTAGTCCATCTCTCGTTACCTTTTCTCTCTCTGTCAACCTTCTCTTTCCTTCTGTCTGTCCATCTTCCCCTCTCCTCTCCGTCCCTCTCTCTGTTCATCTTCTCGTCTCCCTTCTCTGTTCTTATCCTGCTAACCCCGCTCTCTCCGCCCATCTCTACCTTCCCCTTTGTCTACATGTCTTCTCTTCTCCTCTCCTCTGTTAAAATCCTCCGCCACTTCCTCTGTCCAATGTCTATACCATCTGTGAAAAGTACAGAATGTAAAATTTTATAGTGATCAGTGAAGTATTGCTTAAGTTTATTGCAAGGTACCCTCCGCTGTGCAACTTATGAAATCTTAGATAGACGGTGATGTTCCTTTTGTTTTCAAGTTTAAGTATTCAATATCTCGTAGTGTACGGAATAAAAAAAGTTTTGTAGGTTAAGTACCCTCAGTCATGCACCATACAAAATGTTACAGTGACTTTCCTCTTGCTTTTAAGAGTGCGACAGTGCATAAAATGCGAACAAACATGTTGCGGTAATTTCCACGCGTCTCTGTTTATCACGGTATATCTCTTATACTATTAGTCAAACATTGAAATAATTTTGTCGAGCCGGCCGCGGTAGCCGAGGGGACTGAGGCGCTCCAGTCATGGTCTGCACGGCCACTACGGTCGCGGGTTCGAATCCCCCCTCGGGCATTGATATTTGTGCTGTCCTTAGTCTTAGCTAGTTCATAAGTAGTTTGTAAGCTTAGGGATTGATGACCCGGTAGTTAAGTCCCATAAGTTTTACAAACATTTGAACATTTTTTTTTTAATTTTGTCGATATATTCATTGGCATAAATAGATACAGTGTGCAAAATACATTGCAAATACATTTAGCAGCAAAGAAGTAATAAATTTACACCGTCATTCATAATTTGGCAGTTGTTGACGTATGTTTATGATGTCGTATCTCCTGAACAATGTGTCGTACAGTAGTATAATTATGCTTATAACCTTCTCGAAATTGCAATAAATATGTCGATTAAGTTCCATTTCAATCCAAGGAACGGTACGGCAGAGCGTAAAATACGAAAACCCATACATTCATTTTTATATATTAGAAGAAGATAATCGACAGGGCTGTTGGTGCCCAAAATCCTGCACTGTCAACATTTTAACGTAAATGGACGGCTAGTGAGGCAGCGTTGCTCAGTATTCCTGCAGGCGACTTCCAACGACGTGTTAGTCTATTCGCCACTGAAGAGGAAATGTGGGAAATGCGGGAGAAATAATGTGCATCAGAATAAAAATTTCGCTTCGCAGTGCAGCGTGAGTGGCTATGAAATTCCCTTGCAGATCAAATCTATTTGCCTCACCAAAACTCGAATCCAGGACCGTGGCTTATCATGGACAAGTGCTCTACTAGCTGTTATTTAAGTAGTACCCAATGTAGTCTTCACAGCTTTACTTAAGCGAGTTTCTACCTTCCGGACTTCACATAAATTCTCCTGCCTATCTCATTGATCTAGCACACCAGGAAGAAACAACCCAGTCCTGTACACTATGGCTAAGGCAAAAGTCGAGTAGAGTCTGTGGCGGACGTACAGCTCTGAGAACAGGTACAGAGCTGTGCTTTACTATCCCAGTTGCTATACAGGTCGTATTTTTCAATGTTAACTTTTTTTTACATCGAATAATTCTTCCTACATCTATTTAATAATTTACAACTTAACCGACTGATGGGATAGAAATATAAATAACAATTAGATAAAATTTAAATTACATAATTTATATCGATATATCTTGTAAGAAGAAGTAAAGAATAGATAACAAGTACAGAGATTAATGCTGAAGATCCCCCAGCCACCAAATTTATTATATTTTATTTTATTTCATTTATTTTACTGCTCTAGGTTATGACCTCCCACCTAATAGCTTATGGTGCGTTGCAAAGTGAAAGGATAACATAAATTTATATTAATTAGAAGAAATTTGAAAAAAAAAGAAATTATTAGAAGATGGAGCCCGACACCTTGTGATGCTTCAACATGCTTACTTATCAAGTCGTCAACCCTCAGTCACCATCAGTATTATCTGTATTTTATAGAAACTGCTAATTCAGCAGCAGGCAAAAGTCCCGTCCGGCACACAATATTAATCTATCAGGGAGTTCCATGTGAGAACCGGCCAATTAGGAGCGCTCTTTAAGGTATCGCTTTCCAGGATGAGGAGGTATGACAGTCCCAGTTACAATCCGCGCGATGGATTAACGACTTGTTCTGCAGTGCCGACCGCCTGGGAGATACTTACATGGTTTCCTACATCCCACAAAAGTAAATACTGGGTTGCTACCTTTGTGCCTCCTCAGTTACAAGAGTCACAACAAATTTAGAAACGTTTATACCTTATTTACTTTCACTCAGACACTTTGGGTAGCGAAGGAAAGGGTATCCAGCCACTCCTTACACTATTCTCCCAAATCCGAATTACTATACCGATCTTTTGAATTCGGGAGAAAGGTGGAGAGGAAGTTGCATGTTATTGCAAGGTGAAAATTTCATTCCGGAAAAAATCCTCCGGCTTGAGGCTGGCCATGTCGACAAAACATGCCTTCTCCCAGGAATATCAGCAACACAGATTAACTTCAGTGATGTTTGGAAGATGACGGACGAGGTACTGGAGGAATTAGTGACGACGGGCCCTTCTTGAGTTGCTCCGTCGGTAGACTACTTGCCCGCCAAAGGCGAAACTTTCGGATTCATGTCGTGTCACGGCACACAGTCTTAACTTAATAAGATGTTTCTTCACTCCGCGCAACTGACAAAGGCGACATGTGGACATGTGGATATATGTGACATCAGTTTCTGTAATTTGGCATGCATCCACAATCAGTAACCTTTTGACCACATTATCACAAACTACCCCCAACAGCTTTTCTGTTCCACTGTGATTTATCTATTCGCGAAAAATCAAGAGTTTCATTATGGTGATCGATAAAGGAATGATAAGTGGCAATACAACTAATACTTCGGCAAATCTGAATCTTTAAATAAAGTTGGTGCTATCCCATATTGTGCCATGCAATTTTTTGTCACTTTGTCTTATAATACTTCATTTATTACTCCTGTGTACCTGAAATTTTTCTTAGATAATATTGTTCTTGTTGATTCGATAACAAAAAATGTTCAAATGTTTGTAGAACTTATGGGACTTAACTACGGGTCATCTGTCCCTAAACTTACATACTACTTATGAACTAACTAAGACTAAGGACGGCACAAATATTCATGCCCGAGGGGGGGGATTCTAACCCCCGACCGTAGAGGCCGTGCAGACCGTGACTGGCGCGCCTCAGTCTCCTCGGCCACAGCGACCGGCCATTCGATAACTTTCGACATGTACAAATTCAGAGTGTTACAGTTACAGGCAATGGGCTATGTTGGATGGTAGCACAACACTTAAAACCATTAATATTATGTTTTAGCCATTTGAGCTGGGATACTACCCTCGTAAAATGAGCTCCTAACAGTTTAAGGTCGTGGAACAGTCCAACACCAATTCGGTGCTACAAAAACAGATCCGGAAAAATAATTGTGTCAAGATAACAGAGATCTTGAGTAAAAACATTTACAGCTATCTACAGGAGATGTTGAAGTGACCAGCACTGATCTTATGATACTTCTGGGGCGTGGACAGCAAGTTACTGGATACGGATCGGGCTGGACTGCTACAATTGCCGACATCTTATCCGAAATGTTATGCTGAAGTTTTTGAAAACTCTGAGCATTGTTGCGATATAATTTGCACTTGAGATCTCCCCACACACAGTAATTGCACACTGGTGACCTGGGTGAGACCTCAAAATTTATATTGAAACAATCAAGACAGAGAGGAATGATTGGATCGGGTTACTGAAACAATTGCTACTTTAACAAATTTAATAACAAAATTTGAAGAGCTGAAATTGACAGTTCAAGTAAAGTTGACTCAAGCACCTTCAGAAAATTCAAAAAATCCTTCAAAACTGGGTTAAGCCGATACTTTAAAACAATTAATCAAGTTCACAGAATTTAAAAGCAACTGGAATGAATGCTAGAAAGTGCTAAAAATTTATATCAAAAATTATTATTATTATTAGCGGCTAAGGACACGTTTCAAAATTACCCAACTGTACATAAAGTCCTAACAGTTGTAAGGCAACAAAATAAAACACAATAATCCACGTGAGAAAACTTGACAGGAAAGGGAACACGTCACAAATATTAGAACAGCGGATAAACTCAGTTCACAATACCGGTACAGAAAAGCACACTTTGCAAACAGTCATTTAAAGTTCAACAGTGCCCAAGGGAACACCTGCCCCAAGGACTACACATAAATGCAACATCAAATCCACTGCAGATGGTTTGCAGCAACAACTGCCAAACACTAAAATGAGAGACAGTAGGAAGCTATCCTCAGTAAGGTGATGATCAACAGTACAGTTAAAATAATAAAACAACCACAAGAGAGAGGGAGAGAGGCTTTTCTAGGTTAAGGAGCGGTGCCTAACATGAAATACAAAATTGAAACTGCCACGATACACCCACTCCCGATAGAGGGGCGGAAAGAAGACTGTCATGGTAGGTTGACTTGCGAATGACTAGCAAGCGGATAAATACCCTGGTTACACAAAATGAAATCACTTAATAGTCTTGGTGGCAAAGGACATCAGTTAACACAACAGATTCATAAGCCACCCAACACACACACGCACACACTGGCCAGACCCACCGGCCGCACTCCTCATTCGGCTCCCCACACGCATCAGGATACGACAGCTATCAACTGCCACTATGGACGGGCGCCCAGCGCTGACACAAACACCATCATCAAAGCGGCCACACAACGTAAGGTGGCCCACAAACACTTCAGACACATTGATTCACTCCCTACGTCAGACTGACTGACTTGACAGCACAGAGCGACGCCGGACATAATCGCTGCGCAAGCGTAAACATCCGTGCAATCAATAACAGCAACACTGCTATCAGCTGTAGCATGCGAAACTGTAATCGGTCCTAACAAACCATGAAACTGTACATGCGCAAAACATAACCCTGAAAGCACTGTTAAATAGATTGTCATTAGAAGTACATCCCGACGTGCTCATGAATAATTCAACTCAAACAAAAGTCGCAAAGTAAATGTAGTAACCAAATGAAGAGAAACAAAGAGGGAAAGATATTTTAAAACGAAAGTTTCATTAAGAAACAGCAACGCAGACTATCCCGCGCTAACGACAGGGCAAAGTTGAACAGGAATGATGCTCTAGATCATATCTAGGAGCCACAACGGCTCAACCTCATTCACCTGAAACTTGAACAATATAAAACTATTCAATCTTTGTATTAAAGACCTCGTTAGGCACTAGAACGACCCGAAACGGTTCAACCTCACGCCAGAAGAGCTTTAAAATGTATAAACTTTCGTACTCTGAAAATAAAAACAACACTAAAGCGAGCCTGAAACTAAACAACCCTGACAAGGCGATGACCTAAATCACCCAAAGAAAAATATTAAATAAATAATCTTCAAGCCAAAGGCACGTAAATTACCAAAAGCCAAAAACGAAGTTTAAGTGGCAACACACTCTAAAAAGACACCAGAACAAATCGGCACAGCTCAAAACCCTCGCCTCAAACCTAAGGCACCATGCCATGGACGCAGGGTGTCAGCTCCCAAGACACACCGACAACCAAACCATCCAACCAGCGATGGCGTCAACCATCCACACAACTACATCTGTCCTCACCGCGACTACCCACACACTGTAATTTCATTTCTCCTAATTAAGATACCGACCAATGGGTAAACCTCCACATCCACACCAATAGTTGGGACCACCAACAAGCACCGATACATCAAAACATTCCCCTGCCCACAATACCGTCCAGTCTGAAGGAGCTGACAGCCCTTGATGTTACAACGCCTGACACTGGACGCCCTGTGAACAGCTATGCAAGTACTGCTGTTAACTGAGCCACGAGATGAGTACCCGAACTCTAACTGAAGAATACTAAGCTAGCTACCATCTAGGAAGAAGAGGGCGTTCTCACACTCTCGGAGATACATAGATAGGTGTTAAAACACGTCCACATAACGTGTTCCATTTAATTGACTCCCCATGAACAAATGTTGACGAGCTTCAGACATTTTTTTGAGTGTAGCAAGACACTCCACTCGCAATATGCGAGATACAGGCATTATATATTGATTTAGTTTTATCTCTATGTAAAATTCTAAGTGTCTGTTGTACAGTACATGAGACCCCAAATGTATATTAGTGTGTACTGTGATGTGCTCCCACTGGCCCTGGCTTCCAAAGAATGAATGAAACTTTGTATGTAAGAAAGTTTAGCAAGTGCTAGGCGCAACTCGTGTGTTTTGTGTCGTCGTTTCTTTCAAACGCTGGGTGTTGAATGTCTCTGGGCGAGAAGTAGGTTTGCCAAGTGCTGAGCAGAACCCAGTCTTAGCAAAGATTCCTAATGTAGCTCGCTCTTAACCTCCTTGGCTGGGAGTTGGTCAGGTTACCTTCCTGACGAACGGTGACACTCTCTGGGCTCCCCTCCACTACCCCTTCTCTGGTAACGGTTAGGCAGGGGTCAAGAGAGCTATTCTTTCGCTTCTTGGTTCCTGGTAGGGTAACTACCTCTGGGTTTAGTTCTGCTGTGGCCTTGTGGCTCGACTTAGTTCAAGCTCCATAGTCGTACTTATGCCTTTTCACGAGTTTAATTACAGAAGTAGCAGCTACACTATGTGTAGTAGTGAGATTTTGCTTAATTTCCTACAGGATTCCTAATTTTACGTCGATTTTGCTGAAATCTGATTCCGAGGCTCTGATGGTGTTACGTTAGCATAGTTCTGGCACTTTTTAATTTTTAAATAATTTCTTCGCCTATTTAAATATGTTCAGTGTCTTTCACGTTCTTATCGTAGTTGAAGTCAAATATTTTCGGGTACTCACGGTGCCTATACTGTTCGTACTTTGTCGACAGAACACGTGGACGAAATCAGACTAAGCCTTCAGCGTTTCCATCATTCAGTGCACATGGGTGATTAATAATTGTGTAGCTAATTTGCTAAGGTGTTTCCTAGTGAGTGTAACGTGATAATATTCCCCGAAAATTGTTCATTTTAACTTGTAATCTGTGTACGTGTGCACCGATGAGCGTGTTCCAGGTCGTGGTTCTTACCATTAAATAGATATTTTTCCTCTGTGTAGAAAGACCCGTTGTACGACGTATATCGTGTTTTTAATTTTCATGAAATAGAATTATTTCACTTCTCTGAATTTTTGTGATCGAACTCTGTATTGTGCTGTAGCAATCTGTAACCTTGATTATCTAATTGATATCATTCCTCTGATCAGAAAGAATGGTTACACGATATATTTCGCGATTTTATTCTCTTCGAAATTGATTTTGTTAACTTTAGGCATATTTTTTGTTCCTATTTAGTAAAGTGCTTATTGATCTAACAACTTTAATCTACTGTAGTTATCTTCTCCCTGTGATAAACGAACGCCAGAGCGACCGTTTCTAGATATTAGTTAATGAAATCTTGATTTAATGTGTAATTAGAGGTTCTAGGGAAGTCTATACACCGCACTTTGTGGTCTTAAACCAAGTGCGTTTGTTTCTGAAAGTTTATCATGAGCCTATGCCACTAGCTTGACACGTTATGGAAGCGAAGTACTATTTCATTGTGCGCGAGTGAACCTTCGATCTGCATTCTCCACATTGCTTGGCTGTCGTCTTGGTGTATCGGTGTCAGGTGCTTGGTAAGTACCTGCATGGCTTGGCGTATCAATCTGTGTGTGAATGTGCTGCAATTCCTCCGTTCCTCCCTATGAAACGTGATCGTAATTAACCTGTACTCAACTTTGCAGGTGGGCAATTTTAGGGCCATGTAATTGTGGATATTTTGAACATTTGTAAGGTGGGTTTTTTATTGTAATTAAAAAAAATGGTCTTCCCCCTTGTTGTTCTTGTTTTGAACAATAAATTAATTTATTAAACTATAATCCTTTTGTGCTAATTTAAAGTCTCCCCTTATCATTTATTTTGGATTAATGTGGGGTAATTTGTTCATGTATCTCGTGTCTCTGCTCCCATCTGGAGGAGAGAATATATGCGTTTCCGTTGTCAACATTTATGATTTTTTATTTAGATCCATGACTGCAGATCATTATTTAATTGTGTGCAGTTTTCTCTAAAGATTACAGTAAAAGTAGAACTTTTTGCTTAACTTATAGAATCGGAGTTTTGTTTAAGAGAACTGTATACTTCCGCCGCTGTGTGAATATTGCCGTAATTAGATTTTTTGAGCAAGCAGTCAATTGTTAACTTCACAAACACGGCTAGTTAACAGTCAAAAGACCAGCGGGCAAGTTTCAGTGTTTAACAGCTTTCGCTGCCTCACTTTAAAAGTCGACCACTGTACAGAACAAGAGCCTTGTTTTTTCACTAAAATTAGTAAATGAGGTCCGTGTGAACTACTGGTTCTTCCCTGCTATAAATCATTGTTCCCTGGCGCAAACTGAGAACTGACTCGTATCAAATTACTTCAATAACAGGAAGTTAATACTACAGTGGTCAATATACATAGCAGTTCACACGTTATTACACGCAGACATTAACAAGCAAGTCACCACAATTAAAGTCATCTTAGAAAGGTGGCTAAGAAAACATTTGTGGCGCAACGGAATTTAGTCGTAAATCAATTGCATCTGACTGTGTTGAGCCACGGCGCCCGGCAGACCGCTTGGCTACTCCACCGCGGCTGAGTCACAATTTATATCAAATAAACTTGTGAGATCTGTAGCGGAGAAAATACCGGCATACTGCTTTATATGGAAAGGTCGTTCCATCAACATTTCACGACCTAGAGCGCCAATGTGTTGCCAAAAGGAACAGCCCAAAACTTCTCCAGGGTCCTCAAAAATCTTGTACATGGCTGCATTTCAGCAATGGTCGAATGTATAATTTTGAAAAATATATAGCAGCCAACCAATTGTGTTAAAATGGGTTTAATTGAAACCTTTACCTAGTTTTCGACAAAATTAAGTTTTTGTCTTCTTCAGAAGAACAGTAATATGCCAAGCAGTAACATGGTAGGAAAATATAACAATAATATTCAAAATAAAATACAGCATTGATGAGAAAACAGAAATCTGAGAATAACAGACATGAGCGTCATGTTAGAGAGAACCAGTCTTCTGGTCCGGACTGTGTACCTATTAGGTTTCTATTTTATTATGCTGATGCAACAGCTCCTTACTTAATAGCCATGCACAACCGCTCGCTCAACGAAGGAAGTATACCAAAAGACTGGAAAGTTGCACAGGTCACACCTATATTCAAGAAAGGCAGTAGGAGTAACCCACTAAACTACAGGCCTATTTCATTGACGTCAGTTTGCAGCAGAGTTTTGAAACCTATCTTGTATTCAAATATTATGAATTATCTCGAACAGAATGATCTATTGACCCAAGGTCAACTTGGATTTACAAAATATCGTTCATGTGAAACACATCTAGCTCTTTACTCACACGAAGTGATGAGTGCTATCGACAAGGGATCTCAAATCGATTCCGTATTTCTAAATTGCCAGATGGCTTTTAATACCGTACATCACACACGGCTTTTGATCAAATTGCATGGTTATGGAACGTCTCCCGAGATTGGATAGGAGATTTTCTTTCAGAGTGGATGCAGTTTATGGTAAGGTATCGACTAAAACAGAGATGATTTCGGGCGTTCCACAGGGTAATATCATTGGCCCTCTGCTGTTCCTTATTTACATAAACGATTTGAGAGAAAATCTAACCAGCACTCTTAGGTTGTTTGCAGATAACGCCGTCATTTAGTGTCTAGTAAAATCATCTGAAGATCAAAAGCAACTGCAGAACGATCTAAATAAGATATCAGTTTGGTGAAAAATTGGCAATTGATTCTAAATAATGATAAGTGAGAAGTCGTCCACATGAGTACGAAACGAAATGCGTTAAACTTTGTTTACAAGATAAACCGATCGAATTTGAAGGCCATAAACTCCACTAAGTACCTAGGAATTACTTTTACCAGACATAAACTTGAAGTAACACGTAGATAATGTCGCAGGAAAGGCGAACGAGAGATTGTGTTTTATTGGCAGAACACTTATGCAACAGAACTACTAAAGAAACTGCATACACTACGCTTGTCCGTCCATTTCTGGAGTATTGCTGCCCAGTGTGGGATCCTTATCAGGTGGGTTTGACGGAAGCCATCGAAAGAGTCCAAAGAAGGGTCATCCCGTATTGTATTGTCACGATACAGGGAGACAGCGTCACGGAAATGATACAGGATCTGGGATGGGATTCATTACAACAACGGCGTTTATCGCTGCGTCGTAGTCTACTTACGAAACTCCAATCTCCAACATTCTCTTCTGAATGCGAGAATACATTGTTGACTCTCACTTACATAGGTAGAAAAGATCATCAGAATAAAATACGAGAAATAAGAGCTCGTACGGAGAGATTCAGGTGTTCTTTCTTCCCGTGCGCTATTCGAGAATGGAATGGTAGAGGAATAGTATCAAGATGGTTCGGTGAACCCTCTGCCAGGCACTTAAATGTAGATGCAGCTGCAGATTTTCAAAGTTTACTTCTGTTGCATGGGAATAAAACGTTACTAATGGCTTTCTTCAGTTTTGCATGTTTTTGTGCGAGGTAACCGCTGTACACAATTACGCGAAGAGCGACCCAGTCGGCGGCGAATCGCATGCTGGCGTGTGGTCGTGGCGCTGTTTAATTAGACAAGCGCCGGCGCGGCGGTCGCGTGCCGAGGACTCAATCTGCCGGCGCATGCGCAGATAGCATCGCGTTCGCGCCGACTCCTGTTTCAGTGCGACTTAGTGCGGCCGGTACAGCACCGGCGTCAGCAGTCATCGATTGTGACGCCTATCAAGCGGCACGCGGGCAAGGTCGTGCCGGACTGCCACCGCACTTAGGAGGTAAAGAGACTGCTCAACGTAACACAAAACACAAAGATTTGTTCAATAAAAACCATCTTGGCTGAGGGTGGTATATTAATCTTTAATGACGCGTTACGCTCCTTAGCAGGGCATCCTCAGATTATCTGCATTACAGAATTTACACAAAAATTACAAAACGGAATTACATAAACAAAAATTTAAACAAATATAAAAAGCGACTTAAAAGAAACTATTCCGTGTTGTTTTGTTGTTGTTGTCCAGAGTCCGGAGACTGGTTTGATGCAGTTCTCTACCCTACTCTGTCCCGAGTAAGCCTCATCATCTCCTCATAAGAACGGAAACCTACATTCTATATCCATTTGCATCTGCTTACTAGTTTCATCTATTGGACTCCCTCTGCGATTTTTACCCCACACACTTCCCTCCAATGCTAAATTCACGATTCCTTGATGTCTAAGAACGTGTCCTACCAATCGATCCCTTCTTTTAGTCAAGGTATGCCAGAAATTCCTGTTCTCCCCGATTCTGTTCAGCACCTCTTCATTAGTTACGCGATTCACCCACCTAATCTTCAGCATTCTTCTGTAATTCTACATTTCAAAAGCCTCTATCGTCTTCCTGTCCGCACAGTTTATCGACCATGTTTCACTCCCATACAAGGCAACATTCCACACAAAATCCTTCAAAAAGGGCTTCCTTATGCTTATATTAATATTCAATAATAACAAATTTCTCTTTTTCATAAACACTTTTCTTCCCATTGCCATTCTGCATTTCATATCCTCTGTACTGCGATCAGTGAGTGTTATTTTACTGGCCAAGTAACAAAACTCATCTACCACCTTTATTGTTTCGTTACTTAATCTTTCTTCAGCATCGCCTGATTTTCTTAGACTAAGGGTAAGCCGCGGCAGAGCGGCCGAGCGCATTGAGGCGCTATGCTATGATGAGCGAGGCTGTTCCCCGTCGAGGGTTTGAATTCTCACTCGGGCATGGTTGTTTGTGCCGTCTTTAGTATAAGGTGTTTCATAAGTAGTTTGTAAGTTTAGGGATTCATGAGCCCGCAGTTAACTCCCTTAAGCTTGACAAACATTTGACCATTTTTTCTTAGTCTGCACACCATTACCCCTGTTTTCCTCTTGTTAATGTTCGTCTGTATGCAACTATCAGCATACTGTCCATCTCGTTAAACTGCTCTTCCAGGTCCTTTGCTGTCTCCGACAAAATTACAATGTCACCTCCAAAACGCAATGTTTTTATTTCTTCACGAAGAACTTTCAATTCCTTTTCCAAATTTCTCCTTGCTTTCCTTTATAGCTTGCTCAATGTACAAATTGAATAACATTGGAGAAAGGTACAAGCCTGTGTTACTCCCTTCCCAACCTCTGCATCCCTTTCATGCCCTTCAACTCTGATAACTGATGTCTCGTTTTTGTACAAGGTTGTAAATATCCCTCCGTTCCCCATATTTTACCCCTGATGATTTCAGAATTTGAAAGGGGCTATTCCAATCAACATTGTCAAAAGTTTTTTCCAAATCCACAAAAGCTAGAAATGTAGGTTTGCCTATTTCTAATCTATCTTCTCAGACAGCAGTTCCCAACCTAGGGGCCGCGGCCCACTTCTGGTTCGTGGGCAGGCTGTCACTGGACCGCGAACGTTCGTCGAGAGTCGATGTAAAAATTGTCCGTAGGTTCAGGGGTTCCACTCGTCAGATGCCTAGGTTACCAAGTAAAAGATTACATAATAGTTAAACGTATAACAGATCCTGTGTCACTTGTAAAGAAATTGACCATTCTGTCATGCCGAAATCTTGTTCAAATGTTTGTTAAGCTTAAGGGACTTAACTGCGAGGTCATGAGTCCGTAAACTTACAAACTACTTACGAACTACCTTATACTAAAGACGACACAAACATCCATGCCCGAGGGGGATTCGAACCCCCGACGGGGAACAGCCTCGCGCATTGGAACAATACGCCTCAGTGCGCTCGGGCGCTCCGCCGCGACAAATCTGCCAAGCAGATAAAACGTATTACAAGTATAATTCTTTTAATGTTGTAGAGATTGATTTAAAGCAAATGTTAACCAGTGTTAATCCAAATATTGATTGTCTTTAAGTGACAAACAGAGTCAAATATCCGATAGAGTTTTTTTAACATTGACTACTCGATTTTAAGTTTTCAAGTACTTACTGTAATTAAGTGAATACAATAAAAATCATATTTCACTAATAATGCATGCTGTTTATGTGTGTGTTTAAGTGCGCGCGCGCACGTAATTTTGTGTGTGCTGATTTTTACTTTTTATTTAGTGTCTGGGCCTCCTAGAGGTTTTTATGCAATGGTGGGCCGCAGAGCAAAATGGTTGGGAACCTGTATCTAAGACCAGCCGTAAAGTGAGGATTGCCTCCCGTGTTCCTACATTTCCTCTGAATCCAAACTGACCTTCCACATGTCAGCTACAACCAGCTTTTCCATTCTTCTGTAAATAATTCATGTTAAAATTTTGCAACCATTGGTTATTAAACTGATAGTTCTGAATTTGTCACATCTGTCTGCGCCTGCTATGAAAGTCTGAGGATATTTTCCCTGTTCAAAAAAATGTTTAAATGTTTGTATCGCTTATGGGACTTAACTACGGGGTCATCAGTCCCCAAACTTACAAACTACTTATCAACTGGCTTATCCTAAGGACGGCACAAATATCCATGCCCGATGGGGATTCGAACCCCCGACCGTAGTGGCCGTGCAGACCGTGACTGGAGCGCCTCAGTCCCCTCGGACACCACGGCCGGCATTTTCCATGTCTCATACATCTTACGCACCATGTAGGACTACTGCATAACAAATTAATATGCACTAAAAGTTTTAAAAATTGTGTATTTTACTACAACTTAATAATAACCAACTTTTTCTGCTCATCAATATGTAGGTACGATGTATGCGTTTGCCGGCCGCGGTGGCCGAGGAGACTGAGGCGCTTCAGTCACGGTCTGCACGGCCACTACGGTCGGGGGTTCGAATCCCCTCTCGGGCATGGATATTTGTGCCGTCCTTAGTTGTAAGTAGTTCATAAGTAGTTTGTAAGTTTAGGGACTGATGACCCCGTAGTTAAGTCCCATAGACTCTACAAACATTTGAACTTTTTTTTTTTTTTTTTTTTTTTTTTTTTTTTGTATGCGTTTACCACGCATGAAGAAAGGCAGGTATCTACCCACTTTAAATCAAACTCAATACATACCTATGAATAACAAACAGTGATCAATATATTTTTAGACTTCTCCTAAGTAAAATGAAATAAAAAATGTTAGACTACTTAAAAGTCAATCAAGTTATTACATAATATAATATAGTTGCAACTATTGTTATTTTTGGTCTCGGTGTCAGCCAAGGTAACATGGATATGACTTTGGTCTCAATATTGTCGTATTACTTTTGCTAAGTATACTGTAGTGTTTCCTAGGCCAACACCGACTCCAAAAACAACAATAACTGTAACTACATTTTATTACTGTAATAACTAGATTAACTTTTAAGTAGTCTAATAGTTTTCATTTCATTTTACTTAGGAGAACTCTAAAAAAATATTATGATCATTGTTTGTTATTCAGTAGGTATGTGTTGATTTAGATTTAAAGTGGGTAGGTACCTACCTATCTTCTTGCATGGTAAACACATACATCATACCTACATATTGATTAGTAGAAACTGTAAGATGATTATTAAGTTGTAGAAGAATAAGCAATTAATTTGTTTTGGAATAAAATTTTTAAGTCGGTTTTTTATTTGTTAAAATTTTTCTCTTTATTTTTTTTATTTTTAGTGAATCTGAAGTACATTAACTAATTTTTCTGAATATGAGTATACCTACTAGACATGCTGATCATATGAGACAGCACCGTTTAATGAAGCAAACGCTTCTATCAACAGAGGAAATCTACCTCGAGGACAATTTCATTAAAAAGAGACTTGCCAAGAGTGCAAAAATAGACTCTCAAAAATGCGGCTTTATATAAAAAAGTTTTGAACGGGGATTTACTTTACCATAACAACGTTACGGTAGGTGACTCAAATATCCGGATAGCCTATAAAAGATTTGGCCGAGTATTGTTAATTTGATCCTGAGAATTGAAGAGTTCCGTTACATAGCCATTGATCCCATAATCAGAATGTAACCAAACTCTCATCAAACTACCCTTGAAGTACATCTTGTGCAATCAAAATAGAATCACTGAAAGCGCTTGGCGCGATATTAAGCTATTCATCCAACTGTCGCTACTTAATGCAAATTTAAGACTGATATGTTTTTCTTATTGATGCCATTGTCGTAACTGGACCAAATTGAAATGTAACCACACGGGAAGCACCAACTTTCAAATAAAACAAGACTCATCAAAATCAGTTTACACAGTCGAACTGAGAACCTCCTCCTTTTCTGAAGTCGGTTAAAAAACGGATGATAGTAGGACAAGGGCTTATTTTGTGCTAAGCATATAGTATAAATTGTAAACAAAGCTTACAAGGCACTCTCCGGGTTATGATACCGTACGATGGTTTGCGGTTTGAATGTTTATTTCATCTCTGGAGTTCTTAGTAGGCCTACAAATGTTCTAGTAACAAGAATTATAGGTGGAACAGACTCGGTAATGATGTGAAAGGAACAAACCCAATGTTAAATTACCTTAACATGAGCGGTGTTCCCTGAAGTCGCAAGATAAGCCCACTTCTACAATTGTGATAAAGGGCAGTGGTCGGGCGTGGTGCTCTCCTCCTCCAACGTGTATAGACCAACTAAGGGAGAGGTGTAGGAAGACGGGGTAGAAGACAGCACAGATGGGCTCTAGCTATTTGAACAGAAATGTAACGAGTGGGAGGCAATAGATTGTTTGTGTTGGTACTTAAAATAAAAGGAATTGCAGCATTTTATTTCAACAGTCAGCATAATATTGTCGCGTTGAAATGGAAACAGGCTTGACTTCGGAGGCAACTAAACACAGCACTTAAACTGAAAGCACGTTTATTACGAACTCAACATACACGCAGCACTGACTGCCTCTCAGGCAGAGTGCTCTGGTATTTATGCACAGACAGAATTTACCAGAAATTAGAAGCACAGTTAACATAAGAAACACGTAGAATTTACAAGTGAACATAAGAAAGATGTAGAACCTTCTGGAATTGTTAATTACAAAGAAATACATTTTTTTTTTTGCCGGTGGGTGGGATTGAACCGGCGACCTTCTGCAGCGCAGTCCGTGACGCTATCCCCTGCGCCACTCCGGCAGTCGGTGTTCATTGTCTCTCGCGGCATTGCTCCCTCTCCTGGAGAAACAGCGACCAGCTGTTGTGATCCCTGTGGAGCCAGCTGCAATGTCCTGGATCTTGACCGTGTCATGGGTCCTCTGTATGACAGTTCAAGAGAATCCTTCTCTTCTCCGCGATTATCGACAACAGACGTTCCTGTCATGGCTTCATCAGGAACATTACCATCCTTAGAGTCCTTGAACAAGAAGCTATTTTGTCGTCTACCTGCTCTTCAGGATCGTAGTAAGGCTTCATGCGCAGGGCGTGAACAATGTCTCTTCGTTTTTGTCGTTTCGATGACGGCTCATAATCCTCAACTTCATGTGACGTCTGACAGGCAGCGTACGACACGATACGGACCAAAGTATCGCTTCAATAACTTTTCAGACAGTCCAACCATCCGTACATGGGTAAAAATCCTTACCAGATCTCCTGGGCTGTACACAACAGGTCGGTGCTTGTCGTTATAACGCTTACGGTCCTTCTCCTGGGCGTCCAGTGTCCGTATGCGAGCCAGTTGTCTTGCTTCTTCGACCCTGGTGATGAGCTGTTTAACATAGTCATCCTGAGTGTCGTTCGGTTGGAACGTTGTCGTCTCAGCTTCACGGCCATGGAGCAGGAAAAACGGAGTGAAGCCTGTGGTGTCTTGTCTTGCGGTATTGTAAGCAAATGTCACGACTGGCAGAATTGTATCCCAATCCTTCTGCTCAACATCGACGTACATCAACAGCATGTCGGCTAACGTCTTGTTAAAACGTTCCGTAAGACCATTTGTCTAAGGATGGTATGCAGTTGTCATTCTGTGGACAATGTTGTACCGTGACATTACCTCTGATACTAGTTTTGACTGGAATACTTTTCCACGATCAGATATCATCACACGTGGTGCTCCATGCTACAAAATAATGTCTTCTACAAGGCAGTCGGCACAGGTTTGGTGACAGCGTAGCGTGTAAGGTAGTCAGTGCAGACTATTATCCAACGGTTACCGGTTGTCGACTTCGGGAACCTCCCTAAAAGATCGATCCCAACTCGGTGGAATGGAGCTGCTGCCAGCGGAATCGGTACGAGATGTCCTGGAGGTAATTGCGGCACATGCTTCCGTCGCTGGCACTCTTTACAGTGACTCACATAGTGCTTGACAGATCGGTAGAGACCTTTCCAGTAATACCTGCGTCTGATTCTGTCTAGGGTCTTCACGAATCCCAGATGACCGGATATTGGAGCATCATGGAAATATTTGAGAATAGCTGGCTGGAGATGAGCTGGAACAACAAGTAGCCATTTGGGGCCCAGTGGATCGTAATTGCTCTTATACAATATTCCGTTTATAAGTTGGAACTCTCCATTGGTCGGTTCTCCTTTCTCCAAGGCCTCTGTTGTTTTTAATAGTGCTGGATTTTCCCTCTGTTCAGCTGTAACATCATCTAATTCAGTGAGAGCTGAAATTTCATTAATGCTGTTGTGTTCCACTAATGGATTCCTCGAAAGGCAGTCGGCATCCTTGTGTTTGCGCCCGTTCTTGAATACCACTGTGACATTGTACTCTTGGAGTCTTAGTGCCCATCTTGCTAGTCGACCTGATGGATCCTTCAAGCTAGTCAGCCAACACAAAGAATGGTGGTCTGTCACGACGGTGAATGGTTTGCCGAATAAATACGGCCGGAACTTGTTGATAGCCCAGATAACAGCGAGACATTCTTTTTCAGTTGTAGAGTAATTTATCTCGGACTTTGAGAGTACTCTTGACGCATAGGCTATTACTTTTTCAGCACCTTCCTGAACTTGTACAAGCACTGCACCAATCCCGTAACCACTGGCGTCTGTGTGAAGTTCCGTTTCTGCATTCTCGTCTTACAAGGCTAGCACTGGTGCGGAAGTTAGAGCCTCCTTAAGTGCACAAAAAGCTCTTTCTTTTGTCTCATCCCAGTAAAATTTGGCGTCTCCCTGCAGAAGTTTTTGTAATGGACGTCTGGATCAGGACGGACACCATCTCCGTTGACTAGGTGCCCCATGATTTTTATCTCTTTGGCGACGAAGAGGCACTTCTTTGGATTGAGGCGGAGACCTGCAGCCTGAACACACTTCAACACAGTTGACAGGCGACTCAGATGTTCTTAAAATGTTTTCGAGGAAACTTCAATGTCATCTAAATAGCAGAGACACGTCGTCCACTTAAGGTGTCGAAGCAATTTGTCCATCATACGTTCGAATGTGGCTGGAGCATTACATAATCCAAATGCCATTACTTTAAATTCATAGAGACCGTCAGGTGTAATAAAAGCCGTCTTCTCCCAGTCAGCTTCGTCAATCTCGATTTGCCAGTAACCTGTCTGCATGTCCATAGTTGAGAAGTATGTAGCTCCTTTCAAGCAGTCTAAGGTGTCGTCAATACGCGGCAATGGGTAGACATCTTTCTTTGTGATTCTGTTCAGCCGCCGATAGTCGACACAGAATCGCCACGTGCCATCCTTCTTCTTTACGAGGACCACCGGAGACGACCAAGGACTCTCCGAAGGTTGAATAATGTCATCTCGCAACATGTTCTCCACTTCCTCCCGAATTATCCGTCTTTCAGCTGGCGACACTCTGTACGAACGCTGGCTAATTGGCGGATGATCCCCAGTATTGATCCGGTGCTTTATCGTGGGCCGTTTCGTCTGACTTTTCCCCTGCTGAGGTGTGAATGCACCCGAAAATTGGCGTAGTATGCCTAACACCCGCTGGCGTTGTTCCTTGGTCAGTCCAGGCCCTATTGGCAGTTCCACGTTTGTTTCCTCCAGCGTGTTGTCTGTACTAACAGCAGGCCATGGGTCTTCATTGATGACGTTGAGCTCACCGTCCTGGATTGGTTCAGCTGTCCCGATACACATTCCCTTGGGGATAAGTTGTGACTGCTCGTGACAATTTGTGATCCAAATCTGTCCTTGACCACCGGTAATGCTTCTGATAGCCGCTGGTATGTAAATTTCTTTTGTGAACCTGATAAACTTTTTACTATCAACAAGAACTTCACAGTTTAACCAGTCATCTGTGTTTGTGACTGCAACTCTTCTCATTGTCAACGGCGGTATCGTCACATTGTCAACGACGAATAACTTCCCAAAAAATTCTGTATTGCGTGTATCCGGCGGAACAACTTCAATTTGCAGCTCAGATCGTCCACAGTCAATGATAGCTTGGGATGCCTGAAGGAAGTCCCATCCGAGGATGACATTGTGACTACATTCTGTTAACACGACAAATTCAAACGGCTGCGTCCTGTTGTTGATGGTTATTCTTGCGACACAAGTTCCTGCTAGATGGACGTACTTTCCATTCGCGACCTTCAGCACAGTTGCCCCCGTATCACAGAACATTGTCTTCTTTAGTGTGCGGCGGTAATTATCCGATAATACAGAAAAAGACACTCCTGAATCAACAAGTGCCCGGACAGATTGACCGTCGATTATGATGTCGATGAAATTTCCCGACATCTTAGCGACTGTCGTCCATGGAGGATTTTCATCTGCGGCGGCCTCACCTCCGTAGATGGTCGCCTCGCTTAGTTTTCCTGGGCGCGGCGGCTAGGGGAGCGGCTGGTACCTCTGTTCGGCGACGGTGAACGGCTGCGGCGCGTCGGGGAGCGACCTCGTCTAGGGTACGGCGGTGGGCTTCTTCCCATAGGTCGACTGAACTCATCAGCAGGTGACTGCCTGGGATAGAACTGCTCCGATGGCTGACGTCTTGCCGCAAAGTAATCATCGAATACTCGCTACCTCTCTCTGCAGTAGCGTACGACATGTCCAGGGCGTCCACAGTGGAAACACAGTGGTGTGTTGTCTTCTGTCCTCCAGACATCTGTTCTTCTGCAGGGCGTCATAGTTACCGGAGGAGTTGGTTGTGGTCGCGTCGGCCGGTTCATGGGCTGCCCTTTGGCGGCTGCAGCGTAAGTCATAGCAAGACGACGCCATTCTTTTTTTTTTTTTTTTTTTTTTTTTTTTTTTTTTTTTTTTTTTTTTTACTTATGGGACTTAACTACGGGGTCATCAGTCCCTAAGCTTACAAACTACTTATGAACTAGCTAAGACTAAGGACGGCACAAATATCCATGCCCGAGGGGGGATTCGAACCCCCGACCGTAGTGGCCGTGCAGACCATGACTGGAGCGCCTCAGTCTCCTCGGCCACCGCGGCCGGCACGCCATTCCTCACGTCGGGTGCGATTAACGGGGCAGACAGGAGCTAATGTTTGAATTACCTTGTCCTCAGCGGCGTCGGCTCTCTCGTGACTTACAGGGCTCACATCCATGGCCATAATCTGATGCTCGCTCGGTCTAATAGTCCCGGCTGCTATGCACTGTTGTAATTCTTCTCTCACGATTTGTCGTATGAGAGAAGCGAAGTCATGTTGGTCTCCCACAACGGCCATAGGGACTACATTGGGGAGTCTGTCATACTTCTTGCGTCCAACCCTTCTTTGTTGCATCTCTTCAATACGCTGGCACCACTTGATGAACTCTTCTGTCGTAGCGACGTCTTTTATCAGAAGAGCTTGGTACATATCTTCTGCAATTCCCTTCATCAGGTGCGTGATTTTGTCCGCCTCAGTCATGTTCGGATTGACTATGTTACACAGGGCCAAAACATTCTGCATGTACGATTGTGTCGGCTCACCATATCGTTGGGCCCGGTTCTTCAGTTGTTCTTCCGCCGAGCGGATTTGTCGCTGGTGGTCTCCAAACGTCTTCTTAAGTTCCTCCTGGAACGTTTCCCAGTCATTCAACTTGTCTTCGTTGTTTTCGAACCATTGCTGGGCTGTTCCGTCCAGGCAGAAATAAACGTTGGCCAAGCACATCGTATGATCCCACCTGTTGTACTTGGCGACTCGGTCGAACCCTTTTAGCCATGTGTTGGGGTCCTGTCCAGCATCTCCAGAGAACACCGACGGGTGTCTGATGTGCAGCTGGCTTATTGCTGGTTTCGTCTCCATCGTTCTTCTGATAATACGGGCTTTTGGAAGGATGTACTCGATGTATCCCTTGTATTCCGGTTCCAGTCCGTGTAAGCGACGGCTTTTACGTTACCTAATCGGAGCCACGGTGATGCAGCTGTTGCACAGTGTACCCGCCGCCTCCACCAAACAATGTCGCGTTGAAATGGAAACAGGCTTGACTTCGAAGGCAACTGAACACAGCACTTATACTGAAAGCACGTTTATTACGAACTCAACATACACGCAACACTGACTGCCTCTCAGGCAAAGTGCTCTGCTATTTATACACAGACAGAATTTACCAGAAATTAGATGAACATAAGAAACAAGTAGAATTTACAATTGAACATAAGAAAGATGTAGAACCTTCTGGAAATGTTAATTACAAAGAAATAATTTTTTTTGCCTGTGGGTGGGATTGAACCGGCGACGTTTTGCAGCGCAGTCCGTGACGCTATCCCCTGCGCCACGCCGGCAGTCGGTGTTCGTCTCTCGCGGCAATATCTAGAAAAGTTTGATATTTGCATTCCAGCTGATTATTTATGAGGTATGGCTGTCCAATTTATGTGCACTTCGCTGTCTCAAACTCTTCCAGGAAATTTAACACTTTGACAGCCAATCACGTCAAGTGACGGGATATGGAAATTTCTGTAGAATTCCGATCACATCTTTTGACGTGATATTCGTTTTTGTGCTTTTAAACATAAAATCAAGTTTACTGATGGGCTAGATCTATCTTCAATAACTTACTTGGTAAATGTAGTGTCTAAAACAGACTGCAGATTTTGTAAATTTAGTTCCTAAGTCGGCCGAGTAGTCGCATTCATTGTATGAAACGGGACAGGTATAAAGTGGGTCCGCTCATTCAGTAGGTAAGTGAACGGACATGGCTTAACGCTCTCTTACTCTGGACAAAATTATGCATTAATTAGAAAAATATTTTTTGACAGTGACAGCGAGGACGACGAAATCGACAATTCATATGACGATTCAGTCCTTGTTCAAGGAGAACTGCGTCATACTTCTAGTGAGTATTACGTGTTTGATGATCCTTCAAACGATTGTTCTGTAAGTTTTTTTCTCAATTTTCTGAACAATGAATTTTTTCCTTCTTTTTATGTTCTTAAAATGAAGGCAGTGATTCCAAGTTAAATGTAGCACCACAAAACAACCGCAAAATATTCTTCCTGACAGTACAGAGTGGAGGTCAAGACCAGAGGGGCAGCACAGCAACGTATCGTAGTGACTCTACAGAGGAGTGGACATATATAAACAGTTTGCCAAGTGTAGACGTTTAAGTGGGGCCTTGACGTCAGAGTTGTTTGTGAATTAGATGCTGTGTGTTCAATTATGTATTTCATTTCTGTTTCGTGGACAAGAACTTTCTTGCTCAATCCAAAGAGCAGACAATTCCTTATGCCAGACACAAGATAAGGATACCAAGTGCAGGTCGGCTTACTCCAGCGTGCAGAGTGTCTGGCATTCTGAAATACGGCATGGTTAACGTGGCCGGCGGTCAAAGTGTTAACTTCCGCCCCTTCTGCGCGATATGTAGAATGTGCATATTCTCAATGGTAGGCCGTTGATGTTCGGTGGTTTTTTGTGTGTTCCGCAAAATGGAAATGTGTTTTGATCTGGCCCTTTTTTGTAAGAAGATGCCAGCAAAATGTACTTTAAAAGTCCGGCCTGTCGTCCTATATATTCAGCTGGCCTCTCTGGACTCCCTAGGAAAAGTATATGTCCATATTGGCTTCCTCACTGTGTGGGAGAATTTGCTACATCTCCTGCTCGTTATGATCGCAGAGGCCACATTCTCGAAGGTGACTTGGGAGTGTTTCTTTTGATATCGCACGCCCTGCTGCGTTGCAGCTGTGTTGCATTCAGCCTCCTGTCTCGACAGCCTGTTGACCGCAGATAGCGGTCATCTCTTGCTGATGATGTCTGTAGACGACATTGGCCCTGCCTTCTTTTAACGGTTCCAGTTGTATGAAATAGCGGCCAGGTCCTGGAAATTACACTTTGGGTCACTCCAACAGGTGCAGCCACCTCTCTTTGTGTCTGTCACACTTCCAACCGTTCTATGGCTCTCTATACCATAGCTACTAATAAGTAACGTTGTTATATTGCAATAATTGCTCAATGCTGAATCTAAACACGATTGCTCGTGTAAGTCGTGTGGCAGTGGAATCACAAGTCAATATGAACCTCCTCTGCAGCTACTTTCTGTTATTACCATTATCTCGCTTGCCGAAATGCTAATGTCCACACTCCATTGAACCGCCCGAAAGACGTCGAACCATTTTACTTCATTCTGCCAATGACAGTACCCTACAACCTAGATAGCCCAACGAAACTAATAATTCTTTTGACCAGTGTTGTAACATAGTAGGAGGAATTACTGTTTGATGGGAAAGAAACAGCAAAGTTAAAAGGTAAAGTAAATAATTCAACAATCCCAAAAGGGTTTCAACACCACATTACTTTATTGGGCATGGTCTAGTCTAGAGGTGCGTAACACAGCTTGCCCTTTATTCACATGAAGTGATAAGTGCCATCGACAAGGGATCTCAAAACGATTCCATATTTCTAGATTTCCGAAACGCTTTTGACACTGTACCTCACAAAGAGATTCTAATGAAACAGCTTGTTTATGGAATGTCACCACAAATTGTGCGATTGGATTCACGACTTCAACAGAGGATCAAAGCTACTGCAAAGCGATTTACACAAAATTTCTAAATGGTGTCAAAATTGGCAATAACACAAAATAATGAAAAGTGTAAAGTAATACACATGACCACTAAAAGAAATCCTCTGAACTTCAATTACACTATATATCAGTCAAACCTTAAGGTCGTAAATTCTACCAAATACCTAAGAGTTACAATTACAAACGACTTAGACTGGAGAGAACACACAGAAAATATTATGGGGAAGGCGAATCAAAGGTTACGTCTCATTGTCAGAACGCTTCGAACATGCAACAGCTCCACCAAAGAGACTGCCTACATCACACTTGTGCGTCCTCTCCTGGACTACTGTTGCCCATTGTGGGACCCTCACCAGGTGGGACTGATGGAAGATAATTGAGAAGGTTCAGAGAAGGGCAGCTCGTTTTGTTTTATCACGTTACAAGGGGGAAAGCGTCACGGAAATGTTGCACGATTTGAGGTGGAAATAATTAAAAGAAAGACGGTATTCGTTGCGGCGAGATATATTTGCGAAATTTCAATCACCGACTTTTACTTTTTAATGTGAAAATATTTTGCTAGCACCCACGTCATATGGATACATGACCATCCCAATAAAATAAGAGAAATCAGGTGTTCTTTTCCCCGCGTGCTATAAAAGAATGGAACGCTAGAGAAAGGTTATGAAAGTGCTTAATGAACCCTCCGCCAGGCACTTAAATGTGATTTGCAGAGTATCTATGTAGATGTAGATGTAGGTTTATGAGAAGTGTAAGTAAATTGTACCAAATAACTACGACCTTTGTGCTGACTAACTCAGGGAGTTGTAGGGTCATCTGCAGTTTGACGTGGATTCAGAACAATGGTGCAACAGAAGATTTTTTACATCAATAACATTGTCGGAGATGATAGACGTGACAAGCGAGAGATAAAAATCTTAGGTTTGAGCGGGGATGCAACCCGCGAAGTTTGAATTCATAGTCTGACACTCTACCATTGTACAACAGTTTATGATATATTTATTTGTTACCAGTCTTGAACGCTACGTACAAACATAATTTTTATTTTGTGAACATCTATAGCGAAGCGCCTTTCCAGTTTTACATGCTTTACTGGCCCTCTTCTATAATTATTATTAAACATAGCTTCTTCAGTAATTGTGTTTACATATTTAAATAATAATGATAGTATTAACTTTCCTTTACCGATCTTAACGGCTTCATACACACATGGTGTTTCTATTTTGTACACATGTACGACAAATCACTTTCTGAACTATGGAAGTTTCGTCGGCCTCTTTGTATATTTAATATTAGAAACCGATACTTCAATTTTCGTGCTCACGTGTTAACCCAGATGATCCTGACGTTCTTCCAGAAAACTAGTATTTCGTTTTTATAAACATTTGAAATAAATTGTTTCCTTTTGGCAAAAAAACATTTTCTCCATCACCGGTCTGTCACACGAATGTCGATCATTGACATGCATATACTAATAATCATTTATTTTCACGTTATTCTGCGTTAGTCACCTTTGAAGATAGGGATTCAGATGCAACATATGAGTGAACTCATGTTTTTGGGTGTGTAAGTACTTACACATCTATTTTATTTTTGTTATTGAGATACATATGGATGCCTTTACAATTAAAATGTCATATCTAATCTATATTAATAAAATGAATTGCCACATTATGAAAACGCATCACTTGAGAATGTCTTCACCGATTAGGCTGATTGTTTCTTCGTTCTGTTTGTAATTCTCAGGACAAGGTTTGTACGAAAGAAAATGTTTGGAAAAACTACCGAAAAATATCAAATTTGAGAAAATTTTAAAGTACGCTTCCAGCTCGAATCTTCTTCTAGATTCTCCAAACATCAGCTCATTCATTCGCAACTCGCCTAGCGACCAAATACACTTATAGGAGCCTTAACGGAGCGAACAAGGAGGTTAGAATAAAGGGAGATGGCGTTTTCTATGATGAGAATAGGCATCGCTTGAAGCCAGGGAAAATCTACCGGAAATTTCAGAATTTGAGAAGTACTTGAAAGTACGTTTCCAGACGGGCGGAATCGCGTCGTATAAATGACCTTTCACCATTATAGTGGAAAATCCTTCCTAAAACTAGCGACAAGCCTATGCACACAAGGTTAAAGCAGCCGTAGAGATTTACCATGACACGTTGTTTCAGTAGAAACTCCCTCCTACGCCCCCCGTACCCCCATATTATTATTATTCATTGTGTTATCGGTGATGATCATATCTTTGGAGCATTGCAAAGATAGAGTGGATGTCAGTTCGTAGTATTTTGAGTCTTACAAACAAACTGAATACAGGTCTTTTTTTTTTTTTTTTTTTTTTTTTTTTTTTTTTTTTTTTTTTTTTTTTTTTTTTTTTTTTAATGCCCCCTTTGCGGCGTCTTAATATCGGTCGGCGTACGCGCAACGCAATCCTACTACATGACTCAATGAGACTAACGAAGATCGTACACAGCCCTTGGAGGTAAAACGAGAAAGAAGTTCGCAAGGGCGATCCATTATGACTCTGGAGCAACGGGTACAGTCGAATTTGACTTGCTCAGTTGCAGCTTACGCACAAAATACCTTGGATCGTCGACAAAACAGACGGCCACGTGTGACGTTTAGAACTGAACGTTTGGCGTTCAGATACGATCCAGCAGTCGATTACGCAGCGGATCCATCAGTTGGCTTCGGAACATTATTTGTCAATATTGCAATGCTTTGATATTTTGTCTCGAATCAAATGTTTGTAAATCTATCGGACTCAACTGATTGATCATTAGTCCGTAGCTTACAAACTGCTTACACTAAGATATACTAACCTTAAACAACTATGCTCGAGGGTAGACTCGGACCCCGACGGCGAACGGTCCGTCTCGAACCGTCTGGATTATGTTGCGCGAGTGGAAAGGTCAAATTACCAGAACTGACACCGCCGCCAGAGCCACTGGCATAATTAGTTTCTGGGGAAAAAAAAGAAAAGAAAACATTCTTTTCATTCTCCACTCCGAGGAGTGGAGCGGGCTGTTTGAGATCCGGCCCATAAAGAGTCGTGGTTCTAAAAAGATCCTCTGAAGGAGATATAAATAAGTTATAAAAAGTATTTCTATTCTGCTCGCTGCGAGAAAACTAAATGCTAAGCTGTGCTCTTAAAATGGGCGGTGTTGTTTTCCTTTTCCCAGTCATTTTAACATAAAACAGGATATTTGTTTTTATGACTAAACTAGCTCTTAACCCGACGTTGCCCGGGTATTTATTTATTCTACACTCTTGTAGTCCATCTCCCCTTCCCTCCTCTATCTGCATTCATCTCTTTCTTTCCCATGCCTCTGTTCGTTTCCACCTTTTCCTGTTTCGGCAATGTTTTTTGCAAGGCTCCTTCCCTCTTGTACCATACGAGCATGTGTGTATCGCGTGATCTCCCTCTTGGTATAAGTGTCGTGTATGCAAAAATTCATCAAGATCTGAGAAAACCTACTCATTATGTCAAAGTTCGTATGTTAAGTACCCTCAACCGTGCACCGAACGAAATTTTATAGATACAGTGACATTCCTCTTGTTTTTATGGTGAAGTGTGCAAAATTTCATAAATATCGCCGGCCGCAGTGGCCGAGCGGTCTGCGGCGCGCCAGTCACAGTCTGCACGGCCGCTATGGTCGAGGGTTCGAATCCCCCCTCGGGCATGGATGTTTGTGTCGTCTTTTGTATAAGGTAGTTCATAAGTAGTTTTTAAGCTACGGACTGATGACCACGCAGTTTGGTCCGATAGATTTACAAACATTTGAACATTTTTGACTGACGCCGCAGTTAAGTCCCTTGAACATTTTTAAACATAAATATCGGAACAAAACTAGATTTGTATGCAATAGAAACACAGAGTCACATTGAAAACGCTCTTTGTTGTTCTCAAATTTTCCAGTTTTATTTCATACAACCTGTGTTCTGAGAATAACGGAAAAAAAGAAGATCTGTGAAATTGGTCGAGCCGTTCTCAAGTTATGGTGCGACCAGCATACTTAGGGATCTGTTTTTATCTTGCAAGATACTCTCCCCCATGCACCGTATGAAACTTTAGGTAGACGGTGACCTTCCTTTTGAAGATCAAGTGTGCAAAGTTACGTGGAGGTCGGAATGAAACTGTAGTTTTCGTCAGTCTGTAAGAAACGTATCCTCCGCCATGCACCTTTATTCCGTCCTATCGTAAGTACTTTCTTAGCTAACATCTTCTACCTTTAAACTACATACCTGCAAAATTTCAGCTTCATAAGTGCAGTAGGTTTAGAGATTTCGTGTTTCGTCAGTGAGTGAGTGAGTGAGTAACCTTTAGCTTTCATATATATAGAGATATCTCCTGAATTATGGGTCCTACAAAGACATTATTTACAGGTTCGTAGAGAGGAATATTTGGAAACTGCCTGCGAAACGTGTTGTAAATTAATTTGGTAGTAAAGACGTAGTAAATTACACCCTCATGCTTTTTAGGGCGCAGCTTCATGTATTTCAATGTCTTTGACGTCATAGCATCTGAACTACATGCCGTAATACATTATTTCGAACGTACATCCACTGGTGCATATGTAAACCGTTTGCAAAATACGTCGCGAATAGAGTTAATAGGAAAGACGTAACAAATCAAAACGTCATGCATGATGTGGCGGTTTTTCATTAATGTAATTGTTTATTACTACATATCTCATGAACTGTGAGTCGTACTATGATAAAATTTCGAACGTTCGTTCATGGTATGTGTGTATACTCTCCGTAACATTTCTCGCGAATACAATTAATAGTTTACGAGTAATAAATTGTAACGTCATGCCAAATGCCGTAATTTTACTTCATGAACGCCAAAAAAGTAGTAGGGACAAACTTTTTTCCTGTCATCATTTTGCTGGGGATGTCATCGAGAAAAAGTTTTCTAAATGTTTGAAATTATGTTTGAAGTTTGTTGCAAGTGGCTAAGTCCTCTCCTTCTGAAATAGTGGACTGATAAAGTCACATTATCACGTGCCGCAATACGGGAAAGTTTTCATGGTTTATTAAGTCATATCTTCTGAACTATCGGCCCTATCGGAAAATCCTTTCTTAGCTGATGTCGTCTAACGATGAACTACATTCCTGTCAAATTTCAGCTTTATAGGTGAAGTAGTTTTCGAGATTTCGTGTTTAGTCAGTCAGTTAGTGAGTGAGTATATGAATGAGTGACCTCTCGCTTTTATATAGATAGAGATTTATAATCATACTTGTTCTAACAATAAACGCATTAAAAGTACGGCGTTAAAGCTATTAACCTCACAGATAGAGCAGCTCGAAAGGTCTCTCTAATAACCCGTTTCGAATTTATTTTCCCATCCATTTCGACTTCTATTCCCAATCAGGGTCCCGATTGCAATAACAATAATATAAGATCAGAGAGAGGGGGAGGATGAGATAGAGAACGGGGGAATGAAATGGATTTAAAATAGGGGGGGGGGATGATAGAGACGCAGAGATTAGGTGAGAGGAGATGGATATGGTGTGGGATAAGAGGGAGTGATGTAGAGCTTATAGGACTTAACTACGGAATCATCAGTCCCTAAACTTACAAACTACTTACGAACTACCTTATACTAAAGATGGCACAAACATCCATGCCCAATGGGGAATTCGAACCCCCGACGGGGAACGGCCTCGCGCATCGGAGCATAACGCCTCAAAGCGCTCGACCGCTCCGCCGCGGCGGATAAGAGGGAGTGATGCGAAGGTGATGGAAACAGATAGGGGGAGGAGGAGGGGGCAGAAGGCAATGGAAATAGAGGAAGGAGGAAACGATAGACATAGGGAGAAGAAGAGGGTATATATCTCATACACATTAGCCACTGCGAAGCGTTGCCGGGTTTGCTAGTATGTAATACAAGTGTTTTGATTTTTATTTCTTTCCAGAAGGATGGACTGTTATGTCGAGACTAAGGGTGAAATTGGTATAAAATCAATGTTATCAATGTTGCAACCTTTGAACGATCTGTTACAGATGTAATAAAGTATCTTTTAACCCAGAAGTAACCGAAAAAAATCAGTTTAATACAGAAAAATTCAGGTTAATATAACGATGTAGAAAAATCGTAGTCCGCAGGGAAATAAAAACACAACTGAATCAGGTTGAAGTAAGGGGCCGCAGGTTGCGATGGTGCCAGTAAATCATGTAAGTGCGCAGTTTGTAATTCTGGCTCGATTCGGCGCTTCTGTTCCGACAGTGGGGTTGCAAATTCGAAACGCAACCCTGGCAGCGCCTAATTATTGGATACATAGCGCGCTGCGCACTTATTAGCGGGCCGTTAATATGATGGAAACGCGGGGCCCCAACCCCCGTCTGCGGGGCTGGTTTATAATTCGGCGCGCCGGCGCCCTTTATCTTAACGGCCGGGAAAAGTTGGCGCTCGTTACGGTTTCCGCGGTATCGCATGACCGTGCTTTCTATTAGCCCGCGTATAAACTAACACGAGTCGCGGTACTCAATTAGGGCCGTGACGTTTAAAATGAAATACAATGTAAGTGCATTAGCGTTCTAATGGCGCGCGGCACGCGAGCGCCTGGGCTGCGGGGGTGGGTTGAGAGGAAGCGAGGTGTAGGGGGAGGGGGAGGGGGAGGGGGGAGACATGCAGTCGCCTCGCAAAAGCACGCTCTGGCCAGCTGCCTCCTGGGATTGCATGACCGGAGAAAGCGTGCAAGGGGAAGGACGTGAACGGTACTCTCCCCTTTAAATGAGCACAACGAGGAACCTGGCTGAAGATGATCGCGAATGGGAAAACCTTCCAAACAGAAAAGGATGTATAAGTAGTAAGTCATCTGTGGTTTAAGGGGGGGGGGGTTAAATCTGAATTTATTTTCCACATTTGTGGACCTTTATCTCATTGTAAAATTTGCAATTTTCGGATATATATATATATATATATATATATATATATATATATATATATATATATATATGAGGAAATATATTTCGTGCAAATTGTCGCACACTGAGCTACAAACATAAATTCGTTTCCCGCATTTTCCTATGTCAATAAATGACAGTGCAACTGAACAGTAAAAATCTGAAAATATGAACCGGATTTTTGGGTGTGCTAACATTGGCCAAGGTGACAGTGTAGCAACAGTGCACAACATGTGAGTGTTGTAGGTAGTCTAGCCGCTCACGAGAAGGCGAGGCAAGCGGCGACAAGCGACGGTCTGCGTGACACTGCGAGCAGTGACAGCGCTCACATTTATCTCGTTCCGTTTTCGCTGGTCGGTTTTATGTACTGTGGCTAGACGGCATAGGGAAAGGAACTTGTGCCCAGTTGCACTGTTGCCGATCTGACCCCTTGGTCAATGTCGGGGCACAGTAACACCCAAAAGTCCACCTCATATTTCCAGATTTTTACCATTCAATTACATTGCCATTTATTGACATAGGAACATGCGGAAAACGAATTTATTTTTGTAGCTCAGTGTAGGACAATTTGCACAAAATATTTTCCTCATTTATACCATTAATGAACTCACATAGGAACTATTATCTTTTATTTTTTAAAATATTATCTACACCAGTTAAAAATGTTAAATTTCTTACTCGCTTTACTTCGAGATCTAATAAAATAGGTAATTTTTATATTGTTGGCTGTGAATTGCTGTATTATGAAGGTTAAATTACGTGTTTGTAGGGGCTAATAACACTGCAGGTAAGTTCCTTTTAAACACTCCTCCAGTTAGCACTGTCAGAAACAGTGTCTTATCGTTTCATAATATAAACACTCGTTGTATGTCGAATTGCAAACGTTTTTCCGTGGAAAAGAGATGAATAGATTGGTAAATCTCTCAAAAAGTAAAATATGGCGGCAAAACGAGGTGTTTTTAAGTAACGTGCGTTTCATGGTAATAGATTTTCGAATAAATACGAATCAGTAAACAACATTTGCCCTCTTGGGTCTAATTAATAGTGCAATTACAGCGCGATGTTGTTTCCCGTCGGGGGTTCGAATCCTCCCTCGGGCATGGATGTTTGTGTTGTCCTCAGTATAAGCTAGTTCATAAGTAGTTTGTAAGTTTAGGGACTCATGACCCCGCCAGTTAAGTCCCATAAGCTTAACAAACATTTGAACATTTTTTTCAATCACCGCATTGCCAAGAAATCAAACAATACCATATAACCATAAACATTCTATCTCAGCAACAGTCATGGATATCATAAAATCTATTTACAGAGACCTGGCAAATCCTAAATTACCGAAGAAGCTTCTGCATGGTCAAACCGAGTGAGTCGTTCATTGATCTTATATGTACTAAGCTTACCCAAAAACGTTTTTTCTGTTATTACTTTAAATGATGGCAAAACTGTTAGGGGAAAAGTGCTACAGCATATGGAAATTAATCCTGGAGCAAACTCCAACTGAGAACGTCAACGAATGCACAGAGTTGGTATTGATAAGGCAAAGTATGCAACACAGTTGTCCACTAAGGAGACCAGAAAGAAGAAAACAAGAAAAGGCTTGGAAAAAGATCAAGAGGTGATATACAGTATAGTGCAGGGTGCTTCTGAGTGACTTTTCAGTCTTTGGTTACAGAACGTTCTTTGAGCGAGCAGTTGTATGTGATAACTCATATTTTGAAAGAAAATTAAATGGTAAACAATCGGGACCGGGAGACTTACTTTTGTTAAGTGATTTAACTTGCTTTAATACACCGGGGAAATCAGCTTCTTAATTACGCATGCTGGCAATTGTTCTTTGTACGAATTCTGGTGTATTTGTTTCGCTTCTTAGTGAAGGAATTTTGGAAGGTTGTGTTAAGCAATTCTGCTTTAGCAGAACTGTCACCAGTAACATCATCGTTACTATCGCTTAGTGAAGGTATTGAATGTATTTTACCGCTGGTATACTTTACTTACGGATAGGAGCATGGAAATGATGCACGAGTTGTAGTTCCCGCCCGGAGATCCGATGGGGGACTATTTTACCTCCGGAATATTTTAGCCGAGAGCATGCCGTCATCGTATATTAATAAAGTGGAGCTGCATGTCCTCGGTAAAAGTAACGGCTGTAGTTTCCCCTTGCCTTCTGCCGTTCGCAGTAACTGTGTGACAAAGCCATGTTAGCTAATGTTACAAGGCCAGCTCAATCAATCATCCGGACTGTTGCCCCTGTAGCTACTGAAAAGGCTGCTTCCCCTCTTCAGAAACCACACGTTTGTCTGGCCTCTCCAGAGATACTCCTCCGCTGTGGTTGCACCTACGGTAGGGCTATCTGTATCGTTGAGGCAAGCAAGCTACCCCTCCGCGGCAATGTCTGTGATTGATGAGGGTGGCATTCGACGCTAATTAGTTTAAAAATTGGAGTGCTACCTTTTTTATTTCACCATATAGTATAGCATTGTTAATTGTCGTTTAACAACTATTGCTCCATCCATTGGTGCTTGGCAGAATATGATAGAAATATTAAGAAAGGAAAAAACTCTTTCAACAATGTTGTAAGTAAGGTTGATGTATTCAGTCACTAACAGGGTTTCGCAACTCGCAGCCATCTTCAGTAACAACAGAATGTCGCATACGCATTTATAAAATTTGATTTACCAATATACTACTCACAAAAAATGTACGTTTCTTTGCCATTGGAATTTATTACAATAAATGCGTATAGAAATAATGCGTATAAAAAATAAAATAATGTTTTTGTTATTAAAGAATGATGAAGTATATTCTATTTATCTATTACATTTAAACGAAACATAAATCAAGTGGGGTGAAAACAGAAACAAAGTATAATCATTTTGTGCCGTATCTTTGTTGATTTCCAGTTTTTCTATCAGTGCCGTATTCGTAGCTTTAATTACAGAATGTAATACTTTTCATTTAAAGCCTCCTTTAGATAACTCCCAGCCAAACTCTACTTCCATTGAACTTGCAGCTAGGAGATGTTGTCAGCTACATCAACAAAGGCTTTAATTTCCGGCGACAGATCTAACGATATTGCCAAGCGCTGCTTATTGGCTTTTCCAACACCCTCTATTTCTAGAAACTCTTCAATTACATTCTTCTGGAAACTACCGCAGGACGCTACCCAGTGTTATGCTCTACTGGGATGGTCGTTCCTCGCTTTGTGTGTGTACTTACAACAGCGCTTTTTGATAGTTATTTGTTCCATGCTTTCCCCACGTTTTCTTCTTTTCACATTACGCTCCGTAATTATGTTCCACTATCGGAACGATTCATACATCTTATAAAGGACTTGAACGTTCCTAGCGAATCCGCTACATTTGTAGAATTAACGAGTTTTTAAACCATCAGCTGAACAAATTTAACTTAACTCATGTTGTAGTTTCGATTTATAAATAGTGGTCACGGGAGGGGAGGCTGGAAGTTTTTGCCTCAGATAGACATATTAAAAAAAAAAAAAAAAAAAAAAAAAAAAATGCACACGGCCATAACAGACATCTTAGTACAAACAAAATGTAATCATTATCACATGCAAGTTATCAGATGCTACTTCCCAGGACAGTCTGTATCAAGAGAGATATCTGTTTATGGCCAAATAGTTTATTTTATTTTTTATTGTTGATTTTCTGTTTATTATGACTCAATTGAGGAGTGAGACTCCATGGTCATGGAACAAGTCAATACATTAATTGTTAAACAAGGATGGTAATAGAAAATTTTAAGTAGTCCTTTGCATACGACAATCTTAAGACAAAGTGAAAAGAATCAATAAAGAAAATAAATGAATTAGCTTAATTGTTTAACTTTTCTATGAGTTCCTCGACAGAATAAAAGGTGTGAACCATGAGGTAACTCTTCAATTAAGATTTGAAAGCGTGTGGATTAGTGCTAAGATTCTTTAGTTCTGTGGCAGCTTATTGAAAATGGATGCCGCAGAATACTATACACCTTTCTGCACAAGTGTCAAGGTGGTATGATGCAAATGTAAATTCGACTTCTGTCTAGTATTGACCGAGTGTAAGCTACTAACTCGTGGGAATAAGCTGATATTATTAACAACGACATTCAAGAAAAAACGTATTGCGGCGCCAGTGTCAAAATTCCCAGACTACTGAAAAGGGGTCGACATGACGTTCGTGAATTTACACCAGATATTGCTGGAACCGCCCGTTTTTGAGCCAGAAATATCCTTTTTGCAACAGGCGAACAAAAAAACAATGCCGTACATCATAAGTGAGTGAAAGTAAGCGTAATAGACTACTTTTCGTGTTGAAAAATAACTTATTTCAGATATTGTTCTAATAGTAAATATACCAGAGTTTAGTTCTGGAACAAGATCCTGAACATTGGCTTTCCATGATAGCTTACTGTCTATATGAACACCTAGAAATTTGAACTGTTCAGTCTCACTTATCATATACCCATTATGTGTAATCAAAATGTCAGCTTTCGTCAAATTATGTGTTAGAAATTGTAAAAACTGAGTTTTACTGTGATTTAACATCAACTTGTTTTCTACAAGCCATGAACTTAGCTCTTGAACTGCATTATTTGATACTGTGTCAATATTATGAGCAACAAGTTGGTATCATCAGCAAACAAAAATATTTAACAGTCACCTGTTATACTCGAAGGCATATCATTTATAGAAATAAGAAACAGCAATGGTCCGAATACAGACCCCTGGGGCACCCCTCACTTAATTGTGCCACATTGGGATTGTACGTCATAGCCATTTTCTACACTGCGGAGAATTACCTTCTGTTGTCTATTATTGAAGTAAGAGGTGAACCAGTTGTAAGCTACTCCCCGTATTTCATAATGTTCCAACTTCTGCAACAATATTTTGTGATCAACACAATGAAACGCTTTTGTTAAATCAAAGAAGACACCTAATGTTCGTAGCCTGTTATTTAACCCATCAAGTGCCTCACAGAGAAACGAAAATATAGCATTTCCAGTCTTAAACCACTTCTAATACCAAACTGTATGTTTGACAACAAGTTATGTGAACTGACAGGATCAATTAATCTTGAATATACAGCTTTTTCAATAACTTTAGAAAATACCGATGGCATAGAAATAGGTCTATAGTTGTCTACATTATCCCTTTCTCTTTTTTTATAAAGTGGTTTCACTACTGAGTACTTTAATCTGTCAGGAAACTGACCATTCCGAAAGGAATAATTACAAATATGGCTTACTACTGGGCTAACATATGGAGAACAGTACTTTAGAATTCTGCTAGATACCCCATCATATCCACAAGAGTCCTTAGTCTTTAGTGATTTAATTATTGACCAATATCCCTTATGGAGGTATCATGAAGGACCATTTCAGGTAACAGCCTAGGAAAGGCATTTTCTAAAAATGTTATATGATTACCTGTATAAACTAAGGTGTGTCGTAGGCAAGGCTAGTTGTCAGGCCTTATCTTCTAGACGGTGTTGCCCTAGCGCCTCTCTAGAGAGTCTATATAGAGAAAGAGTGGCCAACCGGCCGGTATCCGCCATGTTTTTACCAGACTGCGCGCGGGACGTGCACTTACATAGCGACCCATGCAGAAGTGCAGCCACTTGACGATTGACATCATTTCCACTCATGAGTCCAAAGCACACCTTCTAGCTTACTAATCACCACGTGGTTGAAGACATTCCATTCATCTATATTTATAAAGACCTAAGAAATATGCAAGCAAATAAATCTCGTGAAACAGTTTCTATGACTGTCGAATGTTAATACAATATTTTACGATTTTCTGGCAGTTTCGACCGTTGGCAGTTAATTAATAAGAAAGATAGGTTATTTCATGTTATGTATCTCACAGAAATAAATGCTATTACAAAATTTTCCGTCTGCATATTAATTGCTGAAATTACTACAGTATTATCGCTTTCTGCCCCGATATCATGCATTTTAAGTGTGCTGTCGATCTTATAACATTTTCCTAAACTAGAAAATACCAAAATCTTCATTCTGTAGATACTTATAGGGACACTGTATCACAGCAAATCGGAAAAATTCCAAAACTATATCTAGTGAAACAACAGAAACAGACTCAAAATACGTAACTGAATATCTCCAATGAGTCAATAGTCTCGCCCCCCTTCCTTTCTTACTTAATATCCCATAAACAATTATAGGATTGTTAATAGGCACTAATACACAGCCAAGGGGGAGGTACCGTAGCCATGTTAAAACATACATTGTATCAAGACATTTCAAAAACCAGAACCATGAACTTACAAGAAGCTAGAAATGCTGTTTAAAAAAAAAAAAAAAATTACCGCTTACGGTATTCGAACTCGCGACCTTCACATGATCAATTCAGTATGCAACCACTACACCATCAGGCAGGACTAATTCATTGGTTTCTATTAGTCGCCTCTATGGTTCCCGTTTTCTCAGTTAACTAACACCGCCCACTGATACCGTATTTGCTCTTTCCTTCCGAACACAAGCATCTAATAACAATCTTTACTTCGGTTTTTACATCCAACAGAGGAACAACGAGTCATTTCTCTTGACTGCCCTTAATGGTTATGTAATACACATTATTAACTACACTCAGTAAATCACATGAAACCAACAATTAATCTTAAAAATTGCAGCGAAGTTCTAAGGTCATCATCAACGACCAACGGACAAGTTCATTTTCGTATATTGAACCAACAAAAGACGTGCAAAAGTGGAACAGTGTCTACCGTAATACGACCTGTAAGTAACTGTACAGTTAAATCGCTGACAGAAGCTTTTAAGACATACCACAGTACAGAAACGCACGCTGTAGCTATTCACCCAAATGTAAAGCCCGCCAAACGCTCCCCTATCGCTCCGCCTCTATGCGCGGAAGCGCCCCTTACATGACCGTATGAAATTCTGAGATAGAAATTGATTTGATTTCTTTCTTTCTTTTATTTAATGTGTTCCCTTTGTATTTTGCAAACTTTTTATTTACATGATTTATCGGGACTAATGACCTAGCTGTTACTCCCCTCAAAGTTACCAATAACAACAACATGATTTATGATAGTATAAATATTTATAAAATTTTACCTCATTTAGATTTTCTCCTTTTCATTACTCCCATTTGCCTTAAATATTTTCATAGTTTAGTAATATCCTTTCAAATGACTCGTGTGGTAAATGCCTAAACTCTTTCCAGTTTTAGGGTTTGTACGCTCCACTGCATTAGTATGTGCAATTCTATTTATGATTAATAGTCCTTCGTAGACAGCAAAGAACTTATGGCATTTGTTTTGGCTTTTTTACCTGACAGGTAGTGTGTTTTCACAAACACCGTTTGGTCTAAAACAAAACGTCGTCTTGTAGCACATTTGTCTTGCGTGACTACGTTTCATTCCTGCTATGCGAATGTTTTGTAAAGCACTGGTAATAATTTGCTTGTGTCTTTTTCGTGGTATGGGTGGAAATCTAATTATGTCTTTAATTTTCTTTGGTGGGTCGATGATTTATAATACTGTAATCGGTGGATAAGTTGTTGTTCCGTGGGGTGTTTCATTCATTATGGTTTGAAAATCGCGAAGGTACAAATCCCGCGTACAATGGTGTTTTCTGCAGAATAGTCTACAATGTGTTTCTAAATCTTTCATTGTACGTTTTGAAGAGTTCCCACTTGGTTTGTATTTGGAAATAAAGGTAGGTTTAATGTGTAGTTTGTTTAATGTATTTTTCCGATAGACTGATCTATATTGTGATCCATTGTCTGAAATAATTCTTTTTATCTTTCCCAGTTGCTGCATAAAATCATTTTGAAATGCGTTGCTGATTGTGAATCCTGTTACCTTCTTTAATTGTGTTAATGTAGTGTACTTAGATGTCAATTCAACTACAGCAAAGATAATGTTCTTGTAAATGGGCCATATGATCGGTTGCTGCTATGTGTTTTAATTTATCAGGAATAATTGGAAATATTGGCGGCCTAGTTTGATAGGTAATATGTTTCGATTGTATACATTTTTTACAAATTTTGAGGACGTATCGAATACGGCGCTCCATGTTTGGAAAATATACAGTCTGCTCGATTTTCAAATGACATTTCTTGGGGTCAAACTGTCCGCTACTGAAGTATGTATACCGGATGTATTTGTTGATCAGTTCCTCTGGAATACATACTACCCAACGTGATATATCTGTATTATATTTGAAAACTAATATGTTGTTCATTAACAAATAATTCTTTTTAATTTCTGTTTGATTGTTAATAGATTCGGGTCTTTGTCCTGTTCTGTACGTATATTTTTTAAAACATTTGTTACATAATTTTCGAAAACGACATTTTTAAAATAAATAATAGTGCGTTCCTCTTCTTCATTGTTGATTTTCTGTTCATTTGCAATACCTTGTGGGGAATGAGACAATGCGTCTGCTAAAATATTTTCTGGTCCTGGTAGATAAGTAATGGAAATATCATACTCCTGTAGTATCTGCATCCACCTTGCCAAACGTTCATGAGTTAGTTTGGAAGATAGTAGAGAAACAAGGGCTTCGTGATATGAAAATACTTTTGTTTTCCTACCAAATAGAGAATATCTAAATTTTTGGAATTCCCGAACTATATAGCTAGGGCTTCTTATTCAATGATGGAATAATTTTTTTTCGGCTTTTGACAGTACTCTGCTCGTAAAACCCATGGTTTTGTGTACTTTTTTCCCAGTTCCTGTAATTTGTTGGAAGAATGCCACTCCCAGTCCTGTATTTGCACTATCTGTAGCCATGCAAAACTCTTAGGTCAGATCTGGGTGTGACAAAATTGGACCGTTCCTTAAGGCTTCCTTTAGCTTGTGAAATTCTTCCTTTACCTGTTTACCCCACATCCCAGGCGTGTTTTTTCCTGTGAGTGCACAAAACCTTGATGTTACTAAATTGTCTACCCGAATTAATGTTTTGTACAAATTTATTAGACCCAAAAAACCTCTTTAACTTTTCTTATTATATGGTACGCCAAAGTTACAAATTGCGTTCATTTTCTTTTCATCTTGAGTAATGCCTTCTGCTGATATATTGTGACCTAAAACATTTGTATGCGGTGTTCCAAATTATGATTTTTTTAATATTCACTGTTACTCCATGTGTTTTCATAATTTGTAAGAAGTTGTCTGAAATAAAGTTGTGTTCTTCCCAGGTTGCTTCTCCTATCAAAGCATCGTCCACATAGCAGGTGATTTTTTTTTAAATATGTCTAAATTCAGTATTGTATTCAGACCGCGAGTAAAAGCAGCTCATGATATTTTCAATCCAAATGGTAGTCGTTTAAATTGATAACAACGACCAAAAACAATAAAGACCTTGTACTTCCTACAAGTAGGTTCTAATTCAATTTTCCAAAAACTAGAATGTAAATCTATGGAAGAAAATATTTTTACACCATGGAACCTTTGAATCAACTCCTACAACTTCTCTGGTCGATCCGTCTCTGAAAACATAATAGTGTTAATTTGTCTTCATTCGAGTACCAACAGCAGGCTACCACCTTTCTTACCTACAACATTCAAGGATGAATTATATGGAGATTTAGCAGGTTCGATTATGTCGTCGTCTAGCATCTTCCTGATTTCAAGAAATATCTGTCTCCTGTAACTTATTGAATAAGGTGTTACACAAAATCATTTGTATTCCTTTACTTCAAATTTATACTGAAAGTTTTTAATGATACCAATCTTAGGTGCAAAGACCTCTTCATGTGACCTAAGTATACTTTCTAAGTTGAGCTTGAACAAATTGTAATAATAAATTGTTTACTGTTAAAAGTCCTTATGGTATACAAATGTGTACATTACGTTCATTAATGAAATATAATCATGTCTGCTGTCAATTTTGGGAATATGACAAAATTATTTTCCAAGTCATGGTCTTGTTAACTGAAGGAAAGTCGTGTGTCGTACTTCACTTCTGTTGAACTTTTCCCTATGGCGACAAAAATCTTTACTTTTCTCGTCCTTAAAATAGGTAACACTTTTTCTCTATTGCACCTCTCGTAAAAACTTTCAGAAATCGCAGTCACCTGACTTCCAGTACCTACTATTGCTTGACATTATATTTCGCCAACTCTTATAATTTGACAATGGGTTGTTAGTACAGTTGTATCAACTTCCTTTTCTTGCATTAAATCGTCTCCTATTGATTCGTATCTCAAGCTTTCGATCCTTGTTCCTTCTTTCTGAGTTGGTGTTGTATTTGGTGATTGATCCCGTATCGATACCACTTATATCTGTCACTTCCCGTCTCCTATCTAACATTTCTATTTCTCTCTGGGTTGTAGACATTCCCTTTTAATTAGTGTCAATATTTTCGTAAATTTTTGTGTTATATACGTTACGTGTCTTTCGTTGCGTCTGTGTTCCTACCTTTGTCTCATTTGTCTGTTTTTGGGACTCTTTTTCATACTTGTAGGTTTCGTTGAATACTTCGACAAACCCTGTTAATAATTCCTCATCTGTAATCTCTCTAATTTTAGGACGAGGTGGCAAATCATCTTCGCTTTTCGGAATATGACCAATTAATGCTATCTTCCCACGCTTCGTACTGTGCTTCTATCTGTTCTGAAATTACATTGTAGTTTGAATTTTATTTTGTTGGTTTAAAATGTTATGATCTGAGTGAATTGTATCTAATTTATTTATTTGTATAAAATGAATGTTTTGATTTTGTTGTGCTTGGGGGCGGTCAGTGTTTTGTCTATCCATTGCAATGTTTCGTGGTCAATCCTTACGTTTTTCTGGATTTGGTGGTCTTACATCTACATGACCCCTCTTTGTTCGCTCCGTGTGGACATTGATTTCCCTTGAAGTTGAAACTTCCTGGCAGATTAAAATTGTGTGCCGGAACCGGGACTGGTTCGAATCCCGGTCCCGGCACACAATTTTAATCTGCCAGGAAGTTTCATATCAGCGCACACTCCGCTGCAGAGTGAAAGTTTCATTCTGGAAACATCCCTTGAAGTTGTTTGAACCCTGGCCTCGCCAGTTGTCCTACGTCACATCATTCCCACTGTTAAAATATCCATGATTACTGTTTTGGTTTCTGAATCCATATCCACCTCGATATGAACTGCCTTACTTACTTTTATTATTACGGTATCCGTTATTACTATTCCCATAACTTTCGCACATTGTTCCATGATCCTCATTATATGTATTGTTCTGTGATTGAATATCGTTCTTGTTTGAGTTATTATTAAATGGTCTGAAGTTTCAGTTACTATTGCGATTAACATTATTGTGATAATAATTTCTGGGCCTCTCCATCTGACTTTCCCTTTTATTTTTCTTTAAGTTCTTCCTCTTTAAACATAAATTCTAGTTCCATTAGTACTTCCTTGAAACCTTCGACGTCTTCATGTTTTCTGCTGTCGATTGCTGATATTTGACAGGCAGTTCGTCTACATAAAGGTATTAGTTCTCCATTGCTATACAGTCTGTCTAAGCATCGGTTCTTTTTGTCCATAATATCGAAAAATTTGACGACACCTTTCTCACCTGAGTTCTCGTAAGGTACCATCTGTAATAAATCGTATTTGATCTTATTTTGTGCTTCTTTTGACCAATATCTTTGTAAGAATGCGGTCCTAAACTATTGGTAAGATGTGCAGTTTTGTGCAACTCTTTGCATTACTCTGCCACTGGTCATGACATATGTGCACATACAAAATCTGGCCTATGTGGTAAACTCCAGTGGTTCGGTATGCCCACCTGAAATTGATCAATGAAGGTATGCACATGAATACTTCCGGCTTCCTCTTTGTAGTGTTAAAATTTTGAATAGTCAAAAAGTGATCTGTATCATACCTATTCATAGCTCCTAATCTTGGTTGTTCCGTCATTTCGAACATTCCTGCATCCATTACGCTGTCTTGCCTGTGTTGTGGTAACTCACTACTCATCTGCATGTTTCTTGTTGCGTATCCTGTGTTCATTTCGTATCGCTGCAACGGCGCACCAAAATGTTGCTCACTCGTTGCTTTTGGTGTTGCAAACTAATTGCTGTCAAATTATGTCGTCTGATTAACTTATTCCGTTGTCTGTCTTTCAGTTGGTTGTGGCTGACTACACATTCCGCGATTTTTCGCGTATTCGGTGTGTTTTTGCGGCACACCGTAAGTTGAAATTTTAACTACTTTCGGCCTTATTTCCGCGGGTGTTACCTCAATTTTCTTTTCTTTTTGTCTTTTACTAGTTTCTATTCTTGTACTGACTGATTACTTGACGTACCAGTAATTACACCACAAGTACAGTCGGTCTCTATTTTTTTTTTCTTCAATCGTTTGGATTAACTCTGACCTGAGTTTTTCCAGGTGATTATTCGTCTTAATTTCAATTTTATTTATACGCTAGTCGTACCGCTATCAAGCGATTTTCGTTACTTTACTTTGGATAGCCTGTTCTTCCGTGGTTTCAATAACTCTACGTCGCCTTTTTTGTGAACTGTTCAACTTTCTTATCTACATTAACGATGTCCAATTATACCTTGTCTAAGTCAGTTCGTAGTTCCTGTTGACCTTGCGATAATGCCTGTATCTCGCTCCTAGCCTCTTTTGCGTCTTTATTTATTTGTGTGATCTGGTTATCGATACGCGCTATACCTTGCTCCATATGAACTTTAACTTGGTGAACATACTGTTTTATTTCCTGATTTTGAATTTTCATTTCCTGTTTCATTTGTTTGATTTCCTGATTTTGTTTTTCAATGCCCTGTTTCAATTCTTGATTTTGTTTTGTTGAATTATTACCCTGTGCAGTGTTATTTAAAGTTTCATTCAACTTTCTTAACATCTCTATAATGTCATCCTGTCCTGTCGTAATCTCTCCTGCTGAACTGTGTGTTCTCGATCTTCTATTTTCTATTCCGTCATTCACGGCATCTCGTGGCTCGTATTCTGACGTCGACAAATCGGCTAACTGTAATATTCTACGTTGCCTTACACTGTGTGGGTGTATTGCGGACCCGTTGTATCAGTCACGGAACTCTGTAGTGGCGCATGTGACTCTGCAAACTGGTCTCGCTGTTCTGTCTCTCTTAAGTGATCAGGTACAGTTGCGTTCGTTACGGATCCATTACGCGGCGCTCCTAACTCCGCAAAATGATTCTGTCCCTGTTGCTGAGGCATGTTGATAATACGTACGATTGGTTCTACATATTCCAACTGATCGTCTTCACTATGAAATCCACCTGCCTCTTCACCAAGCCGTATTGCGTCCTTGAATATGCTAATATCAATCGAGTTTCCTTAGCTCAACTTGCTTCTAAGGTTTCCTATCTCTTACGAGGGCTGTCTGCATCTGTTTCAGAGATTGCTTTTCGCGAAATTACAAATTCTGGAATGACCAGTATCGTATTTTCCTTACAAAACAAAAGGTTGCCAACTCTGCTGCTCTTTCTCGCAAAAGTTTCCTACATTCTCTACTGTCTCGTCCGTCTGTTGATTACCCACTTCGTTGTCCCCCAACATCTCTACTTTCTGCTGAAATTCACGAAGCTTTTGTGCCTGTGCCCTCGTTAACATGGATATATTTCTTGTCGCAACTTCAAATCAACCACAACACCTATCTACCAAACTGTGCTACCTCTTAAACATACTAAAACAACAAAGTAATTTTTTCTTTTCTTTATTTATTTTTTATTTTATTTATTTATTTATTTATTGCTCTTCTCTAATTATGTACCTGTTCATTTGCAAGGGAGAAAAACATTGTCTTAAATGTAATGCTGTCTGACCTTTTTCTTTGTAATTATCACTTCTATACACTCTATCTTTGACCTCCTATGATTTTTCTACATCTAATCGTTGAAACACAAATTTTACAAACTGCTCCTCAGCATGACAATGCACCTTCCAACACTGACATTTCCTAAACTATTTGACTTTTTACAAAAATTTCCCATTAATATCTCTTTACCTAACGTAACGCTACATAAATATATACAAAAACTTGACAAACAACACAAAAAACTTTTTCTTAATCTGTGCTAGAATCCTACTTAATCCTCTAAATTAACACGAAAAATTTTCATGTATATATCTTTGCGAGCCTATTATGACTATTATGACTATTATCTGTGCTATCTATCTAGTCTGCCAAATACCTATCCTGACAATTTCTATCCTGACAGGATCGCCATTTTGTGACGTTAACTATGCTGCTGTACTTTTAATACTATTCTTCCGACTATTTGTAGTGTGCAATGGACAAACCTGACCTTTTAATGTACCCATGGTTCCTGCAAGGAAGACATCAACAGCATGTGATGCAGAATTCAGAAATATGCTCCTTGTCTACCTACAATCCGTAAAACGTTATCACTAATGCAAAGACAGTCATGGCTGATATCTCCTGTTAGAAAAATCTTAAAATTAACGAAGTGTAACAAGTGAGGGTCAGTTCAGGTACTAAAGCGATTTAACTAGTTTTGTAAATAAAAGACTGAGTGTAATTTTTATATTATTAACTTCCTCAAGAAGACTCGAATTCATAAAGAGAAAAATTAACTTTAAATGTCCAAGTTACGGATAAGTCGACAGGATATATTAAACTTTGAGGAAACGTATAAACGATTTCAAAATAAAATAAATTTTGTAGAATGGCTGAAGAACCGCACCTACTCGACATTAAAATTAATTCAGTTTCGTCAGTTTGCGATCCAGGCTGTCGTGATGTCAGAAATGTTACGCAATGGTGAAAAAGTATTCGTTATTATTGCTTGGGAATGGGCAGAGTTCGTCTAAAGCGTTCGCACACAATATCGTTTACTGTGCCAACGGCTGCTAGCTGCTCTTTGCTGAAATCGAAACTAAATCTTTTCTGTCTTCATCGACTACTGCCGATCGCATTTTCCCTGCGTCTTGATGAAGTCAAGAACGACCTATAAATGCTAGTCTGGATATATATTGCCGTGGTTCATCAGTCTGAGACTAAACCACCGCATTGCCACTCTAACATGACCTCGGAAGTGTTACCTCATGCACTCTGTCTAAGTTCAAACTGGATATTAAGTATCTTGGTCAACAATGTGAACAGTGCGTACTTCTTAGTATTCTCCGCTGGAGATTCGCTAAAATCCATTTCACGACACAGGTGCTCCTCATAGTGCAATACTGCACAGGAGTTATTATCGCTTCTCCGCACAAGCAATCGCTGCAAGAGCGTTGCACCTCTAGCTTGCACGCACAGTGGCACATACACAGTCGGAAGGAGCGAAAGAGCGAGTCAGCCCTAATTTCACTCATTCTCCTTGTGTATATGCTCCGGAGTCACTGGCGCTTCCACGGCAGTGGCTCGCCTACCAATAAAATGGTGCATATTAAAACGCCGTGTGACTCCCCAGCCAATATTGAGTCAGCTAATGTCTGATTTTGGTATTTCCTCTCTGGTTTGATGGCGCCAGTTTGGTATTTGTGTGAGACTTCCGTCTGGCGTTCTGCTTCCTGCTAAAAGCTGTGAGTAAACTTCTTTTGTTGAAAGTGGGTTTGTGTTGCTTTAAAAAGGTTTTAAAGCGTCTGTATTTCCCTAAGGTGGCGGGAGGACTTTTAATTGGCTTTCATTCCGAAGACCTACCTTGTCGACACAGTGGAGTGGGAACCCATTCGCCCACCAGACTATCTCTATCTATCCTAGACGTATTATAATTACTCATTTCTTGTAACTTCAGTTCAACACTAACAAGAGGAGAACAAGGCTAGTAGAATGTTGTCTAAGAAAATCAGGTGGCCCTGAAGATATTAGATTAGGTAACGAATCAAGAAAGATGGTAGATGTGTTTTTTAATTTGGGCAGAAAAATAATATACCGGTATGATAGTTGCAGTACAGAGGATACAAAATGCAAAATGGCGATGGGAAGAAAAGCGTTTCTGAAAAAGAGTGTTCAACTCGAATAAGTGTTTTTGAAGGCTTTTTTGTGGAGTGTGGTTTTGTTTGGTAGTGAAACATGGACGATAAACAGGTCAGTCAGGAAGAGGGTAGAGGCTTTTGAATAATGCTGAAGAGCAGGAGTGTAGATCGCTTAACTAGTGAGGAGGTACTAAACAGAATTTGGGAGAAAATAAATTTCTGGCATACCTTGACTAAAAGAAGCGATCGATTAGTAGAGCGCTTTCTTAGATATAAATGTAGGTCAGTGTGGGGTAAAATCACATAGGGAAACCAAGACATGAATACAGTAAGCAGATTGAAACAGATGAGGGTTGCCATTCTGTTTAGGACATTAAGAGGCTTGTACAGGATAGAGTGGGATGGAGAGCTACATTAAACTAGTCTCAGGACTGTAGATCACAACATATATAGTCGTTTTTATTTTTCCATCGTACAAGGACTAGATGAAAATTAATGAGACGTACTATTTTCCTATGAAGTAAGTTAATTGTCACAGGTGCTTATAGTTACACACCTTTACTACAACCGTTATTTGTGAGTTTCTGCCAAATGGTCAGAATGCAATGATACAGTATGCGTGTCTATTTCTGTTAATGTCCCATACTTACAGCTCTATTAGCAGGATGATTTCATCTCTTATTTTGTACTGTATCCCTCGCAACGGTTCTTTCATATTCCAGAACTGACCATTGCCAGCAATGCAAGAGGTGGTGGACAGCAGCAGTGATGTGAACGAGGACTTTCGCCGCTGCTGGCACAGAGAGATTCAGGAACATCTGTCGTACTCTCCCAACATGATGCCCTGCGATTATGATATCTTTGCCAAAGTGAACTGATTACTGCGAGTGCTCCAACACAGCACCAGCGATGACGTCATTCATGCCAACACCGTGGCCGGCGAGAAGACAGGCCTGGGCTCTCAAACAGGTGACGTGGCAACAGTAGTGCTGCGCTGACGCGATCGCGGATTTGACTGGTCAGCCGCTGTGGCACTGCCCACTGTCTCTTAGCGGCTGACCAGTCAAATCCGCGATCGCGTCAGCGCAGCACTACTGTTGCCACGTCACCTGTTTGAGAGCCCAGGCCTGTCTTCTCGCCGGCCACGCGACAACACTGGACTTCAACAAAAATAGGCATGCAGGTAGTGTATTATGTCATTCGAACATTTGCCAAAACGACATAATAGCTGAATTGATTATACTCTTGCATGTTCCCTTCTATGTTTTATTCTTATAAATTTAATTATACATCCATTGAAGGCAATTAACACTGAAAGAAAAAGAAACTGTGCAAATAGTAATTCTGGAAAATTTTTCTACATCTACTTAAATATCCCACTAATCACATTTCAGTGCACAGGGGAGGGTCGGAGGGTGCATCAAACTGCTTTCATATTTCTCTTCCCTCTACCGTTCCATTCTCTAATAACATGTGGGAAGAAGGAACACCTGAATATTTCCATTTTCTATCTGATTTGTCTTATTAACATGTATTGGGGTACTAACAAAAATATTCGTATTCCGAAAACAAAGTGGTAAATGAAACTCTGCAAATTAATCTCGCCCCAACTAACAACGCCTTTCTTTTAATGATTTCCTCCCCAACTCATGCATCAATTCTGTGACACTCTCTTTTCTGTACCGTGATTTAAAAAAAAAAAAAAAAAAAAAAAAAAAAAAAGAGCTGCCCTTCTCTGAACTTTCTCCAAATCGTTTGTCACTCTCACTTAGTGGGGATCCCACAATGTGCAACATTATTACAAAATAGAACAGACAAGTGAGGTATAGGCAGTTTCTTTAGAAGAACTACTGCATCCTCTAAGTGTTCTGGGAACGTAGCCTTGGGTTCACCTTCCCTACAGTACTTTCAATGTGTTCCTTTAAATTTAAGTTTTTCGTTTGTAACTTCTAGGTATTCAGTTGAATTTATGGCCTTTATTCATATGAAGTGATAAGTGCCATCGACACGGGATCGCAAATCGAATTCAATATTTATGGATTTCCGCGTGGTTTTTCACACTGTACCTCACAAGTGGCTTCTAATGAAATTGCGTGCTTATGGAATATCGCCCCAATTGTGCATTTGGATTCGCAATTTTCCTATCAGAAAGGAGACAGTTCGTAGTAATTGACGGTAAGTCATCGAGTAAAACATAAGTGATATCTGGTGTTCCCCAGGAAAGTGTTATAGGGCCCTTATTGTTCCTTATTTTTATAAACGATTTAGGAGACAATGTGAGTACCTCTCTTAGACTGTTAGCGGATGATGGTGGCATTTATCGGTTATTAAAGTCACCAGAAGACCAAAAGCAACTGCAAAATGATTTAAATAAGATATCTGCATGGTGCAAAAATGAATCATTAATCAATGGACCTTGTATGTCAGGAGACGGATGTTCAAGTTTTGAAGGGTCTGTATTGGTGTGGAGCGTGTACAGTTGGTGTGATAAGGGACCACTATCACTGTTCAGACATCAGTTGAGTCCAGGTCTCGTCATGTAGTGGCCTTCTGCGTGCTTGCGGGAACCCTACACGATATTGTGTAGATGTACCAGTTTCTTTGGTTCACCAATGTTTAATTACCATCCTTGAAAAATAGTTATTAAAAAAGGTACTTCCATTTTCGTGACTGTGTATTTACATAATGTTCGATGGCGGGAGAGCTCACGCTAAAATATACTGAGGTGACAAAAGTGGTGGGCCAGTATTATTGCAATGCAGTGATACGGCAGGGAAAAGAAAATATAGTTGTTGTGGGAGTGGTTGATGTGGTGTCGCACAAGTACAAAGTGCGCGCCACCTACTTTCGCCACGCGCCGCCATGCACGCACGGCGCGGCGTTCTCACGACGACAGCCACGAGCGCCCTCTGCTGCAACCCCGCTCGTGGCCACCACGGAAAGACATCGGACTTCGGACTGAGATAGCAACGAGTTAGGACCTTTGTAATCAGATAGGCACCAGTGAGGACTTTGCTATTGTACAGGCACTAGGCAGGCCTCTAACAACTATGTATCAACATTCTGCAGTACTATGTAAAAGTTAAGTATTGTTACATTCTGTACAATATATATCTCTTTCTAATTTACTCTAGTGTTTATAGTTTCTGGCTGCTCCCCTCCGTACCTGCACCGGCGTGCTATTTTTGTTCCTGTGTCGGTCTTATTCCACTCGGCCACCGACACCTACGACGAGGCTGGGACACAAAAGCGGCGACGAAGTTGGGACACAAAAGTTGAAATGTCTGTTTCTTATTATATCTCCATTCCACTACCTTCTTTGCGTTACTATACACTGGTCTAAACAGCTAGGGAGTCAGATGAGATATCTAGGTTGTGAAGTATTGTCATTTGGAGAATGAACTAAACTGGTACGACGTCTTTCAGTCGGTTCTTCGGAGTGGAGAAAATAAGATTAAGACAACTGAGATAGTGAAATAATAAAAAGTTGCTACAGAGGGGGTTGGTGTAGACGTGCGTTTACTCTGCCAAACGAATTACACAAGCAGTTGTGTTCAGATAGTGTAGTGAGAAGGCAGTGCAATGCAACGACAACACGATTTACCTGAGTCTATGGACTGAAAACAGATTTATTGCTAACACAAGCGCACACTCAGCACAGACTGTCCTGCTTGGAGTGCTCCACTTTTTAAATGAGTACATAGAAAGAATTTTCTGGAACTTACAAGTACATCAAACATAATAAAGATGTTGAATATTATAGAAATAGTAAATGCAAAGTAATAAATTTCTTTTTCTGCCAGTGGCGGGATTTGAACCGAAGACCACCAGCACAGGATCTGCGACACTACTGCACCACGTGTTCCATTGCAAGACTAGGGTCAATATATAGAACCTACTACTAGTGGTAAATATGACATCTTCATCTCAAAGCCGAAAAGAGAAACCCCTCTCCCCCAGATCAACTAGTGTGTCATAGGTAGCATTCTCCTATCTTATTGGTGAACGATCAGATGCATGTTGAGATTATCTGACATATTTTATATTGAGTTCACGCCATGGAGAATACGTCACATCACGTCACGTCACATCATTAAAGAAGGCTTGAGACAATGCCTCCACTAGCTGATTGGCTGGCCAATGGGGCACAGCAGAGCCAACTGCCTTAAAGACAGCCAGCAATCACATTGTTTTAAGAGTGTGTGTGCCATGGCCTTTCTTGTTGGGCATGACCAGCACCATCTAGAGACAAGGTCTGAGAACAGGGAATATCATATCACACTGGGAGGCTGTGATCGCTAGCTGACTGGCTGGCCACTGCCTCATAGTAGTCAGCCAGTCAGCTAGCGATCATGGCCTATTGGTGTGATGTGACAGGGACTGATGTGAGGTTTTATCTCTAGCGTCATTATCACAGATCGCACCAAGACCAATGGCAGAGACAGGCTGTGCTACGTATCTCATGAGATGTCATCAGAGAATGACCGGTTCTGAAGTGATCCTCAGTTGCTTTGAAATGACATATGTTCATAAGACCTAAATTGTATATACGATAATGTACTAGTGGTAAATATGTCATCTTCATCTCTCTAGCGAAAAGAGATTCCCTTCTCCCCCAAATCATCTAGTGTGAGGTAGGTGCCGTTCTTCCATGTTATTGGTGAACGTTCGGACGAATATTGAGGCTCTCAGACATACTTGACATTGACCTACACACTGTGAAAGCCTCCACAACGAATGGCTAGCTGTGAGGCCAATGAGAAAGACAGGCCATGTTGCATACATCACATAGCGTCACCAGAAAAGGATTGAGTCAATGTGATCTTTAGCTGACTGGCTGGCCACTATGAGACAGCGGGCTGTGGCCTACCAGTCAGTCAGTCAGCTAGCAATCACGTTGTCTCAAAACTTAGATGATGGCGCATTGTGACATACACGCTTAACCTGTCTTTCTCGATGGCCTCGTCTCCTGTGTTGTTTACTCAGAAACTCTGCATGTTGACGACACCCGTTCAGATATATGCTCGCACGCCGATGGCCACAGAGTAACTATACAGAGAAGAAGCCCCTCCTAAACCACTGTCCTACACTCTCCTCGTAGTTCCGTAAGATGCTAGCAGATGTGAGGCGGTTCCCTGGCTTAGTACCACAAGACCACACTAGAGGCGCTACTGAGGGTGCCTCTCGCACATCAGAGGATGGCGTGGAGGCTGAGGGGAGTACTCGTGCCACCTGACAAGAAGCCACAGACGTGTCCGGTGTGCTGGAGTTTGAGGAGAAGTGGTGGTGGGGACAGCCGCTACCTGCCAGCTGCTCTGCCAAGTTTTAAAGGGCAGTTTCTGACCTCATTGTGATCATGGGACATCTTACAGAACTGCTTAACCCCCCACATTTCCCCCGCCCCGCACCCATGCGGGTGCGCGCGTGCCCTTACCGAGGTTTCCCGTCTATATATTTTTGTCTGTGTGACGGTCTTGGGTGCGTAGGCCGGCCGGCGGACTGCGGTGAGAGGGCCGGCTTGATGGCGAGTGGCAATGTCAGGCTGGTCGGGTAATCGGGTGAGGCTGGGCTCGGCTCGGCGCGGCCGCCTCGGCACAATGCGGCTCCCGCGGGATTTGCCGCGGCGCGGCGGCCACAAAGGCGAGACTCGGCGGCCGCTGCACGCGCCGCTGCCCACTGCGGGCACGTCGCCGCCGCTCTGCTCACACTGCCTTTTTGCCGCCTCACGCCCAGCCCCCACATTCCCTGCTCGCTCCTCCGGCTAATCCCCCTCCTTCACTAGTGGGAAATCAGAAAACAACACCTCTGCCTTGTGCTCTCGTATGTTAAATCAGTTGACCGATCGAAACCCTAAACCGCATGTCCAGACACTCCGTGACCACGTGACCACAATGGCAATGATATAAAGAACGACACATAAAAAAGGCCAATATACAATTTTTTTTTTTTTTTTTTTTTTTTTTTTTTTTTTTTTTTTTTTTGGTGCGCCTTGGTTGCACAGCAGTGGAGTGCCAGACTACAAATCCAAATGTCGTGGGTTCGATCCCCGCCAGGTCCTAGGATTTTTATCTGTCACTTTCCACTTCTTTCACCTCTGGCAATATTGCCCATGTGAAAAATACTGAGTAGCACCGTGGTTCGGTACCCACGTTAAACCGTAGGTCCCGCTATAACTGGCTGGGTAAGTCAGTTCGAAGGTCGGAGGAAGGCAACGGCATACCACCTCCAAACAGGACCATGCCTAGTAAAGCACTGTGGTGTTCAAACCAATCTTCGGATTGTTGACTGCTTTACTTTTTTTTTTTACTAACTATTTTGTCTGTTTTCTAGAGGAAGATATCAATTAGGTTATATTCAAGGGGTGTTTCATGTTCAATCTCGTAAGAGTAGGAAAACTGTCCTAATATATATTACCAAAAGTGATAGTGAATTGTTCACAGATTGTCTGCTTTGCCCTTTCTTCGTAGGTGGCCGTCAGGCACAAAGGAATTGGAGTTAACAAATGGTTAGCAAAGAGAAAGTGTCTGAAAATGAACACCTAACCAAAGTCTTGAAGACAAAAGTGATACTATGCCAAGACTGGAAGACGAAGGGCCATACGAAAGGCGTTCAAAGACTTCGAAAGCAAAGCTCTGTGTAACGACCTAGCAGAAAATCCCTCGAAATTTTCTTCCCGTGTTAAACAGGTAAACGGAACTTAACCATAGACGCAGACATATTGTCACCGTAATGGCTTTGAAACAGAGGCCAAAATACTACATATTTTTGTCCCTTTTCCAATGGTGTTCTACAAAGGGATATTGCACTGTAGTTACGCCTCTAAACCATCGCATGGATCAGAAAATAGTAGATATTAAAATATCTGGACGCTTGTGACAGGTATAGACCGGCAACCCGGTTCCATCGTGATAATGGTAGAGTAACTGAAAGAAAGTTTACGATCAGTACCGCAAAGGTACCTGGAACATGCTTTATAATTTGAGGGCGACTTCAACTTACCGAGTATACACAGGGATGGCTAAGCTTTCTCTACAGGGTGTACAGACAAGCACTCTTGTGATCTACTGTTGAGCACGTTTTCCGAACACCGCTTTGACCAACTAAAACGTCAACCCAAACGCAACAAAAATATTTTAGAAATTATATCTACAAACAGAACAGGCCTTTTCAATGTACATAGGTTAGTGATCATGATGTCGTCTTAACGACAATGACAACCAAAGTTCATAAATCGGTCAAGAAGAGTATCTGTGCTAGAAAGAGCAGATAAGCAATTGTTCCCATTCCACTTAAGAAATTAATAGACAGCGTCAGCGTTTACTTCCGGTACGGTGCACGCAGAGAAATAATGGCTAAAATTTGAATGCATTCCAAATAAATCGCTGGAGAAATAATTGCCGACAATTTGGATTAAGGATGGGAAAGACCCACCTTGGTTTAACAACAATATTCGAGAAATGTTGAGGAAGCAAAGGCATTTGTACTCTCAGTTCAAAAAAGGTCAAGAAAATTACATCAAACATAAATGACTGGCACGCGTCTTTAAAGAGAGCGATGCGGGAAGCATACAATCACTACCACCGACATACTTCAGCAAAAGATCTTTCCGAGAAATCTAAAAAAATTCTCGTTCTATGTAAAATTGGTAAGCTGATCAAAGGACTCTATCCATTCACTCGTTGATCATTCTGGGGTGGTGATAGAAGACACCAAAATGAAGGCAGAAGTTTTAAATTCAACATTTAGGAAATCATCAACACAGGAGGACCATGCAAACATAACTTCATTTGATGATCGCACGAACTCCCAAATGGAGAACATCGTAATAGGCATGGCTGATGTAGAGAAAAAGCTGAGAGAGTTAAAAACAAACAAGTCTCCAAGTGCACATGGGGTACCAATCCGGTTTTACAAAGATGCTCAGCGGCATTGGCCTCTTATTTAGCTTACATTTATCACGTATCTTTGTACCAGCGCAAAGTTCGAAGAGACTGGAAGGCGAAAGTAACTCCCCTGTATAAAAAAGACAAACGGACGGACTTACTAAATTACAGAACTCTAATTACTATTAACATCAGTTTTCTGAATAACTCTTGAACATATTCTCAATTATAATATAGTAAATTCTGACCATGCATCAGCACGGCTTTAGGAAGCATCGATCGTGTGAAAAAAAAGCTTGCCCTTTTCTTTCATGACACCATGCGAGCTGTGGATGTAGGGTAACCGCCAGACTGCGTATTTCTCGATTTTAGAAAGGCGTTTGACACGATAACGCACTACAGACTGCTAACGTTAGTACAAGCATATGGAATAAGTATCAAAATATGAGAGTGGCACGAAGAATACTTAAGTAATAGAACCCAGTACATTGACCCCCGATGGCGAGTGTTCATCGGAGACTAGGGTATTGTCGGAGGGGCCACAGGTAAGTGTGATAGGACCGCTATTCTTTTTATCTATACAAATTGTCTTCGGACAGAGTGGGTTTCAATATACGGCTGTTTGCTGATGATGCTGCGATGCATAAGAGGGTGTCGCCATTGAGTGAGTGTAGTAGGATGCAGGATTTCTCGGACAAAAAAAAAAAAAAAAAAAAAAAAAAAAAAGTTTGAAATGTTTGTATAGCTTATGGGACTTAACAACGGGGTCATCAGTCCCTAAACGTACAAACTACTTACGAACTAGCTAACACTAAGACGGCATAAATATCTATGCTCGAGGTAGGATTCGAACCCCCGACCGTAGTGGCCGTGCAGACCGTGAATGGCGCGCCAGAGTCCCCTCGACCACCGCGGCCGGCACTTGGACCCAATTTGTAGATGGCGTGGGAAATGATATATAGCTCTAAATGGAAAATAATAATAATAATGTTCGAATACAGCATTAGTAGCGTGCTGCTTCACAGAATCGCGTCGATTAAATATCTGGGCTTAACGCTAAACGCGATATGAAATGGAACTGGCATATAAGGACAGTCGTGGGGAAGGCTAATGGTCGACTTCGGTTTACTGAGAGAATTTTGGGGAGGTGTGATTCGTCTGTAAATGAGAGTACGTATAAAACGCTTGTGCGGCCCCGTCTTGAGTACTGCTCAAGTGTTTGGGATCCCCACCACATGGATTTAGAGAAGGACGAAGAGGCGGTTCAAAGAATGGCGGCTAGATTCGTTCAATGCGGGAGTGTCACTGAAATGCTTCGGGAACGCAAATGAGAGTCGATGGACGGAAATACAACGTTCTTTTCGAGAAACACTTTTAAAGGAATTTAGAAGGCTGGAATTTGAGGTGAACTGCATAACGATTCTACTGCCACCAACTTACATTTCACATAAAGACGCATTTTAGGGCTCGTACGGATGCATACAAGTATTCATTTTTTCCTCGTTCTATATGCGAGTGGAACAGAAGAGAAATAAATCTTGTATTGGTACTGAGTACCCTTCGCCACGCTCCCTTGGGTGAATTGTGGAGTATGTATGTACATGTAGATGTTTACCAAACGAAAAAAATGAGCAGTTGGGTTCATATATCGACATCATCTACATCTGAATGGATACCATGCAAATCACATTGGAGTGCATGGCAGAGGATTCATCTAAACACTTTTATGATATTTCTCTATAGTTTCACTCTCTAATAGCTCGCGGGAAAAAGGAACATTAATTCCTTCTGTTTTCGATCTGATTTATCTTATTTTATTGTGATGGTCATGTATTCCTATTAGTCTGAGATCCGACATAAGAAATATATACCGTCATCCGTTATTTAATTTTAATCAAGTATATATGGTAGAATGTGGAGATTGATATATCGCTAATAGGTTGGTGCGGATAATGTTGAACAATAAAATGTTTTATTAATTTTTGTCGATCAACTTCACCCATCGGTTAGTTATGAAAGACAAGCATAAAAATGATGTTCAAATGTTTGTATAGCTTATGGGACTTAACTACGGGGTCATCAGTCCCTAAACTTACAAACTACTTGTGAACTAGCTAATCCTAAGGACAGCACAAATATCCATGCCCGAGGGGGGATTCGGATCCTCGACCGTAGTGGCCGTGCAGAAGCGCCTCAGTTCCCTTGGCCACCGCGGCCGGCGTCAAGCATCAGCTGAGAGAATATATCCCAATGAACTGAAAAAATAATGGTTGCCTACTTTCACCTGTTGCCAACTATATGGTTTCCTAGTACGATTAGGTAAGTTAGAGTAGTTAATATTCCATCATACGTTATTTAATCGAATTACATTTCAAAAGAAAGCTTATTTTATTCCAAACCATCTGTAATAGGTTGCCTTATCAAAAAGTTTGCTAAATCCATGGTTGCCTAGATTTAAGGCGTTAACTTTTCTACGCAGTTGCGGTAATCGTGAGCCGAACTACTTCCCTCCGTCTCGGATCTAGAGAGTGTACACAGTTTGCGTTTCGGACTAACTGAGTGTTTCTGTTTGTTTTTAACAGTAATAAGAACAGTTTGAATAGTGAGATACCCAACAGAATATGGGGGATACACCCCATATAGACACTGTCATGTGACACAGGCATTGCGGCATGGTACGCTGACCCCACTATTGTGTATGACAGTAATTTTCCTGTGAATCACAGTGTCAGCCAGGCTGCCCATAACTTACAAAGCAACAAATATGTAATGCAGCAATCAGCTCAAATGTTCAAATGTTTGTAGAGTCTATGGGACTTAACTACGGGGTCATCAGTCCCCAAACTTACAAACTACTTATCAACTAGCTACAACTAAGGACGGCACAAATATCCATGCCCGAGGGGGGATTCGAAACCCCGACCGTAGTGGCCGTGCAGACCGTGACTGAAGCGCCTCAGTCCCCTCGGCCACCGCGGCCGGCGCAGCAATCAGCCCGACAATCATTTTCAGTGCAACACCAACTTGATCTATCACAGCACAACGAATATACAGAAACTGGAAACTATAAGCAGTGTCAACCACAACTTTATTTAGTTTTACCATTATTTCATTGACAAGATCGAAAAAATCCCCGGTTGAAATACATGCATTTTAAACGGAAAAAATTATTTCATAATTATGTATTGTCACTTATAAATGAATGTGTGTGCGAAAAAAAATGATATTGTTAACATTTACTTTATAGAAGATAATTTTAAAAAAAGAACTGTTAACGCTCGCATTGAAAATTTAACATCTTAACCTTTCGGTGGGCGCTGCGTGACAAACACACCGGAAAGGCTAAACTTACTTAATAATTTTTTTGCTACGAAACAATGGCCAGGTCTGATTTCAAACTTTGTGACACTCACTCTGTCTTCGATGAAGACTGTGTACTAGATTTCACGAAAGCAGGCTTAGTGGATGCTCAATAAACTAAAATTTGCGGTGCGTATGTCGGAGCACGCCCACTGAGGGGTTAAATCTAGGCAACCATGGATTTAGCAAACTTTTTGATAAGGCGACCTATTGCAGTTGGATTTGGAATAAAATAACCTTTCATTTGAAATGTAATCCGATGAAATAACGTATGAGGGTATTTTAACTACGCTTACTTACCTCTTCATACTAGGCAACCCTGTAGATGGCAACATGAGAAAGTAGTCAACCTTCATTTTTTTAAGTTCATTGGGGTATATTATCTCAGTTGATACTTGACTTTCATAAATAACAGATGGGGGAAGTTGATCGAAAAATTTAATGAAGCCTTTTATTGTTTAACATCATCGGCACCAGATTTAGCTAGGCAACATATTAGCGATATACCAATCTATAAATTATCTACCATATATACGGCATATATTTCTTATACCGGATCTCGGAGTATATGTAGGTGGGTGCTAGTATTATATGTTCGCATTCTGAAGAAAACGTTGCTGAAAGAAATTTCGCAAATAGATCTCGTCGCAACGAGTAACGCCTTTCTTTTAGTGATTTCCACCACAACTTGTGCATCCTATCCGTGACACTCTCTCCTCTATACCGCGATAATACAAAACGAGCTGCCCTTCTCTGAATTTTCTCTAAATCGTCTATCAGTCCCACTTAGTTTGGATCCAACAATGCGCAGAAATACTCAAAATTAGGACGCACAAGTATAGCGTAGGCAGTATCTTTAGTAGAACTATTGCATCTTCTAAGTGTCAATGAAATGTAATTTTTGGTTCACCTTCCCTACAATATTTTCTATGTGTTCTTCCCAATTTAAGTTGTTCGTAACTGTTACTCCTAGATATTTAGTTGAATTTACGGCCTCTAGGTTTGGCTGATTTACCGTGTAACTAAAGTTTAACCGATTTCATTTAGTGGTCATATGGATTACCTCATACTTACCATTATTAAGGGGCAATTGACAATTTTTGCATCATGCAGATATCTAAATCAATTTGCAGTTGCTTTTGATGTTCTGGTGACTTTACTAACCGATAAATGTCAGCATCATTCGCGAACAGTCTAAGAGAGCTACTCAGATTGTCTCCTAAATCGTTTATAAACATAAGGAACAGTAGAGGCCACATAACACATCCCTGGGGAACGCCAGATATCACTTCTGTTCTACTCGATGACTTACCGTCAATTAGAACGTAATGAACGTACTGAGTCCTTCCAGACAGGAAACCACAAATCGAATCGCACAACTGTGGCGATATTCCACAAGCAAGCAATTTGATCAGAAGGTGCTTGTGAGGTACAGTGTCAAAAGCCTTCCGGAAATCTAGAAATACAGAATCTATTTGACATCCCTTGTCGAAAGCACTCATCACATCATGTGAGTAGAGAGCTAGCTGTGTTTTACAAGAACGATATTTTCTAAATCCGTGTTGACTATGGGACAAGAGGTCGTTCTCTTCGAGGTAATTCATAATATTTTAGAAAAGTTTATGTTCTGACATCCTGCTGCAAATCGACGTCAATGAAATAGACCTGCAACTTTTCACTCTTTGTGTACCCAACGTTCGCTAAGCGAGCGGATGTATATGATAGTTAGGTATAGGGCTATAGCATCAGCTTACTCTGAAAGGAACCTAATTTGTATAGAGTCAGGACATGGAGATTTACTTTTGTTCAGTGATTTAAGTTGTTTTAATACTCTGGGGATGTTTACTTCTAAATTACGTATGGAAAGCTGTTCTTGATAGGAATTCTGCAGTACTTGCCGCGGTGGAGTAGCCGAGCGGTCTAAAGCGTCTCGCTGCAGAGCACGCGGTTGCTCGCCGTGGGGGTTCGAGTCCTCTTTGGGGCATGGGTGTGCGTGTTGTCCTTAGGTTAGTTTACCTAGGTTTAAGTAGTTCGTAAGCTACGGACTGATGACCACGCAGTTTGGTCCGATGGATTTACAAACATTTCATTTTCTGCAGTACTTGCTTCGTCTTCTCTAGTGAAGAAATATCGGAAAGCTGTGTTAAGCAGTTTTGCTTTAGCAGAGCTGTCTTCAATAGCGTCACCATTTCTATCGTGTAATGAAGATATTGATTATGTTTTGCGTAGTGACTGGGTAGTGCAGTGCAGCAACAACGTAACTTACACGAAGCTATGGATAGGAAGCTATAGGAAGGTTGAAAGCGTGACAGACACATAGGGAGGTGGCTGGAGCTATTGAACTGTCCCAAAGTGTAATATCCAGGACCTGGGCTCGATTTCAGAAAAACAAGAACAGTTAAAAAAAAAGGAAAGCAAATGTTGTCCACGGGTAACATCGCCAAGGAATGGCGTTATCCCCGGTTAAAAGCCCGTCGAAACAGGGTGCTGAATTAAACTCAGCTGAACGCACCCTCGAGGCATCAACAGGACGAGCAATATCAACACAAACAGTTCGAAATTTCCTCTACCCAAAGAGGCCTATGGTGCGTGTCCCATTAAAACCACGACTCTCTTAATCCCGCAAAAACTGGGCATAGGAACATCAGGACTGGAGTCGTAACAAATGGCGTTAACACCTGGGTCGAGACTTTCTTTAGTGCCGGGCAATCGTCGTACTCTCATCTGAAGATTTTACAAATAACTCTCAAGAGCTGATTGATAACATTCTACTATCCATGCCACACAGGTATGCAACTGTAATGGCCGTCCGAGATGATCACACACTACATTAGAGAGCTATGAGTATGATTTTTTACTATTATGGTAGCCTCTTGGTGGGTCACTGTAAGTAAATGCCAGGTAAACCTCAAGTAGAGAGCTGAGTCAGCAAAAAATCGTTCTGTATAATACACAAATTACAATTGTGCCAATATCTGAATAAAATACGTGTACTCAGCTGATCCCGTAATTGTTTGAGCTGTGTATTAATGATGCAAAACATCTTCTTATTAAAGTGATGTATAAACTTTAACCAATTCTATGACACTATTATCTCGCTGCTAATGCGCTGCCGCGGTGGAGTAGCCGAGCGGTCTAAGGCACTTCGCTGCGGAGCGCGCGGTTGCTCGCCGTGGAGGTTCGAGTCGTTCCTGGGACATGGGTGTGTGTGTTGTCCTTAGATTCGTTTACCTTAGTTTAAGTATTTTGTAAGCTACGGACTGATGACCACACAGTTTGGTCCCATAGAATTACAAATATTTTTGCTAATGCGCTAAGATCGCACAATTGCCGATAATGAACTGCATGTTTCCAGCTCGTTGCCCTGCCAGCACTCGACTACCGGTTGCTAGAGCCCGCGCTCAGTTGACAGTGACACACGAATGACTGCGTTGGCCACGCATTTTGGCGCCTAGCGAATTTACTGGCCCTCTACATCATTCGTTTGTTCACGTCTTTTGTAATTAAACAAACAATGCAAATAATTGAAAGATAGCTTGTTACTAATAGGTTAATAATAATAACGGAAAATCCCTTTTGAAATATAATTTCCTAAATATTTATAAAAGATTTTGGAAGGTTCGCCGCGCTAGGTCTCTTAGTATCTACCAGATCATAACCTCGCTATTTTGTGGAATTTCTTACTTGAATGGTAGTCACTGTTGTATCTACCAACCATCTATCACTCCACCTGTCATGCTTACTCTATACTTTATGTCAAATAAATTACGAAATTAAAATGAGACCTTCACGTGATGGCTCAAAATCCAGAAATGTCGCAACCGCACTGTCTCGAGTTACGCCTTAGAGGATAGCCAGTTTCATGATACGCTGCTAGATTCGCATTTCGCATCCTCTTCGCCGAATTATACCAAACGATTCTACATGCATTTCTTAAAGGTTTATGTCCAATTGAACATCCCTCAGGGGTTGTAATTCTCAAACAGTTCGCTTTCGATATTCGCTCCATTTTTCAAATCAAATGTTCAAATGTTTGTAGAGCTTATGGGACTTAACTACGTGGTCATCAGTCCCTAAACTTACAAACTACTTATGAACTAGATAAATATTCATGCCCGAGAGGGGGATTCGAACCCCCGACCGTAGTGGCCGCGCAGACCGTGACTGGAGCGTCGCAGACTGCTTGCCCACGGCAGCCGGCCTCCATTTCTCATTCGGTGTTTATCATGCAATATGATGTTGTGTTTCGATCGTTTCTTGGATGCAGAAAATTACCATCTCAAGAATACAAACATGCCACAGAAGTCTCATTTCTAATTCAAAATTTTGTAAATTTAAGGGACTTGGTGCTGTGGTTTCATTTCCTAGGTTTATAATCAAGCTAACTTATGCTAAGGACAACATACACACATATGCCCGACGAAGAACGCGATCCTCCGATTACGAGCGAACCTGCGCCCCGCAGCAAGGCGCCTTAGAGCGCTCGGCCATTCCACAGCGGCGCAGTTTCATCTCCGCACTTCCCAGACATCATTTTATGTCACCCTCGTGTGACAATTTCGTTAACACATGGTGACTCGTAATTATTAACCCAAAAGTGTGAAATGGCTCTTAGTAGACAGTCAACTTGCGAGCTTGCAATAAAGCGGAAGTTGTTACATTACAACCAGCAACATCCTACTGTAGTTTCTGAACAAGTATATAGCACCAATGTCATCGGGTGGCAGATTTCATCATTTTATTGTCTTCGAGTACTGTAGGGACAACTTTGTATTCAGCAGCGATTTATTTGTTGCGATTGGCTTAAGAAGAGCGTCGCAGTAATACGCTACTGGCTATTAAAATTGCTACACCAAGAAGAAATGCAGATGATAAACGGGTATTCATTGGACAAATATATTATACTAGAACTGACATGTGATTACATTTTCACGCAATTTGGGTACACAGATCCTGAGAAATCAGTACCCAGAACAACCACCTCTGGTCGTAATAACGGCCTTGATACGACTGGGCATTGAGTCAAACAGAGCTTGGATGGCGTGTACACGTACAGATGCCCATGCAGCTTCAAGACTATACCACAGTTCAGCAAAGGTAGTGACTGGCGTATTGTGACGAGCCAGTAGCTCGGCCACCACTGACCAGACTTTTTCAGTTGGTGAGAGATCTGGAGAATGTACTGGCCATGGCAGCAGTCGAACATTTACCGTATCCAGAAAGGCCCGCACAGAACATGCAACAAGCGGTCGTGCATTATCCTGCTGAAATGTAGGGTTTGGCAGTGATCAGATGAAGGGCAGAGCCACGGGTCGTAACACATCTGAAATGTAACGGCCACTGTTCAAAGTGCTGTCAATGGGAACAAGAGGTTACTGAGGCGTGTAACGAAATGCACCCCATACCATCATGCCGGGTCATACGCCAGTATGGCGATGACGAATACACACTTCCAATGTGCGTTCACCGTAATGTCGCCAAACACGGATGAGACCATCAGGATGCTGAAACAGAACCTGGATTCATCTGAAAAAATGACGTTTTGCCATTGGTGCACCCAGGTTCATCGTTATGTACACCAACGTAGGCGCTCCTGTCTGTGATGCAGCGTCAAGGGTAAGTGCAGCCATGGTCTCCGAGCTGATAGTCCATGCTGCTGCTAACGTCGTCGAACTGTTCGTGAAGATGGTTATTGTCTTTCAAACGTCCCTATCTGTTGACTCAGGGATCGAGACGTGGCTGTACGATCCGTTGCAGACATGCGGATAAGATGCCTGTCATCTTGACTGCTAGTGATATGAGGCCGTTGGGATCCAGCACGGTGTTCGCTTTTGCCCTCCTGAACCCACCGATTCCATATACTGCTAACAGTCATTGGATCGTGACCAACGCGAGCAGCAAAGTCGCTATACGATAAAGCGCAATCGTGATCGGCTACATGCCGACCTTTATCGAAGTCGGAAACGTGATGGTACGCATTTCTCCAAAACTGTTCAAATGTCTGTAAAACTATAGGACTAAACTGCGTGGTCATCAGTCCGTAGCTTACAAACTACTTAAACCTAGGTAAACTAACCTAAGCACAAACTCAAACACCCATGCCCCAGGGAGGACTCGAACCTCCACGGCGAACACCCGACTGGAGTGGCCGTGTAGAACGTGACTGGAGTTCCACAGACCGCTCGGCTACCGCTGACTGCGAGGTCGCCAAATATATTATTTTAAGAACTTTCGCTCTAGTTTTGACCGCAACCATTTTATGTTGATATATGAGACTTCTAAACATCTTGTGTTGATACACCACATAGTTTCCGTCAACACTCTGTCAATAACGTGCAAGAGTTCCTGTCCGGCGGCTTGGCTAAAACTGTAGAGTTATAGCTCACAGAACGTCACTGTCCAATCTCGCGACACCACTACAAATTCTTCCAGTGCCGCCTGACTTTATTACCTACAGCCGTATTATGAATTTTTTGAAAATGGTTAACTGTGTAGCTAATGATATATTTCCCTGTTTGAAGTAGAAATAAAATGAGTCGCCTGGAAATTGAAATTTTATATACAATTCTGTGGACAAAAGCACGCGCTAATTTCGCATTCATCTGGTGCTGGGGTTTCATGCAAGTGTGGGTTCCTCCCTCCCCCCCCCCCTCTCTCTCTCTTTGCGTATGTAGCTAGCGGATATGTATGTGTTTGCGTGTGTAGTCGTGCGTAAAGAGATGAGATAGCACTGAGAGCCCTCTTGTTTTGTATCGGGGTGTGTGTGTGTGTGTGAGAGAGAGAGAGAAAGAGGCAGGGATGAGGGGACCGGCTCGCACTCGTAATGCCATCAATAATGGTAATGTGGCTGCGCGCTCTTTAATGAAGATAATGCTATTTTTTCGGCAATGACAATGAAAACACAACAGAGGAAAAAATTAATTTTGTGAGAATGCGTTATGCAGTGTACGTCACAGGCGGACAGTGCTTGCCAGCGCCGTTTAAAATTCGTTTGGTTCTTATTTCAATTTGCTTGCGAAAATATCTCGTTAGAGCGGCGTGCAACGAATCGGCGACAAGTGGCCAGGCGCCTCGGATAGGAGCTTGGGCGGCGTGTTTTGGGTTTTGGGGTGGCGGGCCTGCGGTGGAGGGGGGTGGGGGGACCAATCAGCGGCGGCCGGCCATCGATTCGGGCAGGGGTGGCGGCGGCGCAGCTTCCGTGCCACCCGGGGCACCCGCTTTGCCCGCGCGAAGCGACGTCTGCCCGACCGCTCTGTGGCAGCGGTAGCCATAGCGGCACAGAGTACAGAGAAGCAACCCCCCTAAACTACTCTCCTACGCTGCCCTCGTAGTTCTGTAAAATGCTTGCAGGTATCAGACGGCTCCCTGGCTTAGTACCGGTAGACGACACTAGAGGCGCTTTCTGAGGATGCTTCTCGCACATAGATGGTAGCGTGGAGGGGAGGCTGAGGGGAGAGCTGCCACGAGGCCACGGCTGTGTCCGATGTGCCGGCGTTTGAGGGGAAGTGGTGGTGGGGGCAGCCGCTTCCTGCCGCCTGCTCTGCCCAGTTTGTGCCGTCATTAGTATTAGCTAGTTCATAAGTAGTTTGTAAGTTTAGGGACTGATGACCCCGTAGTTAAGTCCCAGGATGGCAATACGGAACGCCGTGCTGGATCCCAACGGCATCGTATTACTAGCAGTCGAGATGACAGGAATCTTATCTGCATAGCTGTAACGGATCGTGCAGCGACGTCTCGATGCCTGAGTCACCAGATGGGGACGTTTGCAAGAGAACAACCATCTGCACGAACAGTTCGACGACGTTTGCAGCAGCATGGACTATCAGGTCGGAGACTTTGGCTACGGTTACCCTTGACGCTGCATCACAGACAGGAGCGATGGTGTACGTAACGATGAACCTGGGTGCACGAATGGCAAAACATTTTTTTCGGATGAATCCAGGTTCTGTTTACAGCATCGTGATGGTCGCATCCCTGTTTGGTGACATCGCGGTGAACACAAATTGGAAGCGTGTATTCGTCATCGCCATACTGGCGTATCACACGGCATGATGGTATGAGGTGCCTCTGGTTACACGCCTCGGTCATCTCTTGTTCGCATCGACGGTACTTTAAACAGTGGTTGTTACAACTGATGCTTCTGACCGCAGTGCCATCATGGGACATCTTACGGAACTGCTAGAAACCCTCTCTCCCGGCACTCCTGAGCGTGTGACCGGGCCCTTACGGAGGTTTACCGTCTGTATATATTCGTGGTAGCGCCCACACTCGAACGCCGCTGCTCGCCCGCTGTCGTGGCAGCTAGGGTACCTAGATATAGAGGGCATGCGCATCCGCCATTTCTGTTCCTTCGCGTCGACGCGAGACGGCAACATAGGTCAATCGGTATACTTTCACCATGGTGTACGTACATCTACGAATCGTCCTAATTGTTCAGAAAATGGTTTTGTTTTTCCGCGGACACTGAAAGCCGTAGAGTATTGATAATAAACGGTCGTCATGAGAAAAAAATGAGGACTTCAAAACTATGCGAAGCGAATCATGTGTTCATATTGCCGCGAGACCCTACATTCCACGTGTGCCGGCCTGACGCAGGAGATAGCGTCACAGACTGCGGTGCTGAAGGTCTCGTTTCAATCCCGCCCACCGGCAAAAATTTATTTTTTTGTAATTAATACAAGGCGCGTCCAGAAAGTAAGTTCCTTTTAGTTATATAATACGAACGGATACAGAAAAGATATTGATTTTACAAAAATCTACAACTGTTAAACTACTTTTCTACATAGCTTCCGAATTTTTGTAGGCAATTGTCATACCATGGCACAAGGTTTTGTGTGCCTTTTTCATAGAATGTTGCCGCATTTGTATTCAACCATGTGGTAACATGTTCTTTCAGCTCGTCATCATCGTTGAAGTGTTGTACACCAAGGACAGATATTAGGTGTAAGAAGAGGATTACTGTCAAAAGATTTTTTTTTTCACGATAATGCCTGACCTCACACACCGAATGTGACCAAACAATTCTTACGGAAATTTCAATGGGACCTGTTTGATCATCCTCCATACAGATCCGGACCACATGTGGACATGTGTCCGGAAACGCTTGATTTCCATCTTAGAGCTCATTTTATTGCGTCTCTTCAAATCACATTAATCATGGACTCGAAACACACAGCAACAGAAAGTTCCAGCGTGACTTAAAACACTTTCTTACAGGAAATTCCGAAAGAACAGACGTCAACTTCTGATCCTACAGTTGTTATTCTTTCACTTTCAGAATATGATAGAATAACAACTGCAGGATCAGAAATTGACGTTTGTTATTTCGGAATAGACGCCACATGTAAATAAATCATTTGTAATTACGCAGAATTTCAACACATTGTAAACGGTATGTTTCAACACTTGCATTTTAGCAGAGCGTCCAACGCTACAACCTTTGTTGCCGACTTTTATCAATACATATATCGGCGATAACAAACAGTATGCCGGCTGCGGTGGCCGAGGTGCCTGAGGCGCTGCAGTCACGGTCAGCACGGCCACTACGGTCGGGGGTTCGAATCCCCCCTCGGGCATGGATATTTGTGCCGTCCTAGTTCGTAAGTAGTTCATAAGTAGTTTGTAAGTTTAGGGACTGATGACCCCGTAGTTAAGTCCCATAAGCTTAACAAACATTTGAACATTTGAACAAACAGTATCAACATGTAGACTATAACAATATTAATTACTTTGAATGCTGCGTACTGTTTTTACTAATTACAATGGCTCTAACTACTCGTACTTGTAAATCATGTTCGAAACTACTACGTTGTTAAAATTCACAAATTTCTGTGAGCCTACGTCATAGCTATGTTGTTGTTTACTGACAAAGTGCTTACCTCCAGATTGGATCGTTCTTATTCGCCTATTGGAGGCAATCGGTTTTTAATGACTTGATTAGGTGCTTTTTTGCCCTAAGCAACAACTAAAAACCTATTTCAACATTTACGTTGTTTCGTATTAACTTATCAAAACCACTAATTTTTAGCTTCATTTTGAAGACAACAATTTAAAAAAATAGATCGAATGGTTGGAAACGATCGAATTTGATAGCAATACCAACTATCTTCAATGATCAATTACTCTTATTCATAAATCTTTTTTACATCCTGGTTTATCATGGTAATGTAGTTTCATAGCTTATGCACTGAAAAAGCATTTTACTTAAATTTTTAAAAACATTCTTTAAAAAAAGCACAGACCTAAAATTGTAATCTCACCAGTTTTATCACATCACATTCGAAAAAGTAGAGTTATCACGAAGTTCTCCAATGCAAAAAAAGTTGCTCCGAATACACACCCAGGTGGGCAAATTCCAAATATGAAATGAACACTCTACTGCTGGCATTCGATAAACGCTCCAAAGGCAACCTAATAGCAAGTGGTAACAACAAAAGAAATTAAAATGAACTGAATACAGCTGCATCCCTGAATTCAATAAAAATTGTACACTTGTTATACAGCATTTTATTACAACTCATTTACACTGCTACCTCCTATGGAATTAATTTTCCTCTTGAAACACCCTTTATTAAAAAAGAACAGCGTCCGTCTACGCGAACTAGAATTGTTCGTTCGTACTTTAGTATGATTTGCTTAAGCATCTTCCCTGTGCCTCGTAGAAGATAGTAAGTGTTCTTCGAGCACATTTAGGAGGTTCCAACAACAGTTTCATGTAGAAATTGTAATTCCTGTAGGAATTGACGATTATCATTCTGAGACATCGGTTATCATGACAGATGAAATATGCAACTGTGATGGTGATCTGTTATTGTCAGCTGGACGTTGACGTCCGAGCCGGCCGCGGTGGCCGATGGGACTGAGGCGCTCCAGTCACGGTCTGCACGGCCACTACGGTCGGGGGTTCGAATCCCCCCTCGGGCATGGATATTTGTGGCGTCCTAGTTCGTAAGTAGTTCATAAGTATTTTGTAAGTTTAGGGACTGATACCCCGCAGTTAAGTCCCTTAAGCTTAACAAACATTTGAACATTTGATGAGCGCATCCACCAGCTGGACGATGTAGTGCAGTGTGGTGCTCCAAACTGTGCATCATCGACGAATGTCACAAGTGTACAATGAACGCTGCATGTCCCTTGCAAGAGTCAAGGCGTGTGTTGAGAAAACGTTTGCATTTGAAACCGCACAGATTGTCGCTTTTACAAGCAATTAAAGTCAGAGATAAGATTTCCCGGAAGAACTTTGCGGATATGTCAGACCGAATGGATGATGATGAACGCCGGCCGCGGCGGCCGAGGGGATTGCGGCGCGCCAGTCACGGTCTGCACGGCCGCTACGGCCGGGGCTTCGAATCCCCCGTCGGGCATGGATATTTGTGCCGTCCTTACTATTAGCTAGTTCATAAGTAGTTTTTAAGTTTAGGGACTGATGACCCCGTAGTTAAGTCCCATAAGCTCTACAAACATTTGAACATTTGATTTAATGATGAACATTTCGTGGACATCATAATCTTTTCTGATGAGTCAACTGTTCACTTAAGTGGCAAAGTTAACACACATAACTGTAGGATTTGGGGCAGTGAAAATCCACATGAAACATTGCAACATGCTCGTGATAGCTCTAAGGTGAACGTTTTCTGTGCGTTGAGCAAGAAGAAAATGTTCGGTCCTTTTTTTCCCAAGAACGAACCATCAACGGAATAGTGTACCTGGATATGTTGCAACAATTTTTGATACCACAGATCGATGAAGACGAAGAACGAAATGTTTACTTCATGCAAGTGGGTGCACCACCATACTATATTGAATGACGTCCGGGATTATCTCAGAGACCGTTTTCCAAGTAAATGGATTGGCCGTGCTGCGCCATGGCCTGCCCGTTTCCCCAGACCTGACACCGCTAGACTTTTACTTTTGGGGCTTAATCAAAGATATGGTGTACCTACCTCCTTTGCCAGTCTCTCTACCGGAACTTAGAGAAAGAATCAACGACACCGCAGAGTAAGTTACACCTGCAATGCTGATGAGTGTTTGGGAAGAAATCAGTTACCGATGGGATGTCTGCAGGATAACCAACGGAAGTGACATCGAACACTTTTAGTTTAAGGTAAAAACTTGATGTGTTTTCCTTTATAATAAATGAATATGAATTTTCAAACGCCCTAGTTGTAGACTCGAGCATAATAGTTCGCGATCGGGACTGCTCTCTTTAGCTCGCGGCTCTGCCGCCAACTAGTTCGTTCTTTTAGTTCGTCCGCTCCCAGTGACGGCTGAGCGGCGTGATCTGCGCATGCAGGTGGAGGGAGAAGTTCCCCCACCTAGCTGCTTCCTGCACTTGCTGCATGAGCCGCTAACGATATCACTCAAACAAACAAAAAACAGTTTGTGGATAATTTCTCGCGTTTAAGTTTAGAGTTATCTCTATATCTTGGCATTATGGAATTTATTAGTCAGATATTGCAGAGTGGAGAATACTTCAAGGCAGAAATTTTGTAGCACTGAACTATGTAATCTAGCAGGCAGACGCTAACCTCGAAATGGCTCTCATCAGCAGAAGGCAAACACGTGATTTTTAATTCTGTTCGCGACCTATCGCGCATATTTCAGTTCGCGACCGGTAGCTCTCCTTTTAGTTCGCAGCTCGGCCGCAAATTAGGTCGCTCTTTTTAGCCCGTCAACTCGTTTTGGCTTTTGCTACCGCTACTAAAACTAACAGCTGAGCTGCATCTCAGCTCGAAATGACGGCAACTGGCAAGAGGGAATCACGTGATTCTGCGCGCTCTCGCGTCCTCTCGCTGTTACCCGTCAGTCTTCGGAAAAGGAGCGGACGAAGTAAGAGATGAGGGATCTGCGAACTAGTTCGGGTAGTTCGCCTGTGGGAGCGCTCTTCCGAACTAGTTCGTTCGCCAACTACACAAGACTACTCGGTTGCAGTCAGCAAAAGATGGAAAACCTCCTATAGTAATTTTTTTTTTATTTTGACTGATTCTTCCGTCGCTTCTTGGTAAAACATAATCAAATAAATTAAAAAACACAATTTTGTGTGTGTTCTGCAAGTTTATTATTGTTTACTTAACTGGTTTTCGGCTTATTTGACCATCTTCAGAGTAATTATTGCTGTGTCAAACAGGTTACAATGTTTAGATATAGTATGGGAAGAGATGACAAATGACTCCTCTTAGATCGATATACATAGTATAACACTTCTTTGACATTGTGTTATTACAGATATCAACTTAAAAACTACTCAGTAATACAAGAATATACAATGTGTGAAGGAGAAAACAAGGAATAAATTTGAATATAACCTGGGAACTGAAATTACCTACTATTACAAATAAACTGATAATGCTGATAAATAAATATTTATAAGTGCCTTGTTAATAATTCTGCACTATAATTATAGATGGTGTTACATATAACAGTTGTAAGGCCTGGTTTGGAGTGGAATCAAGAACTTAGAATGAATAGTTGTAAGAGTACACCTGTCGCTGTATCTTAGTTTGATTTAACGTAATGTATATATTGTCTTAAATTTGTTTATTTCATGTATTTTTCATTTCATGTATGCTAGATATATTTCTTATGTAACGTCATTTTCTATATTGAATCATTTAGTGTAAACATGTACTATATGTGTAAACCCACATGAATACACGGACATTCTTATGCTGTAAGTTAGCAATGCGCCAGAGAAAATGTTGAACCTGTTGTAAAGACTGTCTTTGGTACAGAAGTAGTAGCTGTGAGTGTCGCGCTGCTGAAGCAGTAAACACGTAAAAGTTTTTGTTGATGGTGCAGAGGCACGGTAGGCGCAGTATGGCGCGAGTTTAAAGCAATCGTAATAAGGCTGAGAGTCGTACTGTTTAATGTATTGAACGAAGTGCAAAATAAGTTAATTTATACTCGATCAGTGTAATCTTTTTCCATGTGCACAAGAAAAGTAATTGTTTGGTATCAAGTCTATTGTCACCGAGTGTAATCGTTGTTGTAGTAAGAGTACCTATTGTAATCATATCTGTCTTGTTTGGACTTCACGACGAAGACGACGAAAGCAGATGAGTACTTTTGTAACATTTTATTTTGTATGCATGTAAATGTAGTATCAACACAATCAGAACTTTGGTTCAATTACATATGACTTATTTTGAAACCAGTCTTAATTTTTTAAGCAGTTGTAGTCACCCCATTATCACCATTATTAGATTATGTTGATTATGCAAGCCTGTACATTGACCAACAAGTTCAATCAGTTTTAAAGAAATTGCTAGACGAGTTCAAGAATTGCTATACGTGTTACAACCACAGAGACTAGTAATTAAAGTGCAAAAGAGTTTGCAAGTAAAGTAAAGTTGCTTTCAATTATGTAGAAAGTAACCAGGCTAACAGTAGTCAAAGTATTATAGTTGATTAACCAGACTTGACTGAAGTAAATTTTTTATGAAATACGTTAAATGCCAAACTCTGCTCAGCCAGTTACACGCGTACGCTACCCAGGCCCTGGAACCAATAAAAAAATAATAGTTTACGTAAAGTTTTTATAAGGAAGTTGAATGCTTTAAACAATATTATTAAAATAATTGGGAACTTTAACTGTAGTATTTGTGAAGCTCATTGCACCACGCAGTTTCACAGTACTCAGCTATTATCATTGCAATCAGAGTCTATCAGCTATTACGATTTTGATTATAACACGAACACGCCATCACCACTACATGAATTCTGACACATTTATTAGTGAAGTTGTGCAGTTCGTGAATCGTAAGAGGTACTAGTTGGAGGCTGTAGTAAATGCTAAGTCAGATAGGGCCAAGCTTAATTAATTACCACAGTGACTGTTTCAAGTTAATTAATATCTTTTTTTAATTGAAAATTTTAACTTTCACTGCGAAAGTGTTGTTGCGACCCATTAGTTGTGATTTGCTGCAACATTAAATAACGAAATTATTATTACTAGCGTATATTATTACGCATCCTGAATTTTGAAAATTTTTTGACGACCTCCAACAGGCAATTTTCTTACATAGCTACTGCATTAGATTAAACTAAACAAATCTGTCTACTGAAATTAATATTCTAAAAAATTCAGGTAGATGAAAATGAATATTATGTTGTAAGCTACACTGGGGACCGAATTTTCAAAACTTAAAAATAATTCGTAATAAATAAATACACGGGAGTTTGGGACTGTGGGGGTAAACAAGGAATCCAGTTTTTTGAATTCATATTGAAAATGTGATTGTCTGACTTTGATCTATTAGTTATAAAAATAAATAAAATGCTAGGTCTACATTTAAGGTTTTCTGGTTTTTTGTAATGGAGGAATGGAACAGCCAGTTTAAGTTTATGTTTTGACTAGCTTAAACCCGCGGCTCCGCTCGCGTGTTGGTTGATTATCTATTTATCAGGGACGTAATTAGTGTAGATCCAATCACAGGTAAAAATGCACTCGTTTCGAAGAATCCGATCACGAAATTCAACAATAATGATTGTAATTATATCACAGATCGATCACTTGATGTAATACGCGAAACGTTAAATCGATTTTTTTAAAGAGATGTATTAAAAGAAATGTCATTTTTACTGCTTTATTTATTTATTCTTATATTTCCTTATTCGTACGCTTATCCTTACAAAGAAAGAGCTGAAGACATTGTAGCACACATAGACCAAATATATGGTCTGTGGTATCACGTTTCCCTGTATGTAACCTTCTAGCTGTAGAGTCGCAAACGTCATCGTTGGTCTTCAGTCCGCTTTTTAAATAATTTTACGACTTTCAACCACCATATCTTCCACCCCCTTATAGCTAACGGCATGGAACTGGTATGATGTACAACTGGAGACTTCGGACAACAATGACACACAGACCATTCGTTTGCGTTATGTAGTTTTCGCTGCAGAGCGAAATATTCACACACACACACATGTAGAATTTTATATACACCGATAACTTTCCATTCCAATATATTCCACCCTTTTATCATTATCAACCCTCAAGCAACAATGCAACCAATAAAACAATTTTCAAAGAGTAACTAAAATTTTCAAAGAGTAATTCTTGTTCCTCATTTCACGTTATATTCTTCAAATTGCTAAATATCTATCAGATGGCTATAAAACCGTGGTTAAAACCTTCATCAGGTATACATTAGTAACGGTACAAATATTTAAGTCTCTGCGTCTTGTCGTTCGGACGTGATAAGCGTACACCGAACAGACATTCACATTAATATATATCGTTGCAGTTGGCCGGAACACACAACGTTTCATATGTTAACTGCAGCGTACCGCCTGCCATCTGTTGAGTGCATTTGCTACTACTTTCGTTGCAGTTTATGTACGCTATTTATACGTGACAGTTCGCGCTTTCTACACAAAATAGGGTTGGTATCTAGATCCCATTCTTCACAAAACGTCAATGTTTTTTCTTGCCATGGTACTTAGAGCATATTTCATTTAAAGTCTTCAATTTATATACATACTTCATTTGTTACAAAAAATGAAAATGGATGCGGCATAAACGGCAACATTCAGATTTCTTGTGTATGTAATTATATATCAGTTAAGCCGTTTTGGCAGTATCCCAGAATATTTTTGTATATTCGAAAGTAAAAAAGATAACAATAACAAAGAAAAAAAAAGTCACTATAGCAGGACACGAACTATTGCTAAAAAAACGGATGTTTATAACATAACGCGTTAACCCTCGCGGGTTTATTGTGTTGTTGTTGTGGTTTTCAGTCCAGAGACTGGTTTGATGCAGCTCTCCACCCTACTCTATCCTGAGCAAGCCTTTTCATCTCCTCATAAGAACGACAACCCACATCCACTTGAATCTGCTTACTATACGCGTCTCTTGGTCTCCCTCTGCGATTTTTACCCCACACACTTCCCTCCAACGCTAAATTCACAATTCCTTGATGTCTAAGAATGTGTCCTACCAGTCTATCCCTTCTTTTAGTCAAGGTATGCCAGAAATTCCTTTTCTCCCCAATTCGGTTCAGTACCTCCTCATTAGTTACGCGATCCACCCACCTAATCTTAAATATTCTTCTGTAGCACCACATTTCGAAAGCCTCTATCCTCTTTCTGTCCACACTGCTTATCGTCCATGTTTCACTCCCATACAAGGCAACACTCCATACAAATGCCTTCAGAAAGGACTGCCTTAGGCTTAAATCAATATTCGATGTTAACAAATTTCTCTTTTTCAAGAACGCTTTTCTACCCATTGCCATTCTGCATTTTATATCCTCTGTACTGCGACCATCATTTGTTATTTTACTGCCCAAGTAACAAAACTCATCTACCTCATTTATTGTTTCGTTACCTAATCTAATTCCTTCAGCATCACCTGATTTTCTCACACTGCACTCCATTACCCTAGTTTTACTCTTGTTAATGTTCATCTTATATGCACCTTTCAGCACACTGTCCATTCCGTTCAATTGCTCTTCCAGGTCCTTTGCTGTATCTGACAGAATTACTATGTCGTCGCCAAGACGCAATGTTTTTAATTCTTCACCCTGAACTTTAATTCCTTCTCCAAATTTCTCCTTCCTTTCCTTTATAGCTTGCTCAATGTACAAATTGAACAACATTGGGGAAAGGCTACAACCCTGTCTTACTCCCTTTCCAACCACTGCATCCCTTTCATGCCCTTCAACTCTGACAACCGCTGTCTGGTTTTTGTACAAGTTGTAAATAACCTTACGCTCCCTATACTTTACTCCTTCTTGCTTCAGAACTTGAAAGAGTTTATTCCAATTAACATTGTCAAAAGCCTTCTCCAAATCTACAAAAGCTAGAAATGTAGATTTGCCTTTTCTTAATCTATCTTCTAGGATAAGCCGTAAAGTGAGTATTGCCTCCCGCGTTCCTACATTTCTCCTGAACCCAAACTGATCTTCCCCGAGGTCGGCTTCTATCAGCTTTTCCATCCTTCTGTATATAATTCGTGTTAATATTTTGCAACCATGACTTATTAAACTGATGGTTCTGTAGTTTTCACACCTGTCTGCACCCGCTTTCTTTGGAATGGGGATTATAACATTTTTCTTAAAGTCTGAGGGTACTTCACCTGTCTCATACATCTTACACACAAGGTGAAATAATTTTGTCATGGCTGGTTCTCCCAGAGACTTCAGTAGCTCTGACGGGATATCATCTACTCCACGGGCCTTGTTTCGGCTTAGGTCTTTCAGGGCTCTGTCAAATTCTTCTCTCAGTACAGTATCTCCTATGTCATCATCATCTACATCCTCTTCCCTTCCTACAATAGTGTCTCGAAGTTCATTTCGTTTGTACAGCCCCTCTATATACTCTTTCCACCTTTCAGCTTTCCCTTCTTTGCTGAGAACTGGTTTTCCATCAGTGTCCTTGATATTCATAGAGCTGTTTTTCTTATCGCCAAATGTTTCTTTTATTTCCCGGTAGGCTGTATCTATTTTTCCCCTGTTTATACACTCTACTACATCCTTGCATTTTATTATTATTATTATTATTTACAAAGTGAAGCCTTTATTATAATCATGAAATCAAATGAAGTCCAGTGCCCTATCTGGAAGAAATTTGTCAACCAATACATAATGGAAAAATAACTGTATAAATGATGCCACTTCCGGCATGCTGCATCATTTGTGGCATTTTCGAACTTAAAGGTATATAACGTAAAATAAACTGGGGCCTCCTCTGTTAGTGTAGCACCATCCGGTCGGTGTTCTTGGGTGATCTTCTCGAACTTATTAAGTCTGATCCGTTCAATTGGTCGGTATCTTCATTAAACTATCACTATCATCTTCTCGTACCCAGTACACCCCAGCCAGGTGGCGGGTCAGTAAACACTACCTCTGAAAAATTTGCGTAACTTTCCTTGTATTTACCAAGTCGTCGTAGCTTCGTGTGTCCATCCTGTAAATAGTGCCAATAGTCCAGTTTGTTCGTGTTTGCATAATGATATATGTAATGTACCGTCATGCCCGTTACCCACACCACCGCATTCGTCTTCTGACGTGGGAAATATGTTTTATCTGGGTAAAATACTATGTCCGTTGAGATTTCTGACTGTACTGTGTGTATCATGAACGCTATGATCTTCCGTGCCAGATTCCACACTCCCAGCGCTGTGCCGCAGACCAACCGATGGTCGTCCGTGTCCAGCGTGTCGCATCGTAGACATACGGGCGTGTCTGTCATGTGGATAGCATACTGTCTCTCCTTCTTAGGGTACTTTCGGTTAACCACCATGTACCACGTTGACCTGGCCGATGTGGGGAGGTGGGGGTGGTGCACTGTGCGCCGGGGTTGGAACACTTGCGCGGAGTGACACTTGCGCGGAACCCGGGGCCCTCGGGGCGGCTAATCGCTTTTCCTGGGCACAGGCACACCAAGAAGTCTAGCACTGCTGTTAAGTTTCCACACTGTCAACACGAAACTCAGTGAAATTGCACAACTCTTTGCAAGCTGAAGAGCAATATAGTAACTTGTTCTAACTACATATTAATCCGTTGAGTGTTCCTCCTGTAAACAAAAAGGTATTTTAATAGTGATAATGTTTGGAGAGTTAGTCTCTGCGACTACAAGACTATGACTTTCCACTGTCATACCTCCTAAAAGCATATTATTCAGAACACTAAGCATATCAAGACACCTGCGCAAGCAATAAATATATTAGGCATCCTGCACAGATACGTTGATGTAATTGACCGCTATATAGTTAACCCCACTATCACGCAACTTCCATCTCTTTAAAAATAGCTACTATGCTTTTTAATAGGAGATGCAACCTTAAACCTTCAATTAAAAAACGTTAATAAGAAGTCAATGAGTATTTTACATACTTAAAGCGTTTATTCGTAGACCCCAAAACGATTTGACTGTATTCGAATTACAAATACATCTATGAAATATATGAAATACTGAATGTGTAATGGAATGTCACACACCGAAAAATGCTAAAGATAAATTCTATTTTCCATCACCGTCATATAGAACCATTTTTACTCCGAACTTGGCATAAAGAAACACAGAGAAACAAGTTGAAAGACTTCCAGGAAAAATGAAGCGAAATTGGCAGCCAATAGTTGGTTATAAATTACATTGCCTGTTAACTGTGTAAATATAAATTACGGAATACGCGGCACTACTGTTCGGTACAGTCAAAAAGGTCTAAGGTAATAGGCAGTGGTTTACAATCAGATATCCGTATCAGTCTCCTCCTCAAGATGTCTGTGTGAAGATTTATATTCAGAACATTCAAGAAAAAGGCTACTGTGATATTGAAACTACAAGAAGCAGCTCATTTACTCAGGAAGGGAAAACGGTATGGTGCCCGTAAATTTGAATGGCTGGATCTCTTGTACTAACATTTAATTTTTGATAAAATGTTAGCCGGCCGCGGTGGCCGAGGGGACTGGGGGCTCCGGTCGCGGTCTGCGCGGCCACTGCGGTCGGGGGTTCGAATCCCCCCTCGGGCATGGATGTTTGTGCCGTCCTGGTTCGTAAGTTGTTCATAAGTAGTTTGTAAGTTTAGGGACTGATGACCCCGTAGTTAAGTCCCATAGACTATACAAACATTTGACTATTTGATAAAATGTTAAAATCCAATATACCAGAATTTTGTTTTTCTAAACTCAGTGCCAACTTTTTTTGTCGAAATTTTTGTAGGAAGTAGTCTTGACGTGATTTCATACTTCTATGCATTAATATTATCAAACATGTAATTTGTGTCACAAATTGCGCGGCCGGTCCTGTCGGAGGTTCGAGTCCTTCCTCGGACATAGGTATGTTTGTTTGTACTTTGCCTAAATTATTTTAAGTAAGATTAAGTAGTGTGTAAGTCTAGCGACCAATGATCTGAGTAGTTTGGCCGCATCAGACTGCACATATACACGTAATTTATTTATTTCATAACCACATTTAAGTACTAATAATTAAAGAAACTTAATAGAGAAATTTCAAGTAAACACTGAAAACAAATGATTGATATTTCTCATAAGATGAATGCACACAACCGTTGACTTATGTCTTGTGAATGTACCTACAAATTCTGCCATAAGAAAATTGTAGTGTGAGTCCCAAATACGTTTTTTCTGTAATAACATTAAAAACATCTTAAAAATTCAGAACTCGAAAATCAGTCAAGTTTTGGACTTGAAGCGTTTTGTGTTGCTACATCTTTACATAGTAGATACGATTTTATAATTTGGTTGTTATCCACAAAGTAGACGAAACGTTAAATTTTTTGGTGTAATCTTCGCCGTGTAGACTGTATGTTGTAGACGTCTACGTCGAACCTAATCATACCTCTGAGGAGAGAGCTTTGATTGCACTTCTCCTGCGTTTCCAGTCGGCTGTGCTGTGCTACGTAACGACATCGTGCCGTTCCACTTTACCGAGAGCTATATATGTATTGGTGTGAAGTCTGTTCTTTCGAAATAAGACAACACACCAATATATGGATCATTTAGACGCAAAGATTCTGGGTTCTGTTAGACCTCGTGTGTAAACAAAATGTTCAAATGTTTGTATAGTCTATGGGACTTAACTACGGGGTCATCAGTCCCTAAACTTACAAACTACTTATGAACTACTTACGAACTCGGACGGCACAAATATCCATGCCCGAGGGGGGATTCGAACCCCAGACCGTAGTGGCCGTGCAGACCGTGACTGGAGCGCCTTTGTCTCCTCGGCCACCGAGGCCGGCGTGTGTAAACAAAGGTTATGAGTGCCACTGGAAAAATGCATAAGTAACCCCTGTTGTTTGAGACTTGAAGATGACCTGAAATTAGACGAAATCGATATCTCATAATAAACATAAGGTGTAGCTGTCTATATTTCATAATGCTATTCCTAATATATTTAAAAGCTGCTCAAAACCCCCTAAAAAACTTTTATAATGAGATTGTATATAATTCCACGATCAAATTGTGTTTTAGTTATTTGTAGTAATACACCCAAAGATCTGCCCTTGCTTTTAGTGCCTTGATCAGCTGTTTATTTTTAGAGGTATTACTAGGGACAGGAAAAATTCGCATTTGCGATAAATGCGAATATAAATGCGAATTCTGACTCAAAATGCAGTAAATCCGAAATTGTAGTTAGCAACGGTTGCTCTCAATTCCGATGTCATCACATTCCTCATCACATGGTGCTGTATTGTAAATCGAGTGATATTTGTATGACGTGTTATCTCCCTGTTGAATGAGGCTGTGATATCTCCGGGCGGTTACTACTGCTCCACCTCGCTCGGTGGGCCTTTCCCTGAATACGGCACAGGTAGCGGCTGGAGGGCGAGGATTAGGGGTGGTGTATCCCTACTTCTGTAACACCCTGTTCACTACCTGCAGCGTCCGGGTCTCCGCGCTAGTGTCTACACATTCCCTTTCCGCGCAAGTGTCACTCCCCGCAAGTGTCACAAACTCCTGTGCGCCACACAACATTCCAGTTAATCGCAGGGTACCTCCGTTCCATCTTATTCCGTTTCATGCGTCTTACAAGCAGTCTATACACATCTTTGGAAGTCGGTGATCGGGTAGTTGGTAAATCTGCTCGCACATAACTGTGTTCCACGAAGAACTTTCGGATGTGTGATAATGGAGGCGTAATATGCCCAACACTAACCGGTGGAAGAAGCGATGGTGGTGCTAGTTCTTTTATTATCGCACCCGTTAGGGAGTAGTTCCTGTTACGCCACAGTTTGCACATGGTGTTAATATACATTGCCCCAGCCTTTTCGTAGACATTGACTAGGCCAACGCCACCTTCCCGCGTCGGGAGCGTGAGCGACTCGTATTGCACCTTAAAGAGCTGTCCCATGCTCACGTAGTATCCAAAGGCTGCTTGTATCCTCGTGGCCATCGTACGTGGCAAAGTGAAAAGGTGTGCCACATGGCAAATCTTGGGTGCGAGGTGGAAGTTGACCAGTGTTACTCTCTACAGCATATCCATCGAGCGCAGGGCGTTGAGTCGTACTGATGTGCGTAGTTGGCACAACAGCTTACGGTAGTTGTCTGCTGTTGTTCGTGCCGTCTCCGTATGGAAAGTGATACCCAAACATCGTAGGGTTTGCACCACAGGTAAGGGTCCTTCAGTTCCTGGTTCGAGTCCTCGGCCTACATTCATGAATTGCGATTTTCGAAAGTTAACAACGCTACCAGCTGCCTCCCCGTATTTCTGTAGCCAATCCATTGCTGTGCGTGTCTCCTCTGCTGTCTTCACTAGAAGCACTACATCATCAGCATATGCTCTACATTTGAAGGACTGATTCCGTAAAGTGATACCTGTGAGTCGTTGGCGCAATCCTGCAAGACATGGCTCTAGTGCGATGGTATACAAGATGATGGACAACGGACACTCCTGTCTGACTGATCGTAAAATCTGGAAATGTTCTGTTCTCCCTCCATTAATCAACACCGCTGACCGGGCACCATGCAACAACTTCATCACCATAGTGGTAAAAGTAGGCGGAACACCAATCCTGAGCATCACTGCCTTGAGGTAGGTGTGATCCACTCTATCAAAGGCATGGTCAAAATCGATGCCTATCAATGCTCCACGTAGACGACACGCCTTGGCAAGGCAGATAACATCACGATAGTCTCCCAAGGCCGTATGTATATTGCTTGTACCTCCGAGACATGTCTGATCCCTGTTTATTCGGTCCTTTAGCAATGTTTTTAAGCGACATCCTATTATATGCATAAGGATCTTGTAGTCGCTATTTAGGAGGGTCAAAGGCCGATAATCGCACGGTCGCTTGCCTCCCCGTGGTTTCCGAATTGGAATCACCAACCCTTCTGTGAATTCAGTGGGGACTGGTAACTCCTGCGCGATTATCTCGTTAAACATACTTAACCACATCGGTGCCATAATAGTGACAAACGTGCGATAGAATTCCAATGGGAAACCGTCTGGACCCGGGTATTTGTTCGGAGCTCCTCGATGGATGGCCTCCACCATCTTCTCTTCCGTTATTGCTTGTAGGATGTCTGCTTCCGAGTTCGCGTATGTCATGCCTGGGATCTCATTTAGGACGGTCTCCATTGCCTCCTGTTCCACCTCGTCGGCCCCATAAAATCTGGTGAAATGGTCCTGGAACGCCTGGGCTATGTCTTTCTGTGCTGTATATTTCCCGCCGTCGTCGAGTTCAACCTTGTGAATTAATCCCCGACGTCTACATTGTCTCTCCCGTATGACATAGCGCATGGAGGGCTGTTCATTGTGGAGTCCATCCTGCACCCTCGCACGTATCATTGTACCTGCCATTCTGGATGTTGTGAGTTGTATTAGTTTTGCCTTGACATGGTGTACGGCTGTTTGGCGTTCTGGTGACGGAGGTTGGGAATAGAGTTCCCGGAGGGTCGTATAATAAAATTCAGAGGTCATGCGCTGCCAACGAGAAGCCTTCTTCCCATAAAAAATAAATGTTCTTCTTAAGGCTGGTTTCACGCACGTGACCCACCAATGGAGAACATAACCGTATGCATTTCTGCGCCTTAGGCAATTTTGCCATGTTTCCTCTACCATACGTCGACATTCTGCGTCGTGAAGATGAGAAACATTCAACTTCCAATTACTCCTTCGCCTCCATACCTTTTGCCGGGCGAGGGTGAACGCTGTCGTGGTCGGTGAACGCTGTAGGCCAAATTTCCGCATCCACTGTCGACGCCATCAGTCTTCTTGAAAGATAAATCCTATCCAATCTGCTCGCCGAGTGTCTGGTGATGTACGTGTATCCCTGTTGTCCAGGATGTTTGAGGTCCCACGTATCAATTAATTGCATCCCGTTGACCAGCGCTCTGAGTTCTTGACATGTCGTGTAGTTAGGATGTTGGTCCTTCCTGTCTAGTACACAGTTGAAGTCTCCCCCTATGATACAAGCCTCGTATGTGCCCCTGAACAATGGGGTCACCTCTTGGGCGTAAAATTCCTGGCATTCCCTCCTCTTATCGCTGCCTGATGGTGCATAAATATTGATCAGTCGTACGCCTCCTATGGTGACGGCTGTTCCGCGTGCTGTGGGCAGATACTCTATGTCCCTTCTTTGAGTAATATTGCCGTTCCGATGCCTCTCTCGTCGCACGGTGGGCAGTAAATGTCGTATCCATAGAAGTCCTGGGTGTGAAGGACTCGTACTTCCTGCAGCAGCGTTATGTCTATATCCGCCGCCTTGAGCATGTCACTGAGCATCTTCATCTTGACGGGCGTTTTTATGCCACTGATGTTAATGGACCCTATCCGGTACGCCTGTTGCATGGCATGTATCAGAGAGGAGTCACAGTCTGACAGTTAACACCTCCTATCCTCCTTGTGCCCCATCCCAGTCCCCCATCGCCCTCACTTGCTGTCATACGTCAGTCGAAATGGCCGCCCGGACTCATTCCGCCGGGTTGCTTGTCCGCTACTCCTTCGTTCTCGTCTGCGTACTGAGTCGCCTCTGTTGCCCAGTCCAAATGCGTTCTTTCGGCGCCATGTTCTGTTGTCCGGTTGACGTTCTCAACAGTCAAAGATCCTTTATCTGTTTCCACCTCGTCTTGTGTCACGTCGTTCCTCTGAACACTGGTCGCCGCCCCACTTCTCTCTTCGCTCGGTATTTCTTCCGCGGCCGTTGTTTGTTGCTCCTTGCTGTGGGTCACCTCGTCATTGGTCTCTGATTCCTTGCTGACTTTATCGGACGAAAGGCGGCGTTTCCTCCGCCGTTTTGGCGCTCGCTGCTTCCGTTGTCTGACCTCCGAATCTGAGGTCAGTACAGCCTCCTGATCGTCGTTTTTCAAGTCCACGTCCTGCTCCTTCGCACTGTCAACTTCCATTTCCGCCGCGTCCTGCAAGGTCTATGGCGAAGTCATAACGTCCTGCGACCGCCGTTCATGATCCATCTCCGCCTCTTCTGGCTTTGATTCGTTATATTGGTCTTCCGACGTTACACGTTGTTTCGGTTCTCGTGTGGTTCTCGTATCCCCGCGAAAGGCCGCAGCATACGTCAATGGGAGCACCGTCGCATGCTCCTGTTGTTGTGGATCATCACGTGGCAGTTGTAATAGCCTTCTTTGCGTACACTCAGACCTCACGTGTCCCTCCTTTCCACACCCCGAGCAAGTTCTCGGTTGTCCGTCGTAAATGACGATTGCCCTACAGCCACCGATATACAGGTATGACGGAACGTGTTTGCGTAATTCAGTCTTTACCTGTCTTACGCCGTTCAGGACACGATATGTTGCAAAAGTCGCCCATTTCTCGGCTTCATGTGATATAACCGTGCCGTACTGGCTCAAAGCCTCTGTCACCAGTTTTTCAGGCAATTCGAACGGTAGCTCGAAGACGCGGATTGTTCTTAATCCCATTCCGGCGTGATCCACTGTAACCGTTCCGACATTGCCGTCTGTATGGCAAAAACGGAGACCCTGTTGGTGTCGTTGTAATATTCTATCACATGCCGCTTCATCAGTGAGCTTGCAGTAAACGACGCTACTGACTAGGGACAAGTGTATTCCTACCAGAACGTCCGGCTCGATTTTTACCTCATCTCGTAGAAAGCGTTCTATTTCGTAGGCCTTTGGTCGTGCAAAGTCGTTATTGAAAGTGAATCGCAGTGTCGATTTACGGTATGAAAAAGCCATAGTTCGATCTGTGCACTACTAAATTACACCGCTACGCACTCCGCGTAATAAAACTCGCGCGCTGCGCCTGTGGCCGGGACGTAAACAACGCCCGAGCCGGTGCACGGCCGAAGCCCAACTGCGGCTAAACATGACATACCTTAGAGAACACTTCTGCTGTTGTATTAGAAGCTTGCCGCGGTGGAGTAGCCGAGCGGTCTAAAGCGTCTCGCTGCGGAGCACGCGGTTGCTCGCCGTGGAGGTTCGAGTCCTCCCTGGGGCATGGGTGTGTGTGTGTGTGTTGTCCTTAGGTTAGTTTACCTAGATTTAAGTAGTTTGTAAGCTACGGACAGATGACCACGCAGTTTGGTCCGATAGATATACAAACATCTATTAGAAGCTTCTTACAACCGTTACGTATTTCTATGGATATATTTCAAATAAGTTACTTGTAAGAAACATTTTGAAAAGTAGCCTATTTCCTAATCCAAGACATAAGAAATCTCTATATGAACTTTCATCTAAATCAGTGCTGTAGTTTTAGCGTGATGCGGTAACAAACATACAAAGTTTTCGCATTTATAATATGTATAGGATTGACTCAGTTTATGTTTTCTTGAACCTCGTGGCCCCTCTTCCAGAAACGATTGCCAGCCTCGGCAGGGATGGCCCCGGCGCCCGCGGGGGCGTCGGACACCTGCGGTGGCGTGCCGGGCGCCGTTAGCCGCCGCCATGAATCAGGCGACTTATCTGCGCCATTGTCACCCAAATTATCGCATTGGCCGCCGCGTCGGCCATTAGCGTGTCACCGGTGAGAGATGTGGCGGATACAAAGCGCCACAATAATATCTGCTATCTGCCGGCGCCCTATTAAAACTGCAATTATGCTTAATAACCATCGGCAGCGTACACGGCAGCACGCAGCCAGCAGCCAGCACGTGGGCCGTGCGCCGGGCAGACCGCTTCCGCGCGGGTATCCAACGATCCATCCGGCCCGCCCCCACCACGCGACGCGGGGCGCGGGGAGCCCCCGTCAGCAGGAGGGTTGCGCAAACATACCGGCATTTAAACATCGCATTCACTGCAGAAAGGACATAGAGCAGCAGCAGAGAGAATTGAAAGATGATACATAACCCAATACCAATAAACTAATTGGCTCCTAATGTTCTACAATTTCTTTGTTATTACATTACTATTTATACTTTACAGTCTGGCTATTCTATTTATTTCTACATGTTTTACTATATTTGCAACTCTGTTTACTGTTGTTTATGTCTTTTATGCTATGTTTGTGTTTGTGTTTGGTGCGCTGTATTTGATTGTTCTGTGTGTGATCGTGTGTTCTCCCGTTTGCAGTGTTACAGGTGTGCCAGATGTTTACAAACCTACTTGTCTGTTGGCCGTTGTCTGTTGAACTAATTCCAGCTGACGTGCCCCTGGCACAGGGCTGGCCCTTTGCACTTCTTTAACTGGGAGTGTGTATGTGTGCGTGTGTTTTGTGTGTGAACTATTTCTATTTACTAACTAACTTATAACTAAGCGTCGTGTCCATGGTTGCTGCATCCAGTCCTCCTGGTCCAGGGTACGGCGGATCCCGTCCATTTCTGGCGGCCCGCAAATAGTTTGCCAGGTCCACATGGTATTACATTCTACACCTAGCTTTACATGCGTACTACGAAAGACACATTACGGTGTGTGGCGGAGCAGCGGCGGACTAAGGGAGGAGGGGGCAGGGAGGGCGGAGGAGGCGGACCGCCCCGGGCCTTTAACTTTTTTTAATTAATTAATTAATGTATTTATTTATTTATTTATTTATTTATTTTTTTTAAGGACCCATGTCCTCTCAATTTGGGGCCTCCAACTCTCGAAAGCTTTTGTTTTAAACTGTCCCGTGCCTCTCGTCCCGGAGGCCTTCCAAATCTCAAAAGTTACTTTTTATAGTATTGCGTGTATTTCCAAGTGGATGGGGCCTCATTTTAGCCGCCTGGGAGTATCCGAGCGGTCTGGAGCGCCACGTTGCGGATTGCGCGGCCTCCCGCGTGGGAGGTTCGAATCCTCCCTCGGGCATGGATGTTCGTGTTGTCTTTAATATAAGCTAATTCATAAGTAATTTGTAAGTTTAGGGATTGATGAACCCGCAGTTAAGTCCCATAAGCTTTTCAAACATTTGAACATTTGAGCCTCATTTTATTTTGCCGCCGCCCTGGGCCCGCGACAATCTTAGTCCGCCACTGTGGCGGAGGGTAGCCACTTCCTCCTATTCCAGTCGTGCAGGGCCCTAACTTAAGGCGACCAACCGTCCCGGATTCTGCGGGAACGTCCCAGATTCTGTCGCACCGTCCCGCATTGGAAGACCCAATAAAAGTGTTCCGCAAAATGCCTAATTTGTCCCGCATGTACCGCATTTTGGTAATTCTCATATTCGACCTACTGCAGATTATTACCAAGTATCTTAAGCATAAGTTCATATCCTAAATCGGATATATGAGTGTGATTATATGCAGTAACTGTCGTTGTCTAGTGTAAATAAAAACAGAAATAAATACACAATACCAGTTGCTGTTAGCCCGGGGCACTACTCTTAGTTCTCGAAAGTTGCAGATAGGTTTCAGACGAAAAATTCCGGGTGATGAAAAAGTTCAACCGGTGACTGTTTAGGTTGTAAGTTAGTCCCTGCGGGGACTCGACATTGTTGATTCGTGTTTGCGTGCTTCCCCGATTTCGGTTCGCTGAACTAATTTACACATAAGCTATCGATTTCTCTTCCTTCAATACCGATCAAGTACTCGCAGTATAGTACTGATGGATCAGTTTAATGAGCTTACAGTTGTCTGTTGACAGAGTAACATTTCCGCGATGTCTTGCATGTGCCACGACTGTCTGACTAGGAAAACATTATGGTCACGTTTTCGTCTGAAAATAAACAGGAAGATCATGAAAATTACCTTGGAGGTGCCAGTTATTGTGTCCTACGTTTCTAGTGAACGTGTTACAAATCGAGGCACAAATTTCTCACATTCGCTGCAGGAAACTGCACTCAGCTAATGAGGGCATACAGCAAAACAAGAATTTAATAGAAAAGTGAAACCTGCAAAGCGGTACAAATGTGTGTCCTGCGAGACATAATATAGACGGGACACGGAACATTGATTTCAAAATGGGTACTGCTACAAGGACTTGTAAAAGGAGTTCCTTTATTTTAATACATATCTTTCCAAGTGTATGGGCGGGCGTCATTTTGTTTTGCCGCACCGGGCGTCCAACAACGTTAGTCCACTAGTAACACTGAGTCACGTGTTCAAAGTCTACATCCACATCCTCGAAACGTCCCGCATTAGGATCCGAAGAAGTTGGCCGCCTTACCCTAACTCTCTAATACTCTCCTTGTAGTCGCTTCGTTAGATATACGCAGGAGGAAGCAATATATTGGTTGACTCCTTATGAAACGATTAGTCTTGGGATTTTAACAAAAGTGCGTACCGCGATCCAGATCGCCTCTCTTCGAGCGACTGCCACTGGAGTTTCTTAACCATCTCTCGCTTACGAAATGAGCCCGTTACGAAGTGTGCTGTTCTCCGTTGAATCTTCTCTGTCTTCTACCCTTAACTTCCTAGTGTGTCCATATGGACACATTTGTTGACTAGTTTTGTTCTTACTTCATTGTTGGCATACGATTATCTTAACGTTGCCGGTCATGTATTGTTGTCAGGGACGGTTTGAAATTTACGTGTACATTGTCGTAACACTTCATTGTTACCATTTACACTGTGATTGTGACGGCCTGTATTGCAAAGTGTGCTTTGACGTCCGCAAGTAAGTCCGTTGATGCAAAGTAAGTAATGTTTCGTAAAGAACTTCTTCACTCTGGCATGTGAAACTGTTTGCAGTAAATATAAATATGTTTATAGAGATTGTCATTTGAGAAAAGTTGTTATCCATCGATTCACTTTCTGTTTATGAAGTGATTATTTCAGTCGTGTCCATATTGACACACTGGACAGCTGCGATGTCAAAAATGATATCGTTTCTTTTTCTCTTTTTATATCATAACAGAGGTTTGGCAGAATCTTTAGAGACTGATTTGACTGTGCAGCATGTTTAGGCATCCTGTTTGACGAATCAAACGCTCCTCAGCCTGATTAAATTTTCATCACACCCCCTGAACCTGCAGTCCTCACAGATGAGGACCCAGGTGACGAGGATGAATGAAGGAGGAATAGCTGATAATCTCAACCACAGACTGAAGCTGAAATAAGATTGACAGACACACAAACAGAAAAAGATTTGGTTAATATAGATTACAGGATCAGAAGTATGCAAAACAAACAAACAAAAAAAAGTTTATAAGCCTGCAGTGGAAAATTTCGAATTATTCTTTGATGACGACCTGATACAATTCCTAGTTGACGAGACAAACGAGTAGGCACTTTTCAAAAACTTTCCAAATTCGAACATAACTTGTGAAGACATGAACGTTTTCTGGGGATTCTCATTCTCTCTATTATAGGAGGTTACAATGAGAAGCAAATTTAGACACACGAAACGATCTTGTATGCAATGCCATGAGAAATTCTTAGATTTCTGCAATGTAATTAGTAACAAATTTGATGAAAAAACAACAAGTGGAGAATTAGACCCTTTACTGAAATAGTAAGAAGCAAATGCAATAACTTTTTTGTTCCTCAGCAACATCTGTCTTATGATGAACAAATGATAAATATTTTGGGAGACTCTTGCAAGCAATTTATTAGGGGGAACATGTGATTTACATATCAAGCGTGGTATTTATGCACTACTTATGGATATCTGGTAAATATTTCCTTTTATTGAGGAAAATCATCCAATCCAAATACAGCAGGCGAAGCACAGTTTTTTGAGGCTACTGCCGCATTCACTCAGATGATAGATGATTTAACGCTGGATATAAAGCTACTGCCATTCCACTTTTTCTTTGACAACCAATTTTCAGGTTTTTCTGTTCTGTCATACCTGAGAGAATAGGGCTACAGAGAAACAGGCGCTATTAGAAAAAAAAGAAAAACAGAGTTCCCATATCGTGTCCAATTTCCTCAAAGAAAGCGCTAGTTAAAAAGGAAAGGTGGTATTTTGAATCCTCACTTTGCAATGATGATGGCGTTTTAGCCACAAAATGGGTGAACGGTTCAGTGGTTGCTGTAGCTTCTACCTGTGAAGCAGTTGAACTTGCATGAATTGTAAAATGATATTCTGCAAAGGAGAAGAAGACAGTTCAAGAACAACGCCCTAAAATTATCGCAGCCTATAATAAACCCATGGGAAGCGTCGATAGGATGGATGTAAACATTGCCATGCGCAGAATAAACATTCGAAACAAGAAATGGCACTGTGCTTTACTTTGGTGGCTGCTTGACAAATCTGTACGTAATGCGTGGTAGCTGAAGAAAGGAACGTGAGATAAGACTACTCAACTTGAATTCAGAAGAGAAATTCTACAAGTTTGTCAAAAAGATATATGAATCATGTCAAAGGAGCAGGCAGGCCCTCTATAAGTCCTATGTGTGGATACAAATCGCGTGTTCCAAGTCAGATCAGATATGATGGTGTAAACCACTATATCAAGAAAACTGAGAAGAAGATGCGTCGGTTTATACTGCAAACAAAAATTATAAGCTCTTCGCTCAAATTGTGTAAATGTGATGTAGGATTGTGTCTTGAATGCTTTGAAGTGTACCATGAAAGTCAGTAAATCAAATGATTGTGAGTTATTTTGTGTTTAGTGTTACAAATTGGTTTGAAGAATTATTTTGTTCAGTTTTTGCCTTACCTGTATTAAAATTCTGATTAATAAAACACATTTTCAACCGTATTTCAGTATCACAGAAAATATTTCAAATATGCATGTGAGTGCCCAGCATGTCAACATGGACACGTTATGCTACACACAAACTAAGACAGAGAGAAGTCAGATAATAGCGTATATGCCCTATTTAGATGTAAATCTGTAAAATAATAATAATATAAAAAAATTCACAATGTCGAAAAATTCATGCAATTAAAAATTAACCATACCTGGTACGGATCCCACACTGACGAGCAATCCACAAGCATGCTTATGTTTTAAAATATTTTTTTTTCGTTTTTAGTATTTTAGGTTATAAACAGTTCTGCTTTGTTATCTAAGTATAATTAATGATATTTGGATATTATTACTTATCATATTTGGTAGATTGTACTTTACATTTAGTTTTGCTTGCTAACTTCAGGTTGTTTTCTTTCAAATTGTATTGTCTTGGCGTTTTTTTTTTTTTTCGTTTTATTTTACCACTTCACCATTAGGACCACTATGCACATGCCATTTTGTTTGTGTTGTGTTTTTGTTTTGATTGGTGTTGCCAGCTGTTGAATGTATGTGTCCTATCGTTGCTTTATGGGAGCGTATGTGTGTGTGTGTTTCCGATGAATTTGCATAAAGATGTGCATCAATAATTAATGTTTCCTTTTTTTTAATTACACCTGCTCGTGAAGGAAGAGAGACGGTGGGGGGGGGGGGAGGGAATGAGAGAGTGAGAGAATGAAAGTGAGGTTTGGGAGAAAGTGAGAGAGAGAGGGGGGGGGAGGTATGGGTTTCTGAGTATGTCTTCGGTTATTTTGTTTTATTTTTTTCATTTTTTTACTATGAAATTGTGCGTGAGTGTGTGAGAATTTTTCTCTTTAGTTAATGTCTCATTTCTACGACTAGGTTTAGAAGTGAGTTCCCATTGGAGTTGGCTCATTTATTAGTTGTTTCTTCTTGGATATGACTTTCTGGATGTTGTAGTTTTTCTGTTTGTATGAGGTGATTTTTGTGGTTGCAGATCCTGATAATTTTCATTTCTTGGTCTGTGTTCGTTGGGTAATGCTTGTGTTGTTTTACGTGGTTCACAAATGTGGATTGGTTTGTTTCATATTTCCAAAATCTGATGTCTTCTGTGTATCTTGTTTTGAAATATCTGTTTGTCATTCCTATTTACTCTGCATCAAAACTTTGGCATTCGAGTTTGTATATTCCTGATCCTTGGAATATACCTTTCTTCATTTTTGCTTGTAGATTTGTTTGTAAAGATTGGGCAGTTTTATATGATATGTAGAGTCCCTGTTTCTTCAGTATGTTTGTTCACTCTGTGTGTTAATTTGTGTGTATATATTATGGTGTAATATTTAATTTGTTTTTATGTGGTGTTGCAATTGTGTGTGTTTGTTGTTTATGCTTGTGTGTTTGGGTGTTGTGTATTTTGTAGTTTTATGTTTTGTTTGAAATGTTGTGTTCGTTCCACATTTGTATTTTAATTTTCTAATGAATTTTTGTACTACTTTTGTGTCGTAACCATTGTTTCTTGCTATTTGTATGATTCTGTTCATTTATTTTTTGTAGTGTTTCTTCTAAAATGGTTCTGTTTAGCCTATATAATAGGTGCCTAAATGCAGCACAACCTTGGTTTAGGGGATGATTGCAGGTAGAATGTATAACTTCTATTTTGTAGTATTTTGTAGTGTTCTCAGATTGCATTTTGGAGGTGTTTGGTTATGTGATATGTTGGGGCCTTCCAGAAATTTATAACAGGTCTTACAGGGATCTGCTCTTTGTGTATTTTTGGTTGGCTGTAGAGTGTTGGTGCTTGCGGTTTCATCTGTGTTATGTGATATTTCTGTTTATCAGTAAGTATATTTTGATGCTTTTTAGTGTTTTCTTTACATTTAACTGAAATCGAGTGGTTGGGTCTGATTTCAATGTTACTATGTTGTTAGCTTTTATACATTATTTGGGTTTTGTGATGTATTCTTTGTATATTAGTACTATTGCATTTCCTTTGTCTGCTTTTGTTACCATAATGTTGTTAGATGTTAACTTTTGTTTCAGTGATTTCATGGTGTCTATGTCTGACTGATGTTCTGTTTTCTTCATGTTGTGTTTGTTTTATTATGTTTTTTATCTCTTTCTTTACCAGTTCTCTCGTGAGCCCTATGGTTGTTTCACTGTTATTTTGTTGTTCTTCACGTGTGAGGATGTATTCACATTCTACAGTGAGATTTTCTATGGACTTTTTGTCTAATCTGCTATTGGTGAAATATCTGAAACGTTTTTCTAATAGCATTTTTTCTTTGTGGTGTGAAAAAAGTGGGTGAAATGTGTGTTAGTGTTCTTCTGAATTTTCATTCCAAATGTAAATATGTGCTTGTGTCTTCTTGGTTTTTAATGTTATTATTTTCTGTTCACATTTATCTTTCATGTGTTTCATTGGTGTGTATATTCTGTGTTCAATTTTGTGTATCAGTGTCATAAGGCGTGGGGAATTTCCTTCGTTATGTGCTAGCTCTAAATGGGTTTCATGAAGTATCACGTTCAGGTATTGGTGTTTAGAGAGAGAGATTCAATGTTATATCTTGGCACAGATATGTAGATGACATCATAAGTCTGATAGATGAACCAAATGAAAAAAATGGTTTAACTTCACTCTGAAATAAAAAATGCCAACAAAAACGTAAAGTCACAATCGAAAAAGAAATTTGACAGCAAAATAAATTTCCTTGATATCAAAATAGAAAAAGAAACCGGTAAACATATGTTCAACTTTTATTGAAAACCAACAGCGACAGACATGATAATACATTCTACCTGCAATCATCCCCAAAGCCAAAAACTTGCTGCATTTAGACACATGTTTTATAGGCTAAACAGAACTCTCTTTAGAAGAGAAATTAACAAAAAAATAATGAACACAATCATACAAATACCAAAGAACAATGGTCTCGTTTAATTTGTGCTTGTCTGCAAGAATTCAGCAACGTTTATAACTGCAGGTAAATTCTCTTTGCTTTCGTAGCAGTTTCCTAAATCGGTTAATGAATCACGGCGGATCTTTCCCATATTTGATATGTTTACTGGAACCATACTTATCTAACGCGTAAAGTGTGCTTGAACTTCGTCCACAGATCTTAAACAGAGTCAGTGTTAGAGACAAAACTTTTGTGTTAAGCTGTCTAGTACGAAATCTATCCCTTTTCGCTTTTGCTACACAGAATGAACTTCCTACCTTTTCTGATAGTTCTATTTACAGCTGCATTCTTTTCAGCTATTACGAGCACATGACCGCTGATTCCCTGTTTTACGCTGAGTCGAAAAATTCGCTTCTATATGTCATCAACAGGTCTAACACGTTACCTGCACGAGTCGGCTTTCTATTTAATTGCTCGAGGCTATTTTCGGTAACAGAAATTAGAATAATATTGCTCTTTTCACCATCGCTGCCAACTTTTTTAAGTACGTTTGTCTCCCAGTCTATCGGGGAAGTTAAAATCTCTACCTAAACCTATAACATAACTCGGAAATATACGAGAAATATATGCAAAGTTTTCTGTCAGGTATTCCGCAACTATTACTGCTAAGCCAGGTAGTCTACAAAAAAATTCAATGGACATCTTCGAGCCACATTTAAAACTGACCTTCAATTAAATCTTTCACATTCCGAATTCATACTAATTTCAATCGATACAATAGTATTTTATCGCCATGAACACGTCTTCCCTTTAGGTGTTCAGCCTATCTAAGCAGTATATGTTCCAGTCTGAGCTTAGGATATAATTAGTATTGACATCTAGTTGGATCCAGCTTTCCATCCCTAGGACCATGTCGGCGTTGCAACTAACTAAAAGAGAACAATAAAATGCATCTTTAACCATCAGCTGTTTTATTAAATCCTGAAAATCGACTAGTTTCGGTCCAGGACTATCATGATAGATAAAAAAGTATTAAAACAGGTTAGTCAACAGCATAAAGTAGATCTGGCTGAAAACAGCAGGAGTCACTTTCACTGAAATTACAAACATCATACTAGATTATCATAGCAGTCAAAACTGCAGTTTTCATCCAGATCTATTTTATTTAATGCTGTTGACTAGCCTGTTTTAATGCCTTTTTATCTATGATGATGGTCCTGGACCGAAAGTAGTAGAATTTCAGGATTTACTAAAACAGCTGATGGTTAAAGATGCATTTTATTAAATGCATGACGGCTTACCAAAACTTTAAAAGAGAACATTTCTGGATTCTTCCCAGACACGCCCCTGCAGCCTACTATTACTGTATTAATCTTTTCTTTCTTCTTCCTATTGTGCCGAGTGCTACCCTGACCGGAATCAGTAAGCGTCGTCTTAATGAGCATACAAAGGATTTCTCTATCCAGAAAAACCTCATGTGGAATCCATGCTAACCTAATAGCTGCTTCCTGTATGTAGTGATTCATGGGGATCCTACATTTTTCCAGCCAATAACATAGGTCGAGAAATTGGCACCACAGATCCCCAGTGAATCGACTGGGCCGCTGAGTTAAGCCTTCCACTCGGCTGCAAACCAGCCGACTATGGTGCAAATCGAGTGCTGTGCTTTTACCCTGCAAGCGAGACTAGCTGTCTTCACCAAGTCCGCCAACCACCTGATGACCACCTGGATGACCTCTGAACCCAGGTGTCAGGAGTCAATGGTGCCTATATGAGCAACGAGTTTTAGTTGGGGACACGCAGTGCTCGCTGTCATCGCGGTTTAACCTCCTCCATATCTCGGATGAGACCCTCTGGCAAGCAAAAAGTGTGTACACTGCCATTCTTTCCCGACCTTCCCGCTATTTTCCTAAGGAACTCTAACAGCCGCCTAACACTGAAGCTCCCAATGACTAGCAAACGGAAGAACCTCTGCGTTTGACCAGACCTTTCAGAAGGATCGGTCTCTGCTGTAAAAGGCGAAAGGCGAGGCAGCTAGTGCAGGCTCATAGGCATTATCAGCCGAGGGAAACTCCTCGCAGACATAAAGGTTTGTCAGGAATCTCAATATTTTTTGAGTTTCTATATCTTAATCTTAAATACTGCTTTTTTCTACAAACATTGTATATCACTACGGCATTTCGGTTGAAGGAGCTTCATAATTTAGCGTATTACTGGATCTTAAATCATGCAGGAACAAAAAACATCGAACATCAACTGTACTGTCGTAATTCGCGAGGTAAAGCAGATCATATGGAAAATAAATAAATAAATAAATTGGCACAACTGATGCAATCCATCATACTGCGGGGCTGCTGGTTGAGTAACACAGTGAAAAGAACAAGCTACTGCATCTCGCTTTCCTAGACCTCTAAAAAGTTTTTCATAAGGGTACAGCATGACCTAACCTGGTTAGTGCTTTGAGAACACGGCGTCCCAGAGTATCTTGTTAATTAGGTAGAGCTTCTGTTCAAATGTTCGTAAACCTATTGAACAGTTTCTGTATGTTAAACCAAAAAGCTATGTTCAAGCAAACACAGGAGCTTCCAGCGAGAAAACAAGAGTGGAAAGACCGACTTGCGTAGTATGCCCTGCGGCTCAACAAGAAGAAAACCGAGTATCTCGGTTTTACAATCAGTAGCGATGGCCGACTCACAGACGAGGTCAATGCATGGACGCTGGCAGCATGGATGGAGTGATGCGAACAGGAGTGACCAATGACCGTCAGATTAAGGACCATCTGAAGTCAAAGATCTACCGGACTGTCATCCTCCCTGTCGCTCACTATGGTACCGAGTGTTGGCCAACTAGAAAAGAGACAGAACGGTGAATGAGGATCATGGAGTCTAAGATGATTAGATAGACAAGTGACGTCAGTGTACTGGATCACGTTTCAACTAATACCATTAGGAAACGAAAAGAAACGCGGTAATGGCGTGTGTGGTGGTCTGGAGATGTGCTGCGCGCAGATGACAATTCTATGGCAATGGCAAGTTACTCAGTGGAAGTTTTTGGAAAGAGACCCAAGGATCGACCAAGGCAGCGATGGGCCGATACCCTGCACAACGTCCTGAAAGCCATAATTTTTCAGTCAAACATGGCCCATGACCGAATAAAATGGAAACAGCAAATTCACTGATCAGACCCTGCTACAAGGCGGGACAAACCCTAAAGAAAAAGAATTGTTCGGTTATTTTACATGAAAAGCAATTATATTTCTTAATACGAAAGTAATCCAGTTACGTAAAGAACACTGTCAAAAATGGATAAAATTAAGGACTAATATCACTGGATATTGAAATTATTAAAAAAAAGTAACATTCATCAGCTCGAAGGTCAGTCTTATAACTGAAGTTGCCTTGATTGATTCCAAAGGAACCGAAAGTTCAACGTGCACTTCGAAACATAACGGCTATATTTGTACTGAACACAATTCAATCTTTTATTCAGCACGAATATAAAATATGCTATTGGTAAGAAGGTATTGTGATTTGATACAAGGGTCATTACTTCGGTTTAATTTTAACTAAACTCCGATATTCGTTGAAAACACATCGGAAGTGCAAAGGGTTTCGATACATGTAATCGAGGCGGCAAATAGAGGACGATGACTGACCACTACTACAGGCACATGAATTTCCGTCGATGATCGGTGTGTGTGTGTATGTGTGTGTGTGTGTGTGTGACGTTTGTGCACGGAGCATGTTAAACACCTAATGACGTTGGTTCATCAGAGATTCAATCTGGCGCGATGCCAAAGTAAACAGGGCCCGTAATACGCACATCAACATCCCAAATGAGGCAAATCGTTATCGCTAAATCATTTCCACTGTACGCCGCTCTATCGCATGAAGGATCAAACCGTTACTCCCATTTAATGGACGCACAGCCAAAAATAGCACGCTTTATGACGCGCACCGCACTGTCGTAATCCGTGTAACGCCCTTATCACGCGTCGAGTGTCAGACCACGCCGGGCGGAAGATTGGCTCTGGCGTGTTGGGGGAACAAGAACAATGGGTGATCTACAAGCGTTAGCAGAGAACAAGTGGGTGTTCATCAGAGCTCATGAAAAATGCCATACGCGTAAGCAGTCACCAACCGAAGTGGAATATTATCACGTATTATCATCCTTTCGGGGCGTTCGGGTCCATTAGGATGCCATTAAAACTCAAATCGCTAGCACGAAAATTAGCTTAGTTGTTAGATGCGTGTACATGGGAGTCGTTGTTTATCACCGGATGATGTAAATAACGATGACCGAAAAATTAGTTTTATGCTCCTAAACACCATAACTATATCGCTCGCCGTAACTCTGGATTACAGCATAAAATAGCCTGCAGTTTACTGCAGCCGTCGGAGAAAGGTTAATTAATCACCTACAGGGCTGTTACCCAAGGATAGAAAATGTGCTTTTGTCTAAACACTGGACAAGTGTTTAGTAGCCAACTTAAAACTCATTTCGGAATTAGTTTTCTGCCTATTGGTGTGAGAAGGAGAGGTCGCCTACTCGTCATCGCCGAATTCGTCGAAATTTATGGTACATGTAGACCGTGGTGAGACACGAAAGTGCCCGAAGTGGGAACTCGGGATGGCCAAGCATTTAGGAAATAAAAAGAAAGTTTGATACCGATCTATCACCATATGCACATCATCAATTGTCCCTGTGACGCCGTGTTTAGGAAGCGGTATCTGGCTTAGCAGTAAGCGGTTGGATTAGGATTGAGAAGTCCCGCGTTCAACTCCACTCGGCGACAAATATTTTTGTGTTCCTTGATAACGCGTACACCTACTTATTGTTCCCATAGGGATCGTGAGGACAAGATTAGATTAATTACGGCACGCACGAAGGCATTTAAACAATCATTCTTCCAATGCTCAATACGCGAATGGAATGGGAAAAACCCTCAATAACTGGTACAGTGGGTCGTACCCTCTGCCATGCACTTCACAGTGGTTTGCAGAGTATTGATGCAAATGTAGACTGACGTCACAATAACCGCAAGATCATAGCGGTTGTTTTATTAATTTATATAAGCAAAAAATGAAAGGGCAATGGATGAAATTCGGGACTACAAACATTTAAAAAGGGAATGTAGTTAACACGTACTTGGGGACGTCGTGTATGTAAATCGATACTTCATTCTTTTTCAATTGATCAGTTACATGTACCGGGATGATATTTATCGAAGAAACAGGGGAAGCAATAATTTTGACCGCATTTTGCGCACGTTACGAATGCCGCCCTTTCGAAGTTACATTTTTTTAAATGTCTCCATAGAAAATATGTTGTGCATTTACAAAACATTGAATAGTTATAGATTACACAATCCCTCAAACTGTAGGTTTACTATTAGTTTTGACTATGATTTTCTTCAGTAGTTTTATATGTTGAGTATGTGCTACATTCGGCAGTTAGCATTACAAAGTGCCCTAGAGTAAAATTTTTTTCGTGCAACGTACTGCAGTTAAATATAGATTACACATAAAATACGTTGCTAATTACAATTAAACTACAGATTATTTAATAATGAAATGTAAATATGCATGAAACTGTGAAAATTACAGTTTGAAGGTTAGATTTCTTGATTTGCATGTTTGTCATCAGTAGAAATTTTGGTACTTTGTTTTGGAAATGGAAGAGGATGAGAAAGATGATGAAACAATTCCAGCAAGTTTAGTGGACGATCTTTGACAGAACAAGGGGATGAAGAGGTAGAAGAAAATGAATGTAATGAAACTGATCCTGTGTGGGCGCAGTGAGGAAGGGAATCATTGCGCCCACACAGGATCAGGGATGAAACACGAAAATGGAGGTACAAATCAGATACATTACTGACTGTTAGGAAAATAGTGGCTACTGGTACAATCATGGGGAAACGAATAATTAAACAATGCCAGTTCAAGAAGGACAATGATATGAAACGACAGGGCAGGGGAAGCAATGACCCAAATAGACAGAGGAGATGAAAAAGTGGCATTAATAAAATGGTCTGATAACAGGGCAATATACTGCAGTACGAGTAGTGACCCAATGTAGCAAATATGCTACATACTATAAAAGTGACTATAACTTGGAAAAAAAAATTGGTGCCTATTTCTGTTATCTGGTACCTATTGGAACTATTAAAAATGAATCAAGTGATATTTTTCCATCAAATGTGATCTCGGGTCTGAAAAGGTTATCGTAAAGAGGTGGCTAAATCCGACGGAGATTCCGTGTAGAAAATGTCACTGACATTATTGGGTCCTGGAGCTTCATAGTGGAAATTTGAGCTGTTTCTCAACATCACTGTTAGGAATTACAATATCAGTCAGTAATATTCCTATATAAAGGAATCAAGGTTCCACTCCAGTCAAAGAGTATCTGTACACTTGTTCATTGCCACTGACAGCTTTCGTGTACCGCAAAAATTTGAGTTATGGAATGCTTCTCTGACAATGCTTCAGTTGAAAGTTTTACGTACTGCCTTTCTGATTACCATTCGTATTTCGTTCTGCATTTGCCTCTCTTCATGATGAGATTTGCCTTGTTCCTATTTTGAAGAATATATAGATGCTTAAGAAGTTTACTAATATTGTTCCTATACCAAGGTGACTCTACTGTACAGTCCTTTGGAATGAAATATAATATAGACCATATTAGTGCCGTTTTCAGTTCTATTAAGAGTACACGTCATTACAAGGCCCAAGTATTGAAAACCCTCCCTGAAATCATATTCTGAATACGCTTATGCTGCTTCGTCAGTACTTTACATTCATATTCAGCTATCTCTCATCAGAAACAACATGCATGCAACACATACAATGGAGAAGTATTTGTCCAACATGAATTAAGGTTTACGTTAATTTTAATAAACTTCACAAGCACAGCTTTGTATGGAAGTGAAACATGGAGAGAAATCCGTAATAGATGAGAATCGAACATTTGAGATGTTGTTACAGGTGCATGCTGAACAGTATTTGGACTGATGAGATATCGAATGAAGATGTTCTCTGTATCATCATCAAAGATAAGACCATACGAAAAAGAATGACAAGAAGGGTCAGTATGATAGGAGATGTGTTAAGCCATCTGAAAATTACCTGCTTGGTACTAGAGGGAGCTGCAACGGGTATAATCTGTAGAAGAAGACAAAGACTAGAATAAAACCTGTAAATAACTGAGTAAGCAGGATACATGTGCTACTCTGAAAGTCACAAGTCTGATAACCGAATACAAATGCTTTACACGATTATAATCAGAGGGCGAGGCCGGTCTGGACCGTAACATGCACGAAGAACTTCTCCCATATTTGTCAGCAGTTCTGCTTATAGACGATCGCTAAGTCGTCATTTTAGAACGACAGCCTTGTACTCACAACGCCCTCTCTGCTGTTTATGGAGAAATCATTGATCGTACGTTATCCTACAGCAAAAATACACTGCCAACTGAATGATATTCTGGGTCTATCTTGTACTGCCGAATGTTTCCATCAGATGTCTAATATCAATGCAAACTGTTATTTTTCACAATATAACCTGGAGACGATCACTATGCTTCTTAAAGTCTTCATAATCAGCCACTATATTCAGAATGAAACCTTCACTCTGCAGCGGAGTGTGCGCTGATATGAAACTTCCTGGCAGATTAAAATTGTGTGCCGGAACCGGGACTCGAACCTGGGACCTTTGCCTTTCGCGGGCAAGCGCACTACCGACTTTGCTATCCCGATACGACTCACGATGCCGCCTCACAACTTTACTTCCGCCAGTACCTCGCCTCCTACTTTCCAAACTTCACAGAAGCTCTCCTGCGAACCATGCAAGACTACCACTCCTGGAAGAAAGGATATGGTGGAGGCATGGCTTAGCCACAGCCTAAGGGATGTTTCCAGAATGAAACGTTCACTCTGCAGCGGAGTGTGCGCTGATATGAAACTTCCTGGCAGATTAAAATTGTGGGCCGGAACCGGACTCAAACCTGGGACCATTGGAAAGTAGGATGCGAGGTACTGGTGGAAGTAAAGTTGTGAGGCGGCATCGTGAGCCGTGTCGGTAGAGTGCTTGACCGCGAAAGGCAAAGGTCCCAGGTTCGAGTCCCGGTTCCGGCACACAATAATCTGCCAGGAAGTTTCAGCCACTATATTGTTCAACTAGTGGAACAGCGTCACACAAATACTCTTACTCAACTATCCGAGCTGAAAGTGGATCGTTCAAATAGTTATTGCCAAAATTCTCTTAGTGGACGTCTGCGTCAGAATCTAGAAGCATATCTCGTCACAAACGTTTAACACACTCCACGCTACTTCACCTAAAAATACACTCCTGGCCATTAAAATTGCTACACCACGAAGATGACGTGCTTCAGACGCGAAATTTAACCGCCAGGAAGAAGATGCTGTGATATGCATATGATTAGCTTTCCAGAGAATTCACACAAGATTGGCGCCGGTGGCGACACCTACAACGTGCTGACATGAGGAACGTTTCCAGCCGATTTCTCATACACAAACAGCAGTTGACCGGTACTGCCTGGTGAAACATTGTTGTGATGCCTCGTGAAAGGAGGAGAAATGCCTACCATTACGTTTCCGACTTTGATAAAGGTCGGATTGTAGCCTATCGCTATTGCGGTTTATAGTATCGCGACATTGCTGCTCGCGTTGGTCGCGATCCAATGACTGTTAGCAGGCTATGGAATCGGTGGGTTCAGGAGAGCAATCCGGAACGCCGTGTTGGATCCCAAAGCCCTCGTGTCACCAGCAGTCGAAATGACAGGCATCTTATCCACATGGCCGTTACATTTCAAATGTGTTACGACCCGTGGCTCTACCTTTCATTCGATATCTGCGAAACGCTACATTTCAGCAGGATAATGCACGACCGCATGTTGTAGGTCCTGTACGGGCCTTTATGGATACGGAAAATGTTCGACTGCTACCCTGGCTAGCACATTCTCCAGACATCTCACCAATTGAAAACATCTGGTCAGTGGTGGCGGAGCAACTGGCTCATCACAATACGCCAGTCACTACTCTTGATGAACCGTGGTATCGTGTTGAAGCATTTGTACCTACACGCCATCCAAGCTCTGTACACCTGTTCATGCAAATTAAATACCAGCGCCAATTAGGTCGAAATTAGTTCCAACTAAATGTATAATAAATGTAAACTGCGTGATAAATTTTAAGGGCACTTCAAAGAAACGATAATCAGACCGCTCACTCACAAGTGACTTTCTCTCGATTGTGCGCACGCCGGTGCTTGGCAGAAGGTTTATGTAACCGCCACCATAATATTTCTCTTCCTTTCCATTCTCTAATAGTTCGAGGAAAAAGGAACACCTACATCTTTCCGTTGTAGATATGATTTCTCTTATTTTATTATTGTAATGGGTCTCCTTCTGTATGTGGCTGGTAACAAAATATGTTCGCATTCGAAGGAGAAAGTTGACAGGATAAATTTCGAAAATAGGTCTCGTGCGACGAATAACGCCTTTCTTTTAAGGGTATCCAGTCCAGCTCGTACATCATTTCTATGACCATCTCTCCCCCGTATCACGATAATACGAAACGAGATACGCATCTCTAAACCTTTCCTATGTCCTCGGTCAGTACAAATTGGTGAGGATCCCATACTGCGCAGCTATACTCAAAAATAATACGGAGAAGTGTACTATAGGCAGGTTCTTCTTCTAAGAGTTATTCCATTCAAACGCAGCCATTGGTTCGTCGTACAAACGATACTTTATGTGTTCTTTACATTTAAAGTTGTTCGTAATTGCAAATCCTGGGTATTTAGTTGAATTTACGGCCTTTACATTTGACTGATTTATCGTGTAAATACAGTTTAACGAACTTCTCTCAGAACCTATGCAATGAGATCATGTTTTCCATTAATTAAGGACAACTAAAGTTTTTGCTCCAAGCAGATATCTTATATAAATTGTTTGGCAGCTGATTTTACTAACCGATAAACGTGAACAGTCCAATCAGAGTAGCTCAGATTGCGTCCTAAATCGTTTATAAATATAAGGAACAGTAGGGGCCCTATAATACTTCCCTGGGTAACGCCAGATATCACTTCGGTTTTACTTAATGACTCTTTGACAGGAATTCACGTGTCCAATCGCACAATTGGGATGATATTCCATATGCACGGGATTTGATCAGAAGTCGGTTTTGAGGTACAGAGTCCAAAGCCTTACAGAAATATAGAAATATGATATCTATATGAGATCCCTTGTCGATAGCACCCAACATTTAATGTGATTAAACAGCTAGTTGTCTTTCACAAGAACGGTACTATCTGAATCCGTGTTGACTATGAGTCAATAGTTCCTTCTCTTCGATGTAGTTCATAATGATTCGGAAAAGTATATGTTCTACATCCTGCTGCAAACCAATGTCACCGATACAGGCTTGTAATTTTGCGGATCACTCCTGTCGCCTTTCTTGAATATTGGAGTGACTTGTGTAACTTCCCAGTTATTGGATACGGATCTTTTGCAGACGGAACTGTTGTGTATGATAACAAGGTATGGGGTTTTTGATTCAGCATAGTCTGATAGAAACCTAATTGCGAATTAGATTTTTGTGTCGTCTGTTTGTGAATGAAAGCGACCATCTACAAACGTTACAAACAAATGTTCAAATGTTTGTATAGCTTATGGGACTTAACTACAGGGTCATCAGTCCCTAAACTAACGAACTACTTATGAACTAGCTTACACTAAGGACGGCACAAATATCCATGCCCGAGGGGGGATTCGAACCCCCGACCATAGTGGCCGTGCAGACAATGACTGGAGCGCCTCAGACCCCTCGGCCACCGCGGCCAGTCGTCACAAACAATTTCAATCCATAACGAAAATTTGTCTCACAGATGCCCCCTATTTCCCAACCTGCCCACAAAATGATGAAAGGAAAAAAGTTTGTAGCTTACAAAATGTTTAATGTTTGTTAAGCTTATGGGACTTAACTACGGGCTCTTCAGTCCCTAAACTTACAAACTACTTACGAACTAGCTAATACTAAGGACGGCACAAATATCCATGCCCGAGGGGGGATTCGAACCCCCGACCGTAATGGCCGTGCAGACTGTGACTGGAGCGCCTCAGTCCCCGCGGCCACCGCGGCCGGCTTGTAGCTTACAACTGCATTTTCGCTCTACATGCTATCAACCTACCACAGCAGGAATGACGTAACGTACTACTTCGTCACTATGAAATCAATTTGCAACAGGCTTTCCACAAAGTTCTCGTGAATATATTGAAAGTAGCCTGTCATTAAAAATAAACAAAATCTTAGGCAGTTGAGATCTGCGAATGTAAGTTAAACGCACACTGCTGCTCTAAATTACTTTATGAGTGGCCACAGTACGTGTGTAACAGAAATTTATCTAACTTCTCTAAGGGAGCATCAACGTTTTAACAAACACAAAATTAATGTTAAACAAATAAATGAATAGATAATTAAATGGAGAGCATGAAATCATTAAGCAGAAGTTTGATACTTTGGTAAAGTAACAAGCAAATAAATGTAGGGAGACCAAATTAAGCACACACCTTGTACAAAAGTGAATTAAGACATATAATTACTGTCAGTATTAAAACTGTTACTGCCCTTTATGAATATGGAGGTAATGTGGGAGGAAATTTTCAAATACACAAAGGATAGCTGAAAGAGCACATTCATTCATTCACAGACACACACATAAAGCTTGACAGTACATTACAATCCTGGAACACATGAAAGTAGTGGCGAAACGATGCGTCAGTGGCATCTTGATGAGATGGTGGGCGTCTTGATCACAAAGTTTTAAATTATACTATGCACTAACGAACTCATGTGTGATAAGGCAGTGGCATACTATTCTTAAGTACCACGTGGTGTGCGACCACAGTGACTTACATAGAACTTACAAAGGAAATTAATTCAGAATAAGCGAATAGAGCACACGCGAAAATTCGTATAGAATTAAGTTAGTATAAATAAAACCATGGCTGAAGGCTGAAGTAACAACCGTTATAAAAGCACGTTGTGCAATCGGTCATACAAGACAGGAAATACGGAATCAAGTCAGAAAATCTGAGAAATATTTAGCATACTTGCGGATGCAGAAAAGATGTGAGAACGTTAGTTAAAAACACGAAGGAAATTCAAACGTACTAGGTTTACATAAAGGCTGAAGGCCACACACATGTATGCTAACTTGAGCAAAACCGGACACACAATCATCACTGGGATGAAAATGCAAATAATAAATCTACACTGAATTTACTGGAGGTCTGTAAATTAAGAAACACTTCGCCTCTCATATCGAAAGAATTACTCAAAAGAACTGTCACTGAAAAACGAAGACTGCCTGATCACAAATAAATCAAAGTCCTAACGGCATGCCTTCCCCTCAGCATGATTCAGCGGAGTACTTACTTCCTCAGTCATCGGAAACAGAATGAAGAGTGAAGACGAATGCTCTAAGGCCTCGGAAAATACCTCCCCCCACCATACACCGAATGTAGAGCGCGCTAAAAGCGACGCAGTGTGCGTTCAGAGACTAGTGTTTATCAACCCTTGCTTCCTGGCCAAGACAATTCCCTCTTCAACCGCTCCCAGAGAGGTCTCCTGTCACTTCTTTATTCGTAGATTAGGTTGGTACAACACTAAGATCATGGCCACCTCGCCACCTTGCCAAGAAAGCTTGTCTGTGGCCAGCCAGCAGTCGCCAGCGTAGACGACAAACGAAGACATGCGTTCTTAACTACAGCAAAACGAGGCCTAAAGCGGGAGGCGGCGACTGTAAGCCATTGCGCGGCAGTCAGTCAATATTAAGAGCACACATTCACATTCACGTGAACACACAGGTTCAGTCACACGATTGGAAACATATATAAATATGGGGTAAACATACATAAACATGGGGCATTGATCATTAATAAAAGAATAAAATAATAAACACACAGATAGATAACATTAATGGCGCAGAAACACTTTAGTTTAATGAATAAATCAAATTGGTACACGACCACACATTCAGTGGATGTGTTTGAATATCACTATCTGTTACGGCAAATATTTCTTACTGTACATTACAGAGTGCCTGACGTATTAAGTCATTAATACAGAGATGTGTGAAAAACTGCATGAATTTTATTCTTTCACTTCGTTAGTACTACAGCTTTTTGCAACAAATTTCCCTAATGTATTAGAGAAGTACGTAAATCCTAATCGTATTTTATTGTAACGTTGAAAGTAGCCTGATATGTTTTCTAAGCAAGATCTCGGCCAGTTGAGACCTGCAAATGTAACTTACAACGCTCGCAGCTGCTCTAAGTTACTTTATGAGTGGCCACAGTACTTGCACAATGGAAATTTATCTAACTTCTCACTCTTTAAGGCAGCAGCCAACGTTTTAACAAACACAAAATTAATGTTAACAAGTAAATGAATAGATAATTAAACATTGGATGGGGAGCATGAAATCATAAAGCAGAGGTTTGATAGTTTAAACTCATAATCTATTCACTAAAATGAACAAGCAAATAAATATGGGGAGACCAAATTAAGCACACACCTTATACAAAAGTGAATTAAATCATAAAATTACTGCCCGTTATACAAATGACTTCTGCTATTTATGAATATGGAGATAACATGGGAGGAAATTTGCATATACACAATGGGTAGCTGAAAGGACATTCATTCATTCACAGACACGTGCATAATGCTTGTGGTACATTACAATACGACAACACATGAGAGCAATAGTGAAACGAAGCGTCGGCAGCTTTTTGACGAGATGGCGGGTGTCTTCATCGGGGAGGCAGCGGCTCACTATTCTTAAGTACCACGTGGCGTGCGACCGTGCCGAATTTCACAGCATTTATGAACGGAATTTTCTTTAACAGCAGCAAGTAAGGCACATGCGAGAATTCATATAGAAGAAAGCTAATATTAATAAAATGTAGCTGAAGGCCGAAGTAACGACCGTTACGAAACGGTCATACAAGACAGGAAAGACGGAATCAAACTAGAAAATCTGAGAAAATATGTAGCATACTCGCGGGTACAGATGCGAAGTGTAAACGTAAGTTAATAACAGCAAGGAAATTCAAACATACTACGTTTTTACAAAGGATGTAGGCCACACACATGTATTCTAACTTGAGAAAATCCGAATACAAAATCATCATCAGAATGAAAATGCAAATACTAAATTCACACTGTATTACTCCAGTTCTGTAAATTAAGAAACACTTCGTCTGTCATAGCGAAAGAATTGCTCAAGAAAACTTTCACTGAAAAACCAAGACTGCCTGATCGCAAAAAAAGCAAAGTTCTAACAGCATGCCTTCCCCTCATTATGATTCGATGAATTATTATTTCCACCGCAGCAAGAGTGTCGGTCTCAGGCCATGGAAAAAAACCTTCCCCCGCCACACATCGGATGTAGATCGCGCTAAAAACGACGCAGAGTTCGTTCTGAGCCTCCTGTCTACCAACCCTTGCTATCTGGCGAAGACAATGCCCTCTACATCCGCTCCCACAGAGGTCTCCTGAAAACTACTCTCTTTTAGAAAACTGATCATCATGTAACAGTTCCTCATTTTGTTTCCCAATCTTCTATGTATTATCCCCACCAATAGCTTGGAATTATGCTAAACTGATTGTGCAATAGTTGTGAAACTTATTTGTCCTTGCTAAATTATAAATTGTATATACAACAAGCAAGATGGAATTATGAGACTGGGAGAACAAGAACCACGTGCTCAATTACAGGAGTTACAGACAGAGACACTGTTTTATTCATATTATTTGAACTATATGTTAAAGAAAACTTAGAATAAGTGGAGGGAGAAGCTTCTTGTAATGTACGTTTGAAGAACATAATTGTATTGTAGTGCATTACAGAAGGTGTTACAATCATAGTAGAGGAGAATCGAATAGTTAGGTATGCTGAAAAGATGGTACACCAATTTGAAATGAGGTTTTCCGCAGTTTTAGCATTAGGGATTATCTCCATGGTACTAGAGCTGGAGAAGCTGCATCAAACCAGTCACAATCTGATACAGGAATGAACTAGGAGGTTGTTTGTAATGGGCCTACACTCTTCTGCCTGGTTCGATATGGCCCACCTTGGATTCCTGTCTTGTGACAATGCCTTCATCTTAGACGTGCACATAAGACCAATGTCTTAATCTGGGATACTTCACAACCTCAGTTTTTCCTTGCCATTTTCACCCTTTACAACACCCTCTAATAGCATGGAAATAAGTGTTTGACATCTTAAAACGTTCTTTCATTCTGCCCTGTCTTCCTGTCAATGTTATTTACTTAGATTTTTTTTAAATTTTTCTTACATCTTTGTATCCACGCTGGCAGTCCTGGAAAGCTTATCTTTTCTTCTCAGTCCACCAAATTTTCAGCATAACTCAATAGAAAATCATCCCGAGGGTAAGTAAGGTTCTGATGTCTTGTCAGATTATCTGGTGTTTTAACAAAAAATAATCTCCTAGTTTTGGTATGATGTGGAAACTTTGATAAAAAAATCACTTATCAGAAATGTAACTAAAACTTGTACTAAATTAACATCTTAATATTTCACATTTTGTGCTGTTAAAAAGTTCAGCTAAAAGATCCTTCCCAATCTCATCAAAGTTGTTCACAACATTTACCACTTTGTAAGGCGGCAAGCATCCTCACATTTATTTTATTGGGATAAATTCATACTGTAACATTAGCGGGGCTGCCTATGTAGGTCAGTTTTTCGCCTGGCTGAGAGAACACACATTCCTCAGCCCGCACGGGGCACGGCTCGAGGGGTGTCAGGGAGGTGGACTCGTCTTCTACGTGTTGCAGTTGGCTTTTTAGAGGGGAGGCCTCACAGTGGGCTCCTCCACTTGGCGACGGCAGTTCTGGAGTTGCTGCGCGCTGGTTGGAGGGCGTGTGTGGCACGGCCGGCGTTGAGTCCTCTCATTGGCGGAAGTGATTCTGAATTTCCTACGGCGTTGTAACATCTAGATATACTCCCAGCGACTCGTCATGGAACGCGCACTCTCTGTCTCTAGAGGTTCAGCGTCTGCGCTGTATTTCGGCGGCCGAGTTTATGCTCGTCATCGGAGGAATAGACCTTTTGTCCGCAGGCTTTGTAGCGCACTTGTTGCTACTTACATGTGGTACTTCCGTAATTACGGAACGACGCATAGCGATTGGCATAATAAGCGAGTCTTACTTGTGCTCTGAGGGTCAGCCATAAGCCTAGCGGTTTCAAGCGCTGAGTCTGACGCTTCTCGTCTGGCTACGATACATGCAGATCGTGTTTGGGACTTTATACGTCCATTCTAGTAGTTAAAGCTTGCGAGCATATTTTGAGTGCTCAACGGAGGACTGCCCCCCCCCCCTTTTTTTTTTTTTTTTTTTTTTTTTTTTTTTTTTTTTAAGTTAGCAGATTATAGTGTCCGCAACAGCTTAATTATCAAGTAGGTTAAAAAAATCTAAATGAAAACAAAGTCTTGTTTACCATATTTCATATTCGAATTTGCACTATACACATTTTCATTCTCAAAGTTTTCATCCACTGTAACTCTATTAACTTGAAATATCTTACATATTTTATAATGAACCTATTCACAATTTTGCTGGTCCCTACCTCGTCATTTGTACAGTCACTCGCATTGAGGACTTACAATCAACAGTTATTTAGTTTACCTAGTTTGCTTTAAAATTAGTAGGTATGATGTTTTGCTTTTGTTATTGCTGTTTACCATTTCCTCCTGTCTCTTACTGTTTCCAAAGTTCCTGAAAATATTGATTTCCCCTGTCAAAACTGTTTCCACCCCACTCTGTATTGAAAGGTATTGTTCTGATTGTTTGGGTTTTGAAATTTTGGGTTTTGAATGTTTGAATTAAAATTATAGTTAGGATTTTGGTGAATCTTCGATTGAACTGCTGATGTGCATTACTATTGTTAATATTACCCCAATTTGGACTACCATAGGCTTGACCATATCTATCGTTCCTCTCATAAGTAATTCTGGGTTGTCAGCATTTTTAAAAATGTTTTATAGATTTACCTGGCCATAGACTAAGCTGCATTCTATCCTTGCAAGAAGTCTTCTCTTAAGTGCATCAATTAAGCTCTTAAAATGGTTTACTCAAATAAGCTACGCCCTTTAACAGTTCGCTACAAAACTCTTTCATTCCCCTTCTTCTGTTCCCAGTCGATGGATCTATTCAAAGACTCACCGTTGATACTAGACCAAAATGTCTTTTAAATATTGTTTCAGAATTACCGAAATTCGTGTTAATGCAATTAAGTTGGTTTGTCCAAGATGCAGCTAAACCTTTCAGAAATCTCATAACAATTTCCATCTTTAAATTGATAGTCATATTATGCATAAAGCAGTCTTTTCAATGTTGTGTAAAATCCATGGGGTGGAAATTTTCCTCACCAGGAAAACTTCTGCAAAACAGGAGTGGTTGTTCGGTTCATTATGAGTATAATTAAGAACATCCTACCTGTCTTGGATTGAGATGTGCACTGCATTCTGATGTCTAAGCAGGTCACTGTAGATTTGTTCCATCTGCAGAGCCACTATATTAGTGTATAAAACATTACAGATCAATCCTTACACACAATAGAAAGTGGAAAAAATCATCTCATGTTCTGCATTTCCTTGTAAATTGAATTTAGAGATCTGTGGTAGTTACAGTATTTATTCTGACTTTGGTCAAAGGTGACTTCCAGTTGACTCAAAATAAGATGGTTATTTTGCTAATTTATACAAAAGGTAAATAAAGTTCAAGTGTATTTTCAGATGGCTTCGTATTATAGTGAGTGTATTATGGTATAATCAGCTTATATGATCATGATTGGATTTTACATTAGTTTGAGGTGTGTACTTGTGTATTTCTAATTATGTGTTTTTTTTTGTCCGTATTGTTTGGGGATGTGAGTATTTGATTCATTACCGATAGTTAATAATGGTTCTAATGTGGTATTAGGTTTCACTGGCGTATTGTTACATGTGAATTTCGTAATTGCATCATATGTGACCACATATTGCAATATGTAACTTAGTGGTTTCAATCAAAGTGGGTATATATTGTGTTTATTTAGCATGTGCAACGAAATTTTAAGTTATGGTTTATGTATTTGGATGTGATAGTTAAGTTAAAAATCCAATTTGAGGTATAGTATGAAATGGGATGTCGTTGTGTAAGTTTCAATATAGGCATCTGAACTAATACAGCTTCCTCAGGAGTGTTCCCATGTGATTTAACTACATTTACTAGTACTGTGGTACTTTATACCAATGATATAGATTTCTGGGGTTGAATCATAATGTAATGGGGCTTGAGATTACATATGCATAAATGTTACTATCTTAGTACTAAAGTTTTTCTCCACCCAAATCTTACAGGTGACGTCATTACTTCTTCCAAGTGGAAATTTAACAGATCATAGAAACTATACAACACTCTTTTAATGTATATACCTTTTTTAATCTGAGCACTCAGTTCTGGCTTTTCAAAAACCTCTTGCTGTCTCTTACTGCTTGCATGTGTTGCACATATCCAGTATTTCCGAATAGCTTACAATTGTCTCAGACATTCAATATCCTTGCACCTTTTATCATTGTCAAACTATTGTGGGAAAGTGTTTTAGTTTTTCTCAATTCTTGTTTCAGCATCCAAAATAAAGGCAGGAAGACTTTAGATTTCACAGGAACGCTTTTATCGGTATTATGAACTTCACTAATCGCATTGGTAAAATCTCGTTGTAACATACAAACCTATTCTAAACATACAGGATCACCAAAAATTGGCAAAGAATGTACGCAAACCGCTGTGAAAAGCAGGAATTTATAAGATTTCATGTAGGTGTATGGACTTATGTGTGGGTACCACAAAAAGAACGTTCAAGAAACGACTAAGATAGCAGAAGGATAACTATATAAGGGGAGAAATTAACAGATCAAATGTTGCTGAACTAGTTTTTTCAGCCATGAAACCACCTTATTCAATTTGATAAAACTTGGGTTTGGGCAACCACAAACGGATATTATGAAAGACTGTACAAAGAGGTCACAGAAATTGTAAAAGACCCAATAATTTGAGTAGGATAGACGAAGGCGTGAAACTGAATGAAAGCTGGATTCTACTGTTGAAGAGGAAATGTAACAGTCTTCCACCATGGGATGATATTAACAATGGCAGTCGGCAACGTCGGATTGGGCACGCCTATCGAAAACATCTGACGTCACATCTCTGGGCGCGAACGTGCGAAAAACGGAATTTGGCTGCAGTCAGTAGCGAGCCAGGGTGTGTGGCGGCCGTTCAAAAGAGTCACGATCCCTCTTGAAATGTTCTATGTAGATGGGGTCGAAACGTTGGGTTTTAATAACAAACCGACAAAACCACGGCATAATACCCCAGAAAATTTTAGCAACATTGAAAACAAAGATATTCCTGAGAATCAGCTATATATTACAAAATTCATAAGTTTTCTGGAATAAAATTATGAACGTCTACACTGCACTGCTGAGAAATAACGATTTATAAGCTACTGCTGTGGACGAACTTCTGCAGCATTGAAGTAAACCAGAGTGGAAATAATTTTTGATGCCATCAGAATCATACTATTGTCTTGACTGTGTTAAAGTGAAGTAAATTATGAACAGTAATTCATTTTCTTGAGACATAAATTGTCTGCTTATACCAACTGCTTTGAATATTGGAGATCCTTGGCAACTTTGATACGTATTTCATAAGGGAATATTGAGGCAGAATTAAAGTGTGTGTTGTGGAGGGAGACGTGCTTTACGTCAGTCTGACAGTACATGTAGCCATTTTATCCTAACGCTGTGTTAGCTGTGTTAAAGCATCCGCCTGGTAAGTAGGACTTCCCTGGTTCGAATCCCGGCCAGTGCAAAACTTTTAATTCAAAGCCTCTTTTTATAAAAGTAAAATTAGAATTAAATACATTGGACTATTAATCTAAAATGTAAAAAATACATATTCTCATAAATGGGTATTAAAAATGACCAGTCGAAGCCAATTAATTGGTTATGCCGATAATCTGTAACGTAAGCCACAATGATGCACAGCATTTACACATAAAAATGTTTACTGGAAAAGAATAGTGAATGGCCGGATCTGGTAGCGGAAGTAAGGAACACATTTCACAATTAATGAAATAATTATTGAAAAACAAACTTACATAGACATCTGTTCACATGCAACAACAAAAGCCACTTAGTGGCGATGGGTATATATTACAGAGTTCGCGGAATAACGTAAATCACTGGAATATTGTAAATCACAGAACTTATTGTTACTTTTTTGTGGCACGATTTACATTTAATGTTAGTTGCGCCACTAGACTAAAACATAGAATATTACATATAAAGTATTTATAAATGACTTTTGTTCATTCAGTAGGAAGAGGTAACACAAAGTTGTTGATTAACACTTCATCTTTGACATCACTGCGCTTATGTTTTTGATTAGAATACAATACGGTGTCACTGAATATTAATGTCATTTATCCAGGGGAAGCTACAGGTGCCTTGCCCAGCACTAGGAGCGCTAGTGTCGTTGCAACTGTCACTTCGTAACAAGTTTCACAGCACTGAGTGTCACGGCCATAGAGTATAGATATGTATGGAGTGAGCATTAGGATGCGCTGAGTGAGAATTCTGCCCGCTACACGTCACGTGGTACTGAGACAACTTTTTACAGTCCGCATAGTGCTAAGTATATTTAGAGTGTCATTACTTTACAAGTTACACACACACAGCAACTTCTGAAGTATCTTGATACTTTATCCATATATTTATAGACGTCTTAAAAATGTAATGCCTTAGACGAAGTTAATTTAAACGCGCAAATGTCGACAGGATTATGCTGTTTAGTGTAGTATCTGGGTTGCCACATTATTTACGTATTTTCAGCTTGCTTTGAAAAAATTTAAAATCACAAAAAGGTAATATCAAGACATACTGGCACTACTGTGGGAAGCCAAAAAGTGTTGCAACAGAATTACGCTTCAACCGCGCATTTACGAACCATTTCCTATCAAAACACTCTGCTGAAAAATGTTTATAGTACCCTTCTGAATACTTTATGGGGAACAAATTCTTCCTATACTGCGGTAGCTCAGCGCGCTCGGCCAGAGGGCTGAACGCCGTCTATTAAAACGTCAAACTTCCAATTCGAATGTTTTGGGTGCGCTCCCCGATCAAACCTGGCTGCACATCACTTATTCCGTGTCTGTAAACAATATCGTTTATAAGAAAAATGCCCTTCTACACCGTGGTGCGGAATCTACGTTAAATTGTATATGTCAGCTCAAAGGACGAAATACCATTTTCAAAGACAAGCACGCCTTATACAGCACTGTGGTGTACAAACCAGTCACATTCCAAAACCTAGAAATGTGTGTAAAACGAGTGAAATACGTGTAATATAGGGTGTTTATAAATGAATATCGGGGTTTTAACACTCTATAATATTTTTTATGTGAAACTTACAGTTATAAATGATATATCAAATGAAAGATCAACTCAAACAGTTTTGTTTGGCACCAGTGGGCATGCGCATCGCGCAATGTTTTCGTCGCAATCCTCTACACAACAGTAGTAGCAAAAATGGCGACTAGTGAACGGAAAGCGTTTTGTTTTGCAGTTTGCAAAAACTGTGTCGGTTGTTACTGTGCAAGGTGCGTTCCGACTGAAGTTCGGTTGTGTTACTCCAAGTAATTATAACATTCGTAGATGGTATCATTAGTTCCAAGATAGAGGCTGCCTTTGTAAGGGGAAAAGCATTGAACGACAAATAGTGAAGAGACTGTTGAGCGACTGACAGAGTAGTTCACTCATAACCCAAAGAAATAATACCGTAAGGCTAGTCATGAATTACAAGTACCTGTGTCGACTGTTTTAAGTTTTAAGAAAACGCGTACAACAATGACCTAACTGTTTACAGTTATTTCAGGCTCTAAAGCCGACAGACCACTGGTTATGTGCTAACTTCTGAAACGACATGTTGTTTCATGATTATGACTATTTTCTGGATAATGTTTGTCTTCAGTGATGAATCGACCTTCCACCTTCGTGCATGTTAACGCACTCAATGTGCACATCTGCAGGCTAGAAAATCCTTATGAGGTGGCAAATGCAGCGAGATTCCCCTAAAGTGACTGCTTTTTTTTTTTTTTTTTTTTTTTTTTTTTTTTTTTTTTTTTTTTTTTTTTTTTTTTTTTGCCATAACCTGGCGAAAAGTTTATGGGCCCTTTTCTTTTCTTTGATGAACCTACTGTAACTGTAACTTCTTACCTTGATACAATACAGCAATGGCTCATCCCTCAGTTGGAGGAAGATGAGCCAGAGAACTTCATTTTCCAGCTATATGGTGCGCCACCTCACTGGCTTAGCGAAGTATGCTATTTGTTAAACATCACTGTACCCAAGCGCTGGATAGGCCGATCACTTGTACGTGCCTCTGCTACCAGCTGACCTATCTGAATTAAGAAATCAGATTGAAGCAGCTGTTACTACAATCACTGAAGACACACTTATCAATTTCTGGGAAGAACTCGGCTGCAGACTTGATGTGTGCCGTTTGACAAATTGTGGTAACACTGAAGGTTCTTGGTAAAAACTGTTTTAGTTCCTCTTTCATTTGACACATCATTTAAAATTGCCAGTTTGATATAATAAATATTGTAAAGCCTTAAAACCCTGATATTCTTTTATAAACACTCTGTATTACAGTTTTGCAGCTATCACAATATGAGACCTAACAGCGTCGTCCCAATACCACGTGATTAGGACGGATAGATGTTGAGAATATGCACAATATGTTGTTCTCACCCCATAGATATTTATTCTCTATGGTCGCGACTGTGTACGAGATGCACAATAAAGTAATGAGACTGATTTTCCTTGCAAGGTGACAAACCTGCAGGCTTACGTAGGTACAATATCTTTGACCTTGGTCTGTAAGCTGCTTCTAGTCCAAGCGGCACATAGATGCAACTGCTCAGTTGTGAGTTGTGCTGTAATAAGTTAACATGTTTTTGTATCTCTCATCGCGGAAATGGAACCGCATAGTATTGTGCAACGATATGCCATTTATATTTGTGTTAAACTGTATTAAAACGCGATGACAGCTTACAGCAAGCTTCAGAAGGCTTTTGGAGTGAAGGTTATCCCGAGATCTCAAGTTTTTCGTTGGCATAAAACATTTAGTGAAGGGAGAACGAATGTTGAAAATGAAGACTGCAGAGGACAATCATCAACCTCACGGACAGATGTCACATTGGCCAGGGTGAGTGAACTCGTACGTATATTATCTATGAAATTGATTGCATTAGAACTGAACGTGAATCGACGTTCGGTTCGCTAATCATAACTGAAGATCTTGGTATGAGAAGAATTTGTGCAAAAATGGTCCCCAAATACCTCGCACCACAACAGCGAGAAACACAGAAATATGTGACAGCCGATCTGTTAAAGCAAAGGGAAATCAATCCAGAATTGTTGAGCCGTGTTGTCACCGGTGATGAACATTGTATTTTTTTCAGTAAGATACAGATACGAAACGCCAAAGTTCGCATTGGTGCTCGAAGGGATCACCCGGATGAAAAAAGAAAAAAAGGTCGCATGTCAAAGGCAAAAGTGACATGCATACTTGTGTGCTTCTTTAATTCCAAGACAATTGTTAAGAAAGAGTGAATGCCTCCTGGACAAACAGTTAACGAATATTACTTCATACAAATTTTAGAAAGATTTCGTAAGAGAGTTCTTTGTGTCTGTGCCAACATTGCTGATAATTGGATTCTGCATCACGATAATGCGCCATCCCATACTGCTCTGTCAGTACAGCAATTTTTAACCTGAAAACAAATTTCGGTACTAACACAGCCACCTTATTTACCAAATATAGCTCCATGCGACTTTTTTCTACTTCCAAGAGTGAAAACGGCGGTCGGGGGACACAATTTTCAAGCAACACAAAATGTCCAAAAAGCTGTGACAAGGTTCTTGAAGGATATTACAGAAGATGAGTTCCAGAAATGTTACCATCAGTGCAGAAGCATTGGAAAAAGAGTGTGCAATCAGAAGGGAACTACTTTGAAGTAGACAACACTAAACTGACTTAAACACATTTTTTCCCACGTCAGTCTCATTACTTTATTGTCGCGCCTCGTATGTTAGACTGTGTTAGTCTTGAGGTAACGAGACTCTGTATTTCTTCAGCGACGAGTCTGTACACCCAAGCGTCCAGTTATCTCGCTGCTGCGGCGGTCATCAGACAACGGGCAGACAACTGGAGGCACTGCGGCTGCGGCTGCGGCCCTGCTGTTTGTGGGGGCTGGACGGCATCGCCTGCCGGCTGCGGCTGCGGCCCTGCTGTTTGTGGGGGCTGGCGGCCTCGCCTGGCGTCGCGTCGCGGAGCCACCGGCAATCGATAGGCGGCTGGCCCACGGTTTAATTACGGCGCCAGCCCCAGCCGCGCGTCGCAGACCTCGCAATTAAATAATCAGCGCGGCACCCCGCGGCGCGCGTGCGCGCTGCACCCAGTCCGACCCGGGCTCCAAACGCTGGCTCCGGCCGGTCAGACCGCCACATCAGGTCGCCGCTGGCGTCTGGCGCGATGGCAGCGAGAGAAGAATCTGGTGTTCAAGTGTTTGTAAAGCTGTGGGACCTAACAGGATAAGTCATCAGTTCCTAGACTGCTTACCCTTTTGGTCATGGCGTCCTCGTATAAGGACATACTAAATAAATGTTTCGTATGTTAAAAATCATTAAATTTTACTATTTGTGTTTGTTGTCCTCATATTGTTAGTAACATATATATCAACAAATAATCTATGAATGCTGTCTTAGTTCGTAAGTAGTTCATACTTAGTTTGTAAGTTTAGGGACTGATGACCCCATAGTTAAGTCCCATAGACTATACAAACAAAACAAACAATGTATGAATGCACGGCCTCATGGCGATAGGAATTAAGGAAATTTTTTCAGGCCTCTAGCTATGTCAGGTGATTACAATTGTCTGAAACACAACTAGCTCTTTACTCACAAAAAGTGACGAGTGCTATGGACAAGGGAGCTCAAATTGTTTCCGTATATCTAGATTGCCAGACGGCTTTTGACACCGTAACTCACAAACGGCTTTTGATCAGATTGCATGGTTATGGAATATCACCCCAGATTGGTGACTGGACAGAGGATTTCCTGTCAGAGTGGACACAATTTGTAGTAATCGATGGTAAGGCATCGACTAAAAGAGAGGTGATATCCGGCGTTCCACAGGATAGTGTCATTGGTCCTCAGCTGTTACTTATTTACATAAATAATTTGGGAGAAAATCTGAGCAGCTCTCTTAGGTTGTTTGGAGATGACACGGTCATTTAGCGTCTAGTAAAATCATCTGAATATCCAAAACAACTGCAGAACGATCTAAATAAGATACCAACATGATGTAAAATTTGACCATTGACTCTAAATAATGAGAAGTGTGAAGTCGTCCACATGAGTGCGAAAATAAATCCGTTACAGCTTGTTTACAAGATAAATCAATCAAAGCCCTAAACTCCACTAAATACCGTGTCACAAGCTGTCACATTCTTATTAATGGTGTTCTCCGATATTTTAATTTCAATGGCTTCCTTTATTACACTGTCACAATACCCTTTCGTTTTAGCTATTACAGGTGTTTGGTCGAAACGAATTCGGCGTTGATTTTCTAAGGAATGTTCTACCATGGCTGATTTGTGAGGATAATGAAGACGTAAGCACCTCTTGTGTTCTGTGCGGCGTTGTTCCACAGTGCGTACTGTTTGTCCAATATAATAGCAGTCACATTCACAAGATTACTTATAAACTCATTGTGTTTTGAATCCTAGATCGTCTTTTACAGACCTACCAGCTTCGTATTGGGATAGTGTTATAACAGAAGCAATTGAAATTAAAATATCGAAGAACACCATTAATAAGGACGTCGCCTTGATGTTTAGGACCCATACATAGCAGGATTGAAGCGGACGCAGCGGACACGACATGAAGCAGTGATCCCCTGTGATGTGACTGCCAGCAGCCAAAATCGGACGCAACTGACTCGTGATGTAAACATTGCCATGTCTGGCGAAGCAGATAACTCTAGTGACGACACAGCCAGCAGCGCTGCGATATAACAGCAAGTAACGAGGATGGAACAGTTATTTACCACTCGACAGTGACCAGGAAGAACTTCCCTAAAAGCACGCTGCATTCTAATCACCTGACGAGGCTGGAGGCCCAAGAAGATTTTATTCAACTTTACATGTGTCTCTAAATGAGTACATTGTGATTAAAAGGTTGTAATAGCAGATAAATTTAGGAAATTATCTCGCTGTCTTTTTAGTCACGCTATGGTGATTTCACAATGACCAGCATCCAAGATAGACGAAAGACTTAAACAAAGATGTGTGTAAAAGCTGGAATAAAACTGAAAAAAAATTTGTTGAGGTCAGCTGACCAGAAGTTATTCAAGTTTATAATCAACATGTGGGAAGGGTCGATAAAATGGATTTTATTATCACAATTTATTGTACATTCATCAGATCGCAAAAGTGGACGCTTCGCATGTTTCCTCATGCAATTGATATTCCATGTGTAAATGCATGGACTGAGTAGAAGACAAACGCACAAGATATAGCTGTTCCTAAAGATAAGAACCCTCTATTTGCTTCATTTTAGGGCAAGTGCGGCTAGAGTACTGACAAAAATAGATAAGCCAGCTGCCAAGTAGGGTATGTGGAACAACTGCGATCATTTTGAACAAATGTTATAGCAACTGGAAATATATTGAGAAAAGAAATAATTTTAACTATGGCACTTGTTCTTTGATGAATATATAACACAAATATTAAACACTTACAAATGTTGGTATAAACATAAAAAAGTTTACGGAATTTAGAAAAAATAGATCGAAAATGTACCATAGTAGGTACAATTGGGATCAATTCCTGGTAAAATGTTAATCACTGGCATCTTTCACATAAAAAGCTCATTTTTCCTCGGTCACCAACACATACGTCGTGGTACCAAACATAACATTTTTAGCAGCAAATCCAGTCATCCTTAACTAGAAAATTTATAAGAGCGCCTTAGACAAAATAGCTTCACTTACCTCTTAACAGAAAAAGAATTATATATCCGTAGCACAAAGTGGTGTATTCTTGGAAGAAAGCAGGAGGAGCTGTAGAAACCTGCTACAGTATAACGCCACACAAGTGCTACCAATACTACGAGAGTAACAAATTATATTGATCAGAATTGTATCTATGTGTGGACAGAAAAGTTTTCTTTTTCTAATATTATACTTCTCAAGTGTAAAACCATAGTGCATGTATGTAATCATTAAGTAGGCTTAGTGTAATTTATGTATTTTGGTGGAAAAAAATAAAATAAAATACTTTGACTTTTCGACTTACACTGCACCGACTTGAAAACAATGTCCTCATTTGGGGATGTGTTTTATCGCCCCTTGGAGGTAACCTCTAAATATTTCATAAATCATTATGTAATTTGGAAAATTTCATAGCAAAGCCATGATGATTTTAATTGAAAAAAAAAATTCTTGATCGAAAATTTTAAATTAAGTTACGCCAAAACAAAATACACATCCAAGCCCGTCTGAGGACTCGACACTCCGAGGGGGAACCAAGGTGCCTTACAGCACACTGCTGAGTAGCATCCAGTCGCCTCACTGAGAAAGTAATTTCATTCATATGTGACTCATGCAAGCAGGTTTTTGGCTAGCCTTACTTGACATTTTTATTGAATCAACATATGAAGAGTATCATGCCATATGCTCCACCCTGCAGCATGCTTCAAGGTTTGTCCTCACAACTTTACTGCTGACAGTATTTTCGTATGAGTGCACACTCTATTGCAGAGTGAAAATTTCATTCTGGAAACAATCATTATGCTGTGGCTAAGCCATGTCTCCACCTTACCCTTTTTTTCCAGGATTCGCAGGAGAACTTATTTAAAGTTTTGGAAAGTAGGAAGGCGAATTTCTGGCAGATGTAAACAAGGACGGACCCTGAAGCATGCCGGGATAGCTGAGATGTCAGAGAGCTTGCCCTCGAAAGGCAAAAGTATCAGTTTCGAATTCCGGTTATGGCACATCATTTTAATCTGCCACGAAGTTTCATGGCAAATACTGTCGTGCGTTAGACTGGTAAAAATCACAATGTGGTTCGAGGATCTTGCCAAAATGGTCCAAATGTGGTTGATGGGCCTGCAGTGTAGTAATTGTCGTTGAAGGATATTATAATAAAAGGTCCATATTCTCTGCTCAAAGTTTAATATTTAACGTTACAGCTTTTTCAGCAGTTTAGCATTTTCAAGCACCTCTGTGTATATAACAATCACATTAATATAAGATGTTGTTAAGAATTTAATACGACGAAATTAAAAATATTTTTCCCTACGATGCCGTTGTTTTCACGTTCATAATTAACCTCAGCGTCACTGTAATAATAATTACCATAAATTATTCACGCATTATGAGATTATATACGTGTGGACGCCAGGTTTTCTGCAGCTTGATTAGCAGTGATGTTAAACTTTACAAATAACTTTTTATATTTTATGTAATTTTCAACATATACGCTAAAGTTATTATATAAAATTATGGCATTCGTCTATGTCACCAGAGACGTTTAATGTTTATATTGGCCAGAGAGGATTACGTATTTCAGCTATTTCTGCGAACCAAAGAAATGATAAATGACTAGAGATAGCTAAAAATATAATACTCCCTGACCAATGTAAACATTAAAAGTCTCTGGTGACATAGACGAATGCCATAACTTTTTATAACACTTCAGCGTATATGTTGAAAATTATGTAAAATATCAAAAGTTATCTGTAGAGAGTCACTGTTCATTGTGAAATTTTTTCCCCGTGACTATATGAAGGCTTTCGTTACAGAATTCATTTTTGGCATTTTCTAGTCTGGTTGTCTCAATTACTGTGCTTTGCGTCCAATGTATACAGAACTTATCCTTCATTGTAACCATGTTAAATTGTAAAATTGATTACATATAAACAGAAATCTTGGGTTGTCTAGTTAATATCGTGGCTAAAACAAGAAACCTTGGTGATGTGCCCGAAGTGCCCCAAAATTAGATAGTCAAGGAAAGGAAAAACAGGCCACAATGCAGGAGAACCCGCCTCCTCCATAATATCACAAGTCTGCAGCTCTGAGGCCCAAAACATAACTTCTGTTTTAAAAATTCTTCCTAGCTAGATAAAAGGAGCTTTTTTAAATTTTAACAAAGCACTAACAACTGTCAGAGCTAATATTCAATGCAATAAAAAAATTCAGTCTTCAGAAAAAGTTCACTTCAAAAAGCACCTTGATCTCCTCCTACTGGAAAATAAACTTTATTCAAATCTATGCAGATGTTATTAACCATTAACAATTCAGGGAATGTGTGTCATTTGATGTGTATTGTCACCATGTACAATTAGATGCTTAGCACTCATCGACATAATTTGAGTACTATGCACATGCTTGCCATTCACTCCAAGTCAGATTAAAGGAAGGCATCGAAACAATTCAGGGATGTGGTATTAGACTTGTTGCAGTAGATATTATCAACACGCATGTGTATGCAAAAAGCTTTGGAAACTCATTTGCGAATCCCGGGAGCTTCACCCACACCCTCCATTGAGGAAATTTAGAGAGCCGGCATTCGAATCTACAGAGCGATGTATCTTCCACTTTGGCTTCCAGAGTGTGCACCACCTATGCTAAAAACTAACGACATTCCACTTTTTCCCTCAATATCGATTGGGATAATATACGTCATTGACATAACTCGGTCAGTTTTCCAGATGAAGTTATGCAATTTGCTATGGGGCTACAAGAATCTGAACTGTAGTGTGTAAAATCAATGTGTGAACGTAGCTATGTTGTTGGGTGACACACACTGTACTTTAATTGAGTTTATGGCCACAGAAACGCGAGACACGAATCAAATTTCATAGAAAAAGAAATGTGTGTGATTATTTTATCGACCTTAGTAACGTGTGACGATGGATAATTTATGGTTGCAATGAAAGAAGAAGTAGATGTTCGTGTACTCTTCAGAGTTGAACTCATCAGTGCAGACGTAGAATAAGGTTTATGTAGCGAGCATGTAATGCACCACTTCGTAAGAAAAAAAAAACCCTGTTTTGGTAGTGCGAGATGTCACAACATGGTATCATTGATAATCGACAGATGTTTGTAAGTCATTCGCATTGAACGCTATTTATCCTGGTTGAGATCGTTCATGAGTGTAATAACCTCTTGGTAACTCGTTTTATTTATATCTTTTGCAATAGCAGAGAAGATTTGTGTGTGTTAAATACATGTTTTACTGATAAAATGTCATCGCTGCTCTGTACCAACTGATGACAAAATTACGATAGTCATTTAAGTTAATGTATTCAACTTCCATGTGGATTTAAATGTGAGGAAAAATGTTTATTAACATTTGACAGGAATACCCTTATTACATTATAAAAAGTGAAGAACTTCCAACCTCCTTAAATGTCGTTTCTATGGACTTATACAGCATCTCCAAACTTTTCTGAGCAACTTGATACTCCACATGATATTTGTGATGGTAATTAGAGACAGTACTTACTGTACTTCCAGAAGTCATTGCGTTTCATACACTGCATGTACTAAGACGTTGGTGTTGGACAGATATTTTTATGCTGTATTTTGTTTTGATAGAGGAGCTGTTTTCTCCTAGTGAGAAAGCCTAGACGTATCTGCACTGAAGGCAGTAGGCCGAGCAAAGATTTTAGCAGACAATAAGGGTTTTACAACGATTTCTGGTGTTTGTGTGGCATGTTGACTCACCCTGGCCTGAGCAGTCGTGTCAGTAGGTACCTGATTGACACGCTGGTGCCAGACAGTTAATTCAGGTAGTGAATTAAGGTAGTTAATTGATGTAGTGAAGCCACCAATCATTGGTAAGGCGCTTATAACCTAGAACAGGCGTGTCTCCGCTGCAAATTTGGGGAAAAAGCTATATATATATATATATATATATATATATATATATATATATATATATATATATATGGCTGATAGAGCTACAAAAATACATTTTCTGTCAGTCTGCTTCTAATGATGGCACTCTGCTGCCTGCCTCCTTGGGCGACTAGACGATGTGATACTATGAGAATAATTAGCAATTTGCTGTGGTTTAACCTTGTGACATAATCAGCATTGTGCAGTGCTCAGTGTTTAGTTACAAGTTCACCTGTAATTAAGGCACTTTCACAGAGTGACCAGTAAACATTTTTGCCCATCCACAATAATTAGTTCATGTCTGCAGACGATAGCGATAAGACCTAGGTGGGCTGGTTTGCTGTATCAGCGTAGACTGTCTGCCATATTAGTTTTGATTATGGATGATAGTTCCACCCTTACGAACTACAGACATTGCCGATGTGGGGTAGCTTCCATGCCTCAACGATATAGCCGTACCGTAGGTACAACCACAGCGGAGGGGTATCTGTGGAGAGGCCAGACAAACGTGTGGTTCCTGAAGAGGGGCAGCAGCCTTTTCAGTAGTTGCAGGGGCAACAGTCTGGATGATTGACTGAGCTGGCCTTGTAACATCAGCTAATGTGGCTTTGTCACACAGTTAATGTGAACGGTTGAAAGCAAGGGGAAACTACAGCCGTTAATTTACCCGAGAACATGCAGCTCTACTCTATGAACATATCATGATGGCATCCTCTCGGGTAAAATATTCCGGAGGTGAAATACTCCCCCATTCGGATCTCTGGGCGGGGACTACTCAGGAGGATGTGACCATCATGAAAGACAACATTTTCTTCTTCTCCCAGACTTGACAAAGGTATTTCACCTGGTGCACATGATGTACGAGACACGTAACATAACCTCGGACTTTGAGAAAAATGTAATAATCCCCATTCCAAAGACGACAGGTGTGAAAATTACAGAACTATCAGTTTAATAGGTAATGGTTTCAAAATTTTAACACGAATTGTTTACAGAAGGATGGAAAAGCTTGTAGAAGCCGACCTTGGGGAAGACCAGTTTGGATACAGGAGAAATGTAGGAACACGGGAGGCAATCCTTATCTTAGAAGATAGGTTAAGGAAAGGCAAATCTACATTTTTAGCTTTTGTAGATTTGGAAAAGCCTTTGACAATTTGGATTGTAATATACTCTTTCAAATTCTGAAACCCGCAGGAGTAAAATATAGGTAACAGAACGTTATTTACACAAATTATTTACAGAATTATGAAAAGCTTGTAGAATCCGACCTTGAGGAAGAGCAGTTTGGATTCAGGAGAAATCTAGGAACACGGGAGGCAATCCGTATCCTAGAGGATAGATTAAGGAAAGGCAAACCTACATTTCTAGCTTTTGTAGATTTGGAAAAAGCTTTTCACAATTTTGATTGGAATACACTCTTTCAAATTCTGAAACCAGCAGAAGTAACATATAGGGAGCGTAAGGTACAATTTGTAGAAAAGACAGACAGCAGTTATCAGAGTTGAAGGACATGAAAGGAATGTAGAGGTAGGGAAGAGAGTGAGATAGGGTTGTAGCCTCTCTCCAATGCTATTCATTTGTACATTGAGCAAGCCATACCGGCAAGCAAAGAGAAATTTGGAGAAGGGATTCATGTTCAGGGCGAAGAAATAAAAACATTGTGTTTTGCCAACGACATTGTAATACTGTCAGAGACAGCGAAAGACCTGGAAGAGTAGTTCAACGGAAAGGACAGTGTGTTGAAAGGTGCGTATAAAATGAACATTAACAGGCGAAAAACAAGGGTAAAGGAATGCAGTATAAGAAAATCGGGCGATGCTGATCGAATTAAATTAGGTAACGAAACAGTAAAGGTTGTAGATGAGTTTTGTTACTTGGGAAGTAAAACAACATGTGATGGTCGCAGTACAGTGGATATAAAATGCAGAATGGTAATGGGAAGAAAAGCGCTTTTGAAGAAGAGTAATTTGCTAACATTGAATATTAATTTAAGTGTAAGGAAGTTGTTTCTGAGGGCATTTGTATGGAGTGTTGCCTTGTATGGAAGTGAAACATGGACGAAAAGTAGTGTGGACAGGAAGAGGATAGAGGATTTTGAAATGTGGTGCTACAGAAGAATGCTGAAGATTAGGTGGGTGGATCACGTAACTAATGAAGAGGTACTGAACAGAATTGGGTAGAAAAGGAATTTATGGTATATCTTGACTAAAAGAAGGGATCGGCTGATAGGGCACATTCTTAGACATCAAGGAATCGTGAATTTAGCGTTGGATGGAAGTGTGTGGGGTAAAAATCGCAGAGGGAGACCAAGAGGTGGATACAATAAGCAGATTCAACTGGATGTAGGTTGCAGTTCTTATGAGGAGATGAAGAGGCTTGCTCAGGATAGAGTAGGGTGGAGAGCTGCATCAATCCAGTCTCCGCACTGACGTCCACAACAACAGCAACAATAGCGAGTGTTGACTTCCTCAAGACTGACAGGAAGTTCGGGCTGATTCACTTCAACTGCAGATCAAACCATTTAGTTCTCGAAAGCGTTTCAGAGTCGCAAACGCAGCCGCCAGCATTGTTGCAAATGATAATGTCCCTGAAACAAAGCTAATTCTTCTTTCTGAGAGGTCACGTCTGTACAATGGCATCAACACCAATACAACATTACTCACTATATTTGTGTAGGCACAACAACTCAGCCACCCTCTGAGAGATATTTTCCATTTGATAATTATTTGTTTATATTTGCAATTTGGTTTAGCGAAATTACATCATTAATGGTTGAATCTTGTCCTTTGTTATTAATTTCAATTGATTAATTCTTTATAACTTTATTTGCCTTTTTCCGATTTTTAAAGATAATATTGTAAATTACGTCTCAGTAGAACAGCTCTTCTCTATTTACGGACACATTGCTTAATACCACATTCCTGTACCCGGTGTGATCATTTAGCAGTAAATGTTTTACTTTCTATTACAGGAGTGGTCTTTCGCTTCATTCTGAACACAGTTAAGAACCTCTTACCAGTCTTGGATAGAGGTGTGCACTGCTTTCTGATTTCTAGCCCGCGTGTCACGGAAGATTCGTTCCACCTGCAAAGCCAGCGACTTCAGGATTCAAAACATTGCAGATCAATCCTTGTGTATAATGTATGGTGGAAGAAATCATCTGTCAAGTTTTTGAGACAGGCCAGTGGCACATCAGCTTGGACAAGCTAGAACATATGCAAATTTTAAGAAGAGTTTTCGTTTTTGTTATGTTAAAAAAAGAGTTTGATTTTAATGACTAAGAGTAGGCCTACCGTTTATCCATTTTTCTCGTCCTACCAACCTTCACATTTTACATGTTTTACTCGTCAATATTCTGGTTCAAGTAGTAGAAATTTGTATAAATCTTATAATCGAATATCAAGCATTGACTTATTCAAGATATCTACTTTCCTTACATTTGCGTGGACTACGTTTACTCTTTATGTTAATGTTTTATATACACTGAACGTAAGTCACTTCAACGTAAACTGCCTGCTGCCCCTAGGAATTCACTGTTTAACAAATCGTGAAATCATCATAATTAGTTGTTAAGGAAAGGGGGGTTGATGCTCTGCTCAACTTTTGAAGAAAAGATCCCCTAGTCGCCTTTACTGAAGTTTCATCTTGCTATTGTAACGGACAGAGTTATTGGTATTTGGGTTCTCACAGAAACTAGAATGGGCCTATGGTGAGAATGAGGGAAGCGTCAAGGACCGTCCTCCTAACTGCCAAAGACTATATTAAAAGGTGCTGTAGTCTTCATCACCTCAGTCGAGGTTGTTAGCCTTCTGTCTTTGTCAGGCTCCTGTCTTTTTTTATTATTTATTTATTTATTTTCCATTCACAGGGTAACCGCACTGGCTGTGGTCGCTCTCGCAGCCTGCTTGGTTCTCACTCATGTTCCTGTCTGAATGAATATTTAGAGTTGCGGCGTCTGTTTTTTCCGACGTCCTGGCACAAATTGTCATATGTCCATGTTGTATGTTTACGACGTCTACTAGCAGTTGAGACTGAAAAGCCGCATTTAAAATATGACTAAGTATTCGTCATAATACTTCTATATTCACTAGTACATGAATAGCAATACGCCTAAGGCATCTCTGTCCTACTGTCTCCATTATTAACTCTCTTCAGTTTCTTCATTTTAATTTACTGATTTGGATGTAAATATTGACAAGCATAGAACTTCATTTATGTAAATAAAAAAATTGCATTTATATTATTTAAAAGTACAACAAAATATCGTTTTGCAGATATAATTTCAAATATTAAGATACAATCACTTTACATCTGCTCCCATTTTGGAGCTCAGTTGGTCAGGTGGTTGATCGATTTTTGTGTGAGCCATGACGGTGCCATTGAGGTACCAAAACTGGATGCGTAAATCAATAAATCCATAAAGTTACGGCTGTTTGAGGTCTATTCTCTACAAGCAATAGAAAATCTCGCTATGCACAGGCGGACATTATCTTGCAGAAATGTAAATCCATGGCTTACCACGAACAGCTATAAAACAGGATGTAGTACATCATTCGAAAGGAAGAATAAAGGCATATTGCAGTTTAACATCCCATTCGAAAATCTAGGGGCCATTATATGAAAACAAATGTCTTCCCAGACCGTCCCTCCTAGTTTCCGGCTCATATTGCGGACCACAGGCAGGTTGGTATTCCATTGGTGTCCAGGATGTCTCGACACAAGAGTTCACCAATCATATTTGTTCGGTTTACGCTAAACTCTTCACTGAAGACAATTCTATTTCAGTAAATGAGATTTCCTGCTGAATATGTCTGACACCACTGCAGACTGACTTGATGGTGTACAGGGTTCATTGGTAGACGGCGGAAGTGGTGCCATGTCCTTATATGTGGAACGTTTTTAATTGTCCTTGAGACCACAGACACACCAGTTTAATGTCATGTTGATGATAATTGATGATAATTTTGATCCAGGCCTCTGGCGATATCTGTATGAATACCAATTTGCATATCTCCTTCATATTACTTCCTGTCCCCCCCCCCTCTCTCTCTCTCTATCTCTCTTCTTTAAAAAATGGATGAGTGTTATAAATAACTCGTGAGTTGTTAGTTCCTGAGACGTTAAATTAATAAAATAGAACTATCAGAACATGTAACTAGATTGTGGTCCTGAAACCTTACATCCAGTGAAATCTTGCATGACTAATAGCCAAAATGTCTCTTATCTAGTCGTTTTTTGGCTCATGTTATAAAATACGTACTTTCTCAAACCTGATTATGTTTGAAAATGAATAATTTTATTCAGTAATTATAAATCATAAGATAATAAATCCTGATTGGCGACGTATATCACATGTGTCACATCATACTTCCAGTGAACACTTGAACTAAACACACTTCCAAAGAAGACACATCACAATAATATTAATATGACACTCCATAGATATTACCAATTTTTACATAATCATAATAATTTCTTCATTCAATTTCTTAATCAATTTTGAAACATTATTAATACAAGCCATGTAAATATATTTTTAAAAGTACAGATTTGTTTTTATATAACTATTCTGTCTTTAACATCAGATTAGATTAGTTGTTCGTTCCATAGAGGAGATTCTCATGAATGTATAACAGGTCAATATATATATATATATATATATATATATATATATATATATATATATATATATATATATTTACAACCTCAAATAATATATCATTTGGTTTTTTATTCAAAAATTTGTCAGTAGTATAAGAGTTGGCTACTAATAAGTCTTTCAGGCACCTCTTAAATTAATCTTTATTTGTAGCAAATGGCTTATGGTTACCGGTAAATTATTCAAAACGTGTGTTCCTGAGTAGTGAACCCCTTTTTGAACTAAACTAGATGCATTTAAGTCCTTGAGCAAATCGTTTTTGTTCTTAGTATGTGTAATTGAGCTGTTTGTTGAAACAAGAGATATACTATTTATTGCGAATTTCATTGTATTGTATTGAGAGACACTAGATATTATACCCAGTTTTTTGAAGAACCTTCTACAGGATGTCCACAGATTTACTCCAAAAATTATATGTATTGCACGCTTTTGGACTCTGGAAACATTTTTTTAACCTGAAGAGTTAGTCCACAATATTACACCATATGGCATTATGGATTGAAAGTAACCACAGTATGCAAACTTTTTTATTTTCATGTCGCCTATGGCTGCTAACACTCGAATTGCAGATACAGATTTGTTAAGGCGTTTCTGAAGTTCTTTGGTGTGCTCCTCCCAATTGATTTTATTATCAAGTTGTAACCCTAGGAATTTAATACTGCCAATCTCTTCTAGCTGTTCTTCTCCATACTTTATGTATATGCTGGATGGATACCTCTTACATGTTCTGAACTGTGTGTCGTGAAATTTTCAAAGTTTTATTTTAATGAATTGCCTTTAAACCATTTATTAATGTCCATGAATATATCATTAGCAGACATTTGTACGAGGGTCGTTCAAAGAATAAGTTTCGTTTTTATCTCTATCCGCAGCAGCACTACGATCGCAGTTCCAAGCATACGCGGCAGTTACTCTCACTTAAGGAAAATACATGCACGCCATTTTCAGATCGCTGGTGCCGAATTGTGTTTCGTAGTATTTTTTATAATGTGAGCCGTAATTGAAACTGGCGCGAAATCAAATCTGTGATTCGTTTTCTAAATGCAAAGAAAGTTAAACCAAAGGAAATTCATCGGCAGATCTGGGGGATTTACGGACAAAATGCTATGAGTGATACAATGGTTAGAAGATTGGTCAGACTGTTCAGTGAAGGACGAGATCAAGGGCATGATAAAGAAGGAAGTGGTCACCCGTCTGTGGTTACTGATAAATTGGCTGACACAATTGAAGAGAAGATTATGCACAACCGTTTACACTTAGTGAACTTTCTACGGAAGTTCCGCAAATCTCACGATCACAAATTCATGAAACTGTTACTGAAAAAATGAAATTTTGAAAACTTTGCTTACGTTTGGTACCCAAAATTCATAAATACCAACACAAAAAACAACTGATGGGCAGTGGACTTTAGTTTTTGACACGCTACAAAGACGAAGGCGATGGTTTTCTGTCCTTGGTGGTGAATACTTCAATGATGATGACGAGCTGAAAGAAAGGTGTTACCATATGGTTGAATACACAAGCGGCAACCTTCTACGAAGAAGGCATATAAAACCTTGTGCCACGCTGTGACAAGTGCCTACAAAATTTCAGAAGCTATGTAGAAATTTAGTTTACCAGTTGTACATTTTTGTACTACAAACATTCTTTCTGTGTCTGTACACGTTTGTCTCATATAAACAAACGGAACTTACTTTGTGGACATACCTCCTAGAACTATGATCAACTTGCTATTTCTTGTCATACTTGTATCATCTGCAAACAAAACGAACTCTGCTTCTGGTAATGTAACTGGTGAGAGGTTATTAAGGCACACACGAAAGAACAATGACCCTAAGACAGGGCCCTATGGGACATCTCCTCTATCTGATGATGACTGATGGCGTAATTCACTAGTCCCTTCCACTGACACCTTTTGTTTCCTGTTAGTAACATATTACTACATATTACTGGAACCATATTGCGGCACTGCCTGAGACACCATAAAATTCTAATTCACTTAAAAGGATGTTGTGGTTTACAAAATCAAGTGCCTTTGTCAAATCACTGGAAATACCTGCTGCTTGTAACGTATTATTTATTGTATTATTCACATTCTCACTGTAGGTGTAAATAGCTTTCTCAACATTAGAACCCTTCAGAAATTCTATCTGTATTCTGGACAGTATGATATTTGTGTTTAGGTGGATGAGAAGCTGCTGTTCATTACCTTTTTTAGAATTTTTGAGAATGTAGGCAAATGCGAGACTGCTCTGTAGTTTGACAGTATCTCTATATTCGCTTTCTTGTATACAGAATAGGTTTAATATAATCATAATTTAGCCAAATGTGAAATGTGCCCAGTATAATAGACTGGTTACTCATATATCTTAAAATTGTACTAAAGTCACAAAAACACGCCTTAATTAACTTTGTTGATATTTAGTTGTAAACCCTAGAATGCTATGTTCTTAAAAATATATTATGACGTTATTTCTGGTGGTAAAGTGAGTGATGTATCTCAAAATATTTGTAAGGGCTAGTTTCAGATTTTAAAGGGCATTATTTACTGACCCAGACAATCTCATACAATAAGAGAGATAAAGTACTTGTTAAACAGATCTGCCAAACAATGTGTATTGGTTAATAATGTATCATCTACTGTTAACGCTATCTGCTCGTGTTCCTTTCTGATTCCGCTAGTATCCTCTTTCGCTATATCCCATATTGATTTTCTTTCATTTACTGACATTGCTATCTTCTTCCGATAGTGCATTTGTTTAGATGTTTGGATTACTTTTCTTAATATTTTACAGTATTCCTTGTATTTGTCTAAATCATCAGCACTTTACCTGTTAGTGACTAAATGATACATTTTCCTATTTGCCTTACAGGATATATTTATACCATATATTTACATGGTTTTATTATAAATTTTGGTTTAATTTGAGTTGCTTTTAGAGGAAAGCAATTTTCAACCATGGTACTGACATTATTAATATGTTATATTTCATACATATTCAGTCATCAACACCATAAACATCTTTCTAGTTCATGAGAAATTTTCTGAAATATTCAATTTTTTGTGGATCGACTAATCTCCTGTATTCAGATTAAGTATTCTTCATAATCTTCTTAGAATCTGTCCATAAGTATAGAGCTGCATGTCATGTTCCGATAGACTGTTGATTATTGGTTTTATGATGTAATTTTTTTCCTTTGTTTTCTCTATAAAATATTAATGGCTGTCGTAAAAGATTTAGTTATCCTAGTCGGAAAGTTTAAGTGTGAGTGAGGTTGAAAGACATCGTTACTAACTGCACACTAAAATCTGAATTAAAGTCTCCAGTAACCAAGATTTCTTTGTTTCTTCTTGTTAAATAACTTAATAGATCTTCTAGATGATTTATGAATAAAGTTCAATGCAGGTGTTCGGTAAGCAGTTACTACTACATAGGATCTGTTATGGAACTCTATTTCTATTGCACACGCTTCTGATTGTTGCTCTAGACAGAATTCTGTAATATCAATGTTTTTGAATTTATGGCAGTTTCTAATAAATGTGGCAATTTCTCCTCCATCCATATCATCTCTACAGATGTAGGAAACTAACTTAAATCCTGAAATGTTAACGTATCTATAGAAGCGTTCATATGATGTTCAGAGAAGCAGACTAGGCCAATTGGGTTAGATGAATCTGTTTCATCAACACAAATGAATAGTTCATCAACTTTATTTTTAAGTACCGGAATGTTCTGAGGTAATATAGACAACTGATATTGCATACTAATGGGATCATAACTGGTTGCCGCGGTGGAGTGGCCGAGCGCTACAAGGCGCCTTGCTGCAATGCACGTGGTTGTCCAGCGTCAGAGGTTTGAGTTCTCCCTCGGGTATAGGCATGTGTGTAGTCCATAGCATAAGTTAGTTTAAGTAGTTTGCAAGCCTAGGGATTGATAACCGCTGCAGTTAAGTCCCATACATTTACAAACATTTGAGCATTGTAACTGGTTGGGCAAAGATGTACTGGCTGTTTCTGAATCTGCTAAAATTGTATGCTTGGATAGAATGTGCTAAAATGTGCTTCATGCTCATCCGCTTTCCCAGACTAATTGTATCTTCCAACCTCTCTTAACACTTGTTTTACTTCCCCTCTCACTAACCTGATAAAGGCAACCCTCTGACACTTGTAACCACTGGTATTTTACCATTTGTTACAGGGCCCTCCACCCTGAATTTACCTGCAATCAAACCTTTCCCTTCCTGTTTTAGTGTAGGGCATGTCTAATGTAGTCGCACATACACATAGCATCCACAGTAATCAAACCTATATGGGACCCTATATCTGATATAAGTATCTGGTCAAAATTTACTCTCCCGATGTAAGAGTTCAAATAAGGCTCATCATGGCGTCTCAAAAGAGGCACAAATCCCAAAGCAGTATGCATCGTGGCTGATGCTGTCTTCGCCTGGTCATTCTGTGTGCAATATTCAGAGTCTCAGTCAATATTCTTTCCCAGATTACCCACTATAACCAAAGTATCTTTGCATAAACAATCTACATCCTCTGTTACCAGACCCATATCTGGCTTGAAAATGTTTGTGACCTGCTACTTCGAACTTATCACTTCCTATAATACTTGGTCGATACCTCTACCACGTGAACTAGGTAACATTAAGACTTTATTTCTCTCTACAAATTTCCCTACTTGTTTAAATTCCTTGTGCCCTTTCTTCAGCTTCAGCTACATGAGTCTCATTGAATTCTGACTGAGGCAACAGGTAAAATTTATTTTCCATCTTAATGACAAAACTGTATGGAACTTCCTAACCCTGTTCCCCCTGTTACCTGTTGCCACTTCCCACCTCTTTTCACCCTTCTCCCTCTTTCACCATTTCAAAATCTCCCTTGGCTTATATGATTCAGCTTGAAGACGTGCAATTTTTCACTCCTGTTCCATTATTTTCTTATCTCTAGTTCAGATCCTACAAAACCACTGGTGAGTCTCATTAAGTCCCCATTTCGCATGCCACTACATTCGCCCCAATGACAGATCGCAAAAGCCATCAACCAAACGCCAGAACTGACGATCCTGTAGCGTGTCATACATTTCCCACTCAAGGTAAAAATAGTAATCGTACCAACTGCTCAATTACTGACTAAAACGTAAATGTTACACCAAGAGGCTTGAAAAACTATTCACACACACAGAAATTAAACTGAAAGGTAATGAATAAAATAAACTCGTTCACAAAAATTTAGGCTTAAAAAACACGGAATACTACTGAAGCAAGAAATAATAATTCACGCTGTTTCCCGTTTTTTGTGGGTGACAGAGTTTATAAATCTCAACTACTATATATAATTAAAGAAAAATGGAAGAATAGATAATGAGATACAAGTTTAAGTTTACAACAATTCGCGCAATGGAAATTAAAGTAAAAAATAGGTTTTGTAGGAGCGAGAAGGAAAATACAATTTCTACATCGTGATATCTTATTCAACACACACTAACACTTCCACCAATGTAACAACACGTATATTCATAACAACTGGAAGCGTTCAAAAATAAGTTAAAAACAGCGTTTTTCGTAAATATTTGCTGTGTTGCCAACCTGATAAAAAAGATATTTTTAAAGAATTTTTTTTTTATTATTATTTTGTCTGAATCCAAATAAAGAGAAAATTCTAATACTAATGTACACATAAGACTTGTGTTTAGAGAAAATACAGTTCCACCTGAATTTTTATAAAACACAATATAAATTAGAAACTGTCTCGGTAAGTTTAACGTATGACTATGTGTTGGATATTTCAACACATACAAAGCCCCATTCCACAGTACGATTATAGTGTCTTCTACCAGAAAACTGTCAGAAATCAATAAGTGTAATTTATATTCTGCTACTTTTTGTCGTTGTATAGACATAAGTGAAATGCTGCGGGGCCACGATCAGCATGGAAAGGTTGATTACTTACACAGAAAAGTGTTGGCATATGCAATCGAACGAATAGCCACCCGAATAGCCTGCTGACCAACTGGTGGCATACCGCTCCCAACTGTGCTTTTTGTACGCCAAGAGTGGATGCTTCTGGTGTGTTCCCACTTTTTTCTTTCAATGTTGACATTTGTCACACTGGTAACAATATTGAGTCGTCCCTCCATGTGGAGTATTTTGGAAAGTTGGAAGTTGATGATGGAGAAACAAGTTTTGCTGTTATTCATATCCTGGACACAATCTGGTGCTGGTTGTCGAATACTAAGTGGTTTTTGCGAAATGTGTCTGAATTGCAGCGCAAAACGATAAGCAAATGTTACGATCGCACTTAGAAAATGAATGAGCATCGTTTAATTGCGGGACTATGGATGTAGAGGAATTGTGGACTAAATTTAAGTGCTTTGTTAATAAAGAGTTAGAGAAATATGTGCCAGTAAAGACGATTAAGGATGGAAAAGATCCACCGTGGTATAATAATAATGTTAGAAAGCTGCTGAGAAAGCAAAGACAGTTGCACTCTCGATTCAAAAAAGAACACGCAAATGATGACAGGCAAAAGTTAGTAGAGATACGTGCGTCTATAAAAATATCGATGCGCGAAGCATACAATAATTATCACAGCCATACCTTCGCAAAAGATCTTTCCGAGAACCCGAAAAATTCTGGTCCTATGTAAAATCGATAAGCGGGTCAAATCCCACTGTCCAGTCACTCGTTGATCATTCCGGGGCAGTAATATAAGAAAGCAAACGGAAAGCTGAAGTTCTAAATTTAACCTTTAAGAAATCTTTCACGCGGGAGGACCGCACAAACGTACCATCATTTGATCAACGTAATAATTCCGAAATGGGGGACATAGCAATAGGTATTTCCGGTGTAGAGAAGCAGCTGAGAGAGCTAAATACGAAAAAGTCTGCTGGTCAGGATGGAATACCAGTTCAGTTTTACAAAGAGTATTCTGCGGCACTGGCCCCCTACTTAACTTGCATTTATCGCGAATCTTTAATTCAGCGCGAAATTCGTAGTGATTGGAAAAAAGCGCAGGTGACTCCCGTTTATAAGAAAGGAAAGAGAACCGACCCACACAATTACAGGCCAATATCGTTGACATCAGTTTCATGTAGAATTTTAGAGCATATTCTCAGTTCGAATATTGTACATTTCCTTGAAACGGAAAAGCTTCTTTCCATGAATCAGTACGGGTTTAGGAAACATCGTTCATGTGAAACTCAGCTTGCCCTTTTCTCACATGACATCTTTCGAGCCATGGATGAAAGGCAACAGGCGGCTTGTGTTTTTGTCGACTTCAAAAAGGCGTTCGAGGCGGTGCCACGCTGCAGACTGCTAACGAAGATACGAGTTTACGGAATAGGTTCACAGATTTGTGACTAGCTGGAAGACTTCCTTAGTAATAGAACGCAGTACGTTGTTCTCGACGGCGAGTGTTCATCAGAGACGAGTGTATCGTCAGGCGTGCCCCAGGGGAGTGTGATAGGACCGCTATTATTTTCTATCTATATAAATGATCTGATGGACAGAGTAAGTTGTAATTTGCGGCTGTTTGCTGACGATGCTGTGGTGTATGGGAGGGTGTCGTCTGTAAATGACTGTAATGGCATACAGGATGACTTAGACAAAATTTCTAGTTGGTGCGAAGAATGGCAGCTAGCTCTCAATGTAGAAAAATGTAAGGTGATGCGCATGAGTAGAAAAAGCAATCCCATAATGTTCGAATACAGCATTAATAGTGAGCTTCTTGATCCTGTCGCGTCGTTCAAACATCTAGGCGTAACATTGCAGAGCGATATGAAATGGAACGAGCATGTAAGGACAGTTGTGAGTAAGGCGGACAGCCGACTTCGGTTTATTGGGGAAATGCTTCGGCAACTCAATTGGGGATCGCTGGAAGAAAGACGACGTTCTTTTCGTGAATTTCTGTTGAGTAAATTTAGAGGGCCGGAATTTGAAGCTGAGTGTAGTACGATCTTGCTGCCACCTATTTACATTTCGCGTAAAGATCACAAAGACAAGATAAGAGAAATTAGGGCTCGTACGGAGGCATATAGGCATTCTTTTTTTCCTCGTTCAATTTGGGAGTGGAATAGGGAAGGAAATGCCTTGTAGTGGTACAGTGTACCCTCCGCCACGCACTTTACGGTGAACTGCGGAGTATGTATGTAGATGTAGATGTAGATGGGCTGGGCGACAAAGACCGAGCGCTGAGAATCGGATGTGTTGACGTCGGTGTTGCTCTGAGATGTATTGATCATGTAGCGAATACTGACATGATTGCTGCGGTTCTAGTGCGGCCAGTGGTACTCCACCAGATTATAGCTGATGAAATTGTCTCAAAGACCCAAAGGTATTCTGCAGTGGCGGCCGAGGAAGACTCAACACACCAAGGGAAGGAAGGAATGTTCCTAATATGATTGGTATAGTCGAAGGTGTGGCGTGTGATTACGCATTGTGACGATATATATATATAACTGGACTCGGGTAACGAACGTACGCAGTGATCGTTACTGATATGTTGACGTTATACTGTGCTTGTGCAGATGCTGATTCTGTATTTATGTATTTTGTCGGAACTGTCATAGAAGCAATATTTTGCTGGGCTGTAATTATGAAAATGTAAGACTTGTTCGTGTCTTTGAAATTCTGTTAGTTCATTGTACATTGTGAAGGAATGATACTCGATACCAAAAATCTTATTTGAGCTGTAAAATTTTTCTAACCTAAGTTACTACCTTCCGATAGCTACTGTTAAAGGGTATTCGGTTACGTACATAAATTTGATTATATTTTCCGGGGATGTTTGCAATGTGAAGTGAATGCGCTAGATTACTATAGGGAATGGCGTTATTCATAATTGGATTAAGTGGGTTTCCTGTTTATGCTAATTTTGAGCAGTATTCTCGTGTTAGTCTGTGTGTGCACAATAAGTTGTACTAAACGGAACTCAATCAATCATTTCCACCTATTTCCCACTAATGATATTAATATAGACACCACCACACGTGCAAGAATATTGAGCCATGCATCCTCTATAGCCGTCCAAGATTGCGAAAGTGTTGGCGGTGCAGCACTTTGTACAAAACCTAGCCCTACACCGAGTCCCTTAAATATTCTGTGGCATTCATGTCAGACCATCTAGTTGGCAAACTCACTCTTTGAAATTGACCTGATTATTCTTCAAGCAACCCTCGATCAACTGTCCCCGGAAGATACGGCGCGTTGTTATTGGCAACATGAAGTCAGTAAACGGCTGCAGACGGTCTCCAAGTGCTGAAACACTAAAATTTCTAGTCAGTGATCGGCTCGTTTGGACCAGAGGACCATGTAAAAGCAGTCCACATCATTATGGACCTACCACCATATTGCACAGTGCCTTATTGACAGCTGGGATCTAGTCTTGCGCATAACAGTTCGCGGCCGGGAGCACCTCAGTTTAGTTCGCAACTCTGCCGCGAACTACTTCGCTCTTTTAGTTCGTCCGCGCCCACTGATGGATCGGTAGTGTTGTCTGTGCATGCAGGTGGAGGGAGAAGTTGCCCCACCTGGCTGCTTCATGCGCTTCCTGCGTGAGCCGCTGACGATTTCACGCAGACCAAAAGAAACAGTTTTGAATAATGTCTCACGTTTAAGTTTTGAGCTATCTTTATATCTTGCCATTATGCAGTTTATTAGTCAGATATTGCAGAGTGCAGAATACTTTAAAACAGAAGTATTGTAGCACTAAACTATGTAACTCTAGCCGTCATACGCTCACTTCGAAATGGCTCTCATTGGCAGAAGGCAAGCATGTGATTAATAAGTCTGGTGCGCACCCTTTCGTTATTGCCCATCGGTCTTTGGAAAAGGATCCAAAGGAACTAAGGAGCGGGGTATGTTTGGCATAATAGTTCGCGACCGATAGCGCATATTTTAGTTCCCGTCCGGTCACACATATTTTAGTTCGTGACCGGTAGCTCTCATTTTAGTTCGCAGCTCCGACGTGAAGTAGGTCGCTCTGTTTAGTTCGTCAGCTCCCTTTCCCGAGACAGATTTTTACACTATAGCTCTTTGGGTTTTGCTACCTTTGCTGTAAGTGCTCTTTCTTTGGTGATGGTAGCTTTCTTTAATAATGATCAGTGTTACTCATGCGTGTGCTATTACCCGTAATTTTATGCATTTAGACATCAAATAGACAAACAAAACAGTTATTTATTTATTTATTACGTCATTGAAGAGTCATTTGCTACAAAATATGCTGAACAACCGCATTGAGGCGCTATGCTACGATTCGCGACGCCGTTCCCCATCGGGGGTTCGAATCCCCCCTCGGGCATGGATGTCTCTGCTGTCTCTAGTATAAGGTAGTTCATAAGTAGTTTGTAAGTTTAGGGACTGATGACCCTGTAGTTAAGTCCCATAAGGTTCACAAACATTTGAACTTTTTGATTTGAATAAAAATACTTGTTTTTAAAAATATCGGACTCAGCTGGAACTGACGGTAACTGACAGAAAGGAATCACGTGATTCTGCGCGCTCTCGAGTCCTCTCGCAGTTCCCCGCCAGTCTTCGGAAAAGGAGCGAACCAATTAAGAGGCGAGGTATCTGGGAACTAGTTCGCGAAGATCGCCTGTGGGAGCGCTCTTAAGAACTAGTTCGTTCGCGAACTACACAAGACTACTGGGATCCATAGTTACACGTATCTGCGACCACACGACCCTGCCACCAGCTCTCTCCACCAGAAATCAGGAGGCATCTGACCAAGGCACGGATTTTCATTCGTCTAGGGTGCAAACGATGTGATTGCAAGACGAGGAAAGGAACTGCAGGCGACGTCGTACAATTAAAGACAGGTAGTCGAGTCATCGTCTGCTGCTGTAGCTCATCTACGCCTAATTGCGTGGCACTGTCCCACATTGTTTTCTGTGTTTATTGCTTGTGTGTTTATTTGCTTATGTGTGAGCACTGCGTTCTTCTTGATATTCTCGATACATTATTATGAGTATCTCATAATATTGAAATTCCATGGAATATCCCATACTTCTACTATTGGGTAGAAGTAGCACGGTAACAGTTGAGGTATAATAGACAAAATACATGTGGTAACGTATTTTGGTTGCAATCATAACTTGTGGTTTACCTGGTGTTTACTTAGAGCGATGCACCATAGGGCTACCATAATAGCGGAAACGTCATTCTCGTTGCCCTCTGATACGTTGTGTGACTACCTCGGACGTGCAAGTACTGCTGGAAACCTGCGTCACGTGGACAGTATGTGGTTACCAAACAGCTCTTGGGGGATATTTGGCCATTCTTCCATGAGTGCAATGTCCAGCTCGCCAACCGTGGCGGGAGGTGCTGATCTGGCTGCAGTGCTTCTGCCAAGTGCATCCCGGACATGCTCAATCGGGTTTAAGGCTGGTGAATAACCAAGTCACTACATTATTTCAGTTCCCTCAGCTTCAAGCATGTTGTTCACCAATGCAGCTCTGTGAGGACGAGAGTTATCGCTCACCAGAAGTAACCCATTTCCTATGGCACTAGCGTAGGGCACAACATAAGTTCGAAGGATCTCGTCTCTATACTTATTAGCAGTCAAAGCGTCATTCTGAACGACATAGAGGTCGGTACGTCTACCAATACTTACTCCTGCCCACACCATTCTTCCACCACCACGATATGGTTATGTTTCCTATGCATATGCAGGATTGTTCCGAGTTCCACTTTCTCTCCGGCTTATGTAACGTCGATTGTCCGAGTGAAAAATAAAATCTTGACTCATCTGTGAACTGAACCTAGCGTCATACGTCATAAGTCCAATCCCGATGCTCCTCTGCCAGTTTCTGCGGCTTAACTGTGTTGTGGTTTTAATGAGACACACACCACAGGCCTTCGTGCCTAGAGGCCAAACTCCCGAAGGCGATATCGGACTGTTTGTGTTGATATTGCAGCCTAGAGGGTGCGCTGCAGTTGCATTCAGCCTGTCTCGACCAGCGGTTAACCGGAGATAACGATCATGTCTTGATGATGTCGCCCGTGGAAGACCTTGGCCGTGCCTTCTTTTAACGGTTCCTCTAGTCTGAAATCATGTCCTGGTCCTGGAAATTACACATTGAGACATTCCAGTAGCTGCAACCACCTCGTCTGTCTCTGTCCCTCTTCCAACCTTCCTATAGCTATCCATCTCATAGCCGTGTTGTTGCATTGCACTACCTGTTCACTACACTATCTGAACGTAACTGCTTGTGTAATTCGTTCGGTAGAGTAAACACGAGTTAACACCAACCCCCTCTGCAGCAACTTTCTGTTATTGCCACTATTTCGTTTTCCGTAATGGTCTTGTCTCCAGACAGAAAGACATCGAACCATTTTAATTCATTCTGCCGATAACCGCATTTCAGAACCTAGATATCTCACCTGATTCTCTAATTGTTTTGACCAGTGTAGTTCCATCTACAAATCCGCATTCAGATTCTACTAATCCTCTTCTCGCGACCGTAATCACGTCGTACATTTTTTCACGCGAATTATGGACGTACAAATGACTTCTCTGCCAATGCTCCACCATTTCATACTTTTAGTACGCTATAGTGTCACCATATTCATCGTTGCATATCGCTATACCATCCCTTTGATCAGTCCAGCGAATAACACATTGCGAGTTTCAGTAACTCAGTACAAGCCGTATGCAGCGTATAAGTAACTGCATCTAATACAATATAGGTTGTTCAATTTTGTGACCTGTTAGATTTAAGGCCCTCACGTCTTGCTCAGTGATTCCTCCTTTAGTTTTCTGACGTGCTGCAGAAACAAGGCTATTCTCTCCAGTAAGTTAAGCGTGGGAGAACTGAGTGCTTGTCGTCGATCATTCCCTCGATAATGAGCCCTCGAATGATCGCCAGGCGAGCAGATAGGCCTGCAGGCGGCAGGTAAGTGGATAAAAGAGTAAACAATGCAAGGACCGCATTCGCTGTTTGGTTTCCATTCCAGGTGCGCCATTAAAGATTATTTCCAATGTACACTGCGGGGCGAAAGTAATTTCATTTATATAATTAATTATTGTTCCACACGCGCCCAATGACATTAGCAGTGTACACATACACACAAAGTGCGCAAACGAGGTATTGACTGTTCCCTTACTGCATTACTGCTGTGTCAAAGGTTCAACGTATTTGTGCTCCGTTCAAACGCAGTCGTAACTGGAATTCATTAGATTTGCTTATGACGTGGTGGTTGAGTGTATATACCTTATTTCTCCGTTTGCGTCAGTATAAATCTGAATTATTTCGCAAATCGTTAGGTGGGAGATGCAACTAATATACCGTTGAATCAGGTGGTATGTCTCTAGAGATACCGATTATAAAATTTATGTGATTCGAGACATACCATCACATATTCGGAAAAGAATCATCGCACACTCTCTTGAAAAGAAAGCGAAAACTATCCCACAACCGGATCAGCAGGTGAAGCAGTTAACTTACTAGCAAAATTAACACACAGAAAAACTATAAAAACAATAGCTTAGGGTCAGTTGGGCTACGGGTCAGGTAAAGGCACCAGAGAAGTATGTTGTACATCAAGTTAGAAAATGCAAGATTAAGAAAACTGTAGAGACATTAGAAGAATTATCGTACGTTTGTGTTGTTTCCTGCCAGATGAGTAACACACACATTTTTCATTAAACCTCAGAAACTGACTGTAGAAGTAAAATAAAATAGTAGATACCTCGTTTCATTCAGTATGAATAACAGTTACGAGAAACCAAAACTTTTAAAGTTGAACGTATGACGATTGAAGAAAGGAATTAAGGAAGATTATGATTTAGCGTCTCATCGACGAGGTCCTTAGACACGGAGAACAAGATCTAAGTTTTTTGTTAAGGTGACCAAACGTCTTTCAAACTGTTCTGGGGCGCTCAAAAGTCACAGAATTATGTTTTTAAATGTATTTTATTAAATTCTGTAAGTTACCGATGTATCGCTGGATTAAAGCGAATACGACACGATAAAGCCATATTACAAAAACATACTTTCCCCAAGCATTATGTACTACCTCAAAAAGAACGACCTATTGACACCTAGTCAACACGGATTTAGAAAGTATCGTCCTTGTGAAACATACCTAGCTCTTTACTCACGTGAAAGGATGAGTTCTATCGACAGAGGATTTCACATCGATTCCACATTTCTAGACTTCCGGAAAGTCTTTTGACACTGTACGTCATAAGAATCTTCTAACCAATTGACGTGCTTATGGAATATCTCCACAGCTGTGATTTCCTGTCAAAAAGGCACAGCAAATTGCAACCGACGGAAAGTCTTCAAGTAAAAGAGAAATGACATCTGGCGTTCCCCAGGGATATGTTATAGTGCCACCACTGTTCCTTATCTTTGTAAACGATTTGGGAAACAATGTGAGGATCTCTTAGACTGTTCGTAAGTAATGCTGTGATGTATCGGTTAGTATAGACACCAGAAGATCAAAAGTAACTGCAGAATGATTTAGACAAGATAGCTGCATAATGCAAAAATTGGCCATTTATCCTGAATAATAAAAAGTGCGAAGCAGTAAAATAAATCTGTGAAACTTCATTTACACGAATAAATCACTCAAAATTACAGGCCGTAAATTCAGTTAAGTACCTAAAGTTACAATTTAGAACAAGTTAAATAGGAAAGAACACACAGAAAATATCATAGGGAACACTTAAAAGATGCAAAAGTTCTGCTGGAAAAATAGCCTGCACCACACTTGTGGGTTCAACTTTTAAGAATAGCTGCACATTATGGGATTCCCACCAAGTAAGACTGACGGACGATTTAGATAAAGTTCAGAGGAGGGCAACCTCGTTTTGTATTATCGCGATATTGGGAAGAAAGTGTCACGGAAATGATGTTCGAGTTGGGGTGGAAATCATTAAAAGAAAGGCGTTCGTTATTCGTTACGGTGAGATTTATTGCCAAATTTCTTTCACCAACTTTCTCTTCCGAATTCGAACATGTTCTCTTAGCTCCCACCTACATAGGGAGAAATGTTATCGTAATAAAATAAGTCAGATCGAAAACGGAAATATTTATCTGTTCTTTTTCCCCCACGTGCTTTTATAGAGAAATGAATGGTAGACAAATATCAAAGAAGTGTTTCGATGAGCCGTCTGCCATGCACTTCAATATGAATTACAGAGTATTTACGTAGCTGGTGATGTAGATCCATAAGAGTGTTGCCGAATGTAGCGCAATTTTTTTACCCTTACGGTACAGCGGCAGACTACTATAATTGCTAGAAATAAAGCGCAATTTAACCTTCTTAGGCTGACTACCGTGAGTGTTTATTCCAAAGAACAAAACATATTTAAATCAGTATTACTTTGATATTCACAAGTTTGTAATTTAGAGACTAATACACTCCGTGCATCCTCCACACAGTTTAATCTGCGCGGTTTTATATCCTTTCTTATATGAAACATCTGATTACGTCTGAGACAGTAACATTTAAGACAACACATATATTGAAGGTTGCCACTGACAGATGGGATCGCACTCGACAATAATAACAGGAGTTATGACGTAAAACGCCAATTGACTCACAAGAAAGGCAGACGACACGATATAGATATATTGTTAAATCAATTCTTCGCAAGTCGTGTGACTCTAATATGTGTGAAATCTACAAATAAAAGTTAAATGTCGGCCTTGAAGCCTTGTAATTAATTGTTCAAACGTTTGTTAATCTATGAGGCAAAACTGATATGGTTATCAGGCCATAGGCTTACAAATTAGTTAAACTAACCCCAGGACAATACAAAGACCCACGTCTGTGGGAGGACTCGAACCTCTGGGGGAGCAGCCTCGCAGTCCCTGGCAAGACTCCTAGAACCGCTCGGATGTTCCCGTGTCGATTAATAAGAGCTAAAACTGGCTCTACAGTTCCAAAGTAAAAGGGGAATAAAAGAGTGAAGCTTTTGCGAGGTAAGAAAAAATCGGGAAATCAGTAATTATTTTCTGATAAATGACTAAATGAAGATATTTTGAGGGACATGCACACATTCATATACAGATTTAAATCCAGGAGAAAGAGGAATTGACATGTTGCAACAAACTACAATTATTTTACTAATACACAGTTTTCTTATTTATCACTATCATCAATCGTGTCACTAATCCCCTTTGCTAGAAATGTATGCAATATACTTTTTGGTAGTCAGTTCTTTAATTAATGTATGTATCGTTTGATATGTAATGACAGTAATGTAAGTTATATTCTGTAATCTAGCTAAATTTGAGAATTCTCATAGAGCAAATAAGACATTGTGGGCTAGCTACTTACATGAATACTGATGAACTGAAAACATAATTTATCGATTGATAGGCTGCAAAGTGATGTTGTGGTCACAATTCAAAGTGTTGCAACTCCACAAGAGTTATGGGAACTGTCTGATTGTCACATCACATACCAATATGTTTTTAACGCAATGTCAGCCATGGTTGTTCGGTTTATTTATTAAAGCATAGTGTAAATTTCGACCATTAATCTGTATTCAAGTGACATCTAAAATGAAAATTATAAAGTGCAAAGATAAGAATGTTTAGGAACCACTTGACAGACAACATTATATAAATTGTGACGTACTATTTAAAATTATCTGAAATGTTTAAAGTACTTGTCAGCATCAAAACAGGAAACATTTGGTTCTATAAAAACCAGTTTCTACTTTTATAAATTAACAGAATCATAAAATACATGGATTCTACATCGCTGTACAGGCTCGAAACAAATCAGACAGTAAAATGAATACATTGGACTGTACCTACTTTACTTAAGTCCACACATAAGCTAGCGTTACCATTCACAATAATAATATTCGTATAAAAGGCATTAACTTTTCAACGCAAAGATCTTTGGTTGTCCAAAAGATAAAAATAAGGGAAGGAGAGGTCAGGATTATTTATTTCACTCATTGCATAATAAAAATGTACTTCGTAAAGTTAAGCTTACTGCAAAATTAGAAATGAATAACAAAAGATCCTGCTTATAATGTGAAGGTTACTTTATATGCTTAGCTAGTATCCAGCAGTAAAGCAACCAATTCACTGAAGTGACTCCTCCTTGTGTCTTGTATGTGTGTGTGGGTGGGGGGGGGGGTGAGATAGGTGGGTTAGAGAGGCACTCAACAGCGAGATTATCAGCGGATTGCTTGTAGAAATATTTACAATAGATTGTAGCGTAGCAGTGTATTATTTCTTCGAAATACATTTCTACTATACGTGAAGTGACACAGTAGAAATTACATTTCATAAACAATAATAGTACTAAATTATTTAAAATCCTAAATTGACAGTAGTAACTTCACTGCATAGAAATTCAAGTCTTTGTTCTGGCTTGTGTGTACGTTGTCCTTGGCGAAAATGGTGTGAAAGTTTAGAGGCCGATGGCCTCAGCAGTAAATTCCCTTGAAATTAACTATATCATGGTCCATAAAGAAGATTATTCCTTTCATTCTATGTGTTTGGAATTTCGAACAGCATGCAACCGATGTTTGTCAACATCTACAGACTACGTCTCTGCTGTCGTAAGTAAAATTCTACCACTATAATTATTAATTTTAATCGTTTATTTATTTTTAGACGTTAATAGAAGTACGGGCCACACAGACTCAGCTGGAGTCCAGCACTATGGCCAATGATATACAAGTAATTACTTGGAGAAATATTTACAGTCACTGTAAGCTACAAATGTTTGTCAGCCAGTTATTAAAAAGTGCACCGTTTACTCGAAATACCTTTTTGCCATTCATGAAGTGACACAGTAGAAATCACTTTATTTTATAGACAGTGACATAAAATTAAAACATTTAAAATCTTGAAATGACATAGTACGAAATTCAGTACATAAACAGTAGTAATAATAAATCTCTTAAAATAATGTTTAACATAAAGATGTGGTCATATAGATTGTCTGTTCACAGCTGGAAAGGCAAAAAATCAAGCCTTATACAATATGGCTCCGCCAGCTTCTATCATACACCATGCTCTTCAGTTGTGTCTTTGCTTACTGAATTTCCGCGTTCGAATGCAACCAAATAAACTTTGCAACTATGAAGATTATTATTTCTTCTACACACATTGTTGGGACTTAAGAGTAGGCAAAAATAATAATTTAGTGGTCTTTAAAAATGATCTACTCATGTTTTCTATAAATATTGTACAATGACTTTACAATCAGCAATGCTATTGAAAGGTTCCATACGCTATGCACTTATATTCTTAGGGTATTAAAAGAATACAGACTTAACCATACGGAGCACGGAGCACTTTGGGAAATAGGTAATAGGTTCAATGGCATCACCACGTAAAATATGGATTATAAATTAACAATTATAACCATGTAATATACAAAACATAACCTTATGGCTTATTGAAAGACAGTTACCATCTGAATGGATTGCAAATTGTCAGTGCTCACAACCTATTAGTTCAAAGTATGTGCGTCACTTCCTGAAAGTAAATTACTGAAGTTCTTGAAATGACACAGCAAATTATATTTTATTTTTCATATAATTAATACTTACGAAGAACGCAAATAAATCCGCCCTTAATGTTCATGGCTACCAGACCCTCTCAAACGTGGGACACCCATGAACTGGTGGTTTTATAATGTGAATTCGGTTGGCCACATGCTTTAAGGCCACGTTTATTTGCTTCCTGGTAGTCTGAATTATGATACTGACTCTTTGTAAAAAGTATTCAAGTGGTAGTTTTCTATATATCTGGTTACATCAAGTTATGAAGTTTGCAATTACGTACGGTCTACATATAAGAATTTCATGTATTATTAAGAAACATGTTGCTATCATTATTCTCAGCAGTTTATGTCTCATTGGACTGTTTCAACCCTTAAATAATTGTTTTCCAAATGAAGACTGCCCCGAAAATGTTGATTCGATCTTTCAGCAATCTTTTAAGTGAAGCGATCACGACTATCACACCACTTAACATTTAAATTCATATTGGATGTTAACAAATTTCGGTTTTTCAGAAACGCTTTTCTTCCCATAGCTATTCTGTATTTTATATCTTCTTAACTACGACCATCAGAAGTTATCTTGCTACCCAAATAACTACTTTTATCCTCTCATTACCTAATCTAATTCCTTGAGCATCGCCTGATTTTCTGACATTACGTTCCATTACCCTCGTTTTGCTCTTGTTAATGTTCATCTTATATCTTCCTTTCAAGACACTGTCAATTCCATTCAATTGCTCTTCCAGTTCCTTTGGAGTCTCTGACAAAATTACTATGTCATCTACAAACCAAAAGTTTTCATTTCTTTTCCCTGAACTTTAATTCCCTCTCCAAATGTATCCTTGCATTCCTTCACTGCTTGCTCAATGTACAGATTGAACAACATGGGGGAAAGGCTACAACCTGTCTTACTCCCTTCCCAAACTCTGCGTCCCTTTCTTGCACTTCGACTCTTATAACTGCTGTCTGGTTTTGTATAGTTCGAATATAACTCTTCGCTTCCTATATTTTACCCATGATACCCTCAGATTTTGAATGAGTGTATTGTCAAAAGCTTTCTCCAAATATACAACCGCTAAAAACGTAGGTTTGCCTATCCTTAGCCTATTTTCTAAGATAAGTCGTAATGTGAGTATTGCCTCCCGTGTTCCTACATTTCTCCTAAATCCAAACTAATCTTCCACGACGTCGGATTCCACAAGTTTTTCCTTTTGTCTGTAAATAATTCGTGTTAGTATTTTGCAACCATGACTTATTAAACAGATAGTTCTGTAATTATCACATTTGTCTGCGCTTGCTTTGTTTGGAATTACGATATTCTTCTTGAAGTCGGAGGGTATTTTCCCCGTCTCATACATCTTGCATACCAGATGGAACAATTTTTTCATGACTGCCTCTCCTAACGATATCAGCAGTTCAGACGGAATATCATCTACTCCAAATCGACTCAAATCCTTCAGATCGCTGACAAATTCTTCTCGCCGTTTCATATCACCTATCCCATCTTTCTCCACTTCGACTTCCATTTCTAGAATACTGCCTTCAAGTTTATTTCCTTTGTATAGGGCCTTTATATAATCCTTCCACAGTTTAGCTTTTCCCTAATGGCTTAGTACTGGTTTTCCGTCTGAGTTCTTCATATTCAAACAGCTGCATTTCTTGTCTCCAAATATCTCTTTTATTTTCCTGTAGGCGGTAATATCTTTCCCCTATTTATACATTCTTCTGCGGTTCTACATTTGTTCTCCAGCCATCCCTGCTTAACCAGTCTGCACTTCCTGTCAATATCATTTTTCAGACGTTTGTACTCCCTTTTTCCTGTTTCACTTGTTGAATTTTTATATATTTCTCCTCTCATCAATTAAGTTCAGTATATCCTGTGTTATCCAGGGATTTCTATTGGATTTCTATTAAGCCTTGTCCTTCTGCCTAGAAGGTCCTCTGCTGCCTTCACTACTCTATCTCTCAGAGCTACCCATTCTTCTCCTACTGTATTACTTTCCCCCGTTTCAGCCAATCCTTGCCTAATGCTCCCTCTGAAACTCTCAACCACATCTGATTTCTTCAATTCGTCCAAATTCCATCGCTTAACTTTTCTACCTTTCTGCAGTCTCATAAGTTTTAATCTGCAGTTCATAAATAATAAGTTATGGCCAGAGTTTATGTCTGTCCGTGGATTCGTTTTACAGTTTAAAACCTGGTTTCTAAATCTATTCCTTACCATTATAAAGTCAATCTGGTACCTTCCAGTCTCTCCTGGTCTCTTCTGCGTATAAAGCCTTATTTCATGATGATTAAACCAATTGTTGGTGATCAGTAAATTGTGCTCTGTGCAAAATTATACCAACCGATCTCCTCTTTCATTCCTTTTCCCCATTCCATATTCACCTACCACATTTCCTTCTCTTCTATTTCCTACTACCGAGTTCCAGTCTCCCATCGCAATCAAGTTTTCGTCTCCATTAACTTTCTGAATGATTTCTTTTATCTCCTCATACAGTTCTTCGATATCCTCATCGGCCGTGCTAGTTGGAATATAAACTTGCACTAATGTGGTCTGTGTTTGTTTTGTGTCTATCTTTGATACGATAATGCGGTCACTATGCTGTTCATAGAAACTTACCAGCATTCCTATTTTCTTATTCATTATCAGATCGACTCCTGCTTTAGCACCAACCGATTTCGTATTTATAACCCTGTACTCACCTGACCGGAAATCCTGTTCGTCATGCCACCGAACTTCACTAATCACTACCATATCTAATTTTAACCTCTCCATTTCTCTTTTCAAATTTTCTCTCACCTACGCGATTAAGGATCAGAACTTTCCTCGCTCCGATCCGTAGAATGCCTTCTTTGTTTTTTTAGATGACGACATCCTCCTGAGTAGACCTCACCCGGAGATCCGAATGGGGGGACTATTTTACTTCCGGAATATTTTACCTAAGAAGACGCCATCATATATTCGTACAGTAGAGCTGCATGTCATCGGGAAAAGTAATGACTGTAGTTTCCCCTTGCTTTCAGACGTTCGCAGTAACTGCATGGCAAAGGCATTGTTACAAATCCAGCTCAGTCAATCATCCAGACTGTTGCCCCTGTAACTACTGAAAAGGCTGCTGCCCTTCTTCAGGAACCACACGTTTGTCTGGCCTCTCCAAAGATACCCCTCCGCTGTGGTTGCACCTACGGTACGGCTCTCTGTATCATTGAGGCAAGCAAGCCACCCCATCTCGGCAATGTCTTTGGTTCACGGAGGCAGTCCCTAGACTTATAAACTACTTAATGTAACTTACTCTATCAACAACACGCACACCCATACCAAAGGGAGGACTCGTTCGTCCGCTGGGAGTGGTCGCCCAGTCCGTAGCAAGATGCCGTAGACCACGCGGCTACTCCGCGCGTCATACGCGCGTATTTCGTTCAGATAACGATTTTTGCAAATTTAGCATTAGGTGGTCACAGAATGATTGGACTGCTTCTGGCTTTCCATTTTCCCTAATGACGTCACGCCGTCGGGAGAGAAGCCAATACGACATAGTATAAGTCATCGCAGAGGACGATCCCCTTGTTTATCCAACGACGTCGTCACACGTTGGGATGAACACGGGATTGACGAGCTTGAAACGGGGATCAATGTAAACATGTCGACTGGTCGTATGAATCACATTCCCTGTTACAAGAAGTCGATAGCAGTGTCTGTATACGTTACCTCCCAGGCGATCGGCTGCTCGAACGTGCATCACAGCATGGCTACACAGTAGGGACATTTTATAGGGGAAGACTCTAGGTGTATCATGGACGCCTTGTTCAGCCATTGTTTTCAGGATTATTTTAGCACGTATCTTTAATTGGTTGTCTAGTGAAGCGGAAGAAACAAGGATATTATCTCAAACTTGTGACTTTATTTGAAAGGAATTTCCCAACTGCCTCACGGAATACAGCACATTATCATTCCCGTCTGACAAGGTACGTTCACAAAGTGTCTCACCGACACTGAAATAATATTAATTAAGCCCTTTCTACACGGGACGTGCGACACGCAGAAGAAAGTCGTTGTCAGCTGCAGCGCTCCTTACGATAAAGTATCGAACTACAAAGAAGCATTTACACGGTACGCGTTTGTCGAGTCGTCTGCTTCAAGTGTCTACATCATTTGTTGTCAACTTAGAGCAAATGAATCACCGTGTTAAGATCACTTATCGAGACTGTCAGATATATCGTGACTATTGTAATGAGTATAACATTTGTGTTTTAGACTACCTCTGTCAAACTGTATTTAATTGTTTTCATGCAGTTCATGTGAAACTACGTTGTTCACTTGTGTAAACATCCGCATTATAAAAGGCTATTAAATACTTCCAGGCCACGAGGTTTGAGGCGATTATACAATGGAGAAGCTCAGGTGTCTACGAAAATCTATACATAGACCTTTCACTTGGATAAGTCTTCAAAAAAGTTGTCGGAAAACAAATATTTCACCTTTGTATTACAGTATGTTTCAGGAGAAATAGCAAATATTTTAGGATATGGTAATAAAGACGAATTGCAATAAAATTCTATATAATGTGTGTTCAATTTGTAGTGGATACAGCTCTTTGTATGTAATCCAAACAAACTTAAAGCTTTGTAACTTACCGATTATTGGGCCTGCCGTGTGGTAAATGTCATTGAAGGACACTGTAATAAAATATTCAGAATCACTGCTTACAGTTTATTATTTACCGCTACAACTGTTTCAGAACTTTTCCATTATCAAGCGCCCGCGTCAAAAGGAAACGCAAATTTGAATATTTTATTTGATATTTCGTCGGCTCTTGGTAAATCATCATATTGAATTTTATTTAAATACCTGGTTTTCGACTTACTTTAACCCAGATAACAATTTCCGGCTCATGGTGCAATAATGGCTTAAAATTGTGTGCAAAAGTACGATCAGTTTGAACCTCTGGATCGCGGTAACGGATAAAGATATTTGAAAATTTTGAAAAGTATTTTGAGTACAACATCTTAAGAACACATCTAATGAGTTGCCACTATCGAAGTATCCGTCCCCCAATTCGTGGTTTTAGCACTCAAAAATCATGTACTTTCCTGATTTTCTCAAGAACTGCACATGATTCAATGGTGCTTTTGTAAGCAGTATAAAGCGTATCATAGATCACACGTAATCTGCAAAAATCACCAGATTAGCTCTTAATTGAACAGACTGCAGGTAGTGTGTAGTATTTAAAGTTTTGGCGCTGCGCTGTAGCACAGCTAGAGTATTGCGACTCTTCTAAAATGTATACAAATGATCACTAGGTGAAGGCTATCCAAACCGCTTTACCTTGTCAACAGAAGCCGATATATGGGCTCCTGAAGAATCAAGAAGGCCCAGGCGCCGTTCACGAACATATTAATAACGATTTATATTCACGGAATTTACCACATGAACTGCGAATGTGTAAAGCTGAAAATGTGCCGCCAGCCGTGATTCGAACCCGGGTCTCCTGCTTCTTAGGCAGTTGCGCTGACACCCTACAGCACTGGGGACACAGCGGTCACCACCACTGCACGGACTACTCAAGCACGCCTCCCGTCAAATACAATTTCTCAATATTTTCCTGCCTACTATTTCTCAAACTTCTGATTTTGTAACCTATTCCCGTATAGTCAAGTACTTTTATGAAGTGAATATGAAATATAGAGGAGAGATGAAATATTTTGCAGTAGTAGATGGCCAACTTAACATATTAGAAGTCCCCAAAGCTACGGTCTGTGGAATAGAGATTATGACATCATCAATATGTCCGCCATTTTTGAACCACTAAACACTCCCAAAGAATTAACATAAAAATGTCGTTTTTGCACCAAATTTCCTACCTTAAGTTTTGGGACTATATATGTTGGCAACAAAATATATATATATACATCTTTGTTGGGTCCGCAAGGATAGGGCATTAACCAAACGTAATAATAATAATAAAGCAGTTCCTTTCACTTTTTTACATTTTCACTTTTTACAATTAATCCTTTCCTGAGGGTAGGGCTGCATCCCTCATCCCTGCATCCCTGCATCCCTCATTGCACGATTTCGCAATAATATGCACATTCTTCATTTTTATAGTTTATGTTACTCATGTCGAATTTGCTGATTGCTAATTTTCTAATTTTCTTTAATACAGATTTATTCAGTTTGATTGGTTTAATTTTGTTTGTGATTATTCTTGATGCGGTAAGTGATTGTAAGTCAATGGTAATTAAGTACATTGTAACAAGTGGGTGACATGAACGGTATGAAGTGAGGAATGTGTGTTTGTGTGAAGCGAGGTATCACTTCCCATTTTTTCAACAAAATAATATTTCTTGGAGACTGATTGTATAGTAACACTAAGACTGGGCCAACAAGTACAACACAGTACAACAACGCTATTCTTTTATTGTTCTCGAGAGCGACTATCAGCCAACCAAGTTTTTGCATCTTTTTATCCTTCTAATTTTGCAGTCAGATAGCGTAAGTTTCGACGTGCCCAAACTTGCCTTACGTTGGTCAGTATTACGCTGCGCACTAATTGTCAAGTCACTCTCCTAGTAGTATTGCAGTCAGATCCATAATTTTAGTAACCGGATACTATCTTTCACTTTTGTAGACCTCTATTAGTACTGAAAGCAACTCTCACACACACACACACACAGACACACACACACACACACACACACATTAAGAGGCCCCTATACACATCACATACTCACAACCTGACCAGTTGGACATGGCGATCCTGGAGTGAAATTTCGAACCTGGATATTTTCACATTCCTTCGTAACGTTCGCTTTAGTATTAATATATGATAGCTTGCTTTTGCCTTAAATATATTTTGCTGCTACACTTAATTTTAGTTTTTGTTTTGGCTGCTGCGCTTGTTGTTCTACAAATTATTGTTGCTCATTTGTTATTACATCTTTTTCGAACAGTTGCCTAATATTGGAATTCGTGCCCAGCTATTATGTGTGCCTATTGACTTTGTATTATTTACGACTTAACGTGCAGTGTAACTACTTCCCGATTGTGACGCTTAAAACTTTTACCGAGATCGATTGCCCAATTCTCGATCCCAGTTGTAGCAACACCTTATATTTGATAATTGTTTCGTGGTCGCTTTTATTTCCTAATTGTCTCTGAGGTCTACTGTGCATTTCATAAATTTATCATTTATTACCGATTAATTACCATAGCTCAATCCATTACCATTGTTACTTTTGTCTGTATGAAGGAGCCCCGTCTCTTTGAATATACTTCTGATTCCACCCCATTTATTATTTATTGTCGTAATCTATTTGCCTTTCATTATTTGCTCACCCCCGTACTACGGTGACTTTTGCCTTTAGTGTTTCGTTTTTTATAGTATGCCTGTTGATTTACAAGAGTTGCAGAAAAGACGGTTTTCGCGACGTTTAAATCCAGCACTTACTACTACAGCTCCGACCGTTTTTATTGCGCCTACGATTACTTGGCTGAAATGTCATCGTCTGCTCAAACAATTCCTGTGTCTGTTGCATCTAATGTAACCACGGCTCCCTCTTCTTACCGAACACGGCTGTCTTTAATAGTATTTCAACTCCACTCATGTCAGCTAATGCAACACAAATCACCAGTGGCGGTGCCAGACGAAAACTGGACGTCGGCGAACTCGTTTTTGCGAGGCCCCCTTCATTTTTTCAGTAAGGAAGAAAATGTTAAATAAAATGAGCTGAATTATACACCAATAATCATTATACCAAAATTTTATTAGTATAATATACAATGCATTAACAAAAATTACAATAAACAAATACAAATTAAAATAGAGAAACTTTTCCGCTTTTCGTCTCACTGATTTTTTTTTAAGGTCACATCATAATTAATACTAGCCGCTATTTCGGCTTCAATTGATTGTACTGACAACGCAGGTAGTCTGTCTTGGCTCAATGTGCTTCTCGTGTAAGTCTTAATCAATTTTAACTTTGAGAAACTTCTCTCGGCCAAAGCTGTACTGACTGGAACTGTGAGCATGATTCCTATTGTTATATAAACATTTGGATATACTTATTCCAAATTCTTATCTAAAATGTACTAAGAAGTTTTTCTGAGTCTTTGATTGAGTCTAGTGGATTGGATTTTAAAAGCTGGAGTTCCTCGTAAAGTTATAAAGGCTCTATGTCACAATTTTCGCCTTCTAGTAGTATCATACTTAAATCATTACAATGCTTGAGAAGGTCCTCCTTGGATAGAGATATCAAATAATTGTTATCATAAATAAAACCAAATCTCTCAAAATAATCTTCGAGCGCTTTGAATCGAAATTCACTGTCGACTATTACAACATCTATCATCCTGTTTAAAAAAAAAAAAAAATAATCATGTACTGCATTTCAGCAGATTTTATTGGTTCATCAATTTGTAATCGAACATTCATTTTTTTCTGTGCTATTCTTTTCTTTTTAAAATCAGACTCAATTTCGTAACTACTTTTTCCTACAAACAATCCAGCTTCTGGAACGCATGTTTCAAATCCTGTAATATGGAATTCTCTAATCCAGTCACGACATGAACGTAAAGAGTCAACAGATACTTTCAGGTTCACTTGAACTGATTGCCATTGTTTATTTATATTGTTCATACTCAGTAAAATCTCGTACCACACGTGTATTGCAACAATAAACTCAGAAGTTAATATTTCGTTCAAGACTGCCTCACAGTCACTAAGAGTTTCGGAATCAACAGTTTTACTTTTAAGGTCATTCACAATTTCGATGACATCATCAAATTGGAATAAGATTTTAGTGCTCCTATTCTGCTTTCCCATCTTGTTTCAGACAGGTTTCAATGTCAATTTTAATTTAGCTTTTGTAAATTCCCAACGCTTACTAGACCTTGTAAAAAGCACATACATTTTATTGATGAAGGCGAAAAATGTTATGACTTTTGTAGATGGGTTAGCTGCATTTATGAGAAGTAAATTCCAAGAATGGCATCCGCATGGTGTGAAGAATGGCTCAGGGATTCATACTGATTATTCTTGTTCTAACACCTTTATTAATGCCAACCATATTGGCGCCGTTATCATATCCCTGTCCGCGACAGTTTTTTATATCTAGATCATTATTTTCTAGTTCTTTAAAACTGTGTTTGTTAAATACTCTCCCGTTGTTACTGCAACAGCAATAAACCCAACAAAGTGTTCTTCTATCTCTCCAGTTGAGGAATTGCTAAATCTTAATATTATTGACATTCGTTCCACACTGCTCACATCCCCGGCGCAATCGAGCATGAAGGCATAAGATTTTGTTTGTTTGACTGCTTTTACAATTTCATTTATGACAGATTTTGACATTAATGAAATTAATTCATTTTGGATCTCGTGTTTCAGATAATACGGAGAAAGTTGCTTTTCATTAATATGTTGCAAGTTTTTTTTAGTGTTAAATCATATTTGGATAACAGTTTAAATAGGTCTATAAAATTTCCATTGTTTCCAGTATCATTAAGGTTAAGGGATTCTCAGTTACCTCTAAATGCCAGATTGTGTGAGGCTAAGTAGTTGATAATATATTAATACTTCAAACAAGTTATGCCGATACTTTTGTGATTCCCTAATCAGTTTTCAATATTTTTTTTCCATATTTGATTCCTTTATAGAATTCCATCCATTTAGTTCGTGTGTCCTCGACTTTGTTCATGTCTTTGCAATATCCTACTCGATCTTTCCAGTCACAACAGCCTTCTTTAGCAGCTGTGTCCGCAAATGGGAAAAAAGTCTACATGGAAAGCAATAAACTTTATCTTGAGACGTGGAGTTAACCAACCACCTGCGACGTTGCTTTTCACAGTTACTCAATTTTCTGGTAAAATGAAATTTAGTAAAATGTCTTTTACTTGCGTCTTTGGGGTGACTCCCATCAGTTTGCTCGGTTTTGTTGGGGACCAGTTTGAATTAAGTCATGACACCGTGAATCTGTTGCTGGAAACACCCAGTTCCCCAGATCTAATTCTGTAAATGACTGTTATATGAACAATGTCCTCTCGATTTTCTGAATTACAAATATTTTCATTTCTTAACTCCTTATTCGGCTCAGAATGTTGGATAACAGCAGTTTCGTCCAATTCTGATGCTGTATGAGAAAGGGTAACAGGTTCATTCGGCCCTGCTTCTGTTTCAGGGACTACAGACACTTGGAGGACAGATTCATCAGAGGCCACTGGAGCAGATCCACCTGAACTAGGTTTCTCAGAAATTTCATCATGCACAAACTCATAGCTTGGTTGGATATAGCTTTCTCAGCCTTTCTTCTTCTTTTTGATGTACCGGATCCCCATTTCGTCCCTATGCCTCTTTCTATTGAGGGTCCTCCAGACATAATGATCTAAAAATTATTTTTTGTTAAGTACATTGATAAGTGCAGTTCCATCAAATGGAGTGATTCCAAATTGTTTTTACCATAACTTCCATATATTGTATTAGTTTTCATTCTTTGTCAGTGAAGTGGGAGGGTGTATGTAAAAAGAATAAAACATCCTGAAACAGAAACGTCGATGTGCAGAGGTTTTTGCCCGAGACACATAAATAAAGTCGCTAATGAGTTGGATGTGTTAGAATCCTGTTCCGCTTGTTAGGACAATAGGAAGTTGCCAATTCACGATATTGGGTGAAATTTCAACCTCAAGACTGTTAATCGGATATTTATCAAGGTTTATATAAGACTCGAAACAAAAGTCGCGGAATGTGAAAGGGCAAATATACCATACTGTTCTAAATTACCCCATTTGACAATGATTAAAAGTACTCACTGTTACAGTATAGAAAGAATTGGACCTGGTATCGTCATACATGGCGGCATAGTTTTTATATTTTGCCTTGTGTGATCCAGAACAACAAGTAATAAAAAAGATGGAAGTGTCTTTCTCAGTGGCCAAATACCTCCAACAGCCTTAGTCCGCCACTGGTCCTACGTGCGAGTCTCCTGACACACTGAGTTTCGTGCGTCATTCCGTCACTGCTGTTTAGTGCGCATGCGCAGATTCACGACATGTGTTTTATGGGAATTCCCTTAACTGATCGCTAACAGTCGGCGGCACTCGTGAGACTTGGAGTCGTGCTGGGGTGAAGAAGCCCGTTGTCAACTGCACAGCGTGTGCTAACAGCACTGGCGGACTAAGGCTGTTGGAGGCCCGGGTCGGCAGCAAAACAAAATGAGGCCCCCGTCCACTTGGAAATACATGTGTTACTATTTGGAGGCCCACCAGGACGAGCGGCACGGGATAGTCTATAAATTAAATAGCTTTCGAGATTTAGAGGCCCCAGAAAGAGAGGCCAGGGTTATAAAAAAAGAACAAATAAAAAAATAAAATTAAACGTGTTTTCGAGGTATTTGGAGGCCCCACCAAGACGAGGGGCCCGGGTCGATCCGCTCCCTCCCCCCCCCCCCCCTTAGTCCGCCACTGGCTAACAGCTGGTGTCACTGCATTGTTGTCTTATTTGTAACTAAGTCGGGCTGTCGTTAATGTATTTAGTTCCATTATTTTCACTGTTTAATGTGTCAAACAGTAAAATCAATTTCCATAACACAATGTATTTAACTGAAAATTTCATCACTGCTGAACTCATACGGACAACTAAATAGCCGCCGGCCGGGAATAGCCGAGTGCACTAAGGCGGGAAGCTAGTGTAAATTAGTTGGTTAGTCGGCGCTACATAACCTACAATTTGAAAAGAGCCGTTAAACATCAAATTAAAAGAAAAAAAGCTAAAGTTTTAATTTTAACAATATTTTGCGAGGCCCCCGCAGGCGCGAGGCCGTCGGCGGTCGCCGACGTCGCCGACGCCTAGCGCCGCCACTGCAAATCACTGATACCTCTTCTCTTTCCTCTGACACGATGTCCAGTACGACCTCACTGTCAGGAATCATCTCCACATTTTCGGAGTCGCCGTTTATCTCTAGTCTCACTCAGTTTCCCGACAATAATTTACAGCAACTGTAGCACCTCCTTCTTCAATCACAACGTGAAAACGCAAAATAACTTCCCGATAGCTTGCAACAAAACCAAAAACAACTCTCCGCAAAATTTGATGAACATAGAAAATTTGTAAGACTCAATATGAAAAAGTATCGCAAGCTATTGTAGATCTTCAATCTTTCTCCCAAACCACTAACCAGCTTAATGAGGATGTTGAAATCCTTAAAACCACTGTTAATCAACACACCTCTTCTACCATAGAACTTACTAAAAAACGCAAAACGTTTATCAGCGCTTCATTAATGTTAATAATCAACTAACCAACACTGCTTCCGAATCTGACGTAGCAAAACTACGCGGTGAACTGTCTTCTTATTCTGACAAAATTCAAACTCTTGATTTACCCGTTAAATACTTGGAACTTAAATTCCGTAACTCTGACAATGCTGATGCTGACGAACTTAAATCCGTTCTACGCTTGATGCCCTTCGAACTGAAGTTAGTGAACAGTCTCAACTAGTGAAGGGACAACCGACTGTTTTTAACAGCCGATTGGTCAATCGGTTGTTTTCTCGTTCAGTCGGTTTTTTTCAGTCGAATGAAACAACTGAATGAAAATAGTCTCTGTGGCCGTATGAATGTTTTTACTCACTGGCGGGATTTGAGTGGTTTCAGTCGTTGCGAAACAATCGAATGAAACCAGTCTCTGTCAGTTGCAGCCGCTATATGAATGTTTTCAGTCATTCAGTGGGTTTGAGTGGTTTCAGTCTATGCGCGACCACCGAATGAAACAAGTCTGTCCTTTATATGAATGTTCTCGGCATTGAATGGTTTCACTTGATGCGATACAACCGGCTGGAAAAAGTCTGTCGGTTTCTGTAGTTATATGGATGTTTTTATTAATTCACCGACTTTTTGTAACTTTATTTGCATACTCCTTCAGCCTTTTCGGTTATAAATGAACCGTGATTCAGCATGAAACTTTGTTAAAGACAGATCTTATAAATATAGCAGTGTGTCCGTGTGTGTGTTTCTATGGCATGCAAATCTACAGTTTTGTTGCAATCTTGATGAAATTTTGCACACTTGACCTTCAAAGCAAGAGGAAAGTCACTGTCTATATCAAATTTCATTCGGTGCATGGCGGAGGGTACTTTATATACAGACTTCGACAAAAACCACAATTTGGCTGCGATCTTGACGAAATTTTGCACACTTGACCTTTAAAGGTAACGGTCTACAATAAATTTCGTAGGTGCATGGCGGAGGGTACTTTACCTACTGACTTCGACAAATTCCGTTTGTATTCTAATTTTAATGATATATTTCACTCTGCACCTTCAAAGAAAGAGAATGCTCACTGTCTACATCTACTTTAGTTTGATGCATGAGAGAACGTATTCCAGACTTTGACGCCAGTATAGAGTTTCATTCCGATCTTGATGCAAACACACTTGACTTTCAAAACAAGTGGTAGTTCACTGTTCATACACAGTAGACTGTGGTTCATCTAAGATTTTGTATGGTACATGGCGGAGGGATGGAATAAACCTCCACACCGTTTCACCGATAACCACAGAAATATCTGTGACAAGAGTGAATAATTATGAAACTTAAGATGAATATTTTCATACACTGTTGAATACAGATGCGCTGAAGAAAATATACAGCACTGATACATGTTGTATGTATTCTCGTACTCCTTCAAATTAGATGGAATTAACAAAAATATTTTATAAGAAATATTTTTATACAAAATACTTTAATGAAGGCTTTTTTTTACAATACCTAATGTTTTAGTGATCTTCGAATTTGGATCTAGCAAATATGCTCAAAGTTAACATACTTACCTCTGCCCTACTAGAACCTTAGATATGTATGAACAATAAGCCGCAAACCGCACGTTTCTACGTGTTCCCACTTCGGAGATTAAACTTGTAGAGATCATTTTGGAACACCCTGTAGTTTTCACGCTTCTTTATTGAGACAGTAAGAAACCGACAACAATCGGCGATGGCACGCACCGCCCGCCAGACACTGTTGTGTGGAGTTTGACGCGCGCCTGCTGGCGCTGTCAGCAGTGAAAACGTAAGCGAGGCAGCACACCCTCTCGTGTCCCGGTTCCCGCGGTACTAATACTGATTGTCGGTGTCTGCGAAAGTAATCTGATCGGAGTTTTTGAAGTCTGGGGTGGGCCATTAAAGTGATCGCAGGCCTGCTTCAGCGATATGACATCTAATTAGTTACTCGTTGATGGCACCTCAAACAATTTAATCTACAACAAAATATGAATCTCTGTTATTGTATATTATAAAACGAAAAGTTACTTCATTCAGTACATAATTAGATGAACATTGTAAAATGCATTTTAACTTTGGCATACCCCTTTTCCATGGCGGTATAATGTAGCACTGCTGTAGTTATCTGATGTGCATGCCAGTCTCATTCATACAAATAAATGGATAGCTCTGTAAGCTAAAACACTAATGAGTCGTTTCAGTTGGGATAATGAATACATGGTTCAACCAACAGAAAAACTTACTGCCTGTTTTCACTTTAAAAGAAAGAATGAGTAATTCAGTCAATGTACAAAACTGCAAAAGTGTCGCTTGTTTTTATTCGGTTGTTCCCACAGACTACTTTCATTCGAAAAACGATTAATCCAACATGGTAAAACTACGACCGACTGACTGTTTCATTCGGTTGCTCCCACTGACTGATTTCACTCAAAAGAACTAATGAAGAGGCCAACGTACTGTGTCAGTTTTTTCATTCGGTTGGTCCCATCGACTGATCTAACTCAAAAGAAAAGGAATGAGTGGTCCAACCGACTGTGTCGATTTTTTTCATTCGGTTGGTCCCAGCGACTGGTTTCACTCAAAAGAACGAATGAATAGTCCAACCGACTGAATCGGTTGCTTCATTCGGTTAGTCCCACCGACTGGTTTCACTCAGAAGAATGAATGAATAATTCAACCGATACGAGAAACTACAACCGAATGATCGATTTTTTCCAACAACCGAATAAATCGATTGTTTTCATTCGATTGTTCCCATCACTAGTCTCAACGCTTGCAAAATCAACTTGATTTAACCAATCCCGTACAATTTACGGATACTCAGGAATATGACGACTTACTACGCAGAATTTCGCGAACTACCTTCGATATTGATGGCATGTGTCGTACAATACAATCTTTGCACGATGCTGTCATTGACCTTGAAACCCGTAATAATATTACAATGCCCCGTCCACTGGTCGCTGATTCCCAATACCAATTTCAAAATTCGTCCCCAAATTATAATGCTTCTCCTCATCAGAGCCCTTTACTTTTTGAAACTAATTACCGATAACAGACTAATCAGTCTTTTCCCATTCTTCATCAACAATACTCCTATCCGCAACATAATCCTACTCTTTTTTCCAATACGTATTCTGTCTCGGATCGTGGTATTCATACTCCACACTCCGACAGTATTCGACATCAGCCCACTTATAATTTTTTACCATATCACAACACTGATAATTTTGCTCCGCGATCTTTTGGTTCGCCGCGTGACTTCTAGAATACATCTCGCCACGACCAATTCGATTCCAAACATTTCATATCCGTTTAAAAGTTTAAAGTTTTTAAGAACAATCCTAATAACCTTCACCCTCTGGACTGGATACAGCAATTCACTCATTCTTTTCACCCCTGTTGGCCGGTACCACAACAATTAATTTGCTTGTGGATTTTTTAGAAGGGGAACCAGCCACCCGTATGCGACCTATCGCCCAACAGTGTTTTTCGTTTGAGGAATTTAAACATGCCTTTTTAGATGCTTATTGGAATACAACCACACAACGCGCTATTAAGGACCAATTGCTTAATCTACCCAGCTTTGAAAATTCACAATTTCGTTCCTTCACACAATTCTTTGATCATATTGTACAACAAAATATTCACCTTATTTATCCTTATCCTGCTTCTTCATTGATTCGGATTTGCATCAACAAATTATCATCATCAGTTCGGACTCCGTTACTTATTACTCCGTTTAATGACAACATAACTGCATTTCGTAACGTACTTCATGTTTTAGAGCTCGATGAACGTTCTCATAATTCCCAATCTAATCACCATTCTAATAATCGCTCTCAAAGTTCCAATGGCTTTCCGCAAAATCATTAACGCCGTCCTTTTGACAACGATAATACACGATACCAGCAATCGACCAATAACTACAACAATCACTCTCAATCGAATAATGACACCCCTCAACATTTTTCCGCCCCGCATAATTCGTTTAACCAGCCTAGTCAGCAACCACATAACTCGAATTACCACAATGATTCTCGACGCTATAATAACAATGATACCAATTTTGCAAATAACCGCCGCAGAGATAATTATAATCATTTTTCCTATCATGACAATAATCAAAACTTCGGCAATAAATTTGATCCTACAAGCCAACATAATAATAATAATCCTCATCATAATAATAATCAGAAATTTCGTAATCACACTGATTCTCATGATTCGCAACCACATACAAATAATCAGCAATAAGTTCTAAACAATCCTGATAACAGTTTCCATCCTTCCCGTAGTAGTCACAACCGCTCTGTTCAGATAATTGAGCACCGACCGGAAAATTCCGCAATACTTCAAACACGCGCCGCCAAGACGGACGACAATGACTAGAGGCCGCGGCCGCCACTGCCACCGCATCAAACGTTGCGAACAGCGTTTCCACAGAAACCTGTATTCAGAACAATATTATTATACCTTCTTCCACCTCCGCTGATTCAAGACGTTCTTTCACATCGCATTCTTCATGTGAGGACGATGACCAAGATACGAATATTAATACACAATATGATATTATCGATGATCACGCTCCATCTCTATCTCGTTCCGACAGCTGGATTACCATTACTTCAGATACTGATGATGAAATTCTTCCTTTTATTCAACCTGTGGATTCTTTTTCTTTTCGATTCACTGCTAATGAATCATCCTCGGACTCTGACTCCGATGTCGAAACTCAATTTCATGCCGTTCAAAGTTCACAACAACTCAATACATATGCTTCGCTTCCGGATTTTTCACACATATTTGACTCCGATAATATGCAACCATCACATACCGACACTTCCACGTCTTTCTCTGATATCTTGCACAACGATTCTTGTCTTTCTGTGTCATCGAATGAAAATATAAATACTTTCAGTACTCATAATATACAATGTCTTCATTTTAGTGATGTTACCGACGATTTATTATATGAACCCGACATTACCGCTCCGCAAATTGCGCATCCTATTATCGACATGTCTGTTGGCAAATTGGTTATTTCAGCTGTTTTAGATTCCGGTTCACCTATTTCCGTCGTCATTGAAACAGCATTTCATAAATGCAAATCCGAACTTAACTTGCCTGTTTTCCCAGTACGCGACATGAAAATTTAGGTGCAGTATCCGGTAAAACTATTCCTCTGAAACATTAAACTTTTATTGAATTTTCTGTCGACTCGCATGCTTTCAATTTTACTTTCTTTATTACGCCGTTGCTTAGCACACATTCCATCTCAGGCATTGATTTACTAGAAAAGTATAACGTTGTATTAGATTTTTCAGAACATACTTTTACCATGACAACCGAGAATGGCACTTTTTCGAAATCTTTTACTCGCTGCATCTCTCCTTTTGAGGAAAATTTAAATCGATATTTCTTCGTCCGTTAACTACGATACTTTTTTCACTTCGTTCTTTGTAAATGATAATATACCTTTAGATTTTTCGGAACCTTTGTCCATCTCCTTCGCGGGTACGTGATGAGATTATATAAGATGTATTTTACGTAAATAATATTTCTTTTACTGCTGTTTCTTTTTTATGCTTTGCTGAGATATTGATATAGGTATGATGTTGCTTATTATTATTGGATATATTGTCGTTTTATACTCGCGTAGTCGTGATTTTTTCTACTTCTTTCTATGAATATGATAATGTATGGTGAAGTGATTTTTTTCTCTTATTTTACTGTATCTGGTTAGAGGACATTTTATTTCACTTTGCTTTCTCTGGATGTGTTCATCATGTATGCCGCTGATATTCACTAAGTTTGTGAAATCATTTGCAGTTGTTCTTGGCTTTTGATACGTTGCCACCATTTGCATTGGAACGACTACCACTTTCAATGATACTGCTGTACTAACCATAGCATTATGCATGGACAACTGGATTTACACTTACTTCGTAATTTCATGCTACTGTACCATCTGTGTCAATGACCTTGAGTAACGTTTCAGTTGATGTACAGTCAGATATGTGAATAATAACCTTCCTGCCCGCTTGTGTTGTTACTTGCACGCTCCCCTTCGTTATGTCTCTTCTGCCAGCCTCTGATATGCCATGTTCTACCATTAACTAAGTGGTGGACATTCTTCATGCACATTTGCGTTTTTTTAAATACTCATGACTCATATTTTACGCAATTACTGCCTTCTTTTTGCCTATATGCCTGATGCGCTATTTATGTTTTGCTTTTGCTTGCTTGTTGGTATTGGTAATGCGATGCGTGCTGCTGCTACAATTACTGCCTGGAATTTGCTCGCATGTTTCTTGCACTACTCATGTTTTGCTTGTGTTTGCCTCTTGCTATATGTTGTGCGCTGCTTGCTGCTGCCACACTTTGTCCGTAGCCAGCATTATTGATACATTTGTCTTAGAAACCTCTGTCTACGTACGAATTACTGCTCCCTCATTACAAGCTAGCCTGGCCAGCTAGTTCATACACTTACACCACGTTACATTGTTTTGCTTATGATGCCTCCCCCCCCCCCTTTTTTTTTTTTTTTTTTGCCTGAACCATACTATAATAATGTATTTTATGTTATACCCATGTCGTATATACTTAATGTGAAATGCCTCTGCGCAGAATCTATGTAACTATCTCAGTATCTGTGCTTCGTCATATAATTATTTTGTTCAACGTCTTCGATAAATATAGCACACATTGATCATGGTGATACTATAATTATTATTGTTACTGCAGGAATAAGGACGACGTATTATAGAAATTTACGATAAAGAGATGTGGATCCGGAAATTATTAGTGTATATACTACTATTTATGTGATGTCGTTTTTCAAATCCATACATATGTTAAGGGAATGATATGTACAGAATAACACGTTTTTTATGGTAATAAGCTAAATATGTAACTATATCCTATTTATTCATTGGAACTTCACTCACCAAATTATTGTAAGTCCCTTTGTACAACATTGTTAATATCGAACGCATGAAGAACCATGCAGAGGAGATTTATTTTCCTAATTTTATTTGTGACATGCTCAAGGAACTGTAACAAATGAACTGTTTTCTTTTTCTTAGTAATAATTTGAAGTATCTTTTTTCACAGCTCCTTAATATTTACAAAATATGATATTCCTCTATGGATTTTCTTATTTGATTAAACTTTGTCATTTTATGTACCACTGTATTGGGCTCATGCCTACAGTGATAGACCTCAAGCAATGTAATTCTATCACGACTGAAGAAGATGTTGCAAATCAAGGACTACTTATGTCAACCCACTCTTGGTTTTCTACTTTTCAATCTTGACAGTATGCATTACACTTTACTCAGCACTGTGTTTTATTTTGGGATTTTGTACTCTAACATTTGGTATATTACGGTTTTGATTTTTGTACACTTGCAACTTATCTTGAATTCATATCAGCTATTGTGCTGCTTATTCACTACTAATTGTATAAAAGAGCCCGTGAGACCTATTGGGCAACACGCTTTGTTCCATTACTGCACTATAGTAGTATTACGTCTTTGCCAAAGTTGCTTTACCCATTTCAGTGTTACATTATTTTGTCATCCTTTCTCCACCGCTCTCTACTCGAACTTGACTTACAGCATAGTAGTGGAATCACGTTATTTGTCTTATGGCCCACTTGCCTTGATATGTTCTGATTTTGTACATTATGCTATTCCGGGCTACTATTGCGATGGAGTTCAGTTGCTATACGAGCCTGCTTCTGCAATAGTGCTTTGACTATAGAGGTATGGACCTTGGCGGTGATGTTGCTCATCTGCTTTCACCTTAGCCATTTCCTACCGATTTGTGCTTCCTTGCCTATGGGCAGGATCCTATATTTATCTGCTCTCGCAGTGGTATGCAGATGAGCAGTGTACACTTTCTGTACTCTTTACTATGCTGATGTTCGAAGTAGATCTTTGCCTAGGCATCCTTCAATTTTTTTCTGCCATAACAATACTTGTGCAACTCCCTCATTCGTATTGACCTATACATATAATTATCAACTTTACTGTGCTGGTTTTAATCATATTCTCTTACTGCTTTGGTATGGTATGGATATTTTTCTTACGTGAAACACTCAGTAATATGACATTGTAAAATAGGCTAAGGTGATATGTCATCTATTTTTGCTAACTTCTGTTTTGATAATGTCATCCAATGAGAGATTTATGTTGCCTCCCATTTCAATGCTAACAATTAACCTTGTATTATGACTGTGCCACAATGCAAACAATTAACTTTGTATTATGACTGTGCCACAATGCAAACAATTAACCTTGTATTATGACTGTGCTATAGAGCACCCATATATGACCTGCATACCTATCATTCTGTACCTTAATTCTGCCGTACATGTTAAAGTTTCTCCATCGCCCCTTACTAATTTTTATTGTGTTTGTTGTCAAATCCTAATGTAATCTTTTGTATATATTTTTCTTTCGTTACTTTTCTCAGAATTTCTTAACACAATCCATTGTAACTAACAACAGTACTGTGTCACAAAATTCTTCCTCCGCAGGTGGATATAAGATGGCTACTGAATGGAAATTTCCTACTTTAAGTTTTGGGACTATATATGTTGGCAACAACATATATATAGACATCTTTGTTGGGTCCGCAAGGATTATCTTTGGCGGCCGGTAGGCGGGGTTTTTGCACTGTAATTGTTGTAATAACGAGGATAGCGCATTAACCAAACGTAATAATAATAAAAAAGCAGTTCCTTTCACTTTTTGACATTTTCACTTTTATAATTAATCCTTTCCTGAGGGTAGGGCTGCATCCCTATTTTAGAAAATGCCTCATTTCGCAATAATATGCACATTCTTCATTTTTATAGTTTATGTTACTCATGTCGAATTTGCTGATTGCTAATTTTCTGATTTTCAGTTTGATTGGCTTAATTTTGTTTGTGATTATTCTTGACGCGGTAAGTGATTGTAAGTTAATGGTAATTAAGTACATTGTAACAAGTGGGTGACATGAACGGTATGAAGTGAGGAATGTGTGTTTGTGTGAAGCGAGGTATCACTTCCCATTTTTTCAACCAAATAATATTTCTTGGAGACTGATTGTATAGTAATACTAAGTCTGGGCCAACAAGTACAACATAGTACGATATTCTTTTATTGTTCTCGAGAGTGAATATCAGCCAACCAAGTTTTTGCATCTTTTTTATCCTTCTAATTTTGCAGTCAAATAGCGTAAGTTTTGACGTGCCCAAACTTGGATTACGTTGGTCAGCATTACGTTGCGCACTAATTGTCAAGTCATTCTCCTAGTAGTATTGCAGTCAGATCCATAATTTTAGTAACCCGATACGATCTTTCACTTTTGTAGACCTCTGTTAGTACTGAAGGCAAATCACACACACTCACACACGCTCACACATATTAAGTAGCCCCTATACACGTCACATACTCACAACCTGACCCGTTGCACGCTTAGACAGTGACAAAATGCGACCTGGTAATTGGAGTGTCAAGACGGCAGGACAAGTATAGATGAGATCGTGCAAATCATCTAGTGGTCTGGCGCATGGACGTAGGATAACGAATAGCACTCTGAATCAATGGGTGCACGGGATGTAGGCTCAAATGTTTGTAAATCTATTGGACTTAACTGCGTGGTCATTAGTCCGTGGTTTACAAACTACTTAAACTAACGTAAACTAATCTAAGGACAACACAAACATCCATGCCCGAGGGGGGATCCAAACCCCCGACGGGGAACGGCCTCGCGCATCGGAGCATAGCGCCATATGTATGTTCAAAGCTCATTGAGCACTTTGAGGAATTTTGTCTCATGTAAGTTACCGCCAATGACCTGCATGTTCTACTTAGAAAATCACAAGTACCTGATAATATCAATTATTCGAAAGTAGTGATGTTACATGCGTCTCAATTTCCGCTCACAAGTAGTTGTGGGATTCTATCTTTATCAAATAGCATTACAGCAACTGATGCTATTAATTGTGACGATGCAGTTAGTTTAATTTGATGGCTATTACATGAGAAGAACACAGAAATGCATTTTGTATGACAGATAATTGTGTTCGCTGCGACAAGCATCTGTCTCCTCCTCAACATCGTGCCTATGTTGTAGATGGTGGATATTTATTGCGAAGAACAGTTTGTCCACAATGTCTGACTTAGAAGTAATTAAATGGACTGTACTTTACATATGAGGAAACATTTTGGTAGTCACTGCGTTGTCATCTTTGATGGTTATTCGACTACCAGAACAAACAGTGATGAGCACAGACGTCGTCTGGCGAAATGTCAGATGAGCAAAATCCACTTCACAGAAAATCTGACTGGGGCGTGGGCCAAGATAATTTTATGAATGATTCTGGAAATAAATTTAGTCTGGTAGTATTTGACAAAGCAAGCATAAGCTGACGCGATTATTGGAACAACAATGGAGATGGCAAAAGACAAGGTAACTGTGGTGGTTAGCATAGGTGTCGAGTTACTCGTCCTTGCAATTACACTTGTTCCCGCGTAATGTGCCCATGTACTACCAAACGTAATCTGTAGGGCCGGCCGCGGTGGCCGAGGGGACTAAGGCGCTCCAGTCATGGTCTGCACGGCCACTACGGTCGGGGGTTCGAATCCCCCCTCGGGCATGGATATTTGTGCCGTCCTAGTTCGTAAGTAGTTCATAAGTAGTTTGTAAGTTTAGGGACTGATGACCCCGTAGTTAAGTCCCATAGACTATACAAACATTTGAACATTTAATCTGTAGGAAAACACCCTTCACGGACTTATCATATTACCTCTTTTTCCTAGATCCACCAGTCCACTTGTCAGGGGATGATATTTCTCCATGTTGTAGTCAGAAAAGACCTTTCATCCACGTAAAATTTTAATACAACTCTCCAGTTTCTGTTATCTACATATCTACTTACTTTATTTTTTGTGTAAAAATAAATGTTGAGACGTGTGCAATATTTACTAAATGAAACGTGTAAATAGCCGTGGTGGAGTGGCCGAGCGCTCTAAGGCGCGTTGTTGTGGATCACGCGATTGCTCGTCGTCGGAGGTTCGCGTCCTCCCTCGAGCATGGGTGTGTGTTGTCCTTAGGTTATTTTAAGTTAGTTTAAGTAGTCTGTAACAGCAGCAGTTAAGACCCTTAGATTTACAAACATCTGAACAGACGTGACACTGCCCTTTGATAATATTTACATGTACTGTGGTAAAAGTCTAACACACAGTTTCACTAGTGAAAAATGACACCTTAAAGTAAATACATTGAGATGACTCCCTTAACATAAGTGATTGGGAAACATATTTAAAGCTCTAAGAATGTGTTACACAACTAATGAATAAATTGTCATTGTTATTCACAGAGAAACTTCAAGAAAGGGTTAAAAATGATTTTTTTTAATTTTTACTACATATAACTTTGACTAAATGTTATATATGTGTAAAATAGTGTTACGCAGACATCTTCCACTCCTTCTTCTGCAATTTGGCGAGAAAACGACCTTTTTATATTAATTCTGTGGGATTTTTTAGCCGCTCAAAAATTAGTCAACAAATTCTTACGGCGGCCATACTGATGACGTCATAGCCCTGACTCCACAGCCCGGAGCTTCGGGGCCTTTAATATGCTGAGTAGGACAGCAAACTTAGACGGAGCTAGTAAGTGTAAGGGCCTAGGAGTGCCTCAGCAATCATGAGCCCATCATGAGCTAATTATGTAAGTTGTATAAATGTGATTTCTGTTCTTTCGGACACGTCCGGACATGGCTGCGTGCGGTACGATAGTGCTGCCCTTATAAGAGAAGAGTTATACGGTGTTATTAAGAGAAAAAAATGTGATTTATTAAGAAAAGTAAAATTAAAAATGTATACCAGCTAATTGTATCCAGTGTGTAATGTCCGCTTATTTGCTTCGACCGTGAAAAAAGCTGTGACAAATATCTAACATCTAAGTCACGAAGTCGTCTTGCATTAAGAACGAATTCTGTATACAAACAAACGAGTGATATATGGCAACGCCGGTGCTGGTAGTCGTCGGAATCTGCTCTTGATTTGTATCAGGCGGCCAGGACACGCGAGGAGGTAGGATCCAGAGCAGTACAAGTTTACAGAACTGCTCTTAGATGGCAGCGCAGTCGGCGCGCGGGGAGGGGCGTGTCCCGCGCGGGGTCACGCCTACCGAGGTGTCAGTTCATATCGCTGCCGACAGATGCCGCCTGTTTCCTCGACACATCACCAGCGGCGCTCGTTACGCGTGGGGTCTACCAAATCAGAAGCAGTTGTCAGCAAATGGTGCGCAGTTGGAAATCACTGCAGCTCCATTATTTTACGAATGGGCAAACGTATTGCTTACAAAAAACGAATTTTTTTGAAGTGCGCAAGGGACTGCAAAGAATTCAGTGAGACCGGTACAAGTATTTACCAGTCGAACTATACAAAATAATGCTTTATTAAGTTGATAGAAGCAAATACATTATATTATGCAGCCGTGTACAAATTACGCAGAAGAACACACACAAATATTAAACATTAATAAACTGTCATGTTGGTATAAAATATAATATCAATCCATTTCACATTTCAACGATATTCGTTATTGACTTAATGTACATTTATTTCTGCTGGAAATGTTTGAAGATTGTCATTAACAACGACAAATCAAAAATTTCTTCCTTTTCGCGGCAGCGCTCTCCTTTGATCTACTAATTTCTTACAACTACTACCAAATTAAGATCCTTAGAAGCCTTATTTGACCTACTTTTATTAACTGTATATTATCCAAGTGAAATAGGATTTTTCTATTCAATTACTCAAGTATGTAGCGCACTGAAGAACTGAAAAATGCAGTAAATAAAAATTAAAAATAAACTCACGATTTCATCACTAAAACAGTGAATGATTTCGAATACTTCCCATCCGATTTTATTTTTTAGTATCAATACCCAGAAATTTTATACGTTGCAAGTATTGTATCTGGATACTTTAAGAACAAAAGCGTTAGTTTCCTAAAAGTAGATCACCACTTTTTTAATTGGTAGCAAATCCGCTTATTTTCATGCAGCAATCCCATCCATTTGTCATGTCCTTTAACAGGCAAATTTAAATTTTGCTGCATTTGAATGTAATGTTTAATATGTAGTGATTTATTTTTATTACTTTTATTTATGTTGCCTTCTGCTACGGAGATACACTTCTGGTTATTTCAGTTTTCTAGCGGAACGGTGTTATCATAGAGGACCTGTTATATTGTAGACAGATGGAGCCTGACTGTTGCCTGAATAGGAGAAAAAAAAGGTATTTATTTCTGTTGGATATGTATTTAGTATCTGGTACAGATGTCTCGATCAAAATTCCATTTATGACGATCGTGAACAGTGAACTATGTGCCTAGAATGTTAAAATTTTTGTTCGCCTATAATCAATAACAACAGTGAATACTATAAACTCATTAAGTCATATTTGTGACTTGTGTTGCACATGAACGAAGATTTACAGATTCTTAGTACATCAACGGAAAGCAACCGAATACTGCTCAGCAGGGAACAAAACCTGTATCAAGCAATGCTTCAAGGGAAGGCTGTAAGCAGAAATTCATGACGTGATGATACCTTCTGAGGAACGTAGTTTCTAGAGCTAGAGACCGATGAATTTAGTAGTTCGGTCCCTCATGTTTAGAAGTATTTGAAGGTTTTGAACAAAACAGCGAGACGCTTCCACAACTGGGAGGCCACCCATGACATTAGACAGAAATATTGGAGCGTGGTTCTCCTGGCTGGGATACACCTCGACTGCGAAAATAAAGTGTCAGCTTTCCGGAGGAACGTTCAGAACGAAAGAGAGAGAGAGAATGTGGTTTGCGCTGCGAAATACAGCAGCATTCTGACTGGCGAGCTCTCGTTTTTGAGAGCATTCCACAAGAAATGACCTTCAGAAATTTCTTAGAGAGAGCAGGAGAGGATTTGTAGATTCCAGCAATCGTGAAGTATACACTAATTCTGGACACTTTTCATAATGCAGTGCATTTGTATGTTACTGACCTATTTACTTGGCGGGTGATGGAGTTATAAGCAAATTAATGTAATCCATAAGTTATATTGTGCCATGTTATTTTAATTGAGGTTGAAATTTGAAGCAAGCAACTTCACGGGCGTTATGTGAGGACGGTGTTAATTAAGTAATTAATTCCGCGGTATAAAACAGTCTCTGCAACGTAACATTTAATCAGTATTTTGTGGGGAATCTCTTGCCTTCTATTACTGCTCTGATTTTGCGAGGCATGGAGCCAACCAACGTTTGAAGATCGTCTGAAGTTACGACCTTGAACCAAGCCTTGATGATGGTTTCAATAAGTTTCATTTTATTCCTTGGGTTTTGGCGTTAAAAGAGTACTTTCAGTCTGGCCCACCAGTTTTCGATTGGGTTTAGGTGGGGCTGCTACCTGGCCATGGAAAAACATTGATGCGATGATGTTCCAACCGTTCATGCTCAGTTTTGCAGTGTGGCATAATGCACCATCTTGTTGAAAGAAGCACTGTCTCTGATGAAACAAATCGTTGATTGAAGGTAGTAGATTTAGTTCCAAGATCTCTGGTATCTTTGGGCATTTAGTGTACCATCTATCCATGAAGTCGACGAACACCGTGACCTGTCATGCATCCCCACACCATCACACTGACTGTACGTTCCATAGGAGCGGTTGAGCATTCTGGTAATAAATCTTAGCCAGCTCGACGACGCACGTATTTGATACAATCACTTCCAAATATTGAAACACGCGACTCATCACTACAAATTACCTTGCTCCAGTCTACGTCAGTCTATGTTCTGTGTTACAGAGCCCACTTCACGCGTTTCACCCTTGTTTTGCATTAACATAAGGCTTTTATCTTTGCTTCTTGGCTGGCAAACCATTTGCACACAATTTTCGTCGGACAGTTCTGTCAGTAATGGTGACTCCAGATGATTCCAGCACTTCCTTAATCTGTTTTGAAGTACGGCTACGGTATTGTAATACAAAGCGGCAAATTCTTCTTTCATCTTGAGGAGAAAGCATAGGTTTTAATTCAGTTTTAGGAGCATACAGATACAGACTGTTGAGTCATGGGTTTAATTAAAACGATTCTTTAATAAGACCTACTATTTCTTTGATTCATCTCTAATAATAGCTCATTTGACTAATAGAATACAAAAAATTACGATGATTACTGTTTTCTTAGTACTTCCAGTAATCTATAACGTTGTCACACCTTCCTTACACATGACTTAGTAGCACCACCACCCAATTTTCCTGCAGTCTCTTCAAATATTTTCCCTTCCTCACATAAAGTTACAGCTACTACGTTTAGATGTTAACCAATTAGTCCGTTTCTTGAGCATAGGAGTCGTTTTTCTCTGAAAGGACAGCTAACAAATTTAAGAAACGTTCAGTTACACACCAGAATAAAAGTCTTCAAAACACAGCAAGAAGCACACCAGTCACTCAATAATCAGTGGATGTTATTAATAAGATTTTTCCACTCTTTTCTCGTCAACATCGGTACATACCAGTGAGAGTAAAACTTCACTAAAACCAGCAATGCATATTACTAAGTTGTCATAAGCAATTAACAGTGTTGTACGGTGTCATAAAAAGCTGAAGAAAATCAGCTATATACTCTAAGTAAGTACTTATCCCATGATATATGGTTGAATCCACTAGTACAGACTACGGCTAGGACGTTAGTGGCAGTCTTCCTAGAGAGAAGTTGTACGTTATAGAGAAGGTGGACGTCATAGAGTAAGGAGTCGAGCCAGAGACTTTTTACGAGGACTTGGCATCAGAGCCATCTTAGCCGACGCAGAGGTACGAGATAGGGCACCGGCGTGGTATCAGCGTTTTAACTGTCAGTATCGATCTTGCATAGCAGCGAAAGCAAAGGCAACACCTATAATTCTCAATCAAGGCTACTTGTGTCGAGTAGCCACTTGAAGTGTTGTCACAAGAATACAGTGTTACAGAGTAGTTCATGATCACTGTCAGTGTCAGATTTCCTTTTTTCAGATATTTGTATTTCTATTAAAGAGAGAGTAATGGAAATGCTTTCCTTTCCACCCACCTTTGCCGACAACGTTTACCTTCTGTCATTTCATCGTGTTAATTTAGGCTAGGTCACTGGCTATTAATTCATTGCCTTCTATAGGCCTACTTGTTAACAAACGCACTTATGTAATACACTTTTTCATTACCCTGGATTTAATCTTCATTTCAGTAGATATAATTTCTGATTCATCATTTAATAATTTAATTTATGTATCAATAATAGTGATTGATTAAATCAATATTGTAAGGGTACAGTCTTATCTTGATGCCTGCTATTGAGGTATGTTCGTTCTTTGTTCAACTATGCTGGCAAAAACAAAGATATTTTACCTTCATGGAAGGTGTTGTGGCATCGCTGGACTCATGAGCATGTAGGCAGAGATGCGGTGGGAAACAGTAATGGCCTACAACAAATGTTTGTAAGTTATGGGACCTAACGCAGTGGTAATCGGTCCCTAAACTTACAAACTACATGAAATATCCTAAGGACGAAGTAAAGGGATGATAAGCTGCGATTGCAACGAGTTGATTTTTCTATTTGTGGAACAATTTATACAAAAGCACGATCGAATTACTAAAAATCCAACGTTTTCTTTTTGTAAGCATACTGAAATACTCCACTCCCATGAACCATAGACATTGCCAAGGTGGGGTGGCTTGCGTTCCTCAACGATGCAGATAGCCGTACCGTAGGTGCAACCACAGCGGAGGGGTATCTGTGGAGAGGCCAGACAAACGTGTGGTTCCTGAAGAGGGGCAGCAGCCTTTTCAGTAGTTACAGGGGCAACAGTCTCGATGATTGACAGAGTTGGCCTTGTAACATCAGCTAATGTGGCTTTGCCACACAGCTACTGCGAACGGCTGAAAGCAAGGGGAAACTACAGCCGTTACTTTTCCCGAGGACATGCAGCTCTACTGTATGGAAATATGATGATGGCATCCTCTCGGGTAAAATATCCGGAGGTAAAATAGTCCCCCATTCGGATCTCCGGGCGGGGACTACTCAGGAGGATGTTGTCATCAGGAAAGACAATACTGGCATTCTACGGATCGGAGCGTGGAATGTTAGATCCCTTAATCGGGTAGGAAAATTAGAAAATTTAAAAAGGGAAGTGGATAGGTTGAAGTTAGATATAGTGGGAATTAGTGAAGTTCGGTGGCAGGATGAACAGGATTTCTGGTCAGGTGAGTACAGGATTATAAGTACAAAATCAGTTGGGGGTATTACAGGAGTAGGTCTGATAATGAATAAGAAAATAGGAATGCGGGTAAACTACTATGAGCAGCACAATGATCGCATTATCATTGTCAAGATAGATATGAAGCCAACACCGACAACAGTAGTACAGATTTATATGCCAACTAGCTCTGCCGATGATGAGGAGATCGAAGAAATATATGAGGAGCTAAAGGAAATTATTCAGACAGTTAAGGGAGAGGAAAACGTAATTGTGATGGGAGACTGGAATTCGGTAGTAGGAAAAGGAAAAGAAGGAAAAATAGTAGGTGAATATGGACTGGGCAGGAGGAATGAAAGAGGAAGTCGCCTGGTAGAATTTTGCACGGAACATGATTTAATCGTAACAAACACGTGGTTTAGGAATCACAAAAGAGGGTTGTATACGTGGAAGAGACCAGGAGACACCGGAAGGTATCAGATAGATTTTATAATGGTAAGACATAGATTGCGGAACCAGGTTATAAACTGTAAGGCATACCCAGGGGCAGATATAGACTCTGACCATAACTTGTTAGTCATGAACTGTAGGCTGAAACTGAAAAAACTGCAGAAAGGTAGGAAAATAAGGAGATGGGACTCGGATAAATTGAAGGAACGTGAAGTTCTGGAGAATTTCAGAGGTAGATTTAGGCAACAATTGAAAGAAACAGGGAGAAATAAAACAGTAGAAGAGGAATGGGTAGCATTGAGAGATGAAATAGTGAAGGCAGCAGAGGACAAAATAGGTAGAAAGGCAAGACCTACAAAAAATCCTTGGATATCACAGGAAATACTAAATTTAATTGATGAAAGGAGAAAATATAAAAATGCAGTAAATGAAACAGGCAAAATGGAGTACAGACGACTAAAAAATGAGATTGACAGGAAGTGCAAAATGGCTAAGCAGGAATGGCTAGAAGCCAAATGCAAATCTGCACATCTTCAATGTATCATCGTTAATTTTAACTCATTTGACTGATGTGTTTAATAGTTGTGTTAGTTTCTCTTACAATAGACCGTGGTTCACCATCACACAGCCTGGCATTGATTTTATGTTTTTGATTAAGACCTGACGCCTAGTGACGTCTTATTTATTTTTACTGTGTGACATGCATGCCAGTATGCATAAGGAGGCATATAATGCACCTGTTTGATCAGATCAGTCTGTGTAGTTCTCTTCCGTGAAGATGGTTTATAACCGAAACCGGTAGAAGATTGAAAAATAATAAACAGCTGATGGTTTACAGTATGCAGTTCCTCAAATATTATGTCGTTATACCTCCGATTAGTTTGTTAATATTTCGCATTGATGTGGCTCGCTCTCTGATAATTCGCAAGTTTCATGTTAAATTGCAGTGCCCATTTATCGAGAACATGCAGTTTTGTTACATTACCATTTAGAATTTTCCTATACCTTCCATTTCAATATTGAATGCATTTCCACAATTAATATTCTCCAATAAGAGTAACAATTGCTGTCGAAGTTCCACCATATCGATTCGGAATATTCTTGTAGCTTTGGCTTGGGTTATTTCCACTCAAGAATTTAATGAAATTAACTGCTTATTCAGTTTACTTTCAAACAACGAAAGATATTGCTATTATAGGTTATCTGTAATCTAAAAGTTTAGCACAGTCTAACAGATACAGTCACGACACTCACTGCTGTTAAATTTGTTACCAATTGACAGATGCAACGATCGCTCCTAGCGCTGGGCAAGCCTCCTAAGGACTGATGTTTGCTTATAATTATTTTTGTACGTAATTAACGAAAGTGTAATGTTTGCGTTACAAGCATTAGTAACAGATCAAGAGACATACATAATAAGGAAATTAATGTGAAAACAGCCGAATTTAACTGATTCAGTGGTATAACGAAAAACTTCGTCATGAACAATTTGCCCACCGCTGTTACCAACCGTTGGATGAGGAGTTAACTTTGTGACATGCTTCCTTCTACTCAGGCCCTATCACATCCTGTGGTTTACCCCTGTCAAAGAAAGCCCCTGAATATCGTTTTGATTCCTATCTTCACTAATAGGGCGAACGCAGTCTACCGACCATTATTTTGGTGGTTGGGTGCGGCCGAGCGGATCACCGCGAACCGAACCTTTACTCAGCTTCTGTTCTAACACTGACTTTCTTTACATCCTGTCTTCAAAGTCTGAACAGACGATTTATTCCACCTTGACTTTTGTGCAAAGATTGATCTGCAACGGTTTGTATCCTAAAACATCGGCTTTGCCGGTGGAGCAAATCTACTGTGACACGTAGCCTTACAACACAAATACCAGGTATCAAATTAATCAGAAAAGCGATGCGGTTCTGCTCATGCATAGAAATGACATGTAAGGAGGTCAGAAATTCTTGACTCCTTACACTGTTATCACTATTATTTATTGTTCCAGTAATTCGCCCATTAAAATTGTTTGAGGAATTGTTGTAATATTGCGATAACTTGCCTGTTCTCTCTCTTTTTTTTTTTTTTTAATTGGTGTTACAATTTGTGATTTTGGCTTGGTTACTCGTTGTAATGTTACCTTGATATATGAAGTTAGAAGGCTTGACCAAAAATAATTTTTGTTGTTAAATTGACTACACACCGGAATAAAGGCACAACATACATGATTAGGTGTGTAGAGTCTGCTGTTGCCGGAGACAAGCACTTCAGAGGCAAATAATTTCGCTTTCAAATAGTAAAATTAATCAGAAGTTTGTATAAAAAAAGAACATATAAAAGGAAGTGTTGCTTTTTTAAGTTGATAAAAATTTCAAGTAATAAATTTTAATGACAAAGAATTCCGTCTTCAGGTAGCAACAGATTGAGTACATCGAAGATCCAAAGAAAGATTAATTCATTTAAGATTCACAATATCTGCGATGTTGAAATGATAATGTATTTTTATGAGAATAAAATAAGTGGTTCATAGTGTTGGTTCCTACAGTCATGTCCTAGTTCATGAAGCATGGGCAACGTATTAGTGGCCAAGTAAGTGGTGTTAATAGTTGCGATACCAGTTACTTTGGAATAAGTTTGGGCACTGGTTAGTCCCTCAACCGTTTGGGATAAAACTCAAAGGGGCACTAGGCAAGTAAAGCTAGCAACCTGATTCCCAGGTACTTCAGTATGATGCTGGCAAAGATCAGAGAAAAATGCCTCGGATCTTTGGAGGTGACGGAGTCCCACCTCTAATTGACACACAAGGGAGCCGTCGGATACAATCTGGAATGAAATGGGGAGCTATTAATATCAACGAGGATTACAGTGGGAGAAGGTAGAGCTGCTTCAAGTAAGATGGGGTTAGATGTTTTAGCAGTTAGTGACGTTAGGGTAAGCGGAGAGAAAGAGGACGATGTCGGAGAATAAAGGTTTACCTCTCAGGCATCAAAGCAGGAAGATCACAGTGGGGTGTTGGGCTTCACATCGGAAAAACAATTAAACACAGCATAATTGCAATAACGTATGTAAGTGAACGACTAATATGGGTAGATTTGGCCATATCCAGCAAGAAAATTAGGATGGTTTCAATGTTTTCGCCCTGTGAAGGGACATATTTTACAACGCACTCAGTGTTTAGTTGTTAGAGTGAAGGACAACGACAGTGATTTGCTCGTGAATGACTTCAATACCAAAATAGGAAATCGAACAAATGGATATGGAAAGTTTCTGGGTAAGTTTGGAGAGGATATGGAGGTCAACAGAAACGGAAAATAGCTCTTAGATATCTGTGATAATATAGGCTTGATTGATTGATTGATTGATTTTTCCAGGGAAGCCAAAACAGTCTTGGACCAACCCGCCACTGCCCGCACCGAAACTAAGTTTATTGTGTGGTATCGCTCCCTGTATATCTAGTAAAGCCATCCAATGCCCTTGAACAGTGCAGTTCTTTATTAGACATAATTTCTTCGGGTCTGGTTGTCCCAAATATTCTGTGCCTTTTATTCTCCAATGCAATGCATTCGAAGATTAGATGTGATGCAGTTTCATCATCGTCATCACAGATCCTACATTAAGGGTCCTCTTCTGTTATTCACATTGTACGTAGGTGTTTTTTGAAATTCCCATGGCCTGTCAGCAATCCAACCATGAGTCTAATCTCTCTCCTGTTCAGACCCAGGATTGCAGAGCTTCTTTTAAAACATGGCTTTGGCATCATTACCTTGCCATGTTTTTGTTGATGGACTTTGGTCCAATATTCTACGTGCTGTCTTCTGAGCCAGTTACGTAGCTCCAATTTGATCATTGCCTTGGTGATTGTCAGGACAGGTTCCGGTCCAATAAATGGAGTCTCTGCCCCCATCCTGGCTAATCTGTCGGCATGTTCGTTGCCACTGATCCCCGAGTGGCCAGGGACCCACAATAGGTTTACTCTGTTGCTTTCCCCTAGCTCCACCAAAACCCTGTGACATTCTGCAACAATTTTAGACCTTGTTGCAGGAGCTGCCAGTGATCTCAGGGCTGCCTGGCTGTCTGAATAGATGTAGATGCTACGATCTTTGTAGCACCTACGCTAATTCTCCTCCACACACGCCCTGATGGCAGTGATTTCGGCCTGGAATACTGAGGCCAGTTTTCCTAGAGAGATGACGCCGTCCAGTCTTGGCTGCACCCCATATACCCCGGCCCCAACACCTTGGTCCGATTTTGACCCATCAGTGAACCAGACAATATCCCCCGTACGGTGTCGAACTATTTTCTCCCACTGCTCCCTACTTCCAATTGTTATATTGAAAGGCTTGTTGAAGCAGTATGGGGTTATAATATAGTCGGCTGGCATTTCCCCAACCTTTCCTATATTTACCTCACTCACTATTTTAGTGTGTGATTCTGGATATCCCAAAGAGTTCCAGTTGTTGCCAGATTTGAGTCTGTATGCACCAGCCGCTGCCTCCATCTTGACTCAAAGGTGTAATGGGGGCATATCCAGCATGGTTTCCATCCCAGCAGTTGGTGTGCTGCTAATTTAGTATAGGCTTAATTACCACAACCTCCTTTTTGAAGCGCATGAAATTCACCGGTATCATTGGAAAGGCAGGGGGAACTACATCTATCTTTGACTATATAATAACAGATCACAGATCAGGAATTCAGGAAGGCAGTCTAGAACACACGTGTTTTCAGAGGGTTCTTTGATGATACTGATAATGCAATGAAATTGGTTTTGTGAGGCCAAACGTGCAGTCCATATGTAGAAAGATCAGAGTGGAGAAGCCTCAAGGCAATGAAATTAGGCACAAGTACTTAACAAATGTCTCAAAAAAGTACCAGTTACTTAAGTGTAGTCATTTACAGTCACTGGAAGAGGTATGAACAAGTTACAGGGACACACTGCTAGAAGTGTTTAGAGAATGTCTTGGTACAGTAGTTTGTAAAGGCAGGAAGAAGCAGACAATGTGGTGGAATAACACAATCAAGGCAATAAAAAGAAAAAGAAGTTATTTCGAAAATGACTCCATACAAGAAATCACGCAGACAGAGAAAGTTACGTTGAAGAAAAAAATAAATCCCAACGGATAATTGCAGAATCCAAGCAGAAATCCTGGTTAGACTTTGGTAATAAGCTGGAAACTATGCGTCTAGCTGCGGGAAAACCATACTGGAGCATAATTGGCAGTCTCCGAAAGGGAGGGAAGAAGGAATCAAAAAGTGTTTTGAACAGGTCAGGAAAGCTGCTACTGAATCCTGTTGATGCCTTGGGCAGGTGGGGGGAATATTTTGAAGAATTGCTCAATGTTAGTGAAACATTCAATGTTGCGTCAGATTTTGAGGTAGAATGGGGTAGCAATGATGATGGAAACAGGATCCCATTTGAGGATGTGTAGAGAATGGTAAATAGATTGCAGTGCAACAAAGCGACTGTGGTAGATGAAATTAAGTCTGAACTCCTCAAATACAGTGGAATGTCAGACCTCAAATGGTTACACAAGATAACTGAAATGGCGTGGGAGTCAGGATAGGTTCCGTCTGACTGGACGAAAGCAGTAATCACGCCAATTTTCAAACATGAAAACAGAAGAGATTTTAACAACTATCAAGGTACCTCTTTAATTAGCGTTGTGGGGAACATATTCTCAAGTATTGTTGAAAGGAGAGTGCTAGTATTAGTTGAGGCCAAGTTGGATGAGGCTGACAGGACCAGATCTTTAGCTTACGGCAGTAATGGAGAAGTGCTATAAGTGGAACAGGGAATTGTACCTTTGTTTTATGGATCTATAAAAGGCTTGTGACCGTGTTCCTAGGAGGAATCTATAGTCAGTTCTACAAGATTATGGAATAGGAGGCAAATTTCTGCAGGCAATTAAAGGTGTTTACAGTAGACTGTCAGGCAGCAGTTAGTGTAGACGCAAATTAAGTTCATGGTTCAGGATAGTTTTAGGGGTAAGACAAGGCTGTAACCTATCACCACTTTTGTTCATACTATTCATGGATCATATGTTGAAAACAGTAAACTGTCAGGGTAGGATTAAAATAGGTGAAAGCAAAATAAGCAGTCACGCATATGCAGATGACTTAGTTGTGATGGCAGACTGGATTGAAAGGTTGCAATCTAATATTTCAGAACTCGATCAGAGGTGTAAAGGTTATGATATGAAGATCTCCAAAACAAAAGTAATGTCCGTGGAAAAGAGTTTTAAACAGATTGAGAGCCAAATAGGAGGAACGAAGAACAGATAGACAGTTTCAAGTACCTAGGATTATTTTCTCACAGAATTTGAAACATAGTGAAAGAACTTGAATCGGAGGAGCGGCCGAGCGCATTGAGGCGCTATGCTACGATACGCGAGGCCCTTCCTCGTCGGGGGTTCGAATCCCCCTATGGGCATTGATGTTTGTGCCGTCTTTAGTATAAGGTAGTTCATAAGTAGTTTGTAAGTTGAGGTACTGATGACACCGCAGTTAAGTCCCTTAAGCTTCACAAACGTTTGAACGTTTTGAACATGAATCAAGGTGTAGGAAAACTAATGTAGTGAGTGCTCAGCTAAGATCTACTCTATTCTGCAAGAAGGAAGTCAGTACCAAGAATAAGCAGTGCACCGCCCTAACTTTCGACCAACTTCGTTTATGGGATTGAAAACTGGATGTATAGAGGTTACCTTATTCATAAGGTTGAGGTTACAGATATGAAAGAAGCAAGAATGATTGTAGGTACTAATAAATGGGAACAATGGCAGGAGGGTGTCCATAATGAGGAAATCAGAGAAAAACTGGGAATAAAAAGCACAGATGAAGCATTTAGAGCGAACAGGCTGAGATGGTGGTTACCTAAGAGACTCATGGGATCGGCAGTAGAGGGGAAGATTAATCGAGTTAGACCAAGGATAAAGTGCTTACATTTGGTGAAGTATTATTTTTAAGTAAAAGGCTTAACATCAGGCGAGGCATCAATGTTAGCAATTAATAGGGGATTATGGAGGAATTTTAGCAGGGGGTCTTCAGACTGAATGCTGAAAGGCATAATAAGTCTCCAATGATGATTAAAAAAAGGTAAAGCAGTCAACAATCCGAAGATTGGTTTGAACACCACAGTGCTTTACTAGGCACGGTCCTGTTTGGAGGTGGTAAGCCGTTGGCTTCCTCCGACCTTCGAACTGACTTACCCAGCCAGTTATAGGGGGACCTACAGTTTAACGTGGGTTCCGAACCACGGTGCTACTCGGTATTTTTCACATGAGCAATACTGCCAGCGGTGAAAGAAGCGGAAAGTGACAGATAAAAATCCCAGGACCTGGCGCGGATCGAACCCGCGACCTTTGGATTTGTAGCCTGGCACTCTACCTCTGTGCAACCGAGGCGCATGGTTATGATGATAAAATAAGTAGTTGAAGGTAAGCATGTCATGTCTTCAATTCCTGTTGATAGCTGTGTTGCATGTTTCTAGTAAATTTAAGTTTTGTAAGCTTATTTAAGACGTGATAATGAAGTTGTTATTATTATTTAACTGTTACATTATTTCCCAAATTTGTATGTAATTGTTGATACTCAAATATGTGTATGCTGACATACTTTTTGCTGTTATCTCTGTTAAAGCAATTCTGGTTATTTTACTTAAATAAAATCTTGGTTGATAAGGAGTGATTTTAAGATCACACATGATTTGAGTTACCGGCCTAAGCCATTCCACATTCCTCATTTTTCCCTATACCTAATTTTGCGCATTGCCACGATCATCAGCCATAAGAGGTATGAACTACTTAAATTAATTTATGCTAAGGAAAACACACATGCCCATGCCTGAGGAAGGACTCGAACTCTGATGCATCCTCTACGAAAATTTTAGGGGTGCTGAGCACCCACATAATATGAGTGAGGAAAATAACATGAATAATAAAAAAATAAAAAATAAATAAAAAAAAAAATAAAATAAAAAAAAAAACGGAAAAATGGTTGAAACTGAAAGCTGTCAATTATGCATATTTTGACATTGCAGTCTCGCAAGGGCGATCTAGCAGTCAGACGGTTTCCATAGAGTTTGTAACACTTGCATGGAGAGACACTTTCCCGGAGAGGGAATTTGTTGGCACTTGCCTGGAGTCCCGGACACTGCAGGTAGTGGACAGGGTGCTCCACAAGTAGAGTACACCGGTATGTCCGCCGCAGGCAGCTTTGGGCTCGCTCACCGTCTGAGTCGTGAGAGCTCGCTGTAAAATGGATGGGTCCTGCTCCCTGCAGGAATTTCATTCAGATTGATAATAAAAAAAAGTTTGCATTGACTTAAAGAAATAAACTTCCAATAAAATGCATTTTAACATTTTATATATAAAAAAATGAATGTTACTGCAAGACATACGCCTCTTAAACTTTCAACTGGCACCATAACCTCTCCCCTTGCTGTTTATATGAGGTTACTTCTCGTAATTTCTACACCAGTATTGGCTTTTTCTTGAATTACATTATTAAAAGTCTACTCACAGAGTTTCTGAAGAGGAGCAGTGGTGCGATATCTGATTATAATCTTCTGCCTGCCTCCTTAGAACTCTTTGATTTTACTGAATAGAAGTTCAGTGTATTACCTATCACAGTCGACAGACAAAGCAACTGATATGCAAAGATTGTCTGCTAGTTGTTTCGCTTCAGTTTTCCTGGAAGTCTTCCAACTTGTTTCTCACTGTTTATACCAATTTAGGATTAAAAATGTTTCTGTTTCAAGGTGACATATCGTAAATTATCTTTGGCATCTTCCAGTGAGCCACAGTCTCTTACACAGTTCGTATTTGAAACATTTCTAAAATGTATTTGTGTTTCGGATACAGTAAAATCGTTTTACCATCTAGAAGACTCCAAATACATGAAATAGTATACATTTTTTTCTTTAACTGAAGCTTTAGGGTGACGACGTTTAGTAAGATGGAGAGTATCTGTTTTTATAGCGATGAAAGTAGCATGATGATAGGGTTACACACATCAACATGTCTGTGGAGGACGCCTAATATGTTTATTCTATGCTTAGTATTCTAAATAAATTGCTTCTAAGAGGTATGACTGAAGAAATTCGTTAAATTTTAGCAGAGGTATAAACGTCTCAATAACTTTCCAAACATTTTTCACTATGAAAAATATGTTTAGTTACTGGAGGAACAGTAATAATTAATCTGTAATTATATCACGTTACTACATGGCTCTTTAGATAGCAAAGGGTTGTGTAGTTTAATTGGCTTTCGTCTTATGTTGACTGTGTGCAAACTTGTCTGCAGCTAGAGGTTACTCACCTACAGCGTGAAGTTTACGTTTTGTGTTTCATAGCAAACTTAGTCTCGTAGATTTCTCTATCTTCAATGTAAATTTGCTGCTACGATTATGTAATTGTTTGGACTTACTTGTACAGCCAGCTATTTTAGGCATAGGCGAAATCCAACCACAGAAGCTCGCAGGCAGATTTCAACTTCTACGTAACTTTACTGAAAAAGTGCATTGTACGTTTTGTGGAAATCAAAGTAAAGTATATTGACATTCTGTGTTTTTATTCTGTGTTTTAATGTTTAATATTCAAATCAAATGCTGTTGGTATATAAATTTATCATTTTAAATTTGGTCCTAAAACGACAATAAAACTAACAGTTGTAAAAACTGCCGGCCGCCGTGGCCGAGGAGACTGTGGCGCTTCAGTCACGGTCTGCACGGCCACTACGGTCGGGGGTTCGAATGCCCCCTCGGGCATGGATATTTGTGCCGTCCTTAGTCTTGGTTATTTCGTAAGTAGTTTGTAAGTTTAGGGACTGATGACCCCGTAGTTAAGTCCCATAGACTTTACAAACATTTGAACATTTGATTGTAAGAACTACTGCGTTTGGTTGGCTGCCACTGGATCTTTGCATTATCAAAATAGTCGAAAAACTTATGAATTTGTTCGTCTATTCTCATATGTTGAATTTTATTGTTAATTCTCAATATTACAACAGTCTTAAAAAAATTTGCCACGATATGTGTTAATGAGCCACCTTGAAGCGATGCACGGTTGCTTACTGCCTACAGGAGCGGCTGTGCTGAACTGCTGGATTTGTTTGTGTGTCTGTACCAGCGAGAAACCGGTTAATGCGGCAAGAGTTCCGAAAAAATCAAACGTTTGTAAATCTGTCGGACCAAACAGTGTGGTCATCAGTCCGTAGGTTACTAACGTCAGCGAACCTAAGGACAAACACACATACCCATGCCCCATGGAAGACTCGAACCTCCGACGGGGAGCAACCGCGCGCTCCACAGAGAGGCGCCTTAGACCGCTCGGGTATTCCACCACGGCAAGAGTTCCGATCTCCGTGCAAGTTCAAATTCAAATGTTTGTAAAGCTTATGGGACTTATGGGACTACGGGGTCATCAGTCCCTAAACTTACAAACTACTTATGAACTAACTACTACTGAGGACGGCACAAATATCCATGCCCGAGGGGGGATTCGAAGCCCCGACCGTAGTGGCCGTGCAGACCGTGACTGGAGCGCCTCAGTCCCCTCGGCCACCGCGACCGGCTCCGTGCAAGTGCAAATGCAAATTTTCGTATAGCTTATGGGACTTAACTACGGGGTCATCAGTCCCTAAACTTACAAACTACTTATGAACTTAGCTAACACTAAGGACAGCACAAATATCCATGCCCGAGGGGGGATTCGAACCCCCGACCGTGGTGGCCGTCCAAAGCGTGACTGGCGCACCGCAGTTTCCTCGGCCACCGCGGCCGGCCGTGCAAGTGCACTCCGTGCAAATGTCACTCCGGGAAAGTGTTCCGACCCCTATCCCACAATGCCACACTGCAGAGGCTTGCAGCCTGTTTTGCGGAGGTGAGCTGGGTGGGTGAGGGAGGAGGGGGGAGGGAGTGATACTCCCGTCGCCTCTTGAAGTCGTAACCGATGCAACATCTGAGTTCAGCGATATTCGTCGAGATGTATGGACATTGGCATTGTCTTGTAAGTCAAAATCTTTAATTCTGCTAAGAAGCACTACATTCAGCATGTACAAATGTTTGTACAATTACATGACTTAGCTGTTGCAGTTATAAGTCCTTAGGCTTACAACACACACACACACACACACACACACACACAAACACACACACACAAACACACACACACACATATAACCATGCCCGAGGGAGTACTGTAACGGACGGCGAGCAACTGCGCGCTCTGCAGGTTGGCGCCTTAGAGTGATCGGACGCTTCAAAAAAATTTTAAAAAAATGTTTGTAAAGCTTATGGGACTTAACTACGGGGTCATCAGTCCCTAAACTTACAAACTACCTATCAACTAGCTAATCCTAAGGACGGCACAAATATCCATGCCCTAGGGGGTTTCGAACCCCCGACCGTAGTGGCCGTGCAGACCGTGACTGGAGCGCCTCAGTCCCCTCGGCCACCGTGGCCGGCCGGCCACTTCAGCGCAGCTTATTGCTTTCTCCTATGTCTGTCTCACGAAAAGATCACAAGGATAAATTTAGACAGATTGTAGCCCACACAGAGGCAAATCGACAATTTTTTCCTCCCGTGAACGATACGCGACTGGAATATGAGGAGCAAGTGACAATGGTGCACCAAGTACCCTCCGCTGCACACCGACAGGCGGCTTGCGAAGACTGGACATAGATGTAGAAGCTTTCAATTTCACCAGTAATAACAATGCAAAATAAACAAATTAATGCGCTACATCGCATTTCCCGAAGGCTTTCTATTGTTGCATTGTCTCAGGAAAAAAAAAAAAAAAAAAAAAAAGGACCACCGTTTTCCAAACAAAACAGACAGAATGCCGACGGATGTCTGACGTTCCCGCACGGCTTTTTTCCCCGGTTCCGTGTCACCGAGCCCGCGTAGCCTGATGACCCATTGTGCACTGCGACTTTTTTTTATTTTTTTTTTTTTTTGCGATGCAAAAAAGTAGCCTTTTTTTTGTCTTCCGCCGCTTTTTGCCGGCCGCTCGGGCTGTGATCGGCGCCGCCAATACCGCAGCGTGGAAATCCGCTTAGTGCTGAGGTCGGTCTGCGGCCGGCCCTCGGCTTTGACAAAGCGCGCCAGAGGCCGCGGGCAGCGACGCCGGCTAGCGGCCAGCAGCCAGCAGATAGCAGCCCACTGCCCACTGCCAGTTATTGCAGGCGCCGCCGCCGACACCGACACCCAGCAGCCACAGCAGGAGCCGGCCGACTGGCTCTAAAGCTGCCTTCCTTTCGACGCCCCTGCGACCGGCTCACCGCAGAACGGCGCGGGGTACTGATCGACTGGCTCATATAACAGCCGCGGCAGCGGTTTGAAAGGTCCGGCGCTGCGCTTTATCTGCCGAGAGAGGACGAGTAACACCGCCAGAAACAATACTGCAGCTTGCGGTCACCGGGGCTTTGGGACCAATAACAGCGCCAAGATGTTTAATGGTGCCAATAGAGAGCGGTATTTTTATTATTATTATTATTGGGATTGGGGGGGGGGGCGCAAGAAAAGGGGCGATGGCGGTTTTGTGGAACTTGGTGCTCGGTTCCTATTTGTGCCAGGGCCATTGTACGATAAGATGAAAGATTCCTGTATGAAGTGACAACATACTGTGGTGTTGCACAAGTCTGAAGTGCGCGCCACGTACTTTCGCCGCGCTTTGGCTTCATAACAGAAACATAAACTAAAATTTGCTTTTCTTTCTTCTCGTGAGCTCATTGAGTGCAAAATAAAAGTGCTTTCTTGCATATTGAATAAAATATCATTATCGTATAAACAAAGAAATAATAAAAAGACAAATCCCTTGCATTAGATGCACCGTACGTTTCAAGGCAATACTTATTCTTTGTGGTCTTTATGTTCTTGTCCCTTCATGTTTTCAAATTCAAATGTTTGTTAAGCTTATGGGACTTAACTACGGGGTTATCAGTCCCTAAATTTACAAACTACTTATCAACTACCTTATACTAAAGACGGCACAAATATCCATGCACGAGGGGGGGATTCGAACCCCCGACCGTAGTGGCCGTGTAGACTGTGACTGACCCGCCGCAGAAAACGCTTTTAGAGGGCGTGACTGGAGAGCGTGACTGGAGCGCCTCAGTCTCCTCGGCCACCGCGGCCGGCCCTTCATGTTCTGTCAGCGTCTTCTTGTGGGTCAGCAATGCCGTTTCAGGGTTCTGTTGAGGCCTTCACGGCTACCGTAGCGGCCACGGGCCCAAGAAGTCTACTTTAGCATGCTAATTCAATTTCCTAGGTGATGATGTTTATTCTTTAACCTACACCCTGTCTCTGAAATAGAATTTTTAGCATATTTCCGAAGTTTCTTTTATGGTCCTTTTTATTATATATTCTGTAAAATTCTTCTTGTATGTATTCTGTGTATTCTTGTATGGTGTCATTTCCTTTTTTGTTTATAACATAATATACAAAAGTACCGAGCAACCATACTATGACGTTGTTTCTTTGTGGTGGAAAAGAAACTTCGTCCGGAAGGAATACGTTGTTTATTGTAATCTCTCTACCATCACTACGTTTTATGAACGCGATCTGCTGTCTTACGTCGTTCCAAATATCATTATATCTGTGGTGTCGCACAAGTCTAAAGTGCGCGCCACCTACTTTCGCCGCGCGCCGCCATGGACGCACGGCGCGGCGTTCTTAAGACGTCATCCACGAGCGCCCTCTGCTGCAACTCCGCTCGTGGCCACCACTGAACTGCACGGTTCACTTGGGAATCAGATAGGCACCAGTTAAGACTTGGCTATCGGGAAGCACTGGGAATCATCAGTTGGCAGGCCTCTATCTAAACTATGTATCAATATTCTACTAGTCTGCTGCTCTCCAAGTTAAGTAATGTATTATTTCTATGAAGTATATCTCTTATACTAATCTAGCTTACTGTTTCTAGTTTCTGCTGTCCCACTGGCTGGTCACCTCCGTACCCGCACAAAGCGTGCATCCTACTTTCCTGTGTCGGTCTCTCTCTACTCGGCCACCGATACACAGGACAACCGGCGAGTTTGGGACACAAAACTTACTTTTTCAGTTATTATAATGTTATACAGAATCTTATATACCGGGTGATCAAAAATTAAGTATAAATTTGAAAACTTAATGGATCGCGGATTAATGTAGAGAGGTAAAAACTGACACACATGCTTGGAATGACATGGGGTTTTACTAAGGAAAAAAAATAAAAAATAAAAAGAACATAGTGTTGTTAGACGCGTGAAAGATCTCTTGCGCCCGTCGTTTGGTGATGATCGTGTGCTCAGCCGCCACTTTCGTCATGCTTGGCTTCCCAGGTCCCCAGACTTCAGTCCGTGCGATTATTGGCTTTGGCGTTACTTGAAGTCGAAAGTGTACCGTGATCGACCGACATCTTTAGGGATGCTGAAAGGCAACATCCGACGCCAATGCCTCACCATAACTCCGGACATGCTTTATAACGCTATTTACAACATTATTCATCGATTACAGCTATTGTTGAGGAATGATGGTCAACATATTGAACATTTCCTGTAAAGAACATCACTTTTCTTTTTCTAATCAGATGAAGCGCCATCTGTCGGAAATTTTTGACCTTTTTTTTTACCTAATAAAACTCCACGTCATTCTAAGTATGTGTGTCAATTTTTACCTCTCTATCTACATTATTCCGTGATTTATTAAGTTTTCAAATTTATACTGACTTCTTGATCACCTGGTATTAAAAGAATCTACGAAAACTAAAGTCAGTCGGCCAGACCATACTACTCGGCCGAATTCCTTCATTTTTGTTTTAAACGAAAGGTATTCATCCACAGATTTGTCATCAAGTATCAGAATTTACATAACTCGCGCTTTCCTTTTTCTATACTCAAATGCGATTTCCTTCTTACGGGGATGTCTTTGTTGTAAACTAAAGTCAGACGGTCAGGCCATTGTCTCCGACCGATTTCTGTGTTCAAATACTTGTAAATCTATCGGACTCAACTTCTAGGTTATTAGTCCGTAGCTTACAAACTACGTACACTAAGTAAACTAACCTAAGGACAAAAGAAACACCCATGCCCTAGGGGGGACTCGAACCCCTGATCGCGCGCACCACAACACGGCGCTCCAGTACGCGCGGCTAATCCGCCGCGGCCCGATTTCCTTCATTTTTGCTTTAAACCAAAGTTATTCATTCGCAGATATGTTGTCAAGTATCAGTATTAAATCAAGTCTCTCCATCCTTTATTTCTATTCAAACGCTATATCCTTCTGTCCTTGCATTGAATATTTTAATCTGTTTGTTTTACGATAATTTAGCTTCTAATTGAAGTACGTAGTTCTTTTCGACCTAACATTCAGCGGATCAAGCTCTTATATTTGCGCTTTTAAACACTTGCATTGACTGATTCTGAAGAAAGCTATGCGTGAACATTCATCTTTACTTCGATTTTTATATATATATATATATATATATATATATATATATATATATATATATATATATCACTAACGGTGCGAAGTATTTACACGGGTCCTCTAGTATGTCAATTAAATGTATCAGTTTCTTGGATGTGTCACTGTGTTCTGTATAGTAAATGAAACCCTCCTGTGTGTAATGCTGTCCTACTACATCAGCTTCTAAATTCAAGAGATCAACGTTCGAATCTTTTACTCCTCTAATTTTTCTTCATATCTCTCTCTTTACTTTCACACACCGTAGCTCTCGCTACGATGAAGAAACAACAAAAGTCGACTCTTAGGCTCGAGATTTAACAAGTTACTCTACCTCCTTGGTTTCGCTGTTCGCAGTATCAAATTAATGTCTGCTTCTTGGAAAAGATATTTAATAAATAAATGTTTGTATAGCTTATGGGACTTAACTACGGGGTCATCAGTCCCTAAACTTACAAACTACTTATGAACTAGCTAAGACTAAGGACGGCACAAATATCCAAGCCCGAGGGGGGATTCTAATCCCCGACCGTAGTGGCCGTGCAGACCGTGACTGGAGCGCCTCACTCCCCTCTGCCATCGCAGCCGACTGGAAAATATGGACGACTTCATTCTAAAGTTATTGATCAGACATCTACTTCCTGCAAGATGGATTCGGAGGTCGGGTGGTTTGACGGGTTGATGTTTTTCATTAGTATGCGAAATGTCAGGTGTTTAATACTAGTCAGTGACAAACACCAAAAGATCTCCTTATCCTCTGGGGATGCCAAGTGACGAACATCGGGCTCGCCGTTATTCGAAATTCTTGTCTTCGTACTACCTTCTGGTGTGAATCTGGACTAGATTAAACCACTTCGGATTTGAATGTCACAGTGATTTAATATTCCTAATGTTGCTTACACAAAAGGTAGCTTTTGCGTCGTTATTGAAAGATACGGAATAAAAATATAATTATGGGTTGGATACGATAGTTTAAAGATATTCATTTGATGCAACACAATTCTCTGTTGCACAATTTCCTTTTCGTATTATCAATATATTTTCAGGGTTATGGAATAAGACTGTGACTCAATAATTTCCTCACAATGTTTGCGATATAGTTTACTTCTCAATAATCATGTGTGTTTGTTTTTGTTATGTGATCAACATAATGAGCCATATTTCAAAATAGAAGAAAAATGCGAAAAAGACAGTAATCGAACTGTCGTTCGTTTATCAATAGTTTGCCATCTTGGTAAGATCTTTTGTGAATAATTTGGTTCTCTGCACATTCATTTGACAATCGTATCTAGTATTATAACGGTCCAATGTGGGGTCGAATGCCTACCATTAGGTAGATGCAGCTGTGGGTGTTCACTATCACTTGTCACATTGGTAGTGTTCGATACTTTTGTTGTTCTTACTAGGGTAACTGTAACATTCGTTTCTGTATTACATGTGCAATTTATAAAACTCATGACCACAATATCCTGCAACACTAGTGTTTATTTTTATTTATTTTGCTACCGTTACAACTTCTGTTCCAAGGTCGATCAACTATGTCCAATAACTTGTTACAGCAATACCGTTTCTCTGAGGGGAACTGTAATTTGTGGTAACACAGATGGCTTATGTTTTGATAAGTTTATGCTGATATCTTAGTTGCAACATCAACCGAAATAGAACCAGTGGAAATGACATATAGAATGGTATCTTCTTTTCCTAAAATACCATCAGAGATCGGCCGTGCCAAACGGTTGTCATCTTTATAGCGCGACCGAGGCGGTGGGTGGAAACAATCAACCGGTCGGTCCAAACATCATGGTGCTCTGTAACCCTTAACCCTTCGTAACAAAGGATCTGTTTTGTCTGCTCACTCAACGAATAAGTGTTGTAGCGTGACTACAGCAAGTGTTCCGGTGTAGCACCCACTAGACATTTGTCCACTTGCACTTGTGTTACGAAAGTTACTTTAAGCAGTGGTTAATGTCGATAATTTGATTCCTGTCTAGTAATTCAATTAATTCTATGTTAGGCAAGCACATATCTCATTCGAATGTGCCAGTAACGTCCGAAAATATTCACGAACTACACTTCTCAATTCTTATTGCTGTCTTCGTTCACTGAAACTATAAGAAATGTCAATAGTAATGTGTCGGTCGAGAATAGCTCAAACACGATGGAAAACACGCAAAGCAGTTTCTAAAATCCGTTTTCGAAGTCCTCTTCGCGTCGTACCGAAACCAAGCGTGTTTTTTACAACTGGTTGCGATGCTGGAAGACAGCAGTTTTCCTCTCAGTTTTCGTGTCAGATACATGTCTAATCGACATTATGTACGAATGTCTCCTAGCTGTTTATACTTCCCAACAGGCAGCAAAACTTTGCGGTTGTGCATAGCGATTAGGCGAGGGGTCTCACGAATGCTGTTAACGACTATACTTTTTGTGTCGGATCAAAGTAACCTGATCTTTTGGCATTAGTTAAGGAGTTTCGGTCTTCCTTTGAAGGATGTGATTTTGCAAGGAAGTGGTTTTTTAGCATCATGACTACCTACATAACGCATGCATAAACATGAAAAAAAAATTGATAATTCACAGAAAAAGCAAGCTGTACCCGGAATGCTTTACCGCGCAAGTGCATCATTTTGAATTGACAGCGTCGGCAACAAAAATCTTTCAAAAGTACATGCCTTTGAATACATCCACCTCTCAAAAAGAAGGCTGTACATCAGGCTTAAACACCTGAAGAATGTAAATCAGTATTAACTGTGAATGTTTCATCTTTAATTTCGCGCTTCAGAAAGGCAACAATTTCCTGCTGCCTTTTGTGGCGCTTCAGAGACAAAGTTTTTTCTCAAAAATTATTTTTTTTCCTCTAGAGTAACGACGCCATTACAGTCTCAAACGGCTTTGAAAAAGGAATCTTTATTCCTTTACCTTCACACATCTCTGTGTTGCCAGTCGCAGGGGTAATATATTACGGAAAATTCTTGAATCGTCCATCTACACTATTCCTGCCATCTTCATTTCCTCATTGGGCGCTGATAACCTCGATGTTGAGCACCCTTCAAACCCACAAACAACAACGACTAAAATTCATTTCCTCACACATCCTACAATATAAATCCCAATTTTCGGTGTCTTGGATTTCTTTGTTGCAGTGACATATTTGGAGGCTTACAAAACAACAAATATGCATTTTCCATATTTCATGTAAGTATTAAACGCACTAAAAAATTTGAAATACTGTCATAAGTTACTCATTACGAGCTAAAATCTTATGTAAAGTACAACACGATAAGGCAACTATTACGAGCAGAAACTTTTGTGTCCCAGCCTCGTCGGCGCTTTTGTGTCTCGTTTCCGTCGTAGGTGTCGGTGGCTGAGTTAGAAGACCGACACAGGAATAAAGGTAGCACGCTTGTGCAGGTACGGAGGTGAGCAGCCAGCGGGACAGCAGAAACTAGAAACACTAGAGTAAATTAGTATGAGATATATATTGCACAGAATTTATACAATACTTAACTTTTACATAGTTCAGTACTGCAGAATGATGATACATAGTTGAGCTAGAGGCCTGCCTAGTGCCTATCCGATAGCCAAGTCTTCACTGGTGCCTATCTGATTCCGAAGTGTTAACTGGTTCCTATCTCAGTCCCAAGTGAACGATGTCGTTCAGTGGTGGCTACGAGCGGAGTTGTAACAGAGGGCGCTCGTGGCTGACGTCGTAAGAACGCCGCGCCGTGCGTGCATGGCGGCGCACGGCGAAAGTAGGTGGCGGGCACTTTAGACTTGTGCGACACCACAGAAACTATGTGACAGTTTTGAAGCTGACGGCACTGATATAGGCTATTCAAGTTACCACGAGGCATGCCTCAGGACTGACACCAAACGTAGGGATACGACTATGCCATCGTGAAGTAGGCCCTTTATGATTTTGCCATAAAAGGAATTGTCACAGCTAATGTAGATAGCGGAAATATTTCAGATTTTATTTTTAAATAATTATTTTTTTCCAAATATTCCCCTTTTGCTCATCCATAACTCAAAAATAACACAAAGCGGTTTCCAAAAAACTTGACATATCCAGAATGAAACTTTCACTCTGCAGCGGAGTGTGCGCTGATATGAAACTTCCTAGCAGATTAAAATTGTGTGCCGGAACCGGGACTCGAACCTGGGACCTTTGCCTTTCGCGGGCAAGCGCACTACCGACTGTGCTATCCCGACACGACTCACGATGCCGCCTCACAACTTTACTTCCGCCAGTACCGCGCCTCCTACTTTCCAAACTTCACAGAAGCTCTCCTGCGAGCCATTCATTCTGGAAACATCGCTTAGGCTGTGGCTAAGCCATGTCTCTACCATATCCTTTCTTCCAGGAGTGCTAGTCTTGCATGGTTCACAGGAGAGCTTCTGTGAAGTTTGGAAAGTAGGAGGCGAGGTACTGGCGGAAGTAAAGTTGTGAGGCGGCTTCGTGAGTCGTGTCGGGATAGCACAGTCGGTAGTGCGCTTGCCCACGAAAGGCAAAGGTCCCAGGTTCGAGTCCGGGGAGTTTGTGACACTTGCGGGGAGTGACACTTGCGCGAAAAGGGAATGTGTAGACACTTGCGCGGAGACCCGGACGCTGCAGGTAGTGAACAGGGTGTTCCAGAAGTAGGGATACACCACCCCTACTCTTCGCCCTCCAGTCGCTACCTGTGCCGTATTCAGGGAAAGGCCCACCGAGCGAGGTGGAGCAGTAGTAACGGCCCGGAGATATCACAGCCTCATTCAACAGGGAGATAACACGTCATACAAATATGACTCGATTTACTATACAGAACCATGTGAAGAGGAATGTGATGAAATCGGAATTGAGCGCAACCGTTGCTAACTACAATTTCGGATTTACTGCATTTTGAGTCAGAATTCGCATCTATATTCGCTTTTATCGCAAATGCGAATTTTTTCCTGTCCCTGATAATACCTCTAAAAATAAACAGCTGATCAAGCACTAAAAGCAAGGGCAGATCTTTGAGTTTATTACTACAAACAACTAAAACACAATTTGATCGTGGAATTATATACAATCTCATTATAAAGGTTTTTTGTAGGTGGTTTTGAGCAGCTTTTAAGTATGTTAGGAATAACATTATGAAATACAGACAGCTACACCTTTTGTTTATTATGAGATATCGATTTCGGCTAATTTCAGGTCATCTTCAAGTCTCAAACAACAGGTGTTACTTATGCATTTTTCCAGTGGCACTCATAACCTTTAAGTGTTTACACACGCCGGCCGCGGTGGCCGAGGGGACTAAGGCGCTCCAGTCACCGTCTGCACGGCCACTACCGTCGGGGGTTCGAATCCCCCCTCAGGCATGGATATTTGTGCCGTCCTAGTTCGTAAGTAGTTCATAAGTATCCAGAATGAAACTTCACTCTGCAGCGGAGTGTGCGTTGATATGAAACTTCCTGGCAGATTAAAATTGTGTGCCGGAACCGGGACTCGAACCTGGGAACTTTGCCTTTCGCGGGCAAGCGCACTACCGACTGTGCTATCCCGACACGACTCACGATGCCGCCTCGCAACTTTACTTCCGCCAGTACCTCGCCTCATACTTTCCAAACTTCACAGAAGCTCTCTTGCAAACACGCAAGACTAGCACTCCTGGAAGAAAGGATATGGTGGAGACATGGCTTAGCCACAGCCTAAGGGATGTTTCCAGAATGAAACTTCACTCTGCAGCGGAGTGTGCGCTGATATGAAACTTCCTGGCAGATTAAAATTGTGTGCCGGAACCGGGACTCGAACCTGGGCCCTTTGCCTTTCGCGGGCAAGCGCACTACCGACTGTGCTATCCCGACACGACTCACGATGCCGCCTCACAACTTTACTTCCGCCAGTACCTCGCCTCCTACTTTCCTCCAGGAGTGCTAGGTTTGCTTGTTTGCAAGAGAGCTTCTGTGAAGTTTGGAAAGTAGGAGGCGAGGTACTGGCGGAAGTAAAGTTGTGAGGCGGCATCGTGAGTCGTGTCGGGATAGCACAGTCGGTAGTGCGCTTGCCCGCAAAAGGCAAAGGTCCCAGGTTCGAGTCCCGGTTCCGGCACACAATTTTAATCTGCCAGGAAGTTTCAGTTCATAAGTAGTTTGTAAGTTTAGGGACTGATGACCCCGTAGTTAAGTCACATAGACTATACAAACATTTGAACATTTTGTTTACACACGAGGTCTAACGTTGTTAATCGCGTTAGTGATGAAATTGGAAACCCAGAATCTTTGCGTCTAAATGATACATATATTGGTGTGATATCTTATTTCGAAAGAACAGACATCACACCAAAACATATATAGCTCTCGGTAAAGTGTAACGGTACGATGTCGTTACGTAGCACAGCACAGCCGACTGGAAACGCAGGAGAAGTGCAAACAACGTTCTCTCCTCAGAGGTATGATTAGATTCGACGTAGACTTCTACAACATACAGTCTACAGGGCGAAGATTACACCAAAAAATTTAACGTTTCGTCTACTTTGGCGATAGCAACCAAATTTTAAAATCGTGTCTACTATGTAAAGATGTAGCAACACAAAACGCTTCAAGTCCAAAACTTCACTGATTTCCGAGTTCTGAATTTTTAATATGTTTCTAATGTTATTACAGAGAAAACATATTTGGGACTCGCACTACAATTTTCATATGGCAGAATTTGTAGGTACATTCACAAGACATAAGTCAACGGTTGTGTGCATTCATCTTATGAGAAATATCAATCATTTGTTTTCAGTGTTTACTTCAAATTTCTCTTTTTAGTTTCTTTAATTATTAGTACCTAAATGTGGTTATGAAATAAATAAATTACGTGTATATGTGTAGTCTTCTGCGGCCAAACCACTTAGATCATTGGTCGCTAGACTTACACACTACTTAATCTTACTTTATAACTTAGGCAAAGTACAAACAAACATACCTATGTCCGAGGAAGAAAAGTTGGCACTGAGTTTAGAAAAACAAAATTCAGGTATATTGGATTTTAACATTTTTTCAAAAATTAAATGTTACTACAAGAGATACAGCCATTCAAATTTACGGGCACCATAACGTTTTCCCTTCCTGAGTAAATGAGCTGCTTCTTATAGTTTCTACACCTTTTTCTTGAATGTTCTGAATATAAATCTTCACACATACTTCTTGAGGAGGAGAGAATTTATCTTTAACATTTTTCGGTGTGTGACATTCCCTTACACATTCCGTATTTCATATATTTCTTAGATGTATTTGTAATTCGAATACAGCCAAATCGTTTTGGGATCTACGAATAAACGCTTTAAGTATGTAAAATACTCATTGACTTATTATTAACGTTTTTTAATTGGAGGTTTAAGGTTCCATCTCCTATTAAAAAGTATAGTAGCTATTTTTAAAGAGATGGAAGTTGCGTGATAGTGGGGTTAACTACATAGCGGTCAATTACATCAACGTATCTGTGCAGGATGCCTGATATATTTATTTCTTGGGCAGGTGTCTTGATATGCTTAGTGTTCTGAATAATATGCTTTTAGGAGGTATGGCTGTGGAAAGTCATAGTCTTGTAGTAGCAGAGACAAACTCTCCAAACATTATCACTATTAAAATACCATTTTGTTTACAGGAGGAACACTCAAACGGATTTTTTTTTTTTTTTTTTTTTTTTTTTTTCTATGGGACTCGACTACGGGGTCATCAGTCCCTAAACTTACAAACTACTTATGAACTACTTACGAACTAGGACGGCACAAATATCCATGCCTGAGGGGGGATTCGAACCCCCGACCGTAGTGGCCGTGAAGACCGTGACTGGAGCGCCTTAGTCCCCTCGGCCACCGCGGCCGGCCTCAACGGATTAATATGTAGTTAGAACAAGTTACTATATTGCTCTTCAGCTTGCAAAGGGTTGTGCAATTTCACTGATTTTCGTGTTATGTTGACAGTGTGGAAACTTGACAACAGCAGTGCTAGACTTCTTGGTGTGCCTGTACGCAGGAAAAGCCATAAGCCACCCCAAGGGCCCCGGGTTCCGCGCAAGTGTCACTCCGCACAAGTGTTCCAACCCCGAGTCCGGGTTCCGGGACACAATTTTAATCTGCCAGGAAGTTTCAACTTGACATATAATTTATATATTTACGACAGTTTTACTTCCTGACATCATACTCAAAACAAGGTTAATCTCTTGTGGCCTTTCGCAGACCAAGCCGTCAAACTACAGCAAATGACATGACGTTTCATTACTTCTTATCTACAAAATCTATCTAAAACACACTTTGATGACAGCATCTCCATAATATATACAGGGTGTATTTGAAATGAATATTGAATATGAGAGGGCTGATTTAACGCCACCGCGGCATCTAAAATCCAACCTCATGTCCCATCTCCTTATTTTTCTACCCTTCTGTAGTTCCTGCAGTTTATCTACAGTTCTTAACCAACAAGATGTGGCCAGAGTCTATATCTGCTCCCGGATATATCTTACTTTTTAAAACCTGATTCCGAAATCTGAGTCTAGCAATTACCAGTGATCTCTGGCCCTTACATGTATATAACGTCTTTTATGATTCTTAAAATAACAGTTGTTATGATTAAATTATGTTCCGTGGAAAATTCAACCAGGGCTTCCTGTTTCATTCCTTCTGTCCAGTCCATTTTCACCTACTATTTTTGCTTCCCTTCCTTTTCCTACTACCGAATTTCAGTCTCCCATCACAATCAAGTTTTCCTCTCCTTTAACTCTCTGAATAATCTTCTTTACCTCCTCATACATTTATTCGATTTCCTCATCATCGGCAGATGTAGACGGCATATAAATTTGTACTGCTGTGGTCGTTGTTGCCTTCGTATCTGTCTTGATTACGATAATGCAATCACTGTGTTGCTTGTAGTAGTTTACCCATATTTCTTAGTTATTATTTACTATTAGGCCTACTCTTGTAGTACCCCCAACCGCTTTTGTATTGTTAATCCTGTACTCACCAGACAAAAAGAAGTGTTCATATTTCCACAGAACGTCACTAGTCCCCAATATATCTCCATAACCCTTTTTAAATTAACTTCCCGACCCGATTAACGGTTTTAACATTCCATCATTTGATTCGTAGAATCTGAGGAATCCCCGTCCGGGGATCCAAATGTGGGACTACTTTTCTTCCGGAATATTTTGTCCGAGAGGATGCCATCATCGTTTATTCATACAGTAGAGCCACATTCACTCGGCATACTTAACGACTGTAATTTCCCCTTGCTTTTAGCCGTTCGCAGTAACTGTGTGGCAAAGCCATATTAGCTGATGTTACAAGTCAATCATCGACTGTTCTCTCTGCAATTACTGAAGAGGCTGCTCTTCCTGTTCAGGAACCACACATTTGTCTGGCCTCTCCACAGATACCCCTCCGCTGTACGGCTATCTGCATCGCTGAGGTAGGCAAGCCACCACACGTGGGCATGTTTGTGGTCATGGGGGGTAGGCGTTCACACACCTCTACATTTTTATTTGTGTAATTTAGGTAAACAAGCTAAGTGTTACTGTTTTGGCTCTGTTTGTCTTGCATCTTGTGTGAGGTTAAGTATGATGGAAAAATATTTGGATTCCCTGATTTTTTCATAACATAATATTTCTTTATTTTGTCCGCGTTAATCTATAATTGCATTCTGAATATAATCTCCTAAACAGTGAGCCATGCCCGTCTGAATTGAATCCGATTTTGATTAGATTCTGTCGCATAACTGTGTCAAAAGATATAATTTTTACTGCTCTGAGAAAAATTCGATTTATGAACCCCGGAAATTTAGATTTTGACGTGATAAAAACTTCATAACAGGAAAGATATATGTTTCAAATCTGAAAAAGGTCATTCAAATCAGATAGTCGATTTACTCTTTTACCGTACATTTTACAGCTGGAACAATAAGCTGAATCTTTTCGCAATTATCAGTTTTTCTGTTCTAATGATCCTATCAGCGGTAATGCAAAATTGCTGTAATGCATCTGAACAGGACCACGTTTAACTAAAATATTTACAGGATCAGTATTAATACTCGTAGGCCACTATCATGTGTTCACGCCAATTGTGAAACTGCAAGAAACTGAAGTTTGACAGCTTGAAGATTCATCAGGAATACCTTCAATTGTATCATTTCTGTCATCAAGAAATAAGTAGCATACGGTGGCTTACGAAAGGTAGCCCATGTATTAATCGTGGTATCAGCTACCTCTGCTCCAAAATTCATTCATATCCGTCCAGCCATTTCAGCGTGAAGGTGTTAAGAAGCGAATTAACTAATTGTAAAGCACCCTCCGTCGTACAAAGTTCATTTTAGTACTCCTTCGCGTGAGTGGAAGAAATGAGTTGACAAAGTATCATCGGAATAGCATGTACAGTATGGCCGTGCATAAAATACGAACACAAAGACAAACAAACAAACATTAATTTTTATACTCATATTCGCGTGTGTGCCGAAGTATACTGTTTCGAGAAAAGGGTGGGTGATTGAATTTCTATAATTATCCCGTTATTTCTTTTTTACATAGAGAACCTACCATCGGTTGAATAGGTATGTTTCAGCCGTTACACCAGCGAAGGAATAAATGAAAATTTGTCTGTATGTCGTCTATGTGTTCGTAAACCATTCCTCCGATTGCAATGAAACTGATGAAGTGTTCACCGTATGCCCACGAAGGTTCCTGGACCCCCTCCTGCCCCCCCCCCCCCAAACAAAAAAGAAAAAAAATAGTGCGACACATAGTTCACAAGATTTGACGTCATAAATAATGAGAGGCCACCGCGTGAGAATACTCAGATTTATGCGGCAATTATTGAAAAATGGGAGTCGTTAGGAACCTGCAACACAGTTGGCATGTAACTTCGGACATTTATGAAGCGTTTTGTAACTGACCCCCCCCCCCCCCCCACCCACTAAATGATGAAGAGAAAAGAAGTCTATCGCTCACAACGGTTTCGCTGTAGATGCCGTTAAACTGTCGCATGAGGCATGACCTTGTAACAAATAAAGTTAGCATTACAGATTTGCATGTTACTATTTATTTTTGTCTGCAAGTTTCCCTTAATTCTCTTGCATCCGAAACTAAGCTATCTGTTTTCTTAATCTGTATCTATATAAAAGCGAAAGGACACTCATTGACTAAACTCGAAATATCGAAAACTACTTCACCTATGAAGCTGAAATTAGACAGGAATGAAGTTTATAGGTAGAAAACGTCATCTAAGAAAGTATTTTGTGATAGGTGCATGGCGGAGCATACTTCTCCTACAGACTCACGAAAGCTGCTGTTTCATTCCAGCCTTCAGTAATTTCGCACACTTGGGCTTCCAAAGAAGAGGAAGGTTACCGTCTACCTTAGGTTTCATACGGTGCATGGGGGAGGGTACTTTGCAACATAAAAATGGATCCCTAGATACCTTGGTCGTGCCATAACTTTTTTTTTCGTTATTCTCAAAACAAGGTTTGTATGAAATAAAACTGGAATTTTTGAGAACAACTAAGTGTGTTTTTCAATGTGACCCTGCGCCTCTATTGCCTAGAATCTATAGTTTTGTTCGGATATTGATGAAATTTTGCAAACTCTAACATAAAAACAAGAGGAATGTCACTGACTGTATAAATTTTCGTTTGTTGCATGGTGGAGTGTTCTTAACTTCCGGAATTTTATAAAATGTATGTTTTGCACCAATCTTTATGAATTTTTGCACACATGACCTTTAAACCAAAAGGAAGATCATGTTTTTATGGTACACGACAGAGGGTACCTTGCAGAAAACTTTCCCGAGAGAGGGACAGGTGGAAACCAACAGAGAGATTGGAGAGAATGAGGTGGATGCAGAGAGAGACGTCTGATGAGCCCCAGAAAGGCCCAAATAACAGAAAATGGAATTACAGCTTTCGGCCGTTTAGGCCTTAATCGGTTAGAGACACTCACTCAGACACGACCGCCGTCTCCAATCTCATGAGTGAGTGTACGTAATGCCATATTCTGTTATTTGGGCCTTTCTGCGGCTCATCGAACGTCTCTGTGGTGATAAACAAGCTATTCTTCTCAAAACTATTGTTCAATATTTGAATTCCTTAACAGAAAACCTGCCAAATAAAATGACCCTGAACATAATATTTTGTTATAATACGTCTTGGTCTTGATCGTCACACGTTTCTCCTTCTTGTATTGAACACCCTTTTCAAGACAACCCTTTTTTCAATTGGATCGGATATATTATACTATTTAAGGACGAAAACAAATTCAAAAAGCCGAAAATGTTGGCATATATTACAGCTGCTAATTTCTTGCTTCACACTTATATCGGACGGATACTAGCACTATCTTTTCCCTGGTGAGTTAAGTCAAACAAGGTTTCCGTTAAGCTTATGCAAAAGTCAATGTTTAATCCCACACCGTGAATTGCACCCAAATGCGATAACGATATATTGTGCTGAGTCAGGGTGAATGTCGAAAAGAATCAAATGTTCAAAGATTTGTAAAGCTATTGGAACAAACTGCTATGGTCATCAGCTCCTAGATTTAAAAACTAATCTAAGAACAACACACACACCCAAGCCGCAGGGAGAACTCGAACCTCCGACGGCGAGTAACCGCGCGCTCCGCAGCAAGGCTCCTTAGACCCCTGGGTCGAAAAGAATACTGATTTGTATAGGTACTGCTAAAAGGCAAAAACACAAACTATAGCTAGTGCAGAACAGTAGGTGGGAGCAGATTGACTGGCTAGTGGCACGTTGAGAAACCACACGCGGACGAGGAAAGTCAAACTCAGCAGAGAGATGACTGCGACAGAAAACCTAAGGAAGTGAGACATCGATGCGCTTTTCCTCGCCAGACATTTTGTAACTTCACGTAACTGTTATACAAGAACACGAATCGTAGATTAAAGTCAGCATAGACAATCTGTAAAGCGGATGTAGCAAAAATAACTAGCATAGTTTCGGTCATTATAAACTGCACTTCACATCAGAGATTCCTTGTTAGCATCTTTAAATACTACAACACTTGCAGTTTGAAAGCACTAGTTCGTATGGATCGATGGCAGTCACATGTACCGCACTCGACTATATGACTACGATGCTGCGAGTGTTTCAAAGTGATCGACCTCAGGCTATTGCAACTGGCAGTCTTCGACGTACAGTCTCTGGTCGAGAGGCAGAAGCTGCTGTATTTTGCTGCTCACAGATGGTGAATCTGGTTGTTCGAAAATGTTCAAATGTTTGTAAATCTATCGGACCAAACTACGTGGTCATCAGTCCGTAGCTTACAAACTGCTTAAACCTGGTAAACTAACCTAAGGAGAACACACACATCCATGCCACAGGGAGGACTCGAACCTGCACGGTGAGCAACCGCGCGCTCCGCAGCGAGACGCTTTAGACCGCTCGGCTACTCCACCGCGGCAATCTGGTCGTCTTCCGACAACACGACACACGGAAGGTTACTCATCTGAACCTCAACACGAAACTCGATGGCAAACACAATAGGAATATAAGAATAAAGAAACCATTGCATCATACGTGCAGGAGCGTCAATAGTAACAATACCAACAACAATGATAACAGTACCCTCGGTATAACAAACTAGTACTCAACCATCTTTTTTCTTTATCTTTTAATTTAATTTATTTTTTATTTCTGGCTTTTTAATATTTTACCGAGCCGGGATTCGAACCTGGGTCTCCTGCTTGTTTGGTAGTTGCTATGATCCCACCTGTTTTTACAAAATAAAACAGCCTTTTTCGGACGGGAATAAAAGATATTGAAAAAGAAGATGAGAAAGGAACTCTACTGAATCCTACACAACCTAGTCTATTTTCCACTTGCCTGTCGCCTCATTTAGGTTTCTCTCTCTCCTTTCTTTTTGTGATAATGATTGTGTTTCACTTCAACGTAATATTGTTATCCTCCGTGCGCTATTTCTAACGGAGATAGTAGGTCCACCCATAACCAACAATAAGAAGATAAAAGAAATCATTGTGTGAGGGTGAGGGGTGAGTTTACGGGCGGTCTAGTGCAGCGCTTCTGCCTCCACGCACGTCTTGTCGTTCACCAAATCAAATTAGCTTTTCATACCCGGGACATTCCATCTCCGCGGAGGATCTCGTAACAAACTCCCCAGAAAATTAGAAAAAAAAAAAAACGTTGGTATTTCGGATTCCGTACCAGCGCTCATATAAATGGTTCCAGAAGTTCGGCACATAATTCTGTCCGTCGAGGAGAAAATTATACACCGCCTGGGCTAGAAGTCATGTCACCGCATTCGTTTTCGCTCGTGAGTAATAGCATCTTCACTCAACGAAATGGTGAGTGCTATCGACAAGGGTCCTCAAATTGATTCCGTATTTCTTGATACCGTACCTCTCAAACGGGTTTTAATCAAATTGCGTGGTTATGGTATATCGCCCCAAATTTGTGGCTGGATAAGGGATTTCCTGTCAGAGAGGACACAGTTCGTAGTAATCGATGGTAAGGCATCAACTAACACAGAGGTGATATCCACGGGGTAGTGTGATTGGTCCTCTGCTGTTCCTTATTTACATAAACGATTTAGGGGAAAATCTTACTAGCTCTCTTAGGTTTTTTGCAGATGACGCCGTCATTTACCGTCTAGTAAAATCATCTGAAGATCAAAACCAACTGCAGAACGATCTGAATAAGATATCACTAAGGTGTAAAAATTGGCAATTGACTCTAAATTATGAGAAATATTAAGTAGTCCACATGAGGACGAAAAGAAATCCGTTAAACTTTGTTTACAAGATAAATCAATCAAAAGTGAAGGCCGTAAAATACACAAAATACCTGGGAATTACTATTACTTCAGACTTAAATTGGAAAGAACAAGTAGATAATTTTGTGGGAAAGGCGAACCAGAGACTGCGTTTTATTGGCAGAACCCTTAAAAGATGCAACAAAACTACTAAAGAAACTGCATATACTACGCTTGTCCGTCCTTTTTTGGAATATAGCTGTCCATTGTGGGATCCTTATCAGGTGGGTTTGACGGAGGACCTCGAAAGAGTCCAAAGCTCGTTTCGTATTGTCACGACACAGGGGAGACAGCGTTACGGAAATGATACAGGATCTGGGATGGGAATCATTACAACAACGGCGGTTATCGCTGCGGCATGGGCTACCTACGAAACACCAATCACCATCATACTCCTCCTAATGCGAAAATATATTGCTGACTCCCACTTACATAGGTAGAAATGATCATCAGAATAAAATACGGGAAATCAGAGCTCGTACGGAGAGATTTAGAGGTTCTTTCTTCCGGCACGCTATTCGAGAATGGAATGGGAGATAAAACAGTATAATGGTAATTCAAAAAAAGGTTCAAATGTTTGTATAGTCTATGGGACTTAACTATGGGGTCATCAGTCGCTAAACTTATAAACTACTTATGAACTAACTAAGATTAAGGACGGCACAAATATCCATGCCCGAGGGGGGATTCGAACCCCTGACCGTAGTGGCCGTGCAGACCGTGACTGGAGCGCCTCAGTCCCCTCGGCCACCGCGGCCGGCAATGGTAATTCGATGAACCCTCTGCCAGGCACTTAAATGTGATTTGCAGAGTATCCCATGTAGATGTAGATGTAGATCTTGCACACGGGAGCTTAAGTCAGCATAGACAATCTGTCAAGCGGATTAGCAAAAATAACTAGCATAGGTTCGGTCATTATAAACAGAGCTTCACGTCAGAGCTTCATATGCACTCGCAGTTATTCTATTCCACTACTCCGTAAGTCGTGTGTTACTTATTATTGTAGTTTGTAGTCGTTCTCCTGGCCGACAGCACATACCATGAATGATACCGGAGTTTTTGTTGATACCCTATGGACACACGGCGTTTGGTGCCGGTCTGACTGCCTGACACCTGGAGGTTCGGCCGCCAGGACACGGCGCGGCGCGGCGGTCGAGTGCCGGCCGCGCGCTCGGCTTCCCTGCGGTGTGTTGCACTCGATCTCCGCTCCAACCTCGTTACTCGTACAAATGCGGACACAATGGTGCCGACAAACAGCCGAATTACGACGCGAAGAAATTCGATTAGGACATTTGCATGACAATGTACAGCCAGTGTCAGCCGGGAAGGGGTAATCGCCGCTCTCGACGTGGGAGCGACCCGCGGGGGAGGGGGAGGGGGGGATGATTTGGCGACTGATGCAATTCGACGAGGTGTGTTAACGGCGCGTCCGACGAGTGTTTCCATCGACAGCATTCCTGCCGGCAGCTGTGACAGCTGAAGTCTGCAGAATACACGCACTCACTTATTATTGGTTTCACAATAGTGCAAAATAAGCTGCCATTTGTTGAAATTTTTCATGTTCTGCCCAATCCTATCTATTAAGAATCACAACACCGCACAGCAGTACTCCTGCCGAGGACAGACCAGCGCGGTGTAGGCAGTCAGTCAATCTTTGCTTTTGCGTAGTATTATATGTGTCATCGTTCAAATTTACTTTTATCATAATTGTTATTCCTGTGTATTTAGCTGAATTGATAGCCTTTACATTTATGCAATATATTGTGTAATCTAAATGTTACGGATTCGTTTTGGTGCTTCTCTTAGAAAAATAGACCAAAGTTCATGGTGAGTATATTTAGTTTTAAGCAAGACCCTTGAATTGATATTTTTTCCCATAAATGTTCCTCCACTATCTGTGCTATCAACGGGAATTTCTTTACTCGATTTCCGAAAATTATAGAAAAACTGTACAAATATCGTTTGAGATACAACTAAATTGTTTTTACGTGTTGGTTTTACTGAGCACTTTACTTAAAGTGGGGTGCAAAATTATCTGCTTTTGTTTTGGTCGAAAATGAGGCCTAGAATGCAAGTCTTCAGATTTTGTACTTAACCATCATTACGTTAATAGGACGCTAAAAGGATCGAGTACATTACTTATTAGCGATCGTCGTTGTAATTTAGCACAGCTTGTCAACTACAGTATTAATATTGTCTGTATTACAGAACACAGAAGTTGACTTACAAATGAAGGCGAAATGCGTTTGGTAAAATAAAACTCTTGTTATTTAGCTGCATATACGGATTAAATAAGTGGCTACATTATAATATACTAAACACATTGTACATTTTTCTTGTTATTCAATTTTTTAAACAAAAACGCACTGTTTATGTTTCCTTCACTGCAAAATATATTTTTAGGTGTACGTTATCTCGAATGATATTTTTACAACGCTACTATAAATTTCAGAATTGGAATAAAGAAATTCCCACTTGATGGTACTACTGAAACATGAATAAAAAATAATTTGCGGTGCCTTACATACGGCGAAATATTCTCAGCATATATATTTTCAACATGCATGGAAGAAGCAAGAGCGTCAATATCAAAAGAAGGCCGAAATTAGATATAAAATTGCTACCATTAGTATATCGTGCTATTTACCGTTGACAAAAAGTTTATTTATTCATTTGAGTGTCCACAACTAGGGTTTGCTTTAAACGTGTATATATGTAACTTGAAGTTTTTCTAATCATACGATTCTCTGTTGTAGCCTACATTTTATTTCGCAAATAATTACTGAAATGCAGACGTGTGTAGACCACTTCATATAGATTACGGCATTTTCTTTCAGAACTGTATTATCAAGCACCAATTTCAACTGTATTACGAACAATATAAAGAAATACTAACTGCGAAAACTGCGCAACTTTTGTCAAATAGAAATGAGTTCCAAAGCTCCTTAGAAAAATTGTTTTGTGTCTGGGATTTCGTTTTATAATGTGCCAAAATGAACGTGTTGTTCTGTGCGAACGAGAGGACATTGTTGCTAAAAGGGCATACTTTCTCAGGTTTTTACGTAAAACCAGTGAAGTAATTATAGTGGGGCTGCAATGATACAGTCAGATAACAAACGTAAAATATATATTTTTACATTTTTTTCGTAATCTGATAACGCTGATTCATATTTAGCAGTCACTGAATATTTACATATATATTGCAGGGACTTCCATGTTTTCAAATTAATAAAGAAACACATGCCATAGTGAATACGCCGTTCACAACTGTAAATTGTTAATACGCTCTCTGTTCCATAGTTTTATTAAAACTGTCCAGAATTAAAAGATCCCTTGATGAACTGAATCTGACAGTCGTTATACTTAGAGATTAAGTGAAATAGTGAACACACTAACGCTGTGTGGTTGGTTCATGAAGCTTTGTCAACATCTGAATGTAGAATGCTGTCAACATCTCAATACTCGACGATAAAAACTAAAATCTACGAGCAAATTCGAAACAGAAGTCAATGCTAAAAACAAACTATAATTTCTCGATTTAAATAGTTACATGAAACTGTCCTCAATGAGCTAACGCGTTAGAGCTTATACGCGACACAGTTTCGACACATTCATTGCAAAACGAAGCTCACCGTTTAAAATTAAGGAAATTTTCTGTTTGTACATACCTTCACCGACTGCTAACTGCAAGCTGTTGCATCATGGGAAAGTGGGTAGATACTACTCATTTCCGAATCACTAGAAGTTTCCGAGGTGGATGAACCGCTGAAAATAATAATAAGTTCCGTCACACTGCCTTTCATGCTTCATCTATTACTCGCTTTGTATGCATCACAACAGCCCTCCAGAACATTTTCCAGGCCCTGAAGAGTTAGTTTTTCGACTTCACTCACAGTAAACCTTTTTTTCACTAGCAACATATCCGTTCACTTAAGCCCAAAACGCCGGCCGCGGTGGCCGAGGAGACTGAGGCGCTTCAGTCACGGTCTGCACGGCCACTGCGGTCGGGGGTTCGAATCCCCCCTCGGGCATGGATACTTGTGCCGTCTTTAGTAAAAGGTAGTTCATAAGTAGTTTGTAAGTTTAGGGACTGATGACCCCGTAGTTAAGTCCCATAAGCTTAACAAATATCTGAACATTTTTAATCCCAAATAAGTTCAATCGCATTAAAGTGGCAGTGGTATGGCGGAAGTCTTATCACTCTGTGTCCATATTTATAAGCCACTTCGTCGATAATGTAAGTTGGAAATTGTGGTTTATTACGTGATACGAGTTCCATCAATTCTACTTTTTTCAGTGTATCGTCGACAGTAACTTTATGTTGTTTTAACCACTGAATAATGTCTTCCTTTGGAAATGACATGGTTGGAGCCTTATCCGTAAAAACTGAATGGTATGAAGCACTATCAAGAATAATTACTGAGGGATTTTCTAATCTTCGTAGCAATGTATTTTCTAACCAATTAAGAAATTTTCATGATTCATTTCTTCATTTGCAAATGATTGGAAAAGGAAGGGACGGAAGAAGGATAGAAAAGAAAGGATTGACAGTGGCGGCATTTGGACATTGATATTAAGCAATGGCGACAAGTGAAAATGTGAGCCGGACGGGAATCGAAGCCGGGTCTCCAGCTTCGGGCCAGCGCCTTAATCACTTGGCCACCCGTGCTCGCCTCCCGTCCGTCTCAAACTCTCACAAGTCACACGCTATGTTTGTGGCGCCCCTATCGTCCATGCCCTCTTACACTCGCCATTACGGATTCCCGTGCGAGGTCGGACGTATGACCGCATCTGCGGTGAAATAACTGTAGCTAACGCCGCCATACCGTTTAAATACTTATTATATTGGACGTCCGAAAGAACAGACAGCACACCAATACAATAAGGCATTTCTTCATGGCTCTCAGACGTTTTCTTTGATCTGAATAACAATTGACAGCCGGGAAAGAAACCACGGCACGCCTTTGCCGGTAGGGAGTGCTATACCTTCCCCTTTGTCGTCACTCCAACCTTTCGTAACTGTGTGATCTGAGTTCACCCATGTTTCATCTATCCACACAATGTCCTCGAAATTAATGTCTTTCACTTCACGCAAAAATCTGCATCGCCATGCGGCTATTTCTTCTCGTTCCAACAACATTTTACGACCTGAAATATTCTTGTATTTGCAACCGAGATTCTGTAGAACTACTCGCAACGACAATTTGCTGCCTTCAAAAAGTTCGGCCTCATGCAATGTAGTTTGAAGCGTATCTAATGTAGGTCGATTTCTGTTATGGTAATAGCTGTAAATGAGACGAGGAATAGCTTCTTGTGCGAAAGGATCTAAATTTGTTACACGTTTTTGAAAATGTCTTTCCTTCCCTGGCGTATCGAGGCAAGAGGATCCTGCTTCACTTATTTCTTTTTCATACTTTTCTCTTCCAATCTCCATTACAGTAGCTTCACTAACCTTAATCGCAGCAGCGTTTCGCGCGACTACTTTGGAAAACGGTAAGAGAGGTACCCCATTGTCCGCCTCCCTCTCAAAGTATCCTCGTACATTGCACACGAGTTGTCGCAATTGGCCTTTAAACGCAGTTCCTTGCCCGCTTTTCTTAGCCGATGTCTTTTCAGCTCGAAGTCTGGGCCTGCCCCTCTTCTTCCGCACTTCACCAGACATTACGATGACACCAAATAACAACACACACGCACAACGACAGCAATGAAAACGGTTCCTAACCTAAGACGCACACTTTTGCACAGTGCCGGCCGCGGTGGCCGAGGGGACTGAGGCGCTCCAGTCACGGTCTGCACGGCCACTACGGTCGGGTGTTCGAGTCCCCCCTCGGGCATGGATATTTGTGACGTCCTTAGTATTAGGTAGTTCATAGGTAGTTTGTAAGTTTAGGGACTAATGACCCCGTAGTCGAGTCCCATAAGCTATACAAACATTTGAACATTTTTTTTTTTTTTTTTTTTTTTTGCACAGTACTAGCCAGACAATGGACGCGAGCTGTCCACCCGTTGCGGCTGCTTGGCAACAGGGATCAGTCTGGGCCTGACGTTGAGCGCTCTGGTTGGAGGAAGGTAGTTCCAGCCCGCGAACTGTCAACGAGCAAGTAATTTTAATCGGAGTATAGTCACCCCGTGTAACAGACTAGCAGCGGCCCTCTTACAAGAATACTGGAGCGTACATGTGGCCGAGCGGTCTGCGGCGCGCCGTCACGGTCTGCACGGCCGCTACTATCGGGGGTTCCAATCCCTCCTCGGGCATGGATGTTTGTGTCGTCTTTAGTATAAGGTAGTTTGTAAGTTTAGGGACTGATGAGCCCGCAGTTAAGTCCCTTAAGCTTAACAAACATTTGAACATGTAATCCATACTGCTGCCCCCCCTCTCTGTTTCTCCGGCGTAAACACGACGCTGCTGCCACCGTTGCCAGATCACCACTTGGGTTTGTCGAGTAATATAGTGCGTGACCCTATAGTCGAGCAGCCGAAAGAACGACTCTGACAGCTGGCGGCTGTGTTGCCAATGCTGCTACGCGGCTGTTTGTTGTTACACCGTGCCAGTCGCCGGCATACGAATATCACGTCCGAATATTTTGGAACCCTTGCTATGTACTACTAAAGTGTGAACGAACGGTAACAACTACGAAGTGATGAAAAACACTTTTTGCAGTTAAAAAGAAAGGTTTAAAAATATGTGTCGAGTTAAAGTAAAGCTTCATATGTTCCAGTATTCCATTAAATATAATGTATAATTTAGTCTTCAGCCAAAGGGCGCTAGTTGAAGAATTTTGTTTATATATTTCATCTTCTATAGCTATTTTCCACAAACTAGTTGTTATTACTCGGACACTGTATTGTGGCTGTCTGCCAAGAGGGTAAACAAATAAGGACAACCACTTTACAAGTAGTAAAATCGCGTCTTCCAGTGAAATTATTTGTCTTCTTACACAAAAAGAAGAGCTTTTATTGCCTCATTTGTTTACGGTCGCTGTCGACTGCCATAGTATAGAGGCCGATTAATATCATCAGATCAGTTTCGACAGCCAGTCTATTGGTCACAGAAGTGACTTTCTTGCGGTTAGAGGAATAAGCCATCTGACACACGTCTGAAATTAACGACACGTAAGACGGCACGAACAAAACCGGTAACGATGAACACACGACAGATGCTTTGCAGCGACTGAAGCATGCCACCCCGTGCGACCTTGAGTGGCTGGGTGGCAACGCGGCACCGTTACCCTGGCAACGTTTACGAATTCCAGAGCTCAGGTTGGTGGTTGAGTGTCCCCCCCCCCCCACCCTCTGCGGCCCACGTGCGAGTACTGTCAGGGTCGTTCTTTCGGCGGCCCGACTATAACAGTCCACATAGATTGAAACTTACGTGTGCAAAATTTCATAAAATTTGGAACAAAACTGTAGATATGTATGCAGCACGTACACACAGATACACCATCACCCTGCTTTACATATAAAAAAGATGCTGTTTACAAAGTCGCCACAGCGTTCAGTTTGACGCTTAAATCTTGGAGTACGTCGGAACGTCGAGGGCGACGGGAAGTGGCGTCGGCGGTGGTGAGACGGGGCGATTACGCAAACAGCCGGCCGTCGGCGTATAGCGGCTTATCGGCGCGTAATAGCGGATCACAAGGGCGCCGGCGCCGGCGCCAGACGCTGCCCGCCACCCAGCGCGAGCCTGTGCGGCCGCGGGCGAGGGGCAGGGGGAGGGGGAGGGGCAGGGGGAGGTAAAAATCGCGTTTAACGAGATTCCTGATTGTGTGCCGGCCAGGGCCGCGGGGGCGGCATCACACATCGCCCGCCGCACCGCGCGCACAAAGACCGCCCCAAAATGGTTAGCATAAATTAATTTGCCAGTCTTTTGTCCGGCGTTTTTCAATAGCACGCCATATAATAGGCACACCCATATGTATATTCATACGCTACGCCACGCCACGCGCTCTCCCCAAAACGCGGCAGGCCGAAGGGGTGGCGGGACAGGTTGCAAAAAAAAAAAAAAAAGGGGGGGAGAGGTGGGGGGGGGGGCAGATAAAAAAAAGGAAAACAACGAACTCCCTCCCCTCTTTTTTTGTACCTCTTTTTGTTCCCTCGTGAAATGTGGACATCCCGGTCCTATAATCTCCGATGTGTGGCACTGTTGCGCTCTTGCGTGATGCCGAATGATGCGCGGAGGAAAACTGCGCCCCAAAACTGTCGCCGCGGGAGAGATCCCGACCCCAAGGAGAGAGGGAGCTGTTGTTGTTGTTGTGATGAATAAAACGGCCGCTACCGCGTTTCCGCTCTAGGGCCTTTGTACTCTATTTATTCGAGATGTTATTGAGTGGTTCTCTTCATCCTTATCGGAAAACATCAGACTACTATAGAGAGGCAACGCCGCGACCTGAATGAAGCGAAGTGATGAAATGTCCGCCGTGTCATCGAAAGTCCACAGAGGGTTTGTTAAGCCAACGCCCCCTAGATACAAGGCCTGTGCGCTGCCTGCCAAGAGTAGTCATAACTCAAGCAAATATTTATCTTATGTAGCGTTGTGATGAGTTTGGGAATACGTGCACGTAGCACAGTGTGTTTCAGAATGTTCTTAATGTTATTTACGTGATTTCTTTAATTGTGTTCGAATACTTATACATTTTTAATATCTAATGGCAATTTTTGAGCCAAATGCACGTTTTCTTCTTTGTTTATTTGTGATTTTCTATATTTTATAAAACGTCGTTAATAACGTTGTTTTCAATTTAAAAAAACACACTGACGTGTTTTATGACCCACTTTGGATTTCCTTGTAGAATTACGATTTTTTGCAATCATTTTGGAGAGAAATAATAAACATGTAAATAATAAAAAATTATGGTGACACGATTACGACTCTACTATTGTGATAATATCTGTGCACCCAACACGTAATATTCTTTCTGACTGTATTTTAACAAAGAGCCAAATTTATATGATATTTGTGTTTAGTTCTGACAAACATACTCCTTTTTCGAACTTTTACCTCTATAAACTATTATTTTAATATCTCTCATTCATGTTCATTATGTTTTTCCGTTAAAATATTATCATCTGCCTTGTCTTGGTAGTTTGTTCAAAGTCTATTTTCTTTGCTTGTACTGGTTACGAATGACTATAGTCTGAATGGAACGTATCGCAAATTTGACTTTCGGACGAGTGACTATAGCCTGAATGGAACAAAGCGTACCTAAGTCATCTTGCTTTCTGTATTTGATGATTTTCTTATTATAACTCAAGCGTTGCTACTTCAAAGCAATGGCGCACTGAAAATTATAAAAAACACATCGTTCTTAGGACAATGAATTATAATATAATGTCTAAAATTGCCATTTTAGCAGTTAACACCTGCCATCGATGGTACGAGAATTACGGATTACTCTCGCAGCTGTTCGGCGTAGGGTAATGGGCAACGAATTAGTTTGTAATGTACGAACATGTTAGATGGTGGTTCGAAACTTGCGGTGGCTCAGCGCGCTCGGTCAGAGGGTTGCCGGCATGGTAGGTAGCCCGATGCCCTCGGTAACGATAAAACTGAGTCAACGACAAAACAAACCAACGTTCACAAAGCGCCGCTCAAACCGAAGAACCGCTTAAAGAGAGAAAGGAAGATGGTTCAACGCCATCTGGAATACAAACTGAGCAAAATTCTTGTCGATCAACCTAGAACGAACATGAAAAGACGACCGCAAAGCATCGATCTCCATCAAGACAAAAATATATTAAAAAAATGTAACCACCACTGACAATATCTTTCCTCTTACTTCCTAGAAGGTTTTCGCACACCTTCTTGTTAGCTGAACACAACCATATTCTGCAAGATTCCGAGTTGTTCAAAGATAACAGCGCTTTCTCTTAAAAGTGTATCTGTTCTGTTCCAGAACGTGCCATTAAATACATAGCGACGAATTGCAAACATAGACTTTTTTATCACATGTACATAAACTGAAGAGATACTGTTACAATGACTGCTGTAAATGACCTGTTGATAGTACTAAATGTTCCAATGTTTGTAAATCTATCAGACTTAATTGCTTGGTCATCAGTTCGTAGCTTACAAACTACTTAAACTCAGGTAAAATAACCCAAGGACAACACAAACCCCACGTGCTCGAAGGGGGACACGAAACCCGGACAGAGAACGGCCGCGCGCACCGTAGCACGGCGCCCCAGTGCGCACCGCTAATCCGCCGTGGCAATGATGGTAATACCTTTGTCATCACCACAAACTAAAGGCACGTCCCTTTCTCCATTGTCATCCTCTTCAATTCTAAAAAATGTTCAAATATTTGTAGAGATTATGGAACTTAAGTACGGGGTCATCAGTCCCTAAACTTACAAACTACTTTTGAACTAGCTAATACTAAGGACGGTACAAATATCCATGTCCGAGGAGGATTCGAACCCTCGACCGTAGTGGCTGTGCAGACCGTGACTGGCGCGTCGCAGGCTGCTCGGCCACCGCGGCCGGCGCTCGAATTGTAAATTTGTATATATATATGTACTAGATTTATGTGTAATTCATTACTACCACACTTATTCCGTTTGTGATTTTAGCTGTAAAAGAAAACGTAATCACGATTTGGTGTAGAATATTTGCTCTTTATTTTAGCGCAGAACAAAGTAATATGAATGATGTCATATCTGAACTATAGGAAAGGTAATACCATCTACGTTAAAAGCGTCCATAGCAACCATGTCAAAGACAAACATTTTAGAAGTTGCAATGATTCTAAATAATGACTTTTACTATATTCTAAAAATAGCGAATACTTGCTTAGAAAAGAAAAGAAACAAGGTAATTTGTTGCAATGTATACACTTCCCTTCCGTTTCATTAAGGAACTACACTTGCCACAGAAATCTAGGACTTCTTTTGTACACGAAACTACCAGTATCAGCACGTTGTTCAGAATATTCATTATTGCAGTTTCCTCCCAGTTCATGTGCATATGCTTCAGAATACCATTGTTCAATTCGTTGTGACGTATTTCACGAGATGTTAACGAAATAAAACAAACACGCATTTTAGAGGCGCATTCTTACATATGCACAACTGTAAATATTGAAGAACAAAGCTCTATTTAGTTAATAAGAGTGCCCGAAACACTTTTACGATAAAAAAGAGAAAAAATTTGGGTATTGGAAGCTTCCGAACTACTGACCACATGCAGTGCACTCTATTTCTCTGCCCACTACACGGCAACGAACAATTATAAAAGCCGCCCTTTAATCTCGTACTTTTGATGACAATTGTTAACTGATACTAATATGGCATTTTAAACAGTAGATTATCATTTATTGTACAAAGAACTACGTGTTTTTGTTAATTCTTCAGTGCGTCATTGCTTTGAAATGACAACGTGTGAGTTATAATAAGAAAATCTTCAAATACACAACGCAAGATGGCGTATGCCAGAGAAAGTTATGGCAGGAGCGAGGAATCTCACGTGACGTCTCCGAACGGCTGGATTTCGTAAAATCAATTAACGGTGTCAAATCGTCGGTATTTTTTCAAATTTCTTTCAAATCATACCAGATATGAAAAATACATAAGAGAGCAAAGTTGTAGAAAAATTTCTTCTCTACAAATTCGGTTATCCAATTTTCGTGTCAGATGAACGGTTTATTTGCAATTAAAATTACATTACAAAAGGCGTTTTTGGTGTTACTAACGTATTTTTTGTCCGCAATTTTTGAAAAAGCGAGGTTCTGGCGGCCAACAATTATGTCTGTAAAATTTGGTGCCGATCGCTTGAAAGGTTCGACCTAAGAAGTGGGTACACGACAACGTTTTTCTCTACCCTTCTAAATCAAATGTTCAAATTTCTGTAGAACTTATGGGACTTACCTACGGGATCGTCAGTCCCTAAGGAGGGATTCGAAACCCCGACCGTAGTGGCCGTGCAGACTCTACCGTTCCATTCTCTAATAGCGCGCGGGAAGAAAGAACACCTAAATCGTTCCGTTTTCGATCTGATTTCTCTTATTTTGTTGGGATGGTCATGTCGCCCTAAGTAGGTGTGTGCTAGCAAAATATTTTCACATTCAGAACTAAAAGTCGGTGATTGAAACTTCGCAAACAGATCACGCCCCAATGAATAAAGTCTTTCTTTTAATGATTTCCATCCCAATTCGTGCAACATTTCCGTGACGCTCCCCCCTCCCCCCGTAACGTGATAAACCAAAACGAGCTGCCCTTCTCTGAACCTTCTCAATGTCTTCCGTCAGTCCCACCGGGTGAGGGTCCCACAAGGGGCAACAGTACTCCAGGAGACGACGCAGAAGTGTGATGTAGGCAATCTCCTTGGTGGAGCTCGTGCATCTTCGAAGCGTACTGCCAATGAAACGTAATCCTTGGTTCGCCTTCTCTTCCATGTGTTCTCTCCAGTCTAAGTTGTTCGTAATTGTAACTACTTCGTATTTCGTAGAATTTACGACCTTAAGGTTGGATTGATTTATCGCCTAATTGAAGTTCCGTGGATTTCTTTTAGTGGTCACGTGTATTACTTCACACTTTTCTGTATTTTGTGTCAATTGCCAATTTTCGCACCAAGTAGAAATTTTGTCTAAATCGCTTTGCAGTTGCTTTTGATCCTCTGTTGACTTCACTAACCGAGAAACGACAGCATTATCCGCGAACAGTCTAAGGGAGCTATTCAGGTTGTCTCCAAATCATTTATAAACACGAGGAAGAGTAGGGGACCTATAACGCTTCCCTGTGGAACGCCAGATATCACTTCTGTTTTACTCGATGACTTACCGTCAATTACAACGAACTGTGTTCTTTCTGATAGGAAATCGTGAATCCAACCGCACAATTTGGGGAGATATTCCTTAAGCACGCAATTTCATTAGAAGCCGCTTATGGGGTACAGTGTCAAAAGCCTTCCTGAAATCCAGAAATATGGAACCTATTTGAGATCCCTTGTCGATGGCACTTAACGCTTCATGTGAATAAAGGGCAAGCTGTGTTTCGCAAGAGTGATACTTTCTGAATTCGTGGTTAATAGGTCGTTCTCTTCGAGGTAGTTCATAATATTCGAACAAAGTATATGTTCCAAAACCCTACTGCAAATCGACGTCAATAAGATAGGCCTGTAATTTTTGGGATCACTTCTATTGCCTTTCTTGAATATTAGGGTAACTTGGACGACTTTCCAGTCTTTGGGTACGAATCTTTGCTGAGTGATCGGTTGTAAATTATAGCTAAGTACGGAGCTATTGCATCAGCATCCTCTGAGAGGAATCTAGTTGGTATACAATCTGGCCCGGAAGATTTGTTTTTGTTTAGTGACTTAAGTTGTTTTACTACTCCTGGAACATCTATTTCTAAATTTCGCATGCTGGCAGCTGTTCTTGGATTGAATACTGGAGTGTTCACTTCGTCTTCTTTGGTGAACGAATCTCGGAAAGCTGTGTTTAGTAATTCTGCCTTAGCAGTACTGTCATCGGCAGTATTACCATTGCTATCGCGTAGTGGAGGTATTGTTTGTGTTTTGCCGCTAGTGTACTTCACATATGACCAGAATTTCTTTTGATTTTCTGCAAGATTACGAGACAGGATTTCGTTGTGGTAATTACTATAGGCTTCTCGCATTGAAGTCCGCGCTAGGTTGCGAGTTTCAGTAAAAGATTGCCAGTATTGTGGATTCTGAGTCTGTTTAAATTTTGCATGCGGTTTCCTTTGATTCTGGAACAGTGATCTGACCTGTTTTGTGTACCACGGGAGGTCAGCCCCCTCTTTTATTAATTTATTTGGTATAAATCTCTTGATTGCTACTGATATTATGTCTTTGAAAGTAAGCCACAACTGATCTACACTCGCATTTTTAGTTTTGAAAGACTGTAGACTATCACTCAGGAAAGCATGAAGCGAATTTTTATCTGCTCTATTGAATAGATATATTTTTAGTTTATTTTTGGTGCATTTGGGAATTTCGACATTCAGTCTCGCTACTACAACTCGATGTTTACTAATCTCTGTATCTGTTTTGATGCTCTTTACTAGCTCAGGATTATTTGTTGCTAGGAGATCAAGGGTATTTTCGCAACCGCTTACTATTCTAGTGGGTTCATGAACTAACTGTTCGAAGTAGTATTCAGAAAAAGCATTCGTTCGATGTTTTATATTTGCCGCCAGTTTTGAATACGTAATTATGCCAACATATAGAGGGTAAATTAAAGTCGCCACCGATTATAACAGTATGCTTCGGATTCCTATTTGAAACCTGATTCAAGCTTTCTTTGAACATTTCTGAAGACCATTTGGCCCTTTGAAAAAATTTCGGCCAAATTTGTCTCATGCGTCAGCCAGCTTTCAGAACCTATAACGATTTGTGCCTCAGTACTTTCTATCAGCGCTTGGAGCTCTGGAACATTCCCAATACAGCTACGACAATTTACAACTGTTATACCAATGGTTTCTAGATCTGATTTCTTCTTGTGTCTGACCTGCCCCCTTTGAGACTGAAACCCATTTTGTGTATTCCCGAGGCCCTCTAACCTAAAAAACCGCCCAGTCCACGCCACATAGCCCCCGCTACCCGTGTAGCCGCTTCCTAAGTATAGTGGACTCCTGACCTATTTAGCGGAAGCCGAAAACCCACCACCCTTTGGCGCAAGTCGAGGAATCTGCAGCCCACACGGTCGCAGAACCGTCTGAGCCTCTGATTCACACCCTCCAATCGGCTCTGAACCAAAGGTCCGCAGTCAGTCCTGTCGACAATGCCGCAGATGATGAGTTTCGGTTTCATTTTGCAAGCAAGACTGGCAGTCTTTAACACTTCTGATAACCGCTCAAAACCAGAGAGGATCTCTTCCGATCCAAAGCGACACACATCATTGGTCCCGACATGACCCACCAACTACAGCTGGCTGCACCCTGTGCTCTTCATGGCATCCGGAAGGACCCGTTCCACATCTGGAATGACTCCCCCCCCCCCCCCCCCCGAATGCACACGGAGTGCACATTGGACTTCTTCCCCTCCCTAGCAGACATTTTCCTAAGGGGCTCCGTCACCCGCCTAACGTTGGAGTTCCCAGCTACTAACAAACCCACCCTCTGTGAGTGCCCGGATCTTGAAGGCAGAGGGGCGAGTACAGGACAAGCGACACCATCTGCGTGAGGAACATCCTCTGCCACAGACAGCGCCTCGAATCTGTTCGTAAGACTAACCGGGGAGCCCTCCACTTCAGTCCTCCTGGAAGTCTTACGCCGCCTGACACGCGCTGAGGAGGCCTCCCAATCCACCACGGATTGGGCGGCGACCCTCTCAGCGGGCAGTGAGCGGGCTGTCCACAGCCGCAGGCCGATCGGAGGGCACAACAGACGCACAGTGCGTGCATATGTTGGCATAATTACGTATTCAAAACTGGCGGCAAATATAAAACATCGAACGAATGCTTTTTCTGAATACTACTTCGAACAGTTAGTTCATGAACCCACTAGAATAGTAAGCGGTTGCTCCGTGTTTGGAAGGAAGAAAGGACTCTCTCGGAGTGTGGTAACAATGAAAACTGGCTTATTCTTGATAATATTTTTCAGCCAAGATCGCGCGACAGTATCTAGATTTTATCTTCAGGCTTCGTAGGATCATTTATAGAAAATGTATATCACTCCCATAATCAGAGTGGATCTCACTACTAAGACAATAGCGTCACCTAGGCACTTCTGTTACGTAAATTGATGTTTCATTTTCGAATATTCTTTATGTTTCTTATGTTGTTTCCTTCGTTTTCGTGACTGACTGGAAAGGTTGCATCAGGGCCCGATATTTCTCCCATTAGTCTTCTCCTACAAGAGACAAGAAATGTTTGAGAGCCATAGTGATATTTTACCATTAAAAAGAATATATATATACGCACTTTAATCAAAATTACTTTGATTAGTCATAAGTAATTCATAGGAAACAAATTATCGAAGGTATTTGACATTTAGCAAACGGTAAATAAATAAATGAATTTAAAAAATAAAAGAAAGAGAGGGTGGGGAGTGGGAACTCATACAAACAGTAAACTAAAAAGGTGTTATTTGCTGCTTTCTTGACATTGACTGATGAGACTGGAAGTATAAAAGAAATTCAGAAATTCTCGTCGCAAGCTTCGAGGTCTTGTGGAAGCAAGAACCCATGTCGTGAAATGGGATCTAGTGTTGCTATAAGCACTTTGTGTCTGGCATTATGAAACAAATTGCCTGTATCACAAACACTTCGAATTCCATTGGTTTTCATATTTTGGGATAAAGTGGCATGAACTAAAAATAAATAAATAAATGAAGAAATAAAACATAAAATAAAATAAAATAAAAAATTAAAAGTCTAGTAAATGTAGAATCTAGGATCTGTCATCTTCTTCATTAACTACCCGGTATGGTCCAAACTCCATAGCTCGAAGAATCTGCTTCTCAGAGAATCCATTTTCCTTAAACACAGAAGTCAAAAGTTCTTGTGGTAGACTATCTCCTTTGTAAATCGCATAAGCTGTGCGTACTATAGTCTTAAGGACGCCACTGCTTTGGTGTGGTGGATGGCACCTCCTTGCATTCAGGTATATAACTATATGTGTGGGTTTCCGGTGAACGCTGTGTCCCGTAGTGACATTCAAGAAAAGAAGCATCCCATCGCTTCTTCGAACTATGGAGTTTGCACCAAGTACAGAACTGTTGCTTTTATTCCTTAAGCAGGGAGCATATCTCACAAGATTAGAAAATCCTAAGGAAATTCAACATCCAGAGTGTTTTCCGTCGACCATCCAAGATTAAGGCACTTCTAGGATTTGTTAAGGACGACTTGGGCCTTAAAAACCAGGGTGTGTACAGGATTCCATGCGAGTGTGGGTAGGCTTACATTGGCAGGTCGATCCGCACAGTTCTTGACAGATGTGTACAACGTCGCCGTCGCATCAGGCTCCTACAGCCCGAAAAATCAGAAGTGGCAGAACACTGTTTAAACGAGGCACTTAAGATGTTGTTCGATGAGACTTACTCGATTGAAATTAGGTTGACAGACATTTTGATCAATATAGACAAGGGTTTTCCGCTTAGCAGGGCGTGGAATCCGGTTTTATTTGACTTGAAAAAACATCGTTCTCTTATACAACCCACCAGAGCGTTGTAAGACAAGAAATTCATATGTTTGTTAAGCTTATGGGACTTAACTGCGGGGTCATCAGTGCCTAAACTTACAAACTACTTATGAACTACATTATACTAAAGACAACACAAACATCCATGCCGGAGGGAGAATTCGAATCTCCGACGCGTTAGACCGCGCGATCCGTAATGTGGCACTCCAGACCGCTCGGCTACTCTCGCGCGGCTGTTGGAAGAAAAACTGTGAGTGCGATACATAGCGAACACCGCTGTTTCTGCCACCAGCGGCGTCGGTAGACCTATGTGCAGAACCTGTGGCGGTCTGCGCATGCGCCTTACACCACACGCGAGCCTATATAGGACTGCGTCTCTGCCCTCTGCCCTCGAATATGTCGGCAAGTTTCAGCAGTAGCAGTTTCTCCTGAGGATGGCGGACAGGTGTGTCGACGAAATACTGAGTTAGCTTGACTTCAGAATCCGGCAGCAGACCCGAAGGAACTATGAAGAACTATTACGCCGGGAAAGCCTACGAAAGTAAAACTGAATTTATTGTTCATAACTTTTATAAGAGGATACTTGGACAACAAACATGGAATATGGATCATACCAGCTTTTTACACAGAGTTGTGCATGTGCACAGATAAATGCGTAACTACTTTTGGAACAGGGTGAACGAGTAAATAACTGAATCTTGGTAAAAGTTTATTTATTTCCAATTTTGCAAATTAAAAGTAACCTTACATGCTCTGAAGCAAGCACAACTAAGTAAATCACTATCAATACACAAGATTTTCGCATTTAATATCAGCGTAATTATAATTATAACAAGTATGCAAGTTCACGTGACCCTTACTTTTTTCTTATACTAATGAGTGCTGCGCCGCTTTTTTTCATCCACTGAATCTGCCGCTGCTCCTTCATCCTTCTAATAGTTTGTAGGTCAATTAAATTGATAGTTAGTCTGTGTATGCAGGTTAAATGAAATAACAGTGAAGCAATGTTTGACATGCACCTGTTACATGCTGTAAAGGCTTAAAACATTTGAAGGGCATGTTTTAGTTTTTCAGGGTATGGTGCTATGAGAAAATACCAGAAGACTGAGTGGGTGTCGAAAGATAAGAAAGGCTGCACATAAGCATAATTTGACGAACTTTAGGGTGTCTTCCTAGGGGACAATCTAATGGAGGTGATGTGTTTACCAAATTATCCAAACATTGTTAGAGGTGGAAATATAAACTAATTTAAATTTACAAGCTCTGTACTTGATTTATGATGCAGATGTAGGAATCTTTCAGCAGATGTTCGAAACATTACGTTTGAGTGTATATACAGATGATCCCTTGCATGTTGCTTGTTAGAGATCATAAGACATCTTGTAGTGTATCAGCTATGTAGGAGACATGCGAGGACGAGTACATGACCCTTAATATGATTACTGTAAGTCTCTCTATATATAAAAATATAACCTGATTGAAAGTACTGAACCTCAAATCATAAGTACCGAAAGCTGTCTAAAGCCGGAGATAAAATCAGCTGAAGTTTTTACTAAGGGATAAATGGTGTTCAGAAAGGAGAGATTGAATCAAACAGGTGGTGGCGTATTTATTGCTGGCGCTAGCGGTTTATCTTGTAACGTAATTGAAACTGATAGACCGAGTGTGTTGGTATGGGTAGAGGTTATATCAGACAACTAGAATAAATTAAGAATTCGCTCTTTTTACCGACTCCCTGACAGATGATTCGATTGCAGAAATGTTAAAAGAAAGCTGGAAAAAATTTCAAAAACATTCCCCAAGCAAACGATTTTAATTGGTGGCGACTTTAACTTACTCTCGATATGTTGGCAAAAATATATGTTTAAAACCGGAGGCAAGCATGAAACACTCACCGAAATCGTTTCTAACGCATTCTTCGAAAAATATCTGTAGCAATTATTTCATGAACACACTAGAATCGTAAATGGTTGTGGAAATATACTTACAAGAAATGTATTCACAATTGCGAATATTAATCAGCATCAGCTGTACGGTGTAAGGGTGTGTGTTTGAAAATCACAAAAAGGTTTTCACCGATTGAGCTCCAAATTTATCAAAACGTTGCACTGTAACACAGGAAGGTTTTTAGATACCTATTTATTTAACATGTTATGCATAATCAATATATATGACACTTTTTTATTTTTGGCAACAACTTTTCCACATTGTAAAATTTGTATAAATTCGTATATGACATATAGGTCCATTTTTTAAAAAAATGGGTACGCAAAAGCATGCGGGTAATCCGGTAGTACGTTATATCATTATTTCAAAGCATTCGATCAATAACTTTCGGAGATATAATATTTTGAACATAAGACTAAACATACTTCTAAGACGAGATACAGGAAGGATAGGCAATGACGAAGAGGGGGAGGGGAGATATACACGTACTTTTTAAATTGTAACCAAGACTCCAAGTACCAACTTTCGTAGTTCAGGCTTCAAAACTGACTTAATATTAGCATTTTTCAAACATCTTTTCATCTCCTATTTCACCCCCTTAACGGCTGATTTTCAGAAAAAGCTGAAAGACGCCTCTTTTTAATTCTAACCAAGAATCCACATACCAATTTATGTAGGTGTAGCTTCAAAAAATGACTCGATAACAGCGTTATTTTCAAAAAAACTTTTCATCCCCGATGTCACCTCCTTAGGGACGGAATATCGAAAAATCGTTTCTTAAACGACACCAACGGTGTGAGATGGAAACACTCTGCATACTTCAAGTTTTTATCATCTGTGGTTTTGGCTGGTCCATGATGAGTCATTTAATCATTCAGTCACTTGGAATATTGCCTTCTATATATAGATATTAGGCATTACAAACTGTTGTGATCTCTCTCGTAGGTAGTCTATGGAGTGTCCTCGACGCACAGGATACCGTGCCCACGGGTGCGGTTCCTGTAGGGAGATGCTTGTCCACTGTTGGTCGAGCCGATCTCTACGAGATTACGAGAGTAACTCGGGCGTCCGATCCTTGATAGTCGTGAGTGCATTCGTGTTCTCTCGATAATCCATTTTTAGTCCGGGGCAAGTCCCGGAGATAAATTAAATTGGTCCCAATCCCCCGGCTCCGACCAAGGTTTTCGGGAGGTTTTCCTTGGTTGTAAGGCGTATGCCGGAGCTGGTAAGCCCCTCCCACTTATTCCCAATTGGGATCCCCCTTTGCCCCACTATCAGCTTGTCTGATAATTGGCTGAATAGAACCGCGACTCTTTATGGGCCGGAACTCAAACAGCCCGCTCCACTCCTCGGAGTGGAGAATGAAAAGAGATAAGTCTTTTTTTTTTTTTTTTTTTTTTTTTTTTTTTTTTTTTTTTTTTTTTTTTTTTTTTTTTTGAAGCTCACGAATGGGAGGGTGACCCTGCCACCCAACAAATTTATGTACGGTGAATTTATCGATTCCCTGAGTGTCAAATAATAGTCCTCCACCATGCAAAGATTCTTTGGTGATACTGCATACCACAAAGGTCAGGGACATGGATAAACCCACCCCTATGAACCACAGACATTGCCGAGGCGGGGTCGCTTGCGTGCCTCTACGATGCAGATAGCCGTAACGTAGGTGCAACCACAACGGAAGGGTATCTGTGGAGAGGCCAGACAAACGTGTGGTTCCTGAAGAGGGGCAGCAGTCTTTTCGGTAGTTACATGGGCAACAGTATGGATGATTGACTGAGCTGGCATTGTAACATCAGCTAATGTGGCTTTGACAGGCAGTTACTGCGAACGGCTGAAAACAAGGGGAAACTACAGCCGTTACTTTTCCCGAGGACATGCAGCGCTACTGTATGAACATATGATGATGGCATCATCTCGGGTAAAATATTCCGGAGGTAAAATAGTCCCCCATTCGGATCTCCGGGCGGGGACTACTCAGGAGGATGTTGTTATCAGGTAAGACAATACTGGCATTCTACGGATCGGAGCGTGGAATGTTAGATCTCTTAATCGGGTAGGAAAATTAGAAAATTTAAAAAGAGAGATATAGGTTGAAGTTAGATATAGTAGGGATTAGAAAAATTCGGTTGAGAGAGGAACAGAATTTCTGGTCAGGTTAGCATCGGATTATAAATCAGTTGGGGGTATCACAGGTGTAGAACTGATAATGAAAAAATAGGAATGCGGGTAAACTACTATGAGCAGCACGGTAATTGCATTATCATTGTCAAGACAGATACGAAGCCAACACCGACAACAGTAGTACAGGTTTATATGCAAACTACCTCTGCCGATCATGAGGAGACTGAAGAAATGTATGAGGAGTTAAAGGGAATTATGCAGACTATTAAGAGAGAGGAAAACTTAATTATGATTGGAGACTGGAATTCGGTAGTAGGAAAAGGAAGAGAAGGAAAAATAGTAGATGAATATGGACTGGGCAGAAGGAATGAAAGAGAAAGTCGCCTGGTAGAATTTTGCACAATCATGATTTAATCGTAACAAACACCTGGTTTAAGAATCACAAAAGAAGGTTGTATACGTGGAAGAGACCAGGAGACACCGAAATGTACCAGGTAGATTTTATAATGATAAAACATAGCGATCCGGAACCAGGTTTTAAACATACCCAGGGGCAGATATAGACTCTGACCATAACTTATTGGTCAGGAACAGTAAGCTGAAACTGAAAAAACTGCAGAATGGTAGACAGAAAGGAAATGGGACTCGGATAAATTCAGGGAACCTGAAGTTCTTAAGAATTTCAGAGGGAGCTTTAGGCAACAAGTGACAGAAACGGGGGGGGGGGGGGGGGGGAGTAAAACAGTAGAAGAGGAATGGGTAGCATTGAGAGTTCAAATAGTGAAGGCAGCAGAGGACAAAATAGGTAGAAAGGAAAGACCTACAAAAAATCATTGGATATTACAGGAAATACTAAATTGAATTTATGAAAGGAGAAGATATAAAAATTCAGTAAATGAAGATGGTAAAATGGAGTACAGACGACTAAGAAATGAGATTGACAGAAACTGCAAAATGGCTAAGCAGGAGTGGATAGAAGCCAAATGCAAATCTGTAGAAGAATGTATAAGAAGGGGAAAAGTAGATACTGCATACAGGAAAATAAATGAGACATTTGGGGACAAGAAAAACAGCTCTACGAATATCTCACCAAAGAAGGGAAAGCTGAAAGGTGGAAAGAGTACATAGATGAGCTCTACAAAGGAAATTAACTTAGAGACAATGTTGTACGAAGGGAAAAGGAAGTAGATGAAGATGAAATAGGAGATACTATACTAAGAGATGATTTTGACAGAGCCCTGAAAGACCTAGGTCGGAACAAGGCCCCGGGAGTAGATGACATACCCTCAGAGCTACTAAAGTCTCTGGGAGACCCAGCTATGACAAAACTATATCAACTGGTGTGTTTGATGTATGAGACAGGCGAAAGAAAAATGTAATAATCCCCGTTCCAAAGTAATCAGGCGCAGACAGGTGTGAAAATTACAGAACCATCACTTTGATAAGTCATGATTGCAAAATTTTAACACAAATGATCTACAGGAGAACGGAAAAGCTGGTAGAAGCTGATTTCGGGGAAGAGCAGTTATCTTAGGAGATAGATTAAGGAAAGGTAAACCTACATTTCTAGCTTTTGTAGATTTGGAGGAAGCTTGACAATGTTGACTGGAATACACTCAGGGGGGGAGGGGGAAATACAGGGAAAGGAGAGTTATTTACAACTTGTACAAAAGCCAGACCGCAGTTATTACACTCGAAGGGCACGAAAGGGAAGAATTAGTTGGTAATGGAGTAAGATAGGGTTGTAGCCTTTCTCCAATGTTATTCAGCTTGTACATCGGGCTGGCGGTGAATGAAAACAAGGAAAAATTTGGAATAGGTATTAAAGTTCAGGGTGAAGAAATAAAAACATTGGCTTTGTGCTGATTACACTGGAAGAGCAGTTGAATCGAATGGACAGTGTGTTGAAGAGAGGGTATAAAATGAACATCAACAAGACCAAAACAAAGAAAATGGAATGCAGTCTTAGAAAATCAGCCGATGGTGAAGGAATTAGGTTAGGTAACGAAACAATGAATGTGGTAGGTGAGTTTTGTTGGGTAGTAAAATAACATGCGATGGTCACAGTACAGAAGATATAAAATGCAGATTGGCAATGGGAAGAAAAGCATTTTTGAAAAAGAGAAATTTGCTAACATCAAATATTAATTTAAATATATGGAAGTCTTTTCTGACGGCATTTGTGTGGAGTGTTGCCTTCTACGGGTGTGAAACACGGACGATAAACAGTGCGGACAGGAGGAGAATAGAGGCTTTTGAAATGTGGTGTTACAGAAGAATGCTGAAGATTAGGTGGGTAAATCGTGTAACTAATGCAGACGTAATGATCAGAATTGGGAAGAAAAGGAATTTTTGCATACCTTGACTAAAAAAGGGATCGCTTGGTAGGACACATTCTTAGACATCGGGGAATCGTAAATTTAGCATTGGAGGGAAGTGTGTGAGCAAAAAATCGCAGAGGGAGACTAAGAGACCCATATAGTAAGCAGATTCAAGTGGATGTGGGTTGTCGTTCTTATGAGGAGATGAAAAGGCTTGCTCAGGATAGAGTAGGGTGGATAGCTGCCACAAACCATTCTCTGGACTGAAGACCATAACAACAACACTGATAAACAGATATAATTCCATCACCTTTACTGTTTTTAGGTAATGATTAAATTTTACCTAAGGCAGCGGCGCAGTTTGCTAATGTTGGCAACGGAATGTTCGTTTTAATAGGGTAATTAATTTACTCTCAGGACAAGCTGTCGACCAGAGAGAAAGCACAAATTATTTGTTAAATTGTGAACGCAAAAGAATGTTCCCATCAGCCTGCGTTATTTCTTGCTCGGCAACATTTCACTTACGGTGTTGGATGCGTAGAGAAGTAATGTTGCCAACGAAGTGCTCTGTTTTCAAAGATAATTAATTTATTGACTGTGGTTCATACAAGAAGGTATTAAAGACAGAGCAGGAATTTCATTAAATGTTTATTTTATGGAAACAAAATATTCATTCAAAATATTCAATCTGATAAGAATCTCCTTCTAATAACTATTGCGTTACAGAAAAATCATTCCCTAGTAACCGTCTTGAACCAAATCTTTCTAATAATGTCTGCGGTTGAAGTAGCCGGGCCTCTAACGACATATCGAATGTGCGCTTCTAAATCCCTGCTGACAAAAGATGTACGTTTACCATCGTAGAATTACTTGGGAATAAAGGTTTAATTTTACTTACGGCAGCTGCGGCATTCGGTGAAAACAATACACCATAGAAACGAATTCTGAACAAAACGTTGTTAATGGGCGTCGTTAATTGATTTCATTTTATGAAACAGTAATTTTGTGATAGTTTCCGGCAGATAACACATAATTTGAAGCAATTCCTTAATTTTTAATTTCTTCATTTTATATAGGTACGATGACGGAAAGACGATACGTGCATAGAGATGAATGGATAAGGAGATGGAAGATGGATGGAAGGAAAGAGAGTGATGAACGGAGGCCGGGGTTAGATAGAGGGAGAATGAAGTGGTAGACAGTGAGTAAGCAGGAGATCGATATAGCGGATGGGAAATAGGTGGAAAGAACGTAGAAAAATTGACTTTTTACTAAGATGAATCATACGTTACATGGTCCAGAGATGGTAAATTGATCTGTATGTTTGTGGAGAAAACGAAAGACAGAATATGTAATCTATCTTATGGGTGTAAAATAATGAGTATCTGCGAAACCATATTTTTATAATTTTCATTCCACATAGCCACAGTAGCCCAATGAACGACATTGATGTGACAAGCATTCTCTCGGTGATTCAATGTTCACATGAATTACAGTACTTTCTTTTCTATTTATTTCATATCGGAGTGAGCCACAGCTAAGCGTGGCCGAGTTTAGCTGATATGTAATAACATGAAATCTACTATATTAAGCCTGACTGCGATGGAGGTAGGGGAATATGGAAGTTTATGTATGGTAGTGGAAAGTGTAAAAATGATAGTTGAAAATGTGAAAATGGTAGCTGAAAGTGTGAAATTGGTAGTTAAAAGTATTGGTTTATATGGTCATTTGGTTCATGCCTATCTTCAATTCTGATGTATAGTATAGACATTCTACATCTACAACTACATTCATACTCCGCAAGCCACCCTACGGTGTGTGCCGGAGGGTACCCTCAGTACCATTATCGGTTCTCCCTCCTATTCAAGTCACGTATTGTTCGCGGAAAGATAGACTGTAATATGCCTCTTTGTGGGTTCTAATCTCTCTGATTTTATCTTCATGATCTCTTCGCGAGATATACGTAGGAGAGTGCAATATACTGCTAGACTCCTCGGTAAAGGTATTTTCTCGAAACTTCGTCAATAGCCCGACAGAGTGCCTCTCCTGCAGAGTCTTCCACTGGAGTTTATCGATCATCTCCGTAATGCTTTCTCGATTACCAAATGATCCTGCTCTCCGTTGGATCTTTTCTACTTCCTCTACCAACCCCACAGTTTTTTCGGACTGCATTTCCTTAGTATTCTTCCAATGAATCTAAATCTGGCACCTGCTTTACCGACGACTGATTTTATATGGTCGTTCCATTTTAAATCATTCCTAATGCCTACTCCCAGATAATTTATGGAATTAATTGCTTCCAGTTGCTGACCTGCTATAGTGTAGCTAAATGATACAGGATCTTTCTTTCTATGTATTCGCAGCACATTACACTTGTCTACATAGAGATTCAATTGCCATTCCCTGCACCATGCGTCAATTCGATGCAGATCCTCCTGCATTTCAATACAATCCTCCATTGTTACAATCTGTCTATACACTACAGCATCATCCGCAAAAAGCCTCATTGAACTCCCGACGTTATCCGCAAGGTCATTTATATATATCGTGAACGGCAACGGACTTACGACACTCCCCTGTGGCACACCTGACATCACTCTTACTTCTAAAGACCTATTTCCATTGAGAATGACATGCTGCATTCTGAAAAAAATTATATATGCTTGAAGAAGAAGACGATAAAGTGACAACAGTTCAGACATAGACTATCTGGTGATATGTAGTTCACATCTTGTCGTTGAGAAAATCATGTATGCCTCTATCTAGGAGAGGAATGGGCGTTCATTACAGAAATCTCTCTTGGAAATGCATGCAGCATTGGGAGGAGCATAGTGTTTTGAAGTGTTGGCTGCAGTGTGAAAGCACAAGAGAACGTGAACACTCTTATTTCTGACACCATGTGGAGTTATACGTGATTTTTGTTTAGTCAATATAAGATGTTGAAGGTACTTACTAGCCGACCATCTGATATGAGCATAGGCTTGATAATTTGTTCCTTGTTAAATTCGTATACCGTGCATCTCATTTAACGTGCTGTATTGGCAGCGACATTTTGTGATTGTAATAACTCACGAACTCTAAATAAATTAAATTTATTTTCAGATCTACCGTGAGTGGCAAACATATTTGTATTGCCAGGTTCAAAGTGATAATGTGTAAAATTTACATCATGAAGGCACGTACTGAATAAAGAACGCTACCATGAGACTTCCCATGTTCCATCCAATTACTGTCGACAAGATACGTGAAAAAGTATCTGAATCACTTGAAAAGGCAGTATCGACGCACGATATCGCAAAAAATTGCATTTCAGTGAAATAGATAGTGAATACATAGCGCTTGTGGAGTAAGATGTCTAATACCCTTAGTTTTAGACGCTATTCATGCGGTAATTACACAACTGGACCACTCAAAAAATAACCTTCACATTACAAACACATTCTCCAGGCTCGAATTATCTTAGTGAAGTGCTCGAAAAACTTACATTCACGTTATCACGACGCTTAATATTAGCGAACTGTAAGTGAAAGCAATCAGTTTTGAAACATTTACCATCCTCTGGTTATAAGAAATCAAAACTTGTTGACGTTCGACAATGAATTAAAATGAAACCATCAGTAAGTTACCAGAGTAGGATGCTGATACAACAATCACGTTATTCAAAAAGCATACCAGAGATATTATAATTCAACTAAGTGGTACTCACCTTCGATGAGGACGCCAGTAGATGAATGTCAAACAGAAGACGTCGTGGTCTGTTATCGGCCAGAAGGTAAAAAGCGTATCAACGTGAGAGCAGTCTCGAAATAGAAATTCGAGCGCACAACGTAATGAGAGACAGGAGATAACGCTGGGCTATTACGTGCAGCCTGCGTGACAGCTCACCGACTGTTGCTCAGTAACGTCCAACAGCAGTTAGCACGGCTGTTCCAAAAACATTGAATGTACACTTCTATGCACAGTGAAATCTCTCTTAAAACATCGAAACAGAATTTCGGTATAATGTAGTTTGTAAGAAACACTATTCCATGCTTAGAAGATACTCAGTGTTAAGTTGCGAATTGGGCATGGTGTTCAGAGATGGCGATAATGTGTGTATGATTTGTGTCTGAGTGAGTTTGTGATTTTTGTATGCTCTGAGGAAGGCTGTGACCGAAATTTTAAGTTGTGAATGTGATTGTCGTTTACAAGTGGCTGTTAGCAGCTCAGCGATCGTCTTTACGTACTATCTATCTTCAAATCTTTTACGTACCAAACCTAAACTTTCCATTGGTACCTATAATGAGAAATAATTGATTACGAAGACGTGACTGAATATCAGATATTTTAAACATAGTTTGTTATTATAGAAACACAATAATTGATATAAACAATCGATGCTACCGTCTGCTTCGTTGTACTGTCACTTTGCTCGCTAGTTCTGTTCGATACATACTGTCACAAGTCGGTAAACCTCGTGACTATGACGTGATGTTCGCAAATGCTGCCAGCCCCAGCAATCAAACAGTTGTATTCTACCTGCTATTTGAACGTGTATACATTATTGATAATGCATTTAGTGATAGATGTCGATGAAGCTGCTCGTGGTCTATCGCGGTCATGTACAACTGCGACATACCGGGCTTTTGGAAAAAAGCCGAAAACGAAGATCCCTGTAACTGCCTCTTTATTAAATATTTATACGGTAACAGTTTAATAAACATATACAATTTAAATTCCCGAGTTAGACTTGTTGCAGTGAGTATTCTTTTTCTTCACAAAAAAATAAATAATCCGCGGAAGGTACCCGAACATCGTTATGCCGCGTTCCGCCAAAATTAACTCCTCTACTAGGGAACAAATGAGAGATGAACGGCGTTTGGACGAGAAAGTGTGCTACAGGTTGGAGCGAAGCAAAAAGTTAAACTAATATAACGTACGTTATATCTGGTTTCCAGGACTAACAAAATTACCGAAAAGAACCTGGTTTTGTAAAACTGGAAAATTTTCACATTATTTAAGCACCATTTAATGTGCCTACGAGTATTCCATAGTCTTCCACCAGCAGTTCTGCTTAATATATGTTTGACTGTCGTATCTCTTATGGTGCATCATCCATGTTCATCTTCTGTAGTGTAGCTATTTTGCTTTACAAGGTCAGAGTGCACTAGGTCTTAGTTTTTAATTATTTCGCTTTGCGGTCCTTTGGTTTTGCCAACTCGCAACTTTTTATCGATTTGAGTGGAGTTGTTGGCCAGGAAGCCAAATATGTCCTCAAAAAGGAAGGAAGGAAGATTACATTTGAATGCCCCGTCCACAGCGTGGTGATCGGAGGCCGGGGAATACAACCACAGCTGCATATATTTCTATCAGTGGTACATAATTGTATGATTAGGAAAACTAAGTGTAGGACTACTTCCCAAGTCGAATACGTCTTTCCGAAGCAACATCCAAGGGTTTGATTGACTGAATAAAGATTTTTATTGAACTCAGTTTGTGTGATAATGGAGTGTTTGTAGCTAGATAGTCTAAGGTTGAACCGTCTGCTTCCCACTCCTGAGATTCTGTGTTGGCAGGTGCCAATCCAATCCAATCTTTGTTAAGCTTAAGGGACTTAACTGCGGGGTCATCAGTCCCTAAACTTACAAACTACTTATGAACTACCTACAACTAAGGACAGCAGAAATATCCATGCCCGAGGGTGGATTCGAAGTAGTGGCCGTGCAGACCGTGACTGAAGCGCCTCAGTCCCCTGGGCCACCGCGGCCGGCGTAAAGGCACAGACATTTACAACGCAGCGCCTATTATAAATGCATACATATGCATCCTATTGACGCATGGTGTAGCGAATGGCAAATGATCCTCAACATAAACGAGTGTAAATTGCTGCGTTTATATAGAAAGAAAGAAAGATCCTTTATTGTATAACTATGCAATAGTAGGAGTAGGAGTGAGTAGAGCCAGCCACTTAAATGTGATTTGCGGAGTATCCCATGTAGATGTCGATGTAGGTGGCGATCTGAAATAGAACGGCTGTATAAAATCAGTCGTGGGAAAGGCAGGTGCCAGACTACGATTCATTGGAAGAATCCTCAGCTAGAGTAGTCCTTGTACAAAGGAAGTTGGCTAAAAAACCGTCGCTGGAGTATTCTTCATCAGTGTGCGATCTGCACAAGGTAGAATTAATAGAAGACTTGAGAAGATCCAACGGAGAGCAGCATACTTTATTACGAACATATTTAGAAAGCCTGAAAGCATCAAAGAGGTGGTTAAGAAACCCCAGTGCTAGAAGCCGCAAGAGAGGCGTTCTGTATCGCGGTATGCGTTTTTGTTCAGGTTCAAACACCAAACTTTCCATGAAGAATGTCATTATGGTTGACAAAAACTGCTTATTTATTGGCCCAATGCTACCGGCTTGGGTTTTAAACCATTTTCAAGAGTCAGCCTGATACAGATAAAAGTCACAAAGTGCATTAAATATACAACACTGATGGAAATTGTGACATAAATTATATGTAAAGATACTTAAAGAGCTTAAACATTTGGTTAAAATGACATGGGACAATCTTGAAAGTGAAAATTTTTAAATATATACCATTCCGCTGGATTTACCAGATGTGTATCTACAATGACTGCTCATTGCAGACTGAAGCAAAATTTGCTAAGTGTACAGTAACAAGTATTTAAATCAAAGATTACAAATACGATTACATTGGAGATTTAGAGTAATGACTATATACTCCATACAGCTATGATGTGTATAAGACAATCTTTGGTCTACTCTGGGACACATATATGTATCATCATGTAAACAATGTAATGACTATGTGTAGCAACATGTGGCATGTAATGTATTAACACGTTGGCAGCCGCGATGACGTCAGAGACGCGCAAGAGCCGCTTGCTGTGGCCGCCGCCGGCCACACGGCAGCCAACGTGTTAAAGTGCAAGACTGATATGGATATGTGCAATACGATGCAGCTGTTATACCATAAAGTACCTTGAAATCTCTAAATACAATGAAAACAGTAGATGAAACACCGAATGTACGTCATTAGGTTATGTGACAAACTTATGAAATACTTTGTGAAATCGTGACTTCTGATAATAAAATAAAGAAATCGGTGACTACACATCACTTGCATTACTCGTCAAATGATGTGTCAACCAATATATTGCTTCCACCTACGTATACCTCGGGAAGCGACCATAAGGATAAGATCAGAGAGGTAGGGCTCACACGGAGGCGTACAGGCAATTATCTTTCCAGCGAAATTCGCGACTGGAGTAGAAGTGCCGATCGCAGTGGCCGAGTGGTCTGCGGTGCACCAGTCACGTTCTGCACGGTCATTACGGTCGGGGGTTCGAATCCCCACTCGGTCATGGATATTTGTGCCGTCCTTAGTGTTAGCTAGTTCATAAGTAGTTTGTAAGTTTAGGAACTGATGTCCCCATAGTTAAGTCCAGTAAGCTCTACAAACATTTGAGCATTTGAATAGGAGGAAGTGACAATGGCACGCAAAGTACCCTCCGCCACAGACCGTTAGGTGGCTTGCGAAGTATGGATGTGGATGTATAGATGCGTCACACGCTATCTAGCACATTGACAGGAGGCAGGACATAAACAACGTCAAGACGAGTACCACAGTTCGATGAAACATTTCAGAAATATCAAGCTTTTTCACATCGATGTCAGAACCACATTTTATTTTGGTTCAACTCTATATTGGGGAGAATCTGTGGGCAAAAAAAGGTGTTTTAGATGTTCAGACTCCTTCAGAACGGAAACAACATGTTTATCATACACCATCCGTGTCGAACCACCACAAGCGCAAAAGCAGACATCGAGCAGTTCGGGGAGATGCTGCCACAAAATGAAAGGATGTATATGAGACTGATACCGGAAGAAGCAGAAATTTGCCAGAACACTGCTGACTTCATTATCGACAAGGATAAGGGTTAGTGTGAGTTGTCTCATTGTAACTATACATAATTAAATTAATATTTTGTTTTATCGATCAGCGATGCTTTTCGCCATGTTTCCCTCCTTCTCGATATTTTATCTGTGAAAAGGTTTTTTCGCTCGTCTTTCGTTTCTTCCGGCGTGTCGAGAGGACGGAACCGCGATCAGACACTCTCTTATGTGGACTTCTACACAGACTGCTTTGTGATGTAAGTTTGAGTGCTGAAAATTTTACTTTAAAATATACCCTCTTTTGTTAAGAGCAATGTCTCCACCCTGTTTTCATTTAATTACGTCCCTCCTTTCTTAATTATTCATTTTCTTTGAGGTTTTCGGCTTCTCGATATAACTTCGTAACATGATGATCAGACGCCATCACTTCCGCTTCGTGTATTGCCTTGATTAAATCGTGATCAGTTACTTTAAATCATTACCTTTTTTCCTTTTAGAACCTGCATTCGTATTAACAGTTCCGCGAAGTCCTAAAGATCTTTCTGATGGTTATTTGTCTCATCAAACTTTAGTATACGGTCCATCAACAATGACTTGCGAGGTGATCAGTCTGAACATTAATTTACTACGGAAAGTATCATAAAGTTTATCTAAGCCATTCAACAGCTTAAAGTTTCAGCTGATGTGATCAACATTTGCATAAAGAAGCTGCAATGGGTACTTTCCGTACTTTTCTCTGTAACGTTATTTTTCTGAGTTGCCTCAACCCCAATCTGGATTCCGCCATTTCATTCTTTTCAATCATTTCGGGTATTAATTTCATTCACCCATGTCTAAAGTAATCAGATTTTACCCGATTTTCCTATGATCGAAATTTTAATAAAAATCCTGAATCTTTTAATCTCGGAGTTGAACATTAATGTGTACAGGCAGCAACACAAAAGTAACAGAAATTTGCCAGAACACTGCTGACTACATTATTAACAAGCATTAGGGTAAGTGTAAGTTGTCTCATGACTAACGATGCGGTGTCCACGTGGCACGTTATCAATTACGGTATATGACTATTCAAGTGATAGGAGAGAAGTTACGAAAGGACTGCACATTCCCATCATATTACCGGTAGTCATGTCACTGTTTACTTAGATTAAAAACTGACAAGCAACTACGGTGACGTTGTTCAACGTAGCCTACATTGCGACTAAATGTCGGTCGTCCTGAAGTGACTTAAGCAATTATGACACACACTTGCTGGTCAAATAAGTGTCATCACAGATGCTGAAGACAATGCATCTGGGCTGAACTATTACACCTTACTAGTCGTAAAGTTGCATATCTACATGGAAGTTGTAACGACGAAATCCTAGCAAACAGTTTCGCCAATTTTTGTAACGTCCTTAATGTAATGTTAAAAGTTATTAGTTAGCCCTATGGCCGTCTATTAAGTCAAAGTTTATGATAACGTTGCAGTATTACGGTATTAATGCGATAAATCTTATGCATCTGACTAGTTTTTATCCCAGAAAATCCCTTATAAGTTCTAAAAGCATCATAATTATACCACCCAGGATGAATATATTTACTTCGATTGTGAACACAAAACCAGCCTTAGAAAGATATGAAATTGAAAGCGTGGGTACTCAACTAAAATTTATGGTCACGTAACCCAACGTTGTTACTCACTCAAAGTTAACATCCACTTACGTAATATTAATAAAAATGTGTTTCTTCATCAGTGTTAGTCACTATACAAGACTTTTAATTTGATATTAGTCTATAAGAGGAACGATACAACCGTAATTTTTACCAATGATCTGAATACCATACAAACCCTAGACTTCCGATAACAGATAAAAAAATTAATTCCTTTTCTGCCTTACTTTACAGTTGTTTTGAAGTAATTTCACGGACAAAAATAAACTTCTTTCAATGATAGATTTTTGCACATCATATTTTATACTTTTTAGTTCTGAAGTATGTTACTTTTATTTTTTACGTAACATTTAATGTTCACAGATATTACATTCCCGTAAACAGAGATTATAGTTGTATCACCCTCAACTGATAACCTGTGAATAAAATACAGTCTTTCCTTTTAACCCGATACCACAGACATACATTACTAGACTGACAATGCCGTAGACAGTATCATTGGTGTCAGTGAAGTTTCGCTGCCATATTTTTATACCATAAACGTGAGAGCAGTCGTGTGTGTTATTAGAGAAAAAAAGTCGTAAAATACGGATGAACTAACTTAACTACGCTGTCTTTGGAGTTTTGACATATGGGAAAACGGTGTGTTGTATACGGCTGTAATTTTTTCACTGGAGTAAAATTGGCATATACAGTAACGAATTGCATCGATTTGCTGTTATTATTAATCTCTTACTAATTTCAGCCCATTTCGGAGTTTCCTCCAGTAGTATGGTAATTATAAAAGTATTGTCTATCGTGGATAATACGTATCATTCATTTGAGAGTTCTCAGTCTATAGTCTGCTTTGACAGATACACTAATGAGTCGCGTTTCCTGTTTTTATTAATCGGTTGTCAGTTTCGGCCAACTTCGGCTTTTCTTTCAATAGTATGACCGTGATATATGTGTTGTTTGTCGTGGATAAGATATATCTTTATTCTTCTTTGTCTTACTCAGATAACTATTTCTGCTTCCACTGTATGTAATGGTAAAATTTTACCTACCATCCCAGCGGTCTCGCATGATTATGTTGGCAACATCAACGAAACGAAAGAAAGTTTTTGCCAAGCTGTTAATATTCTCAGAAGTCCGCATTGAGTGACTTGATTAGTGTTTCGTACAGACGATGAAGTAGATGAATAATGCTGTTCCTGCTCTATGGTGGACAGGTTGTTGTATGTACCGTCGTTCACTCAGTAAAAGAAACTGCTCTGGTAAAACGAAGATTTCATGACAAACATTTGCGTTCTCACGCGACAGGATAATGCCAACGTATCATGACTGACAACGTAATCACGCGAGGGCGCCAGGGCGTTAAGTAAAATTTAACTGTACGTAACACGTTCTTCTCATAATACGATTCAACAATGTATGTGTTAATTCATTCCGGAAGTAGTGGCTCAAATGCAAATCCTGTTCAAACCAACTAATATGGCTTACAACGTCATATCGTGCCAGAAGTTCATACTAATACCGAATAGAAACTTTATGACGTGAGGTGAGCCAAGATGGCGGCGTCAGGCTTCAGTCATAGAGGCTAGTTTGTCAGTCTAATAATATATGCCTGTGCCCGATACCTATGATGTCTTATTTAAATAATTTATTTGACTTCCAAATTCCTGTCTTCACAGATCGACAATATTTAGTGCCTTTCATTTCTAAAAGCAGTTATTACTGATATTTATGTATCTCTCTCTACCAAAGATATTATTTTAGGATCCGGTTTCATCACTTCTTACAGATCGATATTCTATTTGTATTTTCTATTTCTTCGTGAGATTTGCTATCTATTGAAATAAGAAAAAAATACCAATATAAGCTTTCGAGTGACTCCCATAGGCTGAACCCCACTAAATATCTTTTTAAGGTGATTAAAAAAGTAAAGAAAAATAAAAAATAAATCCTACATTGTCACCACCACTTACAGATCCGTATTTAACTTTAAGTAATCTTGAAGACAGCTTTTAGCTGATTTCTGACTACTTGACATATCTCCAGATTCGTTTCGTCAACGCGGGTTATTTGTCTTAGAATACCAATACACACACACCGACAAATTCCCCCGCGAATCTCGCCTTGCTGCCTTCCTTTAGGAGATGCGTCACCTCACAGTAAAGAACTGCTTTGATTTTCATGGACGGATAACGTGAGACATTGAAAATATCGAGGTGCTTCCTTTCCAAAACCGCTTGAGAGGCATTCAGAAAGGTAGAAGGATCTCAATATTCTGCTCTAGCTTAACGCCCGATGCTTCGCGTGCGTATTCTGGTTAGTCTGCACCAGTTGTTTCTCCCCCTTGATGTAAATTTTCATAGATATAGCATAAGTACTATCATAATGAAATGTTGTGATACTACTTGTAGCCGCGGCAGAATGGCCATGCGTATTGAGGCGCCATGCTGCGGTGCGCGCTACTGTTCGCCGTCGGGGATTCGATTCGCCCCTCGGGCATGGGTTTTTGTGTTGTCCTTAGCATAAGTTAATCTAAGTTTAATTAGTCTGTAAGCCTTAGGGACTGATGACCCCGTAGTTAAATCTCTTAAGATTTACAAACATTTGAAAATTTGATTTTACTACTTGTAACCCCCTATGGCACCCCTTAATAGGCGAATTTCGAAAAATACCCCAAAATGTGTCTTTTAAATTCCAACTAAGTATGCAAATATCATTTTTTGGAATGCTGGGTTCAAAATAGGCTTAGAAGTACTGTTTCATTCCCTATTTCACCCCCTAAATGATTAATTTTCTGAAAATCTCAAAACACGTATCTCTTTAATTCTGACCAAGAAAACATATACCAATGTACGTGGTTGTAACTTCAAAACTGACTTGATAGCAAAAGATTTTCGAAAAACATCGTCTCTCAAATTTAATCCCCTTGATGGTTGAATTTCCAAAATTACCGAAACACGCATTTTTTTAAGAACAATAAAAATGCCAATCTTTTCAGCTCTTGCTTCAAAATTGTCTTCACAATAATGTGTTTCCGAAAAGAATTTTTGATTCCCTATTTTACCCCCTTAGTTGTTGAATTTCCAAAAATACCGAAACTCGTGTCTTTTCAATCCAGATCAAGAGTCCATATCCTAAGTTTCGTAGTTATAGCTTGAAATTTGAGTTAACGGCAAAATATTTTTGAAAATCAATTTTTGCATCCCGTATTTCACTTCATTATTGGTCGAATTTCCAAAAATACCGAAACACATGTCTTTTAAATTCGAACCCCGAATCCAAATCTAAAAATTTATAGTTCTAACTTCAAAATTACCTAAAAAGCAACAGATTTAGACCCCCTTTGTGGTTGAATTTCCAAAAATACCGAAACACATATTTTTTTAAATTCTAACCGACAATACAAATACCAATTTTTGCAGCTCTAGCTTCAAAATTGTCTCAATAGCAATGTGTCTTAGCAAATAATTTTTCATGCCCTATTTTACCCTCTTACTTGTTGAATTTCCAAAAATACTGAAACTCATGTTTTTTTTTAATCCTGACCAAAATTCCTTATCCGAAGTTTCGTAGTTGTAGCTTAAAATTCGAGTTAACTGCGACAATTTTAGAAAATGAATTTTTTGCGTCCCTATTTTACCCACTTATTGGTTGAATTAAAAAAAAAAAATGTCGAACAAGTGTCTTTTAAATTCGAACCCTGAATTAAAATCCAAAATTTTGTAGTTCCAGCCTCAAAATTGCCTAAGTAACAACGTATTTTCAAAAAACGTTTCAACCCCTATTTCACAACTGGCTGGACGGAATATCGAAAAATCGCATCTTAAATGACGCCTACAGAGTATGATCAACATGCTCTACAAATTTCAAGTTTCTATCTTCAGTGGTTTGGGCTGGGAGATGATCAGTCAGTCAGTCAATCAGTCAGTCAGTCAGTCAGGACATTGCCTTATGTCTATATATATTAGTATTATAAATGCGGGATTTCTGGATCCTCTCATGGAAAGTATCAGCAATTACAGAGTTGAATGAAACTTTCACTCTGCAGCGGAGTATGCGCTGATATGAAACTTCCTGGCAGATTAAAGTTATGTGTCGGAACCGGGACTCGAACCTGGGACCTTTGCCTTTCGCTGGCAAGTGCTCTACCGACTGAGCTATCCCGACACGACTCACGTAGCTGTCTCACAACTTTACTCCCGCCAGTACCTCGCCTCCTACTTTCCAAACTTCACAGAGGCTCTCCTGCGAAACTTGCAAGACTAGCACTCCTGGAAGAAAGGATATGGTGGAGACATGGCTTGGCTTTGGCTGTGGCTGGAGTAAAGTTGTGAGACAGCATCGTGAGTCGTGTCGGGATAGCTCAGGCGGTAGAGCACTTGCCGGTGAAAGGCAAAGGTCCCAGGTTCGAGTCTCGGTTCCGGCACAAAATTTTAATCTGCCAGTAAGTTTCAGTTATAGAGTAAATTAACGCTGTTTTCTTCACTTGGCACTCCACATTATGTCGATGGACAGGAGATGAGTTGCTGCTGCTAGACCTAACTTGTTGCTGAGGGCATGGTGGTCGTGATTGTGAACGCCAGTTTAATGAACCGGGTATGGTGAGTCGGGTGCTGCCAGGAGAGAATAATACCCACGGGCGATCAGTTTGATGGCCTTTCTGTGGTTCCACTGGCGCTCATGTTGAAGGCTACACAGACAAAAGAAGCGAAACTGGTGAGTCTAAAATATTCCTTATATATATAAGATCATCATCACTGCCATGTTATTGCATTGCATATTGGGGAATTTATGCATTCAATTCACGCTCAAATTCATAAACTGTCTGCAGCACCAATGGCGCCGAAGGCGGGGGTATTTCTGCAGACAAAAGGAGTGAAATTGATAAGTAAAATTCAATATTAGTTTTTTTTCTTTATATACACATGATAATTAATTCTTCTCTTCTACTCCACATTAGCAGTTACTTACCCTGTGGTTGAAGAATGCAGTTCAACCATTCATCATAATACATAATTTTCTTCCTTCGTTACATTCAGAGCTGTCCCTCTTCATCTTTAATAACTGGATCCGAAACAGATGTTAATTTTAAACTTTTTATTTCTATGCATTACCCCAGTTTCGAGACCTATGTCTCATCATCAGGTGCATCTGCAAATCATAAATAAAATGGCTACCCTACATCTTTACTAAAATTATTCAGTACAAGCGGAATATACGTACTAAGTGAGCCCGTAAAACGGTTATATATAGCAACAAATTATAATAGTGAGGGTCTGGTACGCGGAACAAGCCGGGAGGCACTGGTGGAAAGATAGAAAATCGGCACTGTTCTTACGGACTCACTATGTAATATTCCCTTTCTAGTATGTAGGGTAAAATTTATACAATAAATATTTACTTAAAAGTGCCACAAATATATTTGCTAGGAAAACTAGACGTAATACAAAACATTTCAAATCTACTTACATGACATGCAGGGCGGTGCAAATCTGCTACGAGTGATGCACTTTCTAACAAAACTTTGTTTGGGTAGACACAGCCGTCCACTAGAAACTCAAAACCTTCACTGACATCATTGTTAAGGTTTATTGGAATAATGGCTAAAGAGGAAATACGGCATCTCCATTATTGCGACAGCAATGAGCGTTTAAAGAAAAGTGGTAGCATAGTTGCACCAGCGCTGCCGCTCGAAGGGATACCGCTCTCTTTTTTGCTTGTGTTCTACATACTACCCTCTCCTCAATTCGTTGACTTTTGTGGCGATCCCTATTATTATCCTCGAGAACTCTGTTTAGCGTTAAACGCGTCAATGTTTTCATTAACATATGCTCCATATTGCTCGACGTCCCTAATATGGACAAATGTCTACTTCCTGTAATTCAAGAGCTCTGGTAGTACCGTCTAATTCAGGTGTTTGTGATCTAATTGCATTGGTTGTTTCCTGGCAATGACTACATGTCAAATGCGCAAACCTATCCATTTCATACTGACACAATTACGTACATACACCGTCCCTTTTAAAACGGAGAATTTCCTGGAAGTTACGCATAATATATCGACCGTTGTTCAGTTTCCTCCTTTTGTCAATAACTAAGAAACTATACGCCCATGATTCTAGCAACCGCATATATAGATATAAATTTACTAAATGTCATGTCGGATCTTACGTGTGCCTGGTAAATATGCTTTAAATAGATGTTACCCTGCCTGAAAGCAATAGTAATATTGGCTTTATCTCTTATTAAATGTTTTGGAATCCTAGAATATGCGTGACTCAAGTAAAAAATATCGACATTCATGTGATGACCAAAGCAAAAATATTTGCAAATCTAAAAAAAAAAAAAAAAATGTTCAAATGTTTGTAAAGCTTATGGGACTTAACTACGGGGTCATCAGTCCCCAAACTTACAAACTACTTATGAACTACTTACGAACTAGGACGGCACAAATATCCATGCCCGAGGGGGGCTTCGAACCCCCGACCGTAGTGGCCGTACAGACCGTGACTGAAGCGCCTCAGTCTCCTCGGCCATCGCGGCCGGCTGCAAATCTCATGCTGATTTTCCACAGCAAAGTAGTCGAATATCAATACACTGTTTGTCACTGTTTTTACTAAAAGTCAGTTAACTAACACCATTAATAATTGTGTAGAATTTCCTGTAACATCTAGTATTTTGGGTGAAAAATTGTTTATGAAAATATAAACAAATGTTTATTGCGAAACCTGTCAAGGTGTGTTAACAGAGCATAACAAGATTCGTCTTCCCACAGACCTATGGCCCAACAGATAGTGTACATATGTTTTCTGGGAGTAGGGATCCATTCTTCTTCTTTTTCCCGTTTGATTACCGATACCGTTGCAGAAACTGTCGGTTACTATGTGCACACACATAAATGTGAAATACATAACCCATTGTGAAATAAAGTTCATTTTCACAACATGGTCCATTCCGCCCATTGGTGTCAAGCGAGTACATATCACAGCACCACTGTTCCATCAACTTTCTTTCTTTCCTTCTCTGTAGCCGTTTCCTCACACATTACAGGGTCGGCTTGTTAACGTGGACTTGGCATTTTAGTATTTACGGGGTGTCCGGATGCCCTTCCTGCTGCCACCCCATGCCCCCGGGAGGAAATGTCTGCCCCAAATGTCTGCGTAAAGTGTTATACGTGGGAAAGTGTAGTGTTACGAAATGTTTCCGACTCGTGTAACTGAGGCGGGACTTGGGTACCAGCCCGGTATTCGCCTAGGGGGACGTGCAAAACCGCCTAAAAACCACATGCAGGCTAGCCGGTTCTCCGACCCCCCCCCCCCCCCCTTTCGTCAATCCGCTTGGCGGATTCGAACCGGAGCCGGTACGCCCTCCCGTCTCGGAATGCGGTGAGTTAGACCACACGGCTAATCGAGTGGGTCACCACTGTTCCATCAGCCTAACGTTTAATTCACTAGTCATTAATTCCAATCCTTTCCCATATCACTGGAAGTTATGGACAACCTTTGTCCTCAATATTGTGCACACTGTAATCATGCATTACGTCCTTCCTTAATCGACTTTACTTTCTCCAATACTTTCACAAAGACATGCGATGCAGGTGGGATAATTGGACGTATGTCACTCAGAGCTTCCTTCGCAGGTACGCCAGCTTAACCTATGGAGTGACCATCGTGGTATTCCATTAATCATTTTGCTGAACATACATCCAGCTAGTAGAATGGAATTTTCCACCATATTATGAGAACACCTAATGCGACCAATAAACTTTTGGCTCCACCAAGTATCCGATATGCTTCTGTATTTACTTTGGGATGAAGCGTTTGTCAATGATGCAGAAACCTTGGTAGTCGAGGGACACACATACATGATTCTCGATGTGCTTGCTCTGTAGAACTGACATAAAAAAACCTTCAGCACTCAACCTTTGCATTCTTGGAGGGGGGAGGGGGGCTTGGGTGGTGGGGTAAGCCTTCAGTTCCCAGAATTTTGACGTAAGGAGCACCAATTCAGCAATTATGTAATATAATACTCTAAATCCCCAGAATGAATTTGATGCATCCTAGCACACTTCTGTACCCAAAAAATTAATGTAAGGGCAACTCCTAGAATATTAATGGCACAATTGTGTCATATAATACACTGCATTCCCGGAATGAAAGTCAGGGAATGCACGATACATGACTTAAAGCGATAACCGTAGCGTAATTCCTGGACTTATCACATCAGCAGTCCTAGAATGACCTCTGGTTAGGGGTCAATATCGTCTCGTATTCGCCCTGTCCCCCTACTACAGTAAGTTCGGTATATTTCCTTAGACACTACTACAGTTAGCAATTACTATATCTATTTTTTCTCTCTCTCTTCTGTTGTGGCGAATACTGACTTGACCGAAATTAGTAAATGCCTCAACAGGCATTTGGAGGGATTTCTCTAACCTAAAAGAAACAACTTGTGCACTGCACATATACTCCACTACCATAGCAGTCACTTTCTATTGTAGAGAATGCCTGATCTATTCAGTGACACCTTACATTACTAAACCAAAAACGAAGATCGAAAAACCTTTTTATGTATTTATTTATTTTTTGTACCTGTTACATGTGGCAAGAGAGCAACTGGGACCTATTTTTATAAATGTAAATGTGAACTATAAAAGAAAATTATTTTGTTTCGATGCCCTGCAATTTCCTTAAATCACCCTGTCTGACGGTATCATATATAGATAACACCATTAGCAGCATCAGGTAAATGACGACATGCACAACATAATTGCGGTATCTCTCCTTAGCTACTTTTCACGTCATGCTGCCAAAGCTGTGAGATAGGATTGGGAACTTGTAAGCATTCACGTTGCCCTGCAAATGCGTAATAAGTTTGCGCTGCCTATAGTGAACAATTTAACAGAACACTGTGTATTGTTACCGCAGCCTCTCGATGAATTTACTTCAGATCGTGAAACGATTCTATAAAGTTTGATTTTATAGGCTCCGCATAAATCGTAAATGTACTCTACCACGTTTACAACAAACAGGTAACAACATAGGTCTATTTGTCATATTTTCTATTCGATAACCCGAACTTGAAGGAGACTCGATACAATTCTGCCAAGGCGATCGGCTGTTGACCAGCACCCAGAAGACCCATCCCTAGTGACTTACTGATAGGGTCACACTGCTATGCTTGTAAGGTAAGCCTTACATTATAACCAGGAATGAGCTTCATTTTGAAACATATTATTCGTCTGAACCTGTTTATAGTAAATATGTAGTAATTAACTTCTTATTTGACTTAATTATCGTGATGCACAATGTATGTAGGTAACTTAACTGTGAACACTTTCTGTCATTTATTTGTTATCTTTATTGTAATTGTTTATGTATATATTATTTTATTTTATTTGTACTTTGTATGTTTTCTATATGACTGTCATTACTTGTTATGTTTAATTTGTCAGTGTAAAATATTTCTCTGTGAACAGTTATCGATATGGCTCCTCAGGTCATAGACTTTATTGTATACCAGCGCTCGCCTCTGGGACAGCAAGCAAGCAGCAGTATCTGCCGCCCCGTGACGTAGATCAGACGTTCGTACGCGGTCCGCGAAGTGCTCAAACATTATAAGTAATAAAGTTAAATAAAGTGAAAGTTATAATTTGTAATAAGTGCAACGATATGAAAGTTTATGTGAAACCAGTGAACATAAGTGAAGTAAGAATTGATCTTAATGAAACATTTATTCGTTCGTTCTGCTGAGGCAGAAATTCGTTACGTGTTCGGTAACCGTCCCAGACGTCCGAAACGCGGAAACGTCATCGCGGATGCTAACGGTCGTGATTAATTACGCGATTCGCGAAGCATCACGGCGAACTGCTAGCAAGCTGCCAAAGGAGGAGCCACCATCGAAATGATTTCTGTATGAATTTATGTACCATTTATATGACTGCAGAGTACCACGTCGCTGGACTGATAAAAATGATAAGTGCAATTGGTTGTAATTTACTGTGAATGCATGTTTAAGTTTTGTTAAAATACAAGAACATTAGACAGTACTTTTGCTATCTTATTTGAACAACTAATTAACCACTCAGGATTAGTATGACAATCCTCAATAATGCATGAATAATATTTCTACACAATTTTACAATCAAGACTGTGATAATCATTCAGTTGAGACAAATTTACTAAAAATTGATGGTAGAAGACAACAGACAGTTGAATTAATGAATAATTTTTCTATTTCGTTTTGCACTGAGTTCAACAATAATAGCCACCGCCACATCTATCCCATAAAAAACCAAACTCGTACTAATGTCGTATGCATAGCATTAATTAAGACTGATTTACTTAAATTTCCTATTTGTTTCAGTGAATTAATTTTATCAGATACTGACTTTAGTGGTTGGACTGCACCCACTTGCCAATCACTTGATGTTAAAAATCCTACTATTCATAATTTTATAAATTAGCGTACTAATTGAATTGTACGCATTGCACAGACGGAGTAAGTTAATTTCTGCTATCTGTGTGTGCACAGTCTCTGTAGGAGATTTTGTAAGGAAAGGAAAAGTGAGTGATCTTTTGAAAAGTTTGTCAGATAGGGCCATATTTGTGAATTACACTATCTGCCTAATATTTTCAAAATTTAACTACACCACTTACATTAATCACGAGTTTAACGTAACCAACCACGAAATTAAGGTCAGGTTTGTTATGTTGCTCAAATATTACAACAACAGCCACCACACGTAAATCAAAACTTATATATCTTCATTCTCACTTTTCTTTAATAAAATAAACAACTATCTCCTATTTTATAATTAAAATTTTTTCTATCCTTACAAAATGGCGACCCTTGCCTAGGATAGATTGTGTGCAGGTAATTATCGTTGGACTCAGTACTTAACTTACAATACTAATTACTTGTATAATTTAGTATTGCAAAAATCTGTATACTGTCCTGTATATTACTATCTGATTGGCATTGCACCGCAAAAAACATTTTTATTTTTGCATTGAAAATTGTATCTTTGGAATTTGAAAATTGTTAGCCGTCATTGTGACGTAACAGTCATGTAGTAGTATGATTCCGCGACAAGCTATAGCCCGCGCAGCCAAACAATCGAGCTCAAGGTCAACTGAAAACAATAAATGGCGCGAATAGAATTTCAAATCAAGCAACTACCTCAGATTTTGCAATTACTGATAACGACATGTCACTGACAGGAGTAGATAGTAGAAGATCGCGAGATTCAATTGATCAGAGATTAGCAATGAATGTAAGTCATCATCAGAACCTTATTGCAACAGAGCAGGAAATATGCAATGATATGACAGATACGCAAATTGACGTTAATGAACCGACTATGAAGGAAAGAAACGAAGAATCGCAGAAAGGAAATAGGACTAAGGAAGATATGTTAGATGTACTTTTAAAAGCAATGCAAGGATTGGAAGAAAGACAGAAACAGACTACGGCAAAATTAATGCAGGAATCGGAAGAAAGACAGGAGCGAAGAATACAGGAATATTTTCAAGAACAGAAATAGGAAACGTCTAAGATACGGCAATCAGTCGAAGAAAAAATAGCAGGAAACGTCTCAATTAATACAAAAATTGAATGACACGGCAAATGTTCTGCGAGAAGAAATCAAAGAAGGTGAAAAACATATTATTAGAACGCGAACTCCGAGAACATACGCAAAAATGTGACGAAGCTATTATTGAAAGGGTACAGTCATTAGAAGAAACATTTAATGACAAAATGCAAAAACTGAATTCTGAAATTGATGAAAGGATAAAAGGAGTTGAAAACGAAACTGACTTATTTAAAACGGCCTTTGCCAATGAAAAGACGAGATGCGCCAAAGACACAAAAGCAATACACAGCCAACTGAAAACTACAAATAAGAAATTAACTGAGCATGATGAGGAAATAAAAACGTTGCATCAAAAGTTCAGCGAACAACATGAGCGAATAGAAGAAGTAGTACAAAACCAGAGTACATTATCGCGTACATTAAGTATTGGACAACAATCACCACCGGCGCGAAGTGATGAAGCGATAGCGTCAGGCTCCGATATGCAGGTAGAAGATAATTGTCACCCGTTAATCAGACATGATGAATGTCGAAGCTTTGATCTAGGCTCAGAAAGGACGGTCCGACAGCTTCCACACGTAAATCTATGTGCAGAATCGGACTCAGCGTATGCGAAAACGGTGGCGTGACAAAGAAACAACAACAAACAATATGAACAGTAATTACTTGGTGAAATATGTGCAAAGACGAAAACCACCGACGTTCAATCCAAAAGGTAGACTGCATATAATAGCCTTTTTACAGGCAATTGAGCGTATGTTTCCTCCAGAGTGGAATGACGACATGAGCAGGGATTACGTAATAAGTAATGTTCATGAAAAATGTTCAAATGTTTGTACAGCTTATGGGACTTAACTACGAGGTCATCAGTCCCTAAACTTACAAACTACTTATCAACTAACTAATTCTAAGGACGGCACAAATATCCATGCCCGAGGGGGGATTCGAACCCCCGACCGTAGTGGCCGTGCAGACCGTTACTGGAGCGCCTCAGTTCCCTCGGCCACCGCGGCCGGCAATGTTCATGAAGACATCCAACCTGAGTTCATTGAAATGAATAATGAAAGCAGAAATTATCGGGAGTTCAGATACCTTGTTTATCTTGCTTAATATTTTCAAAATGTAACTACACCACTTGCATTAATCACGAGTTTAACGTAACCAACCACGAAATTAAGGTCAGGTTTGTTATGTTGCTCAAACATTACAACAACAGCCACCACAGTTAATAAAACGTACATCAAAACTTTTTTTTACCTCCACACTCACTTTTCTTTAATAAAATAAATACCTTTCTCCTATTTTCATTAAAATTTGTTTCTTTCCTTACATGCTACCTGCGGGCCGAATTGCCGAGGTCGAATAAGGGATTGACCGGCCCTTTACCAGATCATTTAAGGTTGACGAATTCGAGTATGTCGATTAGTTGGACCCTAGACGACTTGTAGACTGTGGCTTCGTCACATCTAATTTCACTTGGTAAGGGCTGATGGTAGGTTCTAAGTGCGACACAGGCCCCAGGAATCCACGGACCCACATTGTTAACAAGGCAACGTGCAAGCTGGTGGTGCCTCCATAATGGCCTGAGCAGCAGTCTTTACTGCTTCAAATGAACAGATCATTCAGAAGAAGCGGTTGTTCGCTAATTGGGGGTAATTTGCATTCATTTAATGATTTCAGGTTCCCAAACAACTGTGGAATTCTTACGGATCACAATGCCCCTTGCTAATCCAGCACCACTGTTCGCGATTGGTGTGACTGATGCTGGAGAATTCTAGTGGTTATCCACCTAGATCAGGCTGCTCCGCGAGAAGGAGCGCACACGCAATCGCTCACTGCCCCAGCTCGGAGCTGTGGTGGTGGGGGCAGCTGACGTCACGCAAGCCAATACTCGGCGGGCATAATTAGACGCGCTCAGTTTGTACTAGTCAATGTGTAATACTAAGCCGGCCACGGTGGCCGAGGGGACTGAGGCGCTCCAGTCACGGTCTGCACGGCCACTACGGTCGGGGTTTGAATCCCCCCTCGGGCATGGATATTTGTGCCTTCCTTAGAATTAGTTAGTTCATAAGTAGTTTGTAAGTTTAGGGACTGATGACCCCGTAGTTAAGTCCCATAAGCTTAACAAACATTTGAACATTTTTGTAATACTGACAACAGCAAACATGTCTAAGCGCGAAAGACCAGTGACTGCTTCTTTAGACGTACCTCTTCAATGACAGAGACGGACGTCCAGAATGAATCGTGTGCTACAAAACTCTTGTTATACAAATAAATAAATAAAATAAAAAATTAATAAAAAATTTAAAACATAAAAACAACAATCTATATCGTCATTACAGAAACAAGGAAAGCCCTGTTTTGCTTATGTGTCTCACGTCTCCAAAATTTTTATGAAAAAGCATTTTGGTTCCTTATTTTCTTATACTGTCTTCCTAAGTTGAAATATTTTGCAGCGAGTTCTGTAACAAGCGATGTTTGGTTAGTCTACTTATTGGGCATTAAGGTGGTGTATTACTCATTTGCCTGGCCCATAAACGCAAATGTACTGTTTTTGTACTTAAATAAAAAAACATAGTCTACTTTTCTCGATGACCGATTCTTAGTTATGAAGTTCACTGTAAAATTCGTATTGCCATATTTAAGATTAACATGGTGGAAACTAGGATGCAGTTCAGCATGATAGATCAATCATAATTTGGCTACTTTTGATACTATAGCAATAATTTCTAAAATAATTGACTTCATCAACAATAATGGGAAATACCCCATATATCCCAGTCAACGAAGACCGAAAAAAGGCGATTAGAGGAAAATATTCTTGTAGTCGCAAATGTTTGTACAGTGGCAGCGGTGAGTGTCATGGACAACATACTAAAATTCCTGACCTGTAAGGTGTGAGCGTTGGGGTGGGGGCGCGTTTAAATGTCACTTTTTCAAGTTTTTCTTAAATAACTCGAAATCCATGGCCTCCAGTGAAAATATTTCCCAGTACAAAATTAAAATACGTTAAATTTCCTACAGAAAAGGTTCTATTCATTTTTTCTCTAAAACCAATAGTTTTCTCTTTACAATGCATGAAAAAATGGCAATTTATGAAAACAATCTTTTATTGGTATAAAATTAATGTTTGTTATTAAATGAAGTGGATTAAGACAAAATATCAAAAGCCTGTACCTAATTTAAGTACATTAGAACAGTACTGAGGGATAAATTTTGTGCTGAGGATGTGCCAGGTGGCAGCAGGAGAGGGCGGGTTCTTGGGGATGGGGTGTGGCGGTAGGAGATGAGGGAAAGCATGACTCTGGAATGATGTCAAGCACTTCCCTTATTTGTGCTTCTGCAAAACGAGGAACGAGCTAGTCAGTCCCCACTACATCTATCCCATTAGGTCGCAGAAGCAACTATGGGGAGTTTCACCAAGGTATAACAACACCACCTAGAAGACAAGGCCTTACAACAGGCCGTGGCTACGTCACACTTAGAGGCCGCGGCCGCCACCTCACTGGCCGACCGCTGCGCGGCAGTGGGCGTGCCCCAGCGGCCAGCCAGTGAGGTGGCGGCCGCGGCCTCTAAGTGTGACGTAGCCACGGCCTGTTGTAAGGCCTTGTCTTCTAGGTGGTGTTGGTTATACCGACCCTTCCACAGCACACCTCGTAAAGTCAGTATTGCCTCCCGTGTTCCTACATTTCTCCTTCTGTATATAATTCGCGTTAATATTTTGCAACCATGACTTATTAAACTGATGGTTCTGTAGTTTTCACACCTGTCTGCACCTGCTTTCTTAGGGATGGGGATTATAACATTCTTCTTAAAGTCTGAGGGTATTTCACCTGTCTCATACATCTTACACACCAGATGAAACAGGTTTGTCATGGATGGCTCTCCCAGAGACTTCAGTAGCTCTGAGGGAATATCATCTACTCCAGGGGCGTTGTTTCGACTTAGGTCTTTCAGGGCTCTGTCAAATTCTGTAGTCAATGTTGCACTTCAATTTATTATTATTATTTTTTTGGGCATAGTGTACGTCTTTTACGGCTTATTTCTAGTGAAGGCCTCTTCCCCCACCATGAGAACTGCTCGATCTTCAACTTACAGACAGCATTTTCTGTCCAGTTCTCTTATGTGAGTAATGAAAACAACTTGACTGTGTAGAGAATTTAGTGGTTCACACTCCCTTTGTAAGGCACGTTTGTACCTTGTACTTATTGTTCATGCAGCCATTTAATGGCTGAGATAGGTTAACGAATCAAACGTTTCATGTAATAATTCCTTTATCACTTGTTGCAGTTTAAATAATGGTGTGCTAAGAGCATGAAATGCGTTACTGATAATTAAATGTTGCAGCAGAGACTGACTTATATTTTGAATTCATTTTATTAAGTTATTACTTATTTTCAGTAATTAATATAGTCTGCAAATGAAATATGTTCCTATAAACATAGGAGAGGCTGTAAGGCATACCCAGGGTCAGATATAGACTCTGACCATAACTTGTTGGTTATGAATTGTAGGCTGAAAATGAAGAAACTACAAAAAGGTGGGAAAATAAGGAGATGGGACCTGGATAAATTGAAGGAACCTGAAGTTCTTAAGAATTTCAAAGAGAGCTTTAGGCAACAATTGACAGAAACGGGGGAAAATAAAACAGTAGAGGAGGAATGGGTAAAATTGAGAGATGAAATAGTGAAGGCAGCAGAGGACAAAATAGATAGGAAGGCAAGACCTACAAAAAATCCTTGGATATCACAGGAGATACTAAATTTAATCGATGAAAGGAGAAAATATAAAAATGCATGAAATGAAACAGGCAAAATGGAGTACAGACGACTAAGAAATGAGATGGACAGGAAGTGCAAAATGGTTAAGCAGGAGTAGCTAGAAGGCAAATGCAAAGATGTAGAAGAATGTATAAATAGGGGAAAAATAGATACAGCCTACAGAGAAATAAAATAAACATTTGGAGATAAGAAAAACAGCTCTATGAATATCAAGGACCATGGAAAACCAGTTCTCGGCAAAGAAGGGAAAGCTGAAAGGTGGAAAGAGTATATAGAGAGGCTCTCTGAAGGAAATGAACTTAGCGACAACATTGTAGAAAGGGGAGAAGAAGTAGATGAGGATGAAAGAGGAGATACTATAAAGAGAGATGAATTTGACAGAGCAGTGAAAGACCCAAGTCGAAACAAGACCCCTGGAGTAGATGATATTCCCTCAGAACCAGCCATGACAAAATTGTTTCACCTGGTGTCTAAGATGTATGCGACAGGTGATGTACCCTCAGACTTTAAGAAAAATATTATAATCACCATTCCAAAGAAAGCAGGTGCAGTCAGGTGTGAAAACTACAGAACCATCAGTTTAATAAGTCATGGTTTCAAAATATTAACACGAATTATTTACAGACGGATGGAAAAGCTGGTGGAAGCCGACCTCGGGGAAGATCAGTTTGGGTTCAGGAGAAATGTAGGAACACGGAAGGCAATACTCACTTTACGGCTTATCCTAGAAGATAGAGAAGGCTTTTGACAATGTTGATTGGAATAAACTCTTTCAAGTTCTGAAGCAAGCAGGAGTAAAATATAGGGAGCGTAAGGTTATTTACAACATGTACAAAAACCAGACAGCGGTTGTCAGAGTTGAAGGGCATGAAAGGGATGCAGTGGTTGGAAAGGGAGTAAGACAGGGTTGTTGCCTTTCTCCAATGTTATTCAGTTTGTACATTGAGCTAGCTATAAAGGAAAGCAAGGAGAAATTTGGTGAAGGAATTAAAGTTCAGGGGGAAGAATTAAAAACATTGCGTTTTGCCGACGACATAGTAATTCTGTCAGATACAGCAAAGGACCTGGAAGTGCAATTGAACGGAATGGACAGTGTGCTGAAAGGTGCATATAAGATGAACGTTAACAAGAGCAAAACTAGGGTAATGGAGTGCAGTCCAAGAAAATCAGGTGATGCTGAAGGAATTAGATTAGGTAACGAAATAATAAAGGAGGTAGATGAGTTTTATTACTTGGTCAGTAAAATAACAAATGATGGTCGCAGTACAGAGGATATAAAATGCAGAATGGCAATGGGTAGAAAAGCGTTCTTGAAAAAGAGAAATTTGTTAACATTGAATATTGATTTAAGCCTAAGGAAGTCCTTTCTGAAGGCATTTGTATGGAGTGTTGCCTTGTATGGGAGTGAAACATGGACGATAAACAATGCGGACAGGAAGAGGATTGAGGTTTTTGAAATGTGGTGCTACAGAAGAATGCTGAAGATTAGGTGGGTGGATCGCGTAACTAATGAGGAGGTACTGAATAGAATTGGGGAGGAAAGAAATTTTTGGCGTACCTTGACTAAAAGAAGGGATAGATTGGTAGGGTACATTCTTAGACATCAAAGGAATTGTGTATTTAGCGTTGGAGGGAAGTGTTTGGGATGAAAACCGCAGTGGAAGACCAAGAGATGGATACAGTAAGCAGATTCAGACAGATGTAGGTTGCCGTTATTATGTGGAGATGAAGAGGCTTGCTCAGGATAGGGTATTGTGGAGAGCTGCATCAAACCAGTCTCCGGACTGAAGATCACAATATCAACAACATAGGAGAGGAAGGCTGATACCATCAAAAGACGTATCTGTTCTGTTAGTAACCTACAAGCTGCAGATGCAAGGTGAAAAGGATTGCTATAAAAGATTCTTTATAGGCTCAGTGCCTAAATCTAGACCGAGTGGACGACCTGATGATGAGGAAATCAGTGCGTCAATGAAGGAAATATTGTTACATAGGGGGGAATGATGACGGCCAGTTCACCTTAGACGAGTTGTTGGAGCACGTTTCTGGAGGCCATGGTTTTCGAGTTATTTAAGAAAAACTTGAAAAAGTGACATTTAAACGCGCCCCCACCCTAACGTTCACACCCTACAGGTCAGGAATTTTGTACCACTGTACAAAAATTTGTGACTACACGAATTTTTTCTCCTAATTGTCCTTCTTTGACTGGGATATTATGTTGGTTCCATGAAACAGGCATTTGAAAATGTAAAATAATGCTACCATACACTTGATTTATTTAATTCCAGTCAGGAAATCACATTGTTGATATCAGGATCACACAGCTTTTACATTTAGTTATAATAAAGAATAAGTGAGCGCTCCCTGGCTCACGGGAGAGCGAGATGGAATGGCCTGACCTAGCTTGAATCCCAAAAAAAGTTCAAATGTTGAGCTTATGGTGCTTAACTGCGGGGTCATCAGTCCCTAAACTTACAAAGTACTTATGAACTACCTTATACTAAAGAGGACACAAACATCCATGCCCAAGGGGGATCGAACCACCGGCGGCGAACGGCCTCGCGCATCGGAGCATAGCGGCTCAATGCGCTCGGCCGCTCCGCCGCGGTATTAAGACCCATTTATCCGGAGGTCAGTACGTGCACAAAATCTTGCAGCAGCATCACTTTCGCTATTATAAACGGGTATGGAGGCAGCGTGGCCCAGTATTCCTGTAGGATGCTTGTGATGATTTATTAACTACTTAAAGTAACTTACGTTAAAGAGACAACACACATGCCCAAGAGAGGACTCGAATCTCTGACGAGAGTCCTGGCAGGTATCCCACGACTTTTGTTACTTCTGTGTAATTTCTGAAAAATGTACGATTAGAGAACAGTGTTGTGAGTAAGTCAGACTAGGACTGTAGAAAAAAGGAAAAAAATCGATGCCCTTCAGATGTTAGAAAGATGATAAATATAATAGAAAGAAAGATGTTAAATATATTAAGCGGACCGATAAGGTCCACATAATCGATAAGGAGAGAGCATGCCCAATATCTTGAGAGAAACAAAGAGACGAACAATAGGACGACGTTAAGTTTCCATATTCGTTGTAGAGGGGAAAAGTGTTAGACAACAAGAAACTAAGCTCTTTGCGTAAAAATGTACTTTGAGATGAAGAAGTTCGCACAGTTGGTAAAGTTGTTTCTGGAACAAAACAGACCAATCTGGAAACATAACATTGAAGGAAGGAGACTTAGGGTTTAACGCCCCGTCGACAGCGTGAGCATTAGAGGCAAAGCTGACGCTCGGATTGTTTGGGTAATGCCGTCCACTAACGGGACATGGAAACGCGCTTGGAGGAGGAACTGGTGACGTCACAGCGTGGAATTTCACATTCCACTACCCTGCGAAGCGTGGAACAGAGGATCTGGCGTATCAGAGTTTTGCCTCTTGGAGTGTAACGTAGTTTTCACGTGACAAGCTGATCCTTTAAGCCGACATATTGCAATATGAACACCGTATTTCGTCCCTTCTTTCGGGGTAGCCTACAATGGATGAACATAACCTTTCATAAGCGTCAGAAAAGAGAAACTTTTTAAAACGCGTCGTTTATATTTAACTTGTTATAATAAATTACCGTAAACTACATATCGATAGCTTCAAAACTTTTCGTATTTCACGTTGTTAGTGTTATAATTTGTATACCGCGAAAGATTACTACGGTACAACGCCGTAAATCAAAGGAGCGACTTTATGATGCTATTATCATAGCTAAATAACATATTACCACATGGTTTATTTGCAGAATCTATCACGCAGCAGTATACATCAGAAACGTGCACACATGCCGCATTTTGTGAAGTCGTAAGTTGCGGTGCATATGTTACTACAATTGCGGATTCCAAAAATTGTTTCCTTAAAGCTTCTGGTTCATTAGACTGCGGATTAATGCGGTGGTTACCGTCACGAGCTGTGGTGGAATGTTGTTGTTATGGTCTTCAGTCGCGAGACTGGTTTGATGCAGCTCTCCGCAATACCCTATCCTGAGCAAGCCTCTTCATCTCCTCATAAGCACAGCAATCCATATCACTCTGAATCTGATAACTGTATTCGTCTCTTGGCCTCCCTCTGCGATTTTTAGCCCACACACTTCCCTCCAATGCTAAATTTACAATCTCTTGATGTCTAAGAATGTGTCCTACCAATCGATCCCTTCTTTCAGCCAAGGTATGCAAAAATTCCTTTTTCCCCAATTCTGTTCAGTACCTCTGCATTAGTTAGGTCATTAGTCGCTAGACTTACACACTAATTACTTGACTAACGTAAACTAACTTACGCTAAGGACAACACAAACACCCATGCCCGAGGGATTCGAACCCCCGACCGCAGCGGCCGTGCAGCCGGTGACTGGCGCGCCGCAGACCGCTCGGCCACTGCGGCCGGCAGAATTCGATAACAACGGAAACATTAAAATAAATAAATAAATAAATCCATTAAGGCAGGATTCGAACCATTGGGTCTATGGTGGAAGGTTAGAACGCTACCACCTAACCTATACCGACAGATGGTGCAGCTAATTTAGTAATTGGTACATACGTGTACGGTTTTCTCGAGAACTATTGAGAGTTGGGTGGAATGACTTTGGCTGAATTTCAGTCATCATCATAAGTCGATGTGCTCATTGCTGAGCGTCGTGACCCCATAAACCAAGCGTCTCCATCCCGGACGGTTGTCAGTTTCTCTGAGTGCCTGCTGAAGAGATAGACAGGAGATCTTCTTGATTTGGTCAATTCATCTGCTCGCTGCTCTTCCTCTTGGCCTTGTGCTCTCGATCTTTCCTTGTAAGATTATTTTTTCTAGGTTTTCTCCGTCTCTTCTCACAATATGGCGAAAGAACTGGAGAATTTTTTCGTCGACTCGAGAAGAAAGGAGTCTGGAGATATTCAGTTGTTCAATAATGGACACATTTGTTCTTCTTTCGGTCCATTTTATGCGTAGCATCCTACGCCAGCACCAAAGCTCAAACGCATCAATGCGTTGTTTGTCTCTGGCCTTGAGTATCCATGATTCACAGCCATAAAAGAAGGCAGAAAACACGAGTGTTTTAACTAGCCGGATCTTTGTGCTATTTGTTATTGCTCTGCTCTGCCAGATCTTCGAGAGTTTCTTCATAGCCACTCATCCTAGCGTAATCCGTCTTCTTATCTCCTCTTCACAACTACCTGTACAGCAGATGGTTGGGCCGCGGTGGAGTAGCCGAGCGGTCTAAAGCGTCTCGCTGCGGAGCGCGCGGTTGCTCGCCGTGGAGGTTCGAGTCCTCCCTGGGGCATCGGTGTGTGTGTTTGTCCTTCGGTTAGTTTACCTAGGTTTAAGTAGTTTGTAAGCTACGGACTGGTAACCATGCAGTTTAGTCCAATAGATTTACAAGCATTTGAACACTTGAGTAGATTGTTGACCCAAGATAGATGAAGGGCTGCACGACTTCCAGTTGCTTTAATTGACCTGTGAGCTGGATCTGTTGTTCTCGATCAATTAACAAATATAAAAAAATCTTAAATTCGATACCCATGTGGTGTCCTTGTCAGTTCTCCACGTCCTGTGCTAAGGAACTGACTGCGTGTCTACATCTACATAGATACTCTGCAAATCACATTCAAGTGCCTGGCAGAGGGTTCATTAACCACTTTCTTAACTTTTCTCTACCGTTTCATTCTCTAATAGCGCGCGGAAAGAAAGAACACCTAAATCGTTCCGCTTTCGATCTGATTTCTCTTATTTTATTGGGATGGTCATGTCTCCCTAAGTAGGTAGGTGCTAGCAAAATATTTTCACATTCAGAACTAAAAGTCGGTGATTGAAACTTCGCAAACAGATCACGCCGCAATGAATAACGTCTTTCTGTTAATGATCTCCACCCCAATTCTTGAAACATTTCCGTGACGCTTTCTCCCTCGTAACGTGATAAAACAAAACGAGCTGCCCTTCTCTGAACCTTCTCAATGTCTTCCGCTAGTCCCACCTGATGTCGTGTCGTGTGGTAAATTTCAAGCGATATCTTTTTTTTTCCGTTCCGCCCACAGGCGACAACAGCATAAAGCTAAATACAGTACAACAAGCAGAAATGGGAGAGAAAAAGTGGTGGCGGCAGAAATTTCGGCTGGGGGTTTAGACGAGTGGGAGGGGGGAGGGAGGGAAAGCCGGGCGATCGGGCGACCCCAGACCGAAATCCACCGACACGCAGGAGTGATAATGGCTTCGCTGCAAATAATGGGCATAACATTCGGTGGCATAACTCGGTAGTCGAGGTTTTCATTTCGTCAATACTCTCCCAATACGCTCCGCGTGGCGCGCATACGCTTTTTTTTATCAGGATGTCAGTTGGGGAGCTACGTCGGCGCCACAGGCACGATACGAGGGATGGGGCGGCGTATATAGCGGCGGTGGGAGGGGGTGGCACAGGGGTGCGATAGCGCCCGCAGGGGTGGGATGGGGGGTAGCGCTACGTCACGCCGACGTCACACGTCGGCCGGGCCGCGGGCCATCGCCGCCTCATTAAATCGCTTGGGCCTAATATCTGGTCGCCGTTTGTCGGAACGGCTTTCCGGGCCTCGTTCTCGCCCCGCGGCCATCCGCACCCCACCCCCTGCACGCCGGGGCGACCACACAGACTCGCTCCTCGCGTGTCCCTCTGAGGCGAGCCCTGTACGAGAGCCGCAGTTAGCGCGTGGCGTTTGTTATTACTAAATCTCCGGGTAAATAAAACACGTTTGTGTAGCTCGATTGTGCCCGGGGACAGCGCCAAACTCTATGTGTCCCTCAGGGGGGACTCTGGTCGTTATTAAATTCGCTCCTCTCTTTGTGCAGCTGAGCCGGCCGTCGCAGGCTTTCATGTCGCCGGCCCCCGTGGTGTGTGTGTGTGTGTGTGTGTGTGTGTGTGCGTGCGTGTGACGGCGAGTGCGCTTGCTCCGTTGCAGTATCGTTTCGAACATCGAAAAGTCCATCAACTGCGCTAACTGTTTTACGATACTCGCGCCACTCGGTCAAAGGCACTTCCTAAAACGTTTTTTCTGTGATCGAGATACGGGGCCCGATGTAGTCGCAACGGCTATCAACAATATCAAAGATTAGACGTGAAGGCTGCCATAGATCCGATAAACTGATGACCAATAGCATCACGAAAACTTGCCGACAAATTGAGTAATCTTTTTTTGTAGGAGAGAGACAAATAAATAGCAGATGTGATCACTAAAAGCAATTGAGAATCGTTTTTTTTAAACTCAGCAATTACCAAATTGGCCGAGGTTTTACATGGAAAGCTATCTCCAGAAATGTCGTCAATGGACGCTATGTTCAGCTTGATACTATGAAATAAATATCTTCTGCTGTCAGCTCTTTGCTTTCCATATTTTTCGAGGACGCAATGTGGATTACAAGCCAAATAAATAAAAGTCCTGTAAACACTGGCTCTAAAAATATACACACTTCAAAAGCCATGAGCGTTCTCCATTTTCAATACCTTTACTTGTCAAGTGCTAGTAGGTCTTCAGAAACAACTAAATTTGTATCAGTGCTCATATGCTCATTCGATAATATTTTCCACATGAGTACCAGTGTGAACTGTGATCTACTAACTGCTCTCTAAATCCCAACAAAGTTCGGTTTTATAATGCTCAGACTGTACACGTATTCATCTATAGTTTTATGTTTTGGGGGGAAAACCGCTGAAATGATTCATCGTTGAAGAACAATTCCGCTTTCAGCTGTTACAGAAAATTTTATTTTAGGCACACGACCGCATTCTGCGCTTTCAAACAGCATTCTCACGTGCATACTGAACAAAATACAGTACCAGTCCATATTTGTACACAAACGTACACCCCCTATTATTAGAAAACATTGACAACAAATCTAAAATACGTATTATCCATCTAGGTCTCTACAATTAGACGCGGAAGGACCCCATAAAATACAAACATTAAGTCGTCAAAAATAAAATTCGCTACTTTGAACACATGATACGGAACAATTGATCGACCTACAGCAAAATCGGAAATTAAGAAATACCCTCTGCTAATAGCTAATATTAAAATCTCTTTAACCTGCAATTCTTCTTAAAAATACTAATACCCCTGCCAGGAATGTCGTCGGCCACCCATATCTCAAACCAGGAAATGGCTAACATCATCCCTCTTGCCGCATCGACAACGAAACGGGGACTTCTGGCTGCTCTTCTGTTCCCATGTCTCGCGGTGGAGGCAATCGCCTTTTTCTTTTTTTTACGACAAACTAAATCTCTTTTCTTGCTTCCAACCGACCTACAATGATTGTGCAGGTTGTGCGCTATGCGTTTCTCGTGTTTATGTTGTCATTCGGCGCCAATAGATAGCAGCAAATGTTGCTTAAGATGATCGAGAAGTGAGCATTATGCCGGGGACAGGTTAGTAGCTGATAATTAAGTTAAATTGAATTGTTACGGCGATTTTCTGGATCTGATTATTTGTAATAATGTGTACAACGTTGTGATATTGATAATTATTAGTAACTTCACATCAGTTTTTTCTCTTCTAGCACGTCTTCGGCTAAGTCTTCCTCCTCATAGACTCAAAGACTTCAGTATATTCTTCCAACCTATCCAAAATCGAGAGGATTGTACCAAATAAATTAATAAAGGAGGGGGCTAACCTCCGTAGAACACAAAACAGCAAAACAGGTCAGATCACTGATGCACTGAAGTACACTAGCAGCAAAACACAGACAATACCTACACTACGCGATAGCAATAGTAATACTACCGACGACAGTACTACTAAAGCAGAATTGCTAAACACAGCTTTCCGAAATTCTTTCAAAACGTTCAAACGTTAGTAGAGCTTATGGGACTTAACTACGGGGTCATCAGTCCCTAAACTTACAAACTACTAATGAACTAGCTAATACTAAGGACGGCACAAATATCCATGCCCGAGGGGGGAGTCGAACCCCCGACCGCAGTGGCCGTGCAGACTGTGAGTGGCGCGCCGCAGAACGCTCGGCCACCGCGGTCGGCCAGAAATTCTTTCACCAAAGAAGACGAAGTAAACACTCCCGAATTCGAACGAAGAACAGCTGCCAGCATGTGAACTTTGGAAGTAGATGTTCCTGGAGTAGTAAAACAACTTAAGTCACTAAACAAAAACAAATCTTCCGGGCCAGATTGTATACCAACTAGATTCCTCTCAGAGCTCCATACTTAGCTGTCATATACAACCGATCACTCAGCAAAAGATCCATATCCAAAGACTGGAAAGTTGCCCAGGTCACTCCAATATTCAAGAAAGGCAATAGGAGTGATCCCCAAAATTACAGGCCCATCTCATTGACGTTGATTTGCAGTAGGATTTTGGAACATATACTTTATTCGAACATTATGAACTACCTCGAAGAGAACGACCTATTGACCAACGGTGAACACGTTCAGAAAGTATCGCACTTGCGAAACACAGCTTGCACTTTATTCACGTGAAGTCATAAGTGCCATCAACAAGGGATCACAAATCGATTCCATATATCTGGATTTCCGGAAGGCTTTTGACACTCTACCTCAAAAGCGGCTTCTAATTAAATGGAATGCTTATGAAATATCGCCCCAATTCTGCGATTGGAATCACGATTTCCTATCAGAAAGGACACAGTTCGTAGTAATTGACGGTAAGTCGTCGTTTAAAACAGAAGTGATATCTGGCGTTCTCCAGGGAGGTGTTATAGGCTCCCTACTATTCCTTGTGTTTATAAACGATTTAGGAGACAATCTGAATAGCTCTCTTGTAAAGTGTAAGATATATATATATATATATATATATATATATATATATATATATATATATATATATATATATATATTACACTTTATAATATGTTATTGGGGAAACCGTCACCGTAAAAGCGAATACCAAGCTTCTAAAAAAAAAAAAAAATTGGGACACTATGCCATCACATATACTAGCTGTAGCTCGGCCAGAGGCACCTTGCTATCGCGGCCCCCACGGCGAGCCCCCGGTCGTAGGTAGAGATCTTCCCTGCACTGCAAACCCGACAGCAATAGAAAAATGGGCGTACTAGTCACTTTACGTCATTATACAGACGATAAAAACTGTTGACAAAGATGAGATATGGGCTGCCATCTCTCATTCTTAGACTGTTCGCGGATGATGCTGTCGTTTTATCGGTTAGTCAAGTCAAAAGAGGATCAAAAGCAACTGAAAAGCGATGTAGACGAAATTTCTACATGGTGCGAAAATTGGCAATTGACACTAAATAATGAAAAGTGTGAAGTAATACACATTACCACAGTATTGTATTCTAATACTGCGACAGAACAAGGTCCAGCGTTGAAATTTCTGAGTGATGCGTATGGGATCAAGTTTGGACGGATGAAACAATGACTGAAGCCGCTTATGGTCCATTTCGTGGTAGAGCTTTCACCCAAAGAGTTACTGCTGTATCACACTCCAGCAATCTTAAGAGCTTCCTTCTCGAACATTGAAGTAATTACAGTGAGTTTCCGTAAACAACTAGGACACAAAAGCAATCGGTCTCTCTTGTTAACCATGCTGTGCGAGAGTACAACCGCTATCCCACAAGAAGAATTACCTGCAGCCCAAAGTAACGGCTTAATGACATCGAAATTAACAAAGTCTCTGTCACTCAACATAGCATGTTTCAGGTTCTGAAATGCATCATGCATACTGAGCGCATTTTTCGGCGCGCAAGCGATACTATGAAACCGCGATCCAGGCTGCTTTGGTATAAACCGGATATAATAAGTCAACTTCTGGAGCACGACCTGTAATTTTTTCAGGTCGCGTCGGGCGGGAATCTCGAGCATCGCCAGAAAATGCAGCTTAAAGGGGTGCACATCCGGGTGATTAATGTGCCGTGATCGGAACATGTCCGAAAAATTATCGAATTGCTAGCGGTTGGCAGTGCCAATTGTGGACCAGAGGTAACCTCACTGGTGGAGTGGGGCAGGGGAGAGAGCATGTGGAGTCGGACGGTGGACATCGGGGTAGCGTTGGTGTTGGTATCACGTGGCTACGACTAACGTGAGGCCGAGGTTGCGGCAGTTCCATTGGTGCTGCACCGGAGGAGAGCCGACGAGTTTGGCCAAAGGGATCCTGTGGTGGTGGCCGAGGAAGACGGGACATACACAAAGGGAAGGAAGGTTCCTAACGTGGTTGTTGCAGTCGAAGGTGTGGCGTATGATTACGCATTCTGCCGGTATAGGGGCGAACATGTTTATTCTTGCCCGATCGTCTTCCTAGATTTTTGGTGCTATTACATATAGATATATACTGGACTCGGGTAACGAGCCTGCGCAGGGATTCTTACTGATATGTGGACTTATGCTGTTCCTGTGCAGATGTAGTTTTCGTATTTATTTATAGACCCAGAGACTGCTGGGCTATAATTGACATTGTCCGACATGTCTTTGAAAAGCTGTTACTTAACTGTATGTGAGGAAGGATTGATAGTTGGTACCAAGAACTTTTGTTTCACAATTTAAGTTACGACCAGTCGGTACCTATTGCCTAATTTGTTGTATGTATAGAGGAGCCGCTAGATTACCAGGGGGAATGCTGATATTGATTTTAGTGAGTACAAATTCAAGGGTTACTTGTTATGTTAATTTTGTGCAATATTCTCGTATGGATCTATTTGTATATAATAAATTGTACTAAACTGAACTCAATCAATCGTTTCCACCCTTTTCCATTTAAAACCTCCACAATAACATCGCTTAAGTATTAAATTCAGGTGTGAAAGGGGGCACACTTGTCTTGACGACACATTAAACCTGCCGCTGAATGCACTTGAAACTGTGTACACAGATTTCTGATGTGTTCCTCTAGTGTACAATGTCATCCCAGTAATTTGACAAGAATCAAATGTTGCAGTAAGTTGTCCTAAATAGCGTTGGAAAAAATGACGGGAGTGGGAGCACTTCTGAATGGTAAACGGAAAAACTTGTACAAACATAAATGGGTGTTGATCACAAATACTTTGTGAGACTCTTCTTCTACTGGAATCTTTCAATTTTTTAAAAATATCTACCCGCACCAAGCCAATCCATTAATTCTTCAGGTGAGGCAATGTATAAGTGTCAATAACTGTTTGTGGGTTTACGGTGGACTTTAAATTCAAATATTAGTAAATGTAAGGGACTTAACTACTTTGGTCATCATTCCATAGGCTTACAAACTGCTTTAACTAACTTACTTTAAGAACAATATTCACACCCATGTCCGACGGAGGTCTCAAATTTTCGATGGCGAGCAGCAGCGCGTTCCACAGCAAGGCACCTTGAGCGGATTTTAAGTCTCACAGATTATTTAACTGAAATCATAAGAGGCGAAGGCGACTGACTAGCCAACATAGGACTTATATGTATGTGGGGAGTACTGGTCTTCCTCAGTATAATTGTGCAGCAGTGCCGATAACTATTTTCTTAGTTAGCAGACTGATGGGTGACTTAGGTCCTGTCTCAGATGGTGGTTCTCAACATAGAAGTAAGAATTCAATTGTCCTGTAGTTTCTGCAAATTCTTGTGCATCTTCGTCTCTAAGTGCACAAGGGATGGATCTGAACCCAAAAAATAACTTAGCATGTTCATTGTCTTTCAGTGTCACATGTACTACAAAATTATTTACCTTTCTTAGGAGTTCAGATCCAATGTTTGTAAATCTATCGGACCAAACTGCGTCGTCATCAGTCCGTAGCTTACAAACTACTTAAACTAAGGTAAACTAACCTAAGGACAACACACACAACCATGCCCCAGAGAGGGCTCGAACATCCGACGGCGAGCAACCGCGCGCTCCGCAGCGAGGCGCTTTAGACCGTTTGGCTACTCCACCGCGGCTACGACTTCAGAAAACAACTCTGGAATCTCAGTAATTGAGAAACGCTGTCCTTTGGATTAAATCCAGAAGCAGAACGCACATTGTTCTGAATACAAAGGCCAATTCAAAACAGTCTAAACCAAAAATATTTCCACAGTCTCGTGCACACAAAATTGTATGTGTCACCATTCTTGTGTGAGAAGGGAATGTTGCAGGCAAGCAGCAGGCACCAATAACTAGAATGTTTTGTCCATTATATGCAGTAGGTTGCGTACAGACTTTTGCCAATCGTGATAAGCCTAATAGTGACCCGAATGAGTAAAGTAATAGCAAGTAGATTATAAAGATAATAGCGGGAACTCCGTGGCATTTTGTCAGGCGACACCGCTAATAGTGCCATCTGTTGGTTCCAGTTGTAGGATATACTTGCGTTGACATCTGTGATTCCGTATGTTATTTCGCTGCGTACCAAAATTACTTTACAACGTTTAAATTTTTTACGCCGTTTATGATATCATCTTAAATGATAATATCCTTGAAAGTGTAGATCAGAAGAAACTAAAGCATTCGTTTCTGCCATGAACTGTGCAACACGCCGGCGCTTCCAGATGTTACGTGAAACTCTAAGAAAAAATTTCCGTTGTAAAAAAATCAAAACTTCACAAATTTTTAACGAACTGTTTTCGATCTGTGAAAACAAATCAGATTTTAGGTAGTCCTCGTTTCAGACCACAGAAGGTGTCTTAGATTCAGTGAAACGAAACGCGCTTGGTGAAACAAGGGCGCACTTATTGTAATTATGTAGATGAACAAATAATATCCTTTATAGTGTGTACATTTTATTTGGATAACATTCCAATTGAAAGTAACAAAAATATTACGTACGTTTTAACCATACACATTAATGCAGTTTCCATGAGCAACTAGGCAGTAGAATGGAAGTCAGTGCATCAGGCCAAATACTGGAAATGACAACTAAAATAAAACACATTATTTTAAATTTATGTTTAGCCTTGTGTTTCATAAAATACAATTTTTGCTTAAACACAAACAGGTTGCAGTGAAGCTATTGTATTGATGTTTCTAAAGCCTCGCCTACACTTTAAATGAAAGGGATTCAAATGAAACTTGATGTTATAATTTGTTGTTATAATACATTAAACACATTTTTTAAACTAAACGCAATAACAAATTTCATTTACCCTTGGCTTTACAAAATCTTATTTCTGAAATCTTTCTCGACAAAATAGTCTGGGCATAATACATAGCTTTATTCAAATGCTCCGGGATCTTCTTCCTCAAAATTTTATCCAAGTCAGTTCTTCGCTTACGAATAACCCACTGCCTGTATCTGTAAAGAACTTATAACAAAGGCTAAATCAAAGCGTTCAAGACACTTTTTGTTAAAAGTAAACGATCTTAGTAGGCCTAATGATAGTTCCCTTAAACTATCATATTTTGAATTCTCTGTTTTTTGGGAACCTGAAGAAAGATTTTGCAATACTTTGCTGTTCGTAGTTAGCTATTACAGCCGTGTGTAGAACATACACTCTCTCTTCCAACCATTTGCTAATTCTAAAAAGTACGCCGACATATGATGTAATTGTTCTGAGTCTCATAGTGTTAATCGCTTGTTCACTCCAAGTTTTAGTTTGCAACTAACGCCGCTGGTAAGTGCTCTAGAGAGCTCTTAACACTGGTCGCTCTCGTAGATCCGAACAACTACTCATGTTGCGTGCGTGCGTGCGTGTTGCAAACATATAAACTGTACATGACCAGACTTGCCGCAAGAAAAGCAACTTACGTTCTGTGAAAAGCAGTTCTGTCTCATGCGTGGAACAGCAACGGGAGCCTGATTTCACACGTTGTGAGTCTTGTTTACTCTTTACGCAGTGCGGTAGCCGTGTACCGTTAGGCCGACCAGCGCCATTGCTGTTCTTGTATGCCACTGTCTCCAATACAGCAGATACTGCCTCGAAGTTTTTCGTTGCAATGTCGCACGAATCCTGATTCTCGACAATTTTTAGCACCTGTTGCAAAGTAAGATCTGCTTGTTTGAGAATCTGCTCACGAAAGCGACTGTCTGGCGCAATGTATGTACTTGCATCACGGATCATAACAGCTGCATAATACTGTCAATTGAAACTGGCAATAGTGTGTTAACCCTGTAGTTCCGTGACCAACTACCGTTGTATTTGATTAGACTGCTTACGCAAACGAAAATAGCTGAATGAGCAGCAGCTAGGAGTATAATTTGATGTGTGACTCAATGAGATTCAAACTGCACCAACCACTCGAAATGTTTCTGTTGGTAATTGAAAGCTCAGAATGGTGGTATGCAGGCAGGTTGTGCCGCGGTTGTAGCTGGCATAGATAGCGTAGTTGACACAATAGCAACTTGCGCGGTGATCAACTGCTGCACCGCTTTTAAGGGCTAGTTCATAGACCACTGAATAATCTGCATTAGATAAAAACCAACAGCAACCTGGGACAGTTGAGCATTTTGTGAAGAAGTTGTGGTAGTTACGTCTGTATTAGTTCGTATAGCAAGCAAAATATATACAAAAATATAAGAAAATCGCAGCGCAAAATAAATCGCATGGACTTAGCCGAAGACGTGCTAGAAGAAAAAACTGATGTGAAGTTACTAATAATTATCAATATCACAACGTTGTACACATTATTACAAATAATCAGATCCAGAAAATCGCCGTAACAATTCAATTTAACTTAATTATCGCATGGAAAATAAATAAATAAATAAAATAAAACAATAATTTAAAAAAAGGACTGCGAGCGCCGCGCTGAGAAATGTTGGCTTTTAAGTGTGGAAAAGATGAAGGTCGTGTCGGTCAGCTAGAACCCGTGAATGTTAAGTCACCTCGTCGGCATATGATGAGTCGGCTACTGGGGAATGTAACAGCAGCTGGCCTACAAATAATATTGGAGATATTCGAACCCATGATCTCCTGCATCGAAGGCGGGGCTGTAGCTGCCACTGCCACTTTTGCCCTTAGAAAATAAACAAATAAATAAATTTGACCACTACACGCGTTGGCTCCTACATTATCCTAGTCCCAGTCCAACTAACCTAATTCTAATTATGGGCAAGAAAGGCTAATAGGCTACATAAAGCAGAAAAATAATAATAACAAAATAAAACCTAGAAGAGCTTTAAGAAATAATTCGAAAAACTTCTTTTTTTGTTATTGTTTATTTTTTATTTATTCTTTTTTTAATTTATAATAAGAGGAGAACGGTATTGTTGCCGCGGGGCCAGGTAGAAACGTCCAAACGTGTCTTCTCGTTGATTGTGCGTAAGTTATGTTGTGGGTTACGTTCAGTTCAGGTGGGTTGTGTTAAGATTTATCCTCCCAAGGCTTGGTTCCAATATCTCACCAGAATCAAAGAGGTATCGGATCGTGAGGCCACGAATCCAGTTTACCTCGTGTGTTTTGGTGGTGGGGTAGAAAGTCTCCCCCGGGAATAAGAGCATGTTGATGTCGATCTGGGCGGGTAAATAACGAGTAAGTTCAGATATCGTTTGCCTGACCACTGTCTGCGTCGTTGACTGCGCAATGAATGCAGAGGGCCGAATCGGCGAGATGGATACGATGCAGGCGATGTCGGTTAACTTGTTTTTCGCTCACAGAGAAATACCAAGCTGACTGGACATCTGAACCGAGAAAACTTTCGTAAACAGCTTTTTATATGTGCCGCCACACATACTGGGATGCTGAATATCGATTGGATTGGATGGTCGACACTGTTTTCGTCTGAGACAAACAAGCAAGTGGTGAAGATTTGTATACATAACTGAGGTTCAGGAAGAAACGACGGATATGATAGAAGACAAATGGAGTGGATGCAATCGGAACTGGGGCTACCAAAGAGCCGGCCGCGGTGGCCGAGGGGACTGAGGCGCTCCAGTCACGGTCCACACGGCCACTACGGTCGGGGGTTCGAATCACCCCTCGGGCATGGATATTTGTGCCGTCCTTAGGATTAGCTAGTTCATAAGTAGTTTGTAAGTTTAGGGACTGATAACCCCGTAGTTAAGTCCCATAATCTATACAAACATTTGAACATTTTGCTACCAAAGAATCCGGTGCAAAGGCATTGAATAGGATTCCGGTGGGACTCAGTGGGCAACGACGCCAGATTTGTAATTGGGAGCTGACGTAGAGCGTCATTACTCTAATCGGCACATATGTTAGTCCCACCCCACTACGTTCCCGCGGGAGAGCTAGGGCGCTGTATTGCACTTTGAATATCAGTCATGAGCTGACGTATGAGCGTAATGCAGCCAATATTCGCCGTGCCAGGAGAGTTGGGATCGGTAGCACTTGAGTCACATGGGGTATGCGGGAGGCATGTTAGATGTTCACATATTGTGTACGTTGAACAATGCCGAGGTATCGTAGCCGGTGATCCGCCAGACTTCCTCTGATTCTCTGTAGCAATCGCCTACCGTTTAAAGCTCCTAAGCGGCGGAGATTGGCTGAAAAATCAACGCCAAGTCATATGGCGGTAGTGGCTACACTTGGAAAATACTTCGGGTCGAACAAACATATATACACCAAAATCGTATGAGAGATAATGTAAAGATCCCTTATTGCACTAGTGATACTCCCGCATCTGCAAAACTCTGCAGTCGTCCGTTAGAGGCCTCTGCGTGTGCCATGCTGCATTGCACTTGACCTGTCGGTTCGCCAGTAAGGACGGTTCAGTGTGCCTCCGAAGTTGCGTTTTGTATTGTTATTTGTGTGGTGAAGCGTCAGATGGGGCGGCGATTGCTAATCAATCCTGCTAATGTATTGCGATTAGTTGAGATGAAGTTACGAAGATGGTATTAGTGTAGAAGATGAATCATTTGCAAGCTTTCTCGTATCTGTTATGGTACAGAAATATGAGCATAAGTTAGATACTGTTGTTACAAACTCATAATAATGATAATAGGGATGATAATGACGAACAACTGCAAGCGGTAGTGCTACGGGAAGTGCGGGAAGAGGCGATGGAAGCAGTGGCAGTGAATACCAACAGTCTTTTGGGAACAAAGTTAAAGTTGCAACTATCATCACGCTTTTGATGACAATTTGCTAGAGAACATGTACGGTGATTATTACATAAGTTATAATTAAGATATCTGCATTACGTATGGCGTCTACAATTACATCTACAGTGCTATTTAGAGCATGGTTGCAGAGCTTTTCAGAAAAACGACACCCCACCAGCACACAGAGGTATAGAGATCCTGTAACCAAACGTTCATACAGATATGTTTGTTCGAGCCCATGTACTTTCCTTGTTGGAGGAGCGTTGCTATTCTCTGGTAGGCCCTTTTCGATGAGCAAGACCTTGAATTTTGAGACGTTGAGCGAGCTGACTGATGTCTCTCCATTGGTTGGCACCCACGTCAGGGCTGTCCGTACATCGTTCTCAGTGCGTATGTAAAGGACGAGGTCATCAGCATAGGCAGAATCAGTTCCCCTGCAAACTCATACCTTCTAAACGTTGGCGTAGTCCGTGGAGCAATGGCTCTAAAGCAAAGGCGTGTAAATGACTTGAACTTGGGCAGCCTTGTCGAACGGATCGTGTTATAACCAAGGGGGGCGTGACGCAACCGTTGTATATGATTCTGGAGGTCGCGTCGGTCAGAAGGCGCTTAACTATTGCGACAATGCCGCCAGGGAAACCCATGTCTGCAAATAGGAGTGATCAACACGGTCGAAGGCCTGGCTAAAGTCAAGTGAAGCCAGGGCACCAGGAAGACGTTGGTAGCGGGCAAGTGCTATCATGTCCCGATAACGGCAAAGAGCCGATGGATGTTGTTGTCACCTCATAAGGATGTTTCGTCGCAGGATGTGACGTACAGTGCAACTTTCTCGAGTCTCGACACCAGCAACCGTATAAATATTTTCATATCGCTGTTATGCAGCGTTATAGGTCGATAATTTTGAATTCTTGATGACCCATTCGGTTTGTGTACTGGAATAATTATGCCTTCAAGAAAGGGTTTAGGGACCGCAGTATCCGGGAACATTAGTTTTTGAGCTATCGTTGTCCATGAAGGTGTTAACAAATAGTCAAAACGTTTATAAAATTTATCGGTGATACCGCCAGAGCCAGGAAAGCTATTGTTATGTCCCAGTTTAATTGCATCTAGTACTTCATTCGTGATCCCGTCTTCTCGTGCTACCTCTACTGAGAGAGTACTTGGAGCAGTGGCGTAGCTATCATAGGGCTAGGCGGGGCAGTGCCCCGGGGCCCTCGAGCTCTAGGGGACCCTCGGCCTACGTGAGCGACGTTCGGAAAAAGTTACAGTAGATCCACGATTTTTTTTAAATTCTCCCACACTATCCTCCATCATCTCCCGGTCCCCTCAAAACCAAATTTCCCATAGTAGGGTGGCGGAACACAGCTTCTAATGGGGCGTCACGACGCCACTCAGCAGCGCTGCTGCCCGGCCAAGCCGCCAGTCGCTGTGTACGACAATTTAGTCTTCGTAGCAGCAGAAGTAGCGGCAGCATCAAAGCTGCTCACAGCAACGGCTGAGCCTTCCAAGTGTTGCGGCGTGTTGCTCGGCACAGTGTGAATGATCGCGAACCTCAAATACTGAATAAATATTTTAACTGTACTGTACTTCTTATTGGCAAACAGAAGTGTACAGTGCGATTATCGAAATAATCGGTTTTCCGAACATCCATGTCCCCCAATTACTTCGCAAAATCGACTTTCTACTGTATATAGTATTTTAGTTGAATGAAGAACTTAGACTTTTAACTTTTTGAACCCTGACCAACATACCTCAAACGCACGAAGTGAAATCCAAAAATTATTCCCACCTAAGAATATAAACGTAACAAGGTCTATTGATTGTCCGCTAAGATGTGCACCCTGCCACCGTTAGTATGTTGTCGTTGAAGTCGGAGTTCCCATGGCTGCCAATCTTTGCGAAATAACAGTGAATGGGGCAGAATTACTAGCAGTGTGTTTGACAATACACAGTGTGACCACATTTGCATATGAAGTTTCTAAGTGTATTATTGCAGAAAGGTAGTATTATGGTAACTCAACCGTTCAATAGTGAATTCCCCCAAGGGAGCGCTCCTTTATCACAGATCCCAATAAAGTGCTTAACCAATTGCACCCTGACCTTCGTGCCAGAAGAAGAGAAAATATTGTTACTTTGTCACAATAATAGTGAATTGTGCATTTTATACGCTGCACTCTACCCTAGGGTGACCAGACGTCCCGTATTTTCCAGGATTATCCCTTATTTAGTCTTAGTGTCCCGTTGTCCCGACTAAGTAAATACGGGACGTATATTGTCCCGAATTTTACTAACCGTCCCATATATTTTCAATTAAATTTTTTAAGTAATGTTAGCGTAACCATACCGATAACAAATATAGTAATTATCAAGCAATGAAAGAAATAAGCTTCAACTCAAAGGGATTGAGGCATGATTTTGGACGTAATTCTTTCATAAGTTTCTAATATTTCCGTCTTTGGGGAGATTTTTTATTTTAAATGCAAAAAAGCATAAGTTGCCCAAAATCGCTATATCAATTTTAAAGCATTTTTGGGCAACCTATGATTTTTTTTATTTTATTTTATTTTTTCACATGACATGTGCAAGTCTTCCAACTATATAAATTCATTTTAAATGTGTTTATTTCCGTCAACAGTTGCAATATAATTGTTTAATAACATGTTTCGATCACTTGTATCATCTTCAGATCTTATAGTTGCGTCCGCAACTCGTCTGGTTGAGTACTAATTCAGTGTTAATGAATTCATTCCAAGAAGACAGCTTGGTAAAAGAGTCTGGTGTTTGCGTTAATGCTGCAGGTAAAGGCAACATTTGTGTTGCTTTTTTTTTATTTTGGAAATCTGGTCACCCTACTCTACCCATCTGTGACGATAATAGGCGAAGATGTCGACTTTACTTTTACTTTTTCTTGGCCAGACACTAAGGTATACTTCATGAAGCCTGGGCCGCGGCGGAGTGCACTGAGCCACTGAGGCTCTATGCTACGATGCGCAAGGCTGTCCCCGTCGGGGGTTCGAATCCCCCCTGGGGCATGGCTGTTTGTGTCGTCTTTAGTATAAGGAAGTTCATAAGAAGTTTGTAAGTTTAGGGACTGATGACCCCGCAGTTAAGTCTCTTAAGCTTGACAAACATTTGAATGTTTCATGAAGCCTGGTATTGTACTGCTCAATCCAAAGTATATTATTGGAAAGATTTTTGTTCCACTCTTTGGAAACAGCATTCGTAATGTAAATTTGTATATAAACAACAGTCTAAAGTGCAAAATTTTTTTAATTTTTTTTCGACTAGTTTCGGTTTTATTTAAACCATCTTCAGTAAATTAAGCTCCACAACACCAATGGAGCTTAATTTACTGAAGATGGTTTAAATAAAACCGAAACTAGTCGAAAAAATAAAAAACAAAATTTCACTCTAGACTGTTGTTTATATACAAATTCAATCCAAAGTGTTTCATCAAACAAAATCCGGCAAAGTCCTTTCCTGAAATCCTCCTACAAGAATATTTCCCATATTTTCCTTCTTTGACTGAGCTATCAACGAAATAAGGCTGACCGACATGGAGCAATGAGCTAACAGCGCAATCGTTTGGCGAGAGTGAGTTGTCAGCGCTGACAACAGTCCGCCTGCCACCGCGGCCGCGCCAGTTCTTACTTCACTGTTCCCGGTTCGCTTCGTGGCAGGTGGCCATGTTTTCGTGTTTGACTAATACTTCTTCTTTGTTTATTTTTTACTAGCTTCTGCCTGCGACTTCATTCACCTAATTTTGGAGCAACTTCGGAAACTATCCCGTGGGGTCGTTTTATCTGTATGTCCTACCGAGGTCCAACTCTATCCCTCTGAAAAATTTCATGCAAATCCACCCAGTAATTTTAGAGTGAAGGTATAACAAACAGTCAGAATTATAATTATATTAGAGAGTACGATTACCTAATTATTATCTGCTGCGTAACACACAATAATTTGCTTAGTAGTATTTAGGTTTTTTGTCTTCCAGGGGGCGGTAAGGAGCTGGTGATGAAGTAGTTTTACATCTGTATAGTTTTAGTTTAAAGAGGGCCCCAATGTCATTTTTGCCCCGGGGCCCTTGGTGACATAGCTACGCCACTGACTTGGAGAAAGTTGTGCGACTTCTGAAATCAGTTCTGAAGACTGCGGCACAGCTTCATATAGTCTTGTGAAAAGGGTGTGAAACACTTGACTGATGGCGTGTTGGGTATCGTGCCGGTGACCTACCTTCCGCATCAGTGAGGACGTGCATCAGAGCACGATGTCGTCTTTGTCTTTCCTGGAGGAGATGGTACATTGACTTACGTTCTTTGCCTATTCGATTATTTGTACGGTGTCAGACTACAGTCCCTTCCAGGGGGGTTGGAACAGTTGCCCAGAGTGACATTTTCCCGGAGACCGGGTCTTCTGCCGGGCTAACCGGCTTTCCACAGGTACAGGCGCACTAACATGTCCAGCAGTTCAGCACAGCCGCTCCAGCGTGCTGGCTGGCGCTCACAGCGCTCCGTTTGAGCAACGGTATATCGCTTCGAGGTGGCTCACTAACGCGTTTCGTGGCAAATTTATTTTCAAGACTGTTGTAGTAATTTTGATCACGCACAGACAGGGGAGCAGCCAGGTACACTCTTTGACAAAAAACCTGGCCGCCGGCCGGCCGCCGCTGAGCCTAAGTCCGAGCCGATCGCGACATGGGACAATAAAAGTGGCCGCGCTGATTGCAGCTATCTGCACAATCTGGCAACACTGCAGACTGCGGGAGTTCATACAGTACTTCTTATGTGCAGTTAGAAGATAACTAGGTCAGCTACCTCCGTGGTCTTGCGGTAAAGTGCGCGACTTGCATGTTCAGTATTAACGATCGAAACCGACTGTCGACAAAAATTTTAAATTCATGTCACTCGTGCACGCTGATGCCACATGTGTAAGGGGAGCATATGTGTAACATTTCATTTTTTGGTACACTGGTAATAACATTTCGGCCCAATAACTTCGCCACCTCTGGCCGCAGAACTTGGCAGAGCTCTCCGCGGCCCTCGCCGGCAGCAGCGGTGGCGGCGCTACACAGCGCTGCCTCGCCCTCTGCCCACAGCGCCTGCCGCCGCTCATCGCCCTGGATGCGTAAATGCTGTAGTGTTGCTGAGTGGTGATCCATAAAAAAAAAAGGTTGCGATTCGTATTTCACACAGGATATAACGAAGCAGACCACCTATTTTGAATGATGAGCGTATAATACATTAGAGAGGCAAAAAATTGTAATTGTCCAATCCAATGGCACTCTACGATGGTTAACACTTATTTGTGGTTTAAATCTCGATCCTTTTCCTTTCAGAAAAGCCTTTCATGTAATTTGTTATTGTCATCAGTTCATATGTTTTCATCAAGACACAATATGTAACTCACTGAAATGTTTTAGTGTCGTCCTTACGGTAAATGTATGAGATAATTATGTGAATACGTTTCAGTGCACGTTCTAGAGCAACACAGGCACATTGCAAGGTTCGTGTCTTCACGTCTCATTTCTACAGGAGATATTTCGCTTCAATGGAGGTGAATTCGAATTTCTTCGAAGGCGTTTGTATGGTGAAGCAAAGAAGACATCTAATACCATTTCCATAATTTGAAGTCGGCCTTTCTGAAAGACTTATTGTATAAAGCTTTTCTTATGATTCCGATAAAGAGTTTCTTCTTGCAATCTGCAGCGTATAAAGTAAAATAAAACGAAACTCCATCCCCAAACGCAATTTCTCCAACCAGGATTAGAACTGCCGCCTCACACCAGGCTTGCATCAGAAGACACAAGCAGAACCACACAGCCAAACACACACTGCCGCATATTGTCCTCAGTCTCTCCCATACTCAATGCTGAGCCTCTAAGGCATCGCGAAAGATAACCTGAAAGTCACCTACACAAATAACTACATTCCTTGAGTGCAAAAGTTAAATTTCTGTCTCTCATTTGACGTGGGCATTACACATCATGAGTCATGAAAGTAGAAGAGGAATATCAAGTGAACTTAGCGAGACAATTCAGTACCACTTGCGGAACTAACTGCACTATCACAGTGTTGCCAAATATCAGCAACGATGTTGCCAGTTCTTAGCTGTACTAGGAAGACCTGTGTAGCGATAAGCGACGCGAAATCGCGTACGTCTCATGCGGGCTTCTAGAGGGGAGTCGCGCATTTCGGTTAATATGCGGCGCTCTCTCCCGATAGTTTCCGTCGTCACATTTAGGATGCAGATATTAAATTCGTCCAATGACGCCGAAACTAGCATTTAAATTTTTTGAAGCTTTACTGCATTATGATATTTCAGCAAATTACTAGAGAAGTTAAAAATACTGATATTTTGATTGCAACTAACGGCAGATCAAAGACTGAGATATATAAACTTCCATCACGATTTCAGTTTCACCCCCCTCCCCCCAAAAAGACTAAAACAATTACTTTTTTAGATATCTACAAAAGCTATTTTTATGAGTTACTGGAAATGAACGTTGCATCATCCGTCACTAAACAGTAAGGTATCAAACACTTCGCATCTTGAAAGCGACAGCCCACAATATTCTCAATCCTACTAGCATCTGGCCTCAACTGGCTTTTAGCCATGCATTGAGAAGAAATGCTGATGAATTGATAACTTACCCTCATCAACTTTCAGTGAGAGGTTTTTGTAACAAAACGAAAAGTAATGCTAACCATCTTTTTCTCCAATGATACTAGGCACTGTTGTCCGAAGATGGACTGTATCTATGTTGAGTCTTGTCAAACGCGTCTAAACGAATTTAGTCCTCCTGAAGCTGTAACAAAACAGAGAATCTGGGTGGTTGTGCATATTCGTAAGTTTTCTTACTTTGCCGTAATACTTGATGCGAAGATGAGCAAAATACGAATGCATCATCTATCGGTTTCTTCGATTCTTTGGGCAGTATTCTTTGGTTTGTACTCCTTCACTTCGTCGGCGATCTACTGGTTTTATTGAAAATACAGTAATCAAAATTACGCGTCTGTTTGTCCCACATTTTAATATCCTTGGTTTTTATTCTGAATGACAGTGATGATTTCTGTTGGACTGGTTCCATATATCTGAGCCTAATTAATGAAATTTTATTCCCATGACAGATGAAAGCAATTAGAACCTTGTGTCTCTATAATTGTCATATGAAAAAAAATTAACACCTGAAGATGGGTCTTTAAAAACTTGAAAACGGTCGTGGACCTGTAAAGCAACGTTCTTAATAAAAAAAATAAAAAAAAAAAAAAACAGCTGACGCGGCGTCAGAATTTATTATTTACTTTATGGGATGATTGAAGTGATTTCCAAACAAGTTGTTCTATCTATATTTAAAATTTTACCATCATTTTAGAACAATTGATAAATTCATTTAAGAAAATGTTCTTTCGTTTTGTTTGTGATGTCACTTGATATTCTTGAAGTAGGTGGCTACAACATCTGCTACGAGGTTTCCAGGAGACAGTTGGCACGGATAACTTTGTTTGACAGTAAGCGGATAAATTTAAGACGTAACGATACGAAATGATGAGATCCAGCTTTTGCAACAAAACGGACCCCATTTCTAAATTGGCTAGGTTTTCAGAAAGTGACTATTATACAGCTAGACATTACTGCTATAAGTCCTACCTCATTTATTTACTCACAGCTGAGGCAGATTGCTCGCAACGTGAAAGAGAGTAGGAGTAGTTAATGTATGAAACGACCTTCTTGAACACAAATTCAGTTAACTACGACAATGAGCATATTATGATGTTAATTTTACAAAATATTTAATGTAGGTGACAAGAAAAAGTCAACTGACTGCAGAATTACATATCAGACACACAGCTACATGATGCCGAAGTTGCGAAACAATAGGCCATACTATGACGTTGGAAAATCTGGATTACATTGATGGCCTGATGAACGAGTTTTTGTAGCTGGCGTCCTGCATGTTAGGATCGTGATCCGTAATTCCACTCAGGTTCGAGATACTGTGCTCTCCAAATTGCAAAATTGCAAATATGTCACGTGGCCAGCTAAAAAAAAAAAAAAAAAAAAAAAAAAAAAAAAAAAAAAAAAAAAAAAAAAAAAAAAAAATCAATGAATACCTCATTGAGTGTATTACCTTTTTGGTTCTCGGTTTATGCTTGATTCATATGCAGGACTTATAGTTATGTTTACTGTACTCCATTAACTAACAATAAGACTCACAATTTGTCGCAGAAAAGTCTTACTAAATACTCAGATTTTGTCCAGTTTCCTTCGAGTTTGCTTCCTGTTAAATAAAATGTCCGCAGGTAAATATGGAAATTACAAGCGACCTGTTATTGACAGAACATCTTGATACGTTAAATAGCGTTTCATTTGAATCTTTTGAGCACGTTCCTTGATGAGGTGCTGTCTCTGTTGACTGTCTCGTTGATTTCATACAATGTTACGTTGTCTCATGGCCGGATGCGATGCAGACATAGTTTTAATTGCAGTGTGTTCATTACAGCGCGATGATAGGTTTCAAAGTACAAACTTAATGGTGACTTTTAGGTGCCAGATATCTCACGTCGATCGGTGTCGTCGCAGATAGCAGACGACATTAATTTACTAACCACTGCAATGTTCAATGCAATTTTGTGAATTTCATTTATTTCTTATGTTACAGTCAAAACGCGTAAGTTCCAAGAGGTCTACCGAACATCTGTTAGGCTCCGTTTGATGGCTTCCTCTGTTCAGTACGAAAACTATCCCTCCAGCAGGCGCGCTCCGCCTTCTCCGTTTCCAGACGCGCGAGCATTTCTCGCTCGTTGTGCCGCATTTACCAAAACGACCGTGGCTGCCCCCACCGCGTCATACCTCTTATCGACTTCAGAAAGTTAATGAAATAAATTACCCTTCAAGTTGGTGGCCACTAAACGCTACTGTTAGCATTACTCATGATGCAAGAAAACTTTGTGTTCCAGTGTTACTATGATGTCTGACATAGCTCTTAAAAATTCGAAAATTTATTGGAACTATCCTTAACGCCGTAGCAATTATTGAGTGGACAACGTCTTAGTCTATTTTAAAACCACGTTTATATGCATTTTCCATTTGAATGATTATTTTACACTTTTCAAATTTTTTGTGTGTGAAATTTTTCATTCTATTTCAAACGTTTTTATGAGAATACAACAGAGACATTCGATACATTTGTTATATTTCTATTTCACCTAACCCCTCTTATGTATTAGTCACGAAAAAATCGTGAAGGTAAAAAAGATAGGGCGATATGAACTCACACTAAGTCTTACCAGAAATAGTTTTAACGGCTAACCATTCACAACTGGAAGAGAAACAGGCGGAAACAGCAGTTGTATAAAAAGTGCCCTCCACCACACACCAATTAAGGAATGAAGCAGTGTCATCCAGTTCTAAGTTAAGTTGAAAGTTCAAGGTCTCTTGTTCAGAGGGAAGTTGGTTTGAAATGAACTGCAAAATTTGTACCAACACACGGGAACATGAACAAAGTAAGCTCTATTGCACACGAGACACGAATGAAAGAAGGAAGGTTACGATTTAACGTCCCCTCGACAAGGGGTCATTAGAGCGAAGCAGAAGTTCGGATTGTCATGATAAGGATGTGGAAGGAAATCGGCCGTACCATGCCGCAGGGACCATTCCGGCATTTGCCTAGACTGATTTAGGAAAATCATAGAAAACTCAAACCCAAATGGCCGAATGCCAGTTCGATGCGCCGTGCAGCCGAATATGTGTCCCGTGTGTTACCACTGCACTAACTCGCTCCGTAGCAAAAACGAATGCGAGTAAATATTGCATTATCACGCGGTTCTGAGTTACGTTAATTAAGTTTCTGGCCTATCGTTAGTATAAAATCAATTGTAAAATTTGTAACAAAAACACAATAGACAATAAAGCAACCTAATAAACACGTGTTACAACGATTAAAATTGATCGATGAATTGTGCCTTGGTTTAAAACAACATTAGGGAAAGCAATTGCACTGTTGCTTGTTAAAAGATAGTAAATAAAAGTATTGACGTATCTCTTATTCATTGATTTTGAACAGATACCGTAGAATGCGTAAGGCTGTAATTTTATCGCTATTATAAAAATTAAATGGACTGAGTACAAAATTTGTAAATAAATTTGATTCAAATTATCATTATGAATAACGCTAATAAATGAGCAATCCGTGAATGTCCTCTGCCTACGTATCGGTTTCAAATTAAGGGTGTTAAAAGAAGTGTTCCAGATTTTCAGAGGAACTTTTACGGATCAAACAAGACAATAATGACCGTTATACATTAGCTCTAACTCACTTATATTAATGGATATGAGAACTTGTTGTTCTTCAATATTGTGAAACATATTGAACAAACAAATGTAACGGTAATACAAAATAAAATTCAGAGATCAACTTGAAATAAAAATTAATGGTACTAACAATAATAAAGCACAGCAGTTCAACCACTTCACGAGGAGAATTATAGGGAACATATGTGGGTAATAATATTAAGGAGAAGAACAGCAAGAGCAAACTGTTTACGGTTACGAACAATATTCGTACTGCCCATGGACGACACACCTGAAATAACCAAACGGTTTGGTTTATAAGATAATTTAACTTTTGTCGGTTGCAATTACTTTACAAATAATAGATCGAATGAATGGAGTAATTTGAAGGGAAACGAATTATTACAATTACTTTGAATCACCTGCAAAGATATAAATATTTAAGACAAAAAGTACTTCTGAAGCAACATTAAACACTAACATTATAATTCACCTAAACAGGGGCATCACTATACGAAGAAAACAAATTATTTTTGGGAAAGGGTATGCGGATGTAATAGAAGTCACCATATTCTGCAGCAAAAGCCGTCTGGTCAATTTTATGATTGTCGGTAAAAACTGGCGTAATAGTTGCTCTAGGACGGTACCCGCCAGATGCTCATTTTTGTGATATTCCTGAAATGTGAGCCGCGTATGACAAGATTGAACGTATATACGACCTATTTGGGACAAAAATGCATAGGAAATTTGGAGAAGGTAGTCATTTCACACTTTATCCGTTTCGTTAAAAGAAATTCTCCCCGGAAGTTGATGAGGGTAAGTCATCTGTTCATCAGCATTTTCAATGATGTTGTCGGACTGAAGCCTTACTTAGAATGGGCTTTGTCAGCGCAGCATGGATAAAAGCCAGTTGAAGCAGGCTGTTTGTAGGAATGAAGATATTGTGGGATGGCTAAGAAATTCTTCCTATAGCTTAGCAGTATTGGTTACGATACTAGGCAACTCTGATCGTTCCCTTAGTTTCAGAATTCGAGGTATTTTCCAATATTCATGAGCATATGAGATTAGTCATTGCATTTAAATGACTCTGTTATCCTGAATTAAATATTGGACCGCAGAAAGGTCTACCCCTGCTTAAATTGCAAACAGTTTTGTGTTTTATGTCGGGATTGTGTGTATTAACTGCCAACAAATGTCAGATAACTGAACGAGTAATCTAATTTTAGCTTGGTGGCGCCATTCTCGTTTTCTGACCTACAGCAAGCATAGTTGATTAGTGAGGTATCGTTGTACTAGTGATGTGTGTGGCTTCACGTCTATTTTTCTCAAATGTTCAAATGTTTGTATAGTCTATGGGACTTAACTAGGGGTCATCAGTCCCTAAACTTACAAACTACATATGAACTACTTACTAACTAGGACGGCACAAATATCCATGCCCGAGGGGGGATTCGAACCCCCGACCGTAGTGGCCGTGCAGACCGTGACTGGAGCGCCTTAGTCTCCTCGGCCACCGCGGCCGGCTCTATTTTTCTCCTCTGAAAAATGTCCTAAATGGTATTCAGCAACGAAATACCGAAACTCAATGCAGTGTGTCAACCAAGACATCGGCATTTTCTATTGTTATTGTAGTCTTTATCATTCTGCTGTAACGCCGTAAACATCATTGATTACTATCATTATTATCATCATTATTATCATTAATTCAGTTACAAAAGCGTTCTTTCCCATGTGGCCAAGAGACCAGAAAGAATGTGAGGTTTGACGAAAAATAGTACCATAGGAGGAAGTAAGTAAAACGTTTGTAACAATTTCTGTTAATTTAACATCGAGACCACATATACTACGCAACAACACATGCAAGTCATAGGTTGCAACGTTCGAAAAATCCATCAGACACATGGGTTCGGATTCTCATCATCATTTGTTGGCCCAACAAGGCTATAACACTACGAAATAAAAAGCTGCTTAGTAGCTTAGATTATAGATTATATGTATATGTTTGCAGAGGAAAAACCTCAGAATTGCACATTTCCCACATATACAGTTTAGTTTCTGTGGTCATGGCCGTAATTTTAAATATCCAGTCTTCTGAATACTCAAATGAAATAATTACTGTGTTGCACAAATAGTTAACTATGTTTCTTCTGGCTTTCAAGCAAACCAACACATATATGTATTCACGTAGAAGACATGAAATATTACTTGCACAGACGTAAGGCTGCATTTTGAAACGCAGTCGCTTTCTAGTTGCAAAGTTTTTCGAGACGGATGGGGCATCATTGATTTCCAGTAACTTTTCATAAAAAATTAGCTTTTGACGAAATGTAACAAAGCAATTGTTTTAGTCTTTTTTTTGGGGGGGGGGGGGAATGAAACTGTAATCGTGATGCATGTTTACGTATCTCATTCTTTGATCTGCCGTTATTTGCAATCAAAATATCAGTATTTTTAACTTCTCTAGTAATTTGCTGAAATATCATAATGCAGTAAAGCTTCAAAAAATTTAAACGCTAGTTTCGGCGTCATTGGACGAATTTAATATCTGTATCCTAAATGTGACGACGGAAACTATCAGGAGAGAGCGCCGCATATTAACCGAAATGCGCGACTCCCCTCTAGAAGCCCGCATGAGACGTACGCGATTTCGCGTCGCTTATCGCTACACAGGTCTTCCTAGTACAGCTAAGAACTGGCAACATCGTTGCTGATATTTGGCAACACTGTGATAGTGCAGTTAGTTCCGCAAGTGGTACTGAATTGTCTCGCTAAGTTCACTTGACATTCCTCTTCTACTTTCATGACTCATGATGTGTAATGCCCACGTCAAATGAGAGACAGAAATTTAACTTTTGCACTCAAGGAATGTAGTTATTTGTGTAGGTGACTTTCAGGTTACCTTTCGCGATGCCTTAGAGGCTCAGCATTGAGTATGTGAGAGACTGAGGACAATATGCGGCAGTGTGTGTTTGGCTGTGTGGTTCTGCTTGTGTCTTCTGATGCAAGCCTGGTGTGAGGCGGCAGTTCTAATCCTGGTTGGAGAAATTGCGTTTGGGGATGGAGTTTCGTTTTATTTTACTTTATACGCTGCAGATTGCAAGAAGAAACTCTTTATCGGAATCATAAGAAAAGCTTTATACAATAAGTCTTTCAGAAAGGCCGACTTCAAATTATGGAAATGGTATTAGATGTCTTCTTTGCTTCACCATACAAACGCCTTCGAAGAAATTCGAATTCACCTCCATTGATGCGAAATATCTCCTGTAGAAATGAGACGTGAAGACACGAACCTTGCAATGTGCCTGTGTTGCTCTAGAATTTGCACTGAAACGTATTCACATAATTTAGCTCATACATTTACCGTAAGGACGACACTAAAACATTTCAGTGAGTTACATATTGTGTCTTGATGAAAACATATGAACTGATGACAATAACAAATTACATGAAAGGCTTTTCTGAAAGGAAAAGGATCGAGATTTAAACCACAAATAAGTGTTAACCATCGTAGAGTGCCATTGGATTGGACAATTACAATTTTTTGCCTCTCTAATGTATTATACGCTCATCATTCAAAATAGGTGGTCTGCTTCGTTATATCCTGTGTGAAATACGAATCGCAACCTTTTTTTTTATGGATCACCACTCAGCAACACTACAGCATTTACGCATCCAGGGCGATGAGCGGCGGCAGGCGCTGTGGGCAGAGGGCGAGGCAGCGCTGTGTAGCGCCGCCACCGCTGCTGCCGGCGAGGGCCGCGGAGAGCTCTGCCAAGTTCTGCGGCCAGAGGTGGCGAAGTTATTGGGCCGAAATGTTATTACCAGTGTACCAAAAAATGAAATGTTACACATATGCTCCCCTTACACATGTGGCATCAGCGTGCACGAGTGACATGAATTTAAAATTTTTGTCGACAGTCGGTTTCGATCGTTAATACTGAACATGCAAGTCGCGCACTTTACCGCAAGACCACGGAGGTAGCTGACCTAGTTATCTTCTAACTGCACATAAGAAGTACTGTATGAACTCCCGCAGTCTGCAGTGTTGCCAGATTGTGCAGATAGCTGGACGTAGAGCGAATCAGCGCGGCCACGTTTATTGTCCCATGTCGCGATCGGCTCGGACTTAGGCTCAGCGGCGGCCGGCCGGCGGCCAGGTTTTTTGTCAAAGAGTGTACGTAACATCGTATTTCTTACGACTGTTACAGACTTAGGAAAACTGCCGTTTTAGTACGAAATTTAAAGTGATAAATTTATATTTCATTGTAATTTTATTTAAATATGAATCTTAAAAACACACAGAATATCAATTCATATTGTTTTCCTTTTCACTAAAGGATCAATGTCTGATACCACTATTCCAGAATGCTAATTCGAAGACAAGCTCTTAAGTTGAAATCTGCCAGTGAGCTTCTATACTTTGCGTAAAAAGAGCAGCATGTACATGCAAATCTAAAAACCAAATAATCGTAGCTGCAAATTTACATAGTAAATGCTCAACGTACTGTTGAATGAATATAACTAAAAAATAAAAATAAAAATTTAGGGTGTTGGAATCAAGTAGAATTGGATTTGATTGACTCAGTTAGCCCAATATTAACCAGTTTTGAGATGGTAAGTCTCTTAGGGACATTTGTTTTGTGGGAAGTGATATATCAGAAAGGTTTGCTTCGTAAAGTCGGCTACATCTGAAGTGGGTCCCCATATTAAAGGAATTTATTTTGAACTGAATATTTTGATGTACACTGGGAATTTGGTAATAGGTGGAGTCGGTGTAGGGCTTTTATTTTAATTTTTCCTGCCTCTGCATTAGTTAAAAAGATAGTTAAAGGGGAATATCTTCGTTTAAAGTTACTACACCTGACATTACAACAACACGGGATGTAAAGTTGTTTGATTTTGTAAGTTAAATACAACACAATAAGCCAACAGGCGTGGCACAAAAAATTGAATCGTCTTATTTAATTTTTTCTACTTTATATTAATTATATTAATATATATGATTTTCTGTGTCAAAATAGTTGCTATTGACAAAAGGAGTTCGATTACTCATATTCAACAAACTGAAATACACGAAAAATAACTACTCTTATATACAATAATCTCCATTGAAATGATAGACTGACATAAAAAACACATAGGTACGCCAAGTAAAGAGATCCTAGTAGTGTGTAGACTGACAGGATCTTTGAAACAGAAAACAATCTTACAATCGCGTACTTGAAATCTCAGTTGATCTGTAAAGAAAGATAGAGAGTAAATAATTTTATTAACAGTTGGAGCTACAGAGAATTTAGTGTGTGTGGGATTTTCATTACACAGATGGAGTTTCACTTATTCAGAAAAGATTGTAGCGGTAGTTTCAGCATAAATATAGCAAGTATCTGTGAATACTGTATACTTTGACGAGTTGAGTGATATTCTTGTAACTGAATTTCAGTAGCTACACCAAATAAAGTGTAGTAGAAACTATAGTTAATGCTCAGGTGAAAATAATAGAAAAAGGGAAACTGATTAGCTTATATTTTGGTAATCCAAGGGTATTTGCCCTGTTTTATTTACGATTTTTTGTGTAGTATAATTATATTTGTAGTTGTACGTCTGGAGGTTTATGTGTAAACTAGAAGAGGTTGGTAGTCCTGGAGTTAACCACTTGTGTTGCTGGAAACTAGAGACTGACGATACTTATGGGGGATAGTTGTGTGTAAGGCAGCATCGGCGAGGGGAAAGATGATTCATGTCGCATCTCAGGTGTGAGGCAACCACAGGTCTATATCGTCGGCGGGTTATCCCTTTCACACCCAAGGTTGTAGGTGACGTGACATCAATGTAGAGAAGGGCGTTTAAGATTCAAAATACATACAGTAATTCATTACAAAACAGAAAATAAATTTATTTAAAAAAAATTTTTTTTACCCACACAGTTGTCTGTTTTGGATCTTCATTACAAATTTTATGACCTACACCACCTTACAGTAGGGTGCCTACGAAATGAATGACATAATAACATCATAAGATCATATAAATCAACTGGCTGTCATATATGATAGCTTCACATGTCAAAACAAAGCCATCAACAAGTCTTTCTTGCCGCCATTGTAAATGTACTGGAAGTTTGTAAATGTACTGCTGGTATCACACCATGTGGAAACATGGAACTAAAAGACGTTTGCACGTTATCACAGTCCATCCACAGTTGTGTGATGCTGGGCCGAACTTCTTAGCGTCAATCATAAAGAAGTAAAGCGAGCAAAACTAGAACCGCACAATTGTGCGTTCGGGGCCTGAGAAGGTTACTCTGAATCAGTAGCAATGATTCTGCATTATTTCTCTTCCCAGTGTCCTTACCATTTATGCTCCCATAGTCTTGGTACTGTTATTAAAAGCCGACACCTGTACGTAACAAGAGCTTAGTTTTAGCACTAAAATTAGTAAATGAGGTCCGAGTGAACTACTGGTTACTCCCTGCTATAAAGCCTTGTTCCCTGGTCCAAACTGAGAACTGACTCGTTTCAAATTACTTCAATAACAGGAAGTTAATATTACAGTGGTCAATATACATAGCAGTTCACACGTTATTACACAGACATTAATAAGCAAGCCACCAGAATTGAAGTTATCTTAGAAAGGTGGCTAAGAAAACATTTATGGTGCAACGGAATTTAGATCTGTCAGGCACTTGAATGTGATTTGCAGAGTATCTACGTAGATGTCGATATGGAAAAAAAAAAAAAAAAAAAAAAAAAAAAAAAAAAAAAAAAAAAAAAAAAAAAAAAATTGCATTTGAACTAGTTCTCAGCACTTGTGAAGAACAGTATTAAATAAAAGAGGGAAGAGGCTCTAAAACTACAATTTATAAGCAACTTACGGATTATGCTGAACTTAAACTTGTTTATTCATATAGAAAAGAAGCAAAATGGGGAACCAATTTTGTTAACACAATAAAATGCATCTCTTACATCGATTAATGCAGACGGTGCCCAGCCTAAATTATACATGATTTAACGCTACTTGGGGGAGGGTTAACAAACAACACTCATTCTCTCAACACACGCAATGCCACAGCGAAACTCACCAAAAACAGCGTGCTGAGACGAGGCGGAAGCAGGTGTCGCTATCGTAGGCGAAATTCAGCAAGTCGGAGGTAGCACAAATCACAATATACAAAACACATTGAAGCTGGCTCTGGTCTGTCGTGCCTGTTTTGAGATGGTGCGTGTGTACAGCCAAGTTAAATTACATCTGAACAGAAAACGCGAGCAGACATGTTAACGGCGGTACACGGCTACGTTACATAAACGCACTCCACTGAAGGTGAAGTGGTTGAAACTCGGATTCATTATACAAAATCACGGTGTATTCTTAAGTTGCAGTCTTTCAGCAATCGATCTAGTTACTGGTTTTCTATAAGAAGTGGCGTGAACTCAGGCGACTAGCTGCAAACCCCAGAAGTCGGAACTCGGACCCACGTGGTTCCGAAACCCGATAAAATTGAATAATTTCAGATTCCGAAAAATAAAGAAAATTTAGTACAGCATGCAACTCATAGAAATGTTTAGAATTATATTAGGAAGCGAATGAAATACAGTACACGCGATGGGGGCGATTACAGAGACAGATGAGGTCCTGTCTCAGGAAAACCACAAAAAATGAAATAATTACAAAGTCGGAAAAATAAAAATAAAAATTACGGCATGCAAGCCATAGAAATGTTTAGAATTACATAAGGAAGCTATTGAAAGAGGTTGTACAAGGCTCAGAGAGAATTACTGACTAGACAGAGTGCGTTCTACAAGTCAGACAGGAAACAGCAAAATTAAAATAGGCGGCGAGAGAAGATGCGAAATATTAGTGGAAATCAGAAGGATAGCCGCATAGTTACTTGCCTGATGGGCAAACAAGAGTGGAAGCTGAAGATTTTGTTCTATTAACCAACCACATGGAAACATATCAATCACGGAAGGAAACAATGAGAAGATTTTTCAGTAACTGTACACAAATGAACATATTACCTATTAGAAATCGGGCCCCACAAAGCTAGAAAGTATTTACACAGAGTTCATACACCGCTACATGATCACAAAAAGTTTTAACATACCAACCCATTATCGAACTGCAACTAGAATCACACAGACCGCATTTATCTATTGGAAATTGCTGAATTGAAAAACGAGAACACATTTCCGCACACGATCGGAGAAAACATTCCAAAAAATGATTCTATGTTCACGAATGTAAGTGAAACGTGCTAGTCAATGAAACGCTACCATCTCCAGAAACAACCTTACCTCACCAGAAGCCCGGCATAGAATGATCCGCCGAGCGGCCACCGGGGATAGTGCGGGAAACCACCGGAAGCCGGAAACTCCCTGAAAACTGCAGTGGTGGGGATGGACAGTGAGATTCGCACTGAAGGGAAGGTTCGCTAACTAGCCTGCAACCAAAGGGCGTGGAAACTTCTGTGGTAGCATGAGCAGCTATCGATACTGAGGCAGAGAGGACGATGCAAAGCAAGCAATCACTCCACACATTCAAACAGCCATAGATTCTCACACACACTTGGAAGTACAACAACTGGACATTCTCACAGGGACAGTGGCGTAGCAGAGAAGCTGTACTCATGCCACATTAATTAATATAATAATAAATTATTAACATAACAAAATAAAAAAAAACTAGAAATATTAAGTAATATTTTAATACATGAAATAAAGATGCTATTGCTCAAGCCTTGAAAAGAGTGGCGTTAAAGTTTTAACAAAATGATAATCTAACGACATTAAATAAACTAAACTTTACAGAAACTATACAAAAATATATGGAAGACGACAGGCGGTCGTCTTTCCGTATGGTCATTAGTGTTGGCGTTATTACGTGTTAAATAGGAAAAGTTTAATTATAACCATCCGGTAGAATAGGAATGGATTTACGTCGACATAAGTCACAAAAAATGTTCAAATGTTTGTAGAGTCTATGGGACTTACCTACGGGGTCATCAGTCCCTAAACTTACAAACTACTTATGAACTACTTACAACTAAGGACGGCACAAATATCCATTCCCGAGGGGGGATTCGAACGCCCCGACCGTAGTGGCCGTGCAGACCGTGACTGGAGCGCCTCAGTCCCCTCGGCCACCGCAGCCGGCGACATAAGTCTGTTAAAATTATAGAGGAACTACACTTACATTGAAGGAGGTAGTACTAATGTCTTCTGCAGCAGACGCTGGTGTTCATTATTGAAGTTATACTGGTGTGTTGTGTACCTCGGGTCTGGTACCGCATTGTGGCGTGCCGAGCTCAGATGACGCTCGGCGGTGGAGACCGGCGGTTGTCGCCGGGGAGTTGCAGCTGGTAGCGGCGTGCGGATGGGCCGGCGCGGCGGCAGACAAAGTCATTAGGCCGGAGGCGGCGACAAAGGCCGTGCCGCCCTGCGCCTGCGGCTGGGCCTGCGGTCCGCGCGTAGCCGAGATTGCAGAGTTGCGCCGCCCCGCCGCGGGCGCCGCCGCCGCCGCCCAAGATCAACAGCGCGCTCCGCCGCCTGCCGCCGCCCACCGCCGCCCACCCGCGCCCCGGGCGCCCTCGGCGGCGGCTGCAACGCCGTCCCCGCACTTCTCATCGCTTAATACCACCTGACCGCACGCACGCGAGACATCCCTAACTCTCGAATGAGACTTTCACTCTGCAGCGGAGTGTGCGCTGATATGAAACTTCCTGGCAGATTGAAATTGTGTGCCGGAACCGGGACTCGAACCTGGGACCTTTGCTTTTCGCGGGCAAGCGCACTACCGACTGCGCTATCCTGACACGACTCACGATGCCGCATCACAACTCTACTTCCGCCAGTACCTCGCCTCCTACTTTCCAAACTTCAAAGAAGCTCTCCTGCAAACCATGCGAGACTAGCACTCTTGACTAGCACATACCTTAGGCTGTGGCTAAGCCATGCCTCCATCATATCCTTTCTTCCAGGAGTGCTAGTCTTGCATGGTTCGCAGGAGAGCTTCTGTGAAGTTTGGAAAGTAGGAGGCGAGGTACTGGCGGAAGTAAAGTCGTGAGCGGCACCGTGAGTCGTGTCGGGATAGCACAGTCGGTAGTGCGCTTGCCCGCAAAAGGCAAAGGTCCCAGGTTCGAGTCCCGGTTCTGGCACACAATTTTAATCTGCCAGGAAGTTTCATATCAGCGCACACTCCGCTGCAGAGTGAAAGTTTCATTCTGGAAACATCTCTTAGGCTGTGGCTAAGCCATGTCTCCACCATATCCTTTCTTCCAGGAGTGCTAGTCTTGCATGGTTCGCAGGAGAGCTTCTGTGAAGTTTGGAAAGTAGGAGGCGAGGTATTGGCGGAGGTAGAGTTGTGAGGCGGCATCGTGAGTCGTGTCGGGATAGCACAGTCAGTAGTTCGCCCGCGAAAGGCAAAGGTCCCAGGTTCGAGTCCCGGTTCCAGCACACAATTTTAATCTGCCAGGAAGTTTCATATCAGCGCACACTCCGCTGCAGAGTGAAAGTTTCATTATGGAAACATCCCTTAGGCTGTGACTAAGCCATGTCTCCACCATGTCCTTTCTTCCAGGAGTGCTAATCTTGCATGGTTCGCAGGAGAGCTTCTGCGAGGTTTGGAAATTAGGAGGCGAGGTACTGGCGGAAGTAAAGTTGTGAGGCGGCATCGTGAGTCGTGTCGGTATAGCACAGTCGGTACTGCGTTTGCCCGCGAAAGGCAAAGGTTGCAGGTTCGAGTCCCGGTGCCGGCACACAATTTTAATCTGCTTGTAAGTTTCATATCAGCGCACACTCCGCTGCAGAGTGAAAGTCTCATTCTGGAAACATCCCTTAGGCTGTGGCTAAGCCATGTCTCAACCATATCCTTTCTTCCAGGAGTGCTAGTCTTGCATGGTTCGCAGGAGAGCTTCTGTGAAGTTTGGAAAGTAGGAGGCGAGGTACTGGCGGAAGTACAGTTGTGAGGCGGCATCGTGAGTCGTGTCGGGATAGTACAGCCGGTAGTGCGCTTGCCCGCGAAAGGCAAAAGTCCCGGTTCCGGCACACAATTTTAATCTGCCAGGAAGTTTCATCCCTAACTCTGTTTCTGTCCCTGCTTTTCTTATCAAGAAGCTTAGGGTTTAACGTCCCGTCGACAGCATGGTCATTAGAGACTGAGCTAACGCTCGGAGTTTTTTGGGTAAGGATGTGGAAGGAAATCGGCCGTGCCCTTTTGAAAGGAATCATCCCGGTATTTGCCAGGAGTGATTTAGGGAAATCACGGAAAACCTAAATCTGGATGGCCGGAGTTGGATTTGAACCACCATCCTTCCGAATGCGAGTCCACTGTGTTACCACTGCGCCACCTCGCTCGATTTTTCTTATCGATTGGAACGTAAACATATTCTCACTAAGATGAGCCTCTGCGTGACACGAAGAGAATGGGTGCGTAAATGAAAGCGTTCTTTCGAACTTGGCAACCACATAAATCAAATAAATAGCCCGCCTTGTGTTGCTGTGGCTGTGTCGTATGAAAGTAACGTTAGAAAAAATGGTCTCAGAACATCATTGTTCGTTGCAAGGCCAGTGGAGTGACTGCAGTTCTCTTTTTCGTTCATTTTTTGTATAACAGAACATGTATGACTACATATGGGAAATACTGAGAGAAGCACTCATTTCCTACATTCCACGCATCTCCCTCTCCATCGGCCATCTCATTAATCCCCTCTACCTCATCCACCACCACCTCGTCCCCCTCTTCCTCCATCTAAAATCATCCCCTCTCTTTCTCCTCCTTCGTCATCCACCTCCTCAGCCTCTGACTCTCTCTCTCTATCTCTCTCTTCTGTCACCCTCTATAATACCTATATTCCCATGTCGGCATCATCCTCCTCCGTATCCTTCTTCACCTGTTTTCTGTCAATCACCTCCTCTTTCTGTCCGTCTCCTACTCCCATTCCTTCCCAACGTTTCTACCAAGACAATAATCATTAGTACTTTTTTACGACGTGAAGTTGAAGTGAACTTACTGAATGAAGCTAGCCTGTGAAAATAGTGCCGGCCGCAGTGGCCGAGCGGTCTGCGGCGCGTCAGTCACAGTCTGCACTGCCGCTACGGTCAGGGGTTCGAAACCCCCCTCGGACATGGATTTTTGTGTCGTTTTTAGTATAAGGTATTTCATAAGTAGTTTGTAATTTTAGGGACTGATGACCCAGCAGTTAAGTCCCTTAAGCTTTACAAACATTTGAAATTTTTTTGAAAATAGTACAAAGAAGACAATACGTAAGTATTCAAGAAATTAATTGGAAATGTACACAAATTATGGTTTGGAAAAGTTAGCCATGCTTACAATTCTCCACTTTTTCTTTTTAATGCCTGTGCTGTCAAATCCAGAGATAAAGTAATTTGCTATCTTACAATTAGTGCAGAAGACAGTCTAGGAAGAAGCAGTCTTACAAAAAAGACATAAAAAATAAAATTAATCGTGCCAGACTGCAGTACCGAATCGAATACGTCTAGCAACTTCAATGTACCTGTGCACATCGCAAAATCTTTCTCCATGTCGTCCTCCAACTCAGCTTTACGTATTATCCTAAGCTATTCTATATTCAAGAGGAAACTCGAAATTTACATATTAACGACGGCATAGTGTCCTTTGTTATGCTCCGGTCATTTCTTTCTCTCTTCTTTTGAATATCACTATTCTGTTTCTCTTCCTATAACCGATCTACTACTTCTATACCTCTTTCACTCCATTCTGTCGTATTATGTGTCTGCTTGATGTGAATAACTAAAATGTTCAAACGTTCGTAAAGCTTACGAGACTTAACTGCGGGGTCAGTAGTCTCTACTTACAAACTACTTATGAACTAATTTATACTAAAGACAACACAGTTATCCATGCTCGAAGGAGGATTCAAACCTCCGACGCGGGAGGCCGCGCGATTTGCAACGTGGCGCTACAGACCGCTCGGCTACTCCCGCGTGGCATGTGAATAACTCACAGTCTGCAAGAACAAAACGAAGCAAATCCTAAATGGTAATAGGACTGACTTTCACAATATAAAACATGTTTACTGACTTTTACAAAGTCGTTATTATTGCTATTATTATCATAAAGAGATGTTCTACATGCAAGTATGTCCCACATACATTTAAGAGTCAACATGTACACCTGCCTAATATCATGCTTCGCCCCCACTACCATGCTGAAGTGCCGCAACATGACGTGGCATGGACTCGACTAATGTCTGAAGTAGTGCTGGAAGAAACTAACACCATATAACCATCAGGACTGTCCATAAATTCGTTAAGTGCCTGAGTGGCTGGAGATCTCTTCTGTAAAGCACGTTACATGGCATCCTACATATGCTCAATAATGTTGATGTCTGGGGAGCGTGGTGGCAAGCGACGGTGTTCCTGCAGCCACTCCGCAGCAGTTCTCGACGTATGGGCTATTGCAGTGTTCTTCTGTAATAACCCAAGTCTATCAGAATGCACAATGGATATATTTGCGTTTAGGTGATCAGCCAGAATGCGTACAAGTCACCAGTCAGAGCCGTATCTAGACGTATCATGGGTCCCATATTAATCCAACTGAACACACCCCGCACCCCACACCTCAAGCAGTTTGAACAATCCCTTGCTGCCAGGCAAGATCCATGGATACATGAGAAGGTCCCCATACCCGTATACGTCCATCCGCTCGATTCAATTGGAAACTAGGCAACATGTTTCCCAGATATCAACAGTCCGAATTTGATGTTGAAGGACCCAGGGTCGCGGTGGAGTAGCCGAGCGGTCTAAAGCGTATCGCTGCGGAGCGCGCGGTTGCTCGCCGTGGAGGTTCGAGTCCTCCCTGGGGCATGGGTGTGTGTGTGTGTGTGTTGTCCTTAGGTTAGTTTACCTAGGTTTAAGTAGTTTGTAAGCTACGGACTGATGACCACGCAGTTTGGTCCGATAGATTTACAAACATTTGAACATTTTTGACAACATGACGCTTCGGGAGCGTAAAATTCTGAAACAGGCCCAGCAGGAAGGCTAGAAAGAGCGTCCGCATTTTCCTGTTGTGACGTGGGCGGGTACAGTATTGTATGCTAATACTACGATAGAACAAAGTCCAGCGTTGGAATTTCTGAGTGATGTGTGTGGGATCAAGTTTGGACGGTTGAAACAATGACTGAAACCGCTTATGGTCCATTTCGTGGTAGAGCTTTCACTCAAAGAGATACTACTGGATCTTACTCCAGCCATAGATAATCTTAAGAGCTTCCTTCTCTAATATTGAAGTAATTACAATGAGTTTTCGTTAACAACGAGGAGACAAAAGCAATCGGCCTCTCTTGTTAACCATGCTGTGCGTGAGTACAGCCGCTATCCGCTGCAGAGCGCGCGGTTGATCGCCGTGGAGCATGCGGCATGGGTGTGTGTGTTTGTCCTTAGGTTAGTTAACCTAGGTTTAAGTAGTTTGTAAGCTACGAACTGATGACCATGCAGTTTGGTCCGATAGATTTACAAACATTTTATATTAAAAAAATAATAATAAAAAAATAAAAAAGGACCCAGGCGAGGTGTAAAGTATTTTGTCGTGCAGTGAACAAGGGTACACATGTGGCCTTTTGGCTCCGAAAACTCATATTCATGATGCTTCACTGAAAGGTTCACACTCTGACACTTGTGACGAGCATCACTGAAATCTGCAGCATTTTAAGGAAGGATTGCACTTCCGTCACGATGAACGGTTCTCCTCAGTCGCCTTTGGTCCCGTTCTTGCACGGCCTTTTTCCGGCCGCTCCGATCTCCGAGATTTGATGTTTTACCGGATTCCCGACATTGAAATTGTTCTCTTGAAATGGTCGCACGGGGGAATCCCCAGCTCATCGCTACCTAGGAGAATCTGCCATTGTAGCACAGTAACCCATCTAACGCCTGTTGACTTATACAGGCTAAATCTAAATTCGCGCACTGGGGCTTCGCAGCGCGATTCCTTACCTGCCAACAATGAAAAAGTCTCCGACATAATTTCATCCTGCGCATATTTCCGCAAGTAAATGGACGTCAAAGACTGATATGGCTGTGTATGCCGTACGTTAGTGTGTTTCATAATTACACCAACAAACTTATAAGGGCTGTATTAGGCGTCTTGAGGAACAAAATGAGCATGGAAACACATGCCCGGAATCGCCATTCAACGACGCAACGGAGAGTCCAAGTTACAGACACCAGCTCCTGCCTCCAGCAACTTCGACGCTCTGTAGCGACATTGGATGACGTTTCCGGGCATGGGTTTCTGTACTCACTTTGTTCCTCAAGACACCTCTCACATCACCTAGACGTTTGTTGGTGTAGTAGTGTAATTCTGGAAGACACTGACGTATGGGACACACAGCCAGAAATATGCGCACGACGAAATTTTGTGACAGACATTTTTTTTTTTCTAGCATATGAGGGATCGCACTGCGAAGTCAGAGTGCGCGAATTTAGATTCACCCTATACAGTCGTATCGAAACGTAGCGTCGTCCCTTGAGTTATTACATACGTATGTGTTTGAATACGCTTGCATATACCAGTTTATTTGGCATTTTACTTCAGCCATGAGCAGTAAGTTAGCTATTAAAACAACAAAACTCATATACTATTTTTATCGTCTGTTTGCTTATTGTAACGGCTTCAGCATCGCGTGATTTTCTTACACTACATTCCATTCGCATTGGTTTTCTGGTTATTGTTCACCTTATACCCTCCCTTTAAGACAATGTCCACTCAGTTCAATTGCTCTTCCATGTCCTTTGCTGTCTCTGAGAGAATTACAATGTCATTGGCAAACTCCACATATATCTTTGCTTTCCTTCACAGCTTGCTCATTATACAGACTGAATAACACCGGGGAACACCTGTGTTATTCCATTTCCTACCACTGCGACTCTTTCATGCTTTTCGACTTTTATAAATGCTGTATGGTTTTTGTAAAAGTTGAATATAACTTTCTGATCCCGATAATTTACCGCTGTTAGCTTCAAAATTTGAAAGAATGTATTATAGTTAACATTGTCAAAAACTTTGTCCAGATCTACAAAAGCTCGAAACGCAGGTTTCCTTTCGTTAACCTATCCTATAAAATAAGTCTTAAGGTGAGTATTGCCTCCTATGATCGTTCATTTCTCCTAAATACAAACTTATCTTACATTATTACCTGAGGTCAGAGTCAGTTTTTCTTTTCGTCTCTAAATAATTCGTGTTAATATTTTGCAATGGTGACTTACTAACGTGATAGTTTTGTAGTTTTTACTATTATCTGTACTTCTATTCTTTCGAATTGGAATAATGATATTCTTCTTGAAGTCTGAGGGTATTTCTCCTGTCTTCTAAACAACAGGAAACAGCTTCTTATTCGCTGACTCTCTCAAGGATATCAGCAGATAAGAGGGAATTTCATCTACTCCAGGGGCCTTGTTTCGACTTAAAACTTTCAGTGCTCTGAATTTTTCGCGCCGTATCGTGTCTCCTGTCTCATCTTCATCTCTCTTCCAGTTTCATAATACTGTCTTCATTTCCCTTGAACGTTCCTTCTTTGCTTAGTACTGGTTACCAATCTGAGCATCCGATATTCATTCAAATGCTTTTCTTGGCTCCAAATGTTTCTTTTCTTTTTCTTGTTTTTCCTATAGGCAGTGTCTACCTTTCCCTGAACTATATATTCTTCTATGGTCTTGTATTTGTCCTCTAGCCATTCTTGCTTAGAAAATCTGCTCTTTCAGTGAATGTTATTGTTTTCGATTCTCGATGAAACTGAATAGTTTAAAAACATAGCAATTCTTGTATGTAACCATCATGTAATCTAAAATGCATCGGAATCTAGCTTCGTCTTTTTGACATCACTCCCGAAATTTTAAGAGATGAATTATTAAAATAGTGAATGAAACATTTCAAAACAAGGAGAGTTGTTTTATGATAACAGACTAGGAGGTAATTATAAGAAATATTAACCCACATTTTACGCCTAACTGCTGCCATGCATTTCAAAGGTAGAGAAAGTTCTTAAACCTTAGATTGTTCAATCAATAACAAAATCATTATTTCATACTGCTTTCGTTGTACCTTCCATACTATAGAAATGAATTTGAACAATGTCTATACATTTTTTAATGGTTTTCAAGTAGACCTACCGACAAAACTTAAAACAGTGGGATATTAAGAAGAACCTGTAAATAAAAACAGAAGAAATTTTATGACATTTTTGCCACTCATCACTATGATTTTGACAGAACAAAATAAATCATTCCAAATAAGACTGAACAAATGCGACTGGAGGGGGGGGGGGGGAGGTTCCGTCATAGCCTGACAAACTACTTTCGCAATATTTTTTACCCGAATACGCAAAAATAATATATCGCACACCTGGTTGCAGTTGTTAAGGAAAGATCTTAAATTATGTAAGAAATTGAATTTCTTTTAATCGAATGAACTTTCTACAAGATATAGATACACATTACAAAACTATGGATCGTATATCAAATGCTTTTTCAGATCCTAGTCATTTGATAGAAGATTCAGAAACGAAATCTCCCACGAATATACACAAATCAATTGACAGTTATTATGAGAGTTATAAAGACGGCATCCCTGCACAAATTTCACTACGAAGCAGTTTTCCTTATCTAAACTGTTACCAACTTTATTTTGTCGTCAAGATTTTTCTTAACTTCTTGTGCTTCGATGGCGTAAGAGAAATAGTTTTTTTCTTCTTCTTTTTTTATTTTTATTTTTTCAAGTCAGATTGATTAAGTATTATGTTGGGTTCACTATGAGTCAAGCACAAATGTCTAAATCAGCAGTTAATCAATAAAAAGAGGATAGCTAAAAATATAGATATTCATGTGGAAATTTCAAAATCTGCGGCCGTAAAAGAAAAAAGTAATTCTAAGCTACGTGCTAGATACCTCTCATTGAGCACAACTTCCGATTCTTTTCTGCTTCCTTAATAATTATTTAAACTGTTTTTATGCATTTTGCTTATATGTTTTCATACATAATAACTATCTGCGAAGAAGTTAACTTTATACTTAATTACGCATATATTATTGTAGGGTTTGTTTGCAATTTGGAAAGGGGGCCGCAACAAACGTCTGTAGGGAGTACCAAACTACCTAGCCAAGCTACTACATAACGCTCACTGAACCAAAGTAAAATACTGGATAATGTGTTTCCAAGAAAGGAATTCCTTCTATAGTTCTGTACAAGCCCGAAACTGATTTCCGTCATTGAACTATAGGTATTGGAAGCTTTATAGAATGAATAAAAAGTTCATTCACGAAAACAAAGATTACACTGATTGGTCAGTAAATATAGTCATTCAGAGTTATAACAAGGTATTAAAATCAAATTTTTCGCTTGGTGTTTATTGTCACTTCGACTGTTACTGTCGATAAATTTTTAGCTTCCGCTTGGATTTGTGGTTGAAAGGGGAAGCAATTATGGCCTCCTTAAGGAATAAAGCCACAATTTTCCTGAGATGACTTGCGAAATAGCGGAAAACCAAATTTGGTATACCGTCCTGAAAATTTTGAGCCCAGATTTCCCGAATGCGATATGCCCCGCTGAGTACAATTAACAACAAACAGACTAAATCGGTAACTGTAAAAAGAACTTCACGAAACATGGAAAATGGTGGTAGAACTGGAGATTAGATTCTTTTGCGTCACGTGCAGTGCCATTCAGCAGTCATTATCAATAGACTACCATGAGCACCAGATATGTTTTATACAAGGTACACTTAACTGAATAGTAAGCAATACCCTTGGCATTATGTTTACAGATGAGCAGAGTAACTTAATTTTTATTTCTCATTTAAGGTATGGAAATGGATGCGCTTGAATAAGATAAATAGTTCTGAAGATTCTGATTCGAGGACAATTCTTTTTATTTATTTATTTATTTTATTTTATTTTCTTTTTTTTTACTTTTTTTTTTTTTTTTTAGGTGGTGCGAGTCACATGTAGTTTGGAAAATAATTGGATTTTATCACACTTGTGCGAGTGTCATTTAGGCATGTTTAAAATCACCTTATTAACATTACCAGTACATCTTTTTTTTAAATTTAGTTATTTACATATGTACGTTCTTTTTATGTATACGCATTTCTGATAAATTTAGTCAAGATTTTGTTGGTAGGGGATGGCTTTGAAACAAGTCCTGATCTCACGATAGTCTTCTTACTTTTTTGCTATTTCTTCCAACCCTTCATTCCGTTTCATGTAGACATTTATTGTTTGTTTTATATATCACTCTGTCCTCACGCACATGCGGAATTTCCTGATTCTCTTTTCATACGTACGTAGGCCCCTGGATTTGGTTTAGCATGCATGTTAATTTGTGGTGCCAGCCTTCTACAGAGTTGGTCGTTTGATGGCGCCATTTGTAGCAACTCCATAGGTTTTCTTCATTTTCCAACCATCTATCTACAAAATACTCAAAAAAACTCCTGGGGATATCCCGTACCTGTGAATGTATCTCGAACCAGCCATCCATAGAATCACCGGCGCTGTACATATGCGAATTTTTTGTACCAACTCTTCGTTTTCTTTGTATTCATCTTAAACTTTTCTCTAGAAAGACTTTTTCGTGTGGAAATAACATCAATGCACTTCAGCTGCCGCTAGTACAACTTTAATCGCAAAAATCGCTGCTGTTTCATATCTACAGTTAAGTTTGCTGGTTTCCATTCTAGAATATTTTCTACAGTATTTCGGAAAAGGTCTCATTTCTTTTGTTTGGTAATAATGCAAAGGTAGCTGGATGGATGTTTGTATCATTATTTGTACTTTAAAAGTCGACAAAATTGGTGCATATTTGCGAAAATATGAATGCATCATCCATAAATAAGATCTTGTTTCCTTCTCACGTTAGAACATGTTCCCAGTTCGTCCCCTAGAAACTATTATTCTTTCTTCGAAAGAACACTGCTGCCATAATTAACCGGAATAAACTAATAAATTGCTCCGTTTACCGAACCCCGGACTCAGATGATGCAGTTGCTGAACAGTTCAAAGAAAACTTGTGTCTCCTTACAAATAGGCCTATTACTCACAGAATTATAAGTTGTCTGTGACTTAAATCTATCATTTGTATGTGGACAAAACATATATGTTCAGACACGGTGGTCTTCTGAAATCGTTTTAAATGTTGTATTTTATTTTTTAAATTATTTTGAACAGCTGATTCACGAGTCCATTCAAATTTTAAATGGTTTCAAAAACACACTTGTCCTCTTAGCCCCAACTACTCGTGAGCATCACGACGGACATTGGGATTAGTGAACACAAAGTTGTAGCGAGGCTCAGTTCCTAAACAACGATATTCACCAAAACTAAAGGCTAAATACATCTATTTTATAAAGCAGATAAGAATTTGGTTGACATCTTCCCTAAGAGACAATCTCCGTTTCTTCTTAACTATGTAAGTGAAGACCATATGTTCAAAGAAATAATATAAACTGCACACGAGAGATCCATTCCAAATAAATTAATAAGAGACTGAACTAATACCCCATAGTACACAAAACAGGACAGAAAGCTGTTGCAGGAAATTTAGATGAACGTAAAATCCCTAAGATTGGCGACGTTTTACTAAAGCTTGAAATTTAGTGCGGACTTCAATGGGAGACTCATTTAATAGTTTTCACAACGAAACTCTTTCTAGAAATGTGGCGGAAAACCCAAAGAAATTCTGGTACTATGTTATGTACACCAGCGAAAAGACTCAGTCAATGGTTTTACTGAGCGATAGTGACAGTAATATTACTGATGACAGTGCCACTAAAGCGGAGTTAATAAATGCAGTTTCCCGAACTTCTTTCACCAAAGAAGTCGAAGTAAATATTTCACAATTCGAAATGAAAAGTAGGAAATTGCAAATTAAAAAGCGGTAGATGTAACTGTAAATTCTGGCTGCAGAAGGATCATTTGAGTGATGTTTAATGTTTCTGTTTCGAAGAGCCAAATGTCACTACTTAATGATTAAACGCTAGTGAACCGAACTGAGACCAGCTAGTTCCATCATTCAGCTATTTAGGGATACTGAGGCCAGATACACTCTTTTAACTAATAAAGGCTGATTCCCATCACGCTTTGCACAGGCTTTCGACTCTCAAAATGATAAATGATCATTTACCGTTTTGGTGTGTTTAAAATCAGCTTAAATAGACTAACTACTTTAAACTTTATTTACAATTATAACTTAATAGTAGCGCCGATAATGCTTGTTAATTGTTTTAATCATTTCAACTCAATAATCAGCAAGTGGTTTTCATACATTTTTAATAGATTACTTCTAACATATTTTAGCCCAGTTTCTGACTTTCAAGTAAGACCTGATGTTCCCAGTCTCTTTATAATTCTCTACGGTACTCTCTACCCTGTCCTCCAGCTTCAAGTGCTTCTTCTTTTTCTTCTTACATTCAAGAGTCATTTCCAATTTCATTTACATGCGGTTTGTGAGCTACGCTTCTTTTTTCAAACACTCCATCAAATAGTTGTCTCTAGGGTGTGGGTATCAAATAATGCTATTTATTTTGTTGTGCCATCTTTCAACAGCATTCATTGTGCGGTGTCTTTTTAGGAAGGAATTCCACATTTCTCTGGGGATATCTTCATTCTATAACCAGTTGTCCAGAAAGTAGTAAGAAAATTATGAGATTCTTCCTTTATCACGAGCTTCTGTATGAATCTCAGTCCAATCATTATTTACATCCTCCGGTTTTACAATCGGCATCGAAGAACACACGCGGACATGAAGTCTTAAATCCTCGTTTAGGCGGTACTCTTCAGTTAGAGCGAGATCTTAGAGTCTTCCCCATAAACTCTTCTTCAAATGTTCAAATGTTTGTAAATCTATCGGACCAAACTGCGTGGTCATCAGTCCGTAGCTTACAAACTACTTAAACAACCTAAGGACAAACACACACACACACATACCCCAGGGAGGACTCGAACCTCCACGGCGAGCAGCCGCGCATTCCGCAGCGAAACTCTTCTTCATATGAAAATAGCAGCCATTTATTTCATTTGTGGCAAAAACTGGACGAATGGCCGATATCGTAGCTGTCTCAAAATCAACGTTCGCGTCTTTACGACACCACTCAAGGACTGCCTGTTTTATCAGACGAAACAGACGAATATATGTCTGAGTCTTCTTATTAGGGAACAGTGCTATCAGAGCAGGAAGAATGTTTGTTTCTTTAGTCGGGCTTCCTAAGTCTACGTGTATGGTGTAGATTTGTGCAAACTGCTGCAGCTCGTAAATGTTTGTTCCGTAAAAGAATGAGAACACGTTTTTAAATTATCTTTTTATTTGCTTCCACTAAAAATCGCTATTATCTCCTGTAATGTATCGTCTTCTATAAGAAAACTACTGCCATTTTCCATTTTAATAAATCTTAATGAAGATCAATTTCATAAGAGTTCTTAGGCTTTTGTAGGTTCCCCCGCGTATGTCTCTCTTCATAGACTCTGAGTCAGACCTCACTGTAACAAAATCTTAACCTTTATTGTGTCGATTTCCCGTCTCATTCACGTATATCTCGGATAATTGCGTAGTTTTTTCACGAGCCCTCCCCTTCACTCTCTCCACTTTCTTCCTCACTTCCAGAGCCGCATAGTCAGGTGGTCCACAGAGATGTTCTAATACGTTCAACACTTCTCCGTTCTTCGAAAGCAGCTTTCCCTTGTAATGGTACTGTTTTCGCCGTAAGCACATCCTTCGATTCCCTGTGTTTACGATACGCGTAACCATTTTAATGGGTGGAAGGATTGCCTTTGGTCGTTGTAATAACTTCTATACTGATGGTCACACTACGAACTGCGGAAGCGACCATTGTACAGGTAACTGGACACCATGGTAGGGGAGGAGGGGGGGCGAGGAGGAGGAGATAAGGGCATCCAACCTTTCGGAGCATGTAAATGTGTGGCAAATAACCGGCGTGGCATATGTCCGAAAACCGTGGGTCGCGACCCACAGATTTGAAACCACTGCGCTAATTGATTAATGTGGATTTGGTAAGGTTAGTGGTAGAAGGTGTCGGGTTGTCCTTGCACCTATTAGACTGAAACAACATTACATTAAAAAAAAATCTTTAAATTTTACATCGTTGCATGACATTAATAATGCAGCTGAAGAATGTTTCACTCTTAGTATTGGTTAGTACGAGTAAACGTTTGGTAATTTATTGCTGTATTCTACGTGTTAAATATGTAGCAACAAGGCGCAAAAGTGAAATGATTATTTTGAGCGGTTTCGTGCATTTCGTGCAGTTGGTCACCCAATGTTTTTCGTCCTCCATGTTTGTATTCATCAATACAGTGTCACCAATATAGTTCTGACGAAATGAGCAATGTACACGCTTGCTGCCTTTTCAGTCCCAACTATTATTAATTTACGAACAAAACTATTTCTTTGCATATTACTGTACATAATGACTGTCTTCCTGCATTTCCTCCAACACCAAATATAAATACACATTTTTTTCAATGCATTGTAACCTAATCCTCTGTTTCCTCGAAGTAACGGCAGATAACTGAGTCACAATGAATTTTGGAAATTCTTGCAGTGTTATTTACAATATTTGGACAAATCGTTGTGCCTAGAGGAGAATATGAAGATCAGAGTTGCCATATTGCAACACTGGGAGGGAAAAGGTTAACAACTTTCGCTGATTAATTGCAAAGGATTTGCCTCCTAGGTACATACAAAATTACCGGTAATTCAGAATTACTGTGTTGTTGTTGTGGTCTTCAGTTCCGCAGACTGGTTTGCTGCAGGTCAACCTGTCCTGTGCAAGTCTCTCCATTTGCGAATAATAACGGCAACCTACATCCGTTTGAATCTGCTTACTGTATTCGGCCCTCGGTCTCCGTCTACGATTTTTACCCCACACACGTCCTTCTACGCTAAGTTGACGATTCCTTGATGTCTTAGAAAGTGTCCGACCAACTTATTCTTTCTCTTAGTCAGGATATGCCAGAAACTCCTTTTCTTCCAATTCTGTTGAACTCCTACCCATTAGTTACGTGATCTATCCATCCAATCTTTATGATTCGCCTGTAGCACCACATTTCAAAAGCTTTAATCATCTTTTTGTTAGAACTCCTTCTCGTCTACGTTTCACTACCATACAGTGCTACATATCATACAAATGCTTACAGATAAGACTTCCTAACATTTGAATTTATATTGGATGTCAAAAAATTTCGCTTGTTATGAATAGCTATTCTTCCAGTAGCCATTCTGCAATCTTCTTTACTTCGGCCATCAGAAGTTACTTTGTTACCTAAATAACAAAACTCATCTACCACTTCGTCTCATTACCTAATCTAATTATTAAAGCATCCCCTGATTTTCTTAGTTTACATTCCATTAATCTTGTTTTAATCGTGTTACAGTTCATTTTACATCATCCTTTCAAGACATTAACCATTCCGTTGAAGTACTCTTCAAGGTCCTTTGCTGTCTCTGACAGAGTTACTTTGTCATCGACAAACCGCAAAGTTTTTCTTTCTTTTCCCTGAACTTTAATTCCCTCTACAAATTTCCCCTTGCATTCCTTCACAGCTTTCTCAGTGAACAGATTGAACAACATTGGCTAAAGACTACAACCCTATCTTGATAACTGCTGTCTAGTTTCTCTACAAGTTGGATATAGCTCTTCGCTCCCTAAATTTAACCCTTGCTACCGTCAGAATTTGAAAGAGTGTATTCCAGTCTACATTGTCAAAAACTTTCTCCGGATCTACAAATGATAAAACAGTAGGTTTGCCTTTCCTTGATGTAGCCTATGTTATAAGACAGTGTTTTTCAGCCTTCTCTGATATGCACCCCCTTTAAAATATCCTGATTACAGCGCCCCCTCTCCGGTGCTCCTCATGAAACGTAACAAATCTATGTCATCTCAAAGGAAACAGATTTAATGTTCTTTCTTTTAAATTGTTGAACTAAGTTTATTCGTGTATTTTCGGAATAGAACACATTATCCTACTTTTATAATATTTCAGAAAAATGCATTTTGCTTAAGAGTGTTTCGTATTTCAGGCGAGATTCAGAAGCAAACTATGCTGATTAAGAAAGGTGAAACAGTATAGATAATTTGTAAAGAAATATACATTTTTTCGATATTTTTAGAATGACTTATTGTATCATGTTCTTTTACCAATTGATTGGTTCCTAAAAACTATTTTCAGACTTTACGCTTATTCACCAATAACATTCTTTGTTATAAAACAATCTATGATCTATCGAATTTATAATGAATATGAGACAAGGAACTCCGTTATTTTAACAGTAATAAAATTTCACTCAGGAAAACGTTTTTGTATTACTGAAGCCCTAATTGTTTTACGGTACAAGTACTCCTTCCAAGCTACCACCTGAGCAAGACTTGGCGACCTCCCTGGGGGTCGAGATCCACAGTCTGAAAAACGCCGTTCTAAAATAAGTCGTAATGTGATTATTGCCTCACGTGTGCCTACATTTCTGCTAAATCCAAACTGATCGTCCCCAAGGTGGGATTTCACCAGTTTTCCCGTTCGTCCGTAAATGATTCGCGTTAGTATTTTGCTGTGTAATGTACATAAAAAGCGAAACAGAACCGCAGTTGAAATGTTGAAATGTTTGTTAAGCTTATAGGATTTAACTACGGGGTCATCAGTCCATAAACTTACAAACTACTGACGAACTACCTTATACAAAGGACGGCACAAATATCTATGCCCAAGGGGGGATTCGAACCCCCGACTGCAGTGGCCGTGCCGACCATGACTGGAGCGCCTCAGTCCTCTCGGCCACCGCGGCAGGCTCGAATAAATAGTTACGACTGTTTATACCGGACACTGCTGTGGATTGTATCATAGCTTCTCCTTTCCCAACAGCCATCAAATATTGAGTGGAAGATAAAAGAGAAAAGAACATTATCCTAGCGTCAGGGCAGTCGGATTATGGCATTTTCTGTCATTGGATGTCCATATGAAGGGGCGACTCCATACATTGAAATCGGTACCTGAACGAGCGCAATAAAATTAAAGGAACACTTTGAACAGCAAAATCAGTAAGCAGTAATGTGCCGTCAAACAGAAAACATATAGTAACATACGAAATTCACGTTTAGTGTGTTGTTTGATCTAACAATGTTGACATTACTTTCGTAGCCTTAAATACATTTTATTATTTCTCTTTTGTAAACCCACCTTAAAATGGTTTTCAAAAATATCTGAAAGCATTTTAAAAAATGTTCAAATGTTTGTAAAGCTTATGGGACTTAACTACGGGGTCATCAGTCCCTAAACTTACAAACTACTTATGAACTACTTACGAACTAGGACGGCACAAATATCCATGCCCGAGGGGGGATTCGAACCCCCGACCGTAGTGGCCGTGCAGACCGTGACTGAAGCGCCTCAGTCTCCTCGGCCACCGTGGCCGGCAGCATTTTAAAGGCAACAGTTCTAGTTCCTGTAAGTTACATACAGTTTATTTTCCTTTCTTTTTTTCAGTGACGATACTCTACAAATGCTGCTTTAAAATACTCTATTTCGGTAGATTTAAGCTCTTTCTATACGTGACGTGCGACCAGGGAGCACAAGAAAGTCATTGTCAGCTGCAGCGCTCCTTGCGATAGACCATCGAACTTCACGGTACGCGATGGCGAGTCGTATGCTTCACGTGTCTACTTCGTTTGTTGTCAGAGCAAATGAATTGCTGGGTTAAGATCACTTTTAGAGACTGTCAGGATATCGTGATTACTGTAATGATTAAAAAATTTATTTTTATTTTAGACTGGCACTGAGAAACCGTATTTAATTGTTTCCATACAGTTCATGTGAAACTACGTCGTTCACTTGTTTCAATGTCCGCATTATAAAAAGGTGATTAAATTACTTCTAGTCGACGCTTAGGTATACCATGTTGAATCTCAGGTGTCTATGAAACTCTATCTACACATAGACCTTTCATTGTGATAAATCTTCAAATAATGCTCACCGAAAACAAATATGTCACCTGTTAACTAAAGCACGTTTCAGGGGAAACAGCAAATATTTTACGAGATGGTAATGAAGACGAATTGCAATAAAAATGCTATATAATGAGTGTCAAATTTTTAGTGAGTACAGACAGCTCTTAGTATGTAACCCAAATCACTGCCATCAGGGCATGTGTGGAGGAGAAATTGTGTAGGTGCTACAAAGATCGTAGCATCTATATCTATTCAGACAACCAGGCACCCCTCAGATCACTGGTAGCTCCTGCAACAAGGTCTAAAAGGCATAGGGTAAACCTATTGTGGGTCCCTGGCCACTCTGGGATCAGTGGCAACGAACATGCCGACAGATTATCCAGGATGAGGGCAGATACTCCTTTTATTGGACCGGAACCTGTCCTGACAATCACCAAGACAATGATCAAATTGGAGCTACGTAACTGGCTCAGAAGACAGCACGTAGAATATTGGACCAAAGTCTACCAACAAAAATATGGCAAGGTAATGATGTCAAAGCCACGTTTTAAAAGAAGTTCTGCAATCCTGGGTCTGAACAGGAGTTGGATTGCTTACAGGCCATGGGAATTTCAAAAAACACCTACATACAATGGGAATAACAGAAGAGGACCCTAAATGCAGGATCTGTGATGACGGTGATGAAACTGTATCACATCTAATCTTCGAATGCATTGAATTGGAGAGTAAAAGGCACAGAACATTTGGGACAACCAGACCCGAAGAAATTGTGTCTAATAAAGAACTGGTAAAGGGACTCCTTGCACTGTTCAAGGGCATTCGTTGGCTTTACCGCACAATAAACTTAGTTTCGGTGCGGGCAGTGGCGGGTTGGACCAAGACTGTTTTGGCTTCCCTGAAAAAATCAAATCAAATCAAAGCAATATAACCCAAACAAACTTAAAGCATTTTAACTTCCCGATTGTTGGGCCTGTAGTGCGGTGAATGTCATTGGACACTGTAGTAGAAGATCCAGAATCACTGCTTACAGTTTATTATTTATCGCTATATCTGTTTCAGTATATTGCCATTATCAAGCGCCTGTGTTTAAAGAAAATGCAAATTTGAATATTTTGACAGATACTTTCGTCAGCTCTTGGTAAATGATCATGTTCACTTTTATCTGACTAACCGATTTTTGACATACATTAAAGTCTGAAGATGACCGTGTAAGCTGAAATCAGTATATCTAAATGGAAATGAACTTTGTAGAACATACACAATATTTTCCTTTGAAGTCAATATGATGTTCCACCAAGAACCGACGGAAAATCAGTGAAAATGTCTCCATTTACATATAGTCCAAAGTTTATTAGTATTTCATGTTAATAGCTATATCTCTCTTCTCGATAAAATTGTACGGATGTTATAAGGAATTTTATTGCAATTCGTTTATATCTCCTAAAATATTTACAACTGCTCTTGAGAAAGCCTGTACATATAAGAGACGAATAACTACGTTCCCCTGTGCAGGAGATAAGTACACATTTCTCAAATAAATTCGCAACTTCTCCGTTCGTCAGCTTGGTTCCCCACTTGATCGTTTGCGCATGAGCGAAGTACTTCCATACGCTTGAGAATAGGATCCATCCTATTCCGTTTACTAGTGATGGCGGTGACAGTATTATAGAGTTTATGACACACATGCAAATGGAGTACGTCAAGTTGTGTAGTTATGAAGATCACAAGAAGAAATTTCAAAATGCATTTCATATAATTATTAACAGGACAGGAATAGGCTAGTGGTGTGTCAAATATTAAATACATGGCTGTCTAGAAAATGGGCAAAACACCTGTGACATATATGATGTATGGAGGGACACCTTAATTATGAAAACACCCTGAAAAGGAAAAACGTAAAACAAGAGGATCAATAAGAAGGAACAGCTCAGTGTTTTCTTTTTAATTTTTTATTATTATATTTTATTTTTTGTCATGAACCACGAGCAAAGTGTGAGTGGCCAAGTAAGTGGTCCTGACAGTTGGGATACCAGTTACTTTGGAGTAAGGTTGGGCATCTCTAACATATTTTGAGTCGTGTGCACCATTGTGCTCAGACGGCAAAGACTCCCAAATTCACCTGTTAGTCCCTCAACCGTTAAGGGTAAAACCCAGTGGGGTCCTGGGCTAGTAAGGCTAGCAACCTGCTTCCCAGGTACTTCAATATCACGCTGGCATTAATCAGAGCAAAATGCCTCAAATCTTTGGAGGTGAAGGAGTCCACGTGTAATTGACAGACTAGGGACTCCTCAGATACTACATGGCAAACGATCTGGAATGAGATGGGGAGCTATTAATATCAATGGAGATTACAATGGGAAGAAGGTAGAGCTGGCAGAGGCATCAAGTAAGATGGGGTTAGATGTTTTAGCTGTTAGTGACGTCAGGGTAAGAGGAGAGACAGAGGACAAAGTCGGAGAATACAAGGTCTACCTGTCAGGAAAAAAAAAATAAAATAGGAAGAGCACAGTGGGGTGTACGATTTTACATCAGAAAAACAATCGAACCCAGCATAATTGCAATGAGATATGTAAATGAACGACTGGTGTGGATAGATTTGGTCATCTCCAGCATGAAAATTAGAATTGGGGCAGTGTATTTGTCTTGTGAAGTGTGAAAGACTACCGTCTGTCGTCTTCCATATATTTTTTGTATAGTTCTGTAAAGTTATAATTCATTTAATGTCGTTAGATTATAATTTTGCTAATACTTGAACACCACTCTTTTCAAGGCTTGAGGAATAGCATCTTTATTTTATGTGTTAAGATATTAGTTAATATTGCTAGGTTTTTCTTATTTTGATATGTTAATAATTTATTATTATATTAATTAATGTGGCATAAATGTGGCTTCTCCACCACGCTTACTGTTCCTGGCAGAATGTGTACTTGTCTTACTTGTAAGTGGATCTTCGAGAATCTATGGCTGTCTGAATGTGGGGAGTGATAGCTCGCTTTGCATCGTTCTCTCTGGCTCAGAGTCGATAGCTGCTGAGGCTACCAAAGAGGTTTCTACAACATTTGATTACAGTCCAGTCAGTGAGCCTTCTCTAGGACGAGTCTCTCCATCCCCACCACCGCTGATATTGGTTTTTCCGGCTTCCGGTGGCTTCCCGCAGCTTGTGGCCGCTCGGTCGATTCATTCTGGGCTGGTCGTCTGGTGAGGTAAGGTTCGTTCTGCTCTTTTTTCTAGAGATGGTAGCGTTTCATTGACTAGCACATTTAACTTAGATTCGCGAACTTATACATATATTCTCCGATCGCGTGCGGAAATGTGTTCTCGTTTTTGAATTCAGTGATTTCCAATAGATAAACGTGGTGTGTGTTATTCTAGTTGCAGTTTGATAAAGGCCTGGTATGTTAAAACCTGTTTTGATCATGTGGCGGTGTATGAACCAAGTGTAAATGCTTTTTAGCTTTGTGGGGCCCGATTTCTAAAAGGTGATACGTTCATTTTTGTACAGTGCATGTAAAAATCTTCTCATCCTTTACTTCTGTGAGTGATATGTGTTCCACATGGTTGATTCATAGAACAAAGCCTTCAGCTTCCAGTCTTGTTTGTTCCATGCGCATCAGGCAAGTAACTATGCAGGTAACCTTCTGATTTCCACTAATATTTAGCGATCTGCTCTCCCCGCCTATTTTCATTTTACCGTTTTTTCTCCGACGTGTAGTACGAACTCTGTCTTTGTCAGTAATTCTCTTTGAACCTTGTACAACCTCCCTCAATAGTTTCCTTATGTAATTCTAAACATTTCTATGAGTTGCATGCCGTAATTCCTATTTTTATTTTTCCGACTTTGTAATTATTTCATTTTTGTGGTTTTTCTGAGACAGGACCTCATCCGTCACTGTAATCGCCCCCTAACGTGTGTAGCTGCATTTCATTCGCTTCCTTATATAATTCTAAGCATTTCTATGGGTTGCATGCTGTAGTTAATTTTTTTTATTTTTCGGAAACTGAATTTATTCAATTTTGTCGGTTTTCGGAACCACGTGGGTGCGAGCTCCGACTTAGATCGATTTCTAACAGACTGCAACTTAAGAATCCAGCTGATTTTGTATAATTAATCCGATTTTCAACCACTTCACCTTCAGTGGACTGCGTTCATGTAAGGTATCCGTGCGTCGCCGTTAGCGTGTTTGATCGCAGTCCAATTCAGATTAATTTAACTTGGGTATACACGCGCACCATTTCAAAATAGGCACGACAGATCAGAGCCAGCTTCAAAGTGTTTTTGTATATTGTGTTTTGTGCTACCTCCGACTTGCTGAATTTCGCCTACGACAGCGGCGCCTGCTTTCGCCTCGTCTCAGCACGCTGATTTTGGTGAGTTTCGCTGTGGCATTGCGTGTGTGTGAGAGATGAGTGTTGTTTGTGAATCCTTCCCCCCCAGTAGCGTTTAATAATTTATAATTTAGGCTGGGCACCGTCCGCGTTAATCCATGTAAGAGATGCGTTTTTATTGTATTGGTTCCCTATTTTGCTTCTTTTCTATCTGAATAAACATATCTAAGTTCAGCATAATCCATAAGTTGCCTATAAATTGTAGTTTTAGAGTACCTTCCCTCTTTTATTTAATGTTGTCCTTCACAAGTGCTGAGAACTAGCTCAGATGTAATTTTTATGTCTAAATTCCGTTCCGCCATAAATGTTTCCTTAGCCACCTTTCTAAGATAATTTTAATTGTGGTGGCTTGCTTATTAATGTCTGTGTGTAATAACGTGTGAGCCGCTATGCATATTGACCACTGTGGTATTAACTTCCTGTTATTGAAGTAATTTGAAACGAGTCAGTTCTCGGTTTGGGCCAGGGAACAAGGCTTTGTAGCAGGGAGTAACCAGTAGTTCACACGGACCTCATTTACTAATTTTAGTGATAAAACAAGGCTTTTGTTTCGAACAGTGGTCGACTTTTAAGGGACAGATTAAGACGAGATGGACAGATTTTACAACGCACTTAGTGACGTAGTTGTTAGAGTTTTGCTCATGGGTGATTTCAACGCCAGGCTAGGAAGTCGAACAGAATGCTATGAAAAGGTGATGGGTAGGTTTGGAGAGGACATGGAGGCCAACAGGAACGGAAAACAGCTCTTGGATTTCTGTTCCAGTATTGGCTTATTTATCACAAACTCCTTTAAGCACAGGGACATTTACCGGTATCCTTGGAAAGGAAGGGGAACCAAATCAGTAATTGACTATATAATAACAGAGCAGGAATTCAGGAAGACAGTTAAGAACACACGTGTTTTCAGGGGGTTCTTTGATAATACTGACCATTATTTAATCTGCAGTGAAATTGGTTTTGTGAGGCCAAAAGAGCAGAAAGTCAGAGCCATATGTAGAAGGATAAGAGTGGAGAAATTTCAAGACAAGGAAATTAGGCACAAATACATAACAATGATCACGGAAAGGTACCAGTTAGTTGAATGTAGTCATTTACAGTCACTGGAAGAGGAATGGTCAAGGTACAAGGACACACTACTGGAAGTAGCTAGAGAGGCAGTAGCTAGAGAATGTCTTGGAACGGTAGTGTAAAGGCAGGAAGAAGCAGACAGCTTGGTGTAATGACACAGTCGAGGCACCCTGTACAAAACAGAAGGAATTTCAAAAATGGCTACCTACTATAAATCAGGCAGACAGAGAAATTTATGTTGAATAAAGAAACAAAGCCAAACGGATAACAGCTGCCTCCAAGCATAAATCATGGAAGATTTTGGAAATAAGCTAGAAACTCTGGGTCAAGCCGCAGGAAAACCATTTTGGAGCATAATTATCAGTCTTCGAAAGAGAGGGAGGAAGGAATTAACAAGTCTTTTGGACAAGTCAGGAAAGCTGCTAGTCAATACTGTGGACGCCTTGAACAGATAGAAGGAATATTTTGAAGAATTGCTCAATGTAGGTGAAGCGTTCAATAATGTGTCAGATTTTGAGACAGAATGGGATAGGAATGACGATGGAAATAGGATAACATTTGAGGAAGTGGAGAAAGTGGTCAGTAGATTACAGTGCAATAAAGCGGCTGGGGTAGATGAAATTAAGCCGGAACTCGTCAAATGCGTGGAATATCAGGTCTTAAATGGTTACACAGGATAATTGAGAAGGCCTGGGAATATGGACAGGTTCCATCTGACTGGACGAAAGCTGTAATCCCACTAATTTTCAAACATGGAAATAGAAAAGATTGTAACAACTATCGAGGTATCTCTTTAATTAGTGTAGTGGGGAAAATATTCTCAGGTATTGTTGAAAGGAGAGTGCGAATATTAGTTAAGGACAAGTTAGATGAAAATCATCTAATTAGAGGCTGTCAGGACCAGATCTTCAGCTTACGGCAGATAATGGAGAAGTGCTACGAGTGGAACAGGGAATTGTATCTATGTTTTATAGATCTAGAAAATGCTTATGACCGTATTCCTAGGAGGAAGCTATTGTCAGTTCTACAAGATTATGGTATAGGAGGCAAACGTCAGCAGGCAATTAAAGGGCTTTGCGTAGACTGTCAGGCAATATTTAGAGTAGACGGCTCATGGTTCAGGGTAGTTTCAGGGGTAAGACAAGGCTGTAACCTGTCACCACTGATGTTCATAGTATTCATGGAACATATGTTGAAAACAGCAGACTGGCAGGGCGGGTTTAAATGGGTGAAAACAAAATAACCAGTCTTGCATATGCAGATGACTAAGTTGTAATGGCAGATTCGATTGAAAGGTTGCAAACTAATATTTCAGAGCTCGATCAGAGGTGTAAGGATTATGATATGAAGATCAGCATCTCCAAAACTAAATTAGTGCCTATGGGAAAAAGATTTAAACAGATCGAGAGCCAAATAGGAGGGACAAAATTAGAACAGCTAGACAGTTTCAATTACCTAGGATGTATTTTTTCACAGGATGCCAACATAGTGAAAGAACTGGAATCGAGGTGTAGCAAAGCTAATGCGGTGAGTGCTCAGCTAAGATCTACTCTCTTTTGCAAGAAGGAAGTAAGTACCAAGACTAAGTTATCGGTGCACCGCTCTATCTTTCGACCAACTTTGTTGTATGGGAGTGAAAGTTGTGTGGATACTGGTTACCTTATTCATAAGGTAGAGGTTACAGATATGAAAGTAGCAAGAATGATTGCAGGTACTAATAGATGAGAACAATGGCAAGAGGGTGTCCATAATGAGGAAATCAAAGAAAAACTGGGAATGAACACCGTAGATGAAGCAATTAGAGCGAACAGGCTGAGATGGTGGGGTCATGTTACACGCATGGGAGAAGCAAGGTTACCTAAGAGACTCATGAGCTCGGCAGCGGAGGGTAAGAGAAGTCGAGGTAGACCAAGAAAAAAGTACTTAGATTCAGTGATGAATGATTTTGAAGTAAAAGGCATAACATGAGACGTGGCGTCAATGTTGGCATTGAATAGGGGATCATGGAGGAATTTTATTAGAGGTACTATGCTACAGACTTAACGCTGAAAGGTATAATCAGTTTGTAATGATGATGATGATGATGATATATTTCTTCTTGTTGTGAAATGTCAACGAAAAACGCATTAACTTACTTATTGTTTGATATTACTGTAACAGAACTAATATATTAATAACTGTAAAACCTGTAAATACTTACGAATTAAAGTAAAAAACGATGTTAAAAAAATGTGATCGTTTGCATGCGTCTTGTGCAAGTGGGCGCGTCTACACGGTACGCAGCAGGCATAACCGATGCACCATGGATAATCTTGTAAGCACTTACTTCCCGTGTAGAACGGGCTTTAAGAAATAAAACATTACAATTATTTCATAACTAGAAATAAAATTCCTTCCACATAATCGATTTTACATTTTTATGTGTAAGTGAATCACATTCTATATCGGTAATATACTTTTAACTATTGCTTTGACTCTAATCGAGCAAACTACAGAAAACTGCGTTACGAAAACGTTCTGTTCACGCATCGTGGCTTTATTCCAACTTTAACCAAACAATAAGGATTTGTCAAATTATATGAACGAGGACGAGCCACACAGTTTTATACCCCAAGCTATCGAGTCTAGCATGATGTGATCCCTAAGGGGCACCACCACGTTAATTACTAACCGTAACTAACCACAACTTGATTTTTTTTATACAAAACTTCAGGTGTTGACTCGTTTTTATCGCGTACTCACTAAACTAGCTACCTTTCAACATTGCCTCTTTTAACAGAAAGGCTTTACTCAAAAGTAAGTGTGTGTCTCGGTGTAGGAGGTTCCTAAATCATTAAACTGCACCTTACTCTTCGAGAACAGTAGCGGAAAATCAAAAAGAAGGCGCTCCGTGGCGACAAACAATAACAATATACGTAGCCGTTTCCTATAAATGTTTTATATATGGGTTTGAGCCTACACCATTACACAAAAAGCAAACCTCTCTGAGCTTTGTAGCGCAATTAGAGGGTACAATGTAAATACCGTTCAGGCGAAGCGTCGAAACTGTGAGAATTTCTTCAGACATACAGCCGAATATAATCACACAAGTTTACCGGGATCTCGTCACTACCAAAAGAGATAACTACGTTTTCCAAAATCGCACAAAGGAGCAAACTAACGAGAAAGAACTTATCTTGTTTCCAGATACTCAATAAGAAACTATTGTCCAAAGAAAATTAATATTAATTTCCCTTGAACTCAATCGCATACTTAATAACCAAAGGCTTACTTGATTCTCAAGTAATAACCGTCCATGCGAAATAATAATTCGCACACACACAAACTTTTATGCAAATATTATCCTATTTTACCGTAGCTGAACACCTTTCCTGAGCATCTCTCCTGAACACCTCTCCTGACCCTATGTTAATTTTATAGTACTACTACACGGAGTAAAAGACCTGCTCTGCCTTCCGTTTTTACCAGTGATCTCTACATAACCTCGATGTAAAACTCTGGTGTCTGATCATAGATCTGTAGCGATCCTGCACGTTCATATATTTCGAACACGATTTTACATTATCCGCCACGTTATAATTAGTCAAACGAAGTTCCATCAGTTAATACGTGACAAATAATTGCTAGATTACCTCTATATTCCAAATTTATATCAATATGCGATGTAACAGACTTGGATGAGTACGGAATCGATACATTTCCTTTTCGTTTTCTTGTAATACTTCATAGCAGCCACGTTGTAATTAGTCAAGAAACAGAGTATGACTATATTTGTCTGGCACGCTCAGAAATCTGAAGTTCAACATCCAGGTAGTATAGAGATCACTGGTTTTTACTATGGGTTTATTCCAGCAATAACTTTCCGCCACAATGTGTGCAGTGACCAGCTCGACGGCTCGGTGTAACGTCTCGGCCCCGTAACGTCGCCCGGTAAGCTTTTGAGGAGTTCTTATATCCCAAGCAAACATTTCCTTATATTATAACTCGCAGTAAGGTGAATCACAAAATCATATCCGGGTCAATGTATTATAACTCAATGTAAACGTAAGCACACTAACAATGGGAAAAAACGTGCGAAAACTATAGTGTATATAATTTAGAAGGGCCAAAGGTGTCAAGTTGTCTTAGCGTAGTGATTAGCGTTGTATAATACCCAACAAGAGGAACTGCCTTCGCGTCATTTCCCTCTGAAAATAGGTCTTATCGTTTGTATCACATTGTAGGAGTTACTTAATCATAATATATTGTGGGATTTTCTTATATAACAGTAGTATGTTACCAGTACTGGTACTCGATATAACTTGTAACAGAATGATGTGGCATGAATGAGTGTTCCCGATTTGGAAAGTTATGCGACTAAAAAGACTGAGAATGAAATTGTTGCAAGTGATAAGACTAGCAAAGATATTTCTGATTTTCCTAAAAAATATTTGACCTTCGTTCCAAATATTTTGCGATTTCCGAGTATATGGTAAGAGAAAAACTTATGGGAAACGTTTAAATTGCTGGTAGGCCTACGTGAAATGAGTATAACTGACATTAACACTATTCGCTAGCCAGAAACATATGGCTGTTCATTTCCTAATATATCGTAATTTCCGAGGCTACGGTTAGGCCGATATTTCTTGATTGCCCCCAATATTTTGCTGCTTTGTTTCGAATACGTCGTGATTTCAGTGTGTGTGTGTTTTACCGATATTTCTTACTTCTCACCAACATTTAGTAGCTTATTTCTGAATATGTCACGATTACAGGATGTGGGCTCAACTATGATCCTAAGAGGATACCTCCTATTTCTTTTGCAAATCTATTGAGAATACTCAGAACATCGTCGTCTTCTCCATATCTGTACTCCAAGGACGTTTAAGATCTTTGCCTAATGTCAACTAGTAGTATCTCTGGAATTTTTTTTTTTTTTTGCTTGTGATATGTATGCTTTTTAGGGCGCCACCATAAGGCACGATTTTGTAATTAAACAATGCTAAAGGGACGCTTTAAAAAATACACAAAGGCCACAGGTGGTGATGCGGCTGTTATTTATTTACGCGTTTCGAACTCGTCAGCGTCAGAATCTGCAATTTTATAACCATCAGTTAGCAAAGTGTTACAAAAAGAGAATTATTACAAGAGATAGACACAATACACCGTAAATACAATGAAACAAGTACATACCTAAAACATGGGGTCAAGTTTCGTAAAATTGTACTAAGTCATGGGCCCTGCTAAACTATACTAAAGTAGCAGATATCACCGACCAAGTAAACGAAAGGTGTCGCCAGGTGGCATTAGTGTACATGATCAGGAATGTAAAAGTAACTGGCATATAAAAACCATAAAAGTAACAAACTAGGTTGACGTAAGGACTTAAGAAATTTTTTAAAGGTAAGATATAGAAAATGTGGTACGAAATGTTATTAAAAGGAACTACCAAAATTAAATACATATATTTCTAACGGAGAGCAACGGCACGGCAAGGATGGGAGAGCGGAAGATAGCACGGCATACAAATGGGCACAAACTATTGAAGTACTTCAGTGAAAATAAAACGCAATGAGCCTAAGGATGTCATGATAAAAAATGCCTTCGTTACATTAGTAGGCTTACAAAAGATTGATGTTCAGATGAAATCATATGCAACTGTCACGTAGCGGATTAATATTGGGTTTAAAAATGCCTACGTTGCAGTAGTAGGCTCACAAAAGATTAAAATTCTTAGAGGCATGTACCTATGACGGTGACCAATGGGACGGCAAGGACGGACGGCGAGAGATAAGTCGGCATACAAGCAGGCAGAAACTAGTGAACCAAGTCAGTCAATATAAAATGCAGTGGCAGGGTACATGGTATTGTCTGAACATCACTTTTGTAAGTCTACTAAAGGCATTTTTATCATGACAGCCTTAGGGTCATTGCATTTTATATTGACTGACTTGGTTCATTAATATGTCACCATTTGAATGTCGTCCTATCTCCCGGTCTCCCATCCTTGCCGTTCCGTTGGTCACTACTATAGATGTATGTCTTTAACTTTGGTAGATGCTTTTAATAACATTTCGAACAACATTTGGTCCATCTTATCTTTAAAAATTTTCTTAAGTGGTTACGGCAACCTATCTCGTGACTTTTATGGTTTTTATATGCTACTTACTTTTACATTCCTCATCATGTACAATAACGCCACCTGGCAACAAGTTCCGTTGGGCTCGTCCGAACTGGGCAACTTCGACCTGTTGGTGATAAACGGAAGACTCGAACTGGGCAACTATCCTCATAATGCCCTCTGAGTGGCGCGTACGAACTGGGCAACTTTTACCTGCTCCAGCTAGACTATCAGGCACGCACAAACTCGGCAACTCACGCCTTTTCTTGGCAGACCGAATGCATAATCTCGCAAAATGGTTCCAAATCTAAACTTACCAAGTGCGCAACCTTTGCCCCTATTTGTAGAGTTCTTAAGGAATAATTTTATTGCAAATTTCACATACAGAAATATTTGCAGAAAACAAATGCATTTAGTTTGTCTCATATTCTGCTCACGGCTGCTTGGTGCGAAACGCACTTTACAAAGTCTAATTTGCAAATTTCACAATTCTTATATAAGCGTCAGTTTGTTGATACTTCAGACTTTTCACAAACTGAAAGATGATTGGGTGAGAAGATTCACAGTCGGCCGCGGTGGCCGAGGGGACTGAGGTGCTCCAGTCACGGTCTGCACGGCCACTACGGTCGGGGGTGCGAATCCCCCCTCGGGCATGGATATTTGTGCCATCCTAGTTCGTAAGTAGTTCATAAGTAGTTTGCAAGTTTAGGGACTGATGACCCCGTAGTTAAGTCCCATAAGCTTAACAAACATTTGAACACTTTTTTAGAAGATTCACATGAAGCGTTGAATCGGGAATGAAAGCTTTCGCAAACGTTAGTCGTCCTCCACAAGGAAGGGCAATCTGCTGTCCAAACGTTTGGAGGAAAGACTGCATCTTCTTCATCAATGTAGTTTTCAGTTATGTAATCCGCAAATTTTGTGATGTTGCCGTCTTGTGGTTGTACGCTGACCAGATCAGCAAAAACATCAGAAACATCTTGAGGATTTAAATAGATAAGCCAAAGATGTAATGCAATGCCTCTTTCATTATCCTTATCTTTGTAGATGGAAGCCAAACCAAGTGACTGGGTTTTTCGTGCATGGTCGTGAGTGCCTTTCAAACGCGAAAATGTCTGTTCGCTGCCTACTGTAAATAACTTAACAGCACACCGCGAACGTTTCCGCAGCATCTCCATCCACGTTTTCCGTTGCTACAACTTTTCTGTGAGGTTTTAATTTATAACCGTCACAGATCAAATGTTTGTTACCACGATCACTAATTAAACGTTGCAAATCGTGACTTTATGTCGTATTATTCGCTCCCATGACTAAACTGAAGTACAAAACGAAACACTATGTGATTCCACACAGATGTCAGGGAGCTGGTGTCATTCGCAGGACTGACGAGTTCAGTGAGGGCCAGGAACGCCTTGGGTCGGACCGTCCTGCAAGCTGCGAGAGGAAGTTGCCCAGTTGGAGTGGGATTAACTGTCCTTTCCAGAGTATCCTTCTAATGGCCACTAAAAGTTGCCCAGATCAGGTCTGCGGCTGCCCGTTCCGTTTACTTGGACGGTGATGTCTGCTACTTTTCTGTAGTATAGTTTAGCATGTTTTAGGTATGTACTTGTTTCATTGTATTTACAGTGTATTATCTCTTGTAATAATTCTCTTTTCGTAGCACTATGCTAATTGATGGTTGTAAAATTGCACATTCTGACGACGACGAGGTCGAAACGCGTAAATAAATAACAGTCGCATCACCACCTGTGGCCTTGTATATTTTCTAAAGCGTTTCTTATAACATTGCTTGGTTACGAAATGAAAAATGGGTGCATAACTCATCGTAACTTCATGTTAAATGTGGAATAAGACACTATAGCTCGCTACCAGGTGCTCTGATATCATGTCTCCAACATATTTAACACACCCGCACAAAACAGGTTACATTTAAATACAATATAACATTCAATTACTTCTGTCAAGAACCTCGTGTAAGTGGCAGCGAATAATATTAGGTCTGTTTGAGTGGCGAGAAATTTACCAGTCGCCACTGTTTATGACTACCTCTAATGCGCATGCTCGGCCTCCGCCAGTTGCAACTGCAAAAGCCAAGTCGAACGCTTTTTTTCTCGTGTTTCGTGGTTTGGCCACCTGTAGCGCTAGTTGACTCATTTGCATTCTCAGCTACGTAGACGAAAGGTTTATCATATAAAATAATGAAACACAACAACAGCAACAGTTTATTATGCTGAGCACTATACCTTTTCAGACTTTACTGGATCGTTAAATACAAATATTTATGTGATGTTTACATGTGGCATTCTGCTGATTTTGATCCGTGCTGTGTCGTGTTTCAGAGGTTATAAGACACCACGCCACTGAAAATTCCACATGGAAAACAGTGGAGGTATTTGTGTGTGTGTGTGTGTGTGTGTGTGTGTGTGTGTGATGGAGGAGGCAGTATTTTATAACTTAAAGCCGATTACAGAGCGAGAGAGGCAGTTAAATCACAGAAATAGCATACGTAAATGATTGATCTTCATCTCCAGAATTACTCAATACGTGACATGTAAAGCATAACAACATGCATAACTCTTTCAAATCAAAATGTTCAAATGTTTGTAAATCTATCGGACCAAACTGCGTGGTCATCAGTCCGTAGCTTACAAACTACTTAAACCTACGTATACTAACCTAAGGACAAACACACACACACACACACACACACACACACACACACACATGCCCCAGGGAGGACTCTAACCTCCACGGCGAGCAACCGCGCGCTCTGCAGCGAGACGCTTTAGACCGCTCGGCTACTCCACCGCGGCATAACTCTTTCAGTGTTTCATTAATCAGCTAATGGATATCTGAAATAATGAATTATACTGAATGAAATTGTCAAATTGTTAAACAAAGCTCTTAACAACTACAGACAGTAGTTTCCTCTGAACATCCTATTCTACTTTACTTTTTTTAAATTAAAGGAATTGGACAAATTTAAATTGTGGCTTATATTTTGTCATATATTTCACCGACGATTGGTACAAATTATCTGCTATTTAATGTCAATGTTGATAAACTAAAATTTTGTTCATGACCAAATGTAACTAATGCTGTAAATTTTCTAATTTCAAGAAAGGTTATGTATTCGAACTCATTAAGTTGATAGGAAGAGTCTGAAATGTGTACAGTGTGCATACGCACGGCTGGTGCTAGAGGTATTACGTATAGAAAGTTTTTATTTAATTTAATTTTTTTTTTTTTACGCTAGAAGCAATGAATATGAAAACTATATTTAAAAAGAAACAGTGGTCAGTTGTTGCTTTCTAAATTGCATAGGTCAATCACCAATAGTGACCCACAATTGTTGATTTTTGTAATCAGATTCTTGTATGGAAGAATCCAAATTTAATTTTTAAATTGAGATCCTACTTTCAATATCGCTAGATTTGTGTAAACGTCAGACATCGGCAGAAAAATCCCCAAAGGGAATAAAATGCTACTATACTGTATTCTCGAAAGCACAGTGGTAGAGTGCCAGGCTACAAATCCAAAGGTCACGGGTGTGATCCCAGCCCGGTCCTAGGATTTTTATCTGTCACTTTCCACTTCTTTCTCCTCTGGCATTGTTGCTAATGTGAAAAATATCGAGTAGCACCGTGGTTCAGAACCCACGTTAAACTGTAGGTCCCCCTATAACTGGCTGGGTAAGTCAGTTGGAAGGTCAGAGGAAGGCAACGGCATACCACCTCCAAACAGGACCATGCCTAGTTAAGCACTGTGGTGTTCATTTTGTGTTTCGATTCCGCCGGTTGTCGTGGGTGTCGGTGGCCGAGTAGATAGAGACCTACAGAGGGAAATGGGATACACGCGTGTGCAGGTACGGAGGTGACCAGCCAGTGGGACAGCAGAAACTAGAAACACTAGAGTAAATTAGAACGAGATATATTTCATAGAAACGTTCTAATACTTAACTTTTACAAAGTTCATTACTGCAGAATGCTGATACATAGTCGAAGTAGATAGAGGCCTGCCTACTGATGAGTCCTAGTGCCTATCCGATAGCCAAGTCTTAACTGGTGCCTATCTGATTCCCAAGTGGCCGATGCAGCCGTCGTGGCCACGAGCGGAGTTGCAGCAGAGGGCGCTCGTGACTGACGTCGTAAGAACGCCGCGCCGTGCGAGCATGGCGGCGCGCGGCGAAAGTAGGTGGCGCGCACTTCATACTTGTGCGACACCACAGTTCAAACCAATCTTCAGATTGTTGACTGCTTTACCTTTTTAATGTATTTAAATTTTATGAGACTGCTATTTACCGCCCGTTTAAAACAATAACCTGAATTTTGCACTTTCTTTCTTCGAGGGAAAGGAACGAGGTGCATAAAAAAATACTTTGCACATGTGCTGGTTTATGTATTTGGTGCAAGGTTATTAAGCGTTTTGGAGTCGGCCAGAAGAATCTCCTCTTACCGTTACAGACGATTGCAACGCCTTTCGCACCGCAACTCGAACGCCTCAATGGCAGTCATAGGGTAAGGTGGAACAATTTCGATCATATTATTATTGAAACTAGAAATATATTGGAAAAAGAAATAATTATAACTATGGCACTTGTTCTTGGATGTTTGATGATTTTGTAACACAAATATTAGACAATTACAAATGTTGGTATAGACACAAACGAAGGTAACCGAATTGAGAAAAATCGATCGAAAATGTACCACCGTAGGTACTGTTGTGATCACTTCCTTGTACAATTTTGATTACTCGCATCTTCCACATAAAAAGCACTTTTCCGTCAGGTACCAACACATACGTCGTGGTACTAAACACTGAATTTTTGTCAGCGAATCCAGTCACCCTTAACAATAAAATTTACAAGAGCGCGTTAGACTAAGTAGCTTCGCTTGCCTCTTAACTGGAAAAAAATTTAATATCTTCTTAGTACAAAGTGGTATAATCTTAGAAAAGACAGGAGGAGCTCTAGAAACCTGCTACACTACAACGCCACACAACGTGACACTACGAGACTGACAAATGGCGCGAAAACTTACGTTGATCGGAATTGTACCTATATCGAATTTGTATCACCTTACCCTATTTAGTTTGAAACGGTGGCGACCGCAACTCGAACGCTTTAGCGCGGTTGCAACCGTTGCAACCGCAACTCGAACGAAGCTGTTGCGAACTGCAGTGGCTTTTGGCGCGCTGCAACGTGAAAACATTTCACTGAGTCGATTGATTCGTCTGGAGCAGGACTTGCGGTGTGTGGTTGGGGATCGCGTTGCCAGGGAGCCGGAGATGGGGAATATCGCTAAATTTGTGTAAACGTCAGAAATCGGCAGAAAAATCCCCAAAGGGAATTTTTACGAGATTGCTATTTACTGCCCGTTTAAAAGAATAACCTGAATTTCGCACTTCCTTTCTTCGACGAAAAGGAATGAGCTGCATAAAAAACACTTTGCACATGTGCTGGTTTATCTATTTGGTGCAAGGTTATTAAACGCTTTGGAGTCGGTCAGTAGAACTTCCTCTTACCGTCACAAACGATTGCAACTCCTTTCGCATCGCAACTCGAATGCCTGAATGGCAGTCATATTTTGACATAAATACAAAAGGGATATGAAATGAATATTCTAGAAGAAAATGAAGTATGTATCCACGCAGCTAGCGACCCAAGCAATTTATTAAACGATCAAACCGATTTTAAACACAAAAATTACATCGATAATTTTATTGATCAATTAATGCTGGATAAAGGGTAACGGAGCTTACATAAATCAGTGATCGTACTATAATGTTTAAATCAACCAAAGACGAAATAAAGACAACCATGTCAAATATAAATATATAATCTCTAATATACTCCAAAATTTCTAATAAAATTTTTAAACCACAATTGCTAATAACAACATAGACGACAGAAATAATAAAGAAAATAATGCCATATCTATTAACTTTAAGTTTAAACTTTAAGTTTCTCTCTGAAAGAGAAAAATTTAAATATTTGTAAACGTATAGTGTTCTGAGGTATTGACAGATGCTGTACTGGCTACAGTACAGAAATCAAATATAAATCATCACGTAATAAATAGTCAGTTAAAGCATTTACAACCTCTAAATACGGTACGTACTGTACACTTTCTAAGTGAAATTTGTGAAATGTTATTTACGAAAGTTTATTGATGTTGCATTTGGATACATACTCATATAAGAAAATGTTTTGGCAGAAACACCTGACGATGGCATTAAATGCCGAAAGATTTTTTGTGTGATAAATAAATAAATAATTAATTACAGTGTTTGGACAATCCTTTCACATTATGTCAATATACGACATTTCAAAAAAAATGTACAAATGTTTGTAAATCTATCGGACCAAACTGCGTGGTCATCAGTCCGTAGCTTACAAACAACTTAAACCTAGGTAAACTAACCTACGGACAAACACACACACCCATGCCCCAGGGAGGACTCGAACCTCCACGGCGAGCAGCCGCGCGCTTCACAGCGAGGTGCTTTAGACCGCTCGGCTACTCCACCGCGGCTACACGACATTTCTACTAGCCAGTAGCCAGTAGCGCAGTTTCATGAAACGCAGTGTCGTCGTGTAGACTAGCCTTTACTGTCACAAACGATTGCAACTCCTTTCGCACCGCCACTCGAACGCCTCAATGGCAGTCATATTTAGTTTGCAACGGTGGCGACCGCAAGTCGAACGCTTTAGCGCGGTTGCAACCGTTACAACCGCAACTCGAACGAAGCTGTTGCCAACTGCAGTGGCTTTTGGCGCGCTACAACATGAAAACATGTCACTGCGTCGATTGATTCGTCTGGAGCAGGACTTGCGGTGTGTGGTTGGGGTGCGCGTTGTCAGGAGCGAGGGGTGGGGGTTAGGCCGGCAGCCCCTCCCCCTCTTGACGGGGCTGCGACCCCCTGCGAGTTAATACGCGTTTTATGATGCGTCCCGCGGCCGTGCGGCCGTCCGCGCTGCCTTTCACGCGGCCCGTGTTTGGGGCGGCGCGGCGATCAGTGTCCAATTTCTCGGATTTGCGCCCCTTTGTCGGGAAATGGGCCGTCGCGGTGTTGGCGTATCATGGCCTCCGCGGGCGGTCCTCCCCGGCTTCCGGGCCCAGGTGTCGGCCGCTACCTGGCCTGCTATTTGTCGCTCGCCTCGCCATTGACGCGGCCTCGACAGCTGACGACTCCGCCACAGCTACCGCCTCTGTGGTTTTGCCGGCTCGCTCGCACCTGTGGGAAGAGCGCCCGGGGAGTCCCTTTCTGCGCCGCCGGCAGCTGCGGTCGACCCCGCGCTAATGGCGCGTTATACGAGCCGAAATGTAACACCTTTACCGGCAAATAGCGTCGCTAGTGCGCCTAATGAGCCAACTCGGTGTAGGGTTCGAGCACACGGGTCCCCCGTTGCAGGAAGCGGCAATTGCGTCGCTGTGGGCGGAGTCACCGCTTCACAAAGGCTCTGCGTCAATCACGACCTCACAAAAGACTTTTTTCCCCACTTATCCGTTCATGTAACACAATGTCAACAAAAGAAATGAGTTATTGTAAGCGATCTGACACGATCACGTACATCGTTTGTGATTTTTTTTTTTTTTTTTTTTTTTTTTTTTTTTTTTTTTTTTTTTTTTTTTGGTTAAACAGACCTATTGCTTCTACATCTACATTCATAGTCCGCAAGAAACTTCACGATGTATGACGGAGGGTACTTCGCGTACCCTTCCTCCTTCCTCCTATTGCAGTCGCGTATCGTTCACGCCGTAGAGGTTCGAGTCCTCCCTGGGGCATGGTTGTGTGTGTTTGTTCTTAGGTTACTTTACCTAGGTTTAAGTAGTTTGTAAGCTACGGACTGATGCCACACAGTTTGGTCCGATAGATTTACAAACATTTGAACATTTTTTGTATCGTTCACGGGATAAATGATTAATTTTATCCGTGTTTTGTGAGGTGATATGAGGTCTGCGACTGTATTAGATTTTTTTTATTTTATTTTTATTTATTTATTTTTTTTTATAATTTGTATTGTAGCAGTCCCTTTTCACTAATATTTCAATTAGCACGACACGTTTCGGGCGCATTTCACTGTTACACGTTCATTATTGTTTGGTTATGTTTTGTGTTGTGGGTACCAGTGAGGTTATGGTTGGACAGTTTAATCTGTTCAGAAAGATACAGCCAGTTTAGTATGATTATAGCTTGTGGGTTATTATATTGTTGTATTTACTTACAGTTTTGTTGATAAGCTTGTTATCTGACACACATTCTACCTATCAACATATGTACATTTTAAGGCACTCTGTCTCTATGGACATATTCCCGCACATGCAGCGTCGACTTTGTTAATCGTGATTCGGTGTGTTCATATTTACGGGGTGGTCAGATGCCCTTATTGTCGCCAACCCATGCCCCCTGGGCGGAAACGTGTATCCCAAATGTCTGCGTATAGTGTTAAATGTGTGAAAGTGTGAAGTGTAACGAAATGTTTGCGAATAGTGTAACTGAGGAAGGACTTGGATACTAGCCCGGTATTCACCTAGGGGGATGTGGAAAACCGCCTAAAAACCCCTTTCGTTAATCCGCCGAACACTTTCGAACCGTGGCCGGTACGCCTCCCCGTCCCGGAAAGCGGTGCGATAGACCGCGAGTCTAAGTGAGCGGGTCCACATTTTAAGGCATATTGAATATATATATATATTCATGTAAGTAGCTTAGCTTTTCAAATCAAAATGTTCAAATGTTTGTAAAGCTTATGGGACTTAACTACGGGGTCATCAGTCCCTAAACTTACAAACTACTTACGAACTAGGACGGCACAAATATCCATGCCCGAGGGGAATTCGAATCCCCGACCGTAGTGGCCGTGCAGACCGTGACTGAAGCGCCTCAGTCTTCTCGGCCACAGCGGCCGGCGCTTAGCTTTTAAGGAACTTTGGTGCAATGTAAACATCTGACACAAAATGTCCAACATGTGTCGTGTATATAATTGTCATCTTGTGTTGTTTGTCCCAGATAACAGGATTATCAACAAAACTGTAAGTAAATACAGTAGAATAATCACGAAACATACAGACTAAAATAACTGGACCTTCCTGAACAGGTTAAAATGTCCAGCCATAACCTCAATGGCACCCACAACACAAAACTTAACCAAACAGTAATGAACTTGTAACTGTGAAATGCACCCAATGATGGCGGCTTGCTGCCGAAACGGGTCGTGCAAATTAAAGTATTAGTAAAAAGTGACTGCTGTAATATAAATTATTTCAATAAAGGATCAATGATTACCTATGCCTCTATGTGGGTCCTAAACCTCTGATCTTTTCTTGTAGTCGCTTCGCGAGATGTACGTAGGAGCAAGCAATATATTGGTTGACTCTTACCGAAACGTTTGGTCATGGAACTTTGACCAAAGCGCGTACAGCGACACTGAACGCTTCTCTTGCAGAGTCTGTCAATGGAGTTTCTTCAACTACTCACGCTTTCACGCTTACTGAATGAGCCCGTAACGAAGCGTGCTGCTCTCCGTCGGATCTTCTCTGTGTCTTCTATTGACTCTAAATGGTATGGATCCCACACTGATGACCAATACTCAGCGACGGCCGAACCAGAGTTTTGTAACACACTTCCTTTGTTCGCGAACTACACTTCCTCAGTATTCTTCCAATGAATATGTCTAGCATCTGTCTCAGCCACGACTGATTTTACGAGGGGGAGTTGCAAAATGTTTCCCCTATTCACTGTGGTCAGATTTGCACATGAAAGGAAAAACATCGAATGGAACATTAAACATAAAGCATATATTTATTTTTCTACGTAATTTCTAAGTACATTGAGGCATTTGTCAAACCGCTTTATAAGCGTCAGAGCCTTCCAGGAAAAAAAAATCAGAGCGTTGATTACGGAAGAAGCGCTGAAAGGCTTGGTTGACGTCAGCATTGCTTCCAAAGCGCCTTCTGCCGAGAGTCTTCTTCAGAGCTTGATGCAGAAGGAAGTCACATATTGCGGGATCAGGACTGTGTGGTGGATGGTGTAGGCACTCACAACCAAGAGTTGCAATATGGTTTTGCGATCCCGTCGCAGAGTGTGGTCTCGCATTGTCATCCAACAGTAGAACGCCAGATCTGAAAAGGCCAGGCCGCTCTTTCCGAATCACCTCTTTTAATTTCGACAGACTGGCACAGTACCGCGCAGCATTGATGGTTGCACCCTAGAAAACGTCCAGCAACAAAACTTCTTGGGCGTCCCACAAAACTGTGAGTAGCACTTAACCTGCACTTCTTTCGGACAGATGATGACGGATGTTTCCATCCCATAAACGTTTAGAGTTTCTTCCCTATGCAACGCCCTGATTTATTCCTGGACGGCTTTTTGAAGCTTACAAAGTGGTTTGACAAATGTCGCAATGTACTTTTTTCCCCTTTGATACACAACTCCGTCCACAGTCGACAGGGGAAACTTATTTTACAACTCCCCCTCGTATAGGTCGTTTCATTTCAGATCGCTTCTTATGTTTACTCCCCGATATTTTACGGAAGTAAATGCTTCCAGAGTTTGTGTCCTCCTATTGCATCGTTATATAAAAAAGGATCTTCCTTTCTATGTAAACGCAGCTCTCTACACTTCTTTATGTTGAGGCTCAATTGCCATCCGTACACCATACATCAACACCCTGCAGATTTTCCTGCATTTCCCTACGCTTTTCCAGTGTTGCGACTTCTCGATAAATTACTGCATCATCCACGAATAACCCCAATGAACTTAAAACCTCATCTATCAGGTCATTTAAATATACTGTGAAAAGCAAAGGTCCCATAACATTCCCCCATGGCACGCCATAGATCACTTTAACGTCTAAAGACTTCTCTCCGTTGAGAATGAAAGGCTGCATTCTGTTAGCTAGAAACACTTCAGTTCGTCGACATTCAGATGAGCAAGCGTGTTTTCAAAATCACTGTACTCGCATATAATTAACCTGTTAAGGTAAAAAGGCAAAGCAGTCAACAATCCGAAGAATGGTTTGAACACAACAGTGCTTTACTAGGCATGGTCCTTTTTGGAGGTGGTATGCCGTTGCCTTCCTCCGACCTGCGAACTGACTTACCCAGCCAGTTATAGGGCGACGTACAATTTAACGTGTGTTCCGAACCACGGTGCTACTCGGTATTTTTAACATGAGAAATACTGTCAGAGGTGAAAGAAGTGGAAAGTGAGAGATAAAAATCCTAATACCTGGCGGGGATCGAATCCGCGACCTTTGGATTTGTAGTCGGGCACTCTACCACTGTTCAATCCTCCCATAAAATACTTTGAGTGGCATTTACGTTAGTTGATGGGAGGCAAAAATTTCAAGGGGTACGATTTCTCCCGCTTCTAACACGAAATAACTTATATTGACGGGCTCAATTGGTCTTCATTCTGTGCCGAGTCACAGTACTTCCTAAATCAGTCGATATATAGCGGAATACGATGGGGTTCATCGAAACGTCTTAGCAACCAAACCGGTTTACATTTGAATATACCGCTTTGGGATAACGTAGTGCGACATCTAAGGATGCGAAACATGCGTCATCACCTTCCGCAATTGCGAATACATTTCTTGTATTTACATTAGCAACTGTAGTCGCCGCAATGTCCGTACCTTCAGCATGCATGCATGTCTGAAGGACATTTGCTTAGTACTGTCAATATACACAGAAACTGCACATCATATTAGTTTAAATGTTAGGAAGTCGTTTCTGAAAAGATTTGTCTATAGTGTATCATTTTATGGGAGTGAAAAGTGGACGATAAGGATTTCAGACAAAAAGATAATGGAAGTTTTCGACATGTGGTATTACAGACGGATGATGAAAATGAGATGGGTAGATTACGTAACTAATGACGACGTGCCCAGCAGAATTGGGAGAAAAGGAGTCTTGGCATATCCTCACTAAGAGAAGGGATAGGTTTGTGGATCACATTCTGAGACATCAAGGAATCGTCAGCTTTAGAAGGAAGTGCGTGGGGTGAAAATCGTAGGGGAGACCGAGGGACGAATACAGCAAGCAGATACGAAAGGGTGTAGGTTGCTGTTCGTATTCTCAGATGAAGAGGCTTGCACAGGACAGGATAGCGTGGAGAGCTGCACCAAACCAGTCTGTGGACTGAAGACCCACAACTACAACAACAAATTATTACTGAAATCGGTGCCAAAAATTTGGAATAATCTATGATATCAATGCTACCCCTACTCTTTGATGGAAGGTGACTTGATTAAAACGTAAAATGCAGCAATAGAATATCATACAGAGACAATAATAATGAAATCACTGGAGCTCCTGTAGCATTGACCGCTAAAAAGATTCATGCTGAATAAACTGAATGGACTATCGAAAAATAATTTTGTATTACCTTATAGGAACCATCGGTGGGACAGTAAATTTCTTTTACGAGAATTAACTAACAGGGTGTCCCTGTAGCACATCGTAGGCATTCGCATCACATCAACTGGTCACTCCTTTCAGTCAAATTGTGGCATAAATTTCTTTGTTCTTCTTTTCATTAATTAATTTAAGTAACATTTAGCAATTATCTTTGACATCGCATTTCAAAAAGTACTATTCTCATTTTGTCTGAAGTGTCTATATCCTCATTTCACTTTCCTACTACATTCGCAATACCTTAACTACATGTCCACAAATTCCTCTGTTTTTAGAAAAGTTCTGCGTGCTATGGCCACTCTGCAATTGATATCGTATCTATTTCGACGAGCACCAATCATTTTGTTGACCAAATAGCAAATCTCTCTGCTGCTTTTACTGTCCCATTTTATAAAGTAATTCCCTGGCCATCGTCTGATTTGATTAAAGTACATTACATGCTGCGGTGGAGTGGCCGAGTGTTCTGAGCCGCTTTCCTGCGGACCGCGCAATTACTCGCCGTCGGAGGTTCGAGTCCTCTCTCGGGCATAGGGGTGTGTACATGTGTCACCCTTGGCATAAGTTAAAGGAATTTGTAAACCCATGGACTCATAACCGCAGCAGTTAAGTCCCTTAGATTTACAAACATTTAAACTACATTTCGTTACTCTTGTTTTTCCTTATGTTGATATTTAGCTTACAATTTATTTGAAGACGATGTTCGTTCCTTTGAGTTCGCCTTCCAAGTACTACACTGCCTTCCGCAGAATTACTATACCATCCGCAAACATCATTGTTTATGTTTTACCTGAACTTTAATTCCCCCCCCCCCCCCCCATTGTTTATGTTTTACTTGAACTTTAATTCACCCCCCCCCCTTCTCCTTGGTTTTCTTTATGGGCTGTCGAGTGTACTGACTGATTTATGTAGTAATTAATGCACTATTTTGTCTCACTCTCTTCTCAATTACTGTCTCGCTTGTCCATAGGCTCTTATGACTGTAATCTGTCGTATGGACATTTTTGGTAATAACCTTGAGCTCACTGTATTTTACCTGCGCTATCTTCAAAATTTGTAAGGCTCCACCCCAGTCAACCTTGTCTAAGATTTTTCATAAATCTACACTCCTATAAAAGTAGATGTCCGTTCCTGAAATGTAATGCAAAATGTAAGTTAAATATTAGGTTGCGTGTTGTTAAATTGCTCTAAAACCCCGGTGATCTTCCAAGATGTCGACTTCAATATATTTTCCCATTGTTTGGTAAACAATTCGTGTCAGTATTTTGCAGCCATGATTCAGAAAAATTATTGTTTAGCAGTATAAACCTTTATCAGCATTTGGTTTCTTGTAACTGATGTTATTACAGTCTTCTTGAAGTCTCAGAGCATGCAAACACAGATACACCATCACTCCCACAAAAACGGAAAACATACAGAATATGAAACCTAGAAAACATACACAAACAGAAATGAAGAAAAAGTACTCACAGTAACAAAGAAATGGTACATTCTCACCATCAACAACAAAGATACCCATAAAATAGGCAATATATAAAGAAAACGAGAAATAAAAATATGCACAAAACTGACAGTAAAGACAGAAACGAGAACCACCATAAAAATGCAGACAATCCCATTAAATCTGGTATGTACCAACTGACATTCCTGGACTGCCACTTTATTTACATTTTTTTCTTCAAAATTTCCATTTGGATACGAACTGCAGCTGCAGCGTAAATTGGCGGTTTATTTTCGTTAAAAGAAATGCAACCAGGAGTAAAAATGATGTCATGTGTATAAGACGTCAGTGCCCAATGCACAACTTGGTTACACTTATACCTACAATAAAATCACAAACTACCATGACAGCGTAAACCTACACTTAGCGGAAGATTACAAATGTTCCTGTAATGTATCCACTGAAGACGAGCCTGCAGTGACTCGAAAACTAGTTATGAAATAATAAATAAAAAAAAACATCCATAAAAGTAGCTGGTTATATTTCTTTCAACGGAAATAAACCGCCAATTCATTTAAATTGTAGAAACAGACAGGAACTTTGATACGAGCTGTAAAGGACGCGGAAGAGCAGTAAAATGTACCAAAAGACACTCAACGTTTGTCGAAAATCTCATGGAAATGAAACATAGCCCAACAGTCATTAACACAGTCCTGAAAATCCTCAAATGCTGCAACATCTCCCCACCAAAACTAACGATTAAGAAAAACTACCAAGTATAGAGAGCTTACCCACCACAAGTCGGAACATTATTCTCTCGACAGGACTGTAAATGATACATTGCAAAGTTGTAGCTAGGAAGTAGTTTGTACCATAAGTTAAGCATACAATTCATTGTAATAAAATATTATGTGGGCTAATCATGTCTTTTAGTTACAGATCTATGTCCACGTCCTCCTGAACCCGCTACCTAGCAGAGACACAACAGTTATTCAAGTCAGTCGCCCAGCTGCATGGAACGTTTATCATCCAAAAATATTCCGTCAATATGAAGGCCATGAACAGCTGCAAACAGTCTCCAGGCAATCGAATATTCCAGGCCAGCACGAGCTTGCACAGGGTCTTACCGAAAACATCGTCCATGACTTCGTGAAGTGTGTGTACCATACAGTTTTCCATTCTTCTGTGGTCCAAAGAATATAGTTAGGAGCCCAGGATTGTCGTGCTGGTAGTAAACCCAATAGAGTTGGGATTCTCCACACCATCTCGATACAGTTGATTCAAATGTTTGTGAATCTATGTGAGTCAACTACTTAGGTCATCAGTCCATGGCCTTACAAACTACTTTACTTAAACTAACCTACACACACACACACACACACACCCATACCCGAGGGTGGACTCGAACCTTCGACGGGGAGCAACCACGTGCTCCGCAGCTATGCGCCTTAGAGAACTCGGCCATACAGTGGATTTCGGAATTTTGAATTTCCTAACAATTTTCGAAGTGGAATGGCCCTTGCGTGTACCTATAACTGACATTCCGCGGTCTACGTTTTTGCTTATGACCGTGTGAGTTATCATTTCGGTAATGACTTGTACATTTCTGACATAAGAGTTTAGAGCCTATCTACATTGTTTTTCAAAACGTACAAAAAAGCTGAAGTTGCGAAGAAAGCTTCAAGAAATCTTTTTAACACCTTTCGTCAGGTCTACCCTGACATCATCAAATCTGTACAAATTGCATGCTTTCCTAAGAGAATGTGGCTAATATTAATAATATAAACAACATATGTTTATAAAGCTGTGGAAAATATCTTGCATATTGTTAACATTTCATGACTCACATGTCAACCATTCGTCTTGCATAATAATAGAAGGCCGCTGGAAACGTTTTCTTGATGTCCCCATATGTCATATCAAGCGAAATATTATATCCTATTTTGGTGTTATTTTTATTCTTGACACGGTCATTTTCCCAGCATCCTGCTATTATAAACCTAGACAAATATTTGACATGGGTTCGAATCCTGGCCGTGGCACAAACTTTAATTCAATGCCTCTCCTTCCGATTTATATCTTTGATATATATCGAGAGAAAATATGTCTGTGGACATTGATTTATTTATGTGGTTTATATTGGCCACTGTCACTTAGTAACGTATGCAATCTTTACAGATCTGATTATAAAAATGGAGACAACCAGATTTGGTAGCATTGAAACTTTTATTTTTTATTACAAATCGATTTCAGTCAGTGTGTGGCCATCTTCAGTGGTGGAGTACAAGCCCTGTGGGCCCACAAATACATTTTGCATGTTAATATAATATTTGATTATGACACCCTCGATCTGCCGAAACCGGAAATAATTATTTTTTAAAGCGCTCTTTCACAACCTGTGCTTTTTTGAACTTTTCAAGAAATATTTTCACATGTATCATCGGGGTACAAATGGCAGATTTGCAAATGAATCGCCTTTTTATACCTTCTGTAAGCGATACTGACGCAATCTGTACCTGTACATATAATCTTTACGTGACTTCTGTCAGTTGAGTGTGTTTATGTATCCTTGTTCTAGGACAAATTTCTTTATTGATGCAGTTAGAGCACGTTGTTATGTAAATTCGTTGTATTAACTTTGTACACGAGATTACATTTCAATTCCGTGCACGTTCAGGATATATATTTGCTTGTAATCTGTGATTCAGGACTAGGTGAGGGAGCTTATAAGGCTTCATTAGGAACTAACTGTTGCAACTACACAATCAGCATCGCAGCAGGCTACCCTTATCTTTATTACCTATTGAGTGGGCCCACATTACCAGCAAGGGGCACTGATGTCATTCTTACCCCCAGTTGTTTGTACCCAATGCGTTCGCCGTTTCAGTAACGTAATACTCTGCCGCTCTCTTTTTTTATTCAGATATCCTCGGTAGATACGTGTGTGCTGGTAATGGCTTACAAGCAGGGCGCCTGATAGTGATCGGGGAGAACTGGTTGCGTAGCGTAAGCCACGCCACGTGCGAGGTGCACGCGCCACGTTTGGGGAAAGGGGGGGGGGGTGAGGGGGACAATGGCGCGCGCATGCTCCCCGGCGCGCTAATATGATGGCAATTGTTATTAATGGAGCCAATAATCAGGGCAGATAGCCCCGGGGGAGGCGGCCGCGCGCGCGCGCACGTGTACACACGAACACGCGAGCGACGGCGACAGCGAGCCACAGCGCGCGGCCGCTTCATTTGTACCACCGCGGGGCCGCCACTGCTCGCCCTAATGACCGCCTCCACGCAGAGTTGCCAACTATGCCACTAACAGCGAAAGTGCTTGGGCTCGAACAAACATATCTGTTGGAACGTTTGGCTACAGAACCATTACGTACCTCTCGATGTGCTGGCGAGTGTCGTTTTTCGGCAAAACTCTGCAGTCATGCTCGAATAGCACTGCTGATGTGAGTGTAGAATCCACATTAAGGTTGATTTGATTTGATTTTTCCAGGGAAGCCAAAACAGTCTTGGTCCAACCCGCCACTGCCCGCACCGAAACTAAGTTTATTGTGCGGTATCGCTCCCTGTATATCTACTAAAGCCAACCACTGCCCTTGAACAGTGCAAGGAGTCCCTTTACCAGTTCTTTATTAGACACAATTTCTTCGTGTCTAGTTGTCCCAAATGTTCTGTGCCCCCAATGCAATGCATTCGAAGATTAGATGTGATGCAGTTTCATCACCGTCATCACAGATCCTACATTTAGGGTCCTCTTCTGTTATTCCCATTGTATATAGGTGTTTTTTGAAATTCCCATGGCCTGTCAGCAATCCAACCATGAGTCTAATCTCTCTTCTGTTCAGACCCAGGATTGCAGAGCTTCTTTTAAAACATGGCTTTGGCATCATTACCTTGCCATGTTTTTGTTGATAGACTTTGGTCCAATATTCTATGTGCTGTCTTCTGAGCCAGTTACTTAGCTCCAATTTGATCATTGCCTTGGTGATTGTCAGGACAGGTTCCGGTCCAATAAAAGGAGTATCTTCCCCCATCCTGGCTAATCTGTCGGTATGTTCGTTGCCACTGATCCCCGAGTGGCCAGGGACCCACAATTGGTTTACTCTATTTCTTTCCCTTAGCTCGACCAGAACCCTGTGACATTCTGCAACAATTTTAGGAGCTGCCAGTGATCTCAGGGCTGCCTGGCTGTCTGAATAGATGTAGATGCCACGATCTTTGTAGCACCTACGCAAATTCTCCTCCACACATGCCCTGATTTCGGCCTGGAATACTGAGGCCAGTTTCCCTAGAGAGATGACGCCCTCCAGTCTTGGCTGCACCCCATATACCCCGGCCCCAACGCCTTGGTCTTATTTCGACCCGTCAGTGAACCAGACAATATCCCCCGTTCGGTGTCGAACTATTTTCTCCCACTGCTCCCTACTTCCAATTGTTATACTGAAAGGCTTGTTGAAGCAGTATGGGGTTATAATATAGTCGGCTGGCATTTCCCCAACCTTTCCTATATTTACCTCACTCACTATTTTAGTGTGTGCCACATTAAGGTTACCAGACGTCCTCTTTTACCCGGACATGTCCTCCTTTTTGTACCCTAAAATGGTCCGGCCGGGTTTTTAACAAAAATGGGGAAATGTCCTCTTCTTTGCGTTGTTCAATGGTTCAACTTGAATGTGCGTAAATATAACTCTCTGAACTGTCACAATCACTAACTCTAGAGAATTCAACCTTTTTTGAAACAATTTGATTTTTTTTTCTCGTTTCTGTGCCGTGCTGCTCTGAGGTCAAGCTACTTCGTAACAATTGAAATAATTGTCGTGGTAGTTGTCCCGGAATACGAGCCAATTACGAACATACGTCTGCAACAATGCTAGACAGTGCAATACACATAGTATAATGTGAAACTCTCCCCTCCTTTCTCTGGTCGGACGTCGGAGTGTTGTGAGACACCCAAAAATAAGACGTTCAGTATGTCGTGCTGAAACTCGGTAGTTCTGTGTGGTGAAGCAATGTATGTTTTGTCATGAAATCTTCGTTCTAGGAGGGCAATATTTTTCACTATGGACATGGGTACATACAAGAACCTGTCAACCATAGAGTATATATTTACTTCTTGGTCTGTACGGAACATGTTGATAAAGATTTTCTCCCGTGTTGTTGATGTTGCCAACATAGTCACACGAGGCCGCCGGTATGGTAGGTATAAGTTTACCCCGTTAGGAACTCAGAAACTGCAATACGGTACGCATATTACAGTGATGGATCATTAAATGCTATTTTCTATGGATACTAAATAAATTATAGGGAATAAAGGGTACACTAAATAATCACAAGTAATGCTATGGAATTACAAAAATAATAAAGAGGCAAGTTCACCACTTGTACGTCTTGACCGTTACACCACTGCCGCAATTCTTTTAACACGAGTTTCGAAAAATTGTAACGACAGCAGGTAACTTCGTTTTCGCTCATAAGAAACCAACTCTTTGACACGTGATTAAAAATGCGATCTACCCTTGTTAGTATAAAAAATGTCATTTCAGGCTTCATGTTGTATCTTATTTTAAAGAATGTAGTTTCACTCGTGTGTTTTTAATATGGTAGATAAACCTAGAATTTAACTGGTTATTTCAATGCAAATAGTGAACGTTGTTTTATTGTTCTTTTACATTTATAAGGCAGACATTATGTCATTTCGAAATACAGCAGTCTCTTGCATACGATTTGATATCAGTAATCATAAACTGCAGATTCAAGAGTGTCAACTACTATTTGACACCCTCTAAATGGTTTATATACTAGTAAGTTATATGTGTATCTGTGTGGAGCTTCAGTAACATCTAGATGCTAATAATGTATATAGTCACGTCGGTCTGATCCGAAATGGGAAGATAACTATTTCAAGGAACGCCTAGATAATTTTTACACTTACTTTGTTCGTGACGATTTTACAGTCAACAGTACTATCGTTTCCGTAATTGATGCATCGTAAAAACTTTCAGGTGAAAACAGGGGTGATCGGCAAAAGTATAAGTATGGAAAAAATGTTCAGCACTTAAGACGATAATTACAAGTGGTGAAGTGCTGAAATATCAGTGTTTCACTGCTATGTAGTCCTGTAATTCGTTCTATGGGCCTCAACATTTCATGTTTCTTAATCTGTAAGAAGGTAGGAAAATAAGGAGATGGGACCTAGATAAATTGAAGGAACGTGAAGTTCTGGTGAATTTCAGAGGGAGATTTAGGCAACAATTGACAGAAACAGAGGGAAATAAAACAGTAGAAGAGGAATGGGTAGCATTGAGAGATGAAATAGTGAAGGCAGCAGAGGACAAAATAGGTAGAAAGGCAAGACCTGCAAAAAATCCTTGTATAACACAGGAAATACTAAATTTAATTGATGAAAGGAGAAAATATAAAAATGCAGTAAATGAAACAGGCAAAATGGAGTACAGACGACTAAGAAATGAGATTGATAGGAAGTGCAAAATGGCTAAGCAGGAGTGGCTAGAAGCCAAATGCAAATCTGTAGAAGAATGTATAAGAAGGGGAAAAGTAGATACCGCCTACAGGAAAATCAGAGAGACATTTGGGGACAAGAAAAGCAATTCTACAAATGTCAAGAACTCAGATGGGAAACTAGTTCTCAGCAAAGAAGGGAAGGCTGAAAGGTGGAAAGAGTACATAGAGCAGCTCTACAAAGGAAATTAACTTGGAGACGATGTTGTAGGAAGGGAAGAGGAAGTAGATCAAGATGAAATAGGAGATACTATACTCAGAGATGAATTTGACAGAGCCTTGAAAGACCTAGGCCGGAACAAGGCCCCAGGAGTAGATGATATACCCTCAGAGCTACTAAAGTCTCTGGGAGAGCCAGCCATGACAAGACTATTTGAACTGGTGTGTAGGATATATGAGACAGGCGAAATGCCCTCAGACTTTAAGAAAAATGTAATAATCCTCATTCCAAAGAAATCAGGTGCAGACAGGTGTGAAAATTACAGAACCATCAGTTTGATAAGTCATGGTTGCAAAATTTTAACACGAATTATCTACAGGAGAATGGAAAAGCTGGTAGAAGCTGACCTAGGGGAAGATCAGTTTGGATTCAGGAGGAACGTAGGAACCCGGGAGGCAATACTTACCTTACGTCTTATCTTAGAAGATAGATTAAGGAAAGGCAAATCTACATTTTTAGCCTTTGTAGATTTGGAGAAAGCGTTTGACAATGTTGACTGGACTACACTCTTTCAAATTCTGAAGTCAGCAGGGGTAAAATACAGGGAAAGGAGAGTTATCTACAACTTGTACAAAAGCCAGACCGCGTTTATTAGACTTGAAGGGCATGAAAGGGAAGCATTAGTTGGGAAGGGAGTAAGACAGGGTTGTAGCCTTTCTCCGATGTTATTCAATTTGTACATAGAGCAGGCGATGAAGGAAAGCAAGGAAAATTTTGGAATAGGAATTAAAGTTCAGGGGGAAGAAATAAAAACATTGCGTTTTGCTGATGACATTGTAATTCTGTCAGAGTCAGCGAACGACCTGGAAGAGCAGTTGAATGGAATGGACAGTGTGTTGAAGAGAGCGTACAAAATGAACATTAACAAGAGCAAAACAAAAATAATGGAATGCGGTCTTAGAAAATCAGGCGATGCTGAAGGAATTAGATTAGGTAACGAAACAATGAAGGTGGTAGATGAGTTTTGTTACTTAGGTAGTAAAATAACATGCGATGGTCGCAGTACAGAGGATATAAAATGCAGAATGGCAATGGGAAGAAAAGCATTTTTGAAAAAGAGAAATTTGCTAACATCGAATATTAATTTAAGTGTAAGGAAGTCGTTTCTGAAGGCATTTGTGTGGAGTGTTGCCTTGTATGGGAGTGAAACATGGACGATAAGAAGTGCGGACAGGAAGAGAATAGAGGCTTTTGAAATGTGGTGCTACAGAAGAATGCTGAAAATTAGGTGGGTAGATCACATATCTAATGAAGAGGTACTGAACAGAATTGGCGAGAAAAGGAATTTTTGGCATACCCTAACTAAAAGAAGGGATCGCTTGGTAGGACACATTCTTAGACATCGAGGAATCGTAAATTTAGCATTGGAGGGATGTGTGTGGGGTAAAAATCGCAGAGGGAGGCCAAGAGACGCGTATAGTAAGCAGATTCAAGTGGATGTGGGTTGCCGTTCTTATGAGGAGATGAAAAGGCTTGCTCAGGATAGAGTAGGGTGGAGAGCTGCATCAAACCAGTCTCCGGACTGAAGACCATAACAACAACAAGAAGATGAACAAATTTCGTAAGATGTATTACAAACAAGACTCTGATAATGCAGTAAAGACATCATTGGTACTTGAGTTGTCAATACTAGAGAGAGAGAGAGAGGTTCTTTTATGAATCTAGAAATGTCCTCTTTTCTGCAGACGGACATCTGGTAACCCTACTCCACATGCAATGCAGAAATCTTAATATACAGGGTGAATCACCTAACACTTGGACCGCAAATATTGCGGAAACGGAAAGTGCGATTGATGTGCGGTTTTCACAGAATGGATTGGTAATCAAGGACTCGTATTTTTAGCCAACAAACAGATTTTAATATTACTTAGAAAGTGTATTTTTTATGCAAACATACAGTTTTTTTAAATGGAACAATGGTTGTTTTTATCATGCACTGGAAATTTTGATGCCAGCTGTGTACAAAGAATTTTGAATGACATTTTTATCACATTTAGTTTTGCAGCTACAACCATTCATAGTTTTGGGGGCGGAGGCTACAACAGGGTAGCTTACTGGCCGAGTGGCTAGCCCCTGGGACACGGCCCACTGTCTCATGACCACCAGCCAGTTAGCTACGCTGTAGTAGCCTCCGCCCCCTTCAGCTACGCTGTCGTGGCCTATGGTGGTAGAGGGTTGATAACGATAAAGGCGGGGGAAATATTGGAGTTGAAAGTTACCGACTTAAATAAAATTCTGCATGTGGGTATCAATATTTTGCTCTTCAGCAAAAACTACACAACGGAGACGAACGATCTCTGTGCGTTATTGTAGTACAAAGTCTCCCGTTGTACACGACAACAGTTCCGTGTCGATACCTATAACAGGGTGGAAGATATAGTGGTAGAAAGTCATCAGCTTATATAAAATTCGGACTGAACACCAGCCATCGCTGACACTAAAATAGCAAAAGGGTTATATGGACTACAACGAAACGTGGTGCCAAGGAGACTAGAATACAGGGAGACGTTGATGAAGTGAATCCTGCCTCCGCCATATTGCTATGTTTTGGAGAAGTGTTCGTATTGGAGAGCTAATGTTTATGCCACTTAAAACAGAAATAAAACGTCCGGAGGGTGTACCTTGATGTACAACGTGTTAAAAGAGTGCAAATTAGCCATTAAAAAAACAAGTTTTTATATACGTTATGATGATTATTACTATTTATTCGAAAGTACATACATTGCAGTGACTGTCAGTTAAGTTCATTAACAATGAAAGGGCGTAGTTTAACGGAGAAATAGTATTCCAAAACGGACCAAGATGGAGGATAGGCTTCAACTGACGCATGTGCTCGACATAGCTAATGCCACCTCCCTTTATTCTAACCTCCTTGCGTGATAAACATTTTTCAGTTGTTTTACTGCAACAAGCGTATGAATAAAGAAAAATAAGTCCACATTGCAGTTTGAAAAGTAAAACTACCAAGAAAGATGCCGAAGTGTTCTCGATCCGTTTCTAAAAGAATGAAAACGGCGCTGAAAAGTGAATCTACAGACGATAGAAACTTGAAATTTGTAGACGTTTATCTTACACTGCAAGCATCAGCATTTTTTTTTTTTTTTTTCGATATACCCATTCCTGTTGTTATGGTCTTCAGTCCGGAGACTGGTTTGATGCAGCTCTCCACCCTACTCTATCCTGAGCAAGCCTTATCATCTCCTCATAGGAACGGCAACGCACATCCACTTGAATCTGCTTACTATACGCGTCTCTTGGCCTCCCTCTGCGATTTTTACCCCACACACTTCCCTCCAATGCTAAATTTACGATTCCTCGATGTCTAAGAATGTGTCATACCAAGTGATCCCTTCTTTTAGTCAGGGTATGCCAAAAATTCCTTTTCTCGCCAATTCTGATCAGTACCTCTTCATTAGTTATGTGATCTACCCACCTAATCTTCTCCATTCTTTTATTTCTTCCCCCTGAACTTAAATCCCTATCCCAAAATTTTCCTTGCTTTCCTTCCCGGCGGCTCAATGTACAAATTGAATAACAGCGGAGAAAGGCTACAACCCTGTCTTACTCCCTTCCCAACTGATGCTTCCCTTTCATGCCCTTCGAGTCTAATAACTGCGATCTGGCTTTTGTACAAGTTGTAAATAACTCTCCTTTCCCTGTATTTTACCCCTGCTGACTTCAGAATTTGAAAGAGTGTATTCCAGTCAACATTGTCAAATGATTTCTCCAAATCTACAAAAGCTAAAAATGTAGGTTTGCCTTTCCTTAATCTATCTTCTAAGATAAGACGTAAGGTAAGGATTGCCTCCCGGGTTCCTACGTTCACCCTGAATCCAAACTGATCTTCCCCGAGGTCAGCTTCTACCAGCTTTTCCATTCTCCTGTAGATAATTCGTGTTAAAATTTTGCAACCATGACTAATCAAACTTATGGTTCTGTAATTTTCACACCTGTCTGCACCTGCTTTCTTTGGAATGGAGATTATTACATTTTTCATAAAGTCTGAGGGTATTTCGCCTGTAAGTTGACAAGCTGTAAGTTATGCTAGTGGCTAAAAAAAAAAAAAAAAAAAAAAAAAAAAAAAAAAAAAAAAAAAAAAAAAAAAAGTAATGTGTGTGAAATATTTATCAATTTTACAACCTAAAATTCATGGGATTTGTTGTGGCATGATGATGGAAAAGAAGTGTTCTGACATTCTATCAATAAGCGGACCAAATATGGACAAACTACATGTAAAGTGCATAACTATTGAATTGTAACTTGTAATATTTTATACCATCTGAAGATGAGCTGCCAGGCAGCTCGAAACCGGTAATGGTTTAAATAAATCTTCAGTAAGAAGAAACAAAAGGCGACTGGTTGCTGTAATTTCTGAAACCTATTTCAATAAACAGTCGCAGGTTCCTACACAATGGATAAAAGTTTCAGTATCTGTTTCTAACGTATGCTCATATTTCTGCACTATAACAGATACCAGAAAACACGCGAATGATTCATCTTCTACACCAATACCGTCTTCACGATAAAGGTTTCCTTGTAACTTCATCTCATCGCAATACATTAGCAGGATTGATTACCAATAGTCGGCCCATTTGACGCTTCACTACAGAAATAAAGCCCACAAAAGTCATCTTCAGACGCACACTGCATCGTCCCTACTGGTCCCAACTGGCGTACGGCAGCTCAATGTGCAGCGAGGCTTGGCACACGCAGAGTCCTCTAACGAACGACTGCAGACTTTTGCAGATGTGCAAGTATCACTGCTGCAAATAGGTTCATTTACATTATCTCTCACTTTTTTTTTCTCCGAAAAACTTTTCTTGTAAGATTCCCCCGAAAACACTTCCTAAATCAAAAGCTCCTAAGAAGGCATGGGTGGTAGGGGCTATAACCCATTCCTAGTGCTTTTAGAGACCTCTCTCTTCTCCCCCCTCTCTCTGTCTCTCCCTATATCCCTCTCCCTCCCTCCCTCTCTCCACACCTCCCCCCCTCTCTCTCCCTTTGCCCTTTTATACTTGCATATGTTAAGAATTAAGATCTATTCAGAATTCACCTCCACCCCCCTACACACTATATAATTGAAAAAGCTGTTGGGGAATTTACAATATACACATTTAACTCCTCAATCGACACTTTTAACAATAATTTACATCTGCAGGATTGCACTACAAATTTAGGAAAAAAATTGAAATATTGATTTGACTTGTTACTTTGAACGAAAGATAATCACCATACAATCATAATCACAGGAGTGAAGATACGCACAAGAATATTATATCGAAAAAAGAGCATAGCAGTATAGTGGGTAGTGTTACATTGCACGCAGACCCGTGTTCTGTTTGGCAGCAATAGATAGACTTGGTGTCATACTGATCTGGAGAAAGAAAACAAAGTCAGTATGGGACATTCCTGTAGGTGATCGAGACTGACGGTTTCGCTTACAGTAAAATTTGATACGGCTGTTGTCGAAACTTGTTTTGAAATTCTAATCCAAAACAAAATAAGAAAGAGTACTTCTTGTATGAGATGTATGTTTCGGAAATAAATGAATATTTCAGTTACTTTTTTTCCTATTTCAGCGCTCTGACGTTTAAGTTCATTACTGTGGTGCTCCTGCTGCATCCTCTTGCAGTCATTCTTTACAGTTTTCCTCCCCTAAAAATCCCCCTGACGTTTCTTACTTCTCCTCAAATTCCCCCTTACTTTCCTTTCTCCATAAATTATTTCCTGAAAAAGAAAATACCCCTGAATCTCGGGGAAAACCCTCAAGTTGGTAACACTACCTTCACACGGCGAGCTCATCAGCATACGTATGAAGCCAGTTTTACACGCATTTTTCTTGAACTCGAGACGAGTTGGTCTACTGCTGCGCCCCTGGCGAGTTATCTACGAACTGCGACCAGCCTGTCTGAAGTAGTCGTTTTCGTTTAGATCTTGGCACCAAACCTGTAAACCTGTCTGCTGTGTCGTTTCTCATCTGAATGATACAGTGTAGTTATGGGGGCACTTTTTACACAGGAGCGGGAAAATTATAATTGAGTTGATTAGTGACGAAAGGATAATACATAGGCCCTACTTAATTTTCTCGTCAAATACTGTACAGTCAAAACTTAACATACATATGCTGAATAAACTTTATTCTGGCAAATGCCACAGAATGTCGAAAATGCAGTATAAGCGTCTTTTTTACTTTAATTTTCAGATCTTTTTTTTTTTTTTTTTTTTTTTTTTCCATAAGAGTCGAAAATAATTTTCTCGTCTAGTACCTGACTGTTTAACTGTTGAAATAATTTTCATTAAAACACCTTTATATATTTACTTTTTTGTTTTAAAGTAGTGTAGGCTTTTTCTCTGTAAAAAGTAAATATCTTTCTGCTAGCAGATATTTCGCCTCTTTTGTAGTAGGAAAAGGAATACTACGCTTTGGTGCAATAGTTTTCAGTGTGTTGAAAACACGAAGCAAACAACAGAATGAAGTTAAGATGCGAAAGCATTTATGTAATATGAAATAGCTCTATCAGAACAGTTTGACTTCAGATGTCAAACAGAAACTAGTACAGTTTTTGTTTATGCACAAGCGCATTCTGCAGCACACTCGAAAATTCAGAAATCCACACTCGGCATAATCTATAGATTAGTGACGTCATAGACGTATGCGCGTTGTGGTTGGCTGCTGACTTACACGTAGGCACGAAAGGCGCTCACTTCCAGTAGTCAATTTTCGCCACAAAGTCAATCGTGTAAAATGGACTTGAGATACATACGCCTTAGGGAAACAATTGACAACAGTGTGCTCACTGGACCAGCACTTCGAACTGTGTGTCCTTGCAGTTTTCTGTAGCGAAGTGACTGCAACAAATTGTCTCACAAAGTACATTCGCGAAGTGTCTCGCGAGCGTTGACGCCATGTTCGGTACGTTGGCATAACTGATCCACTAGATGGCAGTAACTCACATTTTAACTGGTAGCAGATCGTCAGTTTCAGGTAGGGTTACCAGACATCCTCATTTTTAGTCCGTAAAAATGATCCGGACTAGCGATGCAAGACGTCCCAGTTTTCCGGAATTGTCCCGGGTTTATGATGTCACAGGAATATTCGTTTACCTACCACCGTCTAATTCTTTTCAAAATGATTGCGTGCAAGCGTGGATTTGTGTTTTTAACTATCACGCGCCGTTCACACTACGGCGATATAAGATAAGCGATATACCGTAAGCGATATACGATATGCGACACGCAACAACTGATACTTGAAATCTAGAGTGAGGCGACTGTACAACATATCGTGACACATATCTTTCAGTACCGTTTGCGGGTCTCTTGAACGACTAGACCGTGCGATAATTTGAGCTGTGACTGTGATGCGAAGAAGAGAAGAAAATTCTGTACTTCCTTTCATTAATCTATTGAAGCTCATCAATGCATCAGGAACTACTCCACTGCCGCACACAGTAAGACATTTGTGAAGAGTGCTGCTTGGAGAGAAATTGCATCTGAAATTAAAGATATAAGTATCTGTATTGTTTATTTATTTATTAAGTGAAAGACAAGTGAGTAATCGGATTCTTACATTCTTAACTCACAGTGTAATTGTTTTGTAACTCTGTCACGGAAAATAAAGAATTCAGTTATACTTGAGAGAGTAATCATTAATCATTTTGACAGATTAAATATTGACAAAACTGTAGCAGTTAGGTAAATTTTCATTAACATGATAACATCAAGAATATAACATTATTTTATGCTAACGAATGATTGAGTACACCGTTTTTTTCACGTTTGCTATAAGCTGATATTTTTTTATATATTTATTGTTAATTTTTTTTTACCTAATACTAAATCAAAGATTAAGCTAAGGGAAAGGATAAGGGAAAGGGAAAGGGAAAGAAATAATGTGTTATTTTACTGAAACTTCCTGTTATATGTAAAGTAGACAACAGAAGTAACAAAAAGGCCCGTCATAGTCATTGTGTTTGTAAGTCTACAGATTATTTTAAAATAAAAATAAAATTGAAAAATATTTATTTTCATTTAGTTATTTTTCCCTGTACGTAAGGAAGGTGTTTAAGGAGATTTTATAGACTGTCCGGAGAATGGCCGTCTTCTCGTGGTTTGTTTACTACCGGTAAATTCGGAAATCACTCAAATTATTATTATTTTGTTAGGACGGATCTGTGATTATGTAGAACGAGAAAATGACGAAAAATGAAATTGGTGTGAAGAGACAATCATCTCAAATATAAGAACATGGAAAAAGAAAGAACAGATCAAATGTACACAACAGATAACTGAATCGAGTGTAATTAAAGGGACTGCTACAGAGTTCACAGAAAAAGGCACTACAATAATACGTGGGCTAGGGCAGAGATTGAGATTGCTAATTTGCACTTCTCTGGCATGATCTTCGGATCATGTACATGAGTGTGAGATTAAATTTTGTATTCACTGAATAAAGCCCCTTTCATTAAAAAGCTAATCATTGTAGCATATAGTTAAATTCGCGTAAGTCATGAATAACTGTTTTAAGTAGAATGGTCTGTTCCAGAGGTGCCCCACCCTCTTGGCCAATGACTCGCCCCCCACACAACGGCGACCAAACTCTCGTTCAAAAGGTCTCGAGGTTTCTCTACAGATCACAGCATTCGTTACAGTAGCGAGCTCCTACGACAAGTCACGAGACATAGGAATCACGCGGCGCGAGGGAAAGGAAAACCACAGCGTAGAAATAACTGTGCGCATATGGTCAAGAGTAAGCTGAGACTGTAACGCGATCTTGGGATAGACCTACTAGGCTACTCGCCTTGAAACCTACCGTCCCCGCACTTTTAATCGCGCAGCGCAAGTGTGAATGTTTGTCTGTATGTCCTCTATGTGTACATAAACCATTCACTCAATTTCAATGTAACTTCGTGAACATTTCGCCGTACGCCCACGAAGATTCCTGGCCCAAAAACAAAAGAGCAAGACACATAGCTCAGGAGATATGACGTCATAAATAACGAGAGATCACTGCGTGAGAATACCCAGATTTATTTGACAATTATTGGAAAAATGGGAGTATTTAGCGACCTGCAACACAGTTCGCATGTAATTTCGGACGTTTATGAAGCGTCTTGTAACTGATCCCCCCTCGATAAAATGATAGAACGAAAAGAAGTCTACCGCTCACAACAGTTTCGCTGTTAATGCCGTAAAACTGTCGCATCAGGAATGGCCATTGAGTCGTGGCGCCAGTAATTTCTGCTGGTTTGCCACGAACGATCTTGTCGAGTTGCGTGTTATCTTTGTTTTGCACCTCTGTGATGTTGACAACCTGGCGCACGAAAGAGTGACGTTTGGGAAGTGAAGCGGTAAAGGTCGGGCGTCTCCCCTCGGGACGTGCGGAGCATCGAGTTGGCTGGACCAGCTGACCAGCGGTCTTATGGTGGAGATGACTTAAAACAGGGTCTTGACGTTCCCCGTTTTCTAACTGGCTGCTGTTTGTATCTGGTTCAGTTTCGATTTGTGATGACAACTGGTTTCTAAGGATTTCCTGGTGGTGACAATTGGTGCCGAGGTGATGCATGAAGTTGAGTGTTTATTGTTTAAACCTTATTTACGATAGTTGATGATATATTGTTGACTTAATTTGCACGCTATTGTGCGGCTCGGTGAACTTTAACTGTAGCTTACTAAGGGGGTGCTCACGTTATTCTTATTGTGTGAGTAGTACCTGCCAGGCCCCACCTATGGGGATGCCCATTATCATGTTTCTTGACTGTTATCGTGTTATTGTGGAGGTATGAGACCATGCCCTGCTGTCGAAATTCGTGAATATTTCAGGATTCCCATCCAGCCAAAAAGCACGGCGTTGGTTCGGATGTCGGGACAGCGATGTGCTTTTCTGCCATGCTAGAGTGAACAGCGTACCCCAAAGTTTAGAAGGTTGTTTGAACAGATTTCTGAGCGGTCCGACCATCTTATGCCAGTTAAGTATTTCCGTAATTTCCTTCGAGTTGCGCTGGGCCCCTCTGGGATATCTGTTTAGAATTTCTGTTGGTAATTGACACCCTTGGTGAACATGTACTAAAGCAGTGAGGATTGCTGTATCTGCTAGTAAACTGATATTAGAGAAAAACTGTTAAGGCATAGCGTATATGAGCCTCCTTTTCTAATTGACTCATTATCATTGGTTTATTATTATTATTTTAAATCTCTGATCTTAAGCATTTTACGACTATGAAATGAGATTGACAAGAAGTGCAGAATGGCTAAGAGCAAATGGCTAGTAATCAAATGCAAGGATGTAGAAGAATGTATAAACACGGGAAAAATAGATACAGCCTATGGGAAATTAAAGAGATATTTGGAGATAAGAAAAATAGCTATGAATATCAAGAAAGAAGATGGTAAACCAGTTCTCAGCAAAGAAGGGAAAGCTGAAAGGTGGAAAGAGTACATAGAGAGGCTCTACAAAGGAAATGAACTTAGAGGCAATATTATAGGAAGGGGAGAATAAGTAGATGACCATGAAATAGGGGATACTATACTGAGAGATGAATTTGTCAGAGCACTGATAGACTTAAGTCGAAACAAGGCCCCTGGAATAGATGACATTCTCTCAGAACTACTGAAGTCTCTGGGTGAACCAGCCATGACAAAACTGTTTCACCTGGTATGTAAGATGTATGCGACTGGCGAAGTGCCCTCAGACTTTAACAAAAATGTAATAATCCCCATCCTAAAGAAATCAAGTGCAGACAGGTGTGTAAACTATAAAACCATCAGTTAATAAGTCATGGTTGCAAAATATTAACATGAATTATTTACAGGAGGATGAAAAAGCTGGTAGAAGCTGACATCGGGGAGGATCAGTTTGGGTTTGGGAGAAATGCAGGAACACGGGAGGCAGTACTCACTTTACGGCTTATCCTAGAAGATAGATTAAGAAAAGGCGAACTTATACTTCTAGCTTTTGTAGATTTGGAGAAGGCTTTTGACATTGTTGATTGGAATAAACTCTTTCAAATTCTGAAGCAAGCAGGAGTAAAATATAGGGAGCGTAAGGTTATTTACAACTTGTACAAAAACCAGACAGCAGTTGTCAGAGTTGAAGGGCATGAAACGGATGCAGTGGTTGGGAAGGGAGTAAGGCAGGGCTTTAGCCTTTCTCCAATGTTATTCAATTTGCACACTGAACAAGCTTTAAAGGAAAGCAAGGAGAAATTTGGAGAAGGAATTAAAGTTCAGGGTGTAGAATTAAAAACACTGCGTTTTGCCGACGATATAGTAATTCTATTAGAGACCGCAAAGGACCTGGAAGAGCAGCTGAACGGAATGGACAGTGTGCTGAAAGATCCATATAAGATGAACATTAACAAGAGCAAAACGAGGGTAATGGAGTGCAGTCTAAGAAAATCAGGTGATGCTGAAGGAAGTAAATTAGGCAACTAAACAATAAACTAGGTAGATGAGTTTTGTTACTTGAGCAGTACAATAAAAAATGATGGTCGCAGTGCATAGGATATAAAAGGCAGAAATTTGTTAACATCGAATATTGATTTAAACCTAAGGAAGTCCTTTCTGAAGGCATTTGTGTGGAGTCTTGTCTTGTATGGGAGTGAAACTTGGACGATAAGCAGTGCGGACAGAAAAAGGACAGAGGCTTTTGAAATGTGGTGCTACAAAAGAGTGCTGAAGATTAGGTGAGTGGATCGCGTAATTAATGAGATGGTACTGGACAGAATTGAAGAGAAAAAGGAATTTCTGGCATACCTTGACTAAAAGAAGGGATCGATTGTTAGGACACATTCTTAGACATCAAGGAATCGTAAATTTAGCATTGGAGGGATGTGTTTGGGGTACAAACCGCAGAGGAAGATCAAGAGATGGATACAGTAAGCAGATTCAGACAGATGTAGGTTGCCATTCTTATGAGGAGTTGTAGAGGCTTACCCAAGATAGGGTATTGTGGAGAGCTGCATCAAACCAGTCTTTGGACAGAAGACCACAGGAACAACAACAACAACAACAAACTTTTTACTTGTTCATTTATTGTTAGCATTTTTGGTATACAGTGAATGTTGGTAATTGACACCCATGGTGCACATGTAGTTATGCAGTCAGGCTTATTGTGTCTGCTAGTAAGGTCACATTACAAAAAAATTGTTAAGCAATAGAGAATTTGAGCCTTCCTTTCTATTTACTTATTACCATTGGGTTATTTTCTAAATCTGTGTTACTTAAGCATTTTACTTGTTCCTTATTATTAGCATTTTGTATACAGATTATATTGCTAATTGAGACTCATGGTGCACATGAACTTATGCAGTGAGGCTTATTGTGTCTGCTAGTAAGGTGACATTAAATAAATAATAATTTATTTTACCCTTTTATAAATCGTAGTTTATAATAATTATTTTTATCCTAATTGTCTTTATAACTCATTGTTAATTGTTGTCGATGGCCTATAAATATTTTATAAAAATGTATCCCTGTTATCATTAGTTAAAAATAAATTAATTGGATGAATGGTAAACAACGAATTTGTGTGTCCCCCTTTCACTTCTCTGTTTTTCCTGCCACTATGTTGCCTCTTAGGCATGTTACAACCATGTGTCAAATAAAGTTAACATTACTGATTTTGCATGTTACTATTTATTTTTGTCTGCAAGTCTCCCTTAATTCTCTTGCATCAAAAATTAAGCAACCTGTTGTCAATCTATATATAAAAGCGAAAGGACACTCATTCACACACTGACTAAACACGAAATCTCGAAAACTACTTCACCTATGAAGGTGCAATTTAGAAGGAATGTAGTTTATAGGTAGAAAACGTCAGCTAAGAAATTGTGATAGATGACGGCGGAGCATACTTCTACAGACTCACGAAACCTACAGTTTCATTCCGATCTTCACGAATTTTCGCACGCTTGACCTTCAAAAACAAGAGGAACGTCACCGTCTACCTTAAGTTTCATACGATGCATGGGGGAGGGTACTTAACTTACGAAATTTTGCAAAATGCATAGTTTTGCTCCAATTCCTATGAATTTTTGCACACATGACCTTTGAACGAACAGGAAGATCACTGGGTACATAAATGATTGTTTGGTACATGACAGAGGGTACCTTGCAGAAAACTTTGCCGAGAGAGGGAAAATTGGAAACGAACAGAGGGATGGGAGAGAAGGAGGTAAATGCAGAGAGAGGGGGAAGGGGATGAGGACTACGAGCTAGTACTAAATAAAAACCCACTGTCTCTATTGTCGCGTCCCCACATTGAACGTGATAGACGCCGCCATTTTCGCGGAAACAGTGCGGAAACACGGTTCGTTCGCGTGCTGCTTTTAATCATAACAGTAAGAATGGAAGGAAAGACGATAACGGAAACAATGTTACATTTCACAGCTCAATCATTTATCGTTGTTTGTTACTTTCTATTACTTGTATGCCGTATAGTATTTTCATGGAGAAATAATAAATGATGGGTGTTTATGTTTGTTTTGGCTTCCTCTTAGGCCGGAATTACACGCCACACGCTCATATTTCTTTGTCAAAATTGTACATCACATATTTATATATTAAAAATATGATAGCGTATTAGGGAACCTTGATATATATCTGCTTTCGTCAAAAAAATATGATCACATCTAGAGCTTCGCAGTCGTTTGTATTCTGTTCACTGCAATGCGAAATGTAACTGCTTGGAGCGGTAGCATCGCTGTAGCTCTTGGACCGCGCTTATTTGCGAACAAACCTCCTTGTTTGAAAACATGACGTCGAAGTTTTCTTGGTGTGTGCCGTCTATGACAAAATTAATCGAACCTTATGAAGCAGACGAAGTACTGTATAATCCCAGAAACTCTGAATATAAGAACAGATTAAGGAGACTCGGAAGTTACAATAGACTGGCGGAGGTACTCAACAGAGAAATTCGGCCTAGGTGTACAGCCGAGAATATTAAGGAGAAGATAAATGGCCTCGTGTGTTACATCAACCACAAAATTAATAGAAATATACGAAGCAGATTTTTATAAGCTCTCCAAATCTTCTCAGTCTAATAATAATAGGTGCTGTTCCAGCTCTGTTGTTGACAGAGTCTTGTATGCGCTTTTGTCCGGTCAGTAAGTTAATCCTTCTCGTACAGCGAACATTTCGTTGCTAACATGAGCAAATTACGCCGCCGCGCCATGAGTAAAATTTAATCCCAGTAGCAAGAAATTGCTGTGTTACTGTAAATCTGTCTTCTGCCGATATAGTCTTTTCACGTGCGTATACTGATTATTGTGTGTAGGGTCACTTTAGTGAGTAAACAGCAATACTTTGTATCATCCAGTCTCCAGCAATTTATATATAACTTGGCGTTCTCCGCTTGCAGCTCCCCTAATACGAAATAATTTTTACAGTTTCACCCAAGTTAGCCTCTCTATTTTCTTCAAAATGCAGGTTTCATAGTAGCAATGACAGTGCGTATTACCACGTGTTTATTGGCCACCATCTTGAATTATGATCAAAAATATGAGGAGGGTGTAATACTCGTTTTAGCGTCAGGTCAAAGACTTGCATTAAAAATAATATTACGAACTTTTGATGATATTTTTGTCATAGGTTTGATCAAAAATTTGACCGTGTAATACCGACCTTACAAACGATTCCCTAAAAATCAGAAAAGTACTTTGTTGCATGTCAAGTACTTATATTTTATTTGCATATAGATTACTAAATATACTAACACGATTAATGTACTAAGTTGAGCTGAAAGAAGAACTAAGCATATGAGAGGTATTTAAACATATAAGTATGATGCAGAGGTTTGTCGAATAATTGCTCTTAGCCACTTAAGAGGTGGTGATTGTACTCCGTAAATGGTCAAATATTTCATCGATTGTTGCACACTCAACCACTTTAAGAGGTATGGTACTATCTCTGTCGGAAAGTAATGTGTGAATGAAGTGCTTTAGTTACATGTGTTATTACAATTATTCATACGCAAATTCGAGCAAGATGAAAGAAAAATTCTATGTAATATGGAAAGAAATATAGACGAAATTGAGCTATACAAAAATAAGAGAATTGTTGGCAAAAAGTAAACAATTCCTGACAGAAAATTACGTGAATTAAGTAATAATCGCACTCTCTGCTACTTTATGCTTATGCAAATAAATCGTTACTCGATGCAAAATCGCACCACCTTGTCAGAAAAGAGCTTTACATTCTTAAATTTCATGTCTCTGTGCAGACGTATTTCGGAAATTAGGAAACTTCATACATTTAAGAATACTTTTTAAGCAGACTACAATACTCAGTATTTTTTTAAACCAATATGCGTTTATTTTTTGCTTTATTTTGCTCTTGTTGCATCTTATATACTTCAAATCACAACCCCAGTACTAGGATTCATCCCTGGAAATGGCGGCGTTCAGCTGATTCAATTGGGGGAGAGTTGTCTCGCTTACCCGCCACGGCGTGGTATGGGCTTGGGAAAACCATGGAAAACCACAAAGTAGAAATATATGTGCGCACGCTCTCAATACAGATCAAAGATAACATACACTGTGCGTGTCGTCATTATACTGAAACCAATATCTACTTCGCATGATTCGGGGCAGAAAATTCTTTTCGTTATTGCAAGTAATATGAAGTGGAGCTGACAGTTGTAGATTTTCCCATTTGAAGCTGAAAATAAGCATAGATTGTCACAAGAAAACACCTTATTCTAGCCTTATTACTAATTTAGTAGTACAGTTAATGTTATTTCTCCATAATTCTTAATACCAATTCGATGGTTATAGATTTTACATATGCCAAAGTGAAACATATTGAAAGTTCCTTTTGCAAGCATCAGAATTGCAGTTCGCAAGTAAATATTTTTTGCACTGAGTCTGTTAGTTTTCAGTTAACGCAAGAGAAGAAGACGAAATTTTTGGACAGACAGCATAAGTTTTCTCACGATTCTTCAACAATATGTGTGAAGCGTTTTATTAAGCTTTAATAAGAACTGAATTTAGTTTCTATCCACAACGTCCGATTCTTACACAGTACTAGCGTTTATATTTCATAACTCATGCAACATAGGCCTACACCAATGCTAGTACGCCAAACAAGTAAAATATTGGCTGTTTACAATAAAATTTGATGGAGAAATATCATCGGTCCAATCGAGAAGTAGGATTGTTTTTATAGGTATCGTACTCTATATTAATTATTTTCTGTGTATAACGCTAACGAAAAGGATCTGCACCCAAATGACTTACTTTCTGACACAGAAACTCAGTCAAAACCAGCTGGAATAGTTCTGTCACCGGTAGACCTAATCACATTAATTTTTGTAGTTTTAGTATTAATAGTCTTGGAGAAATTACGTTATCTTTACTACTACAGACGAAAATGGAATGCGAGAGGTCGTTTTACCGCTAAAATCAATGTTTTGTTTTCAACTGTAAAGGCTCTACGGAGGAAATCTCAGTCACATGACTCGGGGCAGGAACATTAGATATTGGTTTCAGTCGGTTTCAATAGACAACACGTCAGAGTTAGTGGCATGCGCAGCCTATGTTGTGGGTGGTCTGTGGTTCCCAATATTAATCCTTAGGTAGCAGCGAGCGAAATGACTCGAGAATTTTCTCTTTGGATTAATTTCTTTGGCGTGTGACAATCTGAAATTGAAGACATGGAAAAACATCCCGAGTCCACCTTTGCTCAATTATCACTTTTAATATGAAAGGGAATGTACATGCCTAGCGATATGTCCCTCCCCAAAAGAACTTTCCAAGTCCAATTCTTTCCCATTTAAATGGCACAATATATTACCAAATAAATGCAAAAACATCCCAAGTCCAGTTCTTCCATTCAGTAAGACCTTGGATGCCACATTCAATTTTCAGTACTCGTTTGTAGCTGCAACTATCTATTTTCTTAACAATGGACTGGCTTACTACATACTGCGTTGTTGATACTTTATATATTTTACTATCCATTCAGTTTCCATTAAGCCTGTGTAGTTAATGCATCATAGGTGAAAGTTCATATTTTCCAGTCTAATATGGAGTTGGTTTCAAGTTATGACGATTCTCAAGTTTGTGGTAAAAAACGTAAAATGCCTGATAAGTGAAAAAAATGGCAATCCACAAACGAAAAGCTTCTTTCTTCTATGACAACAAGAAAAAGTTCACAAAAATTGCCAGGGAAAAGGATAATATGGATATTCTCTGTTCTGACTTCCAAGAGAATCTGCCATGCCGTTTACTCCCCATAAATGAAATATTCTCTCTTTTTCAGCTTTGGGAATTCAACTTTTGGGTTCACAGTGGAAAAACAACAAAAATTACAATGTTCACGGGGGACGGAGCACAGGGTCGTAAGTGTGTTAATGAAGTTATTTCATTCCTAAACAGCTACATTATAAGTACATTATCACCACAAGTTGACAAACTTTACTTATTCTCGGATGGATGCATTGGCCAGAACAAAAATATGGCATTGGCTGGAAGACTTAAATTCCCATGAAAGACCATAGCTTTCTTTCACGCGACACCAACATTTCAAAAAGAGAAAAGATTAAAAGAAAGAAAAGATAGAATCTCCTAGAGATTTGGAAGATATTATCAAGCATGAGCCAAATTTCAACGTGGTACGGATGGCAGGTGGTGGTTTTCAGAAATACAAACGACATTTAAGTCACTATTACAAAATGTCAGTAAGAAGCAGAGGTAAGAAATTTTCCGTTTTGAAATATTAAATTTTTAAATGCCCACACAAATATCCAGAAAACGTAGCAATTGCAGTTGCAGAAACAATGGAAGGAACAGACTTCATAATATATTCCTGGGTGAAAGATCCTAGCCAGCACGTCACTTTCAGCACTCTGCCATTTTACAGAAATACACTGCCCATAAACTCAGAAAAGCTGGTAAATCTGAGTCTGCTAAAGCACCTATCACCAGAGCGTGCAGCGTTTTATTCATCACTCACCAGATATTCCCACTCTGAAGAAGCAGCGATGGAACACGAGAAGACTAATTTCTTCTTCATTGTAATTTCCAGAGGTTGTGATGGTTTTTTATTTTATTTTTTCATTTATTTTATGGCATAAACATGTAGAGTGAAGAACTATAATTAAAATATATTTTTCCCTTTCACGAATGTCTATTTTTTTTACTATGCAATGAAAAACATCCCAAATCCATGACTATACATTAATCATTTTCTCTTAAGGTATTGCCTCCAAGTTTCTGAAACTTGCAAGGAGCATAAAGGTGAGAAAGTCATAAGCGATGATTAAATATTACGTCAAAATAGCAAATACATCTCCAGTTATAACGTTTTCTGCCTCTCTTGACAAATTTCGTTGACTGGACTTGGGACGTTTTACCATCAGGTCCGGATCTAGAGGGGGACAAGGGGGCAGTTGCTCCGGGCGGCAGAATTTAGAGGGCGGCAAATTTTGACCGACTCTATTTTTTTATTTTTTATTTTTTTTACAGAACGTGTCTTTTTGGTATAATTTAATTAAATTAACTGACACAGAATTATTAAAAGTAAAATGACTGCAAGAAATACCGATATCACTTAATAAAACTAAAATTCCTTGTTGCTGACTTCAGTGTTGCCCTGTCACAGATACTTCAGCTAATCAAACTTTAAAAATCTACAAGAGATTAGCCAGAATGAGGGAGATGTTTGCGTTATTGCTTAAGTAAAGGCACAATGTTTATTAATTTGCACAGATTTCCTTTTTTAGATAAATGAATATTCATATTTCATATGATTCTTGTACCTCTGAAGCTATTTCTGAGGCCAAAGTACTAGCAGAAGATAATGAGGTATCAACAGTATTCTCCGAAAAAAGGATTCGAAGAAAGAAGAAAATGGTCGATGAGCTTTGTGAGGATGAAGTATCCAACATTCACAGAAACAATAAGGAATAATTGACAGAGTTTAGTACCAGGTTTACCGCACTTGAGAAAATTGGTACAAAAATTACTTTTCTGTGTGGTGCGCAAATTCGAGAAATGGAAGTGGAAGACTTGAAGGCCAAAGCAGCGGAACTGGCAGAAGATCTTAGCGAGTAAGAACTTGAAGTTGAAAGTTTCAGACAACATGCGCTGGCAGTAGACAGAGCCTTGCAAGATTCCACTGTATCATCAACATTAAGTTTAATTTATAAAAATAAATTGGTAGAGGGGTATCCCAACCTTACTACAGCGTTAAAATATATCTTACCACTCTAGTTTCTGTTTCGTCTGGAGAAATACACTTGAGGAGCACGACTGCTTTACAAATCCGAGTATAATATCCATAGAGCACAAAGAGCTGCTTCTCTAAACTATGATGATATCAAAAACAGTTTTGCGGCAAAAAAAAAAGAAGCTCGAAAAGCGAAATTTTGAATTGATTTTTGTACGGTGAGTAATCTTGTAACATTTTTGTATGTATTAAAATTGTTCTGTTTTCCTTTGATCTTAATTCAGTCAATAAAATAAGTTCATCTTGTGAGATTGTGACATTTATTTAGAAATATGTAACCCAATTAGCGTCAAAAAGTCGAGTCGGGGGGGGGGGGGTAAAAGAAGGGGCGGCAAATTTAAGCTTGCCCCCCTTGGCAAATGTCCTAGATCCGGCCCTGTTTACCATTCAGGTCTTCAATTTGAGATGGGCATGTATTTTCGTCAATATCTGAGCTGTTTCACACAGTGTATTCAGAGAAATTCTTGGCTTCATTGATTCATGTTAAACTGCCATTAGTTGACGGCTGACCAGACGCGACAATTTGTAATTTCGGGTTGGCATTGAAGCCCGTCCCACCAGACGAGAGTGAATGCGTCCGCTGTTTTTGAACCTGTGAACTGATGAGGTGCTCTGCTGTTGATTCTTTGGAATGATGGACCAGCGCTATAATTATGCTCACTTAAAATGTAACACAGTTCCTAAAATTAATTTCATATACATGCAGCAGATCAAATAAATATACATCCTGTTAAGTCATTCTTGTACAGAAAAACATTCGAAATGAACAATAAGAATAGAAAATTGTCGGTTTACGGTCAAATAATGGATCAGTGCATTTACAAAACAACGGTATAATATTTTTTTTCTGTAGGAAAACCTACGGAAAAAAACAGTAGTCTTACTATAGAATAAATGAAGCAATAGCATAATATATATTTGCTATTAATGCATTCTTCTACAGAAAATCGTACTAAGTTAAAATAAAATTGTAGTTCTGAGATTTAATAACCAGAGTTGGGCGTGTTGCTGATAAATATTCATTTGCTGTGAATGCTTTACTACAGAAAAGCATAAAAAGTTAAAATAGAACTCTTGGTGTGAGATCTAATAACTAAAAAGAAGAGGGGTTCACTGGAAGGATTGACATCTTGAAACGATATGCTATACGCCCATGTAGGTTGATCATTCACCCTGATTTGATTGATTTGATTTGATCTGCTCAGGGAAGCCAAAACAGTCTTGGTCCAACCCGCCACTGCCCGCACCGAAACTAAGTTTATTGTGCGGTATCGCTCCCTGTATATCTAGTAAAGCCAACCAATGCCCTTGAACAGTGCAAGGAGTCCCTTTACCAGATCTTTATTAGACACAATTTCTTCGGGTCTGGTTGTCCCAAATGTTCTGTACCTTTTACTTTCCAATGCAATGCATTCGAAGATTAGATGTGGTGCAGTTTCTTCACCGTCATCACAGATCCTACATTTAGGGTCCTCTTCTGTTATTCCCATTGTATGTAGGTGTTTTTGAAATTCCCATGGCCTGTCAGCAATCCAACCATGGGTCTAATCTCTTTCCTGTTCAGGCCCAGGATTGCAGAGCTTCTTTTAAAACATGGCTTTGGCATCATTACCTTGCCATGTTATCATTCACCCTGATCAGCCCTCATTTATGAGTATGAGTAAGCGACGAAAAATCTAGGACAAATCTCTAGCGCCTTGAAGCAGAGAAAATAATCAAATAGTTGGTGAAATGTGTCTTTACAACGCCGAAAAACAATTTCAGAATTCCATTGAGAGTATAGACTAGAGCTTTATTATAGACACTGAACCTTGTCAGTTGCTACAGCAGAGTGCATAGCGTGTTTACTTGTCGTGGCAGGGTGCGTAGGTTTGAACCACCTCAGCTTCTAAATAATTTTTCAGTTCCAAATCTTTATCGAAACTACTTCAAAGACTATTTTTATTCAGTTAATTGGATAAAACGTCTTTTAATTATGATAGTGAAATTGTAGTAATTAAATTGGAGTTAACTAAAAAAAAGGTTTTTTAAAATCCAAATAAAGTGACAGGAACCACAAATGTGACCTAATGACGAAATGACATATACAATGTTTCCAATAGTGTGAAAAAGGAATAGGACTAAATATCACAGTTAAAACAATTAACTGATAAAAACTGCATTCAAAGTCATTTCGATAAAGATTTGAAAATAAAAAATAAAAATAAATGTTGACAAGATTTGAACAAAATCAAATGTTAGTAAACGTATTGGACCAAACTGCTATGTTCAACAGTCCGTAGACTTACGAACTACTTAAACTAACACACCAATAACAATACACACACCCATGCCCCAGGGAGGTCTCGAACCTCCACCGTGAGGGACCGTCCAATCCGCAGCAAGATGCCTTAGACCACGCGGCCAATCCCACCCGACAAGATCTGAATCTCTTGCACATTAGACAGACGCGATATCCAATCTACAGCTAAAATAATAAAATAAGGATTTTGTTTCACAGCTTTAGAATCTTGCCCATATTTCTGTAATTTTTTTTACCGATTTCATTCGAACGAGGGCGGACTAAAAATATTATTTATTAGAACTTTTCCATCTGGACGTATCCTTCATTACGTACATTTGCGAGTTGCATATTCATTTCTGCAGACACCATGAATACACTGCCAAGGCACGTGCGTCAGTCGTGTACTGTCGAGTTTTGTCGGACCACTAGGGCTTCAGTTGGCCGTATTCACACAGTAAAGTTCCCGTTCAGCCGTCGGGTAATAGGTATATCTTATTTGTGCAATATTATTTGCTTTTGTTTCTTGCGTAATGAATTTAAAATATCGTAAATGTTATTCTAAAATATGTCGTCAGGTTTCTATTCCATAGTCTGGTAACCGTATTAAGTATCCACCAGGTTTACATACATTGGGATAATGTTAACGATCCAATGTGTTACGCTCACGACTCTAAATTTTATGCCTGATATGAGGTGATGTACTACAAAAAGTGACAAGGCTTTATATTGATTTATCTATAACACAAATCTGTTATGACACTCGTATAATAATAACAGAGGAGAGTAATCCTTATATGATTTGATAAGTATGTCAAATCAGCCAGTAAAAATATGACTCTGAATCCAATTACTAGAGTAGAAAGATGAAGTTTCCTTAAATTTAGATACTGCATCCTACTATGCTCTCTTGCGGCTTATTGTGACACTAATGGCATTCCAAGTTCGGATGAAGACATCTTATGCTAGCAATCCGGTTGCGCTGCCCCTTCTGAATGATAATTTGTTATACCGTAGTAAAGAGTATTTTGTGAAGAATACATCATTCTAATACTATTTCAACTGCTATTCAACTTCATATATGAGAGCCCTACGAGCACTAAAACTTAATAACCTGCAATTCAACACTTTAAAGTAATAGTTTCCAGGGGGTTACATCACTAACTTAAATGCCTTGTCACCGTATAACTATAGACTTATACCTTACCTTCCACAACCGTCCCATCCGCCACACCCCCACTCTCAAATACCTCAGCCTAGTCCTCTATCGCTCCCTCTCCTGGACCACACACCTCTGCACTGTCCGCCAGAAAGCTCTCTTCCGCCTCAATCTCCTCAAACTCCTTACCGGCCGGACGTGGGGGATTAGTCCCTCCACCATCCTATACAATTACCACTCATCATGCGTCCTATGCTCTGCAGCTTCCATCCCACCTGGATTTCCGCTCCCCCGTCCTACCCTCCAAATCCTAGAACGCCATGCCTCCACCTCGCCTACCGTATCCGGCTCCCCTCCCCCACGCGGATCCTGTATGACATGATCCCGTTTCCCTATTCCCTCCAATACCTGTAACACATCCAGATGCTATACACCAACCGAATCCCACAACCCCCTGGTATACTCCATCCTCACCAATCCCAGGCTTTGCCACACGTTTACCGCTGCATCCTTCCCTCCCTCCTCTCCACATCCTTTCCCAGAGTAACTTCCGCCACCTCCCCCTCCCAGATGACGCCCTCCGTTCCGAAATCTACCTATCGTACTCTCTCTGATCCTCTTTCGTGGATGAAGCGCCCCCTCTCCCCTCCACCTCCTTTTCCCTCCCCCGCTTGGCTATTCCTCTTCTGCCCTGGAACCCGTACGCCTCCTCTCCACCCTCTCTCCTCCCCATCCTCCGCACTTCCCAACCTCCCCCTCCCAACCCCACCGGGTCCTATGACATCAATTTTAACAGTGCCTCGTTCAGAGTTGTGTGTCAAGTGCTTCAGTTTCTATCTGCGTCCGACATTTTACAGACAAGTTTCGAATCTTTTGTTTTTAATACTATGTCTCCGAGTGCTCACCATCTTGTTTTGGTGTCATAATGCATTTTCTAACGTCACTGTGGCTCTTTGTTTTAATTGACTATATATGTTTTTATCCATCTGTCAATACTGCAAGTACTTCAAGTTTGTATTTTTATCTATCTTTTAGTTCACCATTGTTTTAACTCCATTTCATGTTCTCAGTCTTCACGCCCATGTTTTTGTGTTTCTCTCGGCTGAAGAGCAGCACTTCATGCTGCTGCCAGCCTACTGGCATGTTTGTGCTGGTGTGGAAATACAATAAAGGAAAAAAAGTACTACTATAGGTGCATAGCTCGGCGTCCATATTTTACTGTGTATAAGTCGATAAAGCATTTGTACTTAAAGACAGAAACTGGAGCGTCTAGTAACAAAGACAAAACAGTTGATTTGAAAGGAGGGATTTCTTTTTAAAGTGTATTAGAAGCTCCTGTTGTTTTGTGATTTTATTCTTATAAATAACTATACCTTTAGCTGTGACAGTGGTTGCTTTACTGTTTCTATTGAAAGGCCAGGTTTTGTTGCTAATATTGATAGCGTTGAGGGTTTTATCACTCGTGATGTTGCTCCGTAATTATTTTATTTCCACTACGCTACACCTGACACTGTGACAACTGAGTTCTGATACCTCCCAACAGAGCAGGGTACTTACTTCAGTCATGATCGTTTTTTCATTGAAACTCATTTTTCGTAATATCTCGAGACAAAACAGTTGATTTGAAAGGAGGGATTTTTTTTAAAGTGTATTAGAAGCTCCTGTTGTTTTGTGATTTTATTCTTATAAATAACTATACCTTTAGCTGTGACAGTGGTTGCTTTACTGTTTCTATTGAAAGGCCAGGTTTTGTAGCTAATATTGATAGCGTTGAGGGTTTTATCATTCTTGATGTTGCTCCGTAATTATTTCATTTCCACTGCGCTACACCTGATACTGTGACAACTGAGTTCTGATACCTCCCAACAGAGCAGGGTACTTACTTCAGTAATGATCGTTTTTTCATTGAAACTCATTTTTCATAATATCTCTCGAATGAATTAAAAGCTATGTCAGAGATCAACGAAGTCCTTTTTCGGAATAAACTGTAATTTCAATAGGGCAAAGAGTAGTGCCTCCGTCATTTAGTGTCTCTATTTTGGTAACAGCAGATCACAACGTTTTAGTCATATTTTCCTTTAAAAGCGGACAGGAACGAATTATACTAACGGGTAGAAAATCATATTCTACGTTTCCGTATCAAGAGGAATGTCGTACAGTTTGGTAACTGCTTATCGCGTTTTGATCATTGTACATGTCCAAACAGATTAAAAAAATAAATATGACAGGCTTTAAGCCCTTATTCGGTTTTACTACTTTGAACGGCTCAACTTCTTTTTGTGATCGTAATTGTAAATATGTTTGAAGGGCAAAATGTATCAGCTCGTCTATGTGTAAATTTCTGTCTTACCATTTTTCATCGTAATTCTTTGATACTTCTTCTTTACCGTAGTGTAAGGTTCTTTGAATACAAAGTTTTATGTATTTGACTACTGACAAAGTCCCAGAATCACACAGTCAATCATTAGGCCTACAGTTCATACACGAGTGGAAAAAGAGGAAACCTTAATATATGATACGATTAAAAGTACCCTGTTCCATGCAGTTCAGTGATTTGCCGAGTTATAGATGTAGATGAATGCAAGAAGCCGATATTTAGGTACAATAATAGAACATTACAGAATGCATTTAACAGGCTCTTGTGAGGTCACACATGCGGCACTTCAGAAAAAGGTTACCTTTGCCATCCCTTCTTGATGTTCTATTGAACTTTTACCGAGAGCGCTCGTTCTAGTACGCATTGGCGTAAATGGTTTAGTGAATACATACAAGGTGAAAGAGCTTCACCATCGTCCTGGACAAAACACGCGCGCTCGTTTCGACCCTGGCACTTTTCACCGCCATCATTTTTTTCCTTTTTTGCAGACGCCAAGCGCTGTTTTTAAATAAATTCTGCAATTTCATTTTTAAACAATTTTAGGAAAAGGGTTATATACTATGAACGAAATTAAACTTTCAATTCAATTAAAAAATAATTTAACGAGCATAAAATTTCAGTAAAAGCGTTATCTCGTATTATTACAGCTCGTAATTGAAAATGCTGCCTCGCTTGTTAAGTGACTGCGATAAAATAACCGGTCGGACGGAACAAAACGTGCCCAGCTTTAGACAGAAGTTTCTAACGTACAGTGAAGTATTGCAACTGAACGTCCACCTATTTCTTACGTTAAACAAAGACTCAGCAAAAGTTCGAAGTAACTGCTTCTGTATATATTCGTATGACTGTGACTGCATGGTAAAGGCGTGAGTTTAATAAACAGAATGCATGGAATATTGAATGAATATTTCAGAATGAGATAATGTTCGAGTAAAACATTGTATTAGGTCAGGCACTTATTATTGACGATTGCAGCGCCATCTATCATGAAAAAAAAATTTGTACAAGAGGGTTATCCAATTCTGCAATAAAAGATAGGGATTCCTATTGAAGATTTAAAAGTCACACCCTCTCCTGTCCTTGGGGGTGTGCAGGAGCCGGCCGCGGTGGCCGAGCTGACTGAGGCGCGCCAGTCACGGTCTGCACTGCCACTACGGTCGGGGGTTCGAATCCCCACTCGGGCATGGATATTTGTGCCGTCCTTAGTATTAAGTAGTTCATAAGTAGTTTGTAAGTTTAGGGACTGATGACCCCGTAGTTAAGTCCCATAAGCTATACAAACATTTGAACATTTGATTTGGTGTGCAGGAGGGTGGTTGAGTTTTATCTTAACGAATGGTCCTCTTCGAGGCGGACAACTTTTATTACTTCTTTTCTGTAATCCGATTTTTATTTTCCCAAATATTGCGAAAAAAATTAAATGCCTTGTCCTGTATCTTGCACGAGGTAATTACAGAGGGAAACCCAAATAATTAGCAAAGGGTGAAGGAAGGAAATGGGGCGTAACATTATTATTGCTGAACTAACCTATGTAGTTTCGCCTTGACTGATTTTGGGAGAAATACTGATAAAAATGAGACCATGATCGTTGGACCGAGTTTAGAACCTTTCGTTTACAATTCCAGTGACTTCAGAAATATACTGCCTTTGTGCACTTCCGAAGTGAAAAGTGAAGTTGGGAGAAGACTGTGATAATAGACGCATATTTTCGAAAACGCAGCTTATGAAATGAGATTCCTGAGGGCCGCAAATGTCGGGTTGTATTTACCACGTAGATAAGAGGTGAAGTGTTTCTATTACCCCTAGGCCTAATAATTTATTTACCTATTAGAAGAATGGGCATAATGTAGCAATCCTACATCATCAAATTGCAAAATTACACACTTTCCCCAGGCCAGGTGAATTGAGTAAATAGGTTTGGTTGTGTACAGTAGGTGACCTACGGTGGGCTTCACACGGGTTGTAAAAGCACCACCTGTTAATGGAAAGTTGCTGAGAATATCATGGCCGCGGCCGAGCGCATTGAGGCGCTATGCTGTGATGCGCGATGCCGTTCACCGTCGGGGGTACGAATCGCGTCCTCGGGCATGGATGTTTTTGCTGTCTTTAGTATAAGGTAGTTGATAAGTAGTTTGTAAGTTTAGGGACTGATGTCCCCGTAGTTAAGTCCCAAAAGCTATAAAAACATTTAATTTTTTGAGAATATGATGAAATATTTATAATGAAGTTAATTTACCAGACATGTGCGATCATTCAGTTTTATGGTTCTGTATAATACTATCTAATGAATTACTGTAATTGTAAGCGTCACGTTTGGAGAATTTTAGTTTCTAAAGAAAGAATTTGCACTCTGTAAATGACACACTTAATACTGATACAACAAGTGAGCTGACTTAAAATTTTTTTCTTGCTCTCAAAGTTCAAATGTTTAATAAAATAAAAAGTTTGAGCTTGGTGGGCGATGTGAAATATTTATTTTGCAAAATTCACACATCGATTTCGTTCTTATGATAGGCCCTACATCATCAGTGCAGAATTGTAAGTCATGATGACTCATTGTTTTAAGCAGAGCACATATTTCACATTGCCTACCAGGCTGAAACTTTTTCTTGTTTTCTTCTAATGGCGTTACAGCCCTGTTTGGGCTGTTTCTCCATTGTGTCCTCTCGAGTGCGGTTCTTCGACATCCTCTGATTCAGAGAGTTTTTATATCTTCTTCCATCGTTTTCGTGGTCGTTCTCTTTGTCTTCTTCCTATTGGTCTCCATGCAAAGAGCTTTCTAGTTTTTTTTTTTTTTTTTTTTTTTTTTTTTTTGTCAGTTCCCATCCTGAGGACATGTCCCACCCAGGCTATTCTCCTACTTTTTCTTATTCGTACAATGTCAGCTCCTTGTATGAGGTGATCCAGGTCAGCGTTCGTCCTAGATCTCCGGATACACCCATAAATCTTGCGCAAACTCTACGTTCGAATATCCAAAGCTGCTGCTCATCGATGCTTGTTAGCGTCCATGTTTCGCATCCGTATGTTACAACTGGCATGATTATAACCTTGTATATTTGCAATTTCAGCTGCCTATTTATTGTCCTAGAGGCCAACAGTTTCTTGAATGTGTGAAAGCATCTGTTTTCATTTCAGTTGACATGGAAATTGTCCTATTACTATTAGAGCCCAAATAATCAAAACTCTGCATGTGTTCAAAATTGAACCCTGCTGCTGATAGTCTTCCCAATTTGTTATTATGTGTCCTGGGGAAATTCATGCACTTGGTCTTCTTTTCATTTATAGAAAGGCCTCTGGCTTCCTTGGCTTCTTTCAGCTCGCCTATTGTCCTCTGTAGTGATACCCTTCTCCGGCTAATAATTGCTGTATCATCAGCATTTACACATATTTGGGTTAACTTTGTGCCTAAGTACTCAGATATTTGGAGCTTCCGAATGGATGATACAAGGGATTGAAAAGCATTGTAGAGAGTGCATCACCTTGTCTGACTACTTGACTTATGTTAAATCATTTGCTCAGTTCTCCATCCACTCGCACTGCAGCCTTGGAACCAGCCAATGTTGCTTCGATGGTATACCAAGTAGCAGCAAATCATTTAGCATTTGTACTCTATCAAAAAAATTCAAATGTTTGTAAATCTATCGGACCAAACTACGTCGTCATCAGTCCGTAGCTTACAAACTACTTAAACCTAGGTAAACTAACCTAAGGACAAACACACAAACCCATGCCCCAGGGAAGACTCGAACTTCCACGGCGAGCAACCGCGCGCTCCGCAGTGAGGCACTTTAGACCGCTCGGCTACTCCACCGCGGCTGTGCTCTATCGAGACTGTCAAATGCCTTCTTGAAGTCGACGTAGAGGTTATGTAGTTCGATGTTATATTCGTACGCCTTTTCATTTATTTGCCTAAGCACAAATATTTGGTCTGTTATTGATCTGTTAGGCCGAAATCCACATTGATAGTCCCCCAGAATCTTTTCCGCATAGGGTGCTAACCTGTTGTAAATAACACTAGAGAGGATCTTATACGTTACATTCAGCAGGGTAATTCCTCGGTAATTTGAGCAGCAAGTCTTGTCTCCTTGCAGAAACTTTTTATTTCATTAAATATTGTGATGAGCTAGCACAATTTCCGTAATGGAATCAAGTTACAAAAAGTTCATATGTTTGTAATGCTATGGGTCAAAACAACTCTGCTCATCGGTCCCTAGACCAAACTGCGTAAACACACACTCCAGACCGAGGGAGGACTTGAACCTCCGATGCGAGATGCCGCGCGATCGGTAAACGCGACGCTCCAGGCCGCACGGATACTCCCGCGCTGATGTTACGCTCTGCGAATGGAAACTGCCGCAGATATTTAATTACAGTGCGATTACCAACTGTGTTTGTATTTGATTGTTATTGTTTCCAATTTTTCGAGCTTCTGTAATGCGGCGTGTCTCGATTTCTCTGAAGAGGGGTAGAGCGTGATAGAAGTGGGAATGAAGAATTGATGGGAGATTACGCGCGCTGATATACGGACAGGGCGGGAGCGGGGACACGGCGGCGCGGCAAATTACTGCCTCATTCATTATTTGCGTGTGATGAGCCGGCAGCGGGGGCCGCGGTGTGGGCGCCGGCCGCGCCCCCAGCACGCACCTGCCACTGGAGGAAACCGCGCCTCTATTTTTTTTTTTTTTTTTTTTTTTTTTTTATAATTCTTTATTATGGCTTTTGGTGACAGTGACCATACAGCCAGCGGTTATTACATTGACAACATTACAATAGAATTGAGATTCTTACAATGTACAGCACAATATTAATAAGTATGTTACATCATATAGCCTTAGAATAAAAGTAGAGAAATAACATGTAAAGACATTAAACAATACATATTTAACAGTACGACAGATATTTGTAATACAATAAAAGTGCAGAAAGCATAGGACCAAATGAGAGGTGCAAAGACAAATAAAAGTCAAAATATAATATAAAATCACTTATGCAGTTTCCCGCTGTGCATGTTCAAGGTAAACACACTAGCTCTAAAATTAGAGCTGTATGCCAGTGACTTTGACGTAGTCCTTCAGTAAAGTGTACTTAAGCTTGTCGAATCCATGAAGGAGGACAGTGACACTTGTGGGGAGGGGGTAACCCCTCGCGACCAGCGTTCGGTAGAATACACTTTGTGCGGCCGTGTACTTGGTGCATGCCAGTATGATGTGGTTGAGATCCGCCACTGCCGTTACATCTTTGTCGCAATGCCGAGAAGCGATGATTTTCAAACGGTGTAGGTGGGCAGGGTAACATCCATGCCCCAGTCTCATCCGAATGATAGACGTTGCATGACGTCTACTAAGCGTCATCGATGAAAACCACGGTCGTGAGGAGACATTTGGTTGTATAGCTGCCAGGTGTCCTCCCTTAAACACATGAGAGAGGTGCCATTCGTGGTCCCAAGTGCGATAGGCAGCTTTCCGAATCGTCTTTCGTAAGTCTGTATATGGAATCGGCGTGGGGCGTTGTTGTCCTTCCGTAATACTTCTCTTGGCAAGGCGGTCTACTGTTTCGTTATGGGGTATACCTCGATGTCCTTTAATCCAAAGTAAGTGGATGTCTATGCCCACTGACTGTGCATTTGTTATGGCCTCCAAGACGTCCAATATATATCTATTCGTTCGTTTGTCAAACGTCGGATGTTGTAATTTTTTCAGCACGCTTTGAGAGTCCGTGAGGATCAATATAGAGTTAAATGTTCGTGTGCCGTAATAAATGGCCTCCCTGATGGCTAGTAACTCTGCCGTGTAAATAGATGACGCAGGCGGAAGCGCAAACATTTGGTAGGTGCCGTTAGAGGGGCAAAAGAAGGCGTATCCCACCCCTGCTTCAGTTTTAGAGCCGTCAGTATAGATGTGAGCATGCTGTGGCCAGTTGCGGAGAAGAAACTGTTCCACGTCGAGAGTGATGTTGGTCCCCGTTGTGTAGTCTGATGGCAAATGTGTCACCGGAACTGGGTTGAAAAACTGATGATAAGAATAACGGAAACAAGGAAGTTTGGTGTCCTGTATGATGAGTGGGAAGAGAGGTCTCCATTTCTCGTAGCTGCGAACCAGTAAAGGAACTCGGGTCATGACTCTTCTGTGATGCATTTCTGTTATGTTCCAAAATTGGTGTACCGTTTTGAGAGAGGCACTATCACATATTGACGCTCGGCTGAGGAGGAAAATATCGGACAGCATCTGTCGACGTATAGTTAACGGCATTTCAGACGCTTCCACGAGCAAGGCGTTGGTGGGTGTTGACTTCATAGCTCCGAGAACAAGACGAAGCATTCTGTACTGGAGGACATCAAGTTTGCGCAGGGTCGATTGCGCTGCAGTAGCGTAGACGATACTGCCATAATCCAAAACAGAGCGGATCAAGACCTTATAAAGAGTAAGGAGTACCGTCGGATCGGCTCCCCACCAAACTCTGGCAAGCATACGTAGGATATTTGCAGTAGTGTCCACTTTGTCCAAGAGATATTCAACATGGCGCGTCCACGTCAGTTTGCTGTCGAAGTAAACACCAAGGAACTTAGCATATGACCGAACAGGCAGTTTGTATGGACCGAGCTGAAGGTCTGGAGAGAAATAATTCTGTCGTTTCCTCGTGAATATCACCACAGTAGATTTTTCAGGCGACAGCGTGAGTCCGTGTTCTAACTCCCATTCAGCCAGTTTTTCACATGCAGTAGTAAGCCATATGTTAGTCACCCAAAAGCACGACGAGTGGGCGTATATACAAATGTCGTCCGCGTACTGTAGAACTTTGACAGTAGGATGAAAGATAGAGTCTAAGTCGGCAACATACAAGGCGTATGGCAAGGGGCTTAATATCGCACCTTGCGGGAGGCCACGGGAAACGATTCGTGGGCCATCTAACACATTGTCCTGGTCACGTATATAAACAGTGCGGCAACAAAGTAATCTGTATATAATTCTTAACACCTTTAGCGAGAGATGCAAAAGTTGTAATTTATTTATAAGTTTATGTATCAAAACATTGTCATAAGCCCTCGAAAAATCAAGAAAAAGAGCCGTCAAATACCCATTTGTCAGGAATGTTTTTTCGATGTCCATAGCAAGAGATGTTATATTATCGTAAGTGCTCTTCCCCTTGCGAAAACCGTATTGTGTCCGTGGGAACAGATCGTGATGCTCTAACCACCATTCTAACCGGACCTTGAGAAGACGTTCAAAGGTCTTGCACACACATGACGACAATGCAATGGGGGCGATACGACGTTGCCTGACCAGGGTCTTTTCCAGGTTTCAATATAGGAACCAATACCTGAGTGGTCCAGTCGGTTGGAACATACCCCTCTCTCAAGATGTCATTAAAGATATTCAAAAGAATAAGTTTTGCATCATCAGACAAATTGCGTATCATGGAGTAATGTATCTGGTCATGCCCGGGCGACGTATCGGTCGAGGGCGGCAGCGCACTGTTGAGTTCAGCGAGGGAGAACGGTGAGGTGAGATCATCTTGAAGATCTTCAACGGCGATATTTGTGGTGGGATCAATGGGTTCTGGCATGGCCGAAAGAGGTGCTACAATGTCGGCAAACTCGTCTATCCAGGTCTGTAACCGCTTGGGAGGCATTGGTTTTCGTTTGAGTGAGTTAACTTTCGACCAAATCCTTCCGACAGGAGTATGCAGGGATAACTGTTCACAAAATTTCTTCCAATGTTCTTTTTTACAAGTCTTGAGAAAGCGTTTGGTAGTCGCATCTATACGTTTGTAGGCGAGGTAGTTTTCCCATGTGGTTTCCCGTTTAAAACGGCTACATGCCAGTCTCCTTTGCGCCACTCGACGCGAGCACTCTTGGTTCCACCAGGCAACCGGCAGACGTCTACTGCCAGTTACCACCCTCGTCTGTGGGATTGACTGCGATGCTGCTAGGTTGATGCAATTCCTATAATGAGCGTACCTTGTTTGCGGTGACAACTCGGTGGGGAACGACGAAAGTTGTGTATCCATGATGGCACCATACCGAGACCAATCTGCCCTCCTGACATTCCATTTGCGAGACGGCCGACAGACCGTGTTCGGTGACGAGGTTGGTGAAGAGAGCAGAATAGCATAATGGTTGGAACCCATAGGATATGAAAGTACAGACCATGTAAAGAATGAAGAAACAGACGCTGAACACAAAGACAAATCGACGGCTGATGGTCTCTGTCCGGGTAATGGAAGTAACGTAGGGGATCCATCATTGAGGATGATAAGATTGAACTCGTCGATAATATCAAGAATGCCATCACCCAGCCTATCGTTATATGCACATCCCCACAATCTGTTGTGTGCATTAAAATCCCCGCAGAACAGGAATGGAGGTTCCAACTGTTGTACCAGAGCGTACCACTCTTCAATGGTAATGTATGACCGTGGTCGGCTGTAGAGCGCCACAATAGTTATTCGACCAATTGGAGATGAGAAGTTTACTGCTATCGCTTGAAAGCTTTCAATATCGTCATGAGAAATCAGAACAGGGGTGTGATGCAGCATATTATTGATAAAGAGGGCGACTCCTCCTCGACCATCATCTCTGTCTTGGCGGTAAACGTGGTATCCTTGGAAGCGTACGATGGTATCTGGTTGAAACCATGTCTCAGAGATGGCGGCCACTGCTATCTTCCGCAACCAAAGTTCACGTTGAAGTACACCCTTGTTGGCAATCGCAGATCGCGCATTCCACTGCATTATTTTAAATTCCGCCATTGTTGTTAGAAGTAAGGAGAGTCGTTAATAGTTGGCGAATAGGCTGTATCTGTAAAGTTCCAGGTGGCATTGTTTTCGCGTCTTCTATGAGGTGAAGGATAAACCAGATAATTTTCTCTACGATGTATTCACTATTGTTACGTGGTGGCACTGCTTGTTGTCCGTACTGAGGAGGATACGGGTTGGGTGGTAAAGGGGCCTGTGGTAGATGTTGGGAGATAGAATATTCGTGACTAACGTCTGAAAATCCCTGACGCCAGACGGGTCTGGAAGTTTGTTTTTTCCCCGTGCCGCTCATGACGGAGCTGACACCCGCTCTGTCTGCTATGGGAACATCATTCCGTTGATACCTGTCGTCCTTAGGTGGTGAACGCAGCTGGGGCGCCAATGGCGGCATTGGTGGCCCCGTAGAACGCTCTTGTACAGCGACTTGCGGTTGCTGTAAATGCCTTGGAGGTAGGGGCGGGAAGTCCGCAGAACTCTGAGGGCTAGGGGGCTTCCGTACGGCCGCGGAATAAGTGGGGTGCGGCCCACTGAGTGTCCTTCCTGACGTGGCGTACGCCCTTGCACGTTGTAGCTCTTGCTGGTGGAGAAAAATGGGGCATGACCTCTCAGTGACAGGGTGCTGTCCAGAGCAATTTAAACAGGTCGGAATCGTCGCCGGGCACGAATCAGCTTTGTGCTGACCGCCGCATCTGCTGCAACGAGTATGGCTTCGACACTGGTTTGCCCGATGATGAAAACGCCAGCAATTTGTGCACTGAATGACTGGGGCAACGTACGGTACCACTGGGCAGCGTGCCCCCAGAATAGCAACATGAGAGGGTAATGTCTGAGAGCGAAACACCACCATGCAGACTGGAATGGGTACTGTGAGCTCAGGATTGGAAGGATGTTTCTTCGTGTATCGTTTTATACTTGTTACAGGATAAACACTTTCCATGGCATCTATTATCTCTTTGTCCGTTAGGCTGGTCTCTACGTCATGGATAATGCCATACGTATGGAGTAAAAAGTTAGGGATGTAGACATCGAACTTATGATCTTTGAAAGCAGGGACATTTAGTAAGTTATTAGCAGCTGCAGCAGTTTTCAGTTCTATCTTAACTCTGTTCTTGCCTGAGGAACTAATGTCAACAATATCGTGCTTGAGGTGAGAGCTGTAGGAATACAATAACTTGCCCACTGACATGGGATGGAGTTTGCCAACGTTTTTATCTAAGCTCTCCACGAAGACAATGTATGGGCCTGCATCTGTCCGACTGTATCGGTTATTAATACTCGGTCGAGTAACGGTGGCAGGAGAAGCAGATGTCTGTACCGGCGTGCGTTCTGTGTTTGCCTGTCCGGTGCCGTCGGTAGAAGACGCGTGGGAAACCGGTACCTGGCTCATTTCACAGTCCGTGACTGAAGGAGAATCGACACACAGTCGTTTACTATGGGGACCACTTTCTTGCTGCTGTTGTGCAGCTGTATCGCCACTAGGTAATATGCTGGAGGGGTCGCAGGAATAGCTGAGGTGCTGACTAACCTGTTGTAACTCATGTTGTTGATGTTGTTGCTGGAGGAATTGCTGGTGTTGCCGTTGTTGCAGCTGCAGTAGCTGAAGCTGTTGCTGCTGGGCCAGTTGCTGCTGGAATTGTAGGTGTTGGTGGTGTAGAAGCTGCGGTTCTTGTTGCTGCTGTGGCCCTTGTTGTTGTGCATATTGTAGGTCCTGTGTTGGTAGTTGACTCTGCTGTACGTCAGCAGGGTTGTCGGACATCACCGGCAGCGGGAGAGCCGTCGCTGCAGGCTGATTACATATTTCCATGGCGGACTGGATGACCTGACCCGTATTAGGTGGGTCGGCCATTTCGAAGATACACTGAGTAGTACTGCTACCACGAACGTGTGGTTGAGACAACACACACAATTCCGGCGCGCACTACTCTGCACGTGAACGTTTCTCCCCGAAAAGGCAGATACGAGTATACAAACGCACGGAAGAATAAGTACGTCGCACCACACTCGTCCGTGAAACGTAAACAAAGCGCGACCGCACAGAGCGCAGCAGTAAACGCGTCCGGACTCCGCGGGAGGCGGAAGTAGACTGCGACCGCGCCTCTAGTCACAGTGTTTCACTCCTTCAACTCTACAGTCTCCACGGAAAATGATGGTTTTCACGCAGTTCCGTTTCCTAATGCCAAGTTAGAGGCAGATAAAGGGATACGGTTCACATTTATTAATCCTATACTGCATAGTGTTGCCGATTGGCAACGAAAATTTTTGTTACTTTTTCAGCAATACTTCTTGTTGACAGGTGGCAACACCATGCATATCGTATACATAGGAGTCTGTTCTAAACATTTAGTTGATCGTTTCCTGCACAGAATGCAGCGCAGTCATGAATTGAGGAGAAATGCAACAAAGAGCGCTCCAGCGGATTTTACTCACTGTTGAGCATTAATGTAATTACAAACTGATACGACTTCTGTCACGTAAAATGAAATTATCATGTTACAGACATCTAATCTGAGTAGAAAACATGGTATATACCAATATTTTCCTGCAGAGTGACTTATGTCTAAACGCATGATGCTAACAATGGCAACAGGTAAATAATGACTTTCACACTGTTAAATGAGTTATACAATTTTTTCAATATTTTCCCCTGCCTAGGTGAACATTTTCTACCATATATATATTTTTTGCTCCAAAATAAAAATTCATGGAGTGTCGGGTTAAGTAGCCTACATCCGAAATACATTACGCAATGATTTAGGGACTGATAACCCCGTAGTTAAGTCCCATAAGCTTTACAAACATTTGTTTGTTTGTTTGAAAGGTAACTGTGCGCGTTTGCTTATAATTAGAGTGACCATATTTTCAGAAACGAAAAGGATGAGCTACCGATTATGCAACATAATAGTACCAAATGTACCTGACCTTTTTATTTGCTTTTTGTAATTTAGTTAAAGAAATACAACAAGTCAATAGTTAACCATTCAACATCTTATCACTCTAAATATTGTCACGTTGAAAACAAATTCGAAGGCTGGGTCGTTAATAGAGCACAACAGTTTTACACTTAGAACATATTTATTGCTAACATAAGCGTACACTCAAAAGGGACTGCATCCTTCCTGATTGGAGAACTCCGCTATTTATTCATAGAAAGCATTTTCTGAAACTTACAACAACTTTTGTGTGTGTGTGTGTAGTAATCTGCCACGCTAACCACGACACCACAGTCTAACAGATACAGTCACGACACTCCCGCAGATTGTTGTATACACTGCGACAGCAGCGCTCCAAGCGGCCGGCAAGCTACATTTCTGAATACAATATTGGATCAGTGTGATTGGTAACGTTTATATTGATTGTAACATACTTTTTCACTTAGGGAACTATATACTGTTATAAAATAGCTAATAACTTAAAAGTAGCTCCGTGTTTGTATTTGTTAGGTTTCCTAAGATCCCTGACAATCTACGAAACGGTACATTGCAGCACAGTTTATTTTCAGTTTCCTGTAACATACAGGCTTTTACTGAATAATTTCTTTTACTATTATAAATACGAAAATGGCTAGGAAACACAAGGAAGAGCTGCCCTTTGGCAGAAAGACGTCGCTTTTCTGCACTAGAACGTTAACGTTTCTTCGCTACAATTCTAGTAACCTCGGTGATAAAGGAACGTAGGAAACGAATAAAGAATGCAGTAACTACAGTATGTAACATAGCGAATCAGCCACCACAACTGTAGCTGAAGGAAGAACGCCACAGATGTGACAAGAAAACGGGAAACGCAATCAAACCGTTTTCAACAAAGAAGAACCGAACTCCACAATTGTTGCTACAGCTGAATCAGAAACGGCAAGAGTCTTCAAGACATTGTCTTCCCAAGTTAAAGTAATCACACTCAAAATAATATGCACGGATAAGAAAGACGAGTGAAGCCTAAACATGTGGAAACCATGGAAACCATTTGACACCATCGCGAAATGATATGTCAATACATTCTTTGTCATAATAAGAACAGACCATAATAGAAATTAATGTTTCTCTTATGTTTATATTCTACTTACTTTCAGCGGAATAAGCGGCAAATATACACATATTCGTAAGTATTGGTTCATGAAGTTCTTCGTTACAGCACTGAATCAGTTCGGCTGTTTTTACATTAATTTCCGTATTATATATGTCTCTTGATATTTTACTAATGCTTGTAACGAAAAAATTATACTACTTCGTTAATTACGTACACAAATAATAATAAACAAACCTCACTCTAGGCGCCTTGGCCAGCATTAGGTAACGACTTTCACAACGGTGAGTGACTCGACTGTACATGTTTGACTGTGACCATTCCACGCGCTTCCTGGGAAGACTCGCGGCAATATGGTGAAACAAACGATTATGGTTAAATACAAATGTGGTGAATAAATTGATCTGAGTGTGGTGAAACATAATCAAATGTAATTTTCACTTAAGTGAATTACTTTTAACATTTTAGAATTTCTCAGTAACTTAGTGTATCATACACATCTACACACTTTTAATCAAATGTTTCTGTCTCAAGTTTGCAAGTTTGCATGGGACCATATACTGTTTATAACAGAAAATAATAGTTATGTTGGTGTATCTGTAACCGACGAGATTCTAACCTTCTTGTCTGTAACAGGAAGGCAAGGTGTAAAGTCCACAATGTTACCAAAATACGATAATCAATATCTAATTCATCATCTTTGCAAATATATTAATCCATATTTAATTAGCTGGTTTGTGACTTGCATTCCATTCCTTTCTGATGTATTGATAACATACTGTGTAACACCTACAATTTTATAAAAAAGTTTGTGTCATTAATTACAATCCCAGTGTATTTAAGTACCAAATCCAAAGATATTTTAACATCAAACAACTCGAACAGGAATCGCGTAAGCTCAACACAATACTTCCAAAAATCCGATTTCGCTTCAACGTCTACAATAAATGGATACAGATATCGCATTTTGGCATCTTCGCGAATTAATTTTGACACTTTCGTCATTTTTACATCTTCAAAGTCGTTCCACAGCCCACGCACTAATTACTTGCATCGACTTTCAAACAACACAAAGAGCTAGAAAATTCGGTTGTATTATATGTGACTTTCAGTTTTACCAGCGGCTGTTCATCGCAGTATTATTTTTGTCCGATTTTTGGGTTTCTGATCGGTGCGAACGATGTTTACGTCTGCAATGAAGGCAGACGACATGCGAGGCGGGCACTACACTAACAATGAAAATTTCCTACCTCCGCAAAATGAGTCTTCTTTCCAATTATTCATTAACTGTATAATTACTTATTTCCCTTGAAGAGACGATATTCAAAATTCTCAGGATGGTTCGCAGGATAATATTGAAATACAGGTTATTTTTAAGAGATTCTAACTTCTTAGTGGGACGCAGAATAAGAATAAATTAAAAAAAGGAGTAGCTTGCGAAATTCGGGACACCTTATTTATAATACTTACAGTCAATGTTGGGAAGTTACTTTTTCAGACAAACTACATTACCGCTAGACTTACTTTTCAGGAAAATATTTACAATTAATTTCGGTGAATAGCCATGTAACACTAACGTAGATGAACTATGAACTTCAGTTACCTTTCTGTCCTTCGAAATAGTCACCTCCCATAACTGTTCATCGCTGAGCTCTGCGATACATTTCCTGGAAATTTTGCACGAAGTGGGAATGTGTTCAAAAACCTCGTCATGTTTCGTTGGATGTCAGGAACATCGCCAAATCTTTTTCCTTTCAAAGCGAGTTTGAGTCGAGGGAATAGCAAGCAGAATGGAGGATTGAGATGGGGGCCTCCTTTATGCCAGGAACTGTTTGACGATATAGGCTGCCTATGGGCGAGCGTTGGTAATCAGTGCCTAGGCTTACAAAGTATTTAAACTAACTTCATGTGACCTATGCTAAGGACAACAGAAACACCTATGCCCGAAGGAGGACTCGAACCTCCGACGGTGAGCAACCGCGTGCTCCGCAGCGAGTCGCCGAGAACGCTCGGCCACTCCACCGCGGCTCAACTTGAACATTCACTATTCTCGCGGGATCTCAGTCTTCCTATGGCCTTAATTCAAATTTGTTTTAAAAGAAAAGAGATTTGATGATATCCCTGACAGCCAACTAAACGTGACGAGGTTTTGAAAACTATCCCAAAGAATGACTTCGTGTAAAGTTTCCTGTACATGTCTCGCAGAGTTCAGCGATGAATAGTTATTGGAGGTGACTATTTCGAAGAACAGTAATGTAATTGTAGTTCGAAGTACATCTACGTCAATGTTACAGAGCTATTCACAGAACTTTATTGTCAGACGTTGTATTATAAATCAACTATCAATAATTAATTAAGCATATACAAGCAGAAAGGATGACTGCATTGTGTTGCGCTAATAGCACAGGATCACATGAAATCAAGTTTGATCATTATATCACGCAAAAAATTGTGGTGTTACGAAGGAAAAGAAATAAACAAGTTACCTAAATACTATATTCACGTGAAACGTGCCTGGATGCACCGCACAGTATTTTAAACATGGTTCTGTGATTGCTTTGTGACACATATGCGAGATCATTTAATGCTGAATGGTCGTAGTGACGACATCACATTCAAACGACAATATTCGGATTTTGACTGACGGGATATTATTTGAAAATATTTACCTCTAAATACCGCATTCAGTCACTAAAATCGTGGTTTATTAATGCACGATGCATTTCTAATCCTGAGGCTCATATTCAGGTGCGTCTTCAGTAATTTACGTTGATTCCACGAATTCTGATCAGATTAACAGTGGTATATAAACATACCTGGTAGATCAGGAGATACATGCATTATCTGCTTTGTATACACTTCCAGGTAAAAGTAAGCATACTGTGCAATCGTGTCTTTGGGATGTTATGATTTCACAATGTGCTACGAAACAACAAGTATCTGTAGTGATGTTTATTTGTACCTGGAAATGTATTACAAAGCAGACAATACACGTTTCTCGTGCTCCACCAGACATGTTGATACACCACTGTTAATCAACCCATAATTTTTTGAACGAATGTAAATTACTCAAGAGGCAACTGAAGATAAGCCCTCTGTGCTCAAAATGCATTAATAAATCACGATTTTAGTGACTGAAGGCGAGTTAGTTTTATTTGACAAAAGTAAAATAGTCATGGAGTAAACACTGACAACAATGTACAAAACTTTTTAAAAAATTCTTCCCTAATGTGACAACATTTTTCTCGTTAGTGACCACGGTCTCATTACTACACCGAAGAAAATTTATAGAGGAAGTCTGCTATGGAAACAAATTGATGAGGATACCAACATCCAAACAAGTTTATAAACAATTCACTATGCTAGACACAATGTATAAAGTTTCGAAGACGTGCGTAAGGTATGGCAGTCGACAACAGCTAAATTGTCGAACTAATCAACCCTCAAAGAAATATAGTAATTCTGCTGACGATTAAGACTGATATTTATCAAAATTATCTGCCTGTTTTCAAAAGTACTCCAAAGTATTATCTTTAATCATCACAGTATTATTACACATACTATGATGATTAAAGTGGAATTTAGTAAAAATAATAGTTTTTAATTATGACACTGTAGTTATTTCTGTTTTTGAACATTCCTAATACATTCCTGTGTACTTCAACTGAGCATTATCCGGGGCTTTCCATTATACACGGTTTTCATCTGACGTCGAAAATTCAAGCACTACAGTGTAAAATGGCAAGGAATGTGCGAATTAGCTTGTTACGTTGCTTGCAGTGGCCATTTTGAGCAGCAGCTGAATTGTATTTCACTGTAAGGTTTTAAAATTAAACGCCTTTTGCTACTGCGAAGGGTTTTATTTTTATATTTTTAAATCACCCATACGCGTTTCGCCTTTCTCTCAAGGCATCATCAGTGGGTGCCCTGAAATATTTACATCTTTTTGTTTATACATATAGGTTAGGTCTCTTAGATATCTAAAACATTTCATTTCTGATTTAAAACAGTTCGTTTTTTGGAATAAAATGGTATTAATCTACATTAATCTGGAGTAGCAAGTGCTGTAAGTACACCATTTTATTCCAAAAAACGAACTGTTTTAAATCAGAAATGAAATGTTTTAGATATGTAAGAGACCTAACCTATATGTATAAACAAAAAGATGTAAATATTTCAGGGCACCCACTGATGATGCCTTGAGAGAAAGGCGAAACGCGTATGGGTGATTTAAAAATATAAAAATAAAACCCTTCGCAGTAGCAAAAGGCGTTTAATTTTAAAACCTTACAGTGAAATGAATTAGCTTGTGTCTGTCCGGGAGACCTTGAAAACAATATAACATCGTAAATTAGATGTTATTTCACGTTTCTGTAATTACTTGCAGCTGCCTTCATCATTTTCAGATAAAATGGAATTGAATGCAGTAACAGCACTGAAAGTTATAAATCAGACGTCATACACTTCCTATTGATGCTGACCTCAGGCAAGATCAGTTCGGATTCAGGAGAAATGTAGGAACACAGGAGGCGATACTCACTTACGACTTATATTAGAAGATATCTTAAGAAAAGGTAAACCTACGTTTCTAGCTTTTGTAGGTTTGGAGAAAGTTTTTGACAACGCTGACTGGAATACTCTTTCAGAATCAGCGGGTATAAAATGTAGGGAACGGAAGATTATTTACAACTTCTACATTAACCAAACAGCTATTATTAGAGTTGAATGGCATGAAAGGGCCGCAGTGGTTGTAGACTTTCTCCAATGTTATTCAATTTGAACAATGTGCAAGCTGCGAAGGAAAGCAAGAAGAAATTTGGAGAAGGGATTGAAGTTCAGGGTGACTGTCAGAGACAGCAAAGGACCTGGAAGAGCAATTGAACAGTGGTCAGTGTGTTGAAAGGTCTGTATAAGATGAACATTCACAAGGGCAAAACATGGGTAATGGATTGCAGTGTAACAAAATCAGGCGATGCTGAAGGAATTAGATTAGGTAACGAAACAATAAAGGTGGCAGATGGGTTTTGTTCAAAAATGTTGAAATGTCTGTAAAGCTTATGGGACGTAACTACGGGGTCATCAGTCCCTACCCTTACAAACTACTTATGAACTAGCTTATACTACAGACGGCACAAACATCCACGCCCGAGGGGGAATCGAACCCCCGACGGGGAACGGCCTCACGCATCGGAACATAGCGCCTCAATGCGCTCGGTCGCTCCGCCGCGGCTGGGTTTTGTCACTTGGGGAGTAAAATAACATATGATGGTCGCAATAGAGAGGACATAAAATGAAAAATGGAAATGGGAAGAAAAGCAGTTTTGAAAAAAAAAAAAAAAAAAAAAAAAAAAAAAAAAAAAAAAAAAAAAAAAAAAGAGAGAGAGAGAGAGATAGAGAGAGAGAGAGATGTTTGCTCACAGCAAATATTAATTTCAGTGCAAGGAAGTCCATTCTCAAGGCATTTGTGTGGATTGTTGCATCATACGGAGTGAAACTTAGACGATAAATAGTTTAGACAGGAAGAGGATAGAGGCTTTTAAAATGTACTGCTACAGAAGAATGTTGAAGATTACGTGGGTAGATCGCGTAACTAACAAAGGGTACTGAACAGAATTGGGGAGAAAAGGCATTTTTGGCATACCTTGGCTTAAAGAAGGGATCTATTGGTAGGACATAGTCTTAGACATCAACGAATTGTAAATTTAACGTTGTAGGAAAGTATATGCAGTAAAAATTGCAGACCGAGACCCATAGACGAATATAGTAAGCAGATATTGAAGGATGTGTGTTGCCGTTCTTATGAGGAGATGAAGAGGCTTGATCAGGTTAGAGTAGGGTGAAGAGCTGCATCAAACCAGTCCCCGGACTGAAGACCACAACAGCAGCACCCTTCCTAAGTACGTCTTGCAATTTTATGCACAAATGGTAACACTGCGTTAAGCTGTCTTCAGTTCTCTCTCTTTATTTTTTTACATCTGAATCTGTCCGACTCAACTACTTGGTCGTTAGTCCGTAGCTAACAAAGAACTTAAACTAAGGTTATCTAACCTAAGAACAACACACCAATGCCCGACGAGGGGACTCGAACCCCCGACAGCGAACGGCCGCGCGCACCGCAGCACGGCGACCCAGTGCGCACGGCTAATCCGCCGCGGCATTTCAGGTTCCGACTGCAATATACGTACCGTTGGTTAGAAGAAAATAACAACACTTTCATTAAATCGTTACCAATAAAAGGAACTTAGCTACAGTTTAAGTTACTTATGGAATTAATAGTAGTGCCGTTACGACCATACCTTTGAAAAATAACTGTTACTAGTAACAGTGTTAAAAGTAACACGCTACTTCGCAAACTTCTTTTTTTCTCAAGATTGTTTTCATAAAACGAAAGGATATGTTAGTAACAGGTTTTTTGTTGGATATACATTAGCAACAGAAACAAACCTTTATAATAATAAAGTGAATGGCAGAGGTTTAAAGAAGTTATTGATTACGAACGCTTAGACGACGTATGCGGATAAACAGATAAGTAGTATAGGCCTACACCCGTATTGGCTACTTTAAGAATGCGCATTTCCCTGAAGCATTCATTCTGTTTTTTTTTTTATTTTTTTTTTTTTTTTTTTTTTTTTATTTTTTTTTTTTATTTCATCCAGTATTTACATTTTGTGAATTGTTTTTTAAAGTGATCACAAATTAACTCTCCGTCTTTCTCATATGGTGCGCGTAACTAATGTCATCAGTAGTCACCACTCGACATATGGTACAAAATTACCACCCTCACAAAATCATTCCATCCTGGACAGATGTTAACATCATTTTGGGGTGTTCGTTTCCTTTCAGTAGTCACCAATCGACATATAGTACAAAATTACCGCCGTCACAAAATCATCCGATCCTGGACAGATGTTAACATCATTTTGGGGTGTTCGTTTTCTTTCTGGAGTAATTGGTAATAATGGTTGCTGTTGCGCATTGGAAGATCTCTTGGTTCCCGCAGGTTTATTTGCACTTCCAAACGAACTGATCAGCTTAGGATTCGCCTTGGTGAGCAGTTTTCATGGTAATACCACCTGCTCCTTTCTCTTGTAAACTTAAGTAAAATGGCTTTTTCATAATATTAAAATCAGTGACCTTTATTTTTACAGTTATGAGAGCTGATCGTCATTGTTAATTACAGTTAAGGCAGTAAAAATGATATATTCCCTCTATCAGTACAGGAATTGCATAAATAAAGCAGTATTAAGTATACTGTCAAAAACAATGAAACTGTCTCTGGCTGTTTTCAAAATAAACAAGAAAATCTATTGAGCACACTATCATCAAATATGCGAGAATAAAAGCTTTCTGAAAGCGAAACACGAAATAAAGAAGTGACAATTATTACGTATATATACATGTGGCGTCTGTTTGGAAAGAACAGACGTCACATTCTGATCCTGCAGCTGTTATTATTTAATATTCATAGAATATATGACTTAACTGCGATTGGGCAAAGCTGAAAATGTGTACCCAGCCGGGATTCGAACCCGGGTCTCCTGCTTTCTAGGCAGTTGCGCTGACCCCTACACCACTGGGGACACAGCTGGGAATTTGTATCTGACGGGAGGCGTGCATGGGTAGTCCTTGCAGGTGCGGTGATCACTGTGTCCCCAGTAGTGTAGGGGTCAGCGCAACTGCCTAGAAAGCAGGAGACCCGGGTTCGAATACCGGCTGGGTACACATTTTCAGCTTTGCCCAATCGCAGTTGAAGTCATATTTTCTATGAATATTAATTATTACGTAGCTTGCAGCACAAACGAATTCTGCCAAGTACGTAAGAATAAACCTCTTAAAAAAACAGATTCTCTAACGAAAATCAAGAAAATGACAAGCAAAGAAATTTACCCAAATTAAATTATGACACTTAGCACTCCGAACGATGTGACAGCGATAGCATCTGGCACAGGACTGACTGATAACTTTGTTTGTATGTTTGTATAGTTTATGGGACTTAACTGCGGGGTCATCAGTCCCTAAACTTACAAACTACTTATCAACTAGCTAATCCTAAAGACGGCACAAATATCCATGCCCGAGGGGGGATTCGAACCCCCGACCGTAGTGGTCGCGCAGACCGTAACTGGAGTGCCTCAGTCCCCTCGGCCACCGCGGCCGGCAGCACGACTGATAACTAACTGTAGTAACGGTCGCTGACTTGTTATGAAATACAAAGTCGCAGAAGAAAACTATACACAACAGTATTTGTCAAATACGCGAGAATAAACACTTCAAGCAGTAGCACAAACAAAATCTGCCAAATACTTGAGAATAAACCATTTAATTACAAAAGTACTAACTAAAATTAAGAAATTGACTGGCAATTACATTTCACACAAATTAAATTAGGACACTTAGCACTCTCAACGATGTGACAGTGGCGGCAGCTGGCTGGTTTAAGACCCTATGTTCTAAGGCGCCTTGCTGTGGAGCGCGCGGCTGCTCGCTGTCGGAGGCTTGAGTCCTCCCTCGGGCGTGGGAGTGTATGTGTTGTCCTTAGGTTAGTTTAGTTTAAGTAGTTTGTCAGCTTAGGGACTAGAAACCAAGAACTTGAGTCACTTAGATTTAAAAACATTTGAACATTTCATTTGAGCTTTACGGCTGTTGGTGAATAAATACAAATTTTGAAATAAAACACGACAAGTCGCAGTCCCGATCTCCATTACAATATGGAACTACATTGGTGTTTAAATATGGTCGTAAACTTTCTCGAGATTTTTTAGAGATGCGGCGAATGAGTTTGGCTGAATACTAGTTGACGTCTGAACGTGACATACTACAACATTTTTTTTTTACAAATATTCTATAACCTTATGATCTCCTTGTACGACAGGATGACGTACCCCTGACAAGCAAGTAATTTATTTATTGGGGGGGGGGGGGGGGCTCAGGAGGCGCCAAAAAGTGGGGGCACCAAAATTCGGTAACCGAGTGGGGGAGGGGGGCGCCACTATTGTGTTTATGCCCCGGTTGGTAATTGTCGTAGATCCGGCACTTTTTTCTATCACATTTAAAGTGTAGCCATTAAAATGATTCTGCGTTATTTTTCTTACGTATACAGAGCTTTCCAAACTGGGTGTCGCAACACTCTGGGGTGTCACCTGCAGCTAATCATCCTTCTCTTCATCCAGTGCACCACAGATCCCGTATGACCTCAGTTATAGGGATTCGCGATTATCCGGATTGTCAACCGCGAGTAAATATCTTTGTTGTCTGGTCCGAGCATGTAAAAAATTACCCGCTGGAACTACCCACCGCATCCCACACCATCTGAGTTCCACGCGTTTCATTACTGTTTGAGTTAGACAGCGAGCATTTATTTATTATTAGGCTTAGGCATGCGCAGAGCTGCTGCTGATACTCGATAGCAGCTCTTTCCATGCGCAGTTTTCTAGAACTGGTAGCTGCTTGAACGAACCTTCAGCTCTTCCCATGCGCAGTTTGCTGGAACTGGTAGCTGCTTGAACGAACCTTCAATGTAGTCTAATTTCCTTCTCCAAAAGCTGCATCTGAGCGTTTCTTATGGATTTATCAAAGCCACGTCACCCACAGTAGTGTTTCTTACTATGTGTTTCTTACTATTAAATGTCAAAAAATGACACAGTGGCTGTAAAAGCTGTCACAGATTGTAAAAGCAGTCACAATTGTCCACTGACTAAAGCTATTCAATAGCGATGTTTAGTATGGAGTATGGCCGGGTGATTAACGGAGAGTAGTATTTTAAATGCAGTGTTAATTTGTTCGAACCCTGGTATGCGTTAATCTATTTTTTATCTCAGTTTCCTGTATGTAACAGATTCTGGGACTAGACATGTCATTCATATTCTTACTTGTGACAAATAATTATCCATTTTTTCCGAATATGTCGGGACTTCCGGTGTCGTGGTGACGCAAGAACCTAACAATAGAACGTAAATAATAATTCATCACTTGTCATAAATACATCCTCTTTATTTCTGAAAATAACGTGATAATATTGAACTGAAAGATAACAGTCACTGTGCTGTCTAAATCAGAAATCCGAGCAGCTAATTTCCAGATGCCGTTTTCAATCGATCCAACAAAATCATATCTGGCCCTGACATATACACACGACAACGAAAAACGGTTTCCCGAAATTCAGTTTTTGTGTTTCGGAAGTTGGGTCGCATGTAGAAGAAGCAAGTATTACTGTTTGAGTTAGGCATTGTTGTCTGCGGTGTTACTCTGTTGTATATCTCCGTAGTTCCTAATGTTTCCATTTCTTGCGATGCGTGTACGTAATTGCTGCAGTCAGGATCAACATTAAACATGACAGTGCGTTCGAGGATTTCAGTTTCGTTTACATGCTACATTTAAGCGATACTTTATTTCCGTCTCCTCCCCCCCCCCCCCCCCCCCAACGCTAGAACCATCTAAATTCTACCATATGTATTTATATTAGTGAAAGGGTGTCGCGCAAAACTGTAAGCTATAAAAGGGTGTCGCCACGAGGGAAAGTTTGGAAAGAACTGCCGCATGACCACGACATTAATTGTACCAACTTTGGGTCTCGTACGTAAGACGTAACAGATCACTTAGGGAAACATCTAAAGACTGTACATTTGCATGTAGGCAACACCAATACAACTTGTAACTCTTGTAAGAAAATCCCTAGAAACTAATAACTACTCAGTTAATGCTCATCCATTGGTAGGAAGCAGAGTTATTGCATATTAAAGCTGTATTCCGGAATGTCAAGTAAGCACATGTAGAATTAACAGATAGTAACAGAAAACATATTACATGATATTAGATTCTCATCAAACTCAGTACATGGACTTAAAATGCCATCTGATGCATTAATGTAATACTGGCAATAATTTATTATGTGAATTCCGAAGACTTAATCTGAAACCAACATGACCACATGGTCAGCTTTTAAGCATTACTTGGAAACTATGATATTTATAGAACTAAAAGAAACTGTCAATAGTTAAGCTTACAAAAAAGTGAATCTGTACATGTTAGGAATTAGATTCATAACATAATTCTCACGAGTTTAACGTCTATATGAATTCCATTGTTCGAATACATATAATATCATATAGTGCTTAATTGTGGCAATTATTATCAAAGTGATCGTATTTAAGAGAATAAACATTTAGTGCTCTACTTACCAATATTAAGTTTATCTTGTAACAAATCCGTTGTTAATGATAAAAGTATAACTTCCTGGTTCTAGCAATAATATGTATTGATGTCACATGTCAAAATAGTATATAAAGATCCGACTTCGGGCATGGGTATTTGTGCCGTCCTAGTTTGTAAGTAGTTCATAAGTAGTTTGTAAGTTTAGGGACTGATGACCCCGTAGTTAAGTCCCATAAGCTTAACAAACATTTGAACATTTTTTGAAAGATCCGAGCAGAGAGACTCGGGGCGTCATTATTAAGGCTGTCTTCGGGCAGTCACTATGTATGTCAGTATGCAGATCAACAATGTAATGTATTATTGAATATATTTTTATGAAAAGTGCGACTTGTGTTTTGAGTTCACATTAAGTGATGTAGGTCTGTAAGATATCACCCAGCACGCAAATCAACCCGAATTTTAGGCATGTGGAGAACTTTACAAGCTACGCAAATTCTACGAGATACACCCAACGTACGACAATCTGGTAATGTGTTGAACTTAATAATTTTGTAATTGTAACCTTGCTACGTGGAAGTGACATTTATTTAGCATCAGCTTATGGAAGTATTCTGTTTGTAGCAGGAGCATTACCTACGGTAATTAATTTCGGTCTTATAACGTGTTGAATAGGAAAGTTTATTTATAACAACCCAGTAATTATTTCTAATTTAAGGGAACGATTCGTTCCATACATTCCACGGAATTAGTGCCACTGATAATAATGGATGTGTTTGGTGGGTGAGGTGTAGCGACGGTGCGCGACGGAGACGTTCAGCAAAAGCCGTCCAATTAGGGGATTCCATGGTGAGCCCGGCGTCCCTCCCTCCCTCGAGGCGACGGCCGGCGCCCCGGGAGGGAGGGAGGGAGGGAGGGGGGTGGATTATGCCGCGCCACGGCCCCTCACAGCTCATTTAGCGTCGCTTTCATCGCCTTCGCCGCGGGCCGCGGTTCTCATGACCCGACGTGTACAAAACAATCGACGCCGCATCTAGCCGCTTCATTTCACTGCTTCCACAGTCCGTAAATTGCATTAAGATATCCGGTGGATGATTTCATAAACCCGCATCCCTTTTTGTCGGGCCCCGCGCCTGTGGCTCGGACCTCTCCTCCGGTTTCTGTTCCTTTCCACTCTGGGGAGCACGTTGCAGGGGAACTCGCTTCGTTGTACGGGCATTCGGCTAACACTGTTTGGCCCCGTTGTTCTCAGATTACTCTGCTGTGACCGCAGAACGGTTTAAGACCAGCCGAGTGTTCGATGCCTCGGTAAATTGGTCGCGGCGCGCTTGTGCGACGGAATTCTCACGCAACGGACGCGAAGTCAGTAGCAGTAGGGGAGCGAAGATACACTGAATAGCCGAAAGTCATGGGAAGCGACGTGGACGCGAGTCGGTCGCAGGCTGTGTAAGCCTACGCACTCTCCATTTAGTCTTAATTGAAATAGGCTCCTGATGGCTTATTTTCAGATCAGTGGCGATCCGATCCATACACGACTGTCCATCACCCCGTCTGGCCCCATGAATGTGCAGTGACATCCGTTCATCTAAAATTTGTGATCTTTAAATGCTCCGAGTTGAAAACAGCGTCTATGCGATATGGAAGATCCTCCTAGACACCCTTGACCTCAGGAACCGAACTCCTTACGTATTTCATGTACGTTTTCAAACGACGAAAAAAAAAATCGAGTATTTCGCGAAGCACAGCCGTGGTGCCTGTCAGTATCAAACTGCTCAGCTGTTGTGTCTACAGGGCATCACAACATAAATAAGCACATCATTTGGGCGTGATACGCAGCACAGCTTTCCAGTGACTTTCGGTCGCTAAATTTCAATAACTACGTTATACTGAAGCGGCCTATTTACATTTGCAAATAGTCAAACGACAATTGTAATGGGAGATGGTGAATAATACTGAAATGGGTAGGAATGATGTAGAGCGGCGTTTTCAACCTGTGGGTGGCGACCCCTTGCGGGTCGCCAAGATTTTCTTGGGCTGTCGCCGTCACAGGAAGAAGTGCTCCCACCATAAACTAACTTGTGATGTGACCGCGTGATTCTTCTTATTTAGGAATGCCATCACATAATTAATTATCTTCTTCGTGTGTTGTTTATTGTAGTAGATACTGGTAGAGATCTTGATACACAGTGCCTCTAGTAAGTTATTTCCAAAGTTAAGATCAATCAGACTTCTTCTCTATGAAGGTTACACTCAGAAAAGATGAAATATCGTAGTTCAGATTTGCCTCAATTACTTAAATTTATATTTGAACAATAATAAGGGTTTATTGTACCCTTTATACATCACCAATACTTCAAACATTTGGTTTAGAGTCTTACATCCAGTTATTATTACATAAATTCTTGAGACAAGTTTAGAACATGTTAACAATTTGAGTCAACTCTAGTAACTAAGTACAAAACAAAACACCATCAAATATCTACACTTCACATCTCTTTACTCTGAGTATCCATAGAGTTCATTCTAGTGCACGGTGTCCTTTAAATATGTTTTCCATGGGAAGTAGGAGGTCCCTGTCTGGGCATTCACCTGTGAAAGAAATAGCCCAGGACAATAATAGTCCAAGCAAAATACCTCCATAAATACCCAAAAATAATCAAATTGGTCATGTTGTCTAGCTAGGAAAAGCATGTAGTGCTTGGTACACTACAAACTACAAGTTCAGGAATATAAAAACGTATGCTTAAGTAAAATTTATTTAAAGTTAAAATTACGAATTTCCTTTTGTAACATTCGTTATAAACTGAGTGGACCATACATTGTTTTATAATACAGTGTGCTACTGAGGGATATGCGTCTGAATACTGTTTTCAGGAACCATTCTGTTTGAAAAAGAACAAGATGCAATACGCTATCCTGGAAAATTCGAAGTTAATGGTACACTTCTTTACAAATTGTTAATGAACATAATTCGCTTCTGTGTCTTACCTAAAGTGCGAAACACTCGTGAAGAAAAATGTATTCTTCTCTCGCAAATAATGTAAAAAAGGATAATCTGCTGCATTCCGAAATATACACAACAAAACTTCGTCCTACTATTGAAAAGAAAGCTATAGCAAAAGAAAGATGATTTATTTCCTTTGAGATAACATAGTTTTGTTACGGTTCGCAAGGAAGGGGGAGGGGGGTCACAAGAATATTTTTATTCGAAAAGGTTGAAAAACAGTGACAGTTGTGGTGTGGTCATGCTTTTCATGGCGGGGGCTTGCACTTCTTGTTGTTTTGCGTGGCACTAACACAGCCACAGGCCTACCTTGATGTTTTAAGCACCTTCTTGCTTCCTACTGTTAAAGAGCAATTAGGGGATGGCGATTGCATTTTTCAACACGATCGAGCACCTGTTCATAATGTATGGCCTGAGGCGGAGTGGCTGCACGACAATAACATCCCAGTAATGGACTGGCCTGCACACATTCCTGACTTGTTTCCTACAGAGCACCTCTGGGATGTTTTGGACCGATGACTTTGTGCCAGGCCTCACCGAACTACATTAATATCTTTCCTCAGTACAGCACTCCGTGAAGAATGAGCTACCACTCTCAAAGAAACCTTGCAGCACCTAACTGCACGTATGATGGCTAGAGTGGAAGCTGTCATCAAAGTGCAGGAGAACATCAGATTGAATTCCAGCATTACCGATGGAGGGCGCCAAAAACTTGTAAGTAATTTTCAGCCAGGTGTCCGGATACTTTCGATCACATAGTGTGTATCACACATGATTTATCAAACCGGCGGTTTCAAACATTCAGACCGTAGTTGGCTTCACAAGAACCTTTTGTAGGTTTTCTAGAGAGTTGTTACGTATTAATTTATGTGCCAAGAATTAACGTTCCTATGTCAACGGGTAAGACATGGGCGTATTTCAAAGATCACCTTAGAGAAAACGATATATTGATACATAACCCACACGGATTGAGAAAATAGCTTTCTTGTGCAACACAATTAGCTCTTTTATATTGATACATAACTCACGCGGATTGAGAAAATAGCTTTCTTGTACAACACAACTAGCTCTTTAGTTCCATAACTTCTGCTCGTTTTATTTAGAAAGTAATGTAGTTTGCCGGCATCTAACATTGAAACACTAGGCCTTTCACATCAAGGCGACGATCTACATTACGATGAGGTAAAAACTTCCTGCAATAAACGTATGTGTTTTTCGCCTTCTGCAAACACGAATTCAACAAGAAAAATACTTACCTCATGAATGCTATAGACGGAAGGTCTCAAATTTAATCCATATTTCTAGGTGATAGGAAACCTACCGTTTCCCACAGGTCACTTTTAATCAAAATGCATGCCTACAGAGTATCGTGTCAGTTGTGTGACTTAATTGTTGATTTCCTGTCAGAAAAGTCACTGTACGTAGTTATAGATACCATATCATCGAGTCAGACGGAAAAATATTTAAATTAAAGTCACTTTACATCAATAGTAACTGCAGCAGTTACAACTATCATTACCGTTACTTTGATAGTTACTGTCAAAATATAAAATAACCTCAGAGAATAAATTTCGGTGAATAGCCATGTAACATCAACGTAGTTGAATTTTGAACTTCAGTTACCTTTCTGTCCTTGGAAATAGTCATCTCCCATAACAGTTCATCGTTAAGCTCTAGGATACATGTCCTGGAAACTTTGCACGAAGTCTTCCTTTGGGATGGTGTTCAAAAGCCTCGTCACGTTTCGTTGACATCAGGAAAATCGCAGAACCTCTTTTCTTTCAAAGCCAGTTTGAGTCGAGGGAATAGGAAGAAGACTGGAGGATTGAGAGCCAGCGAGTATGTTGGATGTTCAAGTTTCACGACAACGCTGGCCCACACACAGCCAATATCGTCAGTTCGTAGCATAAAATGGGATGGTGCAATTTGAACATCCGCCATACTGACCGGATCTCAATTCCCCAGACTTCTTCCTATTCTCTCAATTCAAACTCGCTTTCAAAGGAAAGATATTTTGTGATGTTCTTGACAGTTATCTGTTAGGTTAAATTGATTTTCTTTACTTACGTCAATGATTACAATTCTTAGACCTAGAACTTACTGTCACTGATGTATGTAAAGAAAACCATATTTCATCGCGAGTTATTATGCTGTTACTCCTTAGGATTTTCAGTTTACCATCGACTTTGGACTGTCTTGTAAGGGTTGAAATAGCAGTGTTGGATTTGGTACTCTGATGACTCAATTTACAACAGGTTATTAAACGACCTGTCAACGTCCAAAGTCATTGAGCTCTCCCGCTAGACGCGTTCTGTTGTACTCTACTGTCGTGACACGTAGTAGTCGATTCGTTAATACATTACGGATATATTCGGTCAGATATTCCATTAAGGGCTTTTACCTTCAAAAGCTCAAATACGGCACTCAATCTGTGCATATTATATAAATACAATCTTTAACAACTATGCCAGTAAAACTCGAATGGTCGCGCGCTAAATTGCACTTTCCGACTTGAATGATAGCAGTAAGCAATCACACGTTAACTCTAATGTTCAAATGTGTGTGAGGTCTTATGAGACCAAACTTCGTGGACATTAGTCGCTAGAGTTACACACTAATTACTTAACTAACTTACGCTAAAGACAACACACACCCATGCCCGAGGGAGGATTCGAACCCCCAATCGCAGCGGCCGTGCTGACCGTGACTGGTGCGCGGCACACGTTATTGAGAATCATTGCTCTTGGTCTGAGGGAAACATACGAATGGATTTCCTTCATTACATAGATATTTCAGGAACTGAAATAGGACAAGAGAACAATCTACAGGATACTGGTTTCTACGGTAATACGCTGAGTTACCCACTGAACTAAACTACAGATTCGAAATAATTTCACTTTCACATGTTGTTTATGACAGGTGTACTTAGTGTACATCTGCCGTCGTCTCTCTGTCTCTGCTTTGGGGTCCCGTCAGTCTGTTGGGATAACGACAGGAGAAATATTTCTGTCAGCAAATTCGTTCGGAATTTTGGACGCAGTGTGTCATCATACATTAAATGCATGTTTTGCAATTTCCTCCATCTTCCGAAACCAGGTATAAACAATAAAGAATGCTAACTCCATTATTAACCCTCACAATACCAACACATTTTCAGTCAACTGTATTACCGAGGGTTGCGGGATATTTTATGTCCACTTAACATAATTATTAATTGTTGTTGATTTACCGTAACAACTCAGTTTTGAAAGGTACACCGATATGTATGCAGTGTTTATAGCAATGCCAACACCCTTTCAGAAACATGAATTGCCAATATGGTAGTATATTATGACCACCACAAAAAATTAAAAGCACCGTTTCCATTAATTGTTATACACTTACACTCAATACATACTTTAGAAAGATAAAATGACAATAACGCAAACCTGAATATTTTTAATATAAAAATAATTGTGAAAAGTAACGTCTACTGCTGGAACTTTATTTTTATTTATTTATTTATGTTTTTAGCTTAACTGAAAATAGGAGGAGATTCCTTAGAGGTAGCGACCACGTTAAGTAATCTCGGTTCCCATATCTCTGATGATAACGACTGCAGCCACGAATTCAGGAGAAGCTTGTTGTTCGGTAAAAAGGCGCTGTCAAACCTTGACAAGGTTATAAGGTCCAGAGATATAACTTTAGCAACAGAGATCAGTACTGTGAAGGCTTTGGTCTTTCCAGTTGTGACTTATGGATGAGAAACCTGGACCACTATATAGGCTGAACGGCGAAGAATTGACTGCTTTGAATTTTGGTGCTGGAGGAAAGTTCTTAGAGTTTCGTTCGTTTAGGTGACATACTATCAGCTGTATCTATATGCTCAGTAAAACTGGAAACTCTTGAATGGCATTTTATTGCAATTCGGCTCTTCTAGCACCTTGTAAAATACGTAGTATTTCTCCTGAAACATCTTTTAAACTACAGTTTCATCCGCGAACAGTCTCATTCAACTTCCGACGTTAACTGCTGCTGCTGGGTCATTTATACATGTTGTGAAAAGTAATGGATGTAACGCACTTTCTTGGGATACGCTGTAAATGACATTCACGTCTGAAAACATTTCTCTGTTGATAATGAAATAATGTATTCTATTAGCAAGAAACTCTTCAGTTCAGGCAAACATTTGGTCTACTACTCCGTACGCTCGTATTTGCTGGATTAGGCGACAGTGCGGGAACCCACACTGAACGACATCCGGATATATATATTTAAAAAAAAAATGAGTAAATGGGAGCTTCCGTCTATAACGATCTGTGTATCGTGGACGAATAGATCACGTTGCGTTTAAAACGATAGTTACTTCTTGGACGCATGATTTTTCGATCTCAAGAAATGTCATAATACACTAGCTAAAATATGTTCAAAAATTCTACAAGCGAACGTCAGAGATATAGGGTAACAGTTTTGGGCAGCTTTCCGTCGACCCTTCTTGGAAACAGGAATGTCTTGCGCTTTTTTCCAATCATTAGGAACACTTCGCTCCTATACAGACCTACGGTACGCTGTTGCTATAAGAAGGGTCAAATAACTTCTCGTACTCAAGTGTCTAATCAAACGTATGTCATATCACCAGATTTTAAGCATTTTTATCTGCTGTATTTGGTAAGTTAAAAACTCCACTATAAGTCAAATATCGTTAGGAAATCTTCTCGATGTTTCCCTTCAGATATTCTGCCACCAGTTGGAACATGTATTGCGACTGGCTCTCCCAATGATGTTAGAAGCTCTTAGGAAACGTCGTCTATTCCATGGCCTTGTTTCGATGTGAGACATCAAGTCCTCTTTCAAAATTATTCTCACCTTTTACCGCCATCTCAGACCAATGTAAGTTCTGTCTGTTTAAAAATGATGGCCGCATTTTGGTTCGCTACCGACAGATGGAGCGTCAACACAGTGACTGCTTTTGCACAAAACGTAATGTGCCAACTGAAGGCGTGATGGTATGTGACGGTGGGGCGTACTATCGGGTATTAGCACAAATCACAGTTAGTGCTTTGGTAGGGCAGTGTGTCCTACGTGAATGATTCCTGCGGCCGGTAGACACATTCTTTCTTTTCAATATTCCAGACGCCATCCCTCAGCTAGAAAACTCACAACCACATATGTTGCTGCACGATGACGTGCCTTCTTGGTGTCACAGAATGTCAGCGATTTCCTTGGCCCTACAGACCACCGTACCTGTGCGCTGTGGCCCAGTGCCAACCACCAGAAATGATGTAGAGCGGCGTTTTCAACCTGTGGGTGGCGACCCCTTGCGGGTCGCCAAGATTTTCTTGGGCTGTCGCCGTCACAGGAAGAAGTGCTCCCACCATAAACTAACTTGTGATGTGACCGCGTGATTCTTCTTATTTAGGAATGCCATCACATAATTAATTATCTTCTTCGTGTGTTGTTTATTGTAGTAGATACTGGTAGAGATCTTGATACACAGTGCCTCTAGTAAGTTATTTCCAAAGTTAAGATCAATCAGACTTCTTCTCTATGAAGGTTACACTCAGAAAAGATGAAATATCGTAGTTCAGATTTGCCTCAATTACTTAAATTTATATTTGAACAATAATAAGGGTTTATTGTACCCTTTATACATCACCAATACTTCAAACATTTGGTTTAGAGTCTTACATCCAGTTATTATTACATAAATTCTTGAGACAAGTTTAGAACATGTTAACAATTTGAGTCAACTCTAGTAACTAAGTACAAAACAAAACACCATCAAATATCTACACTTCACATCTCTTTACTCTGAGTATCCATAGAGTTCATTCTAGTGCACGGTGTCCTTTAAATATGTTTTCCATGGGAAGTAGGAGGTCCCTGTCTGGGCATTCACCTGTGAAAGAAATAGCCCAGGACAATAATAGTCCAAGCAAAATACCTCCATAAATACCCAAAAATAATCAAATTGGTCATGTTGTCTAGCTAGGAAAAGCATGTAGTGCTTGGTACACTACAAACTACAAGTTCAGGAATATAAAAACGTATGCTTAAGTAAAATTTATTTAAAGTTAAAATTACGAATTTCCTTTTGTAACATTCGTTATAAACTGAGTGGACCATACATTGTTTTATAATACAGTGTGCTACTGAGGGATATGCGTCTGAATACTGTTTTCAGGAACCATTCTGTTTGAAAAAGAACAAGATGCAATACGCTATCCTGAAAAATTCGAAGTTAATGGTACACTTCTTTACAAATTGTTAATGAACATAATTCGCTTCTGTGTCTTACCTAAAGTGCGAAACACTCGTGAAGAAAAATGTATTCTTCTCTCGCAAATAATGTAAAAAAGGATAATCTGCTGCATTCCGAAATATACACAACAAAACTTCGTCCTACTATTGAAAAGAAAGCTATAGCAAAAGAAAGATGATTTATTTCCTTTGAGATAACATAGTTTTGTTACGGTTCGCAAGGAAGGGGGAGGGGGGTCACAAGAATATTTTTATTCGAAAAGGTTGAAAAACAGTGACAGTTGTGGTGTGGTCATGCTTTTCATGGCGGGGGCTTGCACTTCTTGTTGTTTTGCGTGGCACTAACACAGCCACAGGCCTACCTTGATGTTTTAAGCACCTTCTTGCTTCCTACTGTTAAAGAGCAATTAGGGGATGGCGATTGCATTTTTCAACACGATCGAGCACCTGTTCATAATGTATGGCCTGAGGCGGAGTGGCTGCACGACAATAACATCCCAGTAATGGACTGGCCTGCACACATTCCTGACTTGTTTCCTACAGAGCACCTCTGGGATGTTTTGGACCGATGACTTTGTGCCAGGCCTCACCGAACTACATTAATATCTTTCCTCAGTACAGCACTCCGTGAAGAATGAGCTACCACTCTCAAAGAAACCTTGCAGCACCTAACTGCACGTATGATGGCTAGAGTGGAAGCTGTCATCAAAGTGCAGGAGAACATCAGATTGAATTCCAGCATTACCGATGGAGGGCGCCAAAAACTTGTAAGTAATTTTCAGCCAGGTGTCCGGATACTTTCGATCACATAGTGTGTATCACACATGATTTATCAAACCGGCGGTTTCAAACATTCAGACCGTAGTTGGCTTCACAAGAACCTTTTGTAGGTTTTCTAGAGAGTTGTTACGTATTAATTTATGTGCCAAGAATTAACGTTCCTATGTCAACGGGTAAGACATGGGCGTATTTCAAAGATCACCTTAGAGAAAACGATATATTGATACATAACCCACACGGATTGAGAAAATAGCTTTCTTGTGCAACACAATTAGCTCTTTTATATTGATACATAACTCACGCGGATTGAGAAAATAGCTTTCTTGTACAACACAACTAGCTCTTTAGTTCCATAACTTCTGCTCGTTTTATTTAGAAAGTAATGTAGTTTGCCGGCATCTAACATTGAAACACTAGGCCTTTCACATCAAGGCGACGATCTACATTACGATGAGGTAAAAACTTCCTGCAATAAACGTATGTGTTTTTCGCCTTCTGCAAACACGAATTCAACAAGAAAAATACTTACCTCATGAATGCTATAGACGGAAGGTCTCAAATTTAATCCATATTTCTAGGTGATAGGAAACCTACCGTTTCCCACAGGTCACTTTTAATCAAAATGCATGCCTACAGAGTATCGTGTCAGTTGTGTGACTTAATTGTTGATTTCCTGTCAGAAAAGTCACTGTACGTAGTTATAGATACCATATCATCGAGTCAGACGGAAAAATATTTAAATTAAAGTCACTTTACATCAATAGTAACTGCAGCAGTTACAACTATCATTACCGTTACTTTGATAGTTACTGTCAAAATATAAAATAACCTCAGAGAATAAATTTCGGTGAATAGCCATGTAACATCAACGTAGTTGAATTTTGAACTTCAGTTACCTTTCTGTCCTTGGAAATAGTCATCTCCCATAACAGTTCATCGTTAAGCTCTAGGATACATGTCCTGGAAACTTTGCACGAAGTCTTCCTTTGGGATGGTGTTCAAAAGCCTCGTCACGTTTCGTTGACATCAGGAAAATCGCAGAACCTCTTTTCTTTCAAAGCCAGTTTGAGTCGAGGGAATAGGAAGAAGACTGGAGGATTGAGAGCCAGCGAGTATGTTGGATGTTCAAGTTTCACGACAACGCTGGCCCACACACAGCCAATATCGTCAGTTCGTAGCATAAAATGGGATGGTGCAATTTGAACATCCGCCATACTGACCGGATCTCAATTCCCCAGACTTCTTCCTATTCTCTCAATTCAAACTCGCTTTCAAAGGAAAGATATTTTGTGATGTTCTTGACAGTTATCTGTTAGGTTAAATTGATTTTCTTTACTTACGTCAATGATTACAATTCTTAGACCTAGAACTTACTGTCACTGATGTATGTAAAGAAAACCATATTTCATCGCGAGTTATTATGCTGTTACTCCTTAGGATTTTCAGTTTACCATCGACTTTGGACTGTCTTGTAAGGGTTGAAATAGCAGTGTTGGATTTGGTACTCTGATGACTCAATTTACAACAGGTTATTAAACGACCTGTCAACGTCCAAAGTCATTGAGCTCTCCCGCTAGACGCGTTCTGTTGTACTCTACTGTCGTGACACGTAGTAGTCGATTCGTTAATACATTACGGATATATTCGGTCAGATATTCCATTAAGGGCTTTTACCTTCAAAAGCTCAAATACGGCACTCAATCTGTGCATATTATATAAATACAATCTTTAACAACTATGCCAGCAAAACTCGAATGGTCGCGCGCTAAATTGCACTTTCCGACTTGAATGACAGCAGTAAGCAATCACACGTTAACTCTAATGTTCAAATGTGTGTGAGGTCTTATGAGACCAAACTTCGTGGACATTAGTCGCTAGAGTTACACACTAATTACTTAACTAACTTACGCTAAAGACAACACACACCCATGCCCGAGGGAGGATTCGAACCCCCAATCGCAGCGGCCGTGCTGACCGTGACTGGTGCGCGGCACACGTTATTGAGAATCATTGCTCTTGGTCTGAGGGAAACATACGAATGGATTTCCTTCATTACATAGATATTTCAGGAACTGAAATAGGACAAGAGAACAATCTACAGGATACTGGTTTCTACGGTAATACGCTGAGTTACCCACTGAACTAAACTACAGATTCGAAATAATTTCACTTTCACATGTTGTTTATGACAGGTGTACTTAGTGTACATCTAAAGGAAATTGAACGGATATTTACTGGAGATTATTCTTCTATACAATCCAACACTTCCATCTTACATTCTACAATGCAAGCAATTCCATGTTGCCATTCGTGCCGTCGTCTCTCTGTCTCTGCTTTGGGGTCCCGTCAGTCTGTTGGGATAACGACAGGAGAAATATTTCTGTCAGCAAATTCGTTCGGACGCAGTGTGTCATCATACATTAAATGCATGTTTTGCAATTTCCTCCATCTTCCGAAACCAGGTATAAACAATAAAGAATGCTAACTCCATTATTAACCCTCACAATACCAACACATTTTCAGTCAACTGTATTACCGAGGGTTGCGGGATATTTTATGTCCACTTAACATAATTATTAATTGTTGTTGATTTACCGTAACAACTCAGTTTTGAAAGGTACACCGATATGTATGCAGTGTTTATAGCAATGCCAACACCCTTTCAGAAACATGAATTGCCAATATGGTAGTATATTATGACCACCACAAAGAATTAAAAGCACCGTTTCCATTAATTGTTATACACTTACACTCAATACATACTTTAGAAAGATAAAATGACAATAACGCAAACCTGAATATTTTTAATATAAAAATAATTGTGAAAAGTAACGTCTACTGCTGGAACTTTATTTTTATTTATTTATTTATGTTTTTAGCTTAACTGAAAATAGGAGGAGATTCCTTAGAGGTAGCGACCACGTTAAGTAATCTCGGTTCCCATATCTCTGATGATAACGACTGCAGCCACGAATTCAGGAGAAGCTTGTTGTTCGGTAAAAAGGCGCTGTCAAACCTTGACAAGGTTATAAGGTCCAGAGATATAACTTTAGCAACAGAGATCAGTACTGTGAAGGCTTTGGTCTTTCCAGTTGTGACTTATGGATGAGAAACCTGGACCACTATATAGGCTGAACGGCGAAGAATTGACTGCTTTGAATTTTGGTGCTGGAGGAAAGTTCTTAGAGTTTCGTTCGTTTAGGTGACATACTATCAGCTGTATCTATATGCTCAGTAAAATTGGAAACTCTTGAATGGCATTTTATTGCAATTCGGCTCTTCTAGCACCTTGTAAAATACGTAGTATTTCTCCTGAAACATGTTTTAAACTACAGTTTCATCCGCGAACAGTCTCATTCAACTTCCGACGTTAACTGCTGCTGCTGGGTCATTTATACATGTTGTGAAAAGTAATGGATGTAACGCACTTTCTTGGGATACGCTGTAAATGACATTCACGTCTGAAAACATTTCTCTGTTGATAATGAAATAATGTATTCTATTAGCAAGAAACTCTTCAGTTCAGGCAAACATTTGGTCTACTACTCCGTACGCTCGTATTTGCTGGATTAGGCGACAGTGCGGGAACCCACACTGAACGACATCCGGATATATATATTTAAAAAAAAAAATGAGTAAATGGGAGCTTCCGTCTATAGCGATCTGTGTATCGTGGACGAATAGATCACGTTGCGTTTAAAACGATAGTTACTTCTTGGACGCATGATTTTTCGATCTCAAGAAATGTCATAATACACTAGCTAAAATATGTTCAAAAATTCTACAAGCGAACGTCAGAGATATAGGGTAACAGTTTTGGGCAGCTTTCCGTCGACCCTTCTTGGAAACAGGAATGTCTTGCGCTTTTTTCCAATCGTTAGGAACACTTCGCTCCTATAGAGACCTACGGTACGCTGTTGCTATAAGAAGGGTCAAATAACTTCTCGTACTCAAGTGTCTAATCAAACGTATGTCATATCACCAGATTTTAAGCATTTTTATCTGCTGTATTTGGTAAGTTAAAAACTCCACTATAAGTCAAATATCGTTAGGAAATCTTCTCGATGTTTCCCTTCAGATATTCTGCCACCAGTTGGAACATGTATTGCGACTGGCTCTCCCAATGATGTTAGAAGCTCTTAGGAAACGTCGTCTATTCCATGGCCTTGTTTCGATGTGAGACATCAAGTCCTCTTTCAAAATTATTCTCACCTTTTACCGCCATCTCAGACCAATGTAAGTTCTGTCTGTTTAAAAATGATGGCCGCATTTTGGTTCGCTACCGACAGATGGAGCGTCAACACAGTGACTGCTTTTGCACAAAACGTAATGTGCCAACTGAAGGCGTGATGGTATGTGACGGTGGGGCGTACTATCGGGTATTAGCACAAATCACAGTTAGTGCTTTGGTAGGGCAGTGTGTCCTACGTGAATGATTCCTGCGGCCGGTAGACACATTCTTTCTTTTCAATATTCCAGACGCCATCCCTCAGCTAGAAAACTCACAACCACATATGTTGCTGCACGATGACGTGCCTTCTTGGTGTCACAGAATGTCAGCGATTTCCTTGGCCCTACAGACCACCGTACCTGTGCGCTGTGGCCCAGTGCCAACCACCAGAAATGATGTAGAGCGGCGTTTTCAACCTGTGGGTGGCGACCCCTTGCGGGTCGCCAAGATTTTCTTGGGCTGTCGCCGTCACAGGAAGAAGTGCTCCCACCATAAACTAACTTGTGATGTGACCGCGTGATTCTTCTTATTTAGGAATGCCATCACATAATTAATTATCTTCTTCGTGTGTTGTTTATTGTAGTAGATACTGGTAGAGATCTTGATACACAGTGCCTCTAGTAAGTTATTTCCAAAGTTAAGATCAATCAGACTTCTTCTCTATGAAGGTTACACTCAGAAAAGATGAAATATCGTAGTTCAGATTTGCCTCAATTACTTAAATTTATATTTGAACAATAATAAGGGTTTATTGTACCCTTTATACATCACCAATACTTCAAACATTTGGTTTAGAGTCTTACATCCAGTTATTATTACATAAATTCTTGAGACAAGTTTAGAACATGTTAACAATTTGAGTCAACTCTAGTAACTAAGTACAAAACAAAACACCATCAAATATCTACACTTCACATCTCTTTACTCTGAGTATCCATAGAGTTCATTCTAGTGCACGGTGTCCTTTAAATATGTTTTCCATGGGAAGTAGGAGGTCCCTGTCTGGGCATTCACCTGTGAAAGAAATAGCCCAGGACAATAATAGTCCAAGCAAAATACCTCCATAAATACCCAAAAATAATCAAATTGGTCATGTTGTCTAGCTAGGAAAAGCATGTAGTGCTTGGTACACTACAAACTACAAGTTCAGGAATATAAAAACGTATGCTTAAGTAAAATTTATTTAAAGTTAAAATTACGAATTTCCTTTTGTAACATTCGTTATAAACTGAGTGGACCATACATTGTTTTATAATACAGTGTGCTACTGAGGGATATGCGTCTGAATACTGTTTTCAGGAACCATTCTGTTTGAAAAAGAACAAGATGCAATACGCTATCCTGAAAAATTCGAAGTTAATGGTACACTTCTTTACAAATTGTTAATGAACATAATTCGCTTCTGTGTCTTACCTAAAGTGCGAAACACTCGTGAAGAAAAATGTATTCTTCTCTCGCAAATAATGTAAAAAAGGATAATCTGCTGCATTCCGAAATATACACAACAAAACTTCGTCCTACTATTGAAAAGAAAGCTATAGCAAAAGAAAGATGATTTATTTCCTTTGAGATAACATAGTTTTGTTACGGTTCGCAAGGAAGGGGGAGGGGGGTCACAAGAATATTTTTATTCGAAAAGGTTGAAAAACAGTGACAGTTGTGGTGTGGTCATGCTTTTCATGGCGGGGGCTTGCACTTCTTGTTGTTTTGCGTGGCACTAACACAGCCACAGGCCTACCTTGATGTTTTAAGCACCTTCTTGCTTCCTACTGTTAAAGAGCAATTAGGGGATGGCGATTGCATTTTTCAACACGATCGAGCACCTGTTCATAATGTATGGCCTGAGGCGGAGTGGCTGCACGACAATAACATCCCAGTAATGGACTGGCCTGCACACATTCCTGACTTGTTTCCTACAGAGCACCTCTGGGATGTTTTGGACCGATGACTTTGTGCCAGGCCTCACCGAACTACATTAATATCTTTCCTCAGTACAGCACTCCGTGAAGAATGAGCTACCACTCTCAAAGAAACCTTGCAGCACCTAACTGCACGTATGATTGCTAGAGTGGAAGCTGTCATCAAAGTGCAGGAGAACATCAGATTGAATTCCAGCATTACCGATGGAGGGCGCCAAAAACTTGTAAGTAATTTTCAGTCAGGTGTCCGGATACTTTCGATCACATAGTGTGTATCCCACTCCCATGAACCACAGACATTGCCGAGGTGGGGTGGCTTGCGTGCCTCAAGGATGCAGATAGCCGTACCGTAGGTGCAACCTCAGCGGAGGGGTATCTGTGGAGAGGCCAGACAAACGTGTGGTTCCTGAAGAGGGGCAGCAGCCTTTTCAGTAGTTACAGGGGCAACAGTCTGGATGATTGACTGATCTGGCCTTGTAACATCAGCTAATGTGGCTTTGCCACACAGCTACTGCGAACGGCTGAAAGCAAGGGGAAACTACAGCCGTTACCTTTCCCGAGGACATGCAGCTCTACTGTATGAACATATGATGATGGCATCCTCTCGGGTAAAATATTCCGGAGGTAAAATAGTCCCCCATTCGGATCTCCGGGCGGGGACTACTCAGGAGGATGTGATCATCAGGACAGACAATACTGGCATTCTACGGGTCGGAGCGTGGAATGTTAGATCCCTTAATCGGGTAGGAAAATTAGAAAATTTAAAAAGGGAAATGGATAGGTTGAAGTTAGATATAGTGGGGATTAGTGAAGTTCGGTGGCAGGATGAACAGGATTTCTGGTCAGGTGAGTACAGGATTATAAATACAAAATCAGTTGGGGGTATCACAGGAGTAGGATTGATAATGAATAAGAAAATAAGAATGCGAGTAAACTACTATGACCAGCACAGTGATCGCATTATCATTGTCAAGATAGATACGAAGCCAACACCGACAACAGTAGTACAGGTTTATATGCCAACTAGCTCTGCCGATGATGAGGAAATCGAAGAAATATATGAGGAGCTAAAGGAAATTATTCAGACAATTAAGGGAGAGGAAAACTTAATTGTTATGGGAGACTGGAATTCGGTAGTAGGACAAGGAAGGGAAGGGAGGATAGTAGGTGAATATGGTCTGGGCAAAAGGAATGAAAGAGTAAGCCGCCTGGTAGAATTTTGCACAGAACATAATTTAGTTATAACAAACACCTGGTATAAGAATCACAAAAGAAGGTTGTATACGTGGAAGAGACCAGGAGACACCGGGAGATACCAGATAGATTTTATTATGGTAAGACATAGATTTCGGAACCAGGTTTTAAACTGTAAGACTTACCCAGGGGCAGATATAAACTCTGACCATAACTTGTTGGTTATGAACTGTAGGCTGAAACTGAAGAAACTACAAAAAGGTAGGAAAATAAGGAGATGGGACCTGGATAAATTGAAGGAACCTGAAGTCCTTAAGAATTTCAGAGGGAGCTTTAGGCAACAATTGACAGAAACGGGGGAAAATAAAACAGTAGAGGAGGAATGGGTAGCATTGAGAGATGAAATAGTGAAGGCAGCAGAGGACAAAATAGGTAGGAAGACAAGACCTACAAAAAATCCTTGGATATCACAGGAGATACTAAATTTAATCGATGAAAGGAGAAAATATAAAAATGCAGTAAATGAAACAGGTAAAATGGAGTACAGACGACTAAGAAATGAGATTGACAGGAAGTGCAAAATGGCTAAGCAGGAGTGGCTAGAAGCCAAATGCAAGGATGTAGAAAAATGTATAAATAGGGGAAAAATAGATACAGCCTACTGAAAAATAAAAGAAACATTTGGAGATAAGAAAAACAGCTCTATGAATATCAAGGACACTGATGGAAAACCAGTTCTCAGCAAAGAAGGGAAAGCTGAAAGGTGGAAGGAGTATATAGAGGGGCTCTACAAAGTAAATGAACTACGAGACAATATTGTAGGAAGGGAAGAGGATGTAGATGAAGATGAAATAGGAGATACTGTACTGAGAGAAGAATTTGACAGAGCCCTGAAAGACCTAAGTCGAAACAAGGCCCCTGGAGTAGATGATATTCCCTCAGAGCTACTGAAGTCTCTGGGAGAACCAGCCATGACAAAATTGTTTCACCTGGTGTGTAAGATGTATGAGACAGGTGAAATACCCTCAGACTTTAAGAAAGATGTTATAATCCCCATCCCTAAGAAAGCAGGTGCAGACAGGTGTGAAAACTACAGAACCATCAGTTTAATAAGTCATGGTTGCAAAATATTAACGCGAATTATATACAGAAGGATGGAGAAGCTGGTAGAAGCCGACCTCGGGGAAGATCAGTTTGGGTTCAGGAGAAATGTAGGAACACGGGAGGCAATACTCACTTTACGGCTTATCCTAGAAGATAGATTAAGAAAAGGCAAACCTACATTTCTAGCTTTTGTAGATTTGGAGAAGGCTTTTGACAATGTTGATTGGAATAAACTCTTTCAAGTTCTGAAGCAAGCAGGAGTAAAATATAGGGAGCGTAAGGTTATTTACAACTTGTACAAAAACCAGACAGCGGTTGTCAGAGTTGAAGGGCATGAAAGGGATGCAGTGGTTGGAAAGGGAGTAAGACAGGGTTGTAGTCTTTCTCCATTGTTGTTCAATTTGTACATTGAGCAAGCTATAAAGGAAAGCAAGGAGAAATTTGGTGAAGGAATTAAAGTTCAGGGGGAAGAATTAAAAACATTGCGTTTTGCCGACGACATAGTAATTCTGTCAGATACAGCAAAGGACCTGGAAGAGCAATTGAACGGAATGGACAGTGTGCTGAAAGGTGCATATAAGATGAACATTAACAAGAGCAAAACTAGGGTAATAGAGTGCAGTGTAAGAAAATCAGGTGATGCTGAAGGAATTAGATTGGGAAACGAAGCAATAACGGAGGTAGATGAGTTTTGTTACTTGGGCAGTAAAATAACAAATGATGATCGCAGTACAGAGGATATAAGATGCAGAATGGCAATGGGTAGAAAAGCGTTCTTGAAAAAGAGAAATTTGTTAACATCGAATATTGATTTAAGCCTAAGGAAGTCCTTTCTGAAGGCATTTGTATGGAGTGTTGCCTTGTATGGGAGTGAGACATGGACGATAAACAGTGCGGACAGGAAGAGGATTGAGGCTTTTGAAATATGGTGCTACAGAAGAATGCTGAAGATTAGGTGGGTGGATCGCGTAACTAATGAGGAGGTACTGAACAGAATTGGGGAGAAAAGGAATTTCTGGCATACCTTGACTAAAAGAAGGGATAGATTGGTAGGACACATACTTAGACATCAAGGAATTGTGAATTTAGCGTTGGAGGGAAGTGTTTGGGGTAAAAATCGCAGGGGAAGACCAAGAGATGGATACTGTAAGCAGATTCAGACAGATTTAGGTTGTCGCTCTTATGTGCAGATGAAGAGGCTTGCTCAGGATAGGGTATTGTGGAGAGCTGCATCAAACCAGTCTCCGGACTGAAGACCACAACAACAACAGTGTGTATCACATATGATTTATCAAACCGGCGGTTTCAAACATTCAGACCGTAGTTGGCTTCACAAGAACCTTTTGTAAGTTTTCTAGAGAGTTGTTGCGTATTAATTTATGTGCCAAGAATTAACGTTCCTATGTCAACGGGTAAGACATGGGCGTATTTCAAAGATCACCTTAGAGAAAACGATATATTGATACATAACCCACACGGATTGAGAAAATAGCTTTCTTGTGCAACACAATTAGCTCTTTTATATTGATACATAACTCACGCGGATTGAGAAAATAGCTTTCTTGTACAACACAAATAGCTCTTTAGTTCCATAACTTCTGCTCGTTTTATTTAGAAAGTAATGTAGTTTGCCGGCATCTAACATTGAAACACTAGGCCTTTCACATCAAGGCGACGATCTACATTACGATGAGGTAAAAACTTCCAGCAATAAACGTATGTGTTTTTCGCCTTCTGCAAACACGAATTCAACAAGAAAAATACTTACCTCATAAATGCTATAGACGGAAGGTCTCAAATTTAATCCATATTTCTAGGTGATAGGAAACCTACCGTTTCCCACAGGTCACTTTTAATCAAAATGCATGCCTACAGAGTATCGTGTCAGTTGTGTGACTTAATTGTTGATTTCCTGTCAGAAAAGTCACTGTACGTAGTTATAGATACCATATCATCGAGTCAGACGGAAAAATATTTAAATTAAAGTCACTTTACATCAATAGTAACTGCAGCAGTTACAACTATCATTACCGTTACTTTGATAGTTACTGTCAAAATATAAAATAACCTCAGAGAATAAATTTCGGTGAATAGCCATGTAACATCAACGTAGTTGAATTTTGAACTTCAGTTACCTTTCTGTCCTTGGAAATAGTCATCTCCCATAACAGTTCATCGTTAAGCTCTAGGATACATGTCCTGGAAACTTTGCACGAAGTCTTCCTTTGGGATGGTGTTCAAAAGCCTCGTCACGTTTCGTTGACATCAGGAAAATCGCAGAACCTCTTTTCTTTCAAAGCCAGTTTGAGTCGAGGGAATAGGAAGAAGACTGGAGGATTGAGAGCCAGCGAGTATGTTGGATGTTCAAGTTTCACGACAACGCTGGCCCACACACAGCCAATATCGTCAGTTCGTAGCATAAAATGGGATGGTGCAATTTGAACATCCGCCATACTGACCGGATCTCAATTCCCCAGACTTCTTCCTATTCTCTCAATTCAAACTCGCTTTCAAAGGAAAGATATTTTGTGATGTTCTTGACAGTTATCTGTTAGGTTAAATTGATTTTCTTTACTTACGTCAATGATTACAATTCTTAGACCTAGAACTTACTGTCACTGATGTATGTAAAGAAAACCATATTTCATCGCGAGTTATTATGCTGTTACTCCTTAGGATTTTCAGTTTACCATCGACTTTGGACTGTCTTGTAAGGGTTGAAATAGCAGTGTTGGATTTGGTACTCTGATGACTCAATTTACAACAGGTTATTAAACGACCTGTCAACGTCCAAAGTCATTGAGCTCTCCCGCTAGACGCGTTCTGTTGTACTCTACTGTCGTGACACGTAGTAGTCGATTCGTTAATACATTACGGATATATTCGGTCAGATATTCCATTAAGGGCTTTTACCTTCAAAAGCTCAAATACGGCACTCAATCTGTGCATATTATATAAATACAATCTTTAACAACTATGCCAGTAAAACTCGAATGGTCGCGCGCTAAATTGCACTTTCCGACTTGAATGATAGCAGTAAGCAATCACACGTTAACTCTAATGTTCAAATGTGTGTGAGGTCTTATGAGACCAAACTTCGTGGACATTAGTCGCTAGAGTTACACACTAATTACTTAACTAACTTACGCTAAAGACAACACACACCCATGCCCGAGGGAGGATTCGAACCCCCAATCGCAGCGGCCGTGCTGACCGTGACTGGTGCGCGGCACACGTTATTGAGAATCATTGCTCTTGGTCTGAGGGAAACATACGAATGGATTTCCTTCATTACATAGATATTTCAGGAACTGAAATAGGACAAGAGAACAATCTACAGGATACTGGTTTCTACGGTAATACGCTGAGTTACCCACTGAACTAAACTACAGATTCGAAATAATTTCACTTTCACATGTTGTTTATGACAGGTGTACTTAGTGTACATCTAAAGGAAATTGAACGGATATTTACTGGAGATTATTCTTCTATACAATCCAACACTTCCATCTTACATTCTACAATGCAAGCAATTCCATGTTGCCATTCGTGCCGTCGTCTCTCTGTCTCTGCTTTGGGGTCCCGTCAGTCTGTTGGGATAACGACAGGAGAAATATTTCTGTCAGCAAATTCGTTCGGACGCAGTGTGTCATCATACATTAAATGCATGTTTTGCAATTTCCTCCATCTTCCGAAACCAGGTATAAACAATAAAGAATGCTAACTCCATTATTAACCCTCACAATACCAACACATTTTCAGTCAACTGTATTACCGAGGGTTGCGGGATATTTTATGTCCACTTAACATAATTATTAATTGTTGTTGATTTACCGTAACAACTCAGTTTTGAAAGGTACACCGATATGTATGCAGTGTTTATAGCAATGCCAACACCCTTTCAGAAACATGAATTGCCAATATGGTAGTATATTATGACCACCACAAAGAATTAAAAGCACCGTTTCCATTAATTGTTATACACTTACACTCAATACATACTTTAGAAAGATAAAATGACAATAACGCAAACCTGAATATTTTTAATATAAAAATAATTGTGAAAAGTAACGTCTACTGCTGGAACTTTATTTTTATTTATTTATTTATGTTTTTAGCTTAACTGAAAATAGGAGGAGATTCCTTAGAGGTAGCGACCACGTTAAGTAATCTCGGTTCCCATATCTCTGATGATAACGACTGCAGCCACGAACTCAGGAGAAGCTTGTTGTTCGGTAAAAAGGCGCTGTCAAACCTTGACAAGCTTATAAGGTCCAGAGATACAACTTTAGCAACAGAGATCAGTACTGTGAAGGCTTTGGTCTTTCCAGTTGTGACTTATGGATGAGAAACCTGGACCACTATATAGGCTGAACGGCGAAGAATTGACTGCTTTGAATTTTGGTGCTGGAGGAAAGTTCTTAGAGTTTCGTTCGTTTAGGTGACATACTATCAGCTGTATCTATATGCTCAGTAAAATTGGAAACTCTTGAATGGCATTTTATTGCAATTCGGCTCTTCTAGCACCTTGTAAAATACGTAGTATTTCTCCTGAAACATGTTTTAAACTACAGTTTCATCCGCGAACAGTCTCATTCAACTTCCGACGTTAACTGCTGCTGCTGGGTCATTTATACATGTTGTGAAAAGTAATGGATGTAACGCACTTTCTTGGGATACGCTGTAAATGACATTCACGTCTGAAAACATTTCTCTGTTGATAATGAAATAATGTATTCTATTAGCAAGAAACTCTTCAGTTCAGGCAAACATTTGGTCTACTACTCCGTACGCTCGTATTTGCTGGATTATGCGACAGTGCGGGAACCCACACTGAACGACATCCGGATATATATATTTAAAAAAAAAAATAAGTAAATGGGAGCCTCCGTCTATAACGATCTGTGTATCGTGGACGAATAGATCACGTTGCGTTTAAAACGATAGTTACTTCATGGACGCATGATTTTTCGATCTCAAGAAATGTCATAATACACTAGCTAAAATATGTTCAAAAATTCTACAAGCGAACGTCAGAGATATAGGGTAACAGTTTTGGGCAGCTTTCCGTCGACCCTTCTTGGAAACAGGAATGTCTTGCGCTTTTTTCCAATCATTAGGAACACTTCGCTCCTATACAGACCTACGGTACGCTGTTGCTATAAGAAGGGTCAAATAACTTCTCATACTCAAGTGTCTAATCAAACGTATGTCATATCACCAGATTTTAAGCATTTTTATCTGCTGTATTTGGTAAGTTAAAAACTCCACTATAAGTCAAATATCGTTAGGAAATCTTCTCGATGTTTCCCTTCAGATATTCTGCCACCAGTAGGAACATGTATTGCGACTGGCTCTCCCAATGATGTTAGAAGCTCTTAGGAAACGTCGTCTATTCCATGGCCTTGTTTCGATGTGAGACATCAAGTCCTCTTTCAAAATTATTCTCACCTTTTACCGCCATCTCAGACCAATGTAAGTTCTGTCTGTTTAAAAATGATGGCCGCATTTTGGTTCGCTACCGACAGATGGAGCGTCAACATAGTGACTGCTTTTGCACAAAACGTAATGTGCCAACTCAAGGCGTGATGGTATGTGATGGTGGGGCGTACTATCGGGTATTAGCACAAATCACAGTTAGTGCTTTGGTAGGGCAGTGTGTCCTACGTGAATGATTCCTGCGGCCGGTAGACACATTCTTTCTGTTCAATATTCCAGACGCCATCCCTCAGCTAGAAAACTCACAAGCACATATGTTGCTGCACGATGACGTGCCTTCTTGGTGTCACAGAAAGTCAGCGATTTCCTTGGCCCTACAGACCACCGTACCTGTGCGCTGTGGCCCAGTGCCAACCACCACGGACAATCTTTGGAGCCAGATAAACGCTGCATGAATTGCTATACCACAGTATACTGCATTCGGACGTTACTCACGTTGACGCCGTCATGCTTGGAACATTTTGGAATACTCCATGGCAGATAATGCGCCTACTAGGTAGCGGAACACATCTTCAACCTAGGTCACCAAAATGATTACAACCTCAACCGTGAGTCTCGCTTGAGTCCCTGAACGCGGTAGCTGTGCGCTTCATTTATTTCAAACGTCAATTTCGCTTCGCATTTTCTCCGGATGTAACTGGCGTATTCCGATACAACAAACGTCATTTATTTATTTTTTGATGTGGTAGCGTGCCAGACTACAAATCCAAAGGTCACGGGTTCGATCCCCGCCAGGTCCTAGGATTTTTATCTGTCACTTTCCACTTCTTTCACCTCTGGCAGTATTGCTCATGTGAAAAATACCGAGTAGCACCGTGGTTCGGAACCCACGTTAAACTGTAGGTCCCCCTATAACTGGCTGGGTAAGTCAGTTCAAAGGTCGGAGGAAGGCAACGGCATACCACCTCCAAACAGGACCATGCTTAGTAAAGCACTGTGGTGTTCAAACCAATCTTCAGATTGTTGACTGCTTTATCTTTTTTATACCGTACCCTAAGCTTCCTTTCCTTTCTTGGATTTTCATGCTGTTGTTTGCATAAGACGAAGTATATGTATCTGAGTCGTGGCGGCTCTCGTGTCGCATTTCATGCATATTTTCTTCTGGTCTGGCCCTTATCCCAATGCTCGCAACCACCTTGTTTTCTGGTTTATAACAGGAGGAGGCTGGTTCATCGAGACACTCGCCTCGGCTGTTGGCAATTAGACGCCGCGCGAGGGAACCGGGGAGAAGCGAGCGGCCGTCCGTTGATTGTGGGCGGCGCGATCAGTGGCGGCGACAATGCGGCTCGGCCTGCGGGGTGCCAGGGGGCGCGAGTCTCAGGGAAGAAAGGGGTGCGAGGCGAGTCGGAGGGTGTCGCGGACCTGCCGGCCGCTGGTGCGCACCACTGCCGCCGAGGCGTGGCCAGCCGCGCCACAATGCGAGCGTGGGACCGCCGCGCCGAGAGGCAGCGCCTGTCTGTACGGGGAGAGGCTGGCCAACTAGCCGCTGTCCGCCGTGCTTCTAAGCGATTGCGCGCGGACGTGCATTTACATAGCAACCCGAAGAAGAATGCAGCCACGTGACGACCAAAATAAAACATCAGTAATGGAGAATCTACATCTACATGGGATACTCTGTAAATCACATTTAAGTGCCTGGTAGAGGGTTCGTCGAACCACCGTTATACTATTTATCTCCATTCTCGAATAGCGCGCGGAAAGAAAGAACACCTGAATCTCTCCGTTCGAACTCTGATTTCTCGTATTTTATTCTGATGATCATTTCTACCTATATAAGTTGGACTCAACAATACATTTTCGAATTCCGAGGAGAATATTGGCGATTGGAGTTTCGTAAGTAGCCCACGCCGCTGCGATAAGCGCTGTTGTTGTAATGACTCCCATCCCATCCTGTATCATTTCCGTAACGTCGTCTCCCCTGTAACGCGACAATACAAAACGAGCTGTCCTTCTTTGGACTCTTACGATGTCCTCCGTCAAACCCATCTGATAAGTATCCCACACTGGGCAGCAATACTCCAAAAAAGGACGGACAAGAGTAGTTTATGCAGTTTCTTTAGTAGTTCTGTTGCATCTTTTAAGGGTTCTGCCAATAAAACGCAGTCTCTGGTTCGCCTTTCTCACAACATTATCTACGTGTTCTTTCCAGTTTAAGCATAGTAATTCCTAGGTAATTTGTGGAGTATGCAGCTTTCACTTTTGATGGGTTTATCTTATAAACAAAGTTTAACTGATTTCTTTTCGTACTCATGTGGACGACTTCATACTTCTCATTATTTAGAGTCAATTGCCAATTTTTACACCATAGATCGTTCTCTAGTTGGTTTTGATCGTCAGATGATTTTACTAGACGGTAAATAACGGCGTCATCTGCAAACAACCTAAGAGAGCTACTTAGATTTTCCTCTAAATCGTTTATGTAAATAAGGAACAGCAGAGGACCAATAACACTAACCTCTGGAACGCCCGATGTTTTAGTCGATGCCTTACCATCGATTACTGCAAACTGTGTCCTCTCTGACAGGAAATCCCCTATCCAGTCGCAAATTTGGGGCGATATACCATAACCACGCAATTTGATTAAAAGCCGTTTCTGAGGTACGGTGTCAAAAGCTCTCTGGAAATCAAGAAATATGGAATCGATTTGCGAACCCTTTTCGATAACACCTACCACTTCGTCTGAGTAAAGTGCTAATTATGTTTCGCATGAACGATATTTTCTAAATCCGTGTTGACCTTGCGTCAATAGATCATTCCGTTCCAGATAATTCATAATATAATACAGGATATGTTCCAAAATACTGCTGCAAATTGACGTCAATGAAATAGGCTTGTAGTTTAGTGGGTCACTGCTACTTCTTTTCGTGAATATAGGTGTGACCTAAGCAACTTACCAATCTTTCGGTATATGGAATCGATTTGCGAACCCTTTTCGATAACACCTACCACTTCGTCTGAGTAAAGTGCTAATTATGTTTCGCATGAACGATATTTTCTAAATCCGTGTTGACCTTGCGTCAATAGATCATTCCGTTCCAGATAATTCATAATATAATACAGGATATGTTCCAAAATACTGCTGCAAATTGACGTCAATGAAATAGGCTTGTAGTTTAGTGGGTCACTGCTACTTCTTTTCGTGAATATAGGTGTGACCTAAGCAACTTACCAATCTTTCGGTACAGATCCTTCTTTGAGAAAGCGGTTGTATGTAGCTGTTCAGTAATGAGCTATCGCTTGAGCATAATCAGATAGAAATGTAACGGGTATACAGTCCGGACCAGAAGACTTGTTCTTATTAAATGATTTTAGATGCTTCACTACTCCGATGATACCTACTTCTACGTTACTCATCGCGGCCTCTGTTCGTAATTCGAAATCTGGAATATTGGTTTCGTCCTCTTTGGTGTATGAGTTCGTAAAAGCTGTGTTTAGTAACTCTGCTTTAGTAGCGCTGTCATCGGCACGATCGCCATTTGTGTTTTGCCCCTAGTATATTTAAAATATGACGAAAGGGTAGGTAACAACTCACCGTAAAGAGGCTCGCCGAGCTGTTGACAGACACGAAAATAGATAATCACATTCACACGACTTAAATTTTCGGCCTTGGTTTTCGTCAGAAAAATAAACACATACATTCACGCAATCACTCAGACAACTATACACTCACAACCATCATGTCCGACCACTCCAGAGAGACGTGCAGTGGCCGGACTTGATAAAAATATACAGTTAAAGGCGGAGGTTCCAGTCGGACATGCTTTGACCTAGGGTTCCGTAGCCACGTTAAAACATATTGTGTAGCATGGCATGTGAAAAACCAAGACGATGAACAAACAAAAATCTAGAAAATACCAATAAAAAGAAAAAAAAAAAGAAAAACAATTACCGCTTACTGGTTTCGAACTCGCGACTTCATGTCGAACTCAGTACGCAACCCCCAAAACCGCGTAGGAATTACACAGACAGTAATTCATTTATCGACTTTCATGAGGGCCTTTCTTGTATGGGGCGGGGAGCAACAGAAAATACGTGCTTCACACAGACGAGAATAATTCGTTGGTTTGCATAAGTAGCCTTTACGGTTTCCACTTTCTTGGTTAACTTTCACGGCCCACTGTTTCCGTCTTCCCTCACTCATTGCGAACACAAGCGTCATATAGCAATCTTCACTTCGGTTTTTACGGTAAACAGCGAAACAACCAGGCAGTTCTCTTAACTATCCCCAGTGATTATTTAATACACAAAATTATCTTATTGTCTACAATGAGTAAATAACTTCAAATAAAGATTTAATCTTAAAAATTGCCGCCAAGTTCTAAAGTTATCGGCAGCGACCGAGAAACAGCACATTAATTTACGTAAATAGAGCCGACAGAAGAAGTGCAAAGGCGCAGCAGTGCCACCGTAATACAACTTGTAAATAACCGTACAGTGGAATCTCTGACAGAAGCGTTTACGACACTCTACAGTACAGAAACACACCTAGTAGCTTTTTACACATATACAAAGCCCGCAAAGCGTTTTGGGCTCTCAGCCAATGCGTGAGCTTTGTGACACGCTAGGCAATCGTCGGGCTGACGTCAGCAGGAGCTGAATGCGATACACCCACCTGTCGACACACTTCTCTATAGCACATCAAAATGGAGGGCAACTCAGAAGCTGGCTTGTTTTATACCAAGGAGGTTAGAAACTAACCTCCTTGGTTTATACGAGTCCTTATTTCGACACGCAGAAATTGTCTCCGGCCACTGAGAACTCGCTAGCTGTCATCCAATGAGATGCTGCGTGTTTCTTAACCTGAGAAAGGGGGAATCTGTAGCGTTGTCTTAAGAACGATATATCTCTGTTTCCCCGAGTGGGAAGTTGGGAAGTGTGGTGATTTTCGAGGGGAAGGCGTGTGGCAGTTGGATACGTAGCACGCACCAGGGGGCAGTACCTTCCGTGGGCCGGGCATGCTTGCGCAGTGTGACAGCAGACGATGGATTTCGGCGACGGTTACCCGGTTACACCTGTTGGTGGTTCTGTGCCCCATGGTTCTCTAGCAAGGGAATGTGGAAGTCATGTTTGGTATCGGAGTGTGACACCAGCGGATGTTTGAGTGCTGTACTGTAATACATCTGTCTATTTCTGAAGTGTTGTGTATTATTTAAGTCGCCAAGTGCCTCGCAAATAATTTGTACGTCGTGGATGGAGATGCCTGTTGTTATTGCCGTGTGATATTATGTGGCTGGCATAGAACCGTGACGCCTCACCTGAATACGGCACTAGTTAGTTGGTGATACACTTGGTAAAAACTGATTACAAGTTGGTAAGCTTATGCTTACAAGATCTGTAGGGTTATTTGGTGATAATAGCGCTCTCGAACATTCAATTTGTGTCTGTGATACTATTATATATTTTATGTGTACTGGTTTTGTGAGCGCTTATATTTGATATTTATTCATTACTGGCACTCTTTTAAGTCTAGGGGACTGTTTAACGCGGGATGCAAATGCCTATGTTGGCGCATTTTCTTCCACATTTGGATTAACGATAATCTATTGTCCCGTAATATTTCAAAAATTTAGTGTAGTGTATTTGATTACTTTTAAGTTGTTGTTGATTTATGAATATTTTAGTAATTGTTTCCTTTATATTTGTATGTTCCAGTTGTGCATTGAGGTTAAAGATTTGTAGTCTGGCGGCCGGACCCAGCGGACAGGGCCTGGTTAGGTTTCCATTCCAGTGGTGTGCTGGTTCCTGCACTTAGTGTTGAAACCTAGTATCTGTAATTGGTTTCACGATAGCTTTCTTCTTACGGGCTCTTGTCCGCTGCGGTTCGTCAAGTTAAGTTAAATTCTTGTCAAAAGTTGCATTTGTAAGTTAATTTTGCTCGCGAGCATTTTCCTTGTTTTTAAGTGTCAATCATGACTTTGTTTTAAATTGTTCCTATTGTTTCAGTAACCTTAATTAAGGTTTGCTAATGTTCCTTCTATGTAAAAAAAAAAAAAAAAAAAAAAAAAAAAAGGGCCTGTAAAGGTTGATCTGTCTGTTAGCAAAATCTATCTTGTCTTGGTGCTGTTAATCCTATTTATCCCATCTATTTTGCTTGATTCTTTATTGTCGAGATTTGTTTATAGAATAAGGAGCTATTTAGGTGTCCTTTAAATAAATTGTTCTTTAAACTGGCAAATGTTGTTACTTGGGGCTTGGGCTTTCCGTCAAACCCAATTCTTTTTCAATAGGTTAATCAGGAAAGTTCTTTTTAGTACGTGAGGGCGCGTGGTGCCCGAATCTCGGGTTAAGAAACACGCAGCATCTCATTTGACAGCTAGCGAGTTCTCATTGGTCGGAGGCAATTTCTGCGAGTCGAAATAAGGACTCGTTTGGCCTATAGCCACAAGGATCGATAGCGCCCGGTCGTGGCCACAGTCGAGTTTGTTTGCGAGTTGTGACTGTGACGTCAACAATACACTTGCCGAGGCCAGCGAGAAAGACAGGCCTGGGCACTCAGGCAGGTGACATGGCAAAGGTAGTGCTGCGACGACGCGATCACGGATTTGACTGGTTAGCCGCTCTTAACACGTCACCTGGCTGGTGGCCGGCCTGTCTTTCTCGCTAGCCTTGGACGCTTGCCTAGCGTGTCACCAAGTCACACCTCAGCCATTCAGCTGCGACATCGCTCATGGCCACTGTCTCCCTATACAGCCTCTCTACCCCGGGGGTAGCCGGCTGAGAGGCGGCAGGCATGCGTGCGCAGCCGCTGCGCGCTGTCAAAAGGATGACATTACTCTTACGTGCTTGATAGTACTCCAAATAGAAACAAAAATATCCCAGTAAAAATGGGTCCGCAAACGAGCCGTTTGCGAGATAATTACGAATGTATGGTTTAAGCCGTCACTGACGTCATTGTAAACATCGTCCTAATTAGTACACATTAATTCGAAACTTGTAGTTTACTCTTAAGATTCACATCGCATTTAGTTCACATTTCACTGACTATACTGTAAGCCATGGCGGATTAGCCGTGTGGACTGGGGCGCCGTGCTGCGGCCGTTCGTCGTCGGGGCTTGAATACCCCCTCGGGCAATGGTGTTTGTGCTGCTCTTAGGTTACTTTACCTTAGTTTAAAGAGTTTGTAATCTACGGACTAATGACCAAGCAGCTGAGTTCGATAGATTTACAAACATTTGAACATTTAGAACTATATTATAAATATCGTCCTAGTTAGATGGAGCATCGGCACATTTTGTTGCTGCTGTGAGACATTTAACGCTCAGATACGGCCAAAGACGGGTAGGTCGAGGCTAACCTGTACCTTGGCCTCCACGATCAACTGATCGAAATACTTTGGATTTTTATGTCTGGTGTCACGTTAAAAGTGAAATGTACACCACTTCCGAAATGATTCACGGGTTTTCGAAAGATTTAAAATTGATTGCAGAGAAGAACACAGTATTGCATCCAAATGCAAAGAAGACACTTCAAACACCTACTTTAACCGGTAACCCATACGTGAAAAGTGAACTAAATGCGATGTAAAACATTTATTGTTGTATGCGTATCTCTAAACGCCTTCACAGAAGAAAACGCACGATTCGAGTTGTCAACATGCCAGCTGGATGGTAGAATAGTGGATCAATGTTCTCTTTACTTACGAGAGGAATATGCGGTATGTTCCAGGAGGTATATGATAATGCACGAGATGCATACAAATCGCCCTATCTTGCCTGTCCCCGTAATTTTTTACCTCGATTATTACACCTGGTGATTGTAATTAAACTTTCCCTATTTAACATGTCATATGGAAACTAATTACCGAACGATAACCGAACTTCCTTCTACTAATGTCCAAGTGCATGGTGAAAAAACCCATACATCACAATGCCGTCTTCCAGTTCCAACTATGGCCACCACAGCCGCGGCAGAATAGCCGTGCGCACTAAGGCGCCCAGTTGTGGTGCGCAGGGCCATTTGCCGTCGGGGGCTCAAGTCCTACCTCGGGTATAGGTGCTTGTGTTGTCCTTAGTATAAGTTATTTGAAGTTAGTGTAATTGGTTTGTAAGCTTAAGTCCCTTAGATTTACAAGCATTGAATTTATGACCACCACATGCCATATGATGCATTGTATCACACACCTAAACAGTCGCAATACACTTTTTGGTATATCAACATGAGCTTGGAATAAGAGAGCTGGATGTTTTTGATGAAGCTCTCTTATCAAAACAACATTACTGCTGCAGTTGCACTTCGACAATACCGCCGGCTGAAAGGATTTTGAAGGGCTTTCTCTCTAAACTTGTTGTGCAGTGCATGATGAAGATGTTCCAGTTAACTGGAGAACCGGGCGTCACTCCGGAAAGAGGCTGACGACCGGGTGCACCACAGGCGATTAATAAAATCGCGAAGGCAGACAAAGATACAAGTAATTCCCAATCGTCAAGCACAGCGTATGCTTTGTCACGACAGTCGAACATCCCTTGGTTCACTCTCTGCAACATGCAACAAACCATTCTCAAATCTTATCTGAACAGAATGCATAAATAACAGCAGCTAGCACCACAGGATGCATTACCACATTTTGACTTTACTCTTCACTTGCTCAAAACGGCTGCAGTTGAGGACTTATGTGATATGCAAATTATTAGTTTTTCAGAGAATTAACACGAAGTTGGCGATGATGGCGACACCTACAACGTGCTGACATGGGGACGTTTCCAACCGATTTCTCATACAAAACAGCTGTTGACTGGCATTGCTTGGTGAAACGTTGTTGTCATGCCTCTTGTAAGGAGGAGAAATGCGTACCATCACGTTTCCGATTTATATAAAGGTCGGATTGTAGCCTATCGCGATTGCGGTTTATCCTATCGCAACATTGCTGCTCACGTTGGTCGCGATCCAATGACTGTTAGCAGAATATGGAATCGGTGGGTTCAGGAGGGAATACGGAACGCCGTGCTGGATCCCAACGGCCTCGTATCACTAGCAGTCGAGATGACAGGCATCTTTATCCGCATGGCTGTAACGGATCGTGCAGCCACGTCTCTATCCCTGAGTCAACAGATGGGGACGTTTGTAAGACAACAACCATCTGCACGAACAGTTCGACGATGTCTGTAGCAGCTCGGAGACCATGGCTGCGGTTGACGCTGCATCACAGACAGGAGCACCAGCGAAGGTGTACACAACGACGAACCTGGATGCACGAATGGCGAAACGTCATTGTTTTCGGATGAATCGAGGTTCTGTTTACAGCATCATGATGGTCGCATCCGTATTTGACAACATCGCGGTAAACGGACATTGGAAGCGCGTATTCGTCATTGCCATACTGGCGTATCACCCGGCGTAATGGTATGGGGTGCCATTCTTTACGTCTCGGTCACCTCTTGGTCGCATCGACGACACTTTTAACAGTGGCCGTTACATTTCAGATGTGTTACGAGCCGAGGCTCTACCCTTTGTTGAATACCTACGAAACCCTACATTTCAGCAGGATGATGCACGGCCGCATGCTGCAGGTCCTGTACCGGCCTTTCTGGATACGAAAAATGTTAGACTGCTGCCCTGGCCAGCACATTCTCCAAATCTCTCACCAACTGAAAACGTCTGGTCAATGGTGGCCTAGCAAATGGCTCGTCACAATATACCAGTCGCTACTCTTGATGAACTGTGGTATCGTATTGAAGCAGCATGGACATCTTTACCTGTACACGCCATCCAAGCTCTGTTTTAGCCAATGCCGAGGCGTTATCAAGGCTTTATAAAGGCCGAGGTGGTTGTTCTGGGTACTGATTTCTCAGGATCTATGCACCCAAATTGCGTGAAAATGTAATCACATGTCAGTTCTAGTATAATATATTTTTTCCAATGAATACCCATTTATCATCTGCATTTCTTCTTGGTGTAGCAGTTTTAATGGTCAGTAGTGTAGCAATGTCAGGCAATAAAATAAAAACAATACGGGATGTAGTGAAGATGGAGACTGGCAGAACCAGAAAGGAACTGGAGCAGATAGCATTAAGAGTAGAGGATACATTAGTAACCGATTAGTAACCGATGGTCATAGTATGAAAATTCTGTTTAACTTTTTAACTGTTACTTATAGCATGTGATTGTCTGGATCAGTAAATAATACCCTTGAATATCTGAAACTAGCCTTTACAAATAACTTGAGGTACACGAAGATGTCACTCACTTCACCACAAGAGGTAATTTCCACAATAAAATCTTTAAAACAAAGCATTTTAGTGGTTGCTATGAAATATGAAGAGTTAATTAAAGCGTATTCTTGTGAACGTAGCAAAATTTTAAGTTATTTGCGTAATTATTCTATTAAACTGCATCATTTCCAGATTGACTAAAATATTCGGATATTAAACTTCTGTTCAATAAAGGCGATAAAGACATACCATCAAACTACTGCCCGATTTCTCGAAAATTCTGACAAAGGTAATGTGCAGGCAGCTTCTCAATCACCTGACTCTAAATAACATATTGTCCAGGACACAATTATTTCTGAAGGTTTCCAACATAGAGAAGGCCATTTACACCTACAGTGAGAATGTATTCTATGGTTGCAAAGGCAATGCTGCAAAATGGCTTAAGTGAAACCTTGCTAACAGGAAACAAATAGTGTCAGTGCAAGGGACTAGTGAATTAAGCCATCAATAGTCATCAGATGGGAAAGAAATTACATGTGGTGTTCCACAAGAATCCATCTTAAGACCATTTCTTTTTCTTGTATTCATTAATGACCTTTCATCAATTACATTGCCAAAACCAAAGTTCATTTTGTTGCAGAAAATGCAAGTACTGCAATAAATAGTATGTCGAGTATAATTCCAGGAAGGTCTACTAATAATATTTTAATGCATATTAATGATTTAAGGCCAGTCATTGACATTAAACTTCGAAACGACTCACTACTACAGAACATGTAACAGGTTTCCATGCTGCATATGCATAAGGTATGAAGAAGAGCAGGTAGAGGAGGTTGACGGTGTTAAATTACTGCGATTACCTCTTGATACTAAATTCAGTTGGGAGGAACACACCATAGATTTCCAGAAACCCCTCAACAAATCTGTATTTGCAAATCAAGTGTTAGTAGATGTAATCTTTCATACTTTGCTTACTTTCATTCCATAATATCACATGGTATAATATTTTGGAATAACTCTTCCAGTCAAACTAAAGTTTTCAGAGTACAAATGCATATAATACATATTATTTGTGGAGTAAATTCACGGCGTCCTGTAGTAGCCTATTCAAAGAACTGGGTGTACTAACTACTGTCTCTCAGTATATTTATTGATTTAAGAAGTTTATCGTAAATAATATATACCTTTTAGCAACAAAAATCTCAGTTCATACATGCAGTACTAGCAACAAATACGACCTACACAAGGACTTAAAAGCAAATACTTTCGTTCAAAACAATGTGTCGTATGTATTCGTCCTGTAAATATTATTATTTCAACTTATTGTATGTCTTCTAGATAGAACATAGGCCCCGACATTTGAAAATCTTAGGGTATTCTCAATGGCGTTTACAGGAGGAGGAGGGAGGGGGAGCGACTACTGCAGCCCCCTCCCTCCCCGACAGGTATTTTTAAAAGAAGGTCATACAAAACTTCTATTTTATCGTTTATATTTTCCAATACCAAATTAATATTTTTTTATTTTATTAGCATTTCTTCTTTTCTGCTTCATCTGGTGATAATTTAAGACCATTTTAATCTCTGAAAGGAGAAAAGTACTTTTTTAACACACAGTAAATAAATTAACAGCCATTAATTTCAGTTTCACGTTCGAGAACTACTGGGCGGATTTTGCAACCATTTGAACTTGTTTCTCCCAGTGTAATAACTATTAAAATCATTTTCAGAATTTTCGTCTTCTGATACGTCCATATCAGTTAATGATGTGCCTGCATTGTGAATACTGAGTTCACTATAGCAAACACCTACATCGGATCGTCTTCCTGGCTTCATTCTTCTGCAGATTTATTTTCTATACAGTGATAACAAAATAGTCCATAACCACTTCTGCTGTCATACCAAGTCTGTCGATACCAATAGATTCGCAACCCATTGTTACATCACACACCAATTCAGCAAACAGGATGAAAAATGTCACGATTTACACTAACATGATTCCTTGAAGGCAATGAACTTCGAGAATACCTAAACGTTAAATCAGTAGTATAAACATTTTCATCATATCGTACCAAACCCACTTCATTTCTAATTATTTAATACAACAATTAAGGGTTGCCGCCTGCAGTTTACAATATTGACGTAACAAGCGGCATTCAATTAACATTCTGAAAATTTAGAAAACGGCCAATTCACTCACATGTCAACGTAAATTTTAATGCATAGGGACTCAGTTAGCTGTTAGTTTTAAGATAATCTTTTTACAGTGCTGTATTACAAAATCCAGCCGCCCATCAATAACGTAAAGAAAAAAGAATACCAAAATGTTCAGTGAGGTATACGAGCATACCCACTCAAATTTTGGGGTATGCTTGAGCGACCGAGCTTACCCGTAGTCGGTGCCTATGAGATAGATCCAATATTAAAACCGTCTTCCGTCCACCACCGAAGATGAGGGAGCTAGTAGGTTCTGTTAAAGACCGGCAAAATCTTAATACACTGGGAATTTACAGTATCCCCCGTGAATGCGGCAAACAATATATCGGCAAAACACAGCTTTGTATCTCAAAAAGCTGTGAGTAACGTATCAGGTATAGCAATCATCAAAATCAGTCGCAGCAGAACACAGCATAAATAATGAGCACACTTACAACTTCGAAAGCACGAAGGGGTTGTGCCGAGTATCTGGCTTTTGCGAAACTATCATCAAAAATCCCTGGGTAGAAGTATTCACGATTATCTAGTATGCAGAGATGTAGGATACCAGCTTATCGAAGCGTGGAATCCCGCGATTGCGGCAATCCATCAGGAACGTGTCCGCCACCGTACTCTGACACAGATGCACGCGGAAAGACTATATCGAAAGTCGAATGCAGGAGACCGTTATCCCCATCATCACCACGCACCGGTCGCATGCCCACTGCAGCCTCTCTTGGTCCAGTGGAGTGGCGGAGGGGCACTGCAAGTAGAAAGACCTCCACTCTCTGCAGATCTTTTCGTTTCAAGAGGGGTAGTACGTCACTTCCCGAAATAAATCTTTCTTTTATTCAAAACAGGTCACTTTAAGTTCAATTACCACAGAATATACGATAATTACACAAAATTACTATCATTTCTTAACAATGCAGAATATGGTAAATAAATAAGAAAAAAAGAACATACCTTTTTCGAGCGTAAGGAAGACAAGTCATTAATTTTCAGCAATAATAATTCCAAACCATTCCAAAGTTACCAGTCCTTTTTTCCAGCAGGATGTATGCAGAAACAATGTTAATACAATCATACCCCAAGCCAGACTACTCACTCTGGCAGCCAACACTGTACTCCGCGATAACTACACACATACTACTCTCTCTCGCATGGTCACCCGTGCAACCAACGATTATTGCTTTCACTTTGCAAACACATGCACTTTTCAAAGTGAGCAAAGCAGTTATCTCAGCAGTGGTGAACCTTTACAATCCCCCTGGCCCGTCCAGCCAGAATTTTGAAGAGTAAAGTTAGAAGTTGACTAAGTTTATTCTGGAAAATTCATGTGCTCAGTTATTTAAAAATAAAATAATACTAATATTTATATTTTAGCAAAAACAGGGAATATTACATAAACTAAAAGAAATGAATTGTATAATAAAGCTCAAATTGTAGTGCATAGGTGGACCAAACTGTGTGACAGACAACAATTACAGGAAAATGTTGTTACATTTGTAGATGTGCCTATTAGCACAGAGGAAATTGATCCAAAATTTCTACCAATATTTTTATATTGATAGCTGTGCTCCTTGTGTCGTGTTGACACTTCCAGATACAGCTTCTGATATTTTCACTTACAGAAAATTCGCCTAATTGATAAGGACTCTTGAAAAAAAATGAATTTAATAGTCTTGTGTAAGTTTTGTCGCCATCTGCAGGTGATCATATAATAGCAGAAACTTTTCTTTCAGCACACACTGACATTAATATTCCAGATAATGAGTCCATAATTCGTCTTATATGTACCAGCAGTTTCTCTTAGCGAACCAAAAGAAGCAAGAAAAAAGGTTTACATATAGAAAACGTGATATCGGGGAAGATTAATTGCAATATCGTTGTCATGACGGAACATTAGAACGTTATTAAAATTCCGATAACACCAGGACAATATCTCTGGTCCAGTTACCACGCGAAGTATTTGAATTATTACAATTGTTTTCATGTAAGCCTTTAAAAAGTTATTATATGGCTTGATATTAGTGCAGAATATAATGACTCTTTAACCTTTTGAGAATAACGTCAAATATATTGCTTTAGAACTTCCAAAGATTATATTCACAAAGTACAACCGCATTTCCCGACAGTTTACGATTTATTCTTGCTTCGAATTGCACGCTCCAAACAATAACGAAATTATTACTAACCGACATGGTTTAAAGGGACAGTTCTCATTAACCATCCACGTCAGTAAATTGTCCCAAATAATCTTCAATATTCAGTTTTCTAGAATTGTGGTGAAATATATTACTTAGACTTTTCCACAGAAAGAATTAATATGCATGAGATTGTAAATAATGATTCTGGTTGTCTGATTCGGTGATGCTAACATGTCACTGCAGTGGTAAACATGATAACTCTCCTCCTATCCTTCAGCATAGACCATGATTCGGAGTGTAGGAATTGGAGGTGGCAGTTGCAGTAGTGTGATTGTGAATTGAACACTCTCTTCTCTGAAGAAGGCTAATGGCCAATAGGTTAAATATTGTATGTGTGTGTCTTTCTATTGTGCCTCTTGCAGCTCATCATATGACTTTGCGGTGAGTTGTTAAGTCTCCTTCCTATATTACTAACATTCTTTGTGTACAAAATTATTACTTTGTTTGACATAGGAATTATAATGACAGTTGTCTGATTTGGTTATAGCTAACATGTCATTGCAGTGAGATTTATTATAGTTGTAACAATTGTGATGAAATATGTTACTAACATTATGAATTTGCATTACACTATAATTAAAGATGACAATTTTCTGATAATCAAATGTAAATGACAAATACAAAATTCTGGGTTTGGCACAGTATAATGTTACCTGTGTTGGTGGTACCTGCAGGAATGACCATGACTTCCTGTTCGTATCATATTCAACTTTATGAGTGTTAACCTTGATTACATACATTATCAGTATAACACACAGATCTATATAAGGGCAATAAATGCTGCAGTATCATAGAAACTCAAGAGTGTCTTAACTGCTATTAATGACATGCCTCAAAATTCACATGTTCTTCCAGATATAGGCACATATTGACACAAGATACACAGTAGCTATGAATCTCTATGGTAACTAACCCCCCAATATAGGTGGGGAAGGAGAAGAAAATATCCTGGGAAAGGGTGTATTGGATATAACTGCAGCAAAATATGGGAGGATGAGGTCATATAGTTACTGATGATGTATCAGACGTCTTTGGTTAATGCCAATCAGTCTTAATATGTGTAGACAATATAAAAAGTAAATGACCCTCCTGAAAGGAAAATGTTGGTAATTAAATGCAAAATAACATGTGTTAGCGCCAAGCATATAGCAAGAATCATAAGCACTAACAATGAGCAAAAATATTTAAAGTAATATACTTAATAGTGTTTTTGGGCCCATAAAAAAAATTCGCATAGCATATCACATCGGAAAAAAATTGTTGAGAAACAAATTTGAGGTTTACAAAACAGCAATATGAAAGCATTAATAATATTGTAACAAGGCAAAATAAACTTATCAAAAGCAGTGAGCACATCAATAAATAGGAGATTAAGTGCATAGCTGATCAGAACAGTAAGTAAAGGCCAGCTACAAACCTCTTTGTCGCCTATGTGCAGGCAAGATACTGTGCCACTCCCCCTCCATAGAAAACCTTTTTTTCCAAGAATAGACATTTATGGTGGACTTTCACTTATTATTTAATGTTCTGTAAATAAAGAAAAGGAACACTAATCACAATGTATCAATTTATTGTCATTTGTATATTTGAGATTTAGAATTTTCTTAAAACAATGAAAAGAAAGGAAGATTCCTATTATCTGCCCATTATCTGTCTTCTATTATCTGCCTATTATCCGAACTGTATAGGATCACATAGCCAAATCGGCAACACTCTGCTGGTGCAAAGTTGATCTTAAATCATTTTTTATAATTTAGGAAAGGAGTTTGCGCCAGATGCAATTGTAACTGGTGGAGTAAGAAATATTCCTAATGCTATTTCTGCATTGGAAAAAGTTTATTTTAAATCATTTGTAAGCTGATACAAGAGAATGGTATGTGGAGTACAAGGCTGATTTTCTACAAAATACATTAATCCCATTGCACAAGTCAATACTGTCAATATCAACTTCAGTCTTTGAATAGTCTGGATGTTTACGTGTTTCAACAATTCTTCCTTACGGTAGCAAAATTACGTGCTACTGAATAAGCCAAAAATATCAACTAAGGTTTTAACTCTTCAAATATGTTTGTCAAAGAAATTGTCTGATCTTCAGTTCGAAAGAAATTTCACTTTTTGATTTTGGAATGTAATGGAACATGATCACGATGTTCTTTGACGATGTCTATGTACAGGTGGAAAATCTGTTTCAACATTAGTTTATGTGCCCCTCTTGCAGCTTCATGTATCTTATAGTTACGTGAATTTTTTTTTATATTGTACTTAACTCTAAAATCGTCGTCTTCATCTGAAACTTCCAGAAAAACTGCATTGACCATTGATGATGATCGTTCTTAGGAAGTATAGTTCTTCAAGCCTACAATTTTCTTAACTGTATCCCTGAGTAGATCACAGCTACAGCAGCATTTCCATGCATTCTAAGTCCAAATCTTATCGCCAAAAGTGAATGCAACTTTCTTACTTCCAGTCTATTTCACTGTTTTGATTTTACTACATTTAATTGGCTGAAGAGTCTTTGAATATCCGGATTCGAATGTGGAAGGGAAAGAATGGAAACTGCAATTTTAACTACTTCAGAAAATGGGTTTTCACACCTAGCACCTCTGTATGAAGCAACTTCACTTTAAAATTTTAGCGTGTTTGTTAATTCGGTCCATTGTACGTGGGTACATTTTTGCACTGACTGTCTATTAAAGTAATAATACGGGGATCCTGAACAAAAGAGCACTGACACGTTGATAAGTAGATTTTAAGTGACTTTAAGGATTGACTTACATTGAAGAACTGGAATGTTCTCTGGAAGTCTTTGTCGCAATTGTTTTCTAAGTCATAGAAGGAACTGAACATATCTTTGCTGCAACTGTTTAACTTCATTAACAGAAAGTTTGCGTGACGAAAGTATTGTTTTGCATTCAAATCCAAGATATGGATTCTCAACTTTGGAATTCACCACATCTAAGTAGAGTCCAGAAATCGTAATGTTTGAACCAAGTGACGTAATCAAAAGGATTTTTTTTACCCTCTTAACTTCCTATAGAACAGACACAAGAAAAATAAGTTACTGATGGTTAGTTTCGTCATTGTACATTGGAAACAATAGGTCAACTGTATAACAGCGATATCGCAGTCTTGAGATTTCACAATCAGTTTTAAGCAGAATGTCTTGCACTTGAATAGTATCTAATCACAATTCCCAGTAATTTTGTTACTGAAATGTCATTCGTTTCATCCAAAATTAGGCTTTATTCTTGATGTCCTAAATCACTTATTAACAGCTGATCAAAATGTGGTGTTAGCATGTTTCGGGCAACTGCTGTGCACTTTTATATCCGCTGTTCCTTTACTGTCAGAAAAGTAGGATTTATGCAGAATGCACAAGTGGTCTATGTTCTGAAATGACCAATGTTCTGCAACAAACAGTACCAACCACCCTACCGCCAAATTCGATTCTGAACTGATTGATTTGTATGGCAAAGAACGCTGCTGGCTATGCTGAATGGTTCTGATGCTTTTATGTACTTCTTTGTACCACGTACCACTCTGTGTCCCTCAACCTGGCTAGTAATTCCACAATGGAATATTTACAATAATATTTGGTGTTAAATCCCTCCAGTCTCATCAGTGATTGTTTATATCTCTCGTCATTCAGCTACTGACTTCGAAATTGCTGGTAATATTGTGGTTCTCCATGATAAGTACACACTTAATTATAACTATAATACATGTAGTTCCTGTTCGAAAATGTCCACGTCACTTCACCACATACCATTCATAGACGTATAAGATATCTGCAATAAAGCAATCTCAGACAATTTCTCAGTAGCCACTGTTCACCAAATAGAAATATCAACTGAAAGCTAGCTCTCCCTGTCGTATGTGCAATATGTGTGGCAGGAAACGAAGAAGGATCTCTCAAAAGTTGATTAGCCATTAATTTCAGTTGTAGTTATTTTGAGTATCACTTATATTTATCTACTTGATAATGTTTTTTTTTTTTTTTTTTTTTTTTTTTTTTTTTTTTTTTTTTTTTTTTTTTTTTTTTTTCTGTAGTACCAAATCAAACGAAAATTATTTTAGAAAAACACCAGATTTTTGCCATGACTTCAATTACGTAAATGAGGCACCAGACCGCAAGTAAAAAGCATATCACATCGCAAGGGCGGACCTCCAGGTGACACTGGGATTTCACTGGAGGGAAATTCCAAGCATCACGAGTTGCACACGGCATATGGCTACCATCCCTGCTTCTTTCTACACAGGTACAGGGAAAGTCCAATGAGAAATACTTTCTGTTTTCTGTTCTAATACTGATAATCAGAAATAATTAGCAATAGTAAATAATAATAATAGTGATTGCAGATATTTCTAATTTAAAGTGAGTCTAAACATGAATTGCCAGAGTTAACCGCCCCTATAGGTGTGCGACACATGCTTTGAACGCCCAGTCCCAGCGACCCTGAGGAAGTGGTAAGTATTAGTACAATTACTTATCTCTTATACCGAACACTGGAAAAAAGGTATAGAAGTAATAAAATACAAGAAAAAAACAAAACATTTCTCGTAAGCATAACCAGTGCATCCAACTTCAAAAAATCTGTAAAATATTCTACTATTTATGGCATCCAGGTCACTTGCAAATAAATCATGGCACAACTATTGTCCATCATTTACTCCTGAAACATTAATTGTTAGTCATCATACAATTAAGATGATCCCACTAAAGAAAGCAACATAGCAAAGACACGAACATTAAAACATCATATGAAATTATGGCAATAGAAGGTGCGAACTGTTACAACATTGAAAAGAACATTCATTTTATAAACATCAGCAAAACTAGCGCCTGCCTCGGGACATGTCACCTATAGCACTTAGAGGAGACCATTGCATTAATGATGCAGTATAGTCCTGACAATAGGCGAAAAAATTCATACATGCAGCATTGTAACAAGAAGTCACTAGTATAATTCAACAACGGAATATAACTTGTAAATTAAACTGTGGAAAGCTAACCAAGAAACAAAAGTATGGCCACGTTTCAGAGTTTCAAAGGAATAATACACACCTGTTTCACAAGTTGAAAGGAGACTAAGAAACTTTCCTGCGTATATGCCTATACTAAATTATAAATCATACATAAAAATCTCAGTCAACTAATATAAAATTATCTCTTCACGTCAACTTAACCCTAAAACAACTACAGACAAAAATCACTTTCAGCAGCTGGGCAGTTGACATAATTACTCAGATTTCCCAAAGATCAAACTCAACTCCTTTCCAAATATAAATCCATCGGTAAAACTATTAACAAATCTAATTTTCACCCAACTGTAGCTGAAAGTAATGAGAATCAGAAAAGTATCATGATGTACCCAGTGTTGGCTCCTGCATAAAATTACTGTATTCAAAAAAATACACTAAATATTCATAACAAAAAAATCATGAGGCAAGTATGAGACACAAGGTGTAAAAGAGAATCCAAAACACATAACTGATGTATGGGTAACACATTCTTTACCAAATGTGTGTGAAGTTGCTGATACCTTAAGTGAACCAACTTTATTCTTATATAATATAAAGACTGTCTGCATGTCGTAGATATCTTTCATGTAAACAGTTCTACATAACATCCATGCATATTGTAAAGTGGCATTCACAACAAGTATATTACAGGCACACTCCAGAAAACACACAATATATTCAAACATATAATTGCAATTTGCTCACATTATTAATAATCACTTCACATAAATTCAGGAAAGTTACCTGTGTATGCAGCATGTCTTCATAAAATAGCACACCAACAGTTTCAGTACAATATAACCTTACAATATGCTAGAGATACATTCAAACTGCAGATCTGAACTAAGCCAGAAAGATCATACCCTAATACAATTTGAAAGAAAATTAAATGTAGCAGAAACAAAATGTAGCAGTAGGCTTCACTGATTATGTTGCAAAGCAAATGTGTGAATAGAGAAAAATTACCTTGCATCTCACATCCTTGCAATAATTAAATATGACACATTTCAGGGCAATAAAATAACCAAGGAGTGGAATATACACTATACATTGTGATTCATAGAGGCATGCAAATATTTCAATGTTATTATATAAGTACAACTACAGAAAATTTTTTATATAAATATAGGTCCACAAAAGTGTTTAGTTACAGCTAATAAAACATTTTCCCTGAAATTTAGCAACCTCGCAAATATGAAGCAATCGGATAGCTGGATCAGGTTACAGTAAAGAACGATTTCCATTTATTTTGATGTTATTGATCTGGTGAATCTTGTAACACATGTCCCGTACATCTAGCTGTAGTAGTTTTCCAGAAATTCATTAATACACTGTTGGTATTGTGTCCTTCACTAAGCAACACAGAAAAATAACTCGCTTCAAGGTTAGGAAACGACTGAAACCACTCACTAACGATTGTCAACATCCTTAATAGAAAATAGAGAAATTTATTTTATAATGTCTGGAATTTACTTGTATAAGCTCGGGAATGTCTGGAACGTCATTGGAGATACACATTTCGACATATTTTATTAAATTTACTCGAAGAACAACAACAAAATAAATGGAAATTGTGCTTTACTTTCACCTCGTACAATTTTGCGGTGGCTTCATATTACTGAGGTTGCTATTTTCAATCACAATCTTTCATTAACCGTAACTCCATAACTGAATATTTGTAGAGCTTCGTATATATGAACACTTTTCTTTAGTTTTACTTGTAGAATAACACACAAAATATTTGCATATCTTCGTGAAACACCCTTTGTAAATGAAATATTTGTAGTCATCAGTAATACGTAAACTATAATTAGCAGTAACAGTTAAATTCTTACTCAAAAGAACAAAGTATGGACTACTTACAGCCAATCTGTAGGAAAAATTCAGAAGGTTGACATTAATATCATGAGATAATGACAAATAGTCAAAATCCAGATATACATAATTGTCTGATAGTAATGTGTTTAGGTGCAAAAGATATAACTGTCTCATCTGGTTCAACCATTGAAGACTAATTACCAGAGTATATCACAGGTTACCTGATGCTTTGGTATGCTGTAAACTATAACTTTTCTCATATACCCCAAGATATTTATAATTCAGTACTTCAGATTGTTGCTGACTGATGTCAATTTGGTGTACACAAATAATTTCACTGTCACAAACATCAAACTGTGACACTTTAGGTTGTGAAGGAGTATACCCTTCTCTTGAACAGTCCCCACCAAAATGTCCGTTTATATCCTATGTTAGGAATCTGATTACCCTTGCCAACATAAACTACAATTATAAATTGTATTTGGATAATAGATTGAGTGTGATAAATGTAAGTTTTTCTAAATACATCCTCTGAATCACTAAATGGAATCGATATATAACTAGTAGAAGTATTGTAAATGGTTGGTAACCTCATTAAATATCCTATACTGGTTCACCAAATTGCCCACAAAATTGATTAAACACACACACACAAATTTCAACTACCAATCTTAACCCCATAAATATTGGAATGTGTTAAGGAACTTCTAAACAAACCTCGCGTAGTTTGACAGCTACCAGATTTGTATTTGGCTATAGAACAACAAATCAGAGACTAGCTGCTGGAAGTCCATTGGTCGGAGCTCGGAAAATAATAGCTGCTGGTTCAAGGTATGTAAACAACTCACATCGCGTGTAATACATAACAGAATCAAATAAAATGTTGCTACACACGATTATTTATTTAGTCCTCTCAAAAAGGCACTGAAATACGTGCATAATAATATTGAAAAATAAATAAGAAAAGAATGTGACAATGGTAAGTTACATAAAGGCGGAAAGTAATAAACAGTACTCACTGATTGCCATCTTCTATGATTATTAAGAAAAAAATGATAGTAACATAAGTACTGAATAAAGTTAGAATTTTGATTTTTACAAAGTTTAACATAACTTCAGTGAAAAAGAGAGAGAGCAAAAGTTCGTGGTACCTCATTTGTCAATAGTCAGGTGTAATGATGTCGGCAGCATTTTGTGCGTGTTGGGGCGTTGTTGCAACTTGTTTAATTAAGAAATCTTGATGAATCAATACTTTTGCTTGATCTACGTCTCCCGTGACACCGGATATCTTCTTTATTGTAAATATCATTTGTAAGAAGTCAGGAAATGTTAGCAACAATTCCCAGTCATAGTTCGGCATGTGCATGTTCCTATTCTCTGTCGAAGTCGTGACGCACTTAACACAATGTCAGTACACAGTTTCTTTTATAAAAACAGCATGATGTCCATTACAGTTTTCAATCACGTAATATACATCTGTTCATTTTAGTACAGCCCGAAATGCTATCTTGTGTGTATATCTCAGAGCAAGCTGATCCGCAAACAAAACAGTTGTCTTTTAAAGTCGTAATAGAAATTTTGCACACTCGGCAGATTATTAATACACTACTAAAATCACAGTTTTGGGTAATATGTGAGTTACCGATTGATAACGAACAGTTCCTACCACAACAATACCGTCCCATTTGCAGCACATTGTCGATGTTACTGAATGGCCATTAAAATAATCACAGTATTTAAATGGTTTCACGTTCCGTCAGAAATAGTTCACTTGATAAATCTGATCATCACACTGAATGCAGAGGACTCGAGTTTACTCTGTTCCATTTCGTATTGTCACTCACAGCGTTCACGCCACACTTCACATCACCGTTCGCACGCGGTGGCCGAGGGGACTGAGGCGCTCCATTCACGGTCTGCACGGCCACTACGGTCGAGGGTTCGAATCCCCCATCGGGCATGGATATTTGTGCCGTCCTAGTTCGTAAGTAGTTTGTAAGTTTAGGGACTGATGACCCCGTAGTTAAGTCCCATAGACTATACAAACATTTGAACATTTTCGACTCCCATATATCACGCATACACTCACTCTCTCTCTCTCTCTCTCTCTTTCTCTCGAATTCACAGTATACATTGAATGCAAGCAAATATATACACACAGTATAAGAACAAGTATATATATATATATATATATATATATATATATATATATATATATATATTCAGTCCGCAGACTGGTTTGATGCAGCTCTCCACTCTACAGGCTGCAAGTCTCTCCATCTGAGAATAAGTTCGACAACCTACATCCTTTTGAATCTGCTTGCTGTATTCGTCCCTCGGTCTCCCTCTACGATTTTTAGCCCGCACACTTCCTACTAATGCTAAGGTGACAATTCCTTGATGTCTCAGAATGTGTCCCACCAATCTTCTCTTAGGATATGCCAGAAACTCCTTTTCTCCCCAATTCGTTTAAGCACCTCCTCATTAGTGATCTACCCATCTAATTTTTATCATTCGTCTGTAGCACCACATCTGAAAAGCTTCTATTATCTTTTTGTCTGAACTCCTTATCGTCCACTTTTCACTTCCATGCAATGCTACACTCCAAACAAATGCTTTCAGAAAGGACTTCCTAACATTTAAATTGATATTGGATGTCAATAAATTTCGCTTCTTCAGAAATGCTTTCCTCCCATAGCCATTCTGCGTTGAATATCTTCTTTACTTCGGCCGTCAGAAGTTATCTTACTACCCAATAACAAAACTCATCTACTACTTTTATTGTCTCATTACATAATCTAATTCCTTCAGCATCGCCTGACTCTGACGCTACATTCCATTATCCTTGTTTTACTATTGTTGATGTTCATCTTGTACCCTCTTGCAAGACACTTTCTATTCCATTCAATTGCTTTTCTAGATCCTTTGCGGTCTCTGACAGAATTACTATTTCATCGGCAAACCGCAAATTTCTTATTTCTTCTTCCTGAACTTAAACACCCCTCTCCAAATTTCTCTCTGCATTCCTTCACTGCTTGCTCAATGTAGAGGGTTGAGCAACATTGCGGAAAGGCTACAACCCTGTCTTACTTCCTTCCCAACTTCTGCGTCCCTTTCATGTCCTCAACTCTCATAACCGCTGTCTGATTTTTGTATGAGTTGAATATAACTCTCCGCTCCCTATATTTTACCCATGTTACCTTCAGAATTTGAAAGAGTGTATTGCAGTCGACATTGTCAAGAGCTTTCTCCAAATCGATAAACGCTAAAAACGTAGGTTTGCCTTTCCTTAGCCTATCTTCTAAGATAAGTCGTAATGTGAGTATTGCCTTCCGTGTTCCTACATTTCTCCTAAATCAAAAATGATCTTCCCCAAGGCTGAATACCACAAGTTCTTCCATTCGTCTGTAAATAATTCGTGTTAGTATTTTGCAACTATGACTTATTAAACTGATAGTTCTGTAATTTTCACATTTGTCTGCAGTTGCTATCTTTGGAATTGGAATTACTATATTCTTCTTGAAGTTGGACGGTATTTCCCCTGTCTCATACATTTTGCATACCAGGTGGAACAATTTTTTCAAGACTGGCTCTCCTAACCATATCAGCAATTCAGACGGAATAATATCTGTTCCAGGGGCTTTGTTTCGACTCAAATCTTTCAGCGCTCTGTCAAATTCTTATCTCCTATCTCCTCTTCTTCCAATTCGTCTTCCATATCTACAATACTACCTTGAAGTTTATTTTCTTTGTACAGGCCGTCTATATATTCCTTCCACATTTCAGCTTTCCCCTCTTTGCTTAGTATCTACAATACTATCTTAAAGTTTATTTCCTTTGTACAGGTCGTCTATATATTCCTTCCACATTTCAGCTTTCCCCTCTTTGCTTAGTACTGGTTTTCCGTCTAAGTTCTTGATATTCATACAGCTGCTTTTCTTGTCTCCAAATATCTCTTCTGTTTTCCTCTAGGTGGTATCTATCTTTTCCCTGGTTATACATTCTTCTACGGTTCTGCATTTGTCCCCTAGCAACACTTGCTTAGCCAGTCTGCACTGCCTGTCAATCTCATTTTTCAGACGTTTGTAGTCCCTTTTGCCTGCTTCACTTGATACATTTTTATATTTTCTCATCAATTAAGTCCAGCATATCCTGTGTTATCCAGGTATTTCTATTAAGCTTTGTCCTTCTGCCTATATGATTCTCTGCTGCCTTCACTACCCTATCTCTCAGAGCTATCCATTCTTCTTCTACTGTATTACTTTCCCCCGTTTCAGCCAATCCTTGCCTAATACTCCCTCTGAAACTCTCAAACACCCCTGGTTCCTTCAGTATGTCCAGGTTACATCTCCTAACTATTATAACTTTCTGCCGTATCTTAATTTTTAATCTACAGTTCATTACCAATAAGTTATGGTCAGAGTCTATATCTGCCCCTGGGCATGTCTTACAGTTTAAAACCTGGTTCCTAAACCTATTCCTTACCATTATAAAGTCAATCTAGTACCGTCCAGCGTTTCCTGGTCTCTTCAACGTATACAGCCTTCTTTCATTGTGTTTAAATCAAGATATATACATATTACACTTTATTAAACAAATAAAATACATAGCTCTAGTATTCTGTATTATAACGAAATGAAGAGAAAAATATTACTCCTTGTTAATAGCAATGCCTTTAGAAGGTATAGCCTGAGTATTCATATCAGTTGGTAAAGAAGAGTAGTTAATTACAGTGTTAGTATGTGTAGGTAGAGTTAGCTCATTTTCATTATTTAAAATAACTGGTATGGCGGATTGGTACTGAGACAGAATTTCACTGAAAGTGTTATCAGAGTGTCGTACCTCAGATTTGGGAGAAACATACACATTAGTTGGCAAGGAACATTAGTGATTTAAAATAGATATGTCTGTATATAAGTTATGATTATCCACATTATCTAGAACTAACACTTGAATGTTGCAGTTCATTAGTATCAAATGAAGTTGGCACTAGTGAATTTTTAACTCGGATGCAAAGTTTCTTCAGAGGTTAGTAACAGAAAATGTTCAAAGTCAGATAAAAAAAGTGTCCTCAGGTTGGTGTAGTAAAGATGATCTTCCAGACATATCTAAATAAAAGTGTACAGATATGAAACTTCCTGGCAGATTAAAATTGCGTGCCGGAACCGGGACTCGAACCTGGGACCTTTGCCCTTCGCGGGCAAGCGCACTACCGACTGTGCTATCCCGACACGACTCACGATGCCGCCTCACAACTTTACTTCCGCCAGTACCTCGTCTCCTACTTTCCAAACTTCACAGAAGCTCTCCTGCAAACACGCACGACTAGCACTCCTGGAAGAAAGGATATGGTGGAGACATGGCTTAGCCACAGCCTAAGGGATGTTTCCAGAATGAAACTTCACTCTGCAGCGGAGTGTGCGCTGATATGAAACTTCCTGGCAGATTAAAATTGCGTGCCGGAACCGGGACTCGAACCTGGGACCTTTGCCTTTCGCGGGTAAGCGCACTACCGACTGTGCTATCCCGACACGACTCACGATGCCGCCTCACAACTTTACTTCCGCCAGTACCTCGTCTCCTACTTTCCAAACTTCACAGAAGCTCTCCTGCAAACACGCAAGACTAGCACTCCTGGACGATATATGGAAAGTTGTGAGGCGGCATCGTGAGTCGTGTCGGGATAGCACAGTCGGTAGTGCGTTTGCCCGCGAAAGGCAAAGGTCCCAGGTTCGAGTCCCGGTTCCGGTACGCAATTTTAATCTGCTAGGAAGTTTCATATCTGCGCACACTCCGCTGCAGAGTGAAGTTTCATTCTGGAAAAGTGTACAGGTTCATGTTCTTCAAAAGACTGATAAAAGTCAGGAATAGAATTAATAGGTTTCAGATTGTTGTCATGTTCTTTTATTGAGGCAATGTCACTGGCTAAATCAATCTCATCTGAAAAGACGCGGGAACCGCTACGATACTTACAGAAAACGTTAGAGGAAATTATGAGAGAATCAGAGCACAGCACATTATTTATTGAGGGGTGAGTACTACAATCATCATCATTATAGGAAATCGTAGATCAGCTATCGGTGTGTATCAGAAGTGATGCAGGATCAGAATGATAAACATTATCAATGCAGAGCTGAGGAACATCCCAGCCGAACACAAATGTGCCAGTATGCCACCTTACCCAGTCTTTATGACCACGAGAGTGTCCTTTAATTAATTAGTTATTAACTTTCTGATTATGGATTCAAACAGTGTGAAAATTTATGACATAACTGATATATCACAAGTTACTACCCGATCAAAATTGTGAAAGTCAGTATTGTTAATTGGCAATTAAATAACAAAACAGCAACTCTAATATAACAGGATGCTTGCCTAACAGAGGACCGTCGTACGTGGGCGCTGAGTATTTTTCCGGGTTCCGAAATAATTACTATAACCGCTTCAACCATTATTTTGAACCATATGACACAGTTTCTTTGCGGCGATGGGATACTAAATGCTCGCATTTTCTTTGGGCGTTTCCCCCTTTGTAGGCCAGCAACCTAACATGGCGCAACTAGTTTTAATGGTTCCTCAGAATACGTTGGCTACAAGTTCCATATTTTGCCGGCAAATATTGTGGTTCACTGCAGTGGCGGTTGGGGGGGGGGGAGGACGAACCACCCTGAGCCTCTCGTCTTGGGGCCTCCAAATACCTCGGAAGCACGTATTTTTTTTTTTTTTTCTTTTCTTCTTATTTTTATTTATTTATTTATTATTTTATCTTTTGGAGCGTCCTTGGCGTTTCTTTTGGGGGCCTCCAAATCTCTTGAGCTATTTTTTAGACTGTCCAATGCCTCTCGTGCTAGGGGGTCTCCAAATCTCAAAAGACTTTATAGTAATGCATGCAATTCCAGGTGGACGGGGAGCCTCATTTTGTTTTGCCGCCGCCCCGGGCCTCCAACAATAGTAGTCCACTGGTTCAATGTATGAGGTAACAAAACCAACAAGAGAAGCCTTCCCACCCTCAGTTGCTTTCTAGACTTAAATGTATTGGTTGGCAGAATTATTAATTATTTGTACCTTGACGAGTAGTGAAAATTGCAACAGCTACATCAATACAGGCGTGATTATCGTCTAGTGTGCCTGAGACAGGGGTGTGTAATGTTTTTGGCTTATCTTGTTTATTAAAATCAGAGGATACAGATTTTTTTTTCAAGTAGCTGAGGTAAATCATGGATAGAATTAATAGATTACTAGTTGGTGTCACATTGTTGTGCTAAGAGTGTATATCTGGAAAATTTGTCACTGTGATCAGAACAGCGTGTAACACAGCTATCATTATTTTTAAGTTGTCTGACATTATCAACTGAATTATGTTTACCATTTTCTGTAGTAAGCACAGTAAATACTACATTATCTGATGAGAAGCAACATCAACTGAAGTATTATTACTGACTGCTGTGGTAAACACATTGTTCAAGATCCTGCGGCACCATCTAAGTGGGAAATATTTTCTGTTGAAATATGGTTACTGTCTAATCTATTACTATTACCCATTCAAAAATTTAATATCTGTGGATGCGGAGAACGAACTTGCGGATAAAGTGCCGCGGATGCGGTTGCGGATATGGGCCTTGCGGATGTGGTGCGGATGCGGATAACAATTTTCTTCTCCACTCAGACCTCTAACTATAGTAAACTAGAACAAGTAGTTTGAACTAACAAACTACAATGTATCAACACTGTAAACTAATGTAGCTTATTAAGATCCTTTGTAATAGATGCATAATAAATAAAAATAAGTTTTCTATAATATAAAACAGTATTAGGCATGGCCCTGTTTGGAGGTGGTATGCTGTTGCCTTCTCCGACCTTCTAACTAACTTACCCAGCCAGTTATAGTGGAATCTACATTTTAACGTGGATACCGAACCAAAGTGCAATTCGATATTTTTCACATCAGCAATATTGTTGGAGGGAAAAGAAGTGGAAAGTGACGATAAAAACACCAAAAACCTAGAGGGGATCGAACCCATGATCTTCACATTCACAGTCTAGCGTTCTACCACTGAGCTACCGAGCTATTTACTGTGAGATCTGATATTTTCCCGGCTTATTTCTAATTTAAAGAGTTCCCGGGTGTTGGGCCGGATCATGTCGTAATTTCTCCACGCTATTTCGGCAAACCGACACGTTGCCATCTTCAGGTGGTCCCTGACGAATGCCGTGTCCTTCCTGTCAGTGTTGTATATATAGGTGTTAACCCCTCCACTTCTCCCCTACGGGGTAACGCACGACATTCGTCAGGGACCACCTTAAGATGGCAACGTGTCGGTTTGCCGAAATATCGAGAAGAAATTACGACATGACCCGGCCGAACACCCGAGAACGCTATAAATGAGCCACTTACTGTTTTACAAAGAGAAGAAAAAAAGGGCTTCTGGAGTAGAAGGACTCTTGAAAGTTAACTGCAAAGGCTAACAGAAAACATCAGTGCGTTGACGATATTACTCGTTCTTCAACTTTAGCCTAGTCAGCGCAAACGAAAACCCGTTTAGGAGGATAATCCCGTTATCTTAATGCTGAAGAAAACCCCAAATCTTCTTGCAACCACCGAGGTGACTACATTATTGCAAACAGGACTAGCACAAAAGGCCGCCCAGGAAATGGCAAGCTGCAGTTGAAACGAGAGGAATTTCTGCTAGCCAAGTAAGATAACTGGACAAGGCGCCGAGACGTACCCGTCACTGGACCAACGGGGCCGCCGGCGGTCCGGATCGTTATCGCCATTGTCCGTCCACTAGAGCCAGCGCATCCTGAGCCGACGCTGCTCAGGCCCTGCTGGAGTGCCTAATGAGATTAGCGTCGCAGCCTGCCGATGGAGGAGGCGGTCGCGAGAGCCGCGCCCATTGTCCTTTCATTTTAATCAAGTGGTTTACGGCCGATTATTGCAGGCCTCGATCGTTTGAGCAAATAGCTCGCCCGGTCGAGCCGTCGCTCCCCAGCCGCCCAAGGCGACACTTGGGAGCCTCGTTAACAGAGGGGTGGTCGGTCGGGAGGGGTGGAGGGTGGGGGGAGGGTGCCTGGGAAGGGAGGGGGCGACAGGAGGCAACGCGCCACGCTCGCAGCTCTCTTTTGTAAGTGGCCGGTCGGTGCGCATCATTATCCTCCAATTTTGCAGCAAGGGGGAGCTGGGTTATTTCCACCGGTAAAGCCAGGTTCGGAAAAATAAAGCGCACGAGAAGGCCAGAGGGGAGGGAGCGGGCGAGGGAGGGGGGAGGGGGGCGAATCGGAATGGCAGGGTAGCGGGGGCCGGCTCCGAGACCTGAAAACGGGCGAGGATTTTATTTTCCATGTCCAGCGCCCACGTCGCTATATACACGCGTGATATCCCAACAGGGAAAACGAGAGGAGGGGAGAGGGAGAGAGAAGTAGGGGGAGGGAGGGCGTGTACACACACGGGCGAGTGCGCGCTCACACACACACGCGCGCAGCTTTGGTTTGTGAGTGAGCATTCAAGAGACCGGACGAGCAGACAATGGGCAGCGCGCGTATTAGCAGCCGCCGATAATAAAACACAGAAATGGCTTTCCAGCCAGCGGTCATTTCGCCCGGCGGTCCCAAAAACTTATTGTCCGGGTTTCATGCCGCTTTTTTAGGTAATGTATGTATTTATACAACTGTGGGTATGGGGGGGGAGGTGGTGGCAGATGTTTTGAAGGGTCGCGGCGGGGGTGGCGGGATTTGGTATCGGTTGCCAGGGAACGGGTGGGACCGGCAAAGGCGGTCGAGTGGCCGCTGCCGCTGCCGCCGACAATGGTGCTACTTGTTTACGAGGGCCGCGCTCAATGCCTGGCCCCGCTGCCTTTGGCGATTGATCGGCCGCGCGGAGGAAGACTGCGTGCCGCCTCGCCACCACCGCCAAAGGAAGCCACACTCCTGGGTGCCATTGTTGTGCTTACGCGGCGTGGCGGCCTCTGCCTTTGACAACACACGGCTCTCACGTACGCGGCGAGGATTCCGGTGGAGCCCTTGTATGAACTTCTGCGCTAACGCCGACACATCATTCCCACCCAAACCACTTGTGCGCGAGAGTAGCGTCGCAATGGACCGCGAAGCAGGTTGGGAGTTGAAGGAAAAGTGTAGTTTCGAGCGTTTCACTCGTCTGTCGTGAAGGTTAGCGAATGCGGCATGAAATACCCTGCACCAAGGATGGCGGAACACTGGCACGCGACCGAATGATTTGGGCATGGCACCAATGCAGTTTATTACCAGTGCTCTTCAACTTGTATATTGAGGAGGGAATTAAGAAATGTAAAGAGTCTTTGGGAGGAATTAAGATTGTTCTAAATTCCTCTCATAGACTCTTTACATTATTTAATACCTTCCTCAATACACAAGATGAAGAGCACTGGTGATAAACTGCATCGGTGCCATACCCAAATTATTCGGTCGCGTGCCAGTGTTCCGCCATCCTTGGTGTAGGGTATTTCATTCCGCAATCGCTGACCTTCACGACTGACGAGTGAAACGATGACTTAGCCGTCATTGAAGAGAGCGAAGAAGATCTGCAAAATGCATTATCAAGAAGAATGAGATCATGCCAGATAAATTTAACATGAAAATCAACACCAAAAAGTCAGAGATCAAGGTATGGGAAAGGCGAAACATAGACTGCGTTTCATTGGTAGAACCCTTAAAAGATGCAACAAAACTACTAAAGAAACGGCATACACTACGCTTGTCTGTCTTTCTTGGAGTATTGATGCCCAGTGTGGGATCTTTATCAGGTGGGTTTGCGGAGGACATCGAAAGAGTCCAAAGAAGGGCAGCTCGTTTTGTATTCTCAGGATACAGGGGAGACAGCGTTACGGAAATGATACAGGATCTGGGATGGGAATCATTACAACAACGGCGCTTATCGCTGCGGCGTGGGCTACTTGCGATACTCCAATCGCCAACATTCTCCTCCGAATGCGAAAATATATTGTTGACCACCACTTGCATAGGTAGAAATGATCATCAAAATGAAATATGAAAAATCAAAGCTAAAACGGACAGATTCAGGTGTTCTTTTTTCCCGCGTGCTATTCGAGAATGGAATGGGAGATAAATAGTATAAAGGTGGTTCGATGAATCCTCTGTCAGGCACTTAAATGTGATTTGCAGAGTATCCCATGTTGATGTAGATGTAGATGTATGCAGCCACGAGAAAATTACAGGTGACATTTAGATTAATGATGTACCATTGAAACAAGTTAATGTATTAACCTACTTAGGAAGTAAAATCACACCAGACGACAAAAGTTCAGCAGACATAAAAAGCAGAATTGCACAAGCTAAAACAGCCTTCAACTATAAACGGATGCTTCTTACATCAAGAAATACACAAGAAGAGACGAAAAAAGCATTTATAAAATGCCGTGTGTGAAGTGTGGCATTGTATGGCTCCGAGACCTGGACACTCGGCATTTGCGACAAGAGGAGAGTACAAGCATTTGAATTGTGTTGTTGGACGATACACAAAATCCCCTGGACGGCAAAGATGACAATCGAAGTTCTTAGAAGAATCGGCGAAAATAAGGGCACTTTCGAAAACGATAATGAAGAGAAGAAACGAGTTAATAGGTCATTTTTATAGGCACTATGAGTTTATAGTCAATGTTATGGAAGGAATGGTAGAAGGAAAAAGGCGACGCGGCAGAGTGGCCTAACGCACTGAAGCTCTATTCTCCGATGCGCGAGGCAATTCCCCGTCGGGGGTTCGAATCTTCCCTCGGGCATGGATGTTTGTGCTGTCTTTAGTATAACTTAATTTATAAGTAGTTTGTAAGTTTAGGGACTTTAGGGACTGATGACCCCGTAGTTAAGTCCCGTAAGCTTTAGAAACATTTGAATACTGAGAAGCAAAAAAAGGCAGTGGAAGGCCCAGATTGCAGTACTGAAACAGATTCAAAGAAATATAGGAGTGGAATCATATCAAAAAATGAAGAGACTATCCGAGAACAGAGAAGTTGGAGGAGTAGAATTGCTGCCAACCAATATTCGGATTGAGAACGAGAGACAGGCACCAGTTCTATGAATTTACCTACCCAATTGAAACACTGACTTGTTCATCTACATTTGAAGACGCAGTACCAAATTTCATCGTCAACAGGATATTAGTGCCACTCCTACGAAGCTATTTTAAATACATTTTAAGCCTAAACAAAAATTTGAATCATTTAAAAAGAAGAAACTGGAAAAAATGTAATTAATGTAAGTGTAAACACTGATAAAGTAGTTCAATGCAACTGAATGTAATAATGGGCTGATATTTACAAATTGTGAAGTACGTAAACGGAATCAACAACCAAAAAGGATAGATCGTGTATTAAACCGTTTTCCTAAGAAGGCTTCTGAGTGCATCCGTTTTTACCAGTTGAATCTGATACAATTATCACTATATACTTCATTTGTTTCGAAAAAGCTTACCATGGCATTATTAACAATTTACGCTAAGCTCAAATGAATAACACTTAGCATGTCTGATGATAACTTATGTTAATTCGAAAAATGAAAATTGCCTGAAATTTTTACATGCAGTGTTGTTCTGATGCACTACAAGAATGTCATCCTTACTAAAAACCCATTGATTGGTGCTGCTCTTATCTATCCTGTGTAAGTACTTTTAGAAATGAAAGCTATTGGCCTTATTAGGACCATGGCCGTATTTGGATCACCTACTTCATGAGTATCACGAGTTGAACAGCGAGCGACTTACATGGTAATATTGGTAAAGAATAAAGGTATTTGCGTTTCGAACATTTCTGGCGAGTGTCAACTTTCAGGAGTCATAAAAACCAAACCTTAGTTAGATGGAATTTCCTTTGCACGGTTTAAAGATACAACCTTTTTAATGGACTTGGAAAACATTGTCATCGAATTGGTGTATGATTCAGAAATGAAAAAAACAGCCACTTTTTTGTGTTTTTTCTTCTTGTTCTATGATCCTTAGATTATTAAATTTCCCTTTAGCTGATGATGAAATTCTAAAAGAAACGGGTCTACTGAAACAAACAGCTAAAGATAATGATTACAACCAAGGGACATCGATGTTTTATTTAGTAAACTAAAACAGAAGTCTTCACAACCTTCAACTGAAGCTGATACGAAATTTTTCAAAATGACTCACATGGGTAACTTATGTAACAAAATTAACAGATTATTCAATAATAATGATGTTACTTTGGCATTCACTGTAAACAGTCACCTTTAGAATACGCTTAAACATTTTGTTGGTAATAACGAAGGCAAATTTCTTAACTCTGGTGTCTATAAGGCTCAATTCAATGACTAATAAATATCGGCCAAACACGTCGCAGTATCCTCATTCGCTTTAAAGAGCACACAACGGGCGTATCAGCTAGTAAATCTTTGTTTGGCCAACACCTACTGCAAAACAAACTTACTGAATGTCCTATTGAAGAGAATGTTAAAGTCTTATTAAATGCCCTTGAAGAAGTTGAAATATTTTCCCATCATAAACAACACCCAATGACATTATTAAATGACCGATTGGGCTTTATGGAGAAACATTTTTACGCTAATTTTTGACGACTTGCTGCAATCCACATCTGCTCTTGTGCTACCTTCCCTTTTACATTTTTGTTCTTTATGATTGTCTTGTCTTTCGTAAGAGTTCAAAATAGCAGAATACGTTACACAACACTTATATTTTAACACCTTGACAAATTTATTGTTTTCATTCGCAACGAATAAGGAATTTTAAATATTATTCTTACCTGCTACATATGGCATCGGCGAGTTTCAGGCTTCTTTCCCTTGTACGTGCAAGCACCGGTCATTGCTGCAATCGTAGCCTGCCTCAGTGGTAACCGACGTCCTCTCATGAACGTTACATGTCCGTAGTGTCGTCTGCTTCGCCACTGACCAACACCGCCTAGAAGACTGGTTTGCACTGACGGGATGTAACGATTATCTCCACACCGCCGTATCCACGGCAACCATTGGCGTCGCTATATTTTATCTTTGATTCAGACTCCATCTTCGATTTAAAATTTATCGTTGTCAACTGCCGATAGATGGCACATATTTCTTATACAGATAATTTACTTTTACTTTCTAATATTTTCAATTTATCTTTACTAATAACATGACATATACGTTTAATAGTTAAGAAAATGGTAATTTTGAAGATGTGATACATAGCATTGCGGGGGCGTCCGAACGATATTCATCGCTTTGACACATCGAAGCCGTTCATATTCAAATGATTTGTAGCGAAGAAGGAATATTAAGACTTTTACATTGATCTCTATTATTTTTAAGAATATATTATGATTTTAAAGGATGCGGTTAGGCAAGAAACTAAGAGTACAGCTTAAATTGTTTCGAATAAACATAATTATCACAGTGCCATCGGGATAATATCTTCATACTTATGTATTTTAGATAATAAATAATATGTGGTTATTTTCGTAAGCTAAAAGTTTACATACTGTCCCCGCGAAGTAGTGTGTTTTGTCAAGGACCTTTTAATGTTCTTTGTAAACTCGATCACATAGAATGAGAGGGAATAATTCTTCGTACTGACCGTGAAGTAAATAATTAACGCTGTTCCTGCTCTATGGTTGACAGATTCTTGTATGTACCCTTGTCCGGTTACTAAATTAATTATCCTCGCAAAGCGAACATTTTGTTGCCAACATAAGCACTTTACTCTGCCTAGACGGTAAGTAAAATTTAACCTCCTCGTATACTACAGATTATCGCAACAGAAAGTACCATCGATCACAGGTGTCAGACTAAAAATTCGCGCTCTATGGCGCTGACAAGCGAAAGATATGGAGTTTACGTACTTCTTTTAACGCGTTTGTTGTTCTTCGTCCTTGTCATCCTTGCACTAGACATTACACAGCACTTCTCTTCACACAGTAATCACTGTTGTGTTGGAAGGAACTGCTGCTTCACACACTAATCACTACAGTATTCGAATCAACCGCTGCTTCCCGTCCCGACGTTCGCTTGTTCGGTACTATCGCTTCGATACGAACCGCTTCGATATATATCGTTTGGACGCCTGCGCCGTGCTATGTATCACATCTTCAAAATTATCAACAAAAGGTTTTTTTATATCATTGTGGGTTATTCATATTTTTCCTTATCTTTTACTGTATGACGCACCTCATTGGTTTGCGATGTGCTCATGCTGCAGGCGATGGCAGGGTTTCGTTGTTCAGCTGTTGTCTTGCGTTTCAGATTATAGTGTTGAAATGACTGGTTACAAAGTAACGGAAATCCTCCTGAAACTATAACTAGATTGTGTTCTTAAATTGTCCAAAGGAAATGTTTCTCCTGATTACGGTTTGACTTCTGTGACACATTCCAAAGCAACGCTCTCCAAAGAAGCTCGAAAAGCCACTATTTCTCTCAAACAGCTGTCGCTTCCTCTAACATAATTTTCTAACACCAAATAAAAGGGACACTTCCTCGATTCCTGTTCGGTACAACACATCGATTTTCCAATTGCGACGTATCCAGAGTATGAGCTGAAAGTAAGGGTAAATCGTAATGCAATGTTTTTATAATTACACATGACTATTAAAAGGAGAGTACCTGAAATATAAACCTTTAAATTTACTTGAATCCAATAAAGACATAGTCACAGTAAATTATAGAAAGTTGACGTGACTAGATTCTGTGAAGCTCACTCACCATTATCAAATTTAGGAAGTATGAATTACAGAATCAAGTAAATTATATCAGAACTTTATACTAGCAGCCATCAGCTATATGTTATTTATCTTTATTAATCAACCATTTTCACTTGTTGCAAGCGTAAACACGAAGTAAATGTTTATAATGTTCAAATGTTTGTTAAGTTCATGCGACCTAACTAAGGGGTCATCAGTCCCTAAACTTGCAAACTACTTATACACTAACTTATACTGAGAACAGCACAAACATCCATGCCCCAGGGAGGATTAGAATCTCCGTCGGAGAACGGCCTTGCGCGTCGGAGTATAGCGCCTCAAGGCGTTCGGCCACTCCACCTTGGGAAATAGGAAGTAAAAGTAAAGTTCAGTAAGTCTCAAAATAATCGAAATACGCCTTACAATGTATAAACAACATACGGTAGGAGTTTATTAAGCTCAATACTACGAGACACTGTAAAACGTAAACAAATATTCTTTTCAACAAAAATTGTTTTGTTAAATGAAAATCGCATATTATTTCTTTTGCAATCGATATCACGAAAATTCGCAACAACAAAAAATGGCGTTGGTTGACTCGCAATACATAAACGACATTCCAGGAAACTGCGAAGCGCATTTGACGTTTGAAATAAATGAAGCGTGCAGCGCCGCGGTGGAGTAGCCGAGCGGACTAAAGCGCCTCGCTGCGGAGCGCGCGGTTGCTCGCCGTGGAGGTGCGAGTCCTTCCTGGGGCATGGGTGTATGTGTTTGTCCTTAGGTTAGTTTACCTCCGTTTAAGTAGTTTGTAAGCTACGGACTGATGACCACGCAGTTTGGTCCGATAGATTTACAAACATTTGAACATTTGAAGCGTGCAGCTAGAGCAAGTCAAAAGAATCAAGCACTGCCTGTTACCACGATGAGATTAACATACGTAATCGTAATTTCATTGTAATCAGGAGGTCCAACGTAATAGTAGCGTTTGCTGCCATAGTAACTGATTTATCATTTGGTTCCCCTATTCCGTTTTATTCAATTGGGCTATTGCCAACAGCAATTTACATTTCCCGGTAGACACCATCTTAAATTACGTCACAGGGGAAGGGGGAGCATCGGGATTTGTCTTAGTGTCATGGCAACTCCTAGTCTCCTGAAAAAAAAAAAAAAAAAAAAAAAAAAAAAAAAAAACAACTTTTTGGGCTATTTCCAACTGCATCCAAGTAAGATTAAAAACTCAAATTTTCTTGTAGACGCCAACTTAAATTACGTCTAATGGGGTGGTGGAGCAATGAGCATGGTCCTGGGTTTTCCTTGGTGGCCATTTTGTTCCGGAACCAGAAAAGTACCATCTTGGATCCCGTGCTCACTTTGGTCCATTACAGCTATTTATGTTGAGGAATATATGCGCTCATTATTACTTTCTTGTATTTGTTTGGTTATGAATGAGTCGGTTTGTCAGGCCATGCTGCAGGGCTCAGACAAAGTTAAGTGTGGTTAGTTTTAATAAATGGTGCTTCCTCTTGACATCTGGACGACACATTTTTTACACAGCAGATAGCTGTACAGTTTTGGAGCTAACGTGTAAACGAAACGACTACTCCACACAGGAGAGGGCAGTACGGTAAAAACACACCAGGGGCCCTGTACTCCTCTCGAGTAGTCAGCTGGGGAAAGTCGATCCTGGAAAAGGGGCTTTAGGTTACAAACATTTGATATTCAAAATTCTTTAATTTGTTGCCCATTACTTCATTTGGATATCTGCGTTTATTAACTGTTTTTGTAAACTTTGACAGTAAAGAAGAGTCTTGTTACTCATATTAAATCCTAGGTTTGCTGTCTTAGCAGGTTGGGCGATCTTGTGGTCTCTCTCCTATAGGGTTGGTTTCCCACTTGATCCATGCCCGAGGGGGGATTCGATCCCCCGACCGTAGTGGCCGTGCAGACCGTGACTGAAGCGCCTCAGTCCCCGCGGTCACCGCGGCCGGCAATTCGGTTTTCGTCTTCCGGAAGATGTGTTACATATAAACGTAGTGTATGTTTCCTTGAGTCCTTGCTAGTGTCCGAACAAGAGTATTTTCTACGTCTACCTCTGAAAACCTTAATATCAGACTTTTGTCAGACTGCTGTCGAGTAGTCTGTAGGAATCTCTCAATATACAAATCCCTGTCATTTCATCCCGTTCTCTAGTACGGAAATCACGAGAGAGATACATGGAGAGTCTTAGGAATCTAATCAGCAGTGCTTGTAGGCGTTTGATATGGCATTCAGGAGAGTTGCCTCACAGCACGATCGCTGGTCACATCAATGCTAGATTTTCCGCAATGATACACTGCCGAGAGAATGCCTCGAGGCTTATTAGAAAACAGAGCGCCTTCAGATGGCCAAACCCCTCACCTAACAGAAAAATACCGGAAGTTTACATGACTAGCTACGGTGGTACAAAGTCACCATTATCAAATTAATAAGTTGGACTTAAATCAGAAACTAAATTACGATAATTTAAGTAACGTTCACTTCGTTATTGGGTGATGTATTTCTAATAGAATAAGTTTCGTTATATACTACATCCTGCAAACCCGAGAACCATGGCATGTTGATTTAAAAATATCCTTATCGTCCAAGTATCACTCCTCTATAATGCTATACCCCAGTCAAATGTCTAAATTTACTCACTTCGAAAAATCCAGAGGCTAAAATAATTGAAGTACAGTAACAAGCGAGGACTCAAATGAAAGGTCTCATCGAGACGCTGAGTTTTGTCTAACCATATTATCTGCAACATCTATATTGCGGATAATAATCCAATTTTAAGGAGGAACAATGGTGATTTGTTAAAACAATTAATACGAACAGCGAGGCAATGATACGTTGCAGATGTCCTAGACACACATTATGCCCTGTTTAGAATATTTTATTTTTATTTATTTTAATATTTTGCCTTTGTGTAAAGAATATTATTTTGTTTATCGACTGTAATTTGTTAAAATTTATGAGCACAGTAATTGTGAACAATGCATCGAAAAGAGGACTGGAAAATCTACTTGAAAAACATTTTACCTAAGTGATTACTCAACTATTCATTATGCGACGGCCGAAAGACTTACTTATCGGTCATTCTAAATATGTTCATTTGTTGAAAATTAAGATTTTCTGGGGTATTATTATTGTTAGAAATTAAACTAAGGTATGTATTTGCATTAGAATCTTCGATCGTGTCTAAAGATTCCGTCATATCAACATTTCAGTCATTATTTAAAAAGTTTTATACACTACTGGGAGAGCCACTGAACCTCATTAGGGGAGCGTAATACTGGAATGACGTCGCATATCGTAAACAAGTGGGTGCCAGGAGCGGCCCAAGATCAGTCTACAGCAGTTGAGTCTTGATGGCAGACGTGTGTTGCGAGTGCAATGGAATCGAGTGAGACGATAGGTGATGAACATAGCCGCGGAATCCACCACATTGACTCTGAATTATTTTGAAACGTGTGTGGACTTTGATTTTGAACAGTAGTCGGCACTCAGAAATTATTCATCGCTTTCTAAATTGGGTTTTTGGATAGTACAATGAACTTTAATAGCAATCATTTTAGGAACATTATCCAAATGATTACATATTGCCGCGGTGGAGGGGCCGAGCACATGAGGCGCTAAGCTACGATGCGCGAGGTCGTTCTCCGTCAGGGGTTCGAATCCCCCCTTGGGCATGGATGTTTGTGCCTTCTTTAGTATAAGCTGGTTCATAAGTAGTTTGTAAGTTTAGGGACTGATGACCACGCAGTTAAGTGCCATAAGCTTAACAAACACTTAAACATTTGATTTGGTTAAATATTGATATAGCTATTTTGTTAGCAATATTGCGGGCTCGCGCTAATCATATCATACGGTGCCCAACGAATTTAGTGGTTGTCGCCAGACATAATCATGCAATTGACAATAAACAATTTTCGTTACCTACTGTACTTCAGAGGTATTTGGCATGAAACGTTTAGGTGGATAGGCCTACACTATACAGAGATGGATAAAATATGAAAACAAGAAAAATACAGTAAATAGCCATGTACAGTGATTTAGTTGACGTACTGCGATGTAATAAATGCCATGCGTTTTCTGTCTTTTTTTTTCATTCTATTGATTACATAAATAATATGAGTGACCACGGTGCCTTGCTGCGGAGGGCGTGGTTGCTTGCTGACCGTCGGAGGTTCGAGTCCTCCCTCAGTCATGTATGTGTGTGTGTGTGTGTGTGTGTGTGTGTGTGTGTGTCTGTGAGAGAGAGAGAGAGAGAGAGAGAGAGAGAGAGAGAGAGAGAGAGAGAAAGAGAGAGAGAGTTGTCCTTAGATTACTGTCAGTAGTTTGTAAACTTAGTTGAGTCCCATTTCAACATTTTAACATTTTTTGTAATATGAAGTGGCTATTAAAAAAATAACGGATTTGCATTGAAAATAATATTTATTTACGTCTAAGATTGGCTGTTAGCACTTACTTTCAGAAGTCTCTGATGCCTCTGAAAGTCGTCTTTAGTATCTATTTTTTCCGAGAAATATTTGTGGTGAATATTTTAAGCGCGGTGGGAATTGAGATATGTGCAGTTAACTGGAGTGACACTCTTCAGCTATTAGTGCACTTTAGACATTATAAATCGATGGAAGATGTTTAAAATAACTATATGCAGTTCGATGCTCTTCATTGCCTTCTTTGTATAAAATAGACAACGCAGTATTTAACACAAGGCACTGACCGTTTGTTCCTTTTGCTAACCTATCGCCTTCTGGTGCGCAGGGGTCTATCCAGGAAATAACTACAGGCAGAAGATCATGTCTGCTAATGCACTAAACCTTTTGCCTCCTGGTCATCACGAGGGTTTCCGTGGGGGATGGTGGTTGAGTAAGGCACTGCGGAGAATGGCGTTTTTAAAAAGGTTCCGGGCTCTCGATAGCTGATTGCGGATTTAATGAGGACCGGCCGAGGACCCGGCAATTGCATTCTCCCGACAATCTTTCGGTGCGTCCCGTTCGCCCTCTCACGCCAGAACATAGGGTTCGTTTCCATCACTTTTCCCTGTGACAGGAAGCTAAGACTAGCGCATTTTTCCAGTGAATCTGAAAGCTACGTTTATGATGTCATTTGATAATGCGTTACATTAGGAATAATGTCTATAGTGTGCGTTGTGTGCGCAGTCACTGATCGTAAGAAAGTTATGAACAGTAGGCCTATAGAATTTTCTCTTATTAATTATTAGTAAAACAATATCTTGTCTGCTAGGTACAAACTGAATCAGGTAGCACTGTTCTTTAAGAGATTGTCAACGTGAAATTTACTGTTACATTACTTCTTTCCTTTTCCCCAGATATTATCTTCTGCATGTGCCCTACGTTTTTCGTTAATAAATCTTACCAATATGGCTACATTTATAAAAATCCACAACCACAAATTTTCAAGACTATCTGAGCGTTGTTAGGACTCTGTACGGGGATCGGAGTAATTTTATACTTTTAGTCCGATTTCAAAATATGTTACTTTACAAAATGTCATTTGATACAATTTTTCGGTGTCGAGATATGAGAGGCTACGTCGAAGACAAGTGATATCCCACAATACGTGGCAACTCTTGTTCGAAGCAGGAATGGTCAACGCTCTCGATGTAATGGCAGTTGCGAACAGGAACTACGGGTGTGTTGTGTCCAACGTATGGATGTCGCCCTCGGTGTCTAAGTCGCCGAAACGAGTGAAGTGTTTACATCTTCTGTCAGGGATAGCTGCAGAGTATCCTTGAGGTTTTCAGAGGTAGACGTAGAAAACACTCTTGTTCGGATACCACCAAGGACTTAAGGATACATGGACTACGTTTACAAGCAACACATCTTCCGGAAGACGAAAACCGAATTTCGTAAACCGTTTTTCGCTGTCGTGTGTACATGTTACAGTCTGCATCGGATTTCGTAGCCCACTAAATATGGCGGGCTGAAAAGCAGCTGATTCAGTTCCTGATTTAGTCAGCACAAAGTCTCTTTACTTAAGATACACAGATTCATGCTGCCTCCAATATTTATACTTTTATTTCGCGGTAGAAAAAGTCACTTCGTCCATATGTACCACAACTTCGTAACAACAAAACAAGCCACAACGCTTCGAAAACAGCTGCGTTTTACAGGGGCACGAAAATCGATTGTGGAACTGGAAAAGCGCGTTACAGAAGGGATTTCCAGAATCGATTTTACAGTGTTTACATGACCAACCAAAAGCGGATTTGGGAAATCGGTTTACGAAATCCAGTTTTGGGAGCCCATGTTAACGGGTTGCCAGGCAAAACGCACAGTCTAGTTCATAGACTAAATATAACATAGACTACGCATGTCTCTATCTCTGACGTTTTGTGGTTTGAAACCAACATCTAAAACTGCCCCGAGTCACTTGAGTAACTTTTCGTCATTTCGATCCAGTTTCTCTTACTTACATCTAAAATCAATCTTTGATTTTAACAATGAAACTTCATCTCGCATTTCTATTATACAAGTAGTAACAAAATTAACGTAATTCTTGAATATGAATGCGATGATTGTCGTTTTGACGTGTGCCCACGTCAATAGTATATTCGGTTCTTTTCACAAACAAAACGTTTGTGAGGAGGCATCGTCAGTCGTGTCGGGATAGCACAGTCGGTAGTGCGCTTGCCCGCGAAAGGCAAAGGTCCCAGGTTCGAGTCCTGGTTCCGTCACACAATTTTAATCTGCCAGGAAGTTTCATATCAGCGCACACTCCGCTGCAGAGTGAAAGTTTCATTCTGGAAACATCCCTTAGGCTGTGGCTAAGCCATGTCTCCACCATATCCTTTCTTCCAGGAGTGCTAGTCTTGCATGGTTCGCAGGAGATCCTCTGTGAAGTTTGGAAAGTAGGAGGCGAGGTACAGGCGAAAGTAAAGTTGTGAGGCGGCATCGTGAGTCGTGTCGGGATAGCACAGTCGGTAGTGCGCTTGCCCGCGAAAGGCAAAGGTCCCAGGTACGAGTCCCGGTTCCGGCACATAATTTTAATCTGCCAGGAAGTTTCATATCAGCGCACACTCCGCTTCAGAGTGAAAGTTTCATTCTGAAAAGGTTTACAGATCCTCAGTGTTTGTGTTAGACTATAAATATTTAACTTCCTTCAGTTTATCTATGTGATTATTGATGGGAAGATTATTTCAGCTATATTTCTAAACGTGTAATGGGAATACGATCAGGTGTTTTATTGTCACAGTCTATTCTTGACTAGCTATAAATGAGAAAACAATTGCCAGCTTCGCATTGCAGGAAATGACGAAAACAGCTCCCTGCTCCCAGTCACGTGACGTAGATGTTGGATTCAGTATAATGAAGTCATGTGTAGTCTATGATTCGTGTAGTCTGTATATTGTTGTTTGAATCAATCCAGCCCCGCGGGAATGGCCGCGCTGTCTGGAGCGCTAGCGTCGGAGGTTCGAGTCCCCCCTCGGCCATGGGGGTGCATTTGGTCCTTAGCAGAAGTTACTGTAAGTAGTTTGTAAGTCTAGGAACCGATAATCGCAGTAGTTCGGTCCCGTGAGTTTACAAACATTTGATTTGGAACAGATTCTTTCAGTTTAGAGCATGGAGGGACTCAGAGAATAACGTTGTTTGTTACCATGCCGTATTGGAAAAATTAACGTCGTGTAACGTGTCTATAGGTTTATCTAAGATGCGAATGTGACATGCTCATTCTGCTTGTTGTAGTTCCAAGTAAAGAAAAAGGAAATTAGGGTGTAACATCTCGTTGACAACATGTGCATTGGAACTGACGCTCATATAGTTTTAATCATGGATGGGTAAAGAAAGGAACCGTGATCTTTTAAAGGAACGTCATGGTTCCGTTCACTTGTCTGATGTACTCATTTATTATTATTATTATTATTATTATTATTATTATTATTATTATTGAAGTAGTCAAATTTTATCCTACAAGTAATATATTCCCTATTGCAATTATGAAACATCTGCTGTACAATTTTTGTGACATATGAAAATTTGTGCAGTACGTTACTTAGAATGAGGATCAAGTGAGCGGTCACGTTAACCTTTTCGCTACCAGTGAACGCCTTAATATACGTACATGAAGACGCTTATTACTAATACAGTCAAGAACGACAGACACATTTAAGATGCTTGTTGTTGACGATGAATTCGATTCAAAGGGGCAATTAAAAATTTGTTCCTAGACTGAGGATCGAAACAGTGTCTATTCTTCTTCTTGCGGCTAACCACGTGTTTTATCTATTGTTTTATCTGTTGACAGATTTTCAGATATTTTAAAACGCAGTAAAACGAAATTGCAGGTAGTATAATTGTGTTCTCAAGATAACCACAAGAATATTGAAATTAATCCTTGTACTTTCATGTCATTTATTAAGGAACTAAGAAGCGATCGCAAAGTTCGTAACTTTCAACAAGTTCACAGAAAGTTGCTACTATAGAACCTGCTAAAGTATACGTTATGTGAATATGTTTGTATCTCTACTGTCCCGTTTGTGCGTACATCCTGTGGTGTTAATATTTTTTAAGTGAGTATATCTCTGCACTTAGTCCTTTGAGTTTTGCTCAAAATTATTTAACGGCTTGTTGTTTGAGAATCTAAAAAGAAATCACCGTTGAATCTAAGCTTTTCGTATCACTAAAGCCACAAACCTTTTTCAGTACTAAGTATACTTAATTAATGTGCATGTGGCGATTGTACATTGTGCTGCAGATGGTGACTGTACTTTTCCGGCATTGCAGTTAGGGTTGCCAAATTGAAAAACAGGTATCGTGAGAAATTGTCAAAATGTCGGATTTTGGACTTATTGTCGGGAGAAGTATATATTACAAGCGATAAAATTGTCTTCTATTGTAAAATCAAGTCTACGAAAAATCTTCACATTTTAACTTGCACGTAATTTGCACTTTGTGTCTTGTATTTTGTGTTGGATTTTATTGAGTCCAACCATTTGGATAATTTGGTGATATTGATCAATGTTTTAAAATTTTCACAGTTTCCATCAAATTTAGTCTATTTATTAATTCTGCCTATTCTTAATCAAGGGCCATACGATATCTTTATTTCGTATACAAATCGTTCAACAGGCCAAACACCTTTCGCAATAAGCATTGGTCTCAGGAACTAACAATACAAATGATATAATCTTTACGTTTTGTAGTTAATTTTGTTCTAATTTTTAAAGAAATATGCCCAGATATTTTGACATTTGACAAATCTTTTGGAAAATGTTCAAATACATATTTAAAACAACAGTAATCGGTATACAAGGCATTGTTGTCCATATTATTTGAAATATTAAGCACTTCAGGCAGTGTGGAAATCTCTTCCCATATAAACACATTTCATCCATTTAGAAACAACAATGAAACTTTCATTGATAGTTTTCAAAAAATGGCAGCGATCTAGTAACTATGGGAATGCCCCATTTAAAAACTGTTCAGCTTTGACGCAAAAATAGATTTCTCTCTCTCGGAAACGTTTCTTAATATGATTCGTCGACACCCATCAGTCCTATCAAAATGGGTCAGGCTTTTGGATACAAATTCCTATATCTGGCTACTGGCATTCATCTTCCCCTTTCAACAAGAAATTCTGGCTACAGCAGACCAACAATACAGTAAACGATGTAAAGCTAGTAAAAGAGATAATATTCAAATGTTTGTAAAGCTTAAGGGACTTAAATGCTTACAAACTACTTATGAACTACCTTATACTAAAGATGACACAAACACCCATGCGCAAGGGGGGATTCGAGCCCCCGACGGGAAACGACTTCGCGCATCGCAGCATAGTGCCTCAATGCGCTCGGCCGCACAGTCGGACGGAATCCCGAAAACGTGGCCAGAACTCCAAGAAGGCGTTTAATTCACACAAACCTCATCACACGGGGGTTTTTGAGGTCGCTGATTACGAATCTGACGGTAAAAATTGTCTAAAGAAAATGACGGAGCTAATATAGCAACGTGACCCATGAAAATCCATAATAATTTATTAATAATAGCGTATATATAGTATCTGGACACTAATAATTAATACACTGCCAACGTGATTTATTTTTTATAACAAAATAACAGAATATTTGTCGAAAATATGTCGGAAAAAAATTCTTCGATACCACACACACTGAAGATTGGTTCATTATATTATTGAATTACAAAGTGGGTGACGGAACACAAATAATAAATGTTATAGTATCATCAACGATAGAAGTGATAAATATAGCTAATAAAGTCACAATTTCACTTAAGCACATACGCAACAGAAATAACAAACGTTTCAAATTAATAAACGTCTGTCATTGACATCTATTTACTCTGGCTTTAATGAAGAAGAAAAATAACGCCCACAACTCTGAAAAGTGTACACACAGACAACATTTTTCGTTTTTTGTTTTGTTTGGAACTGTGCGCATATAAATATATGTAATTATTCTTAAGTTTTACTCTCTTTCGGTAAACATTTAATACGAAGATTACAAGCAAATCATGTGTTCAGAGAGTTTACTTCCATGTATAAAGTATACGAGGAATGACTTTAAATAAATAATATGGAAAACAGCAGTAACTGTTCTCTTTTTATCACCTGTATGCGACTTAATGTAATGAAAAATGGAAATTCTGGAAATTTAAAGATTCAAGAAGAATATTTTCGAAATGTGTAGTAGTGGTGGGGATTTCTGTAATCTCCCTCTTCACCTAGAGAAATTCAGTACTTACACTGCCAAGTACAGCTGCAGTTAATTTGCATACAGTGCTTTTTGGATAATTTCTGAGCTTTACATGTGTAATGCAGTATCTGTACGGAAGCTAGTATGCGAAGGTTGTTATTCTCCTCGTTAACAGAACTTGTATTCCAGAAATTCTGCTTGAATTGTTACGTTTCTGAAATGTACGGATAGAGGTAAAGGAGGATTAGACGTTAGCGTGAAGATGGCGGTAGCGTCGTTAGAGAGGGTGAAGTACCTCACACACAGTTGTTGCAGGGAATTAACTCAGGAAACATGGTCAGAGTATTAGCTCTTCTCGATCGTTAGTCTCCGTGTCGATGCAACTGGACCAGCGAAATGTTTGTAATAGGTTTAATACTTCCACAGAATACTGCCATTTGTTGGGAAATTAATTCAGTTGTTATAGAACTTAAAAATTGGTAGATATTACTTTTAAAATTACTTATTCATTTAGTCAGTTTAATATAACATTGAAGTCTGAGTGTCAGAATTGTCTATCACTGCTTTAGCAGAGCGATAACGTTTAGAAATATTACGAGTTTCGATGTTTATTTAAGAAATCCAGCGCCTTTGGACTGTACAGTACAACGGAAAATGCCGTCAGCTGATTAGCAGTTACAGGGTAGCTGCCTATTCAGGCATGGAAAATACGAAGGATTAAAGTCACCTTGTCAGACATTGACAAGCAGCTTCATAATTAGTTATGGAAGATTACTGAAACGCCATCCCTTTCTGTATCATCTAGTCAGGAGCTATCAAGCAGATGCATATTTAGACTGGGGAAGTACTAAAATTGCATTTCCTGTTGTATAAAGTGGCTACAAGTGTATCTGTATCTGTATTTGTAGCTGCGAATGTGTGAATGAGCTGATCATAATCAGTACATTTAGCTATGGAAGACTCCTGCGGACGCCGTCCATTTGTATCAGCTGGGCTGAAGTACCCGATAAACAGCATATATAGGTACAGGTCTAATGAGTACGATCATCGTGTACATCAGCTGGTCAGAAGCCAAACATCATATATCAGTACCGCTGGGTAATTGGTCATCTGGTCAGTATCTCACCGTAGTTGGATATATCGTTCGTGTAGAAATGTTTTGACCCTAGAAAAACCTTTTTCATCTTTTATGAGGCATTTTAAACGCAGCTGTTCCGAAAAACTGGAGTTATATCGATTGATCAGCCATCTACAAGACAATGTGTAGAGTCACTTTGTCACCCAAGACAACATTGTCGTTTCTCTCCCCATCAGAACTTCGATTCTTAGTTTTGCTGTTGAAGCAATGACAATAATCCACTAATCATCTTTTGATGTTGCTGTTCTTCTTTCTTCCGCGCTTGCTTGGATAAATGGTGAGGATTTTACGCCGTATGCAAGACACCTGATTTTAATTATTTTTCCCAAACATGTTTCATCACATTTTGTTCTATCATAAGTGGTGTGGTTTATTTTCGTTCTCAAAAATTATAGTTAATGTACAATAGTCTTTTCAGGTACTTCTAAAATGTTTTTGTAGGTTCATTCGTTTTTAATTTTGCTTAGGTTATCAGACGATATAACTATTTCAGTTTAGTGAAAATAGGCCTAGATATACGAGTATCAATTTATCAATTTTTATTTATTTATTTATTTTACATTAGGCTGCGTGAAACTCATTAAGTAGCCTACTTATTTGTCCTTTTGTTCTTTTGGTAATACTATTTACAAACTTGTTATCTGCAAACATAACAAACAGTTTAAAGTTTTTTACTTTCTAATTTTCGGTTCGAGAAAAACGCGTCATTTCTGTTTGGTACTTACGATTCTTTTCCTTCTCTTTAAAATCTGGTTGTTGCTGTTAATTTTTGTAATGTGGATATCACTTGTTTTACACGTTTTGTTCGTGGTATGCATTACGCCAGTGCCGTAGTATGAATACAGCTGAAAGCTGTTCATTTGTTCTCTGGGTGTTTTGTTTTGAAGAGTTGCGCGCGAAATGCGAGTGTTTACTGCTAGTGTCGAATTATATTCTTCTGTTGATGGGGAATGTTGGGGTGAACCAGGATTGTGGATACGTTTTCTTCTTGTTTATATTTCGTATATGTATATATATCTGCCTGTGTGTGGGTTTTGTGTGTGTGTTGTGTTTTTCTGTGTGTGTGTATGTTGCGAAAATGTTAGGTGTTTGTTGGTATTTGGGTTTTTCTTATGTTTCTGAGGTGGTCGTGGTATGTGTTAGTGGAGGATTTATGTGGACATTGTGTCTGACAGGGAAAAGAGAGTTAGGGATAGGAGTGAGTGATTACGATACTAATATGAAGATTATTTGTACATTTCCTCTGTTATAGTAAATAGTGTTTTGTTGCAGAGTGAAGTGTATTCATTGAGTACATTTTTTCCTTGTGCTATTACGTTTTGTATGTGATAGTTATCTTCTATTGTCAACTATTCTATAAGCTATTGCTTGTCTTAAGAACTTTTAGGTCTTTCTCTATGTTTGTAGGGTAGTGATTTTCTGATATTAGATGGTCTGCAAAGGCTGAGTGAGAACTGTTACTTCCCAGTGCTTTTAAATGCTCAATGTATCTGGTCCTGCAGTTCCTGCATGTTTGTCCCACATATACAGCCTGACAGCAGTTACATATTAACTGGTAGATTCCAGATTGGTTGTATATGTCAATGCTGCCTGGTTTTTAGGTATTTTGTTTTGTATTGTGTTGTTTGTTCTGTATCCTATATTGAGTCCTTGTCTTTTCGTTTCTTATTCTGTGTGTGGTTTTGTTGTTGTATGTCATTATGTGCCATTTGTTGTTCTCTGTTTGTTAATTTAGTGTGCACTGTGTTTGGTTTGGCTGTGTTTGGATGTTATGGTTTTGTGTTGTCTACTTCTGAATTTTGTTGTGTAATCTCTCTTCTCCTGTGCTATTCGCTTTATTGTGTGTAGTTCTTTTGGGTAGTGTTTTTTATTCATGGGAACTCTGTTCAATCTGTGAAGCATATATCTCAAGCTGGATTCTTTGTGTGTGATTGGATGATTGGAGTGACGATGTATGATGGTGCTGGTTACTGTAGGTTTTCTGTAAATGCTAAATTCATGTTTGTTGCTTCTCTTGTGTATTGTGAGGTCAAGGAAATTTAGTTTCTGAACTGTTTCTCTCTCAAGAGTGAATTGTATGTGTGGACTGATGGTATTTATGTCATTGTGCAGTTCATTTGCGCGTTTGTATGGTTCAACTGCTAGGCTAATTATGTCATCTACGTATCCGTACCAATATTGTATCTTATTTTGTTTTAGCTTTACAATTTTGTCAAATATTTGATTTTCAATATGGTTCGTGAATGTTTGCAAGGAGGCCACTTATTGGTGATCCCACTGGTGTTCCTTCTTGTTGGAAATAGAATTTATTATTGAAAATGAAATAATTTTGTTCTGTGATGAGTTTGAGAATGGTTGATAGTTTTTGTATGTGTGCTGCAGGCATGTCTCCTTGTGACTGTAGGTGTCTTTCAATTATGTGGATGGTTTCTTGTGTTGGGATGTGTGTGTAGATCAAAGATTCGCAATAAATGCAAACTAAGTAAGGGGCTCTTTGTAAAACCGGATTGGTTCCCCATCTGGATCTGGTGACTTGTTGGTATTTAACTCTTTCATCTTTTTTTCTACATAAGCTATGCCCATTACAATGTCCTCCATTTGGGAGTTAGTTCGACCATCAAATGAAGGTATGTTTGCATGGTCCTCCTGCGTGAATGATTTCTTAAATATTAAATTTAAAACTTCGGTTGTCATTTTGCTGTGTCCTATAACCATCTCAGAATGATCAATGAGTGACTGGATACAGACCTTTGATACGCTTACCGGTTTTACATAACACCAAAATATTTTCCGTTTCTCGACAATATTTTTTGTAAGGTTTGCCTGTGTTAGTTATTGTATGCTTAGCGCATTACTCGTTTAAGAGATGCGCAAATCTCTACTAACTTCTGTGCAATTAGCTTCGATAGACTTTTTTGAACCGATTTATTGACTTCGTTGGGCATTGTCGCTTTCTCAGCAATTTTGGACTATTACTATTAAACCACGGTGGATCTTTCCCATCCACTTTGTCGGCACGTATTTCTCCAGCACTTTACTTAGAATGCATTTAAATTTTGCCCATAATTCCTCGACATCCACCGTACCGGAAATAAACGATGTCCATTTATCCTTATGTGGGACTCTTACAATTGCTTATTTGATCCTCCTATCACAAATTCTGTTCTAGGCTTTTTGACCGATTTATGGACTTTGGTGGCCATTGTCGCTATGACGATATGATCACTTTCCCCTGTCTCTACAATGACATCATTGACAAGGTCTGGCCAGTTTGTAGCGATAATGTCCAAAATATTTCCATTACGTGTGGGCTGACGATTTAGCTGCTTAAATAGGCAGAACAAGTGGACTGTCAAGTTTTTGGTCTATAACCTCAGATCTTATGTTATCTGGGGTATAACGGTGAGAAAAATTACAGAAGACTTAGTTTTATTAGATAATATATACTTCATGTGTTGCCGATCTTTAAGAGTGCAGGAATAATTGCATCTTAATGACGAATCGTATCAATCATATGTCGACCTACTCGTTGACGTGGTTTGCAACGTTGTTAGCATCTGTAACATAGACTGTCCAAATAAATATACACCTTCAGGACAAGCTGTTTGTGATAGTTGAGGTGACAGGTACTTCATCAGTTTATATTCGGGTAAAAATGAATCATCACTTGCATAATTACACAGTGTAATCTCTCTGCTGCGACCGCAGCCCAACTGTCATAAAAGTCTTGGACGACATCCTGATAGGCTGCCTTTTGTTTCAATTCGACAACGGTTCTCCCAGGCTCTTGAGAAAATATCGTGCTTTGTCATGTCCCATTCCCATTACATTGTTCAGTATTACATGAAACCACAAGTTTTTATTTTGTGGCCCATTGACGAGGTAATGATGGGAGACTGGTATCGGTCTCTCAACGATCTCATCATGTGACCGTTGCGTTTTGTAATAACGGATATTGTACTGCAACGACACGTGCCACAACAAAATTTGTAGAGTTGCTAAAACACAATTCAACAAAAACTAACATTATGATTACACAGAATCGCCACATAAGTGAGACTGAACAGTTCAAATTTCTAGGCGTTCAGATGGAAAGTAAGCTGTCGTGGAAACCCCTAGTTCATGGTCTTGTTAAAAAAAGTAAATTATGTAGTATGTACCATTAGAACGGTACCTGAAGTGACAGTTCAACACGACAGTTATTTACTTATGCTTAGACCTCTTATCGCATAGGATTGTTATTCGTTTCACTTTGTCTATTATTGTATTTCAATCTAATGTACCGACTCGTTCCACGACGATGGAGACTTGCTCCTCAATTAGGGCCCGCTGAACATGATACATTTAAGTAAATAAATAAACAGTAAGCATGGGTCCTTAAAAACATACTTTATGAAATAAATTAGCGTTTATAAGAGATATTCCATTCGACGTAGGTTCGTAAAAATTCATTCCACAGCTCTTCAAAATGTTCAAATGTTTTCAAACCTAAAGGAACAAACTGCTTAAATCAGCCGTCCCTAGACTTACAAACTACAATACTTAAACTAACTCATGCTGAAGACAATACGTACACACATGCCGGAGGTAGGAGTCGAACCTCAATCCTTCTGCGCAATGAATCATTCTTTCTTCCGAGTACACCCGGTCCTGACGATTTTGTGGCCTTGTGGCCTGAACGCGCTGTAGGTTATACGGATACAACATCTGGTCGTGAAGTACCCCCATAGGTGAGCGGGACACGTTTTCTGCTGCTTCTAATTGCCCAGCATTTTCTTCCACTGAATGCATCACACCATCTTCTGAGGTGATATGGTAACTGTGTCAATACGATACTGGAAAAGTTCGCTGAACAGCTCATTAAATGGCACTCGGCGCTTTGAATATTTTTCAGCGTAGACGGAACAGGCTCGCATTATCAGAACCTTAGCAGATTATCATATTGCCTATTTCACTTGTCGAATAGTAGGCAATTCCTAACTGGACGATTCCTTGATGTCTCAGAATGTTTCCCACCAACCTATCGCTTCTCGTAGTCAGGATATACCAGTAACTCCTTTTCTCCCCAGTTCTGTTGAACACTTCATTAGTTATGCGATCTACCGATCTTTATCTTCATCATTCGTTCTGTAACACCACATTTCCAAAGCTTATATCATCTTTTTGTCTGGAGTCCTTATCGTCCACGCTTCACTCCCATACAATCCTACACGCCAGACAAATGCTTTCAGAAACAATTTAAATTTAAATTAATGTTGGATATTAACAAATTTCGCTTCTTCAGAAACATTTTTTTTCCCATAGCCATTCCGCATTTTATATCTTCTCTACTTCTTCCATCACAGGTTATTTTACTAACCAAATAACAAAACTCATCTACTACTTTTATTGTCTCATTACCTTACCTAATTCCTTCAGCATCTTCTGATTTTCTGACATTACCCTCCTTTTACTCTTGCTAATGTTCCTCTTATATCTTCCTTTCAAGACACTGCCCATTCCATTTAATTGCTCTTCCAGGTTCTTTGCTGTCTCTGACAGCATTACTATATCATCGGCAAACCGCAAAGTTTTTATTTCTTCTCCCTGCACTTTAATTCCCTCCCCAAATTTCTCCTTGCATTCCTTCACAATGTACAGATTAACAACATTGGGGAAAGACTACAGCCCAGTCTTACTCCCTTTCCAACCTCGGCTTTCGTTTCTTGTCCTTCGAATTTAATAACCGCTGTCTCGTTTTTGTATAGGTTGAATACATTTTTCGATCTCTGTATTTTATCCCTGCTATCTTCAGAATCTGAAAGAGTGTATTCCACTCGACATTGTCGAAAGCTTTCACCAAATGTACAAATGCTAAAAGCGTAGGTTTGCCTTTACGTAGCCTATCTTCTAAGATAAGTCGTAATGTGAGTATTGCCTCCCGTGTTGCTACATTTCTCTTCCCCGAGGTCGGATTCCACAAGTTTTTCCAATCGTCTGTAAATAATTCGTGTTAGTATTTTGAAACCATGACTTATTAAACTGATAGTTCTGTATTTTTCATATTTGTCTGCACTTGCTTTCTTAGGAATTGGAATAACTATATTCTTCTTGAAGAGACACGGTATTTCTTCCGTCTCACACATCTTGCCTACCAGGTGGAACAGTTTCTTCATGAATGGCTCTCTTAACTATATCAGCAGTTCAGGCGGAATGTCATCTATCTATTCCAGGGCCTTGTTTCTACTCAAATCTTTTAGTGCTCTGTCAAATTCTTCTCGCAGTATCGTATCTCCTACCTCATCTTTGTCTACTTAGTCTTCTATTTCTAGATTACTGCCTTCAAGTGTATTTCCTTTGTATAGACCCTCTATATATACCTTCCACTTTTCAGCTGTCCCTTCTTTTCTAAGTACTGGTTTTCAATCTGATTTCTTCATATTCACACAACTGCTTTTCTTGTCTGCAAATGCTTCTATTATTTTCCTGTAGGCGGTATCTATCGTTCCCTTTTACATTCTACGGCCTTGCATTTGCCCTTTAGCGACTCCTCCTTAGCCAGTCTGCACTTTCTGTCAACCTCTTTTTTCAGCCGCCTGTGCTCCATTTTGACTTCTTCACTTGTAGAATTTTTACATTTTCTTCTTTTCTTCTTTTATCAGTTAAATTCAATGTCTCCTATGTAATCCAGGTATTTATATTAGGCCTTGTCCTTCTGATTATGTGATTCTCTGCAGGCTTCAGTACTCTACCTCTCAGAGCTATAGATCCTTCTTCTACTGTATTTATTTCCCCTGTTTTGGTCGATCTTCGAGTAATAATTCTTCTTCCCCTGGAACTCCCACCCACCTATGGCTCTGGTTCCTTCGATTTGTCCAGATTTCATCTCCTTAATTTTTTACGTCTTTGCAGTGTTTTAAGTTTTAATCTACAGTTCATAAACAGTAAGAAATGATCAAGTCAATATCTGCTCCTGGATATGTCTTACCGTTTAAAACTTACGTCTTACCATATAAAGTCAATCTGGTACCTTCCAGTGTCTCCTGGTGTCTCCACGCATACGACCTTCTTTAACGTCATTAAACCAAGTGTTTCCGATGATTAAATTGTGCTCTGCACAAAATTATATCAGGCGATCTCCCCTTTTATTCATTTTCCCGAGTTCTACATTCCGTTCTCCACCCTTTCCTCCTACCGAGATTCGGTCCCCCATTACAATCAAGATTTCCTCTCTCTTAACTGCCTGAACAATTCCTTTCTCCTCATCATCAGCAGTTCTAGTTGGCATATAAACTTGTACTACCGGTGGTCAGTGTTGGCTTCGTGTCTTTGATACGATAAAGCAAATCAAATGTTTGTAAATCTATCGGACCAAACTGCGTGGTCATCAGTCCGTAGCTTACAAACTACTTAAACTAAGGTAAACTAACATACAGACAACACAAACACCAATGCCCCAGGGAGGACTCGAACCTCCGACGGCGAGCAACCGCGCGCTCCGCAGCGAGGCGCCTTAGACCGCTCGGCTAATCCAAAGCGATAAAGCTTTCACTGTTATTGTAACTTACCAACATTTATGTTTTCTTATTCCCCTGACCATAAATTCTGTTAATTTTGCCACCTAACTTTACTAATCGCCATCATATCTAACTTTAACGTGTCCATTTCTCTTTTCAAATTTTCTAACTTACCTACTCGTTGAAGGGTTAGAACATTCCACGCTCCGACCCGTAGAATACCTGTTTTGTTTTCTTGATAACGAGATTCTTCTGATTAGTCCCCGCCTGGAGATCCCAATGTGGGACTATTTTACCTCCGGAATATTTTATCCAGGAAGACGCCATCATCATATATTTACACAGTAGAGCTGCATGTCCTTGGGATAATTAACGGCTGTAGTTTCCCCTTGCTTTCAGCCGTTCGCAGTAAGAGTATGAGAAACCGATGTTGGCGGATGTTGCAAGACCAGCGCAGTCAATCATCCACGCTGTTGTAACTACTGGAAAAGCTTCTCTTCCACCTGAGGAACCACATGTTTGCCTGGCCTCTCCAGATATCCCACTACTGTGGTTGCACCTACGGTACGACTATCTTTACCGTTGAGGCACCAAGCCACCCGACCTTGGCAATGTCTGTGATTCATGAGGGTGGGTACTGCGAGTAAGATATCATAATACGTTGGTGACTCATACGACGGAGGGACAATGCAACGTCTGTCATAACATCCGCAACCAAACATAGTAGTATTTCGTCATAAAGAAGTGTTAATCTCAGAAAGTTTATTAGAATTATTACTTTCGTTTGACTGGTCCGTGTTATGTGTAGTTTCAGAGAGAGCGTTACCACAGTTCTTGGAGATTTTGTGTCTCGTATTGTGTGAAAGGAGCTGTTTCAATACGATGGTGAACGTCCGTTTTCGATATTAATTTCCCCCAACACTTGAACAACACATAGGATCATCGTTGGTTTCAACGGGGAGGTCCTGTCCCACGAGTAACATAATCTTCAGACCTCACACGTCTGGAAATTTTTCCCTTTATTCAAGGCAAAGGGCGATCTAAATTGTTATATGTTGTGTATTTATATGCACTGCAACAGCACAAGAAGATCTGCTGAATACTCTCAATAATTCTTCTGTTCCAGCAGAGAGAGTCAGCTTTGATTCTCTTTATTACACCACGATCCGTTTTCACGGGAGTTTCACACACCGATAATTTGACGACATACCAGAGAAATATGTTGTAAAATACATGTGCCAAGATGGCTGTTCAATACTTTATTCAGATTATTGGTTTCAACAAAACTTCGTTGTAACTTCGAAACTGCAACTCTACATTTCAAAATACAGCACCTCCCTACAGATCATTAATAACCGTTAGCCGCGGCGGAGCGGCCGTGTGCATTGAGGCGCTGTGCTAAGATGCGCGAGGCCGTTCCCCGTCGGGGGTTCAAATCCCCCCTAGGGCATGGATGTTTGTGCCGTCTTTAGTGTAAGGTAGTTTCTAAGTTTAGGGACTGATGACCTAGTAGTTACGTTCCTTAAGCTTAACAAACATTTGAACATTTGAATAACTGTTTACGATGTACAAAGAGGTGCTGTATTTTGAAATGTTCTGTTGCAGATCCGAAGATGACAACAAATTTTTGTCGTAACCGGCAATTTTGATTTACACAGCGATCTCGGCAGATGTATTTGACAACATATTCCTCTGGAATGTCGTCAAGTTATCGATGTATGAAACCCATCTGAAAACGGATCCATGCGTGATAAATAGAATCACAGCTGCCTGTCTCTGCTGGAACAGAAGAGGAGAATTACTGAGAGAGTTCAGAAGATGTTCGTACACTGTTGCGCTGAGACTGGTAGTTGTCAGTTCTGTTACTTTGAGTTACGTTGGTGTTATACAGTGTGTGCTACATGTCTTCATGAATTTTGAACCATTGTTTTAATTTGTTCACAGTCTTAAAAAGACTGTTTGTGGACCTACTAACTTTTGTGTCTCGTTTCCGCCGGTTGTCCTGGGTGTCGGTGGCTGAGTAGAGAGAGACCGACATAGGGAAATAGGAAGCACGCGTCTGCGGGTACAGTCTGAGGTGACCAACCAGTGGGACAGCAGAAACTAGAAACACTAAGCTAGATTAGAACAAGTTGTATATTTCGTAGAAATAATACATTACTTAACTTGGAGGGCAGCAGACTAGTGTAATGCTGGCACATAGATAGAGGCCTGCCTACTGATGTGTCCTATTGCCTGTCGTAATCCCAAGTGACCGGTGCAGTTCAGTGGTGGCCACGAGCGGGATTGCAGCAGAGGGCGCTCGTGGCCGTCGTCTTAAGAACGCCGCGCCGTGCTTGCATGGCGGCGCGCGGCGAAAGTACGTGGCGCGCGCTTCAGTCTTGTGCGACACCACACTAACAATTGTTTGTTTCACGTGAAAGGTGTGAGACATACTGTATTCATAGATCAACACTGCACGTCGTTTATATTTTCCCAGCGATCACACTCGGGTCTGGGGCTCCAATTTGACAGTCGTCCACATATTGTTGGACTGCCCCATTTTAGCCGCCTTGCGGAGAAATTTTAACCTCCCTGCTATTTTATCAGAAGTTTCAGGTAACGATGCTACAATGGCAGATTCTGTTTTACGTTTTATTCGAGCAGGGTTTTTTTTTATCATTCTCTGTAACTAGAGATTGCCTTGTACTGCCGAGTGGTTGACTTTTCCTATTTTATTTTTATGGTCGGCCAGCCACAGATATCGGCTTTCTTGTTATAAGCTGTCTTGTGTGATGGTGTCGTTTCGTTTTGTTTCTTGTCGTTTTAGATGTTTTATTGACTCAGTGGGATTCTTCTCTCACTTTACACTTTAACTCTGAGCCTGTCTCTTTTACGCCCACAGTGAAATGGGGGACTTATGACCGTTGCAGTTTGGTCCCCCTTAAACATCCATCCAACCAACCAACCATATTTTCCCATAATGTGTGCTAACATCATAATAACAAAATTTCGTTGATATCAGTTTCACGTGACTGGCGTTGCGACAAATACACATCGCTCAGTTATGCTTCCCCTGTTTTATACTCTTTAAGAGTAGTAACCAGAATCACTTGTTTACCACTCCACGGAATGAAAGCGCCGTTCGCCGCGTTAGCTGTATCGACGCGTTGCTGGTCGGTCCGAACAGAGCCTGCAGTCGAGTACAGAACGAAGTAATTCCCCGAGCTGCGAGAAGCGCGCAGCGCAGGCGGGGGCGCTGGCGCCTCGCGAGAGCAGTGGAGAGGGGAGGAGAGGGGACGAGCGGCGCGGAAAAATCCACTTGTGGCCGCATTTCTCGAAATGGCGTTCTCGGAAGTGCCATGGAAGCGCCATTTGCGTCGAGTGCGAGGGAGGCGAGTTTCTTAATACGCGGATCCATTAAGGGTGGCCGCTTTTTGTTTCTGCGGCGCCGAGCCGAGGCGACAGACAGCGCCACACAATGGCCGCGCCGTGCACGCATTGTGTCCGCGGCTGCGCTGTGCTGCGCGCCGCCCTAACCAGCTAATCCAGCCGGCAGCGCGCGCGCTTCGTTACGCGGCGCCAGGCCCTGGACACACTGCTCGATGCAGCTGGCCACCACTCACCTACTGCTAGCGGCCATCCCGACCCTCCTGGCTGTAGGTCATACTACTGGTGGTCGTACACCAGTCGTTTCACAAGTGGTCCGCAATAGCTAACATTTGTTTATACAGAGCTGGTCAGAAGACCATTACAATCCGTTGAACATGTAGGCGAATCCATCCGGAGTCTGGTGCAGAGCGACCGCATTAAATTTATTAAAAATGGAAGAACCAGCTTTGGCCGCATTGAAATCTTTATTCTTTATATACAGTACAGATATTGACATCAATTAGGCAGCGTAATCGATGTCAATATGCAAAGTGAAAGTTTTTGTGGGCCCACAGGGTTTGGATTCATGCACTGAGGATGGTCAGACACTGACCGAAATCGATCTGTATTGAATATAAAAAATAAAAATTTCAACGCGGCCAAAGCTGGTTCTTCCAGTTTTAATAATCCGTTAATCGTTGATTAATGAACTTAAATTTTTGAGTAACGGATTAACTTTTAATTAAAAAAACGTTAACGGACTCGACTTTTTAACTTCTGTTACTTTGCTGTAAATCTGTTGTTTATTTATTTTTCGTGTCCTGAACACCATCCTTTACAATCTAATTTGAGCCCATGTAAAAAATTTTAAAATTTAGATATTTCTTGCCCAGTAATCAGCCACACAGATGGTCTTGTCATTACCTAGCTGTAAATCCAAGAGGGTACAGCATGTGCTGAGGTTTGGGCACGTCTATCTGGACATTCCAACAGTCACACAGAGGTTCCCCGTCGAGGTAGCCCCATGTGGAAAGGTTGAACTTGGAATTTGCCGTTAATCCGTTACTTTTGTGTCCACTTTTTATGACAGAAGTCTTGCCGCGTAAATTATGCTCATTTTAGCGCAGGTCCCTTCTGTATGCGCTTACATCCAGGCACAGAGTAACTGTGCAGAGAGGAAATCCCTTCTAAACCACTGTCCTACACCACAGACAAAGATATACAGACGGGAAACCTCCATAAGGCCCGGTCACACGCACAGGGATGCCGGGAGGGAAGGTTCCGTAAGATGTCCCATGATAGCCCTGAGCACAGACAAATATATCCAGACAGAAAACCTCCGTAAGGTCCCGGTCGCATGCTCAGGGGTACGGGGCGGGGGGTGCTGAAGTAGTTCCATAAGAAGTCTCATGATGGTGCTGCGGTCAGAAGCAGCCCTTTAAACTGGCCAGAGCAGGCGGCAGGTAGCGGCTGTCCCCACCACCACTTTCCCTCAAACGCCGGCAAGCTGGACACAGCTGTGGCCTCATGGCAAGTTGCGCGAGCACCCCCTCAGCCTCCCCTCCACGCTACCGTCTGATGTGCGAGAGGCACCCTCAGAAACGCCTCTAGTGTTATCTACCGGTACTAAGCTGGGGAACCGCATCACATCTGCTGGCATCTTACGAAAATACGAGGGGACTGTAGGACAGTGGTATGAGGGAGGTTTCTTCTCTGTATATGTTACTCTCCTCGTAGTTCTGTAAGATGCTAGCAAATGTCAGGCTGTTTCCCAGCTTAGTACTGGCAGACCACACTAGAGGCGTTTCTGAGGGTGCCTTTCACACCTCAGAGAGCAGCGTGGAGGGGAGGCTTAGGGGACAGTACGTGCCGCGTGCCAGAAGGCCACAGATGTCTCCGGTGTGTTGGCGTTTGAGGAGAAGTGGTGGTGGGGACAGCCTCTACCTGCCGCCTGCTCTGGCCAGTTTTAAAGGGCTGTTTCTAACCTCAGCACCATTATGGGACATCTTATGGAACTGCTGAAACCCCCCACCCCGCACCCCTGCACGTGTGACTGGGCCCTTGTGTCTCAGGCTATGGGTTGAATCACTCTCAGCAAGCGCGTGGTTGATCTTCTGATTGGTGCCACCAAGACCCGAACACCTGAAATGTGGGCCCAGGGGAAACCCACAACTTATCATAAGCCTGCTGCAACTGAGGGAAAACCGCGACTCTGCATATACCTGCGCTGAGTGAGTCTAAGGAAGGACGAAAGATTAAGAGTTTAACGCCCCGCGTCAGTGGTCTGTACTCGCCGGCAGTAGGTTGTTGCTTGTTAAGTTTGGGTTAAGTGCACCTTTTGCCACTACAAGTGATCTGAGTGTCGAAGAAGATTTGTGTGTGAAAACGTTATCATGGGCTGAACAGTTGATGAAAACCTGTAACCAAATCTAAGTGATATTGTTGATTTTATATCTTTATCAGGAGAACAATAAATTTTGAACTATAAATTGTGCATACAGTTTGAACAAAGAGTCGAGACAGGTTTTGTTCGAGGAAAATCCAAAAGAAGTGTTAATATTTTAGTTTCCGATATCGACAGTGGCGCCAGTAGCAGTACTCCCGCTAAAAAATGAAAAAAGCAGTCTTTTAGCACACCAGCTACTTGCAGCGCCGTATCCCAAGCTAGTATGGATCAGTGCATAGACAACTACTTTGTTTCCATCACGTTTCCGAACGAAGTTGAATTTTAATATGCTAATGTTTATTAAAGGAAATATACACATTATGCCAAATGACATTCAGTGAAATTATATATTCTGAGTCTACTGTAAATTGTATTTTATTGATAAATAATTATCACTAAAATTAAAATTTATGCAGTACTGAGAGCCGCGGCGGCATGGCCGAGCGCCTTGAGGCACTATGACTCTTGTGGAGGCTATTTTACACTATAGTATGTGATTAGGCGTCATTTGTTTATGTCCACGCCCGGCTGCCATGTTCTTGTGTTGTGTGTGCCAGACAACAAGATTATCAACAAAACTGTTAGTAAATACAACACTACAATAATCCAAAAGCTATAATCATGAAACATAATACTAAAATAGCTATATCTTCCTGAACAGGTTAAAATATCCAACCATAACCTCACTGGCACCCACAACACAAAACATAATACAACAATAATAAACCTGTAACTGTAAAATGCACCCTATGCTGCCAAAACCCGTCGTGCTAATAAAAATATTAGTAAAAAGTGACTGCTGCAGTATAAATTATTTCAAAAAATACCTTTTCCTGTTTGCAAACTCCACTATCCAACATCACTTCGATTGAAAGCTTACTTAATTAAACAAACTTAAGGTAACTTATGCAAAGGACAACAAGAACGTCCATGCCCCAGGGAGGACTCGAACCTCCGACGGCGAGCAATTTAAAGTAACTTATGCTAAGAACATCACAACAAACTCGAAATCCCGACGGCGAGCAACTGCGCACTCCACAGCAAAGTGCCTTAGAACGCTCGGCCACTCCACCGCAGCGCTCACTTAAAAAAGAAAATACATTGGAATGAGAAGAAATGTGATTTAATAGTATGATTACTAGTCCTAATAATGTCCCCTAAAACCAAAATCACATTGTAACAATAGCGTCAACACCAGTCAACATACTCTGTAAATCATTTACTGTAGTGTTATCTGCGATCAGGAGTCTGGCTTATGGCTTGTCCGATAATACCAGTCGGCCGAAGTGACCGAGCGGACTGCAGCGCGCCAGTCACGATCTGCACGGCCACTACGATCACGGGTTCGAATCCTCCCTCCTCGGGCATGGATATGTGTGCCGTCTTTAGTATTAGATAGTTCATAAGTAGTTTGTAAGTTTAGCGACTGATGATCCCTTAGTTAAGTTCCATAAGCTGTACAAACATTTGAACAATTCGATAACACCAGTTATTTCTACATAGGAATCTGAGCACAGAAATCAACATGAGCGAGCCATGTAATTTCATTAAGAGTGAAACTGGGCAATATGCCACAGGGCATAGTGGGGTCACTCCGTCCATTCACACAGCAGGAATGGCTGACAAGCTTACACATGTTGGCTGCAGAGTTGAATGAGGGCTGCCTTCTTGCCACGTGCCACCTCAGGCAGAGCATGTGTCACACACCAATGGATGCTATGCGCAAGAGAAGGCATCTGGAATGATGGGCCACTCGTTAATTCTTGTCTGGAGGCCATACAAATCACAGAGTGAAGTTGCGCCATCACAGAAACTCTATCGCACTGCAAAGGTAACAGTTTTGTGTCCCATCCGCGTCGCCCCTTTTATGTCTCGTTTCCGCCGGTTGTACTGGGTGTCGGTGGCCGAGTAGTGAGAGACCGACACAGGGAAATAGGATGCACGAGTGTGCAGGTACGTAGGTGACCAGCCAGTGGGACACCAGAAACTAGAAACACTAAGCTAGATTAGAACAAGAGATATATTTCGAAGAAACGTTAGAATACTTAACTTTTACAAGTATCATGACTGCAGAATGCTGATACATAGTTGAACTAGATAGAGGCCTGCCTACAGATGAGTCCTAGTGCCTGCCCTAATCCCAAGTGACCGATGCAGTTCAGTGGTGTCCACGAGCGGAGTTGCAGCAGAGGGCGCTCGTGGCTGGCGTCGTAAGAACGCCGCGCCGTGCTTGCATGGTGGCGCACGGCGAAAGTACGTGGCGCGCACTTTAGACTTGTGCGACACCACAAACTGTATAAGTGAGGTGGCTACACTAAAAGAAGAGGTTGATTCATTTACATTTCTGCACCATTGTCCCTATGGTTTTGTCGCAAGAAGAGGGCCAGAGTGCAAACAGTCCTTCCGAGATGTAAGCTGGTCAACCTGTCAATGTCCATCCACCTGTCAAGCTGATGGACAGGACTTAAGCTGATGTCAGACTGGGAGCATGTGATGGCGAACATCATCCATGTCAATTCCCCTTGTGAACAGTGTGTATGCTGAGTAACGATATTACCTAGAAAAAGTTTTCAGTAGGGAACTTATATCTAGATCCATAGAATTCAGATAATCGAGTGATATATTTTTGGTTTAAAACTTTGTGGGACAAGATCCCAATGAAAAGAAAATTTTGTTTTTTATTTATGCTTGGACTACAATCAATGTATAATGGTTTCATATTTTTGTTTTCATGTAAAAATTCAAATGTTCAAATGTTTGTCAAGCTTATGGTACTTAACTACGGGGTCATCAGACCCTAAACTTACAAACTACTTATGAACTACTTACGAACTAGGACGGCACAAATATCCATGCCCGAGGGGGGATTCGAACCCCCGACCGTAGTGGCCGTGCTGACCGTGACTGGAGCGCCTCAGTCACCTCGGCCACCGCGGCCGGCCATGTAAAAATAAGTCCAAAGTCTTTTAATTTAAAATTGTCATATGCTGTGTAATGAGTGTTCTTGTATATAATGTGTGTGTATCTGTCTGTTTAATCATCGAATATACTTGCTAGAGATAGTATTGTATACCAAATATATTTTCTGTGCTTATGCCAGTATCTAGGTATTGATTTTTTTGTTTGATTACAACAAGTGAGTTAGAGGTTTCAATGTTTCGTTAGCATTGATATTGTTTCGTGAACGTGAGAGGTATGAATTGACACAAATGTTGGACTAAGTCACCCATAAATTTATGGTAAACTTAATTGGCAAAGTCATTGTGAACGCAGGATCTAGCCTTGATGCTCTAAAAAAGTCAAAATAATTGCAGGACTGGACCATCCTAAATGATTGTAAACCCTTTGATCAGTTACTAACTGGTAAATTCACAGCCTTACTCCCTTACTTGAGTAAATATTAAATGTTCAGGGAGACAAAACAAAAAACCCTTTGCCCCTCCACAGTGATCAGACATCCAAATTTCATTATTGTATCTGAATGTGTTATTCGAAATGTTGTCTGGGAGGCAGTCTAAAGATATTTGATTAAGTAGGCAATATATATAGTCTTGATCGCAAATTTATCAACAGTGCTGACCGTTTTCAACTCATTCCAGAGTCATCCTCATATCAGTTTACATGTTTGTCAATAGTTGTATCTGCCAACAGGCAGTATAAACTTCCAATAATCAAATTACAACGATTAAAAGTTGTATCTACCAACAGGCAATAGAACCTTCCCATCACCAAATTACAACTTATAAAAGCAACAACAACAAAAAATGCAGTACAAAATTTGAAGAAATACATATTAGTTTTCTTCAAATGAAGTATCACATTTGTTTCAATTTTACAAGTTGTAATGTGATGAGTGGAAGGATCTATTGCCTGTTGGCAGATACGACTACTGACAAACATGAAACAGATCCGAGGCAGACTCAGAAATGAGTTGAAACCGGTCATCACTATTAACAAATTTGCACTCAACACTATAGATATTGTCTACTTAATCAAAAGTATCTGAAAGTAGTGGATGAATGAGATACATACAAATTCTTGTGATTAGATTAGATAAGATTAGCAGTTCGTTCCATAGATCCATATAGAAGAAACCCTCATTGAAGTAGGGGGACAAGAGGTATTTGAGATAGCCTTGACCCCTAACCAGAGGTCATTCCAGAAATGCTAATATCATCCTTCCAGGAATTATACTACAGTCAGTGCATTCTGTCACGTTCATTTTGGGAATCCAGAGTATTGCATTGCACAACTGCATCGTTAATATTCTGGGAATTGCTCTTACGTCAATATTTTAGGTACACATGCGAGCAAGGATGCATTCCATCATGTTGTTCAAATGTTCAAATGTTTGTATAGTCTATGGGACTTAACTACGGGGTCATCAGTCCCTAAACTTATGAACTAAATAAGACTAAATACGGCACAAATATCCATGCCCGAGGGGGGATTCGAACCCCCGACCGTAGTGGCCGTGCAGACCGTGACTGGAGCGCCTCAGTCTCCTCGGCCGGCACGGCCGGCCCATCATGTTGATTCTGGGAATCCAGAGTATTATATTACACAGTGTCTGAACTGGTGCTTCTTACATCAATATTCTGGAAATTGAAGGCTTACATCAGAGGTCGCTCACCTCGGCCCTCCTAGCCAATGGTCTGCAATAGTTGAATGCTGAGGGCTATTCATGTCAGTTCTGCAACACAAGCACATTAATTTTTTATTTCTTTTAGTTGAAGATGAGCAACAGCAAGTAGCAGCAACATCAATCAGCAGCTAGAAGGAGACCTTTAAGTAAGAATAGTGTCACTCAATATTGCCAATAAGGATATTTTTGTGTATGTACATGAAATTTTAGTTATGATAATGTTTACTGTTCTTTCAGAATATGAACCAGTGTGTGATGAATAAAACATTTCCTGGAGTATCACAACAGCAGTCTGCAGAAAAAGCTCTACCTAAATTTTCTGAGCTGGTGTCATTTACTACCAGTACCCAAAATACCTACAACCAGAAATTTGAACCTCAGATGAGCAACTATAGAATACTGTTGTTTGCCGGCACCTACAGTGTGAGTGCAAGTGGATCGAAAGTGTGGATATAGATCTAGCTCGTGACAGAAACTTTTATGTGGTTATTGAAATAGAGAATGTCCTAAGACTTGGTGCTGTATGTGTGGTTCTAAATTGTAGTATGTGTGGTGTGAATGTGACCACTTGTGCGCTACGATAATGGAGTACATACAGAGATAGATGATGATTGAATACAATCAATTACACACCGCTATTAACACTAGTTCATGAAAGGGTTGGACATAAATTATCGACATGTATGGTGATGCAGTACTTGAATTACAAGTTGATAGTTCAGCTGTATATTTGAAATATTCAAGTGTGGAGAAAATGAATGGTACATCAACAAACAGATTAAGCTGCTGGTGTGCTTATATTAGGACTGTATACTATGACTTCATAATATATTTATGTCAGCACAATGGGTCTGAAAAGCAACTAGAGCAGTGTATAAATGCCTGAATTCATTTATCGTCAAAATATGCAGTAGAAAACCCAATAAGCATGAACTCTATGAAAGCTGAATTTACTGCACGAATCCTATGTTTGTAATTACACCTAAAGGGCTGAATTCAATTCAGGCTGAATTCAAAGCTACATAAATGAATTATTTGGTCAATCCTGTGAATAACAAATTGAATGTAGAAATTATATAGATTAAATAAAAATCGTTATGAAAGAACTGTCTTCTGCTTTTACCTTATATACAAGGTGACTTAGTAATGGAATATTTGTTTCTTGCAGGTACTACAACAGAATGCTAACCAAGGAAGAATGAATCGCTGTTGTTTCAAATCGTTTTCATGGAATGACATATGAACAGGTGTGGACAGACTTTTCCCGTCGATTCCATAAAACAGGCTCCACCAGGCTTGATGTCTAGACCTCAGTTAATAAATTCCAGTCTACTGGTAGTGCTGCAGATGAAGAAAGTCCAGACATCGTACAGAGTATGCTGGATGAGATCACACATAGCCAGGAGATTTACTAGGGAGATTGGTATTCCTCAAACCACTGTATGGCGAGTTCTTCGTTACAAGCAGCACAAACGTGTGTACCATATTCAGGTCGTACATCAGCTTAAAGAGGAGGAATATGCAGCCAGACAAGCTATGTGCCATGACATGATAGAAGCTGTGGAAAATGATAAATTGACGCAAAAACTCTTCTTCAGTGATGAAGCTACATTTCATACCTGTGGACATGTGAACACACAACTGCAGGATCTGGGCAGACGAAAAATCAAGTGCGCTACAGGAACGTGAATGGAACACAGCAAAAGTGAATGTGTGGTTAGGGATAATGAGGTCAACAGTGTATGGGCCCTTCGTCTTTGCAGAACAAACTGATACTGGAACCACTTACCTAGATACGTTGGAACGGTTTTTGAAGCCTCAGTTGATATCTGATGGGATTATGGATACTGTTGTTTTTCATCAGGATGGTGCACCGCCCCATTTTCCCTTGTTGTTCGGTATTATCTAAATCAAGTATTTCCCAGCAGATGGATTGGTCGTGCCTCTCAACATATGTGGGCACCCTGGTCTCCAGACTTGACACTCTTAGACTTCTTTGCATGGAGGTTTATCAAGTCTAAGGTATAACAGGTGAAGATCCGCAGCACTGGAAACATGCCACAGCAGATTCAAGCCACAGCTGCTGAGTTTATACCAGATATGCTTGGACTGGTTTTTCGGTCTACAGTGGACTGCTTGGGGGGCGTGCCTAGACATACAAGGCGGTCACTTTAAAAATTTACTGAAATTATGTCCTATTGTAACGAAAGTTGCAGTGCCATTACATATTGATTAAAAAAATTAGTTTAAGTACGAAATGTATAGTGACTTAAGAATCACCCTGTATACGTATTAACAACAATGAAACAAAAGGAAATGAGGAGGTAGTAAAACAACACTGATACAAAAATTAAAGATAACTCATAATGTTTATTAAACATATCTAAACAAGGTGTTAGTTATTACGCCTAGACTACTTAGGTAACTCCAATCGCCAACATTCTCCTCCGAATGCGAAAATATATTGTTGACTGCCACTTACATAGGTAGAAAAGATCATCAGAATAAAATTCGAGAAATCAGAGCATATTATTCATGTGTTCTTTCTTCGCTATTTAGAATGGAATGGGAAATAAATAGTAAACAGGTGATTCGATGAACTCTCTGCCAGGCACTTAAATGTGATTTGCAAAGTATTCCATGTAGATGTAGATATAAATCATGCTGTATGTATAAGCAATGTGTGTATATATATATATATACATTAGGATATGCTATCACAATGTTATAGTATGTTTTACAATACATGTCATTACCATGAAATCTTCTCAGGCATCCAGCCACGTCAGATGGTTAGGCTCTCACAAGCTTTCAATCAAATTCTCCTTGGCCATTGTCAGGTGGTAAATGACTGTTGCATCGCTGTTGCTTTGCCACTATATAGCTGTACTGCTGGCTGTGAAATCACTGGAGCTGGCTGCCTCGCCATGTTTGGTAATGTTTACATCCTGAGTTGGTTGAGTCCATTTTCGGATGTTGGCTGTGACGTCACTGGGGCTCGCTTCTTTGTCCCGTGTCCGACACATCTGCTTCAACCTCGGTATTGCTGGCTCTTAAGCTGGGCTGTGCAGCAAGGCCTACGTGCTCACCAATGGAGTTCTCCGATATTTTAAATTCAATGGCTTCCTTTATAACACTGTCCCAACATCCTTTCGTTTCCTCAACGACAGATAAATCGTCAAAACGAATTCGGTGTCGATTTTCTTAGGAATGTTCTGCAATGGCTGGGTAGCAAAGACGCAGGCGCTTGGCGTGTTCTGTCCAGTGTTGTTCCATCCTGTGTATAGATTGAGCATTAATAAGGATGTAGACGTGCTGCTCAGCACAGTTTGGGACCCACCAATGACGAGGTTGAAGCGGATGCGTCGGACACCGCATTAAGAAATGAGCCACAGTGTCGTCACAACCAGCAGCGAGGCAGCCAGCTCTAGTGACGTCACAGCCAACAGCATGGCTATATAGCAGAATGGCAACTATGATACAGCAGTCATTTACCACTCTACAATGGCCAAAGAGAACTTCACCTTGGACTCGTAGGAGTATAATCATCTGACACAGCTGGCGTCTTGAGAAGAATTCATTCACTACATTTCTTGCTATTACTGAAGTGTACAAACATTTTTAAAAAATAACAAGGACACTAACAGAATATTGTGTAAAAATTATTTACAAAAACATCATGAGATATACATTATTTTTATTACTTATCTGTATACACGATATATTTGTTCCACAATAATATTTATTTCTGTTGCGAAATAACTTTCGGCTTCTTAGGAAATATTCAGACAATTTAATACTGCAGATTATACACATAACACTAGCTGCTGTATCAGTACAAAGCTTTTACAAAGATAACTGTCAGTCATAGGCTATGTAGTCTTTAAGTATTTTATAAACAGAGATACCCAACCAATTAATTGAAAACTGTAACTAAGACATAACTATACATTAATTTTCAACAAATAGGGTGAAACAAACAATGGACCAGTGAATACTAGTAAGTACAGATGTATATTAAATTAACTTATATATACGAGCAAAAGTAGGAGGGGAACAGGTAAGTGAGGAAGACATAAAAATGAAATGTTGGTGGGGAACAATTACATAAGTTTGGAGTATGTGAATTTGGAATAAAGGAGCATATTGAAGTATATAGACTATATTAAAATTAGCTGGTTTTCAAGAGAATGGGTAACACATGAAAGGAAAAACATTGGACTGTGGATGAGACACATTACACTATTTCAACAAGCATGGTGGCAGAATTAAACATAATACGTTACTTTAATAATGGTGAATATTAAAATTGGGTCTGATCATTGAGAATTAGGTTTGGTTTCTGAGCTTGGTGTGTCTTGATAGAGAGTATTTCAACCAATGTTAGCTTTCTGCATTTATTTGCTCTGTGGAGAACATCACATTTAATGTTAAAGACATGGCTTTCATTTAAGGCATGTTCTGCAAAGGTATAATCTCTCTAATTTAGTCTTCAAGTCGTCTCATGTTCAGTCAGTCTTGTTGAAATAGCGTGATGTCTCTCATCTACATTCCAATGTTTTTCCTTTAATGTGTTACTTCAAACCATTCTCGTGAAAACCAGTAAATTTTAATACACGCTATATATTTCAATATGCTCCTTTATTCCATATTACCATACTCCAAACTTATGTAATTGTTCCCCACAAACATTTCATTTTTATGTCTCCTTCACTCAGCTGTTCCCCTCCTACGTTTTGTCGTTTATCTAAATTAATTTAATATTCAGTGCTACTTACTAGTATTCACTGGTCCATTGTTTGTTTCACCCTATTTGTTGAAAATTAATGTATAGTTATGTCTTAGTTACAGTTTTGTTTTAATTGGTTGGGAGTCTCTGTTTATATAATACTTAAATATTACAAAGTTTGTGAGTGACAGTTATCTTTGTAAAATATTTGTACTCGAAACACCGCAGCTATTGTGATGTGGATTATCTGCAGTAATAAGTTGTATGAAGATGGCCTAAGAAGCCGAAAGGTAGTTCACAACAAAAATAAATATTATTGTGGAACAAATATATAGTGTATACAGTTATTTAATATGTCTATGTTCCATCAAGAACTGACGGAAAATTTCATAAATATTATTAAATGTACTGATGTATCACAATTTTCCGTCATGTACAGCAGGTTTGTGAAACATAAGTCCAAATCCCCACAGCATATCTGGTTTAAGTGCAAGTGCTTAAAACTGAAAATAACACAAAATTACCCGTTTATAAAATCAAGAAACACGACAAAGGTGGCCAAAAAAGCAATAAGTGTTGCCAAGAAAATATGTGTGAAAGAAGAATTGAAGAAATGGTATGTAGTGTGTGATAACGTGTGTTTACATCTAAAAGTTGTCCACATGACAATTACAGCACTTCTGCATGTCTGTGAGTTTGAGGCATTGGATAATGCCGTTAGAGAAGATTCACTTGCCATAACTAATCTGGTGTACACACGCCAGGAAGCGAAACTTGGAAAGTTACTTAGTTATAAATGTGCCCCATTAAATACCAAACGTCAACAGTTTGCAGAACGAATCATAAACTTATCCAACATTTATTTAACCGCCGATGAATTTAAAATTTTGAATAAGTGAGTTAAGTATGCTCCAAACTGATATTTCAGAGAAACAATTGGATATGCTAAAAGTAGATCTAGAACATTCTGTCAGACGACATGTCTACAAAACATTAGGTAGTACATGAACTAAAAAGGATAAATACAGATATATCCAGTGTTAGTTACAGTGAACAAAGTGTGCTGACTTCATTCAAGAAAAAACTGTCCTAACAGGAGGTCGTCGCCATTAAACCGAGCAAGGGAAACAGTTTAATGCTACTCAACAAGTCGGATTACATTGAATAAGTGTTTACATTCGTCAGCGCTGTAGAATTAACCCAGTTACCAAATGATCCAACTATGAAATTCGGTGTGGAAGTAAAGCATATGATTAAAGCTTGTCATTCCCTATTCACATAAACTAATGTAAAATATTTAACAAATGTAAATCCGTTGTACTTAGATTATGTGGATTGCCCAAACTTCACATAGAAGGTATGCGACCTTCCTATCCGTACTGACCAATAAGAGTTGGGCAATACATATCTCACTGCGGTAAAAGGTTTATGGTTCGTTGTGTTCTATTCATAGGTGTGAGTTATGTATGTCAGCTTCTATGCTCTAAACAGCTACCCAATCTGTTTAAACATGATCAATAATTAATCTATAGTTTTGCCAGTCTATCACTTTGCACATGATGACGTGAAAATATATTTTAACAAACATAAATTAAACCTCTGAATAACCAACAAAATAGATTCTAAGATAAAGAAGTGATTCACTCATGAAGTAATTCGTTATAAATGAAGTTTATTACTCTTTTTTTGGACATGAAAATGCAGAGGTGGTCCTACTTTATACATCGGTAAATAACTGAGTATTTCCCCTATTATTGTTCATGAGAGGCACAATAAGTATCACACACACTCTGGAGTAGAAGTTGCAGTTATAAATTAATCTGGGATTAATTACAGTATTTGTTATAAAACACAGTTTGTCATCACACGAGTACACGATTGCTGAATTATCACAGTTCCACAGCCCTACTAACGTCCATAGTTTACCACTTTCCAAGCAGAGACTAAGTTCTGCAGTCACAGTTCCGTAAATTTTCTAAGTCCACACGTGCCTATCTCTTCAAATCACAAGTTCGTAACGTGGCTTCAGACTGCCCAGCATCACAACCTTTCACCACCATGTTCAAATTACGCGTCCCTCCCCAAGCGTTCGAAAGCGTGCTCTGCCTGCTCCCAAAATTGTATCCTTCCACACATCCTAACGCCTCATCTTTTAAAATTCAATTTCTCTACCAAAATATTAGACATTTGAATATCGCAGAATTAAATGCTTTGACCACCTCCCTACAAATATTGTTTACATTTAACAAATAAATATATATTTAACAGTACTATAAACAGTTGAGAATGAAGCTCTTTGATCAGGTAGCGTCTCACTGTTCAAATATACTGCTGCCATCGAAATATAGTTACACAATTAATATTTAATTTATCATGGCTTATTATGCACACATATTCAGTTCTTGTCCACAAATACATATAATTGTTTACATATAAATTATCTGCTGCATATCTACTATTTTAGTTGGCCATGAAATATTTAAGTGGCAGTCCACAACATAAAAAACGGACATTACTAAGAATAATATTAAATATAATAAAATACATATATAAATGTAATGCGCTTTGCTGGGTTAATGTTTTGTGTTTCTGTGGTGGAATCTATGTTCTGACACAAGAGTATTACTACCTCAACAAAAAGCAGAACAAGAGAGTAAAATAAAGTTTATTGAAATAATACAGAAATAACGTGGTGCGTTTTTTAAGATAGGTAGCATGGTGCTATGCTGTCCATTTCCTTCTTAAACTGTTCTGATAAACACTACGCATCAATAATTGTAAATATAAGTCTTATAATATTATTATTACCTTTTTATCTTGATTATCTTTTTATCTGTAAGGGATATTGAAATTGTAATTACAGCGTTTGATTCTCACAAGTATCCTGATCCACTCAAATAATTATATTGGGCGTATGATCATTCTCTGATTTTATATGGATTTTTATAATAATGGTTGTAGCTATATTTTATTTCAATTGCACTCTAGGAGAGCCTTTCATAATAGAAATACTATTGTCAACTTGCTCTTCAATAGCGAAGACAAGATTCCATCTTTCATAGAAGTGGCATAAATAGGATCTCTTGCAATCTTTGTGGCAAAATATATGTAGGTCAGCCAGGTAGGGCAATAACTACTAGACTGACTGAACTTGAGACGAGGTGGAGACTAAAAAAGAGAGATTCTACCTTCGCAGAACATGCCTTAATGAATGCCATGCCTTTAACATTAAATTTGATGTTCCCCACAGAGCAGATAAAGGCAGAAAGCTAACTTTGGTTGAAATACTCTCTATCAACAAGCACCATGCTCAGAAACCAAACCTAATTCTCAATGATCAGACCCAATTTTACTATTCACCATTATTAAAGTAACGTATTATGTATTATTCTGCAATCATGCTTGTTGAAACAGTGTAATGTCTCTCACCCACATTCCATTGTTTTTCCTTTCATGTGTTTCTCACACCATTCTCGTGAATTTTAATATAGGCTATATACTTCAATATGCTCCTTTATTCCAAATTAACGTACTTGTAATTGTTCCCCACCAACATTTCATTTTTATGTCTTCCTCACTCACCTGTTCCCCTCCTACTTTTGTTCGTATATATAAGTTAATTTAATATACATCTGTACTTACTAGTATTCACTGGTCCATTGTTTGTTTCACCCTAGTTGTTGAAAATTAATGTATAATTATGTCTTAGTTACAGTTTTGTTGTAATCGTTTGGGCGTCTCTGTTTATAAAATACTCAAAGACTACATAGTCTATGACTGACAGTTATGTTTGTAAAATCTTTGTACTGAAACACAGCAGCTGGTTTGATGTGGATAATCTGCAGTAATAAATTTTCTGAAGATAGCCTAAGAATCCGAAAGGTAGATCACAACAAAAATAAATATTATTGTGGAACAATAATATACAGTTATTTAACAATAATACACAGTTATTTAATATGTCTATGTTCCATCAATAACCGACGGAAGAGTCCTTAAATATAATTTTTACTTTAAACTACTAGAATATTTCTATGTAGGGATTCCTATTTGACAATACATACTGTTTTCTATATAAAAAGTAACACAAGAAATAATTTTTTTCTAGGAGACTACAGGAATATTGCTCTCGTGAACTTACCTCCACAACTAATTATATGTTTTAGCCATGTCACAAATGACCCTGTCGGCACTAGAGTCAGGATCGTTACCAAGGGGGGGAGGGGAGGGGGGGAGATGCACGGATTCAATCGCCCCCTTCCCCGAAATTATGTTGTAATGCTTTAAAAATACTAGAAAATATGTCATTATTTGCAGTTTTATTATCCGACCATTTCCCAAAACAAAATTCTGGCTATGACCTTGACTAGAGCATGAGACTAGCTACAATTACATCTCACACCTCTGTACAAGTCTTTATCAGATTAAGTATATTTTTATAATACATGTTATTACCTATATAAACAATATTTATACACTAAAAAGGAATACATTTTCTTACTATAATTGGGGTATACATACGTTAAGAGAAAAAATGAACAGAATAGCAGAGTATTGATATAAAAGATACTTCAATTCACCATATACATTACTTGTTTTCCTTTCTTTCCTCTTAAACGATGAGAATTGAACTGTATAGTGATTCATATATTATCATACAATACATACTTTTAGACTGCATATGAGATTACTGGAATATTTACAAAAAAACGTATTACTGTTCTATCAGCACCAATATGATTATTGTTCTGTATATAGGAAGGATTAGCAGCATACATCCAGAATAAGAGAAGTGCAAGAAGATGATTCACTTATACACTTTCAGTCTTTATTCAAGTAGTGTGAGAATGGCCGGGTTCCAATGCCATACTCACAAAAGAAGTGTCTATCGTCTTGATTTGACAGCCCGACCTTCATTTGTAGTGCAGTATGCGCCTCATGGCCTCGTGAATGGAAACCTACTTGCCGCACTATGTGGGGAACACCATCATTAAACAGGCGGTCCTTGTAATTCTCAATCATGAGGACACATGAGGCTGCACAATGCACACCCTTAGCTTGTCTGTAACTGTACAGTATGCATACATTTTCGATCTGAGCCTCACAAACTCACAGTCTGCAACCCATTTGACTCGTCTTTCATTAGACTAATAACCTCTTTTTCTTAGGTGTTATACCATAAAGATTATCGGTCGCACATCCAGACGTGTTAAATTGTCGGGATTGCATGTAATTATCTCATATGGATCGCAGCCTATGACCCAGTAGGCAAAACTATCCGTGTCCGTATGAAGCAATTTGGGATCAGCAAAGTTCGATTTTGCGAACTCGTAATCGAACCGGTACATATGAAGTTTGGAGAAGTCCAGAATATACCTACCATTATAGATAGGCTTTGTAAACTCCACTATAATCTTAGTCATTTCCACAGAAACCAGCCCTTTATTACAGATTGTGACACAAATATGGTTTTGCGATATAATTTTGTGCATACTAACATTCAACCCAAATATAAAACAAATGAATTTCACAGTGGTTCCTAATATTTTCCTTGGTTCTTCCAGATATTGAATTATTGACTAATTTGTAGAAGCCTTTATCTATCTCACAGATTGCTTTTGCCTTCTTCCCAGTATTTAAATCAATATAATCAGTCAGCCAGGGTCGCTGATTGAAAGAGATTCCACAGAGTATTTTGATAAGTTCCATCCCCAAGTTGAGACACTGCAAGATGTTTAGCTAGTGTAGAATGTATCTTTGTTCATCCCCCAGCATTGTCATCAGCTTTGGGACGGATCATTTTCGTGCTACTATGTGTTCCAAACAGAGTGGCAAGCTGCTGTGTGCGTCATGCAAATGAATTGGATATACCAAATCTACTTCTAGGCCATATCCCACACCAGGATCAGCAACCAATAGGTTAACATCACTTGTAAATGTGACGGTTTTTCTTTCGGACAGCCATTGGAACCCGTCACTTCTAGAGACTGCTGCGTGGCATGCCCGTATTGATTGTTCACATCAAGGTAGATGATGTAGATCAGATCGTCAGATGTTCGGTACTTCTCCTCATTCGTGGGTTATTTACCTCGTCATACGTGCGCATATGATGGCAAAGCACCACGCAAATACCGCGTTCGAAGAACAGCAGCATATCAACATCGGTCAACAATTCGAGGCTGATACGTGTTCTTTTCAGCATTGCGTCCCACGAAAGCCCCAGTTCAGCGTAAAAAAACATTAACTGCGTGCTCATACTCTGGATTCATTATGACAGTTCGTGTAAATTTACTAGTGAATGCAGATCACATTTGTTATGATATCCTACGCACGTGAAAAGGTTCTAGACAACTCAAAAAAATTATGGAAAATATGAACCAGTGGCATTCAAACATGAATGTTAACATGGAAATAGGAGGTCCCACCATTAATTTCCTGGACATCAACATAATGATAGAAAACAGAAGCCATAAATTTAAAATCTACCGGAAAGACACCTTTACTGGTACTTTCATCCCAGCTTCCTCTTTCCTCTTTACACCCAGCTTTAACATGCAGCATTCCACTACGTGATACACCGTCTCGTGTCCATTCCGATGAGCCAAGATAACTGTGACCAAGAACTCAACACAATAAAAACAATAGCAACAAAATAATGAATTTCAGCCCACCATTGACAATAAGATAAGGAAGAAACAAGCAAGAGACCCACTCTACCCAGTAAACACTACACAATGATTATAAAGAAAGTGGAGTATTATTTTCTTTCTTAGGTAAAATTTCCATAAGGATTAGCAACATTTTGAAGGCAAAAGAACTTTCGATATTTTTTTATGTCCCACATCATGTAGATAAACGACTCTTCAACTCCACGGACAAACAGTCCTTCGGCCGGTGACATTTATGCACTTGTAAACAAATCAGAAGAAGGACATCAAGCGAACAAACAGAATGTGTTCACGTAATTGTTTATTAGACATGTCTATAGTCCTTGCCGGGTAATGGTGCTAGTCGACAATTAGTATTGACAGGTGACCCAATTTAGGGTCTGCTGCTGCATCTCTCTATTCACATTCAATCGAAAACCCGAATGTCATGAAGTCAGTAGCTGCACCTCGGGTGACTTCAAAATAACATGCATCGGTATTGCCTCATTGAACAATGAAGTTCATATACCGAAATTAAGCCTTTTACAGAAATATTCATTTTGGTGTAAATATAGGAAAGCATCGTGTTAATATATATACCAAGGTCAAGACTCTAACCCAGGGGTGCTGCTCACGAGGGAGTAGTTCAAATGTTCAAATGTTTGTAGAGCTTATGGGACTTAACTACTGGGTCATCAGTCTCACGAGGCAGTCACACTAACTACTACGCCATACTGAGGAACTACCAGAAATCCTTGTTCGGCCTTAATAGATCGTAATCTCTTTTGTACTATAAGAAGATCGTACCCCCCATTTTATACATCGGGGTAAGCGAAATTCGTACCCTTGGGCTTCACAGAGTTTTTCCACACACGCCACCAATAGAAAAATGCCTCTTATACAGTTCTCCTGCTCATACTTCCGGTAATAAATGTACATCATAAACTAGAACGGTTGTTTCTTCCACGCGTCACTGTGATTCAGAATTACATTAACAAACTTCTAGGGGATGTAGAAGGCGTCTTGAAGAATAAAAACGAGCATAGAAAGCCATGCCTGCAAATGCCCTTAAACTACGCTATGGAGAGTCCAAGTAACAGGAACTGAACGAGGTAGCGCAGTGGTAACACACTGGACTCGCATTCTCTGTTCTTGGACTTTAAATTATTCGGGCCAGGTACTCTTTTTGTCCCCCATTGTAGATTGATCAAGCAGCGAAGAAATACAAGGAGAAATTTGGGAATAGAATTAATGTTCAGGGAGAAGAAACAAAAACCTTACGGTGTGTTGATAACATTGTCGGAGGCAGTAGAGAACCTGGAAGAGCCACTGAATAGAATGGGCAGTGTCTTGAAAGGAGGTTACAAGATGAACATTAACAAGGGCAAAAGCAGAGTAGTGGATGCTGGAGGTAATGAGGCAATAAAAGTATGTGGGTAGCAAAATAACATCTGACGGCGGAAGTAAAGAAGATATAAAATGATAAATCACTAAGGGAAGGAAAGAATTTCTGAAGAAGCGATTTGTTGATATCCAAAATTGATTTGAATGTTAAGAAGTTCTTTCTCAAAGCATTTGTGAGGAGTTCAGCATTGTGCTGGAGTGAAATATGGACGTTAAGGAGTTCATCAGATATATGATAGAGACATTTGAAATGTGTTGTTACAGGCGGATGCTGAAGATTAGATGGATAGATCACGTTACTGACGAAGTGATGCTGAACAGAATAAGAAAGGTAAAAAGTTTCTGGCATATCTTAAGAGAAGGGATCGACTGGTGGGACACATTCTGAGACATCAAGAAATCGTCAGTTTTGCATTGTATGAAATTTTATGGGGCCATAAATCGCAGACGGAGACCGAACGACGAATACGGTAAATTAGTTCAAAAGGTTACCGTTCACATTCAGAGATTAAGCGGTTTGCACAGGAGGACAGGGTAGCGTGGTGAACTGCAGTAAACCAGTCTCCAGACTAAAGACCACAATAACAACAACAACGTTTGCCTGCACCGTTGTTCAACGTACTTGACCGCACCTGATACAGCATGTCTGGGATGGACTTGACACACGCATTGCCGCCAGACCAGCACCTCCAACAACAGTTGCAGAGCGGGATATTGCAATTATGAAAGAATGGTGAAATATCCCTCAAGAGCTGATTGATAACCTCGTACATTCTATTCTAGGCAGGTGTGCAACTGCGAAGGCCTTCCGGGGTGATCACAAACCATATTAGAGCGAACCAGAATGACTTTTTCACTATTATGATAGCCCCATGGTGCTTCGTTCTAAGCAAACGCCATGTAAACAGAAGTAAATAGCAGAGACAGCAAAATATCGTACTGTATCACACCCAAATATCAATGTTTACCAATATGTGAATCAAAAACGTTAGCATATTCATGACGTGTATGATATCTCACCTGATCCCCTAATTGTTTTGAGCAGTGTAATTGATGCAGTGCAAATGTTAACATCTGTCCACACACTGGTGGCTTGGGCTTTAACTGATTCTTTCGGGCAGCAAGCATATTTCACTCCGGAATCGTCGAATTTCGTCAAACTAAAATCCGATGAGTGTTCTTGTTCACAAATATTGCGAACCTTCAGCTCTAGTACGTTAACTCTTTGTGCTGTATATGAATTAATTTCGAGACTAATTCGTTTAGGTACTAACGGGATTTTACAAAGAGTAATGGGGGAGCCGGTCGCGGTGGCCGAGTGGTCTGCGGCGTGCCAGTCACGGTCAGCACGGCCGCTGCGGTCGGGGGTTCGAATCCCCCCTCGGGCATGGATGCTTGTGCTGTCTTTAGTATAAGCTAGATCATGTTTGTAAGTTTAGGGACTAATGACCCCGTAGTTAAGTCCCATAAGCTATACAAACATTTTAATGGGTGACGCGAATTCGCCTTGCTGGTCACATCGCTACCTTTAAACCATTTTTTTATTGAACCATCTACTTGCACACTGCTTTCACAGGATTTATTAATTTCTATAATTAATGAATCAGGATAATTGCGTTTCCTGAAGCGTTTTTATAGTTAACGCATTGTCCCACTGTCATTTCTTTTTTTTTAAATCCAGAAGCAGTATTAGCAGGTCCTTTGGTATTTCCCAGTACTCCTTCATTAACTGATAATTGACCAGGGGGCTGAATGAGACCTGTGGTTCCTCTGCAACAAACCCTTGAATTATAATGAGTTACAATGAAATAAATAAATAAAAAAGTCCGAGCAGTCTTAGAAAACCAAACACAAATAAACATATTCCCAAATACAGAGCAAGAATTAGGCCTATTTTTTGTTGTGGGTGGAGGGGGTCAACCATTTCAGTTTCTAAATGCAGATGAATGACTAAAAATAAGTAAATAAATAAATTAATTAAAAAATAAAGAAGCTGCATGGATACTGTTCTGGGGGAGGGGGTTTAGACACCTCCCGTATCACCCACCATCTAGGTCCTTGCGCAAATCAAAGACTGGGTTAGGACACGCAATAGCAATGAACATTTCAAGTTGCTGCTAAATTATGTGATTTGGACTGGTAGGATGTTCAAATGTTTGTAAATCTAATGGACTTACCTACGTTGGTCATTAGTCCCTAAGCTTAAAGTAACTTATGATGACAACAAAAACACCCATGCTCGAGGGAAGCGCGCGGCAGCGCGCACCGCAGCTGGGCGCCTTAGTGCGCGAGGCTATTCTGCCGCGGCTGGTAGGGTGTACGGAATGGCCGCGTGGTCTAAAGCGTCATACTACGGACTGGCCGGACATTCCTGCCGTAGGTTTCAGGCCTCCTTCGGGCATGGGGATGTATGTTGTCCACAAAGTAATTAGTTAAGTAGTTCGTAAGTCTAGGGACTGATGACGATAACACTTTGGTCCAATGGGTTTAGTAACATTTGAACATTTGATTCTGACTGGTGACATACGAGGCGCGTCCAGAAAGTAAGTTCCATTTCAACTTATCTCCGCTGCAGCGCTGCGAATGCGGTTCCGCACATGCGCTGTAGACGATGTGTATCAAGGAGAAGAACGTCCGCCATCTGGAGTTCGCTGTCAGTTACGTACGATTTGTTGTGCTTGTTTGAAATGTCAGCGTTGATTGAAAATCCCGCCGCCTGTGAAATCAGGTCGGTGATTCGTCATCTGAATGCGAGGAAAGTGAAACCAAGTGAAATTTATTGGCAAATTTGCGATTTTTACGGACCAAATGCGATGAGTAATTCGATGGTGAGAAGATCGGTCCGACAGTTCAATGGCGGTCGTAGTGATGTGTACGATGAAGAACTAGTTCACGCGATTGATGACAAGATGCAGGAAAACCGAAAGGCATCCTACTCATTGACTTCGTACCGCGTGGTCAAACAATCAAAGCAGATGCTTATTGCGAGACACTTCGAAAATTGCGCCGTACAATTCAGAATAAGCGCCGAGGACTGCTGACAAAAGGTGTTGTTTTGCTTCACGACAACGCACGACCACACACTGCAAATGTGACGAAAAACCTCCTACAGGGATTTGGCTGGGACGTGTTTGACCATCGTCCGTACAGCCCTCATCTCGCTCCTAGCGACTTTCATCTGTTCTTACATCTCAAGTCTTTCCTTGGCGGTCATCACTTCACCAGTGACGACAAGCTGAAAGTAACTGTTTCCAACTGTTTGAAGACTCAGGCGGCAGATTTCTATGAAGAAGGTATACGAAACCTGGTGCCACGCTATGACAAATGCCTGCTAAATTTCGGCAGTTATGTGGAAAAGTAGTTTAAGAGTTGTAGAATGTTGTGCAATAAAAATTTCTTCTGTATCTGTGTACTATTTCATTTTATTACCAAACGCAACTTACTTTCTGGACGCGCCTCGTATTTATCCATCCAGAAATTCCAGCCTGCAGCAATAAACACCTCAAGGCGGTAAGTTGGGTCTGGAGGCGCGCGGGTGAGAGTCTGGCCAGCACGTGGCGCTGCTCTCCCGCGCCTCACCTTTCTCCACTCGGCGCCGCGGGCGTGACGTCAGCAGCCGGCCGCCGCGATCGCGTCCGCGTCCTCCACCGCCGAGCTGGCGACGCATTTTCCACTCGAGAGTCATTCTCCGCAATTGAGGCCCCCAGCGCAGTGGGAAACCTCGCCCGGGCGGGCGAAAAATAAAAAAGGAACAGAGAAAAAAATAAAAGAAAGAAAGAGAGAAGCGATAATTCCATTGGCACTAAATGCGCGCAAACAAGTGCGGGGCCGCGCGCCGGATCCATTACTGGCGCGCAGGCGGCCGCCTTGAGTAATGGCCCAGCACAGCCGCCGCCCCCGCCTGGAGGCGGCGCTAAAGCGGATTAATGCGCGGACAATGCGGCATCGCGCCTCTCACCACTGTTCGCCCGCAAATCGTTGTAATTTTCGGCTTCGCCCGCGACCGCGGCCCGACTTCCCCGCGTCGCCGACCGCAGCGCCGCGCTGCGGACCGACGCCCTACTCCCCGCCTCCCCGCTACCCTCCCCGCTCCCCCGTCCCCTCACCCACACTCGGCAAACGCCCGCTCCGACTACTTTGCCTCCTCATCTATCGGCGAATTGGGGTGACGTCGACAGGGATAGAAGAAAGGCAGCTTAATCCCGGCGCTGTACAGCGGTTGATGAGGCTTACGGTGCTCCGCAAGAGGGGTTGGCGCCCTCGTCCTGCGATAGGAGATCACCCGCGGATGGCGCCGTGATGAGGTGAGCGCCCGAAATTCGCTGAGGTCCGAAGCTGATGGAATGCACGCAGCCGAAAAGTCTGCTAAAGGGGCTTTACGTGTCATCAGTCCGTGGCGATGTTTTCAGGTCTCTTGGAGAAAGAACAAAATTGCACTGCCCATTACAGATATTGGTCGAAAATTCGACACGTGAAGTTAAGGGGTGAATTCTAGCGCCCGATACCACTCTGTGCCGTATGTTACGCCATTGTAGCTGTCGCCTATTATCTCAGGTCGCACCTGATGAAGGTTACGAGTTACGTAGCCGAAATATCGTGCAGAGTAGACACTGACAGCCGGCAGAACACACGACTACTGATCATGGCATAATTGTGGTTGTTTCAAGTTGCATATAATACTATCGTATAGTATTACAGTGTGTACATTATGTCTGGGAACACTTTCAATTATTTATTGCACGAGAACCAAACGTTGTAGAGATATACATAACTTCATTTCGAAGAGAAACCATGAAAGTTTTTTTGTTTTTTTTCGTGTATATGTCTACATCGTATTTTGAAAATTTGCTGATAGCGCTAGTCGACAAATGTTCAGATGTTTGTAATACTATTTGACCAAACTCAAATGTTCAAATGTTTGTACAGCTTATGGGACTTAACTACGGGGTCATCAGTTCCTAAACTTACAAACTACTTATGAACTAACTAAGACTAAGGACGGCACAAATATCCATGCCCGAGGGGGGATTCGAACCCCCGACCGTAGTGGCCGTGCAGACCGTGACTGGAGCGTCTCAGTTCCCTCGGCCACCGCGGCCAGCTTGACCAAACTACGTTGACCATCAGTCCCTAGTCTTACAAACTACTTTAAACTAACAAGAAAAGTACTTAGGCTCAAACAATCAGAAATAAACCAAAATCGTATGATAGATAATGTAAAGGTCCCTTATTGCACTAGTGATACTCCCGCATCTGCAAAACTCTGCAGTCGTCCGTTAGAGGTCTCTGCGTGTGCCTTGCCACATTACACTTTGACCTGTCGGTTCGCCAGTAGGGACGGTGCAGTGTGCCTCCGAAGTCGCGTTTTGTGATGTCATTTGTGTGGTGAAGCTTTAGATGGGGCGGCGATTGGCAATCAATCCTGCTATTGGCTGCGATTGGGTGAGATGAAGTTACGAAGAACCCTTCTTCGTGAAGATGGTATTAGTGTAAAAGGTGAATCATTCGCATGCGTTCTCTTATCTGTTATGGAACAGAAAAATGAGCATAAGATAGATAATGTTGTAACAGTAACACATAATGATGATAATAGGGATGATACTTTTTGTGTCCCAGCCTCGTCGCCGCTTTTGTGTCTCGTTTCCGTCGTAGGTGTCGGTGGCCGAGTGGAATGAGACCGACACAGGAATAAAGATAGCACGCTGGTGTAGGTACGGAGAGGAGCAGCCAGAAACTAGAAACACTAGAGTAAATTAGAACGAGATATATATTGCACAGAATTTATACAATACTTAACTTTTACATAGTACTGCAGAATGTTGATACATAGTTGTTAGAGGCCTGCCTAGTGCCTGTACGATAGCCAAGTCTTCACTGGTGCCTATCAGATTCCGAAGGTCTTAACTGGTTGCTATCTCAGTTCCAAGTGAACGATGTCTTTCCGTGGTGGCCACGAGCGGGGTTGCAGCAGAGGGCGCTCGTGGCTGTCGTCGTAAGAACGCCGCGCCGTGCGTGCATGGCGGCGCGCGGCGAAAGTAGGTGGCGCGCACTTTGTACTTGTGCGACACCACAATACTGACGAACAACTCATTGCAAGCGGTAGTGCTACGGTAAGTGCGGGAGGAGGCGATGGAAGCATTGGCAGTGAATACCAACAGTCTTCCGAGAAGAAGGTTAAAGTTGCAACTATCATCACGGATTTTGATGATTATACGCTAGAGAACTTGTACGATGATTATTAAATATAAAATCGACACCCACCAGCACACTGAGGTGTACGTAGAGATCCTGTAAGCAAACGTTCATACACATATGTTTGTTCGAGCCCAAGTACTTTCCTTGTAAGTTAAACTAAGCTAAGAACAACACACATATCCATGCCCGATGGAAGATTCGAACCTCCGACACGGGAGGCTGTACGATCCGTAACGTGGCGCTCCAAACCGCTCGGTAGTCGTCAAACATGGCGAGTTCAGGTGCTATACCGGCCATTGAGTGGCCCCTGTCACATACAAGACTCAAGGCACATCTGAAAACATACTCAAGAGTCTGCAATATGTCAAAGTAGGAATATCCAGTGGCAGTGGTCTCGGCGAAAAAGAATTCCCCATACAGTTTACGATCGGGACAAAGCACAAAAATCAATTACCTACGGAGAATCATGCTCAAATTCAAAGCATGCGTGTGAATGCTTTTTACTTTTGATTCGACAATTATGACGTTCACTTTCCCACTGATGTGAGAAGTGCGTCCTTCGCTAAATGTTAATTGATCGACAATGCCATCCCAATCACCATTCAGTTGTTTCAACTGCGAACAAAACTCAAAACACTTGTTGTGCCAGTGGCAAATGGCCTTCCTTGTTGGTGGCTTCCTACACTACTGGGTTCCAAGCTTCCGTTGAACGGCTGTAGCACACTTGTTTTGGTCGAACTCCAACACACAGAAAGCTCGTTCCGCACCTAAACTCATCACGTTTGCGATTAGTACTATAAGAAAATTACCAAACTACGCTGTGGCGCTATAAATGAGAATATTCAGGGATTATCTTGAAAGTGACATATGTATGATATCTGTACAATGTTTGGTCCTTGTACCAAATGACGTATGTATGATATCTGTATAACGTTTAGTTCTTGTGCAAAAAGTGTTCCCGCGCTTTATGTACTCCTTGTATATTTCTTTGAATTTCATACTTATACCATGCGATGTAACTGTATTTTTAGATAAACTTAAGCTGTCCTTTTATTTTTCCACCAAACAACATTCTCGTAAATCGTGACAAGCAAGGGTAATTTGTAGTAAATTCTCAGTCCCTCAAAGTAATATGAATTACTGCTGCAGCAGGGGGAAAATTATATTCACTACAGCGGCGGCGTAGTGTGCTAATGTTGCAAAATGGGTACAAGCAAGAACCTGTCAATCAAACTGCAGAAACAGCATTAATTATCTAGTTCATGGTCACCACGAAAGATTATTCCTCTCCTTTTATGTGACATTGTTATCAGACAGCATATAGTGGTCGTTGCCATTATCGGCACACTATGTCGTCGCTGTCGTGGAACAGACCTACACAGCTAAATTCTAGTTACCGATACCAGCTATCCGTTTTCCATAAGGAATGTTGGGAATCGGTACCTACAATTGACCTATAAAACTCAATTGTGGTTACCGATAACAGCTATCCGTATTTTTTTATATACTCCGTAGGCCTACCTCACTTCTAGTTACTGTACCGGTATCAGCTCTTCTTTTTTGTAAGGGAATGTTTTTGCTGTGCTATAGTAACTAGAATTTACCTATATAGGTTACATCCATTTTACTGTTACTAACTCTTCGCCTTTATTATTATTATTATTATTTTATGCATGTGTCGTTGGAATTACTAATTCCAGTCACTCATTCCGATATTTGTTTCGATTTGTAATATTTTCGTTATTTTAGATTCTATGAATATTGTTGAACATTTCTAACATTCAATATTTTATAATGTTATTAATTTTCTACGCGTCATGATTTCAGAAATGTTTTATTTTCATTTTTTATCAAACATTTTTTAACAAAATATGTTCGTATTAGGAGGAGAAAGTTCGCGAAAGAACCTTAGAAAATAATGTCACCGCAATAAATAACGCCTTTTTTTTTTTTTTTTTTTTTTTTGCGTGACTATTGCTTCTTACAATTGTAGCCTTTGGTTCGCCTTTCCTACGATATTTATACTGTTCTTCCCAATTACAGTTCTTCAAGATAGACGCCCCAGTTAATTAAGCTGATGTTTGTATTTTGACGGACTATTTGTCAGCTGACTGTTCAACTACTACTATGATTTACTGTACTTTTAATTGTTAAATTTATTGTGATGTTTCTATTGAGACGATTAATGAAATGTTCGAATATTTGTTAAGCTTAAGGGACTTAATTGCAGAGTCATCAGTCCCTAAACATACAAACTACCATTCTAAAAAGGGGGCATTCGAACCCCCGACGGGGAACGGCCTCGCGCTTCAGAGCATAGCGTCTCAATGCGCTTGGCCATTTCGCCGCGGCGACGATTAAAGTAGCTCTTCCCAACTAGGGAGCGAACCCCGGCCGACAGTGGAAGAGAATACAAGAGTTATTGGAGATTCTGCGGTATTAATACACTCAATCTCTTGCGGCAATCCAGTATAGGCAGCGAGCAAGAAGAAGTAATGGGCAGGGAGCACGGCCATCGTAGTGTGCTAAAACTTGAGAATTTAGGTTGGAAGAGAAGCGTGCCTGTGTAGCCTAAATGGGTAAGGCGATCGCTGGCCCGAAGCGGGACATCCGGGATAGTATCTCTGTCCCGAACACGTTTTCAACTTTACAGTTGGATTTATTTCATTGCCCTGAAACGACCGAAATGTTTAAATATTTCTAATTCTTTTTAATCATTCAGTATTTTATAAACCATTATTTTTAAATGATATCTAGAAGACTAATGGACCACTTTACCATTCTAAAGTAAACTTCATACAACATGAAATAAAGCATTCACATTTATGATAGGAGATAAACTATTTGCCTAGATACTGTAACAATCAACGATGAGAAACCTGTGATCACGAGCTTCGTATAAAGCCTGTGAAGAAATGATTAATAATTTTGATTTACGAAAGAGCATGTTACAGGGACTCCACACTATTTTCACACAAAGAGGGATGTAGAAACCAACATAAGGATAATATTTGTTTGCACCTATACACCTCCTAAATTTACTTCTTACTACATTCTCTCACAAAACAACCACCTTCTACAGGTTGAACTACAGACCTATTGATTTAAAGTCGTTTTCGAGCTACAAGATACCACGGTACACAATTTGGCCCATCTCCATCTCTAAAGCACGAAAAATCTTTCAATGCCCTATAGAAAGAATTCATTGACCTTCCTTGCGCAGTTACTCGTCGTCGGAGGTTTGTGTCCTCCCTCGGGCATGGGTGTGTGCGTCATCCTCTTACAAACATTTGAACATCTGACCTTCGTTGAACAGGGATAACAAGACAAGGATCACTTTATATGAAAGAATACAGACACACAACGTAATTCCTAAAAAAAATGTCAATCATTATAGCCCTACTACTTCTATAAACATAACAATTCACACATGTTTCAATAGAATCTTAATTTATTATATCGTTGATTGACAGTTGGGCTACAAAAAATTGCTCTAATTTGATACTTTGGACAACCGATTTCATGAGTTATATGCCTCCTCTTATTGGTAGCGGTGGTGCCGTGTACAGGCACAAGAATCATTTCGCAGATATCCGTCTAGAAAATATACATTCGAACAAGGATTTATCACAAATGAACAAAATATACATAGGCTCACATCAGATAAAGATTGATATTTACATGCCTGAGAAGATACAGAAAACACACAAAATGTACCTACATCTTCTTACTGGCAAAATCTGGAAGTTAAAGGTATTTATAAAATTACCACATTGAGAGGTTCCATGTCGTGACGAACTCCTCGACGTGCTCGACACCAGACGGTTAAACACCATTCGAAGTAGCGTCTGACGTGCTAAACATTTATTTAAAATAAATAAAAACCTTTTTTCTACAACTTTTGCGCTCAAATGAGGAGCTTCTGTACTACTGTAAATCCAGTCGTTTCATGTATAGTTAACATAGTAAGGGACCTTACTTACAAGGGAATTGTCCAATCTGACATTTGGAAACGTACCCTGAAATTTTTTCACACATGAAGAAAAAAAAAATCCACTGCCAACATTTTAGTAGCTAAGAAGCACTGCAAAAAAATCCTCATTTGTGTCGCGCGAAGAAACGCTTAGAACAGGGTTTGACAGATCTGCCCGCATAGCGTGCGATTCGGTGAATTTTCATATATTTGTAAACCTATGGGACCAAACTACTGTGGGCATCAGTCTATTGGCTTACAAAGTAAAACTGACTTAAACCAATCTAAGGGCAAAACACACACACACACACACACACACACACACACACACACACACACACACACACATGGCCCAACGAGGACTCGAACCTCCGGCGTGAGCAGCCTCGCAGTTCCTGACAAGGCGCTTACAACCACTCGTCTATTGCTTTGCGGCACTTCGGCGAATGAGAGGCAGCGCCGCATAGCCAAATTACCAGCAGTGCACAGGCGCTGATTTTAAGCTGATTTGGTTAACAATAGAGTGAATGGACGCCATCATGAGCGAAGGAGCTTTCGCAATTCGCAGAAAATTCACTACCATTCGATTTTATCTCTGTAGAAGCGTTTCCTCTAGCGGGAAAGAAAGATACGAGGTAACGAACATTGCTGTGTTATTAATTTTTGGAGATAGTAATTGGCATACGGGGTATTAAATCATCATGTAAGGGCCACAATGCGAATCTTTGTTATTGAGAGGATTATTTTACAAGGCGAGTTCACCGTTCTTGTCAAAGGGTACAAAATGGTGCAGAGAAGAATTTCGGTGCCTCATTGTGTATGGAAGTGTGAAATGCGTGCACTTTACACGGAATGGTATCTCCAGTTTCCCTTAGCAGTGGTCCAAAATGTTGCTTGTATAACGGCTGCCGATTTCCTCTGTCTTCTTATTACCGTTGAGGGGGTATTTATCAACGGAACACTAATTATCGACTACCAACAGCATCTAAAGAGCCATCGTGGTCTAGCGTGCCATCGTGGTAACGCAGCGCGCTAGGTCAGACGGCTCGACGACCTCTGTAATAAAAATAAAACTGAGCCTAGAACAAACACGAATCACCGCAAAGATCCAATCTACCAAATAAATAAATAAATAAGCGGCAAAACACGCGCCTCGTGACTCAGAGAGTGCGGGATCGAATACCGTTGACAGCATAGTCTTTTACTGTGATTTTAACATCTTAACGATGTGCGAAGTGGCTACGAACGAGATGTGGCTCCGAATCCACGTTAATCTGTTGGTCTCCATTCTCTGTTTAGGTACACGTAAGTCGCCGAAATGGCATCCAGTTGAGCGGCAAGACCTTCCTTTCACCACGACCTTACTACGAATCCAAATCAAGGTGAATATAAACTAGACCTTGTGGCAAAAAATACTCGCAACCACAAGGAAATCTTTAATGTTAGAGTGAGAAAGGGCCTAAACATAGCCAGAGACCATTATCTTACACAAATAAAGACCACGATTCAACCCAAGAAACCTAAAGAAAAATCTAAAGATTTCAAGGAGAAAAATTTCCTAACATTTAACTTAGCATTGGGTGTTAACAAGTTTCGCTTCTTTAGAAACGCTTTCTCCCCATAGCCTTCTGCATTTCATATCTTCTTTACTTCGGCCATCAGAAGTTATCTTGCTACTCAAATATCAAAATTCTCTTTACCTAATTCCTTCAACATCGCCAATTTTCTGACATTGCATTCCATTACCTTCGTTTTACTCTTGTTAATGTTCATCTTATATCTTCCTTTCAAGACACTGTCCATCCCATTCAATTGCTCTTCCAGATTTAAAAAATGTTCAAATGTTTGTAGAGTCTATGGGACTTAACTACGGGGTCATCAGTCCCTAAACTTACAAACTACTTATGAACGAGCTACAACTAAGGGCGGAACAAATATCCATGCCCGAGGGGGGATTCGAACCCCCGACCGTCTTCCAGATCTTTTGCGGTGTGTGACAGAATTACTATATCATCGGCAAACAGCAATGTTTTTATTTCTTCTCCCTGCACTTTAATGCCCTCTCCAAATTTCTCCTTCCATTCCTTCACTGCCTGCTCAATGTACAGATTGAACAACATTGGGGAAAGGCTACAACCCTGCCTTACTCCTTTCCCAACCTCTGCGTCCCTTTCTTGCCCTTCGACTCTAATAACTGCTGTCTGGTTTTTGTATAGGTTGAATGTAACTCTTCCATCCCTATATTTTACCCCTGATACCTTTAGAATTTGGAAGAGTATATTCCAATCGACATTGTCAAAAGCTTTCTCCAAATCGACAAACGCTAAAAACGTATGTTTCCCTTTCCTTAGCCTATCTTCTAAGATAAGTCGTAATGTGAGTATTGCCTCCCGTGTTCCTACATTTCTCCTAAATCGAAGCTGATCTTCCTCGAGGTCGGATTCCACAAGTTTTTCCATTTGTCTGTAAATATTTGTGTTAGTATTTTGCACCCATGACTTATTAAACTGATAGTTCTGTAATTTTCACATTTGTTATTTTATTTGATCGAAATTCTTTGTTGTCAACGTCTAAATCTTGAAGTAGCGCCTACAATGCTTCACTGTTATCTTTACAGCGCCCTGCTAGAATAAACCACCCCCATGAACCACAGACAATGCCGAGGTGGGGTGGCTTGCGTGCCTCTACGATGCAGATAGCCGTACCATAGGTGCAACCACAGTGGAGGGGTATCTGTGCAGAGGCCAGACAAACGTGTGATTCCTGAAAAGGGGCAGCAGCCTTTTCAGTAGTTACAGGGGCAACAGTCTGGATAATTGACTGAGCTGGCCTTGTAACATCAGCTAACATGGCTTTGCCAGCAGTTACTGCAAATGCTGAAAGCAAGGGGAAACTACAGTCGCTACTTCTCCCGAGGACATGCAGCTCTACTGTATGACTATATGATGATGGCGTCTTCTTGGGTAAAATATTCCGGAGGTAAAATAGTCCCCCATTCGGATCTCCGGGCGGGGACTACCCACGAGGATGTCGACACCAAGAAAACAAAACGGGCATTCTACGGGTCGGAGCGTGGAATATTCTAACCCTTAATCGCGTTGATAAGCTAGAAAATTTGAAAAGAGAAATGGATAGGTTAAAGTTAGATATGGTAGGGATTAGTGAAGTTCAGTGGCAGGACAAACAGGATTTCTGGTCAGGTGAGTACAGGGTTATCAATACAAAATCAGTTGGTGGTAAAGCAGGAGTAGGTTTGATAATGAATAAGAAAATAACAATGCGGGTAAGTTACTATGAACAGCATAGTGAACGCATTATCGCAGTAAAGATAGACACGAGGCCAACACAGACCACAGTAGTGCAAGTTTATATGGCAACTAGCACGGCCGATGATGAGGATATCGAAAAAATGTATGAGGAAATGAAAGAAATCATTCAGAAAGTTAAGGAAGACGAAAATTTGATTGTGATGGGGGACTGAAACTCGGTAGTAGGAAAGGGAAGAGAAGGAAATGTAGTAGGTGAATATGGACTGGGAAAAAGGAATGAAAGTGGAGATCGCTTGGTAGAATTTTGCGCAGAGCACAATTTAATGATCACCAACACTTGGTTTAATCATCATACAAGAAGGCTGTATACGTGGAAGAGACCAGGAGACCCTTAAAGGTACCAGATTGACTTTATAATGGTAAGGAACAGATTTAGAAACCAGGTTCTAAACTGCAAGACATATCCAGGGGCAGATATAGACTCTGACCATAACTTAGTGGTTATGAACTGCAGATAAAAAATTAAGAGACTGCAGAAAGGTAGAATGGTTAGGAGATGGAACCTGGACAAATTAAAGGAACCAGAGGTGGTTGAGAGTTTCAGAGGGTGCATTAGGCAAGGATTGGCTGAAACGGGGGAAAGTAATACAGTAGAAGAAGAATGGGTAGCTCTGAGAGATAGGGTAGTGAAGGCTGCAGATGACCATATAGACAGAAGGACAAGACCTAATAGAAATCCCTGGATAACACAGGATATACTGAACTTAATTGATGAGAGGAGAAAATATAAAAATTCAGCAAGTGAAACAGGAAAAAGGGAGTACAAACGTCTGAAAAATGAGATTGACAGGATGTGCAGATTGGCTGAGCAGGAGTGGCTACAGGACAAATGCAAAACCGTAGAAGAATTCATAACTAGGGGAAAGATAGATACCGCCTACAGGAAGATAAAGGAGATATTTGGAAACAAGAAAAGCAGCTGTATGAATATCAAGAACTCAGACGGAAAACCAGTACTGGGCAAAGAGGAGAAAGCTGAACTTTGGAAGGAATATCTAGAGGGCCTATACAAAGGAAATAAACTTGAAGGCAGCATTCTAGAAAGGGAAGACCAAGTGGAAGAAGATGAGGTAGGAGATATGATACTGCGAGAAGTTCTTTCTCTCGTGTCAGATAAAGAAGGAACTGTGGCTTAAGGTTCAGAGCTACACGAGAGAGAGGAAAAAAGTTCCTTGATAAAATATACCTTCGGCTAATTAATAATTATTATTTGTATCGCTTCACCGCCGACATCTAAGAGGGACGTACAGTATAATAGGCGTCCATCCAGTCTATCACACAAGAATTCCACCTTCAGGATCCACTCCGAGCAGTATGACAGGCGGGAGGTGAGAAAACTTGGATTTCATGGTCGAGCGACTGTTCAGAAGCAGAATATCACGCCGGTCAATGCCGAACGACGCCTCGTTGATGTAAGAAGCATAAACACTAGACGATTGAACCGTGGAAAAGCGTTGGGTGGAGTGACGAACCACGGTACACAATCTGGCGATCTGATGGCAGGGTGTCATCTATCGCCACAAAAGAGGACAATTTATTGCAAGAGAGTGTGACGTCGATGAGCAACAAAAATGAAGAATGATAACTATGTACTTACTTGTATTGCTAGATTGAATAATGTCTCTTAAAACGCTTTACTCAGCATTGAATAGTTACTCGCTACAATTTAGCCGATGTCATTAAAAGGGCAATACGAATAGCAGGTAGATTTAGACAGTTTTCTTACATGCGTGAGTTAGATCTACATGTGTCTATCGTGCAGTAACAGTTAATTACGTCGTTATGTAAGCACAATATGATAAACTATGTCTTTAGTTAGTGAACTAAAGAGTTGAACATGAATCTATGCTCAAAGATGGTAAAGTTATGCTACAGCGTTATAATTAATATATGCGTAACAGCAATATTCTATCGGAAAGACGGAGGGGGGAAGGAGGACAGGGGGTAGGAGGTGGGTGAACCCTCGAAAGGCAAACTGTTCCCTGAAAGCAAAGCTCACGGACTGCGTTTGTGCCTTCAGGCTTATTCTTACCTCTTCTATCCTCTTTCTATTTACTCAGCTGTTTCTCCTTGCTCTTTTTGAAATTTTCATAATATAATTGTCAGTATGTTTCAGTGAGTACGTACTTTCTAATACACTGTGAAATTATATACATATTGTCTTGCTGTTATTCGTTCACAATACGTGAAGAATCCACATGTGCTTACAGTAATTAATTGGGTTTTATTTTCTTCAGTATTTCAATTATTTTGGAGTATACTTTTCGGACCCAATTCTCCTTTGCATTTAAAATGTGTATATTTATATTTCATTTGTTTTTTTAATCAGAATTGCGGTTTGGCGTAAATTTTCTTACTATATTCATATATTGTTACATCAAGTAGATACTTTGTTATTCTTCTAGAGTATTTGCTTGGAGTACAACATGTTAAGTCACACATACAATATTTCTTCAGCATCGAGTGATTATTCCGTAACTATACTATATTCATATATTGTTACATCAAGTAGATATTTTTATTATTCTTCTACAGTACTTGCATGGAGTACAACATGTCAAGTCACACATACAATATTTCTTCAGCATCGAGTGATTAGTCTGTAACATATTTACATGATTCTAAACAGTAAATATGTATTTTATCATCTTTCTGCATTTGAGCCTCCCTATGTAACAGTTTTTATTTATTGCTTATCATGATCTGATGTCCTCAAATAAAACTTTCATTTTCAGTGTGAAGAAATTCTTGATGTGTTATGGCACATGGAATTTTTCAGGATTAGAGGCAGCCGAATTTACGAACTATGATTGGCCGATTGAAGGAACGGACTTGAAGTGATATACACCTGACTGAAAATGGCTTAAAAGTGTGTCGCGTCCTGCAACGGTAAAGCTGGAGTTCAATATGGTGTTGGTCTATTGGTCTACATCTACATCTACATAGATACTCTGCAAATCACATTCAAGTGCCTGGCAGAGGATTCATTAACCACTTTCATAACTTTTCTCTACCGTTCCATTCTCTAATAGCGCGCGGGAAGAAAGAACACCTAAATCGTTCCGTTTTCGACCTGATTTCTCTTATTTTATTGGGATGGTCATGTCTCCCTAAGTAGGTGGATGCTTGCAAAATATTTTCACATTCAGAACTAAAAGTCGGTGATTGAAACTTCGCAAACAGATCACGCCGCAATGAATAACGTCTTTCTTTTAATGATTTCCACCCCAATTCGTGCATTTCCGTGACGCATCCCCCCCCCCCCCCGTAACGTGATAGAACAAAACGAGCTGCCCTTCTCTAAACCTTCTCAATGTCTTCCGTCAATCCCACCTGGTGAGGGTCCCACAAGGGGCAACAGTACTCCAGGAGAGTGATGTAGCCAGTCTCTTTGATGGAGTTGGTGCATCTTCGAAACGTTCTGCCTATGAAACGTAACCTTTGGTTCGCCTTCTCCACAATATTTTCTATGTGTTCTCTCCAGTCAAAGTTGTTCGTAATTGTAACTCCTAGGTATTTGGTAGAATCTACGACCTTATCGCGTAATTGAAGTTCAGCGGATTTCTTTTAGTGGTCATGTGTATTACTTCACACTTTTCTTTATTTAGTGTCAATTGCCAATTTTCGCACCATGTAGAAATTTTGTCTAAATCGCTTTGCAGTTGCTTTTGACCCTCTGTTGACTTCACTAACCGATAAACGACAGCATCATCCGCGAACAATCTAAGGGAGCTATTCAGATTGTCTCCTAAATCGTTTATAAACACAAGGAGGAGTAGGGGACCTATAACACTTCCCTGGGGGAACTCCAGATATCACTTATGTTTAACTCGATGACTTACCGTCAATTACAAAGAACTGTGTTCTTTCTGATAGGAAATCGTGAATCCAACCGCAGAATTGGGAAGATATTCCATAAGCACGCAATTTCTTAAGAAGCCGCTTGAGGGGTACAGTGTCAAAAGCCTTCCTGAAATCCAGAAATATGGAATCGATTTGAGATCCCTTGTCGATGGCACTTAACACTTCATGTGAATAAAGGGCAAGCTGTGTTTCGCAAGAGTGATATTTTCTGAATCTATGTTGACTACTGGTTAATAGGTCGTTCTCTTCGAGGTAGTTCATAATATTCGAACAAAGTATATGTTCCAAAATCCTACTGCAGATCGACGTCAATGAGATAGGCCTGTAATTTTGGGAATCACTCCTATTGACTTTCTTGTATATTGGAGTAACTTGTGCAACTTTCCAGTCTTTGGGTACGGATCTTTCGCTGAGTGATCGGTTGTAAATTATAGCTAAGTACGGAGCTATTGCATCAGCATACTCTGAGAGGAATCTAGTTGGTATACAATCTGGCCCGGAAGATTTATTTTTGTTTAGTGACTTAAGCAGCTGTTCTTGGATTGAATACCGGAGTGTTCACTTCGTCTTCTTTGGTGAACGAATTTCGGAAAGTTGTGTTTAGCAATTCTGCCTTAGCAGTAGTGTCATCGGTAGTATTACCATTGCTATCGCGTAGTGAAGGTATTGTTTGTGTTTTGCCGATAGTGTACTTCACATATGACCAAAAATTCTTAGTCTCGATGACAGCTTCCACTGTCGCAGGCATACGTTCAGTCAGGTGCTGGAAGCTTTCTTACGGAATGGGAGCCCACTCTTCACAGAGTACTGCACTGAGGAGAGGTATTGATGCAGGTCGGTGAGGCCTGGCAAGAAGTCGGCGTTCCAAAACATCCCAAAGGGCTCTGTGCAAGCCAGTTCACTATAGGGTTGTTATTGTCGTGTGACCACTCCGTCACAGGCCTTGTATTATGAACAGGCGGTCGATAGCAACGGAAGCAATAAGGTGTTTAAAAGCCCAATATAGGCCTGTGCTGTGGCAGATGTCATTGAATGGGATTCGCCAAACCCACACCATGCCATCCGATCGCCAGATTGTGTACCGTGATTCGTCACTCCACCCAACGTTTTTCCACGGTTTAATCGTCCAATGTTTATGCTGCGTGATGTGCTGCTTCTGAGTAGTCGCTCGACTATGAAATCCAAGTTTTCTCACCTGCCGCCTGACATACTACTCGGAGTGGATCCTGAAGGTGGAATTCCTGTGTGATAGTCTGGATGGATGCCAACCTATTATACTGTACGTCCCTCAGTCGGCGGTGAAACGATACAAATAATAATTATTAATTAGCCGAAGGTATATTTTATCTAGGAACTTTTTTCTCTCTCTCGTGTATTTCTGAACCTTAAGCCACAGTCCCTTGTTTATCTGACACGAGAGAAAGAACAGCGTTCTGCTTCATATGTCTGTTTCTAGCCTCTGATTAGTTAAGACGTATCAGTTGCGACCCCTGTGATACTTGTAATGGATTAAATTATTACAGCGGTCTAGTTTGTGAAATATACCAGGAGATATTTTTAAAATTTTAACGTGGCGGGTTTTCATTCATTTAACATCCCGCCATTTCATATTGGCGTAAAAATTCCGCCCATTGAAGTTGTGTGATGCATTTGAACGCCAAGACGGCTGACGAGATTTCGTGCAGTGATTGTTGCAAGTTTTATTAATTTACACACTAAATCATTCCTCTTCAAAAATTAACCAGGTTTTAGAACTTTAAATCGTGTTTCATTTTGTCAAATTTCGAAGTCCGAAAATTTTCCGCGTACTATTATTTTTTCCGCAAATGGACACACATAAAATTGAACGCACGGTCGGCTGCACGAACAAACGACTAAACTCGTCCAACCCCATACCACGGCGCTGTTTTACATTAATGAACATGAATTCTTATTACACCCACTAACAGAATGAAGAAAATTAGCTCACGTAAGTTTATAAGACGTAAAAAGGTAAACTCGGTTTGTTTCTACGGTGTAACTAACGCCAACATATACCATTCTATTTCCAAAATTATTTAAAGAATGAAAATTCACCTCCGCCGTTTATTCAGAAATTCCGACCTATGAAAGTATTAGTTACGAAATTTTTACCATTTTGAACCTAGTCCTGGCTTACGAACCATTTACGAAATTAACTGTGAATTAAGAGTTAATCTTTTTCATATACCCTAACCCCAAAGGCAGTTCCATCAATTTATACTTATTAAACCAAAAATTGCTAATCTTATATGAGCATCTACATCTACATCTACATCTACATGGGATACTCTGCAAATCACAGTTAGGTGCCTGGCAGAGGGTTCATCGAACCACAAATATACTATTTATCTCCCATTCCATTCTCGAATAGCGCGTGGGAAGAATGAACACCTGAATCTCTCTGTTCGTGCTCTGATTTCTCGTATTTTATTCTGACAATAATTTCTACCTATGTAAGTGGGAGTCAACAATATATTTTCGCATTCGGAAGAGAATGTTGGCGATTGGAGTTTCGCAAATAGCCCACGCCGCAGCGATAAGCGCCGTTGTTGTAATGATTCCCATCCAAGATCCTGCACCATTTCCGTAACGCTGTCTCCCCTGTATCGTGACAATACGAAACGAGCTGCCCTTCTTTGGACTCTTTCGATGTCCTCCGTCAAACCCACCTGATAAGGATCCCACACTGGGTTGCAATACTCCAAGAATGGACGTACAAGCGTAGTGTACGCAGTTTCTTTTGTAGTTCTGTTGCATGTTTTAAGGGTTCTGCCAATAAAACGCAGTCTCTGGTTCGCCTTTCCCACGATATTATCTACGTCTTCTTTCCAATTTAAGTCTGAAGTAATAGTAATTCCTAGGTATTTTGTGGAGTTTACGGCCTTCACATTTGATTGATTTATCTTGTAAACAAAGTTTAACGGATTTTTTTTCGTACTCATGTGGATGACTTCACACTTCTCATTATTTAGAGTCAATTGCAAATTTTTACGCCATACTGATATCTTATTCAGATCGTTCTGTAGTTGGTTTTGATCTTCAGATGATTTTAGTAGACGGTAAATGACGGCGTCATCTGCAAACAACCTAAGAGAGCTACTCAGATTTTCCCCTAAATCGTTTATGTAGAAGAATAAGCAATTAAACACTTTAACTTGAGGAAAGAAAACAAATCTAATAACAAGACAACCAAATAATCTTACAGGAAAAAAATGAACCTTAAACCCAAATAAGAAACAACCTTTATAATACAAAAAAACAACATATCCCCCAAATTTTAATAAAACACCAGCCAAAATCATTCTATCAGAAATAGGAGCCTAAACGTGAGGTATGTATCAGTTAACAGAAACAGGAGCCTAAACGTGAGGTATATATCAGTTAACAGACGAAATCGGCCTGTACGCTTTCGTGCTTTATGTGTCCCTTCGTGTTTCCACTTCACTATCACATCAGAAATAGTAGATCTGGGAATGTTTAGTGGGGTGTAAATGTCGTATACAAACATCTGACAAGTGACACACAATCACCAGACCACATTCGAAGTCCGTGAATTCCGCGGAGAGCCCCGTACTGGTGACTCACGATGTCTAATGACCAATGAGGTCATTGATATGGAGTACCTGGCAGAAGGTGACAGCACTATGCACTTATTATGATACACGTATGTCTTTAGGGGTGTCCGGATACTTTTGATCATTTAGTGTCACTGCCGGTAATGTGTTCATGTAGGTGCTGAACAGTAAACTTTTCAGCCGGCCGCGGTGGCCGAGGAGACTGAGGCGCTTCAGTCACGGTCTGCATGGCCACTACGGTCAGGGGTTCGAATCCCCCTTCGAACATGGATATTTGTGCTGTCCTTAGAGTTAGCTAGTTCATAAGTAGTTTGTAAGCTTAGGGACTGATGACCCCGTAGTTAAGTCCCATAAGTTCTACAAACATTTGAACATTTTTTGGTAAAGTTTTCAAATGGGTTATAAATAAATGACGACACATATCGAGAAACAGCCGGGAGAGTATCGTATCTCACGCAGACTCCAGTTCTCAGCGGCCAAGGGCCAATCTGCGCTCCGTTCGTAGGATAATGAACGTCCTTTATTGCGCGACTGAACTGGAGGTCTCAAAGAGAGGCTACTCATGGAGGCAGACAGCTTTATTGTTTAGAATCTTTAAAAAGAGAGATTTGGAGGCCAATTTAAATGAATGGAATAATAGGCAGCGCTTGTGTTTTAATTACGGAAAGAACTGACGCTAATTTCTGGAGCGGCGGGTCCTGCACGATGATTACCTCACAAAAGGCCGCGCTCAAGTGATCACAATTATGAGTAATTAGCCCTACAATTACCTTCAATTACCTCTCACTCAGCCGCCCCCGCTGCCAGGGGAGGGGGAGGGGTGCGCCCCGCGGCAGCTCGCCAACCCCTCTGGCCCTCACTCCGCGGACGCTGAAATTTTTGTCCAGACGTTTCGAATTTATTACACCATATTCTTTTTAATGAAAACAGATCGTTATTTGTGAACAGTTTATGTTTCAAGAAACAGTAACTTGCTGGGTAAACAATAAATTATTTTACCCCGTAATTCGTAACTCTCTAGTTACTGTGAAGTCATGATTAGCAAGTAATACCTGCAAAATACTGTATAGAAGTATTTTTTCTTTTAATTTCTTCTTTATTATTTTAAAATTCCTTTATTCTGTATACAATAACCCATCCCTGCTCCCAGCTATACTTCCGCGAGATCCTCGCCTCCTAGTTTCCAAACGGAGCTCAGCTGCTTGAGCGCTTACCTGCGAATGGCAAATGTATCAGATCGAATCCAGGTTCTGGCACACGGTTTTAATCCGGCACTCTGCTGCAGAGTAAAAATATCATTCTGGAAACATCCCATTGCTGTGGCTAAGCCCTGTCTCCACCATATGGTTTCTTCTGGGATTGCTAGTCCTGAAAGTTTCGCAGGAAAACTTCTGTTAATTTTGGGAAGTAGGGGGCGAGGTACTGCCGGAAGTAAAGTGTGAGAATGAACAATGAACTATTCCGGGATATCTCAGTCGGTAGAGCGCTTAACCGCGAAACTGAAAGGTCCCAGGTTCGAATCCCATTTAGGATACTAAGTTTTAATCCGCCAGAAAGTTCGTATTTGCCTACATTCCGCTGCAGAGTGAAAATATCATTCTGGAATATCAAAACTAGTTGGAGGCGATCTAATGGAACATCACTTTGAGCTACGAAGAAACACGCGAAACCGTAGTTCCTCTACGTCTTACGTTGTGAGATCAACGAAAGATAAACGTTACTTTTACAGACTTTGCAAATTGAAGTCGCCTTTGACAATTTTGAATGTAATAGTTTTCCGAATAAAATAGAGGCAGCTACATCTACATACATACTCCGCAATTCACCCTAACGTGCGTGGCGGAGGGTACACTGTACCACTACTAGGCATTTCCTTTCCTATTCCACTCCCAAATGGAACGAGGGAAAAAAGAATGCCTATATGCCTCCGTACGAGCCCTAATTTCTCTTATCTTGCCTTTGTGATCTTTACACGAAATGTAAGTAGGCGGCAGCAAGATCGTGCTACACTCAGCTTCAAATTTCGGCCCTCTAAATTTACTTAACAGAAATTCACGAAAAGAACGTCGTCTATCTTCCAGCGATCCCCAATTGAGTTGCCGGAGCATTTTCGTGACACACGCGCATTGGTCGAACCTACCGGTAACAAATGTAGCTGCTCGCCTCTGAACCGCCTATATGTCTTCCTTTAAACCGATCTGCTGCGGGTCCCAAACACTTGAGCAATACTCAAGACTTGGTCGCACAAGCGTTTTATACGCGGTCTCCTTTACAGGTGAAGTACATCTTCCCAAAATTCTCCCAATGAACCGAAGTCGGCTGTCCTTTAACGGATACCAGACTTAAATTACAAGAATCTACAGCGTCGTCATTATTGCACCTGTGTATTATGCCTGAAATACGTTTCCCGAAATACGCTTCTGAACTTTCGTGATCAAGGCTGAAATGAGACATCGACATAGATTCTCACCAGTACTACTTAATTGTGCGCCTCGGATGCACAGTGGTAGATTGTCAGACTATAAATCCAGTTCTTTCACCTCTGGCAGTATTGCTCATGTGAAAAATACCGAGTAGCACCGTTATTCGGAACCCACGTTAAACTGTAGGTCCCCCTATAACTGGCTGGGTAAGTCAGCTTGAAGGTCGGAGGAAGGCAACGGCATACCACCTCCAAATAGGACCATGCCTCGTAAAGCACTGTGGTGTTCAAACCAATCTTCGGATTGTTGACTGCTTTACTCTTTTTTTTTTTTTTTTTTTTTTTTTTTTTTTTTTTTTTTTTTTTTACTACTTAATTCAGTTTTGAAAAAAGTAGCATGGGAGTCAAGAAGAACATGCTAGAACCTATTCTAAAGCACCAGTGGCTCGATATCACTATACAGTTTTGCATATTGACATGAATTTGACAATATTGTAGTGTCGACAGTGTTTACAGAATTAATATATTTTATTTTGGTAATCCTTATGTTCCCAAAATGAAAATAAAAATTAGTGACTCGGGCGATGTACTTGAACACACGGAATAATCAGATTCACACACATTCAAATATCTTATTCGTTTGGCAAATAAAAACCCCTTTTTCATGCCGCTTTGTATTTATTTTTACAACACGTGTTTCGCCTCATTCCATTCTCAGTTTTATTTACAGCTGAAGTATTTATGGATTATTAACAGATTACGTCTTTTTTGTGTAATGTACATAAGTGGTTACTTACAGTTACTCGTCTTTTCGATTTACAATTTCGTTGTCCTTCTCTAAGACCATAGTCTGATGTCAACAGAGTTGTTCCAGTAACTTAATTTTTGTGAGTTTTTTCGTTGTGATCGTTTTATTCATTAATGCCTTAGAGCCGTAACTTATTACGTATCTTTTCATAACTCACTTGTATTCTGTATGCGTTGTCAACGGATTATATGTTGTTTATACTCCTCAGATGTGTATGTGTCTGTACGAAAAATTTTGCATTAGGGTTTTTTCCCGAGAGGTGAACACAGAGATAAACTGGGTAGGTGGGAGAGAGAAAGAGAAAAACGAGGGTAGCCTCTTTTTTACTCCAGGATAATCCTACTGCACTTATTCTCCGTAGATAACCAAAATTCCATAAGCAGAACATCACGAAGACGCCTCTAGTGTAATTCAGAAAAGGCCCCTCTTACACGTAAACAGGATACATTTTATAATTATTGTTTGATTACCTTAAAACATAAGAAGAGAGTAACATTAAAAACACTAAACAGAAAAGCAACAAGTAAAAGCCATAAAAAACCCAGATACAGAAAAAAACCTCTCATTCGATACAGGTAACATGTACGGCAACATGCTAGTACCACAAACAGCAGACATCATAGAAAAATAAAAACTCTAAACTCACAATAAGCTCCCAGACAAAAAGTTTAACGAAATACACTATCGAAGCTCATAACCAAACAAAACTATTCTGAATTCAATAACGAGTGTTATGTACCAGGAGATGGATTACCAATGGGGGTTTCAAATACAGGAGACTTAGAAAATTTTTTTTAATAAAAGACGTTGTACAAATCATTTTCATTAAAATATTAGAACATAGTAGAATATAATATATTGGTTTAGGTGTATGGATGACATCCTGTGATTAATAATTTTTGTTGTTGTGGTTTACAGACCAAAGACCGTTTTCACACACTTCTCCGTGTTACCCTATTCTACGCGAGCCTCTTTAATTTCTGAATAAGAGCGACCACCTACATCATTTAGGAAATGTTTACTGTATTCATCTATCAGTCTCCCTATGTGACTTTTACTCCACACACTTCCTTCCAATGCCAAACTGATTCCTCGTTGTTCAAGAATGTCGTAGCAACCGATCCCTTCTTTTAGTCAAGATTTGCCAGAAATTTCTTTCTCCACATTTCTCTTCAGTACCCCTACATTAGTTTTCACATTCTACCCATCCAGTTTTCAGCAGTCTCCTGCACCATCATATTTTAAAAGCTTCGAACATGTTTTTGTCTTCCAACTCCTTATCGCCCATTTCTCACTGGCTTATAGTCATTTTATCTAGGCAAATGACTCCAGAAAGGAAGTCCTACAATTTATATTAGTATTCGATGTCAACGAATCACTCTTCTTCAGAGACGCATTACCTCACAAAGCTTATCTGCATTTAATATCTTCTCTGCTTCGACTAGCAGAGGTTAATTTATTACCTAAATAGCAAAACATTTATTCCCCCGTTTCTTAATCTTATTCCTTCAGTATCGCCTGATTTTTCTCAACCTACATTCCATTAATCTTATTGCTTTTCACCTTATGCCCTGCTTACAAGACATAGTTCATTCCGATCAGTTGGTCCTTTGCTGTCTGTGACAGATGTACGTTATCTTCGGCAAAATTCTCCATGAACTTTAAATCCTTTTTCCAAATTTCCCCTTCTTTTCCTTCACAGCTTGCTCAGTGCATAGATTAAATGACGGTGGGAAAAGGCTATAACCCAGTTTTAATACTTTCCCAATCCCTGCGTACCTTTCAAGCCCTTCGATTTTATAACTGCTGTCCGGTTTCGAAACATACTGTGTGTAACTTTTCGTTCCCTATATTTTACCACTGCTTTTCCAGACTTTTAAAGAGTGTTTCCCATTTAACATGATCAAAGGGTTAGTCCAAATTTACAAAAGCTAAGAACGTAGGTTTGCTTTTCCTTGATCTCTCTTCAGGTAACTCGTAACGTGAGTATTGTCTCGCGTGTCCTACATTTCTCCAAACCGATCTTCCGATGTCGTATTCTACCAGTTTTCCATTCGTGTGTACGTAATTCGTGGCAGTATTTTGCAACCATGGCATATTAAACTTATGATTCCCCAATTTTCACACCTGTCTGCACTTGCACTCTTTTATTATTGGAAATAGCAAATTTCTCTTGAACTCTGGGGATATTTTATCTGTCGCATACATCTTGCAGAACAGGTGGAACAAGTTCGTCATGACAGTTTCTCATGAAGATAAGCAGTTCAGACGGAATATCGGATTAGATTACATAGATTAATACTTGTTCCATAGATCATATATACGGCATTTCGCAATGATGTGGAACGTGTCAGTTTAGTAAATGTTGTCTATACTTGACAATAAATATTTTAAGGATTTTGTTTTTGTTTTGTTTTTATTTTTATTTTTTTAAGTTTTATCTAAAAATTCATCTACATTGTAGAAGGAGTTGCCATTCAGAAATTCCTTTACTTTCTTTTTAAATACTAGTTGGCTATCTGTCAGACTTTTGATGCTACTTGGTAAGTGACCAAAGACTTTCGCGACAGCATAATTCACCCCTTTCTGAGCTAAAGTTAGATTTAACCTTGAATAATGAATATCATCCTTTCTCCTAGTGTTGTAGCTATGCACACTGCTATTACTTTTGATTTGGATCGGATTTTTAATAACAAATTTCATGGGTGAATATATATATATATATATTGTGAAGCTACAGTGAGGATCCCTAAATAAATGTCTCAGCAATTATTCTGATTTCACGCTTTTGTGCAATACTTTTTTACTCAATGTTGAATTGCCCCAGAATATGATCTCATATGAAAGCAGTGAATGAAAATAGGCGTAGTAAGGTAATTTACTGAGATGTATATCACCAAATTTTGCAATGATTCTGATAGCATAAGTAGCTGAACTCAAACGTTTCAGGAGATCTTCAATATGTTTCTTCCAATTCAGTCCCTCGTGAAAGCAAACAACTAAACATTTTGAATATTCTACCTTAGCTAGAGATTTATGTTCAAAGTCTAAATTTATTAATGGTGTCATGCTATTTACTGTATGAAACTGTATATACTGGGTTTTATCAAAGTTTAATGAGAGTCCATTTGTAGAGAACCACTTAATAACTTTCTGGAAGATGTCATTTACAATTTCATCAGTTATTTTCAGTTTGTCAGGTGTGATAGCTATACTTGTATCATCAGCAAAATGTACTAGCTTAGCATCTTCGTGAATGTAGAATGGCAAGTCATTAATATACATTAAGAACAGCAAAAGATCCAAGACCTAACCTTGTGGGAGCCCATTTTTGATAACTCCCTAGTTAGAAGAATTAATTGTTTCATGTATATCATGTGAACTGCTTATTTCAACTTTCTGCACTCTTCCAGTTAAGTATGATTTAAACCATTTGTGCACTGTCCCACTCATACCATAATACTTAAGCTTATCTAGAAGAATCCCATGATTTACACAAAGGCCTTTGAGAGATCACAAAAAATCCCAACAGACACTGCATGTGCCTTGTTTGCAATTAATTTTTGCAGAGCTCGGTCAGATTCTTCAATTCGTTACATATTTCCTATCTTATTTACATCTACTTCGTCTCCCCGTTTTAAAATAATGCCTTCAGTAACATTTCCCATACACTGGCCGTTTCCCTACATCTTTCACCTTCCTGCTTTCCCTTCATTGCTTATTATTGGTTTTGCATCAGAGCTCTTGATATTCTTACGGTTGCTTCTCTTCAAGAGTCTTTTGGCCCACTTTAGGTTACGGTAGTAACACTAAAAGTGGGCCTTTGCGATCGTCTTTTGACAGCTCGAAATTTAAATGAAAATAACGGCTTAAGCATTGACACGAAAACTCAATAACCGAATTTGTGGAAGAGAAAATTCTCTACAATTTTGCTATCTTATGTTTGTTTTCATATCTCGTATCGTTTGAGAGTTATTTGTCCCTCTGTCCGTCTGTCCGTAACGTGTTCCTACTCTCTACAACTTTGCTCTGTTATGTTTCTTTCTTTTTTTTCATAACTTATATCGTTTCAGAGATATTTGCAAAAATAACGGCGATTTGACGACGTCTGCCCCTCCGTAAAGTGTTCCCACTTTTTAGATCGAACCGTTCGACCGATCGGCACACATAATAGTTGGCCGCCAGAGACCAGAACCTTCCTTTTTTCAAATATTTAGGACAACAAATACGTTACTAACACAAAAAACCGTTTTAAATGTAATTTTAAAAGCGAATAAGCCGTTTACCTGACACGATAACTGAATAACCGAATTTGTAGAGAATAATATTCTCTACAACTTTGCTTTCTTATGGTTTTTTTTATAACTCGCACCGTTACAGAGATATTTGCAGAAATAACAGCGATTTGATCCGTCACTTGATTTTACATAACCCAGGCGTTCGGAGATGTCACGTGACATTCCTCGCCGAGAACTCTCTCTGGAATATGTTATCTTGCTTGCCGTATTTTATGATTTTGGTATTACAACTAACGCATTGTCATTTCAAAACAATGGCGTACTGAATACGTAACAAAACACGTCGTTCTTAATACTATGAATTATAATCTGGTGTCTAAAATGCCATATTAGAAGTTAACAACTGCCAAAAATAGTACGAAAATTAAGAAATCATTTCGTAATTGTCGGCCATAGTGGAGTATGCAGCGCGTTAGGTTGTGATGCACATGGTCGGTAGTGCGATACCCGTCACTGCTATTCATTTTCGCCTTGCCTCCTAAAAGGGTTTTGGGCACCCTGATTAATTAAAAGAGAGCTATGTTCTGCAATCTTTAGAATTGTGCATATGTAAGAGTGGTCGCTCTAAAATGTGCGTTTGTTCTGTTTTGCGAACATGCCGTGAAGCATTTGCACAACAATATTCTGAACAACGTGGAGATACTGGTGGTTTCATATATAAATGGAGTCCTAGATTTCTATGGCAACTGTCGTTCCTTAATTAAACAGAAGGGAATTGTATACATTGCAACAAATGACATGTTCCTTTTTTCCCTCTAGTTTATGTTTACAGTTCGTTGGTATGTATTTCATGGCTTGTTCTCGAACAGAACAAATCCAATTTTCAGAGAAAACGCTGTTACCTTTGAACAACTCGGAATCTTGCAGTATATAGTTGTGTTTGGTTAACAAGAGTGTGCGAAAATCTTTTACGAAGCAAGAGGGGAAAAATTGTCAGTGGTGGCTATATATTTTTTCTTTTTCTATTATTCAGGGAGATCGATGCTTTGTTGTCGTTTTTTCATGTTCGTCCTGGGTAGTTCGTTGAGAATTATGCTCAGTTTTTTTTATTATAGATGGCCTTGAACCCTCTTTCTTTTTTTCTCTTTTCATTGGTTCTTCGGTTTGATCGTTACTTTGTGGAAGTTGGTATGTTTTGTTCTACTTTGATCGTTTCGTCGATGTATCTTAGATACCAGTACGTGGTGTAGCCTCAATGGTCAATAGTGCAGGTATTAATTCTAGCATCCATTCGGTTATATGCCACACGGGCTAGCCTGGTTCTGACCAGGGAGCACGGTGAAAATCACTCGCAATGGATAGAGGAGTTTTAGCCTGTTGGAACAACAGATCACCTACATTTTGCAAGAATGGTTAAGACATGTGTTTCTCCAGCATTCTATCAGGCCTGGTGGTCCTGGGGTAAAGTGCTCGACTGGAAACCAAAGCGTCGCGGATTCAAAACCCGCTCGGTCCTCGGATTTTTTCAGTCTGTGTTTTAATCCAGCTTTCGCCTCTCATAGATGTGAGGAGTCGCCAGAAACGACGTTAAGCTTTAGGTCCCCTTTCCCCGGTTGGATAACACGGATAGGCTAGGGACACGCAAGTCGGCGAAGTGACGTCCAATTGAAAGACTTGCACCAGGCCAATGAACCACAAGAAACTATTATTATATACAGAATTCTGAAAATAGTGAGCGCTGGTCAGCGTTCTCTCCACAAACGCCAAAAGTGGATGAGACTTAGAATATACTGCACCCCAGACGACAAATCCGTCAGTGGGACCTATGTCTCTTGCACGAATGCACTGTACGAGACAGCGCTTGGAAGGTCTACGTCATACGCTCAAGCTGGCATAACTTGGGTGCAGAATATGTTTTCATCGTTGAAGAATACTATGCAGCATACAATTTTCCAAGTGATCCTATATATATTATGGTAATGTATTTTATTTTATTCGGATATTGGTTGGTTACAATTGTAATTTGTGTTTGATAAAATACGATATTTTGCTGTTTCAACTGCTTACTTGAGGTTGACATGGCGTTTATTTAGAGCGTGGCACCATATGATGTGTGATCAGCTCGGACGGCCGGTACAGGTACTCATCTGCGTTGCATAGACAGTAAGAGATTATCATTCAGCTCTTGAGGGATACTTAGCCATTCTTCCATGAGTGCAATATCGTGCGCGGCTGTTCTGACTGCAGTTAAAGTGCATCCCAGACATTCTCAACCGGGTTTACGTCCGGCGAGCAAGGTGGGCACTCTATTCGCTCAATTCCCTCAGCTTCAAGCTTGTTGTCCACTAGTGCAGCTCCGCGGAGACGACCGCTACCGCCTAGCAGAAGAAACCCATCTCCTGGGGCACCAGCGTAGGGCACAACGAAAGGTCTGTACCTATGACCAAAGCGCCATTCTGAATGACAAAGAGGTCCGTTTGTCCGCCAATACTGACTACTGCGCACACTTTTCGTCCACCTCCACTTGTAATGTTTCCTTCAGGTAAGTAGGAGTGTTACGAATTTCACATTCTCTCCAGATGAGGAAACGACGATTGTTCGGCTGAACACAAAAGATTTATCCGTGAACAGAACGCGGCGCCATTCGTTACGATCCAATCCTGATGTTCCTCCGCCCAGTTCCTGCGGGCTAAACAGTCGTCTCATTAATGGGACACACATCATAGAGCTCTATGGGTAGAAGCCACATTCCCGAAGTCCCTGTAGGGTCATTGCAGCTGAATTGCATTCAGCCTCCTGTCTCAACGGGCTGTTAATTCCATCGACGACGTCGGCAGTGCCTTCTTTTAACACTTCATGTTGTCTGAAATCACGTCCATGTCCTAGAAATTACACTGCGGGACACTTCAATAGCTGCAGCCGCCGCGCTGCAGTAGCCGAACGGTCTGGAGCGCCACGTTACGGATCGCGCGGTCTCCTCGAGTCGGAGGCTCGAATCCTCCCTCAGGCTTGGATGTATGAGTTTTCCTTAGGTTAGTTTAAATTAATTTAAGTAGTTTGTACGACTAAGGACTGACGAACAACGTATTTTGGTTCCATAGGATTACTAACATTTGAACATTTGAATTTGTAGCTGCAGCCACCTCCCACTGTCTGTCCCACTTCCGACATTACTATGGCTCTTCGTGCCATAGGTTAGGGTAAGACACGTAGTTGTTCCATTGCTCTACCTGCTCACTACACTGAATCCAACTACTCGTTTAATTTGTTTGTTAGAGTAATCACAATAACAACCTCCCCCCCCCCCCCCCCACACACACATACACACTCACACACTGCATCACTGTCTCGATTGCGTTAATGTAGAACCTACAGAAGGACGTCGAACTATTGTAGTTCATTCTGCCGTTTATCATACTTAAGAACCTAGATACCGCAACTGATTCCCTAATTGTGTTTACTAGTGTAATACCTGGTTGGCTATAGTTCACGTTGACACTCCAGGGCCTTTCTGACTGTTTTATCGGTGCTGTGGTAGCTGTACGATCGTGGCGAACATCTGTTCTGCTTGGACGTCCGGGTACTCGTCTGCAGGTGTGAGAATGTTCAAGAGTCCACTGCAGCGAGCAAGGTTGCATAACAGACACATCACGTCCAACTTGTGTGGCATTTTTCCGAAAGACCCATCCCGTTGCTCGGAAGGCCATTGGTGCCTTTCAGACTCACTCGGTTGGCTGTAGTCTCCATGACGTGGTGCCTGACTCATTGATATCACACTGAGCCCCATGCCTGAAAACGTACCCTGTTGAAGGGTTACACAGCTATATCACTACACTATTGGTGGCGGACGTCACTGAAACCATTATCAGTACGTTTACTTGCTCCAGGTGACATCTGGCGACATAAGATAAAAATCTACGTCGTCTTTTCAAATGTAATATTAGTCTATCTTTTGGTTGTTTTTTCTGGCTGTAAACATTCTTCAATGAACTTGATATATCCTCCATCCAGTCCTACTTAGCGTATTTGGGCTTCCTGTAAACTTCAACGTTTAGCCGCCAGTTCCCCATTCTGCCTGCTTCATTTGCTGCATTTTTATCTTTTCTTTTTTCATCGATTACGTTAAACCAAGGATTAATACTTCACCTTGTCTTTCTACCTGATGGTCCAAAGTCTTCACTCTTTTATCTTTCAGAATACTCATTGCTCTTCTACCGTCTTACATTTTCTACTGAAGTCAGTAGTTGCTTAATGCTCTCTCAGAAACCCTCAACAACCTCAGATTCCTTTAATTTATCCAAGTTCCATCTTACTTATCTAACGTATTGCTGTTCTTCAGTCTTAATAAATCCATGAAAGTAACAATCTATGTCTGACCCTGGATATGTTTTACAATTTATAACCTGGTTCCTAGATCAGTGTCTTACCGTTTTAAAATCAACCTGGCCCCTTCCAATGTCTCGTTGTCTCCTCCACGTCTGCAACCTTTCATTACTCTTAAAATAAGTGTTTCTGATACCAGGCGGCTTCCTCTTCCATTCCCTTTACCCGTCCATATTCACGTAATATTTCTCTTTCTCTTTCTTTTCCTAACACCGAATTGCGGTCTCCCAACGCACTCAAAGTTTTAACTGCCTGAACATGTCCTATTATCTCATCATGCATAGTTTCAATCACCTTATTATCGGCAGAGCTAGTTACCAAAACTCTTGCACTAGAGTAGTCGGCTTTGGCTTTGCGTCTATCTTGGCTACGATACTGCGTTCACTATGGTGTTAATAGGAACTTAACCGCATCTCAATTTTCTTATTCAGTATTACACCTACTCCTGCATTAAAAATGTTTAAATGTTTGAAATTGTAAGGGACTTAACTACTTTTGTCGTCAGTCTCTAGGCTAGAAACTACTTAAACTAATTTACGCTAAGGACAACACATACACACACACACATGCCCGAGGGAACACTGCAAGACGGCGGCTACTCCTGCGTTATTTCCAACGTACTGGTGTTTACAGCCATGTGCTAACCTGACGACAGATCCTGTTTATTCTGAAATGTTCAAACGTTTGTTAAGCTTAAGGGAGTTAACTACGGGGTCATCAGTCTATAAACTTACACACTACTTATGAACTACCTTATACTAAAGACAGTACAAACATCCATGCCCGAGGGGGGATTCGAAATACCGACCGTAGCGGCCGTGCAGACTGCGGCTGGCGCGCCGCAGACCGCTCGGCCACTTCGGTCGGCCTTGTTCATTCTGACACCGAACTTCACTATTTCCACTTTCAACCTATCCGATACGCTATTAATAATTTCTAACTTGCCTATCTGATCACTGGATACAACATTCCACGCACAAATCCTTTGAACGCCAGTTTCCTTATCTGTATTTCCTAATGATGACTTCTTTAGGTAGCTCCAGCCAGAGATCCGAATGGAGACTATATTACCTCCGGAATATTTTACACAAAAAGATACGATAATCAAGTATCAGTACAGGAGACCTGCGTGTCCTCAGGAAAAGTATGTACTGCAGTTTTATCTTGCTTGCCGCCGACAGCGATTTATGCCGAAGTCGCGTTAGCTGATGTTACAGGGTCAGACTGCAGTGCCTGGTAAGTACTGAAAAGGCTGCTGCCCCTCTTTAGGAACCATACCTTTGTCATGGCCTCTCAATAGATACCCCTGAGCTATGGTACCAGTAACTGTATCGTTGAAGCACACAAGCAACAACACCTGTGCAATATTTGTGATTCACTGATTATTTAAATAACACAACAAGCAGAATTAGCAATATACTAATAGGACAGTTTACAACTCACCACCGCGACAGGCATATAAAAAGGCACGCACATACAACACTTTCAGCTATCGGGCATGGCCTTCTTCAGAAATGGGAGGCACTCACGCAATCGCGCAGTCACGCAGCACAGTCACACAACTGTTATCTCCGGATGCCGCACAACAAGCAGAATGATATACACTAACATGAATTAATTTTAAAAACGTTTCCGTTGCGTTAACAGTGCGCCTCGGTTGCACAGTGGTAGAGTGCCAGACTACAAATCCATAGGTCGCGGGTTCGATCCCCACCAGATTCTAGGATTTTTATCTGTCACTTTCCACTTCTTTCACCTCTGGCAATATTGCTCATGTGAAAAATACCGAGTAGCACCGTGGTTCGGAACCCACGTTAAACTGTAGGTCCCCCTATAACTGGCTGGGTAAGTCAGTTCGAAGGTCGGAGGAAGGCAACGGCATACCACCTCCAAACAGGACCATGCCTAGTAAAGCATTGAGGTGTTCAAACCAATCTTCGGACTGTTGATTGCTTTACCTTTTTAAATGCTTTATTGAAGGACACACGAATGGTTTCACAATTTAAACAGTCGCAGTGTACCCTTTCTTTAAAATATGGAATCTTTCGACTGTGGTTGAAGTATGTATAAAGTTTCGTAAGTTAATTTGTCTGGACATAGCCAACTATATTTCGGAATAGACTCACTGGCAAACGTAGCAGAATAATTTCTTGCTGCTTCACCGCTGGCAGCGGTGACCGCGGGGACTGAGGCGCTCCAGTCACGGTCTGCACGGCCACTACGGTCGGGGGTTCGAATCCCCCCTCGGGCATGGATAGTTGTGCCGTCCTTAGTATAAGGTAGTTTCTTTAATTGGGGCGAATGTAGTGGCGTGGAAAATGGGGACTTAAATGAGGCTCACCAGTGGTTTTGTAGGATCTGCAATAGAGATAGGAAAATAATGGAACAAGAGGAGAAAACTGCAGCTCTTCAAGCTGAATTAGATAAGGCAACGTAGAATCTGGACATGTTAAGGAGGGAGAAGGGTTGACAGAGGTGGAAAGTGGCTACAGGCAACAGGGAGAACAGGCATAAGACAGTATCAAACAGCCTTTTCATTTATCTTGGCCTCTTGTATCAGTCAGAAAGGGATGAGCCTCATGTTGCTGAAGCTTCCGAAAGGGCACAACAAACTTTCAAAGAGGAAGAAAAAGTAGAGAATTTTGCAAAGAGAAAGAAATTATAGCCGCGGTGGAGTAGCGCCTCGTTGCGGAGCGCGCGGTTGCTCGCCGTCGAAGGTTCGAGTCTTCCCTGAGGCATTGGTGTGTGTGTGTTTTGTCCTTAAGTTAGTTTACCTTAGTTTAAGTAGTTTGTAAGCTACGGACTATTGACCACGCAGATTTACAAACATTTGAACATTTGAAGAAATTATTGTTGTTAGGTAGTTCACATGGTGAAGGTGTTGGCCAACTACTGCAGGAAGAGCTAGGTCAAGAGTACAAAAATGTTCACACGTGGTGCTGTGTCGGTCAGGAAACAGAAGATGTAGCTTCTTTATGCAAATATTTGACAAATGGGATACCATGGTTATAGTGGATGTTCCGAGAAACATTATTCACCAAGACTCTGAATACTCCAGAGAGGATGAATTATTGAAGATAGCATCAGCAACGAATCAGACTAGTCTGGGATTTGTATCTGTTTTGAGATGTCATTACTAGGCTCATTTGTGTCTGTACGGCCACTACGGTCGGGGGCTCGAATCCCGCCTCGGACATGGATGTTTGTGTCGTCTTTACTATAAGCTAGTTCATAAGTAGTTTGTAAGTTTAGGGACTGATGACCCCGCAGTTAAGTACCTTAAGCTTAACAAACAATTGAAACATTTTGATAGGCTCATTTTAACTCTTCTGTCAAGAGAGTAAACTTGGAGATGGAGCAGCTGTTTATGCCAGATATTGGGTCCCACATAGGTTTGATACCTGTGGATGCTATCTATAGGTGGGTTTACACTGGGTATGGCCTACACCTCAACATGAAATGAAACGGAAAACTGTCTATGTTGATTGTAGGTAACTTAGGGTGCGAGACACTATCACAGTTGGTAACATGCCAGTTGTTACAGGTACCACAGGGATTCGTATTTATAAGATAGAAAGGGTAGAAAAATGTTTTAAGAGAGGGAAGAAACACTCTGTCTGGAAAAAATAAAAGAAAAGAAAAAGCAAAATATACAGGAGCCAGCCTCCAAGAAAACAACGTCTAATACAGAGTATTTAGAAACTCCCAGTACATCTTTGCCCAACCAGTTGAAATCCCATCAGTGTGAGATATCATTTAACTCATAACATTCCAGAATTCAAAAATTAAGTTGATCAACTACTCATTTGTATTGAAGAAATATATTCATCTAACCCAGTTGACATAATATGTCTCTTTGAACATCATGTGACCACTAGTATAGATATGTTGAAGATGTCTGGATTTACTACTTCTGTAGAGCATATTTACGGAGGGAGCAGGAGTTGCCATAGTTATTCCAAACTGTCATGAATTCAAGAAAATTGATATTAATAAATTCTCTCTAAAGCAGCATTTAGAAGTGTGTGCAAAATAGGTAGTTTTGTAACAGGTCATATACAATAGTCACTATTTACTGATCACTTGCACGAAATTACACTCTATTCATGAATCATCTAGATGCTCTATTGGCTTATTCAACAGAAATAAATAAAGAAATCTGTGTTGTTGGCGACTTGAATACAGATTTCCTTATGTAATCTTTCAGTAAACATTTATTGCAGTTAGTAACATTGTCTTTCAATTTAACTTACACTGTAAACATTCCATGTAGGACAGCCATTGATAACATTTTATATATAAGTCAAAGGAACAAAATCATATCATAAAACCAATAATCAATGGCCTGTCACATAATGATATGTAGCTCCTTCTTTTAAGTGTAGATTCTAAACAGATTATGAAAATTGCTAAATATGAAAACAGGACAGTAGTCCCTCTACCAAAAGTTGGGTAATTTAGAAAACTCAAAGATATGAAGAGATGTTTATAGTGCTCATGACAGAATGAAAAGTATGAAATATTCATTAATAAAATCTGTACCATTTTTGGAAACTGTTCTCTCTAAATGTAACTAAAATTAATAAATTTATAATAAAACCATGTATTACACAAGGAATAAACATGTCCTATAAGTCAATAGGAAAATGTATATGTCAGGCAAAAAAAGCTCCAAAGCTGATGATTTAGCTAAACACAAGGAAAACTATAAAATATTAAGAAAAGTAATTCAGACAAATGCACTCTGAGAAGAAGCTACCAATGTCCAGCAATTCAAACAAATGCACTATGAGAAGAAGATAGTAACGTCAGGCAATTCAGACAAATGCACTATGAGAAGAACATAGGTATGTCAGGCAACAAAATAAAAAGAATGAGATATAGTGAAAGAGGAGACTGTTAGAACCATAAAGGAACAGGAGCAGGTACCATTAAGAGTAGATGATAAATTCATAACCGGTAGCTGTTATTGTGACCAATCTATTTAAAAAGTATTTAGTTACTGCGGTATTGGATTGTCAGGGTCAGTAAATAATGCCCTTGAACATTTGAAACTAGCCATAACAATTAACTTCAGTTGTGTGAATATGTCACTCACTTCACTGCAGGTAACATCTTCAATTATGAAATCTTAAAAAAAAACAAAAAAGCATTCTAGTGGTTATGATTAAATAGAAACAAAGTAAATTTAGATTTGTTCTTGTGATTTTAGTACAGTTTTAAGTTATTTATATGACCAGTCTATTATAACTGGGAGATGTACTGATTGTCTAGAATATGTGGGTATTAATGTCTATTCTAGAAATGAGGTGAAGAGATACCATCATACTACACTTTAGCCAGAATAGTAGGAAAGGTCATGTACAGGCACTTTTTCAACCAAATGATCACAAATAACATATTATCCAGAACACAGTTTGGATTTCTGAAGGGTTCCGATGTCGATAAGAAAATTTAACCTAAAGTGAGAATGTACTTAACTCATTAGATAATATATTACAAGAAGCAGGTATTTCCTGTGATTTGTGAAAGGCATTTTACTGTGTGAACCGCAATATTCTTTTAAGTAAATTCGAATTCTGTGGTGTCATGGGCAATACTGGAAAATGCTTCAAGTCGTACCTCACTAACAGAAAAAAGGGTATCAATGCGGGGGCTATCGAATTAAGCCATCAGTCATCATCGGATTGGGTAGAATTTACGTGTGGTGTCTCTAAAGAATCCATCTTAGGGACATTGCTTTTTCTTGTGTACATTAATGACCTCTAATTAGTTTTACTGCCAGAAGCAGAGTTCGTTTTGTTTCAATATGATACAAATATTGTAATAAATAGCATGTCAAGCATAGTTCTAGAAACATCTGCTAATAACATTTTCATGGACGTTAATAAAAGGTTTAAAACCAAGTCATTGACATTAAACTTGAACTTGGAAAGACTCACTACACACAGTTAGAAATAAAATATGAAGAAGTGCAGCTGGAAGAGGTTCATAGTATTAACTTCCTGGGATTACAACTTCGTAATAAATCTTTATTTGCAATTCGATTGTTAGCAGATGTAGGCCAGATAAAGATAAAAAAGTTCGCATACTTTCGTTAGTTTCTTTCCATAATGTCATATGGTATAGTAGTTTGGAGTACCTCTTCCAGTCAAACAAAAGTTTTCATAGTCCAAGAGCATGCAATATGTATTATTTGTAAAGTAATTTCATGGATATCCTCTAAAAGCCACTCAAATAACTGTGTATACTAACTACTCTCAGTATATTTATTCGTTAATGAAATTTGTCATAAGTAATATATCCCTTTTTTCCAACAAACAACTTCATTCATACATATAATATTAGCAACAAAGATGAGATACAAAAATGAATTAGTTCAAAAAGGGATTCACTGCTTAGGAACACAAATTATCAATAATTTTCCAGCAACCATAAAATAATTAGCGACAAATAACCATCAGTTCACGAGGAGACTGAAAGACTTTCTAGTGGCCAACTCCTTCTACTCCATTTACTCCAATGACAAAATCTTGAGTAGAACCAAACGTCGTATGGTATGTATTCTTACTATTATTATTTCAGCCTGTAATATATATAGTCCATATCGACATGGATTTCCTCAACATGGATCTATGGAACGTACAGCTGACAGTATATAATCTGAATTCTGCATGTCATTCGGGAGCAAGCTAACAGTCAGTCTCAGTTGCTGTAATGATGATGATATTAAACAACGGTAATTCAATGTTGTTTTTATCTCTAATAAGCCTGCGCCATTTTTTAAATTTTGGTTCCGTCAGATGTGTGTGTTTCAATTGACCGAGGATTTTTGGTTTTGTTAAGTCAATAATCGAGCAAGTATTGCAGTCTTTGTTCGCTGTTTTGATGAACCTTTTTGAAATAGAAAACTAAAACACGCTGTTGACACTGTTTTTTCGTTGACTGTGATTACTATCATTAAATATATATAACAAACTCTTTCAACCATAAATCGTGATTTATTTCAATACTCGATACACATTGAAGGTAATCGTCATGTGTTACTGTCACTGTAAATCAAAGTTACCTCCAATTGAATTTAATCGTAATTTGTTTTTAGTGTAGGTAGATGGTTATGAAATGCACTATATGTAAAACATGGTTTTGTACAATTTTACACTTTCCGTTGCACAGCACATTTGAAAACAATCGAAACAGTCCATGGTTAATTTAAATTAGAAATAAAATCTATGTATACTGACGATATCACATAAAGGTGAGCTGATAGAACTAAAAATTCATCGTGCATTGAAATATATCATGACATGTGACTGATTGTGTTGTGCTCATTTTTTTTACGAACCTTAAAGTTTACATGTTTACGATGACTTTTTTTATAATTATGAGTGTAATTGCAAATCTGATTTAAATTAATTGTTTATGTTCGTCATTGTCTGGGCTGAGTATTTCCGTAGTGTGTTTTGGGATTATATACTGTCACGTACTACATATTGCTTGCAAAGAAGAACATAACATGCGTTGTGCGCTGTGATCTCAAGCAGTTAAAAGCAGATTCATACGGCTAGACCCACTTTACTCATAATTCACTGCTAGCAAGGCCATTGCCGTATGCGTGTCAGAGGCCTCGATAACGATGGAGACGGGGGTGCATGGGGTCCAGACACCTACTCCCCCAAGCAGAGCTTTATCCACGTGAATTTTTTTATCTATTTATATCTCGTGTTTTTCAGTGCATATCTTGTTTTAGCTCAACCGCTGATCTTAAAGAACATCTTGTACCTTGATATACGTATTATACTTCACTAATTCAACCCATCCATTACCCTGTGCATGATTTGCAACTCACCTGTCTGATTAAGGGATAGAACATTTCACGCACCAATTCGTAGAATGCGAGTAGTTCTGTTTCTCTGATGATGACTTTTTTCTGAATAGTTCCTGCCCAGAGAATCGAATCGTGGACGATTTTTCCTCCTAATTATTATACTCAAGAAGATGTCATCAGCAAGTAAAGTGACGCTGCATGTCTTCGGGAAGAGTAATGGCTATAGTTCCCTCTTGCTTCCAGCCGTTCACAGGATCTGTATGGCAAAGACACGTTAGCTGGTGTTTCAAGGTTAAATTTGTCAATCATCTAAACTGTTGCCCCTTGCAATCACTGAACAGACCCTCTTCAGAAACCATACCATTCTCAGGCGTCTCCACAGATACTCCTCCGCTATCGTTGCACCTACAGCACGGTTGGCATTATCACTAACGCTCACGTGCCACCTCAACTCAGCAATACCTGTGGTTCACTTATTTAAGTAATACAACACGCAGAATGATAAGCACTAACATAAATTTGTCTAGACATAGCCAAAAATATTTCAGAATAGAGACTCACTGGTACACTTAGCAAATTTTTTTTTTTTTTTTTTTTTTTTTTTTTTTTTTTTTTTTTTTTTTTTTTGCCTATAAAAACTCATTCGCCAATGTTTAGAGTTCATTCCAATCACGAATAAATAACCAAAACATCACGATTTGTGAAAGAAGAAGAAAGAGTAGTCAGAGCTATGGGAAATAGCATCAGATCAGATAGGGGTAAATACTTCGATTTTATCAGAAAAAATAAGTACTTCATGGTTGAGCTCAAAACTAAATTTCGATACATGTAATCGCCTTTGGAAGGTGCTGTAGTGTTGATTCATAGTCGTGGCTAATTTTGATTGAAAGCAACAGGACACATGTAGCGTGGTAGTACTTAGATTACAAGAAAGACTAACGAAAATTTGTTGTGAAAATGATTACTGTATTCAAATAAAAGTCTAGAGAAGGACGTAAAATGTTAAGTAAATCAGATTTTTTTGCAGAGTGAGAAATACACTCGTCAGCGTGCATGTAGCACGAGGAGAAACTTTATTTCTGCCAGCTGACTCTCAATGCATGACTCGCAGAAATGTATAAAAAAAGTCATTTCAGTAAGAGTGTAGTACCTGAACGAATGTATGCATAGAGAAAACTGTAGTTTGATGTTGGCTCAAAGTAAGGTTCCCTTTTTACATGGTTGTCCTTTTTCTTGGAATAAACTAGAAGTGGTTGACATACTCGGAGATTTATCGATGCCATTTTAATTATATCAGTAAGGGACTTTGTAGAGCAGTAGAAAGGAATGGGTACAGAATTGAGAAGAGGATTTAGATAAATATTTAGATAGAGTTAAATAATGGCAAATAAGTGGTGTTGTATAAGATCAGCCTAATGGAAAGATCCCTGAAATATTAGATATGGTGTGATATTTGGGAAGCAAAATAACTGGAGCAAGGTGACATACAGATGATTTAAAACATATGAAGTGCAAAATACCAGCAGTAAAACAATCATTACCAAGAAATACATATCTGTTGATATCGAATTTCGATTTAAATGTTAGAAAACTTTTCTGGAGGTGTTTGTATGCAGCATAAATGCGAAAGAAGGACGCATATAAAATATTTAAGACCCGAAAAGAATAGAAGCTTTCGAAATATGATGCAAATTAAGACTAAGACTATTGAATCAATTTGGAGAGAAATATGAATTGTGCCACAACTCAACGATAACATCTGTCGTTGGCGCACATCTTCAGTCTCGTTGGTAATGCTGAGAAGCTCATAGCTTAAAAACTGTAAAGGGAGGTGAAGATTAGAAATCAGTGAGCAGCATCAACCAGAAGTAGGCTGAAGGAGTTACTGACAAACGGAGAGACCTGCAAAAGATAAACGTGCTGGGGAGTTGCATCGGACCGAGTACCAAAGCAACAATTACAATTAACCAAAAATTATCATACCTCTCAGACTCTTCAGGGAGGGGGGAGGGCGATGACATGCTTTGCGTTCCGTAAATGTCGCAGGCAACCATTTGGAGCTAGCTCTTATTATTTTAAATAATGTTGTTGAGCCGGCCGCGGTGGCCGAGGGGACTGAGGCGCTCCAGTCACGGTCTGCACGGTCACTACGGTCGGGGGTTCGAATCCCCCCTCGGGCATGGATATTTGTGCCGTCCTAGTTCGTAAGTAGTTCATAAGTAGTTTGTAAGCTTAGGGACTGATAACCCCGTAGTTAAGTCCCATAAGTTCTACAAACATTTGAACTTTTTTTTTTCTTTTTGAATGTTGTTGAGGAAATTTTCTTAAGCCTCTACTCTTTTATTAATAGCTTTTCTGATTCCGAACATTTCTTCTTTGCCCTAGCCCCGCGTCACACTCATTTTCTGTTTTGGGAGGTTTGTTGTATCTACAGTATTTATTTATTTTTATTTTTGATGTGTCCATTTTAACACATTTTGAAATCATGTGACAATGTACTGATTCTTACATATTTTGTCAGAACTTCCTTGACTGTGCAATCTCACTGCCTTCCAGCGTAACCTGGACTAAATACCCCACTGACAGATCTCTCTACAACCTGCGTTTGAAACGTCAGTGCAGAAAAAATGAAGTTTAAATGTATTGTCCACGTGATGGTTTGTGTTTTGTGAAGGATGGGAAAGGATATCGGCCGTGCCTTTAGAAAACAAGCATTCCAGTGTCTGACTGGGGAGTGATTTAGAAAATCTGAATAGACGGAAACGAGTCTGAACCTCCGTCCACCCGAATGCTAGTCCAGTGTTTTAACCACTATGACGCCTCGGTCGGTAACAATGTAGAAGAACTTGATATTTCAAGTGTTTTTTACCTGTTCGGTAGGTGTATGAGGTAGGCTTGAGCAAAGCTGACATCGGATATAGGTTTTAAAAAATATGTTTGTTTACCGACCAATCCACTGTACTTTCGCGTCTGCTCCTGATTCAGTGTCCATAAATGAACAGGATTAATGTCTCTCAATAATAATATATTTTATATCTAAGTTAGAGAAATAATTATAAAATGCCTTTTAAATTATCTCAACGTTTGTATTAGTAAAAAGGACGGTCCATAAAATTTTTGAGGGTTGTTCCCTACATATTGACAAGTAATGGAGTCGCTAAAAAGATGATTCTGATAGATCCAGAAATTGTTACATATCTCAACGTTTTACCCGTTTTTTAATGAATTATTAAAAAAAATTCTGCGACTTACATATTGATTCAGAAGGACAGAAAAAGTTCACGCCATTGTTAGGGGTTTCAGGCTCATTTTCATTACTTATTTTTTATGTTCAGTATTTTGTTTGGAGAAACACTCTTCGAAGCAGAAGAGAGGTAGGAAATTAATGTGAAAATTGTTAACATCGATAATTCATGATGTAGCCCAGAGAATGACACTGAAAGAGATAAAGTAACAAATGAAATATTCTGACTGATATGGATCAACAATTCTTCTATTAACAAAAATATCCATTTACAGTTGAAGTGGATATTTTCCGTAACAAAAATGTTGCCCAATTTTTGTATCAATAGAATCGTTCCAAATTTGGCATGTGTAGATCGAAGAGAATTCTATTGATAGACATGCATAATACCTTGGATACAATCAATAAGAGTAGCTACAATGTTTTGACATAAGCTGTTGAATTAGTAATTCCTTTTTTCAGACTGTAAATCTATGAAGCATAATGATTAAAGCCTATTAATGGCTGGGAATTTTTGTTGAGCTACATGCAAGTAAGTTTATTGAGTAGATAAGCGACGTTTTCAAGATGTAATATGCAGGACAAAACGTACAATGTGTAGTTTGGTATATCCCTATTTTTTCACCGCGATGAACAGTGCGTCATTAACATGGACGCTGATAAAGAAACTCTGATGTCATCGTTCGGCTTATAATTCTACTTTGGCACATTACTAAACGTTGAGCAGCGTACATAATCTTTTAATTCTTTGGGCGAAAAGCTTATCTAACATATGGCTCTCTCATTAAGTCAGTGTATCATGTACATCAAAAATAATAACCCAAAATTTAAATATTCACAGTACTTTAATCATTATTTATATACATTTATAACAATTACAGTAAGTTCTTCATATTTTACATGTACAAATAAATAAATGCAAGGTCGTTATTAAGCAAATATATACTATTTACGTTGCAACAATTCCAAACAAAACTTTATAATCTTCAAGATAACACTACAGATACATATTTCTGATCTCTTCAGTTTCTACTTTCATTTGGTGATTAAGTAGTATGACTCAGTAGAGAATGACATGATCATATTATCATGTTTGTAGTTCGTCTGTATAAATATATCATTTTTGTGAAGTAAGGGCTGCTACATATCCCACAAGTTCATCAGCCTGGTGCTATATTATGTAGTCCTTGAAAGAATATCTAGAAAGTATAAACTCAAGTAAAAGTTCTGGTGCTTGAGGTGCTCAAGCTAATGTTTCTGTCCAGCAGTAACTTCATTCGTATGAGACTACAGTGATACAATATGTCGTTTGAGCTCTGAACTGATCAGGAACCATATATCGTGAAAAATTCTTGGATTTAACTTACTCTTATGTAACAGAAACATAAATCAAGAAGTCGTATATAACATCCTTTGATGTTACTCAAAAAATTAAGAATTTCATTCCGCTTAAAAGCTTCCTAAACATCTCAATTCATTTCTGCATTTTAGAAAGAAATCAGAAAAATATCAGTTTAGGTAACTAGAAGTCAGTATTACTACATAAATGTGTGTGATATCGCTATTTACCTATCAGTATCATTTATCCTTCTTAGATGCTTCTTGAGATTTCAGTTTTTGCTATTCTGTCTTTAAGAATTAGAATACTTCATATAGGTCAATAATTAGTGACATGAAATATTAGGAGAGCTATTATTTATATTGTAAAATTAGTTTTCAGGGTTTGTTTACGAAAATTAATATATACCTCGAATTCTACTAAACTCCTAACATCATTTTAATTTAACTTCCTGTCCAATTTGTAGCATAGTTTGTCAGTAGATGATCCTTGTTCCCAAGATGATTATGAAAGAACGGTGTATTTGTTTCCCCGAATCTCATTCTCGCCAAAAATATTGAGTGTGTCAGATATACAAAGACAGTTTATCAATGAAAATCGCACTATCTTCCCAAGTCGAAATTGTGACAATATCTATTACAGAAGTTGACACTGGTGCTTGGTTTAGCTACTCTCCAGAAAAGGTAGTGCCTTGAAATACATCTGCTGTAGCCTCAGTGCGTATTTTAGCAACACAGTTTGTTAGAAAATATCTTTTGCAGCATCATCTAGATATTTTGACACTCTTTTTGAGCTGCCTAAGACACAGTTTTAAATGCTGGACACCGCTGTAAACTTTTCCTGTGACTGTGTATAGAACAAATAAAAGGAAGAGCAGCTTATAGCACTGAGTCATATCACTTTCCATCCGTTACATCCGCATGTTTGTCACAGGCTACTCAATAATCAACCGAGCGAATGGCACCATGTTACGAGAGTTAGTCTCTGAATAGACCACTCGTGCGTGAAAAGCAAACAAAACACGCAGTAGGGGCTCCAATAAAGCTAACAAAACGCCCATTGCGGCTTAATCGTCTATCAATTAGGTCAGTAGATGAGCTGTCTATAGCAAGGCCCACCTCAAACACGGCTCCCTTTCAAGGCTATGTAACCAACTAATCCAAGCGATAATAAACCGCAGGCCTGGACAACGGCCGTTCATTTATGGGGAGGGGATTGGAGAAGCCCGATGGCAAACAGGAAGCGTGGAGTTGGTCAACAGAATGATGACGCCGTGCAGCTACACTGGACATGGATTATTATAATCAGGAGCGAACTCTTCTGTTAAGCAAATTATTCTGTTCGTAAAATTTGATACCATTTGATACTATTTGAATCATATTTCGACCGACAAACTTTGAGGGATGTTCTAGGATAGTTTTCCATTTCGTTTTTCTAAGAAACCCACGATCGCTTCATTACTGAATATTTGTGTTTCATTTGGTTTCAAGATAAGTGTGTATTCTTTCGAAAATAGTGCACAACGGTAGAATTGTCGACGGTATTCGTTTTGTGTCTTGTTTCCATTCACTCAGGTAAAGCTGATTACTGGCTCGTATCAGTGAAAAATCTGCTAGCTTTCAATTTTTACATCTCGGTCCAGGAGGTAAAGAAATATAGTCTTTTGTTTAGAGATCTAATGAGTCGGCAAATAGGGCATCGAAACTTAAGTGTGCCTTCGAAAGTTGATGTCCATATTCAGACGCTCTGATTTATTATTATATAGTTGTATCTCATTTATCTCTGCTCTTCCATTCGGCATTGTTTATAATGAACCTTCAGATTGAACTCAAATTCCTACACGCTCGCTTGGCATTTATTTTGTGAACTGGCCATAGTGCTGTCTGGATTCATAGTAATCTGATCACAATTGTTTGAAAGACGCTGCTCGTTACGTAAAAATATCTATAGCAGCAGTAAATACTTTCCAAGACCTTGGAAACGTAAAATTGATAAGGAATTTGGGAAATCGTCAGTAAATGGGAACGAAATATGTTTTCATTTAGAGAAAGGTGACCTTCCGCTCTTGTCACAGTATGAATTTACTTGGTGAAGATAACAATCTATGTCGTATAAATTGCTATTATTTACCGGTTTCGTAACAGTTATTCTCAGATCAACTGTTAAAACCGAGAAGCCGCCAGCAGCGATCGTGGGGCTTGAATTCTGAAGGTGGCTGTTGCGTAAGTTGAAACCGCTGGGTAATGACAGTGCGTTCTTGATTGTTATTTTAAGCAAATTTTTCACATGTCGCTGTTCCTCCCGTGAACCTTGTAAATTGGTAAGAGAATGAAAATTCACAGAACTTCATGCGACTTCTGAACAGATGATGCTTATATGATCCGTTGTGTTAACACAAACATACCCTGTGTCAGTTATAAAACAAATTATATTTCTCTATTATACACTGCTAGATAAAAGGTGTAGTAAAAAGCGAAAGGAGAATCATCAAAACGTGGAAATATGTAGCATAAAAACTACTCATGATATTTTCGGGGTTACATGTTTTTGTGAAGTTGGTTACTTGGGGAAAAATAGTGACTGAGTTTCCGATAAGTGCTGTTTCATTAATAATTGAGGCGTCTACTTAGAGAGGGAGCTATGCCACTCGAAGAGAAATGGAGATAAATTGAGCTTTCTAAAGCGCTGTATTAAGGCATTATTTATAGGATAAACGGGTCACTTTTTCGTCTTAAGTTATTGTTACGCAAATTATGCAAAATGAAAAATATAAATTCTAATGTAAATAGCACTGATTATGACCTTGTAAGCTTCAATTAACTACAGTTCACACTTGTTTGAAAACGCTGTGAAAATAACACCACCCATCAGAAGACTGTCAAATTGCAACATGTTATTATTGGCGAAGGGGATCACGTATGGCAAAAGAAAAATAAATTGTAGCAATAGATGGCGCTGTAATTTAATCCTTTAGTGCCCGAATTATATATAGTCTGAGAATTGACAGCTGGAGGATAGCCAACCATCACTGCCCCACATCCTCGCTGGTTAGCTACTCATCCACACTAACACATAGGAAAGTCTACAAGTGGGATAGCTCCTCTTCTCACTCAAAATAATCGCAAGAGCGCATTCAAGAACTTACAACTGCTCCAGAAAGAGCGGGAGCCATGCCACGTGATTCTAGTTAACAGTATAGACGCAAGATGCGACGAGAATACTGAAAAAGGACAAAGCTCAATATTTCATGTGATGTAACATAGCCCCACTTTCACTACACCCTTCAATTGTTTCGAATGGCCCGTTTCTGTTGGAAGGGCATTAACCATTTTTGTTTCGGAGTAATATGAGTGCAATTATATTGGTACCATAACAGATATGTAAGTAATGCATTCATGTGCATCTTAGGTTTGAACAGAAATCTGTTTTCAGTGAACAAAGTTCAGAAATCTACCACACTGGAGTTTAAAAGGATGAAAGTGCGCAAGGCACTCTGCGAACTCCACTCAGATACTGCATTCAATCGATATCTATTCCTGGGTTGTATGTTCAGTGTTCAATAACAAGTTTACATTGCTAATTCGATGCACAATTCTTTGCCGAGTCCATGCGCGGATGCAGACGCCTCCCCTCGTGCGCGGGCGGCCTACGACTTGGCAGGCACGGGCGGGGTGGCGGCGGCGCCCGGCGGGGTGGGCGGGGGCGGCGAAGACGCGGAGGCGGCGGCGGCGACGGCGGCGGCGGCCAGGCGCTGCTGCAGCGCCACCTGGTGCTCCTTGGCGCGCATGCGCAGAGCCTCGATGCTGTGCTTGCGGGACTCCGGCGAGGCGCACGGCTGCGGCGAGGCGGACCGGCGCTCCGGGGCCGGCGGCGGGGGCGGCGGCGGCGGGGGCGGCGACGCGGACCGGCGCTCCTGCGACTGCGGGGGCGGCGGGGGCGGCTGGTGGTGCGGCAGCGCCGGCGGGGGCGGCAGCGGGAAGGCGGCGGCGAGCGGCAGGCCGCCCGCCAGCACGTACTGCGACAGCAGCGCCTGCAGCGGCGGCGGCGGCGGGCCCGCCTTGCCCGCCGGCCCCCACGGCAGCCCCAGGCCGAACACCGGCCCGAAGCCCAGCGCCGCGCCCGGCCAGAACGGGTCCGGCGGCAGCGGCGGCAGCCCCAGCGGCGACGGCACGAAGTCCGCCAGGCCTGCGCACGCCAAGACAAGCCACAAGTTCAAATGTCTGTCAATCTATCGCACCAAACTGCATGCTCATCAGTCCGTAGCTTACAAACTACGTAAACCTATAGTCGGGCCGCCGAAAGAACGACCCTGACAGTTCTCGCACGTGGGCCGCAGAGGGTGGGGCTACACTCAACCACCAACCTGTGCTCTGGAATTCGTAAACGTTGCCGGAGTAACGGTGCCGCATTGCCACCCTGCCACTGAAGTTCGCGAGGGGTGGCATGCTTCAGTCGTTGCAAAACATCTGTCGTGTGTTCATCGTTACCGGTTTTGTTCGTCCCGTGTTACGTGTCGTTAATTTCATACGTGTGTGAGATGGCTTCTTCCTCTAACCGTAAGAAAAACACTTTTGCGACCAATAGACTGGCTGTCGAAACAGATCTGATGATATTACTCGGACACTATACTATCGCCGTCAACAGCGACCGTAAACGAATGAGACAAAAAAAAAATTCTTTTTATGTAACAAGAGAAATCATTTCATTGGAAGAGGCGATTTTATTACTTGTAAAGTGGCAGTCCTTATTTTTTTACCCTCTCGGCAGACTGCCGCAATACAGTGTCCGAGTAATAACACCGAGTTTGTGGGAAATGGTTATAGAAGATGAAATATATAAACAAAATTCTTCAGCTAGCGATCTTTGGCTGAAGACTATACATTATATTTAATGGAATACTGGAAAATACGAAGCTTTACTTTAACTCGACATACATTTATTTCTAAACCTTTCTTTTTAACTGCAAAAAGAGTGTTTTTCATCACTTCGTGGTTATTATCTTTAGTAGTACATAGCAACGGTTCCAAAATATTCGGGCGTGATATTCGTATGCCGGCGACAAGCACGGCGTGACAACCAACAGCCGTGTAGCAGCATTGGGAACATAGCCGCTAACTGTCAGAGTCGTTCTTTCGGCGGCTCGACTATAGGTAAACTAACCTAAGGACAAACACACACACACACACACACACAGTGCCGTTATTACTGTCACAAGATGATCTAGATGCCTCTCTGTAGCGTCCCCGTACTGAAGTACTGAAAGTACATATTTACGATGACCACGTCTTATTGGTGATTGTAGCTCAACGACCCTGCATTGGGCGTTGCATAGCTACGTGAGGGCCGTTACTATTAATACTTTGTTGATAATGACGCAGTTCCTGGTTCAATGTCGTTTGTGATTATCTGATAGCCAACGGCTGCATAGGCGAACTACCCAGCGATAGAGCCTCAATTACTCCACGACCTTACGGAGTTCCTGCATCGCCAGTTAGGTGACCTGTTGTCACTTTAGGGGACGTTACATTCAGGCCAGCTTTTGATGGTGTCCATTCACCAGGAAAGCTTGATTGTATATTTCTTCTGGGTCAAACGTCTCCCCTCCTTTGTCAAAAACATTCTTGACTAGGCTTTTCAGGGCTATGAGGTTGGTGGGGAGAGACATTGAGTTGAGGTGGATCCTATCCAAAGCCTGCATCAGCGGAAACGTGACATTTCTGCCATATCAGTGTAATATAGGATGTGGCCGTGGCCGTGGGCTGTTCGTGTTTTGCAAGTTGTTGTGCAAACTCTAGGTTTGGGCAGATCCTCTGCGGATCCACTCCATTGCACCATCTATGCGTGGCCTTTACCACGGGGGCTGACTGGTAGTGCCTGTGACCTCATTCAGTTGGGTGTCAGTTTTGAGCATTGCCACTGGATGCCCCTCTTGCCCCGATGTTGTAGGCAGTTTGTTACACTGTCAAGAGGAGTCAAGTACCGTTGGTTGGATTTCTGGTTCAGTTTCTACACCGACCTCTTTGAGAGACTTTTCACTGGTTTGGGCTTTTGACTGACGCACTTAGTTCTTGAATCTTTGTGCTCTTTCGGTACCTCTTACTGAAGAATGAATCTTCCTGGAGGATTTAAACTATGTGCCAGAACCGGGGTTCGAACCCGGGACATTCGCCTTGCCGGACGCAGTGCCGACTGGTCTGCGGCGCGCCAGTCACAATCTGCACGGCCATTTTTTTTTTTTTTTTTTTTTTTTTTTTTTTTTTTTTTTTTTTTTTTTTTTTTTTTAGATCAATCGGACCAAACTGCGTGGTCATCAGTCCGTAGCTTACAAACTACTTAAGCCTAGGTAAACTAAGCTAAGGACAACACACACACACACACATGCCCCAGGGAGGACGCGAACCTCCACGGCGAGCAACCGCGTGCTCCGCAGCGAGGTGCTTTAGACCCCTCGGCTACTCCACCGCGGCCCGCGACAAGCACTCTCACACAGCAGTCTACAAAAACACTCTGCAAGCCACACTGAAGTGCATGGCAGGGGTTCATCGGACCGCTTTATGATGTTTCTCTACAGTTCCATTCTCTAATAACTCGAAGGAGAAAAGAACGCCTAAATCTTTCCCTTTTCTATCTGATTTCTCTTAATTTATTTTCATAATCATGTCTTCCTTGTAGGTGGGTGCTAACAAATCTTCTCTTTGGGAAGGGAAAGTTGGTTAAAGAAATTTCGCAAATAATCTTGTCGCAACAAATTTTGAAATATGATGCAAATTAAGACCAAGTAACGGAGAAGTATTGAATCAATTTGGAGAGAAACATGAAATTTGTCCCACAAGTCGAAGATAACATCTGTCGTAGGTGCACATCTTCAGTCAGGTTGGTAATGCTGAGAAGTACATACTTTAAAAACTGTAAAGAGAGATGAAGATGAGAAATCAGTGAGCAGCTTCAACCAGAAGTAGGCTGAAGGAGTTACGGACAAAAGGAGAGACTTGCAAAAGATAAACGTGCTGGGGAGTTGCATCGGACCGAGAACCAAAACAACAATTACAATGAACCAAAAATTATCATAACTCTATTGACTCTTCAGGGAGGGGAGGGAAGCGATGCCATGCTTTGCGTTCCGTAAACGTGGCAGGTAACCATTTGGATCTAGCTTTGTTTTAATGATTTGGCACTAGCTAGGCTAAACACTACACAGTGCACACTCCCAATACAAACACTCAGAATGTATTACACAGCCCTATTTGAGTCAGTAGCATGCTTTGGAGGCAGTGCATGGGCTCACCGCTTGCAGCTCGAAACCTATAAAAAGAAGGTCAGACAAGGGCAAACAAGCGTTCTCCTTAGGCTATCCGGGGCTTTCCCAAGAACGCCAGGATTACCACTCGCGTGGTGCTTGGGATCCCACCAATAGACCTAACAATCAGGTTAAGGGCACCCTTGTACTGGCTTAAGAAGGGGACACCTGATAAGGTTCAGGAGATAACAGGCCAAAACATCACTGAGAGGCGCCAACTCTTCAAATGGAGGATGAACACATGGCAAACGGAATCGGACGTTTCTGAAAAGGGACGCAGGCTATATAATTTCTTCCCAGACATCAGGGAACTTCTGAGACTGTGCCATATCAATCCTAGCCGGGGTATGGTCCACTTTCTGACAGGTCATGGTCCCTACCCCACGTACTGGAACTACATGGGGCTCAACGACACCGTAGCATGTACATGCGGGGAGTTTGGCTCCCCCGAACACATAGTCTTACACTGTACAAAATACAGTACACCAACTCACACAACACTACCAGACGACCAAGACATATAGACGATCATCCGGGACAAAGTTATAGGGTTAATTTAAACCACATAGTAACTTCCTTAACATTTAGCTTTCTTTTTATCCGCTTTAACATGAATTCACGTGCGTTATGGTATTAATAAAAGCAGATTACCTGATACATTCGTACACATTTAGTTAACTTTATTGCATCATTTCCAAAATTAACTTCCCTAACACTTTTGGTTGAAACTTTGTGCAATGACTAGAATTTTAAAAAAATGGGCCAAGTAGTTGATAAATTACAAATTTTCACGAATTATTTCTTTGCTTCTCAGGAATTTCTGGACAACTACTGCAGACACACACCTGGGACATGTTTTGTTACATTCGATCAATAACAACAACATAAATGGAAGTCGTACTTTACTGTAACCTGGTACAGTTTTGGCGATGGCTTCATATTAGCGAGGTTGCTAAAGTTTAGGAAAAATCTTTTATCAGCAGTAACTCCGTAACTAAACATTTGGAGGCCTATGTTTATAGGAACTTTTTTCTTTAGTATTATTTGTAGAATAACATACCAAAATACTTGCATATCGTCGTGAATCACTCTGTATAAAAATACGACTACACGGGGAAAAATAGTAATGTACAATTAAATGTAATATGGAACTGAAATCATTATATGTGACAATCCATTTGAATAAGAATTTTGAAAACCGTGAAGAGAACATTTTTCTTTTTATTGGTCCAATAACAAATTTACTTTCCACGTATTAAATGGTACGCACATTGAGATTTGACTATTTGTGAATGTGTTCAATCTTGGTGCTAATGATAATTTCTACACCTACATTCAAGCTTGTTGCTTTTTGCCATAAATCGCTTGGTTTTTTTATATTGATTAAAATAAAACAAAAAGACTAGAAAAATGCCAGCGTATGTAAGTGGCTGGGAATCACAGTAATTCAGTCAAACCAATATTATCAAGTACTCCATATCTCCCTTTTCTGATACAGTCAAAGAAGAATCACATAATAGACACATCATAGTCTTTTTCATATACTCACTATTAAGGCTTTTTAAGGTTGTCCACCACAACTAATAAGGAACTGTTGGGAAGTAACTGCTAAAAAAAGAATAATTTGAGTCTTACAATTGCTTATTGACGAAACAGGCTACTGCTTTGTAGTTAATTCGATTTCTCTTTTTCCTTATGACACGTAATATTTCGCGGCTTGTCAACGGGATGCGGATGGTTTTTACTTCTTACAGCTAGTGCTAACCTGCTTACAAAAAGTCAAATGCTTTCTTCGCTGCTTCTCTCAGACTTACTTGAATCATAAATATAGCAATTTTGTGATGTAATGAAGAATGAAGATCATGCCACAAGATTCTTTAATCACATCAATATCATTCCTAGTAGACGTTATGTGCTTGTGTGAGTTTATCTTTAAGCCATTTAACTAAATCCTAGTATGTATTGTATACTGTTAATTGGGCCATTATATTACTTCAGGGTCATCTATGTCTAATTTTGTTTTTGCTTCTTCTTCACATTTTGTATGATACATTGAATAATGGGATTTATAGATTGTACTGCTGATTATTTGTTTATTTATTTAGGGCCTTAAGATGGCACTAATGAGGAACAGAAATTGCCAGTTATTAAAATCATTATTATAGGTACCTGGCATGTTAAGCCTGTGGAGAGCGATCTGTTTATAATATTAATAAAAATATTAATTCATGGAATGCAGCAACCAGTTGCTTGTAATAATTTATTTTTGACGACCTGTTTCGGGCTCTATGCAGTAAAACAACTGCACTGCATTACAGTAAAGGACATAAAACGGACAAAAGTCGGTTACAGACATTTGAAATTGTGACTATAAAAGTATTCGACATGAGTGTGAAAGTTTAATGAAAATATACCTTCACGTTGTTAAGCGATGATCGCCAGTAAAATATTTTTATTTCTCTTAATCGGTTTCGATGATTCATATAACCATCCTCAGAAGGGTTTAAAACATCTTCACTGCAAGATCACACAATTAAAATATGGTTAAAATATGTAGCTTATTTTTGTATACGAATAAAATATTAGACAATTATTGAATCCATCGAACACAAACATCTAAAATGGTATGGACACGTCAGAAAAATGGGACAAGAAAGGCTTCCAAAATGCATACTCGACTGGACACCGAATGGGAGAAGAAAAAAGGGACGACCACCTACCACATGGATGCAGGAAGTTCAGTCAGCAATGAGGAAGAACAACATTCCTGAGGACTTACGGGAGGACAGAGAAGAGTGGAGAACAATAATTTGTAACTTAATGTTATCTAATATAGGTACTGGAAAAATGTACGTACATTGTAAAACCAGAATAATAAAATAATAAAAAAATATTAGTCTAAGTTTACAAAGTATGTAACATACCTTAGGAGAATAGGTAAAATAAAGGGTTTCTAGTCGAAATGTAAAATGAGTAAAAATGCAGGATAATATGTTAAAATATACGCCACCAAAATGGAGCCTCAAAAAATAAGACTGTTTCTCTCGTCAGTATAAGACAGATGACAGGAGAGAATATTTTGTTGGCGTTTTGTTAAAGATGTACACCAGTTGGCATTGGAGGCAAAGATAGACAAGATCGATACATTTGTTATTACATCAGAAATTTGTGCTTAGCTATTATTATTATTTTTTTAAAGTTAGATATCAGCAATTAATGAAGGTAGTGGGTACCGCTCTCCAAATTAGTATGGAGCTACATCAATGCTCACGACGTGTCCATAGTGAAGTCTGCTTGTAAGGGAACTTCTGTGTTTGATGTCAAAAGGAGCAGTTGAACAAACAGGAAAACACTGATCTTGAAGGAAGGAGTCAGAAATATGAAAAAGGTTATCTACTCTGTCCGGTAAGGATTATTAAAAAATGAGAGAATATTTAATTAATAATAATATTTGATGATCACAATGCACACATTAGCCGTTACTCGTAGTTGGAAAGCCGGTAATTTGGCATAATGATTACATCCCTATTTGATTAGCTTTGTCGAAGTTTCAAAAGGGGTTTGAACCCCTAATCACCCTCCTCTTTGGCTGCGCCTTTGCTCTTTACCTTTATCAGAATTTCGAAAAACTTACAGGTATGCAGCTAGGTACCAAATTCGGCGGCGGACGATGTTTCGGTAGGAGACCACCCTGCCATGTTCAAGGAGAAACTGCAGTGAGGAAGCAATGTGCAACGATCTTTAAAACCTCGGTTATCAATGAGTAAACAGCAAAGACAACATAAACCAAGCACGCAAGCATATCGCCGACACGAACAAAGATGAAAACGGTCAGGATATTACTAATAAACATGTTCTCAACGGATGAGGTCGGATTAATTTTGTCTCTCAGTTCTTTGACAAGTGAGAGAGCAGCATCCCATGAGGAACTTAAGCAAAATTTGCGTAAAAAGAATGTGAAATGCGTGTTACGTCCACCATCTATGATTAAGGCACTGTTGGGATCCGTTAAGGATGATCTCGGTTTGTGCAAGGCGAGTGTCTATCGTATCCCATGCAGTTGTGGCATGTCATATGTTGGTCAAACTATTAGGACAGCTGTGGACCGTTTACAACAGCCAAACATATCTGTTGTGGCCGAACACTGTCTTAACACAGGTCACCCTATGGAATACAACAATACAAAAATTTTGACATGCACTTCCAGCTACTGGTACTATGTTGTCAAGGAAGCGAAATAAATAAAATAATCAGACAACATTGTGAATAGGGATGGAGGATTTTGCTTCAATTCCGCCTAAGATCCTGCTCTCTCACTTGACAAAAAATTAAATTAAATTAAAAAAAAAAAAAAAAAAAAAAAAAAAAAAAAAAAAAAAAAAAAACGAGGGACAAAGCTATTTCTACCTCATCCGTTGAGAACAGGTGTTTACTGTCGATATCTGACCGTATTCATCTTTGGTCGTGTCGAAGCTGTGTGCCTGCTGCTCGGTTTTTGTGTTGTTTTTACTGTTTACTCGTTGATAACCGAAGTTTTAAAGATCGTTGCACATTGGTTCCTCACTGCAGTTTCGCCTAGAAAATGGCAGGGTGGTCTCCTGCCGAAATATCGGCCAAGGTCGAATTTTATACCCGGCAGCATATACGTAAGTTTTTCGAAGTTGTTATTCGCCAAGAGAAATTAAGGATCAGAATTATTCATCGGAAGAAGCTTGAACTATCTAGAGCAAACTGGTATTGCAGATGGAGTGGTATACGGAGATTAGACGATTAAGGGAAAGGAAAAGATGGTAGTAGAGGTCGAACCAGTAGCAGACTTGAATGTGGGTGTGCTGAGAGAGTACTGGCGCTGAGTTTTGCGCAGCGCACGGTATCCGACGTCGGCGACCTCCCCCACGGATGAGCTGAGCCTCGATATGGGGCTGGGCAGCCTCAGCCTCCGCCTCCGCCTGCAGCCAGCAGCCATTGAGGGCGGCTTAGGGCGCGCGCGCACGCGTGCTTTTTATGAGGCGCGGCGCCACTCAAACGCCGCGCATTCAGCTGCAGGGCGGCGACGCTAATGAAGACTGTCGCCGAAAGCCGAAAGCCGAAAGCCAAGCCCGCGACACGCGTCCGCGCTCTTGCGCTCCGCCAGCCGTGACAGCCGCCGAGTGACGTTTTCGCTTTCGCAGGCACGTGTTTACGTGGTGGCGCTTCGTCACACTCCGTGTTGTTCTCTACAAGCACTGTCGAAACAGAGCGCCCGAAACAGATGTGTGTGGGTAATAATATATATATATATATATATATATATATATATATATATATATATATATATGTGTGTGTGTGTGTGTGTCATAGCGTCGATGGTCACCAAAGTTCATAAACCAGTCAAGAAGGCTAGGAGCGTGTTTTTGTTGGGAAAAGCCGACAAGCAAAGGTTACGATCGCACTTAGAAACTGAATGGGCATCGTTTAATTCTGGGACTATGGATGTAGAGGAATTGTGGACTAAATTTAAATGCATTGTTAATGAAGGGTTAGAGAAATATGTGCCAGTAAAGACGATTAAGGATGGAAAAGATCCACCGTGGTATAATAATAATGTTAGAAAGCTGCTGAGAAAGCAAAGGCTGTTGCACTCTCGATTCAAAAAAGAACACGCAAATGATGACAGGCAAAAGTTAGTAGAGATTCGTGCTTCTATAAAAAGATCGATGCGTGAAGCATACAATAATTATCACAACCATACCTTAGCAAAAGATCTTTCCGAGAACCCGAAAAAATTCTGGTCCTACGTAAAATCGATAAGCGGGTCAAGGTCCACTGTCCAGTCACTAGTTGATCATTCCGGGGCAGTAATAGAAGAAAGCAAACGGAAAGCTGAAGTTCTAAATTTAACCTTTAAGAAATCTTTCACGCAGGAGGACCGCACAAATATACCATCATTTGATCAACGTAGTAATTCCGAAATGGGGGACATAGCAATAGGTATTTCCGGTGTAGAGAAGCAGCTGAGAGAGCTAAATACGAAAAAGTCTGCTGGTCCGGATGGAATACCAGTTCGGTTTTACAAAGACTATTCTGCGGCATTGGCCCCCTACTTAGCTTGCATTTACAGCGAATCTCTAATTCAGCGCAAAGTTCCTAGTGATTGGAAAAAAGCGCAGGTGACTCCAGTGTATAAGAAAGGAAAGAGAACTGACCCATACAATTACAGGCCAATATCGTTGACATCGGTTTCATGTAGAATTTTGGAGCATATTCTCAGTTCGAATATAGTAAATTTCCTTGAAACGGAAAAGCTTCTTTCCATGAATCAGCACGGGTTTAGGAAACATCGTTCATGTGAAACTCAGCTTGCCCTTTTCTCACATGACATCTTGCGAGCCATGGACGAAGGGCAACAGGCGGATTGTGTTTTTCTCGACTTCAAAAAGGCGTTCGACACGGTGCCACACTGCAGACTGCTAACGAAGATACGAGCTTATGGAATAGGTTCACAGATTTGTGACTGGCTGCAAGACTTCCTAAGTAATAGAACGCAGTACGTTGTTCTCGACGGCGAGTGTTCATCAGAGACGAGTGTATCGTCAGGCGTGCCCCAGGGGAGTGTGATAGGACCGCTATTATTTTCTATCTACATAAATGATCTGATGGACAGAGTAAGTTGTAACTTGCGGCTGTTTGCTGATGATGCTGTGGTGTATGGGAGGGTGTCGTCTGTAACTGACTGTAATAGCATACAGGTTGACTTAGACAAAATTTCTAGTTGGTGCGAAGAATGGCAGCTAGCTCTCAATGTAGAAAAATGTAAGGTGATGCGCATGAGTAGAAAAAACAATCCTATAATGTTCGAATACAGCATCAGTAGTGAGCTTCTTGATGCGGTCGCGTCGTTCAAATATCTAGGCGTAACATTGCAGAGCGATATGAAATGGAACGAGCATGTAAGGACAGTTGTGAGTAAGGCAGACAGCCGACTTCGGTTTATTGGGAGAATTTTGGGAAGATGTACTTCACCTGTAAAGGAGACCGCGTATAAAACGCTTGTACGACCACGTCTTGAGTATTGCTCAAGTATTTGGGACCCGCAGCAGATCGGTTTGAAGGAAGACATAGAGGCGGTTCAGAGGCGAGCAGCTAGATTTGTTACCGGTAGGTTCGACCAATGCGCGAGTGTCACGGAAATGCTCCGGCAACTCAATTGGGGATCGCTGGAAGAAAGACGACGTTCTTTTCGTGAATTTCTGTTAAGTAAATTTAGAGGGCCGGAATTTGAAGCTGAGTGTAGTACGATCTTGCTGCAGCCTACTTACATTTCGCGTAAAGATCACAAAGACAAGATAAGAGAAATTAGGGCTCGTACGGAGGCATATAGGCATTCTTTTTTTCCTCGTTCGGTTTGGGAGTGGAATAGGAAAGGAAATGCCTAGTAGTGGTACAGTGTACCCTCCGCCACGCACCTTACGGTGAATTGCGGAGTATGTATGTAGATGTAGATATATACTTTTATTTCCCACACATATCTGTTTCGGGCGCTCTCTCTCTCTCTCTCTCTCTCTCTCTCTCTCTCTATATATATATATATATATATATATATATATATATATATATATATGCATCAGTCACTCTTTATTATTAATCCCACGATGCGTTTCAACAGTTTACACACTCGTCTTCAGGTGAAACAGTGCATTTCACATTATTACTACTAGCTGGATGCATCATTTTCTTTTCTTTCATCATTTTACTGCGTATAACCGACACTTGTTATTTTAATAAGGTACTAGCATTACAATTTTCAGTAATGGCAGTTGTATTATACATATACACTTCAGTTAAATAAACATACCGGTCATCAATAAAAAAAAAAATAATAAATTTGAATGTTGAAGTGCCTTGCCTCAGATATCACACATTACTAGCAACTCTGTGGACCATTTAGGGCCGGTTCGTCCATCTCTCGTTAATATTCTCGTTAGAAAACGAAAAGATGCCTTTAACGTCAAGTGAAATGTGTTCTTTAAGTGCATTGCGTTTGTCATTGCCAGATACACCTCTTGTTTGCTAACCTGAAGAAAACGAGAAGGTACGATATATTTCGACTATGTTGGCAATAGAAACAAATGAAAGTTCCGTCCGAATAAACAGCTGTTCGCTATTTTTGACTAGCAGGGAAGAGGTTAGCAGACAGTTGTTACTTAGTACCATGGAAAATAAACGTGAAAAAAGCTTGAATTTTACAAGAAGTGAGTGCGAGAGTCTTGTGTCCTTAATAAAGAAATATGACACATTGGAATGTAAAAAAAAAAAAAAAACCGACGCTATGAGATGGAAGGAAAATGAAGCTGTGGTCGTTTGTGGCACATGAATTCAGTGGTGTCCATGGAACATGCAGGATAGCAAAAGTGCTTAGGGCCAAGTACGAGAACATACTGCCAAGTGCACAGTACCTCAGTGCAAGCAATAACTTGCACATAGGCCAAAGTGCACAGTTCCTGTAAATTGGAGGAAAAAATTACATTTTATGCCTTACAATAGGCGGAACAAGCATAAGTAAACACTGAATTAATAACCTTGCAGACATAAATAATGTATTCTGTTTCCTTTAACGACAGATAACTTACAAAATACATAACTATCTGTTGGACTATTCAGAAGGTCGAGGAGTTTTTCATGCAGCAATTCCAAAGTGCCCTTTCGAAGACGAAATCGCGTAATAAATTCTGCATCATACCAGCATTCAAAATGATTTGGACGAAAATAAATACGTCTAGGACGCCTTATACAGGTAATGCCCTTTAGATAGTCCTAAATATTGACATCGTCTTCATTGTCCACCAAATCTCTTATTCCAGCCATTTTCATCATACCAATTCTCACTTAACTAGTCGTTACCCATCAGTTTGTATTTTGATATCGCAGCAATAATTTTAAGGTTATGTTGCGTATCTGCAATATATCAAACTCATATAATCGCTACTGACATGGATGGGACGAGAAATATGGAGATAAAATTTTCTAATAAAGCTGCTTTCCACACTAGTGTTTCATACATGTAGTGCTTCTGTTAGTTGGTTCGATAAATAGGTCTTTATGACGTTATGTATTGCGATATTTTAGCGCTTTGGAATCCTGCCATTTTCATACAGATTGTCACTCAACTGGTCGTTAGCCGTGTAACGAGAAGAATTCTACTCGTTAACTTAACAGCCAGTTTGAGGTCTTTTAAAGTGAGTTTAATTCATAACGAAACATTGAAAAACGCAGTTCTCCACTAAGGACGAATTAAAATATTAACTGGAACTTAACGGGACATTGACAAACCGGCCCTTAAAATTATTTTGTTCTTAACGGAAGTTTATTAAAATCAAATACTGGAATACCAATATACATTGCTTATATTTCAGTATGGTGTTTTTGGAATTGAATCGCTTATTTCAGAAGGGCTCAATGAGCATCTGACAAAGTTTCGATAAAGGTGGAAAAACTTTTTTAGCATTTCACAGGGCTCTCCCTTAACTGTTTACAGTGACCACGTGAGAGATTCCACTATTAACAATTATTATGACTTATTATAGACTCAAATATTGTCTTTTTTTTAAATAATTGAGAAATAAAAATCTTAAAACGTTCATATCACGCAAACAAACTGTTTAATGATAATGTTAGTAAATGGTGGAGACACTTTTTAAGAATTCATAAAATCTGTTCATGAAAGAAAACTGTTTATCCATATTGGATATCACACATCACATATCCTTGTCTTTGAACTTTTTCCATCTGATAGTCTATATCGTTTTATATTTTATGACTGTATTAGACTATGAGGTAAAGATCTCGTTCATTTTTACTATTAAGATCGAGAAAATGTGCTAGAATTATAATTGATCAAATTCACTAATGATTTCAAAACACAAGGACACCACCTGGGTATCGGATTTTATAATCTTTTGATATTTAAAGTACGTGAAGTTCAGAACTCAAATAACAATCAACCAAAGCCCTTCGACGCAACTCTCGAAAATTATCGAGAAAATCGAATTTGAAGTTTTGCAATTAAGCGTAAGTACCAATCAATAAGTAAACTGCAGCATCTGTTGGTGTAGCTCAGGTGGTAGCATTCTGCTTTCACAACTCAGATTTTTTTTCTTTTATTTTATTTTCTTTTCTTTAATTTCTTCGTTTTGTTCGAATACTTACATAGTTTTAATATCTAATTGTAATTTTTACGAAAAGTGCACGAATTTTTGTTTATTCCCAATTTTTATATTAATAGAAGGTTGTTAAAATGATGGTTTCAATGAAAAAAAAAAAAACGTAAGTTTGAAACAGAACCATATAAAATCCGTCGTGGGCAAGGCAGCTGCCAGAGAGATTCATTGGAAGAATCCTCAGGAAGTGTAGTCCGTCAACAAAAGAAGAAGCTTTCAAAACTCTTGTTCGTCCGTATTATTAGTGTGGGAACTGTGCCAGGTAGGTTAATGGGAGACATGAGGAGATCCAACGGAGTGCAGCACGCTTTGTTGTAAGCGCAAAAGCGTCACAGATATAATTAGGAACCTCCAGTGGCAGATAGTGCAAGAGAGGCGTTTGGTATCGCGGTTTGCGTTTTTGTCAAAGTTCCAAGACCAAACGTTTCATGAAGAGTCTCGATATATTGCTTCCTCTTACGTATATCCCGCGAAGCGACCACAAGGGTAAGATCAGAGAGAGATTTGGGCCCACAAAGAGGAATATAGGCAATCAATTATCCCGCGGACCATACGCGACTGTAATAGAAGGAACTGACAGTGGTACGGAGTACCTTCCGCTACACAACGTGAGGCGGTTTGCGCAGTGTGAATGTAGATGAACATTAAATCTGTAATTTTGGTAGAAATAAAACTATTTGTACTGTAATACATGTTTATATTTGAATTAGCTGCTGCAAAGGTCCAAACAAGTTTGCAAATGTTCAAATGTTTGTAAACCTATTGGACCAAACAGTTATGGTCAACAGACGTTATATGTGTGTGTGTGTGTGTGTGTGTGTGTGTGTGTGTGTACGTTGCATTTGTGTTATTTCTGTAGTTTTTAAATCTAGGGACTGATAACCATAGCAGTTTGGTCCAATAGGTTTACCAACATGTGAACGTGTGAGCAACCACAGCGTGTTCTTACCTGGCTGGTCGCCATGCAGGAATCCGGCAGTTTCCCTACCCAGGGCCTTTTCCCGTTTGCGCCACTTGGCTCTTCGGTTCTGAAACCACACCTGCAACAGGACAACTATATTCAGACCCATTGTACGAAACTTCAAAACATTCATTTTTGAGTAATCTGTATTTAACTACATTAGTTTCAAATTAAAAAAAAAATCAATCAAAATTATCGTCCTTTTGAAATGGCAATATCGATATTGAAATTTTTCATTGCTATATATGAACAAATCATATTAACAACACGTACTATGCAACATATAAGTTGTTCAACACTGCAGCAAAGTGAGTTGCTTTAATTTTTATTTTATTTTATTTTATTTTTTTAAGATGATTCATCTCTCTAACGATTCATATTTTGTTCCATCTTGTCAGTTAAAATTAATTGCTGTCCGACTTAATTTTTTTAATGTTTGTAAATCTGTGGACTTAACTACTCTGGCCATCAGTCCACAGGCGGAAAAGTTACTTAAACTAACTTAAGGACAACACGCACAGGGAGGACTCGAACATCCAACGGAGAGCAACCGCGCGATTCTTAGCAAGAAGCTTTACAGCGCTCGGCCGACCCACTGCAGCTGACTTAACTTCCGTCAGTTGTTATCTGACTGCTGGCAAAGTGAGGCGCACCTTTGTATTCATGCACTTCAGTGTGTTACATAGATATCAATCCACCGTATGTATGGTAAATATCTCTAACACCAATAGCAACTTGAAACACCGAGAGGGTAAATATTTCCATCGTGTTAGATTCCACTAAGGATAATGTTTGCACGGTGACCGAAATGTAGACATGCAAAAACCAATTAATATAATTTTACCATTCTCAGTGCTTAAAATGTACGTTAAAACGTTTTAAAACTAGATGCGGAAAGTTGAGTTCGAAACTTTCTGTTACTAATTTCGAGGATTTACATAAAGAAATCCAATACATAAAAATGAATGTTTGTGTTCTTATTTTATGCGCGGCTGTACCGTTCAACGATTATGATGAAACTTTGTCAACATATTGTTTGCACTTTCGCGATGGTCATAGGCGCCATTAAATGGCTGTACGACAAATAGTTCAGGAGATGTGACGTAATAAACAATGAAATGTGCGGAAAAGTGCTGAATCATGCGACGTCTGCTTCTAAACCACTGTACCGATTTCATCCAAATTATGTACACATGTTTCTTCCATGAGGTAAGAACTGTTTACGACATATAGTTCAGGAGATATTACGTCATAAGCAGTTATATGGCTGAAAACCTGTGGCAGCATGCAACATGCGAATAAGGACATTTTATTCATTCTAAAATCCTCATGACAATTTGGATAATTGACCTTCAAAACAAGAAGACGGTCACTGCCACATAAAATTTTGTATGGTGCTTGAGGGAGGATACTTTACATATGGACTTCGTCAGATTTTATAGTTGTACTCCGATCCTGATGAAATTTTTTAAAATGATTGAACAATTCATTTTGTCAGTGCACTATTAATATATTCAGAACACCCACAATGATTTCAATTAATTAACACGACTATACAGTTAATTTTCAGATTTCCGTAAAGTTTCGAATGAAATAAAATTTCTGAAAATTCTAGAAGCTCTCTCTCTGGAAGTTACATTACATTTTTCAGGGTGATAATCCTCAAAGAAACATTTGAAACATAAATACTGTTCACACCTTGTAAATTTTATGTAAGAATATTTTTAAAAAATATACTTCATTCAGATTTTAAAATGACAGAGAGAAAAGGAAAGGTGAGATCGACTAACTTAAGACGGATAAATACATTCCCGGGTGACACTGGGTTTTCAGCTAGTAAATATATAATATTTTATAAGCGTTTGTAATGATTGGGGGCGATCTTAAAATCAATTTATTGAAGACAAGAGCTAAGATCGCTTTTTATTTTTATTAAGATTACCGGTTTCGGCAGTTTAAATGTCATTTTCGGATCTTAGATTTCATTCTTCACAACTTTATGTAACAGAATGTAATCTAAGATCCGACGATGGCAGTTAAACTGCCGAAACCGGTAGTCTTAATAAAAAATAAAAAGTGATCTTGGGTCTTCTCTTCAATAAATATAATATTTTGATGACCGGAAATGTCATCCCTTGAAGCTATGAAAAATTCTTTTTCTTTAAAAGGGAGAAAGATTATTACTTTACTTCACGCACCAGTTGTCAATAATAAAATATATATGTCAACAGTTCATAGAGTAAATTCAATTCCGTTGACCTCCGAAAACAAGGAAGTTCAAATAAAGGCTTTTAGACAGATAGCTGTAGAAAATGATTATGACGCGGTTTTGATAGACAGATTAGAAAATACGATAACACCTAAGAATCAACTACGTGAAGAAAATTCGCACAAATATATGGTTATACCATTCTGGGGATCCGTCTCCTACAAATTGGCGAGACTGTTTAAAAGAGAGACGTTAAAATTGCTTTTAGAACAGACGATAAAGTAGAACATAGGCTAAACCATAAGACTGATGCAAGTGAGAACTGGATGAGGAAAGCGGGGGTATATCAAATAATGTGTAATGATTGTGAAATGAAGTATATAGGACAAACGGGAAGGAATTTTAAGGTGCGGTTTAAAGAGCAGAGTGATAGAGAGAAAGGCTCATCTACAGTGGCAAAACACCTGAAAATTGAACGACATTCATTGGGCTCCATAAATGATAGTTTGAAAGTCATGATGAGGACAAAGGTTGGTTATTATCAAATCTCGAAGAAATTGAGATCTTTTGTGCGTTGAGAGACGATTCCAGCAGCATGCTCAACGAAAAGACAGAACTATCTAAAAACCATTACTGTGTACATTTTAACAACCTCCTCCTTGAGGAACACTGATGTATGTGCTTGTCTTAAATATCTTCTTGCTTTTAACTTCACTGGAAAATTTATAGCGTAGTTCCGTTACGAAACCGTTAATTTAGTGACTGATTTTATGAATAAAGCTTAGGTATCTGGACTAGAATATTTTTGTCCACCAATGATAGCGGTTAAGCATATGGACAATCTTTGAAGTTGGATCAGCTATCCGTTAGTGCACAACTTGCTGCCACCTGAGAAACTGCGCAAAGCTTTATTTTTGACAATATACATACACAGCTATTGTGTTTAAAGATGCCTCCAAGCAGCAGATGAGTTTTATGGTAGGTAGGTCAGTTTCATTGGAATATTTGTGGTACAGTCGTTTGTATATAGTGCCCTCATTATTCTACGTTCCTTGTTTTACAGAACTTCATAATAGGATAATGTCGTCCGGAAACACGTCGTGTTGACAGATATATTTTATTATTGACAACTGGTGTGTGAAGTACAGTAATAATTGTGAAACAGTTGTGTGATGGCGTCAAAACAGATGAGTGAGAAAGATGTTCAAATGTCTGTAAATCTATCGGACGAAACTGCTTGGTCACCAGTCCGTAGCTTACAAACTACTTAAACCTATGTAAACTATACTACGGACAAACACACACACACCCATGCCCCAGGGAGGACTCGAACCTGCACGGCAAGCAACCGCACGCTCCGCAGCGAGGTGCTTTAGACCGCTCGGCTACTCCACCGCGGCTGAGAAAGATGTTGCTGCTGTTGGCAGTTCGCTTTCCAACAAGGTAGTAGGATGGGAAGGCCCGAGTCGTAGCTCACGGTAAAAACCGACGTCGATCTCGGCGAGAAATTTCGCGCCACTGCAAAGGTAGGAGAGGGAAGATGAACCGCGCGTCGCCGAGCGTGTGCGTACTCGGCCGGCCGCAGGCGTGCTCAGCGGGGCAGGCGCGCTTGTCGATACAGCAGTGGCGGTAATAATCGACTTAGGTAATCGAATTAGGCGCCGGCCGCTCATTAGGGCGACAATAAGAACAAAGAGGCGCGCGGCTTAGCTGCGCTGCGCGGCCTGATCCGCTTAGCCGCACCGCTCATTACGAGCAGCGCAACAGTCTGCAGAGGCTGAGTAGAGGGCCCCGCGTGGCCAGCGCGGCTGCCTGGCCGGCGAGTGGCGGCCAAACAAGACGTTATCCCTAGTGACGGCACACTAGCTACCTGATCAATATAGGTATAAGCATTCTGTTAAAATACGTACCGTGCGCGGTATTCGAAGCCGCGTCTTACGTCGCTGGGCAGGTCCACATCAGCAAGGAACTCTGGATAACACACCTCCACGGAATGCACTTTTTCTACCTCCCCCACACAAACGTCAATTCCGCCTCGGCCCATCTCGTTACTCCCGTTTTAACTGTCGTCGACATTACTGAGGCCCTCGAGGCTCTGCAACAGCTCCTTCGGGTGGGAATAATCTGGCCGTGGTGAAGTGGCCGAGCGTTCTGAGGCGTGTTTCTGCGCAGAGCGCGGTTTCTGACCGTCGGAGGTTCGAGTCCTTCGTCGGGCATGGGTGTGTGAGTGTGTGAGACAGACGAGAGTGTGTGTGTGTGTGTGTGTGTGTGTGTGTGTGTGTGTGTGTGAGAGAGAGAGAGAGAGAGAGAGTTTGTCGTTGGGCTACTTTAAGTAGTTCGTAAGCCAATTGTTGTTGTGGTCTTCAGTCCGCATACTGGTTTGATGCAGCTCTCCACGCTACCCTGCCCTTTGCGTACGGCAACCTACATCCTTTTGAATCTGCTTACTGTATTCGTCTCTTGGACTCCCTCTACGATTTTTACCACACACACTTCCTTCTAATGCTAAGTTGACGATTCCTAGATGTCTCAGAATCCCTTATCTTAGTCAAGAAATGTTTCAAATATTTGTATAGCTTATGGGACTTAACTGCGGTGTCATCAGTCCCTAAACTTACAAACTACTTATGAACTAACTAATACTAAGGACGGTACAAATATCCATGCCCGAGGGGGGATTCGAACCCTTGACCGTAGTGGCCGTGCAGACCGTGACTGGCGCGCCGCAGAGCGCTCGGCCACCGCCGCAAGCTAGAAAATCAAGAAAGTAAAGATTTCGGCATGTGAATGTGTAGTCCCCTCGGCTATATCTTAGTCACGATATGTCAGAAACTTCTATCCTCTCTAATTCGGTTAAGCACCTAATTAGTTACGTGATCTAACGAGCTAATCTTCATCATCTGTAGCACCATATTTCAAAAGCTTCTTTTTTACTGAACTCCTTATCGTCCACGTTTCACTTTTATACAATGTTAAACTCCAGACAAATGCTTTCAAAAACGACTTTCTAACATTGAAATTAATATTGGATGTTAATAAGTTTCTCTTCTTCAGAAACGCTTTTCTTCCTATAACCATTCTGCATTGAATATTTTCTCTACAGCCATCAGACGTTATTTTGCTACCCAAATAACAAAATTCATCTACCGCTTTTATTGCCTCAATACCTAATTCCTTTACCATCGCCTGATTTTCAGACACTACATTCCATTACCCTCGTTTTACTTTTGTTAATGTTCATCTTATACCTTCCTTTCAAGACATTGTCCATATCATTCAATTGATATTCCAGATCCTTTGCGGTATTTCACAGAACTACTATGTTATCGGCAAACCGCAAAGTTTTTATTTCTTCTCCCTGCACTTTAATACCCTCGCCAAATTTCTTCTTGCATTCTTTCGTTGCTTGCTCAATGTTCAGATTGGGTGCAACCCTGGAGAAAGGCTACAACCCTGTCTTATTTCCTTCCCAACCTCAGTGTCCCTTTCGTGCGCTTCCACCCTAATAACTGCTGTCTGTGTTTTGTATAGGTCTAACATAACTCTTCGCTTCCTATATTTTACCCCTGCTACCTTCAGAATAAGAAAGAGTGTATTCCAGTGGACTTTCCAAAAGCTTTCTCCAAATCTACAAATGCTAAAAACAAAGGTTTGCCTAACGTGTCTTCTAAGATATCGGAGCAGTGCTTCAGTTGGAAAAATTTTTTGGCGGTACTCTGGTCGTTCGACATGAAATGCGTCAAATCGACATTTCTAGAAAATCATTCAAATGTTTGTAGAGCTTATGGGACTTAACTACGGGGTCATCAGTCCCTAAACTTACAAACTACTTATGAACTAACTAAGACTAAGGACGGTACAAATATCCATGCCCGAGGGGGGATTCGAACCCTTGACCGTAGTGGCCGTGCAGACCGTGACTGGCGCGCCGCAGAGCGCTCGGCCACCGCCGCAAGCTAGAAAATCAAGAAAGTAAAGATTTCGGCATGTGAATACACTAACAAAGTTAGCTATAATTTACGGATATGGATCTCATTTTATTGTATTCAAGGGTTTAGTGTAGATGAGAAATACCATCCATCGCCTTTGGACCACGACATCTTATCGTAACAAATCAGGAGTGGAGTTCCAGAAGACAGTAAGAGGTGTGTTGCCGCTGGGAATTAAAAGCAGGCTTATATCACACGAAAACCATTACAGAATTTGGACAATAGAACTCAGTGGAACTTTTAAAGACGGATGCAAGCGTTTACCGCCGTAAGAAGCAAAACGTGTAGCGTTACCAACAGTTGAACATGTACACATCCAGCCGGTTGAAGAAGCATTGGTCAAAGAGACTAAAATTCGCTTCTACTAGTGCTACGGCACACTATTTTATAATCTTAAAGTGAGTACAGTGCGAAAGAGACGATTAAGTAAAGATAATATTTAAGGTAAAAATTTAATCTTGACAGTGAGTCGTTCTCAAAACGTTTCGTGTTAAGCATAAAAACAGATGTAACTCGTGCAGTGTTCCATGATTCAATCGATGGAAATTAAGTCAAAATGTGGCGATGTACTGTCCCTTCAATTTTTAAAAGACTTGCCGGCATTTTGCACTTGCTTTCTTCAACGAAAAGGCAACGATTTGCATACGAAAGACTTAGCGTATGTAGTGACTTATCTCTTTGAAGCAAGGTTCTTAAACGCTTTGGAGTCGGTATGAAGCAATTCCTCTGCCTCGGTTCACACTAGTCGGAATTCTCCATTGGCTAATTCGAAAATTTCAAATGTTCAAATGTCTGTAAATCTATCGGATCAAACTGCGTGGTCATCAGTCAAATGTTTGTATAGTTTATGGGACTTAACTACGGGGTCATCAGTCCCTAAACATACAAACTACTTATGAACTACTTACGAACTAGGACGGCACAAATATCCATGCCCGAGGGGGGATTCGAACCCCCGACCGTAGTGGCCGCGCAGACCGTGACTGGAGCGCCTCAGTCCCCTCGGCCACCGCGGCCGGCTGGTCATCAGTCCATAGCTTACAAACAACTTAAACCTAGGTAAACTAACCTACGGACAAACACACACACCCATGCCCCAGGGAGGACTCGAACCTCCACGGCGAGCAACCGCGCGCTCCGCAAGGAGACGCTTTAGACCGCTCGGCTACTCCACCGCGGCTTCGAAAATTTGACGGCCAGTCAGATTCCACTGGAATTGTGAGAAAGTGCAATCTCAACGACTCGACGTTTATGATCGCAACTTGAACGAACCTAAAACTTTCCATTTTTTCTTTCCGAAAGCCCTTCGACAATTTACAGTTGGGCTTTTCTTTACAGATTTAAGAAAGAAATTTAGCCGGTACGCTAATAGCGAATTTTAATTTTAGGAGGTACGCCGTACCGGCCCATCTAAAGTATTGAACCAGAGTAATTGAGTCCCATAGACTTACATTTGAACTTTTTGGGAATGATTTTGCCTCTACCTCAAGCGCACTTGATATTCAGTTCAAATGATTAGTTGATTGCGAGACATATTTCGTTGCAACATTATCTACGATGATGGTGGAATACAAGGTGCGTCTATAAAGTTCTGTGATTGGTCTCAGGAAATATAGGAAACAACAGTTACGAACAAAATATATTTACTGGCGTTCAAAGAAATCGCCATTGTCTACAATACACTTCTGACATTGGTTGTGCGGCTGTTCGAAACTGTCAGTAAATGCTGCTTGTGGGATCGCTCGAAGCAGTGTCACGCGTTGTTGGATTTCCGCAACCACTCAGGCACACACTTTTTGCTCACTGTTTCAACACCATGCTCTTGCACAAACATCCCGTGGGTCTCCCTCGTCTGGTTTCCTAATTTGAAACACAACTTGAAGGTAACACTTCGCTCCATCGTGCTCCTCATGCTGCAATGACACGAGTTCTCACACTGACCCTGTTAGCTGGATCGCAGCGTGTACCACCGCTTCACTGCAGAGCTTTGCATGATAGGGGATCCAGCAAATTGGCATCCCGCAACAGCCTTTTGGATTAGCAAGTGGACCCGCAAGCATAATATCGCGCAAATTGTTTAAAATTTGCCGCATTAAATTCATTTCGCAGTGCGTTGCCTTAATTTCGCAACACGTTCCTCGATATGAGTTGATGTGAGGTTTCCGTTCAGTCGTTAGTCTTATTTTTAATTGCGCGCACACTAATACAATGTGTAAACTGAATGGTAGCAGTTCAGGGGTGGGAGCGGGAGATGCGAGGGAGCGAAGTACGCTGCTAGCATGGCGAAGGAATTAGAAATGCAGCTGAAACAAGACAATGGAGATTACAACTGGAACGGATAAAGACTAAGACAAAATATTAAAATAAGAAATGTCCGCATTTGAATCTGATGGAGAAAAAGGGAAGTACCTGCCTTTGTTGCATGACTAACTGTTAACCATCTAACTAACAAGTGTGGAGGTAGTAAGAGCCTTTTCTGCCGCTGGCTATCTGTGTTCTACAAGAAGCGGACTGGGAGATAAAACTATTGATGTTGGTTTTTTAAGGTCATATTAACAAAACGAGAAGTGACTTCTTATTTTATGTCTATAAATCTGTAGCCTTTTTTTTACTGTTTATTTTAGTAAGAAAATTAAGACAGTTAACTTAAACTAAATTCATGTCATACTGTAAATCCCTCAATAAATAACACGGATTACAATTACCTTTGATAAAGATTAGATGTAATATTTTTAGTTAACTAGAATATGAAGTACACAAAATTACCAAATATTGACATTTGTTATTATCCTTGAACTTCTTCTTTATAAATAAGTAATCAAACAGCAAAATAATTAATTGGATGCAGTAAGATATCGTTGAATTTTGTGATTTTTATAAATATTTTCTTATATTATAACAAAGAATATTTATTGACTTTCAAAATGTATAACCTTTGCAGGACAGCACATAGCACCAATTATATCGGAGTTTGGTTGATACTATATCGATGCACAATGTTTCGTACGTATCTGACCTTCTGACGTCTAGAGGTCTGGATGTCAGCCACCCCGCCGCGGCGCCTCAAATACATCTTACGTATAAGACATCATGAAATATGATACTTATTGTAATTAAAGTTGTACTAATCGTTTATATAGCAGCGAAGGGTTTACTGTCCTTCAAACCAGTGTTACGTAGAAAACGTTGCCAGCGATGTAGAAGGCGTAGCATACCGTTGGCAGAGCCTGTTCTGTTGATGGTACGAATGGAGTCGTCTACTGTCTGTCGAATCTCTGGAACAGTTCTGAAGCGAATGCTTCATCTTCCGAATCAAATCAAAGTCACGGGTACTGAAGACCGAGGAGTATGGTGGCTGGTACAGTACTTTCCAGTCTCATCGACCGAACAGAGCAGCCACAGCTTACGAATTATGCGTCCGAGCACTGCCGTGCAAAATGATGGGTGGGTTGCCACTTCTTTCGCAAAGCTAGTCGCAAGCGATGCTCCAAAAACAAACAATACTGTGCATCAACGGTCTCATAAGTGACTGTGTTTCTCTCGATTTTGAGCACGCGACGAGCGACGAGCGAGTCCATTTGCTCGGAGGTAAGGTAGGTATGTCAGCAACGTGTGGTATCAGCGACAACAGTAGATTCCATTGCATAGTGTACCGAAGGTTAGACGAAATAGGCACAACAAATACACGAAGGAAACAGAATATCATGGTAGGGATGTTGTAGAAATGAGGACATGTGATCAGGGCAATGTGGTAATTGCAGGAAGTTTTTTCAGAGGAGATTTAACTGTACACGAGACCATCTCCCAGCCGTTTTGCAGTGTTGAGGGCAAAGACCCGGGCTCCTGAAGAAAAGAGGAAAACTTTACCAAACAGTGAAATCGAAAGTAAAAATATTTTGTGGCGCCTATGCAAAACTGAGCTCGTTGCGTTCCAGCCACCATTCAGCTGCGCAGCCTCACCATCAGAAGCAGCCCAGCCCGACCCACATAAACGGGCCCCACAATCGCGGCGTTAAAGAAAGAACCGCTACGCCAGAGAGCGATGTCACCGGCACTGCCGCTATTCAGGCGAAGGACGAATGCAATTCTCGTCCCCGCCCGCGAAAAGAAATTGTCTGGAATGGGAGTGATGGCATGAAAAGAGCCGCGAATTAGCCGCACGTTGAACGTCCTCGAGCGACCAACACAATAATGACGAAAGCACACTAGCCCGCCTCTCGTTATAGAGCACTTTCTAAAGAAAACGAACACTTTTTTTTTCTCTGCCTACCCATCGGCAAACAGTCAGGCCGTTATACAATCCACTAAATATTTCCAATTACGGCCCGGAGAAAAGAACGAAAGACAGAGAAAGAGTGAGAGAGAGAAAGAGAGAGAGACTGAACGAGAGCGGGCAACACAGGCGCACAATTGTCACGTCAAGATGTCGCCGAGCCTCTGGAATAACATTATTGTGTCTCCATTGTCGTAATGCGGGCTGGGGAATGACTTCAAATGGCAGAAATGAAAACGACAAAGAGTCGACATGGGGTGAGCGACTGCCTGCCTCGTTTGGGGTGGGGTGAGGGGGTGGGTGGCAGAATCAGGGTGAGGCAGAGACGTCAACTGTTGCCGTGGCGACGCCATTGTGCCGCGCTCACTTTGTTTACTCGATGTCATCTGGCTGCGTAATGACTCGTATGAAAAATACCCACCAGCAAGGTCCATACAACAGAGCCCCCCCTCCACCCCCTTCCCCTTCCACCTGCCTTCTGCTCCGTTCCGCCCACGCAGGCGAGGCTGACAGATGCTCGTTACGTTTACCGCGGCGAATGCAACTGTTGCTGTAAGTAGCTATTATTTTCTGCAATAAGCGCCATAAATAAAGAAATGGCGCTTTTGTGGGCCTCCGACGCTCGGTTTTTGTTTGTCTTTTTCTTTTCGCCTCCCTTCTTCATCAATGGTGAGAGGGGAGAGACAATGAGATTACAGATGGGTAGGAATTGTTATGCCTAATATCTCACCGAGAGACAAAAGAAAAGCACTTACCGTTGTTACACTGTCAATTGCATTTCGGGTGACAGTCTCGCTACCGTACGACGTCGCCAGCTCGGCACGTCAGAATGCCGTACAGGAGGAAAACACCGCGTCCTTGGTCTCAGATTTCAGGGAAACTCAAGAACGGAAGACTACTGTGTTATTTAGTTTTCTGCGCAACTGTTACATCAGATATAGAGTGCCTCCGAAATTTAATGTTTCAGTTGACCTGTTACGTGACAAAAAATTCAGTTTTCAATGTACACGGTCGCAGAACCGTCTGAGCCTCTGATTCAGACCCTCCACTCGGCTCTGTATCAGAGGTCCATAGTCAACTATGCTGCAGATGGTGAGCTCTGCTTTCATCTTGCAAGCAAGACTGGCCGTCTTTACCACTTCAGATAGCCGCTCAAAACTTGAGAGAATCTCTTCAGATCCGAAGCGACACACACCATCGTTACCGACGTGAGCCACCACCTACAGTTGGCTCCACCCTGTACCCTTCATGGCATCCGGAAGGACCCTTTAAACATCTGGAATGACTCCACCCGGTATGCACACGGAGTCCACGTTGGTCTTCTTCCCCTCCTTGGCACCCATCACTCTTAGGGGCTCCATCACCCACCTAACGTTGGAGCTCCCAACTTCAAGCAAACCCACCCTCTGTTAAAGCCCGGATCTTGCAGGCTGGGTGGTGACCTCTGGATGAGAGACACCATCCGACTCTGGAACGTTGTCCTGAACAGACAGCGCCTCAAACCTTTAACTGTGCAACCGAAGTTACACGGCTTGAAACTGGGAGCGAAGTGTCACCAGCTCAGACTGCATCCTCACACAGCAGTCACAGTCCCTATTCATGATTACAGTGCCGAGAAAGAAGAAAAAAGAAAACTACTGTCGCGATGTACTCAAAGGAAGACTATACTGTATGTTATAAAGCTAATTTGAATCTAATATGCACGAGAGCACAGAATAAATTTGTAAACTTAAACTAAAACGCGCAGACGAAGATCAATATACTATATGGCGCTTCTAATAAGAAGCCGGTTTCACTTATAAAATATGAAGGCAGCGTTTGCCGCGTGTAGGCCGGCGTCTAAGCAAACATTGACTCCTCACATTGTGCGTGAAACTGAACGAGCATTAATAACGTCCAGAAACTTCTCTGGCCAGCACTTTCTCTGTTCTCGAATCGAACATGTGTGGGATATGACAGGACGACAAGTGACACGTGAGACACGCCGACACACATCATTTGCAGAACTACGTGAGCACGCTGAGCAGGCGTCGAATAATATATTCCAAATAGGTATTCACTGCCTGTATGATCAAATGGATGCCGCAATCAACACCTAGTCTTGATCTGGGTATTTCAGCATAGATTTCAACCTGATACCCCACCTTCGCTTAAGCTACTGATGTGTAAAACTAATCATTTCATGTACGCCATGTTCACCGTTTCATCAAAAACTCTTGAGTGACTCGGAAAAAATCTCAGAGGATGTAAGTACAATTTTTTATTTCTGTGATAAGGAGAAAAAAAATGTTCAAATGTTTGTTAAGCTTATGGGACTTAACTACGGGGTCATCAGTCCCTAAACTTACAAACTACTTATGAACTACTTACGAACTAGGACGGCACAAATATCCATGCCCGAGGGGGGATTCGAACCCCCGACCGTAGTGGCCGTGCTGACCGTGACTGGAGCGCCTCAGTCACATCGGCCACCGCGGCCGGCCGATAAGGAGAGATAGGGAGACAGAGGATGTGTGTATATGTAATATATAAAGAGAAAACGTTGTGCATACTTTTCCAAAAACACAAATGATCGTTTCACCCGACATCGTAACGACTAACACCCAGTTGTTTAACTATTTAATACTCAATAAACAGATTTTAATTCGCAAAAAGTGGGAGACCCGGGTTAGAGTCACGGTCTGGCACATCTTTTAACACGTTACAAAATGATGGAACACCTCCAAAAGAGCAGCTTTTTAAGATGGTTTTTATAATAGTAAACGATTCGGTTTTATTTATTGTTTCTGCACCTAAACAACGCGTATTAAAAAAAAAAAGTTCAAATGTTTGTATAGCTTATGGGACTTAACTACGGGGTCAATCAGTCCCTAAACTTACAAACTACTTATGAACTAGCTAATACTAAGGACGGCACAGATATCCATGCCAGAGGAGGAATTCGAACCCCCGACCGTAGTGGCCGTGCACTGTGACTGTCGCGCCGCAGAGCGCTCGGCCACCGCGGCCGGCCAACGCGTATCCATTTTATATATAATTTATTGCAGTTAACGATCCCCATGCACCGAACTGTGCTAATATCAAGATTTTCGTTCGCAGACTGCGTCCACACGTGCCCAGAATTTATCCGCTAAAATCATTTGCTCGTCCTTGCGTTTCATCCCGATGCAGATAGTATTAGATTGCATTATCTATATATGCCCTGTTAAATAGGTTACCGTCATAAACATAATAACATGTAAAGCTAATTCACAAAAGAGAATATCGCTGGATGGCTAGCGGGGAAAGATCAATTTTGTGAATTTTTTAAAGGATAATCAGTTCTTGACGTAAGCGAATTTACCTTTTATGTCAGTTAAATTTAATCCCACCGCAATAAATGGTATTCTGGTTGGCAGATTTATTCGCTTTTTAATTCAAACATGCACGTTACCTTTTTAATCTGAGTTTTATTTAATTAGCGTGTCATTCAATATCCGACTCTGTGCCTTTAGGAGCTGAAAGGTCTGGTTTGAAAAGGAGCATTAGCGTAATTAGAATGACTATGACACACTGATAAAGCAGATCACTGTCGTTCATCGACAATGGAACTTTCACAAGAGGGATAACGGTATTACGGAGCATGCACCATCATAGTTCCATAATTCCTGAAACCTACAGTGTAAAGATGATTTTAAGCTTTGGACGAGACACACATCCTAGAATACAATCGGTCAATAAAATTCACCAAATTTAATATAATCTTTGGTCGCAGAACCTATATTATTACCGTTTACGACCGACATGATCGTGACAGGGCCGGATCTAAGGAGGGAAGGGGGCGGCAAAGGGGAGCATTGCCCTGAGGGGGAAGAATTTGGGAAACCGGCAAATTTTGGATGCAGTTTTATTTGTAGGTAAAGAACAAAATATTTCTTTCTGCTATAATTTAATAAATGTAATTATCATACAGGTATATACATGTAAAACAGGTGTAATCAAAAACCAGTAACAAACTAAAGTTATTCGAAGTTCATAGGAAAATGGTACCAGATATGAGGCACGCGAAGCCTATCCCCTAACGTCAACTTTATTGTTGCAACCTTGACGGCGTCACACGTCATTTCATTGTTTTCTTTTGTACTGATCTCCGTTTTACTGGTGTTGCGAATTTGTTTAATAAATTGTATATTTATGGATGGTCGAAAACGGAATAGTGGCGTGAGGTATAGAAAAATACCAGAAGAGAAGAAGAAGAAGAAGAAGAAGAAGAAGAAGAAGAAGAAGAAGAAGAAGAAAATAAGTGAGGTACGGTTTCAAAAGGCAAAATTGCATTACTATGGTTTTAAAAGACAAAGTTGGATAAGTTTTCACAAAGCCTGCCACCAGTAATGAAAACAAAATTTCTGGTAAGATTGTATCACATAAATATGTGTTTGAATTTGTATTAATATCGTCATATTATTCGTTTTCCGTCGTTCCTCAGTTGCTTCAAAAATACAACAAGTGTATTCCGTCTTTGCAACTAAACTAAATTCATTTGCTTTATTGCCCTACGCGTTCCGCTTCTTCTATTTGTAAAACATGTCCAGTGGCGATTTCTGATGTTGCTAATCCACGTCTCTCGTTCTAGAGCTGTATTTAATCTGCTTGCATTCCGCAGATTATTAAACACTTAACTATCACTTTTTGCTGTGTTTTGAAAAAAGTAATCGAAAGCCGGGAAAAAAATTTACCATCTAGAGTGTGCAAACCGACTACATACAACTCCAGAACTACACTCATGGATTAGTAATACCAAGAGTCGCAACTGAAGATTCTTCATAGATAAAAGAAGCGAGACTGAGTACCTACTTATGGCAGTTCGGCAGGAAAATAACGATCTTTCCTTTAGTCTTACTTCAAGATCTCTTTAAAATTATGTTTATGATAATTATGTTACTGATTTTATCGCTTAATATTTTCTTTCTAACAGTTTCAACTGATCGAAAAGGATTTAGGTGAATATTAGTTTCGAGAAGAGTTAACAACGGAACATAGGTTAAAAGAGTGTGGCTAGGCTATAGTGAAAGCAAGGATGCTATATACTGTATTCCCTCCGGTTATTTAGTCACGTAGGTCCAAATTCTGAGTCACCAAACTAGTAGCTTTGTTTTACTCTTGGAAACACCAGATGAAAAAAACAATGTTTTTATTGATTCTTCCTTTACTTTAATTCCTTCTCCCATTTACTCCTTGGTGTCCTTTACAGTTTGCTCAATGTACAGCCATAACTTTGGTGAAAGTAAAAGCCCTATCCTACTCCCTTCAATACTTCCCTTTCATGCTCTTCGACTCTTAAACTGTTGTCTGTGTCTGGTTTCTTTACCAGTCGTAAATAACCTTCCGGTCACTATATTTGAAGGGTGTGTTTCAGAAAATATAAAATGCAGAATGGCTGTGGGTAGAAAAGAGTTTCTGAAGGAGCGAAATTTGTTGACATTCAATATGAGCTTAAATGTTAGGAAGTCCTTTCTGAAAGCATTTGTCCGGAGTGTAGCTTTGTATGGGAGTGAAACGTGGACGATAAGGAGTTCAGACAACAAGATGATAGAAGCTTTCGAAATGCGCTACAGAAGAATGATGAAGGTTAGATGGGTGGATCACGTGACTAATGAGGAGGTACATAACCGAATTGGGCAGCAAAAGAGTTTCTGGCGTATCCTGACTAAGTGAAGGGGTACGTTCGTGGAACACTCTCAGACATCAAGGAATCGTCAACTTAGAGAGAAGTGTGTGGGGTAAATTTAGTAAAGGGAGAACAATGGATGAATACAGTAATCAGATTCAAAAGGATGTAGGTTGCCATTGGTATTCTCAGATGAAGAGGGTTCAAAGGACAGGGTAGAGTGGAGAGCTGCATCAAACCATTCTGCAGACTGATAACGACAACAACAACACTGGGTTATTTCCTGTAATGATCGTATTTGTTTGTGATTCCTTAATGTCTCCTGGCAAATAACAACTTCGAAAAACTTACGGGTATGCTGCCAGGTACCAAAATCGACGACGGCCGATATTTCGGGAGGAGACCACCCTGCCATTTTCAAGGCGAAACTGCAGTAAGAAAGCAATGTGCAACGATCTTTAAAACCTCGGTTTTCAGTGAGTAAACAGGAAAGGCAACAGACACCGAGCAAGCAAGCACACAGCGCCGACGCGAACAAAGATGAAACCGGTCAGAATATCGATAGTAAATATCAGACCCAGAAAGTTTGCCCGCTGAGCTGTCTCATCTGGAGGCAACATTTCGACAGAATTGCTATGGTGAAGAGCAGGTTAAAAGAGAGTTGCGCTATCGACCACATGTGCAACGGGCCAGTGATGAAAACACTGAGTCGACACCCACGTCAGTAGCCTTTCTGCCATACGTTGGCAGCACTTCTAATAAGATTGGTCGCATTTTGCGTAAAATGTGTGTTTCGTCCACCTTCAAAAATTAAAGCTCTGTTGGGTTCCGTTAAGGATGAACTCGGTTTGCGTAAGGCGGGTGTCTTCCGTATCCCATGTAGCTGTGGCATGTCATATGTTGGTCAGACTATTAGGACTGTTGAGGACCATTGTATTGAGCATAAACGTCACACACGTTTACAACGGCCTAACAAATCTGCTGTGGCCGAACACTGTCTTGACACAGTTCACCCTATGGAATATGACAAAACTGAAATTCTGGCAGGCACTTCCAACTACTGGGACTGTGTTATCAAGGAAACGATAGAAATAAAACTATGTGACAACCTTATGAATAGGTATGGAGGCTTCTGCTTAAATTCCGCTTGGGATCCTGCTCTCTCACTTGTCAAAAAACAGAGGGAGAAAACTAATACGACCTCATCTGCCGATAACTGATGTTTACTATCGATATTCTGACCGGTTTTATCTTTGGTCGTGTCGGCGCTGTATGCTTGCTTGCTCGGTGTGTGTTGTCTTTCCTGTTTACTCATTGAAAACCGAGGTTTTAAAGATTGTTGCACATTGCTTTCTTACTGCAGTTTCGCCTTGAAAATGGCAGGGTGGTCTCCTCCCGAAATATCGGCCGTCGTCGATTTTGGTACCTGGCACCATACCCGTAAGTTTTTCGAAATCGTATTTGTTGCTTGGGTTTATGGAATGTTTTTGGCAAGAAGAGCGAGGTCATCAGTAGATTCTAAACAGTTAAAAAAAGCGGTCTTTCAAAAATGCGCCGATTCGGTGGTCTGTGCCAGAGGTCTTCCGATAGTGACAAGATGGTCAAAACAAGGCCACATGCTCGGCTTTCCTTACAGAGTCGTGGCGGCGCAGCCTGTGGCGCCCCCTGCCACGCGATGCTTCTCGCCGCGGACTGGGCCCCGCTAATTGCTGGCATTACTGCTTCTTTGAAAGCGCGCCCAGCCAGCCGCGCCGCCACTTAGCGCTAGCCGCCCCCTCGCGGGCACTCCGCGCGCGCCGTGAATCGCGACTTAATTGGAAACAATTTCTCCAATTAATCCGCGCAAATCGGCGGCTGGGGTGGGCCGCTTCTTCCCCGCGTCGCGGGGGGAGCGTCCGCGGCACTCGAGCCGCCGCCCCTGCGCTGAGGGATCATTTAGCGTTTTGTTCGGGGCAATTGGGACCATTGTGGCGCGGCCCACAATTGCGGGTAATCGGCCCGCTGACACCAAGGCGCGGGGGCGGCGGGGGCGGCGCGCAGCCACTCCTCTCGACCCGACCAGCCTCCGCGCCGGACCGCCGCGGAGCACCGACAACCGTTTCCCCGATCGCTTTCCAGGAATCTGTTCAGTACAGCCGCGAGGGACCGCACTTGGCACCTCCAAGCCAGAAACAGGGCAGCAGGAAATAGGGCTGATCATACACTCTCCTTCTCTTCCTCTTTGGCCATGTTGCTATAACATACAACATCGGAGATTGTGTTGGAGTATTTGAGAGGCAATAAACCACGTGGAGAAGACCAAGTATGACACAATCAGCCATCACGGCAAGAGAGCATGGCATTCATAGGAAACAGGGCCTGCCCGTACAGCTGCAATCACTCGCAAACCCCGAATAGCGAGAACAATATAGTACAGACCTGCCCACGGTCTGTGTGTGCATAGAACGACGCGTTAGCCACCCGAGGGGTGGTTTAGCGGCAGGCGCCAACATATAATTTTGAAGCTCGGTAGCGCCGTTGGGTGACGTTTCCGCACGCGGGTACCCTACCTCATTTTGTTCCTCAAGCCATCCTCTACCACCCCACGAAGTTTGTCGGTATCATTTAGAAACACTCTGCATATTTCTGAAGAAAATTTACACGCCTACGCATGCGCCCTGCGGTCACCCATGCAGGGTCGGCTGTTTGTTAAATTCGGATTGGAGTGTTTACGGGGTGGCCGGATGCCATTCCTGTCGCCACCCCATGTAACCCACATGCCTGCTGAAAGTGTTATATGTGAAAGAGTGTTACGAAATGTTTACGAATCGTGCGAGGTGGGACTTGGGGACCAGCTCGGCATTCACCTATGGGGATGTAGAAAGTCGCCTAAAAACCACATCCAAGCTGACCCGCACTCCAATCCCCTTCGTTAATCCGCTGGGCGTCTTCGAACTGGGGCCGGTACGCCTTTCCGTCTCGGACCACATGGCTAAACCGAGTAGTTAGGTCTGATCATACAGAATGAAATAAATCGCAATTTGCGATCAGTTATGACTTCACTGTACTAGTCTTAGATGGAATACCAAACTGCGGCGAATGAAAATTTGTATTACAGAATTGTGGCTGCCAGCATTACAGAACAAATAGGCTGTGGTGTAGGAAAGAGACAGCGTGGCGAATGGAGATTTGGGTGTGGCGGGAGACGTGCAGGGAAGAGTCCTCTGCAGTCGGGTTGGTCACTGTGTCCTCGGCGACGGAGTGGTCAACGCGTCTGCCTAGTAAGCAGGAGATCCCGAGTTCGAATCCCTGCCGGGCACAAATTTTCCTACGCTGCACTTCAGTATTCCATTTACACGTAGTACAGTGAAGCCGTATTTGAACGCAAATTGCAATTTATTTCATTCCTTCAACACTGTAATGTCGTCAAGAAAATACATAACTGACCATACTGAAGGTGATCAAAAGTATCCGGAGACCTGGCTGAAAAGGCGCCCTCCTTCGGTAATGCTGGAATTCAGTATGGCTGTTAAGCCCCTCCTTATTAGTTACGTGATCTACCAACCTAATTTTCTTCATTCGTCTTCCTTATCGTCCAGTTTTCACTCCCATACAGTGGTACACTCCGGAAAAATGCTTTAAGAAAGGACTACCTAACACGTAAACTAATATTTAATTGCAACAAATTTCGCTTCTTCAGAAACGCTTTTCCTCCCATTGCCATTATACATTTTATATCTTCTTTACTTGTTTCGATACCCAAATAACAAAGCTTATCTATCACTTTTATTGTTATTTACATGGTGTCTGTTTTTTTCGGAGATGTCCGAAAAAGACACTATATAAATAATTGTATATCGGCCCCAACAGGCAATGACAATTTCAATGCGGACGCATTAATGCGCTCGATCCTTTGTGGGAATCCAGTATAGGCTGCGAGCTAGTGGAATCCAATAGGCAAGGGGCACTACGATCGTAGTGTGCTACAAGGTGAGATTTTGGGTTGGAAGGGCAGCATGCGTGGATAGCCTAATTGGTGAAGGGTATCGTTGGCCCAAAGCGGGAGATGAGGATTCCGGTCCAGCACAAATTTTCATCTCTGCCATTGGATTTCTTTCGATGTCCTGAAACGGTCGAAATGTTTAAATATTTCGAAATGGTACTTTTACTGTCTCTTTACCTATTCAAATTTCTTCAACACCACCTGATTTTCTGTCACTACATTCCATAACCCTTGTTCTACTCTTGTTAATTTTCATCTTGTGCCTTCTTATCTAGACACTGTCCCTTTCGTTTAATTGGTTTCCCAGGTCCTTCGCTGTCTCAGAATTGCTATGTCATCGGGGACACAGAAGGAGCCTCCTAGCAGATCGAAAGATCGGGTGTCCATGGCAACGGCACACAGCCGGCTAATCCTTCTAACACCAGACGAGAATGAGTGTGAATAAAAGGTCATTTTCAGAACCAGCCTTAAAATGACTTCAGTGAAGGGTTATCTGCGAATAAAGAACTTTTACTATCTGACATATCCAGAAAATGCAAATGTGATGTTTTAATCCTACAAGAAACCCACAAACGACCCACCAGCCACAGTCCAAACATAAAAGGTATGATATTGACATTATAAAGACTCCACGAACAATATGGTGTGCAATATTCACAAAGCCGTGCCTCACGGTCCGATCAGCAGCAATGACTTATTTGGATGACATAGAAATTTTAACAATTGAACTAACAGCATGCACAGTGACCTCCGTTTACAAGCCACCTGGAGCAGATTTCATGTTCAGAGAACCAAGTAATTTCCAATTCCTCAGCCAATGAAGTTTATAATTAGAGATTTCAATACTCACAGCACGGCTTGGGGTTACCAAGAGACAGATTCCAATGGGGAAAAAGTCGAAAGATGGGCGGAAATTTCTGGACTTAGGCTTGTACATGATCCCAAATTACCAGCCTCTTTCAACAATGGACGATGGTGACGTGGATTCAGCCCAGACAACATATTCGTAACAGAACAGATAGACAAGCAATCGTTCAAGTCGGTAGAAGACGCGCTGCCAAGAACATAGACCCATCTCACTGACTGTTAAAGCTGTAGTATGCCTAATTACCGTCCCATTTAAAAGGCGGTTCAATTTCAAGAAGGCACGTTGGAGACTCTTCACAGAAGAATTGGACTGTAAGATTGATGAGATAATGACAGTCGCTTGCTCCTACGACATATTCATACAGCTCATAAGACGCGTATCACGGAAATACAATCATAGGGGCTGCCGGAGTGAATATCTACCTGACCTTGATGACAACATAGAAATTTAGCCAAAAAACGTTTGAAGACCTGTACAGCACCACCCATTGTCTGAAGACACCTTAGAGGCGGCAGAGAACCTGCTTCGAGCTCTAACAACTACTAGAAGAGAGTAGTAATGTGACTTAGTCACGTCACTTGATTTCAAACAGAACAGCAGACAAGCATGGAGCCTTCTCAGCAACCTCAGTAATGACCCAACTAGCTCTAAGGCAGTTCATACTAATGTTACAGCAAACCAAATTGCTCATCAACTTCTACTCAACGGGAAAACTACCCATAGATCACCCCGACCTTCTATAGCAAGAGAAATGGAAAATGAATACCACTAACTTGAGGCACTCTACAGGCTTGAGGACATACAGGCGGTTATAGACAAAATGAAAAACAATAAGGCAGCCGGCGAAGATGATTTTAGGGTCGAACAAATTAAAAGCTTTGGCCCAATAACTCTTAGATGTCTAACACACCTGACTGGCACATAAGGTTTATCAGCTGACTAAGGACTTTGGACTTTCAATATTTGTGCAGTGCATACTACAGAACAGGCGCTTCTATGTCACATTGCAAGGAAAAAGCAGCAGATGAAGATTAAATAAAAATAAATAAACGGTCTTTCTCAGGACAGTGTATTAGCTCCGGTGTTGTTCAATATATACACTAATTACCTTCAACACACCTCGATGTAAGGCAGTTTATATTTGATGATGACATGGCTCTGGCTACCCAAGGTAGCACCTTTGAGGAAGTGGAGGAGAGGTTAACGAAAGCTCTGGAATTACTTGACACTATCACCAGAATAATTTGAAACCCAACCCAGCAAAGACGAAACGCAAGTCGGTAGTTTCTATCTGAGGAATAAGGAAGCTAAGACAAAACTTCATGTAAGCTGCATAGGCCAAGAGCTGGAGCACTGCTACGCTCCCAAATACCAAGGGGTGAAGTTGGATAGATCTCTGTCATTCATGCAACACTGTTTAGAGACTAAGAAAAAGGTCGGCACTTGAAATAGTATCATTTGGAAACTGACGAACACAAACTGGGGTGCTGACCCACAAGTGCTTCGAACGACAGCCATGGCACTTAGTCTATCGGCAGCTGAATATGCCGCGCCTTTGTGGAAGAATTCAGCCCACGTGAAACATATCGAGGATGCCGTAAAAGAGTCAGCCCGCATCATATTGCGGTGCTTGAGACCCACGCCGACAGAGAAGATCTACCCTCTCATAGGGATAGCTCCCCCCAGCATACGGCGGCAAGTAGCTGCCGAGGTGGAGAGGAAGAAACAATTGACAGACAATCGCCACCCCCTACACGAGCACCAACAACAGCCTAGGCGGCTTCGCTCAAGAGGTAGCTTCCTTTGAACATCAGATGTCACCGACGAAGAGAGGAGGCTTCATCTATGGAAGGAGGTAACACCTAATCCTACCTTGGCTCTAAAAGAACAACTTTCAACTGGGGGTAACAAATCATTTACAACCTGGAAGGCTCTAAACAGGCTGAGGACTGGGGTCTCAAATTGCAAGTTCAACTTTTCAAGATGGGGCTTCCTCGACGAGCAACCTCCGTGCGACTGTGGAAATGTCCAGCGGACGACCACTTGCTGACGTGCCAAACCTCAGCACATACTGTACCCCCCTGAATTTACAGCTAGCTAATCACAAGGCCATCGGTGTGGCTGATTGCTGGGCAAGAAATATCTAAATTTTAAAGAATATATCATGGACTCAAACTAGATTGCAAAGAGTGGTGTTCTGGACATGAATATTGGCATGCTAAAGTATGTTGCCATAAAGACATCAAATACCAGAGGGGTGGCCTATCTTGAAGTAAACCTAGACACCGTTGCACTGAACTCAATGAAATTTGGTAGATGTTGGAAATGTTTAAAAGCGGGACATGGACATAGAGGCAGAGATAGAGATGTAGAAGCGAAGATGGAGAGAAAGGAAGAGGTGAAGATGGGGAGAAAGAGGCAGAAGCGAAAGTGAAGGTAGAGGCAGATATGGAGATGCAGAGAGAGGTTGAGCCAAAGATGGAGAGGTAGAGCTGAAGATGGAGAGAGGCAGAGGCGAAACTGGACAGAGGCAGGGCCGAAGGTGGACCGAGAGTAGGGAAGAGACCAGTCATTTAGGGGGGAGGGGGGAGGTGTACATAAGGACAAGCTGTAGAAGATGTATATGGGGGAGAAGATGTACATGGGAGGGAGAAGATGTATATGGGGGGAGAAGATGTATATGGATGAAGAAGATGGATATGGGGGGAGAAGATGGAAATGTGTGGAAAAAAATGGACACGTGGAAGAAGATGGCGGAGAAGATTGTAATGGGGGGAGGAGATTGTTATGAGGGAAGAAGATTGTTATGGGGGGAGAAGATTGTGATGGGGGAGAAGATTGTGATGGGGGAGAAGATTGTGGTGGGGGAGAAGATTGTGATGGGGGAGAAGATTGTTATGGGGGAGAAGATTGTTATGGGGGAGAAGATGTACATGGAAGTAAGAAGGGGGGGAATGTACATGAGGGGGAAACTAGGGGGAATAGATATATGGGGGACATGGTCAGGGGAATTGACACAGAGGCAGATGGACATAAGAAGGATGGAGTAAGAGGGTCGAGCAAGAGGAAATGCGCAGGAAGAGGGAATACTAGTACACTGAAATATATAAATATCCAGTCAACGCCTCATTTCTAGGTAGTACTTTCAATAAATAGAGAGCCTGTATCCAGAGTCCAGGTGAGTAGGGTAACTTCATCTTCCCTCCCTTCCTCCTCTTGCGTCGACAACGTAAGTAATGCTCGAAACTCGAAGTTCAGTGTAAGCTAGAAATGTATCTCGAGCGTGTGCTGATGTGAGATCCATAATAGGCGGTTGTTAGTAAGCGTAATTCGGAACGCTTACCACGTTAGTAGCACTCAGTGTCAACGATTTCCGCCGGTACCGAATGCAGAAGTAGCACGGTTCACGGCAGCAAGAGGGTAATAATTACACACACACACACATAGACAGAGAGAGCGAGAGAGAGGAGCTGTCGGGAAGAAAATTCTTTTCGGTGCTCGGTGCGGGTCGGACGGGATTACTTTCGCCTGGAGTCGCGCGGTAAGGGCCGCCGACGAGATTGGACTAATAAGAGCGCGCGCGGGGGCGGCTTTGGGGCTTTTGCCGCTAACTGGCGCCATTACGTAATCCTGCGTGCACACTGGGGGCATTAGCGCACACAACAACGCGCCGCGGCCCGCACGTTGGCGTTCTTCTTGTAGCAATTACAGCCGGGGCCGCGCATTCGGGGCAATTTGCCGAGGGCGGCCGCACGGCGAATTAGCAGGGCATTAGTGCAATTTTAATCCTCTTGGGCGCGCCCGGCCAACTGCAAACAAGGCAGCTCCGGCCGGGGGTGGCTGGCCTTCCAGTCCAGGCGGGCGTAAGGGGCCGCCTGGGGAGACGGCGCGCCACGGCTGGACAATGGAGCCAGTGGCGCTCACTGGCGCCAGTACAGGCGGCGCTGCGGCCGCTACCGGGGCGCCCCTAGCGGGCCGAGGGTGAAACCACGGGCCCCGCGCGCACGTACAGTAGGGATGGGCTAAACTGTGACTTTCCGATAACGCCAGTGACGTAGCCAGGATATTGTCAAGGGGGGGATCCGACTTCTTAAAGAGAAATTTACATAGGCTCATGTTTTCATTTATTCTAAAAACAAATTTAACCCTTTCATGCACGAATTATCAATCCGAAAATGAACAAAGTTTCTGATACATTATTTGGTAACTTAAGACCTATATTGTGCAGAATTTACCGAAAAAAAAATAGTTTCATAGACCATTAGGGAGGAGTCCTCAAGTGAGGACAGTGAGTACGAAAACTGCTACATTTTACATGGAATTTCTTTTAATAACATCAAAGAATACATTAAGAGTGTACACTATTTTGTATTTTTCGTGCAATGAAATTGCTTCAGGCACTCAGGGCACACAGCAAGTTCACACTTTTCTCAAATGTGTTTTCCGTCGGCAATCCCGATCATGACATCTCTTGGCATTGGGATCACCTGACTTGATTGGCCATTCTTATACCCCATCGAAGCGTAAATCGTTGGGTACTGAATGACAGGTTTTCTGTTTTATCGATGTACAGACAACTATGTGCTTTCATCGGAAGGGCTGCCACTACTCTTTCTTGTAATCTCTACTTTCCATTTCTTTGTTAGACCACGACCAACAGTGCTGTCTAGGAGACATTCTAGCATTCATTATTAGTCCTCATATGAGGTACTTGTGCTTTTACGTTCACCTCAGATGCAAAAGATGACAGAAATGAGACAAAATTTAAGTGTCCTCATTTGAGGACGCGACGCATGAGAGGGTTAACAATGTTTGTTAAGCTTAAGGGACTTGACTGTGGGGTCGGCAGTCCCTAAACTTCTACAAACTACTTATGAACTAGCTTATACTAAAGACAACACAAACATCCATGCCCGAGGGGGGATTCGAAGCCCCGACCGTAGCGCCCGTGCAGACTGTGACAGGCGCGCCGCAGATCGCTCGGCCACTGCGGCCGGCAAATTTAACATATTTATATTTTATGTAGATTGTTTGCGTTTTTTAGACCTTCTTACAAATACTACAGTATTTTATATACAAAATTGAGGAAAACATTTCTTAAAAATTGTTTCAATGTACGCCAGCAGAACCTTCAGTTTTTATTCCAAACGAAGTCAAATTAACAGAATGAGAAGTGTTTCTTTGTATTTGAACACAGGCAACGACACGGTTGCATGTCACCAAGCTCGCTTCCTGTAAGCCACGACTGTAGGTCGGTGTTTTCAAAACTTGCATTAAGTTTTGCATCAGCATAAATACCTTGCATATTGATTTAGGGAGCGTAAGTCTATAATCGGTTAATGCCTATTTATTTTATTTCCAAGATTATTGGTTCTTTTACTCTTATTGTCATTGCAACGTATTCATCTTATAGATAAAATATTGCTCTCAAACCTAACTTTAGAAAGTATTACATCCACTGAGAGCGGTGTCTTATGATATACTAGAATATTGCCACTCCAAATAACGACTCCATTGCTAACATAAAACTGCTGTAAAAGGATAAATAAGCTATTATAATAGTGCGTATTTTAACTTACCATAACGCTAGTGGACAAATGAAAGTCTTTTATTTATTTATTTATTTTCCTTGTTCTGAAGTTATCCATAATTGGCAACTATCGTAAGAGCACAAAAGAAATAAACGACAGCAGTTACATTATATTCCACTGCAAGTGGCAATAATAGAGTAAGGCCAACAATGGACAATGGCTAAGGGAGGACTCGGCACTAGCCGATGCAGTTATAGATGTATCGATAATTAAAATCTATAGATGGCTTTGTTGACTGTCGGTACTGCATACACTTTTTCGTCGTATGACTGATAATAACAATATCATTCAGTTTCACTACATGGTAGCTAGGTCGTGTCTTATTTCATTTAGTCCCTTCGGAGGTTAGAGTCCACCATCAACCATGTAAGTGTGTGTGTGTGTGTGTGTGTTTTGTCTTTAGCATAAATTTGAGTAGTATTTTATCGTTCAGGTGATAGGAGGGGGGGGGGGAGGCGGCGGACCCCCAAGACACCCTCCCCCCCCCCCCCGTCCTTGATAACACTATTGATAGTTCCGCGATTTCTGCTACTGCTATTGCTACATCTGCGATTTCTGCTACTTCCGTGACTTGGGCGATTTGTAAAGTAGATGCTTTATATATACGCTCTACAACAGATTCCTCGTCCTACATGTAAACATACACAAATAAAGAATATTGTTGCTCCATTTGCAAATACTGTTCGGATTATTCATCCATTATTTACACCTCGACAAATGTGAATTACTCTTCTGAAAGCCATTTCAATCTTTGATGTGTAATGTATAGCTGAAATTGAGGTTATTCGCAAGTAGTATCTAACACAAATTGGCAAGTAGGCCAACAGCCTATCTTAACACAAATATTCGGACAAATTACAGCTGTGTGTCAGTGCTATATTTTTGACTGTAAAATGCATGACCAGATTTTTTAATGTATGGAACTCATTGTTCTTTGGGGCGATCTGTATCAATTGATACAAGTTTCCAGCCAAGATCGAGTTTTTTATTTATGGATGACCGGTTTCGACGTTCACAAACGTCATATTATGATCTCCTATATTTTACAATGTCATATATGGTTTTACCTATATCCTTTCATTACATTTGTCATGGAGTAGTTATATACAAACATCGATGGCGAAGTTGAACATATCATTGGATCTACAGTATATATGTTCACACTGGTTGCACAGCTAAGCATTCCTTTTATACAAGTTTCCAACCATAACAAATATGATGAAAGGATATAAGTAAAACCATTGTAAAATATATGAGATTATAAGATGACGTCTGTGAATGTCGAAACCGGCCATCCATAAATAAATAACGCGATCTTGGCTGGAAACTTGTATAAATTGATTCAGATCGCCCCAAAGAACAATGAGTTCCATACAGTGGCGTAGCTACTACACCAAGGGCCCCAACATGAATTTTAATGCCTATGAATTCAATTACCTGTTTGTTTTAGATAATCTTTTTACAGCGGTGTATTACAAAAGCCAGCCGCCAATCAATGGAATGAAAGAGTCGAATTTAATTACAATTAAGAAATATAACGTAAAGAAAAAAATAATACCAAAATTTTCAGTGGGGTATGCCGAGCATACCCACTCAAATTTTGGGGTATGCTTGGGCGACCGAGCATACCCGCAATCGGCGCCTATGAACTATACAGATGCAATACTACTTCATCAGGTCCTTACCGCTTACTGGAAGTCATAAGGCAAACCTACTCTTAAGTAAATTACTGTGTGTCACGCAGCAGATAATATTTAATCGTACTCTCTAATATAGTTATAACTGTGAAAGTTAATTATGCTTTCAAGCAGAAACTACTGGGTGGATTTGGATGGAATTTTGGAGAGGGATAGAGTTGGACCTGGGTAGGACATGCAGATAAAACTGCCATGGAATAGTTTTCGAAGTTGCTCCATACTAAGTGAATAAAGTCGCAGGCAGAAGCTAGTAAAAATGAACAATGAAGTTTTACTCACTCACGAAAATATGGCCCCCTGCCGCGAATCAAACCATGAACAGTATTGTCACACACTGCTAGTAATTTAACAGGTGGCAGGGTGCACGTCTTAGCAGACAAGCAATAACATTTTATGTTTATATTCTGAGATGGGAATGATTTTTGGATTTCACTTCGTGCGTTTGAAGTTTGTTGGCAGTGTTCAAAACGTTAAAGGTCGAAAATCCTTCATTCAGCTAAAATATTATATACAGTAGAAAGTCGATTATCCAAAGTGTAATTGGGGGACATGGATGTTGGGAAAACCAATTATACGTATAATCGAACTGTACACTTCTACTTGCCAATGAGAAGTACTGTACAGTAAATGTATTTATACAGTATTTGTTTCGCGCGATCTTTCACATTGCGCCGAGCGGCACGCCGCAACACTTGGAAGGCGCAGCTGTTGCTGTGAGCAGCTTTGATGCTGCAGCTGCTGTACTGCCGACTGGAGTGTGCCGACTGTTGTACTCAGCGACTGTCGGCTTGACCTGTCAGCAGGCCTCACTAGAAGAAATGTTCCGTCACCCTGTGGCCCAGTGCGGCTACAGTGGGAAGCTTAGTTCGACGGGAGGGGAAACTGATGGACGGTAGGGTAGGAAGGTAAAAAATAAAATAAAATAAAAATAAAAAAAAGTGACGCTCAACTTTTTCGAACTTTGCTCACGGAGGCCGAGGGGCCCCTTGATCTCGGGGGCCCCGGGGCACTGCCCCGCCTAGCCCTATGATAGCTACGCCACTGGTTCCATACACTAAATATTCTGTCAAATAACTATTGATATGAGCTAGCGTTAAATTTTACTTATAAAAGTGCCGAACTAGTGAGGTAATGTTGGGAACTAAATCTTCTATTTATAAGAGATATTTAATTTACTGACTGTACAAGGTTACACACAAGAAACCTTACAAAAACAGACCAAGAACAACATTAATTATTTATGTTATGATAAACAAAATATTATTTCCATTATTCTATGTGATTTAGATATCTAAGATCATTCATCGGTCGTTGCCAATATAAGCACACTATGCCATCCTTGCCATAAACAAAAGTTTTAATAATACTGAATGCCCGATAACACCCGTCTGCTTTCACTCACGTCATCACAGGAGGGAACGCATGAAAAAGAAAAAGACGGTAAACAACTTTCCTAAACCTATAACAATAGCGTAAAATAAAACTTTCCATTACGCGAAAAAGTTTTGTATTTTCAAGTATACAATTTTTATCGTCGAAGTTGCTGGAGGGGATGTCTAGCGGCAGGAGCTGGTGCCTGTAACTTGGACTCTCAGTAGCGTCGTTGAATGGCGTTTACGGGCATGGGTCTCTATGCTCACTTTGTTCCTCAAGACACCTCCCACATCCCCTAGAAGTTTCTTGGTGTAGTAGTGTAGTTGTGAAACACATTGGGACACACCCATCTCAATCTTCGACGTCCACTTACTGCCGGAAATATGCGCAGGACACCCGAGTGCGCGAATTTAGATTCACCCTTTAGAGAGTTAAAGGTTTTGTTTATATTATTGTTGTGTATAGAAGAAGAAATTTCCTCAGCTCCAGGACTGTAGCGGATCGAAGTCACGGAGAGAAGAACTGATGGAAAGTTCAAAGGTAGCATATGTCACGAAGTCAGCCTTTAAGTCTCTCCAATCCAACTGAAGGAAAGAATCAGTTAGTAGGATACTTACTGAGGCATAAGAGAAGCAAATGTCAGTTTAGTATTGGACGGAACTATGTGTAAGGGGGGAGGAGGGGGGGGGGAAGTGGGTTACAAAAGTTGCAGAGGCGGACCGGGTTCAGCAAGCATGCTGGAATGAATTTTTTTGAGTTACAAATTATTCTTATTCGGGGAAGAGGCACAGGATATAATAGTATGGACCGCTGCATCAGACTAATCCGAGTAGAAGACAGTAACGGAATGTTTTGCATCTGGCGTTTCTGTTGTGTGTTTCTGGAGTTAATTACTTCCACATAATTACGACTTTATCCCACGGAACTTTCATATTCATTTCTGGATGTTTCTCACCCATGTTTTTAATTTCTCAGAACTACTGCATCTGGTCTTCACACAACAAACCCCCAGTTCCTAACAATGATGATCAGGATTACGTCTTCACTGACAATCCCAAAATCCTCTCTCGAAATCTGTGTAACAAAAACGGCCAAATTACCAACGTGACGAGTTTCCACACGTGATGAGCATCATGGCGCGCTGATTATTTTGCAAAACGCAACACCCGGTGGGCGTCGGTCTCAATGTGGCGGTAATAAGGACGTCGGCGCAGGCCGGATCGCCGGGATTGGATTGTTAAGGGTCGTTACTGATTTCATCTGCGGTAATGATGCAATTGTCATTCGAAAGAGCGCCCGCGAACTCCATTGTGCGCAAATCGGTTCGCGTGGTGCAAGTGCCCCTATCACATTTTGCCCGCGGACGCCATAACGCTGTATGAATGGACGCGGGCAATTTTGCGCTAAAATTAACACGCCTCTTCACGCCCGAACGCTGTCCGCTATTATATGCGCCCGTGTGAATATAGATAGTCTCTTTCATTGGTCAATAGTGGCAATAGCATCACAATCGGTCGGCGAAATATTTTTTCACCTACATGTATAGATTCGTGCGATATTTCACTGGTCACTGCCTACATTACTCGCTAATCTATAATTCTGCAACCAAATTAGCGAATGAAATTTACATTCGTGTTTAAATATGCATACATTCCTGCGTAACTGTTCAAACTGTAGGTAACAGAGATTGCTAAAGGCACTGCTGGCAATGGAAAACACGGGGCGGGTTATTCGACAACAGTTAAATTTTGTATTTGTTAGCCCTCGAGATAAAGCTGATGAAGAAAAGAGAAGATTTTTAGCACCTCACTCCTTTGACACTATTACTTAGCCGAAACTATTAGAACCTCATACGCACATAGCGGTGAGAATAAGAAGTGAAGCAACTCGCACTGCACAATGAATCATACTTTAACGTAACAAACGCTTATTAGTAATCGAAGAAAAAATGATCGTATTCCTTAGCTGTAGCAACGACGGCGACGAATGCACATTTGTTACTACACATACACTTAGTATAAGGCAGCCAAACGTCCCGGATTCTGCGGGACAGTACCGCATTTGGGCTCCTTGTCCCGCATTGCGATAATTACTGAAAACGTCCCGCAAAACGGCAAAAGTGTCCCGCATTCCAGTAATATTGAAATTGTTGGTCTAAGAACACACGCCGAAACTATTTTTTGTACGGCACGCTATGTCATACTGCTTAGAATTCAACTTCACAATGCATTATATACGAATAAATGACAGTTTTCTTACCACAAAAAAAGAACAAAAAAATTCGTCAGCAATGGACGTTGTTTTTGTTTTAAGCAGCTACTGCATTTCGTGATGACTTATTAAAAAATTCTGTTTTGACATATTTTCTGTGTCTTCTTAAGTACATTTCACCGAGTGTAATGGAATATTTTTCGGTGCTCAAGGTGGCAAACTTGATGTAATATTACAGTCTGTTTAACCTTTTTTTAAATCTGACATGCAAATACAATATCAGTTTTCATCTTACTTCCTCCAGGAATAGAAAGGTGGTGAAATTCTGAAAATGCAACAACGAAAGTGAGTGAGCATTGCATGTAGTAAGACACGATTAAACTCTGCACTTCATAGAAGGAACTACTAGTAAAACAAAGTAGTACAATTGTTTTTAAAAAGTTTTTATCGAATTTTAATTCGAGCTTATTGCAAAAAATTATTCTTTGGGCGGAGTAAGCTACTGATCATAATGTGTGGAGTACGATGCTCTACGAGCTACAACAAATAAAAGTAGTACAGGCAACGAAGGTGATCGGAAAAACGTAACGGAGATGGAATATGTAAAAATTGTCAGACTACAATTCAAAATAGGAGCATGAAAAAATATTTATGAACTGTAAATACAGATTGGAAATTAATAAAATGACGCTCAGATATGTTACTTTAAAAGTAAATGAGGAGGCCTAAAAAAAAAAAAAAAATGTTCAAATGTTTGTACATCTATCGGACTAAACTGCGTGGTCATCAGTCTGTAGCTTACAAACTACTTAAGCCTAAGTAAACTAACCTAAGGACAACACACACATCCATGCCCCACGGAGGACTTGAACCTCCACGGCGAGAAACCGCGCGCTCCGCAGCGAGACGCTTTGAACCGCCTTTTTTTTTTTTTTTTTTTTTTTTTTTTTTTTGTTCTATGGGTAGTTCTCTTCGTTGGGGACGCTGATCGTTTTTGTTCGTTCTTGTTCGGTGTGTTGTTTGCTCAGCTTTTTTTATTACAGAGGACGTTGAGCCCTCTGACCGGGCGCGCTGAGCCACGGCGTCCGGCTACCGCTCGGCTACTCCACCGCGGCTGCGAGGATGCCTACTCTGCGCTCCTAAATTCCTTTCCTAGTTTCAGAATCGCTGGCACAATTAGTCACGTGATCTTTGTCCTTCACAGCCTCGAAATGTCCCACATTGAGTTTTGAAACAGTTGGCCGCCTTAACTTAGTACAGTAGTAAAGATACAGTAATTTATGACCTGGTAGAATGATACTATTTTGGGCAACAGTCTTCCTGTCAAAAAAATGTTCAAATGTTTGTAAAGTCTATGGGATTTAACTACGGGGTCATCAGTCCCTAAACTTACAAACTACTTATGAACTACCTACAACTAAGGACGGCACAAATATCCATGCCCGAAGGGGGATTCGAACCCCCGACCGTAGTGACCGTGCAAACCGTGACTGAAGCGCCTCAGTCTCCTCGGCCACCGCGGCCGGCGGGCAACAACAGTAATCATTGCTCCATTATGAACGGCCTCGTGGGAATGCCGTTCGCTCTGGGGTGCCTTGCTGTTGAGTGCGCGACTGCTCCCCATCACAGGTTCGACTCCTCCCTCGAGCATGGGTTTGCTGTTGTCCTTAGCGAAAGTTAGATCTAGGGAACGAAGGGCTCTGCAGTTTGATCCCATAGCTTTACAAACATTTTAACATTGGATTGTGAACGGACGCTGCACTATAGGGAATGTTCATTTTATGCACGAAAGTATACATCAAAAAACTTGTAAGCTACGGTAGGATGTCTGAAAATGATCATATTAACATTTTACGTCAGTACGAACAACCAAAAAGTTGAGAAATCGCTTGGGTATTGCAAAAGAAATAGCCCCATATAATAAAGGAGCCGGACGTGGTGGCCATAAGGACATGTTCACCCTCAGTAATCAGCCTTGACCCCTCCCCCCCCCCCCCTATTTTCCAGAAAAAAATTCTGTAATTATGTATCCGCCACTGCTCGGTAGCACCGTTGGGTGACGTTTCCGGACATGGGTACCCTACCTCAATTTTTTACTCAAGCCAACCTCTACCACCACACGAAGTTTATCTATCATTTAGAAAGACCCTGCATATTTCTAAAGAAAATTTACTCACCTACGCATGCGCATGGTTATTACCATCGTGCCCTGTGGTCGCCCATGCAGTTTGAACGTCCGGACGAAGCCGTTCACACGCTCTAAAGATTGTATTTAATGTAGTTCAATAATTGTCACCCTACAAGTTTAACGTGTACATGTTGTGTGCCGATAAGATTCAAAGCAGTACAGCGGAGCAGAGAGTTCTCGGCGACGTCACAGCTCAAAGCCCGCCTTCGCGTGGCCGAAGGTGTGCATTCTGGTATCCGTGGTCAGTATACGTTGGCGGCGGAAAAAATACCACTTCCGTTTTGGACAAGAGACTATACACAGCATGGGTAGAATCTTTGGTATGATGTGACAGACGCCATTTAGAAATGGTGAACTTTAAAATTGCAGTATGCCATTATGATGCCTCTAACAGCAATCACGAAAACGCTTACATTATAAATAAATTAGTAATTTGTAACAAATCAACAACGTAACTATTCAAGTTCAGGTATAACTACTCTTATAGTCACTAAGTGCGTAGGTGATTGTAGTGTAATAGATAGCGTTTCGGTGTTGGTAACGTGCAACCTCTAGTTCTAGGTTCAGGTCCGTTCGTATTTTTAATTTTTTACTTCATCTTTACATGTTAATTGAACTTCTCTGAATGTATTAAAAGTCTACGTTTAACTCTTTTATTTACATTTACAACTAATTAGAAAACAAAATACTTATCTGGCTAGTAATTTCCGAATATGTGACGATTTCCGACTATGTGTTTAGGGGAATACTGTCCTAATAATAGACCATTGTAAATGTAATAATGTTTTCGGATGGGTAACATCACTTAACAAAGTACACCGAGAAGGATAAATATTTCGGTATTATTCATTGGTGGGATCATTAATAAAGAAAACGATGCTACCCTAACTCAGGTTTCCCAGAGTAATGTGGTAATACACATATTTTATAAGCAGCTTCTTCTCCATGTGCCAAAAAGCGGCCCTAAATGAACTAATGGTACAGTGTGCATTATAATTTTTTATTGTGGGTACTAGGTAGGTACAATCCAAACAATCTGTTGGTATCGACAATTATAAGGTAAATAACTGTCTCAGCTACTGGCCCTTCGAGTTACTGGGAAATACAGATGTTGTTAAGACGTGTTCCAAATTCTTATCTACTGTAGGTACATTTTTAGCTTTTATGGCCATTTGTTGACATGTTGTCCCTTGGCATCTGTCTCGAGACTTTCTGTCGAAGTTTGAGGTTTGTCAGACATTTCGCCCAGTATGAGCTGCTGACATTGGCCAAGTTTCACCCTCCAAGAGCAATGAAGTATGAAACTTTAACAGTGCTAGTTAATCTGAGTCTGAATTGGTGATAGCGAAACGTCAAACAAACGTAGGCCGAAAACTCCGAGACAGAAGCCAGCAGGCTCTGTGTACAACATAGATTGTAGCTGCGTATATGATTTAAATAACGTCATTATTGGATATTTATTTTAAAAAATAAGTAGTTGAATAGCCACTGAAATATCCGACCTATTTCGCGAGTAATCACGAGACTGAGGTAAACACTAACCGAGTTTCAACACAGAATGGCATGATCGTCTGCTTTGTTTATATTCTAAGCTGTCGCTTTGCTTTGCGCAGCCTACTCAAAGATCTTAAAGACACAGATGCTATACTTCCGGCTGTCAAATTACAAGCTCTTGGTTGGTATTTTTCCGCCGCTAACGTCACGTATCCGTGGTCGAGTACCCGTGGTCGAGAACTCTGCTCACCTGGACGCGCGCCTCGCTGAGGTCGAGGCGCATGGCGAGCTCCTCGCGGGTGAAGACGTCGGGGTACTGGGTCTTCTCGAAGGCGCGCTCCAGCTGGTGCAGCTGGAAGGTGGTGAAGGTGGTCCTGGAGCGGCGCACCTTGCGCGGCTTGCTCTCCTCGGCGTCCGCCTCGGCCGCGTCCAGGTCCCCCGACGTGGTCGAGCCGCTCTCGGCGCGCCCGCAGTCCGCCTCTGCAACAGCCGGCCGCCGGCTCAGCGCAAGCTGCCCTCTGCCCTAGGGTGACCAGGCGTCCCGTATTTTGCCTCTGTGTCCCGTTGTCCCGACAAAACACATAAGGCACGTATTTTGTCCCGTATTTTACTAACCGTCTCATATATTTTGCAATAAGTTTCTAAATTATTGTTAGCGTAACCAATATGACAAGAAATGTAGTCATAATCAATACGCTTCAAATCAAAGAGAATGAGTCACGATTTCCGACGTAATTGTTCAAATACTATTTCTAATATTTCCACCTTTGGGGGTATTTTCTTTTTATTTTAAATGCAAAAAGCATAGGTTCCCTAAGATCGGCATATAGGCTAAGTTTTAAAGTATTTTTGGACAACCTATATATATAAACAACAGTCTAGAGTGCAATTTTTTAAAATATTTTTTCCGACTAGTTTCGGTTTTATTTAAACCATCTTCAGGAAATTAAGCTCCACAACATCAATGGAGCTTAATTTCCTGTGATGGCTTAAATAAAACCGAAACTAGTCGGAATATATATATATATATATATATATATATATATATATATATATATATATATATATATATATATATATGTGTGTGTGTGTGTGTGTGTGTGTGTGTGTGTGTGTGTTGAGCCACAGTCATGCAGTACTGACTGGACAGCCATTTGACTGTAAAGTTGTATTATTTATTACAACAATCCGAATTTCGTCCCTTAGGCCATTGTCGAGTGCACAAATAGTCCATGCGTTAAGTGATTGCTTGTGAGAGTAAAGTACTTCTTTAATTAATAATGCAATGTATTTGGGTTTTAGTTGTGCAAGTAGTTATGTTGAAAATTTTCGAATGTTTGCAAACCAATTGGACCAAACTGCTATGGCCTTCAGTCCTTAGACTTACAAACTACTTAAACTTAGCTAACGACAACACACACACACACACACACACACACACACACACACACACACAACAGACACACACACACACACACACAAACACACACACACACACACACTCACTCATGCCCCTCGGAGGACTCGAACCTACGACAACGAGCAACCGCGCGCTCCACAACATAGCATCTTAGAATGCTCGGCCACTCCACAGCGGCAAAGAGCTGTGTTTGGTTAATATTTGTATTAGCAACTGACTTGGTATGACTTAGTTTATTCACAGTGCCTTATATAAAGTTTGTCCCGACTCAAAAACCCGTAATTCCAATGCTTGTCACGTTGCCCTCATGTTTTTAAAGCAATAAATACTATTCCTGTTGAGTTAATTTCGAAAACACCAATGTAAATACGTGAACCACCGAATACGACACTTCAGCTTGCTGAGCCTGAAGGGGGGGGGGAGTGGGGGAGGCACACAACCGGCCGCAGTGGCCGAGCGGTCTTCGGCGCGCCAGTTACAGTCTGCTTTGAAATGGCAACACGTTAGTTATAAGGTGAAAACCATGAAAATACGAAAGGGAAGATAGCGTCTCTGCAAGAGAGAGCTTTCGCTCGAACAAACCTCCTCCGGTCGATATACATAATCGAGAGTCGAAACTGGATATGCATACATCATAATGACATCACACAGTGGTATGATAGCGGTGAACCTATGCTGTCTTTATTACCAATACCACCCACACTCCATTCGCCGAATCGAGCCAGTGCGGGTAAACAGTGCCATGGGCAGGGCGTAGCGTAGGGTTTGATCACGTGGTCACCAGGGGTTTGGCAATATTCTTAATACAGTTTCTTTCCTGAACTTGCCGTAGCGTCTACAACATAAGGATTATAAATTCTTTATTTTCCTTGACGATATCCAGAACTGTCGTGAGGCCTTGTATCTAGGTGGTGTTGCTCCTGCATGGTAGCCCACATTTCACAATGCATGTCACCGCTTCCTTCCTGTGTAACAGTCTACCACCTCTTCTAACATCCACGAAGCTGCGGTATAGCGAATAGTTTTCAGCCAGTAGCGAATTCGATATCCACTGACTTTATAAATTTTTCGGCCGCGAAAAGGTCGTCATGTTTTAGCGTAAGGCTGCTCGAACACGCTACGAAAGTGACACACAATCGTATAAAGCGATGTGCATTCTGCCGAAGTTTGAGTTTAGACAGAAGAATTTTATCAAGCTGGAAGTATAACGAGGTTTCATAGACGCTAAGTTCAGTCTGCTTTTTAAAACACGCAGTGGAGTAACTAATAACCTGGAACTGTTAGTCCCCCTCCCCTTATACAGAGGATTGTAGAGGAATCTGGGTTTGAGGATACTAAGCAGGTTTAAAGCCTCGGTAAACGAATTTTTGTATAAAACATCTAAGATAGCTAATTTATCTTTTACTTAGATTAGCGGTTTTGCCAGATTAGACTACCATCCTCGTGATTGTCTTCAACATATAATCCGATGATGGCAGTAAAACTTGCCAATTTTTAAAAGCCAATTGCACATTTAGCAGACTGTAACAATTTAGTTTCCGTTTCTTTTCCTTTGTCTTGAATTTCCCCTGTTTCCAGTAGGCACTACTTCTCCATCGTTAAATTCTCCAATTTCTTTTCTCTTCTCTTTAAGTTCCGCCACTTCAGTTAGGTTTTACTTCATCCCGATGCCCATCAACATGGACCCATTTTATTCCTAAATGTACTCCCTTCTGACATTTGGGACTCTGTGACTCTTTTGATCCATAAAATACGTATCATTCACGTGTGATTCTGAAGTGGACAACATTCTCTAGTTGATGAAAACTTGAAGCTACATGTGACCCCGTACACTGAGCTGAAAATAACTACCTTTCACAGAAGTTCTTTAATAGGCCCCCTATGGCTTTTATTCTCACGTGACCACACAGCGTCGCCACACATGTAACATAACCGGGCCTGTAGTCGGTCCTACACAATAGCATCTGCATATCGTTTCCATTTCACTTGCTACCTGAGGGTGCGGATTTCTATACGCGCAGGGCATTATAGCTGCTAGAAAGACTATGACACAACGAGAGTTATGCAAAATCGGCAGGCGTGGTACGCAAGACGTGAGAGGTGTTGTGTTAGCACACAATGTCGCACGATACCGTCAGCACCAAAACTGTATTAGTCTTATTTCAGAAATATCGTAATATTTGTTCATTCCGCATAGATATCCGAGAAATATCATGCTGATCCTCCGAATAATATCCGTGATTCTTTCCACAATCTGGTTGGTTCGCACCTACCTATATGAATTTTTATCATTTTTTTAATAAAAAGAAGATACGCCACTAAAATTGTTTCGATGCAGGATGGTCTTCCCTCATAAGTATACCTCTAAAGCGGAATCAATCCAATGAACGACATCTTCATATTAAGGTAGTTTTAGATTTACAGGAATGTTTTTAAGTAAACGAAAAATGCATAATGCAGTAAAGGAACTGTTGATGAGGGCGTCGTTAACCATCCAGTAAAGTCATCAAAAGATAAACATTAATTACACAATGGCTTAGATATAATCTATGCTGCAAGTAGCAATTAACAATAAGCATTAAGAACGTGAATAGTTAAAATTTTCCATTACACGACACGTCAAACAAATTTAATTGGATATTAATTCCCTAGGGATTACAACTACGAAAAAATTGTAGGGAAGGCAAGCCAAAGTCCATGTTTCACTGGTAAAACACTTAGAAGCTTTCAACAGTGACTGCCTTCTCTACGTTTGCCCTTCCTCCGTCAGTCCTGTCTCGTAATGATTTTCTCAGGAAACATTTACAGTCGGCATTTCTTTCGGAGAGATACAAACTTAAAAAATAAAAATTGTTGTCAAAATTTGTGTATGATCTCTTCTGCCGTGGGGGACTAGTCGTGCACTCTAAGATTCGAATCCTCCCTGACGTGTGTGTGTGTGTGTTTGTTTGTGGGTTGATTTTGAACATAGTAGTTTGGTCCAATATGTTTACAAACATTTGAACATTTTCAAAATAGTATAAGTTCTTAAGTGAATCCTTTGAAATTTTTATACAACGTTGCCCTGTAATACGCGTATGGTTTTAAATAACAACCATTATTTTTTATATGACATAAATGCGTTAACATAAATTTTATAATGTGGAAAAAATAGCAACAATTCCGTATATACAGAGTATGTATGGCCTATTAAAGAAATATGTATATAAAAACCCTTCGTTATAAGAATGCAACGTTGTGTCAAAATGTCAAAGCAGTCGTTCGAGAACGTTTCGGTGAGTAATGGTTTTGTAGAAACTAACATTTAAATTTATAAATATGGATACCGTAAAAGAGTACTTTTAGCGCAGATTGAAATCCTATCAAACAAACTTCATTCATAATTCTATGAGTAATTGGTGTCTATACGAAAGGATGTTCAGAAATATCACGAATGCGTGATTTTTCTGAGAATTTTACCCGTATTTTAATAATTATTTTGCTGTTCGGAACAGAGAAGAATCCAACAAATCTGAGATCATTTACATCGGTCCAGTCGTTCTTGAGTTATAACGTGGAGTTATAAGTTATTTAGATAAAACATCGCGTGGAGGCGTAGACTTATAAACATTCGCTTTTTTCCTCGCTCTGTATGGGAATGAAACAGAAAAGTAAATGAGTACTAGTGGTAAGGGATGATCTCTGCTAAGAATCGTATGGTGGGTTTCGAAAAGTGTATGTAAATGAAGATAAACTAGGATTTAATACAAATTATTTTTGAAAACATGATGGAACGTCAGCGATCTTAATGATTAATTCATACGAAGATGGGTAACAGGATGACGTATCTATTGGTGTGTGTCGTGGATTCTCAGAATATGAAATCACTATTAGCTTATCCATAATTTTAATGAAACACATTAAGTATGGTATTCTAGAGTATTTTTATTGTAAGACGAGTCGGTTTTCGCGTCTTACGTCACTATCAGGTTCTGACTACGAAAACTGAAACATATTTGTTGTCAGTAGTCCTAGCTGATGGCATAAAAGTGGAAGAATGGTTCGTCCATACATTAAAAAAAAAAAAAAAAAAAAGTTCAATATTAAAGAATTGTGATCATTCAAAATGATTCAAATATTAGACCAAAACCGACGAAGCAGACAGTTAACGCGCTTCATCTTCAATGTTACCGAATTAACGACATAATTTTCATTTCCACAGTATTGTCAGCTTTCCGCAAAACACTATTCACATTGAAAACAAGCGCATCGTGTACGTCTCCCTCAGTACCGAAGAGGGCCTGTTAATTACTCCCCTCCGCCCAGCCGACGCGGCCAATAGAAGAGATATTGCAACAGCAACAATCGAGCGAAGGCTTTTTACCTGCGTTAAGTCGGCATTCAAATTTCCACTTAATGAAGCGGCAATGTGCTCATCGCGAAAGCTCGGGGCTCTGTGTGCTGCACGACCTGCATCATTGTGAAGGACAAAAGGCAGCTCGCGTTCCCCTCCCTACATGCACACACATACACGCGCGGGATCTCTTTCGACTGAACGGCAGCCACGTTTTAATACACGACAAGAAAGCAGGTCAATAGCGGAGAACAGCGGCCAGCTTAACTTGCGCGCGGCGGTCCTTTTTCAGAAACAGAAGGGCGGCCACGGCCCACGCTCTCCCACAATAGCGCAGTCCTCTCCCCCCCCCCCCTCTCCCCTGCCCTCCCGCCCCTCCTTGCAGCCGGCAATCCTCCTCTGCTCAACCAGATTAGTTCTCTCATTGCGTCCTCGGGCCACGACCCCCCGCGTAGACGTCACTGTATAATTACCGCCATATTAGCCCATTACAGTCGCATTACGCGGACATGCGCAGTGGCTAGCAGCAGTCCTGGGAATGGAGGATGCCAGGGGGCGGGAGAGGGGGGTTGAAGGGTGGGTAGGGGAGGGGTTGCCCTGGGTAACGGTTAGAGGGCGGCTGCCCGCTGGCCGTTCGCCGGACCAGAGAGCGCCGAATTCGCGGCGGCGTCGCTCCCGTGGCGTTTATCCGCCATTAAACCAGAATGGGTGGGCGAGGCGCGCGCCCACCGTCCCCTCGCCACGCCGGTAATTCAATAGCGCTCTGATCAGCCGATTGTGCGCGACAAAGTATCGCGCTGCAGTGCAGTACTTGGCCGGCACTTTGTCGCGGCGGCCATCTGTCCTCGGCGAGCTTCCGAGTCGTCCTGCGCGACTCACCCACCGCCTGTCCCTCTCGTGTTTACCAGCTGTGCCGAACCTCGCGGCGCCGGAGGCCAACGCTACAGCTTTCCGTATCACGCCTGCTGACTACGCGTAACTATCGTTGCGCCATAGTCTTTCAGACAGCCGTTATAACGTCCCACGAGTACAGAAATCCCAACTCTCGAGTGGCAAGCGAATTGGAAACGATATGCAGATGCTATTGTGCTGGACCAACCGCCGACCCGATTATGTTACATGTATGGCGGCACTGTGTGGCCAACTAAAGGCCGTAGGGGGCCTGCTGACGAACGTCTGTGAAAGGCAATTATTTTCGTCACCAGTGTACCAGGCTGCCTGTAGATTAATGTTTACGGCAGCTCAGAGACTGTAATCCATTATCGAATCGGACGTGACACTGACCGTCCGCGGTGGCCGAGGGTACTAGCCGGGCGCCGTGGCTCAGCACGCTCGGTCAGGGGGCTAAACGCCCACTGTAATAAAAAAGCTGGGCCAACCTTTCAACTAACAACCGCCGGCCGCGGTGGCCGAGGAGACTGAGGCTCTCCAGTCACGGTCTGCACGGCCACTACGGTCGGGGTTCGAATCCCCCCCTCGGACATCATATTTGTGCCGTCTTTAGTATAAGGTAGTTGATAAGTAGTTTGTAAGTTTAGGGACTGATGACGCCGTAGTTAAGTCACATAAAAAAAAAAAAAAAAAAAAAAAAAAAAAAAAACACCAACAACCACGAAAAAATTGAATAAACGACCGCGAACCATAGATCTACAAGATGAAAAAAAAAGGGGGGGGGGACTGAGACGCGCCAGTCTCGGTCTGCACGGCCACTACGGTCGAGGGTTCCAATCCCCCCTCGGGCATGGATATTTGTACCGTCCTTAGTGTTAGCTAGTTCATAAGTTGTAATTTGCGGCTGTTTGCTAATGATGCTGTGGGGTATGGGAGGGTGTCGTCTTTAACTGACTGTAATAGCATACGGGATGACTTAGACAAAATTTCTAGTGGGTGCGAAGAATGGCAGCTAGCTCTCAATGTAGAAAAATGTAAGTTGATGCGCATGAGTAGAAAAAACAATCCCATTATGTTCGAATACAGCATTAGTAGTGAGCTTCTTGATGCTGTTGCGTCGTTCAAATATCTAGGCGTAACATTGCAGAGCGATATGAAATGGAACGAGCTTCTAAGGGCAGTTGTGAGTAGGGCGGACAGCCGACTTTGGTTTATTGGGAGAATTTTCGGAAGATGTACCTGTAAAGGAGACCGCGTATAAAACGCTTGTACGACCACGTCTTGAGTATTGCTGAAGTGTTTGGGACCCGCAGCAGATCAGTTTAAAGGAAGACATAGAGGCGGTTCAGGGGCGAGCAGCTAGATGTGTTACCGGTAGGTTCGACCAATGCGCGAGTGTCACGGAAATGCTCCGGCAACTCAATTGCGGATCGCTGGAAGAAAGACGACGTTCTTTTCGTGAATTTCTGTTAAGTAAATTTAGAGGGCCGGAATTTGAAGCTGAGTGTAGTACGATCTTGCTGCCGCCTTACATTTCGCGTAATGATCACAAAGACAAGATAAGAGAAATTAGGGCTCGTACGGAGGCATATAGGCATTCTTTTTTTTTTCCTCGTTCAATTTGGGAGTGGAATAGGAAAGGAAAAGCCTATTAGTGGTACAGTGTACCCTCCGCCTCGCACCTTACGATGAATTGCGAAGTATGTATGTAGATGTAGATGTAGAAGTAGTTTGTAAGTTTAGGGACTGATGACCCCGTAGTTAAGTCCCATAAGCTATACAAACATTTGAACATTTTGAACGTGACACTGACAACAATCAACAGTGAAACCGAACTACGGAGCTCGAATATTGCGAAAATTGAACCTAGCGAATTGGATTAGTCTTTGAGACAAATACTGTGCGAATATTATATAATGGAGCACAAGGATTTATTTATTTATTTATTTATTTATTGTTCCGTCGGATCTTGACAGAATATTTGATACATTATGAATGAAATACACAAGACAACTGTGAAATATTCCGCAAATTTATTGGTTTACGAACCGGTTTTCGGGAGTTGCGCCGTCATCAGCTAAACATTACAAGTTTAAGTTTCAAAGATTTTAAGTAAGGAGATATATAACTTTCAAAGGAGACTATTGTTTTGGTTTATAACTAACCTGCGGGAAATATTACAATTCACGTTGTGGTGTAAATTCCTGACATTGATAAAATATGTGACAATATAATAGATTATGACGTTATCCTAAGAAATATAAAGTGAAGTAATAAACATTGGCTTGAAAATATTGATCAAAACGTATCTATCTTAAACAGGTCTACTGTCTAGAAACATGGAAGCGCTGTGAATATATCTTAAATTTTAACTGCTTAAATTAAACTTGGCCAAAAAATTATCTTCGTTGGACCTGTTTAAGATAATTTTTTGGTCAAGTTTAATTTTCATATTTGAGAAAATGTAAATTTTCTTAGTTTTCCTCTAACTACAATTTATCGCGCGGCAATAAGCTTCGAAATGCAGTAGCATTTTAAAGGTGACGTTCGACTCCATATCTAATCCGCAATGGTTTCTCGCCTCTCGGTATATTGTTACGACCCGGCCGCTTGGCAGCGCTGCAGTCGCCAGGTTGCAGGAAACTACCGGGAGTTTCGTGACTCTTTACGTTAAGGCTAGTTAACACGACGACACTACCTTTCATGAAATTGCGCTACTCGCCATTGCGCATGCGCGGCAGGCGTTCGCGCAACTCGTTGGCGAAACTAAACAGTTTCGGCACCTTCCAACTTTGGTGAAACTGATTGCGCGTGTTTTTAGGTTAGGTTATAGCCAATGCAGAACAAAACACAACATAAAGGGGGGAACGGAAGAAATAATCCGGCTTTTGAACATGTATGCGATGAATAGGTGTTTGTGCGATTTTAAGCAGCGGCGTGTTTAGTGCTCTTGAAGCAATTATTCGTGAATTAAATATTGATGGGTTGACGATCAGTGAATTGCAGACTAAAATTCATTCAATTCCAAATATTTATATAAACGAACTATGGCAATTATGGATTTCGAAACGCCGGCCGCGGTGGCCGAGGGGACTGAGGCGCTCCAGTCACGGTCTGCACGGCCACTACGGTCAGGGGTTCGAATACCTCCTCGGGCATGGATATTTGTGCCGTCCTTAGTCTTAGCTAGTTCATAAGTAGTTTGTAAGCTTAGGGACTGATGACCCCGTAGTTAAGTCCCTTAAGTTCTACAAACAGTTGAACATTTTAAAATTTGATTTCGAAACACGGTACAGGTACTGCAGAGACGAATATCTACTTGACAAGAAACGTAATGAAATTTGTGATTTTAGTTCTGGTAAGAACGCTTCACGCATAACAGTATATTGTTTCTTTATTACGTTACTAACTCTGTTTAAAAGGAACGTAAAATACTCTGGTGACATTCTAAGTTGATTAAAATAGCTTTAGGGTTTTCAATTACAATTAGGCCTACAATTTCTTTCAGCAAGGTCGCTAAGCAACCGAGCTGACGTCTTTTTTTAATCCAGTCACAAACCCAAACACGTTTTTTTTTAATTCTTTTTATGTTTAGTCTTATGCAGTGACTTCACACAGAGAAGCAATAGCTCTGCTACAACTCTTACAGATACCAAAACTTTCATTCTACGGCGACTGCGGCACACATAAAACAACGAAACTGAAGTGTATAGTATTGGCGCCGTGTCTACAGACACACGCGAAACCAGTTGCGCGCAATTCATTTCCTGAAACGAGTGTCGCAACCTGGTGTCGTCGTGTAGACTAGCCATTACTCTGACCGGGCTGTGTGGCGGTGGGTCTGAACAGGCGGGCGGCCCCACGGAGACGGCCCCGCCAGAGCCGCTTCTGTTCCCGGAGGCGCGACCAATTAGGCGCCATCTGAATGAGAATGGGCGCACCGGAGCGCGCCAGGCCAGGGGAGGCACTGCCTTCCAGCGCCGCCGCCTCCCGCAGTGCAAAACGGCTGCGTCTCTGTTCTCATCAGGAATATGTGCCAAGTCTCGAAAAAATCTATTCCTAATGGGAACATCTGAGGAGTGGGAGAGTGTATCATCTACATGCGTGCTTATGGAATATCTCCCCAATTGTGCGATTGGATTCACGATTTCCTATCAAAAAGGACACAGTTCGTTGTAATTGACGGTAAGTCATCGAGTAAAACAGAAGTGATATCTGGCGTTCCACAGAGAAGCGTTATAGGTCCCCTACTCTTCCTCGTGTTTATAAACGATTTAGGAGATAATCTGAATAGCTCCCTTAGACTGTTCGCGGATGATGCTGTCGTTTATCGGTTAGTGAAGTCAACAGAGGATCAAAAGCAACTGCAAAGCGATTTAGACAAAATTTCTACTTGGTGCGAAAATTGGCAATTGACACTAAATAAAGAAAAGTGTGAAGTAATACACATGACCACTAAAAGAAATCCGCTGAACTTCAATTACGCGATAAATCAGTCAAACCTTAAGGTCGTAAATCCTACTAAATACCTAGGAGTTATAATTACGAACAACTTTGACTGGAGAGAACACATAGAAAATATTGTGGGGAAGGCGAATCAAAGGTTACGTTTCATTGGCAGAACGCTTAGAAGATGCACCAGCTCCACCAAAGAGACTGCCTACATCACACTTGTGCGTCCTCTCTTGGAGTACTGTTGTCCCTTGTGGGACCCTCACCAGGTGGGACTGACGGAAGATATTGAGAAGGTCCAGAGAAGGGCAGCTCGTTTTGTTTTATCACGTTACGGGAGGGAAAGCGTCACGGAAATGTTGCACGAATTGGGGTGGAAATCATTAAAAGAAAGACGTTATTCATTGCGGCGTGATCTGTTTGCGAAGTTTCAATCACCGACTTTTAGTTCTGAATGTGAAAATATTTTGCTAGCACCCACCTACTTAGGGAGACATGACCATCCCAATAAAGTAAGAGAAATCAGATCGAAAACGGAACGATTTAGGTGTTCTTTCTTCCCGCGTGCTGTTAGAGAATGGAAAGGTAGAGAAAAGTTATGAAAGTGGTTAATGAACCCTCTGCCAGGCACTTAAATGTGATTTGCAGAGTATATATGTAGATGTAGATGTAGATATAAATACGCTAACACGAAAATTGTGGTACAGATTACTAATTTATTCGTTCAAGAAGGTCAATGAAAGTTTGTTGTTGTTGTGGTCTTCAGTCCGGAGACTGGTTTGATGCAACTCTCCACAATACCCTATCCTGGTCAAGCCTCTTCATCTCCACATAAGAACGGCAACCTACATCTGTCTGAATGTGCTTACTGTATCCATATCTTGGTCTTCCTCTGCGGTTTTTACCCCACACACTTCACTCCAACGCTAAATTCACAATTCCTTGATGTCTAAGAATGTGCCCTACCAATCGATCCCTTCTTCTAGTCAAGATACGCCAGAAATTTCTTTTCTCCCCAATTCTGTTCAGTACCTCCTCATTAGTTACGCGATCCACCCACCTAATCTTCAGCATTCTTCTGTAGCACCATATTTCAAAAGGCTCAATCCTCTTTCTGTCCGCACTGTTTATCGTCCATGTCTCACTCCCATACAAGGCAACACTCCATACAAATGCCTTCAGCAAGGACTTCCTTAGGCTTAAATCAATATTCGATGTAAACAAATTTCTCTTTTTCAAGAACGCTTTTCTACCCATTGCCATTCTGCGTTTTATATCCTCTGTACTGCGACCATCATTTGTTATTTTACTGCCCAAGTAACAAACCTCATCTACCTCCTTCATTGCTTCGTTACCTAATATAATTCCTTCAGCATCACCTGATTTTCTTAGACTGCACTCCATTACTCTAGTTTTGCTCTTGTTAATGTTAATCTTATATGCACATTTCAGCACACTGCCCATTCCGTTCAGTTGTTCTTCCAGCTCCTTTGCTGTATCTGACAGAATTACTATGTCGTCGGCAAAACGCAATGTTTTTAATTCTTTCCCCTGAACTTTAATTCCTTCTCCAAATTTCTCCTTGCATTCCTTTATAGCTTGCTCAATGTACAAATTCAATAAAATTGGAGAAAGACTACAACCCTGTCTTACTTCCTTTCCAACCACTGCATCCCTTTCATGCCCTTCAACTCTGATAACCGCTGTCTGTTTTGGACAAGTTGTAAATAACCTTACGCTCCCTTTATTTTACTCCTGCTTGCTTCAGAACTTGAAAGAGTTTATTCAAATGTTCAAATGTTTGTATAGCTTATGGGACTTAACTACGGGTCATCAGTCCCTAAACTTACAAACTACTTATGAACTACTTACGAACTAGGACGGCACAAATATCCATGCCCGAGGGGGGATTCGAACCCCCGACCGTAGTGGCCGTGCAGAGCGTGACTGGAGTTCCTTAGTCCCCTCGGCCACCAAAAAGAGTTTATTCCAATCGACATTGTCAAAAGCCTTCTCCAAAATCTACAAAAGCTAGAAATGTAGGTTTGTCTTTTCTTAATCTATCTTCTACGATAAGCCGTAAAATGAGTATTGCCTCCCGTGTTCCTACATTTCTCCTGAACCCAAACTGATCTTCCCCGAGGTCGGCATCTACCAGCTTTTCCATCCTTCTGTAAATAATTCGTGTTAATATTTTACAACCATAACTTATTAAACTGATAGTTCTGTAGTTTTCACATCTGTCTGCACCTGCTTTCTTTGGAATGAAAGTTACATAATTCGATAGATTTTTTGTCGTAGATTTCACGAATATAAATATTATGTGTGCATTGAGCCATTAAAAGTGGTAAAAGGAGGTAGAAATTTTCCTATCTACAGATTGGATCAAGTTCTACAGTCTCCAACAATCAGCTCACTGATTGGCTATTCGCCTCGACCAAAGACCCTGTAATGCAGCGCATCTGAAATATTAAAATAAATGAATATCGAAACATGGAGTGCTCCCAACTCACTTTCTTGTGCTGTTCAAGTGCTTCAATTTTCCCAGTGATTAAGAGGGGTTAAAGGAAATGGATGTTTTCATATGAATGCCTATATAATGGATGATGCGCCAAGAGAGGCATGTAGCGGTGCACAGGTGGAACTACGAAGTCCACATGTTGTCAGCTCTGGAATTCTGAATATCGCACTATCGAAATAACATTATTTCTTTATTATATACGAACACCGAAATTGTAGTTCCATTTCAAATATTAGGCTAATGAATGCTATATAATTCGAAAATGGCGTGAGAAGTATATACTTCCGTTTTTATTTGTTGTTTTGTGTCAGGCATTTTCCTTAACACATAAAAGATACTGTTTCATACCTCCCACTGCCGATTAAATTTTACCAAATATCCCAGCGGCCTCCTATGATAATGTTGGCAACAGATGCTGAATAGTGAGAATCCTGTGAGTCTTCATTTTAGCCAATAGCTTGACAACGCTGATGTTTTCTCATGGAATCTTCGCTTTACGAGGGCAATTATTTTTACTGAGCTGATGAAGGTACATACAAGAACCTGTCAACTATAAAGCAGGAACAGCATTATTTGTTTACTTCATGGTCTGTACGATACACTAATCGAATCATTCTATGTCGTTCGAACACGTGGGCAAAGATTTTATATCGTGTTGTTGATGTTGCCAACATAATAACGCGAGGCCGCCGACATGATACGTTTTACCCCCAGTGACCATTGTAAACACTATTGATCGATTTTCGACCACAGGCAATACTAGTCTACATAAATACTCTGCAAGTCACACTGAAGGGCATAGCAGAGGGTTCATCGGATCGCTTTCATGATGTTTCCCTACAGTTCCATTCTCCAATAGCTCGCGGAAGGAAGGAACACCAAAATCTTTCCATTTTCAATCTGATTTCTCTCATTTCATTTTGATGATCATGTCTTCCTATATAGGTAGGTGCTAACAAAATATGTCAGCATTCGTAAAAGAAAGTTGACGAAATTTCACAATTGGATCTCGTCGGAGCGAGTAATGCCTTTCTTTTAATGATTTCCACCCTAACTTTTGCAACATTTCCGTGAACTATATCGCGATAATACAAAACAAGCTGCCCTTCTCTGTATCTTCAAATGTTTGTTAAGCTTATGGAACTGCGGGGTCATCAGTACCTAAACTTATAAACTACCTTATACTAAAGACAGCACAAAACATACACGTCCGACGGGAGATTTGAACCCCCGACGAAGAACGGCCTCGCCTATCGGAGCATAGCGCCTCAATACGCTTGGCCACGCCGACGGGGCTCTTCTCTGTACTTTCTCTAAATTGTCTGTCAGTCCCACTAAGTGGGTGTAGGCAGTTTCTTTAGTAGAGCTGTTGCATCTTCTAAGTGTTTTGCCAAAGAAACGTAGTCTTTGGTTCGCTTCCCGTACAATATTTTCTGTTTGTTCTTTCCTATTTAAGTTGTTTGTAATTGTTGTAAGTGTTTAGTTGAATTTGCGGCCTGTAATTTTGAGTGATTTATTGTGAAAATGAAATTTAACGGGCATCTTTTAGTGGTCATATGGATGACTTCACACTTATCGTTATTAACGGTCAATTGCCATTTTTGCATCATTCTGATATCTGATCTAAATTATTTTGCAGTTGCTTTTGATCTTCTGGCGACTTAACTAATCGATAAGTGACAACATCATCCGCGAAAAGTCTAACGGAGCTACTCAGATTATCTCCTAAATCGTTTATAAAAATGAGGAACATTGTGGGTTCTATAACGGTTCACTGGGAAACGGCAGATATCACTTCAGTTGTACTCGAGGATTTTCGATTACAACATACTGTGTCCTTTCTGACAGGAACTGACGAATCCAATCCCACAATTGTGGCGATATTCCACAAGAACGCAGTTTGACTGGAAAACGCTTGTGAGGTATAGTGTCGAAATCCTTCCAGAAATGAAGAAATACGGAATATATTTGATATCCCTTATCGACAGCACTCATCACATCACGTGAGTAAAAGGCTAGCTGGTTTCACAAGAACGGTACTTTCTGAATCCGTGTTGACTGTCTGTCAATAGGTCGTTCTCTTCGAGGTAGTTTATAATATTTGAGGAAACTACATTATCTTCTAAAATCTGCTGCAAACAGACGTAATTTTGCGGGTCACTCCTATTGCCTTTCTTGAATATTGGCGTAACCTGCGTCACGGTATCACGACGCGTCTGGTATTTTAATTTTTTTATTGACTTTACAATCTCGGTTTGAAGTTTCACTATGACTCATGATTAAAACTGTGAAGTAACGAGAAATAAGGCTAATAAAATGTAGTATATGGGGTGGCTCTACAGAGTATATGAACTTAGAAACAACATTGTAGGAAGGGAAAAGGAAGTAGATGGAGATGAAATAGGATATACTATACTGAGAGTATATAGAGAGGTTCTGCAAAGGTAATGAACTTAGAGACGATATTGAAGTAGGTGAAATAGGAGATACTATACTGAGCCAAGAATTTGACAGAGCACTGAAAGATATAAGTGAAAACAAGGCCCCTGGAGTAGACGACATTCCCTCAGCGCTACTGAAGTCTCTGAGAGAGCGAGCCCTGAGTATTTCTCCTGATGCGTAAAATGTATGAGACAGGCGAAATATCGTCAGATTTTAAGAGAAATGTAATAATTCCCATGCCAAAGACAGCAGGGCCAGACATGTATGAACATTACAGAACCATCTGTTTAATGTGTCATTGTTGTAAAATTTAACACGAATTATTTACAGAAAGATGGAGAAGCTTGCAGAAGCTGACCCAGGGGAAGATCAGTATGGCTTTAGAAGAAATGTGGAAATACGGGAGGCAATACAATACGACTTATCTTAGAAGATAGATTAAGGAAAAACAAACCTACATTTCTAGTTTTTATAGATCTGGAAAACGCATTTGACAATGTTGTTTGGATTACACTCTTTGCCACGGCGGAGAGGCCGAGCGTTGTAAGGCGTCTTGCTGTAGAGCGCGCGGTTGCTCGTCGTCTTGGAGTCCGAGTCTACCCTCTGGCATGGATGTTTGTGTTGTCCTGAGCATAAGTTAATTTAGTTTAACTAGTTGGTAAAGCTAGGGGCTGTCAACCAAGGTAGTTAAGTCCCTTAGATTTACAAACATTTGATTTCATTACACTGTTTAATGTTCTAACGTCAGCAGGGGTAAAATATCGGGAAAGGAAGGTTATTTGTTGCTTCTACAAAATCCAGATACCAGTAATCAGAGTTGAAGATCATCAAAGGGACGCAATGGTTAGGAATAGAGTGAGATAGGGTTGTAGCCTCTCTCCAATGTTATTCAATTTGTACATTGAGCAAGCTATAAAGAAAAGCAAGGAGAAATTTGGAGAAGGAATAATGTTCAGGGTGAAGAAATAGAAACATTGCGTTTTACTGATGACATTGTAATTCTATCAGAGCCAGAGCAAAACAGGGCTAATGGAATTGTCTAGGAAAACCAGGCAATGCTGATGGAATTAGGTTAGGCGAGAAAACACTAAAGGTGGTAGATGGGACCACAACTATGACAACAACACATATAAAAATACGCTGGCAGAGTTCGCCTATACGTTATTAAAATAGTTACAGCGAACTTGACATTCATTTCATCTTCTCCATAAAGAGACCAAAAACAGGTTGTTGATGTTGTTGTTGCGGTCTTCAGGCCGGAGACTGCTTTGATGCAGCTCTCCACCCTACTCTATTCTGAGCAAGCCTCGTGTCCTATTAAGAACGACAACCGACATCCATTTGAATCTGCTTACAGTATTCGTCCCTTTGTCTCGCAGCACAAGATTGTGTCCTACCAATCGATCCCTTTTTTTAGTCAAGGTATGCAAGAAATTACTCTCCTCCACAATTTTATTCAGTACCTCCTCATTAGTTACGCGACCTACCCACCTTATTTTCAGCATTTTTCTCTAACGCCAAACTTCAAAAGCCTCTATCCCCTTCCAATCTGAACTATTAATCGACCATGTTTCACTCCCGTACAAGGCAACACTACACATAAATGCCTTCAGAAAAGACTTCGTTGCACTTAAATTAATACTCGTTGTTATCAAATATCTCTTTTTCAGAAAAGCTTTTCTTCCCACAGCCATTCTGCATTTCATATCATCTGTGTTATGACCATAATATGTTATTTTACGGTACATGTAACAAAACTGATATACCACCTTTATTGTTTACTTATCTGATCTCAGTCCTTCATCATCTACTGCATTCTATTACCCTTGTTTCCCTCTTCTTAATGTTCATCTTATACGCTCCTTTTAACACACTGTCTATTCCGTTCATCTGCTCATCCAGATCCTTTGCTGTCACTTAGAAAATTACAATGCCATCGGTAAAACGCAATGTTTTTATTTCTTCACACTGAACTTTAATTCCTTCTCAAAATTTCTCCTTGCTTTCCTTCACAGAATGCTCAATGCGCAAATTGAATAACACTGGAGAAAGTTTAAGCCTGTCTTACTCCCTTCTCAAATAATGCTTTCCTATCATGCCATTCTACTCAAATAACTGCAATCTGGTTTTAGGACAAGTTGTAAATTACCCTGCGTTCGCTATATTTTACCTCTACTGAGTTCAGTCTGTCTCAAAACCTTTCTCCAAATCTACAAAAGCTATTAATGCAGGTTTGCTTTTCCTTAATATGTCTTCTACGATAAGTCGTAAGGTGAATATTGCCTACCGTGTTCCCACATTTCTCCTAAATCAAAACGTGGACTTCTCCGAAGTCATACTTTCCACTCTTCTGTAAATAATGCGTGTTAAAATTTTGTATTCGTGACTTGTCAAACTGATGGTTTTGTAATTTTCACACCTGTCTGCGTCTGCTTTCCTTGGCACGGGGATCATTACATTTTTCTTGAAATCTAAAGGTATTTCGCCTGTCTCATTCGTCACATACACAAGGTGAAATAGTTTTGTTATGGCTGACTCTTCCGGAGACTTCAGTAGCTCTGAGAAAATTTTTATCTACTCCAAGGGCCTTGTTTGAACTTTGGGAGACTGAATTAAATGGTAATTAATAATTCATTTACACTTGACAATTGCCGGGCGCGGTGGCCGAGGGGACTGCGGCGCGGCAATCACGGTCTATACGGTCACTACGGTCGGGTGTTCGAATCCTCCCTCGGGCATTGATATTTGTGCCGTCCTTAGTATTAGCTAGCTCATAATTTTAATCTGCCAGGAAGTTTCATATCAGCGCACACTCCGCTGCAGAGTGAAAGTTTCATTCTAAGCTAATAAGTAGTTTAAGTTTAGGGACTGATGACCCCGTAGTTAAGTCCCATTACCTCTACAAACATTTGAACACTTGACAAGTACGTAACAGCATGAGCATCAGTATGCCAAATCGTCCTTGGCTACTAGTTTATGCTAAGTATGTGATAAAAATAAATTGCACTCTTTCACAAAAAATAATAGTTCAAAAAAATATTGCATCTAGCGACATCCGTAGTTTCAGCTGGGGCTTCTGAAAGACTAATTTTAGCCTAGAAATCGTGGTAATTACGGGAAAATCTTAAAACTTTAAATCTCTGATCAAGTAGTGACTGCCATCGACAGTCGATCTCAAATTTATTCCATATCGCCAGATTTCTAGAAGGCTTTAATACCGTTCCTGACAAGGGCGCGTGCGTTATCGCCAAAGTCTAACACGAGAGTCACGAAAGTCCCAGCTAGTTTCTGCAAGTTTGTAATTGCAGCTTGGACGTATACACACACACACACAACGAAACGATTGCGTACTGAATCTGGCAATCATCTCTCTCGTGAACTATTCGCTATTGGAATAGGAGAGAGTACGAATGGTGCGCATAGCGAGGTGGCTGGTGCAGTATTGATGTAGGTGTCAGGGAATACCGTAATGTAGTTCCTGCAACTTCGCAACTGCAGCGCCGCAGAGCGGCTGGATCTTACATATACAGCGAAACGACTGTGTACTGAACGTGTATTTGGAGTGAAGCAGCACATTCAAAATGCCATCGTGTTTAGGAGCTCTTGTGGCGCTATAAATTCTAGCACCTATCAAAAATACAATCCGCAAATTTTCCATTTCCATTTACAGAGGATGTCGAAAAGAGAATAACGTTATAAATAACAAGAGATCATCTACGGTAGTTAGTTATACTTTTAGACACGAAAGAAAATGTTTAGCAGTTGACTCATTACGAAATTTGGACTCCTAATAAGAATCGAAAAAGCTAAACCACTACTTCACATAATTACTGCTGTATAAGCTAATGTATCAACGTCCCTATTGCAACTAAGCAAATATTTCAGAACAGCCAGGTTTGTTTCTTACTTCAGTTTCACAAAAATTATAGGCCTATACAGCGACATATTTTGGTGGATACCTACTAGTTTGAAAAAGTGGACGCGTAGCTACAAATAAGTATGTGCGTGTTTAAAATGTTGAATGTTAATATTACCACTTCACATTCTTATTACATGCAGTTTGATATCTGTCAAGATACTAAAAAATCATGATATTAAGGACAAGGCAAAAATGGCGTTCAGATGTTACACCTAGTCTCCAAGAATGTAAAAATCACGACTATTTTTGAATATATTAAAATGTTCGAAAGCCCAAAGATTACCTCTTGAAACGGGAAAGTTCGCACCCAGCACGCGAATGTAATTATAATCACTTCCCTTTGAGCTCGTGCACTTAAGGTAGCAATTCTGTTCTGCTCCTAAAACGTTTCTGGACGCTGCGATTACTACTCTGCTATTGTGAGCATTATGTATAACACTGCACGGCATTTTGGTAATATACACTGCAATTAACAGAAGTAATGAAATTATTGTAACGACGTTTTCATATTTGTATTAGAAAATGCACCACCACGGTCGGTGGTTAGGAAATTTTAAAATAACAGCATTCTAACTAAACAGTTGGTTATGAGCTATGTAACAGAACAAAACCAAGTGTCTATACAGCACTACTACCATGAGGAATGCTGCTATTGCACTATTTTGTACTATTCTTCTATGTGAATTGATGCATATGTACTAATTGTTATTATGATAAGAAAAATGTCTTACTGTACTACGTGAGATATACTGTCAACAATTTCAGTTAGGAATTCTGTTGGAGATCAGAAGATGCTTCGTTCATCAAATTAAAATAAATAGCAATCTTGTCTGGAAACCATTTAAATTAATTTGATATCGCTCCAACGCATCTATGTGCTGTATACAAGATTAATACAGATTACTGCACATGTTCCACACTACGTGATACGAATATTGCCCTAATAAAGATTAGAGAAGCTTACAAATATTCGAACAAACGGAAAATACCGTGAAGTACAAGTAAATTTTCTGCCCTCAGACGAATTATGAAGTCAACACTTTTGTACATTACGATACAATTTCAGATTTATTGAACTAATAAAAAATCAGACTATTCAAGCTTTCCTGGCTGATATGTTACAAATAGTCTTCACAGGCTATCCAACGGCAAACTTGTGAAGACTATTTGCAATTAAAAAAAAAAAAACCTGTCTGGCGCTGATGTAATTTTTATGTGTGACAACACGGAAATATAATGCAGTAAAAATACATAATACTTTACGGCACAAAACTGATTCACGGTTCATACGAATGTATAGCGATTACGATAACTTGGTTACGACAAAATGAGTACTAATTGACAAACAACTTCAAGAGCATCCACGTCTCAGAGAATGTAACGACTGAATTAATCAGAAACATAGTAATTTGGCCCATGGCAGTAAGACAGACAAAGTTCAAGGTTAAACGTAGAAAATTTGAGTTAGAAGACACTGATGCAGGACACGTTTAAACTGATTGTTTTAGTTGCGAACTGTGAGAGGTATCACAAATTGTTAACCAAATTATCAGTTATTAGCCAATTAACAAATACTTTACGAACGTTTCGAACACTATTTTTAGGCTACGCCAATTTTTGGGTGTTGAAGGAGAAAGGAAGCTACAAACTATAAGCAGGCATTTAAAACGAATACATTTCCCCTTATCCCACGTGCAGGTTGCGTTATATTACCAGTACCTATTGATTTGCCTTAGTGCACTATGATGAATCTCCTTCCTCATTTCTTCTCTGAGGTAATTCATGAGCATTGGTAGGTATTATATTAAATTATAGATGTCATTAAACTTGCATCCGAGTAATCTTTTTTATTCATCCCCTATATTTACGTCTTTAATGTGGTCGAGGATAAAATGAGCTTCAGTAATAACTCTTTTCTCATAAAGAGTCAATGTCTCATTTATATTACACTAACGTAACGTAATCCTACCTTTATCCGACTCTGTTCTGAATTTTATTGCCTTAGCTTTGTGAGAACAATATTTACAAGTACAATTATGTGCAGTCTTTTCTATAATTCCACACGTGACTGAATATCAGTGGAGAACACTGACGTAGGACTTCAAAAGCGGCCTTACAAATGAATGAATTGCGTACACTCGTTAAGCTGAAGCAGTATGGAATACAGTTAGCAAGAGGAATGGAACTAATTAGATTAAACTGGGAGGAAAAGCTTGCAGAGGACGTAACGGCAGCAGAGAGCGGAGTCTGCGGCTGAAACGGTATTTAATTAATTCCTTGTAAAGCTTGCACGCACACTGTGCCAACGTCATGCCGTAAATCCTACGGTTTGCTGTGTTCCTGCCAGCGGAGTTATTATCCGCGAAGGAAGTGACAAAACATGTACCGGTAACCACATTTAAATGGAATGATGTATTGCTTTCGAGGTCTAAGCACGTTGGAGAAAAGAAATTCCATAACTTATTTGTTCACAATGTAGCAGGTTTGTATAAGAGAACCCTGTTATTTCTTAATCTAAAATCCCCAATTTGAAAGCAATAGTGAATTGGCACAAACAGTAATTTATCAGTACGACCTTACCATACACAACGAGCTGACAGAAAACGGAAAAGTATTTTAAGATAAGAGAAATTTATTAATGTTTGTAATTTTAAATGCAGTTTAATACTTTTACATACTATTGTCAAATGTTCTGTAATTACTGTTGCTAGAGAAAATTTTTTGGTATGGTTATTCGTAATTTAGAGAAGAAGAGAGCCATTGCTCGATAGCTTGTGCTTTTCCTGTCAGGAGATCAAACTACGTTCAGGCATTCTTCCGCCTTCGCCACGTATCTGAGTGGATGTCATTAGTTTCACTTAATATGAGGAGATGACATTTCTAGCCTGACGTGTAGATACGAGGAAGAGAAAACAACTTGACCAATACAGCTCTCTCTCTCTCTCTCTCGCTCTCTCGTGTGTGTGTGAGTGTGTGTGTGTGTGTGTGTGTATGTGGTTGTACATGTTTGGGTTTGTGTTGTCCTTAGTATATGTTTAAGTGTTGTAATTACTGATATGTATGGTTTGAGTCGGAAATGGGGGAAAGTACTGGAAACAATATTTAGATGATGAAACTGTGCTGCTACAAAACAGAGTTTTGCTGAGACTGTGTAAAAGAGAATGTGGTCGATATAGCACTAGATCTTTTGTACTCTTCACGCCTACTTGGTATTGTGAGGGATTATATTTTGGTCAATAATTTTCTAGCCATCGCTCGAATATGCCAATTGAATTTACAGTGCGCCTCAGTACTCAGTCGTTTTAAAACCACTGAAAATGCAAGAGCCCGAAACGAGGATAAGTGGCAGAGGGTATGTGTAAAATGAATCCATCCTTGGATTAGCTTCGTTGATTCGACGACTCTCCAAGTTTGAGCGAGTTTGAAATCGCTTTGCTACGTAAGTTCTTAGCCAAACGAATTTCAGCAGTTGTCTCCACCGAATTATAAAATGATGACGTCGATGCTAGAATTCTGACGTTTCTGGTCTGTATCTCTCTGTCACAGCCGATTTAATGAGCTGTTTGTGTTAATTTTACCTGCTGTCTTCCTAGGATCTGTCCCTGTATCGTCCAAAGATATCTCTTATTTTCGATTTCTTTTGCTCAAAATTTTCTTGAATGTAACTGAAATTCTGTAGTCCACGAACAAGATGCATGGACAGCGGAGGTACGCTGTGCCCTTACAGTTCAACAAATCGGCTGTGGCACTGCAGCGCTCCTATATCCGCCAACTGTATGGCCCTTGCAGTATGAAAATTTCGACATCAGCTTTTAGAGCTTCGGTAGTGATATAAACTGTTGAAATTCGTTCGGCGAACAATTTAACAAAAATAGCAAATGTTAAAATGTTTGTAAATTTATGGGACTAAACTGAGGTAAGCTAACCTAAGGACAACACACACACACACACACCTATGCCCGAGGGAGGACTCGAATCTCTGACGCTAACGGCCGCGTGCACCGCAGCCCGGCGCCTCACTGCTCACGGCTAATCCGCCGCGGCAACAAAAGTATCGTTTTAAACTTCAAGTCGTGGGAACAGATGTTTTCTTTAATGACGTCGCATAGACGTTTCTACAGTGCTGCTTATAATGAATGAAGCATTACATGGAGATATAACGCTATATTCGTACATTTGCATATTGACCTGTTATAACATACATTCCATTAACTTACGAGAGAGGCCAAAAACTACAGCATTGAGTGCTACATGTTCAAACTATATGGTAGCCCTATAACCATATTCCAGAATATCACATTTTAAGTATGATTTTATGTATGAAACTCGAATTATTGAAAGTCTTGGATTGACATAAAATGTGGTCTACTTTTATTGATTAGTTACACAGTGCGCCTCGGTTGTACAGTGATTAAGTGCCAGACTACAAATCCAAAGGTCGCGGGTTCGATCCCCGCCAGGTCCTAGGACTTTTATCTGTCACTTTCCATTTCTTTCACCTCTGGCAGTATTGCTCATGTGAAAAATACCGAGTAGCACCGTGGTTCGGAACCCACGTTAAACTGTAGGTCCCCCTATAACTGGCTGGGTAAGTCAGTCCGAAGGTCGGAGGAAGGCAACGGCATACCACCTCCAAACAGGGCCATGCCTAGTAAAGCACTGTGGTGTTCAAACCAATCTTCGGATTGTTGACTGCTTTATCTTTACACTAACATATTTATTGCACCCTATTTTTCCTAAGCTCCAGGTACTAACAAAGGTTCTGGATCGATGAGATGGACACTGTAGAAGCGATCCCTATCGCAGAAATAGTGTCGTGAATTCCTCACGTGGGCGTACATCCTATTTTTGCCCACCAGATCAGTTTCCGAGAATATCTTTAATTATGCTTAGACTGAGGATATATTTGGTCGTAGAAATCATTAATTCTTCATTAACTGAGTCATGAAATCATGGCTTTATTTAAGGTACCGGTACTCAGGGTGGGTCTTTCTTTCTTCTTATTTTTAATTATTATCTTTTCAAATATTTTACGGTCACTGAAACTTACGAAGAAAGGAAGTAAGATTAGGGTTTCTGATCGGTATCAAATTTGCGGTGTCACATTAATTCACTGCCGCTCACACCATCTAAGGAAAGCCCGAACACGCGAGAACAAGGAGCTCTGTTCGGGGTATTCGACGATAAGGTGTGGCTGCGCCGGTGACAAGGCGACGTGGCTGCCGTCCTCCACCCCCGCCCCCCCACCCCACACCCCTTCCGAGAAACCCTCAATTCCGGGAAAGAACAGGCGTGAACTACTGGAAACTTTTATCTTCCGTCTGAACTGGAGAACGCCATTAAGCGAGTGGCCTCGACCTGTCTTGAGGAGCCATTAGCGGTAATTGGTAGTATATTAGCTGGTTAGCTGCCACTTAAGGTGACATTAAGTCGACGTGGGTGTCGGCAGCATCTCCTCATCACATTTTACCCCACGCCAATCGAAATATTTATGGTCGTCACCACGCTCTAAGAAATTATATGAGACTTATTTTTATTTCTTTTTTTAATTTAGCGTGTAACCTTTGTGAATTTACATATGAACAATTTCAATTTTATTTTTTGACAGCCTATTTAGATACGAAAGAATAATACTAATCGCCCCTTGGTCTAGCAATCGTTTTGTATTATAATTTCTTGTATCCACCCATTTCAAGATTATTTTGTGCCTGGAATGCAAAAATATAGTTTTGTGTAGCTTATTTTCTTTTCATTCGCATCAAACATCGATAAAGGAATAGATAGGGTTTTTTTTATTTTTTTTAATGAAGTCTCCCTCGGGAGCGGTGTGCATCACGAACACACACACACACACACATATACAGGGTGTTTCACTAAGTGTGTTTGCCTCTGTAATTTATAAAATAATAGGTGACGGGAAATTTTAATGCAGTAGGTCAACACAAGAAATGTTACACTTTCTGCGGAGCTATGAACATAGTTTATTGTATCATTTTCCAAAGTGTTACACCACAAATATACATTTTTTTTAAATGCAACAATAGTTTTTTTCTATCGTGTATTGGATTCGTTTAAACCAACTGCGACCAAATCAATTTAAACTACATTCCTATCACTGTTAGTTTGCGAACTACAACCCTTCAAATTTCCGGGGGCGGAGGCTGCGATAGCGTAGCTAACTGGCCGAGTGGCTATCCCATGGAGCAAGGCCCACTGTCTCATGACCACCAGCCAGTCAGCTACGCTGTCGTAGCCTCCGCCCCCTAAACTTTGAAGGGTCGTGACTCCCAAATTAACAGTGATAGAAATGTAGTTTTAATTGATTTGGACGCAGCTGGTTTCAACGAATCCAATGCACGATAGAAAAAACTATTGTTCCATTTAAAAAATTATATCTTTCTGCTGTAACTCTTTGGAAAATGATACAATAAACTGTGTTCATAGCTCCGCAGAAAGTGTAACATTTCTTGTGTTGACCTACCGCATTAAAATTTCCCGTCACATATTATTTTATAAGTTACAGAGGCAAACACACTTAGTGAAACACCCATTATATATATATATATATATATATATATATATATATATATATATATATATATATATATATATATATATATTTGCGTACTTTATAAAATGTAAGATTAAAAGTGTCAAAGAATTGCAATTCTGTGTGTTGCCTACGTTATTTGTAGTGAATTAGTTTTTCGTCCCATGAGATTTAAGCTAGCCGCTACCGAGTTCTACAATCTTCGAGAACACCAATAATCTACGAACTACGACCAGGTAATGTCACAATGTCCACGGCGGCCACAACTGAACCTTGTACGCCCGACTTTTTCAGGCAGATCCTCCTCGCCGGCCGCGGTGGCCGAGGGGACTGAGGCGCTTCAGTCACGGTCAGCACGGCCACTACGGTCAGGGGTTCGAATCCCCTCTCAGCCATGGATATTTGTTCCGTCCTTAGTCTTAGTTCATAAGTAGTTTGTAAGTTTAGGGACTGATGACCCCGTAGTTAAGTCCCATAAACTCTACAAACATTTGAAACATTTAGATCCTCCTTGGGAATCTGATAGGCGCCGCGCCGCAGGCCGTCAAATAGTTTCATGTAATTAGTTTCGGCGAGTGGCGGCGCGCGTAATCTTATCAGGCGGCGATAGGCGAGCTCATAACAAGCGACACGTGCTTAATTAAAGCGGCGCGCAGCGCTCGGTGACGGCCCCGATATTAATTGGCCTCGCGGATTTGCCAGCCTTATTTCAGCCAAGATCCCGCGTCAAATTTAATCGAGTCGTGTGAACACAATATTCTGCAAATTAGGTGCGCGCCAGCGATAACACTGGGTCAACACCGCGATAACGCCGGAGGGAGGGCGGTGTGGGCCGCCCGGAAATGTTGATTCGGTACCCGGTGTACACCGAGCGGGCGGGCGCGACTACAGCGTGCGGGCAGGTGAACCCGGCCGAGGGGCCCAGGTGCTCTGTATGGACACTTATTGAATCCATCACTGCTGGTGGAACCGGGACTGCAGCTGGTAAAGAGTGTGAAGGAAGTAGGATACCAACAGCCGTATGTTTAATAGAAATATTTGTTGTTTCACTAACAGTTTCGGCATTCCACTATGTCATCTTCAGGTCCCAAAAATGTTTGTAAATCTGTCGGACCAAACTACGTGGTCATCAGTCCGTAGCTTACAAACTACTTAAACCTAGGTAAACTAACCTAAGGACAAACACACAGGGAGGACTCGAACCTCCACGGCGAGCAACCACGCGCTCCGCAGCCAAACGCCTTAGACCGCTCGGCTACTCCACCGCGGCTCTTCAGGTCCCTACATCGGAGTATAGAATCCATTAAGTAGGGATATCGAAATTGTTTCGTCGAATTGTATCTCTCAGTAGGTGGTTCCTACTGAGAGATAGAATTCCACGAAACCAGTTTCGATAAAATGTTCAAATGTTTGTAAATCTATCGGACCAAACTGCGTGGTCATCAGTCCGTAGCTTACAAACTACTTAAACCTAGGTAAACTAACCTAAGGACAACACACACACCCATCCCCCAGGGAGGACTCGAACCTCCACGACGAGCAACCGCGCGCTCCGCAGCGAGACGCTTTAGACCGTTCGGCTACTCCACCGCGGCCCAGTTTCGATATCCCTGCTTATCCGATGTATGGATCTGAAGATGGCATAGTGGAATGCCGAAACTGGTGGTGAAACAATAAATATTTCTATTAAACATATGGCTGTTGCTATCCCACTTCCTTCACACACTATTTGGAGAGGCCAGCTAGTAATAATAACACAAGTGCCACCCAAGTTCTTCAGATGGGAGCTGCATATTAGCCTAAATTTCATTGTCATGGAATACGATTTTGGTTTTAAATGTATAGTACAGGACCCGTGAGAATACTCCGCACCGTTAGTGGAATGATAAAAGAGTTGGGGAAAAACTCGAAGTTGAATGTTCATGCATAGTTTTCTTCAGAATCAATCAAGGCATGTGTTTAAAAGCGCAAATGAAACAGCTTGATCCGCTGGGTGTTGTTAGGTTAAAAATAACCGCGTACCTTAATTAGAACAGCAGATATCGTAAAACCGATTAAAATATTCAATGCAAGTACAGAAGGATACCAATAAAAATAAAGATGGAGAGATTAAGTTAATGCTGATACCTTTCAGATATCTTGAATGGCAGCAACCAGTCGCCTTTATGCAAAATGTTTTATTACATTTCTCCCATTACCGGTTTCGCTAGGCCTAGCATATCATCATAAGATGGTGAACAGTTTTTTATATTACAGATGGTGTGTAGTGGGATTTGTGCTTCTATTATAATTACAAGAAAACAAAACAAGTGAAATATGTGGCGAGCATAGCTGACATAAACAAAACAAGGAAACTATGTGACGAGCAGTAAGTCAATATTATTATGTCAGTTATGCTCCCCACATAGTTCACTTCTTTTGTTTGTCAGTTATGCTCCCACATATTTCACTTTTTTTTTTTGTTTTCTTGTAATTATAACGGATGTACAAATCCCACTACAACACCATCTGTAATATAAAAAACCGTTCACCATCTGATGATGATGTGCTAGGCATATCGAAACCGGAAATTGGAGAAATGTAATAAAAAAATTTTACATAAAAGGCGACTGATTGCTGTCATTGAAGATACATTATTTCACCACTGTCGCAGTGTTCCTCATCCATAATGGATAAAAGTTTTGAATACCTTTCGTTTAAAGCAAAAATGAAGGAAATCGGTCGGATAGAACTGCCTGACCGACTGACTTTAGTTTACAGCAAGGACATCCCCATAAGAAATATACGGAAGGAAATCGCATTTGAGTATAGAAAAAGGAAGGCGAGATTTATGTGAATTCTGATACTTGATGACAAATCTGTAGGTGAATACCTTTCGTTTAAAACAAAAATGTAGGAAATCGGCCAGATAGTATGGTCTGGCCACTGACTTTACTTTTCGTAGATTCTCTTAATATGTAAGATTCATGGCTGAAACCATTCACTTTATAATTACTAGCCTTAGTAACCAAAGTTGCGCCGATATTTATTTTTACTCCACACTTCCGTTACGTGCCCACCGGTGGCTTCCGGAGTGTAAAAACTTCCTCCATGGAAACAAGCATTTCTAATTCTCATATTGCCGTTGTGGACTGGCCGAGCGGTCTAAAGCACCTCGCTGCGGAGCATGCGGTTGCTCGCCGTCGGTTGTTCGGGTCCTCTCTGTGGCATGGGTGTGTATGTTTTCCTGAGGTTAGTTTAATTTACTTTAGGTAGTTTGTACGTCTAGGGACTAATAACCAAAGATGTTAAGTCCCATAGATTTACAAACATTTAATTTTGAATTTGATTGTCATATTTGGGAGGCGGTGCGTTCAGTCAATTTACTAAGGAAAACAGCCAAGATAGTTTATAAGTTTTATTGAGATTACCTGTTTCGGCAGATTATACTGTCATATCGGATCTTTCACTTCATTCACCACATCACAAATAAAAATTTTTCAAAAACATACTTGTTCGCCAGCATTAATGTTTGTTTGTCATGATACAAATAAAATATCAAAAGCCTCATATTTTGTTTTAACTTAGTGCGAGCACATCACATTAAAGCATGTGGCATTTGATATTTTATTTTTATGTGAGAAAATAGAACTGTTGGAAATATGAGGCAAAATAGATGAAATGTACAGAGCTGCGAAGTATACAACAATGAAAGAACCAAGACCAATTATCAAACAAGGAATTCTAATCGAGCAGGGAAAGATAACAAATAATACCGAAGAAAACAAACATGTTTGGAAAGTATGCGTAGAAGATCTATATGATTTTGCAGCTGATCATGAAGGATTGATCTTAGAGGTGGAACAAGAATATGACAAAAATGAATGGGGACCAATAACAGAAAAAATGGAAGTTGGAGAAGGCGAACCAGGTTCTGAGAAAACCACGCAAACTTTATATTACGTCTGACGAATGAAACAATAATCGCAACGATAAACTTCCTAAGGCATATAGTTTGTAGATTTTCTTCTCTTGGATTTTTGCACATAGCACTATCCCACTGCTACGTACCGCGATCAAATAACAACTTGAGACCAAGTTAAGCGCATGGTCGTGGAAAAATGTCTCTCAATAGTACACACGCAAGTCTTTTGTATTAAAATGCACAATCTTTTCTATATAGTTACACAGTCAATTTTTATTACCTACATGGGTAACTCTGGAGTCTTGTTTGTTTAATTCTACCTAAAACATAATTATGGCGTGCACTGTACATTTTTCCGAAATATGAGAGGAAGAATTATGCGAAGTCAGAAAAATCTAGTGAAGCGGACTGTAAAACGTCGTGAGCACGCTCTAACCTTCACTACTGTGGAAACCCCGCTTCCACTTTAGCAAGGGCTCACATCTCTTCATCCATTCATTTTCAAGCCAATTTCCTCTATTATTCCTATAAATTTATACAGCCCGAAAGTTACGTAGTATATTAGTACAAAAGTTTATCGTCTTTCAACATCAACGAAGGATGTCTTCATCAGAAGGAATATTTAAACAAAAATTACATAAGAAAGTGTTACAGTCGAGCGGTAAATGCTCATGTCGTGTAAAATTAACACAAGAATGGAAACAAATATTAAATACATTAACCCAATAGACATTACTTGTTGGTTAGAAGTTATAAAACTTCGGCGTTCGGCAAATGGCTCCAAAGAGTTATACTGAGGCCTGTACCTAGCCCTGTAATGAGGCGCGGTAGCGACAACGCATGTTCGTTCGGTCGTATCCCTGATCATTGACCATTCCTCCTGGGATAACCAATAGATTTCGTAAAACACCATTTCCTCAAAATCAATCAGCAGTATTTTTGTAGCTGAAGTAATTTTATAGCAATGTCTTTAAATGTCGCCCGGAAACGGGCTAGAAATCAGACATTTTCCTTAGATCATGATGAAACAATGCCTGGCAGTTACAGAAGCGCGGTGTCTCATCTTTTGATATGGTGTAGCATTAAAAATACGTTGTTTTATTTTATCACAGTGTCTAGCCTTATGCAGTGAATTACAGCTCGCATTTACTAAATACTTTTTGTTTTGCCACGTCCATTTCTTTAGATGACGTGGTTTACGTTTTATTCCAGCTGTGCCTTGTATGTATTTGCGAAACTAAAATTGTTTTCTAAATATGAACAGTACGCCTGAGAGCAATTCTCACGATGTGTGGCAAATGCATTTTTTGCCGGGATATTTCAAGTGTTGGTATATTGAATTTTCATCATCAGTTAATCAGCAAACCGCAGTGGTTGGCACAATGGACTCGCATTCGGCAGATCGGCGGTTCAAAGCGGCCTCCGAAAAGATTTTGGTTTCCTTCAATTCGGCAAATACCTGGATGTGTCCTAAGAAATGGCATGCCAGGTTTCCTCCCTCGACCATAACAGAAAAAATGCTTGTGCTTCTTTTCTAATGAGCAGATTGTCCACGAGTCGTTAAACAGCAATCTTGTTTTCTTCCTTTGTCCGAATCATTAACAGCAATTGGGCGGCTACATTGGGTAAGTTAGGAAAATTTTATTATTATTTTATAGCATGTAGATGCGTGCTGAGTTAGACTTTATCAAATAAGAAATAATGTGATGGATGAAAGTAAAAAACGCGGAAAACGTTATTGATATAATCAATGTAAGAAGTTGATATCATACACCTGTTATAAAGTTTGCGTCATTAAATGCATACATCAATTTTAACACGTCACGACCGTACACGAGTGAATATGACAGTGTGTCAGATAACTAACTGAACGTTATCTATCCTGAAGATAGCGACCAGTGTTTTTCTTAATAGAACATAAAATCGTATTGTTAAACAACGACCACTTTTGGTATAAGCATGAGGCAAACCTTGTCAGCGCGTTTAAGAAAACTTGTCACTGTGACCTTCAGAATTGTCATAAAATATTTACACGGAGTCTAAAACAAATCGTCGTTTCCAAAAATTGTTATATGAACGCAAAAATGAACTGACATAGTTGCTCTATATAATTTATATAATTTAATTATAGGTTTATCAGTACTACAAATATATATCAGTACAGATCGTAAGATCGACGACTGTCAGCAGCCAAGTCAGCAACGTAACGAAACATTTGTGATTAGGAATGAAATACAATTACTTCATATAGAAGAAATCGTTCTAGTCATTCGTTTCGGTGAATCTAAACTACTGTGCTCTAATCCATCATCATAGTACGAGCGGTGAAATATCCAAAAACTTTGGAAAACACTATCTCCATTACTGCAGCTCACCTGTGGATCAAACTGCATTCTACTACTAAGATCACACCAAGAAGAATTGGAGTTACGATGACGTTGTTTCGCCACCCTCACAGTTTCTATCATAAATATTTGTATCATAGTCGAAGAGTGTAACAAAGAAACGGACATAGCTTTTTTTCACTTTATTCGTGCTTGTCATTACCGCATATTTACTTCTGACATCATTATATCTGAGGTATGTATAACATATTCAGTGGCGTAGCTATTGCAATGCATAACATAATAAATATACTCGTGAAGAATTTGAATAATTTCTTGTAGGTTTTAATTTTTCTAGGTTAAATGAATCCCTAAGTAATAAACAGCATCTCTAAGAAATTATAGGGAGAGAGAGAGAGAGAGAGAGAGAGAGAGAGAGAGAGAGAGAGAGACAGCACCTACTAGATGTTATTCACCTTGGCTGAAGATATTAGATCTATTTCTGAAGATTGTGAACACTATTAGGGAACGAAAAACAAATTTGTAATTTTCTGCATTCATTGCAAACACAGTAATCTGGATTTGAGTTTTACAAAGTATACTTAACCGCAGAGATATTTGGTTCTTTGTTTTAAAGTTTCTTCAGTGGGCATTTTCAAATATTAAACTAAGTCAAGCGACAAAAAACAATTATATATACTAGTTCATGTCTAAAATTCTTACAGAAAATGACAAGTAATTATTTTACGCACGACATATACATAAAAAAGGTTAAATCCCTAGATCCAAGACCGCCAATATCATTGAGTGCTAGTTACGACTCTTAAGGAGCCATCTCCAGATCATAAAGTGTTTAAAATGCATGACTGTCGTCATATTAATGAAACACAACAAATGATTAAAATAATAATGATAAAAAATATTTGGCCTTGGGATGGGCCAAGTCGCGCAAAATAAAATACCTTTAACAAATAAAATTGTGTCATGCAACAATATTTTAAAAGTTCCTAAGACTGCCAGCATCAGTACTTTTAAAATTACAATAACAGGTGTGGCCAATATAGTCTGAGGAATTATCATTTATTATATCCAACAACAGATCGCTGTCTCCAGCTGTTGACAATGTCAACAAGCTTGAAGGCGCTTTTATACATGGCCTGACAACGATTTGTGGCTATCTAACAAAGCATGTTATCTATAATTTGTGTTAAATGACTAGTAATTTTATGATGATAAAATATATCTTTTAGAAGAGGTCACTGTTGAAAAAACTGCACTGATTCATATTTCGATCGATCGTCTGACAAATTATTTTCCATGCGGCACTTGCTCTAGCTAGGCAACTCAGTTTTCTAAATCAGAAGTAACTCACACTCATACTTGTCTCATACACAAACATAAACCGGCAAGAAAATGTGGTACGAATTACAAGAAGGATAAATGTCCTGTCATTTATCGTATTTGCCATACGAAGGTGAAAGACTGGAGAGCGAGTGAAATAAAGCGGCCTGATGATTGTAAATGGGAAAAGTTTTGGGTACGAAACTTAGAATGATCTTGGGTTCTTGAATGGGATTGACAAGCAGATAACTTAAATTTCAGCATTTAAAAAAAAAAAAAAAAAAAAAAAAAAAAAAAAAAAAAAAAAAAAAAAAAAGTGGGAATAAAACTGTATAGTGATTGACATGATTAGCACAAAATTCTTTACATGCGTTATTAATGAAGGAGGCCGTAAATTATACATAAACTGAAACCACAATTTCTTTATTAAGACAACTCTTTCAGGACGATACATTTTGTAACACGAGAAATTATACTCCGAAATTCGTGAAGCGTTTACGAATCATTGGTTCTTTGCTGCGCTGTGTGTAACGAATTTAGTGAGAAGAGGGAAAGGAAATAATTTACTGAAGTTGAGTTTCTGCTATCATTACTTTTTAGCCCAACTATTATACTTCCCGAAAGAAGTCAATATTTTTCAAGGAACTGATTGTGTTTTCAGCGAAGCTGCACCCCCACGCACAGAAACTGACACACTTCTTGGAACAGACATCCCTTCTCGGTATTTTCCTGTGCTTCGACAAAGGAAACAGGCGCTTTTCAAAATAGCAGTTAATTATATTTGACAGGGAACGAAAGCGTCCGACGCCCAAGGGGCTTAGCGAGGCTGCTGAAAGGGTGCGAGCGGGAAATCCGCAGGCCAGCAAACAAGGGGCGGCGCCACACGCCACCCTACGGCCGGTCAGCCGCTGACGTCACAGCCAGCAGGTAAACCTCACGCTGCACCGCCAGGCGCCAGGGTCTGACTGAAGAACAGCGGCGCAGGGCAACTGATGCGTTCTGAGCGGTGCCGTGCGCCACTGGAAATTAACCCGGGGGCGTGACTAAGTCAACAATGATACTCATTTCCTCGTTATTAGTAACTAGTTTAAACCCGCGGCTCCGCTCGCGTGTTGCTAGATCAAATCACACGTAAAAATGCACTCGTTTCGAAGAATTCAATCACGAAATTCAACAATAATGATTGTGATAATATCAAAGGTCGATCACTTGATGTAATGCGCAAAACGTCAAATCGATTTTTGTTTAAAGAGATGTATTAAAAGAAATTTCTTTTTTAATGTTTTATTTATTTATTCTTATAATTCCTTATTCGTATGCTTATCCTTACAGAGAAAGAGCTGAAGACATTGTTGCACGCATAGACCAAAGATATGGACTGTTTTTTCCGTGTTCCGAGCTACGCTTATGTTACTTCAGAGGACTCCAACAACTGTGACAAGGAAAAATATGAATACTACTACAATTCGTTTCATTCGTAGCTATTTAAGCTGTCCTCTTACGTTGCTGCCTGAGAATATACTACGATATTACCAAAAATTAAAACATCGAATTTTTTAATCAGACGGGAATGTAAACAATATCGTATATTTCTGAATATACTTGTATTACATTCATAACAAAAGCGCCAGAATTCGTTCAAACCGTCGTTCGGAGACAAGAATACACCAGTAGCCAATCTCATTGGCCCTCGCTACTTTGCAATACTATTCGTTATTCTCGTTTCGCACGGAGCTCTCTGTAACGTCAGGTACAATTAGCCGTAGACGAGAAGTATCTATAGAGAGGCCTCACAATTGTGTGGTTCTTGAATAGAGGCAGCATTTTCAATAGTTGTTCTGTATGTTTGACAAATCTGGCCTTGTGACATCAGCTAATGTTGCTTTACTATACAGTTATAGACAACGGCTGAAAGCAAACTACGATAATTAATTTCCAAAGTACATGCATATACAGTTTATGGACACAGTTTTTGCGTGAAATATTCCAGATGTAAAATAATCTCCCATTAGAATCATAGGAGTATGTCATCAAATGTTCAAATGTTTGTAAATCTATCGGACCAAACTGCGTGATCATCAGTCCGTAAGCTTACAAACTACTTAAACCTAGGTAAACTAACCTAAGGTCATCACACACACCCATGCCCCAAGGAGAACTCGAACCTCCGAGGCGAGCGACCGCGCGCTTGCCGCGAGACGCTTTAAGTATGTTATCATCACGGAAAACAAAAGAGACATTCTGCGGATTGGAGTGTGGAAAGTTATATCCCTGAATTGGGTAGGTACGCTAAAATTTTGAAAAGGGAAAGAGGTTGACGTTTGATATAATGCGGATAAATGAATTATAAATCAATACTGTGATAAAAATCAAAAGACAATGTTTTAGAAAACAAAAACTCTTAAACTACTTACTTGGATGAAAATAATAATGGTATTTGATTAGATTCAGAAATAAAATTTCCAAATAGGTTTACGATACTTTACTACGCGCCACAAAACCTTAGTCACTGTCTTAGAGCACGGAATTGTCATTATCGGTTATTCTTATGACTACAGTCTTAGGTGAAACAATGTACTGCAGTATTCAAGAAGTTGGCTTCACTTAATCTCTTGCGAAACTTATTTAGTGTAAAGCGATGTCCGAGACTGTAATCATTACAGCGGGATAAGACCGTTGCAATAAATTATAAGGTTGAGAGGACATAGAGCAGAAAAAAAAGAGAAAAAAAAAACAGAGTGGAGGCCCCTGTTCCAGCAGGTGTGTCCACAGCCCCTTCAATGCGGCCATGCATTTCAAGATGTTACAATATAAAAGCAAAGTTTGAACGTCGAACACTCAAATTTTGTGATTCGATAAGTACATTTTGAAAAACGTTTCCAGTGGGTTTAAATTAATGCTCTACTAATGGCTGCCTGCACCGTTGGGGCGTTATTAGAATTTACTGTGAAATATGTTTTCACTGAGATTTTTCAAGGGCGTTACTTCTACCCTTAAACTTGTACGAATCCGTTAAAACTTTGCTCGAAAGATGATAAATGGATAAAGAAAAATCATTTTTAATTGAATAATCATTACCCGTTGTCGACATTCATGGTTGACTTGAAAGCTGGAAGTATTTTGTTGGTTATATACCATTTCGTCGTCTACACCTTAATCGCACTAAGACGTAAAGGAAGTACATCTACATAAGACACTGAAGTGCATTGAAGCGCTTTTATGATATTTATCTGGAGTTCCATTGTGTAATCGGACGGGGGAAAAAGGAACACGTACATATTTCTGTTTTCGATCTGATTGCTGTTATTTTATTATGATTATCATGTCTCCCTTTGCAGGTGAGTTCTAACAGAATATGTCCGCATTCGGAAGAGAAAATTGATGAAAGAATTTTTGCGAGTAGATCTCACTGCAACGAATAACGCCTTTCCTTTAACGATTTCAACCTCAGCTCGTGCATCATTTTCGTGACACACTCTCTCTATATACCGCGATGATACAAAACGAGCTGCCCTTCTCTAAACTTTCTTTAAATCGTTCGTCAGTCCCACTTGATGGGGATCCAGCAATGCGCAGCAGTACTCCAAAATATGACGCACTAGTGTAGACAGTTCCGTCAGTAGGACTGTTACATCTGCTAAGTGTTCTACCACTGAAACATAACTATTGGTTAGGCTCTGCAATTTAAGTTGTTGGTAATTGTTATTCATAGATATTTAGTTGCATTTACGGCCTGTAGATGTGACTGATTTATAGTGAAAATGAAGTTTAACGTATTTCTGTTAATGTTCATATGGATGACTTTTACACTTATCATTATTCAGAATCAGTTGTCAATATTTGCTCCATGCAGATATATTATCTAAATCATTTTGCAGTTGCTTTTTATCTTCTGGTGACTTTAATAACCGATAAATGACAGCATCGGCCGCGAACAGTCTAAGAGAGCTACTCAGATTGCTCCTGAATCGTTTATAAAAGTAAGGAACAGTAAGGGAGCTATAACATTTCTCTGGGGAACGCCACAAATCATTTCCGTTTTACTCTATGACTTTCCGTCAATTATGACGTAGCGTGTCCTTTCTGAGAGGGAATCACGAATCCAGTCGCACAACTGTGGCGATATTCCATAAGCATGCAATTTGATTAGAAGGCGCTTGTGAGGTACAGTGTCAAGAGCCTTTCGGAAATCTAAAAATACGAAATCTTTTTGATTCCCTTCTCGGTAGATAGTGCAGTAAAATAATCGGAAAGACTTTAACTTTTCATGTGTACCAAGCACTGTGGACTAGGACAGCTTGAACTATAGTGGAATAATTCTTGACATTCTGACTCTTTCTTCGATTTACTATAATTCCGCAGAGGAGTGGAATTACGAGGGGGCCACATCTATAATAAAAAATATATATCCGAGTGGGCGCGCATGGCTCTTGGACTTCAGAGGCATGTCGTGCACATAGCACATTATAAAAATGCCATGTGGCGTGTTATTCAACATATGACTTGCGCTACTTTGAATATGCGCATACTTGTCAAGCTAAGTCCAGATAACTCTTTTAGATCTTTGGCCAAGAGACTCACATTTTGTTCGGCTGTAGTTGGAGCATATTTGTTCCTAGTAATTGCGCAAATAAGGCTGAATAGTACCTTATGCTAAAGTATGCGACAGTGTTTGATTATCTGTCTGTATGGGACGCGTGAGAAAGCATTCCGTCAGCATCGTTGTGTGGCTGCCATTCGTTTGGTTATCGTGTATGATGGAATTAAAAATAAAATTTTAAAAGATGAGAATAACAGTCAAGTTCGCAAAAGGATTTAACAATTTATTAGATAAGGTGACCGGTTTCGATCTCTTCTGAGACCGTCATCAGACCTAGTCGTCTCACTGTTGAGCCGAGGTGATGAGTGTGCGGCGACTATTCAGATGTTCAAATGTTTGTAAATCTATCGGACCAAACCTCGTGGTCATCAGTCCGTAGCTTACAAACTACTTAAACTAAGGTAAACTAACCTAAGGACAAACACACACACTCATGCCCCAGGGAGGACTCGAACCTCCGACAGCGAGCAACCGCGTACTCCGCAGCGAGGCGCCTTAGACCCCTCGGCTACGCCACCGCTGCCGTGCGGCGACTGATCGCCTCGGAATCAACAGCGAGACGACTAGGTCTGATGATGGTCTCAGAAGAGATCGAAACCGGTCACCTTATCTAATAAATTGTTAAATCCTTTTGCGAACTTGACTGTTATTGCCATCTTTTAAAACATTTACCAGATCGTTGTTTTCCAAAATGAAACTGTTTTTCAAACTTAATCGAAAAAAAATGCATCTATGATGTATGTGCTTGACATCATTAATCCCAGGGATGCGATCTAATATCTTATAAGGGGAACCTGCATAAGCAGATCAGCCATGATCGCTAGTTTGAAATTCCTTTATTGACCGGTTTCTGCAATGTTGCCGTCATCAAGTCTACTAAATTTCCAATATCACATTGTAATATTTCGTTATGTTTATTTTCACAGACTTGAAGGTGGCAATGAATTGATGAAACCGGTCAATAAAGAAATTTGAAAGTAATTTTTTTGGCTCGTCTGCTTATCCAATTTCTCATTATAAAACGGGGCCAGGAACCCGGGATTCGGCAATGAAACGCACCAAAACCGAAATAAGAACAGTCGAGAAATTAGAGGTGGATTGAGGAATTGTGAGGGAAATTTAACAACAGCGGACGTTTCGGGCGTGCCGCTGAGTACTTTGATTCAAGGAATCCAGCTCCAACACGTGAGTGTCAGGTTTGAAGTAATTTAAATCAGACCATAGTAAAAAAAAAAAAAAAAAAAAAAAAAAAAAAAAAAAAAAAAAAAAAAAAAAAAAAAAAAAGAGCCTCTGAGATCAGCTTGTAAGTCCGAGTGGCTGTCGCCGTCAAGCAGATAAAACTGCTGTCAGTGGCATAGAAAGAGCGAGTGCTGGAAGGGGTAGCTTACGGGTCGCGACGGACGTACAATGTGCGCCAGGAGTTCGGTAACCGCAAGCCCTCAGAGGAAGGGTGGTAAGCTGGGCGCGGTACAATGGCCACGCTGGCAAAGGGCGACACATAAGGAGCGTTGCGTATCGCCTGCTCGGCTGCTGGGCTGCTCGGCTCTTTGGCATTCATTGGAGGCTGCCCGCGGGCAGATGCTTGCGAGCAACAGGGCGGGGAATCCCACGACTGCCGCAGCCGCAGCCTCAGCCGCGGCCACAAAGGCTTGGCCTGCCGCGGCTGAGTGCCTTTCTTCCGGCCGCTCCTCCTCTTGTCCCGCGCTGCATGCCTACAGGTGTTTTCCGCAGGGCCGCCCGCTGCGCCGAATCCGACACTGGCGTCCAGCCTACAAAGAGCTCGTCTGACGCCGGGCGCTACCGCTGCCAACTGTCGCGGTTGCCCTAGAATACCGCCTGATCGCGAACGCACCAGTTGGAGTAAGAGAGCGGAATTTCATTGTTACAGTTACACGTGTGTTGTTTGATAATGTTTGAAAAGCTATGGGACCAAACCGCTGTGGCCATCATTACCTAGGCTCACACACTACTTGAACTAACTTATGCTAAGGACAACATACACGCCAGTAGCCGAAGGAGGACTCGAACCTCTAATGAGGCGCAACTGCAGCAAGGCCCCTTAACACGTTCGCTGCCATTCACGCTCTGGCGCGTTGTCAACGTTGAGTCAGGTGCCAGTCACTCTGTGGCGCGTGCTGCGACCTAGCATCCTATTATGGGTTGTTGTAAACTGGCATCGACTAATGAAGCTGTATACTCTGGTAGGAACTCAAGGAAGAGTATAAGTGATATGCACACGGATGTGATTCCAGATTTCCGCGTTTCCATTACCAGCTACGAGCCACACACGCTTCTCATGATGTCATGATAGATTTATTGGATTCTTATGTAAACAAGCAAGCAAGCTTTCGATTACTTTAATTTTATTTCGATTAGTTACTAGTTTCGAATCCCCCCTCTGGCATGGATATTTGTGTCGTCCTTAATTGTAGGTAGTTCATAAGTAGTTTGTAGGTTTAGGGACTGATGATCCCGTAGTTAAGTCCCTTAAGCTTAACAAACATTTGAACATTTTTGAGTTACCAGTTTATAAAAAAATTACTTCTTAGTTTTGGTATTATTCATACTTATATTGCTGATGATATAGAAATAAACATATGTTTTATGAAATACCTTGTATGTACTATTTATATTGTTCATTTGTTGTTTTCACAAAAATACAAATGCAAATAAAAAGCATATCAAAAAACTGAAAACTAAAACCAAAACATTCAGTGGCTCAAAACTATACTGTCAAAATACGATCACGCGCCAGAGCGTGAAGTGGCACCTAGCATCATCGCGCCAGAGCGTGAACGGCAGCGAACGTGTTAAGGCACTATTTCGCTGCGACTGCCGGCCGTAGCGGTCGGCAGTGACGGCGGGCAGTTGTCCACTGCTCTCAGATGTAACAATGGACCGTATGTCGTCGCAACTGATCGGCAGTCGACGGCCGTGACGTCATCGCGACTGCCACGGCTCGACCGCTCTGGAAGCAGTCTGGCGTAAAGCTCTGTATAGGGAAAGTATGGCCAGCCTTCCAGCGGCAGCCATGCTGGGCCTATTCCGCTGCTGCTTACGCACCGACCATTACAAAGTTCGAAGCGTTTAACAATACTTCGCAACCGATTTTGAGAAAACTATTCAATGAAAAAAATTAATTTTTTCACGTGATATAGCGTGATATATTCTCTAGATAATGGTGTTGTTTTCTATTCATTATGACCTATAGTTTCCGTGCTACATCAAATTAAATTAACTAATGAGCAAAATTTTGAAGATTTTGCAGAGGAAAAGTAGCATTGCGTAGACTTTGCGTACGGTTGATTTTAGCACATACAATGCTGCGGACGAAATGTAGGTAAGATATCGAAATTTTATTTAAGGTTGCGAGCAGGACCACAACTGTTTTCATTGTCGAGATACAGGGTGTTATATCCGACGGACAGATGCGGAAACTTCGCGTAGTTCTGTCCACGCGGATCTGGCTGCTCTACGAAATACTTATCGTCAGATTTTAAGAAAACTGTTTGGTTTGTGGCTCCAGATCTAAAGGGTTCACATATAAATTCAGATTGACCTGTACTGTAGCCAAATATTCCAATAGACCGCGAGCATGTCCGTCATCGGAGCATAGTGTAAATTAAGAAAACAATCATGGATAAGTCTTTAATGAGTATTTTCTTTCGTATTATGTACTTATATCTTAAATGAACTACGAAATATGCAAGGGGACACCCACTACATGACTTTTACCAAAAACAGAAATTAAATGTGTCTTTACAACGCCAATTACATATGAATGTCGAATACTTGTCTTGTTTCAATTCTTTGTTTCCTGTAATGATACACATGAAAAAGAACGAGAAAAGCTAGTTTCAGGAAGGGTATATTAATTTCATATCTAAACGAGAATCTAGTTCACTCACTAATAAGTCAAAAATTTGTGTGTTTTCGGCAACTACCTGCAGATAAAACCAACGACGAGTGAATAATTTAACCTCACGACATTATGCAGGAATTTTCTTCACAAATTTATTCAAGTTACAATATATAGGTATGTGCTGCGTGATCCATTCGTAGTGAATCTTTAATCTATTAATTTAATTTAAACTATGAATTAAAATCATCACAGTGCAAGAACCGAAGTTCGCTTCTGGTTTTCTCTGACGTCTTTCATCAGTCATACTGTTGACCTTCCTGCATTTCTGATATTTAATGAAAGTACTATAATGTTTGCCTCTCTTATGTCCTTCTTAAGATCACCCAAAAGTACAACACTGTGGCATTATTCAAACCCAAACATACGAATATTCACAAGACTTCCCAAGGCAGCCAAGCAAGGTATAGGACCAAGATGGCGGAAAGAACCATGTGACTGGATTTCAGCCAATCACGAGCCGCAGACGGCGGCAAGCGGCGCCGAAAAGGATGGCCATACTTTCCCTATACAGAGCTTTAGTCTGGCGGCCACGACTGCCGGCTCCGAGACCGCTGCAGTAAGCACAGCGTCGCAGAAAGGTTTAGACGATGGCGACAAACAGTCAGTGCAGTATGTGAGCAGGTACTCTTTTGTATCACCATATGCATACATATTTCAGAAATGTGACAGTAAAGGGTGAATTGTGGAAGAAGATAAAAAGAAGCAATCTTACATAATTGAAGCGGCAAAAGGTGAAGTGTGGAAGAAGATAAAAAGAAGCAATCTTACAATATTGAAGCTAGATTATTTCCTTTATTTGCGCCTTAGTTCTTCTCATGGTTCAAAGGAAGAATTCCTGCAGCTGATGAGTAAGAACAACATATAGAGATATAAATTCAAGAAGTATCGCAACGTCCATCAGGAAATTGCCTCATTGATGAATTAACATTTGACATTTCAATCTAAGTTATGAGACTTTAATGTTCTTCTGAATCATCTCTCGACTTACTAGCTGGCTTCAGATGTCTTTCAAGTTCTTCTTATCTAACTTCACAACAATTAGATGTTTCGCCGGTTGGAGACAAAAGCACGTTATACCGTTACTACTTTAGAAAATAATTAGTTGTAATATTGTTAACAAAACGTAAAAATTACAACAAACTGTACAAGCACTGAGTCATTTCCATGTAAATTTGTATCTTATTTAAAATAAATACAAAAGTATCTGTATTAACCCGATGTTGATGAATACGTAATTTTTTATACATCAACTTAATAAAGCCAGTGCCATTTCATCTCCACCTTGGATTAGAGTTTGTACTGTACTGACAACTGTACATGCTATATTTTCTTTCACCACGCTTAAAATTAAGTCGAACTGAAATGGATTAATCCTCTATACCTATCTTCATCATTTCACAATTGGCCTATTATTTCGACGGCCGCGGTGGCCGAGGAGACTGAGGCGCTCCAGTCACGGTCTGCACGGCCACTACGGTCGGGGTTTCGAATCCCCCCTCGGGCATGGATATTTGTGCCGTCCTAGTTCGTAAGTAGTTCATAAGTAGTTTGTAAGTTTAGGGACTGATGACCCCGTAGTTCTACAAACATTTGAACATTTGAAAACTTCTTTTTGGTTGCTGCAATAATCTCACAGCTGTTGAAAGTAGATTATTTTCTTCAATTTCACAACATGTTTCCGGCATAGCCCATCATCATTGCAGCAACCTAAAAGCATTTTTATATTTTGGAGCAGTCAGCGAGCCATCTTCGTACATTTCATACGAACTGAAGCGTTGTTCAAATGTTCAAATGTTTGTTAAGCTTATGGGCTTTAACTAAAGGGTCATCAGTCCCTAAACTTACAAACTGCCTATGAACTACTTACGAACTAGGACGGCACAAATATCCATGCCCGAGGGGGGGATTCGAACCCCCGACCGTAGTGGCCGTGCAGACCGTGACTGGAGCGCCTCAGTCCCCGAGGCCATCGCGGCCGGCAAGCGTTGTTCAACGAGAGCTTGACGCAGTGATGCAAATAGATGATAATCTGACGGAGTTAAGTCTGGAAAATCAGCTTCATGTCATAGTATTACCCAACATAATGTCTCGATCGTTCCCCTTGCCCGTTTCGCTGTATGTGATGGGACGTTACCATGGACTTTGTGTCACCTTTTTCCATATTCCGGTTGTTTTTCAGGTAACGCTTAATTTAAATCGACCATTTGCTGTTGGTAGCAATCCTTTTTAATTATAATAATGTACGAGGTAATTTTTAGAATTTAACACTAAGGTAATATCAAATCTCTTGCAAGTTTTCGTTGTACATATATGAGTATTTTTGTACAGTACTTATTTTAAACTTGTGTAGATAGGCACCAAACACCTTTTCATACTAACTGAATCTAGCACAAACCTGGTAATTATTCTACATAAAGGCCGTACGAAAATGAATATTGCTTTTTAAAGCTTCGTAGAATTTATTACGGTGACCTTACCATTACAAATTAATTATTCCTCAAATGAGCAACTCAAACTACTTGTCCTACAAGTGTTCAATGTGAGCACCCTTCGTCACACGGTACACATCGAGTCAATAATCGTCCCATACCTTGCTCGGTGTGTCTGGCTAATCGATGTAACCGCACCTTCAGGCATAAGTCCCAGGTCGTTGAGGTCATCTGGTAGCGGAGGTACATACACCCGACCCATCGCAAACCGCCAAAAGCCAAAATCCCAAGGCGTCAGATCTGGTGAACCTGGAGGCCTTTTGCTTCAGTATCATCTCATTTAATGGGACTACAAAACATAACAATTTTATTTATATTTATTTTAAATTCCTTTCAGGAGACTGTCTATTCTGTGCAGCCGTTCTTACAAATCCTTATTTGACTCTTACGTCAACGTTTGTTTTCCTTTTTCACATCTACGTGAACTTTATTCCTTCTACAATTTTTTCATTTGTGTTTTTCTGCCTGCTTAATGTACAAATCCAGTAACAGTAGGGAGGAAGGGGTGGGGTGACATCTTTCTCACCGACTGCTTTCCTTTCATGACCATCGATTTTTATAGCTGTCATATGATATCTACAAAAGTTTATACTTTATTTAGTGCTTTCATCACTCTATTTTTGTGCCACATTAAACCTGAATGACGAGTAATGTAGCTTATTTGTCGTTCGAGCTTTGTATTTAAGAGTTTTATTGTTTTGAGATAAATTTATAAGGGAGTAGATGTGCTGTGGGCTGTTGTCAGTATGCACCACTGTTTAAAGATCTGTCTAGAACAGATGGAGGAAACTCCATATTATTCTTATTAGACCCTTCAATATAATTAACACTTTCTTCCTAACGACTATTTAGGTATTCCTCAGAATATTGTACGATAAGATGTAGATGAGAAAATGGCTTCCTATTGTTTGTACTGTCTTTAGTATAAGTTGTTCATAAGTAGTTTGTAAGTTTAATGACTGATGACCACGCAGTTAAGTCCCATAAGCTTAGTAAACGTTTGAATGATTGCTTCCTTTTGTAAACTAGAATTATGGAAACGATGATATTATGAGACAGTAGATCACGGAATGACTTCCATTCCGAAAATGGGAGCATGAGACGTTTAAAACGGAAAGGCGACAAAATATACAACAAATAGTGGTTGGCAGAGGAGGTTAAAGTTTTAGATGAGAGAAGACGAAATCAAGAGAGAAGAATCATAAGACTACTGATGAAAACTGAAGGTGAGGGTGCGGAGGAAGCTGGCAGTCTAAACTGAAGGAACATTTCACTATGTCATCCGTATTTTCTTCGGCAGGCAAAGAACTGACAGCGACAAACTTAGGCTGACACTCACCTTGGTGGCCGGTGTTAGAATCACAGCGAGAATTCGACAACAGCCCAGTAACGGTCTTTCTCGTGCAGCCAGTGAAACGTCGCTTTCACTTGCTCTTCAGCTGCCGGTGCAGGTGTTGAAATAGACAGCGCCGCGTTGCTCAACGACTTGTTTCGAGACGTACTGGTCACCACATTCAGGCCTGAGGAACTGCAGTTGGCGTAACTACGGCGGAACGCTTCCACAATGTTACCAACTTACAACGGACGTCCGTGGTTCGTTTCAGACTTTGGCACTCCAGATACGCTTATGGAGCAGATCAGTGAGTTTAGCATACAACTGCTTCGTGTGTATTGCAGTACTTCCGACGAAAGACTTACGAGCTGGATGTTACCTTGTTTCCCCCGACCTTCGAACTGACTTACCCAGCCAGTTATAGGGGGACCTACAGTTTAACGTGGGTTCCGAAGCACGGTCGTACATTTAAGAAAGGGTAATTTTCCAGGCCTTAAAGAAATAACATAATTGGACTGTCATAAATGTAGCATGTTATTTCTTTAAGGCCTGGAGAATTACCCTTTCTTAAATGTAATAAGATTCCTGGCATTCTTATGTTCAAGGATCTGGTACGAATAGTTTCATGAAGTCAAAATCAAACGAAAAGCGGAAAGATAATTTACTAGCGTGGAAAAAAAAAGGTCTCAGACAAGGGGACGCGCTCTCATGTGTTTGTCATTTTAGAGAAAATAATAAGAGAGTGTAGGCAACAAGAGTGGGCTGGATTACAGATTGATGGTAACTTCAATTCTCTCGCATATGATAAGTGAATCAAAGCACGATTTGAAAGGAATGAACAGCTATGCACAGAAGGTTGGGCTCAAAATAAATCCAGGTAAAAGAGAGTTTATGCAATTAGGGAGACGACAAGAGCAAGAAGAATTTCTGGAGACAAATGGCGCGAGATTCAAGAGAGTACACCAAATTCAAATACTTGGGATCTTGGTTTACCACAGACAACAAAATAGAAATAGACATCAAGGAAATAACAGTGGGAATGAAATTGATGCATTCCCTGAAAGAGACACTCGGCTCTAAATCAGTTTCTGTAAACACTAAGACGAAAATATATAACACGGTGATATGCCCAGTCGTACTGTGCGGCTCAGAAACATGGAGCAAGACGAAACGCGACAAGGACAAACTATTTATATTTGAAAGAAAAGAAAAGGGGATGATACGGGGACCAATTTTAGATAACGGAGAATAGAGGAGGACGAATGAGGAAATCTACCTTCTGATGCGACAGTCAAAGATCTTACAGAAGGTAAAGAGCAAGAGAATACAGTGGATGGGCCATGTAGCCCGTATGCCAGAAGGAAGACAGGCGAAGATGCCACTAGAACGTAAACCAAACACCAAACGCCTCGTTTGACGACCAAAGCAGGGCTGGATGGACGACCTGGCGAAGGACCTGGCAGCCCTGGGGACTGAAGACACCTGGAGGAACCGGGCACATAACAGGAGGGAATGGAGGCAGCTGGTGAAAGCAGCGCGTGGTCTGCACGGCCTGTGATCGCTGGATTGTTGTTGTAAAAAAGGTCTTGGAGAGCCATCAGATATGAATTCTGGAATATTAAGTAGATGCATAACGTTAATAATTTCTGGAACAACTGCAGAAATTGTAACGGAGACATCCTTAATCCGAAGAATACTCCATACTGTGATAATTGCAATAGCCTACCTCCATGGTCACACCTGCCCCTCTATTTCCCGTGAATAATTTCTGGTAGTATCCTTAGTTACACAGATCTCTGTTTCCGTCCAATGTTAAACATTTTTTTAAAAATTTGCGGAATGTATGACATTAAATGCGAATGACTGAAATTGAAAATATGTACCCAGCATTCGAGGTCAAATGTTCCCCTGTTAGTCTATTTTAGCATTATTTGGTTTTACTGAAGTAAATAATTAAATATTTTTCACTGTTTTCTGGAAGAAATGATTTCTTGCAATTCTTCAGGTTTTCCCGGCGAGGCGTTGTCATCTTGTACAATCAAGTATTCTGCCGCTTATTCGCGTCTTTTCTTGCACGATATGTCAACAGCTTACCTCGCAGTCTTCTTCAGGTTCTTCCGGATACTGTTGGTAAAGGCGGGTAATGCATAATTTGTATGAGAACCAAGATAGGTCATAAAAGTGGAATGAACGAAGTGTTTGGATTAAGAAGGGGATAAGAAAAGAATGTGGACTGTCGCCATTAACATACAATTCGTGCATCGAAGAGATCATGTCGGAAATGAAAGAAAGTTTCAAGGTGCAACGATAACAATGATTGACATTGGTTTTGTCTGTAGACGTGACAGAGAATTACAGGATCTGTTGAAAGTATAAAAACTAATGAGCAAAGAATATGGATTGAGGGTAAACCAAAAAAAGACTAAAGTAATGAGGAGTAGCAGGAATGAAAACAGCTAGAAACTAAACAACTGAATTGTGGATCATAATGTACACGAAGCCAAAGAACTGTTGTACCTTTGCAGAAAATATTCTGCAATGGGCGAAGCAACGAAGACATATAGTCTAGTACAAGAAAAGAGGGAATTCATGATGTGAAAACATCCCCCTTGATTTCATGAACACATTTGTAAGAACATACATGTGTAGCTCAGCATTGTGTGGTTGGAAGACATGGACTGTGGGTGATCGAGAACTCAGTCTACAGGTGGGCCGTGACGTGGTGAACAGGTAGTTTATAGATACACTGGATAGGGGATTTCCTGTCAGAGAGGACACAGTTTGGAGTAATCGATGGTAAGTCATCAACTAAAACAGAGGTGATATCCGGCGTTCCACAGGGTAGTGTTATTCGTCCTCTGCTGCTCCTTATTTACATAAACGATTTGGGATTTAATCTAAGCAGCTCTCCTAGATTTTTTCCAGATGACGGCGTCATTTCCCGTCTAGTAAAATCATCTGAAGATCAAAACCAACTGCAGAACGATCTAAATAAGATGTCACTATAGTCTAAAAATTAGCAATTGTCTCTAAATAATGAGAAGTGTAAAGTTGTCCACATGAGAACGAAAAGAAAACCGTTAAACTTTGCTTACAAGATAAATCAATTGAATGTGAAGGTCGTTAACTCCACAAAATACCTAGGAATTAGTATTACTTCAGACTTAAACTGGAAAGAACACGTAGATAATGTAGTGGGAAAGGCGAACCAGAGACTGCGTTTTATTGGCAGAATCCTTAAAAGATGCAACAGAAGTACTAAAAAGAGGCTGTATACACTACGCTTGTCCGTCCTGTTTTGGAGTATTGCTGCACAGTGTGGGATCCTTATCAGGTGGATTTGGCGGAGGACAACGAAAGAGTTCAAAAAGGACAGCTCGTTTTGTATTGTCACGATACTGGGGAGACAGCATCACGGAAATATACAGGATCTGGGATGGGTATTATTACAATAATGGCGGTTATCGCTGCGGCATGGTCTACTTACGAATCTCCAATAGCCAACATTCTACATCTACATACATACTCCGCAATTCACCGTAAGGTGCGTGGTGGAGGGTACACTGTACCTCTACTAGGTATTTCCTTTCCTATTCCACTCCCAAATGGAACGAGGAAAAAAAGAATGCCTATATGCCTCCGACGAGCCCTAATTTCTCTTATCTTGTCTTTGTGATCACCACGCGAAATGTAAGTAGGCGGCAGCAAGATCGTACTACACTCAGCTTCAAATTCCGGCCCTCTAAATTTCCTTAACAGAAATTCACGAAAAGAACGTCGTCCATCTTCCAGCGATCCCCAATTGAGTTGCCTTAGCATTTCCGTAACACTCGCGCATTGGGCGAACCTACCAGTAACAAATCTAGCTGCTCGCCTCTGAACCGCCTCTGTGTCTTCCTTTAAACCGATCTGCTGCGGGTCCCAAACACTTGAGCAATACTCAAGACGTGGTCGTACAAGCGTTTTATACGCGGGCTCCTTTACAGGTGAAGTACATCTTCCCAAAATTCTCCCAATAAACCGAAATCGGCTGTCCGCCTTACTCACAATTGTCCTTGAATGTTCGTTCCATTTCATATCGCTCTGCAATGTTACGTCTAGATATTTGAACGACGCGACAGAATCAAGAAGCGCACTACTAATGCTGTGTTCGAACATTATACGATTGTTTTTTCTACTCATGCGCATCACCTTACATTTTTCTACATTGAGAGCTAGCTGCCATTCTTCGCATCAACTAGAAATTTTGTCTAAGTCATCCTGTATGCTATTACAGTCAGTTACAGACGACACCCTCCCATACACCACAGCATCATCAGCAAACAGCCGCAAATTACAACTTACTCTGTCCATCTCCTCCGAATGCAAAAATATGTTGTTAACTCCCACTTACATCGGTAGAAATTATCATCAAAAATCACAGAAATCAGAGTGATTGGAGAGATCCAGGTGTTTTTTCTTCCCGTGCGCTATTCGAGAATGGAATGGCAGATAAATAGTATAAAGATGGTTCGATGAACCCTGTGCTAGACACTTAAATGCGATTTGCAGAGTATCCCATGTAGATGTATATTGGGTGCAAATATCTCAGGGCCGCGGTGGAGTAGCCGAGCGGTCTAAAGTGCCTCGCTGCGGAGCGCGCGGTTGCTCGCGGTGGAGGTTCGAGTCCTCCCTGGGGCATGGGTGTGTGTGTTTGTCCTTAGGTTAGTTTACCTAGGTTTAAGTAGTTTGTAAGTTACGGACTGATGATCACGTAGTTTGGTGCGATAGATTTACAAACATTTGAACAAATATCTCAGATTTGTGCTTGGGTGCGAATGTCACATATCCGCGGTAAACAGCTGTCTGTCTGTCTGGCTGGCTGGGTGGCTGGCGGTCTACCTGAACCTGTCCGTTAATGAGCAGCTCGGCTGCAGGTGGAGCCAATAAAACGGCCGCCTGGGCCGCACTCAACCTACCCCGTTCTCTCTCTTGGCCAATCTTCGCTTTAACTTTTTCCATTACTTAATACAAAGCGAATTAAAGCCGGAATGAGATATAAATGGAGTTTCTGTGTAATATGCCACTAATGGGAAATCTTTCGGGAGATTCCGAGGTCATTTTTCGCCCGCGCCTGCGAAATTAGGAGCCGCATGATTGCACCCTCGTCGTTCACCACCTGCTCAAGAGGGGGGGGGGGGAGGGGGAGGGGGAGGGGGAGGGGAGAGGGAAGCTCAATACACGCTCGCGTGCTCCTGATAACATACATGACATTGCGTCCTGCAACTTTAGCAATATCTGAGAATTCTAACCGTTACAACTTACGGTACAGAATTACTCACATGAATCGCATAAAATTCGAAATAGTTTCAGGACATAGAGATGACGCTTTCAGAACAGTGAATGTTTTGAATTATACTTTTGTACTATAAATAGCAATTTAGGTTCGGAAAAAATAATTCTCTTGTTTATTTTTATTTTTATTATTATTATTATTTTTATAAATGATTATAATTTTAGCACACATTATTTGTATGACGGCTGGTTTGTCGTCGTCCACAAGTAACTTAAAAAAAAAAGAATAGAAAAAACGAACTGGGGTAATGTAGCAAACCTTACGGTTGAACGTGCTGGCAATGCGTGTTGTTTTCGATATGCTGTAACTACGAATTATCGAACTTATATAAACAAGAGATCTTAACGGAGTATCCGATCCAGATATTATTTCTGAAAGTGGTTTAAAGATATTGCATCTTGTGTTTGCCACAGTGCGAGAAGTATTTGTCTTTGACACGAGTATAGGCTAGTTAGTCCCAGAGACAATTCTATTTTTAATGGAATCATAATATAGAAGTCGCTATTTACGGGACAGCATTTTAGGTGCATAATAACACAAAAGAAAGTATAATCCAATACAACTGGTGCCGCTACTAAAAGTTATTCATATCATTTATTGATCAGGGTACAAATTACTTTTGTTTTGTCATAACCAACTGTCGATTGACTTTTCAAAAAAGATCAAATGTTTGTAAAATTTATGGGACTTAACAGCCGCGCTGGAGTAGCCGAGCGGTCTAAGGCGCCTTGCTGCAGAGCGCGCGGTTGCTCGCCGTCGGAGGTTCGAGTCCTCCCTAGGGCATATATATATATATATATATATATATATATATATATATATATATATATATATATATATATATGTGTGTGTGTGTGTGTGTGTGTGTGTGTGTGTGTTTCTGTTTGTCCTTAGGTTAGTTTACCTTAGTTTAAGTAGTTTGTAAGCTACGGACTGATGACCACGCAGTTTGGTCCGATAGATTTACAAACATTTGAACTTTTTGTTTGGGACTTAACAGCGAGGTCTTAAATCCCTAAACTTACAAACTACTTACGAACTATTTTATACTAAAGACGACACAAACATGCATGCCCGAGGGGGGATTCGAACCCCCGGCTGGGAGCGGCTTCGCACATCGGAACACAGAGTCTCAATGCGCTCGGCCGCTCCGCCGCGGCGATTGACTGTGTATAACCTTCGTAGTATCACAAAAAGAGCCATTGAACTTTCTCTTCCAACGGACCAAACATCAATGACAGCACAATACGAACGAGGGACGTTCAAATGAAACATTGCGAAACGACACTAACGGTATAGCTGAAGTCTTTAATCAAAACTAATCACCAGAGGCCTGACTGCAGCAATCCCACTGTTTAACGAGCCGAAGGATTCCCTGTCTCCAGAATTCCTGTGACTGTGGCAAGACCCAGTCCTCTACAGTGTCATTTCGTCGTCCGAGTTGAAGCGCTTATATTTGAGATGTTTTTTTAGCGTACCGAACAGATGGAAATCACAGGTAACATGTCCGGCTGTAGGACGGATGCTCAAGTTGCTCCCAGTTGAACTTGACACTACAGACGTGTGGTCGCGCGTTATCGTGGAGCAGAATCACCCCGTCCTTGAGCAGCCCACGCCGTTTGCTCCTGATGGGCTTGCGTAGCCTACAGAGTGTATCACAGTATACATCACTCTTAATTGTTTTTCCGTGGTCGAGGAATTCTATGAGTATCGGACCTCGGGCATCAGAAAAGACGGTGGGCATCACTTTTCCTGCTGAGGGCAGAACCTTGAAATTTTTAGAGGGAGGTGGCGAAACAAGCTTCGCTTTCCTAGGTGCCGCACTAATTATCACAAAGAGGCACATTCAAATTTCAACGGGTTTGGTTGTTAAGACGTTTCGTACCTATTCATTTGAACACCCCTCGTATGGCGTCATCCACAAGTGACTTCAAGCAAATTCCAGTTCAACGCTTCTTATTGACGAGCAAACTGAACCTTATCAGTCGTGGCTCTGAAATTTTCTGATGTAAATTTATGCCCGCCTTCGGGTGGTAGGGCACCGAAAAACCGTGAGTATGAGATCTCGCCTGTAGTCAAATTTTCAAATGTTTGTATAGCTTATGGGACTTATCTACGGGGTCATCAGTCCCTAAACTTACAAACTACTTATGAACTATCTAACACTAAGTACGGCACAAATATCCATGCCCGAGGGAGGATTCGAAGCCCCGACCGTAGTGGCCGTGCAGACCGTGACTGACGCGCCGCAGACGGCTCGGCCACCGCGACCGGCACGCCTGTAGTCACTTATGTTAATATTTGATGTTAACATTATTTCCACCCGTACTCCCCCCATTGATATTGGTGATCTTAGTATCAGACAGGGCAACCCTTGATAGAAGAACAGTAGCGTTTAATGCGTTATGCTCGAGTTGTTATCTGAGACAGAAATGCTGTCTTTTGTTCGCCTGCGGGCACCCCTTCGACTGGCTTATGTAACCGTGTCCAAACACAGTAATGGGGCTATAACGAGCAGCAGAACAGGCACGTACGTGTCCGACGTATTAACGTATTTGTCACTTAGGTTTCAAGGGCGGGCCCATTATGTGGAGACATGAGCTCCACATTACCGTTCAAAATATTACCAATTATCGCCAAGTTAGGAAACCGGTGGATCCGCTTCGAAGCAGCTATAAGCCAACTTTTGTGAGTACTTAGAATGGCTCAGTAGATAAGAAACTATCGTGGCTCCAGTCGGTCCATTTAGACGTTTTAACGAAAACTAAGTTAAGAATTTGAAAGAAGAGTTACGATAATCTCTTCCAGATTTGTTGATTTGGAATTCATATGCGCGTAAAAAGAGACTTTATTACGGTAAATCCTCAGGGAGGAATCTGGCCCACGGGTAGACGTAGACATAGACACAGAATTGGGCACCGTTAATCAAAAATTTACCTTCGTTAATCATTAATCCGTTACTAAAAACGTTAACTTCGTTAAACGTTAAAGCGTTACTTCACGGACAATTATCGGAATTTAACGTTAATCGTTAACTCGTAAAAGTACTGTGCATCCGCGAAAACTCACCAGTTTCCAAATTTATATATTTACGGTTGTTGTATTATTGAAGTGAGCAATTAAAGAAAACGAATTCCTATATGAGATTAAAAATGTTTTGGTTGGGCAACTTAAGTAGGACTTGGCAGTATAAATAAAAGCTAGTGTTACTAGGGCACTATCCTGGCAAAATGAGGACAAATCACATACCACGTTGTAAAGTAGCAGAACCGTCTTCGCTAGAGTCGTTCGCTTTACCGGGAAAGTTTTATGTTCTGTGAGATGATTAGTCTTCTTGTACATAATGAAGATTTTGTCATTTGTTTATGCTTGCGCCTGGCCGCCAGGACACTGTGTCCTAGTAATACATAAATCTTAGTTTGTAATAATGATAATAATTTATCAATAAAATAAAATTTACGGGAGACTCAAAATATGTAACATTAAAATTCTCGTCTGACTGTTAGGCATGTTTGGGAGTCAAAATATCTTTTCCCCGTAGGAAAAAGACGTTCTCTACTGCACTTGAAAGTGTAGTTGTAATATATTTTTGAAAAACATCTATTAAAATATTTTCCCCGAGAAATACCTCGTCGTTAAAGGAATATTTTGAATTCATGTCCGACCACATTTTCATTAGACTCTGCTTTACTTGACAAACATATTTGGCCTATTGTGTCCTTTGAATGACAAAATTTGAAAAAAAAAATCTTGGACAGAAGGTACGTACAAATGAAAAACGAAGACGGGGAAAATTATATGCTACTTTCCTGAGTAGGTGTGTCAGCCATATCGCGAATCTCGCAGTCTCCATTATCGATTGTTCGCGGTTTGCAATTTAAATTTGTTCCTGTCAGCTATAACAAAATTCAATGAGGATTAACTTTCCTACTTTCCTGTCACCATTCACCACTAACACCTACGGCAAGCAGATACTCCATAAGTTAGAACATTAAAAGTACTTATTTGTTTAGTACGTCGCCGCTGAACGTATTATTAATCAACGGGGACATAAGACAAACATTTATTTTCGTTGAAACGTTCTTGTTCGCCACTTTTATCGCTGATGGAAACAAGAAGTGGGTACAAAACTAACGGATTAACGGACTTCGTACAAGATAACGGAAGTTATAGACTCCGTTAATGTTCTTTTGAATTAGCTTGAAGGTTAATCCGTTACTCAAAAAGTTAACTTCGTTAATTAACGATTAACGGATTTACGAACTTTTGCCCAGCTCTGGTTAGACATAACGAACAAATTTCTGTAAACAGCTTAATCAACACGTAACCTATGTTCTGAAACTAGAAACATAATGCCTATCCTTCAACGTCGTAGCTATTCAACTGTGATCCTTCAAGATGCAAATTCTCAGTTATCTCACATCTTCCTTTGCACTCAACCTAATTTAGCTTTTCAGGACGAAACTACCTGAGCAATTTGTCAAAATTTTCTCTTGAAAAATGTACATTTGGCGACATACTCCTTAACCATAGCTTCATAAGAAGTCTGGCGTCTTATGTACACTGTAAAAATAATCGCTATACAACCTTGTACATTTCAAAGAAATTTTCCATAGTAAAAGGTACTGTACAGAGTAACAAAATTACTATTTACGCTGTTGTTTCTTTATACTTGTATTCTCATAATGCCCAAAACTACTATTAAAATGGAAGCAGAACTTTGGAACAGTTTAATCGTCCACTTATAAACTTACAAACCATACCAACTTGTTATGAGCGTAGTAGCACTTAGAAAATATCCCATCAGGGTTTTTTTTTTTTTTTTTTTTTTTTTTTTTTTTTTTTTTTTTTTTTACTTTTTTTTTTCAACACTACAGCAACCACTTTTATTTTAGACATTACTGATCCTAAAAGGGAGTTTCTGTGTGCTCTTTCTACAAACACAACATTATACATACGTTCGATTCTGCCATAAATTTTAAGAATTTTTTTTTCTCATTTTTGTCGTTGTCAGTCACATTGCAATGTAGCTTTTCAGTGAATACGTACGTAGTGTTCCAAATGCGAGCCAGCATGTGAAAGATGCCAGTCAGATGTCCTGACTAATTTAGTTTATAATTGACGCTTCCTACCTGACTCTAGTAAGCTCCGAAGTAAGGTTTCCTATTAGAAACATTAGTTTTGTACGAATTAGTTACTATCACGCTGACAGTTTTGGTATTATAAGCAGTCTACAAGGGGAAACTGCAAGATATATGAGGTCACCGGTAAACGCAGTACAGGTCCAAAGGCAAATTCCCATCATTTCATTCTCTCATAACAGGGGAGTAAGTGCGAGTACATATTTTGATTTCCCGTGCAAGAACTGAATAGTTCAATGACTAAAAAGGCAGATTGTCTGATTTACAAGTAGCTTACAGTGACTCTAGCAGAGGATCATTACACTTTACACCCATTTTATGAAAAGTATAATTTATAGGTCTATACAGATACAGTATGTTATATATTATACTCTATACTTCAGTAGCTCTATACTTCTTCTTTCAAATGGCTATTAGTGGGTGTGATGCGATCAACATAAATCAATGGGGAGAATACCTATGATAGTTTCGTGACTACGCTCCTGTAGAAGCATGTACATGTAGAAGTTGACAGTTAATGCCTGTGGTTACAAATGTTCAAATGTCTGTAAATCTATCGGACCTAACTGCGTGGTCATCAGTCTGTAGCTTACAAACTACTTAAACCTAGGTAAACTAACCTAAGGACAAACACACACACCCATGCCCCAGGGAGGACTCAAACTTCCACGGCGAGGAACCGCGCGCTCCGCAGCGAGACGCTTTAGACCGCTCGGCTACTCCATCGCGGCGCCTGTGGTTACCTGATGGGTAAATACTACTGCAATTAGTAAAATGTTCACTTTAATAATCTCCGAGTAGAATAAGTTCCTGCTGAAGACTGGTGACTAATAAGAATTCGTCTTCCTGATGGCAAGTCGAAGTACTAGTCTTCACTAGAAACATGTTTTATATTCTTCATGCTCTTTCCGTATTTTGTATCACAATCCTGAAATATTCACGAAGGAAAATGCCGTTTCAATGCAGCAAAATAATATCTTAACAAAGTAGTACGATATGTTAGCTAGTCGACAGTGGCTAAAAAGAGAGAAAAAAAAATGTGTGCATGTTTGTGCTACACCATGGCATTACCAGAGCAAACTTTACTTTCTTATATATAAAAAGAGTCTATACAGCAATTTTTTTTTTTTTTTAATGAAGCAATTTAGACCCAATGTTGGGCCATCTTCAGGATGTTTCCCCGAGATGGGCCAACATTGGGTCGAACTAGTTGATAGTAAAAAGCAAATTTGCTCTTTAGACTATTTTTATTTATAAAAGTAAATATCACAAGGGCGCTGTTTTTCCAAAAGAAACATTTTTTTTAAAATACGCAAAATCTACTGTCTAGTTTCTTACTTGGTGAATAAAAAATCTCGTAAAATTGGAGCAATTCGTTATTAACCGTTCGAAGTAAGTAAGTTCAAATTGGTGCATTCTACTCCCAAACAGATAGATTTCAGAATTCGTCAATGATTAATTCAGAAAGAGGTAAAAATGTAAATACAGAATGATATACTTATCTTTCTAGATACTACTTTCCTGCAGGAAAATGACGTGAGTTTCAAAACTTTATGGTGGCAGAGATACGCTTCACTAACCGCAAAAGCCTACAGTATAGTCCATTGCCTCCCGTACGTCTCCCGCTTCCTTTTGTAGATTAATATTATACCGTAAACAAATTATAAGCTTTCTTGCTGTACTTCTCTTCCTCCCTAATTTATTGATCACTGTGGCTCCTATACACATGCACACACACACACACACACACACACACACACACACAACGCTAACTGTGTCAGCGAAAACAACAAAAAAGAAAAAAAAATATAGAAAGAGATAAAAAATACTACTTCTAAAAGAAAGTGCTCCTCTTCATTTGCTAAAAACAAAAAAAAAATGCCCACTGGCTGTTCCTAAACGGTAAGGTGTTATTAACGGCGTGGTGTTTATCACGGAGGCCGCTTATTTGCCTCCCCTGCGACAACCCGCTGTTATTTTCCGCGTGCGTGCGCCAGTGTGAAGTGATTGCCGCGCCGCCTGTCATTAGTTGATTCCAAGCCACCCCCTCACTTCCTCTGCGGGGAAACGCCATTCGATCTCAGCTGTTGATAAACTCCGTGTCGTATCATTTTTTTTTTTTTCAGAGCGCTCAAAAAACGTTGTAAAGCATGGTGAGGGACAGGAAGCCAGTCAGTGATCCAAAAGCTGTCGCCTTCTACATGATTTTGGCCTAGTGTTCTACTAGCAGTAGCAGGTCTAGGAGGACGATACAATATACAAAGTTACTATCTATTTCAGTAAACACAGTGACCAGCATGTAGTGGTGTCCAACAGTCATAGATCGAGGGTATACTGATAAAACAGCAGAAATGGCAGTGCTGTGAGGAAATGTACGCGGGCCGGCCGCGGTGGCCGAGGAGACTAAGGCGCTCCAGTCACGGTCTGCACGGTCACTACGGTCGGGGGTTCGAATCCCCCCTCGGGCATGGATATTTGTGCCGTCCTAGTTCGTAAGTAGTTCATAAGTAGTTTGTAAGTTTAGGGACTGATGACCCCATAGTTAAGTCCCATAGACTATACAAACATTTGAACATTTACATTTGAAATGTACGCGGGGGGAGGGGGGTTCGAATCCCCCCTCGGGCATGGATATTTGTGCCGTCCTAGTTCGTAAGTAGTTTGTAAGTTTAGGGACTGATGACCCCGTAGTTAAGTCCCATAGACTATACAAACATTTGAACATTTGAAATGTACGCGCTAGAGAGGAAGTTCAAAAATCATAGCATACTAGAGAACCCGTGCGAATACTTCGCACTGTTAGTGGAATGACAAAAAAGTTGGGAAAAATGGAAGTAAAGTTGAATGTTCACGCATAGCTTTCTTCAGGCTCAGCCAATGCAAGTGTTTAAAAGCGCTGAGTGTTGTTACGTGAAAAAGAATTGCGCGCCTTAATTAGAACCGAAGATATCGTAAAACAAATCGATGAAAATATTCAATGCAAGGACAGAAGGATACCGCGTGTGAATAAAAATAAAGGATGGAGAGACTTAATTTAATTCTGATACTTGATGACAAATCTGCAAACTGCGAATGCATACCTTTCATTTAAAACTACATAGAACTGCCTGACCGACTGTCTTTAGTTTACAGCAAGGACATCCCCATACAAAAAAATATACAGAAGGAAATCGCGTTTGAGTATAAAAAAAAGAAGGCAAGAGTTGTGTAAATTCTGATACTTGATGAGAAATCTTTAACTAAAATTGAGCTTTAAAACTTGTTCTACAGACTACATGTCATGCAGAATAAAATTATGTAAAATAAATCAAAATGAATATAAAAAGCCATCTTCTACAAGCAGTGTAACGCACCCGGTGTTTACAATATCTTGGTGAGTGGTACAGTAAACAAAAGTGGCTTTTTGTGTTGATATTGATTGATATATTTAGAAACATTTTGCATAAAGTTATTCTATACGATATGTAGTCTCTACAATAAGTTGAAAACTCAGTTTATAGTGGTGCCAATAGAGTAGCGAGACTGGTCATTACAAATACGTCGCGTCCTCAAATGAGGAAACTTAAATTTTGTCTTATTTCTGTCATCATTTATATCTGAGGTGACCATAGAAGCACAGTTACCTCATATGAGGACTAATAATGAATACTAGAATGTCTTCTAGACGACAGTGTTAGACGTTGGTCTAACAAAGAAATGAAAAGTAGAGATTACAAGAAAGAGTAGTGGCAGCCCTTCCGATGAAAGCACATAGTTGTCTGTACATAAAATAAAAGACAGAAAAGCCTGCCATTCGGTATCCAAGGAATTACGCCAAGTGAAGTGATCCCAATGCCAAGAGGCGTCTTGATCGGGACTGCCAACGAAAAACACGTTACATTCCTGTGTGCCCTGAATACCTGAAACAATTTCATTGTACGAAACAAACAAAGTAGTGTACAATCTTCATGTATTCTTTGATATTATTAATAGATATTCCATGTAAAATGTAGCAGTTTTCGAGCTCACTGTCCTCATTTGAGGACACCTTCCTATTGGTGTATAAAATTATTTTATAAATTAACCATTTGAGTAAAAAAAAAAAAAAATACTTTTGAATATGATAGGCCTTGGAAATTTTGTTTTATCCTTATTTATTTAAAAAAATGTTCAAATGTTTGTGTAGCTTATGGGACTTAACTCCGGGGTCATCAGTCCCTAAACTTACAAAAAACTTATGAACTAGCTAACACTGAGGACGGCACAAATATCCATGCCGGAGGGGGGATTCGAAGCCCGACCGTAGTGGCCGTGCAGACCGTGACTGACGCGCCGCAGTCCCCTCGGCCACCGCGGCCGGCCCTTATTTATTGTCTTACTAGAGCACATTGCAACTTAAAACAGAAATAAATCAATTTTTATGAAAATGTAGAGAGGTGATTTCACTTTGAAAGCACTGTGGCACAAAGGATTTTTCAATGTTTTCAAAGAGTCCACAAATTTTGAATTTTTAACATTTATTATTACACTAATATTACTTTTTCTTTCATATTTATTGGTTTTTTGTTAAAACTAAAGTCAAAAAATCTTTTTCGTTCCATGTAAAATTTGTATTTGCATTAATACAGCACTTCTTTCTATTTCACACGTTATCCCAAAAATAATTTCAGTTTTTTATCAGTTGGTACACTTAGAATGACCATGTCGTTATATGTGGCTCCTTTTGTTAACTTAAATTTGCATATCGCTTCGATTTGCCATGTACAGGGAGATGCTGTTCAATGGAATGTCTTTTTTTCTTTTCTTTTCTTTTTCCCATCGAGATATTCATTCTAAAAGTCTTTTTGGGATTCAGGGTGGTTTCAAATTGAGTCACCTACGCCACAAGGCCTTACGGTACAGCAAGAAGTGGTTTTGCAGTGAAAACACTGTGACGCAAAGGGTTAAATTATGATGAATTCTGCAGAAGACAAGTATCAGAACTTTTTTTTCCATTGTCGGGTTGATAATTCGTGCGTGAGATCATGCCTGGAGACCGATTGTTACTAAATTAGTGATTACTGCAAATGAACTTAATATGTGCTCCGTACACAAATAAATACCCGGGTACCGCCTCCTTTTCAGATAATTAAAAACACTCCATACCTTCTGTTCTTGCGTCGCCCCCCCCCCCCTCCTGCACCACAGAAAACTCTGTTGCATGGCCATCCCTGCCAAAGTGATACACACACACACATACACACACGCACGCACACACCGAGCAAACTCTCGCGGGAGCTGGTGTTCCCGTTCACGAGGAACACGTTCTCAGTGCAGCTGTCCCCTGTGAAGAGTCCCGCGGTGGTTGTGCAGGCCACGCCCGCCTCTAACCCGAGCAACATCATCCACAACCGAGAAAACACTGATTTCATAGGCGGATCTAAGGGGCGGGGCGAAGGGGCGTTCGCCCCTCCCACAACAGCTCCATTTCTTTTTTAATGCGAAGCTAGCTTTCTATCATTGCATTGAATCTTCAAATCTGTGAGGCTTTTGTTTGATAGGGCGTGAGGGTAAAATGCAATGGCCGGTACTAGAGTCTTTCTACTGTGCCAGAGTTAAGCTAACGACGAAAATTCTTTCGTCGCCCCCCCCCCCCCCCCCCAAGCAGGCCGTCTTGGATCCGCCCCTGACTGATTTATATAGTTTCTTGCTGATTATTTTCTTAGATCTTCAATTCCCGGTTTGTCACTTGTCAACTTCCTCGAAAGATAATGTCGAATAACTGTATCAGCAGGTGCACCAAATAACTAAGATTATATTTCGTTAGTATCACACTACAGTTCCAAGGTGCATCGTCAGTCCAATTTCTGATCCCTAGCTCCCAGCGATGAACTACCAAACATTTTCAGTACTTTTTTGTTCTGTCTTCCAACAGCTGCTTTTTTCATAGTATAATGTACATACATTGTGTAATCCGTCTGTGCAACTGAATGGTAAAAGTTAATTTTGCCTTATGTATTTCGCACCAGTTATTGATATTTGTATTTATTTTTTATCAATAACGGATGCAGTTCTTTCCGTAATTACATCAGCGAAACACACACACGCAGCCGCGGCGGAGTGGCCGAGCGCATTGAGGTGTAGTGCTCCGATTCGCAAGGTCGTTCCCCGTCGGAGGTTCCTCCCTCGGGCATGGATGTTTGTGTTGTCTATATTATAAGTTAGTTTATAACTAATTTGTAAGTTTAGGGACTGATGATCCCGCAGTTAAGTCCCATAACCTTAACAAACATTTGAACATTTTTGAAAACAACACACACACACACACACACACACACACACACAGACACACACACAGTCGTTGACATAAAGCAAAGATAAGACAAACACACATTCAAAAGTTGGCAACACCCCCCAAAACAGAAAAACAGCACCAACTAAATGACATGTGGCTACTGGTGAAGTGCTAAAACGAAAAAAAATCAATGGAATAAAAGATGGAACCAAAACAACTAAAGTCACGAAACAGCACGACATGTAAACCAGCATCCACCAAAAAAATAGTGTAAGTAATAAAATCAAAATATTATTAGCTATAATTAGATAATGCGCCAGAACTATTACCTAAATAGTAAAAACGTAAAAAAAAAAAAAAAAAAAAAAAAATATTTTATAACATAATCGTGTATATACTATACACCACTGATGATGTCAAACAAATGAAGGCGAAATGCATATGGCTAAATGAACTTGTGTTATTCAGTTGCATATACAGATTACAAAATATATCTACATTATACTATACGGACTACCAAGCTCTTCGGTCTTGTTGTCAAGCCGGAAGTACGTAATAAGAAACGATTAGCCTATTTTGATTCCTGGAAATGTGTAAGCTCTATCCAAAATAAATTTTTTTTCTTCGCACCGATTTTACTATTGTGTGCTGTACGGGGACAATGATTACATGCTTAGCCTGCTGCACAGATTTTTTGAGAAACCTTTAAGCGCAGGCCTCTCCGCCGCGGTGGAGTAGCCGAACGTTGTAAGGCGCCATGCTGCGGAGCGTGCGCTGGGTCACCGCCCAAGGTTCGAGTCCTCCTTCCAGCTGGGTGTGTGTCTGTGTGTGTGTATTGTCCTTAAGTTAGTTTAATTTAGATTAAGTACTTCGTAAACCTCTGGACTGATAACCTCAGTTGTTAAGACCAATAGGTTTACAAACGTTTGACCATTTTTGCTGTCCCCTCTCGCACACCACATCTTCTCATAACTTCTATAGGCTTTCCCACAATGTGATTTATTTTCAAGCATCACACGTACTCATATAACAAAACCGAATAGACAGCTCGTGCAATACAGTCTAGATGCTTCAGCATTAAAATAACGTTTCACAATGTTTCATACGGTTTTATCGTATGATTTTAACATCTACAGATTGTGGCCCCGACACCGATTAACAAATAGGATCGAGGAAAACATTGAAGGTAGTTACAGACAAGACAAAGTAAGTATAATTCAGAGGATCGTGGGAAGAAGAACAGTGTAGTTGGCATTCGTGTGAGATCTACTGGAGACGTGCTGCCTCTTGCCACATGTAAACGCATCACAGTTACTAAGTCTGCGCTTAAAAGACGGCGTGCATATTTTGATTTTCCTCGGTGATATTGCTTTCGGAGGAAGCCCGGCCGAGTGGCCGCAGGGCTGAAGTGGCGATTCGGGAAGGGGTGCCGAACCCCGATCGAACCCGCCCCGCGGATTAACGCCGAGGGGTTGGCCAGCCTGCATGCGGTTTATAGGCGGTCCCCACACCCCACTAGGTCAGTTCCTCTCAACCTTGTTTTACGATCGACGCCCTTCCATGTAAAAGCGAAGCTCTGGTAGTCCCCCGTCTGACAACTGCAATAAATGTATTTCAGTGATAACAGAGACGTTACTATATTTGTTAAGAAATGAAGCGCACGTTACTGTGGGCAGTGATATGCGTCTTGCCACCGCTGATACGTGGTGACAGCGGTTGTAGAGGAACGCTCCCATCAGCTGTCCGTGTACGACGGAGAGTTCAACAGTGATTACTGCGTCTCTAGGCCTTCATTCTATCCAGCACTAAATGGAGAGGTTTCTCAAAAGATCCGCGCACTACTGCTCGTCTAGTAGAAGTGCCAGTAGCGGAAGCGTACAGGAATGCATTCCATGACAATTATTTGAAGAATAGTTTTCCTGTCATGAATAATAAATCTAAATGTGTCCCGTGAGAATAAGAAACCTTAATTGCATAGACGTTGCCGGTCAACTAAGCGTTCCCAGGTAGCTAATAAACCAAGGATTTCTTGGAATGAAAACTGAAACCCTAAATCAGCAGGAAACTACTCACAGTTCGTAAAATAGGGTTGATATTTCTCGATTAAAACTTTATGTTGTGGAGTGGAAATTTATTTATTTTCTACTTTATCAATATTGTATATGATTTTTAGGCAACCCTTGCGGAAAAATATTCATTAGGCAGCCGTTACTTCGCAAGTTATAAGTACTACACCAGGCCGCAATTTACACTCCCCCCCCCCCCTTCCAATGCACACAACAAACACATAAAAAATAGTTACTATACTCCTCCAGTCTCCTAAAAACCTCTCAGAGGTGATGACATCACAGCGTCCCTCCCCGTCATAGTTTGGATCCACAGATGTAGGAAGAGTTCGACAGGGCCGGCCGAGGTGGCCGAGGGGACTGAGGCGCTCCAGTCACGGTCTGCACGGCCACTACCGTCGGGGGTTCGAATCCCCCCCTCGGGCATGGATATTTGTGCCATCCTTAGTGTTAGCTAGTTCATAAGTAGTTTGTAAGTTTAGGGACTGATGACCCCGTAGTAAAGTCCCATAAGCTATACAAACATTTGAGTTCACAGGTGTTACGTCACTGCCGGAAAGCCTTACTTAATTAAAGAGTTGCGCAGGTCCTAAATTAATATTCATTACTACAAATAATTACCACGTCTGAGCGTAGGCGACTTTACGGTTTGCTTCTAGTAATCCTTGACAATTCCGTGTGATATTCCTAACATATGAGGTATTATTGGCCTTGCTGCAACTTCTTCTCCTTCGATCACGACCAGCTCCCCACCTTCCGATCAAGACTGAGGCGCAATGGAATGGACGAGCGCTTTAAGGCGCCTTGCTGCGGAGTGCACGGTTGCTACCAGTCGGAGGTTCGAGCGCTCCCTCTGGCACGGGTGTCTGTCATCCTTAGATTAGTTAGTTTAAGTAGTTTCTAAGCCTGGGGACATACCCACAGTTGTTCAGTCCCATAGATTTACAATTTGAAGCAAGACTATAAAACGGTTGACCAACAGTGGTCTAGGTTGGTACCCACGTCCCGCTTCAGTTACACCGTTCCCAAACAATTACAACGCGGTCGCAATGAGTAACGCTGGACACAGAGCGGTAGGGTTCACTAATTCTGGCACGGAAGGTGCACGGGGGAGAGGGGGGTCGAGGGAGGAAAGGCGAGAAGAACGGCATCCGGCCGTCCTGTAACACTGTCCCGGCACCGTGTAGATGGGGTACAAAGACAGAAGAAGAAGACTACCGTTATTGGTATAGGAACTCTGAGGCCATCATACGCTGATATTTATTACCAGCTGTATACCCATAGTTCACATTGGATGTTTAAGGAAGGGCCTTTACATACCATCGCTTTTAAGGGTTCCCGACCTGTCAGTAAAAACGGAATCCATGTTGAATGGCTTTGTCGATAAACTCCGTTGTCCTAGCTAAGAGACCGCTCTACCATGAGCCTTCTAGTTGCTTTCGGGTATTGCGGGTATTCGTAAATAGAACAAATTAAATATATAACACGTACGCACTGAAATTACAAAGCAAACTGCATAAAATCAATCGACCTTGCTATGAAATCTAATGAAAATGAAACGTATCGAAAAAGTCACAGATATGCCTTTATGTTTTTAAAGACCTTCTGAAAGAAGCAAAGAAACGTCGTTAAGTTTTTAGTACACAAAGCGAAAGCACTAAGTATCTATTCAGTGTTAGTTCGTATTCGCACTGATGAGACAACGCCAGGTAATTACGTCAGCGACATACGCTTGTCAAGATATTTCTGGTGCTGCGCAGGACCATCCATTATTTCTTTGGTGTACAATGAAAATAACAGCACCTCGATTGCTACCTTGCTGTACTACGCTGTACGATTAACATACACCTAAATTTTTACATTACGATATATGTTCTTCCCATGATAAAAGAAGCCTATATGTTGGTCCAACCTTCTCTAAATTCACTTATCAAACCTCTGGAAATTAGCCTGTACAGATAGGTGGATATGATTGCTTTTAGACAAATGTTTAAATTACGATACCTTCAATTTCTCCGATCAGATTTTGTTGAAGTGAAGCCTGAGCAGCACTATATGTGAAAATCCTAAAAAAATTGTATCGTGGTTTATGAGACTAATGTGTTCAAAGAGACACACAAATCTGACGGCCGTAGATTAAAAGAAAACTATAAATCACGGCTTATTTCTTCCATGATTAGATTTAAAGGAAACGAAGCCTATATGTTGCCCCAAAACAGGCTCGAGTTAATTGTGAAAACCCCAAGCCAATTCCTGATGTAGTTTTGTATATAAGAGGTTTTTATTAGATGAACAGACAGACACGACGGTTACTGTAAACAATGAAACAAAATTACAACTTTTTCCTTCCGTCGTCCGATTTAGATTAAATCATATCAAACGTCGCTCAAGTATTACATGAAAACCTCTTGTAAATTCGCCTAGTAGCCTAGTTTTGAAGCCTGAAGTGTGGAATGACAGACCTAATGTTACAATTTTATTATTAGTATAGATCTATATAAAGTTTTTCGCTATTGTGAGGGATTTATAGCTCGTGTAAATGTTTAGCGACTGTTACGTGGGGGATGTTACTATTAGGATTCGTTGTTTTGAAAGATGCACATAATGTCACTTCGTTTGTCATCTGTTTAACAATACCGTAGATAATATGCAATAACACACAAGATATTATGAATGATTTCTAACTTATTTCTGAAAGATATTTTTACCTTCTTATTTCAGTCTTTAGCAACCGTATTAAAGTTTAAATGTTGACGGCCCCTACAATCGGTACCATGGAGCAGTAGCACGGTTCCCCACCACCCTACCCTCCCCGCTCCCATCCCAATCCCCTTCCTCCTCCCAATACACTCTTCTTCTCTAGAGCCAACCCTGCATGAGCATCCCAATTATTCAACAAACATGTGGTGGCAAGTCATACGTTTGCTTAGGGAAATAATAGATGTACGACACATTTTGAAAAATTCTTCCAAAGACATTTAGTTTTCTGTGTGTTTCGCCAAGGACGTACCGAGCTCGTAGGTTCTTCGAAATATATTAAAATTCAAAATGATGCACTATGCTATCGTCTGTGAAAGTCAGAAAGAACTGAACGACCTGATGAGTAAATATTAAGGAATGAAGGAAAATGAATGAGATTACTAGTATCAAACATTTCCAATACTCTAAGGAATACGTTTCAAAGATCGTATGTCTGTAGCATAATACTCAATGGTTGTGAATAATGAACGGCATTTAAACAGGAACAGATCCCAGTCTTCGACATTAGGTGATATAAAAGTATGATGAAAGTTAGGTGTTAGGTGAATGCGGCAGTTCTTTGCCAAATTGGAATATATACGGGAAACACTGACGAGACAAAGAATAAATTCCCCAATACTAAAGGGAACTGTGCGGGTAAAAACAGTAGAACAAACTGGAATATATCAAATAAATGATTAAGGACGTTGTGAGCAAGTGCTAAGACGTAGAGGTATCGGAGTGGAATTAATGACGAGCAACATCTGATCAGAAAACTGCCTCTGGAGGTTTGGTGATAACCACGGATTAAACAAAATGACATTTTTAAGGTTTCGAGTCTTTGTAAGTACATCCAAGTTCCCGATGACTATGGCAGATTTTTCACTGATAGAAACATGAGGAATCGGGACAAGAACACCGAAATCGAAAACCATGCAAAGAACCGCAATTTTCGAATAAAGTTGACTTTACATTGATGTACATGGCGTAGTTTTTATGGATGTTGTTTGTCGACAGAAAGAGGCAGCTACAGATAGTTTGTTTTACGGCAGGCTCCAGCTCGACATTCGGTACCGCCTCTAATGTCCACGCTGGCAACGGGACGTTAAACTCCAATCTACCTTCCTTCCTTCTTCTTTCAAATTAAGAAGCTTGGTATTTGTATGAATGTTTATTTAATTTGAAGCATATAATGGTTCACAAGATATACGACCAAAAGATGAACAACAGTTACATTTGTAACTCTAAGAGGATCTTAATATTTTGGTAAAGTGAACTGCTTCTTTGCAATTAGATGCATTATTCATGCTTTATTTTCAACCGATTTTGGTTGCTGAGATGCTTACACTGAAACATCAGTAGGAAGGAAGTTCTCTTTTTTCTAGACCGAAATAAATTTTTAAAAACCGATGAAGGTTGTTTCCCATTGGTGTACATCCTTTCTTTCGTCCAGTGATGATGGACTGAGTAACTGAAAGTGTTATTAACAATGCCGCTACATTTCTTCCAAACCATAATGTACCTATAGTTTAAGAGAAGGTCATCGATGATAACCAGAAAATAATAAATACATTTAATTTAAATTCTTCCCTATCCTTCACGTAGAGTACGTTCAAAATCCCCGGTAAAGACCCTTGACCCTCCAGGCTAAAATTTACTGAACTTTGCAACCGAGTAAATGTCAATGTGCAAGCTCTGAAGTGTATGTTCTTTTAAGACAAAGCTATGAATAATTCGGCATGGAGAACGTACATCTGGTAAATAGATATAAGATTAATCAACGTGCATCGTCTCAGAAATGCAAAAAATCACTAGAAGTCACTGCAGGTCAACAAGAGTATTTCGATTCTTCAATTTTCACAGAGTAGAATGGAAGCTACACTAAACACAAAGCCTCTAATGAACATCTTAAATAGCAGAGAAAATTGAGATAAGGAAGGAGGAAAGCAGGGAGGAGAGCATTGAAGGCATATCTTAAAAACACAGCCGAAGAATGACACTCTATTTACTGAAAAAAAAAAAGGTCCATGTTGTTGCAAATCATAAACTGAATCGCGCGTTTCTTATAAAATAAAGATCAAGTTCTGAAACTCAAATAAATCACAATTCGAATGCCATAATAAAGACAGACACTTGCAGTGCATTTTATTCCATTCCATGATGTCAGATGCAAAAAGAGTGCATAAATAATTCAAGTTGTGAGTAGTCTCTGTTGCAATTTATGTTTCTTATGTCCAATTAAATGTTTAGCGCATCACCGGACTAGAACTACAATTGAAAATATTGTAGTTCAATCACGTGAACCTAGCAGGCAGTGGATCTAGTAATGATTTCGAAATATTGAAACTTCTCGACCGTTTCAGGGCAATGAAATACTCGTAAATTCAGTGGCAAAGTTGAAAATATGTGCTGGACCGGGATTCCCATTTCCCATTTCGGGTCAGAGGTCGCCTTAACTAGTTAGGCTATCCAGCAGGCTTCCCTTCCTGCCCAAGTTCTTAATTGCTGCGCGGGAGTAGCTGAGTGGTCTAAGGCATCATCCTATAGACTGGGCGACCGCTGCCGCCGGAGGTTCGAGTCCTCTTCTCGGGCATGGGTGTATGTGTTGTCCCTAGTGCAAGTTGGTTTAGGTAGTTCGTAAGTCTAGGGACATGACCATACTGTCTGGTCCAGTAGGTTTACAATTAATTTAAATTATCAACTTAACTTATAGGGTTCTACGATCATAGTCCCCCTGCCATTACCTCATCTTGCTCGCAGACTACACTGGATTCCCGCAAGGGATTGGGCGTGTTTGTGCATCTGTACAGAAATTGTCAATTGCCTTTTGGGAGCATATATAAAGATATTTATATGGTGCCACCTTGTCAATAATCGGATCTAGTAATGCTTATGGTGAGTAAATTTGAAAACTTAGGTACTGGTTGAAATGTTGAAGATGTAAGAATGTCGGGCCTTGGATGTCATGTCACGCAGCGGTGCAATGAAGCTTTATTAGTCTAGAAAAGTTATGAAAAGAGATAAAACGTGATTAATGGGAGCTTTTTGTAAAATAATTAAGAAACGGGAGAGGTAAAGTATGAAAGGAATGGAAAGCTGATTTGCTATGACAAACCTCACCATAGAAAATGGAAACGAACCGGAAACACTGAAGTGATAGAAGGTATGCCGGATGTTCGAAAATACCTGCACTGTACACATTAAATACCAAAAAATCTTTAAAAGCTGACAGGTGTTTCTTCTCAAACCTAGGAAATGTGATGGAGTTGTGAAGAAACCAATTAGTGACTTATATACAGTCATGTTAATTCGCGACTAAGAGTAAATTAACGAAATTGAACATCGTCAACAAATGGCCAAAGAAATGGGGAAACGTAGTCCCATGAACAACGTGACTACGCCTCTATCGATAACGAAATTTGACACTTTCTTCACGGTGGAGAAAATACGATAATAATTCTAATATTCATTTAGTGAATACATAAGCGAATTTGTTTCTCTTAATTAGTAACAGGCCTATGCCGACAATCATGCATCCACCAATAGGACATGATAATTAGATCTGTGGAAAACTATGTACCTCGATCATCTCTCGTCAATCACAGCAGATATATATTACGGAAAATACACTGTGACACCACAATGCAACAATTTGTACTATTTCAGCCTTCTACAATTTTTCATAACACTACAGGGGCATTATATTACTATATACAAATAAAGGCATAGGCCCTATTGATAAAAGAGTTGAAAAAATGTTCAAATGTTTGTACAGATTATGGGACTTAACTACGGGGTCATCAGTCCCTAAACTTACAAACTATTTATGAACTACTTACGAACTAGGACGGCACAAATATCCATGCCCGAGGGGGGATTCGAACCCCCGACCGTAGTGGCCGTGTAGACCGTGACTGAAGCGCCTCAGTCCCCTCGGCCAGATAAAAGAGTAATAGCGATTTAGATGGAGCATGAGATGTTGGCGTCTAAATATTTGACATCAAACCGCACGCGCGTCAACAGATGCGTACGTGCACGGACATGCGCATTTTGGGCTTACCCCATCAACCAGTAGACTGTGTCGCTCAGTTGTTTGCCGTGGCCCGTAACGGAAGTTTTGTCCAAGAATTTTATCGCTCCAGAAATGGCAGCAAAATTGTAAAGTAGAAAATACTTACAATTCGAAACGGACGATTTTATTTCTGTTCGTCGCAAGATAATATTGTAGAGCACTGGTTAAAGATAGCAGATGTTAACAACACTTTGGAAAGAAAGATCGTGGTTGCTGGTGAACAATTTCGAATTTCATGGAGGCAGCGAGTTGGAGAAAATCATATCAAGAGTTAGTAAATCTGTGGTGCTTACAAATTACTGAAACTAACTGATACTGTGGATAACACACGCACCCATGTCCGAGGGAGGACTCTAACCTCCGATGGGGAGCATCCGCCCTCTCCGCAACACATACAGTGTCGCAAATACCGCCAGGTATTAGAAGAAGTCTGATGTGAGCCAGAATAATGCAACCCATTTACAAGACACCAAACCACTGGTTGCTAAAAGTGCGTCACACTGCGTGCCAAAATGTAACTCGTCATGTAACAGCAGTAGGCCATCTCGTTTTCTTTATCTGCTGTTAGTCGCGATTTTTATTTATTTAACCCTTCCCTGCCCAATCTATCAAATATTCGAGAACATAACATCGTATTTGGCTATTTTACTACCAAAATTAATGAAATTACATTAGTGTATTCATACATTTTTGTTTTCTTTATTTGACGCAAAAATATAAAATAAAATAAAAAATTGCGACTTAAAAGTCCAAGAAGATATGATGCAATTGATATATATCATTATTAAATGCTTATCTCTCTTAACATAAGGATATACCAGCACCAAACAGCAAAATTTTTATATCGAAATGCCATTTTAGATATTGATCTGAGGAGGGGAAAAAGCAAATTGAAGTTTTTCCTGAGTAATAACCAATTATTACTGACCCTAGTAACAGAGACAACTACAAAAATAACATGCACAAAATGCCTTTGACACACAGATGTAAAACGTTCAAGGCAAAGTTTTGAACGCTATATATATATAAGAAGAGCTCTATTCCTTACATAATATCAATTTTCATTACTAAAAGAATATAAAACCAACGGGAAAAAAATTAGCGTCTTTTTTGTGACAACAAACCGCGCCTGGCGAAATCGTGCACACAGACGTAAAACAGCCCGTTGTTTACTGCTGTCTGTGAGCAGTTGTGCAGAACAATCTCGGCCAGCGAGAGTTTCTTATAATATATCAGAGGGACCTTAACGTCCAGTCAGGAACACAAGGCAGATATCGTTTTTCACTTTGTCTTATGACGCTGTAAATGGGCAGGAAGGGGTCAATTATTGTCACGCCCGACGTGTTTCGCGAAACAAATATCGAGTTATCAAATTTACTTTTTTGCCATAAGATGAGATCTCCAAAGTAAGCTTGTTATTTATGATTGTGTCCTTTGCGCTTAGATTGTAAATATTTACAATGAAATTACACGGTAATTTTGAAGATGTCTTACATAGTGAGTCGGCAGCCTCCAAACGATATACATCGAAACAGTTCTTATTGCAACTATAGGTATCGAACAAGCGATTAAGATTTTTACGAATATCATGATTTCAAAGGATGTGGTTAAGACAGAAACCTAAGAGTAGAGTTTGTTCACTTGCAACAATTTAAGCTGTACTCCGAGGATCATGCCTAACTACAGCCTTTAAAATCTTGACTTATTCATAAAAACAATTTAAAGGTATACGCTTAGGTTCCTGCCTAACCATATCCTTTAAAATCATGACATATTCGTAAAAATCATAACATGGCCTTGTTCGATACCTGTCGTTCCGATATACATCGTATGGAGGCTGCAGCTGTGCTAGGTAACACATCTTCAAAATTACCGATTATTTTTCCCGAATTAGTTGAGTGAAATACATTCAAATTACAAAATAATGCATCATTAAGGCACGTTTAGTTCTAGAGAATAATAAGTTTATAATGGCAAAATGAGAAGTAATAAAACTAGATAATCGCACAGTGAAACACAATGACAACGAGACGTAAGCTGAAAATTGTGGCTAAACTGCAGAGTCTGTTGCCCAAACTCTGCAAATGTTGGTAACGCCACAGCAGTCAACCATAGAGTAGGTATATTTTTTTATTTATTTTGTGATATGTACGAAACAGTGATCATTTTAAGTGAATCTCCGGTCTAGAAACGATCTATTTACAGTTGCCAACACACGAGCCCTGCTAAAAACACGGGCAACAGACTCTGCAGTTTTACCAAAATTGTCAGTCATGAAACAGACAGGCGTGACAGGACAGTGGGAGAGTTGCGTGTGTAGACAAGCTAGTGTTGTCGGCACTGACCTTCCTTGACAGAGGCGGTGCCGAGGATCTGGTCTATGCTGTAGAGGCCGCGCGGCCGGGCGGGCTCCTCGCTGCTCCTGGCCGCCTGCGCCTGCGGCTGCGGCTGCTGCGGCGCCTGCTGCTGCACGTGGTGGTCCATCATCGCCGCACCGTCGCCCAAGCAGCACTGCGGCCGCGCGCTCACTTAGGTAATGAGCCGCCCGCCGGCCCTCCCCCTCCCCCCTCCCCACCGCCCCTCACAGATCCGTAGCCGCGCGGTCTCCCTTTAATCACCCGCTGCCGCTAAGAACTGACTCCCTCCCGCCGCCGGCGGCGGCGGCGGCCGCGCTGGCTCCGGCCAATGGGCGGCCGCGGCGCGCCCGCCGCGGCCAATGGGAGCGGCCGCGTGGCGGCGCAGGGGAGGGGCGGCGGCACGGCCGGCGCCCGCCACCAGCCTCCCATTGGCTGCGCGGGCCGCCGCCGCCGCCGCCGCGACGCGGCGCGCTCTGGTTACTAACCCGCGTCCTCGTGGCAACAGGTGTATACACGCACCCGGCAACCGACTAGGGCCGCTCGCGAAATCGCCACCAGCCGTAGCCTACTTCCTTTTTCTTATTGATCGAATTTCAATGAGAGGAGCTTAGGCCGGTATTACACTATTCCATTTATTGGACAAAGATGACTTGCCCAATATATTGGACGTAGTGTAATAGCACACTTTTCTCCAATCTCGCCTTTCGTCCAATTTCTTCATCTACATCTACATCTAATGTTTGTATAGCTTATGGGACTTAACTATGGGGTCATCAGTCCCTAAACTTACAAACTACTTATGAACTAGCTAACACTAAGGACGGCACAAATATCCATGCCCGAGGGGGGATTCGAACCCCCGACCGTAGTGGCCGTGCAGACCGCGACTGGAGCGCCTCAGTCCCCTCGGCCACCGCGTCCGGACATCTACATCTACATGGGATACTCTGCAAATCACATTTAAGTGCCTGGCAGAGGGTTCATCGAACCACAATTATACTATTTATCTCCCATTCCATTCTCGAATAGCGCGCGGGAAGAAAGAACACCTGAATCTCTCTGTTCGAGCTCTGATTTCTCGTATTTTATTCTGATAATCATTTCTACCTATGTAAATGGGAGTCAACAATATATTTTCGCATTCGGAGGAGAATGTTGGCGATTGTAGTTTTGTAAGCAGCCCACGCCGCAGCGATAAGCGCCGTTGTTGTAATGATTCCCATCCCAGATCCTGTATCATTTCCGTAACGCTGTCTCCCGTGTATCGTGACAATACCAAACGAGCTGCCCTTCTTTGGACTCTTTCGATGTCCTCCGTCAAACCCACCTGATAAGGACCCCACACTGGGCAGCAATATTCCATAAAAGGCCGGACAAGCGTAGTGTTCGCAGTTTCTTTGGTAGTTCTGTTCCATCTTTTAAGAGTTCTGCCAATAAAACGCAGTCTCTGGTTCGCCGTTCCCACGACACTATCTACGTGTTCTTTCCAATTTAAGTCAGACGTAATTGTAATTCCTAGGTATTTTGTGGAGTTTACGGCCTTTACATTTGATTGATTTATCATGTAAACAAAGTTTAACGGATTTCTTTTCGTACTCATGTGGACGACTTCACACTTCTCATTATTTAGAGTCAATTGCCAATTCTTACACCATATGGATATCTTATTCAAATCGTTCTGCAGTTGGATTTGATCTTTAGATGATTTTACTAGACAGTAAATGACGGCGTCATCTGCAAACAAACTAAGAGAGCTACTTAGATTTTCCCCTAAATCGTTTATGTAAATAAGGAACAGCAGAGGACCAATAACCCTACCCTGTGGAACGCCCGATATCACCTCTGTTTTAGTAGATACCTTCCCATCGATCGAACTGTGTCCTCTCTGAGAGTAAATCCCATATCCATTCGAAAATTTGGGGCGATATACCGTAACCACGCAATTTGATTAAAATTCGATGAAATCTAGCGCCTGGACTTAGATTGGATCAAAGAAAGCGCCTGTCTTTTTTCTGCAGTGAGAAATGTGACCTTTTGGAGTGCTAGCATTACTGCAGCCGTTTTACGTCTTTATTCTGTAATGAAAGACATGGCTGATTGCTGCTAAGTTTTCTGAGTGTGTTTGTTGGCTACATAATTGATAGCAATGTACGAAGCAGATGAGGCGCTCAGTACTTTACAACTGGAGTACGTTGCAAGAAATAAATTGTGTGTTGATTGGGTAGCTGTGATATGTTACACGTCTTGTCATAGGCGTCTACATCCGCCTCTGGACTTAACGAGGTTGCATTCTAAAAAGCGGGCATAGTAGAGGAGGCGGCAGACACAGTATACTCGTAGATAAATAAATGTTTTTGTAGTTCTCGATTCTTGCATTTTTGTACTCCAGATGCCGCTGGTTAAGAAGTGTTTATCTGCATTGTAAATTTGCATCAAATGTGTAGGTGGTGAAACAATTAATTTTTAAAATAAATATCTATATAAAGATAGTTCCTGTTGACAACATACCGTACCAAACAGTATAGACATAATTCCTCTTTAAGTGCTTCTCAAATTGCGTGTTATTTTCGTCAATGTGCACTGCAGTATTCTAGTGCCAGCTGTAAACTAAAGTAGCTTTCTGCTGTTGCAGGAATTCGGAGCCTAACGTTAGCTTTGTCTTTTAAGTATATACCTTTTCTGAGGTAAATTTTCTGCTTTGTAATATGAGGAACATTTATTTAAATGTACTATATCGTCCATTCACATATAATTTTAATATGACTATGTACCTTTACGTCCTTGACTCCCAGTTCCCATTACAAATTTTGTTGTATGTTTATTATCTCGCGGTGATTTCATGGCTTCTAGTAAATTTACAATTTTTATTTCATTCTTTATTTTCTTGTAAACACGCACCTGCCGAACATAATAATATGTTACTGTCTGCCATTCTGTAGAACCTTTGATCAAATATTGAATGACAGTGTAATACCCCATTTCGGCGTCATCTCGAAGATCTCTGTCAAAGAAATATGACCAAATAAAAAATGTGATGTAAGACGTGAGCACCCGGCTTAGACAGAAAAACAAGAGAGATCTGTAACAGCTGCAACGTACCGATCTGCAGAGCGTGCACAATTCCTGTATGCTGAGATTGCATAGAGTAATGGCTTGCAAATTTTTCTATATGTAATAATTTATCAAAGATTAATGTGTTTTAATAGAGGTTCATTTTTCTCATACTGTAATAATAAAATTTTGTTTATTTGTGGATTATGTAGCACATTGCAAAATTTTTATGGTATTACATATATCTTAAAATTTTCCTATTCGTTGGCTGTAAATCATTTTCCGCTGACAAAAGTTGTTCAGTGGTGTCAATAAAAGTTACTTTTGAAATGTAGGTAGAAACTTTTCATTACTCCTTCACTAATGAAGTTGCGTTACAAAAATATCACCTCACCAGTTACGGGTTAAAAGCAGTAACGAATGTACAAATAAAAGTGAGAAATTGCGATTTAAATCTCTAGTGCAGTGAACAAGGGATACTACCTATACAGCACATCCTCCACTGTTTATTTCCTCATTTGTCATTACAGTTTATTTTAATGTGATATTTTCCCTTTATTGAGTATTAAACTTCTAATTCTTTCCTTATTTTATCATTTAATCTTGTTTTCAAAGCGACTAAAAGTTGGTAACATTTTTATTTGTTACTGTATTATATGAACACAGAATGATATGCTCATTTGAAACCTATGACTTATAACCACAGTAAACGAAATTTCTACTTATCAAGGTATTATAGTCGTGTAACATATTATGAAAGAAAAAACCAGTTTTGCCTTTGAGTGCTAGCTTTTCAGTAATATGAAGCAGCAATTCTGTTATTAGAACCAGTATTTTTTAGCAAAGTAAAAATCTGGGGTTTAACAGATTTAAATATTTGTAAAATGACATGTTGAACACAGCTGCTTAATTTATTAGCTCAAAGCTACCTTTCTCAAGCGCCAACAGAGCTTAGCCAGTTGCTCAAGTGCATCGTATCTTGTGGTGATGTCAGCCAGGTAATGTATGCACAGTTTTAATCAACACACTTTTGCTACAGGACGTCCCGTTTTATGTGTACCGTACTTATAAAATCAGTTCTGAGCAAAACGATAGCCTGCTTATTTAAAAATTTCCCGCGTGATGTATGCACATACGCCGCGTGAATCATTTGTAACTCGAGTGTTCGAAGAGATCGATACTTTATCGAGTTCTGCGGAGAATCAGGAAATCTTGAGCATGTTCGAATGCGAGTTTTGTTTGCCCAGCCCTAAAGCTTACAATAGTTACCCTGTTAGGAAATTTGGTAGAGAATCCTGAGAATTCTGGTCGTATGTGGCGTTTGATTGTGTTGATCACAAAATATTGTTGCAGAAGTTGGAATATTATGGAAAACGACGAGTAGCTCACAACTGGTTCGCCTCTTACTTTAAAAATAGACAGCAGAAGGTAATTCTCCGTAGTGTTGAAAATGGCTATAACGTATAATCACAATGGGGCACAGTTAAGTGTGGGTTTTGGGACAACTGCTGTTTCTTCTTTATGTAAATGATATACCTTTCAGTATAACATGCGGTTGTATAATATTTTTGTTTGCTGATGATACCAGCTTGGTAGTGAAGGATGGTTGAAATATTGACACAGTATCAAATAATGCAGTTCAAGAGATAATTTCATGCCTTGTAGATAACAAATCGATGTTAATTCACAGTAAAACTTTATACAATTTCTAGCACTTAATTTAACGAAAGCTGACATTGTGATTACACATAATGTGAATATGATGACACCGAACAGTTCAAATTTCTAGGTGTTCAGATACACAGTAAGCTGTCGTGGAAGGCCCATGTACAGGATCTGCTTTATTTACCATTAGAACAGTAATTGAAATAAATGATTTTTTAACACGAAAAGTAGTCTACTACGCTTACTTTTCATTCACTTATGACGTACGGCGCTATTTTTGGGGGTAACCCGACTGATACAAAAAGGATATTTTTGGGCCAGAAACGGGCGGTTCTAGCAATTTGTAATGTAAGATCACGAACGTCATATCGCCCCTAATATCAGCTTATTCCAACGAGTTGGTAGCTTTCACTCGGTGAATACTAGACAGAAGTCGAAACTACATTTGCATCACACCACCATAACACTTGTGCAGAAAGGTGTGCAGTATTGTGGAGCATCCATTTTCAACAAGATGCCACAAGAACTCAAGAATGTTAGTGCTAACCTACGCGCTTTCAAAACTAAATTGAAGAGTTACCTCATGGCTCAATCCTTTTATTCTGTCGAGGAACTCTTAGAAAAGTTAAAGAATTAATCTAATTCCTTTTTTTTCGTTATTGATTCTTTTCACTTACTCTTAAGACTGTCGTGTACTTAGGACTACTGAAAGTTTTTCTATTACCATTATTGTGTTAAACTTCATTTGTTCACTTGTTCCATCACCATGGAGTCTTATACCTGAATTAGGTCCTGCGGAACAGAAAACCATATTATTATTATTACATTATAGAAATGGTGATACTACTGATGACAGAACTGCTTAACACAACTTTTCGAAATTCCTTTACCAAAGAAGACGAAGCAAATACTCCAGAATTCCTATCAAGAACAGCTACCACCATGCGTAATTTAGAAGTAAATATCTCTGGAGTATTAAAAGAACTTAAATCACTTAACAAAAGTAAGTCTGCCGGTCATGATTGTATACAAATTAAGTTCCTTTCAGAGTACGCTGCTGCAATAGCCTATCATATACAACCGTTCGCTTAACGAATGTTCCGTATCCAAAGATTGAAAACTCGGTCACTCCAACATTCAAGAAAGGCAATAGGAGAGATCCGCAAATTTACAGGCCTATATCAATGACGTCGATTTGCAGCAGGATTTTACAACATATACTTTCCTTATATATTATGAACTACCTTGAACAGAACGGCCTATTGTCCCAAAGTCAATACTGATTCAGAAAGCATCGTTCTTGTGAAACACAGATTCCGTATTTTTAGATTTCCGAAAGGCTTCCGGAAAAATAGAATCCTTTTTGGATCGCTTAGTTGTCCTAGCCATGATGTCAAATGTAAGTAAAAGTCATTGTCCGAAACGATGTATCTTCATAAAATTTTTGATACAAAAGGTGTATTTGTAACACTTTTAGTTACACTGACTCCTGTTGGTCTCAGTTAGATTTATTTTATATGATGCATTTTACCATTCCTTTTTAACACCTTTTTATCCATGAAGATGGTCTATTGACCGAAACTGGTAGATATATAAGGTTTTGAATAAACAGCAGATGGTTTTTAAAAATACATTTTATGAAATGTAGTACGGCTGTTGACACTCGCCTCACCAAAGCTTAGTAGATGTTAGCGTTGGTGTATGGACCGACCTAATTATCGCCTACCAAACCAGCTCAAATGTTGAGAGCCAAGCGATTTTGATGACCACGAAAAAAGGCGGCGTGCGGGTTTACCCTTGCTCGCATGTGACCATTGTAGCTGTTGAACATATCCTATTGTAAAGGATGCTTCATAAGTAGAAAGTACGCAGTTCGGAAATTCCGGTTGAATGGCACACCTTTGCAAAAACCACTGGAAGATTCCAGTTTGACGTGGAAAATTGTCTGGCTTAAGGACTTGAACCTTCTGAAGGCGGTAGGTTTGCAAATTACGTTCGTTCCATAAACATCAAATTATGGAGCGGCTTACACCCACATTTCGTGCAACACACCGTGAGATTCTTAAGGGTGTGCTTTCAGCAGTGATAACGCTTCCAAATCCTGGTGTGCGCACGGTATGTTTACCACCGCATCCATCAGGCCTTCCAACTTGTAACTGAAAATGGATACATCGGGTTCCGAAGAGGGCCTTAATATTACACGTGCGATTACGAAGATTAGATTAGTTGGTTCGTTCCATAGATCCTTTATTTTATTTTTTTAAGAACCTGATGATATATTAATGGTATGAATACAGATAAATGTATCATTTGGTTCTATTTAAGAATTCGTCAGTGGAGTAGAAGGAGTTGGCCACTAGAAAGTCTTTTAGGCTCCTCTTAAACTGATCTTTATTTGTAGCTAAATTTTTTATGGTTGTTGGTAAATTATTGAAAATATGTTTTCATGAGTAGTGGACCCCTTTTTGAACTAAAATATGTGGTTTTAGGTCCCTGTGTAGATCATTTTTGTTCCTAGTATTGTAGGTATAAATGAGCTAGTTGTTGGCAAAAGAGGTATAATATTTATGACAAATTTCATTAAGGAGTAAATATATTGAGAAGCAGTAATTAATAAACCCAGTTCCTTGAAGAGGCTTCTGCAGGATGTCCGTGAATTTACACCACAAATAATACGTAGTACACGATTTTGGACTCTGAAAACTTTTTCTTGACTTGAAGAGTTAGCCCCAAATATTATACCATATGACATTATGGAATGAAAGTAAGCAAAGTATGCAAGCTTTTTTATTTTTATATCTCCTATGTCTGATATCACTCGTATTGCAAATACAGATTTGTTAAGTCGTTTCTGCAGTTCTGTGGTGTGCTCCTCCCAAATAAATTTATTATCAAGCTGTAATTCCAGGAATTTTATACTGTCAACTTGTTCTATTTGCTCTTCTTCATATTTTATGCATACTGGATGGGAATCTCTCACATGTTCTGAAATGTATGTAGTGAGTCTTTTCAAAGTTAATGTCAATGACTTGGCGTTAAACTGAATCATCTGCAAAAGAAAGGAACTCTGCTTCTGGCAGTGTAACTGATGAGGTCATTAAGGTACACGAGAAAAAACAATGGCCCTAAGATGGATCCTTATGGGACATCACATGTATTTTCTTCCCAATCTGATGACGACTGTTGTCTTAATTCACTACTCCCTTGCACTGGCACCCTTTGTTTCTTGTTAGCAAGGTACAACTTTAACCATTTTGCAGCAATTCCCGTCACATCATAGAATTTTCATTTACTTTAAAGGATGTTATGATTCACTAGAACGTGTCAGTTGAAAACTTACCTCAAGTGAACCTGTCTCTGTTAGGGACCGGTGGATAGCAATAAGTAGGCTTGGGATCTCGCACTCAGCTATTCGGTAACCGCTGAACGTAGAAACGTTGAACAGCGCGAGCGCTTCCACCCGCCGCCCCGTGAGGTCAGTGCATGCCTGTCCTTTCCGTCCAAGAATAGCGCCCCGTTCCCAGTTCGCTCCACATAGTAGCACATACTAGATTGTCTCCGTCTGATGACAAAACTTAGCAAATAGAAATGTGAATGTACAAAAGCAGGGGTAAATGGTGGAAACGGGATGTTGTCCCACCTGGAATATCTGCAAGTATGCCGATATAGCGTTTGCAAATGATGGTAACAAACCTTGAAAGCGAAATATTTCTTACCTTGGTGTCACATATACATTGATAAAGTTGCCCTGCAGTCCCGCTACCGTGTCGACTCGGATGACGTGTTGTATGTCTACATAATTGGCGGCTTGCGACGCTGTTCAAGAACGCCTGGCGCCGTACGCTAAGGGCTGCGGACATGGGCTGTTATGTGAAATATGCTTGTTATGACCAACTCTACCAGCCTTCTGATTCTCTACATGTATTTCAGATACAACCTGTATAATTATAATTTTTTTTAAAGTAATGTTTAGTTTGCGCTATCAGTTTTCTTTCGGGAGTTCGCTGAACCAGTGAATCAGTGAACACACGAACCGCCACTGATCGAAAACATACGGGTTTTGATTCCATTATATGGAATGATGTGCTCCTCGCTGTGGAGCGTGCGGTTGTTCGCCGTCGGAGGTTTGGGTTAGTTTACCTTACCTTAAGTAGTTTGTAAGCTACGGACTGATGACCACACAGTTTAGTCCGACAGATTTACAAACATTTGAACATTTGAATGATGTGCTCAACAGCCACAAAATAATTATTAAAACATTAAATGAAGCAGCATTGTGCGTAAAAATCTTTTGCATTTATTGTCGCAAATCGATTTCAGTTGTCTTAGTAACCATCCTCAGTGCACATGCAGAGATTTTCTAATGATGTTACTTGAATTTTGGCATTACACTTATTTCTTACGTGTTCCATAACACATTTTCGAGGTATGTCCATTTATGTTTTGGCCGAGGGGACTGAGGCGCGCCACGGTTTGCACGGCCACTACGGTCAGGGGTTCGAATCCCCCTTCGGGCATGGATATTTGTGCCGTCCTTAGTATTAGCTAGTTCATAAGTAGTTTGTAAGTTTATGGACTGATGACCCCGTAGTTAAATCCCTTAAACTCTACAAACATTTGAACATTTCTGTTTACGTGACACAGAAAATGTATACCTGACACAGAAAATGATAGCTTGCAATGTCTGGTAAGTGTATTATGGAATACGTCAGATATAAGTATAATGCCAAAATTCATGTAACATCTTCTGTGAATTTCTGTATCTACACATAGGATGGTTACTAAGATAACTGAAGCGGTTAGCGACAGTAAATATAAAATATTTTTACGGCCAAATTGTTCAAATGTTTGTAAATCTATCGGGCCATACTGCGTGGTCATCAGTCCGTAGCTTACAAACTACTTAAACCTAAGTAAACTAACCTAAGGACAACACACGCACACACACACACACACACACACACACACACACACACACACACACATGTCCCAGGGAGGACTCGAACTTCCACGGCGAGCAACCGCGTGCTCCGCAGAGAGACGCTTTAGACCGCTCGGCTACTCCACCGCGGCAAATGATGCTTCATTTCATGTTTCTGACTGGGTATTCGTTCATCGCACGCGCAAGCTAGAGAAGAACTCTTAAAATGATTTCATGTACGCTTTGCCAGACTCTCGAGTGTTGTGCAGTTGTTCTGGAGAACGTTGCTAAGGCCTTGTTTAGGTATCAGTGTTTCATTTCGTAACACTGTGAGTGACGAACATCTTGGTGCAGCTCCTGAGTGATTCGCTAGCCGGCGGCCGCATCAAGTGCAGCTTGGTGGTGACTGCAGATGAGCCGCTGCCACTCGCCTCCCTTGTGCCCGCGCTGGCTGGCTGGTCACACAGCGTCGCTTCGCAGGTTACGGCGACTTAATTGCCGCGGCCGGGCCCCCGCTCGCTGCTCCCCACTCAAAGGCCGCTGCGCTGACAAAAGAGCCGCCAGCACAGGGGGAGCGCTCCGTGCACGCTGCGCTATCTGTTGCTGCAGCCGCGAACCGCACGTCTGCTCCACTAAAGGACTCACAAACACGGCCCTCTGCTTGCAAAAAAATAGAAGTAGGCGATTTTATTTTATGTATATACTAGGGTGACCAGATATCCAAAATGAAAATACGGAACACATATGGGTACCAATGCGTGTGACACTAAATGTTGTCTTTACTTTCAGCTTTAAAGCATACATAAAAAAAAAAGCAGTCAACAATCCGAAGATTGGTTTGAACACCACAGTGCTTTAGTAGGCATGGTCCTGTTTGGAGGTGGTATGCCGTTGCCTTCCTCCGACCTTCGAACTGACTTACCCAGCCAATTATAACTGACCTACAGTTTAACGTGGGTTCCGAACCACGGTGCTACTCGGCATTTTTCACATGAGCAATATTGTCAGAGGTGAAAGAAGTGGAAAGTGAAAGATAAAAATCGTAGGACCTGACGGGGATCGAACCCACGACCTTCGGATCTGTAGTCTGGCACTCTACCACTGTGCAACTGAGGCACACAAAACGTACATAAACACACGAATTGATGCACACACAGTATAGTGGACAAAGCCAGTGTTTTTCCCTCCCTCCCTGCTCCTTCAGCTAACATGTGTATTCGGTGGTTCTCGTATTTACTTTTTCTCGAAATCATGTTTTAGAAAACTATTACTACAACGGGTAAAAGTGTTTAATTGCTTAAGGAACATGAAAGCAATGGGCCAAACTACATATACAACTCAGGTAAATTTTTAATTCCTTAGTGAACAGACTTCCAAAGATACCACTGATACTAGTTAAACGTGTTCAGCACATGGAATGGATAAGCACATTTCGCGGTATAATCAGTTAAGTGTCGTGAAATGAAAATGTCCAAGAAATCAGACTCTTTTCAGCAGTCTGTCTTCTTGCAGTGAATTCATTAATCACTGAATTCGTACAGCTGGAAGACTGGTACGTGTTGTGTAAAAGCATTACTTAAAAAAAAAAAAAAAATCATCGATTGCCCCGAGAATTCTTTAATATAGCCACTTCGGGCCCCCTTTACTTTTTTGCATTAAAAAAAAAGGGAAAAAAATCGCACCCACGGGTTGAAATATTGGAAAAATATTTAAGAATTACGTCACAAATCGTCTCACATTGTCTTCGAGTTGAATCCTATTTCCTTTATTGCTTGATCATGACTACAGTTCTTCTCCGTTTGGTTACGCTAACATTACTTTAAGAAATAATTCAAAATATGTGGGACGGTTTCTAAATTACGGGACAATATACGCCCCGTACTTATTTTGTCGGGACAACGGGACACTTAGCCTAAATAAGGGACGATCCAGTAGAATCGTAGAATACGGGATGTCTGGTCACCCTAGTATATACACTCCTGGAAAATGAAAAAAAGAACATCATGACTTCGTCGACCCAGCAAGGGGAGATTTAATCGACACATTCTTGAGGATTTTTTGGTTAAAAAAATAAATAAAATAAAAACAGTCTTGATTGCACAAAAGTAATGTTTCATTTATTTATACATGACGCGTTTCGCCTCTTCTGGGCATCGTCAGACGTTGAAAGGGTGGAAATGTACAAACTTGTTTAAAACACATAACTAAAAACATATTAAATCTTTCTTAAGCAAGATATTTTAGAAATAGGAAAGGTGCAGACTGATAAAACTGCAGGCCGCATGACCACATTCACGTTTTGGCATGGCGGGAAGGGGGGGAATGAAGATAGAACTAATAAATACCGCTAAAGAGCATAGTCTAACAAATTAAATTACTTGAAGAATCCATTAGCTCGACTAGCAAGGTGGGCACTAAAACTCCAGGAGTACGATGTCACAGTGGTATTCAAAAACGGGCGCAAACACAAGGACGCCGACTGCCTTTCGAGGAATCCATTAGCTGAACACAACAGCATGGATGAAATTTCAGCCCTCACTGAGATAGGTGGCATTACAGAGGGAAGATCCAGCATTATTACAAACTATAGAGTCCTTGGAGAAAGGAGAACCGAGCAAAAGAGAGTTTCAACTTATAAATGGGACATTGCATAAGAGCAACTACGATCCATTTGGTCCCAAATGGCTAGTGGATGTTCCAGCTCATAGCTAGCCCGCTAAAAGAAAAGAAAAAAAAAGTTAAAGCAGTCAACAATCGGAAGCTAGGCATGGTCCTGTTTGGAGGTGGTTTGCCGTTGCCTTCCTCCGACCTTTGAACTGACCCAGCCAGTTATAGAGGGACCTATAGTTTAACGTGGGTTCCGAACCGCGGTGCTACTCCATATTTTTCACATCAGCAACAGTGCCAGAGGTGAAAGCAGTGGAAAAATCCTTGGACCAGGTGGGGTTCGAACCAATGGTCTTTGGACTTGTAGTCTGGTACTCTACCACTGTGCAGCTGCACTCTGGCCAGCTATTCTCAAGTATTTCCACGATTCTGCAATATCCGGTCATCTGGGATTGGTGAAGACCCTAGACAGAATCACACGCAGGTATTACTGGAAAGGTCCCTACAGATCTGTCAAGCACTATGTGAGTCACTGGAAGGAATGCCAGCGACGGAAGTATGTGCCGCAGTTACCTCCAGGTCATCTGGTACCAATTCCACCTGCTTCAGCTCCATTCTGCCGGATTGGAATCGACTATTAGGTAGGCTCCCGAAGTCGACATCCGTTAACCGATCGATAACAGTCTGCACTGACTACCTCACCCGCTACGCTGTCACGAAACCTGGGCCCACTGCAGAAGCTCCAGAGATTGCAAAATTCCTAGTAGAAGACATTATTTTGATGCACGGTGTACCACGTTTGATGAAATTTGATCGAGGAAAAATATTCATGTCAAAACTAGTATCAGAGGTAATGTCACTTTGCGACATCGTCCACAGAATAACTGCCTCCCATCCTCAGACAAATGGTCTTACAGAACGTTTTAACAAGACGTTAGCAGGTATGCTGTCGATGTAAGTCGATGTCGAGCAGAAGGATTGGGATACAATACTGCCAGTCGTGACATTTGCTTATTATACAGCAAGGCAAGACCACAGGCTTCACGCCGTTCTTCCTGCTCCATGGTCGTGATGTTGAGACATCAATGGATACGCTGTTTCCGTTACAACTTGACGATACTCAGGATGACTATGTGAAACAGCTCATCACATAGCGGACAGTGTGAGTAAGGCGGACAGCCGACTTCGGTTTATTGGGAGAATTTTGGAAAGCTGTACTTCACCTGTAAAGGAGACCGCGTATAAAACGCTTGTACGACCACGTCTTGAGTGTTGCTCAAGTGTTTCGGACCCGCAGCAGATCAGTTTAAAGGAAGACATAGAGGCGGTTCAGAGGCGTGCAGCTAGATTTGTTAACGGTAGGTTCGACCAGTGCGCGAGTGTTACGGAAATGCTCCGGCAACTCAATTCGGGATCGCTGGAAGAAAGATGACGTTCTTTTCGTGAATTTCTGTTAAGTAAATTTAGAGGGCCGGAATTTGAAGCTGAGTGTAGTACGATCTTGCTGCCGCCTACTTACAAAAAAATGTTCAAATGTTTGTTAAGTTATGGGACTTAACTACGGGGGTCATCAGTCCCTAAACTTACAAACTACTTATCAACTACCTTATACTAAGGTCGGCACAAATATCCATGCCCGAGGGGGGATTCGAACCCCCGGCCGTAGTGGTCGTGCAGACCGTCCGCCTACTTACATTTCGCGTAAAGATCACAAAGACAAGATAAGAGAAAGTAGGGCTCGTACGGAGGCATATAGCCATTCTGTTTTTCCTCGTTCAATTTGGGAGTGGAATAGGAAAAGAAATGCCTAGTAGTGGCACAGTGTACCCTCCACCACGCACCTTACGGTGAATTGCGTAGTATGTATGTAAATGTGGATGTAGATCACCAGTGTCGAAGGAGCAAGACAGCTGGCTCGCTTACGGAGACTGGACGCCTAGGAGATTGACCGCCAGCGGTATAACGACAAGCACTGACCTGTTGTGCACAGCCCAGGAGATATGGTATGGATTTTTACCCCTGTAAGTTGGGGTATTGGAAAAGTTACTGAAGCGATACTTTGGTCCGTATCGTGTCATACGCCGCCTGTCAGACGTCACATACGAAGTCAAGGATTATGAGCCGTCCTCAAAACGACAAAAACGAAGAGACATTGTGCACGTCCTCCGTATGAAGCCTTATAACAATCCCAGAGAACAAAAAGATAGAAACGGACTCTGTGCAAGGACTCCGAAGACCGTTACGGTAATGATGAACCCACGAGAGGAGGGTCTGGCGCCGGTCATCGTCACCGCAAGAAAGGCGTTCAGGCACAAGGGAAGGATTCTCCGGAGGGCCCATAAGAATATCCAGGTCACTGTAGCTTGAAACATGTCCATAAAAAATATTTTTGTAAGAAAATGTCTAATATTGTACCTCCTGTTTTGTGTCGAGTAACTTGCTTGCAAGAAAATGTGTAATATTGCTCCTACTGTGTGTATCGATTTGTGTACTTTGGCAAAGATCATGTATTGCATAGCATTGTAGCTCGCACAGAGAGAGTGTGGGACTGGTGGTTTAGCTCGCTTAGAGAGCGGTTGAGTTGTGTGTATGGCTCCGATGTAGAGCAGAGGCTGCTGTGCCAGCAAGTTGATTTGATTGTATTTGGAATATATATTGTATTTTTTATTACTATCACCGCTGGAATGAAGGTAATTGCATTTGATGTCATTAGGAAAAAGTTGTATTATGTAGGTAATGTAATGGTGATTATTAATAATAAGTAACAAATTTAACCTTTCTTTCCTGTTTCATTTACGGAGTTAGAAGACTAACCTACTTCCTTCATTTGATAATTAGTTATTAGTGGATTTAAAGTGCAGCATTGATTTTGGTAATCTTGTTAAACAGATTTCGTTATTTGTGCTATAGTAAATGATTGTTATGCAACACTGCAGTCAATTGATTAGGATACTGAATTTTGATAATCAGGTACTGATCTGCATAAAATTCCCGCAGTCAAACATTAAGAAAGTGGTCTGTGGTTTTTTATTATCTTCCTCGCAGTCAAATATTTTGAGTATAGTCAGTGTCTGTTTCATATGGTGACTTGCCACAGTTGTTTTGTTAAAAGATCCGTTGCGCACATAATCAGTTTAATGCACTGTTTCTTATTTAATAGTATATACATCAATATCAGGGCCATAATTAAACCAAATTGCTGTGTTAATGGACAATTTGTTGTCTGATTTAACAATAGGTTCAACATTAATCAACACACACACAGCTTTTAAGCTGGCTCCAAAGGGAACCTAACAGCGGGTCGCTGTTCATTCAGGAAGGGGAGCAATGCCGCGAGTCTTCTGACAGTACGCGTGGTGTGTGTGTGTGTGTGTGTGTTGTTATCGTAAATTAGTTTAAACAGTTTTTAAGGCTACGGAGCGATGATCTCCTCAGTTGTGACCATTAGCTTTATAAACATTTGAACACTTGAGACAGAAGCATCTTGTTTGGCGGTACCATATTTATAGAACACCTTTTGCAGCACCAGCCAAATGACGTTCCGATCATCATTCATGTGCACAATGGAGCTGTAGAACACTTGCACAGCTATTTTCAGCCGTACTACCCACGCTATGAGATAAATTCTGCATAATGATGGCGAAGAAATTTTGATAGGATTGTCTGATGTGAAACTGGTGTGTGGTCATGTTGACCTAAGAACGCGAAGAAAATTTTCGCTGCTTATAGCGAACAATTTGATAGAACACCGTGAAATGACACGACAGCATCATCTCCTTTTTTTTTTCAGACCTTGAAATGCTTCTCTAAGGTTTGAAATTGTGGCAACCGCAATTGTGGTCCTCATCCTGAAGGACACAGCGAGACACAAGTCTGCAGAGATGCTAGCCAGTTGACGACAATGTGACGAGGCACGTTTGCGGCCGGAAGTCACATCCCCGTTGGCTTATTGAGAGGCTACTGCCTTAAGGGGGGAAGGGGGGCAGTTGTCAAACTCTAGTGAGGGATTAACTGACCCTTTTCCAGTACCTTCCTAGAGGTGTTAAAAGTTGCCAAGTTCGAGTGTTGCCAAGCGCTGTTGGCAAGCAGGGTGCACTCAACCCTTGTCAGACCAACTGAGAAGATACTTGAGAAGTAGCAGCTGCGGTCAAGAAAACTGACACAACTGCCGAAAGGGCGGAGGCGCTGACCACGTCCCCGTCCATACCGCATCCGTCGACGTCTCTGTGCGGAGTATGACACGGTGGCAGGTTGGTGCCTGTTGGGCCCTTAGAAGCCTGTAGGATGAAGTTTACAGTTCGAGATGCTCTACAGGTGTTGAGTTCGACAGGCAAAAACAAATGAACGACAATAATCTGACGCTGCAGCGTGTTTGTGGTTACTCCCCAATATTCTCTCAATTGTTTGTAAATTACGCTTCCCATCGGTCCCTAGGCTTACAAGCAAACTAACTTATACTAAGGTCAGCAAATAAACCCATGCCCGAGGGAGGACTCGAACCTCCGCCGACGAGCATCGGCGTGCTCCGTAGTTAGGCACCTTGGAATGCTCCGCCACTCCACCGTGGCCCAGTATATCTGAGGGAGTGGATGGGAGAAACCTCTCTAGAGGCGCTTAGTATATTCCCCGTCCCGATGGCGTTCGTGTCAAGTGACTGGATTGAACATTTCTTGTTAGGAAGACAGAGCCTGTTGTTTTGAGCTGAAAATAACATCAGGCGTGATTCTTATAATGTATTAAAGGCCTAGTTGACACTACTAATAGCAACGTAAGGTATTTTTTTTTTGGTGTGAATTCTGCACTTTGTTGTAAGAACTTTAATAAAAATAACAGAATGCAAGACTCAGTCGTCGATGAAGCAAGTAGCAGACTCTAGTTAACTAACAGGATAATGGGAAAATGCAGTGAGTCTACAAAGGAGATTGTTTGCTAACTTTTATCTGTCTCGTCTCACAATATTGCTCAGTTTTATGGGATCAGTAAGGAATAGAACTAACAAGGTATATTAAACATATGCAAAGAAGGGCAACGCGGTTGGTCACAGCACTGATTCACTCATGGAAGAATATCGCGGACGTGTTGAACAACCTCAACAGACAGAAGCAACCTACACCGCAAGAGTCAACGTACACATTTTCAAGAGTCAGTATTAAGCGAGAAATCGGAACATCAGTTCTTTACGTACCGCTCGACAGGCGATGCGTGTCGAGGGACGAGAATTGTCATAAAGCAAAAATTTTTGCTTCTAAGAATTTACTAGAGTTAAAAGACGAATAATCCAATTACATTTCAGCAACGTTCTGTGATACGTCAAGCGCCAATTTAACTTCATTTTACAAAGTAAAGAATACGTAAAACAGGGTACTGAAATAAGAATTTAATGTTGTATTCTAAGATAAAAGCTAAAAGACGACAGGAAAGTATTAAATCCCTTCATCAACACGACGGAGGGAAAGACTTTGCAATGAATTTCAAGTCCGTCATCCCTGTGTAATATAACCTTTGTTAGTAATACCCACAAAGATATTACGTCTCAGAGAATTCAATTTATTTCGTCCCTGCGGATCTAACATCCGTAAAATTGATAACTTTTATTATTATGTTGTATGTTGTTTGTTTGATTTCCAAGGATTTACTAAAAAAATTTGCGTGGCTACGGATTACTAACCGGCTATGGTGTAATGTAACTTGTATTCAGTTGATATCCGTTTAAAGAAAACAGTATAGTCATGTGCATCCTAAATGGAAAATTCAAGTACATGATTTCTTGTGTGCTATAAACAAATTTTCTTAAATTATTTACTCTTTAATTTTGTTGATATTGTGTAAATCCATGATTACAAGGTTGAGATATTATTATCATGTTTACAGCGTATTACATTTAAATTGCTTCCTGTTACTACATTAACAATAACAAATTGCTTCCCTGTTACGTTAACAGCTGTTTGTACGGTTGAATCCATGACAATAATGAAGAGTAATTGAGTTGTTTTCGAAATTGTATTAAATCATTGTTCTTAAATGATTAATTTTGTCTTAATGTGTTTTATATAACTTTCGAGGTACATTCAGTGGTGTGTGTGCTCGTTGTCTGTACAGTCTCACGAATAAAATTAGTGTTGTAGAATCAGCGAGTTTGAAAGTCATACATTATAGGACCACTCCCATGAACCACAGACATTGCCGAGGTGGGGTGGCTTGCGTGCCTCAACGATACAGATAGCCGTACCGTAGGTGCAACCACAGCGGAGGGGTATCTGTGGAGAGGCCAGACAAACGTGTGGTTCCTGAAGAGGGGCAGCAGCCTTTTCAGTAGTTACAGGGGCAACAGTCTGGATGATTGACTGAGCTGGCCTTGTAACATCAGCTAATGTGGCTTTGCCACACAGCTACTGCGAACGGCTGAAAGCAAGGGGAAACTACAGCCGTTACCTTTCCCGAGGACATGCAGCTCTACTGTATGAACATATGATGATGGCATCCTCTCGGGTAAAATATTCCGGAGGTAAAATAGTCCCCCATTCGGATCTCCGGGCGGGGACTACCCAGGAGGATGTGATCATCAGGAAAGACAATACTGGCATTCTACGGGTCGGAGCGTGGAATGTTAGATCCCTTAATAGAGTAGGAAAATTAGAAAATTTAAAAAGGGAAATGGATAGGTTGAAGTTAGATATAGTGGGGATTAGTGAAGTTCGGTGGCAGGATGAACAGGATTTCTGGTCAGGTGAGTACAGGATTATAAATACAAAATCAATTGGGGGTATCACAGGAGTAGGATTGATAATGAATAAGAAAATAGGAATGCGGGTAAACTACTATGACCAGCACAGTGATCGCATTATCATTGTCAAGATAGATACGAAGCCAACACCGACAACAGTAGTACAGGTTTATATGCCAACTAGCTCTGCCGATGATGAGGAAATCGAAGAAATATATGAGGAGCTAAAGGAAATTATTCAGACAATTAAGGGAGAGGAAAACTTAATTGTTATGGGAGACTGGAATTCGGTAGTGGGACAAGGAAGGGAAGGGAAGATAGTAGGTGAATATGGTCTGGGCAAAAGGAATGAAAGAGGAAGCCGCCTGGTAGAATTTTGCACGGAACATAATTTAGTTATAACAAACACCTGGTTCAAGAATCACAAAAGAAGGTTGTATACGTGGAAGAGACCAGGAGACACCGGGAGATACCAGATAGATTTTATAATGGTAAGACATAGATTTCGGAACCAGGTTTTACAGTGTAAGACGTACCCAGGGGCAGATATAGACTCCGACCATAATATAGAGGGGCTCTACAAAGGAAATGAACTTCGAGACAATATTGTAGGAAGGGAAGAGGATGTAGATGAAGATGAAATAGGAGATACTGTACTGAGAGAAGAATTTGACAGAGCCCTGAAAGACCTAAGTCGAAACAAGGCCCCTGGAGTAGATGATATTCCCTCAGAGCTACTGAAGTCTCTGGGAGAACCAGCCATGACAAACCTGTTTCACCTGGTGTGTAAGATGTATGAGACAGGCGAAGTACCCTCAGACTTTAAGAAAAATGTTATAATCCCCATTCCAAAGAAAGCAGGTGCAGACAGGTGTGAAAACTACAGAACCATCAGTTTAATAAGTCATGGTTGCAAAATATTAACACGAATTATATACAGAAGGATGGAAAAACTGGTAGAAGCCGACCTCGGGGAAGATCAGTTTGGGTTCAGGAGAAATGTAGGAACTCGGGAGGCAATACTCACTTTACGGCTTATCCTAGAAGATAGATTAAGAAAAGGCAAACCTACATTTCTAGCTTTTGTAGATCTGGAGAAGGCTTTTGACAATGTTGATTGGAATAAACTCTTTCAAGTTCTGAAGCAAGCAGGAGTAAAATATAGGGAGCGCAAGGTTATTTACAACTTGTACAAAAACCAGACAGCGGTTGTCAGAGTTGAAGGGCATGAAAGGGATGCAGTGATTGGGAAGGGAGTGAGACAGGGTTGTAGCCTTTCTCCAATGTTATTCAATTTGTACATTGAACAAGCTATAAAGGAAAGCAAGGAGAAATTTGGTGAAGGAATAAAAGTTCAGGGGGAACAATTAAAAACATTGCGTTTTGCTGACGACATAGTAGTCCTGTCAGATGCAGCAAAGGACCTGGAAGAGCAATTGAACGGAATGGACAGTGTGCTGAAAGGTGCATATAAGATGAAGATTAACAAGAGCAAAACTAGGGTAATGGAGTGCAGTGTAAGAAAATCAGGTGATGCTGAAGGAATTAGATTAGGTAACGAAGCAATAAAGGAGGTAGATGAGTTTTGTTACTTGGGCAGTAAAATAACAAATGATGGTCGCAGTACAGAGGATATAAAATGCAGAATGGCAATGGGTAGAAAAGCGTTCTTGAAAAAGAGAAATTTGTTAACATCGAATATTGATTTAAGCCTAAGGAAGTCCTTTCTGAGGGCATTTGTATGGAGTGTTGCCTTGTATGGGAGTGAGACATGGACGATAAACAGTGCGGACAGGAAGAGGATTGAGGCTTTTGAAATATGGTGCTACAGAAGAATGCTGAAGATTAGGTGGGTGGATCGCGTAACTAATGAGGAGGTACTGAACAGAATTGGGGAGAAAAGAAATTTCTGGCATACCTTGACTAAAAGAAGGGATAGATTGGTGGGACACATTCTTAGACATCAAGGAATTGTGAATTTAGCATTAGAGGGAAGTGTGTGGGGTAAAAATCGCAGAGGAAGACCAAGAGATGGATACAGTAAGCAGATTCAGACAGATGTAGGTTGCCGTTCTTATGTGGAGATGAAGAGGCTTGCTCAGGATAGGGTATTGTGGAGAGCTGCATCAAACCAGTCTCCGGACTGAAGACCACAACAACAACAACATTATAGGAAGGAAGGAACCTTAGGGTTTAACGTCCCGTCGACAGCTTAGTCATTAGAGACGGAGCTTACGCTCGTTTGTTTTTGGGTAAGGATGGGGAGGAAATCGGTCGTACCCTTCCAAAGGAACCATCCCGGCATTTGCCTGGAGTGATTTAGGAAAATCACGGAAAACCTAAATCAGGATGGTTGGAGATGGATTTGAACCACCGTTCTCCCGAATGCGAGTCCAGTGCGTTACCACTGCGCCACCTCGCTCGATTATACATTATACCGTAGTTTTACTGCATGAACATCAGAAACATGGTAAGCGTTACAGTTCTTTCCTTTCATCGTTTTTCTGGGGTGTTCAGCGTTACAAAGGTTCGCCAAGATTTCGGTGGTCTGCAGTCGATGGTCAGTCCAGCGTTCTTAGGCTACTGGAGGTCACGTGGAAGGAAATGACAGGGGAAGTTTCCGTGGTTTAAGGCGACATGCTGTGTGATCACGTAGAGCATCCTAGGAGCGAGAGTTCTTGTGTGCGTTGATATTCTTGAGCGACTGTACCTACACTATCTTCTTCCTTAGATTTTGCGGAGCAATACTAGTCACGACAACCAACGAATGGGCGTAGAAACATGGCCACTGATAGTTCCAGTGGCTCCACTCAGCTGAACATCAATCTTTGTTGCGTGTGCGCTGTTTTCCCACAATCATACTCAATATTCCACAGCAGAATACGCAAGAGATGCAGAGAGTAGGGTATTGTCTATTGGCGTCCGCGTAGGGTATTACTTCTAGAAATCTTACAAAGCAAGTTCATTTTCTAGCCAGATTTCTTCGAGAGCTTTAACCACTGTTCTTTGAATGTCAAGGAGCAATCGAGTGTTATACCGAATTATTCGGGGTGGTAGTAATGTAGCACATCGTTTCCATCAAAAGTCAAATGTAGCTTCCATTGAGCATCTTTATATTCAGGTGGAATGCAGTAACCTCAGTTTTATTTGGTTTAGTTTGAACTCTCAATTTACGAAAGTGATCACTTAATTTAAGTACCCGCTCGCAGTATGTCCGTCAGTAATTTAAAAAAATTGCGAAAGGGGCTGAAATCCAAATATCGCTTGTGACGGGGTGATTTCTCATGAATTACATTGCTCAAAACAATTAGGGGATCAGGTGAGATCTCATACAAAATATTCATGTGGTAACTTATTTTGTTCAGATATTGGTTCCAGTTGTATTTTGTATGTGATTCAATGCAACATTTACTCTGTATCAACTCTTTACTTGAGGTTTACGTGGCATTGTTTTAGACCGAGCAGCCATGGGACTACCATAGTAGTAAAAAGTAATTTTCATTCTTTTCTAATATGGTGAGTGATCACCTCAGACGGCCAGTATATTTGTACACCTGTGTGGCATGGACAGTATAAGGTTATGAATAAGCTCTTGAGGGATATTTGGCCATTCTTCCATGAATGCAGTACCCAGCTCCTGCAGCCATTGTGGGAGGTGCTGATCTGGCTGCAATACCTCTGCCAAGTGCAACCCATGTTCAGTGGGGTTGAAACCCGCTGAACTAGCTGGCCACTCCATTCGTTCATCTCCCTTAGCTTCAAGCAGCTCTGTGGCGACGAGCGTTATCATTCACTGTTCACTGTTTCCCGTCGATGACCTTCGTCTTGCCCTCTGTTGTCTGAAATCGCATCCAGGTCCCCGAAATTACACTTTGGGGTTCTGCACTATCTGCAACCACCTCCTTCTATAGTGGTTTCAACCTCCCTATGGCCTTCCAGTCCGTAGCTTCGATAAGTCACGTGGTTGTTGCATTGCACTACCTGCTCACTACACTATCTGAACCCATCTGCCGTTGTAATTCTTTTCTTACAGTAAACACAAGTCAGCACCCTTTCTGCAGCAACTTATCTGTTATTACCACGATCTCGGCTGCCGTAATGTTGTTGTCTCGACTCCGTAATACCGACAGAAAGACATCGAACCAATGTAGTTTATTCTGATGATGGCAACAATTCAGAACCTAGATATCTTAACTGATGCCCTAGTTATTTTGACCAGTGTAATTCATGAGAAACAACCCCATCACAATAGAGATTTGGATTTCAACTCCATTCCCAACACATTTAAAAATTACTGTAGAACATACAACGATATAGTGTGATATAATTTCGAATCTGCATTCAGTAATAACTGTATTTCCTCTGTAAAATGTCTCGTGAATACAATTAGTAGTGTAGACGTATAACATTGCAGGGTCATTCAGAATGCTGTTAGTTTTACTGCATGAATGAAGTAGTAAACGATTACCTGTCGTTTCCTCATTTTTGTTGCGGTTGTCTACGCGAATAAGTTTCATTAATGTTTGAAATTACATATAATGTTCGTTGCAGGTTTCTAACTGCTCTCATTTTGAAAAGTAGGTGAATAAAGTTTCGTCTTTAATGTGTCACATGATGTCACAGTTTTCATCGTTTATGCTGTTATATCTCTTGTAATACTTTTGCCGCCCCACCCCCCTCCACAGCAAACAGCAGCTGCTGTCACCCTTGACTGAGAACCGGTGGCGTCTGTCCCCTTTATCTGTAATGTAATACTTTCTTCTTTATTGACAGCTACAGAAGGCACGAGCGTCGTTCCGAAAGTAATCACTCTTATCTTTGTTAATGGAAACTACAGAAAATAAATAAATCACAGTTGCACAGCTAAACAGTGAAATATTTCCATTACAGTTTGTTATTTCTTTACATAGTCACCACCCGTAGATGAACCAGAGCCTACATTCCACGCTTGTAAAAATTGGAACCATATGATACAATTACGTAGGCTTCCGCGGCCAGAGTCAAATGACATAAAAGTTTTCTGGTGTTGTACCGCGTCATGATGTAAGAAGGCTATTACGTAAATAACCGACGTTTCGGCCAACGTTACAGTGACCTTCATCTGGGTATACTGATGAGAGCTGGTTGTTACTACACTTTATATTACTTTCATTTTGACATACGTCATAATTAAAAAGAAAAAAAAGCTATGTTATTGGTGAATTTTTGGCGTAAGAATGGAACTTTATTATGATAGGATGCTGAGGTGGAGGGAGTGGGGGTTAGCCGTTGCTTCTTGCATATCGAGACATGATTGGTGTTCATCGGCGAATGGGGTGAGGGCTTCCGTTTCTCTCCTGCTGGCCGTGGGCCGCGCGGCGGCAGTTGCTTACTAGTGACGCTCGCGTGTTGTGTTGTCAGTGCGGCCTATTTCGCTGTGATAGCTGGTAGCCAAGAGGGGGCAAGCCTGAGTCCATCTTCTCTATTCATGTTATTAGGGTGTTTTACAATTTCGATGGCTTCCCTTATCTTGCGTTTAACCATCCCTGGTTGCTTGGCGAGTATTCTGACATCGTTAAATTTTATCTTCTTTCTGCAATCTTGCTGGTGTTCGGCTACTGCAGATTTATTGTGTTGTCCTAATCGAATGTAGCGTTCATGATCGCGTATGCGTGTTGCCACTGCCCTCCCTGTCTCACCTATGTATACTTACCCACACTCGCATTCCACCTTGTATACTCCTGATGCGTGTAATGCCTCTATGTTGTCCTTTGCGTAACCAAGTATATCGTTGATCTTGTGACGACTATAGAAGAAAGGCTGGACACCAACCCGGCAAAGATGTTTAGCAATCCGATCTGTGACGTTGTTTACATACGGTAAGCGTGCTGCTGGCTGCTTTTTATTGACTTCCTGTCTACTGCTGTTTCTTTTATTTGTGTCCATGGCGGTGTGAATCACACTATGGTTGTAGCCTTCTTATATCATGACGCGGAACAACACCCAGAAAAATTTATGTCAACTTCCTTACAACTTTCGCTACAGCGTCTGAGTATCACCCTCAGCGAAGTTCTTCTTTCGACCGAATCTGTCTATATCTGTCTCCAAGCCGTCCATTTCCCTTTTTAAATGTTCTAACCTCCCTACCAGATTAAGGATACCTATATCAGTAATCAGCAAGCAGCAATATTAAACGTATCTGTCTGTCCAATTCTACCTCTCCTGTACACGTCATCCTCCTCATTCTCGCTGTCCACCTCATCCTCCACTTCTCTCACTGTATCATGCTTCTCACCCCATGCCGCATTGGAATGGCCAAGTGCTCTAAGACGCCTCACTACGGAGCACGCGGTTGCTTGCCACCGGAGGTTCGAGTCCACCATGGGGCATGGGTGCGAGTGTGCGAGTTGTCCTAAGATTAGTTTAAGTAACTGAGTTTGGAAAACATGATTTCCTGTTTGTAAAGACAGCGATCTGGTATATTTTTCAGAATAAAAATAACAATCTCGTTTGCAAAATGTTATTACAATTTGATAACAGGGTCACCGGTTTCGATCTACTATTAGATAATAATTACACCGACTCGTCGTTAATGATCTCTCAGTAGATCGAAACCGGTCACCCTATTATTATTCGAGAACGTGACTTATTTTCATTCTAGCTTAAGTCAGTTAAAGAAGTTTGTAAGTCTAGGGACTGATGACCACAGGAGTTTAGTCAAATAGGTTTACAAACATCTTTTACTCTGCCCCTGATATGCAGAATGCTCTGCAGAGCAGATCGATAAGGCAGGCTGATACTACAACATACCGGTAGAGCAGTGCATCCAATATGGCAGGTGCTGGATAACACGTTTATGCCCATATCTTCGCTCTTGTGGAAGCTAGAAAGTTATAAATCACACGGTGATGATCCTCGTGTTGTAAGCAGTATTTGTACCTTATTTCATGAAAATAGACCCAATGATTTGAGAGGAGATGTGAAACATTCTAGACACATATGACCATTATTGTATATTCCTACCTCGACAACTTGATTTTCACATCACAGCTCTCGGACTTTACAGCAAGTGTATTCTTTATTTCAGGGAAGTGATGCTGACAAACCGTAGCAGAACTGTTTCGATATAAAATCGCTTTGCATTCAAGCTGATACACCAGCGATTTACAGATTTGAAATGGGCACTGGGCCAGCATATGGACGCCGAAGTTTTAACACTGGTTGAAATTTTATTGTTGGGAAGCGTTAAGCTCCAAGTCGATCCGATCATAAGCTGCTTAGCTGCGCTGCTGCGAATCGGCGAGCAAGCGCCGGCGGTCGCGGATCGTGTAAGGGATTCTCCAGAGAGCGAAACGCTGTTTGCCGAGAGTGATTTAATAAAAGCTGCAGCCGCCCGCACGTGGCGGCTAGCGTTTGCACCTGCAGCTGACGGTCGGGTTTGTTCCAGGGAAAAATTCCTGGTAACGCTGATACGAGTACGTACTTTCACGAAGTACTTCCAATTTTATGTGTTCTTAAAGCAACATTTAATGTCCAACGAAATACAAAGTAATTTCCTGAAAGATCTTTCTCGAATGTTTGCGCTCTGCTTCTCTATTTTTTATTAAAGTGTGTTCGAATAGTTACAGTTTCATCTGGTAGTATTAGAGGGAGAAGGGGAATTATTAATAATGGGAAAAAACGCGAACAGTTCAGTCACATGGACAAGTTGCTATACATAATGGGGAAGCCAACTGATATCTGTTGGGCAGTGCGTTTGATCGCTTTGATTTCCGTTTTCCCAGTCTGTTCCATAAATGATTCCAAGTTTCGATGGTATCTTCGGTAAAACTCGCGTAATTTATTTTCTTATCCTCCTGCCACCAGTCTGGTCCTATGTCAAACGGTTACAACAAGCAGACTTGTTTTAAATTATTACTTACATCTCATAAATGGAAATAAGAAAAATAGGTATCACTAATATGGCCGCGGTGGAGTAGCCGAGAGGTCTAAGGCGCCTCGCTGCGGATCGCGCGGTTGCTCTCCGTGGGAGGTTTGAGTCCTTCCAGGAGCATGGTTCTGTGTGTGTGTGCTGTCCTTAGGTTAGTTTACCTTACTTTAAGTAGTTTGTAAGCTACGGACTGATAACCACGCAATTTGGTCCGATAGATTTACAAACATTTGAACTTCTTTTTAACTAATATGTCAACAGAACCTATGTATTCATCAACGAAAATTTTTTAACCTAAATTAACGATAATAATGTATTTGGCTACTGCTTGTTGCACTGATCTTCTTAGCGGTATGTAAATTCTCGTGAATAATTTGATTGCATGTCTAAATTGTATCTCGCGGATAGATGAAGAAACTGTCTTGTCTGCATATAACATACAGGGAGTGGAGGAAATAATACGAACACTTAACTTACATATTCCAATAATTTCTTAGTAAGGAGTTGGCCCACCAATGGCTTTGATAACAGTTACAACTCTTCGAGGAACAGATTCGTAAAGTGTCTCTCTAGTTTCAACAGAATGTTATCCACCCTTGTAACAAAACATCCACCAATACTTCAACGATGTTGGAGTTCTAAATATGGTTCACACTCTCTGTTCTAAGATTCTCCATAACGGTTGAGTTATTTCACAGCACGCAGTTTGCTCTCCAGTATGGTGAGATATTCATGTACAATTACCTAACCAATGGCGATAATGATAGAAATAGTTGAATACCACGATATAGATGCCAAAATGTCGACGGAAGCTCCCCAAGCTTGACATAAGGATTCAGGCATGCCATATTTTAAGTTTCGTTTGGGGTTTACGATACATAAGCCCGGTTGTTTGCAGGAAGAAATGTAAACAATTATTCATCGGAACAGTCATCAAGTGTCTAGCCTTTACCGTAGTGGCACCACTTGCTTCGCAGCTTTGCGTTGGCTTCCTTTATGAAGGGTGCTGCAGCTCTCTATGTATATGAATCTCCAGTCTTACTGTGTTGTGTTTCGCTGTCGCTTTTGACGTGGCAGTTTTATGTTATCTGGCCACAATTGTTATTAATGCTCGTCGATCTTTGCCAGTAACTTTGTCAATGATATTATGCCTTGTTTTTATGCTCTGTGATTTCAGAGGTTACTATCGCTACAGAAATGTTAAACGGCGCAACCGTTCTGGTTGCAAATGCACTCACCAACTCCGCACCATTTAGCCTCTTTGCAAGTCGCAGACATGACGCATGTCATCGTTCATTTATGTCTACCATCACAGAACAAAGACACTGCTAGTGCGTGCAAGACATTGTATGATATTTGTGCACTGCAACTGCTGCACATTCTTAACAGGTATGGAGTGGTGCTTGCAATAAGATGTAGTATACAGCATGGTGTTCCGTATTGGATAGTTCGACTATGCCAATCGAGTGTGTATGGATACTTTAAGCTCGACGTCTACGTTTATATTAAACAGAGTGGTCCATTGATAGTGATCAGGCCAAATATCTCACGAAATAAGCATCAAACGAAAAAACTATAAAAACAAAACTTTTATAGAATGAAACATTCGCTCTGCAGCGGAGTGTGCGCTGATATGAAACTTCCTGGCTGATTAAAATTGTACGCCGGAACCGGGACTCGAACTTTGGACCTTTGCCTTTCGCGGGAAAGCGCTCTATCACTGAGCTACCCCGACACGACTCAGGATGCCGCCCCACACTTTCCACCCAAAGGCTATCACGGCCTTTTACGACCACTCCTTGCGAATTTCAGCTCTCAGCAACCCTTAGACGAACGCTAACATGCTGAATAATGGGTTTCGTGCAGCTACATGACGTCGTGTTTCCACTTAAACTGTCCGTAGCAAGCTGCATGACATGCACCACCCTTCCTGACGTCCATAGCGATGTCTATCTTTGCCATCTAAACACCATGAAACGCGGTACAGATAGGCCCAAGACCATGCTGAAATGCGTCAAATGGCACTGACAGATGAAATTCGCACCTGACTTCAACCAAAGAGGTTTTTCGTGGCCGTCTGGTCAGTCTGAACTTAGACACACCGTGCAGCAAGCTGGTGGTTCCCCGATTTGTGGGTGCTATTATGTGGGGCCACCGAATGCTACCTGATGGACGCGGAAAACACTGAAATTCCTGTGAGGTACAGGGATGACATCCTTCGACGTATAGTGCACCCGTTTCGGCAGCATTTCAGTGAGGGATTCGTCTTAATGGGCGATAATTCTTGCACTGGTCGTAACCTTTTGTGAATACGTACCATCATAATAATAGCGACATCACAAGATTAGAATGGTCAGCATCTTCTCCAGACATGAACCCTATCGAACATGCCCAAGATACATTGATAAGGGAGGCTTTTAGATGGGACGACCCACCAACGAATCTGACAGGTCTACGCCGAAGCGCCATTGAGGAATTGAAGAATCTTTACCAACAGTCTCTTGATGAGCCAGAGACAGTATGCCACGACGAATACAGGCATCCATCACTGCAAAAGGACGTGTTACCGGCTGTAGGGGTACTAGTGTATGCTGCTATCTGTATCACAAACTCAAGAGGTTATTGTCGTACGTCTGTTTTCATGTGCAATAAGAGACCTGAAATATCGTTTTTATTAATCACTATTCCATTTATATGTAAAGGGCCAGCTATAATCTTTGCTTTGCAACACTTTTTTGATGTGTTTATTAATGTTGGAACTATTGGTAACAAAATGTTGTGTAGTAATTAATAATATTTCTATTGCTACCTGGAACTACCGAGTCTTCTTGTTCTTGAGTAATGTTACATCGTTACGAACCCTCAACTTTAAGGACTGAACCACCTGTTTTCTCACAAAAAATGTGGATAACGCTGTAAGCTGCAAACTGAGAATCAGACTTTACTTCCGACTGGGTTCCTTGCATTATAAATGGGTGTCCCCTATGTTATGTAATGGTATGTCAAGATAATCATGATAAAGACGTCATGTGAGGGTTATCATACCCGTTTGAAGGGAATTTAGAGCAAAATCGATATTAGTGGTCTACTGATTTTTTATGCGTTTTACACTGTGTGAACAAGATATTGTTATATTTTTGAATGCTTGTTGTTAGAGAATTGAAATATCTAACCGATTAACTAAAGCAATACAACATGCAATGATACTCTATGCAAAAACGTTAATCAACTTTCCTTTCTGTACTTTGTGTTGTTTATGCTTTCCTTTTGTATGGTAACACTACAATGCGTGCTGTGTTATTATTAGAACTGCACAGACTGACAGTTCGTGGTAAGGTTTGGAAAATTAGTACCAAATGAATTTGTTCTATACACAAGAAAAAATTTAAATTAATGGACAGGAATTTGAAAGTAACTGTAACATTGATGGTATTCCTTCCCAAATATAGAAACTAAAAGATTCAGTTCAAGCGTAGTTTCCAAAGGCAGGGAACAAGATAATGACTACGAAATGGATGAAATTAAGTTTCGTAAAGAGAATTATCACACATATAAAAGACAGGCTACTTACGCGTGGTATAAAATAGAAACAGTTATATATATATGCGACGAAGCAATAAGGCGTATCAAAGGTCAATTAAAAAACTACAAAAGTAATTAATTATAAGAAATTTCGTTTCTAAACCGGGTAAATCAAGGAAATGGGCGTGTGAACGTACTATTAAATAATGTTCTTACCCATTTGCTTCCTAGATTTTACTATAGAAACAACAACAGCCTGTGTTACGTTATTTGCTACTAAATGTTCTGGTAAAAGGCTTTAGATTTAGAAGAAAGTGTGTTTTAACAAGCAACAAAGTTTTTCTGTGAAGAGAAGGGCATTCTAAAATGCCTTTAACATTATTATTTCCACTCCTCACCCTCCGGCTTCCCACCTTCAGCTCCCCAAAGTCTGTTGTTTCTCTGTTTAGTGGATTTCGGAGTTTCAGCGTGTAATACATTCCATACAAAATCGACATTTTTTATATTTGTTCGTAGTGGAAAATAACTGCTCGAGTTGTCTTAGTTTTCAGCAAAATAGTACTACGGCAATTAAATATGAAGTTTGATTTGAAAGCTAATATAAATTCATTTTTCTAAAGACTGAAGGAAATTATTTACAAAGCCTTTAGTTTGAAATATCCACATCCCGACCTTTTCATAATTTAAAACTACCGTGAGTCACCATTATTAATTACTGTTTATCTCATATCCGCAAAAAGATATTATTGCGATCGATTACGCCCGTTGCTTATTTGTATTGGCAACCAATGCCCATATTCATATCCCAATATAAGGTATAAGGTACTTCAGTGTTGACTCGACAAATGTGTCCTCATTTACACTTACTTCCGAAATGATTGCAAAATGTGGTTTTCGACACTGGTAGAGAAGTCTATCTTAAATATTAGTTACTGGTTTCCATGAGGTAATACATACTTCAAAATCAAGTCTTGGCGATCTACGGCATCCCTTATGGAAAATATTATCTAAAAACGAAAGATCCCATATGTTCTATTGACTATGTCAGGTTGTATAAATTAAATATTAGTGTTCGTAATAATTAAACAGGGCGATTTTTTAAAGTAACGTTTACCACAATGAACGATTACTGTGCTGTTCATTCCATAGGCAGGGCCAAAATATTCTTTGCGAGTGCGTCCGTCTATTTTTTGCGATTGCTAACAGAAGCAGCGTAACTACTACAAGCGCATCTTTTTCTTAAACAAACTGTGTGGCCTATACGCCGAATGCAGCTGACAACTGCACACCGCAGTCGGAAGTCACGTTGAGGAACAAGTTCTGTGTGATGCAACAGCTCGTTTCGTAATGTACACCAGGTAAGGAACCACGTGTGAGGTACTTCACGTGTCCTGTGTGAGTAAGTCATAAGACATACTAGCCCTACAGCACTCGAGTAGACACTTGACGGTTCTGAATTATACATTTATTTACTTATTATTCAGTGAATGTTGACGTTACAATGCCCCGAACCACCGTTTTCGTCAGCGTCATCAAATAAATACGAAACTCTCTTGTCTCTTCGACGATGTGGGTACGTACAGTGTTGACGACAATTTGTGTGTCCAATGCAAAAGATTAATCTGCGAAGCTATTGTGATGCTATCGCAATCCAAAATGGATCAATGTCGTTGAGCTATCAATAACTGTACATTACAGAACTGAAAATAAAATACATAAAATTACAATTTAAAATACGTACGTAGTTAATATCAAGGTTTTCTTCAACAATTGTTCATTGCCCATCAAATGTCTTCCACGATTTGGATCCCTTCAGATCAAAAGTTGCAACAAATCAGAACAAATATTTTACTATAAATTTACGATCAAATGTTAGATTTGCGGGATCGTCTTGCTCACCATTTAGAGTGCAGAATAGTGAGGATAACTGCATCCACACATCCTTTGCTGATGGACAGATTCAGCGCCAACGCCCAATCGAAATGCGTCTATGTGACGGCCGAAGATGGTCTTCCCGACCGGTAGCAAACCTTTTAACTCGGTAGAACCGCTATCTGATGGCCTCACCATCTGTGCCCAGCGACGGAAATTCAATGACGTCACCGTCACCATCACTTACGGACACCATTTTGAAACGGTTCTGTAGTTATGCTATCTGCCGGAAGAGCCAGAAAGTTTCCGCACAATCTCAACAATCTTCGAATAATTCATACGTAATGCTTCGCATTCGCAACATAATTTTAAGTTGAGAAAATAATTGCTTAAAATTGATTGCATTGCTTTCTTCTAAATTTTCGTATTTGAAAGAAAGAAAACCAATGAACGAACTTATGACTTAGCTACCAAGAAACAAGTCAAAAAACAGGAAAAAACCATGCAAGGCTAATTTCATGAACTAACTCATCAAAATAGAGTTAAAATAAGGTGTGTAAAGTGAACTTTGGAACGAAATTCGTCATACAAAATCAAGAGCAATATCCACACATACCTCCTTTGACATATCATTATTTTACCACCTGAATTGGCTGTAAGGACCCGAATGACATTTCATGTGGGTTCGACGTTCGCCATATCTGACACCAACGCGAGTTGCACTTTTGTAGGTTCATAAAGATTCACATATATTCTGCCTCAACTACCCGATGAAGTGCCGGAATACAGAAACAAGCCTGGGGCAGTAGTTGCAACATTTATTCCAGACACAACTATTTCGATTTTGGGAAGGACGCACATTTATGCTCGATTGCGCCTTGTGACAAATAGTACTCACACTGAACAGATAAAACTCATACTGAGTTCCTCTATCATTTAATGTACCATTTATAATCACAAATCAATTGGAACGTGGACCTATCTACACAATCGTGGACGTTGCTGCAGCTATAAAGGTCTGACGAGTTTCCTGGGCCCAAAACCTAATGAATTTAACACGGCCTAGTTTTCGATATAAATTGACTAATGTGGTAGCCCTAAAATCGCAAAACGCGTTAAAATAACCTGCTTTGACGCTATCGTAAATTTTTTTGTCTCAGTATTGAGACAAATGACGCATTATTTGTCAAAAATATAAAAGTTTTTGTCTTTATTTGCTTTCCTCAGAACCATTCGAAGGTTCGAAACGGTACTTCGCAGGGCAGTTTATTTAAGATTATCTGGAAATATACGACTCTTTAACGAAAAATTTCATTTTCTATTAAGAACAAAAATCGCTAATAAACAACAGAAAACCCAACCTCCTACAGAAAGACATCGTTTTTCTACTCAGAAACTTCAAGGTTTCTTCACTAAAATTCCAATCAAATCAGTAAGTGTTGCACGTAAGAAACTTATATGGAATGCATAACTACATTATTTAATGTATTAGATCAGCCTCTACAGATGAAGCTGAAGGAAAATTCTCACAAACAGGACAATTAAACATCGAAAGCATAACAGCAGTTTCCCAACAAAGCAGTAACCAATTCCGTAATTGTCGCTATATCGGAACCACAAATAGCAACAATCTTCAACCAGTTCGTTTCATAGGCGAAAGTAATTACACTAAAAAGAAAACACGTTTATAAGAAAGACGAGTGAAGTGGAAAAATGTTCGAATCATTAGAATCTACATCGAAGTTTTACACATCAAAGAAAGTGCCTGTCATATAAGACCAGACCACAACAGGAATTAATGTTACCCGTTTGTTTATATTCTCTTACTTTCAGCGGAGTAGGCTGCAAAATACAAACATATCTATAAGTATTTCCGCATGAATAAGTTCTTGTTTATACCACTGAATCAGGGAAATTCGTCAACTTTAATATTCATTTCACGATTATTTATGTCTTTCGATATTTTAGTAACGCTCAGAACGCAAAGATTACAGAAACTATTTGGTTAACCCTTTAGTGACCAGTGGAAACTATAGTTCCCACTTATTTGTTCTCGCTATAATTTCTAACTGGTGCTAACATCTCTGTTAGTGCGCTAACTACATATAGATTGTCAACAAGTGCGCGAAAATGGTTAAATACGTGTGAAGTGACTTCTGTTGTATTCGTCTACTTTTATATTTACGATGGGGATAGTATTCATGTATATTTGCTGGATATCAATGAAAATACATAAATAATACAAGGTAAATTAGTGTGTGAAGTGCAGTGTGTATGTCTGTGTAATCGGCATCGTTATTGTTTGTTTCTTATTGTTTAAAATGCCTGGATTCACGCCAGATGAGGTTTTAAGAATTTTGAACGCTTTACCACAATCCCAAAAACATTACAACTGTTTTGAGAAGAAACAAAGATGGAAGCAGAAGTGAAGTATTTTGCCCAATGGCTGTGGCAGAAGTAGATAGATTTGATCTTCTGCGCGAACGGTATGCTGTAGGTCGTCGTTCATGAAGTGGTGGCACAGACTAGTTATTTTTCTTTCTTGTAGGTTTGTCAGTTGTCAATGCCTTCATTATGTGGAAGTTACACAAGACCAGCTAACATTTAAATTGCATTTGGAAAAGCAGGTCATCTTCGGCTTCTCAAGTCGTAAGCGAAGAGGAAAGCTCGTTCGTTTTCAGACACTAGAAATAGACGTGTCTGCAGTTCCAGATGATGTTCGTGCCGGCCGCGGTGGCCGAGGAGACTGAGGCGCTTCAGTCACGGTCTGCACGGTCGCTACGGTCGGGGGTTCGAATCCCCCCTCGGGCATGGATATTTGTGCCGTCCTAGTTCGTAAGTAGTTCATAAGTAGTTTGTAAGATTAGGGACTGATGACCCCGTAGTTAAGTCCCATAAGACTTAAGAAAAAATAAATAAATAAATGATGTTCGTCTGGCGAAAGTTGGAACTCATTTGACAACGAAAGGTACTACTATCAGAATGTGCCGCCAATGTAGCACCAAAAACAAAGAAAAGAGGAGAAAATAGCGTGTAGCAACTATCGTGTACCATGGTTCTCTAAGTTCCATAAGATGTCGCCTTAGTGAACTCAATGGACATTATGAACTAACACAAAAGTAAATCACATGTTTAATAAGCTTTTTGTACTAAAAAAATAAAGCTCATACATTTTTTTTTAAATGATCAAGTCCAGTTACTCCAAAGTTCAGTGGGCAGATTAGTTCCCAATAATTTTTTTATACCTGTAGGCAAAACTCTCACTTTCAAGATTTGAACTATGATTTTATGTATGGCTTCTTAGCCCAATAAAGTACTCATAAAAAGTCTACAACTTCTGAAAATAATTTGATCACTAAAGGGTTAATTAAATAGAACAGTAATTATAAACAAACATTATTCTTGCAGCGCCTTGCCCGCCACTAGGTGCGCTAGTGTCGTTGCAACTGTCAGTTGGTAACATGTTTGACGGCAGTGAGTGTCGCGACTGTGTATGTTAGGCTGTGGCTGTACTGCGCATCATAGTATCGGCATGTCTTCTTTTAAACGAGGTGTTTAGTGTTTAGAATGATATAGCATAATGCCGCGTGTACAGTCTCTGACAATATAGGTCGATGAATAGCCTTGCAACATTTACTAAGATGAACTATGAACTACAGTTACCTTACTGTCCTTCGAAATAGTACTTCCTACAACTATGCACCGCTGAGTACATGTCCTGAAAACTTTGCACATAGCCTTCCTTTGAGACGGTGTTCAAAAGCCTCCTCGTGTGTCGGCGAATGTCAGAAACATCGTCAAATCTCTTGCCTTTCAAAGCGAGTTTAATTCGAGGGAAGAGGAAGAAATCTGGTGGATTGAGATCCGACGGGTATGGTGGATGTTCAGGTTGCAAGACAAGGCTCTCCCACAACAGCCAATATCGTCAAACAATTTCTGACAAAAAAGGGATTGGTGAAACATGATCATCCACCGTACTCGACGAATCTCAATCCTCCAGGCTTCTTACTATTCACTCATTCTGAAAGGAAAGAGATTTCACTATATTCCTGACTTCCAGCGAAACGTGGCGAGGCTTTCGCACACCATCTCAAAGGAAGAGTAAGAACTAGTTCGTTCGCTCCCAGTGACAGCTGAGCGCCGTGGTCTGCGCATGCAGGTGGACGGACAAGTTCCCCCACCTAGCTGCTTCATGAGCTTGCTGCTTGAGCCGCTAATGATATCACGCATACCGAAAGAAACAATTTGTGGATAATTTCTCGCGTTTAAAATGTTCAAATGTTTGTAGAGCTTAAGGGACTTAACTGCGGGGTCATCAGTCCCTAAACTTACAAACTACTTATCAACTAGCTTATCCTAAGGACGGCACAAATATCCATGCCCGAGGGGGGATTCGAACCCCCGACCGTAGTGGTCGTGCAGACCGACACTGGAGCGCCTCAGTCCCCTTGGCCACCGCGGCCGGACTCGCGTTTAAGTTTAGAGTTACCTCTATACCTTGGCATTATGGAATTTATTAGTCAGATATTACAGAGTGCAGAATACTTCAAAACAGAAATTTTGTAGCACTGAACAGTGTAATCCAGCAGGCAGGCGCTCACCTCGAAATGGCTCTCATCAGCAGAAGGCAAACACGTGATTTTTAATTCTTCTGCGCGCCCTCTCGCTATTGCCCGTCGGTCTTCGAAAAAGAATCCAACGAACTAAGAAGCGAGATACGTTTGGCATAACAGTTCGCGACCGGTAACGCAATTTTTAGTTCGCGACCGATCGCGCATATTTTAGTTCGCGACCGAACTTGCATATTTTAGTTCGCGACCGGTAGCTCTCCTTTTAGTTCGCAGCTCGGCCGCGAAGTAGGTCGCTCTTTTTAGTTCGTCCGCTCTTTTTGGCTTTTGCTACCGCTAATAAAAGTGCTGTTTCTTTTGTTTTTTTATATAATGATCAGTGTTCAACACTGAGTACCTTAGAAAAGAACATTGGTGGCAGTGAACTATGAAACGCCGGCCGCGGTGGCCGAGGGGACTGAGGCGCTCCAGTCACGGTCAGCACGGCCACTACGGTCGGGGGTTCGAATCCCCCCTCGGGCATGGATATTTGTGCCGTCCTAGTTCGTAAGTAGTTCATAAATAGTTTGTAAGTTTAGGGACTGATGACCACGTAGTTAAGTCCCATAAGCTTAACAAACATTTGAACATTTTTGAACTATGAAACTACAGCTGAGCTACATCTCAGTTGGAATTGACGGTAACTGGCAGAAGGGAATCACGCGATTCTGCGCGCTCTCGCGTCCTCTCGCTATTCCCCGTCAGTCTTCGGAAAAGGAGCGGACGAACTAAGAGGCGAGGAATCTGCGAAGTAGTTCGCGTAGTTCGCCTGTGGGAGCGCTCTTCCGAACTATTTCGTTCGCGAACTACACAAGACTAGTAACCAGGACATGTATCGCAGTGCTCGGTGATGCATAGTTGTGGGAAGTGACTGTTGCGAAGGACAGTAAGGTAACCGTAGTTCATGGTTCATTTACGTGAAATTTACAGGCCTGTTCACCGAATTTCATTGTCGGAGGTTGTATTTTATTAATGACGTTGCCTACTATTAGACTAATTATTTGGGTATGTTAGTTTTGTGAATTGCGTGTTTGGTTCGTGAGGCCTTGAATTCGTATGTAATATTTTAATATGTATTTCCTTCAACAAAATAATACATTCCCTTGAGACAACATTGTCTCGTTATACCAAATGTATTAAATATAAGGAGAGGCGTTGAATTAAAATTTTTGCAGTGGCCGGGATTCGAACCTGGGACCTCCTACTTCCTAGGTAGGCACTTTACACCACTCACCAAAGCGACTACATGGACTGTCTTAAAGCACGACTCCCTCCACACCACATACATTAATTTGATACGCATTTCACAGGAACAGTGAGGTAGAATTAAATTATTGGTTTGGGGGGAGACGTGCATTAAGACAGTCCGTGTAGTCGCTTTGGTTGCAATGCTGTGTTAGCTGAATGGTCTAAAGTGCTTACCTAGGAAGTAGGAGGTTCCGGGTTCGAATCCTGGTCACAGCACAAATTTTAATTCAATGCCTCTCCTTATATTTAATGTATTTCTTTCTTTTTCAGTACTTCACAGTCCCATAATATATTCTCGAAACATGTCTCACTATAAGAAACTAACTTTTATACGATTGACAACTGATGTGTATTTCGCCATATTGCTTTTTATTTAAAAAAAAAAAAAAAAAAAAAAAAAAAAAAAAAAAAAAAAAAAAAAAAAAAAAACTTCCAAAACGGTCTTTGATATCATGCAAATAAAATCTTTGGAAGTTTTTTAATTCCGATATTGTTTTCGAAACACTCGGCATTCATTAATGGTGCCCTTGCATATCTACATCTACATCTACATAGATACTCTGTAAATCACATTTAAGTGCCTGGCAGAGGGTTCATAAACCACCTTCATAACTTTTCTCTACCGTTCCATTCTCTAATAGCGCGCGAGAAGAAAGAACACCTAAATCGTTCCGTTTTCGATCTGATTTCTCTTATTTTATTGGGATGGTCATGTCTCCCTAAGTAGGTGGGTGCTAGCAAAATATTTTCACATTCAGAACTAAAAGTCGGTGATTGAAACTTCGCAAACAGATCACGCCGCAATGAATAACGTCTTTCTTTTAATGATTTCCACCCCAATTCGTGCAACATTTCCGTGACGCTCCCCCCCGTAACGTGATAAAACAAAACGAGCTGCCCTTCTCTGAACCTTCTCAATATCTTCCGTCAGTCCCACCTGGTGAGGGTCCCACAAGGGGCAACAGTACTCCAAGAGAGGACGCACAAGTGTGATGTAGGCAGTCTCTTTGGTGGAGCTGGTGCATCGTCTAAGCGTTCTGCCAATGAAACGTAACCTTTGGTTCGCCTTCCCCACAATATTTTCTATGTGTTCTCTCCAGTCAAAGTTGTTCGTAATTGTAACTCCTAGGTATTTGGTAGAATTTACGACCTTAAGGTTTGACTGATTTATCGCGTAATTGAAGTTCAGCGGATTTCTTTTAGTGGTCATGTGTATTACTTCACACTTTTCTTTATTTAGTGTCAATTGCCAATTTTCGCACCAAGTAGAAATTTTGTCTAAATCGCTTTGCAGTTGCTTTTGATCCTCTGTTGACTTCACTAACCGAGAAACGACAGCATTATCCGCGAACAGTCTAAGGGAGCTATTCAGATTATCTCCTAAATCGTTTATGAACACGAGGAAGAGTAGGGGACCAATAACGCTTCCCTGTGGAACGTCAGATATCACTTCTGTTTTACTCGATGACTTACCGTCAATTACAACGAACTGTGTCCTTTCTGACAGGAAATCGTGAATCCAATCGCATAGAGATCCTCGTTTAGTTATTGTGATTTTCCCTAAATATCTCGCGGCCGGGCCCCTGAAGTAAGACCGCCAGCGTCCTTGACCACTTCTCCTAATGTTCCGCCGCTAATGGCCTCCCATGTTCACGCGATGTTGGACCCCTAATCCGCTTTGTTCTCCGGCACGAGCATTGTACCTGCCTGTCCCTCCTCTTGCTGCAGGTAATCCGTGGCGAAGTAGTAACGTGTAGCCCTAACCAACAAATGGACCGCTTAGGCCCCTAGAAGAACAGCAAGAAGGAAGTGGGTACGGAAGAGCTAAGATCACATTGCTGTACTGGGCTCGTTATCACAAGATGTTCTATAGCGTGCTTGCCTTCCACCGTGCTTGCCTTATACATGACAAACTTGTATCTAATTTCAGATGTTCAAAGACCAACCGGAGGTGAATCTCAAACCTACGGGAATATAGTCCGCGAATTACTCTCTCAACAGATATTTGTTAAAATCAAGGATCTATGCAACTAAAATAAAACAACTTTTTTTCTGTAAGCATTTCGCTTTTACTTACAAGGCAGCTGCAGTGTTAGTTTACACCAAAGAAATTGCTGGAAAGAAACATCCAATGAGATAAAGAAAGAAAAACGGTGAACCAAAAGCAACAACAAATATAGAACAGCATCTGCAATAACTGCCACTGAAGACGCCTTTTAAGTAAACTCGAAAGGCATTTTTTTTCTCATAAAGACGAATATCACTGTATTAAAATGGGCAACTCAGGAAAAGGACAGCAAACACGTAACCAAGTAACAATGTTACCTGGCACTGAGTCACTCTCCATGTGAAGTCAGATGAATCAAATCGTCGGAAATTAGGCATTAACTAAACGTATTCCAGCGTTGACAATTTGTAATACTGCAAATGGATACCTATGACCTTATACAACAATTGACATTTTACCAGAGACAAACAAAAGTAACGAGATATTAATACCACGGGAAAGGGAATTATAGATAATTCAAATACGTCTGTGTATCAACACATTTTTAATCAACAGAGACAAAACCCTCACCGTAAAACAAATAACGCAAAACATACACATCGCACACACCTCATAGTGCTTATATTAGTCCTTACAGTGCGCCTGCAGAATTGCAATGAAGAAGAAAAAACTGGAGGAGAGCAACGTGCACACCTCGAAGCCACGTTTTAACATTCAGAATCACATTCCAGGGTCCGGGCATGTCAATCTCATAACCTTGTTTGTACTTTTGTATGGAAAACTGATTGTAAGCCACAGCGTGAAATTTGTTTGTGAATTAACCACCATGTATGACTTACACTTTGTATTAACCATTTCCTCGAAATCCCACTTAGAGAAAAAAATTTATCAAACGTTATTTAACTAAGAGAGAGGAAAATGAAAACAAATGAAACGGAAAACAACGCGACAAAAATAGACAAATTTGCCGAGTGCAAACAGAAACTTACATCACTAACTATCTAACCCGAGTCAACAAGGTGAAAAAAACAGAAGTGGGATGTGAGGAAAAGGCACCATAAGTAAATTATATTAACCGTAAGTTAAAATCTGTTTGTAATGTGTATATTCAAAACAAAATATAGATAGAAGTTTAGCCACGTTTACATAACTACAAAAACTACTTTATCAATAAAATGCGAAACGCGCCTGGTGTGAAAAAATGCCCTAAACATATTATGGCTAACTGACTATCAGATGTGTCGGATATGTGTGTTTTCCACTACTATAATTAGTTTAAGCAGAGGGTTTTTCGTTTTTGGTACTGTTGATTGAAAATTTACGATGAAGTCAATGAACTGCGTTTACTGTAATTTCCTTCCAATGGTACTGATATCTTGTTGGTTCGTTTCACTCTATTAAAATGTCACTTGCGACAGAACGCATGTTTTTTGTGGAAATGACTCGGACCAATGTTTACTACCCATTAATATGAAGAAATGATCCCTGAGACGGATTTTCGTCTCAAATATGTCAAAGACATTATTGATAGATGTGAAGCATTGAATTAAAATTTGTGGTGCGGCCGGGAATCGAACCCGGACCTCCATGCTTACTAGGCAGACGTCTTAACCGTTAGACTACCACACCACTAACGATTAAGGCGCCTCGGAATAGTCTATGTACGATTTCCCTCCACAACACAAACTTTAATTCAGCTTCTTTGTTCCAAAGATAATTGCCACTACTGCCAAGGCTCTCCATGCAGCGGAATAGCACCTCAGCAATGGACATGGTGGAACAATCCCGTTATGGTGATATAAATATCAATTAATATGAAGAAATGATCCCTGAGACGGATTTTCGTCTCAAATATGTCAAAGACATTATTGATAGATGTGAAGCATTGAATTAAAATTTGTGGTGCGGCCGGGAATCGAACCCGGACCTCCATGCTTACTAGGCAGACGTCTTAACCGTTAGACTACCACACCACTAACGACTAAGGCGCCTCGGAATAGTCTATGGAACAAAGAAGCTGAATTAAAGTTTGTGTTGTGGAGGGAAATCGTACATAGACTATTCCGAGGCGCCTTAATCGTTAGTGGTGTGGTAGTCTAACGGTTCACAAATTAAGTCGCGGCCGAGCGGCCGTAGCGAGCGGAAGCGTGGTGTTTACGCCTCGCGGCTGGTGTCCGGGCGCTGTGGGTGAGTTTAACGTCGTAGCGCGTTGCACTCTTGTCTGACATAGAACACATAGTAGACGTAACCACAATGGAACCTAAAAGAACAGACACTTTGAAGATCTCATTTGATAATACCCTTCCGCGACCGAAATCATTTGATGTAGAAGACTTTTTGATGGAAAAATTGCAGTTAACTAGTGACGACGTTATAGGAATACATCTCTCGATTTGTAGCAGTACTTTGTATTTGAAGTTGCGTAATCCTACCAAATGTGATCAAATTGTCAAATTATATGCGAACAAATTGAAGTTTAAACATCCTGACGGAAGTATCGGTGACGTTCAAGTTACGCATGCAGGACTTGGAACGAGAACTATTCGCATATTTGAACTGCCGTTCGAAATCACAGACGAGGAAATTAACGCTGTTTTGAGACCGTACGGCACTGTACTTAGCAATGTAGCTGAAAAATGGTCATCTGCTCATAAATTTCAAGTTTTAAACGGCGTAAGACAGGTCAGAATTGAGATGATCAAACACGTTCCGTCATATATAACCGTCTGTGGATACAGGGCTATAGTGATCTACGAGGGCCAGCCGCGAACGTGTTCTGGATGTGGTGCCACCGGCCACGTGCGCGCTCAGTGTTTACAACGGCGAGTGACGCAGCTGCCGCGAGGCGAGACAGTAGCACAACCCGCTATGACGCAGTTTCCCCTGACCTATGCAGCGGCAGCTCGCGGAATTACGGAACCGACGACAGATGCGCCTCTCCAAGACTTTATTAGTAACACCGAGGAAGACGTACGCATGGAAACCGTTCGAGTAGACGAACCAGTCGGAGATGCACTTCCTGAACATTCTGCTGAGCGGGGACAGAGCAGTAGTACAGAGCCAGCACGGGACCGTCCACGGAATGAGGGCTTGCCCCTCGCACACACCACTGACTCGCAGCCGGCCGACAACAATTTGCCATCGCCGTCAGTTCAAGAGATGGCTGAAAACTATTCAAAAGACACCAAAAAGAGGCGTATCGCCCATCAAGGAGTGGACAAAACGGCGCCCGCCCTACGGGAAAAGGCCAAACAAGTCAAACAAAAATTACAGGGCGTGCCAACCGCAGGGCGAGAAGAAAATCTGCAAACAGTCAAAAAATCACGGACGACGAAATTGACGGACGAAGTGACGGAACAAGTTGGGCGGAAAGCAACGGCCGCTGATATTTTGCAGGTTACAGTCGATACAGGTAACGAACCTGCTGAAGCATCGACGGGAAAAGAGTGCACACGTAAAACCACCCAAATGCCAGCTTGGGGGGATGATGAAGACAGCGGCGCTTCGGATCAAGAAATGCCTGAAGCTCCGAACGAAAAGGAACTAAGGAATAAAGAAAAGAAAATCAAGCCAACACAACGCCATGCATCTCTGGATGCACATACAGCGACTACCGCGTCTGACGACAGGGATAATAATAAGGAATCACCGATGGATGTAGTACACCATGATAGTCATGATGCAGTTACTCCTGCCAATGGCGTCACCACATGTGCATCCTCATTTAACAGCATGCATTGTCACGTGGACAGGAACGCCAGTCGTTCGTCGGCGATACAAAGTGCCGTCGCGGGGGCTGACAGAACTGATTCCGACATAGAAGACAACTTTTATTAATAGGAACACTTCATCTTATTGCAATGACAGCTAATATTCCTCTACAATCATACAGTATAGCCACCGTTAACATCAACCGAATCGTAAGCCAAACGAAAGTAGAATGCCTACGCGATTTTATCTACGCTTTTGACATAGACGTTGTCCTGCTTCAAGAAGTGTGTACAGACAGGGTTGAACAGATCGCGGGATACAGTGCAATTCTCAACCGGGGCACTGAAAGTGGTACTGCCACATTATTGAAAAACGGCATTATACCGCGGAACGTGCGAAAGCTAGTGACTGGACGGGGAATATCAGTGGAAACAGACACAGCACAGATCATTAACATCTATGCACCGTCGGGTTCCAATGCCAGACGGGCTAGGATACATTTCTTCCAAGAAAGTATAATTGAGTTAATAAATCCTGCGACCGCAAACACCATACTAGCCGGTGATTTTAACTGTGTCATTTCCGCAAACGATCAGATGCCGAATCCTAATATATGTATTCAACTGGGAGATTTGGTGGAAGGATTGCACCTTACCGACATCTGGCACAACCATCCACGTGCGAACGCAGGGTTCACGTTTATCACCAGCCACTCGAAGAGTCGGATTGATAGAATATATATTTCTCCTAGTCTGACCCGGAGTGTACTCAGTGTCGAAACCTGTCCAGTCAGTTTTTCTAACCATCTGGCAGTTTTAGCAAATATTAACATGGCCAGACAGAAGACATATCAAGGTAGAGGTGTGTGGAAATTTAACACTGCACATTTAATGGACAGTGCATTGGAAACGGAATTACAGCGAGTCTGGGAACTGTGTCTGAGGAACTCACATCGATATAGATCTAAGCTCGAATGGTGGGTCAAACATGTGAAACCCAAACTTCGATCATTCCTCAAGAGGTACTCATTTGAAAAGAAGCAATGGGAAAGACACACTATGGAATTTTACTTTCGGTGCTTACGCGACTTACATGCCGATGAAGTCAATGTGTCTCGCCATACCGTCGAAATCAATAGACTCAAGGCCAAAATAACGGACTTGAAACGAAAACAGTTGGAAGGCATGAAAATACGATCGAGGGATTACTGTGGAATTGAGGACGAAAAACCAGCACTCTTCCATCTCCTGTCGGAAGTCAAGAGGGGACGGCGTCAGCATATCAGTGCTCTCACCGCGGACGACGGCAGACAGATCACTTCTCAACGTGAGATCTTAATGTTTGCCCAGGACTATTATGCTAAACTGTATGCTTCGAGCGACACTTCTGACATCACCAGATGTGAAGCGTTTTTGAATGTTATTCCACCAACGGTGACGGACAAAGAAAATGTTGATCTGGAAGCACAATTCACAGAAGAGGAAATCTTCGACGCTTTGAAAGCAAGCCCTCGGAACAAGTCCCCTGGACCCGACGGTTTGCCTGTTGAATTTTATGTAAAGTATTGGTCCTTATTTGGCGGTAAACTGACGGAAATTTTTAACGAACTACGCACTATTGATATGGTTCCCAGTGAGTTTTTAGAGGGCATCATAGTATTGGTCCCTAAAAAGTGTGGAACAAAAGAATTGCAAAATATGCGCCCTATTTCACTGCTAAACGCGGATCTCAAGATAGTTGCTCGGGTTTTGCTTCAAAGACTGAAAGCTGTTGCTGCTCGTATCATCGGTCCCTATCAGTCGTGCGCAGTCCCTAGAAGATCTATACAGCAAGCGCTCGAGGAATACCGCGATATCACGGCCGTCAGCGCGGCATCCAACTGTAGAGCGGCCATCTTGTCATTAGATATGGACAAAGCATTTGACAGGGTTCAACATGAGTACCTGTTTCAGGTGATGTCCAAGATGGGTATGCGGCCGTATTTCATAAATATTATCCGACGACTGTATACTGGTGCGGCATCCCGAATTCTTGTGAATGGACATTGTACAGCAAAAGTACCCATTCTAGCTTCGGTGAGACAAGGTTGCCCCCTTTCAATGATGCTTTTCGCCATTTCAATTGAGCCATTCCTACGAACCCTGTACGTACAGCTGCCGGGTCTGGAAATTGGAGGCCATAAATACGTCTGTCGAGGTTATGCAGACGACCTGGCTGTGTATATGAGTAACCCCTCTGACCTCACTACAATCCGAGAGGTAATCGGAACGTATAGCTCTTGTTCGGGAGCGCAAATCAATCTACGCAAATCTCATATTCTGCAGTTGGGGAAAGGGATAGAATTCGTCGGAAATGGCCCCTTCGAACTGAGCGACGTTATCAAATTACTTGGGATCAGTTACAATAACTGCCCTGTCAAGACGGCAGCTTGGAACTGGAAAATGAGGCTCAACAGCTTACGAGCGATTTTAAGGGAGAATTGCACCCGCTCTTTAAATATATTTCAGAAAACCATGTTGATTAATCTTGTGATATTGCCAAAAGTGTACTACCTCGCGAGCATATTTCCCTTACCTGTAACAATCGGGGCACGTATTGAATCCACGCTTGCGTGGTTTATATGGCGAGGTAGTCTCCTCAGGGTAGCCTACTCCACGGCGACCCTCCCTGAAGCAAAAGGCGGCCTGGGACTCACCGACGTCAAGAAGAAATGTAAAGCGCTGCTTATATCTAGAACAGGTAAGGCCCTAGCTACTGGAGACGGCAATCTTACAGCGTACATAGTAAACGCAGTGACTCCGCCTGACAGAAGGGCGCCAGTTATGGTCGGACACATCAATTACAAGCTACGACATGTTCAACAATACATTCTTGACAACAGTTATATTGAAGAAAGATTAAGAAACTATACCACCAAGGAAATATACAAAGTGCTGACAGAAGATAGTGGCGTCAGTAAAGTACAGAGGAACAATCCCACAATCGCCTGGAATAGAGTGTGGAAAAATATACATTTGAAAACCTCGTCATCACATGTACGGGCTACGTGGTACTGCGCAATTCACAACATCATAAGCACAAATGAGCGCCTCTGCAGGATAGGCATGTCAAACACTGACAAATGCCTGGACTGCCAGCAGACCGACACCACACTACATCGGTTCACTTGCGGTGCTGCTAACGACGTATGGCAATGGGTACGGCACAAGATAGCAGTTATGAACCGTACATCAGAAAGTAATGTAACTGTAGAGGAACTGTTAGCGCCTACCAGGTGGCCGTATCCAGACCAAAAAAGGATGTCCACCTACTGGTTGATGGGCAGGTTCATCAATTACTGCCTGGGCAATGAGAGGAAGTCCTTACCGGAATTTCAACATGATATCTTGCAAGAGTACTCAAATACTCTAAACTCCGGAAATGGAAAGAGATGATGGGAGGCTATTTACCTGCAGTTCTTGAAATAAGGTGAGCAACGGATAAGTGAAGATTACATTTTCGACTACACATGAGCATGATAAACTATTATTCTCTTACGTATCCCACTGGAAGAAAGGTTTTGTTGGACATACATTCGAAGGAAAATGTTATGCATCGAATCGTTTTTGTTCGTCACTTTTGTTTATTTTAAAGTAGCAGGAGTATTGCTCTTTATTTGTAAGAAGATACTTTCTCATTTAGTTACAAAGTTATTTTCGATGCATAAAACCACTCTGGTTTCCTCATAAATGATGAGGTAACGGAATCCTATATACTTTTGTTTGGAAGATTTCTTCCTCGTCGGTTGGTTCAACGTGAACGGGGGTGTGGGGCAGTAAGCAGTACAGCGCTTTGAGTAGAGAGAAGACAAACACGTGAAGTCAAATTCAGTAACTGATAATAGGAGATTAACACGATCCAGCATATACCGGCAGACAAATTTTCTTCGAGAAGACACTCTCAAAGCAAACACGTAAATGCGACTGTTCCCTTCCGACGTCCAGCGACGACATCACAGAAAACGGCATGGAAGCCAGGCCGAGAAGGCAATTCATGGAGAGCGAAAGGATGGGCTAGAAGGGGAGTTGGGAGGCCCAAAAAAAAAAAAAAAAAAAAAAAAAAAAAAAAAAAAAAAAAAAACGGTTAAGACGTCTGCCTAGTAAGCATGGAGGTCCGGGTTCGATTCCCGGCCGCACCACAAATTTTAATTCAATGCTTCACATCTATCAATAATGTCTTTGACATATTTGAGACGAAAATCTGTCTCAGGGATCATTTCTTCATATTAATTGATATTTATATCACCATAACGGGATTGTTCCACCATGTCCATTGCTGAGGTGCTATTCCGCTACATGGAGAGCCTTGGCAGTAGTGGCAATTATCTTTGGAACAAAGAAGCTGAATTAAAGTTTGTGTTGTGGAGGGAAATCGTACATAGACTATTCCGAGGCGCCTTAATCGTTAGTGGTGTGGTAGTCTAACGGTTAAGACGTCTGTCTAGTAAGCATGGAGGTCCGGGTTCGATTCCCGGCCGCACCACAAATTTTATTTCAATGCTTCACATCTATCAATAATGTTTACTACCCAGTTATTGTGAATAAGCAGTGAAGGCTTTCACGACCGGCTGAAATAATCGTTGTTGTATCTTCCGGGTTATGAGGTCGTGGTCGAAGAAACATCTGCTCCTGACGTTTCGTCCTGGACGAAACGTCAGGAGCAGATATGTTTCTTCGACCACGACCTCATAACCCGGAAGATACAACAACGATTATTGTGAATAAGGTTTCGTGCATTTCAGAGCGCTCGAGAGAGACCACATACTGTTAGCCGAGGAAGCTATTTTTGGACTCTGAACGGTGATTCTTTTACGTGACATTCCATCTACAAGGGATCAGATGCAGACTGATGCCGCTTTGACCTGCGGACATATCGGAATCACATAGCTGCCAGCCAGTTTGTTAAATTTTGTTCAAAGTGCTAGTCATAACTACCAAAGGTTTTGTTACTAACTTTATAAAACATGAGCGCATTTAGCTCTTTGTTGGAAACGTCTAATCTTTTAATTTTATTGATGATAAAGACACCCTTAGTGGTAGTCGAAATCTAGATAAAGTTCAAGTATTTTAAAACAACTGGTGAGCTGAATTATCAGCCGGCCGTGGTGGCCGAGGGAACTGAGGCGCTCCAGTCACGGTCTGCACGGCCACTACGGTCGGGGGTTCGAATCCCCCCACGGGCATGGATATTTGTGCCGTCCTTAGTTAGTTCATAAGTAGTTTGTAAGTTTAGGGACTGATGACCCCATAGTTAAGTCCCTTAAGCTGTACAAACATTTGAAACATTTGAATTATCATACATTACATTATGTTAAAACAATTGCTGCTACAGACAGATCATCTTTAAAATTAATTTTAAATAAAATATTAACCAGGAAAAGGCTTTATAACTACTAAATTATTGAAACTTACAATTTTCGTAGATGCTGCTTGTTGAGTCACCAATCTGAGTCAGTAAATAAAACATGCAGACCAGCATCTACAAAAATTGTAAGTTTTAATAAAGTCAAAATATCATTAGTCATACTTAGAAAACGTGCCATAACCTAAACTACTAAAAAGGTAAAAAAATCAAACACTGTAAAACATAATTATGGATTTATGAGTATTCTAGGACACTGAAGATACATTTGCAAATCAACAGAAACGCGTTGTTTTATTTCAGTTGCTTAGACGGTTTGTATACATAAATATTTGCATATTAATCTGGAAGTACAACTTGTACTGAAATCAGACAGCAGTAATAAGAATCGAAGGGCATGAAAGGGACACAGTGGTTGGGAAGGGAGCAAGAGATAGTTGTAGCCCTTTCCCAAAGTTATTCAGTCTGTACATTGAGCAAGCTGTTGATTAAAGCAGGGAGAATTTCGGAGAAGGAAATAAAGATCGTGGAGAATAAATAAAAACATTGCAATTTGCCGACTACATTTTAATTCTGGCAGAGCCAGCAAACGACCTACAGAAGCAACCGAACTGAAGTGACATTATCTTGAAAGGAGGACGTAGGATGAACGTTAACAAGAGAAAAACAAGGTACTGCTTAAGCAACTAATCGGGAAACGAGACAGTAAAATTGGTAGAAGAGTTTTGTTATTTGGGTAAAAAATACCTTATGAACAACGAAGCGAATGGGAATTAATCGAAAAGATTACGCTATAAATACCTTTGTACTAACTGGGACAATATTTCACAATGAAGTCAGTGGGAGGTTTTTCCGGTTGATACCAGTACAAGAAGAATAAATACGGACCGAAACTAATCCCATTAAAACACGATCAGGAATTCTCGTTACTCTGAAAAAGTTATTTAAGTGTACTGTCGGAGGTTAACGAACCTACACAACAGACTATCGAAACAAAGAAGGAATGATTGAATTTTTCTATCGATAGAATTTGAAATTTCTCCATCAGTCAAACATTCACAAATAAGTGAGGATGCCTAGAGGTATATCTTCTAGTCTCGCTGTAGTGAAAATAGCTGCTGTGAGAGACAACCAAAATTACTAATAGGGACGGGTCAGTAGTAAATGATTCTGATTAAAATAGGATGAAAGTGACTTTTAGGATTAATTTTGCTGTCGCTGTTATGGACTTCAGTCCCTGTGTACATTCTTCATCTCCGAAAAAGTTCTGCAACGTAAGTCATTTTGAACCTGATGTGAGATTAATATTCACCTAGCAAAAATATAATTTTTGAGAATAGTTCTGTAGAGATTTAAGCAGAATATTTACGAAATGTGCAAATGTTTGTAGAGCTTATGGGACTTAACTACGGGGTCATCAGTAACTTACAAGCAACTTATGAACTAGCTAATACTAAGGACGGCACAAATATCCATGCCCGAGGGGGGATTCGAACCCCCGACCGTAGTGGCCGTGCAGACTGTGACTGACGCGCCGCAGAATGCTCGGCCACCGCGGCCGGCGAATATTTACGATGGCGTAAAGAAACTATTTAAGTTCTCATCTACCGTGAAATGAACAAGTTTAAAACGATGTGTCAATTTTGTATCATAGTGCTCTTATGTAGTAAATGATCCCTGAAGAGAGTATTAGGGCACAAGTAATATCTGCAGTGAAAGACGATCATTGTAACTGTACCGTTCATGTTGTGGGTCTTAGAAAAGCCCATGGAAAGTTGACTGCTGCTGTTTATGGGGACATTTCGTCTGATCTTGTTGAGTTGCGTAGAGGACTGTATCATGACTGAAAACCAGGCTTTAAATGATCAACGATTGTTTTGAGACAAAAGGTATGAAGTGGTAGACCTTCTAAGAACTGTATATTTTGTGTCTCGTTGCCGCCGGTTGTCCTGGGTGTCGGTGGCAGATTGGAGACAGACCGACACAGGAACATAGGGTGCACGCGTGTGCAGGTACGGAGCCTGAGGTGACCAGCAAGTGGGACAGCAGAAACTAGAAACACTAAGCTAGATTAGTACAAGATATGTATTTCGTAGAAATGGTAGAATACTTAACTTTCAGAAGTTTCATTGCTGCAGACTAGTGTAATGCTGATACATAGGTTAACTGGGTAGAGACCTGCCTACTGATGAGAGTCTGTTCTAGTGCCAAGTGGCCGATACAGTTCAATGGTTGCCGCGAGCGGGGTAGCAGCAGAGGGCGCTCGTGGCCGACGTCTTCAGAACGCCGCGCTGTGCTTCCATGGTGGCGCGCGGCGAAAGTACGTAGCGTGCACTTCATACTTGTGCGACACAACACCCATCCCCTCCAAAACGCCGCGCCGTCGTGGCGTAGGGCTGAGGGCCACTGCTGCGGATTGGGTTGGGACGTTACTGGTGGGACGGGCGTCGTAGCTGAGGCTGGGATCAAGACGCCGTCCGCGCACCGGTATCCACCTTGCGATCCCCCGGAAAACCCACCAAAACGACGGGAAGGGCGCAAACCTACGCCCAGAGGGAGCAGGTCATCTTCTTCGGAGGTGCGTGGCCAAGGCTGGGGGGACACGCATGGACCCGGAGTCCCTCTCGGTGACGCTGGCAGCTGCGGCGGCGATGGCGGCGGCGAGGACGACTTCAACGGAGACGCGTCGCCCTCAATCGGAACGAACTCGTAGTCCGAAGACGCTGGGCCCGTCGGCGAGCGATGCGGCTGTGCTCCCTGGTGGTGAACTGAGTCTGGAATCAAGAAACCCGAAGCACAACGCTGCACCGTGCTTGCATGGTGGCGCGCGGAAAAAATACGTGGCGCGCAATTCAGACTTGTGTCACACCACAGTATAGCGGTTTCCTGGCGAGGAATAGCATAAAATTACAGTGCGTATCTATCAGTCTTACAGGTTGGCCTGTTTCGGTTGTCAAAATAATAAATGAATAAATAAATAAATATCTCCTTCAAGCCGCGCGGGAATAGCCGAGCTGTCTGGAGCGCCACGTTACCTCGCGGCCTCCATGGCGGGGGTTCGAATCCTCCCTCGTGCAATGATGTGTGTGTTGTCCTTAGGTTAGTTTAACTTAGTTTAAGTAGTCTGTAAGACTAGGGACTGATGACCAACATAGTTTGGCCCCACAGGATTACAAACATTTGAACGTCTCCTTCAAAGCCCTGCAGACAACTGGTCACGATCCCGTCTAAGAATGATTATTGACCCTCAAAATGAGATGTGGCCACTTTTGGACTTATGACCATATCAGATGGATCCTAAACAACTTGATTTGCTCGGATGTTCAAATGTTTGTAAATCTATCGGACCAAACTGCGTGGTGGTCAGTCCGTAGCTTACAAACTACTTAAACTAAGGTAAACTAACCTAAGGACAACACACACACACACACACACACACACACACACACACACACACACACACACATGCTCCAGGGACGACTCGAACCTCCGACGGCGAGCAACCGCGCGCTCCGCAGCGAGGCGCCTTAGACCGCTCGGCTACTCCACCGCGGCTTGCTCGGGTGAGTCACGATTTCAGTTGGTAAGCGCTGGTGGGAAAGGGTGTGGCGCATAAAGCACCTAGCCATGCTTCTGACAGTCAATGAACCGCTACGCAAACTTGTTACATGGAATGGCCTGCGTCCTTTCAGTCGGTCATTGATTGGTAATGGACATGTTCGGTTAATTCAACACCATTTTGTGCAATTGATTGGCAATGTCTATCGGCAAAAGCTGTTGATGATTGATCTGAAGCGCAATCTAGACAATTCCGGCGAATGATTTTGCCTACCAAATAGGTCGAGAGGAATTCCGTACAATCCTGCACTGCCGTGGGCGGTTGTAGAGGCAGAATGGTTTAATATTCCTGCAGGAGACTTCCAACGATTTCTTGAGTCCTGCTAGCTCTTTACTCACATGAAGTGGTGCGTACTATCGACAATGGATCTCAAATCGATTTCATATTTGTAGATTCCCAGAAAACTTTTGACACTGTACCTAAATAAGCGCCTTCTAATCAGATTGCATGCTTATGGAATATCTTCTCTGTTGTGAGACTGGATTCGTAATTTCCTGTAAGAAATCTCATTACTTAGTTACTGATTGAAAGCCATCGAATAGAAGCAGTATCTGGCGTTTCCTGCAGAAGTGACAGGAGACTCCTACTGTACCTCCATAAACGATTCAGAAGACAATCCGAGCAGCTCTCTTAGACTGTTCGCAGATGATGTCGTTTATCGAAGTCACAAGAGAATCAAAAGCAAATGCAAAATGATATGGATATCTGCATGGTTCGAAAATTGTCAATTGACTCTAAATAAAGAAAAGTGTGAAATCATACACATGAGCTCTAAAAGAGACGTGCGGGAGTGACCGTGTGTTCTAAGGCATCATGCTACGGACTAGACGGTCGCTCACGCCGACACTCCTTCGGGCATATGTGTGTGTGTGTGTGTACGGGCGTGTTGTCCTTAGCGTTAGTTTAAGTATTTTGTAAGTCTACCGTTTGGTGCATTACGTCTAAAAACTTTTGAACATTTTTGAGCACTAGAAGAAATCTCTTAAACTTGATTTACACGATAAATAAGTCTACAAGCAGAGAATTCAATTTAATAACTGGGAATTACTATTACGAACATCTTAAATTGGCAGAAACACGGTGAAACTGTGATGGGGTGCACGAACCAAAGAGTAGGTTTCAATGGCATAACACTTAATTGATGTAGTAGTTGTATTAAAGAAACTGCCTACACTACACTTGCCTGATCTGTCTAGGAGTATTGCTGGGCATTATGGGATCATCACCAGGTGGATCTGACGGAGGATATAGATGAAGTTTAGAGAAGGGCAGCTTGTTTTATATTACCGTGAGCAGAGGAAAGATTGTCACGGAAACGATGCTCAACTTGGGATGGAATTCATTAAAGAAAAGACGTAATTCATTGCAGCGAGAGCTATCTGGGAAATTTCTTTCAACAACTTTCCCCTCCAAATGTGATCATATTTCGTAACACCCACATTCATAGGGAGACATGATAATTATAGTAAATTAAGAGAAATATGATCGAAAATGGAAAGATGTAGGTGTTCCTGTTCCGTGGCATTAGGGAAATGGCATGAACGTTGTTAGATAATTCTTCTTCCAGGTACTGAAATGTGATTTGCGGAGTAAATAAATCGTCCGCCAAAAAAATAAAAAAAAAGTTCCGACACGATAGTAGCAGGTATTCCATGGCCTCTGTCACGTCATTGTACTTCGTTACAATCTGTACAAAGTTTTTGTTGAAAGATGTGAAATAAGATACACAGACTAATATCCTAGGATAGCGTGTGCTAAAATTTCCTTAGTTCTCTACCTGTGGTTATACATGAGCCCAATCAGTATATAATTAACTTTGTGTATTAATCATTCAGATAACAACGTACTTTGGTTTAATACTGTTTAATTATAACTTATTTATTATTTAGATACATTTCACAGACTTTTTAACAGGTATATAGTAGTAGAATTATATTAAATTTTGGCAGACTAATTACTTATCATAACATATTTCTTAAGTCATAATTTGTTTCATTCATAAAAGTTTCTCAAGGCTTTAAATTTACAGAAAATGTGATGAGCGATTCAACAGGAAACATAATTAAAAAACTGTACCATAGCCGTCTGCACATATTTTGCATGTAGTAATTATCTCAGAATGTTTTTTGCAAACAAATGTTCAAATGTTTGTAAATCTATAGGACTCAACTACTGGGTCATCAGTCCGTAACTTACAAAGTACTTTAACTAACCTAAGTTAAAGTAACACTCATCCATTCCCGAGGGAGGATTCGAACCTCCGACGCGGGAGGCCGCTTCTTGCAAACAAATATGTTACATTTTTCGCAGATTGAATAGTATTTTGTGTCCTTTGACACAAATGACAAATGGAGCATCTGCCTCGCTTTCTCTTCTGATTGTCGGGTATAACGTTTGGATGCCCATTGTCGAATAGATCATCAGATACACACCGTTTGATACTAGTAATAATTTCCTTGTTCCATGTTTGTAGTGAACTTAGGGCTTTGCCATTTCTTTAGTCAATTTTATTACAAAAAGACGTCTTTCTGTATTCTCAACAGCAACATAGGTCTGTAGGCACTGAACGCAGCTAGATCGACAAGGTCATAAAATACTGCTAATGTCCAACTATTGTACCCTTTTTCACAGTATAGTAAGAGCTCATTTGATTCAGCGTATCGGACCTGATTTTGTTGAGTTGTAATACAACTCTAGTTCCGGTTTACGCTGAAACAACAATCGTACGCAGTTAGCTAACAGTGAACTCCCAGTTTGAGGTTAGTTCTGAATTACACCTGAATTCAGTGTTACCAACTCAAAATACCTAAGAAAGAGACTGATAGTTGATAATCTATAAATAGAGATCTGCACGGATAAGAAAAGTGTTATCCGCATCAGCACCACATCCACAAGACCCATATCCGTAACCGCATCCGCGGCACTTTATCGGCATCCGCAAGTTCGTTTTCCGCATCCGCAGATATTAAAGTTTTGAATGGGTAATAGTAGTAGACAGCAGAATTTAAAACCATGGTGTGTAATAATATACTTATTGTTATAGTGTCATTTTTGCGACAACTTAACTACTTTTGACTTCTCGAATCACGGTAACTGTTCTATAACTACACGAAAACAGGCTATTCCAAACAGGAAAACATTGGCGTTCCGGATACACAGAGTAACGCATCGGAGCCCGTGTGGTCGGAGCACTACGTCAGCTGTTCAATACAGGCATATTCTTCAATTTCAGTGGTTAAAACTGATCGGCATAGAGAGCATTTTACTGTGTTTGCATTCAAAAAAAGAAACGGTCCTTCTGACGTTTTACAAAAGGGATACTTGACTTTCCCCATATTAACGCACAATAGGTTATGTGACACAAAGCAAGCTGAGGCGGAGCGCATTGAGGCGCTATTTTACGGTACGCGAGGCCGTTTCCCATCGGGGGTTCGAATCTCCCCTCGGGCATAGATGTTTGTGCCGTCTTTAGTATAAACTAGTTCATGAGTATTTGTAAGTTTAGGGACTGATGACCCCGCAGTTAGGTCCCATAAGCTTTACAAACGTTTGAAAATTTTAACACAAACTAAAGCATGTCATTTCACGTGGTGAAACTGCCGTCTACTTGTAATTGGTAACCGTCAGTAAAAAGCGACAGTGTCGGCTGCAGCTACGAACAGCCTATACAGTGTATCACTGTGTACCTTCCTAAATACGTTACTTTCACTGTACACTTTATCTGATTATGAAAGTAGGTACAAAACGCTGTTGTCCATCTTTATTACTACCGTCACTATTTATCTAATACATAAACATGAATATTTGTTCCTATCTTATGCGCGGCTGTACAGTTCATTCGGTTGCGATGAAACTTTGCCAACATATTGCCTGCACATTCGCGTTATTGACATAATTAAGTGATACATGTACAGCAGAGATGACATAATGAACAATGTAATACACGGTAAATTGCAGCATCACGCGACAGCGTTGCACATCTCTTGCCGCGGTGGCCGAGGGGACTGAGGCGCTCCAGTCACGCTCTGCACGGCCACTACGGTAGGGGGTTCGAATCCCCCCTCGGGCATGAATATTTGTGCCGTCCTTAGTCTTAGCTAGTTGATAAGTAGTTTGTAAGCTTAGGGACTGATGACCTCATAGTTAAGTCCCATAAGTTCTACAAACATTTGAACATTTGCTAAACCAGTGGACCGATTTTTAACCAAATTTGGTGTACGTATTCCTTCCTTGAGGTAACAATCGATGTTTGGGGTAAGAATCGCGACACATACTCAGGAGATTTGACGTCATAATTATATGGTTTAAAAAACTGCGGCATCATGCGACGCGTGAATAAGGACAGTTTATTCACCCTCTAATCTTCATGAAATTTTGCACAAATGACCTTCGAAACAAGACGAAGATTTAATACGGTGCATAGAATTGAAGTTTTCAGCTAACATTTCGACAGATGTACTGGGGGATACCTGTACATCTACATCTACATGGTATACTCTGCAAATCACATCTAGTGCCTGGTAGAGGGTTCATCGAACCACCACTATACTATTTATCTCCCATTCCATTCTGGAATAGCGCGCGGGATGAAAGAACACCTGAATCTCTCCATTCGAGCTCTGATTTCTCGTATTTTATTCTGATGATCATTACTACCTATGTAAGTGGGAGTCAACAATAAATATGCCGCGGTGGAGTAGCCGAACGGTCTAAGGCGCCTCGCTGAGAACGCGAAGTTCCTCGCCGTCGGAGGTTCGAGTCCTCCCTGGGGCATGGGTGTGTATGTTGTCCTTAGGTTAGTTTATCTTAGTTTAAGTAGTTAGTAAGCTACGGACTGATGACCACACAGTTTGGTCCGATAGATTTACAAACATTTGAACATTTCAACAACATATTATCGCATTCGGAGGAAAATGGGGTTTCGAAAGTAGCCCATGCAGCAGCGATAAGTACCATTGTTGGAATGATTCCCATCCCATATCCTGTTTCACACTTCTCATTATTTATAGTCAATTTCCAATTTTTACACCATAGTAATATCTTATTCAGATTGTTCTGCAGTTGGTTTTGATCTTCAGATGATTTTACTAGACGGTAAATGACGGCGTCATCTGGAAACAGCATAAGAGAGCTACTTAGATTTTCTCCTAAATCGTTTATGTAAATAAGGAACAGCAGAGGACCAATAACACAACCCTGTGGAACGACCGATACCACCTCTGTTTTAGTTGATGCCTTACCATCGACTACTACGAACTCTGTCCTCTCTGACAGGAAATCCCCTATCCAGTCGCAAATTTGGGGCGATATACCATAGCCACGCAATTTGATTAAAAGCCGTTTGTGAGGTACGATCTTCATCCGCATATAACACGCCGAAATCCGCGTCGCTCACAATTTTTTTTCCGCAAGAGTAAGAAATACTGCGGATATCCGCATCCGCACAGACCTCTATCTATAAACTTTTTGAATATTACATATGATCTATGTGGGTCATAATTGACCTCAACAGCATTTTTTGTTAATTATTGATGCAAAATAGTGCATCAAGCACTCTATTTTTTTTTTTTTTTTTTTTTTTTTTTTTTTTTTTGTAGAAGTTTTGCAATCCTGTGCGGTAAATAAAATTCTAGATTTTTCAAGAAACGTAAATATTGTTTTATCCACAGTAAAGATGCTTGGGGTCACCTATGACCCCAGATAGAGTCCTAGGGATATTTTGAACAGGAAATCGACTAACGCTGAAGTGGTTGTCAGGATGTGTAAGGAGTTTATTCTGAAACAGTCTCGGAGAATAGAAGCGATGGTTGTTGTGAACTACCGCCAAAGCCCATCTTCGTCAGAAAACGAACAGTTCGATGCGTATCGAACAATCGGCGCCGTTAAAAGTGTTCCTTTCAGAGAGAGCACTGCTACAGCAGCGGGTGCGATGGACCGTGTGTGGACGCGTTGTGCTGGAGAGGCTGTTGTGAGTCTTTAGGTGGCGGCCGAGCAGCAGGGCCGCGGAACGCCAATTAGATTAGGGCTGTCGGGCGCGGGAGAGGCGGCCGCTCAAAGAGTGCAGACGGGCGAGCGGCCATCGCGCCGACAGCGCTGCCCCGCGCGCGCAAATGTTATCGCAGCAGGCACTGAGGCACTGGCTGGCTAGCTGCAGGTAGCAAGCAGCCGCCTGACACTCCAACAGCCGTTCCTGGCGGCCGCTCGCTAACAGTTACACGCGCTCCTTCAACTAATAACAGCGACCCAAGCAGCACAGTTTACCCTCTCACTGATACGCTCGTATATACAGGATGATTCAGGAGGAATAGCAAATATTGTAGGAGGTGGCGGTATACACGAACTGCGACAAAAGGTGCCATATAACACGCGTCCAGTTTTTATTCAGTACAGGGATACAACTATTTCTCAATGCGAAATTAGAATTGCTGCAAACATAACATAGAAGTAGATATTCTTGATGCTGCCAAGCAAATCACCATATGAAATAAGTGATTTCCAGTCCATGGAGTACACCAATCAGTGAGAATAAATATTCCTTCAGTAAAAAACCGCCTTGATTGCAAATTGCCGGTCGTGGTAGCCGAGCGGTCTGCGGTGCGCCAGTCCCGCTCTGCACGGCCACTACGGTCGGGCGTTCTAATCCCCCCTCTGGTATTGATATTTGTGCCGTCTTTCAAAAATGTTCAAATGTTTGTATAGTCTATGGGACTTAACTACGGGGTCATCATTCCCTAAACTTACAAACTACTTATGAACTACTTACGAACTAGGACGGCACAAATATCCATGCCCGAGGGGGGATTCGAACCCCCGACCGTAGTGGCCGTGCAGACCGTGACTGAAGCGCCTTAGTCTCCTCGGCCACCGCGGCCGGCGTGCCGTCTTTAGTATTAGTTAGTTCATAAGTAGTTTCTTAATTTAGGGACTGATGACCCCGTAGTTAAGTCCCATAAGCTTCAAACATTTGAACATTTTTTTAAATTCGATTGCAATTTGTTTTATTCCTTATTTAATGATACGTTTCGCCCTTTAGCAGGGCATTTTCAGATTATAATGCGCTCTCCGTGGTGTGACATCGTAAGTTCTTATGCGGTCGGCCGCAGTGGCCGAGCGGTCTGCGATATGCCAGTCACGATATGCACGGCCGCTGCGGTCGGGGGTTCGAATCCCCCCTCGGGCATGGATGTTTCTGCCCTCTTTAGTATAAGCTAGTTCATAAGTAGTTTGTAAGTTTAGGGACTGATGACCCCGTAGTTAAGTCCCATAAACTCTACAAACATTTGAACATTTTTAAAGTTCTTTTGCGGTGTTTCTATGTTTTTGTACACCACGCCCGCCCACGGCCCGTGAGCGCAAGTATCATCAGAAACCATCGCTTCTATTAAGGGTTACAAGGGAAATCCAAAATTCCAAAAACATAGAAGCAACGCAAAAGAACTTACGGTGTCACACTACGGAGAGCGCATTATACTCTGAAGATGCCCTACTAAAGGGCGAAACGCGTCAGTAAATGAGGAATAAAACAATTTGCAATCAAGACGGTTTTTTACTGAAGAAATATGAAATAAGTGATATTGCAGATATCTATGAACTGTCATTGTAGACGAAATGATCAAATAAGGTTTCAAAAATCTTCTAATGAATAAAAAAGTACGTGTAATTCATTTGTTTACGATATTCTTTTGTAACAATTATTTTCGAATAGTAAGCTATTGTCTAGCTTTCATAATTTTTACTGGCTTGCCTAAGGACAATCAACAATGTGGAAAGAAATTTTAATTTTAAGGCCTATATTTAAATGTCCTTAATTAGATCTACATCTACTGTAATTTCTGTCCTTGTGTAATTTTGAGATACGGGCATTATTTCAATACTATAGCTGCCGAAATTGTCAATTTTAGGTGTATATTTCACGTGAAATTCAAACTATCACAGTTTTTTTAACCCAAATATAACCTTATCAGTTTAACAAAAAATCGCATTTTTAGGCGCTAGTTCCGACTCTGATGTTACAGGAATTAATTTTCAAAAATCACAATCTTTACTAGTGTTGTCGTAATATTATGTTGTTGTTGTGGTCTTCAGTCCGGAGACTGGTTTTGTGGTGTCGCACAAGTACAAAGTGCGCGCCACCTACTTTCGCCGCGCGCCGCCATGCACGCACGGCGCGGCGATCTCACGACGACAGCCACGAGCGCCCTCTGCTGGAACGCCGCTCGTGGCCACCACTGAAGAACACCGGCCACTTCGGACTGAGATAGCAACGAGTTAGGACCTTCGTAATCCGATAGGCACGAGTGAAGACTTTGCTATTGTACAGGCACTAGGCAGGCCTCTAACAACTATGTATCAACATTCTGCAGTACTATGTAAAAGTTAAGTATTGTTACATTCCGTGCAATATATCTCTTTCTAATTTACTCGAGTGTTTATAGTTTCTGGCTGCTCCCCTCCGTACCTGCACCAGCGTGTCGGTCTCATTCCACTCGGCCACCGACACCTACGACGAGGCTGGGACACAAAAGCGGCGACGAAGTTGGGACACAAAAGTGGCGACGAGGAGTGATAGAACCTTGGGCCAGCCCGCTTGCAGCAGCCAGACAGCAGCAGTCGGAGCACGCAGAAATTGCTCCCGCCCACCCACCCTTATTATAAGATTTTTGGGGAAACATATTCTGTTACGTGTTTTGTGGACTTTTTTGTTGCAGAGCGAGTCCTCTTTCATATTGCATTTGTGTTTTGTTATAAGTTACTTGTATACGCGGCGCCTAATCGGTCAGCATGGCCACTACCCCGAACCCAAACTTAATGGAAATTATTCAGTTACAGACGGCGCAAATCACCCAACTTCTCCAGGCCGTGTCGCAGTTGACGACACAGGCTGCTCACCAACAACAACAGTCGTCACATCAGCAGCCCACACATGCCGCCGCACCGCTTCCGACGTTCCGCCAGTACAACGAACGTGAGGAAGAATGGAGCGACTATTTCGCACAGTTTCAAGAACTCGTCGCGGCTCATCAAATTACAGGTCAGAGAGTGAAGAACCTTTTCTTATCGATTGTGGGCCCCCAGACTTTCGTACTATTGCAAAAACTTTTCCCTCTCGCATCTCCTCGTGATGTAGACTTTGAACAAATTGTAGATGCACTGAATGCTCATTATGAGAGAAAAGTTCTTGTAGCCGCTGCACGATACCGATTTTTCAGACTTAAAAAATTACCGCAGCAGTCACACCAAGAGTGGATTACGGAATTGAAGGGCTTAACCCGCCAATGTAAATTTACTTGCTCTTGTGGACTTTCGTATAGTGACGTGATGTTGAGAGATGCGATTACGCAGAATATTCAGGACCCCAGAATTAGAGCAGCAATTCTGAAACAGTCTGACCCCTCATTAGACAGTGTACTGCAGCTTATAGAAGCGCATGATACTTTTGACTTAGCAGATGTAGAAATGCAAAGCCACAGTGTTAATTCAGTGCGCCGTAACGGACGCTTTCCTAGCCGTAGTTCTCAGTGTAGCACTAGGTGATTCTTACAATAGTACAGGCCGTGCTGAACAGACAGTGAACAGTAGCCAGTGTAAAAGTGCGACGCAAAGGTCGCCCCGTCGTGTTCGACAATGTCATTTGAATAACGGACGCCAACGTTCATTTCAGAAAAATGTACGTAAATCTTGCCCTCAGTGTGTGTCTCGCCACAAGCGTGCTCATTGCCCTAGTCGCAACGCAACCTGTTATCAATGTGGCAAATCGGGACATGTGCAGTCTGTGTGTATGCAAATTAAAAACTCAAAGAACAGTAACGTTAGAAACGGTGCTTCGCAAAGTACGAGAATAGTTCATTCTGTAGATGTTATACAGGCTGTGGAATTGAACACTGCTTTCCTTGGATCTCAATTTCAAGAAAGTAGTTCTGCGCCTATGGCAAAACTATATAGTGCACCACGTAGCAAGCGCCGACGAGCGCGTAAAACAGTGCAACGGAAAAGGGTTCGGGACAAGCAAAATGACTATGAACAGTGCATTCCTGTAGTGAAATTAGTGCCTTCTGCAACTGCTCCTTGTAATAGTGCCCAGTACTGTGTAGCTAGTGACAGTAGACATCAAGTAGCTACTCAAAAGTGTAGTGCAGTAGTTAATAAATCTGGAGTAGCTTCGCAGGCTTGCGCGGACGCCGATCCGGCGGTAGTGTCATCTAGTGACAGTGTTGTTAATCCGCTGCGTGCCGAGTCTGCGCCGCTTACTTCACTACGCGGCCCGCGCAAGCGCAGTCAACAAACCGTAGCAGACGTTGCCCACATTCGCGCACCTGTCGAGCGCCGCAAGCAAAAACTTTTTGTGAATCTTTCCATTGACAATAAGACTGTGCAATTTCAGCTCGATACTGGTTCCTCTGTCACGTTAATGAATAAAGAGACGTATGAACTTCTGGGTTCGCCAAAATTGTCGCCGTCACAGCAAGTGTTAACAGCTTACACAGGTGAAAATATTCCCGTGCTAGGAACATGTAGCCTGCCCGCCTCTTTTCAAGGTGTAACGAAAACAGTTGCTTTTGTTGTTCTTCAGGCCAAATCGACACAGAACATTTTTGGACTAGATGCTTTTGACTTGTTTGGTTTATCAATTCAAAGAGATGTGCTTCAAATTTCGTCAGTAGTGCCTCAGGACAAAATCAATGCTTTATGTGACAAATATAGTGACTTGTTTTCGCCGGAACTAGGTTGTGCAAAAGACTTCGTGGCACATGTAACTTTAAAAGAATCTGCAGTTCCAAAATTTCGTAAAGCTAGACCAGTGCCTATCGCCTTGCGTGATACAGTTGCCGAAGAACTTAAACGTTGGCAAGATAGTGGGGTGATTTCTCCTGTTTCTGCGAGTCAGTGGGCCTCGCCTATAGTAATTATACCCAAGCCGTCAGGAAAACTTCGTCTCTGTGTGGACTTCAAATCAACTGTCAACAGTCAAACAATTGTAGACACTTACCCCCTGCCCAGACCTGAGGAACTGATGGACAAATTAGGACAGTCTCGCTTCTTTTCCAAGATTGATTTAGCAGAGGCATACTTACAAATTCCGCTTGACGACGAGTCAAAAAAATTTTTCGTCATTAATACTCACATGGGCATTTTTCAATTTCAACGCCTACCCTTTGGCAGTTCTTCCGCTCCCGCTATTTTTCAGCGTTTTTTGGAACAGTTGACAGTTTCCGTACCGTGTTGTTCGAACTATTTAGATGACATTGTGGTGTCCGGACGTACAGTTGAAGAACATTTAGCAAACCTGGAGTGCCTTTTCAAAGTTTTGACTGCAGCAGGTCTACGTTGCAATAAAGCAAAGTGTTCGTTTTTTCAAACTGAAATAGAGTATCTAGGCCATGTGATTAATGCCCAAGGAATTCATCCCTTACAGTCACATCTTCGAGCAATCAAAGACTTGCCTCCTCCTAAGAATGAGCATGAATTGCAAGCAGTAATGGGAAAGCTTAACTATTATTTCAGATTTATTCCCAATGCCTCTCAGATTGCAGCTCCACTGCATCACTTACGTAGGAAGAATGTTCCTTTTGTATGGTCTAAAGATTGTCAGGTTGCCTTTGACAAACTAAAGTCTGCAATACTCAGTGATGCATGTTTGATTCCCTTTGACCCACAGAAGCCTGTAGTGTTAGCAGTTGACGCCTCGTCGTACGGTCTGGGTGTTGTTCTGTCGCATCGTATTGGATGTCACGATCGTCCTATTGCCTTTGCATCCAAGCTACTGACGCCGACGCAACAGAATTACAGTCAGATAGAAAAGGAGGCCCTAGCAATCATTTACGGCGTCACAAAGTTTCATCATTATCTGTATGGCAGAAAATTCTATTTGTTGACAGACCACAAGCCTCTCACGTCGTTGTTCTCACCCACAAAGCCAATTCCGCCACGAACGGCACAAAAGCTTCAGAGATGGTCCTTGATATTGTCTAATTACCAGTATGAGATTTTGTACCGACCTACCACTAAACATGCTAACGCGGACACACTTTCCCGACTTCCGGTTGGCCAGAATGTGTCGTTTGATTCTTCAGAAATGGCATGTTGTCAGATAGACTCCAGAGATGCTTCCGCTGTCGCAGATTTCCCTTTGAACTCTCGTCGGGTTGCACAGGAAACGGCTGCGGATGCAGACTTAAGTGTGGTAGCACGTTTTGTTCGCTTTGGTTGGCCTGCCAGAGCCAAAGACATTGATCGGCCTCTGGTTCGACGTTATTTTGCACAACGTCATGCATTATCTTTAAGTCAGGGTGTACTGTTGTTGCATACCGACAACGACCAAACAAGAGTGATTGTTCCTCGTTCCCTGCAACGTGAAGTGTTACGCCTCCTGCATCAAGGACATTGGGGTATTGTTAGGACAAAGCAACTGGCCAGACGTCATTGTACCTGGGTTGGTATGGACGCTCAGATAGAGAGCATGACATCACAGTGTACAGTTTGTGCGGAGCATCAGGCGGCTCCTCCACAGCGTTTCTCAGACTGGCCACGCCCCAAGGGACCATGGCAACGTTTACATATTGACTTTGCCGGACCTTTCTGGAATACGCGCTGGTTAATTGTTGTAGACGCTTTCAGCAAGTTTCCTTTTGTGATTGCCATGAACTCAACGACAGCTTCTAGTACAATCAGTGCCTTAACATCAGTGTTTTGCATCGAAGGCTTGCCTGAAACTATCGTCAGTGACAATGGACCTCAGTTTGTTAGTGCGGAATTTCAACAGTTTTGTCGTGTGAATGGCATTCAGCATATTACCACTGCACCTTTTCACCCTCAGTCCAATGGTGAAGCAGAACGTTTCGTCCGAACATTCAAGTCACACATGGAAAAGATGAAAGGTCAGCACTCCAGGCAGCAAGCTCTTCAAATTTTCCTGTCTACGTATCGGTGCATGCCACGTGACGGCCCGTCTCCTGCCGAGCTGCTACACGGCCGCCGTCACCGCACTCTCCTTCACCTGCTGCAGCCTCCCACGCACCGAGTCGGTTCGTATGGCGCTACGCGTTTTCAGGTTTCTACGCCGGTGCTGTACAGAGTGTTTGCTGGAAACAAGAAGACATGGTTGCCGGGCACCATTCAACGCGTGCTTGGGCGCCATATGTATGTTGTACGTTCTTCCACAGGGTCGGAGCTGCGGCGCCACGCAAACCAATTGCGCCTGCACAGACCGCGCGATCCTGTCTCCGGTTTCTTGATTCCAGACCCAGTTCACCGCCAGGGAGCACAACCACATCGTTCGTCCCCGGACTACGAGATCCCTATGGACGTCGACGTACATCCGCCGCAGTCGTCGCCGCCGCTGTCGCTGCCGCAGATGACAGCGTCACCGAGAGGGACTCCGGGACCGTGCGGGCCCCCCCAGCCTGGGCCACGCACCTCAGAAGATGACCTGCTCCCTCTGGGCGGGGGCGGGCGCCCTTCCCCAGGTTTCGGCGGGTTCCCTGGAGGATCGCAAGGCGGATGCCGGGGCGCGGACGGCGTCTCGATCCCGGCCTCAGCTACGACGCCCGTCCCACCAGTAACGCCCCCGCTCAGGCCCTCCTCCCAGTGCCGTCGCCGTGGCCCTCAGCCCTACGCCACGACGGCGCGGCGGTTTGGGGGGGAGGGGTGTGGTGTCGCACAAGTACAAAGTGCGCGCCACCTACTTTCGCCGCGCGCCGCCATGCACGCACGGCGCGGCGATCTCACGACGACAGCCACGAGCGCCCTCTGCTGGAACGCCGCTCGTGGCCACCACTGAAGAACACCGGCCACTTCGGACTGAGATAGCAACGAGTTAGGACCTTCGTAATCCGATAGGCACGAGTGAAGACTTTGCTATTGTACAGGCACTAGGCAGGCCTCTAACAACTATGTATCAACATTCTGCAGTACTATGTAAAAGTTAAGTATTGTTACATTCCGTGCAATATATCTCTTTCTAATTTACTCGAGTGTTTATAGTTTCTGGCTGCTCCCCTCCGTACCTGCACCAGCGTGTCGGTCTCATTCCACTCGGCCACCGACACCTACGACGAGGCTGGGACACAAAAGCGGCGACGAAGTTGGGACACAAAAGGTTTGATGCAGCTCTCCACAATACCATATCCTGAGCAAGCCTCTTCAACTCCACATAAGAACGGCAACCTACATCTGTCTGAATCTGCTTACTGTATCCATCTCTTGGTCTTCCTCTGCGGTTTTTACCCCACACACTTCCCTCCAACGCTACATTCACAATTCCTTGCTCTCTAAGAATGTGTCCTACCAGTCGACCCCTTCTTTTAGTCAAGCTATGCCAGAAATTCCTTTTCTCCCCGATTCTGTTCATTACCTCCTCATTAGTCACGCGATCCACTCACCTGATCTTCGACATTCTTCTGTAGCACCACATTTCAAATGCCTCTATCCTCTTCCTGTCTGCACTGTTTATCGTCCATGTTTCACTCCCATACAAGGCAACACTCCACGCAAATGCCTTCATAAAATTTCTCGTTTTGAAGAACGCTTTTCTACCCATTGCCATTCTGCATTTTATATCCTCTGTACTACGGCCATCATTTGTTATTGTACTGCGCAACAACACTCATCTACCTCCTTTATTATTTCGTTACCTAACCTAATTCCTTCAGCATCACCTGATTTTCCTAGACTGCACTCCATTACCCTAGTTTTGCTCTTGTTAATGTTCATCTTATATGCACCTTTCAGCTCACTGCCCATTCCATTTAACTGCTCTTCCAGGTCCAAATGTTCAAATGTTTGTAGAGCTTATGGGACTTAACTAAGGGGGCATCAGTCCTTAAACTTACAAACTTCTTATGAACTAGCTAACCCTAAGGATGGCACAAATATCCATGCCCGAAGGGGATTTGAACTCCCGACCGTAGTGGCTGTGCAGACCGTGACTGGCGCGCCGCAGTCCCCTCGGCCACCGCGGCCGGCCTTCCAAGTCATTTGCTGTCTCTGACAGCATTACTATTTCGTCGGCAAAACGCAATGTTTTTAATTCTTCACCCTGAACTTTAATTCCTTCCCAAAATTTCTCCTTGCGTTCCTTTATAGCTTGCTCAATGTACAAATTGAATAACATTGGAGAAAGTCTACAACCCTGTCTTACTCCCTTCCCAACCACAGCATCCCTTTCATGCCGTTCAACTCTGACAACCGCTGTCTTGTTTTTGAACAAGCTGTAAATAACCTTACGCTACCTATATTTTACTCCTGCTTGCTTCAGAACTTGAAAGAGTTTATTCCAATCAACATTGTCAAAAGCCTTCTCCAAATCTACAAACGATAGATATGTAGGTTTGCCTTTTGTTAATCTATCTTCTAGGATAAGCCGTAAAATGAGTATTGCCTTCCGTGTTCCTACATTTCTCCTGAACCCAAACTGATCTTCCCCGACGTCGGCTTCTACCAGTTTTTCCATCCTTCTGTAAATAATTCGTGTTAAAATTTTGCAACCATAACTTACTGATGGTTCCGTAATTTTCACACCTGTCTGCGGCTCCTTTCTTTGGATTGGGGATTATAACATTTTTCGTAAAGTCTGAGGGTACTTCGCCTGTCTGATACATCTTAGACACCATGTGAAACAGTTTTGTCACGGTTGGTTCTCCCAGAGACTTCAGTAGCTCTGAGGGAATGCCATCTACTCCAGGGGCTTTGTTTCGACTTAGGTCTGTCAGTGCTGCGTAAAATTCATCTCTCAGTATAGTATCTCCTATTTCATCCTCATCTACTTCTTCTCCCCTTCCTACAATATTGCCTCCAATTTCATTTCCTTCATAGAGCCTCTCTATATACTCTTTCCAGGCGGGCGCGGTGACCGAGGGGACTGAGGCGCTCCAGTCACGGTCTGCACGGCCACTACGGTCGGGGGTTCGAATCCCCCCTCGGGCATGGATATTTGTGCCGTCATAAGTAGACGCTTTAGACCGCTCGGCTACTCCGCCGCGGCACGATAACGCTCGTCCCAAAGACCTGCACTGGAGGACAAAATACTTGAAGCTAAGGGAATCGAACGAATGGGGTGACCAGCATGATCACCAGACGAGCAACCGCGCGCTCCGCAGCGAGACGCTTTAGACCGCTCGGCTACTCCACCGCGGCACGATAACGCTCGTCCCAAAGACCTGCACTGGAGGACAAAATACTTGAAGCTAAGGGAATCGAACGAATGGGGTGACCAGCATGATCACCAGACGAGCAACCGCGCGCTCCGCAGCGAGACGCTTTAGACCGCTCGGCTACTTCACCGCGGCACGATAATGCTCGTCCCAAAGACCTGCACTGGAGGACAAAATACTTGAAGCTAAGGGAATCGAACGAATGGGGTGACCAGCATGATCACCAGACTTAAACCTGATTGAGCATGTCTGTGAGCCGCTTGGTAGACGGATTGCAGCGAGACCATCAACTGCCACAATGGTTGCAGAAGTGAATGTTGCACTCGTGGAAGAGTGGCCAAATATTCCTCGAGTGCTGATTCATAACCCCGTACTGTCCATGCCACGTAGTTGTGCAACTGTACTGGCAGTTCGAGGTGATCACACATCGTATTACATATGATACTGTATCACACACGAATTATAATTATTGTAACTAATATCCGAATAAAATACGTTACTAAGTATGATATCTCACCTCATCCTCTAATTTATTTGATCAGTGTACTAGTGAGACGCATGTTTTTTTTTTTATCCATATGAAAGACTATTTTCCCTACTGAAAATAAGCTTGCTTAACGGTGTAGCCGGTCGCGGTGGCGGAGGGGACTGAGGCGCTTCAGTCACGGTCTGCACGGCCACTACGGTCGGGGGTTCGAATCCCCCCTCGGGCATGGATATTTGTGCCGTCCTTAATTGTAGGTATTTCATAAGTAGTTTGTAAGTTTAGGGACTGATGACCCCGTAGTTAAGTCCCTTAAGCTTAACAAACATTTGAATTTAACGGTGTAATTTTATTTGTGAAGATTTTTTCATCAATGAGTCGTAAAAAAATATATATTTATTTATTCGCAAATCTAGATTTCGACCACTGTGTGGTCATTATCAATGCTTAAAAACAAATAAAATACTTAAAACATCTCGAACTCCATGTTGGAGGTTGCGTTCGTACTCGAGTACGAACGCAACCTCCAACATGGAGGTCGAGATGTTTTAAGTATTTTAATTGTTTTTAAGCATTGATAATGACCACACAGTGGTCGAAATCTAGATTTGCGAATAAATAAATATATATTTTTTTACGACTCATTGCTGAAAAAAATCTCCACAAGTCAAATACAGTCGTGGAGCACAAATTCAAAATGTTCAAATGTTGGTAGAGCTTATGGAACTTAACTACTTATGAACTAGCTAATACTAACGACGGCATAAATATCCATGCCCGAGGGGGGATTCAAACCCCCGACCGTAGTGGCCGTGTGAACCGAGACTGACGCGCCGCAGACAGCTCGGCCATCGCGGCCGGCGAGCACAAATTCCGCCATGGAATCAAGCCTGGTTTAATTATAATCATTATTATCAATAAAATTCTTCTGGGTATGATACCGCGTCGTCATTTTGTAAACTGTGCCGACGTTTCGGCCACTGTTGCAGGCGGCCTTCATCGGACCCTGATGAAGGCCGCCTGCAACAGTGGCCGAAACGTCGGCACAGTTTACAAAATGACGACGCGGTATCATACCCAGAAGAATTTTATTGATAGTGACAACTGCCGCGGAAGCCTACGTTTGCATATAATCATTATGTCCAACATGTATGAGACTCCTGGAGTCTGAATTATGGCAGCGATCGTCCAGGTTTTGACGGCGTGGCACCTCGCCCTCAGGCCAGTGTATTTGGGTGCATCGTGGTGAGCGCAGCCGCTGTGAAATCCTGGGCGATGAGGCGGCGGCCGGCGCCACTTGAGGCCGGTGTTATATGAGGCGGAGGCAGAGGCTGGGGCGGGGGCGGCGGTTTATTAACTCATCGGAAGCCACTGACACTCGGCGGGCCGGCCGCTCTGCGCCAGACGCCGCTGATCCCGCTTTCACGCTAGTTCTTCGGGCCCTTATTAAAAGAACGCGCGCGCCCTAGAAAATATTCCGATATGAAATCGGCCGTAAGACGGTCTCAGCGCTTCCGGACTTAATACCAGCGCAAACAAGCGGGAAAATGTCGCGAAATGAGTTTCTCCCCTCGGCACCCCTCCCGGTTATCGCACCCCGTGTTGACACCGGTCATTGATTTAACACCGCGCAGAGCGGCTGCTCCGTTCCTGCCTCCTCCGCCCCCTGCGACGCTGACTCACAGCATCCGTTGAACACGCCCTACATTTTTTGGCGTATATTTTTGCGCCCCGAGTCTGGTTCAATAAAATTGTTATGTGTAATCGTCAGTCGTAACCTGGGCTGCGCAATGGAGAATTGTGACTGGAGCGCGTGAGTAGTGAACCCAGGCTCTGTTAGGGGGATTGACGCCAGAACACGGGAGTCAGTCGTCATAAGAATTTAACAAGAAACTTCTAGAACATAAAATTTATGCATATAAAGACTGCTTGATGAGTTCTGCTTTAGCAACATGTCTTCATGAATAGTACGTATACTTTCACAGATTAATGCTTACTGATTTTTCGTAATCACTAACTACCCTCCTTGAGTCACGTAACTCTAGGCAACAAAGTGTGAGAGATAATTAAACTACAGTCGGTATCATTTTTCAGCTACAGGTAGCTGTAAGTTGACTGTGAAGTTAATATCTGCTTACTTAAATGTTAGATTAGATTTTAAATGTTTTGAGATTGATAACAAATTCCAGGTAATCATTCATTTGTCTGAAGATTTGGTTTCCCTCCTTGTAGAACACCATTGTAGGGAAAATAATTAATAAAAAAATTAATAAAATAATATTACAGGGAATTTATTCTCTCCATAATTAATGGATTGGGACACAGCTGACTAGATTTTGTAGTTTGAAGGAAGTACCAGCAGCTCTACAGAAACTCTGTATTCAATTTTGCGCGACCGGTTTCGGTGCTTCAGTTACACCATCTACAGGTCCCCGTTGTGTTACTGTCATTAATGGCACATTTGAACAGGGTAGCCGTTAAAACCGGTAGACGTATATTTCTTCGTCCATCTCACAATCTCATTAGTCGTCGTTGAGATTGTGACATGAATAGACGAAGAAATTTACGGCTACCGGTCTTAACGACTACACTGTTAAAATGTGCCATCAATGACAGTTACACAGCGGGGGCATGGAGATGGTGTAACTGAAGCACCGAAACCGGTCGCGCAAAATTGAATAAAGAGTTTCTATACAGCTGCTGGTACTTCCTTCCACCTACAAAATTTATTCTTAAATATTTAATAAGAGGGAAGGGGACCTATATTTAAGAACAAAACAATAAATTTTGTAGGTGGAAGGAAGTACCAGTAGCTGTATAGAAACTCTTTATTCAATTTTGCGCGACCGGTTTCGGTGCTTCAGTTACACCATCTTCATGCCCCCGCTGTGTAACTGTCATTGATGGCACATTTTAACAGTGTAGTCGTTAAGACCGGTAGCCGTAAATTTCTTCGTCTATTCATGTCACAATCTCAACGACGACTGATGAGATTGTGAGATGGACGAAGAAATATACGTCTACCGGTTTTAACGGCTACCCTGTTCAAATGTGCCATTAATGACAGTTACACAACGGGGACCTGAAGATGGTGTAATTGAAGCACCGAAACCGATCGCGCAAAATTGAATAAAGAGTTTCTATGCAGCTGCTGGTACTTCCTTCCACCTACAAAATCTAATCAGCAGTTTCCCAATCCATTAATTATGGAGATAATAAATTCCCTGAAATATTTTTTTTTATTAATTATGCTCCCTACAATGTTGCTCTACAAGGAGGGAAACCTAATCTTCAGACAAATGAATGATTATCTGGAATTTATTATCAATCTCAAAACACTTAAAATCTAATCTAACATTTAAGTAAGCAAACATTAACTTCACAGTCAACTTACTACTACCTACAGCTGAACAATGATACTGAGTGCAGTTTAATTATCCCTCACATTTTGTTGCCTAGGGTTGCGTGACTTACGGAGGGTAGTTAGTGATTACGCAAAATCAGCAAGCATTAATCTATGAAAATATAAGCACTATTCATGAAGAAATGTTCCTAAAGCAGAACTCATTAAGCAGTCTTTATATGCATATTCATTAAGCAGACGTGGAGTGATAGCAGCCTGATGCAGGCAATAATGTATGCCTATCGCAAGCATCACTTTATCTTTTGAAAATCACTGCTGTGGCTTCGGCAACTTGTAGGTTCAGAAATCTGCAAAACTAATTTGGCCTGGACTGCTTCTACAGTCAAATACTGGCCTACGTTTTCGTGAAGCGAAAAACGGGTTTCCCTAGCTGAAGCAGTGTCAATGTACACGCGCAGGCTGAGCAGCGTGCACAGGCATGCCTTATGCTGTTCCCGCAGGGACTGTTGACTAGCAAAGCGCCCTCGAATGTCCGCAGTGGACGCTCTCGAGACATCAGCCGAATATCGGTTAAACAAAGCGACGTGTACGAAGCGTTCACACACAGCAATTATCTGACACCACAGAAATGACTCAGAGCCTGCTGCCTTGCAGGTTGATAGGGAACTATCAAAGGCTAAGGCAGAAACCGCGACAGCAAAATCTTCGGAGAGATAGGCCTAGGAAGTTAGCTTCTCGATAAAGTGATATTGCTCTCAAACCTAAACAAGGCCTCAGATGAATATACTAGTTTGTAATAAGTACAATTATTCATTTTTGTCACTTTCTTTTGACTTACAGTACAACTGAATCTGTAACCAGTCCGGAATCTCTCACAATTAATTAGTTTGTCGATTGAGGATCTAAAACGTTCGCTGCATTAGACAATACACATTTATCAGTTCTGCATTATGAATACGAATACACAAAACATCTGTAATAGATAGTTCATGTACGATCAGAACTATTTGGAGCTGAGTATCTAAAATCATCTGGCTGGTATTTCTTCACCTTGGCGCGCAAGGACAGGCATATTAGTGACTTATTTGGTGCTAGTGAGCGTTACATTCAGCAAAAATGAAAATCTACATTATCCAACTACTCATCGTTGTCCATTATATTTTCCTCGGCTATCGTAATAAGTGATGAAACAAAAGCGAGGAGAATCAACGACCGGCACCAGCAACGCTCAGGGTCCACTTGCACTGCGCCTCTCACGACCACCGGACTCAAACTCCGTACGCGCTACTCAGCATGTCATGTGGTTTGGGGTGGTCTGCCAACCTTCGGCACTAGCAGGTCTGGCAGAGACAATACCCTCTCCTGCGCCAGCAGACTAAGGTGACAGTACTGAGTAGTTGGTGTAGTAAGAGCGCCACTGACAACCGACGACTGAACGATAACTACGCGAACTAGAACGTCCTGTGGCGAGTGATCAGAATTTTAACAGAAGCCCCGTGGCGGAATTTATGAACTTGTGAAAAAGTTGTCACAAATATAATTGTATATATGTGAATATTTGATTAGTAGTGACTTATTTGCTGCTAATGAGCGAGGAGGCGCTATGGTAAGCACAAGTTGAAAGAAGCAGTTCACATGATATAGACGAAACAATTAATTCCTCTAACTGGGGAGTTAACAAAAAATGGGGTCCCACATGGTTCGGTCTTGGGTCCTTTGGTGTTCTTAATATATTTCAATGACTTGCCATTCTACATTCACGAAGACGCTAAGCTAGTACTTCTGGCTGATGATGCAAGTGTAGCTATCACACCTGACAAACAGGAATTAACTGATGAAATGGTAAATGTTATCTTTCAGAAAGTTATTAAGTGGTTCTCTACAAATGGACTTTCATTAAACTTTGATAAAACCCATTATATACTGTTTCATAGAGTAAATGGCATGACACCATTAATAAATTTAGACTTTGAACATAAATCTGTAGCTAAGGTAGAATATACAAAATTCATAGGTGTTTGCATTGACGAGGGACTGAACTGGAAGAAACATATTGAAGATCTCCTGAAACATTTGAGTTCAGCTACTTATGCTATCAGAGTCATTGCAAAATTTGGTGATATACATCTCAGTAAATTAGCTTAATACGCCTATTTTCATTCATTGCTTTCATATGGGATCATATTCTGGGGCAATCCAACATTGAGTAAAAAAGTATTCATTGCACAAACGCGTGTAATCAGAATAATTGCTGGAGCCCACCCAAGAGCATCCTGCAGACATTTATTTAGGGATCTAGGGATCTTCACTGTAGCTTCACAGCATATATATATATTCACTCATGAAATTTGTTATTAACAACCCGATCCAATTCAAAGGTAATAGCAGTGTGCATAGCTACAACACTAGGAGAAATGATGATATTCACTATTCAAGGTTAAATCTAACTTTGGCTCAGAAAGGGGTAAATTATGCTGCCACAAAAGTCTTTGGTCACATACCAAGTAGCATCAAAAGTCTGACAGATAGCCAACTAGTATTTAAAAAGAAATTAATGGAATTTTTTGAATGGCAACACCTTCTACAATGTAGATGAATTTTTAGATATGACTTAAAGAAAACAGAAACAAAAAATGTAATAAAAAACCCTTAAAATATTGATTGTCAAGTGTAAACAACATTTACTAAACAGACACGTTCCACATCATTACGAAATGTCATATATATGATCTATGTAACAAGTATTTATTATATTTCAAATATATAGTGGTTAAGCCACGTCACATAAATTGAATTTTAATTTACAAAACGTAACTAGTTTCAATGAACTCTGTCATCATTATCAAACGTAAGCAAAAATTGCATTAAACACAAACTGAGAAAATAATTAGTTTGCGTTTATGCAATTTTTGCTTACGTAATTCAATTTGTATGACGTGCCTTAACCACTATATATGTGGAATATAATAAATAATTAACCAGTCACACACTCCTTACTACAATGTCATATAATATATGGAACAAGTATTAAACTAATCTAATCTAATCATTGGAGTGACATTCCGTAGGCTGACAGTTGAAGCCCACCTCTGCCCATATGGATTTTGATTTTCTTTATATCTCTGGGCAAGTGTCAGTTTACTCCCTTTGAAATGCTGCTTTCATTCTTTTTCTAATGAGTGTTGTGTTACTTCAGTTTTAATATCGATTGTGCCTAAAACTTAGACATTGGTAGCGTTAATCAACAATTGCATCACTGTCACCCTGATAGCGATGCTTATTATAAGGTTGTGAAGTTCCTCAGTGATGTATCAAGACGTTGCTGATGAACTACTGGTCGCAATTATGAGTGTAGATTTCTTAGCCTCTTGGAGAATATAGTCGGACTTCTTGCAAACTCTCCTGAACTTCCGTTTCTAAGTCCTATCGGCAACAGCAGCAGCGGCATTATTTTGAATTTATTCTTGAGTCACTATTTACACACACAAAAAAAGTTTTGCATAACACTCCGAACGAAACTAGTATGGTATTCTATACTATAGTCACCTGATACTTACAAAGTAACACATCTTCAGATTTATTGAGAAACATAACCCGACACATCGCTCAAATTACAATTCTTGGGGCAAGCCCACAGTATAGTAGGCTCATTGAACGAACAGCAGCAACATCCCTTGCGTGAATGATAACCTGTTCCCACGTGTCATCCTGTCCAAGTTCATTTGACAACTACTGGTCTAGTTTATTTTATTTTTCAATGGCAATTCTGCTTACGTGCATTTCGTGTTTGATTAGACATGTTCATAAAGATCTTTTCAATTTATTTTCCAATTCATATCAAATAAATAAGCAATGCAATACAGTCGTTCAATACCGTCACGATTGATGACGTATTTGACGATGCCTGCACTATAGATTCTGAAGTTATCGTTCACAAACTTGAATTTTTCACCGATATGTCGATGAATAACACGAATTATTTACAGAAGGATGAAAAGGTTGATAGCTGCTGACCTTGGGGAAGATCCGTGAGAATTCAGGAGAAATGTAGGAACACGGGAGGCAATACTCGTCTTACGATTTATCTTAGAGGATAGATTAAGTAAAGGAAAACCTACATTTCTAGCTTTTGTAGATTTGGAGACAGCTTTTGACAATGTTGATTGGAAAGGCAGACGTAAATTGTCATTTAGACGTGTTTACATTAATTTTTTTATATACACCTTTTTATTTTATTTTTATTCTTGTTTTAATTTTTTTTTTAATTTCATGTTTTTTAATCTTCTTCCACGTTCTCATGTTTAACAAGACCCCTACGAAGTTACTTCATAGTGGCCACATGGCTTTCCCTTGTTGGTCGTCGATATCTCTATATCGAACATATAAGCTTAAAACAAACAAGCAGCACCAACCGAACACGATGATATTCAGAATCGTACTGACAGTTAGCAGTCATCCGCTGAGGTGGACAAGGACCTTGGGACTGCAGGCAGACTGTGTCGATAGTGTTCCGGTGAGCGAGGACTCCCGGGGTGAGGGCGACGTGGAATCACCGCGGGCACAGGAGCGGCTTAGCGAGGGGTACGAATGTTCAAATGTTTGTTAAGCTTATGGGACTTAACTACGGGGTCATCAGTCCCTAAACTTACAAACTACTTATGAACTACTTACGAACTAGGACGGCACAAATATCCATGCCCGAGGGGGGATTCGAACCCCCGGCCGTAGTGGCCGTGCTGACCGTGACTGGAGCGCCTCAGTCACCTCGGCCACAGCGGCCGGCGAGGGGTACGGACTGCAGCTTAGTGAACAAGTAGTTTCCAGTCAGACTGGGTGCAAATGCCACAGATTTGTGGTTGGGTGCAATTGTCACTGGGTGCAATTGTCACATATCTATGAACACCACCTGTAGTTTGAGATCGATTCCAGGTAATTATAGCATCATTCTGTCTCACGATCTGTCGCCGTGAACTTCTCTCGATGCAAGTCTTTTCTGAAATAAAGCAATAATCTGTGAGCGATCATACGTTGATATTCTTCTTCTTGCCGATGGAGACCGTCCATGCAATGTTCCTACACTGTATGGAGGTACAAATGTTTCTGCCACGCCTACATTCAACAAAATTCTTATGCGTTTCATTGATGGGGCATAGACAAGTTTGTTTACATTATATGACACTTCAAAGAACGACGATTTTCTAATCACGTCAACGTAGGTCCATTGAGGAATGTGTTTATGCCGTACACAGGTGATGCAAGATTTTTTATGTTTCTAATTAAAGATAGGTGTGTTCTTGTCAATCCTAATTGGCGTCTCTCGTGTATCCCCCGTGTAATGAAGTGTGGCGATTGTAGTTTTGCGTATTTCATACAGATAATGTACAAGCAAACAAATTAGAGAGCGTAGGGAATGAAAACTGTTGTATGATTTTATTAGGATTGTGCGTTCTTTTATTCGTAACATGCTACCCACTCCCTGATTTCTGTAGAGTTACTGCGAACTTAAATAAGATCTTTCTAGTTGTAGCACGGCATTACAACCATTTATTGAAAAGCAAGTAAGGCCAGTTGAGGTCAGTTGGTGTGGAACGTACGGATGGAGTGCGCAGAATAAGGTAGAGATCTGTTACTACTCGGTCACGCATCCGTGTTATTTCTCCCCTTACCTTGTCGGACGGTTGGTCCAGTCATATATCTCAGGAGTGAATTTAGATTCTATTGTACGAATTTACATGATTAAATCGCCTCCAAATTATATAAGGTCATATTTAATTCTATACTCTAAAAATCCAGTATTTATGAGACAGAGGTCGGAAATAAACTCCCAAGGTTATTAGCATAGGATTGTAACAGAAACCTATCTTAGCACATATGGAGCAAGTTTGAAGTTACTTTCAGTGGTGTCTCTTACACCAAGCTCAAAGTAACATTCCGCTTCACTCTTACAAGAAATCTTCAATACCGACACAAGCTACACTCGTTACCCCATAGCAAACTTGTAAATAAAGAGTAGAATGATATCAAATAAAATAATATGTGAAAGTCAAGAAATACTGCGTTTACGTGATCCACAGCATGCGTGAAAGATGGGCGAGTATGCTTTTGTGTTAAATGTTCCCGGAATCAGTAGTGTTCGACATACAAGATATTTCTTTTTTCTTCGACGAAGCTCATTACGTCTGACGTCAAAATATTTCTGACATGTGGAGGTCAACAGCATTGGTCGGTAGTATCATGAATCGCTAACACTAATGGTTTTAAGGTTAAAATAGGGCTTACCTCATCCACCAATTCTGTACCTAACCAACGGCTACTCGACTTTTACGTAACTTTTTATTTATCACCACTATCCACTTTCTTAATTACCTCCAATAGTTTAACGGAGCAGAACATCAAAGATGTTCGTTCCGTCCCTCCTTTGTGGAATTGCAACATGCAGAGAGTTAAACGCAGTTAAATGGCAAGATTGGTGCAGTTCGTCTGCGCGATATTATCCACCGCCTCACCGGAAGCAATTCCGCACGTGAACGATTTGGGCAGCGATTCTTTTCAACGGCACGTGGAAAAAAGAGTTTTTCACTTCGCTCGCCAATGGACTGTCCCCTAGCTCTCTCGCGCTAGCGGGCTAATTAACGATTTAACCTCGTGCCGCTGCATTCAGGCGAGCAGCGAACAAAACATCAAAACCTGATACGTCTATTGAAATTTTTAATGAATTTTTATCGTCACAGAAGTATTCCCGTTAATTCTTGCCCCCTGGCGCCCAGATGAATGTCGCCGCCCTGATTGGCTCTTTCCCTGCCCCCTGCCCTGCCGACGGAAAACGATTGCTCGCCATTGTCACCGGCTCAAGCGTCAAATCGCCCAGTGGCGTTTATGAAGAGCACCCCGAGACCACAGGCAGTGCACCGGTAAGCTGCAAGGTCTGAAGACCCTGCGAACTGCAGATATCGAAACTGTCAGCTGCTTCTGCTTAAATAGCTATTCGACGAAAAATTAGTAAGAGTTTTACTTTTTTTCTGTTTGAAGGTCAACAACCACAGAAAATTTCAGAATGTTACTTGTTTTCTTACAACACAGAAATGTGATTAACCTTGCTTTTTTCCATTAAAAATTTTCGAGACGTGGCCATTTTTATGCACTTGAAATAACTTTACTCTATTGACCACAAATTGCAGTTTATTAAAGCGTTATGCGTTTCGAGGTGTTGTCATCTTCAAAGGCTACAACAAGACAATGGAATTAATATTCATACAACACTTTGATAAAATATAACAAATGAGTAACACTATATTCACATTCACCATAAAGGTAAAGCAGTCAACAATCCGAAGATTGGTTTGAACACTATAGTGCTTTACTAGACATGGTCCTGTTTGGAGGTGGTATGCCATTGCCTTCCTCCGAACTTCGAACTGACTTACCCAGCCAGTTATGGGGGGACCTACAGTTTAACATGGGATCCGAATCACGGTGCTACTCGGTATCTTTCACATGAGCAGTATTGCCAGAAGTGAAAGAAGTGGATTGTAGTCTGGCACTCTACCACTGTGCAACCGAGGCGCACCCTACATTCACCATATCCGTTAAAAATTATTAAAAAGTAAAACTAAAAAAATCCTTTAAAACTGTTACTTTCATAGACATACGTCAAACATAAAAGAAGTGTAAAATCCCCCCCCCCCCGGAACATATAGAATGGTGAAGTGCATACTTGGGTCAGCTTAACAGTCAGTTACTAAGTGGAAAATTCGCAGGCTGGCGATAGTGTCATTCTACGTCTCTCTCACTCACACATGCACCCTCACTCACTCTGTGTTTTTTAAATTTTGTTATACAGTTTTAAATATTTTAGTGCTGTACAAAATTTGTTTTCTGCCAAGCTATTCAAATGTAAACTATAAAACTTTTAAAATAATTAAGTACTGTAAAAATATTTTCTCTTTGAGTATACAATTTTAAATGAGTGCTACACAATTTTTTTTGTCACACTATAATGTGACATCTTCAGGACACATGGTGTTAAGTGACACATTGCTGAGAAACACCAAAATCATGGTATTTTTACAGTCTTTTGGCGAGGGAAAATGTGGCGGTGAGGACGTGGGGGTAGGCAATGGAAGGGAGAAGCATACATAAAAGTGCTGGGAAAGAAGAGAGCCACCTAGCACCATCTGCCTACGAAAACCACTCGGTGGTTTCTATAACCTACAAGATTGTGTTTTGCCTCTCGTTTATCACTAAATGATTAACTTACAATGTTGTCCTAGAACCGACTGTCAATGTGTTAAACTAGTTTCATACTTATATAAACTTGCACTCTATTTGTAACACGGGCTGGGCCAGAAATACTGTGTATACTATTACTGTTTAAGCAATACTTATTTCGGAAAGATATCCACGATATAAACTCTAAGACCCGTTCTTACAACGTCCGGTAAAGTCAGAGTAAGAACCGCTAGTTAATTTTACGGTCAGAGTAAACTTCTAGCTTGACCTGTGTTAGTAGACTCGGTTTCATAATCGTTATCCTCCTCCTCTCCTTTTCAGTAGGATACAAAAAGCAACTGGACCGTAATTTCTTTTTTAAGGTAGCATTAAACTTTTGTACTGGGTTGTTCTTATTAGTTTACAAAAATGCTAATGTTTTTCTTATATAATCGCAGTCGTTAATTAAGACGACAGAATTGCCCTTGTCAGCCTTAGTGACTATGACTTTGTTGTCAACTAGTTTCTTATTTAGACGCTCTATTGTTTTTTGTGTTTGTGGAAGTCTTCTCACATCTTGATTTGATTTAATTATTCTCTATTTAAGGTTACAGCTATATCAGCCTGTTGACCTCGATTTAATTTTGTAGTCGAATATAGTTTTAACTTCCGCAGTGGTATCTTTAATTACTTTGTAATTTAGCTTAGGTGGAACGTTGTATTTTAGACCTTTCTGTAACAAACCTAACTCTTCATCATTTAAGTTCATATTACTTAAATTAGGTACTCTCTCAGATAAGACATGGTTAGTAATAACCCTATTTTCACGTGTATACTGTTTCCTCAAATAGAAAATTTTCTTGTCTTTTCTTCAAGAGATCATATAATATTCGTGTCTAACTAAATCATCACACGCTTGAAAAATTGTCATACACTGAAAGTCATTAAAGATGCCGTATATGTTGTATCTTATTGCAAAGTATCTAGCGAAGATCCTCTAAAGTTGGTCTTTCTTTAGATTGTACGAAATCATTACCAGAACGTGTGATTATCCCTGTTGCCTTCAGTCCGGAAATTGCTTTGATCAATCTTTTCAGCCTGCTCTAACCGGAGCAAACCTCTTCATCTCCGAATAAGAACGCCAACCCACATCCGTTTTAACCTGCTTACTGTATTCGTTTCTTCGTCTTCCTCTGCGATTTTTACCCCCAGACACTTCTACATCTACATACATACTCCACAATCCACCCAAAGGTGCGTGTCGGAGTATACTCCGCCGTGAGGGAGTAGCCGAGCGGTCTGGAGCGCCACGTTACGGATCGCGCGGCCTCCCGCGTCGGAGGTTCGAATCCTCCCTCGGGCATGGATGTGTGTGTGTTGTCCTTACGTTAGTTTAACTAAGTTTAAGTAGTTTGTAAGACTAGGGGCTGGGGGCCAACGTAGTTTGGCCCCATAGGATTACAAACATTTGGAGAGTACTCAGTACCACTTCTAGTTGCTTGCTTTCCTGTTCCACTCCCATATCGGTTGTTGTTGTTGTGGTCTTCAGTCCGCTGACTGGTTTGATGCAGCTCTCCACGCTACCCTGTCCTGTGCAAGTCTCTTCATCTGAGAATAGGTTCGGCAACCTACATCCTTTTGAATCTGCTTACTACATTCGTCCCTCGCTCTCCCTCTACGATTTTTACCCCACACGCTTCCTTCTAGTGCTAAGTTGATGTCTTGATGTCTCAGAATGTGTCCAACCAATCTATCCCTTCTCTTGGTCAGTATATGCCAGAAACTCCTTTTCTCCCCGATTCGGTTAAGCACCTCCTCATTAGTTACGTGATCTACCCATCTAATTTTCATCATTCGTCTGTATCACCACATTTCAAAAGCTTCAATCATCTTTTTATGTTAACTCCTTATAGTCCACGTTTCACTCCCATACAATGCTACACTCCAGACGAATACTTTCAGAAAGAACTTCCTAACATTTAAATTAATATTGGATGTCAGCAAATTTCGCTTCTTCAGAAACGCTTTTCTTCCCATAGCCATTCTGCATTTTATATCTTCTTTACTTCGGCCTTCAGAAGCTATCTTGCTGCCCAAATAACAAAATCCATCTACTACTTTTATTGTCTCATTACCTAATCTAATTCCTTCAGCATCGCCTGATTTTCTGACATTGCATTCCATTACCTTCGTTTTACTCATGTTAATGTTCATCTTATATTTTCCTTTCAAGACACTTTCCATTCCATTCAGTTGCTCTTCAAGATCTTTTGCAGTCTCTGACAGAATTACTATGTCATCGGCAAAACGCAATGTTTTTATTTCTTGTCCCTGCACTTTAATGCCCTCTCCAAATTTCTCCTTCCATTCCTGTACTTCCTGTTCAATGTATAGATTGAACAACATTGGGGAAAGGCTACAACCTTGTCTTACTCCCTTCCCAACCTCTGCGCCCGTTTCTTGCCCTTCGACTCTAATAACCGCTGTCTGGTTTTTGTATAGGTTGAATATAACTCTTCGCTCCTTATATTTTACCTCTGCTACCTTCAGAATTTGGAAGAGTGTATTTCAGTCGACATTGTCAAAAGCTTTCTCCAAATCGACAAACGCTAAAACGTAGGTTTCCCTTTCCTTAGCCTATTTTCTAAGATAAGTCGTAATGTGAGTATTACCTTTCGTGTTCCTACATTTCTCCTACATCCAAACTGATCTTCCCCGAGGTCGGATTCCACAAGGTTTTCCATTGGTCTGTAAATATTTCGTGTTAGTATTTTGCAACCATGACTTATTAAACGGATAGTTCTGTAATTTTCACACTTGTCTGCACTTGCTTTCTTTGGAATTGGAATTACGATATTCTTCTTGAAGTCGGAGAGTATTTCCCCTGTCTCATACATCTTACATACCAGGTGATACAATTTTTTCACGACTGGTTCTTCTAACGTTATCAGCAGTTCAGACGGAATATCGTCTATTCCAGGGGCCTTGTTTTGATTCAGGTCCTTCAGCGCTCTGTCAAATTCTTCTAGCAGTATCATGTCTCCTATCTCATCTTCCTCCACTTCCGAACGAACTATAATCTCACTGATCTTATCTTTGTGGTCTTTACGCGAAATGTAAGTTGGTGGCGGTAGAACCGTTCTGCAGTCTGTCTCAAATTCTGGCCCTCTAAATTTGTTCAACAGTGTTTCTCGAAAAGAACGTCGCATCCCTTCAGCGACTCCCATTTCAGTTCCCGAAGCATTTCAGTAACACGCATTGATCGAATCTATCAAACCTAGCCGCCCGCTTCGTTACTGCTACATTCAAGACGGGGTCGTGCAAGCGTTTTATATGCGGTCTCCTTTACAGACGTATCACACTTTCCTAGTTCTCCCAATAAACCGAAATCGACCATTCGTTTTCCTCACTGACTGTCCTTATAAGTTCTTTCCATAACATATCACTGTGTAGCGTTACGCCTACATATTAAAATTAACCCAACTCTTTCAAACAGCACACTACTAATGCTGTATTCGAACATTAAGGGTTTGTTTCTCCTACTCATCAGTATCAACTTATATTTTTCTACATTTATCGCTAGTTGCCATTCGTCACACCACCTCACACCATTCCAAACACCACAGCATCAACTGCAAACAGCCGCAGATTGCAACTCCCCATCAGATCATTTATATACATACAAAATAATAGCGATCCTACCACACTTCCATGTGGAACCCCTGACGGTACCCTGGTGTCCAATGAACACTCACCATCGAAGACTCTGTACTGGGTTCTATTACTTAAGTAGTCTTCGAGCCACTCACATATTTGGGTACCTATTCCAGAACCTTGTACCTTCGTTAGCAGTCTGTAGCGCGGTGCCGTGTCAAACACAAAAATAGAGAAATATGCAGTCTACCTTCATCCTTAGCACGCAAGATGTCGTGAGAGATAAGGGAAGTTGGGTTTCGCACGATCGATGCATCTTTAAGACGTGCTGATGAATGTACAGAAGATTTTCCGTCGCCATTTCTATACTGACGATTCCGTGAAGTATCAGAATGTCCAATCGACCCCTTCTTTTAGTCAAGGAATGCCAGAAATTTCTCCACAGTTCATATCAGCCGAGAACGAAAGAAATAACTACCCCATTGCGTCCACTATTCTCATTTTATGTGAACATATAGAATCCTAACGGGGTGAGAAATTTCTTGTGTAAGTGTGGCTTAGCGGTTTTGTAATTACACTGAGAAAAACAATTAGGGGATCATATGAATGTCTGGGTTCTGAAGAATGCTCTACGGAGTGAAGAAAACTTTACGGCAACCGAGATAGTAGTTATAACAGAAAGTATCTGCAGAGTGGTTTGGTGTTGACGTCTGTTTACTCTAGCAAACGAATTACACGAGCAGTTGCAGCAGGTAGTTCAATGCAACAACAAAGTGATTTATCCGAGGATGAATGGAGAGCCGTAGGAAGATTGGAATTTGTAAAGACACAGAGAGAGTTTGCCGCAGCTATTGGAGTGTCCCAAAGTGTAATTTCCAGAACCTGGACGCGTTTTCAGACAAAAGGAACTATTAAAAGAAGGCAATTACAAGGTTGACCACGGGTAGCATCAGCAAGAGAAGACCGTTACCACCTGTTGAAAGCCCGTCGAGACAGGAGGCTGAGCCGGCCGCGGTGGCCGAGGGGACTAAGGCGTTCCAGTCACGGTCTACACGGCCACTACGGTCGGGGGTTCGAATCCCCCCTCGGGCATGGATATTTGTGCCGTCGTTAGTCTTAGGTAGTTCATAAGTAGTTTGTAAGCTTAGGGACTGATGACCCCGTAGTTAAGTCCCATAGACTTGAACACTTTTTTTTGAACAGGAGGCTGAATGCAAATGAGCTGCAACGCACCCTCCAGACAGCAACATGACACGTAATATCAATACAAACAGTCCGAAATCGCCTTCGAGGTTTGGCCTCTTTGCACGAATATGTGCATATGTGCATTAAAACCACACCGCCGTTTAGCCCGCAGGATGTGGAGGAGGAACATCAGGATTGGAATCGTAACGAATGGCGCCGGTTTCTGTTCACAGAGGAGTCAAGATTTTGTTTCCAGCTGGATAATCGTCGTTCCCTCATCTGGAGAGAACGTGAAACTCGGAACAACCCTGCTTATGTGCAGGAAACATCATGTCAGTGTGGTGTACGAATGGTGCAGGCAGGAGTAAGTACTGGAGGACGTGCTGACTTCTATGCCGTTCAGAACGTCGTTTTGATCTTTTACACAATTTAGGTCATTCTCCTTAGAATTCACCCAAAGTGAAGAACAGACTTTTCATGTGGTCTAACCTATCTCCTATTAATGTATATCGGTATTGGCTCCCTTTTCCCAAGATGCAGCTGCACTAAGCGTAGGAAAACCTTGATAGGCCCTAGCTACCCGTTACTCTTAACTGGGATACATTCCTTTCCTATTATAATAATGTACTGCTTTGTTTCTATACTCATTCATCTTTAAAATCACGTAAAAAGTAGAAAATTGGGGTTCACCTCACAAGGAAATGTACAAAATAATTCAAATGTTTGTAAATCTATGGGACTTAACTGCTGGGTTATTAATCGCTAGCTTACAAACTAACCTAAGGACAACACACACATCCATGTCCGAGACTGTAGGATTCGAACTTCCGACGCGAGAGGCTGCGCGATCTATAACGTGGCGCTCCAGACCGCTCGGCTACTCCCGCGCAGCGGCAGTGTACATATTTATTACTAAACATGTGCTAGACTCTACTGCCTTTATCTTCCCCACTCACAAATCATGATCACCTATCAATTATTGCTAGTTAGTACGAGGATTTCTTTTAAAGTATAATACACTCCTGGCCATTAAAATTGCTACACCATGAAGATGACGTGCTACAGACGCGAAATTTAACAGACAGGAAGAAGATGCTGTGATACCCAAATGATTAGCTTTTCAGAGCATTCACACGAGGTTGGCGCCGGTGGCAACACCTACAACGTGCTGACACGAGGAAAGTTTCCAACCGATTTCTCATACACAAACAGCAGTTGACCGGCGTTGCCTGGTGAAACGTTGTTGTGATGCCTCGTGTAAGGAGGATAAATGCGTACCATCACGTTTCCGACTTTGACATAGGTCGGATTGTAGCCTATCGCGATTGCGCTTTATCGTATCGCGACATTGCTGCTCGCGTTGATCGCGATCCAATGACTGTTAGCAGAATATGGAATCGGTAGATTCAGGAAGACAATACGAAACTCCGTGCTGGATCCCAACGGCCTCGTATTACTAGCAGTCGAGATGACAGGCATTTTATCTGCATGGCTGTAACGGGTCGTGCAGCCACGTCTCGATCCTGAGTGAACAGATGGGGACGTTTGCAAGACAACAACAATCTGCACGAACTGTTCGACGACGTTTGCAGCAGCATGGTCTATCAGCTCGGAGACCATGCTGCGGTTACCCTTGACGCTGTATCACAGATAGCCGCGCCTGCGATGGTGTACGCAACGACGAACCTGTGTGCACGAATGGTCATTTTTCCGGATTTTTCTGTTTACAGCATCATGATGGTCGCATCCGTGTTTGGCGACATCACAGTGAACGCACATTGGAAGCGTGTATTCGCCATCGCCATACTGGCGTATCACCCGGCGTGATGGTATGGGGTGCCATTGGTTACACGTCTCGGTCACCTCTTGTTCGCATCGACGGCACTTTGAACAGTGGCCGTTACATCTCAGATGTGTTACGACCCATGCCTCTACCTTTCATACGATCCCTGCGAAACCCTACATTTCAGCAGGATAATGCACGACCGCACTTGCATGTCCTGTACGGGTGTTTCTGGATACGGAAAATGTTCTACTGCTGCCCTAGTCAGCACATTCTCCAGATCTCTCACCAATTGAAATCGTCTGGTCTATGGTGGCCGAGCAACTGGCTCGTCCCAATACGCCAGTCACTACTCTTGAAGAACTCTGGTATCATGTTGAAGCTGCATGGGCATCTATCTGTACCTGGACACGCCATCCAAGCTCTGTTTGAGTCAATGCCCAAGCGTATCAAGGCCGTTATTACGGCCAGAGGTTCTGGGTACTGATTTCTCAGGATCTACGCACCCAAATTGCGTGAAAATGTAATTACATGTCATTGTCCAATGAATACCCGTTTACCATCGGCATGGTGTAGCAATTTTAATGGCCAGTAGTGAATTTACCGACGGGGAACCAGGTATGGTGAATAGTGGCTTCATTGTCAATTAAGCGAAAGCTGTATAAATTTATTAAATTTTCATCGCATACCTTCTCAGAAAACTGATTCAAAAATGTGTCACAATGCTGTTCCCATTAAAAAGTACTAAGTTAGTACTTCGAGGAAATGGAATTCTACTGCGCCTCTTGATGGCACTTCTCTGGTGCCCTTAGCGTTTGACCTGAGACTCAAGGCGGTGGCAGCTGTGGAGTTGACGACAGTCGCTGGTGTGCCGCTGTGGTGGGCGGTCGGGGAGGCGGAACTGTGTCTAGGTGCGGACCTACTGGACGATGCGACGTGCTGCGATGCGGTGTTTTACTTTGTTTCGCGGACCTACTAATCACTGGAATTGCTAGGTGACATGCTCTTTCTCTTAGTTGTACCTTAAATTCCTCGGGGAAGTTGTGAAACTCAAAAGTATTATTAGTGGTGCCCGTCCTTGTGCATTACAAACTCTTCTTTTTTTGGGAACAGTTTGTGATTCTTGGAAGGTTGACCGTGGAAGTATTTTTCCGTGATTGCGTCTGCTATATTTTGGTGTTATGTTTTTCGTGATATGTGCGAAACTTCAGTATAAGATTAACTTGAAGGGTTATCTTAAAATTGCCAGAAACAAGAGGGTGGTAATTTTAACAGTGTTGAAAGATAGTTATATGCAGTACTGTGTGACAATATGACGTAGGCAAAAGGCTTATATATATATATATATATATATATATATATATATATATATATATATATATATATATATATATATATATTCTGATACATGCAGGTTGTGGATATAAGAGCGTTGAGGTAGATTTCTTCTCATACAGTAAAATCATGTTTTCAGATTTGTAAGATAATGTTTTTAGCAATGAGGGGCATTAAATGTACTCAGCATTCTCTTAGATGATAAGTCGTGGGACAGCAATATGCACAATGATGGCGGTAGATGGTGAACACCAAGTACAGTTCGCCGGTGTACTTGCAGAGGTGACATCTATATTCCCTTCATCCCTGTGAACAGATTTCCGGCCTGATTATGGCCTGAAGACAGAAATTAACTTTCAACGCAAATGGGGCTATTCATTACTCAGAGATCCGCACTGTCAGGAGTGTGCCGAGAATATAAGATTTCAGGAATTTGCGTAGTGTTGATAGCAGAACCATCCGTAATAAACGAAGAAAGAGATGTAAGACGTATGGAAAACGTATCCCGTTAGGATAAGGCTGGGCAGTTTGTTCAAAAAATGATCAGATGCTTGTAATTCTATGGGACCAAACTTACAAATTACTTAAACTGAGTTAAACTAACCTAAGGACAACACACACACTCTTGCCGGAAGGAGGACTCCAACCTCCGACGCTAGTGGCCACGCGATCCGTAACGGGGCGCTGCAGACCACGCGGCCACTCCTGCGCGGCCGCAGTTTGTTGTTAGTGAACTGTAGCAGCAGACGACCGATTCAAGGGTGTTTGCTGACAACAGGGCAGCGCCTCTGCTGGGCTTCTTGACAGCTGCAGAGTCAAGGATGATCACTTAAGTCCAAGATTTAAGTTGGTGAGAGCTGATGGTAGGGTTCGAGTGTGGCGCACACCTCACAAAACCAAGGATCCCAGTTGTCAACAAGGCACTGTGCAAGCCCTTGGTGGATCTGTTAACATAGAATGGACTTAGTCCTCTGGTCCAGATGAGTCAGACTGGAATAGTTATGTTCGACTAACTGAAGATCATTTGCAGCCATTCATGTACTTCATGTGGCCAAACAACGATATAATCCACCACGTCGGCGTTTTATTTGAACAAGATTCTGGACATTTCCTGCGAATGATCTGATCACCCAGATTGCCCTACACGGATTCTATGCAATTTATGGGACATAATAGAGAGGTTAGTTCTTGCACGAGATCCTGCACTGACAACACTTTCACACCTATGGGCGGCGTTAGAGGCAGCATGACTGAATATTCCTGCAGAGGACTTCCAGCGACTTGAATCCACGCCACGTGCAGTAGCTACACTTCACTGTCGAAAGGGAGCTCTGATGCGCTATAAGTCTCCTATGACTCTGACGATGCGTTACCGGAAAAACAATTTTCTCAACAATGCACATTGAAATGAATTTCCACAAATTATCAAGGGCAAGTTAAAGAAACGAAATCAAATTATTACATATCTTATTAAAGTAATTAAGAGTTGCAGAGAAGTAAGGAAATAATAGATCAATTTTAATAGTGTATGTGTCACTTAATGTTACATTAAATGGAACCAACAGCCACTATTTTTTTAAATAATTTGATTTCAAACCACTTTCTGCCTCGTACTGAAAACATCTTCAAGTCCCCAATATGGAGGTCCCATATCCAATTAGACAGTATTTATAGTCTCTTCCTTATAACACCATCCATTTTCCACTCAGTTCCACTTAATGTATCTTCACCAGCCACAGTCAACAATCCATATCAATGATGGATTCTGTAATTCTGTGTCGTTTAAGACGAAGATGAAGAGAGCGAAGGAATTGATTCTCGCACTTCTGAGTCCTCCGGCAGTAGCACACTTGATCAAACGTCGGTGTCTGATATTGGCTCCACGGTAGCATGGAAACGTCAGTAGTTTCAGCACGGACGTCAGAAGGGTGGTGTGATTTTAGAATCAGCAATCAGTACCGGTTCGGGCTCGCTCTGTCCTGCAAGGTAGACAGCCTCGGTCACGTTGTCAAGGCTTATGTCGCAGTAGAAGAACACTTGTAAAACTTGGCGAAGTATTGAAACAAAATTTTTTAATTTTTTTCCCTAACCTATTTTAGACTGACTGGTCATCCTGTACACATATCTGACAATAAACAAGTAAAATTACTTGTGTGTCATTGTTTGACAAGCAGCAGATAACAGTGTGAATGAAAGCAACACTGTTATTGACCTGTCTGTAATGAAACTCGTGATCTGATTCAATACTTATCTCGTACATTTGGCACTCATGCAAGTGTCAAAAGTGAAACCAATAGAACATTAAAATTTCACAATTTATGCAAGTTATATTTGCCGTGGAGCTGGTACACGAAGCGGACTGTACCTCTACACCCTCCCCCCTCCCCTTTGCTACGCTACTGAGTCCAAGTGACTGATCGCTATGACAATGGTGAGAATATGATGTTATGGCTTGAGTCAAACTGGAGGATGAAGCTCTCTCTGAGGAGAGTGTGCCCTCCGCGTGTCATTTCAACCAACACCTCCTGAGTGTAGTCGTGTCACGTGACACGTGGCAGGCCGCGAATCTGGCTGGCTGGGCGCTAAGGGGCAGTGGACTCTACTGCAGTGGCCAGCAGGTAAGATAGTCGATCGCGGCCTATAATGTGTGACGGAAAACGACTGAGCTCAGACGTTGTCTCTAGAAGGTGTTGGCTTAGTCCAGCTTTCCTAGCTTTACCGTCAAGGGGACATCGTATTGGCTTCATGAGCTGCCGTCGTGTCAAGTGCGAATGGAATTATGAGAACAGGCCTGCGGGTCACCCATGCTCGTCCATGCCTGCTTCCTCTCATCTGTCCATTTAGGTCTAGTAGTGCCTCTACACTTCTTGCTTGTCAGAGACAGTGGGAAGACTTCCTGTAGGATGGCCTGTCGGTATTGAGTTCGGTTCTCGGTTTTCTGTAATGGGATTTACAGTTCCTCTAAGTCTGATCTAACAGAGGTGAACCACTTCGCTTTGGATGCCTTTCTCCTGCTAGTCACTGTGAGGATCCTCTTGGTGAGCCTGGAGTGATTTAGGCTGGTCATGTGTCCATAGAAGACCAGTCGCCTTTTCCTCAAACATGTGACTATGTCTTGCAGATGTTCATAGAGCTCTTTATTGTGCCTGATTCTGTAGGTACCGTGTTACTCTCTTATGGGTCCCAGTATTCTCCTTAGGATCTTCCTCTCTTTAAGTTCTAGTTTCCTGAGTGGGCCCTCTCGATTCATCAAGAGACACTCAGAGGCAATACCGAGTTTTAGTGCTTCAGCTTTACGTTCTTGGAGGTATAGATGTTCTTACAGGAATGATAGGCCATCTCTTACTTGATGCACCTGGCGTCTATGGTCAAGATTTCGCTATCGCTTGCTGAAATCCATTCTCCCAAGCATTCGATGCAGAAACTTCACAGATATTACTGTTTCCCAGTGGGACTGTAGAAGAAACCTGCTTGATGTTGGTGATGAACTCAGTCTTCTGTACAATGATCTTAAAGCCGTTTTTACCGCAAGATTGTAGAGACTCCGTAGTTGATGAGTAGCCTCCACCATGCCTTTGGCCAGTAGGGTGAGATCATCAACAGAGGCTAGACATTGTACAATGAGGTTATCTTTCTTGTAGCCAAGCTTCAGTCCTGCTTCTGATGACAATGCGGAAATCCATTCTCTGATTATTTTCTCCAGAGCTCAGTTGAAAAGGATGCACAAGAGGCCATTTCCCTGCCTGACTCCTGTCTGGATGGGAAAGCTCCTGGAGACTTCACCCCTGTACTTGACTTTGGACATGTTGTTATTCAGGGTAGCCTGGACCAGCCTGGTAGTCTTCTCATCTAGGCCCAGTTCCCACAAGGTTGAGAAGAGGGTTTGTCGATCTATTGAGCCATATGCCTTTTCGAAGTCTACCATAATGGCTACATAGGGATGTCCCTCTCGGCTCCTAAAAGAGAGGATGGTATTGAGGTTTTGAATCTGTTCTGTGCAGGCCCTACTCACCTGGAAACCAGCCTGGTATTCGCCTAATATAGCTGTTTGGTGACTCTAATTTGCAAGGCTTTAGATGAGGTCTTGTAGGTTATAAGCAAAAAGGAGATGCTTCTGTAGTTGTTGTCGGTCTTACTTCCTTTCACAGCTGAGGTCCAATCCTCTGGCAAGACCTCCGTTCTCCAAACGTCATCAATGATCTGTAGGGACTGGTCACCTACGTGCATTCATATTTCTACAGGAATACCGTCTTCACCTGGGGCATTGTTGTTCTTAAGGTCTTTGATTATCATCTCTATTTCCTCCCTGTTAGATGGTGGAGAGCTCTGGTTCCTGATAGCGGGATCAGTGAAAGCCAGTCTCTCTTTTGGTTGTTCTGCATTGAGTAGTTTGCTGAAGTATTCTGCAAAGTTGTTTGTGCTGTCACTATTATTTATTTGGAGCTTCCCATCTGGCTCTCTAAGATGTAGGGTTAGGGCTGTGTATGAAGTAGTCTGTTTCTTGAGTTCTTTGTAGAAGAACTCTTGAATAGTTTTTCTTGAAGTTTTCTTCTAGCTGTAGTATTCAAGAACTGTTGTAGTTCCACTTGGTTTTACAGATGAGATGTGATGCTGTTTTTCGTTGCATCATGAATGCCTGATGGTTGGCCTTATCTTTGCGCTGATTCTACTTGATCCAGGCTCTACGCCCATTCCTCTACAGCTTTGTCACGTTCTATGGTCCACCGAGGGTGCTTGCCTTTGTTCGATGTAGTAGGTATGGTTTCATGAGCTGCATCTAGTAGAGCCTTTTGAAGATTAGGCCACCCTTGTTTCTGTGTGTTCCTCTTGAGGGTGGTTTAGAAGTCGCAGTCCTTATCACTCAGCCGTTGGGTGTAAACTTTGGTATTCTCGGGACCTTTGGAGTATTCTGTGCTCTTCTCAAGTGTTGTGGGTTGGTCTTAAGTAGATAGAGATAGTGGTCACAGTCGAGGTTTGCTCCCCTCATGACCTTGACAGTTTGTATTTCCTTGTGGTATTTCCTGTCAATGGCCATATGGTCTAATTCAAATTCACTCAGCATGTGATTTGGATTTTTCCAGGTCATGGCCTTCCTTGGTAGTAGCTTGAACACATTTGATTTTAGGACCAGGTTGTTGTTGTCGTAAAGGTTTATGAGGTGCTCGCCACTTTTGTTGGTCCTCTTGTGAGCTGGGTAACCGCCTACTAACCTGCGGTACATCTTTTACTTGCAACGTGTGCATTGAAGTCGCCCATCAGTATGACAGTGCGGTGGTTTGCGAACTAGGGTCTCTTAGTATTCTACTGCTTCCAGATCTTTCATATTGGTGTCATTTGTAGGTGCATGGAAGGTAACTATTGTGTATGCTCTATTGCAGCACCTCAAGGATAATGAGAAGGTTCTGCCATTGGGGGTTGTAAATTCTGAAACATTGTTGACCATTCTATGATGTACAGAAAAGCCAGTACTCAGGTGTGCAACGATCTTCATCACTTTTTCACTTGGTTTTCCTTTAGAGATTCGGTACCCTTAGGTTTACATTGCGACCTCATCTGAAAATCGAACCTCTTGTAGTGCCTCTATCTTGATGTTATACTTCTCTGACACATTAAGGGTTTGCTTGAGTTTAACAGGGAGTTCTGTTAACTGTAGCTAAATAAATGATGTTCCTTTTCTTTTTCTGTTCCTTTTTATTTGAGGCCAATGGTGGTGGAGTACATGAAGGTGCAGGCTCCCCAGAATACGATGACCTGCTTGCCCCATCCTGAATGGGAGTGGATTGGTTATCACCTGGGATATGTTGAGTGCAACGAGTGTATGTATGGGATCATCCTAGTGGGTTACGAAGTTAACACTTAAGGTTGTTAGCCCTGAGGTATATTTTCAGCCGCCACTAACACGTGGAACATGGGGTACCGCCACTGAATTTGGAACCATTGTGCCCTTGGTTTTGGTCCACCCTAGGTATTTTATTTCTCTGGTATCCACCACAACTGATGAGCATCCCCCTACCCATCACCTTGTGAGACGCTCGGTAGGAGACTAGCAACTCCCCCGAGAGAGAGCCAACTAGTATTTAAAAACAATTTAACAGAATCTGAATGGCAACTTCTTCTACACTTTAGATGAATTTTTCGATAAAACTTAGTAATTTCGCTAAAAAAAATACATAAATAAATTAAAAAATCCTTAAATTATTGAGAGTCATGTGAACAGTGGAAATGCTAAAGGATGTAAGTGCCATTTTTTGACTTTCGGGTTTTTTCACTGCTAACGGATCTACGTCTTCGCGGCAATACTCTGCTAAGAGATTTATGTGTTCCAGTCATTCCTTGTAGTTGCTACTGACCCCAAGAGATTGCACTAGTCCTATGTCCAGATGGGCCTGCTCTGCTAATGGATCTATGTGTCACAGGCATCTGGAGCAAGCCGAACAGCAGTCTGTAGTCAAGGTTATGCCACAACACTGTCGTTTTGCTTACTGAAGCTTTTGCTTGCTATCTAAATTGGTGTACCTGTTAATAATGATAATATGAACGCCAGTGATTTTAGTAGTGATGGAAGTGTTGAGAACATTACGTTCAGGAAGAAATAGGATAAGGCAAGATTAAGCGGATGTCGTACCTCACGCAGAAGAAGCAGAACAAGGAGGGAAATTGCTGCAACACAACCGTCATATTTACAGGTTAGTTCTGTTTGTCTATAAACTTATAACATGAAACAAGCCTACATTATCCAGTTGTAACAGGTTGATTTACATATTTTTCGTTTGTTTTGTGTTTAGGTGTCTGCAAGTGCAGGTACAGTTGATATGAAAACTCAGCTCTTTGAAGATACCACCAACTTGACTTGAACCAACAAGGCAATTACCAGATGGGGCTTACCGGGGTTTTTCTTACTCAAAGACGACGCCATGGGACCTATAATGACGACGCAGAGAGGTAAAAGGCCGTCGACTCTCTGCTACACACTTCCTGTTGGGACAGGAATCATCAAAAGAGTATGCAAAGCTACAATTTTAAATACCTTTAATATTTGTGCTAAAAAAATCAAACAATTGTTACGAAGAAAAAATCAGGTTCTGAAGTTTTCAAAGACACAGCTCTCTTTGATCAAAATAAGCAAACAACAGCCTGGTATTGTGTCCTGCAAAATAAGCTTTTCCGATCAGTGTGCTTGAGAGAATTTTCATGTCATGAAGAAAGGCAAGACAATGAAAGACACTTCAGCTGTGGAATTGATAAAACTTCCAGCTACTGTTCCACTGGCACCAAATAAGAAAACGATTTTTCCAATATTATTAATGACGTGCACGAAAACAACAAGGACTTTTTCCGACAGCTGTTATATTCATAAAGTCAATGTTGTCTCGTGGCACTTAGATCTATTAGCTATGACAAAACCTATTGCAATTACACTTTTATGCATTAAACGCTATGTAACTTTTTGATTTTTCAACTTAAGTAGAAAAACTTATGTCAACATTTGTATAACCATGTAAAGAGTTAATTTGTGTTTTGTTATAAATAAATATCCATTTCTCACAGAGATGTGCAGTTTTTTTTCGTTTCCTCAACAATTTCATTTTCCGGCACTTAGCACCTTTAGCAATTCCACTCTTCATGTATAGGCGCCATTGGGGTGAAAGTCACACTCTAGGCCGTTATTACAATTTAATTACTTCATATATTACATGTGCACAGGGTGCTCTAAAATACTCAATGGAGAGACGTTTAATTTCTTTTTCTTTGTGATTATTTGGAAGTTCTAATTCTTGTAATGAAATGGGCTAAGTATGTCAAAATAAATGTGGCGAAAACGTTGACGCTATGCTACACAGCAGATCCGTATGCCACCACGACTTATGTCACATTCACATTTGTTGGCTTCATCGACTCAAAATAGCTGTCACTATTTAACATATCCGGCACGATGGACGACTGTCAGTACATCAAATATTTCAGGTGTAAGCTGTTCACCGTCACATTTAGCCAAAACAGGCAATATCGTTAAATGATTAACAAGTAATCGATTAACTGTTTTCAGTTGTGCCTAACGACTTCTATTTCATAGAAAATGAGTAAATTCACATATGTAGTGGTTGAATGCAATTAATTATAGCTATTAATATTCTAAATGAATCGGGTTCATACAAAATTATGCTATGTGTGTGATTTTTTGACATAATAAACTTGCCAGTTAAACACTGAAAATATCAGAACATTTGATCAAGTTTTTTACACGGTAATTTAGTAACCTAACATCATCAAATTTTTCGTATTTGGTTCTCATGTAATACAGTAGAAACATGACAGAAATCCTATTTCTTTCTTTATCATCTTTTATCCATTCTCATGTAGACAAAGGACAGTATTTCATTGTGCTATAAAGTTTTATGTCAAGTAATTAGATTTCACAGAATTATTGGGTAGGAAGTTACTCGAATGGAGCACAGGCCTAGTGGTTAACATTTTATTTGACGTCATTTTAATAAATTGCACCTTCATAATGCAATTCCACACTGCCGATACTGCCTTTTCCATTTTTCGACACACGAAAGTTCTGAATTTCATTTACTTCATCAGCATTTTGAACTCGGAAGTGCATCCCTTACGCTTTTGGAACGTTTTACATGAGTCACTGATGTTCACCGAAAGACAGCAACAACGAAATAACAAAAAAAGCGACAACAAATTAAAAAAGCAACATCGAAGTAAAAACAAAATATATTGCAACAATGAAAGGAGTTAAAAGGAGTGCTCAGTTTGACAGAAAAGAGCAAAATAGAATATGGAAGTAATCTTGAAACAAGTTCAGTGGTCACATGATATCAATTTCCTTTCAGCAAACGTCAAACCAGCCAAGTACGAACTGCTGCGAGACGGTCCTGACATACCCTTTGGATTGTTTGGTGTCTCGTTGGTATAGATGTAAACAAACCACTGTAACCATACAATATCTTTGACTGTCACAATAGCATCAAATGACAGTACAAATGAACTGTAGAAAACGTCATGGCGTGACAGAATAAGTGACAATATTCAATGGAAAACATGCAATTAAGAAACTATGAACAATATAACTTTGTTTTAAAAAATGCGTATCCTATCACTTTTGGATTATAATAATACACGAAATTCGTATCAAAGCATTGCAGATATCCTGAAGATGGCATTATAATCGAAATGGCCATTGAATAAAATAAATATAAATTATAGTAGCATCTGGTGAAAGATTATTTAACACTTTCTCATTAAATGACATTTTCAGCACTCCAAGACCCAAGGATTACAAACATCAAACAATATTTAAAGATAGTACATAAATCCTCTTTACTTTATCTATTACCACTTTCCCCCCTTACATTGTTAATAGTGTCAGATACACCCGAGTTCTCCTCCTTCATTAGCGCAGACGTTTTTATTTTAAATGTTATTCAGTGAAAATTGTGATATCAACTTACAATCTTATTCATATTAATGGTTTGCTTCAGTGTTTTCTGTTATGCTATTGTAACACACAAACCATTTTATTTTATTTATTTATTTATTTATTGCTTCATATTTCAGAAATATGCAATTTGCCACTAAATCAAAGTGTAATAACAAAATAGATTAAGAAGGTACAGTGCGTGTAATCACTTATTATAACATGATTGAGTGTAAGGAAAATAAGTTGACTTAGCAGACGACCGTTCTGTCAAAGCTATCTTGAAAGCTTGACGTGACATGACGGTCCGGTGATGAATAATGTGAATAGCGCCACTAGAAATCCATTTTGGAATGTTCTGAAGGACAGTATGTATTGGCCTTAGTCGAGTTCACAGTTGGCATGTTGTTTGTGAGAACACATATCGGACGTGTTATAACTTTGTTGTACCTTGTATGTCTTCCCTCCATGTCAATGTGGTCCACAAACGAGCGAAAGTGGTGGTGCACTGCAGTGGCGTAACTATGGTGGGAGAGGGGATGAGGGGGATAGAACGCCCCCCCCCCCCCCCCCATCAGAACCCGAAAAAAAAGAAAGGTGAAGGTTGGAAACTTGGGGTGTATTACCACGAGCTTTCATTGGATGGGTGTGAATTAGTTTCTTCAACGGGAGTGGTAGATGGTAGCCTGTCTGGAAACTAAAATTTTGCTCGTCAAACAGATCTATCGCCCCCCACCCCAAAGCGAACTCCTAGTTACGTCACCGGTGCACCGCACGTACTGGGCTCTGAACGAGCGGCCGCGCGTGCCGGCTGCGCCACGTTGCCAGCCCCGGGGCTCAGTCACGTGACGGCCGTGTGTCGGCCTGTCTGTGCGGCCGAGCCTCTTTGGCCTCTTTTCCCTGGCGGCGGCAGCTTATTTATTTCTGTGCGGAGCTCTCGCGGCAGCGCGCCTCTCCCTGCGTTTCATCCTCTTTGGCGGCGCCGAATTACGGAGCGCGCTGTTATGTTTAAACCCTTTTACCGGCGAAACGTGGCTCCAATGAATGGCCGGCTCCCACATATATATAGCCAAATTGGACACGCTTTTCTGTGAAGTCTCACGAGACGACGGCCGCTCGGCCTTGCCGTCTTTCTGCTCTAATTCCCCTCGCTTTAGTGGCGCTCTCCACCGGATACGTTTAAAACCTATTTGGAAAAATCTGCTCGCCGGCCTCTCAGAAATTACGGGACGGGTATTAGGCTTAGAATCTCGCTGGCTGTTTTGTGTAACGTGCCGGCAGCAGATAATTTCATCGTGTTATTGTAAACTTGAATCCTCCTGTTTAAGCTGGTTTCACAATACATTTAACCAAGTGACACGTAAAACGTAACACCTTGGTGGCTATCTACTTACATAAATAATTTTTATAGGAGTCCTTCAGTTCTGTAATGTTCTACAAATCCTTTCCCCATCAGGGGAATGAAATAGAAAATGAAAAGTAATATTCTACGTTTATTTCAGTTTCGTATTGGTGACTTGTATGCTTTGAGGTATCAAGTTCCACTTGTATCAAAATCTACGCTTTATTGACAGAGTGGGAAATAAAAATTTCTGAGTCAAGGCAATGTCGCGTATTTTAATACTTGCAAATTTACTTATCAAAATAAATGGGCACCTCTCGTTCACCTGGAATAAAGAAATTCGGCATAAGTCATTTTTCACAACAGTAGAAGTAGACGTTAAATTTGTAATTGTATCACAAATCTTTTGCGATTTTCTAGCTGCTTGTCTGCCTGTCAGACTGTTCGAACACTTCTTCTCAGAAACGGGTAGAGGTAGAAAGTTGAAACCACTCGTATGTGAAACACTTAAGTCAACAGTCTCTTGACGCTGTAAATAATTACGGGTTCTAATTCAATGCAATAAAAATAAAAAGGCATATACATCATGTCTGATATTTGCAGATTCACTCATCAAAAATTGTCTGTGAACCACCTACATATTCAAGGGACCTAGTAATGTACTGTCAAAGCGTGTGACTAGAAAAAGACTCCACGGCGTTCAATCTTGATGGGACTACTAATTTTTAATTCTACGTATTATACTGACCTTGACTTGTCAAATATGTCAGGCGTAGCCTGACACAACACCTTAAACTGTAGTTTCCCTTTCAGGCGCGGCGGATTAGCCGTGCGCATTGGGGCGCCGTGGTGGGGTGTACTCATCCGTTCACCGTAGGGGGTTAGAGTCCCCCCTCGGGCATGGGTGTTTATGCTGTCCTTAGGTTTGTTTGCCTTGGTTTAAGAAGTTTGTAAGTAGTCGAGTACGATAGATTAACAAACATTTGAACATTTTTCTTTTCACCAGTTGGATAACAGGGGTAGATTAGCGACACGTAATTCGCAAAAATGTTCAAATGTTTATATAGCTTATTGGACTTAACTACGGGTTCATCAGTCCTTAAACTTACAAACTACTTATGAACTAGCTAACACTAAGGACGGCACAAATATCCATGCTCGAGAGGGGATTCAAACCCCCGACCGTAGTGGCCGTGCAGACCGCGACTGACGCGCCTTAGTCCCCTCGGCCACCGTGGCCGGCGTAATTCGCAGAATTTGCGTCCAATAGAAGGACTTTTTCCAGACCATTGAGCCATACGGAATTATATATAGGGCGAGTCACGTAAGCACCCCTCTTATTTCGTGGACGGTTACACAAATTGAAAAGCGATTTGCCGCACATGCTAGAGCGTCAAATGGCACATATATTTTTGTTTCGTGAACGGTTATGGCACCGGTATCGACTGCGTTATTGAAGCAAGTACTTTCTTTAAATGGAAGCGCTTACTTTTTATAACTGTATTCGATAGCACTTGAGAGGACATTTACAGTAATGTAGCGTTTCTTAATATTGACGTTGAAATCTGTCGTGCCGGCCGCGGTGGCCGAGGGGACTGCTACGCTTTAGTCACGTTCTGCACGGCCACTACGGTCGGGGGTTCGAATTCCCCCTCGGGCATGGATATTTGTGCCGTCCATAGTGTTAGCTAGTTCGTAAGTAGTTTGTAAGTTTAGGGACTGATGATCCCGTAGTTAAATCCCATAAGCTGTACAAACATTTGAAAATTTTTTGAAATCTGTCGTAAACAAATTCAAAAACGTCCTAGAATTTGTGACCACGTTGACCGAAACTGGCGTTTGCAGGTCATAACACCGCCAAGCGGAGGTCTCGCGCTACGCAGCGTCAGATTGTCAGCTCATTTGCCTGTCGACTTGTCTGCACTGCAGGCCGCTCATTTCCGAATCAACATCCACTGCGTGCAGAAAAATACACGAATGAGGAAAATTTGGATATACTACTTTTATATGGTGAATGTAAAAGAAATGCTGTGCAAACAATAGAGCGGTATAGGGCTCTCTATCCGGATCGCGAATGTCCGACGCGCCAGGCAATCGCATGGATCAAGAAGATGCCAGTGTGGACAGGCATCTTGCATAGAGGCAAATGCCACCACTACCATCTGTTACTGTATCAGGTACTCGGCGACCGTGATGTTCAATGTCTTAGAGAATTTTGTCGGTTTGCTCTTCTGTGGCTGAGAGAAAAAAACGTTTGTATAGCTTATGGGACTTAACTACGGGGTCATCAGTCCCTAAACTTACAAACTACTTATGAACTACTTACAACTAAGGACGGCACAAATATCCATGCCCGAGGGGGGATTCGAACCCCCGACCGTAGTGGCCGTGCAGACCGTGACTGGAGCGCCTCAGTCCCCTCGGCCACCGCGGCCGGCGGCTGAGAGAAGATACTACAGTTTTCCAATGTGTGCTCTTACCTGGAGAAGCAAAGAGTATTAACCCCTGTAATTTAAATTTGCACAGCATGCACTACTGGGCAACCGAAAATCCACATTGGTTTTGTTAGGTGCCACATAACGGTCGTACAGCATAAACGTACGGTGAGGCATCACAGAGTATTGTATTGTGGGACCTTACTTCGTCCCAGGCGTTGTGAATGAACATTTGTACGCACAATTCCTTACGAACATTCTGCCAGTTCTTCTAGAGGAGGTACCACTGGATATTCGAAAGTGTATATGGCTGCAACACGATAATAGTCTAGTTGCAATACAAATATAGGAGGGAAAAATTTTCTGGCTGTAGGACAGGTCGGAATGCTGTTGGAAAATGGCCTGCGAAGTCTCCCGATCTGACCCCCTTCAATTCTTTCTTTCGAGGCACTTAAACATGCAGTCTATGACGAAGTCCCAACTACGCCAGACGATATGCGTCGTCGAATCACCGATGCATGCTCTAACGTATCATCCACTGTAATTACATTTCTTCATCGTTCCTTTGAATGGATATTGTAAATTGGCCTTTCAGTCCATGGTAAACATTTTGAACATTTGTTGAAATAAATGTTGAAGTGTGTTTCTGTAAGAAACCTGATGTTAGGTGCTTTGTGTGGTTAACAAAGCTTTGTTAGTTAACTCTTTATTGCAGTTACGTGCGTACCAAATAAGTCGACAGCGTGTATTGCACATAGCTGGTAACACTGTTACGCACTTAAGATCAGCATGAAACGACGTTTCGTTAAGAAGACTGTTTACTGTGTGGAGGTGGGCAAACAATTATTTTCAATAATATGTTCAGTAAAGGTGTCCCATGTGAAATAATTTAGAGCAGTGTAGGTTGAGACAGTTGTACGATAGCAGGTATTGAAAACTTGACAGGATATAAAAAAGAAAAGGGTCACTGCTAAATGCCATCTAACGTGGCTTTGTTGCAGGTCCTCTAAACACCAAACCCCAGTGGGATACAATCCCTTGACTGTACACAATAGGTACGTACTACAAATAATAGAATACACGTTATTAGAGATGAGACAGTAACACTTGTAAATTATATATATATATATATATATATACAGGGTGTTATAAAAAGATTACAAATTTCCAGCTTCACCCTGCCCACATTACTCAAACTCGTAGTCACTATGTAGTAATTCCCGTAAGAGTAAGAACTCCAGTGACAGGCAGTGATCCTTTCATTAGCGGGGAGAAGTGGACAAGTTTGGAGCCCTTACTCTTACGGGAATTACTACATAGTGACTACGAGTTTGAGTTTGTGGGCAGTGTGAAGCTGGAAATTTGTGTCTGACGGGAGGCGTGCATGGGTAGACCTTGCAGGTGCGGTGATCACTGTGTCCACAGTGGTGTAGGGGTCAGCGCAACTGCCTAGAAAGCAGGAGACCCGCGTTCGAATCCCGGCTGGGTACAGTATTCAGCTTTCCACATTCGTAGTTGAAGTAATATATTCTATGAATATGAAAACATGTAAATTAAATATCATTACAATAAGTGACAAATCATATACCTTCTCACACTCATTTCATGACATTATGAGTTATTGTTCGTAAATGAGTTTGAACGCACTGTTAACCAATCAAAGCTTACGTGTTTGATCAAGATTCGATTAGGTATAAAAAGAGGTAAAACACTGACGTTTTCATTAGTATCAGTTTACAAGACCAATATCTGAACCCGGAAATTTTTGATAAATTTAGCAGTGCACCAGGGATTAATGTGAGCGCATATCGTTGCTGAGAGGTAATCACTAAAGGTATATAATATAGCGCAACTACCGAGCGAGGTGGCGCAGTGGCAACACATTGGACTCGCATTCGGAAGGACGGTGGTTCAAACCATGATTTGCCCTGTTTCATTTCTAATTGTAATGAGACTCTTCCACTTCCTGCAAGTGGCATAAAATGTAATTAATAATTTGTCCCCACCAAACTAACTGGGATCTGACGACTAACAATGTTGAAAAAAAATCTTTCAAATCCAGCAATATTTATTACACCTTTTTAAGCAGGATAAAACACACAATGATAAATCCAATACTAAAATCATAAACAACAAGAATACATTTATAACCAAATAAGAAAGAGCAATCTAATGCATATGAAGTTACTCAAATTATTACGACAGTGGTAATTAGTAACGACTGGCAAGTCAGAAACCCCTATCGTGAAATAATATAATGTTCTTAGCGGGATAATCGAGTCGGAATACCAGTGCAGAGTTGACTTTCCTAACTACACAATCCCCACTGTAAGGCAGAACCTGATGTAACGACTATATTTTGCTAGCGAGCGCTTTTCCATACATTACCAAACTGACGACTTGCGTCTGAAGGTGCTGCGTTGCCGTGGCGTGGGGCAGGGCGACCCTACAACAAGCATTTCAACTGGTAACTCAGAGCGTTGTTGTGTTCTGGCACCTTAGACCTTGGGTAACCATTTGCCGCTACTACCGTTTAGTGTTTGGATGATTATTTAAACTGTCTTTAGTTTTGAGGTCACTTCCCAGCATGACCGCACGACGCTGCCACGGAATTGAGCACTTACGTAAGGAGTTCTCGCAGTACGAACTCGCTGTACGGGGAGCCTTGATTGAAGGAGGGGTACCGGAGCTCAAGAGCCGACTGCGTGCCTTCCTGGAGCAGCCTGTCGTAGTGTCTCAGCAGGTTGCGGGTGAGACCATTACAGCAGTCAAAGTTTTGAGTACAGTTATTGAGGATTTAGAGAGAACTGTTTCTTTTTTGGAAGATAGCCAACCCACCGTTAAGCAGAGGTATAGAATTAATGCCCACTTGCTACATTAAATGAACCGTCTTTCTGATTTGAAACCCTCTCTTAGGGATGCCGGGGAAAGATTAACTCAGTGTGTCAGTCTACTCCAGGACAGCGCTGCAGCCCTTAATTTAGACGGGGAGGCGGGGAAACTTTAGTAGGTCTTACCAACAACCAGCGTGTCGAGTCGCAAGTGAACAGCAGTGTAGCTAATAATTTTGCTAAACTTCCGAACTCCATTATTCCTTTATTAACAGATATTAAGGTGTTATCAGTTGATGGATTAGGTAACATCCGGCAGTTGTGCTGGCTCTTGGTTCACTTTGAACAACAAGCGACACTGTGGTTCTCTCCTTGCTTTATCCTTTTGCTGTTGGTGATTTGAGCTTATTGATTTCGCATGCTCTGACCGAGCGTTTTTCAATACAGCAGTTAAGAAGCAGTATAGTCTCTTAATAAGTCATCTTAAGGATGCGGAACGAGTTAGAGCGTGATTAATTCATTGAATGATTATGTCCATAGAGTTAGGATGGCAACGTTTGTATTGAATGTGGCGGTTTCTGAGTCCGATATTATTTCCAATATCATTGAAGAAATGTACCCTGATGACCGCTCGCGGCTAGCTTTTCCCAGTCGGCCTTCGGCTTGGACGGAGTTGCTACGTGTAGTTGAATCAATTCAAGCCCTTGCGTTTGCTACTAGTCAACGCGGGAAGGGAGACAATACTGTGTCGGCCTCGTTCAATGGTTTACCGAAACGACATTCTCAGTTATTTCCGGATAAGGGGGAGGGCCGCTGTTGTTTTCGGTGTAATTCCGCCGGGCATCTGGTGCGACAGTGCCCTTAGTCGCGGGGTCCGCGTCCTGAGAAATGACGGCATATAGGGTGGAGGCGCCTAGCCCGCAATAGGCGCTTTGCTGCGAAGGTGTGGCATGGCCCCTGCTTTTTCTTGCCTTATAGTTGCGCCAGTGTGGGGAAAGAACCACTTTGTGGATTACTGGATTCCAACAGATCAGTTTCCTTATTAGATAATGCCTGGTTTCTTGAGTTTGGCAATTTAGCTAAACTGGTTCCTGTTTCATGTCCCTTCCAGAGATGTCGATTAGCTAATGGAGAGTTGTTGTCTCTGAAAGGGTACGTGACTGGCAGTTTATCTGTCGGCAAATTTTCGTGGCCCTTTTGTTTGGGACTCGTGGAGAATTTAGCTCCCTCTTAGGCTGTGATTTCATCGCCATGATCAGACTTGTAATGGATTTTTCTGGTTGTTCCTTCTTTTTTAAGTTCGACCAGTCCGAGAAGTTTGGCTTTGTGAGTTTCACGGCTTGCTTCTAGTAGCTTCATCAAGCCGCCAAGCTGACCACCTTCTTTTCCACGTCTTCTGGACGATACGTTGGGTGTGACTAATATGCTCCAGTACTGTAGTCGGTTAACCGATAATATCCCAGTTAGACAGTCTGCTTATGTGATTCTTTAATTTCTCTTGGCGAATAACAACTTCGAAAACCTTACGGGTATGCTGCCAGGTGCCAAAATCGACGACTGCCGATATTTCGGCAGGAGACCACCCTGCCATTTTCAAGGCGAAACTGCAGTAAGGAAGCAATGTGCAACGATATTTAAAACCTCGGTTTATCCCATGTAGCTGTGGCATGTCATATGTTGGTCAAACTATTAGGACTGTTTTTTCACCCTATGGAATAAAACAAAACAGAAATTCTGACATGCACTTCCAACTACTGGGACTGTGTTATCAAGGAAGCAATAGAAATAAAACTAGGTGACAACCTTATGAATAGGGATGGAAGTTTCTGCTTAAATTCCGCTTGGGATCCTGCTCTCTCACTTGTCAAAAAACAGAGGAACAAAACTAATTCGACCTCATCTGTCGAGAACTAATGTTTATTATCGATATTCTGGCCGGTTCATCTTAGGTCGTGTCGGCGCTGTGTGCTTGCTTGCTCGGTGTGTGTTGTCTTTCGTGTTTACTCATTGAAAACCGACGTTTTAAATATCGTTGCACATTGCTTCCTTACTGCAGTTTCGCCTTGAAAATGTCTGGGTGGTCTCCTGCCGAAATATCGGCAGTCGTCGATTTTCGTACCTGACAGCATACTCGTAAGTTTTCCAAGTCTCCATATGGTTTGTCTCCGCCAAAGATGAAGATCATTCGGGCCAAAATCGATGGAATGCTTGAACAAAGAGTTATTCGTCCTTCTACTTCCGCTTATGCCACCCCGATGTTATTGGTACCAAAGGATCAACGGCGGGATTATAGGCTAGTGGTTGACTACCGTCGTTTAAATAAGAAGGTGTTGTTTGTTCCTTTACTGGACTGAAATAATTCGTCTACTGGGTTCGCCGGGGCGAATTGGTTCAGCGTTTTGGACTTCCACCTAGCGCACTACCACATTCCCTTAACTGAAGATTTTAAAAATGTTACAGCCTTTTGCACCAATTAGAACTTGTTCGAGTTCAATAGAGCCCCCTTCGGGTTGGCCACGGGTGTTGCCGTTCTTCCTCTCATGCTGGATTATGTTCTGGTGACCTCAAGGTGTCATGTGTTTTTATTTATGGCGTGTAGGCAAGTATCCTTTTTAGGACACCTGGTTTTCGGGGAAGGTATTAGCATTGATCAGGACCGAACAAAGGCCCTTAGGGCCCTCCCCACGCCTACTGATAGGAGAGGGGTTGCGAAATTTATTGGGATGACAAATCATTTTAGACGATTTGTCCCTAATTTTGAGCAACTAGCTGGTCCCTTGATCGACCTGCGCCGAAAAGGGACCACCTTCATTTTGGACAAGGGGATGGGAAGAGACTCAGCAAGCTGTCTTTGATGCCATAAAGTTTGCTATTGCGAATCCTCCAGTGTTGGGTGTCTCAGATTTATGTAATCAATTTTTGGTCCAAACCAACGCATCTAATGCCGGCATTTCTGCTGTCCTTCTTCAGGACTTTGAGGGATGTAGACAACCCTTAGCTTACGCTTAGCGCAGGTAAACTGGGCCGGTGTTGAATTATTCCGTTTATGAATATGAAACACTCGCCGTATTGTTTGTCCTAGAAAAATTTTGTTTTTATCTCGAGCATTAGAATTTGATCTCGAGACAGATTATCAGGCACTCAGCTGGGTCCTTGCCAGACCCCATAAGATGGGTCGTATTGCCAAGTGGGCAGTCTGGATCTAAGCCTTTCGCTTTAGGGTGTGGCATATTAAGGGCACCGTCAATCTGGTTGCTGATGTATTGAGCCGCATGTTTGCTCAATCTGATGACAATCACTTTAGTGAACAACACAAAGTGACCCACCTTAACTGTTTCGTCTTGAGTGAAATTCCTGAACTATTTGGTGACCTTCGTTTGAAACAGGACTTATATCAGAATGAAACTTCCACTCTGCAGCGGAGAGTGCGCTGATATGAAACTTCCTGGCAGATTAAAATTGTATGCCGGAACCGGGACTCGAACCTAGGATCTTTGCCTTTCGTGGGCAAGCGCTCTACCACTGAGTTATCACGACACGACTCACGATGCCCCCCACAACTTCAATTCTGCCAGTACCTAGCCTTCTACTTTCCAAACTTCACAGTTCTCCTGCGAAACTTGCAAGACTAGCAGCACTCCTGGAAGAAAGGATATGGTGGAGACATGGCTTAGCCACAGACTAAGGGATGTTTCCAGAATGAATGTTTCATTTTGCAGCGGAATGTGCGCTGATGTGACCCTTCCCTTAGGCTGTGGCTAAGCCATATCTCCACCATATCCTTTCTTCCAGGAGTCCTAGTCTTGCAAGTTTCTCAGGAGAACTTCTGTGAAGTTTGGAAAGTAGGAGGCGAGGTACTGTCAGAATTGAAGCTGTGGGGCGGAGCCGTAAGTTGTAGCGGGATAGCTCAGTGGTAGAGCGCTTGCTCGTGAAAGGCAAAGGTCCCAGGTTCGAGTTCCGGTTCCAGCACACAATTTTAATCAGCCAGGAAGTTTCAGGACTTAGATCCCTTGTGGGGCCACCTAAGACAGCGTTTGCTTAGTAATGAGAATATGCCCGGTTATCTGCTCTATAAGCGCATTCTGTGTAAGAAGGCGAACTTAACATCTGTCTCCGGGGGAACTTGTGGATCCAGTGTTTTGTTATTATCATGACTGCTAGGTAGCCACTGGGGATTCCACAAGACTTTAGATAAGATTAAGCAGTATATGTTCTGGCCTTCTATGAATGGAGATGTCAGGCAGTTAGTTGCTCGCTGCTAATTGTGCCAACGGGCAAAGCCTAGCGCTCATCCTCACTATGGTTTATTAAGTTCTAACCGGGAAACTAGTCCTATGAATGAGGTCTATATTGATTATGTAAGCCCCTTACCTCATACTAAGAAAGATATCAATACACTTTTGTGGTTACAGATACCGTTTCTAGGTTCACTTGGCTAGTGCCGAACCGAAATGTCACTGCTAGCACCACTATTGTTCACCTCACTAACGTCTTTAGTATATTTGATTACCCGAAGCAGCTAGTCAGTGATAACGCTCCTGCATTTCATTCCACCCCTTTTAAGACCTTTTGTTTTCGTAATGCCATCAAACACATAACCACTACACCCTACTTCCCCCAGGGTTCTTTCGCCGAGAGAGTCAACTGCAACTTGAAGTCTGCTCTAATTATGTATCACCAAGGGCATCCCAAGAGCTGGTATGTTAGCGTGCCCTAGTTGAATTTCGCCTTAACTCTGCCATTCATGTATCTCTTAACATCACCCCGACGCCATTAATGTTTGATTAACCAGTTAACTCTCCGGTTTCCAATTTGTGGAATATTCAGGGCCTTTTGCCAGTTTCTATTACACCTTCGGTCTTGAAGAAGAACTGGAAAAGGGCTAAGGCTAACATCCTACCGGCCCACCGCAAGCAGGCTGCCAGGTATAACCGCAACCGGCGAAACTTTAAAGGCACGGTTGGCGACGAGGTCTATGTTCGGAATTACCCAGGTAGAGAACTGCTTGAGGGGGCAGCTCAGTAAACTTATACCTCGTTACATCAGTCCTTGTACTACTGTTCGTTTGCTGGAACCACTGAATTTATTGGTTAGGAAAAAGGCATCCAGTAAGCATTATAGTATTCACTCCAACCAAATTAAGTTCCCCAGTAAGGTGGGAACGAAACCTGTTCGCCGGGTTCTTCCGGGGAGATGTCTCCATTTGGGCCGGGGGAGGTTGAGGCGTGTCAAGCTCAAATTTTGGGTGGTCATCTCCTTTCTTGCCGGCGCATAAGTCCTGCCTTGCCCCTTAAAGACCTTGTAGTCTCTTACATACGTCGATGGCGCTGTGTTAGTTACCGCGATTACCATATCTTTGCTTCCTCACGGGGTATAATGTGTGATAGTTGGTCTGAGAGCAGGGGCGGCGGCGCACCGGTATTGAATAAGAAAGACTTCCCATAGTCTTCCCATAGACGACATCCGGTTGTGAAAGCCTTCATTTCATTCCCATAGGCTCGGGCGGTGTGTGGTGGTCGCCGCTAGGACGCTGGGGCAGGCGCCAGCGGTGCTTGAGAGTGTCCGGAGTTAGTGCAGGGAAAGATGGAGGGTGGAACCCGCCGTTGCTCCACGGTGCGAATGAAGAGGCAAGTCGACCGAACGTCTGGTTAATTCTGACCAACGAGTGCTTCTGGAGCCGCATCTTTGCAGTTCTCCTGGTTCTTATTACGCCCTTCAGTACGGTGCCTCGCGCGTAACCTTAAGAAGATTTTCCTGGAAAGTTACTTGTGTCTTCCTTTTTTCGTCTTGTGCCATTCCGTGCCACCTGGGGCACGGTCTTACGCAATCGTAGGGCCTTATTCCCTCCGTGCTGTCTCTTACTTCTTCTCCGATTGCGCACGGTCGTTCTTTTCAAGGAGTCTTTGTTGTTATATCGGCTAGGGTTCAGACTGTGTGTTTTATCCATTTCCTTAACGGTGGTTTGATCTTATCGGCTGTTTAAAGGGACACACACAGTTCCTTGACATCTTCTAAAAGGTTGCATCCTGTGCATGCATGGAAGTGAACTAAGTTTGATGTTAACTATTTTCAAGTTTAGTGTTTGAAATTGAACCCGGGCGGTTATCTTTCAGACATTGTAGAAATTGAAGGGCACACAGACTAGCATATTTGACAGAGTGTGATAAATACTCCCAGGCCTTGTTAAATTTTAATTTTTTTAAGCTAGCGTATTTTATAGTACCTTGATAAATGCCACCAGTTACTGTTAAATTTTGTAAATTATGTATAGAATATGTTTGGTATTAACTGTTTTCAAGTATAGAGTTTTTAAATTTAACCCGAGTGGTTACCTTTCAGAAATTTTCGAAATTGATGGGCACACAGGCTAGATATGTGACAATATTTTGATAAATGATCCTAGGCCTTGTTAAATTTTAGATTATTTAAACCTAGGGTATGTTGCAGTGACTTTGGGAAATGCTACAAGCTACTGTTAAATTTTACAAATATTTAAAGAGTGCCCAAGATTTCTTGTAAATTCATATCATAATTATATTTAACACATTGAAGTGATACATGTTATTTTAAATCCCCCCCACCCCTTTTCCTCCAGCTACTCGGCACTTCCGCTCCTTTATTTATATTGCAACCTTACAACTAGCATTTTTCTTAATCCCATCAATTTTGAAGCATGGAAATAGAAAGAATATAACAACTGCAGAGGCATTTCTTTAATCACCATTGTGGGCAAAATATTCTCAGGTATTGTTGAAAGGATAGTGTGAGTATTAGTTGAAGACAAGCTGGATGAACATCAATAAGGGTTTAGGCCTCTTAGAGGCTATCACGACCAGATCATTAGCTTACGCTAGATAATGGAGAATTACTATGAGTGGAACAGGGAATTGTATCTATGTGTTATAGATTTTGAAAGGTTTTATGACCGTGTTCCTAGGAGGAAGTTATTGTTAATTCTACAAGATTATGGAATAGGATGCAAACTTGTGCAAGCAATGAAAGGTCTTTACACAGATTGTCAGGCAGCAGTTAGAGTTGACAGTAAATTGAGTTCATCATTCTCGGTAGTTAAGGGGTAAGAAAGGCTGTAACCTGTCACCACTGTTGTTCATACTATTTATGGATCATATGTTGAAAACAATAGACTGGCAAGGTGAGATTGAAATAGATGAAAACAAAATAAACAGTCTCACAATGTGACAACTTAGTTGGGATGGAAGATTCGACATAAAGTTTGAAATATATATTTCAGAACTAGATCAGAGATATTAGTGTTATGGTATGAATAACAGCATCTCCAAAACGAAAGTCATGTCTGTGAGAAAGATATGTAAACATATTAAGTGCCACATAGGAGGAACAAAGTTATAACAGGTACTTAGGATGTATTTTATCATATGATGACAATTTTTCTTGCTGGTAGCCTGATGTATCACATTTTTTCCGAGATTAGATGTGCATCAAAGCTTATTACTTATTATTTAAAGGTGTGTAAATAAGTCAAAGGAAAACTCTTCATAATGATACAATTTATTATCATTCGCCAGTTCATGATTTACAAATTTCTTAGATAATTTTTTTCTTAAGAAACAGTTTTATCAGAGTTAGCGATTACCTGTACATGAAAATTATTTAGCCAGATACAAGAGTATTTAATTTCTTGATGTTTAATGAGCTGCCTTTTACATTTTAAAGGACTTCTCAAACTGCATAGTATCCAAACTATCTCAGGTATAATGTTCTATTGAAAAAATAGCCATGTTAGTAGGTCTCTGTTGTCGCATTGTAGATCTGAAGTAATAAATTATTACTTCGAATAGTTTTGATGTATCCCAACAAACAATGAAATATATGCAGATACATGTTAACACAATTCACGTTACGTGGCTTTTAGTCCCATAACTACTCAAGTTTAAATGAGGTCAGCTCCTCATCATAAAATTCCATCTCCTAGCGGTCACAGAATTTTGTGGGGCAGAAAGTATTTTAAACAAAACACATGTTTCTCTTTTGCTCTCTATTACTGAAATGTCTTGATATTAAAATCACCCTGTCATGTGAATATTTTCTCTGCTCTTGTGATGATAATTTAATAAGAAACGTTACTAACAAAATCTTACTGTTTTCTAAAGTTCTACATTTACCAATTTACTCTTAATTACTGAATTTAAACAAACTTAAACTCATTCAGAAAATTAAATGATAACTTTCTCAAAATTGTAACTGTTGAGAATAATGGAATTCTTTGCCAAAAATACATTCTTGCTTTCACATTAATCAAATTCTTATATGCTTTCAGCACTTTAGGAAAACACATCTCTGTTTTGTAATTCAATCATTACACATGCCAGTTCACTGATTCCAACACTTGTAAAACAAAGTAGGGAAAGATAATACTTTCTAACCACAATAATAAGACAGACTGTTATTTAACTACTGCATTAGATACTCAATATTCTTGGCATTATTATAAAAACTTCTACATAATTTACAATGCTTTTTAAATTTCTTCATACTTTCAATTCAAATTTAAATTTTTCAAAAGCACTTTATCACAACAACATGTGGTCGATAAGGCGTCCTTTCATTACCAAGAATGATACTAAATTACAAAATTGCTTTTTTATCTTATTTTATAGCTGGAACAGCTGATGTTTATACAAAAATGAAATTTTACAATGTCAATTGTAATTCCACCCTCCATCTTTGTCTGTCACACCTGCAGAACAAACAAACTCTCTATTCAGTGGCTCAACTGTCGTGGCTCCAGTCAAACAGTGACATCCATGAGACAATGATTTTATTAGACAGCTGTATATATTTGGAAACCAACTAATGCCAACTTAATTATTTTTCTACCAAAGTGATAACTACGAACATGTTTCATGCTCATTTATGTCTCACCATAAAATTTCATTTTGTGTTCCTCTAGCCTTTCATGCTGGCCCAGCAGGTTTAAAAGTTTGTTACGAATTCCAATTATTACTGCGTCACAAAGTGGGCTGTATTGAACAGCGGTCTGCAGGTATAGCTTGCGGTTACACATGAGTGAGATGCAGGTGCACATCAGTAGCAGATAGTATACCACACTGGTCTGGGCGTACATCTATCATGCACAGTGAAAAAAATCTGTCTCCTCACTACCGCAATAGCTTAGGTGTAAAACTACTCATGTGGCACTTATATAAATTTTTGCCTTCTCTTTTGGTAAAGCATCCACAGGATATTTAATGCCAGGTGTGAAAAGGAATTTTTCCATAAAGTTATCAGTAAATTATTTACTACAAACCCATCACAGAGATGGATCACATAGTAGTCTCAGTGTTGGTGACTGAATTTCTAAAATTATCACGTTATTTCTTTTTTTACAAGTGTTGAAAACATAATTATGGTTTACTCTTTACACCATGGAAGAATTATAATTTGTTCATAAAATAGGTGAGAATATTTGAATTCATGAACATAAGACCTACCTGACAATAACCCTGAACAAAATATTTTGCCTTGCTCTTGACTGACATACATTTCCCTGTTTTTGTATTGAACACCCATTAAAAGACATTTATTTAATTGACTGGGATATATTATACTATTTAAGGACATTAACAAATAGGAAAAGTCAGAAATCCTACTTTATATTTCTTGCTTCACACATATATCAGTTACTGGCAGTCTTTCATTCCCCATCTTTGAAAAGACCACTATGGCTAAATTGTTTTATAAATAAGCTATGGCATTCACATTAAATGAAACAGTTACTTTAAGGACAGAAATGATGTATCGAAATTAGCATCAGTTCACTGCAAAACCCACATGTCAAATAAAAAAAATTAATTTTTTGAGTGATAGTTAAGTCGAAAAAGGCTTGTCTTCAGCTTATGGACACTAAAGTGTTAATGACATAAATATATTGAACCAAGCTGAGGCTTAATGTAAATAAAAATGCTGGATTGTATAGGGAATGATAAAAACGGACAACATGCTAACACAGGGGCTATTTAGTATTATCAGTAAAATTATAAACGAACACCGTACTTGCCATAATTACGTTTCTTTTTCTGCCTGTATTTTATAAACCATATAAAAATCACTAAGTATGCTTATAAACCAGTTGGAAGAAATTTAAATACTGACACGAGTTATTGAAGAATTATATCATAAATACACAACCGAAAAGTGTCTTTTGTATCATGAGGACAACTCAAAGAAATTGGGAAACACATTCACACCAATCAAATGTGCATTGCCAAATCTCACAGGCTTTTCCCAGCATATGGAACTGACACCTGGCTGCCACATCTTCTTTTTAAACAGAAACACAGGTAAGTCCCTTCACAACTACGCACTCTTTAAATGGTAGCAACCCGCTGAACTTTTGTGTTGTAATACCACTAGTTAGAAATATATTGCGATACTATGAGTTGTTTGAGACCAAAAGCAATATTCATTACGATACACTTGTGAACATTATGCAGAGTTTTCAGAGTTTTCATTGCATTTACTAGTCCTACTTTTTGTTTGTGGTTGCATAAGTGTATGGAAAAGTAGATTGATTAGTATCACAAGTAATATGTATTTTTTTAATGTAACACAGAAATTGTTACCTATTTTTCCAATGTAAAACTGATTACAATCATGTGATTTCATACATGCTGTGGTTTGGGAAAGTTGAGATTTTCATTTTAGGAAATGGTATTGTAGTTCATAAAGTCTTGCTGGTGTATGCTACTTGGAATGTTTTCCTTACTATATCAACATAATTTCTGTGTCTATGTTTATACTTGAATATATATATATATATAATTTTATAACTTGAGTATCACTGCTAGACCATGTTAATTATTTTGTGCTTTGTATTCAAATGCTTTTATTTCTTTCTGTGTTTCATCAGTATAAATTGGTAACTTCATGGTTGTGTTGTTCATTGAGTCAAGGAATGTAATTTCATATGATTTTAGATGGCAGCAGTAATTGTTGTTAATAATATCATTGATGGTACAATTTCTATAACTCTCAATTCTATGGCAACTTTTATTATTGTTTAGTGTTAGACTGAATAGAAAAGGCAAAAACCATTTTCTCAATGAGCTGTCCTTGTTTCCATGCATAGGGCTACTGACTTTGATACTTGATCTTCCTAAGCGTATTTCGCCTTTCAAGGTATCCATTTCACGTGCAATCGTCTTACATACAGCTCATTCAATAACACATTTTTTCTATGGAATAATTACTGTTTATGAAGTAAATGAAGATCACTAAAGTACTTTTACCTACCCTGTGACCGTTTCCGATATCCTTTTGAGTAGAGGAATCTTTTTGGTACAGTTATTACGATTTCATAAATCAGTATTATGGACTTCAATCATTTCCTTGGGCTGCATTTTGATCCCACTAACAATTGTCTGGAGCAGCAGAGCCCAATCTTTTTAACTGGTGGGTCATCTTTATTAAAATAAACAGATTCGAGCACCATATAAAAATTATGGTATGTACCAGTATCTCATTATCTGTTCTACAAATCTACACATACAAATTCTATTAGCAACAAGATATGAAGCCAACTCAGTGATTACTAATTCAGCATTTTCTCCACAGGTGGTGACCATGGTGGATTCTCGGCTCGCCATCCAGGTATAGATTTCCTGCTGAAGTCAGATCACTGCACATGGAGGTGTATTTGTATATGATTGGGCCACATCCTTCCTATCTGTAGTAAGATATCCTAACAAAGCTTCGTCTCTAATAATCTTAGCTGTAGACGAGATATAATATGTTACTCACATGTTTCTTGTTGTGTCTGTGTATTAGCGGAAACAAGACAGTTGTCCTGAAAAAATGTATGTGAGAAACTATCAACCCAAAAATTTATAATCGGATTGTGCCACGACATGGTTTTACAGCATGAGCAGGAAGTCAAGGTCCAGCAGTATACTACCAACTGCCTGTTAGCACAATATACTGGCAGACTTCAAATGAACACTGGTAGTTTGTTGTCTCTGTAGCTTCTATAAATGTATTCATTCTGTGCGTGAAACAAAAGGGGAGGGGGGGAGGTACAGGGGCAGGTTTCAAGAAGACAAAATTTACCGTCCATTGTGACAACTATGAAGCATCTGTGACTGAAAACTAGTAGTTTGCTGTCAGTAGTGAGTCAATGCTACCCTTCGGCCCATGTAACTGTAACCACTGATCTCGAGACTGTGCTGAACAAGAAGTTCTGCAGTGAGATGCCTGTGTAGCTATCGAGTACCCTTTTTCATCTTCTTAGTGTACCATGAACCACAGACATTGCCGAGGTGAGGTGGCTTGCGTGCCTCTACGATACAGATAGCCGTGCCGTAGGTGCAACCACAGTGGAGGGGTATCTGTGGAGAGGCCAGACAAACGTGTGGTTCCTGAAGAGGGGCAGCAGCCTTTTCAGTAGTTACAGGGGCAACAGTCTGGATGATTGACTGAGCTGGCCTTGTAACATCAGCTAATGTGGCTTTGCCACAGAGCTACTGCGAACGGCTGAGAGCAAGGGGAAACTACAGCCGTTACCTTTCCCGAGGACATGCAGCTCTACTGTATGAACATATGATGATGGCATCCTCTCGGGTAAAATATTCCGCAGGTAAAATAGTCCCCCATTCGGATCTCCGGGCGGGGACTACTCAGGAGGATGTCATCAGGAAAGACAATACTGGCATTCTACGGATCGGAGCGTGGAATGTGAGATCCCTTAATCGAGTAGGAAAATTAGAAAATTTAAAAAGGGAAATGGATAGGTTGAAGTTAGATATAGTGGGGATTAGTGAAGTTCGGTGGCAGGATGAACAGGATTTCTGGTCAGGTGAATACAGGATTATAAATACAAAATCAGTTGGGGGTATCACAGGAGTAGGATTGATAATGAATAAGAAAATAGGAATGCGGGTAAACTACTATGACCAGCACAGTGATCGCATTATCATTGTCAAGATAGATTCGAAGCCAACACCGACAACAGTAGTACAGGTTTGTATGCCAACTAGCTTTGCCGATGATAAGGAAATCGAAGATATATATGAGGAGCTAAAGGAAATTATTCAGACAATTAAGGGAGAGGAGAACTTAATTGTTATGGGAGACTGGAATTCCGTAGTAGGACAAGGAAGGGAAGGGAGGATAGTAGGTGAATATGGTCTGGGCAAAAGGAATGAAAGAGGAAGCCGCCTGGTAGAATTTTGAACAGAACATAATTTAGTTATAACAAACACCTGGTTCAAGAATCACAAAAAAAGGTTGTATACGTGGAAGAGACCAGGAGACACCGGGAGATACCAGATAGATTTTATAATGGTAAGACATAGATTTCGGAATCAGGTTCTACAGTGTAAGACATACCCAGGGGCAGATATAGACTCTGAACATAACTTGTTGGTTATGAACTGTAGGCTGAAACTAAAGAAACTACAAAAAGGTAGGAAAATAAGGAGATGGGACCTGGATAAATTGAAGCAACCTGAGGTTCTTAAGAATTTCAGAGGGAGCTTTAGACAACAATTGACAGAAACGGGGGAAAATAAAACAGTAGAGGAGGAATGGGTAAAATTGAGAGATGAAATAGTGAAGATAGCAGAGGACAAAATAGGTAGGAAGGAAAGACCTACAAAAAATCCTTGGATATCACAGGAGATACTAAATTTAATCGATGAAAGGAGAAAATATAAAAATGCAGTAAATGAAACTGGCAAAATGGAGTACAGACGACTAAGAAATGAGATTGACAGGAAGTGCAAAATGGCTAAGCAGGAGTGGCTAGAAGGCAAATGCAAGGATGTAGAAGAATGTATAAATAGGGGAAAAATAGATACAGCTTACAGGAAAATAAAAGAAACATTTGGAGATACGAAAAACAGCTCTATGAATATCAAGGACACTGATGGAATACCAGTTCTCAGCAAATAAGGGAAAGCTGAAAGGTGGAAAGTGTATATAGAGGTGCTCTACAAAGGAAATGAATTTCAAGATAATATTGTAGGAAGGGAAGAGGATGTAGATGAAGATGAAATAGGAGATACTGTACTGAGAGGAGAATTTGACAGAGCCCCGAAAGACCTAAGTCGAAACAAGGCCCCTGGAATAGATGATATTCCCTCAGAGCTACTGAAGTCTCTGGGAGAACCAGCCATGACATAATTGTTTCACCTGGTGTTGAAGATGTATGAGACAGGAGAAATACCCTCAGACTTTAAGAAAAATGTTATAATCCCCATCCCTAAGAAAGCAGGTGCAGACAGGTGTGAAAACTACAGAACCATCAGTTTAATAAGTCATGGTTGCAAAATATTAAAGCGAATTATATACAGAAGGATGGAAAAGCTAGTAGAAGCCGACCTCGGGGAAGATCAGTTTGGGTTCAGGAGAAATGTAGGAACCCGGGAGGCAATCCTCACTTTACGGCTTATCCTAGAAGATAGATCAAGAAAAGGCAAACCTACATTTCTAGCTTTTGTAGATTTGGAGAAGGCTTTTACAATATTGATTGGAATGAACTCTTTCAAGTTCTGAAGCAAGCAGGAGTAAAACATAGGGAGCGTAAGGTTATTTACAACTTGTACAAAAACCAGACAGCGGTTGTCAGAGTTGAAGGGCATGAAAGGGATGCAGTGGTTGGAAAGGGAGTAAGACAGGGTTGTAGTCTTTCTCCATTGTTGTTCAATTTGTACATTGAGCAAGCTATAAAGGAAAGCAAGGAGAAATTTGGTGAAGGAATAAAAGTACAGGGGGAAGAATTAAAAACATTGCGTTTTGCCGACGACATAGTAATTCTGTCAGATACAGCAAAGGACCTGGAAGAGCAATTGAACGGAATGGACAGTGTGTTGAAAGGTGCATATAAGATGAACATTAACAAGAGGAAAACTAGGGTAATGGAGTGCAGTCTAAGAAAATCAGGTGATGCTGAAGGAATTAGATTGGGAAACGAAGCAATAAAGGAGGTAGATGAGTTTTGTTACTTGGGCAGTAAAATAACAAATGAGGGTCGCTGTACAGAGGATATAAAATGCAGAATGACAATGGGTAGAAAAGCGTTCTTGAAAAAGAGAAATTTGTTAACATCGAATACTGATTTAAACCTAAGGAAGTCCTTTCTGAAGGCATTTGTGTGGAGTGTTGCTTTGTATGGGAGTGAGACATGGACGATAAACAGTGCGGACAGGAAGAGTATAGAGGCTTTTGAAATATGGTGCTACAGAAGAATGCTGAAGATTAGGTGGGTGGGTTGCGTAACTAATGAGGAGGTACTGAACAGAATTGGGGAGAAAAGGAATATCTGGCATACCTTGACTAAAAGAAGGGATAGATTGGTAGGACACATTCTTAGACATCAAGGAATTGTGAATTTAGCGTTGGAGGGAAGTGTATGGGGAAAAAATCGCAGGGGAAGACCAAGAGATGGATACAGTAAGCAGATTCAGACAAATGGAGGTTGTCGGTCTTATGTGGAGAGGAAGAGGCCTGCTCAGGATAGGGTATTGTGGAGAGCTGCATCAAACCAGTCTCCGGACTGAAGACCACAACAACAGAGTACCATGAAATATGGGTAATTTCGAACGCTTTTGAGGTAATTTTACTGTGAATTGCCTAGATTGTGTTAAATTGCATTGTTCGTTATAGTTGTGGGGTGGGGGGAGCTGGTGTATATTAACGGAGAATAAAATATTCTGAGTTACGATAAAATATCGACAAAATTAATTAAAGCATTTTCTTGTGAATTTAGCACAATTTTAAGTTATTTGTGTAACCAGTCTATTATAACTGGAACATTTCCTGATTGGCTAAAATATGCGGATATTGAACCTCTATTCAAGAAAGAGATACCATCAAACTACAGACCGATTTCACTTTTGCCTTTATTCACAAAAATTCTAGAAAAGGAAATGTACAAGCAGCTTCTCAACCACCGGACCACGAATGAAATATTGTCCAGAACACAGTTTGGATTTCTGAAAGGTACCGATATCGAGAAGGCTATTTACACCTACTGTGAAGATGTACTTAATTCATTAGATAATAAATTGCAAGCAGCAGGTATTTTCTGTGATTTGTCAAAGGCATTTGATTGTGTGAACCATAACATCCTTTTAAGTAAATTAGAATTCTATGGCGTCTTGGGAAATGTTGCAAAATGGTTCAAGTCATACCTCACTAACAGGAAACAAAGTGTGTCAGTGCAAGTGACTAGTGAATTAAGCCAACAGTCATCATCGGATTGGGAAGAAATTACATGAAGTGTCCCACAAGGATCCATCTTAGGGCCATTGCTTTTTCTTGTGTACATTAATGACCTCTCATCAGTTACACTACCAGAAGCAGAGTTCGTTTTGTTTGCAGATGATACAAGTATTGCAATTAAAAGTAAGTCAAGCATAGTTATAGAAAGGTCTGCTAATGATATTTTCATGAACATTAATAAATGGTTTAAAGCCAATTCACTACATTCAGTTCAGAACATGTAAGAGATTTCCCCCCAACATATGCATTAAGTATGAAGAAGAGCAAATAGAAGAGGTTGACAGTATTAAATTCCTGGGATTACAGCTTGATAATAAATTCAGTCGGGAGGAGCACACCACAGAACTGCAAAAATGACTCAAAAAATCTGTATTTTCAATACGAGTGTTACCAGCCATAGGAGACATAAGAATTAAAAAAGCTATCATACTTTGCTTACTTTCATTCCATAATGTCATATGGTATAATATTTTGGGGTAACTATTCAAGTCAGTCAAAAATCTTTAGAGTCCAAAAGCGTGTAATACGTATTATTTGTAAAGTAAATTCATGGACGTCCTGTAGAAGCCTCTTCAAAGAACAGGGTATATTAACTACTGCCTCTCAGTATATTTATTCCTTAATGAAATTTGTCATAAGTTATATATCCCTTTTCCCAACAAACATCTCCATTCATACATACAATACTAGGAAAAAAATGAATTACACAAGGACTTAAAAGCGCTTACTTTAGTTGAAAAGGGGTCCACTACTGAGGAAAACACATTTTCAATCATTTACCATGATGTATAAAAAATTTAGCTAGAAGTCACAGCTGAATATTGTCTCACTTTGCTTGTGTCAGCCCCAGCCATGCCATCCAGGCGCTGTTGGTTGTTGGCTGAATGACTGCTGCCTGCTGTTCATGTTTGTGTTTCTTGTTTTGTTGGACCTTATTGTTTGTTACAAAGAAAACTACTTGGAATAAGAAAAGGTAGTGTGTTTTAAATCATATGGTTGCTTTAGTGAAGAAACATGTTTCGAATAAAGTTCACCTTTCTGTGTTTTAAACATGAAACAGATGTAGTGCACACCCATTTAGAATTGACATTGTTTTCAGTTCTTAACAAGTGCAGAAAAATAATTATATTAAGAGAAAGTAAGAAAGAATGGGAAGAATTGTAGTTTGCTATTTAGCAAAACAGGAAGTAAACCATCGAGGCGATCAGGAAAATGTAGAATTTCCTCTTGGTATTGGTAAGATTGATGCACATTAAAAAAAAAAATTACTTTCTAGTTATTATAGCATCATATCGGCAAACATTTGAAATTATTTAAGTAAATGCAGTAGCTGATGTTTTCAGTGTGAAGATGTGTGATGAAATTAAGAACACGGATTTAATAGTTTTACTTAAATGCACTGCTTTTCAATAATAATTTTTCCGACTATTTTCAACACATTTAAAACAAGTAGAAGCTAAGAGAGGGAAAGAAAATTTCACACTGTAATAACTGTGAAAGGAATGAAGAGTTCATATCACTCATCCAACTGAATAGAATTAATTATCGTTTTGTAATGTAGTCGTACTGTAAATATAAGTTCAGACTTATGAGACGTAATCGTTTTCTTCCATTGTTGCAAAACTTCGTTTTCACTTTATATTTGTTTTTAAGTATTTTACTTATATATTATTGAGGCATATACTTGATACCTAATAGGCAGATCTCATACATAATATTATTCAATTATAGTGTAGTAGGGGGAATAAGTTTTCGTGGACCCCATTCTGGCAAAACTGATTTGTCGTTGTTTGATTTTATTGATTATACAGTGACAATGTGTGTTACAGCCTAACACGCAGTTTTCTTGGCTAAAGTCATTGTTATTTATACCTGTGTCCAAGAATTAAAACATCACTACGTTCATTTAATGTACATCGTACTGTAATTAAAGTTTCCTTATATAACACATTGTAATTCAGAAATTAATTACTGTACGATTACCAAACCTGACTTCATTATTGTCTTGCACAAGGTGGACAAAAATAGTGTACAATCGATTCAATTGAAACACATTTAATGTGCTGCTACAGAACATCATACCGGTGCCGTTACTGCTACTAAAGGGGCTGTGCATGGCTCCCATCAGTAACGTAAAGTGCGGGATTGGATCCTGCACAGCAGAACGAAGCATGTGCACGAGAATGCTGACTACCTCTCTTGAAATGCTGCACTTCAGATCGGCACATGTGTGATTGTCCCCCTGGTAAACCCTGTCCATCAGGTAGCCCCACAACCAGAAATCACGACGACTGAGATCAGGGGATCGAGCCGTCCAAGCATTTGGAAACAGTTGGCTTATAATGCGATAGTTTCTAAATGTGTTTCAGAGAAGTAGTTGAATTTCATGACCGTTGTGCAGTGGTGTCCCATCTTGCATCAAAATTGTTGAGTTCAATGTTTCATAGAGCGTCGCCAATAATGCCATGAATCTATTGTCCATCCTCATATTGAAATGTCAACAACTGCACTGTGACTGGTCATATGTGAGAAACTATGGATGTGACAATATCTGATCCTGGCACCTGGTGAACATAGTTGTAACTGGACGGTGGTGCTGTGAGGCATGAATAACTTTAACTCTGTTGACCACAATGGTACTTTATTAAGGCCTTACGCATTTCGACATGTCGTCATTATCAAACGCAAAATTATTAAAAATTACAAAATTCCCCTTAAAACTATTACTATGACATATGTATATGACACTAGTAGTTTTAAGGGGAATTTTTAATAATTTTTTAATAGTTCTGCCTTTGACAATGACGACATGTAGAAACGCTTAAGACCTTAATAAAGTGCAATTGTGGTCAAGACAGTTAAAGTTATTTCAAGTGCATCAAAATTGCCACCACGTCTCACTAATGCGTAATGCAGACAGCAAGGAAGCAAGATACCTCTTGCACTGGGTTCAAGTCTCCAGATTCTGAAATAAGTCTCAAATAAAGGGAAGTCTTTGGTAAGTATCTCTTTTGTTTACTCCAGTTCTTTGTGTTGTACGGCCATGGATAGATCGTTGGCGAAGCAAAATTTTCTAGGCAAAGTGTCAGGAAGATCGGATAGCTATAAGTTAAATGGTGAAAGAACTGAACCTTGGGGTAATCCGTTGGTAAGTTTCCACACCTTGCTTATCTTGCTTCCAATGATTACCTGCAGTTTCGGTCACTTAACATTCTCTAAGCTACTCGTGCCTCATGGGTAGTGCTAAATGAACAACAGCTATACAGGTAGCCAGACCATCCGTAGGAACTCCTGGCAACCACACACAATGGATCGAGCTAATAATAGTCCTGCCATTAAACTGTTGACTTGCGTACCTCGATGCTAACTATAATGGACTCCGATGACTAACGAAATGAAGTCTACAGCTGCATCTACATCTACATGGATACTCTGCAAATCCCTTTTATGACATTTCTCAACTCTCTAGCCACGGTGGAGTAGCCGAGCGGTCTAAAGCGTCTCGCTGCGGAGCGCGCGGTTGCTCGCCGTGGAGGTTCGAGTCCTCCCTGAGGCATGGGTGTGTGTGTTCGTCCTTAGGTTAGTTTACCTAGGATTAAGTAGTTTGTAAGCTACGAACTGATGACCATGCAGTTTGGTCCGATAGATTTACAGACATTTGAACATTTTTTTCCACTCTCTAATAGCTCGCGGGAGAAAGGAACACCTAAATCATCTATTTTCGATCTGATTTCTCTTATTTTATTGTGGTGGTTATGTCTCCCTATCTAGGTGGGTGGTAACAATATATGTTCGCATTCTGAAGAGAAAGTTGGTGAAGGAAATTTCGAAAATACATCTCGCCGCAACAAATAACGCCTTTCTTTTAATAATTTCCACCCCAATCGCACATCATTTCCGTGACACTCTGTCCCCTATATCGCGATAATACAAAACGTGCTGCCCTTCTCTGTATTTTCTCTAAATCGTCCATTATTCCCACCTGATGTGATCCCACAGTTCGCAGAAATACTTCAAAATAGGGCGCACAAGTTTGGTGTAGGCAGTTTCTTTAGTAGAAGTGTTGCATCTTCTAAGTGTCCTGCCAATGAAACGTAGTCTTTGGTTCGCCTTCTCAACAATATTGTTCTTTCCAATTTACGTTGTTTCGTAATTGTTACTCCTAGGTTTTTAGTTGAATTTACGGCCTCTAGGTTTGACTGTTTTATCGTGTAACTGAAGTTTAACGGATTTCTTTTAGTGGTCAAATGGATGACCACACACTTATCGTTATTAAGGGTCAAAAATGTTCAAATGTTTCTAATTCTATGCGACTAAACTACTTAGGTCGTAAGTCTCTAGACTTACAAACTAATTAAACTAAGTTAAAGTAACCTAAGGACAACACACACATCCACGCCCGAAGGAGGAATCGAACCTCTGACGCGGAGGCCGCGCGATCCGTAACGTGGCGCTCCAGACCGCTCTGCTACTCCCGTGCGGCTATTAAGGACCAATTGCCAATTTTTGCACTATGCAGATATCTTATCTAATCATTTTTCAGTTGCTTTTGATGTTCTGGTGACTTTACTAACCGATAAATGACACCATAATCAGCGAAAATCTAATAGAGGTGCTCAGATTGTCACGTAAATCGTCTGTAAAAATAAGGAACAGAAGGGGCCCTATATCTCTTTCATGACGAACGCCAGATGTCACTTCTGATCTACTCGATGACTTACCATCAATTTAAACGTACTGTGACCTTTCTGACAGAAAATCACGAATCCAGTCGCACAACTGTGGTGATTCATTCCATAAGTATGCAATTTGATTAGAAGACACTCGTGAGGTACAGTGTCGAAAGCCTTCCGGAAATCTAGAAAAATGGAATCTATTTGAGATGTCTTGACGATGTTGTTGTTATTATTGTGGTCTTCAGTCCGGAGACTGGTTTGATGCAGCTCTCCACAATACCCTATCCTGAGCAAGCCTCTTCATCTCCACATAAGAACGGCAACCTACATCTGTCTGAATCTGCTTACTGTATCCATCTCTTGGTCTTCCTCTGCGGTTTTTACCCCACACACTTCCCTCCAACGCTGAATTCACAATTCCTTGATGTCTAAAAATGTGTCCTATCAATCGATCCCTTCTTTTAGTCAAGGTATGCTAGAAATTCCTTTGCTTCCCAATTCCGTTCAGTACTTCCTCATTAGTTACACGATCCACCCACCTACTCGTCAGCATCCTTCTGCAGCAACACATTTTAAAAGCCTTTATTCTCTTCCAGACCACACTTATATTGTCCATGTTTCACTCCCATACAAGGCAACACTCCACACAAATGCCCTCAGAAAGGACTTCCTTAGGCTTAAAGAAATATTCGATGTTAACAAATTTCTCTTTTTCAAGAACGCTTTTCTACCCATTGTCACTCTGCATTTTATATCCTCTGTACTGCGACCATCATTTGTTATTTTACTGCCCAAGTAACAAAACTCGTCTACCTCGTTTATTGTTTCGTTACCTAATCTAATTCCTTCAGCATCATCTGATTTTCTTAACTGCACACCATTATCCTTGTTTTGCTCTTGTTAATGTTCATCTTATATGCACCTTTGAGCACACTGTCCATTCCGTTCAAATGCTCTTCCAGGTCCTTTGCCCTCTGACAGAATTACTTTGTCGTCAGAAAAACGCAATATTTTTAATTCTTCACCCTGAACTTTAATTCCTTCTCCAAATTTCTCCTTGCTTTCCTTTACAGCTTATTCGACGTACAAATTGGATAACATTGGAAAAAGGCTACGCCCCCTGTCTTACTCCCGTCCCAACCACTGCATCCCTTTCATGCCCTTCAACTCTGACGACCGTTGTCTGGTTTTTATACAAGTTGTAAATAACCTTAAGCTCCCTATATTTTACTCCTGCTTGCTTCAGAACTTGAGAGTTTATTCCAATCAACATTGTCAAAAGCCTTCTCCAAAACTACAAAAGCTAGCTGTAGGTTTGCCTTTTCTTAGTCTATCTTCTAGGAAAAGCCGTAAAGTGAGTATTGCCTGTTGTTCCATCCGTGTTCTTGATATTCATAGAGTTGTTTTTCTTATCTGCAAATATCTCTTTTATTTTCCTGTAGGCTTTATCTATTTTTTCCCTATTTATACATTCTTCTACTGACTTGCATTTGGCTTCTAGCTACTCCCGCCTAGACATTTTGCACTTCCTGTCAATCTCACTTGTTGGTCGTCTTTACTCCATTTTTCCTGTTTCATTTAAGGCATTTTTAGCCTTTCAACGATTAAATGAAGTATGTCCTGTGATATCTAAGGATTTTTTGTAGGTCTTGCCTTCCTACCTCTTTTTTCCTCTGCTACCTTCACTACTTCATCTCTCAATTTTACCCATTCCGCCTCTACTGTTTTATTTTCCCCCGTTTCTGTCAATTGTTGCCTAAAGCTCCTTCTGAAATTCTTAAGAACCTCAGGTTCCTTCAATTTATCCAGGTCCCATCTCCTTATTTTCCTACCTTTTTGTAGTTTCTTTAGTTTCAGCCTACAGTTCATAACCAACAAGTTATGGTCAGAGTCTATATCTGCCCCTGGGTATGTTTTACACTGTAGAACCTGGTTCCGAAATCTATGTCTTACCATTATAAAATCTATCTGGTATCTCCCGGTGTCTCCTGGTCTCTTCCATGTACACAACCTTCTTTTGTGATTCTTAAACCAGGTGTTTGTTATAACTAAATTATGTTCCGTGCAAAATTCTACCAGGCGGCTTCCTCTTTCATTCCTTTTGCCCAGACCATATTCACCTACTATTTTTCCTTCTCTTCCTTTTCCTACTACCGAATTCCAGTCTTCCATAGCAATTAAGTTTTCCTCTCCCTTAATTGTCTGAATAATTTCCTTTAACTGCTCATACATTTCTTGAATCTCCTCATCATCGGCAGAGCTAGTTGGCGTATAAACCCGTACTACTGTTGTCGGTGTTGGCTTCGTATCTATCTTGACAACGATAATGCGACAACTTTGCTGCTCATACTAGTTTACCCGCTTTCCTATTTTCTTATTCATTATCAGACCTACTCCTGTAATACCCCCAACTGATTTTGTATTTGTAATCCAGTTCTCACCTGACCAGAAATCCTTTTCCTCTTTTCTCCGAACTAATCCCCACTATATCTAACTTCAACCTATCCATTTCCCTTTTTAAATTTTCTAGCTTCCCTACCCGATAAGGGATCTTACATTCCACGCTCCGATGTGTAGAATGCCAGTGTTGTCTTTCCTGATGATCACATCCTCCTGAGTAGTCCCCGCCCGGAGATCCGAATGGGGGACTATTTTACCTGCGGAATATTTTACCCGAGAGGATGCTATCATCATATGTTGATACAGTAGAGCTGTATGTCCTCGGGCACGACAGCACTTACCACATCATGTGAGTAAAGAGCCAGTTGTGTTTCACAAGAAAGATACTCTCTGCTGCAAACCGGCATCAATGATATAGGCCTGTAACTCTGCGGATCACTCCTATTGCCTTTCTTGAATATTGGAGAGACCTGTGCGACTTTCCACTCTCTGAGTACGTAACGTTTGCTAAGCGAGCGGTAGTATATGTCTGTTCGCAGACTCCTCCCTGGGAGCGCCCGTAGTGTCTAGAAGCAGAGTCTTCTCTTCTGAGAGGGCGCAGTGCTGTCCACTCGGGGGGCAGAGTTCAGCGGTGCATAGTTATGGGAACCGACTATTTCGAAGGACAGTAACGTAACTGCTGTCCTTAGTTCATCTACGTTATGGGGTTAGAACGTCAAGCGGGTCGACTTTAGGCAGTAGAGCCATGACTACACATTCTAATTTCCACCGTCTATACAAATAAATTCACAACATTTTATCAGCATGACTGGGAAGGATCTGGCATCGAGACTCACAAGCAGTGGCAGTTCTGAAAGATAATGAAATTATTTTTATTTACATGTTAACTTTCATTACTTTTGCACTTTTATTCGCTGCATTTATTGCTATAGGTACACTTTTCCTCGTAAGTAAGAGAGATTCTTCGACGAGTTTTACACAGCATTCAAACGATACTTACAGTTGTATGAAACTCTAGAATTTATTTAATTTATGAGAAACTGAATGAGCTGTTACGTTTAAAATTTGATGTTCAGAAATAACTGAAACGTTGTAGTTGACAAACTTAATTTTTATCACTTTTTTACTGTATTTGGAAAATTCTAGAGTTTCATACACTTGTAAGAACGGTTTGCATCCTGTACAAAAATCATTGAAGAATGTCCCTTACTTGTGGAGAAAAATATATTATAGCAACAAATGAAGCCAATAGAAAGTGAACAAATGTCGAAACTTCACATGTAAATAAAAATTATTTCATTATATTTTAGTCACAGCGTCAATGGTGACCAAAATTCATAAACCAATCAAGAAGGGTAGGAGCGTGTTTATGTTGGGAAGGGACGATAAGCAAACGTTGGGATCACACTTAGAAAATGGATGGGCATCGTTTAGTTCCGAGATTCGTGCATCTATTACAAGATCGATGCGCGAAGCATACAATAATTACCACAGCCATACCTTAGCAAAAGGTCTTTCCGAGAACCCGAAAAAATTCTGGTCTTATGTAAAATCGATAAGTGGTTCAAAGCCCACAATCCAGTCACACGTTGATCATTACGGGGTAGTAATAGAAGAAGCAAACGGAAAGCCGAAGTTCTAAATTTAACCTTTAAGAAATCTTTCACGCAGGAGGATCGCACAAATTTACCATCATTTGATCAACGTACTAATTCCGAAATGGAGGACATAGTAATAGGTGTTTCCGGTGTGGAGGAGGTATCTAAATACGAAAAAGTCTGCTGGTCTGAATGGAATACCAGTTCAGTTTTACAAAGGGAATTCTGCGGCATTGGCCCCCTACTTAGCTTGCATTTATCGCGAATCTTTAATTCACGCAAAGTTCCTAGTGATTGGAAAAAAGCGCAGGTGACTCCCGTTCATAAGAAAGGGAAGAGAACTGACCCACACAATTACAGGTCAATATCGTTGACATCAGTTTCATGTAGGATTTTGGAGCATATTCTCATTTCGAATATAGGAAATTTACTTGAAACGGAAAAGCTTCATTCTATGAATCAGCACGGGTTTAGGAAACATCGTTCATGTGAAACTCAGCTTGCCCTTTTCTCACATGAGATCTTGCGAGCCATGGATGAAGGGCAACAGGCGGATTGAGTTTTTCTCGACTTCAAAAAGGCTTTTGACGCGGTGCCACACTTCAGACTGCTAACGAAGATACGAGCTTATGGAATAGATTCACAGATTTGTGACTGGCTGGAAGACTTCCTAATAGAACGCAGTACGGTGTTCTCGACGGCGAGTGTTCAGAGACGAGTGTATCGTCAGGCGTGCCCCAGGGGAGTGTGATAACACCGCTATTATTTTCTATCTATGTAAATGATCTGATGGACAGAGTAAGTTGTAATTTGCGGCTGTTTGCTGATGATGCTGTGGTGTATGGGAGGGTGTCGTCTTTAACTGACTGTAATAACATACAGGATGACTTAGACAAAATTTCTAGTTGGTGCGAAGAATGGCAGCTAGCTCTCAATGTAGAAAAATGTAAGGTGATGCGCATTAGCAGGAAACACAATCCTATAATGTTAGTAGTGAGCAGCTTAATGCAGTCACGTCGTTCAAATATCTAGGCGTAACATTGCAGATATGAAATGGAAGGAACATGTAAGGGCAGTTGTGAGTATGACGGACAACCGACTTCGGATAATTGGGAGAATTTTGGGAAGATGTACTTCACCTGTAAAGGAGACCGTGTATAAAACGCTTGTACGACCACGTCTTGAGTATTGCTCAAGTGTTTGGGACCCGCAGCAGATCAGTTTAAAGGAAGACATAGAGGCAGTTCAGAAGCGAGCAGTTGGTTTTGTTACTGGTAGGTTGGACCAATGCGCGCGTGTTACGGAAATGCTCCAGGAACTCAATTGGGGATCGCTGGAGGAAAGACTACGTTCTTTTCGTGAATTTCTGTTGAGGAAATTTAGAGGGTCGGAATTTGAAGCTGAGTGTAGTACGATCTTGCTGCCGCATACTTACATTTCGCGTAGTGATCACAAAGACGAGATAAGATAAATTAGGGCTCGTACGGAGGGATATAGCCATTCTTTTTTTCCTCGTTCTATTTGGGAGTTGAATAGGAAAGGAAATTAATTTTGACAACAATGTCAGAGGAGAAAAACAGCGATCTATTTGGTATGATTAATATTACAAAAAACAGTCTTGATCGCAAATATTAACAGTTTCTATTTACCGGTTTCGACCTGATGTAGGTCATCTTCGGAATAATATTTAATATTGTATTTAATATTTGCGATCAAGACTGTTCCTTTTTTTTTTTTTTTTTTTTTTTTTTTTTTTGGTAATATTAGGAAACGAAATGCCTAGTAGTGGTACAGCGTACCCTCCGCCACGCACCTTACGGTGGGTTGCGGAGTATGTATGTAGATGTAGGTGTAGAACTCCCACTCCTATGAGTGTGAATCGTGAATCCTTCCCGTCATGCTGACAAAGTTTTGTTAATTTATTTCTAAAAGTATAAAGGTAAAGCAGTCATCAATCCGAAGATTGGTGTGAACACCACAGTGCTTTACTAAGTATGGTCCTGTTTGGAGGTGGTATGTCGTTGCCTTCCTCCGACCTTCGAACTGACTTACCCAGCCAATTATGGGGGGGGGGGGGGGACCTACAGTTTAACGTGGGTTCCGAACCACGGTGCTACTCAGTATTTTTCACGTGGGCAATACTGCCAGAGGTGAAAGAAGTGGAGAGTGACAGATAAAAATCCTAGGACCTGGCGGGGATCGAACCCGCGACCTTTAGATTTGTAGTCTGGCACGCTACCACTGTGCAACCGAGGCACTCTAAAAATATAGACAGTAGAAATTAAAATGTCCTGTCCAGCCTCTCCTGGATCAAGTCGGCCCGCTTGACGTCCTAACCCTCTTAATATTACAGGATTAATCACCGAACGCTATTGTCAAAGGCTGCATCTGGTCTGGAAGCCTGTAGAATCGCTACAGACACTTCGAGGCTGGTCGTGGGATGGAGCAGCCTGACGGTCGCCACGCCACACTCCTCCGCCCCCGCCGCCGCCCCCGCCGCCGACACCGCCGCCGCCCCCGGCCTCCTCTGCCGCCCACGCCCACCGCCCCCGACGGCAGCCAATAAAGGGCAGGAGCCGCTGGCGCCACAATGTTATTCACTGCGGCCACGGCCACGGCGCCCTGGGGGCCGATTATCGCGTTTTATTGGCCGCCGCTGCCGCTGCCGGCCTTTTAATTAGTTTGCGGCGGCGTCGCCCGAGGAAGTCGCCTCGCTGCCGACTCTTATTAGGTCCCCGGCTGGTCCCTAACCAGGAGTAACACGATCCGCGCCTAATGGGCTCTCCAAACAGAAAACTGCGCGACTCCGGGGGCGGCGCACTCACTCTTGCTGTCACCGGTGCCCTAACACGGCTCTAAAGACGTCTCACTGCTACGCCTGCTTTGTTTCCAGCCAATAAATCTAGAATTTTTAAAAATAAACGGAGTGTTGCCTTGTATGGGAGTGAGACATGGACGATAAACAGTGCGGACAGGAAGAGGATTGAGGCTTTTGAAACATGGTGCTACAGAAGAATGCTGAAGATTAGGTGGGTGGATCGCGTAACTAATGAGGAGGTACTGAACAGAATTGGGGAGAAAAGAAATTTCTGGCATACCTTGACTAAAAGAAGGGATAGATTGGTAGGACACATCCTTAGACATCAAGGAATTGTGAATTTAGCGTTGGAGGGAAGTGTGTGGGGAAAAAATCGCATAGGAAGACCAAGAGATGGATACAGTAAGCAGATTCAGACAGATGTAGGTTGCCGTTCTTATGTGGAGATGAAGAGGCTTGCACAGGATAGGGTATTGTGGAGAGCTGCATCAAACCAGTCTCCGGACTGAAGACCACAACAACAACAAACAAGTTAAACTTACACTACTGTCTTTGTAAATTGCAACACCAACAACGAAACACATGAATTCAATAAATTTAATACCACAGGTAACGTACGTGACAAGTAACAAATATTTACATGTCCTTTGAGTCCTGCTATTCAATATGTCGAGTGGCCACTGTGTGCTGTGCTGATATTACAGCTGTTATTCTCCATGGCATTGAATCAATAAGGTTCTGAATACGTCCGTCAGGGTTTTCCCTCAACACAGTTTGTATCTGAAAATCCATGACACTAGATACTGGAGGATCGTGACACGTCAGATGCCAATCAGCCATATCTGAGATATGTTCGATGGGAGACAGGTCTAACAACGTGTAGGCGAGGAGTCTGCTCATGATACGGTCAGCGATACACAGTTTTCGTCTGAAGCGCCAGACGAGTTCATTCCTTAATTCGGAAGGGGAGGCCGCATCAGTCCACTCCCGCCTGCCGCCCAGTGGGCTGGGCACTTCCCCTCCAGCGCTCGCTCACTGCTCAGGCCGCTACCCCCACCACTACAGCTGTCACCACGCTTCCGCAACTGTCTGCGCATCTAACAGCCAATTTATCCTGCGTGCACTCTACTCCTTACTCTTTGAAGAAGGCTTCTATATTCCTCACAACATGTATTCGGGAATTGTCCTGTTGAAATGTTTCCCGAGGAGATACCTGAAGCAGGAGTGGAGTACCTCAGGCTTCACAACCATCTTTAGTTACTGGTTGCTGTTCAAAGTGTCCTTTATACATAGGAGGTGAGATTGGGTGTTGTATCCAATGGAGCCCCAAACCATCACACCTGGTATTTGTCTGCTATGCTGCTCTACAATGCAATCCTACAGGTTTCGCTCACTACAGTACCACCGCAAACGTATGTGGCCGTCTTTGTAGGACACATCGAAGGGGGACTCGTTAGAAAATATTACATCTTGTCACTCATTATCCAAGTGACGCCATTCCATGTACCCATTGCATTTGGAGGAACTTGTGGTATCTTGACAATGGAATCTGACGTAATCGCATCCAACTTGCAGCAGACGGTGTCGAACCGTCGATGCAAACAAGTTCACAGCTGTTGCAGTGCTCCAGCGACGAGGCAACACTGTCGATCTACATATACATCTCCATGCATACTCCGCAATCCACCAAACGGTGCGTGGCGGAGGTAGTCAGTACCACTACTAGTTACTTGCTTTCCAGTTCCAGTCCCATATAGTATGGGGGGAAAACAAATACTTGTATGCATCCCTATGAGCCCTAATCTCTCTGATCGCTGTATGATCCATTGCGGCCATGCTGACAAGATCATGTCCATACATTACAGTATGACAATCCCGTTTCCCACAGACCGATGTTTCTGCCCCATCTGAACTCGCTCACATGCCGATATGGCTCCCTTTCACGTCGACTCGTTCAATGTTGGTCGTTTTAGTCCTCATCGCCATTTGTTGAATCATCCTCGTTGTCATTTGTTGAGTTCTCGTCCTGGTCTAGCTTTTGAGGAAAGGGTCGGTGCAGGATGCGTAGACAGCTAGAACAACTATTTAGATTAGTGATACAAGTTTTATTGACTGAAGAATACAATACTCAACTTCTATCTGTTCTTCTCTCTTCTCGCGGTGGCGTCTTCTCTCCGATGCTAGCTGCGCTTTTTCCTGGTGACTACCTACTTCGCAGTCGAGTTCAGACAGGCCATCCAGACGCATGTCGGCCTAGATATAGCCGCTTGTAGAGGGCGCGCATCTTCTTTAATCCGTCCAAGAGGCGCGGCGCCGGCGTGCGATTGGCTGCCGGACGTCATCCGCTGCCTTCTCCACAATCCTTCTCTTGCGTCTGGTGTGTCGCTGACTTTACGCCACAACAATAAGAGTATTTAAAACAGCCACAGAGGCCTTCAAACGCAAAGACCACTGCGGAATAGTGCTATTGGATGTGGCAAAGGCCTTTTATTCAATATGGCACAAGGGGTTATTATTCCAATTATAAAGCTCTCTCGAAGAGGACTTTCTCTGTCAAAGCAGAAACATTCACCTTGGCCAAAAGGCGTATTCATGCCGCAGTGCCACAGGGAAAAGTATTGTACAGCCTGTACACTGCAATCAAACCCCACAGCCCTCCTACTGAACATGACTCCGTACGTTTATGATACAGCCTTCTACACGAGAAAACCAAGCAAGGACCTGCTCATGCATGGGCTACAAATTTTTCAGACGACACAGGCACCTGGGCCCGCCGTTCGAATTCCCATCAATGCTGAAAGTAACTAAACTTATGATAATCACCCAGAAGCTCGGGAAATGCGGTCCCCTCAGCCCCCCCCCCTCCCATCCACCTATACCTTCAAGGATCCGAACTTCCCTGGCGCGCAACTGCCAAGTGCCTAAGAGTGCCCCTAGACCAATGTCTAATGAGGGAATCTCACATAAAGGAGGACTACAGGACTCCATTGGAGTCAACACCTACCTATCCCTGATCCGTCCCGCAATGGAGTATTTCCCTGCCATACATGGGCGCACGCAACCAGGAAATACCTGGAAAAGTTCCAAACGCTGCAGAACCATTGCCTGAAAAGAGCCCTCCGCCTGCCTCACGGTCCACTTATACAATGCTGCAGGAATTCCCTTTATAAAAATGTTCAAATGTTTGTAAATCTATAGGACCAAACTGCGTGGTCATCAGTCCGTAGCTTACAGACTACTTAAACCTAGGTAAACTAACCTAAGGACAACACACACACCCATGCCCCAGGGAGGACACGAACCTCCACGGCGAGCAACCGCGCGCTCCGCAGCGAGACGCTTTAGACCGCTCGGCTACTCCACCGCGGCTTCCCTTTATAAAAAGACATTTCTCAGATCTTTTAAGGGTTTTCTACGAGAGTTTCTCCAGATCTGGTAACGAACTAATCTGCTCCCTTAGTCGGTATGACATGTACAGCGACAGCCACAAGCGGATCCGTAAATCAAAGAGGAAAATCCCCACACTCATCTCAAATTCCAATCCTATCCAACACAACCAACCTCGGGGAAGTATTAGACATTCGTACAGAACCGCCTACACAATACACAGACTTGTAAAAACAGTAAAACACACACACACACACACACACACACACACACACACGCCAAAATTACACAGAGGAGTTACAGGCAACCGGCTGCAGATTCCCCATTATACTTGAGTCATGTCGGCTCGTTGTTGTGATCCATTTTCGGTTAATTAATTGGCGGGCATCGTTTCCGCTCTGGCGCCAGTTTAATTAGTTGTTCCTCTGCTTCTCCTAGGGTGGCGTACCGCTCGGCGCGCATGTAGTTCTCTGGTCCTGTGTTACGCGACTCTTCCGGCCGAGCGACGCGTGTTGTTGTGTCTGGGCCGTAGTCGGGGTCGGCCGTTCTGCTGTGGTGTCTGTCTGAGGCAACCACGCCACGCCTGCAACGTGTCGTTCGGACATAGTGAGAACAGATTTCTTCCACCTCTTTCGCCATTCATGGGACGTCTGCTTAGTGACACTTCAATTTTTACCGGTGCATCCGTGGGTTGTTATGTTCAATAGTTACAGACGATGGTTATCTTGCATTATGTTCTTCTTTTTACCCATATTTTGCCGTCGTGGCCTCCTGCGTTTGGTTACCTGCCTCAGGTGCGGGTGTAGTTGACTCGGCAGTGTAGTTTGCCTCCTCTTTGTTGACTGCCGCAATTGGGCTGTAGTTTCGCAGTTACTTTATTTTATTTTATTTTATTATTATTATTTTTTTTACCTTGGCTGTGTATGGGTAACGACTGTATCTATGTTGCCAAACTCAAACACGAGCATTCTCGATATCAGTTTGACGTCTGTCATACAGGATCTGACTATCGTTCGCCTCCTTAATTACTTACGTATGGCAGTCGGTCTCACTTGTGACATTCGCTCTTAAGTACGCAAGGTTATCCGTTCCAGGGCTACGCTCGAGAAGCAATGTGACTCTGCCATTTATTATTCAGTATTTATATGCACTGTTGTTAAGAACGACCATTTTAGTGTTGCCTGGCCCTGCGGCCTGAATTGAATTGTAATTTTTCTGTGAAGACTGTAGGTCCCGACACGACCGTTGTTCAATTGTGAATATTTTAAAAGAAAACAAACTGTTTATTTACTGTGATATGTTGTCATGCCTCATTTTAAGTCTTTTAAAGTTTTGTTGTGTGTGGCTTATCTTCCCTGATGCTTCTGCAGAAACGTTTATTAAATATGTTATGATAACCTTGCAACTCGTGGCATGTAGACATGCGTGAAATCTATTTAAAGCCTTGTAATAGAGTCTTTCTAAAAGAAAATGAACATTTTCCATATCTTGTCCTAGAGGCACTCTAGTCGTAGTTATTTGGCAAAGAAATTTTTAAGTAATGCTTAGGTGAGTTAAATCCCCTTTTATTAATATTGTATTTTATATATATTCGATTGTGGCAAAGTTAATTTAAACATGTGTTGGGGAAATTAATTACTAGTAACTTTACGTCCCCTTGGTTAGTTGTTTTGGTGTTCAAATATGTAAGGGATTAATTTGTGCTTCCCGAAGTTCTATCCACTGTACTTAAAATTATTTAATAAATTTCCTGTAAGCAGTAATTGGCTTAGGCGGACTTTTTTTGTCCCTGTTATCCCGTCATGGTATCAACTGAGATCGTTTTGGGGCCTCAATACTCCCTCACAAATAAGGAAGCAAAGGAGTGGGCTCACATAAATTCGACACTTCGCCTGAAGATGACAAGAAAGAATGTTCAAACGTCTGTCAAGATTAAAGGACTTAACTGCGGGGTCATCAGTCTCTAAACTTTCAAACTACTTTATACTAAAGACAGCACAGACATCCATGCCAAAGGGGGGGATTCGAACCCCCGACGGAAAAAGGCCTCGCACATCGGAACATAGCGCCTCAATGCGCTTGCCACTCCGCCGCGGCAGGCAAGAAAGAAACTTGCCGAAACTTTGCCAGAGAACGAAGCAATAACTCGACTATCAACCTGAGAAGATTTCATCAACGAAATTCGCCGAGAAAAGACTAAATTCTCACGTTGCTGCTCTTGTTAGGAACCACAAGTTTAACAGTATGCCTACCACTGTGAATAAATTAAAGTAGTGCAATGGGATCAGTTTGATATGTGAATGGGATACAATATGAGTTGAGATAGGCGTTGGAGGTGGATTAGAAATGGTAATCAGATTATATTAGTAACAAGTGTGATGGAAAGTTGTCATGAGTATGAACGTAACTTCCAATATGGAGGTCAAAATGTTTTACATGTTTTAAATGTATGTTTTAAGCATTGATAATAACCACACAGTGCTCGAAATCTAGATCTGAATTAATAAACCAAATATTTACGGCTGATTGCTGAAAATTTTTCTACTAATAAAAAAATAAAAAATAAAAAACACAAAAAACAGTCTTTGAGCACAAGTGCCACAATGGAATGAAGCCTGATAAGATTAGGAAACGTTACAGTAAGAGTATGGATGTCTTTTGCTGTCTGGGAAGTAAAATAAAATGGCTGGAGTAGCGAAGATATAAAATTCATAATGTCAATGGGAAGAAAATAATTTCTAAGGAAAAAAAAAGAAATTTGTGAAAATTGGAATCTTTTTACGAAAGCATTTGTCTGGAGTCCTGCCTTTTACCGGTGTGAAATATGGACCATCAAGAATTCAAACAAGAGGGGGAAGAAACACTTTTGAAAATTATTATGCTACAGGAGAATGTTGAAGATTATGTATGTAGTTCGCATAACTAATGAAGAGGAACTGAGAGAATACTATGGTGAATATTAACTTCTGGAAACTCTTCAATGAAATAGGGATCGATTAACAGGGCTCCTGCTGAGATTTCAGTGAGTCGTCATTTTTGTGTCGGAGGGAAGTGTGGGGGTAAAAGTTGTAGAGGGAGACTTAGCTACAAATACTGATAGCTGGTTTGTGATTTGCCGTTCTTATTCGGAGATGAAGAGACTTACACAGGATAGAGTTGCGTGAAGAGAATCATTCAAATTCAACTCCACAATAAATTGCATACGCTGAGCATTAACGTAGAACTTGTTTTTTTATAAGCATTCCACCAGGAATGTAATAATTTGCTGCTTTTGGTTTATAGTTTCATACACACGTTTTTGAAGCGCCACGTGCATATTTTTACTGTCAGTATCTGAAGGTAGATCGGGAATTTTGAATTGAACGGTTCTGCAACTAAGGTTACTCTTAAATTTTCTTTTTCTGTCCCAGAAGACTAAGTATTCCGATCCATAACAAATCTCATCAACAATGCTTATATTTAGTAATTATTGCCCTTTATCTCGGTCTCAATCAATTTTATAGTTTAGTCAATTCTTTTCAGAATTCACATCTAAGCGTAAGTAACTTTTTTGCGTCAGATCAGGTGTAGATTGTTTTTCGTACACCACAAGTCTTGCAGGATGCTTAGTCCGACGCGGCAGTTATCTTCGTGTCTCAAATCTTCTAATAAACTAATTGACATAGAAAGAGACAATATTAATGGCGGAGAAACACTTAAGAGTAATGAATAACTTAAATTGGAACACGACCACACATTCGGTGGACGTGATTCACCTTTGCCGCGGCGGAGCGGCCGAGAGCATTGAGGCACTATGCTACGATGCGCGAGGCCGTTCCCCGTCGGGGTTTCGAATTCCCCCTCGGGCATGGATGTTTTTGCCGTCTTTAGTATAAGCTAGTTCATAAGTAGTTTAGGGACTGATGACCCTGCAGCTAAGTCCCATAAGCTTCACAAACATTTGAACATTTTTTTAATTCACCTTTATTTAATGTCAAATTACTTTTAGGTAAATGACTTTAGCAATACAAATTAAAAAAAAAACGTCTTTCGATTCTCGATGATTTTTCACTCGCATTGTTTTCAACCCTGAGTCATCAGATGGGGACGTTTGCAAGACAACAACCATCTGCACGAACACTTCGACGACGTTTGCAGCAACATGGACTATCCGCCCAGGGACCATGACTGCGGTTACCTTTGACGATGCATCACAGACAGGAGCACCTGCGATGGTGTACGCAACGACGAACCTGGGTGCACGAGTGGCACGTCATTTTTTCGGATGAATCCAGGTTCTGTTTACAACATCATTATGGTCTCATCCGTGTTTGGCGACATCGCAGTGAACGCACATTGGAAGCGTGTATTCGTCATCGCCATACTGGCGTATCACCTGGTGTGATGGTAAGGGGTGCCATTGGTTACACGTCTCGGTCACCTCTTGTTCGCATCGACGGCACTTTGAACAGTGGCCGTTAAATTTCAGATGTGCTACGACCGGTGGCCCTACCCTTCATTCGATCCCTGCGAAACCCTCCATTTCCACAAGATAATGCACGACCGCATGTTGCAGGTCCTGTACGGGCATTTCTGTATATGTAAAATGTCCGACTGCTCCCTTGGCCAGCACATTCTCCAGATCTCTCACCAATTGAAAACGTCTGGTCAATGGTGGCCGACCAACTGGCTCGTCACAATACGCCAGCCACTACTCTTGATTAAATGTGGTAGGGTGTTGAAGCTGCATGGGCATCTGTAGTTGTACACGCCTTCCAAGCTCTGTTTGCCTCAACGCCCAGGCGTATCAAGGCCGTTATTACGGCCAGAGGTGGTTGTTCCGGGTACTGATTTCTCAGGATCTATGCACCCAAATTGCGTGTAACTGTAATCACATGTCAGTCCTAGTATAATATATTTGTCCAATGAATACCCGTTTATCATCTGCATTTCTTCTTGGTATACCAATTTTAATGGCCAGTAGTTTATTTATAACAACGCTTTGTTCAGTTCTTCTACACATTTAAATAAAGCCTGTGAAACTGAAATCATTGTATCCTGTTCCTCTTTCACAGTTCTTAAACATATTACTATATAAGGTGGGAATAGTTAAATCTTGTACCAATTATACCCCACATAAGAGTTAAGTTCTACGATCGTTTCTACAAATGTAGTATACACATTCAAAAAGTATGATTTGAAAACGATATATTTTTTGAAGTCATTTTCCATCATTGCAGTCGTATCTACAAACACGTCTTAATAATCAACGTAAATTCGAAGAAATCTGTTCACCTTTTCTACCTTGGAAAAAAAAAAAAAAAAAAAAAGGTACAGCGCCCAGAAGGAAATGAGAAAATGACGAAACGATATGAATTTTCTCGGGTTGGGAGGTCATATGGCGTTATTTCACTTACTGCAATAATTGAAACAAATTTGCAAAAATTATACTCGCACTGAACTGCTTTTGTAGATTTTCTGAAAACTGTTGGAAATGTTGAGTGAAATATACTCTTTAACTTTCTGATGGTAGCAGAAGTACTTTGAGCAAGCTGTGAAGGGAGATAAGTAAAAATTTGCAAAACGAACTAAAGTTCAGGGTGAAGAAATAAAAGATTTGCTGTTTGACGATTATGTAATTTCTGCAGTGACAGCTAAGGTACCAGGAAGATAAATTGATCATAATGCACAGTGCCTTGCAAAGGAGGGTACAAGACGAACATTAACAAGGAAAGAACTAGAGTAATGCAATGTAGTCTAAGAAAATCAGACAATGATGAAGGAATTGAAATAGCAAACGAGACAATAACAATTGTATGTGAGGTTTGTTACTTGGATTGTATAATAACTTATGATGGGCGCAGTCGAGAAAGTACTAGCAAAATTCTCTATACGAACTCGTATGATTGGTATAAAGATACTTGTACCTGGATTTCAGGCAGGCTTCCTATTTCGTTGTGTGTGGAGGTGGTATTGCATTCGATTTCGTAAACATATCTACTCTTATTCTAGTTTAGGGGAACATCAAATAGATTGAGCCAGAGATAAGACTTTGGATTGTGGAGGGATGCTTGCCGGAATGCGACCGTGCGATTCCTGCTGCCACTGTGCAAGATGGCATACAGTGGTGGTTAGCACAACTTTCGAGCGAAAAGGTAATCTGAGTTCGAATCCTAGCCGTGTTACAAATTTCATACGTCTTTTCAGTCTGTATTTATACATAATTGTCTGAACTTTTTCACTTATACGCAGATAAAAGTTTTTAAAAATTATTAAAAGCCTGGTATCAGAAGAACTAAGAACTTGTACAGCGGTGATCAGTTTCTATTTCTCAGACATTTTCTTATCACAGACAAGGGTTGGATGAGTGCCAATTACATCGTTTAGAAGCTTTAGGCCAGTCAATCCATAAAACTTAAATTTGTTGGCAAGACGTAACTGGCACTCCAATTGTGATCTATACATTGTCTGTTATTTGAAAATGACACACCCTACAAGATTTTAAGTTATTTTGTGATCTAAGCCGTTTAAAAAAAAAAATTAACATTTTCTCCTCGTCTGATAATGCCAGAATTTATAATATACATATAGAATGATGCACTGTCGTCACTTCATTTGTCAATTAAAAGATTTGACATGGAGGTTATGTCACTTTTATTCCGGCAGTAGCGTAGGCGCCCTCCCACAGACGCCTTCAGTTTCGGCAACCAACACTGCAGAAGAGTTCAGCAGGAGGCGCACTTTGGGCGCAGTCTGCATGTGACCGCAGCGTGGGATATTGGTACAGTGTGAGCAAATTATTTATTAAGGAGGGAAAGGCCGAAGGACTGGGAAGGAAACGATTGACATTAGCTGCATTGAGGCACTAAAATTATACATTGGCGACAAGTGAAAACATGAGCCCGACCGGGAAACGCACCCGTGTTTCACACTTCGGGCCAGCGGTCGCCTTAACCACTTAGCTACCTGTGCCCGCCTTCTGGCACAAAAAAGGAAGGGATTTGCTTCTGAAAAATAAACGTAAGATTCACCGTTTATTTCCATAAAAATATAGTAGCGTCCCCCATAATGGTAACAATTTAAAGGGGCTTAAAACTTACTGACAGAGCGGGATTCGAATCTGGGACCTTTCCTTTTCGCGGACAAGCGAAAGTGTTTAGTTTCATCACGGGTATGCCGCTTTATACTGAGAAAATCATAATGGAGCCCTACGTCTTTTGTCTTCTAGGCTGTAGTGACTAGTGAAGGAAGAACGTTTGCTTGAATGTTTCTGTTCATAATGTAATTTATATAATTTTGTAATCGTGTACCGTATCAGAGTTGGAAGTAGGAAGTTGTTATACACTCCCAGATACCATTGTGTCGAAAAAGCTGTGACCATTTGAGTCACTTTTGTAAGTCCTGTTTGTAATGGTTGCCACACACGCCAGAAATACACAAAGGCCGAATCCTCATGTGTCTTGTAAGCAGTATTCTTTGTCGACTGACTCCAGTTGCTCATTTTCCTACCCGTGAACATAAATCCGCCACCTACTTTACCTAAAACTGAGCCTTTGTGATCATAGTATTGAGGTATCAATGATTGCTAACAGGCCTCTGTTCTTAATGTAATTAGTCTAGTTTCGTAACTGCGTTCCTGTAACTTGTAACACCTAGTTGTTTTAAGGCCAAATATTTGCAGCACTTTGGAATCTTATCGTGAACTTAATATGTTCTCTGCTATTTATTTATTTATTTTTTCTTTCAGTTCTTAATCTAAAAGTATGTAAAACGTTCCCCGACGTATTTTCTGTCTGCGTGTGAAAACAAATCCCAGCGAATACTGATTTCATTTTTTCGTTGTTTTTAGTGACTAATAGAGTCGTTCAGGATAAAAAAATTTTGTGTAATACTTCAGTGCATAAGGAAAATTGGGCCATGACCCGTATGTGGAAAGATTATGTAGTTTCTGATGAAAGCCTTCTACTCGGAACTTTCTCTGTATCAGAGGGAGCTGAGAAGGGTAAAAACTGTAGTGAGGACAGAGGGTGGAATACAAACCAGTAATTGAGGGCGTAGGATGCATGTGCTGCTCTGAGCGGCAAGAGAGGAATACGTGGGGAGCGGCGTCAACCAGTCATGAGTCAAATGGTGGTGCAAAATGTGTAGAGTGATTTCAAAACGGAAATGCTTACAGAAACAATATATTGGATTTGATCCCTCGTATTACAGCCAATTAATTTCATCTAACGTTGGTGTCCTACCAGTAATTAAGTTTTCCGCTATTCCACGGTGATGTTAAGGGTAACATGTCTAATGCCTATTCGTCCTTCTGGTTTGCCCTATTTATGTTGCCCTTAGATATTTGTTCAAGTTACAGTCAATAAACAACTCCAGTACCAGTTGATGTGTACAGGGGCTTCCTTGAACATATTATTAATCCTTTTCAATAGTTTCCAAGATGAAATAATTTACTACTAGCGTTGTCAGTGCCATTCTTATGTACCGTATAATTTAACGTAACAATCCGCTCCAAAATTCACTTTTGACAGCCTGAAGGCACTACTAGAGTGAACTAGCCGAGAAATAAATGCGCAAACTGAGGCGCTAAGCTATAATTCCGAAAAAAGTGAATGAGACAGAAAAACATAGATAGCTACAACACTTACTGAGGAGGAAGACTGCCTATTATCTCCCTACAGCTTTTATTACTGCTGTTCAGTCTGCATTCAGTACATCTAACTATTCTTCGCAGCTGTACTTTAGACAAAATTAATGGAGAAATGTAAGTTAAACTCATTTTTCCATCCTTCCGTCACCTGTGTTAACGCACTATTTCTAGAAAATGCTCCAGACAAATGCCTTCAGCAAATACTTTCTAACAATTAAATTACTGTTAAATGTCAACAACTTCTTCAGAAGTGTTTGTCTCCCCATTTCCGTTCGAAATTTTATATCTTTTCTACTCCGGCCATTATTTTACTGCCCAAATAACAATATTTATTACTGCTTTTTATGTCTCGTAAGCTAATCTAATTGCCTTTGCACTGACTGTTTTAATTAGACTACATTCCATTACTCTTGATTTTCTCTTGTTAACGTTCATCTTATACTCTTCTTCCAAGACAATATCCATTACATTCAATTGCTCTTCCAGCTCTTTTCCTGTCTCCATCCAAATTACAGTGTCCACGGAAAACCGAAGAGTTTCATTTCTTCCTCCTGAACTTTAATTGCCTTTTTCAATTATCTCTTTGCTTTCTTTCAGAGCTGTTCAGTACACAGATTGAAGCACTGAGGAAAGATACAACCATATCTGGCTCTTTTTCCGTTTGATATCTAGAAGTTATATATAACTTTTTGTTCCCAATGTTTTACCTTTGAAAGAGTTAACTCCATTCAACATTGTCAAAAGCTTTCTCGAAATCTACAAAACTTATAAATGTAGTTTTGTTTTTACTTAAACTATATTCTAAAATAAGTCGCACGGCCAGTATTCTGCGTTACTATATTGTTCCTACATTCAAACTGATCTTTCTCGAGTTCGGATTCCACCAAGTTTTTCTATGCTTCTGTAAGTAACTCATGATAGTATTTTGCAACCATAACTTGTTAAACTGATAGATATGTAATAATCTGACCTATCTTCATCTGATATCTTTGAGACTGCAATTATTAAATTCATCTTTAAGACTAAGGGTTCTTCACCTGGACCTGGGTCATATATCTTTCACAGCAATTTGAACTGTTTCATTATGGCTGACACTCAAACTACATCAGTAGCTTTGAAGAAAATTCATCCACTCCATACTTCGAACTTCAGCGCTCTGTGAAATTTTTTTCTCAATCGAATCTATCTTTAACCTCACTTTCTTTCGCTACTGACTTCAATTCCAATACCCTTGTGTCGTCCCCCTATATATTCCTTCCAAATTTGAACTTTCCCGTATTTGCTACGTAGTGAGTCTCCAACTAAGCTGTTGATAACCATACAGCTGCTTTTCTTTCCTGTAGGCCGGTTCTGTCTTTTCCCTAGTTATACATTTCCTGCCGGCCGCGGTGGCCGAGGGGACTGAGGCGCTTCAGTCACGGTCTGCACGGTCACTACGGTCGGGGGTTCGAATCCCCCCTCGGGCATGGATATTTGTGCCGCCCTTAGTTGTAGGTAGTTCATAAGTAGTTTGTAAGTTTAGGGACTGATGACCCCGTAGTTAAGTCCCTTAAGCTTAACAAACATTTGAACATTTTTTTATACATTTCCTACTTTACTGCACCAGTCATACCTGCTTAGTTGTTTGAATTTCCTGTCAGTGTATTTAGACGATAATATTCTCTTTCTCTACAGTACAGCTTAAAGGTAGATTTCGCGACTTCTGATACCGGCTCTACGTGCCATTTTACATACACTCCTTTGACCACCTCTGTATCTTTATAGATACAAAATTTCTTTTCCTTTCTGTTAACCTGACTTTCAACGCAATATTTCCCGCTGAAGTGAAATAATATTGTTTCACTGTTCACATGACGTGAGTAGCACTGCACCGCAATGGGTAAGAGCAAGAGCAAGCAGGGCTGGAAGTGAGATACGTCTACAGACAAGGACAGAACCACAAATGAGAAGCTACTTGATGGAGAAGTAGCGGCTCCGGTCACGAAGACTGACATAACGGCCGGGAGTGCAGGGCGCTTACCACGTCTCCCTCCATATCGCATCCGTGACGCCTTCGGGCAGAGGAGGACACGGCGGCCGGTCAGTACCCAGTGGGCCTCTCGAGGCCTGTCGTACGAGGAGAGATCAACATTAATTTGACCGTACATAACACGCAAACATAAAAAGAAAAAAAAAAAAAACACTGTGCAACGTTCAAATATCCGCCCTCTCAGCACATTAGGACGCAGTAATAGGCGTTCGCTGTTTTCATGACTACAAATACATAAGGACTCCGCAAACCACCATACGGTGTGTGGCAGAGGGTACCTCGTACATTTCATTTTCTGCTCTACTGCATACGAGCCCTAATTTCACTTATCTTATCTTGAACGTCCTTATGCGAAATGAAGGGATTTTCTTTAAAAAAAATATTCAAAAACTTTTTTAAATACATGTAGGAAATGAAAATACATTTGTACAATGGAAATAATTATTTATCACAAATCGGAGTAATTTACTGCATCAAAGATTAAAGAAACGTTCAATAAGACTGCGGTGAAAAACTAGTGCCCATCTCGAACTTTGTAAACACTTCTAATTACAGGTTTTTGGTTAACAAATGATACTCATAATGTTGATTATTATATGAGTTCATCTATATTATTAGAATATGAAATGAAAAAAACATAATTGGGTAATGTTTGTGCGTGGCAGTTCTCACTCTGATACTATTGTCATTACAAGCCATATGAGCCCACACTTTACATAATGGCCGCGGCGGAGTAGCCGAGCGGTCTAAGGCGCCTCGCTGCGGAGCGCGCCGTTGCTCGCCGTTGGAGGTTCGAGTACTCCCTGGGGCATGGGTGTGTATGTCTGTCCTTAGGTTAATTTACCTTAGCTTAAGTAGTTTATAAGCTACGAACTGATGACCACGTAGTTTGGTCCGATAGATTTACAAACATTTGAACATTTGAACTTTACATAATGTGCAGTAAACCGAGTTTTCATTGGTTGATACCCTGCGAATAATAAATTCTGTAATGCTACCTACTTCATTAGTTTCAGTTTTAGAACTTTCCTTCTGTGGAATATTTGTCCAGAAGTGTTTTTCATTTCATAATGAGATTTTTTTTAAATACACTGAATGAACCAAATATGATAACATGTTTTTGCCTTCCGTTTCAATAACCTCTTCTAAATAATGGATAACTGTGTTGTGTTGGCATATTTAATTGCATTAACTGGCTGTTCCATCGGTTCTCGGTAGACGGAATAGTCAGTTAATGTTTTCGATGTATTTTAATTTTTTTGTCCTTTTTCTTATCATTCATATATGCCTCTTTTTGCATCTTCTTCTCTTTTCTTAATGTAGATTTTGCAAGCTTTCTTTAAGCTTCTGTTAATTTCTTTGCCAGTATATAGAGTTACCAGTTAATATTTCACTCTTTTCACTTCTCTTAATAATCACAATTTTCTTTCTCGCTTTCTCGCACAATGGAGAAATTTTACATTTACATCTGACATCTACATGGGATACTCTGCAAATCACATTTAAGTGCCTGGCACATGGTTCATCGAACCACCTTTATACTATTTATCTCCCATTCCATTCTCGAATAGCGCGCGGGAAGAAAGAACACTTGAATGTCTCCGTTCGAGCTCTGATATCTAGTATTTTATTCTGATGATCATTTCTACCTATGTAAGTGGGAGTGAACAATATATTTTCGCATTCGAAGGAGAATTTTGGCGATTGGAGTTTAAAAAAATTGTCCGTAACTATTTGAAATAAGGAAAAAAATGCAGCTTCCATGGCCACTGTGGTACCCAGAAGTGCTATCAGAAGACGCAAGAGCATGGAAATACCTGTTATGCATTGCAGGTGTCATACTAGTTTCAAAACAAGTCAGCTTGTTCTTTTTTGAAATTCACACTACTCATGGTAACTGAAGTTTTCGCACAGAGAGCTCAAGATGGCGACCTACAAATTCGTTGTAAAATTGATCGCCTGCTGTAGCTTTTTCTTTATTACATTTATGTGGAATTTTAGTGTCATCAGCTATTTAAAATACATTTCTTTAAATCATTTTTCAATCATTGGCATCATTCTATCATCTAGATATACCAAATGCTCAACTATACTTGGTTATTCTTCTTCTAAAAACGTCTGCTTGAAACGTCCAGGATGGGGATTCATTTCAACATGCCCACCATGTTTTAAAAGCTTTGCATTACAAAGTGATTTTTTGGACAGAAAAATTAATCTTATTCCAATTATGTCGGATAGGGTTTGCACAATAGCAATTTTCTTAATATCCACCATGGAGCGCGCCTGGAGTGGAAAAACTGGTGTTAGGGTCCTTCACAGTGGTACTAGTATTGTAGTTTAGCTGTCTAGTACCGAGCATGTACTTTCCGTCCTGTAACGGCCGAATAAGGCGGGGGGGGGGATAGATGGAGGGAAGTATATATTTATCATACACTTTGATTAACGCCCTGAATGAAAATTCAATTATCTCTATGTATTCAAAATGAAAGTGGTGTGTCAACAAAGACATAGTTGAACAATCTCTGCTCACGCCTTGTTTAATATAGGGTGAAAGCTTATAAAGTGAAGCCGTTGCTCGATCACACTTTCCCAAGTCTCTGTCCAGACATCACCGGCGCGAAAGTGGCGATGACCATGTTGGTCTTCAGCGACGAAGACCTTCACATACAAGAGCGCACCTGCCGCCATGTCTCGCAGTTTTTGACTAACACCTCTGTCCGATACTGGACAGGCAGTAGGATCTTCTGAAGTAAAATTGAAGGGCCCACCCCTATTCCTGAATAGTTTTTCTCACAGAAAACGTAGTTTTAGCTCCATGAATAAGCGAATAACTCTGTGACACTCGCGTGTCGATGGAACCTACCAGTAACAAATCAAGCAGCCCACGTTGGAATTGCTCTCTCCCGCCTAGACATGCTGAAGATTCTCTCTGGTCTGATGTGCCGCCTCCATCCATCCACTGTCCTCTACACTTACCACTCCCTCATGCGTCCCGTCTTGTGCAGTTTCCACCTGAGGCGGAACGATTCTGATGTGTAGCTTGCAACTGAGTATTGAAGCTTTAAATGTGGCCGTGTCAGACTCCGTAATCCTCGAGTCATCCGCTCGTCACCATAACGATTATTAAGTTTGAAAAAAAAAATCGTTCTAAGTTCTGAATCTTCTACATCAGTTCCTTGCGCATTCAAAGAAGCATAGTCAGAAGAATTTATTTTATTTAGACTCTCGCTGCTAATCGGATATACTTTTTAAATTATTGTCAAGTTTTAACTGTCAAGTTATACTAGTAAACGTCGTGTTGACCACAAATATTATACATATCTTGTTGACAGTAAGTCGATCGATGTAGGCGATCGATTAAGAAAGCACTGAAAAATTATCAAAGTCTTCCTTTGACTTAACTGTCAAACATCAATTAAATTCAAATAAAATATCTTCTCAAAAATCGTAGAAACTTTAACGGGAAATAATTCTCAATTCCTGTTAATGTAATATTTCTGATATATCTCTTCAAAATAAATAAATGATGTTGGCGAACACGTAGTATAGTTTAAATACGACTTTTATTACACTTGACATTTATAACGCGGAAGTCAAGAATGTACTGACATAATGTATTTGCTCAAATTTTAGAAAGATTTCGTTGACAATGTAAATAAAGGCGACGATAACCGCAGGCAGAGACCATCATCTTCTTACCTTGTGGCCGTTGACCTGCGACTTGAAGTGGCCAGATGTTCTATTCCTTGAGGTTGGCGTCGAAGATGTTGCCCTCGTAGGTTGGATTGCCGTTATAGCACATGAAACGTAAAAAACATACAAACACTTTTAAGAATCATATAACAAAACATTTACATAGAAAAATCATTTAAACATAAACACAAACACAGTCTGCTGCAAAACGGAGCTGATAGAAGGTAGTAGTGGGGACAATAATTCGTCCCACTACACATCCCAGTTGGGTTTCCGCCTCCCCCCTGTTACAAATCTCTGGAAATGGTTGAACGTCATCCCCTCCACCTTGCTTACTACATCCGCCTCCCCTCCCCCACGCAGATACTATATGCCCTTATCCCCTTCCCATACCTAGGGGACCTCCACATCCGGTAATTCGCTCGGAAAATACACTCTTGCATCCCAGTGGTATATTCTCTCCTCTCCAATCCTGGGCCTCTGTCTCGCTTACACCACTGCGTGCACCCCCCCCCACCCTCCTTCCCAACACCTCCACACGCTCCATACCTTTTCCCAGAGTAATTTCCGCTTCCTTCTTCTCCCAGATGACGCCCACACCCCATCTCGAAATCTATCCCTCCTAGTTGCCCTAATACTCTCCCCCTATCTTTTCCCCATAGATAACAGCGCCTCCTCTACCCCATCTATCCCGCTCCGTATTCCTCCCCTCTTCCCCACACCCCCTCACCCTGGAGTCTTTACACACCCATCACGCCGCGCCTCTCTCCACGCTCACTGCAAGGCCCCCTCAGCTCAGTGTTGTATCATCATCAGTGGCAGTGCTTTGAGTGTTGTGCAGTGCTTCATCAGTACTTGTGTATGAATTGTTGCAACCGCCGTCCTGGCAGAACAATTGTTGTCAGTGTGTTTTAACCTGTGTCTCTGTTGCTACTCCATGTCAACTTTTTATCTTTCTATGCGCGTTTTACTGCCACCATAGCCCTTTTAGTTTCTGCCCATTGTTATAAAATCCATTTCTTGTTGTTTTAAAAGTTCTCTATTTGTCCCCATCATTATTTTGACAATCACTCATTTCATCTCCATGCCAGAGTTCCCCCTGATATCCCAGCCATCCGCTGTGGTATGTGCCTCATGGCTAAGCCTTATTATGTCCGACCAGCGACCAGGTCTTTTTAGGGCATATTTTGTTCATAACTTTGCACATTGTTAAAATCTTCTTCTTGAAATATACAGGTCAACTGCTGTTGGTGCGTCAGCTCAAACACTGGCGAAACGCAAGGTACATTGCTAATTAGCAGCTGGGGCCTGCGCGACAGATCCAGCTCCTTCCCCTGCTGCCCCAGCCACCGTGAGAGGTACTGAACAGAATTGGGGAAAAAGGGAATTTCTGTCATACCTTGATTAAAAGGAGGGATGTATTGGTAGGACAAGTTCTTCGGCATGCAATAATCCTCAATTCAGCATTGTAGGGAAGAGTGAGGGATGAAAATCAGTGACGGAGATCACGAAACGAATACAGTAATCAGATTCAAATGAAAGTCGGTTACCGGTGTTAAGAGGATATGAAAAGACTCCCTCGGGATAGAGTAGAGTGGTGAGCTGCATCAGTCGCAAGCCTAAATACCACAACAACAGCTATTGATTGTTCATTGGCTTACCGGAACCAGAGAAGGCTGGCAGCAACTTACACAATACGTCGAGGGTTAAAAAGACAGAATTTAATAGTAAATGAAAGAGAATTTGACATTGACGTCTTTAAAAAAACTCTCCGGTGCACTGGCGGAAACACACGCGGAATGTAGTCACTTTAAATGGGGCAGAGAGAAAAAGCACTGAAAACGAGATTGACCTACCTGGTGTTTGAAACACTGGACGTGCACACTATAAAGACTACGGGCGTCACATGTACTTCACTATCGGGCGCCATAGTATTCACACGAAAACACTAAAGGACACAGCACGACATTTGTGTAAAGCGAGGACGGACGGAGGATAGTGGTGGAAGGGGGAAGAAGAAGAAGGAGGAGGAGGAAGAGGAGGAGATGGGTTCCTTGACGGGACAGGGAAGGGAAGCTCTTGCGTAGGGGTTACAGGAAAATGACTAGGAGGGGGAGGTTGTAGTCGGTCGGGGGGATAGATGTCGGGGCGAAGGTCATCATCCGGGAGGGAAGAGCGGCGAAGCTACTCTGGGAGAGGATGTGGGGCGGCGCTGCTGCTGACCAGGGACGGAGCCGAATATCATGCTTTGCGGGAATGAAGTTTGCGGATGGTGTAGAGCAGTGTTTTTCAACTTGTGGGGCGCGACCCCCAGGGAATCGCAATGCCTTGCTCGGGGGGTCGCCGCTATAAAATAACTAGGGCTTCAGTAATAAAAAAGCGAATGCGTAATTGAAATATATTTAATGTTGAAATGGAGTTCCTTGTGTAACATTCATTATGAATTGATCATAGAGTGCTTTAGAACTCAGTGTGTTACAGTTGGGACCAGGAGCGACGGCGGTCGAGCTTAGGCTGCTTCTGCGCACCCACATCACGCGCCCTCCGAAGGCCAACGAGGGTTCAGTTTTGCTCTGAGCGCTCTGCTGTAAGTGTCGTAAACATTGCATGCATATAACGTGATTACACTGTATTTGTTGAAAGCTATCATCATTCATGATCATGGTAAGCGAAAAGCGAGCGATATAAGCTTTATTCAGTCAAAAAACCCATGTATACGCATAACGTAATTGTTGCTTGAAACCGGCAACAAAGCTTTCCCCGTCTGTGCTTAATCATCCTTCGTAGGTCCAACTATAATAATGAATAAGCGAAAAAGTCTGAAAACTGTTTTCAGGAACAAATCCATAGGTAAAAGAACTTGACACAAGAAGTAATTCAAAAAAATTCGAAAAAAGAACTACTTCTTATACAGTGGTCATATATCGCTTCTGAGTCTTTCCTGAAATATGAAACAGTCGTTATTCACAATATATTTTTCTGTTATAAATTATGTAAAAATAAGATAATGTGTTCTATTCCGAGAAATAACAATTAAAAAAAACGAAGTATAAATGAAGAAGATTAAATTTGTTTCGAGATAACATAGTTTTGTTACGGTTCGTGAGGAGGAGGTGGTCGCCAGAATAATTGTTACATGTAGACCTCCATGAGGAGCCTGATGCAGAGCGACCACCTTAAAATAGGTAGAACCAGCTGTGGCCGCATTGAAACCTTTATTTTCTTTTATTACAAATCGATTTCACTTAGTGTCTGACCATTTCCGTACTAAAGCCCTATGGACCCACAAATACACACACTTTGCATGTTAACGTAACAAGAACATGTAGTGAATGTCAATTATTTATGACTCTTATGTATTTTATGTTATGTTAACATGCAAAGTGAGAGTATTTGTGGGCCTATAGGTTTTGAGCTCTAGCACTGAAGATGGCCAGACACTGACTGAAATCGATGTGTAATAAAAAATAAAGGTTCCAATGCGGCCAAAGCTGGTTCTCCCTATTTTAATATGACTAATATTTATTTGGAAAGGGGCCGTCAAAATATTTTCACTTGGAAGGGGTCGCATATTCGAAAAAGTTCAAAAACACTGAAGATGTTCAAGAAAGATGAGAAGATGGAGGGGGGCATGTCATAAGGTCATACAGAAGCCGCGTGGGGGACAGGGAGACAAATATTTGTCATGAGGTGGAGCGCATATGGAGGAATTTATAGAATTTCCGAGGGGCGGACACCCAAGCGGGAATGTTATAGAATAGGATGGGACAGATAAAGGATTTCCAGGTATAAAGAATGGATGGTTAATGATTCATACGTTATCTTCTCGGCTTTTTGCAAGATCAATTTGCTTTTTTTTTTCGCTTTTTTATAGATAAGGAAAAGGATCAAGGATACAAACTTTATTTAACTTCTGTAATAATATACCAGATCACCACAGTTTTATTTTAAAACAATTATTATAACCTTTCACCCAGATACAAGCATCCGCTTGCTAATTAATTTTTCGATGATTCCTCGTCCTCAATGTAAAAGGCCTGCTAGATGTGAAATAAGACTTCCCAACGTCACGGTTGTACACTTCCGCAACTTGAAAGGTACGAAAAGCAATCACATCTTTGTTATTAAAACTCTCCAATCCAGAAACTGCCTTAACAGTACTACTATTGTACCGTACTATAGCAACAGTTTATAAGGATACAGGGTCAGGGCCGGCGCAAGGCACGTGCGAAACGTGCGGCCGCACGGGGCGGCACTTTCCGAGGGGCGGCAAATCTACCGCCCTCCCCCCTTTTTTTAAGGACAAACTCAACATTCATGCCCAAGAGGGGATTCGAAACCAAACTTCGGAGGGAACTGTGGCTTGGCGCCTGACTACTTGCCGGTCGCCCCTTTTGAACAAGGGGAGAAAGGAGGACTAATTTCTTGCTCTCCACTGTGGCAGCACCGTCGTGTTTACGCCGGAGGAAAGAGAGGAGGAAGCAAAAAAAAAAAAAAAAAAAAAAAAAAAAAAAAAAAAAAAAAAAAAAAAACTACTTATGAACTAACTAAGACTAAAGACGGCACAAATATCCATGCCCGAGGGGGGATTCGAACCCCCGACCGTAGTGGCCGTGCTGATCGTGACTGGAGCGCCTCAGTAACTCGGCCACCGCGGCCGGCAGAGGAGGAAGCAGCTGGCGTACACCCCCGGCCAGTATTCTTATGAGTGGAGCGCTGCCGGCCTGTTCCGCGCCGCGTGTTTACTCACAACTAATTTGGCAGAAGACGAAATCTAATCTGGAAATTCGAATGCAATGTTCGATACAGACATGTTAAGTCTGAAGCAATTTTGCTAAACCCTTCAATGGCAGTTTCCGAGTGTTTCATTCTTCTCGCATTATGGAAAAAAAAAATCGTTGAACATTACTACAGTCAAACATGTCCCACAACTAAAATGGCTAAAAGTATGCCTCGGCGGATTAGCCGCGCGTACTGGAGTGCCGTCGGGGGTTAGAATCTCCCCTCGGGCATGGATGTTTGTGTCGTCTTTAGTATAAGCTAGTTCATAAGTAGTTTGTAAGTTTAGGGACTGATGAATCCGTAGTTAAGTCCCTTAAGCTTTACAAACATTTGAACATTTTATTTGCTGGAAGTATTCAGAATGGGTAAATACGCTGTTACAATGGATAAAGACATTGCTAGTAAGTCTGGCATAAGTTGGGTTTCGACGTATTTTTGGAAATTTTTGCTATCCGTTTCTGAGTGATAGTCGGACGTTTTGGTTTTTGAGCCATGAAACACCTTTCTCAGCCTGCACGAACAACAATTAAACTATGATTGGCACTTTTGTTTGATAATAGTACTTGCACACTATCACTTTGCCAACATTTATTTACTGTATAATGCGTGTGAATCCATATTTCATCTAAGTATACTACTGGTCGCTTTGATTATGATGAAAACCTGAGCAAGTATGGTCTTTTAGCAAAAATGCCCTCTCAACCGCACAAAACAAAACGTTAATTTTGACAACTTCTAAAACAAATATCCATAGATAGAAGATTGCTTCTTGCTAGCTTTGAAGCTCATTTCTGTTTGAAAAAAATTTGTGCAGTTTTCGCAAAGTTCGTATTTCCTTCTATTGTTCGTAAGGCCATAGAAATTGCTGCCTGATAATACATTTGTCCGTACCATCATTCACATACTTATTGTGAGCTTCTTGCTTGTTATTCTTGGACGCTAGTTTACCCATAGCCTCGCTGAACCTCGTCACGTGACCTAGTTCCTGCACTGCCGCGTCACCACTTCGCCTTACTAGGCAATAGGTATTGTTGCATTCACCACAACGAAAACTTCAGAATTCGTTTCGGTAGTTGGCCGAGGGAGTCAAGATTGGTCAGAAGCACTTTCATTGCGTTTGGTAAGAACAGATGTATTAGTGGGTCCGAATTTCTTGCAACTTGGGATGTAATTGGTTAGTGCTTTTCATATAACGCACAATTAGTATTGCGCATGCATGTTACTCATAAGTTAGAATTTTTCTCCTTAAAGATTGCAGAATAGGAAAATTTATTTTTCTTACCATCTGTTACTTCAAAAGTTGGCAAGTCGGAAAATAAGCACGCGACCTCCCAATAGCTAGAATGAAGATAAAGCGAAGGAATGTGAAGTGATACGGCAATGGCTAATTTGTCACTATTCCATAATCAGACACGAAAGAACTGACACATGGAAATTACGACAGATGTCGAGAGTCAGTTCTTTGACAGTGAATAACCGCAGTGCAGTGAGTTATATTTCGACTAGCATTAGTACCCATCGATGCCCGGCTGTGTATTTATTGAATTACTATGTTACTCCATCTTCTTATTCTTCCTCTTTCCATTGTCTTCCGCCCCACTCTTTGACCGTTTCACCTGCGTATGTAGTGAAAATCGGCTTGAAATTCAATTTCACGCGGCTCAATTTTTATTACTTCATCTTCTGAACAGCGTATCCTACAATAACGTTTCACACACATTTGAACATTTTTGTAAATTCGCATGGATTATTTAAATTAGCTAGATTTCTTCAATCAGGTTTGACTCCATTTTTGAGCTGGTGTCCAGCGTCTGTTTTGTAAAAATCCGTAAAGAATGTCACCAATCAGTCGCAATTTTTGTTTTTATTTTCTAGATCTACATGGATTTCGGGCACAGTGTGGCTATTCTCAATGTTTTATGTTTACATCTATACCGTCATGTTGAACGTAACTCTCAATATGACGGTTCAGATGGAAGCTTTGAGACTGGCCAATCAGTGGCCGAAACCTAGAGGTATATCTGGAAAGTAAAATCAAAAATTGGGATAAAAAAACGGGTTGGGGGAGCGGCAATTTAGCAGCTCGCACGGGGCGGCACTCGGGCTTGCGCCGGCCCTGTACAGGGTTTTAGCTTAGTAACCTCTTTGGTACGTTTTGGTCGAACAGTAGTTATCGTTGGCGTGCAGCGATAGCTGCAGGGCGACAATGCTAACGTTTCTTGTTTGTTGGACGGTGTGCGGCAGTCTCCCGCCGACCGCAGAGCGAGGCAGTAGCACGTCGACATTGAGTCCCTAACACGCGTTTAGCGGTGGCTAAAGTTTTGCCCATCAGTCGTTTCGCATATGAGTTTCGGTTGCAGTTGCGTATTGAAATGTTTTAGTGTGGACTTGTAGACAATGATCGTAGTCGCACGCGGTTATTTAATTAGTGTATTTAAAGAAAGAGTTATTAACATTTGTCGTTCCGTAATAAAGGAAGTTAACAAAGTTCATTGTTATGGATCAACCCAGTAAGTGTCCGCATTAGTGATGGGCAGGTCGGATCATTTCACTGTTTCGAAACATACGGATCATCCGAGCCTAGTGAGTCGACTCACTGTTTCGGCACACGAAACATCTGGCGTGCCGCAGAGTCGTGCGCCGCGCTACCTTCCCTGATTCACGTGATTCAGTGAGTCGACTCACTGCTTCGGCACTCAAAACACGAGACGTCCTGCGTCCCGGTGCCTCCGCTGATTCCCGTGAGCCGAGAAAGCTGCAGGGCACGGCACAGTAGCGCGATACAGCAAAGACGGACAATCTATGAAACGTCAACGGGGTTTTAATACGTTGTTCAGTTGACTGAACTGAACGGCACAGAATTTGTCTGCTACTACGATTTTACATTCGTGTGAAAGCATAAACTTTAACTAAGTAGTGTAACAAAGGAAGCACAAAATATTAATGTTCAAATGCCACTGTCATGAAACTTTTTCCAACCTTCAAAATCCCACAATTAAGTTTAAATAAAGCAAGATAGATCATGGTTCAAATGTCTACATGCATCCAGAAATGAATAACTTTTCTAACCAATCAATATAAACAAAATATTTAAGATTTGTTCCAAGGACATATTTAATGCAATCAAAACATATTACAACAAGTATCAACACAAGGAAACATTTCACAATTTACGTGACGAAACCTCAAAACTGAACTACAATTTTTCAATGTCTAGATAGGTATTCCGATAATCAGATTCATCTTCAGTCAGTAAAATAAAAGAGGTTCAATTATAGTTTCTTTAAATTGAAATTCAAAAAAGTTATTTTTGACATCTCCTTGCTAAGAATGCGGTTTTGTCTCACTGAAATTATCTGCCTTTGCTTTGAAAAGATGCGTTCACATGGTACAGATGTAGCAAAAATGCATAACAACGCTTAGTTCACGCGAAATTACCTAAAAACACCGAAGGACTTCACAACTTTTCTCGGTGGTATCCCAGTCTTCAAACCTCAGTTGAAGGGTAGCATAATACAAAATCTCGCGTGGCGCGATAGGGGAACAACTTCAAACCCGTTGCATGCCTGGGCGCTGTGTTGAACTCACCCAAACAGACGGACAGCAAAACGCATGTTAACGGTACCTAGCGTCCGAAACGTGAATCACAAGATTCGTTGTTTCGAAACAGTGCCGCTTCAAGTTTCGACTCGGTCGAACAGTACGCTGACTCAATTCACTGAGTCCAAACATCAACTCAGTAGCCAACTTTAGTCCGCATCCCATACCGTCAAATCATTGGAACAATGATTAAGGATTAATTAAACAGCAAATAGAATATAACGGCACCTTCGCCCATCGAGGATTAGGTGGACGCAGCTGTGACGTCATAAGTTATCCATCCATTGCCATGACTCGGTGCATCTTTCTCAGTAATTGTGAAGTTCAAAACACCTCCACAAAAAACAGACGGTCCCTGAAGAAAAACTTTCCAACGTTAACACCTACTGCTGTTTCTGATGTATTTCAGTACATGGGTTGTCATTATAGGAATGTTATGCCATGAAAGACGGTTAGAACAAAGGCGGTTACAACAATATTTGTTTTTAATGTGAGATTCGTTTTATCTTGTACTGAATCAATCGTGAGTGATAAATTGAGACAGTGCCGCCTTTTTCTCTTGACTGTTGCAGGTAAATTCGGAGACGGCGCGAGATTATAAGCAGGCTGGAACGATCGGCTGTTTACTTTGTGAATCCCGGAGCAGAGGACGGCCTGCAGGGGAGGAGAGATAAATGGTTTGCGCTGGCGCGGGGCCAGGAAACGCGGCGTTAACAGCGGGAGGTGGCGGTTAAGCGCGGCCGCCGTCGCAGCCCAGCCGCCTTATGAAGGGAAACGCGCCGTCTGGGCCGCCTTTGTCCCACCTCTGCTGACCCTAAATTAATTTCCTCGGTTAGGAGCGCGCGAGTGCTGCGGACTTTAATGAGGTTGTACGGTCCACACACGCGGGCCTCAGAGCCCGCCCGGGCTGTGTGTGTGCTCGGCGAGGAAATGGCCGGGAGATGGCGCAGTCCTGTGTGAGGGCGCGTGTGTGCTTTGAGGGTGGCCCGCAAGGCGAAAGGAGCGCCGCTTGATGGCCGGCGAGGGGTGGGAGGGGGCGAGAAGGGGCGGAGGGGAGGGGGTGACTCTGGCGAGCGGCAGCGCGTCTGAAAGAAGCGCCGCCCGCCGGGATTACCGCTCTGCGGGGATCAACGGCCAGCGACAACAGCTGCCGCGCCAGTTGCAAGTGGAAAAAACAAAATAAATAAAAAAATGAGGAGGGGAGGGGGAAGAGGGGGAGCGACTCTCCTTTCGTAATCCGACAGGCTACTGGTGTTAAAGCTGCTAATGAGCCAGAACCGGTACTTTTCCTGAATTTACTAAAATGCTAAGAGCGCTGTTTAAGGTAATCTGCGACGCAACGACGCCGAACGGGATGGGGAAAAAAAAAAGTGGAACGATTTAATCCGCCTGCAACGCTACTAATTAAGTACGCAAGACCTTTAAAACGGGAAGATGAGCCCTAAGTGGACGCGCCGATTATTTTTCTGCGTTTTCTCGTTTAAGCGCACTCGTGTGCGGAAATTGAAAATGCTTCCTACCTTTTTTTTAATATATATTTTTTTTTTCTTTTTAATGCGTAAGTCGGTAATATATTTGGTTTAGCGTGAATGGCTCATGCGCGTAACTGCCTGCGAACAGCTTAAACGAGGGACAACTTGATATTACGTTAAAGCCGGCAGCGTCGTTATGAGCCGTCTGAACTGCGCTACTGGCTATACCTCGATACACTGTCGACGTCGCGGAAAGGAACGCCAGTACGTTCCACAGCGCGCCTTACAGAACAGCAGACACACAGGCCAGAAACAGGACGGGACGGATGGGACACAGCAGACCTGTCATCTGCGTTCTGTGCTTGCTTTTTTCACACACTGCTCTCTGGCGTTCGTAATCATTCGGTACGATTCGACAGCTGTCATCGAAGCACAAATCTTTGAAACTTAGTAACCGGACGAGTCAGAAACACGTAGTCGTTCTTAGATTACGTCATATTTTTGTAAAGATTTTGTTTCTTTAGGTTGACAGCGCTGTTATGATAATTTAATATATAACAACAGTCTAGAGCGCAATATTGGTTATTTATGAACAATCGGTTTCAACCCAATGTTAGGCCATAAGGTGCTCACCTGAGGACTCGCAGCTCCTGCGCCGTTCCACAACATCTTGCAGAAAAAAACTCTGAAGATGGCCCAACATTCGGTTGAAACCGGTTGATAACAAATAACCAATATTGCGCTCTACACTGTTTCTTATATATTAAACTAGCTGAACACCCGCAGCTTCGCATGCGTAGGCTGGTTGGTCTGCACCAGCTGTTTCTTTTTAATCCTGATGAAGAATCCATATCTTAAGTTTCGTAGTTATAGCTTGAATTTTGAGTTAACAGCACCATATTTTTGAAAATCAATTTTTGCATCTCGTATTTCACCCCCTTATCGGTCGAATTTCCAAAAATACCGAAACACGTGTCTTTTAAATTTGAACCCAGAACCAAATCCGAAAATTTGTAGTTCTAACTTCAAAATTGCCTAAATAGCAACAGATTTTCGAAAAACACCCCCTTGATGGTTGAATTTCCAAAAATATCGAAACACTTATTTTTTAAATCATAACTAGCAATACAAATACCAATTTTTGCAGCTATAGCTTCAAAATTGTCTTGACAACAAAGTGTTTTCGAAAAGAATTTTTGATCCCCTCTTTTACCCCCTTAAATTTTGAATTTCCAGAAATACCGAAACTCGTGTCTTTTTAATCCTGATCAAGAGTCCATATCCTAAGTTTCGTAGTTACAGCTTGAAATTTGAGTTAACGGCAACATATTTTTAAAAATCAATTTTTTGTGTCTTCTATTTTACCCCCTTATTGGTTGAATTTCAAAACATGCCGAAACACGTGTCTTTTAAATTCGAACCCCGAATCCAAATCCGAAAATTTGTAGTTTTAACTTCAAAACTGCCTAAATATCAACATATTTTTGAAAAACAACCCCTCTCCAATTTAACCCCGTTGATGGTTGAATTTCCAAAAATACCGAAACACGTATTTTTTAACGTCCAACCAACTATACAAATATCAATTTTTGCAGCTCTTGCTTCAAAATTGTATCAATAGCAACGTGTTTTCAAAAAGATTTTTTGATCGTATATTTAACCCTCTTACTTGTTGAATTTCAAAAAATTCTAAATATCATGGATTTTTTATCCTGACCAAGATTCCATATCCGAAGTTTCGTAGTTGTAGCTTAAAACTCAACATCAACATATTTTTGAAAATCAATTTTTTGCGTCACCTATTTGACCCCTTATTTATCGAATTTCAAAAAATGTCGAAATACTTGTCTTTTTAATTCGAAGCCTGAATTTAAATCCGAAATTTCGTAGTTCTACCTTCAAAATTGCCTGAATAGCTACGTATTTTCAAAAAACGTTTCATCCCCTATTTCACCCCCTTACGAACGGAATATCGAAAAATCGCTTCTTAAATGACGCCTATAGAGTAAGATCAAGACCCTCCACAAATTTGAAGTTTCCATCTTCAGTGGTTTGTGCTGGGCGACGATGAGTCAGTCAGTCAGTCAGTCAATCGGGACACTTCCTTTTATATATAGAGATTTCTTACGATTATTTATTTATATGCGTACAACTGAACTATTTGTCCGCGAATCTCCAAACCTCTACGTGCCAGCCATAGTGACATTCTGCTATGCGCCGTGGAACATTCGAGTAATTTGAAAACCCACTAAAACGTCCCATTTATGTCAACCTGCTATGTTCCTCCTGCTGTTATAAAATCCACTACAAGTGATAAATTCTTTAGGCATTCGAGTTTCGGGAAATTGTCTACAAATATTGGGTAGTATAGCAGTAAGTGTCTGGCCATGCTTGTCATGCTACGATAATCGAGTAGACCGTACAGCCAGGGTCTCGTCGCTGAATGTCAGGCGGCTGAAAATAACCTGACTGCCCACGAGGGCCAACGGCTCAGGGCGGGTGAGCTGTGATGGGAGTGTAGTGGGCCCTCAGCAGAGGAAATGCTGCTGGAATCCCATTCAGCTGCAGCGTCTGTACTCCAGAGGGGCGGCTGCTAAAGGCGTCTGTTCTCCAGGTTATGGGCGGCCTTAGTATATGCCGAACGACTGCCGAAATAAGCAGTCTCCACTTCCTGGTCAACACCCTAGGGTGGAGAGACCAGAAAGTGCAAGGGCACTCTTTTGCTTTTGGGCTGAGGAATCAACCCAGAAGGCGGATGAACTGCACAAAGTAGATAACGGCATAATGATGCAGAAGGCAAATAGAAAACTACTGCATTAAAGATCACACAATGATATTTCCTGCATTATCACCATGGCTGAAGTCAGGACTAAATATAATACCGGAATAAGTCCTCCGATCGGATCTCCAGAAAGGGTAGTTGTGACTGATATGAATAATGCAGCCAATACGAAGAACACCTTCCTACAACAATCAATTAAGAGTTAGAGCATGGAACGTTCAAAGCATGTACGATCGAGAGGAAACACACATCATCTTGGAAATGAATAGACTGAACATCAAAGTAATGGAGACTCTTCAAGGGACTATGTAGAATGTTGTACCATTATCTCCTCGTGTGTTGCTATTACAACTCGAGGCATACTGTGGAACACTGAACCTAATCCAAGAGTATGCCCCGACTGTGGATAAAAGCGACGAATAAGTGGAATATTTCTACAAGGACATCGATGAAGTCACGAAACTGACAAAGAACAAAGATGTCACTTTACTCTTGTGTGATATGAATGCAAAGATAGGACAACAAAGATGTCACTTTACTTCTGAATCCAAAGATAGGACAAGGTTCATGTGACAAATGGATTGGGCAGTAGAGACCGGGCGAACGAAATGAACGAGGAGATCGTCTTCTACAATTTTGCCAAGAAAATTCCATGGTAATAACTAATGCCTTTTTCAAGTTACCAAACGCCGCCTGTCTACCTGGATATCGCCACAAGACAATAAAGAACGTATAGTCCGGAATCAAATCGACTACATTCTCCTCAATCAGAGTTACAGTAATGCAGTGAAAAGTGCCAAGACCTATGCAGGAGCAGATGTAGGCTCAGACCATAACCTTCTTGTGGCGGAGATTAAGGTGAATCTCAAGAAGCTCAAAGTTTGGTCAAACCGTAGACCCAGTGACAGCAACCTACTAAGAAATAGTAATGTTAAAATGGAGGTCTGCCGGGAGATAAATGAAAACTTAAATAAATCAATAAATACCTGGTCGGAAATTTTGAGTCAACCTGAAGACATGTGACAAAGTTTCAAATCAGATGTCACAGAACCTTCTAAGAAGCATCTGAAACCTGAGAAAAGAAAAAAATCGGAAGGACTGGATGACTGCTGACATAATAGTGCTCATGGAAAAAAGAAGAAATCTGAAAAATACAGACAGACAGAAATATAAAGAAGTGTAGAAAGACATCAAGTATAAATTTCGCCAAGCGAAGGAGGAATGGTTAAAACAGAAATGTACCGAGATAGAAAATCTCCAATGACTGCACAACTCCCACAGTTTGCATACAAAATTAAAGCTATTAAGAGGCAGAAAACATACATTCTTAAAAATGAAGAAGGAAACAGTGTGCTGGATATTAAAGATCAACTGACTCTATGGGAAGAGTACTTCAAAACCCTATTCAGTGACCAAAGAGAAGGAATAACTTGACAATAACAACGAAACGGGACCATCTATTTTAATCGAAAAGTTACAAGCAGCAATAAAATCAGCTAAAAGTGGAAAAACTCCTGGCCCTGCAGATGTGCTTAAGTTGATTGAAGAACAATACCTAGGAGCTATTACTTCCTTCTTTAATAAGATCTATGAAACAGGAATAATGCCAAATGATTGGCTTCGATCAACGTTTGTCACAATTCCCAAGAAGCATAATGCCACAAAATGCGATCAGCCTAATGAGCCATACACTGAAGATCTTCCTCAAAGTCATCACCGTAGGATTTACAAGAAGCTGGAAGAAGATACAGCAAATAGTTTGGCCTTAGAAATGGTTTTGGTACAAAGGAAGCTTTGTTTGCCTACAATGTCTTAATGCAGCGGTGTCTTGATGTCAACCAAAATGTATACGCCTGTTTTATTGATCATAACAAAACGTTTGATAAAGTGAGACACAAACAACTAATAGAAGGATTGAAACGAAAGATTTACGTGTAATAGTAAAACTGCGTCTAAACCAAAGTGCAACTGTCCGCGTTCAGTCTGAACAAGCGAAAACCAGTGGAATTAAAGAGGCAAGTCAGACAGGGGAATTTTCTTTCACCACTCCTCTTCAACGTCTACTGAGAGGATATCTTCAACAACTCCCTCAAAACTGATGCTGGTGGATTACGAATGAACGGCGTTCGACTGAACAATTTGCATTATACGGATGATACATTACTTCTAGCTAGAGCTGGGCCAAAACAACGATAACTGATAGAAATATCCGGTTATTTATGAATAACCGTGATTGTAATAACCGCTCATCAAATACTGGCAGTTATCGTAATAACTATGCGTACTGCGTAGCGCCATCTGTTCACAAAAGTTGGTACTAATGAAACGATTCGACCACAGTATCGACCAGATGTCCTGTCCAAATACTGGTCAGTTCTATACTCCATGGAATTAACCGCGTAAGAATCATGGGTAATAACTGTTTAACGATTATCCATCTGTTGGTGAAAGTGTGTACTACGTTCTCATGGGAATCTTGTATCTAATAACATGAAGTGATCAATGCGAATTCGAGGTACTATGATAACGGTAGACGCTTTAGGGAGTATTGAGTATTGAGAGTAGTAGAAATATCAGTGGCAGTTAATTTTCACTGGCAGTATCGTTATGAGTATTTGGCAAAGATCTATATACTTCTTTGGTATTTGGTTATTAACTGTAGCAGGTCATGATATTCCCAGAGAGGATACATATTTCGTTCGTAGTGCTGACTTTAGAATTATGAAGAAATCCTCCAAAAATAATAAAAAAATAAAACTTAGTTTTGTAACCAATGCTGGTCAGTGAAAAGGTTCATAATATTGTATGACAGGATTAATAAATTTTCTAAATAAAAGAATAAATATGCTGTAATCGTTATAGTTAATATTTTATCTATTACGAGGAAGAAAGTGCCCTGCTGCCAATACTTTGTAAACAAACTTACGTCAATTATTGCCATTTATTCGTTAAGGATTGAGGGGAAGGCAGAAAAACGGAAATCTTACATTTCTAATACATTTTTGATGGGACTCACACTCCGAGGTGCGTGTAACGAACGCTTAAATCTTTGTTAAATGGCGCATTTTCGTGAAAATATACATGTACCGGTTCAACATGTTTATTTCGAGGCGACTGCAACTAGCGGGGGAGGGGGGGGGGGGGGGGGCTGTATTCCCCAAGTTACGAGAATATTGCTGTCTAATCCAGGACTTCCTGGCAAATTCAAAAATATTTATTGTTTTTAGTTAAGTCTTCTACCATATTCCACAAATATTTTAAATTTTAACTTAACAAAAAATTTAAACATTAATAGTAGGATGACTACAGTGAATGTCTTGTTAAGTATTTGCAAATTAAGGGCCATAATTACACATCTGCATCTCTTTAAGAAGTACAGTATTTATGAGAAGTCTGCAGTTATTAGGTACTCTATTATACATTTGTATAGCAAGAGGAAACTGAATCAGTTGTAACTTTCTATGAACTAAATTTCAGACTGCAAGCTTCATGAAGAACAATTGTGCACTAAACTGAAATTTTTTGTAGCAGAATGAAAGACACACTTTAATTTTCATCCCATATCCATAGTCAACTTAATATTTGCTTATGTTGATGTGAAACCCATGTATCTGCAGGTCAAACCAGACCTGCAGAAAAACTACTGATGGAGGTGACCCCACCAGTCACATGCAGTATGGAAGACGAACAACATATTCCACCCACCTTAAAGCAGCAAGTTGTACAAAGTGCCATTACAGAATTTGTCCCCAAAACGATTGGAATTAATGAAAAGAAGAAGATAGATGGGCACCTCCTAAAATTAAATAAAAAGATAAACATAAATATTTGATGCCTGTGTTATTTGATGATTCCAGTGAACTGATCCCATCCTTGTCCAGACACAGTTTGTGCCCCATCTAATAGCATTTAACCATATTTTTTCCCTTTATTTGTGACACTGGTGTGTTTGAAATGCTCAATTTGATTTGGGAAAGGAGTCAAGGTTCAACCCAACTGATGACCCCACATTATAAACACAGTTTGGATATTGATACATTTTTAAGTGCCTTAATTCCTCACAGCAGTAAGTCTTCACTTGTTGCCTAATCACATGTGTCTGTATTGAGGTAATATTGCTGTCTAATAAAAGCATGAGAAAGAATGGTAGTGCTGGTTTACATAGAACAGGATCACACAGTTCATTATTTGTATTAGTGCATGTTTGGGATGTTAAACATCATTCAGTATATTAAATAATAGTAAATATAAAGAAATAACACTCAATCCTTCTCAAAAAGTGCTTACTGTGATATTTCTGTGAGAAAACATACACAGCACAGTTAACGAGTATGAATGTTATATTTTTGAACATTTTTCTCATATTTAAATATTGCAGGTGGTGTAAAATATTAAAGCAAATCTGAATCATCTGCAAGTAGTAGTGTACCCTGTACCTCAACCTTAGTGGCTTCATTAATATTAGGTGCCAATGCTGCATCACAGACATGTCTAATAAAAAACACCTACCATACCTCTTATGTCAGCTTCAGAGCACAAATTACTTGTGTGGTTCGTCGAGACTTTTCTCTTAGGCATTATTGTGAGAATTGTGACAGTGACTATAGCTTTCTCATATAGTATTCTTCAGTTACACATGGTAGTTTATTTAATTATTTAGCATGAGAGACTGAAAAAACTTTCTACAGCACATTAAACACATCAGTTTGCACAAAAATTATACAACAGAATATTCACATTTAGGAGACAAATGTCAAGTTAAGCACTTCATGGAGGAATGTTTTTAATGAAAACCTTTGTCGTAATAACTGGGTCACACATAGTTCTTTGTGGTACTTTATGAATTAATAGTAATTGTGCTGATACATAAAGAATTTCATCATACAGGGTGACACAGAAGAATTTTCTGCCAGGTGAGATTTTCTTTGAAACTTACACTGTCATTTACAGTGGCTATCTATCATGTGTTGGTTGTTTTATTTGTTCACACAAGTCATTACTGAATAAAATAAAGAAAGAAATATGTAGCACCTGACAGGTGGAACCTAATTCTGTCTGCACTACTGTTGAACATAAGAGAGTGCTTTCAAGACATTTAAAGTGTATGCTGCAAACTCGTTGTAGGCATCTAGAATAACAGAATAAATTTTCATATTGACAGTTAAATAAATATTACTGTTCCTGCTTTGTTGTTAACTGGCTCTTATATGTAACCTTGTCCTGTCAGTAATTTCCCTTGTAAAGTGAAAATTTTGTTACCAACATGGCACACCATAACCTAAGTAAAATTTAACTGAATACCCTGTCAATAGCTGAAGATCTGAAGCATTTTCCGAAGCTCAAATAAAATATGGTTAAATTTTCTTAAATGAGATTTACAATATACGGGAATATGTATGTATATTTTGGTGTTGACTGGAAGACACTTCCACAACACCATTACGTTTCTGATTTTATATATAGTAGGCCTATACCTTTAAATGCACATGTAGGAGAGACATGTCAAATTTGGCACTGCACGGAGAAGCATTTTAATGAAAACCTATATTTTTTGCTATAACAACTGGGCCACACATAGTTCTTAGTGGTATTTTATGAATTAATAGCAATTGTGTTGATACAGAAAGGATTTTCATCATACAGGTTGACACAGAGAAATTTTCTGCCAAGTGCACTAATTTGCCGGGTTAGATTTTCTTTATGAACTGTCGTTTACAGTGGCTATCCATGCTGTGTTGGTTTTATTTGTTCACACAAGTCCTTACTGAATAAAACAAAGAAAAAAGCAAGAAACATGTAGCACATGACATGTGGAACCTAATTCTGTCTGCAATACTTTTGAACATAAGAGAGAGAGAGCACTTTAAAGACATTGATTAGTGTATGCAACAAACAGTCATCCTCACACCCAAAAATGAAGAACTGTCATAGTAAAGGTTTTCTTACGGTCTCACTAGAGTAACATGCTGATGTTAGCAATGACCTTTGAATGCTCTTTTAAAACTCAACCGTAGGCCTATAGAATAACATAAATAATACTGTTCCTACTTTGTTGTTGATTGGATCTTATATGTAACCCTGTCCTGTCAGTAATTTCCCTTGCAAAGGGAACATTTTGTTACCAACATAGCACACCATACCCTAAGTAAAATTTAACTGAATACCCTGTCAATAGCCGAAGATATCAAGCATTTTCCAAAGCTCACATAAAACTTGCCTTAGTTTTCTGAAATGGGATTTCTCTCACAATATATGGAAATATGTATGTCTAGTTTTGTGTTGAAGACACTTATTACAACACCATTAAGTTTCTGATTTCGCATGTAGTAGGCCTATACTTGTAAATGCACATTTGTAACAGTTTACTTTTGATAGTACTGGAGCACTGTTTGGTACACTTTGCAGGATTTGGTCAACACCCTCAATTACGACCGATAACCTGTTTACAGTAGATTTAATATTTTAAAATACCGATAATTTCATATATCAGTTACATGTACTGGGCAGTATTGACCTGTTCAGTGTGGTCCATTCTGGAGCTAATATATTCACTTTCACTGCATACAGAAATGCCGAAATTCGGCCCGTTCACATTATTAAAGCAAACTGTTACACTAGTAGCAAGCTGTATTCCTAAATAAATTTTATGAACTTTTTCGGAAAATCCGACGGGTGGTATCCCATTCTTCAATTGACCCGTTACGACATAATTGGAGAAATTTACTTCGTAGTTAAAATCATATTTACAAACCAGGATGCTGTCATGAACTAAAGAAAATTTTCTGCAAATCAAGCAGTTTTTCAAATTTAATATAGAATTTTATTAGGAATAAACAAAACGATCACATTACGTTTACTTTTATGTTGCATTTAAAGACGCTCCACAAAACACTTACTGAAGCAATGTTATGTTTATAATTTTAACTGCAATATTCACTTCACACACGTTTAAGCACATATTTAATAATCCACTTTCACTTATATACTGTTCATAGTAGCTTCGAAAATTACGGCTACATTTCCAGGGCACAGATTTCATGTAATAGCATATTAATACACAGGACATTTAGTTATGTGTGTTTATTGCACGATTCGGACTATAACTTTTGCTATTACACAGCAATCGCAATTTGATTTTTTTTTTTTTTCTTTATTGTTAATTTCACTCCGACTTTTGTCGGCGGGCTGGCAGCAGCATCAGCGCTGCTCTTCAGCCGAGAGGATAGACATATGACAAGCGAGATAAAAGGAACAAAGACATGAAGTTAAAACAATGAGTATAAAAACATGGTACGGAGGAAAAATGGAAGACTTACAAACTGGACATCGGAGACAATACTGCAGACTTAAGACACATGAACAAGAGAGACTGACACACATAAGCAGATTAAAAACAGTCTGTGCCACGGTGGCGATAAAATCACATGGAGAGACAACACTGGACACACGAAGTCACACGATGATATAGGTGGTGACGACATGAGTTGCGACGCACTGGACATGAACACACGGTGATGACGATGCACTTGACACGAGAATACACTGATGTTAAAAGGCGACGCCGCAGCCCCCGCGGGGCACGGAGAGGGAGGAAGTGAGGAAGCGCGGGGGAGGATCGAAAAGAGAGAGAGGGGGGGAGAAGGTGGGGAGAAGGAAAGACAGGCGCGATTGAGACTCCAGGTGGGGAGAGGAGGGGGGAAATCCAAGCGGGGAGGGGGAGAAGGAGGGGATGGGGAGAGGGGGCCACTAAGTCTACGGGGAAGGGATCAAGGCTGATAGGAGGGGTATATTTCGGGACGAAGGGCGTCATCCGGTAGGGGAAGGGAGTGGAAGTTGCCTTGGGAGAGGATATGTAGGGTGTGCAGGTGGAGAGAGGGAGGAATGCAGTGGTGGAGGCGTGGCAGAGGCCCAGGGGCGGTGAGGATAGGGTAAACTAGCGGGTTGCGGGAATCGAGTTTTCGGGTGACATACAGGAGGCGGAGGCGTTCAAGGTGTTGAAGGAGGTGAGGGAAGGGGATGAGATCGTAGAGGATCCGCGTGGGGGAAGGAAGGCGGATACGGTAGGCGAGGCGGAGGGCGTGGCGTTCAAGGACTTGGAGGGTGTGATAAAAGGTGGGAGGAGCAGATACCCAGGCAGGGTGGAAGGAACAGAGGATGGGGCGCATGATGGATTTGTATGTGTGGAGGACGGTGGAAGGGCGTAATCCCCACGTCCGGCCGGTGAGCAGTTTAAGGAGGTTGAGGCGGGACATGGCTTTTTCACGGATGGATTTCAGATGGGGGGTCCAGGTAAGGTGTCGGTCGAGGGTGAGGCCCAGATACTTAATGGTGTTAGTGTGGCGGATGGGACGGTCGTGGAGGGTGATGTAGAGATCGGGGATGCGGAAGGTGCGGGTGGTACGACCTATAATGATTGCCTGGGATTTGTCAGGGTTGACGGAGAGGAGCCACCGGTTGCACCATGCGGCGAACGCGGTGAGGTGCGACTGGAGCAAAACCTGGGATCGGGCAAGGGAGGGGGCAAGGGCTAGGAAGGCGGTGTCATCAGCATACTGTAGGAGATGGACGGGAGGCTGAGGTTGGGGCATGTCGGCGGAGTAGATAAGGTACAGGAGAGGGGAGAGGACAGATCCTTGGGGCACCCCGGCAGAGGGGTAAAACAAACGGGAGTTGGAATTGCAGACAGTGACATAGGACGGGCGATTGGTGAGAAAGGATGCAATGAGGCGGACATAGTTAATAGGAAGGGCATAGAGTTGGAGTTTGAAAAGGAGGCCGGAATGCCAGACACGGTCGTAGGCTTTTTCTATATCTAGGGACACAAATATGGCGGAGCGACGGGAATTGAGCTGGACGGATAAGAGGTGGATGAGGCGAAGGAGCTGGTCGTCGGCAGAGAAGGATGGTCGGAAGCCACATTGAGAAGAAGGAAGGAGCTGGTGCTGTCGGAGGTGTTGGTGGATACGACGGGATATGATGGATTCAAGGACCTTGCTAAACACGGAGGTGAGACTGATGGGACGGTAGGAGGCGGCTTGGGATGGGGGCTTGTTGGGTTTGGGGAACATGAGGATGCGGGAGATTTTCCACAGGCGAGGATAGAAACCGGTATAGAGGATAGTGTTGTAGAGGGCGGCAAGGACAGTGTGGAAGGAGAGGGGACAGGCACGGAGGTGCCTGTAGGTGAGCCGGTCGTGACCGGGAGCAGTGTTGCGTTTGGTGCGAAGTGTAGCTATGATGTCGTGTGCTGTGATGGGTGTGTTTAAGTCGGAGGGAGGAATGTGCCCCAAGTACTGGAAGCCGGGGGCGAGCGGGGGAGAAGAGGTGTCGGTACGCTCATGGACATCGGGAAAGAGGGAGTAATCAAAATGAGGATTATCAGGAAGGGAGAAGATGTCGGAAAGGTAGGAGGCAAAGTGTTCCGCCTTACTGGCATTGTCGGGAAAGGGACGGTTATCATGGAGAAGCGGGTAGTAGGGGGAGGAGTGACGGCCAGTAAGGCGATTGAAGGCCTTCCAGTACTTTGAGGAGTTGATGGGGAGAGTGGCGTTAAGGCGGGTGCATGTCTGCCGCCAGTCCCGGCGTTTTTTCGCGGACAAAAGGTTTCTAATGTGACGTTGGATTTGCCGGTGGCGTATGAGTGTGTCCCGGTCCCGGGTACGGAGGTACGAGCGGTAGAGGCGTCGGGATTCTCGGAGGAGGAGGACAGCCTGTGGAGGCAGGGTAGGACTGTGCGGGTATATTGATTTGGTAGGGATGTGGGCTTCAACCGCGTTAGCAAGGGTTTGCTGGAGAAAGGTGGAGGCGTGTTCAATATCTTCGGGTGTGCGGAGGGTAAGGGGGTGGCTTTCGACCGAGGTATCTATGGAGCGACCGTAGGCATTCCAGTCGGCACGGGAGTAATCATGAATGAGTTTGGGAGGAGGTCTAGGACGAGGAGCTCGGGCAGGGCGGGGGCGGTGGTCAAGGGTGAGTAGGACAGGGGCGTGGTCACTGCCTATAAGGTCAAGGACGTCTGCCGTGATACGCCCAAGGAGGTTGGGAGACGCCAAGACGACGTCAGGGGTGGTATTGCTTTCGGGGCGAGTCGGGCGAGGGAGGGGCAGGATTCCGCCCCGGAGCGAGGTGGTGACAAACTGATGCCACCGCCGGAGTTCAGCAGGCGGACGGGAAGACAGGTTTAGGTCTGCGGCGACCACATAGGTCGTGTAGGTGCGGTCAACGTGAGAGAGGAAGTCATACGGGAGAGGAGAGGTGCTGCGGACGTAGATGGTGGCGAGGGTGACGGTGAGGGATGGGAGGAAGAGACTGAGGATTAAATGTTCTGTAGGATCATTGAGGAGCGGGTGTAGCCGGACGGGGTGGTGACGGAGATGGCCGATCGCCACTCCGCCTCTGGCCAAGGGAGGGGGACCATCAGTGCGATGAAGGAGGTAAGGAGCGGTACTGACGGGACGACGGGGTTGGAGGAAGGTTTCATTCAGGAGGAAGGCGTCCACGCGGTGATGGAAAAGGGTATGCATGAAGAGGTGCTTGTTGGCTGGGAGAGACCGGACATTATGGTATAGAAAGGTGTATGATGAGCCTGCCATGGTAGTGGTGGGGGGGTACGGGAGGAGGAACGGAAGAAGGGGGAGCGGGCGGGCTTAGACTTGTGTTTCGAGGCGGGAAAAAGCGAAGTGGGAGTGGGCGCGGGAGAAAGTGGCAAAGGTTTCTAGGTGGAACACTGACCGTGCGGCCAGTGCAATCTGCTGGAGGGTGTGCGGGCGTTGAAAAGGATGGATGTTGGCGAGGACCGTGGTTACAAACCGGATGACGTCCTCGGCAGTGGGGGGAGGGAGCAAGGAGTTGTTGGGGTGCATGGGCGGGTCGACGGGGCGAATGGGGACGGTGAGTTCGGGGACGGTGGGGGCTGGGACGGACTTACATTTGTAGGAGTAGGTGGGATGGGGTCCGCCACAGGTGTTGCAGGTAGGAGGGGAGGCAAGGTTAGGACAGTGCTTGTGCAGGTGAGGGGACTTGCAGTGAGGACATGTGGGGGGGTTGCGGCAATTCTGTGTCAGGTGGTCGTTGTACACGAGGCACCTGGCACAGCGGTATGACTGAGGTGGGGAACGGGAGGGCTCCACCTTGTGGCGGCGGTCGTAAATTAGGGCCCCCTGGAGGAAAAGGTGATCAAGGGACGATGCGGACTCTGTGAATATCCGCATCAGGTATGTCGGGCCAGTGGCATTGAAGATACGCTTGGCGGAGCGGATGGTGACATCGGGCATGGAGTTGAGCTGACCCAACACCTCTTCCTCCGTGATCAGAGGGCTGAGCTTCGTGATCACGGCGGTGAGGGTGGGTGGGCGGCGGGAAGGAGGCGGTTGGCGAGCTGAGGTGGCGGTGTAGTAAGGGGTGAGAGTGGCATGGGGACCAAAGTGGATGCGGGGGAGGCGGTGGAGGATGTCAGTGTGTAGGGTGGGGCTGGGGGATTTGAGGAGGACGGAGTCTCGGCGGGGGATGATCTGAGTCAGGGGGACGTCGGGGTAGTATTTACGAAGTTCAATGGAGAGGGTCTTGTAGTCAAGGAAACGGGCGTCGGGGCGGGAAAGGACATAGGAGTATAGGTCAGGCTGCACGGGAGCAGGAATGGGGGCAGTGTCCATGTGGTTGGATGGAGGCGGAGAAGGAGGGGGAGGAGGGGGAGGAGCCTTTTTGGGCAAAGTTGGAGTGGGGTCCGCGCTCCCACGTTTGGATGACCTTTTGGGCTTGGCGCCCGTGGAGGAGGATGCAGAGGCGGTGGAGGGAGGGGCAGGAGAAACGGAGACTGGGTTGAGGGGGATAATCGTAGGTTGGTGTGGGGGCAGGAAGGACGGCGGGGGCGACTGTGGCGTGTCAGCCACCGTGGCACGGCGATGTTCAATTCGGGCAGGCGGTAACGGAGGAAACTCATGAGGCGAAGTCAGCGGCGTGTAGACAGGAGGAGGAGGGGGGACGTGGGAAGCGGAGGAAAAGGACATTAAGACCGACAGGGGAATTGCCGGTTGGGGGAGGGAAGTGGAACTCCAGGTGGTGGTGGTGGAGGCCTGGGACGGGGAGGTGTAGTGGATGGATGTGGTTGTAGCAGGTGAGTGAGACATATTACCGGGATAACTGAGCGGCGACGAGGATGATGATGATGATGATGATGATGACGATGGCGAAGACACTGAAGACGAAGAGGCGGTGGTGGCGATGAAAGGCGGCAGGCTCGGAGTGGAGGCGGCGGCGGCGGCAGGCTCGATGGGACGACAGCGACGTTGCAGACACCCGGCGGCGACTGCTGGCTGGCGACGGCTGCTGGGCGGCGGCACAGGCTCGAGGAGGCGACAGCGGCTCTGCAGACGCCTGGCGGCGACTGCGGGCTGGCGACGACTGCTCGGCGGCGGCGGCTGCTGCTGCTGCTGCTGCTGCTGCTGCGAGCTGGCGGCGGCGGCGGCGGCGGCGGCTGGCGGCGGCGACTGCGGCTGGCGGCGACGACTGCGACGACTGCGGCTGGCTGGCTGGCGGGGACGGCGGCGTCTCGACGACTGGCCCTAAAATCGAGAAAAGAACGATATAACGTATCGCCTTTTGTCGATCGCCTAGAGACTTGCGACTCTAGGCCGGTGGATGCGCAATTTGAATCACACCAGATATACTATATACTGATAAATCGTTATTACTACTGAGTAGAAATAACCATAACTGTCGGGTACTGGTATTTCTACGTAATATCAATAACTGTCCATTCAGAGTAGTGAGTACTAATAACAATAACTGTCCGTTCTCAGTAGTCAGTAGTGGCTACTGAGTACTGACTACTCAATACTAATAACGATAACGATAACTGTAGAGTATCGCTACCTAGTAGAATTCACGGAATACTCATAACGATAACTGCTCAGTAGCGCTACCTAGTAGCAGTATGAGTAAGCTGTAACAACGCCATCTGGAAGTGCTCAGTAGCGCTACCTAGTAGCAGTATGAGTAAACTGTATCAACTCCATCTGGAAGTTAGTGGAAAAATACCGTGCAGTTATTTATAACCGTTAAAATTAACTGATAGAAAAGAATAACGATACCCATTATAACTGATATCGGAGAATAACCGTTTTGCCCAGCTCTACTTCTAGCTGAAAATATGCAAGACTTGCAGTGTATATTGAATAATGTCATCACAGCTAGTCAAGAATATGGACTGACATTGTTAAGAAGACCAAATACATGATTGTCACCAAAACTGAAGTGCCAAATGAACATCTTTATGTGGAAGGCGAAAGGCTGGCAAGAGTCGAGAGGTATGACTTTCTAGCTGCGAGTGTCAACTGCTCCATGGATTACTGTTCAGAAATAAAGATTCGCAATTAGAAGGCCCGTGCGTCCTTTATGAAGATGAGGAGTGGCCGAGAGGACTGAGGCGCTCCAGTCACGGTCGGCACGGCCACTACGGTCGGCGGTTCGAATCCCCCCTCGGGCATGGATATTTGTGCCCAATGGCGTAGCTATCATAGGGCTGGGCGGGGCAGTGCCCCGGGGCCCCCGAGCTTAAGGGGCCCCTCGGCCTTCGTGAGCTGCCTCCGGAAAAAGTTACAATAGACCGTCGAATTTTTTATTTTTTTTACTCTTCCGCCCTAACGTCCCTCTCCCTCCCCTCCCTCCAAGTTTCCAATAGTATCCGCATTGGGCCACCGCATGGCGGAGCAAAGCTTCCTAATGGGACCAACACTTCACACGACGCCATTTGGTGGCGCAGATGACCAGCCAAGCCGCTAGTCGCTGTGCAGAACACTTCTATCCGCGTAGCAGCAGAAGTAGCGGCAGCATCAGAGCTGCTCACAGCATCAGCTGAGCCCTCCAAGTGTTGCGGCCTGCCGCTCGGCGTAGTGTGGAGGATCGCGTGCCTCCAAATACTGCATAAGCTTCTTATTGGTAAATAGAAGTGTACAGTACGATTATCTCTATAAACCGGTTTTTCGAACATCCATGTCTCCAAATTACTTTGGATAATCGACGTTCTACTCTATATAATATTTTAGTAGAATGAAAGATCTTCTCTTCGACTTTACCCTTGACCAACAAACCTCAAAGGCAGGAAGTGAAATCCAAAATTATTCCCACCTGAGGATATAACCATAACAAGTTCTATTGCTTGACCGCTAAGACGTGTACCTTATCACTATTAGCGTGTTGTCGGTTGAAGTCGGAGTTGCGGAATAACAGTCAATGGCGCTTAATTACTAGCAGTGTGTCTGACAATACACGGTGTGACCACATTTGAATATGAAGTATCTATAGTGTATTATTACAGAACAGTATTGTTATACTAACTTCTGTTTGTGTAGTGAATACCCCCAAAGGAGTGCTTCTTAATCATAAATTCCAATTAAGTTCTCTAACCTATTGCACTCTGAAATTCCTGCAAGAAGAAGAGAAAATATGGAGAGGCGCGTCATCAGTGAAGCTTCTGCCTGCAAATTCATTCGCCTAGTATGGAGCAAATTCCAAACCTATCTCATGGGGTCGTTTTATCTGTGTGCCCTACCCAGATGGAACTCTATTCCTCTGCAAAATTTCAACAAATACACCCATTAATTTTTGCTTGAAAGCATAACAAACAAACTTACACAGTTATATTAGAGCATACGATTTAATATCATCTGGTCCATTGCACGTGATAGTAGTATTTAGGTTTGCCTTATTATATCTTGTAGTAGTCGGTAAGAAGCTGATGATGAAGTAGTTATGTATCTGTATAGTTTGTTTAAAGTCGGTCCCAATGTCATTTATGCCCCGGGGCCCTCGGTGATACAGCTACGCCACTGTTTGTGCCGTCCTTAGGATTAGCTAGTTCATAAGTAGTTTGTAAGTTTAGGAACTGATAACCCTGTAGTTAAGTTCCATAAGCTTAACAAACATTTGAACATTTGATTTGAAGATGAGGAAGCGGCTCTGTAGTCGCGATTTGAGCCTGGACCTAAGAACTCGGATGCTCAAATGTTATGTATTCCCAGTGCTATTGTATGGAGTAGAAGCTTGGTACCTATACATATATTGCGAGCGAAAATAGAAGCCTTCGAGATGTGGTCCTACCATAGGATGTTGCGAATATCGTGGACAGAACATGTTACCAATGTGGAGGTTCTGAGAAGAATGGGAAAAGGCGTAGAGGTCCTACAGAAAGTGGGAAAAAAAAAAAAAAAAAAAAAAAAAATACAAGGGAAGATAGAAGGAAAGCTATCTGTTAGAAGGAGATGAACGTCTTGGTTTAATGTCTCGACATATGACCTATTAAAGGCCGCAACTTCCAAAACTAAAATACCTAAGATGATAGCCAATCTCCGAATTGGAGATGGTACACGAAGAAAAGAATAGCACTACATAAGTACATATATAAGAACTCCAGAAATTCGCTTTTGAGTGTTCCAAGCGATGAGAATATGCGTAAAACGATTCAAGATCCATTGAGATCATGATGTAAGGAAACGCTCCATATGTTAATTACGAGAGTGAGTCAGTAAACAAGTCACAAAGTGATGTAGGCACGACAGTACTGTGCGTTGTGTAGGGGTATTTCTCCACCACTGCGACACATCCGTCTTGTGGGTTGCAGCAGTTGAAGGAACCAAATAAAGTTACAGCTCAAAAGGATCACTTGTAGGATGCGAACGCATCCACACAAATTCCAAGCTTCAGGCTTTTAAATCCTTCTCGAACGTTGGGACGAGTCAACTGCAGAGATACGAAGAATTATTTTGTACGGATTACTAAGCCGCTGTTTACATTTGTGAAGCAGCTGATCTCGATATCCCTCCCCAATGCTTTAAATTTAGAGTCGTTTTCTAATGTGGTTGGTGAAAGTACAACGTTCATGCTGGTTGTCAGTTTTAATACTTACTACATTGATGAAAACGTAGGGTGGAATTTGAACATGGGGTGCACAATTTGGAAGCTAACACAGACCTACAGTTGTACTACAAAGTAACTGTTGTATCAGTTGCTGGAGCAATAAAATTTCTACAAAACTCCACCGTAATTTCTCTTAGTGTTGGCACAGAAGCCAAAGTAATTGTCCTCTTATTTTGACCCTTATTTACCCTTCCAAATATCTAAATAACCTGACAATTTTCTTTGTAACCAGTAAACACAAAAAATGCAAAGTTATGTGGACAGTAATTACTGCCCAATATTTAATTTACGTATATATGCGAATTAATCTGAGTGTAGGGTGCGCACCTACGAAGTAATTTTTAGTGGCCACTAATAACACGGTTAATTTAACAATAAAATCCTTTAGGTAGAAAAACAATGACTAAATCTAAGACACAAACCATACGTGTATGTTTAGAGTCAGTCTCTTGACACAATCAGCAACAGTTAGTATGCCATTACATTACTTTAAACGTAGATTTCCTTTTTCCGATTTCCAGTACTACGCATAAATCTGGGTTGTTTTTTATTTTATTTTTTAATCAAAGATTCCACAAACAAATAAACTTTCATAAGATTTCCTCTCTCAGCCTTCATTACGTACAAGCTATAAATTTTCTGCCATAGAACACTAAACTGTAATCAAAAAAAGTATAGAAAAATCTAGTACCTTTAGCTGACATAACACACATGCAGTTTCGTCTTCTTCGTATAGAATGTCATTACCAGTGTTTGTGCCAATAACAGAGCTACCTAATCTCAAAATGATTTTTAAGTTTTAATTACATAAAAATAACAGATGCTTTGCAAGTAAATGGACAGAAATTGGCATTTGAATATTATAACGTTTCACTGCTGAAATAGCTTGCATTTATAACGTTTAACGGTGTCTCCATGTGGAGGTTTTCGCCTACAAACACAGGGCGAAACAGTTTGTCAGGACTGACTTTCGACAATTGGAAATAAATATTCGTTTTGTTTTTACAACTGCACTTTCCAAAAGGGAGGAAATACAATTACGACACCAAGCCTTCTTGGAAAGTCGTCGGCAGATAAACATATAGAAAGTTCTCTCTCTCTCTCTCTCTCTCTCTCTCTCTCTCTCTCTCTCTCTCTCTCTCTCACTCACTCTCTCTCTCTCTCTCAGCACTGTGTGGGGCAAGAGAACAGAAGTCTCGTAAGAGATAATGTTATTGGATAAGATGATATGACTTAGAGGGAAAAGTTTTCTGCCGGGATTGGGAGATCGATTATTCTTTTTTTTATGGATAAACTATTTTGGCCTCTATACCTGTCCGTAATTGAACAAGACATTTGAAAAACAGTAGAACGTAAGGAGAGACTAAAAAGGTTTTACTTCGCTTCTAGCTGATCCCTTCTCCAATAAACACGTCAGTGGCCTCTCGTCTCACAGAATCGTACGATGGACCTAGTGATCCTATGAAAATGCAGACGAGTTCTGTGTTGGCATTTGATCACCGACCACTTGTGATACCTAATGCAAAACAAAATGTAGAATTTAGAGAAATGACAGTGAGGAAGGAATTAGCAATGGTGCATCATTACGAGACAGGGAGATGGTAGATGGCGATGTGAAAATACCGATCCTGTGAGTGGGCTTGCGGTAAACGCTGTGACCCAGACTTCCATCAGGTTTACGGCGGACAAGAACGTCCAGGAATGGCAAATAGAGAAGGACGGCTCCTTGCGATTCTTGGACGTTGGTATCCGGCATAAACCAGATGGAAATCTGGGTCACAGCGTTTACCGCAAGCCCACTCACACGGATCGGTATTTGTACGCCGCCAGCTACCATCACCCAGCACAGAAACAATCTGTTCTGAAGACCTTGGTACATACAGCCGAAACCGTCTCAGATGCTGAAAACCTGACAAACAAACTTAGCCACTTACGTAAAGTTTTTAAGGATAACGGCTACAGCAAGAGACAAATATCTCAAGCAGTTTCACCCAAGTCACGAAACAAGAAGACATCTGAAAGAAGACATCAAGAAGGCCGCTTTTTTGTCGTTCTGTGGCTCCATAACAGAGAAAATTAGCCGGCTCCTGAAAATTCAAAAAATCGACAGAATCTTCAGGCCTTTTGAAAAGATTCGGCAACTAATGATCCCGTGAAAGATGAACTAGCTCTCAGAACACCAGGCATTTATAAAATTCCGTATGAGTGTTGGCAGTTCTATGTCGGCCAGACTATTCGAACTATTGAACAGCGACGCATAGAACATGAAAGGTGTTTTCGATTACGCTATCCATAAAAATCAGCTGTGGTGGAACATGATTTGGAAAACTAACACCGAATTGCTTTCTAGGAGACGGAGACATCAGTTATTAAACGGACGAACAGGTTCTAGGACGGCGTAATAAACGAGGCCATATGGATAAAAATTTCTGAAAACAACCTCAATGAAGACGGCCGCTTTGCTTTACAGCTTAGCATGGTGTAGGATCCTGTAATTGCGGAGTTGCGGGCGCTTGCGTACGCGCTACCAAAACATTGCCATATATGGTCAAGGGACTAGGCACCAGTGACGTCACTGGCGGCGGCACGGCTAGATAAGCACGGCAGTCATCCACTTGACAATGGCAGAGGAGATCTCTGTCGAAAGCTCATGGGCAGAAAACTACATGACGCGGCTTGTAACCCGAGATTATTTTATTAACAGATAACATCCATTTAAAATTTTCAGATGCGTTCGATTATAAATTGTCTTGTAAGAGACCGTGAAAAATTATGCTTTGTGGAAACTCCACTTCAGGTTAAATGTTTGCAGGGCTAACATTAATTCAATTGCGACAATGTTTTCTCTATTGCGCGGCTGATGAAATATTTGGCTTGTGAAAAATATGGTGTCCTTCAGACACACACACGAGCAAGATCTTTAAAAATGTGTTCTGCAAAAATTTGGCGTCCCTTTATAAGGTTTCTGAATCTCGTGGTTCTTCTGTGATGCAGTTTAGTAAAACCTCTGAATGTACATTGTAATTTAAAAAAAAAGGCAAATAAATTATTTCGCCACATTTAAGAATAGTAATGCTTACGCAATGTCTAACATATGTATTTTATTCAGCTTTGTTTTTTCAGTTCTGCCCCACATTTTGTTGAAACATTCCAACGTTTAGTTGCAAGAAATTAAATTAGCAGATGGACATTAGTTGGAAGATAGAATCATTTGGTAGGAAGCAGCACAAATATTTTAGAATGAAATTCGGTATTCTGTCCGTTACATTGTTCGTGTCATTTGAATATATTTGATTTATGTCTTTTTCCTTTAAGAACGGAATGTTTACCTGTAATAACGGTCACGCAACCTGCCTGCAGCTGCAATGGGAACAGCCTCATCTCAGTTCCTGGAACTGAAAGCCGCCATAAGCGTTTCGGCGTTCCGGACCGGATACCTAAGTGAATGGTGAACTGCCGTTTCTCGTATGTAGTTCCTCAGTCTCTCACTTTTGTGAACCGTTTCTTTAGAACCAGCAGCCGCGGGGGACAAATGGTGGAGGAAAAGAAGAAGAATAAAGAAGGAAAGATGCAAGGAAACTGCGAAAGCCATTTGCATTGAAGTACTGACTGACTGTACTGCCAATGATGTGAAGAAAGAAAATAGTCGTCTCGCAACGCTCGTACAAAATTTAGTGAACATTATTTTTTATTTCGTCGTGATACCCGCGGTTTCCATTTTTCCTCCTCTTCCTCTAACGGAGACACAACGCAACTGTTTTACAAGCAACAGCTGAGCATAACATTTTGAAGGCTCTTTGAGAAAGTATTAGATGGGATTGTAATGCCTCCTTCGACCTTACGTCCAATATCTTTGTCAAAAAATAGTACCAATATTTTATCCAATTTCGTCGTTTGATTCTTTCTCCAATCGTTTGATAGTGTAATACCGGCCCTCATTGACGAAAATGGACAGCCGGCCGCGGTGGCCGAGGGGACTGAGGCGCTCCAGTCACGCTCTGCACGGTCACTACGGTCGGGGGTTCGAATCCCCCCTGGTGAATGGATATTTGTGCCGTCCTTAGTATTAGATAGTTCATAAGTAGTTTGTAAGTTTAGTGACTGATGACCCCGTAGTTAAGTCCCATAAGCTCTAGAAACATTTGAAAAGGGACAGAATATCACGGTAAACAACAGCGTTCCATTAAGAAGGTATGTCGTGGGAATTCACACTGTATGCGAATCTATTGAGTTGGGTAGCTCCGACCGGGTAATAACAAGACCAGTAAATAATAGGGAAATATACCTGTACCGCAAGAAACGGCGGTTTTTGACTGCAAACATTTCATCTCACAGGGAAAGTACTTGGGCTGGAACAAAAACCTTTACACCAAAATCGTATGAGAGATGTAAATGACCCTTATTACATTAGTGATACTCACGCATCTGCAAAACTCTGCAATCATCCGTTAGAGGCCTCTCCGTGTGCCATGCCACATTGCAGTTTGACCTGTCGGTTCGCCAATAGGGACGGTGCGATGTGCCTCCGAAGTTGCGTTTCGTGACGCTATTTGTGTGGTGAAGCGTCAGATGGGGTGGTAATCAATCCTGCTAATGTATTGCGATTGATTGAGTTGAAGTTACGAAGAACCCTTCTTCGTGAAGATGGTATTAGTGTAGAAGATGAATCATTCGCAAATTTTCTCGTATCTGTTATGGTACAAAAATATGAGCGTGAGTTAAATACTGCTGTAACACTAACACATAATGATGATAATAGGGATGATAATGACGAACAACGACGGTAGTGCTACGGTAAGTGCGGGAAGAGGCGATGGAAGAAGTGGCAGTGAATACCAACAGTCTTCCGAGGAGATGGTTAAAGTTGCAGCTATCATCACGGCTTTTGATGACAATACGCTAGAGAACATGTACGATGATTATTACATAAGTTATAGTTGAGATATCTGCATTACGTATGGCGTCTACAGTTACATCTACAGTGCTATCTGGAGCATGATTGCAGAGTTTTGCATAAAAACGACACCCACCAGCACATTGAGGTGTATGTAGAGATCCTGTAAGCAAACGTTCATACAGATATGTTTGTTCGAGCCCATGTACTTTCCTTGTCAGTAGAGAATTTTCAGAATTATAAAGATGTGGCGAATAATTCCAAGTTCCACTACCGCTTCACTAGGCACTGCAATTTAAACTTCCGTTTATGTGCGTTTATTTAGAAGGAAGTGTGGCAGAGAAAATTAGAGGAGTAGGCGCCTCCTGTAGATCGCACAATGAATTCATAGAAGCGTTCTTGGATAACGAATGGTCCAAGGCAATTCTTATACAGATTGAAAACGACATAATTCTTTGCAAAGACCTTGGCAAATCCGGACACGAAAATCCAGTAAAATATTTCGACGCCACGGTGAAGAAAAATCAATTCCTGCACGCATCATGTATCGAAGCGAACTGATTAGTTACATGAAGCTGCCGTTAAGATATCAATAGTCATAGGTAGACAGATGTGGGAATGATGTTGGCGCGCACATGTCTAAAAACTTTGAAAAAGGGGTTCAGCAAGCGCGCTGAAAAATATTTTAAAACAGCGGAATTCGTCTTCCTTTGGTTGAATTCCGTAAATTTTTATTCCATGGTATTGTTCTAAAGGTATTTAATTCAGTGCTACGTTTATTTTAGAGAATGAAGCAGTTTTAATGTGTACTCTACGTATTACAAATATATTAATTCACACGCATTCATAAATTAGATTACATTAGATTAACACTTGTTCCATTGATCATAAATAGGATATTTCGCAATCATGTCGGACGTTTTCAAATGTTTGTTAAGCTTAAGGGACTTAACTGCGGAGTTATCAGTCCCTAAACTTACAAACTACTTATGAACTACTTTATACTAAAGACGACACAAACATCCATGCCCGAGGGGGGATTCGAGCCCCACGGTCCTTACGACCACTACGGTCGGGGGTTCGAATCCCCCCTTGGGCATGGATACTTGTGCCGTCTTTAGTATTAGCTAGTTTATAAGTTTAGGGACTGGTGACCTCGTAGTTAAGTCCCATAAGCTCTACAAACATTTGAACATTTTTGGATTCGAACCCCCCGACCGTAGCGGCTGTGGAAACTGTGACTGGCGCGCCGCAGACCACTCGGCCACTGCGGCCGGCGTCGAACGTGTAAGTTTAATAAATGGTACTCAATATCTTAAGGATTATTTATTTATTTTTGTTTTTGTGATAGTACAAGGAGCACATTGTTTGAACTCGTACCTTGTTAGTGATTTCAAAAATGTGTTCAAATGTTTTTAAATCTATGGGACGAAACTGCGTGGTCATCAGTCCGTAGCTTACAAAGTACTTAAACTAAGGTAAACTAACCTAAGGACAAACACACACACCCATGTCCTAGGGAGGACTCGAATCTCCGACGGCGAGCAACCGCGCGCTCCACAGCGTGGCGCCTTAGACCGCTCGGTTACTCAACCGCGACGTTAGTGATTTGCTTGGTCTCTTATCTATTAGTGTAATTAAATAATAAAAGAATGCATTGCATGCCGTGTGGTCCAAAAGGGAATAAAAAAAATTAACTGTCATTTCCCTCCCTCCATATTATCATAGTATGGCAACACTGTCTGAGTGTTATGATTTACGTTAGGAGACCGATTTAAATTGATAATGCAGTAATTGTGTCCGAACTGTTAATTGTTAAATAAATTAATAAACAGGAATAAGTTATTCAGTGCAATTCTTGTTGTTAGTTAAAATTGAGAAAATAAAACAAAAGTAACAGATTAGGCATTAGTAAAAGTTATCCTCTCCGCTCCGTTTTTGATCGTCAGATAGCGGTACCGCACTAGGGAGCGCCATTGGGCACACAATTAAATAATTTGATGAGTTTTATTCAACGTTTTTGGCCATAAAATATTAGATTTAATAACACAATCCCTACTACAGTGCGATCACGAACAGAATCGAGATACTGAGATTCAAAATAAGAGTTAAAAACACGCCCATAAAATGTGAACAAGTTTAATTACCATATGTGAGGGGGAGCTAGCTGAACTGAAACGTTTCAGCTGACCTCCAATGTGTTTCCTCCAAATCAATCCCTCGTCAGTGCAAACACCTAAAAATTTTGAATATTCTACCTTAGCTACAGATTTTTGTTCAAAGTCTATATTTATTATATTGTGTAATGCTGGTTACTGTATGAAACTATATATACTGTGTTTTATCAAAGTTTAATGAGAGTCCACTTGTAGAGAACCACTTAATAATTTTCTGAAAGACATCATTTACAATTTCATCAGTTAATTCCAGTTTGTCAGGCGTGATAGCTATACTTGTATCGTTAGCAAAAAGAACTATCGTAGCGTTTTCGTGAATATAGAATGGCAAATCATTAATTATATGTTAATAACAGCAAAGGATACAAGACCGAACCTTGTGAGACCCCATTTCTGATAGCTCCTCAATTAGAGGAAATATCCGTTTCTTGTGTATTATGTGAACTGCTTATTTCTACTTTCTGCACTCTTCCAGTTTAGAATGATTTAAACCTTTTTCCACTGATATCACATTACTTCAGCTTATCTAGAAGACTTCCATGACTTACACAATTAAAAGCCTTTGAAAGAACACAAAAAAAAAAAAAAAAAATTACAACGGGCGATGTCCGGTTATTCAGAGAAATTAATATTTAGTATATATAGCATTTTCTGTTGAAAAACTTTACTGAAAACCAAACTAACATTTTGTTAGAACATTAGTTTTACTAATATGTGAAGATACTTGACAATACATTTTTTTTTTTCAAAATTTTTGAATAAAGCTCTCAGGGCCACGGCGGAGCGGCCGAGCGCATTGAGGCTCTATGCTACGACGCGCGAGGCCGTTCCCCGTCGGTGTCTTGAATCCCCCTTCGAGCATGGATGTTTGTGCCGTCTTTAGTATAGCCTAAGCTACTTCATAAGTAGTTTGTAAGGTTAGGGACTGATGACCCCTCAGTTAAGTCCCAAGCTTTACAAACATTTGAACATTTGAACAAAGCTGTCAGAAGTGAGACTGGACGGTAGTTCTTGACATTAGACATATTTCCTTTTTTATGCAATGATTTAACGACAGTATCAGTCTGTCAGGGAAAATACCATGCTTTGAAGAGCTATTGCATACGTGGCCAAGAATTCTACTTATCTCTTGGGAACAACCTCTTAGTACCCTGCTGCAAATGCCATCAATTCTACGTGAGCTTTTGCTCTTGAGAGAGTTTATTGTTTTCCTAATTTCTCCACAACATTTAAAAATAATCATTACAAATGTTTTCAACTTCTGACTTTTTGTTAGTAAACTATTCATTTGCTCTGATGATAATACTGTCTTCAAGTGCTCATGATTGCCCTGTCTTCCTTTCAATAATATTCCAAATTGTTTTAATTTTATTATCATAGGAACTAATCTCAGATATTATGTATATGCTTCTGGATTTTTAATAACATTTCTTAATGTAGCACAGTAGTTTTTATAATTTTTTTCCTGGGTTATTACCCTTTCTTGCGGATAGACTCAGTTCCCTTTTCCGGTTACAAGATATTTTTATTCCTTTAGTAAACTATGTTTTTGGCATGGTTGCTTACAATTATGTTTAACTAATTTCTTGGGGAAGCAATTTTCAAATACACATAAAAATGTATCATGAAATAAGTTATATTTTAAATTATTAACAGTTTCCTTATAAACCTCATCCCAATATAACTGCTTGTAGACTTGATCTGAAATTTCTAGTTGTTAAATCATTAATTGAGTGCGCAACTCTGGAGGACTAGACGGAGCTATGTCATATACTGTAACTAGCTGTGCACCATGAACAGAAAGACCATTCTCAGCAGGACAAGCATTTTGTTAAACTTATCGTAGACTATAAAAAAGTTATGTATCAATGAGCTGCTCTCCGACCGAGTAAAAAGATCAATAATGGATGTCACACTGAAGGAGCCAAGTAAGACTTCCTGGTCATTTTTCCTATTACACTCTTTCAGTGAATCAACATTTAAATCGCCACAGTTTTCTTTCCCCTAGCTGACAGATTGCACAACAAGGCATAAAGTTTTCTACAAACAGCTTGTAGTTTCCTGAAGGTAAGAGAGTCATCATTGAGTTTAAGCTGACAAACACATACTTCAATTTGTTGCTCTAACACACAAAAAAAAAATAAAAAATTAAACAGTGATAGCTTTTCACATATATGACAACTCTTCCTCTTACCTAATTATCTCTACGTACATGTGCAGCTAGTTTATATCCACTGACACTCCCCTTTTCCATACTAGTAACAATGTGATGCTGAGTCAGGAGCAGTATATCAATTTCATTATCAGTTTTATATCATCATCTGCCAGGTGGATTGGTTAAGGAGGAACAGTTAGTTGGTCTGCTACGTCATCCAGATTTAAATCCTCTGGACTTTTTCTTTGGGAATGCATTAAAGACGTTGTCTATCGCGATATTCCAACATCTCCAGAGGACATGCAGGAACGTACCGTGCTTGCTTGTAATTCTCTTCCGCAGGCAACGCTGGAAGCAATAAATAATTCTTTCATTCGACGAGTGCACCGGTGTATCAGTGTCCAGGCTCACCACTTCGAGCACCTTTGTTCTTCTCCTGGGAAATGGTACAGTAGAGTCAAAGTGAATTTTGTGTTCTGTTTTTACTAGGTTTTCATTTGTTTTCTGACAACTCCAACAAGTGGACGAGTTTGTGATCCCGTGCTCTAAGTCAATGTTGTGTTAAGTATTTGATGACATTGTGTTTCGGTGAATGGTGCACTGTGATGCATTTTTGAATGGGTCTTTAGGAGAGGAGATGAAATACAGAATATAAAATACAGGGTGCCATTTAAGAAAGTATAGCTGCTGTTCGTAAGTAGTGTAGTAAAGAGGCCAAATCCACTGAGATTCTACCCATAATGCATTGTGCCAGATACCGATACACCCACCCCTCCTACCACGAACAATAGTGCACTTCCCGGTAGGACAGGATGATTGACATCGAACATGCACTTAGTAAGATAATATCGCTCTAAAGGACGAATGACAAATAACAAGTGACCGTACTTTGGACAATACAATTACGTGGAATAATGATTGAAAACATCAAACATTTGCAAGTTTCGTAAACAACCTGACCGCCTCTACAAGTGGACATTTGTGCTACCACCGCCACCGCCTGCCCCGAGGCCATCCATCACTGCTCCCTATTATTTTTTATTCCTAATTTGCATATCAAATTAATTGACATATCCTATGTTTTGCATTAACAATTTTCCAGAAAGAACAGTCCGTTTTCTCTCGTATGTCGCCAGTGAACAACAGCAGTTGTCTTGCTGTTCGCAAGTAATGGCTGGACCGATTTTAATTATCTAAGATTTGTTGGATTCGTCTCTGTCCCGAATAGCAAATAACTTTTAAAATATCGACAAAAATCACAAAAAAATCTTTATATGTAAAGGGTGTTTGTGAGTATTAAAAATACGTATTGCATAAAAATCTACAGTTTTGTACCAATCTAGTCATTGCCGAGGTGGGTTGGCTTGCGTGCCTCAACGATGCAGATAGCCGTGCCGTAGGTGCAACCACAGCGGAAGGGTATCTGTGGAGAGGCCAGACAAACGTGTGGTTCCTGAAGAGGGGCAGCAGCCTTTTCAGTAGTTACAGGGGCAGCAGTCTGGATGATTGACTGAGCTGGCCTTGTAACATCAGCTAATGTGGCTTTGCCACACAGTTACTGCGAACGGCTGAAAGCAAGGGGAAACTACAGCCGTTTCTTTTCCCGAGGAACATATGAACATATGATGACGGCATCCTCTCGGGTAAAATATTCCGGAGGTAAAATAGTCCCCCTTCAGATCTCCGGGCGGGGACTACTCAGGAGGATGCAACCATCAGGAAAGACAACACAGGCATTCTACGGATCGGAGCGTGGAATGTTAGATCCCTTAATCGGGTAGGGAAGCTAGAAAATTTAAAAAGAGAAATGGATAGGTTGAAGTTAGATATAGTGGGGATTAGTAAAGTTCGGTGGAAAGAGGAACAGGATTTCTGGTCAGGTGAGTACAGGATTTCTGGTCAGGTGAGTACAGGGATATAAATACAAAATCAGTTGGGGGTATTACAGGAGTAGGTCTGAAAATGAATAAGAACATAGGAATGCGGGTAAACTACAATGAGCAACACAGTGATCGCATTATCGTAGTCAAGTTAGATACGAAGCCAACACCGACCACAGTAGTACAGGTTTATATGCCAACTGCTCCACCGATGATGAGGAGATCGAAGAAATATAAGAGGAGCTAAAGGAAATTATTCGTACAATTAAGGGAGAGGAAAACTTATTTCTTATGGGAGACTGGAATTCGGTAGTAGGACAAGGAAGGGAAGGGAAGATAGTAGGTGAATATGGTCTGGGCAAAAGGAATGAAAGAGGAAGCCGCCTGGTAGAATATTGCACGGAACATAATTTAGTTATAAAAAACACCTGGTTTAAGAATCACAAAAGAAGGTTGTATACGTGGAAGAGACCAGGAGACACCGGGAGATACCAGATAGATTTTATAATGGTAAGACATAGATTTCGGAACCAGGTTTTAAACTGTAAGACATACCCAGGGGCAGACATAGACTCTGACCATAACTTGTTGGTTATGAACTGTAGGCTGAAAATTGGAGAAACTACAAAAAGGTAGGAAAATAAGGAGATGGGACCTGGATAAATTGAAGGAACCTGAGGTTCTTGAGAATTTCCGAGGGAGCTTTAGGCAACAATTGACCGAAACGGGGGAAAATAAAACAGTAGAGCAGGAATGGGTAGCACTGAGAGATGAGATAGTGAAGGCAGTAACGAAGCAATATAGGACGTAGATGAGTTTTGTTACTTGGGCACTAAAATAACAAATGATGGTCGCAGTACAGAGGATATAAAATGAAGAATGGGAATTGGTAGGAAAGCGTTCTTGAAAAAGAGAAATTTGTTAACATCGAATATTGATTTAAGCCTAAGGAAGTCCTTTCTGAAGGCATTTGTATGGAGTGTTGCCTTGTATGAGAGGCTTGCTCAGGGTAGGGAATTGTGGAGAGCTGCATCAAACCAGTCTCCGGACTGAAGACCACAACAACAACAACATCATCTAAACAAACCAGAAACTCTTCTATTTTATTCTTTAATACCCCAATATTCTGGTGAAAGATGCTAACATTATTTTCTACCTTACTTTTGTGATCTTGTGATTTTTTAAACATCTTTAGCATCTGCCTGCTTGAGCTTCTCGCTGGAAACTGATCTTAGCCTAAGAAAGAAGTACTTCTAGAAATTACATCGTCTTCCTTTAAGGATTTTGCTATCAACCCAGCCAGTTTCCCCTTCTCTCTCCTATTAAGATGTACGCCATGCCTAATGAAATCCCACTTGCCAATAGCTGATCAATAGGTTTGCTAAGTTGAATGAAACTGCTAGACTAACTTTTAATGGCAAGAGTTATTTCAACATAGTGCAAAAGATTAATTATTTTTCCTTGTATATAAATTTGAGATAAAGTTCCTGCTTGCAAGTACTGATTAGTGAGAATACTGATTATTTGCAAGTGTATGAAATGCTAATAATTCCTGGTGAAACAGAAGGCAAAAGTTAATCAGAAGGTTAAATTGTTCATTTTAAGATATTCAGTGTTATGACGTTAAGTCATTAATTTATTTTTGAGCATGCTATTAGTACAGTTAATAGTGCAGTTACAACTTGATTATTGCTAAAGCACATTGCATATTTGCTGTTGATAATTTATGGTACTTATGTAAACAATTAATTACTTGAAGCCATAAATAGTTAGCATTAAGGTGAGTGTTTTGCATGATCTGCTGCATGTTGCATTTGCGTGGCTATTACTTGCATTTCATTGTCTTACATTCAACCTCTGCGTTAACGGACTATTTCTCAGTGATTAGTGTATTGTCAGTGTCTTTTGAACCGGATCTGACGCGCATATTCTGATTTCCTGCCCACCCAAATTTTACTTAATTTTTCACGTTGCTGATTAACTTTGCTATTATTAAGATTCCACTAAATTATTTGCTCGTACAACGAGCTGGCGGCCGTAAATCAATAAGTTATTCACTTTTTCAAATTAATGCCTGTGTTCCGTTTGTTCCGCATTTTTCATTTATTATTTTATTCCAAATTTTACTTACTGTTTTCTTTATTTCTATCGATCGTTGTTGTCTACCAAAAAGGTACAGCAACGTTCCGGTTATAATCTCCACTACATCATCGGCTTCATTACCCATAGCCTTTCCACCCAATTAAAATAATTAGGCACACGGGTCAATTGTTCTAATTATCGTATACTAACTGGTTTTGTAGGACGGGTAGGGTTATACAGGGTGTTACAAAAATGTGCGGCTAAACTTTCAGGAAACAGTAGTTAAAACTTCCGGGCTGAGAGGCCGTGGTCGAACAGTAGAAATTTCTTCCCCTAACGTTTCGTCGCCGGCTGCGGGCAACATCTTCTGAGGTGAGTCGACGACTGGCTGCTGGGCCGTGGAGATCCTGCATATATAGAGGGCATAGAGGGCGCCACCACTCGTCACGTGATGTCAACAGTAAAACTATCTCTGGCTGGCGTCATTACTCTCGATCGAAGGTAATCGATTGTCACGTCTTTCGTACAAAGCAGACCGCCATATCTTGTCTAACTTCAAGCCTTCTTCCTTTCTGTTAAAATTATTGTGGTGTTTAAAAATCTCTATAGCCTCTCTATTCATACGTGCATAATAATGCGATGTCTTAGCTAGCACGCTTGTCTCGCTAAATTTTATTTGGTGGTCACCGTTTTCAAAAACATGTTCCGCTACGGCCGATTTGTCTGTGTGTCCCAGTCGGCAGTTCCTTTTGTGTTCAGTTAGGCGAGTATTGATGCTTCTTTTTGTTGTGCCAATATAAACCTTCCCACAACTACATGGGATCTTATACACACCTGAAGTAGCCAAAGGGTGTCGCGCATCTTTCGTTGATCGTAAGCATTCACTGATCTTTTTGGTGGGTTTGAATATTGTTTCCACTCTAAACTTGGCCAGTACTTTCCCAATGCGGTCCGTGATATTGTGGACGAATGGGAGAAACACTTTCCCCGCCAAAGGTTGTTGTTGGACGTTAGCAGAGATTTGTCTTCTGGGCTGGAGTGCTCGATCTATCTCCTTATCACTGTATCCGTTTTTTTGAAAAAAAAAAACGGATACAGTGATAAGGAGATAGATCGAGCACTCCAGCCCAGAAGACAAATCTCTGCTAACGTCCAACAACAACCTTTGGCGGGGAAAGTGTTTCTCCCATTCGTCCACAATATCACGGACCGCATTGGGAAAGTACTGGCCAAGTTTAGAGTGGAAACAATATTCAAACCCACCAAAAAGATCAGTGAATGCTTACGATCAACGAAAGATGCGCGACACCCTTTGGCTACTTCAGGTGTGTATAAGATCCCATGTAGTTGTGGGAAGGTTTATATTGGCACAACAAAAAGAAGCATCAATACTCGCCTAACTGAACACAAAAGGAACTGCCGACTGGGACACACAGACAAATCGGCCGTAGCGGAACATGTTTTTTGAAAACGGTGACCACCAAATAAAATTTAGCGAGACAAGCGTGCTAGCTAAGACATCGCATTATTATGCACGTATGAATAGAGAGGCTATAGAGATTTTTAAACACCACAATAATTTTAACAGAAAGGAAGAAGGCTTGAAGTTAGACAAGATATGGCGGTCTGCTTTGTACGAAAGACGTGACAATCGATTACCTTCGATCGAGAGTAATGACGCCAGCCAGAGATAGTTTTACTGTTGACATCACGTGACGAGTGGTGGCGCCCTCTATGCCCTCTATATATGCAGGATCTCCACGGCCCAGCAGCCAGTCGTCGACTCACCTCAGAAGATGTTGCCCGCAGCCGGCGACGAAACGTTAGGGGAAGAAATTTCTACTGTTCGACCACGGCCTCTCAGCCCGGAAGTTTTAACTACTGAAGACGCCGGCCGTGAAAGCCTACACGTTATGATTTCAGGAAACATTCCTCACACACAAAGAAAGAAAATATGTTGTGTGGACATGAGTCCGGAAACGCTTAATTTCCATGTTAGAGCTCATTTTAGTATTTCTCTTTAAATGTAAATTGAAATAATTCGTGCAGACAATTGTCAAAATACTCAATTGTTTCGTTAGTATGTACTGTACCTCCTCGATTCACCGCCAGTTGGCCCAATTGAAGGAAGGTAATGTTGACTTCAGTGCTTGTGTTGACATGCGACTCATTGCTCTACAGTACTAGCATTAAGCACATCAGTACGTAGCATCAACTGGTTAGTGTTCATCACGAACGTGGTTTTGCTGTCAGTGCAATGTTTACAAATGCGAAGTTGGCAGATGCCCATTTAATGTATGGACGTGTTCGTACGCTTCTCAACAACAGATTCGGTGACCGATGGATTGGCAGAGGCGGACCAATTCCATGGCCTCCACGCTCTCCTGACCTCAACCCTCTTGACTTTCATTTATAGGGGCATTTGAAAGCTCTTGTCTACGCAACCCCGGTACCAAATGTAGAGACTCTTCGTGCTCGTATTGTGGACGGCTGTGATACAATACGCCATTTTTCAGGGCTGCATCAGCGCATCTGGGATTCCATGCGACGGAGGGTGGATGCATGTATCCTAGCTAACGGAGGACATTTTGAACATTTCCTGTTACAAAGTGTTTGAAGTCACGCTGGTACGTTCTGTTGCTGTGTGTTTCCATTCCATGATTAACGTGATTTGAAGAGAAGTAATAAAATGAGCTGTAACATGGAAATTAAGCGTTTCCAGACACATATCCATATAACATATTTTCTTCCTTTGAGTGTGAGGAATGTTTCCTGAAAGTTTGGCCGTAGCTTTTTGTAACACCCTGTACACTTCCCACCTCTGTTCACCCTTCTGCCCCCTTACCTCTTTAAGTTCCTTTATTGGTTTTTTCTGTTCCATAAGACCCAATTGAGGAGTGAGACTCCATGGTCATGGAACAAGTCAATACATTAATTGCTACACGAGAATGGTAATAGAAAATTTTTAAGTAGTCCTTTGAACACGAAAATCTTAAATTGAAAAGAATCAATAAAGAAAAAAATGAATTAGCTTAATTGTTTAACTTTTCTAGGAGTTCCTCGACAGAATAAAGGAATGAGCTATGAGGTAACTCTTCAATTTAGATTTGAAAGCGTGTGATTAGTGCTAAGATTCTTTAGTTCTTGTGACACTATCCAATTCAGTCTGAAAGGCTACACATTGCATAGTCTTTCGGATATAAATATGAAATTACCATTTTGACTATTTCTTACACCTTGACGTCCTCTCCCCTAACTTCTAAAATACTATCAATTGTGTCTCAGCACGCGTAAAAGGTAGGCCTATCCCGACTTTCAACCGTGGCATCTCGTCAACATGTAATAATTATTCGATAAGAAATTTGGCCACCCCCATGAACCACAGACATTGCCGAGGTGGGGTGGCTTGCGTGCCTCAACGATGCAGATAGCCGTACCGTAGGTGCAACCACAACGGAGGGGTATCTGTGGAGAGGCCAGACAAACGTGTGGTTCCTGAAGAGGGGCAGCAGCCTTTTCAGTAATTACAGGGGCAACAGTCTGGATGATTGACTGAGCTGGCCTTGTAACATCAGCTAATGTGGCTTTGCCACACAGCTACTGCGAACGGCTGAAAGCAAGGGGAAACTACAGCCGTTACTTTTCCCGAGGACATGCAGCTCTACTGTATGAAAATATGATGATGGCATCCTCTCGGGTAAAATATTCCGGAGGTAAAATAATCCCCCATTCGGATCTCCGGGCGGGGACTACTCAGGAGGATGTGATCATCAGGAAAGACAACACTGGCATTCTACGGATCGGAGCGTGGAATGTTAGATCCCTTAATCGGGTAGGAAAATTAGAAAATTTAAAAAGAGAAATGGATAGGTTGAAGTTGGATATAGTGGGGATTAGTGAAGTTCGGTGGCAGGATGAACAGGATTTCTGGTCAGGTGAGTACAGGATTATAAATACAAAATCAGTTGGGGGTATCACAGGAGTAGGACTGATAATGAATAAGAAAATAGGAATGCGGGTAAACTACTACGAGCAGCACAGTGATCGCATTATCATTGTCAAGATAGATACGAAGCCAACACCGACAACAGTAGTACAGGTTTATATGCCAACTAGCTCTGCCGATGATGAGGATATAGAAGAAATATATGAGGAGCTAAAGGAAATTATTCAGACCGTTAAGGGAGAGGAAAACTTAATTGTGATGGGAGACTGGAATTCGGTAGTAGGAAAAGGAAGAGAAGGAAAAATAGTAGGTGAATATGGACTGGGCAGAAGGAATGAAAGAGGAAGTCGCCTGGTAGAATTTTGCACGGAACATAATTTAATCATAACAAACACGTGGTTTAAGAATCACAAAAGAAGGTTGTATACTTGGAAGAGACCAGGAGACACTGGAAGGTATCAGATAGATTTTATAATGGTAAAATATAGATTCCGGAATCAGGTTATAAACTGCAAGGCATACCCAGGGGCAGATATAGACTCTGACCATAACTTGTTAGTCATGAACTGTAGGCTGAAACTGAAAAAACTGCAGAAAGGTAGGAAAATAAGGAGATGGGACCTAGATAAATTGAAGGAACGTGAAGTTCTGGTGAATTTCAGAGGGAGATTTAGGCAACAATTGACAGAAACAGGGGGAAATAAAACAGTAGAAGAGGAATGGGTAGCATTGAGAGATGAAATAGTGAAGGCAGCAGAGGACAAAATAGGTAGAAAGGCAAGACCTGCAAAAAATCCTTGGATATCACAGGAGATACTAAATTTAATTGATGAAAGGAGAAAATATAAAAATGCAGTAAATGAAACAGGCAAAATGGAGTACAGACGACTAAGAAATGAGATTGATAGGAAGTGCAAAATGGCTAAGCAGGAGTGGCTAGAAGCCAAATGCAAATCTGTAGAAGAATGTATAATAAGGGGAAAAGTAGATACCGCCTACAGGAAAATCAGAGAGACATTTGGGGACAAGAAAAGCAATTCTACAAATATCAAGAACTCAGATGGGAAACCAGTTCTCAGCAAAGAAGGAAAGGCTGAAAGGTGGAAAGAGTACATAGAGCAGCTCTACAACGGAAATGAACTTAGAGACGATGTTTTAGGAAGGGAAGAGGAAGTAGATCAAGATGAAATAGGAGATACTATACTCAGAGATGAATTTGACAGAGCCTTGAAAGACCTAGGCCGGAACAAGGCCCCAGGAGTAGATGATATACCCTCAGAGCTACTAAAGTCTCTGGGAGAGCCAGCCATGACAAGACTATTTGAACTGGTGTGTAGGATATATGAGACAGGCGAAATGCCCTCAGACTTTAAGAAAAATGTAATAATCCCCATTCCAAAGAAATCAGGTGCAGACAGGTGTGAAAATTACAGAACCATCAGTTTGATAAGTCATGGTCGCAAAATATTAACACGAATTATCTACAGGAGAATGGAAAATCTGGTAGAAGCTGACCTAGGGGAAGATCAGTTTGGATTCAGGAGGAACGTAGGAACCCGGGAGGCAATACTTACCTTACGTCTTATCTTAGAAGATAGATTAAGGAAAGGCAAATCTACATTTTTAGCCTTTGTAGATTTGGAGAAAGCGTTTGACAATGTTGACTGGACTACACTCTTTCAAATTCTGAAGTCAGCAGGGGTAAAATATAGGGAAAGGAGAGTTATCTACAACTTGTACAAAAGCCAGACCGCAGTTATTAGACTCGAAGGGCACGAAAGGGAAGCATCAGTTGGGAAGGGAGTAAGACAGGGTTGTAGCCTTTCTCCGATGTTATTCAATTTGTACATTGAGCAGGCGATGAAGGAAAGCAAGGAAAATTTTGGAATAGGGATTAAAGTTCAGGGGGAAGAAATAAAAACATTGCGTTTTGCTGATGACATTGTAATTCTGTCAGAGACAGCGAACGACCTGGAAGAGCAGTTGAAGGGAATGGACAGTGTGTTGAAGAGAGCGTACAAAATGAACATTAACAAGAGCAAAACAAAAATAATGGAATGCGGTCTTAGAAAATCAGGCGATGCTGAAGGAATTAGATTAGGTAACGAAACAATGAAGGTAGTAGACGAGTTTTGTTACTTAGGTAGTAAAATAACATGCGATGGTCGCAGTACAGAGGATATAAAATGCAGAATGGCAATGGGAAGAAAAGCATTTTTGAAAAAGAGAAATATGCTAACATCGAATATTAATTTAAGTGTAAGGAAGTCTTTTCTGAAGGCATTTGTGTGGAGTGTTGCCTTGTATGGGAGTGAAACATGGACGATAAGCAGTGCGGACAGGAAGAGAATAGAGGCTTTTGAAATGTGGTGCTACAGAAGAATGCTGAAGATTAGGTGGGTAGATCACATAACTAATGAAGAGGTACTGAACAGAATTGGCGAGAAAAGGAATTTTTGGCATACCTTGACTAAAAGAAGGGATCGCTTGGTAGGACACATTCTTAGACATCGAGGAATCGTAAATTTAGCATTGGAGGGAAGCGTGTGGGGTAAAAATCGCAGAGGGAGGCCAAGAGACTCGTATAGTAAGCAGATTCAAGTGGATGTGGGTTGCCGTTCTTATGAGGAGATGAAAAGGCTTGCTCAGGATAGAGTAGGGTGGAGAGCTGCATCAAACCAGTCTCCGGACTGAAGACCATAACAAAGAAATTTGGTCAGTTTTTTCTTTTGTCTACCTTCGTGCAGAGTTTGAAATGATGCGCACAAGTATAAAGTGTAGAAGTGGCGCACTTAAAGAACCTCCCACAAATTACGTTATTTCCCCATAAAATAAAATCAGAACGGCGCACATAAAAATTGTGCCAATAACTGAGTATTAATTTCAGCGCAATTGACTCTTTTTTTCTTTCACAAAAGAAATTGATTAATTTGAATAATTTGTCTGTGTGCCAGCTCCGTTTCATTTTTTGCGCTTTGCCTGTGTACTTTAACACAGATGTTAAAATGTTTGTGAATCTATAGGACTTAACTTCTTTGGTTACTAGTCCCTATTCTTACAAACTACTTAAACTAAGTGAAAGGAACGTAAGGACAACACACACACCCATACCCGAGGGCGGACTCGAACCTCCGACGGCGAGCAACAGCGCACTCCGCAGCAAGGCACCTTAGAACGCTCGGCAACTCCAAATGTTCAAATTTTTGTAAGTCTTATGGGACTTAACTACTGTGTCATCAGTCCCTAAACTTACAAACTACTTACGAACTAGGACGGCACAAATATCCATGCCCGAGGGGGGATTCGAACCCCCGACCGTAGTGGCCGTGCAGACCGTGACTGAAGCGCCTCAGTCCCTTCGGCCACCGCGGCCGGCTCGGCAACTCCACCTTACTCAGATGTTGCAATGGCAGTAGAATGGTCCGCGGCTCCGTTCTGAACTACTAACGGCAGATAGTTCAGCAGAAAGGCCTAAAAATTAAAACCGCGAAACACTGTCACATCATGCAATAATGTTGCTCACCTTCTAAACTCACATGCGAGGTGTTGACAGTAGTTAGCACACTCGACCGACAGCTGGGGGCGACGGGAGTTCAGACCCACCTCCGGACTTGCAGATGTAGGTTTTTCCACGATTTCTCTAAATCACTCACAGTAATTGCCGGGATGGTTCCTTTGAAGGGGCACGGCATATATTTCCCTATGTTTAACAACAATCGAAGCTTTTATTCCGTCTCTAATAACGACGCTGTCAATAGAACTTCAGATCCTAATCTTCCTTAATAAGTCATTTTCTCCTAAAGGCTCAAACACATGAACCAATTTCAATCAAAACTAGTAAAAATATACTTTACCATCAGGAAACAATATATTTGTTAATTTAAAAACTACCTACGAAACACAATTCAGGAGGTGTAGCGTCATAAACAGTATCATTCACAAGGGGTAAAAAATTACTGCATCACGTAGTTTTTAAGAATAAGAGCACGTTGTGACTTGCAAATAAAGCTTAGACATAATTTTAAAGCTCTACGAAACTTTTTCTCGCTGACAATCCTAAAAAAATGATGGGAGGAAAGATGCTTATCGCTTCCTTTTCCGCTATTCAAAGGAAAAAATAAAAGAAAAATGCATTTGGCATGAGCTTAGAAAGACGTTTCTACACTACTAACTGTATTCGCGTGACATTTAACAGATAATCGGTGCATATTTCACTGTTCTGATCTTCAACTACGACACTTATTTGAGGAGATATGACTTCATAAAGAATTAAACGTTTGGAAAAACTACCAGACACGCAACATTGTACGTACCTGGAAAATAATATTATTTGGGAGACGTTATTCAGAACATTATACTGTACATATAATGATAATATCGGGTTTATACATCTACGTAAGTACTCTTAAAATCACATTGAAGTGCATGGCAGAGGGTTCATCGAACGACTTTTATAGTATTTCTCTATTGTCCTATGCTCCAATAGTTCACGGAAAAAAGAACTCTAAAATCTTTCCGCTTTCGATTCGATTTCTCTTACTTTATGATTATGCTCATGTCTCTATGTAGGTGAGTGCTAACAAAATATGTTCGCATTCGGAAGAGAAAGTTGGTGAAATAAATATCGAAAATAAATCTCACCGCAACGAACAACGCCTTTTTTTTAATTATTACCACCACAATTCTTGAATCATTTCCTTAACACACTCTCTCTCCTATATCACTGTAATATAATACGAACTGTCCTCTGATCATTCTCGATATCCTCGGTCAAACCCACTTGGTCGGGATTCCCAGTGGGCAGCAGTACTCCAAAATAGGACCTACAAGGGTAGTGTAGGGAGTTTGTTTATTAGAACATTTGCATCCTTTAAGTGTTCTGACAATAAAAACAGCCTTTGATTCGATTTCCGTTCAATATTTTCTATATGTTCTTCCTAATTTCATATTGTTCGTAATTGCTATTCCTGGGTTTTAAGTTAAATTTACAGCCTCTAAATATGATTGATTTTTTGTCTAAATGAAGTTTAACGGATTTCTTGAAGTGTTCAAATGGATGATTTCACACTTTCCATTATTCAGTGTCAATCGCCAATTTTGCACCATGCAGATATATGGCTTATATCTTATATAAATTATTTTTCGTTTTTCAATCTTCTGGTGATTTTCCTAACCGATAAATGGCACTATCATCTGCGAATAGTCTAAGAGAGCTGCTAAAATCGTGTCATAAATCGTTCAGAAAGATGAGGAACAATAAGGGCACTATAACACTTCCCTGAGGAACAAAAGACATCAGTTTTGTTTTATTCGATGACTTTTCCTCAACTACTACATAGTTCGTCCTGTCTGACAGAAAATCGCTAATCCAATCGCATAATCTGATTACAAACTGCTTATTTTTAAGTACAGTTTCAAAATCCTTTCGAAAATCTGGAAATATGGAATTGATTTGAGATGCCTCTTCGATAGCACTCATCAGTTCATGTTAGTAAATACCTACCTGTATTTCGCAAGAACGATACTTTTTGAATCCATGTTGAGTATGCGTCAATAGGTTGTTCTCTTCAAGGTAGTTCCTAACGTTTCAGAAAAGAAAGTGTTATAAAATACTGCCGAAAACCGACGTCAATGATATTGGCCTGTAAGATATAAGATGAACATTAACAAGAGTAAAACGAGGGTAATGGAATGGAATGTCAGAAAATCAGGCGATGCTGAAGGAATTAGATTAGGTAATGAGACAATAAAAGTAGTAGATGAGTTTTGTTATTTGGGTAGCAAGATAACTTCTGATGGCCGAAGTAAAGGAGATATAAAATACAGAATGGCTATGGGAAGAAAAGCGTTTTTAAAGAAGCGTAACTTGTTAACATCCAATATTAATTTAATTGTTAGGACGTCCTTTCTGAAAGCATTTGTCTGGAGTGTAGCATTGTATGGGAGTGAAACGTGGACGACAAGGAGTTCAGACAAAAAGATGATAGAAGCTTTCGAAACGTGGTGCTATAGACGAATGATGAAAATTAGACGGGTAGATCACGTAACTAATGAGGAGGTGCTTAACCGAATTGGGGAGAAAAGAAGTTTTTGGCATATCCTGACTAAGAGAAGGGATAGATTGGTGGGACACATTCTGAGACATCAAGGACTCGTCAACTTAATATTAGAAGGAAGTATGTGGGGTAAAAATCGTAGTGGGAGACCGAGAGACGAATACAGTAAGCAGATTCTAAAGGATGTAGGTTGCCGAACGTATTCTCAGATGAAGAGACTTGCCCAGGACAGGACAGGACAGGGCAGCGTGGAGAGCTGCATCAAACCAGTCTGCGGATTGAAGACCACCAATAATTTTGCCTATCATTCCTACTACTTTTCTTGAACGTTGGAGTCCCCTTTATAACTTTCCAGTCTTTGGGCACGGATCTTTCGCTGAGTGAGCGGGGTATATGGTAGACAGGTATGGAACTATTCCATCAGCGTATCCTGGAAGGAACCTAATTGATATACAGTCGGGACCGGGAGACTTGCATTTGTTAAGTGATTTAAGATTTTCGATTCTCCAGGCATATCTACTTCTACATTACGAATGCTGCCACCTGTTCTTGTTTCGAATTCACAGAAACGAATAATTTCTCTGCAATGAGATCCACTGCCGTGTTCCATTCTCACATTACATGCTTTTCTGTTACGCACGCTGATCCTTGCTTTTTCAGCATAGCTATCAGTGCAGTCGTGGAGCACTAACCATGACGGAATGTGACAACATATCTTTTGGCACACTATCCTCCATATTCACTGCTTCCGAAGTGTCCCAAATCAGGTGTGTTCGCGCGATTCACTCTCTGTCGCCAGAAAAAGAAATATAATATGATTATCGAAATGGCTTCCTGTTCGCTTTAAGGACAAATGCAAACAATAGGCGTGTGAGATGTGTGCGTTTTGTGCTGTTGTACACTGATCAAAGCACTTAGTTGATCAGTTGGTTCGACGTGTTTCTGTTGGTTCTACGGAGGGCAGACACCACCATTACGGCGACCGAGATGTAATAACAGTAAGCTGGTGCAGAGGGGGCTGGTGTTGACTTGTGTTTACCAAAGGAATGACACAAGCAGTTGCGTGAGCAGGTAGTGCAATGTAAATATTATGTGACTTACTCGGAGCTATGGCATGGAGAGTCACAGGAAGGTTGGAAGCGGGACAGACACTGGGGGAGGTGGCTGCTGCTATTCAAGTGTCCAAAAGTGTTATTTCCAAGACCTGGTCGCGATTTCAGACAACAGGAACAGTTTAAACAGGGTAAGGCTAATGTCGCCCATTGGTAACATCAGCAAATGATGACGGTTATCGCCGGTTAACAGCCCGTCGAGACAGGAGACTGGATGTAGCTCAGCTGTAACGCACGCCCCCGAAGACAACAGGGCGCGCAATATCAACACAAACAATCCGAAACGGCCTTCGGAAATGTGGCAACTACGCACTGAGGTTTTTGGTATATGTCCCATTAAAACCACTAAGCCGTTTAATCAGCAGAAAATGGAAGGAGGAACATTAGGATTGGAGACGTAACGAATGACGCCGGATTCTGTTCACACATGAGTCAAGATTTTATGGAGAGAAAGTGGAGCTCTGAAATCCTGCTTATGTGCTGGAAACATCGCAGTGTCATGGTGCTTGACGAATGGTGTGCGCAGGAGTCAGTATTGGCGACCTTAGGGACATCTACGTCGTCCAGATCGGTGCTTCGGCTGCTCAGAAGTATAGAGGTGGGAGCCTTCGTAGTTATGCCGTATTCTGGTGCCATAGGAGATGGAGTTCTTCTGGTGTACGATAACACTCGTCCCCAAGAGCTGCGCTGGTGGACAACATATTCGAAGCTGACGGAATTGTACGAATGGAGTGACCAGCTTGTTCATCGGACATAAACCCTGTGGAACAAGTCTGGGACGTACTTGGCAGACGCACTGCATCCAGACCAGCACCTCACACAGCGGTTGCACTCATGGAAGAATGGCCAAATATCCCTCAAGAGCTGACTGATAATCTCATAATGTCATTACCATGCAGGTGTGCAATTGTCCTGGCCGTCCGAGGTGAATACATATAATATTAGAAGGTGTTGAGAATGAATGTTTCACTCTTACTATACCCCATGGTGCCTCGCTCTAAGTAAACGCAAGAGTTGAGACAGCAAAATATAGTACTGTACCGCTTACAAATTACATCTGTAAACGATATCTGAGTAAAAAACGTTTCCAGATGTATATTGTGTGTGATAGCTCAAGTGATCCCCTAATTGTTTTGAACAGTATAATTACTTTAACAACAGAGTTTTCCGCACTGTTGATTGATAGTGTAGTGATACATGGATGCCATTAAATTACATGTAATCTTCCTCCCTTAATGCTGATAAGTCATTACTTCTTTACTTTCTATTAATGTGTCACTTGTGGTACAATGGTACGTTTGTGAAGAAATGACACAGACCATTGGTTTTTTTTTTTTTTTTTTTTTTTTTTTTTTTTAAATTATCCACTACTATCCTAATAATGGTTACGAGCGTTCTAGTTTAAGCTCCATTGTCAGGTTGATTATAACCATATTCAGGAAGTTGCGTTTTTCTTTAATTTTAGGTGCAAGAACGATTTTTTTAGACGCTATTTGAAGTGCGGCAGTTACGCACTTTAAATTTCTACAAATCGAATAAAATTTTGCACGGAAATGGATGAATTCACAACTAAATATTTTTCTACAGTTACTGTTAACAGTGTTCAGATATTGTAGTTTTAAGTCTAAATAAATCTAGCATATAAAATGCATTGTTATGTGAACTGAAAACGCAGAAACAGTTTAAAGTGAATCAGAGTACTGCAAACTTCTTATTCACAGCGCTTACTGTGTGATGGCAGAAACACTGGAAAGGGTGGAAAGCAAAGGAGAAACTGTGGACATTTCGACCAGGTTGTTCTGCATGGAACATATGAAGTAAACACCTTGTTGAAGTCCACTAACGATCCCTTGGTAAAAATACAATATGCATATTTATGAAGTATACGTAACCTATTGAAACACTTGAAGTACCTGTATATTCCTATTAACAGTAGAGGCATCTGTTTTTTCGGACATATCGAAATAATGTCGCTATGTGATGTTGCATCTGTTCAAAATATAATTTTTTAACTGCGGATCTTGAGTTTCAGGTGCTCGTAAGTGTTGTAAACATACAACATAGACTTATTAAAATCTGTCTCAGGGCTGGGATTCAAACGCTTATTAGGCAGTTGCGCTAAGCCCCTGTGCTACCCGGGGGATGTGGACCTAACACACCTGCAAGGACTACCAAGTCCTGCTCACACGAACTCGGTAATTTTTATCTACAGGTAGTAAACCAAACACTAGAACTCGGCAACTCCCCTAAATCTCCACTCAAACAGAACACTTGAACTCGGCAACTATAAACCTGCTGTCGAGGGGGCGATCTGGAGAAATGTGACGTCAATGGGAAGCTACTCACACTTTCTTCAGGATGCGTGCTCATTGCCAAGTTTGAGTGTGCTGTGTGTCCACACAGGAACGTACCCCGTTCTGACCCAAACGCTCATTCGTCCTTTGCCTGCACATAAAGCCGTGGATACTTTGCATTTTACTGCAGGTAATGAACCACGGCCGAGAAGGATATTTTCAGTGGTCCTATTACTTTTTTGGAGCTGTTTTTAATTTTAGTATAAAAACTTCTGACGTTTTCGGTGGTACTGGTTGGTTGACGTTCGCTCTTGTTAGGACTTTCGATGTTAAAAAGGGGGCGGGGGGCCTTCAATCTTTCAGTGAGAGGGACATTATTGCACATGTTTCCATTGTATTAGATGTCTCGCACCAGGTCCGGTGTTTCGAAATAACAGATTCCGCAATTCGTAATGGTAATCTACCTTGCCACGGTTTGATGCTTATTTTATTGCGGATGCACGAGAACCGGACACATGGCGGAAACACAGGCGGAAATACGAGAGTTTAAGTCGGACGCGTACCTGCTTAGCTATTCCTTTCAGGTGTGTTAAGCCTGTGTGACCGGGTTGGCTCGGGGCACAGCATAACTGCCTAGCAAGAAGTAGGTCTCGAGTTCGAATCGCGGACACAGCACAGATTTGCACATGTATGATTACAGCACATACGAGCAGCTGAGACTAAACGACCTCAGTTAAAACCTGTATATTCAAGTGTTTCGAAAATGTCCGCCATAAATAACATGAACATAATGAAACTTTCACTCTGCATCGGAGTGTACCAGGAAATTTCATATCAGCGCACACTCTGCTGCAGACTGAAAGTTTCATTCTGGAAACATCCCTTAGACTGTGGCTAAGCCATGTCTCCACCATATCCTTTCTTCCAGGAGTGCAGGTCTTGCATGGTTCGCAGATCTTCTGTGAAGTTTGGAAAGTAGGAGGCGAGGTACTGGCGGAAGTACAGTTGTAAGGCGGCATCGTGAGTCGTGTCGGGATAGCACAGTCGGTAGTGCGCTTGCCCGCGAAAGTCAAAGGTCCCAGGTTCGAGTCCCGGATCAGGCACACAATTTTAATTTGCCAGGAAGTTTCAACATGAACATAAACGCGTTTTCTTTCATGCGATTTCCTGTGTATCCAATTTAGAAAGACTGCAGTGGGTTATAACGTAAAGGCATGCAAGAAGCTTGAATTCTTCGCTGTCGCTACCGCGATTCCAAAAGAGGCGGATCGCGAGCCCGCCGGTCGCTGTTTCCAATATCGTATCAGTTTCACGATTAAACGCAGAACGTGAAAGGGAGGCAGGAAGGAGAACAGACGGGGCGGAGCGGAGCATATAACACACGAGCGCTCGGCGAGGAGGGCGCCCGCAAACGTACACAAATAAGTATTATTTCAGCCTCCACCCAACCGACCATAATCGACTTTAAACAAATAAAGGTTTTCCTCAATCTCGGCGACCGTAATGCTAGCTAACGTTATTGGTTTTTTGGTTTCGCCCGGCGGACCCCGCTGACGAAATGAAAGGACCATTCGGGCTTCGGGCACGGAGCTGAGCTCCTTTGCGCAGGCGCAAGCACACATATATACACACACACACACGAACGCAATACCATCCCCCTCCCCGCAACCACACACAAACACATACACCCCCGCCCCCCACACACACAGACACACACACATACCCATGTTGGCTGTTCGTCTGTTCTCCATCATACGTCCGCCCTCGCAAAACAGTCTAGTTGTTTGTAAGCAGTTCAATGCGAAGACCACACATGCAAACACACACACACACACAGAAGGAAAAAAAATTACTGACGTCCCAGCCACTCCTCCTCCGCTAAAGCGTTATTAAAACGCATTTATGATCCGAAAACGTTTCCATATCGAAATGAGCAGCCGTGTACATAGTAATATGATTTTTAATATTAAACACTTTGCCCATACGAGCGTGTCGTCACGAATATTACGTCGCGAAAATTTCCGGTTGGCGAGTCGTCTGTGCTCTTTGGCAAGAACAGAACATAAATACACCGCCTGCTAGACATTAAACGAATTTATATACACGGCGTTCCGCTCGCGAGCGGCAGTGCCTTTTGCGTATCCGAAATGAAAACCGGAGGCGAGGGGTTTTAATTAAATAGGTATAGGAACGGCGGGAGAGGCGAGGGGCTGTTCCGGGAAATAAAATGCGACGAACCCCTAAACGAGGATATTAAGAATGCGCCGTGCCTTTGACGTGATGCCTTGATTTAGCTCGGGAGTCTGGAATAACTTTAGCGTCTTGTCACCGCGAGCGTCTCTGCCGAGCACGCAATAAACTCCAGGACAAACCGCCCGGACGCCGCAAGCCCTTTTCCCCCGCCCAGATTTCGTAAGGAGACGAAAACCCTTCTGTTAAGAGACCGGCGTCTCTGGCTTCTAGGCCGAGCAAACGCTCGCTGTTGAGGCATCCGCCAGTGGAAAGAGGTAAACAGTTGGCTGGCGGTTCCATAGATTAGTGTCAGGGTACAAATACCAAGGACTGTAATTTTCAGCCTTCTGATAATGTGACGTTCCCCAGTGTCTGATAAGGCTGAGCTGAATCGTGTATCAGATGTCCAGTGAAACTGTAAATGCACCAGATGTTGCTGTGTGACTTGGTGCACAGCTTACAATGGATAGGAGAAAGCCAAGTTAGAATGCTAGTCGAGATAAGGAATAATTTTTCTTTTGTAGCAGAACTAATTGTTACTGCTTATTGAGTGTCGGCATCGTCATCATCAGTTTTCTGCTATACTAACAGATCCTTTGCATTTACATTTTCTACGTTTCATTGCTTCCCTCTTAGTGTTACTGTATGTACTGCCATCCATCACATCACCCAAGATCTGAAAAGTCTTCCTGCCTTGTCTTCTCTTCCTTTCCACATAATCCACTAACACCGTTTTCGCAAGCTCCTCCTTCTTTCTCAATCTATGCCCAATCAATTTTCGTTTCCTGCTTTTTATTATATTCAATAATTACCTTTGTTCTCCCAAACTTCTCGGCACCTCTTCAATTTTCATTCTGTCCTCCCCGCTTATTCCTTCTATCCTCCGCCATGTCCGCATTCCAAAAGCCTCCGCCTTGCCCTATCTTCCTTAACGTCTACGTTTCATACAGATGAACACTCCATACGAAACATTTCATTAATCTTTGACCAAATTTCTGTAGAAATTTTTTCTTTTTTATAAAAGGCTTCCCCATACGAAACATTTTATTAATCCTTTCCTTAGATCTTTCTTTATATTGCTGTAGAAAATTGTTCGTTTTTTATAAAATGCTTCTCTCGCTATAGCCGTTTTATTTTTTAATTTCTGTGTTGCTCTTCCATCAGTTTTTATTCTGCTATTAAGGTATTTAAAACTTTGCAGTTGTTCTAATTTCTTTCCATTTAGCATTAAGTTTACTTTTCATTAGTTTTGTTTTCTTTCGACTGATTTTCATTCCATAATTATTTCCCTTTTTTTTTTTTTAAAGTATCCACTATGACCTGAAATTCTTTTTCATCTTTTGCTGGCAGAACTGCTGCAAATCTCAAACACCATATTCCTCTTCCTCCAACTTTTACCCTCTTGTCCTGTAGTAGCCAGTGGTCAATATCTTCTAAGCATAGACTGAAAAGGTGGGAGATATTAAGCAGCCTTACCTTACTCCTTATTCTAGTTCCAACCATTTGGTACTTTCACTTCTAACTTTCATTGAGGCTTTTTAATTTAAATAAAATGATTTATTAGTCTTCTGGTTTTCCAAGAAACTCTATTCTCCTTCATTGTACATGCAAGCTTATCCGAACTGACATTGTCATAGGCATTTTTTCTAGATTTGTAACACACATGTACACCTCCGTTCTCTTTTCAATAAATCTTTCCCCCAAAATTCGTTAGTCTGATTGCATGTCTTGTCCTTCGCCTAAAACTAAATTGCGTAATTGCTTTTCAGCAATTTGCTCCTCCATTACCTTTTCCAGCCCTTCGTTACTGATTCCTAACATAATTTTGGCTGCGTGTGGAATGAGGCTTGGTGTCCCGTGCGTACTGCATTTCTGTGTTTTCTGTTTCTTTGGCAATGGAATCGTAACTATTGTCAGAAAGTCCTCTGATCATTCTCCGCTGTCATATATTTTTTAACTTAACCTCAATGTATTTTTTGGACCATCATGGTTCACATAGGACAGTATATAGTTTCTTTAATCGAGGAAGCAACTGATCCACAAATGACGATCATTAATATTCGGCAACCTCATATGGTACTGATACTTGATACTTAGATCGTTTGCTAGAAACAGACAGATAAGAGTATGTATTTCTTGATACAACGTTTTTTAATTCGCTTTAAAATTTTGATTTGTGGCGTGGTAGACATTTGATCGTATTTTTGTCTACATTTTACCAGTAGACCTTTCCAGCCATCATAGAGAGATATGACAGTGGCAGGAGGACAGTCAAGCCTATGGTTTTACATTAAAATCATAGATCTGTGGGTCGCTATGCGCTAAAAATGTTTAGAGTTTGATCTAATGTGTTGTAAGGTGTTGTAGCGCTGTATTACTTTTGCGATGTGTGTATCGAGTTTGACCCATTCTAGGTTTCTTTTGTCTATGGAAGGAGCCTTTTACTCTTCCGCAGTGTGTATAGACCAACCTTAAGAGGTGTTTGCTGTAGGTCCTAAGATCTGTAGGGGGATCAAGTGTGTTTAGGAGCAGTCCAACGTCGAAGGAGTCGTCCAACCTCACGACGTGTTTGGATTTAAATAGGTCTTCAGCTACAATATTACGGTCTATTTACCTTAAAAAAGGGATGGAAGTGGGTCTGTTGTGTTCTTAGCGTAGCCCTGTGCATTTTTAGCGATGCAGGATGTGACATATAAACAACCTAGATGGAGTGCTGGTCTAAAATTTACCTTCCGTGCGTATAAATTACATATACAAACGTTACTTCTTGTTTTGCTGTAAAACATAAGACGAATGGCACTGGGTCTGTTGTGTACGAGAATTGGTGAAACACGTGGTTATTCGTATATAATGATTACGCAAAAAGCATATTTCGAGTAATATTTGTGTTTCTTACTATGTGTGGATCGTTTTGTCCTAAAAAGGGTTGGGTGTGTTGTAATCCTTTGGTTTTGATGTGAAAATCATCGATCTGTGGGTTCGCTATGCCCTAAAAAGGGTTAGAATTGGATCTAATATGTTGTAAGCTATTGTAGTGCTACATCGTTTAGCGAATTGGGTATTGAGTTAGACGCATTCTAGGTTTCTTCCCTCTGCGGAAGGAGCCTTTTACTCTTCCGCGCTGTGTATAGACCAACCTTGAGAGGTTTGTATCATAAAATCTCGCACCAGTTGTCAATATGATAACTCTTTAGTCGTCACGACATGTTTCGAGACCACATTATCCCATTTTCAAGTGCTAAAAACAAGGAATCACATAAATCACTTATAAATGCGATGTATTAAAAACCGGAAACACCTAACTGAAAATACACCAAAGGCACCCACCTTATAAATGAAATAACCATTCTGCCAATGAGAAACGTCAAAATCTAAAACTTACGTAAGTTTCATTCATGCCCATCATAAAAATTAATTTAGAACGTAACCACAATGTTATTCGGTTATAAGCAGCATTACAGCTACTTTTAAATGTCAAAGATATAAGGAACAGAGAACAGTCAAGACTATCAACGATGATCAGAGATAGTGTCTAGGTAAGGCGAGGTTTAAATAAACAGTGTAAATTAGAAAAACGCGTTCCTTTGTAATGGTAAACAAACGGATAAGTCATTATTTCTAAAGGAGGACATTACTAAAATGGGACCAAAAGTGCTCTTTAGACAATTGTCTTTTCATTCAGCACGGTGTCACAGCCCTCTTTGAGAGCGCAAACTATCTCAATTTCCTCAAGATATGTTAACAGACGCCCTTTGTCCTCAAAATGAACTACTCTCATACTGTCACTGATGTTGCCCAATGCGTGGTTTTCTGCCTTTAGGCGCTTCACCAACGCCGATGTATCATTCTACCTATTGCTTTTCTCTTTAAATCTTACTTTAAACTTTCTACCCATTTGTCTAACATATTTCATTTCGCAATCTTGACATTTAATTTCATACACTTCCGCTTTCCCCATCCCATTCTCCCCTGTGTCAATCTTATGTACCATCCTCTGCGCCAGTTTCTAATCTGTTCTAAAAGTGATTTGTATACCTTTCTTATTAAATATCGTGCAAGTTTATTTGAGATAGTTCCTCAGAATGGCATGACCATATACTGCTATGCAGTTCTCTCAGTTTGGGGGTTTCTATGTTCTATTGCTCTGTTCAATCTATGAAAATGGGACAATGTGGTCTCGAAACATGTCATGACGACTAAAGTGTTATCATATTGACAATTGGTGCGAGATTTTATGACAAACAGTTGTACGATGGCGGCAATTCGAAACCTTAAGAGGTGTTTGCTGTAACTCATAAGATCTGTAAGCTGATTAAGTATGCTGAAGATCGCTCCAACGTCGAATGATTACCTAAAATATGTAGTACTTCGCATCTGCAACAGCTATTTGTTGTTAAGACTTACAGCTTTTCGCGTAGAAAGTTTTGGTTTTACAGATCTATGGATCTAGGAGAAAATACCGGAAGACAGGTTACGTTTCAGCAGAGCAGTGTTTTGATTGATCGAGTATCTGTTAATTTGTCAGTTATCGGAGATGTACTTCTGTGCTGTTCTAGTCTACAGCTATGCAAACTTTCGTTTAAATCGATGTTGTGTTGATGTACGTTCTGACGTCTGACTTTACATCGCAATTTAGCGCTCATCCGACTGTTTTTGTGTGTATAAAATAGGTTATCGCTAACTATATTTTCATCATGCAAGTTATAACGGTTGTTGTAGTCAACTTCTACGATGCGTAACTCTTTTGTGTCAACTGCGAGGAAATGATCCATAGAAGTGTTGCAGTATTTGTCGGTAATGCGATTGTGTGCGGATGTGTCTTTATCCACTGTAGAAATGACCCTCATTGTGTCGAAGATGCGTTAAGAGAGCTGGTATAGCTGTATTCTTTCGGCTGTTGATAGAAGTAATATAATAGTCTTTCTTCGTAAAATTAGCTCTCATGTATTCGTAATCTGGTGTGTACGATATATCCTGGCTTGTGCGAAATACCGATTTCGATCTGTTTAGTCGTACGGTTAGTTGCAACCTAGAGGTGATCTACATTTGTGGACTGCATATTGATAGTTAGTAGTGTTAGGGCTGTGGAGTATTTATCTCGTCTTTTAGTTGTGTTTACGACTGGACGTCTCTCGGTAGCGTAGAAGTATGCTTGCGGTGGTAAATTATTGTTCTTCGGTCGAGAAGCATCGATTTCATTAAACCCTATGATTAGGCGATTTACAGCTAGGTAGTTACCTCCCTTGGGAGGCGCGTTTAATCGTTTGTTTAGTCTCTAAAGAAGATAGGCTACGGAAAGGGCAACCTACGTTTTTAGCGTTTGTCGATTTGGAGAAAGCTTTTGACAATGTCGACTGGAATACACTCTTCCAAATTCTGAAGGTATCAGGGGTAAAATATAGGGAGCGAAATTATATTCAACCTATACAAAATCCAGACAGCGGTTATTAGAGTCGAAGGGCAACAAAGGGACGCGGAGGTTGGGAAATGAGTAAGACAGGGTTGTAGCCTTTCCCCAATGTTGTTCAAAATTTACATTGAGCAGGCAGCGAAGGAATGGAAGGAGAAATTTGGTGAGGGCATTAAAGTGCGCCGGCCGCGGTGGCCGACGGGACTGAGACGCTCCAGTCACGGTCTGCACGACCACTACGGTCGAGGGTTCGAATCCCCCCTCGGGCATGGATATTTGTGCCGTCCTTAGTATAAGCTAGCTCATAAGTAGTTTGTAAGCTTAGGGTCTGATGACCCGTAGTTAAGTCCCATAAGCTATACAAACATTTGAAACATTTGAACATTAAAGTGCAGGGAAAAGAAATAAAAACATCGCGGATTGCCGATGACATTGTAATTCTGCCAGAGACCGAAAAAGATCTGTAAGAGCAATTGAATGGAATGGACAGTGTCTTGAAAGGAAGATATAAGATGAACATTAACAAGGGTAAAACGAAGGTAATGGAATGTAATGTCAGAAAAACAGGCGATGCTGAAGGAATTAGATTAGGTAATGAGACAATAAAAGTAGTAGATGAATTTTGTTATTTGGGTAGCAAGATACTTCTGATGGCCGAAGTAAAGAAGATATAAAATGCAGAATGGATGTGGGAAGAAAAGCGTTTCTAAAGAAGCGAAACTTGTCAACATACAATATGAATTTAAATGTTAGGAAGTCCTTTCTGAAAGCATTTGTCTGGAGTGTAGCATTGTATGGAACATGGACGATAAGGAGTTCAGATAAAAAGATGATAGAAGCTTTTGAAATGTGGTGCTACAGACGAATGATGAAAATTAGATGGGTAGATCACTTATCTAATGAGGAGCTGCTTAACCGAATCGGGGAGATAATGAGTTTCTGGCATATACTGACTAAGAGAAGGGATAGATTGGTTGGACACATTCTGAGACATCAAGGAATTGTCAACTTAGCATTAGAAGGAAGCGTGTGGGGTAAAAATCGTAGAGGGAGACCGAGGGACGTGTATAGTAAGCAGATTCAAAAGGATGAAGGTTGCCGAACGCATTCTCAGATGAAGAGACTTGCACAGGACAGGGTAGCGTGGAGAGCTGCATCAAACCAGTCTGCGGACTGATGACCACAACAACAGGATTGTTCTTGCATTCGGTAAAAATTTTCGGGTTCGAAATGTTGTAGACTATTTTGCATTGTTGGTTGTAAGGATTAGACATGTATAAGAAAAGAGCTTGTTGTTGATCTGGATCGTTCCTTGTTAGCTGTTCTATGTGTGTCACTCATTTTTACTATGTAATTGGGTGTGTTACAGATGTTTGCCAGGAGTAATGCTGTAATTTGTTAGAAAGGGGGTGGGGGAGGGTTACGACGACTGTTTGTGTTCGAGTGATTGTTAAACGTCCAGTTATGTGGTCTATTGACTGATAGAAGGCGTTTCAGAAATACCGTCTAGTGGGGTATGCAATGCAAAAAGATGCATGATCAATCAGTTACATGTTTGAGAGGGGCCCGCCAAAGATACAGAGATACCTAGATTGTCGCTGCTTGCTAGTTAGTTTAGAACTTTAGTAGAAAACAACTGCCGCGGTAGAATAGCCGTACGCACTAGGGCGTCCAGCTGCAGTGCGCACGGCCGTTCGCCGTTGGGGTTCGTGTCCTTCCTCGGGCATTGGTGTTTGTGTGTTGTTCTTAATGTAAGTAGTTTGCAAGTGTAGGGAGTAATGACCACCTTGGTTAAGGCTCTTAGATTTACAAACATTTAAAAAAAGAGCTGTTTGTTGCAGATTAGTGCTGTAGTTCGGTAGTTGGGTTGGAGATGGTTGTTGTTACTTAGAGTGTCGTATGCTAGTTGGGATAGAATTTAAGTAAAAAGTGTTTAAAATATGCGATGCAGTGTCTGTTTCCAGTTGTGGATGATGTGTTGCGATAGAGCTCTAAAGACGTCGATTTAGCATTATGTTCTTAAAACTCTGCGCTGTGTGCTTTACGAAGTATTGCCTGTTGATCGTGTGTTAGTGGTGTTTAATTTACGAGTGGTGTGCGATGGTACATTATTGCTGATCTTTTAATTTATTATACACACGTAGTTAATTCCACGAGTTCGTCATTGCAAGCCATGGAGACAATGCGAAGTTACCATTTCTCCCACCTGGCTGCGGCGTTATGAGAGCACTTGGCATACTGGAGCGAAACTGGGCAAGGAGACACTGAAGAACATCTCTAGGAGATCATTTGGCTGTACCTTATAAAGTGGGGCGAGCCGATGTTAAACCATCTTCATTTATGTGACTTTCATCTCCTGGATTTGGGCATCCCACACGATTTCGCTGTGATTTTTTTAACAAACTGGGTAAGTACTTAGTATCCACCCGTGACTTTCGCTTGGAATGAGACTGTATAGAGCAGCTGGAATCGATTGCCGACGAATACATTTATTTGTCAAACCACGAGTTCTGGTGTCGATTAAATTTCCGGTAGTCACCTTATCTATTTTATAACAGGCGTTTGCGGGATACTTTTATCTCTTCGTTTGGCATTACCATACTGGAGGCTGCAACACACTTACGGACTAGATTGGAAACGGGGATAGCCAATATTAACAAAGTGCGGCCCTGTACTGCGTGTCACTCCAATCCATTCCTTAGAGAGCAGTTCTTGTGCTGTGTTTTGAGGGTTAATAAGAACATCGAAAATTGACTGGTGTGTTCGTAAATCTAGCGAACTGTGGGACGTTTGCGGTCTAAGGGTTAGTTTGCGTTTGCATGGTAATGCGTAGAAATATGATCGATGTATGCGGGCGTTGGGTGCGATATAATTGTTTGCGAACATTTCGTTGCATGTACTCAGTTGTACTGTAACAAAAAAGTGTAAACACATCATGTTCTTTTAATGATCAGGTGTTGCGGTGTGTAGGTTAGCGTTCTAAGCATCTTCATTTGCGGTAGACAGCTACTTGTAATTAAAAAAATAAATCCGAATTCGGTTTAATGGAATGATAAACGAGATCACAGGAAAGGTACTTGGAGTATGAATTTTCGGGTAAAGGGCTGGTCGATTTTATTCAACAGAACTGAAAATCTTTGTTGTATCAGGCAGGTAAAGTAGTACCTCGGTTCCGTGGTTGCTGTATTAGCGAGTGTCATTTCGAGGGAGAATGTTGTTAGTGCATTCGAGAAAAAAGTTTTAGTGTAGACGGTCGGAAATCGGTAAATTATTTCAGGCATTTTTTTATTGTGACTCTCCGTTGTACAATATGGTTTAAAGGTCTTATGGCCTGCTCGATTATCGATATTTGACCTGTTGCAACGAATCGTTTGCATTGTAACAGGATAGAGAGATTGCATAAATGGGTATACGCAGGAGATAGAATTAAACATCTCGTAATAGTCGGAAGGCGTATAAAACCATAACAGGAAGACCGAGAAACTTATCTGTCGAAATACTGGATGGGGGACAGCGATACATCACTCTAAGGAACTGTTGGTATGTTTCGAACAGAATTATGTGTATTGTAACAGGGTTCGAGAGGGAGTATCAAATTTCGGAACTTGATAATTTTAAGAGCTGTCACAAAGTGTGACTGGTATGATTTGCATAAGAGAAAGAGAGGGTTATCGTTATTGGGGCTTGTATGCGAAAGTATGTTTGCTTTCGGGAGGGGAGGCTGACGCTGACTGCTGTTGTCAGGCTGGGTCCAGCTCCATCGTAGCGTGTTTAAATAAATGCAATGCGCGCTATTCTCGTCTAAATGGTGTGTCTGCAGAGGTCTTGCGTAGAAGGTTTTGATCATTTGGATACTTAGCTCAGGTGTTTTTTGAGAGGGGATGCTTAAAACGTTATGATATTTTGTTTAAACATTTTGTATATGTTTGTTTTATGTAGCTTGCTTGGAGAACACTGTGACTGTACTGGGGATCGAGCTATGATACTGGTAGGCGTTTAAACGAGGATTGTTTGTACCATTTCCAAGAGAAATTATTAAGGAAGTTGTGTTACACGTCTACTGTGTTTGACACTCGGGTTTGGGACGATTAGCATCGTCAATACAGTTATTTTGCCCAGGCAAACCGTCGGAAAATTAGACCTACATGTTTGTACAACACCCACCTGTAGCATTGCACCGAATTGAAACACTGGATGTCGCAATTAATAATGGGAACGTTGGTCGATGGCCTGTCGGCTGGCAAGGTCAAAAATTTTCAAATGTTTGTTAAGCTTAAGGGACTTAACTGTGAGGTCATCAGTCCCTAAACTTACAAACTACTTATGAAAGACCTTATACTAAAGACGACACAAACATCCATGCCCGAGGGGGGATTTGAAGCACCGACCGTAGAGGCAGTGCAGACCGTGACTGGCGCGCCGCAGTCCTCTTGACCACTGCGGCCGGCTGGTAGGGTCAAATTGTTTACGAAACTCTCGTGTTATTCCCGGTAACTGTACTGTCAGAAGTACTGAATAATTGGAATCTTATAATATTATTTTCGGGGGGACTGTGGCGGTGGCAGAGAGGGCGAGAGCAGGGGCGCGTGCGGGCGGTTAAAATTTGATATGCAAAAATTTATCGGTGGTTGCGGCTGGTGGCTTGCGCTGTATGTGTATAAGAAATATATTTATAGAGGTTACTTTCTTATATAAAATAAACGATTTCGCTCTCTACGATGATTATTTGATCATCTTCAGTTGTACAAAACACAAAAAGCTTGATATACTGATATCCTCTGTCACAGTTAAATATGCGTACTTCTGGAGATTTGGGTTCCTAGCCGAGTTTCGTGAAGGGCAGTTGACCGTACTGGATACACGCATTCCTTGCTATTTCTGGCTGTAGGCAAACAGAGGGTGGACACTTTCACCTGCCATGCTGGAAGCGCGCGCGCGTTCGACCCTGGAGAACTGGGCGGTCTAGTTTTAGCACCGTAAGGGCGGAGGGTTTTGTCGATTGTACTTGCACTCGTTTAGAGTAGATTAAATAAATTGTTTCTATGTAAAATGATCCTTTAAGTAATATACGAAATGTTGTGTCAGGAAACGTAGGTCCCTGGTATCTTTGACAATTGTTTATAAACATTTGTCTTAAACATTACTTCCGAGAGAAATATTCTTCTTTAATAAATACATACTAAGTACGACTATTATGCAAAATCATCGGAGGCGTACCTGTCGGCGGCGGCGGTGGCGGTGGATTGCGGTTAATTTGATGTACAAATTTCATAAAATTAATCGGAATCGGACGGGGAGCGGTTTGGAGGTGACGCTAGTCTGCCAGGGGTGGAGCCTGATTGGCGGCGGCGGCAGTGGGGGCGGTGGTGGGCGGCTAATATGCAAATTTAATAAAACCAATTGGGGGCAGCACTCCCACGAGAATGGAGATTGCCCAAGAGGACAGGCCTGGGGGTGGGGGTGTGCTCAGGTAGCGAAATGGTACCCTGATCCCGTATACCCATTGCCCTACTACTGTCGAGACGAGGGTCTGAATCAGAGGCTCAGACAGTTCTGCCACCGTGTGGGCTGCAGATTCCTCGACTTTTGTCATCAAGTGGTGGGTTTCCGGGTTCTGCTGAAAAGGTCAGGAGGCCACTACACGCAGGAAGTGGCTACACGGGTAGTGGGACTGTGTGGCTTGGTCTCGGCGTTTTTATTTATTTATTTATTTTTTATTTTATTTTCGTTGCTTTTCTTATCGTTTTGTTAATAGACCTTAGGAACACTTAAATGGCGGAGTCAGTCACAACAAAGGGTGCAGGTTACAGATAGGACTGACGCAGATCAAAAAACCATTGTAATTGCCGTAGCTATGTGGGGGAAGAACTAGAGCTCCAAGCATTAATACAAAGTACAGATGGTCAAATCATTATAGGGAGCAAAGCTAGCTGTATCGGTAGATAAGTTCAGCTGAAATTTTTTCAAAGCGATAAACGGTGTTCAGAAAAGACAGATTGAATAAAATAGGTGATGATTCGTATATTGCTGTCACAAACTGTTCATCCTGTAGCAAAACTGAAGCAGATTGTTCCTGTGAGTTGATATGGTTAGAGGCTACATCTGACAACCGGAATAAATTAATAATTGGTTCTTTTCACCGACCCCTTGACTCAGACTATTCGTTTGCAGAAATTTTCCATTATAGCCTGGATCAAATTTCAGAAGGTAACCAATGCATACCATTTTTAATGGTGGTGACTTTAACTTACCCTCTAAATGTTGATAAAAATATATGTTCAAAACCGGAGGCATGCATAAAACATCGTATGAAATTGTACTGAATGCATTTTCCGAAAGTTACCTCGAGCAAGCAGTTGATGCACTCACTAGAACAGTAAAAGGTTCTGAAACCATACTTGTCCTCCTAGCAACAAATAATCCGGTGCTAATAAAGAGATTAAAAACAGACACAGAGATTAGTGAACACAGAGTTGTTGTTGCAAGACTGAATATCTAAATTCCCAAACTCACCGAAATTAAAAAAAAAAAAAACAATGTTTATTCAAAAAAGCAGATAAAATTTCGATTAACGCTTTCGTGCATGAGAACTTTGAAAGTTATCAACGAGAGTGAAGATCAGATGTGGCTAACATTCAAAGAAATAATATCAAAAACAATTGAAAAATTTATACCAAATAAATTAAGAGGAGGTTGACCCACCTGGGGACACCAAAAAGGTTAGATCACTCTTACACAAGCAAAGAAAAATGCATGCCAAATTTAAACAATCACAAGGCATTGTTTTACCAAAACTGGAAATTTAGTTGAACTTCAATGCGCGTAGCTTGTAATAGTTTACGCAACAAAACTTTGTCACGTAACTTGATAGAAAATCCGGAGAAATTATGGTCGTATGTAAAGTAAACTAACGGCAAAGCAACTTGAATCAATTAACAAATTCAAGTCTCCCAGTAGAGATTGTATATCAAATAGGTTCATTTCAGAGTATGCTGATGTAATAGTTGCATACCTAGCTATTATATGCAACCGATCTCTCAGCGAAAGTTCCGTACTCAAAAGATGGGAAGTTGCACAGGTCACTAAAATATTAAAGGAAGGCAATATAGTAGCGATCCACAAGATCATTGAATTCGGTTTACAGCAGGATTTTAGAACATATATTTTCCACAAACATTATGAACTGCCTCGAAGAGAACGACTGAGTGACCAATAGTCAATACGGATTCAGAAAGTACCATTATTGTGAAACTCTCTCGGTGTGGCGGCTTCTAGTCCAGAGAAGGGATTCAGATTCAGGCGTCAACCTCGTGGGGAATCTGGCCCGCATAATGCCGGCGACCCCGCGCCGGTGCTTAGCTGTTTGCCGGATCGTCGACTAACATGGACACTAAGTCAATCTGAATCTCCGGTGCTCCGGCTCTCTGACTCTCCAACTGCCAATGCTCTGAACCTGTAGACTACTTATTCCGTTCTTTGCATCCTTGTTGACCCAAATGTGACATGCCTAGGTAAAAAAGTGCAGTTAAATCTTTGGTTACATATAGTAGGTATCTTCTGCAATTGCGCTGAGAAAGTCACGTATCAACTAGACAAATCTGATTCTACAATTTAAATATCCCTATTTCACCAACAACTGGCATGGACTCAGTACTCCGTTTGAGTAATTTACTCAGAATTTTTCATTTAATTACCAACAATTTACCCAGAATACTTCACAGGAACTACACTGACCTCCCCTCCAAAAGTCCTGGCCATCGAGATTCCTACATGTTGGCCTCCTCTTCAGTGCCACAGCCAGTCAACCACATGCCCTTGGTAACTCTATGGTTTTGTACCATACATATCAAAAGGATTTTCCGCTTTGTGCCAGCTGTTGCCTGAACCATTAGGCTATGTGGACACGCTTATCATCCTGACGAAATTCTCAAATTATTGCATACTACTACTGTACGGCCCCTTTCGGTTATTATACTTGCTTGTTGCTTAACCTGCATTTCTAGGAGGTATTCGGCTTAATTGTGCATCCACAAAAACATTGTCATTTACCTGTTTGACGCATGCGTACATACATACACACAACATAGATATGTATTTTTTTAGTACATGTCTGGAGAAACTATAAATCAAATAGAACATGTTGTCATTGATCTAAGAGCCAAGAGATGGGTATTAGATCCTAAGACAGCACAGGATGCTGAAGGTAGGAGTGACCATTTCAGGTAAGAGCCCTTCTTTTACATGTACAGTATGAAGGAAGAACTGCGACTGAGTTAAAAAGAGTTGAACGATATCATGTGGAAAAACTAAAAGATGAAAAAATTAAGACCAAATATCAAGTGGAATTAACAACCGCTTTGAAGCACTAAGTGAAATGGATGGGAATGAAGACCTTGAACTAATATGGGAATACATCCAGAACCCAATCACTGATACGGCAAAGGAAACAATTAAAGGAAACGCGGTTGGCAAGATGATCTGGTTTGGAAAGGAATGCGAAGAGGAAGAGGCCCCAGAGCGAAGAAAGAAAGCCAGGAGCAAGTGGCTGAATGAGGCAAATCTTGCACAGGGCAAAGTGCAGTACGAGGAGTTTCGTAAGACTATGCAAGCAACTCTGAGAAGAGCAAAGAGAAATTATATTAAGGATATCATTATTGAAGCAGAAACGGACTTCAGAGGACACAAGACCGGAAAATGTTTCAGAAGGTGAAGTGCCTAAGCAAAGGTCACCAGGCCAAGCAGAAATTTGTCAATGTTTTCCATGACAAGATCCTGACGAACGATAGCGATATAGCTGAGAGATGGAAAGAGTATTTCCGACAGTTGTTAAACTGTGATGCACCTGAACTGCAGTTTGATTTCCAGTCCCCAATTACAGCTGATGCAGAGTATCGCCCAGATACCCTGGCAGGAGGAGAGAAAATTGCAGTGAGAATACACCGACTGATACAAATGATATGGACCAAAGAAAAACTACCAGCAGAATGGATATCAGCTCTGATCTGTCCAATTCATAAGATGGATGAAAAGCTGAAATGTGACAACTATCGTGGAATCACTCTGCTTCACGTATGCTATAAGATCCTGTCCAATTGCTTCATGCACTGAATTCAGCCAGTGGCAGAATCAGTGATTCGGGAATACCAGGGAGGTTTCTGCCCAAGGTGGTCAACAGTAGATCACATCTTCACTCTCAGGCATCTCACAGAAAAACTGGATGAATATGGTGAAGAACAACATATTTCATTTGTATATTTCAAGAAAGCCTATGATTGCATACATCTCAAGAGCCTGTTCAGATGTTTAAGGGAGTTTGGGATGGCAGAGAAACTCATCAATCTGATAACAATTTGTCTGAGCGACACACATGCTAAAGTGAAAATGGGAAATCGTCTAACTGAGGGATTTGAAATTGTGACAGGACTCAGGCAAGGAGATGGGCTGTCCCCTACTCTGTTCAATTTTGCCCTCGAGAAGATTGTGCGTGAAACCTTCCAAAATAATGAAGGGATTGAAACTGAGGGAAACAGACTGGCGTACTTGGCCTATGCAGATGACATCTGTCTACTCTCTAGCTCTGAAGAGGAGTTGAAACAAATGACCACAGCACTAGAGGAGGCCGCCAGTAAATTTGGGCTACTCATCAATGAAGCCAAAATAGAATACATCGTTATGACCCTTGGGCAGACTGCTGGACATCTTCAGTTACTGCAGGTGGAGACAACTCTTCTTGTGAAGCGGAGATCAACGCCAGAATTCAAGCTGGAAACCGATCCTATCACACCCAAGTGCAACTGCTTCGCTCCAAATGTCTATCCAGACAGTTAAAAATCCGACTGTACAAAACCATGATTCAGCTTGTTGTGCTATATGGCTGTGAGACATGGAGTATTCGAAAACAGAACTTCCGCAAGCTCCTTGAGAGAAAAGTTCTTCGGAAGATCTACGGTCCGGTTTTGGATGCAAACACAGATGAATGGAGTATCAGGCACAACCAAGAGCTTCAGGAATTATATCCATAGCACAGCTTAGCAGAAATCATAAAACGAAGCGTACGCAGTGGGCCGGTCATGTGGCCCTGATGGCAGGTGGTCTCAGAAGCTCCTGGATTTCGTGCCTGCAGGAAGGAGACCCCATGAAGGCCTGAAGCAAGCAGCAATAGGTGGCGGATAACAGCAATGGACAGGGAGCATTGGAGATGGAAACTTGTAGCGGTCCACGAGGCCTGATCACGTACAAGAAGATATCCGAAAAACAGACGTGTCAGAACGAATTCTCCTGATATGGTATCAGCGTCGTGTATGGCTACAAACAACTTGCTCAAATCGTCTTGGAATGTTAGAATATACCTTTTCCTGTTTATTGTTATATATAAAGGACCAACGATGCCCATATTTGACACAGTTTCATTGGTGTCTATAACGATTAAAGAAAGGGATATTATTACACTGAGTAGACTTATTCTGTTGGCATTGATCCCAAGTTCTTACGTATCTTGGGCATCATTCATCTATCATTTCTAGTGCAATCTAGTATGCGATGTATTCAGTGGTGACTGCCTATTGGTTGTCGTATATTTCCTTTAAACTCGGCCCTATCTCCACCACTTTAAAGACCTCTCTTCACAGTCCCCTGACAAACAAATTTACAAAGAGAACATCAACACACTAGTGCTGACAATCAATAAATACGTCGATAACAACCGATGTACCAACACTCAGCAAATGAAAATGTATCGAAGTCAGCTCTATCTCCGCACTCAATAAAAATTGGACACATGTTGTAAAGAATTTTTATTGCAGTTCGCCTACACTATGATTTGAACTATAGTCTTCATCCTAAAACACCCTGCATATACCAATATAAAAATAAATATAAAGTATCTTCACTCAAATGCTTTAAGGAAGTTAACTATCATGGGTAGTGAAACAAAGGATTAAAAAAGTTGTAAACCTTTCGCAGCCGGGATTCGATCTCGGAGCCTCCTGCTTACCAGGCAGTCACGCTGACCATCAACTGGGGACACAATGATCACCACAACCGCCGGTGCTAGCCTCGCACGCCTATGGCCACTGTGACCCTTTCTCTTAGACCTTATTACTCATGGCATTTCGCCGATATCCGTAACATTTCGGGCTTAGTGCGATTGTTATCGCGTCTTGTGCGCTTCACTTTATGGCTTCCCGGCGTAATTTGTCCGTCACTGAACTGATAATATTAAGATCAGGCCTTCTCTCTTGTGTGTTCATTTTACTGTCAATGCATTCTCCTTTCACAGTTTGAACTAAGGTTCCCGGAACATTACGCCCTCCATCACGTCTTGTTTCGGTACTAAAATTTCTTTGTCCTCCGAAAGTTTCGTAAAATTCTCAAGACGTCTGTTCCTTAGGCCCAATCGTTTTACTTCTGACAGAATACTTGCTTTCTCGACTGTGCGTCATATGACAGGATCGTCGTCTTGGCCCGTTACTTTCCCTTACAACATGCTGTTACCTTAAATCCCGACGTCTCTCTTACTGTAGTTTTATTATTTCCGTCAGCGTCTCTCTGCATCCTATTGTTTCACGTTTAGTCAGTCTCTTTATAGCGTCATTTTCTACCACTGATAATGATGGAGTACCTGCGACTCTGTAATTCTGATAACGTATTCATCGAAATGAATGACTATATTTTGTTTCCTAATACACCATCAAATGGAAACGGTGTGGGATGCGCGAGGCGCCATGTCAAGGATTGCGCAGCCGCAGCCGCAGACGTTCGAGTCCTCCCACGAGTATGGATGTGTGTGTTGTCCTTAGTATCAGTTAGTTTAGATTAGTTTCAGTAGTTTGTAAGTCTAGGTAACCTCAGCAGTTTGGTCCCTTAGGTTTAAAATCATTTGAACATCTGGAAGTCATGTGTAACATCGGATCCGGCATCACATAAAACTTGTTCTTTACTAGCACTATCGCTGTTGGTCTTAAATTCAACTGTGCTGTTGACAGAGTACCTAAATGTACCATGTACTTGGTCCTTCAGTTTGCGGATGTTCTCGTGACTCATAACTGCATTCTCTGATAGTCTTCTTTTCTTTTATCGTACTTATATGTGACCCAGTAAATCGTACAAATAGGCCGTCATAATTTCCTTTCTCTAGCCTTCGGTCATTTAAACGTGGTAACACGCAACCGCTCCTTGTTCAACACTCCTAGTTTCCATTATTTTTCACCTGTACCTGCTGCCTTACAGTTTTAGGCATAATAATATGATGTGTACCCATGTCTCTTACATCTAAGCATCTTTCACTATGTGTCCACTCCTGTAACATTTTTCATATATCAGTAAAGCATCTTTCACTATGTGTTTTGTACAAGTTGAGTCGCTGTGTTCCACTCCATCGTAATTATAGCACATATTCTGAAGATTTCTCACTTCCTCTGCTTTGGTAGGTGTCTCTAGCCGTTGAACCTTATTGGTTCTTTTCACCCTCCTACAATATCCAGCTATATGGCCGCTTTGTTCACAGTTAACCACTTAACGCCTGAATTAATTTCTACTGCAAGAAAAAAATCAAAAACCATATATTGTGCTCAATATTGGGGTCTTAGACCATTTATAACATGAAATATAAGAAATGTTATGTATAGTTGATATAATTAGGTATGTGTCAAATTTGCGACAACAGACATTTGAGAAATAAACGCTTACAACTCTTCATCGAGGGAAATTTTTATTGTTCTTATAAGATTTAATGAAAAAAATGAACATGCGTTTGAATTACAATTATGGTTACTTATACATCTAATGCAGAGGATAAACATTTCTTTACTCATGAAATTGCCTAAAAGAATTGGAATTTTTGTTTAGGCAAAGGTCAAGTTTGCATTTCGCACACTTAATGTCTGTCTGTCCTTTACAGCTGGGTCTTTTGCATCTTTGCCTTCCTGTTACACAAGGCCAATGACGTACTCCATCGGTACGGGTAGATTTATCAGGGACTGGTTTCATTGGACCCCAACGCTTCTTACGTTGAATTTCCGTTTCCATACTTAGTGAGGGCCTACCTCTCTTTTTTAGTGTCATGTCTTTTTCTTGCTTACAGAGAGCATCTGCTATTCTGGATTTGAACTCCAGATGATCGTTTTGTTTGCGACGGGGAATTTGCAAAGCATCACAATCTCTTCGATACAGCAATCACTAATTCACTATCACAAGATCAACTAGGTGAAAAAACAATCTGTGGTAATATTTCCTTGACTTTACGAAAATCCTATAATAGAAATTAGAGCGTCAAGTAAATCCACCCCTCCCATGAATGTATTGTAAACTATAACAATGCTAGGGCATGATACTTGAGTGCGTGCTTTTTCTTTTCGGTCCCATCTTTTTATTGTGCTCACCGGATGAGCAGATGCAAATGTACTGGCAAGATTTACACCTCTGTTCTGAAACCATTTTACTCCTCTGATCTCTACACCTTCAACCGTAGCTTCCTTTTCTTCGAAAGACCCCTTCCCTTGTTTCTTGAGGTTGCTATCGGTTTGAAACGTACAACCTGGAAGACGGTTTGAGCGCAAAGTTCCCTATGTATACATCCCCCTTTTCATCAATGCAACAAGCAGATTGGTAGACGAAAACCAGTTGTCAAAAAACAATAGATTATTCTGGCCATCTTCAATAATTAGGTGTAACACAATATTTGCAGGTGCATCTATATCCGGACAACCTGTCACTGGCATAATTTTCCTTGAATAAATCTCAAAATTGTACACCAGACCGTTTGTGTCACATAAAATAAATATTTTATAACCCCATTTATTGGGCTTCTTGGGCAAATGTTGCTTCAGTGCACACTGCCCAGTCAATGGAACCATCTGCTCATCAACACACATCATCTGCGTTTGAGGTATGGCTTGAAATTTTGAAGCAGTGAATCAATTACTGGACGTATTTTGAACAGTGTATCCCTGTTTGGATCATCAGTTTTCAGCATTTTGTCATTATCGTTGAAATGCAGATTTCTCTTGGTGTCTTTCCACAAATAACGTGACATAACATCGGCAACATGGGGCAGTCGACTCGCCATTGCACAGTACATATGGGTGCGAGGGAGACGATATATTGACATATATAAAACTGTGCCCAGAAACTGCCCAAGTTCGTCTTTTGTAAGTCGTAGTGGCTGATTTTCGTTCTTCTGGACAGAAAATGTATTACTCTGTTCAACTTTATGCTCTAAAAGTGAGGCGTCAGAAAAGCTACGAAAATAATCTATGGGAGCTTTTACACCATCTGCTTCTGGCAAGTAATTATTCCAAACAGGTGTAGCTGTTTCGCTACAAGTAGCTGGTACTGTCTTCCATAGGAGACCTCTCTTCGCAATACTGATGGCACTTTCATTTGTGTGAACAGCTCTCGGATCTTGAAAAATGTTATGTCTAATTTTCAGCATCAGCATCTGAAACAACAAAAGAGTAAGAAATATAGGAGATACTTACGAAAAAAGCAATTCAAGGTTTACAGCTTTACAATTTACCAGAAACGTCTGAATTCTCATCTGTGGATGACGTGTCGTCTACGCAGGTTGGATTATATTCATCGGCACTTTCTTCAGAGTCACTTAGGCAACTATCATCACTTTCGGCTGCAGGTGGCACACGTGTTTTCAAACGTGTGTTTACTTTCTTTGTGGCATAAAAGGACTTCGAATCCATTGCTAAAAAAAGCTGTAGAGTGACAATAATTCATTAGAACTTCCTCAGCACGCCAGTAGTGAAGTGTAAACAAAGTAAATTGCATTGAAAGATTTCTTTTGCCTCATAAATCCATTGATAGTTGTTATAAATTAAGGTGCAAAAACGCAAAAAAATCTGTCAGTGAAGGAAGTTAGCGCTAAAGACGAATGGAAAATATCGTCCTTTCTTTGTTTTATTTTATCGTTTTCATTTGCCCATAGAGATGCCCAAGTGCCGATGATGCATATTTTACACAAACCGTATTTACGTGTTAACTGAAAGTTTTATCTGCTTTATCACATCTAAATATGATATAAAATACTTAAAAGATATTAGAAAAACAAAATATAATTTTCAAAATGAAACTTACCTCTGTATTTAGCTGAATTTCACGGAACAATGAACACAAACTCAGGTCTTGGTTAGCAACACGCACACAATACACAAATGTTGTCATAGAAAGACAGGCAGTGCTCGGTAGATGGTAGCACATGTCACACGCACTGCGCCGGTCCCTGTAGAATCTGATACAACCGGCGCTGGGGTCGGAAAACACTTATTCTTCCATGCATATGGGTCACAACGGTATGAGGCGAATTTGCGACAACCGGCATTAAGTGATTAAATATCTCTCTCCAGGTTAATTCGGTTTTCAAATCCCACGCACGCCATATGTTGGAAAAGTCCCTTTTGTTTTATTGACAACATCGCGTTCTCTCCCCGGTGTGCTGTTTCTTCACCATCACTTAAGCTTATGTCTTGACCTCTATTACACCCTTTCCTTTTCTATATAGTTTGCGCATCTTCTTGGCGCGATCTTCTCTCATAGTGAAAAGGATACTAAATGTCACTTTGTTGTGATTTTTTATTGTTACATAACTAGTTTCGGCAGTCTAAATAACAATAATGTAACATCTCCATACAAAGTTTTTTAGGAGATCTTATTTTCCTAATTTATATACATACCATTTACATGAAGTATACTAATCTGAAACTGTTTCTCACTAAGTGAATCAAGATAGTTTTAACTGTTACGTTCCAATAGGTACCAGCGGCCCACATTAGTTGATGACTTACACAGGAAAGTTAAAAAGAATAGGAATAAAGACAAAACACCATCTCCAGTTAATTATAAATACGTACCAATGACACATAATAGCAAAGTGTCTGATAAGATAAACTTCAGAAAAAGTAATTTTAGGGTGGCTTTTAACCCTATTAATAAGTTGCAGTTCAAACTTCACCACAATGTTGGTGCACGCGAGAATAAATACAGCAAATCAGGCGTTTATAAGTTACACTGTGAATGATGCGATGACTTCTACATATGATAAAAAGGTACATCTATTTTTATAAGATTCGGGGAGCGCACAGTAATCACAATAAGAAAACATTTGGCGAACATTTAAGATCATCCAAGCATACAGTCTGTGACATGAATCATAGCATGAAACTTTTGCACCGGGCACCAAAAGGTAAAAAAATGAATACTCGAAAATATGCACAAACATGAATATTGGAAACAACATAGTAAATCCATTCTGAACGACCAATTAGAATCTGAAAATCACAACTTTTTCAATATTTCTGAAAATCTGTTATGAGAGGAAATCTTTTAACTCCTATAAATAACACAATCAAAACTGTTACGGTAATATTGTGTTAGCCCTGATGTCCATGGAAGGAATTATATTGGCCCCTAGTACCTATTGGAACAAAACAGTAAACACTATCTTGATTGACTTAGTGAAAAACATTATCAATTTAGTATACTTCATGTAAATGTTATTATATAAGTTAGGCAAATTAGAACCCCCAAAAATTTTGTATGAATATGTTACATTACTCTTTGAATTTTTTGTAGAGACATCTGAGGTGGCAGCTAGACTGGCAAAACTAGTTATGTAAGAATAAAAAATTACAACAAAGCGACCTTTGCCTCTCAAAATTTGGCTATGAAGTATTTTAGGGTTATCTACAGTTATAAGTAAGTTAAAAATGGACGAAAGTGATTTAAAAGATTGAAACTAACAACAACAAAACTGCATTTACGTAGAATTACTCCACTGAATACTTCTGAGGAGATGCGACTTTTTTAACCTCATTTCACTAATACTTTTTTACAATAGAAACATTGCCGATATTAGGTACCTGGGACTATAGCTGTGGTGACGGCATTACATGATCCTCTGTCACTCACTTCCTCTCCTAACGCTGGAGACAGTTTCGCAGGTTTTGCTGACACTGGTTCAGAGTCAAGTCACCTCAACAATCCGTTGTGTTTATAGGTATCTAAGCAACGGTTGGCTCGTGTCGTCATGGGTCTGTTCTCCACGACCGCGGAATCGCGCCAACAGTGATGAAAATTTGGTAGTATTTAACTGATTCATCATCAATGTTCACAATTAGTCTAATTTTAAGTCATTCTTTTATATGGAAGTTGTTTCTGGGCTTTAGCATTTCGATGGCTTTTCTGCACAGCCTAGCATAGTAATTATCTTGTTTTTCTAGAGCTACGATGTCAAAGAAACGATTTTGGTTGTTTTCAGGTCCTAGAGCATATCCTGCCACCCCTTTGTTGCAAACACAGACCTAGACTATATTACTAGACTGCATGGGTGTCACTGGTGGCAATGGTGGCAACGGTGCCACTAAAGTCTCGCCGCCATGTTTCTATCCTACAAACCTATGAGCAGTAGTGTGTGAAATTACGGAAGTATGTCGTAAAAATCTGAATGAACTGATGTTACTACGCTGTCTTTAGAATTTTGACTTAATAGTCAATTCGTTTGTTGTATATATGGCTGTAAGTTTTCGTATAGCAAACGGAAGATACATATAGTAATGAGTTGTATTGATTTGAAGTTTTTATTAATCTGTTTCCAATTTCATTCAAATAGCATTTTTCTTTCGGTCGCATGTTCGTTATAAAACGGCTATTTGCCGTCGATAACACATATATTTATTCTTTTGAGAGTTTTTACGAAATTTACAGTCTGCTTTGAAACATACGATAGTGAGTGGCATTAATTTGCTGTTTTTATTAATCTTTTAACAGCTTCGATCCTCTTCGGCTTTTCTTTCAGTAGTTTGACCGCCATAAATGTGCCATTTGTCTTGGATAACACGTATCTTTAGACTCCTGAGGTTTTTTTTTTTTTAATTTTAATTTTTTTATTTTTTATTTTTTTTTATTTTTTTTTTTTTATAACTGCAGTCTGCTTTAACTGTATGTAACTTGATCATCTTATAACGCGATTGACGATGTGTGAGTTAAATTCAACTACTACGGAAATATTATCTGAAATTCAACGCTTGAATAAACGAACTAGTGAAGCTTACAAAGTCATTTCGTGTCGGAAGAGCATAGCAATACCACAGGGAAAATTTTTGACGTGAAGTAGCGCAAGATGGCGGCTAGTGCTTCAGTCACAGAGGAAAATTTGCCAGTCTAGTATTATATCACCCAGTTTACACAGGCTCCAAAACTGATTTCCCAAATTCGCTTTTGGTTGGTCACGTAAACTCTCCAAAATCGATTCTGAAAATCCACTTCTGTAAATCGGTTTTCCAGTTTCACAATCTATTTTCGTGCCCATGTAAACGCAACCGTTTTGGAAACGTTCTTGGCTTACCACATTGTGTTTTCTTGTTAAGAATTATCGGCTCATGAATCTTTATATTTAAGTAAAAAGCGACTGTGCTGACTAAATCAGCTGTTTACCAGCCATCATATTTACTAGCCTAGGAAATCCGTATCTGGCTGTAAACACAACAGCAAAAAACTGTTTACGAAATTCGGTTTTCGTCTTAGGAAGATGTGTTTCATATAAACGTAGTTATGTCTGTGGTTGGAAATCAGTGTAGTTCATCTACATCTCTCTACATCAACATAGATACTCTGCAAAACACATTTAAGTGCCTGGCAGAGGGTTGATTAACCACTTTCATAACTTTTATCTACCGTTCCATTCTCTAATAGCGCGCGGGAAGAAAGAATACCTAAATCGTTCCGTTTTCGATCTGATTTCTCTTTTTTTTTTTTTTTTTTTTTTTTTTTATTGGGATGGTCATGTCTCCCTAAGTAGGTGGGTGCTAGCAAAATACTTTCACATTCAAAGGTAAAAGTCGGTGATTGAAACTTCGCTAACAGATCACGCCGCAATGAATAACGTCTTTCTTTTAATGATTTCCACCCCAATTCGTGCAACATTTACGTGACGCTCCCCCCCCCCTCCCGGTAACGTGATAAAACAAAACGAGCTGCCCTCCTCTCCTCCTCTGAACCTTCTCAATATATTCCCTTAGTCCCACCTGGTGAGGGTCCCACAATGGGCAATCATAGGAAGAGACAGGCGCTACAGGATCCCACACTAGGTAGCAATACCCCAAAAAAGGACAAGCGAAGTGTATGCATTCCCTTTAGTAGTTCTGTTGCATCATTTAAGGGTCTGCCAATAAGACGCCAATAAGATGCCAATAAGACGCTCCACAGCCATCAGTAAGGTAGAAATTATTCTGAAGACAGGGTCTCCACTCCTTACCAAGCACCTATCACTTGAGGTGGATTGCACGATGTTGGAGCAAAAGTGGAATGAGAGCACTTAGGATCGTAGCTTCACGGTTATGATTGCGTATGGTCCTCACTGGTAGTCCTGCTCACCAGGCAGACGGACCTGAGCACCTTCTGATGGCTCGCTCAACCTCCACCAATAGCACGACTGGTTCACTCCTACACTGTCTCGACATGATAGCGATGTTGCATTTCAGACGCAGCTCCTTTTTCCGCGGCAAAGTGTCTGCTACTGGCTCTGGAACTGAACCATCATTGTTGAGATATGCCTCACCTGACCATGATGCCCAGAGTTGGTCCTGTGTGCCACTGTCGTACTCAGTCCAGACGTTGGCGATCACATGCACGTGCTGCTGCAAAGCTTGCAACATTCTAAGGTCGATGACGTGGGCAGAATATTTCGTATTTGATCACCACGTTGATTGCATCTCGTAGTGCCGTGTGGAAAAGGCATGTTCCACATATAATAAGAGGTCCCAACATCACGCTTGTACACCTCAGTTACTTGATATGTACGGAAAGCAATGACATCTCTGCTATTAAAGCTCTCCAATCCACCAACTCCTTTTACAGTACCTACCATTGTACCGTACTATAGCAACAGTTACCCATCCATTGCCATGACCTGCTGTAGTGTTATTAGTTATAGTAAAGTTCAAAAACCTCCACAAAATATAGATGGACCCTGAAGGATCACTTGACCTCCAACACCCTGCGATGTAGTAATTTCAATATCATCTATAGCGTTATACACTGGCAGGCGGGAAAGCCGAAATCTTCTCCTGTAACGAGACATCTCTGAAGCCGTTCAGTGCTGTTGCCTGTGCGGCAGCCACACGACGACTGACGCTGTCTTACCGGAAGACACCCCATGTCTTTTGATGTATCATCAAGGAATGAAATCACGTCAACCTGTTTTGTAATATACCAACCTAAAAAGTTTTTGCCTTCAGCAAAAGATGTAAGTAGACAATAATCTTATCTTTGACTTGGTTCGCGGATTCTTTTTCTTTATTTTACAGCATGTACTCCGAACTTTAATTTGAAATTCGCCGAAATTTCAATCCTCGTAAATGTAGAAGATACATACCGAGATGTTCGTTATGCGAGTTTGAGTTCTCGGGTGCAGGGTAAAGTTGAGAATTTGTATCTGACAGTGCTGGTGTGATGATCACACTGTGGCCCCCGATGGTGTAGGGATCAGCAAAACTAGCTAGAAAGCAGGAGACACGGGTTCGAATCCCGATTGGGTACACATTTTGAACTTTATCCATTCGCAGTTAATGTCATACATTCCATGAATGTGATTAGGAGGTATCACACGACTTTTTTCACCTCATTGTAGTGTTATGAAACCCGATAACGCTTTTAGAAACACCCTATATATCTGAAGAAGCACAAGGGCGGCGATGGAGTGGCCGAGCGTTCTAAGGCGCCTTGCTGCGGAGTGCGCGGCTGCTCGCCATCGGAGGTTCCAGTCCTCCCTCGGGCATGGGTGTGTGTGTTGTCTTTAGGTAAGTTTATCGTAGTTTGTTTGGGATTTTGACAGTTAACTATTTTGCTGTTATTGTAGACACTCACATTTTATTTGCAATTAAGGTTGAAAGATTTGGGATGCCATATGGTGCCTGTTGGAGAAACCATGACGTTGCATGCAGCCATGTTGTCTCCTTGGAAGACTGCAAGGTCCATGGAAGATGTAGAAGAAAGGGGATGATCCAGAGGGTTGAAAGCAAGTGCTAGTTACACCTTCAAGGCTACCTGAGGGAGTGAGTGCAAGTGATGGTATGATGATGCCCCAAACATTCGATCTCGGCTGTGGTCAACGCATACATGACTTTTAACATTCAAAAATATGAGTTCATAAGCCATCGGATCACACTAAACGCCTCCAATCGGCTCCTGTCCTTTCGGGCCCAATGGTAACAAGTATTCTTTTTCTGTGTTATTGTGAGCAAAGGCCAAGTGTGACGTGCATGACTCCAAATGACCATGTTGCCAACAGTCGAGTTTTATCAACTGTACAAATGTTTTTAAAGCAATTGCACGAAACAGCAGAGCTCATCAGTCACTAGTCTTACAAACTACTTTAACTTATGCTAATAAGGCACCCGTAACCGAGGGAGGCCACGAACCTCCGACGGGGAACAGTCACGTACTCCATAGTAAGGCGCCTTAGATCTCTCAGCCATTCCCGCGTGCTTGGGTCAAATATGTGGCATTCTATGGTACTGTGAAAAATAGCTAATCAATTACTGTCCAGTTTGCCCAATCAGAAACATGTAGCGTACTGTGTAGCTGTAAGAAATGGCCAACTGCAATGTATGCAATGCCAAAGGTTCAATTAGGCCAAGTTCGAACATCGAGCCTTCTGGGTTATGTGTGCATTGCCCTTTGTGAGGCACCTCACGTCAAGTTTCCAGGTCGATTACTGTCACCAAAGCGAGGAATTATTTTCTTAACCCATAACCTTAGCGTGAACTTTGTCAACATTCCAATGGAAGCAAGTGCATTTATTCTCAACAGCACGCGAGTTTGTGAAACGTCTAAGTAGTGTTCCAATCTTGATTACTGAACTCGCAGAGGTCCCGGAGGAGTCCAATAAAACATAAAGAGTAGTAAAAAACTGGACGAGAGCTTCGTTGGAGAGCTAACGTCTTCATTTGTCTTCAGCCCCGGGATATGAGACGATACTGGATATTTTCAGTGGCACTAGGCATCTATCGCTTGACTTAGCGGAGAAAGGTTAACCACAAGCCGAATCCTACCCAGAGCGAAGCCGCTAAAATACAATATTAGCAGGTAGCCTCCATTTATTACGTGAGAACGAGCACCTGCTTGTCTTACCTGATGGTAAAGGAAGGGTCATTGTGGTCCTGAACATTGTAGACTAACATCTGAGGTATATACAAATATGCAATCCCTAAGACGGATTTTCGTCTCGAATATGTCAAAGACACTAAAGATAAATCTGAATCATTGAATTAAAAATTTTGATGCGACCGGGAATCGAACCCGGACTCCCATACCTAAAATGTTGACGTCTTACTGCTAGACCACTTATTAAGTTGACGTCTTACTGCTGGACCACCGCATCACTAGCAATTAACGCGCCTCGGAATAGTCTAAGCACGATTTCCTTCATGTCACAAACTTCAGCTTGTGTGTTCCATAGAACATTGCCACTACTGCCAAGGGTCTCCATGCACCGGAATAGCACTTCGGAAATGGACATATTTGAATATGTCATTCCAAGCATGTGTGTCAATTTTGACCTCTGTATTTACATTATTCCGTGATTTATTAAGTTTTCAAATTTATACTGACATTTTGATCGCCCGGTATGACATTTTAATTGAACTTCATCCATACATCCAAAAATATTTACTTTTTCTTCTGATACAGCACGTATTTCTTAATTTTCTAATTTAATTGTCTTCCTCATGACTTCTTCTTCTTTTTTCTTCCTTCTTGTCACTCTTGGGGTTGCAGGTTTTTATTTGTTTTTTATTTTTTATATTCGGGTAACAGATTAAAGTGACAAACTGATTTATTAATTTGCACAGGCATTCAGTTCACTGCACTTATCTTAAAAATAATAGCGATTTACTGAATGTTTAACGAAGTTCTCACACAGAAAAAGAACACTTTTATACTGCATCTGACAAAGGACAAGGAACGAGAGGCGCAAATGAAACTTGTGAAAATGTCTAATTCGTTTGAAATCTAGAAACAATTGTCCCGCGGAGATATCTGGAGCATAATTTTAAATTCTGTACAAAAGGTGGAAAATTCTCTGAAATTTTACTTCGCAGCTGCACTCGTCGAGACAATGAGACTCGCCGGCATTTTAAACGTATTAAATATTGCCGTTGTTTAGCGCTAGACGTCTCCTCCTCCGGCGGAAACAAAAGCACTCACTTAGCGGCGGGGTCTGGTCGCGCTGTATTCCATTAATTAAAGAGAGCGAGCTCGCCCTCGGACGGAGAGGAGGCGTCGTTCCTCTGTCCGAAGCCGCGAGCCGTAATAACGAGTTCTCACCCGCCACGGCGCCTTCTCTCTCTCTCTCTCTCTCTCTCTCTCTCTCTCTGTCTGTTCCTCTGCCCTTTTAAGTCGCGCACTGTCCGAGTCTCCTGCCCGGAGAGCGGAATTTGTCCACGCAATTTCGCAGGCACTCGGATATTAGCACAAAGGTTTATCGCCTTTCTAACATTGCGTAATTCTCCGTAACAGCCGGTGATTAAATTTTGTGTCAAAGTTCCCCAATTCAACATTCCGGAGTCCGGGGGTGTGAGGCGGCTCGGCAGAGCACAGCTTTGGCGCGAGTTGGCTCTGCTCTTCGTGCTTGCCCGACGCGCTGTATAATGCGCGAAATTACTACGGAGAATATAATACATTCCTCGGCTGTTATGTATCTATTTTAGGGCGTAATCTAGTTTCTGGAGAGAGGGAGGGGGGCGGAGGGGAGGAGGTGTAGCGAGGGACGATTCTGGCAGGAGTTTCTGCAAATGCACATCTCGCGGGGTGGGGGGGGGGAGATAGGAGAGGGGGTGTGGAGGGGGTAGTGGAGGGGGGAGAGGCGGTGGCGCGAGGGTGGCAGGAAACTGCGCCAGCGCGTCAAATCCGGTATTTCCCCAGCTCTACTTAGCGCTAATGCACATTTAATTTGACAGAAATTGGCTAATTCCTATTCATTTTGTGCAATCTGGAGGAGATGGGAGGAGTAAATTCCAGCGCAATATTCCGCCCGCCCAGCGCCGTATCAATGTGTAATAATGCGCCCGGGCCTGGTGCTTCAATGTCGGGCCTTATATAATGGCAGGCGGGCGGCGGCGGGGGCGGCGGGGGCGGAGGGGGCGGCGTCGGTGGCGTCGGAGGCGGCGTCGGAGGCAGCGGCGGCGCAGCCGGCAGCTGCCGCCGCCGCCCCCGGCTCTGCCATTGGCAGCCCGGGCTGTAAAGAGGCAACGGGGATCGGCGTTTTAAACGCCCCCCTGCCGCTCTTACCAAATACAATAGATAAGCCTCCGAATTAAAGTCGGAATTTTAGTTTGAATCTGGCCCGAAATTGGAATCGAGGGCCGCCGCGTCCGGGAGAGCCTGTTTGGGTCGAGAGCGTATATAGTGGTGGGAAGAGGGCGAAAATTCATTTCATTTCATGTCGGGGGCGGCTGGCGCGCGCGAGGTTCACTGCGGGGGAGGCTGCGACGAGGATCGGGCACCGATGGGGGTGCAGGGGGCGGGGGAGAAAGAGAGAGAGAGGGGGGGAAAGCGAGAGGCAGAGGGCACGGTTCAGCCGCGTCGCGTTATCCAAATCTGTAATATTAGTCCCAGGGGGGGGGGGGGACCGTGCACCGTCCTCCTTCAAAAGCTCTTTCTTGTGAATAGCTGAAATTGAAATCCTGCCGGCTTTGAAGGGGTAATTTTGAACTAACCCGATTCTTAGCAGGTGCTTGAGCAAAAGTTCCTTTTTATATACAAGCGCGAGGCGTAGCGTAATCCGCAGAGTGGGCTATACACTCCCCGCGCGGGGGAGGGTTTTCGGGTACCGCGGGCTCGGGAGGCAGATGTGGTGGGACGGAGAGAGGAAGAACGCGGGCGCGTCAGGCCGATAGAGAAGCGAAGGCGAAGAGAGAGAGAGAGAGAGAGCGGGAGAGAGCGGGGTGAAATCAATCTGTCGGGGATTGCAGATAACAAGCCCGCGGATCTGCAGCAGCGAGCGCCAATAAGAAATGTAATACTCGGGGCGGCGGGCGCGCCAATATCTGTCGCCTGCACAAACAGCAGAGGCGCCGAGCAGAGAGTGACGCCTGGCGCCGCCGCCGCTGCCCCGGAGCGCCACCGTCGCCACGTTAATTGCGTGTCATCCGAGGTGACGGCGCTTCCGCACGTTTGCCGCGTCTCGATACCGGCCCTCTGAGATTTCTGTTTCCGTAAGCGGTAGCTCCGAGACACTGCGGCGTTATCTGTGCGCCAGATGGCGTGGTCTCATTCGCGTCACGCCGACCGAGACAGCTCTCGCAGGTTGTCGCCGTCAGGGTACTTCAGTTGCCGGAGCCAAGGTTGGTAGCTATATTAAGCAGCTAAATTCCTTGGTTTATATATAAATAACATTCTAGAGAGCAAAAAATTCAGGAAATTAAGCTACATTGATGTTGTGGTGCTAGCTGGCAGGAAACTTGGAGCCTTCTACTGAAGCAGTTCCTGCCAGCTCCACAACATCAATGGAGCTTAATTTCCTAAAGATGGTTTAAAATACGACCGACACTAGTCGAAAAAATAAAACTTTTTGCACTCTACACTGTTCTTTATATATAGATTTAAATAAGAGTGCTGTTCCCCATAAGTGAAACATGTTTCCAAAAATATGAAATTCCTTGGTGCTAAATTCTAATGTTTGTAAATCTATGGGACTTAACTTCTTTGGTTATTACTCCCTAGGCTTACAAACTAATTAAACCAAGTTAAACTAATCTAAAGACAATACACAATAATACGTCGAACACCTCAGATGGTATTAATGATAAATCTGAAGCACTGAATTAAAATTTCTGATGTGACCTGGAATCGAACCAGGACTCCATGCTTACTAGGCAGACATCTTACCGCTAGATCACCGCATCACTGGCGATTAAGACGCCTCGGAATAGTCTAAGCATGATTTCACGGCACAAACTTTAATTCAGCTTCTGTGTTCCATAGAACATTGATTGCAACTACTGCCAAGGCTCTTTATGCAGAGGAATAGCACCTCGGCAACGGACATATTGGAACATTCCTGTTTAAGGTGATATAATTATCAATGTAAATACAAATATACAATTCCTGAAACGGATTTTCGTCTCGAATATGTCAAAGACATTAATGATAAATCTGAAGCAATTTTAATTGAGATTTGTGATGCTGTCCACAACATTATTCATCGACTACAGCTATTGTTGAGGAATGATGGTGAACATATTGAGCATTTTCTGTAAAGAACATCATCTTTGCTTTGTCATAATTTGTTATGCTGATTATTGCTTTTCTGATCAAATGTCTGGCGAACATTTTTTGAACTTTTTTTTTGTTCTAATAAAACCTCGTGTCATTCCGAGCATGTGTGTCAATTTTTACTTCTCTATCTAGATTATTCCATCATTTATTAAGTTTTCAAATTTATACTAACTTTTTGATCACCCGGTATATGTGCCCAGTTTTTAGTGAGAACAGATAATAATAATAATAATTTTGTTTGACTCATTGGCCTGGTCCAAGTCTTTATATTGGACGCCACTTCGGCGACTTACATGTCCCTAACCTATCCCAGTTATCCAACCGGGGAAAGGGGACCTCCAATTTAACGTGGAATCCTAACCACGTGTCGCTTCTGGTGACGCCTCACATCATTTAGAGGTGAAGACTGAGTTAAAATGCAGTTTGAGAAATTCAAAGATCCGACCGGGTTTCGAACCCGCGTCCCTTTTTCAGTCAAGAGGTTTACCCCGACACGACCAGGTCGAAATAGAGCTTTTAATGTGTCACTCAAGCACACATAAAGCAAAGCGAAATTTTGACATTATCAGTGATTCTGGCGTCGGTTCTTGGGAGAATATTATCATATTGAATTAAAAACACATTTTTGTGTACGTTGTAAGGGTTTATTTTTATTTAATTGACCGGTTTTCGGCATACAGGACTAACTTCACAATTTTGTGTATGTTTTACGAGTTTATTTTTATTTGCTTAATCGATTTTCAGCTTACAAGGCCATTTTCAGGCTTTAAATTTAATTCAGCGTAATGATGTGTAAGAGCTGGCTGCGGAAGGTCGCACACGCCCGGAATCTACCAGGCTATGAGTAGTGTGGCGTTCTTGCACATAAAGCAATAATAATACACTAAAAAACTAAGTAACTGTACTGAACTTGAAGTGAAATTTACTGCGTTTTCTTTGACTGCATTAAATAGTAAAAAATGTGAGTCGACTTCAAGGTGGAGCAGTCGACTCAGTGCCTTACCAGATCCTCTTGACTGCATATTTGCAAAATGGCCGAGTATAAAGTTCCTAACAAACGTATCAAACCACTCTGCTATCCAACAAATTTTAACGATGAATTTTTCTTCACCATCTCTACCTTATTTTTGGAGATTTCTTAACTTACAACACTGCTTTGGTGTTAGTGGCAGGATATTATGGGTCATTGATGAGTTCAGGGAGCTCCCTTTCCAAAAACGTCAGAATGCCAGCAGGATCCTAATATTCTGCACTAGTATTATAAATGCTGGATTTCTACGCCCTGACCTCGGAAGCACCAGCAACTACAGAGTAGTTTAATGGAATTGCATGATTTACCCTCTCTGGTGCTTCTTATCAAGTAGGCAGGTTGGAAGAGGGCTTTGGCTGCAAGACCTACAACAACAATGACATTGTGTTGGTGGTGGGGAGTCGCAGAGGATGTTGGTAATGGTTGCAGCTAGGGGCATGGTGATGGTAATCGCCAGTTTGATGGCCGAGGACGAGGTGCTGGTGATGGCGCCACTGCCAGGTATCACAGCCACACTGGTGATTGTCCTGGCTTGGGTTTGGCAGATGTCCATGACAGTGGCTCCAATACGGCTGCGCAGACTCAAGGAAGAACCTCGATAAGTATCAGAATTGACACACACAATAAGCACATTGTTATTTGTTTCCCTGTCAGAAGTAGAAGAATAACTAACAAGTTTCGCTTGCATTATGATGACAATGACGACAACGGTGCAGATTGTTGGTCCACAATGAACAAAACTGATAATGACGTGGGTTGCAAGATTCCTGCACAGACAAAAGGAGCGAATCTATTAGTATTTCCATGATAAATAATAATGTAGCAACAATCAGTCCATCAATGCTAGTTATTTTCATCCTCTTTTCACATTTGCAGAGGTACACTTCTTATTGAACTACTTACATTCTGGTTGAAGCAGTGATTTTAACTAGTCATCAACATCACCATTATAATTTTCTGTTGAAAGTGCAACAATTTTTGCCTCTAAATCGAGCTCAACTTCTTGAACAATAGCAGTGCAACTATAATAAAAGAGTGCTGAATATCAAAGACAAAAACATATTTATTACTGAAAGAGGGGAGGGGTAATGCTAGCCACGTATCTGCCCCTCAACACTAGCTGCAATGCCCCAGGATCTTTTGCTGGTAATAGGGGCATTTCTTGTGGCGACAAATGAATATTATCTCACAATGGCGGTAACGGTTGCTCACCAACTATAAGAGAAAGAATAAAAACGCAAGTGTGAGCCGCGGCGGAGAGGCCGAGCGCATTGAGCCGCTATGCTCCGACGCGCGAGGCCGTTCCCCGTCGGGGGTTCTAATTCCTCCCCCCCTCCCCCCCCCGCGGGCATGGATGTTTGTGTCGTCTTTAGTATAAGCCAGTTCATAAGTAGCTTGTACGTTTAAGGACTGCCGGCCGCGGTGGCCGAGGGGACTAAGGCGCTCCAGTCACGGTCTGCACGGTCACTACGGTCGGGGGTTCGAATCCCCCCTCGGGCATGGGTAATTTTGCCGTCCTAGTTCGTAAGTACTTCATAAGTAGTTTGTAAGTTTAGGGACTGATGACCCCGTAGTTAATTCCCATAGACTATACAAACATTTGCACATTTTTTTGTTTTTGTTTTTTTTGTTTTTTTTTTTTTGTTTGTTTGTTTGTTTGTTTGTTTGTTGAGGGACTGATGGCCTCGCAGTTAAGTCCCTTAAGCTTCACAAACATTTCAAAACGTGAACAGGAAGAAGGAAAAAGAACAAAAATATTTGGATGCATGTTAAAAACCAGCACACTTCATCGAGTCTCTTCAGCTATAAATCGGGCAGGAATGTGCAATGCGGCTTTACGCTGTTTCCGTCACTGCTTTTATCTCTGCTAAGATTAAAGCAAATGTGTCTATACGCTGTAAGAACCTACGGGGCTATGTACGGTTATGATCTGGAAGTTTCGCTCGATGTTATCTTAGGGTCGAACTGTACATGTCTGCTTTCAGGGCCCAGCAGTTACCTTAGTTACAGATTTATGTTTTAACTGTGACCCTGTACTTAAAGACAACCTATGCATAGGCTGTAGTTTGCGAAACAAATAAAAATACTACATGAAATAACTGGTTCATTTTAGTTTTATTCTTACGTTTGCAAATAATGTAGGTAAATCAGAGATTTAGTTGAATAAGATTAATTCAATCAAATTTGTACCTTACTGGAAGTGGTCAGATGAAATATTAAATACAATTTGAATAAAATGGTTAAATTCTTGCATTGTCTGCGATAAGAAATTGGTAGCAGTTTCCCTAACTAAGTAATAATAACTTAATGAAACACAAAAACACTGTATATTTGGCGAGCACTCAACATGAAATTGTCAACAGTTCAGAGTAGTTTAAGTTTCCCAAACACCTAACATAAACACTTATCAGCTGCAATGGTATTCACTTCCTCTCGTCACAGTTAGAGTCAGCATGACTTATTGGTAACGAACTTCACATTACAACTTAAGAAACTGCAAACAGGTAGAGAAGTAAGGAGATAGATAAATTGAAGGAACGTGAGGTTGTTGAGAGTTTCAGAGGGTGTATTAACCAACGTTTGACCAAAATGGGGGAATGTAATACAGTTGAAGAGATATGGCTGGATTTTAGAGATTGAGAAGTCTGCACGGTATGATATAGGTAAGAGGACAAGGCCTGATATAAATCTTTGAGTAATACAGGGTATACTGAACTTAAATGATGAAAGGAGCAAATATAAAAACACTGTAAATAAAGCAGTCACAAGGGAGTACAGAAAGTTAAAATCTTAGGTTCACAGGAAGTCACATTGGCTAATCAGGAAAAGCTGGAGGTCAAATGCAACTTTGTGGAAGAAACTAAAACTATAGGAAAAATAGATACCACCTAAAAGAAAATAAAAGAAATGTTTCGAGGCAAGAAACGGAGCTACACGAATATCAAGAGCTCATATTTAAAACCAGCGCTAAGGAAAGAAGAATAAACTGAAAATGGTAGCTCTTATAGAGGGCCTATACAAGGAAAATGAAGGCAGGATTATAGAAATCTGAACTGCTGACATCGTTGGAAGAGCCAACAAGAATGAACACTTGCACATTTGTGCAGGATGTATGAGACAGAAGAAAGACGCTCTGGCTTCAATAAAAATGTAATAATTACAATTCCAAAGAAAGCAAGTACAGATAGGTGTGGAAATTTCAGAACTATTAATTTAATAAGTTATAGTAGCAAATTACTAACTGTCATTATTTACCGACGAATGAAAAAAACTAATCGGAACTCGGGGATGATTAGCTTGAATTTAGGAGAAATGTAGGAACACACGAGGCAATACTCACATCACGACATATCCTAGAAGATAGGTTAAGGAAAGACAAACCTACTTTTTAACTTTTGTAGATTTAGAGAAAGCTTTTGATAATCTTGACTGAAATACACTCTTTTAAACTCTGAAGGTAGCAGAGGTAAAATATAGGGAACGAAAAGTTATCTACAACAAAAACCAGACAGCAATTATAATAGTCGAATGGCATGAAAGGGTCGCAGTGATTGGGAAGGCAGTAAGACAGGGTTGTACCCTTTCGCCTGTACATTGAGAAAGCTGAAAAAGTAATGCAAGGGGATATTTGGAAAAGGAATTAAATTTCAGGGAGATGAAATAAAAACTTTGCAATTTCACGATGACATGATTCTGACGGAGACAGCAGAGGACCTGGAAGAGCAATTGAATGGAATGGACAGTGTCTTGAAAGAAGGTTCCAAGATGACCATTAATAAGTGCAAAACAAGGGTAATGGAACGCAGTCTAATAAAATCGAATGATGCTGAAGCAATTAGGTTAGGTAACGAGATAATAAAAGTAGTAGATGCGTTTTGCTATTTGGGTAGCAAAATAACTTCTGAAAGCCGAAGTAAAGAAGATATAAAACGTAGAATGGCTATACAAAGTCTATCATTTATGAAGAAGCGAATTTTGTTGACATTCAAAATCAATTTAAATGTTAGAAATTCTCTCTGAATGCATTTGGCTGGAGTGTATCATTGTGCAGGAGTGAAACGTCGCAATTAAGGAATTCAGACAGAAAGATGATATAAGCTTTCGAGATATTATGTTACGGGCGAATTCTGAAAATTAAATGGATAGAGTGCGTAACTAATGAGGAGGTGCTGGACAGAATTGGTGAAAAAGAAGTTTCTGCTATACCTTGTCTAAGAGAAGGGATCGACTGGTGGAATCGTGAAGACCACAACAACAACAGGGCGAGGCGATATGTAGTATTTGTAGACTATTTTCCGAAACATGAATACGCAACCCATTTACCACTGTTTTTGAGATTTTTGGCATCAGGAGCAACATTATGTGGGTTGACGTCACAGGCATCACACGTCTCAGATCTTTTTGAACTTAATTTCCGTTTTTCTAAGTACTGTAATTCACGAGGACAAAAGCATGTTATGAACATAAGATGACATACTCGACCACTTAAGGAGAGTCGGAAGTGGTCAAATAAAAAAAAGTACAATTTCTTGTTGCTATCAACAATTAATTGGAACATTCCTCTTTAATGAAAACTTTGAATTATGGTTCTACTCGTCCTAGAAGTGGAGTTATTACAATTTTCTCCCACGCCTGCACAGGAAATTGGCGGGGCCGCTGAATGCATCTAACAGCCTCTCGTGACTTCTTGGCGAACTACTTCGTTTTTATCCTCCTGACCTTGAATATTTCTGTATGTTACCCATACAGTGAGTGTGCAATGGTTGGCTATATTGTTTTCTGTGACAAATGAAGTGCTAAGAGCGCCGAACATCGTATCTTTGTTATTGTTTCGAATTACGTCAGCGTTGCGCCTGTTGATAGTAATATTATATTTATTGTGTAAAGCGTTCTTCTGGAAATGATGCCACGTTTTAGTAATCGAGTATATAAGAAGAGAAGAACGTAGGGAAAAGAAAATTAACACTAATACCAATTAGTGATGCTGTAATTACGGAAACAATGCGGTTTTTCTGCTACACAACATATGGCTGGCCAGAGCCCTGAGACATCTTCTAGCAAGAAGTTGACTGGTGGAAGTGACAGGTTTTGTGAATATGTGAGTGACAGTGATAATATTAACGAAGTGCTGAATATTGGACTGTTATCTTCTGTGCTGAAAGAAAGTGTTCTGTGCAAAAAGTTTTCAAGTGTAGTAGTGGGTCTAGAGATAACAAAGCACTTCGGTTTAGCTTGTGAAATGAAGATAATCGTACATGTTGCAAGTATGAAGTAACTTTCTATATTTCACATGGCAGTCTCTTTGGTGAAAATGCGTGATCTAGAGTATTCGATATGAATATTCGACTTGTGTATGGCCTTCGATCGATCGGAAAAGGCTCTGCTGCTGGTAAACTGTTCTGTGGTATTATGAACTTACCGTCGCCTCTAAGCAACTTTGGGTACTACTGTGAACTGGCAGGGTCCTCTGTTGAAGATGTGGTGATTCTGAGGACTTGGTTCCTAGCAAAAAAGGAGTTATAAATATCTGAATGAGGTAGTAACTGCTACTTGTGGTGATAGTGCAATAGTTATAGATGTTGCAATATTGTCAAAACATTGTAGATGCAAAAATAAATTCAAAGGAGAGCACAGCTGTACCTGTGAGGCAAATTCTAGTGGATCAAGTGGAGCAATGGAAGTGGAAGGAGTGAAACAAATTCATGAACTTTCAGTTTCATGATACAATGTTAGGTACAAATACTACCTTGGGGAGAGTGAATCCAAAGGTTTCAAGACTAAAGAGGAACTGAAACCTTATGGAAATGTATTTGTAGTTGAGAAGTTGGAATGCATTGGGAATGTGCAAAAGCGTATGGCTGCACAGCTTCGAAGGCTCAAGCAAACTTTGGGATCAAGCAAGCTCAGTGATAGAAAGTCAATAGGAGATAGAAGCAGGCTTACTGATGAGGTGATTGAACGTCTACAGAGGTACTATGGGTATGCAATAAGGTAAAATACTAGTAATGCTAGTGACATGTGAAAAGTGGTATGGGCATTGTTCCTTCATACTGCCTTTCCAATTAATGCCCTAAACACAGCCTGTGCCCAAAAGATTCCTGGTGCAAATATAATGCCAAAAAGGACTATAATCACAAGGATGATTTGCCAGCAGCTGTGATAAACACAATAAAACCAATTTTTCATGACATAGCACTGCCAGAATTGTTACACAAATGTCTACACTGGAAAACGCAGAATCCTAATGAGAACGTAAACAGTTTAATTTGGACAGTGATTCCTAAAAGAGTGTTTGTAAGCATAAAAACACTGCACTTCGGCCTTTGTGATGCAATAGCAACCTAAAACCAAGGAAACAGTGTGAAGTATTGAAGGCATTAGGATTTCAAGCTGGAGTGAACACAGAAGACCAAAACAGAAGTTTTTGGAGGATGAAGAAGAAGACCCTGATAATCCATCCTATAATGCAGGAATGTATTGAAAAACTTTGATAGCCATTTCCCCTGAATTAGAATTTTCCAAATGTAAGGAACATTTTCTCAAAAACCACACAAAATTGAGATATGAAAATTTTATACAGCACCCCTAGTGGTCAAACTTAAGTTGTAACACAGCCATTTAGCAATATGTTCAGTAGTTTCATTTCAATTTTATTAAATATAGTTTTTTTTTTGGGGGGGGGGGGGGGTCACTAATAAAAAATATATTGAAAGGACACTAGAAAAGATACTCCAATATCCCTCCATCATGACTGCAATACTAAACCACTCTATACTGAGAAAAATTTCAAATTCTTCGGTTTGGTAGATTGTTCATAAATGTTCTTCTGAAAGCCGACCGTCTGTCGTCTTCCATATATTTCTTATAAAATTGTAATTTATTTGATGTCGCTAGATTAGCATTTTGTTAAAACTAGAACCCCACTCTTTTCAAGGCATGAGGAATAGCATTTTTTTATGTTTTAAAATATTAGTTTCTGAAATGTTGGTTAATATTGCTAGGATTTTGTTATTTTAATAATATATTATTGTGGTTATGAATGCAGCAATAAGTACGGCTTCTCCGCTATGCCACTGTCCCTGTGAGAATGTGTACTTGTTTTACTTTTAACTGTATTACCTTATGTACATGGTGTGGTGTCGCACAAGTACAAAGTGCGCGCCACCTACTTTCGCCGCGTGCCGCCATGCACGCACGGCGCGGCGTTCTCACGACGACAGCCACGAGCGCCCTCTGCTGCAACTCCGCTCGAGGCTCCCACTGAACGACGTCGTGCACTTGGGACTGAGATAGCAACCAGTTAGGACCTTCGTAATCAGATAGGCACCAGTGAAGACTTGGCTATCGTACAGGCACTAGGCAGACCTCTAACAACTATGTATCAGCATTCTGCAGTACTCATCTATGTAAAAGTTAAGTATTGTATAAATTCTGTGCAATATATATCTCGTTCTAATTTACTCTAATGTTTCTAGTTTCTGGCTGCTCCCCTCCGTACCTGCACCAGCGTGTTATATTTATTCCTGTGTCGGTCTCATTCCACTCGGCCACCGACACCTACGACGAGGCTGGGACACAAAAGCGGCGACGAAGTTGGGACACAAAACATGGGATGCACTTTTATTGTATTAACAAAATTGGTTCACCATTTTACTAGTGTTCACCTAAATAAACAAGTTAAGTTCAGTATAATTTTGACTTGCCTATAAATTTTAGTTTTCGAGCACCCTCCCCCTTTTTATTTAATGTTGTTTTTCACCAGTACTGCGAACAAGCTCAGATGCAAATATTTTGTGTTTAAGTTGCGTTGCGCCATAAATGTTTTTCTTAGCCACCTTTATGAAGTAACTTTAATTGTGGTGGCTAATTTATTAATGTCTGTGTGCAATTTCGTGTGAGCTGCTACGTATATTGGCCACTGTATCGTTAACTTCCTGTTATTAGAGTAATTTGAACCAAGTCAGTTCTCAATGTGGGCCAGGGAACAAGGTTCTGCAGCAGGGAGTAGACGGTAGTTCACAAGGACCTCTCTGATAGTTTTACTGCTAAAATTAAGCTTCTTTATAACAGAAAATTCTTATCTGGATACCTCCTACCAGAAATAAGCTTTTATTACGTACAGTGGTAAACTTTTACCTCAAACTTAGTGATTTTAACAAGGGCAGCATAGGCACCTCCGGCTCTCCTTAAGGAGACTTCCAGGCAACAAATACCCTATTAGAACTTGGCAGGCTGCATTTGACACTCAACAGCGAAAGAAGCGTCGTTGTTAGACACGGTCAAAAGTGAGCTGCAACGAATGATGGGTTGCGTAGCTTAGATATAATCTGAATACGTCTTTGTCAACAATCTGACTTCGAAAGTAGAATGCGCGCATGTGTCGTTCGGGTTCTCATAATTAGTGCATTATCCAACCTAGAACGAAGTACTTATTCTTCAACTTTGTACTCCTCCTTAGTTCAAATGTTCAAATGTTTGTATAGCTTATGGGACTTAACTAAGGGGTCATCAGTCCCTAAACTTACAAACTACTTATGAACTACTTACGAACTAGTACGGCACAAATATCCATGCCCGAGGGGGCATTCGAAACCCCGACCGTAGTGGCCGTGCAGACCGTGACTGGAGCGCCTTAGTCCCCTCGGCCACCGCGGCCGGCTCCTCCTTAGTAACGAAACAGAGAGCTATAAGTTTCACAATGATGATGTCCATTCACACAATTCATAAAGTGTGGTTGGTTATTTATACTTATCTTGAACGTGGGAAACTCGATTGAGTTGCCAGTTTCTTAATAGTTATTCCACAACCATTGAATTATCATGCTGAAATGTAAGGTTTCGCAGGGATCGATTGAAGGATAAAGGCACGGGTCGTAACACATCTGAAATGTAACGGCCACTGTTAAAAGTGCCGTCAATACGAACAAGAGGTGACCGAGACGTGTAACCAATAGCACCCCATACCATTACGCCGGGTGAAACGCCAGTATGGCGATGACGAATACACGCTTCCAATGTGCGTTCACCGCGATGTCGAAAGAAAAAAAGTGCGACAATCAAAATGCTGTAAACAGAAACTGGATTCACTCGAAAAAATGACGTTCTGCCATTCGTGCACCCAGGTTCGTCGTTGCGTACACCATCGAAGGCGCTCCTGCGTCAAGGAAACCGCAGCCATGGTGTCCGAGCTGATAGTCCATGCTGCTGCAAACGTCGTCGAACTGTTCGTGCAGATGGTTGTTGTCTTGCAAACGTCCCCATCTGTTGACTCAGGGATCGAGACGTTGCTGCACGATCCGTTACAGCCGTGCGGTTAAGATGCCTGTCATCTGGATTGCTAGTGATACGAGGCCGTTGGGATTCAGCACGGCGTTCCGTATTGCCCTCCTGAACCTACCGATTCCATATTCTGCTAACAGTCACTGGATCGCGACCAACGCGAGAAACAATGTCGCGATACGATAAACCGCAATCGCGATAGGCTACTATCCGACGTTTATCAAAGTCGGAAACGTGATGGTACGCATTTCTCCTCCTTACACGAGGCATCACAACAACGTTTCACCAGGCAACGCCGGTCAACTGCTGTTTGTGTATGAGAAATCGGTTGGAAACTTTCCTCATGTCAGCACGTTGTAGGTGTCGCCACCGAAGCCAACCTTGTGTGAATGCTCTGAAAAGCTAATCATTTACATATCACAGCATTTTCTTCCTGTCGGTTAAATTTCGCGTCTGTTAGCACCTCATCTTCGTGGTGTAGCAATTTTAATGGCCAGAAGTGTAGTAGATAACAAAATGATGTAGCGTAGTGAGGTTGTTATTCCTGTGAAACCCGGAAACCTCAATCTCACTATGGATAACAAATGTGTCATTTTCAGACAATTTTGTTAATTTAAATTGTTCTCGGTTTCTTGGTAGTATAAATTTTGTTTTGATTGTTTAAAATAGTGTCTTTGCAATACCGCCTACTTCTCCAATAAAACGCCAATAAATGCATCTGCAGCATTCTCCTCGGTCTATAATGGTGTTCTTACATTCGTAATCCAACAAAGCAGATTATAAAACAGCAGAGGTGTGTATAACGAAAGGGGGACGCGGCGAAACAGGGATTGCCTCCCCCCCCCCCTCCACTCTAGAAATAATTCATGTAAAGATACAAAATTTGCTGCGTTTTTATGATTTAATGTCAGCAATTAAAAAGCTTGAGATCGGTAAAGTAAAAGAGTCTTTAGCGCAAATTATTCTCTGAATATGAGTAGCGATACTGACGCAATATAACATGGGGTGTCTTCTTGAAAATTACTTATTTCTACATTAATCTTGCCCCCCTCTCCTCAAAAAATATAATACGCTATATTCGCTACTATAAAACAGGTAACATTTTATTGTTTCAGTCCTGAAGGTCTCGGGACGATTTAAAATTTATTAAAGAGGCAAAATATTCGAGTTCTATTAATAATGATTCTCGAAATGCAGCTTAGTAATGTTCTTCCTAGTTAGTTAAATATGCCGGTTTAGCGCAATCCATCATAAGTTGAGTTCGAAGTTGAGCGAATTGTGAGGAATCTAACACACTGGTGCCTTATTTGTGATTGATACAGTTACTTCTGCACTGACAAAATTCCAGTAACTACTCTTACACTTTTTTTCCCCGCATTGGAATGTTCCATGTTTCTTTCCAGTGGACATATTTTTCCTTTTATTCCAAGTATTGTTTTTTTTAGACCTTTTAAAATATCTTGGTGTCCGACGGTAGAAATATTTGCTTCCGTGTTTCCATATTTTACATGAAACTCCCTTCTTTGTAACTGGGCATTCATCAAGAACGGGAAGAATTTCATTTAATCCAAGTAATGTAGTGTGCTCTATCAGTTCAGTCGAACCTTCAGACTCTTTTCACTGAAGCCTTTACTACACTCACCACTTTCACCACTACTAGAACCAGTTTTCATATTTTCTTGAATTTCTTCTGTCGAAGAAATGGCAGCAATAACTCTCTCAGTCCTATCCAATTTAATTCTACAGACACAATGAATATTTTGAAAATTCTCCTGTATTATTAGTGTCTTTACAATCCGATGGGTTTTAACATCTACTTATAATGACGTAATGAATTGTATGAAATAGTGTTGTGAGACGAATTTGTTTATGGCAGCATGTAACCTTTGCCTATATTTGTTGTTCTTCACGGGTTTGCGGCCGGATTAAGTCGATCTTCTGATACGATATTTCGGCGGTCCACCTGGCCGCCATCTACAGGTATGACTGGTGCACAATCACGCCGGAACTGTTCCGGCGTGATTGTGCACCAGTCATACCTGAAGATGGCGGCCAGGCGGACCGCCGAAATATCGTATCAGAAGATCGACTTAATCCGGCCGCAAACCCGTGAAGAACAACAAATATTATTACGCCGGGAAAATTTACGGAATTACATTTGCCTATATTGATAAATTATAGTTACATGGAATTTTTCTTCCGTCAACCTAGTAAAGAAGCGTACATAATTACTAAATAACTATTGTTGTTGTTGTTGTTGTTGTTGTTGTTGTTGCTGTTGTGTTTTTCAGTCCGGAGACTGGTTTGATGCAACTCTTCACTCTGTCCTGAATTTTGCACGGGACATAATTTAAGTGTAACAAACACTTGGATTAAAAATCACGAAAGACGGTTGTATAGATCGAAGACACCAGGAGACAGCGGAAAGTACCAGATAGATTTTATAATGATGTAAGAGATAGATATCGGAAACAGGTTTTAAACTGTAAGACATTCTCATGGGCAGATATCGACTCTAACCATATTTTATTGGTCGTGAATTGTTGGCTGAAAGTGGGAAAAAAAGGAAAAAACTGTAGAAAGGAAGGAAAAGAATGAAATGGGAGCTGGATAAATTGAAGGAACCTGAAGTTAGTGATAATTTCAGACAGAGCTTTAGGCAACAATTGGCAGAAAGACGGGCAAATAAGATGTAGATAAGTAGAAGATTAATGGTTTGTCTTGAGAGATGAAATAGTGAAGGCAACTGAGAACCAAATAGGTAAGAAAGCAAGGCCTACAAAAAATCCTTGGATATCACAGGAAATACTAAATTTCATTGGTGAAAGGAGAAAATAAAAAAAATCACTAAATGAGGCAAAAATGGAGACAGACGACTAAGAAATGAGAATGAGACAAAGTCCAAAATAGCTAATCAGGAGTGGCTGGAAGCCAAATGTAAGTCTGTAGCAGAATGTATAAATAAGGGAAAAATAGATACCGCCTACAGGAAAATAAGACATTTCGAGACAAGACAAGCGCCTGTATGATTATAAAGAACTCAGATGGATAAACCAGTTCACAGCAAAGAAGGGAACGCCGAAAGGTGGAAAGAGTATACAGATGGTTTCAACACAGAAAACGACATAGAGACAATATTGTAGGAAGGGAAGAGGAAGTAGATGAAGATGAAATAGGAGATACTATACTGAGAGAAGAATTTGACAGACCACTGAATGACGAAACAATGCCCCTGTAGTGGACGACATTCCCTCATAATGACTCCACTTAGTCCCTGGGAGAGCCTGCAAAGGCAAAAGTATTTCACCTGGTGCATAAGATGTATATACAGGGGAAATACCCTCAGACTTTAAAAAAATGTAGGAATCCCCATTCCAAAGAAAGCAGGCGCAGAGAGGTGTGAAAATTACAGGACCATCAGCTTAGTAAGTCATGGTTGTAGAATTTTAACACGAATTATTTACCTAAGGATGGAAAATCTGGTAGAAGCCGTCCTCGGGGAAGACCAGTTTGGATTCAGGAGAAACGTAGGGTCCCGGCAGGCAATACTCACTTTACGACTCAGAATATACACTCCAGGCCATTTCAATTGCCAAACCACGAAGAGGACGTGATACGGACGCGAAATTTAACCGACGGGAAGAAGATGCCGTGATATGCAAATGATTAGCTATTCAGAGCATTCACACAAGGTTGGCGCCGGTATCGACAACTACAACGTGCTAACATGAGGAAAGTTTCCAACCGATTTCTCATACACAAACAGCAGTTGACCGGCGTTGCCTGGTGAAACGTTGTTGTGATGCCTCGTGTAAGGAGGAGAAATGCGTATCGTCACGTTTACGACTTTGATAAAGGTCGGATTGTAGCCCATCGCGCTTGCGGTTTATCGTATCGCGACATTGCTACTCATGTTGGTCGCGATCCAGTGACTGTTAGCAGAATATGGAGTAGGTGTGTTCAGAAGGGCAACACGGAGCGCCGTGCTGGATCCCAACGGCCTCGTACATTCAGCAGTCTGGATGACAGGCATCTTATCTGCATGGCTGTAACGGATCGTGCAGCCACGTCTCGATTTCTGAGTCAACAGATGGGAACGTTTACAAGGACCATCTGCACGAACAGTTCGACGACGTTTGCAGCAGCATGGACTATTAACTCGGACACCATGTCTGCGGTTAACCTTGACACTGCATCACAGACAGGAGCGCCTACTATGGTGTACGCAATGACGAACCTGGGTGCACGAATGGCAAAACGTCATTTTTGCGGATAAATCCAGGTTCTGTTTACAGCATCATGATGGTCGCATCCGTGTTTGGCGATATCGCGGTGACGCACATTGGAAGCGTGTATTCGTCATCGCCATACTGGCGTATCGCCCGGCGTGATGGTATGGGGTGCCATTGGTTACACGTCTCGGTCACCTCTTGTTCGCATCGACGGCACTTTGAACAGCGGCCGTTACATTTCAGATGTGTTACGACCCGTGGCACTACCCTTTATTCGATCCCTGCAATACCCTACATATCAGCAGAAAAATACACTACTGCATGTTGCAGGTCCTGTACGGGTATTTCTGAATACGGAAAATGGGCGACTACTGCCCTGGCCATCACATTCTCCAGATCTCTCACCAACTGAAAATGTCTGCTCAATGGTGGCCGAGCAACTGGCTCGTCACAATACGTCAGCACTACTCTTGATGAACTGTGGTATCATGTTGAAGCTGTATGGGCATCTGTACCCGCCATCCTAGCTCCGTCTGACTCAATGCCCAGGCGTATAAAGGCCGCTATTACGGCTAGAGGTGGTTGTTCTGAGTACTGATTTCTCAGGATCTATGCACCCCAATTGCGTGAAAATGTAATCAATTGTTAGTTCTAGTATAATATATATGTCCAATGAATACCCGTTTATCATCTGCATTTCTTATTGATGTAGCAATTTTAATGGCCAGTAGTGTATATTAAGGAAAGGCAAACTCACATTTATAGCTTTTGTAGATTTGGAAAAAGCTTTTTGACAATGCTGATTCCAATACGTATTTCAAATTCTGAAGTCAGGATGGGTAAAATATAGAGAATGGAAGATTATTTATAATTGTACATTAACCAAACACCTGTTATTAGAGTTGAGGGAATGAAACGGACACAGTGGTTGGAAAGGATGTAAGACAGGGTTGTCGCCATTCTCCAGTGTTATTCGATTCGTACATTGAGCAAGCAGTGAAGGAAAGCAAGGAGAAATTTGGAGAAGCAATTGAAGCTCAGGGTGAAGGAATAAAAATTTTGCGTTTTGCCTATGACATAGTAAGGCTATCCAAAAACGGTAAAGAACCTGGAAACGCAGTTGAACTGAATGAAAAGTGTGGTAAAAGGAAAGTATAATATGTACATTAGCAAGAGCAACAAAAGGTTAATGGAATGCAGTCTAAGAAAATCAGTTGATGCTGAAGCAATTATATCAGGCAACGAAACAATAAAGATGGTAGATGAGTTTTGTTACTTGGGTGGTAAAATAACATATGATGTTTGCAGAGGATATAAAATACAGAATGGGAAAGGGAAGAAAAGCGTTTCTGAAAAAGAGAAATTTATCATCGAATATTAATTTATGTATTAGGAAGTATTTTCTGAAGGTATTTTTGTGGAGTTTTGTCTTGTCCAGCAATGAAACGTGGACGATAAACAGTTGGGACAGGTGGAGGATAGAGGCTTTTGAAATGTGGCGCTACACAAGAATGCTGAAGATTATGTGGGCAGATCGCATAGCTAATGAGGAGGTACTGAACCGAAATAGGGAGAAAAGGAATTTCTGGCATTCCTTGATGAAAAGAAGAGATCAGTTGATAGAACACATCCTTAGACATGAAAGAATCGTGAATTTAGCGTTGGAGGGAAGTGTGTGGGTTAAAATTCATTGAGGGAGACCAAGAGACGAATACAGTTAACATATTCAAAAGGATGTAATTTGCCATTCTTATGAAGAGATGGAAAGGTAGAGGTTCTTTCAATTTATCCAGCTCCCATTTCCTTGTTTTCCTATCTTTCTGCATTTTATTTATTTATTTTCACTTTCAGACCACAGTTCACGATCAATAAGATATGGTTAGAGTCTATATCTGCCCATGAGTATGTCTTACAGTTTAAAACCTGGTTCCGATATCTCTTATCATTATAAAATCTATCTGGTACCTTCCGGTGTCTCCTGCTGTCTTCTATGTATACAACCATATATCGTGATCCTAAAACCAAGTGTTTGTTATGCTTAAATTATGTCTCATGCAAAATTCTATGTGGCGGCTTCCTTTTTTATTCCTTTTCCTCAATCCATATTCACCTATTAATTTTCCTTCCCTTCCTTTTCCTACTACCGAATTCCAGTCTCCCATCACAATTAAGTTTTCCTCTCCCTTAATTGTCTGAATGATTTCCTTTACTTCCTCATATATTTTTTCAATCTCCTCACCATATGCAGAGCTAGATGGCGTATAAACTTGTGACATTACAGATAAAGGGGGGGGGGGAAGCTGGTTGCTTCCATGTGAAAAGCAAGTTTTGGCAAGCTATTTGGTTCCCCAGCCGGCCAGCTAACAGTTTGGACCTTGTGAATGGAACACAGGTCGTCAGGAAAACTCTAATCCGCACGTAAACTCGAACGGCGGTCTTGGACTAGCGAGGGAGGCTACCCCAGATTGCAATTGAAGTACAATGTAGCTACACACATCATTCAAAAAATCCATATAAAATCCGGGAATAATCATATGGTAAATAAATTATAGGAATGGATTTAGACGACTTGGAAGAATCAAATGCCGCAATAACAAGTTCAATTCCCTTACAGATAAAAAGTCGATGAATTTCAGTACTATAATAATAGTATTATACGACATATTTACAAGTGTTTGCGACGATCATTACATTCATTGCAGTTACGCAGTTGTAGTGTAACAATAAAAAGTGAAGACACACCATGTTCTTTTAATGATCAGGCGTTGCGGTGTGTAGGTTAGCATCCTATATATCTTCGTTTGTGGTAGAGAGCTACTTGTCATTATTGATATTAAAAAAAAAAAAAAAAAAAAAAAAATCAGAGTTCGATTTACTGCAATGTAAAAATGATTCTTAATTAAAACAGGAAAGGAACTTGAATTGTGTTTGCGGTAAGAAATTTTTATCTATATTTTGGGTACAGGGCTGGTCGATCTTGCTCTACAGAACTGAAAATCTACGGAAATTGTGGGGCATCGGGTAGGTAAAGTATTACCGTTATGACCTTTTGGTTCCGTGGGTGCTGTATTGGCGAGTGTCATTTCGAAGAAGGATGCTGTTAGGTTAGTGCTTTTGAGAAATAAAGTTTTAGTACAGACGATCGGAAATCGGTAAACTGCTGATCTCAAATTATTTAATGCAGTTTTTATTTTTTATTGTAACTCTCCAAGGAAATACCGTTGTATAATAGGGTTTAGTTTTATTTAAATGTATAGAAAGAACAACTTTAAACATATGGAGTGCTCTACTATCGGTAGTCGCAAATGTGACCTGTATCAGATAAGTGTTGTAAAAATTAGAGTATTTCAAAAAGAATCGTTTGTAGTGTTTAATATTGTAACAGGGTACGGGCGATAAAGAAATTCCCTTTGCTACATTTAGTTTCAGCAAGATGGGCATATGCAAGAAAATGTGTACTGTTTTAGCATTTGCGTTATAAAGGAAATAAGAGGTACCCGAATTCTTTCGTCTAGAAGAATTATCGGATATTAAAACTATAAAAGTGTGGATTACAGGAAGACTTTGATTTGGAAAACTTACCTGTCGAAGTACCGTGATACATCGATCTAAGGAAACGGTGGAAAAACTTGGTAAATTTCGAAAAGAATTGTGTGCATTGTAACAGGGCACAGTCGCTAAGAAAGAGAGTATTACTTTTCGGAACGTGATAACTTCTATGCAGAAGTTGTGGTTGAATCAGATGATGTCCTTCCCTATTTTCCCTATTACCGTCAGTAAATTCGAAAGTTTTGATAAACAGTATGTCTTCTGCTGCTGCTGTTGTTGTTGTGTTAGCGAAAGAGTGTTTGACATACATGTTTGTGGTGTTCTTTACTGTTACATCTTGTTTATTATCTAACGTACACTATTTTTAACACGTTCATCAGCTGTAGCACACATCGTCTATACGAGGAGATATATTTATTTTGCCCAGGCACCTTAAGGGGGCGATCGATTTACGAAAGATGGAATATTTTTTTTTTGGATAGTCCTAAATGTTTGTTTTTAAATAATTGTAAATAAATGTTCGAGGCGCGTCCAGATAGGAAATTCCGTTTCAATTTATCTCCGCTGCAGCGCTGCGACTGCAGTTCCGCACATACGCTGTAGACGGTGTGTATCAAGGAGAAGAACGTGCGCCATTTGGAGTTCGCTCTCAGTTACGTACGCTTTGTTGTGCTTGTTTGAAATGTCGGCGTTGATTGAAAATCCCTCCGCCTGAGAAATCAGGTCGGTGATTCGGTTTCTGAATGCGAGGAAAGTGAGACCAAGTGAAATTTATTGGCAAATTTGCGATGTTTACGGACCAAATGCGATGAGTGATTAGATGGTGAGAAGATGGGTCCGACAGTTCAGTGGCGGGTATAGTGATGAGCACGATGAAGAACAAAGTGGGCGTCCACCTTTGCTTACAGAAGAACTGGTTTACGCGATTGATGACAAGATCCAGGACATCTCAAGTCTTTCCTTGGCGGTCATCACTTCACCAATGACGACGAGGTGAAAGAAACTGTTTCCAACTGGTTGAAGACATAGGGGAAGATTTCTATGAAGAAGGTATACAAAACCGGATGCCACGCTACGACAAATACCTGCAAAATTTCGGCTGTTATGTGGAAAAGTAGTTTAAGAGTTGTAGAATTTTGTGCAATAAAAATTTCTTCTGTATCTGTGTACAATTTCATCGTATTACCAAAACGGAATTTACTTTCTGGACGCGCCTCGTACAACACGAAACCGTTGCATTACACCGAATTTCTTTGTGCTGTGTCTATATTTACCTGCAATATTGCGAGTTGTAGGCCTACTTAAGTTTTGATGTGTTAAACTGCGTGTTCTAATTAAAAAATAGGATGTCACGATTAATATGGGAATTAGGTATAAAAATAATTGAGATTCGTGGTGGTAGGGCTGGCGGCAGGCTAGGTTAACTGTACTGTCTGACGTATGCTATAATTGGCTTCTTTTTTCCGGTACATCGATAAGTAATAACTATTATAAAAAACTTTTTTTTTTTTTTTTTTTCATTTTAGGTGTGCTTCTTTGAGTCCCGAACCGGGTCGCATGGGGAAGGTAATCTTAAGGACTGTCGGTGGGATGGAGATGGGGGCGAGGAAGGTGGAGGGCAGTGGTGGATATCATGGGTGCTAGTAGTGGGGGTGGGGCAACGCCAGTACAGACATCTCGAGAGGTAAGGCATGTGGAGTTGTTTGTGTGCAAACGCTCTTTTGTTTGAGGGAGGCGGTTCCTGCAAGTACATCAGTCTTACGTGCAATTTCATGTAAGCTGTTACTCATCTTTTGTTTGAGGGAGGCAGTTCCCAGAAGTGATAGGCGGTGTCCTTTGATCAGAGCTCGAGCAATTGGCCGAGGGAGGACAGGTGGTACCTGACCCTCTTGACACTAACGTCGACGAGCGGTTCTCGTTGATCCAGAACTATCATTACCCTACTACTGTTGTATCTGCCATCAGGTAGTATAACCTTCCGATCATCAAATTACAATTTATAAAAGCCAAACAAATGTGGCAGTTCATGGAGCTAGAATTCAAAAACGTAATTTTAAATATCATGTGTTTCATGTACGGGACACTGTCAGTGAATTTTAACCAGCAATGCCTGATTTTAGCTACTATACTTCAAAAATGTTTTAACATGTGTCATATATGTGCAACAACCAGTTTGATTTTCTTTAAATGTTGTACCGCATTTGTTTGGCTTTTGTGACTTGTAATTTGATGATTGGAAAGTTATATTGTCTGATGACAGATAGAACTATTGACAAAGACGTCAATCGATCCGAAGATGACTCAGAAATGAGTTGAAACCGGTCATCACTTTCATAAATTTGCAGTCAAGACTATACATATTGTCTACTTAATCAAATCTAGCTACTATTAGTCACATACTAACTGATGGAAATTCGTTTGATTAATTACAACATGGAGGACAATGGAATTTCGTGTGCAAAACATATGAATGTGCAGACAGTTATATGCTTAGAAACCAAAGTTATACATCCAGGTTACATAGAAATCACTGTGTCCAGTGTAGTGTAATGACTGAGTGGTCGTTACATACGAGATAGCTTTCCGACAGAAGATAATTGCTAATAACAAGTTATTAAAGGAATAGAAAACTGTGCACCTATAATGTTATTTACAAGGCACAAGAGAATTTATAGGCCGGCAAACCCGAGCGGGAGTTTTGGCCTCCAGCGGGACAAAGTGGCAAAGGGTACGCAGTGAAATCATGCTGGTGACGGAATATAAAAGTAATCGTAAAATAACTTCTGTGTTTGTAGCGTTGTGTATTTGCTATTTTCGTTTGAAACAACATTGTACAACTGACTCTGATATGAGATAGTTGAACTTATAACTGATATGTGAAGAGCACGACATAATATAAGGCAATGCATGTTTTTATAAGTTAAAAGTGATTTCAATAAACGTGTTAAAATGAAGCAAGCGTCTTATTTCATAGTGGTCTCCATTTATCCTCTTCTGTGATATTTTCCCCTTCAAGTAAGATAAGAAGTTTGATGTCGAGGAATGGAGTGAGGACATCGACTAGCGGGTTCCTCAAAACTTATCATTTTCAAGTAATTCTAGGCGATCGTAGAAGAGGATTTGCAATAATTTGGGAAGCTACACGAGAGTGGAGTAATCTGTGGTGTGATAGAATTTTAAAGTTCATGAAGCTGTAATATAACTGACTTCATCTAAAACTCAGTCTTACTGTCACAAAGGTTACCTCTGAAGCATGGCCCAAGGGAATCCATACCTCGAAGACAGCAACGCCGTGGCTCAAACTTCTTAGTGACTAGATGGGTATGAACTGCTAGTAATAGTTCAGCAGGTAAAAACAGACTTCAGTTAGTATGTTGAAACGGTACTGTTTGTACCCTTTCCTTCTTTATACAGTTAACAATCAATTTGTTTGATAAAATATTTTAATTACAGTGCTGTCTGTAATCAGATTCACGCAGTTTATGTATTTATTTATAATCTTGCAGTTCATTACTCCACTTATGTGGAAACTGGAATGCTTTTTGCAAGCTGTCTATATAATAACAAGGAAAACGAGGAGCCAGGTTCCACAGAGCCCATTTCCTTGTCCTTGTGTGTGTGTGTGTGTGTGTGTGTGTGTGTGTGTGTGTGTGTGTGCATGTTGAGAGATTCGTTGTAGCATGAGTGCCTTAGTACCGGCTGGGGAAGGTTTGCCAACTTCTTGTTTTTGCGACGATCTGCAGAGAGGTTCCTTTGAGTTTGGCCGGTCTAACAAGGAAAGTACATGGGCTCGTACAAACATATCTGTATGAACGTTTGGTTACAGGATCTCTACGTACTCCTCAATGTGCTGGTGGGTATCGTTTTTCTGAAACGCTCTGCAAAAAAAAATGTTCAAATGTTTGTTAAGCTTAAGGGACTTAACTACGGGGTCAACAGTCCCCAAACTTACAAACTACTTATGAACTACTTACGAACTAGGACGGCACAAATATCCATGCCCGAGGGGGGATTCGAACCCCCGACCGTAGTGCCCGTGCTGACCGTGACTGGAGCGCCTCAGTCACCTCGGCCACCGCGGCCGGCCTGAAACGCTCTGCAACCATGCTCTAGATAGGACTGTAGATGTAATTGAAGACGCCATACGTAATGTAGATATCTTAACTATGACTTATGTGATAATCATCGTACATGTTCTCTAGCGAATTGTCATCAAAAGCCGTGATGATAGTCGTAACTTTAACCTTCTTCCCGAAAGACTGTTGGTATTCACTACCACTGCTTCCATCGCCTCTTCCCGCACTTACCATAGCACTACCGCTTGCAATGAGTTGTTCGTCATTATCATCCCTATTATCATTATTATGAGTCTGTGGCAACAGTATCTAACTTATGCTCATATTTCTGTACCATAACAGATACGAGAAAGCATGCAAATGCTAATACCATCTTCACGAAGAAAGGTTCTTCGTAACTTCACCTCAACTAATCGCAATACATTAGCAGGATTTATTAGCAATCTCTGCCCCATCTGACGCTTCACCACACAAATAACATCACAAAACGCAACTTCGGAGGCACACGCACCGTCCCTACTGGCGAACCGACAGGTCAAAGTGCAATGCGGCATGGCACACGCAGAGGCCTCTAACGGACGACTGCAGAGTTTTGCAGATGCGGGAATATCACTAGTGCAATAATGGATCTTTACATCATCTCTCATACGATTTTGGTGTATATGTGTTTGCTCGAGCCAAAGTACTTTCCTTGTAAGTCGATAGTACGTAGTCGCAGGAGAGTGAACAGGTTGTTAGTGTAAGATTACCGCCCAATAGAAATACTGGTAATTAATAGCTTTTGATAATTAAACAGTATGAAGTTCACTGCAAACATTGACCATGCCAATGCACTAAATGTTACACAATTTTAATCTTATTAATTATGGTAGCAATGTATGTACACAGTTGGGTGACAACATTTATAGTTAGTCCATAGGTAGAAATTCTCCACGTTGAGATTTGCTGTGTGCTTGTAGCTGACGGGAGGCCAGCGAGCAGGCCGACGTTGGTGGCTTGTTCCAACTTAGGATTTTCCAGTTCGTTTCCGGTGAGGTGAGAGAGGGACAATGGCGAGTGCCAGGCACAGTGCAATGCACAAATATTGTAATACTACTGGCATTTGAAGTAATACGATGCAGTTAGGAACCTTTAAGGCCCTCATTACAAAATAGCTGTTGATAAATAAACAATACATTAGCTGATATAGTCACATCTGGCGTAATATGTTTAATTGACAATGAAAAGTAATAAATTATCAATGAATACAAGACAGTTACACAACTAGCATGGCAATGTTTGTTTGTAAAAATAATATATTAACTATTTTTCATTTTATTTTCAATCAATCTTTTGTATTTTATCTTGAAGTATTCAGTTAAATCACTTATCTGTGATATAAGAAATTGCACGATTATGATAAACAGTACAAAGGATGTTTATACCAATATAAAAACCTAAGAAGAAATTTGTTTAATGTATAGTGTAATTATTTTGATTTTGAGGAAAGTTTTAGAAATGTATTGGCTGAGCGCTGTACGTTGGCAAATCGGTTAGAACAGCTCACATGGGGAAGTTGATGACGTAGGGGGAAAAAATCCCGGCAGTTGAGCTTTTGGCGTGCGCGCGCGCAATCGAGGGCAGGAAGTGACGAGACGGGAGAGCACGTGGGGTGGCTGGCCGGGCGGCGTCGCTCTGAATCAGTCAGCATGTGGATCTCGAGGTGGTGACTTTAGATTTGTGTGTGGCAATCGCCACGTGTGGTTGCTCGTCGTAGACTGCACCAAGTTAAATCGAGTGATACTGTGTGTTTGTGAATATTTAGCCGGTGGAACAAGGTGTGCATCACATTGAATTAAAGTGACTGTGATTTGTTAATGTAACACGTGTTGTCGCATAGGCATGAACATAAACGCTGTTTGAGACAGCCACGTGGTGTGAAAACAATTCGCGTCAAATATTCATTTTGTCTGGGGGCTCACGAGCTATAACTTTATTTGATAAATGTGCCGACGTACAGATGTATCAGCCACAGGGTTCTAAGATTGTGAAATAAATAACATAAAGTGAACTTTCACGAGTTTTCAAAAATAGTAGCTAGTACACTCTTTTCTCTCATGAACTTGATTTTATTATCAATTTGTTTTGTTAATCATATGCAGGGAAGGAAAGCTGCGAATGTGTGATATCATCCCCTAGAAAACGAGTCAAACAGTCGCAGTCACAGTTCCAGTGTTTTTGCATGTTTCGGAATTTGGTTCGCAGCTGGTGGTTGTGAGTTTTAAAAATTAATCATTCCCAATTTTAAACTCTCACCCCGACCTTCACGCTCGCAGTAGGTGGCTCGAGTTGGCGTTGGCCAATGAGAGCGCGGCTGCTAGGCAAGTTGAAGGAGATAGGCGGTTGAACAAGCCAACGGCCATGTTTGGCAGGGTTGGTCTGAACATTGACTGAAGAGGATGCAAATATCGGTAGTTCTGAGGTGAAGGTAAATAATGGGTGAAATATGTGTTAAGTTTGTATTTACTTTGAACAGATTGGATCGGATAATAATTTGTTATGAATTCCGGGGAAATATTAGCTATTTTTATATGAATAATGTGGGGACTTGGTGTTTGAATTTGAAGCCAGCCATGAGAAAAAGTACCCTTCTGTTCTATATCGTTTATGAAAACGCTTAGTGGTAAACCAAGGGAATAATGTTGTAAAACAACATGACCGAGTTTATTCTGTAAACATGATGAGTATTGTGTAAAGGTAAGTGTATTTCTTTTGTGTGCCTTGTGCTTGACGGAAGTTGGCTTCAATTCGTTAATATGTGTTAATGTCCAGTAAAATTAATTAATTCATGGAGTTTTCACATTAGAAACAGCGAAATTTTTTTACTTCTTTAAATACTACGATTATTTTCGATTCTTTGAATATGACGAATTTGTCGTTGTGCAAAATGTGGGTGCTGATCCAGGTTTCATGTGGCAAAGGAATACCGTTCGTTACGAGTAATAGTGGGCTTGCTTAACGTCTTTAGCTATGATTACCGTGTGCTCAGAGCTGATAGTGTTAACTGTTTGGATGTACTTCTCTGGATGTTATAGCTTCAGTGAAACACTTTTGTCAGTTTATATTTGGTTAAAGATCATTGTTCAGAGTTCAATGTCTTCATCTGCTTGCTTGTTTAAGTAATTTAATGAATATTTACTCGGTGTACGCCTATTCGTATTGATTTACTGCTATCTGCCGATTCTCGTAACAACTCGTAATTTTGGGGAAGTAAACGCAACGTCCTAACGAGAATGAAACAGGATGTCTGGGTGTACGATCAGTGTTCCTCTTCCCCCTGCCCACATTAATTCTAAAAGATATGTTCTAATATTTGTTAAGCTTATGGGACTTAACTGTGGGACCATCAGTCCCTAAACTTAGAAACTAATTACGAACTATCTTATACTAAAGACAACACAAACATCCATGCCCGAGAGAGGATTCGAACCCCCGACAAGGAACGGCCTCGCGCATCGGAGCATAGCCTCTCAATGCGCTCGGCCACTCACATTCATTCTACCCAATACGTAAGAATGGAGAAATTAAGGGGAGAATTTATGAGACCATATAGGATTAGAAATAATCGAAGATTGTTGTCAGTTTGTGTTGTTATTGAGATGCTAAACCAATCTACTAGTAAAAATAAAAATTCAAATGTATTCTAAAAGCACTTCCTTTTTCTTAATTGAACGACCCAGTTATCCCCTTCACATCATGTGCGACGAACGGTGAACTAAATAATAAATATCCTAGTAACTGAAGTTGAGATAAGAATTATATGATTTAATTTCAGTGATCATTAAAGTAGCAGTAAATAAAGTACCTGACAGGCGATTGGGTTCTGGTTAAAAGTCGTTATGCGTTGTGCATTTCAAAGTAAATTCTGTCGTGTTGTCATGTGGGTGTAGAGATTGACGTGGAAACACTACAATAAACTTTGGGTCATTTGTTAATACATTAGATGCACAAATACCCTACAGATACCGAACCTAGGCGACTGATAGATACATCAAATATTTCTTATCCCATTCACTCATTATTGGGAAAAAAGAGAAAAAAAGAAAGAAAAAGAAAACAGAGAGAGAGAGCAGAGAGGTAGTTGATATTTCGTAGTTGTGCAGGAGTTGCTCCAAATATTACTGGAAGATTGCTGGGGTACTAGCTATGAAGAGTGAAAGCCGAGTATGTAGTGTCATCACAAATGGCATTTTGATGACCGCTATCTTCTGGAAGCGCTGAAGATAAACATTCCAACGATCGATTTTTGCTAACACCCAGCCATCAGTTAGGTGATCCTGCACAACAACAGCCCAGGATCCTCTAGAACTAACCACGCGACTCAATCACTTGGCAGAATTCGAGCACACCAGGCCGCTAGCAAACTACATACTGCCCACCTACCAGACGGCAACGCGGACGACCAAGTCCACGATCCCCAGTACCTACGCAACAACATCCAGCCACGGTAAACCATGTACGCCATGACAGTCCGCCATCTTGCGTACTGTACTCCTCGACTGATGATACTCGACTTTCTTCCGCTGCTGCGGCGGAGTGGCCCAGCGTTTTGAGGCACTGTGCTCCGATGCGGGGGTTCAATACTCCCTCGGGCATAGATGTTTGTGCTGTGTTTGATATAAGCTAGTTCATAAGTAGTTTGTAAGTCTAGGGACTGATAACCCCGCAGTTAAGTCCCATAAGCTTAACAAACATTTGAACATTTTCTTCCTCTTACGTGTGTACTGTTCCATTGGATTCAAAGAAAAAGGAATTTATGAGACGAGACTACTGTGGTCATTAGCCCCTAGACTTACCAACTACTTAAACACACACACACACCAATACCTGAGGGAGGACTCGAACTTCGGACAGGAACACCACTGAATGCCTGACACGGCCCCTAGAACTCCGCAACCGAACTGGCTTCACGTGACTGTAACATGCAGTCATACACCCATTTCCTCCTCCACCAGATATAATTTTCTTTTGAACCAGACGCGATCAAAACTCAAATCTTCAAATGTTTGTTAAGCTTATGGGACTCAACTGCGGGGTCATCAGTCCGTAAACCTACATACTACTTATGAACTAAGTTATACTAAAGACAGCACAAACATCGGGGGGGATTCGAATCCCCGACTGGGAACGGCCTCGCGCATTGTAGCATAGCTCCTCAATGCGCTCGGCCACTCCACCGCGGCCCATACGCGATCCATTGAACTCATGGCATGTCTCATATCAAAGAAGAAGAAAGAAACTTAATTTTAGGACATATACATTGTTTTAGGAGAGAACAATTTATTTGCCGGATTTTAAATATTTAAAAATTTCGACCGTTTCACGCATTGAAAGAAATTCAGCGGCAAAGTTGAAAATTTGTGCTGGACTGGGTTTCGAAGCCGGATTTTATACTTTGAGCCAGCGGTCGCCTTAACCATTTTGGCTATCGAGACACGCTTCCCTTCCAGCCCAAATTCTCCACTTAGAGCACACTAAAATGGTGCTTACCCCTGCACATTGCTCGCAGTCTATACTGCATTCCCGCAAGGGATCGAGCGTATTAATGCGTCCACAATGAAATGGTGTCCGAAAGAACAGACACCATATTAATAAAAAAATTATTTGTGTTGAATTCGTTGGTAAAGAGTGATGTTCAAATGTTTGTAAATCTATGGGACTTAATGTTGTAACAGTATAATTTATTGAATATTCACGGACGGTACAACAGATATACAAAATCATGGTACTGCGGTGGCAAGTCAACGGACACAGCTATGTTTACATGTGACACCGGCGAGAGCTACACATGAACTGAGGCATGCCTCGCACACCGCGTGCTCGCCCGGTCGTGGCGGCGCTGCAGGCCCTCAGACGCGGCACCATCGTGCGGCGGACTCGGCCGTCGCGCGTCGTTTAGATGCCGCGGACGGATAGGACGCAGCTTGCAGTGGCGCGCTCCAACACTTAACTACTCTGGTTATCAGTCCCTAGGCTAACAAACTACTTAAACTATCTTATGCTAAGGACAAGTACACCCATACCCGAGGGAGGATTCTCGTACCTCCGACGGCGAGCAGCATCGCGCTCCGCAGTTAGGCAACGTGGAACGCTCGGCCACTCCTCCGCGGCCATAAAGGGAGAACCTACCAATTTTTCGTAACGTCTTGTCCCTTATTTCATCCATCAACTGACAACATATACCACTGCTGAAGTTCAATCATGTTTAAAATATTGACAAATGACTATGCGACGCTTTAGATCAATCGCATCGTGCAGCTGACAAAGATAGCAGACAGGAGACGTGCTGATACTGAGGCATAAAGTGTCGGTGAAATTCATTTCGTGTTCTTAGAAGGGCAGTAACTATGCCCCAGAATCAGGTCACCTGACCAATATACGCAGATGCCATCGTTTGAGAGAGGTTGAGCAGTTGGGATCAAAGAAGCCGTTACGAGTAATACAGTATTCTACATTTATTTTATTTTCTACTTCCGACTACGTGCTATGGGGCCTAGAGGCACCATTTCGTCCTTGCACAACAACTACACTGCACAGGCCAATATGGCGCCGATGCCTAAGTTACTGGCTAGCACCCGGTGGAGTACCAAAGCCGAAGAGCTAGAGACGGCGGCAGTGCCACCCGACCACGTCTCTCCTAGTATCATGTCAGTAGAGAGCATCACAAATTTCCAGAAAATCGGATATTTAAGACAGCGCAGCCATCACAGCGGGGCTTCCCATCGACGAACACTGGCCGTTTCATGCGCCGGCTACACTGTACTCCCTCGAGATATCTCGTAGGCGAACCATTGGATAAGGCGACGACGGCATCATACCGCGACGTTAGTCTTGGATGTAAAATTCTGTTTCCTAAGTTTATTTTGTTCTCTCCGACTCTAGGGAACTCAGTGGAATCTAAGTTTGTAATTGTGTATTGTCATCCCTCGGAAGCTGAGCTTATATTCTGTTTTCTTTGGTCCCGAGTGTAATAGATCCGTTAGAAATAAAGACAAATTGTGAATTCAGACTATCTGTTATTAGTACCAAGAAACATTTCACGAAGATTTAATAATTATTTGGTAATATCTGGGCAATATTGGCATCAGAGAGTGCAGTAACATGACACAGCCACAGAAACGTCTCAACCTAAATAGAACAGGGTTGCATATAAGGCCCACTTGAGTGGTCGGATGTTGAACGTATTTCTGTGTACGTCTGCAGATGTCTTTAAGCTAATAAATGCATCGAGACTACTCCAGGGGGTCTTTTCATTCGTGCTGCACTGTAGCTCCCAGCATCTGAAGATCAAGCAACGTTTTTAACCCGAAGGCAGTAACAAAAAAGGTAAGTATAAATCATAGCGAGCACTTTCGAACAACAGTGGACCATTTTCACAAAAGTACATTTGCACTAAATGTAAGGAGTCTCTTGTGCAAACAGCTTCGAAAGTTTGGATACTAAGAGGAACACTCGAAGAAAAGACTTGGGAGGTATCAAGTGCACAGGTCCACCGACTTTCCAACCTTGTGATAAGAAAATCGAAGCATTAGCGTGTTACGTATCAAGACTGGAACAATGCTTCACACTAGACAATCGGCTTTCCTCTTGTCCAATGAGGGTCCCACCATCTGCCAGCTCTTACAGAAGTTGCACGCTCTGCTAGAACTATACAAAATACGACACACTGCACCAAACAAGATATTGTGCACTATTTTGATGCGCTCGCTACATGGTTTTTGATAGTCAACAGTTACATTTCGGGTCATTCAGAGAATTAATTGCCCAGCTCAAAGGTATTAGCCAGGATCACTAGTTTAATTGCGCTAATGAACAATGTAAATGTTTCTGTGCATAACCATGGTAAGGGATCTGATTTTAGTTCATGTACCAGACGAAGGAAGACCTTGGATATTTCTCTTGAAGTTAAAGAACACTTCTGCTGAGGAATGTCTGCCTGTTATCAGGGTCTTTGAACAGTTTGTCAAAGAAGACAATTCCAATCAAGACCCGGTTCTAAAAGAACAATTAAGATCCTCCTTGGACCCATCTTTTCAACTCCTTACCATCATGTAAGCTACGTTTTGTTAATCTTTCAGTTCATCAGTGTCATTTCCGCAAGATAAAGTATTGCAATTGTGGTAAACCTAGGCACCATGTTGAAAGCTGCCCTTCCCCAAAACCCACGTCTGTAGAATGGAGTAACATAGTCCTTGAGGAGTAACCATCGGTACCTACTTTTGCTGACATGCACTTTGTTCAGATTGTCTTTCCCCAGTCCATGAAGCTTATGGAACGTACAGTCTTAGACAAAAAAATTGATCGCCAGCCGGCCGACGCAGAGGCAAAGTCCGAGTCGGTCGCGCAGTGTGGACAATAAATTCGATCGCCCCTCAGAATGCTAAGTCCGACGATGTGCACGATCTGGCAACACTGTAGAATGCGGTACTGTCAGGAGGAAGTGTTATGTCCTTCTCAAGACGGTTTTGTGGTATATGAGCGCGTGGTCTCGTGGGAAGAGTCGCATTTACAAGTGTATAAGTAAGAAGTCGCGAGATCGAATCCAACCACCGTGAACTATTCTTTTTTTAAAACCGCAAATCTGCTATCTTCGTTATCAGTGTGGAAGAACCTCAAATGTAACTGCCAAAATTCCCAGAAATAATTACACAAAAGGGCTCGCTGCTACATCAAATTATAAAATTTACCTGCGTATAATTGGCATCTGTTGGGTTCGTGTTACGTGCAGAGGTGTCGATACTGTTCACTAACTATTGAGCAACAGAACTTAACAGAACTGTGATATATTCCGAAATAGTGACATTTTGGCGTTATCCATTGGCAGCATAGGCAAAGTCACTGAAATTTCTATAACAATCTGATCAACTGTGTCATCATATTACGGCCCAATGGTTCTCATATGAATGTTGTAGGAGCTTGTATTCATATGAAAACGGCTTGGGTAAAAAAGAAGAATAATAAAATAAAACACTTTGCGACTGCTGCATACAACATCAGCACTATGCCCTGCTTCGTTAACCCATAGTTATTTTGTATTTAGGATTCTTTCTGCCCTGAATGTTCTGCACGGTCGTCAAAAGGTTTTCAGTATATCTGCTGATCGTTTTTGTTAGGGGATATAATGGGACTCTAATCAACAGGTGATACGTTTCATTTTTGCAATATTTGTAGCCTGCATGACAGTTTGGCGTAAAGATAAATTAATCTATACATTACTGTCCCTAATTCTATGTTTAGATAACAGAAGCTCTTCTTATTTTGCATTCTATGTTAACAAGCCTTCCCAGAAATGTTCACATCTTGAAAACAATGCTGCATTGATTTCTTTTCGTTCGTTTGTGCCACTGACAGCGATATCAAGAAAGATATTGTCTGGGTCTATAATGGTAAAGAAAACTGACGCTTACATCTAATGTTTACAGTATAATCAATGGAAATGAACGAAGAAATGTGAACAGCACTGGTGAATGACTTTTGACAGAATACGCAACTAATCGAGACATTTATTACTGTGTTAGCGGTCGGTGCATTTGTATATTTTTATTACTGACAACGATCGGCTCATTAAAGCTAGTTACGGAATTGCGAGCAGGGCTCATTGACATATACTTTAGGTGTTCGGACCCACAGCAGGCTCGCGACGAGCGAGCTAAGTCTCTGTCGAGCTCGCTTGGCAATCACCTCGGCTCTTATTCTTCCTGCTGATAGTATGACTGAAGCTTGGCAACATCGCAGTGTAAGTCTGTCAACGCTGGTTCCGAGGTCTTACTTCCTGGTTAGCACAGAACTATGCCCATAAATTCACTTGATGTTTCCTGTAATTTCCATTGAATAATCTGACTGGTTTCTCAGTCGAGAGGCGACAGAAGGCTTTTTGTTTATGCTTTTGGGTCCATAAAATTGTTTACACGGCGAAATTCCAACTAATCTCGTCTCTTACGTTGCGAGTTATATGTTCTACTGACGTATGTGGCAGTAGGAAAGCCCTGGCCTGCAAGCTCCTTGTTAGCTCTGCGGTAAAGTAGTCGCCTGCCATAGAGAGGTGGCTTTGGCCAATGGTTTGGGTTTCATTGGAGTAAATTTTTTTAGCTTTTTTGTGACAGGTTATTGTCGTAGGTTATGCGAGTAAGGGCGGGAAACATAAACATTTGAGGACATGTGATCGAAAGAGTAGATGCGGAATGGGTGACTTCCAAAGCACACTATTCGATGTTTTGTTTGTGAAATCAACTGGAATTATTATAGTTTAGTACTAACACATGATGTAATTTTTTAGGTCGTTTGTCCTTACAGTGCGACTAAATTGTGTCTCAGTTGTTTGCAAAAAATGAGCACACCCTGGCGTTGTGGTTACACTTTGCTGAGTATAAATATCTTTTAATACTCAGTCATTTATTTCTTCATAAGATGTCAGCATGAGAGCATCATAACTCGTCACTAGTAGCAATCGTGACTAGAAATCCTAATTGAGCGGCCTGATGACGTTCAAGAAAAATGTGGTAATAGTACCCCTATGACTCTTTACACCGATTCTACTTTACGACGTTTAGATTATGTTCATATGTCAGAAAAATTCAATACGTGACTGTAATGTAATACTAGAACTTCAAGTAAGGATATAACAGCCGGTCAATAGACTCACAGCGGCGCGCCGCTGTCACCGAGTCCGCAGGCGGCAGCCACGATGCGGCCGCTGGCGCGTCGCCGTAGGCGGTGCCCAATACTCCCGAGAGTAAACAGTTCAGTTTTGATGTAGCAGCGAGCCCTTTTGTGTAATTATTTCTGGGAATTTTCGCAGTTACATTTGAGGTTCTTCCACACTGATAACGAAGATAGCAGATTTGCGGTTTAAAAAAAGAATAGTTCGCGGTGGTTGGATTCGATCTCGCGACTTCTTACTTATACACTTGTAAATGCGACTTTTCCCACGAGACCACGCGCTCATATACCACAAAACCGTCTTGAGAAGGACATAACACTTCCTCCTGACAGTACTGCATTCTACAGTGTTGCCAGATCGTGCACATCGTCGGACTTAGCATTCTGAGGGGCGATCGAATTTATTGTCCACACTGCGTGACCGACACGGACTTTGCCTCTGCGTCAGCCGGCCGGCGATCAATTTTTTTGTCTAAGACTGTACATATTCACACTTAGTCGTCCACAACGATCGTCAACTGGACTACAGGGCTATTGGATCTCCCCCTCTACCCACTTTCAAAATCAAATTGCGCAGTTTCAGCATTGAGTTTATTCTGATGATAGGTTTCTTCCAAACCCGGCTTCATCATGAAGCCACTGTGGGGAGAATGTCCCATGATGTCCAGTATATTATGACTCAATTTCTTTAACGACTTTGCCCTCGGTATACATGATACATCAGAGGCTGTCAATCTGTACATTGAGCAAGCTGTGAAGAAATTCAAGGAGAAATTGGGAAAGGGAATTAAAGTCCTGGGAGAGGGAGTAAAAACCTTGCGGTTTGCTGACGCCTTAGTAATTCTGCCAGAGCAATCAAAAGGAATGGACATATTCTTGAAAGGATGGTATAAGATGAACATTAACAAGAGTAAAATGAGGGTAATGAAATGTAGGGTCAGAAAATCAGGCGATGCTGAAGGAATTAGATTATATAATGAGACAATCAAAGTAGTAGATGCGTTTTGATTTTTGGGTAGCAAGATAATTTCTGATGGCCGAAGTAAAGAAGATATAAAATGCAGAATGGCTATGGGAAAAAAAGCGTTTCTGTAGAAGAGATATTTGTTAACATCCAACATTAGTTTACGTGTTAGGAACTCCTTTCTGAAAGCATTTGTCTGAAGTGTAGCATTGAATGGGAGTGATACGTGAACGATAAAGAGTTCAGGCAAAAGGATGATATAAGTTATTGAAATGTGGGGCAACAGACGAATGACAAAGATTAGATGGTAAATCACGTAACTAATGACGAGGTGCTCAACAGAATTGGGGAGAAAAGGAGTTTCTGGCATATTCTGATTAAGAGAAGGGATAGTTTGGTGGGACATATTCTGAGACATTGAAAGAAGTTGGCTGTGGTGGTTATAAATTGCAAGTTAGCTGTAACTAATTTTCTAACTTAACGCGTAGTAAACAAATTAAGTAATAATATTATATCATGAAATAACCTGGCTGTGGCAATCAGATTCGTAATTCGACTGCAAATACAACTCAAATACACTATCAACCACAAACCACTTAATTAAATTACTATAGTCGTCGCCAGATAAAATCATTTACAGCACACAAAAGATTAAACTCACTTTCTGGGTATGGCGACAACTTAATAATAGCTGCTCCACGAACAAACATTAAATTAGCCTCTGTTTCAGCGGAACGGAAATTTATCTGCTTAACTCGTGAAGTGAGCAGCCAACTGTTAGGAAAAACACAATAAACCACAGAATTCATTATTAAGAAAAATGAGAGGTGTGAAATGAGGAACGCAGGGAGTAATTAATTTTCAATAAATTCTCGGTATTCTGAGAAAAACGTAGGGGTGGGAAAGACAAGAGAAATTGCAAGAAATGCACTACCTGTACAATTTAGTTACACAAGTTACTATTACTATTGTCCATAATAAAACTTGAATCTGCCCGTATATGAACGTAGAGCTATGTGAAGAACATTTTCATACACACAGGAATTTAAGAAGAAAACACACACATTCAAAGAACTCAATCCCACTCCAATGATTTGCGACACTTACTCAAACTGCAATCCTACAACGGCGATGCTAGCAGCAGCAGCAGAGATGGCGGCGTCTTGATTATACATATAAAATTAAACTGATTCCCTAGCGGATTCATGCTCGAGGAGGCATATGCAAAATCACTAAAGGACACGTGCAGTACCGAACAAAGAAAGTAGCTGCAGAACAGTAGAAAAGTTATTACAAAATACACGCGTTGAATGAAATAAGAAAAAAAAACTATTTACAAATTAAAACAAGAAAGCAACCAACTGGTTCTCATTGCCGCAGCCCGACACAGACCGTTGTGAACGCACCTTGTGTGATCGGTCTCACCAGGGCAAGAAACTCAAAATTTAAAATAAAACGTGTAGCTACATTTACTACATGGAGAAAGAATTACTCAGAAAATCTCCAAGTACAAAACTAGCAATCTGAAAAAGTTTAACTAGATGCACTCCCCTCAGCATGATGCCAGACAGATACTCACTGCGAAGGCCCAAGGAAGAATGAAGCCCAAACCACGCGCAGGACTCTCCCTGGCCACACTTCTGCTGGGGAGCGTTCAGCGCTACTCACTACCAACTTACGATACCAGGGAAACGCTTTTACCTCCTCTAACAGCTCAGAGGGGCTTACTCAGGTAACCTTTCAGGTGTACGAAGGTTACCACAACCTTACCAGAACAAGAACGACCGGCCATCTTATCTACAAACACTGTCTTTGCCTGCAGCAGAAGGCTGAGCAGACGATAAACGAGGGCATGCACTACTAACCACAAGACGAGGCTCTAAACCTCGAAGCACTAATTGCTAGCCATTGCAAAGCAATTAATCAATGTTAAAGCAATCTTCCACATTCATACAAATATATAAATACACACACACAATGGAGGAAAATATTCATAAATGTGTGAGGCAAGAACATAAATAGCAATTTAAATAAATAAATTAGCATCCTAGACAGTTAATTAAATGAGTAAATTACACAATTAAATAGACCAACGACAGTAATAATATATTTATGTGTGCGAAATAACATATGGAACATGGACACAAATTCGGTGGACGTGTTTCAACGTCAAGGAATCGTCAAAATAGCATTAGAAGGAAGTGTGTGGGGTAAAAATCGTAGAGGGAGACTGAGGGACGAATACAGTGAGCCGATTCAAAAGGATGTAGGGTGCTGTATGTATTCTCAGATGAAGAGGCTTGCACAGGACTGGGTACCGTTAAGAGCTGCATCAAATCCATGTACTGTTGGTTGAATTTGAGGCAGCGATCTAGAAGCCATCAAAGGGCGTTCAAATGTTCAAATGTTCGTAGAACTTATGGGACTTAACTACGGGGTCATCAGTCCCTAAGCTTACAAACTACTTATGAACTAGCTAAGACTAAGGACGGCACAAATATCCATGCCCGAGAGGGGATTCGAACCCCCGACCGTAGTGGCCGTGCAGACCGTGACTCGAGCGCCTCAGTCTCCTCGGTCACCGCGGCCGGCTCAAAGGGCGTTGCCAGGTTCCATGCACATATTCCACAGTCATCAAATGCTGTTCTGAAGTGCTTCAGGTCCCGTAGTGTCAGTTTCACCCTCTGGAACACGTCTTGTTCCAGGATGATTGTTATGGTAGAGGAATCTACAAGCGACATTCATATTGGAGGGTATTTTAAGGCTACTGTAAATTCCCCTGTGCATCCAGTTCCCAAACTCGACGATAGCATTTCACATCTAGCAGGTGACTAAGTATTACCAAAAATGGGCCTTTGGAATGTTTATCAGCAGCTGACATTGAATGAACACACCCAGAAAATACCGGTCATGAACATGTCATTTGGGATGTTCCAATATACTCAGCTTTTACTCTGCATTTTCCACCTTCCATCAATATTTGGAGCAACTCCTGCACAATATCCCATGTTCTCGTCGCTGGAAACACGCTGAACGATTCCTGGCGGAAGTTAGAAACGGTGGGATCGAAGAACAGGACGGGCCAACCGAATGCACGCGGAACGCCAGAGCGGCCTTCCACTGGCGGGTTGGCCAGCAATCGTCACTTGCAACCAGCGAAGACATTGACTCGAATCATTATTTACCACTTACAGTCACCCGGTCGTGAACTTCTGTAACATTGCATAGGGACCGTGTTGATGTGGTGTTTCATAGTGTACACTTTCTGTTATCAGAATCTCCTGATTTGTGTTGCCTTTCCGTCGACTGAGTTTCCATGACAATCTCGTCCTCTTTGAGTAAGGGTTTTACTCAGGTAGTTGTTGTTAGCCATTTTGCGACCTGTCCTCGAAACTGGTAAATCTCAGTCTCCCAGCGAAAATTTACTGTTCCTTTTACTCTTGTAAAATTGTGAGTTTCTTATGCCGCTTGTCAGAGCGTAATGAATTTAAACCTATCATCATTGCAATATATTTGTAATACTTAACCGCTTTATCTCACCATCTAAGAGAGAATTATGAGTTGGTTTTTAAGTAACTGTGCCCGTTTTATAAGTGAAAACATTCTACCGATTGCGCATTACTTGATATGGTACAAGATCTTCATCTACATCTACACAGATACTCTGCAAATAACATTTTAGTACCTGACAGTGGGTTCATTGACCTCTTCCATAACATTTCTCTGCCGTTCTATTCTCTAATAGAAGAAAGAACACCAAAATAGTTCCGTTATCGATCTGATTTCTCTTATTTTATTGGTATGGTCAAGTCTCCCTATGTAGGTGGGAGCTAGCAAAATATTTTCACAAGCGGAAGTAAAAGTCGGTGATTGCTATTTCGCAAATATAACTCGCCGCAACGAATAATGTTCTATTAATGATTTACACCTCAAATCGTGCAACATTTCAGTGACGCTTTCCCCCCTGTAAAGTGATAAAACAAAACGAGCTGCCCATCTCTGAACCTTCTCAATTGTCTTCCGTCAGTCCCACCTAGTGAGGGTTGGCAGTCTCTTTGGTGGAGGTGTTGCATCTTCGAAGCGTTCTGCCAATGAAACGTAATCTTTGGTTCGCCTTCCCCACAATATTTTCTATGGTTTCTCTCAACTCTAAATTGTTCGTAATTGTAACTCCTAGGTATTTGGTAGAATTTACGACCTTAAGGTTTGACTGATTTATCGTGTAATTGAAGTTCAGCGTATTTCTTTTAGTGGTCATGTGTATTACTTCACACTTTTCATTATTTACTGTTAATTACCAATTTTCGCACCGTGTAGAAATTTTGTCTAAATCGCTTTGCAGTTGCTTTTGATCCTCTGTTGACTTCACTAAACGATAAACGACAGCATCATCCGCGAGAAATCTGAGGGAACTATTCAGATTGTCTCCTAAATCGTTTATAAACACAAGGAAGAGTAGGGGATCTATAACGCTTCCCTGGGGAACGCCTGATATCACTTCTGTTTTACTCGATGACTTACCGTCAGTGACTACGGACTGTGTCCTGTCTGGTAGGAAATCGTGAATCCAATCGCACAATTGGGCGATATACCATAAGCACGCAATTTTATTGGAAGCCGCTTGCGAGGTACAGTGTCAAAAGCCTTCCGGAAATCCACAAATATGGAATCGATTTGAGATCCCTTGTCTATGGCATTAATCACTTTCTGTGTATCAGTGTTGACTATTGGTTAGTAGGTCGTTCTCTTCGAGTTTGAACAAAGTATATGTTCCAAAATCCTACTGCAAATTGACGTAAATGAGATGGGCCTATAATTTTGGGGATCACTCATGTGGCCTCTCTTGAATACTGGAGTGACCTGGGCAACTTTCCAGTCTTCGGGTACGGATCTTTCGCTGAGTGATCGATTGTATATGACAGCTAAGTATGGAGCTATTGCATCAGCATACTCTAACAGGAAACTAGTTGGTATACAATCTGGCCCGGAAAATTAGTTTTTGTTTAGTGACCTAAGTTGTTTTACTACTCCAGAAACAGCTGCTTCTAAATTTCGCAGGCTGTCAGTTGCTCTTGGTTCGAATTCTGGTGTGTTCATTTGGTCTCCTTTGGTGAAAGAATTTCGGAAAGCATGCTTTAGCGGCGCTGTCATCGGTAGTATTACCATTGCTATCGCGTAATGAAGGTATTGTTTGTCTTTTGCCGCTAGTGTACTTAACATATGACCATAATTTCTTTGGATTTTCTGCAAGAGACAGGATTTGATTACTGATTCTGATAAAAAGTTGAGAACATTGTCCAAGCATGAGAAATTGCATTCAGTATCCATGTGATCAGCTTTTAATTGATTGATATGTTGAAAGCGTCGTAGGTTGCTGCTTTAAGTTGCATTTACCGGGCTTGTCCTATCGTTGAAATTTATTTACTGTATTTGTGCTTCGCTCCTCGAGTTGTATTCCATGTGTTTTAGTAGGAACCACTTGTTGTGGTCTTGCTGGCTACCGGCGACGTATGGGTTTGCTGCTGAGTTTCTGACAATTGTACAGAGTGATATTTGCCTGGAGTGGGAATGTTTTGACATTTCTTCAGCGCAAAGGGGTTGTGTAGTTTCACTGATTTTCATGTAAAGTTGACAGTGTCGAAACGTCTACTGCTGGAACTTATACCTAAAGTGTGAAGTTTGCGTGATTAGTTTCGTAGCAAAATCAGACTTGTAATCTTCTATTTCTTTATTGTACATAAGTAGCTACGATTATGTCGATACTTGCATGTACTTGCTGCTTTTTTACGCATCACTTGCAGATTTTAATTCAAGAGCTTGTCTTCGAATTAGCTATACTGAAGAAGTGGTATCACACATTGATCTCTTAGTGAAAAGGAAAATAAGTAGTAGACTATTCTTTTCCGTTATATATTGTTATGTTCAATCTATACAATCTATACATCTTATATAATAGGCTGTATGTGTGTATGGTGTATGCCGGTATGTGGGTATGTATGTTCCACATCTCCTCCTAAACTACTGGGCCGATTTCAAGCAAATCCTTACTATCAGGCAACAATTGCTGTTGGGGTAAGAACCACCTAAGACATATACTTAAGGAGATATGACGTCATAAACGATGACAGTCGTAAAAAAACGGCAGCATCATGCGACAATACATCTGCTCCTAACCTAATGGACCGATTTCAACCAAATTTGGTACAAATATTCTTCAAAGTCAGGAATCATTTGCTGTGGTTGCAAAATCCAGCCACGATACATAGTACTTACGATATCACGCCATAAACAATGAAAACTGTTCCAACTTGTGGCGCGTGATTTTATTCAACTTTTTGGCAATGAGAGCACCGACGTGCAATAAATTTTGACATAAATTCTAATCTTTATGAAACATTTTCTCGCTGAAATCCTCAACAAAATGATGAAAGGAAAAAAGTTTATCGCTTACTACTTTTCCGATGTTTATGATGGATATATACGGGATTTGCCATGACCTTAACACTGTAAATTGTATTCACGAGACAATTCACAGACAGTACACATTCAATTTATTACGTCTTTACTGCTAATACCATTCACGACATATTTTGCAGACATTAAGCACTTATACCACTGAATGTACCTTCGAATTTACATCGTAGGGCGACACATATTTTATGAGATACGACGTCACAAACAATGACATTTCCGAATAACTGCTACGTCATGCGCTGTTTTTCCAGATATCCTCCTAAAATATTGGACCGATTTCAGCTAAACTTGGTACACATATTGCTTACTATTAGACAACAATCGCCGTGGGGTTAAAAACTACCTACGAGACATAGTTCAGGAGACATGACTCGTAAACATTGAGTCACAAGAACTTTCCCATCACGCGACGAGTGATTTACGAGATTTCTCTCATTCACTATTTATACCTCACAGACATTTTCCTAATATTACTCTCTACAAATCTGGAAAATTATATTATTGTAGGATACATAGTCAAATACATGATGTCATAAGTATTGGGCTGCATGGAAAAAAAACTTAAATGGACAGATAGTAAGGCGGAAGGCGATGTACAGAAAGGGAAGTACGAGATGCACTAAGAAAACAAAGCAGTAAATACACGTAGTTCATGAGATGTGACGTTACAAATAAAAAGGTTCATGCTATATAAGGTTTCGATTTATTACCTCTTTACTGCTAACTCTATTCCAGACATGGACTTTTACTGAAAGTTGGATCACCAGTCACCTTACTACGAAACCTCGACCCGCCAAAACTTTGCTATGGTACAAGGTTCTGTATTAGGAAGATGAAGGTAAGAGAGAGAATGAAACTGCGTACATCCCACGAATACCCCTTATTGCGACGGATCTATAACTTCAAGAGTCTGTTTTTTTCCACTGAGACCTGCATTTTCTATTACAATTAACAAATCACAGGGGCAATCTGTTAAATATTGTGGAGTGGATTTGACATCTCCATGTTTCTCACAGGGACAACTCCATGTCACCTGCTCAAGGGTGTGCTCACCAAAGATTTTATTCGTCCTAGCTCCTGAACAAGTAACAAGAAATATTGTTTATACTCAAGTTTTGAATTAAATTAATTTTATACGTCATTTGTATTTTGTTACTATTTTTCTTTCTTTGTATACTGCATTTATAATTTTGCACATTATGCACATTTCTTTGTTTTACTGTTTCAGAATTTAAAAACTGTTTTCATGATTACTTGATGATGAAATGTTTTCCGAATTTTTCTTTTCTTTTCTAATATAAGCCTCTGAAAAAATGCATATATACACCCGAGCAACATCGGGTTCAGCAGCTAGTATTCAAATAAAATCGTAATGAAATGTAAAAAAGGCAATTTAAATTTCATCTTATAATAGTAATTTTCGTAAGACTGTAACAGTCGTAAGAAATACCAAGCCTCGTATTGGGCTGCCCCAAGACCAAATATTACAAGACTTTAGGAATTTCATTGTCCTCATTATGTTGAATTTCATTGTCAGGTCTCATTAGAAGAACATTCTCAAAAATAAATTTGGCACGAAACGACTTAATGAGACACCTGGAGGCGATACAGATGAGCGGTAGTGGCCGTGTGTTTTAAGTTACGGAGTGCATGTCTGCTCCCCGTCGCAGGGTCGTGTTCTCCCTCGGATATGGGTGTGTGTGTGTTGTTCTTAACATAAGTTAAAGTAGCTGGAAAGTCTAGGAACTGATGACCACTTCTGTTTGGTCCCATAGCTTTATGTTTATAATTCTATGGGACCAAACTACGGCGGTCATCAGTCCCTAGACTTGTAAGAGTACACCTGTTGGTGTATCTTACAGTTTGATTTAAAGTAATGTATATATTGTCTTAAATTTGTTTAGTTCATGTATTTTTCATTTCTTGTATGCTAGAGATATTTCTTATGTAACGTCACTTTCAATATTGAATCATTTAGTGTAAACATGTACTGTATGTGTAAACCCGCATGAATGCACGGACATTCTTTGTAAGTTAGCAATGCGCCAGAGACAATGTTGAACCTGTTAAAAAAGACTGTCTTTGGAACAGAAGTAGTAGCTGTGAGTGTCGCGCTGCTGAAGCAGCCACGGTGCGGACTCGCCAAAGTAAAGACATAAAAGCAGTCGCGGAGCGGACTCGCTATAGTAAACACATAAATGTTTTGTTGATAGTGCAGAGGCACGGTAGGCGCAGTGTGACGCGAGTTTAATGCAATTGCAATAAGCCTGAGAGGCGTACTGTTTAATGTATTGAAGAAAGTGCGAAATAAGTTTATTTATACTCGATCAGTGTAATCTTTTTTCATGTGTGCAAGAAAAGTAATTGTTTGGTATCAAGTCTATTGTCACCGAGTGTGATCGTTGTTGTAGTAAGAGTACCTATTGTAATCATATCTGTCTTGTATGGACTTCACGACGAAGACGACGAAAGCAGATGAGTACTTTTGTAACATTTTATTTTGTATGCATGTAAATGTAGTGTCAACCCAATCAGAACTTTGGTTCAATTATACATGACTCATTTTGAAACCAGTCTTAATTTTGTAAGTAGTTGTAGTCACCCCATTATCACCATTATTAGATTATGTTGATTATGCAAGCCTGTACATTGACCAACAAGATCAATCATTTTTCAAAGTAATTACGATCAGTTTTAAAGAAATTACTAGACGAGTTAAAGAATTGCTAAACGTGTTACAACCACAGAGACTAGTAATTAAAGTGCGAGAGAGTTTGCAAGTAAAGTAAAGTTGATTTCATTTATGTAGAAAGTAACCAGACTTGACTGAAGTAATTTTTTTATAAAATACGTTAAATGCCATCTTTGCTCAGCTAGTTACACGCGGACGCTACCCAGGCCCTGGAACCAATTAAAAAAAAAATAGTTCACGTAAAGTTTTATAAGAAACTTGAATGCTTTAAAGAATATTATCAAAATTATTGAGAAGTTTAACTGTAGTATTTGTGAAGCTCATTGCACCACGGAGTTTCACTGTACTGAGCTATTATCATTGTAATTAGAGTCTATCAGCTATTACAATTTTGATTATAACACGAACACGCCATCACCACTACATGAATTCTGGCACATTTGTTAGTGAAGTTGTGCTGTTCGTGAATCGTAAGAGGTGCTAGTTGGAGGCTGTAGTCAATGCTAAGTCAGATAGGGCCAAGCTTAATTAATTACTACAGTGACTGTTTTCAGTTAATTAATATCAATTTTTTTATTAATTCAAAATTCTAACTTACAATGCGAAAGTGTTGTTGCGACCCATTAGTTGTGATTTGCTACAACATTCAATAACAAAATTATTATTACTATAGCAAATCATTACGCATTCTGAATTTTGAGATTTTTTGACGACCTCCAACAGGCAATCTTCTTACAGACTAACAAACTACTTCTAAGTTAATCTAACCTAAGGGCAAGTCTCACACACACACGCATCTGTGTTGAACTGCTGGACCTGTTAGTGTGCCCATAACTGTGAACAGCCTGTTAGCGCTGCAGGAGCTCCGGGCTCCGTGGAATTCTTTACTCTATCCAAATATCACTCCGTGCAAGTGTTCCAACCCACTGCTGCTCACGTTATTGGTCCCACATCTGATGAGCGAGTTTGCTTTTACTTTGATAGATGATTATGTAGTATTCATGTTTTGCTATTTCTGGTTTCATACGGCACAGGGTATTTCTGGAGAAATGGTGTATATTTTAAGAGAAGTTACTATAGACGAACTGCAACAAAAATGTCCTATAATACATGTCCAGCATTCAGTGAGTACAAATACACATCAAAATTCAATGCAATTTCGTTTCGCGTGTTTCAACATCGGTTGTTACGGGCCAATTGTGAAGATGTGCTTTAGTTTGCAATGATGTTTTCATTGTGATTTTTTTGGGCACGTCTACTGTACTTTAGCATGTAAACGTGATGCACGGCCGCGGCAGATAGCCGTGCAGTTAGTTTAAGTTAGCGTAAGCAGTTTGTCGACCTAGGGACTAATGAGCAACGTAGTTAAGTCCCTTAGATTTACAAAATTGACATGATGTATGTATTTACCTATGCTGAGTACGCAGACATGGTATTTGTGTATAGGCTTTTATCAACATTTACATACTTAACGACGCGGCGAAGTGGCCGAGCGCATTCAGGCACTACGCTCCGATGCGTGAGGCCGTTGCCCGTCGTGGATTCGAATCCCCCTTCGGGAATGGATGTTTGAGCCGTCTCTAGTACAAGTAGTTTGTAAGTTTAGGGACTGATGACCCCGCAGTTAAGTCCCTTAAGCTTCACAAGCAAGCAAGCGATGACGGCCATTACGAAGTATTTATCATTTCGTTTTAAGAAAACTATTATACAAAGATATTTGATTTTGGACATCGTGAAGGACTATATCTTTTCTCAATAAATGATAACCGAGTGGGAATGGCTCGCGCGGTTCTAGGTGCCTTGTAAAGGACTGGGTAGCCGCTCCCGCCGGAGGTTCGAGTCCTCCTTCGGTCTCATATGTGTGTGTGTGTGTGTGTGTGTGTGTGTGTGTGTGTGTGTGTGTGTGTGTGTGTTTGTGTTTTGTCCTTAGGTTAGTTCAACTTACTTTAATCAGTTTGTAAGCCTACGGACTGATGATCGTAGTAGTTTTGGTTTCACAGATTTACAAACATTTGAACATTTCATTTCAATAAATGACAATTTTTGTTGCTCGCTATACCCATTTTAAATAAATATGTCTAAGCCTGTGAGGCCTCTCCGGGGGACACCACCTTGACGACGCACTGTCCGTGCGGGTGGAGAGGCTTGCGTATCCGCGTGAAGCAGAGGGCTATACCGAAGGTAGAGAACCTACTGCCGGAAAGGCCTCAGCTGATGGATCAGACCAAGCGTGTCCCACAACGTCCCGTCTTCCTTATCCTCTTCCAGTCCTTTCCCAATTACTTTCCCAACCCAAGGTGTGATGCGATCCGTGCCGAGGGGTGCGTGGCACATGGGTGTATGTGTCTCGAACGGAGCCTCAGGGATACCGGGCGACCTCCCTGAGTAAGTAGCCTTGCACCGCGCGGGGTTATCGTGGTGTGGACCATATAAATCCCCAAATTCAAATGTTCAAATGTTTGTATAGTCTATGGGACTTAACTACAGAGTCATCAGTCCCTAAACTTACAAACTACTTATGAACTACTTACGAACTAGGACGGCACAAAGATCCATGCCCGAGGGGGTATTCGAACCCCCGACCGCAGTGGCCGTGACTGGAGCGCCTTAGTCCCCTCGGCCACCGCGGCCGGCAATCCCCAAATCTCGTGGGACTAAGATGAACACGGAGAAAAAAACTATTTTAAAAGAATCCGAGGGGCAATCTGAGACCTCAGATACTCGGACATTGGGATCAGGACCGATGGAGTGCACTCCTACTTTTCAGTCAGGGTCTAGACCTGAGCAAGAAGTGGGAACTGTAACAGAGAAGTTGGACCAGATTAGGATTAAGGCCTTGTCTGGGGCTGAGAGGAGGAAACTTCTCAAGGAACAGAAGCAAAATGAAGGAAAAGAATGGCTTCCTAAGCATAAGTGGAGGGAATCAAAAGGGCTTGAGCCCAAGACCCCCAAAAAGAAACTGCCTCAGGTCAAAGGGGATACACAGACCCCTTTGACGTCAAAGACAGGTGGCAAGAGGGTTAGGGAGGAATCTAAGACTCCCTCCTCTCTGGACAAGCGTGATCCTAAAAGGCTGAGGCAGGAAATAGGGAAACAGACCTATAGTAATGCAGTCTCGGTCTTTAGAATGGTGGTTGTCCATGAATGATACCCACTGGTAAGCATCACCTTGCAGCAGAAACAGCTCGTGCAGATGGCCCTCTTTGAAGAGATTGGGGGGACGCTGGTTCAGGACACAAATTCTGGAGGGTCTATCTAGATCGCGGTGCCCTCATTTTCGTCTGTGAGGTGGAGTACTCAGCAGAATGGTGCCCATGATATCCCCGTGGGAGGATGCGAAGCTGCTGGTCAAGACAGCAGCCGAACTCCTGAAGACCGCAAAGGTATCAATATGGGTACCAAAGATCCTTAAGGATGTCACTCCAAAGACTCTGTTCGAGAAAATGAGGGTCCAGAACCCGAAATTCTCGACAGGGGATTGGAGGGTAATTAACCAAAAGGTCGTTCCGGAAGGACAAACCCTGGTGGTGGAGGTCGGAGAGAAGTCCCTGAAGGCATTGCGAGAGCAAGGCCTGAAACTGTTTTTAGGGTTCTCGCAGGTCGCCGTCAGGGTAATCAAAGACCTTAAAGGCAATAATGGCAGTAAGATGGGGACTGGAAGTGCTGCAGATAAACCTGCAGCACAGTAAAGGGGCCACTGCTGCCCTGAGCCGTCGCCTAGGGAGACAGGAGGTGGACGTGGCCCTGATACAAGAACCCTATTTATACAAAGGGGGTGTATCGGGCCTCTGTGGTACTGGAGGTAAGCTGATTTATGCCATAAATCTAAAAAGCTCCAGAACATGCATTTATGTTAGAAATGGAATACCTTTCATACCAATGATGGAGTTTTGCACCTGTTGACCATCAGGATGCAGCAATGTGAGGAAGGTATCACGAGGGAAATTGTTTTGGCCTCAGCATACCTTCCTTATGAAGACAGCTCTCCTCCTTCTTTGGAAGTGAGGAGACTGACGGAAGCCTGCCATCGGCAAGGTGACGAACTGGTGGTGGGATGTGATGGCAATGCCCACAATCTATCGTGGGGCAGCAAGGACACCAACAGTAAAGGTGAGCACCTTCTTGAATTTTTCCTATCTAACAACTTGAAGATCCTGAATAGGGGTGATAAACCCACATTCGGGAATAGTAGAACGGAAGAAGTAATTGACATAACTTTTGGTTCCATGATGATGGGAAGTTACGTCAAACAGTGGCAGGTGGTCCTGGAGCCATCCTCATCAGATCACATGTATATTAAATGTTGAAATGGGAACCAGACAGACCATGGCCTATAGGAACCCCAGAAAAACGGACTTGGAGACATATAGGAAAGACCTTGACTTCAGCCTATCAGAAATTAAAACTTCGATAAGGAATCTAGCAGAGTTTCGGGATGTAGCAGAGGCCGTAACCTCTGCTATAGTGACCTCATACCAGGACAAATGCTCAATCACCAAGAAGTGCACAAATAGGAGTGTGCCTTGGTGGAATAATAACCTGGAAATGCAAAGGAAACACGTACGAAGACTGTTTAACCTTGCGAGGCGAAAGGGACAATGGGCAAAGTATCGTGAGGCCCTTGTCAATTACAACCTTGCCATCAGACGGGCAAAGGAGGCATCCTGGAAGGTATTCTGTGAGGAAGTGGAGGGCACGGCTGCTCAAGCGAGACTTAATAAAATCCTCACTAGGGTACCAACTAATCTAGGAGGACCATTGAGGAAGGAGGATGGGGAGTATACAAAGACCGCACATGAAACGCTGGAACTGCTCCTCAAGACTCACTTTCCTCAATATATTCTGGGGGATAACTCAGACCAGAATGCGATTCCTGAGAGACAAAGGTTCTCAGGTATTCGCAAAGAGGACTGGGATTTGGCCAAGGAGTGTGTCGATCTCAGTAAGGTCCGATGGGCGGTGGGAACATTTCAACCGTTTAAGTCACCTGGCCCCGATGGAATCTTCCCAGCTCTCCTGCAACAAGCGTGAGAAAATCTTATTAGATTCCTATGCAGGTTATTCAGGGTTAGTCTAGCAGCAGGAATCATTCCCAATGCCTGGAGGGCAGTGAAGGTTGTCTTCATTCCTAAAACAGGGAGAATTGATCATACCAAGGCCAAGGATATGAGACCAATCAGCCTGTCCTCCTTCATTCTTAAGACATTGGAAAAGCTGGTTAATGTGCATGTTGGAGAAAGGAGGTTAAGTAGGGCTCCTCTACATTCAAACCTACATGCATATCAGCCAGGTAAATCATGTGAGACAACTCTCCACCAACTCATTGGGAAGGTGGAGAAAGCACTACAATTTTACGAAAAAACCCTCTGTATCTTCCTGGACATCGAGGGGGCTTTTAGCAACACCACCTTCGATTCCATGGTTAGGGCAGCAGAGGTGCATGACCTAGGGACCACTATATGTAGGTGGACTAGGGCCATGCTCAGTGGAAGAAAGGTAGAAGCTACCATGATGAATGAAAAAATGGTAATCAACACCACTAGAGGTTGCCCGCAAGGAGGAGTTCTTTCCCCTTTATTGTGGAATCTAGTGGTGAATGGTGTCATTGGAGAATTAAATTCTAGGCAGTAATTTGTCAAGGATACACAGATGATCTTGTCATAGTAATACTTGGCAAATTTGCTGACACAGTAAAGAATATGGCACAAGGTGCTTTGGACATTGTGCAAGAATGGTGCAGAAAACAGGATCTGGGGGTTAGTCCTAAGAAGACTGTTGTTGTACCATTCACAAAGAAGCATATACAACATTTAAGTTGTAATCTACAGCTTTTCATTGAAGCGCTACCTGTGAAGGGGACAGTGAAATATCTAGGGGTTACCCTAGATGAGAAACTGACATAGACCCCTCACATCAGGAATATTTGCTCCAAGGCAAAAGGTACTCTTGTGAGTACCAGGAGAGCTTGTGGCAAAAATTGGGGCCTGAGCCCCAAGGGTATGCACTGGATATACACCACAGTGATTAGACCCAGGACCACCTATGGGGCGGTCGTGTGGTCGAAGAAGGTAGAACAGCAGGTTGCTGCTAAGGAGCTTGGTAAGGTGCAGATATTAGGCTGCTTAGCCATAACAGGCGGAATTAGCAGCACACCAACTGCTGGGATGGATACCATGCTGGATATGCCCCCATTACACCTTTGGGTCAAGATGGAGGCAACGGCTGGTGCATACAGACTCAAAACTGGCAACAACTGGAACTCTTTGGGATATCCAGAATCACACACTAAAATAGTGAGTGAGGTAAATATAGGAAAGGTTGGGGAAATGCCAGCTAACTATATTATAACCCCATACTGCTTCAACAAGCCTTCCAATATAACAATTGGAATTAGGGAGCAATGGGAGGAAATAGTTCGACACCGTACGGGGAATATTGTCTGGTTCACTGACGGGTCAAAATCCGACCAAGGTGTTGGGGCCGGGATACATAGGGTGCAGCCAAGACCGGAGGGCTTCATCTCTCTAGGAAAACTGGCCTCAGTATCCCAGGCCGAAATCACTGCCATCAGGGCGTGTGTGGAGGAGAATTTGCGTAGGTGCTACAAAGATCGTAGCATCTATATCTATTCAGACAGCCAGGCAGCCCTGAGATCACTGGCAGCTCCTGCAACAAGGTCGAAAATTGTTGCAGAATGTCACAGGGTTCTGGTGGAGCTAGGGGAAAGCAATAGAGTAAACCTATTGTGGGTCCCTGGCCACTCGGGGATCAGTGGCAACGAACATGCCGACAGATTAGCCAGGATGGGGGCAGAGACTCCATTTATTGGACCGGAACCTGTCCTGACAATCACCAAGGCAATGATCAAATTGGAGCTACGTAAATGGCTCAGAAGACAGCACGTAGAATATTGGCTCTGCAATCCTGGGCCTGAACAGGAGAGAGATTAGACTCATGGTTGGATTGCTGACAGGCCATGCGAATTTCAAAAAACATCTACATACAATGGGAATAACAGAAGAGGACCCTAAATGTAGGATCTGTGATGACTGTGATGAAACTGCATCACATCTAATCTTCGAATGCATTGCATTGGAGAGTAAAAGGCACAGAACATTTGGGACAACTAGACCCGAAGAAATTGTGTCTAATAAAGAACTGGTAAAGGGACTCCTTGCACTGTTCAAGGGCATTGGTTGGCTTTACTAGATATACAGGGAGCGATACCGCACAATAAACTTAGTTTCGGTGCGGGCAGTGGTGGGTTAGACCAAGACTGTTTTGGCTTCCCTGGAAAAATCAAATCAAATCAAGCCTGTGAGGAATCTTTCCAGATCTACAGTGGGCTCCAGGAGAATAGCGCTTCAAATCCACCTCCGTTCATTTAAATTTGGGTTTTCCTTGATTTCCCTAAATCGTGCCAAGCACAATTCCTTTCGAAGTACCCTTCGGTTTCTGTCTCCATTCTTACAAAAACAATCCAAGCTTGTGCTCTTTCTACAATGACCGCTCTTCCTTATCTGCTCCTCTGTTGATATCATTCCATAGTGGAATACTGCTACACCTCTTCTTTAGCACCAGAATCAAAGTGTCACCCAATTTTACGACATCCTCCGCCCTTTCGAAATTCTCTGGATGTATAAGAATTAGAGAAGTCTGCCACTAACAACGAAGTCATGATACTCATATATATTGCCAGTAGAAATGGCTACAGTGCGGGATTAATTGATGAATTACTGAACAAGGTGAGGAGTAGAAATTTGAAAAAGGGTAAAGTAAAATCTCACACCACCGTAAAATATGTCCCAATGACATATAACGGCCACAACTTCGATAAGATCGAGAGAACCTCCTGAAAAATTAACATCAAGATGGCCTTTAATGCAGCAAATAAGTTGCAAACAAAATTGCGCCGCAAAGTGGGAGCCAACGAAGATAAATTTAAAAAATCAGGGATGTATAAACTCCATTGCGGCGGTTGCGAAGGTTTTCATGTAGGGCAAACGAATAGGTCGGTTTTTACTCGATTCAGAGAGCATACAGGTATCCATAATAAAACTACATTTGGTGAAAGAAAAAACATAAAATCCAAGACATTCGACAAAGTATGAAGATCCTAAATAAAGCGCCTAAGGTAAGAAATTAAACATTCTAGAGAATGTGCAGATTTATAAACATTTAAAACATCATAAGAAAAATGTTCTCAACGATCAGCTGGAACTAGTGGATAAAAACTTTATAATATTTTAATAAGGTGGTGTGAGATTATAAGTACTCCCACCACGGCCACATGCTGTTGCCGTAAGCAGATGTATTACTGACATCGCGGTCTGTGTGGTAACTGCTTCCCGTAAGTCTGACGTGAGCCCGCACAGTTGGGTTCAATGTGGTGACATAGACGCATATCGACGGTCGTGTGTGTTGTGGGGGATCATGAATGGTTCTATTACGTAACCATGGAATTTTATGGACTGGACAAACTCATACCTTATAGACAGAGCTATACACTTTTACGGGTAGGACTAAATTCACCACAGGTATGTGGATATCCAAAATAAAATGTGTAAAGCTATGATTTTCGCGTTGTTGGATAATGAAGAGGCAGGTACCTTGATTGATCTCCTTTTCCATTTATAGATCTGATGATGACTGCAAACTCAGTCGAAACCGGTTAATGTGGTAAATAGAGAAACGATCTTGTCAAAACAATAACAAGGTTCCGTATAAAAAGAAATCGCTTCCAGTAACATATGTAAGAAGTACCTTAATACATCGTTAAAAATCTGACTTAAAATGTTTTTAGTATAGGTGAAATGCTTCATTCAATTTTACTTGTGAAGAATTGAAATAAAGAATGAAATGATTCGCATCACGCGTAATAATTGCAGACGCTACTCATCTACATCACTGTACAGTTACAGAAAGGACGCAAATTACTGAACCTGCTGGCTCATCAATCTGAAAATCAAACTGAAAATTTACTTCCAGTAGATAACCCGGCCGAAAACTGTCTTACAACTTAACTGATGAAAAATTCCTAGTTCAGTTGCTCTGAGTTAGTGCCTTCACTTTTTTGTGGCTGGATGTGTTTCCTTTATTATTATTGGACAGGGACTTATCTCTCACTTTAATAGCTCTATTCAGGAAAATTTCAATGAATATCAGGGCCGCCGAGATGACTGATTTTGAAGCCCCATTACTTTTTTTCTAGAATATATTTTTGTTTAGACACTTCACAACTTTTACTATTATATATATTAATTGCACCATTGTCGGTCACAACTCCAGTAAGAAAAATCCATGGTGGAATTCTTCTGTATGAATGAAATAGAGCCTTACAGAAAGACATGAAATCACACAATTAATGAGACAACCAAAGTGGAAAGATATAAACAAGGAAATGCACTCCATCGAAAAAGACTTTCCAGGATACAACAATTGAGACTTTTACAAGACGTTCCATAAGACATGTACTTCGAACAAGAAGATGCAAGGCTTACACTAACTAATCAAGAAAACTGCGTGGAGTTTCCATCTCATGAAGAAACTCCTACGTAACCAAATCATGGATCTCAACAACCCACCAAGTATGAAATCCGCACACACAACCTCAGACTCAAAAATAACAGACTATCTGTAGACGATGAGGAAATTGCGTAACTATCGAATAACCTATGTCCATTTGACGAAGTCACAGAACGCCTAGTAGCTATGAGACAAACGAAATCCCATGAATGTAACACTTATGGGAAGGCTTGAAATGTACACTCATCCATCCAATAAATAAAAAAGTGACAAGTTAAATGTTAATAACGATAGTGGAATTTTCCATAGTTTAAGTCATTACAAGTCCTTCTAAGCTTCTCTTCGTCAGAGAACTGAAGGACAGCTCGATCACAAGATTGGCCTGTATCAAGCGGACTTTCGAACAGAGCACAAATATGTAAGGTAACTTGAAGCTGTTACCTCATTTGTATATTTCTTGACTTCAAAAAGGCGTATGATTCCATCACTCGACAGTTCCTCTTCAATGTCCTTGAACATCATAGTCTTAATACAAAACACTACACCTCATGAAAAAAACTCTTAATGATGAAATTTGTTTTAATATATGAAAGCCTGTCAAGACAAAGACCGACGTCCGACAAGGTGACGGATTGTCACCGGGAGCGAATGTACAGTATAGAGATGTTGGACTGTTGCGGGAAGTGAACAGTTGTAAAAGATAAAATTGCTTCCATTGAATGGCGTATAGAATTCAGTTTTAAATCTTCACAAAAATCATTGTAGGTTTCACAGTTATCAGCACTGTATTATCGTACATCGTGTTCGTGTTATAAATATCGTATTTCGCAATAATTTATCGTATGATTGTCAACGCTGTTTGGATACCACGAAAACCCTAAATCTGAGTGGCCGAAGGTGGATTTGAACCACCGTCCTACCGAATGTGAGTCTGTTGTGTTGCCACTGCGCCACCTCGCATTTTCTGTCTGTGGCGCACATAGTTGATATGTGCGTCGACATAGCACAACAGACGTACCATTAAGAAACTTCCGGCAGTTTGACTTTGAACACAGGCGTGTGCAGTGAGTCTAGCCATATTCCATTCCATATATATATATATATAATATATATATATATATATATATATATATATATATATATATATATATAAAGTTCATACGTTCTTAATCATGAATCATATACTATTAAGATGGGATACGATACTGTCGGTATAATTCAAGTCTTTGTTCAAAAGTAATCACCAGAGGCCTGGCCACAACTAGTCGTCCGAACTGAAGCGGATTCCTTGAGGTTTTTTGTTTTTAGCGGGCGTGGATGCGGGTTATCATGGAGCATATGGAGTGTCGCACAATAAATGTCACTGTTAATGGTTTTTCCGTGCTCGAGGAATAATTCGATGACTATCGGAGCTCGGACGTCGAAGAAAACGGTGAGCATCTGCTTATCTACTGAGGGCATAGCCTTCAGTGGGAGGTGACGGGGCATGCTTCGCGCCCCTGGATGTCGCACAACGTAATCCCAAAGCGACATAATCAGATTTCAACCGGTTTGGTTGTTGAGACATTTGGTACCTTTTCATTTGATTACACTTCGTATAACTAATGAGTCGTGTGACAGTTGTCAAGGCTTAATAAAGAAAACAGACACATCAATGTAAAACCTTAACTTTTCCCGGCGTAATGAACGTTCAAACAACTTACGTGTATGCTGCAGGTAGACGTCATCGACAACCGCCGATTTTTCGACAGGAGGACACCCTGCCATTCTCAAGGCACAACAGCACTTAAGGAAGCAATGTGCAAGCGTATTTAATACCTCGGTTTGCAAAGGGTAAACAAGGAAGATAACACACACAGTACAAGTCACTGCAGAGTCAACACAAACAAAGATGACCAAACATCAGAAATATCGATAGTGACTGTTAATCAACAGGTGAGGCAGCATTAATTTTGTCCCTCTGTTTTTTGACAAAAGATAGAGCCGCATTCCAAGCAGAATTTAAACAAAAACCACCATCTTTGTTTTTAAGGTCGCTTGCTAGTTTAATTTCAACAGATTCCTTAACAACACTATCCTAATAGGTGTAAGTGCATGCCAGAATCTCCGTGTTGTTGTATTCCATAGGACGACCGGTGCCAAGACAGTGTTCTGCAACAGCGGATTTGTTTGGCTGTTGTAAGCGCGTTTAACGTTTGTGTTCAATATACCGGTCTTCCACAGTCCTGATTGTCTGACCAATATATGACATGCCACAACTGCAAGGAATACGATATACACCTGCCTTACGCAAACCAAGATTATCCTTTATGGACCCCAAGAGGGCCTTTATCTTAGAAGGTGGTCGAAAAACACATTTCACATCTATTTCCGCAAAATACGACCAATCTTGTTGGAAATGCTTCCTGCGTAAGGCAAAAAGGCCATAGAGTTAGGTGCCACTTCATTACTATCGTCCTTCACCCGTTGCACAGTAGGCTGATAGCGCAACGCACGTTTTATCTGTCTCTCACTATAACCAATCTGACAAAAAGTTACCTCGAGATGGGACAACTCAGTTGAACAACTTTCAGGGTCTGAAATGACTCGGGCAAGGTACCAAGTACTCCTTCACGCTGAGTTGTATGGTGACATCTATCAGCTCGCATATACAAATCAGTGTGAGTAGGCTTCCTTTAAACATAATGTCCCAATGTACCATCAACCTTCCTTCTGACCAACACATCACGATCACGGAAAGGAAGACAGCCATTCTTTTCCACCTCCATAGTGAACTGAATATTCGGGTGGATTAAATTTAGGTGTTCCAAAAAACCGTTTAAATTCTCACTACCATGAGACAAAAAAAGAAAAAAAAACCGCAGCTTTCAGAGTCGCTGACTCTAAAGCACGTTCCTCGAAATCCTCCATAAACAAATTGGCCGCAATAGGTGACAACGGGCTTCCCATTGCAATTCCATCAGTTTGTTCGTAGTACTGACCATTGAATAAAAAGTAAGTGGAAGTCAACACATGTCGAAAAAGATTTGTTAACTCGACAGGAACCTTAACCTCAATTATTGTAGAAAGATATTAAAAAGCCACGCTCCTGGGCCGTGACCGACGTATACGTAATTAAAACATACAAAAAGGGAACGCTCATGCGTGAACGCGCATGTATGAACGCGCCAAAAACAGTGGCCAATAGCACACTAGGACTCATTTTGAGAAGGTTCGTTTAAGATGATCAGTTGCGATATTTCTTTATTTATTTTCATTTTATTTTTTATTATCAGGTTTAAAAGATTCTTATTAATTTTCATTTATTTTATGTTTATCTTGTTTTTGGCTGAATCTACGGTGGCTGCAGTGGGTAGTTTCACTCATAAGAAGTTTCTAGTATGTCTCCTAATGTTGGTGGTACTGAGGGCGCGCGCATCCGCAGTTTGCACAGACTTTCGTCTCATATCCGCGGAGTGTTTCCGCATGGCAAGTTACGCCTGCCACAAATGAAGAACAAACCTAATAAGAAGCGCCACAGACTGCTGCGTTTTCTTATTTAGCCTGTATCTCCTTTTCTGGCCCCCAACCCAACCCAACTCGCCTCCTAAGTTCCGTCTGCTCCTCTCGGTCCCCTCTGCTGAGGAAGAGGAGCAGCCCAGAATACTGGAGATAAATAACAGCCGGCGAGGAGTCGGCGACAGTTTACAGTAGCGTGCGACAGAGTGGGCGCGCCAAGAAAACTGTCCGGGGGGAGGGGCGGGAAGGAAGGGGGGAGGAAAAGGAGGGGGGAGGGAGTAGGAAGAAGAGGAGGAGGCCTCTCGTGTCCGCTGATGGAAACTTTGAGTTTCGCCAGATGTCAGCACTCTACAAGTGGGGCCCGCGGGCCTCCTGGGGAGGTGGTGGTGGTGCCGGATGGTGTGGGAGGAGAGGGGGAGGGGTGGGGTCGGTGGGGGGGGGTCCCCCCCCAGCCCCCCGCAGGCTCGCGGAAAGTAATCGAAGGGCGTGGGCAGCGCCGCGAGTGCAGCGGCCGCCGGCCGCCGGTTGCACTTATTGAATCTCGGCCGTGTTTACTCGGCAGCGGGAGGGCCGCCAGCCAGTGTTCGTAACTACTTTAATCAAAGCCCGGCCCGACTCGGGCCCGCCGCCAGCGACGAGCACCCGCCGTGTATTTTTCATCTACCGCGTTTATTAACTTCTTCATCTTTTATTCGGTAGAAAATTGGACTCGGCCAAGGAGAAAGTAAATACAACAAGAAGTCGATATATCACGGAACAAAACGTGGGAGTTGCCCGCCCCCTCTTCTCTCTCTCTCTCTCTCTCTCTCTCTCTCTCTCTCTCTCTCTCTCTCTCTCTCCCACCCCCTGTTCCCCTGCCTCGGCCACGGTGCCGGGGCGTCCGCAGAGCTGGAGGAAAGCGGTGGGAGGGAGAGACGCCGAGTGGGAAGGGGTGGCAGGAGTAGGCCAGATGCAGAGTTTTGCGGGCCGGGCAGGCTTATTGGGGCGGCGTTTAGTGGGCAGCGGATTAATAAAGCGGCGAGGCGCGGCGCTGTGGCCAGCTGCAGCCGAGGCTGCCACTACGGGCTCCACTCGACGGCTCCTCCTGCGGCCGCGACGCCTAATCGAGACGCTGTTGCCCGCCGCGCGACCCACCGGGCCCCACCTCTGCGACAGTAAATACTTCAAGTGCTGCCCGCCTGCCTACCTTCGAGTGCGCTGCTGGACGACGTCAGGTAGCTGGTGGACATACAGCTGAAGAGAGCTGGAAAGAAGAAAGTGCGGGAATTACTTCTGCACCTACATAAATACTCCGCAGTCCACCCAAAGGTGGCCGGCCGCGGTGGCCGAGGGGACTGAGGCGCTTCAGTCACGGTCTGCACGGCCACTACGGTCGGGGGTCCGAATCTCCCCTCGGGCATGGATATTAGTTAGTTCATAAGTAGTTTGTAACTTTAGGGACTGATGACCCCGTAGTTAAGTCCCATAGACTATACAAACATACAATAAACACCCAAAGGTCAATGGCGAAGAGTACTCTGTAGCACTACTAGTTACTCGCTTTCCTGTTCCACTCCCATATAGAACGAGGGAAAAAAACCAGTACTTGTGTGCATCCGTACAAACCCTAATCTCTTTGGTCTTTGTGGTCTTCACACGAATTATAGAATACCGGCAGTAGAAAAGCTCTGCAGTCGGCATCAAATTCCGGCCCTCTAAACTTCTTCAACAGTCAGACGACTCCATCAGGAGACAGGTGCAGAGCGAGCACTCGAGTAAAATCATGAGGAATGTAGGGAACAGCTTTGGTCGCATGAAATCTTTATTGTTTTTATTTCTGTAAATCGATTTTGGTCACTGAGTGGCCTTCTTCAGTGCTAGAACAGGATGTCCTGTGGGCCCACGTAACTAGCAACACTTAACAATAACAAAATTCAGAACAGAATGCTGTCATCCTCCATGGCAACATTCTGTTATGATTTTGTATATGTCTTGAGCCCATCACATAAATTTTTTAAAATAATCCTATCCAACACCCCCCCCCCCCTCCCTGCTTTCCTTCCCGAGGAATTGGCCCTGTTTGGCACATTTGTACAATAATGATGTAATTTGTGACGTTTATTTATTATTTAGACAATATTTTATACTTTAGAATTTTTATTGCTTCACCACCTTTATACATCTAATATATAAAGTAGAGTGTCTGTATATTTGTACGTGTTGCGTACAAATCTACAGTTTTGTTCCAACCTTTATGAAATTTTGTATATGTAAGCTTCAATCCATGAGGACGGTCGCCGTAAGTGTAAGAATCACATACGATATATATTTCACGATATATGACGTCATAAACAATGAGATTCGCGGAAAACTGCTGCCATAAGCGACAATGCTGTTCATTTTCTCCTAAGCCACTAGACCGATTTCAACCAAATTTGGTACACATATTCCTTACGTGAGATAACATCTTCTGTAGGAGTACGAACCACATACGACTAATGGTTCAAGAGATATAAATCCATAAACGATAGGAGTTGCAAAAAACTGCCATAATGCTATGAGACTTTACAAATACACTATATGAGATGAGAATGAGAGTACTTAGCAACTTGCAACAAACTTTCAACATAATTTAAAACCTTTATTAAACTTTTTCTCGCTGACTACCATAGTAAAATGATGAAAGGACAAAAGTTTCTCGCTTACTATTTTTCCGCTGTTTATGGAGTAAAACTACGGCATTCGGTATGACGTTACAATTTATAATTTCTACACCACAAATTGTAGCCGCAGGAAATTTTATATGCAATGTACACACATATCGTTGAATGTGACTCCGAAATTGTAGCACAGTGCGACCTGTAGTTCATGAGGTATGAGCACATAAAACAGTAACGTTCATAGAAAACCGCCCTATCACGCACCAAGTAGTAATCTATTACTTCTTTAACACCATTGTATTCCCAAAAAATTATACAGACATGCAGCACTTATACAAATGAATACATACCTGGAAAATTATACAATTGTACCACATATAACTGAATAAATATGAGATCATGCGAATTTTATATGTCATTTGTGTTTTGACTTCTTTGTTTGAATAATGCGCTTATAATTTTGTACGTTATTGAAGACAGCGTAATTTCTTACATGTTCTCCGATAAAGATAACATATTTTTAGAAAAAAGAAGATAGACAGAGCGAGAAGGGTAGGAGAAGTACTAACTCCGGGCAGAAATAAATACCCGGGCAACGCCGGGTTTTCAGCTATCTTCTAATATATAAACCAGAGCGTCCGTATATTTGTACGTGTTGCATACAAATCTACAGTTTTGATCCAATATTCATGAAATTTTGTACACGTAAGCTTCAATGCATGATGACGGTCGCCGCAAGTGTAGCAATCACATACGTTACATAGTTCAAGAGATATCACGTCATAAACAATAAGATGCACGAAAAACTGCAGAATTTAACGACAATTCTGCTCATTTTCTTCTAAACCACTGGACCGATTTAAACCAAATTTGGTACACACATTCCTTACCGTAAGATAACAATTGCTGGAGGGTTAAGAATCACAAACGATACATGGTTCAGAAGATTCATTGCGGCCTTCTGCGTCGGAGGTTCGAATCCTCCCTCGGGGATGGTTGTGTGTGTTGTCCTTAGGTTAGTTTAACTATGTTTAAGTAGTTTGTAAGACTAGGGACCGATGACCAACGTAGTTTGGTCCCATAGAGTTACAAACATTTGAACTTTTTTTTTCAGATTCATTATTTGATCCAGCATTACTTTCAGTGCTCCTGGGCGATATAGGGATCTCACATTCCAAGTACCAATATATAGATCTGATCTACGCCTTATATTTGTCTTCTTCCTTATTTTACCTCCTTCATTTACGTGTATTCCATCCTCATTGTCCTTATCCATGCCAGGTTCATTCATCCGTCCGGCTTTACTTAGTAGAAGTTTCGCAACAATTGTTCTTTACAGAACGAACAGTCAACCCTGCGTCCAACCCCTACTGGAGGACGGGTGATTTTTAATGAGGGTTTTCTTCCCTTAGCCTTTGGAGACCCAACTCCCAACTACAAGGCGTCAGTTCTTGTTTTGCTAGTTTAGGTCCACCCCGAGTATTTTATTTCCCCCTTTTCCACCAATTTTTCTTTCTTTCTGTTTTTTTTTTTTTTTTTTTTTTTTTTTTTTTTTTGGAAATTTTCAAAATTCGTCTAAAATTGTCTTAAAGTACTTTAGAAAAATCATAGATCGTACATTTTGAAGCTAGGGCAGGCGATGGCAATTTTCCTTTTTTTTATGGTAATTTTCAAGAATCGTCTAAAAATTATCTTAAAATACTTTCAAAAAATCTCAGTTCGCATTAGCACGTTTTGGAGCTACAGCAGCCGATGGCCATTTCGGGAAGAAGTAATTCTTTTGTAAACGTGACCGCTTGTGATTCTCCGTCTTGAGTATTCCTGAAGTTTTTGAGATGCTCACAAAATCGGGTTAAAGGAAGACATAGAAGAAATTAAGAGGCGGACTGCTAGGACTGTAACTTTCTTACTGGTAGGTTCGATCAATGCGCGAGTGTTACAGAGAAGTTTCGAGAACTCAGATGGGAATCGCTTGAGAGAACTCAGATGGGAATCGCTTGTGGTCGTAAAGACCACAAAGATAAGAAGAAATAGGCCTCGTACAGAGGCAGTCTGTTTTTCACAATTCTATTTGGCAGTGGATCAGTGATTACCAGTGGTACGAGGTACCCTCCGCCACACACCTTACGGTGGATTGCGGGCTGCGTATGTAGATGTATGTGTAATGATGACAGGTGAAAGGCCGCCCAATTTCCACGCCACGCCGGGTCATTCTACATACAAATTTTGCCGGACAGTCTATGCCTACGAAATGCACAGCATCTGTGATCTTTGAAAACAAATCAATGCTGGTAATTATTGCAGAATTGAATTCAGCTGTTTGGGATGAGATTCCGATATCCCATAAAATATCCATCGAACCGTCGACAGAACAGTTCTACATTTGCGTAACAAAGCAGCCCTATTTTCAAATTCACACATCAAAACGTGTAGGCTGTTTTCATCTATAGAGCCTTCCACAGAACCTACAAGTAATGGCTACAGGGGCGAAGTCAACACATCTGGAAACCCATTTAGCAACACATGTTAATGTTGCTCTAAAATTTAAATATAAAAGTTTATTAGCGAATGCCAAAATATTTATGCTAAAATTTATAATTAAAACATTATTGAAAGTACTGCTATTAGAAGAGAGGTGGCGCAAATTTAATACAAAATTGGTGTACAAATGGATTTCAATGTACCCCTTCTCCCTCCCCTCACTCACGAGTAATCTAACGAAGTGCACAAAATAGAACTACAGTTTTTCTGGATCGACGTCTCGAGTGCATCCCTCTTCAATGAACAAACCGTAATCATTGCAAGTAATTACCCGTCCTGTGAACTTGAATATGGCAAGATAAAACAAAAATAGCATGGCGCGAAATTCGAAAAAAGTCGAGAATTTAGGTGATCGGCGGGAAATTCAAATCCGGCCACTAAATGAAAACGTCGGCATAATAAAAGGCGGACGCGGCGAGTCCTCAGTGCCGGCTTCAGTCTGTCAGGAGGTGCAGTAACAGCAGAATAGGAAGTGCGGAAGAACAAGCATCTCTTGCTTAATAATAACAACGGTATTAAGTGCATAAAGACATGTATTGTTATCTTTCCTCCTCTTTTCTCTGCAGCACAACAGCTCAGGATGTGAGACCCTGCAGCAGTAACAGCCCACACGTTCTCCTACGGCGAAATGTTAGATTTGTAAAAATTATTACCTTTAAACAAAACCTTAAATGAAGGACGTCCTACTGGAAGTGGAGGAATATCAGCAGAACTGGTACAGTATGGTACCGATAAATAACATAAACTTTTAAGAAGCCTCTTTGAAATTTACTTAAATGGCGAGGCCATACCGGAAGACTGGGAAGTAGGATATATATCGACAATACACAACAAATGAGGAAAACATAAGTGTAAAAACTGCACAGGAATAACCGTCACTAATGTATTTAGCAGACTTTATAGAAGAATTACGAAAAAGTTTTTCAAACGGAATTTAAGGGAATGGAGGCCGAAGAGCAGGATGTCTTCAGAGTAGATCATCTATTTTCCCTACAGCAAATAATTGAAAAGAAAAAAGTTCCACATCAACCCCTTCGTTTAGTTTTTGTTGATATAGAAAAAGCATATGATACTAAACCAATATGTAACTTGTGCAATGCATTAAAAGTAACTAACATTACCCCTATCATATTCAAAGCAATTCAGAACCTTTGCGAAAACTCACCAGCAAGAATAATTTAATAAACAAAAGGTTTACGTCAGAGATGCTGTCTTTCACCAACACTTTGTAAAATATATACCGAAAACGACCAAGAAAATTGGAAAAGAAAATGCAAGAACATGGGGATCCCAGTAAACGATATTACTATATACTCCTTACAATTTGCTGATGACCAGTTAATTTTGGTACTGGATAAAGAAGACATAGAGTACATTACAAGGAAATCAACAGAGTAGTATAAAAAGGGGGACTTCAGGTCAACAAGAATAAAACAAAATATATGGTAATAGGAGACAAAAACCAAGATTTAACACTGGAAGAAGGAATGGGCACTATTAAACACACTGAAGAATACAAATACCTAGGAGTAAGTGTCACACAAGATGGCAAACAAGGCAAGGAAATTAATGCAAGAATAAATGCTAGAAAGTGTACTATTGGGACATAAAATGATATCTTATGGGACCAAGAGATCAGGAAGGAAGTAGAAAGAAAAATCTCCAATACAATCATAAGAAGCATCATGACCTATGGATTTGAAGTATGGGCACTTGAATCGCAAATAGAAAAGACGTTCATAGCAACGGAGATGGACTTTTGGAGATGATCTGCAGGAATATCAAAAATGTCAAATGATTGTATATCTATCGGACCAAACTGCGTGTTCATCAGTCCGTAGCTTACAAACTACTTAAACCTAGGTAAACTAACCTAAGGACAACACACACACCCATGCCCCAGGGAGGACTGGAACCTCCACGGCGAGCAACCGCGCGCTCCGCAGCGAGACGCTTTAGACCGCTCGGCTACTGCACCGCGGCACAGGAATATCAAGGCGGGAAAAAATGTAAAGTCATCAGGAAGAAAATGGACGTTAAAAATTCAATTATAGATTTTATAGAAGGAAACAACTCTTATGGTATGGGCATACAAGAAGGATGTCAAAGGAAAGACTAGCACAGAGAATAATGGAATGGGAGCCATCAGGAAGAAAGAAGAGAGGGAGACCACCAACTACATGGATCCAAGGAATCCAAGCGTCTATCCGGAAGAGGAATATAGTAGAAAATTTATGGGCAGATAGACCAAAACGGAGAGTGAAAGTAAAATAATGTTTAATAAACAATAATGTAATATATGAATGTAAAATAATTTAATGTATAATCTTGGGGTAACAGAAAATGTAAACTAAATTACATTGTAAAGGCGGATAATAATAATAATAATAACAATATATCAGTGTATACGAAATTAAATTTTAGAAAAAACATTCTGTTATCCACTTATGGTCTGAGAACACTGCAGCAGTTTTCGTAATAATCCTGTTGTAATTAGATGCTCCAACCAGTCACAAGACTCTGTAAATCAGTTTATTTCGCCATTACTAGTTTCGAGCCTGAACCCATCATCAGACAGTAGTGTTCATTTTTTTTATCTACATTGGTGTCCTAAAATAACAAAGTTATGTGAATTCATAGGTTACAATGTTTATATATTTCTCTCCTAAACGTAACAAAGTTTTCTTGCTTGTATTGTTTACACATGAATTAAGATAACATCTATGTTTATTCAATGGACATACTTCAAAGGTCTTCTTTATACATTTTAGGACCCTTACAATTAACAAAGACGAAAACATTATTTAATAGTACAACTCTTTACGAAGAAAATATGCCTGAAATCATTAATGTTCCTGTATCACGTGCGCCTCGGTTGCACAGTGGTAGAGTGGTAGATTACAAATCCAAAGGTCGTGGGTTCGATCCCCGCCAGGTCCTAGGATTTTTATCTGTCACTTTCCACTTCTTTCACCTCCAGCAGTGTTGCTCATGTGAAAAATACCGAGTAGCACCGTGGTTCGGAACCCACGTTAAACTGTAGGTCCCCTATAACTGGCTGGGTAAGTCAGTTCGAAGGTCGGAGGAAGGCAATGGCATACCACCTCCCAGAAGGACCATGCCTAGTAAAGCACTGTGGTGGTCAAACCAATCTTCGGATTAAATGCAAACGTCAGACACAGACCCTGATGAAGGCCGCCTGCAACAGCGGCCGAAACGTCGGTGGAATTTATAAAATGACGACGCGGTTTCATACCCAGAAGAATTTTATTGATAACAATCTTCGGATTGTTGGCTGCTTTACCTTTTTTTACCTGTATCACATGACTAGGGCAAGCCATTTTCCTAGAAGGGCTTATTTCGAAAATCTAATAATAATTTTTTTTTATTTTTTTGTTCACCTTAACGGCATCTATATTTTAAGTAAATAGCAAGTTTACAAATGTAATGAGTAAAGGGCTAGAAAAAAACACAGTTTCCAACAGTTTGTAGCAGTTTTCACAATATATCTCGAAATCCAATACAGCATAATTTTCTCCATTCAGAGGAAGATAGATAAAGTTTTTTTTATGTATGTCTTATCTGCCTGTAGCAGCTTGTCATATGTGTCTGCTGTGAGTTGAAAACTATAATTATTTTGTAGACTTTTCATATGAGACTTGTTTTGTATCTAATTAACAAAAACTTCAAATTTTGGAATTTTTGGCCACTTTCAACATCTTGAATGGGATTTCAAAGAATAGAAACTATATTTAAATTTTAATTTCCTATACGCTAATTTTTTTTTGTTTTCAGGCAATAATTTTTGCATCACTTCTGCCTAATTCTTGGACTAGTGGTATTCTATAGTGGAACTAACAACCATATGGCATTAGAATGATAAGAAGTCACTGTTGTCTATCGATAAAGATAGGGAACAGCGGGTCTACGATATACCCGAACAGTGCACAGGTGGTAACTAACAGCAAGCCCTTTCTCATTGCTGGGTTGCGACGTACGCATCATCTACTTGAACCACGGAACATTGCGGTCATACTGTGCAAGGGACGGAGTGTATATTTGGTGGGTGAAAGGATAGCATTTCTCCCAGTGCAGCGCAAATAATTCTATATCTACATTGTTATTAGGGAGTTCATGACAGAAGATTCTCATTCTCGAATAGCAGGCGGGAGAAACAAACACCTAAACCTGTCCATTCGCTCTCTGATCGCAATCTTAGTTTCCATGATCATTTTTCCTTATGCATTTCCCAGTTCTGAAGAGAAGGTCGGCAATCGAAACTTCGTAAGTACATATCGCTGCAATGAAAACACCTTTGTTGTAATGATTCTCACTCCAAGTTCTGTATCATTTTTGTGACAGTCTCTCCCCTTCTCTTATTTCTATTCTTTCAATATCTTCCATCAATCTCTACTGATAAGGATACCCTACCGCGCAGCAATACCACAAAAGAGGGCAGTCCCAATAAAACGCAATCGTTCCTTCGCCTTTCCCATAATATATCCTATATGTTCTTTTCCAAATTAAGTCTGTCACAATATTAATTCGCAGGTATTTAGTAAAATTTGATTGTTTTGTATTATAAAGGAAGTTTAGTGGGTTTCTGTTATTACTTATATTAGGGTCAATTGACAATTTTCGCACCATACAGAAATCTAAATCATTCTGCAGTTGGTTTTGGCCTTCTATTGAATTTACTAGATGATAAACGACAGAATCATCTGCAAACAACCTAAGAGGACTGCTCATATATTCTCATAACTTGTCATTATAGATAAGGAACAGCAATGACATTGTACTTTTTTAGCCGATGACTTTTCATCAGTCACTAGGAAGTGTCCTTTCTGGCTAGAAATCTCCGTACAACCACATAGCTCAGACTATATTATATAAGCAAGCAATCTGATTGAATGTTAGGTATTGTGTCGCAAGACTTGCAGACTTCTAATAATATGGAATCGATATGAGATCCTTTGTCTATAGCATTCAACACTTCGTTTGAGTTAAGCGCTAGTCGTGTTTCACAAGAACGATATTTTCAAAATCCGTTCTGACGACTGGAGTGTTCTTTTCGAGGTAATTAATATCTTTGAACTCAGTAAATGTGCCAAAATTCTGTTGAAAATCGACGTCTGTGATAAACGTCTGTAATTCAGTTGATTACACCTGTTGCCTGATGAATGACTTTTGCGTCGTTCCATTCTTTTGGTATAGGTCCTTCGTTGAGTGAGCGTTTGTATATGATTGTTAAGTATGGAACTCTTCCATCAGTATACTCTCATAGGAACCTAAACGGAATACAATCTAGAGAGATAAATTATTTTTCTTAAGTGATTGTACCTGCTTCACTACGCCGATATCAATTTCTGTTACTCATGTTGACAGCTGTTCATAATTCGAAATCTGGATTATTGTCATCTTTTGTGAAAATATTACGGGAAAGTCTCTTCAGTAACCCTGCTTCGGCAGCACTGGCTTCAGTAGCATCACCTTTACTATGTCCTATTAAAGGTATTAGTTCTATCTTCCCCGTAGTAAACATATGGCCAGATTTTCTTTGGATTCTCTGCTAAATTTCGAGACATAATTGTAAAAATAATTGTAAGCATCCCGCTTAATTTTGAGCTGATGTGTGAGATCACGTCTGCTCAATGCGAGCAGAACTGGGGCTGACCAAAGCCGCGGGCCGATCGGTGGACACATCGGACGTGCTCCTGTTTCCTGGACCACTACGGTCGCCCCACAACAGCGGTGCCTATCGATCACTCCTTCAAGCTGTGTAACTGGAGCCAGTACTGCGTAAAACTGGGAGCGAAGTGTCACCAAATTAGCCTCCTTCTACACTCAGCATTCATAGTCCCACCTACCCTTAACAAGACAATGGAAAGCTACAATTCACAGATAAACTAAAGCTTGTCGACATGCATTACTGTAGCTCTATTCAAATCCAAAACAGACGATTGTCGGTATTCATATTGCAGAACCAAATTCTTTGTCATTTACCGACAAACGTCTACTGTACCAACCGCAATTCGTTTGAAAACAAAACCAAAAACAGGCGATGGTCACTATCTATATGTTAGAAATTTGATATAACCGATATCTATTTTTACAGTATTCTGACGATGCTCTTGTGTACAGAGTGAAACCGGTTAATTGAATAAATAATTATGGCAACTTGTAGCTGCTTATAAAATCAAATTTATTTTCAACGGTCGCTTGCCCCTACATGTAATGCATGCTCCTTCTGAATTTTAAAATCTATTGTTGTAATCGAAGCGCTGAATAATGATGAATCATTTAACATTAAAATAATATTTAAATTTTTTTCGATGGAAAGAATTTACCGCCCGCAAAATTTTGCCGCCCTATGCAGTTGCACATGTTGCACCTGCCTAAATACGGCCCTGGTTCTCGATCTGCGCTTTTGGTTCATACAGCTACTTTTCTAGTCTCGAAACCTTTTTTTTTTTTTCCTGTAAGCGGTATTGATCTTTTCCCTCGTTATGCATTCTTCTACAGATTGACATTTCATCTCTAACCATTCCTGATTTGCCAATCTGCAGTTCCTGTTCAGCCGTACGTACTTTCCTTGCATTTTTATATGTTCTCCTTTCATCAGTTGAGTATCTGATGTTTTATCCAAGGGTTTCCGTTAGGCCTTGTCTGCCCACCCTAGAGGCCGTCAAACGCGGCCTGGCTCCCGCTCGTTCCCGCCAGAGGGAGCGGCTAGCGAGACCGCCGTACCCGGGAGCCGGCCGTGCCGATAATGCAGTCTCGGGAGCGAGAAGTCTCGGTACTCCCGGCTGGCATGTGGGGCAGCCGACAGCAGTGCGCATGCGCACGGCCAGCCCCTCACGACGCCGTTAATTATTGCGCCCGTCCGGCACACGTCTACGGCGGTGCATTCACACTGCCGGCCGGGCCGAGCCGAGCGGGGATGTGCCAAGACGAAAAAGAGAGGGGAAAACAACTTTTTCGATTTTCAAGTTGTAAGAAATTTTGACGGTATATAAGACCACATCGCATCGTTTTATCAACTTATTTGTTTTTTTTTTTTTTTTTTTTTTTTTCCTTACAAGCTTTGCCTTGCCTGTGAAAAAATAAAATGTCTTCTTTTCATTCCGCACGAGTTTTCAGTTTCGTAACGCTCCTCACTCGATTTTGATGAAAGTATTCGGTTAAAAAATCTGATTTTTGGATACACGGTAGTACGACATCTTAGCTTTCCAATAAAACGTTCACCTTTTCAAAATTCGTAACAATCGTTTTCAAATAATGCTTTTTGTCAGGTATGCGCACTTGATTTGCAAATCGTGTATTGAAAAAGTTCGATAGCGGGCAGCTTACTGTAGTATGCATTTTAGGTCATACATTATAGCGAGTGAAATTGAGCTAAAAGAACAGAAAAGTTTTTGAAGTGGTTATCGCTCTGATATCTACCTCCTTTCACAAGTAATTGTGAGTTATCTGAGCGGCATCATGCCGCGTCCGCAAGCCTGCGAACTCGACGTGTGTTGAGTGTAGCGTGAAGCACTGCAATGGCGGAAAAATTATTTGCTGGCCACGTATGTTGGTCCCTCGTGATGTGTTAATAATTCATAGCCAGAAAATAGCTATACCTTAATTTTTCTTGGGTGGCAACCGATTACAGTGGACAATGATCTGCTATGGTTTTATGTAAGGTAATACTTCACTAAAGAGATATACAAGTAGTTTGTTGTCCACATTGTACAATTAATGGAATACATATTTCGTGTTTCAAAATACAAGAGAAGAAACAATGTAAACTGCGAATTTGCTGTTGATTGATTGAAATAAAATTTCTGAAATTCTACCAAATGACTTTCTAGTTGAGGATAATAAACGGAAGAAACCCAAAAATATACTTACATTTATTGATGCATCTACACCTAAGATTACACTATTTAGCCTTCTCTTAAGCCGGCCGCGGTGGCCGAGGGGACTTCGACGCGCCAGTCACAGTCTGCACGGCCGCTACGGTCGGGAGTTCGAATACCTCCCTCGGGCATGGATATTTGTGTCGTCTTTAGTATAAGGTAGTTCATAAGCAGTTTGTAAGTTTAGGGACCCCACTGTTAAGTCCCTTAAGCTTAACAAACATTTGAACCTTCTCTTAATTTTCGCTTTTTTAACACCCAGAAAATGTTCTACCACAAGGTGAAACAATTTATATACAGTGTCTCACATAAAAGCGCCATCCCTCACACCGAGACTAAAGGTAGGAGTACATAACAGTAAAATTAAAGACATTTAGTTACCTCCTGATAAGGGATGCTGCAACTTATAGCCATGGGGGTACGTCAGGTGTGCCAGATTTATGTGGTACGCGCTGTACATGTTTCAGCTCATCTCCACTTTCAAAGAACTCTACACGGTTCTCAGAATTTTTATTTATTATGTTAGGAAGCTGTCTGATGGGAACTGCTTTTCTATGAACATTTCCTGATTATCACAATTTTCCTTGTCTCCATGGTACTTTCATATAGATTTTTATACTTTAAATGAAAGGAAAACGCGCATATTTAGTTTAGGTTCAGACACTGCAGATCAGTAGAGGATGAGAAGCAGGTGTCATTTGTTTCATGTTGTGATTTGTTTTTTCGTTCTTAGAGGGCTTGTGGCCAGCAACAAGGGATCGTCACCCACTGTCACTGGAAGATCGAAGGAAACACGGGTGTGACCAGTACTTGTTCACTGCCATCTACTTTGAGCCAGCTAACTGTTAATTGATTTTGTAATTTTATTACTATTGTTTGCACACTGTAATGACTCATAGAATTATAAACACATTAGAAATATGTGGTATGGACCCTCCCATAAATTTCGACTAACATTTAGGAAAGTTTTTCCTTATGTGAAAAACTAAACATTTCTTAATTTTTTTAATTCATATTAAAGAATTAATAGTAATAGAAGAAAAATAAACATATTATCATAAGTATAATTGAAAAAAATAATCATGCAGAGGAGCTTTTGCTGAAAGCAGGCTGGAGACGTGTGATAACTTGTGCTGCAGAAGCAACACCATACCCCAATCGGTTCGTGCCGGCGCCGACTCGGGCCGGGAATATTAAAGATATCGAATGTTAAAGGAAGGAAATACTCTCCTAAATGTTAGTCTATATGGATGGAACGAGTGCATTACCACCTATTTCATAAAATTCGACGGTTCACTACAGTGTGAGAATAATAGCAATAAAACTAGGCGACCTGTGCAAATACCTTGCAGCATTAGTGGCTAGTCATGTGAAATGGAAATAAGTAAAATTAAATAGTTATCATTTAAAAATATTTATTATAGATAGTAACAGTATACAGAATATTATATAAGCTTGTGTTTTCTTAAATTCATATCAAAACACTTATTTAAAATCAATTAGATTCTTTTAATATCTTTTTAGATTATTTTAATATATAAGAAAGATAGAGGACCCGAGCGAATAAGACCCGTGCGAATACTTCACAACGTTACTGGAATGACTAAAACATTGGGAAGACATGGAAGTTGAATGTTCACGCATAGCTTTCTTCAGAATCAATCCGTGCAAGTGTTTAAAAGCACAAATGAAAGATCTTGATCCGTTGAGCGTTGTTAGGTCAAAGAGAACTGTGTACTTTATTTAGAACCGAAGATTTCCTAAAACAAACTGACAGAAGGATCCCGCGTTTGAATGAAAGTAAAGGAGGGAGAGGCTTAAGTTAATTATGATACTTGATGACAAATCTGCGAATAAATACCTTTCGTTTAAAGCGAAAATGAAGGAAATGGGTCGGATAGAACGGCCTTCAGTTTGCAGCCAGGACATCCCCATAAGAAACATACAGAAGGAAATCCCGTTTGAGTGTAGAAAAAGTGGATGAATACCTTTAGTTTTACACAAAAATGAAGGACATCAGCTGGGTAGTTTAGTCTGTCCGACTGACTTCAGTTTTCGTAGATTCTTTTAATATATAATATAATGAAATCAATGAACTGTTAGCTGGATTCTTGAAGGGCCAGCAATCGATCTTCTGCTGACAGTGGGTTGGGATTCCTTATAGCTGGGGACAAGCTCTCCCCTTCCCTCGAAAAAAAAAATAATTAGAAAAAAGTGACAGACGCTTCTCATCCTTTACTGACCTGTCCTGCAGTGTCTGAGGCTAAAGTAAACCAGCGTATGTTGAAAATTCGAAAGTACCATCTTGCAGACAAAGAAAATTGTCTTCAAATGATACAGCAAAATGTTCGTCGAAAAGTTGTTCATCTCAGACAGGTTACTAAAATCAACTCAGTTCATTCTTACTTTCATCTCAGACGTGAGTACCGCATTTATGTCGGACAAACTGTAGAAAATTATTTTCATCCTGTGGGAACACATTTTCCGAAAGCTACAAAAGCGAAAAGGTATATATTGTGTCTTAGGAGTAGATGCATAAATAAATATAAATATCTTTTGACTTTCTCGTTCATCTGCAACTAGAAAAACCGTTAATGTCACAAAATTTTATTTCAGTCCATTAAGAGCAAAGTCGCAGTTTACATTACTTTGTTCTTCTCTTCTAGTTCCAAACACGAAATATAAATTCCATAAATTGTATTATGTGGAAAAAAAACAGATGTATGCCTCTCAAAGTCAAGTATGATCTGCTGTAAAACCTTAGCAGATAGTTGTCCATTGTAATCGGCTGCCACCCAAGAAAAATTAGTTCATTATTGTTCTATGATTGTGGATCTTTAACACATCACGACGGACAGACAAACGTAGCCAGCAATTCAGAGTTTTGGGCACTGCAGTGCTTCACGCTACGTTCGACACAGGCTGAGTTCGTAGACTTGTGATCGCGGCCCGAGGGCGCTCAGATAACTTGCAATTACTTGTGAAAGGAGGTAGATATCAGTGTGATTACCATTTCGAAAACTTTTTTGTTCTTTTAGCTCCATTTCACTCACTGTAATATATGGTCTAAAAATCATAGAACAGTAACCTGCCCGCTATCTAACTTTTTCAATACACGATTTGTAAATCAAGTGCATATACTTGAGAAAAAGCGCCATTTGAAAACGACTGTTAGGAATTACGAAAAGGTGGATGTCTTGTACGAAAGCTAAGATGTTTTACAATCATGTGACCAAAAATCAGATTTTTTAAACGCATACTTTCATCAAAATCGAGTGAGGAGCGTTACGGAACTAAAAACTCGTGCGGAATGAAAATTAGCCTTTTTATTTTATTTCACAGGCAAGGCAAAGCTAGTAAGGAAAAACTAATTTCATAAAACGATGTAGCGTGATCGTGTATACCATCAACAATTTTTACAACGTGAAAATCGGGTACGCCCGGCGCGTTGTGTGAACACGCAACCGGCGGCGTGCGCCGACTAGGCTGAGGCTAAGCTCAGCTCGTCCCGGCGGGCGCGGCGTGAACCCGAGAGTATCGTGACTCGTCCTGCCCGAAACGTTTCGCTCTCGCAAGTGTGACGTCATCGCTCGCTCCCCCTCTACCATCTCTTTACCCGCCGTCAGCTGTCGACAGCGGGCCGCGAGCGCTGCGGGAACCGAGCGGGAGTGGCGGCCGTTTTGATCGGCTCTAGCCCACCCGTATGATCCTCTGAGGCTTTTACTACTTTCTTCCCCAGAACTTCCCATTCTTCTTTTACTGTATTACTTTCCCTAAACAAATTAAGAAACTGAAGGAAAAATCATACTGCTAGCGGCTCAGTGACTGGCGTGTGGTGACGGAGATTGTGAATGTGATGAAGGGTCTTAAGAGTGCGGCTTACTCGCTTGGAGTGGGAATAGTATGTTATCGAATGCCTTATACCAGTTGAATATAATCCACAATACATCAATGCACCATGACGTGGCATTCAATGTGAAATTAGAAGACGAGTCCAGTTATTTACAGTGCGCTACTATTATGTATTTGGATTAATATGTACAAAATCTCTTGTGTCAAAGAGACTACAGTGTGTTCAGGCGGCATACAATATCGTTGTGAACAATCTTCAAGTATATAGCGTACATTTGAGTTATTTAGAAAAGTGAATCAAGACTGTGGCGCATTCATCTGCTATTGCTGGAATGGATCTGGAATCCATCCATAACAAATTATCAGATGGGAAATTGACGATTCCTTGATGTCTCAGAATCTATCCAACCACTCGATCCCCCACACAGTAAGATCTGCAGAACTTTTTCTCCCTTACTCTGTTCATTGTATCCTTCTTAGTTACGCAATGTACCCACCTAATCTTCAACATTCGTCTGTAACACCATCTTTCAAAAGGTTCTATCATCTTTCTGTCTGAACTCCTTATCGTCCATGTTTCACATCCGTACAGAGTTACACTCCAGACAAATGATTTCAGAAAGGACTTCCTAACATTTAAATTAATTATGGGTGTAAGTAAATTTCGCTTCTTCAGAAATGCTTTTCTTTCCATAGTCATTTTCTCTTTTACATCTTCTTTACTTCGCGCATCACATGCTATTTTGATACCCACATATGAAAACTCATCAACTACTTTTATTGTTTCATTACCTAATCTAATTCATTCAACATTGCCTTATTAGATTAGATTAGGTTAGCTGTTCCGTGTTGAGGAGATCCTCGTGGATGTGAACCATTTAATAAATATTCTTACACTACATTCTATTACCCTTATTTTGCTCTTGTCAATGTTCTTCTTATAACCTGATATACAATTCCTTTCAGTTGCTCTTCCAGGTCCTATGTTATCTGACAGAATTGCAATGTCATCAACAAAGTAAAAACTTTATTTCTTCTCTCAGAACTTTAATACCTTCTCCTAATTTCTCCATACATTGTTTCACAGTTTGCTCAATATACAGATTGTATAACGCTGGGGAAAGGCTACAACCCTCTCTTGCTCCATTGCCATATCAATGCGTGCCTTTGCCGGCCGCGGTGGCCGAGGGGACTGAGGCGCTCCAGTCACGGTCTGCACGGCCAATACGGTCGGGGGTTCGAATCCCCCCTCGGGCATGGATATTTGTGCCATCCTAGTTCGTAAGTAGTTCATAAGTAGTTTGTAAGTTTAGGGACTGATGACCCCGTAGTTAAGTCCCATAAGCTGTACAAACATTTGAACATTTGAATGCGTGCCTTTCATGCCCATTGACTCTTATAACTGCTGTCTGGTCTTTATATAAGTTCTGTACAACTTTTAGTTTCCTAGATTTTACTCCTGCTACCATCAAAATTTGAAAGAGTTTATTCCAGTCAACGTTGTCTAACCCTTTCTCGAATATTACAATATTTAAACTAAGGTAAACTATCGTAAGGACAACACACAAAGCCATGCCCCAGTGAGGACTCGGACCTCCGACGGCGAGCAACCGCGCGGTCAGCAGCGAGGCGCCTTAGACCACTTAGCTACTCCACCGCGGCTCTCGGTCATAGCTGTTTGTGTTTTTCTTAGTGTGAGTTTTGTGTCCCAGCCTCCTCGCCGCTTTAGTGTCTCGTTTCCGTCGTAGGTGTCGGTGGCCGAGTAGGAAGACCGACACAGGAATAAAGGTAGCACGCTTGTGCAGGTACGGAGGTGAGCATCCAGTGGGACAGCAGAAACTAGAAACACTAGAGTAAATTAGAACGAGATATATATTGCACAGAATGTATACAATACTTAACTTTTACATAGCTGATACATAGTTGATCTAGAGGCCTGCCTAATGCCTATCCGATAGCCAAGTCTTCACTGGTGCCTATCTGCTTCCGAAGTGTTAACTGGTTCCTATCTCAGTCCCAAGTGAACGATGTCGTTCAGTGGTGGCCACGAGCGGAGTTGTAGCAGAGGGCGCTCGTGGCTGACGTCGTAAGAACGCCGCACCGTGCGTGCATGGCGGCGCGCGGCGAAAGTAGGTGGCGTGCACTTTGGACTTGTGCGACACCACAGTGAGTTAGTTTAAGTTGTAGGGACTAATGACCATAGCAGTTTGGTCTAATAGGTTTACAAACATTTAAACTTTACAAACAGAGCTGGCTGCTTGTTCTGCCGGCAGTGAGTACTGGATACCTTGGAAGGGGTGGGTGGGAGCAACGGCACCTAGATACAAGGCCTGTGCGCTGCCTGCGAAGAGTAGTCATAACACAACTATTTGTCTTACGTAGCTTTGTAATGAGTTTGGGAATACGTACAGGTTGCACAGTGTGTTTTACAATGTTCTTAATGTTATTTATGTGATTCACAGACAAATTTGTTTAGGTATAAGATATTTATGAACTATTCGTAAGACAGCTTACCGATTTTGAATCGGAGGATTCATATTAGGCATTTTGTCTCATATGAGCAAACATTTGCACGAAGAATCACATAAATAACATTAAGAACATTCTGAAATACAGTGTGCAATCTGAACGTATTCCCAAACTCAGTACAACACTGCACAAGACAAATAGTTTGTTCGTGTTATGACTACTCTTGTCAGGCAGCGCACAGGCCTTGTATCTAAGGGGCGTTGGTGGGAGGCGGAAGTTGCGAGAGTAAAACCAATACCATAACAGTTCAACAGTAATTCATCATGATGTCTCCATAGTGCGACCATCGTAGTTGTGCAGGCAAAATCGAAATTCGTAGGTCAAAACAATCGTTGCCATTCTTTATTTCGGTAGGAGAACTGCGACCTATAAGTAGCCATAATGATTAATTCTTTTCCTGACACTGTAAAGAACTTTGTCCCTTTAGTAATGTAACTAACTACTTTCAAAACATTCAGTAGCCCTATTCTTGTCCCCAGGTATCGGTGGCCTTGTAGAGGGCTAATCGTCTGTCAAAATCTGAAGACTCCAGCACCCCGGTGTGGTGGCAGCGTGGGCGACGCAGCACGGCTGCACGGCGTGGCTCCTTTGTCTGCGGCTCCGCTAATGAAAGGAGGAGCGCGGCGCGCGCGTGGATTAGGCTGGCAACTCCTGCCGGCGCGGTGCGCCGTCGTTTACTCGCCGCTAATGCGGATATTGGCTTACGGGCCGGCATTTACCTAAAAGCTCTAAACTGCCGCTTCCGGCCGTCTGCGCGCGCGCAGCCGGCTCGCCTGCCTTGTCCTAACTTGAGTTTTAATCCTATCAGCCTCGTCGGCTGCTCCGGCTCCAGTTGCATCGACGCCGAGATGCCCGTCTGAGAGAAGGAGAGCATCACCAGTTGGAGGGTCTCGGAACTGGTTTCCGTTTAGGCATAATGTTCGGGTACTTAATTTTAGGAATAGATGCGAGGAGAGAATGTAAAAATACAGCAAGGGGAGAGGAGGAGGGCCGCGGTGGAGTAGCCGAGCGGTCTAAAGCGTCTCGCTGCGGAACGCGCGGTTGCTCGCCGTGGAGGTTCGAGTCCTCCCTGGGGCATGGGTGTGTCTGTTTGCCCTTAGGTTAGTTTACCTAGGTTTAAGTAGTTTGTAAGCTACGGACTAATGACCACGCAGTTTGGTCCGATAGATTTACAAATATTTAGAGGAGGAGGCGGACGGAGAGGGAGGCGGAGACGTGCAGAGAGAGACAGAGAGAGAGGAAGTGGAGAAGGAGCAGAGGAAGAATGAAGAAATAGACAGAAAGGGGGCGGGAACGTGAAATGGGATAGAGTAATGGGAGGTAGGAATAAGTAGCAGTATAATGTATAAAATTACATGAGCAGTCTTTTACACAGCTAGGTAGGGGTGTAACATCTCTGGAAGGTCGCAAACAGTGGTCGACGTGAGCGGTCGCGATACGGACCGCGCCGGCCGCGGTGACCGAGCAGACTGAGGCGCTCCAGTCAGTCTACACGGCCACTACGGTCGGGGGTTCGAATCCCCCATCGGGCATGGATATTTGTGCCGTCCTAGTTCGTAAGTCGTTCATAAGTAGTTTGTAAGTTTAGGGACTGTTGACCCCGAAGTTAAGTCCCATAGACTATACAAACATTTGAATTTTTTTTTTTTTTTTTTTTTTTTTTTTTTTTTTTTTTTTTTTTTTTTTTTTTTACTGACCGCCGAGGACGCCTGCGAGTGTGAGCGCTCACGTGGGCTGCTGAGGCGACAGCCTTCCTCTCAGTCGCTCTCCGTCGTTCTCATTTGCTGTTGAGATCTACTAGCAGTCGTTTTTACTTCCAATTAGATATTGAATTGCTGCTAGTATCATTTTGTCTAACAAGGAAAGTACATGGGCTCGAACAAACATATCTGTATGAAAGTTTGGTTACAGGATCTCTATGTACAACTCAGTGTGCTGGTGGGTGTCGTTTTACTTCAAATCTCTGCAATCATGCTCTAGATAGCACTGTAGATGTAATTGTAAACGCCATACGTAATGCAGATATCTTAGTAATAATCATCGTACATGTTCTCTAGAGAATTGTCATCAAAAGCCGTGATGATAGTGTGCTGTCGCACAAGTCTAAAGTGCGCGCCACCTACTTTCGCCGCGCGCCGTCATGCACGCACGGTGCGGCGTTCTTACGACGTCAGTCACTAGCGCCCTCTGCTAGAACTCCGCTCGTGGCCACCACTGGACGACATCGTTCACTTGGGACTGAGATAGGAACCAGTTAACACTTCGGAATCAGATAGGCACCAGTGAAGACTTGGCTATCGGATAGGCACTAGGCAGGCCTCTAGCTCCACTATGTATCAGCATTCTGCAGTACTGAGCTATGTAAAAGTTAAGTATTGTATAAGTTCTGTGCAATATATATCTCGTTCTAATTTACTCTAGTGTTTCTAGTTTCTGCTGTCCAACTGGCTGCTCCCCTCCGTACCTGCACAAGCGTGCTACCTTTATTCCTTTGTCGGTATTCCTACTCGGCCATCGACACCTACGACGGAAACGAGACTCAAAAGCGGTGACGCGGCTGGGACACAAAAGATAGTTGCAACTTTAACCTTCTTCCCGAAAGACTGTTGGAATTCACTACCACTGCTTCCATCGCCTCTTCCAGCACTTACCGTAGCACTATCGCTTGCAATGAGTTGTTCGTCATTATCATCCCTATTATCATTATTATGAATTTGTAACAACAGTATCTAACTTATGCTCATATATCTGTACCATAACAGATACGAGAAAGCATGCAAATGATTCATCTTCTATACTAATACCATCTTCACGAACAAGGGTTCTTCGTAACTTCATCTCAACCAATCGCAATACATTAGCAGGATTGATCAGCAATCGCCGCCCCATCTGACGCTTCACCACACAAATGACATCACAAAACGCAACTTCGGAGGCACACTGCACCGTCCCTACTGGCGAACCAACAGGTTAAAGTGCAATGCGGCACGGCACACGCAGAGGCCTCTAACGGACGACTGCAGAGGTTTGCAGATGCGGGAGTATCACTAGTGCAATAAGGGATCTTTACTTTATATATCATATGATTTTGGTGTATATGTGTTTGTTCGAGCCCAAGTACTTTTCTTGTAAGTTGAACTGTTTTTTACTTGCTATTAAAATATTATGTTCTCAGTTTCAGACAGTAACCAACTGTACTTAATACTCCACTGTTCCAATACGTGTTAGCCTGTCCCGAATCCATGGCATCGAACCTGCGATTTTATTAATCACCGTGCTAAATAAGGGCTCAGGGGCATGGAATTGTAAGGAAACGGCGTTGTTGCCTTGCACACGTAACTAATAAGGTAATTATGTATTTTTACGGGAAAAGAGGTGTTGTAGGGGGGACATTTTATTGGAAGGAAGCGAAGGTTGAAGCAATTAAATACCCGAACGAAAGGACGAAAAAATATTGTTAATAATCAAGCACTGCAACGAATGTATTAAAAAATTGTAGAAACAATAAGTTCCGGTTTATTCAAATCTAATAAATTCATTATTATAAGGACAACGTTTGTTATCAATTCATGAACTCTACTAAAGTTCCGGTTGGATGAATTCCTCTCGACGGACTCATTGACAGAAAATGCACAGCCTAAACCACTGGAGACACAGACATGTTACAGACGAAACATACGACTTTTCCCCTCTAAGGACCCTTTTTATTTTTCTTCATGGGTGCATTCCACCCCAGCGAGGCCACGGCTGGTCGTTAGGTAATTAATATGTTGCAATCTAGACTTGGTATTTTAATACTGCACGTCTTTTCTCTTCTAGGCCACTCTGTGTAACGCAAGCTGATTTACAATAATTTATGTCTTAGCATGAAGAGTTTTCATCATCGAGTACGAAATAGCGCCCTTTTAAATTACAGTTTTTCACATAACAATAAGTGATTCGAACAAGGAACATTTGGATTCCGAAATTAATCAAAAAAGTTTCAAATGTTTGTAAAGCTTATGGGACTTAACTGCGGGGGTCATCAGTCCCTAAACTTACAAACTACTTATGAAGTAACTTATACTAAAGACGACACAAACATGCATGCTCGAGGGAGGATTCGAACCACCGACGCGGGAGGCCGAGCGATCCGCAACGTTGCGCTCCAGACCGCTCGGCTACAAAAAAAGTTTGTAGAGCTTATGGGACTTAACGACGGGGTCATCAGTCCCTAAACTTGCAAACTACTTATGAACTAGCTTACACTAAAGACGACACAAACATCCATGCCTGAGGGGGGATATGAACCCACGATGGGGAACGGTCTCTCGCATCGTACCATAGCGCCTCAATGCGCTTGGCCGCTCCGCCGCAGTGCGCTTTGTTACTCCCATGTGGCTTGAAAGTAATTTGAAATAATTGTTTAGAATAAATGGTTATGGTTCACGTGAAGTAAAATTAGCGTTCTCCGAAAGAAGGAAACTGTCAAACGTTCACTGACGAGCCAACAGCCTACCGAGCGAGGTGGCCAGTGGTAAAACACTAGACTCGCATTCGGAAGGAAGGTGGTTCAAATCCACCTCCGCTCATCCAAATTTAGGCTTTCCGTAATTTTCCTAAATCACTTCAGGCAAATGCTGGGATTGTTCCTTTCAAAATGGCACGGCCGATTTCCTTCCCCATCCTGACCCAAACAATCCGAGCGTAAGCTGTCGCTGTCGACGGGGCGTTAGGCGTTAAACACCAAGCTTCCTCCTTCTTCGAGCCACCAGAATTGGAAAATTTTCAGTTATTCAGCTCAACGTCACAAATAAACAAAAAATACACTTTGTTGAAGTTTTGTTCCTTACAAAAGTTTTGTGCCACTGTTCTATGTACTGGCTTTCAACAATTGAAGAAGGAATAGGCGTGAGAATGTGCGAGAAAAATTTCACCTTTGACAGTGGATACAATGTTAGTGGTGCATTGAAGCGAGCTCTTAAAACGAAGCAAAAAGAAATTGACAGCAACGATTACACTACTACGGGAACCATGGTACTACCAGCGTCGTCGTTGACATTGAAAACATTAACATTCTGGAGTAGTCGGGTGTTCTGCCGGATGTTTGTGTCAAACTTGCACAATATTTCGAGAGTGTACCTCACTGTCTTCCTCAGGTGCTTCCTGGGACTTGTCCCTGTTTGGAACGCGTCCAGTATATATGCCTAGGCGTTAGGCGTTCCATATGCGGTCCGCGCCGAGTCAGGTGCCCTGTGATTGGTCCATTCCCGAGAGGGGGTGACTGGTTGCTGCCTGGTGCTCCTTCCGCCGTCCGCGCCGCGGCAGGCGCTTCCTCTGCCGTCCGCGCCGTAGTAGGCGCTTCCTCTGCCGTCCGCGCCGCTGCCGGTGCTCCCTCCACCGCCTGCGCCGCGCTGGGCGTTCCCTCTGCCGTCTGCGACGTGCCAGGTGCTCTCCTAGTCGTTTTTCGTTGCGATTTTAGAAGCTCCAGTGCTGGGTTCCATGCTGCACTGAGTTGATATCCAGTGTCACGGTTGATAAGGTTTTCACTGATTTTAATCTCAATTGATTCTTTTATGACACTGTCCCAGAATCTCGGCGTCTATGTTACTATTCTGGTGTTGTTGTAGTCCATGGAGTGTCCAAGTTCTAGGTAGTGGTCAGCCACTGCTGATTTCGTAGCTTGTCCCAGTCTGGTGTGCCTTTGGTGTTCCTTGCACCCGATTTGAACCGTCCTGGTGGTCTGGCCTATGTATGCCAACCCACACTGGCATGGTATGCTGTAAATTCCTGGCCTCTGTAGTCCCGGGTCGTCCTTGGTGTTGCCCAATAGTGCACCGATCTTTGTGGGTGGGCAGAATATGCTCTTAACGTTGTGTTTAGAGCCGGCCGCAGTGGCCGAGGGGACAAAGGCGCTTCAGTCACGGTCTGCACGGCCACTACGGTCGGGGGTTCGAATCCCCCCTCGGGCATGGATATTTGTGCCGTCCTTAGTCTTAGCTAGTTCATAAGTAGTTTGTAAGCTTAGAGACTGATGACCCCACAGTTAAGTCCCATAAGTTCTACAAACATTTGAACATTTGATTTTTTTTTGTTATGTTTAGACAAAATTCTGCTGATTTTGGCAGATACTTGCCCTGCACATGGTAGGTATGCCAATGCCACCCTCTTGGCCTCATCCTGTTCCTCTTCTGGTTCCTTCACTGCACCTCTGGATGTCTCTGGCAGAATATCTATTCCTGTTGAATACTGACCGCAAGTGTGCCATCTCTGTCATCAGACTGTCAGCATCAGAGTGCGCCTGTGCGCAATGGATAAGAGCTTTCAGCACACCATTCTTTTGTGCTGGATGGTGACAACTGTTGGCTTGTAGATACAAATCCGTATGTGTGGGCTTGCGATAAACACTGTGCCCAAAGGTGTCATCTGCCTCCCTCTTAACCAGCACATCCAGGAAAGGGAGTAGTCCATCCTTCTCCAGTTCCATGGTGAACTTTATATTGGGATGGCGTGAGTTCAGGTGCTCCAGGAAGTTGTCCAGCTCCTCCTTACCATGGGGCCAGATGACAAAGGTGTCATCGACATATCTGTAGAAACATTTTGGTTGATGTGTGGCTGATGTTAGTGCCTCTTCCTCGAATTTCTCCATAAATAGGTTGGCTACTACTGGTGAAAGGGGACTACCCATTGCCACCCCTTCTGTCTGCTCATAAAATTGATCTCTGTAAAGGAAGTATGTCGAGGTCAGTATATGCTTGAACATATCCAAGATGCAACCATCGAATTGTTCCCCAATGAGCTTAAGCGAGTCATTCAGTGGGACCCGGGTGAACAAGGACACCACATCAAAGCTAACCATGATGTTTGAGTCCAAAATGCGTAGCTGCTGAAGGCTCTGTAAAAAATCCTCTGTTCTGAATGTGGTGTGAGCACTTCCCCACATAAGGTGACAACATCTTCTTCAAATAAGCTGCTGTGGGGTAGGTGGCTGCCCCAATATTGCTAACATTAAGTCGAAGTGGCACCCTCTCCTTGTGGACTTTGGATAGTCCGTACATCCTTGGTGGTACTGGCGCTTTTGATAGTAGTTTCTTGATGACGTTGTCAGGTAGGCCTGTCTTCTTCAGTAGCGTCCTTGTCTTCTTGTCCACTTTGTCGGTGCAGTCACTCCTCATTGGCGTGAAGGCAGGATCTACCAGGAGTTGTTGCTTCTTCCTATCATAATCTGCATTCAATAGGATCATGGAGGCGTTACCTTTGTCAGCTGGCATCACCACAAAGTTTTCATCTTCCCGGAGTTGCCTGAGTGCCCTCTTTTCAGCACTTGAGATGTTAGACTTGGGCATCCTGATCCTGGTGAGTGCCCTGCAGGTTTCTCGTCGGATTTCTTCCCGCCACACTAGAAGGAAGTGTGTTGGATGTCTGCTCAACTCCACTGATAAAGACCGCCACTGGCACATTTCTGGGAGTCACTGCAAAGTTTAGACCCTTGCTGAGTGCTAGAAGTGTCTCCTCAACAAATTGCTGACCACTTAAGTTGACCGCTGTGCACCTGTCCTCTTCCTGCTGTGACTTATTGTTTAGGCGCTCGAAATTAGCTTGTTGGCGGGGTCTTGATTTCTTCCTGGTGCACTCCGCTAAGGCCCATGAGGCTCCATCCACCTGGTCCCCAGTAAGGGATGTTGCTATAGACAGGTGAAGATGTAACAGCTCCCTGGATGTCACATCTTGTCTGTGGCGTAAATTGCGCACTCTGTCTCTTACCAATGCAAGGCTGGCTCGGAGTTTAATTCTGTTGGCCGCTCTGGGATTAACATGATGTTTTATCTTGGCAAAAACTGGTACCACGTCTTGTGCACCGGGAAGAAATCAAGAACCTACCAACAAGCTAATTTCGAGCGCCTAAACAACAAGTCACAGCAGGAAGAGGACAGGCGCCCAGTGGTCAACTTAAGTGGTCAGCAATTTGATGAGGAGACACTTCTAGCACTCAGCAAGGGTCTAAACTTTGCAGTGACTCCCAGAAATGTGCCAGCGGCTGCCTTTATCAGTGCAGTTGAGCAGACATCCAACACACTTCCTTCTAGTGTGGCGGAAGAAATTCGACGAGAAACCTGCAGGGCACTCACCAGGACCAGGATGCCCAAGTCTAACATCTCAAGTGCTGAAAAGAGGGCACTCAGGCAACTCCGGGAAGATGAAAACTTTGTGGTGATGCCAGCTGACAAAGGTAACGCTTCCGTGATCCTACTGAAGGCAGATTATGATAGGAAGATGCAACAACTCCTGGTATATCCTGCCTTCAAACCAATAAGGAGTGACCCCACCGACAAAGTGGACAAGAAGACAAGGACGCTACTGAAGAAGACAAGTCTACATGACAACGTCATCAAGAAACTACTATCCAAAGCGCCAGTACCACCAAGGATGTACGGACTACCCAAAGTCCACAAGGAGGGGGTGCCACTTCGACCTATTGTTAGCAATATTGGGGCAGCCACCTACCCCACAGCAGCTTATTTGAAGAAGATGTTGTCACCTTATGTGGGGAAGTGTTCACACCACATTTGGAACTCAGAGGATTTTTTACAGCGCCTTCAGAAGCTACGCATCTTTGACTCAGACATCATGGATAGCTTTGATGTGGTGTCCTTGTTCACCCGGGTCCCACTGAATGACTCGCTTAAGCTCATTGGGGAACAATTCGATGGTTGCATCTTGGATCTGTTCAAGCATGTACTGACCTCGACATACTTCCTTTACGGAGGTCAATTTTATGAGCAGACAGAAGGGGTGGCGATGGGTAGTCCCCTTTCACCAGTAGTAGCCAACCTATTTATGGAGAAATTCGAGGAAGAGGCACTAACATCAGCCACACATCTACCAAAATGTTTCTACAGATATGTCGATGACACCATGGTTAGTTGCACGGGACACTCCAATGTTCAAGAAAGGATATAGGAGTTACCCGCAAAATTACTGGCCTATATCATTGACGTCGATTTTGCAGAAGGATTTTAGAACATATACTATCTTAAAATATTATGAACTACCTCGATGAGAACGACCTATTGACCAATAGTCAATACGGATTCAGAAAGTATCGTTCTTGTGAAACACAGCTAGACCTTTACTCACATGAAGTGACGAGTGCTACCGATAAGGGATTTCCAATAGATTCTGTATTTCTAGATTTCCGGAAGGCTTTCGACATTGTGCCTCTGATCAGACTGCGTGCTGATGGAATATCGCACATTTGTGCGATTGGATTCGTGATTTCCTGTCGAAAAGGACATCATCGATTATAACAGAAGTGATATCTGGTGTCCCCGAGGAATGTGTTATAGGGTTCCTCCTGTTCCGTATTTTTATAAACGATTTGGGAGACAATCTGAGTATCTCTCTTAAACTGTTCGTGGATGATGCTGTCATTTATCGGTTTGTAAAGTAACCAGAAGATCTAAAGCAACTGTAAAATGATTTAGATAAGATATCTGCGTGGTCAAATATATGATAGTGACCCTTTAATAGTGAGAAGTCATCCATATGACCACAAGAAAACCACTGAACTTCATTACAGACAAATCTGCACGCCGTAAATTCAACTAAATGCCTAAGAGTAACAATATCAAATAAATTAAACTGAAAAAATAAAACACATAGAAAATGTCATAGGGAAAGCGAACCAAAGGATACAGATGCAACCTATTAAGTAAACTGCCTACACTACACTTGTGCGGCCTATTTTGCAGTATTGCTACGTATTGTGGGATCCTCACTAAGTGGGACTGACAGACGATTTGGTGAAAGTTCAGAGAAGGGCAGCTCGTTTTGTATTATCGCGATATTGTGGGGGGGGGGGGGGGGAGTGTCACGGAAATGATGCACGAGTTGGGGTTGAAATCATTAAAAGAAAGACTTTATTCGTTGCGACGAGATTTATTTGCGAAATTTCTTTCACCAACTTTCTCTTCCGAATGCAACGTATCTTGTTAGCACCCACCTACATAGGAAAACATGATCTCCAAAATAAAATAAGACTAATAAAATCGAAAACGAAAAGATTTAAGTGTCCCTTTTTCCCGCGAGCTATTAGAGAATGGAACTATAGGGAAATATCATAAAAGCGGTTCGATGAACCCTATTCCATGCACCAGTGTGCATGCATCAGTGTAACTTGCAGAGTATTTACGTGGATTTACATCGTCTATGGCAAAATTATATATACTGTGTATGACACTTAAAACATAACACTGATAACCATATTTCACAAATCAATCACATGCCTGGTACCTTAGAGCATTATGCCTTTAAGAAGGGCTCGACAGTATAGTTGTTGTCAGTGCAGATGGCGAGTTATAAAATCAGTAAAAATATACACAATAAAATATATAATTATGTTGACCATCAGAGCGACTCCATAAGACTGGATAACGTCGATACAATTGTAGCAAAGATACCTACATTTGCCGCTAGAGTGTGCTACTTGAAGTCAGCGTGTTTCATCACTTAAAAAAATAGATAAATTAACCTCAATTTCTTAAAAGGTTATTGCCCTTTATCATTGCGACGTCTTTTTAAAATACTGTATTACTCATCGTATCTGCTGGAAGTTACAATTTTTTTGGTAAAAATAATTAATTGAGTAGTATTTTAAAATGTTTTAAGATGTAATATTTACGAGTGTCATGGAACTGTGCAATACAAATAATATTAGTACTTTAAACTGTCCACCTGTTATATATTTGTTCCTTCCATTTGGCGCTCTACCTGTTTAAATCTCTTTCCCACAGACGTTACTGAGCCCTGCTGGCTCAATTTTCATTGCTTTTCTTATGCACTGACAACAGTTAACGTTCTTACTGGTTCCCTTTCTACTCTGCTGCTGACCACAGAGAGGGCGCTGAGGCGTTCTGTGCCCGCTACGCCTGCCCGTCTCCATGTCGATGGGTTTCGTATCAACAGGCCATCTCTCGGCGGAGTTTGAAAGACGGCTGTCTGACGTCTTCCCTAGCTTTTTAACTTTGTAAATTATCTGAGTTCACTAGACGGCTTTTTTTGCTAAACGAAAACCCCTATCGTTCGGAGGCATGAGGAATAGCATTTCATTTCATGTTTCTCAATGTTAGTTTCTATAATATTGCTGGGATTTTATTACGCTAATGATTTATCATTGTGTCTATGTTTTTAAATGTTAGTTTCTGTAATATTGCTGGGATTTTATTACACTAATAATTTATCATTGCGTCTATGAATGTGGCAAGATGAACGGTTTCTCCGTGACGCCGCTGTCCCTGTGAGAATGTGTACTTGCTTTATGCTGTATGTGCATGTATGAGGATTTTCTAGCATGGCGATCTGAGTATATGTATGAGAATGTTCGTCGTCGGTTGCTGGCTGAGCGCTTTGCATCTCTGGCTTCGTGTCGATAGGTAGTTGTTACCAACCCCTGCTTTTGATGCTACCAAAGAGGTTCCTCCACCCTTTGGTTACAAGTTGGGTTGGCAAAGCGCAGTTAGCGAGTCTCGGTTAGACGTGCGAGTTTAAGCTCTTCCCCCCCTCCCCCTCGCTTTTCGTGGGTTTTGCCGACTTCCGGCCGCTGGTGACGGGCTCGTGGGCCATCATGACATTATGTGGCTGTGCTTCAAGCTGGTAAGATGTTCTGAATTTCTGTCCTCCCTTGAGATGGTAGCGATTCGTTGTCTGCTTTGTTAAAGTTAGATCTCAGATCTTAGGTTCATCTTTCTCCGATCATGTACGGAAATGTATTCAATTTCTTTTCTGTGATTTTGCATAGGTAAAAGTGGTGAATATGCAACTAATTCGGTTTGATAATGGCTGGGAATCGGTAACCTGTGTGAGACTAGCTGGCGGTGTATGAACTCTACTTTATTTCTTTCTAGCTTTGTGGAACGCGTCTGATATGTGGGAATATTTTTATTCTGTGTGGTGCATGTGAAATATTTCTTTCTGTTTCCTCCTTCCGCAAGTGATATGTACTCCAGGTGGTGTGTTCTTAGAACAAAACCTTCAGCTACCCCTGTGTCTGTTTCTAGACCCTTCAGGCAAGAAATCATGTATGTATCTTTCTGATTTTCTTTATTACATCCTGATCTCCTCACTGACTGTTTTAAATTGCTGTTTCGTTTTCAAACTTGTACTTTGCATTCGGACTCCGTCAGTAAATTCACTTCTAGCCTTGTACGACACCCTTTATTAGCTTGCTTGCTTCGACTTTGCTGATTTTTGAAGACTGGACTTCGTCCATCAGTGTAAAGCCTCCCCAATCACGTCCTACTGTATTTCTTTAGTTTCTCCGTGATATCCTACGCATTTCTAAGGGTTGCTTGCCATAGCTATTGTAGCAATACATTAATATTTTTTTATTGAAAATTATATCTGCGACATTTGTCACAAGCATCCATTCTCTCTGCCAATAAATCTCTGATTATCCATGTTTTCATTAATACATTCAACTATTTCAAACGATCTAGAGAGAGAACGGAATTGCTTGTCGTCTTTCGTTTTTCTACCTTTATACTGAGCGGACGTATTTTACTCGACCTCTCGAATCATGTAAATGTGAGTCCTGGTTAGCATCCTTTAATGTAATAAATTTTAAATTTCATTTGGAATTCCTATTTTATTTAAATAATGACTATTTCTCCCCATCTTTCATTTAATTCAATACTTGATTTTCAGCAATATTAGTAAATTGATGCTTGGTCATTGTTGCCTATTGTCTCATGATGACAAAAGAACATTCTCAATGCAAAATTTATTTACTCTCATTTTATATTAAAAATCGAATTCAATGCCTGCAGGAAATCTTCATTCTGTTAAAAGCGAAGTCCGATAATTTCTTTAACTTTCGATAATCATAGTGATCGAAATTGCACACGGTCTCAAAACTTTTCTATTAATTATCAATGCCCCATGTTTATGTATGTTTGCCCCATATTTATATATGTTTCGCCCCCCGTGAGATTGAACTTGGATGTTCGTGTAAATGTGGAAGGTTGCTTTTAATATTGACTGACTGCTGCGCAATGGCTTACAGTCGCCGCCTCGCGCTTTAGGCCTCGTTTCGCTGTAGTTAAGAACACATGGCTTCGTTTGTCGTCTGCGCTGGCGTCTGCTGGGTGGCCAGAGACAAGCTTACTTGGCGAGATGTTGAGGTGGTCGTGTTCTTAGTGTCGTACCAACCTAATCTTGGACGAAAGAGGTGACAGGAGACCTCTCTGGGAGCGATTTTAGAGGGAATTGTCTTGGCCAGGTAGCAAGGGTTGGTAAACACTAGTCTCTGAACGCACTATGCGTCGCTTTCAGCGCGCTCTACATCCGGTGTGTGGCAGGGGAGCTTTTTCCGTGGCCTTAGAGCTACAAGTATTTCCAGTTGCCTTTATAAGAAAACACACATATTTGACTATTTAAAATTGGCAAAATGCCGATTGTTTTAAAATTACTGTGGCAAGATACAGCGCGAGTGCTCGTGGGTTTACCCTTTCAGAACGGAATTTTTTCTGTCAGCTTCTGACCAAAAAAATTGTACACAATTGTGTACATGGGGTCTCAGTCAACATGGAAAGCACTGAATGCAGAAAAGACATTTAATTAGAGCACTTTGTTGTGAATTCATTTACATTGATAATAGATATAAATTTCACATTTATTTTACACAACAATGATATGTGTCTAAAAATTATTTTCATAATGCACTTTTAATTAATATGGAACAACCGAAAACTTTTTTTTCTTTTGACAAACAAATATTTACATTAAATTTCTCATATTTTATTGTTGAGCGTCCTTTGCATTCTGGAAATTTGCACCAGGTAGGAAGTGCACTATTATCGTGAAGAGGTATGTGTAGTGCTCCATCATACCGAATTTCTTCAGGAGGCCTAGTTTCTCCTCGTCGTCTTTGAACTGGAGTAGCTGGTGGTGTGGAAGATGGTCGACCCCTCTTCTTGTTTCTTCCCTCATATTGTTTTTTTATTTATTTATTTGGTTATTTAACCTGACCAGATTAGGGCCATAGGGCCCTCTCTAACATCTGATCAGGAACAACATAAACAAAGGATTTAATTACAAAAAACACTGCATTAATAATATTAAATAACAATATATGATAATACTAACAATAATAATGATAATAATAACACAAAAATCAAAGTAATATTAATAATAACAAGAGATATTTACATGTAGATAGATGTTTAACACATTTGAATTAAGTTTAATATAAACAGAAGGGGGAAAATGATTAGTGAAAGAGGAGATTGAAAAATGACAGTGATAATGTATGTGAGGAAGTGGAGACATATATGAATGGAGATCTCTGCTGGCGAAAGGAAAGAGAAACATTTATGAGGGGCAGGAGGAATTGACAACAGTGGGCTACAGACTGGTAAGTGGAGAAAAAGATGGCTATTGTGACAGTAGGTGAATCCTTAGCTGTCTTTTGAAGTTTTGAATTGATTTTATCTCTCTTAACTTTTGAGGAAGATTGTTCCACAGACGTGCTCTCGATACAGAAAATGACTTAGAGAAGATTGCAGTGTTATGTGTTGGTAGAGAGAGAGTTTTATTTTGGTGAGAGTGTGTGTTTCTGCTGTGCTGTTCAGATAGTAATATAGTCGTTGAGGATAAGTAAGAAGGTTGATTGAGAAAGCGATGCAGCAAACATAGTGTAAGATAGCTTCGATGCATATCTGCACGTAGCCAAGATAACTGCTGGTTTGCGGGACTGATATGGTCGTAGAAATGTAAGTTACAAAAGTATCGGATACAAGAATTCATCGCCAGCTCCAGCCTACGTGAATTTTCGTGTGATAGTCCTTGCAGAATAGCATCACCATAATCTAGATTGGGAAGTATTAGTGTCTCAACGAGCTTCTTTTTCAGCTGTAAAGGAATTTTTTTTTTTTTTTTTTTTTTTTTTTTTTTTTTTTTTTTTTTTTTTTTTTTTTTGTATTTCTGCAGTGAATGAAGTGACACATATGCCTTCTTACAGACTGTCGTTGTGTGCTCTGTCCAGTCTAAGTACTGATCAAATATTACTCCTAAGTTCTTTGCTGAATGAGAAAAGCTTATTTGTGTGTCGTTAAGTATTAAAGGTGGAAGAGTTTCTCTGAACTGTGGAGCGATGAGTCTTTTATGGGCCACTAAGATTGCCTGCGTTTTTGATGGATTCAGTTTCAAGCCCATGCTATGTGCCCATCTTGATAGTGAAAGTAAGTGCGCATTTACATGCTGGATGGCTGTTCTTAGGTTTTTAGGACCTTCACTGAGATATAATTGTAGGTCATCAGCGAGTAGATGATATTTACAGTGGGACCGAACAGTGGACACATCATTAACATATAGTGAGAAGAGTAGAGGCCCCAGTACAGATCCTTGTGGAACCCCTGATACAACATCCCTCCATTTTGACCTATTTTTTGCTGTTATTACACACTGTTTACGGGTAGTGAGGTATGAGTGGAAGCACTGAATAGCACCTGAAGAGAAATTTAGATTAGAGAGTTTAGCAAGTAAAATGTCAAAATCGACTTTATCGAAAGCTTTGCTAAAATCTAAGAAACACATAATTGTCGCCTGTTGGTTATCCATAGCATGCTTGAGATCGTCTGTAACTTTTATAAGAGCAGTCGTCGTGCTGCGATTTTGGCGGAAACCAGATTGATATTCGTCTAGTAGGTCGTGTGATGTTAAATAACTATTTATCTGCTCATGGACTATATATTCCAAGGCCTTGTATAATGATGGTAGGATGCAAATAAGTCTGTAGTCGGAAAGTTGTGTGGCAGATTCCTTTTTTGGTAATGGTTTAATAAGACCATGCTTCCATAATGTTGGGAAGGCACTGGAAGTCAGAGAATTGTTAAAGATGTCAGTTATAATTTGTAGTAGCGGGTCGATGATACTACTAATCATGTGCACATTAATATTATCATACCCTGCACCAGCTGAACGAATTCGCAAAATCGATTTCCTGGCTGTGTTTGGACTTACCGGCTCGAGAGAAAATTTTTGGTTTGTATCAGCCCCCGACATTTTAAGGGAATTAATAGTTTGCGTCTTTTTTGAGTTTCGCATACTCACTGATTGACTAACACGGTTTCGTTGCTTCTTGTAGGCGTTGTTTCTTGTTAGCTCTAAGATGTTAGCCAGTCTCATACGGAAATGTAGGAGATCCATTATTTTGTTAGTTGGTAGACCAATTGCTTCAGCACTTCTTCTGTATTGCAGCCAGCTCTGTATTATAGCAAAATCAACAGCATGAAAAATTGCTCTCAGTGCCCATTTCTCGGATTTTACAAAAATTCTGTATATGACATCTACTGATCAAAAACGTCAACTCCTCCCATGCCATGGTTGCAGCGTTTTACAATTTTTGGTCGATCAATAGTAATATATTTGCTTTTTTTCTTGTCCCAGCGTTCAACGAGTCAATTTTTCCGTTTCCAATTAAATTTGAGCCTAGAATTGTTTTATTGTCAACCTATTTTACCAAAGCCATTTCATCTAAACTACAAATTTCTTCAGAAAATCGTCTGTTCTTCTTCAATGCCTCTTTGTCTGGCATGAGAGGAGGATTAGCAAAACGGTTGATTCTCACAGTTCCAGCAGCACAGATGCTTTTTTTTTTTTTTTTTTGGTGGTCCTTGACCAAATTCTTTCAACAAAGATTCGTGAAATTCAGTTATGCACCCTGATAAAGAACAAAATCATAAGCTTGTCCACTCTTTCCACATAGAATGTACACATTTTGATACCCCATGGAGTTGGTTTACCCTTTACATACTGTTTTACAGAGAGGTCCCTGTAAATAGAATCATTGCCTCATCAACTGCTAACTCTTCCTCCACAGGTAGCTCTAGACATCTGGTACGCAGAGCAGTAAATATAGGCCGAACTTTATAATACTTGTCTTTACTGTCAGCTAGTACGTCCATGTTATTGACAAGGTGCAAGTTTGTTAGTTGGAAGAACCTATCTCTGGACATACTGTCGAAGAACAACGTCATTTTCATTGTTGTGTCCCAATACATTCGAACTCTGGGAAATTTCAGACTTCCCATAATTATGTGAAATCCAAACTATGTTTTGATTTCTGATTCTATAGTTTCTTTGAAATTGCTATACTTCCCACTTTGTAATGCATATATGTTTGTCATATCAACCACGGTGCAGAAAAGGTCATCAGGAATGTACTTACTGAAATAGGCTGCTGGCAGAAGTAGCTCCTGGTCCTCAGTACTTTGTTCCCATTCAGGATATGTATCTGATACAGAAATTGGGCGATTATCCCACTTGATATGACTTTTTTCTGATAAAATGTATTTTATATCACTCATATCATCACATTTTCTACTTCGTCGTCGTTATTCACATAAAACACATCACTTTCACTATTTTGCAGTGTCTCATCAGTTCCTTCTCTGTCTATTTTGTCAGCTCCCACTCTCACGTCTCCTTCTCTTGAAGTACAGGAAGATGCTATTTCAGGAAATGTTTCTTCATCTGAGGATAAATCGACATCTGACACCTCCGCACTCATCAGCATCTCCAAAATGGCATCTGAATCTCGCATAATGTTAAAGTAATGCTTCTTTGACGTGATGAACAGAAATGAAAAATTAAAAATCAAAATAAGAACCTCAATGTTAAAATTTTGCTACATACAATTACTAGACGAGAAGAATAATCAAACTCTTCATAACTGGAACATGAATACTGTGCCAATTTTCCTATTTGTTATTTATAATAATAACCAGTAATGAAACAGATTTGTATATTTTGAAGAAACCCCACATAAAACTCACAAATATTGTTAGAATAACAAAGAAACATTAACAATAAACACTGGACTTCACGAAAATGCCGAAGTTCTAAATCGTTTTACTTACAGTGTTTGAAACCCGTTGGTCACAATTGTGCACAATGAAAAAGTTTACCAACTTTAGCGGACTAAAACAAGTAATATTCAATTTTTTACTTTAGTAATAAGTGAAATAATCATTTAAGAACTAGGTTTTGTAGAGTAAAATATAACTTACCAAATGTGTTCGTGTTTTGGGCAACTCACAACCTACGTTACACTGTTAGGTTTAATTGTTGATATCGTCATAGCGTTGCTCGACAAATGGCAGCACCAGCGCGCAATGCAAAGACTAAATACTCACAAACATGTAGACACTGTTTCCATTCGCGAAAGATGTTTCTGTTCTAACAAAGACGCGGTGAAATTTAATGTACACAAATGTAGCCAGATGATCTGAAAGGGCTAAGGTAGATTCGGAAGCAGGTCTTTCAAAAGAGAAGGGAACACACCATCACTGCTTTCGCTGTTCTTTTATTTATTTTTTTCTACTTCGGCTAGTTCCTCCATTGTAGACGTGTGTTGTTTGTTTTTGATCGCTATTTAGAGCTCACTAGCAGTCGAGATGATAGGCATCTTATCCGCACGGCTTTAACGGATCGTGCAGCCACGTCTCGATCCCTGAGTCAACAGATGTGGACGTTTGTAAGACAACAACCATCTGCACGAACAGTTCGACGACGTTGCAGCAGCATGCACAATCAGCTCGGAGACAATGGCTGCGGTTCACGTCACGCTGCATCACAGACAGGAACGCCTGCGATGGTGTACGCAACGACAAACCTGGGTGCACGAATGGCAAAACGTAATCTTTTCGGATGAATCCAGGTTGTGTTTTCAGCATCATGATGATCGCATACCTGTTTGGCGACATCACGGTGATGGAAGCGTGTATTCGTTATCGCAATACTATCACCCAGCGTGATGGTATGGGGTGCATTGGTTACACGTCTCGGTCACCTCTTGTTCGCATCGACAGTACTTTGAACAGTAGCCGTTACGTTTCGGATGTGTTACGACTCGTGGCTCTAACCTCCATTCGATCAATGTGAAACCCTACATTTCAGCAGGATAATGCACGACCGCATGTTGCAGGTCCTGTACGGACCTCTCTGGACACGGAAAATGTTGGACTTCTGCCCTGGCCAGAACATTCTCCAGATCTCTCACCAATTGAAAACGTCTGGTCAATGGTGGCCGAGCAACTGGCTCGTCGCAATATGCCAGTCACTACTCTTGATGAACTATGGTATTGTGTTGAAACTGCATGGGCATCTGTACCTGTACACGTCATCCAAGCTCCGTTTGACTGAATGCCCAGGAAGAGGTGGTTGTTCTTGGTATTGATTTCTCAGGAACTATGCACCCAAATTGCGTGAAAATGTAATCACCTGTCGATTCTAGACTATATCTATAAATGTGAATGTCTGTTCGGTGTACGCTTATCACGTCCGAACGACAAGACGCAGAGACTTAAATATTTGTACAGTTACTAATTTATACCTGAGGAAGGTTTTGGGCACGGTTTTATAGCGATCTGATAGATATTTAGTAATTTGAAGAATATAACGCGAAATGCGGAACAATAATTACTCTGAAATTATATTTACTCTTTGAAAATAGTTTTATTGGTTGCATTATGCTTGAGGGTTGATAATGATAAAAGGGTCGGAGTATATTAGAATGGAAAGTTATCGGTGTATATAAAATTCTACGAGTGTGTGTGTTAATATTTCGCTCTGCAGCGAAAATTACAGAACGCAAACGAATGGCCTGTGTGTAATTGTTATCCAAAGTCTGCCGTTGTACGCTATAGTAGTTCCATGCCGATAGCTATAAGGGGGTGGAGGAAATGGTGGTTGAAAGTCGTCAAATTATTAAAAAATTCTGACTGAAGGCCAGCGATGACGTTTGCGACTCAATAGCAAGAAGGTTACATACAGCGAAACGTGATACCACAGACCATATCTTTGGTCTATGCGTGCTACAATGTCTTCACCTCTTTCTCTGTAAGGACAAGCATACGAATAAGTAAATATAAGAATAAATAAATAAAGCAGTAAAAAAGACATTTCATTTAATACATCTCTTTAAAAAAAAAGTCGATTTGACGTTTCGTGCATCACACCAAGTGATCGATCTGTGTAATATTACAATCATTATTGTTGAATTTCGAGATTGGATTCTTCGAAACGACTGCATTTTTACGTGTGATTTGATCTACACTACTTACTTTCCTGATAATGTTGATTAAAAATGTTTGTTTATAAATAAGGTATTGTATTTCATCTCATCCTTCAAAACCAGTCTCATAACACACTAGATGAAAGGTAGCTTATCTATCATAATCAACCAACACGCGAGCGGGGCCGCGGGTATAAGCTAGTATAATATATTTGTCCAATGATTACCCGTTTATCATCTGCATTTCTTCTTGGTGTAGCAATCTTAATGGCCAGTAGTGTACTATCCTGCAAAGTCCCAACGCAAACTGAATTTCGGAGACTGGTAAGTGTTAGAATTTATAACGGACAGCAAAAACTTTGAACGTTATCTTCCATCACTGTACTTCTGTAAGAGTACACCTATCGCAGTATCTTACAGTTTGATTTAACGTAATGTATATATTGTCTTAAATTTGTTTATTTCATGTATTTTTCATTTCTTGTATGCTAGATATATTTCTTATGTAACGTCATTTTCTATATTGATTCATTTAGTGTAAACATGTACTGTACGTGTAAACCCGCATGAATGCATGGGCATTCTTATGCTGTAAGTTAGCAATGCGCCAGAGAAAATGTTGAACCTGTTGTAAAGACTATCTTTGGCACAGAAGTAGTAGCTGTGAGTGTCGCGCTGCTGAAGCAGTCGCGGTGCGGACTCGCCAAAGTAAAGACATAAATGCAGTCGCGGAGCGGACTCGCTATAGTAAACACATGAATGTTTTGTTGATGGTGCAGAGGCACGGTAGGCGCAGTGTGGCGCGAGTTTTATGCAATTGCAATAAGCCTGAGAGGCGTACTGTTCAATGTATTGAACGAAGTGCGAAATAAGTTTATTTATACTCGAAAGTGATCAGAGTAATGTTTTTTCATGTGTGCAAGAAAAGTAATTGTTTGGTATCAAGTCTATTGTCACCGAGTGTGATCGTTGTTGTAGTAAGAGTACCTATTGTAATCATATCTGTCTTGTATGGACTTCACGACGAAGACGACGAAAGCAGATGAGTACTTTTGTAACATTTTATTTTGTATGCATGTAAATGTAGTGTCAACCCAATCAGAACTTTGGTTCAATTATACATGACTTATTTTGAAACCAGTCTTAATTTTTAAGTAGTTGTAGTCACCCCATTATCAGTATTATTAGATTATGTTGATTATGCAAGCCTGTACATTGACTAACAAGTTCAATCACTTACAAAGTAATTACAATCAGTTTTAAAGAAATTGCTAGACGAGTTAAAGAATTTCTAAACGTGATACAACCACAGGGACTAGTAATTAAAGTGCAAGAGAGTGCAAGAGAGTTTGCAAGTAAAGGAAAGTTGGTTTCATTTATGTAGAAAGTAAACAGGCTAACAGTAGTCAAAGTATTATAGTTGATTAACCAGACTTGACTGAAGTAATTTTTATATGAAATACGTTAAATGCCAAACTCTGCTCAGCCAGTTACACGCGTACGCTACCCAGGCCCTGGAACCAATTAAAAAAAATATAGTTCACGTAAAGTTTTATAAGAAACTTGACTGCTTTAAAGAATATTATCAAAATTATTGAGAACTTTGACTGTAGTATTTGTGAAGCTCATTGCACCACGGAGTTTCACTGTACTGAGCTATTGTCATTGCAATCAGAGTCTATCTGCTATTACAATTTTGATTATAACACGAACACGCCGTCACCACTACATGAATTCTGACACATTTATTAGTGAAGTTGTGCTGTTCGTGAATCGTAATAGGTGCTAGTTGGAGGCTGTAGTCAATGCTAAGTCAGATAGGGCCAAGCTTAATTAATTACCACAGTGACTGTTTCAAGTTAATTAATATCTTTATTTTTATTCAAAATTTTAACTTTCACTGCGAAAGTGTTGTTGCGGCCCATTAGTTGTGATTTACTGCAACATTCAATAATGAAATTATTATTACTAGAGTATATTATTACGCATTCTAAATTTTGAGATTATTTGACGACCTCCAACAGGCAAATTTTTTTACACTTCTACAACATAACATCACGTCGAGTAGTCATTTAATTATGATAAACTTCTCATGGCTTATTAAAGTTTTTGGGTCTTCCTGGTAAAGTACAGCTACGCACACTTGCCGAATAACACCCTCACAATCTCCACTCGGTGTAGTGGCCGACTGCTGAGTCTGAATGTAGACAAACGAGAGCTAATGCTCTTACTTAACAGGGCGCGCGGCAGTGTGTGGGCCGCGAGCAGTGGAGTAGCGCGGTGTATTGTCCGCCGCGGGCTGGCTGGCTGGCGGGGGTAGCCGGACTGCTGCTTCGGCGCTCCGTAAGAAGCTTACCGCCAAATCCCGCTCATCCACTGTACTCTACCTGGAAATCAATTTCCGTCCGAATTGAGAAAGGACGTCGGCGAGACAGTGCGGCCGGTATTAGATGTGCAAACTCGCCACGGGAGAAACATTCCGGGAACCGATATTGCGAATCTCGAGTGGCGGCTTAGGCGCCGCGCGCTATAGAGATTGGTCGCCCTGAATAAAAGGCTCCAGCGGGAGGAGACATTGTGGCCGTTTTATCGATGGCCACTTCTCTTTCCTCCGCTCCGTCCCTTTCGTCCGGGGTTTAATACCGGGGCGCGCTGAATGCGCCCCGCTAACCTTTGTCGTTTACCGTAGGCTGTCGTCGCAAGGACACGCAATTTTATTCTGGAAAAGAAGCACCAGAATAATTGAATAGATCTGATTGTCATTCATCTTCATGTTGTAATTCCACCGCATATACGATTGATATTCTCCGTGTTAGTTTCCTGTCGGTGTAGATGGAATGATAAGTTTGGAAAAATACATGTTGGAATGACATTTTACTATGTAGACAAACCCCCCCCCCCAAACACATACTATCATACAGCCATCCATATATTCCACAAATGTTAAAATGTTTCTTAAGCTTATGGGACATAACTGCGGGGTCATCAGTCCCTGCCGCGGTGAAGTAACCGAACGCTCTAAAGTGTCTCGCTGCGGAGCGCGCCGTTGCTCGCCGTTGGAGGTTCGAGTCCTCCCTGGGGCATGGGTGTGTGTATTTGTCCTTAGGTTAGTTTACCTTAGTTTAAGTAGTTTGTAAGCTACGGACTGATGACCACGCAGTTTGGTCTGATAGATTTACAAACATTTCAACACCAGTCCCTAAACTTACAAACTACTTGTGAACTAACTTATATTAAACACAAACATCCATGTGCGAGGGGCGATTCGAACCCCGACAGTGAACGGCCTCACGCATCAGACACTCCGCTGCGGTCATATATTCCTCCTGTGCCCGTTAACAGACTATCATTACCCAAAAAACTCGTTTCGATATCAGGCACCGCCCAAGAATAAAAATTGTGTAGCTCTATGCGACTCACCCTATATGTATTGTACAATTCTTACGTGACTCACCATGATGAATCACCTAACACTTGCACCACAAATATTGCGGAAAAGGAAAGTGCGATTGATGTGCAGTTTTCACAGAATGGATTGGTAGTCAAGTGCTCGTATAAACAGATTGCAAAAATACCAATAAAGTGTATTTTTTTTTGAAAACATGCAATTTTTCAAATGGAACAATGGTTGTTTCTAACATGCACTGGAATTTTTGACTCCAGCTGCTACAAAGAATTTTGAATGACATTTTTATCACGTTTAGTTTGGCAGCTACAATCATTCAAAGTTTCGGGGGCGGAGGCTACGACAGCGTAGCTGACTGGCTGGTGATCATGAGACAGTGGGCCGTGCCCCAGGGGCTAGCCACTCGGCCAGTGAGCTACGCTATCGAAGCCCCCGCCCCCAAAACTTTGAACAGTTGTAGCTGCCAAACCAAACGTGATAAAAATGTCATTCAAAATTCTTTGTAGCAGCTGGTGTCAAAACTTTCAGTGCACAATAGAAACAACCATTGTTCGATTTAAAAAAAACTGTATATTTTCATAAAAAATAAACTTTCTAAGTAGCATTACAGTGTGTTTGTTGGCTAAAAATACGATCCCTTGACTACCAATCCATTGTGTGAAAACCGCACATCAATCGCATCTTCCGTTTTCGCAATAGTTGCGGTGCAAGAGTTAGGTGATTCACCCTGTATATGGGGAAGCGAAATTCACGCACTCAGGCTTTCCGGCTTGACATCGCGATTTCTCAAATGCCACCAATATAAAAATGTCTGTCACAAAATTTCGTCCTGTACATATTTCCGGCAGTAAATGGACGTCGAAGATTGAGATGGATATGTGTTCCATACGTCTGTGAGTTTCGCAATTACACAATTACACCCACGAATTTGTAGGGGATGTAGAAAGCTTTTTGAAGAATAAAATGAGCATAGAAACCCACGCTCGGAAACAACATCAAACGAAGCTACGGTGCTTCGAAGTTGCTTGAGGTGAGGTCTAGAGGCAGGTGCCCGTGCCTGTAACTTGGATTTTCCGTAGCGTCGTTCAGTGGCGTTTCCAGGCATGGGTTTCTATGCCCATTTTATCCCTCAAGACGCCATTTTCATCCTATAGACGTTTGTTGGTCTAATTCTGTAATTCTGATACACACTGACGTAAGAAACACACTTCCACCTGTCTTCCACGTCCGCATACTGCCGAAAATATGCGCGGGAGAAAATTTATATTGCTGGCATGTGAGTAATCGCGTTGAAAAGCCCTAATCCCCCAAATTTCGCATCACCATACGTACGAGTTGCACTATTTTTATTCTTCAGCGGTTCCAGACACCAAACCCTATTTTTCCGGTAAATTAGTCCACTAAGGGACACAGAAGAGGTAGGACGATTTGGTTTGAGACCCAGCGCGCTCTTACTTTTCGGAACAAGAAATAATTATGGTGTTCACTGTTCCTAACGAGCCTTGAAATACCGGCATAATGCCATATACGAAGCACTTACACCATTAAAATGTTTACTGCGACTGTCTCTTCATCGTACTGAGCCTGAAGTCTGTACATTTCAGCCTCGTTCACTAAAAACTTCATCACAATTCGCTGTGCCACGAAGAAGTTCACTCTGTTATCTGCCATCCAGAAGAGCGTGAACTGAGCGTTGTCCACCAGTAACAGGACAAAGGTACCGGTTAATGTGCAATTTATACGTACGTGTCTGTCTCTTGAAGTGTAGACATTGGCAACCAATGAGGAGTCGCCTCCGAGCCGCCAATAACATTGCTTGTTCAATCTCTAGTAAATTTGGGGTAAGCTTTAAAATTTGTCCTAGAATTTGTATGCATAGTTTTTGACAATGTAATTGATATTTCATTTATAATCCGAACTAATAATGTAATTTTTTTCGGTTTTACGATATTAGAGAGGTGAGGTTTTGATTGAGTGATATACCGATCATTGGCATGTAGTATTTACGATAATTAATTTACTCACCGGACAAGGGTATATCAACAACCTGTCAACCATGGAACAGGTTGTTGTGGTCTCCAGTCAGCAGACTAGTTTGGTGCAGCTCTCTGTGTTACGCTGCCCTGTGCAAGCCTCTTCATCTGAGAATACGAACAGCAATCTACATCCTTTTGAATCTGCTTACTGTATTCATCCCTCGGCCTCCCGCTATGATTTTGACCCCACAGCTTTCCTTCTAATGCTAAGTTGACGATTCTTTGATGTCTCAGAATGTGTCCCACCAACCTATCCCTTCTCTTAGGGTATGCCAGAAATTCCTTTTCTCCCCAATTCTGTTGAGCACCTCTTTATTCAAACAGCATGCAACTAATGCTATATTTAAATATTATGGAATTGTTTTCCCTACTCAACTGGATCACCTGAGATTATTCTACGTTTAGATCTAACTACGATTCCTCACTCCAATGGAAATTTTGTGTAAGTGATACTGCTCTTACCACAGTCATTAAATGACAACACCTTTCCATACACCACAGCATCTTCAGCATACAGTCGCAGGACATTATTCATTTTGTTCGTTAGATCATTTATACACACAGAAAATAATGACGCTCCAATAACGCTTCTATAGGTCACTCGATACTCTTGTCTCTAAAGAACACTCGCCGTCGAGAACAACGTAATGGGTCCTACCACTTAAGAAGTCTTGCAGCCACTCATTTATCTGCGAACCTATTCTATTAAAAATATGCAGTGTGAAAAAGGGTCAAACGCCTTACAGAAATCAATAAATATGTCGTCTCCCTGTTGTGCATCATCCATGGCTCGCAAGACTTTATGTAAGAAAAGGGCAAACTGAGTTTCACACGAGCAATGCTGATACAAGTACATAAGCTTTTCAGACTATAATCGCACGGAAAATTTGTTCAAGAATTCTCCTAAATATTGACTTTAATGATATTGATCTGTAATTATGCGGGTCCGTTCCTTTGCCTTTCTGCCAAACGGTAGTCACTTGGGACTTTCAGTCACTTGGGACTTTGCACAGGATAAAAGATTGGTCGTGGATATATTGTTTTGCATAACACTTTTTTTTCTTGTTGTGATGTTCAGTCCAAAGACTGGTTTGCTGCAATTGTCCATGCTACTCTATGTTGTGCAACTCTCTTCATCTCCGCGTAAGAACGGCAACCCACATCCCTTTGAACCTGCTTACTGTATCCGTCTCTTGGTATTCCTCTGCGGTTTTTATCTCACACACTTCTTTCCGATGCTAAAGTGAAGATTCCTTGATTTTTCGGAAGGTGTCCCACGAATCGAGCTCTTCTCTCACTCAAGATGTGCAAGAAATTTCTCTTGTGCCATTTCTGTTAAGTACCTTCTTATTATTCAAATGTTCAAATGTTTGTAAATCGTATCGGACTTAACTACGGGGTCATCAGTCCCTAAACTCACAAACTACTTATGAACTACTTACGAACTAGGACGGCACAAATATCCATGCCCGAGGGGGGATTCGAACCCCCGACCGTAGTGGCCTTGCAGACCGTGACTGAAGCGCCTCAGTCCCCTCGGGCACCGCGGCCGGCCCTTCTTATTACTTACACGATCCACCAAGCTACTCCGCATTCTCCTGTATCACCAAAATTCAAAAGTTTCTGTCATATTTTTGTCTGAACTCTTTATCGCCCTTATGCTACTCCCGTGCAATGCTACTCCAGTCCAATGCCTTCAGAAAAGAAGTCCTAACATTTAAATTAAAATTCACTTTCAACAAATTTCTCAAGAAATGCTCTTCTTTTCTTTTCTTAGTCATTCTGCATCCTCTTCGGCAGGAGTCATAAATTATTTTATACCGCCGGCCGCAGTGGTCGAGCGGTCTGCGGCGCGCCAGGCACAGATTGCACGGCCGCTATGGTCGGAGGTTCGGATCCCCCATCGGGCGTGGATGTTTGTGTCGTCTTTACTATAAGGTAGTTCACAAGTAGTTTGTAAGTTTAGGGACTGATGACCCCGTAGTTAAGTCCTTTAAGCTTAACAAACATTTGAACATTAATAATTAAAATAAGACAGTCTAGATCGCAATTTGTTGCACTTATTACCGGCAACCGGTTTCGGTTCTATAGAACCATCTTCAGGCCTTTGGCACCTTGTTGGTGATTTCAAGATATCCATGTTGGACACGAACTGCATCTGTGGCGTAAATGACGGATTATAAAGGAATTGCAACCATCTGCTTTTCTGGATGTTTTTTATTTAATCCAGAACTAGTTTTTGAGCGACTGCAGGCTCATCTTCAATGGATACTTTACAGGAACATTTATCTTCCGCTAAGTATAGGTATATGCTATCATGGTGTTCTGGTAACATAAGTGAACTTTAGTAAGCAAGAAGAGAATAAATCGGAATTACACGTATTATAATTTTATGTACTTACTGTGTTCTTATTGTAGGTGTACGTGTAACTAAGTTATGCATTGGGCACTGACGTTTGTTACACATGAGAGCCTTTTTGCTACACTTAGCGTTACACATTAACAAAATATAAAAACACTGAATGTGGGGCAAAGAGGATGGCTGTGGTAGATGTTGCACTTAAGTAATTAATTTTCTTTGCTTTGAGACATGGTGAATGTATAAAGAGTATCTAAGGGATTAAAATTATATTTTACATATATTGAATATTGCTAGTATCTAGTTACATTCATAATGAAACAAGTGAAGTAAGGGGACAAAACCAACAACAAGATGTGAGATACATTAACAAATATAAAATAAATATGAAAGGGTGAAATATTTACAGAGTGGTTCACTGCAGTTAACGCCTGCTCCGGCCACCGCCACCGTCCACCAACAAGGTGCCAGAGGCCTGAAGATGGTTATGTAGAACCGAAACCGGTTGCCAGCAATAAACGCAACAAATTGCGATCTAGACTGTCTTATTTTAATTATTAAAATTTTTAAGATCGCTGTTCCAAGAAAATGCTTTCAAAAATTTGAACATTGTTTTATACCCAAACAACAAAACTCATCTACAACTTTTTGCCTCGTTACCTGATGTTATGCCGTCATCATTGCATGATTTTCGTAGGCTTCATTCCATTACACTTGTTTTTAATATTCATCTTATACCCTCCTTTCAAGATACCGTTCATTCCTTTCAAAACCTTTTACAGGTCCTTTTCTGCCTGTAAAGTCGTATGGCATGAATGGTTGGTAGAACCCTAAGAACAGGTTCAGCCGCCTAATGAAAAGGTTTCTCTTGTCCTTCGCGCCCACAGGCACCTTTCCTTCGCGAATTAAGAAACTCCTGGCAGATTATAATTGTGTGCCGCAACCGGAATGATGATGATGATGCGAGACAGCAATTATGGTGGGGACTGCGAACCACCAGTCCAGACGTGTGAATCCCTCATTCACACGCTCCACCGTACTTCCCTGCAGTTCCACAACAAAAGGCGCGGCAAAGGGGTCGCCCACCTCCGCACGCCGAGCTAGTGCGGACGCAGCCGCACAGTCAGCGCACAGTACGGCACGAGGCTGCTGACGCCATCGACCAGGTCGCCTGGAGCACGCAGCAATGTGTACCACTTCAGAATAAATGAGAATAAATGATTAACAGAACAATATTCTTTCATTACGCCAACGGTGGCACCTGGACCGCCCCTATCTCTTCCAGCTGGGCGTACCGTAGCGGTTAGGAGTCTGACCGTCTGACAACTAACCCGTTTTCCAACACCACCTGAGTACGCGCCCACCAAGGGGTGCGCCACCAACCGCTCGACATCCTGCAGCTCTACCGACTGTGCTATCCCGGCACGATTCATGGCCAGTCCTCACAACTTCTATAAATGTGTAGTGTCGTATGCGTGTTGGAGATCACGGGTGAAGGGAGAGGGTGCAACACCGAAACAGAAGGCTGTCACGTCACGCAAAGCAGGTCGCTGTCTCGAAGGTGAGTGGCAAGCAAGTAGCTGAGGAACAAAATCCAATGTTTGTGAAGCTTATAGGACTTAACTACGGGGTCATCAGTCTCTAAACTTACAAACTACTTATGAACTACTTACGTACTAGGACGGCACAAATATCCATGCCCGAGGTGGGATTCGAACCCCAGACCGTAGCGGCCGCGCAGACCGTGACTGAAGCGCTTCAGTTCCCTCGGCCACCGCGGCCGGCGCTGAGGAACAACCCACTAACCCAACAGCCCTAGCGGCCAGCCATTCAGATACGCAGTCGCGACCTGCACTGCGTGACCTGACACGAGTGCTCTGTGGCCGTCTCTTATCGATGGTGGTGGTGAAACCCAGGACCTGCACAAAGCCTACTCCTCTAAAAAAAGCATCAAGGGGCCGCCGACTGGCTGATCACCATCAAGTGATGCGGGAATTTAACGCACAACATTGGCGCGAAGACTGGGCATCAAGGACTTTGCACCACCACCCCTTCTGTCCCCGGACGGCAGTCCACACAAGCACTGGCCACGCCGGATGGTGCTCAACTTCAGTGATACGGCTTTTCTGGTGTATCCACCCCTCTTTTTCTTTTTCTTCTTTTTTTTGTGTTATATGCGGACGTTTGTCATTTATCGTTCGTGATTCATCGTTCAGTTCATGGCTCAGTGTTTCTATTATTATTATTATTTGAGAGAGCGTTCAGCTCTCACCAAACGAACAAACGAGCTGAGCCACCACGTCAGCTGCTACCTCGGCAAAGCAGTTGTCAAAGTTAAAATGTCGTCGGCAAGCAGCAAGTTATAATTTCTCTGTCTCAACTTTAGTACCTTCTCCAAATTTCTTTCACAGATCAATGTACAGATCTAATAACATTGTGGAAAGGTTACAGTATTACTCCCTTTCCAACCACCGTTATCACACTAAAATAACAGAAGAACGATTCAGAAAAAATTGCAAAAGCAAATTGATAGTCTTATGTTGAATCTGAGAGAACCTTGAGATGCTATGATTGCAGCACACTCAGAATTGAGGGTGTATTGAATCCTCACATTATTCGACATCTATATGGATACTCTGCAGGGCATACTGAAGAGCATGGCAGAGGGTTCATCAAACCATTTAATGTCATTTCTCTACAGTGCCATTCTCTAATAGCCTAAATATTTGTGTTTTCGATGTGATTTGTGTTATTTTATTATGATGATCATGTTTCCCTATGTAGGTGGGTGCAAACAAACCATGTTCGCATTTTGAAGAGGAAGTTGGTGAAAGAAATTTCGCTAACAGATCCCTCCGCAACAAATAATGCTTTTCTTTTATTGATTTCAAGCCTAACTCGTGTATCATTTCAGTGATTCTCGCCCTCCCCCTCCTATATCGCGATAATAGCTAACGACATGCCCTTCTCTGAATGTCGCGGTAGAGTGGCCGAGCTTTCTTAGGCGACTCTCTGTGGAGCGCGCGGTTGATTTGATTTGATTTTTCCAGGGAAGCCAAAACAGTCTTAGTCTAACCCGCCACTTCCCGCACCGAAACTAAGTTTATTGTGCGGTATCGCTCCCTTTATGTCTAGTAAAGCCAACCAATGCCCTTGAACAGTGCAAGGAGTCCCTTTACCAGTTCTTTATTAGACACAATTTCTTCGGGTCTAGTTGTCCCAAATGTTCTGTACCTTTTACTCTCCAATGCAATGCATTCGAAGATTAGATGTGATTCAGTTTCATCACCGTCATCACAGATCCTACAGTTAGGGTCCTCTTCTGTTATTCCCATTGTATGCAGGTGTTTTTTGAAATTCCCATGGCCTGTCATCAATCCAACCATGAGTCTAATCTCTCTCCTGTTCAGACCCAGGATTGCAGAGCTTCTTTTAAAACATGGCTTTGGCATCATTACCTTGCCATGTTTTTGTTGGTAGACTTTGGTCCAATATTCTACGTGCTGTCTTCTGAGCCAGTTACGTAGCTCCAATTTGATCATTGCCTTGGTGATTGTCAGGACAGGTTCCGCTCCAGTAAATGGAGTCTCTTCCCCCATCCTGGCTAATCTGTCGGCATGTTCATTTCCACTGATCCCCGAGTGGCCAGGGACCCACAATAGGTTTACTCTATTGCTTTCCCCAAGCTCCACCAGAACCCTGTGACATTCTGCAACAATTTTAGACCTTGTTGCAGGAGCTGCCAGTGATCTCAGGACTGCCTGGCTATCTGAATAGATATAGATGCTACGATCTTTGTAGCAGCTACGCAAATTCTCCTCCACACGTGCCCTGATGTCAGCGATTTCGGCCTGGAATAATGAGGCCAGTTTCTCTAGACAGATGACGCCCTCCAGTCTTGGCTGCACCCCGTATACCCCGGCTCCAACGCCTTGGTCTGATTTTGATCCGTCAGTGAACCAGACAATATCCCCCGTACGGTGTCGAACTATTTTCTCCCACTGCTCCCTACTTCCAATTGTTATACTGAAAGGCTTGTTGAAGCATTATGGGGTTATAATATAGTCGGCTGGCATTTTCCCAACCTTTCCTATATTTACCTCACTCACTATTTTAGTGTGTGATTCTGGATATCCCAAAGAGTTCCAGTTGTTGCCAGTTTTGAGTCTGTATGCACCAGCTGCTGCCTCCATCTTGACCCAAAGGTGTAATGGGGGCATATCCAGCATGGTTTCCATCCCAGCAGTTGGTGTGCTGCTAATTCCGCCTGTTATGGCTAAGCAGGCTAGTCTCTGCACCTGTATATGCAGTGCATACCCTTGGGGCTCAGGCCCCAATTTTTGGCACAAGCTCTCCTTGTACTTACCAAACTACCTTTTGCCTTGGAGCAAATATTCCTAATGTGAGGGGTCCATGTCAGCGCGGAGCGCGCGGTTACTCGCCGTAGGGGGTTCGAGTCCTCCCTCGGGCATGGGTGCGAGTGTTTGTCCTTAGGTTAGTTTAATTTGTTTAAGTAGTTTGTAAGCCTAGGCACTAGTAACCTCCGTAGTTCTGTAGATTTACAAAAATTTGAACATTTTTCAGCTTCTCTGAATTTACTCTAAATCGTCCGTCATTACCACCTGGTGTGGATCCCACAATGCGCAGCAATACTCCAAAATAGGACGCACCAGTGTAGTGTAAAAAGTGTTCTGCCAATGAAACGTAGTTTTTAGTTTGCCTTCCTTACAGTATTTTCTATATGTTCTTTCCAATTTAAGTTGTTCGTAATTGTGTATTTAGTAGAATTGACGGCCTGTAGGTTTGACTGATTCATCGTGTAAGTTTAACGGATTTCATCTTTTGATGTTGCTGTTCTTCTTTCTTCCGTGCTTGATTGGATAAATGGTGAGGGTTTTCCGCCGTATCCAAAACACCTGATTTTTAATTTTTCCCAAACATGTTTCAGCACATTTTGTGCTATCATCAGTGGGTTGGTTTGTTTTTGTAGGTTCATTCGTTCTTTTTTTTTTTTTTTTTTTTTTTTTTTTTTTTTTAGTTAGGCTATCTGACGATATAACTATTCAGTTTAGTGAAAGTTAGGCCTAGTTATCTAGATATACTTTTTTTTTGATTGCTGAAAGGCATAATCAGTCTCTAATGATGATGATGATGATGATTTGGATGACCTCAGACGTATCACTATTCAGGATCAATTGCAAGTATTTGCACCATGCAGATATCTTATCTAAATCATTTTGTAGTCGCCAGTGTCTGTTCACTGTGCTGTACGTAGGGCTCGTGTACAGTCCGTTTCAGTCGTAGGTATCCTCCTACCTACCATAATTTTCCCATACTCCGCATGGGTCCCTGCTTTCGTCAGCGTGGCGCGGCGGCTGGAGCAGACTGGAGACGGCAGCCGGCAGCCGGCAGCTGGCGTTAATTACTGGGGCAAATTTCTGGGCGCACCCACCCCACCCCGCGGCCGGCAACCTGCAGACAGCTCAATGGCAAACACGCGGCCCCATATTGGCCGCCGCTAATCTCGTCGCGCAGTGGGGGGCAAATAGACGGCGGCGGCGGCCACCGGCGCTGACTCACCTCGCAACAGGTCGACACCAGCGGCCACACAGATTGGCCGGGCCCCGGGATCAAAGTCGTCCCCAGCGCCACTGACACTGCCCGTCACTCGACTTTTCGCCGAATTGCCGATTCATCTAGCAGAGACGACAATTTAAACGGTGGTCGGCGGGATAGACGAGTAAAGGGCCTCTGTATCACGTATCTTCTTCTGTGGAGGACACAGGCCACTGCGTCGGACGTGCAATATCACAGCCAACTACTGGAGCACGACTGGCTCCTCGTTGAATCCAGGAAACAGAGAGCCGTCCGGTTGCAAGTTTAATTACTTTGCGGTCACTTTCCCGTCGTTCAAATGCAATATCCAGGTCCCAATTCTTAACTAGGTAGTATATAAATTGTGCGTCTGAAATAGGGTTACCACATGTTCGTCACCAAAAAAGAGGACAGTTCATATAAAAAAGAGGACACTTTATCTTTAACATAATGTAATTAACAACTTTATTAATGAACCACGTAAACTACTATAAACTAAAACAGTAACCCTGTGGGGGTATTGGGAAACGAAATATTATGAATCTTGACAGTTTATTCCTCATCATTACTCTCAATTGTCTCATTCTTGTCTTATTCACTCTCTCTCTCTCAAGAGCTTTTTGTTTTTTTAGCAAGGCATTTCAAATGTTTGAAATTTTACTGTACACATACAGTATAATTATATTTTAAATCTATTCCTATCTTTTGTACACTGTGTGTTCAGAAGAGAAAACACAGGTTCTGTGTCGGCATTATGACTAGTTACAGAAAAAAAGAAGTCTACAATTTTCAGTGAAGAGTAAAATAACAACCTTTGTATTGCGTGTGAAGAGCAATACTGGCGACCAATGCAGTTAAACGTTATTAGTGTGTACGGTGAAGGCCGTGACTGCCTTATTTTTTTACCTATATTTTTCAGAATATAACTGTTAATTACAGTGCCTAACGCAGTGTCAATTGTTATTGACCAACCATCACCCCTTTATTTTATCTAGTGACTTGGAGCATATTAAAAAACTGACTGAAACTACTCCCACCATAACAGCATTACCGATAGCCCCTTGTCCTTAGCGCACACTGTCTCAATTTTGCTAATTAGGCTGCTATCTGGTGCGAATCATTGCCGCCACCAATCGAGAGTGTTTCAAAGTTTAGAAATTACACGTAAGTACCAAAAATTAAAGCAGTTGCAGCATCTGTCGGTATAGGGAAAAAAAGAAAAGAGACCAAACAATTAAGAAAGCAAAAAAATAAAAGTGGTAGCATTGTGGCCTTACAATCCTGCCGATGTCTGATGTTTATCGTTATGTTCGAATACTTACACAATTTTAATATGTAATTGAAACACGTCCACTGAATGTGTAGTCGTGTTACATTTTGAGTTATCCATTACTCTAAAGTCTTTCTCCACAATACTGTTTATTTGTATGTCAATTATTTGATTCCCTTATTAATGATCAATGCCCCATGTTTATATGTGTTTCCATCCGACTGATTGAACTTGTGTGTTCGTATGAATGAGGAAGGTTGCTTTTAATATTGACTGACTGCCGCGCAATGGCTCACAGTCGCCGCTTCGCGCCTTAGGCGTCGTTTACTATTGTTAAGAACGCATGACTTCGTTTTTAATCTGCACTACCGTCTGCTGGGGTGCCAGTGACACCCTTACTTGGCGAGGTGGGCTGTTCTTAGTGTAGTACCAACTTAATCATGCACGAAGGAGGTGACAAAAGAGCTGTAGTACAGGGTATTATCTCCCTCGGGTAGCGAGGGTTGGTAGATAGTAAGCTTTTCGAAAGCTCCCTACATCTAGTGCAGGAGGGAAAGATCTGCCAGCGGCCTGAGGCGTCACTCTTGCTGCGACCGCCGAAGTGAGTATTTTGTCGAATCTTGCTGAGGGGATAGCATGCTGTTAGGACTTTATTTGTGATCAGGCACTTAAGGTTTATCAAATGTTCAAATATTTGTATAGTTTATGGAACTTAACTACAGGGTCATCAGTCCCTAAACTTATAAACTACTTATGAACTACTTACGAACTAGGACAGTACAAATATCCATGCCCGAGGGGGGATTCGAACCCCCGACCGTAGTGGCCGTGCAGACCGGGACTGGAGCGCCTCAGTCCCTTCGGCCACCGCGACCGGCTAAGGTTTATCAATGATAGTTTTTCTTGAGTAATTCTTTCGCTATGCAAGGCGAAGTGTTTCCTTGTTCTCATAACTCGAGTAATTCAGTGCTATTCCAGTAATGATTTTTGTGTCCCATTTCTCAAGTTTTAATACACGTGTGTGGCCATCACCCTTTGTGTAAACTTAGTATGCTTGAATTCCTTGCGGTTTTTAAGTAATGTTTTCGTGTGGTGTCTGTTTCTGCGAGCATGCTAAATTCTCTCTCGGAATTTCTCAATTGATCCATCTTTACTATCTTGGTACGACCAATTACAAAACGTGCTAATAATGGTCATTACTTCGACCTTCAGCCATGCTTATTACTGATACAGGCTTTCTCTATTGAATTCTCGTGTGTGCTTTATTTGCTAATTCTAAGTTAATTTTTTTGTTTTTTTTTTTTTGTTTTGAAAATTCTATGTGATTCACTGTGGCTGTACACCACGTGGTACTTAATGGTAGTACGCCACTGCTCCCCGCACATGAGTTCGTTTGTACATAGTATAATTTCAATTGTGCTTGAAGATCCCCGGCATCTTCTCAAAACGCCGCCACAGCTTCGTTTTGTCGCTGCTATTAATTGTTCCTGCCTTGAGTAATATGTCACAAGCATTATGTGTGTGTCTGTGAGTGAATGAGTGTTCTTTACCTATCCGCCGTGTATTTGCAAAAATCCTCCCACGTTACCTCCATATTCAAAAAGGGCAGAAACTAATTTTATTACTGGTAGTAAATCAATAATTTAATTCACTTTTCTACAAGGTGTCTGCTTCATTGTGCTTAATTAGTCTACCCACAATTTGCTTGTTCATTTTTATGAATCTTACATCTTATAAAATAGGCTGTATGTATGAATTTAGCTATGTATGTATGTATGTATGTATGTATGTTCCACATCTCCTCCTAAACTACTGGACAGATTTCAACCAAACTTGGTACACATGTTTCTTAATATCAGGCAACAATCGCTATCGGGGTAAGAATCACCTACGACACATATGTAAGGAGATATGACGTCATAAACAATGAGATGCGCACATTTTCTCCTAAACCACTGGACCGATTTTACCCAAATTTGGTACACATATTTTGTACGTGAGGTAACAACTACTGTATGAGTACGAACCACATATGACACATGGTTCAGGAGATATAACACCATGAACAATAGGAATCGCAAAAAACTGCTACATAATGTGATGAGACTTTATAACTACACTGTATAAGAATGACAGTACTTGGCGACTTGCAACAAACTTTCAACATAATTTCAAAACTTTATTAAACTTTTTCTCGCAGACAACTACATCAAAATAATGAAAGGAAAAAAGTTTCACGCTTACTACTTTTCCGATGTTCATGGAGCAAAATTATGGCATTCTCTTTAACGTTACAATTTATAATTTCTACACTATCAATTGTATCAGGAAATTTTCCAGACAGAATACACACTTAAAGCTGAATCTACGTTCGAAATTGTATCACAGTACGACACGTAGTTCATGAGATATGAGGATGTAAAGAGCAACGTTCATGGAATACCGCCCCATCAAGCATCAGGTTTTTATCTATTGCTTCTTTACTACTAACCATATTCGCAACAGATTTTAACGACATACAGCACTTATACAAATCAAACTATTCCTGCAAAATTTTACAATTGTACAACATATCTATACTACTAATAATCTGTAAATGTAGACCTGTCGCTGTTCGATTCAATCTTCAAAACTACTGGACGATTTTCAAGTGGTTTTCACGGGAAACATGAGAAAAGATTGGTTCAGGATCTTTTCATCAAAATAGAATCACGAATGTTTTCATAGACCATCGTGTCTGTATGTTCATCTATTAGAAACCACTTCTCCAAAACTACGTCATGAATTCGCATGGGGTTTTCACAGGTATGGTAACTGCAGCGTAATTTGGGGCAACATATAGACTTAGTTTCATAAAAATCGGATCGCGGAAAGAAGAACATCACAATTTAACGTTTATCATCGACAACCGTCATGTCTATCTTTCTCTTTCATCTCCAAAACTAATAGAAGAATTTTCAGGCGTTTTTCGCAGGTATCATGAGGGTATCTTACGGTTACAGAAAATCGGGTCACGAAAAGTTAGGTATCACTATTTAAACATTTCTCTGAAAGCAATCGCATGTGTCTATCTCCAAAAGTACTAAATGAACATTCATGGGGGTATCACAGACAAATAGAAAATATCCTGGGGCAACATATAGGTTTCATTTTATCAAAATCAGATCAGGAAAGTAAAAGATATCGTAATTTGAAGTTTTAGGTGTATTTTATGCTTGTAAATAACGGCGTAAGGCAGCAAAGAACTAATAGATAGCGCTGCGGGTGTTCGTGTGAAGTTCGGGGCAGTGATCGGATTATTAACCATTGAAAATACTACTTACTCTTTCACTTTTCAAATTTACTATTTTTCTGAAAATCGTTTTCTTGGTTGCTATGTTCTACGAAATATGATTCAACGCAATGAATATAAAACTGATACAATCCTCGACTTCTTGAGACCATATAGTTACGTACTGATATCACAGTCTAATGTATATGTACAAATGCTATGGAAGGTTAAGTGTCACGCTTGGAGCTATAATAGCGCATCTAACAGACAGAGAGCTAACCGTAAGAATAATAATTATTGTCAGTGATATTTCTACTTCATTAGGGAAATACTTATTATATTTCAGCTCTCCATGCCTCAGCCCATTATCCAGAGATCTGAATGATCATGAAATAAATGTTTTAAATGGTGAATATAACTGATGTATCATGTGAGCAACATCATATTCATGAAGATATGCCTATTTCTAACACGTTTCGCAAACGTACTAAAAAAAAGAAACTACTGACACATTTTCAAGCGGTTTTAACAGGAAATTCGAGATAAGATTGGGGCAACAGAGAGGCATGATTTCATCAAAATCAGATCACGGAAAAAAGATACATCACAATCTTAAGTGTTTTCAGTAAGTGTCTGTTCATCTATTATAAATACCTAATCTCCTAAACTACTTCACGGATTTGCATGGAGCAACTTTTTAAGGGAAATTGTTTTAGACGTAGGTTATGCTTGAAGTATGGATTGCGAGAGAGGCGCTATAGTGTACGCTATAGTGTAGTGCACAATGAGTATGGGGTAGTACATCAAGGAAGTGAATGTCTGTGACAGAATTGAGCCGACCGCGGTGGCCGAGGGGACTGAGCGCTCCAGTCACGGTCTGCACGGCTACTACGGTCGTCGGTTCGAATCCCCACTCAGGCATGGATATTTGTTCCGTCCTTAGTATTAGCTAGTTCATAAGTAGTTTGTAAGTTTAGGGACAGATGACCCCATAGTTAAGTCCCCTAAGGTATACAAACATTTGAAAATTTTTGACAGAATTGAGCAATCTTATGTCTACGAATATCATTGAACATTGAACATAGTACTTCATTGTACATAGTGTTACTGATGTCTCTTTGTTTATTAAATACTTAGCGACATTTCTTTGCTTCCTTTGGCACTTTTCACTTTTTGTATCAAATACTTTATGAAGATACGTGGCAATGGCATAACAAAAATGAGAATGGCTATAAGGGCGATTATTGCGAGAAGAAAAAGCGCAATTGGAGAAACGGCAACAACTGGCACTCCAATGACAATGGACCGCACGATGTGAACTCCAAGTGCGTTCACTGGGAACGGCCGGATACGCCTCCGCAGGGTGTGGAAGTGCGTTCGGCCGACCCGAAACATAACAAGTCAGACGCACAACCCGGACCATCGACATCAAAACAATGAGGTTCTTATCAAGTTCCTCCCTGCTCGGAGTATGACAATGAACAGGGGATGGAACATGTCAGACTGGTGAGGTTTGACGACGTAACAAAAGTCCTTTTAAAGGACGAACCCGTGTGTAATTTTTTTTTTTTTTTTTTTTTTTCTAGTGTGTTTTCTATAAGTTACAGGTTCAAGATAAAAACGAAATCTTTGTAAATCTATCGGACCAAACTGCGTGGTCATCAGTCCGTAGCTTACAAACTACTTAAACCTAGGTAAACTAACCTAAGGACAAGCACAGACACCCATGCCCCAGGGAGGACTCGAACCTCCACGGCGAGCAACCGCGCGCTCCGCAGCGTGACGCTTTAGACCGCTCGGCTACTCCACCGCGGCGGTTCAAGATATTTATTGTGCATTTTGTATGTGTTTTCCACAGTTCTTCAGCGTTAAAGAACGCGCTGACAATGGGTGGCATAGAAAATGCATTTGTAATATTTTATACCCTGCATATGAATGTATGCAGCGCTGTGTAAGATAAGCTGAGTACGGTACAATTAAGACGCGCGTGGCCTGCTGATTGAGTGCGCGCATTTAAATGTTGTGGCACCGTCGTTAATGTCTGTTCCGCTCTACAGACATTTGATTGCTAATTTGCCGTGGTTCGCCTGTGTAATGGGTAAATTTGATTTAATGTTCAGTCGTTCGAGTGTGTTATACAACTGCTGCACCAGATAGGCGAACTAAGTACAACTAGTACCAATACAAAATGTAATATTTTAGGGTGTACCTTTCTTTTTCAGCTGTGCTACGTAAATTTAGTGTTTTTAAGTTGTATTTATGTCCAGTACCATCAGTGAGTGAACGGGAAAAGCATGTTCCTCCAGGGCAGGGAAGACGGTAATTAGTTCTGCCACAGCCAGTATGAGTGCGCCCTGTGTACATGAAATTACCAGTGTGTTTTCTTTTGTAAGTCGCCATAACGGTGCCACCTACCGGATAGAAATGGGTTAGCACTTGGTGAAGCGAAGAAGGTGTTAAGTAACATGTGTGTTTTTAGGACAAGGGTTAGCAGTGCCAAGTAGGTGGCGTATCTAATTTACCAATTAATCAAGAATCGGTAGCGCAAGCTTTAACTTGACGACCTTAACTATGTGTACCCCTAACGGAATTGTATTATACAGGAAACTGTAATCCACACAATATAACAGGTGAGAAAGACGTACTGAGGAAACTAGCTTACCAGGCCCACTTGAATTTTGTTGATGAGAAAAAGTACGCAGTCCAGTGTACAATGACGAGCCCATGATTAATTCAACCAGAGCACAAGACGAGTGCCAGAATTTGGAAAACCACAAGTGGTATAAATAGAGAATATATACTCTAAAATGTCTTCCCTTTTTGTAAATTTTACCTGTTTTAATTTTCATGATGCTCATTTAATGAGAAGCCTTGAACAAGGCCATCTTATCACTAGTGTGTATCTTCTTTTATGTTTTTTACAGGCAGATTGTGATTTGTATGTTTGACGTAATCAACTATGTTTTATTTTCTTTATTGTTCCAGGTTTTTATGTATTTGCATGTCTTGTTTTTGATATTGCTCTAATTATAGGATCAGGATGCCAGTTTATCCATTTATTGATTTTCATATCAAGCTTGCTTTTTAACGAGAATTAATGTTTTATGTATTTTGAGATTTTGTATGTAGAATATTTTGAAGAATTGTGGAACTGTTGGTGCAGTTATCACATAGTGTCACTGCTATTCTAGACGGACAGTAAGCAAGTTGAAGTGCCAATAATTACAAAAACTTGTGTTTAATTGTATGAAGATTCTACAGGTACTCGCCGGGGAGCCAGGAGCAGGGGCGAAAACTAAATTAAACTGACTTACCAGCAGGCCAAGGTTGCGTTGCTGTAGGTTACAGCAACGCGACCTTGGCCTGCTGGTAAGTCAGTTTAATTTTATTTTATGCAAAGTAGCCATCTGCCACGCTGCTTCTGCAATCTGCTTATTGTCAATGCTTTTCCGCGAGTGACTCTGAGTGTGTCTCTGATGATAATCTGGCCACAATGTCGAACTTACCAAATTAGCTTTGTTTAAGTCCCTGTGATAGTACTAAGAAATTTCTTAATCATTTTTCAAATGTTAAATCTTTTTCTTTGATAGTATTGGACCACGTTTTGTAAAGCCTATGGCCCCAGTAGTCTACTATATTTAAGGTTTTATTTAATAATGGAAAGTCCAGGTTGGAATTAATAATATAGTAAGGACAGTTTACAACTCACCGCAAAGATGTGGCGACGAGGTGCGACAGGCACCTCGAAAAGGCACACACGTTCAATACTTTCAGCTATCGGTCATGGCCTTCTTCAGAAAATAGAACACTCACGCAATCACACAGGCACACAACACAGTCATACAAGCATTACCTCCGGCTGCCGCACTTCGAATCACGCCCTGCGGCGAGTAAATCGGTAACGGGAGGGGAGGGGAGAGGGGATAGGAAGGTTACGTCACGGTGGTGGGGATGGGTTAGATGGAAATAACGAGATGCAGCTTAGGAAAGGAGTGGGGAGGAGGGTGAGGGCAGAAAAATAAAATAAATATACAAATGCGTGCACATTGCAAGTACACAAGACCGCGTACACACACACACACACACACACACACACACATGCGGACACGCACACGCACATTCACGCACCACTCAAAATAGGAGAGGTTTGGGATAGAGAGGTAGGAACTGTAAGGTATGGGAAAAAAAGGGAAGTTATCGTAGGTTGAGGCCTGGATGATTTCGGAGAATGTATTGTAGGGATAACTCCCATCTGTGCAGTTCAGAAAAGCTGGTAGTGGATGGGAGGATCCAGATGGCCCGGGTTGTGAAGCAGCCATTGAAATCAAGTTTGGCGGTGGCCATTCATCCTAATGGATAGCTGGGTGGCCGCGGTGGAGTAGCCGAACGGTCTAAAGCGTCACACTGCGGAGCGCGCGGTTGCTCGCCGTGGAGGTTCGCGTCCTCCCTGGGGCATGGGTGTGTGTGTTGTCCTTAGGTTAGTTTATTTAGGTTTGGCCGCGGTGGAGTAGCCGAACGGTCTAAAGCGTCACACTGCGGAGCGCGCGGTTGCTCGCCGTGGAGGTTCGAGTCCTCCCTGGGGCATGGGTGTGTGTGTTGTCCTTAGGTTAGTTTATTTAGGTTTAAGTTGTTTGTTAAGCTACGGTCTGATGACCACGCAGTTTGGTCCGATATATTTACAAACATTTGAACATTTTTTTGATAGCTGGTTGGTGGTCATGTCAATATAGAAAGCTGCACGGTGATTGCAGCACAGTTGGTAAATTACATGGCTGCTTTCACAGGTGGCCCTCCTCTGATAGGGTAGGATAAGCCTGTGACAGCACTGGAATAGGAAGTGCTGGGTGGGTGGATTGGATAGGTCTTGCAGCGGGGTCTTCCACAAGGATATGATCCCTGTGGCAGTGATCTGGGTTTCGGTGTGACATGTGGATGAACTAGGATGTTGTTGAGGTTGGAACTGCGACGAAACACCACCTTAGGAGGGGTGGGAAGGATCTTGGGCAGGCTATCTCTCATTTCTGGGCACGAGGATAGAAAATCAAAACCTTGGCGAAGGATGCAATTTAGTTGTTTGAGTCCAGGGTGGTACTGGGTGACAAGGGGAGCGCTCTTTTGTGGATAGTCAAAACCATGCCCCAGGGAGGACTCAAACCTTCGACGGTGAGCAACCGTGCGCTTTGCAGCAAGGTGCCTTATTAACCCTATCTTAGTAACACCCATCAAAATGTCGGCTACGTCCACAAAAAAAATGTTCAAATGTTTGTTAAGCTTATGGGACTTAACTACGGGGTCATTAGTCCCTAAACTTACAAACTACTTATGAACTACTTACAAACTAGGACGGCACAAATATCCATGCCCGAGGGGGGATTCGAACCCCCGACCGTAGTGGCCGTGCTGACCGTGACTGGAGCGCCTCAGCCACCTCGGCCACCGCGGCCGGCCTACGTCCACATTTTCGGTGAGCTGTGACGTTTTGTAAAGATATTGTGCGCTGCCTGTCTATGCAATCCTTCCCTCACTGAGCGTCTGGCAGTGGTGCCCGTTGCTTGTAGTCTCTTCCTCGAGTGTCGCAGGTGACCGGTAAGTGACAGTCGGCGGATGTTACTATCCGACGTAATTATGTACCAGTCATTTCTTCAGGTGTTAGCAACAAGTTCACGTAAGCGTTTCTTACCAGCCTACATGTCATCAATATTTCTTACATTCTACCCGTTTTTCCGTCTTTTTCTGTACATGATCAGCTTCATTGGTCAGAAAACGTATAATATTTTCCTATGTTACAATAGTAATAATATTAATAACAATAAAACTGGGCAACCGCCGCTGATAAGTACCTCAGGTCACTTTGCATCTATTGACACTGTTATTTGATATGATTTCGACAATTAATTCTAGGAAAACACAAATTTAGTACATACTCCACACATAATAATACCCACCCACCTTCGGAGTCTTTAAAAAATCCTGACGCTTTGTATTTCCACCCCAATACGGATACAATGGCTGACTTTTTTGTTTCATTTTGAGCCATAAAACATTGAAAATGGAGGACGAAGATATTGACCTACAAATTGAACCTGAAGATATTGATAGAATCGCTCAGATGCTGGCAGAACTCAGTGATCACGAAGAGGACAATACTGATAGTGATGCTTCGTATGAAACCGAACATGGTACATCCGCTGATGAAGACGAAAACATCAGTTCAGGGCAGACAGTAGAAAATGCTATTCATGCACCCTACGCTACGCCCTCTGCATAGAAACGAAAATGCTCTTCAAACAAAAACAAAAAACAAACAAAGAACACTGAACACAACAAGTCTAAGGAAAGGAGAACACTGAAAGAACCCTTACCATCTTCGGGTCAGTCAGATGTACGACGACATAGGCATGAAGAAAGATTGTCCTAGCTGAAATCGGCCAAGAAGTTCAGGTTGAAGCACGAATAACACAAGAAGATTCCCCTTTCGCTTCATCAGATCTAACAGTAGTTTGTGAAGGAGAGCTCTTTGGGAAAAATAGATACAAGTGTACGACGACGACCACCTGTTCAAGGCTCCTGCCAGAAATATTGTTCACATAAATCCTGGTCCAACGCCCATTGCCAGCTACGCCTATGACCTAAAATGTTTTGCTCTGTTCTTTTCAGGGTCCATCATGAACAAGATTGTCCTTTATACTAATGAACTAATAGAGAAAGGATAAACTATAAAAATGAAAACTTTTGCAGTTTGAAAAATACGACCTTTGAAGAATTGCTGGCTTTGTTTGGGGTACTGCATCTATCAGTTGCTCTAAAGAGTAACCATTTGAATGCTAACAAATATTTTGGCACTTCCTTCCACGCTGCCATGTCATTTTTTCTTATCTCTTTTTTTTCCGCTTTAGACTGCTCTTAAAATGTCTACGATTCGATGAAAAGTCTAATCGGAAGAGAGAGTTGAACAAACAAAACTCGCACTAGTTACCGAAATAAGGGAAGAATTTTTGAAACAGTCCAGAGGAAATTACAAACCGAGCTTATATCTAACCACCGATGAGCAGCTTGTACCTGTCAGAGGAAGGTATGGTTTCAAAACATTTATTCCAAGTAAACCAGGGAAATATGGGTTAAAATTGTTATGATGTGTGACGGCAGCACATCATATATGATTGATGCAGAGCCCTACGCTGTAGAAGATTATGTCCCATGTAGAATGCCTGCAGCAAATAATTATGTCGACAAACTGACTGCGACTGTTCTGGGAATGAATCGTAACATAACAATGGCTGTTTGGTTTGCCAGCGTCCCTCTCGCGACCAGACTGTTCGATAAAAGGTTAACTATGGTGAGAACGTTAAAAAAATAAATAAAAGGGAGTTGCCCCAAACCTTTGTGAATGGGAATCACAAAAATCGTAAAAAAAAAAAAAAAAAAAAAAAAAAAAAAAAAAAAAAAAAAGGAAAAAAAGTTCGTTTTTCTTGTATCATGATTCTTTGCTTGTGCAAGTCTGGTTGAGACACAGACTGAATATTAGCAATATTCCCATGGAATTGAGGCTAGCTATAGAAAGTGGTCTCGTTGAAAATGAAAAGTAACGGGCTTACGTGAACTAGAATCTTTCTAAGCACCCATCTGGCAGCAGTACTCAGAAGATGTCTCAGAAAACATGCGGCTTTTGCGACTAAAAAAAATAATAATAGACTGCCCAATGCAGTGAAGGTAGCATATAATAGTTACTGGTGCTGCAAGCGTCCTAGTAATACACTGTGTGTTAGGAGTAAGGTTACGTTAAATTAAAGAGAATAATAAGCATGAGGATTATATTAATTTGTTTGATGAAAAAAGACGTAATTTCGTATATGTTAAAATAATTTTTCGTAACTTATGGGTATACACTTTTGTATGTTTAAAATAGTTTTTCGTAACTTACGGGTATACACCTTTGTATGTAAGACTTTTAAATGAATAAAATATCTTTTCAGTACTTAATCTCAGCAATTACCTTTCTTTATGAGGAACGATTGGTGAACAAGTGTACACAGGTGTAGTGTTGGTTTGGAATCACACCCGCCGAACTGGCGGGTGTTACCAACAAAAGTTCAAAAGCGCCTGAAAGACGAGTGTTAGTAACGAGCGTCTAAAACCAGATCTTAGTAATGCAAGGTTAAAGCGCTGGGCTCTTCAGTCCTCCGATGTAAATTCGGCAATTATTGAGACCAGTTAAATGAATAAAAATGTGAAATTGTATGGTTTTCACGGACCATATGTCATCACTTGCGAGCCACTTTCGGTCCGTGGACCACAGGCTGAGAACACTGAGACAGAAAGAGGACTTCGCTCCACATCCCAGCGACCCACGTCACTACCTTCTGTCGATTCGCCTACTGAGGATACATCAGTGGCCATTTGTGCACAGACGTACAGACACCGCATTCAGTGTAACCACAGTATAGTTCAAGACGGAGGGTAGTCACTCCCTAAATTAACGTGCACAAATACATGCCGCTGTGCTTAAAAATAGCTAGAGTAATTTTTAAAGTAATTATAGACTTACAACTAGCAATTTTAAGCTCGATGAACTTACCGTGCTAAAGTCGTGCACTCAGCATTGTTTGCTGGAGCCAGGATGTGGCACCGGAAGTGATGACACACGTGGCCTCGCTTGCGCTAGCATTTATTTGTGGCCCGTAATTCACGGCTGTTGGGCAACACAAGCCTTCTCTACCGCCCAGTGTGAGCTAAACATTAGCGTCCCCATTAAAATAATAATAATAGTAATAATAATAATAAAAGTTATGTAATGTTAACTAACAGTAGTAATTTCTGACAATTCCTACATGTATCACTGAATGCACCTATAAAACTATCGCTGCGGGGCACATAATTTACGAATAATGAGAGACGCGTGAAAACTTACTTCTAGTTACACTGGCATGCAGCAAGACTTCAGTGCCACGGCGGAGTGGTCGAGCGCATTGAGGCGCTATTATGCGATGTGCGAGACCGTTCCCCGTCGGGGGTTCGTATCCCCCCTCGGGCATGGATGTTTGTGCCATATTTAGTATAAGGCAGTTCATAAGTAGATTGTAAGTTTAGGGAATGATGACCCCACAGTTAAATCCCATAAGCTTTACAAACATTTGAACATTTGAAAACTTAAATATCAGTCGAGACGTATTAATTTAATACTCATTTATAATTTGCACTGAATCTACCTCCAGAATTATATTATATACTATATCTGGATACTACACATGAGTTATGACGTCATAATCAATGAAATACTTTTCTCGGAAAACTGCCGTATCATCGGACGCGTGGGTAAAATCATTCATCAGCTATTTCAGAATGAGAGTACTTAGCGTCTTACAAGACACTTAATACAATGTAAATTAATTTGTTACAAATTTCCCAATTATTGTCGGTATTATTTCTTTGAATGGAATCTACACCCACGTTGTTAGTAATGAAAGACTGGAGACTCACTCGGGAAAATTTTAAGGGATGATCTACACTCACGTTGTTAGTTATGAAAGAGTGTAGACTCACTTTGGAAATTTTTAAGGGAATTTTTATCTGCCTTTTTTAAATATATTTTATTTTTGGTGGAGTTGGGAACTTCGATATTGAGCGTCGGTACTACAACTCTATGTTCACTAATCCATCTATCTGTTTCGATACTCATTATTAGCGCCGGATTATTTGTTGCTAGGAGGTCAAGTACATTTTCACAGCCATTTACTGTTTTAGTATGCCATTTGACGACGCTACGCAGAGTCCAAGTTAGAGGCACTAGCTCCTGCTCAAATGTTCAAATGTTTGTTAAGCTTATGGGACTTAACTACGGGGTCATCAGTCCCTAATCTTTCAAACTACTTATGAACTACTTACGAACTAGGACGGCACAAATATCCATGCCCGAGGGGGGATTCGAACCCCCGACCGTAGTGGCCGTGCAGACCGTGACTGGAGCGCCTCAGTCCCCTCGGCCACCGCGGCCGGCACTAGCTCCTGCCGGTAGACATCCCCTCCAGCAACTTCGACGCTCTGTAGCGTCATTGGATGACGTTTCCGGGCATGGGTTTCTATGCTCTCATTTTATCTCAAGACATCTTTCACATCCCCTAGAAGTTTGTTAGTGTAGTAGTGTAATTCTGAAACACACTGACGTATGGAACACACACCCATCTCAATTTTCGACGTCCATTTACTGTCGGAAATATACGCAGGACGAAATTTTATGACTTTTTTTTTTAATTATTATTATTATTGCCAGCATGTGAGGAATCGCGCTGCGAAGCCCGAGTGCGCGTATTTAGATTCACCCTGTATGCTGGAGCTCATCCTGAAATAACCATTTACAGTTAGATGGAAGGAAGAGTTCAGTGTCTTAGACCATCTTGGCTTTATTGGCCCCTAAACTTTGGAAACTATCATGTTACTGAAAATCGATTAGAGCCATAACAAGGTGGTTCGCGCTTCTAAACATGCAAAGTAATAGAAGAAAATGTTGGACACGTAACTAGAGAGGGCAGGGGAAGGACGTCAAAATAATGGCAGAAATATGTGAACGAGATGTGCCACGATATAAACGTGATTCGGTTTACTTTCGTCGTCTTCTCTCGCCGCATTCTCACGCCCTCACCATTGGACGAGTTTAAAAATATCCTGCAGGACTTCAGCTGGAGTCAGATGTCATTTCTTACAACAGAGAATGCCAAACCGTCGATCGGAATTACTAGTAGCTCGCAAAAACATTTTCGGTAAATCCCGTTAAGGGTCCATTTGGCTGAACTAGATTCTTCCACTAAGCTGACGCTTAAGACAGGGTTCGCTGACATCAACTGTTTGTTTCTCCCGCGTCTTATTTCACAGTATGCGAGAGATTGTGCATTTCATCGTATTTTACGTGCATTACATATTTGCTTAGTTTGATTTAAGCATGACTATTTTGCAGTGATAATGATGACATGAAGTAAAAACAAAACCTTATCACTTTCATTCGGGACGGGAAAACGATTTTTTTTTCCCTCAGGTGAAGGATAAATATGTCTGTTTACTACTCTGTGCTAGAATATTAGATGGGAAGAAAGGGAACATCGAACGACACTTCAAACACGAATTAGCTATCCCAATCAATTCTGCTTTAGAGTAAATAATTTTATGACACGCTTCCAAAGATTTTTAGTAGTTTTTCGTCATTGTATAGTTTGTGAAATAGCCTTTGGTACCTGTAAAATCGCATTATTCAAGCTCTAAAATATTTGTCCTGTTTTTTCAAAGAAAATTACTCGATTTTGGTCCAGCTTTGTGTCACAGTGAAGGTAATGTTTAGTTGCAATAAGTATGTATAATTTATCGAAAATAAGAATGAGCGATTGGACGTTAGTCAGAAAAAAGGCGTCGCTCCGAACGAGAAAAGAACCGCATCAGACTAGTAAAATTTAATTATTTGTTGAGAAATATACATGCCAAGATCGCTGTTCAATATTTTATTTCAGATTTCGGTTTTGAACAACTTAGTTGTTAACTTCTTATCTGCAACTCCACATTATAAAAAAATAAATAAATAAATAAACAGCGCTTCTTCATACATAATTTACAATTACACAGTTCAATCGTGTTGTTTTTTGATTTTCTAGAATTTGCATCTACTCGTCATTTATGATATCTGTAACGTAATGTAAACTAGACGTGTCATAATTTAAAATAATATGCCATAGATCGTCACTTTAAATACAATCATATATACAGGGTATACATAAAGTCCGGAAATACTTTCAATTATTTATTGCCCAAGAACCAAGCCACCAACAAGTAAAAAAACTCTGAACGCTTGTCTTAGTTATCGTCATTGAGCTTCTACACTAGAATTGAATGGTTTCATAGACAGCTTCTGTCGCAGGACTTTCCACACTGTCATTGGAACCATTTCGAGTTCACGAGATGCACGGCACACCAATTTCTTTCAACACCTTATGAATGTCTGACATTTACTTCACTCACACTGGAACGTCTGCACATGAGCTCGCCATGTTTACGAGTAGCGCTGACAATCGGCAAATTACCAAATTACGCTGAGGCGGTATACTTGGAAAAAAATGAAAAATAACTGTTAGGGTTTCTCTTCAAAGTGACATATGTGCCATATCTTTACAATGTTTTGTTCTTGTACCCCCTTGCTTTGAATTATGTCAAGCATATACAACTAAATTTAATAAGATGATAAGAATCTGTTGTCACACGTCTTTTCTCATTCTTAAATAAAAGAATGTCTTGGTTTCAAAAATTTTTATTTAAATGATGCGTTTCGCTCCGTTAGGGCATCTTCAGATATCTGAGTAAGAAGGAAAATAAACCAGAACTTACATGACAATATTTCAAAAATATTTATAAATAATTTTTTGTAAAACTAGTAGACCCGTGCGAATAATTCACACTCTATCCTGATCAGTCTCAGATAGGTAAGATTGTAATGGAGAAAAGGCAGATGCAGGTACATATGTACAAAAAAATAATGAACTTTGAATTGTATAACAAATATTAGTCTCATTGTAAGAAAAATTATATAAGGTAATGGCGCCAGTAGTTGACACCTTAAAAAATAAAACTACTTTAATTTGATATTTATGAATACAAGTGGATGTCAGGCACAAACATAATCTTCAGGCTCTTTCATCTTTGGTGATTTGATATTTATTATAATTGACTGTATATTAAATGGTAAATAAAAATTACCGTATAACAAAAGTATAAAGGCAGTCGTCAGTAGTTGACACTAGCCAGTCACAAAAGTTTCAGTAATTGACAGGAAAAATATTCAGTAGCTCACACTAAATAAATAACTTTAGTCTACACATCCCATTCATTACTGTTTTGAAATTTATACTTCAAATGTTCATTAGTGATATTAGAGAGTGGAGCTTGTCAGTAATCTGTGATAGACTAATAACAATAAATCATTTTCATCAATATAATAAACTTTTTTTTCTGACAATTGCAAGATTTTAGAGTCATTACTTCTATTTAAACAGATTCAAACACACGCTGAACAATACAAACATATTTGAAATATCTCTTCTTTCCAGGAAAATAAACAATAAGAAATTCGCCATTTTTATAAAATTTATTCCTACTCTCTTCTTTGTGTACTGTTTCTTTTTCGATTATAATTATTTGATCAGAATTGTCCTCTTCCTTGCCATCATATGTCTGTGAATCACTATCAGGGAGTATAGGCCTTCTAATGTCATCCTTACTGCTACCTGAGTCTCTCCATTCTTCATCTCCAGGATCTAAGGACACTGAAATTGTTCTTTTCTCGTGCACTTTTGGCTTTCTACGATTCTCTGCTTTAGTTTGCTTCTTGAGTTTCTTAGCAATCTCAGACTGTTCGTCTTCAGTTTTCGTGCTTCTGCTCTCTCAGCTTTTAGTCTCTCTTTCTTTGTAGCTTGAATTGTTCCTTTTTATGATGATATTCCTGCCACTGGTTGAATGTCACAACACTTGGATGTTTCTCTTAATCTCCTTTTCCCTTGTTTTTTGTATTCTGTGGCCAAAATAATGCACGTTTGAATGGGGAGGGGATTATTTGGTCCCCTTAATTCCTATTAATATTTCCTCAAGTAGCACACTGAGGAAAATCAGAATTTTTCATTGAATTCTCGGGTTTGACATACTGGTCTGTTACATAAGTCTCCTCTCTTTCTTTATTTTGGTTTTTGCCTGCCAAGCTTTTCATGTCTCCCTGTTTTTATTTTCAATTACTTCATTATTTTGTTCTTTTTCTTTCCTTTCCTCCACTACTCCATTTTGATTTACCACACAGTTGTTTGTGTCATCGACATCAACAGTCTGGGAAAGGACAGAATTATGACGATCATTTTTAATTTCCTTTCAAGGCGAAAACAAAGACTGGTCATTTATATTTCCTTCCCTCACATCACTTGAAGACTCGAGTTTATCTTTCCCAATGTATTTTTATAGAACCTCTAATCCAACGCTTAAGGTTAATTCTTCAGAAGTGGCAGTTCTGTGAGTAATAAGTATAAAATCATCACTCACTGATGGCAAACTGCATTTCTTCCTCTGGATAACTGAGCATCTTCCCTTTTACAGGAGGCATTATAATGACCTGAATAATATAAAACATAACGTCAGAAATTCACATTACGTGAATGCCAGTAGTTGACATGGTACGAGCCAGTGGTTGACATAGTCTCAACTACTGGATCTATACATGCGACAACAAACTCCACAGAGCTAAGCTTATGGAGAAAGGTATTAAAAACGTTGTTGGAGTCAGTAGCTGACAGATGTGTCAACTACTAAAAATAAGGAACATACAAGAGTCAAAACTCCATCTCTGAATAAAGCGATTTTCTTATTTTAAGAACTTTTATTTGAAAGTATCAACTACTGGTGTTGTGTCAAATACCGGTGGCTTTTCCTTAATTAAATAAAATATGATTTATTGTGAAACATATAAAAAATCAGATATTCAAGTTTTCGTGTTTATTTTATTTTTTGAAAATTCGTTTACTTTACAAAACTGCTTTGACAAAGTTTGTAGTTAAAATGTGGTCATCGTTTACTTTTTGACTAAATATCACTGAATGAGTGAACTCGTGAAAAAGCCACGTATAACTGTCCATGCGAAAAAAACAGGGTCTGGTAAATATAATCGTGCCTTCTGAAGAATCTAAATTGTGCTTCATTTATGATCATAGCGAAGACCACTTTTATTGGAAATTTTCTTATCATTTGGAAAGATATGGCTGGATCACAATTTGTGAGGTTAATGCGGGATATTAGCACTGTTTTATCGGAGTCAATGAATTTAGCACTGATGATGTACTCGCCAAGTGAGTCACCACTAATGTTGCACCATTAATTAATCCCTGATTAGCATCAAGATTAATTAACGTAATGACAGCACTTTTTCTTAAAAAGCAATTGATGAGGTGATAAACCGGACGTTGAAGTAATTCATTTCATTGTTTCAAGAAAGTAAACAATCCCAAAATCTGTTGTGTGAAAGAGAAATCTCGTGATAAACTACGTTTGCATAAAGAATCTAAACAACTGCAAGAACTGTCGAGCCTAATTAAATTGAATTATTTGTGTATTTTTCGTGGTTACATCGACGTGTATCACCGAAATAAAGTGATAAATTATGCTTTCATTAAAGAAGGTCTTTGGCTTGCATAAAGAATCTAAGAGTTGCCGTTCATGTTAGTTAAAGAGATTGTCAATAGATGCTTTTGTATCAGCCACGCAAACTAAGTTGATACTCGGCGCGGTGGCTGATAACCGCAAAATTTTTTGTGTGAAAACAATAACTTTAAACTATCTGTGTATTTTTCATTAGTGGAGAATGAAAGCTTGCAAATGATACCTCGATCATTAATTTTGGATAATTAATACAGGAATATGGCGTGCCCACAAGAAGTCATCGATGTGAAATAATATATGTGATTTTTTTTCTACAAAACAATGCTGAAATCGGTAATAAGAAATTGGAATAATGTACAGTAATAATGTTTTTCCTACTCCGTGACAGAGGATGTTTACATTAAAATGCAGCCATAGGATGTCTTACAGAGACAATAACAATGTAATCCCTTGATCTCCGGTTACATTGACCGTTAAAAACAAATTGATGGGATGTTTAACTGAATGGCTACTGAAATAATTTATATTCCGAAATTTACCTTCTCTGATGTCCCTGTACCACAGAGTAGGTCTTAAACTCATTTCTACGACAAGCGTCAGTATTGGGACTGGTACTGCCTGGGGCAGCGTTCAAATGTGTACTGCGAGTAACCGCCAATAAAGCGTAGTGCTCCACAACACTGTAGGTGTTGGGTCGATCGGATAACAGTTGTTAATTTCAAATATGGACACCATTTACATAAAATACCCGCTATCGCATGAAACAAAATTTAAAGGATGCCAAGGTATATAACAGAGATATTACTTTAAAATTTACATAAAAGTATCAAAAATGTTTGGTCTTTTCTTATATAAAACTAGCTTAAACCCGCAGCTCCGCTCGCGTGTTGGTTGATCATGATAGATAAGCTATCTTTCAGTAGTATGCTATGAGACTGGTTTTGAAGGATGAAATGAAATACAATACCTTCTTTAGAAACAAACATTTTTAATCAACATTATCTGGAAAATAAGTAGTGTAGATCAAATCACACATAAAAATGCACTCGTTTCGAAGAATCCAATCACGAAATTCAACAATAATGATTATAATAATATTACAGATCGATCGCGCGAAACGTCTAATCAATTTTTTAAAGAGATGTATTAAAAGAAATCTCTTTTTTACTGCTTTATTTATTTATTCTTATATTTCCTTTTTCTTGTGCTTATCCTTACTTAGAAAGAGCTGAAGACATTGTAACACGCATAGACCAAAGATATGGTCTGTGGCATCACGTTTCGTTGTATTTAACCTCCTTGCTATAGAGTCGCAAACGTCATCACTGGCCTTCAGTCCGAATTTTTTTATAATTTGACGACTTTCAACCACCGTATCTTCCACCCCCTTATAGCTATCGGCATAGAAACTGCTATGGTGTACAACGGGAGACTTCGGACAACAATTACAGACCATTTCTTTGCGCTTTGTAGTTTTCGCTGCAGAGCGAAATATTAACAAACACACAGACACGGAGAATTTTATATACACCGATAACTTTTCATCCCAATATACTCCACCTTTTTGTCATTATCAACCCTCAAGCAACAATGCAACCAATAAAACCATTTTCTGGCCGAGGGGACTGAGGCGCTCCAGTGACGGTCTGCACGGCCACTACGGTCGGGGGTTAGAATCCCCTCTCGGGCATGTATATTTGTGCCGTCCTTAGTCTTAGCTAGTTCATAAGTAGTTTGTAAGCTTAGGGACTGATGACCCCGTAGTTAAGTCCCATAAGTTCTACAAACATTTGAACATTTAAAAACCATTTTCAAAGAGTATTTATTGATCCGCATTTCGCGTTATATTCTTCAAATTACTAAATATCCATCAGATCGCTATAAAACCGAGCCTAAAACCTTCCTCAGGTATAAATTAGTAATTGTACAAATATTTAAGTCTCTGCGTCTTGTCGTTCGGACATGATAAGCGTACAACAAACAGACATTCATATATATATATATATATATATATATATATATATATATATATATATAGCTATCCGATCGCCATAAAACCGTGCCTAAAGGCTTCCCCGGGTAGACATTAGTAACTGTGAATTTTTAGCTCTTTATGTCTTGTGGTTCATACGTGATAAACGAACACCGAACAGACATTCACATTTGTAGATATAGATAGATAGATAGAAGAAGATGTACGTTTATTGCCATAAAAAATGTTAGATTTTTTATTAAAGTTGGTAGCTGAAAGATGCATTTAAAAACGGTATGGTAGCCGATAAGCTCAATGAGTCTTAACAACCGCTGCCTTAGGCTATCTTACCTGCGGCATTGATAAGGAAAACACCGTGAGCTGTGATGTGTTGCTGGATATTAACTAGCGCTATTCATTGGTACCGCCAAATTCAAGGCGTGGAATACAGAAGGCGAAAAATGCTCCACACGTAACTACTTAATATGCAGGTGGAGGAGGAATAAGGAAAATAAAAAAAGGGAGGAGAAAAATATGTGGACTGAATTGGCGGGACGATGCTTTTCGTACTTTTTATTTCTGCCTTCCATCCAGAGAATTCCCTCGCCGGGGTAGGCGGCGGCGAAGGAATGCAGCGGCAGAGCGCATTGGGGTTCAAACCGCGTCCTCCGCGGGCGCACGTCAAAGGAAATTAGGGCGTTTAAGTCGGCGGCAGGAAGGACGCGACGGGCCACTTTTCTGCCAGACGGCGCTCAAACGGCCGCCCCTCGCGGGCTCAATATAATAATGAAGGAAAGCCGGCTGCAATTATCCGAGCTGTCTGCGCGCGGGGGTGGCCACCCTCCGCCCGCGCCACACCCTTTTTCTGTGCCGTCCGTCCGTCTCTCTCTCTCTCTGCTCCGCTGCGCCGGCTGCCTTTATGTGTCAATGGACAAGCTTAATGCTCCCCCAATACGACCAATTTGGCCTAAGTGTTGTCAATATATAGCGCGCACGTCGCTATAAAGGGGACACTTTTTTGGACGTGGCAAATTGCCCGGAACGCCAGTGGTGAGCGGAGGGCCGCTGCGGGGGTTGGGTAGGGCTGAGTGGCGACGGCGGGGGTGGAGAGGGGATGGGGAGGGGGCAGAGCGAAGAAGGGGTTGCGCGCGCGGGGTGGGCGTGCCGCCGGAAGGAATCGGGAAAATGGGGTCTTTGGCAGCGCGCGCGCCTTTGGCGGGACAATTACAAGTCTTTGTGCGCGCGCGTCCCCAATGCCTTCATTTCCTGGCCGGTCGCGGCGCGGTTCTTTCTGCGCCGCCTTTTGTTCTCGGAATATCGGGTCAGGCGGTTTGCGGGGTCGCCAGAGCCCCAGCCCGCGCGCACCTCGCCTCGAGAGGTGCCTCGCCGAAAAGAAACGACTCGCAAAAGGCAGTAATTGCGATCGATGCTCCTGGAGAGGCACGAAAATTTCGAGTCCCCTGACTCGGAATTGCGCGGCATTGTGTTTCGCGTTCCTCTCGTCCCGGCTGCCTGGCCTCCTTGTTCTGCCTCCGTGATTGGTTCGCCTCCTCCTGTGATCGTAATGTGTCTCTAAATGCTTGTTCGACTGCTTAGTACGAATTGCAATGCGTCTCTCATGCCGTAGTAGCTGTAGAGCAGCAACAGTCTAATGCCCGATTTCACCAAGCGTCGTTTATGACATTGACAATCCTTTCATCTTTGACGGTCGTTTAACTTTCACTTTTGCGTTTCATCGACGTCTATTTACTGTAACGATCGTTAAACTCGCCGTCAAAACTGACGTGCCGATTTTGCGTCGTCAAACCATTTTTTTTTTTTTTTTTTTTTTTTTTTTTTTTTTTTTTTTTTTTTTGTGTGTGTGTGTGTGTGTGTGTGTGTGTGTGTGCGTAAATATGAGTGTTGTTAAGGGATAAATCGTTTATTCAAAAATGTTCAAATGTTTGTAAATCTATCGGACCAAACTGCGTGGTCATCAGTCGTACCATACAAACTACTTAAACCTAGGTAAACTAACCTAAGGACAAACACACACACCCATGCCCAGGGAGGACTCGAACCTCCACGGCGAGCAACCACGCGCTTCGCAGCGAGACGCTTTAGACCGCTCGGCTACTCCATCGCGGCATCAAACCTTTTGACGAGTCGTTTATGAAAGACAGGTTTACTGTGCTAGTCTTGCATCGTTCGCAGGAGAGCTTCTGTGAAGTTTGGAATGTAGGAGGCGAGGTACTGGCGGAAGTAGAGTTGTGAGGCGGCATCGTGAGTCGTGTCGGGATAGCACAGTCGGTTTTGCGCTTGCCCACGAAAGGCAAAGGTCCCGGGTTCGAGTCCCGGTTCCGGCACACAATTTTAAACTGCCTGGAAGTTTCATATCAGCGCACACTCCGCTGCAGAGTGAAAGTTTCATTCTGGAAACATCCCTTAGGCTGTTCTAGTGCTAGTCTTGCATGGTTCGCAGGAGAGTTTGGAAAGTAGGAGGCGAGGTACTGGCGGAAGTAAAGTTGTGAGGCGGCATCGTGAGTCGTGTCGGGATAGCACAGTCGGTAGTGCGCTTGCCCGCGAATGGCAAAGGTCCCAGCTTCGAGGTGTTTTTGTAAAGGTAACAAAGGTGCTGTTCACGTCTTCTGGTTGTGAATGATGGGAGATAATTTTTATTCGAAAGTATAGTTCATAGATTTGCTAGAAAATCTAGGGCCTGAACGTGTACTCTCTGAGCGCAATGATCACTTCTGCACATTTAAGGTTAAAGTTATCCAAGAAAGTAGCATTAAAACGACTGGAATAAAATGAAAATAAGACTAGAGTATCCAACAAGCAGCCCATTAACCCCATACCGAGCGAGGTTGCGCAGTGATAAGACACTGGACTCGCATTCGGGAGGATGGTGGTTGAAATCAACCTTCGGCCATCCAGAATTAGGTTTTCCGTGATTTCCCTAAATCACTCCAAGCAAATGCCGGGATGGTTCCTTTCCAAGGGCACGGCCGATTTTCTCCCACTCCTTCCACGAAAATCCGAGTGTAAGCTCCGTCTCTAATGACCACGCTGTCGACGGGACGTTAAACCCTAACCTTCCTTCCTTCCTCCTTCCCATTAACCCCAATAAAATAGCTACTATTAACTCTGCGATGGTATGGTACTGTATCTCTTCAAATGGTAATAGCAGACTTAAATGGGGTTTCGAAATCAACCGTCAGCCGATATATCAAGAAGGTTTCAGAAGCAATTGCACCGCTGAGACCCCTAGGCCTATATGTGAAATTCCCGCAAGGATTTACGTCTTTCATTTTCGAAAGAAGGCCCACACACATACTTTTCTCATCACCAGAAAATTTAGAACCACTCTTCCTTATTTCATCGGTACGTTCCGTTTTCTTAGCGTTATTATTGCCCGGTTTCACCAAACTTACGAATCACAACAACAGCTAAAAACAGCTATTTGCATAGCGATATTCACTTGTTCAATCGAAAACTAGAGAAGCACAATGAAAACAAACAATAAAACTCGATAGTATCGATTTAATACACGATACTAGATGCTGTTTCAATTGGAACGTCGGATAAAATTATATAGCTATTGACGGTACGTCAAAAATAAACGCGTTGAATTTGTCGTTTGTCTAACATATTTAGACGAAGTTTGGTGAATCCGGGCATTAATGTCCGCAGGAGCAGTACAGCGCAAATTTAGTTGAACGTAGCTATCACAAAAGGATTCCGTAACTGTACATTCATTTATATTACTAATATTTGGTGTATAACTTACAATATGTATTTGAATGCAGGAGTCCAGGTGTTCATTTGTAATATTTTATAAATTAAATGGTTATTTTTAATATTATTGATATTTGGTGTACAAACTACAACATGTATTTCAATACAAGAGTCCAGGAGTTCAATTGTAATGTTTTATAAATCGTTTTTATAAAATTAGTATTTGAAAACAATGACTTAACAGGCAGTTAGAAGAAACAAGGCCTGTATTTCTAAGTGCAAACTTAATTATATAGGGTATTTATCTTGAGGAATTAAGAGGCCAGCAGGTCGGGTTCTGCAATACTTTGAGAGAGGGAAATCATTTTTAATGTTATTATTTCCAGTTCTTGGGACAAGATCAAGTTTTAATATCTTAGTCACAAAATATCCTGTCCACAAACTACAAAAACGCAAAAGTCTTTAGTTCACCGTGACGGTGCCAAAGAAAATGTTCTAACCTTGAACGGAACTAAACACTGCATTCTCCAGACAGGTACCGAAACATTACTACAGAGTGAACAAAGATAAATAAAATAGTGTAGCAATGAGAGGCGTACAGGTAGCGGCTGATTGAACAAAATCGAGAAACGTTTTAGAGGTTCAAAGTAGATAAATAAAACAAACGTTCAACAAGCATGCGTTTTCACTGCTAACAGAAACAATTGTTGATTTTGCTTAACAATATTTCTACTGGATTACTCATGCGATCTACCACCTGCGCATGCTATCTACCGGTAGATCGTGATCGACATGTTGCCGACTCCTGCCCTAGTTGAATACTGGGCTGGTCCCCAAGACTCGCCAAAGTTGCGCGTTTTGGAAACATTTCGTAGCACTTTACACTTTCACACATATAACACTATACGCACACAGGGTGATGAGGTGGCGACAGGGAGGGCATCTGTCCACCATATAAATATTCACGCGCCATGTCTGAATTAACAAAGCCGACCCTGCATGTGCGGGAACATGGCTAAAGAGAAAGAAGATCTGCCGACATACTAAAAAGTAAGAGAAGGAAGGAAGATTAGTGTTTAACGCCCCGTCGACAGCTCGGATTGTTTGGGTAAGGATGGGGAAGGAAATCGGCCGTGCCCTTTCAAAGGAACCATCCCGGCATTTGCCTTGAGTGATTTAGGGAAATCACGGAAAAACTAAATCTTGATGGCTGGAGGTAAATTTGAACCATCATTCTCCCGAATATGTGTCCAGTGTTTTACCACATTGCGCCACCTCATTCGGTAAAAGTAAAAGACTCGGTCGTTATTTTACAAAATTTACAGGCCGCGACGGAGCGGCCGAGCGCATGAGGCGCTATGCTACGATGCGCGAGGCTGTTCTCCGTCGGGGTTCGAATCCCCCGTCGGGCATGGATGTTTGTGCCGTCTTTAGTATAAGGTAGTTCATAAGTAGTTTGTAAGTTTAGGGACTGATGGCCCCGTAGTTAAGTCCTTTAAGCTTAACAAACATGTGAACAAAATTGACCCTGTGTTATCACAGTGAAAATTATAGATGGACTTATCAGTCCATCTACAATTTTCACTGTGACACTACCTGGACATGTGGGACAGTACAGCGCAGGGTCTTGAACAACATGACCCAAAGGCATATTCAATTGATGATGTGCATACCATTTATAACTTGCCACTATGATGTTGGTTCATCTGAAGTATATTTCTTCCTATGCCTGGACAATTAATGTTTGATAATGACTCTTTAACGAGTCGAAACTAGTCATCATTTAAAATTAATAAGCGATCTATGGCAAATAAAGATCTCATAAAGGGATTCATAACCATTACATTAAAGATCGCCTCCTATAAAACAACCTGAATAAGATGTCAGGAAATGTTAATCTTCTGTTTCTTGCCAAATTACATCATGAGTGATATGAACTAGTAGAAGAAAACTAAAATAAAATACGTTTGGGATGCACTCTCATATCAGCCTATTACATCGCATAGTAATGTAAATTTCATATCAAGATGTAAGCAAGCAATTTTTGTTACGTAATAACTGATGCAAATTAGACTGCCAAGTTAAAGCATGGTGCGCAAAGCAAAATCGTATGCAAAACATATAAATGTGCAGAAACGCTGCACTTCTATGGTCAGACAGAGGTCAGTGGTAATTACTTTGCGTAGTTGAATCTCTGATACATACAATTCTGAAGCCAATATATGAATGTTTACATTTAACGGAATGGCAGCTGAAATAAGGTTTAAGTACTGAGTATGTACCAGTTATAAATATATTAGAATTTTTATATCCCGTTGATAGCATAAAGATTTAGTTTCGTCGCCTTTTATGTCACTTTTTTGTGTATACTATTGCACATGTTTCTACAAAAAAAAAAAAAAAAAAAAAAAAAAAAAAAAAAAAAAAAAAAAAGCGAATGAAAATAAAAAAGGAAGGCATGTATGCACGCATTCATCTATCCATACACTCAGGTCCGTACGTAAATTTCATTAAAAAAAACTGAGAGCTATCAGGAAATAGCTGTTGTCCAAATACTAGTCTATCCTGTCCAAAACATTTAATCCCCGAATAAAGACTGCAACCACATCCATTTGAACCTAGTTACTGTACTAGTCTCACTGACTCCCTTTGTGACTTCATCTCCCCCCTCCCCACACTTACCTCAAATAGTAAATTAACTATGCTTCAAAATATTTCCTAGCAATCGACCCTTGTTTTAATCACGAGATGTCACAAATTTCTTAAGAGTTAAAATTCTAGATTCCTTCCAAGTTTTTCACGGTTGAATTTTATTTTTTCCAGATCTTTTTGTTACATTATATAAATGATACTGCCTTTTTCAGTCTACTTATTTCGGAAATAATTAATTTTAGATAGTAATAATTATAGTCAGTTATGTCGAATATTGTTATCAACTGACGCCAGTTTTACAGGTAAAGAATATAATAAATAATTAGAAATAATTTGATTTCTGATTTATTACGTTGTAAGAAATACTATACATTCTATGTTAACTTTGTTTTATTTATTTCGTGGCACGTATAACGAGCAGTGACGATATTTCGCCAACGCCGCGGTCAGCGTTATACAAATCGACCGCTTTTGTCTTTCGACTGAAGGCCTTGCCGCGGACGAAAATGCTGCAGAACAATGTCAACGTGTAACGATATTTTATTATGATATGAAAGAGAAAACCTTGCATATTATCATGTAATACATTTTCTGAAATTAATGTCAACAAGAGTTCAGTTTGTCTTGATGTGTCGATCCAGATTGTTCATATTTCACACTCGAGTTGTAATTTTTGTGAACAATAAAAGTACGAGTTTTTCGATAATCGATTGTGTGATGGAAGCACTTATTTGAATAATTATGATTTATGTGATTGGAGAATTTTCTGAAGGATTTTTTATGTTTATGACGAATTATGAAGATTTTATTTTGAAAGAATTTATTAAGAAGAGTGAGTGATTTTGGACTGAACAGAAAGGAATTGTCATAAGCTACAGTATTAGTATAAAGGCAAGCAAAGAAGGGGAGCGTGCCACTGCAACTACCATACGGTAGTACGGCTGTATTTATCAGTTAAGCGGACTAATCCTTTAGATAACTACTGTCACTACAAGGTACAAAACCGTTCTTGAACGAGAAAAACTCGTAGGAATGTAGTTTCAGGACCGCACATTACAAGTTGCGCCTGGTTGCCCACGCCTTCCACTCATTCAGATTTTTCGCTCACAACCGCGTCTGCTGCTGGAATCAATTGTGTACTTTCGTTCTACTCGTAGTAATTCCCTTTCTCGACAGAGAAACGTTTTTTCATTGGTTTTCGTACGATCAATCTATGTCTCATAAACAAAGAAACTTATCAAAACTTTTAGAAATTCATTTAAATAACTGTTTAGTGGAACCATATGAGAAAACTAAACAGTTTCCCACATTTACTATTAACACAATATTCTTTAAGGAAGGGTAATAGTTCAAACTGATAGACATGAATTCACTAGCATAAGCAAAACGATGTCATGACACGTTTATTACAATATTCTGATAAACACTACATTATATTTAGAAACAAGATTGATGGCAGGTGAAACTTTTGTGTTTTTCAACTAAGTCATTCTTAAATATTCCAAATTTAATTAAGAGGACATGCTCTCTACAATTTGTTGCCACAGTGGCACAAATTTACGTCTGTGATCAACTCATTCTCACATTAATTTCTTGTTTTCTAATGGGTGAAGAAAACTTTTGTGAAATTAAGCTCATTTACAGAACGATCTGCACATGTAACTAGTTAGTATCAATGTAGCTTCAGTGGATATAGATATATTATTTGAGTGCTGTACCACATCCTAAGGTTAAGATGACTATTACTGATAGAACCAATCTTTCGCCCACAGTTACAGTTTCTTCTTCATGGGTATTCCGACACCAACAACTGACTCTGGCTTCGGAAGTCTACACAATTAGTTTCAGATAATCAGCGCCTCAAACCTATTGAAAGCACCAGATACTTTCCAAGGAATCTAAAAATGCGTTTTTGCACCTCAGAAAGAAAATTAAAAAAAAACGTGGGGGAGAGGCTTTGTGATCAGCTCATGTCTAATGTTCATGCTTGTAGTTTCCATCCCTAATGGTAGTGCTACTTTGGAATGTTGAATATTAACCTGAGTTATAGCATTTAAACCTAAGAAGCTACAGTGAGTGGTTGTGACAAAGTAATTCTTCAGTCTGAAAGATTTCTCAGCTTTACGACAATAGATAAAAACATCGGAAAACATGAAACGCTATTATTATTTATTTTTTATAGTTACGATGCACAACTGAGCCTAATTTTACGTTATACTGCCCTAGCTAGTCAAGGAAAAATGTGAGGTGAGTAAGTAACTATAAATATAATATATCATCAGAGGAGTAAACATTGAAGACATAACGATCACGAATGTACATTGTAGCACAAAAGTGAATAGACCCTGCATACTGGACTGATCTGTGCCTCGGTGTTGTAAAAACTAACTATACCGGCCACACATTGCTGCGACTTGTGACACATTAAATGCAAAAGAAAGAAAAGACAAATTACGCATTTATAATGCAGTATGGCTAATTACATAAGGCTTTGTTAATGGGAATGGGGTATACAGCCTACACTCCCTGTTCCCTGTATCTCTGTCCCCCTCTCTTTGTCCCTATCTTCCTCCCTCCTTTCTCTCTACGTCTCCTCTCTACCTCCCCCTCTCCTCCCACTCTTTATTTCCATTCCATCTCCTCTCCCGCTCTTTCTGTGTACCTTCACCTTCTTCATCTCCTCATGACTCTATCCCTCTTTATCCTACCGGCCCCTCTCCCTTAGTCAATTTCCTCCTCCTCTATACCCTGTAACAGTGGTTCCCAACCTGTGGTCCGCAAGAGATAAAGTATGGTCCGCAAAAGAAATAAAATTTCAAACATTTACTATAATTATTAATTGCCTCTTACGTGGTCAGTCAATCTTACTGTATGTCCACGAAAACTTTGCAACCATCATTGGTGATGACAGAAGTGGATAAGATCCAGTATTGCGTTCCAAAACGATGAAAACTGTAAAATCGCATTTGAATCAATCCTCTTGGGCAATTTTGTTATTGTTAAAAAAAGGGGGGGAAGGAAAATCATACATTCGGTAAATCGATTTCAGCCGTGACATATTTAAGTGAACAAAGGTGTCCTGCTTAAAAACAAACCCAGGAATCGATTGAAAGTAAGTGATTATATGCGTATAACGCTGAGTAGCAGTAGTAGCTCTAAGATAACCAAACTTGACAAAAATTTGAAAGCTCAAAAATTGTATAGCTTAAAACTGTATTCAATTTTATATGAAAATTTTCTGTTAGAACAACACTTTTGATAGGACGACAACTGGAATTTGCCACTCGTCAAGGCACAACTCTTGCAGGACTGCGACAAAAGGACGAGCAGGCGTGGAGCAACGTAGGTATCCCAAGACAGTATTTCGCATCTGTATGTAGCCCGAGGAGATTACACCACGTACTAAAATCAGTTTTCCATAAGGGAACGACATAGTACACTTCAGCTATTATTGTGAAAAGCGATCATTTCATGTATGGCATATGCACTGTTTCAGCAATAAATCCTGAGTGAACTTGCAGATGTACTAATCTCCATTTCCAGCAGTGTGCATTGTGTTTCTGTATCAATGTGCAGCGGCGAAATACGTAAGAAACGTAATCATTAGAGGTCCCCTCCTTTCTTTGTCACATAAGCAGAGAATGGAGATATTTTATGTTTGTAACATGTTACGACCGTGCACAATGATGCAGCCAAACTAAGTATTTTCAGTTTTTGATGACTTTTATAAATTTACGACGTGTTTTATGAAACCAGGCTGGTTGACAATGACATGCAGTTTACGAGTATGGGGCAATTTTAAACTTGAATAAAGCACTTGAAAATGCCTAAACAGCCGAAATCCTAATTGTGTTGTAATAAATTCACCAAAATAATTAAATGGCGCTAATTCCTGAATTTTAATGTGTTCGAGAATTATCTATCTCGATTACTTTTCAGCCAACATTACTTATTAACTCAAGTAGTTGATGTCGCAGAGGAACAAGTTGTATGGCACACATTTTGTAGAAATAAATACAATTTTAAAAGCAGCCTTCACCTTTATTTCACTCCTGTATATAAAGTTAGATGTGTTGGTTTTAAATCATAAAAATCATCAGTTATAGGAATAGGTAGAATTTAGAATATGCAAAAATCTGCTGAACGGAAATTTTATGCCAATAATTACTGAGGATGGTCTCTACTTTACTTTCAGTCTTCATTTAAGACTTGAAAATTACTGTAATATCTCACAGAAAGCCAGCTGATGGAACTGAAATCGTAATAAAGAGATGAATTCAATACAGATTTACTATACAGATAAAACAAATATAATGGTTATTAACATGTACGTGCAAATTGTGTATTCCCACAGTAACAAAATTACACATCCTTACAAATTTTTGTGGTACGCCTTGGATACGTACTGAGGTCAGCTATAAAAATATCATTTGTATCTTAATATTGATCAAACACATAAATAACTATAAATATATATTTAATAGTTGTTATCTGCCAAAACATACTTATCTGCAGATGCGCGACAGATGGGCATCAGCATAAATGATTTCCCTATTAGTCGTTTCCTTAATCAGTATTTTGATACGTTAATATTTTCAAGATGGTTGATTGAATAGTAGTCTACGCCAGTAAAGGGCTGAAGAAAGTTAAAGAGAGTGACTAACTGTTTTTGTTCTGCTTTGCTATGTATAAATTATAAATAACACTTGATTATACTACAGTATTTAAAGTGTAGTGAAGTAATATGCTTCTGCAACTTCACTAGTAATGTGCATTTTTTGTATACTATGTATATTTTGTAACAAATGTAAAACATAAGTTCATTGTGTGGTGTCACAATTCAAAGGAGCTTAGTTGACTGCAGTTATAGATCTTCTTACATTAAGTGTTAAATATGTGAATAGAATATGGTTGCGGTCTTTTTGATCTGGTCCGATGTTTAAGGTTATTGGCCAGGATTGAGTAGTCATTGAGCTGTGTGTAAGTGAATTATACAGACAGAATATTTTGATATTCTTCTAATCAGAATTTAAAAGTTTTTTAATATAACAACTTGTGATACATTTTAACAATGAATGGTAGAATAGCGATCATTTGTTTTGAATTGTAATTGTGTGTAGGTGAATGACATTGTTGCATTTCAGGAATATTATTCCACTTAAGTGATTTGGCTGCAGTGCAGTGGCCTGCATTCCTCACTGCTTGCAAACGCTCTGTTTGCTCTTCTTACTAATTTATATCTCTTACTACTTACTGTGTTTAAATATTATCCTATTCTACGTAATTGGTGACTTATATAAATAAATCGATAACGAACTTTAATCACGAGGGTAGGGTACATCTTTGCCCTCCCCCCCTCCCCCGAGGAGTAATTCCTTTCCTTTTCTCTTTATTTGACAATGTATGACAAAGTGCACACTAGGCACATTAGAGTAATACCTGATATCTCCATAACGGATTAATGCACCATTGCTTAACCAAATCCTTCATTTAACGATGATAAAAATACAATTTTGAGGTTGACTATCTCTGTTGTTGTGGTCTTCAATCCGAAGACTGGTTTGATGCACCTTTCCACCCTATTCTACCCCGAGCAAGCCTTTTCAGCTCCTCATAAGAACGGCAACCAATCTGTTTGAATCTGCTTACTGTATTCATCTCTTTGCCTCCTCCCTCTGCGATTTTTACCCTCCAACGCAGATTTCGTGATGTCTAAGAATGTGTTCTACCAATCTAGCCCTTCTTGTTGTCAACGTATGCTAGAAATTCCTTTTCTCCCCAACTCTGTTAAATAGTCGTCATTAGTTACACTATCTACTGACGTATTCTTCAGCATTCTTCTGTAGCACAAATTTAAAAAGCTTTTATTCTCTTCGTGTCTGAACTATTTATCGTCTATGTTTCCCAAACTCACAAAACAACACCAAGTGACAAAACTCATCTACCACCTTTATTGTTTCGTACTAATCTAATTCCTTCAGCATCGGATGATTTTCTTGGAGTTCATTCCGTCATCCTTGTTTTGCTCGTGTTAATGAACCTCTCATATGCCCCTTTCAAGACACTAACCACTCCATTCAGTTGCTCTTCCAGGACATATGCTGTCTCTGACATAATTACAATGTCATCTGTAAAACGCAATGTTTTATTTCTTCAACTTCAATGCCTTCTTCAAATTTACCCTTGCTTTTGTTCACAACTTGCTCAATGCTTCCCTTTCATGCCCTTTGACTCGAATAATTGCTGTCTGGTTTTTGTACATGTTGTAAACAACCTTACGTTTCCTATATTTCACCCCTGATGATTTCAGAATTCGAAAGAGTGTATTCCAGTCAACATTATCAAGAGCTTTCTCCAAATCTACAAAAGCTAGAAATGTAAATTTGGCTTTCCTTAGTCTATCTTCTAACATTAGTCTTGAGTATTGCCTCACGTGTTCCTACATTTCTCCTAAATCCAAACTAATTTTCTCCGAGCACGGTTTCTACCAACTTTCCCATTCTTCTCAGATATCGAAAGATTTGTTGCAAACTGAACACTGCCCTAGTGTAAGCTCTTAACTTTTTAACAGAGTTCGCTATTCGTATCATGTAATATATTGATTTCCTGTAAAACACTTGTGGCTTCGTCACCTGTTACTACTACGATAATCAGGCAGGAGATTACACCTAGGTCGGACCATGAAGTGTACATACTAGGCCAGTTACAGTCAACTAGCGTAGTCCCAGGTAACACCTGACACAGTCAACGAGTCACGCTGTGAGATATTGTATAAGACCTACACTGATTTCCGGCAGTGTCAAGATGTCGACAGGCCGTCGGGAAGGCCATGAGGACATCACATGTTTGCATACCACGAAACAGCAAGCTTACCTGCAGATGAATTGAATTTGTTACGTTTGGTCCAGAATCGCCAACTTCGATCTTTTTCCTTAACTGCTGTTTCGCATCCGCCGATAATTCAGGATCCACATCCAACCTATAATGTTCTAGTCTTTAGTCAAAAGGATGGTTTGATGCAGCTCTCCACGCTATTCTATCCTGTGCAAGCCCGTCGATCTCTAAATAAATACTGCAACCTACTTCCATTTGAACCCGTTTAATGTATTCGTCTCTTGATTTCTCAATGCGAATTCTACCCTCCTCCCCACCACTTCCATCATCTGCTATACGAAAATTCTTTAATGTCTCAGAATGTGTCCTACCAATCGATTCCATCTTTTAGTCAAGATGTGCCCGAAATTTCTTCCCAATACTGTTTAGTACCTTTTCATTAGCTACTACATCCACTCATCTGATCTTCAGCATTCTTCTGTAGCACCAAATTTCTAGAACTTCCATCCTCTTCTTGTCCGATGTGCTTATCGTCCATGTTTCACTCACAATACTACACTCCAAACAAGTGCCTTGAAAAAAGCCTTCCTATCGCTTAAATTAATGCACGAATGTGCCATTCCGCATTTTATATCTTCTCGACTCCAGGCATCAGAAATCATTTTACTGCTCAAATAACAAACTTATCTACTAATTTTATTGTTTCGTTTTCTAATAAAATTCTTTCAGCATTGCCTAATTTTTTTTAGTGGTACATTCCATTATTCTCGTTTAGCACTTGTTAATTTTTATTTTCTACCTTCCTTTCAGGACATTCTTTATTCCATTCAGTTGCTCTCAGTTGCTCTTCAGGTCCTTTAATGTCTTCGACAGAATTACAATGTCATCCATAGACTGCAAGGTTTTTATTTCTGCTACCTGAACTTTAAATCATTTTCCAAATATTTCCTAGGTTTACATTATATCTCAATCAACTTACAGAACGTTGTAGAAAGCCTACATCCCTGTCTTACGCCCTTCGAAACAGTCCCCTCCCCCCCCCCCCCCCGTCCATGCCCTTCGACTGTTATAGTTGCTGTCTGGTTTATGTATAAACTAGCTGCAAGTACCCGGCTTTGCCCGGGTTTAAAATAAGGTTTTCTGTAGAAGGGTACAAAACTGTTTATTAGCATGTAATAAAAGGGTACATTTATGTTAAAGCAATGTGATAAACAACACTTTTGGCAGTTCCATTTGGAGAATGTACAAAAATAATTTCGTCTTTGCCCACTCTGGGGCAGGCGACATAGAACTATCCATGAGAGAAGCAAGGTGTCTGCAATTCTATACCAGCAATCCCAAAAATTCATCAATATCGGAGCAAAACTGTGGATTTTGACGAAATCCATAAGTACCCTCCACTATGTACTGAACGAAATTTTATGTAGCCATTGCCCTTCCTCTTGTTTTGAAGGTCAATTGTGCAAAATTTCATCAAGATCAGTGGGAAGGTATAGATTTTCACGGACACATTGAAAACGCACTTTCACTTTTTCTCAAATTTTCCGGTTAGTTTTCCAGAAAATGCAACGAAACCTGTTTAAGGACCTTCCCCATCTAATTTTGTGTACGTGTACCAAATTTCGCGTTATTTGGTTGTCTGGATCTTGAGCTATAAGAGAACAGACAGACAGACACCAAATGCGTCTTATAAGTATAAAGATTATATGTAACTTTTTGTTCCCTACTTTTTACCCCTCATACCTTCGAGGCTTCGGATTACAGTCCATATTTTGAAAACCTGTAAATCTTCATCGCATCACATGTTCCTACATTTCTCTTATATCTAAAATGATCTTTCCCAAGATTGTGTTCTACCAGTTCTCATTCTTTTGTAAATAATTATCAAACTGATATTTATGTAACTTTCACTCGCGAATCTTCGGTAACACGGAGGAAAAGTCATCTACTACAATAGCCTTGTTTCGACTTTGTTCTTTCGGTGCTCTGTAGAACACTTGACTCAGTATAGTGTCTCCTATCTTCAGTTACTTCTTGTTCCTTTTCTACAATAATGGCTTCCAACTTCATTTCCCTTATGTAGCCAGTCTAAATATATTCCTTCCACTTTTCTACGTTCTCATCTTTACACAGGAGCTATGAAAATAAAAGTTCCCTTCATTGCTTAGTACTGTTTTCCATGTGGGATCTTATAGCCATACAATTACAAACCGAGGACCTCAGTAACCAACCAGTATCTAGGGTGGGGAGGTGGATGAGGTCGGAAAAAGTCACTGGACGGAACTGGCTCCAGGCCACAATGAGGACTGGTGGTTTGGATGTCACTAAACAGGCTTCGCACCAACACTTCACGGACAAGAGAGAATCTCCTGAAGTGGGGATATTCTACTGCATCTTACCTCTGTGATTGTGGAGACGTGCGGACGGCCCAACATATGAATAAGTGCCCTGAATGTACTCCACACTGCACTTTAGAGGACCACCAAATGTTGACAACGTAGCCCGGCTAAATGTTTACAATGTTTCTGTTTGTTGTTTATAGTTTCGTATTTCATAACTATGTATTTAATTAATTTCTGTTTGTTCTACCTTTTTCACTCATGTATATATGCTTGTTCTGATCACAAAATAATAATTATTTAATTTTCTTTCAAGAAGTATCTATCAGTCCCCTATTTACACATTCTTCTGCGGACAAGAAAGAGTCCTCTAGCTATTCCTTTTTAGCCTATTTGCACTTCCTCTCAACCTCATTTTAGCCATCAAACAAACGTTATTAACACCGGCTCTGTCAGGGTAGCTACTTTCTTTGGCCACGATATAATGTTTTAGTTGGACTTTGCTCTTAATTCTGTGTAAAATGCGTCAACATCTGCATCCATATTCTACTAGCTAAATCACGGTGTGTAGCAGAGAGCACTTTTTGAACCACAATCAGACCCTGCTACATCTTCTGATGTATTATTTTTTGCCGTTTCGGTTAATCGATGTCTAATGCTTCCTCTAAAACTCTCAACAACATCAGGTTCCATCATTTTATCCGTTCCATTTCTTTACTTTTCCACCTTTTGCAGGCTCTTCAGTTTCTATCTATAATTTATACAGAATCAATTATAATCATAGTCTTTATCTGTCCCTGGATATGTATTACAGTTTAAAACCTTACATCTGAATCCTTCCATTGTCCTCTAGTCTCTTCTACAATACTACATCCTTTAATGATTCTTAAACAAAGCGTCTGTAACGTCTGTTTGATTCGAACCTAGCATCTTTGCCTTTCGCGTACAGAGGCTCTGCCATCTGAGTAATCCCGGCACGTTTCACGACCCGTCCTCACAACTTTTGCCAGTATCTTGCTTCCTACTATCCAAACTTCACAGAATACCCTGCAGTACTAGCATTCCTGGACGATAGGATATGGTGGAGACATAGGCACAGCCTAAGGGATGCTTCCAGAATGAAACCATCAGTCTGCAGCGAAGTGTGCGCTGATATGAAACTTTCTGCCGGATCCGGCACACAATTTCGATCTGCCAGGAAGTTTCATATCAGCGCACACTTCGCTGCAAAGTGATAGTTTCATTCTGGAAACATCCCTTAGGCTGTGCCTTTGTCTCCACCATACCCTTTCTTCCAGGAGTGCTAGTCCTGCTAGGATCGCAGGAGAAGGCCGTAAACTCCACAAAATACCTAGGGATTAGTATTACTTCAGACTAAAACTGGACAAAAAGACATAGATAAAGTGGTAGAGGCTGTTTTATTGGCAGAACCCTTAAAAGATGCAACAGAACTACTAAAGAGACTGCATACACTACGCTTGTCCGTTCTTTTTTGGAGTATTGCTGCCTTGTGTGGGAACCTTATCAGGTGGGTTTTACGGAGGACATCGAAAGAGTCCAAAGAAGGGCAGCTCGTTTTGTATTGTCACGATAAAGGGGAGACAGCGTTACAGAAATGATACAGGATCTGGGATGGGAAACATTACAACAACGGCGCTTATCGCTGCGGCTTGGGCTACTTACGAAACTCCAATCGCCAATATTCGCCTCCGAATACGAAAATATATTGTTGACTCCCACTTACATAGGTAGAAAAGATCATCAGAATAAAATACGAGAAATCAAAGCTCGAACGGAGAGATTCAGGTGTCCTTTCTTCGCGTGCGCTATTCGGGAATGGGAGATTAATAGTATAAAGGTGGTTCGAAAAACCCTCTGCCAGGCATTTAAATGTGATTTGCAGAGTATCCCATCGAGATTTAGATGTAGATGTAGAACGTAACATGTTGTAAATTGTTTGTAAGTCTAGGCACCGATGACCTTAGCAGTTTGGTCGCTTAGTATTACCAACGTGTTGAATCGTTTTATTTTCAGAATCAAAGAATAACAGCACGTTTTGTTAAAGGTTGATTTAGTAAGCTCGAAAGGACCAGGGAGATGTTCAGCGAATCACAGCTCTTAACGCTGCAACAGAATCATCGGCATCACGGCACAGGTTACTGCGAGAATTCCGAGAACGTACGTTCGTCGAAGAGTCATCCATTATATTGCTTCCTCCTACATATATCTCGCAATAAGTCCATAAGGAATAAAAGGAGGCGGATTAGACGCCAGACGGAGGCTTACGTGCCTTGAAGGAAATACAGAATTGCAAAAGATAGACTTATCATGGCACATATGTGTGCTTTGGGAACTGACAGTGTGGATTAGAGAGCGATATGTTGACACGCACGCCATCATTTCGATGCCATCAGTATGAATAAAAACCACAGTCTGACATATACAGTCTCGACACCACACCAGCTGACACTTACGACAACACTAGCGCTCCTAGTGGTTTGCAAGGCCCCGAAAGAATTATGTTTGTTTATAATTATTTGCGTACGTAATTATCGAAGTAGTTAGTATGATTTCTGCGTTACAAGCGTTAGTAACATATCAAGAGATATACATGATACGGGAATTAATATAAAAACAACCGAATTTAACCAGCGGCTCGTCTTGGGGGGGGGGGTCTCCAATACCAAGAAAGCAGGTTTTTTTTTGTCCTTTACCTCAAATATTGAAAGCTAGTTTTTTTTGGACTGTCCTGTGCCTCTCGACTTGGGGTGTCTCCAAATCTCAAAAGTAATACATATACTTCCAAGTGGACGGGGAGTCTCATTTTGTTATGCTGCCACCCCGGGCCTCCGACACCCGTAGTCCGCAATTGCACTTAACTGATTCAGTGGTATAACGAAGAACTACGACATGAACCAATATATACGAATATGTGTATATTTGCACATTATTCAGCTGAAAGTAAGTAGAATATAAACATTAGAGAAATAAAATTTTTATTATGGTCTGTTCTTACTATGACAAAGAAGTTTTTGACACGTATCAATTCGAACAGTAAGAACGTCTAAAACTGCCGTAAATGACTGCCAACCTCCGCCCCCCCCCCCCCAAGTCTAATAATTCGTACATTTTTAGGCTTCACTCGTCCTTCTTATACGTGCATATTCTTTTGAGTGTGATTACTTTACCTTAAGAACACAACGTCTTCAAGATTCTTGCCGTTTGTGATTCAGCTGTAGCAACAATTATGGAATTGTGTCCTTCTTTGATGAAAACAGTTTTATTACTTTTCCCATTTTCTCGCCATGTCTGTGACATTTTTCCGCCAGCTAAAGTCATGGTGGCAGATTTGGCGTGTTAAAGTCTGTAGTTATTGCATTCTATATTCGTGTCCTACTTCCACATTCGCCGATTTTACTAGAATTGTAGTGAAGAAACGTTAACGTCATTGAGTAGAAAAGCGAAGTCTTTCTGCCAAAGGATAAACCTTCTGGTGTTTCCTAGCCATTTTTCTATTTTAATAGGAAATAAAATTATTCAGTAAAAGCCTGTAGGTTACAAGATAATTGTAAATAAACTGTGCTGCAATGTACCGTTTCGTACCTTGTCACGGATCTTAGGAACCCGGAGACAAACAAAGTTGGAGTTATTATTAAGTTATTACTTATTTTTATCACTACATACTTTCCCTAAGGTAAAAAGTAGAAATCAATATAAACGATACAATTCGCACTCGTCCAATACCGTATTCATAAATGTAGCTTGCCGGCCGCTTGGAGCGCTGCTGTCGCAGTGTATAACAAAAGTCTTCGTAAGTGTCGTGATTGTATATGTTAGTCTGCCGGAGTACCATGACGGCGACTGTATCTTGCTCCAATGATCGGTTTTTGTGGTCTTCAGTACGCAGACTGGTTTGATGCAGCTCTCCACAATACCCTGTCCTGTGCAAGTCTCTTCATCTGAGAATACATTCGGCAATCTACATCCTTTTGAATCTGCTTACTGTATTCGTCCCTCGGTCGTCCTCCACGATATTTAGCCGACACACTTCCTTCTAATGTTAAGTTGACGATTCCTTGATGTCTCAGAATGTGTCCCACCAAGCCATCCCTTCTCTTAGTCAGGATATGCCAGAACTTTTCTTCTCAATTCGATTAAACATCTCCTCATTAGTTACGTGATCTACCCATCTAATTTTCATCATTCTTCTGTAATACCACATTTCAAAAGCTTCTATCATCTTTTTGTCTGAACTCCTTATCGTCATAGTTTCACTCTCATACAATGCTACAATCCAGACAAATGTTTTCAGAAAGGACTTCCTAACATTTAAATTAATATTGGATGTTAACAAGTTTCGTTTCATTATAAATACTTTTGTTCCCATAGCCATTCTGCATTTTATATCTTCTCTACTTCGGCCATCAGAAGTTATTTTGCTAAGCAAATAACAAAACTCATCTACTACCTTTATTGTCTCATTACCTAATCTAATTCTTCAGCGACTTCTGATTTTCTGACTCTACATTCCATTACCCTCATTTTACTCTTCCTTTCAAGACACCCCTCATTTTATTTAATTGCTCTTCCAGGTTCTTTGATGTCTCTGAAAGAATTACTATGTCATCGGCAAACCGCAAAGTTTTTATTTCTTCTCCTTGAACTTTAATTCCCTCTCCAAAGTTCTCCTTGTATTCCGTTACAGCTTGCTCAATGTACAGATTGAACAACATTGGCAAAGGCTACAACACTTTCTTTCTCCCTTCCCAACCTCGGCTTTCCTTTCTTGTGCTTCGACTCTAATAACTGCTATCTGGTTTTTGTGTAGGTTGACGATAACTTTTCGCTCCTTACAATTTACCCCTGCTACCTTCAGAATTTGAAAGAGTCTATTCTAGTAGACATTGTCGAAAGCTTTCTCCAAATCTACTAATGCGAAAATCGTAGGTTTTTCTTTCCTTAGCCTATCGTCTAAGATAAGTCGTAATGTGAGTATTGCCTCCCTTTCTCCTACATTTCTCCTAAATGCAAACTGAACTTACCCGATGTGGGATTCCAGAAGTTTTTCCATTCGTCTGTAAATAATTCGTGTTAGTATTTTGAAACCATGACTTTTTTTTAACTGATAGTTCAGTAATTTTAACATTTGTCTGCACTTGCTACCTTTGCAATTGAAAATACAGTATTCTTCTGGAATGTTTTGACAAAATTTTATTTGTTGGAAATGTATGTACAGGGGATTTTTGTGTGTATTGCAGCTGTACACGTATCAGCTACTTGTTGCTAGTAATGCACAAATAATGTAATTTTAACCTTTGTCTGCACTTTCTTTCTTTGGAATTGAAAATACAGCATTCTTCTTGAATGTTTTGACAACATTTTATTTGTTGGAAATGTATGTACAGGGGTTTTGGGAGCACGACGGCTAGGTTTTGAGCGCCCTTTATTTCTTGTAAGGTGTCAGTTACATGCATATAAATTGAAGACAAGAATACTCATAAGAAACACTGGTTATCATTTTTTGGTACTAATATAATTTGTTTTTGTGAATTGCAGCTGTATACGTTTCAGCTACTTGTTGCTAGAAATGCACAAATAATGTAATTTTAACCTTTGTCTGCACTTTCTTTCTTTGGAATTGAAAATACAGTATTCTTCTTGAATGTTTTGACAGAATTTTATTTGTTGGAAATGTATGTACAGGGATTTTGGGAGCACGACGGCTAGGTTTCGAGCGCCCTTTATGTCTTGTTAAGCGTCAGTTGGTTCATGCAGATAAATTGAAGACAAGAATACTCATAAGAAACACTGGTTATCATTTTTAGCACTAATTTAAATTGGTTTTTGTGAATTGCAGCTGTACACGTTTCAACTACTTGTTGCTAGAAATGCACAAGTAATGTAATTTTAACCTTTGTCTGCTCTTTCTTTCTTTGGAATAGAAAATACATTATTCTTCTTGAATGTTTTGACAAAATTTTATTTGTTGGAAATGTATGTACAGGGGTTTTGGGAGCACGACGGCTAGGTTTAGAGCGCCCTTTATGTCTTGTTAAGCGTCAGTTAGTTATATGCATATAAATTGAAGACAAGAATACTCATAAGAAACACTGGTTATCATTTTATGGTACTAACATAATTTTTTTGTGTATTGCAGCTGTACACGTTTCAGCTACTGGTTGCTGGAAATGCACAAATAATGTCGGTGGCTTGTTCTCTATGCCGGGAGCAGCTGGGCGCTGCTATTCGAGCTCCTCGACGTCGTTGTCGCCTGCTCCGTCCTCGGACGGCGGCGGCGGCGGGGGCGGTCCGCGTGGCCCGTGTGGCCCGTGTGGCCCGTGCGGCGGGGGCGGTGGGGGCGGGCGCCCGCCCCTGTGGTGTCCCCTGGGCCGCTCCCGCGGCCGCCCCACCAGCATCATCCGGCGCCGCACCCAATCATACTCCTGCGCAGCGCTCGGCTCCACGTAGCTGGCGTAGCTCGCCATGTTACCCTGCCACCGACAATAACAACGCTTGATGTTCACCAAAAGTATGACATTAAGTGCGAATGGGTAAAGTTGAAAATGTGTACTAAGCCGGGATTCGAACCCCGGTCTCCTGCTTCTAGGCAGTTGCACTGACCCCTACACCACTTTCTTCCCTCTCTCTCTCTGTTAGGAATCGAACTCGGACCTCCATGCTCACTTTTTTTTTTTTTTTTTTCGAATTTTTTTCTTCTGAATAAATCTATGTCTCAGGGTTCATGTTGCTTAACGGCGCGTTAAAGCTTCCGAAAACTAAGAATTTACTGTGTTTTACATAATATGCAACATTAAAATAAGTATAAGTTATATATACAGGGTGTTTAACTAAGTATGTTCGCCTCTGTAACTTATAAAATAACAGGTGACGGGAAATTTTAATGCGGTAGGTCAACACAAGAAATGTTACACTTTCTGCGGACCTGTGAACATAGTTTATTGTATCATTTTCCAAAGAGTTACACCAGAAAGATATAATTTTTTAAATGGAACAATAGCTTTTTCTATCGTGTATTGGATTCGTTTAAACCAGCTGCGTCCAAATCAATTTAAACTACATTCCTATCACTGTTAGTTTGGGAGCTACAACCTTTCAAAGTTCCGTGGGCGGAGGCTGCGATAGCGTAGCTCACTGGCCGAGTGGCTATCCCCTGAGGCACGGCCCACTGTCTCATGACCACCAGCCAGTCAGCTACGCTATCGCAGCATCCGCCTCCGGAAATTTGAAGGGTTGTAGCTCCCAAACTAACAGTGATTGGAATGTAGTTTTAATTGATTTGGACGCAGCTGGTTTAAACGAATCCAATACATGATAGATAAAGCTATTGTTCCATTTAAAAAAATTATATCTTTGTGGTGTAACTCTTTGGAAAATGATGCAATAAACTATGTTCATAGCTCCACAGAAAGTGTAACATTTCTTGTGTTGACCTACAGCATTAAAATTTCCCGTCACCTATTATTTTATAAGTTACAGAGGCAAACATACTTAGTGAAACACCCTGTATATATACAGGCTTAGTCACCTAACATTACCGCTGGATATATTTCGTAAACCACATCAAATACTGACGAACCGATTCCACAGACCGTAATTGGTTAATACAAACCATAAAAAAATGCACGGTAGTATGTTTTTTAACACAAACCTATGTTTTTTAATGGAACCCCGTTAGTTTTGTTAGCAAAATTGAACATATAAACAAATACGTAATCAGTGCCGTTTTTTGCATTGTAAAATGTTAATTACACCCGGAGATATTGTAACCTAAAGTTGACGCTTGAGTACCACTCCTCCGCTATTCGAGCGTGTGTATCGGAGAGCACCGAATTAAGTAGGGATCTAAAAGGGACGGTGATGTACCTTAGGTACAGAAAAGACTAGAAGAGCACATTACGTCCACATGCTAACACCTTTATTGGTTCAAAAAATGTTCAAATGTTAGTAGAACTTATGGGACTTAACTACCGGGTCATCAGTCCCTAAACTTACAAACTACTTTTGAACTAGCTACAACTAAGAACGGCACAAATATCCATCCCCGAGGGGGGATTCGAACCCCCGACGGTAGTGGCCGTGCAGACCGTGACTGAAGCGCCTCAGTTCAAAAAAATGTTCAAATGTTTGTATAGTTTATGGGACTTAACTACGGGGTCATCAGTCCCTAAACTTACAAACTACTTATGAACTACTTACGAACTAGGACGGCACAAATATCCATGCCCGAGGGGGGATTCGAACCCCCGACCGTAGTGGCCGTGCAGACCGTGACTGGAGCGCCTCAGTCCCCTCGGCCACCGCGGCCAAGCGCCTCAGTCCCCTCGACCACCGCAGCCGGCCCTTTATTGGTCTTTTTCACTGACGCACACGTACTGTACATTACCATGAGGGGTGAGGTACGCGTACACACGTGGTTTCCGTTTTCAATAACGGAGTGGAATAGAGTGTGTCCCGACATGTCTGGCCAATAGATGTTCAAAGTGGTGGCCATCATTTGCTGCACACAATTGCAACCTATGGCGTTAATGAATGTCGTACACTCCGCAGTACATCTAGTGTAATGTCGCCGCATACGTTGTTTCATATCCTCTGGGGTTGTAGGCACATCACGGTACACATTCTCCTTTAACGTACCCCACAGAAAGAAGTCCAGAGGTGTAAGATCAGGAGAACGGGCTGGCCAATTTATGCGTCCTCCATGTCCTACGAAACGGCCGTCGAACATCCTGTCAAGGGTCAGCCTATTGTTAATTGCGGAATGTGCAGGTGCATCATCATGCTGATACCACATACGTCGACGCGTTTCCAGTGGGTCATTTTCGAGCAACGTTGGCAGATCATTCTGTAGAAACGCGATGTATGTTGCAGCTGTTTGGGCCCCTGCAATGAAGTGAGGACCAATGAGGTGGTCGCCAATGATTTCGCACCATATACTTACAGTCCACGGTCGCTGTACCTGTCGGAGCCAGCGAGGACTGTCCACGGACCAGTAATGCATGTTCCGTAGATTACTGCCCCGTGGTTTGTGAAACCCGCTTCATCGGTAAACAGGTAGAACTGCAACGCATTCTCTGTTAATGCCCGTTGACAGAATTGCGTCAGTGAAAAAGACCAATAAAGGTGTTAGCATGTGGACGTAATGTGCTGTTATAGTCTCTTCTGTACCGAAGGTACATCACCGTTCCCTTTGGATCCCTACTTAATTCGGTGCTCTCCGATACACACGATCGAACAGCGGAGGAGTGGTACTCAAGCGTCAACTTTAGGTTACAATATCTCCGAATATAATTAACATTTTACAATGTAACAAATGGCACTGATTACGTATTTGTTTATATGTTCAGATATGCTAACAAACTAACAGTGTTCCATTTAAAAAAAACGTAGGTTTGTGTTAAAAAACATGCTTCCGTGCTTTTTTATGGTTTGTATTAACCAATTACACTAGCCCCTCTCCTCACGTTCGGTCTATGGAATCGGTTCGTCAGTATTTGACGTGGTTTACGAAATATACCCAGCGGTAATGTTAGGTGACTCACCCTCATATGTCCGAAAGAACAGACGACACTTTTGATCGTGCAGTTATTATCTATTCATATTCATGGAATGTATGACATTAACTGCGAATGGGTGAGGTTGAAAATGTGTACGCAGCCGGGATTCGAACCCGGGTCTCCTGCTTTCTAGGCAGTTGCGCTGATCTCTACACCAATGGGGACACAGCGATCATCACAGCTGTACGGAATTACTCAAGTACGCCTCCCGTCAGATACAAATTCGCAACTTTACCCTGCCCACTAGAATCTAAACTCGTAGTCACTTTGTACTGATTCCCGTAAGAGTGAGGGCCTAGGAGTGGCTCCGCACTGAAGAAAGGATCATTCGCAGTTAATGTCATACATTCCTGAATATGAATTAAAATACGATTCCTTGAACCTTACGGTGTCGAATGAAAAGAAAATGTAATCTTCTCCTTTGGAACACAAAATTTATGGATATTTACTTCTAGAATTAAATTAATATTAATTACTTTTCTGTCAATATAATATCCGGTGGGACGGTGGGACATCTGGTACTCGTAGACCCTTACTCTTACGGGAATCAGTTTAAATAATTACAACTTTATCCATTCGCATTTAATGTCATACATTCCGTGAATGTGAATGGATAATAACTGCAGGATCAAAAGTGACGTCTGTTCTTTCGGACACGTCCGAGAGAACAAACGCCACATTGATATATAGCTTAAAGAAAATTTGAAATAGTCGTAACTGATTGATTGCCAACATCCGACCCCCAATCATACAACTTCACCTACTGGCCGCGCACAGCACAGCTACTTCACCCCTCCATCTACATATACGCCGGGTTTTCAGCTAGTAATATTATGATTTTCCCTTTCTTCATTTATATTCTTTGTATATCATCACGTTATATCAGCCCGATTAGCTATTCATCTAAATCCATATAAATACTCTGCAACTGACATTGAAGTACAGACGGTTCATCGAACCACTTTTATGGTATTTATCTGCCGTTTCATTCTTTAACAACGCGCAGGAAAAAGAAATATCTCTATCTTTCCGTTTTTTATTTTATTTTTCATATTTCATTGCGATGATCATATCTCCCTATGTAGGTGGGTGCTAAAAAAGTATGTTCGTACCCTGAAGAGAAAGGTGGTGAAAGAAATTTCTCAAATAAATCTCGCCACAACGAATAACACATTTCTTTTAAAGATTACCCTCCCCCTCTCAACCCTCGTGCATCATTTCCGTGACACTATTTACCCCTATATCGCGATAATGCAAATCGAGCCGCCCTTCTCTGAACTTTATCTAAATCGTCCGTCAACCCCACATGGTGAGGATTCTATAATGGGCAGCAACACTCCAAAATTGAACGCACAAGTGTGGTATATATAATGTTTGTATAGCTTATGGGACTTAACTTCGGGGTCATCAGTCCCTAAACTTACAAACTACTTACGAACTACCTTATACTAAGGACAGCACAAATATCCACGCCCGAGGGGGGATTCGACCGTAGTGGCCGTGCAGACCGTGACTGGAGTGCCTCAGTCCCCTCGGCCACTGCGGCCGGCAGTGTGGTATAGGCTGTTTCTTTATCAGAACTGTTGCACCTTCTACGTGTTCTGACAACGAAACGTAGCCCTTGGTTCGGCTTCCCTACAATATGTTCACTGTGTGCGTTCCAATTTAATTTGTTTGTAATTGTTATTCGTAGGTATGTAGTTGAATTTGCGGCCTTTAGATTTCACTGAATTATGGTGTAAATGAAGATTTGCTGATTTCCTTTAGTGCTCATATGGATGCGTTCACATTTTTCATTATTCAGGTCAGTTGCCAATTTTTGCACCATGCAGATATCTTATCTAAACCATTTTTAAGTTGCTTTTGATTTTTGAGTGGCCTTACTAACCGATAAACGACAGCATCATCCACGAACACTCTGAGAGCTGGTCACATTGTTTCCTAAATTCTTTAGAAAGACAAGGAACAGTAGGGGCCCTATAACGTTACCCAGGGGAGTGCCAGATATTACCTCTGTTTTATTCTGTTCAGTATTGCTCAAAGAAAACAGTGAAACACTATGTAAGGAAAGTTATTACGACACGTCAAGAACAGCTAGACACTATTTTCCTGCAAAAAATTAGTCTCATTTTGTGTGGCGTGTAATTGAAGAAGTAAGAAACGATCGAGGCTTCAGATATTGTTAAAATATTGCTAAATCTAATTTTCTTTTGTATGTTTCTTTGGAAATTTGTAAAGCAAATTTGTTATATTGTTTTTGTGTCTGTTAAACCTTTTTATACTTTAATCAAAAATTGTCATATTTATTTGACAATCATTCGTAATGTTTAACAAAAATAAAAATCACACTAGAAGCGTAATTAGCTGAAAATTAACACGTATAATGGGTCAACTACTCCCCATATCGGGTGAAGTTGACCAAGGCAGTTTTTATTTAAATTGAGAATTCTAAATAGCTGGTTCAAGCATAAGGACATCCATAAATATACATGGATCAAACCAAGCGTTAATCTCAAATCCGTTATAGACTATTTAATAATTAAGCAAACAACAAAGCTAGCAGTACAAGATGTGAGGTCTATGAGAAGTGCAGAGTGCGGATCAGACCATTTCCTGCTAATGTCTAAGATCTCATTCAAGTTCATCAAAAACACAGAAATTCAAAAGGAAACACAGTCACAGAAAGCCACTATTATCCAGTATAATTTACAAAGCCTGGACCACAGTTCCACCCGTCTTTTGTACCAAAAAGAGGCTAGCAGGGAAACTTGATTACATTGAAGAAACTTCTGCAGATAAGATGTATGAGGCGGTTAAAGAAGCCATCCATACAGCAGCTTACGAGGCACTGGCAAAAAAAAAAAAAAAAAAAAAAAAGAAGCTTATAATAGGTGGTTAAACTCATAATCAGAAAATGATTGGTGGGAATACAGGGAAAAAGAAAGGATGCACAGAGGACAATAATTAAGGCAAAAAACGAATCTTAGCAGAAAACTGGCGAGGAATAGAAAAAAGGATGTGACATACACGAGCAAATAAAGCCAGGAAGGTGTTAAATCAATGGGAACACGGAATAAAGATCAAGCAGATGTAAATCTGATTAGTATGAAAGAATGGGTACAACACTACCAGGGACTTCTAACGGAAAACAGAGCAGCATTCACTGAGAACCCACCGGAAACTGAAATTAGTGATGATAACATTTCACCTATAACCACTAAGGAAGACCAATATGCAATCAATGCCATTAAAAACAGTCACCAGGTCAAGAATTAATTTATATAGAATTGGTTAAAGCAGCACCGTTGAAACTCTTTGAGATAATGGTAGTGATGTTTGACAAATGTCTCAGAGGTTACACAACCCCAAAGGAGTGGCAAAAGGCCAAAATTACATCAATATTTAAGAAGGATATCTGAAGAAATTGTGGAAACTATGGAGGTATTAGTGAAATGCCATCCATGGCGAGAGTCCATGGCCGTATCCTAAAAAAGAAGATAGAAGCAGAAATAACTGAATCAGAACTAAATGGATTCAGATCTGGTCGCTCCTGTACTGATGGAGTATTTACACTCGAAAACCTCTTGAAGAAAAGGACAGCAAGAGGCCTGTCACCCACCTTTTTTTTCTAAATCTGCAAAAGGCTTATGACACAGTTCCACAAAACAAGTTGTGGACAGGTCTGATCAATAATGGCGTGTCACCGAGCTATGTGAAAGCCGTCAGATAGTTTTACAAAGGCTGTACGGCAACGGTAAAAATGAGTAATCAGCTATCTCAGGAGTTTTAGGTGACAAAGGGACTACGCCAGGGATGCACACTCTCACCTACTTTGTTAAAGATCTACCTAGAGGAGACACTTAAATCCTGGAAAAGGAAATGCGGAGGAATAGGTATCCCCATAAATGATGAGAAATTGTTCACTTTATTTTTTGCTGACAACCAAGTGTTAGTAGCTGGGGATGAGGAAGATGCTAATTGCATGCTCCGCAAATTAAAAGAAGAATATGAAAAAATGGATTCTTGTCATCAACGTAGGTAAAACAGAATATCTGAAGGTGGGAAAGAATATAGTTAATGATATACAACTCGGTGCTGATATTGTGAAAAGGTGTCGTAACTTCAAGTACTTGGGAGTGATATTGTCGTCCAATGGTAGAAGTATGGATAAAATTGGCCAGGGCAAGCGAGCCATAAAACAACTAAATGGTATTCTCTAGAATAACAACGCACACAACAACACATATAATCTACCATTCACTTATTAAAAGTATTACCACATACTGTGCAGAGATGTGGAAACTAACTAAAAGGCAAAAAAGAACGGCTATTTGCAGTTGAAATGGATTTCTGGAGACGGAGTTGTGGATAATCCAGGCTTGATCATGTTAGAAATGATGGTTGGTGGCTTACCAAACGGTGGCTTACGAAAGGTAGCCCACGTAGTAATAAGAGAATAAGCTATTTCTGATCCAAATTTCAATCATACCAGTCCAGCCATTTCGATGTGAAGGCGTAAGAAACGAATTAACTAATTGTAAATCATTCTCCGCCATGCAAGAAATTAATTTTAGTATGCCTATAACCTTTCCGGGAGTGCAAGCAATGATTTGGCAAAGTTTTATCGCAATCAGCAATACGAACGAAAAGGCAAACAAACAAACATTAATTTTTATATATCAGATTTATTATTTTCAAATTCATATCAAACCATACATTGGTAACAACAAATTCCTTTCGCTGGTGGTTTTTACCCCAATGCTTCGGAACTCTTGGTATGCATCAAAGCTGACAGCCAAAAACCGTCATTTAAAAATCTGAATGAAGTATGCTTTCCACTGAAGCATATATTAAAAAATCTTCTTACTTTACATTGCTTACATAAAATTCGCATGGTGTGAACAATATTTATGTTTTAAATGTTTCTTTTATGATTATCACCCTGAAAAATATAACGTAACTTCCAGAGAGAGCTGCTAGAATTTTCAGAAATTTTATTTCATTCGAAACTTCGCCGAAATCAGAAAAGTAAATGTTTAGTCACGTTAATTAATTGAAATGATTGTAGGTAATCTGAATATATTAATACTGCAATCATAAACTGAATTGTTCAATCACATTTAAAAATTTCATCAGGATCGGAATACAACTGTAGAATCTGACAAAGTCCATATGTAAAGTATCCTCCGTCAAGCACCATCCTAAATTTGTGGCAGTGACCCTCCTCTTGTTTTGAAGGTCAAGTGTCCAAAATATCATGAAGTTTTAGGATGAATAAAGCGTCCTTATTCGGATGTCGCATGATGCCACAGGTTTTCAACCATATAACTGTTTATGACGTCATATCTCCTGAACTATTGTAAGAAGTTCTTATCCTTACGTCAATTGTTACCTCATGAAAGGAATATGTGTACCAAACTTGGTTGAAAATCGGTAAAGTGGTTTAGAAGCTGAGGTCGCATGATGCAGCACTTTTACGGGCATTTAATTGTTTATTACGTCATATCTCCTGAACTATTTGCCTATGACCATCGCGACAGTGCAAGCAATATTTTGAAAAAGTTCATCTCAATCGGTTGAACGGTACGGCCGCGCATAAAATACGAACACACAAACATTCATTTTTATACATTAGAAGATTACCTACACACGGCAAGAAAGCCAATGACCTTGGAGACTCAGTAGTATCATCACTTTGCTCTGGTTGTTTCGTTGGTACTTGCTCAGCGCTTTTACGATGTATAGAATAACCATTTTATTTGAATATTAGTTGTAGATGTGCCAACTCAGAAGGTGAGTTCTCTGCATCAAATATCATATATGCCCTATGTATTAATGTTCTAAGTACACCATTTGATTGAGCAGGGTGATAACAACTATCTCCCTGAAGATACAGGTATTTATGCGTATCTTTCCTATAGACCGAATGACCGAGAGAGCCGGAATCCGGACACTGAAATATTTAAAGATTGTTTCAATATAAAGATGGAAGTTAAATGACATTAAACTCATGGTATGTAGTCTAAATTCATCCAATACCATTTTTATGAGTTAACGTATTTTGTGGTAGAATTCTATTCATCTAATAACAGATGCATCACAAATAATCAGACAAGTTAGAAAACAAATCAAATTAACGTACTGAATATAAGTTGATTACTTACGTTGGATACTAAATCTGAGGCACATTTGAACTGTTTGTAGACCGTATTACAGTCAGGAGTCTCCTCTGGAACAGAAACAAACATGCTATTTTGAGGAACACTTAAAATAATTCCTGTTTTAATACATACGGTACGCTACAAACCTTTCTGAAAAAATTGTGTGTAAATACTGTCATACGAGCTACAAATGTTCACTTAAATAATGTAGCTATTGAGCCTGCCTTCACTTGAAATTAAAAAAGAATAATTAATAAACTTTTAAGAAATGTAACTGATTACAGATAACTCTAAATCAGAAGAAAATAATTTACTATTTTTGTATTCTGTGTGATTTATGACAGACATCAGTATGGAAAGAATAACTGGAAAGAGAGGCAAGAAATCAAAGTGAAAATGCGAGAAAGGGAAGTGATCGAGTATCTTGAGTAGTATCCTGGCTGTATTGGGTTGACAGTAAGGCAGCTACGTCTGCAGACGCCGAGCTTACCACGTTCTTGGGGCCTATTTTCTTCTTTAACATAAACTGAAAATGACGTAAAAATGCGGCATGTTCTATATTAAAAAATTATCACAACTGAAGTCAGTCGAGCACAAAACGTTCTATCCAGACGATTTCCTGCATTTTGGTTATAAACGAAAGATACTCATCTACAAATTGGCATCAAGTATCAAATTTACCTTCCTTTATTTATACTCAAACGCGATCTCCTTCTGCACATTTCTGTTGTGAACTAAAGTCAGGTCAGGCCGTACTATCCGGCCTATTTCCTTCATTAAAATAAAATAATAAAAAATAAAAAGTTATCCATTCACAGATTTGTCATCAAGAAACAGAATTCACTTGACTGTCAACTTCCTTTATTTATATTCAAACGCGATGTCCTTCAGTCCTTGTCGTGGATGTTTTAATCAGTGTGTTTCACGATACCTTCCGCTTTTAATTATGATAGCCCTACGCAGTTCTTTTTGGCCTAAGAACGCTCAGCAAATCAAGCTCTTTCATTTGCGCTTTTAAACACTTGCACTGATTGGTTCTGACGAAAGCAATGAGTGCAGAAGAGAAACATATAAAAACAATACTGTAAATGCGACATGAAGTCGCCATAGAGCCAGGCGAACGTACTCAGTATAATAGCTAGTGCTGCGGGTGTGCTGAATAGGTCGCAAAACATTTTCATAGAAATCATTCTTCAGTGACTCATTTCGGAGAGTCCATCATCGGATTTGTATCTACAAAAAGAGAAAATTTTATAAACATTACATTATAAGAGCTGTTACATATATCATGAAATTAACTGACATTCGAAAATTTTGCTATATGTTGTTCCTGTTGGTGACTTCAGCCACTCTCACATAAGAGACCTTTACATGGATGTTACAAGCTGTTTGTGTCTTGGACATGTGCAGACTACACGTGTGTGAGCGATTAGAGCCAGTTAGGAAGACATTTCTCGCCACCAAGTGGCACTACAAGGCATACAGTGGCGCCACCTGGTGGCGAGAAATGCCTTCCTAACTGCCTCTAATCGCTCACACACATGTAGTCTGTACATGTCCATGACACAAACAGCTTGTAACATCCATGTAAAGGTATCTTGTGTGAGAGAGGCTGAAGTCACCAACAGGTACAACATATAGCAAAAATTTCGAATGTCATACTTGTATCTACAAAAAGAGAACATTTTATAAACATTACATTATAAGAGAAGTTGTTACATATTTCATGAAATTATCATGAAATATGTAACAACAGCTCTTATAATGTAATGTTTATAAAATGTTCTCTTTTATGAAATATGTAACAACAGCTCTTATAATGTAATGTTTATAAAATGTTCTCTTTTTGTAGATACAAGTATGATGATGGAATCACCGAAACGAGTCACTGAAGAATGATTTCTATGAAAATGTTTTGCGACCTGTAGAGCATACCCACAGACTACCAATTACTATATAAATACAAGGTTGGCTCCATTGTATGGTTGGCGTATCAATTCTCCCGAACGTCCTTTATCTTTGGTGAAATACATACAAGCAGTTTTTTCTTGTGAGCACTGTAGTAGTAATTCTTCAGTTGCTGGTGTGAATCTGCCTCAATTTGTGTGAGTACTGTCGTTTTTCATTTTGGATCTTGGTAGCAAGAGAAAGAATGCTAAGCGCATGTGTACAAAACGTAAGCTATAAAATGCGAAGCAGTTTCAGCCATTCGGCTATTCAGATGCCACAGTGGTCCCATGTTGGAATCAATGGGTATAAGAGGGCACCCAGTCGTGGCGTGTAGGTTCTTGTAGACCAAGCTACACTACCACGAGGCAGTACCTCCTTATAGTGTGATAAGCAAAGCAGCCTCGGCACCAACCATCCGTGATCATGTGATGCAGATCCTACAACATCCTGTGAGTTGCCACACAGTGTCTCGACGACTGGCGTCAGCCGGATTGTGTTCCTGCCGCCCCATGCGTCATCTGCAATTGACATTCGTTCACCAACTCAAGCAATTGGAGTGATGCCGTGCCCGGGAGTCATGGACAGAAGACGAATGGCCACACGTCATTGTAATGACTAGATTTCGTTCCTTCGTATCCTCTGATGAGCATCGCGTTTGGGTTTGGCAGTGTACTCGGCAGAGGCCACATCTTGTCAATATTGTAGATACACAGACAGGCGTAAATCCCGGTATCATGGTGTGAGGACCATAGGACATGCTGTGTATGCTTGAGATAATTGAAGTCGGATGTCCGATCTAATATCTTGTAACAGAATCTACATAGGCAGAGAAGCCAAGATCGCTAGCTTCAAATTACTTTATTTAGATCGGTTTCGGCAGTTCTATGTTTCCATCTTCAAGTGCGTCGGGTCAGGTGGTCCTGGGGTAAAATGATCGACTGGAAACAGAAGAGTCGCGGGTTCAAAACCCGGTGGGACCTAGAATTTTTTCAGTCTGCGTTTTAACCCATCCTTCTCCTCTCAACTATGTAAGGAGTCGCCAGAAACGACACGTGGTTATTTCACCTTAAGCTGTAGGTCTCCTTTCCCCGGTTGGATAACTGGTGTAAGCTAGGGACACACAAGTCACCGAAGTGGCGTCCAATTGAAAGACCTGCACCAGGTCAATAAGTCACACCAAAGTATTATATCTTCAAGTGTAATTTACACGACGTGGACGCGATTTCAGACAATAGGAACCGTTAAAAGACGGCAAACTGAAGGTCGTCCATTGGTAACATCAACAGTGGTGACTTTTATCTCCGGTTAAAACCCGTCGAGGCAGGAAGTTGAATGCAATTCAGCTGCAACGCAACCTCCAGGCAGGTCGCGCAAAATATCAAAACAAACACTCCGAAATCGCTACCACGAACGTGGTCTCTACGTACGGAGGCTTATGGTGTGTGTTCCATTAGAATCACAACACCACTTAGCGGGCAGAAACTGGGTGGTCGAGTATCAGGATTAGAGTAGTAACGAATTGCGCCGGGTTCTTTTCACAGATGAGTCAACATTTTGTGTTGAGCCGGAAAATCGTCGTCGCCTCATCTGGAGAGAACGTGGAACTCGGAAAAATCTTGGTTATTACAGGAAACATCATCATATCATAAAGGAAGATGAATGGTGTGGACAGGTATCAGTATTGGCAGACGTGTTGTTGTTATGGTCTTCAGTCCGGAGACTGGTTTGATGCATCTCTCCACCCTACTCTATCCTGAGGAAGCCTTTTCATCTCCTCATAAGAACGGCAACCCACATCCACTTGAATCTGCTTACTATACGTGTCTCTTGGTCTCCCTCTGTGATTTTTACCCCACACACTTCCCTCCAATGCTAAATTTACGATTCCTCGATGTCTAAGAATGTGTCCTACCAAGCGATCCCTTCTTTTAGTCAGGGTATGCCAAAAATTCCTTTTCTCACCAATTCTGTTCAGTACCTCTTCATTAGTTATGCGATCTACCCACCTAATCTTCAGCATTCTTCTGTAGCACCACATTTCAAAAGCCTCTATTCTCTTCCTGTCCGCACTGCTTATCATCCATGTTTCACTCCCGTACAAGGCAACACTCCACACAAATGCCTTCAGAAAAGACTTCCTTACACTTAAATCAATATTCGATGTTAGCAAATTTCTCTTTTTCAAAAATGCTTTTCTTCCCATTGCCATTATGCATTTTGTATCCTCTGTACTGCGACCATCATTTGTTATTTTACTGCCCAAGTAACAAAACTCATCTATCACCTTCATTGTTTCGTTACCTAAACTAATTCCTTCAGCATCGCCTGATTTTCTAAGATCACATTCCATTATCTTTGTTTTGCTCTTGTTAATGTTCATTTTATACGCTCTCTTCAACACGTACAGACCACTATATCATTCAGTTTCTTGCTATCATTGCCCACATGCATAGAGACGAGATCCTTCGACATTTTGTTGTGTCCTAAGCTGATGCCATAGAGATTGGTTCCTTCTGGTGGACGATAACGCTCGTCGTCATAGAGCTGCACAGGTGGACATCATGCTAGAGCGAGAGCGAGAGCGTCGATCGAATGACATGGCCAACTTGATCACCTGACTTAAATCCGACTGAGCGTGTCTGGGATGCACATGGGAGACGCATTGCAGCTAGAGCAGCACCTCTCACACCAGCAGCAGAGCTGAAGATTTGGAAAATTACCCTCAAGAGTTGATTGATACTCTCATGCTGTCCATGCCACGCAGGTATGCAACTGTACTGGCCGTCGGAGGTTATCACACACCGTATTACAGGGCAACGAGAATGATTTTTTCATTATTATGGTAGCCCCATGCTGCCTCTAAGTAAACGCGACGTAAATCTCGTGTAAAGATTTGAGACAGCAAAAGATCGTACTGTATCACACACAAGCTACAATTGTAACCAAAATGTAAATAAAATACGTTAGCGTACGTATATTATCTATGATATCTCACCTGATCCTTGCTTATTTTAGTGTAGCTCTAGTTCCCCAGCCCATATTAACTCAATGTGGAGGTTCCCCTTTTCATGAAAAATAGTGGTGTCACAAATCAAGTTTTGTAACGACAAAAATGGCCATAGTTCTTGTGGTGTGAAGCTGATGATCTTGATTGATTTGATTTGATTCTTTCAGAGAAGCCAAAAGAGTCTTGGTCTAACCCGCCACTGCCCGCACCGAAACTAAGTTTATTGTGCGGTATCGCTCCCTGTATGTCTAGTAAAGCCAACCAATGCCCTTGAACAGTGCAAGGAGTCCCTTTACCAGTTCTTTATTAGACAAAATTTCTTCGGGTCTGGTTGTCCCAAATGTTCTGTGCCTTTTACTCTCCAATGCAATGCATTCGAAGATTAGATGTGATGCAGTTTCATCACCGTCATCACAGATCCTACATTTAGGGTCCTCTTCTGTTATTCCCATTGTGTGTAGGTGTTTTTTGAAATTCCCATGGCCTGTCAGCAATCCAACCATGAGTCTAATCTCTATCCTGTTCAGACCCAGGATTGCAGAGTTTCTTTTAAAACAAGGCTTTGGCATCATTACCTTGCCATGTTTTTGTTGATTCTACGTGCTGTCTTCTGAGCCAGTTACGTAGCTCCAATTTGATCATTGCCTTGGTGATTGTCAGGACAGGTTCCGGTCCAATAAATGAAGACTCTGCCCCATCCTGGCTAATCTGTCGGCATGTTCGTTGCCACTGATCCCCGAGTGGCCAGGGACCCACAATAAGTTTACTCTATTGCTTTCCCCTAGCTCCACCAGAACCCTGTGCCATTTTGCAACAATTTTAGACCTTGTTGCAGGAGCTGCCAGTGATCTCAGGGCTGCCTGGCTGTCTGAATAGATATAGATGCTACGATCTTTGTAGCACCTACGCAAATTCTCCTCCACACATGCCCTGATGGCAGTGATTTCGGCCTGGAATACTGAGGCCAGTTTCCCTAGAGAGATGAAGCCCTCCAGTCTTGGCTGCACCCCGTATACCCCGGCCCCAACGCCTTGGTCTGATTTCGACTCTCAGTGAACCAGACAATATCCCCAGTACGGTGTCGAACTATTTTCTCCCACTGCTCCCTACTTGCAATTCTTATACTGAAAGGCTTGTTGCAGCAGTATGGGATTATGATCTTGATAGTAGAGGTCGATAAAGACGAGAAAATAACTGGTTCTAAAGAACGTTGGATGCAGTGGCTACGAGGGAGAGGAAGGTTTAGCACAAGTTTGTAAAAGCGAATCCAGCGAAAAATAAATCTAAGGACTGATGCCATAATATAGTACAAGAACTTGGTCTGAGAAAAAAAGTGCTGAGAAGGATGAGGTGTGACTGATACTAACCGGCGTTGACGCAGGCCTCCATGTCGCTGGTCAGCCGGTCGAAGTCGACGGAGATGTTCTGGCCGTAGATGGAGGACATCACACTCGCCATGTTCGCGTCCTCTCGAATGTTCGTCATAATCTGCTTCGTGTTCAGAACGCCCTGTCGAACCTGTGGAGCAACATACAAATGAAAGCAATCTCGTGATCGGATAAACGCAGTCAGTTGATTAATGGAAGTAAATACTTCACACAGTCGGAAGCATCTATCTTTCTTATTATTAAAAGAATGTCCTTCCACCACGTCTGTCCTCGAAAAAAATAAAATATATATATATTAAACAGATTTCATACGGTTTCCACCAACGGACAGTGTGATTCATGAGAAAGGTTTAATTACTATATTTCCTTAAGATGTATGGTAGTTGCTAACCGTGGCGAGCAAAAATCCGCAACTTCAAATTCTGCAACTTCCGAACTTCAGCGTACATCTGAAAATACGTTTATTGTTTCATAATACGATAGTTGCGTGTTTCGTCAGTCAGACTCCGGTTACGACTTGACATCGTTTAATATTGACATAAAATACGTAAGTCTTTTATTAGCCAAAAGACTGCTTTTGAGTCGAACGAATGACTATAGCCTGGAAGGAACACATGCGTTCCTTTGTCGTTTGGAAATTAGTCACGTGACATTGCCCGGCCGAAACTCTCTGGCTTTCTTTTGTCGGCCGCGGTGGCCGAGGGGACTGAGGCGCTCCAGTCACGGTCTGCACGACCACTACGGTCGGGGGTTCGAATCCCCCCTCGGGCATGAATATTTGTGCCGTCCTAGTTCGTAAGTAGTTTGTAAGTTTAGGGACTGATGACCCCATAGTTAAGTCCCATAGACTATACAAACATTTGAACATTTTTTTTTTCGCTTTCTTGCTTTCTGTATTTTTTTAGTGATTTTAACTCATACGTAGTCGTTTCAAAACAATGCCGCATTGAAGAATTATCAAAAAACACGCCGTTCTTCTTAGTACGATGAATTATAATCAGTTGTCGAAGTACGCCATTTTATCAGTTAACACCTGCCATCAATAATACGAGAATTATGGAATACTTGCAGACTATCTTTGCTGTAGCGTAGTGGACAGCGCATTAGGTTGTGATGTATATACGAACCCGCCACTGCTCTTTTTTTCCACCTTGGCTCGTAATATGTTTTTGGACACTTTATTGACTAAACAGAGTATGTTCTGTCCGCATCCGTAGCTCAGCGGTAGCGTCGCTGACTGCCACGCAGGAGGCCCGGGTTCGATTCCCGGCAGGGGACTGGGTGTTGTATGTTGTCCTAATCATCATCATCTCATCCTCATTGACTCGGTAGGTCGCCCACGCGGCGTCAAATACAAAGACTTGCACTAAGGCGGCCGAACAGTCCCGCAAGGGATCTCCCGGCCAAGAAAGCCATACGCTTATTTCAGTTCTGGTATATTCCGAGTTGATCACAGCAAAAAAGTTTTCTCTCAAAAGCGCGTCTGTTATATTTTGTGAACATGTCATTAGATACATACCAAAGAATTGCAAAAACATACAAGGTCCGTGTAAAAAGTATCCGAACTTCTATTTTCCCGCGCAAAATAGAGACGATAGCGCAGCGCCACTGTACATAGTAAAGGAAGAAACCTTTATGCAAATGTGTCAATTTTTTTCCCCGCCTTCCAGCGTGTAGGTCGCTGCCTGTAAGTCGCTGAGTGAGGTGCTACACAACGTGTTCGTCGAATTACCGATTCTCTGAAACATAATTAAATTTTGTCAAAAGCTTGATAATTTTTAAAGCGACACAAATCGTAAGATTCAGCAGGTGTTTGGAGAAGACGCGACGGGTGTAACACAAATTAAGGTGTAGTTCAAGCGATTCAAAAATGGCCGCACATTAGCGGGGACCAGCGTTTTGGTAGGCTCGAAACTACTGGGAGTGCAGCTGTTGTTGAGAGGGTACAAAATTTGGTGATGCCACATCGTCGTTTGACCGTGAGGGAGATTACCCAAGAGGTTGGAGTGAGTAAAGATTCTGCACATGCAATTTCGCTTGATGATTTTAACATGCACCAAATGGCTGCGAAATTGCTTGCCCAAGTTGTTGTCGCCAGAACAAAAAGTCCACTGCTTTGACATTTCACAGGACCTCTGGACACCGCCAGCACTGATCCTGTTTTTCTGAGCGCCATGATGACTAGACATGAGTCATGGGTATACGGATATCATCCAGAAACAAAAAGCAGTGGAAGCGTCACGCGTCTCCGAGGCCGAAGAAAGTGCGGCAGGTGCGAAGCAAACTCAAGGTGACGCTGACTGTATTCTTTGGTGTCTAAGGAATTGTGCATTATGAATGCGCACTGGAAGGACAAACAGTGACAGAGGAGTACTATCAAGATGTTCTCCGGCGACTCCGTGACGCAGTTCGGTGTAAAAGACAAGTGGACGGCAAAAAACTTGTATCAGGACAACGCCCCCGAACATTCATCCCACTTGACCCAAAATGTCTTGGCCAAACATGGAATTACAACCGTTCGCCAACCTCCCTCCTCTCCCAGACATGGCTCCTTGCAACTTCTGGTAGTTTTCAAAACTGAAGACGCCACTGACGTGATGCCGTTATGAGAGTAGAGGCGCCACAGTCCATCACGTGACGTCGGCTGATAAGCTGTCTCTGGTATTGTCAACCTTAACGATAGAAGAAATTCGATTGTCAACGTGTTGGTGCAACTTTGAAGTCCAAATTTTGCCTAATTTAACACCCTCCTGTTTTCTATTGCAATTATTGCGGTGTTTGTAAATTTCAATGGCTTCTATATATATGCGAGCATAGTTGTGAGAAGTTTTTGATGAAAAAATGGTCTCGTTTAAATTTAATTTCTTGGTCGCCCTCTTGGTAAACATGTTAAGCTACGACCGATTTCTGTGTATGTCCAAGGCGGCAGTTTCTCTTATGTTTACTCAGACGAATGTTGACACTTCTTTTCGTAGTGCCAATGTACACTTGGCCACAGCTGCAAGGAATTTTATATACGTTCGGTGTATCCAAAATGTGTCGTGCATCTATTGCAGATCTTAAATTTTCCTGGATGGTCTGAAAATTTCGTGCGCTCTGTTGACCAAGGTTTTAATCACCCCTCGAGCTCTAATGGCAGTTGCCACTTCGCCTCCGATGATGTCTTCCGCAGCCGAAGACGTAACGTTAGGGGATAGTTTTATCTATCGAGCACGGCCTATCAGCCAGGAAATTTTAAGTGAACTTCCAACCATATTGGGACCAGCTGTTACGTATAAAGCTGCTATGTATATCTGTCTTTAAGGAATTTTCAAATGCAAATTTTGAGGCCAAAATTGGGGAAGGAAGTCAGATGCAGTAATAATTACTTTTATTGCAATCTTCTTAAGATTAAATACTGCCATGAGGTATAGTGTGTAACAAAGTGTACAGTTTGCAAAGGAGAGAAAGGAAGAAGGATTAGGAAGGAAGGGATTGACATTGGCTGCATTAGGGAATTGAAATTAAACAATGGCGACAAGTAATAATAACTATTTACACGCGAATATGATGTTCGCTTCATTTACTTCACCGCAGATGCGGTCATAGGTTCGACCTCTCACGGGAATCCGTAACGGCGACTGTAAGAGGGCATGGACGATACGGACGCTGCATCCGTAGCGTGCGACTTGTGGAAGTTTGAGATGGACGGAAGGCGAGCGCGGGTAGCCAAGTAATTAAGGCGACCGCTAGACCGACGCGGGAGACCCGGGTTCGTTGCCCGGTTCACATTTTCACTTGTCGCCATTGTTTTATTTCAATGTCAATCCTTTCCTTCCTAATCCTTCTTCCTTCCCCTCCTTCATCAATAACTTGCAAATGCAATATGGCTGCGAAGCAGGTGTTGTAGGCCTATCTATTCTTTCGGACGTGTCCTAAAGAACAGACGCCACACCAATACCATATAATAGAGTATATAGTGTTTTGATTTGAAGAAATTCGTAACAAAGTATCTGTGTGATTATGTGAGGTGCAATCATTTTTCTTCAAGTGATTAAGTGATACATTTCAGATATTAATTGGTAATTACGAATTTGTCTCAAATGATGGTTCACTTTAATAAACAACAAAATATTTTAACAATAAACAGAAAAAAAAGAAAACGTATGCTTGTACGATACATTTTATATGAAAAATTCGTAACAGAATAAATATAGCGGTAAGCTACAATTAATTAACTGTCGTGTCATCGTTAGCCTCAAATTTTTAAATCGGCTGACATGTTTCATTTAGTACTGAAAAAACACCTCCTTACTCATTATATTCAAATACTCATTTCGACTACGGTAACTAAGTTATGCCGCGGTTCTGCACAGCAAACCTAAATTGAATTTATAGTCAGTTTCGTTGGTGCATAATTCCAACATAATCACTTCTTTGCGATATTACTCGGAAAAATAAAATGATATTGATTGTATACATTGAAGTATATATAAGCCATAAATTGACAGGTACTTACCAATCGATATGCCGTTAAAATACAACGTAGCAGACACTGTAAGAAGAAAATAACATCAGGAAATAATATATTGAAAGCACTTCGAAAAACTGTCTTGTGTATGGTAATGTGGTATATTTCTCTAAGAAAACAGTTCAGTGAAGAAGTAATTACCTTTTGATCATCAGAGGTTTCGTCGGTAACTTCAAAATTTCCAACGATACTCATCGCAACATCTGTAAAACAGAATAACCTTTGTTGCAATTTAAGAGGTGAATATTTTACTTTAAAACAATATAATATTCGAGTACTGTTGTCTTCTTACCGGAAGTATTAATAAAACACTGATGTAATACGTTTCATCAAACTGCTATCATCAAGTTAAACTGCTATCTTCAGAACTGAATACCATATATTTTATTATATTGAAGCACATATTTGGCTGTCGATCGTAACTTACAACTCTTTATAGATGTCGTGTCCACATGCTTCAGCTGCAGTTAATTTTAAGTTTATATGAACAATAACATGTAATAGTGATTATAAACTCAGTTGTAGTATATACATCATCTACATTGCGCCTGGTTCCCTTGAAAAACTGCATTATGTAGCAGATTGTGTCGATCTAAATTCGGTAGTAGAACGCAAGGTACATCTCACAAAATATACACATCATATGTCGTAAAGCCCCGACCGAGGTAGGTCGTCTCATTCAACAAAAAATTGGAAAAAGAAGGGAAACAAACTGTAGCGCAGCTTAGTAAGATGTTGATGCCAGTGCAATGCAATAATCATCGTAATGCTCTTATTACGTTATTTTTGAGGACTATTATTTAAGTGGGAATAGGTTTGGAAAATGATTGAAATTATGCTTAAAGTTTGTTGGAAATAGCTAGAAACAATGGGCAATTTACGCATCATGTTAAGCAAAAGCACGTCTTTAACGCATCTCATAATTGATAATGCATTTCTCCTGATCTATGTGTTACACAGCGATATATTTTTGCAAGTGCATTCGCTTACACATATGGAGATACTAAATGCAAGATGTGTTGGAAATATCATCGAAGTAATGAAGTAAAAAAGTAAAACATCACTTCTGAAGTTGTGTTGTATTGCACACTAACGGACGCAGAGACTGTCTTTGAATATTCTAAGCGTCCATCACGTCATATCGTCTGAAGTAGGACCGTACATTAATATAATTGTCCTGCTGCATTCAGTGATACATGGAGATACGGCCTGTTAAGTGTGCTGTGAATAGAATTACCAACTACAAAATAATAGACTTCAAACGTCGCGGCAAATGTTGAAGTTAAGTGCATGTACAGCGAAGATTTAACTGCCGATAAATTTTTCTATTCATCATTTCGTCGGGGGATTACATTGGGAAAATGTCTCGTAAAGGTCTGAAAATATATATATGCAAGTCTGAAGGAAATCTGCATTGGTTCCATTAGTAAACAAGGGCATTCCACATCGCATTTTATGAGAATTGGGGTCGAACTGGAAGCGTGTCAGGATGACCGAAGTGGAAACGTATGGCTGCCATTAAAGCGCAAGTTCATGTTCGATTCCCGTTGCTAAACAAATTTTAATGTGTCGCCGTTGTGTTCTGACTACACACACATTACAACGAGGTCGATAATCCTCTGTAATTTGTGATATGACGTGTTACTGTGTAGAAAAACTTAAAATTGCTCAGTTAATTATATAAACTAATAACAAATAATACTTACCTTTATCCATATCAAGCGACGATGGACATCGTCCGGCCTGCAACAGAATCACCGTAAATTAATGTTTGTAAAGCAGTTTAGAGGCATAAAGATCCTACACACGTTCCGATTTGTCGGGACCAATTTATCGGCGCTCCGGTTAATTGGACGTGTGGAGGCGTTTCCCGACCAACATTTCTTGTCGGATGGTTGGTCGGGCTGACCATCCGACATCCGACCTCCCCGGCTCCCCACCACTCCACCCGACAAACTGTACCGTGTGTAGCGCTAACAGACCAACTTCATGCCTGCAATCGTCTGATGTCTGCGCAGCGAACACGCTAAAACAAAAACAGTTCGACAACTAGGCACCAGAACGGGAAGAGGGTGTAATCACTGCGTGTTGTTGGTCGGAATTTGGTTGGTTGCCTGGTCATTTGGTTGGTCGGACGATAAATAGGAACGTGTGTAGGAACCTTAAAACAGCTATCTTAATGGAATATTAAAGTTAAATGTACAACTAAATCGGTCCAGCGAACATAAACAGCTGAGCAGTTCGCGCAGCCACAATATCTCTCCCGTCCGCCGCAACCACCAGTTTTTATATCCCAAGCAAAAAAATTTCTTTCCCGCCAATGAAATTGGCTGTAACTTTAGCCAATGCGCGACGACCAGGAAAGTGACATCAAAACGACATTCACTTGTTCTTTACACGTAAACATGCCATCTTGTCTTTCCGTATATCTCACAGTTTTGGTTTTATAACTCGCGATGAAACACGGACATTTCCGAGGTGGCGTGGCTTGCGTCTCTCAACGATACAAATAGCCGTACCGTTGGTGCAACCATAGCGGAGGGGTATCTGTGGAGAGGCAAGACAAACGTGTGGTTCCTGAAGAGGGGCATCACACTTTTCAGTAGTTAAAGGGGAACAGTTTGGATGATTGAGCTGGCCATGTAACATCAACTAATGTGGCTTTGCCACACAGTTACTGCGAACGGCTGAAAGCAAGGGGGAACTACAGTCGTAACTTTTCCCGAGGACATGCAGCTCTACTGTATGAACATATGATGATGGCATCCTCTCGGGTAAAATATTCCGGAGGTAAAATAGTCCCCGTTCGGATAGTACAGGTTTATATAACAACTAGATCTGCCGATGATGAGGAGATCGAAGAAATGTATGAGGAGGTAAAGGAAACTATTCAGACTATTAAGGGAGCGAAGAACTTAATTGTGATGGGAGATTGGAATTCTGTAGGAGGAAAAGGAAGAGAAGGAAAAATAGTAGGTGAATATGGACTGGGCAGAAGGAATGAAAGAGGAAGTCGACTGGTAGAATATTGTACGGAACATGATTTAATCATAACAAACACCTGGTTTGTATATCTGGAAGAGACCAGGAGACACCGGAAGATACCACATAGATTTAATAATGGTAAGACCTAGATTTCGGAACCAGGTTTTAAACTGTAAGACAAACCCAGGGGCATATATAGACTCAGACCACAACTTATTGGTCATGAACTCTAGGCTGAAACTGAAAAAACTGCAGAAAGGTAAGAAAATATGGAGATGGCACCTAGATAAATTAAAGGAACCTGAAGTTCTTGACAATTACAGAACGGGCATTAGGCAACAATTTACAGAAACTGGGGGAAATAAAACAGTAGAAGATGAATGGATAGCATTGAGAGATGAAATAGTGAAGGCAGAAGAGAACAAAATAGATAGGCAAGACCTACAAAAAATCCTTGGATATCACAGGAAATACTAAATTAAATTTATGAAAGGAGAAAATATAAAAATGCAGTAAATGAAACAGGCAAAATGGAGTACAGACAACTAAGAAATGAGATTGACAGGAAGTGCAAAATAGCTAAGGAGGAGTGGCTAGAAGGCAAATGAAAGTCAGTAGAAGAATGTATAAATAGGGGAAAAATTGACACCGCCTAAAGGAAAACAATGTAATAATCCCCAATCCAAAGCAGGTGCACATATGTGTGAAAATTACAGTACCATCAATTTAATATGTCATGGCTGCAAAATATTAACACTAATTATTCACAGAAGGATGGAAAAGCTGGTAGAAGCTGACCTCGGGGACGATCAGTTTGGATTCAGGAGAAATGTAGGAACACGCAAGGCAATACTCACTTTACGTCTTATCTTAGAAGATAGATTAAGGAAAGGGAAACCTACATTTCTAGCTTTTGTGATTTGGAGAAAGCTTCTGACAGTGTTGATTGGAATACACTCTTTCAAATTCTGAAATTAGCAGGAGTAAAACACAGGGAACGGAAGGTTATTTACAACTTGCACAAAAACCAGACAGCAGTTATCAGAGTTCAAGGGCATGAAATGGATGCAGAGGTTGGGAAGGGAGTAAGACAGGGTTTCTCCAATGCTATTCAATTTGTACATTGAGCAAGCTATAAAGGAAAGGAAGGAGAAATTTGGAGAAGGGATTAAATTTCAGGGTGCAGAAATAAAAACATTGCGTTTTGCCGACGACATTGTAATTCTGTCAGAGACAGCAAAAGTCCTGGAAGAGCAGGTGTACGGGATGGACAGTGTGTTGAAAGGTGCATAGAAGGTGAACATTAACAAGAACAAAACAAGGGTAATGGAGTGCTGTCTAAGAAAATCAGGCGATTCTGAAGATATTAGATTAGGTAACGAAACCATAAAGATCGTAGATGGGGTTTGTTATTTGGGTAGTAAAATAACATGCGATGGTCGCGGTACAAGTGATATGAAATTCAGAATGGCAATGGGTAGAAAAGCGTTCTTGAAAAAGAGAAATTTGTTAACATCGAATATAAATTTAAGTGTAAGGAAGTCTTTTTTGAAGGCATTTTTGTGGATTGTTGCCTTGTATGGGAGTGAAACATGTACGATAAACAGTGTGGACAGGAAGAGGATAGAGTCTTTTGAAATGTGGTGCTACAGAAGAATGGATCAAGAAACTAATGGAGAAGTGCTGAACAGAATTGGGGAGAAAAGGAATTTCTGGCATACCTTGACTAGAAGTAGGGATCGGATGGTAGGAGACATTCTTAGACATCAACGAATCGTAAATTTAGCGTTGGAGGGAAGTGTGTGTGGTAAAAATCGCAAACGGAGACCAAGAGATGGATACAGTAAGCAGATTCAGATGGATGTAGGTTTCCGTTCTTATGAGGAGATGAAAAGGCTTGTTCAGGACAGATTAGGGTGAAGAGCTGCATCAAACCAGTCTCCGGACTGAAGACCACAACAACAACAACAACTCGCAGTAGGCTGTTTCATGGCAACAGCGCATTAAAAATGAATCACACAGTCACATTTGGCTTTTTTTAACTAAATGTAAATAAAATCACTCCAACAACGGAAAAAAACTCAGAAAACTATTGTCTATACAATATTGGTAGTAAATCAAGCTGGAAGTTGTCGTAGCGTAGTGGTTAGTGCTGTAAGATGTGAAGGAAGATTACTGCGTTCGAATCTGCTTCCACATGCTTATCGTTTGTATCACATTGTGGGAGTTGCATATTCATAACACATTGTGGGATTTTCTTATTCATATAACAGTAGCATGTTATCCTGTACTCGATGTTACTTGTAACATCTTGTTACTTGTGACATCGTTTTGGAACTTTGTGTTTGACTAAGAAAACGGAGAATGAAACTGCTACAAGCGATAGGACTAGCAATGATGTTTCTACTTTCCCTTCTCATAAATATTTGACATTTGTTCGAAATATCTTGCGATTTCCAGAAATGTGGCAAGAGACAAAACTATGGGAAAGGTTTAAATTGCAGGTAGGCCTTAGTGAAATGAGTATCAGTGACATTTACACTAATCGCTAGTCACAAACATGTGACTGTTTATTGTCTAAAATCTCGTAACTTCCGAGGGTATGGATAGTTAGTTTCGAATACGTCGCGATTTCCCTACTTGTCATGATAGTTTATTTCTGAATATGTCAGGATTACCGGGTGCGTGGTTAACAATGATCCTAAGAGGATAACTTTAATTTCTTTTGCAAAGGTATACAGTATACTCAGAACATCGTCGTCTGCTGGCGTCGCTACGTCTGTACTGCAAGAACGGTTTAGATCTTTGCCTAATGCCAGAAGTACCTCTGCGAAAGATTTTTTTCTTTTTTTGCTTGTGATATAAGCGCACGTGCCGCAACCACCTGCCTTCATGGCGCTGAAGCTCTGAAGATGGTCTTTATTTGACCAAAACCAGCTGCCCGTTCAATAATTTATTAATTGCGATCAATACTGTTTTAAGTTTAATACACCGAAAACTGTTTTATCTTTTCGCCATATTCTACATCACAAAAACTATTCAAAATTGTATATATTGCCAAATAAATGAAAATAGTACACCTGGAAAAACGACGTCGATTTGAATCTGATGACGGCAGATGCCACCTGGGGGATAGTGGATGTACTGATAATGGTCAGTCAACAGAGAGCGTGGTGAAGTAGTGAATGTCAACAGCCTGAAGGGTCAGTGTGACATTGTTGCAGCGTCGCTATTAGCCACAACCCCGGCAGTCTACACAAGGTGCCGCGCCACTTCCAGAAGAGGCGACAAGTCGCCCCGCAGTACTTCGGCCGCCGGAGGCGCCTGCAGTCTCGTTACCTCTCTGCCTGCTTCGTGCCACGCTGCGGAGCGCGCGGTTGCTCGCCGTCGGAGGTTCGAGTCCTCCCTGGGGTACGGGTGGGTGGGTGTGTTGTTCTTAGGTTAGTTTACCTTAGTTTAAGCAGTTTGTAAGCTGCGACTGATGACCACACAGTTTGGTCCGATAGATTTACAAACATTTTACCTGTCTTTTTTTTTTTTTTTTTTTTTTTTTTTTTTTTTTTTTTTTTTTTTTTGCCTGTTTCGCGCGCCGGCCTATCAAAAAACAGGGGCTCGCCAATATGTGCCGGCGCACCATATCCACGACAGACGGCAGAGTACGAAGCAGATCTAGGAGTGCTACAGTTCCAGGAGATCCGTCTACCGCGAGCCAGTAGTCTACGTTAGTACGAGCTGGGACACTACTAATCAATGATCTAGAAGAGATCATTGCAGAACTGTTTTTCTAGGTGGGACGAATTGTATATCCCAAGCACAGCACCAAAGTTTCAACAGTAATAAAAGTATACATAAACTTCTTTTACATGAAGACCTTATCTGCATCACTTTCTTCTTACAGGCCACCTCCTTCTTCTGCCCCATCCCAAAGATATAAAAGATATCAACGTGTGAAACAAACAGGTGTAATGCCAAGGAAACGCACTCGTGGTTCCTACAGTCAACTGAGCGAGTTTAAATGGGGTCAAATTGTGGCCTCCGACACCCAAACCTTCAGATGTCACACACTCAGATCGGCACCAAACGTTGTATATCGATAGAGTATCAACCGAAACTTCTACACAATTTGTGCTACGTGATGCCGTCCAGGATGTAACGTCTCAGCTGCGTCCACCTAATCCTCGATGGGCGAAGTTGCCTTTACATTCTATTTTATGCCTAATCATTTAATAATTGTTCCAATGATTTGACGGTATAGGATGCGGATAATTACTAGGTTGATCCATAACAGTAAACTTTGTTAACTTCCTTTATTATGGAACGACAAATGTTAAAAACTCTTCCCTTTAAATACACTGATTAAATAACTGCTTACCACTATGATGAATGTCTACAAGTCCACACTGAAACATTTCAATATGCAACTGCAACCCTTATGCGATACGACGGAATGGCAAAAACTTTAGCCACCACTAAACGCAGGTTACAAACTCACTGCCGACATGCTACCGCCTCGCTCTGCGGTCGGCGGGAGACTGCCGCACACCGGCCAACAAACAAAGAACATTCCAACCTAAGCATTGTTGCCAGCAGCTCTCGCTGCACACCAACGATAACTACCGTTCGACAAAACGTACCAGAGGTTACTAAACTAAAACCCTGTATCCTCATAAGGAGAAGGTGCGTAAACGGGAAATAATAAGTAACACTTGTCCTAAGGAGCACAGGAAAAGCTATCTGAGGGTCTGCCGCGCTGAACTCCTGTCGTGTAGTGAAAGAGCGAATGTTTGCCGTTACAAAGATCCTTGTTTCAAACCAAGGTGGTGCGATTTGTTTTTCTGTATGACATTGCAAATTTTTACGTACACCGAGTGTTACATGAGACAACATGTTCCTGAAATATAAAAGTGAAAGAACTGTTCGGATTTCATAGCACTGTGTAATCGGCAGTATGTTTCTGCTTCGTTTTATTTGAAAGTAGCACTCTTTCTTTCTTTCTCTTGAGCCAGTTTCCCACACAGGCAGGGTCGGCTTTGTTAAACGGATTTGGCATGTGTTAGTATTTACAGGGTGGCCGGATGCCCTTCCTGCCGCCACCCCATGCCCACCGGGAAGAAATGTGTACCGCAAATGTCGGCGTATAGTGTTATACGTGTGAAAGTGTAAAGTGTTTCGAAACGTTTGTGGATCGTGTAACTGAGGCGGGACTTGGGTACCAGCCCGGGTTTCACCTATGGGGATGTGGAAAACCGCCTAAAAACCACATCCAAGCGGACCGGCATTCCGACCTCCTTCGCTAATCCGCCGGGCGGATTCGAACCGGGGCCGGTACGCCTCCCCGTCTCGGAAGGCGATGCTTTAGACCACACAGCTAACCGAGCGGGTTATTTGAAAGTACAAAACCTGTAGAGTATATTCGTAGAAGCAAGAAACAATTGCACCATACGTGCGGGAGTATTAAAATAATAATAATAATCACTGCTAGTAGACAGCACCGCCGTTCAGCGGATGTGCGTATTGTGGCTAGAGTGCCGTGTGTTTGCCCACACCATCAAGTGGGGCTGACGTTGCTGTCCAGTCCGCACGCTACTGCTACTGCTGCAGCTAACAGTGCTATTTTGCGAAATGAACCCGTGGAACGTTATAGACATTCTCTTTTAACAATTTTCAACGAACTGCAGGCTCTGGAGCCGGAGGGGGGGGGGGGGCTTGAACCCACGTTCCTCTGTTCGACGAATTAACGATCTACCAACTAGCCCACAGTAGCGCAACGTTATTGGCTCTCACAGTTATGCTTTTCCTCTACTCCCGAATGCAAGCCATGATTGGCCGTACTTTGGCGCCTCGCTGTTGATTGTCGTTTCTGTAGGGTTAGGCGGAGCCTGGAGGCTTTTCAGAAAGGAGACTGAGTTTTTTTAGAAGCAGAGAGAAGAAGACTGGTGTTTCAGCAGCTGAGGAGAGCAGACGCTTCTCTTCTGCACTCAGTTTATACTTGTCTTGGAGCAGCAGTACTTAGAGTTTGTGGTACAACTTTTGGAGTTGCTCCAAAACTTGTGCTTGTAACGCTGAGTATTGGCAAGCCGAGATTAAGATCAGCCTGCATGATATTAGACGCACCGACGTGCTAATTGCGACTGTCAAGAGTTCTGGTGTCATCTCTGCCTACAGTACATTCGTGTTTCACATGTAAATTGTATGTAGTGGCACGACATAGTCGAACGAGTGAGATCGTAGTGAGATCCGCTTCTGGAGTACGAAGCTGAATTATCTCCGGGTCCGCGACTTGCAGCTATCGATGCACACAGCCGCCGTCCAGCCGTCATGTTTCCGACATCGCCAGCCAGCACAGCTTCCGTACAGTATTGCGTGCATTTGCAAGTGTTTCAAGAGGTGTTCACGTTTTTGCGCTATTGAAAACGTTAAGTAAACTCACAGAAATCTGGTATCGGAATATTCCTCTCGATTACGCCACGTTTTCCAGTTAAATGTGGGTTGTCACAAGTGTTTAGAATTAGATACAATTATCCTCAACTTAACAGTCACTTGCTGTAGGAGTGTATATTCTGTTTTGTAAATTCGTAAAATTTGTTTTGTGTTCAATTGTATGTGTATCTTCCTTTCAACTCTGACGTTCATTTGACTTCAGAGAATCAAACCAGTCAAAACAAATTTCTTTACTCAAATCATTCAAATTAGTTAGCCCCTTTTACACAATTTTAGATGGGTTTTATTTCTTTGGAATAACAGAATAAATTCATTAATTGATCAATGGTGGGTCAGCCACGCCCATGCTTTAACAGCAAGTTAACAAACCATTTGCATACTCTATTTGCATACTGTCCTTTTCTCTCCCCTTCCTTACTTTTATTTTTCATCACACTCACCATCAAACATATACCTTTCAACTCCACCCAAAAATTTAACTTTTCTACTACTTCCACATAAGCAACAAAATTTTAAAATCGTGTCTATTATGGAAGGATGTAGGAACACCAAACGTTTTGAGTCATTAACTTCATTGTTTTCGAGTTCTGAATTTTTAATTTGCTTTAATGGTATTCTAAAAAAACCAGCTTTTGATATTTCTTAATGACATATTTTGTACATACATTCACAAGACATAGTTAATCAGTTCTGTGCATCCATTTTATGAAATTTAATGAACATATTTTTCACTTTTTATTTCAAATTTCAGCCTTTAATTGTCTTTAATTATTAGTACTTAAATGTGATCATAAAATAAACAAGTTACATTTTCGATCATTTTAATGCAAAATATTTTTAAAAAACGTGCGGACTTCAGATTAATTAATACTGATGATAAAAATTTTGGACCAAGTTAAAAAATAAACTTCTGATAAAATGGATTATAATATTTTATAAAAAAAAATGATTGTTACTGCAAGACATACACCCATTAAAATTTACCAGCACCATACCGTTTTCCCCACCCTGCTTATATGAGGCTGCGTCTCGTAATTTCTACACCAAGATTGCCAGTTTCTCGAATTTTCTGAATAAAAGTCTACTCATAGACTTATTGAGGAGGAGCAGTGATGCGGATATCTGATTGTAAGCATCTGCCTATTTCCTTAGAACTCTTTGATTGAACTACAGTTTAGTGTATTCCCTAATTTATATTTACACAGTCAACAGGCGAAGTAATTGACATGCAAAGATTGTTTGGCAACTGTTTCACTTCTGTTGTCCTGGAAATATTCCATCTTGTTTGAGTTTGTACTAAGTTTGCTTGATGGTGACAGACATCAGAAATCATCGTTGGTATCTTTTCAGTGTGCCGCATTCCCTTACGCAGTCTGTATTTGGAACCTTTCTTAGACACATTTGTATTTCGAATAGAGCCAAATCGTTGTGCGTACTAAGAGTTATCATTCCAGATATGCGAAATAGTTTAATATTTTTCTTTAAATGAAGCTTTAGGGTGGAGTCTTCTGGTAAAAATGGAGAGTAGCTGTTTTTAAAGCGATGAAAGTAGCGTTATGGTAAGGTTAGACATAACAACATATCTGCGTATGATGCCTAATATGTTTATTCACTATTTACTGTCCTAAATAAAATGTTTTTAACAGGTATGACTGAAAAAGTCATCAGTTTTACCAGCGATATATCCGACTCAGTAACTTTACAATTATTTTCACTAAGAAATTATATTTTTTGGTTACAGGAGGATCACTCAACGAATTAATCTGTAGTGACATCAAGTTACTACACTTCTCTTCAGCTAGGAAAGTGTTGTGCAGTTTTACAAATTTTCGTGTTATGTTGTCAGTGTGGAAAATTGTCTACAGCTAGAAGTCATACGCCTACAATGTAAAATTTGCGTTATTAGTTTCACAGTGAAATTAGTGTCGTGGATTTATCATTCTTCAATGTAAGTTTGCAGCTGCGATAATATCGATGTTTTGGATTTATTGTGCATGCTGTTTTTATACGAAAAGACGAAATCCAACAACAGAAGCTCACTGGCAGATTTCAACTTCAGAGTTTGTCTTTGAATGAGCTTTACTAGAAAAGTAGTATCAGTGTTCCTTTAGTGAAAAGGAAAATAAATAATATTCTATGTCTTTATGTTTAATTTTTAAATCATATGTTATTTATGTGTCAATTTTTTAATTCAAATTTCGTCCAAAAACAGCAATAAGGCTGTAACAGTCGTAAGAACTAGTTCGTTTCGTACTTGGATGCCACCCGATCTTTGCAGCATTAAAATATTAGAAGCGATTATGAATTTCATCGTCCGTTCTCATTATGTTGACTTTCATTGCCAGTTCTCGTTACTACAACAGTCTAAAGAACAAATTCGCGACGAAACGCGTAAATGAGCTACCATGAAGCGATACACGGTTGCTTATTGCCATAGTGTCAGTGCTAGTCAGCACACAGGAATAGCTATGACTGAATTGCTGGAATTCTTAGCGCACCTGTACCCGAGAAAGGACCGTTAGCCCGACAAAAGGCCTGGTCTCCGTGGAAGTGTCGCTCAGTGCAAATGTCACTCTCTCCAAGTGTTCCAACCAAGACCACACAAACCTATAAGCAGCCGATTGCGAACAGCGGGCAAATTGAAGAGTGCCTCTGCGGCCATTATGGTGTCAAACTTCTGTGCGAACTTACTTTAAATGTGCATAAGACTCTATTTAAAGTGTGTATTCATTCGAGTTACTGCACTAAAATATGTCTCATTTAAATACACAACTACAAAATATCTACAGACTCTTTGAATGTACAGGAACTCTTAGCTGTGTGTTAATTTATGTCACATATCGTGAGGAATCGGCCAACCGAGTTTCTTCTTCCTAAATAAACCCAACTATAACATTTAATTTTTCGGTGTTCTAAGTGCAGCAAATGACCGGAATTTATCATCAGACGCAATTTTTGGTGAAACTTTTGTACAAACATTAATTTCAGCAGTGTCTGACAACACTTTACATCTTTGCTTAAGTGACTGCTGTATTCTCCAATATTTGGATATTTTATAGCATCAAAAAATGAAACAGGGCTCCCTAAAACAGCTAATGTTAAAAATCGACTGTGAAAATGAAATAACCCATCAGATACATAATTTTGTAAATACAACAACAAGCCACTACCAAATTCTTTAAAGAACACGAAGTATACCATAACTTTTTCTTAACTAAGTGAGTGTAACACCATAATTAGGGTATTTAGCACGAATATTAGCATTTTAATGTTGTAAGTCAGATACTTTACAATAGCGTGAACTGTTCAAAAGTTAGCAACTATTATCATACAGTACGACTTCACAATGTGCATCCTGTGTGGCTATGTGTCATTCATATATACAACTACACACAGTTCTGCAGAACACTTTCATTTGTTCAAAAATGTTCAAATGTTTGTATAGTCTATGGGACTTAACTACGGGGTCATCAGTCCCTAAACTTACAAACTACTTATGAACTACTTACGAACTAGGACGGCACAAATATCCAGGCCCGAGGAGGGATTCGAACCCCCGACCGTAGTGGCCGCGCAGACCGTGACTGGAGCGCCTTAGTCCCCACGGCACTTTCATTTGTCATACTTATATGTAAAGCAGATGACCTTTAAATTCTCTGTTACAAGTTGCTAATATTAATTTCCTAAACAAAAATTCAAACTGCAGTGAAGTAATTGATCTCGTGTCCCCAATAATTTTATGTAATCAGAAAATGAAACTTTTAAGAAGTTTCCATCAACTAGTAATGCCTAAAGTAGCTCATGTTTAGGAGCTACTTGTATTGTAAAAGCCATTTATTTATTTCATTCAAATTCCTTTATGGTCTTCACTAACAGCAGGTTAAACAAGAATAGGGGTACTTGCATTCCCGTGGAACATAAATGAAAAGACAGTATTTGTTCTTTTTATTCCTTTCTTAAATCTATTTGTTCAGTTAAACGCCGAGCAGCTCTTCCGCATCGTCCTTCACTATACTGCAGTAGTCAAATAGTACAGACATGAGTATACAGCTTGAGTCATACATGAGGAAAAATATTTCTTGCAAATTGTCACACACTGAATTACAAACATAAATTTGTTTCTCGCATTTTCTTATGTCAATAAATGACAGTGCTATTAAATGGTAAAAATCTGGAAATGTGAAGTGGACTTTTGGGTGTTACTGTGCACCGACACTGGCCAAGGGGAAAGATCAGCAACAGGGCACAAGTTCCTTTCCTTATGCCAACAAGCCACGAAACATAATACCGGCCAGTGAAAACGGTACGGGATAGATCACTGTCATTGCTCCCAGTTTCACATAGGCCGCCTGCATGTGAGGGGCTAGACTATCTGAAACACTCGCACGTTGTGCCCTGTTGCCGATCTACCCCTTGGCCAATGTTGGCACACAGTAACACCTAAAATCCATATTTCCAGATTTTTAACATTCAATATCATTGTCATTTATTTATTTACATAGGAACATGCGGAAAAAGAATTTATGTTTGTAGCTCAGTCTATGACATTTTTTTTATTTTTATTTTTATACTTATGGGACTTAACTACGGGTTCATCAGTCCCTAAGCTTACAAACTACTTATGAACTAGCTAAAACTAAGGACGGCACAAATATCCATGCCTGAGGGGGGATTCGAAGCCCCGACCGTAGTGGCCGTGCAGACCGTGGCTGGAGCGCCTCAGCCCCCTCGGCCACCGCGGCCGGCGTATGACAATTTGCACGAAATATTGTTCGGCCGCAGCGGATTAGCCATGCACACTGAGGCGCCGTGATGTGGTGCGCGCTGCCGTTCGCTGTCGGGGGTTAGAGTCCCCCTCGGGCATGGGGTTTGTGTTGTCCTTAGGTTAGTTTACCTTAGTTTAAGTAGTTTGTAAGCTACAGACTAAATACCAAGCAGTTGAGTCCTATATATTAACAAACATTTTTTTTCTCATTTATGACACTCTGTATATAAACGATTTATCTCCTAACAACACTCGTATTTATCTGACGCTTGCCACTATCATGGCGGCCGTCCGAAGGTTCAAATTATCCTTGCCGCAGCAGCACTGCGATCGCTAGCTGACTGGCTGGCCGCTAGAGCACAGCCCACTGCGTCGTAGCGGCCAGCTAGTTGGCCAGCGATCGCGGCCTACCGGTGTGACGGGACACGGACTGTTGCGAGGCCCTGTTTCTAGACAGTGTAACACTTACCCACTTGGTAAGTGTTCTGCAGAACTGTGTATAGTTCTTTTGAGCAGTGCACGCTAGTGTAAGGTATATGACCTACAACATTAAAAATGCCAATATTCATGCTAAATACCCTAATGCTGATGCTACACTCACTTAGTTAAGAAAAAGTTATGGTATACTTTGTGTTCTTTAAAGAATTTGGCCGGCCACAGTGGCTGAGGGGACTGAGGCGCTCCAGTCACGGTCTGCAAGGCCACTACGGTCGGGGGTTCGAATCCCCCCTCGGGCATGGGTATTTGTGCCGTCCTTAGTCTTAGCTAGCTTATAAGTAGTTTGTAAGCTTAGGGACTGATGACCCCATAGTTAAGTCCCACAAGTTATACAAACATTTGAACATTAGCTGACTGGCTGGCTGCAAGAGCACAGCCCACTGCGTCGTAGAGGCCAGCCAGTTGGCCAGCGATCGGGCTTACCGGTGTGACGGGACTCGGACTGTTGCGAGGCCCCGTTTCTAGCCCTTTCGTGGTTGTTGGGACATATACGTCCCACTAACTTTGGACCTCATTTGTACCACAAGGTGGCGAGTTCCGTAATTTTGCATAGTGCTGCCATCTGTTGGTGGCCCTTCAGAACGAGGGAAAAAATCGAGGCACTGAAATTCTTACAGTGCAGAAAGCTGTGACTGTTTATATGGGCTGCCGTGTGAATTTTCGCGCCGTAACCATTGTTTCTTGTGCCTTGAATCGGTTTTCGTCGTTTTCTCGCTACCAAAAATGTCCGAAGTAAGTATATTTGCTATTTTATGCTTCTTAGAAGTTTACAAACAACAATTACGCTTTCTAAAACTCATTTTACTTAAAAAGAATTTTTAAGCGAATTTACAATTAGTGGGACGCATGTGTCCCAGTGACCATTGTGTAGCCCTATAGTGCCTTTACGTTGCGATATTTCAAAGAAAAACAGTTTTTCTGTAAATTTTTGCGCTAATAAAACACGGTATGTGGTTTACTATTATGTGAATTTTCTATTATAGAAGCTGCGAGACAGATCTCTCTTTTTTATTTTTTTTTTTTTTATATGGTGTGCATTACAAATTTTTGAATCATGTACTTGTTTAGACCATATGACAGTTAGGGTAACTTAAGAATTTAATTTAAAAAGTCTTAGGTAAATCGGTGCCAGAAATGATCAGTGGGACGTACGTGTCCCACCTTTTTTTTTTTTTTTTTTTTTTTTTTTTTTTAGGGAAAATGGAATGTGCTAAAATTTTTTGAGTGTCATATTTGTAATCCTGACCCAAATCAGACTCTGTAACAGCTGAGATAACTTAAGATATTCTAAAAATGAGTAAAAACCACGAAAGGGTTAAGAAAAAGTTATGGTATACTTTGTGTTATTTAAAGGATTTGGTAGTGGCTTGTTTTTGTAATTCACAAAGTAAGAAGCTATTTTACAGTTATGTATCTGATGGGTTATTTCATTTTCACAGTCGATTTTTAACATTAGCTGACTGGCTGGCCGCTAGAGCCCAGCCCACTGTGTCGTAGCGGCCAGCCAGTTGGCCAGCGATCGCGGCCTACCAGTGTGACGGGACACGGACTGTTGCGAGGCCCTGTTTCTAGACAGTGTAACACTTACCCACTTGGTAAGTGTTCTGCAGAACTGTGTATAGTTCTTTTGAGCAGTGCACGCTAGTGTAAGGTATATGACCTACAACATTAAAAATGCCAATATTCATGCTAAATACCCTAATGCTGATGCTACACTCACTTAGTTAAGAAAAAGTTATGGTATACTTTGTGTTCTTTAAAGAATTTGGTAGTGGCTTGTTTTTGTAATTGACAAAGTAAGAAGCTATTTTATAGTTATGTATCTGATGGGTTATTTCATTTTCACAGTCGATTTTTAACATTCACTACGTTTACATGGAACACGTCTTCCGGAAGACGAAAACCGATTTTCGTAAACCGTTTTTCGCTGTCGTGTTTACATGGCATAGCCTGAATCGGATTTCGTAGCTCACTTAAAATGGCGGCTAGAAACAGCTGATTCAGTTCCTTATTTAGTCTGCACAATCGCTATTTTTCTTTATTTAAATACGCAGATTTATGTTCACTCTAATATTTATACTTTTATTTCACATTAGAAAATATCTCTCTTTCCATATGTGCGGAAAATTCTTAACAAGAAAACACAATCTGACAAGCCAAGAACGCTTCAAAAACGGTTGCGTTTACATGGGCACGAAAATCGATTGTGGAACTGGAAAACCGCTTTAGAGAAGCGGATTTCCAGAATCGATTTTGGAGTGTTTACATGTCCAACCAAAAGTGGAATTGGGAAATCGGTTTACGAAATCCGGTTTTGGGGGCCCATGTAAACGGGGTGATTAGCTGACTGGCTGGCCACTAGAGCCCAGCCCACTGCGTCGTAGCGGCCAGCCAGTTGGCCAGCGATCGCGGACTACCGGTGTGACGGGACTCGGACTGCTGCGAGGCCCCGTTTCTAGACAGTGTGAGTGGCACTCACCCACTTGGCGTCGGCAGCCGCGGCCGCCAGCAACAGCGGCAACAGCAGCAGCTTCGCCGCCCGTGTGAGCGTCGGTGTCCCCATGGCGGCAGTGGCTGCGGCGCGCGCGCTTGCTCGCTAAATACCACCCGTGGCGGATGTCACCGCTTCCGGCAGTCTCGGCTCGTCGCGCCACTCGCCGTGCCATAACACAGCCCGACCCATCTGCTGAGTCACGGCCAACGTCACATTAACCAAAAATTCCCCGTCTGAGATAAGCGTGAGCGGTGCGCTCAAACTGTGAAAATAGCTGGAAGCGCCACTCCCTGACTTGCCGTACGGAACGTTAATCATCAACCTTCCCTTCCTCTAGCTTTCTGGCGTCTACGGCTTCTCAGTATGTAATATTCCTGGAATATATGAGATCAACTGCGATTCGGCAAAGCTGAAAATGTGTACCCAGCCGGGATTCGAACCCGGGTCTCCTGCTTTCTAGGCAGTTGCGCTGACCCCTACACCACTTTTTTTATTTTATTTTTTTCTGTTCTTCAGAGAGATCTTTGCGTTCCGGTCGTTCGTTTTGTTTGTTCATGGTTGTTCGTTGGATATTTGGCTCAGCTTTTTTATTACAGAGGGCGTGCAGCCCCCTGACCGGGCGCGCTGAGCCACGGCGCCCGGCCACCACTGGGGACACAGCGATCACCGCACCTGCAACGACTTCCCATGCACGCCTCGCGTCAGATACAAATACAACGAGTTTGAGTACTGTGGGCAGGGCGAAGCTGGGAATTTGTATCTGACGGGAGGCGTGCATGGGTAGTCCTTGCACGTGCGGTGATCACTGTGTACCCAGTGGTGTAGGGGTCAGCGCAACTGCCTAGAAAGCAGGAGAACCGGGTTCGAATCCCGGCTGGGTACACATTTTCAGTTTTGCCCAATCGCAGTTGATGTCATATATTCTATGAATGTTGAATAATAACAGCTGCAGGATCACATGTGTATATTCTCAGTATGTGCTCAAGCACGACGCGTCGCTGCGAAGATGGGACGAGGCTTCACATTCTGTGGACGACTAGATTAGGTTAGACTAGTTGTTCGTTCCATAGATCTACATCTACATCTACATAGATACTCTGCAAATCACGTTCAAGTGCCTGGCAGAGGGTTTATTAACCACTTTCATAACTTTTCTCTACCGCTCCATTCTCCAATAGCGCGCGGGAAGAAACAACACCTAAATCGTTTCATTTTCGATCTGATTTCTCTTATTTTATTCGGATGTTCATGTCTCCCTAACTAGGTGGGTGCTAGCAAAATATTTTCACATTCAGAACTAAAAGTCGGTGATTGAAACTTCGCAAACAGATCACGCCGCAATGAAAAAGTCTTTCTTTTAATGATTTCCACCCCAATTCGTGCAACATTTCCGTGACGCTCCCCCCTCCCCCCCGTAACGTGATAAAACGAAACGAGCTGCCCTTCTCTGAACCTTCTCAATATCTTCCGTCAGTCCCACCTGGTGAGGGTCCCACAAGGGGCAACAGTACTCCAAGAGAGGACGCACAAGTGTGATGTAGGCAGTCTCTTTGGTGGAGCTGGTGCATCTTCGAAGCGTTCTGCCGATGAAACGTAACCTATGGTTCGCCTTCCCCACAATATTTTCTATGTGTTCTCTCCAGTCAAAGTTGTTCGTAATTGTAACTCCTAGGTATTTGGTAGAATCTACGACCTTAAGGTTTGACTGATTTATCGCGAAATTGAAGTTCAGCTGATTTCTTTTAGTGGTCATGTGTATTACTTCACACTTCTCTTTATTTAGTGTCAATTGCCAATTTTCGCACCATGCAGAAATTTTGTCTAAATCGCTTTGCAGTTGCTTTTGATGCTCTGTTGACTTCACTAACCGATAAACGACAGCATCATCCGCGAACAATCTAAGGGAGCTATTCTGGTTGTCTCCTAAATCGTTTATAAACACGAGGAAGAGTAGGGGACCTATAACGCTTCCCTGTGGAACGCCAAATATCACTTCTGTTTTACTCGATGACTTACCGTTAATTACAACGAACTGTGTTCTTTCTGATTGGAAATCGTGAATCCAATCGCACAATTGGGAAGATATTCCATAAGCACGCAATTTCATAAGAAGCCGCTTGTGGGGTACAGTGTCAAAAGCCTTCCTGAAATCCAGAAATATGGAATCGATTTGAGATCCCTTGTCCATGGCAGTTAACACTTCATGTGAATTAAGGGCAAGCTGTGTTTCACAAGAGTGATACTTTCTGCATCCGTGTTGACTACTGGTTAATAGATCGTTCCGTGTTGAGGAGATCCTCGTGGATATGGAAATGTCAATTTTTTTCGTTTACTTATTATTTTACAAGGTGAATTTTAAGTTGAAAAACCAGAATAACTCGAAAAATAAGCTTCCCACGAAAAAATATGTTGAATCCAAAGTTGATTATTTTCGAGGGGCACATCTGCTGGTGCTAAAATTACCCCACCACCCCCCAGCCCCGTGGGGGTGGCGTGAAAGGCAACTTTAAAATTTCAAATGGGTACCCCCATTTTTTATTGCAGAATCAGATTCTAAATTCCAAAAACTACGTACATTTTGTTTTAAACATTTGTTTTGATTCTTGGTAGTTCAAGAAAATTCGTGCTCTCATTTTTGCGTGAAAAATGGTTGCGGATAAATAAAAAATACTTATTTACTTCGTAAATTTTGGTTTACAGCACGAGTCAATAAATGCATCGAAGTTGGAAGTCTTCACTTTGAACATTCGATTTCATAAAACGGTGAGATGCATGAGATTTACGGATAACAACAGGCCGAAAATGAGAGGCGAGGGAACTCATTGGAAACAAGCAGCCCAAAATTCATTTACTTGCAAGTATTTGCAAATAATCAACAATAAAACGAAACCAATCGTTCCTTTTCAGGACCACCAAATCTTGAACGGGAATACGTTCAGCTTTACTTAGCGACTGGGTTAGTCTTTTCCTCGGTTAGTCTTTTACTTTGTTTACTCTGTTAGTTAATGAGTTCACTCGTTAGTAAGTAGGAACTTTGCTTAGTTAGTAAGCTAGTCAAATGATATGGTTGATAATTAAAAGTTGTGTGGCCTCGTAACTACGAAACAAACAAAACTTATCTGAATCTTCTGAAAATAACAATATTTGTAAAACTCTAATTTATCTGTCTCAAACCTCATCACACGGGGAGAGAGAGAGAGTTTTAGTTTTAACAAATCAATACTTACGAAGTAAATAAGTATTTGATATCTTTCCGCAACCATTTTCCACGCAAAAATAACATGGATTTTCTTGAATTATAGCACCAACTACCAACAATTAAAAAAAAGTATATGTTTAAGACAAAAAATATTTATATCACCTATGCCTGATGTACAATCACATTCACGTTCATTGCTGGAGTGCTAATCCAACATTGGAAAGCCTCGGCAACACTGTCAGGTATTTTATAGGGGAACGTCAGGGCAGAATTAAACTGCCTGTTGGGGATGGAGACGTGTGCTAAGAGAATTCTTCCAGCCGCAATATCCATAAACCCGCGTTAGCTGAGCAGGACCTCCTAGGTTCGATTCCAGGCTTTGGCACAAATTTTAATTCAACTCCTCCCCTTCTATTGAGTATCTATGAAATTCCATCAGCTATTACGTTACAAAGAAGTACTATCTAACTTCCTAATTTGAAATTTATGTCAATATGTTATGTAATAGTCTGATATGAAAGCGGAATTAAAAAGTATTTTCTTGCAATACCTCATATTTGAGTTTGGCAAGAAACAAAATATTAACATCTACAGCTGGCATGATCAGGCACTTGAAGTAGTATAAAAGACTGTGCTGTAGACACAGTCTGGTATAGAGATCACAGACATACATGTACGTTTGTGATAGACGTCAAGGCTCCCAGCAGTTAAAGTTAATCTCTGCCTTTCGGGCAGAATCTTTGCTACTAATAGACAAAATCGCCAGTAGCGCGCAGGCGTTGCCAGCGTCCATACTACTTACAGTGACTTCAAGCGTCCCGAGAGCTCGTCAGCAATCAGAAGAATACAGAACAAGACTTACAAAGATGGACTTCTGTCATCAAGATGCGAAATCCACCACGTATGTACACAGTACCGTCGTGAGATTCTAAACACTTTGATAAGCAAACTGACGTAATTACACTAGGGTGAACTATAGTGTTAGAGAGTTGTGGCAGTTGCTTATTCTCCAGAGGGGCGAAGGTGACTTTAACTTCGAATCGTGACAAACTCGGTGTCTCTTGCAACAAACTAGTACAGTTTGTGTATCAGTAAATTTTTGTCTCGCTGCGAGCTGGTATTGGAAAGAGAGCAGCGATATAAAACTTACTTCTTAGGTGTTTTCTGGGTAATTTCCTAGGAGCTGTGTACATCGAATGAAACGGCAGTGCGATTGATATATATCAGTCGGCGGTTCGTACCGAAACGATAGGGATCGAAAAGCGAATGTTATGATTTTTTCGAATATGTCATGATTTTAAAGGACGTGGTTATGCAGGAACCTAAGAGTACAGCTTTTAAAATTGTCACCAGTGAACAACCTGTATTTTAGGTTCCTACCTAACCACTTACTTTAAAAGCGTCACATGTACGTAAAGAATCGTAAAATTCGCTTCTTCGGTACCTATCGTTTCGATACCTATAATTAGTTTTAAGTGCACAGCATTGACTGAGAAGTGTGTTTTCATTGACAACGAATATAAGTTGTTTATTGAGTGATTGGGTTAAATTGTACGACGCTTCTCGCCGGACTGCAGTGGTTGTGTCAGCACCAATGGAAATGACGGCAGTTCAGATGACCAATAAACGATTTTTTTTTTTTTTTTTTCGTGACAACTTCAGTTAAAACCAAAATTATTTTTTTCTGAACGGACAAGGGTACCTACATACAATAACCTGTCAACCATAGAACAGGTACAATATTAATTTTGCTGCGAGTGAAACGAGCAGCAATAACATTTACTCTGTAACTTGTGAAAAATATTTACGCAATTCTACACTTCATTGTTCATTCTGTTGCCAACATAAGCACTGGAACCCGGCGAGAAGCGTCGTAAAATTTTACCGAGGGATTGTGGTCAATTTACATTACGTAAAACAAACTGTTACACCCCTGTAGTAATTAGTTCGCGATGTACATTTCCGATTGACAATCTGGTTGCAATATGTATTGCACAAGAAATTTCATAGAATTATCAAATGTTCAAATGTTTATAGAGCTTAGGAGAATTAACTACGGGGTCATCAGTCCCTAAACTTACAAACTACTTATGAACTATGTAATACTAAGGACGGCACAAATATCCATGCCCGAGGGGGGATTCGAACCCCCGACCGTAGTGGCTGTGCAGAACGTGACTGGCGCGCCCAGACCACTCGACCACTGCGGCCGGCTATAGAATTATTAAGTCAAGAATCGACATCGGTATTAGCTACACAAATCAGCTGTTCCACCATCTTAGTTTCTCGTCACCGCTGGCGGAGCGAGAATCGAAAGTCCGGTATATATCGATCGCACTGTCGTTTCATCCGATGAACACAACTCCTATGAAATTACCGTTTTTTGCCGTGAATGTGTAATAATTATATACGTTTGGCAATTCCTCCTTCCATGTATGTTGTGTTTTTCTTAGTGCGGCTACGTTAGTAAAGCGAATCTAAAACCACAGTCTAACATGCACAGTCACGACACTCACAGATTTTTGTTATACACGACGACAGCAGCGCCACGAGCAGTCGGCAAGCTACATTTCTGAAAACAGTATTGGGTGAGTGCGAATAGCACCGTTTATTTTGATTTTAACATTCATTTTACGTTATGAAACGTATGTAGTGCAATAGATGTAGGTAGTAATTTAATAATAGGTTCACATTTGTCTTTCTTCGGTTTCCTATGATCCCTGACAAGGTATCTGTTTATTCACAAATATCTTCTAATTTACAGGCATTAACTAAATAATTTAATTTTCCATTAAAAATAAAAAAGGGCTAGGAAACACCAGAAGACCTGTCCTATGGCAGAGAGACGTCGCTTTTCTACTCGGGAACGTTAAGTTTTCTTCACTGCAATTTCAGTAAAATCGGTGAGGGTGGAAGGTAGGAAACGTACCGGTATATAGAATGTAATAACTACAGTATTTAACCTACCAGATCAACCACCAAAGCTGAGGCTGGTGGAAAAACGTCACAGACGTGGAAATAAAACGACAAAAGCAATCAAAATGGTTGCAAACAAAGAATAACCCAATTCCACAATTGTTGCTACTGCTGAACTACAAACGTTAAGAATCATCAAAACATTGGCTTTTTAAGCTTAAATAATTACGTTCCTTTTCAGGACCATCAAATCTTGAACAGGAATACGTTCAGCTTTACTTAGCGAGTGGGTTAGTCTTTTCCTCGGTTAGTCTTTTACTTTGTTTACTGTTTTAGTTAATGAGTTCACTGATTAGTAAGTAGGAAGTTTGCATAGTTAGTTAGCCAGTCAGATGATACGTTTTATAATGAAAAGTTGTGTAGCCTTATGACTACGAAACAAACAAAACTTATCTGAATCTGCGGAAAAAATTAATATTTGTAAAACCCTAATTTCTCTGTCTCAGACCTCATCATATGGGGGGAGAGAGAGAGAGAGAGTTTTAGTTTTAGCGAATCAATACTTACGAAGTAAATAAGTATTTTTTATCTTTCCGTAACCATTTTCCACGCAAAAATGGCAACATGTATTTTCTTGAATTACAACGGCAACTACCGAGAATCAAAAAAATAATGTTTAAGACCAAAAATATTTATATCGCCTATGCCTGAGGTACAATCACATTCACGTTCATTGCTGGAGTGTTAATCCAATATTGGAAAGCCTCGGCAACACTGATAGGTATTTCATATGGGAACGTCAAGGCAGAATTAATCTGTGTGTTGTGGAGGGAGATGTGTGCTAAGAGAATTCTTCCAGTCGCAATATCCATCAAAACATTGGCTTTTTGAGCTTAAATAATTACGTTCCTTTTCAGGACCATCAATTCTTGAACGGGAATACGTTCAGCTTTACTTAGCGAGTGGGTTAGTCTTTTCCTCGGTTAGTCTTTTACTTTGTTTACTCTTGTAGTTAATGATTTCACTCATTAGTAAGTAGGAAGCTTGCATAGTTAGTTCGCTAGTCAGATGAGACGTTTTACAATAATTACAAAAGAACATGTGCGTATAAGAAAGGCGAGTGAGGTTTAAAAACGTTCGAATCATTAGAGTCTACTCTGAATTGATATGAGTCAAAAAACTGTCATGGTAAGAACAGACCTTAATAGAAATGGATGATTCTCTTATGTTTATATTCTACTTAGTTTCAGCTGAATAAGCTGCAAATCTCTATCTATATAAAACCGAAAGAACACACATTCACTCACTCACGGACTAAACACGAAATCTCGAAAACTACTTCAGCTATGAAGCTGAAGTTTGGCAGGATTATAGTTTATAGGTAGAAGACGTCAGTTAAGAAAGGATATTGCGATAAGGGCGATAGTTGAGGAGATATGACGTCATAAACAATGAAAACTTCCCCGTCTTGCAGCGCGTTATAGTGTGTCTGTATCAGTCCACTATTTGAGAAGGAGAGCACGTACTGACTTGCAACAAACTTTAAACATAATTTCAAACCTCTAGCAAACTTTCTCTCGCTGACAACCCCAGTAAAATGCAGTAAAATAATTAAATTTTTTTAAGGTTGAAAACAAACTGTTTCTGCTCTACTAATTTTTTTCTTTGTTTGTCAAATAAACAAAAAATTTGTTGAACATAAAGTTTGTTTGTTTACAACCTTAAATATGGAAGCGTTCTACCAAGAAGTGACGGAAGAATCCATTTAGAAAAATAATTACATTTGTCATGACATTACAATGTATTACTCGTACATTATTAATTGTATTTGCGAGAAATGTTACAGGCAGTATACACACATACCAATGAACGAAAAGTCGACACACGACACACAATTCATGAGATATGCAGTGATAAACAATTAGGTTCATGAAAAACCGCCTCATCACGCATGATGTTTAGATTTATTACGTCTTTTCTACTGATTCTATTCGCGATATATTTTGCAGACATTTTACATATACACCACTGGTTGTACCTTCGAAATAATATCGTATTACGACATATAGTTTAGGTGCTATGACGTCGAAGACCATGAAATGCATGAATATTTTCCCTAATAAGCATGAAGTGGTGATTTACTACGTCTTTACTGCGAACTCCATTTGCAACACATTTCTCTGGCAGGTTCCTAATATTCCACTCCACGAATGTTTTTGTAGGATACATAATTTAGGAGATATTACGTCATAAACGGGACATCCGTAAATAGGTACTGCATTTATGTTTGACGTTTTGTTAAGTCTTTTTATTGGTCAGTTTGCGGCAGATTCCGCAAACAATATCTGAATATACCACTGAAAGGAGCTACAATATTATATAACTGAACGACACATTGATCAGCAGAGAAGACGCCATAGTTACTTAGCTGTTTGAAAACGAAACTACGGGGCAAATTTCGCAATAGTTTAAGGGAAACGTGTGTACAAATACCGCAGACGTCTTCATGATGGCGATGATGGTGATCAAGGCGAACTCTACTACCCGGACGACCTCATTGGCTGCTGCGTCGCAGGCGGCTTCATCCTATGTGAGTCTCTACAACTCATTCATTTTCACGGCTTTAATGAATTATGCAGTACAACATAAATAAACACGAAATATTAATAGTATCCTGAAAATCTGACAGTAGTGTTGACAATTCTGTCTATTAAATACTTCGGAGTGGATTTGACATCTCTATATTTCTTACACGGACAACTTGACATCGCTTGCTCAGGGGTGGGCCCACCGAAGAATTTATTCATACAAGCTCCTGTACAAGTGACCACAATACTTCTTATAATAAAGTTTGGAATTAAATGCATGTATGAATGTTACATATCATTTGTATTTTGATTCCTATTTCTTTGTTTGGATACTTTACTTAAAAAAATTTGTATATTATGCAAGACAGCCGTATTTCTTAATTATATTCTTTGATACATATATGTTATTAGAAAAAAGAAGATGGACAGAGAGATAAGAGATAGAAGTACTAACTCAGGGCTTGAATAAATTAATAAAAATACCCGGGCAACGCCGGGTTTTCAGCTCGTACATAAATATACTTAAGTATTTGTTCATTACGAACTTATCCTTTATACCATTGCACCAGTTACATTCGGCTGTTTTTACATTATTGTGTACGTCTCTTGATATTTTACTAATGCTTGTAACGCTAAAATTACACTATTTCGTTAATTACATTCAAAAATAATTATAAACAAACATCACTCCTTCGGTGGCTTGCCGACCGCTAGGAGCGCTAGTGTCGTTGTAACTGTCAGTTGGAACAACTTTCACAGCCAAGGATGTTAACTTCCTTGTACACAGCAGTGAGTGTCGCGACTGTATATGTTATACTGTGCTAAAACTGCAGAGAGGGAACCGACAAAGAGTGGCAACTACAATTACAATTGTAGCTTATTTTCTTCCATTGTCTAGGCTTTTGTCAAGATTTCAGAGACTGTCGTTATAATGGATTACGAAAGCATATCTAAAATTACTGTAATTGGAAGTAGCAGCAATTATATTTTATAATCGTCTTGGCAATATTTTTTGGCAGTTTCCGAGTCTATGTTAAGGACTGAATCCTGATTGCATATCAAATATTACTAGATGCGATACCGAAGTCTTGGTACTGTGAGCCACAAAATGTGAAGCGTTACCGAATCTGCAATAAGTAACAAACCGTTCAGAAAAGTAGATTAACTTACACTAGTTTATTGTACATTGAGTCCTACAGAATTATGTATCAGGACACCGTCGTGTCAGTTACTAATTTCCCTATTACGACTCGGCAGTAACAGGTGACGTTGCAAGTGTCGGCAACTTTTGTATGACATGTAGGTGTTGGTAAAGGCTCGTGGAATGAGCGATAGTCAACACAGCAATCATGAGAGTTAAATTCCATTTTATTTGAGTGAACATTCGTCCTGACGCGTTGATGTTGGCAACGATGGGAGGAATAATGGGAGATAAAATCAGCCAATCAGGAATTGAGTTCAGACATCCAATAAGAATGCGTCTTTGCGTTTTACGCTTTGTAAACAAATTGGTGCTGTTGACGTAATATAAGTTATTTAACGAATAGAATATTGCAAAACAGTTAAATATTTGTAGAAAATACCACTCTTGCGGACATAATTATTATTTACATGTAGTATACAGGAAAATCGTGACATATTCGCATAAGATACGTTAACTTTTTTACGAGTAAGATATTGAAAAATGTTTATTTTACAAGAAAGATTTCCATCAAAGTAGCCGCGCACCTATCGATATATCGAACGTGCGCAATGGTCAGTGGTGACGTCTGTGTTATTAAGTGTGACTGAAGGTATTTACGTGTTTATTAGTGTCGTTGATATGAGTTCGAGTTATACAATTTCGACGGGTGAACGCCTAACGTGGAAAAGTTTAATTCCTTCTTTGTCGACGGTGGACAGAAGTGTTGAATTTTGTAGGAATACCGTTTATTACCTGATGACAGACTTCGAAATTGCATTAATTGCGAAGGTGTTCATACAGTGCGGGTAGGAGTTGGCTTAAGTCTCGATCAGCCGCATGGGGAGCATCGCGGTGCATTCGTAGCAGCGTTAGGTTGGCAATGTAGTACATTTCGAGTAGCCAATGGCGTGTTACTTTGATTTTACGAATATGTCATGATTTTAGAGATTGTGGTTAAGCAAGAACCTAAGGGTACAGCTTAAATTGTTGAGAGTAAATAAGCAAATGTTATGATTTTTATGAATATGTCATGATATTAAAGGATATGATTAGTCAGGAACCTAAAGAGTACGGCTTCAAATGTTGTGAGCGAATGTTATGATTTTTACGAACATGTCATGATTGTAACGGTTGTGGTAGGCAGGAACCGAAGAGTACAGATTAAATTGTTGCAAGCGTTCTACCAAATTATGAACATTGAAAAAATTATGGTAATTCGTATCATTTGAGAGACACACACGTATTTCGATTTACGTAACAACGAAGTGTTACATCTGAACAGAAATACAGTGCATGTGGAGAAACATAGTTTTGTAGTGTGCGATGTTCTACATTCGAATACTATGATTGATTTCGAAAATAAAATTATTGGAACATGATGTTAACACATTCGTCTTCACATCTTGTGAACATTGTGTGCCGCCATTCATCCCAGCATTCACAGCGACTGTTGCCAACACTGCCACACCACGTCATTTAACTATATTAGGCCCTGCCGCTGATGGAGACTTTTACAGTAGGAGCTAAATGGCAGATACGAAAATTACTTTTCTGTTGGTTTGCGAGAAATGTGGGAAGAAAACAACGATGAGAATAAACACATGGTTTGAGGTTATTGCCGATGGCTTACACATCAAATGGCTTCGTTTATGACGAAAACACTACTCAGGAATAATGTAAGTACGCTATATACTTTTATTTGTATTATGATAGTAGTTAATGACGTAACTCTCGCCGGAACAGTAATCGCACGTTCGATATATCGATAGGTGCGCGGCTATTTCGATGAAAAGCTTTCTTGAAAATTATCATAGGTAATTTCACAAAAGCGTTGGGAATCAAAGCCGGTACGATATACATCGCTCTCTCATCTCGATCTATAGATATCGAAAAGTGGATGGATTCGCGATGAACAAAAGACGTCGGGGATCTCCCATATCGTTATTTGGAGTTAGTTTATGCTGTGTGTGCTATTTATCGTATGAAATTAGTGGGTTCATTATGATGTATAAATTTTGGCGTGAGTTTATTCCGCGGATTTCTTCGATGGACAAGCGTTTATAATCTTACTGGGAATTTGGACTTTGCCTAATAGTGACCCAAGACGGACATTCCATATTAGTTGTAATACACCTGCCGCAAAAAATAAATAAAAATAAAAAAATCCATTTGCAGCGACACCCGATTTGCCAACACGAAATTGAGCATTGAAAAAAGCGTCATAGTTTCTAATACAATTGAGAAGCTTGAGTTGTTTGTGACTATTATGGTTTTTGTCAAGAGGTTTATTACGTAATAGCAACAAACACAGTGTCCCACCGCTGGTGTCGGCAAAGTAGTCGAGGTTGATGAGACCCACATCGCAACCAGGAAGTACTGGGAAGGTGGGAAACTTAAGCATGAGGTAGAGCATATTTATGTTGTCGGTGGGGTTGAAAGAGAAGCCCGAAAATGTTTCATTCTGCTTGTACACCTTATCAAAAAATTTATTTTGCCAGAAATGGAAGTTATAACCAAAATTAAAAGAAAGAAGACAGATCACGAGTTTGTCCATCAGTCTGTGGAATTTATTTCATCAGACACACAGAACACTTAAAGACGATGGATGTTTCTGAAAGAGAATTAAAAAAGAGTGGAGACCCAGCGATAGAAGTGAACTGTATTTATTTCAGTAGCTGTTTTTCCACAATTTGAAAGTTGAAGGAAAAGTAACGCTTGTGAAACTTTACCGATATTTTTAAAGACGTTGCAACAGTGTATCCTGGTTTTGGAAAAATAGGTCTCACACCTGCATCTTAGATACAACACTCGGCAATGCAAACGACCCAGGAACCATCGATCAGTAACGTCTGTTTCGGGCATCAACTTCTATAATCTGCATTGGAAACAAAACAGACGCCACTTATCAACAAGGTAAGCTATTTCAAAATCGTCTATCTATCGATGTAAATGCAGTTTCACATACGTTAGTATTTTGTCGGTTACGCGTCACGAAATTGCAACTTCAGATACGTTCGTCTTTTGTCCATCGCTCATCAATCGCACTTTCGATACGTATAACTCGAACTGTGAGAGCGTTATATGTCTCGTTTCTATTCCCAGCGGTTCTAGGAAATTACGCAAAATTAAATAATTTGAAAGGGACATATGGGGTAAAGTTGTGTCAGCTGCGGTCGCTGCCAACATCTGAACATTCGACAATACGCCGCTGGAATGAACAGTACAGGTCGCGCCTCTGTGATCGGCGGAAGTCGGCCGAGTTCGTGTGACTACAGTACGGAATGTTTATGCTCTCTACCAACCTTACCTCGGAAGAGCAGTGTACACCGTAGACATTGTCAATGTATTGTTGATTTGTGCTTGGTATTTATTATTGTCTTCCACTTGATTGTTAGCTAAAATAAGTCCACATACCCCAGCGACTTCTTTTAGGAAAAGGAAGGCTGTCCTTGAATGTAGTGTGAGGAATAATTAATTTCGATTGTTATTCAGTTCTACGACAATAAAAAGAAGCACAAAGCGTTGCTACACCTACTTATAAGTCCCTTGAAAACATTCATATTTCGTAGATTTACGTTCCAGTTTTCTATTACTCAAACATTAAAGTGATACTGAAATTCGTGTTTCATCTGTGCCACTTTAACCCCTTTCTTTTAAAACCTGTAAACTATAGTCCGTAAGCTGGCGGCACTGAAAGAAGCAGGCTGGGCTTGTTCTAACAGCCAATGCGCTACGAGCTGAATGCAAGTTTCAGCTCCCAAAATTCTCCGCTCAGGACCCAAGTAAAAGTGCGTGATCTGTACCACTTCCTGTAAGATTGATTACTTTCTACGTCTGGCAACAAGTGTTTAGAAAACAAAACAAATATATAATTTTTTAAGCATCAGAAGCAGGTAACTCGTGTTATGAACGAGGCACAACTCGTAAAAGCCAATAGTGCGGATTTAGGATGATAGTAGATTTTATCAATTGCATTGGTTTCTGTGAAGTATAATCTTTGCCCGTTTTCTCGAAAATAATTTAACAAACGTCTCTTGGGAAACAGAATCGAGTGAAGTCTTCATGTTTCTTTTCAAATGGTAGTGGCGCTGCAATTTATCGCTTACACAGACAATATTTTTAAAAAAATCGTAAAGCATTACATACATGTATTGCCGCGAGACCCCACGTAAACCGACTGCAGGCGTGGTGCAGGGGGTAGCGTCACCGACTGCAGTGCTGAAGGTCGCCGGTTTAATCCCGTCCACTGGCAAAAATTTATTTCTTTGTAATTAACATTTTTCTTACGTTCACTTGTAATTTCTAGTTGTTTCTTATGTTAACTATTCTTCTAATTTCTGGTACATTCTGTCTGTGTATAAATAGCAGAGTACTCTTTCCGAGAGGCAGTCAGTGCTGCGTGTACGTTCAGTTCGCAATAAACTTGCTTTCAGTATAAGTGCTGTGTTCAGTCGACAACCCTACCTTCGAAGTCAAGCCTGCTTCCATTTCAACGCGACAATATTATTCAAGGAGGTTAAAATAAGGAGAGATGGCGCTACTATGCAAAGCTTAGTAGAGCCCTGTATTGGGAGAGTACCGCCAACCGGGCGGGCGCCGCCATTGTAGGCCTATCTCGCAATAGCAGCGCTATGGGCGTCGCTGTTAAATTACCATTTACGATGATGCGAACCGGTCAGTACAGCGACGTGGTATGACAGTGTGTTAAGTAAACAACGAACCTAAGTTTTTAATCATTTCATCACGTCTACAGCGAATATTAATGAAAAATTGGTAATCTGAAATCGAGATTTGACATAAAGACCTTTTATTTTTGAGCAAACTAGTTGTAAAATTGTTTCATGCTAAGTTTTGCTTTAATGATAAGAGACTTCAAGTCGTTTGAGTTAACATATTTGATTTTAAGTACTGATACTTATTGAAACACAAATGTGTACTTTAGTTATTTAGACCGCTAAGGAAAAGAATAAAAATTGCTAAATTACAAATTAATTTATTTATCTAAAAAAATTGCGTCTTAATATACGTTCATTGCATTCATCATGCCACTACTTTCACTACCGCATTTTGCTGAGGAATCCTTCTCTGCCTTTTCTCAGAAGAATATATATTCTAGTGGTTAAAAATACGTGCACAACTTTTTCCACAGTACTGTGACAAGGCGGAATATTTTGAACACGTTCATTGATTGGTTTATGTGCAAGCAGGATTGTTCACTATCTGGAAATGTTTAAAAACGTTTCGTCGAAATACATTTCGATAAATTTACGTAAAATGAGTAAGATACGATTTTTTTTTTTATATATACATACAATATCTGTAAACGGTACCTGGTTCTGCCTGTGCAGTCAGATTCACTTTGCACACCCCTGTCTTTTGCTGGCTTTCGTTCCTTAATTTGAAGGCGATGACTGTACTAGGTAACCCATTAGGTTTTATTTTCTTAACGCCATCCTTGCGGTTTATCTAAAACTGATCAGGCGTAAAATACAGCTAAAAAATGAAAACCCATGTTAAACTGTAATGTAATAGAGATGAGAAAACTGAAACATCTGACGGTTTCAAGACAAATGAAACCGTATAGTGTGAGATTTCGAAGCACTGTTTCGAAACCATGAAACAAGAGTATATTTTGTAATAGTATGGGTCTAACTACTGTACTCGTAACATCGTCAATGTGTACTGTATGAGTATTCCTACAGAACCATATAGTTCGTGGCCAGAATTGTAGGAGACAAAATTAAACTTTTATTCAGATGCGCGACAGTTATATTTCCTACACCGGCAAAATTTTACCTACCACTCCGGTGGCCTTACGTGGGTATGTTGTCAACAACAAGAACAAGATAGAAAATCATTGCCAAGATGTTTATATTCTTAGAAATCCGAATAGAATGACTTGATTTGTGTTTAGTACAGTCCGTGACGTAAATAGTGCTGTTTCTGCTCTGTGGTTGACAGGTTCTTGTAAGCACCCTTGTTCGCTCAGTGAAAGTACTTGTCCTCGTACAACGAAGATTTCATGACAAAACATGTCCATTGTAATGCGATTGGCCAATGCCAAAAGCCGGCCGCGGTGGCCGAGGTGGCTGAGGCGCTCCAGTCACGGTCAGCACGGCCACTACGGTCGGGGGTTCGAATCCCCCCTCGGGCATGGATATTTGTGCCGTCCTAGTTCGTAAGTAATTCATAAGTAGTTTGTAAGTTTAGGGACTGATGACCCCGTAGTTAAGTCCCATAAGCTTCACAAACATTTGAACATTTTTGAGCCAATGCCAACGTGACATGATTGCCAACATTATCACGCGAGGCCGCCAGGACGATAAGTAAAATTTAAACCCTGTACCGAATGCACTGCTTTCGCAATAAGTGACGTTCCTGCTTTCAATTTAGCTAAGGACTCACGTTTTTATCGTTAATATATTGGTTTTCGTCAAAGTAGTTGTAATTAATACATTTTACTTTCCATTAATCTGGTGCCTAATGTTGATGGGTGTTGTGCTAACCTACGTGTGATATTATCACATAACATTAATTGAGCTAACATTTTGGGAAGGTTTAAGTTTTTATACATTGTTATCGCACTGTTGGATGCATCTCAGAACCATCAAAGTCTTTGTCATGGTCAACCGGAAGACGGGAAAGTGCGTCGGCATTTCCATGGACGGTTTTTTTTTTTTTTTTTTTTTTTTTTTTTTTTTTTTTTTTTTTTTTTTTTTTTTTTTTTTCTTATGGGACTTAACTACGGGGTCATCAGTCTCCAAACTTACAAACTACTTATGAACTAGCTAACACTAAGAACGGCACAAATATCCATCCCCGAGGGGGGATTCGAACCCCCGACCGTAGTGGCAGTGCAGACCGTGACTGTCGCGCCGCAGTCCCTCGGCCACCGCGGCCGGCGGCGAGTTGTGGGTCTGTACACAATCTCGTACTGATACTGTGATAAAAACAAAGCCCAACGTTGCAACTTGTCTGCTGTGCGCGTAGGAAATGGCTTGGTCGGATGAAACAATAACTGCAAAGGCTTGTGATCAGGGACTACATAAAATTTTCTCCCATACAAATAGTGATGGAATTTTGTGACACCGTACACTATTGCTAAAGCTTCCATCTCAGTCTGAGAATAACGGCACTGTGTGTCTGTCAAAAGTTTAGACGCAAACTCTATCGGACGGCCCGTATCCCCATGTCTACGTGACAGTACTGCTCCTAGACCAAACGATGACGCGTCCACTTGCAAAAGTGCACCAAATATCAAGAACTAAGCAAAGCATCTTTTAACTGCTGAAATGCGCGTTGGCATTCGTCTCTCCAAACAAAACGAACGTTTTTACGGTGTAGCCGATGCAAATGGGCTGCAATTTGTGCTGCGTTTGGAATAAACCTAATATAGCACGTTAACTTCCCCATGACGGATTGTAATTCTTTCACATCCTTTGGTGCTGGCAGGTCGCGAATGGCAAGCAAATATGATTGCTTTGGGTGCACACGTTGACTGTTTATTACGTGTCCCAGATACTGCAGTTCCGGTTTGAAAAAGTCACACTTATCTAAGCGACACTTGAGACCGGCATCTGACAAAAGCTAAAACAATTTTCTTTAATTTGCTGTGTTCTACTGGGGTATGGCCTGACACAACTACGTCGTCCAAGTACTCGTAGTTTGAACAACAAGGCACCCGAGCTGTAAGCTGTTCCAAATATCTTTGAAAAATTGCGGACGCGGATGCACTGCCAAAAGGTAAACGCAAATATTTCAACAAGCCCAGATGAGTATTGCACAAAGTTTCTGTGATTCTTCACCGAGTAGCTGCTGAAGGTAGGCATTGCTCAAATCTATTTTTGAGTAATATTTTCCTGTACCCAATCTGTCCATTAAATCTTCTGGTCTCGGCAAAGGATAATTGTCTACAACTGTTTGTGGATTCACTGTAGCCTTGAAATAGACACAAATGCGAATGTTACCCAACGGCTTCGGCAAAATTACAAGGGACTCACCCACCTGATAGCTTGTATAGGTTCAATTGCACCATTTTCTTGCAAAGTGTGAAGTTATTGTGCTACTTTGTCGTGTAAAGCGAGAGGTACATCACAAGCTTTGCAAAAATATTGGTTTGGCAGCAAAATCTTTAGCTTTTCCTAGTCCCGCAGAAAATAAATCTGGAAAGTCTTTCAGCAACTTGTCTACACTGTCTTTAGCATCAAAATTGTTCACAACTAAAACATTGTCTTGCACCGTAAAACCAAAAAGATCAAAAGAATCTAAAACAAAAAGATTGAAGCACTTGAAATGTCACTGTGCGCATTTGCGTAGTACGAGAAAGGCGCAGCGAACCTAAGTGTTCATAAGTTTTGAGCAATGTGACATGCAACCGTGTCTCGTTGAAACTTTACAGAAATGTCATTAACACGCAAATTGACATACATTTTTTCTGGCCTGACGTACAACCTGTGCTACATCAGTGTCCAATGGTTTGGAAAATACTGCAGTTATTGAATAACTATTGTCTTTTCGCTGTTTGGGCCGAAAGGGCAAATTTCTTTTCTTTTGCTGTAAGCAGACTGTTTGTATATGACCCTTCTTGCCGCATGCATCGCAATTTGCTGACCGGGACGGACAGTTCTGTCTTTTGTGTCATGAGAAACATTGCAGGCAAGACTTCACTTCCTTATTAGGCAAGGTTCCGTGTGTAGCAATGTGTTTATGCTTTGAGCGGGCAGGCACAAGTACACGGCGTTTGACCCGTCGCTCGCAGGTGCATGACATGACACTACACAGTGGAATAGAATCAAAGTTTTCCGCTGATGTGGGCACTTGTATCGTACTGTTCCAAAATCTGTTCTACTTGATGGAAAGACGGATCTGACATTTTTAGAATCTGTTTCCTAAGTCTATCATCAGGAATATTATAGACAAATGTGTCACGCAACACCTAAATACAAGGCTCCACAAAAACATTTAAATTTACACTTCCTTAGTGAGACCTTGAAGATCTGTTATCCTCTGCCTGTATGTTTAATTCGGATTTTCCTACATCGAAAGAACTGATATGTAGCAGCCTCTACATTGATTTGCTGTTCATAATATGCCATGAGAGCTCCTGTCACCAAATCATAAGAAAGTTCAGAAGGCTTTGCGGAGGGAAACAGTTTTTTCACTAGACGGAACGTTGGGGGACCTACACACGATAACAGAAACTGAAGTTTGACAGTACCTTGTATCCGGAGCACTGTTGGCGCCAGTCCTACCAGTCTCCTTCTTTTTCGTCATATTGTCGGATGGCGGAATTACTGGTGGTAGTGGCTGCAGGAGAGATGCAATTTTGTTGGCTCTCAAAATGAAACATTTGCATTAACTGCTGTGCATCGAGCACAGGAAACTGTGGCGCAGTGGCAGGGGCAGTGGCAGGGTTAGTAGTATTAGAAATTGTGCTATAACAATATTAACAAAGAGTGCAAAAATATAGAAATTTACTCGTAACCCTGCAAGAGAATCAAAAGATTATTTACTGGATCCGCTGAGACCAGTAATAAAGCAAAATTAATAGTGCAGCAGACATTAATATTTCGTCGCCATCTGGTTCTTCGTTGTCCTCATCGCCATTTATTGTGACCTCGTTGTTGTTTCTTGTCCTGGTCTGGTTGTCAATAAAGGCACTGGTGCAGGAATGGATTGTCAACTGTAACAACTATTCAGATAAATAATACAAGTTTTATTGACTGAAAAGTATAATACACACTTTAGAACATATGTCTGTTTCTTCTATCTTCTTGCTTCTTGCGGCGGTTTCTCCCTCCAGGATGCGCGGCGCCCGCTTGCAATTGGCTTTCGGTCGATCGCTGCCTTCTTCCACAATCGTTATCTTACGTCTGGCATGTGGCGCTGACTTTACGCCACAACAGAATAAATGTTGTTTTTATGGTTCTTAACACATAAATCTGCGACTTTGTTCTTAAGTCGATTTTTTCGGCATATTTGGAATCAGTGTTCTAGCCTCTTCCACGCCAGGTTTCAACAATTCCATGACACTCTACCGTGGATCACAAGAATCTGTGATAATTTGGGCTACCCTTTGTACATCTTCAGTATCCTCTGTCAGATTTACCAGGTAGCAGTCCCATATCATTGAGAAATATTGCACGATTGTTTGTATCAATCTCCTTTGTCGACTGTATGCAGTTTCCTAGTATCTTGAAAGGAAGCCGGAGCCTTCTTTATGCTTTTCCTACAACAGCACTGTAGAATCATTTCAGTTCATATTTCCACAGATAATTACGGTATTTCCATTTCTACATCTTCCATTCTGCCGTTCAGGTTACACGTTTGACACTGCAACATCTCAGCAGGAATACCACTCGTTTCATGTTGTATTCTTTGTTTTAAATTATTTAGAGTCTTTGGACCGACTCTTGGCCACTAAGTCACAAGAAATTCACAGGTGAATAATCTGGAAGGAAGTTGGAGAGAATGGTATGTTAGGAAACATTGAGACGATGCTGTTAAACAATAACTGTCACACTGTTGCAATCACTTCTCCATCCCGTCCATTGGAGGGTCCAAGATGAGCTTTGTGTCAAAGATTACTTTGTAATCGTTGTGTCCCTCCGTTAGCATCATGTGCCTTACGATCACCCAGATGAGCTTTCAACGAGGATAACTAAGAATCCTTCCTATCAAGATCGTCCTTAGCACCTCCCCTAATGGAGGTATCAAAACGCCTGACCATAACACAAGTGCAACCATTCTGTTGACAGCCGAACTAACGATCCTCTATTTTACATTATTCCCCTGTGAGAAAGCAGTATGTTGGTGGACCTCAGATCTCACCGTGGCGTTTGGAGTTCAGGCATGCTTTGCAGACCATGATGGATGTTCATCGAGAAGCACCTCACTGGCTTTAAAGATTTTCTTGCAAAAAATTATTTCTTAAAAAGATCAGTGAAACAAGAATGCTGGCAGTGGCATTTTACCTCCAATGGACCACATACCTCTACTTTGCAGGATTGGGCAAAGTTATGGCGGCCCAATGGGCACCAGTACCCTATGGGTTGAAACACGTCCACTGATTGTGTGATTTTGATTTATTTTTATCCTAAAGTTTTTCTGTATCATTAATGGTATCTATCTGTGTGTTAATTATTTTATTATTTTTATCAATGATCAATGCTCCATGTTTATGTATGTTTGCCCCATATTTATATATGTTTCCACCCGTGTGATTAAACCTGTATGTTTATGTGAATGTGGAAGGTTGCTTTTCATATTGACTGACTGCTGCGCAATGGTTTACAGTCGCCGCCTCGCGCTCTTGGGCTCGTTCTGCTGTAGTTCAGAACGCATGGCTTCGTTTGTCGTCTGCGCTAGCGTCTGCTGGGTTGCCAAAGACAAGCTTACTTGGCAAGATGGCGAGGTGGCCGTATTCTTAATGTCGTACCAACCTTATATTGGACGAAACAGGTGACAAGAGACTTCTCTGGAGCGGTTCGCCTTCAGCGCACTCTGTATCTGGTGTATGGGGGTAGAAGGTTTTTCTGTGGCCTTAGAGCTTCACTCTGCATTCTGGGTCCTATGACTGTAGAAGTACGTACTCCGCTGAATCATGCTGAGGGGAAGACATGCTGTTAGAACTTTTCTTTCTTTGTGATCAGGCAGTCTTGGTTTTTCAGTGATAGGTTTCTTGAGTACGTAATTCTTTCGCTGTGCGAGACAAAGTGTTTCTTCATTTACAGAACTCGAGTAAATTCAGTGCAAATTTATTATTTGCATTTTCATTCCAGTGATGATTGTGTGTCCAGTTTTACTCAAGTTAGAATATACGTGTGTGGCCTTCAGCATTTGTGCAAACCTAGTATGTTTGAATTTCATTCATGTTTTTAACTAACATTTTAGCGTCGTTTCTGTATCTGCGAGTATGCTAAATATTTCTCAGATTTTCTGATATGATTCCGTCTTTCCTGTCTTGTATGACCGATTGCACCACATGCTTTCATAACGGTCGTTACTTCAGCCTTTAGCCAAGCTTTTGTTAATGCTAGATTTCTTCTATATGAATTCTTGCATGTGCTTTACTTGCTTATTCTAAATTAATTCTGTTTGTAAATGCTATGAAATTCGGTGTGGTCGCTCACCATGTGGTACTTAAGAATAGTGAGCTGCTGCCTCCCTGAACATGAGTTTGTTTAGTGCACAGTATAAATAAATTTGTGATCAAGACACCCGCCATCTCGTCAAGATGCCACCGATGCTTTGTTTTGCCATTGCTTTCATGTGTTCCAGCATTGTAATGTATCACAAAGCATTATGTGCATGTCTGTGAATGAATGAATGTGCTTTCAGCTACCCATTGTGTGTTTGAAAAGTTCATCCCATGTTACCTCCTTATTCATAAAGAGCAGAAACAATTTTAATAGGGCAGTAATTATATGATTTTGTACAAGGTGTGCGCTTAATTTGGTCTCCCCACATTTAGTTGCTTGTTCATTTTTCTGAATAGTTTATGATTTTAAAGTATCAAACCTCTGCTTTATGATATAATGCTCCCTGTCCCATGTTTAATTATCTATTCATTTATTTTTTAACATTGATTTTGTGTTTGTTAAAACGTTGGCTGCTCACTTAAGGAGTGAGCAGTTAGATAAATTTCCGTTGCGCGTGTACTGTGGCCACTCATATAGTAATTTAGAGCAACAGTGGGAGTTTTAACTTTCATTTGCGGGTTTCAACTGCCCGATATCTTGCTTATTTTAATAACAGGCTACTTTCACATTCTACACTATTGTAACACTGACGATGAGGAAGCGACTTACTTACGGTCTTGCTAGGTTTTAATCTATGTGTTGTACATAGAGTAAAATTATTATTGGTTTGTTTACTTGTGGTACAAAGGTCGAAACATGAACGTCGCCACAGTACTACTGTCTGTTTGAAATGGCTACTCATTTCCTGTTGGTTAGCTTAAAAAATTGACTGTGATTCACCAATCTTCTTGGAAATGCTATTCTGACATTTAACTAGTATTACAAATGTAGAAATAATATATTTGTGGTTAATATGAAATTACATTATTTGACAAACATATAACTTTTTCTGCATACATTCTATATTACCAAGGCATTCGAGGTAAGGAAACTAGTTAATTTAGCGTCTTACCGGATTTAAAACCATGCAGACAAAATATAATCGAAACTTTTTTTCTGGTACAAATATCGCAATATGTGCAGCAAAATGTTCAAATGTTTTTAAACTTGTTGTATCAAACTGCTATTATCATCAGTCTCTATACTTACACTAATAGCTGTGCGGGAGTAGCCGAGCGGACTGGAGCGCCATGTTATGGATCGAGCGACCTCTCGCGTCGGAGGTTCGAATCCTCCCTTGGGAATGGATGTGTTTGTTGTCCTTAGGTTAGTTTAACTCAGTTTAAGTAATTTGTAAGTCAATGGACTGATGACCAACGCAGTTTGGTCCCATAGAATTACAAGCATTTTTGCACTTACGCACACACACCCATGGCCGTTGGAGGACTCGGGTATCTAGCGGGAGTGGCCGCCAAGTCCTTAGCATAATGCCTCAGACTACACGGCCATTCCCGCACGGCAATACGTGCATAATTTCATATAGTTTAGGTTAATACACCAATGATAACGAGTCAGTGGCCTTGTTTTAAATGCTGTAGTGACACTCAACTAACGTCATCAACATGGAAAATAATTGATGAAGATCATAAACTATGCATTGTATACAGGTAACAAAATAACATTATTTTTAGGTAGTAAGTCAGTACTACCATCTATTGTAGGCATGATTAAGTTTGAAAGGACACATTTTTAATATATGCAATTTATTTTCAACCTACTTTGTAGAATTTAGTTTGTTATAAAGCTAGTAGATAGCATTCGAGACTTTCCTTCAGAATGTTTATAGGTATTTACGTTTCTTTTTTTAAACCTGTGGACTGATTATCATCACAAGACAGTGCCACCATCTATTGGAGGCATGACTAACCTGGGACAGAACACGTTTATCATGGCAACAACTAATTTTTGGCCTAATTTTCTGAATTTCAGTGTAATTCAGCAAGCAAATGGCATCAGTAAACCTACTTTGAAGAATTTATTGGTATTAATTTCACTACAAAATCACGATATCTGTGGGAAAGCTTAGAGCCTCAATGTAGCCATTTACCGCCAGTGTTGAACAACTAGGAGGTTATACAACAAAAGCTTTTTTTTTTTTTTTTTTTTTTTTTTTTTTTTTTTTTTTTTTTTTTTTTTTAGTGCTATACGATACCAGGTGAAAAATGCTACTGTCGGAGCACAAAAACGCGAATACGTTCTCTGACAGAAAAGCTGGAACCAGCTGCCTTAATCCTCTTTCCGACTTCCTAAACAAAATTTTTGTATGCAAACCTATTCACGCTGTTTTGGCGCAGAACATTGTAAATGCTTTTGACCAGTTAAGTATTCAAAGCCATCAATGCCGTCTCACTGACAGTGCCTATATTTATCTCTCTCCGTTTATCTTATTTTTCTCCCATTTGCACTTTGTCTGCTTTTCAATGTCTTCATCGCTTTCCCTGGCCATTCCTTACCGCTGTCTGTTTTTGCCACTTTGTCTCTCTGCCCCACTGACATAGTCCCATTCAGTCCCTGCCTTGTTTCCGATGGTCCTTTGTATCTCACTTACAGTCTGCTTTCATTCCCATCACTCACAAATTGTTTCCTTTGCATATATATCCATGGGGATGGTTTGTTTGGGATTTTCCTCGGAGACTGGGAAACTTTTTGAAACATTTTTATCATCGTACTTGCGTAGCATGATAAAGTTGTAATGTTGTATCGGTACGTTGTGTGTAGTTAATTTTCTGCTTGGTATTTTTTCTTTTTGATTCGTCTTTCGCTGCACTGACTTCATCAAAAGTCATCTCTGGTCTTCAGTCCGAATTTTATGTACCCGGCCGCGGTGGCCGAGGGGACTGAGGCGCTCCAGTCACGGTCTGCACGACCACTACGGTCGGGGGTTCGAATCCCCCCTCGGGCATGGATATTTGTGCCGTCCTAGTTCGTAAGTATGAAGAAGAAACTGCCATTTTTAAAACCTTGCGTAATAATATCTGTAGTCCTTGAGACACAGGATAAAATGTCCAAAAGAAAGCATCCCTCGCTTCCAATTATTTCCCAGCAAATTTTGTAAATATGTGTGTCCAAAGGCTTCTATCACTTCTTCCTCGTAATTTGCTAACTATCTCAGTATCATTTGACACCAACGTGTTAATATAAAACAAATGGTGACTCGAAAGTAAAATGTAAGATTATTACTCAAAATACTTCATTCATCTATATAGATGACTGCAAAACACAAAGGGAATGGCATCACCAACGCAGACCTGCTGGTTAGTTATTTCATAACACTCATGGGATTTCCGTATTAAACTGAACAATTACAGAATTATGTAACGTACAGCGTCATGAAAGCACACGCAAGAGGGAAGACCTCATTTCCTGCAACAGAGATTGCTGAGTGTAACTCATTAATAAAAAACGTGTGACATTTCATGGGAAAAGGGCAGCACTTTTATGAAATACGCTAAATCAGTGTTCTTAACCGACACTTGTAACATCTGGTGGGAGCGTGTTTATATCGAGGAAGAGACAAAAATGCCAGCTTTTGTTTCATGAGAAAATAAGTCACCTCTACTGTAGACAGTTGTGTGGTCGAGGTGTGTCCTCATGAAAAAATCAGTGTAGTAACGATATGATGGTTTACTGTGCGCTGTTTACTTTTTGATGCACTGCATCTTCCAAGGAGAAGCTTTATTGTTTAAGGGGACCCAGCCGCCTTGTATCAAACAGGCAAAGTATGTGATGAGTTCTGCCTCTAATACAGTCTCGCAAAGAGTAATGCGCCAAACGACAGCTCCAGGCACAAAACTTAGTCCAGGAACTTGGCTGCCAGTTCTCTCCTTCACAAATGCGAGTTATGCACTTCTGTAGACTGAGGACAGTCCATCGTTGCCAATATGAAGTCTGCAAAACAACCAAAAATGTTTGTAGAGCTTATGGGACTTAACTACGGGGTCATCAGTCCCTAAACTTACAAACTACTTATGAACTAGCTAATACTAAGGACGGCACAAATATCCATGCCCGAGAGGGGATTCGAACCCTGGCCGTAGTGGCTGTGCAGAACGTAACCCGTGCACCGCTCTAAGCTCGGCTACGGCGGCCGGCACAAAACAACCATTTACTGCCAGTAGTCCAAATACTGCTTAGCTGAAGCTTCTTCTGAATAACAAACTGCACATGGCTATCACATGTACGCCAACAGATAATTAGCTGCAGGTGAGGCTCATCTTACTTCGTCCACCATTAGCACCAACTGACAACACTGTTCTCATACATTTTTCTTTTTTCCTTTTTTTTTATTACGTTTTGTCCTATTTGGGCTTGAGCAGCACCCATTTCCATCCGTTGCTGCGTCAGTGTTAAGCGAAGTACATATTTATATTTCCTACCAGCTGGTACCCGGCGCGTTGCTGCCGCAGAAGAAATAATTGTGAAAATCATCATCATCATCATCATCATTAGAGACTGATTATGCCTTTAGCGTTCAGTCTGGAGCATAGTACCTCTAATAAAATTCCTTCATGATCCCCTATTCAATGCTAACATTGATGACATTGATGCCTCGTCTGATGTTATGTGAAATTTGAAAATGTTAGCGTGTTTAATTACGAATGATAGAAATAAATATTCATTTTATATTCGATAATAAATACATTTAGGGAAATTTAACTTCACATATTAGTCCATGTCCTCCTGTCCCTTCTCTCTGTTCACCTGCTCTTCCCTCCTTCCCCTCCTTTCCCTTTATCTGTCCATTTCCTCCTCCCCTTCCTTCTGTTTATCTCCTTTTACCTGACTGTCACCATCTAACCTCCCTCATTCTCCTGCTCTCCCATCTCTCTGTCCGTCTCCTCCTCCACCTACTCCTCTCCATCCTATATATGAAAACATACATATATGAGACACGTTTGATGGTGACTGTTCAAACAGTGTCAAAGTGGCAAGGTACCCTCCGCTGTGCTAAATTCACTAGCTTGCATCTCGTTTCATTAAAACAAACATTTATGTGCCGACTTTCATGGTGAGCAGTCAAACAATATGGATGTTGATGTATCGTACCCTCCGCCATGCACCTACGGAAATTTACGAAAGGTGGTCCGTTTATTAATTCGGGGTATAAGCTATCTTCATGCCACATATCATTCAATTCCGTCCAGCCGTTTCGGCGAGAAGAGTAACAAACGTATTAACACATTGTAAGGTACCCTCCACCATGCACCTTATGGTGGTTTACGAAAGGTAGCCCATGTATTAATCAGGGTATAAGCTACCTCTGTACGAAATTTCATTCATATGCATCCAGTCACTTAAGCGTGAAGGCGTAAAAAACGAATTAAATAATTGTAAAGCACCCTCCGCCATGCACCATACGAAGTGAATGTTAGTATGCCTATAACCTTCACGCGAGTGCAAGCAATGAGTTGACAAAGTTTTGTCGCAATTGGATGTTCTGTATGCCTGATGCGTCAGACTTACGGCATCTGCAGTGAAACTGTTGTGAGCGGTAGACTTCTTTTCGTTTTACCATTTTGTTGGGGGGGTCAGTTAAAAAACGCTTCATAAACGTCTGAAACTACGTGCAAACTTCGTTGCAGGTGCCTAACTACTCCCATTTTCCAGTAATTGACACATAAATCCGGGTATTCTCACGCGGCAGCCTCTCGTTATTTATGACGTCATATTTCCTGAGCTATGTGTCATCTTCTTTTTTTTTTTTGGTCAAGTACCTTCGTTGCAATCGAATGAATGGTTTATGAACACATATAGGACATACAGACATATATATATACAACCTTTTTTCTCCTTCAAACGAATTATCCGCATCTTGTCCCTGCCAATATAAGTTCCCCTGTAGCGATGTTAAAACCCGTTTCTTTTGCCAAGACAATAAGAAGAAAAAAACATACGAAGCAAAAGAAACCAGAATTTACAAATATTCTTCTTACTAACATTTTAATGCAAATCAAATAAGAACATAATATTGAATTTATTTAATAAAAATGAGGGTAAGATGATTAGTACTTCATAAAATTGCCCATTATAAAATTAAATAAGTAACTTCACCACTTGCATAGTAGAAAAATAGCAATATTCTTTTCGCTAGTTATCTTTGACTTTTAAAAGTCCACCAATTTTTTGTACAAAATCTGTTATTTGTTAAATATCGCACTTCACATAGAATTTTCGAAAATTAATCATCTGACAAAATTCTCCTCTTTGCGTGTTATCGTTGGCTAAATCCTTGTTTCTAGATCTCAAGTCACTTTCCAGATACAACGGATGTTATGAAATATCGTTCCGTTTTCTTCCCTGACGCGCGGGATCGGGAGCTAATGCTTTCCATACCCATTATCTCGAGACTGGTGGTAGATAGAAGAACAATTCAATACTTTTATTACATTTCATCCACAGCAACATATGACCTAACTTGCACCAAACGCAAATTCATTTTCCCCGCTGATCTACAGGCAGCCTTCATGGTATAAACCTATACGCATCAACGGGCTTACGCGTACTGCGTACGACGTGAACGCTGTTTCCTGACAAAACACCGCCTACTGTTTGTTATCTCTTGGCTTTTTGGAAGCCGTGTCGTAAGCGTAAATTCCACTGAGTCGTAAAGCATGCTGTTTCGGTAAAGAAAAGTGTGCCTGTTTCGTCATTCCGACACCACATGTTAACGGTCCCATCATTCGAATTTCGTTGTGAATTGTTAACTTACGTGCGAACACCTCAGTAGATGTTTAAAGACCGTGCCTCCACAGTCTAATCCAACCATCTCTATTATAGAGGTGGAATCGGGATTGTAACGAGATTGTATTTACCGACGAATTCCTGTTCTGCCAGCATCTACATTTATATATTTACTCTACAAACCACATTTAAACGCCTAGCAGAGAGTTTATCGAACCAATTTCATAATATTTCTCTATAGTTCCATTCTCTAATATTTTGCGGGAAAAAAGGCAACGATTTTTTTTCGTTTTCCATCAGATTTATTTTATTATGGTCATGATGTCTCCTTATGTAGGTATGTCCTAACAACATAAGTTCATATTCGGTAGAGAGAGTTGGTGAAATAAATGCTGAAAATAGATCTCATCACAACGAATTTCGGCTTTCTTATAATTATTTCCACCCCCACAATGCCAGCAATACTCCGAAATAGGATGTACAAGACGTGTAGTGTAGGCTGTTTCTTCAGTAGAACTGTTGTATATTCCAAGGGTTCTGGCAATGAAACGTAGCCTTTGGTTTGCTTGTTGAATCATTGCCTTATACATCGCCATATTGGGACAAGTAAATAGTCTTCAGGTTGATAAAATTCTTTTTGGTAATGGACTGTATCGTCAATACATCAGAATGCACCGATGTTTCAGCCACTATTGCAAGCGGCCTTCTTCTGCTGAATGAGGGAAAGCTGGGAACTTGATTGATTGATTGATTGATTGATTGATTTTGTCAGGGAAGCCAAAACAGTTTTGATCCAACCCGCCACTGCCCGCACCGAAACTAAGTTTATTGTTCGGTATCGCTCCCCGTATATCTAGTAAAGCCAACCAATGCCCTCGAACAGTGTAAGGAGTCCCTTTACCAGTTCTTTATTAGACACAATTTCTTCGGGTCTGGTTATCCCAAATGTTCTGTGCTTTTTGCTCTCCACTGCAATGCATTCTAAAGATTATATGTGATGCAGTTTCATCACCGCCATCAACACAGATCCTACATTTAGGGTCCCGTTCTGTTATTCCCATTGTATGTTGGTGTTTTTTTTTTTTTAAATTTCCTTAGCCTGTCAGCAATCCAACCATGAGTCTAATCTCTCTCCTGTTCAAGCCCAGCTTCTTTTAAAACATGGCTTTGGCATCATTACCTTGCCATGTTTTTGTTTATAGACCTTGGTCCAATATTCTACGTGCTGTCTTCTGAGCCAGTTACCTAGCTCCAATTTGATCATTGCCTTGGTGATTGTCAGGACAGGTTCCGGTCCAATAAATGGAGTCTCTGCCCCCATCCTGAAGCTGGGAAATTAGTAATGAAAGTAACTGCTGCCAAATTTTGATTAGAGATTTCTGGTCTCTTTTATTGGTGTTTGCTTATTTCTTCCTTTTGGTGAGAAAGGCAGTTTTGGATTAGTGTTTGCATTATTTGCCATTAGTTGAAACTTGCGAATGAGAAGAATTTTATCAACAATGACAACAGCTGCGGAAGCCTGCGTTTCCAATCTTCAGGATACATACGTGATCATTCACGTTAACTAGTTGTTGCGAATGAGTTCTGCGTTCATCGAATTCGCCCCATCCATTCACCTCCTTTTCAAGGAGGGGGAAATGAACCGCAGGTATAAGATCGATTCTTTCGGTTCCCCACCCCAATCCTACCTCTTCCAACGTTGCCTCCTGACTGAAAATTGTAAAAAACCTCCCACCTGCCCTTACTGCAAAAACACCTGTTTCCTGAAAGCCTGCCCTAACCTTGCAGCTAGCTCAACGTGCAATGCTTGCTGAGAATTCCACCCCACCTACTCCTACATATGTAGAGCCCGTCCCTTCACTCACCGTCTTCGTCCATCCCATCGATCCCTCTATGCACCCAAACAACTCCCTGTGACCTCCCCCAACTGCCGAGGACATTATCCTGCAGAATATTCATCCCTTCAACGTCCCCACACCCTCCACCAGATCGCCGTCGCCACCAGCCCCATTTTCCAATTATAGACCTTCACCACCTTTCTCACAATCAAGTCCACTTCACCTTCTCTCGCCCGGAAACCATAATTTTCCATCCCTTCTTAGTCTTTCCTCCATTCCCACCCTTTCTTCAGTATGACATCCCACCCTACAACCTCCTTTGCCATAACGTCTGCTCCCAACCTGCCAATCAGCATGCATGCTCTCTCCTCCCACTGCATGGACGCATTTTTTCCTTAATGAAACCTTCCTCAAACCCTTCAATTCCGTCAATACCAGTCCGTACACCCTCCACCAAACAGATAATCCCAGCTCTGTTGCCCAAGGAAGAGTCACGATTGGCCATCTCTGCTACCACCCTGTCCGGCTGCAGCCCTCCTTAATGAACCCACCAAACACCTTATCCTCAGCCCTCAGCTGTCCTTCTCGACCTATGTATTAGCTTCTGACATTAGTCTCTCCTCTCAGCACCCCACCAAGCTATGGCAGTGTTTCAGTTTCATAGCACCCTCCAGGGTGACCTCATCCTGTTGGTACAACCAACCTGCCCCGAGAGCAACATCACACCTGATGCAGTCTTAGTCTCCCCCAATCTCCAGGGTTGCATCACGGCGGAAGTCCTTGACCTCTCTCCCTCTCCTACGTGAATCCCGACACCTGTATCGGTCCTTCTTGCACACCCACGACTGGGACATACAACGATGCCACTGGCAGCGCCAACGTCACCTCATTGCAAAGAAACGCCGCGACTGGCGACAGACATGCACCTGTCTTTGGCGAAAAAAAATTGAGAAATTATTATTAATTTCTACATTCTTTGTCAAACAATTTCTGGAATATCATTTATATTTTTCAACATATATTAACGTACTGATTATTGTATGTTTTTCTTGAATAAATATATTTACATGTTTCACCAAAAATAACTTTCCACTTTGCTATTGTTATTCTTATATCTAAATCTGAATTTTCTGTAGTCTTAGACGACTGCTCGACACACTAATTACTTTGAATGATTAAGTTATGGGAAACCGCAATTTTATTAAATTGATACATTGTTGTTATTTGGTGGAAAAGTGTCAAGTTATTAAGAGATGATTTCTGAATGGGTCCCTAGATTGGGATTACCTAGAGGCCTACACAGGGCTTAACGTGGCACTCAGCCTTTGTCAGTTGCTGAAGGCCACAATGCATCAGGATAACTATCGATCACCTTGGGCGAGCAATGTGCAAGACTTCTTCGTTGTCCATCCCGTTACATTGCCGCATTGCCCTCTCTGTTCTCCCGATTTCACGTCTATCGAAAATGTATGGTTGCTGATAGCGGAACGAAACCAGCTGCTGATATATCAGATCAAGTTTTCCAGTATTTGAAAGTAACTTGGACAGCTGTACCGCAACAACAAATCCGGAACGTCTTTGACTGAATATCCAAGTCGTGTAGCTGCGTTTATAGCCAGCAATAACGGCACCACTCAACACTGATTTTATCATCTTTCTCACTTCATATGTGGCTGCATTCTCAGTCATGCTATCTTCGTACAAGGTGTTATCTCCAAAAACAGTTTGGCTTTGACATTCTCCGGTCCTTCTTGGTTTTTAATTTTTTATGGCCAGCATTGTAGATAAACATAAAAGAAAATATGAAAAAATTAGGACTGAAAAGAAAACATGAAACACCAATGTTCTTATGAAGAATTCTGTTGACAGCTCGATCGGCGTCGCCTGGGGCTACCAATCACCACCGGAAGACGAGTTGGAGAGAGCCAGACGAGTATGGGAGGAGACGCCTCTGGACACAGGAGAGCCGCGCACGATGGAGACGCAGACAGAGATATCTCTGGAGGAGGAGGAGGCGCCGGACGACGAAGCGGCCAAGGGCGCCGCCCTGTCCCCCGAGGAGGTGCTGCCCTCTTTCGCTGTCAAAATGAACCTCACAGCCGACTTGCTGCTATTCACTGAGCGACTGCAGGTACAGTTAAATAAACTTTCCTAGTCAAAAGTATCTGGATATCCCAAATTATCTCAAATATTCCGTAGGAGAATGCAGTGCATAAGATAGTTTTGTCTACAGGTCTTCAGTGCTGTAAGTACGTTACTATTAGTACAGACTAATAGTCTTACTTCCTAAGTAACAGAACGCAGTACGTTGTTATCGACGGCGAGTGTTCATCAGAGACGAGTGTATCGTCAGGCGTGCCCCAGGGGAGTGTGATAGGACCGCTATTATTTTCTATCTATATAAATGATCTGATGGACAGAGTAAGTTGTAATTTGCTGCTGTTTGCTGATGATGCTGTGGTGTATGGGAGGGTGTCGTCTGTAACTGACTGTAATAGCATACAGGATGACTTAGACAAAATTTCTAGTTGGTGCGAAGAATGGCAGCTAGCTCTCAATGTAGAAAAACGTAAGGTGATGCACATGAGTAAAAAAAAACAATCCTATAATGTTCGAATACAGCATTAGTAGTGAGTTTCTTGATGCTGTCACGTCGTTCAAATATCTAGGCGTAACATTGCAGAGCGATATGAAATGGAACGAGCATGTAAGGACAGTTGTGAGTAAGGCAGACAGCCGACTTCGGTTTATTGGGAGAATTTTGGGAAGATGTACTTCACCTGTAAAGGAGACCGCGTATAAAACGCTTGTACGACCACGTCTTGAGTATTGCTCAAGTATTTGGATCCCGCAGCAGATCGGTTTGAAGGAAGACATAGAGGCGGTTCAGAGGCGAGCAGCTAGATTTGTTACCGGTAGGTTCGACCAATGCGCGAGTGTCACGGAAATGCTCCGGCAACTCAATTGGGGATCGCTGGAAGAAAGACGACGTTCTTTTCGTGAATTTATGTTAAGTAAATTTAGAGGGCCGGAATTTGAAGCTGAGTGTAGTACAATCTTGCTGCCGCCTACTTACATTTCGCGTAAAGATCACAAAGACAAGATAAGAGAAATTAGGGCTCGTACGGAGGCATATAGGCATTATTTTTTTCCTCGTTCAATTTGGGAGTGGAATAGGAAAGGAAATGCCTAGTAGTGGTACTGTACCCTCCGCCACGCACCTTACGGTGAATTGCGGAGTATGTATGTAGATGTAGATGTAGACTATGAAAATATTTACTGGATTATTAAAATTATTAATTGTAACTATAAATAGTGTAACATTTAAATCTGATATCTAGAGACTGCACATTCATGGCCTGTAGTGAGCACCCTGTGTTAAGTGTGTTTATTTCTTAACTTGTCCGTCCGTGTCAGGTTGTACTGATGTGAAATAATTCAAACAAATGACTGAATGTGTCTGACGGGAGGCACTGACAAGGGGAACACCAAGTATGGTACAAACGAATTTTGATGGGTCGGAGGTATGTTGTGCGGGAACGCCTCCGGAACAACAAGCTAAAAGGATTTGATCAAATGCGACCTGGTTTCCACGAAAATCGAGATCAAAGTTCAGCGCGTAACAGGTATACCTGTAAATTTATCCATGTTATTTGGATTTTTCTGAGGTCTGTGACTGTATTATAAGCTTTTTTGGAATGATTAATGCTGCAGCAGTCACTATTTATAAATAATAGTATGCAACACCTGCAATGCCCTGTATGTAGGCCAAATACGAAGAAAATTCAAAACAAGATACAATGAACACATAAATGCCTACCAAACCAATAACTTTAATAAATCAGCAGTAGCTACCCATATAAAGAACACAGGACATCCATTCCAGAATATCAAGAGTGATCTTCATATACTACATAAAATGGACAAGGGACACATAATGGACCTCTATGAAGAACTAGAACTCTTCATCCACGTTAAAATACATGCTGACCTTCTACTAAATGATAAACTGGAAAGCAACAATACTAATTTCTTCAAAAATTTCGCCAGGATTGAATGCATTTTTCATTAAAATATAAAATTAATAAAAGTAAAATTAATAATATAACACTTATTGATGAATTCTTTAAAATGTAGCAACTTCTGTTTCAACTCATGCAGCTACATATGCACTTTTTATGGCATATTCACTATAAATACTGATGTAAGTAGTTTATCTTAGCTTTTAAGGATCTTTGTACAGTAACCTACAAATACAAAATGTCCACATGTGCTGTAAGTGTATATGTAACTATGTTCTTGTGTTGTGTGTGCCAGACAACAAGATTATCAAGTTTATAAAAACTGTAAGTAAATACAACACTACAATAATCCAAAAACTATAATGATGAAACATAATACTAAAAATAGCTATATCTTCCTGAACAGGTTAAAACTGTACAAACATAACCTCACTGGCATCCACAACACAAACATAATACGTCAAGAATGTAACCAGTAACTGTAAAAATGCACCCGTTGATGGCAGCGTGCTGCAGAAACGCGTCGTGCCAATAAAAATATTTATAAATAGTGACTGCTGCAGCATTATTTATTCCTAAAAAGCTATACCTGTACCTAGTTACGAGTGGTACGTGAACCAGTCTAGTGTAATTAGCAATGCGGGCGACTGCCATACATACGATCCGGGTTCAAATTCTTCTCCGAACTTACTTTTTTTCTTTCTTTTTTTTATTATTATTATTACACTTGTCCGACGATTGATTGTGTATAATTGTATTCCTTTTTCCCACTTCACCATTTGCACGGAACGTTGCAGAAATTATGCTTGGTAGTGTGTGTGTGTGTGTGTGTGTGTGAGCATTCGATATATTGTAGGCGTTTGTGAGTTCACCCTTTGACTGCTCACTACACATTTCCATTTGAAGTTTCGTGTGATGGGCCTGCTTCCATCACTGCGCATTTTTCCTCCATGATACGCTACGAATGAGTAGCCGCGTGGCCACAGCATAATACTCTGTTGGAACGCGTCAAGTGGGCACACACTGCATTCGACGGTATAACAACAGTGCGGCGGGGGACTGTAAAAGCAGCTAGCAAATGTTGCACAGATGTTATAGGAGATAACTACAGACGGTTTACTAATTTAGAAATATCTGTCAATCGCCGTAAAAGTATGCTTCGAAATAACGAATTAAATAAAATAATCGTCACGCAATACTTAACTTATTGAGCAGTTAACGTAAATTATTATCAAGACCAATTACTCAAGCATTAACATAAAACTATGAAAGCATATAATTATGCACAATCAATCGTCGGACAAGTGTAAAAAAAAAGGAAGTTCCAAGCAGGATTTGAGCCGAGGCCGAGCCCATTGAGGCCCTATGCTACGATGCGCCAGGCCGTTACCCGTAGGGGGTTCGAATCCCCCCTCGGGCATGGATGTTGTGCCGTCTTTTGTATAAGCTAGTTCATAAGTAGTTTGTATGTTTAGCGACTGATGACCCCGTAGTTGAGTCTCATAAGCTCTACAAACATTTGAACATTTTTTTTGAACAGAATTTGAACTCGCGTCGTCTGTATGACAGTAAAGCGCCTAGCTCAACACCAAACATTTTTTCTTTTTCCTTTGCTCTGTGGGTAGTTCTGTTCTTTGAGGTCGCTGATCGTGTATGTTCGTTGTTCGCTGTGTTCTTGGTTCAGCTTTTTTTTTTTTTTATTACAGAGAGCGTTCAGCCCTCTGACCGGGCGCGCTGAGCCACGGCGCCCAGTATAATTTTAGAAACTGATTCACGTACCGGCGGTAGATAAGTACCGGTATAGCTGTTACGCGCTGGACTTAGATTTCGATTTTCGTGGAAACCAAGGCGCACTGAAACAAATTCGTTTAGCTAGGTGGTCTGGAAGAGTCCCCGCGCAACATACCTGCGACCTATCGAAATTCGTGGCGGCGATGAGCGCTGTGTAGCCAGTGCCGTAGTGTTCAGCGCAACTGCTTACTAAGCAGGACTTCTCGTATTTTTAACATTACCCATTGCTGGAATCCGATGCCAACTGGCAGATTGCGTCGTAATATCCTTTGTGTATCATATTTAAACCATGTTGTAAGCTATTATTTCGTCAGTTTGTGTACGTTGTCAGGGAGAAGTAGTTTCGTAAAGGTTTTAAATCAAATGTGAAGCTTGTTGGAAGTATCCATATCTTATCATTTTCGAGTAATATTGAACGCCGGCCGCGGTGGCCGAGGGGACTGCGGCGCGTCAGTCACGGTCTGCACAGCCACTACGGTCAGGGGTTCGAATCCCCCTCGGGCATGGATATTTCTACCGTCCTTAGTATTAGCTAGGTCATAAGTAGTTTGTAAGTTTAAGGACTGATGACCCCGTAGTTAAGTCCCATAAGTTATACAAACATTTGAACCTTTGAATTATTGAACAAAATTGGTATATTTCAGAGCCGTCAGCTTCCAGATAAATACAGCTTCTAATTTTAATAAATATCATTTTAAACTTTACATAACATTATAGCGTACCGCTTAATGAGTAGCATATGACAGCATTTAAAATCGGCCAGTAACAAGTAAATAATTGCAAATAAAACTTTTCTTCGTTCTGGGAGCGATTCGGTAGGAGGGTATCGACTTTGGATTGCTCACAATTGGTTCATCTTTTACTTTAATAACAGACAGCAGAGGGTGAAGCTCTGCAGTATTGAAACTGGCTGTGATAAGCTCTCTCAGTGGGGCACAGTGATTAGATTAGATTAGTACTTGTTCCATATATCATGAATGCGACCCTTCGTAATGATGTGGAACGTGTCTGGTCAATGAAAGGTATATTTACAAATTATTACTTTATACTAAGTAGGCCTATTACATGACACAATTGTTTTAAAATTTTACTTTATAATTTGTTTTTTTCAAATTTATATATAAAAATTCATCTATAGCGTACAAGGAATTGCCAAGCAGAAATTCTTTTAATTTATTTTTAAATGCTTATTGGCTATCTGTCAGGCTTCTGATGCTGTTTGGTAGGTGACCAAAGACTTTTGTGGCAGCATAATTCACCCCTTTCTGTGCCAAAGCTAGATTTAGCCTTGAATAGTGAAGATCATTCTTTTTCCTAGTGTTGTAGTTATGTAAACTGCTATTACTTTTGAATTCGGTGGGATTGGTAATAACAAATTTCCTAAGTGAATATATATACTGAGAAGCTACTCTGAAGATCCCTAACTCTTTAAATAAGTGTCTGCAGGATGATCTTGGATGGGCTCTGGCAATTATTCTGATCACCAAGTGAAGTGATGGAGGGGGGGGGGCGAGTGTCACAGGCAACTGTTCTGAGGCCATTGTTGTTTCTAATTTAAATAAATCAAATGTTTTCAAGTATAACAGGTTTGCTGATGACAATAGCTTGGTAGTGAAGGGTAGTGTTGGCAATATTGCTGCAGCAGCAAATAATACAGTCAAAGAAATAAGTTAGTAGCTTTTAGAGAATAAAGTGATGCTTTATCGCAATAAGACTTGTTTGTTTCTAACACAATTCGACAAGAACTGACGTTTTGATTACACATAATGGGCACATGATAAGTGAGACTGAACAGTTCAAATTTCTAGGCGTTGAGATAGCTGTTGTGAAAACACATGTTGAAGATTTTTTCGAAAACTGTATGCTGCTTTGATTAGCATTAGGACCGTTTCAAAAATTAGTGATAGTTCAGCACGGAAAATGCAGCTGGAATGGTCCACTATACTGTGTAGAGCACCTTACAACACACCCAGACTGCCGCTGCAGCTTCTCTGTCACAAGCATTCTGCCCATCTGCGGTCAGCACAGCAGCAACCTGCATCCATGTGAACCTACATACTGTTCTACAGACTTCCATTCGCTTAAAACGTACAGTACTATTTTTTGTATAACTCGTCTCTTTCAAAAAGAACATTTATTGCGTACAAACGGGTGTTTCGAGCAATATGGGGGTCGGTAAGCTTGCGTACCTCTCGTCGGCTTCTGTTTGGTAGCCTTGGAATTCTGACAGTGGCCTCTCAATACATACTTTCTTTAATGGCGTTTATTGTTAATACGGGGCGCGTTTTTTTAAGTAAGTTCCGTTTTGTTGTAGACACTAGTAGTTCTCACACATACTGCAACGAGCGCGAGTGTCGCGTACCGGCATGCCTCGGGAACAACTGTGCTCAGTTTCAGCTCTGTGGCTAACCTGTACGGTTCTGTTCTGTGCTTTCAAAATGTTTAAGACTATCAAATGTTTGTGTAGCTTAAGGGACTTAACTACGGGTTCATCAGTCCCTAAACTTACAAACTACTTATGAACTAGCTAATCCTAAGGACGGCACAAATATCCATGCCCGAGGGGGGATTCGAACCCCCGACCGTAGTGGCCGTGCAAACCGTGACTGGAGCGCCTCAGTCCCCTCGGCCACCGCGGCCGGCTTTAAGACATCAGCTCGCTCGCCGCGTGTGAGGTTCGCTCAGTGATATGGTTTTTGTCACTAAGGAACCTGTCTGCTGCAGAAATTCATCGAGAGATTTGCGAAGTGTACGGTGATACTGTTACGAGTAAAGGCAAAGTGCGTAAGTGGGTACGAGAATTAAAAGATGACTGTGAAAATATCCATGATGAGCATCTCTCCGGTCGCTCATCTTCCATTACAAACGATTTGGAAGTTTCAGCTAAAGCAAAGATTCGTGGGAACAGAAGCTTCACAGTAACAGGTCTCTCAAACGAATTTCCCGACGTGTCGAGAACAGCGCTTTACAAAACGGCGGTGTACTCTTGGTTATCGGAACAGGCGGCAAGATTGTATGAAGAGGGTATTTTAAAACTGGTTGACAGGCATGGTAAGTGTTTGAACAAACTTGACAAATTTGTTGAAAAATAAAGTACGTACTTTCTGAAAAGAAATTTACTTTTTTAAAATAAACTTTCGTTGTGTACTTCTGTTCAAACGAAAATTACTTAAAAAACTTGCCTCGTAGTATGTGGTTATTCCCAAGAGTTAGCAACTTTCATCAGTTAATACTAGACAGATATTGGGCCTGAATTTGGATCACACCACCTTGATCCTTGTGCAATACGGTGTGCAGTATTCTGTAGCATCCACTTTTAATAAGCTGCCACGAGAATTCAAAGAGCTTTGTAGTGATCCACGTATTTCAAGGCTAAACTGAAAAGTGTCTTCATGCCTCACTCTTTCTATTCTGCCGAGGAATTCCTGGAGGAATTAAAGAATTAAGGTAATTTCTGTGATGCGTTTTTGCTTCTTTTTATTTAGCCTTAGAGCTGTCGTGTGCTTACGATTTCTTTTCGTTTCTCTGTATCAATTACCAGCCCTTTGTTATAATCTGATGTACTGACACACACTCAGTTTGTAAGAGCTGATGGTAGGAATAAAGTTTAATGCAGAACACACGAAACAATTAATTCAAGTGAAGGCTAGTGGTGACTCAATAATGGCGTGGGCCGTATTTTCCATGTAACAGAGTGGGTTATCTGGTCGAACTGAACCGATCATTAATTAATGGTTATATTAGGGTCTTAGAGGCCATTTAGAACTAATCTAGAACGACATACCCACAAACAACTATGGAATGCTTATGGATGACAATGCCCCACGTCACAGAACCATAATCGTTCTCCATTGGTGAGAGGGACATTCTGAACAAATCCAGGCAGTGATTTGGCCGCCCAATTACCTGACATGAATCCCATCCATCATTTGTGGGACATAATCGAGCAGTTCAGTTCGTGCACAAAATCCTGCATTGCGAAACTTACGCAATTACTGAAGGCTATAGAGGCAGCAAAGCTTCAGTGGAGTTCCAACGACATGTTGATTACATCTCACGTTGAGTTGTACCACCACTTCTCTCGGGGAGTCCCCATCAGAATAGAAAATAATTCCACCATAAAATAACTAGGGGCTCAGTAACACGAAAAAATATGCCTAAGTGAAATTTATTTAATATTAAAATTAAGGAGTTCGTTTTGTAACATCAATTATTAATTTAATATATCATACATTGCTTTATAAGAGGGAAACGCGCAAATTCTGAAAACTGTTTACAGGGACAAATTGATAATAATAATAAAATGAAGCTGATTTGACGAATTCCCGTCTCGCTGTTCCACAGCTTTATATCGAAAATATTGCAAACCAAAAGAAAGTCACTTCTTCAGTGGTAAACAAACTATTTCCTCCTATTTACTATTCGATAGAATAACTGTTTTCTTCTTTTTCCATGGCACCGCCCACCGTCGATTTCAAAGTTTGTCTTCACGTATTGTGTTCGCAGTTTTGCGTGTCCGTTTGAAGTTCATTTTCTTCGTACTTCTTGTATGTACTTAGTATAAAATGGTTTCTTCTCTAACCCTGAAACGCGTCAGTTGGCTAGTGCATAGGATTTATTTGAATAAAATATACAAATGAAAGAGGGGGTTAATGATATATCTTCTTACAAAAACAAAAATTTATTCTGAGGTACTGCTCGTTTCATTATTACTTTGTTCTTCATTTGTTCATGTTCTCTTCATTTGGTTTATTGTATTTATTGATTTATTTGTTTAGTAATTAATGTTAGTTTTATTTTACACACTCCATCGCTAATCATGTTGTTTCAGGTGCATTTACATGATAGTTCTCTTTAGGAAATTGGCGTATTGACGATGATAATCATGTAGGTGTAGTAGGTTTTGGTGCTGGGTCGTAATATACGTCCAAAAGTCCTCTTCACTCTTTTCATTGTTTGTCAGAATATAAAATACCGTATGTCCCCTTAACCAGTTGACGGCATTGTTCTTTGTGTTGGGATAAAGTTTTGCATCGGGTAACAAAAAACTCGTGGGTGTGATTGTATGCGGAGATGTTCTCTGGATGATTGCCAGTTTTCGTCTAACCGACTGCCAAATGTTGTTGACTTTATTACATACAAACTGGTGTTCGTCCGTGTCGTTGAGATTGCAGGTAATACACAGAGAGGAGTCTGCCATGTGAATGGAATGAAGACGTTCATTTGTTGGTACTTTTCTATTAACTGCGTAGTACCACGTTGCCCGCACGTTAGTTGGTAAGTGCAAATGATGGACGTTTTTCCAAATATTTGACCAATTGAATGCATTGTACTTTTTTTCTATTATATTCTTGCTATGAAACTTCATAAAGTTTTTATATACATCTTTAACACTAAATACATCTTTCTCTGCAATCCTCAGTCTTAGATAACTGTGTTCTATTAGAAAATGCTTGAATTGGTACAGTTGATTGGGGATGTGATGAACATCAATTGGTGCATCGCAGTTGGCTGGTACTATTTCATTAAGTAAGAATGCTGCTATGCTATTCGGTGACTTTTTCCACTGTTTATAGGTCTTGCAGGTGTACAACGCTTGTGCTTTATTATAGACGTCTGTAAGGTTTAGGCCACCTTCGGTAAATGGTAAGGTCAAAGTTTCAAACTTAACTTTGAACATGTGACCACGGCTGACGAAATGACCAAAAGCAGCCAGAATCCTATTTGCCACGTCTTTTGGCATGGGCAGGACTTGCGCCACGTAATTTATTTTTGATGTTAGATAGATGTTGACGAGTTGCACTCTCTGTATTTCATCGATCGTCCTGAGTTTGTGTTGGTGGATGCTGGCACGTATGTTATTCAGTAATTTCCGATAGTTCAAAGTAATTGTCTGCCGGATGTTTGGGGCATATTCTATTCCAAGACATTTGATTGTGGAGGTCTCCTTTATTGGTCCTTGGATGGGAATTCCTAAACCACGCCCAACATTCATTATTGCACATTTATTCCTGTTCAGTTTTGCGCCGGAAGCAAGTGCGTACTTATCTATTATTTCCAGTGCTTTGCATATCTCTTCGTTACCTCGGACCAGAAAGACGACATCGTCAGCATATGCCTTGCACACTATCCTTTCTCCATTTATCGTTATGCCTTGGAGATGTTGACTTAAATCGAAAAGCAAAGGCTCAATGGCTATTGCGAAGAGGGACATGGATAATGGGCATCCTTGTCGCACTGAACTGTTTATTGTAATGGGTTTGCTGGCTTGACCATTGATCATAACTGTGGAGGTAGCACTGCTTAAAAAGTTCTTTATAACTCCGATAAAACGTTGCGGAAAGTTCATGCAACCCATAGTATGAAACAGATAATTATGGCTGACTCTGTCGAAAGCCTTCTCAAAATCCAATGATACTAGCGCGCCTTTTATTTGACAAGCTCCAGCAATCGATATGATATCCCTATAATCGCACAGTGTGTGGTGGATAGATCTGTCTCGTCCTACGCTCGACTGATACGAACCGGTGACGGTATTCATTACAGATTTTAATCTTTCGTTCACAATGCGGGAAAATATTTTATAGTCACAATTAAGTAATGTGAGCGGTCTTAGATTTGTTATACATTTTCCTGCATGATTTTTCGGAACTAGAACTATTATTCCTTCTCGAAAGTCACTTGGGATATCACTGCTGGCATTCATTAGTTCGTTGCAAATGCTCGTCAGTTTGGGTATCATTCGACTTCGGAATGTATGGTATAGTTCAGCTGGAAGTCCGTCACGCCCAGGAGATTTGTTTTTCGGACTTCGTAGTATGGCATCTTCAACTTCATCTTGCGTTACTTCAGCTAGCAGGTTATTTGCCTGATCCTGGTCCAGCTTCCGTGTCAGTCCTATTGTCATAACATTTTGCGCCATTGTGTCAGTTGTGGTATTGCTTAATAACTCGGTGAAGTATTTATGGATTTCGTTTTTAATCTCATTTTGCTGCGTGAGTAGTCTGCCATCCATGGATCGTATTTCAGTTAATATTTTCTTTCGGCGACCCTTCCTTTCAGTAATCAAGTGGTAAATTGACGTTTGTTCTCTTTTGACATCGTTTTGAAGCCTTGATCGTATTTTACAACCTTCAAGTTGTTTTCGTTTCAAAGCTAAGAGTTTCGCCTGAGTTCTTTTTATATCCAAATGGTTGTTAATTACTGATGGACCATTTGTGTACAAGTCTCGAAGGACTTTGAAATAAAATTCAGTTGTCTGTTTTTGCCAATCATTTTTGTCACGTGAGTAGTGCATCATCGCCCGTCGTATCGACGGTTTAGCACATTTGAGCCACCACGTAAGTGTCGAGGGGTATGAGGTGAATTTTTTCTCGCACTCAGTCCACACAGTATTGAATATGTCGTGACACTCGGGGTCCTGCAAGTGTGCTACATTTAACTTCCACAGGCCTCGTCCCCGGTATGTTTCCTGTCGTTTGAGGTTAATGATGCAAATATATGTTATGTGATCTGAGAATATGGTAGGCCATAACTCTGTCTGCAGCACGTGCGTTTTTAAATGATCAGACACATATATTCTGTCGATGCGACTGGCAGAATGACTTGTGATGTAAGTAAAGCCTGGCAGCGCACCGTTTTTGAGTTCCCAGGTATCAGTCATCGTCAGTTGTTTGATTATAAGGTCAAGTTCGGCACAATAGTTAAAATTGGGCGTTTGATCTTTAGCCGACAATACACAGTTGTAGTCCCCTCCAAAAATCATATTGTCATATCGTCCACAGAAAAGAGGAACAACATCATCTTTAAAAAATTCAGCTCTACGCCGCCTATTACTGGAACCAGAGGGTGCATAGATGTTAATAAGTCGAGTACCGTTGATAGTAACAACTACACCTCTGGCGTTTGTCAGTTTTACAACATCGTGCACAATAATGCCTTCTTTGCTTAATATTGCTGTACCGAGTTCTGAGTCGTTCCCTGAATTGACAATTGCATTGTATCCTGTGATATCATCAAGTTGAATGTCTGTAACTTCTTGCAACATAGCAATATCAATATCGGCTGCGTAAAGCATATCCTGCAAGGTCTTAAGTTTTAAATGGCTGCGGATCTTATTGATGTTTATCGTCCCTATTTTATACGATTGCAATGCAATTGTAAAAGGTAGATGGACAAAATCGGTGAATATGGCAACTGATACTCATGGCGTCTAATGTCTTTAATGAATCGGAAGTGGAGGTGGCGTCCTCTTAGTTTTCTCGTCTCTCGGCCTGGAGAACGAGTCTCTTTTTGTATTTGACACTTCCTGCATTTCTTCATCCTCGGGGAATTGTGCGGTTTCCTCTGCCCAGTTCCTCCATCGGTGCATTGAAGCAATTCTTCCTCAGAACCATGTTGAGATGGAACTTTATTTCGCGAGTCCTTCGGTGTACAATTAGTATTTTCACCGCCCCGTTCGATGTGCGTTTCTATATTTGGCGGAACGACCATACCCACAATATTTGTCATCTGTTGACTCCGTTGCGACTTCCCAGATGTTGCATCGCTTTTTTGACTAATTTGTTTTGCTTTTTCGCGCACTTGCTGTACTTTCTGTTTGACGTCAGGAGGTGCTATACGCCGTTTCTTATGCCTCTTCGGAGAGGGTCCCGATTTTGAACTGTCTTCACACTCTGAAGTGCTACTTAAATCTTGGGTATTACTTTCCTGATTACTAACTTCTTCCATCTCACGCCGTGCATCCTGTTCAAAGGTTTCCGTGACTTTTTTATCGTGTTCGTCGCCAGTGACTGTTTCCGTTGCGTTGGAGGGAACGACAGCCGTCGTTTCATTATTACTGGTGTCCATTTCCAGGCTTACGGTAGCATCGTCTCTCTCATTGTTTCCGTCTATTGCGGCACTAGACGTGGTAGCCGTGTTTACTCGGAGGGCCCTGGCGTACGTCACAGGCAGTGACGTCATCTTTAGTGGCGCGACCGGCTCCCTGGCCGGCACCTGCGTCAATCTCCGCTGCACACATTCAGATCTAACATGCCCTGTCTGCCCACAGCCTGAGCACGTACGTGGTTGGTCGTCGTACATGACAATGGCTCTATATCCGCAAACGTAGATGTAAGATGGGATATGTTTTTGGAGCTCCATTTTTATTTGTCTGACACCGTTTAGTACCGGGAACGTTTGGAAAGTTGTCCATTTTTCCGCAATATTGCTGATAACCCTCCCGTACGGTTTGAGAGCTGTATTAATCTCATCCTCAGTTATTTCGAAAGGCAGTTCAAACATACGAACGGTTCTAGTTCCAAATCCAGCATAATCAACTTGAACGTTACCAACATTGCCGTCACAATGATTAAATTTCAGTTTGCCTCTACATTGTTCAATGACCTTTTCACAGCATTCAGCATTGATCATTTTGACGTATACAGTGCTACTCACAATCGATAAATGGATCCCGACTATCTCACTAAAACTTAGCTTTACTACATCTCGTAAAAATACTTCTACTTCAAATGCTCTTGGCCGAGCAAAGTGTTCATCGAACGAGAACTTCAAAGTATATTTTCTTTTAGTTTGACTCATCTTGGTGATCTACACATTTTGAAACCTAAGGCTACTATTTACGCTACAAGAGCGTCAAACTCACCACACACTGTAAGCGCGCGTCCGGCCGCTGCGAGGAAGTAAACAGACGTCCACACAGCACGCGAGCCGAAAGCAGACTGTAGCTATCCCGACACAACTCACTATGCCGCCTCACAATCTACTTCCACCAGTACCTCGCCTTCTAGTTTCCAAACTTTTCTTTCCAAATTGTCTGTACAGTGGGGCCTTTCTTAATGAGCATAATTCGCTTCTTAGTCTTGTGTGAAATGCGAAACACTTGTTTAAGCAAAACATATTTTTTTGTCGGAAATCACGTAAAAATAGGATAATACACACAAAAACCTCATCCAACAATTTAAAAGCAAAGTAAATCAAATGTTCAAATGTTTGTAGAACTTATGGGACTTAACTACGGGGTCATCAGTCCCTAAGCTTACAAACTACTTATAAACTAGCTAAGACTAATAACGGCACAAATATCCATGCCCGAGGGGGGATTCGAACCCCCGACCGTAGTAGCCGTGTGGACCGTGACTGGAGCGCCTCAATCCCCTCGGTCACCGCGGCCGACGCAGCAAAATAAAGAAGATTCATAATAACAATTATATAATTTGAACACTGTATATTTTAATTCCTATTATTTACACGATAAGCTTATTTCGACTTAAAAGTCATCTTCAGGTGTTATGCCTGCAATACATAAGTTTTTATAAAATTTATTACTATGCTGCCTACTTGTTTTATACAGATGTAAAAGAAATGCTACATACCACAGTCTGTTATGTTGTTCATTTCAATATTATTGTGACGTGATATATTTTATTATTATTTCTTCATCTTTTACATATATATAATTTTAATATCACGTAACTAATAATATTGTGCTGTCATGCAAGATCTTTATCAAGTTCCAGACTTTGACATTTACTTGACAGCTTTACAGAGGTGTAATATGTTTACATTATTTGCACAGAGAATATATATCTATGGGGCAAAGCTTTTATTTAAAATTGAACGAAATATGTTGAGATATTTTATCTTTGAAATTTTGTTGCGCTATTATCTATGATTGTGGGATTATTTATCCGTTGTCATATATATATATATATATAGCAGATATATTTTCAAATACCCTCGAAGAACGTTTTTTCCTACACCAAGAAACAAACAAAATTATCTATTATTATCGATATGTGGACGACATAATGGTTTTCATAGATGGAAATGAAACAGACATAAATAATATTCATGGCCTTATCAATAAGCTACACCCTAAAATTAAATTTACTATGGAACTAGAAACCAACAAAACGATTAACCATCTGGACCTCACTATACAAAATGTACAAAATAAACACATATTTGGAATATATAGGAAACCAACAACAACAACCAACATTATCCACGCTCATTCTTGCCATCCTAGTTCACATAAATTAGCATTCTTCAAATCAATGATAAATAGACTTATTAATTTACCATTAGATGATGCAGCCAAGCAAAAAGAAATGACCATACTGTAATACAATGCACAACAAAATGAATACGACCCCAGCATTATTCTAAAGCTATATAACAACAAAACGAGTCCTAAACCACCAACAACACGAACAGAAATTACATTACAGAGGGAAACTTCAAAGCTAAATAAACCAATTTACATCAGTACACCATACCTAGGTAAAATATCTAATAAAGTGCATCAAATTTTTAGAAAGACTAACACCACTTTTGTGTTTCAGAACAGACACACCCTTAAACACAAATTCGTAACACATACCACAAAACCTTCAAAATTTCTTAACTCTGGAATTTATAAAATATCTTGTAATTCATGTAATAAGTATTATATAGGACAGACTGGGCGAAATTTCACTATAAGATACAAAGAACACACTAGAGAAAGTGAAAAGAACCCTTCCACATTTTATCAACATTTGCAGTCCGAAAATCACACAGTTGACACCATAGATAATGCACTAGAAATTTTGCATACTGTACAGAAGGGATACGAGATGAATATTCTTGAAGAAATGGAAGTATGCCTACATGCAATTGAAAACACAAATAATTTGCTAAACGATCAAACAGATTTCAAGCACAAAAATTGTTTCGATAATTTTATTCATATTCTAGTACATGACAACGGATAAATAATCCCACTACCAATCATAGATAATAGCGCAACTAAATTTCAAAGATAAAATATCTCAACATATTTCGTTCAATTTTAAATAAAAGCTTTGCCTCATAGATATATATTCTCTGTGCAAATAATGTAAACATATTACATCTCTGTAAAGCTGTCAAGTAAATGTCAAAGTCTGGAACTTGATAAAGATCTTGCATGACAGCACAATATTATTAGTTACGTGATATTACAATTATATGTATGTGAAAGAAGAAGAAATAATAATAAAATATATCACGTCACAATAATATTGAAATGAACAACATAACAGACTGTGGTATGTATCATTTCTTTTACATCTGTATAAAACAAGTAGGCAGCATAGTAATAAATTTTATAAAAACTTATGTATTGCAGGCATAACACCTGAAGATGACTGTTAAGTCGAAATAAGCTTATCATGTAAATAATAGGAATTAAAATATACAGTGTTCAAATTATATAATTATTATTAAAATGTCGATGTACGACATTACTAACACTGTGGACCCTGCAGATAACAAAAGATTCATTTTGACATTTTGGATAAACAGGATTACTGCCGGATGTATGCGTCGTTCTGGCACAATATTTCGGCCGCGTAACTCGCTGCCTTCTTCAGGTGCCACCTGAGACTACCGTTTTTAGAGGACTTTGTCCAGTATTTATGCCCAGCAGACGCTAGGCGCTTTGTCTGCGGTCCGCACCCACCTGGCGCTGCTTGTAGGGTGTTGTCTCTTTCCTGGCGTTCCGTCGGACGTCCGCGCCCCAATCGGGCGCCATCTGTGGCAGTGGCAACTCTCTGAGGCCCCTCCAACATTGGTTGCTCCCTCCGCGGTCCGCGCCCGTCTGGCGCTGCTCCTGAGGTGTTGTGGCTTCCCTTGTGCTCCGACGGACGTCCGCGCCCATCTTGTCCACCATCTGTGGTCGGTGCAGCTGTCTGAGGCCCTTCTGGCGTCAGGCGCTCTGATCTTGGTTCGCGCCCACCTCGCGCCTCTCTTGAGATGTTGTGCCTGCGCAGATGCTCCAACGGACGTCCGCGCCGGCCTCAGACGACATCTGCTGCTATAACATCTGTTTGAGGCCCCTCCTGCATTGGGTGCTCCATTCGCGGTCCGCGCCCACATGGCGCTTCCTCTGAGGTGTTGAAACCTCCCTGCTGTTCCGACGGACGTCCGCGCCCAGCTCGTCCACCATCTGTGGTCAGGGCAGCTGTCTGAGGCCTGCCTGGCGTCAGGCGCTCTGTTCTTGGTCCGCGCCCACCTCGCCTTGCTCCTGAGATGTTGTGGCTGCCCACATGCTCCAATGGACGTCCGCGTCCGTCTTGGTCGACCTCTGCTGCTATGGCAGCTGTTTAAGGCCTACCTGGCGTCAGGCGCTCTGTTCTTGGTCTGCGCCCACCTCGCGCCGCTCCTGAGATGTTGTGGCTGCCCACATGCTCCAATGGACGTCCGCGCCCATCTTGGCCGACATCTGCTGCTATGGCAGCTGTTTGAGGCCCGTCCGGTGTCAGGTGCTCCATTCTCGGTCCGCGCCCGCCTAGCGCCACTTCTGAGTTGTTTCTACTTCTTGTGGAGTTATTTGGTTCCTTCCGCTGGGCCTTAACAAGTTCCAGAGCCGGACTCCACGCTGTGCCACAACACCTCAGGAGCAGTGCCAGACGAGCGCGGACCCCGGAGGGAGCACCCAACGTGGGAGGGGCCTCAGAGAGTTGCCACTGCCACAGATGGCGCCCGATTAGGGCGCGGACGTCCGACGGAACGCCAGGAAAGAGACAACACCCTACAAGCAGCGCCAGGTGGGCGCAGACCGCAGACAAAGCGCCTAGCGTCTGCTGGGCACAAATACTGGACAAGGTCCTCCAAAAACGGCAGTCTCAGGTAGAACCTGAAGAAGGCAGTGAGTTACACGGCCGAAATATTGTGCCAGAACGACGCATACATCCGGCAGTAATCCCGTTTATCCAAAATGTCAAGATCTCGCCGGGAAAGCATGAAGAATTATATAAAATTCAGTTTGTTTCCTTTGAGATAGAATATCTTTGTTACGGATCATGAGGATATACGTGAATGTGGGCGGCGGGGGGGATATTTTGAAGAATATTTTTACTTGAAAGGGAGTCGCATATTCTAAAAGGTTGTAAAACACTGATTTAGCATAAACTGTCAAAAGCCCCTACTGAAGTCGTATATAAGTAGACAACAACGCCAGAAGTCTGTAGAATGTTCAAGAACACCTGCTAAAGATTGATGAAAGGGGCAGAGACTGTCAGTTAACCCTGTACTTAAAGAATTGTTAGATGCGTGTAGGGAGGAGAAAAAATTCACTGGTATACAGCTGTCAATCGAAGCCAAATTTATGGAAATAGAATCTACCGATTAAATATCTAGGATTAACCATCCAGAACGACTTTCAGTGGAATGACCATGTAAAACACATACGAAAAAGAGATGAGTGTCATAAGTAGAATCTTAAGAAAATATTACTAACCCCTCGAAGAAGTTGTTCATAAAAGACCTGTCCTGTCGAATCTTGAATACTGGTCATCACTGGGTGCTGACAGAAGCGAGTGACGACATTCAACACAGATGAGAGAGTTTCGTCACAGGATCACGAGAGCGTTTCAGATACAAGCTCTAGTGGCAGACGTTACAAGGGCGGCGTTGTGCGTCACGGAGTGCTGTGCTATTGAAATTCAGAAGGTGTTCAATAGGGTGATAAGATTTCCAAAATCAAAATGTGGGACACAAACTGGAAGTTGAAATGAAACATTTCGTGAAACGTTTCGTAAATGCTGTATCAGTACAATAGATTCGAGTTCAAATATTTGCTTTATACTACACCTACATACATCAGACCTTTTTGTTAAGACACGCACTTTAAAAAGCTTAAAAATGCGTTGCATTATTAATAGCGTAAATATTTTTTGTTGTCACATGCAAACACAACATGTCAATATTACATAATGACATCTTTCATTAGGGTTGAGAGCTATTATAATATACGTGGCTTACTTATTACTAACTCTCTCAACCATATTATTCAGAAGAATGCTTGTCATTCAAAAGTGTGATAATCTGTAACACTGTTTTGTGAAAATTAAGATTTTCTGAACTGGAAGTGTTAAGGATAAAATTTAGTTAAGACTATTTTTAGAATATTTCATGTGTTGTTTTCATCATTCCGTAAAGCAATTGCGACCGATAGACAATGTACGAAGCTAATAACGAGCTGCAATTTTTTCGCAACAGATATCACGGCGTGATATAATTTGAAAGAAATGTTATTGTTGTTGTGGTCTTCAGTCCGCAGACTGGTCTGATGCAGCTCTCCATGCTACCCTGTCCTGTGCAAGTCTCTTCATCTGAAAATATCAACGGCAACCTATATCTTTTTGAATCTGCTTACTGTATTCATCCTTCGGTCTCCCTCTACGATTTTTACCCCACACACTTCCTTCTAATGCTACATTGACGATTCCTTGATGTCTCAGAATGTGCTCCACCAACCTACCACTTCTCTTAGTCAGGATATGCCAGAAACTCCTTTTTCCCCCCTAATTCTGTTGAGCACCTCATTAGTTACGTGATCTACCGATCTAATCATCATCATTCGTCTGTAGTACCACATTTCGTAAGCTTCTATCATCTTTTTGTCTGAACTCCTTATTGTCCATGTTTCACTCCCATACAATGCTATACTCCAGGACTTCCTAACATTTAAACTAATATTGGATGTCACCAAATTTCACTTTTTCAGAAACGTTTTCTTCCCATACAGATTCTACATCATATATTTTCTTTACTTCGGCCATCAGAAGTTATCTTGTTTCCCAAATAACAAAACGCATCTACTACTTTTTATCGTCTCATTACCTAATCTAATTCCTTCAGCATCGCCTGATTTTCTGACACTACATTCCATTTCCCTCGTTTTACTCTTGTTAATGTTCATCTTATGTCTTCTTTTCAAGACACTGTCCACTGCATTTAATTGCTCTTCCAGGTCCTTTGCTGTCTCTGACAGAATTACTATGTCATCAGCAAACCGCAAGGTTTATATACACTCTCCCTAGACTTTAATTCTCTCTCCAAACTTCTCCTTGCATTCGTTCACATCTTACTCAATGTACAGATTGAGAAACATTGGGAAAAGATTACAACCCTGTCTTACTCCCTTCCCAACCACTGCGAAACTTTCATGACCTTCGACTCTAATAATTGCTGTCTGGTTATTGTGCAAGTTTAATATAACTCTTCGCTCCCTATATTTCACTCTTGCTACCTCCAGAATTTGATCACGAAACCGCCACTTGGAAAACAAAATTAGAATTGGAGAACACTACATAAAAATGTTTGAAAATTTTAAATACTTGCAATAAATAATAACGCAAAACGTGAATGACAAACCATCGTGAAAGAGTAGATTAAACAAATTGATTAAAAGACGTCATGTTACCCAGAACACATAACAAAAAATGCCTTTCAATAGCTACAAAACTGAAACACTACAAAAATGTCACGCAGCCGCAGATTATATATGCTAGCGAAACTATATTTCAAACAATGAACATTGTAGCAATAGACAGTTACTCAAAATAGAAAAGAGGAAAGTCAGAACATAGCGTCAAATGAAACCGTTTGTAAAGAAGTAGAACCAGTACAAGTACAACGAAAAAGAAACGAATGTCTTTCCTATGACATTTGTTGGGGACCACAGGAAATATAATTAGCAAGAAAATAATTTAGAAGTTATGGAACAGTATGAGCAGCATAAGATGGATTGTAAAGATCAAGGATGGCATGGTAAAATTACACATAACGATGAAAGACTTAAAAGGCAAGACAGTCGCACTCAATATGCTTCAGAACAACCACGTCACACTACCAATAAAAAAAATATTGAAGCACAATACAGATTGTATTTTCTGTTAGTTTCAATAAGCTCACCAAAACTATAAACAATAAAAAGGAATTTCTCATTTTGAAATGGGGGCACACTGAAATAGAGACTCAATACACATTAAAAAAAAGTCAAGATCGTAATTCATTATATGAAAATTCTAAATTTCGGATTGTTATACTGCCATCATAGGACTGTCTTCACGTATTGCTCACAGAACATTGGACACTAATAACAATGAAGTACATCGCGAACGCCATCACCGGCATGTCGTAATGGAAATGAAATGGTGACTGAAGGGACAGATAGCAGACTGTGAGAGAGAAAGAGACATTGCAAATTTGACAGACAAAAGATGGGACACAGAAAACAGCATAGAAACGTTGAAGGTGGTAAGCATGATCGAGAAAGAGTGTCTGTGGGAGTGTCGGGCAGGAGAAAGAGCCAAGGGAGAAAACGGTGGCACTGTGAGAGAGACTTATGTGGACAGTGGCAGTGAGAGAGAGATGGTCTGTGTGAAAACTTCATTACATTGAGAGAATGGGTGTTAGGATTTGCAGCATTCCGAAATGTTTGGTGAACAAGGCGGAATGAGGACTGGCTCAGCTGGTTCTCCACTTTACAGTTAGATTCTTTTAAAGACGAACATATTTCACTTTCTTGTGTTCTAACAGGAACATTTTTCAGCTGGTGTTAATATTATTGTGAAAATCCTTCATACTAGAAATCTTAACATACCGATACTTTTTTCTTTTTTATGTTTATTATAACCATCGCAGTTGCAAAATTTTGTGTTAGACTATTTTACGACTTGGTCAAAGCAAAACTGGTCACACCACAGACTATTAATTTTTGCAACTGCGACTACTACAATAAATATAAGAAATAAACGTATATTAATATTATTGTCATTGCTGCTTATATTTTTCGCATCAGTTTTAATACGTGGACTTAATCAGCCATGGTGAACGTTGTTCTACATCCCATCACTTTTAATTTGTTGCAGTTATCCTGATTTGTCGGTCTTCTACTAAGAAATTAACTTGTCTAGGCAGTCCTTCACAGAACTCGTAAATCTCAGTAACATGGAGCTCACTACAGCATGTGAGATCAAATGAGTCATTAAAAATTTTAAAGCGCATTGCAACATAATTCGGAAATGACGATAGTGGTAACAACGCTCATCAAAACGGTTATTGTCATATTTTAATAGGATTGTAGAATATAGATTGTTCTGTAGAGCGTTATTTAAAATAGAACTTTATACAGGGTGTTTTTTCCATCGTATACAAACTATAGTGGTTGAATGAGGAGAGGATACGAAACAAATCAGCTCTAATGAATATATGGCCGGAAGTGCTTGGTTTCCAAGTTAGAGGATTTCTATTAAATCAGACTTTCTTCAAATGTTCAAATGTTTGTAAAGATTATGGGACTTAACAGCGCGGTCATCAGTCCCTAAACTTAAAAACTACTTATGAACTACTTACGAACTAGGACGGCACAAATATCTATGCCCGAAGGGGGATTCGAACCCTCGACCGTAGTGGCCGTGCTGACCGTGAGTGGAGCGCCTCAGTCACCTCGGCCACCGCGGCCGGCCAGACTTTGTTACAGAGACTGTGGTCGAATAGTATGCGTGGAAAATATTTTCCATGTGAATCAACGCATGCGTGTATACACTGCACCATGTTCGGTCACACACGTTTACATTGCCAGGCTGCAACCGAACACTGTGAAAGGCTGCATGAATAAACTGATCCAGCGTCTCAACATCTGAAATGCGCTCTGCATACATAATACTTTTGAGTTGGTCCCACAACCAGAAATGGCACGGGGTACATCAACACCACCGAAAGAGAAGGCCGTGGCGCTCTCGTGCCACATAATGCAGAGCAAGTCGCTATCGCGTACGTCAATGGCTGGCCGCTAGTTCCTAGTGGGCTGTGCCAACACCGTCTAGATACAAGGTCTCACAACACGTCCGAGTCACGTCGCACCGATAGGCTGCCATCGCTAGTTGAGTGGCTGGCCCAAAGACCTTGTAAAAAATAACTAGACTCACTAACGGCGCTGCGTCGCATAAATATGATTGTTGTTTGGGGATAAATCGCGTATTATGTAGCTACTGCAGTATATATACTCAGTTGGTAGTTACGTGTGTACTGTTTGAGTATTGCAGTATACATGAAGCACGATGGTGAAGAGCTGCTCAGCGCTTTTTAACTGCATATATCGATTTAAAAAAGAATAAGAGAAACGAATACTGTCTTCCCAGTTATATTTGTCAGGAATACATGTAGCCCTACTACTTGTGCTCAGAGATAGTCTTCCTTAACTGACTCTTAGTCAAAACAATATAGGATTTCAAATGAAATAAATGACAGGCTTTTACAAAACTGGTATCTCTTAAAAATGAGCTACTTTAGGCAGTACTGGTGGACAGGAAGTTCAAAAAGTTACATTTTATGATTGTGTAAAATAGCTATTGGGGTCACGATATCAGTTTCTTTACTTGAGTTCGAAATTTTGTTTATGAAATTAATATTTGCAACTTGTAACACAGACTTTAAAGGTCATCTGATTTACATATAGGTATAACAACTAAAAGGGTTAGTAGAACTGTGAATAGTTCCATATATGAGTTACACATAGCCACACTGGATGCTCATTGTGAAGTTTAACCCTATGACAATAAATGCTAACGTTTGAGCAGTTCACGCTGCTGTAAGGTATTTCACTTACAGCATTAAAGATAATATTCGTGCTAGGTACCCTAATGCTAATATTAGATCTAATTAGCTAAGAAAACGTTATGGCATACTTCGTGTTCGTAAAAGAATTAGGTAGTGGCTAGTTGCTGTATTCACAAGGTAAGGCGCTATTTTACAGTTATGTGTCTGATAGGGTATTTCATTTTCACAGTCGATTTTTAAAATTTGATGTTTCAGGCAGCTCTGTTTTTTATGCTATAAAATATCTAAATATTGGATAATACAGCAGGCACTCAAGCAAAGATGGAAAGTGTTGTGAAACTCTTCCAAAATTAATGCTTGTGCAAACGTTTGACCATCGAAGAATACACTGAGAAAGAGCCAAAAAACGTGCCTGACGATTAATGCCGTTCATGTGCTGCACTCAGAACGCTAAAAAACTAAATTTTAAAATTCGGTTCAGTTAGGTAGAAGAAACTCTGCATGTTTAGCTAATAAATTTAAACATGAGTATGAAGTTGTTTTGCAGTTATATATTTAAATGAGACATAGTTTTAGCGACTTAAATCGAATGAATACACACTCTAATCAAAACAGTCTTCCGCACATTTAAAGTTCGCACGGAAGTTTGCCACCATAATGGCCGCCGAGGAGCTCAACAATCTGCCCGCTGTTCGCAGTCGGCCGCTCACGGAATTGTGGGAGCTTGGGCTGTCCGCACAACCCCCTGCCTCGTAGCGCCATCCACTGAGCTAGCGATGGCGGCCTATCGGTGTGACGTAACACGGACTTGTTGTGAGGCCTTCTATCTAGACGGTGGTGGTTGTGCTCCACAGGGCAGCCACTAAGCTGCGCGATGGCAACCTGCTCTGCGTTACATGGCACGAGATCGCCGCGGCCTTCTCTGTCGGTGGTGTCGGTGACATCTGCTGAACGAGCAGGGCATGCAACTGGACCTCCTCGACTGATCCATCGACTAGGGAAGACACGACTGAGATGCGACTGGACACTAACAGCGAAGTGGGCTGGAGCTCTCTCATGTAGTAGTCACATAAGCCTTCGAATCATCAATGGCACTTCTTTCAGCAGGGGAGGTGAAGTCACCCGCAGGAAGCACCGAGAATTCAGGCCTGTTGGACAACGAGGATGGAAGACTAACCCTAAATACGTGCGCCAGTTATACCGACGTACACATTCTACCTGCACCGATGCTGATGATTCTGTGTCACCATACCACGGGAGTTCTGCATACTATGCCACAGATTTATCTGTCTATCTCTTTGGCCCTTCTCCCGCACATGCAGGGTCGGCACTATGTTAAACGCGGATTTGGCATGTGTTAATATTTACAGGGTGGCCGGGTTCTCAACGTGCCGCCACCCCAAGGCCCCCCCCCCCCAAATGTCTGCGTGTGAGATGTGTGTGAAAATGTAAAGAGTTACGAAATGTTTGCGAATCGTGTAACTGAGGCGGGACTTAGGGACAAGTCCGGTATTCACCTAGGGGGATGTGAAAAACCGCACAAAAACCACATCCAGGCTGGCCGGCACTCCAATCCCTTTCGTTAATCCGCCGGTACCCCTCCCCGTCCCGGAAAGCGGTGCATTAGACCACATGACTAACCGGGCGGGTTCATACTATGCCACAGGTGACTGTTACGAAAGTTTAAGATATCATTCCGCGTCTGTGAATGTGGTGGATGACACAAATCCCGGAATCGTGGTTGCCTGGTTAATAAACCACAGACAAAACTGCTCCCCACGTGGGACGTCTGTCGCTAGTAGTCCTGCACACACTGTAAGAGATATTGGAAGTAACAAATGTTTCACATCATCGCCTTGTTCACCATATACTGGATGGCCAACTAACCGCTACAGACATGGCGGTCGCCTTCCACATTTTCCTGAGTCCGGTAACCGAACATTTCAGTTACATTCTTCATGACCGTGTCTTAAATGGCAAAACACTGTTGTAGACATTGAATGCTGTGGTTATTGGCGGGTATATGTCACGCGCTATAACCTTCTTGACCACCGCCCGTTGCCAGTTGTCTTTCCGTAAGTGAAAAACATGTCAGAAAGCTCTAAATTTGAATACTGAACAACTGTGTACAACGCTGTATAAGACCACTACAATTGACAAAAGAAGTGACTCGGAAACATTACCAACTAAAGGAAGTCAAAGATGAAATAAAAAAAATTGGCATCTTAAGTAAAAAAGCAAAAATAGAAAAAACATAAAACAAAAAATAAAAAGAACCAAAATCAAACAATAAAGGACAATAAAGACTATTAAATACATTGATAAACTCCATATATAAAAGGCAATGTCTCAAGTGACTGACTGACTGATTGCCTGATTTATCATCGCCCAGCCCAAACTACTGAAGATAGAAACTTGAAATATGTAGAGGGTGTTGATCTTACTCTGTAGGTGTCATTTAAGAAGAGATTTTTTGATATTCTGTCCGTAAGGGGTGAAATAGAGGATGAAACGTGTTTTGAAAATACGTTGCTATTTAAGCAATTTTGAAGCTAGAACTACAAAATTTCGGATCTTAATTCAGGGTTCGAATTTAAAAGACACGTATTTCGGCATTTTTTTAATTCTACTAATAAAGGGGTAAAATAGGGGATGCAAAAAGTTTATTTTCAAACATACGTTGTTGTTAACTCAAATTTTAAGCTGCAACTACGAAACTTTGAATATGGAATCTTGGTCAGGATTTAAAAAACACGAGTTTCAGTATTTTTGGAAATTCAAAAAGTAAGAGGGTAAAATAGGGAATGAAAAATTATTTTTGAAAACTCGTTCTATTAAGACAATTTTGAGGCTAGAGCTGCCATAACTGATATTTGTATTGTTGGTTAGAATTTAAAAAATACGTGTTTTGGTATTATTGGAAATTCAACAATTAAGGGGTGCCATAGGAGGTTACAAATAGTAAAAAAAATAATAATAAAATTTTTGTGTCCCAGCCTCGTCGCCGCTTTTGTGTCTCGTTTCCGTCATAGGTGTCGGTGGCCGAGTAGGAAGACCGACACAGGAAATAGGTAGCACGCTTGTGCAGGTACGGAGGGGAGCAGCCAGCGGGACAGCAGAAACACTAGAGTAAATTAGAACGAGATATATATTTCACAGAATTTATACAATACTTAACTTTTACATAGCTCAGTACTGCAGAAGGCTGATACATAGTTGAACTAGAGGCCTGCCTAGTGCCTATCCGATAGCCAAGTCTTCACTGGTGCCTATCTGATTCCGAAGGTCTTAACTGGTTCCTATCTCAGTCCCAAGTGAACTATGTCGTTCAGTGGTGGCCACGAGCGGAGTTCCAGTAGAGGGCGCGCGGCGATAGTAGGTGGCGCGCACTTTGGACTTGTGTGACACCACAAAAATAAAATAAAATGGGGGTAAAATAAAAAGGGGGTAAAATAGGGAATCAAATATTATTTTCGAAAACCCGTTGTTGTCAAGACAATTTTGATGCTAGAGCTGTAAAAATTGGTATTTGTATTGTTCATTAGAATTCAAAAAATATGTGTTTCGGTATTTTTGGAAATTAACCATCAAAGGGGTTAAATTGGAGAAAATACTTTGCTATTAAGGCAATTTTGAAGCTACAAAAACATAAATTGCTATATTTTTTCTTGGTCGGAATTAAAAAGATACGTGTTTCGCTATTAGCAGAAAATTAATCATTTAGGTAGTGAAATAGGGGATGAAACACTTTCTGAAAATACGTTGCTACTAAGCCAATTTTGAGCCCAGAATTACAAAAAATGTTTGCATACTTGGTTGGAATTTAAAAGACACAAGTTGGGCTATTTTTCGAAATTCAGCAGTTAATGGGTGCCATAGGGGGCTACAAATAGTAAAATATAATGTTCAAATGTTTGTAAATCTTAAGAGACTTAACTACGGCCGCGGTGGAGTAGCCGAGCGGTCTAAGGCGCCTCGCTGCGGAGCGCTTGCTTGCTCGCCATCGGAGGTTCGAGTCCTCCCTGGGACATGGGTGTATGTGTGTTCTCCTTAGTTAGTTTACCTTAGTGTAAGTAGTTTGTACGCTACGGATTGATGTCCACGCAGTTTGGTCCAATAGATGTACAAACATTTCAACATTTAAACTTAACTACGGGGTCATCAGTCCCTAAGGCTTACAAACTGATTAAACTAACTTATGCTAAGGACAACACAAACGCCCATGCCCGAGGAGCGAATCGAACCCCCGACGGCGAACAGCAGCGCACACCGCAGCATGCCGCCTCAATACGCACGGCCATTCTCCCGCGGCTACAAGTAGTATCACAACATTTCATTATGGTAGTACTTAAGCTATGTCTATAAAAAGTTATATTCAGAGGAAGAAACAACTGGTGCAGACCAGCCAGCCTACGCATGCGAAGCAGCGGGCGTTTAAGCTAGTCTTGAATAAAAGCAGTAACTGTAGCAGGTGAGGGCACTAGGGCATGACGTATGAGAAACAGTACCACTCTTTAGGAGGAAACCATGCATACTGTAAGGCCCTAGTCACACGGTGATACGCAAATCGCGTCTCCAAGTACGTGACAGCCAGGAGACTGTACGACTCGAGTAGCCGATCACATTCACACAAGCACGATTCTAGTCTCCCATCCTGACGAGTCACTTGTGATGTTAAATGCAATTAAAATCAATTTCACTGGTTGAGAGTGACAAAAGCGCCCTTTTTTAAGTATCCTGCTGCCTTTAGTACAATATCTACTGACTCTAGCAGGTATTATAATAGTTTTATTATTAACGCTAGTACATGCTGATGGTTTGGCTCGGTAGCACAGTTGTAGAGTGCCAGACTATAAATTGTGGGTCCTAGGATTTTTATCTGTCACTTTCCACTTCTTTCACCTTTGGTAATGCAATGTTGCTGATGTGAAAAATATCTAGTTGCACCGTGGTTCGGAACCCACGTTAAACTGTAGATCCCCCTACAAGTGGCCATGTAAGTCAGTTCGAAGGTCGGAGGAAGACAACGGCATACCATCTCCAAACAGGACTATGCTTAGTAAACCACTGTGGTGTTCAAACCAATCTTCGGATTGTTGACTGCTTAACCTTTTTTAAATGCTGATGGGCCCGAAAATTTGTGCTTGTGAATTTTTAATATCTAGCTTAATATGCGTAATATTGAAACCTAAACCGTCGGACACATGCATTAAATAACTGAGATAACTATACTTCATCACGTCACTTGCGATTTTGTTGCACTACAAACGATATGAATTGTTGTGTCATTATTCTAATCAAAATCTAACCCCTACTTTTATCGATTCCATGTACCCCACGTTTTTCGTTTTGAATTGTAAAAAGTATTGTCACAACTATTTAAAATTCACAAGCGCAAATTTGTAGGTTTATCAGTATGGGGTTAGGAATTCGTTATGGATAAGCAGACATTATACTTTTTAGTCGATTTTAAAAACATATGTAAATATTTTTAAATAAACTAGTATGTTCTAGTTTTTGGTCTCGTGCATTAAATTGTTTAAATAAATTTGACACATTAAGATGCCTTACCGCAGACATGTGGTAACTTTCAGGTTAATTTCAGTTTTCTGCTGTGAGTCTATCAATTTATTACCGTATCCTCTCTACGGTTTATCTCGTGAAAAGACTGCAAAGGTAAAAAACTAAACAGATTCGAGCTCACATGGAGTTTACGATGAAACATTTTATCGTAAAACATTCGTGACAGGAACAAGGAAAGTGGTACAAAAAGTGTCCTCGGGCAAACACCAGATAACAAACAGTTTCCACACGTTCTGAGCTATTGAATGTTTCACGTCTATAACTCATCGGGAAACCACCAAACATTTTCCGCCTCGAATTTCAAATAAACATTTGCAAATAATTGTTAAAGGAAGGAAAGGAAAGGAAGGATAGGAAAGAAAGGATTGACAGTGGCCGCATTTGAGCATTGATATTAAACAATGGCGACAAGTGAGAATGTGAGCCGGACCGGGAATCGAAGCCGGGTGTCCCGCTTCGGGCCAGCGGGCGCCTTAAGCAGTTGGCCACCCGTGGTCGCCTCACGTCCGTCTCAAATTCTCACAAGTCGCACGCTATGTCTGTAGCGCCCCTAACGTCCATGCCCTCTTACACTCGCCATTACGGATTCCCGTGCTAGGTCGGACGTATGAGCGCATCTGCGGTGAAATAACTGAAGCTAACGCCGTCGTCGCGTTCAATGTTCAAATGTTTGTAGAACTTATGGGACTTAACTACGGGGTCATCAGTCCCTAAGCTTACAAACTACTTACGAACTAGCTAAGACTAAGGACGGCACAAATATCCATGCCTGAGGGGGCGATTCGAACCCCCGACCGTAGTGGCCGTGCAGATCGTGACTGGAGCGCCTCAGTCCCCTCGGCCACCGCGGCCGGCTCGCGTTCAATACTTATTGTATTGGTGTGGTGTCTGTTCTTTCGGACGCCCGAAAGAACAGACACCACACCAATACAATTCAAATAAACACTTTTTCGTACTTTGCGCAACGAAATGGTACGTACACAACCAAGAGACTGGGAGACTCAGCGAACAGCATGTCGAGTACCGTTGTTTCCGAGTCGCGGCGACGCCGCTACTCCATTATAACCGTGTTAATAACCCAATTCAACTACATTTGCTGCGTGTCTTGATCGCACAGTATCTCAGTCACTTGGCGACTAGAGTATCCCCGTGTGAATAGGGCCGAACTGTGGCTGTATGGTGCAGCGTGCACTGGACTGCAGTCTCTGTAACAATGTATGATGGAATAAATGGCATCTAGCGTGGAAACCTTGCACTACCGGACATAAATTGATTAGACCTTCTTTGTTCCGTACCCTTTCATCGATCAAACCCCAAGAGCTTGAACATGGTGAAAAAAAAAACGCCTTATATATACGAGATATATCGAGTAAATCAAGTAAATTATATGTTTTTAATTACCACACGCACTCCATAAATATAATTTTTGCAGGTGGTGCGAGATGGCGAAGTATGCGGTACTGTTACCCTGTCAACGGAAAGAATGAAAAACCTTCCGGGCACTGAAGAGATGGTAAGATTCTTCTTGCTCATGACAATAAGCATATCTCAAGCTGGCCGCGCGGAATGGCCGTGTGGTCTAAGGCGTCATGCTTCGGACAGAGCGGCCGTTCCCGCCGGAGGTTCGAGTCCTATCTTGTGTATGTGTGTGTTCCCCTTAGTGTAAGTTACATTAGGTAGTTCGTAAGTCTAGGCACTGCTGACCATAGCATTGTGGTCCAATAGGTTTACACACATTAATTTAATTTAAAGCTAATTGTTGTAGATGACTTCATGTATGATACCGCCACACATACAGATACTTTCCAATAATGATGCCACTAGCAATACTACCCAAAAGTAAACGATGTCCTCCTGGCATCTCAGAATGATGGAAGGTACAGGTATTACGTTAATATGTTTGAGGATAGAAACAAAATCTTACACGATTTGATACATATTTAATAAATTGTCATAACTACAACCGATTTCATTTGAATGCAGTGCTTATATATTTCGAATTCAAAAATCAAAAAATTTTTCACCCAAACTATTGTGATATTTTCACACGACTTGAATTTCAATGCATTGTAATAATGACAGCATGAATCTTTTAAGACACAATGGAAACACTGCTACATTTCATAGTGCACTATCATGCAGCAATATCTTTAACATCCATTAGTGCTTAATATATTTTCTTGTTCAAAGAATAGACTGAAGCGTACAAACTCCAATACAAAGTGAAGAACAACAACTATGAAACTGACTTCTGTACTTGACTGACACAGTACACTATGGTGAAAAGCTTTCAGAATTAGTGTAGAAGTTTCATAATTTCGTTTAAAGCTGCAGGACGGCATAGAAACAATTATGTTGCTTTCTGCGATTTCTAAAGTAGCGGCCGGGATGCCGACCGAAGCGGACGATGGGAGTTCACGCGCTGCTGACTCAGTGAATGTGGCGGCCGGCCGCAGTCAGCAGGGCTTGTCCACCACCACCTAGAGAGAAGGCCGCGGCGCTCTCGTGTGACGTCGTGTGACGTCAGGTTGCGTGAGCATAGCTGACTGGCTCGCTGCTGCGGCATAGTGGGCCGTGCCCCAGCGGCTACCCAGTCAGCTATGCGCGCGCAACCTACTCTGCCTGACGACACACGAGAGCGCCGAGGCCTTCTCTCTAGGTGGTGGTGGCTTGGCCCGCCGGCCGCCACAGCGTCGGTTGCTGCGCCTACAACTAGGGTTGGGAAAAACCTACCGGTTAAAACCGATACCGATATTTTAGTTCTGAATACCCAGTTTTTTCGGTATTTATTTGGTGTCGGTTGTAACCGGTTATTTGTATTTATTGCCAAGAACCGGGTAAAAAACCGGTACGACTACTTCCTGTAGTAGTGGTTCAAAATGTGTTTTTTGTAAATAATTAAAAAAAAATTAAACCTAGTAGACCATAATATTTAGGGCTATTCCTAAAATTTCCACTGCTGTGAAATATTAGGTAATCGCAGAATCTAAGAAAAGCGATCAATGATAATTTAAGAACAATCCCGGCAGTCAGAAACGCGCAACAAACGCGTGGCATAAGAACTTAAGACCTGGTGCAGCTACTGAGGCATCGATGCACCTGTTGCCGTGTGGCATGGCCTATTAGACGACGCGCATACACTCGCAGTGTACGAGACTTGCCTCCGTCTGGTCATGCGGCAGTTTATCGCTGTCTTCGCCAGACATCGGTTGTGTCTTAAATGGCACCATCCCGAGTGTGGAAGTACTTCACCAAGTGCAATGCTCCATTTGATTTAAAAATCTGAAAACGGGTGCAGGTACTACGAAGATGCTGTGTCATTTCAGGAGAAAGCATCCAAAATATTTCTTGGAAGAGAGGCTAAATTCGATTCATATACCTATTATGTAAGCTTGGAATAATAACTTTTAATGTATTATCATCTTGTTATTCTAACAAGTTTTATTAATGTGATTCCTTGACAGCGAGGGACTTTTTTAGTAACCAATTTGTGTTTAGGTAACATTGATCATGTGGTGCCTCACGTGGTAGCCGTAAGGTCTGAGGCTCGATGTTACGGACTGCGCGGCTGCTCCAGTTGGAGGTTCGAGTTCTCCCTCCTCCCTCGGTCATGGGTGTGTATGTTGTCTTCAGCGTAAGTTAGATTACGTAGTTTTTAAGTCTAGGGACCGATGACCTAAGCAGTTAGGTATCATAATAACTCACACCTATTTGAACATTCTTTGATCTTGTGGTACACGGCTTTCCTAGTTCAATTTGCGTAAATTTACACTGACAACAATCATACGCATACTCGCAACTACGAAGGCGTAGTATTGGGAGGGGATCTCACAAAATATGGAAAGACTAGTGACTTGTTGTATATCGTAAATTTACCTAAGTCTTAACTAAATTTCCTAAGTTTCGGTTTCGGCCGAAACTAGAAGAACCGAAAATTCGATTACGGTTTGTGTTTCGGTCGCAAATTATGTTTCGGTCAAACTCTACTGGAAATAATAGCAATAAAAAACCGAAAACCGGTTATTTAAAAACCGGTTATCTTGAGCAATTTTTACAGTGCGGTTAAACTGGACATGAAAAGAATCGGTATAACCGAAAACCGGCTGTTTCAGCAATAACCGCCATCCCTAACGACGACCCGACCTGGAGCATGGGGAAGCAATAGTACCCCTGCTCCAGAGCTGCCACAGGAATTTGAGATGGACTACGCTGCGGATCTAAATTTTGAAGAATGAGCCACTGCAGTTAGTACAACGACACGATCGTCACGAAGAAGTGGAGCGACGCAAGCAAGAAGGGCATTTCGCAGCCGATCTTTTGAGGGGCAACGTACGCGACACGACAAATCAGAAGAATGATTTCAACAACCACCTAAGAAGAAGCAAGCGCGACCAAAGCAGCTAATAGTTACACGAGAGCCTGACGTCTTCAACCACTTCCTGCCGCTACAAGGTGCGAGGGCCACACTGAATGAAGCGATGTCATCCCTGACCGATCAACAGTACTGGCGGTAGGCGCAGCAAAGACGTTCTGAAGATGCCATGGACGCCCAGGCTGAAGACGATGCCCAACAAGATACACCGCAGCGGCCGGCTGGAGCACGTCATCGAAGAGCTCCACCAATCATTTTTCTACCATCGACAACCAGGTAACAACAGGAAAACGGGACATCGCATCATCGTTCTTCCCGACACGGCCGAACATCGAACGATCTTTCAGATGACGAGATTTTACGATCTCGTCGTCTCCGTCGAGCGCCTACGCACGTCTCAGGGACATATCCAATGTTTCCGATGTCGAGTATTTGACCACGTCGCCCGCAACTGCACGATGCCCTTCGTTTGCGTCTGCTGTGGTGGGAAGTATGATAGTCGACAGTGCACCAGGCCACGTGGGGAGGCTGCCACTTGTGGTCTCTGTGGAGGTCCACACCCTGTGAACTTCCGCTCCTGCTCCAAGCATAAGGAGTCTAGCAGGAGAGGTCGAGGACTTCCTCCTGTGCAGCAGACGTCTTCCGTGGCTGCCAAGAAGTCTCGCCGACCGTCACCACCGACATATCAGAGTGCTTGGCCATCACTGATGGAACGTCGAGCTGCCCGCCTACGTTCCGAACTGACTGCCGCTGAGGCTCTCAAGCCAGGACTACCAACTGCCACGACATCTTCTGCTTCTACTCGCCCAGTAGCAGCCCCCTCTCAGCAACGCCAACCACCGCCAGCAGTCGGCCAGGAGTCGTCGATACCAGGACTGCGCGAGATGCTTGGCCTCCTGACGCATATTATCACGTCACTAGCACACTTCAGCCGATCATTGGCGCAACTGCCTACCACCACCGCAGCCACTGTGGATGCTGCGGCCAGCCGAGCTATTTCAGCGATGAGAGAAACCACAGGTTGCCCCCATCATGGATAGAGCACCCAGAATTGAAGACATACGAATACTGGAATACAATGCCAACAACCTGACAAATGATCTCATGGAATTGCAAAAATTCCTTTGCGATCACCATATCGACTCATGTATGGTGAACGAAACATTCCTCTAGCCAGGAATTCGGAGCAACATAGCCAACTACCGATGCTACCGCATCGACAGGCCCACCTGGGGTGGTGGTACTGCAATATTCATCCGCCGCTCCATCCGGCATAATGAAGTACTGCCTCCTGCTACACACACCATCGAGACGACAGCTGTGAAAGTTGAAACCCAGACTGGCCCAATCACCTTCATCGACGTCTACCGTAGTCCGAAAAGACCTCTCGACCTTGAAGATGCAAGAACTCTACTGCGGCACCCTGGAAAACTATTCATCACGAGAGATCTCAGTTCTAACATGCCGCTTGGAACTCGCTAGTGACCAACATTAGCGCAAGACTCCTTCTTCAGACTATTGTGGAGGCCAGAGCACATGCTTGCGGTCCAGAAGAACCAACGTGTTACCCAAGCAGAAGGCAGCCTGACATCATCGACGTTGCCATTACCCGCGGCTTTCCAAACTTTCTGATGGCAGAGGTGATACACAGACTACACTCTAACCACCGTCCTGTATTGTTCTGCCTCTCTGTCACCCCTGAACGATATGCTGGTAGTCTCAATCTACGAAGAACGAACTGGAACCTGTTCAAGGAACAAGTTTCCACATCCGTCGCTGATCTTCAAACTGAAGAGATCATCACTGAAGACTGTGACAGCCACTTCGCTGACGATCTGCACGATGCCCTGGAGCTTGCCACTTCACTCTCAGCGCAGCCTCACGATACACCACCTGGTCTCCCACCCGACATCTTGGCATCCATCAGAGAAATCAACTCTGTCGTGAGTGGAGGATTACACGCCACCCGGACCTTCTGCAGCGTGACATCCAAGCTGCCATCATTGCCCAAAGGAATAAGACCTGGGCCTACAAACTCCGGGCATTTACGCCGGATCCCAAGCACTGGCACTCAGTCAAATTCTTCACCAGCCGCCGCAATCGCATACCGCGACTTGTAACACCTGACAGAACTGCGTATCGGCCAGTGGATAAGCCCATTATGCTGGCGGACGTCTTTGAAGCCAAATTTCGGTCGCACAACGACCGAGTGGATACACAACGTGTAACAACAATAGAGCATGAAGCAGAAGCTCTACTCATGGACGCAAACGAGGAAGAGGACCCCATTCCTCGGAGGAAGTTCTGCAAGGAATAAAGGAACTACCTCCGAACAAGGCCCCTGGATTAGACGACATTACGGGAGGAGTGCTTAAACACCTCCACTAGCTAGCTGTCGTTCGTCTGGCAGCAATCTTCAACTGGGTACTGACCACAGCCATGTACCCAGCTGCCTGGAAACACTCGGTCGTGATAGCCGTACCGAAACCGGGGAAAAACAGGAAGGACCCTTGCAACTATTGACCCATCAGCCTCTTGCGCGATATTAGCAAGCTGTTCAAGAGGCTCTTCCTCCATCGCCTCCTCGTTCACCTTGCTCAACATGAAGTCTGACCTCCGCAGCAGTTCGGTTTCAGGGCAGGGCACTCTTACAGCAGATCCTGCGAGTGGTGGAGTACATAACGATAGCCTTCAACAAGAGAGTACCGCGGCGCTGTCCGGTTCGACTTGCAGAAGGCCTTCGACAGTGTATGGCATCTGGGCCTTCTTTGAAAACTCCATCGCTACGGTCTTCCTAAAGCGTCACCCGCCTGATTGCTTCATATCTACGGCACCGAACATTTGGCCTTAAAAGTTGATGATGCGCTCTCCACTGCCCAGCCTATTAAGGTTGGCGTGTCTCAAGGATCGGTCCTCGTACCGGTTCTGTATAACATCTTCACTGCAGATCTTCCAACGATTCCAAGAGTGGAAAAAGCAGTATATGCAGATGTCACGATTACTCCCGCAGCAGGTGGAAGGAAATCCTCGTCCGCCGAATTCAGAACGCCTGTCACATCTTGGAAGAATGGGCAGCGAAATGGCGCATTAACTTCAACCCTGCGAAGACTCAAGCAATTATATTCACCCGCCGCCGTACCGTGCCTAAACGACGACTTCGGTTATATGGCGTTGAACTCCCGTTGGCGTAGTTTTTAACCGGAATTCTTCTAGGCAGTCACTATGCCCGTCAGCACGTAGATTTTTCATTGTTGAAGTGATTGATTCTCATATGGAAGTTTATGTAACTTGATGTATTAAAATACGATGCAAACTTACCTCGTGCTGTTCTACGTAATTTCACAGCACTAGATTATACAATAACAAGAGTCCAGCAGCTCGTATTCAAAAATCCAGATGTTGCTGCACATTTGAGAATCTAGATGTTGAGTTACCAGAAGTTACACCAACGCTGAGATAGCAAGGTAACGCTTTATATACACCACACAAAACTTTGTGGAGGATCTGGGGTTGGGTTCCGTCTCAATTAGTGAAGAAATAAACAGGCTTAGTTTTGTCGCAGAGCGCGCGTAGAATTCCTGCCTCTACCGACAGATAGCTTAGCCGTTTCAAAATGGCTTATATAAGTGATGTTCGTTACAAGCATCTTGCCGTAATTAAATTTGTCACTGCAGAAAAAATGGGGAAAGTAAAAAAATGTTTGTGCAAAGTTAATGGAGTACTCTGTCAACAGGAGTAGGGTTAGCCGCTAAGCACAGAGGGTGAGGATATCAAAGGTGATTCGACAGAGTTCCAAGGAGTACGCCGAGCGGTCTGGGGCACCATCCACGGCTGTCACAGCCGACATTTTGCAGCGAGCTCACGTTGTCATTTGCTGAGATGCATTAGTACTCGACACCTATCCCTGAATCTGTAAAGTCGTATTTCAATGTCTATTGTTATTGAGATATCTGGTGAAAAGTTATGTGGGATACCGTATATATTAAAAATATACAAATTGCCGTTCCAGTGGGGAATAAAAACACGCGAGAAATCAAATGCAACATAGTGTCAATATTTCAAAGCAATCGGGCAAAAACGTTTGAAGATTAACGATTTTTAACAAACTAATATTTACAGTTTAATTTAAACAGATGGCATCATCGCAAAGAAATAACAGAGAATAAGGAAAAACTTAAAAGAAGTTATAGAGTGAGCAGAAAAAATGTATTACGCTACATGGTAACAAGGACAATGTAACAGCGAGATCTAGCAGGGAATGGATGCCATGCTTCTATATATGCAAATATCGCAGCACAACATCTTTGATAAAAGTAACAGACGATCTTAAGCAGGCAATGGATAGACAAGAGGCGACTATTGTGTGCTTCTTAGACTTTAGCAAAGCTTTCGACACTGTGGACTTTGATATTTTGCTTGCTAAACTTAGCAGTCTAAATTTCTCTCAAGGCGTGGTGCAATGGTTTCGCTCATACTTGACATCGCGTCTTCAGTGCGTCATGTCCGGCACCGAAAAGTCACAGTGGAGAAAAGTTCTATCAGGCGTACCACAGGGATCGGTGCTAGGTCCACTTCTCTTTTCATTGTATGTAAATGACGTATCATCGGTCTTGTCCTTTTGTAAATACCACATGTATGCCGATGACCTCCAGTTGTATTTAAGTGCAAAACCAAAAAACCTGAAGGCAGCAATCGAGAATTTTAATTCTGACCTATGTGCACTATCAAAGTGGGCACAGAATATAGGATTAAAGCTCAATCCAAGTAAAACACAAGCGATTCTGGTAGGTCATCCTAGACTCATTAACCACAAATACCGCGAATCTCAACCACCATTAATATTAAATGACACACCTATCTATTTTTCAACCTCAGCAAAAAGTCTGGGAGTGATAATAGACGACAAACTAAATTGGGCTGAGCACACAGCCGCCGTGTGTAGGAAGGCATCAGCATCTCTTCATGCCCTACAGAGATATAAGAAGTTTTTTCCTCTCGATCTTAAAAAGAAACTTATACAAACGCTTGTAATTCCAATTATTGATTACGGTGATGTTATCTTGCAAGGTCTCTCTTGGGAAAGCTCACGACGTCTGGAACTAATCATGAATGCCTGCGTTCGATATATATGTAACATCCGTCTTTTTTATCACATTTCACCATCTTATAAGCAACTATCCTGGCTCCGTGCTGACAAGCGCAGAGATTTTCATACACTCTGTTTCCTCTACTCTCTTATCAACGTACACTGTCCCTCATATCTTTCCTCGACCTTAACACTCTTATCTGATCAACATAAAAGAACTACTCGTTCCCGTCAGAGCAAAACCCTTTCTGTCCCTATCCATCACTCAGGCGGTTTCTCAAAATCCTTTTCAGTAGCAGGAACCAGGCTCTGGAACAATCTACCTCAGTATATCAGAGAACTGAATAACACTGCCAGCTTCAAACGACAGTTAATGGATTATCTACTAAAGCAATAATGACGCCAGTCTTTATTACCCTACGGTCCAGGTACGTCACATCCACTCCTCCTCCCAGATATTCTTCAACTGCCATTGCTCTCGCCAGGTACAGCTTGTGTCAGAATTCGCCATGCGTTAACCAGTCTCGATATATTCAAAAGTAAATATTGTATCTGCTAATATAAATGTTGTCACTTCTATTATTACACCAGCAGCAGCAGCAGAAGGTGTCTCAGTGGTACTGTTAGTATTAATCCTATTTAGAGTTAAGTTATTACATATGTAGAGTTAAGTTATTACCTTTTATTTACATGTAATCAACCTGTAGAAATAATGTTATTAACTGTTCATCTGTAAAAATCATTATTATGTTATAGGTAACTCACATGTAAAGAAATACTGTATGTGTAAAACCCTGGTCCGATGTAAGAGAGGGCCTGATGGCCCTAATCTGATCAGGCTAAATAAATAAATAAATAAATAAAATAAATAAAATATATATATAAACAAACAATGACTGCATTCTAAAGACTGTGATGAGCAGGATATTTTTACTTAATATTTATCAGCTTTAGACTTTGTATGTTACTATAGATATAAGAACTTTCAACATATGTTAATATGTATCTTTATCTCTCTATTATAAATATTTTAATTTCTTTATGAACTCCGGACTTATGGAAGTATCTGAGTTGACAACAACACCAATAGAAACCTTCGCTGTTTCGAAAGACGCATAAAATGTGTCAATCTTTAGTGATTTATATGACATCTTTCTCACAATACTATAGATAATTTCCAGTCAGAAAAACAGTTTCATTAATGCTTTGCATTTTAAACTTCAATTCTTCAAGACGTCTATTGTATTTCTAATTCATCCTTTCGTAACCCTATTAAAATTCCCTTAAATTTGTCGTCTTAGGTTGTGGCAGGGTTACCCCTACCAGAGCCAGCCAGTGAATACAGGTGTGATACCTCTCATTAACTTTAATACGAAGCGAACATAGTTTACACAACAGCATCTTCTAACAAGAAAGCGCCAATTAACTATTTTTTACGCCACGACAGCCCTTTATGGACACCATTTAGCTCATTTCTCGGTTATTTTTGCGAAAAATTTCAATGTTTAGATAAAAAACACTACATCACTGCACTTTAAGTAACGTTAAAAATAGTAATAAAATATACTCCAGCACTGTCTTGATATGTGACGCCACGTGAAACTTCGCAGCTGTGATAGGGTATATATACATATACATGTGAGGACTGACAGTGAAGCTGTCAGTAAAAGGATTAAACATCAGCTGCCATCAGGCGCTGAATGATTAACAGCCTGTGGGGCGTAAACAACAGATCCGGCTTCGAATCCCGACACAGCTATACACTTTCGTATGTCTCCATTAAACATTCAACGCTGGAAAACAGATAACATTAAATCATTTCACTCTCGGCTTCACTGTCAGTCCCAGTAGATTCCTGGTCGAACAAGAGAATTACTCGCACAACAAAACTACGTGAACCTCCGCCAATCAGCTACCTAAAACCTCGTTTAGCTACCTTAACCATTCACGAAATAAGAGTTGCTGGTCATCAGCGGGTGTTCTATTTTTGCAGGTCCTAAGTGAGACACCCTGTATGTTGCTTGTTATTATGGGCTGTAGCGCCCTGTCGTAACATAGCATAGCGTTATAGGTCCCCTACTCTTCCTCGTGTTTATAAACGATTTAGGAGATAATCTGAATAGCTCCCTTAGACTGTTCGCGGATGATGCTGTCGTTTATCGGTTAGTGAAGTCAACAGAGGATCAAAAGCAACTGCAAAGCGATTTAGACAAAATTTCTACTTGGTGCGAAAATTGGCAATTGACACTAAATAAAGAAAAGTGTGAAGTAATACACATGACCACTAAAAGAAATCCGCCGAACTTCAGTTACGCAATAAATCAGTCAAATCTTAAGGTCGTAAATTCTACCAAATACCTAGGAGTTACAATTACGAACAACTTTGACTGGAGAGAACACATAGAAAATATTGTGGGCAAGGCGAACCAAAGGTTACGTTTCATTGGCAGAACGCTTAGGCGATGCACCAGCTCCACCTAAGAGACTGGCTACATCACACTTGTGCGTCCTCTCTCGGAGTACTGTTGCCACTTGTGGGACCCTCGCCAGGTGGGACTGACGGAAGATATTGAGAAGGTTCAGAGAAGGGCAGCTCGATTTGTTTTATCACGTTACGGGGGTGAAAGCGCCACGGAAATGTTGCACGAATTGGGGTGGAAATCATTAAAAGAAAGACGTTATTCATTGCGGCGTGATCTGTTTGCGAAGTTTCAATCACCGACTTTTAGTTCTGAATGTGAAAATATTTTGCTAGCACCCACCTACTTAGGGAAATATGACCATCCCAATAAAATAAGAGAAATCAGATCGAAAACGGAACGATTTAGGTGTTCTTTCTTCCCGCGCACTATTAGAGAATGGAACGGTAGAGAAAAGTTATGAAAGTGGTTAATGAACCCTCTGCCAGGCACTCAAACGTGATTTGCAGAGTATCTATGTAGATGTAGATATTTCAGTGTCAAAACGTAAACTAAAATACCATACGTACAGTCAGCTTGTTTGTGTCTTGTTGGCCAGTACTCGAGTCACGTGACTGGTCCCGACTACTCGGTGATGGCGCTGGTGTCGGCATCGACGCTGCGGACGTCGTCGGAACGGCGCTGTGGTCCCGGCGAAGGGTCCACCTTCTTGACGAACAGCGATGGAGTGTTGCATGTGGTCGTCAGGCAAGTTCCGGTTCTCTTGCACTACCTCACAATGCTTCATACAGCTGTCGTTGCCGTATACTGCTTATTCCTAAGCCTGATGATACACTCTTAGTATGGTTTTCAGAAAAAGCTGAAAATGTCTGTAGTCACTGTCAGCTGCCGCTTGCAATACTGTGTGGAATAAAGGGTTCTTATGTACTAGTTAGTTTTTGTAGATCATCCCCTGACAACTACAAATAAAATCTCACAGAGGTACGTACGCCGCGGTGTAGTCGAGCGGTCTAAAGCACCTCGCTGCGGAGCGCGCGGTTGCTCGCCGTGGAGGTTCGAGTCCTCCCTGGGGCATGGGCGTGTGTGTTTGTCCGTAGGTTAGTTTACCTAGGTTTAAGTAGTTTGTAAGCTACGGACTGATGACCACGCAGTTTGTTCCGATAGATTTACAGACATTTTTTTGAGGTACTTACGAAAAGCCACGAGTTATCTCATAAGAAAATAAACTAAATAATGGTTCAGCCCTTGTACTTCTAACTTATATCAAACCATCAAAAATAACTTTAGATACGTAGATGATACAGCACTTTCGATTCAGCTCAAGGAGCTCTAAAGAGCTGAGAAATCCAGTTGATTATTCCAGTAAAATACATAAATATTACAACAGCTCACTGTCTATAAACTGCAGGTCAGTATGAACGACACAGTGCTTCGTAATCAGAGGTACCCTAATTACACTACTGGCTATTAAAATTGCTACACCAAGAAGAAACGAACATTCATTGGACAAATACATTATACTAGAATTGACGTGTGATTACATTTTCACACAATTTGGGTGCATAGATCCTGAGCAATCAGTACCCAGAATAACCACCTCTGGCCGTAATAACGGCCTTGATATGCCTGGGCATTGAGTCAAACAGAGCTTGGATGGCGTGTACAGGTACAGATGCCCATGCTACTTCAACACGATACCACAGATCATCAAGAGTAGTGACTGGCGTGTTGTGACGAGCCAGTTGCTCGGCCACCATAGACCAGACGTTTTCAATTGGTGAAAGATCTGGAGAATATGCTGTCCAGGGCAGCAGTCCAACATTTTCCGTATCCAGAAAGGCCCGTACAGGAGCTGCAACATGTGGTCGTGCATTATCCTGCTAAAATGTAGGGTTTCGCAAGGACCGAATGAAAGGTAGAGCCACGGGTCGTAACACATCTGAAATGTAACGGCCACTGTTCAAAGTGCCGTCGATGTGGACAAAAGGTGACCGAGACGTGTAACCAATGTCACCCCATACCATCACACCACCGGGTGATACACTAGTATGGCGATGACGAATAAACGCTTCCAATGTGCACTCACCGCGACGTCGCCAAACACGGATGCGACCATCATGATGCTGTAAACAGAACCCGGATTCATCCGAAAAAATGACGTTTTGCCATTCGTGCACCCAGGTTCGTCGTTGCGTACACCATGGCAAGCGCTCCTGTCTGTGATGCAGCGTCGAGGGTAACCGCAGCCATGGTCACTGAGCTGATATAGTCCATGCTGCTGCAAACGTCGTCGAACAGTTCGTGTAGATGGTTGTTGTTTTGCAAACGTCTCCATCTGTTGAGTCAGGGATCGAGACGTGGTTGAACGATCCGTTACAGCCATGCGGATAAGATACCTGTCATCTCGACTGCCAGTGATGGGAGACCGTTGGGATCCAGCACAGCATTCCGTATTGCCCTCCTGAACCCGCCGATTCCAACTTCTGGTTACATTCATTGGATAGCGACCAACGGGAGCAGCAATGCCGCGATACGATAAACCTCAATCGCGATAGGCTGCAATCCGACCTTTATCAAAGTCGGAAACGTGATGGTACGCATTTCTCCTCCTTACACGAGGCATCACAACGACGTTTCACCAGGCAACACCGGTCAACTGCCATTTGTGTATGAAATCGGTTGGAAACTTTCCTCATGTGAGCAGGTTGTAGGTGTCGCCACCGGCGGCAACCTTGTGTGAATGCTCTGAAAAGCTAATCATTTGCATATCACAGGATCTTCTTCCTGTCGGTTAAATTTCGCGTCTGTAGCACGTCATCTTCGTGGTGTAGCAATTTTAATGGCCAGGAGTGTACCTTGCAATTACTCTTGATAGGATGGCACTATTATTTCAAAAATATCTAAAGAGACGTCTTAGAAAATAAACGTACCAAAATACTTCACCCAGAAACTCTACATTACAAATTTAGAAGCATCGACAGACACTTTTTGAAATTTTTCAACATTTGTGTGTTTCATGTCGCTGAATATTTTTGTCAGTGGGGCTGAAAATACCTTACATATATATGAAAAACACTCAACTCATTTCAGTCACATTGATGATCTCGGGCGCGTACGTACTATTGCGCTACACCAGGTTACAACACAGCTACACAGCGCATCTCCATTATGAAGACAAGAAGCCCTGTTGAAATAATACTCCAAAATATTGACTAGTCTTTAGCTTCTTATCCAGAATGATATTTCCAAGTTGACAGCAAGCCGAACTCTTCGCAGGAATCCACCACTTGTTCTGGTACAACAACGTTTCCATACCAAATTCACTATAGACAGCAAAAGGACTGAACCCTATGCTATGAATGGTCCATTCTTACTAGCCTTTACATAGATCGAATGATTTGAACTCCCACGGGATGAGTGGAAGAACACAAATCACATAGGATCAAGACTCGTTATGTGCAAGTACGACCTGCACAAAATATTACACAAAGGAACGCAGGCTGTAGTTTTGGAGCAACTAACCAGACAGTCTGACACATTTCCCAGCTCACACACTGGCGATCTGGTCGCGCGTCTTTCCCACGTGGCTGACTCGCTTTCTCCATTTGTCGTGTAGTTTTCAAGTTTTCATACGGCTTTCAATCGAACTGGATGCAAGCAAGGAATCCGAAACACCAGTAAGACCACCGAAGATCCTTGCGGGCGGAGTTGGCGGGAGAGGGGCAACAGAATCAACAGCAACTCGACACTCTGTTCCTCGAACCACTCGATCAAACTGATGATCTTGTGAAATGGTGCTTTATTTTGTTGAAAAATGCCATAGCAGTTGGGAAACATGGTTGTCAGGAAGGGGCGTGCGTGATCTACTTCCAGTGTACGATTCTTCTTCGCCATCATGTTGCATTTCATGAGCTCCACTGGACCCATGGATGTCCACGTGAATGTTTCCCAAAGCATAATTGAGCCGCCGCACCGGCGGCTTGTCTCCGTTCCTCAGTTCAAGTATCAATCGGGCTTGTGATCTTGGTGTAAAGCACGCGACTGGAAACCGAAGTGTCATGGGTTCGAAAACCAGTCGGGCCTCGAGTTTTTTCAGTCTGCATTGTAACCCATCCTTCACCTCTCAACGATGTGAGGAGTCGCCAGAAACGACACATGGTTTGGATTCCACGTTGAGCTGTAGACCCCTTTTCCGCGGTTGAATAACTGGGGTAGGCTAACGACATGCAAGTCGCCAAAGTGGCGTCCAGTTGAAAGACTTGCACCAGACCAATGTACAAGTATCAAATAACTGTTTCCCTGGAAAACTACGGGTTCGCTACCTTCAACTGTCTGCCACCTCTCAAACGTCCAGTGACGATGGTCGCGTGCCCACTTCAGTAGTAGTTTCTGAGGTCCGTGGTGTCAGCATTGGCGCATGCGAGTACAGATGTGGTCGTCGCCTACGGAGGTCCATCGTTTGGAATTTTCGCTGTGTTCAGGCACACTTGTCCTTTGCCCAGCATTAAATTCGTTTCATCATAGTTCACTGCTGTCCTGTTTTACCAGTCTGCCCAAGCTACGCCGTCCGACATTTGTAAGTAGGTGAGTGGTCCAACCCCTTGACCTTTGGACTTACTTTCATCTTGGTTTCACCACTTCTTGAAGTCACTCACCTCAGCAATCCTCGAACTTTCTACAAGTAGTTTAGTTTCCAAAATGTTCGTGTCGAGCCTTTGAGCCACCACAATCGGCCCGCGCTCATACTGGAATAGATCGCGCGCCTTCTCCATTCTACATACGAACAGCTCTCTCACTGATACTACGAGCACCATGCTAGTGTCTGACCAGCTGTTGTTCCTCGTCAGGTGGTGCTGCTAACACTATGGAATGGTCATAATGCTCTGGCTGATCACTGTATGAAGTGGGCAGAATTTCGCTCAGCCACAGATTCATATAACACAGAAATTACCTGTCCTCATTCAAACGGAGTCTGTTGAGTGACTTCCAAATAGTGCGTTCTTTTGTGTGGCCATCCGTGACTTCTTTTTGAGGTATTACTAATGTGCCCAGATAGTTGATTTCTCGTTTGCAGTGCGTCTTAAGGGAACTGAAGCTTGCTGAAAACCAAACGAAATATGAATTTCGAGTACTGTTATTTTGACCTCCTCTTTCCTGTTAGCTACTTTTCGGACAATGTTACGAACTGAGATACCTGAGAGACTGCAGAGTAGTGAACCGTAGACAGCCTTAACGATGCGACATGTCTCGTTGATAATTACCCACTGTAATTTGACATGGTGAGATCTGTTAGTGTATTCGTGTTCACCTGCACAGTAAGACTGTAGGACCCTAGAATAAAAGCACTAACATTTTCCGGTTCAACGTACCAAATCGTTGCCGCCAATTTATGCACAACATTATTTCTGACAGTCCGTTACATATTTGCGTTTGCTGTTTCAAAATCAAGACGCGCGCATTGTTGCTTCTAAGTGTTCGTAAACTGAACCTAACTGCTATGGTCATCAGTCCCTCGGCTTACAAATTACGTAAACTAACTTACTCAAGGACAACATACACACCCATACCCGAGGGAGGACTCGGACCTCCGACGGAAAACAGCCGCGCGCTCCGCAGCAGGTGCCTCAGAGCGCTCAGCCATTCCACCGCGTCATCGTTTCTGTGACTGAAGAATGATATTCATTTAACATCATTGAGAAACTTACAATAATTCCGCTTGATGCTAAAGATACAAACCAGTTATAAATGTTTGTGGGTATTGTTGCATCTTCATTCTTTTTTTCCCCACAGTTAACTGACTTATTTCCAGTATTTTGATCATTATACAAATTTCAAGTCAAATTCCGTTAATAACTATTCTGCTGGTCTAAGACATAAGTATTTTTAAGAAAGGAAAGTTCAGATTGGAATGTTAATAAAAGAATGAGGATAGGTTGCAACTCACTTAAAGACGATCTCTGTGCTAGATACAAACATGTAGAAAAGAGAGGCAAGACAAGCTGTGTGGCTCATTGATCGTCTCTATGGTGAGTTGCCACCTGTCCTCATTACATTATTAAGGTAGAAATTTAGTTGATCGAAAGCACATGTAAATGGTGAAGAAAAAAATAGTTGCACTTACTAGAATAGAAAACGCTATACATTCATTGTGCTTTCTGTAGGGCCGCAACTCATATTCACTAACGAAAATTTGTGTTTCCGTTTGCAGGGCCAGTAAAGACGCCGACCCTATACAGCGGAAGCTTTCTAAGGAAATATCTGACAGTCTTCTCGGTGAAGGAGCTAGCCTTATGCTCATAAGGTATTATTATCGATATAAATGAGTTGCAATGAGACAAGGAATATCTTTTACATGTGATGGTTTGCACTTCGTACATACTGAAAATATCTTGTCAATGTAAGGAGGACGATTCACTTGCCTGTCTTCATGACGACTTATGAAACCGCGCCATGCATCACGCTACACGCTTCTTTTACGAATAGAGTACACACTCACTAATTCCGATGTTCAGTACCTTATTTACTTCACTAGCACTAGTTTTAAACAGTAATTTCGCTCTTGGCTACATATAACCATTGGCCGCGACATACTAACAAAGTAAATTGTTGGAAAATGATTGATATTTCGCGAACAGACTATACAGATTGTCCGGTTTGCTCAGAATCGTTTGCCAGATGAACTTACCGGACATATTCAAAGCAATTTCTTTCTGCTGATTTCTGTTTCGTATTTGTGTAGTTTACTGACAAATCAGCCGTTCTTAGAGCTGCAAACATTTTCATTCTTACACTGTTTGCATGAAAAGAGAGTAAACCTCAATCTCCCTTTTTTTTAAAAAATAAAAATAAAAAAATAAAAATAAATTAATAATAATATTTCACATATATTGAAAACCATGTTACCTCTGATTCAAAGCTCGCACATCACACGCAAGACATTAATCAATTAATTAAACACCGAACTGACGAAGTATGTAGTTATGATGATGATCGTGTGGCATTTTTGGCCCTTAGTCCACAGCTGGGATCGAGTATGTAGTTTAAACTATTCATAAAACACTCATGTTCCCATTATTGTAGTGTGGAGTAATCGTCGTTGCATGCAACATGTATCCTACTTAATAGCTACAAACCCGACGTTTACCGGATATTTATTTATTTATTCAAGCCTTGAGTTAGTATTTTTCCTGTCCTTTCTCTGTCTCTGTCTCTCTCTCTCTCTCTCTCTCTCTCTCTCTCTCTCTCTCTCTCTCTCTCTCTCTCTCTCTCTCTCTCTCTCTCTCTCTGTCGATTTCCTTTTTTCTAAAATATATGTTATATTTATGCTTGAAAATGTAAGAAATAAGGCTGTCTTCCATGATGTACAAAATAATAACTGCAGTATTCAAATAAAGAGAAGTGTTCATCTGTCAGAGTCATACATTCATTTAATTCGAAACTCGGTATTAACAATGCTTCTGATTAATTGCCCAGGAGCTAGTGTGAATAAATTCATTCCTGAGCTCCCCTTGAGCAAGCGACATAAAGTTGTCCATATGAGAAATATGGAAATGTGAAATCCACTCCATACTGTTTAATAGCTCGTCCTGTGATTATGAAGAGTAATAGAAAATGCCAGTATCATTAGAAACTGCAGTCTCGTGAAGCTAAAGGGTAGATCTGTCGGAAATAATGGGTATTCGTTGGACATACAATGTTTCATTCTCTTCCTTTCCCTGTAGCTTTCGCCTACAGTTGCATGTGCTTCACAGTTCAAGGTTGCCAAGAGTACTGTCATCTTTCAGGAATTTCTTTAAACTGAATGGAATACAGGAGTGTCTTAGTAGAAGATAAGAAATTGATTAAAACATCGTGCGCCGCGGCGGAGTGGACGAGCGCATTGAGACTCTTTGCTCCGATGCGCGAGTCCGTTCTCGTCGGGGGTTCGAATCCTCCCTCGGGTATGGATGTTTGTGTTGTCTTTAGTATGAGCTAGTTTATAAGTAGTTTGTAAGTTTAGGGACTGATGAACATGCAGTTAAGTCTCATAAGCTTAACAACCATTTGTAACAAAACGTGGTGCATGATGTGACAGGTTTTCAGCCATCACAGTATATATGATCTCATATTGCTTGAGTTATATGTTGTACAACTGTATAACTTTTAAGGTATATAATCATTTATATAAGAGCTGTAAGTCTAAAAATCTGTTGCGAATACAGTTAGTGGTGAAGAAGTAACACACTAAAACCTGGTGCGTGATGGGACGGTTTTCCAAGAACGTCGCCATTTCTGGTACATTCAGCTGTCTGTATGTATGCTATCCGTAAAATTTCCTCCGAGTACAATTTGACGTGTAGAAATTACAAATTGAAACGTTGTACTGAATGCCGTAGTTTTACCCATCGTTGTCCGGGAATTTATTCATTTATTCAAACCTTGAGTTAGTACTTCTCCTATCCGTTCTTTCTCTGTCCATCTCCTTTTTTTTAAAAAAACATGTTATATTTATAGGTGCATATGTAAGAAATAAAGCTGTTTTGCACAATGTACAAAATGATAAGTGCAGTATCCAAACACAGAAAGCAGTAACCAAAATACAAATGATATGTGACATTCACACATTCATTTAATTCAAAACTTGACTATGAGCAATGTCTCTTGGTACTTGTCGAGGATCTAACATGATTAAATTTTTTGGTGAGCCCACCACTTATGAAGCGACATAAAGTTATCCGCGTGAGAAACATGCAGATGTCAAAACCACTCTGCAGTATTGAATAGATTGCTCTGAGATTTATTAACCAGGTCGAAGTTGTGAACAGCACTGTCAGCTTTAAGGAATTTACTTAAACTTCCTGGAATACAGGAGTGTCTTATCAGTAAAAAAGAAACGTATTAAAAGGTGTTGCATGATGTGAAAGGTTTCTACCCTCCACAGTATAATAAAGATCTCATATTTATTGAATTACATGTTGTACAATTGTATAATTTTGCAGTATATATTTATTTGTATAAGTGCTGTATGTCAGTAAAATATGTTACAAATACAGTTAGCAGTAAAAAATAGATTAAAACCTAATGCTTGATGAGGCGGTTTTCCATTAACGTTATTGTTCATGTCCTTAAAGCTCATGAGCTACGTGTCCTACTGTGATATAAATTCGAAGATACTTTTAGCAGTAAGTGTGTATACTGTCTCTTAAATTTCCTGCGAGTATAATTTGGTGTGGAAATTATTAATTGTAACGTCAAACCGAATACCGTAGTTTTACTCGATGGACTTCGGAATAGTAATAAGCAAGAAACTTTTTTTTCTTTCATCATTTTGATGTGGTTGTCAGCGAAACAAAAACAAAAGTTTGAAATTTCGTTTAAAGTTTGTTCCAAGTCGCTAAGTACTCTCATACTCATATAGTATATGAATCAAGTCTCGTCTCATGATGTGGTAGTTTTTTTATGACTCCTATTGTTTATGACGTTATATCAAAATGTTCAAATGTTTGTTAAGATTAAGGGACTTAACTACGGGGTCATCAGTCCCTAAACTTACAAACTACTTATGAACTACCTACAACTAAGGACGGCACAAATATCCATGCCCGGGAGTGATTCGAACCCCCGACCGTAGTGGCCGTGCAGACCGTGACTGAAGCGCCTCAGTCCCCTCGGCCACCGCGGCCGGCTGACGTTATATCTCCTGCATCATGTGTCATATGTGATTCTTACCCCAACTGCAATTGTTACCTCACGCTAAGGAATAGGTGCACCAAATTTAGTTGAATCCGGTCCAGTCACTGGTTTAGGAGGAAATGTTGAGCACTGTCGCTTGATGCAGTAGTTTTTCTTGAATCTCATTGTTTGTGATGTGATATCTCGTGTACTATGTGTTGAGCGTGATCCTTACCCTGACGGTGACCATCCTCATAGATTGAAGCTTGCGTGTGCTAAATTTCATAAAGAGTGGAACAAAACTGAAGATCTGTGTGCAATACGTACACACAAACCCAGAAACACAGAGAACTCTGCTTTATATATATTAAAAAAATTGGTATCGATTAAAAATCCTAAATTCCTTACTTCCTTTCCCTCCTCTTCAGTCAATGTCTTTCCCCAGTTTGTCTGTTTCCTCCTCTTGCTCCATTTTGTACATCCTCTTCCTTACATCTCTGTCTCTTTCTCTCTTTCCTGTTAACCCACCTTCTGACCATTATTCTTATTGAAAGCAGATCTTGATTGGAAATTGATGTCATAATTAATGAATGAATCGCTTGGGATAATCTGTTATACACTGAAAAAAAAGTTGGTACATTTGCTTAATATCGTGCAGGGCCCTCGCGAGCAATCCGAAGTGCCAGAACAGGACGTGGCATGGACTCGACTAAGGCCTGAATTTGAGCTACTTGGAATTGACGCTATGCGTCCTTCTGTCCATAAATCCGTAAGAGTAGGAGGAGGTGGAGATCTCTTCTGAACAGTACGTTGAATTGCACACCATAAATGTTCAATAATGTTAATGACTATGATTGTGAGGCCACCTAAGCTACACCGACAGACGCTGCAGTAGATTTAATTATTGGTACATACATATACTTGCAGAACTTCAATCGATTTTCTCGAGAATTTTTTAGAGTTGCGTCGAATGGCTTTCGCTGATTGTTATTTAAGTTCTGAATTACACGTACCATAAATAAATTCTAAAATCCGATACGCATGTCGTCCCATTGTGAGAGCAGAGAGTAAGGACTAAATTAACAACATCGCTGAAGTAATTGTTGGGTGTTTTGATACAAGAATGGATAAGTTTCTATTGGAAGCTACAAAGACACTTCACGAATCAGCTTTCATAGCCCATGGTGAGCGAACTCATTACAAATAAATAAATATTTTGTCTGTGTTAGGTGTTTGTTTTATTTTGTTCACCATTTGTAGGAATTTACTTTTAGAATGAGCATCGCATACTCGGAACAGGGGAAAATCCGCTACATTTTGCACTCACAAGGAAAGTACTTGAGCTCGAACAAACACATATACACCAAAATCGTATGAGAGATAATGTAAAGATCCTTTATTGCAAAGATCTCTTATTGCAGCCGCGGTGGAGTAGCCGAGCGGTCTAAAGCGTCTCGCTGCAGAGCGCGCGGTTGCTCGCCGTGGGGGTTCGAGTCCTCCCTGGGGCATGGGTGTGTGTGATGTCCTTACGTTAGTTTACCTAGGTTTAAGTAGTTTATAAGCTACGGACTGATGACCATGCCGTTTGGTCCGATAGATTTACAAACATTTGAACCTTACTGCACTAGTGATACTCCCGCATCTGCAAAACTCTGCAGTCGTCCGTTAGAGGCCTCTGCGTGTGCCATGCGGCATTGAACTTTGACCTGTCGGTTCGCCAGTACGGACGGTGCAATGTGCCTCCGAAGTTGCGTTTTGTGATGTCATTTGTGTGCTGAAGCGTCAGATGGGGCGGCGATTGCTAATCAATCCTGCTAATGTATTGCGATTAGTTGAGGTGAAGTTACGAAGAACCATTCTTCGTGAAGATGGTATTAGTGTAGAAGATGAATGATTTGCATGCTTTCTCGTATGTTTTGTGGTACATAAATATGAGCGTAAGTTAGATACTCTTGTTACAAACTCATAATAATGATAATAGGGATGATAATGAGGAACAACTCATTGCAAGCGGTAGTGGTACGGTAGTGCGCCTCGGTTGCACAGTGGTAGAGTGCTAGACTACAAATCGAAAGGTCCCGAGTTCGATCCCCGCCAGGTCCTAGAATTTTTATCTGTCACTTTCCACTTCTTCCACCTCTGTTAGTATTGCTCATGTGAAAAATACTGAGTAGCACCGTGGTTCGGAACCCACGTTAAACTGTAGGTCCCCCTATAACTGGCTGGGTAAGTCAGGTCGGAGGAAGGCAACGGCACCACCTCCAAACAGGACCATGCCTAGTAAATCACTGTGGTGTTCAAACCAATCTTCGGATTGTTGACTGCTTTACCTTTTTTTTTTTTTTTAGTGCTACGGTAAGTGCGGGAAGAGGCGATGGAAGCAGTGGCAGTGAATACCAACAGTCTTTCGGGACGAAGGTTAAAGTTGCAACTATCATCACGGCTTTTGATGACAATTCGCTAGAGAACATGTACGATGATTATTACATAAGTTATAATTAAGATATCTGCATTACGTATGGCGTCTACAAGTACATCTACAGTGCCATCTAGAGCATGGTTGCAAAGCTTTGCAGAAAAACGACACCCACCAGCACATTGAGGTTCAAATGTTCAAATGTTTGTATAGCTTATGGGACTTAACTACGGGGTCAGCAGTCCCTAAAGTTACAACCAACTTATGAACTAGCTAATACTAAGGACGGCACAAATATCCATGCCCGAAGGGGGATTGGAACCCCCAACCGTAGTGGCCGTGCAGACCGAGACTGGAGCGCCTCAGTCCCCTCGGCCATCGCGGCCGGCCACATTGAGGTGTACGTAGAATTCCTGTAAGCAAACGTTGATACAGATATGTTTGTCCTTTCCTTGTCAGTTGATGACTTTGGCTGGTGCCGGCCTCTACCGCAGATACCTGGGCGAGTCGCGCTTCGTGGGCACGCTGTCGCTGTACGCGCTGCTGGACGGCGACGGCGGGCTGGCGCTGCAGACGCTGACGTCGACGCGCGGCAGCTCGGAGGACACCACGCAGGTGGTGCGCCAGGTGCGGCCCATGCGCAGGGACCTGCCCGACTTCAGCGTCGAGTGCGAGGTGACGCGCGCCGGCGAGCTGCTGTGGTACACGCGCAGCCCGGGGTGAGGCCCATGTCACACTGCCACACTTACTTTGACGAAGAATCTTTGTCCAGTATTCTTTCACAAAGAATCTTTGACGTGGTGTAATAATAATTTCGTGTGGCTCATTGGCGTGGAGCAAGTCTTTCAATTGGACGCCACTTCGGCGACTTGCGTGTCCCTAACCTACCCCAGTTATCCAACCGGGGAAAGAGGACCTACAGATTAACGTGGAATCCGAACCACGCGTCGTTTCTGGCGACTCCTCACATCGTTGAGAGGTGAAGGATGGGTTAAAGTGCAGACTGAAAAATTCCGAGGTCCGACCGGGTTTTGAACCCTTGACCCTTCGGTTTCCAGTCGCGCACTTTACCCCAAGACCACCAAGCCCGATTTTGACGTGGTGAAAAGAGGACATTACACTATCCAACTTTCTTTCAGAAAGAATCTGTCAAAGTGCATCGAAAATTGGGAATAAATATTTGTGATTAAAATTAACTGACATCTTGTTCAGGCTGTTTATATACGATGCCATCTTGAATATAATGGTTATGTATCTCTTATGAGATCTTCATTTGCCACAGATCGCTTATATACCAGGTGGTCAGTCAGTCAGTATAATTTTGAAAACTTAATATATCACGGAATAATGTAGATATAGAGGTAAAAATTGACACACATGCTTGGAATGACATGGTGTTTTATTAGAAAAAAAACACGTCTTTACTCTCCTCTCTATCTCTCCAACCTCCTCCGCGTTTCCTAACCTTCCCCAAAATCAAATGTTCGAATGTTTGTATAGCTTATGGCACTTAACTACGGGGTCATCAGTCCCTAAACTTACAAACTACTTATGAACTAGGACGGCACAAATATCCATGCCCGAGGGTGGATTCGAGCCCCCGACCGTAGTGGCCGTGCAGTCCGTGACTGGAGAGCCTCAGTCCCCTCGGCCACCGCGGCCGGCTAACCTTCCCCTCCCGTCCCCCTGCGGGGACCTCAGTGACAAATTTTAGATACAATGTCGTCTAGTGTCCATTGCATCAGTGTCTGCGTGTGAGTTTCTACAGTGCGTCGAACCACAAACTCTCTTCTGCGCCAGTGTTGTCGTGTTACTTCTTCGTTTGTCCAGTGTCTGTTCTCAATGTGATTTTACCGCCGCCGTGGCACAGATTGTTTTTAACTGTCTATGTGTTTGTTTCTCTCGCCTTGTTCATGTGTTTTATGCCTGCACTATTGTCTCCAGTATCCGGTTTTTAATTCATCAATGTTTTCTTCGTGCCATGGTTCTCATTCCTCTTGTTTTTATCCTCGTGACATGGTTTTTAATCTTAATTGGTAATTTGCATGTACGCTTGGCTGAAGAGCAGCGCCTGATGCTGCTACCAGCCTGACGATTCTGTCGGTGTGAAAATAACAATAAAGGGAGGAAAAAAAGAGAGAGAATCAGATGCACCAGCAGTCGCAGCATGTTGACGTTACCTGAAAAGGCGGTTTTAGTAAAGTTATATTATCAGAATGGGGAATGTGCTAGTTCAGCGTTACGATCCTATCGCCACAGGAAGGGGATTCGAACGGGTAAAGGCAACACACCACCTAGAGACAAGGCCTTACAACAGCCCGTGCTACGTCATACTGACCAGGGGCCCTATTCTGTATCTTTTCGGCGCTCCAGAGTTCAGTTCGGTCAGAGAGCGCACCGAGGGGTCGAGTTATCGAAGCAGCTCCGTTAGTTCATTCTGTATGCCTTTCGGTGGCGTTGCGGTACGCCTTTTTGGACACCGTACCTCACGGTGGCGCTGTTGCCAGCTTCGCTCGCATCAGCCAATCAGAAGTGCCTGACTGCTTCTCCGCGCATGTGCACTGTTGATGAGCAGCGGGAACGGCAGCCGTGGCCGGCGTTCGCTGCGTTTCCTACCGTGAGAGACAGCCCAAAAATTGTAAAAAAATGAAAATCGTGTATTTCATAATCTGGCGACATAACACGACAGTGTGTTCCGAGAATTACCTACTGAAACTTTTTTTAAATTTAATTAAAACTTTTTGTCACTGAAAAAAGAGAATATTTAAACTTTTCATAAAAGTTGTTTATTCACGCTACTCTATGTTTATTACACCGTATCTCCTAAACTAAGGGTCGCACAGCAAAATAATTTTATTATTGCCTTCAGTGCTGTATGTTCTCGATGTCTGCAAACTTTCCGGACAATATATTCAGTGATAGTGAAGTAATAAATTAAAATCCCACGTCTGACGCAGAAATTTTACCAAACCAACGTCCAAAATGTAGTAAGCGACAAACTTTTTCTCTTTACATTTTTTTTTTTTTTTTTTTTTTTTTTTTTTTTTTTTTTTTTTTTTTTTTTTTTGTGGGGGTGTAAGCGAAAAAAAGTTTCGGAAAGGTTTGAATTTATTTTTGCCGTTTGTTGGAAAACGTTAGGTGCTACCGTTTGTCCTAGACGAGAGCAGAATTGTGCGGTTCATTGGCGCGGCGCGAGTTCAACGCGCTGGGAGGGAAGACGCGGCGTTAGCAGCAGAGAGAGCGCAGTGCTAGCAGTGAAAAACTTCTTATTTTGGCACTACGGAAGTACATGGAAGTTTCGGGAAACGAAAAGGATTGCATATTAGTCGAGACAGCTCTTACAAGCGTCAATGGTTTTATACTGAAGAAAGACCGTACAATATTTTAATAACAAAACAGTTGTTTGCCGATGCGGGAAAGCTAAAGGAATTTTTTTAGATTCACTCATAACCAGTTTTGGTATTTTCTGTCGTTACTTGGACAAAACCTGAAACGTCAGGTTTGATTCCATCTTGAATCCAAGTGCTCAGTGGCTGTTAACATATACGGATGTTGAAGAGTAGTCGCAAATATTTCTTTACTGTCGCAAAATTTGATTTTGGTCGCTGTCAGATTCTCATCAGTGCTTAAAACATAGTTTGAAACGTACAAAAATTTTCAGTCTTCATATTGAAGATTATGTGATCGTCAACATGAAGGCTGAAAACGTTTCTTTGTTTCAAACTGCGTTTCAAGCATTGAGAGTAGTCTCACATGAATTATTTGTAACAAGACTAAAAAAGTAAATGAATAAAAATAAAAGTCTACGTTTGTTTCACTCACAGAAATTTCATCTTTTGTTTTATAATAAGAGTGAACCCCGATGTATAAGAAACTACTGCTGGCGCTCGCTCTTACATGTACATGCTATAGAATATTGCAGATCATGCTTCTCTTACACGAGTAGAAAAGTGTTCCAAACAAGATAACTGGTGAAAAAATATTTTGCACCAGGAAGGATTCGAACCTGAAACACTTAGGGTAGGAGGTTGTCACCTTAACCGCTTTTTTTTTTTTTTTTTTTTTTTTTTTTTTTTTTTTTTTTTTTTTTTTTTTTTCCCGTGGATCTATGCTTTGCGGTCGTTGTTCCGGTTCGTTCTTGATTAGACCACAACGTCTACAAGAGAGGCCGCGCTTTGTTTCCATTGACTTCTTTGCGGAATGATTATCGGTTATTTATACTGCTGCTAATTTGTATGATTTCCACTATCTAACTTCACAAACTTCCTTCCCATTTTAACTTAAACGTTGTAAGAGTGTTTTCTGTAAGTAATAAATACTCAGTTTGTACGGAAAACTACGGTAAAACACTACTAAGTACCGTTCAGATACGTCGGTAACGTGCTTGTTGGCAAACAGGTCTTAAGATTGCGGTGAAAATGGCTCATTTTATGAAGATTTTCAATGCGGTGGAGTATCTGGAGCGCATATTTGAGTAATTCTCAAGTACAAATACGAAAATTTGCCAAATACGACGCGACAGCTTTGCGAACGGCGAAAACGAAGGAGACGCCGTATTTGATGGGTTTCATATTTACACTTCCGTGATATGAGAGTTAGCAGGATAAATGAAACGGCGCATTAACGACATTACCGAGACGCGTATTTTAAGATATAGTTTATTGCAATAGAGTTTACAGAAGTGCTATGTCGTTATATTAAACTCTAGAACGCTAGCAATGTTGACGTAATATTCTGATAATATCTGTAGACAACCTTGAAAATTAATGTTTTAAAGTTACTTATTACTTAAAAAACAACAAATGTATCATTATCGGAATTTAAAACGACACAGCATTGCTAAAATAATAATTTATCTTCGCAATCCAAGCCTACCGAAACGAACCAAACGGCCTCACCGAAACCTCAGCGGCTTTCGGTGCAGCGCTCGAAATTTCGGTGGCCGTTTCGGGCGGTAGCAGGCCACAGAAACGTACAGAATAACAATTTTCGCTACCGAACCGAAATTGACGTCACCACCGAGAAAAACACACCGAACCGAACGCTACGAAAGATACAGAATAGGGCCCCAGGCCGCGGTAGCCAGCTGAATGGCTGTCCGCTGGGGCACGCCCCCTGCCTCGTAGCGGCCAGACATAAGCTGGCGGCCGCGGCCTGGTCCGTATGACGTAGCACGGGCTGTTGTAAGGCCTTGTGGTGTTGGTAAAGGTCTGTTGACAAATGCAGATGTGCCGAGAATGATTTTGAAGTTCGAAGCCAAGGGTTGTTTAGACGATAGACCCCATACTTGCCGACCGAGCACAAGGCGTAATGCTGCTGAGACAGTTCAGGAAGAAAAGGAGACTGTAGCGGGTTCGTCTATGCACGGGGAAGTCAGCGCTCGTGCAGTCGCACGTCGCACCGGCATTCCATACACTACTGTTTGGTTGGCATTTAGGCGTACCCTCCGATGCTATTCTTACAAAATCCATGAACTGTTACCTGGCGATTTAGTGAAGCGGAGGGCATTTTCAGTGTGGGCGTTTCAAAAGATGGCGGAAGATGATTGGTTGAGTAACGTGTTGTGGACCGACTAAGCTCATTTCACGCTCCGAGTGTCTGTCAACGCCCACAACTGCAGAATTTGGGCTACCGAAAATCCTAGAAGTGTCGTGGAAACTCCATTGAACGACGAGAAAGTCACATTATGGGTTGGATTTACCACATCTACCGTTATCGGGCCTTTTTTCTTCGAGGAACTGCGTGATTCTGGTTTTATAACTGCTACCGTGATGGGTGAGAGGTACGCCGATGTGTTACAGAATCGCATCATCCCCACCCTGGCTGATAAACACCTCCTGGAACGTACGATTTTTATGCAGGATGGCGCTCCACCCCATATTGATAGACGCGCGAAAGATCTCCTACGCGCGCCGTTTGCTGATGATCGTGTGCTCAGCCGCCACTTTCGTCATGCTTGGCCTCCCAGGACCCCAGACCTCAGTCCGTGCGATTATTGGCTTTGGGGTTACCTGAAGTCGCAAGTGTATCGTGATCGACAGACATCTCTAGATATGTTGAAAGACAACATCCGACGCACATGCCTCACCATAACTCCCGACATGCTTTACATTGCTGTTCACGACGTTATTCCTCGACTACAGCTATTGTTGAGGAATGATGGTGAACATATTGAGCATTTCCTGTAAAAAACATCATCTTTGCTTTGTCTTAATTTGTTATGCTAACTATTGCTTTTCTGATGTCTGTAGGACATTTTTTTTTCTAATAAAAGCCCATGTCATTCCATGCATGTGTGTCATTCTTTACCTCTCTATCTACATCATACCGTGATTTATTAAATTTTCATATTTATATTGATTTTTCGATCAACCGGTACATTGATTTTACATTGATGACTAGTTTATGCTCGTTGAAGTGTCACTTTCAAATCTGTAACAATTAAAATACAAAACTACAGTGAATACACAGTATCTTACTGTACAATAATTTTGGTACATTATTTAATCTAGATGTCATCTATGTCAGCTATACAATCTATAAAAAACGGTTAGGTTGAAGATAGCGTATTGAAACAGAAAATTTTCATGCCTTAATTGTCCAGGTATGGTAAGATATATGTTTCAGATTAACTAACATCATAGTGGCAAGCTATAAATGGTATTCACATCACCAATGAAATGTGCTTTTATGTCATGTTGTTCAAGACCCTGTGCTTTCCTATCCCACATGTTCAGGCAGTATGACATCACAGCAAAAACTAGAGATAGAGCCACAAATACTTATCAGTGGCCTATCTGACACCAAATGGCCGCAGGATGGAGGCATGAATCGATATGTATTACATCCAATTATGTGCGACATTTATACTTGTCACAATACATCATCACACTAAACTATGTCATTTCACCTATTTATACAGAATTTGGGTTTAATGATGGATGGATGGATGCTTAGGGTTTAACGTCCCGTCGACAGCTTGGTCATTAGAGACGGAGCTAACGCTCGGAGTTTTTGGGTTAGGATGAGGAAGGAAATCGGCCGTGCCCTTTGATAGGAACCATCCCGGCATATGCCTGGAGTGATTTAGGGAAATCAAGGAAAACCTAAATCTGGATGGCCGGAGGTGGATTTGAACCACCATCCTCCCGAATGCGAGTCCAGTGCGTTACCACTGCGCCACCTCGCTCGGTTTGGGTTTAAGAAGATTCAGACTGTCATTGTAATACTGTGTAGTATTCATTTTACCATTCCCTTAAATCATTAGAATGTTAATATATAACAAACCCCTAATATCCAAATTAAATGAGTACAACATGAAACTTCCTGGCAGATTAAAAATTGTGTGACAGAACCGGGACTCGAACCTGGGACCTTTGCCTTTCGCGGGCAAGCGCACTACCGACTGTGCTATCCCGACACGACTCACGATGCCGCCTCACAACTTTACTTCCGCCAGTATCTCGTCTCCTACTTTCCAAACTTCACAGAAGCTGTCCTGCAAACACGCAAGACTAGCACTCCTGGAAGAAAGGATATGGTGGAGACATGGCTTAGCCACAGCCTATGGGATGTTTCCAGAATGAAACTTCACTCTGCAGCGGAGTGTGCGCTGATATGAAACTTCGTGGCGGGATAGCACAGTCGGTAGTGCGCTTGCCCGCGAAAGGCAAAGGTCCCAGGTTCGAGTCCCGGTTCCGGCACACAATTTTAATCTGCCAGGAAGTTTCATATCAGCTAGAACTGACATGTGCTTACATTTTCACGCAATTTGAGTGCATAGAACCTGAGAAATCGGTAGCCAGAACAACCACCTCTGGCCGTAATAACGACCTTGATACGCCTGGGCATTGAGTCAAACAGAGCTTGGATGGCGTGTACAGGTACAGATGCCCATGCAGCTTCAACACGATACCACAGTTCATCAAGAGTAGTGACTGGCGTATTGTGACGAGTCAGTTGCTCGACCAGACGTTTCCAATTGGTGAGAGATCTGGAGAATATGCTGGCCAGGGCAGCAGTCGAACAACTTCCGTATCCAGAAAGGCCCGTACAGGACCTACAACAGGCGGTCGTGAATTATCCTGCTGAAATGTAGGGTTTCGCAGGGATCGAATGAAGAGTAGAGCCACGGGTCGTAACATATCTGAAATGTAACGGCCTCTGTTCAACGTGTGTCGATGCGAACAAGAAGTGACCGAGACGTGTAACCAATGGCATCCCATCCCGTCACGCCGGGCGATACGCCAATATGGAGATGACGAATACACGCTTCCAATGTGGGTTCACCGCGATGTCGCCAAACACGGATCCGACCATCATGATGCTGTAAACACAACCTGGATACACCCGAAAAAAATGACGTTTCTCCATTCGTGCACCCAGGTTCGTCATTATGTACACCATTGCAGGCGTTCCTGTCTGTGATGCAGCGTCAAGGGTAACCTCAGCCATGGACTCCGAGCTGATAGTCCATGCTGCTGCAAACGTCGTCGAACTGTCAGTGCAGCTGGTTGTTGTCTTGCAAACGTCCCCATCTGTTGACTCAGGGATCGAGACGTGGCTGCACAATCCATGCCTGTCATCTCGACTGCTAGTGATACGAGGCCGTTGGGATCCAATCAAATGTTCAAATGTTTGTTAAGCTTAAGGGACTTAACTGCGGGGTCACCAGTCCCTAAACTTACAAACTACTTAAGCACTACTTACGAACTAGGACGGCACAAATATCCATGCCCGAGGGGGGATTCGAACCCCCGACCGTAGTGGCCGTGCAGACCGTGACTGGAGCGCCTCAGTCTCCTCGGCCACCGCGGCCGGCCGTTGGGATCCAGCACGGCGTTCCGTATTGCCCTCCTGAACCCACTGATTCCATATTCTGCTAACAGTCATTGGATCGCGAGCAGCGATGTCGCGATACGATAAACCGCGATCGCGATAGGCTACGATCTGACCTTTATCAAAGTCGGAAACGTGATGGTACTCCTGTCAACTGCTTTTTGTGTATGAGAAATCGGTTGGAAACTTTTCTCGTGTCAGCACGTTGTAGGTGTGGCCACTGGTGCCAACCTTGTGTGAATGCTTTGAAAAGCATATTACAGCGTCTTCTCCCTATCGGTTAAATTTCGCGTCTGTAGCACTTCATCTTCGTGGTATAGCAATTTTAATGGCCAGGAGTGTAATTCTTTCATTCAACTAGTGCACCAGTGTTTCGGTGTCCAGGGTCACCATTCTGAGGGCCTTTTAATGTTCTATACTCCTGAGCGATGGTGCAGGAGTCAGTCAATTTTGTTATATTTTTACTTGGTTTTCATTTGTCTTCTGACAACTCCAACAAGTGGACGAGTTTGTCATCCCGGGCTCAAAGTCAATGTTGTGTTATGTAATTAATAGCGTTGTGTTTTAATTAATGGTTTACTGTAACAAATTTTTGAATATATGTTTAGGAGAAGAATTGAATTACCGAAAAAAAAATACAGGATGCCATTTAAATTGGCATACCTCTGTTCATATTTTAAAAAAAAATTTAAAAAAAATACTACAAAGAAGGCAATTATGCTGATCGATGTCCCCCTGATGGCTAAGGAATATGTGCTTGAAACATTTCATAATCTGCATCTGGACAAACAATTATTTAGAGTGCTCACCCTGTATACAGGGATGGAGGTGTGTTCCTGGAGGTATAGATCTCAATTCTGAACAAATCTATATCTATAAATGTGAATGTCTGTTTGGTGTACGTTTATGACATCTGAACCACAAGACATAAAGAGCTAAAAATTTGTACATTTACTAATGTCTACCCGGGTAAAGCTTTAGGCACGGTTTTATGGCGATCGGATAGCTTGTCTGTTCGGTATATGCTTATCACGTCCGAACGACAAGACACAGAGACTTAAATATTTGTACAGTTACTAATTTACACCTGAGGAACGTTTAGGCACGGTTTTATAGCGATCTGATAGATATTTAGTAATTTGAAGACTATAACGCGAAATGCGGAACAATAATTACTCTTTGAAAATTATATTTACTCTTTGAAAATTGTTTTATTTGTTGCATTGCACAGTATAAAATAGAAACACAGTTTTCCTCTGTCTGTCCCTTTTAACTTTTTATAACTCGAGAAGTACCGAACGTATCGTCATGCGGTTTCTTTTAATTTCTTCTTTAGAAGCCTGGGATAATCGTAGGCTATATTTAATGTCAATACGAATATATGAAAAAAAAATAAGAATCATAACGTAGAATCTTTTACCGCTTCTGCACTTTAGTCTCCTTTAGTGCCTAAACCATAATAGCTAGGCGGTGTACTTAGTAGAAACTTGCAGAACTCACAAACGTCTACAAAAAAACACGCGAGAGCATGTGTCTAACTTTTACGAGTGAACCACATGTATCATTTTTCTTTCATAAAGCGCTGACGCCAGATGGCTTCATGCTACGGATATAGTGATTGTAGGAGATCTGTAAAAGTTACACATATGATCTCGGAGTCGGTTGGCTTGCTCTCTGTAGTTCTTTCCTGAAGTACTCAATTGTCTTACGAAGTCCCACTTCCAAAGGCACTTTGGGTTCCCATGAAAGGTATTTTCGAACGCTCTTGATATATCAGGTTTTCTTCTCTGAGGACCATCCTCCACTGCTGCTACCTGTTTATATGACTTGGACCTCCAACCAGGTCTTTTATCATCACTGCAAACTCTTCGATAGTATGCTCAGTGGGGTTTCCTAAATTTACAGGTAATGTGAAATTTGACGCCATTGAGGATACCAAACCATTCACAAGATCTGATACATATTGGAAAGATCTGGTCTGTTTACCATAGCCATATACAGTGATAGTTTCATTGTTAAGGGCTTGAAGAATGAAGTTTGAAACCACTCTTCCATCATTCATATGCATTCTTGGTCCATATGTGTTGAATATTCTTGCAACTCTTACATGAACTTTCTCTTGTTTTGCATATGCATAACTCAGTGTTTCAACAACCCTTTTCCCTTCATCATAACATGCTCTGGGACCTTTTGTCACCATCAAAAGATAATATGTAAACATATATCATCGAACTGTCAAACGTAATTTATAACATTTAAAAAAAAATTTATAACACCAGAAGACAGTCAGATTCGATGATATATGCACGTCATTCCATCTAGACGTCACTTGAAAATGGCATTAATGCGCCGAAACAGTCTCTTGTGACTTAATAAAAATATATAAACTTCGCAGCAAATTGGAATTTCTTTAGTAAAATGTTTCCTGATAGTTTGGCCGTCCCCTTTCTGTAACGCCCTTTATAAAAGGGGGCAGACACACATGTATATGTGTGTGTGTGTGTGTGTGTGTGTGTGTGTGTGTGTGTGTGTGTGAGTGAGAGAGAGAGAGAGAGAGAGAGAGAGAGAGAGAGAGAGAGAGAGAGAAAGAAAGAAAGAAAGAAAGAAAGAAAGAGAGGTCTCAAGATACACTAGGAAGAGTGATATGTAAAATGGCTTATAGCCTACCCTCCGCCAATTGTCTTTTTAGGATTTTTTCTTTTGATTTTGAAGTACATTTAGGACGCGGCCTTCGTGGGCTACACATTCTAGCGACAGCGCGCGACAGCTTCAGGCGACAAAAGACGGCCACACGTATTGCTACGGGAGTGTCCTGCGTGAGCGCCGACTGTTGCGCTGCCTGTCGCTTCGTGTCGCACGCTACAACCAGCGATGTTTGAGATTCAAGCATGTTTGAATTTGAATCTTGTCGCTGTCGCATGCGCTACAAAGTGTCGACTTTCGTTGAGAGTCGACTGCATTTAGAGGTTATGAAGGTTGTCGCAAGATTTCTGCGAGCCAATAATCCCTGGAGTTTATGAAACGGGAACTGTTTGTGAAATAACGGAAAATAAAATTCACCTTGCACATATAACGAAGTATTTTGCTTTGGATAACTATCTCGTAAATTTTCTTTTGGCTTTTATAAACGACTAAAGTTAAATTTTTAAATTGTTTGTAATATATCAGTCTTCTGTATTTTTATTCTGAGTGATAGTTTCATTTACACCACGATGAACATGATTTAAAGAATTACTCGCATTTGTGTGCTTTCTGCATTTGCAGTACCGGTAACAACAAAGTTACAGTACTCCTGAGAGAGAGAGATAACTCTGGGATGTCAAAGGAGATGCGTGTAAATTACGTTTCTGGGTAAAATGTCAGGATATAATGTTTCAGTAGCAATTTAATGTGTTTGGTGGGTGTGTTTGATATAAAGATGAACTAGAGGTAAAAAAAATTTTAAAATAATTTGTGGTGCTTTCTAAAGATAATACACAAAACCATGCACAAATAAAAGGTGAAAGGGTTGCAATTGCAGTAATTAAAATATAAGATGGAACGGGAAGCGAACCAGCGACCGCAAAAATTACCTACTTTCCGAGATAGCAGCCCAGATCGCTATCCCTACACTACGTTACGCTGACTGATGACTGAACATTACGGGCTAAGTGACTTACTATTGCCTTCGAATAGAGACATATTTCGAATTTATTCAGTTGTTGATGGTTTCTAATCACAAAACTCATTGAGAACGTAGTCGAAAGTAGCTGTACTCGTTGTACTTTCGAAGAATTTGGCCGGTGATATTCATAGTCTGTTTTCGCATTTGAAATTCCGAATGAACTAGTACACGAACATTCGTCGCTTTGTAAACGTAATGCACAGCATTCCTTTTACGCCTTATTTCCTAAAGTTAATAAAACTTTATTGCCTTACTCTACAGCTATCATTATTCTACGATTTACGGACGGCAAACTTTAGAAACAGTTGATCGGTTCTAGTGGCCATCTTGTTGTCGCGCTCACGTCGGACACCCGACCATGTCGCCGAATGTCGCCGCTTGTAGCAGCAGTGTCGCGTCGCTGGATGTCGCGCGCTGTCGCCAGAATGTGTAGCCCACGCAGGCCGCGGCCTTAAGGCTAGTTTACACGACGACACTACGTTTCATGAAACTGCGCTACTGGCCAATGCGCATGCGCAGCAGGTCTTCGCGCAACTCGTTGACGAAACTAAATAGTTTCGGCACGTTCCAACTTCGGCGAAAGTGACTGCTCGTGTATTTAGGTTAGGTTATGACCAGTACAAAATACAGCATAAAGGGGGGAACGGGAGAAATAATTCTGTTTTTGTACATATATGCGTTGAGTAGGTTGACGATTTGTGAATTGCAGACTAAAATACATCCAATTTGAAATACCTATACAAACGAAGTATGGCAATTGTGGATTTCGGAACAGGGTACAAGTACTCAGAGAGGAATATCTACTTGACAAGAAATGTAATGCAATTTTGTAATTTCAGTTCTGGTAACTATGCTTCACACATAAGTGTAATTTGTTTCTTTATTGCATTACTAACTCTGCTTAAAAGGAACGTAAACTACTCTGGTGATATTCTAAGTTGATTAAAATAACTTATACGGTCTTCAATCACAATTTCTTTCAGCAAGGTCGCTGAGCAACAAAGCTGACGTCTTTTTTAATCGAGTCAGGAACCCAAACACGTTTCTTATTCTTTTTTATGTTTAGTCTTATGCAGCGACTTAACACAGAGAAGCAATAGCTCCGCCACAACTTTTACAGCTACCAAAACTTTCATTCTACGGCGACTACGGTAATCACAAAAGAACGAAACTGAAGTGTATGGCACTGGCGCCGTGTCTACAGACATACACGAAACTAGTATACACGCAATTCATTTCATGCAACGAGTTTCGCAACCTAGTGTCGTCGTGTAGACTAACTAGCCTTTAGAGTAGGGTTGCCAGATCTCCGGGCGCCGCCCGGAGTGCCCGGGTTTGGAATGAATTCTCCGGGTCTACGGGCCAATGACTCTCATCTCCGGGCTTGGATGTAACCTTCATCATAACTTTTTTTCGACGCTTTTTAAGTACTATGCTCATGTAGCGACAATCTACATCGAACTTAACGTAACTTAAACTAAGGATGAACACAACGTCCATGCCCTAGGGGAGGGGGGGGGATTCGAACCTCTGGCGGGAACAGCCTCGCGCGCCGTGGCAAGACGCCTCGGTGCGCTGGGCCATTCCCGGCCGGCTCTTCTCTAGTAATTATGAATAACTTTATATAAATGTCAATTTCTTATTGCAACAAAACGCTACTTTTCTGTTCTTCCTGTGAAAACTTTTCATTGTTGCGTCGGTAGTAATCAGCTAGCGTATTATTAAGCAATCACTGTTGTGGCAACGTGTCAACTGGCGACGTCTATTATTTGTGTTCGTTCGGTCATTATTATCAGTTTACCGGCAATTTTTCGAATACTCGGAGATCGTGTGAGAACAAACAAGCTTACATTAACTCAGATTAGTGTGTAATAACAGTGAAATGAAGAGACGATATCTAAGTTCGTTCCGTGAAGAATGGTCGCAGAAAGAAAATTATAAAGCGTGGCTACAAAAAGTCGATACTGATCAGTGTATGTGTAACTGCAGAATATGCACTATCCCATTTACACTTCCTGGGAGGGAGATGATTAGGGGATTTTTTTTTTTTTTTTTTTTTTTTTTTTTTTTTTTTTTTTTTTTTTTTTTTTTTAAAAGAATTCACGTGTAATCTTTGTTGGGGGGAGTGAGTCATTGGCCAAGGGGGAGGGGCACGTCTGGTCTTCGGGCCTGCCTCGAGTTCAATCTGGCAACCCTACTTTAGAGACGATCTCAGTGACATAGCTGGTAGCTCTGCTGCAGCGGAGTCTCCCCCGTGCATAGCAGAGGTGTGGTGTGCGCAGGGAGTGGTGGGTGCGCGCGGACCCGCGGTCGCGGCTGCACCCGACTATGCGGCTGGAGCGGTCGCTGCCGCCGCTGCACAGGCGCTGGCGCGAGGACGCGCAGCTGCTGTCGCTGTACGAGCAGCGCGTGCAGCTGCTGCGCGGCATGTACGGCCGGCGCGCGCGCCTGCTGCGCCCGCTGCTCGCCGACTTCCTGGTCGCGCTGCTCGTCGCCAAGCCTCTCAACACCTTCGCCTTCGCCGTCGACTACTTCACGGCGCACGCCGACGTGTGCCCGGACGAGAAGCGCGAGGACCGCACCAGCAGCGAGCAGCTCACGGCGGGGCTGCAGGTGACCGGCGGTGTTCTGTTCCCAATCCCAATAAGCTAACGGGTCCCACGACACGATGGTAAGACAGTACGTCGGGGCAAGTTACTTCCTGCTTCATTTTACAAAAATGACATGTTTCTCCTCTTGTCCCGAGGTGGGCAAATCGGGCTTGAAGTGAGCGAGTTGGCGCAGTAGTAACACACTGGACTCGTATTCGGGAGGATGGTGGTTCAAATCCACCTCCGGCCATCCAGATTTAGGTTTTCCCGTGATATCCCTAAATCGCTCTAGGCAAATGCCGGGATGGTTCCTTTCTTTTGTGTCCCAGCCTCGTCGCCGCTTTTGTGTCTCGTTTCCGTCGTAGGTGTCGGTGGCCGAGTAGAATTTAACCGACACAGGAATAAAGGATGCACGCTTGTGCAGGTACGGAGGTGAGCAGCCAGTGGGACAGCAGAAACTAGAAACACTAGAGTAAATTAGAACGAGATATATATTGCACAGAATGTATACAATACTTAACTTTTACATAGATCGGTACTGCAGAATGCTGATACATAGTTCAGCTAGAGGCCTGCCTAGTGCCTATCCGATAGCCAAGTCTTCACTGGTGCCTATCTGATTCCGAAGTGTTAACTGGTTCCTATCTCAGTCCGAAGTGAACGATGTAGTTCAGTGGTGGCCACGAGCGGAGTTGTAGCAGAGGGCGCTCGTGGCTGACGTCGTAAGAACGCCGCGCCGTGCGTGCATGGCGGCGCGCGGCGAAAGTAGGTGGCGCACACTTTGGACTTGTGCGACACCACACTTTCAAAGGGCACGGCCGATTTCCTCCCCATCCTTCCCCGAAAATCCGAGCGTAAGCTCCGTCTCTAATGACCACGCTGTCGACGGGACGTTAAACCCTAAGCTTCCTTCCTTCCTTCGGGCTTGAGCGACTGTCATCTCATCGTATCCTAATTACGCAACTGGATGTGGTATGGCAGGGCACGTAGTCGTGAAACCGCTTTTCTTGTCACTATCGGGTTTCTTGATTGTGTCCAATATGCAACGTTCCTACTTAGTTTCTCCATGTATAAATCACCAGAATGCAGCCAGTCAGGGCCGGCGCAAGGCACGTGCGATAGCACGGGGCGGCACTTTCCGGGGGGCGGCAAATCTGACGCCCCCTTTTTTTCTATTTTCTTAAGACAAACTCCACATTCATGCTCAAGAGGGGATGCGAAACCAAACCTCAGACGGAGTGGCTACGGGAATTGTGGCATGGTACTTCGACTACCTGCTTGCCGCCACTCTTGAACAAGGGAAGGGAGGAGGACTAATTTCTTCCTCGACACTGTGGCAAGTGGCCGAGGGGACTGAGGCGCTTCAGTCACGGTCTGCACGGCCACTACGGTCGGGGCTTCGAATCCCCCCTCGGGCATGGATATTTGTGCCGTCCTTAGTTGTAGGTAGTTCATAAGTAGTTTGTAAGTTTAGGGACTGATGACCCCGTAGTTAAGTCCCTTAAGCTTAACAAACATTTGAACATTTTTTGACACTGTGGCAGCACAGTCGTGTTTACGCTGGAGGAACAGAGAGGGGGAAGCAGTCTGGCGTATTCACCAGTATTTTTATGAGTGGAGCGCTGCCAGAATGTTACGCGCCGTGCGTTTACTCACAACTAATTTTTCAGAAGACGAAATTAATTTGTAATTTCGGATGCAATGTTCAATACTGCGATTGTGTGTTAAGCCTGAAGCAGTTTTGGTAAAGCGTTCAATAGCAGTTTGCGAGTGTTTTATTCTTCCCGTATTATGGAAAAAATCGTTGAATAATACTACAGTCAAACTTCTCCGACGCCTACAATGGCTAGAAGTATTCCGAATGGGTAAATACGCTGCGAGTAATTACAAGGGATAAAGATATTGGTAGTAAGCCTGGCATAAGTTGGATTTCGACGTATTTTTCAAAAATTTTGCTATCCGTTTCTGAGTGATAGTCGGATGTTTGATTTTGAGCCATGAAACACCTCTCCACTTGCATGAACATTTAAACTCTGCCCGGCACTTTTGTTTGACAATACTACTTGCACACTATCACTTTGCCAACATTTATTTACTGTATACTGTTTTCCGTTAAATACATTATCTGTTCACAACCATTGAAAAATGCCGAGCGGTATTAGCAGAGCGATCTAAGGCGTTGCAGTCATGGACTGTGCGGCTGGTTGATTAGTGTGTAAGCTTAGGGACTGATGATTTAGCAGTAAAGTCCCATAAGATTTCACTCACTTTGAACTTTTTGTAAGCCACAAGGCTTATTAAAATTTGCTAGATTTCTTCAGTCAGGTTCTCTTTTGTGCAAATCTGTAGAGAATGTGACAAATCAGTCGCAACTTTTGTTTTTATTTTCCAGATCTACATAGATTTCGTGCATAGTGTGGCTATTTTCAATGCTCTGAGTTTTGTTTACATCTATACCGTCATGCTGAACGTAACTGTCAACATGGTGGCGTAGATGTAAGTACATATTAATGAGATTATTTTTGACATTTCCTACAGATCTGTTTAAATAAAATTCCCCAAACGCTATGTAAAAAACAAAAACAAAAAACGGGGGGGGGGGGGGAAGGGGAGGCAATATAGCCGGCCCTGCAGCCAGTTATGTATTTTAGAATGTCGGTCGCCTAACAGATAAAGCAGAATCGGTTGATATATTAGTAGGAACGTTATTATCAAGTAGTAGCTGTTTTTATACTAACACACAAGGGGTTTTGGAGCGTAGCGTTTTAAAAGATTGGGAAATGGCGCAGGTCATCCCCATTTCAAGAAGGGACGTCGAGCAGATGTGCAGAACTATAGTCCTATATCTCTGATGTCGGTCGGTTGTAGAATTTTGGAACATGTATTATCTTTGAGTATAGTGACTTTTCTGGAGACTAGAAATCTGCTTTGTAGGAATCAGCATGCGTTTCGAAAAAGGCGATCATGTGAAACCCAGCTCGCGCTATTCGTCCACGAGACTCAGAGGGCCATAGACACGTGTTATCAGGTAGATGCCGAGTTTCTTGGCTTCCGCAAGGCGTTTGTTACAGTTCCTCACAGTCGTTTAATGAACAGAGTAAGCAGCATATGGTCTATCAGACCAACTGTGTGATTGGCTTGAGGAGTTCCTAGATAACAGACTGCAGTATGTCATTCTCAATGGAGAGAAGTCTTCTGAAGTAAGTGTGAGGTCAGGTGTGCCACAGGGGATTGTCGTGGGTCCGTTTCTGTTCACAATATATATAAATGACCTTGTGGATGACACCGGAAGTTCACTGAGACTTTTTGCGGATAATGCTGTAGTATATAGAGAGGTTGTAACAATGGAAAATTGTATTGAAATGCAGGAGGGTCTGCATCGAATCGATGCATCGCGCATGGAATGGCAATTAGATCTCTATGTAGACAAGTGTAATGTGCTACGAATACATGAAAAGAAAGATCCTTTATCATTTAGCTACACAATAGCAGATCAGCAACTGGATGCAGTTAATTCCATAAATTATCTGGAAGTAGGCATTATGAGTAATTTAAAATGGAACGTTCATATAAAATCAATCGTCGGTAAAGCAGATGCCAGACTTAGATTCATTGAAAGAATCCTAAGGAAATTCAGTCTGGAAACAAAGGAAGTAGGTTACAGTACACTTGTTCGCCCACTGCTTGAATACTGCTCACTGGTGTGGGATCCGTACCAGGTGGGATTGATAGAGTAAGTAGAGAAGATCCAACGGGGAGCAGCGTGCATCGTTACAGGATCATTTGGTAATCGTGAAAGCGTTACGGAGATGATCGATAAACTCCAGTGGAAGACTCTGCAGGAGAGACGCTCTGTCGCTCGGTATGGGCTTTTGTCAAAGTTTCGAGAACGTACCTTTACTGAGGAGTCTAGCAGTATATTGCTCCCTCCTACGAATATCTCACAAAAAGATCATGAGGATAAAATCAGAGAGATTAGAGCCCACACAGAGACATACCGACAACCTTTCTTTCCGCTAACAATGCATGACTGGAAAAGGAGGTAGAACCGGTAGTGGTACTCAATGTACCCTCCGCCACACACCGTCGGGTGGCTAGCGGAGAATGGATGTAGATGTAGCTGTAGATGTAATTCACAAGCACAGGATAACTGGTAGAAAGTAATATATTAATAAACATGGAAACTGTCGCGGCCTTTGTCTCACAATGCTAAGTACGGGTAAATTCTTCATACAATATTACTTCAATTTGCAGTACTGTTTGGTAGCACATCACATCACTTGTGTCTTCTTATTACCCAAATATAATCGGCGCGGTTGCCATGAAAGCGGATTCTTCTTGACCATCAAATTCCGTAGAAACACTTGACACAATCTGTACATGCTGACGAGTCTACCCACGACGTTTGGGACAAGCAAATCAGCCGAATATTCCAGCACTTTATTTTACCGCCATAACAAACTTCGACACGACACAGATGGCGCGCTCTCGTCACTATCGATATACTAGCACTCGGCAGTGCCTATTGGAGTTTTAGTATAAAGGAGTATCGATCCTTTACAAATACTACTCGGTCCTCCAGCAGCGTAGATGAAGCTTCGTGGATAGGACTCTCAGGGAGGGGGATGGTTGAAACCCGATGTCTCGTATCTGAGGTGAGCTCCTCAGTTGGCTTCACAGGGCTGTGTTCTTCCCATGCCAGTATTCTCACCAACAAAAAAACCTGGGCGCTACCAAGAATTGAACTTGCGTCGTCAGCAAGGGAGTCAGCTTTGATAACTACTTACTGCTATTATTTTATATACGACGGTTGGGGCAAAAGTCATGACAACCGTTTTCCTTCTCAAAGATAGGTGAGCGGATCACAAACGTATATGTGCCATGTGGAAGTTCTGCAGGCATAGTGTGTATGCATAACAGCTGGCTCTGTGATAGATGGTAGTAAGGCAGGGAGGGCTGTGAAATCAGTCAGTTGGCGAATGTTATGTGTGACGGAATTAACCCGTGTTGAGCAGCACACTTACCTCAAAATAGCCGTTCTCCGATGCAGAAATGCAATGGAATGTCACAGTGAATTAGTGGAAGCCGTTGGAAGTAATGCCCTTGCATACCGTACGGTAACACAGTGGGTAGGAAAGTTTCAGCAAGGACTTGTGTCAACCAGTGATGAGCACTGTTCGAGAGGACGTGTCATTGTGCAGACCGTCGTGGTACGTTCTGTCATCGAGCAGCTCCTGGATGAAGACAGACGATGGACGCTGGATTTAGAGAGGGCAAGTGGCATCTAGAAATGCACCGTCCACAGGGCATTGCGTAATGAGCTGCAACTCTGCAAAACCGCAATGCGGTGGGTATCGCATGCACTGACGGAAGTTCAAAGGTGGGCGCGCTGTGCAATATACTCCGACCACCTTGTACGCTGGAAACAGGACAGCGATCACTTCTTGTCACGAATAATCGCCATCGATGAATTTTGGGCCAGGGCATACGAACCAGAAATGAAACGTCAGTCCGCGGAGTGGCGACATGCTGGATAACCAAGGAGGAAGATGTTCCGCCTGATTCCTTCACCGGTCAAATTGTTGGTGACGTCAGGGATGTCATTTTTTTGCCACTTTGTTCCACATGGTAGAACAGTGACCTCACAGTACTACAAGGATGTCATGGTGCGACAGGTATGACGTGGCATTCGGGAGAAACGTACGGATCTTGTGGACAATGCAATAATCTTGCATCATGATGCAAGACCACATAAAACAGAGTGTTTATGGCGGCTACTGCGACGTTGGGAATGGGAAGAATTGGAGCACCCAGCGTACTCTCCCGACATTTCGCTCTGTGACTTTGATCTCGTTCCAGAGATTAACCAGCCACTTTTGCAACACCAGAGGACATTGCTAATGTACGCGAACAGGTGACCATTCAGACACGGTGCTGAGGCAGATGTTATTCAGCGCCACCTACGATGTAGGCAACATGTGATGACAGTAGCAGGGGACAACTTTCAGGGACTGTAGGTCCAGGTTTGTCACGTCAACTTGTGTGGACTGCGTTGTCATTCTTTTACACCATGAACGCCATATTGCCCTGTACAATACAGTAATAAGTTAGCGTGTTACGATATTTCAGTGCTATTCATTGTTCACACATGTAGTTAACACCTTCTCCTTTCGTCTGTATATGTCACATTTTCCAAACTGGACTGGCAACTGCAAGGAAAAAAGAAATAGTTGCCATGACTTTTGCCCCAAAACTCGTATTTTCTATATTTTTTCTTTAATTAGGGCCTTCCTTCTCACACAGTCTTCACTTATGATGCCCAATTTATGCCCTCTTGGAGGAGCATCTGCGACTTTCTTCAAATCATATGATAGAAATAATGCTTAGCATTAGACTGGTTTAACTGAAGACGATATTCCTTTAAAACTGGGGAACAGAAAAGAAGGATGCCATTACAATGACAATCAATTATTCTTACTGAGTTCTGACCAAAAGGAAACCTAAAATCCATTGCAACTTTGTTGCGTATTTTACACATAATGTAAATCTTAAATTGTTTTAGTCATTATAAATAAATAGGATTTAAATCAATTCTTCAGTCAGAGAAGAAATAAAACGGTTTTCTTCGTATGTTCATTAAAATCAATGTCTTTCGTGCTGAAACTAAGATGAAATCATATGTTCTTTAGCAAACATAAACTTGGATACCTCATCTTTAACATTGGATGAAACATACCTATAAGAATGATAGATTCTTCATGTAATTCAATTGAGTTGTCTTGCTGAAACATCACTTAATACTGTTGTCGTTTCTTCTATTCGTAAGATTCTGGTGCTATATGGTGGGGTTCCCTGTAGAGCCGGACTAATCACCATTAGCTAAAGCTGAAACAACCGGTTTTAAGGTATACCCGCTCAAAAGAAGCAGTTTTTGAAAGAACCGATTTTCGGTACGTTATTGCAATTCTTTCCAGCAACAAACGTAGACTTCGAACAAAGACTGAAAAACTTTCAAGGCCTTAAAGAAGTACAAATGTCTAACAGTATGGGTTGAGACTGTGGTACCAATCGGTCCCACTGCAAAGATAGGGAAGTGAATGAATCATGTATGGTAAGTTCGGTAACTGAAGATCTTTGCTGAAGTGTCACTTTTGGATGGTAAGAAGTTTCACCATAAGCAACCGCAAAATTAAGAGGTCACTTATAACCCCACGTTTATAGAACACCTGTCAACACAGTTCAAGAAGGCTACCAGAGTCAGTGATGTTAAACATGTTATTCGAATGCTAATCTGAAACTAAACCAAGAAACAAAAATGGGAGAATGTAAGGAACCTTAGTCGTTGGCTTAAGTTTGAACCCGACTGGCTTCCAATGTGTTATTCCTGTATCGATCTTTTATTCGTTTGTGGAAACCAAATGAAGAACCTGTTTGGTAACACTGTAAGGAGTCAAGAACTTCTGACCTCCTTACTTGTCATTCCCATGTACCCAAAGGGCATCTCTGCATTTTCCTGAGCAATTTGATATCCCATACAAGATGTTTGTGATGGTAATTAGAGACAGTATTTACTATACTTGCAGAAATCATTGTGTATTTGTATGCTGCATATATTAAGAGGCTGGTGCTGTACATACATTTCAATCTGTGTGGTGAGGCATGGAAGCCATGTTTGTTTTGAGAGAGGAAATGTTTCTGCCTAGCGAGAAAGCCAGGCCGAACCCAAGCTTCAGGCGGTAGGCCAGGCAAAGCTTTTTCCAGACAATAGGAGTTTTACAACTATTTATGGATTTTGTGTGGCACATTGATCACCCTCGCCTACCCACTGGTAGTGGCAAGCAACAACGTCGTAGGTGACACCATGACACCGGACGATAACGACATATTTTTAAAGTGAACCATAAGGGTTTAAAATATCACTTCTCAGTGGGGGGACGCAATACAGCGAAGTCATTGATTGGTATCACACTTCTCATTGGCTGTTTTGAACAGGTCTGTCTCAGCTATGAATTTGGGGAAATATATACAGCTGGCTGAGCTAAGAAACCTCACTCTCTGCGTCTGCCTCTGTCGATGACTCTCTGTCTGTGTACCCCCTTGAGCAATGACTAGATGGTGCGCCCTAGTAAGAATAATTAGCGACTTGCTGTGGTTTGCCTAGTGGCATAAATAGCGATGTGTAGTGCTCAGTGTTGACTTGCATGTTTCGCCTGTAATTAAGGCGCTTTCACAGAATGAGAGGTGGACATTTTTGCCCATCCACAATAATTAGTTCACGTCTGCAGATGATAGCAAAAAGACACAATGGTACGCTGGTTTGTTGATTTAGTGCAACTTCCCATATTAGTTTTTACTAGGGAAATTAGCGAGTTTTGACTTCATCAAGATCGATCGGACGTTTTGGCTGATTCACTTCAGCTTCAGATTAAATCAGTTACTTTTTGATAGGATTTCAGAGTCATGTTCACAACCACCACTGACACACTGAATGGTAATCATGCACTGATGCAAAGCTAATTTTTGTTTCTGTAAGGGCGCTCCCGTGCAACACCACAACAACATTACTCACTGTATTTATCGCAGCAGTCTCTTCTATCTCAATTCAACTGTAAAATCAAGTGTAGGCGCAACATGCAGTCGGCAGGACTACGGGCAATTGCGGGCTGAAGTATCTTCCATGACTTTCACCGATCATCAAGCACGTTTGTGCACTATCAACCTAAAACAACGATGTGTATGGTGCACTCGAAAATATTGGAAATTAAACGTTATTATTATTGTTGTTGGACCACGATATCCTGAATGAATAAAAAGATACTTGCACCATATTCAACTGGTGAATATCAACTTACGCATTGATAACACAATGGTGGTTGGGATATCTAAATCCGAGTGTGTGACGTGCGATTATGGTATACTGCAGAGACAGAGTTCAGTGTAAATGTTTGTAAAACTTTTCCAACAAACTGGAGTGATCATCAGTCCCTAGTCTTACAAACTACTTAAACTATCATACTGTAAGTACTACACACACACCCATGCCCGAGGAAGGACTCAAACCTCTGACTGGGAACAGCCAGGCACTCCTCAACAAGGCGCGGCTATTCCCCCGCGGCTGCCAAGACGGAAATGCAGAGGCACAGGGACACTATGGAATATTACTACAAGGCGTTTCATAAGATGTCCTTGGTAGCTCCGACACCAGAAAGACAGACCAAAGTGGTCAACTGAAACATAATGCTTACATGAGATAGAATGGAAGTAATACCCAAAACGACCAGATGCTTAGATGGTATTATCAGGGAAGAGCCATTTTTGCATTAACTGACACATCAAGAATGACTATATCGTCAAACATTGGTTGATTTCCCTTATAAACAAAAAGATATAGATTTAGCATAAACTGTATGTATAATTGCCAATGAACTCGCTATGATAGCCAAACAGATCCACTAACGATGGAAGAGTGTCTACAGCCAGTTCAGGCACATTAGAAAACGCTTTTGGAAGAGATTACAGAAAATGAAATGAAGGGTATGGCGAAAGACGATGGTAACCTGCTTATTTTAAATTTTTAAGCCAATTTGAATAAAAGTATGGACACCTTGGACTAAGCTACTTGGTACTAAGAGCTCATCTCATTGGTCAAAGATAGCAGCACAATGTTTGTTTGTTTCTATGGGAACCTACACTCTTTGGTGACAATGGTACCTACAAATTCATAATGGAAGCAGAAGTATTTTCTAGTAAAGAAAGTTAATATGTTTTTGCGAACTGTATGCTGATTCCAATGGTTCTGACTGTTTTTATGATGACATTAAACGGCAGACTACAGTTTAATCAACAAGATGGAAGAATATAACAACAATAAACCCATTACAAGTGAGGTAAAGTTTCTCTGCCACATCGTGTTAGTATTTGCTGGTTACCATTAACTTCATGCGGGCTAGTTAGCTATTTTATGTTGACTAGACTCAACTGTTTTAGAATATCTTGATAGGAAGTTAGTCAATATACCAAAACTTTTAATACAGCTACAGTGTACTGTGGAAACTGTGCAATAATCACATATAAGTATGTCTGTGTTTGTGGGTTACCATTGTACTTATCCTTTCTTCGATGAAGTTACCATTGTATTGAATTAAAAATTTAACTTTCTGTATTTTTACCACAACAAAGAAGACGATAGCAGAAGTGGCCCTGCGGGTAAAAGGCGTCTCAATCTAAACGCGATGAAAAAGAAAGTGAACAAACAACCTCTGCAGAAACTTTCAACAAATCGTGGACCGAAATGCACTACGAAGAAAGATACAGTGATCCAGGTAAGGAATTTTGTAGCTATTTTTTAAAGGGGCAGGAGGTGCCATTCTGGTATACTTTGGATCTCAACAAACGAAATACTTAATTGTTTGGTTCCACGCGGGTAAAACCCTTAAAAAGAAGACATCGGGAAGACAGCAGTTCATATCGGCTTCTGCCCATCCAGATTGGAGTTTATCGTGATTTTAAATCACTCCAAACAAATACCAGTGTGGTTCCTTTCAAAGGACATGACCGATTTCCACCCCAATTCTTAACCAGCTTGTGCTTTGTATCTGATGACCATGATGTCAATTGTATGTTATACCCCAATCTTCCTTTGTCCTTCTTTCAAAATTATATCTTAAAAAGCCGGCCGCGGTGGCCGAGGAGACTGAGGCGCTTCAGTCACGGTCTGCACGGCCACTACGTTCGGGGGTTCGACTCCCCCTTCGGGCATGGATATTTGTGCCGTCCTAGTTCGTAAGTAGTTCATAAGTAGTTTGTAAGTTTAGGGACTGATGACCCCGTAGTTAAGTCCCATAAGCTTAACAAACATTTGAACATTTTATCGTAAAAACAAGTATTCCTGGTTACTTACAATTGAAAAGGAGACGCAAGGTCTCAAACTAAAGTGAATTCCTCCTTTTCATGTCAACTTTTACACAGCCATAAAAACTAAGAACCCATCCGCAGCTGAGAATGAATAGGTACGTAGATGCTTCCACGGAGGAATTTGATAACTATCAGCAGTGTTGTGGTGGTTGCAAGGAAGCAATTGTAAGCCACAAAATATATTTTATATATTTTTCACTACTAGAAAAATAGTGTCACTTCTACATTATTAGTGGAAAATTCGCATTGTTCACTATTGATTAGAGCGCTGTTCTTAGAGAGTAAAAAACAATTACACCAGTAATAAAATGTTTAATAACTATTTACACTTTTGAGAATAAATAACCCCATTCGTACCTAATTTAGGTTACAGTTGTGTTTACTCACACCCTTCAGATATCTCAGGTTCTCAAAAAGAGGTGATTACCAAATTACCAGTAACAGACAGTATGTCGCGTCTGTATCTTGGTTTCTTGCGAGCGGATCAGGAAGAGGGAACCTACGCTAATTCTCAGAAGTGAATTATTGGTGAAGGGTTTCGTCCAATTCGTAATTCCTGTCGTGGAGTTGCAAGTTGGAGGTTTCTCAGACTACGGAACTCTGTGTGACATGAAGTGAAAGGCAGAAGTAGAAGGTTACAGTACAGAAGCTACAAAATTTAGAGGTACAACTTCCACTACGTCGGAGGAAGGCCCTGAGACGAGTCACCACTCAATGCGACTATTGCGGCCCGGACCCTACGGACCCTACGTCGACTTCGGACTGCTGACGGACTCCCCGATCGGCCATTGCGCCATTTGTTAAATACTGTGCGGTGACGCCGCTCCGCCGCCCTGGAAGCTACCGCTGTTTATTCGGCAGCTTTCCGTCTCTGCCGGTTACGTATTTCCTCCGGATCGATGTTGTGCGGAGGTTTCCTATGTAGCTGCCATTGATTAATCGGCTATTTCCATCTTCGTTTGGTCACGTAGCAGTCAAGTAGGCTAACTTCCCAGCCTTTTAATGTGCAACGTGGCTACTATCATAACAGTGTAAAATGCTGTACCGCAAACTATTCGCTACAAGTATACCTATAGCATTTTACATAACCTTCATAGACCTATTGATGCTTCAGTTGATAACAAAATACATTGACCTTATGCAGCCCATCATGAATGTACCGCCGTCCTTTGTTCAAGATTGCTTCATACAATACCGATAATCGCTGACAGCCAATTACATATTTTATAGGTTTCAGTTAGTTATTTAAATAATTATTTGTTATAATATTCTTTCTGTAAATTGTTTATTAGTGGATTTACATTCTTCTCAGCATTTGTTGTGCCTTTATTATTCGAATAGTGTGTTATTTATGAGTGCGCGCCATGTATTGAGGCCGCAGTGCTGTGTTTACATTTCGTGACGAGCAGTTCCAGCTGTAGCGGGTACTGAAAGCCAAGTGCTTGTAAGTTCTTGTGCCTTGTAGTTATTACTAAATTTAGTACTTTTGAAGAAATGTTAGAGAACGGTAGTTGGTAATCAAAGTTAGTTACTTTCGACTGTTGTTTCCGGGTGTTCTTGGTGTAATAGCGGTACGGTAGCTTTCGCTTACTGTGTTCATTTTTGGTGCTTTCGTGTGTTCAGTCGTGTTGGTGTATCAGGGGTCGCTTGATATTCTAAGTTTTAGAATGTTCAAATGTTTGTATAGGTTATGGGACTTAACTACGGGGTCATCAGTCCCTAAACTTACAAACTAGCTAACACTAAGGACGGCACAAATATCAATGCCCGAGGGGATTCTAACCCCCGACTTGGATGACGTTGTTGAGGCGGCGCAAGAGTGGATGTGTACAATTTCACACAACCTCTGCCATGAAGGGGATGAGCCAACTTTTATAAAGATAGACCAAGGAAAACTGTATAGACTGCGGAGAAATGATGTTACTCGGAATGTTGTTTTTTTAAACAACTTTATAGTAACTGCTTTACTTCTTGACTTACTCTCGTACTTAATTGGGGACTATAAATTCCTTATTAAAAATAATTTGTACTATCCTAAGTAAATTGTAATATTTATTAGTTTGTAATTATTGTCGACATAGTCATATCAGCTATTTTGCATCTATCAATAATGCCTTACGTGTTAAAGAATAGAACTACCATGTAATCAGGCATGTTTAGAAAGTAAGTGTACTGAAGCCATAATGGTCTGTGAATTTCGTTTTATTGAGGATTCGCACACCGAGGAGGCGAGTTAGATCCTCTGACCAGAGAGACAATCGCATAAACACGTTAGTATGTAAAATCAAGTTTATGTGCCCACATGGGTGAAAGATGCTGTTAAGAAAAGTCGCCAAGTACTGTGATCCGCTTCCTACTTACAGAAGGGATAACACCTATCGAATTTTTTTCGCGAATCAAAGCGGATTGTGGTGAATGCATTATGAACAGGAACAGTGCGTTTCATTGATGTAGGTAGTTTAGTGAAGGTATAACAAATGTTCCTGAGGAATATAGGAGTGTAACAGACCCTCCAGTTTTACTGATGAACTGGTGCAAAATATTGACGAAACTGTTTGTTAAGACCTCTGATGGACATAAGATAAAATTTTTGCGATGTTTCTGCAACTCTCCAGCAGTCTCTTTTAGTAAACACTCAGGAAATTCTGAGGTACCGCATACTGAAAACAAGACAGGTCCCACAACAGCTGACAGAGTAGCACAATCAAAATCGAGTCAGTAGCACCCACGAGTTTCTTCAACTATTTGAAATGAAAGGTGTGGACTGGAAATGAAACTTCATTGGTTCATTACAGGTCTCAGACAAAAAGATATTACTCACAATGGCCTCACATTAATTCATCAGGCAAAAAATTCAGACCGACCATTCGGGGAGAAATCATCCCCTTAGATTTTTAGTAAGTAATGGCATCTATTTGGCCGAATTTCTCCATCAGAGGGAGACCATCGAAGCACTACGATATTGAGAGACTAAAACACTCAGCAGGAGCATTCAGGAGCAATGGAAACGAATACTGTCGAGCAGTGTGGTTGTGACGATCCAGGGCGCTCTTAGGCTCATCTGATTGGCTGTTTTGAACTACAACCCGCATTCCCTTGCTTGCCGACTTCAGATCTGATCTTTTCACCTCGCCGAATGCACACAGGAGTGGAAATAAATTTTCAGCCGATGAACAGGTGTAGGAAGATGTTTTGAAGTAGGGGAAGCAACTGTGGGTTAGTTAATCGAGAACGACGTAAATAAGCTTGTGCCACAGCTCACCACATGCAACGTTCAGTACGGCGATTATGTGGAAAAATAGTCAACATGCGTAACAAAAAGGTCCTGTATTCTCGTTTTTCTTTCAAATACTCTTTTTTTTTCCTTAATAATCTGTGCAAATGTAGTACATTCACTTCCTGAACGTCTCATAGAAAACAGGTAAAGCATTTTATTCCCTCCCAAAACTGTTAAATATGACATTACGTGCAAAAAGAGAAAATATTTAGAAACAATTTAAATTATGCTTAAAGTTGCTTCTAAATTTCTAAGTACTGTTATTATGAAACAGTACATATAGAGTACGGATAATTTGTGCTCCATTTTTCGCAAAAGCAAGTTATTTCATGCCTACCTCTCTTTATCATACCATCTTTCCTTAACTATGTAATATAATTTTGCAGGTGCACTCAACGACAAAAAGAGGTTTCTGTGCATAAACGACAGAAAAATCTGATCATTTGCAAATAGCAGCGTAAAAACCCGGCGTAGGGACAGAGGAAGCGTGTAATTGACTCAAAACCCGATTCCCGACGCTACGTTTTCAACTGTTACCAATGCTTATTTTACGAACCTGATTCAATGTTCAGATCGCAGAGGGAGCAACTGGCTATTAGCAAATGTTACGCACAGAATCTATTAAATATATAACGGTATACTTATAACGGCTCAGTATCTACCACTCAGGTATAACTAAGAATGAATTACCAGTTTTACCTATATTTTTCTTTTTCTGAATTCGTTCATATTCACCTTTTGTGTATTGATAACATTACTTGCTTTGGACTAAATATTAATGCTACCAAAATAACCTTCCAAGAATGTACACTGCTAAAAACAATTAGGAGATCAGGTGAGATATCATACGCAATATACATATCGTAACGTATTTTATTCAGTATTGGTTACAATTGTAATTTGTGTGTGATACAGTACGATATTTTGCCATCTCAATTCTTTACTTCAAATTTATGTGGCGTTTACTTAGAGCGAGGTACCACGGGGCTACCATAATAGTGGTAAAAGTCATTCTCGTTGCCCTCTAATATAGTGTGTGTTTACCTAGGACGGCCACTACAGTTGCCCATTTACGTGGTATTGACACTATGAGGTTATCAATCAGCTCTTCAGGGATATTTGCCCATTCTTCAATGAGTGCAATATCCAGCTCTGCAACAGCTGGTCTGAGTACAATGCGTCTGCCAAGTGCATCCCAGACATGGTCAATTGGGTTTAAATCCAGTGAACAAAGTGGCCATTCCATTCGTTCAATTCCCTCAGCTTCACACATGTTGTCCACCAGTACAGCTCAGTGCATACGACCGTTACCGTTTGGCACCAGTGTAGGGCATAACAAAAACTCGAACGATGTCGTCTCTAAATCTCTGAGCAGTCAAAACGCCATCCTGAACGACATAGGGATCCTTACGTCCGCCAATACTGACTCCTATCTACACCATTCGTCCACCACAATGATATGGTGATGTTTCCTGCACATAAGCAGGGTTGTTCCGAGTTCCACGTTCTCTCCAGATGAGGAAAAGATGTTTGTCGGGCTTAAGACAAAATCTTGACTAACCTGTGAGAAGAACCCGACACAATTCGTTACGACTCCAATCTTGATCTTCTTCCGTCCAGTTTCTCCGTGTAAACGGTGTCGTGAGAATGGGACACACATCACAGACCTCCGTGCGTAGGGGCTACATTCCCGAAGGCGATTTCGGAATGTTTATGTTGATATTGAGCGTCCTGTTGCTGCCTGGAGAGTGCGCTACAGCTGCGTTACATTCATCCTCCTGTCTCGACGGTCTATTAACCGGAGATACGGTTATCTCTTGCGGATATTACCCGTGGACGACCTTGGTGATGTCTACTTTTAAAGGTTCCTGATGTCTGAAATCTCATCTAGGCCCTGGAATTTATACTTTGCGGCACTCCAATAGCTGCAGCCACCTCCCTTTGTGTCTGTCTCGCTTCCAACCTTCCTGTGCCATAGCTTCGAGTAAGTCACGTTGTTGTTGTTGCATTGCACTACCTACTCACTCCAATCTCTGAACCCAAATGCTTGTGTCCAACCAAGACTTTTTTTTATTTTTTATTTTTTTATTTTTATTTTTATTTATTTATTTATTTATTTATTTTTTCCAATAAATTACCTTATAGGTTCTAGTTTAGGTTATAGTTTAGGTTCTTTCAAGGTGAGTAAAAGTGAGAGGAAGAAATGTACACGTCAAGTAAAAAAATCTACACTTTTCCTTCTACTGTTTATTAACAAGCTAGGCGTATACAGTGCATATCAGTTTTCTACGTAATCTCCCTCCTCGTCAATGCACTTGGTCCAATGGTAAGCGAGCTTACGTATCTCTTGCAGATAAAAAGTTTCTGTTGGTCGTGAAGCCACTATTGCACTGCATTTTGCACGTCCACTTCTGAGGAAAATTGACGACCACCCAAAGTATCCTTGAGTGGCCCAAACAAGTGAAAGTCACTCGTGGCAAGGTTGCGATCGTACTGACTGACCATGGAATCAAACCTCAATTTTCATTTTGTTGATGGTTTCAGTAGTGTGACGGGCCGTGTATGGCCGTCTATTTGTCATACAAAAACAGAACCTTCTTCGAGAGCAAAACTCTGCGTTTGGTGCTTCAGCTGCTTCTCCAACATTCACTATACCTCGCACTGTTGATAGTCGTTCCCTTTCCGTGAACTCTGGCAGTATGGACCCCCGCGAGTCCCAAAAAACGGTCAACATAATTTTTCCTGCGGATGGCCCCGTCTTGACATTTTTCCTCGTCAGTGATCGAGGGTGTTTCCACTCTATACACCGGCGCTTTGACTCAGACTCGTAGTGATGCACCCACGTTCCATCTACGGTGACAATTCTCCTCAAAAATGCATCACCTTCGTTGTTGAAGCGAGTTAGTAAGCGTTGACAGACCCTAACACTGATCAGCTAATGGTCGTCGGTAAGTTTTATTGGTTTCTAATGGAAACTGAGCTAGTTGTGTATGATGTGATGTGTGAAGCCATGGCTGATGTTCAAAGTGGATGCTATCTCATCGATAGTGATTCGCCTATTACCCAGACCCATCTACCTAGCTTGCTGAATTTTGTAATCTGTAATAGTGTTTGATGACCATCTCGCTCCCTCTTCATGCGTGACACTTGTTCGAACACTTTTACACTTATCGATCCACAATAACACAGTTTTACATGATAGTGCACTTTCCCCATATTGCGGTGTTAGTTTCGATGAATGTCCCTTTGACACTCTCCCACCAATGGAATCGGATCACCGCTCGTTTTACCTCACTGTTGCACAACTCTAATGTAGTTGCCATGATATGTCTGTAACAGAAGTAAGATCCATGGCGGCAATAAGATCAAACTGTCACAGCACTACCGCAATAGCACATTAATGACGTATACGAGTACAGAAGACAACGTGCGTAATGTAACAAACGTTATGGCAAAAGTTTGTATCTTGTAAGATAAGTGGTAAAATGAGTATTGCCTCCCGTGTTCCTGCATTTCTCCTGAATCGAAAATGATCTTCCCCGAGGTCAGCTTCTAACAGCTTTTTCATCCTTCTGTAGATAATTCGTGTTATAATTTGTTAACCATGATTTATTAAACTGATGGTTCTGTAATTTTCACATCTGTCTGCATCTGTTTTCTTTGGGATGGGGATTATTACATTTTTCTCTAAGTCTGAGGGTAGTTTCCTGTCTCATACATGTTACGCACCAGGTGAAATAAGTTTTGTCATGGCTGGCTCTCCCAGAGTCTTCAGTAGCTCTGATGGAATGTTATGTAGTCCAGGGGCCTTGTTTCGACTTAAGAGTTTCAATGCTCTGTCAAATTTTTATCTCAGTATAGTTTCTCCTATTCCATCTTCGTCTGTTCAAATAAATTACAGGTATGCTTCCAGGAGAGGGCGCCGACCACCGCCGATATTTCGACAGGAGCACACCCTGCCATTCTGAAAGTATGACTGCACTCATACTGCAAGGTAATTTAATACCTCTGTTTTCAAAGGGAAGACCAGATACATTACACACACAGTATAAGTAACCGCAGAGTCAAAACAACCAAAGATGACGAATATCAGTAATATCGATAGTGACTATAATCAACATACGAGGTAGCATTAAATCTGTCCCTCTGTCTTTTGACGAGAGACAGAGCCGCATTCCAAGCAGAATTTAAACAAAAACCACCATCCCTTTTTTTAACATCGCTTGCTACTTTAATCTGAACAGTTTCTTTAATAACACTATCCCAATAGGTGGAAGTGCATGCCAGAATCTCTTTGATGTGGTATTCCATAGAATGACCGGTGCCAAGACAATTTTCAGCAACTGCGGATTTGCTCGACTGTTTTAAGCGAGTGTGCTGTTTACGTTCTATCCACCGATCTTTCACAGTCCTGATTGTCTGGCCAATATATGACATGCCATAAGTGCAAAGAATAGATAGACACCAGCCTTACGCAAACCAAGATCATCCTTTACTGACCGTAAAAGGGCAATTATCGTAGGAAGTGGTCGAAAAATACATTTCGCGTCATGTTTCCGCAAAATACGACCAATCCTGTTGGAAATGCTTCCTGCGTAAGGCAAAAAAGGCCATAGATTTAGGTGCCACTTCATTACTATCGTCACTCACCTACTGTACAATAGGCTGATAGCGCAAGGCACGTTTTATCTGCCTCTCACTGTAACAATTCTGACGAAAGGTGACCTCGAGATGGAAGAATTCAACTGACAAAGGTTCAGGTTCTTAAATGACATGGGCCCCGTTAACCAAGGTACGAAGTACTTCTTCACTGTGAGCTGGATGGTGACAACTATCAGCTCGCAGATACAAATCAGTGTGAGTAGGCTTCCTATAAACAGCACAGTCCAATGTACCATCCACCTTCCTTCTGACCAACACATCAAAGAAAGAAAGGCAGCCATTCTTTTCCACCTGCATAGTGAATATTCAGGTGGATTGACTTCAGGTGTTCAAAAAAAGCCGTTTAAATTCTCACTACCATTAGGCCAAATGACAAAAGTATCGCAATGCAGTGGTGCCTTAAGAATGGCAGGCTATGTTCCTGTCGAAATATCGGCGGTGGTTGAAGACGTCACCCGCCAGCATACCCGTAAGTTGTTTCAGTATTCAGTACGCCGGGAAAAGGTTTCGCATCTTCTTCGCCTGCTTGCTCTTCGTTTTTACAGTATTGTCTTGAAGCTGATTTGGTTTTTAGAGTGCCTCTATATACCCTTTCCAACTTTCGGTTTTACCTTCTTTATTCAGACCTGGTTTTCCATCTGACAAGGAGACCACATGAGTACCGGATTTTAGAATTTTTTAAATATTTATGGTACGTGAAGTTCAGAACTTGAATAATAATGAGCCAAAACCATTCGACGCAAATCTAAAAAAAAAAAAAAAAAAAAAAAAAAAAAAAAAAAAAAAAAAAAAAAAAAAAAAAATCTCGAGAAAATCGACTTTGCAGTTTTGCAAGTACACGCAAGTTGTTGTTGTTGTGGTCTTCAGTCCAGAGACTGGTTTGATGCAGCTCTCCACCCTACTCTATCCTGAGCAAGCCTTTTCATCTCCTCATAAGAACGACAACCCACATCCACTTGAATCTGCTTACTATACGCGTCTCTTGGTCTCCCTCTGCGATTTTTACCCCGCACACTTCCCTCCAACGCTAAATTCACAATTCCTTGATGTCTAAGAATGTGTCCTACCAATCTATCCCTTCTTTTAGTCAAGGTATGCCAGAAATTTCTTTTCTCCCCAATTCGGTTCAGTACCTCCTCATTAGTTACGCGATCCACCCACCTAATCTTCAGCATTCTTCTGTAGCACCACATTTCAAAAGCCTCTATCCTCTTTCTGTCCACACTGCTTATCGTCCATGTTTCACTCCCATACAAGGCAACACTCCATACAAATGCCTTCAGAAAGGACTTCCTTAGGCTTAAATCAATATTCGATGTTAACAAATTTCTCTTTTTCAAAAACGCCTTTCTACCCATTGCCATTCTGCATTTTATATCATCTGTACTGCGACCATCATTTGTTATTTTACTGCCCAAGTAACAAAACTCATCTACCTCCTTTATTGTTTCGTTACCTAATCTAATTCCTTCAGCATCACCTGATTTTCTTACACTGCACTCCATTACCCTTGTTTTACTCTTGTTAATGTTCATCTTATATGCACCTTTCAGCACACTGTCCATTCCGTTCAATTGCTCTTCCAGGTCCTTTGCTGTATCTGACAGAATTACTATGTCGTCGGCAAAACGCAATGTTTTTAATTCTTCACCCTGAACTTTAATTCCTTCTCCAAATTTCTCCTTGCTTTCCTTTATAGCTTGCTCAATGTACAAATTGAACAACATTGGGGAAAGGCTACAACCCTGTCTTACTCCCTTTCCAACCAATGCATCCCTTTCATGCCCTTCAACTCTGACAACCGCTGTCTGGTTTTTGTACAAGTTGTAAATAACCTTACGTTCCCTATATTTTACTCCTGCGTGCTTCACAACTTTAAAGAGTTTATTCCAATCAACATTGTCAAAAGCCTTCTCCAAATCTACAAAAGCTAGATATGTAGGTTTGCCTTTTCTTAATCTATCTTCTAGGATAAGCCGTAAAGTGAGTATTGCCTCCCGTGTTCCTACATTTCTCCTGAACCCAAACTGATCTTCCCCGAGGTCGGCTTCTACCAGCTTTTCCATCCTTCTGTATATAATTCGTGTTAATATTTTGCAACCATGACTTATTAAACTGATGGTTCTGTAGTTTTCACACCTGTCTGCACCCGCTTTCTTTGGAATGGGGATTATAACATTTTTCTTAAAGTCTGTGGGTACTTCACCTGTCTCATACATCTTACACACAATGTGAAACAATTTTGTCATGGCTGGTTCTCCCAGTGACTTCAGTAGCTCTGACGGGATATCATCTACTCCAGGGGCCTTGTTTCGACTTAGATCATTCAGGGCTCTGTCAAATTCTTCTCTCAGTACAGTATCTCCTATTTCATCATCATCTACATCCTCTTCCCTTCCTACAATAGTGTCTCGAAGTTCATTTCCTGTGTAGAGCCCCTCTATATACTCTGTCCACCTTTCAGCTTTCCCTTCTTTGCTGAGAACTGGTTTTCCATCAGTGTCCTTGATATTCATAGAGCTGTTTTTCTTATCTCCAAATGTTTCTTTTATTTTTCTGTAGGCTGTATCTATTTTTCCCCTATTTATACATTCTTCTACATCCTTGCATTTGCCTTCTAGCCATTCCTGCTTAGCCATTTTGCACTTCCTGTCAATCTCATTTCTTAGTCGTCTGTACTCCATTTTGCCTGTTTCATTTACTGCATTTTTATACTTTCTCCTTTCATCGATTAAATTTAGTATCTCCTGTGATATCCAAGGATTCTTTGTAGGTCTTGCCTTCCTACCTATTTTGTCCTCTGCTGCCTTCACTATTTCATCTCTCAATTTTACCCATTCCTCCTCAACTGTTTTATTTTCCCCTGTTTCTGTCAATTGTTGCCTGAAGCTCCCTCTGAAATTCTTAAGAACTTCAGGTTCCTTCAATTTATCTAGGTCCCATCTCCTTATTTTCCTACCTCTCTGTAGTTTCTTCAGTTTCAGCCTACAGTTCATAACCAACAAGTTATGGTCAGAGTCTATGTCTGCCCCTGGGTATGTCCTACACTTCAAAACCTGGTTCCGAAATCTATGTCTTACCATTATAAACCACTCCCATGAACCATAGACATTGCCGAGGTGGGGTGGCTTGCGTGCCTCAACGATACAGATAGCCGTACCGTAGGTGCAACCACAGCGGAGGGGTATCTGTGGAGAGGCCAGACAAACGTGTGGTTCCTGAAGAGGGGCAGCAGCCTTTTCAGTAGTTACAGGGGCAACAGTCTGGATGATTGACTGAGCTGGCCTTGTAACATCAGCTAATGTGGCTTTGCCACACAGCTACTGCGAACGGCTGAAAGCAAGGGGAAACTACAGCCGTTATTTTTCCCGAGGACATGCAGCTCTACTGTATGAACATATGATGATGGCATCCTCTCGGGTAAAATATTCCGGAGGTAAAATAGTCCCCCATTCGGATCTCCGGGCGGGGACTACTCAGGAGGATGTGATCATCAGGAAAGACAATACTGGCATTCTACGGGTCGGAGCGTGGAATGTTAGATCCCTTAATCGAGTAGGAAAATTAGAAAATTTAAAAAGGGAAATGGATAGGTTGAAGTTAGATATAGTGGGGATTAGTGAAGTTCGGTGGCAGGATGAACAGGATTTCTGGTCAGGTGAGTACAGGATTATAAATACAAAATCAGTTGGGGGTATCACAGGAGTAGGATTGATAATGAATAAGAAAATAGGAATGCGGGTAAACTACTATGACCAGCACAGCGATCGCATTATCATTGTCAAGATAGATACGAAGCCAACACCGACAACAGTAGTACAGGTTTATATGCCAACTAGCTCTGCCGATGATGAGGAGATCGAAGAAATATATGAGGAGCTAAAGGAAATTATTCAGACAATTAAGGGAGAGGAAAACTTAATTGTTATGGGAGACTGGAATTCGGTAGTAGGACAAGGAAGGGAAGGGAAGATAGTGGGTGAATATGGTCTGGGCAAAAGGAATGAAAGAGGAAGCCGCCTGGTAGAATTTTGCACGGAACATAATTTAGTTATAACAAACACCTGGTTTAAGAATCACAAAAGAAGGTTGTATACGTGGAAGAGACCAGGAGACACCGGGAGATACCAGATAGATTTTATAATGGTAAGACATAGATTTCGGAACCAGGTTTTGAAGTGTAGGACATACCCAGGGGCAGACATAGACTCTGACCATAACTTGTTGGTTATGAACTGTAGGCTGAAACTGAAGAAACTACAGAAAGGTAGGAAGATAAGGAGATGGGACCTAGATAAATTGAAGGAACCTGAAGTTCTTAAGAATTTCAGAGGGAGCTTCAGGCAACAAATGACAGAAACAGGGGAAAATAAAACAGTTGAGGAGGAATGGGTAAAATTGAGAGATGAAATAGTGAAGGCAGCAGAGGACAAAATAGGTAGGAAGGCAAGACCTACAAAGAATCCTTGGATATCACAGGAGATACTAAATTTAATCGATGAAAGGAGAAAGTATAAAAATGCAGTAAATGAAACAGGCAAAATGGTGTACAGACGACTAAGAAATGAGATTGACAGGAAGTGCAAAATGGCTAAGCAGGAATGGCTAGAAGGCAAATGCAAGGATGTAGAAGAATGTATAAATAGGGGAAAAATAGATACAGCCTACCGGAAAATAAAAGAAACATTTGGCGATAAGAAAAACAGCTCTATGAATATCAAGGACACTGATGGAAAACCAGTTCTCAGCAAAGAAGGGAAAGCTGAAAGGTGGAAAGTGTATATAGAGGGGCTCTACAAAGGAAATGAACTTCGAGACACTATTGTAGGAAGGGAAGAGGATGTAGATGATGATGAAATAGGAGATACTATACTGAGAGATGAATTTGACAGAGCACTGAAAGATCTAAGTCGAAACAAGGCCCCTGGAGTAGATGATATCCCGTCAGAGCTACTGAAGTCTCTGGGAGAGCCAGCCATGACGAAACTATTTGAACTGGTGTCTAGGATGTATGAGACAGGCGAAATACCCTCAGACTTTAAGAAAAATGTAATAATCCCCATTCCAAAGAAAGCGGGTGCAGACAGGTGTGAAAACTACAGAACCATCAGTTTAATAAGTCATGGTTGCAAAATATTAACACGAATTATATACAGAAGGATGGAAAAGCTGGTAGAAGCCGACCTCGGGGAAGATCAGTTTGGGTTCAGGAGAAATGTAGGAACACGGGAGGCAATACTCACTTTACAGCTTATCCTAGAAGATAGATTAAGAAAAGGCAAGCCAACATTTCTAGCTTTTGTAGATTTGGAGAAGGCTTTTGACAATGTTGATTGGAACAAACTATTTCAAGTTCTGAAGCAAGCAGGAGTAAAATATAGGGAGCGTAAGGTTATTTACAACTTGTACAAAAACCAGACAGCGGTTGTCAGAGTTGAAGGGCATGAAAGGGATGCAGTGGTTGGAAAGGGAGTAAGACAGGGTTGTAGCCTTTCCCCAATGTTGTTCAATTTGTACATTGAGCAAGCTATAAAGGAAAGCAAGGAGAAATTTGGAGAAGGAATTAAAGTTCAGGGTGAAGAATTAAAAACATTGCGCTTTGCCGACGACATAGTAATTCTGTCAGATACAGCAAAGGACCTGGAAGAGCAATTGAACGGAATGGACAGTGTGCTGAAAGGTGCATATAAGATGAACATTAACAAGAGTAAAACTAGGGTAATGGAGTGCAGTGTAAGAAAATCAGGTGATGCTGAAGGAATTAGATTAGGTAACGAAACAATAAAGGAGGTAGATGAGTTTTGTTACTTGGGCAGTAAAATAACAAATGATGGTCGCAGTACAGATGATATAAAATGCAGAATGGCAATGGGTAGAAAGGCGTTTTTGAAAAAGAGAAATTTGTTAACATCGAATATTGATTTAAGCCTAAGGAAGTCCTTTCTGAAGGCATTTGTATGGAGTGTTGCCTTGTATGGGAGTGAAACATGGACGATAAGCAGTGTGGACAGAAAGAGGATAGACGCTTTTGAAATGTGGTGCTACAGAAGAATGCTGAAGATTAGGTGGGTGGATCGCGTAACTAATGAGGAGGTACTGAACCGAATTGGGGAGAAAAGAAATTTCTGGCATACCTTGACTAAAAGAAGGGATAGGTTGATAGGACACATTCTTAGACATCAAGGAATTGTGAATTTAGCGTTGGAGGGAAGTGTGTGGGGTAAAAATCGCAGAGGGAGACCAAGAGACGCGTATAGTAAGCAGATTCAAGTGGATGTGTGTTGTTGTTCTTATGAGGAGATGAAAAGGCTTGCTCAGGATAGAGTAGGGTGGAGAGCTGCATCAAACCAGTCTCTGGACTGAAGACCACAACAACAACACCATTATAAAATCTATCTGGTATCTCCCGGTGTCTCCTGGTCTCTTCCACGTATACAACCTTCTTTTGTGATTCTTAAACCAGGTGTTTGTTATAACTAAATTATGTTCCTTGCAAAATTCTACCAGGCGGCTTCCTCTTTCATTCCTTTTGCCCAGACCATATTCACCCACTATCTTCCCTTCCCTTCCTTGTCCTACTACCGAATTCCAGTCTCCCATAACAACTAAGTTTTCCTCTCCCTTAATTGTCTGAATAATTTCGTTTAGCTCCTCATATATTTCTTCGATCTCTTCATCGGCAGAGCTAGTTGGCATATAAACCTGTACTACTGTTGTCGGTGTTGGCTTCGTATCTATCTTGACAATGATAATGCGATCGCTGTGCTGGTCATAGTAATTTACCCGCATTCCTATTTTCTTATTCATTATCAATCCTACTCCTGTGATACCCCCAATCGATTTTGTATTTATAATCCTGTACTCACCTGACCAGAAATCCTGTTCATCCTGCCACCGAACTTCACTAATCCCCACTATATCTAACTTCAACCTATCCATTTCCCTTTTTAAATTTTCTAATTTTCCTACTCGATTAAGGGATCTAACATTCCACGCTCCGACCCGTAGAATGCCAGTATTGTCTTTCCTGATGATCACATCCTCCTGAGTAGTCCCCGCCCGGAGATCCGAATGGGGGACTATTTTACCACCGGAATATTTTACCCGAGAGGATGCCATCATCATATGTTCATACAGTAGAGCTGCATGTCCTTGGGAAAAATAACGGCTGTAGTTTCCCCTTGCTTTCAGCCGTTCGCAGTAGCTGTGTGGCAAAGCCACATTAGCTGATGTTACAAGGCCAGCTCAGTCAATCATCCAGACTGTTGCCCCTGTAACTACTGAAAAGGCTGCTGCCCCTCTTCAGGAACCACACGTTTGTCTGGCCTCTCCACAGATACCCCTCCGCTGTGGTTGCACCTACGGTACGGCTATCTGAATCGTTGACGCACGCAAGCCACCCCACCTCGGCAATGTCTGTGGTTCATGGGAGTGGACACGCAAGTACCAATCATTAAATGAACCGTAGCATCTGTTGCTGTAGCTCAAGAGGGTTCATCGAACCACCTTTATACTATTTATCTTTCATTCCATTCTCGAATAGCGCGCGGGAAGAAAGAACACCTGAATCTCTCCGTTCGAGCTCTGATTTCTCGTATTTTATTCTGATGATCATTTCTACCTATGTAAGTGGGAGTTAACAATATATTTTCGCATTCGGACGAGAATATTGGCGATTGGAGTTTCGTACGTAGCCCACGCCACAGCGATAAGCGCCGTTGTTGTAATGATTCCCATCCCAGATCCTGTATCATTTCTGTAACGCTGTCTCCCCTGTATCGTGACAATACGAAACGAGCTGCCCTTCTTTAGACTCTTTCGATGTTCTCCATCAAATCCACCTGATAAGGATCCCACACTGGGCAGCAATATTCCAAAAAAGGACTGGCAAGCGTAGTGTATGCAGTTTCTTTAGAAGTTCTGTTCATCTTTTAAGGGTTCTGCTAATAAAACGCAGTCTCTGGTTCGTCTTTCCCAAGACATTATCTACGTGTTCTTTCCAATTTAAGTCTGAAGTAATAGTAATTCCTAGGTATTTTGTGGAGTTTACGGCCTTCACGTTTGATTGACTTATCTTGTAAACAAAGTTTAACGGATTTCTTTTAGTACTCATGCGGAAGACTTCACACTTCTCATTATTTAGAGTCAATTTCCAATTTTTACACCATAGTGATATCTTACTCAGATCGTTCTGCAGTTAGTTTTGATCTTCAGATGATTTTACTAGACGGTAAATGACGGCGTCATCTGCAAACAACCTAAGAGAGCTACTTAGATTTTCGCCCAAATCGTTTATGTAAGTAAGGAACAGCAGAGGACCAATAACACTACCCTGTGGAACGCCCGATATCACCTCTGTTCTAGTCGATGCTTTACCATCGATTACTACAAACTGTGTCCTCTCTGACAGGAAATCCCCTATCCATTCGGAAATTTGGGGCGATATACCATAACCACGCAATTAGATTAAAAGCCGTCTTGAGATATGGTGTCAAAAGCCTTCTGGAAGTCAAGAAATACGGAATCGATTTGCGAACCATTGTCAATAGCACTCATCACGTCGTGTGAGTAAAGAACTAGTTGTGTTTCGTATGAACGATATTTTCTAAATCCGTATTGACCTTGGATCAATAGATCTTTCTGTTCTACAGGTTAACTGTCACAGTGGAATTCGAACCACAGAGTCTGAGATTGTGTGGCCAGAACGGTACCAACTGAGCTGCACCGATAGATGATGCAACTGTTTAATCTTTTGGTATATACATGTACTTGCAAAACTTTTCTCGGGAATTTTGTAAGTTACATCGCATGTCTTTGGTTGATTGTTATTTAAGTGCTGAGCTACATGTACCACAAATATAAAGAAATTGTAAAATCTGATACGCATTTGGTGAGCTGCTTTTCTTGTCTACAAATGCCTCTTTTATTTTCCCGTTACCTGCTACAAAGCAGTCTGTTTTGTTATGTCTGCACAGTACACTGACGCGCTGTTCTACTACGAGAGAGAACTGAAGCGCCAGGAGGAAGCGGCGCGGGAGGAGGACGCGTCCAACCCGCTGGCGGACAAGCGCTACCGCAAGAGTACGATCGCGGAGGGGCTGGTGGAGGAGGAGGAGGTGCCGGAGCGCGAGTCGTCGGACTACCGGCTGGCGCGGTCGGTGCTGATGGAGGAGCTGACGCGCGTGCTGACGGGCGAGCGCCAGTGGGAGGAGCGCGAGCGCAGGGAGACGGAGCGCGTGCTGCACGAGCGCCAGGAGCGCGCCGCGCTCTTCGCCGAGGCGGGCTTCGCGGAGCTGCTGGTGGGCGACGCCGCGGACGCCGCCGTCCAGGGCGTGGAGGCCGAGCGCCGCCGCCGCGAGGACTGCACCTTCCGCGTGCACCCGCTCTCCATTCGCTCCGACCGCTCCGTCGTCGACGTCTACCACGACCAGCGCTACGGCGACGACTTCCAGGGACACTTGCACGAGGACGAGTGAACGCCGCGATCTGCCGCATTTGTACCGCAATAAACTCGACAGTACAACCCAAAGTACACGACTATTCTTTCTGCTCCTCCATGTATACTTCTACATACTTACTCCACAATCCACCAAAAAGTGCGTGACGGAGGGTACTTCAGTACCACTACTACTTTGTGCGACCATCAAATGAAGGTATGTTTGCACAACAGTTGCCTATGCTAGTACATTTGCTAAGCCAGACACTTGAAAAGGCACAGGTTGTGGTGTCGCACAAGTCTAAAGTGCATGCCGCCTACTTTCGCCGCGCGCTGCCAGGCACGCACGGCGCGGCGTTCTTACGATGTCAGCCATGAGCGCCCTCTGCTGCAACTCCGCTCGTGGTCACCACTGAACGACATCTTCACTTGGGACTGAGATAGAAACCAGTTAACACTTCGGAATCAGATAGGCACCAGTGAAGACTTGGCTATCGGATAGGCACTAGGGCCGGCCGCGGTGGCTGAGGGGACTGAGGTGCTTCAGTCACGGTCTGCACGGCCACTACGGTCGGGGGTTCGAATCCCCCCTCGGGCATGGATATTTGTGCCGTCCTTAGTTGTAGGTAGTTCATAATTAGTTTGTAAGTTTAGGGACTGATGACCCCGTAGTTAAGTCCCTTAAGCTTAACAAACATCTGAACATTTGAGAGGCACTAGGCAGGCCTCTAGCTCAACTATGTATCAGCATTCTGCAGTACTGAGCTATGTAAAAGTTAAGTATTACTAAGTCTCTAAGAAATATATATCTCGTTCTAATTTACTCTAGTGTTTCTAGTTTCTGCTGTCCCACTGGCTAGTCACCTCCTACCTGCACAAGCGTGCATCCTTTGTTCCTGAGTCGGGCTCTTTCTACTCGGCCACCGACACCAACGACGGAAACGAGGCACAAAAGCGACGACGAGACTGGGACACAAAACAGGTAACTCCTGTGAATAAGAAAGGCAAAAGACCGCATCCACGAAATTACAGAGGTATGTCATTACCATCAGTTTGGTGTAGAATTCTTGAACATATTCTCAGTTCTAATGCAGTAAATTTCCTTGCGGCAGAAAAGCTTCTGCCCATGCATCAGCACGGCTTTAGGAAGCATCGATCGTGTGAAACTCACCTAACACTGACGTCTGATGAGCTATGGATCAAGTACAACAGGCAGACAGCATATTTGAAGAGTGGAATTGCTAAAGGTGATAAGTGCCGAAAATGAAATTGTTGAGGAAACGAAAAAACTGCACATCTCTGTGAGAAATGGATATTTATTTCTAACAAAACACATATTAACTCTTTACATGGTTATACAAATGTTGACACAGTTTTTTCTACTTATGCTGAAGAATCAAAAATGTTTCAAATAAATTCAGAAAATAAATTAAAAAATGTTCAAATGTTTGTATAGCTTACGGGACTTAACTACGGGGTCATCAGTCCCTAAACTTACAAACTACTTATGAACTAACTAAGACTAAGGACATCTCAAATATCCATGTCCGAGCGAGGATTCGAATCCCCGACCGTAGTGGCCATGCAGACCGTGACTATAGCGTCTCAGTCCCCTCGGCCACCGCGGCCAGTAAAATCAAAAAGTTACGTAACGTTTTATGCAGAAAGGTGTACGTGCAATAGATTTCGTCATAGCTAATATATCTAAGTGCCACGAGAAAACATTGACTTTATGGAGGTAACAGCTGCTGGAAAAAGTCCTTGTTGTTTTCGTCCACATAATCAATGATAGTGGAAAAATCGTTTTCTTATTTGGTGCCAGTGGAACAGTAGCTGGAAGTTTTATCAATTCCTCAGCTGCAGGGTCTTTCATTGTCTTGCCTTTCTTCAGGACATGAAAATTCTCCCAATCACACTGATCGGAAAAGCTTTTGCAGGACACAATACCACACTGCTGTTTGCTTATTTTGATCAAAGAAAGCTGTGTCTTTGAAAACTTCAGAACCTGATTTTTTCTTCATAACAATTGTTTGATTTTAACAGAAATATTAAAGGTATTTAAAATGTAGCTTTGCATACTCCTTTGAGGTCTCCTGTCCCATCAGGAAGTGTGGAGCAGAGAGATGAGTGCCTTTTACTTCTCTGCTTCTTCATTATACGTTCTATGGCGTCGTCTTTGAGTAAGAAAAATCTCTATAAAACCCATCCGGTAATTGCCTTGTTGGTTCAGGTCAAGTTGATGGTATTCTACAAAGAGCTGAGAGATGGGTTTTCATATCAACTGTATTTACACTTTCAGAACACCTAAACATAAAACAAACGAAAAATATGTACATCAACCTGCTACAACTGGATAATGTATGCTTGTTTCATATTATAAGTTCACTGTAAAGATGACGGTTGTTTTGCAACAATTTCCCTCCTTATTCTGCTTCTTCTGCGTGAGGTGCGACGTTCCGCATAATCTTGCCTTATCTTTCTTCCTGAATGTAACGTTCTCAACACTTCCATCACCACTAAAATCACTGGCGATCATATTATCATTATTAACAGGTATATCATTGTAGAAAGCAAGCAACAGCTTCAGTACGCAAAACAATAGCGTTGTGGCATAACCTTGAATACAGACTGCTGTTCGGCTAGCGCCAGATACCTGTGGCTCATAGATCCATTAGCAGTGCAGGCCCATCTGGACAGAGGACTAGCGCAATCTCTTGGGGTCAGTAGCAACTACAAGGAATGACTGGAGCACATAAATCTCTTAGCAGAGTACTGGCACGAAGACATAGATCGGTTAGCAGTGAAAAACCCTGAAAGTCAAAAAGTGGCACTTACATCCTTTAGCATTTCCACTCTTCATTTGTCGATTTTCGAAAGGCGTTTGACATGGTACTACACTACAGACTGCTAACGAAGGTATGAGCTTGTGGAATAGGTACCCAAATATGTGAGTGGCTCAAATACTAATTAAGTAATATAACCCACTACATTGTTCTCGATGGCGAGTGCTCATCAAAGAAAAGGGTATCATCAGGGGTGCCCCAGAGAAGTATGATACGTCTGGTATTATTTTCTACGTATGTAAATGATCTAACAGACAAAGTTTCAATCTGTGGCTGTTTGTTGATGATGCTCTGGTGTACAGGAATGACTGTAGTAGGATACTGACTTTGTCAACATTTTAGGTGGTGTCAGGACTGACAGCAAGCTCTAAATGTAGAAAAATACCAGGTGATGTGGATGAGTAAGAGAAACAATGCCGTAAGCTTCTAATACAACGTTAATAGTGTGCTGAGACACATCAATTCACTATCTAGGCGTAAAGCTGCAAAGCGATACAAAATGGAACAAGCACATAAGGACAGCATGGGGAAGTCGAATGATCGACTTCTATTTATTGAGAGAATTTTTGGAAGATGTGATTTGTCTGTAGTAGATAGTATTTGGGGTCATGGCCACACAATGCCACAAACCCAAAAATGTTGATAAATCAGCACAAAAATTGCCTATAAATGCAATATTCTGTAAGTAAGTACAATACAAAAATATAAAAGACATCACTGGAGAGTAATAATGAAGTACAGTACAAAACAACAACAGAACTTCAGAAATTACAAAAAAGTGCTAACATCCCCTATATTTTCCTATGCACCTTTGTTTCTGGCTCCTCTGACCCTCTGTACAACAGTGCTACATGAAGACTAACTTCTGTATTAACAGAAGTACTTCATTTAATGGGGCAGCTTTTAAGTACAGGAGCAAAGGTGTTGAATGATTTAGCTAAATGGGAGCCTCTGGTAATGCACACTGCTTTCTGTCAACGCTTGTAAGAAGTTTGGCTATTGTAGTTATGTTCGAAACTTGTATATATAGTCGGTATCTGACTAATGTAGGTTGAAATTACATAACTTTTAACAGTTGATTTTGGATGTAAATAGGTGATACGCTTCCCATTATTGTATTTTATTTGAAGAGATGAGATACAAATGACATGGAAATTGAACATTAACACACAAGCAATCTTTAATGTTTAAACTGAATATGTTACTGCGGTAATCCTAATGGTGCTTCCCACAACACCATCTCTTGGTAGCTTTTCTAAGAATTTTTCTATGTATTTCTATGTCAGAAATATATACATATACATATATATAAATATATATATATATATATATATATATATATATATATATATATATATATATATATATATATATATATATATATATATATATATATATATATATATATATATATATAGAGTGAGAGAGAGAGAGAGAGTGACCCAGCTATCTTGTCCACCCAAAATACCTCTGGAACATAACAGCTATTGGAAAACGACTTTCACCGGTATCAATGTACAGCTGGGGCCCATGAATGTACATATTTGAAAACATTCTAAAACGAAAGCGAATGTGTTTTTTAACACAAACTTATGTTTTTTTAAATGGACACCCTATATTTTTTCTTCGGCAATCCATAGCACGACAAATCACATAAACAATAGCGTTGACTGCATCGCAATATTCCAATTACATGCCGAGATATTGCAACACGAAGTTGACGCTTTAAATACCCAAAACGCGCGGCTAGCGCACCTCCTGAGCAGCATGAGGTTCTCGCCTGAGTCTCAGGACGTGCGCTAGCTGCGCGTTTCGCTTATTTCAAGCGTCAACTTCGCTTCGCAACATCTCGGGATGTAATTGGAATATTGTGATGCAATCAACGCCATTGTTTGTGTCATTTGTCATACTATGGATTGCCGAAGAAAAAAAATATAGGGTATCCATTTAAAAAACATAAGTTTGTATTAAAAATACATTTGCTTTCGCTTTATAATTTTTCTAAATATGTACATTCATGGGCGCCAGCCATACATTGATACCAGTGAAAGTCGTTTTCCAATAGGTGTTATTGTTCCAGTGAGATTTTGGGTGGAAAAGACAGCTGGGATACCCTGTATATATTAGTGACCCAATATCTAAGGTCTGTCGAAACTTAACATTTGTTCATGGTTTGTAACATCAGAAGCAGTCTGGAAATACATAAATAAAGTTAAAAACATCGAAATAATATTTCTAAAGACAGAGCCTTCTGTGAATGTAGTTCTTAACTATTGTGCACTGCAACACAAATATGTGCTAGTGAGACAGAGATGAAGAGATGGAGCTAGCAGAGAGGAGTGGCTTTGGGCGAGGCTTGATAGTGGGCTGCTAACTTTATCTGTGTCCGAACTTCCTGACAGCGGCCATTCGAGTTAGAGCCTTCATACAGGCAAGAGCTACGCTATTTCATACAACTGAGCACCAAAATACTTCAGAAAAGATTTATATATTAAATGATGCTGTTTGAAAAAGCAATTGTGATTGATTTACCTGATCCACCTGAATATAATCAACCTGAATTCTGTCAAAATTGTACATAGTTGTGTACTTGTGGCACACAATGCTATAATCGTTTTCCTGATGAAATTAGCTCTTATAACAAGCGTAAATATCGAGAAAAATATTTTATAGATAAAGTAAATAAATTGATAAAAATTGAATGCAATGTATCTATGTTTCATTGTGTTGATAAATGCCATATTATTGAATTATTTGATGTGTTTAATAAGCATTATAAAGGTAAAGCTTTAACATATAAATATTTTATTTCAAAACTAGCTGATCTGTTAAATATTCAACATGAGATAGAAATACATGACACTAAACATAACATAGAAATATATTAACAATTTTTAGACATGAAAGAATTTGATATGATTCAAAAGTAATATAAATTCGATGAATATATGGAAGCACAGATTAGATGTACAACAAGATATGTACAATTAGAAGAATATACACTAGGGAATGTAGATGGATCATATGAAACCATTATAGCCTAGATGGACTGCTATCTCTTTTTCTGAATATGTCAAAGCATCCAATAAGGGCTTCAAAAAATTTTCGTATTTTCTCTTTCATTATTTATAGACAGTTAAAAATTCTCTGGTCTTATTCTATGTTGAGCATCATAAGTCAGATTTTTCTTTCCATACATGACTATGTAGGCTAGCATATCAGCTGGTATTTTATCATTAAATGTACCACATAACTTCATCATTCTTTTTATGCAGTTACTATAGGATAGTTTGTTATTATGTTAAAAGGATTTTTACCAAAATGCCTTTTAAGTTTTGTGACCCACTTAAAATCAAGAAATACGTTGTAACCTTTCAGAAAGTTATTTTATGGCCCCAAATTCCACATTTCTTGTGGGAAAACTTCATTTATTCCATTTTTCAGGTATATATTCTGTAGTTTAACATTGTCAAATGATGAAGAGTCTAGTAATTGATTATTTTTACGTTCTGTTTGAAACACTGCAAATATTAAGTATGGCATATCAGATATCATTGAACTATAACAATTTGTTATATCTAATTTGAAATTCGTCTTACCACTAAATCCAGCGACTTCTGCAATTTGCAATTCATTGAACGAAATCGGAATTTTCGGGTTTTTCAACATAATTTCACGTTGTTGAAGTTCATAATTAGGTTCATATTTAATAACACATACAAGAATTTCCATATTTTCTACTACAATTTTTTCCTTCTTTTGTATGTGTAGTTGCATCATAGATAGTAGACCATTGCGAAATAGCATCATTTGCACTTGAACTCCAGGTAAATATTACAGTAGTATCATCTTCCCACATCACTTCCTTATAATCTCTGAAAGAGCCAGATAATATTTCTAGTGGATACAATACTTCATTTTTCTTACTTTTTAATTTGCTGTTGTTAGTGTTATGATGTTCCATAGATATTTTTTTCAGCAAGAGATGATGTTAAATTCAACAATACTGATGAATAAATAAAAAGATATTCAATTCTAGATAAAATATTATTTTTATAGTTATAGAGTTAAAAAGCTTATAACTATAAATTAGCTTAATATTTGACTTGCTATGATATGCTGAACAATCTCATCCATCTGCATGAACAACTTCGAATATAATGTACAACTGAGCATGATTAGGGTGCAAACTTCCATCACCAATATGTATATTAATTTCAGTATCTTTACTGGGAATATTCGGCTTATATTTACTCTTTTCATTCACTGGGAATTATTGTAATTGATAGCTTTCATCTTTTTCTTTTATTAAGAATAAAATTCTAGAATAACAGTTACTATAGCATCATTGAAATAGACTAGATTCTCATTTTAACAGTTCTATTTACTACTAAATCCTGAATTTTATCATGAATGGGAAAAATAAAATATGATAAAGTTCATAAGCTACTGGTGCAGCAAATTCAAAATAGACCTAAAATTAAACTGTAATATTGGTTTCATTATGATAATTATACTTTATTTATGGGCCATCAGCTGGATTAAAATTTACATTTATTAATTCAAAGGGAATCTTAATCAACAGTCTTTTTGTTTGCATTAATAGTCTGATTACTTAATATTAGCAAACTTGTGGTATTGTCATGTTTTTAATGTCCATATACAGCTTACCACCACTGTCAATTATAACTTTATTTAAGATTTCATCTGCTTTAATATGAATATTAGGCTTCTTTGTATGAATATATTTCCAAACGTTCCATATAATTATAGTTTCACCATCACAATATAATTTATGATTTTTTGTTGCAACATATGAAGTTAAAATGTAGTATAAAATACATCCAATACTACACTTTCAGAACTCTCTCTTTTAGGAACAGTTAATCATTTTTTGAGTACTAAAGAATTATCACTCAGTTGAATTATTCTATTCATTTAGTAGTAATTAAATGAACACAGATTGGGAACCAAAAATAAGAATTCCTGAAAAAAGTCGAAAACTAAACATGGTAAATTATTACCTAATTCCATTTGATGTGCCATTATTGTACCTGGTGGTTGTGATAAAAGCACATTAATTATTTATAGTTATATTTTAGGATCAGGATGGTTAAATTAGAAAAAATTAACCCTTTGTATGTTTATTCTAAAAGTCTAGATCAAGCAAATTATCTGTAATTTATTATGAAATGTAAAAAAATTGATAATCAACAGGTTACTCATTAGCATCATTTACTAGTAGCAATGATGAAGGTGAACCATTAGATGCATGTCAAGACAATTAACTTGCAGTAATTGATGGCTGTATTGTAAAATCAATATATAGTAAGAGAATATTTTACTAGTGGTAGACATAAAGGAATAGATTACTTTTATTTCACGCAAATTTATTTAAAAATCCCAAAACAATTTGCCAGAGATTAATTAAATTTTCTTAATATCTCCAGACAAGATGACACATCACTACAAATCATTTATCGATAATTTGTTAGTAATGACTTAAAATATGAAGAATTTAGAAATGTGGGCAATAATTGTCAGAATGATGATGGCTGACTATAGATATGACATGCAAATAACATGATGGTAAATACAGATAAAACATTTTGTAACAACATAAATGAAAAATTCAAACATAAACTTACACGCAAACGTAGGCTTCTGTGGCAGTTGTCACTATCAATAAAATTCTTCTGGGTATGATACCGCGTCGTCATTTTGTAAACTTTGCCGACGTTTCGGCCACTATTGCATGTGGCCTTCATCAGGGTCTGTGTCTGACCCTGATGAAGGCCACCTGCAATAGTGGCCGAAACATCGGCAAAGTTTACAAAATGACGACGCGGTATCATACCCAGAAGAATTTTATTGATATATAAACTTACACATTTAACATAAATGTAAACATGAACATAAATATCTAACATATACTTAAATCTAACATCAAACATCAACCTGAACGTTTTTAATCCAAATGAATGTTTGAAAAATACGATCCAAAGTTTGTTAAACAAGCACAACATACTAAAAATGTACGAAAAGAATTAAAAGAAGAAAATAAAAAAGTGGAAAACCTCGTATTGATGCTAGAGAACAAGTAAAACAAGCTTGTGAAGGAATAGATGATGATGTTCTGAAAGCTATTGAATACATAGGTGAAAAACAAAAGATTCCATTTCATCATCCAGAAGAATGTTAAGATACACCATAAATTAAAAATTATGGCAGTGACAGAGTGAGTAGAGACTATACATTTAGTGAATCAGAAATACAAGAAGTATTTAATAAATGTCGAAAAATGTGGAAACTGAAGATATTTAAAAAGTAACATAAGTGAAACAATGTTAAAATATTAAATCATAGTGAACATACAGTCTTTGGATTGAGACCTGTTGGTATGATTAAGAATACTGGTAGTTTACCAGAAAAATTTGATGGAAATAAAATAATTATTACTGAAAAGAATATGAAGGTGCAGATGGACCAATGACTCTATTAACTAAAAACACACAACTAAGAATAATTTCAATGATAGATTTGATTTTGTTGATTTGTTAAATTTTACAGATATACTACAGATTCTTCATCAGAAAACAAATAGGCAGGTGATGGATTCGTTAAGATATAAATAGACAAACCAGTTGAATATCTTTGGATAAATGAAGTTAGAGATTTAATCGATAGATTGATGGATAAGAATTAACTGGAAACAAAAATAATCATAATGAAAAAGTTGTTAAAATATAAATTTAATGATTTCATCATCAACAACCCTAAAGGAATTCCAAAACCCTGCTGCAAATTGATGTCAATGAAATAGGCCTGTAGTTTAGTGGGTTACTCCTACTGCCTTTCTTGAATATAGTTGTGACCTGTGCAACTTTCCAATCTTTTGGTACAGATCCTTCTTTGAGAGAGCGGTTGTATATGGCTGTTAAGTAAGGGGCTATCGCTTCAGCATAATCAGATAGAAATCTAATGGGTATACAATCCGGACCAGAAGACTTGTTCTTGTTAAGTGATTTTAGTTGCTACACTACTCTGATGATATCTACTTCTACGTTACTCATTACGGTATCTGTTCGTAATTCGAAATCTGGAATATTGGTTTCATCTTATTTGGTGAATGAGTTTCTAAAAGCTATGTTTAGCAACTCTGCTTTAGTAGCGCTGTCATCGGCAGGATCTCTATTACTATCACATAGTGAGGGTATTGTTTGTGTTTTGCCCTTTGTATATTTAACATATGATCAAAATCTCTTTGGGTTTTCAGTCAAATTTCGAGAGAGAGTTTCGTTGTGATAAGTATTGCAGGCATCTTGCATTGAAATCCTTGCTAAATTTCGACCTTCTGAGTACGATCGCCAATCTTGGGGATTTTGTGTTCGTTTAAATATGGTATGCCTTTTCCTTTGCTTTTGCAACAGTGTCCTGACCTGTTTTGTGTACCAAGGGGGATCGTCTCCTCCTTTTACTAATTTATTTGGTATAAAACTGTCAATTGCTGTCGATGCCACTTCTCTGAATTTGAGCCACATCTGGTTTACACCTACAATTAGTGTTAGAAACGAGTTGAAGCTGTCTTTCAAGAAGCAATGTATTTTGTTTCTATCTGCTTTGCTGAACAAATATACTTTTCGTTTATTTTTGGTAACTTTGTCATACCTAGCAACTATTTGCTCACTTGCTGGTGAATCTGCAGCAGTTGTAAATGCAGTACTAAATAAGAAGAAAGATAATAAATAATTGGAAGAACAAGAAGAGCATAATATATGAAAGGACAAGCAGGGTACAGAGTTATAAACCATTACATTAAGTAACCTAACGCAATGAGTAATTTTGATACAGAAAAACTTGGTAAGAAATTAAAAATTTAACATTTTCGAGGAGTCTTCATGATTGATGAATTACCAAATAAACTGCAAATTACTGAATGTGGATAGTTAATTTAGATATGTCTGATTATGTTGGTACACACTGGATTTGTTATTATAAGAATAATGATATTAAAGTTGTTTGATTTAGTGGTAATAAATCCAGGAGGATGTAAACTCATGAAAATAAAAAATTACTAAACGAATAAATAATTTAATTAAGGAATTTGAAATAGAATTTAATAAGATTTTTGGAATTGCTAATTGTTTTTATTGACACTGTTATCTCGCTAACTCAATTTCAATATCAGAAAAATGTTCAAGCTTTTGAATTGTTCTTTTAATGCTGTTCTATATCTGGAATTAATGCAATGTTTATACTAAATATTGACAAATCAGTTGTGCCGCATTTTACTACCTTTTTGGTGAATTCATTGTATTCATAAAAAGTATCATTTATGAGAAATACAATATGCCATTAATGTATCTAATTACTGCATTTATACCAGCTAGTAATTCAGTAAATTCTTTGATAATAATACAACATACATTATATTTAAAATTTCATTCATATATTTTCACATAGAAAAAGTCATTATAGAACATAATGTTCAACCAGAACATGTGTTAAGTACACCTTCAATTTTATAATCCTTATGAAATCCTGTACTAGGTAATGGTTTTGGAAATCCTAGTAGCAATTCTAATTTATCTAAATGCATCAAATATATTGTATTACCAATAAATAGTACAATATCACCACTAGGTCTTTGATGTATATCATCTATAGATTCCAAATTTTGTGGTAAAAATTTTAACCAATCAGTTATTATTTCTGATTTCATATATGCTACCAGTCCACACCCATTTAAAAAACATATAAATTTCCCTTTGCAAACGAGAAGTAATTAAAATATTTAAATTCAGATGATAATACAACTGGTTCAATTGGTTTATATATTTAGATAATTTTCAATTATTTGTAGTGAAACTGTACCATATAAAATTTTAATGACTTCAATAACATCTCGAGTTAACTGTAAATATATTCCATTATAGTATGCATACATAATTGCTCCATTCACATCTTAGTGCTGTAAACCTAATGTGTGACCAGTTTCATGTACTAAAACTTCAGATAGATTTGTTTTGTACTCTTGTGTTTTTCACCAGTTTCCAAACACCATAAACCAGCTTCATCCATACGAATTTCTACTGGATCAGTATTCAAAGTTCGAAAAAATTCATGTCCTAACTCTTTTGAATGCTGCAAATTTTAATCTATTTCATTTCTATGTCTTCGTCTTTTACTTGTTGTTAATAAATCAGGTTTAATGATGTCATGATGAAACTGAATACCTATATATTTTACCACAAATTAAATACTGCTTCATGATTTCCGTAAATCACTCCAGGCAAATGCTGGGATGGTTCCTTTCAAAAAGCATGGTCAATTTCCTTCCCCATCCTTATCCAAACAATCCGAGCATACAATCCACCTCTAATGACCACATTGTCGACGGGCCGTTAATCTTCCTTCCTAAATGCTGCTTCTGCTACACATAAGATTTTTAGTAACAACCTTATAATTTCATTTTACATTTTTCTTACTTCATGAATACATGTTAGTTCTATAGCTAGTAAAATCATGTCTTACACCATATCCAGGGATTTTCATAAAATTTAATATTTCATCATTTAACTGACCATTTATATCAAGATTGTCTGTTACCTGAAATAACACTAATGCTTCTCTATATGCATTATCACTCACATGTTTTGATTATCTGGAATATCCAAACAAACATAATACTTTATTGCTTTATTCTTATTATGAGCAAATATTATTTTTGTCAATAATTATAAAAGAAGTATCTTCATTTATATACATTTAGAAAAATTAAATTTCGTATAATCATTCTTATTACTTAAATATAAATCAACAATTTGATTATCTATAGTTAATGTAAATACCCAACCATCAGATTCGTCAGTCAATGTAATTAAACTTAGAAGTGTCTATTCATAATAAGTATTATATACAATGATTTTGTAAGTATCATACAACATTTTATCTGTTTTATACAGCTATTCCAAGAATAGTGTATTAATAAATATGTATGTTAACTTTTTCAAGTTTAAATATGACAATAAATACGTAATTATATAATTCCAAATAGATCTATGATGAACATATTTGAATACATGCACCACAAGAACTGTCAACTAAATCTGAGTACTTTTTTAAAACATATTTGGTTTGGTTCCTTTATTTGAAAAGAAGTATATGTTGATGATAAATGATATTTGGTGCATTATTCATTATGGTTTTTCAGACACTGTGAATTTATTTTCTAAAAATTATTCCACAATGAAAAGCAATTTACTGCAATCTTTAAATAACTATAACCTACTCTATACTGATATAAAATATGACAATCCAATTTCTTTTTAGAATATTAATATATTCTAAATGAAATTAAAAAATTACACCATATAATGAACACCAAAAACATTGATTTCGTTACCTGTTAATAGTAACAGAAAATTAAAAATGACCTTACAAACGAACTTTGCTATTGAAATTAATAAGTACTATATAATACTTGAGGAAATAATTTATGATTAATTGAATTACACAAACGATTATCAAAATATTCGATGATAACAAGCTGTAGAGTTACAAGAGCAAATCCAAAAATTACAACTAACATTAGAAGAAGATCAACCCTAAAATAGAAAACTAAGAGAGATAAACTACAATCTACCTAAATAAGAATTGAATAAAATTATTTATATCACTACATGTAAACTACAAAAAGATCATATTATTACAGTTGGTGGAACAACAATCAAGTTACTTTATCTAGACTCACTACATATAATATAGCTGAACATCCAGGTGCAAAAACTTTCATTATATGCATTTTTAGATTGTATCAATTATAGAGATATTAAAGAAAAATAGAAATCTGTTACTAAGCGTTTCAGGATTGATGAAAGAAAAGAACTATATAATATGAAATTTGACTATAGTAAAATTAATAATAAAGAAATTAGAAAAACGTTATAGCTCAATACACTACAGAGGCTGAATATTGCCGCAAGAGGCCAGAACACCAACTGCCGGCGTGGCGCAGGGGATAGCATCACGGACTGCGGAGCACAAGGTCGCCGGTTCAATCCTGCCCACCGGCAAAAATTTATTTCTTTGAAATTTACAATTCCAGAAGGTTCTACATCTTTCGTATGTTCACTTGTAAATTCTACTTGTTTCTTATGTTAACTGTTCTTCTAATTTCTGGTAAATTCTGTCTGTGTATAAATAGCAGAGCACTCTGCCTGAGAGGCAGTCAGTGCTGCGTGTATGTTTTGTTCGTAATAAACGTGCTTTCAGTATAAGTGCTGTGTTTAGTTGCCTTCGAAGTCAAGCCTACTTCTATTGCAACGTGACATTGTTTGGTGGAGGTGCCGGGTACACTGTGCAACAGCTGCATCACCGTGGCTCCTATTAGGCAACGTAAAAGCCGTCGCTTACACGGACTGGAACCGGAATACAAGGGATACACCGAGTACATCCTTCCAAAAGTCCGTATTATCAGAAGAACGATGGAGACGAAACCAGCAATAAGCCAGCTGCACATCAGACACCTGTCGGTGTTCTCTGGAGATGCTGGACAGGACCCCAACAAATGGCTAAAAGGGTTCGACCAAGTCGCCAAGTACAACAGGTGGGATCATACAATGTGCTTTGCCAACGTTTATTTCTACCTGGATGGAACAGCCCAGCAATGGTTCGAAAACAACGAAGACAAGTTGAATGACTGGGAGACATTCCAGGAGGAACTGAAGAAGACGTTTGGCGATCGCCAGCGACAAATCCGTTCGGTGGAAGAACAACTGAAGAACCGGGCCCAACGACATGGTGAGCCGACACAATCGTACATACAGAGTGTTTTGGCCCTGTGTAACATAGTCAATCCGAACATGACTGAAGCGGACAAAATCACGCACCTGATGAAGGGAATTGCAGAAGATATGTACCAAGCTCTTCTGATAAAAGACGTCGCTACGACAGAAGAGTTCATCAAGTGGTGCCAGCGTATTGAAGAGATGCAACAAAGGAGGGTTGGACGCAAGAAGTATGACAGACTCCCAAATGTAGTCCCTATGGCCGTTTTGGAAGACCAGCAGGACTTGGCTTCTCTCATACAACAAATCGTGAGAGAAGAATTACAACAGTGCATGGCAGCCGGGACTATTAGACCGACCGAGCATCAGATTATGGCCGTGGATGTGAGTCCTGTAAGTCACGAGGTAGCCGACGCCGCTGAGGACGAGGTATTTCAAACATTAGCTCCTGTCTGTCCCGTCAATCGCACCCGACGTGAAGAATGGCGTCGCCCTGCTATGACTTACGCTGCAGCCGCCAAACGGCAGCCCATGAACCGGCCGACGCGACCACAGCCAACTCCCCCGGTAACTTTGACGCCCTGGAGAAGAACAGACGTCTGGAGGACAGAAGACAACACAGCACTGTGTTTCCACTGTGGACGCCCAGGACATGTCGTACGCTACTGCAGAGAGAGGAGGCGAGTATTCGATGATTATTTTGCCAGAAGACGTCAGCCGTCGGAGCAGTTCTATCCAAGGCAGTCACCTGCTGATGAGTTCAGTCGACCTATGGGAAGAAGCCCATCGCCGTACCCTAGACGAGGTAGCTCCCCGACGCGCCGCAGCCGTTCACCGGTGCCGTACAGAGGTCCCAGCCGCTCCCCTAGCCGCCGCGCCCAGGAAAACTAAGCGAGGCGACTATCTACGGAGGTGAGGCCGCTGCAGATGAAAATCCTCCATAAACGACAGTCGCTAAGATGTCGGGAAATCTCATCGACGTCATAATCGACGGCCAACCTGTCAGGGCGCTTGTTGATTCAGGAGCCTCTTTTCTGTATTATCGGATAATTACCGCCGCACACTAAAGAAGACAATGTTCTGTGATACGGGGGCAACTGTGCTGAAGGTCGCGAATGGAAAGTACGTCCATCCAGCAGGAACTTGTGTCGCAAGAATAACCATCAACAACAGGACGCAGCCGTTTGAATTTGTCGTGTTAACAGAATGTAGTCACAATGTCATCCTCGGATGGGACTTCCTTCAGGCATCCCAAGCTATCATTGACTGTGGAAGATCTGAGCTGCAAATTGAAGAAGTTGTTCCGCCGGATACACGTAATACAGAAGTTTCTGGGAAGTTATTCGTCGTTGACAATGTGACGATACCGCCGTTGACAATGAGAAGAGTTGCAGTCACAAACACAGGTGACTGGTTAAACTGTGTAGTTCTTGTTGATAGTAAAAAGTTTATCAGGCTCACAAAAGAAATTTACATACCAGCGGCTATCATAAGCATTACCGGTGGTCTAGGAGAGATTTGGATCACAAATTGTCACGAGCAGTGACAACTTATCCCCAAGGGAATGTGTATCGGGACAGCTGAACCAATCCAGGGCGGTGAGCTCAACGTCATCAATGAAGACCCATGCCCTGCTGTTAGTACAGACAACACGCTGGCGGAAACAAACGTGGAACTGCCAATAGGGCCTGGACTGACCAAGGAACAACGCCAGCGGGTGTTAGGTATACTACGCCAATTTTCGGGTGCATTCACACCTCAGCAGGGGAAAAGTCAGACGAAACGGCCCACGACAAAGCACCGTATCAATACTGGGGATCAGGGATCACCCGCCAATTAGCCAGCGTTCGTATAGTGTGTCGCCAGCTGAAAGACGGATAATTCTGGATGAAGTGGAGAAGATGTTGCGAGATGACATTATTCAACCTGCGGAGAGTCCTTGGTCGTCTCCGGTGGTCCTTGTAAAGAACAAGGATGGCACGTGGCGATTCTGTGTCGACTATCGGCGGCTGAACAAAGAAAGATGTCTACCCATTGCCGCGTATTGACGACACCTTAGACTGCTTGAAAGGAGCAACATACTTCACAACTATGGACATGCAGACAGGTTACTGGCAAATCGAGGTTGACGAAGCTGATAGAGAGAAGACGGCTTTTATTACACCTGACGGCCTCTATGAATTTAAAGTAATGCCATTTGGATTATGTAATGCTCCAGCCACATTCGAACGCATGATGGACAACTTGCTTCGACACCTTAAGTGGACGACGTGTCTCTGCTATTTAGATGACATTGTTGTTTTCTCGAAAACATTTGAAGAACATCTGAGTCGCCTGTCAACTGTGTTGAAGTGTGTTCAGGCTGCAGGTCTCTGTCTCAATCCAAAAAAGTGCCTCTTCGTCGCCAAAGAGATAAAAATCCTGGGGCACCTAGTCAACGGAGATGGTGTCCGTCCTGACACAGATAAAGTAAGGGCAGTCACAGAATTTCCAACTCCTCAGCACATTCGTGATGTGAGAATTTTCTCGGGCTGTGCTCATACTACCGACGTTTCATAAAAGTATTTTGTAACAAGGCACGTCCATTACAAGAACTTCTGCAGGGAGACGCCAAATTTTACTGGGATGAGACAAAAGAAAGAGCTTTCCGAGCACTTAAGGAGGCTCTAACTTCCGGACCAGTATTAGCCTTGTATAACGAGAATGCAAAAACGGAACTTCGCACAGACGCCAGTGGCTATGGGATTGGTGCAGTGCTTGTACAAGTTCAGGAAGGTGCCGAAAAAGTGATAGCCTATGCGTCAAGAGTACTCTCAGAGTCCGAGAGAAACTATTCTACAACTGAAAAAGAATGTCTCGCGGTTATCTGGGCTATCAACAAGTTCCGGCCGTATTTATTCGGCAAACCATTCACCGTCGTGACAGACCACCATTCTTTGTGTTGGCTGACTAGCTTGAAGGATCCATCAGGTAGACTAGCAAGATGGGCGTTAAGACTCCAAGAGTACGATGTCAGATTGGTATTCAAGAACGGACGCAAACACAAGGATGCCGACTGCCTTTCGAGGAATCCATTAGTGGAACACAACAGCATTAATGAAATTTCAGCTCTCACTGATTTAGATGACGTTACAGCTGAACAGAGGGAAGATCCAACACTATTAAAAATGATAGAGGCCTTGGAGAAAGGAGAACCGACCAATAGAGAGTTCCAACTTATAAACGGAACATTGTACAAGAGCAACTACGATCCACTGGGCCCCAAATGGCTACTTTTTCTTCCAGCTCATCTCCAGCCAGCTATTATCAAATAATTCCATGATGCTCCAATATCCGGTCATCTGGGATTCGTGAAGACCCTAGACAGAATCAGACGCAGGTATTACTGGAAAGGTCTCTACCGATCTGTCAAGCACTAAGTGAGTCACTGTAAAGAGTGCCAGCAATGGAAGCATGTGCCGCAATTACCTCCAGGACATCTCGTAACGATTCCGCCGGCAGCAGCTCCATTCCACCGAGTTGGGATCGATCTTTTAGGGAGGTTCCCGAAGTCGACAACCGGTAACCATTTGATAATAGTCTGCACTGACTACCTCACGCGCTACGCTGTCACCAAACCTGTGACGATTGCAAAAGCTCCAGAGATCGCAAAATTCCTTGTAGAAGACATTATTTTGAAGCATGGAGCACCACGTGTCATGATATCTGATCGTGGAAAAGTATTCCAGTCAAAACTAGTATCAGAGGTAATGTCACGGTGCAACATTGTCCACAGTATGACAACTGCATACCATCCTCAGACAAATGGTCTTACGGAACGTTTTAACAAAACGTTCCGTAAGCAGAGCAGAAGGATTGGGATACAATTCTGCCAGTCGTGACATTTGCTTACAATACCGCAAGACAAGACACCACAGGCTTCACTCCGTTTTTCCTGCTCCATGGCCGTGAAGCTGAGACGACAATGGATACGCTGTTCACGTTCCAACTGGACGACACTCAGGATGAGTATGTTAAACAGCTCATCACCAGGTTCGAAGAAGCAAGACAGCTGGCTCGCATATGGACACTGGACGCCCAGGAGAAGGACCGTCAGCGGTATAACGACAAGCACCGACCTGTTGCGTACAGCCCAGGAGATCTGGTATGGATTTTTATCCCTGTACGGAAGGTTGGACTGTCAGAAAAGTTACTGAAGCGATACTTTGGTCCTTATCGTGTCATACGCCGCCTGTCAGACGTCACATACGAAGTTGAGGATTATGAGCCGTCGTCGAAACGTCAAAAACGAAGAGACATTGTTCACGTCCTGCGCATGAAGTCTTACTATGATCCTGAAGAGCAAGTAGACGACAATGGCTTCTTGTTCAAGGACTTTAAGGACGGTAATGTTCCTGATGAAGCCACGACAGGAACGTCTGTTGTCGCTAATCGCGAAGAAGGGAAGGATTCTCGTGAACTGTCATACACAGGACCCATGACACGGTCAAGATCCAGGACATTGCAGCTGGCTCCACAGAGATCATAACAGCGGGTCGCTGTTTCTGCAGGAGAGGGAGCAATGCCACGAGAGACCGCAAACACCAACTGCTGGCGTGGCGCAGGGGATAGCGTCACGGACTGCAGAGCACAATGTCGCCGGTTCAATCCCGCCCACCGGCAAAAATTTATTTCTTTGTAATTTACAATTCCAGAAGGTTCTATATCTTTCTTATGTTCACTTGTAATTCTACTTGTTTCTTATGTTAACTGTTCTTCTAATTTCTGGTAAATTCTGTCTGTGTATAAATAACGGAGCACTCTGCCTGAGAGGCAGTCAGTGCTGCGTGTATGTTGAGTTCGTAATAAACGTGCATTGCGTATAAGTGCCGTGTTAGTTGCCTTCAAAGTCAAGCCTACTTCCATTGCAGCGTGACAATATATTCAACCAGTTTACATTACACAAGATGTAAACAACAAAATAATTAGTATTACGTATAGGGAAGACCTATCTACATTTATGTAGGAAATTTTATAGTGTACATCCAGTTGAAAATAATATTGCGAAAGAAACAATTACGGAACTTTTAGACTCAAGAGGTTATAAAATTAAAGCATAGATAAAGATGGGTAAATACAATTTACGTACAGTCAACTCAAACATTAATTACCAATAAAAGTAAAATTTCCAAGCATTTCTTTCATAAATAAATTTTATATAATATTTATAACGATTTTTATATGTCTAATAAACTAAACAAATTATACTCACATTTACAATTCTGAAGTATTTCAGACCTTACAACATTCTTATTAACTTATATTTTCATACTAATATATAATTTGACTTTTTTAATAACACTATCAGCGAAATAAATAGTATAATTTATAGCATACTATGTTAATTTTTCGGTACCAAATTCCATTTATAAGATATATTATTAAAAGATAATGTAGACAAACTGTCTACACAATGAACATCAAGTATGTCCTTTGAAACAGGTATCTACACATCCTTTGTGAAATTCCTGATTACATTTAGTTTTACAAAACGATAATCTTCGTCAAATAAACATATAGAACGCTAATGAAATAGACTTTACCTAGCACCCATTTTTTATGCAATGATTCACATTGATTTTGATAGCATAAGATTAATTCACAGTCTAATTTGTAATTCTGTAATAAATGAGTGTGATATTTTTTGTGATCTACTGTGCTAGTTAAGTTTATCCTGATATTCTATAACAAAATCTTCAGAAAATATTTTTTATATTCATCAATAATACCGAAATTATTTGCCTTGATAGTCCATAATAAATGATTCTGATATATTTTGATATTGTACTATTTTATACCAGTTTACATTCTGACATTTCTTCTGCTGTGTCATCACTATACAATTTACTTTATTTCGAAAAATCTATAAAAATATAATTAGACAATCAATGGTATTTTAATATTTCATACCAGTTTATTTTATTTTGAAATTTTCTTCCAACCTAATTTATTTTGCAATTTCAAAATATAATTTTTGTCTCTCTGAAGTGATCTTCCAATGTAATTCATTTTGAGAGTCTAATAAATTCTTTATATATATATATATATATATATATATATATATATATATATATATATATATATATATATATCTGTGTGTGTGTGTGTGTGTGTGTAACTTGATTAAAATTCTTTTTAATACAGTCACCAACTTTACCTCTATTTGATAAATAGAATGAAATTATTCGATGTTTATTTAAATTTTTACATATAAGATGAAATGATACCATCAATGTATCTTCTTGAGTTGTTGTTATCTCTGTTTAGAATATCCTTTTATTGGTAGTTGTGTTTCTATAGCTTTTAATTCGTTTAGGATTAAGTAATCCATTTATGACAAATATTCTTTATGAAAAATTAGCCAAATCTAGTAATAAAATATATTATTTGAATTATTACTATTTGTGATAAAATATTTTAATTGAATAAAGAGTATGTATATGTATTCTACTAAAATATATTAATTGACTGATAGTTATATACAGTAAAATATAATTCATAAGAAATTTGTGGCACTAAAAATAGTGAACCATAATTATATAAATAAATAGAAACATTCAGTTGTGAAAATATTTATTAATAATTATGTATATACATTGATACTTCTAGTTATGAAAATACTTATATACATTAAGTATTCAGAGAAACACAGGATTTCCTTAATCATTTTCCTTATAAATGGAATTATCAACAATGAATATTTAAATCTTCAAAACATATGCTAAAATATTGATACCAAATGTTATAGAGATTTAAAGAAATCGTAATTAATTAATTTAATTGCATTACATGAATTTTAGTTTCAGGAAGAATTATTTTTCTGTCAATCTAAATCAAGGCCAAAACGTCCACAAAATTACTAAAAAAATATTCATTTTGACTAATGTTATTGGAGTCATTTTTAAACACCGAGAAACCAAAATGTTCGAACATAGTTAAAAAAATTTAAAAGTACATAATGGTTCGGAAATATGTATTAATCTATTTTGTGAGTATACTTCAGGCATTTGGGCAACAAACATTAGGAAGAAGGATTAACTGAAAAAAAATCAAGGATGGAAAGTGAGAAATTTTAACAAAAATGTCTTATTGTCAAGTCCACACTTAGGTACAACACTAAACAGAATCATTGGACTGTAACTAGGAATTAATAAGTATCTTCAATTGAGAGGATCATCTTCTATTGAATTACCACAAATAATAAGATAGAATCAAGCTTGTGCTAATGAGAAAAATACTTTCTGTGGTATATAGTTTCTTTATTAAATCCCACAGATTGACAAAAATTTAGTAATTCAAATAGAACAAGGAATTAGAAAGAATCTGTGAAAGAAATTGGAAAAAATACCTAATATTTCATTTCCTGTTGAAATCGTAAACATTGAAAAAAATTGAAGAAAACTTAATATATCTGTTATGTTGACTCTTTTGATGACAAATACCAACTGTGTCCATAAAATTTCAAAGCTTACGAAAGAAAAGTATGAAAATTTATTATATTTTAAAAATGATGGAAAATAACATTATTGTTGGATTAAAGATTTATCTGGGCATATTTCAGTCCAAAATGCAAAACATAAAGAATGGACATGTATTTCTGATATGTGTTTATTAGATTTCAATAGCAAATAAAACTTAGATAATCACACCAAATGCTGTTTATTTAAAAAAACATTAAACATAGAAATGTCAGGAAAAGGTTCCTATATGAATTTCAAAAATTATGAACATATACAAAAAGATCCATTTCTTATTTATGCTGGTTTTGAAAGCTTGTAAGCTGTTGGTGGGAAGAAAACGAAATAGATAGGAATGATTCCAGCTGGGGAAGGTTAATGTGGGTTAATACAATAGTAAGACAGGAGCGGCTGACCCTGAATTAATTAGTGATATTTAACATCATATCAAATAATTTGCATGATAAAATATTGCCTGTTTCAGTTCTAATGTAATGAAACTCTTCCACTTCCTGCAAGTGGCATAAAATATAATTAATAATTTGTCCCCACCAAAAATCTAACGAAGTAACTGGGATCTGACTACTAAGAATGTTGAAAAAACATCTTTCAAATCCAACAATATTTATTACACCTATTTAAGCTGGATGAAACACACAATGATAAATCCAATACTAAAATCATAAACAACAAGAATACATTTATAACCAAATAAGAAAGAACAGTCTAATGCATATGAAGTTACTCAAATTGTTACAAAACATGAAATTAGTAACGACTGGCAAGTCAGAAACCCATATCGTAAAATAATATAATGTTCTTAGTGGGATAATCGAGTCAGAATACCAGTGCAGGGTTGACTTTCCTAACTGCACAATCCCCACTGTAAGGCAGAATGTGATGTATCGACTATATGTTTGTTGCTGGCGAGCACTTTGCCATACATTACAAAACTGACGACTTGCATGTGAAGGTGCTGTGCTGCAGTGGCGTGGGCGCAGGGCGGCTGTAACTGAAAAATTTGCGCGACCACAAAATAAAAACTCGCTCCGTCACTCGGAAGCTATACTCCCTGCTATCAGCCTCTGTGTGGTCGGCAGTACACAGTGCCTACGATCACAAACAATTTTGCCAAGTAAGGACCACTTCAGTTAGGGTCGACAAGTACGCACAAGCACTGAAGGTGTAAATGACTCCAGAAGATGAGTATTTCGCAGCTTTGGTGCACTAGTATTGGTTGGCTGACATTCAAACCAAAAACAAGAACCATCACTTGAAGTATATCTCAGAGTGTACCCTGAAACTTATATTAGTTCACTCGTCCAAGTATCCGCTCAATAAGCAAAATCTCCGAGTCCGCAAACTGAGAGGACAGGACGCTACCAGACGTCCCCTTCTATCACTGCGTCCCGTGCAAGTCCCCCGAGAAACGCCGTTTTACATAAAGCCAATCAGCGTCGAGTCCTCGTACTCCAGCCAGTAAAAATCTCACAAGACAACCGCTGATTTCCAAAAGCTGGCGCTTTGAACATCAGCCAATCAAAGATGGCGTCCCTCCCACCCACACTTTTGGTGCGATTCAAAATTTACCTGCACTATTGACAGCCGCATCTGAGTACAATACTACTTCAATTCTTTTGGAGGACAGCCAAATCAAATACCATCAGTTTCATATTTTTTCGACAGACAATAAAAATGTTCACCCAGTTATTTTCATAAGAATTTGAACAGGAATTTTTGTCTACTTATTGGTCACACAATAAACAAGAGAGATTATGATATGAAATGTATAACCCACAGCCATACAATGAGAGAAATGGAAATCTCCATAAATATTTTGAGAAATATATAAAAAAAGCAAGACTCTTTGCCCGACCAATGTCTCATCGAGATGTTCTAGGCATACTAAAAAACCAACTTCCGACACACATTAGTAAAGAGCTATACAATTTATCTGTCCATAATATAGAAAATTTCTTATCAGGTGTGGATGCACTAGACTTAATCTATGAAGATCGCAATGCCTGGTCAAATCAAAATTATGGCAATAGTAGAAAATATAATAGCGGATAAGGGAACCAATCGTATGTGCCGTGTTCGTCAAATGACAATAGCAATTACTCAAGCCAATCGGCAGGGATCTGTTATGTGATTGCTCCTGCACCGTCACACTCACCGCCGCAGCAGGCTAGTACTGCTGCGATGGGAGACGGAGAAGGGCCTCTCTACTATCAAAATAATATTATTTGCAAAAAGAGAGGATACAATCGGTACCATCCAGTATATCACAATGACAACAGAGGCAATAACAGACAGTATAATTTGCAAAATCAAACACCATCGAATAACAACAGGGGGCAAAAACGAAATAATTGGGCATCAGTAATCAACAATACTTGGATTAATCTGAATTTGGCCTGGAGTTCACAACAACCAGAGTCTTAACAACTGAACATGGTATGGCAAAGACAAAACACAAATGTAAACAATAACGATAACATGTGTAGTCAGCAGCCCACAAATAATTTTCCAAACAGTTTCCAAAACAATAACCAGACATGAAAGACTAATACCAGGTGGAATCAGACACATCTGACACACAACATTCCAGTTGCCAATATAAATCAACAAAACCCACCAAACAGGCCTTGGGGGCAAACAACACAGCAAGGAGTCACTATAACTAAAGTGGCGAATGGGCACTTAAATATCACTACTACTAATACGGGAAACTAATAGTGTCCGAGCCAGGACTCCCAGCGTCGGATGTGCCTTGCAGCAGCGGAGGCAATGTTGACAGAACAGCATATTTAGTTAGATATAATGAAGGAGTGGACATTCGAGACAAGTCATTACAAGAAAATACTTCGTGTAAAAATATTTTATCTGATGTATTTCAAGCAAACATTAAGGCAACAGTTCGAAGTATACCCACAATTGTTTTACTTGATACAGGTGCAGCAGTTAACTTAATATCACAGATACTGATAGAATTCGACTGTTGAATAACCCACCTACCAGAACTGTAGAATTGTTAATCTTGACATATGGTGATGTCAATAATGTGTGCACATTTCTTGTTGTGGAAGGTTTATTAGAAAATTGTATCCTTGGTGTTGAGTACCTCTGTAAGCGAGAGGCATGTATAGATTTCAAAATAGGTAAATGTTACTTAACAATCAATACCGCAGTGAGTGCCATTGATCTTATCAAAACTAGAAATTTACATGGTAAGTACTGTGGACCTTTAAGACTTAGTGTTTTCACTCTTAAACCAAGTACATGTTCGTATGTCTCACACATGTCAACATCAGAAACAGAGAGTCCTGAATATATTACAGAAAAACTCTATGTATCTGCACAAATTTCTCACGATACATTTGCGCATCTGTTTAAATTTCAAATTACAGGAAAAGGCCTCTTTAAAATTCTTTAATGTAAGATTACTGTTTCAAATTTTAAGAAATCCTTTCTGTTGTAAACTATGACAACTTAATTGCATTGCCAACTGCTTTCAGTGTAACTCCGTGCACCGAAAGCCAATAATGAAATTTAACTCTTTAGTGCTGCCAACTATAAATGACATAGAGCCGTGTGCATGAGGCCGCTAGTGAATTTTGACCTATCTGGCGTCTTCCACAAAACTTTTACTTTTTTGGTGGCAGGACTCATTGCTTTCAGTGAATGTCATGTTTCTCGCACCATCTACTCTGTACAATTCTCATGTAATCACTGGTATTTGTGTTGAACGAGAGTTTTTGAGAATACACTGCTCAACACAATTAGGGGATCAGGTAGGACATATCAATATACATGTGTTAAAGAATTTTCTGTTCCCATATTGTTTTGAGCAGTGTATAACGATGAAGCAGTTTCAACTCTGGGTGTAACAGCTGAAGTTGGAAATTGTTTTGTAGTTATTTAAAGACATCCTACCTCTCCCATGTGATGCACACCCAAGGACCAAGGACATGCATGGTAGATAATGGGAGGGGGAGAGAGGATAGGGGAGGAGCATTTCCTCCACCCTGAGGTATCCTACAAATATTTTCCTTTATTTTTATTTTTTCTTGTGCTGACCCTGAATTCCATTTGTAGTTGTGAGGCACCTTTACAGTTCAAATTAGGTGATGATGGTGATCATGAGTAAACCCTACCGCTCTTCCCAAATTTATGGATGCCACATGGTGGATGGTTGTTTAATTTGGTGTAATGTTTTTGTGATATGCCCTCTCAGTGACATTCTTTCTGGACATTGTGTAGGAACACAATCAAATAATGGTCTTAAAATTTTTCATTTTCAGCAGAAACCTATGCCATGTTGCCTCTTTACTAGAGTCCAGGCAAACCACAGTCATACATAGTATAACATACAGAATCGTGACTCTCACTGCTATGAAGGCTGTTACCGACTGACAATTGCAACACCGCTAGCGCTCCTAATGGTGGGCAAGCAGCTGAAAGAGTCATACTTGTTTATAATTATTTTTTACCTAATTAATCATATCGTTACTATAATTATGGGGTTCCAAGCATTAGTCAAATATCAAGAGACATGAATAATCGTGACATAAAGGTAAAAACAGCCGAATTGCATTGGTTCAGTGATATAAGCAACAACTTATTCATGAAGAAATACTTACGAATATGTGTATATTTACAGCTTACTCTGCTGAAAGTAAGAGACTGTGAACGTTTGGAAAATATCAATTTCTCTTATGGTCTGTATTTACTACGATAGGCTCCTTCTTTGACAATTAGGAATGTAGTTTAATGATTCACACACTTTTTCACTACACTCGTCTTTCTTATGCATGTACAGACTTTCGAATGAGATTACTTTTGCTTGAAAACCGAATGTATTGTAAATTCTTGCCATTTCTGGTTCAGATATAGCAACAATTACGTAATTGGTTTCTTTTTTGTAGGGAATTAGTTTTATTGCTTTTGACGTTTTATTCCCACGTCTGTGAGCTTTTTTCTTCAACTACTGCTGTGGTGGCTGATTTGGTACATTATGAAATGTAGATATTGAATTCCATACAAATTTCCTACTTCCACACTCCCTGATTTGACTGGAATCGTAGTGAAGAAACTCAACGTTCCTGAAGAGGAAAGCGTCCCTTTTCTGTAAAAGTTCAAGTCCTCGGGTATTTTCAATCCATTTCCCCCCTTTATTGTTATTTTGAGCCACCACTACTGGCGGCAGGCTGGCAGCAGCATCAGGGCCGCTCTTCAGCCTACAGACTTTTAACAACAGACATGATTAGTAATAAAATACAATAGAAATTTAAAATTGAGATGGTGGACGTTTTAAGGTAACTACATAGCCATAGGCGATAAAAAAAAACATGTAGTTCGTAAAGTAATGGCTATGGTGGCGTTTAAAGCACATTGAGGAACACAAACACTGGTTGTGAAGAAAATAGGGAGGCAATGGATAAAAGACACTGAAGACACTTTTACTAGATGTGGCTGTCGCACCGAAGTAAAAGACACTTAACAGACGCACTTCAAAGCACTGATGATTATTCAAAAGTGGTAAAAAACCATTGCACTTTGGGCCCCACAGGTGGGGGGGAGGAGGAAAGGGAAAAGGTGGCAGGCAGCATGGGGAAGAGGGGAGGATAGCAGAGGAAACGAGGTGCACATGAACTCTGTGGATGAGGAAGGAAGGGGAGGCCAAGTGGGGGAAAGGACAGGGAGAGTGTGGGAGAAGGCGATGTTGAATCTATGGGGACGGGAGTGGGAAGGCTTAGGTTTGGTAGGAGGGGTAGATATCAGGACGGAGGGCGTCATCCGAAAGGGGAAGGTGGTGGTAATGACCCTGGAAGAGGATGTGGAGAGTTTGGAGGTGAAGGGAGGAAGCGATAGAGTGGTGGAGGAGTGGCAGAGGCCCAGGATTGGGTAGACCAGGGGATTACGGTAATCTATTTAAAGGGATATATATAGGATGCAGATATGTTCAAGGAATTGTAGAAGATGAGGGGAAGGAATTAGTTCGTAGAGGATCCGAATGGGGGAGGACAGGCAGGTACGGTAAGCGAGATAGAAGGTGCAGTGTTTGAGGATTTGAAGAGTTTTGTATTAGGTGGGAAGAGCAGAAATCCAGGCAGGGTGGAAACTGCATAGGATGAGACACATGATGGAAATTACATGAAATTACACAAACTGGGGTATTACAGTCAGGCCAAAACATGATGATCTCTGGCTCTGCCTACTGGATTGGGAGACTGCCCCAGTTGCAGGAACGGAATGCAACCATGTTGCCCAATAGTTTGTTCGCTGTCGGACAGTATAGCTAATGGTCGCTGGTGTCTGACAGAACTGGCAAAAGTGCACAGTGCAGCTAGACATACGCATGCGCAGTGCAGCATTCACGTTTCACTTAAGCCAATGGCCTGCTGCCACAGCTGGCACTCAAAGGCGACTGGCGCAAGCACCTGGATCATTGTACTTTGGCTCGACTATAAGTGTTGTCACACGCACCTTATTCACCTGATATGGCTCTGTCAAACTTCGACTCTTCCCAAAACTGAATTTTTTTCTTGGTGAACGAAGGTTCACTTCAAACAATGAACTGATAGCCAGAGCTGACAACTATTTTGCAGGTCTGGATGAATCTCATTTTCGAGACGAGATCAAAGCACTGAAACATCGTTCAACCAAGGGCATTAATCTACAAGAAGGCTAAGTTGAAAAATACAGTTTCAGTGAAGCAAGTACCTTTTTTCCATTTCGTCCTGAGAACTCTTCAAACCTCATAAATAATGCTATTTGCATTCATTCAATATCATATTCAGAAATGTACCTTTCCGGCCGCTTGGAACGCTGCTGCTGCAGTGTATAACAACAGTCAGTGGGAGTGTTGTGACTTTATACATTAGTTATACTGTTTAACTAGTGGCCGAGTAGACTGAGTAGGCTGGAGCCTAGGGTGGTTGATTTTAGGGGCGAGAAATATGGTGCCATTTTTTTTAAACTATAAGTGTAATAAAAGTTATTAATATGAACTGAATTTTCCATCAATGTGTGACAGAATATGATAATATTATAAAGAAAGAAAAATCCTTGATGTTCTGCAGAACAATAGGAATTTTTACTTTTTCATAAAAGATTATTTAATTATGTTTAGCGAATGTACATTATTATACAAAAAGTATAAAGAAATACTTACCCCCACATTATTAGTAGTGTGACACCGTGCTTTTATTAACTAAGTAATAAGCCATACTTATTATGGAAAAAAGGCACTGTAATTAGAACCATAGTGCACAAAATAATTTAATTTACAATAAATTATAGTTAGTATAATTGTGAAATAATAGTGGTGGTAGTAAACGAGAGTAAAACAAAGTATCTCGTTGTCTGACGACATCAATCTCCTCCTCCTTCCATTATTTACGATGGGAATGCTTTCAAACGAGTGAAAGAATTCAAATACCTGGGATCTGTATTGACCTGCAAAAATGTAGCAACAAAAGAGGTGCAACAAACGCTAATCGAATCTTATTCAGCCTAAACAATCTTTTCAAGTCCAGGCTAATATCACAGAAAAGCAAGATTCGTCTATATGTGACGCTAGTACGACTGATAGTGTTATATGGTTCTGAAACGTGGGCAACTTCAGCAACAACTGAAGAAGCGTTCGACAGGAAGATACTTCGGAAAATATATGGACCATATACAATACCATACAAGGCAAATGAGAACGAAGAAGAAAAGAAGACCTTTACTAACCGTGAGTGGAAAGCCACACATCAGCCTAATATTATGCCGGCCGCGGTGGCCGAGCGTTCTGCGGCGCGCCTGTCTCAGTCTGCACGGCCACTACGGTCGGGGGTTCGAATCCCCCCTCAGGCATGGATATTTGTGCCATCTTTAGTATTAGCTAGTTCATAAGTAGTTTGTAAGTTTAGGGACTGATGACCCCGTAGTTAAGTCTCATAAGGATTACAAACATTTGAACCTAATACTATGACAGAAGAGGCTGCAATAGTATGGGCACGTATTCCAAGCCGACGGATCTCTCCCAAACCATGTTCTCCATTCCCAGTCTGCTGGAAGACGCCCAAAGGGATGACTGCAGATGCGATGGAAGAATTGGGTATTGTGAAACACGTCCACTGAATGTGTGATCGTGTTCCATTTTTGAGTTATTAATTAACCTAAAGTGTTTCTGCAGCATTAATATTGTCTATTAGTATGTTCATTATTTTTATTCTGTTTATTAATGATCAATGCTCCATGTTTATACATGTTTCCATCCGTGTGATTGAACTTGTGTGTCCACATGAATGTGGAAGGTTGTTTTTAATATTGACTGACTGGCGTGCAATGGATTACAGTAGCCGCCTCGCGCTTTAGGGCCTCGTTTACTTTAATTAAGAACGAATGGTTCTGTTTGTCGTCTGCGCTGGTGTCTGGTGGGTGGCCAGAGACAAGCTTACTTCGCAAGATGGCGAGGTGGCCGTGTTCTTAAGGTGGTGCCAATGTAATCTTGGATGAAAGAGGTGACAAGACACCTCTGTGGGAGCCGTTGAAAAGGGTATTATCTTCCTCAGGTAGAGAGGGTTAGTAGACACTATGCTCTGAATGGGCTCTGTATGCAGTTTTGGCGCGCTCTACATTTGGTATGTGGTGGGGAAGGTTTTGGTATACCCTCAGGGGTTCACTCTTGCTGCGACCATTGAATAAGTACTTCGTCGAATCATGCTGAGGGAATGGCATGCTGTTAGAGCTTTGCTTTCTTTGTGATCAGGCAATCTTGGTTTAACAGTGATAGTTTCCTTGAGTAATACTTTCGCTATGCGAGGCGAAGTGTTTCTTAATTTACAGAACTCGAGTAATTCGATGTAAATGTAGTATTCGTATTTTCATTCTGGTGATGATTTTGTGTCCAGTTTTTCTCAAGTTAGAATAGTCATGTGTGGTCTTCAGCCTTTGTGTAACTTAGTATGTTTAAATTTTATTGGTTTTTTTTAACTAATGTTTTCGCATCACGTCTGTATCCACGAGTATGCTAAATATTTCTCAGATTGTCTGGTTTGATTCTGTCTTTCCTGTCTTGGTATGACCAATTGCACCATGTGCTTTCGTAATGGTCATCACTTCGACCTTCAGCCTTGCTTTTATTACTACTAGTTTTCTTCTATATGAATTCTCATATGTGCTTTACTGGATTATTCTAAATTAACTTCTTTTGTAAATTCTTTTCGCCATGGTTGCACACCACGTGGTACTTAAGGATACCTTACTGCTGCCTCCCCACACATGAGTTTGTTTGGTGCATAGTGATTTTTAAATTTGTGCTTCAAGACAGCCACCATCTCATCAAAACGCTGCCGACACTTTGTTTGACGCTGCTGTCAAGTGCTGCTAGCAAAGTTGCAGATCTCAACTGCTGGAGATCTTGCTTAAATTATTTAACAGGCTACTTTCAATTGTCAGTTCTCTAACAGGTGAACCCGACAGTATTAGAAGATAGGGCTGGTGTCCGACAACGTTGGACTGCCATCTGCAGTAAATGTGTCCTGCATTGAGACACTGATTGACAGATGTTTAATTTTGTTTTTATTTTGTAATGTATATCTTTATCAAATTTTTACAATGTGCAGTCGGTAGTCCTTTATAGCTGTCGTTGTACCCTTTTTTATTCTGTATACGTTACTCCAACGGTCGTTGGCCTGGTGTAGCAACAGTGAATCCGTATTTGAATTGAAAAGAAGTCTCTGTTGCAAATTATCACTATATATTAGAGGAAGTGTCCCGTTGACTGACTGATTGACTGACTGACTGACTGACTCATCGCCCAGCCCAACCCACTGAAGATAGAAACTTGAAATTTGTGGAGGGTGTTGATTTTACTCAGTAGGCGTCATTTAAGAAGCGATATTTCGATATTCCGTCCGTAAGGGGGTGAAAAAGGGGATGATACGTTTTTTTTTTTAAATACGTAGCTATTTAGGCAATTTTAAAGCTAGAACTACTAAATTTCAGATTTTAATTCAGGGTTCGAATTTAAAAGACAAGTGTTTCTGATTTTTTTGAAATTCGACAAATAAGGGGGTAAAATAGGTGACGCAAAAATTGATTTGCAAAAATATGTTGCTGTTAACTCAAATTTTAAGGTATAACTACGAAACTTCGGATATGGGATCTTGGTCAGGATTAAAAATCCATGATCTTTAGTATTTTTGCAAATTCAACAAGTAAGAGGGTTAAATATAGGATCAAAAATTCTTTTTGATAACACGTTGCTATTGATACAATTTTGAAGCTAGAGCTGCAAAAATTGATATTTGTATAGTTGGTTAGATATTAAAAAATACGTGTTTCGGTATTTTTGGAAATTCAACCATCAAGAGGGTTAAAGATGTTGCTATTTAGGCAATTTGGAAGTTAAAACTACAAATTTTCGGATTTGGATTCGGGGTTCATATTTAAAAGACACGAGTTTCGGTATTCTTGGAAATTCGACCAATAAGAGGGTGAAATATGAGATGCAGAAATTGATTTTCAAAAATATGGTGCTGTTAACTCAAATTTTAAGCTATAACTCCAAAACTTAAGATATGGATTCTTCATCAGGATTAAAAAGAAACAACTGGTTAAAATGTTTTAATATATTTTTAGTAATTACAGTTTATTCTACCACTTTCCAACATAATACTCATCTTTTCAACATTGCAAAGTATGGGGGTCCTGCTCGCTGCAACATTGTTCTCCTGGGGCATCATGGTAGAAATAAATACTCGTTATGTAAAATTTTTCACTTCTTTTTTAATTTGAATCAAACTTATTCTCCATCAAAACATTACATCTTTCAAAACATATACAAAGCATCAGAATGGTAGTACTTCTATCTCAAAACAACAGACTGACATAGCTTCCAGTGCACTTTAGAAAAGCCAAAACTCGAACTCTCCCACGCAAGACGGTGAGGCAAATATATAACATTGACAATAATGACGTTACATTATCCATTGTTCATAACAATTGAATATAGTAATTTTCAATTAACGAACACAACAGTAAAACATTTCATGTACACAAAAATGATCGCAATATAAAATGAAAACTATACATACAATAATTTTAGATCGCACCTATCTTTTTTAGTTTTAATCACACTACTTTTTGTTTGACAACAAACCAAAGTGTTAAATGTCAATTAATTAGTTAACGAGTACATCATACTTGTTCCTAACATATATTGAGCTATCAATGATCTTGGCAATTCTCAAAATAAGTTCAAAATCTCATGTCAGACAATATATATAAAGAATTACAATATTCAAATTTCTACTATTAATTTAATTAATATAATTAGCTGGTCAATACAACTTGTTTATGAGCCTAACATATAAACAATGCTATTTATTTTAATGTCTTTATGTTTTACAAAAGTTTGTTCCCTTCGTCTGTCTACTTATTGAAATAATGTACGATAACAAAAGTATTGTTTATAGAACTGTCTGGAAATGTCTTATACAAATCTCTTAATTAATGAAATCTATCACTTGTTTTGATCACATTATCACCGAGACACTGTCCTACACTGATTGCTAGGCTGACTATATCGTTTTTAACTAACTTCACACGCAACTTTTATCACTATTGAACCACACGATTCCGGATTCGACGCCGACGGTATCGTAGGATGACACTGAGATGAGAGGATCGGGCAGACGGTATCATCACACAGTGTAAACCAACCAGCGTACACATGCGAAGCAGCGTGGGTTCAGGTAGTAATATTGTAGTTTGCAACAGACTACTTTTCGATTGAAACTTTTTTATTCTGCTGTAGGCCTTAAAAGCCCACGAACGCAATAAACGATTGTGAAATATTCATAGAATATATGACATCAACTGCGATTGGGCAAAGCTGAAAATGTGTACCCAGCTGGGATTCGAACCCGGGTCTCCTGCTTTCTAGGCAGTTGTGCTGACCCCTACACCACTGGGGACACAGTGATCACCGCACCTGCAAGGACTACCTAGGCACGCCTCCCGTCAGATACAAATTCCCAGCTTCGCCCTGCCCACAGTACTCAAACTCGTTGTTATGAACTAATTCTCGTAAGAGTAAGGGCTTCAAACTTGCCCACCCCTACCCACTAACGATAGGATCATTGCCCGTCACCGGCATATTATATATATACATGTGGCTATCAAATTGTAGAGGTCGGTAGGGGCGGCAAAATTTGAACAGCATAATGTGAAAATCCGCCACTGTCTTTAACGTATATCGAAATAAACAGATTTAGCGTGAGGCAGTGACAAAGGAGTGGGCAACTTTATAAGCGAGCAGTGCGTTGACCCGCAGCCGGTGGAATCTGTTAATTACGGGGCGCTGAAGGGAGCGCTTTGGGTGCGCAACTTGCCAGCGCAGGCAGGCGGCCCAACTTGGCAACAGCGCGGCGCGGCGGGGCGGGGCAAGGAGTTCGGGCGGGGAGCAGCCGGCTAACAGCTTTGATTGTGGCGTCGTGATTGCCGCCGATCGGGGCCCTTGTTTATCTTGGCGGGCGGCGGTGGAGCTGTCAGCCGCACCTGCAATGAGCTAATAATCGCAGGAAATTGTTTGAGGGGCGCTCCAAAGCCTAATTCATTACCAGGTTGACGTTTGAGAGCGGTGCGGAGTTTGTCAACAGGCGAGGTCGGCTGGTGGAGGAAGGCGGCGAGTGGTGGAGGGGAGGGGAGGGGGGGCAGAACCGCGGTAGCTGCCACTGTTTTGCTCCTTATTCTGCGGCAGTTGACAACGCGCCTGGGAACGATAACGACCGTAAAACCTGTGTGCGAGAGAGAGGGGGGGGGGGGGAGAGGCGACTCGGATAACAAAATAGCCGACCGCGTAATTAACCGTCATGTCCTTAGCTCGGGCGCGGATTACCGTCAAGATTTTTCAATTAGGCTGCCGCGGCGACGTCACGGCGGGCAGGGCAGAGGCTCGTTAGCGATCCGGGCGCCAATCAGCGCCAGGCGGCCCCCCGAGTCGCCCCGTAATTGGCCCGCCGCGCGTCAAAGACTCGCCGAGCGCCGGCTCCCCCGTAATAATATTAAGTGGCCGCCGCGCGCGGAGCGTCCTCGCGGGGGCGTATTGTGCCGCTGCCACGCGCACGCGCCCTCGTCATAGCGCCCCCCCCCCCCCCCTCGCTGCACGGCTGCCGTCTCCATCCGCTGCAAACTTTCTTCTCCTACTCTATCTCTCTCTGTTCTCGGTTTTTTACTTCTCAGTGACGCACCGCGCTCTTCATTTTACTGCAGAGGTCTAATTATACACACGGCTCGCCATAATACATCACTGAAACTTTTTTATTTTTGAACTAGATTAATTCCCGCTGCTTCGCATGCGTACACTGGATGGTCTATATTAGTTGTTTCTACTTCTAAATACACAATTTCATAGATGTAGCTTTAAAATGCTTTCCTAACAAAGTACATTGAAACAAGTTGCCAGCCCCTATTGCACAATTGATGACAGAATTCAAAACATTCCGAGATACCATTGTTCCAAATCCAATTTTATGCATTTCCAGCATCAAAATAGTGTTACCCTTAAAATATTTTCCGTTGTTTCACCCACTTAGTGGTTGAATTTCCAAAAATATCGAAACACTTGTTTTTAAAATTCCAATCAAAAATCTTAATCCGACGTTTCGTATTTCTTGCTTCAAAATTAGGTTAATACTAACGTATTTTCAAAAAACCGTTCATCCCCTTTTTCACCCCTTAAGATCAGAATATCGAAAAATCGCTGATGCCTACTAATTTCAAGTTTATATCGTTTACAGCAGTGACGGACTAGGGGGCGGGGGGGTCGAAGGGGGAAAAAAAACTTCTTTCCTGGTATTTGGAGGTCCCCCCAAGACGAGAGGCCCGGGGCGGACCGCCGGCCCCTACCACCCCCCCCTCCCTCTGCCTCACCATGCCCCCCCCCCTTAGTCCGCCACTGCCCAGTGCAAAACTTCCTTGCAGGGCTCTCCCGCATCATTCCCGCCCTCCTCCATTAGATGTTATACACCTTCGTCACTGTCAGGAACGGGCGTCCTATGTGTTCACTGGTTCAGTGAACCCTGGAAAAAAGTTCGTCGTGCAAATGAAGTAATACTATCAAAATTATTCCTAGATTCGTCAGATATACTACCAACATATCAAACGACTTACTACTGAAGATTTACTGTTATGTTGGGAAAATAATCAACCAGAGAAGAAATCTTAATAAGCAGGGCAGTTACTGAAATTTTAACAGTAAAAAATAACTTAGACATCGAAATCCTTCCAATTGAATGGAATTCAAAATCGAAAAATGTACACAAGGGTTGTTCAGAATATACAGTTATATCTTTTCAGCACATGACATACTCGGTATTTATAAGAAAATAAATTAGTTGTAGGTTATAAACACAAAGGATAACTCAGTTTTCAAACCATGTCGTGTTCCACTGACAACATCGAAAGAGAAGACAGGCGTTCAAGCGAGATGCTTCTTCTGAAATAATTCTTGATAAGCTTTAAACGTGAAAAACTCCCTTCAGCGGAGGAGACACTCACTGGGACGGTTATCAAAATTCTGTAGACAATATAAATGTTGGGAAATGGATAGAGTGTTGTGCGTTTATCGTCATCACTTTCTTCATTATCGTCAAGCAGGTTGTCAAAATGGTGTCAATCAAAAGACTTGCTATCAAAAAACAGCCGAACCCCGATGGAGATATCCTGGCCAATAAAAGCCATACGATAACATCATTTCCTATTTCCCTGAGGTAGCCTGTCGCTACCTCATAGCAGTTACGTGTAGCAGTTGGGTGGTCATATAAAGCACAACAGGCAAGCGAAAAGTCTCGCCGTGCCAGCTGCTGTCTTGTGCCAAGTGCCTTGCCGTCCCATTTGATTCTTCACAGCGAGTTGAGCAGGTAGCGCTGAGCAGCTGAAATGAAGCTGGAGCACGGTTGCCAGATTGGGCGATATGTCGCCATTTGGGCTACCTAAGCTAGAATTTTGCGACAGTTTAAGAAGCTAATGCGACTATCGCCATTTGGGTGATATTCCCCTGAAACCCGCGACTTTGGCCGACGTATGTTTTTACTTGCACAGTCCAGTATTGCAAACCATAGAAGCATGTACCTATGTGTAGGGACAATTGGCTCAGTTTTTAAAAAAATGTAGGGACAGATTTCCGATCCCTCTGGAAGACCTCGGGACTTATTGTACAGGCATGGCCCCCACATTCGATCGCGGGCCCTGGACCCAGCATCAGAGACGGGCCCTCCACCCTCCCCTCCCCCCCCCCCTTATTTTACAATTGCATGTTACATCAAAATTTCATGGTTATTTGTTACAACACTGTGCTTAGGTAGTAATTTAACTAAAAAAATACAGAGTATAGTTACAGTAACTATTTTATTAGTCCATACTAGGCTTTACTTATACATTCCTTTTACTTAAAAATGATCACAGCAAGTATATTTATTTATCCGACGAAGATTAAAATAAACATAGTTACAAAAAACTAAAATTACAATCAATGTTAGCCGTAGACACCGGCTACAGAGAAAGAATATTTAATAACCTTGCGCGCTTTCTTCATACTATGTTGATCAATTACGTCGGAAAAGTCGACAGTTTTGGTGAGCTCATTCCCACTTGATAAAATTGCTATATGATTAAGACGACTTTGGCCTGTTGTACTCCTTTGCCAACTTTTTAGAGTTCGCCAGTTTACTAAACGTTCTTTTTTTTTATCGGACCAAACTGCGTGGTCATCAGTCCGTAGCTTACAAACTACTGAACCTAGGTAAACTAACCTACGGACAAACACACACACACCCATGCCCTAGGGAGGACTCGAACCTCCACGGCGAGCAACCGCGCGCTCCGCAGCGAAGTGCTTTAGACCGCTCGGCTACTCCACCGTGGCTAAACGATCTTTCAGCCGTAGACACTGTCACTGGAATGGCACAGGAAAGTCTAATTGCAGTACATAGGTTCAAAAAAACTCTTCAAGATTTTTCTCGCATATGGAATTCAGAAGTCTCATCGAGTCGCTTTCTGATTAAAGACTGTACTATGGACTCTCTTCATGCGTAGAATTTCTTCAATTAAGCTGTCTGAATCTGAAAAGTCTGAAGAATATTTTGAGACAAGATTGGAGGTTTTAATTTGCAGTTCATCATTTTATAAATCCATGAGATCTAGAACTGGTGAAAACAGATCACAAATTTGTTCACAGCTCGTAAAACGTATTGTCAAGTCTGCCATGATGAAATCCAAACAGGAAGGAAAACAGATAATTTGAACTCATTTGATGATTCTAGCTGAAGGTGTTCAGGCTTCTTTTAATCTCCAATGGCTTTCCTTTTGTTAACAAACTCTTATGAAATATCACCTGCCTTTAGCTTCATTTAAAATGGTTTCCCGTGAATCTCTAAGGACCTGCATTTCATTAAGTAAATCTTTAATTAGCTGTGTCTCTACGTTAAGAGATTTTTTTATGAAGTGTTTCTGATTAATAGAGGCCAAGATCTTGTGCCAAAATGGTGTCATCAATAGACCTTTGGAGGATGCAAAGTACTTTTTACGTTCCAAAATAGCACTTCTTGCCGATGGAGTTAATGTGAGTACATTATCTCTTGGAACAAGTCTAAAAGTGTGAGGAATGAAGGATAGTTCTTCAAAATAGGCCGCACAGCTTGTAGTCTTTTACTCCATCGAGTTTCAGAAAGGCTTTGCAGAGACAAAGAGACATACTGCTTCATCATTTCTCAACGACCAGGGCTGCTAGCGAAGAAATTATAAAAACTTTCTGTTCCAAAAAGTCACATCAGAATTCAGCTTAGCGGCGTTGGCGCCAACTCTGTTCAGAGAGTGTGCTTCGCAGGCAGAAAAAATGGCAGACTTTTTTTTTCCAAGTATTCTTTACTGAACACCACTTGTGTGACGTCGCATGTTGAAGCCATTGTCATTGCCCTGCAAACGACAATCGACAAGTGGTATTCCATGAGTTTCAAACGCGGACTGTTTTTCATAAGTTATGGCCTCACCTATTTTCCCATTGATATCCAGAAATTCAGTGAATCTGTCGTAAATTCCGAATGACTTTTTTCTATATTTTGGTATTCATAGTGGTGGGAAATGTCAGGAATATCATCAACAATAGTTCGGTAGAATACAGACTCTTCTCTTTGATGTAATATAGTTTTCAATAGTTTTTTGCCACATAGGAAAATAAATTCATTTTGTGAGTACCATGATAGATAGTGATCTTGACCTGTCATACTTTTATTCATCAGTTGGTTTTCTTTTACAATGACTAGATGATCAGGAGTTACTGTCTCATACTTGCCAATAAGTTCCAAAATTACTAAAAAATTTCCATTGTGAACATCACCAGAAAGAAAGTTCAAATGTTTGTTAAGTTTAAGGGGTCATCAGTCCCTAAACTTAGAAACTACTTATGATCTAACTTATACTAAAGACAGCACAAACATCCACGCCCGAGGGGGTATTTGAAAATTCGACGGGGAACGGCCTTGCGCATCGTAGCATTGCGCCTCAATGCGCTTCGCCGCTCCGTGAACATCACCAATCTGGGTATTTTCGCCTTGGAAGGCTAAAGCTCTACTACTCAAGAATAAAGTTGTGTTTAGAGTTCTTTGTAATGAGCTTTCCACCTTGTTGCTTCACAATTAATCATCTGTTGAAGATTACAATCGACACCATGGTTTTTCTGTGGTAACTGAAGGGTTTTCCATTCTGGGTAAAGTGTTCGATGCTCAGAGCTTCCTTCATGCATCGGTAACAGTGTTTCATATGGAGAGAATCCTTCATTAGCAAGTTTACTTTGCTTTAAAAATAGGCCTACTGCAAGGGAAACAATGAATACTGTTTTTCGACTCACTCCGCATTAACCATTCACGTGGAAATGGTTTACTTGTTCTGTTAGCTGTTTCCATGTATAACAAAGTCTCATCGAAGCGTTTTCCTGAAAGGACAACTGGAAAAGACTTTGATCAGGTTTCAAAAGCTGAAAAACCAACATAATACGACGCTATTTCCTGTCGCAGTTTATCACTCGAAGCAAAGTACTAGGATCGTCCAAAATACAACAGTTGCTTTCATCAGTTTTCATACCAAGGTCTAGATTACCACATTGTTCATTACATTCATGAAAGAATTTTTTTTCCGCTTTAATCAGATGTTGATATATGACAGTATCTTGTTGTGATGCGATTTCTTTTACATCTTTTTGGGACTGAAACCGAATGAACTACAGAACACGAAGGTCTTTTGTCTGGGGCTGTTGTTAGTTCTGACATAGAAGGAAGCTGAACTTCTTGCAACTCTCCTGTATCATGATACTGTCAAAATTTTGTAGTAGTCTGGCGACTTTTAGCTACTTTTTCGAATTTGTCTCTTTGTAGTTTTCCTTTTAAAGCTCCAGATTTATGTTTGTAGCTCAACATCTTAAATTGATGGGTTATGACATCCAAAACGAAAAAATACGGTAATGGCATCACGGGGCAAGTGCTCTCCTTCTTTGTATTACGACCCGAATACTCTATTTTATTAGTTGCAAACTTTTGTAAGAGTAATATAATTTCTAAATGTTTGATAGAATCGTCGTCACTACGTAAGTAATAAAAAAAGTCAAACATTTTTATAGAATGACTGAAACATCAACTGGAAACACTCCCCCTTAAGATAACAAACGAATTACGAATAATACTGTAGTAGCTACTCCGACATTGGCGAGTTGTAGAGTGCCAGGAACCTGTTCCCCATGATGTTTTAAGTTATTTTTAATTATACAGATCAAAAATAATAACTTCGTTACGGTCCCTCCACAACTATTAATACACCTGTAACTTTTCCTTGGCCAGTCCTATCAGTGCACATCGTAGAAGAACAGCATATTTAAGCTAAAGATTGCTATTTGCATTTTATTATGAAATTTAGTAAATAGTAAATTACTATCTGAAATGCTCTAGCCGAGAGAGTTGAAGAAAAAGTCCCAAAAAGAAATATGAGTGGCCTAATATCAGACCCGGACATTGATCCCCGGGTCAAAATTTAGTTATTAACGGATTCTAATAGGAATTTTCTGACCTTTTCATTGGCGAAGTCTGTTTGTTTCCTTAACGGACTCAAGTAAACACTGTTCACTTCAAAAGCGGACATCTACACAGATGTTTGGTATCAAATCTGCTGAATAAAGCAGTCTCCACCAATAGTAACAGCGTATATGATCAAATGACCCCGAAAATCTGTCATGCCGACAGTCTGTCCCAGATATTAAGAATCGCTAGCCAGTACTTCAGTCTTTGAATAATTTTTACAGGATTATTATTAATAATTAACTTTTAAGTGAGTGCAATGAAACGAAATATGTCACTAGCCACAGATGGCAAAGCTAGGAAGAGATTTCGACAGCCTAAAAAGTGGAAAAGACAAAATGGAAAGTACCAAGTGTAAGTCTCTCTTGTAAATGCCACACACAAAAGTCTGACGATAGATTTAACTGGCCTTATTCTAAGAATTTTAGAGGTACAATGTGATGAAATGAAGTAACATTACTGTCTGAAAAATTGATAAATTCTTAATCATTACTCATTTTGTCTGCTATTCTGGTGCTAGAAACGGAGGTTACGGGTTGCATTGTTGACTAGAGGGGCATAGGGCACGGTGTGAACGATTCTACTGTACACACTAAAGTAACAAAAAAAATATTAAAATGCTATACTGGAAAAAAATGAAACGTGTTTACAAGCTGTTTCACTTATATCTCCTGGGGAAAGACAGCTGCGCGCACTTCTCATGAGTAGAGAGTAAACAATGATTCAATTTGATTGCAGTTTCACAGTGCACACCGATAAAAGTCTCGTGGTAATGCAAGTTGACATTCCACATAACGACGACGATGATGATGATGACATTGGTGATTATGAAGTCGTGTCTACTAATAAGCTAGCTCTACAGATTTCGACAGTTTTGTACATTTTGATGACAACCTCGCTGTGTGTGTGTGCAAGATGAAGAAATTATAGATGCTATGTACGTCAACAATGCAGCAATGATCGTTAAGGTAAGTGAGAGTGATGGAGATGACATTAATCTTGAAACACCTGAACTTGTGCAATCGATCAGTGCAGACGTTAAATTAGTGCAAAAATTTGTCGTGAAAAATATCTGAAATTATGAATAAATTCGCAAAATGAAGTGTCTGCATTTAATACATGGAAGATGAAACAAGCCAAATATTTTAATCCCTTTGAAACATGATCAAGTTCAAAATAACAATTTGTTAAAGTAGTGCGAAGTGCCAGTTTACATATTGTATCTAATTTTTTAAACTAGACAAAATGAAAAGATTTTATCTTAATACGGTATTCTATCTTTATCATTTATAAATTTTATAATATAGAACCACTCTATCCTTTATTTTCACTAAAAAAATGAAATAATGGTATTGCATTATTGGATGGGAGATCTTATCTGGATTATTCGGTCGCCTAGTTAAAGTGTTTTTACTTGACGGCACTTGGGCGACTTGTGTGTCGATGACGATGAAAATGAAGATAAAGACAACACACAACAGCCAGCTCCGAGCCGGGACTCGAATCCGGGCCCCTGTGTGGTCGTCAGCGGTGCTGTCGACTGAGCTCATAAATAATGATATCAGTATCTGACTTCTAAGTAGAGCTGAGTTACAAGTAATCTTTTCCCTTTGACATACGTTTAAATTAGGTTCTGCTGTATTTAAATTGTTTCTCAATATCTCTGAGTGTTTGTTTTACCCTACTTTATACATCAATCAGAACATAACTCAGATGCAAATATTACGTACAGGTATATAACAAACAAAACATTTGTTAATATTTTTGTTTATAATAAGTTTTTGAGAAGTTAGGCAACTGATTTAAAAGCTGCCCCTCCGTAAGAGAAATCCTGTATCCGCGCCTGAATATACTGTTAATCTACGTTTTTCGAATTGGATTGTTAGTAATAGTTTCTCTTACCTTAAGTTGTTCAAGAAAATCATCATAATAGCAAAACGAAGTACTTTCTGTAATGTATCTTTACATCAAACTTAACCAAATGACATAATCACTTTCGTAGCAGGAGAGAAAAATGTCAAATTCCGCACACATCACACGTGCCTGATGTCCAGTGCAAGCGGCTTGGATGTCCGGCACGTTTGCCGTGGCGCAGGTGGTAAGCTCTGTCGGTGGAGAACACAGCAGTCAAATGCGCCAACAGCTGCCGCAAGTCTGTCTGCTGAGGCAGCTCCAGCCTTTCGTCAGCGGTTGGCACACAACTTCACACGACATGCTAGGGATGGCGGTTATCGCTCGAACAACCGGTTTTCGGTTATACCGGTTCTTTTCATCTCCAGTTTAACCGCACCGTAAAAATTGTTCAAGATAACCGGCTTTTTAAATAACCGGTTTTCGGTTTTTTATTGCTATTATTTCCAGCACAGTTCGACCGAAACATATTTTGCGGCCGAAACAGAAACCGTAATCTTCGGTTCTCCTAGTTTCGGCCGAAACCGAAACTTAGCAAATTTAGTTAAATTTACGTTGTACGACAAATCACTAGCCTTTCCATATTTTGCAAGAGCTCCTTCCAATACTACGCCTTCTTGAGTGTGTGTACGCCTAGCCAGGAGTCCGTAGAAGACGATATACGAAGCATACAGATTTACTGGCCTAGTATTTCCATCCGGCAGTTGCGAATATTGAGCCAACCACTCCGTAAGTTGGACTTGTGAGCCAACGCATACGAATATCTCGTTATATAGACAATATACAAAAGTTACAGTCAGTAAATAAACTTCAGTCATTGCTGCAGAAGTATTACGAAAAATAAAATCACAGTTCCGACTAACAGTATGATTGTTGTCAGTGTAAATTTACGCAAATTGAAGTAGGAAAGCTCTGTACCACTTTCAGCTTTTTAAAGCAAATGGAGCATTGTACCTCACTGCTCCCGTACTTCGTGAAGTACTTCCACACTCGGGATGGTGCCATTTAACACACAACCGATGTCTGGCGACGACAGCAAGAAACTGCCGCATGACTAGACGGAGGCAAGTCTTGTACACTGCCGGTGCACGCGCGTCGTCTAATAGGCCACGCCACACGGCAACAGCTTCATCGATGCCTCAATAGCTGCACCAGTTCTTATGCCACGCGTTTGTTGCGCGTTTCTGACTGCCGGGATTGTTCTTAAATTAACACTGATCGCTTTTCTTAGTTTCTGCGATGACCTAATATTTCACAGCAGTGGAAATTTTTAGGAATAGATCTAAATATTAGGGTCTAATAGTTTTAGTTTTTTTAATTATTTACAAAAAAAAAAAAAAAAAAAAAAAAAAAAAAAAAAAAAAGAATTGAACCACTACTACAGGAAGTAGTTGTACCGGTTTTTTTACCCGGTTCTTGGCAATAACTAAAAAAATCCGGTTACAACCGACACCAAATAAATACCGAAAAAAACGGTTATTCAAAACTAAAATACCGGTATCGGTTTTAACCGGTCGGTTTTTCCCATCCCTACGACATACGCAGTGACAGTAACTGCTAGCATCATTTTCATAAAAATGTTACAATATAATTTTTGTCATAAATATCTGTTTTAAACATTTGGCTTGTAGTTAATCAACATTCCAACATTTAGTTAGATAAAAATATTTTTCCAGTTTGAATTAACGTAATTAAAAAATTATACTGCATGTGAGCGTTTCCGGGCCCCCTTCAGGTCCGGGCCCTGGACCCAGGGGTCCACCCAGCCCCACCCTTGTGGGGGGCATGTGTACAGGAAAGAAAAACTCCTAAATTAAGAATATCTCAGTCACTGTCTGGAGAGGGTACTAACAGGGGAAACACTGAAGTGTTAGTTCCTTAGCGCTCCTCGAGTCGCGGACTGCTTCTGCCTGTTGTTATGGTCTTCAGTCCGGAGACTGGTTTGCTTGCTGTAGCTCTCCACCCTACTCTATCCTGAGCAAGCCTCTTCAACTCCTCATAAGAACGACACCCTAAATCCATCTAAATCTGCTTTCTGCTTCTGCCTTTCCCCCCCCCCCCCCCCGCTCTAACGTCCATCACCTCTCCCTCCCCTCCCACCAAGTTTCCACTAGTAACCGCATTGGGCCACCGCGTGGCGGAAGCTTCCTATTGGGGCCTTCACTTCACACGACGCCATTCGGAAGCAGCAGCTGACAGGTCAAGCCGCCACTCGCTGTGTACAACAATCGGCACACTTCAGTCGGTGTAGCTGCAGAAGTAGCGGCACCATCAAAGCTGCTAACAGCAACAGCTAAAACTTCCGAGTGTTACGTGCCGTTCGGCGCATTGTGATGAATCGCGCGCCTCCAAATACTGCATAAACTTCTTATTGGTAAACAGAAGTGTACAGTGCGATTATCTGTATAAACCGGTTTTTCGAACATCCATGTCTCCCATTTACTTTGGATAATCGACGTTCTACTCTATACAATATTTTAGTTGAATGAAGGATTTTCGACTTTACCCTAGACCAACAAACCTCAAAGGCACGAAGTGAAATCCAAAATTACTCCCACCTCAGTATATAACCATAACAAGGTCTGTTGCTTGTCCGCTAAGACGTGTACCGTGTCACTATTAGCGTGTTGTCGGTTGAAGTCAGAGTTGCGAAATGACAGTCAATGGCGCTGAATTACGAGCAGTGTGTTTGACAACATACGTTGTGACCACATTTGAATATGAAGACTCTATAGTGTATTGTTACAGAACAGTATCGTTATACTAACTCCTCTTTGTGTAGTGAATACCCCCAAGGGAGTGCTCCGAAATCATAAATCCCAATTAAGTGCTGTAACCAATTGCACTCTAAAATTCGTACAAGAAGAAGAGAAAATATGGATAGTGGATAGGTGGATTGTATTACTGACCGTCGCGTCATCAGTGAAGCTTCTGCCTGCAACTTCATTCGCCTAGTTTGGAGAAACTTCCAAAACTATCTCATGGGGTCGTTTCATCTGTGTGTCCTACCCAGGTCGAATTCTCTTCCTCTGCAAAATTTCATCCAAATCCACCCATTAATTTTTGCTTGAAAGCATAGAAAACAAACTTACACAGTTATATTAGAGCGCACGATTAAAAATTATCTGGTGCATCGGACGTAATACTTTACTTAGTAGTATTTAGATTTCCCTTATTATGTCTTCCAGTGGGCGGTAAGAAGCTGATGATGAAGTAGTTTGGTATCTGTATAGTTTTTTTAAAGACGGCCCCAATGTCATTTTTGCCCCGGGGCCCTTGGTGATACAGCTACGCCACTGGCAATGAACCTAAATTTAGCTAAGGTCGTTGCAATAAAAAACAATTAGAAGATAAATAACGCCAACAACAATCATGAGTAGAAGACAATCAACTGTACTAAAGGAGAAAAATGACTACCCAATACATAATTAGCTTTTCTTTACTTTAATTTTTTTTCGTCCATAGGTACCTTCAAGGTAAACGTAGTGAATTTTTACATATCGGGTAGGGAGATGGTTGAAAATGATTTAGCAATACTGGCACAATCCAGTCTATTGATGATACAATAATATCGCTGGCAACTACCAGCCTCCGTGTTGTCCGCCGTATATTGAAACCTGCATTTATCCACGCAGCAAATGAAGAGGAACCTTTATCTGTAATATCCAAGGCTTTAAAAAATTCTTTAGCATTTCTTCCTTTGAATTCTATTGATTTTGTATTTAGTTTTCATCTGCAAACAGTGAAGGCAAAAGTATCAGGTCAGAAATTGGAAACTGTTAAACAGAGATGTTTCAGTTGTCTTGTAAAGTTGTGTGAAGAAATTTTTCTAAGGTTACCCAACAATCTGCATCAATTAAAACTGTTACAATACTTTGCACCTGAAATTAGTTCTACCGGATGATCAAAAAGTCAGCATAAATTTGAAAACTTAATAAATCACGGAATAATGTAGCTAGGTAAAAATTGACATACATGCTTGGAATGACATGGGGTTTTATTAGAACAAAAAAAGTTCAAAAAATGTTCGATAGATGGCGCAGGACAGCAAAACATTAGTGACTGTGCATGAAAATCGTGTATAAAAGGAGCTGTAATGAGAGAGAGAATCAGATGCACCAGCAGTCGCAGCATGTTGACGTTACCTGAAAAGGCGCTTTTAGTGAAGCTGTATTATCAGAATGGGGAATGTGCTAGTTCAGCGTTACGATCCTATCGCCATAGGAAGGAGATTCGAACGGGTAAATGTTCATTGACAAATCCAGCTGTGACGAGAATGATTTCGAAGTTCGAAGCCACGGGTTGTTTAGACGATAGACCCCATAGTGGCCGACCGAGCACAAGGCGTAATGCCGCTGAGACAGATCAGGAAGAAATGGAGACTGTTGCGGGTTCGTCTATGCACGGGGATGTCAGCGCTCGTGCAGTCGCACGTCGCGCCGGCATTCCATACACTACTGTTTGGTTTGCACTTAGGCGTACCCTCCGATGCTATCCTTACAAAATACATCGGAATCATGAACTGTTACCTGGCGATTTAGTGAAGCGGAGGGCATTTGCAGTGTGGGCGTTTCAAAGGATGACGCAAGATGACGATTGGTTGAGTAACGTGTTGTGAATCGACAAAGCTCATTTCACGCTCCGAGGATCTCTCAACGCCCACAACTGCAGAATTTGGGCTACCCAAAATCCTAGAACTGTCATGGCAACTCCATTGCACGACGAGAAAGTCACGGTATGGGTTGGATTTACCACATCTACCGTTATCGGGCCTTTTTTCTTCGAGGAACTGCGTGATTCTGGTTTTGTAACTGCTACCGTGACGGGCGAGAGGTACGCCGATATGTTACAAAATCGCATCATCCCCAGCTTGGCTGATAAACACCTGCTGGAACGTACGATTTTTATGCAGGATGGCTCTCCACCCCATATTGCTAGACGCGTGAAAGATCTCTTGTGCCCGTCGTCTGGTGATGATCGTGTGTTCAACCGCTACTTTCGTCATGCTTGGCTCCCAGGTCCCCTGACCTTAGTGCGTGCAATTATTGGCTTTAGGGTTACCTGAAGTTGCAAGTGTGTCTTGATCGACCGACATCTCTAAGGATGCTGAAAGACAACATCCGACGCCAATGCCTCACCATAACGCCGGACATGCTTTTTTACAGTGCTGTTCACAACATTATTCCTCGACTACAGCTATTGTTGAGGAATTATGGTGAAGATATCGAGAATTTCCTGTAAAGAATATCATCTTAATTTGTCATGCTAATTATTGCTTTTCTGATCAGATGAAGCGCCATCTGTCGAACATTTCTGCAACCTTTTTCCCCTCTAATAAAACCCCATGTCATCCCAAGCATGTGTGTCAATTTTTACCTCTCTATCTACATTATTGTGTAATTTATTAAGTTTTCAAATTTATACAGACTTTTTGATCACCCAGTACATAACTGTGTTCTTTGTTGTGTGTACCAGATAACAAGATTATCAACAAAACTGTTAAAACGTCCAACCATAATCTCACTGGCAGCCTCAACACAAAACATATCAAAACAGTAATGAACTTGTAACTGTAAAATACACCCGATGATGGCCGCTTGCTGCCGAAACGCTTCGTTCTAATAAAAATATTAGTATAAATTGACTGCTGCAGTATAAATTATTTCAAAAAGTTTATAATACAGTCGCAGACCTCAAAACAATCCACACAACATGGATGAATTTATGCTACAAAAGGAGAGCTGTCCTCTCTAAAGGAAGACTATTGGTCACCTTAAGCTACAAATGAATTTATGGTAAAATTTTGATCAGTTTGAGAGATAATGGGAAAAATAAGCTATGTAGTTGTTCAGCTACACTATGCATTAAAGAGTTGTTGTTGTTGTAGTCTTTTCTTGTCTCCAAATATCTCTTTTATTTTCCTGTAGGCGGTATATATCTTTCCCCTAGTTATGCATTCTTCTACGGTTTTGCATTTTTCCTCGAGCCACTCCTGCTTAGCCAATCTTCACTTTCTGTCAATCTCATTTTTCAGACGTTTGTACTCTCTTTTTGGGTTAATTCACATATTATAGCGCTATGTTGGAATGCTATGTTACTCTGTAGAACACCCTGACAGAAGCAGAGATGTAAGGTTTCAGGTGGTCACGTGGGAGACGTGCAGCTGTCTCCAGGGGCGCCACCCGCGCGTGCAGCGGGCAGCGGGGCGCGGCTCGGCGCAGGCCCCGCGTAATGGTGGTCAGCCTGCGGGCTGCGGCCCGCGGGGGTTCCCCGGGTATTAGCCCGGCGGCTGCAATCGCCGTCAATCAAAGAGCGCTGCAATCACCGCGCTGCAGGCCGGCCCCGATAATTACCTTTTTGTTAATAACGCCAAACGAGTTTATAATTCGTCTCGTCAGTCGCCCGGAACAGAACAGTAGGGGTCGGGCAGATATATGCGCGGTGTCAGTTTTTCTGTGGTGTCACAGTCATGGCAATTGGCTGTCAAAACTGAACCGCGTCCATTTGCGTCGATCTGCCCCCTGTGATAGGTGGCGTGGGAGGGGTGACATCGGGAAGGGGGGGAGGGAGAGTGGGGGGTCGGCCTGTGCACGCGGGGGGCAAGTCGGACCACCCCGCACCGCTCCGTTGCTAGCCGACCGGTGACGTCTGTTTATCATAACTCCATTAACGACCGGTAATGAAATGTCGGCAGGGGTCGCCGCCCCCTCCCCTCTATAAACTCCGTATAATTTTCATGTCGCTGGCCGGCATACAATTAATGCTCACCACCGAAACTCGTTTAAATGTCTCACTTTTCTATTAAAATTCAAATAATGTCCGGAAATATTCAGGCGGCCGGGACAATTTGTGCATTTGAGCTTTCACGGAAATGTAATTGTTTTAAACTGTTACTCCATCAAAAGTGCCGTTTAAATTTCCGCTTTAAAAAGCAAAATAAGAATCTGATCACCGGCTTCAAATACTGCAGTATGGTGGACCTTTATCGTCTGGCTAGGGGCGCGGTATCGAATGACATGTACAGTACTTCACTCACAAAAGCATTGGAAGAAAATTTTCGTTGCCTCAACATAAGCTTACAGTACCTTACATTCTTTATTGAAACTCCGGAGGACCGGGTTCGATTCCCGGCAGGTGACTGGGTGTTGTGTGTTGTCCTAATCGTCATCATCTCATCTTCATTGGCACGTAAGTCGCCCACGCGGCGTCAAATAAAAAGACACTAAGGCGGCCGAACAATCCTGCAAGGGATCTCCCGGCCAACAAAGTCATACGCTCATTTCCATTTTATTGAAACTGAATTGTTCCAGCTTATAAAGCTAATCGATAAGCGAGGTATGTCGACAAAGTAAGTTCAGTTTCGTTATATAAAACAAGCGTGTACAGACGCAGAAAAAATGTTTATTGTACAAAAATCTACAACTGTTAAACTACTTATCTACATAGCTTCCGAAATTTTGTAGCCACTCGTCATAGCGAGGCACAAGTTTTTGTATGCCTTCTTCATATAAGGTTGCTGCCAGTGTATTCAACCATGAGGTAACATGTTCTTTCACCTTGTCATCATCGTTGGAAGTGTTGATCACCAAACACACTTTAGGTGCAAGAAGAGATGAAAGTCGTTAGTAGCGAGGTCCGGGCTGTACGGAGAACGATCAAACATGTCCCAGTGAAGTTCCCGTAAGAGTTGTTTGATCACAGTCGACGTGTGAGTTCGGGCTTTATCATGAAAAAAAATTGACAGTTATCCTCGGCGCTTGTTCCGTATTGCGCGGCGCAATTTCTTATGATCTCGCAATAACGTGGTGCATTGATTGTTTGGCCTCGTGGTAAGAAATCAACCAGCAAAATGTCTTTTCTGTCCCAAAAAATGGAGCTCATGACTTTTCGAGGTGTCAAGATTTGCTTAGGCTTAACCTTCTTGGAGATGAAGTTTGCCTCCATTCCACTGATAGCCGTCTTGTTTCAGGGGGATCGTACTAAATTCAAGTTTCATCCCTCATGACTATCCGAAAGGAAACCAATGCCTTTGTTGCTGGTCCATTATACGTCAAACAAGGACATATAACAAAGAAAGCATATATTGCTCTATTCACTTGTGCAACAACACATGCCTTACATTTGGAATTATGCTCAGATATGTCAACTGATAAATTTCTTCAAGCTCTACAAAGATTTGTGAGAAGAAGAGGCGTGCCTAGTACAATTTACACTGATAATGCTACTACCTTCCATTCCACCCACACAGAACTAAAGGAGCTCTGGCAGGCTCTCATGGCCAGCAAAACATACAAGTACCTTGCTCAGCAATCTATAACATGGAGATTCATTACCCCACACGCGCCTTGGTGGGGAGGATTTTGGTAACGAATGGTGGGTTCAGTCAAACGTTGCCTGAGAAAGGTTTTAGGACAGTCACAGAGAGATGAAGAAGGTCTCAGCACAATCCTGGTCAGCATAGAAGCAGCACTAAATTCAAGACCAATTACACAAGGAGATGGAAACTGAGCCACTGACACCTGCACATTTTCTTGCAGGTGAGCGACTGACAACGTTGCCCACAGGTCCAGAACCGACAGCCAGGAAGGATTTGTCCAAGGAGTTCCAACGACAGCAACACATGGTAGAGCATTTCTGGAACAGGTGGAAGAAAGAATACCTGATCCTGCTCAAAAACTTCCATGAAACTCATCAACCTAGGACAGGTTCTGGGAGACTACATTTGGGTGATGTTGTACTTCTACAGGAAGATGTTCGTCCACGTCACATGTGAAAGAAGGCGCGGATAGAAGATCTTCATGAGGGAAGAGATGGGAAGATACGAACTGTCACGTTACGAACTTCAGATGGAACCATAATCTCACGGCCCATTCAGCTGGTCATTCCTCTTGAAATTGACCAGGGTGGGGACGATGTTGCGGGTTAACTTTTGATATATTTATAAATCTTTTTATATTTATTGATGTTCCATGATTTATGTTATGTATTCTGTGATGTATTATTCTCTGAGAAATAAACAGTGGTTGTTAAGTATTGGAATCACGGTGTTGTGTGTTCGTCATAGCCTTCTTCACTGTATCGTGTGAAAAACTGAAGTGCACTGCCCATCCATTGTTTTTTGTGTTGTTCAGTATGAATTTTGAGTACCCAACGTGAGGAAAGTTTTTAAAATTTCAGTTTTTCAGCAACAATTTTATGAATTAGTGATCGTGAGATTTGCTGAACTTCCGTAGCAAGAGCAATAAGTATAAACTTACGTTTTTGCTTAATATTCTCTTCAGTTGTGTGAACCCTTTCATCAGTAAAAACAGACGGGCGTCCACTTCGTTCTTCATCGTGCACTTCATCACTTCCTTCATTGAGCAGTCTGACCCATCTTCTAACCACTGAATCACTCATAGTAGTTTGTCCATAAACCTTGCAGATTTTTCTGATGAATTTCCTTTGATTTAACTTTTTTGCATTTAGGAAACGAAACACAGATCTGGTTTCACACGCGGCGGCATTTTCAGTTGCGGCAGATATTATAAAGAAGCACTACAGAGCACACATCGGCAGTAGCGATCTGAAAACGGCGTACATGTCTTCTCCTTGTAACTGCCACGCATGCTCGGAACCGTGGTCGTAGCGCTGGCGCAGACAGAAATAGAAACGGAACTTACTTTGTGGACGACCCTCGTATATGTAGGGTGGGACAATACAAGTAGTCCCGAAACAGCGTTCCAGAGTGCAAAAACACACGGGACAGGAAAGGAAATACAGTACTAACCTGACTACAAGGCATGTTGAAAGTGACAGTCATTAATCTCTTGGCGTATTTTGGTGACTGTCTTATGCTGTCATCTCGTTCGAAACGTCTTGCTGCAATTCTTCAAGATTATGTGAATTATTGCGATTCGTCTCAGACTTAGAGAGCTCCCCAACACAAAGCAATCGCATACTAATATAAAAACAACTGCATGGCCAGTTAGAAGCACGACAGAACTCACGTCTTCCAACAATTCTTGTCAGGTGGGAAGAACGTGTAAATGTGATCCAAGGTGATCCAATTTTGATGTGATAAAGGCTCTATTTTGCGCACGATTTCCTCATTTTATCTATGAAAAACTAAATGGAAATGCATTTAATAGTTTCGCACATTAACATTACAGGTAAAGTTTTCCCCGTTACGATTTTGACGAAATAATGGCTATCTGTCGTCCCAAGCATTGCTCAAGTTACTTGTGAAAACCGCATGAAAATTCGTTGAGAAATTTTGGAAATTGATGTAATCTACATCTGCATAGATACTCTGCAAATCGCATTTAAGTGCCTGGCAGAGGGTTCAATACCCACTTTCATAACCTTTCTCCACCGTTCATTCTCTAACAGCGCGGGTAGAAAGAACATCTAAATCGTTCCGTTTTCGATCTGATTTCTCTTATTTTATTGGAATTGTCATGTCTCCCTATGTAGGTGGGTGCTAGCAAAATATTTTCACATTCATAAGTAAAGGTCGGTGTTTGAAATTTCAAAAAATGTTCAAATGTTTGTAGAGCTTATGGGACTCAACTACGGGGTCATCAGTCCCTAAACTTACAAACTACTTATGAACTAGCTAATACTAAGGACAGCACAAATATCCATGCCCGAGGGGGAATTCGAACCCCCTACCGCAGTGGCCGTGCAGACCGAAAATGACGCGCCGCAGAGCGCTCGGCCACCGCGGCCGGCGATTGAAATTCCGCAAGCAGTTTAACGACATAACGTCATTTCTACAGTTTTATTGTTGTGCATAGAATAGACAGAAGAAGGTAATTTATCTCGTCATGCAGTAGTTACAAATAGCAAATTCTGAGTCGATATTACAATCAGCAGTATAGTAATTATATGCGATCACGAAAGCAGCCGAAGTGAATGACCAAGCAATAGAGATGAGGAAAAAACCGACCTTTTAAAATCGATACCGGTATTTTAGTTAGGAATAAACGGTTTTTCCGGCATTTATTTGGTGTCCGTTGTAACCAGTTTTTTAGTTATTGCCAATAACCTGGTAAAAACACCCGTATAACTACTTTTTGTAGTAGTGGTTCTAAGTGATTTTTGTTTTCAAATGTTCAAATGTTTGTAAATTTATGGCACCTACCTGCAGTGGTCATCGCTCTCCAAACTTAAAAACTGTTTCAACTAACTTATCCTAAGAACCACACACACGCTCACTCATGCCGGAGGGAAGACTCGAACCTCCGACGGCGAACGGCAGCGCGCACCGCAGCAAGGTCCTTTGTGCGCACGGCTATTCGGCCACGGCTTTAAATAATTAAAAACTAGTAATATTTTTTCCTAAAGTTTCACCTTCTATGATATATTAGGTAATCGCAGAAACTAGGAAAGGAGTTCGATGAAAATTTAAGAACAATGTCAGGTCAGAAACGAAGCAACAAGCGCATGGCAAAATATTTGGTACAGCTGTTGTTAAGGCATCAGTCCACGTGTTTACTTGTGGCATGAGCTATTAGATGACACGTATACACATACAGAGTCAAAGACTTGCATCCGTCTGGTGACGCGGAAATTCCTAGTTGTCGCCGGATATCGGTTGTATTTTAAATGGCACCATCCAAGTACTTTACAAAATGCGGTAGCAGTGAAGCACAATATTCCATTTGCCTTAAAGGGCTCAAAATGTGCGGAGGTACTAATAACTTGCGATATCAGTTCAGGAGAAAACGTTAACAATGTTGTTAGAAGAAAAGGTAAATTTGATTAATTTTCTTATGATTTTATCGATGTACTATAAGTTTGGAATAATAACCGATCCCTTAATTTTGTGGTTGCTTCAGGGTACAAAATTGATAAAAACTGAAAAGTAACGATGTAGGGCCTCGTGAACTTACGTTCTCGCCATCGTCCCGCCCACCTCCTTTCAGAAATGCTCTGTTACTTTTACCTATTGTTCACCAGTCATCACCGGTAGCGACAACAGCTTAGTTGGTCAATTAAGCAAAAACAGAATAAATTGTTTGACTTTTGATTGTATTATTTATCGGGAAGAATTATGTGAAGACAGTGCCATTCCCAATGACAAATATAACGAAAATTACAATTAAAGTAAAAGGCGGAAATGATTACTATGTTATCAAAAAATGAAACAATGTTTATAAGAAATTGACACAAAACGTGTAGAAATACCTGTTTCTTCCGAAATTCGGAGTTAAGAGCTGCAAAATTTTTAGATACTTTATTTTTTGTCTTATAAAAGAACTTTTCATGTTTGTAAATGAAGAATAAAATCGGGTACTGCAGTATACGAAAATAAATTAAAGGATACACTTTTGAAAATCAGAATTAGTATTTCTATTTTACGAACTATTTAAATAATTTTATTTAGGTCTGAAAGGATAGTAAACACTATCTTGTGTTTGCAGATAGTAACGTTAATTTGCATAATTTATATTGTAACAACACAAAGAAATTATAGCCATTTCCCGAGTCGCTGTGAACTGAAACAAGAATACAGACAAATAAAAATTTCCATAGTTGCCTGGAGTACTGATGAAACTTCCAAGAATTTCATAGCTGCTAAATACCAGTTGCATTAAATATCACATGAAAATTAGTATATTAAGTATTACATGTGATTTTCTAGAAGTAGGATGCAGTTTTCTAAATGGTTAATTCATTCCATCCGGAACAGAAGGATGGTACTGCAAATTTTGGAGTCATGTAGAGAAGACTGGGACCTATAACTGGTTGACTTCCCTCTTAATATCTCCTTTCAGATTTGAAAAATCACATTAATTTTTCAATGGACTGGATTTACTCTACGCAGTGTGGTACAATTACCAGTGTGTCGTTGGTACATAAAATTCGTTTCTCTACGACTCCAAATCGATTTACACAACTTGATAAGAGCAAATTATCTACACTACCGGGGGAAAAATCGGTACATCTGGAAAGCCGATATCGATTATGATCCGATGTTGACAAACGCTACCTGGGGGATACTAGACGTATAGCCCGTGCAACAAGTCGTAACCCGTGCTCAGAAACGCATTCTTGAATTGTGCGCAGGGAGAGTCCATTCCGTTGTTTCGAAGGGGCGGCGGACTCAGTTGCTCGTTGCCTGCCGATGCGTACTCTTCATCTGTCAGTCGACTGTCAACTATGCCGTGCGACCAGTAGGCAACATGCAACTGAGGCGCCCGCCCCTCCAAACCGTAGATATCGACTAGCCGAGAAACCAGGCACCACGATTTCTTGCACGAACTCTACTGATGGCGATTTCAGTCTCGTCCAATAACAGTAGCGCAGTGACATAGCTACCGGTCCGCCATCCGTATGTACCCTGTAATAGGGGTTTTTACGGCCACTAGGCTCAGTGATATCAATGTGTGAAGCAAACAGCCGCCACGCCACGCAGACCCATTCTTGCTTTCTACAACCAACTGAGCGAGTTTGAAAGAGGTCAAATTCTTGTCTTCCGAGTGGCCCCACGGAGTTGGACGTGCTTCGTCGGTTGTGCAACGATGGTGGTTGCAATCGTCGCGAGAACATTCTCATACCAGCACTAAATTTCTGGAGGTTCTTGCAGCAAGACGCCCACGAAGATCGTCGAAGTGTAAGGGTAAAAGTAAAAAAGTAAAGTCGTATGAATGGCTGGGGGACCCCGAAGGACAGGCTCAGCCTCCTAATAGGAAAGCTTTTCCTTATCCTTCGCGCCCACAGGCACCTTTCCTTTGGTAAGTCTGAAAACTGTGAGCTGAAGTGTATATGTTTAGTGTAGATGACTGCAATGGGTGCGTATATAGTGTAGTGTCGTTTTCGTGCTGGAGATGATGGGAGAAGGGAGAGGGTGAAACCCGTTGCTGACTCATAGCCTACTCATCTCGAAAAGCACCAACTTGGCCGCCGAGATTAACGTCCCCATCCGACAGACGGATCACCATCAACAGTGTCCCATGCCATCACGCCACGAGACACTGCGGATTGGTTTGGAATTTAATCCAGGACGTTGGTGCAAAGACTGGTGATCAGGGAATTTGTACCACCACCCCTCCTGTCTCCTCTGCCGTAAGGCAAAGGGAAGATTGTCAACAGCGCGTGGCGTACCCGGAAGGTTACCCATTCAAGCACCGGCGCTTAACTTTGGTGATCTGCCAGGAATCGGCGTATCCACCGCGTCACGGCCGTTGACAGTGTAAGGGTAGCAGTGGCAGCTCATACAGCAGCCATAGCACAGGCAAGAGGGTCTGTAAGCCCAGAACTGTCAACATCAACCGTCGCCAACCGGTTACCAGCACTGGGGATATGCTCATGCACATCTCTAGCCCATCAACCTCTCCACAGTATCGATGTGAATGACTCGACTGGTGCTGTCAGAGGCTCACTAGGAAGATGGAATGGCGAATAAAGGTATTCAGCAATGAAAGCAGATTCTGCTGCGCGCAAGTGATGGTCATTCGCACGTACAAAGTGCACCTGGTGAGCACTGTCTTCTACAGTCCATTCATCCAATACACATTGGTCCCATCACAGGCCTTTAGAACGGAGACCTTCAGCCCCGCTCGCCTTTGTGGAGCGAATGCTAACCACCACTAAGAACGTGCAGAATGTTGTAAGACCCTTTTTTCGATTATTGCAACGTGAAGGTGGTTTGTTGTGCCAACAGAATAATGCTCAATTACACTCACTCACTCAACAACACATGCATCGGAGCAAGTGTTGGATATGATGAGACGACAACTGACACGCACAAGTCATCAAGTCAAACCTCTTACAGAACTACGTGAATGGGAGGAGCAGGTGTGGAATAATGTATGCCAAGACAGTATTCATTATCTGTACGTAGATTGGATGAAGAATCAACGACTGTAATACCGCCTGCGGAGGCTACATTTACGTCGTGTGTCAGCATGGATCGACTCCTGGTAATTCAGTGCCGCTTGAGCTATTGGTTTGTAAATATAATCATTTCGTGTACTCCGTATGCACTACTTCGACAATATATCTTGAGGGAATTGAAGAACTATAAGAGGGTGTACCAATACTATTTGCGGCAGTGTAAACCTAACCTGTTATTGTGTTGTTGTGGTCTTCAGTCCGGAGACTGGTTTGATGCAGCTCTCAACCATACTCTATCCTGAGCAAGCCTCTTCATCTCTTCATAAGACCTGCAATTGAATCTGACTACTGTATTCATCTCTTGGTCTCCATCTGCAATTTTTATTCCACACACTTCCCTCCAACGCTCCATTCATGATTCCTTTATGTCTATGAATGTCTCCTACCAATCGATCCCTTCTTTTAGCCAAGGTATGCCAGATATTCCTTTTTTCCCCAATTCTGTTCAGTACCTCTTCATTAGATACGCGATCCACCCACCTAGATACACTTTCCTAACCTAGATTGCAAGCGTAAGATTTTGAGAGAAATAACGAAATAAAAATCGGAGGTTTAGTAGTATGTATCTTACAATCTTTATGTATAGGAAGTACACTGCTTAAAACAATTAGAGGGTCAGTTTAGATATCTAGGCTCTGTGGTATTGTCATCGGTAGAATTAACTAAAATGATTCCAAGTCTTTCCATCGGTTGTACGCAGTGAAGACAACAACATTGCGGCAACCGAGATAGTAGTAATAACAGAAAGTTGCTGCAGATGGGATTGGTGTTGACTTTTGTTCACTCTAACAAATGAAATACACAAGCAGTTGAGTTCACATAGTGTAATGAGCAGGTAGTGCAATGCAACAACAATGTCACTTACCCCAAGCTATGGCATGGAGAGCCATGGGAAGGTTGGAAGAGGAACAATACAGAGAGAGGTGGATGCAGCTATTGGAGTGTCCCCGAGTGTAATTTCCAGAAACTAGACGCGATTTCAGACAACAGGAACCATTAAAAGAGACAAGGCCAAGATCGTCCACCGGAAGCATCAGCAAGACATCGCTATCTCTGGTTAACAGCCCGTCGTGACACGAAGATGAATGCAACTAAGGTGCAATGCAGGCAGTAACAGGACGCGCAATATCAACACAAAACAGTCCGAAACCGCCCCCTGGTACGTGATCTCTACACACGGAGGCCTATGTTCAGTCTGGTTTAAGGCACAAGCGAGACGAGCGGCCGCTTAGGGCGCCAAGCTGAGGGGGGTGGGGGAGGGGGGAGCCGCGGCGGAGCGCATTGAGGCGCTATGCTCCGATGCGCGAGGCCGTTCCCCATCAGGGGTTCGAATCCCCCCTCGGGCATGGATGTTCGTGCTGTATTTAGTATAAGTTAGTTCAAACTAGTTTGTAAGTTTAGGGAATGATGACCCCCCCCAGTTGAGTCCCATAAGCTTTATAAGAAATTGAACTTTTGAAGGACGGGGGAGGGCAGCCCCAGGCTTCCAAGAGAGGGGAAAACGAGAGAAAAGAAAAGAAAAGAAAAGAAAAGAAAAGAAAAGAAAAGAAAAGAAAAATTGCTTGACATAAGCATGTAATACTTTCCATTGTTAACACTCTGTGCATCATGATTAGCTGTATCTTCCGTTTAAGTAATAACTGTGTAAATAGCACTCAAATTCTATGTTTTGTGACATTTATATGTTACGACGTACTAAGAATTCAACAGCCGTTTCGTAACCAATTAAATACTTTTTTACATCACTTTAGAAAAGTGATTCATATTTACTATTAAAATAGTGTTATTATGTTCAGCCAACCATCGACGGTAAATCAGTAACAGCTCGTAAGGACACATTCGCAATTCTCTCGCTGACAGTTCGTCTTTGGAGTGACCCATATCTACCGTAAAGTTTTTGTTTTTGCTATAGTGTATTTCGCTATTAATTGTGATTAGCCCTTTAAGTTTACGAATAAATAATTAATAAATCTTGTGTGGACCACAGATTGGTGTAAATTTCATGTGACCCTATTTCGAAGTATTAAAATGCCCAGATCGCAATAACTTTATTTATGTTTCTGACGACCGGTTTTGATACACTTAGGGTATCATCATCCAGTCACTTGAGTCCTACGTTTTCGTTTCGTGAAGCCGCGCGCATGACATTAAAGTGGTACGTCAATCATAAAACATTTAACTTTGACAAATGATATGTCACACATAAAACATAATGGAGAAGGGGTTTTAAATATTTTAACCGTTTTATGTGTGACGTACCATTTGTCAAAGTTAAATGTTTTATGATTGACGTACCATTTTAATGCCATGCGCCTTCACGAAACAAAAACATAGGACATAAGTCATTAGATGATGAAACCCAGTGTGTATTGAAACCGGTCGTCAGAAAAATAAATTGATTAATTGCGATTTTGACATTTTAATACTTCAATGTAAGGAGATCGCCGTCCGACCGTGGAAAAATTAAACGACCCTATTTCAGAGACGGGCGTGTAGGTTTAAACTGGTGTACTGTCACCAGTTATTGAACCCAGCGTAAATGCCACAATTCAGCTTCGAAGGTAAAACGCGAACTCTTCGCCAGCAGGGTTGCCAACTCGATAGTATGAAATACCTCTGACCACAGTTTGAAAACCCTCGGAATCAGTCGGAATCAGAAGAAAAACCTCCAGATTTCTCCTTTTTTATATATTTACATAAGTAACGGTACATAAACAATATTTATAATTATTTTCAACTTTTCGAACAAAACGTACTGGTGCTGCCCCAAATCTGCAGTATTTGAAAGATATTTATTTATTTACAAGCATCGCCAACATTACAATGCTCTTTGAGGCGAAGTATTACTGTACACATTGTTAGAGTAAAGTTTCCAGCACTGCAACAAGCAGCGGATGCTGCCTTCAGACACGCCTCCTGCAGCTCCCAACAGCCACCGCGCCAATCGTCAAGTTATCGTGGCCAAATAGTATATAATGTGTGGGTGTCCCATTTTATCTGATACATAGAAATAAGTAGAAAAATAAAAATATTCACCGTATTCAAAAATGAATATCTCCAGGGAATGATCTGCCTGACCGGAACTCAAATATTCCCCGCTCCTGGATGTACCCTTGTCCGCTCAGTAAATTATCATCGTAAACGGAATGTTTCACAACAAAACCTTTTCGTTGCTATGAAGACACACAGTGTAATACATTCGGATATTCCGCGAAGACAAATTATTAAATATCGAAATGGCTGCCGTATACTACCACCCAGTGGCGTAGCTATCATAGGGCTAGGCGGGGCTGTGCCCCGGGGCCCCCGAGCTCAAGGGGCCCCTTGGCCTACGTGAGCGACGTTCGAAAAAAGTTACCGTAGATCTTTGAACACTTTCATGTCCGCCAATTACTTCAGATAATCGAAGTTCAACTGTAGATCATAATTTAGTTGAATGAAGGTTTTTCGACTTTGAACTTTTTGAACCCTGACAAACAAACCTCAAACGCACGAAATGAAATCCAAAAATTATTCGCACACCAGAATATAAACATAACAAGGTCCTCTGCTTGTCTCCTAAGACGTGGACCCTGCCATCGTCAGCGTATTGTCGGAGTTGCCGTGCCTGCCAATCTTTGCGAAATAACAGTGAATGCTGCTGAATTACAAGCGCAGTGTTTGACAGTAGACTGTGTTCCACATTTGAATATGAAATCTCTACAATGTATTATTACAGAACGGTATTATTATTGTAACTCAACTGTTTGTGTGGTGAATTCCCAAGGGTGTGCTCCACAATCATAGATCCCAATGAAGTGCTGTAACCAATTGCACTTTGAAATTCGTGCAAGAAGAAGAAAATATGGTTACTTTGTCACAATGGTAAATTGTGCATTCAAGACACTACCCTGTACCCCACTGCCACTATAAAAAGGGAAGATGTAAACTTAGTTATTTTACTTATTACTTTATCCTGGCCAGACATTAATATATACTTCATGACGCCTGGTAGGGACACGGCTCAAACCAAAGTATTACATCAAACAAAATCCGGCAACTTTCTTTTCTGAAACCATCCCACACGAGTGTTTCCCCTATTTTCCTTTTTTATTGGGCTATCAACGAAATTAGGCTGATCGGTACGGAGCAATGACCTAACAGCGGGGAGTTTAGCTACAGTGAGATGTCGGCACTGACAACAGTCCGCCTGCTGTCACCGCGGACTTGACTGTTCCCGGTTTGCTTCGCGGCAGGGGGCCATGTTTTCATGGTTAAGTAATATTTCTTCATTGTTTATTTTTTACTAGCTTATGCCTGCGACTTCATTCACCTAGTATGGAGCAACTTTGGAAACTATCCCAAGAAGTCGTTTATCTTTGTCCTACCCAGGTCCAAATCTATTCCTCTGCAAAATTTCATTGAAATCCGCCCAGTAACTTTTGCGTGGAAGCATAACAAACAAACCAACTTTCACAGTTATAATTATATTTGAGAGTACAAATAAATATTATCTTCTGCGTGACACATAATTTAATTATTAGTATTTAGGTTTGCCTTATTATGTCTTCCAGTAGGCGGTAAGGAACTGATGATGAAGTGTTTTGCATAGTTTTAGTTTACAGAGAGCCCCAAAGTCTTTTTGCCCCGGGGCCCTTGGTGACATAGCTACGCCACTGCTACCACCTGAGTTTCTCATCCCTAAACCATTCTTTCCTAAACTTTTGAACGTACGGCGCTTTAGTTTTTTCCATTGTTCGCTCACTTACGGTTCTTCAAAAATTTGTTAAAAATAAAAGAAACACAACTGTATATAAACACTTTCAGTTTCACACGCCGGCCGCGGTGGCCGAGGAGACTGAGGCGCTTCAGTCACGGTCTGCACGGCCTCTACGGTCGGGGGTTCGAATCCCCCCTCGGGCATGGATATTTGTGCCGTCCTAGTTCGTAAGTAGTTCATAAAACCTTACAGTGAAATACAATTCAGCTGCTGCTCAAAATGGCCACTGCAAGCAACGTAGTTCATAAGAAGTTTGTAAGTTTAGGGACTGATAACCCCGTAGTTAAGTCCCATAGACTATACAAACATTTGAACATTTTTAGTTTCATACACTGTATCTGAACACCATGCCATACGAACTGACTTGCAGTTGCAGCAACAATCGCGGCAATGATCTACGTCAGTCTTCATTTATTATTGTCAAAGTAAATTATTCTCGCCACTCTAAACTTTAAAAATAAAAGTGACCAAAGGAAACTAATATACCTTTGAAAAGTGAAAAACCTCCATCCGAGCAACAAAAAACCTCCAATTTTCCCTCTTACCTCTGATTCTTGTTTTTTCCCCTCTGACGGAAGCAAAAAACCTCCAGACTCAGAGGGAAACCTCTGACATTGGCAACCCTGTTCGCCAGTGGTCAGTAATGAGGAATTGATTGTTTATGGACACGTAATGGCGCGTCCTAGCCAGCTGTGGCGTCCCCTCCTCTCCTTCCCCACTGCGTAGGCAACAACAATGACATCCAAACAATGTGGTAGCAACACTCGATTTCAGACCGCAGTGTTGTTTGTCTGCTCAGGGTTGCCAGGTGTGGCGATTTTTCGCATTCTTGGCTACCTTTTGCTTATAATAGTAGCCATTCTAGCAGTCTGGCGACTGGCGATTAAATTTGGCTATTAAAGTAATTGGTTGGCGACTTAATGGCTATTTTATTTTACTTCAGATACAACGAATCTTAAGCAATCACTCTTTAGACATTACGTCAATGATACCGGCTAAACTTCGGTAGAATGCTGGAGAAATGTAATCAACCTACACAAGTTAGCACAAATGTTTTCAAGTATCATGGATGTGTGGGAGAGTGTCACAGAGATGTAAACAAACTCAACTTACAGACTCTTGAAGATAGATGTAAACTACCTCATGCTCTATTTACGATGGTTCAAGAACAGGCTTTAAATATCTTGAAGTATACTACAACACAGTATGTATGGCTCCCGCTGAGAACATGAGGATAAGATTATATAGATTACAGCTTGCAAGGAGGCATTTAAACAGAATTTTTTCCGCGTTTAAAACACAACAGAAATTCGTAACAACTGCTACTGTGAAGCGAGCCCTTTGCTACGCACTTCACAGTGGTTAACAATGGTCGATGGAGAACACGTGGTGATTTCCCAGTCGTTTTCATGGCTGATTTTTCAGTGTTTAATGACGCATTATTACGAATTAAAGTCCATCTCACCTCAAAGTATGAAATGCTTAGTACATTATTATAAATTACCTCACTTCAAAATGTTGTAATGAAATGTTTGAAAGATGGAATAACTCTATTTAACATCTGTAAATATCAGTTTTCATGAAGATGTAAGTGATTGGTAATCGAACCTATGCATGAGAACATCCGTTGTGTAAGTTTGATAAATTGATTCTTGAACAGTTTTGTGTTGTAATTTTTATAAGTTATGAAATTAATAACTGTGATAGTTAAATGTAACTGAATTTCTGGAGTCTCTCTATTATATTTACAATGTGACAATATTTTGACTGCCCTCGTTGTCAGTTGGTGGTGTGTCTGGGTTCAGTTGTTGGATGGACTCAGATAAATGTTTCTGTGAAGTATGAGTTTCCTTGGGAAGTTCAGTCTGATGTCTGTGAATGTGAGAGTGCCACAGTTTGTGTTACTTTTTACTTAGTAACCAGCTTACTTCCTGAATTTCAGGATCATTATTGTCGAGTAACATGCCGTAATTACCATAGCATAATAATGTTAACAGATTGCCGGCCGCGGTGGCCGAGGGGACTGAGGCGCTCCAGTCACGGTCCGCACGGCCACTACGGTCGGGGGTTCGAATCCCCCCTCGGGCATGGATATTTGTGCCGTCCTTAGTTGTAGGTAGTTCATAAGTAGTTTGTAAGTTTAGGGACTGATGACCCCGCAATTAAGTCCAATAAGCTATAGAAACATTTGAACATTTTGTTAACAGATTAAATGTTGCGATATTCGCCTTTTTTTGATTGATGAAAAATTGATTATATTTTGACATTATATTGATGAAAAGATGGCGATATTTTTGGCTATTTTTTGTTTAAAATTTGGCGACAGAGCAATAGAAGAACCTGGCAACTCTGTGTCTGCTAGGGAGCTGTGGTTCCGAGCCAATACATAGTTCTGTGTCTGTGTGACGTGAATGTAGAGATGGGCAAAACATTCACCTAAGTGTGTAAGACCACCGTCGTTTCTAAAATTAATTCTAGCTGAAGGGAGCCAGGTGAAAGCTTACTTCATACGTATAATTCTGGCCATAAGATCCAGTTAAAGGGTTCGCATGAACTACTGATCTCTCTGCAACAGAATCTTGTTCCACAGCCCAAAATTTGGAACTGACTCAAAATTTACTTTAGCAGCAGGAAGACAAAGATATGGCTGACACACGTTATAGATCACGAGAATTACACAAAATCGTTAATATACAAGCCACCGCGAATTAAACCATTTCAAGAAGGTGGCTGATAGAACATTTATGGCGCAACGGAATTAAAAATATGATAATTTGCATCTGAATTTGTTCTCAGCACTGTTGAAAAACAACATTAAATAAAAGGGAGAGTATTCATTAACTGGTATTCATAAGTAGAATAAAATTTCACTGACAATAAATTATTTATTCAGTTCAAACATGAGAAAATTGGGGAACCCATTTCGCTACACAATAAAAATGCATCCTGTTGAAAAATTAACTTAAAGTAATCTGAACTGAACATCTTCGGAGGAGGGGTTTACAATCAACAAGCAGCCAACCGCTCACATGGGCGAAGCAAAGCGAAACTCACCCAACTCAGCGTGCTGATATGAAGCAGAAGCAGGCGCCGCTATCGTAGGCGAAATTCAGCGAACCCTGATGTACCACACAACACAAGGAAAATAAACTTCGTAGGTGGCTCTGGTCTGTCTTTCTTTACTTGAGATGGTACGCGATAATAGCGAGATAAATTTCCATTTAAATCAAACCGTGAGCATGCAGACTTACTGAAACACACGGCACGTGTCTGCTACATTATATATTCGCAACCCCACTGAAGGCGAAGTGCTTAAAGGTCGTATTCATTTCACCATAAATCAACAGAATCGTAGATTACGAAGCAAGAATACACAATAGTAAGGCACTGGTATGTGAGCATTGGCGAGAACTCAAGTGACTAGCTATAAACCTTGAAGTCGGAGTTCGGAACCACGAGGTTCAGAAAACCAGTAAAAATACAAAAATTCAACTGCGAAAAATAAAGAAAATTAGCTACGGCATGCAACCCTTAGAAATGCGTAGCATATCATAAGGAATCTAAAGAAATAAGCCAAACGCGACTGGAAGGGTTTACACGGATGGACGAAGTCCATTATTCAAAAATCGGAAAAAATGGAATACATTCAAAGTCGGAGTAAATCGACTAAGAAATACGGGATGCAACCCCTAGAAATACGTAGTATTTCATAAGCAAGCTAACAAAGGGGGTAGTACAGGGCTAGATAAGAATTTACTGACTGAGTCTGAATGCAAAGACAAGTTTGGAAACAAAACAGCAATTTAAAATAGACAGAGAGGAGATCGCGATGTACTAAAGGAAATCAGAAAGATACATGCATAGTTTCTTGCCTGAAGGGCATAGAAACAGACACAGGAGTAGCTGAAGGCTTTGATCTAAGAACACACCACTTGGAGTACATATCACTCACGGAAGGAGAAAACGGAAAGGAATATTTCACATGCACAACATAGAATAAAAATATTCCCGCACATTATTCGCATCCCACAAAGCTAGAAAGAAATTAAACCGAGATCGTACACCGCCCGCTAGTCTCACAAAGGATACCGATTCCCAGGCGTTATCAAACCGAATTAATTACATATTCATCGCGTTTACCTATGCAAATTTGCCGAAATGAAATTGAATACACTTCCGTACATGATCGGAGATACTTATTCCAAAAAATGAACCCAAGTTCTTAAGTCTAACTTGAACAAACCAGACAACGAAACGCTACCATCTCAAGGAAGGAAAGAAAATCCCCTGCCACCCACCGGAAATCGGTAAAAACCCAAGAAAGCCGCGGTGGTGGGGAGAGCCTAGACTCGCTCGTCCTACCGAGGCTCGCTATGGGGCAGTGCCAACCGAACTTATAACCAAAGGGTGGAGGAACCTCTTTAGTAGCATCAAAAGCAGAGGTTGGTAACGACCACCTATCGACACGAAGCCAGAGAAACACTAGTAGCGAGCAGCCAGCAGCCGACGACTAAAATTCTCATACATACACTCAGACTCCCATGCTAGAAGATGCTCATACATGCACATACAGAATGAAGCAAGTTCACATTCTCACAGGGACAGTGGCGTCACGGAGAAACCGTTCATATTGCCGCATTCATAGACACAGTGATAAATTTTAACATAATAAAATCCCAGCAATATTACAGAAACTAATATTTAAACACATGTAATGAAATACTATTCCTCATGCCTTCGAACGAAAGGGGTTCTCGTTTAGTAAAAAAGCCCGTCTAGTGAACTTAGATAAATTACAAAGTTAAAACCTAGGGAAGGCGGCAGACAGCCGTCTTTCAAGTGAGCGGCTCTCAACCAAGCGTTCACCTAAAAGATCCGGCTCTTTGGAATGGCTCAGCGACTCCTCTCGGCAACATATGGTCATGTGACATCCTTCACAAGTTCGTATTTGGTCAATAATTTGCGTGCGATATAAATATGTAATTTCAAGGCAACAGATGCGGTTTTTCTGGTGCAATTTGTCATTGTCGAATATCACATATAACCATTATCTTTTTTCACGCCTTTATTAGTCTATATATATAAACATATCTCGTTCAACACTGCGGAACGTGTGATGTGGTGGTCAGAGTGTTGATTGATTGATTTTTCCAGGGAAGCCAAAACAGTGTTGGTCCAACCCGCCACTGCCCGCACCGAAACTATGTTTATTGTGCGGTATCGCTCCCTGGATATCTAGTAAAGCCAACCAATGCCCTTGAACAGTGCAAGGAGTCCCTTTACCAGTTCTTTATTAGACACAATTTCTTCGGGTCTGGTTGTCCCAAATATTCTGTGCCTTTTATTCTCCAATGCAATGCATTCGAAGATTAGATGTGATGCAGTTTTATCACCGTCATCACAGATCCTACATTTAGGGTCCTCTTCTGTTATTCCCATTGTATGTAGGTGTTTTTTGAAATTCCCATTGCCTGTCAGCAATCCAACCATGAGTCTAATCTCTCTCCTGTTCAGACCCAGGATTGCAGAGCTGCTTTTAAAACATGGCTTCGGCATCATTACCTTGCCATGTTTTTGTTGATGGACTTTGGTCCAATATTCTACGTGCTGTCTTCTGAGCCAGTTACATAGCTCCAATTTGATCATTGCCTTGGTGATTGTCAGGACAGGTTCCGGTCCAATAAATGGAGTCTCTGCCCCCATCCTGGCTAATCTGTCGGCATGTTCGTTGCCACTGATCCCCGAGTGGCCACGGACCCACAATAGGTTTACTCTATTGCTTTCCCCTAGCTCCACCAGAACCCTGTGACATTCTGCAACAATTTTAGACGTTGTTGCAGGAGGTGCCAGTGATATCAGGGCTGCCTGGCTGTCTGAATAGATGTAGATGCTACGATCTTAGTAGCACCTACGCAAATTCTCCTCCACACACGCCCTGATGGCAGCGATTTCGGCCTGGAATACTGAGGCCAGTTTTCCTAGAGAGATGACGCCCTCCAGTCTTGGCTGCACCCCATATACCCCGGCCCCAACACCTTGGTCTAATTTTGACCCGTCAGTGAACCAGACGGTCAGAGTGTTAGGCTGCAGGATGCATGGGTTAATTACTGCCAGGTTTGCGTCCTGCATACTGCCAACATTTTTATTTCTGCCATTTTACTTTTTGAAATTACAATAATAATAATAATAATGTCATGTGGCTCATTGGCCAGGTGCAAGTCTTTCAATTGGACGTCACTTCGGGGACTTGCATGTCCAATAATCATAAACTCTTCATTCGTCATCGTATTCGAAATAAATATGCTATGTACGTTACAATACCCATACTATATAATATTTTACAGTTATAACAACAAAATTTTACACGCTCTCCGCACCTGAAGAATGATATGTGGTATTAGTACACATACTCCACAATAAGTGCATGTAAAAACCAAAAATGTATATGGCAAAGAAAAAGAAGCAAGGCAACTAATTACACAATGTACACTGTTGTCTGATTAATAAAATGAAAGCTCTCACAGAATTCTAGTACTTCATTTACATTTGCTAGTGAATATATGACGATACTTATAGTAGTATACAATTGATAACATTCATTATCATCCAATCGCCGCAATTTTTTGCAGTTATGTAATGTGGATGCAGGTCAGACAACCATTAAAGAATACCAGATAAACTTCAACTACGAGAAGACAGTAGCACTTTGGTAGGCACTAGGATTAGTCTTGAACAGAGATAGTTGGTCTTTGTCTCAAATAGCTCATGAGTAGATTTCGTTATTAATTGGGACCAAGTCATGCTGGTGCACAAGCAGTTTGTTTAACTTGTGATGGTAGGACAAGTATCAATAATGTCAGTTTTTACGCTCTGACAGCACATTATTTTGACAGAAGTACCCAACGTCGAACATGCTTAATTGAGTTTTCTGAATGGCACACAAGTGCTAATATTTCATCATGGGATAATGGTGTGTTGGGTAAATTTTCCATACGCAATAAAATATGCGCCATAGTAACGAATAACGCTGCCAGTATGAAGGCTGCTGTGGCCGAATTGAATATAAGGCATATTTCATATTTCACGCATAGTTTAAATTTAATTGTGTTCAAAAAAGTTCAAATGTTTGTTAAGCTTATGGCACTTAACTATGGGGTCCTCAGTCCCTAAACTTACAAACTACTTATGAACTACTTACGAACTAGGACGGCACAAATATCCATGCCCGAGGGGGGATTCGAATCCCGACCGTAGTGGCCGTGCAGACCGTGACTGAAGCGCCTCAGTCCCCTCGGCCACCGCGGCCGGCAATTTAATTGTGAAAGATGCAGCCGGCCGCGGTGGCCGAGGGGACTGCGGCGCTTCTGTCACGGTCTGCACGGCCATTACGTCGATGGTTCGTATCCCCCCTAGGGCATGGATATTTGTGCGGTCCTTAGTTGTAGATAGTTCATAAGTAGTTGGTAAGTTTAGGGGCTCATGACCCTGTAGTTAAGTCCCATAAGCTCTACAAACATTGGAACATTTGATTTTGAAAGATGCAATTTCATCATCAGTTAATGAAATTGTAGATAAAGCAAAAGGCAATTGTATAACATTTTAAACAAAGCAGTTATGCGTTAGCGAAACTGCATGGGATGCAATCTTCGCTTAATAAGAACCACCTGAAGCTGAAGCAGGATGTTCAAACAAGGTGGAATTCCACCTATAACATGTTGGACAGATAAATAATAATAATAAAAAGAACCGTTATTTTCAGCTATGGCATTCTTAGGCTTACAACAACCCTTTATTTAGGAAGAACGTGAATGGAAGGTTGTGGACCATGTTGTCAAAATATTGGCAGTCTTTAATGATGTCATGAAAGAAGTGTTGACTGAAACCACTGTTTGTTTGTCAAAACGACCATACTACTGCAAATAATGTCCAAGAAGGTTAAGGGACTCCTAGAAAGCAACCAGGACATACCCTAAGTAACACCGTCAATTCAATCCCAGGAAAAAGATGTGAAGTGACTAGCCAGTTTCAAATGCAGTTTGAATAGTTCCAATGAGATGAACGCAAGGCTACGGCGGGTGAAATGCACTCTCTCACGAAGCAATGCGAGGCTGGCCCGTTTCTTAATTCTCTTGGCTGCTGCAGAATCGATGTGATGCGTAACCTTAGCAAAATTTGGAACAACATTCTCGGAACGACATCTCTTTAGAAAGGCAAGAGTACTTCGCAAACGACATCTACGGTGGTGCAAGTTTTCAAATTTCTTCATGCTGCGATACATCTCCTACCTGTGAAGGTGTGAATGGGGAACTTAAAACTCTAGTACATAGGGCGCGCACTATCTCCGACGCAGAGAGTCTACCCCAGGAATTGGAACACCTGAGAACTGTATTTCGAAAAGATGGGTACTCAGAGTGGCAGATTCAGCGGGCTCTCCGCCCAACCACTACATCACAACCTGTGGAAACGGACGAAAACACGAGGGAGGATGTAGGCACTGCGTTCGTTCCATATACCGGCGCACTTTCGAGGAAGGTCGCCCGCATTTTGAAAAAACACCAGGTTGGAACTGGTTTTTGTCCGCCGAATAAAATTCGTGCACTGGTAGGGAGCGCAAAAGATGATCTCGGTTTGAGGAAGGCCGGTGTGTACCAGATTCCGTGTCAGTGTGGAAAGTCACATATTGGACAGACGTTGCATACCAGAGGCACACACGATTGATGTATCCGAGCAAGACGGCGGTCGCTGAACATTGTTTGTCGGAGAATCATGCGATGGAGTATGAACGCACTAGGATTCTGGTACAGACGTCGAGATACTGGGACTGCGTCGTTAGAGAGGCCATTGAAATTCTCACAAGTGACGACCTCATAAACCGTGACTGTGGCTATAATCTTAGCAAAGCTTGGGAACCAGCGAGTGGGTTAATTAAGAGTAAATCTAGCAAACGTAACGAAGTGACGGCCACGGCGGACAGAGCCCTCACACCGACTTCATCTCAGACGCTGCCGCAATCGGTACCACTGCGCGGCCGCAGCGCAGGGCGCGGACCGCGGAGGGGTCGCTCCGCGGGCCGAGGGTATTTAAATCGCCCGCTACCGGGCTAGAACCCAGTTCCTTTCGAGCAGCCGTAGCGTGCGGATCTCCGTGCGAGCGCGTTTCCAGGAGCTCAGTCCGTCAATTCACCTGACGATGGCGACATGTATGATCGCCGAAATATTGTGTCCGTTGGACACTATAGACCGGCAGTACACCCGTGGGTAAATTTGAATACCTGAATGTGTTTGTAAACTGGGACAACAACTTATCGATGGACTGTCGAAAAGATTCGGAAATTTGGAGTCGAATGCATTATTTTTGACCCGAGGTTCATACTATTGCAAATAATGTCCAAGAAGGTTAAGGGACTTCTAGAAAGTTGTTGTTGTGTTTTGGAAGGGACTAAACAGCGACGGTTATCAGTCTCACTCCTAGAAAGCAACCAGGACATACCTGAGAGTGTTTGTAAACTGGGACAACAACAACTTATCGATGAACTGTCGAAAAGATTCGGAAATTTGGAGCCTAATGCATTATTCTTGACCGGAGGTTTAAAAAACAAGGATTTGACGATGAATGTAAATAGAGATCGGCCTAACAAACGCATGTTGGCAAGGTCAGAACTGCAGCTGAGAGCAACAAAAAGAGTGAGAGGTTACGCTTTCAGTAAGTAGGCCTACCATCTGCTCAAATTTCAACTTCTCTTTGGCAAGAGTTTGATGCTACTGTGTATCAGTTACATGTGAAACAGGATCCCACTGCTGAAGCAATAGTGGAGATAGACAATTACCTGAATGGGCCTCAGGTGGCTCACACTAGTGATCCACTCAGTTGGTGGGAAATGATGAAACACACTTATGCAAATTTGTATTCAAATGTTCTGAAAAGACTATGCACACCAGCTACTAGTGTTCCTTGTGAAAGAATTTTTTCAAAGGCTGGATAAATATGGGCAGAGAAAAGGAGCATGTTGAGAACCTTTCCCCTTATGATATCTACTTTTACTCTGCAGATTTAGTCAGATTCTCATATTCTTCTTTACTATACTTTGTCATTGCAACCTCAGAACTATTGTCCTCTTTTTTCAGGAGACAAGTCCTGTACCATGACTTGGTCCCAATTAATAACGAAATCTACTCATGGGCTATTTGAGACAAAGACCAACTACCTCTGATCACGACTAATCCTAGTGCCAACCAGATTGCTACTGTCTTCTTGTAGTTGAAGTTTATCTGTCCATTAGTAGTGACTGCTACTGTCAGTAAACTGCTTCGTTGATAGCGTATTTGCCACCACTGTCAAAGACCCACTTCATGAGGTCAGTGAGAGCTATGCTCAGCCAAACCAAGGCACCTACTTAGCTCTTTTGCCACCAATCTCAAGGAGCTAGATCATGAGGTCAGTGAAATCTATGCTCGGGAGAGCGACTCCAGTACACACTGCTTCTGAAGCTCTTGCATGTGCCTTTTATATCCAATTCCTAGATTCCCTTTGCTCACGTTCCCTTTTGCAGACGTTCCCCTCGTTCTTGTACTTTAAAGTAAATGTTGTATAATGTTCTGGACTGCCTAGTCACATACACATTTAGTGCCGACCTATGTCCACGTCTGAGTCGCATATAACAACCTGTCATGTGTTTACACAAATTTACTTGCCCTATGGCTCTACTGATAACATGTCTCGTTGGCGTCAACTGCCTACCGATTCCTCACTGAATAATTCTATCAAGAAATGTTCATTTTTCTAAAGGTTCTTTTTTTTCTACGTTATTTCTTATTCTAGATTTTTCTGAGGACCTGACATGTAATAGAATACATAGCGTTCACCCATAATAATTGGTCCATGATTTATTAACATTTAGCTAGCCCAGTTTCAATTTTTCCTAAAATTTCATTGTAAATAGTAGGTAGGAGGCTGTTTGCAATAGTTTGACGACTTGAGAGGCTGTCATTTTGATTTAAAAGATGTACAAATTTCCTAAATTCATGGCTATCAACAATAGAGAAGGGATGATACTCCTTGCATATCATTTTTAACAAATAAACATCAAGAGCCCTATTGCAGAGAGCAGTATAGGACAGATGACGTCTACATATCTTCCCATTGGTGATTGAAACTGATGCATTGAAGATGAAGCTTAATGTTGAGACCCATTTTCATCTATATTTGTCTGTCCTGATGAGGTGCGGGTCTCTTAATGAACTGTCAAAAGTGTATCACCTCCTGCTGAAGTACGGAAGTGCTCTGACGATTAGGTTCAGGACTTAGGCCATCTGAAGAAGGAGAACAAGGTCGTCCTTTTTGCTCCTCTCGATGAATGGGCACCAGCGGGTGTTTCTTTGTCGTGTGCCTTCTCAGATTTCCAGCTGACCCTGCTTACATTAAAAGCATCCGTTGACAATAGTGGCAATTTGCTCTCCCATACTTTTTCACGAAATGGTACCATATGTTGATGGTTGAAGACGTTCTCCTACTATAAAGAGAAGAAGACACAAGCACTTTCTGGAAAATGTCACTTAATAATTTACTACTTAGCACGACCAAATGTATGTGACAATACTCTCCTCTAGTGGAAAAAATTGACGTGTTCTACAGCCCACTTTAGATTTGCTTGTAGTTTTATCATTTTTTCGAAACATTTTGGACAAGAATAATAAAAAATAATAACCGATACGATCACGACTCTACTATTGTGATAATATCTATGCATCCAACACGAAATACTCCTTCTGAACGTATTTTAACAGACATCCAAAAATATTTGATATTTGACTTTAGCTTTGGCAAACATATTCCTTTAACTTTTTCCTATTTAAAGTATTATTTTAATATCTCTCCCACAGTTTCATTATATTTTCCGTTAAAACATTATCACCTGTCTTGCCTTGGTAGTTTGTTCAAAGTTTATTTTCTTTGCCAGTACTAGTTACGAATGACTATAGCCTGGAAGGAACGTAGCGTACATTTGGCGTTTGGACAAGTGGCTATAGACTGAATGGAACGCAGCCTACATTTGGCATTCACAAATCAGTCATGTCACATCCCTTGCCCAAAACTCTTTTGCATACGCCATCTTGTTTTCTGTATTTGATGCTTTTCTTATTATAGCTCAAGAGTTGTCATTTCAAAGCAATGGCGCATTGAAAATGATAAAAACATGTTGTTTGTAGGACAATGAATTATAATCTAATGTCTAAAAATGCCATGTAAGCAGTTAACACCTGTCATCGATGGTACAAGAATTATGGATTCCTCTTGCACCTGTTCGCTATAGCGTATTGGGCGATGAATTAGTTTGTAATGTACGAACATGTTAAACAGTGGTTTGAAACTTGATAGGGCGTGGTGGCTTAGCACACTAGGTGAGAGGGTTGTCGGCATAGTAGCCCAACGCCCTCTGTAACGAAAAAACTGAATGCACGACGAAAGAACAAAACTGACCAATGTCCACAAAGTACCGAACAAACCAAACAACCACTGAAAAGAGAGAAAAAGAAACAGGGTTTACCGCCATCTGTAATAAGGAAAACTGAGAAAAACTCTAAAGAACAACCCAGAACGAAAGAAAAAAAGAAAAGAAAAAAAATTATATAACCACCACTGACAATTTTTCCCCTCTTGCATCCTAAAACGTTTTGGCACACTCTTGTTAACTGAACACAACTGTATTCTTCCATATTCCGAGTTGTTCAAACATAACAGCTTTTTCATCGAAAAGTGCATTTACTCTGTTTCGGGAACATGCCATGAAATACATACCATCCAATTGTAAACATAGACTCCTTCATCACATGTACATAAACTGGGGAGATACTGTTACAATGACTGTTGTAAATGATGTAATGATAGTATATAGATTAAGTATGTGGCGTCCAGCATATCGATAATACACACGAGAGCCAAAAGTAACCTCTTTGGTCGAGATACACAGTCGCTGCCTCAGCAGCAAGATATTCAGTGTCGCTCTAGAAGTTAACATGTCACATCTCTGTTGGTTATAGCATGCAAATAAAGTGACTTTTGGCCAGCATTTCTGTTGTTATTCTATCCTAGTGTTGGTAGAAACCACAGTAGTGACCCTGACATCGTTCGTCAACCGCGTCATGCGTGAAAAACTTCCTTTTTTTTTTTTTTTTCCTTTTTTTTTTTTTTTTTTTTTTTTGCTGTGGAACTGCATCAGACAACAATACCGTTACGGCCAATAAATGGCTTTCAAACAGTGGACAAATTGCACCGGATCCCCAGCAGCCTTCGCAATTTTCGGCACAGGATGAACCACTCATTTAATGAACAATTCCGACCGTTCACCTCATTCAACCGTGCCGCACAGTGTTTTCCAACAACTGGCAGGGACTTCAGCGCCGTATGCTCTCGCCAGCACGTTGCCTCATGCCGACAGAAAACCAGTGTGCTCCCAAGGACACGAGTGTTTCACACAATGTATTAACGCAAGTACTTCGATTCCTACAAATGTGATGCCTTATCGGTCTGGCTGTGCCTGTGACAAACAGTTCAGTGAGTGTCCTGTGGTTTCTACCAATACTAAGATGGAATAACACCAGAAATGCTGGCAGAAAGTCACTTTATTTGTGTGCTATAACCAACAGACATATGACACGTTAACTTCTAGAGTGACAATGAATGTCTTGCTGCTGAGGCAGCGATCGTGTACCTCAACCAAAGAGGTTACTTTTGGCTCCCGTGTGTAAACCCAGTATCAGCGCATTGTTCAGAACATTCATTATTACAGTATCATTCCAGTTTATGTGCATACGCTTCAGAAGACCATTGCTCAATTTGTTGTTACATATTTCACAGCATGTTCACGAAATAGAACAAGCGACCATTGTAGAGGGAGCATTCTTACATATGCACAACTCTAAATATTGCAGTATATAGCTCCATTTAATTAATAACAGTGCCCAAAACCGTTTCAGGAAGAAATGCGAAAAAATAAATTTTGATAGTGGCAGGTTTTGAACCACGGACCATGTGCATTGCATTTATATTTTAATGTGCTGCCCACTACACTACAGCAAACGATCTAGACATAGTCCCTTATGTCTCTTACTATTGATGGCAGTTGTGAACTCATGATGATATGCCATTTTTAGTCACTAGATTACCATTTATCATATGAAGAACGATGTGTATTTATTAATTATTCAGTGCACATTGCTTTGAAATGACCACGCGTAAGTTATAATAAGAAAATCATAAAACTCAGGAGGCCAGAGAGAGTTCTGGGCGAGGAATGTCACAAGATAGTTCCTAACGCCTGGCTTATGTAAAATCAAGAGGCGGTGTTAAATCGCCGTTATTTTTGCAAAAGCTCTGTAACAACGAGAGTCACAAAAAAAACCATAAGAGAGGAAAGTTGTAGAGAATTTTCTCCTCTACAAATTCGGTTATTCAATTTTGGTGTCAGATGAAAGGTTTGTTTGCAATTATAATTATATTAAAACCGGATTTTCTTAGTGTTACTAACGTAATTTTTGTCCGAAATATTTGAAAATAGAAGGTTTTGGTTTCTGGCAGCTAACAATTACATCTGTAAATTTGGAAATGATCAGTTGAACAGTTCGACTTAAAAAGTGGGAACACATTACGGACAGACAGACAGACTTCGTAAAATAGCCGTTATTTTTGAAAATATCTCTGAAACGATCCGAGATTTTAAAAAATAAAATATAAGAGATCAAAATTGTAGAGAATTTTTTCCCTTAGAAATTCATGTATTCAATATCTGTGTCAGATGAACGATTAACCCGTTATTTTCATTTAAATTTCGAGCTGTCAAAAGGCGATCACAAAGACCAACTTTTAGTGTTACTACCATAACCTAAAGTGGACCAAAACCACATAGCAGTTGGAAATTATGATGTGGTTTGAACCCAGAAGACTAGGAAATAACAATAAGGTCCTAAAACCGACACAAATTACGAGATGGTTCAAGCCAAAGAAGACAGAAGTGAATGAGGCACAAATTTTGCAAGTTTCAAAAACAACTTCGCCTCTCGATCGTCTCCAAGAAGCAGAGGCCACAGCACCAGAAGCACCACCAATGACAGTTTCACCACTTGGATATTCACCAGGATGCAAAAGCCACTGCACGAGAAGTAGGCCTACAACAAAGGACAGTTCTACCTGTAAGTTGGAATTTAAGACCTAGGCGGAATACATCCAAGAAGGAGGATTGTTTTCTATCCTCCTCTGAGGAAGGTGAAAACCTAATGTTTCCCAATAAGGCTGCGTGCAACTGTATAGATTCATATGATCCTCATCAGCAAATTGCAACTAAGTTAGCAGGAACACCTTACCACTGTACAACACAATCTAATACAGAATCTATTAATCTATAAATCTATGTTCATAATGTACAAGGACTCAAAAGTAAATTAAGTGAGTTAGAAATTTTATTATCAAGTGAATGTGTTCTGTCAGACACACAAATATTATGCACTAATGAAAATTTCATGTGGTCCTTTGATTTGGAGAGTTTTATGATACCTCACTTTAAACTTGTAGATCACTTCTCAAGGGCATCTCGTAAATCTGTAGGAACTTGCATATTTGTCAAATACAGCATTACTGTTACACTCCTAGATATCTGCACTTCGCATAATATAGAAAAAGAAATAGAATTGTCAGGTCTTGAGCTTCCATAGTTTAATGCCTATTTAATAACACTTCATAGACCTCCCAATGATACCATGAACTTCTACAAAAATCTAGCATCAGTAGCAGAAAAATTAAGTAAACGGAAATCATATAGGATTCTAATATGTGGTGACTTCAGTAAAGATTTACTCACAGAAAACCCAATCCATCTAAGCCTAAAAAATTTAATGAGTAGCTACAACCAAAATCTGATGGTAAATTCTCCAACCAGGATAACAAAACATAGTACCACTTGCCTGGACCAAGTAGCCAGCAATATAAATTGTACTGCATCTTTTGTAAAACTGGGATTTTCAGTACATAATGCACTAATTGTGTGGGTCAACTTGCTTCCAAACAATCCCCAATGCAATAAAACTGTTGTACAGAGTAGAAGCTTCAATAAAAGCTACATGCACACTTTCCTCCATGATATACCGAATGAGAACTAGCAAAACGTATGTGAGCCTCCAACTGTAGACAGTAAATATGAAGTATTTTTTGACACCTCTTTTTACTACTTCAGTTGTCATTTCCCCTGCCAAACTAGGAGTATCAATAGACTTATGAAACCCTCCAACTGGATCACCCCTGGAATCATCAAATCATCCCAAAGAAAAAGAGAACTCTTCAACATTAGCAACTGAACTAGGGAGAAGTGAAGAATCCGAAAAATACTTTAACTTATATAAAAAGATATTTAGGAAGGTAGCATATGCATAAAAACAGGATGATAACTACCTCAAATCATCATCAAATAAAAGTAAATCCATATAGCAACTTATTAATATGAACACAAATAGAGGACCACAACCACAAAGTGACATTAACCTGAAGTTAAATGGTAAAACAATCCTCAAGAAATGACGTTCCTGAGGAATTCAACAACTACTTCACAAAAACAATTGAAAACCTGGCCAACCACATTGCGAGTAACTCATACTTAAAACTAAAACCTAACCTATGCTCTGATACACTACTTTTAATGCCTTCTTCTGAAACTAAAATAATAAAAACAATTCATAACAAAATTAAAAGAAAATCATCTGCCAGACCAGATCAAATCCCATGCTGTCTTCTGCACAATTGCAGCAACTTTTATCAGTAAACCCAACATGACGTTCAGATCAGCCGGCTGTGAAAGTGTCATCCACGATTTCTTTGACCTGGCTGAGTAGATATGTCTTTCACAAGCGCCTATGATTTGTTTGTTTTGAACGTTTCACAAAGTGTGCGTCAGTTGCGTTTTGCAGTGTCTAGGAATATTTCAAAATTTGTATTGACATCTGTAATGTAGATATTTATTGATGTAAGACGTCTAGGCAACTAATAACACAAATTTATTTTGCCATATTTATTTCACCTACATTTGTAAGGCGGTTTTAGTGGCAATTTTTGGTGGATGCTGTTCTACATATAGTGTCTTTAGGTTGTTTTGTTTCTGTCTTCTATTCCATTGGCCGAATATTTCCACTGAAGATGCCTTTCAAATAAAGACGAAATGCATATGGAAAAGTAAATATCTATTTTTCAGTTGCATCAATAAAAACTCTACATTATATTATTAAACGCAACTGTGTGACGAAAGGACAAAAAATAAACTAACAGTGTTTGCATTGACATCGTTTTCAGCATACAATTCTGTCCATTTTCATTACTTAGGAGAACATTACGCTTGTCGAAGTTATACCTTTGAAGGGTTTTAGGTGGGGCTGGGATTGAAATATCTTTGTTAAGACTGAGATTTAGTATAATAGCGTTGTGATCGCTGAAACCTGCAGTGTATATTTGAACTGTTGATTTAAGTTTATTTCTGTAAACGAATATTTGTTCTAATGTAGTCTTGGATGAAGACGTTACTTACGTGGGTTCACTTAAAAGACCTTGCAGGTTCTATGATTTTGCAAGTTGGTAAATGTCTCCCTGTTTCTATTTTGAGTGAGAAAATCAATATTACAGTCACCACATACAGTAAAAGTTTGAGCACTCTGCAGTGCAAACAGAAATAACGTTTTGAAATCGAAACATTATTACAAGCATAGCATTAGACCAACGGTAGGTAAACATTTGAAAATTACTCCAAATGTACTACTTTCTGCAGCCTACTTCTTCATGTATTTAAATGTAGGCCCACAGTTTTATAAATGAACGTATCAGATATATTAAAGATGCTTTGCTTCTTACAATCAAATGTTTCCAATATATTATCAAAGTTTCAGTGATGTGTGGAAAATCTGTTCCATTTCAAGTACTCCTACGTTTTGTTAGAGAGCTGGCAATTACGATTTTCTGTCGGGAAGTGGAATGTAATAAATTGTAGGAAGAAAAATCTGATTTATTGGACAGTGACAGTTTTAAACAGCAAAACTGAGGCACAATGCAGTAATTTCGTTCCATGATCAACAATTAACCACTGTTCCTTAGTGTCCGTTTGTCAAACTGTTTTTGTTTTCGCGCAACAAGCTCAAATTTTCATAGAGTGGCTTACAACCAGTTACAGCGCTCTTTGCGACAACTTGTGTAAACTTGGCCGCCATTGTTTTTGGTGGCCAGTACACTTGACAGGAGTCTGTATATCGTATGTTGCTGTTGAGCTTGAAGTATTGTATTTAGTGTATACTGTATTTACCATGTCTTGCCTGTACAATTTTTGCTGCTGAAATATGTCTAAAGTGTGTTCAACATGCAAATTCACAAATCGAAGTGATAAAACGACAAGTACTCCATGCAAGAACACCAAATGTTTTGCTTTGTTTGAGCTCAGACTGTCTATACTTAGACAAAATTCCTGACTAATGGGATTTAAGCTGCCCTAAGAGTGAAGTTTCAGATGACCTATCCTGCAATTCCCTTGAAGTAAACACCATTAAAATAATGCTCAGTTTTCTACCTAGTGTTGTTGTGCTTTTCAGGTCTTTATTCTTCTGTTGCTCCTGTGGTTTATGAAAACACACTTTTGAGTGTCTACACCTTCTTTAAAAATATTTTTATTTGTTGCTGACAATAACCGATCGAGCATGGTTGACATGTAACCAGTGCAAAGTGTGGAAGCAATAGTAACAGCCAGAGGTTTTGCACTTGTATATGTCTGTGCACTCTACAACAAATATGTACCTATTTCAGCGAGGCAACAACGAACGTCATTAATGATATGATATTTCGCTGTGGAATGCTTATGTGGCAGCTGACTCAGGCGCATTTTATTGCAGTATTCTGTTGTCACTTTCGTCTTTGTACTAAAATTTCACGTACCAAATATTACTTGTTTCAGCATGACAACAAGGATAGTAATCAACGACACCATATTTTGATGTGGAATGCTTTTGTTGCAGATGAGGAAGGCGCATTTTTAAGTGCAGTATTTTGTAGTCACTTTCGTTTTTGTACTCAACTGTCGTCCACCAAAGTTCACAACCAAACACTTGGACAAAATTTTACAAGTTCGTAGGCTTAATGTGTTTAGTAAATACAAGATAAATGTATACTAGAATATAGGAAAGCAGTTGTTACACCCATTAACAACAGACACAAATCTGTGGTCATGATTGTTTGTCGTAGCAGCTACTGTTCACTCAATGTTTTGCAGCCCGTTTAGACTATGTACTTGCATTAAAATCAACATAAATGTTTTCACAGTGGCACTTTCGTTGTTATTGAAAAACCTCATCTAACTGTTATACTTCGAACTGAACTGTATTACTCACAGGTTCCTGATATTTCATTACAGAGACTATATTACCAGACATGGCAATTTGCAACTTCATAAAGTCTGACGGAACTCGATGCACATCTATACTCAAAGGTCAGTCTATATTAAAAACTTGTAACTGTAAATAGGTAAAATTCTCGAGTGGATGTGGCGTACCAGCTGTCAGCCGATACCCCAAATAATATGGCGGATGCCAGTTCAATTTGCCTCAAATATGGAGGACCTATCGCCACCAAGCCCCTACCACGCCGTAGTGGAGAAGCGAGGCAACTGTCCCCGAACTCAAGCAGCTGATCGCCACCATTTGCAGGCAAGAATCCTAGTACTGTGGTTGTGATTTAAAGTACATGAGACGCAAAAAGAGCGAAATAAAGCACAAAATAAACGCATGTTTGTTTTTAAAAATTACTGATTATTGCTGTCTGTTTAAAAAGTATTCTTAAATGAATGAAGTTACCTAATTATCGAAATAACGTCTGCATAGAGACACGAAATTTAAGAATATAAGGCTCTTTTCCTGATAAGGTAGAGCGACTTTTCATCGAAATATTTGCATAAGATGAATCCATGAAACTTGTAAAGTAGCAGAGAGTGCGATTATTTTTTAACTCACGTAATTTTGTGTCAGGTCCTGTTTATTTTTCGCCGACTACTCTGTATGTTTTGCACGCTTATTTTTGTACATCACATTTTTGTCTACATTCCTTTCCATATTACATAGAATTTTGTTTTCGACTTCCTCGAATTTGGCTATGAATAATTGTAATAACTCATTAAATACGCATTTCATTTGCACATTACTTTTTAACAGAGATAGTACTTCTCAAAGTGGTTGAATATGCAATATTCAATCAAGTAATGACCATTTACGAAGTACAATTACCACCTGTTAAGTGACTAAAAACAATTATTCTACCTACTTCTGTATCATACTTATATGTGATAAATACCTCTTATATGCCTTTTATTCATTCAGCTCAAATTATTATTTTTAGTAATTTTTATGCAAATAAAGTATAAGTACTTGACATGCACCAAAGTACGTTTCTCAGTTTTAGAGAATCGTTTTTAAAACCTAAACAAAAACAAACGCTCATGATTTTTTATTTCTCCATGAAAATACCATACGGTATACAAGTAATGACAGATCTGCAAAATATAACATTCTTTCCATCTTCAAATGTTCAAATGTTTGTATAGTCTATGGGCCTTAACTACGGGGTCATCAGTCCCTAAACTTACAACCTACTTATGAACTACTTACGAACTAGGACGCCACAAATATCCATGCCTGAGGGGGGATTCGAACCCCCGACCGTAGTGGCCGTGCAGACCGTGACTGTAGCGCCTCAGTCCCCTCGGCCACTGCGGCCGGCTTTCCGTCTTCGTATTTGCTTCCGTTGTCACTGTTACAATTAAAAGCAGCACACGACTGAACCGTTTTTACGCACGATTGCCCTGCAAATGGCGGCTTCTATCAGGTTTAGTGTGGGGACGCGAGACTAGCGCCAACGAGCGGTCTAGTTTTTATTTAGTAAGTCTATGACCGCCACTCTATGAAATACTAGCTCATTGTTTTCGTGTGTTTGCTGTGCAGACAGCAGACGCTCGCAGGCAGGAAGTTGGTCAGGTAGCGTTACACCAAGCCCCTACCACGCTGTAGCAGAAAAACGAGGTAACTGTCCCCGAATTGAAGCAGCTGACCGCCGCAATTTGCAGGGAAGAATCCTAATATTGGGGTTGTGATTTCTAGTGTATGAGACGCAACAGGATCAAAATGAAGCACAAAATAAACGCATGTCTGTCCAAAAAAAATTTCCGAAATACGTCTGCATAGAGACACAAAGTTTAAGGATGTAAGGCTCTTTTCTGAGAAGGGAGAGCGATTTTGCATCGACATATTTGCATAAGATGATTTCCATGAAACTTGTAAAGCAGCAGAGAGTGTGATTATTATTTAATGTGCGTAATTTTCAGTCAGGTCCTGTTTACTTTCTGCTGACTACACTGTACGTTTTGCATGCATATTTTGCATAGCATCGTTTTGTCTACATTCCTTTCCATATTACATAGAAATTTTATTTCCACTTCCTCGAATTTGGGCATTAATAATTGTAATAACCCATTCAAGTTTCAATAGGCATTTCATTCACACATTACTTTTTAACAGACATAGTATCTTTCAAAATGGCTGAGTATGCAACATTCGATCAAATATTTGGCCATTTCTGGATGCCAGAGGTAACCTATCGTAAGTAACATTTCACTGACTTTACAGGAGAGCAAAAAGAAGCTGTTGCGACTCGGATTTTACTACCTGTAGAATAAGTCAAATACCCAATCATGAAGAGCTCTAATTTTTATATCTTTTCTAGATAGTCTCTACATATACTTCGTTTTTAGAAATATTTTATGAAATGTTATAGGAGAAACAGCACTTACAATATTTTACCTCACACAAATATATTTGTGAAGCCATCTTCATTTACACATATGATATTGTCAAGGTATTTATTACATTAGGTTTGCTGTTCATTTGCAAGCCTTTTTATGTTTATAAATGTTTATCTTTATTATACAAGATTATTTTACGAAATACGAATAGGAATATGGGAATTATTGGTACTGAAATTAAGAAATAAAGGCATTCACACTTATTGAATACCAGTAGATTTATTAAAAGTTACAATTTCATCCTATCACAAAGCCAGTCACAAATACTAGTCACTCAGCAAAGTTTAAGTAAATTGAACAAAATAAATTCCAACCATAGTAGCTTACTCTAGAAAGTAACAAAGGTTGAACCACCTTAAAAACTGAGACAATGACAAACACTTCGGTCCAAATTCAACATATATTCATTAAAAAATTGAGGACAAAATTCGAAATGTAGAAAAAGAATTCCCTTGTACAATTAATTTATAACAAAGTCATCATGTTCATATCTTTCTGAGTCCTTTTCAGTTTGTGTTGACATAATCTGTGGTATATTTTGGTAGAAGTAGTGAAAATATTTAGGCACCCACCTAAGCAGCTTTTGTAAATCTTTATACTTCTCTGTAGCAATAGGTCATGAAAGTATTTCGTATAGCAGGAAGCTCTTCCGGCCATACTGCCCCTCTTGTTCGCCGTTGCACATCAATCTCTTGAAATTCATCATCAAATGCTATTTTATAGAACACAGAACCTGAATTCTCTGCTCTTACTTGTAGATGCACAACTTGGCTAACCAAAAATTTTCCAGACGATAAACTTTTGGTTGTCCGTTTAACTAAAGGTGATGATGATCCTTTGAAAAGACTTTCAAAGTCTTTGAAATCTGCCATTTGCATGTCATATACTTCAATGAGTTCTTTGAATCTGCACTGGCGAACAAACTGTTGCCAATCCCAAGGAGTTGCAATTATGTCATTTGGGCTAAGTTTCCTTTGGCTAGTTCAGTAACAGCATGTACGCCATCTACCTCCATATGAGTGTGTCTCTTCAATACGAATTTACGGTTTAAGATTAGGAAGACACCTCAGAATCCAAAAATATGACAATCATAAGGAAGGTGCGATTCTGGCTCCACAGTTGTCAGAATGTATCTTAAGTTCCTCAGTTTGGGTTTTTGGCAGGTTGGCTAGGGCCCAGTTTAGCAAACAAGATGACAATTCTTTAGGTCCACACCTGCTACTGTTTCATCCCACGTGCAACAATAGGATTTCTGCTCTGAAGCATCAAGGATTATCAGATTATACGTCCAGAGCTTTCTTAGATAAAACGCACTGGAATTAGTAAGGTGAGGTGTCGGCAAACATTTCCGAAGATCGAACATGACAACCTTTGCTTTTGATCCAGGTTGTTTTGACCGATTTTTGTCGAAGGTCTTGTTTTTATATCTTATATCTGCTTCTGACAAGTGGGCATCGTAATCTGATTTAATTTGGACTGCTTCTTCAGCTGTTATATCATTTTTCAGTTTCACCTGAAACTCATCACAGTCATTACACGTATCTTTCGCAGGTTCCTTGAATCCTAAATTAAACTCAATGTTAAATATGTCACGGTAAAGCCACTACTTTGCAATTAACTCTTGCTTCATTTCGTTTTCCTTACAGTGCTCTACAATCAAAGAATACGTTTTTTATATATTGAGATGGCTGCCAAGATACAGTCTACCTGTTTTCTCTCTGCTGTAGTGACTCTCGATTGTGGGGAACATCCTGATGTGGTTTCTGATACCGTCCCTTATTTCTTCATCCAACTTGTCTGGTGGAACTTTCTTTCCTCTCTGGTGTGGTTCAATAAGTCCACCATTAACTTTTTTGGACAAAGCTGTCTTGACATACATTTCGGAAATACTCAAAGTATTTAAGAACAATGTTTTGCAAACTTGTAGTCTCTGGCTACGAACTTCAAAGAAGTAATGAAGTGTCACATTACGCCTAAACTCCCTCTCTTAAACTACTCTTCTACTAACATTTTTTGCAATTACGTGTGAGGCAACATATAATCTCTTAAAATCATAATTATTCCCTTCTGTCCAAAAACTGTTGACAATATGCTGCCTATCTTCAGAAGTAATGTTTTCTGAACATTTTCTTTTACATGAAGATTTGCAGGCAGGCTTAATACATTCTGCCAGAACTAAGGTTCTGGTTTTAGATGTATACTCCGCACCAGCCTCTCTACATCTTTTCCTTATATTGCACTTCCACATATTTTCTTGTCGCACTCGCTTTCGGCCTCTTGTAAATTCTGATTCTATTGTAGCAAATGTATGTCATCCAAGGCATTAGATGCAACATTTGATGAAGCAATCATGCCTCCATTGTCAGCATTTTCAGTCCCCGGATGTTACTGAAGACTCTTAATGTTAAAGGGAACGCCACCGCCAGATTCGTCTGCCTCACTGCGACTGCAGTTTATCTCATCACCGCCTACTTCACTGTTGCATTCCTTGCTGACGTCGTTATGATCACAGCTGTTAACATGGTTGGACGTTATACACTTATCCTCAGCTGCCACGTACGAACAGGACGGAAAGTCAAAGCATAACGAGGCAACGAAATTAATACTACACCATTAGTTCGATTTAACCGTCTGGAACGCGCAATCTGAAAAGTACATACGAACACGCAGTGTCATGACAAGTCTTTGTGGTAATAATGAGAAAACACGAGTTCATTAAACGCTGAACTTGGAAAGGAAAATCACTGCACAAGATAACACAAGGCTTCGGCAATGGGGCAACAGTCGAAAATTAAAACAAGAGAGATCTGACAGGTCAGGCGTTCCCATAGGTTAAATAGACGTAATTGCATTTCAGTCTAAGTAAAGGTTGTTTAGATACATTTACATAAATGTATATCATATGACCAACCAAAATGAAAATCGCATACTTGGGATTCTTCATTTGTTAGCAAAAAATCAATTCCATCAGTAACTTTGTCATAAGGTAAGGTCTCAGCACCCAACAGATCGCACTGTCACTTTCCTATGTAAGTAATTGCGTTATTATACAAATCGCGATGAATTTTGCTCGATACAAATGATAAACCATGTATAATAGGACTGTACTTTTGATCGTATGACAAGAATTGTTGTGTCAGTTCTGTATATTCTAGCCACTCATTTTCGTCAAAAGGAGGCGCTACATCTGTCACCAAGGGAGTTTCGAGAACCCTACTACCGCCGACTGGTGGTAAAGCATCCAGATCAATTGCCTCCTAAATCGTGGAACGTACATTTAGATGTTTTTTACATCCCAGTATGATGAATAATATCTTAAAATGTATATTAGCTATGCATAATGATTTAATGTTGTAAGCTGATGATGTAATGGGACTGTAGAATAGAATATTAGTTCTTGAAGTACTAGAAATACTTGTACTGTTTACCTGTACTACCTTAAGCGCTAATTCCACGATCCTTTGACTTCTTCCACTAATAGAATCCATTTTAATCTTCGATTCCGTCATAAAATGCTCCTCCAAACATCACAAACTACAGCACACTGCTATTCACACGTGATTAACAATGTGTATAACACATCACAAAAGAAGGTTGTATACATGGAAGAGACCAGGAGACACCGGAAGGTATCAGATAGATTTTATAATGGTAAGACATAGGTACCGGAACCAGGTTATAAACTGCAGGACATACCCAGGGCCAGATATAGACTCTGACCATAACTTGTTAGTCATGAACTATAGGCTGAAGCTGAAAAAACTGCAGAAAGGTAGGAAAATAAGGAGATGGAACTTAGATAAATTGAAGGAAAGTGAAGTTCTGGAGAATTTCAGAGGGAGATTTAGGGAACAATTGATAGAAACAGGGGGAAATAAAACAGTAGAAGAGGACTGGGTAGCATTGAGAGATGAAATAGTGAAGGCAGCGGAGGACAAAATAGGTAGAAAGACAAGACCTACAAAAAATCCATGGATATCACAGGAAATACTACAGTTAATTGATGAAAGGAGAAAATATAAAAATGCAGTAAACGAAACAGGCAAAATGGAGTACAGACGACTAAAAAATGAGGTTGACAGGAAGTGCAAAATGGCTAAGCAGGAGTGGCTAGAAGCCAAATGCAAATCTGTAGAAGAATGTATAGCAAGGGGGAAAGTAGATACCGCCTACAGGAAAATAAAAGAGACATTTGGGGACAAGAAAAGCAACTCTACTAATATCAAGAACTCAGATGGGAAACCAGTTCTCAGCAAAGAAGGGAAAGCTGAAAGGTGGAAAGAGTACATAGAGCAGCTCTACAAAGGAAACGAACTTAGAGACGATGTTGTAGAAAGGGAAGAGGAAGTAGATCAAGATGAAATAGGAGATACTATACTGAGAGATGAATTTGACAGAGCCTTGAAAGACCTAGGTCGGAACAAGGCCCCAGGAGTAGATGACATACCCTCAGAGCTACTAAAATCTCTGGGAGAGCCAGCCATGACAAGACTATTTGAACTGGTGTGTAGGATGTATGAGACAGGCGAAATGCCCACAGACTTTAAGAAAAACGTAATAATCCCCATTCCAAAGAAATCAGGCGCAGACAGGTGTGAAAATTACAGAACCATCAGCTTGATAAGTCATGGTTGCAAAATTTTAACAAGAATTATCTACCGGAGAATGGAAAAGCTGGTAGAAGCTGACCTAGGGGAAGATCAGTTTGGATTCAGGCGGAACGTAGGAACCCGGGAGGCAATACTCACTTTACGTCTTATCTTAGAAGATAGATTAAGGAAAGGCAAACCTACATTTTTAGCTTTTGTAGATTTGGAGAAAGCATTTGATAATGTCGACTGGAATACACTCTTTCAAATTCTGAAGTCAGCAGGGGTAAAATACAGGGAAAGTAGAGTTATTTACAACTTGTATAAAAGCCAGACCGCAGTTATTAGACTCGAAGGGCATGAAAGGGAAGCGTCAGTTGGGAAGGGAGTAAGACAGGGTTGTAGCCTTTCTCCGATGTTATTCAATTTGTACATCGAGCAGGAGGTGAAGGAAAGCAAGGAAAAATTTGGAATAGGGATTAAAGTTCAGGGGGAAGAAATAAAAACATTGCGTTTTGCTGATGACATTGTAATTCTGTCAGAGACAGCAAAGGACCTGGAAGAGCAGTTGAATGGAATGGACAGCGTGTTGAAGAGAGCATATAAAATGAACATTAACAAGAGCAAAACAAAAATAATGGAATGCGGTCTTAGAAAATCAGGCGATGCTGAAGGAGTTAGATTAGGTAAAGAAACAATGAAGGTGGTAGATGAGTTTTGTTACTTGGGCAGTAAAATAACATGCGATGGTCGCAGTACAGAGGATATAAAATGCAGAATGGCAATGGGAAGAAAAGCATTTTTGAAAAAGAGAAATTTGCTAACATCGAATATTAATTTAAGGGTAAGGAAGTCTTTTCTGAAGGCATTTGTATGGAGTGTTGCCTTGTACGGGAGTGAAACATGGACGATAAGCAGTGCGGACAGGAAGAGAATAGAGTCTTTTGAAATGTGGTGCTACAGAAGAATGCTGAAGATTAGGTGGGTAGATCGCATAACTAATGAAGAGATACTGGACAGAATTGGTGAGAAAAGGAATTTTTTGGCGTACCTTGACTAAAAGAAGGGATCGCTTAGTAGGACACATTCTTAGACATCAGGGAATCGTAAATTTAGCATTGGAGGGAAGTGTGTGGGGTAAAAATCGCAGAGGGAGACCAAGAGACGCGCATAGTAAGCAGATTCAAGTGGATGTGGGTTGTCGTTCTTATGAGGAGATGAAAAGGCTTGCTCAGAATAGAGTAGGGTGGAGAGCTGCATCAAACCAGTCTCCAGACTGAAGATCACAACAACAACACATAACACTATGGAAGTAACGTAACACTTAGAGGTAAACCATCGTAACAGCCAATACGATAAAGAGCGTGGCGGTCTATATTCAGATCAATTGTTGTATGCTCATTTACCATTGTTTATCACTGGTCTCAGATTGCAAATACGATAGTATCACATTGCTGAATTTCTTTTATGTAAAATATATGCATACAGTATTCTACCCTTAAGAAGGTATGACTTAAACTAGCCACATACGAGAAAAACCTCAAAATCGTCATTTTTGCACCTAAGATAGGTTACCTCTGACGTCCAGATTTATGAAGTAGAATCACCACCTGTTAAGTATCCAAAAGCAATTATTCAACCTACTTCTGTTTCATACTTATATATGTATGATTAAAAATGTAAATACTTCTTATACGCCTAGTTCTTCATTCAGCTCAACTTAGAACATAAATGGTGTTAGTATTTTTAGTAATTTATTTGAAAATAAAATATAAGTATTTGACATGCAACAAAGTAGTTTTATCAGTTCTAAAGAATCATTTTTAAGAGGAAACGTAAACAAAAACAAACGCTCATGATTTTCTAATTCTCCACGAAAATACTGTACGGTATGACTGATCTGTGAAATTTAACACTGTTGCTGACTTCGTCTTTGCTACTATTCTTACTGTTACAATTAAAAGCAGCACACGAATGAACAATGTTTACACACTGGTTAATGGCGGCTTGTGTCACATTTAATGCGGAGGCGCGACACTAGCGCCAGCGAGCGGTCTAGTTTTTATTCAGTAAGTCTTTGCGCTATAGTAACACCACATAGAAGGCAAGGCCTTACAACAGGCCGTACCTACGTCACACTTAGAGGCCGCGGACGCCACGTTACTGGCTGGCTGCTGGGGCACGCCGACCACTGCGCAGCGGGCGGCCAGTAAGATGACGGCTGTGGCGTAGGCACGTGCTTTTGTAAGACCTTGTCTTCTAGGTGGTGTTGGCTACACACAACGCACAATTTGTTGAATGGAGGGGGGGGTTTGTATGTCAGACGGCCAGGCCTGACCAACCACCCGACAAGCGAAGTTTGTCATGAAGCGCCTCCACTCATCCAATTTACAAGACCGCCGATAAATTAGTCCCAACAAATCGAGTGTAGGGGCCTTATGTAACATGCTCTATCTAGCTCCACATCTGTAATTAGCTTCAGTTATCTGAGAAATATGTTTTATAGTACTGATATTACTTCCTCTACCTCTGTAATTAACTTTAATTATCTGAAGAAATAAGTTTTGTGGTACTGATATTAAGCCGGGTCCACACTCAACGATCTGTCTGCGTAAATGTCTGTGCAAATGTCTGCGCACATCAGTCGTTGCATGTGAACGGGTGTTCACATTGCTGCAAATTCTCGCGCCCGACATCTTTCGGTGAAAAAAGAAACTAGGTACTACAGACAGCAATCTGACTGGCAAACGAATGTGATAAGTTTTTTTACGATGTTTATTTTTGTCAGTGATAGAAGAAATCTTTTTACGGACACTATTTGCAACGTGTCTTGGAAAAAAAGTGCAAACAAACCGCAATAAACAGAAATGGTCGAGGCATTGGCTGCTTAAAAGAAGGCAGTTGTCACATGACTGGCGTAATTATTTGCGAATTGATATGGAAACTTATAATTATCTTTTGACACTGGTAACTCCTCGCATAATAAGTAAAGACACTTGTATGAGAAGATATATTTCTGCACGTGATTGGCTGACAGTTACATTAAGATGCCTGGCCACAGGTAGGACCTACAAAGACCTCGAATTTTCAACAGAAATTTCTAAACAAGCATTGAGTTAAATCATCCCCAACACTTGTGAAGCTATTTACGCTGCCCAAAAGAATGATTTCATGAAGGCAAGTAAAGTAGGCCCTTTTAACAAGATACAAATAAAATTGTCAGAGTTTTAGATATGTTTGAAACACTTTACACGTACTTCACTTTATATTATATATATGTGGCCAATAAGCTGCGGCTAACTTTGTTTCCCAGTCGGAATTTTCAGTTCTCAGCCATGTTTATCCACTGTGAAAATATAGTAAACACGCGAAAAAGTATACACACAGACAGATTGCAGCGATCTCCTGTCTACACGGTCCAACTTGTCTGTGCAGGTGTGATTTGAACCCACAGATTTGAGCAATTTCGCTCAAACCTCCAACTTCCAGGTTTGCGCACATCTCATATATGCGCAAATGTGCTGTCCACACGCAATGATTTGCGAGATGTGCGCAGACAGATCGTAGCGTGTGGACCTGGCTTTACTTGCGTTATACTCTACAAAATTGTACTGTAAGCTATGCCATTGTACTGACTTATCCCATATCAAGTGTACAATATATTGTACTAATCTGATATACGGGACAAATAAATAAATAGACGGTCACTTGCGCAAGTTGACTCCATTGGCGCACGTAAACATGATTGTGTCAATTGTCCTGTAGATTGTGGCGACATCGAGCTGAACTTCGCGTAAGCTTGTAAGTTGGCATGACAGTATGCAAGTAGCATATTTTTATATCCTAACATCTTTGGTTCTGAAGGGCATGCATTTGTTTATGTTTAGGATATGTCATTGCAGCCTTTCAAATGGTTGCAAAAGTAACGAGATGGAAATGACTACCGATGATTATTTGACAAATTTGTACGTAATAATGTAAAACTTGAACCATATATGTAAAACATGCGTTGTATCCCAATTAATGGCCAGGTGGTTGTTCTTATCTTGCTGTCACTATTGCTAAAGGGTGTAAAGCAGTCACAAACAGGTAAGCCGTTTTTATATGACATTCGTGTATTTTCTTAAAATTAGCTGAGACTATTTCGTTTCTGTGCTTTGAGCCGTTATCATGGATTAACTAATAACAATGGAGCAATGTACATTACTCTTGCCTTTGATGTAATTCGTATGATATACCTCATTTCCTATAAATCGGAGAACAATGCAGTTTAAATTCACATATATTCCCAAGTAAGATCTGCCGCACAATTTGGTTAAGCCCCTATATGCATTGGCGACTTGCACATAGTTAAAATTTGTGATAAACCCCAACGGAGTTTTACGTGGTATTGCTATTGCAGTCTTCGTTACGTTCATTTTAATCACTTAGTGCACTGTATTAAACATGCAGTGAATATGCAAGTAATCTGTGAGAGATAATTGAACAAATTTTCGTAAATTTAAATTTATTTGAAAGTCACCCTAATTTTAATAGAGGTCGGTGGCATAGTCCAACATTTCATACCCTACACATTTTTGTATGAGACCTTTTAAAGAAGTCAGCTTCAAATGAACTAAAGTTAATATTCTTACTCTGAAATAAAGTGAGTCAAAGCATTTCTGTATCTACCGGAGTGGATGCTCTTAATTATCTGTAGATCAAATTTGTCTTCTCCCTATGAAAAGGAACAATTATCAGCTTTATAACAACTCAATTTTATTTGATCATGTGGAATAGCAGTGCAATTTTCATTTGATCCTGTAAAATAACAATGTGTACAGAAAATGTATGCACAATAAAGCACACATACGTCAGGCCTATTCCTTGTTTCCTTAGCTGCTTACGTTTTGATAACACAATCTTTGTAAACCTGTAAATAAAGTTAATCAAGATTTTTGTTTCACAAAACATATCTTATCTAACATTTCAACAAAAATAAAAAAAGTTTCTTCTGTTTAGCCATTTAAAACTGAAAGAACATAAATAACACTCTCGTTATTTTGTCTCTTACCTACAGGTCAAGAAATGCTGTACAGTTCGCATAAAATTCTAAATCTTGTTAATTCTTTAAACAAGTTTCCAATGGACAATATTACGTCTGATCCAAAAGTATATAAGCAATCAGTACTTCTGTCTTCACTACACTAGGAACAGGCAAAGTCATTAAAATGTTTTCTTAAGGTATCCAGCAAACATCAGCATTAAGTTGCCATGAATAACATAAGGAAGGGCAACTTACACTCGTGACATTTGCACCTGTGTTGGTGTCACTTACCTCCAAAATTATTCCAAGCCACCATTGGTTGCCATAAATACCTGGGACACATGTTTCTTCTTTAATTGCATTAGTGTCACTGTTTTTAAGTCAAAGAGTAACTTGAATGAATTTGGTAGATGATGAACCATACTTTACCGGTGACCTGTTTCCATTCAGTTGTTTAAAAAAGAAAATACACACACACACACACACACACACTCACTCACTGACTCTTGACCCAGAAATGTTAGAACAAGAATGATACTGTCTTTGCAAATTTTGGTATGTCCTTGTCATAAAATGAAATGTTTCTATTCCTGGAATATGGGTTTGGACTTAAAATGTGACTGTCACATGCAAATTATAGACTTGTTCTTGTTGACAAACATTTGCTTGTGATGGCACAGATTAAAAAATTTCTAAAGTTTTGTATAGTGTGGATCTGCCATGTAGCCTATAAGTAAGAGTAATCTTGTAGAAAACATGGAATGTGTTTGTGTCATGTTGCACACTAGAAGCAGTCAGCAGGCGCATGAAACTCGCTTGTTACTCGTAAAGGCGGCCAGTAATCGGGAGTGGTGCAGCAAGCAGCTCGTGCACAAGCACTGCCTTCGTGATAAAGGCCATAGTGTAGAATTAGTGGGGACATGATCAGCTATTGCATTGAGTTCTCACAACTTTACTTCTGCCAGTACCACACCTACTTTCCAAACTTCACAGAAGTTATCCTGTGAACTATCAGGATTAGCACTCATGGATGAAAGAATATGGTGGAAACATGACTTATCCACAAACTATTTTTTTTAATTTTTTTTTTTTTTTTTTTTTTTTTTTTTTTTTTTTTTTTTTTTCCAGAATGAAATTTGCACTCTGCAGTGGAGTGTTTACTGATATGAAAAGGCAAAGGTCCCAGGTTCGAGTCCTTGTTCTGGTGCACAATTTAAATGTCAGGAAGTTTCATATTGGTGCGCACTTCTCTGCAGAGTGAAAATTTCATTCTGGATTTCTGGTATTGTTTGCAAACATGTAAAATACCAAGGCACAACATACTTAGGAATCCGAATTTCACTATAGGTCCTCCTGTAAATGGCTGGTTAAGTCAGTTTGAAGGTTGGAAAAGCAAATGGCGTCTCACCTCCAACAAGTCCATGTTTGATAAAGCACTACAATATTCAGTCTTCTGGTTGCTAAACTGGTTTACGTAACTTTGAACTTCATTAGATGGTTTTCTGTACAATGTGTTTGGAGATCTTTAATAATTCATTGTGCATGATGTAATATCTAATCCTTTGTTCTGAAAAGACAGTGCTCCACTTGGGCTGAGAAAGAAACTACAGAATTAGTCTGTAATTATAGTTTGAACTATCACTTCAACTTTATTTCTGTCATAGAGTACCTAATACTCGTGTCGGTGACAGCAACATACCCAAAGAACATTATATAGACCTTCTTGTCCTGTGCAATGTATAGTTAAGTGTATGCCTTTCATTAGTTAGTTATCTATGAGCAGGCTCCATCTGTGTTTTGTTAGTAGAAAAGCAATCTTCTTTAAGCAAAGATTTACATTCCTGAGGGTGTTATTTTTTACTTCCATTGTTCTGGAAATGTAGTGTTAGTTGTGTTATAAATCTTACTATTAATATGGTCATGTTAAAGAACTCACTAAACCGAGTGCAGGTTCCAGATTGTCATGATATACTAGAAAAGAAATTGCCAGATAACAAAATGTAGCACTGCTCCACACAATATTATTAATCCACTAGAGCAGAATACTCTGTAGAAAATGTAGTGTTTAATAATGGGCTATTTAATAAACTTTCATTCAGTGGAGCTGATGCTTCATCAGAAAACAGTGCAATCAGCTAAGTGTCTCACTAATTAGGCCTAATTTAACTTGATAATGAGGTGGTTTCAATCATGTAGGCAAAAATCTAATTGTTATTATATATAAAAATAAAAATAGAAAACAGATGACTTACCAAAAGGACCGGCTCGTCGATAGAAACAAATAAAATAAATAAAATCACACACAAACACACATACAAGCTTTCGCCACCACTGGCAGCTTCTTTGGGAAAAAGAGGAAAAAAGGGGAGGAAAAGGGAAGGATATGGGTTTTAAGGAAGTGGAAAAGGAGTCATTCCAATCCCAGGAGTAGGACTTACCTTAGGGGAAAAAAAGGAAGGTAAACAAAAACACACACACCCACACATTTACACAGACGCAAGTACACTTAGGCAGACACACTGTAGAACTGTAGAAAGCAAAGAAGTTAGAAGTTAGACAGAGATGCCACTTGAGGCAGAGGCTCTGTCCAGAGAACCAAGGCAAAGATGTTAAGATGGTGGGTGGGAATTCAAATTTAGCGGAGGTTGAGACCAGGTGGGTAACGGGAAGAGAGAATATGTTGAAGGGCTAGTTCCCATCTCCGGAGTTTTGAAGGATTGGTGTCGGTGGGAAGTATCCAGATAACCCGGACGGTGTAACACTGTGCCAAGATGTGCTGGCCGTGCACCAAGGCGTGTTTAGCCACAGGGTGATCCTCATTACCAACAAACACTGTCTGCCTGTGGCCATTCATGCGAATGGACAGTTTGTTGCTGGTCATTCCCACATAGAACGCTTCACAGTGCAGGCATGTCAGTTGGTAAATCACGTGGGTGCTGTCACAAGTGGCTCTGCCCTTGATTGTGTACACCCTCCGGGTTACGGGACTGGAGTATGTGGTGGTGGAAGGGTGCATAGGGCAGGTTTTACAACGGGGGCGGTTACAAGGGTAGGAGCCAGAAGGTAGGGAAGGTGGTTTGGGGATTTCATAGGGATGGACTAGGAGGTTACACAGGTTGGTGGGCGTCGGAAAGACACTCTCGGAGGAGTCTATATTATATATAGACTTACCAGGCGAAAGGGCACAGGCAGTAATAGCAACAAATAAACACACAGACACACACACACACACACACACACACACACACACACAAAAATGCTAGCTTTCGCAGCCTAGCTGCTTCATCAGGCAGAAGGGAAGGAGAGGGAAAAGGAAATGATGAGGGTTTTAAGGAAGGGGGTAAGGAGCCATTCCAATCCCGGGACAGGAAAGACTTACCTTTGGGGAAAAAATGGAATGTAAATAAATGCACATACACCCACACATTTACACAGACACAAGTACACTTAGGCAGACATACTGTAGAACTGTAGGCTTTCTACAGTTCTACAGTATGTCTGCCTAAGTGTACTTGTGTCTGTGTAAATGTGTGGGTGTATGTGCATTTATTTACATTCCATTTTTTCCCCAAAGGTAAGTCTTTCCTGTCCCGGGATTGGGATGGCTCCTTACCCCCTTCCTTAAAACCCTCATCATTTCCTTTTCCCTCTCCTTCCCTTCTGCCTGATGAAGCAGCTAGGCTGCGAAAGCTAGCATTTTTGAGTGTGTGTGTGTCTGTGTGTTTATTTGTTGCTATTACTGCCTGTGCCCCTTCGCCTGGTAAGTGTTCTTCATCTATTTTTTACGTATATTTTTTTCCTGTTAGGAATTTTTCCTCTAATATATATATATATATAGATTTTTGACTTACCTAAAGTACAGGCTGGTCGATAGGAACACTAAACACACACAAAAACACACAACCATTCGAGCTTTCGCCACCAGTGGTGGCTTCTTCGGGAAAAAGAGGGAGGAAGGAGAGGAGAAAGGGAAGGATACGGGTTTTAAGGAAGTGGAAAAGGAGCCATTCCAATCCCAGGAGTGGAAGGACTTACCTTAGGGGACAAAAAGGAAGGTAAACAAATACACACACACTCACACATATCCACATCCAAACACACTTAGGCAGACATTTGTAGAAACCAAAGAAGTTGGACAGAGATGCCACTTCAGGCAGAGGCTCTGTCCACAGAACCGAGGCAAAGATGTTAAAGATGGCGGGCGGGAATTAGAATTTAGCGGAGGTTGAGACCAGGCGGGCAACGGGAAGAGAGAATGTGTTGAAGGGCAAGTTCCCATCTCCGGAGTTCTGAAAGATTGGTGTTGGTGGGAAGTATCCAGATAACCCGGACGGTGTAACACTGTGCCAAGATGTCCTGGCCGTGCACCAAGGCATGTTTAGCCACAGGATGATCCTCATTACCAACAAACACTGTCTGCCTGTGACCGTTCATGCGAATGGACAGTTTGTTGCTGGTCATTCCCACATAGAACGCTTCACAGTGCAGGCATGTCAGTTGGTAAATCACGTGGGTGCTATCGCAAGTGGCTCTGCCCTTGATCGTGTACACCCTCCGGGTTACGGGACTGGAGTAAGTGGTGGTGGAAGGGTGCATAGGGCAGGTTTTACAACGGGGGCGGTTACAAGGGTAGGAGCCAGAGGGTAGGGAAGGTGGTTTGGGGATTTCATATGGATGGACTAGGAGGTTACGGAGGTTAGGTGGGCGGCGGAAAGACACTCTTGGTGGAGTGGGAAGTATGTCATGAAGGATGGATCTCATTTAGGGGCAGGATTTAAGGAAGTCATATCCTTGCTGGAGAGCCACATTCAGAGTCCGCTCCAGTCCCGGAAAGTATCCGGTGACAAGAGGGGCACTTCTGGGGTTCTTCTGTGGAAGGTTCTGAATTTGGGGGGATTAGGAAGTGGCTCTGGAAATTTGTTTCTGTACCAGATCAGGAGGATAGCCGCGGGATGTGAAAGCTGATATTAGGTTGTTGGTGTACTGGTTCAGGGATTCGGGACTGGAGCAGACTCGTTTGCCACGAAGACCTAAGCTGTAGGGAAGGGAACGTTTGATGTGGAATGGATGGCAGCTGTCATAGTGTAGGTACTGTTGTTTGTTGGTTGGTTTGATGTGGACGGATGTGTGAAGTTGGCCATTGGACAGATGGAGGTCGACATCAAGGAAAGTGGCATGGGATTTGGAATAGGACCAGGTGAATTTGATGGGACCAAAGGAGTTGAGGTTGAAGAGGAAATTCTGGAGTTCTTCTTCACTGTGAGTCCAAATCATAAAGATGTCGTCAATGAATCTATACCAAACTTTGGGTTGACAGGCTTGGGTGTCCAGGAAGGCTTCCTCTAAGCGTCCCATAAATAAGTTGGCATACGAGGGGGCCATCCTGGTTCCCATGGCTGTTCCCTTTAGTTGTTGGTATGTTTGGCCCTCAAAAGTGAAGAAGTTGTGGGTTAGGATGAAGCTGGCTAGGGTATTAAGGAAAGAGGTTTTAGGTAGGGAATTGGGTGGTCGGCGTGAAAGGAAATACTCCATCGCAGCAAGGCCCTGGGCATGTGGGATGTTTGTGTACAAGGAAGTGGCATCAATGGTTACAAGGATGGTATCTGGAGGTAACTGGCTAGGCAAGGATTTAAGGCGATCGAGGAAGTGGTTGGTATCTTTGATGAAGGATGGGAGACTGCACATGATGGGTTGAAGGTGTTGGTCTATGTAGGCAGAGATTCGTTCAGTAGGGGCTTGGTAACCGGCCACAATGGGGCGGCCGGGATGATTGGGTTTGTGGATCTTGGGGAGTAGGTAGAAGGTGGGGGTGCGGGGTGTCGGTGGGGTCATGAGGTTAATGGAGTTAGGTGAAAGGTTTTGTAGGGGGCCTAAGGTTTTGAGGATTCCTTGAAGCTCTGCCTGGACATCAGGGATAGGATTGTGTTGACAAACTTTGTAGGTAGTATTGTCTGAAAGCTGACGCAGTCTCTCAGCCACATACTCCCGCCGATCAAGTACCACGGTTGTGGTTCCCTTGTCGGCTGGGAGAATGACGATGGAACGGTAGAAGGAGACTTTCCAGGTGGGAAAATGGTATAAAATAAAGATTTTTGACTTACCTAAAGTACAGGCTCGTCGACAGAAACACCAAACATACACAAAAACACACAAACATTCGAGCTTTCGCCACCAGTTGTGGCTTCTTCGGGAAAAAGAGGAAGGAAGGAGAGGAGAAAGGGAAGGATACGGGTTTTAAGGAAGTGGAAAAGGAGCCATTCCAATCCCAGGAGTGGAAGGACTTACCTTAGGAGACAAAAAGGGAGGCAAACAAATACACACACCCTCACACACATCCAAACACACCTAGGCAGACATTTGTAGAAACCAAAGAAGTTGGACAGAGATACCACTTCAGGCAGAGGCTCTGTCCACAAAACCTAGGCAAAGATGTTAAAGATGGCGGGCGGGAATTAGAATTTAGCGGAGGTTGAGACCAGGTGGGCAACGGGAAGAGAGAATGTGTTGAAGGGCGAGTTCCCATCTCCGGAGTTCTGAAAGATTGGTGTTGGTGGGAAGTATCCAGATAACTCGGACGGTGTAACCACCACTTACTCCAGTCCTGTAACCCGGAAGGTGTACACGATCAAGGGCAGAGCCACTTGCGATAGCACCCACGTGATTTACCAACTGACATGCCTGCACTGTGAAGCGTTCTATGTGGGAATGACCAGCAACAAACTGTCCATTCGCATGAACGGTCACAGGCAGACAGTGTTTGTTAGTAATGAAGATCACCCTGTGGCTAAACATGCCTTGGTGCACGGCCAGCACATCTTGGCACAGTGTTACACCGTCCGAGTTATCTGGATACTTCCCACCAACACTAATCTTTCAGAACTCCGGAGATGGGAACTTGCCCTTCAACACATTCTCTCTTCCCGTTGCCCACCTGGTCTCAACCTCCGCTAAATTCTAATTCCCGCCCGCCATCTTTAACATCTTTGCCTCGGTTCTGTGGACAGAGCCTCTGCCTGAAGTGGTATCTCTGTCCAACTTCTTTGGTTTCTACAAATGTCTGCCTAGGTGTGTTTGGATGTGGATATGTGTGAGGGTGTGTGTATTTGTTTGCCTCCTTTTTTGTCCCCTAAGGTAAGTCCTTCCACTCCTGGGATTGGAATGGCTCCTTTTCAACTTCCTTAAAACCCGTATCCTTCCCTTTCTCCTCTCCTTCCTTCCTCTTTTTCCCGAAGAAGCCACCACTGGTGGCGAAAGCTCGAATGTTTGTGTGTGTTTGGTGTTTCTGTCAACGAGCCTGTACTTTAGGTAAGTCAAAAATCTTTATTATATATATATATATATATATATATATATATATATATATATATATATATATATATATATATATATATATATATATAATCCACTATTAAATAAAATTCAACTCACTGTAAAGACGAACATTGAGCCGCCGACAGACACAAATAAGACACACAATTCTAAATTTTTGGCCACGGCCTACCTCAGAAAGAGAACACTCATCCATACAATCACTCACGCACACTCATCCACACAAGTCAGCCAGCTCTGGCTGCCCAACACAGTGTACATATATAAAAGGCAATGATTAGTAGTGGGATGAGGTACCCCTCCGCACCGTAAGGTGCATGGCGGAGTATGTACATATGTAGATATAGATGCGAGCATGGAAGAAATTTATTGCAAAAACTGCAAAATGTTTAACTCAATATCTCTGTTAGGATGTCTTACTCGTAACAAATGTCCTTTGCGAGCGCACAATGTGTAAATCTGTAACAAAATTCTCAAAAAGTAGATGTTACTATCACTACCTGTGCTGCTTTGCCTGGTAAGAAAACTTCATCTACTTTTTGTGTGTGTTTATAAGATAAGTAATATGAAAATAAATCTTCAGCACTCTTGTTTAAAAGGGCTATAAAAATAAACTAAAGAAAAATCAGATATATTAATGTTGGTGCCACTTTCATCTAACATGAAATGACACAAATTTTATTAAATTAGTACCTTAAAGTTATCCCTGCAGGAACTGCTGCCGCTTGTTCTGGGCCTGCCCAGCAGAATGTACTTTCCATCTTGTAACACTCACAGAACATCCTTTTTCATTGTCATTGTAAGAAACAACGCTACAAGTTCCCATGTGCGTTATCAGAATGCGAGTCTCGAGCCTTGTGAGTTTCTGTGAGTGTTGAGTGTCAGTGGAAACTCGTAGCAAGCTGGCCGCGGCTGACTCTCATTGCCCCATCGCCTCCCCCTGGCTGAGTGTCTGGCACAAGGCAAGGATGAGCTAAGAGTGAGCATGAAGGCTGAAATGACCAGCTCTACTGTACACATTGTTCTAATTTGTTGATCCCTTATGAATAATAGGAATTGTCCAAGCCTACAAAATAGTTATTTTCTACAATCACCACCTTGTTTGAATGAAATCTTTGTCCCACCAGCATTTCTTCAAATTGGGAAATAAGTAGTAATCCGAGGGTTGCCAAGTCTGGAGAATATGGGATATGTGGAATGAGTTGCAATCCTATTTCCAATAATTTTGTGAGCACAACTGCCGAGGTGTTTGCTGGTGGATTGTCATGATGGTAAAAGACTTTTTTTTCCCTCCCCAATTTTCAGCATTTTTCTTGCCACTTGGTTTTCAAACGGTCCAATAATAATGAATAATATGTACCTGTAATAGTTTTACCCTGTTCCAGATAGTCAATATGGATTATCCCTTGTGAATTCCAAAACCGTCACCATAACCTTTCTGGCTGAAGGACCGGTCTTCGCCTTTTTTGGTGCAGCTTCTACCTTGGTAACCCAATGTTTAGATTGTTCTTTGGTCTCAGGAGTATAGTAATGTATCCATGTTTCATCCACAGTGACGAAATGATGCTTAAAAGTCCTTCAGATTCTTCCTTAACAGCTGCAAATCTTCCTTGCAACACTTTACATGATTCTGTTTTTGGTCAAGTGTGAGCAATCCCAGCAATCCACATTTACACATCTTAAATTTTCAGCCATGGCCTTCACCAGAAACACACACATTTGTACAATCATTCAGGCAACAATATACACACAACCACCATATACGGCAACTTTACCACTAAGAGCATCTTACGGTGAATGGGGAGTGGAGGGGGGAGGATGCTGGCTAAGGGTGGGGATGGAAAGTTCCACTTTGCATGATGGATTCTATAGGCTCTGGTAGGCATATATGTGGTATTTACCTCACACATGGCTATTACTGTGTCGAGAGAACGCTCTTTTCAGTGGATTCTTTTACCCTGACAGTCAATCACATTCTTACATGCCCTGATGCACTTGAGCTTAGGTGTAGATTACAGTTAAATAGATAATGACCACCGGTAACAGGTCAGTGTAGTAGATGAAAACAGCCTATGTTTAAGCTGGTCTACAATCAAGTGGATTTTACCACTTGATTTAAAATACTCATTTTTAGTTGTTAAATTTGGAATAGACTTGAGGTGAAGACATGACCTGTAACTCATTTTGCTCAGGTAGTGGAGGTGGAAGGCATAACTGCCAGATCTTACTTCTCTATTCTTGAAATGTTACTAGTGAACCTGGCAATGCTTTCCAATTGCTAAATATGCATGAGACTTGGATATATTTCCTACATTTCTTTCCTTAATATCTCTGTCCATGACTTTCCCCACCTCTTTGCCCTCTTAGTCTTCTTATTGTATTAGCTTCTTGAAAACATGCTATTGCTTGCATATTTATTTATTCCAGTATTCATTTGATCCGGGTACTCCTCTGCCTGTCCATCTGATTCTCTCTCTCTCTCCTCCTCCCCCTTATATATTAAAAACTACAGTACCCCTCAGGGGGCTCAGCATTTGTTTTCTGGGCACTGGCTTGGCTAATCCAGGGTCCCAGAGCCCGGAACTGGGTGATGCCAACAGTACTCCATACAGTGAGCTCTTTGCGTGCCTCAGAGGCCACCATATGGCACAACATTATATGTTAGAGGGTCTGGGGATCTTGGCTTAATTGACTGGGTCACGAGGAAAGTATAAGCGCGCGCGTGCGAGAGAGAGAGAGAGAGAGAGAGAGAGAGAGAGAGAGAGAGAGAGAGAGAGAGAGAGAGAGAGAGAGAGATGACCTCAGCCTCAAGGTGTGCTGCGTGCCGAGGAGATGCATGGCTGTTGACGTGAAACAACTACTAGCGAGCAACCTCTAGGAAACCTGCTGCGTCTTAGTTGTATGGGCTTACTGAGGCTAATGTGTGTCTACCTGGGTGGACTTCTGCTTCCCTAGCTGCTAGCGGGAACAAGTAGCTGCTAGCGGGAACAAGATGAAACTAGCAATATATAATGCCAATGGTGTCTTTAAGTGTCAAGGAGTAATCTTCAGTGCCGCTAAATATTGCCGCGAGACCCCACGTTAACAGGCTGCTGGTGTGGCGCAGGGGTAGCGTCACCGATTGCGGTTCTGAAGGTCACCCATTCAATCCCGTCCACCGGCAAAAATTTCTTTGTAATTATCATATCCCGAATATTCTACATGTTCCTTCAAAGTCAAGCCTGCTTCCATTTCAACACAACAATATGATACACAATGATTCCCTCCCCTCGGTACACTACAGGAGGAATATCAGATTAAAAATAGGGATGAGCTGTACTCTCACAAATTTCTTGCGTGGATCCAAACTGATGGGGATTCATTCACACAAACAAAGCCTCAGTTCTTTTTTGTGGAACATCAGGAGAGCAAGTATGGTGAAGTCTCAGATCTGTATAAGATGCGAAGCAGTTCAATGCTGATAGCAGCAGCATCTCCTGCCCAATTTCAGCCATTGCTTGGCTGTGACAAGCTGGGAGATGTCCCTGTCAGTATAACACCCCACAAATCACTGAACATAGTCCAGGGTCTTATTTATCACAGAGACTTTCTTTTACAATCCTATGAAGAGTTGCGCACCAACTTAGAGCAATTGTGAATCCACTTTGTCCGGCACATCTATAGGGGACCGAAGGATCATAGGGTTTCCACTGTTACCTTCATCTTGGCCTTTGAGGGTGATACATTGCCCACAAAGGTCAAGTCTATGATTTACCATTGCGACATAAAGCCTTATGTCCCTCCTCCTATGCGATGCTTCAAGTGTTGGAAATTTGGGCATGAATCCTTCTGATGCAACTCTAGCCCCATATGCAGAGAACGCAGGTGCCCATCACATCCAGATGCTCCATGTACTCCCTGACTCATCTGTATCAACTGTGGACAGCACCATCCACTCTGTTCGCTAGACTGTACCATTCTCTGCAAAGAGCATAAAATAATGGAAATTGAGACCCTGGGCAGAATGATGTATACAAGGGCCAGGAAAAATATGAATGGCTTCATCCGGTATCAATAACAACTTTGTTTGCTGCAGTAACATCGTCACCACCCTCTCTGACGGTGATGACAACAAAGGTGCAACCACCTTCTGTGAGCCCTAAGGACTATCAAACTCCATCTGTCCCCTTGAAAGTTGGGGGCCCACTTTCTGTCGCTCCTCCAATATCTCCTGTGGGAGCACCCAACCATTGGTGACATAGGTCGCCACCCCCCAGCCGAACTGTTGGAACCTTTGGTGGGTCAGCGGTTATATTGGCTCCTTGAGTCCTTGGGCCTACTGGCTCCATGCCAGGGCAGTTTCCGTCAAGGTAGCTCAACCACAAATAATCTCGTTTACCTGGATTCCTTTATCCATACAGCTTTGCCCAACATCAGCACTTCATTGCCATACTTTTTGATCTACAGAATGCCTATGATAAAACATAGGGACTAGAGATGGGAAAAATGAAACATTTGACACTTTCAGAACAAATGAAACCATAAAGTGTGAGGTTTCGAAACAGTTTCAAAACGTTGAAACCATGTGGATTTTGTAATAGTATGGGCCTGTTTCTTGTAACATTGACAATGTGTAGTGTATAAATATTGGTATAGAACCGTACAGTTAGAGGCCAGCAACTGTAGGAGGAAAAAAATAAACTTTTATTCAGATGCCTTGGCAGTTAAATATTTCCTACACTGGCAAAATTTTACCTACCACCTTGGCGGCCTCACATGGTTATGTTGGTAACATCAAGAACACGGCAGAAAATCTTTACCAAGATGTTTATATTCTTCCTACTCTGTGGTTGACATGTTCTTGTCCACTCAGTGAAGTAATTGTCCTTGAACAATGAAGATTTCATGACAAAACATTTGTATTGTAACGTGATTCGCTAATGTCAACGTCACAATTGCCAGCAGTATCATGGGAGGCCGCTAGGACGATAAGTAAAATTTAAACACTGTATCAAATGCACTGCTTTTGGAATAAGTGACATTCCTGTTTTCCCATTATCTGAGAACTGACGTTTTTATGTCTAATGTATTGTTTTTTACCAAAGTAGATATAATTATTACATTCTGTTTTTCCCTATTCTAGTGCCTAATGTTGGTAGGTGTTGTGTATGCAAACCTACATGTGATATTGAAAAGGGCAAATTATCACATAACATTTATTGAGCTAACATTTTGGGAAGGGTTAATTTTTTATACATTGTTAACACACTGCTAGGTACTTTAGTAAAATAAACCTTATCTTAAAATTAGAGTTTTGGAGATATCTTTAATGCGCTGATTCATTTACCATCCAAACTTTCATAATATGGAAGTACAAATATGAAATTTGTCAAATATGGCATATTGTTAGATTTTCATGTATTTATATCTTTTAGAAATGGCTTACATGAGTATCTGGCCAACATTGCTCGCAAGAAACTAATGGCATGGGGAAATGTCCTAACTCTTTAAAACAAGGTTAAATTTGTGATCTCCTCTTGCTAGTATAAAGTCTGTCATTTTAGATTTTATGTTGTTTCTCATTTACTTTTTAAAGGAAGTTGTAGGTGTAGTCATGTGTTTCTAATATATTACCTTTCATGGATAGTAGGTAAAGCAGTCAACAATTCAAAGATTGGTTTGAACACCACAGTACTTTACTTGGCATGGTCCTGTTTGGAGGTGGTATGCCGTTGCCTTCCTCTGACCTTCGAAAAGACTTACCCAGCCAGTTATAGGGGGACAGTTTAACGTAGGTTCCAAACCACAGTGCTACTCCATATTTTTCACATGAGCAATACTCCCAGAGGTGAAAAAAGTGGAAAGTTATAGATAAAAATCCCAGGACCTGGCGGGGATCGAACCCGCGATCTTTGGATTTGTAGTCTGGCACTCTACAACTGTGCAACCGAGGCGCACGCATGGATAGATAAACCAAGAATTTTACTAGATATTTCAGTGTAGTTAGTGAGCAATGTTTTATCTATCATTTAAGTTTATAAAGCAGTCATTGTCATTTTGAAATACTGCAGTCACTTTAGAAACAAATCTCGATTCAGGAATCTTAAGCTACATACTCAAACCTGTCCATTAGTTTTTGACACTCTTTAAACTGATTGTATACTAGTAAGTTAAATGTGTATCTGTGCAGAGCTACAGAAAACACCACTGTTTTGGAACAAATCCACCTCCGGCCATGCAGATTTAGGTTTTTCATGATTTCCCTAAATCACTCCAGGCAAATGCCGGGATGGTTCCTTTGTAAGGGCACGGCCGCTTTCCTTCCACATTCTTACCCAAATACTCTGAGTGTAAGCTTCGACTCTAATAACCACGCTATCGACGGGACATTAAACTCCAAGCTTGCTTCCTTCCTTCCTTCCATTTAAATTGCTATTCATAGTGGATTAATAATTTACTTGTTAATTCATTTGGTAATTTATTTTTAGTCACACTATCAGTCCTTGTCCTCTCCTTAAACTTTCAATATTTCATATAAATGCTCTTTTCTTTTCAGATGAAGATGTGGTGAAGGAAAAAACCCCTCTGGCACCAGAAAAGAAGGTAAGAATGTTTGGAGCACTCTCTTTGTTTTGTGTGTTATAAACTAATTCCAGATTTAATAGAAGTGAAGAAAGAGGGACACTTGTCACACACATTCTTTGGGGTTAATATGTGCAACTTGTATTAGTTATTTTCATCTCCAAGATTCAGCTGAGTGAAAAATCATTGATAATGTCAGAAGCCTATGGCATTCATTTTATAATCACATGCAGATTATAAAATAAGCTTGAAATGATATTTCAGTGCTTCATCCTGCCCATCTTCTTAAGATAAGGTCTAAAGATTTCTCTTGATCAAGCATTGCTTTATCACAGAGATAGTTTCTGAACCTAGTGTTATGGCTATGTTTCACATTCCTAGTCTGGACTAGCTTGAATGGTCTAGCCTAAGTAAGCTTTCCACCTTGATGTGGTATTACATAAACATAAGGTTCCTTAATATTAGAAAATCTTCAACAACCCAACACTACCTTTCTGTTAAATAATTTGTTAACAGCTTATTTTCATTTGCTTAATGACCTATTTCAGTAGTCAAATTTCCTTCTGTCATAGAAATTGAGCAAGTAAATAATTTATGACTTTGTCTCATAGTTTATACAATTCTAAGGATAAATGTGTGACATCATGCTAATGGACATTGCTTTCTCAGAGTATGAGAGTTCAGTAATAATCATTGTGGAGATACAAATACAGAAACTGTTTAACTAGGGTGATTTTTTAGTGTTACACTTATAGTAAACACAATGGTTTTAACCCAAACTCACATTTTCATTATGATGAATGGTTTTTTATGCACTTAAAGCATCATAATATGATCTGAGGTAACTCAAAGAACATTCAGAGGGATTGTTTTAAACTACAACATAACCTTCATGACACCATTTTCAAAAGTTATCAGTACATGTCTTCATAAAAAATAAAGTTGTACAAAGTTCATATCACCTAATATTATACAAGTTTTTCCACAGTAAATTAATACAAATACAGGAAGCCACATTTGTGTGCTGTATGGACAATGCACGTCACTTGTACTATCAGATTGATTAATCTCCACAGTGTGGGTGCATTGGCATCAGTCACATGACATTTACAACAAACAATGTAATGAAAGATGGCATAAAATAATAGTTCAAAAACATGATTGAATAGATTATTTTTGGAATTCAAAGGAACCATATACAGTTACATACATAATTAAAAGTAACTATTATGTTCCACAACGTATATTTTCACATCTATGTGCAGATATCAATTAAAAATATTGTCAGTGTTTTTATACATTATCCAAAATTGTGGTTATGAAAATTGCTCACATAATGGCAGGTTACTTATGTAAATACTGCTTAAAACTTATATTACATTGGACTTTTCAGTTTACAAGCAGACATAAAACATTGTACAAGGACCAATGAAATACACAAAATATCTTGGTTTTATTTTCGAATGTCATTACATACAAAGGCATAAGCCAACTAAGAGGTACAACATCTCAAGAGTGGCAGCTCATTTTATTTTATCTATGTAAGTTAACTACATTCAACACAGCACATATTGCATTATATGTAATTCATGTAATATGGGCAAGTGCCAGATGTGATATACTATCATACCAATTCCTGGTGCATGTACTAGAATAGTGAATGGGAGAAGGTGTTGAGAGAAATGTGGATGTTGGGAATGATTCCTCTAGGTGGCCGATGAACAGATTTGTATTGGAAGGTGCCATTTAGGTGCCCATTGTTGTACTGCAGAATGGTGATGCCATCAAAGGAGAAGTAAATGTGAATGTAGTTGGTCATGGTAATGAGGAAGGAGGTTGTGGGCTTGTAGTCAGTTGATGTTGTGAAAGATAGTCTTTCACTGTGGTTAGGTCATGAACATTTGGAATGTTGGTGTACAGGGAGGTGGTATCAACCATGACAAACTTGTTATTAGGTGGTAAAAGAACAGGAACTGTGGAAACTTGGTGGAGGAAATGGTTGTTGTCTTTTGTATAGGAAAGTAAGTTGTGGGTAATAGGTTGAAGGTGTTGGTCCACGAGAACAGAGATTCTCTCAGTGGGTTCGTCATAACCAGCCTCAATGGCACATCTAGGATGGTTGGTTTTGTGGACTTTAGTGAGCATATAGAAGGCAGGGTGTGAGGTTAGGAGGAGTGGGGAAAAAGACAGGTTCCAGGCAGAGGCCATGGGATGGGCAAAGGATCTGAGTAGAGGCTGAAGATACCATTGTATTTTTCCAAGGAGATCATTGTGGCACAGTATTTAAGTGGAAGAATCTTACAGTTGGTGGACTACCATCTAGTCCTTGCGGTCTAGAACCAAAGTGATGGAGCCTTTATCTGCAGGTAGGATCATATGGTTGGGATCAGTTTTGGGACCAATTTTTAGTTGGTGGCTTGCATTTCTTTCTGCAGTTGTGAGGTTAGTACCCATTTTAAGGGATTTGGGGATTGATATTAAAGCCAGATTAAAAGTTAGAAAATTTTGAAAAGTTAGATGGGGATGCTTTGGGGTCAGTGGGGATGAAACTCGATTGGAGGAGAAATGAACTGGTCAGGCAGGGTTCAATATGGGTATTGGAACGTCATTGGTGGAGTTGGTTGCAATATTTGTTTCCATTGTAAGGACTGATAGGAGGAGAGAAGAGCCTTCACAAGTCTGGCAGGGTTAGGATTGGGGCAAGAGGTAAGGCCTTTGGAAATGACTGATACTTCTGTGGGACTGAGGCTTTTGGAGCAGAGGTTTATGACTCTGTTTAAGTTGTGTATTGTGTGTAGTGGTGCAAGGCTGTTTTTTAGGGTATGTAAAATGTCTGCTAGGCAAGGTTCTATAATGAGCTGTGAAGTATGTTTAGAGGGTGTAGATAATGGTAACCCAAGTCAGGAGTAGGTGGTGAAAAGGTTAGATTGCTTTTTGCGGTTGTGTTGCACATACTGCTCTAGTACTTGGAGGGCAAGGGTATCAGACTAGGAGATGGGATGCAGGTTTTTAGGGTTGCAGAGCTAGATAACTTCCCCCATGGAGATAAGATGCTGCAAAGTTGTTTGGGCCTTTTATACATTTCATTCCATTCCGTGGTGGTGGTGGTGGTGCTGGTGGCGGCGGCGGCGGCGGCTGGTGCAGTGTTGAATAATTAAAAAATGCTCAGTCTCTGTTGTGGTATATTAATTGTTTGGGTCTGTTGCTTTTTGTGATTTTGCAAGATTAGGTTGGTGAGGACTATGGATTGATAGAATCTGAACAGTGGAGGTCATTGTGTAGGGAGGGGTTGCAACCAGAGATAGATAATTTGATGCTCGACCCATTTGGTGGGATACCAAGAGCTAGGGAATGACATAGTGATAGAATGTGGATCTAGGTTCTGGCTGGGGATAAAGAAACTTCTCTGTATTGGCACAGATATAAGGGCAAGTACTTATGGGGGGGGGGGGGTAATAAAAATAATGATCAAAAAGACAAGATCATGAATAAGTCCCTACGCCTTCACGAACTCTCCACCTGATAGTATGCTCATTACGTTTGATCCCACCTCTCTCTACACCAACATCCCCAATGCTTATAGCCTAGCAGCTGTTGTACAATACCTTTATAAAATGCCCACAACCTCCTTCCTTGTCACCATGTCCAACTACATACTCATCCACAATGACTTCTTTGAACCCATTACCTACCAACAAATCCATGGTACGGTCATGGGCACATGAATAACACCTTCCTACACCAACCTGTTCATGGGCCATCTAGAGGAATCTTTACTGACTACCCAGAATCCCAAATCCCTCATGTGGTTCAGATTTCTTGATCAATTCTTCTTAATTTGGACAGAAGGTGAAGACACACATCCACATTCCTCCAAAACCTCAACACCTTCTCCCCCATTCACTTCACCTGGTCCTACTCAACCCAACAAGCCACTTTCCTCAACAAGGACCTCCACTTAAAGGTTGCCCTCATCAGTACCTCTGCCCACATGAAACCTCTCAACAACTCCATACATCTTAGCCAAATGTGGTTGTTTCATCTGGAGTGATGTTTAGTCTCTTTCCAAATATGGCAAAGGCCTCACTGAGGCCTTCACTGGCCTTGTCCAGAAACAGATCTCTCGTGCCTTGCCTGCCCAGTCAACCAACACCTCCCTCGCACTCACTGCCTGGCTACAATGGAAAACATCTCTCGTGATCCAGTACCACCCAGGATTGGAGCAGTTAAACCACATTTTCTGTCACCAGCCCTAAAATGAGAAATATCCTACCCAATATCCTCCCCACCTCTACTACAGTGCTAATCTTCTGCCCATCAAACCTACATAATATCCTTCTCCATCCCTGCTCCTAACCCCTTGCCCCAAGGCCCATAGCCCCTCAATAGACCTAGATGCAAAACCTTTTCTAGCCACCATCCCACCACCACTTACTCCAGTCCCGTCATATGCATTTATCATCTCATAAAAGGCAAAGAACCTGTGAAAGCAGTCGTGTGATCTACAAACTGATCTGCAACCACTGTGTAACTTCCTGCGTGGGTGTGGCAAGTAACAAGCTGTGTGTTGACATGAATGGCCATCATCAGACTGTGGCCAGGTGACAGCTGGACTATCCTGTTGTAAAGCGTGCAGCCCTGCATGATGTGGTTGACTTCAATGACTGCTACACACTCTGTGCCATATTGGTCCTCCCCATAAAACACCAACTTTTCTGAATTGTTCCGTGGAAACTCTCCCAACAATATATGTTCCCACAATCCCCCAGGTTTAAACCTTCGCTAGTTCCTGTCCCCACCACCCTTGCTTCTCCTTCCTTACCCTTGCCTGGCATATTCCGCCACCTCTGTTGTGCATCTCTCCCCTCCCTTCCAGCTTCCCTTTCCATCCTGCCTCCTCATGCCCACCACTGGTTGCTTTCTCCTCAGCAGTCCTGTTTCCACAGTCTGGCCTCAGCGGCCACATGTGTGTTTTGCTATCTGATGACGGCCCTAACAGCCAAAAGCTTTTAATAAGTTGTAATATGTTCAGTGTGCTTTTCTGCAGTTCATCAAGATGTCTCTCTGGTGAGTAGCAACCTATCTTTCTCAAAAATAGAATTCTGTATGGGTCTGGTATATTTTTTCTCATTAGATTTAGTTGTTTCAATTTTAATGGAATCTTATTTTTTATTTGTCTGACTATTGTTTTTTATCTACATTTATCATAGCTATTTGTAAATAATATTTCTTGCTATTCAGTTTTTTAAAATAATATCCTATTTTCTTAGGTGGAAGATTGCCCCTCCAATGTTGAGTGTACAAAATTAGGTGGAGCTTGCATTGACTGTGAACCATTTGACTATAATTCCTGTGTCTATGGAGAGAAAGTGAATGTTACCTGCAGGCCAAAAGAAAATGTTGATTGCATCAGTAATGTAAGTTTCTATAAAGTGTTTCAATTTACTAAATTCATGTGTTGATTATAGAAGAAATTTTCAGAATGCTTTTGAAAAATTGCTTTCCTATGATTACATGTTAAATTTTTCTTGAAAATGAATAATTCCATAAGTACGATGAAAGATTAAACAATATAGTGGTGAGGAGGATTAATGTACTGTAATGATTCCTTTTTATATGATGCTTCATATTTGCAACTGAGAGGTATGAATAAATATAATGAAATACCCACTGCATTATGAAAAGGTGGATTTCTCACCTCCTATTTAGCCTCACAATCTTTCCCAAAGTCCCTTCCAAAGCATTCAAACCTATCAGTAGAAGAAATGAAAGCCATCCACAACCTCAAAACAAATCCCGACACAATCATCTTCCCTGCAGATAAAGGTTCCACCACTGTAGTTACGAATCACAGTGACTAGCATTCAGAAGGGCTCTGCCAACACTCTTGAGTCTTCCACATACAGGTTGTGCTGGAGTGACCCCTCTCAAAAGTTCAACAAGATCTCCAATTCCTGTTAAAATCATACAGCCCCTCTCAGAAGCTCTCTGAATCCATCTCCTTCCTCACCCCATCAGCACCCTGCACACCCATCTTCTACATGCTCCCCAAAATCCACAAACCAAATAATACTGGACACCAGATTGTGGCTGGTTACTGTGCTCCTACTGAAAGAATTTCAGCCCTCATTGACTCACAGCTTCAACCAATTGTCCAACATCTATCCTCCCATGTCAAGGATACCATCCACTTCCTTCACCATCTGTCCACCTTCCTCACCCCTTTACCTCTTGGATCTCTTTACTTGTCACAGTGGATGCTGCCTCCCTACACACAAAAATCCCACATGCCCATGGCCTTGCCACTCTCAAGCCCTACATCTCCAATATCTCTCTGAATTCAATCCCAATACCTCATTTCTCATAACCCTCATCAACTTTATCCTAACAACTACTACTTTTTCTTTGACAGGAAGGCTTACCATCATATTTGTGGTATGGCCATGGACACCTGCATGGCAACCTGTTCATGGGCCATCTGTAGGTATCCTTCCTAGCATCCCAAAATCCCAAACCTCTGATTTGGTTCAGGTTTATTGATATTTTCATGATCTGGACTCTGAGCCAAGACATCTCATCCCCCTTTCTTCAAAACCTCAACTCCTCCTCCCCATCCATTTCAACTGGCTTTCTCAACCCACCAGTCACATTCATGTATGTCTACCTCCACCTCACTGGTGGCTCCATCCACACATCTGTCCATGTTAAATCTACCAACCACCAACAGTACCTACATTTTCACAGTTGCCATTCCTTCCACATCAAAGAAGCCCTCCCTTAAAGACTGGCCACCCATGAACTGTGTATCTGTAGTGACTAGAACTTCCTATCTCAATATGCTGAAGGTCTCACAAAGGCCTTCACAGATAGAAACTACCCCACAGACATAGTCCGCAAACAAATCTCCCATGCCGGATCCTCGCACACCCATAATCCTCCCTCTACCACCAGTAACCATCCACAAGAGTACTTCCCTTGTCAGCCAGTACCCCCCTAGACTCGAACAACTAAATTGCATCCTTCACCAAGGTTTTGATTTTCTGTCCTTGTGCCCAGAAACGACACACATCCTGCTCAAGATCCTCCCCATCTGTCCTAAAATAGTGTTCCATCACTCTCCCAACCTCCATAACATCCTGGGCCACCCCTAAAGCAATAAACTATGCTGCAATCACTGTACAGCTTTATATATTGGCATGACCACTAACCAGCTGTCCATCAGGATGAATGGCTTTTGTCATAACACACCTATGCCACCCCAAAACCTAGCCCACTGCCACAGGGATCATAACCCTGTGGAAGGCTTCACTGAAAGATCTGTCCAATCCACACAGCCAGCACTTCCTATTCCAGTCCTGTCACAGGCTTATCCTAGCTTATCAGAGGCTGAGCCATCTGTGGGCATGGCCAGTAACAAGCTGTGTGTTCGCGTGAATGGCCATCATCAGGCTGTGGCTAGGTAACAGCTGGACTATCCTGTTGTAAAGCATGCAGCCCTGCATGGTGTGGTTCACTTCAGTGACTGCTACACAGCCAGTGCCACACATTGGCCAGTCCTGGTAACGGGTGGCGCGCCGTTCAAACATACGTGCTGCGTGTTACCACAGCTACTGACAAACTGGCCAAAAACAAGGTAGATCACCCTGTAGCCCAGCATACAGTGAAGCATATGCTTGGCTTGAATGGTTTCTTCACAACCCGGGCCATCTGGATCCTCCCACCCACCACCAGCTTTTCTGAACTGCACAGATGGGTGTTGTCCTTACAATACATTACCTGGTCCCAAAATTATCCAAGCTTCAACCTAATATAACTCCCTGTTTTCCACACCCTACAGTTACTATCCTCTTTATCATGTACCACTCCTACATAGAGTGCTTTATGCATGTGCTGTGTATGCATGCATATACATTTGCTTTCTTTTGCATACTTCCTCTCACCCACCTCCTCACTCCATTCCTTAGCTGCAATTTGTTCCACCCATCCTATACATACATGCTTGTAAGCCATGCTGTATCCATCGTCACCACCATGGAACAACCTTCCCCTCCCCCACCCTCATATTTCCATACTGCAGGGCGTGATTTGGAGTGTGGCAGCCGGAGATTATGGTTGCGTGACTGTGTGATTGCGTGACTGTGTGATTATGTGAATGTTCTATATTCTGAAGAAGGCCATGGCAGATTGCTTAAGTGTAGTATGTGTGTGTCTTTTTTTTGTGTGCCTGTCACATCTCATTGTTACCTCTTTGCGGTGAGTTGTAAACTGTTCTCACTATATTGTTCATTTCAATGTAACATAAGTAACTTCTTTATTGGACAAGTTTTCTTTTGGTTGGTGCTTAAAGCTACCCCTTCTCCCCTCGCTTCCACCCTCCCCCCCTCCCTCCCTGCTGTCTGTTGTTGTACAGTGGATGATTGAGGTTGTGTCTAGGATTGAATGATGGTGGGTTCAATTTCTCCAGTCACATGTAGGGGATGTTCTCCTGTTCACTTCTTTTTCCTAACACCCTTTTTATAATATTGACTGCACCAGTGTGGTTCCTGCTTTTTTAACACCTTTACTCTTATTGTTTAACCCTTGTGTTTGTACCTGCATGTTATTGGTTGATACCTGTATTTTTGAATGCAATACTCGTGGATCTAGGGACTGATGAAATTGTTGTTTTGTCCCTTAACCCTGCCCCTCCGCCCAGTCAATCTTTTAATGCTGCCTACATGAAGCCCCTCTACACTGCTAGTAATAATACTAAAGCTGTCATAATTGGCTCGGTAACACAGCAGTATAGTGCCACAATATGAATCCAAAGGTCGTGGGTTTAATTTCAGACAGGTCTAAGGATTTTTATGTCACTGTCCCCTTCTTTCACCTCTGGCAGTGTTGTGAGAAATATTGAATAGTACCATGATTCCATGGTTCAGAATCCATGTTAAACTGTAGGTCCCCATGTAACTGGCTGTGTGAGTCAGTTCAATGTTTGGAGAAAGGCAGTGGCATGCCACCCCCAAACAGGACCATGCCTAGAAAGCACTGTTGGGTTCAAACCACTCTTCGGATTGTTGACTGCTTTACATTAATTTTGGAAAAATCCTATTCAGTGAACTAATAGCAAATCAAAGTTAGATTTTCAGTAATATAATGATCATAGGTTGCAATTCACCCTGGGGGTGATAACTGAGCTGCAGAGGGGCACTTACAAAGACTGTACGTGACTGTCTTTCCTATGCACCTTTCCGCCACCCAGGGATCATCTTTGTGATGAGTTGCAATCTGTCCTCATTATCTTATTCAGTAGTCTATAATTTTGTAAATATGTGCATTATATGAAAATCATGTTTTATTATTATTATTATTATTATTATTATTATTATTATTATTATTATTGTGTAATGCTTTGTATGTTACAGAATGCAGGTAATAAAAGCTTTGAGCGTACAATGGTGTGCCAATTTTGTTACCAGACAGAACATTGGGAGCATAAGTGTACATATAAAGCCCACTGCAAATCAGTTGGGTCACCTAGATTCAGGTCATACTACAGGTATGTATTATGGTAAAATAGTGTTGATATGACACTTCAAAATAATAATTTTTCTATGTTCATATAGTTTCTTGCTGCAAAAATTATGCACCAATGGGAATCAAATAATTTACATTCTTTAAACTGTTATTGTGCAGGCTGTTTTTACTGGAACAGTTGCATGTACTATTTATTGTGTCATCTGCAACTTCTGCAGAGTAGCATAAAAAAGGCAGTCTGTTTGAATCAGTTGAGTCACCTAGATTCAGGTTTGTTATGTGAGGAGACACTTTACAGTGAAATTACTGATAATGTTGTGTCACTATCATTGTGAAGTAAACTATATGCAGTTTTTCTAAGACAGTGTGAATTGAGCAGAGTAACTGGCACACCTGTGTCCAGTTACATGTGTAGTGCTTTATGGGAAATGACCACATATATGAAAAGTTTGTCAGAAACACAGTTTTTGATATGGCAGCAACACAGTTAATGTCTGTCTTTCAACCAGCTTTTGTTACTCTTTTATTACAGACAAAGGCTTTGTGGCATTTCTTATTGCAATGGTGGCACGTAGCCCAACATTTGGGGCAGTAGGAATGATTGTGATTAAAAAAAAAAAAAAACGAGAGAGAAGTGTGGCCCAGGACCATTGCTTGTTGACAACCTTCTTGTTTTGCCACTCTTACTGTTGCTGAGAGCAAGGCCAGCCAACTTCACACTGAGACACCACATGGAATCATAGTGAGTGTCTTGCATTCTTCTAACGATTTAAGGGTGGAGGTGGGGAGCAGGGTTGTATGGCACACGCCATGCACCCACCACCTTGATTTTATTTCTTGCTATCCTTGAAATATCAAACAAATGAGATAGTTGGAAGATCACAAAAAGAGATGGATTTTCCCACTGAAGAGCAGTTTCTTGTACTTCCTTATCTGCAGCTAAGAGAATAATTGCATTCCTCACCATTTGATCTGCATTTGATTCCTTGTGAACGTTTGTGACAAACTGACAATGGCAGCTCAACCTAGGGAGTTCAACCACCCAGGCACAAATAACACTGATAGGGCTGCTTCCAACATTATAAAATTAAACTTTGGCAACAGTGATATTTGTGTGTTTACAGTAGTTTAAAAATGAGTCTGCGCATTGGTCCAAAATTTAGGTTTGTCAAGTTCTGCAGGAAAGTCAATTGACACAAAGATGTTTTATTTCATTTATGGTATGTTTATTTCTTCTAATGATAGTCACCTAGTCTAATGATGGTCTCCTTGATTGCTTTCTCATTTTCCTTGTTGTGTTGGACTTCATCTTAATCTCTAAAGATTTCTTACAATTATCAAAAGGGAAACACATTTCTTCTTCAATACTGAATACCATATATACTCGAGTAATCCGCGCCCTCAAGTAATCTGCGCACCCCAAAATTTTGACAATGAAGGAAAAAATAATAATAGTAATGATGATGATGATGATGATGATGATGATGATAGAGACGCTACTCTGCCTCCGGTTTGTTATGTGAGGAGACGCTTTACAGTGAAATTACTGATAATGTTGTGTCACTGTCATTGTGAAGTAAATTTTATGCAGCTTTTATAGTGGCTAAGACAGTGCACAATAAAAAGTTGTTGTTATCCGCTATCTTGAAATATGACGACGATGATACCCTTTTTTAACACCACATGCTGCACTTCTATGTAATGCGTATACATCACTAAAAAATGACTTTCAAAACAGTTCCTACAACTACTCTCAGCTGTCTTCTTTCTTATAATAAACAGTGTGTGTGTGTGTGTGTGAGAGAGAGAGAGAGAGAGAGAGAGAGAGAGAGAGAGAGAGAGAGAGAGAGAGAGAGAGAGACAGCCTTTGCATTGCAGTAACTGATACATCCTATTCATGAAAGCCAATAGGAGTCATCTGCAGAATTACAGGCCTATATCATTGATATCAGTTTGCAGCAGGGTTTTATATATATTTAAACATTATGAACTACCTCGAAGAGAACAACCTATTAACCCAACACAGATTCAGAAACTATCATTCTTGTAAAATGCAGAATCTTTTTACACCCATGAAGTGAGACTTGCTGTCAACAAGGAATCTCAAATTGATTCCATATTTCTAGATATTCTGAAGGCTTTTTACACTGTTCCTTAAGTGTCTTCTAATGAAATTGCCTTCTTATGGAATATCGCCACAGTTGTGCGATTGGATTCATAATTTCCTATCAGAAAGGATAGAATACGTAGTAATTGAGGGGAAATCATTGAGTAAAACAGAAGTGATACCTGGTGTTCCTCAGGAAAGTGTTATAGGACCCCTACTGTTCCTAATACTTATAAATGATTTAGGAGACAATCTGAGCAGCTCTCTTAGGCTGTTAGTGGATGGTGCTGTCGTTTAACAGTTAGTAAAGTCACCAGAAAATCAAACGTGACTGCAAAACAATTTGCATAACTATACACATAGTGCAAAAATTGTAATTGACCCTAAACATGAAGAGTGTGAATTCATCCATATGAGCACTAAAGAAATCCGTTAAACTTGATTTACGTGATAAATCAGTCAAATCTATAGACTGTAAAATCAACCAAATATTTAGGAATTACAATGAAACAACTTTAGCTGAAAACTATATACACACAAATGCAGCTGGTGTGTTAAAAAGTTTCACTATTTTTATTAGAGATGGGTCAAACTCCAATTTTATGGAATCGCATCCGAATACCGAATCTTAAATAAAACGTGCCAAATTCCGAACCCGAATGATCTGTCAACTCAAATACATGTATTACTACTCCATCACAGCCAATGATGGAGATAAAGCCTTCTGGGATGAAGCCCAAATAACAATATTACAGTAAAATGTAAGAAATTAAAATTTCATTTAGATTTTTATTTTAAATGTTAAAAATCCTTAATACCCCCCTCCCTTTAAAAGAAATTTGTATGAAACATTTTGTGATATATGTTGTTTAGATGATCTAAAAGATAAGAAACTTTCTCTACTCTATTACAAACTGTTTCATTTTGATGAAATAAAAAATAATTGCATAATGAAGTCCTAGAAAGAAAAGGATTTTTCCCACTTTGTAGGGGAGAGTAAAAAATAAAACCTGAAAAGATGAGTAAATATTTTGGAAGTTGGAAAAATAGATTCTTAAAAAATAGGGTGTCTAAATATTAAATAACTTTATAGTGACTTATCAGGCATTCCATGAGTGATGGACAGGACATTCAGACACAGAAAAATCTGCATTTATTCGATGTGGCTGTACTACTTATTACCACGAAGACAGTTTCAGAACTGTGGAAAGTACTTAAAGCGCATATTGCAAGGATATTTTGTAGATTTATTTATTCTTTCAAGCATTTAAGATCACGTAACTTGTCTGCACTGAATTTATATTCGTAAAAGATTTAAAAATCAGCCCTAGAAGTCAGCTGCAATGCTTCATTTTAACTACTCCTGTTCAGCATAAGAATAATACAAATGTAAATATCAACATGATACATATATTCTCCCACATTCGCGGTTGTCTTTCAGGTTTGTTAGGCGGACGGAATTTAAATGTGGTAACCGCTAACACGGAAGATTGCATGGCGTAATGTTTACTTTTGTATTATTATTATTATTATTATTATTATTATTATAGCGAAGACAGTGTGGAATTTACGAATCATGATACATAGGATCAATCCCTTGCCCCTAATAGAAAAACACGTAAATTGCACTAAGGCAGTGATTGTAGCGTCAGGCATATTGACGCAACACAGGCTTGCCACTCAGCTTTACGTAGTAGCTTTTTGATATGACTTCAACTGTACGGCTATTGTAGCAACACTAAACACTTACTAAATAAGAAAAGAAATAACTTTGAAACTAAATGTGGAAATATAAAACAATTTTATTAGACTTGTAATACAAATTTTACAAAATGTTTGTAATAGCAATTAGATACCGGTATGGTAATTCTGAATAACTATCACTTTATTCCTTGTTATTCAGTTCCTTCGTACTACAGAGCATCATACCTCGTAAAGTCTAGTGCATTCGATATCGAACATTTTTACATGCCTGTAATGCAGTCTGATTTGGAAGCCACTTCCATGTATCATCATTCCATTGGCACACTTGCGTGTTTTACACGACTTGTTGGTGTCAGCTGTCTGTCTCTTTTCGAAAGGCAGTTGGTGTACATGCGTATAAGCTTGACCTTAAATGATTTACTGAAACACATGTCAAGTGGTTGCTGAATTGACATCATCCCATCTGGAAGGCAGAAGATTAGAACTTTTTACACATAATAAATAAATTTCTTCTTGAAATCCTAGTGCTTTGTTATGATGCACGAACCCCAGCCCTTCACATAATTTGGTGAAACAGTACATGAAATCAGAATGTGGTAACTCATACAAGAATCCTAAAGCCTTATGTATTGTTGGTATTTATGTAAAGAAATTTATTTTTATTGCTGCTAATATTTGTAAGGCTGCTACATTTGAAGTAGAGCAATACTAAAGTTCTATTTCCTTCGTCGGATGGTGTATTAAAATTCAGTAGTTGAAAATAAAAAGGAAATTAAACTCGTATTTTTATTTTTTATTTTTACGAGCGCAAAAGTTTTAGCGCCAGTTTGTTTATTTGCACCTGCAAAGCAAACCTGTGTAACACTGCTTATATTATACGGAAAATGTTACTTGTGGCGGCTCCTAGCGCCATTTTTCAGACCTTTGTTTGCTTTGTACTCTATTTTAAAGGCAGGCAATTTTTTGGACACCAAAAACTGGAGAAAGTTCCACTTAGATTCAGGTAAATATGGTAGATTGTTTTCACAATAGCGACGCAACTGCGAAAGTGTCGTTGTTTCAGCTGAATAAATTCAAAGTGAGAGTTTTGTTTTATGACGTCACATCTTTCAGTGGATCTATGGAAAAGTGTTATGCAAAGTAACGTACAACATTCACAACTAAGGTTTCCATATAACACTTTGGATTCGGGATTCGGTGGTATTCAGCCATTATGCATCAAATCTTGAATCTGAAGCCGGTGTGCTAGATTTGGCGAATATTAGATTCGGCCGAACTACTCGTACACAACCCTAATTTTTATTATGACCATTTGTTTAAAGATTAGACCATTATATAAAGGAATGTGGAACCTAGAAAAGTTTTCAAATGCAGAATTTTTTGTGATTGAAGTTTTATAATAGTACCTGCACAGGTCTAAATAAAAAAAGGGAAACGCCTAAAATCTGATTCGAATGCTTGTCCTTTACATTTATTTTGTAAACCAACAGTCTGTCTATTCCACCACTGAAGCAGATGTGTAATGCTCATCATAATAGTAATGTTATCTTTTGTGGAGTTTTTATATTTCAATTGTTTCTACATGGTTGAATAATGATCATCATTACCTTCATCAATTACCACCACCACCACCAACAACAACAACAACAACAACAACGACAGCAACAATAACAATAACGACAAATAAGAGTGCTAATGCCTTTCAGTGGCCAATCTGGAGCCTTGTTTTCCTTATAAAATTCCTCTGTGACCTGTTCAAAGCTAACATTGATGTCTGGTCTGATGTTAAGCCCGTTACTTTAAAATCATTCTTGACCAAATCCAAGTACTTCTTTCATGATGTAACTCAACTTCTTCTATCCTCTACTGCCAAACCCATGAGCCTCTTAGGTAATCTTACTTCTCTTGTGCATTACACCACCATTTAAGCATGTTTGCTCTAGTTTCATCTGTGGTGTTAATGCCCTGCTTTTCTTTTCTCTTCATTATGGACACAGTATTGTCATTGTTCTCATATTTTATTACCTGCAAACATCCTTACTACTTTCATATCTGTAACCTCAATCTTATCAGTAAGGTAATCTGTATCCTCCCAGATTTTAGTCCCATACAACAAAGTTAGCCAAAAAGTCCCCTGATAATTTAGTCTTGGTACTGTTCTTCCTTTTTGTTGAAGAGAGTAAACTATAGGTGAGTGCTCGTTGCATTTGTTTGTGGCGCGTTGATTCTAGTTCTTCCACTATGTTGCCATCCTGTGAGAAAATACATCCTAGGTACTTACAACTTTATTCCTCCTATTTGGCACTCAACCTATTTAGATCTCTTTCCCAGAGTTTTTACTTTCATTTTGGATATGCTGATCTGTATACCATAACATCTCTGATCTAGCTCTGAAATACTGAAACATTAGATTATAACCTTTCAGTTGAATCACCCATCACCATTGAAGTCATCTACATATGAGACTGCGTGGTTTCTCCTACTTTAATCTCACCCTCCGGGATGCCGTTTTCAACATATGATCCACAAATAATATGAGAAACAGTGGTGAACTCAACTTACCATCAACTCTGTTGGCTGACAATCTGTGTTTAGACCTATAGTTGACTGCTAAAGTGTGCCTCCTGTTCAATAGTCTTGCAGATCTGACATAACTTCCTCTTCAGAACATGGTTGTAAGCCTTTTATAGATCTATAAAACAGATATAATTCCCTATTCCACTAACAACGGTTCTCCATTGTCTGCCGTAAACTAGACGTGTGGTCAATAGGCTGAATCCACACTGATTTTCTTCCAAATTGTCTTCAACTAGTGGTCACACTCTTTCAACAATAATGATTTTCAAAAGAAACGATATGAATTAAATTGCACTGAATGTAGACATATACTGTATCCTAACTATTATATTGTGTCTATTTGCTGATGTAAATGCCCATCCGAAGCTCCTCATATCACTACAGTTGGGAACACTGTCACTTTTGAACTTGGCCATGTACGATGCTCTCTTCTTGGACTCGGGCAACATTTTTGCATCTCATTGTACATGTGATTGTATCATATCATAGTGTGTTAACTTGTGATTAAACATTGTATTTCATATCATATGTTTTCAAACATTCACATATTTTTTTATTTTTTTAAATTATTATTATTATTATTATTATTATTATTATTTCAAGGACAAACTGCTCGGTGAACAGTGACATAATATGTTTTGGAAATAGAAGCTTCGAAAAGAATGTTCCGTGTAACTGGACAGGAGGGTATCGGTGGTCCACTGCTCTTCTGCTGAGCATAACACTGGGGGGATTTGGAGCTGACAGGTAACTACTAAAGTATTTTAAATTGCAAATAGTTGTAAAAAGTAAGATAATTTAAACTGTTTCACATGCATGCATTTGTTTAAAGAAATAATACAATACTGGAAACTCCTGAGAGCCATACAAATGAAGAACGCAGTTAAAGTATCAAATCCTGTACATAAGTGGTAGGCAGGTACAGGACCAGTATATTGAAAGTGTAATACCAAACAAAATCCAATTATTACATAATAGGATGAAACATCAACCTGTGTTTGAAAGCTTAACAGATATAAGTATGCTGCATTGCAGATAATGTTTTCCATGCTACAAAGACGGTTTTCTTTAATGAGTCTCCTACCACTCCTACAAACATGTCTGTCACATGCCATAATTAGTGAACAAAACAGAATTTTCTGGGAAATTACTCCATCATGAATAAGAAAAGTAACAGACTTTCAGTTGTAAGGGGAAAAAAAACACAATTATATACAGGGTGTCCCACTCAACTGTTTCACACCAGATATCTCTGAAACTACAAGAGATATTGAAAAAAAAACTTTCACGGTCATGAACATATGGCAGGGGCTTATGAAAGTATGTACTGTGAGCCACTCTAAAACATGAAGAAATATTATTTTCAACACAAACTTGTGCGTGATTTTGTATTTTTTTAATATATACATTATTTGGAAGGATACTTTCCAGGTGGGAAAAATAGGTATAAAATAGATATTTGACTTACCTAAAGTACAGGCTCGTCGACAGAAACATAAAACACACACAAACATTTGAGCTTTCGCCACCACTGGTGGCTTCTTCGGGGAAAAAGAGGAAGGAAGGAGAGGAGAAAGGGAAGGATACGGGTTTTAAGGAAGTGGAAAAGGAGCCATTCCAATCCCAGGACAGGAAGGACTTACCTTAGGGGACAAAAAGGAAGGTAAACAAATACACACACACACTCACACATATCCACATGCAAACACACCTAGGCAGACATTTGTAGAAACCAAAGAAGTTGGACAGAGATACCACTTCAGGCAGAGGCTCTGTCCACAGAACCAAGGCAAAGATGTTAAAGATGGTGGGCGGGAATTAGAATTTAGCGGAGGTTGAGACCAGGTGGGCAACGGGAAGAGAGAATGTGTTGAAGGGCAAGTTCCCATCTCCGGAGTTCTGAAAGATTAGTGTTGGTGGGAAGTATCCAGATAACTCGGACGGTGTAACACTGAGCCAAGATGTGCTGGCCGTGCACCAAGGCATGTTTAGCCACAGGGTGATCCTCATTATCAACAAACACTGTCTGCCTGTGACCGTTCATGCGAATGGACAGTTTGTTGATGGTCATTCCCACATAGAACGCTTCACAGTGCAGGCATGTCAGCTGGTAAATCACATGTGTGCTATCGCAAGTGGCTCTGCCCTTGATAGTGTACACCTTCCGGGTTACTGGACTGGAGTAAGTGGTGGTGGAAGGGTGCATAGGGCAGGTTTTACAATGGGGGCGGTTACAAGGGTAGGAGCCAGAGGGTAGGGAAGGTGGTTTGTGGATTTCATATGGATGGACTAGGAGGTTACGGAGATTAGGTGGGTGGCGGAAAGACACTCTCGGTGGAGTGGGAAGGATGTCATGAAGGATGGATCTCATTTCGGGACAGGATTTAAGGAAGTCTTATCCTTGCTGGAGAGCTACATTCAAAGTCCGCTCCAGTCCCAGACAGTATCTGGTGACAAGAGGGGCACTTCTGGGGTTCTTCTGTGGAAGGTTCTGAATTTGGGGGGATGAGGAAGTGGCTCTGGAAATTTGCTTCTGTATCAGATCAGGAGAATAGCCGCGGGATGTGAAAGCTGTTATTTGGTTATTGGTGTACTGGTTCAGGGATTCGGGACTGGAGCAGACTCGTTTGCCATGAAGACCTAAGCTGTAGGGAAGGGAACGTTTGATGTGGAATGGGTGGCAGCTGTCATAGTGGAGGTATGTTGTTTGTTGGTTGGTTTGATGTGGACGGATGTGTGAAGTCCAATGGCCAACTTCTCAGCTGCTGGTTTCTGTGGTTCAAATTTCTCCCTAAATGTTGACAAAGCCAACAATAATTGGCATCACTCTGTATCAGGATAAAGTCTGCCTACATTTTGCCAATTCTGGGAAACAGTTAAACATGCTCCATACACTCTTGATTTCTCCCATGTGATTCCCATATGTTTTGGAACCCTGAAAAGAGACATTCATAGCCATTGGTATGTTTCTGGTAAAGATGTGTACACCTGGGTAAAAAACATGGTTCTGTAGCTAACTGAGAACATCTGTGCACAGAGAAATTGACCATCTTGTCTCACAATGGGTTAAATGTATTAACAGTTATGGTGATTACTACTGAAATATGAGCAGTTTTACTATCGGTAATTACAATGTCAGTCATATATTACAATGTCAGCCAGCAGTATTTCTTGATGCTACTATGTAAGCAACTCTACGTTTCCGTCTAGTCAGAGTATCTGCACACACATTTTTTGTCACTGATAGTGTACATGTACTTCAAAAATTTGAATGCTTTTACGATCAAGCTTCACGCACCGCCTTTCCGAATGCTGTCCGTGTTTTGTTCCAAATTTTCCTATCTTCATGATGTAATTTGCCTTGTTCCTAATTGACAGTCTAGTATACAGTCCTTTTGAATGTAATATAAAGTATTATTGCCATTTGCAGTTTTATTAAGAGTTCATGTTATTACAATGTTCATTCATTGAAAACCCATCCCAAATTCATATCCTGGCTACACCTACACGTTGTACTAATATTGACTGCAGGATCAGGAAGGGATGGCGGAGTTAAGAGTAATATTCATGAAATTTTGTTGAACAAACCTAAATTTATAAAATTATCTGTAAATAATGTTAAAAGTGAATACTGACCATACAATTCGGTTTTAGTCATTGGTTCTCCCTGATACAAAGGTGTTGTTTGTATTCCTGGAGCTATTACTACAGCTGGTGGTTTGAACGTCTTCCTGTGAAGTCAATGAAAGTGGAATCCTACAGTTATTCAGTTGGAGGAATGTTTCCTTCCTTGTGATTACATGATATGTTGTGAATATTTATGTAATTATGATGGATCTATAAGAGATCATCCACCTTGTTTCACTACAGCTGCGATCTTTTGCTGGACAGCAGGTGACTGTCCTGGCTAAAAATTTCTCTTGCTATCAGCACTAGTGACAAGAATGCTGAGAACTCATCTAGCTACTACCTACAGCCTTAGAAATAACCCCGCATTCGTTTTCCCCACTGAAAAATTTCTCTTTCTGCACAGCTACAGTCTGATTTGAAGAGCAACAGGTACCTGTCGAGTTCATTAGTAGTAACTATGTGTCCACCTTTGTCGTCCTCATCTGAACTCTAGTCCATCTTGGACTTTTTCATGGGAAGAACTTGGTCACTGTTTGCTTCAATGGACTCTAAACATGAATAATAACATCAGTAAGATATCCCTGTCACCTCAAACGCCTATATTTATGGTAACATATACATCACACATATTACATCAAAACGTATTGTGGAATGTTTAGGCTGTGAAACCCTTCCCAAATATTACATTGTAGACGTAATAACTGTCGATCTAACAAAAGGTGGCAGATTAGACATACAAACATTCCTTTACTAATTAGTTTAAATGAATGAACCGTACCGTTTATAGACAGTTCCGAGCACAATCGTTGAACTTCAGCATACGCAGCTTGTTTTTCTTATGCTGTCAGTTTCTATAAATGACGCTGTATAGCCATAGAACTGTAGCAACGTAATGGATAGCTTCAATTTTGCACTTCTCTATGACGAAGTATACTTCTCTCCCTTTCATTTTCTCCATGAGATGAAAAGGATGCCCAACATAAATAATTGAACTCAGATAATTCAACAGTTGTATAAAGGATCATAACCTAGAGAAAGTGTTCTTACCTCGCTGTCACTGTCTGTTAGTTCACAATGATGTAACACTCTTGTACCACAGCAGCACACGTTCCAGCATTGTTATTTTTGAACTTTCCAAACTCGCTTCTTTAAAGGGGGGATTACAAAAGTGACAATGTCTTCTTCATGGAAGGTTTGTTTGGGCACCATTGTCACCCATATTTCGTCGGCCTTTTCTTTATTATGCTGTGATACAGTGGTAAGGTGCCGAAGATGATCTTCTATATAGACTTTACCTGAAGTGACGCCAACATTGATGAGCTCCTGCAAATAATTCTTGAAGCCAGTCTTGCTACAAGTATGTAATGGTAGCAGATCTATTCCACTCATATTGACCAACCTAATCAACAACTACTTTCTTTATGATACTTGGAGGGCGGTGGTTCAAATCCACCCCCGACTATTCAGATTTTCTCTAAATCACTCCAGGCAAATGCCGTGATGGTTCCTTTCAAAGGGCACAGCCGATTATCTTTCCCGTCCTTACCCAAAACTCAGAGTGTTAGCTCTGTCCGTAATGACCAAGCTGTCAATGGGACATTAAACCCTAAGCTTCCTTCCTTCCTATGATACTTAGAACGGCAAGTGGTCGGTGGATTTCTGCTCCGCACTTACTTTTGCAGTGCCGAATCATACCTGTTGTGCTTGACTGCTATGAAACTATGGTATGACATGTGGTACATTGCACAAAATCAGCAGAAGCCTGCATGACAGTATCCACTAAAAGTGCAAACTATTGCCAAGCTTCACTTTTCGCCTCCTGTTCCAACATGTCTTTATTCTTCAGGACTAACGAGTCATTCCTAATTCTCTCCATAATACTTCTTTGTTTCGTGACTTGAGCGTTTATGACCTATACTTCGCTATCTGCGTTGCTCAAAGCCTACTCGGTTTCTAATGTGATTCTGCACTGTTGAGCGCGCGGCAGTCACACTGTCACCGGCTGAGACTATGAGCGCGCTTGAGCACCCAGCAGTGCGCGAGGGTTCCGTTGATAACTGAGAGGCAGAGGATGACCGACTACATGCTGCATTAGACGACCAAAACCAGATTCACAGTGTGGGCATTTCCCAGCCATCGAGCTATGGCACAAAATGGGAAAGGCTTGAGCGGTTGTTTTCATCGAAATGCAGAGCTCTACTGGAGACATTGTGGTGAGAGACTGTTGACCTGTTATCTTATTCACTACCTTACTGATCCTGCACCCAGAATTAAATTTTTAGGTTGTACTAGATTCCATCCAGTTTGGGTACTAGGTTTGCCAGTTATTGGAGACATAACATTTTTCATAAATAAGTAATTTTGTTCGTTCTATGTGAACCTTGGGTTATTTTTTTTTACATGAATTATGTAATAGTGATTGTGGTTTACTGTGGCACAGTCTATTCTGAAATGAATGTGAAACTTGGTGAGAGAATTCTTAGGATCTAGACTCGTTGAGAAAAATAAATCAGTATGCACTCTGCTTTGTGTGCTTGTGGCATTTGAAATGAAAGTTAGAAAAAAGGTATTTTCTCGAAAATCATTATTGTAAAGTCAGTGGAGTCTTTAAATGTGTTTGTTTTCTGAATAAGCATAGAGATAATTTACAGACTGGAGCATGTGATGTATAATTGTCCTTCAGAAAAGCTATCATTTTCTACATTTTGTCCATCTAGTCCCCACCCTCCTCTCTCTCTCTCTCTCTCTCTCTCTCTCTCTCTCTCTCTCTCTCTCTCTCTCTCTCTCTCTCTCTCTCTCTCTCTCTCTCTACCTACCTCCTTCCTCCTCCTCCCAATCTTATTTTCTGTCCTTCTCCCACTTTCCTTTCTTCTGTCTTCAATGTCATCCTCTCTTTGCTCATCTCCTCATCCTCACATCTGCCCATTCCCTTTTTCCCGTTCATAGCTATTCAATTCAAAATCAAGAACTACTTTCAAAATTTGTGGTAACTGTGGTTAATTGGCACAAAGTTACTCTTACAAGAAAGAATATTATTTACAGAGTTCAAAAGTATGATGTTTTGATTTCCATAGAATGTAATTACATGAAGCACTGTTACTTGTGGGATGTTTGCCATAGCTCTATGTTCGTATGTAGGGCACATGGGCATAGCACTTCAATTTTCATTGTTACCTGGTATAATAGTTGGAGATTTTAATGGGCGATGGTAAAGGTAACATAAAGACTAAATGGACATAAAGACATGTACTTCGTTGTATCACTCTTAATGGCTACACACAGACACATTTGTTGCACATCTGCTCAAAAGGAATATCAAAATGCTATTGGTTTCATTGGGTTCTTTGTATAATTAATATAACAAATTTGATACTTAATTTTTCTATTCACATAGTAATATGTTGATGAACAAGCTTTATGGACCAAACCTTTAATTATGTTATTAAGAAAAAGTGTTAAAAATCTACATTTTTTTGTTTCTTATATGAAAAAGTAATGCAGGAATAAATCATGATCCGTATTTTCTGATATTTTGACTGAAGTGTTCCATATGGGCTCCATGCTATGGAGTCTGCTGCAAACCAGGGAATCCATGTTATATCAAGACCAGAACATCAATAAAAATATAGTTATGTAACATAAGAACTTTAGTTTTCATAAAACGTTTTGTCCCTTTACTAGAAACTGTGATGAGTAGTTCAGGGCAAAGTAAAAAGATTCACCATCAAGCAGATTCAAATTCGTAAATTGTTAGAAATTTATTTATTTTACCAATTTCCTTTGGAAATAAATAATGGTATGTTTAACTCACAATAACATGTCCTACATTATGTATTTATCGTAAGCTTATATTAATCCATCTCCACATTCCTCCTATCTCTGTGTTGATCTACTCCTCTCACTTGTCCATCATTTTCTACTCATGCTCCCTGTTAATCTCCTCCTCCCAATTTCTATGAAAAACTGCATGTCTCTCAACTTTCATTGTGACTGATGAAACAGTCCCTAAGTTTATTACAAGGTACCCTGGCTATGCTCTAGTCAGTCACCGGCAGAGTATAAAATTGTTCTCTATGAAAACCTAAATAGATGTTCTAACTTTCATGGTAATCAGCCAGTTAAAAGTCTATTGTAAGTTACCTGTGCCAAGTGTCATATGAAATCTTTTGCAGACACAGTTCAGAATACAACTGTAAATCTGTAGGAGTTAAAAACTGACAGTTTTATATCAAAAAGTAGTAGTTTCACTGGTACATCGAATACCTTGGCAGGATGCTTTGGGTGATCTGATTATGTTATTGTTCACCTTGCTCCAGGTGCAAAATATTTTATGGGTTTGACATTGCTCAGTTTCTACTCAAGTTCTGGCCTGTAAAAACAAACTAAGAAAGTTAGAAGTAGGTATTTACATTCATTTATACATGTTTTATTTGATAGACTTATAAAAAGCCCTACTACTATGATATATATATATGCATAATTTGAAAAGCAAAAGCAGTTGCATTATCTTTACAGCACACTTTTGTTTCAAGTTTGATTTGTGAAATGAGAATTTTCTAATAGCATGCTGAACATACTGATTTGTTCTATACCTTCTTCCAGGTTTTATCTTGGTCATTGGCAAGAAGGAATTGGAAAGTTGTTCAGTTTTGGAGGACTTGGAGTGTGGACATTGATTGATGTTATTCTAATATCATTACATTACTTAGGTCCAGACGATGGCTCTCTCTATATCTAAGATTTCCAGGTGAGACAATTTGGAATAATTATTATTGTAAGTATTACGGAAATGGAAATTTCAAGATGGAAAGTGGAAATAAAAATAATAGTCCAGGTATCATTTATATCAGGCATGGTCAAACACTGCCCCACAGGCGCCCTCACCGTGCCCCCCTGCCACCACCCACGGGCGGCCTTTGCCGTGCCCCTGCCATGCGCATTGTGCGCAGTGGCGTGCGGGGCACTAGCGACACACGGTCACGGTACACTACAGTGTACTCCACCCGAGTGGAAATTTTGGCCATGATTGATTTTTACTGATGAATAATAGTGTCGCAGTTCCATTTCAAAACTTTTTATCTCTGTGGTACTGGAGATGTGTGCTTTAGGATTGGACTACTGTATTAATAATATTTTTGAAAAAAATTAGAACATTTGGTGAGACAGGTCATCTCTGGATCCTGCAAGCAATGAACAAGCCGAAACTTTTTTATTTAATGATAGACAATAATGTTTAACAAGTGAACTATGATGTTGGCAACTGTTCAAGTAGTCTCTAGCCATTGAGTATCAATTCTCAGGGAATATAAAATCTGCGACAACTGGGAAACCTGGGAAATTATTTGTCCAGGATAAAAACTGGGTACTTTCCCCCCCTTTAGAATCCCTCGATTATTTCATTTCTTTAGTTTTCAGTTTGGTTTTAGTTTTGTCTGGTAAAAACTGATATAACATCAAAATATATTTCATGGGCCCTTAATAACTATAACTTATAAATTACGTTACTCCAAAATTCATTGGCCTGGTGTAGCAACAGTGAATCCATATTTGAATTGAAAGGTAGTCTCTATTCCAACAGAGACTGCCTTTCAATTCAAATAACTTATAAAGTTCTTTCTCAACATTGTGGAAGCAAAACAGAAACAAAATTGCACAACATTGCTTAATAATAAGAACTAAGTCAAAGTTTTATTGCCACAGTTTGCTGTTAAATGGCAAGACATCGATACTGCAAAAACAAATTGAATGGAATCCATCAGATTGACTGGGATATCCATGACATCAGTGACTGATCTATATGATTTACCAACACATACACAATCTATGAAGTGGTCTGACACCCTTGCAAGGATCACTGCAATCCATTGCTGGAGTGTGGCAACCCTTTACAGGTCTTGGGGAAAATACTATGAATGGTGGTTTTTGTGCTTTCAAAGTATGTATATTTCCTTTTATACAATATGAATTTAGTTATGTAAGAATTTGCAATGAGTTAATTAAATTGTGAAGTGAGTGAGATAAATTAATTAAATTGTGGAGTTTTTGAATCTCATTTAAAATTGAACACTTTGAAGACGACCACAGAAAATTATCAGACCCAGATGACAAGCAATTTATGCCATTATTTAAAATTTTACTGTTAGATATGTTTTCATTACATCTTAAAAGGTAATGCAGACTAAAATACTCGACTGCAAGTTTAGTTTGTCATTTATCCCAGTTCTTACATCAATTATACAATAGTGATGGTATCAATTATACAATAGCGATGGCATCAATTATACAATACAATAGTGATGGCATCAATTATACAATACAATAGTGATGGCATCAATTATACAATACAATAGTGATGGCATCAATTATACAATACAATAGTGATGGCATCAATTATACAATACAATAGTGATGGCATCAATTATACAATACAATAGTGATGGCAAAGAGGATAATTATACTAAGAAGAAAAACAAATGTTGGGAAGTTCAAAGCCAGTACATAAAACCTGTACCTTATGAAGATTGTATAAATTTTTTTAGTTCTGAAAGAAAGTAAATTGTCATTCAGAATTAAGAAAATATATATTTGCCTGAGGAAAGTGTATTTTTAATTGGGAAATCCAGAAATTCTTCATGACCACTTACACACCCTTCCTCTGGAAAAGATTATGTAGATGATATACGGTAAAAACTGATATATTGTCAGTTATGTTGTGGATAAATACTTGATATGGAAGAATGTGTGGTTTTGCAATGACCCTCAAAAATTCAGATTGAGATGAATACCAGATTAAAACTAAGTTACTCCATGCTGACAAATAAAACTTGGTCAGAATAAGTAGTAGTTTTAGTACACCTATAGAGATTGCTGTTGTTGTCGCTGTTGTCGTCTTCAGTCCAGAGATGGATTTGATGCAGCTCTCCGCCCTACTCAATCCTGTGCAACTCTCTTCATCACCTCATACTAATGGCTACCCACCTTCATTTGAATCTGTGTATTGTATTCTTCTCTCTGTCTCCCTCCAGTGCTAAACTCCTGATACCATGATGTCTCTGAATGTGCTCCACCAATCAATCCGATCTCTGTCAAGATAAGCCAGAAACTACTTCTCTCCCCATTTCTGTTTAACACCCCCTCATTAGTTATGCAATCTACCCATACAATCTTCAGCATTTGTCTGTAGCACTACATTTCAAAATCTTGCCATCTTTTTGTCTGAACCCTTTATTGTCCACATCCCCCCCCCCCCCCCCCCCCCGGTAATGCTGCACTCCAGAAAGCACTTCATAGCATTTAAATTAATCTTGGATGTCAATAAATTTCACTTTTTCAGAAATGATTTTTTTCCCATAGCCATCCTGCATGTTCTGTCTTCCTTACTTCAGATGGCTGAAGTTATTTTTCTACCCAAATAACAAAACTCATCTATTTGATTAATGATGAAAATTCTCCTCAGAGATGATAAATATTGTTAAAAACGAGACAGAATGGCTGGCCAGTACTTACCATTGTGCTGTACCGCTGATAGTAACACAAATGAATAATCAGAAAAAAAGGGGACAAAAAGGACAAGCTTTCGGAACACAATTCCTTCGTCAGGTGGGAGAGAAGGGAAGAAGAAAGCTCCAACAGAACGTGTCTCAGCTCTGGTAGACCAACACCTCCAACCTATAACCTGCAGGCTCCCATCCTATATCAAAGATACAAACCACTTTCTGGAACGCCTCAAATCCATCCCTATGCCCCTCCCACATGATAGCTTCCTTGTCACCATTGATGCTACATCCCTGTACACCAACATCCCTCACACCCATGGTCTATCAGCTCTGGAACACTATCTTTCCCAACACCCACCTGAAAGCCTCCCAAAAACCTCATTCCTTGTCACACTTGCTAATTTCATAGTCAACAATAATTACTTCACCTTTGAGGGCCAGACCTACAAACAAATCAGGGGGACAGCTATGGGTACTAGGATGGCCCCTTCCTATGCCAACCTCTTCATGGGCCGCATGGAAGAGGCATTCCTTAAGACACAGAAGTTGCCTCCCCTGGTTTGGTATAGATTCAAAGATGATAGCTTTGTGGTCTGGACTCACAGTGAAGAAACCCTTCTGAACTTCCTCCACGACCTTAACTCCTTCTCCAGCCTTAAATTCACCTGGTCCTTCTCCAAAACTAAAACCACCTTCCTTGATGTTGACCTTCACCTTGCTCACTCTCACATCCACACCTCAGTCCATATTAAGCCCACTAACAAACAACAGTACCTCCACTTTGACAGCTGCCATCCCTTCCATATTAAACGATCCCTTCCCTACAGCCTGGGCATCCGTGGGAAACGTATCTGTTCCAGTTCCGACTCCCTCACCAGCTACAACAACAATCTATCCAATGCTTTCCTCTCCCGCAACTACCCGAAAGACCTCATCCACAAACAGATCTCCCGAGCTGTCCATTTCTCTCCCTCCAAAAACAACGTTCCTAACCCCAGACCACCCAGAAGCACCCCCTTAGTCACCCAGTACCATCCTGGCCTGGAATGCCTCAACAAATTCCTCAAACAGGGCTATGACTTTCTCAAGTCATGCCCTGAGATGAGACCATCACTCCAAACTGTTCTTCCCACACCACCCAGAGTAGCCTTATGCCGTCCTCCCAACCTCCGCAACATCCTTGTCCAACCTTACAACATCCCAAAACCACCCTCCCTACCTAATGGTTCCTACCCCTGCAACCGATCCCGCTGCAAATCCTGTCCAATGCATCCTCCCATTACCACATACTCCAGCCCCACCACAGGAAAAACCTACCCAATTCAAGGCAGGGCCACATGTGAGACAACACATGTCATATACCAGCTGACATGTGTCCACTGTTCAGCCTTTTATGTTGGTATGTCGACTAACAAATTAGCTGAGCGGATGAATGGGCACAGATGGACTGTTCGCCTGGGGGACACCCAATCTACATCTATGTGGCAGAACATGCCCTCCAGCATAACTCCAGGGACCTGGGCACGTGTTACACCACATGTGCCATTTGGATAGTACCAAGAAACACCAGTCCCTCAGAGCTATGGAGGTGGGAACTTGCCCTCCAACATATCCTCTCCTCCCGCCACCCCCCCTGGCCTAAGTCTACGCTAACCCCTCCCCTTCCTCCATTCTCAGCTGTGTGTATGTCCATCCATATTTCCCTGTAAAGTTCTAGATACTCCCCCGCCCCTCCTACACCCCTCAGCATCATTCATTTCACTCATCTTCTCGTCTCTTTACTACTTGATCTTTCCTCTTTGGTTATATTTATCCTCTCTGGCTTGGCTCATTACATACATGCAGTATCTCTGACGTCCACACTCCTGAAACACCACCTTCATGACCTAGGTCATGAACTACCTTTCCCTTCTGTTCCCATCCTTTCTTCTTCCCTTCTCTCCCACCTGATGAAGGAACTGTGTTCTGAAAGCTTGTCCTTTTTGTCCCCTTTTTTCTGATTATTCATTTATGTTACTATCGGCGGTACAGCACAATGGTAAGTACTGGCCAGCCATTCTCTCGTTTTTAACAATACTCATCTACTATTTTATTGTCTCATTAGCCAATCTAATTCCTTCAGCTTTGCCTCATTTTCTGACACTACATTCCATTACCCTTCTTTTACTTTAGTTAATGTTAATCTTATACCCTCCTTTCAAGATAATGTCCATTCCATTTGATTGCTCTTCCAGGTCCTTTGCTGTCCCTGACAGAATCATAATGTCATCTGCAAACCACATAGTTTTTATTTCTTCTTCCTGACCTTTAATTCCTTTTCTAAATTTCTCCTTGCATTCCTTCACAGCTTGGTCAATTTACAGATTGAACAACAATGGGGAAAAGACTATAATTCTGTCTTACTCCATTCGCAATCACTGCATCCATTTCATGCCCTGCGACCCTTATAATTGTTGTCTGTCTCTTGTACAAGTTGTATACAGTGAAACCCCTATTTTATGTTTTTGTACAGTCCATACTTAAAAAAACACAAAATTGAGGAAAATGAAGGATCAAAGAAAAACATTAAAATATCCAAACTATGAGCAAAAACAAATGTAATTGGCATATGTACATGATTAAAAAACATAATCCTCTCCAGTAGGCCTATGTAGTATATTATCTGTGTACATGAACGAAATTTAATGAACAATATTTCGTATAGAATAGCCACAGTGTCCTAGTTAATGTGCGGTGCAGGAATGTTGACACTGCTCGCTGTGACTACGGAATGGGACAATAGGAGATAGAGTGATATGATGAAAAGTGCACTAAAATATAAGATTTTGACTGTGCACAAGGAAAGACATCTCCACGTCAAATGATCCCTGTTTCAGGTAATCATACCGCGCATTGCTGTGCGCGGTATTAGTATGTTCGTAAACGACGCATGCGAATTTGCGATTCTTTAGGGGCCCATATCTCCAGTTATATTCGTCTCAGAGTGGAGGGGTAAAGTGTTCTGGATAGATCTTGACCTAGTGATCATTTGTGTACATATTAGGAGGGTATACTACAGCTACCATAGAGTACGTCGTCAAAATTTTCAAAGTTACACACTTCCTGGAGCCCATCCAAATTGGGCAAATCAGTTGGCTTTTGTACATGACGTGTAGTCTATGGTGGGCTTTAAATGGCTTACAAAAGCACCATTCATTCATAGGCGATTCCTGAGAAACTCTCAAACAACCATGATTTTCTGGTACCAAAAAAAAAAAAAAAAAAAAAAAAAAAAAAAAAAAAAAAAAAAATTGTGGGGATAGTCAGTTCGATACTTTCTATTCATTGCAAATCTTCGAAATTTTTACCATATGTTCTTATGATGATGATGCCGTTTTTAAATTTTTATGATACCGTTATCTGTTACCGAGATCAAGAGGTTGAAACTTATCATAGTTTTGCACAAAATCACAAAACTCACTTTTAGCCATTTTAGCACTGTGAATCGCAAATATCTAAATAACTAACCATAGAAAATTGTTCAAATATTTACAATACATCCTGTAGACATTTATCTATAAACAGCATGAAGTAAACACTCATAGTCCTAAGCATGCTATAGTTCGTTCCGCGTACACTTGTCGAATGACACGGCTGTCACATCGGCCGTTTGACAGGGCCTGCCAGCTCGCAGGCCGACCGTGCCCTCCTGTAGCACGGCCAGGCCCGCGCCTGCCAAGGAACACAATACAGGCGCGTGCGATATGAATGGCCCTTAGGCCATAACATCCCTCCCCCCTTGGGGTGAGGAGCTGGACTCCTGAACGGCGGTGCAGAGGTCTGGCTGCTGGGACTCTTCCACCTCCATCCGATCGTATGGCGGCTCCATCCACTCCCTAGCCGGAACCACCTCGTACGGGCAGAAACCCTTCGAGCGACGAGGGGTTCACCCACGCGAGCGATGTCTTGCTGCTCCCAGCACTGGAGATGGCGGTGGGTCCTCCATTCCTCCCTCCTGTGGCACGTCCATTGGAAACTCGGGGCCTCCGTCGTCAGGCGGCAAGGTGCCCTCTCTGCCGGCGACCAGAGCTGTCCATTCCTTGTAGCTGGCCACTGGGACTGCGGCGGGGGAGCGGGCCCCGGACCCCGACGGTGGCGGGAAATCCCCTTGCCCCCCAGTCAATGCCCGCGGAACGGAAGTCGGCAGAGAACTGTCCCCTGACGGCACCCGCAACAGAGGGGGGCTGGATCTGGACAAGGAGGAAGGGACCGTAGGTGTGGGAGGAGGGTGGCAGACCCGCAGCTGATCGTGCTGGCGGGTGAGGACCCCGGTAGGAGAACGGACCTCACAGAGATGTCAGCCATGCTCCCGAATGACCACGGCCGGGACCCAACGAGGATGGCGGCCGTAGCCTCGAGCCCAGACAGCCGAGCCTGGGGGAAAACGTGACCGAGGACGAAGAAGAGGTGTGGGAGGGCCTGGATGCACAAGGGATAACAGCGTCCTATGAGGTCGGCCGTGAAGGAGCTCCGAGGGGCTCTGCTGACCTGCCGGAGTGGACCGATAAGAGGACAGGAATCGAAGGAGGGCATCCTCCACTGAAAGATGTACCACATATTTGCGCATTTGCGTCTTGAAAGTGCGGACGAACCTCTCCGCTGCCCCATTGGACTGTGGGTGGAAAGGTGGGGCCAGGACATGGTGGATCCCATGGGTAGAACAAAAATCATGAAAGTGTTGTGAAGTAAACTGTGGCCCGTTATCTGTCACCAGTGCGGCCGGGAGACCCTCAATAGAAAATATCTTTAACAGGGAACGTGTGGTAACTTCCGCGGACGTGGAGGTCAGGCGAACAACAAACGGAAAGTTGGAGTATGCGTCAAGGACGCAAAGCCAGTAGCTATCCAAGAAGGGCCCCGCAAAATCGACATGGAGTCGTTCCCAAGGTGCAGACGGAGTGGGCCATGGAGAGAGAGAGATGAGCGAGGAGCCGCTTGTTGGGATGCACAAGAAGAGCATCCTGCAATGAGGCGAGTGATGTCCCCATCTACACCCGGCCAATATACGTGTCGGCGGGCCAGCATCTTCGTGCGAGAGACACCCCAGTGGTCCCGATGGAGAAGACAAAGAATCCGGCGGCGCAATGATACTGGAACCACCACTCGAAGGGAGCCGTCTTCCGTGGACAGAAGTAAAACACCCTCGTAGGTATTAAGGCGGTGCCAAAGAGCATAATAATTGCGGAGAGGGTCTGATGCCCGACCTGGAGGACACTCCGACCAGCCTTGCCTCACCCGTTTAAGGACGACCCGGAGGACTGGGTCAGCAGCGGTAGCCTCCGCGATCCGTGAGCTATTGATAGGAAAACCGGAGACTACATCTTTAGCCGACTCGTCAACTGCAAAACACAAAATGGAAACGAGAGAGGTACAAGGCCCAGCGTTGAAGATGATGGGCTGCCTTGTCCGGAAGAGCCGCTGACGGGTGGGACGACGACACTAATGAGTGGTGGTCCGTGTAAAGCGTGAACTTTGACCCATAGAGATAAATGTAAATTTTTTTTAGAGCAAAAACAATGGTTAGGGCGTCCTTGTCCACCTGGGAATACCGGCGCTGCGTATCCGTAAGAGTTTTAGATGCAAACGCCAATGGGCGCTCTGACCCATTGGGAAACCGATGTGCCAGCACCGCCCCCACACCATGCTGGGAGGCGTCCGCTGCCACCACAAGTGGGACCCCCGGGGTGTATGCAGGCATGGAGCCTCCAGGAGGGCCCTTTTCAGTGACTGAAAAGGTCGTTCGCACGCAGGAGACCAGTGGAACAGGGCACCTTTACGTAGCAGTTGATGCAGGGGATGAGCCACCGTGGCTGCCTGCGGGAGGAAGCGATGATAATAGGCGATCTTGCCAGGGAATACTTGAAGTTCGTGAACGGAAGGACGGGGAAGATATGTGACTGCCCGCACGTGCTCTGCCACGGGACGTACCCCCGACCTGGATACCTTGTAGCCCAAGTACTCGATAGTCAGTTGGAAGAAAGATAATTTCTGGAAATTACAGCGGAGGCCAGCCCCCTCCAGAACGGAAAACAATGAACGGAGGTTGGCCACATGGTTAGCTGCTGTGGATCCCATCACCACAATATCATCCATGTAGTTCACGCAACAGGGGACCGGTGCTAGCAACTGCTCCAAAAAGCGCTGAAAGATTGCGGGGGCACTGGCCACCCCGAATGGCAATCTCTGATATTGATATAGTCCAAAAGGTGTAGAAATCACCAGCGCCTGGTTGGAGGCATCGTCTAATCCAAAAGGTGTAGAAATCACCAGCGCCTGGTTGGAGGCATCGTCTAAAGGCAACTGGAGATAAGCCTCTGCCAGATCTATTTTCGAAAAATAGTGCCCCCCTGACAACCGATCTATCAATTCCGCTGGGCGAGGCATGGGAAAAGAATCAATGACGGATTGAGAATTTACAGTTTTCTTAAAGTCGCCACATAAATGCAAGGCACCCGAGGGCTTGCGTATGACAACTAGAGGGGAGGCCCACTGGCTTGCTGTGACAGGACGCAAAATACCTTCCACCATCAGGCGATCTAATTCAGATTTAATAGCGCCACGGAGGGCGATCGGGAGAGGCCGAGCCCGACAGAAGAAGGGGTGAGCCGAATTTTTAAGTGTAATAGTGGCCCGAAAATTCATAGCACACCCAAGACCCGGCGCAAACAAGGAAGAGAACTCCGCGCGAAGCTGCTTGAGACTATCGTACAGAATATGATCAGAAACCAAGCAGACAGAATTGGTAATAGAAAAGCCAAAAGCGTGGAAAGCGTCGAGACCGAAAATATTCGTAGCCGTTGCACTGTTCACTACCACAAACAGTACCGCGCGGCTAACGTTCTGATATGTAGCTTCGGCGACAAACGACCCCAATAGTGGAATAGGGTGGCCGCCGTAGCCAACCAACGCGCGAGGCGCCGGACTTAAAGGGGGGGGGGGGAGCCTAATGCTTGATGAGTTGCGGCACTTAGAAGCGATGTCGTCGCGCCAGTGTCCATTTGAAGCGTAACAGTTTTCCACAGAATGCGGAGGTCTATAAATAACTTCGGCAGGTGAACGCCGACGGGAACAACCTTATTAATATCCGTGGGCGATGCGCCGAAATCGCGAGGGGGAGAGGTCCTTTTGCGGCCCTTAGCCGAGGAGCGGCACACTCGGGCGATGTGTCCGAACTTGCCACAATGATTACACGTGGCCCGTCTGTGCGGGCACGATTCTCGAGAATGGGACGCCCCGCACAAAAGACATGACATCGGCTCGCTCTCTAAAGCAGGCGACGCACGCCGCCTTTCCCCCCGCCCATACGACACAGGCGAGCGCCGCGGCGTCCAAAGGGAGGGAGGGGAGGGCGACGCAACAACAGCCACCGAAGAAACCGGCACCGCAGATAACTGGGCCGAATCGGCAACTGAGGATACCTCCCCCCAAGCGGAAAGTTGACTCCCCACAGCCTCAGAAACTTCAAATGCGCACGCAATACGCAAAACCTCCGCTAATGAGGGATCGTCCGATTGCAGAGCCTGCTTGCAAACATCCAGGTTGGGAGTAAAACAAACCAAAAATCGCGGACCATAGAGTCTGCATACGAATCACCATGCGGTTCGGACCGGAACAGATGACGACGGGCCAGCCCCTGCAGTTCCATGGCCCATGCGCGGTACGACTGACCTGGCTGTTTCCGCGAACGGTAGAAAGATATGCGGGCCAACACCACGTGAGAGTGGCGGCAAAAATACGCCACAAAAAGAGAATAGATATCCTGAAAGGACAGGGATGCCTGCGTCTGAAGTGGCGCTAAATCGCCCAGCAAACGAAAAAGACGAGGCGAGAGCCACGAAAGGAAATAAGCTTTTTGCTTACCTTCATCACACACCTGGAAGGCTACGAAGTGTTGGCGTAAACGCTGTTCGTAGTCGGACCAATCCTCGGCAAAGTCGTCAAATGGAGGAAACAGAGGAATGGGCACAGAAGACCGCAACCCGACCTGTTGTGTCACAGCCCTAGTCAAGGTATCAATAGCCGCAGTGAGAGAAGCATTCTGTTGAGCCAAAATTTCCGGTAACGACTGAAGATTCGTCAGCAACACGCTAAGGTGTTCTGCCATGACTGCGGCAGGAAGACCACGCTACCATAATCCTCGTCGCCACTGAAGTAAACACTCCTATATAGCATGCTATAGTTCGTTCCGCGTACACTTGTCGAGTGACACGGCTGTCACGTTGGCCGTTTGACAGGGCCCACCAGCAGACGGCGCGCATCTCACGTCAGCTGTTAGGCCGACCGTGCCCTCCTGTGGCACGGCCGGGAACTATCATGTCCAGGCCCGCGCCTGCTGCGGAACACAATACAGGCACGCGCGATATGAATGGCCCTTAGGCCATAACACGGCATTTTTCAGTTTTTGTAAATCTTAGTCCGTTAGCAAGATATGGCCGAAAAAACAGTATATTTTGCTAGAAAAAGTGTATTGGGCTGAGAGATGGCGTTGGGGCAGCTCTGAAACTTAGCATGGGATTTAATTTTTGTACATCTTAAAGACTGAAATATTCGGTTGATGGAGGGGTGATTTTTCGTTTACAGTTAATTTGCAACATTCGGTTTAGTGAACTGTTGCAACAGGTTTTAGAGTTTGCAGAGGAAAAAACACATTGTGTAGACTTCTCGTATGGTTGATTTTTGGTTGCACATAGCTGCGTATGAAATGTAGATGAAATATCAAAATTTTATTTAAAGTTTAGAGCAGAATGCTATGTGGTTCTTGAGATATCGGTCCGTGAATGTTGGCACGCGACAGTAGATTTGAAAATGCTATTCTGATTGTGAGGTAACATATCTTGAGGAATAGGAAATGACTAAAATGTTATGTGTGTGTTGTTGAGGTGTTTGTCTGAAAAATCCATTTCCCGTTTTTGGAAATGTATACTCGTTATCGCGATAACCTACAAAAATCATAATTTTTGGTATTAAGAGCCAACTGCATGCATTGGCAAATCTACACTTCTATTCATGGCAAATCGTCGAAATTTATACGATGCATTCTAATATTATGATTCCAGAAAGCTTTGAAAGTTTTTCCAATAATACTATCCATTACCGAGATATGTAGATTCAAAGTTACTGCACATATTCATGACAAATATGCAGTGTTATTAATCCCTTTATATTTCATCAACATTCACGTCTTTCAGGCCATTGGACGTGCAAAATTCGTCATCATAATGGTTGTATCAACGTGAACAACTTAAATTGTTGTGAGATAGCAACATCATATAAAACTAAATTCTCAGCTGGACTCGAAAATATTTACATGCTTTTCATGGAACGATATTGATGGTGTTTAACAATGTTCTTTGAAATAGTTAAGCGTGTTTAGTAATGATCTGAATGTGAAGCTCATTTTAGAAAGTAAACTACTACATAGTCAATTTGGTCTGAGGTTTGTACAAATGTATCAAGGTTCACCATTGATTTCATGGTATGTAAGCAGTACACTCTGATGTATCAGGAAAAAGACTGGAACCAGCTGAAAAATGCTCTTGCTGGAGCACAGAAAAGGCGAATATGTTCTCTGACACAAAAGTGTGAAACCAGCTGCCTCAATCCTCATTCAGACTTCCTCACCAAAAATTTTGGCATGCGGACATATTGGCTTTTTTTTTCAGCTGAATGTGAGGACGACAGAGAGAGCAATATATGATGGAACAGAGAAAGTGTCAGTTCAGGAGAAAGGCATATGAATGAAAACAGCAGTGCAAAGCGTAACGAGATGTCGGCAGTCGGGAACAGTGGCAACAACAAACTAAAACAGATGCAGATAGTAGCAATTGGAGCGAAAGAGAAAAAAGTGGGAAACTTAGACGAATGGAGACCATACATAAAGCATGAGCATGCGGCTCTCCAATACTATAGCACGAAACAATTTAATTTTTCCCATTCCTAGTACCCACGTGCTAAGGTTTTCCAGTCTACAGGTCAAACCCCAAGCAAACGATCCCCATGGGCATATGTGTAAAGGAGACAATCGTGATTGAAGACAATGAAAGCCGACTCTAATTGAGAAAGAAAGGATACTGGCAACAGGACAGGAAGTGAATGGGACAACGTCAGTGGGGGCAGAGAGACGATGAAAGTGGCAGAAACAGAAGAATCGCGAGGGAAAGGGATGAAGACATTGAAAGTTTGACACAGACAGAAAGCAGCAGTGGGAAAGACAGCAAACAAATGGACAGAGGCATATATAGACACTAACAGTAAGATGACATTGCTGAGTATGACGACTTAACTGGGTAAAAGTATTTACAAAGTTATGCACTGAAAGTGCGTGAATATGTTTGCATGCCAAAATTTTTGGTGAGGAAGTCGGAATGAGGATTGAGGCAGCTGGATCCACACTTTTGTGTCGAAGAACATATTCGCTTTTTCTGTGCTCCAGCAGGAGCATTTTTCAGCTGGTTATATTATTAAATTAAATCATGACGCTAGTGAGGTAGATGGTTGAATGAATGTTGATCAGTTTGTGTTGAAAAAAGTAACAATAATTTACTTAATTTAATCAATTTAATGGAATGGCCCACAATAAGTACACGAAACCACGACACAAGGAACTGCATACCAAACCAGACAGACATCCAATTTTGCTGCTATAAATTCATTGCGTCTGCTCTCACATCTCATTGGTTATATGAAAGTAACATATTATTGGCTACGTGAAGTGTTTGTGTTACCAACCTATGAACAATAGGAAAATGCTACCGCTGGCCCTGAGAGACTTCAGCATACATTAGAATGTTTATACAATAATATGTGGTAATGAACTTACCGTCTCTTCTCAGAAATCACAGATGTGTGACAGCAAGTACAAAGTTGTCAAAAACTGTAATTGGTGTCTGGGTACATGGTAACTGAGCTATTTTCCGACAAGCTACAACTGAAAATTATATTTCAAAACTCACACATTTGAGAGACATTTCAATCTATTGGAAGCTCATAAATTATCATTTTCCAAATGGGCAGCAATATGTAGAGCCATTTCTATCAAGATAGTGCTTTCTGTGGCAACATCTGCTGTGTAGTCTTGCTTGAACCACGATGCGAGAATTGATTCAAATGATTGTCTTCATCGATTTCCTCTTCTTAAAAGAATATTGGGAAACAGTGTAAGTACTTCTCAATGACTTCATATTTCTTCACAATAATATTTAAAGGCATCACTGGAATTCCAAGAGACGCAAATAACTGTGCACAAGTCCTGTATTAGCATCAACTAGTTTTAGCAAGCTATATGTATATTTCCTACTAGTGAAACCGCTTGGCATATTTAAATTATTTTTCATTTTTCATTTAGACAGCTCGCAGACGCACACAACGATTGTATAGACAACAATGAACTTCTGATAATCCTGTCAATAAAATTCTTCGGTGTATGAAACTGCATTATCATTTTTATAAAATCTACCTACGTTTCGGCCACTGTCGCAGGTAGCCATTATCAGTGTCGGTCTGTCTGACTGCTGAATGTGAGATAGCTTGTGACTTATATAACAGCGGTTTGAGGAAGAGATTGAGAGATGTTGGTCTTTCTTTATTGGTGTGTTTATATTATTACACACCATTGGTGGAAAAGGGCATCAATGATTTGTATTTTCATGACCAGCTTTTCATGTGATTGGGGGTTCTATTCTTTCCTCTCATTGGTGAAAATGCATCTTTGATTGGCTTTTGCATTGGTCCTTGCTATTGGCAGGATGGACATAAGGGAACTGCAGCAGTTATGGCGTGCCGCTGTTTACTAGTCATCTGGCAGGCCAGTGCTAAGCATATGCACAGCTGCTGTGGTCCACAGGATGCCTGCGTGAGTCGTTCTGCGCATGGTCCCGTGTTGTAGTGTTGCATCTGCAGGCAACCAAGATGCTGGAAGTCTGTATCTACCTTCCTGTTGATATTGATGGGGCACTTGGCTATTTCTATAGCCTCTGTAATGTTCCTTCAAATTGAGAGTGGTTGTGTCACCAGCACACGGCCTCACCGAAAGATAACCGTTTTCCACGGTGATTTTGGTGCTCTGAAACCGATGACTTTGTGTGCTGTCCAAGCCATATATACCTTCAATGTTCAGAAAGCCTCATACTAATTGCTCCTCCAGTCTCTCCTATATACATCAGCCCATACTCACTGCTGATTTCACAGACAGCAGCATTATGCAGTTTGTTGAACCTAGGGCATCCTTAAGCTTGTTGGTGCTGTGGAATACTGGCTTGATACCTCTCAACAAAGAATTTTGCCGACACACTCAATGACACCCTGTACGTAAGGTAATAGGGCAATGTTTCAGGTTTCCTACTACTCCTCTCTATTGCTTTCATTCTTTCTGGACATTGTTTACTTTATCCCACCCATCCCATAGCCAATGGGTGCAAAGATGGCTCTGAAGTGTCATATTTCCACCTGTAGGTGATTGCATCACTGATCTTGTGGGCCCTCCTTACAGTGTGAAGGATGGATTTCTACTGCATGGGGTGATTATGGGAGGAGGCATGGAGGTACCTGCCCATGCTGGTGGTTTTTCTGTACACTCTGTGGCTAAGTTTACCATCAGACTTTCGGTAGACTTCGATGTCAAGGAAAGGCTGCACCCCATTCTTTTCTACCTCTATTGTGAACTGTATTTTGCTTTGCTGCTGATTGAGATATTTGTGGAAGGTTTGCAGTTCTTCTTCTCCATGTGGCCAGATGACAAAAGTGTCAACGTATCGCAGCCAGCATACTGGGCGTAATGGTGCTTACTGGAGAGCCATTTCTTAAAATGCTTGCATGAAGATATCTGTGGCAATTGATGAAAGTGGGGAGCCCATAGCTATACCATCTGTTAGTAAAATTCTCCTTTCTACTTGAGGTAGGTGGTGCACCAGGTCGCAGGTGTCAGGGACCAAGTGTTCTTCTAAGATGTTCATTGTGTCTGACACTGGTATGTTAGTGAATAATGACGTTACATTAAAGCTAACCACCAGTTCTGCAGCTCATACACTTCTCCCTTTTAAAAGTGTCACAAATAAGTTGAATCCTGACTTATGAATCTTTGTGGCTCACTAGATGACGGAGTTTGGTACCAGCTCTTTTGCCAATAGTTCACTATAGGGCTCAAAGGAAAATCCTCTTTATGGACCTTCAGTACTCCATACATCCTCGGTGTCTGTGGGACTTGTGGGATGTGTCTTCAGACTGTGTTGAAGTTTATCTTGGTTTGCTTCAGCAACATCTCCATCGATCTGATTATCCGAACCATTAGATCACGCTTTCATTTCTTGTAGATGGTTTCACCAAGAAGATTTTCAATTTGTTTGGTTTAATCTGGTGTGTTCAAGATGGCAGTGCCATTGCCTTTGTCTGCCTGTCAGGATTCTTCTTTAGCTCCAGTATAACATGACGTTCCTCCCTGCCAATGCTTGTTTTGTTGACTTTGCACGAGATAGGATTCGTACAATTTCTTGTCGGATCTTCTCTGCCTCAGATTGTGGCAGGTGACACACCGAAGTCTCAACTGGTTCAATGATGATAGTCCTTCAGAGTATGCTGCCAAATACTGAGAACAAACTGGTCCGATATTTCGGCGATCCAACTGTCTGCCATCCTCAGGAAAGCTGCTGCTACTGCTGCTGCTGCTGCTGCTGCTGCTGCTGCTGCTGAGTCCCATAGAATACTGAGGGTAGAGCCATATTCTCCATCCTATATAGGCATCGTGCGTGTGCGCGGCACATGCGCTGCCTTCCAAAGTTGCTACTTACAGGACGTGTACTAGTGGCGCCACCCCTAGTGGGACATCGGTGTAATGATATATCGATTATGGTTCATCAAACACTGGTGCGGGCTTCGTCACAGAACGTTGCAATTTGATGTTTTTCAAAAGCAGGTTCGACGATCTGCTCAGAGGAAAACCCTTGTCTTGGTTAATCAAATTGTCCACCAATCTAATTTCAATTGCTTCATTGTAGACACTGTCCCAAAAACTGGAAATGTTAGCAATTATGAAGGTCTCGTCAAATTCCATCTTGTGTCCCTCAGTTAAACAATGTTCTACCACAGCAGATTTTTCAGGTTGCAGCAGTCTCATCTGGCAACAATGTTCCATGCATCTATCTTTGACAGTGCGGACAGATCGGCCGATGTACGCCTTGCCGCATTGGCAGGGTATTCTATAAACACCCGGTTTCCTAAGACCTAGGTCATCTTTTACAGAGCCAAGCAGTGCCCTAATTTTGCTGGGAGGGCGAAAAACACTTTTGATATTAAAGTTTTTAAAAGTCTTCCAACTTTGAAAGAGACGCTCCCAGCATAGGGAATGAACGCCACCGCTTTATATTCCCATTTGTGAACCTCTGGCAATGGTCCAAACTCCATGGCTCGATGAATTTGTTTGTTAGAATAACGATTTTATTTAAAGACAGTTTTCAGATGTTCAAGTACAGGTGTTAAACTATCTGTATCTGAGATGGCATATGCCTTACGAACCAGGGTTTAAAGGACACCGTTGCGTTGGAATGGTGGATGACAACTTTTGGCATGCAAATACCGATTGGTATGTGTTGGTTTTCTATAAACCGTGTGTCCCAGAGTGCCATCATGTTTTTTATAAACCATTACGTCCATAATGGGAGCTTCCCATCCCTTTCTATCTCCATAGTAAATTTAATATTAGGATGAAAGCAATTGAAGTGGTCCAAAAATCGGTCAAGCGTATCACGTCCGTGGGGGCCAGATAAAGAATGCGTCATCAACGTAGCACCAAAAACACATAGGTTGCAAAGCAGAAGTTCTCAGAGCCCTATCCTCAAAGTCTTCCATATAAAAGTTGGCAACTTTGGGTGATAGAGGGCTCCCCATAATTACACCGTCCTTCTGTTCAAAAAAGTTGCCATTGAATGAGAAGTATGTGGATGTAAGAACATGTTGACAGTTTCACCAGCTCATCATCCAACCTTTTGCTGGTTAGACTCGGAGATTCATCCAAAGGGACCCGTGTGAAAAGGGAAACTACGTCGAAACTAACAAGTAAATCTGACGGGTCTAGCTTCAAGGACTTCAGTCGTGAAATAAAATCCATGGAGTTGGAAATGTGACGTTCACATTTACCAACAAATGGGCTGAGTACAGATGTTAGGTACTTTGCTGAGTTGTATGTAGGTGCACCCAGATTACACATTATGGGACGTAATGGCACTCAATCTTTATGCATCTTTGGGAGACCATACAACCTAGGCAGAACTGCAGCACCCGGATGAAACTCCTTGCGTAATTCTTCCGGTAATGTGCCATATTTCAAGAGAGAAAGAGTCTTATGTTTGATCTTATCTTTGGGGATGCTTTGCAATCTTATATATGCTGGGTCGTTGAGTAAAGAACTCATTTTAGTGACATAATCTTCCCTTGTCAAAACGACAGTTGCATTCCTTTTATCCACTGGTAATATGTTGATGACACGTTCTTTATCTGGCCCCACAGACGTGACACACTTGACCGATTTTTGGACCACTTCAATTGCTTTCATCCTAATATTAAATTTACTATGGAGATAGAAATGGATGGGAAGCTCCCATTATGGACGTAATGGTTTATAAAAAACATGATGGCACTCTGGGACACACGGTTTATAGAAAACCAACACATACCAATCGGTATTTGCATGCCAAAAGCTGTCATCCACCATTCCAACGCAACGGTGTCCTTTAAACCCTGGTTCGTAGGGCATATGCCATCTCAGATACAGATAGTTTAACACCTGTACTTGAACATCTGAAAACTGTCTTTATAGAAAAAGGTTATTCTAACAAACAAATTCATCGAGCCATGGAGTTTGGACCGTTGCCAGAGGTTCACGAATGGGAATATAAAGCGGTGGCGTTCATTCCCTATGCTGGGAGCGTCTCTTTCAAAGTTGGAAGACTTTTCAAAAACTTTAATATCAAAAGTGTTTTTCGTCCTCCCAGCAAAATTAGGGCACTGCTTGGCTCTGTAAAAGATGACCTAGGTCTTAGGAAACCGGATGTTTATAGAATACCCTGCCAATGCGGCAAGGTGTACATCGGCTGATCTGTCCGCACAGTCAAAGATAAATGTGTGGAACATTGTTTAACTGAGGGACACAAGATGGAATTTGACAAGACCCTCATAATTGCTAACATCTCCGGTTTTTGGGACAGTGTCTACAAAGAAGCAATTGAACTTAGATGGGTGGACAATTTGATTAACTGAGACAAGGGTTTTTCCTTTGAGCAGATCATGGAATCTGCTTTTGAAAAATATCAAATTGCAACATTCTGTCACGAAGCCAGCGCCAGTATTTGATGAACCATAATCGATATATCGTTACACCGATGTCCCACTAGGGGCGGCGCCACTAGTACACGTCTCGTACGTAGCAACTTTGGAAGGCTGCACATGCGTTGCACACACACGCGATGCCTATATAGGATGAAGAATACACCTCTACCCTCAATATTAAACGGGTCTCAGCAGCAGCGTTCCTGAGGATGGCGGACAGTTGGATCGCCGAAATATCGGACCCATTTGTTGTCAGTATCCGGCAGCATACCCGGAAGGACTATAAAGATTTACTATGCCGGGAAAGCCTTAGATGCCACACGATTCAATGATGTGTTCCTTCGGAACGAATTTTGGTGTGATCGCAAAATTGATTGCCTTAGCCAGGAGATGAGTGGCTGCTTCACTTAAGGTGTGGCTGGAAAGATTTATCACTGTCTTTTGTGTATCCAGGAACTGTTCTTCTTCTGTTGTTATTGGCTGCAGATTGGCAAACTTTTCTATCTGACGACTGGTGATGTGACCACTGGACCTCATAGCTTGTTGGAAGGTCAACCTATCGACCTTCTCCCAGTCTTCCACATCCTTCTTGCCAGGAAAAGGTGCATTTCCCCGAGCTGCTTATCCTTTCCCTCAGCAGAACTTTGCTGGCTTGTAGACATACGTTTTTCGCCTTGTTGAATTTTATGTGACGTCAGCTGTAGAAATTTTGGCACTACATTGGTGTCCCTACATCTCTTAAAGTAAACAAAATTATTCAGTAATTTATCTCTCTTTATATGCAGCGAGTCCAGCTGCTTGATGTTTCGATGTACTTCCTGTCCATACATATTGATTAAATGCAAGCATAGGCTTTCGCGGCCAGTGTCACTATCAATAAGATCTTCGGGGTATGAGACCGTGTTCTCATTTATAAAAATGACGTAGCTTAATGTAAGTTGTATTTCTAGGTCTAACTAAAATAATTTTGTTTGCAAATTCAATCAAAAACACAGTTAAAGATCTTATAAAGACGTCTAGATGTATATCAAAAGTCATTTGTACTTTGTGTTTTTACAGTACTAATATAATTTTCAGAGATACGATAAAGTTATATTCTTGTTCTTACTTCCTTGTTTTGTCGAGTTTCCATTTGGTGTCTTTATAACGTGTTTTCCACTTAATATTATTGGTGTAAATTCCTCTAATGTTGACAATTATAACCACATATCTGACATTAACATTTGCCATATGGATATAGCTGACCACTATTCACTTGTTTTTAATATGTTTTGTTTTGCTCAGTTGTGCACAAGATTGAAGTGTTTAATATTAGTGTTGTATTTTACATTGTATTGAAAGGGCAGCAGTGAATCTTGGAGATGCTCTGTCCTCTGTTTTAACTGAAAATGAAGCCACTGTGGTCAAAGTATTAAAATTTTGTGAATTGTCTGGACTCTGACCTAAGCTTTTAGGTTAGAGATTTTTGTATGTTGGAGAGTGTCTGGCTCATTGTTTTTATTCCGGTGATCAGCCAGCCATGATACTTGGGTATTGTGTTTTAAGTACTTCTACAACTGTCTACTTTAGTATGCAAACTTATACTGCTGATATGCAACAATTTGTTTATGCATTTGTTTAGCTGCCCATACAGTTTGACTTGTATGGCTACTTTTCTCTCTGTTGCTGTTCATCTGTCTGTTATTTAAACACCAATATATTTCTCTTTCTCTTTCTTTTGCTGGACAGAAGCTTTTACATCTTCTCTCCTCCCAATTCATGTCTTTCTTAAAAACTGTGTCTTGCCCATATTTCATTTTTTTTTTATTGTTCCCCACTTAAAAGAATTTGTCATAGACACGAGTCATTTCGTTTAAAAGTTATCCTTAAAGTCCATACATTTCACACTGTGATATTAGGTATTATAGGTACAACTCATAGTTCCTTGGTCTATAAGCAGTAAAAGTATTTCCAGATATTGCTATATAATATTGCACGAGTATCACCAAATTTCAGTTTTGTAAACTGTACTACATCCAGTTACATTAGGTACCCTACCCTCACCCTATCCACATAAACTTGCAAAAATTTGTGGGAAATCTGTTACGTTATGAACACTAAAGTATTTTAATAAATAGGAGATAGCATATATGGGAATGTACATTGATAGAGCTGAACTACCTTGTAGTATTTTAGATTATGGACATCACCCCCACAGTCCCTTTACTCTGTAAAACATAACACAATGTTCAGCCCTTCTTGGCTCATCTCTTCTTATAAATAATACTGTAAATGTATAAATGATTATGGATATAGTATAATCATTCTGTGGGTAGGTACTAGGCCAAATTTTTTTTAAAGATCTAATTTTTGGAAATTTCTATATGAATTTATATTACTATAATTTTCTGTACCTTAGGTACTTAGCCAAAATGATTGATTTCCTTATAATTAATCTCTGTAAACTACTATCTCAATTTGACCCCCACCCATAAATTCCTTTATGATCCATCCTCTCCTAGCCCTGCATCTACTTATCAATCCCTTCTTCTAATAATGATACCATTAATAAAAATTCTTATGTATGTGGTATGAAATCACTATATGACAACTTTGAAAACAGTGTAATCTTGGGTGTTATGGGAACTACCAAATATTGATCTTCGTATGTTACATTATATTTATTTCCTTCACCTTTTTACTTTCAAATGTTAATCGTTTGAATTAAAAGTTTAATTGTAATGGTTCTGATCAGGTTTTGTCTTTATAGATATTGTTTGATCTAGGGAGTAAACAAGTGTCCAGATCATCCATGGAAATTTAATTACAGGAGATTTTAACTACTGTGCAAGATTTTGTAGCGAGAACACCATCCCCATGTACTCTTTTAACCACAATATTATATACATTACTTCTTGGTTCAGTTCCTCTTATAGAACATATTGAATTTCATGTATGAATTTGGAATTCCTATGAGCTTTACTGTATGCACTATGCCCAAAAATTTCTCATTTTAAATTTTAATGTTTCAATTTTGTTCTCTGTAAATGGCTCTCTTAAGCCCTCTGCACCCACAGGTAAATTTTATAAAATATTGTAAAAATGTGAGAATGCCATGTAAAAGACATGAAGGAAAAGGAAAAAAGAGGGGGTGGAGAGAGAGAGAGAGAGAGAGAGAGAGAGAGAGAGAGAGAGAGAGAGAGAGACTGACCATTGGCAGTTAGCTCAACAAAGTTACTGATCATTTGGGCACACAACAGTATGCACTTGCCTTTGTAACAAAGAGATGGTCTGGGGATATGTACTTTGAAGATTAGTTTTAATTGTGATGATGTATGTCAGTGGCACAGGTGGGGAATAATTTTTACTGAGTTTTTGTAAGTGTAATGTTGTTTGAAAGTTCATGATGTTTTAACAAAGTAGCTTGTAATACTGATAAGTGTCCTCTTGTAGCCCTTGAAAATGGCGCATTCGAAAACCGTAAGGTATAAATAGTAGTGAGCTTAAGACATTTATAATTTTTCAAATTTCAATAACACCTATTATTAATTTACTATTATTATTTAAAAATTTATTATTTTCATTTTTATCATTTTACCAAGGATGCGACAAACTTCGTTATTGATGTGAATGATTAAACTTAGGTTGCAAAAGTGTAATTCAAACTGATTAAGTTTGATGTAGTTTTTTACATTAATATATTCCTTTACTTGTTCCGTATCGCTGAAAATTATCATTAAAAATGAATGTTTGAATGATTAGCAAGTAGTACTTAACCATTATTTATGTAATTTACAGTATAGTTAACTAACATTTTGAAGTATTATCATTGGGAAAATACACATTTCATTTCAGATTGTGTTACATTTGATGTTCAACTGAAGAATGCATGTTCATTGGAAAATGAATACAACATGTAAAAATAACATAAAAGTTGCATCCGGCTGCATTATGAAGATGGTAATGGAGCAATATTTTAATACAAAGAAATGATTTACATGGACATGTTATATTTTTGTATCAGAAACAAATATCTCTCTCCCACATTCTCTGTAAAATTTAAAATGAAAAATTGTGATATTCCATTTATTATTTTTCTGTTTATAGACACACATTGTTGATGTTGCATTCAGTATTTTAATTTGTAAAGGGTTTCTTTGAGGTTTTGTTCACCTTGAACTATTTATGAACATGTTTCTTATTTTTATTACTATTTACATTAAGGATTAGAGACTAATCCTATTGTTTCTAATTAAAAAAGAAAAGAAAAAAAACTTTGTCTTTGACTCCTCATCCCATATTTCTACTTCCACATGTCTGATAGTCCAAGGCATAGTAAGCCTTATGACTCATTCGATCCACCTCTACAACGGAAAAATTCTTCAGTGTACTACCATATATATACAAAGCACAAACCAAAAGGCAGAACAAAATGTGCTCTCTTACATCTATCCCAGTTTTATTGTATACACAGCCAAATTCTTGGAATATGTATATGAAGCCGAAACGTATTGCAACATATTGTAAAATAAGTACTGAATAAAGCAGGTGTTACAACCACAGTTTCAGCGACTTCTCTGACAGTGGACCTAGACATAATGATTTCTAAAATTTCAAGTTTATTCAGTGATTTATTTTACATTGTGTTACCGTACCATACTGAAGTAACATTTTCACTCCACAGTTGATATGCACTGGTGATTGATCTTCCTTTATTCTGTCTGACTTGCCTTCTCTCTCTCTCTCTCTCTCTCTCTCTCTCTCTCTCTCTCTCTCTCTCTCTCTCTCTCTCTCTCTCTCTCTCTGCTTCAGCGTTACCCTTTCTACTTCATTTGACATTGATGGTAGTGACTTCAGAAATTTATGTAAATGGTTTCATACAACAATCAGTATGAGGCATCTCAGTGATGAATCATTTGATTTCCTCCCAACATTCAGCTAAAACTTTTATTTAGCAAAAAAAAATATGAAAACTGTGCATTGCTCTAGTTGTATAAATCTGCTGCTAATCCTGTAGATTTAGGTAGCATTTAATTTCTGTGATAAAAATTATGAGGCTGTAGGAGGGATAATCTAAGAGAAACCTGAACTGCTCCCCAAAATCTTACGGGCATGCAGCTCAACATACTGTGGACCATTGTTTCATCATCATCAGAGACCAACTACGACTTTCAGCATTCAGTCTAGAGCATAGTCCTAATAATAAAATTCCTCCGTGATCCGCTATTCAATGCTAATGTTGATGCTTTGTCTGATGTTAAACCTTTTACTTTAAAATCATTCTTGACCAAACTTAAATACTTTCTCCTTGATCTATCTGAACTCCTCTTAGCCTTTGCTCCTGAGCCCATAAGTCTCTTAGGTAACCTTGCTTCTCCCATGTCTGTAACATGATCCCACCATCTCAGCTTGTTTGCTCTAACCACTTCATCTATTGTGTTCATTCCCAGTTTCTCTCTGATTTTCTCATTATGGACACTCTCATGCCATTGTTCCCGTCTATTAGTACCAGCGATCATCTTTGCTACTTTCATATAACCTCAACCTTATCAATATAGTAACCTGTGCTAACTTAATCTTGGTACTGATTTTCTTCTTGCAGAAGAGAGTAGAGCTTAGCTGAGCACTCACTGCATTAACTTTGCTATACCTTTATTCAAGTTATTTCACTATGTTGCCATCCTGTGAGAAAATACATCTTAAGTGCTTGAAATTGTTCATCTGTTCTTTGTTCCTTTTATTTGGCACTCAGTTTGTTTAAATCTCTTCCCCACGGACATTACTTTCATTTTGGAGATGCTGGTCTTCCCTTACAACTCTGATCTAGTTTTAAAATATATTGCAACCTTTCAATTGAATCTACCATCTGCATATGTGAGGCTGCTTATTTTGATTTCACCTATTTTAATCTCTCTGCCAGTCTACTGTTTTCAACATGTGAGCCGTAAGTAGTATGACCAACAGTGGTGACAGGTTACAGCTTTGATACCTTTGGCTGTCTCTAATGACCGTGCTGTCGATGGGACATTAAACCCTAAGCTTCCTTCCTTCTTACCTCTGGAACTACCCTGATCCATGAACTTAATTTGCTATCCACTCCAACTGCTGCCTGACAGTCTATATAGAGACAGTTAATTGCCTGCAGAAGTTTGCCTCCTATTCCATAATCTCGTAGAACTGACAATAACTTTCCTTTTCTAGATCTGTAAAAAATGGATACAATTCCCTTTTCCACTCATAGCACTTCATTATCTGCCATAAGCTAAAGTTCTAGTCCTGACAGCATCTAAGAGGCCTAAACCCACATTGATTTTCATCCATCTTCAACTAATACCTGAACTCTCCTTTCAACAATACCTGAGAATATTTTGCCCACAATGCAAATTATAGAAATACCTCTGTTGTAGTTAGTCTTTTCTGGTCCCATGTTTGAAAATTAGTGTGATTACTGTTTTTGTGCACTCAAAGGAACCTGTCCTGACTTCCAGACAATTTCAGTTATCCTGTGTAACCATTTGAGACCCGACATTCCACTGAGACGCGTTGTGGCGTAATTTCACCTACCCCAGCCGCTTTATTGCACTACAATCTATTGACCATTCTCTCCACTTCCTCTATTGTGACACTGTTCCCATCATTCCTATCCCATCCTACCTCAAAATGTGACATCATTGAATGTTTCACCCACATTGAGCAGTTCTTCAAAATATTCCTTCTACAGGATTCACTAGCAGCTTCCATGACTTGTCCAAAACACTTGTTAATTCCTTCTTCCCTCCTGTTCGAAGACTATTACTTAAGCTCCAGAATGGTTATCCTGCTGCTTGATCCGTATTTCCAGTCTTCCCATGACCCTGGGCAAGTAAGGCTAGCAACCTACTTCCCAGGTACTTATGTATGTTGCTGGCAACAATCACAGCAAAATGCATGTTAACAGTTCCTCCCAGAAAAACTTGGGGGCCCATCCCATACTAGAAAAATGCCCCAGTCCATAAAAAAGTATGCACCATTTGGGACCAAATTATCTTGACAGGTGGGACCATACAGGTGCCTCCCATTGGCATGGTGCAGTTAAAATTGTGATTTGTGTAGCCAAATCACATTTATCATTCTTCCAGTGTCCATCCATGGTAATTGGCAACAAATGCAAGCTGTTGTCCAATTAAGTTGTACTAATATTGGCTGTAATACCCATGGACTCTAAGATACTGCGAATTTCCACTAGCACATGCTGTGTCGTGCTCATTTGAGTCCAGTGCTGACTGTCAGAAGTGTCACACCTTGCTATCTCTTTAAGTAGTGATATTTTCATTACTACTCAATTTCTTATATCTCATTAGTGCTTCTGTTTTACGAACTTTCTTCTTGCATATTTGGTAAATACTGTTGTGCAGAGTTTTGGTCTGCGATTTGTGTATTTCAAACCAAGTTGGAGACCATTGTTTCAACTAGTTAGCCATTCAGTCTAGTGCCATCAGCTGTCAGTGTCACATGGTCATGAGCTCAAAGTAGCATAATTTAACTTATCTGGGTTTTATTACTAGTTGAATTTATTAAATTTTGCTAGTGTTTCTGTTTTCAAGGGCGTAATTCTCATGTTTTGCTACATGAGGTAATTTTAAGTAACTTGACAGAGATGGATAGGAACTGTGCCTGTTGTGTCCGAATTCTAGAGGAATGGCCACTGTCTGTAAACTGGCGGAGGCTGTGTTGGCCACGGTCAACATTCTTCCGGTTGCAGTGTCACCTGGACATCAGAGGCAATTTCTGGAGTAGCTCTGGTGCCTACTGCAATGTCTCTGATCCCTGGTGCAACTGTGGCTACAGTTTCTGCTGTCCCTGCTAGTCGACAGTTGCCCAATAGTGATTGGCGAACTGTACAGCAGTCATGAAACACTTGGCAGAAGGTGAAACTGGGAAACTAGCCATAAGGCTGTCCCCTTACACCTTTGCAATTGGTTTGATATGTTTCCACTGCTGATATCACCACTGAGCCAACATGGGCTGCCTCACCTGTTAAAGCAGCGGCCATTCCTTCTAAGTGATCTAAACAGATGATGAGGGTGAATTTGCTAGTCACTGAGAGCTCCAATGTTTGTCGGGTGATGGAACCCCCACGAAAGTAGGGGGAAGGTTGGGAAAGAATGCCAGTTTACACTGTTTGCTTGCCAGGAAGTCTCATCCGAGATGTGGAGGCGGCTCTGTCGTTAGTGATAGAGCATTGGGTGTATCTGACTGCAGATCACTGCTCTTGTCTGCTCCAATGATTCCTGCCACCAGAATTCAGGTGTCATCCTAGGCTCCTTAAGGCGGCATGCAGATTTTAAAAGATAGCTAATGCTCGTGGGATAGAAACGGAGCTATGGTTTGCAGCAGTGTTCTCTGAACTGATCACGGTCCTCTGGTTTGGAGCCGATTGGAAGGCTTAAACGAGAGGCTCGGACAGTTTTGGTGATCTTGGTTGAAATTTTTAACCTTTGCTATTGGGTGAAGAAATGTAGGATCCCCCTTCATAAGTCATGTGTGCAATGCACACAGAAGTAGGTGTGCAGGAGCATCTAGGAAAAGATCCCAGAACTACTCTCACTTTCAAATAGTTTTAATGTCCATATAGTACTAGGGATGGAAAGCTGGCTGGAGCAAGATTTCAATAGTAATGAAATTTTGAACTCGAAGACTGTTAAGTATACCATAGATATAGAATGAACACTGAAGGGAGGCCTATTTACAGAGTTAAAAATACAATTTTATCAAGTGAAATTAGTATATATTCAGAATGTGAAATAATGTGTGTGAAAGTTGGCATGAAAAATGTCTCAAACATAGTCCTTGGAAGTTTTTACAGATAATCTGGCTCAGCAGCAGTAGTGGCAGAAAGTCTGAAGGAAAAGGTGGCAAATATTTCCCATAGTTTTCCCAGTCATGACATAGTTTCAAGTGGAGATTTCAATATACCAGATACAGACACACAAACATGTTTAAGAGAGGTATCAGGGACAGAGAATCATCAATATTTTTGTAAGTGCTGAATTCTAAAATTAGCTTGGACAGTTAAATAGAGAACAAATTTGCAGAGATAACGTGTTAGACCTGCTGATGACAAATAGACCTGAAATTTTGTATTAAATTAGTGTAGATCAGGGAATTGATGATCATAAGGCAAAACAGCATCATTGATTACAGCTGTAAATAAAAACATCTAGAAAGGTGGGGGGATCTTATTTAGCAAAAGCAAAAATAGTTGATTTCAAAGTAGTTGACAACTAATAAAAGAAATAGTTTTGTCTGTGGCCGAAGTTCAAAAGCACCATAAAGTACACAGTAGAAAAGTACGTGCCAAGTAAAATTGAGAGAGGAGAAAGGTTGACCATGGTTCAACAACTAATTTAGGAAAGCAAAGAGAACTACATTGCAAATATTAACATAGCCAAATCCTTGCAGACAAGCAAAAACTAAATGATGCCAAAATTAGCATGTGCAAGAAGTGTTCAGTGACCTTGAGAGCAATGTTTTGTGTACTGACTTTGCAAAAAATTCTAAAATTAGTTCTGCGTCAAATCGGTAAACGAGTCAAAACCAGACGACCAAATGCTCTGTGTCCATAATGGTGCTGTAATAGAGGATGGATCACAAACGGCTGAAATATAAAGTATATGTTTCCAAAATGGTTTCATAGAGGAAGGTGACACTTTAGTTCTACCTCTAAGCCATTGCACAAATGACAAAATGGCAGATATTGAAATAAGTGTCAGAGGGATAGAAAAGCAATTGAAATCACTGATCAAAGGAAAGGCCACTGGACCTGATGGGATACCAATTCAATTTTACATGGAGTATGTGAAGGAACTTGCGCCCCCTCCCCCCTCCCCCTCCCCCCTCTCCCCTCCTCCTGCACCTCCTAGTAGCAGTGTGAGCGAAGTGTTCCCAAGGATTCAAAAATAAGTGCAGGTTATTCCCATTTACAGGAGTGGTTATCAATCAGATGTGCGAAACTGTAGGCCTTATCTCTGACATCGGTTAATAGCAGAATTTTGGAACACATTTATGTTCAAATATTATGTCATTTCTGATGACTGGAAATCTTTGTAGACATCAACATGGTTTTGAAAAGCAATAATCATGAGAAACAAAACTCGCACTATTCATTCACAAGATACAAATGATAGTACATACAAAATATCAGGTAGATGCAAGAATGTGGAACATCAGACCAACTGTGTGACTGGATTCAGGCATTCCTAGCTAATGGAAAGCAGCATGTCATACTCACCAGAGATAAGTTTTCAGATGTTAAAGAGATCTTAGGGGTGCCACAGGACCATTGCTTTGACCTCATAGATAACATCAGAAGTTGCAATGCTGGAAGAGGGTAGTGAAATGCAGGATGATCTGCTGCGTATTGACCCATGCTATAGGGCAGGGGTAGGCAACAACCACAAAGACTTTGATATACTGCTTTGTACCATAAAATCAAAGTAAACTACACCTTTTAAAAATACAGTAATTGGTACATTTTTGATTTTTCAACACTGTAGAACGACCTTATTTAACAATTAAACTTTTATGTCTCCATTATTTGTAAAAAAACATAAATATCTTAAAGTATTATTCTACATTTAATGTAAAACGTGAGTAGATATATTCTATTAACAATGTATACATGTGGCATCTGTTCTGAAAGAACAGATGTCACTTCTGATCCTGTAAGTTGTTATTTTTTCATATTCACAGACTATATGGCATCAACTGCGAATGTGCAAAACTGAAAATGTGTATCCAGCTGGGATTCGAAGTTGATGTCATATATTCTGTGAATATGAAAAAATAACAACTGCAGGATCAGAAACGACATCTGTTCTTTTGGAACAGATGCCACATGTATGTATATATAATATGCTGGGTGACAGGCAATGATTCTTTCGTTAGCGGGGAGGGGTGGGCAAAGTTTGAAGCCCTTTCTCTTATGGGAATTAGTACATAGTGACTACGAGTTTGATTACTGTGGGCCAGGTACAGCTGGGAATTTGTATCTGACGGGAGGTGTGCTTAGGTAGTCCTTGAAGGTGTGGTGATCACTCTGTCCCAGTAGTGTAGACGTCAGCGCAACTGCCTAGAAAGTGGAAGACCCGGGTTCGAATCCTGGCTGGGTACACATTTTCAGCTTTGCCCATTCACAGTTGATGTCACATATTCTGTGATGTCCTTGATATTTAGTGTATAACTTGTAACACTTAATCGAATACAGGATATCAACTGTTTGTCAGTTGACCTTGTTCTGTGTTTCTTTTTAATAACACTGGTGTTTGAAAACTATGATTCTCACAGGTAAGTAGAAGCAACTGAGGCCTGTATCCTAATTGCAACATTAACTCTGATATGGTATTTCTCTTGAGGAATTACAGGCCAACACTTTTGAGACATGAATCGTTTTTAATGATATTATTTCAAATTCAAATGTTTCCCTAACTATGCCAAAAAACATGTTTGTAGTTAAAGGATAGGCCATACCACAGAAATATTTTGAAAATCTGAAGAACATTCATTGAAATCGTCTTTCAATGTGGCATTCTTAACTGTAAAATTTCCAATCCACACACTATAAACCTGCAGACATTCGTAGTTCATCAAAATTCAATATTCCAATCTCCTTCAACAGTAAAAGGCATGAGACTCGCCGCCTTTTGCAAGTCTGATTGGACTAATGTGGGAAGTAAAGTTTTAGAGGTTCACAGTAGCTATTGCTTCTAATTGTACGTGATTTTTAGTACACAATACAAACTTCTATTCAACAACAACAACACATTTTCAATGCTAAAAAAACAGTTCTCAAATATTTTTTACAATTTTTCTAATGAATTCTCAGTACTCATGCAATCTATGTAATAAGCACTGGTGATCTACCATCAAATCGCGATTGACATGTTGCCGACCCCTGGTGTAGGGAATGGGTATTAAACAGTTCAAAGTGACGTGGCTTGTACGTCAGATACATTCTATACATATTACAAATGCGAAAGTATGTATGTCTGTTACCGCATCACGTTAAAACTACAGCACTGATTTAGATGAAATTTCATATAGAGATTTCTTATGTCTTGGATTAGGACATAGGCTACTTTTCAAATTGTTTATTAAAAGTTATTTATTTGAAATATATCCATAGAAATACGTAACGGTTGTAAGAAGCTTATAATACAACAGCAGAAGCACAATGTAGGGTATGTCATGTTTAGCCGCGAGGGTTAACGCGTCATGTTGTAGACTTTTATTATTTTGGGCAATGGTTCGGGTCCTGCTATAGTGAAATTTTTTTTCTTTGTTATTGTTATCTTTTCTACTTTTGAATATACAAAAAGATTCATGGATACTGCCAAAACGACTTAACTGATATATAATTACATACACAAGAAATCTGAATGTTGGCGTTAATACCGCATTCATTTTCATTTGTTGTAACAAATGAAGGAAGTATGTATATAAATTGAAGACTTTAAATAAAATATGCTCTAAGTACCATGGCAAGATAAAACATTGACGTTTTGTGTAGAATGGGATCTAGATACCAAGCCCTATTTTGTGTACAAACTGCCACGTACAAATACTATAAATACCATACGTAAACTGCAACGAAAATAGTAGCAAATGCATTCAACAGATGGCAGGCGGTATGCTGCAGTTAACATATGAAGCGTGTGTTCTGGTCAACTGCAAGGAAAATAGTAGCAAATGCACTCAACAGATGGCAGGCAATATAACACTCACGAAAATATTTCTCAGGACATATAATGTGTATTCAATTGTGATATTATCCACGTTCTTAAATATTGTTTTGCCCTTGGTTTTCGATGATGTGTATTGGACTGTCACCTTCAACTATAGATGTTCGAACATTGTGATGTTATCGTAATTCTTTAAAATTGTATTCTCTTTGGATTTCAATGAATAAGAGTTTCTTTGGTGATTTGGATTATTTATAGCATTCAAATGTTTGCTTTTAGTTCTTTTGTTGGTTCGCTTTGCATTTGTAGGATCTCAACAGTTCGTTTCTCCGTTAGATGTCTTTCTTATCTCGTTACTTTTCTCCGTTAGGTTTGTTGTTTACTTCGTACTTTTCTCCGTTTGGTTTGCTGTTTATTTTGTTCCTTTACTTGGCATTTGTTTTCGATTACTGTATTGTTGTTATTGTAGGTACTTACTGTCAGGTGTGCCACCCCACAAGTTGGAGCTGAAGGTGGGTGTGCCTGTTTTATTGATGCGTAACTTGGATGCACCACGATTATGCAATGGCACCAGGTTACGCATCACATACCTGAGAAGGCATATCGAGCAGGTCACCATCATCACCGGTGGAGCCAAGAGAGAGACTGTATTAATACCACGAATTCCCATCATCCCAACAAACTTGCCATTCCAGTTTAAACGGTTACAGTTCCCATTGAAAGTGGCCTTCTCAAATACTATAAACAAGAGTCAAGGACAAACATTAAAAGTGGCAGGTATTCATCTGGCCACCCCATATTTCTCGCACGGGTAGCTCTAAGTAGGCTTCTTTGTATATCAAGAGCTAGAAATCTCTACGTATACTCGGAGAACAAGAAGTCTCGAAACGTCGTTTACAGTCACGAATTGCAATAGATTTTTGGCTCTCCATCAGTTCCAAGACAATTATATATTCCGTGCTAACAATGCCGCAAACAGTCATGTAGTTATTTATTCCCTTTCTTGGCACTTTAATGTCTGACTATTGAACCGCGGGTAACACCGCGGGGAGCAGCTAGTCACAAAATAAAACTCGCTATTAGTGTGGATTATGTCTTCGATCAAGGTTGAAACAATACTCAGCAATGGTGTGGATTGTGCCTCTTAACAAAGATGTAACAAGACTCATTTACAGGGCGCAAAAGCATCTTGGTTATATCATCCAAACAAAATCACTGAAAATGACATATTTTTAATTATGTACATTAAATTAATTACAATTGAAAAATAAACAGTTACATGCAAATGGTTACAATAAAAGATGTTGTTGTTGTTGTTGTTGTGGTCCTCAGTCCGCAGACTGGTTTGATGCAGCTCTCCATGCTAACCTGTCCTGTGCAAGTCTCTTCATCTGAGAATACGTTCGGCAACCTACATCCCTTTGAATCTGCTTACTGTATTTGTCCCTCGGTCTCCCTCTACAATTTTTACCCCACAAAACTTCCTTCTAATGCTAAGTTGACAAGTCCTTGATGTCTCAGAATGTGTCCCACCAATCTATCCCTTCTCTTAGTCAGAATATGCCAGAAACTCCTTTTCTGCGCAATTCTGTTGAGCACCTCCTCATTAATTACATGATCTACCTATTTAATTTTCATCATTCGTTTGTAGCACCACATTTCGAAAGCTTCTATCATCTTTTTGTCTGAACTCCTTATCGTCCACGTTTCACTTCCATACAATGCTACACTCCAGACAAATGCTTTCAAACTAAACTAATAATGTATGTCAACAAGTTTTGCTTCTTCAGAAACGCTTTTATTCCCATAGCCATTCTGCATTTTATATCTTCTTTACTTCGGCCATCAGAAGTTATCTTGCTACCTAAGTAACAAAACTCGTCTACTACTTTTATTGCCTCATTACCTAATTTAATTCCTTCAGCATCGCCTGATTTTTGGACGCTACATTCCATTATCCTTGTTTTACTCTAGTAAATGTCTTTTCAAGACATTGTCCATTCCATTAAATTGCTCTTCCAGATCCTTTGCAGTCTCTGATGGGATTATGATGTCATCGGCAAACTGCAAAGTTTTTATTTCTTCTCCCTGAACTTTAATTCCCTCTCCAAATTTCTCCTTGCATTCCTTCACCGCTTGCTCAATGTACAGATTGAACAACAATGGAGAAAGGCTACAACCCTGTCTTACTCCCTTCCCAACCTCTGCATCCCTTTCATGCCCTTAGACTCTAATAACCGCTGTTTGATTTTTGTATAAGTTGAATATAACTCTTCGCTCCCTATATTTTACCTCTGCTACCTTCAGAATTTGAAAGAGTGTAATCCAGTCGACATTGTCAAAAGCTTTTCTCCAAATCGACAAACACTAAAAACGTAGGTTTCTCTTTCCTTAGCCTGTCTTCTAAGATAAGTCGTAATGTGAGTATTGCCTCCCGTGTTCCAACATTTCTCCTAAATCCAAACTGATCTTCCCCAAGGTCAGATTCCACCAATTTTTCCATTTGTCTGTAAATTATTTGTGTCAGTATTTTGCAACCATGACTTATTAAGCTGATAGTTTTGTAATTTTCACATTTGTCTGCACTTGCTTTCTTTGGAATTGGAATTACTATATTCTTCTTGAAGTCGGAAGGTATTCCCCTGCCTCATATATCTTGCATACTAGGTGGAACAATTTCTTTATGACTGGCTCTACTAATGATACCAGTAGTTCAGACGGAATGTCATCTATTCCGGGGACCTTGTTTCCACTCAAATCTTTTAGTGCTCTGTCAAATTCTTCTCGCAGTATAGTATCTCATCTCTCATCGTCCTCTACATCATCTTCCATTTCTAGAATACTGCTTTCAAGTTTATTTCTTTTGTACAGGCCTTCAGAGTTCTTTATATTCATGCCGCTACTTTTCTTGTCTCCAAATGTCTCTCTTATTTTCCTGTAGGCGGTATCTATCTTTCCCCTATTTATACATTTAGCTACGATCTTGCATTTATACTCAAGCCACTCCTGCTTTGCCAGTCTGCACTTCCTGTCAACCTCATTTTTCAGACATATGTACTCCCTTTTGCCTTCTTCACTTGCTGATTTTTATATATATTTTCTTCTCTTGTCAATTAAGTTCAGAATATCCTGTGTTATCCAGGGATTTCTATTAGGCCTTATCTTTCTGCCTAGATGATCCTCTGCGGCCTTCACTACCCTATCTCTGAGCTACCCATTCTTCTTCTACTGTTTTACTTTCCCCCGTTTCAGCCAATCCTTGCCTAATGCTCCCTCTGAAACCTTCCACCACCTCTGGTTCCTTCAGTTTGTCCAGGTTCCATCTCCTAACTTTTCTTCCTTTCTGCAGTCTCTTGAGTTTTAATCTGCAGTTCATAACAAGTAAGTTATGGTCAGTCTATATCTGCCACTGGAAATGTCTTAAAATTTAAAACCTGGTTCCTAAATCTATTCCTTACCATTATAAAGTCAATCTGGTACCTCCAGTGTCTCCTGGTCTCTTCCAGGTATACAGCCTTCTTTCATGATGTTTAAACCAAGTGTTGGTGATCATTAAATTGTGTTCTGCACAGAATTCTACCAAGCGATCTCTTTCATTCCTTTTTCCCAGTCCATATTCACCTACTACATTTCCTTCTCTTCCATTTCCTACGACTGAGTTCCAGTCCCCCATCACAATCAAGTTTTCATCTCCCTTAATTTTTTGTATAACTTCTTTTATCTCCTCATACATTTGTTCGATATCCTCATCAGCAGAGCTAGTTGGCATATAAACTTGTACCCCTGTAGTCGGTGTTGGTTTTGTGTCTATCTTTACTATGATAATGCATTCACCATGCTGTTCAAAGTATCTTACCCGCATTCCTATTTTCTTATTAATTATCAGTCCTATTACTGTGATACCCCCAACTGATTTTGTATTTACAACCCTGTACTAACCTGACCAGAAATCCCGTTCATCCTGCCACCGAACTTTACTAATCCCTACCATATCTAACTTTAACCTATGCATTTCTCTTTTCAGATTTTCTAATTTACCTATGCGATTAAAACTTGGAACATTGCACACTCTGATCCGTAGAATGCCTGTCTTGTCTTTCCTGATGATCACATCCTCCTGAGTAGTCCCTCTCCTGAGATCCGAATGGGGGACTATTTTACCTCCGGTATATTTTACCCAAGAAGACGCCATCATCATATACTCATACAGTAGAGCTGCATGTCCTCGGGAAAAGTAACGGCTGTAGTTTCGCCTTGCTTTCAGCTGTTCGCAGTAACTATGTGGCAGAGCCACATTAGCTGTTGTTACAAGGCCAGCTCAGTCAATCATCCAGACTGTTGCCCCTGTAACTACTGAAAAGGCTTTTGCCCCTCTTCAGGAACCACACATTTTTCTGACCTCTCCACAGATACCCCTCCGCTGTGGTTGCACCTACAGTACGGCTATCTGTATCGTTGAGGCACGCAAGCCACCCCACCTCGATAATGTCTGTGGTTCGAGGGGGTGTATACTAAAGGATAGAATAATAATACTATTATAGTAAAAGACAGCATAAATAATACTGAGGAAATTACTGTAAAAATCTCAGTTAAATTAATAGTGTTTCATTTACACATTTAATTAAATAGGTTTGCAAGAATACTTTCATAATGGTAATTATACAGAAACTAATGAGGGCAAAGTTTCTCTAACATTAGTTGTGAAACATAATAATACCTTCTTTAATATTGTGAGACAAGAATTTACTTAGTTTTATCAGAAATATTAATTAGCATACTGTTTGAACTCTAACAATATACCTCTGACATGAATCTTGCAGAGGAAGGGATTTGGAAAACAAACACTTGAAATCCTCCAAGCAAGAATTATGGACTGAAACAGTGTGGAGAAAAGCAAGGCCATGGTGATTGAGAGGGGACAGAGAGGAAAGGTACAAATCCATATTACAGAATGAGGTATTGAAATAGTGGACAACTTTAAATATCTAGAAAGTGTATCAATGGAGAATGCTCTTGTGGATGCTGAAATTAGTAAAAAGAACACAAAAAAACCAGTGCATTGTATCAGATTTAGTATGGGGCAGGGAGGTGCAAATTGGTGCTATAGACTTGCTTCACACTCATACTGACATATGGATCGGAGACTAAGACTATGAGTACAAGAGAAGAAAGTAGGATACAAGCAAGTAAATTGAAGTTTCTGAGAAGTACGTTAGGAATGACAAGGGGAGAAACAGAGAGAGAATGAATGAAAAATGAAGATGTTAGGAAGGAAATTGGAGTGGAGAAGTTGACTGAGAGAATGGAAAAGAACAGTTTAAAATGGTTTGGGTATGTAGAGATGGGAAAGAGAAGTATACCTAGAAGAATGACGAGTGTGACATTGGGGGCAAGAGGAAGACTGAGAACAAGATGGATTGACACAATAAAGATGAGTTTGAGGAGGAGGAACCTAGTATGGAACCAAATAGGGGAAGAAGAATGATGGAAAGACCCAGTAAAGTGGAGAAGTACAGTGGAACCTCTCAAACTCGACACAATGTGGACTTAAAGGTTGTCGAGTTTTGATGTTGTCAAGTTTTAGGAAACTTAAATATAAATAACTAGGGGTTGACTAAAAAAGCTTATTTAGAGTATTAAAATTGTGCATTTATTGATTTATTATATACAATTATATATTTACATCAACATTTATAACTTACAGTAAAAAAAAAAAAATTGAGACAAAAGGCTAGTAGAATCTGAAAATACAGTGTTCATTACAATTATTACTGAAGTTGTTTATGCTGCTTATAAAAAGTCCATCACACTTATGGGAAGTTTTCTGAACACTAGAAGAAAAGTGTAAAAGAAAACTTACTGAAGTCGTTTGAAAAACCCTGTGATTGAAGACTGCTTTTCTGTATCCACACAGCGTCTTGCAGGTTGATCACGGAGTCGCCTGAGGAATAGAATCTCCATTCCAGTCGCATTTTGATGCTGTAAGTACTGCAATATGCGTTGAACGACCTTGGAAAACCCAGTAACCTAGTCTGAGTCTCTAGCACACTCGGGCGGCCTATGTACTGATGGAAAGCTTTATGGGCGGTGTAAAAAATTATTAATTCACCAGCCCTGTTGAGTTTTATGGAATGTTGAGTTTTCGGGAATCGAGTTTGAGAGGTTCTACTGTACCATCAATACACCAACCCGACCAGATGTTGGATAGAGGATAAATGAAGAAGGAAGAGAAGGATATGTGAGAGTGGTCTTCTGTAATTTCGTATTGCCAATTTTGTCCATCACAGAACTTGTAAATGAAATATTACCTTGTGGGGTACCTGTTCATCATCAGAATCCATGACAGTTACTGGTACCCCCAGACATCAATGCATTGATGTCCATGACATTTGAATCTGGTAGAAGCAATTTGTAAAAAAGTAGTATATATGAGATGTCCAGAGGGGCTGCAGAACTTGAAAGACAGAATGGGCTTTTCATAGGTGTCTCACTACATGGGTAAGTTTTGTTTCTTTCTAGAAACTTTTAGTTATATGATTAAGTTTTAACTTATAAAATATACTCTTGCACCCTCATAAAAAATACACTTGGCTGACAGAAATCAGGATTGAGAAATTTATTAACAGCTATACATCCATTTCTTTTGATTTAGAAGAAAATGTATGACCACTAGAGAACTACTTCATAAAATTTAAGCATTTTCCCAGCATATGGTCCTTTAGTTTTCACTTATGCTTTTCCTGTCTTTGTGAGGGTATTGTGTGAGCATCTTGTAACTGGATGGCTTTTATATAAAAAAGCCAAGCACCATTAATTGAAAACAGAAAACTCTGTTTAAAATTAACTTAGTTATATTCTACTACGTAATCAGATATTATCATCTCCTGATACCCTTACCATTAAAAGTGGCTGTTGGTTCTCTTTACCTACATGCACATAAATTTTATTTAAAAGGAATGAAGTAAATTTGGTAGTAGAACATAGGGTTATAATTTATAAATTGGTAAATATATAATACAAAAATATAACATTTATTGAACTGTAACACATGAGGCACTAATGAACACATTTTTTGAAACAGTACATAAATAGAATTTCCTTCATTCATTCTGTTACTCATCATCTATTGTGAAGTCACAGCCATTCCAAAATCATCAATGTAATCTTCAACTTAAGCACTGGAATTTAGATTATTGTAAAATGGTCAGGCATCCTTTGGTATTAGGTGACAAACTGATTGAAGATCCTTAAGCTTTACTTATTAGTTTTGCTTCAGGCCTTAGAGGAACCAACTTAGCTGAGTGAAAACTGTCTGATGTTCTCCCTCACTGTTTGCTCTTAATGCCTACTTGAATGAAATTGTCTTGCAAATAGGTAGTTTTCATCTGAAGAATAAATGGTTCGGTCATCTGAAGCTTGATAGCACAAAGTGTAAGCCAGTTGATTTTGTTCCCTTCATAGTCCACTTTCCTATCGGTAATAATTTTCTCAATTTCTCTGGTCCCTTTAAAGTCAACCTTCTGCATTTGTGTAAAAACAGGTTTCCTCTATTTACGACTTCCTTCCAACACATTAATGTAATCCTCCAAAGTGTACATTCATTGCTGATCTTTTACAACAGTTTCTACATCATTAAAATCAAAATCATTTGGGAAATAACTGTATCCTGAAGCGAGGTACTTCGTCATAGAATTCAACATATGCCAATCATCAAATGGTGTATTCATCATAACTACATTTTTTATGTTTCGATTCTGCCTTCCATATGAGTCAGACCATAAAATTGTCGCATTCCTTTCTACATGTGTAAGAATGTGCTTTCACAAGCAGGAACCTACCTCTTGGGGACCTCATTCTGCTGTGTCCTCTACCCAAATATAAAAGAAACTTTTATCTTCTTTTCCAGAGTGGGTCCTCATATTATATACCCACATTTTACTTGTGTAAAAAATAACATTTGTTTGGATTCTTGGTAGGGGCTATGTTTTTTCCATGTTCTAACATAAAGTTTCCAGACGTTCACATTCCTTTGCAGCTAGAAGGTACCAAGCGAGGTGGCACAGTGGTAACACACTGGACTCGCATGTGGGAGGACAGTGGTTTAAATCCACCCTCAGTCATCCAGATTTAGGTTTTCTGTGATTTCCCTAAATCACTCCAGGCAAATACCGGGATGGTTCCTTTCGAAGGGCATGGCTGATTTCCTTCCTCATCCTTACCTGAACAATCTGACCATAAGCTCCGCCTCTAATGACCACATTTTCGACAGGGTGTTAAACACTAAATCTTCCTTCCTTCCTCCAGCTATAAGGTTATCATTCATTGCATCTCTAGCTTCTATAGCCTGTTTCTGATGCACATTTAAATCATTCTCAATTTTTTTCCTTGTTAGCAATGTTGTCAATGTTCTGTGTATTGGTGTGGAAAGTGTCAAGTTTATTGCAGATATCATTCTGCAGCTTCTTTCTCATTATATTAAAATGTGTGTGAAGTATCTTTCTATAGTAACTAAATCTTAGTCATTCCCAACATTTTTTCTTGTATGAAATATACATTTTTGATTCTGTTAGCTCAGTGGACAAATATACTTTATCACCACACTTTGCTCAACAGTAATGGGATTTATATCATGGAAATTTATTAATCTGATCCTTTAGTTCCTGAATTGCTTCTGGTGAAAGTCGAGGTATACTTTTCCTGTGAGTTCCTCTCATGTCAGTTACACAGTCAGACCACATTTTGTTGATACCCCAAGATCTTTACAAACATTTCCCTATACTCTGTCACTGCATGAATTTGTAATATCTGGTGTACTGTCTTTTGTTGGAGGATAATCTCTTTCTTCTAGTATTCACTTCTTCAAAAAGTGCTGCAATATAAAGGTAGTCTTTGTATTTTTGTGGGTAGTTGCAGTTAAAATCATTAATCGTAGGCCTATGGTACACACCAGTTACTGAAAAATGGAGTTTGTTATTGTCCTTAAGTTTCTTCCAAGACTGAAATGTTTGACTCATTGATATCAGAGTCTTCTTCCACAACACCTTTGTTCTCTCATTCTTTTCCATCATCACTCAAATCTGAATTTGGAGTGTAATGTGGATTCTCAACACTGTATCAGAATCTTCAAACTCAAATCCTTTATCATTTCAGCAACATGTGGCCACATCATTAGGTTCCTTACTCTGAAACAAAAACAAATAAAATAAAAATAATTATTTTTGACAAGGATAGGGAGCTGCTCACATCAGATGTGTGATGAGCTGCAGAAAGGTACAAATATCAGAATACAACTTCAGTAGCTTTTAGCCATTACGACGTCAATCGGTCAGAGAAACTCACAACACGACCGCCATCTCTGGCCACTGCTAACAGTCTGCTGGACTCAGCATGGCAAAAACAAGCATTAATAGAGGTGAGGAAGTGACATAGAGAGGGAATCAGGAAGTGAGGCAAGGGATGCACTGCAGGGATGAGGGATATGCCAGTGCTGTCTGACAGACAGGGAGGAAGGGAAGGGAAGGGGAGGGACTGGGAAAGTGTGGCAGAATGGGAGACATACGTGAGGCTAGTGTGTGGGTATGAAAGGGGAGGGGAGGGTGGTGGGGGCAATAACTAGTGAAGGTTTAGGCCTGTGGGATTGTGGGAGCATAGACTATATTGTAGGGAGAGTTACCCCCTGTGCAAATGAGGAAAGCTGGTGCTTGTGCGAAGGATCCAAATGGCACATGCTGTGTCACAGTAATTGAAGTGAGTCACATCATGCAGGATTGTATGCTCTGCTTCAGGATGGCCCAGGTGTCTCATGGCCACAGTCTGACAATGGCCTTTCACCCGGACAGACAGCTTGTTGCTGGTCATGCCCATGTAGAAAGTTGCACAGTGCTTGCAGCTCAGTTTGTAAGTAACATGACTGCTTTCACATGTTTCCCTGCTTTTTATGGGATACTGAAAGGCAAGTGACAGGGCTGGAGTAGGTAGTAGTGGGAAGGTGGATAGGACAAGTTTTGTATCTAGGTCTATTGCAGGGATATGAGCTATGAGGCAAAGGGTTGGGTGCAGGGATGGAGTTGGGATTGTAAAGGATATAACTTAGGTTTGGTGGGTGTCAAATACCACTGAAGAGGGGGTGAGGAGAATACTGGGTAGGATATTTCTTATTTCAGGTCACGATGAAAGGTAGTCGAAACCCTGGTGGAGACTGCGTTGTAACTGCTCCAGTCCTTGATGGTACTGGGTCACAAGAGGGTGCTTCTTTGTGGCTGGATGGGGTATGTGGGAGGTGGTGGGTGATTAGACAGATAGGGCCCGTGAGATCTATTTCTGAACGAGGTTAGGATGCTAACTGCTTTCAGTGAAGGCCTCAGTGAGGCGTTTGTCATATTTGGAGAGGGACGTCTTGTCGCTACAGATGTGACGACCACGGGTGGCAAGACTGTATGGATGGTGTGGAATGGAGGTATTGTTGATGATTGGTAGATTTGCTGTGGATAAAGGTATTGAGAAGACCATCTTTGAGGTGGAGGTTAACACGCCACCTTCCTGGACATGGCTCAGCAATTCTGAACATTACCTAATTATTAGGACTTTTTGTTTTGAATTATTGTTACTAAATGGGGATTCCTAATAAAATGTCACCCCTACTAATCATGGTAACAAAAATAAATAAGCACACTTGTCACATAGGGTCCTTGAATTACAGATGAGATCTCATTACCTTGGGCCTACTCATACTGTTACTGCTTTTTCCACTGCTGATCTTAGTAGAACCTGATTCATCCGGTTGTGTATCAAGTGTTGCCTTGGCTTTTCACAAATGTCTGTCTAGGTGTGCTTGCGTTTCGATATGTCTGAGTGTGTGTGTATTTGTTTACCTTCTTTTTTTCCCCTAAGGTAAGTCCTTCCACTCCTGGGATTGGAATGACTCCTTTTCCACTTCCTTAAAACCCATATCCTTCCCTTTTCCTCCCCTTTTTTCCTCTTTTTCCTGAAGAAGCTGCCAGTGGTGGCGAAAGCTTGTATGTGTGTTTGTGTGTGATTATATTTGTTTCTCTCGACGAGCCGGTCCTTTTGGTAAGTCATCTCTTTTCTATTTTTATTTATCCCACCGGGAAAGTTTCCCTCTGTAAAATATATATATATATATACGTAAAAAATAGATGAAGAACACTTACCAGGCGAAGGGGCACAGGCAGTAATAGCAACAAATAAACACACAGACACACACACACACACACTCAAAAATGCTAGCTTTCGCAGCCTAGCTGCTTCATCAGGCAGAAGGGAAGGAGAGGGAAAAGGAAATGATGAGGGATTTAAGGAAGGGGGTAAGGAGCCATTCCAATCCCGGGACAGGAAAGACTTACCTTGGGGGAAAAAATGGAAGGTAAATAAATGCACATACACCCACACATTTACACAGACACAAGAACACTTAGCTCGATCGGAAAAGTAGGAAAAACGAACGGAAATGTGGAAAAACGGGAATGGAAACAAACGTGAGGTGACTAGGAAATGCCAAAAATGGTTATAAACAATATGAGAAACTACAGTTGTGAATTAATGTTTACGTTATATAGCGAGAAAATTTAATGAGCGGCGTATTTCAGTCGGAAGAAGGAGTAATGGAAGTGGTAAAAATCATATAAAAGTACTCAAAGGTTAGGTTAGGAAGTGGACGTATTGTTGTAAGTATTGGCGAAAAGTGAACAGTAAGATAAGAAGGGAATGTAGAATGGAACTGCTATATAAAATATATATAAATGAATAAATAAAAATAAAAATAAAAACAAAAACGCAAAAACAAGGGAAAGTTAGAAGACAGAAAAGATTTCGAAAGGTAACAGAACAATGACGGAAGTAATTGTTGAATTCAAATTTATGATACGAATATTATAGAGGAAAAATTCCTAACAGGAAAAAAATATACGTAAAAAATAGATGAAGAACACTTACCAGGCGAAGGGGCACAGGCAGTAATAGCAACAAATAAACACACAGACACACACACACTCAAAAATGCTAGCTTTCGCAGCCTAGCTGCTTCATCAGGCAGAAGGGAAGGAGAGGGAAAAGGAAATGATGAGGGATTTAAGGAAGGGGGTAAGGAGCCATTCCAATCCCGGGACAGGAAAGACTTACCTTGGGGGAAAAAATGGAAGGTAAATAAATGCACATACACCCACACATTTACACAGACACAAGAACACACACACACACACACACACACACACACACACACACACACATATATATATATATATATATATATATATATATATATATATTAAGACGAAAAATTCCTAGCAGGAAAAATAAAATATAAAAAATAGACGAAGATTACTCACCAGGCGAAGGAGCACAGGTGTGACAGCATCACAAATAAATAAATGAATACACACACACACACACACACAATCGCAAGCTTTCGCAACCCAGTTGCGTCTTCAGGCAGTAGGGAAGGAGAGGGAAAAGGAAATGATGAGGGTTTTAAGGAAGGGGGTAAGGAGCCATTCCAATCCCGGGAGAGGAAAGACTTACCTTGGGGGAAAAAATGGAGGGTAAACAAATGCACACATGCCCACACATTCACACAGACACAAGTATGTACTTGTGTCTGTGTGAATGTGTGGGCATGTGTGCATTTGTTTACCCTCCATTTTTTCCCCCAAGGTAAGTCTTTCCTCTCCCGGGATTGGAATGGCTCCTTACCCCCTTCCTTAAAACCCTCATCATTTCCTTTTCCCTCTCCTTCCCTACTGCCTGAAGACGCAACTGGGTTGCGAAAGCTTGCGATTGTGTGTGTGTGTGTGTGTGTATTCATTTATTTATATATATATATATATATATATATATATATATATATATATATATATATATATATAAACAAAAATAAAAATAGAAAAGAGATGACTTACCAAAAGGACCGGCTCGTCGAGAGAAACAAATATAAAACAAATAAAATCACACACAAACACACATACAAGCTTTCGCCACCACTGGCAGCTTCTTCAGGAAAAAGAGGGAAAAAGGGGAGGAAAAGGGAAGGATATGGGTTTTAAGGAAGTGGAAAAGGAGTCATTCCAATCCCAGGAGTGGAAGGACTTACCTTAGGGGACAAAGAGGAAGGTAAACAAATACACACACACTCAGACATATGGAAACGCAAACACTATTTGTTTTATATTTGTTTCTCTCGACGAGCCGGTCCTTTTGGTAAGTCATCTCTTTTCTATTTTTATTTTTGTTTATCCCACCGGGAAAGTTTCCCTCTATAATTTTCGTTTTATATATATATATATATATATATTGGCTTTCTACAGTATGTCTGCCTAGGTGTACTTGTGTCTGTGTGAATGTGTGGGCATGTGTGCATCTGTTTACCCTCCATTTTTTCCCCCAAGGTAAGTCTTTCCTCTCCCGGGACTGCAATGGCTCCTTACCCCCCTTCCTTAAAACCCTCATCATTTCCTTTTCCCTCTCCTTCCCTACTGCCTGAAGACGCAACTGGGTTGCGAAAGCTTGGATTGTGTGTGTGTGTGTGTGTGTGTGTGTGTGTGTGTGTGTGTGTGTGTGTGTGTGTGTGTGTGTGTGTGTGTGTGTGTGTATTCATTTATTTATTTGTGATGCTGTCACACCTGTGCTCCTTCGCCTGGTGAGTAATCTTCGTCTATTTTTTATATTTTATTTATTTTTCCTGCTAGGAATTTTTCGTCTTTATATATAAAGTGTTTGATTTCTGGTTTAAATTCTTCATGAAGATGCAAAAATATTCTACATTCACTGGCCAGTTAGTTCTCTATTGCCATTAGTGACACAGAAAATCAAACTAAAAATATTTCTTCGTCTCTCTTTTTGTTTTTATTTTCTGTGTAATTATTGGTGGTACAGAAGTAAGGTAAGTACTGGCCAGCCCATCTATAACTTTTGAAGAATATTTTAATAAATATGTTTAGTTATTATACATGTTGTATGAGGTATTAGACTTCAAACATATTTCTAAAATGCAATATGTCAAACTAACCTCTAAATCATCTCTCTTCTTAATGTCAAATAATAATCCTTCTCCACCTGAGGAATATTGTGTTCATTTCCCTCTTGATAATTCACCTTCACAAATAACATGCCAATTCGTCAATATATCTACTCCTTGATATCCCTGCTTGCATAGTTTCACTTAGTTCAAATCTGCACAATGTCAAAAGAGAAAGTTAATGTAAACAGAACCTTCTGCCAAATATCACTTGGTTCTATAGAAAGAAAATAAGATGATTACAATTTTATTTGGTTGTTGGTTTGGGCTCTCATTGGTGGCAACACAGCCAAGATGTCATTTGGTTCTGTTGGGATAACGCATTTAGTTTTAGGAATCTGTATATGACTATATCTCTGAAATGTTAAAAATGGCACTTGGTTCCTTCTAGACAAAAGTAGTCCAAGAAACCCTGAAAATGTCGTTAGAAAGCAGTTTTGCTTCCACTGACACATTACTGCCATTTGTTAGGATGTCTGGTATTTAAACATGAAATTTTGTTTCACTGTTCCAAAACTTAACAAAACCTGCATATAATCTTGAGCAGTATTCATTTTAATGAACTTCGAGACAGTGATAACATCACTAACACTGATTTTACATGTTGGAGAGCTTATAATCCTTAGAGAATGGAGTGCTATGGTGAAATAAAACATGTCAAACCTAACTACTCCTTTATGTTAATTATATGTCAGAATATAGTTTTATCCATTTCTATGAAACTGTCACAACACAGTATTTTGTCCAGAATTTTTCCATCTTTGTGTTAGGCAAAGATTCTTTAAAACATCAATCATATGGCACTCCTAAAAGCCACACGTTTGTCCCATTTGATTTGATTAAAAATGTGTCATATACTTCCTAGCAACCTCCTCCGATTGTACTTTGGTCAGCCATAGCACTAAATGTCAAAGAGGTAACAAGCTTTCTAAGGGTGTGAGAGATAATCATCAAACTGTAGTAAAAAGCAAAATTTTTACTCCTGGATGTTGAATATGCTGCACATCACAACAATTGTGATTGTAGAACGGATATCAAATGCTATACCTATACTTTTCTAACAAAGCCCCCTCCCCCGTTCCTCCTCCACCTATATCATTACTCATCCACACACTGTAACTGTCACTTTTCCACATCTTTCATGCCTGTTAGTACCCTAGTTCTGTGGAAATTATCATTTGAAACTTGGTGCAATGAATAATGCAAAATCAAAGGGAGTTGAATAAAAGATAATGTAATCATTGTGTTCCATGAAAATTTTTCCCATGATCCAAGCCTCACTTTTTTTCTCTCCATTTTCAGGGATCCAAATATCACCTGTGGATTAGAATTGGGTGCAAAGCAAATGGAACATGTTTAATGTATGCAATACTATGCATGCTTTGTATACTGACACACAAATAAAAAGATGACTGTACATTTTTTTCTGAGTTTCAAATGAATGTTGTTATATCATTCAACAAAGGAAAGATATATCTCATATTACTCATCTACATATGCAGTAGCTCTTGAAATACTCATAGTTAAAAAAATAAATGTATTTATACAAGGGGCATTTGAAAAGTCCAAGAGATGGCACCATGTTTAGTTAGTAGCATCTTTGGAAAGAACGCACAGCACTTTTCAGCCATGTTGGTCTATTTCCTTGTGTTTGGCATTCGTGTGGATCAAGGAAGATGAATGATTGTCAAAGAATGGACGAACAAGAATTTCGTGTGGCGATTAAACATTACTTTATGAAAGTCAAATTGCCTCAGGAGACAAAAAATAAGCTTGACAAACATGGTGACTCTGCACCTTTGAATAGAACAGTTTAAGTGTGTTCAAAATTTTCAGAGTGACTATATGGGCCAAGTAATGCTGAATGTTCTGGGCGCCCTGTGGAGGTTATGACTCCAAAAGTCATTGATAAAATACATGATATTGTGATGGATGACAGAAGAGTTAAGCTGTGTAAAATTGCTAGTGCTATAGGCATCTCAAATGAATGGGTACATATTATTATGCATAAACATTTGGACATGAGAAAGTTATCCACAAGATGGGTGCCGAAATTGCTACACTTGACCAAAATGGAATCGTGTGAAGTGTTGCAAGGAAGGTTTACAGCTTTTCAGTCCATCACTGTAGATGAAACATGGATACATTACTATACTCCTGAGACCAAAGAACAATCTAAACAATGGGTTACCAAGAGAGAATCTGCACAAAAAAAGGTGAAGAGTGGTCCTTGAGCCAGAAAGGTTATGGCGACGTTCTTTTGGGATTCACAAGGGATAATCCTCATCAACTATCTGAACAGGGTAAAACTGTTACAGGTGCATATTAGTCGTCATTCCCCCCAGGGGGCCCCACAGTTCTTTTGTGGGTATGTGTGTGGCGCGCACGGGGCCCCGAGCCGGAGCAGCCTTTCTTCTGCCCCAGGCTGCTTCACTTTCCCATCCGGTTTATGCCTTTGCCCGGAGATGGGGGTATTTCGCGAGTTCAGGTGTTTTCTGGTTATCGTTTCTCTTATTCCTTGGTTCCTTCCTTTCTTACCCTTTGTTTCTGTCTTTCTCTCCTTGTACTCTCCTATTCTTCTTCTCCTCCTCATTAATCTCTGCCTCGGCGTTTGAGACACTTCTTTCCTCCCTGTGTGTGTCTGAAGGCCGACCCACGCATTATCATGCGCAGCAGGTGACGGCGTAACGCGTAATTCCCCGCCCCGGGTAGACAAGTAGGGCACGTACGTACCCCCTGGTAAAGGCCAGGCCCAGGGATGGGTGATTACCCAAGCTGGTACCTTCCGAACATGCCGATTGGTCCCTCCGTCAGTTCTCGGGAGGTGTGACCTGAGGTGTGAACAATCACCTAAGGCGGGTAAGCCCTCGGAGAGGGCCCCCACTAGGAAGGAGCGCGCCATCGGAGATGCCGGTAATCACGGGGGACACTTCCGCGATGACTTCCTTCTCTTCTTTAGTGACATTAACCCAGAAACGTAAGATAGATTCGCCTCAGCAAAAAAAGACTCTGCCTAATTTACTGAAATTTCTTGTTGTCTCTCGCACTGATGGAAAAGATTTCACGTCTGTAAATCCTTTCGTAATCAAGAAAGGTGTAGATGCAATTGCTAGCCCTGTTAAAACCTGTTCGCATCAGCGCAATGGCACATTGTTGCTGGAAGTGGATAGTGCCTTCCAAGCTCAGAAACTAATCCGGACTACACTGTTACAAACGTTTCCAGTCAAGGTAGAAGCGCACCGCACACTCAACTCGTCACGGGGAGTAGTTTTTACGAGATCCCTTGACGGGTTGTATGATGAAGACATCCAATCCTATATGTCAGATCAGGGTGTGACAGCCGTCCATAGGGTGATGAAAACGGTAGACAACCAGCTGACACCGGCTCGTACTGTGTTTTTGACGTTCGACAGGGTTGAACTCCCGTCGAAGGTCAAAGCAGGGTACAAAGTTATCTCTGTCCGCCCTTATATTCCAAATCCAATGCGCTGCTACCAATGCCACAGGTACAACCATACCCGTGAATCTTGCCCCAATGCAGCAACATGTGTGACTTGTGGTAGGGACGCCCATGCCCGTGGGATTGCCCACCTCCGTCCCCTCACTGCCTTAACTGCAACGGTGACCATGCGGCTTCCTCTCGCGACTGTCCTGTATACAAGGATAAGAAGGTCATCCAGCAAATTCGGGTTACGGAAAAGGTATCGACATCTGCCGCTCGAAAGTTGTTGGCGAGTCGAAAGCCCGCTGTCCTCCCAGCGGGCACATACAGTAAGGACCTCACCTCAACTCGACCTACTAAGGATTCAAGTACCCAAACGTGTGATTTTACCTTCGCTGACACAGTTGTGCGATCTACCAGCCCAAAGATTGCCCGTTCCACGTCCCCGCTTCCTCCTGCTGCTCCTAAAGTACAGTCTTCCTCAACCTCTAGTAAACTGCGGGCACCTAAACAAGATGCCCGGACTTTGAAAAAGGAACCCGTCCATGAGGATTTTCTGCGTTCTCAGGCTACCCAACCGTCGACTACCTCTTCTCACCGTCACTCTTCGAGAAGAGCCAATAAGAAAGAGTGTTCCTCACCTTCCCTGCCGAGGCGTGACCCATCCGTCACGCCGTCCAACAGTTGCCGGCCTCGGCCGTCTTCTATTTCACCGGGACACTCCGTCTGCCGGGCACCCGGCCTTTTACTGGCGATGGCAACTGCCTCTCCTGATCAACTCAGGGAGGTGGCAGGCGCGTCAGTCGAACCTATGGACCACAACCCTTTGCCCCTAGACAGCGATAGCAGTGCTCCCTCGAAATCCAGTCCTCAGCGGCCGTCGAGGTGACCCCGCTTGCTAGTTGGTTTTTATCCTTATTTCTTATCATTTTTTATCATGGCGCTCCTTCAATGGAATATTCGCGGCATTCGTTCCAATCCTTATTTCTTATCATTTTTTATCATGGCGCTCCTTCAATGGAATATTCGCGGCATTCGTTCCAATCCTTATTTCTTATCATTTTTTATCATGGCGCTCCTTCAATGGAATATTCGCGGCATTCGTTCCAATCCTTATTTCTTATCATTTTTTATCATGGCGCTCCTTCAATGGAATATTCGCGGCATTCGTTCCAATCGGGGGGGGGGGGGGGGGGGGGGTTAAAACTACTCCTTCGGTTGCACTGCCTGCTTCTAGTCTGTCTCCAAGAAACTAAGTTGCGTCCACGTGATCGTGCAGACTTTCCACACTACACCTCTGTGCGGTTCGACCTGCCACCCGTGGAAGGTGTCCCAGCCCATGGAGGGGTTATGATGCTCCTTCGAGACAATGTCTATTTCCATCCCATTTCCTTGCATACTCACCTACAGGCAGTTGCCGTCCGCATCACTTTATCCACAATTACCTTCTCCCTCTGTAATATCTATTCGGCATCGTCATCTGCCCTTACTAGGGCAGATGTGCTACACCTTGTTGACCAGCTCCCTTCACCTTTCGTGTTGGTAGGCGACTTTAATGCCCACCACCCCCTATGGGGCTCTCCGGCACTTTATCCGAGAGGCTCCCTTTTGGTGGACCTTCTCCAACACCTCGATCTTGTCTGCCTCAACACCGGTGCACCGACCTTCCTTACAGACACAACACACACTTATTCCCATATAGACCTCGCAATATGCACTCCTCAGTTTGCCGGTCGGTTTGAGTGGTATGCACTTTCTGACACGTACTCGAGTGACCATTTCCCTTGTATCATCCACTTCCTGCATCATTCTCCATCTCCTCGTCCCACCAGTTGGAACATTTCTAAAGCCGACTGGGGGCTTTATTCTTCCATGGCTGTTTTTCACGATCAGAATTTTCCCAGCTGTGACAGTCAGGTCGAGTACCTCACAGAGGTTATTCTTACCGCTGCCGAACATTCCATACCTCGTACGTCATCTTCTCCACGTCGTGTGCTGGTCCCTTGGTGGACTGCAGCCTGCCGCGACGCACTTAGAGCCCGGCGACGTGCTTTACGCATCTTCCGCCACCACCCAACTTTGGAGAATTGCATAAATTATAAACGTATGAGAGCGCAATGTCGTCGTATCATAAACGACAACAAGAAAGCTTGCTGGACTGCTTTTACTAGTTCTTTTAACCGTTTTACTCCCTCCATGGTTGTTTGGGGGTGGCCTACGCTGTTTATCCGGCATCAAGGTCCACTCCCTGATTCCTGGCCTGACCGTGGAGAACTGCTGAAGATGCTGAAGAACCTCTCTCCTGCGGGCAAGTGTTTTCTTATTAGCACCTACAATCGCATATGATTCCCACAAGTTGGCGGGAAGCCATTGTTGTCCCCATCCCCAAACCAGGGAAGGACAAACACCTTCCTTCCAGTTATCGCCCCCATTTCTCTGAAAAGCTGCATCTGTAAGGTGATGGAACGCATGGTTAACGCTCGGTTGGTCTGGCTCCTCGAATCTCGCCGCCTCCTGACTAATATCCAATGCGGTTTTCGTCGACACCGCTCTGCTGCTGATCACCTCGTTATGTTGTCGACCTTCATTATGAATAACTTTCTAAAGAAGCGTCAAACAGTAGCGGTGTTCTTTGACTTGGAGAAGGCATACGATACCTGTTGGAGAGCGGGCATTCTCCGCACATTGCACACATGGGGCCTTCGGGGCCGCCTTCCTCTTTTCATTCAAGCGTTTTTGGCGGATCGCAAGTTCCGGGTACGGGTGGGCTCTGTTTTGTCAGATGCCTTTTGCCAGGAAAATGGGGTACCGCAGGGCTCTGTCTTGAGTGTGGCCCTCTTTGCCATTGCAATCAATCCGATCGTGGATTGCCTTTCAGCCGACGTCTCCGGATCTCTTTTTGTTGACGATTTCGCAATTTATTGCAGCGCCCAGCGGACGTGTCTCTTGGAGTGTTCTCTTCAACGCTGTCTTGACCGTCTATATTCCTGGAGCATTGCAAACAGCTTCAGATTCTCTACTGAGAAAACGGTGTGTATAAACTTCTGGAGATACAAGGAATTTCTTCCACCTTCTCTACATCTCGGCCCTGTTGCTCTCCCTTTTGTGGAGACTACGAAATTCTTGGGACTCATGTTGGATCGTAAACTTTGCTGGTCCACACACGTGTCCTACCTGGCTGCCCGTTGTGCCCGATCCCTTAACGTTTTTCGTGTCCTCAGTGGCACGTCATGGGGAGAGGATCGCACCGTCCTGCTTCACCTTTACCAGGCCATTGTTCAGTCAAAGCTCGACTATGGAAGTCTTGTATACTCTTCTGCACAGCCGTCGATTCTTCGCCGCCTCAACTCTATTCACCATCGGGGATTACGTCTGGTGACCGGTGCATTTTATACCAGCCCTGTTGAAAGTCTGTATGCCGAGGCTGCTGTATTACCATTGACCACTTGACGTGACATACACTTGTGTCAGTACGCGTGCCGCCTGCGGTCGATGCCCAACCATCCATCTTACCGATTATTTTTTGATGACTCACTCGATTGCCAATATCAGTTGTCTGCGATTGCCTTGCTTCCACCTGGAGTTCGGTTTCGCCGCCTGCTACAGCGGCTTGACTTTACCCTTCCTTCCACCTTTCGGTTGAGCGAAAGCCCAATACCACCGTGGCATCAGGCCCAGGTTCACACTCACCTTGAACTTAGTTCTCTCCCCAAGGAGAGCACTCCGGATTTGGTATACCGCTTGAGGCTTGTCGAACTCCGTTCGCGGTTCGATAACGCCATATTTATTTACACTGATGGTTCCAAGAGCACTGCCGGTGTCGGATCTGCCTTCGTCGTCGGGGACAACCGTTTCCAATACAAGCTCCCTGACGGGTGCTCGAACTTCATGGCTGAGCTTTTTGCCCTCCACCAGTCCGTTTTGTATACCTGCCGCCACCGCCAACCCTTCTATGCCATATGTTCAGACTCCCTTAGTGCCCTGCAGAGTCTTAAGGACCCTTTCTCGAACCATCCTCTCGTGTATCGGATCCAATGCTCCCTTCAGTTGCTAGCAGATGACAGCTGTCACGTTTCTTTCCTGTGGGTCCCTGGCCATGTGGGTGTGCCCGGGAATGAGACCGCCGACATAGCGGCCAAGGCCGCAGCTCTTTTGCCTCGCATGGCTACCTTTTGTGTCCCATCGGACGATGTTCAACGGGCTCTTCGCCGGAGTATCGTGTCGCAATGGCACAGTGTGTGGTTTTCAATGTACAATAATAAATTGCGAACTGTAAAACCGATCCCGACCGCTTGGAGGACCTCCTCACGCCCCTCTCGGCGTGAGGAGGTCATCCTGGCCCGGTCGCGGATCGGTCACTGCCGTTTCAGCCACCGTCACTTGCTATCCGCCGACGCTGCACCGCTGTGCTCCTGCGGTGAACTGCTGACAGTGCGACATGTTGTACTGACTTGTGTTAATTTTAATCATCTCCGTGTAGCCCTTCCCTTTCCATCTACTCTGGAGGAAATTTTAGCTGATGACACACAAGCAGCTGCTCGAGTTTTGCGTTTTATCAATTTGGCCAACTTATCCAAGGATATTTAACCCTTTTAATTGTCTTTTATCTTTCGTTTTTAGCCTCTTTTTGATGTTCTGGCAGTCACCTTTTTTCTTTGAGATCATAGCGAATCTATGTTCTTGGCTGGGCGCCAATGACCTTAGAAGTTGTGCACCCTAAAACCACAACAAAAAAAATTAGTCGTCATTATTGGACCGTTTGAAAACCAAGCTTCAAGAAAATCACTGGTGATTGCCCCACAAAAAAGTCGTTTTCCATCACAACAATGTACTACACACGTCAGCTGTTGTGACCGCAAAATTATTGGAAATAGGATTCCAACTGGTTTCACATCCCCCCCCCCCCCACCCTATTCTCCAGACTTGGTTCTCACAGACTACTGTGTTTCCTAATTTGAATAAATGGCTTGTGGGACAAAGATTTTATTCAAACAAGGTGATTGCAGAAACTAATAGCTACTTTTCAAGGCATGGACAATAGCTATTACTCAGAAGGGATCAACAAATATGAACAGTGTTGGACGAAGTGTTTAAGTCTCAAAGGAGACTGTCGAAAAATAAAAATGGTTTCCCTAAACACGTTAGTAGTTTTTATTTTTGCACGGACTTTTCAAATGCCCCTGGTACATAAATGAGGCGTGTTTTTTTAAGTAAGTACAGTTTTTAAATTTTAAAAAAAAGATGTGCAAAGATATCTCAATAATTTTATTTTTACATGAAAGCCTGTATCTTAACCTACTTTTCTACATAATGTCTACCAATATTGAGGTACTTGTCATAACATTGTACCAGTTTTTTAATAGCCTCCTCAATACAGTCTGCTGCCTGACTTGTTAACCACTGCATCACAACTGTTTTGACTTCGTCATTGTCTTGAAGACACTGACCACCCAAGTGTTTTTTCAAGTGCAGGAACAGATGGTAGTCTCACCTTATTGTCCACTTCCTAAACCAAACTATCATTAATGAATGAAGGATGCCCACTCCGTTGTTCATCATGCACATTTGTGCGGCTATCTTTAAATCCTCCCACCCACTTTCTTACCATTCCATCACTCATAATGTTTTCTCCATAAACTGCACAGATCCCATGATGAATATTGTTTGCTTTTAGGTCTTTAGGACTAAGAAATCTTATAACAGCCCGTACTTCAGTCAGCGGGACTCACAATTATCGGAGCCATCGTAAACACTCAATAAACAAAGAAGAATCAGACTTTAATGGCGTCAGTGTGTAGACAACAGATGTAGGTACTCAATGCACATGTGCACAACATCGACCGCAGCACGGCGGCCATGGTGTGGCAAACAGTACTTACTTAAAGAACATGCCTCATACCAACAATGCCTACAAATTTAATATTCTTGCATGTATATACATGTGGCGTCTGTTCTGAAAGAACAGACGTCACTTCTGATCCTGCAGTAGTTGTTGTTTCATATTCGCAGTTGTCATATATTCTTTCAGAACTCTGGAGATGGGAACTTGCCCTTCAACATATTCTCTCTTTCCGTTGCCCACCTGGTCTCAACCTCCGCTAAATTTAAATTCCCACCCACCATCTTTAACATCTTTGCCTCGGTTCTCTGGACAGAGCCTCTGCCTCAAGTGGTACCTCTGTCCAACTTCTTTGCTTTCTACAATATGTCTGCCTAGGTGTGCATTTGTTTATATATTTGTGTGTGTGTGTTTGTTTACCTTCCTTTTTTTTCCCCCAAGGTAAGTTTTTCCTCTCCCGAGATTGGAATGGCTCCTTACCCACTCCCTTAAAACCCTCATCATTTCCTTTTCTTCCTCCTTCCCTTCTGCCTGAAGAAGCAACTGGGTTGCGAAAGCTTGCATTTATGTATGTGAGTACATGTGTTTTATTTATATTACTATCACTACCTGTGGTCCTTCCCCTGGTAAGTAAACTTCTTCTACTTTATATTGTGTGTGTGTGTGCATATGTGTGGGTGAACTTGTTTACCTTTCCTTTTTTTCCCCAAAGGTAACTCCTCCACCCCCGGGATTGGAATGACACCTCATCCACTCCCTCAAAACCCGCATCCTCTCCTTTTTCCCCTCCTTCCTTCCTCTTTTCCTGAATCTGTGTTTGTGTGTGTTTTTATTTGTTTTTGTGTCTGTCAGTGACCCTGTACTTTGGGCATTTTGTAGTTTTGCTCAAATAAAATACAATCAAAGTAGTGTCCAATTTGCTCCTAGATATCACCAGCTATAAGTAAGCAAAATTGTTGTTGAATGTGAAAAATATTATATCTTGGACCTTTCACAAGTACAGCAAAAGAGAACATGAACAGGAAAAAAAATCCTATACTTACTGGTTTTCTCACTGATATCCCACCACATATTGTCTTTCACAACAGTATTGTCATAACCTTAATGTGCCAAACTGTAGTCCTCTGGATGCCGCTGAACAAACATTACAAGCTCCTTTTCCATTTTTCCAAACGATACATATAAAGCCTAGTTTAATGTTAGACAGGATGTGTGCATTCAGAAGTGATTCATAGCAGTTCTGGCAAAGCCGGAAAGAGCTGAACACCAAGTGACTCCTCATGGCATACTGTGTTCCCACTTTGAAACTGTTGATTGTCGTAGAATCCCTCTCCCAACAGAGAGCCCAAGGCCTGATAAGCACATGATTAGGTTACAGCAAGCTGTATGGAAATGTGGTACTTGGTGCCTACACAAATGAAACAGGTTAAGGTCAGACATGATGCAATTGGAGCACAGCCTAAACGAGCCCTTATCAGACAATAATTGCCAGAAACTGACTTTGCAATATTTACTCACAATTCACAGTGCTGGAAAAATGAGTGATCCCCTGCCCGTCCCACACGAAAGAGGAGGAGAAGGAGAAGAAGAAGAAACCAAAGTTACAAGATAAAGCCCCTCTGGTACCACCGTAGGTGCCGACTGTGCTTTCGCAACTCACTCATCCCACTGAGCCTGAGGCTGACCAACTATTTATGGATGTTGTCCCCTCTTCTTTGGTGACTGGCGCTGACAAAGCGGCGTGACAGACATTATGCCATTCGCTTCCCGCCTAGATCCTCGTGATGTGATCATCCAATGGAACTGTAATGGCTACTACCGTCACCTCTTGGAGATTAAACAGCTAATCTCTCTCTCTTCTGCATCCTGTGTCATCCTGCAGGAATCGAGGTTTATGAATGCACATTCACCGACACTCCGTGGGTTCCGTGCTTTTTGTCAGAACCGGGTTGGTCCCCTCCAGGCGTCTGGTAGGGTTTGTACTTTGGTCCGGACAGATATTGTCAGTACCTGGATTCCTCTCCAAACTCCATTGGAAGTGGTTGCTGACCGGGTTCACTTGGACACTCCATTAACCATTTGCAACCTCTACCTTCCCTCTGACAGGCCACCTACACTCGTGTCCCTAGTGGCCCTCCTTCAGCAACTCCCCCCTCCTTACCTCATCCTTGGGGACTTCAATGCCCACCATCCTTTGTGGGGCAGTGCTTATACGTCTAGCCGGCGCCGCCTCATAGACCAGTTTCTTGCTGACCACAATCTGAGCCTTCTCAATGATGGTTCCCCAACTCATTTTAGTGCCGCTCACGGCACCTTTTCTGCCATAGACCTCTCCTTCTCTCCTTCCTTTATTTCACTGGTCGGCGTATGACGACCTCTGCGATAGCAACCACTTTCCGTTGATCCTTTCACTTCCCTCACACCTACCACGAGCCAGGGTACCCCACTGGGTTTTCCGTCGTGCTAATTGGCCGCTATATACATCCCAGGTTGTTTTCCCATCTTCCCCCTCGGGCTGTATAGATGATATAATAAGCCAAATGACCAACATGATTACCCAAGCTGCCAACGCCGCTGTTCCCCGGTCGACAGGCCCTCCTACTCGCCGGCCGGTCCCTTGGTGGAATGCAACTGTTGCCGCAGCCATTCGCGAGCGCCGTATGGCCTTGCAACATCTTAAGCGCCACCCATCCCTCGCTGGTCTCATAAATTTCAAACGTCTGCATGCCAGAGCTCGTTACTTAATCAAACAAAGTAAGCGGACATGCTGGGAGCATTTTGTCTCCTCGTTGGGCTCTTCTGTCCCTCTGACAAGAGTGTGGGCTATGCTCCGATCTATCCAAGGTAGCTGGCGCCCGTCTTCCGTCCCCGGTCTTGCCCTGCCTGATGGGGTCTGCACAGAGCCATCTGTTGTTGCAGAACATCTTGCAACTCACTTCGCCAATGTATCAGCGACAACTTCATATCCGGCGACCTTTCTCCTTCAGAAACACCAGGCCGAAACCTTCAAATTAGGCTTTACTTCTCACCAGGTGGAACCATATAACGAACCTTTTATTGACTGGGAGCTATCGCTGGCCCTCTCCTCTTCTCGTGATTCAGCACCTGGCCCTGACGATATCCATAATCAATTGCTGAAACACCTCAACCCCTCACAACGACAATTTCTCCTAAAAGTTTTTAACCGTATTTGGCTTCAAGGGGTGTTCCCCTCCCAGTGGAGGGAGAGTATTGTGGTCCCTGCCCTCAAGCCTGGCAAGGACCCATCAGCGCTGGACAGTTATCGACCAATAAGCCTGACAAGTGTCCCCTGTAAACTACTTGAGCAGATGGTAGCCCGCAGATTATGCTGGGTTCTTGAATCCCGGGGACTTCTCTCACCTTACCAGTGTGGGTTCCGGGAGGGACGATCCCCTATTGACCATTTACTTCGACTGGAGACTGTGATCAGACAGGCCTTCTCTAAACGACATCATCTGGTAGCGGTCTTCTTCGATCTTCATAAGGCGTACGACACTGCTTGGCGTCGTCATATTTTACATTCTCTTCATGACTGGGGCCTCAGAGGCTCCTTACCAATTTTTATCCGTCAGTTTTTATCCCACCGCCTGTTCCGTGTCAGAGTTGGCTCTTCCTTTAGCTCCCCTCGGATACAGGAGAACGGCGTCCCCCAGGGCTCAGTGTTGAGTGTTACACTTTTTCTAATTGCCATCAATGGGTTGGTGAGCTCTGTTGGGTCGCTGGTAACTCCGGCATTGTATGTCGACGACTTTTGCATATGGTACAGCTCCTACTCAATAGCCTTTACTGAACGTCAGCTCCAGAGCGCCATTCGGCGGGCTTCAGTGTGGGCTATGTCCCATGGTTTCCAGTTTTCCTCGTCAAAAACGAGGGTGGTGCACTTTTGTCGTCGTACTACAGTTCACTCTGATCCAGAACTGTTCTTGGGTAATCAGCACCTGGAAGTTGTAGCACAGCATCGTTTCCTGGGTCTTCTCTTTGACAAAAAATTGACTTGGGTGCCCCATATTCGCCACCTAAAGATTAGTTGTATGAGGAAACTTAATGCCCTACGTTTCCTTGCTCATTCATCTTGGGGTGCAGACCGAACAACTATCCTTCGTATCTATCGGGCTCTAATCTCGTCCCGATTGGACTGTGGGTGTCAAGTTTATGGCTCGGCAGCTCCTTCTGCCCTGAAATTATTAGACCCGGTTCACCATTATGGTGTCCGCTTGGCTACAGGTGCATTCCCGACTAGCCCGGTCGACAGTCTCCTTGTTGAGGCGGGAATCTGCCCTCTTCAGGTCAGACGGCATCAACTTCTCGCGTCTTATGCCATCGCCGTCCGGCAATATCCTGCTCATCCCGCTTACCAGGTTCTTTTTGCATATGAAGGGCTTCGACCCCCTGATATCCGGCCGCGGGCGGGATTTCCCGTCGGACTGCGGCTTGCCTCTCTTTGCCGAGATTTCCATTTCCCTTCCCCTTCCCTAGATTGCGCCCCCCATTTCACTGCACGCACACCTCCGTGGATAGTGCCGCGACCACTAATTCGGGCGGATCTCTTCCAGAGCCCAAAAGCTTTAATTTCGCCCATGGTCTTTTGGCGTTTGGTGCGCCCAGTACTGGAAGAGTTTCAGGGAGCTTCAATTTTCTACACTGATGGCTCGAAAAATGCGGGCTACTCCGGATATGCTTTTACATCTCCTGTTGGGGCGGAATGCCATTCTCTGCCAGAGGCATGCAGTGTGTTTACGGCAGAGCTGATGGTGATTTATAGAGCCCTCTGTTTTATTAAACATTCTGCCGTGGAACGTGGTTTAATCTGTGCTGATTCCATGAGCAGTCTGCAGGCCATTGATCGATGTTTCCCCTCCCATCCTTTAGTTATTTCCATCCATGATCTCCTTGCTGACCTTGATCATGCTGCCTGCTCCGTTACCTTTCTCTGGGTGCCAAGCCATGTTGGTATTACAGGGAATGAAGTAGCTGACCGGTTGGCTAGATCGGCAATTACTCGCTGCCCATCTCCCTTTCGAATTCCGGGTGCGGATCTGCGGGTGCAGATCAGATCTTTGCTTCACTCCTCATGGGATAGCAGTTGGAAAGCTACTGCCCCTTCCAATAAACTCCGCACCATCAAAGATACAACTGGAGCTTGGAGTTCATCTTTACGCCCTTCCCAGAGAGAATCAACTGTCCTCTGTCGCCTCCGTCTTGGACACTGTAGGCTGACTCATGGATTTCTTTTACGAAATGACAATCCACCACATTGTGAGTGTGGAGCTGTACAATCCGCGTCTCATATTCTGACTGAATGTCCTCTCCATTGGACACTTCGTGGCGACTATGGCCTACCGCCTTCGTTGCCTCTAGTTTTGGCGGATGACCCACGGATGGTTGATCGCGTCCTTGCCTTCCTCCGTGAAAGTAGATTTTATTGTCAGCTCTAGGACTCGCTTGGTCGGGGTGAGTGGGTTTGTGATTCTTGGCTGATAGTGGGGTTTAGAGCCTTATCCCCACCAGTCCCCCACTCTTTTACATTTTAATGTAGTTTTATTTCTCCCTGCTCTGGAGCTGTGATATGTTGACCACTGTGCCATTAGTAACTTGTGGTTTAGGGTAGAGATCGCTTCCAGAGCTGTGGGAGTGGACACTGTAGCATTTGCTGCCCTGGGTTGGTCTTAGTCTTGTTGGCGAGTCGCTTTTACTTCCTAGTGTAATGGTCTTTTGGCTTTCACCTATTTTTCGTTGGGTTCCGTGGCGTATACAATTCGAGGTTGAAGGGACTGATGACCTCGTTGTTTGGTCCCTCATGACCACCACCACCACCACCACCAGAAGAACAAATGTTTTTCACTGTCTCTGCTGCTGTCATCCCTCTGTTGAACTCAAACAGAAGAATGTCAAATTTTACGATTTCTCCACTCTGTTATCGAGTGTCTTCGGCATCATTTACTATCTCCAAACAACAAAATTATACTGTGTCAACTTGAATAGCAACAGAGAACTAGAATTAAAAAATGACAGTTGATAAATAAATCCAAAGCAACCAAAATACTAATAAGAAAAACAAAAATGCACTGAACTTAAAGCATCAACCTAATAATTTCTTCAAAACAAATAAGTGTACTCAGTAAATATTAAGCTACTAATAGAAGATGCAATTGCAACATTAATAATAAAAAAAGCTATATAACTAGCAACATTAATTTGTCGTCTGCTCCAGTAATATGGAGATAGTGTCATCAATTGTTCACTGATTGTTCTTACTGTGGCATGTATTGTCAGCATTTGGTCCATTCCCTTCTGGACAAACATTTAATCTCTCAAGGAATGCAATCAACAGCTTCATCTGTATTAGAGTGGAATTGTCAACAATTAAGTAATGACAGTCCCACACAATTAATGGTGTTGATATAATTGTTGTGTTAGGCAATTGGTAGTTTTTTTGTCTTTCTTCTTTCTTTCTTTTGTGTATTTTTTGCGGAATATATACACAAGAAAGTCAGAATGCATCAGAAAGTTGGTTGTTGAAAAATTTGAAAGCAAATAATATATATGTTGGGAACATGTAAGGTCATTGCCGAATATGACTGAATTGCACAAATTTTAGAACTTCAGTAGCCAATGGGTGCATTTCATCCTGTTTACAAAATCCATTTCAGGAAATGAAACAGGTGCAACATATTAAGTAAATTATCATGCCAGTGGAATTTATAACTCTATTGAAGGTATAGATGTAGAAACATAAGAGTTATGGTTAATAAAAATATATTCTCAAACACTTTGTTGAATTCTAGTATTAAAATTATTGATCATTATGCAGACAGTCAGTCCATGCATGACTATTAGCAATATGAAAAGTAGTGTGACTGCTGCAGGATTAAAAGAACAACCTTCAATTACAATGATTACAAATAGTGAATTAGGTCCACAAAAAAAAAAAATCTGTGCTATGAAAATAGATAAACTTTGTGGAGAATTAAGGAAGATTGATGCTTTATTGTAGACTGAAGATAACAAATCTGTCAGAGTGCACAACAGAGAGTGAGACAAAACTTCAATCTGCCACAACATGTACAGAGGGTGAACAAAATAATATGAATACCTTTAGTTATGAGTAAGGGATTGGCCCACTATTGGTTTAGAGAACAGCTGCAGCTCTTTGAGAAACTGATTCATAAAGTGTCTTCATAGTTTCCAACAAAACTCCTCATAACAGTTCAATTACACTGAGACTGGCAATTTTGCTGTCCAGGGAAAAGTTTGATAATTTTCTGAAGCCATACAAAACACACCTGAACCGTATTTGCTCTGTATGTGAATGCATTATCATTTTGGAATATGGCAATATGTTCATAATAATAAGCAGTTTATTGTTGATGGTAACATATTCATTCTCAATTATCTGACAGTGAGGGTAATGACAGAAATGATTACCATGATACAGGGGTATACCCAAATCATAACTGCACCTCACCCATACTTATGATACAGGATGCCTGCTTCCTACACTCAAGCTTTGTTTGGGGTTTCTGATACATAAATCTGGATGTTTGTAAGAAGCAAAGTAATCACCGAGTCCTCAAACCATACTACACACTTCCAGTCATCAAGTGTCCAGAGTTTTTATTTTATTTATTATTATTATTATTATTATTATTATTAACACCAATTCCTTTGCAGCTTTTTGGCTTCCATTTTTAAATGGAGTGGCCAGACAAATGTGTGGTTCCTGTAGAGGGGCATCAGCCTTTTAGTAGTTGTGAGGGCATCAGTCTGGATGGTTGACTGAGCTAGCTGGCCATGTTTTTGTGGCTTTGCCATAGTGTTATTGTGAACGGTTGAATGTTTAGCTACAGTCATACTGTTTTCATGAAAACAATATTACTCAAGTTAGTTTGTGATGATGCATGTGGGAGGGGGGGGATGTATGGAATGTATTGGATAAAAATTGTCTTGGTTTGTCTCCTAATTACTTTCATTGAAAACTCAGATAATTCTTTGCACATAGAGAAAGTTACTTGTGTCTCAAGCCTGATGTGCAAATATGCCTCCACAGAGCCAGTCAGTCACAAAAGGAGCTGAAGTTACACTATGTAGCAGGCAGAAATTAAGCTTGTTCAGTGGGTAGTTGTCAGACACCTTGTAGTATGTGTGATCTATTGTATACCTATCAAGTGTGTAGTTTTCATTGTCTTGTGTGAAAGTTAAGACTTTCTCCTTCTTGAACTAGGACAACACCAACAGATATATGAGAAACAAAAAAAAAAAAAAAAAAAACCACACACACACACACACACACACACACACACACACAGTGTGTGGAAGGAGATGTGAAATAACAAGAATCTAAGTAAATGTGTCACAGGCACATCCAGGGAAGTTGAATGATGTCGCTGCACAATGAAAAAGTGGAAAAAAAAATGTTATGAAGATTTATGTTGTTCATGCAAACCGTTCAACAAGGAGGGCAATTTAATCTGCCATGTAAGAAACAAACATGCATCAGAAAGTAACTTGAGTGACAATGGAAATTTTCAATGTGCGATATTTCAGTCATTTTGAAAAAATGCTATTATGATCATTTGTCAATAAAACATGCTGTGTAGGTCACATCAGAAGAAAGTGAATTTGCATCTTTCTATGAATTCAGTGACTTGGCCATGGCCCCCACATTCAACTATGAGCTCTGGACCCACATCCTGAGGTGGGCTTCCCTTATTTTATTTTGGGTAGGATTACAACAACCATTTTAAAAGTCTAAATTAACTTTGATTTATAAAATTGTTTTACTTAAAAGTGACCACAGCAAGTATATTTGTTTTAACATATGAAAATTAAATGGCTAATAGTTACAAAACGCTCAGTTAGTATCTAGATCAGTCATAGACACTGGATACAAAATATGAGTAGTACTTAATAAGTGTTATCTCAGCTTTCTTATGATTAAAAACAACAATTACATCAGAAAAGTAAAGAGTCTTGGACAGTTTAATCTTGATTACTAAAAAACGTAATTGATTAAGATGAGTTTGGCCTGTTGGGCTCCTTTGCCAAGTTTTTAGAGTTTGACAATTCACTGAAAGATATTCAACTGCAGATACTGTTACTGGAATCGTCCAAAAAATTCTAATTGCAGTACACAGGTTCAAAAAAAATTGCTTAAAGGTTTTTCCCTCATATATGGCACCATAGACAATGTCGAAGTCGGGTGGCTTGCATGCCTCAACAATACAGTTAGCCGTACCATAGGTGCAACCACAGTGGAGGGGTATCTGTGGAGAGACCAGACAAACATGTGGTTCCTGAAGAGGGACAACAGCCTCTTCAGTAATTGCAGGGGCATCAGACTAGGTGACTGACTTAACTGGCCTTGTAACATCAGCTAGTATGGCTTTACCATACAGTTACTGGGAATGGCTAAAAGCAAGGGGAAACTACAGCCATTACTTTTCCCGAGGACATGCAGCTCTACTGTATGAACATATGATAATGGCATCCTCTTGGTTAAATTTTCCAGTGGTAAAATATTACCCCATTCAGATCTCTGGGCAGGGACTACTAAGAAAGATGTTGTCAACAGGAAAAACAATACTGGTATTCTATGGATTGAAGTGTGGAATGTTAGATCCCTTAATTGGATAGGGAGGTTAGGAAGTTTAAAAAGATACATGGATAGGCTGAAGTTAGATAATAGTAGGTATTGGTGAAGTTCGGTGGAAAGAGGAACAGGATTTCTGATCAGGTGAGTACAGGATTATAAACACAAAATCATTTGGTGGTATTACCAGATTAGGTATAATAATGAATAAGAAAATAGGAAAGTGGGTAAACTACTATGAGTTTAAACTGTAAGACCTATTTTGGCATAGATATAGACTCTAATCATATCTTATTGGTCATGAGCTGTACACTGAAACTGAAAAAACCACAGAAAGGTGGGAAAATAAGGAAATTGGACCTGGATAAGTAGAAGGAATCTAAAGTTCTTGAGAATTTCAGAGGGAGCTTTAGACAACAATTGACAAACGGGTAAGGGGGAATGAAACAGTAGAAGAGGAATGGGTAGCTTTTAGAGATGAAATTGCGAAGGCAGCAGAGGACGAAATAGGTAGAAAGGCAAAAAATCCTTGAATAACACAAGAAATATTAAATTTAACTGATGAAAGGAGAAGATATAAAAATGCAGGAATTGAAGGAGGTAAAATGGAGTACAGGTGACTAAGAAATGAGATTGACAGGAAGTGCAAAATGGTTACACAGAGTGGCTAGAAGGGTAAAGCAAATATGAAGAAGGATGTATAACTAGAGGAAAAAGAGGTATCACCTACAGGAAAATAAAAGAAACATTTGGAAACAAGAAAAACAGCTCCATGGACATCAAGAATACAGATGGAAAAAGAGTTCTCAGCAAAGAAGGGAAAGCTGAAAGGTGTAAAGAGTATATAGACAGCTCTACAAAGGAAATGAACTTAGAGACAATATTGTAGGAAGGAAAGAGGAAGTAGATGAAGATGTAATAGGAGGGTTGGGTTGTATGCTTCGGTTAGGGGGACTAAACTGCTAAAGTTATCATTCCCGAATGGGGGAGGGGGGAAAGGAGTGAAGATAGGAAAGGAGGGGAGGGGGAAAGGAAATGCAGTCTGGGAAGTAAAGAAGGAAGAAGACTGCTTTAGCTCGAGGCCCTGTGCTACCACACACTTACTCATGAAAAAACGGTGTGCCCCCTGGGGGGGGGGGGGGGGGGGATGTAATAGGAGATACCGCACTGCGAGAAGAATTTAATAGAGCCCTGAAATAAGTAAGTCTAAACAAGGCCCCTGGAGTAGATGAAGTTCCCTCAGAGCTATTGAAGTCTCTGGGAGAGCCAGCCAAGACAAAACTATTTCACTTGGTGCATTAGATTTATGAGACAAGTGAAACACCCTCAAACTTTAAGAAAAATATAATAATCCCCATTCCAAAGAAAGTAGGTGCAGAGTCAAAATTACAGAACCACCAGTTTAATAAGTCATGGTTGCAAAATTTTAACACACACAATTTACAGAAGGATGGGAATGCTGGTAAAGCTGACCTAAGGAAAGATCAGTTAGGATTCAGGAGAAATGTAACATGGGTGACATAACTCGTCTTAGAAAATAGATTAAGAACAGGCAACCAACATTTCTAGCTTTTGTAGAGCTTTAGTCACTGGGGGTAAAATATAGGGTAGGGAGGGTTATTTACAACTTGTACAAAAGCTTGACAACGGTTGTAAGAGTCAAAGGGCATGAAAGGGAAGTATTGGTTGGGAAGAGAGTAAGTCATGGTTGTGGTCTTTCTCCAATATTATTCAATTTGAACATTGAGGAAGCTGTGAAGGAAAGGAAGGAGAAATTTGGAGGAGGAATTAAAGTTCACGGAGAAGTTTGCTGATGACATTGTAATTCTGTCAGAGACAGAAGGACCTGGAAGAACAGTTTAATGGGCCAGACAGTTTCTAGAAAGGAGGGTGTTAGATGAACATTAACAAGAGTGAAACAAGGGTAATGGAATGCATTCTAAGAAAATCAGGTGATGCTGAAGTAATTAGATTAGGTAATGAAACAATAAAGGTGGTAGATGTGTTTCGTTACTTGGGCAGTAAACTAACATATGATGGTCACAATACAGAATGGCAATGCACATGCATGTAACTAGTGCTAGTTATATGCATATGCAAAAACAAAACAAAATTCATCAAGCTTCAGTTTTAATATCTATTCATTTCATATTCTGAAACAAAGACAAAAGGTTTGAAAATACACTAAATGTACTAGAACTAATCACAAACAACTTTAAATAAATGTGCAACTTCAATGGTGAAGAATATATAAAAATAAAACATTTTAACAGTTGCTTATAATAAATTTTCACAAAGAAAAATTTGTAGAGCTGAGGACACAATATCATATCCACATCAACTGTAGGTTTTAAAATGTCAGATATCATGCCTACCAACTAAATTAAGGGCTGTTGACTCCAACATGGATAAAAGAATTAGTTCCTCTAAGGCTTCCTAAAAAAAAAAAAAAAAAAAAAAAAAATACAGCTTCAGAGACAGCTACCTCTACAAAGAAGGGGAGAAAATAGTGCATCATAAGCGCTTCATAAAACCATCTACAGCTGGGCAAACGCATTATTGTTTCTCTACTACAAGACAGGCAATAGATGCTGAGTTTTACATAACATTTATTTTTCTTATTTTTGTTTGTTCTGCATTTTACACTGTAATTATATTGCAGCTATTTTACTTCAGTGAGTGACATGAAATGTTAATATCTTCCCTTTATTGATTTGAAGTACTTGAATTAATGCAGTATTGTGTTTTTGCATCTTTCTTAAAAGTTGCATTTTCTGCTACAACCATTTTAAAACAGTAAAGAGTGACCTTGTGCAATTCAATTAATGACATGTTAGAAGAAAATACATTCTGTAGGATGATTCTGGATTAATATAAGCAGGAAAAATATATGTACTGAAGTAAGTAAAAGCCTCCATATCACAGTTGCATTTAATTTCAGTATCTGTATTTATTGCTAATGATATTAAAATTTAGTGGTAGGTTGTGAACATCATGCCATCATGTTGCACACTGCATAAATATCACCAATGACTGACTGGCAAAGCTCATTCACTTCGTAACTGCTTGGTTCACACTGTACACTTGGAGCCATATTTGTATGTCAGGCTCTAGACACGAGTGAGGAAGTGAGGTATAATTATTAGGAAATTTAAATCAGTGTACTCTTTGCTGCAGAGTGAAAATTGATTCTAGTATTTGTTACATTGCCAGTCTCTGGAAGTTTAACACAAACATGGAGAGTTTATGTTGTGTTCACTACCAGTTATAAACTCCAGTGTCGGGAAGAATATCATTTAGACAAACAGATAAATCAAAAGTACCATTGTTATTCTTCATTACAACAGGCAAGAAACATTCGAAATTTTCACACGAAACCTCAGAAAGTTTTGATTAAGTGCAGTCATTTCATTCCAGTTCATTCCTTAGTGTCCCTTGATAACATTCACATGAACTTCTTAGGATCCATTTCTTCAGCCTAATATTGATTTTATGTTAGTGTTTCATATCATCATAATAATTTCCACTCATTAATTAGAATACAACATATGGTGGCTGCTCTTGTTTTTAAGAACTACACTATAAAATTCCACTTTTCTCTCATTATCTCATGGCTGTAGCTGAAATATTTCTCTAAAAATATAGATAACTTGTAACTTTCAGTGTGTAACCTACAGCATTACTTCACAAGCATGAAAGTCACCAGACAGTTTAACTTTGATGGCACTCAGAGCAGGGGCAACCCATCCATATACTCAGACTAGGCAATTGCCTGGGGCGCTTGAATTTGGGGGGCGGCAAGTTGTCGAACCTTCGTGCGGTCGGGGCAGTTTTCTTTGCTGTTGCGCTGCGGTTCCAGGATCGACGAATTCCTGGTTACTACACATAGACAGAGCAATGTTTCATGTATTCTTAACTCTACAGAAATTTGCTAGTAAGCATTTAATGAATAGAGTAGCAGTTTACAACTTATCATCCCGTGATTACATTCTGCCGGTCTGCAATCTCTGTAGTGTACAATGGCTTCCTCAATCAAAGGAAACTGATCTTAATGCTGTTACAAATGCTCTGCTAAAAACTAAAACCTCCCTTGAAGATTGTAGAGGTGATTTGGGTTTTGAAAATATGCTGGTAGAAGCAATAGAAATTTCAGAAGCAGCCAATATTCCGCATCATTTTCATCAAATACGGAACCAGTCCATCTAAGACATAACAAAAGACAGTATGGTTATGAAGCAGAAGGTGAACCTAACATTGACAACCTAAATTCTGTATTTGGCTGTCTGTACAAAATACATAATGTACAAAACAAAAACACTCCCAAAGCTGTTCTTGAAAAATTTGTTAATTTGGAAGAGTATCTAATTCACAAAGACTCTAAAGATATTAATGCTACTGATCTATGCACTGAATTATAAGTCATTGCTACAAAAGTAACCAAATATCGCAGGGCAACAGGCTGTTCAGAGTTATATTTGTAAAAATGGACTTACAAACATTGCACCTAATTTAGTTACTGCACTGAGAGTGTTGCTTACATGTCCAGTGGTGAACGTAGCTTCTTGAAATCAAAACTTATAAAAACACATCTGTGATCTACAATGACTCAAGGAAGATTTTGGGGGTTGGCAACTTTGTCAACTAAACAAGAAAAAGGAGACCATCTCAGATTTTGAAAAACCCAAAGCAAGAAAAATGAAATCTGTGTGACTCTTAGTATAATGAAGCTTATGATTTTATCAATTTTTGAAAAGTATCAACCAAAACCTTTTTAAAAGACAGAATGTAAAAACGTTGAAAAAGTAATATTGTCATATAAAAGTGTATGATGTGTCCCATTTTACTGGGGAAATATGTTTATGTAATGTGTATACTCTGATTATGTATTTGAATAAAAACTGCAATGTGTATTTTACATTCATATTTTATTGTGATTTTATTAAATGGTGTGCCATTAGAATAATTTGCATAAGTTGCCGATTTGCTCGAGTTGGCCCTGACTCAGAGACAAATGAATAACTTTCAAATAGTGTAGGAGATTTTCTCCACTTGTGGCACCACAAGTGCATTTGGATAAATAGTTTTTGTTGTATGTACTTTTATCGTATGACATATCTGTATTCTTCTTTGTTTCATATATTCACATGCCATTATGAAAATAACATTTTAATCTTGTATTTGAATGAAATGTAAATCTCATGGCTATAGCTAAATTGCCGACACCAATGCCCAACAATAACAATGAATCATGTGAATGCTAACCTACTACCTACCCTTGCCCACTTAAACTGCTGGCAAGGTGGTTACTACTAGCATCTAATCATAGTTGGTCATCCTGAACAGGTTAAAGATAAACACACACTGACTGACAGGTGGTGCCAAAAACCTAACTGCAAATGCAGACTGACACAGCCTATTGATTTTAAGGGGGGGGGGGGGTAATTTTAGGACTTCTTTGTAGTTTCAATGTTACAAAATATGCAAGTACCTTACTTTGTAGGTGGTGAGCAGACGTGCCAAAATGTACCTACACTATGTGATTAAAAGTGTCCAGACACCCCCAGAACATATTTTTTCATATTAGGTGCATTGTGCTGCCACCTAATGCCAGGTACTCCATATCAGTGACTTCAGTAGTCATTGGACATTGTGAGAGAGCAGACTGGAGTGCTTCACAGAACTCACGGACTTCTAATGTGGCCAGGTGATAGGGTGTCACTTGTCAGAAGTCAGTATGCGATATTTCCACACCCATAGGTCCACTGTTTCTGATTTGATAATTAATTGGAAACATGATGGCAAATGTTCAGCATGTAAGGGTACAGGCTGGCCTTGTCTGTTGACTGCCGACAGTTGAAGAGTGTAATAGGCAGGCATCTATCCAAATGCCAAATGACACTTCACTTGGTGTAAGGAGTGTAAACAATGGATGATTGAACAGTGGAAAAACAATGTTTGGAGTGATGAATAACAGTACACAATGTGGCAATCCAATGGCATGGTGTAGGTATGGCGAATGCCCAGTGAACGCCATCTGCCAGCATGTCCAGCCATAAAATTCAGAGGCGACTTGCACCCCTTGTTGTTTTGTGTGGCACTATCACAGCACAGGCCTACTACATTGATGTTTTAAGTGCCTTCTTACTTCCAACTCTTGAAGAGCAATTCATGGATGTCGATTGCATCTTTCAACACAATTGAGCAGCTGCTCATAATACATGGCCTGTGGCAGAGTTGTTACACAACAATAACGTCCCTGTAATGTACTGGCTTGCAGAGAGTCCTGCCCTTGAATCCTGTATAACGCCGCTGGGATGCTTTATAATGCTGACTCCGTGCCAGGCCCACCGACCTGTATCGATAACTCTCCTCAGTACAGCACTCCATGAAGAATAGGCTGCCATTCCCCAAGAAACCTTCCAGCACCTGATTGAATATATGCCTGCGAGAGTGGAAGCTGTAATCAAGGCTGGGGGGAGACGGGGGGGGGGGGGGGGGGAGGGACAACACCATATTGAATTCCATCATGATCAATGGAGGGTGCCATGAACTTTTAAGCCAGGTGTCCAGATACTTTTGATCGCATAATGTATGTATCTAATATGTTAACTAAAATTGTTCTATTCACTTTCCTATACTTCTGCCATCTGTATCGGAAGTATGTAGATGTAGGTGTGATGACAAAAATGGCAGGGGGAATGGGAAATTGCGTGGAATTTTTCAGGGAATAATTTTCTAGATATTTGTTTCTTAAATATTTTCAATGAAAAAATAATTCTTTGCACACAGAAGAAGTTAGGTATCTGTAAATGACAGGTGAATATTTTTATTGCTTCTTTTGTTTAATAAGTAGTAAGCTGTATGTTGGAGCCCACATGTTAGTCTAGTCATTATGGCTGATTGTAAAGTTAAATTCACACAAGAAACAGCTTCATGTAAAATTGTGTGTCCTTGTATTTTCTTATAGAAAAGTACCAAGTTACAATTTCAAGATGATGATAAAAAGATCCTATATTGGATTTGATATCAGACATAAGCTTTTATACGAAAAAATCCAGTGCAATAGTTCTGTTCCAATTGGTGTTATGAGTGTTGTTATAGTGGATCAAAGGACCCACTATTCGAGAATATACTTAGTTGAGTAGCTCTACATCAGGATCCAGTTTCATCCGCCCATTTATTTAATATATTTCATATATACAACTTTATGTTGTATTAGTATAAGTGTTTTGCTGTCACCTTTGCCATGGTTGTTTTATGTTGCAGGGGCACAATCATTCATAATGCTCATCAGTCATTGTCAGTTAACATTTGATTTTGCCCGCTGTTCCTCATTGTAATACATATTTTATCTTATTCTGTGTACACTGATGTTACTGAGGATACTGTTGGTAATGAAACATTAACCGGTGGGAGCATCTATAACTAAAACCGTTTCACTAAATGTGTACCATCGAGTTGGTCTCTTTGGAGTCTGTGAGATCAAGCATTTCACTGATCATTTGTGTTCAACATCACAGCACAAAATGTATAACATACTGCAAGGTAATGTCCATGGCTTGCTGTATCAATTGTGCACTATGGCCACATCTCAGCATTAACACGTATACATGTTGTGCCAACTACAACAAGATGTAGTGCACTGCATGGTGTTCATATTATTTTGTTTATCCCCTAAATTATTCAACAGAAACTTACCACTTGTAAAATAAGTACAAAAAAGTCTGGCTTACCTAGACATTAAGGTTTGCTCAAGTAAGGGAAACAGCAGGACATCAACAAAAGTTTGGATCTGCTGGTGGCTGATTATGGAACTACTGACAGACTACCTACAATTTAAAATACAGATTACGTTATTTGAACTAATGACACACTGGTGCCCAGCAGCGAAAGATCTGAGAATGATTACAGTTCAACACATAGCTTAAGTATATCTCAAAATTTTATTGCAAAAATGGCTCTACTGCCAAATGAAGTGATATCTTCTGGAAAAGGGTAAATATCATAACTTTTACTGCAATGCAAGCTTTCCATTCTGAACACTAACTGCCTTATAAATTTAAGTTTGTTGGTAAATCCTTTTGCAAAAATAGAATGAAAATTACTTTTTCTTTAGAGGTAGGTTGGTGGAAACAGAGTAGACAAAGTGCATGACACTTTACATTAAAGTTAATTTACTCTCACATACTCTATGTATGTTAGATAAAAACCATATCTGTTATACATACTGGATCAGCAATGTTTCTATTTCTTACACTCAATCACTTTTCTGAGATGATCTTCCACATAAATGTAGAAATTCTCAGTACCTTCAATGTCATCGAGGGTTTGTTCTAACATCTAGAATAGGAAAAACATCAATTAAAATTTCATTAAAAAAAGTAACTACGCCAGTCTCATGAAAATTTTAATAAAACTATTTCAGAACAATTTCTCTAAACTTTACATTTTTCATGACCTGTGATGGAGTAAATGGTTCTTACTGTTATGTTTGTATATCCAAGAGCCTCTGATAGTTGTAACTTGAATTTCATAAGCCCATTTGGTAACTCAGATTTATGTAAACAAACAGTTGAATCCAGTACTTCCACACTTATTTCCTTCCTGAAAAGTTAAGTATTTGAGTTGTTACTGACAACAAACATAGTAATTTCAAAGCCCTAAATATATAATGTTCATGAATATATAAATAAGTATAAAACTGTTCAGATATCAAGAAGTAGATGTTATTTAGCTTGTATGTGCTTTGCATTGTATGACTTCACAATAATATGAGAATGAGCTCATGTATCTGCAGCCCTGTTTTAGTAGCTGTTCTGTTACAGAGGTATATAATCATGTGGATATGCTACTATAAGCTCTTTTGAAGATGACTCTGTACTTCTAATTGGTCCTGTAGGATAATACTGCTGTGAAAAACCTGCTGTAATACTAGTATAAGCACAAATCTGGCCTGCCTTGACATTTTCTAATGCTCTTGGCTTACATATGCAATGGTAACTTCTGGATAAATCAAACAATGCAACCACAATGTGCAGTTCAAGTAAGTAGATGAATGAGTTGTGTGGTCTCTTAATCAGTGATATACTATTTCAAATATGTCACGGGACTTTTAAACTTTCTGTGGTTAACAAGGGAAAGTACATAGTTGTTGTGGTCTTCAGTTCAGAGACTGGTTTGGTGCAGCTCACCAACCTACTCAATCCTGAGCAAGCCTCTTCATCTTCTCGTAAGAATGGCAACCCACATCCATTTAAATCTGCTTACTGTATTTGTCTTGGTCTCCCTCTGTGATTTTTACCCTACATATTTCCTTCCAATGCTAAATTCCTCGTTTCATAATGTTTAAGAATGTGTACTACCCCTTCTTTTCAACACGGCATGCCAAAAATTCCTCTTCTCCCCAATTCCATTCAGTACCATCTCATTAGTTACGCGATCAACCCATCTAATGTTCAGCATTCTTCTGTAGCACTATATCCTTTCCCCTTATGAACTATTTATTGTCCATCTTTCATTCCTTTACAGGCTACATTCCAGACAAATGCCTTCAAAAAAGACTTCCTTGCACTTAAATTAATATTTGATGTCAATAAATTTCTCTTTTTGAAAATTGCTTTTCTACCCATCACCATACTGCATTTTATATCTCTGACCATAATCTATTATTTTAGTGCCCAAACAAGAAAACTCATCTACCACCTACAAAGCTTTGCTCTAGACGGCCTATAAATAGGTTGGTATAGGAGGGTGTCACACAGGTGTCCAAGGCTGTGCCACAGATATGACTGTATACTGTCCTTTCAAAGGAAAAGTAATTATTTGTTAGGATGAAGTTGGTAAGGGTTATAACTTATAAGAAATGAGGGGCATAACCATAGATGGCGATACACCCCGTTGGCTTTGACCCATGATATCATCAACATGGCGCAAATGACGGACATCACACATAGCCAAGATGGCAACCAAAACAACCGGGAGGGGGGGGAGGCAAAAAAAAAATCATATGCGAAAATTCACGAAACACCAAAAAATTACACTAACGGGACCAGCGCGGTAATGTGGGGGTTTTGGGCGAGGACATTATAAGCGGGAAACGAAACAAAAACACCAAATTATTTAATCACATTATTCAGAAAAAATGCACCAAAATTACAAATAAACAACAAAAAAAGGTATTGAATACTTCAGTTGAGCTATACCTCAAATGTAGCACACGATACATAACCCCAAAATGACGAAAAACCGACAAAAAACTTATCTTAACACTACAATTTATCTATATGTTACACTAATCAAACAATACCCAACAACCCCGAAAACGACAAAAAACCTACTAAAATTGTATCACACACTTCAGTTGAGCTATAATACACCTCAAATTAACTATAAAATACAGGACAACCTAGACCTGGCTACGGAACAGATCCCTCTTCAGCATAGCCCAAAGTCTACGTGTCAGTACTGAAACATGTGATAGAATCCTTCGGCTTTCACTGAAACTGGCAAAATTCATAACTTTTCTTGTTGGTTCCAGGAGATAATGTTGCCATAAATGGTCAATTTTGATAAGACTTGAGAATAGATCATCATCACACTTAAGTCTTCATGTTGGCATGCCTGACAAGCGATGATGTCAAGTTGACATGGCAGAACGGCTTATTTCACATTTCATAAATAACACATCTGCACAAAAAATTCACCATACCATAATTTCCATCAAAAATAATCAATGTTTCAAATTATTACTATTTTTTGATTAAAACATCGAGCTCGGTAGGTGGATGTGTGAATCTAAATGGATCAATTTGAATATAGCACTCTGAATTTGTGGCATATTTCCATGTTAGACAGTTTCTTGACTTAACAATAGTTTTCAAGCCCAATCAATCGCGGCTTCACCGCTCTCGGGGCTCATTGCTTCGCTCCTCTCACCCCGAAAAAAAAAAAAAGAAAAAAAGAAAACTCCCAACCTAACCACAACCTCGGGAATGGCTACAGATCAATCCATTACCTAGATCAATATTCTACATGAGAATTTCCATACCTCCTAAACATCAAAATTGGCCCCTTGTCCACCCTGTAAAAGAAATTGGCACTGTAACAATTCATAACAAAACATGTGGTACTCCCAACATTAACATTCCACCAAGAACAACAAAACCGCATGGGCAACAGACTCAAGATTTAGCCAAATAATCTGTGATTATCATCGTAAATTACAGGTCACAAGAACAGAATATACCATCGATCACAGGTCTCAGTCCAAAAATTGGCGCCTTCGGTGCTTACTTGCAAAAGAAGTTCTCATTTAACCTATACCTTACCACAAGAGTGAAGTTAGAGATCACTTTATAAACAGTCTTAATCTATGTCCTGCTTGTAAATGAAATATCGTATTTAACTCAGATATGATGTCATTCATCAAAGCTAACACGTCCTGTTATTAGTCAAAGCTAACATGTCCCATACTTCAGTTCACCACATCACATAACAACAACAAAACGAAAGCCAAAAAGCATAAAATGCTTTACTCCACAATAACAATACCACAAACAATAACAAAATTACTCACCAAAAATAAATTCCATATCCCCTCCCACCAAGGTTAGCCCAACCAAACAAACACGCACACAAATAATAAAACAAAAAATTAAAATCCATACTCACTTAACAATATAACAACAACAAAAAAAACTCTCCACCCAACCACCCCCAAACCACAACTCACACACACCACCACCACCACCACCACCATCACCATTCACCCCCAATCCTACTCCCCCACCCCATGACCTCCCTCAAAACCCACCACCCCCCTTTCCAACCAACAACCCCCCCCCCACACACACACACACATAACCAACACCCACCCCTTCACCCAAAAACAATCTCAAGTCCACTCCTTCGGACGAGATATCTTTCCCAAAGACCTTAAAAACACTGAAACACACATCACCCGCAATACCACCTCAGAGCCCCCACTCCCTGAAACAACTGCCCTCCAAACCCACAACCTAAAATGTGATGCACCCCCCCCCCCCATACTTCCTCTTCCCAAAACAAGACTTGTCAATCTCTACGACCACCCCTGGTCCCCCCAAACTACCCCTATATAAAATAAACTCAGAACATACTTCCCGACAAAACCAAAACCAATCAGTAACCGTTTTCGCAGTCACACCAGTCTCATGTGCACAATATTCCACACTTGCTCAAAGACACAAAAAAAAAAAAAAAAAAAAAAAAAAAAAAAAAAAAAAAAAAAAAAAAAAAAAAAAAAAAACAGGGCCAACCTCGACTCTCGTACCACGTGCCCTTTCTTATGGATCACCACACATTATCTCTCGCACACCTCCAAATGAAACAATCTCTTGTGCTTGTCACCGAAACTTTCATCAATTTCATGTTCTCCCACTTCAGCAATCAGCCCAAATAATTGTAAAAATTTTATGGTACTCATCATGTCGTCACCCATTGCCGCATTCAATGAAAGTATAGTAAATTTCTTTGATAAATCCATTCTATCAAAAATAAACCAATAAAACGCACAATTAGAAACTAAAAAATAAACCACAAAAATACCAAAACTAACATTTATTACCACACTCACTTCCAAACTCCAAGAACACAAACACTGTACAACTCGATAAGTACAAATAAACAGTACAACCGCATAAAAACACAAACCATTCAAATTCCACCAAAAGAAGGTGCAACAACATAATTACTCACACCACCTACAAGCATGCACGCGTCTCAAAACTACCGCGCAGCGATGACGTCACACACAACAACACGCTGACGTCATGGGTCAAAGCCAACGGGTTGTATCACCTTCTACACGTGAGTCGAATAAGGTATTGGATTTGGGTCTGAAGTATGCTGAGAAAGGCAGTGTTCAAGAGCAACAAGAGCAAGAGCATGTGGGATATCAGTGTGTAGGTAGGTGGCATCAACAATGACTATTTTATATTCTGAATATTTTACCAAAGAAGACGCCATCATCATCGATTCATACAATAGAAGTTGCATGTCCTCGGGAAAAGTAACAGTTGTAGTTTCCCCTTGCTTTCAGACATTCTCAATAGCCTTATGACAAGTCATGTAGCTGTTGCTGCAAGGCCAGCTCAGTCAAATGTTTGTAAAGCTTATGGGTCTTAACTATGGGGTCATCATTCCCTAAACTTACAAACTACTGATGAACTAACTTATATTAAAAACAACACAAACATCCATGCCCTAGGGAGGATTGAAACCTTTGACACAGAAGGCCACGCGATCCACAATGTGGCGCTCCAGACCGCTCGGCGACTCCTGCACGGCCCAGCTCAGTCAATCATCCAGACTGTTGCCCCTGTAACTTGTGCTGCCCCCCCCCCCCCTTTCAGATACCACACGTTTGTCTGGCCTTTCCACAGACATCCTTTTGCTGTGTTTGCCCCTTCATTACAGCTATCTGTATTGTTGAGGCATACAAACCATGCACCTCAGCAAAGTTTGTAGTTCATAGGGGGTGTAGCACATAGTATGAAACATTACTTATTGGAATTTGAGCAGTAGACTAGCAATGAAATTCTTAATTTGAGGTTTATTACATTTTTTGCAGGTGAAGTGTTTTCTGTTGGGATTCATAAAAGACCTCTGCTAGTAGATTTTAAGAGTGTGGAGTTCATTGTTCAAGTGATAGTATACATAATCACCAAGAACACTTGTCATTTGGCCAATGGTTGTTTAGCGGTTTCTGGGACAGGGGTGTTCAACAATGAGGTAATCAGGACCATTAAAAAATTATTAGAAATTAATGTGATTAAAACTGGGAAAGTACCAGAAAGAGAGCAAAGGCCCTGCCAGATAAAATCACAATCATTTCTGCCTATCTCGTCCATTACCAACTGAGGGAGATAGCATTTAAAGTACTCAACTGTTCTAAATATATTGAACAAAACTAAGATGATGATTAAAATACAAGCATAGGAATATGCAATACAAATTTTTTGCGAGGGAAAAATCAGATATTGCACAAAACCTTAAAAGTCGTACCATGTTTGTTTACTCTTCAGTTAAAATAGATGGCAGATACCTCTGCAAATGAGCTGCTACACTTTGAACTGAAAATAAAACAGTCATCTGCGCACTGCAAGCACAAATAACTGGGGGTCCTTTTAAAAGAGGAAGAAGACGTGTGTTATAGAGATGTAGCATATACAAACACAAGTCAGGTAGGCCTCATCCAACCTGTGTCACTGGAAGGAGGTATGCCAAGGCCATGTGGTGGACTTTATTGGTTGTAACTTATTGTTTGTTACTTCCAGCCACTCATCTTTCCATTGATGTGTGACGTGGTACCTTAATAGCAAGATGACAGCACATAGGGATACGGCACATTGATATACCAGTATACACCGCCTTGGCTGCTTCATCTGCACTCTTGTTTCCCATATTACCTAAGTGCTGTGGCACCCAGAAGGAAGACACCTTCTTAGTAGGTGGAATAATGCACCCTGGATATTATGGAATATTTTGGCTGTTGGGTACAAGGTTTTTAGACACTGCAGGGCATTCAGCAAGTCAAAATAGAATAGGAATTTAGCATCTGCAAAACAGCTCACTCTCTGCAGTGCTCACAAGAGTATAGAGTTCTGTGTCAAAGCCAGTAAAGTCTTGAGGCAGTTGGATCTTGATAACACAATCATGGAAAACAAGAGATCAATGAAAAGGATCCAGCTGTTTAAACCCATCCATAAATACAACAATGGGAATTCCAGGAAGTATTCAACAATATTTTCAGAAGGATAGGGTGATACTCAACACAGACTCTCAGAAAGGCACACACAATAGATTATGTTTAATAAGCTTTTGGCTATTACGGTCTTCTTCAGAAAAAGAAACACATTCTCACTCACACAGACATGACTGCTGTCTCTAGCCACTGGCTGGATATATGATATTAAGTAAAGACAACAGAATGTATACACATATATGAGTATTTATTAACCAAAAACTTTTCGAATTACTATTATAATTACCCATTTGATGTTTCAGCTGTTATTCCAGCTATGTAAATGTATGGCACATTAAATTCACATTTTATTCTGCTTAGTTTTAAAGTTCCAGCAAGATTTTTCATGGCCATGAAAACATTGCAGAGATGCTGTCTTCTTTGCAAATGAAGTTCCAACTTCGGTTTCCAAATTTTCAATGTATTCATTTCCTTGAAAAGTTCTTTTTTAACAATATTTGGTGCCTCTGTCTGAACAGCAGACAGTAACAAGCAAAGCCGTAAATTATACCGAACCCGTTGTTTACCTGTATGTAATACGAAGCTGGTTATAAATACAAATACACTATTTAAAGACAATCCAATGAAATTAAATGAGAACAGCTGCTACACTAGAAATGGGTAAGACAAAGTACAAAAGTGTACCAATTAATCAATGAAAATTCAACCAAAAGTTCAAAAACTCCACAACATTACAATAGAAATTTTTCAGCTTACATTATGTTTGTTATTTGATAAATCAAAAACATATGTGATCCTATCATTAATGTAGATGTTCTACAAGTAGAAGAAAGATTCCTAAACAGTGAATGTACCCCATTACTAAATAACACATTTTTCAGTAGTAAATAAGTGTGATGGGAGTCATGTGCACCAGAGAGTTGGTTAAACACTCAAAAGTTAGATCTTGTGTACAGAGGTTCTCAAGAAGAGTTCCATGCCAGGATGGGTTTTCGTGCCATAGGAAATAGTCTGTTAGCTCAACAACTGAATGTCCACCATGACTCCACATATTATTTCAGTATATAATATTCCTGTAATATAATATACTGGCTTGCTTCCTCAGAGTAGATATGTGTATGTTTTAGATAATAATCAAGTAAAGTCTTCTATGGTACAACTTACTGTCCTATAGAAACTCCAAAAGCTTTATGCAGAACTCTCTGATTTTTCCAATATAGGCCTATCTGTTTTTTAAGATATATAACTTGCTGCTGATGCCTGACGTACATTGTTCTTTTCTCCAGACTGTAATTACTCTCATTCATTCACAAATCAACAACTCAAACATACATGTCTGTTGTCACTGGCCTCTACAACTTGACAGAGACTGTGTCTTCCTTGAGAAGCAATCTACTACAATAGACAATAGGTGGTTAGGGGCAGGGAGGAGGCATGAAGTGGCAAAGAGATTGGGGGGGGGGGGGGGGGTAGAAGAGGAGGGAAAATCACGGAAAACCTAAATGTGGAAGGCCAGAGGCAGATTGATGTGGAACCCACGAACTGACTTGGTTCAAATGCTAATCATTTACCTATAGAATATATCAGTGTTTGTACAATTTACTAACTCTATACTTTCAAAATGTTCTGTTATTACTATTGTTTCTTTCTGAGAATGTTCAGAGGAATTAGCAATCAACAGATGCTTTCATGGTAATTTGATGAAATGCTTACAAACGATATACGAGGCGCGTCCAGAAAGTAAGTTCCATTTGGTTATATAAAACAAACGGGTACAGATACAGAAAAAATATTGATTGTACAAAAATTTACAACTGTTAAACTACTTTTCTACATAGCTTCCGAAATTTTGTAGGCAATTGTCATAGCATGACACAAGGTTTTGTGTGCCTTTTTCATAGAATGTTGCCGCCTGTGTATTCAACCATGTGGTAACATGTTCTTTCAGCCCATCATCATCGTTGAAATGTCCACCAAGGACAGATATTAGGTGTAAGAAGAGGATTACTGTCAAAAGATTTTTTTTCCACGATAATGCCTGACCTCACACACCGAATGTGATCAAACAATTCTTACAGAAATTTCAATGGGACTTGTTTGATCATCCTCCATACAGCTCGGACCTCTCTCCTAGCGATTTTCATCTCTTCTTACACCTAAAATCTGCCCTTGGTGGTCAACACTTCAATGATGATAAAGAGCTGTTGGTTGAATAGACAGGCGGCAACCTTCTGTGAAGGATGCATGCAAAAACTTGTGGCACGCTATGACAAGTGGCTACAAAATTTCAGCAGTTATGTGGAAAAGTAGTTTAAGAGTTGTAGAATTGTGTGCAATAAAAATTTCTTCTGTATCTGTGTACAATTTCATTTTATTACCAAACGGAACTTAGTTTCTGGATGTGCCTCGTATATCGAATGTGAGACTGTACTACAGTTATATATCAAGCAATCTAGCATCAAGGTCAAATATATTAGTGATATTTATGATGTTCAGGAGAGCATTTCTCGATATATGAAATGTTCACTTTACGAGGATAATTAATTTACTGAACAGACAAGGGTGCACTGAGAATCTGTCAACCATAGAGCAGGAACAGCATTAATTATTTACATGGTCAACACAAAATACTTATGCTATTTGAAAACTCATTCACACAGAATAAGGAGAATAATCTTTTGTGTTGACCATGAAACAAATAATGAATGCTGTTCCTGCTCTATAGTTGAAAGGATCTCAATGCACCCTTGTCCGATCAGTAAATTAATTATAATGTCAAACACTCAACTGTTACATATATCGTCCATCAAGTTCCAACTCCAATATATACTGTTACCAAATTACTGATAAGTATGTCACCAAAGCTAAGACTTTTTGTTTACATTGGCTGGCTTTACAACTCTCAGTCAAACTGTCAGCTTCCAACCGAACCTGCGTCTTAGGCTATGTTACAGATCAGTATGTCAGCAAAACCTACATTCATAAAACTAATAGCAGCACAAAATAAATGTCGTTAGATTTCTGCCAGTGCACATGAGTCACGTGGACAAAGTTAACATTCAGTATCAATAGCATTAGTTTATCTGGAATTAGTCCCTTTCGTTTTCACTAAAAGAAGTGAGAAGTACATACAACAGAATCTGAAAGTAAACACCAGGCCCTTTCTTGAAAGGGGGAGGGGATGTCACATTAGTTTAAGAGCACTCGGAAGGGAGAAGCATCTGAACTTTCTAATACATTATAAGCAAAGGGTAGTGTTTTAACTGTGCAGTTTAGCACCTTTCATTTCATGTAACTCTAATTGCATTACATTACCAGAATGCAACTTTTCCTGTGGTTAAAACCAGAAATACATGAGAAGTACTCTCAAGCCTTTGTGTTCAACAGTTACAAACTATCAGTTATTGTTATTCTCAAGTTATTAATTAAGTTATTCTCAAACCCAGCAAACATGAAGATAGCCCCAAAAGTTATTGACCAATAGCACTACTTAGTTGCACATTCAAGCTCCTTGTATGACATCCTAATGAGAATAGCACCTTTCATTGAAGCTGTCACATCTCTGTAACACGCTGGATTCCGACATGGACGCAGCTGCACCGATCAAGTACTTGCTCTAACTACACACATTGATGAAGGTTTTCAAAGACAACTGAAATCAATAGCCATTTTCATTGACTTGACTATGGCATACGACACTGTTTGGAGACATGGACTTATCTACAAACTATTGCAAGTTGTACCAAGTTGAGGAATCGTGGACCCAATATCTGGTATGCTCAGTGTAAGACAATTCGAAGACTTTCTCGGCAGCACTAAATGCCACCGACAAAAACTAAATGATGGCTTATCCGCCATCAGTCTTGCCTACATGGCTGCCGAGTACAGTGCACCCATCTGGTTGGAAAGTGCACATGTGAAGAAGGCAGACACAAAATTGAATGATGCAATGTGTTGATTACTAGTACCATCAATTCAACTCCATGTCACTGGTTATCTATGCTTAGCAACATCCCTCCACCTCACTTAAGGAGGACGTGAGCTCTACTAAGGGAAGCTAAGAAAATCTTTGCAGCACCCTCTCTGCCATTGCACCAAGAATTCTGCCATCTATCACAGCAGCAACTGCAATAAAGAAGAGCAGTACTGCGGGGCAACTCATTGCTCATAGATTTGACCTAAATGAAAGTTGGAGGCATGATTGGTCAACAAAAACATTGGGAACAAGTACCCACAATCTTGATCCCACAAAGAAGCCAAATGGTTTTGATCTACCGAGGAAATTCTGGTGTCACATCAACAGGTTGAGGACTGGACCTGGTTGAGGAACGGACTCTGTTGCTGAAATTACTTCAGGACAAGTGGGGCTGGATCAGTTCACCGATGTGAGAGTGTAACCTGGAAGAACAGATGATCGAACATCTGGTCCAAAGCTGTCCTCTTCATTCGTACTGCAGCATTCCTGATGATTTGTTCAATAAATTGTTGACAAGAACGGACTTTATAATGATTTTACCTTGTTATGTGTAACTGTATAAAATTACCATACAATTAAATAAACAAACTATCAGTTCTTAAAACCATATTTTTATACCACTGTTTAGCTTGTATGACCTAATGTTTTCCTCTGAATTACAGCAACTTTCCAAAAGGTGTAGCATCCTGATCTAATATTTAAACTGCTGCCCCACTCATGTTATATCGCACAGCATGTAAGTAACTGAATAGCATTTTTGGGTTAAATTGTATGACGCTTCTCACCGAGCTGCAGTGGTTACGTTGGCATCAATTGTAATGGCAGCAACTCAAATGACCAATAAATGTTTTGTCTTGATGACAAATTAAAAAGAAAATTATTTTTTTCTGTACGGACAAGGGTACATACAAGAAGTTGTCAACCATCGAGCAGGTACAGTATTAATTTTGCTGTGAGTGAAACAAGCAGCAAAAACATTTACTCTGTAGCTCTTGAAAAATATCAAAGCAATTCTACACTTCATTGTTCATCTGTTGCCAACATAAGCACTGGAGCCCGGCGAGAAGTGCTGTAAAGTTTTACCGCATTTTTGCACAGAAAAATTACATCTAAACTGTGACAAGTGGTACAATATATGTGAACAAACTTGTCGATAACACCAGGCCTGAGAGATGCACCCAGTTACTTTATTCCAAAGCATAAATGGGGTAACTTCTGGTCTTTCAAAATATCTTACCTGTAGACATTCTCTGTTGCTAAAGTACCCATATGCTTTTGAAAAAAAATAAATAAATAAATAAATAAATAAATAAAAATTATTCAACAATAACTTAATTAACATGGAAAACTTCAACACATTCATGTTGTAATATGGTCATTAGTATCTATACCTTTTAGCTTATACATTAACTGAGCAGTCAGGGCCTTTTCAAATAATGTTACTGGTCTTGCCCCAAGCATCCAGAGAAACAGTAAACTACCTATTACTTCCTCAGGTTGATTCTTGTATTCGTGGTCAAGCATTCTTCGTGTAATCTGAGGTATAATTACTTCATCAAGGACTTGTTTATCTAAATCATAACCAAGATAACTTGTTGCCCACAAAAATCTTGTTATGTCCTTTGGTCTTGGATGTTCAGTTAAGTGAGACCTGAAAGAAGTCCTATTGCTATGCAATGCTAAATTTCTGAGGCACTCATCAACCAATGTTGAAAGAAACTCATGTTGGTAAAAACGAGCTTCAGCATAGAGGGCAAGAAGATGAACTTTAGCAGTAAAATTCATTGTACTTAATATAGACTGATGCGACATTAAAAATTCAATAATGCTATTCATCAGGTACAATTCGTGATATCCTGCCTGTCTCAGAAATTTTATTATTGTAGTAAACAAATCAGTTTCTAGTATAATATTATCCAAATTATTCTTCAATATTTGAGTTACTTCAACAGCAAGGCTTGAATCTTGAAGCCACGTGCTTGTTTTATATATTGCATTTAATACAATGCACAGATCTAACAATGTTGAAGACTTTAGTATTTCTTGCCAGTCGTAAGCCACAAGTGCTTTTCTCATTAACTTTACATTATTATTCTTTCCTAGACCGACAAAGAATACACACAACAGCCACTGCTGAACAGACAAAACTTTGAATATGAACCAGAGTTTCATTCTATTAAGTGCTTGTGAATAAAATAATAACTGTGTAATTCTGTTAGGGAGACAGTACATCCACCCATCCAATACTTTAAGAATGTCTTCTGGGCTCATGTTTTTCAACCTACTGCAACATTCATCATCTACAAGGTCCCAGAAACGAGTATCTTCGTTTTTGCCGACTGGACCTCTACTACTTAATAAGTATAAAAATAGTGGAAACTGTTCATCTCTCAGTTCTGATAATAGCTTGTTAAAATTTTCTAAACTCTTCTCGAGTTCAGATTTTACATCATTTAATGCACTCGTTTCTATTTCCACGACATTGTTTTTGTACCTACAATCAGCACGGAAATGCTTTTGAAACCTGTCATGCAGAGTGTACACTTTTGTGCTGTAACGGTTTTGTCGTATGGCACGTAAACATTGCCATAATACCATACGCATCTTGGATCAGCAATGTGCGATGATCAACCATAACAGTATAACACAATCAAAAACATTCAGGTTTCTGCTAGCTGCTACTGTGCTCCATTGCAACCAACATTACCACCATGATGTTTCCGATTTACCTGCCTCAATATATCGTCCCCGTTTTTTCCCGAAAATGCTTTCCGCAAAATCCTATTTGGATAAGAATACAATGATTAAGCATTTAACATTAATACTCTTTTATTGTGATATAAATTGCAATTGTTGTTATACGTAGCGATAAATTTATATGCTGTAATGGACATTGTTTTATTCTCTTATATAAACTTGATTGATAGACAGAGAATATTCTCTAAAAGACACAAACACACACACACACATAATAAGCATACTTTCCACCCAAACTACGTACGCTGTAAAAACGGCGTGCTAGCTAATGGGAGCTAACCTATGGCTTTTCCGAAAGTTGATTCCATCGGTCACCATACCGAGTTTCATCTTAATTTTATCTTCTGTAGAAGAAGGAGAGAAACGTCAGCTGACGCTAATTTATCTTTTTCTCAAAAGAACAGTAATAATTTAATCCTCCTAACTTATTCGCTTATATAGGCTTCGACGGATTATGCCAATAAATGCTTCATTTTCAATGAGTACGTCTGAAAAGACTGCAACATAGAACTAAAGAAAAAATATGTGAATAATTATTGCAATCGTCATGTACATGCAAGTGGGGATTTTCGATAACCAGTATTGTTCTGTTTGCAGCTCTGTAAACAGTGGAAGTGACAGCGGCAAAGATGTTAGTCGCAGCGTGTTGACAAAACAGCAGAAAGATGTGACACAATGTAGATCATAAAATTTTTGAAAGACCGATATGTGTAGTATAAACAGCGAATAAAATATGAGACTGAAAATACATTCCAGTAACATATAAGGTATGTTGGTAAACTACAGCAAATACCGCTGACAAATAATAAACTCCACATTACCTTCATAAGCAAAACGTAAAGGTTGATATATATTTATTTTTTTTTTATTTTAGAAATTTACCGGTTTCAATTTACAGTCAATATTGAATATCATAACTCCAACTTTATAACCAGAATTTTAAACTAACCTAAACTGTATTCATTCAATGTAAAGAAAGAAAGATCGCCCTTATTGTCTGTCGGTAAGTTTCCCCGCGAGGTTAGTCATATTGATGAAGTTTAAACTCATTTCTTTTCTAATGAACAATTGTTTAAATTATTTTCAATGTAAGTTACATTACTATGATAAAAAGCTGGCGGGTGTCCATATAGGTAGCAGTGTCATCAAACAGCGATTTGATGGCATCGATATCCAGATGGACACGCAAGAAGTAATCTACTATATGTGCTGGAAAAGTATACATACACTTATTGGAAAAAAGGGACAAGGCATTCTGCTTCGAATACTTAATTGGGTAAAAAAATGGCCATTGCAAACGTAAAAACTGTTTGACACAATATGAATAAGCTTATCGAAGGATTTTAGTCTCTTCAACAGTAGAAATAAAAAGAGATTGTGGTTTTCATTTTGAATTTGTTATTCTTTCTTTGTTTTTCTTTCTTTTAGTTATGCCTTAAAACTTTCCTGTCCATTCGATAGTTATGAGCTCCTTCATATTGCGATGTTGTATTTTCGCTTTGAACTCGCAATCAGTCTCAATTATATGCCGACAGCATTAAAATATCGTTTCTGTTGACTCGTGAACGAAATCAATTCCCGGTAACAAGTGCGCTGGCTTACTCTGCCACCTGGCGTTCAGGAGGGAAAAGTTGAAAGGCGTACTATTTAACCACGCAGCCCTGACGCTACTGTGTCAGTTGCGCGCCTGCACAGCGCCTGGTGAGCATCGTCAATTGCTCTTTAGGCGACATAACTGACATTTGCTACCCGTGTGTGCACGCTCTAACTGTTTAGAGGTAATACACGATCACCGCAATTCGCGTTCTCGCAAGAAGTGGTCACACGATATCTGACTTTGAAAGTAATATTTCTCTAGGGGATTTTATATATTACATTATTGAGTGCAGTAACACTAGCATACTATTATAATTAAATTTGCGCCAACAGAATACATTAAATTATTACTACATTATTGTGACTTCTTTCACAGAACCCCTTCAAAAATTACACAATAAGAATGGAAGACCAAGCAGATATCAATGAAATGTACAATATATCTGAAGAAATAGCACTCTCTAATATGAATTTTCATATCATTGTTGTAGGTTGTGAACATCCACTACCATTTAATATGTCAGGAGATAGCCTGAATGAAAGTTTGATTGAGAGACTCAAGCAGTTCTCTGCAAGACCATATGACAACATCGAAATCATTCGGTCAGTGACAGCAAGGCTTCATAGCCAAGCAGCCTCACAGGGTAAGATGAGAAATTGATTATTTTAATTTAGTATAACCAGTTTCTTTTATGGTGAATAATAATTTACAAAGAATAATAATGGAGTGTTTAGATGTTATCCTCTGCATCTTTTATGTATTTTTGCTTTGGTCTTCTGCTTCATAACTGTCAGTTGATATTTCTTAGTTTCCGTTCTTTCCTCAGGTCATAATAATGGTCTTCTTTAGCTTTGGCTGAAATTTGAGAACAAACACATTTTGTTGTGTTTGCGAGATTTTTATTTATTATTTGTTGACAAAATAATTAGAGCACATAAAACTTCTGAAGTTTTATTTTATAGTACACAGCCACAGATATGAAGTGCACAAAAAATAAAGGCAGTTTTCAGTATAATACATCTACCCTTTGAGAAAACATTTGGCACCCATGAACATAACTTCTAAACACTTCTTAGAACAGTTTTGTTTATATTTTTACAAATTTTTATATACACATATTACATTAAAAAAATCATCATGAGGAAATGTATTAGAAGTCTTGTAAGTCAAACTAAACCTATTGCCTTTGTGATGACAATTTTAAGTTGATTTTAGGGTATATCTGGAGACTAAGATACCACCCATCAGCTCTGATCCATGACATCATCAACCTGCCAGAAAATCTGTATACAGGATAATATCTTAATACTTATGTCTTATAGATAATAAATAATCGATGGGTATCCTCGTAAATTACAGATTACAACAACAGAATGTACCATCGATCACAGGTCTCAGTCCAAAAAGTCATGCCTTTGGCGCTCACTTGTGAAAAAACTCTCTCTGTTAACCTATACCTCACTAGCAGAGTGAAGCTGCAGGTCACTTTTTAAACACAAAATCTTACTCTATAATCTATGTTCTGCTTGTAAACAAACTATTGTCGTTAACTCGGCCATATCATAATTATTCATGCCACCTACAAACACACACACATACAACATGCCGATACCACGGGTCAAAGCCGACGGGCGATATTCCCACCTTTAGATGAGCTGATTATCAGTTTGTTTAACATATACTTTCTCTGTGCTGCATAGTTATTTCTGAGGTAGATTTCGATTAATTCATCATTCACACATTACATTTTATGAATTCCACCTTGAAGGTAACCCTCCAGGGATGTGAAAGAAGTCAAATTTTACAGTATACTTACAGGCAAAAGAAGACACTGCTGGTTGACTGTGTTTGGTATAATGAAAACTGATTATGACTAGGAAAATGTTCTCTACTGATAATTATATGACTTACTTCCAGATTATTTTATATACTAGTCTGAATATTTGAGAAACACATTGACTATTGGAAAAAGTCACTGTTCTTCCATTTCTTTAGCTCAGCTGCAGTTTGTGAAGAATTAAATAGTTCATCTTAATTTCAGTGTGTAATGTATTATATGTGTATTTTAGAACATTCATTCATACCTCACTGAGGAAAACAGATTGGAATCTTTATCCATTTTTTTCTGTAGAAACTTTGATTAGATGAGCAGAAAGGTACACTGGTTGAGAGTTATTTTCTTTGACCAGAAATGTTGGTAATGTACAACAGATTTCATAAATTATGCAATGATCATCACAGGGTAATTTACAGCTTGGGGATAAGTTACAGGTCAGCTATTTTTGTTTTGTTTTCATTTTCCTTGTCACCAACTTGGAACCAAACTTTTGCCATCCAGTCTCACCGAGGCTTTTTTGTTGCTTCCTCAATTAACAACCAAACTGTAAAGAAACACATCACAGTAACCATTTATATTTCTTCATTGGTCAAAGCGAAAGAAGAAGAAGAAGAAGAAGAAGAAGAAGAAGAAGCTGGTCAATGTAGATGACAATCGGATACTGATATCATCCCCTTAATAGCCTATAGATTATGTGCACTGTTATATATGTTTAAGAATGGATTGGAATTCAATTTGTTAGCCATTAGTTACGCCACTATTTAAATTGCTTCTGTGTGTTGGGCTAAGAGTTTGATCTCCGGTGATTCTATACAAACTGTGTTTTAATCAAGAGAACATATAAAATATAAAATTCCATTTCTAAAAACAAGTATTGTGAATTATTGATTCACAGTTCAATATCTACCAGTCTGACCAAATATATTCTTCTTTCCCATAAATAATCCAATTGCTTTTGAACTTACACTCTATATTACTTCATTATTTACTGCAAGTATTTGACACTCTAATCTCTCAAGAATGGTGTAAAAATTTAATGGACACCAACATCAGAAAAGCCTCTAGAAAATATAAAACCAGTAAAAAAAAACCTGCAACTTTTGTAATACCTACAGTTGTAAAAGCCTTTTTGTTTTGAAAACGAGGCTTCTTAGCTCTTACTTACTACTTTCAGTTGCATGGCAGATCACTGTAGAACGTGCAATTATGCACACAGTCTCATAACTCTAGTGCTTCTCCATAGAAATAGGCAATGTGGATTGTATATTATTGTAAAAGCCTTGTTATTTCAAAATTGTGTGTTGTACCAAGAGTTTGTCTGACACAGGGCTTTAGGTGGGAATCTTACGTTCATGACCTTTGGTTCTTCATTGAAGTTTGAAAGTGGAAGAGAAGTAATTGCTTATTGAAACTGTTTGTTTGGTGGTTGGGGGGGGGGGGGGATTGTGCCATTTCTGAATAACATTTTTTGTGGTTGCTACTTTTGAAACCTGACACACAATTTAACTTTGTAAATATTAAACCCTGGCCAATACAAAGAAATAAAGAATGGTACACAAATATTTGCATCAGATTAACTGTTGACTTTTGGTAGTCTAGGGCATCTCTATCTTCAGACTATTCAGCATCTCTGTGACTCCCGAGTATGAAATGCAAGCCTATGACTCTTCATGTTGGCTCTCTCTTTCATAGTCCTACATCCAACAATGCCTGTTAGTGTGGGTCCAACAAACTTGAGTTACTGCGGCTCCTTCAGCATAGCACAGCTATTGGAACCTACTTCACAAATTACCCATTGCACCCTCAAATGAAGTTGCTCAACTTTCCTTGCAGCAGACATGTTCTCCATTGTGACAAAATTTCAAAGTTCGTTCAAGTATAGTTCTCATGTGTATTACCATGCACTTATAATTCTGGGCAATGCACAAATAATGTAATATTTTTCATAGATCCTGTTTCATGCTCTCACGGCCAGTAAGAAACACTACCTGGAAGTTATCTGCCCTTTTCGTGAAGTGGTCTGAAGAAAAAAAACTTAAATTGTGGCAAAACCACTCTTGGAAATGGCATCACAATAATGCTCCCTCTCACACCTCAATGGTGAAAAGGAAAAGTTATTTTGCCTCAGCTACAATATTCACTGGACATGGTCCTGCTACCTCTTTTTATTCCCAGGACTGAAGAGACTAGTGAAAGGAATGTTGTTTTGTTGCCACTGATGAAACAAAAACAAATTCCTGAAGGAGCTGAACACCAAAATGGAAAAAAAAGGTTCCAGAAGTGTTTCCAAGATCGGAAAAAGCAATGGCACCTATTATATCTCGTGGAGATAACTTAGAAGGGGACAAAGTTGATGTCAATGGAATAAAGATTTTTTTATTTAAAAAAATCCATTACTTTTTGAGCACACCTCATACCTTATTGCATTGCTGGTTCTCCTCTCCTGTATCATATTTTGTTGCTACGTTCCAAGTCTTACAAACTGAAATTATCTTTTAATTTTCCCTTCAGTCATTATAGCACCAGTTTTATATAGTTCAATTGACAAATACAAGCAGTTTTGCAAAGTCTCACATCTTCAACAATTCTCTACGCCAAATTGTTGTCAAAATTTCTACATTTGACATGCAAGGCAGACGTGTCATGGTAATTTATAACCTATGTAGTCAAAATAGTTATCTTAAGTCCCCCCGCCCCCCTCCCCCCCCCCCCAAGACACATAGAGAGTTTTGTAATGTATGAAGAAATGTAATTGTGTGAATCATTACGACACCAATACAGCCCAAGTAAGAACAATTATTAAGCGATAATTGCTTGTTAACGTATCATTTACACAGTAGGATTTCTAAAATATCCTATCATACCACACTTGAAGTGTTTAAAGTATTTTTCTACATTTACTGTACACTTGTTGAAATATTTTAGAGACAGAATTAAAGCCATCAAAGATCACCTTTGTAAATATTACCCACAATCGTTTCAGTTTTATTGCGACACAGCATGAAGGTAGGTAATATATAAACTACATTGTTTAAAAGTAGGAATTAGTCAAATTATAACTTACGTTAGTGACACCAGAATATTTTTGCTTTCAGTACTCTTTAAATTGAGTAAGAGTAGGCAAAAAGTCTATTAACCATTTTACTTGGAAGTTTTTCATTTTGGGTTTGGAGGCGATGGTACTATAGAATTACTACACAAAACAGGAGCCAAGATAGGTAATTCCAGTGATGGTATGGATGAGAGTGAAATTTTAGACAGATCAGTTTAACAGGATTAGGATGTATATTGAGGATTTGTAGTTTTCTGTTTATAATTATAGCAAATTATTAAAGTTTTGCAAGTCTGTTAACATATCCAATGATGGCAGTAACCTGTTGAAATCGGTAATCTAAATTAAAGGGTGGGGATGGGGGGGGGGAGGGAAGAATTAGTGCTCTTGGTTGTTATTTTATGTAATATTCCTTTTTTACATTGTTTGCTCTCTATGTCTCAGTAACTTCACTATTAATTCAGAGACTGCTGAAATGTCTGAGATAATTACAGTCAGTGACACATCAGTAATCTTGCTTGGGCCTCTCCTAAAATCAAGAGGGAGGGGGTGGGGAAAACCCTCATGCCCAATAGGCAAAACACACACACACACACACACACACACACACACACACACACACACACATACTGTCTAGTTGAGCTAGCTTGCTGAAATGATGACAGACTCATTTGGTTGTAAAAACGAGAACAACTTACTAGCTTAAGAAAATCTTTAAATGAAGGTGTGGATCCAAAGGGGTAAAAACACAATTTACAATGTATTTCCTCTAATTCTTTGATTAAATGTATATAAGCAGCTAGATTTTTTGCTGAACATATTGTGAAATAGGAAATAGCCTTACATTCTCACGTGTTTATACCTCATTAAAAAAAGGATTTAAAAAGAAAAATATGTTGACAGTGTTAAAATTTGAGACTGATCACTTTAACTATCTCATTGCAAAACTGTACTTGTTCAGTTTTTCCATATTTGTGGCTTTAAAAATTATTATTTCCATATTTTGCTTGTTAATTGTTTCTGTGACAAAGTGACATAATCGTGAAGCTTTGGTTTGAAACCTAGTTACTTGTTAAAATTTTATTTATTTATTTAAAATTGTCAGCGGCCATTACAGCATCAAAGTATGAAAAAGCATTTTGTTTCAAAATGAAACAGCCTTACTTGAGAAAGGCTTAAACTACAATGTTACCCCTTCCCCCCCTCCCCCCCCCCCCCCACCTCCCTTTGTCAGATAGCAATGTAATAGAAAATTTGCTTGTTGACTTAAAAACTGGCCTTAACTATGTAAAAATGGAAAGTGAAACCAGAATTGCTTTTGATATAGCTCACATAGTTAATAAGAACACATTTCATCCTCAAAATGCTGTGTATGATGATAGGTTTTTGATTAAATCTATAAATAATAAGCTTAAAGAAGCCGATGCTTTAATAACCAGATCTGACAAAGGTTGTTCCTTGGTTGTTGCTAGCAATTCTGAAAATGTCTCTAAAATCTTAGAACTTTTTAATGAAAATAATATTTCGGAACTGCATGAGGACCCGACCGCAGAAATACAAAAAGAAATCAGGTCGGCCATCAGTGATGCAAAATATTTGGTTAAGCCACAGTTCAAGGTGCACAAACTTAACCATCCGATCAGGCCTATTTCAAATGGTTTGAACAGCGCTTACCACGATTTAGCCAGATATCTGCTCGAAACCTTGAAAAAGTCCTTCTTTTTCAGGACAATTATTCATTTCCCAACAGTCACATACTAGTGCATAAAGCAAAAGATCTAGATTGTGGCCCAGATGCTAAGCTGTTTTCACTGGATATCAAAAATCTTTATACCAACGTTTCCGTAGTTGAAACGCTTAAGATTGTAGAAAAGAATTTATGTCAGTTCAAAAAAACTTTCTTCTGAACAAATAACCGATATCATGAATTTAATGAATATAGTAGTCAAATATAACTATTTTGAATTTAAGGGAAAATTATACCAGCAAGACGATGGTTTTGCTGTGGGAAATCTATTAGCTAATATCCTTGCCGACATTTTCATCAATTCTCTGAAAGAAAAATTCGTTCACAAATTCTCTACTACAACGTTAGGCATTGTTTCCTATTCTAGATATGGCGATGACATTTTAATTATGTACGAAGGACCTGCCACTAGCATTAATAACATTTTTACTCTTTTTTAATGGACTATGTGAGAATATCATCTTCACCAGTGAACTTGAAAACGAGGCTCGTCAGCTGAACTTTCTTGATTTGACCTTAACAGTAGAAGAAAATAAAATCTCTTTCTGTATCTACTGAAAAGAAACATACACTGATCAAATTGTACCCATCTCTTCTATGCACCCTCATTGTCACAAAAATGCTTTCTTTCATTCTGCCGTCCAAAGAGCCATTTCCATCCTACTCTGGAAAGAAAAATTTGAGGAAGAAATAAATTTGATAAAAACTATAGCAGTTAATAATGAATATGATCCTGCTATAGTTGACATCCTTAAAAAGAAAACTGCTAAACACTTGACACTCCTATTGAATCTGACCAAAAGAAAAAATATTTCTTCATTCCATTTCTGGGGCCCATTTCCTATCAGACTCAGCGAATTCTTCATAATAAGTATAACTGCAATGCTGCATTTTTGACCAACAATAATTTGAAGAAAAATTTCATTCATAATTTAAAATCAACCTATTCTCCTTTAGATAATTCTGGCATTTACAAAATTGTTTGTGATACTTGTTCTTCCTACTACATAGGTCAAACGGAACGTGCTTTTAAAATCAGATTTAAAGAACATCTTTTGAGAAAGAATGGCACTAATCCCCAGAATTCGTCTTTTGCTGACCATCTTCTCATTACAGGTCATGCACCTAAAGCCATTCATGACCTGAACATTTTCCATACCAAAACGAAAGGCCACAGATTAGACGTGTTCAAGGAATTGCAAATATTTAATCATTTTTGTTGTAATGATGGGCTCATTCCAAATGAACAGTTACAACTCATAATAGAAGCTTTTATAACGGTGTTAAGCCATTACTCAGTCTTTGATTATTGTGAGTGTGCAAAATATTTTTCCGACTTGATCCAAAGCATTTGTATTCCAAAAGCTAATTTTTAACTATTTTCTTATTAAAACTTTGTTACTCATTTATTCTCTATACTAATATTGTATTGCCACCGTGGAGTAGCTGAGTGGTATAAAGCGTCTCGCTGCGGAGCTCGCGGTTGCTCGCCGTGGAGGTTTGAGTCCTCCCTGGGGCATGGGTGTGTGTGTGTTGTCCTTAGGTTAGTTTACCTAGGTTTAAGTAGTTTGTAAGCTACGGACTGATGACCACGCAGTTTGGTCCGATAGATTTACAGACATTTTTAACTCATATTGTATTGCCAAAATGAAGCCTCAGCCATCTCATGTTAAACAAAACATTTTGTAGCAATTGTTTTTTCAATACTGTTCTTCTCTATACAGTACCCTAGTTGTAATTGTGGCTACTAGATGGCACTACTGAGGTAACGTCTTCCTGCTCACAACTCCACTTAGCACACGCCAGTCTGATGCCTCCGTGCAGGCGTGCAGCCCATAGTGGCTAGCTTTTACTAAAAATTTCTTTCTAAATTTTGTGATGTAAGCTTTACAGTTGAGTTGTATATTTTATTATGTGACTGATGAAGGCAATCATAGTCATTACCAAAACAAAGTCAAATAATTTTTTAATTTGTGACCGAGAGCTGCTTTTTTATACTAGTTATTTGTATCTCTATTATGGACAATATAATCACTATTTTACTTAAAGAACTAGCAAAATATTCTACATCTCTTGACAAACCTACATTAATCAAAACATTTTGAACATAAATATAACATTGACTAGATTTGTAGAAACATGTAAATGTTCATCCAAATACTGCTATTCAAATTGATAGTTCTCAAAATTGTCATACTTCCCATTTTCTTCAACGTTTTCTAATGCTTTGTACCATTCCCCTTGGAAATTGTTAATGAAAAACTTATGCTCATTAAGTGTCAATTAAGTTTTATTTATTAATTCTTATTTCACAAGATGCTTCTAGCTCAGTGAAGTCTTGCAAGTTCTCCACCCAAATATGTGACAAAACTCAGTTATATACACACATCAGAAAGGTGTTGCATCACCTTGGTTCCAAGATCTCATGAAAACTGACACTAAATGGTTATATTGAGTCAAGAACAGTATTCCTTAGAGTGTTCATAGACATCACTCATGCCACACAAAGATGTAAACAATTACAGATGAGCAGTGCCGATTCGATGAAGTGGGTAACACAACCATCAGTTCCATTCATAACACGAGGAAGGAAGTACATTGTAGTAGACTGTAATTCTGCCACACCTAGAATGTCAGTTCTGAAGTTTGATCAGAACTGCATTGTTACTTCGTGTTGGGAGGAACTCTCATGAAGGGGAGTTTCCAGAAGTCTCAAAGTGAACTAAAGCGATGTTTTCGGGATGTGGAGGTGGTTAATTTATAAAGGAACTGTCAATGACTTGCCTCACTCTGACCACACAAAGGCTACCACAGCAGTTGATGACTGCTGCTTACTGATTTCATCTCAGGGGAACACTGAGAGGAAGTCATGATTTCCCTCAATCACTACAGACAAATTTTGTGATGGTTCCTTTAAAAGAGCACGGGTGATTTTCTCCTGCATTTTTCACCAAAAATCTGAGCTTAAGCTCAATCTCTAATGACCACGCCGTTGGTGGGATGTTAAACCCTAATCTTCCTTCCTTCCTTCCTGGGAGGAACTCCACCATGCAAATTAATGATTCTTGTGTAGCTGTAACATGTCGTTTTGACATAAACTTTACATAATAGGCCACATGACATACAACTCCACTCTTGACGTCCATGGCTAGGTCAGGCTTTGACTTCTAGACACAGGCCGTACAGTACAGATGGGTTTGATAGCATGTCGAATGGGCTCGTTAGAATTGGTGACATTTATGGAGGCAGCGTGAACATCTCAGACGCACCACGCAGCGAGTGTAGCATAGTGGTTGTTCCCTTATACTTTGTGGTCGCATTATGTGGAGCCACATTAAGCCACTGGTGGTCATAGGAGGCAGTGAAACATATATACCGCTTTTATGGCATTTCTCTACCGTTCCGTTCTCTAACAGCTCATGAGTAAAAGGAACACCTAAATCTTTCCATTTTTATCTGATTTCTCTTTATTTTATTACGATAATATTGCCTCCCTATGTAGGAGAGTGCTAACAAAATATGTTCACATTCAGAGCAGAACATTGGCAAAAGGAATTTCACAAATAGATCTTGTCGCAATGAATAATGCTTTTCTTTTAATAAATTCTACCCCAATACTTGCATTATTTTCATGACACCTACTCCTCTATGTAATACAAAACAAGCTTGCCTTCTCTGAACTTTCTCTATATCCTCCATCAGTCTCACTTAGTGTGATCCCACAATGCACAGTAATACTCCAAATTAGGTCATGCAAGTGTATGTAGGCAGTTTCTTTAGTAGAACTGTTGTATCTTCTAAGTGTTCTGCCAATGAAACATAGCCTTTGGTATGCTTTCCCAACAATACTATTTGTTCTCTCCAAGGGCCTGTAGATTTGACAGATTTATCATGTAAATGAAGTACAACGGATTTCTTTTAGTGATAATATCGATAGCTTCATACATTTCATTATTTAGGATCAGTTGCCAATTTTTGCACCAAGCTGATACCCAAATCATTTTGCATCTGCTTTTGATTTTGGGGAAGGATTCTTCTTAACGGACAGTTCTCGCACTTATTGTGAAAGAGTTTCTTCGTGATAATGACATCAACTTTAGAGTGGCCAGCTTGTTCTCCAGACATCAACCCCGTGAAACATGCCTGGGAGTCATTGAAAAGGACTGGTTTTGGAACAACTGGCCCACTAACCAATGTGAAAGATCTGAGGCACCGTTGAGAGGTGTGGCAATGTGGATAAATAGTTCATTGATGATCTAGTGGACAGTACGCCGTGAGGAATACAGGCATACATCAGTGAAAGAGAATGTCTTACTGGTTATATATAATGATCCTTCACAGTGGGTCCACTCTCTTAAAGAAATCGATGAAATGCCGTGACTAATGAGTGAATATAGACAGGATCATTATGGTAATACACTCCGGGCCATTAAAATAGCTACATCACGAAGATGACCTGCTACACATGCAAAATTTAATCAACAGGAAGAAGATGCTATGATATGCAAATGATAAGCTTTTCTGAGCATTCACACAAGGTTGGTTCTGGTGGTGACACAACATGCTGACAAGGGGAAAGTTTCCAACCAATTTCTCATACACAAACAGCAGTTCACCAGTGTTGCTTGGTGAAACATTGTTTTGATGCCTCGTCTAAGAAGGAGAAATGCGTACCATCATGTTTCTGACTTTGATAAAGGTCGGATTGTAGTCTATTGCGATTGTGGTTTATCATGTTGTGACTTTGCTGCTCGTGTTGGTCATGATCCAATGATTATTAGCAGAATATGGAATTGGTGGGTTCAGGAGAGCAATACGGAATGCTGTGCTGGGTCCCAATGGCAGTCGAGGTGACAGGCATCTTATCCGCATGACTGTAATGGATCGTACAGCCACGTCTCAATCCCTGAGTCAACAGATGGGGACGTTTGCAAGACAACAACCATCTGCACAAACATTTCGACAATGTTTACAGCAGCATGGACTATCAGCTCGGAGACATGGCTGCGGTTGCCCTTGATGCTGCATCACAGACTGGAGCGACTGCGATGGTGTACATAACGACGAACCTGGGTGCACAAATAGCAAAACGTCATTTTTCAGATGAATCCAGGTTCTGTTTACAGCGTCTGTGTTTGGCGACATTGTGGTGAACGCACATTGGAAGCGTGTATTCGTCTTCGCCATACTGGCATATCATCTGGCATGATGGTATGGGTGGCATTGGTTACATGTCTTGGTCACCTCTTGTTCGCATTGACGGCTCTTTGAACAGTGGCCATTGCATTTCAGATGTGTTATGACCTGTGGCTCTACCCTTCATTCGATTCCTGCGAAACCCTACATTTCAGCTGGATAATGCACGACCACGTGTTGCAGGTCTTGTACGGGTCTTTCTGGATATGGAAAATGTTAGACTACTGCCCTGTCCAGCACATTCTCCAGGTCTCTCACCAATTGAAAACGTCTGGTCATTGGTGGCCGAGCAACTGGCTCGTCACAATACGCCAGTCACTACTGTTGATGAACTGTGGTATCGAGTTAAAGCTGCATAGGCATCTGTACCTGTACACGCCATCCAAGCTCTGTTTGACTCAATGCCCAGGCGTATGAAGGCCTTTATTACGGCCAGAGGCGGTTGTTCTGGGTACTGATTTCTCAGGATCTATGCACCCAAATTGCGTAAAAATGTAATCAGATGTCATTTCTAGTATAATATATTTGTCCAATGAATACCCGTTTGCCGCGGCGGATTAGCCGCGCGTACTGGAGCGACGTGTTGCGGTGCGCGCGGCCGTCCGCCGTCGGGGGTTCGAATCCCCCCTCGGGCATGGATGTTTGTGTCGTCTTTAGTATAAGGTAGTCCGTAAGTAGTTTGTAAGTTTAGGGACTGACGGCCCCGCAGTTAAGTCGCTTAAGCTCTACATTTGAAAACCCGTTTATCATCTGCATTTCTTCTTGGTGTAGCTATTTGAATGGCCAGTAGTGTAGCCTGTGGATAAGTTGGAAGAGTCTGACGGGAGGAGTGCTAGAGTATCCCCTGCAGTTCTAGTGATCGCCGTGTCCGAGTGGTGTTGTGGTAATCTCGACTGCGTAGTAAACTGGGCGATCCGAGTTGTAATCCCGACTTGGCACAAATTTTATCTTTTTTCCATTGTTTTCATCCAGTGTCCACTGGCGGCTAACGTCGCAAATACATTTGTCTCTCAATAAATATTTGATTGCACTGTGCGGCCCATCGTGCAGAAAGAATAAAAGTCCGTCAAACCAGAAAAATGATTTCTCATAGAAACAGCTTTCTGTAACAGTTTTTGTACCGCTGAATGACCATTTCGTCTGTAGAACAGTTGCTGGCATTAGCGGGGCTACTTGACAATGAATAAGTTGTCTTAGTTTATACTGTCACTAGCTTAATTCCCGCTACTTCGTACGCGTAGACTGGATGGTCTGCATTGGTTGTTTCTACTTCTAAATATAAGTTTTCATAGATTTAGCTTTAAAAATGCTTTCCTAATCAAGTATTGTGGTACAACTTGCCACCCCCAATTCACAATTGGTGGCTAAATTCAAAACAACCCGAAACATACTTTTTTTTCTTTTAATTATAACCATGGTTCCAAATCAAATTTTCGCATTTCTAGTATCAAAATAGGCTTCGTAGCACCCTTAAAAGATTTTCCCTTATTTCACCCGCTTAATGGTTGAATTTTGCAAAAATATTCGAAACACGTGTTTTTAAAATTCCTATAAAAAATCTATATCCGAAGTTTTTATTTCTTGCTTCAAAATTGACTTAATAGCAACGTATTTTCAAAAAACTGTTCATCCCTTATTTCACCCCCTTAAGGATGGGAATATAAATAAATCGTTGATGCCTACAGTGTAAAATTAACATCATCTACAAGTTTCAAGTTCCTATCGTTTGTAGATTCACTTTTCAGCGCCGTTTTCTGTCTGTTAGAAACGGATCGAGACGTGAAATTTCTTTCTTACGCTTTGGCATCTTTCTTGGTAGTTTACTTTTCAAACTGCAATAAGCACTTATTTCTCTTTATTCGTATGCTTGTGCAGAGAAACAACTGAAGAATGTTCATCATGTTTCGCTGTATGTTACCCGTTTGCTAGTATTGTGTCAAAAGTCATCGCTGGTCTTCAGTTCGAATTTATGTAAGCTAACGACTTTCAACCACTGTATCCTCCACCCTCTTATAGCTATCGACACAGAAATGCCATGTAGTACAACGGGAGACTTTGTACAATAACAACACAGAGGTATCGTTTGTGTCCGTAGTGTAGTTTTTGCTGAAGAGCAAAATTCTGACACCCACACGTAGAATTTGACATAAGTCGGTAACTTTCAGCTCCCATATCTTGCACCTCTTTATCGTAGTGAACCATCTATCACCATAGTGCACAATGGGAGACTGATACCTACTACCACATACAAACACTATTCGTTTACGATGTGTAGTTTTTGCTGCAGAGTGAAATATAGGCACAAACCCCCCTAAGTTTTATTTATATTAAGATATCGTAGACCACATTGACCGCGGAAAGGGTTTGTGAGGATCAATGATCTTCAGGTCTTGCCGGTCTAGTGTACCTACATCCAGTGTCGCCGTTATAGGAGGAAACCAGACGTAGTTTTAAATGGAAATACACTCTTCAACCTAAGGAAGTTCGGCCGAAGTTGTTTTCCCTTCTCTGGATCGATCAGCAATGGCTCTTCACAAATATTACAAACCCAAGGTTACCGAAATGGTGGTTGGATATCTCTACATGTATTCACCACCGCTAATATATTGTGGGCATGCTTCAGTGCCTATCTTTGGACGTGAATGTTGTGTGTGTCTTATAATCAAGGAATCTTGTCTTGTCCCAAATAGTAGTTCAAATGGGTTGTCGAATTTCAGAGTAATGAACCCAAATCCATTCCAAACAGTGGTTTGAAACGGATGCTTGGAAAATTAAGCACAAATTGTGTTGTTAATACCAGCACTCTTTCGTGTCCACAGTGATCCATATTTTTACAGTTTGGATACTAAGGTGATTCATATGAACTAAAAAACTGATATCTAAACAGTGGCGGACACAGAATTTTTTTTGAGGGGGGGAGGGGGGCTGCACAAGTCTCAGGAAAGTCATTACTACATATAACTGATGTACATTGTTGTTTTGGTTTTCAGTTCGGAGACTGGTTTGATGCAGTTCTCCACCCTACTCTTTCCTGAACAAGCCACTTCATCTCCTCATAAGAACGACAACCTACATTCATTTGAATTTGCTTACTATATTCATCTCTTGGTCTCCCACTGCGATTTTTACCCCACGCACATCTCTCCAATGCTAAATTCACAATTCCTTGATGTCTAAGAATGTGCCCTACCAATCGATCCCTTACTTTAGTCAAGGTATGCCAGAAATTTCTTTTCTCCCCAATTCTCTTCAGTACCTCCTCATTAGTTACGCGATCCACCCACCTAATCTTCAGCATTCTTCTATAACACCACATTTCAAAAGCCTCTTTCCTCTTCCTGTCCGCACTGTTTAGGGAAACACCCAAAATATGTTCCAGAGCAACAGACGATTCTTAGAAAAAACTTATACTTCCATCTATTTATTTCTGTAATTTATGGCTTGATTTTCAAGTGCCCATTATTACAAAAATATTACAATGATTAAACCACATTAAATGGTGAAAAGTTTCAAAATTAACCACAAAATAAAGAGAACAGAGAATTTATAGTCTGAATGCCCTGTGTTCAGCTTTGGGCACATTTGTCCATCCTTTATCATCATAAAGGATGAAATACATGCCCACATCTGAGCACCAGACATTCAGGCTCTGAATTTGATTTGTAACTGTTCTCAGCTTGGCCAGATGGGTGTATTCGAATCTCTATACAAAGGACGCCATGGGAAATTGGCATTGGTTGCTCCACATACTTACAACTTTCGAATAATTGCACTAGAAGATTGGATAAGACTGGCCACTTGAAAACTCAAACACTTGCATAATACGGTCGAAGAATTAGTTTAATTTTTCCATGGTAGGACGGCGATCTCCTTCCTTTGAGTTGTAAAAAAGCGCTCTGTCTACTTGACACACAATGAAGAATGTGTTTTAAATATTTTAAGTGTTTTATGTGTGACGTACCATTTGTCAAAGTTAAATGTTTTATGACTGACGTACCATTTTAACGCCATGATCCTTCACGAAACGAAAACATAGGACACAAGTGATTAGATGATGATACCCCAAGTGTATCGAAACCGGTCGTCAAAAAATAAATTAATTGCGATCGTGGCATTTTAATAATTCGAAAAATTTGTTTCGTACAATGATGCCTACAGGATTATGATATTAAGTGTGCCACATGAATTAATGGTAACTACAAAAAACTAGCGCATATGGTTCATAAATATTAGAAAAATGTTTAAATGTTTCTAATACTACGGAACGAAACTGCTAAGGTCTCAGTGCCTTGTCTTACAAACTACTTAAACTAACTCATTCTAAGGACAACACGCACACCCCTTCCCGAGGGAGGACTCGAAACCCTGGCGGGAGCGCAACGTACTCCGCGACGTTGCGCCCCACATCAAACGGCCATTTCCGCGCGGCGCACATGGATTGATTGTCATTTTGATAAATGTAGAGTTCCATACTCCCGATACTTTTTTTTTATTTTGTGGTAATTTTTTAAACTTTTCACTGTTTAATGTGGTTGAATCATTATAGTATTTTTCTTAATCGTAGGCTCCTGAGAATGTCGCCATAGTGCGCCGAAACTAGTAGTGCATTGTTAGATGGAAGTAGCCTATATTAATTCGATATACCAGGCATGTTCGATAGAGCTCTTGTCTGGAGAAAAATTCAAATGTTAAAATGTTTGTATAGCTTATGGGACTTAACTACGGGGTCATCAGTCCCTAAACTTACAAACTACTTATGAACTAGCTACCACTAAGGACGGCACAAATATCAGTGCCCGAGGGGGGGGGGGATTCGAACCCCCGACCGTAGGGGCCGTGCAGACCGTGAGTGGCGCGCCGCAGTCCCCTCGGCCACCGCGGCCGGCTCTGGAGAACATACTGGGTATTTTAACCTTGCGATATCGTTATCCTGAAGGAATGCATTCACTAGATGTGCAAGAGAATTGTTGTCGATTAAGACGAATCCCTTACTAAAATGCTGACGATATGGTTGTTCCTGTAATGTGTAGCCGTTTGATTGCCACCCCAAGTGTCGCACTGTGGCTCCACATAATGCCACCCCATACACCAGGGTTTCACCACTTGCCGCAGTTACTCGACGGTGTGCTAGGTCATTCAGGCTGACCAGTCAGCCTCCAAAAATGTGTCACGATTTTCTGGTTGAAGGAAATGGGAGTCTCTTCTGTGGATAGCACTTGATGCCAGTTCTGACGAGTCCATTCAGCATGTTGTTGGGCCAATCTGTACCTCGCTGCAGGGTGTCCAGGTGTCCTCGTCATGGACCGTGGCGAGTGAAGCTTCATGTCGTACAGCCTATTATGTGCAGTTAGAGTAAAAATACACGTTATATGGTTGCAAGAAAATTATTCAGCACGTCTACAGCTGCATAAATACTCTGCTAAACACATTTCAGTGCATGGCAGAATGTTCATCGAACAGCTTTTATGATATTTCTCTACCGTTCCAATCTAACAGCGTACGAGAAAAGGGAACGCTTGCGGTGGGTCAGCCGAGCGGTGTAAGGTGCCTCGCTGCGGAGCGCGCGGTTGCTCGCCGTCGGAGGTTAGAGTCCTCCCTAAAGCATGTGTGTGTGTGTGTGTGTGTGTGTAGTCCTTAGGTTAGTTTACCTTAGTTTAAGTAGTTTGTAAGCTACGGACTGATGACCACGCAGCTTGGTCCGATAGATTTACAAAAATTTGAACAGTTTTTGAATCTTTCCGTTTTCGACCTGGTTTCTCTTATTTTACGAGTATTATGATGGCCATGTCTCTTTATGTAGGTGAGTGCTATCAAAATATATTCGCATTCGGAAGGGAAAGTTGGTGAAAGAAATTTCGCGAATAGATCTCTGCGGAACGAATAAAACCTTTGTTTTAATGATTTCCATCTGAACTCGTGTATCGTTTCTGTGACACTCTCCTGCCGATATCGGGGTAATACGAAACAAACGCCCTTCTCTGAACATTCTTTAATAAGCCGTCAATCCCACTTGGTGGGAATTCCACAATGGGCAGCAATACTCCAAAATAGGACGCACAAGAGTAGCGTAGGCAGTTTCTTTAGAAGAACTGTTGCATCTTCTACGTGTTCTGCCAGTAAAACGTAGCCGTTGGTTCGTCTTTCCTACAATATTTTCTGTTGAGTTCTTTCCAATTCAAGTTTTTCGTAACTGTAATTCCTAGATATTTAGTTGAATTTACGACCTTCAGATTTGACTGATGTATCGTGTAAATGAAGTTTAACGGATTTCTTATTGTGCTCATATGGTGGCGTTCCTCTCAATGTACCGTAGAGCTGAAATCCGTAAGTTGCGGTCATCTGCAATGATGGCATTTAGGCTGCCAGAACGAGGCAATATACCGACAGTTGTCTCTCTATAGCACGGTGGAGTAGCCGAGCGGTCTAAAGCGTCTCGCTGCGGAGCGCGCGGTTGCTCGCCGTGGAGATTCGAGTCCTCCCTGGAGCATGGGTGTGTGTGTCTTTGTCCTTAGGTTAGTTTACCTAGGTTTAAGTAGTTTGTAAGCTACGGACTGATGACCACGCAGTTTGGTCCGATAGATTTACAGACATTTGAACATTTTGATTTTTGTCTCTGTATACCATCTCAACGCCCGAAAGACGTCACTTTGCTTCAGTCGGAGACATTTGTATACTTCCATTGACTAGACTTCCTTCTTATACAAAGTAACAATGCGGATACGGCCAAACTCTGGAACTGACCTTCTAGGTATGACAGAACTGCAGTTTACACAAGCCTAGTGTAGTTATTTCCTGATGTTATGACGAACTGATCGACCATCTTGCTGCGTCGCAATGGCACTGCTCATGCGTTGTTTTTCATATCTTTGTGCGGGTTGAGTGACGTCTGTGAGCACTCCAAGAAACATTCGTCGGTGGTGGGGAGATCTTGGAACCAGGGTGATGCCACACTTTTTTGTGTGCTTGCGTTGGTGTGAACTAGTTCATTTTTTAATATTCACAGAATATGAGACCAACTGCGATTGGGCAAAGCTGAAAATGTGTACACAGCCGGGATTCGAACCCGGGTCTCCGGCTTTCTAGGCAGTTGCGCTGACCCCTACACCACTGGGGACACAGTGATCACCGCACCTGCAAGGACTACCTAAGCACGCCTCCCGTCAGATATAAATTCCCAGCTTCGCCCTGCCCAGAGTACTCAAACTGGTAGTTATGAAACTAATTCCCGTAAGAGTAAGGTCTTCAAACTTTCCCACCCCTCCCGACTAACGAAAGGATCATTGCCCGTCACCGGCGTATTATATATATAGTTCATTTTTATTACCTTATCTAGTTCACCGCGTTACTCAATATCAACCACTTTTGTTTTCATAACCTTCCTTGTAAATTCATAGATTACTGTACTGTAATAAGAACCAGCACTTATGTGATACTTGTATACAAACGTGGTCGCCAAATGAGATTTCTTTCGACCTACACACGCGCGCGCGCACACCCGCATTATTATTAATGGCTAGAGCTTTGCTGCCTTAATTTACTCGCTCGGGTAGAGAATTTGTGCACCACTTTCTTGTCATCCCAAGCTAGCTGGCTGCCAAGAAATGTCACGTTAAGACGTCTTCCTGCTCTTCTCTATGACAGGCGTGTCGAGTTAACTTGGCGGGCGCCCGGCTGTTCGTCGCCCCATCTGATTGCCTAGTAAACTGTGGCCACCACAGGGCCAGTAAGATTCCTTTAGTTGCACTGTTATCTCCTCACGAGCGGCGCTATGCGCAGACCGCGGCCGCACGCCAGAGCCACACAAGTCGCCGCCAGCTGCTAATGACTGCGTGCGCTGGCTACGCGCCAGCCAGCGTACTCGCTCTTGACACTGAGGCCGGCTGAGCTATATTTAATTACCAGACAGGCCCACCTGATTTACAGCGCGCGTACACTGTTTACGTCGCCGGCCGGATTGAGGGTTAAAGAACCCGTTACACCGTCGCGGAAAACGGTTCATTTGCACCTTTCCGTGGCTATTTTTTCTTCATTCTGGAAAGATTTTAAAACATCCCATATATCTCGCCTCTTGTCATCTCCCAGCACACTATTACAGCTGCGTTTTGTCTCTGCAGTACTTGTCGTAACTGGCCTACAACTTAAATACCAATCACTGTTGAATAGCTACATGGATTCTTTATCTACTTAACAGAGATAAGAACGGTCTGGACGTAATAAGTCATTCAAAAACTCAGTATCCTACAACGTGAAGCACTCTGATTCGACAGTGATACCATACTCTCGTCTAAAAATTAAACATTATTGCTACACGGCCGGCCGCAGTGACCGAGCGGTCTGCGGTGCGCAAGTCACGGTCTGCACGGCCGCTGCGGTCGGGGGGTTCGAATCTCCCTCGGGCATGGATGTTTGTGTCGTCTTTAGAATAAGCTAGTTCATAAGCAGTTTGTAAGTTTAGGGACTGATGGCCCAGTAGTTAAGTCCCATAAGCTCTACAAACATTTGAATTGATACACGAAACGAAGGAAAGATTAGACACCAAATGTTTTGGTGGGACACTAGATGCCGCGCCATTATTTCCTCCCCTCCCCTCCCCTCCCTCCCCGTATCCATGTCCTACTGTGCAAGCCCACCTGACACACAGCTCAACAGCTACATCAACAGTAGGAGACGTCTTACCGCGGTGGAGTAGCCTATCGATCTAAAGCACCTCGCTGCGGAGCGCGCGGTTGCTCGCCGTGGAGGTTCGAGTCCTCCCTGGGGCATGGGTGTGTGTGTTTGTCCGTAGGTTAGTTTACGTAGGTTTAAGTAGTTTGTAAGCTACGGATTGATGACCACGCAGTTTGGTGCGATAGATTTACAGACATTTGAACATATGGAGACGTCTTGTTTGGGAAATATATTATATATTTCCCAAACAAGACGTCTCCAAATGTAATATATAAATTTTTTTACTGCAAGTCTCGATAATTGTTGGGTGAAATCTTAACGTCTTTATTTCTTTTCTCGATCACAATGCGTGCATTTAAGCGCGACTTTGTGAGCCAGACAACTAACCACTAATTCAACCCTCCTCCTCCTCCCCTCAAACACGACCGTTTCACAGTGCGATTTTAAACATTTTCTTATTAGCACAGATATATATGGCATGTCTTGTGGTATTCTTTAGGCTGTTGTATCTGTAATAGCTGACCCTTTGGCTGCTCTCATAAACCAATGTCTTGATGTTGGTACATTCCCAGACTTACTAAAACTGACAAAAACAGTACCAGTTTAAAAAAAAAAAAAAAAAAAAAAAAAAAAAAAAGTGATCCTAACAGTCCATCTAGCTACAGACCAATTTCCATAATACCTGTTCTAGCCAAAGAGATCGAGACTATAATGAGGAACCAACTGTTCAGCGATTATGAGGACAACAAGTTGGATAATCAACATGGATTTACATGAGGTAACTCTACATCCACTGCATTGCTTGATGCGACAACAAAAATAATGGAAGCATTTGAAGAAAATAACTGCCTGGCCTTAATTCTTTGTGATTTAAGCAAGGCTTTTGATTGCATCTCTCATAAGATACTGTTGAAAAAGAGAGACAGATGGCAGAGTGTTTGCATCGCGGGAGCGACGTCTCGTGAAATGGCACTTGAACATGGAGTTCCATACTTGGCCCTTTGCTTTTTCTAATATATATCAATGATCTGAGTTGTGATGGTCATGCCTTACTCTTTTCAGATGATACTACATTCATGACAAAAGGTAGGAACTATGCTGAGACTCTAAACAATGCTGATATTTTGTCCGAAGAAGCCAAAAAGTGGTTCAAAGCCAACAACATGAAACCTAAATGAAGATAAAACCCGGAAAATATTATGTCCCTCAGAGGCTCAACATTAATTTGCTGAGTTCGGGCTTGGCGAACCCGGGGTCCTGAGCTATGGGCTGTGTCGCGCCATCAGTCCGCTACACCATAAGCTCTGTGCCTGCTTCAACAACCATCGTTTGGCGCGATGGTGGAACGCTGTACGTTTCAGAGCCTGGGATCTTGGCTTAATCGCCTGGGTCGCGAGGGCGGTACAATCCACTATAAAAAAACAACCTCAATCTCAAGGGGTGCTACGTGCCAAGGAGATGCATGGCTGTTGAGGTTCAACAGTCGCTAGCGAGCAACCTTTGAGGGATCTGATGCACCTCATTTGTATAAGGCTTACCCAGGCAAGCGGGGCTCTGCCTGGGTGGACCCTTATTTCCCTAGCTGCTCTTGGGAACACCATGAAACGACCACGGAATGTTGTCGGACGTATAACCGCCGTCTCTAAGCATGGACGAACAGAATTTAATGCTGTTACATATGACCCCCAAGCGTTTCCTTCCGTTGGAAGAACATAGGGCCCGTCAGCAAGGTGAGGCATATGCCCCGCAATACCTGGTCTGCAGTAGAACAGGGGACCTTTTATTGCAGTTGGATGACTTACTGCATAACTGCTTGGAGAGGCGTGGAGTGCAGTTTATACAGCGAGTCCATAGGGGTCCGAAGGACAACAGGATCACCACCGGTGCCTTCATCTTGGCCTTCGAGGGCGATTCTTTGCCTGAGAAGGCGAAGGTGATTGTCTACCAGTGTGATGTCAAGCCCTACGTTCCTCCTCCTATGCGCTGCTACAAATGCTCGAGACTTAGTCACATGTCCTCCTGCTGTGTTGCATCCCACCTATCCGGAATGCGGACGCGCATCAGACTCGGACGTCCCATGTACTCCTACCACAGTTTGTGTTAACTGCAGCCTACACCACTCTCCCTGCTCATCCGACTGCAAAGTCCTTCAGAAAGAAAAGAAAATAATGCAATATAAGACCCTGGACAGGCTATCATACTCAAGGGGCAAAGAAGAAATTTTTAAGGCTCCACCCTGTGAGCAATAAAACATCTTATGCCACAGCTGCAGCTCCATCACTGTTGCCATCTATGTCGACTCCACATTCTGTTTAGCCTTCTGTTGTGGACCCCAAGGCCCAACCATTAACACCTGCCCCGTCAGTGTTTGGGGGTGTCTCCTCTTCTGTTGCCCCCAAGGTGCCTAATTTGGGAGCAACAACACCACAAACCCAGGAGACATTGGGCCCCACCCCCGAGCCAGAGAAACAACAGCCATCTCTGTCTCCTCTCGTGAGGAAGGGCTCCCTTGGAACCCTTCCTTCCAAGGTTTCTCCCACTGGTACAGTATATACCAGTGAGTGGCTGAAAGACCACCAACTGTTGGTTTCAGGGCCTCAAGGGCGTCCTCAGTCCCTGAGGATGGGTCCACAAAGCCCTCCTAGCAAGAAGAACCTAAGGAACCACGAGGGAAACAGAAGAAAGAGGAAAAAAGAAGAAATAATTAAAGGTGGCTACAGTGCCACCACAACACACCTGTACTTCTGAGCATGAGGTACAGATCCTCGGCCGGCCGCGGTGGCCGAGGTGACTGAGGCACTCCAGTCACGGTCAGTACGGCCACTACGGTCGGTGGTTCTAATCCCCCCTCGGGCGTGGATATTTGTGCCGTCTTAGTTCGTAAGTAGTTCATAAGTAGTTTGTAAGTTTTGGGACTGATGACCCCGTAGTTAAGTCTCATAAGCTTTACAAACATTTGAACAGATCCTCGCATCCCCTGAGGACTTGGCAATTTCCAAGGACTTGGCCATGGATGTCGAGGCTCTGCCTCGGCAATCGGCAACAGCCGACAGTTCTGTGAACCCAGCTGGAACTTCGAAATCAGGATGACCCAGCGACCAGGAAGCTCTCTGATCCTCCAATTGAACTGTGGCGGCTTTTTCCGCTATTTGCCAGAGTTACAGCAATTGTTGCGTGGCTTCCCGTTTTGTGTATTCCTGCAGGAAACCTGGTTTCTTGCTCAAAGGACCCCAGCCCTCCGAGGACCGGGGAATCTTGGCGTCACAACAAGGTGGATTTCGCCAATGCCGCTCCGCTATCGATAACCTCGTGTCGCTGGAGTCGGCCATCCGTAGAACATTTACTCGCCACGAATACCTGGTTGCCATCTTCTTTGACCTGCGGAAAGCATACGACACGACACCTGGCGCCATCATATCCTTTCTATGTTGTACAACTGGGGCTTATAGGGTCCACTTCCTTCATTCATTAAGAACTTCTTCGCGTTGCGTTCTTTTCGTGTTTGTGTTGGTCCTTGTCTCAGCTCATCCCATTGTCAAGAGAACTGTGTCCCACAGGGTTCCGTTCTTAGTGTCCCTTTATTTTTAGTCGCGTTAATGATCTTGCGGCGGCTGTGCGGTCATCGGTATCCACATCCTTGTATGCCGATGACTTTTGCATGTATTTTAGTTCCACCAGCATCGGTGTTGCTGAACGTCGGTTGGAACTGGCCATTCAAAAGGCACAGTCATGGGCGTTTGCCCACGGTTTCCAGTTCTCTGCATCGAAAATCTTCTGCCAACGTCGGGCAGTACACCCGGAACCCAAACTTTATTTAGCTGGAGATCTGCTACAGGTCAAAGAGATATACAGTGTTTTAGGCATGCTGTTTGACGACCGTCTCACCTGGTGCCACACCTTCGCCAGCTGAAACAAAAGTGCTGGTGACACCTCAACATCCTGCGCTGTCTCAGCCACACTGTTTGGGGAGCCTCACGCCCAAGGCTCCTGCAACTTTATAAGGCCCTCATTAAGTCACGCCTAGACTACGGCTGCATAGTTTACGATTCGGCCGCGTCTTCAGCAGGCATTGGACCCAATTTTACAGTGTGGTGTCCGTTTGGCGACAGGGGCTTTTCACACAAGCCCTGTGACAAGCCTCCTCATTGAAGCAGGCAACACCACCTGCTAGCTTCCTATGTTGCCCATGTTCAGGCCTCGCCCTTCCACCCGAACTGCCGGCTGCTTTTCCAGATGCTGCACTCCCTATCCCTTCACGACGGACCAGGTTGGGTTACCTGATCACAGTCCATGTTTGTTCCCTTCTTTCGTCCCTCGCATCCTATCCCCTCCCTACCACTTTCCACTATTCCTTTCAAACCCGTCCTTGGTCCATTCCTCATTTGCAGCTCTGTCTGGATTTGTCCCGTGCATCGAAGGACTCGGTTTCCCCAATACATCTCCGTCACCGGTTTCTGCAATTCCTCAATTCGTTCCGTGCCGCAGAAGCCATTTACACAGACGGTTCCATAGTAGATGGCTGTGCTGGGTATGCGTATCTTCATGACGATCATGTGGAACAGCATTCTCTGCCACGTGAGAGTAGCATTTTCTCCACCGAGCTGGTCGCTATTCTCAGGGCTCTGCAACACATCTAAGCCTGCCCTAAGAGGTTATTTGTTATCTGTCCTGACTCCCTGAGTGGGTTACAAGCGATTGACCAGTGTTTCTCTCGCCACCCATTAGGGCAGTCGATCCAGGATGCTGTTTACACTCTATGCCGATCAGGCCATTCTGTGGTCTTTGTGTGGACTCAGGGTCAGGCCATTCTGTGGTCTTTATGTGGACTCCGGGTCATGTCGGCATACCAGGGAATGAACATGTTGATCGATTGGCGAAGCAGGCCACTATGGCACCACCTCTCAATATCGGCGTCACGGAACCAGATGTTAAATTGGTGTGGCACCAGAAGGTGCGCGAGGCTTGGAGCACCGAGTGGGCTCCGGCGAATGCACGGAACAAGCTTCGGGGAGTGAAGCTGTCCACAGCTCTGTGGAAGTCTTCACATTGGCCGATCCGCCAAGTCGGTTGTGCTCTGCCGCCTCCGTATTGGGCACACGTGGTTAACCCATGGCTATCTCCTTCGCCATGCGGCCCCACCCATGTGTCGATGTGGTGTAGTGTTGACAGTGGCCCATCTTTTAATGGACTGTCCGCTTTTAACCAACTTGCGGCAATCTTTTAATATCCCAGACGCGCTACCCTTAGTTTTAGGCGACGACGCCTCCATGACTAACCCAGTTTTAAGTTTTATTCGTGCAGCTGGTTTTTACGACTCCATCTAGTGGTGGGCGCTATAGCCTGATATCTCAGGCCCCCATCTATCCAGTGCTTTTAGAGACTTTCTCAGATCCTTATGTAAAATGCCTAGGGGTTTTTAATGTGTGCAATATAGCTGGCTTATCCTGTTTTATCTTTGTGATCAGCCAGCCATGGTACTCTGATGTCCAGTTTTGAGTTCCTGACTTAGTTTTACCTATTGTGTGTCTTCGTTTTGTGTTGTCAGCAACTTGTCCATTGTCACCATGTTCCTTTTGTGAGTTTTTATTTTCGGAGCTTTGTTTTATTTTTTACGCTCTTGACAGTGGACTCTTAGCTAGGTACAGAGGACTGATGACCTAGCTGTTTAGTCCCCTAAAAACCAACAACAAAATATTATGCGCCCTTGGTTACTATGGTTCCATATCAAATGAAGACAGTGTCAAACTACTGGGTATCATAATCGACAATAAACTGACGTGGGCTGAACACAGTTCACATGTGTGTTCTAAGCACTCAAAAGTCATTTATCTCCTTAGGAAGCACAAATGTGTTATAACAGATCTATACTTAATCACAGTATATTATGCAACCACGTCACGTATCGACTATTACTGTGGGGACACTCCTGGGAGCCAAAACATTTTGCTCCTGCAAAAGAAGGTTGTAAGAATAATATCTTCCAGCAAGAGTTTAGATCACTGCAAACCCATTTTCAAGAAGCTGCGTATAATGATGATAATAATATAGATTCATTATGTCTGCAACTCACTTTTCTACATAAAAGAAAATGAAGCATCCTTCTGCAAGAGACAAAAAATCCACTACCACAATATACGAAATAAGGATGACATTGATGCCGGCCGCGGTGGCCGAGGGGACTGAGGCGCTCCAGTCGCGGTCTGCACGGTCACTACGGTCGGGGGTTCGAATCCCCCTCGGGCATGGATATTTGTGCCGTCCTTAGTTGTAAGTAGTTCATAAGTAGTTTGTAAGTTTAGGGACTGATGACCCCGTAGTTAAGTCCCATAGAGCCTACAAACATTTGATCATTTGAATTTGATGACATTGATAGCACACGCAGTTTTCCCACAGCTGCCCAGAAGATGTACGACCACCTCCCACTTGATGTTCTAGCATTACCACCAAGGATGTCCAGAAATAAACTAACACGTGTGCTCAAGCAACACCCAGTATATTCTTTGAATTAGTTTTTCTCTATATGTGAAGCCACAGGCTGATCATGGTTCTACAAGTGTTGTTTATAACCATTGTTTATAAAAGTGTTGTTTCTTTCAACAGTTTTGTATGTTCTGACGCAATGGCCGATGAACGATTAAGACCTAGTAATAAGGTAATATACACACTCCTGAATCCCTATAGAAAGTAGTCACACGATAGTTTGCACTTGCGGTCAGTCAGATATAAACGAAGTTCACACCAACACACGACGAACACCACTGCAAACATATCTATTCGCAACCAAACTTGGTAACTGAAACATCCTTAAGTCTTCGCAACATTTAACTGGTGAATATCAAACTTCCAAATAGTGATGGTCGCACACTGCACAAGGCAGATATCGTGGTTCCTTCTTAATGTTTAATCGAAGTCCTGTTGTACCAGTCCTTAGAGATACAAAAAAAAAAAAAAAAAAAAAAAAGGAAGTGCAATGAAGTAATATAAAATCACACAGAAACCAATTTTCAGTCGACTGTATTAAAACTTATTCGAAAACTCTCTTGGAGGACCTTCTTGTATCCAAAGAGCTACAGTGTGATGATTCAACACATAAACATTTTCCTTTAGCGAGAATACAGTACAGCAGACACGACGTAGCTCATTCATTGGAATTAAAAGTTCTTAAACGGACATTCATTTGTCGTAGTGAGAATTAAAGTCCCTATAAAGTTACTTTTTACCACACAGCTTCTAACAGTCATAAACTAGGCACTTCAGCTATTCTGGCAGGTCTTCGTTCTTCCAAGACGAGACACGAAATGTACTTCTAGTCCTAACGAGCTGTCCATACCAACTAAGAATTTTCAGCTATCAGTTACGATTATTTTACAACACTGTGGCATATCCTGTAACAGGTAACTATCCTATAGGATATAGACAGTAACACTCGAACATCATACCTTAGAATAAAATGTTAACAACTCTTCCAAAGTTTTCTATAGCTAACTAAGGTAACTGGTTCCCTACAAACCACGACTCCAAGTCAGGTATACGTTACGCTATATAACCACCCAACATCGATGAAATTAAATTGCAGTATAAAACTCTCGTCTATGATAAATAGCGGCTATAGCAAATGAAATCACTGAAACAGGAATCACTGAATATCAGGAACGAAATTTGTGAAAGCCTCCTCCCACTATACAAGCATTGAATAAACAAAGTACTCGTCAAAACTAATTTTTCAACTCCACATTTGGAAATTGTTAGCGTCTAAGCGGTGGAACAATAGTCAATGTACACTAGTTTAAACAAGATTTATGTTTATATAGCTCTTTTTTTACATACTATTCAGAGACACGTGTAAAGAAGTCACGTAACATTTAGCTGACATTGAGTCATTGAGAATACCAATCGAAAATATCTATATCTTATACAAGGCCAAGTCAGATTCCCACAGCCACCTGACCATACCATAGGGTTCGGTCTTAGGTCCTTTACTTTTCTTGAGATACAGAAATGACTTGCCATTCTACATTGATGAAGATGCAAAGTTAGTTCTTTTTGCTGCTGATACAAATATAATAATCACATCAAAAAAAATAACAAGACCTAAATGATGTAATCGTAAATAATGTTTTTCACAAAATTATTAAGTGGTTCTCTGGAAACGGACTCTCATTAAATTTTGATAAAACACAGTATATACAGTTCTACACAGTAAATGACACAACTCCGGTAATAAATATAGACTTTGAACAGAAGTCAGTGACTAGGGTAGAATTTTCAAAATTTTTAGGTGTGTGCATTGGTGAGAGATTAAATTGGAAGCAACACAGACGGTCTCCTGAAACGTTTGAGTTCAGCTACGTATGCTGTTAGTGTTATTGCAAATTTTGGCGATAAGAATCTCAGTAGATTAGCTTACTATTTTCATTCACTGCTTTCGTATGGCATCATATTCTGGGGTAATTCATGATTGAGTAAAAAAGTATTCATTGCAGAAAAGCGTGTAATCAGAATAATTGCTGGAGCCCACCCACGATCATACTGCACACATGAGTTTAAGGATTTAGGTATCGTCACCGTAACTTCACAGTATATATTTTCACTTATGAAATTTGTTGTTAATAATCAACCCAGTTCAAAAGTAATAGCAGTGTGCACAGCTATAACACCAGGAGAAAGGATGACCTTCACTATGTACGGCTAAATCTGAATTTGGCACAGAAAGGGGTAAATTATGCTGCCACAAAAGTCTTTGGTCGCCTAGCAAGTATCATCAGAAGCCTGACAGATAGCCAACTGGCATTTAAAAATAAAATAAAGAAATAAATAATCTGAATGACAATTCCTTCTACTCATTTGGTGAGTTTTTAGATATAAATTAGTAAATCTAAACTAAAATAAAAATTGTTTCATGTAATATTTTTGTAATGTAACGTCTTGTACAGACACCATTAACACGTTCGCTGCCGTTCACGCTCTGGCGCGATGATGCTAGGTGCCACTTCATGCTCTGGCGCGTGATCGTATGTTTGAGAGTATCTTTTCATAGTTTTGAGCCACTGAATGTTTTGGTTTTAGTTTTCTGTTTTTTGATATGGTTTTTTATTTGCATTTGTATTTTTGTGAAAACAACAAATGAACAATATAAACAGTACATACAAGGTATTTCACAAAACATATGCTTATTTGTATATCATCAGCAATATAAGTATGAATAATATCAAAACTAAGAAGTATTTTTTATAAACTGGTAACTAATGGAAATAAAATTAAAATAATCAAAAGCTTGCTTGCTTGTTTACATAAGAATCCAATAAATCTATTATGACATCATGAGAAGCGTGTGTGGCTCGTAGCCGGTAATGCAAACGCTGAAATCTGGAACCACGTACGTGTGCATATCACTTATACTCTTCTCCGAGTGCCAACCAGAGTATACAGCTTTATTAGACAATGCCAGTTTACAACAACCCATAGTAGGATGCTAGGTCGCAGCACGCGCCACATCGTGAGCGGCACCTGACTCAAGTAACGTTTACACGCGCCAGAGCGTGAACGGCAGCGAACGTGTTAACCTAACACGTTCCACATCATTACGAAGTGTCGTATTCATGAACTATGGAACAAGTGTTAATGTAATCTAATCTGATTTCTTTAGATTCCTAACGTAACAGAGCAATGTCCACCATACAAAACAAGTCATGCAGCGATTCGTTAGAGTAATTCTAATCATGTTTAGTAAAGTTTGGACCTGATACACTTAATCCGTGACATCATCTGTAGCCTGTCTTAATTACCAAATCCAAAACAATGACAGAGCATCGATGTCAGTGTCATTAACCTATAACTCCCTGGATCTGTTCCTACACTAGACACATACGTGAAGTGCAAACATCAAACACAGTAACAAGATCTCTCAAGTATGACTGCAGGTCCATCTGTTTTGAAACTATCAATAAAAAGTGTAAATATGATTCGTTGAATTTATATCGATAATAGTCAACCCCAAACCGAAAATGCAACACATTTAATAAAGTTTCGATCACCCACCGACTCTCAGTCGCGTTCACTGTGTCCATTGTGAACACCCAACTAGTAACATTCTTCCGAAAGATTCAGTAAATTACGCTATCCATAGCCCACCAAAACATTTTTCACTCGCTTTCTACCAGTCACTGTACCCATTAGAACCTGCGTTTAACAATCAATTGTGTACAGACGGCCAATACCAGGCGCTGTCTGAAGATCCACAACTTCGCACTTAGTCACCAAATTTTCGGCTATTTGTACCCTCTGCTACTTGGCTGAAGAACAATTTACCACGTCAGTCATCTCCGGTACAATACTGAGATACGTGTCGCGGCGAATTAGCCGTGCGCACTGGGGCACCCTGCTGAGGTGTGGTGCGCGTGGTCGTTCGTTGTTGGGGGTTCGAGTACCCCTCGGGCATGGGTGTTTGTGTTGTCCTTAGGATAGTTTACCTTAGTTTAAGTAGTTTGTAAGCTACAGACTAATAACCAAGCTGTTGAGTCCGATAGATTTACAAACATTTGAACTGAGGTGAGTCTGTTATTCTTGTTCTGAGCACCACTAATGGCGAGCTGTATACATCACCCTCACACAATCATAAAAAATGTTCAAATGTTTGTACTACTTATGGGACTTAACTGCGGGGTCTTCAGTCCCTAAAGTTACAAATGACTTATGAACTAACTTATACTAAAGACAACACAAATATCCAAGCCCGAGAGAGCACGCGGGACGACGTGCGATCCGTAATGTGACGCTCCAGACCGCTCGACTACTCCCGAGCAGCCACAATCATAAAATTTAGTGATTTTTATGCGTATCTACATCTGTGAAAAACCTCTGCTTTACAGTGCATCATATTATTAACCAGAGCTTAGTCATGTATTTTACAGTGGTGACTGTCTTCACAATCTCAAGAACAAAATACCAGAAAGATTGAACATTAAACAGTCCATTCGACACTAAAACAAGGCTCCATGTCCTCAGCGCCATTCCCCCCCCCCCCTCCCCGCCTATACTTTGGATATTTTTTTCTTTTACCAATCATTTGAATGCTTCTCTGCACGCAGATCCTGCGACACAGTTGTCCCTTCAGATTCATCCTATATACCACCGGTTACAACTAGTATTTTTAACCGTTTTCGCTTAATGTAAGATTTTTGAATTACTGCCCTCGCACTCAATCTATCAAGCAAAACAGCGAACATTGTCTAGGAAACGTAAGTTCGCGAAGAAGAAACTCCTTGTGCCACTGTCGGGAGTAATGACGACATCCTCAAATAATTTGCAGGGAATTACCGCTCCTTCACCGACCTGACAACACCTCCGCCACCTCCCGCCCCCCCACCTCCACCCACACACATAATATATAGACATACATACAGAGCACTGTCCCCTCAGGGGCTCAGCATTAATTTGTTGAGTACGGGCTTGGCGAACACGGAGTCCTGAGCCATGGGCTGTGTCGCGCCAACAGTTCGCTACACCGTACGTTCTGTGAGTGCTTCAACGATCATCGTTCGGCGCGACGGTGTTCCATTGTACGTTTCAGAGCCGCGGATCTTGGCTTAATCACCCAGTCCGCGTGAACGGTACAAACCTCAAAAAAAAAAAAAAAAAAAAAAAAAAAAAATAATAATAATAATAAAAAACCCTCAATCTCAAATTGTGCTACGTTCTGAGGAGATGCATGGCTGTTGAGGTTGAACAGTCACTAGCGAGCAACCTCAGTTGAATAAGGCAAGCAGGGATCAGCCTGGTTGGCTGCTCGTGGAATACCATGAAAAGTTGCCGGACATACAACCGGTGTCTCTAAGAGAGGTAGAGGAGACTACAATGCCGCAGAGTATGATCCCCAAACGTTCCCTTTCCTGGCCACACCGTGAGAGGCACGTCGGGCGAGACATCAGCATGAGGCTTATGACCCTAAATATCTCGTCTGTAGCTGCACTTCTGGGGACTCCTTTAAGAAGACTAAGCCCCTGTTCATCGTGGAACACTTGGAGGACAAGTATGGTGAGGTGGAAGGAAAGTCAAAAATGCGCTCTGGCTCGGTATTAATAATGACGTCATCCCCAGCACAATCACGGACATCGCTCGTCTGTGACAAGCTTGGTGATGTTTCTGTTACTATAACACCGCACGAGACCATAAACATGGTGCAGGGAATGATATTCCACAGAGACCTTTTGTTGCAATCGGACGACAAACTGAGTGCGAACCTAGAACGGCGAGTAGTTCATTTTATTCGACAAGTCCATAGAGGTCCGAGGGTCAACAGGGTTATCATCGGTGACTTCATCTTGGTTTTCTAGGGTGATTCATTGCCCAAGAAGGTCGAGGTGATGATCTACCGGTGCGACGTAAAGTCCTACATTCCTCCCCCTATGTGTTCTTTCAAGTGCTCGAGGTTTGGGCATATGTCTTCCCGATGTGATGCCAACCCTACATGTCAGGAGTGCAGACATGCTGTCCATCCGAACGTCCCCTGCACCCCTCCTTCAGTATGTGTTAACTGTGGCCTAAATCACTCTCCTTGTTCGCCTGTCTGCACGGTTCTGCACTAAGAAAGGAAAGTCATGGAGTACAAGACTTGCGACTGACTGACCTACTCAGAGGCAAAGCGAAAATATCAAAAGCTCCACCCTGTGCACCTGGTTAACACCTATACAATGGCAGCCTCGCCGTCGTTGTCTACAGTGCCAGGTCTACAGTCTATACCACCTATGCCAGTGGGCTTCCAGGCCAATCGACTGACCCTGCCCCCTTACCAGCTGGGGCATTTCCTCTTCAGTGGCTCCCACTCTTTTTACCGTGAGTGCAACAACCCCTCAAACATCAGGGACACTGGTCCCCACCTCTCAGCCAGAGAAGGAGAAGTCTCCTCTAGCTCCTCTCGCTCAGAAGGGGTCCCTTAGGACACCCCCTTCCGAGCTTCTCAGGGTGTCTCAGAGGATCCTTGCTGAAGCCCATTGACCCCAAACCTGCTCGTCGAAGGGCTTCTCACTCTTCTTCCACACCTGACGCCACTTCCGAGAAGCCTTCCCAGCCCCTCAAACCGAAGGGTCAGCGAGAGGGAAGACTAAAGAAGTCGAAGACAATGGACTCTTTAGTGGCTCAAAAGCAACAGCTACCCTCATCTTCTACTTCAGAAGATTAGGTAGAGACCTCACGTCACCTGAGGATCTAGCCCTTATCGACTCCCCAGAGTCGATGATATTGGATTCGGTAAGTTCGCATTCGGTGGCAGTAGGTGAACGTATGGAATAACCTTATACTTTTATCTTATCAATATGGCCTTTCACGCCAATAACCGTATCATCCTGCAGTGGAATTGCGGTGGTTTTTTTTTCCACACTTAGCTGAGCTATGTCAACTTCTAAGCACTTCACCTGCCTTTTACATTGCCCTGCAAGAAAGGTCTTCTCTGACGTCATGAGCTTGGTTTTAGAAGAGGATGCCTCTATGGTTGATAAATTTTATTCATGCGAATGGATTGTGTCATTATACATGACTTTTCTTGAGTGTCCAGTCTGTTTTCCACTTGCCTAACACTTTTATCGTGTAATAGAGTGGCTGGACTTAACAGAATTGGTGAAAAAAGGAATTTTTGGCATACCTTGAGTAAAAGAAGGGATCGCTTGATAGGACACATTCTTAGACATCGGGGAATCGTAAATTTAGCATTGGTGGGAAGTGTGTGGGGTAAAAATCGTAGAGGGAGACCACGAGACGCATATAGTAAGCAGATTCAAATGGATGTGGATTGCCGTTCTTGTGAGGAGATGAAGAGGCTTGCTCAGGATAGAGTAGGGTGGAGAGCTGCATCAAACCAGTCTCTGGACTGAAGACCATAACAACAACAGAGTGGCTGGATGTTCTACTTTTCTGTGGTCACCCGGCCAAAGCACTCTGGTATCCTCTTTACATCTGTATCCTCTTTTACCGTTTTTTATTGTGATTCTTTTATTTGTTGATGTGTTAAACTCTTTGCTTGGTGAATTTTAACACATTGTTTTATACAACATTGTAATGATTTTTATTGCATCCTATACGGACGGAACAAGGGACTGATAACCGTAGTCGTTTAGTCCCTTTAAATCTCAAACCATCCATCCATCCACAGAGCACTGTATTGTTTATAATATGTCCTATCTGTTACTGTTGTCAGTTAGTAATAAAATACACACCTGATATGTCAGAATGCAGATCGTGAATGAACTATTTTACACTCCAAAAAGACATCCAACACATCGACACAGGAACAAATACAATGTAACATAGAATTAATTTGATTCACGTAACTGATGTAAGAATATACATGTCAAATTTCAGTTAGCTAACACTGAACTATTTGATACACAATCACGCCGCGCACAGCCAACATTTTTAAGGTTTACATTACCCACCAGATCATCCAACTTTGTCAGTTATATCCATAACATATTGGAAAACATTTAATGCAGTAGTTCGTGAATAAACGAGAACTTGTTTCATATCATCGTGTTCAGGTGTCCTTACACTTCTGCGTCTCCAAGGACATATAACCCGACTATCATGTCAAACACTATATGTTCGTAAATTGCTTAACTGACCAATGTGAGTGTGTTTGAAAGCCGGTTTCTGCGTGGTTTACATATGCATTTGCGTCATTTTGAATGCTAAGTAGCCCCACTGCCATCAAATCTCTATTGTTAGTATATTTCTCTGATTTATCGCTGTGTAAATGGCTTGCGACTTGTGTACTGCAGTATTTATATCAAATGCTTGCAGTTAACACACCCGTGACCATACCGTAGGAGATAACTACAACAGTCGTTATTAAAATTTACATGTAGAAAATGTACAAGGTGTGCCTGAAAAGTTCGGTGAATGGTCCCTATTTTACAAACTGCGTTGGCGAGGATGAGGTACCCGCGCAAGCGTGCATACACTGTGACGGTTATGTCAACAAGCGCCCACTATAATGAAAAGCTCTGCAGTGAAGTAGTGCTACACGCTGCGACCCGACTAACGGGGTCATTGTGAGAACATGGAGTGCAAAATGGAACAATGCGTTAACATCGTTTCGTTTCAAATGAGGCAAAAAAGCGACGTAGATCGACAGGAAGTTAGTGCAAGTGTATGGTGTTGGAGCAGCGAGTAAAAAGTGTGTGTTTGGATGGTTTAAACACTTGAGAGACGGAAAGGAACGTGTCGAGAATGAGCCACGTTCTGATCGACCGTCCACGATCACAGATCCAGACAACATGGAACGAGTGCGACGGATGCTTGCGGATGATCGGCGAGTCTCATTGAGAATGTTCATCCGACGAGTTATATATTAGCAACGGTTCCAGGTATTCAACAATGCGTGACCTCAGTGCTTCCAGCGGTTCCACAAGAAGCGTTTGCTAACAGTTTCCAACAGCTGTACAACCGATGTCAGAACTGCATTGTGGCCAATGGTGATTACTTTGAACGTTGTTTGTAACTCATTTCCTATATTTCTTGAGACGATTCACCGAACTTTCAGGATGCACCTTGTAGTTAACAACACACACACACACACACACACACACACACACACACACACACACACACACACACACACCAGTCGGAGGAGAGATAATTTTGTAGCTATTAAATAAACTAACCATGGTCATAGAAAATCGATAAGAAAGAAGTTCCTACAAAGCAAGTCTTTGCACAATAAATCAAACCCCCACTCCATACACCTTTGTAACGCACAACCACGCTTTAAACGAATGTTTGCTTCGTTGTAGAATTGGGCAGTACAGGTTTACTTTTGTGTCCCGACTTCGTCGCCGCTTTTGTGTCCCAGCCTCGTCGTAGGTGTCGGTGGCCGAGTGGAATGTGACCGACACGCTGGTGCAGGTACGGAGGGGAGCAGCCAGAAACTATAAACACTCGAGTAAATTAGAAAGAGATATATTGCACAGAATGTAACAATACTTAACTTTTACATAGTACGGCAGAATGTTGATACATAGTTGTTAGAGGCCTGCCTAGTGCCTGTACAATAGCAAAGTCTTCACTCGTGCCTATCGGATTACGAAGGTCCTAACTCGTTGCTATCTCAGTCCGAAGTGCGAAGTGGCCGATGTCCTTCAGTGGTGGCCACGAGCGGCGTTGTACCAGAGGGCGCTCGTGGCTGTCGTCGGAAGAACGCCGCGCCGTGCATGCATGGCGGCGCGCGGCGAAAGTAGGTGGCGCGCACTTTGTACTTGTGCGACACCACACCCCTCCCCCCCAAATCGCCGCGCCGTCGTGGCGTAGGGCTGAGGGCCACGGCGACGGCACTGGGAGGAGGGCCTGAGCGGGGGCGTTACTGGTGGGACGGGCGTCGTAGCTGAGGCCGGGATCGAGACGCCGTCCGCGCCCCGGCATCCGCCTTGCGATCCTCCAGGGAACCCGCCGAAACCTGGGGAAGGGCGCCCGCCCCCGCCCAGAGGGAGCAGGTCATCTTCTGAGGTGCGTGGCCCAAGCTGGGGGGGCCCGCACGGTCCCGGAGTCCCTCTCGGTGACGCTGTCATCTGCGGCGGCGACAGCGGCGGCGACGACTGCGTCGGATGTACGTCGACGTCCATAGGGATCTCGTAGTCCGGGGACGAACGATGTGGTTGTGCTCCCTGGCGCAGAACTGGGTCTGGAATCAAGAAACCGGAGACAGGATCGCGCGGTCTGTGCAGGCGCAATTGGTTTGCGTGGCGCCGCAGCTCCGACCCTGTGGAAGAACGTACAACAAACATATTGCGGCCAAGCACGCGTTGAATGGTGCCCGGCAACCATGTCTTCTTGTTTCCAGCAAACACCCTGTACAGCACCGGCGTAGAAACCTGAAAACGCGTAGCGCCATACGAACCGACTCGGTGCGTGGGAGGCTGCAGCAGGCGAAGGAGAGTGCGGTGACGGCGGCCGTGTAGCAGCTCGGCAGGAGACGGGCCGTCACGTGGCATGCACCGATACGTAGACAGGAAAATTTGAAGAGCTTGCTGCCTGGAGTGCTGACCTTTCATCTTCTCCATGTGAGACTTGAATGTTCGAACGAAACGTTCTGCTTCACCATTGGACTGAGGGTGAAAAGGTGCGGTGGTGATATGCTGAATGCCATTCACACGACAAAACTGTTGAAATTCCGCACTAACAAACTGAGGTCCATTGTCACTGACGATAGTTTCCGGCAAGCCTTCGATGCAAAACACTGATGTTAAGGCACTGATTGTACTAGAAGCTGTCGTTGAGTTCATGGCAATCACAAAAGGAAACTTGCTGAAAGCGTCTACAACAATTAACCAGCGCGTATTCCAGAAAGGTCCGGCAAAGTCAATATGTAAACGTTGCCATGGTCCCTTGGGGCGTGGCCAGTCTGAGAAACGTTGCGGTGGAGCCGCCTGATGCTCCGCACAAACAGTACACTGTGACGTCATGTCCTCTATCTGAGCGTCCATACCAACCCAGGTACAATGACGTCTGGCCAATTGCTTTGTCCTAACAATACCCCAATGTCCTTGATGCAGGAGGCGTAACACTTCTCGTTGCAGGGAACGAGGAACAATCACTCTTGCTTGGTCGTTGTCGGTATGCAACAACAGTACACCCTGACTTAAAGATATTGCATGACGTTGTGCAAAATAACGTCGAACCCGAGGCCGATCAATGTCTTTGGCTCTGGCAGGCCAACCAAAGCGAACAAAACGCGCTACCACACTTAGGTCTGCATCCGCAGCTGTTTCCTGTGCAACCCGACGAGAGTTCAAAGGAAAGTCTGCGACAGCGGAAGCATCTCTGGAGTCTATCTGACAACATGCCATTTCTGAAGAATCAAATGATACATCCTGGCCAACCGGAAGTCGGGAAAGTGTGTCCGCGTTAGCATGTTTAGTGGTAGGTCGGTACAAAATCTCATACTGATAATTAGACAATATCAAGGACCATCTCTGAAGCTTTTGTGCCGTACGTGGCGGAATCGGCTTTGTGGGTGAGAACAACGACGTGAGAGGCTTGTGGTCTGTCAACAAATAGAATTTTCTGCCATAGAGATAATGATGAAACTTTGTGACGCCGTAAATGATTGCTAAGGCCTCCTTTTCTATCTGACTGTAATTCTGTTGCGTCGGCGTCAGTAGCTTGGATGCAAAGGCAATAGGACGATCGTGACATCCAATACGATGCGACAGAACAACACCCAGACCGTACGACGAGGCGTCAACTGCTAACACTACAGGCTTCTGTGGGTCAAAGGGAATCAAACATGCATCACTGAGTAGTGCAGACTTTAGTTTGTCAAAGGCAACCTGACAATCTTTAGACCATACAAAAGGAACATTCTTCCTACGTAAGTGATGCAGTGGAGCTGCAATCTGAGAGGCATTGGGAATAAATCTGAAATAATAGTTAAGCTTTCCCATCACTGTTTGCAATTCATGCACATTCTTAGGACGAGGCAAGTCTTTGATTGCTCGAAGATGTGACTGTAAGGGATGAATTCCTTGGGCATTAATCACATGGCCTAGGTACTCTATTTCAGTTTGAAAAAACGAACACTTTGCTTTATTACAACGTAGACCTGCTGCAGTCAAAACTTTGAAAAGGCACTCCAGGTTTGCTAAATGTTCTTCAACTGTACGTCCGGATACCACAATATCATCTAAATAGTTCGAACAACACGGTACAGAAACTGTCAGCTGTTCCAAAAAACGCTGAAAAATAGCGGGGGCGGAAGAACTGCCAAAGGGTAGGCGTTGAAATTGAAAAAGGCCCATGTGAGTATTAATGACGAAAAACTTTTTTGACTCGTCATCAAGTGGAATCTGTAAGTATGCCTCTGCTAAATCAATCTTAGAAAAGAATCGAGACTGTCCCAATTTGTCCATCAGTTCCTCAGGTCTGGGCAGGGGATAAGTGTCGACAATTGTTTGACTGTTCACTGTTGATTTGAAGTCCGCACAGATACGAAGTTTTCCTGACGGCTTGGGTATAATTACTATAGGCGAGGCCCACTGACTCGCAGAAACAGGAGAAATCACCCCACTATCTTGCCAACGTTTAAGTTCTTCGGCAACTGTATCACGCAAGGCGATAGGCACTGGTCTAGCTTTACGAAATTTTGGAACTGCAGATTCTTTTAAAGTTACATGTGCCACGAAGTCTTTTGCACAACCTAGTTCCGGCGAAAACAAGTCACTATATTTGTCACACAATGCATTGATTTTATCCTGAGGCACTATTGACGAAATTTGAAGCACATCTCTTTGAATTGATAAACCAAACAAGTCAAAAGCATCTAGTCCAAAAATGTTCTGCGTAGATTTGGCCTGAAGAACAACAAAAGCAACTGTTTTCGTAACACCCTGAAAAGAGGCAGGCATGCTACACGTTCCTAGTACGGGAATATTTTCACCTGTATAAGCTGTTAACACTTGCTGTGACGGCGACAATTTTGGCGAACCCAGAAGTTCATAAGTATCTTTATTAAGTAATGTGACAGCGGAACCAGTATCAAGCTGAAACTGCACAGTCTTATCTTCTATGGAGAGAGTAACAAACAGCTTGTGCTTCTGGCGCACGACCGGTGCGCGAATGTGGGCAACGTCTGATACATATTGTTTTCTGCGCTTGCGCGAGTTGCGTGCGGTAGGAAGCGGCGCATACTCGGCACACAGCGGATTAACCACACTGTCACTAGATGACACTACCGCCGGATCGGCGTCCGCGCAATGCGAGGCTACTGCACTAAAATTACTTTGAGTAGCTACACCAATTCTACTGTCACTAGCTACACAGTACTGGGCACTATTACAGTTAGTAGTTGCAGAAGGCACTATTTTCACTACCGGAATGCACTGTTCATATTCATTTTGCTTGTCCCGAACCCTTTTCCGTTGCACTGTTTTACGCGCTCGTCGGCGCTTGCTACGTGGTGCACTATATAGATTTGCCATAGGCGCAGAACTACTTTCTTGCAATTGAGATCCAAGGAAAGCAGTGTTCAATTCCACAGCCCGTATAACATTTACAGAATGAACTGTTCTCGCACTCTGCGAAGCACTGTTTCTAACGTTACTGTTCTTTGAGTTTTGAATTTGCATACACACAGACTGCACATGTCCCAATTTGCCACATTGATAACAGGTTGCGTTGCGACTAGGGCAATGAGCACGCTTGTGGCGAGACACACACTGGGGGCAAGATTTACGTACATTTTTCTGAAATGAGCGTTGGCGCCCGTTATTCAAATTACTGTTACTAACACGACGGGGCGACCGTTGCGTCGCACTTTTACACTGGCTACTGTTCACTGTCTGTTCTGCACGGCCGGTAGAAAAATAAGAATCACTAGTGCTATACTGAGAACTACGGCTAGGAAAGCGTCCGTTACGGCGCACTGAATTTACACTGTGGCTTTGCATTTCTACATCTGCTAAGTCAAAAGTATCATGCGCTTCTATAAGCTGCAGTACACTGTCTAATGAGGGGTCAGACTGTTTCAGAATTGCTGCTCTAATTCTGGGGTCCTGAATATTCTGCGTAATCGCATCCCTCAACATCACGTCACTATACGAAAGTCCACAAGAGCAAGTAAATTTACATTGGCGGGTTAAGCCCTTCAATTCCGTGATCCATTCTTGGTGTGACTGCTGCGGTAATTTTTTAAGTCTGAAAAATCGGTATCGTGCAGCGGCTACAAGAACTTTTCTCTCATAATGAGCATTCAGTGCATCTACAATTTGTTCAAAGTCTACATCACGAGGAGATGCGTGCGGGAATAGTTTTTGCAGTAACACGAAAGTTTTGGGGCCCACCACAGACAATAAAAGATGCTTAACAGTCTGACCTGTAAGTTGATGAGCCGCGACGAGTTCTTGAAACTGCGCCAGATAATCACTCCATTCTTCCTCACGTTCGTTGTATTGGCGAAACGTAGGAAGTGTTGCGGCGGCAGGTGTGGGCTGCTGAAGCGGCGGCTGTTGTTGTTGGTTAGCTGCCCGCGCTGTCAGCTCGGCCACCGCCTGGAGCAACTGGGTGATTTGCGCCGTCTGTAACTGAATAATTTCCATTAAGTTTGGGTTCGGGGTAGTGGCCATGCTGACCGATTAGGCGCCGCGCATACAAGTAAATTATAACAAAACACAAATGCAATACGAAAGAGGACTCGCTCTGCAACAAAAAAGTCCACAAAACACGTAACTGAATATGTTCCCCCAAAATTCTTATATTAAGGGTGGGTGGGCGGGAGCAATTTCTGCGTGCTCCGACTGCTGCTGTCTGGCTGCTGCAAGCGGGCTGGTCCAAGGTTCTATCACTCCTCGTCGCCACTTTTGGGTCCCGACTTCGTCGCCGCTTTTGTGTCCCAGCCTCGTCGTAGGTGTCGGTGGCCGAGTGGAATGTGACCGACACGCTGGTGCAGGTACGGAGGGGAGCAGCCAGAAACTATAAACACTCGAGTAAATTAGAAAGAGATATATTGCACAGAATGTAACAATACTTAACTTTTACATAGTACGGCAGAATGTTGATACATAGTTGTTAGAGGCCTGCCTAGTGCCTGTACAATAGCAAAGTCTTCACTCGTGCCTATCGGATTACGAAGGTCCTAACTCGTTGCTATCTCAGTCCGAAGTGCGAAGTGGCCGATGTCCTTCAGTGGTGGCCACGAGCGGCGTTGTACCAGAGGGCGCTCGTGGCTGTCGTCGGAAGAACGCCGCGCCGTGCATGCATGGCGGCGCGCGGCGAAAGTAGGTGGCGCGCACTTTGTACTTGTGCGACACCACATTTACATCTTCGATAGTGAAAAAAGTTGCAGGATAAATATTTTAGGATAGTATCCGTTACAGCGCTATCCCGCTTTGATACTACATAGAACAAGCCATACAAAGCAAAACTTAATTCGCAATTGGACCCCACGCTACACTTCTCGCACTCGTGAGTTGCATTTAATACAGCAAATAAGCTACGATATTCGTATATTCCAGAAAGCCGCAAAAAATAAAATTAAAAAAACCCTCAGTCTCACATCATGACTTCAGCTCCCCTGGAGAGGAGAGGACCGCTACCAACAACCCAAGACCTCAAGCTTACGATTACCAATAAAAGAATATGAGACGTCCCCATTATACTGTGTTGAATCACTTCTTCATCATTGAAATCTAGAAGAGCAAATCCATTTCAATAACGTGAATCAACTTGCAAGCTCGTTTATTTTTCGCAAAATTTAAAAACTGTCTCACTTTCAATCGATTTCTTGAACTCTTAAATACTCCCAATGTCCAGGTCTTATTATCTGCATATCTGCGATTTAGTTAAATAATCGAAAGGTTGTTAGGGGGAATCTAATACAAAGATTGTTGTACTACCAACGCTACCATCCCAGCATTCTTAGCATACATTTTTCTCTATCTGCCAATGAAAAGCAATTGGTCGGATGGGAACAGACCAGTTTTCGCTGCATACCTGAGATGGACGCCATACAGCGAGAGAATGGACCTGCCTCCAGCCAGAGGCTGATCCAAGCACACAAAAACACCTATGCCGCTTGCTCTAGGGTGCAGTGACGGTTGCATGTTCTCTCGAAACGGTAAAGTATCGATCTGCAGATGGAGGAATCTTGGAATGTTTACATATCACTACATGCAACTCGAAATTTACGACACCACAGCCCTCCTCATCTCCCCCCCCCCCCCCTTCCGAACACTTTCTTGGTATTTCGAGCCACAGAACTGAGCAAATCATTTCGCTAAATCTAGCAGTTACACCCCACACAACACAACAAGCAAGTCGACCCACTGGTAAGTGCAGTGTGCTACAGCTTCGTTGTAACTTATTCCTCGACCCTCTGAAAGTTCTGTCGAGGTATCCAGAAAGAAACACAGCCGATAAGTATGGAGTCTAACAGCCATTAGTTATGACTAGGTACTTTATTAAACTAAGAATTGGACTCACCGGCTAATGTTTCCTCGAAAGAAAGCTACGCAAATGTTAAGGTTATGATCACAAAATGTACCTCCCAGAGCCCGATAAAAACACCAGAGAAAGAGCACTATTCAACTCTTAGTACATTTTCCGTGTATACAACTGTCTTATAGGATACCTTTATATTAACAATAGTGTATTAACCATCATCCACGGCAATTTAGCTTAATATAGTAGAACACAGCAGGCACCACTGAATGAGTACATGCACACCTTGGGTGTTTACTATCAACATCAGTTTCAGAATTCAGCTAATACAACAAATGCTAATAATTACTAAACAAATAAATGGCTTAAGGAACACACATTTAAAAATGACCCACTGATAAAAACTAAATTAGAAAGGAGGCTCAAGTTTATGCTTTAACAGTTCCCCCTCTTTTTTATCACCTTACTAGCAGACACAGCAAGCCTCACTGCACGAGTACACGTTCACCTTAGGCGTTAATGCAAATGTCTGTAAATCTATCGGACCAAACTGCGTGGTCATCAGTCCGTATCTTACAAACTACTTAAACCTAGGTAAACTAACCTACGGAGACACACACACACACACACACACACACACACACACACACACACACACACACGCCCCAGGGAGGACTCGAACCTCCACGACGAGCAACCGCGCGCTCCGCAGCGAGGTGCTTTAGATCGCTCGGCTACTCCACCGCGGCTAGGAGTTAATTACCAATATCAATTTCAAAATTAAACTTATTAAGTAAAAAAGGAAAATTCTTAAGGAACATAGATTTTATCAGGGCTCAATTATCACAACTGAATTAGAAAAAGAGCCTTAAATCCTTTGTGCCTTAAGTTTCTTTTATGTCACTTTACTAACAGACACAGCAAGCCCCACTGAATGAATACGTGTATAACTCTGATGCCAATTGCAAACAGCAGCCTTGGTACTCAGGCAACTAACAAACATTAACCACAAGTTAAACACAGGAACGCAGCTTCACGCTAACACCAGCAGGTCAATTGCAGTATCAAGTACGGAGCCCGCGAACGTCTGATAGTTTTCCGAATTGAGATATGGGAGTGTAATGGTGCAGCCCTGTCAAGTTAGTCTCTGCAGCAGCTTAAATCCATTAAGAAATTCTAAACAGGTTCCCCAGAGGGGCCTAGCGCAACCCGAAGGAAAAACGAGAAATACTTAAATGGCAGATGTTTGTTTTTGTTTTAGGTCATTAGCGCCCAACACTGCCCATAGTAAAATCGAACCGGGGTTAGAACTTAAATGGCTTTCGCCATATTTGCATGATGTATAAAAAGTAAAACTCGGTCAGCAGAATGCGGATCATCAGCTAAAATATTAGACATTTCAAATGGTAAACAGAGATCATGACGTAGACGATTAAAAAACGGACATTGCACTAAAAGGTGGTACAAAGTAAAAGGTTCATGACAGTGCTCACGTAAGGGAGCAGGATCACCACGAAGCAAATACTGGTGGCTATAACGACAGTGGCCAATACGAAGCCGGGCCAGAACAATCTCCTCTCGGCGGGAGGGACGAGATGACATTGACCAAAGATCAGGCACAGGTTTAATGGCTCGCAATTTGTTCCCTGACAGGGATGACCAATGTAAAAACCAACATGAGATGATAGGCCGGGAGACGCCAGCACGAAGGTTATCAGAGGTAGTAGAAAAGGTAGACAGCCGAGGGAGAAGAACTGCCTCCATGGCAGCCATATCCGCAGACTCATTCCCCAACACTCCCACGTGGCCAGGGACCCATAGAAACTTCACAGTAGTTCCGCTCGCTGAAAGAGAGGTAAGACAATTGCGGATGCTTTGTACCAGGGGATGGACAGGATATAGCGTGCAGAGGCTCGAAAGAGCACTCAGAGAGTCCGAGCAAATGACACTCTTATTGAGCGAGTTTCGCCAGATGTATCGGGTGGCTTGATGTAATGCTTACAGCTCAGCTGTAAAATTGGAACTCCACTCAGGGAGACGATATTTAAATGAGGCGTTGCCAAGCACAAAGGCACATCCAACTCCCTGGTCTGTCTTTGAGCCATCAATGTAGATGAACAAATTGTCATCAAATTTTAACCGGAGTGCGAGAAATTCTCTCCAGTAAACTAGGTGTGGAGTCCTTTGGAAGAGAATGAAGGTCCAAGTTAACACGGACTTTGGGGCTTAGCCACGGTGGAGAGGTGCTCTCTTCAGTCGAGAAAGTAGCAGACATTGTAACGCCGAGCTTGCCAAGTAACGAACGCAAGTGAACTCTCGGTGGTAGCAGAGCAGACGGCCGCACGGCAAAGAGACTGTCCCCCTCAGGGGCTCAGAATTAGTTTGCTGAGTACAGGCTTGGCGAACCCGGGGTCCTGAGCCATGGGCTGTGTCGCACCAACAGTCCGCTACACGGTAAGCTCTGTGCGTGCTTCAACGACCATCGTTCGGCGCGACGGTGGAACGTTATACGTTTCAGAGCTCGGGGATCTTGGCTTAATCGCACAGGTCGCGAGGACGGTACAAACCTCTATTAAAAAAAAAAAAACCTCAATCTAAAGGTGTGCTACGGGCTGAGGAGATGCCTGGCTGTTGAGGTTGAAGAGTCGCTAGCGAGCTACCTCTTAGGAACCTGCTACACCTCAGTTGTATGAGGCTTACCCAGGCAAGCGGGGCTCTGTCTGGGTGAACCTTTAGATCCCTAGCTGCTCGTGAGAATAAAATGAAACGAGCAAAACATAAGGTTGGCGGACGTATAACCGCCGACTCTAAGCGTGGGAAGTTCAATGTCACTTCATATGACCCTAAATCGTTCCCTTCCTTAGCCACGCCCTAGGAGGAACGCAGGGCTGCTAACAGAAATGAGCTGTATTCACCCAGAATTTGGTATGTACAAGGACTGATGGGGAATCATTCACACCAGTGAAGCCTCAGTTGTTTGTGGACCATCTGGAGGAGAAGATTGGAGACGTGGAGTCCCTCTCCAAATTGCGTAATGGTTCTGTATTGATCCATACTTCATCCCCTGCCCAGCTGCGGACGTTGCTTGCTTGTGATAAGCTGGGAGATGTCGCGGTCAACATTACGCCACACAAGTCACTGAATCTGGACAGGGCATTATATTTCATTGGGATCTCTTCTTACAATCTGATGAGGAGCTGCGCGCCAATCTCGAGCGGCGAGGTGTTCACTTCGTCCGCCGCGTCCATCGTGGGTTTTAAAGACAATAAGGTTGCCACTGGAGCCTTCATCTTGGCCTTTGAAGGCGATACTCTGCCGGAGAAGGTGAAGGTGATGTGCTACGGGTGTGATGTGAAACCTTACATCCCTCCTCTTTTGCGATGATTCCAGTGCTGGAAGTTTGGACATATGTTGCCCTTCCAGCGCCACTTGCCGGTATTGTGGACGTCCAGCCCATCCGGACGCCCCATGTACTCCGCCGCCCATCTGTGGGAACTGTGGCCAGAAGCATCCTCCCTGCTTATCACAATGCCCTATTCTCCACAAGGAAAGGAAAATCATTGAATATAAGACCATGGACCGGTTGACATACTGAGGCTAAAAAAAAAATATGAGTGCTTACACCCAGTTACCATGGCCACCTCTTTTGCGTAAGTCACATCGTCGCCGTCGTCTTTGGTGACACGTGTCTTTCCCACTACTTCCTGTTCTGTGGGCCCTCAGGGCCGTAAACCTTCACCTGCCCCCAAGGTGGTTAGGGGTCCCTTCCTTCTTCTGCTCCCAAGGTAATTGCCTTGGGAGCAACCTCCACCCTTCTGCCGGAGAAACAAAAGCCCTCTCCAGCACCCCTTGTTCGGAAGGCTTCCCTTGGGACACCCCCTTCCGATGGTTCCGCCAGTGTTGCTGCCGACACACGCCAGCAGCAGGCAAAACCGAAGGCCGCTGGACGTAGGGCCTCACGCTCCTCCTCAGTCCCTGCGGCTGAGTCTGAGAAGCCATCCCTGTCGGCGAAGCCCCCGAGGGATAAGAAGGATCGGAGGAAAAAAGCAGAACGTGAAGAGTTGCACAATACCATGGTGGCTCCCGTGCCACCACCCCACTCTAGATTCTAGCGTCCCCGGAGGACCTCGCTGTCGGGGACATCCCAGAATTAATGAATGCTGAGCCAGAAAACCGTCAATCAGCGGATTTGAGTGATCCTAAGTTGTAATTTTCCATCTCTTACCATTCATGTCTTTCCAGTTATCGGACACTATCATCCTTCAGTGGAACTGTGGCGGTCTCTTCCCCCACCTGGCAGAGTTACGATAACTTCTAAGCATAACACCTACTTTACAGGTAACTTGGTTTCCAGCAAGGCGGACACCAGCCCTTCGTGGCTACAGGGGATATTACTGTAACCATACGTCATATAACAGGGTCTCCGGTGGTGTGTGCATGTCCTTACTTCTGTTCATAGTGAACCTGTGCCCCTTCATACACCATTAGAAGCAGTGGCTGTCAGGGTAAGGACAACACAAGAGTTTACCGTCTGCAGCATTTATCTCCCTCCAGATGGTAATATCTCTTTGAATGTTGTGACTGCACTTATATCGCAACTCCCCCACCTTTCTTTTTATTGGGCGACTTCAACAGCCATAACTCATTGTGGGGTGGCACTACACTTTCTGACCGGGGCTGGGGCGACACCTCCGAGAAAACAAGGCCAACCAACAGGGGCTACTACGTCACGGTGACGTCACGGCAAGCGGCCCAACATGGCGATAGAATTTTGTTGTGAGAGGATTGCTGTCGAGCTGTGAGTTGCTGAAAGTATTGTTTTTGTTGCGCATCTCTTTCACTACCGCAAAATAATTGTCTTTTACATCATGGTAAACAAGTGTTGTGTGCCGGGTTGTACTGGAAATTACCGGACTGGGAAGAAAGTATCTGTGTTCAAATTTCCGAAGGATGCTGAACTTAGGAAGAAATGGACACATGTTATTCGACGGGAGAACTTCATTCCATCTGAACATTCAGTGGTAAGTAGTATATTTAATTTCATAAGAATGAATTGCTACTAAGCTACTAAGACTCAACTGTTTTCCTACATTTTCATTGAAAGTGTTGTTTACACGACTTTTCTACTCTCGATTTAGTGTGTTTCACTTCAGAAGTGTCTACATGTTAAACAATAGATAAATTTGAGCAGTGTATTTCATTTAAGCTGCATATCGCTAGTACTGGTAGTTACAAATTTAGGCTTTCGAAAGTCCTGGCACTAAAGTTATTTTTGTTTGATGAGAGCATTTTTTTGGTTAACAACAAAAACATTTTACAGATTGTGTTAAAAACTGATTTCACGCTGCGGTCAGAAATGTGTATCATATTTTAACTAACGTGAAATCTTTATAGAACAATATTACTTAAGTAGAATTAATTGATTTTGAAATTATAATGGAATAATTTACATTTACTATCAAGGTTTGCCAAGAACACTTCAGTCAGAGTGACCTGATTCTTCAAACCACAGCAGTTGACTGGAAAACAGGGCGAACTCTGACATTGCCTTTGGAAAAACCAAAACTGAAAGAAAATGCAGTGCCTTGTTTCCTGCCGAACTGTGCCAGTTATTTAAGCTCAAGACCAGATGTTCAACGAGAGCCCCCAAGTCAAAGAAGGCAAAGGCTAGAAGCAGATGCCTTGAGAAAAGCTATAGCCCAAAGTATAGAATCAGCTTCTGCAGAAAGGGAAAAGGACAGTATTCAAGATTATGGTGTATTTGTGAGAAAAAGTGATAATGTTACACTAAATGAACAGTGGAGTAAAGTTGTGAAAGAAGACTGTGTATTGTTTCTCTATTTTAATTTTGAGAAAACTCCACATGAAATTGTGTATTTAATAGTTTGCAGAAACCTCAGTGTTAAATTGTTTGTAAATGGTGTTGAGATTGTTGCCAACATATTTCCAGAGAAAGTTAGCAGTGTAGCTCAAGTTGAAAATTTAATTAAGCTTTGCTCAGACTTTATTGGTGGCAGAGAGAGTGACTTAAATATCTTGTCAGTTATTCACTCCCTTCTTGATACATTACCAGTTAAAGAAGGTAAGAGGAAAGTTATTTCATTCTTGAGGTCACAATGTGAATTAACTCTTCAATACAAGGCACATCATAAATTTGATCCAGAGCTTTTGATTCTTTGTTCTTTGTTGTTTGCTATTTCTCCACATGCTTACAAGTTTTTGCGATCATCTGGTATTGTCATACTACCACATCCAAACACATTAAGGAAGCTTAGTTGCAATATAAATGTGAACCCAAGTAATCCAAATTTTTTAAGACATTTGAAAGATGAAGTTTCATGTTTGGATCCACATGAACAGTTTGTGACCTTTATGCTAGATGAGATTCACATCAAACCATATGTAGACTATAAATGGGGGAATATTGCTGGAATGACTTTGGATACTGCTGAGATAGCAACCAGTGCACATGTATTCATGATTCAGAGCATTCTTTCTCCTTTCAAAACTGTTGTACATATATTGCCTGTCAAAAAAATAAATGCAGAAGCCTTATTTGAAGTAGTAAAAACTTTAGTACCGTAGTAGGTGTAGAAGCAGCAGGCTTTAAGATTGTTTCACTTGTGGCAGATAACAATGCCATTAATAGAAAATGTGTTACCTACTTTGCAAATCCTCCACAAGCCAGTTTTGTATTCCTGTCACCTACAGATGCTAAAAGACCATTGTTTTTTCTGCATGACACTGTCCATCTTTTTAAGTGCATAAGGAACAATTGGATAAATTTGAAAAACTACAGGCAAACATTTTGTTATCCAGATTTTGATAATCTTGATATTGTTATGTATGCATCTTTCGCTGCAGTTAGAGAACTGTATGATTTGGAAAACCAGAAGCTTTTAAAATATGGTTATGGATTATCTGTGAAAGCTCTATGGCCTTCATCTTTAGAGAGGCAAAATGTTAAGTTGGTCACTGAAGTATTCAGTGATTATGCAGAAAGTAGCTTGGTTCAGTTGGGGCCAATTCATAACATAGAGAACTGGGAGGGTACTGCTAAATTTATAAATCTGATTAGGACTTGGTGGGGGATTGTCAATGTTAAAGCACCTCTGAAGGGATTCCATCATAAGGAAGAAATGCAGAAGCCTCTTACCAATAAAGAAGGAGACATATGTTATACTTTCCTGGATAAATTTCTTACTTGGCTAGATAAATGGAGAAGTTTAGAGTCACAGAATGGTAAACTGTCTGTGGAAACGCACACAGCACTTCGACTTACAACATACGGTTTAATGCAAGTAACTGAATATTGTAGCAAGTAACTAAATATGTCATATATTTTGCCAGGCAAGTTCCAGACTGATTCTCTGGAAGCCAGGTTTGGTTTATATAGACAGCTGTCAGGATGTCAATATCATATCTCACTTAGGCAGTTGTTGGAAACTGAAAAGAAGTTAAGGCTCATGACTGTTTTAGAACTCAATGTCCACCCACAAGAGAAGATTAGAATTCTAGATATGCATAGTTATGATGAAAGTACTGAAAGGAGTGTTTATGATAGCGAATATGCTTTCCACGTCAGTATCAGTGAAGATGATTTTAAAAATGTTGAATCTGAACTCCCTGTTTTAACATATATTGCTGGTTACTGTTGCCACTCATTGATTAGGAAACTGCAGTGCAATGAGTGCACAGATTTTTTGATACTAGATAGGTCGATGACAACCGAGAAGCAGTTTAATTTAATTAGACAGTTGGACAGAGGAAGTTTGAAATTTCCACGTGAGTTTCCAGTGACAGTAGTTACATACAGTTACATAGCTTTACAAAAATTGTTGGCAACATCTTCATTCCTGAAGCAGCTGAATCAGAGAGCAGTAGCAGCTGCAATAATTTGGAAAATAATTATGGGTAATGATATAATATGTGAAAGTCCATGTCCTCAACACACTGTATTAGAAGTGTGTAAGAAAATTGTATGGGCCACTGTAAACATTGTTCTAAATAATTTTTGTAAAATGAAAAATGATGAAACTTCTGTACAGTCTCTAAAAAGTGCTAAAAACAGGAAACTGCAAACACTTTGCCACAATAAGAAATAAATTTCTTTTGTTTAATGTGTTTAACCTGTATCATTACTACCTCTCACCTAGTTCCTTATGTCCAAAACACAACCTGTTTTTATTCTGTGATGAAATGCATAATGAGCTCAATATTTAGTGTAAAATCAGTGTCTTTAAAATGCTAAGAGTAAAATGTCTGCCTTGGTGTGGGTGCAGTTTCTGTTACGCAACAGTATGTGAACATTAATTGCTCCCTGTCACTAACGACCAGGGATGTAAACTGCTTTCACTCTTTAAATAAGTGAAGCTACACTGTCACAAGAGTGAAACCAAATGTAAGTTCTTTATGGTAAAAAGGAAAAGTTAACAATATTCTGGGCAAAGTCTGACAAAATTATCTTATTGCTCGATAGACACTGCTTGTTGCTTACCACTAACCATTAGATGATCCTATTACAAAAATGCTTTAACTTTTTAAATGAATGTTGTTATGCCCATTCAAAAATGTTAAATCAAAAGAAACTGTTGTGCAGTCTCCTGAAAAATGGTAAGAAACAAAACTTTGAGTCTTTCTGGCACAGTATTGGCATTTTATTTTATTTCTTAGCTTGAATTGATTGGTATGTGTCATCAGCCAGCAGCTGAGCCCACAGTAAAAAAATTCAGAACCGTTTAACTAACAAATTATGGGATATGTGATATAATTTCATGGGTACATTCATTATTTGGTTAGACGGATGCATAATTTTAAAATTGCTGCATGGTAAATTGTCCCTAGGGGAAATATACAGCACTAAGATTTACCACATATGGCTGAGTGTAGATAAATTACTGGTGTGGAGAACTGAATATATCATATATCCTGCCATGTAGTTTCAAACTGACTCACTATAAGCACAATTTGGACTTTACAGGTAATTATCTGGAAGTCAGTAACATATATCACTTAGGTAATAATTGGAATCAGAAAAGAAGTTAGTATTTTATGAGAAACTTATCTAATTAAAACTTCACCCCCCCATAGGGAACTGCAAATTGTACAGATGAAGGCTCATCTTAAGACAGGGTACTGCAAGTACTCTGACCCGTGACATCATCGCTGCATGGTAGTTGTCAATTGTGTGAGTGTTTGTAAGTGGCTTCAGTAATTATGTGATGGCTTAGTCAAAGACAGCAGTTTATTTAGAAGCAGAATATAGACTATAGATAAATATTTTGTGTTTAATGAGTGATCTGTTGCATCTCTGATGGTAAGGTTAAGGTTAACTGAGAGGTTTTTTTAATTTCGCGTGTGAGCGCCAGAGGTACAAATTTTTGGGCGGAGACCTGTGATCAATGGTACAGTCTGTTGTTGTAATCTATAATTTACGAGAATAAACACAGATTACTTATCTACAATACATATATTACCCCATATTTGTGTTTTCCGGCATATTGGTGACGTTGTGGGACAAAAGTTGACATGTGGCATCCCAGTCTTCAGTTATGCCCAGATGAATGCTGGTGAAGTGAATCCAGCAATGTATGTGTAAATATTGCTCCATTTTCAGATGTGTGTATCAATGATGATTTTAAAAATATTGAAGCAGCTGTCACTTTTAACATACATTGCTGGTTTCTTTTGCCAGTTTATTGTTTATAGTGACAGTTATATTCTAACATGGAATGTTTTGCTACATCAGTAATGTCAGACTCAAAGATAGGCATAATATGTTTGTAAAACTCAGACATCTGAGGTCCTTGGTTACTCAATGTTTCTTACTATATATATATTTTAAATGTGTTTATTTCCGTCAACAGTTGCTATAAAATTGTTTCATAACATGTTTCGATCACTTGGATCATCTTCAGATCTTATAGTTGCGTCCGCAACTCGTCTGGCTGAGTACTAATATATATATATATATATATATGACACATCCCTACTTATAGAACTCGTTCAAAAAGTGTTAGTATCAGAGTGAATATCAAACTGTAAGCTTTTATAGAAGAAAAGCACTTTGTTAGTACCAGATACCAATAATGAGGGTTGTGCTTTGTGATTTCTCTATCACAAAGGAAGCAACTTGTAGAGAGTTTGAAAATGGTAAGTAAAAATGCCCTTGGTTGTTTTTCATTTATTACTAATCTTACCTTTCATAATTTTTTAAAAATTGTTTCTAGAAGCATATCTTCAAAATCACAATTAACTTCAAATTGGCAGACTTTCCATGAAAGGGGGACGGGAGAGAGAGATAGCAATCCCTTAGTATCATAGAGCAAGAAAGACTCCTCTGTTCAGTGTTGACTTTGTTGTAGAGAAAGTAACATGTTGTAGAGTGTTTTATGTCTGTCCTTTGAAGTTCCCATTGTCTCTTACTGTGGATACACTTTTACAAATTCTTGAAAAGAATTCTCACCATGAACATGTAAGTAAATTTACAGTAGTCAGTGCTTTTATGTGAAAAAGTACTCTTGCTACCTTACTCTAAAAGAAAGTATGACAGATAATGTAGTTTCAGTAAAATGTCTGGAAAATGTGAAGTCCAGCTTTTAGTTAGCATTTATCACCACCTGTGGTGGTACTTGAGACTTTTTGAGTATAGGCCTAAAACGGAAGGCATCAGAGTTTTAAAACTTAATAGTGGTCTGACAATTGTAAAAGAATGGCCAAGTTCCTCAATCGATTATATTTATTCCTGCCCCCATATGTAATCGGTATTTAGTTACGACACTTTGTCGTTTATAAGAATGTATATAATTTGGTCTTTGGCTCGAAAATGGTTTTAAATTAAAGCAGACGTATGTAACTACACTGTGTAACGTCCGGCTAAACGCGGCGCGTTAATTAGCAATCAGTTAAGATCTTTTGGATGACGAAAAGACGAGAGTTAGCACGAGGCGCATGTATACGTAGGTATCCGTGGGCCGCTCGGTGTGACGTCACTAACGCTGCTGGACGGCCTTGTTATACCGGGGGTGTCGGCTGGGGCCCCCACACACTTTGGTGTGGCGCATGGCACGTTCTCTGCCAATGATTTATCGATCTGCAGCCACAGCCTTCCACCATCTATCCACTGGAGAGCCTACGACGACCTATGTGGCAGTGACCATTTTCCCTTTTTTGTCACTCCCACAACGTCAGTCCCCAGGAACCCCCCCCCCCCAGGTGGGCTTTAAGCAGGGCTAACTGGGAAGATTACACGTCCTCTGCTACTTTTCGACCTCCTGCACACGACACCACCAATGCGGTGGTCGAGCGTGTCACTCACACCATTGTTTCTGCTGCAAAAGCTGCAATTCCATGCCCCACAGGGTGCCTACGGCAGAAGACAGTGCCATGGTGGTCGCCAGAAATAGGTGAGGTTATTAGAGATCGTAGGCGGGGTTTACAGCGCTACAAGCGTCACCCATCTCAGCATCTCCTCATCACATTCAAACGACTTCGAGCTCGTGCTTGCCAGTTAATAAGAAGACGGAAACAGCAGTTCTGGGAGAGGTACGTCTCCACTATTGGGACGGGTACCTCTGCCTCACAGGTCTGGAGTAAAATCAGGCGGTTAAAGGGATTACAGACACGAACTGGCATACCTGGAATCTCCACGAATGGAGTTCTATGTACGGACCCAGCCACACTTGCAGAGATGTTTGCCGAGCATTATGCTCGCGCCTTTGCCTCTGCAAATTATCCACCGGCCTTCCGTACAGTAAAGGAGAGGGTAGAACGCCAGTCTCTCTCCTTTCGTACCAGCCGCTCTGAATCTTACAACACTCCTTTTACAGAGTGGGAGCTCCTCAGTGCTCTTCAACAATGTCCTAACACGGCGCCTGGGCCTGATAGCATCCATAGCAACATGCTACAACATCTCTCAGCAGATAGTCGGCGTAATCTACTTGCGGTCTATAACCGCATTTGGTGTGATGGTGTTTTCCCGTCACAGTGGCGGGAGAGTATCATCATCCCAGTGCTTAAGCCCGACAAACATCCTCTTTCCTTGGATAGCTATCGGCCCATTAACCTGACTAACGTGCCATGCAAACTGTTGGAGCGGATGGTCAGTCGGCGGTTGTGTTGGATTCTTGAGACTCGGGGATTATTGGCTCCGTGCCAGGGCGGTTTTCGCCAGGGTCGATCTACCACCGATAATCGGGTAGAACGCCAGCGCCTCTCCTTCACTACCCGCCGCTCTGAACCCTACAACACTCCTTTCACTGAGTGGGACCGCCTCAGTGCCCTTACCTTATGTCCTGTTCAAATGTTTGTAAATCTATCGGACCAAACTGCGTGGTCATCAGTCCGTAGCTTACAAACTAGGTAAACCTAGGTAAACTAACCTAAGGATAACACACACACCCATGCCCCAGGAAGGACTCGAACCTCCACAGCGAGCAACCGCGCGCTCCACAGCGAGACGCTTTAGACCGCTCGGCTACTTCACTGCGGCCTTATGTCCTGACATGGCGCCTGGGCCTGATAGCATCCATAGCAAAATGCTGAAGCACCTCTCCACAGACAGCCGGCGTAATCTTCTTGCGGTCTATAACCGCATTTGGTGTGATGGTGTTTTCCCGTCACAGTGGTGGGAGAGTATCATCATCCCAGTGCTTAAACCCAACAAACATCCTCTTTCCCTGGATAGCTATCGGCCCATTAACCTGACTAACGTTCCATGCAAACTGTTGGAGCGGATGGTCAGTCGGCGGTTGTGTTGGATTCTTGAGACTCGAGGATTATTGGCCAGGGCGGTTTTCGCCATGGTCAATCTACCACTAACAATCTGGAGTACCTCGAGTCTGCAATCCGCAAAGCCTTTTCCAGGCGCCATCACCTTGTTGCCGTCTTCTTTGATATGCACAAAGCATACGATACAACCTGGCAACGACACATCAACACTTTACATGACTGGGGTCTCCGGGGCTCCCTACCGATTTTTATCCAGAATTTTTTAATTGTCCTTACCTTTTGGTGTCCAAATTGGTGCCTCCGTGAGCACCTCTCATATACAGGAAAATGGGGTTCCTCAGGGCTCGGTTTTAAGCGTTCCATTATTTTTAGTTGCCATCAACGGTTTAGCGACAGTGTCTGGATTGTCGGTCTCCCCTTCTATTTATGCTGACGATTTTTGTATCTCGTTAAGTTCCTACAGCACCCAAGTTGCCGAGCATAAGTTGCAAGGCGCTATTCGGAAGGCGCAGACCTGGGCGCTTACCCATGGCTTTCAGTTTTCTGCCACCAAGACCAGAATGATGCACTTCTGTCGGACAGTTCACCCTCACACTGAATTTTATCTTAACAACGAACTACTGAACATAGTAGACACCCAGCGATTTTTAGAACTGGTCTTTGACGTCCGGGTAACGTGGCTCCCCCACATTCGTCAGATGAAACGGGAGTGCTGGCGCCGACTCAACCTTCCCCGCAACCTGGGTCATACGACATGGGGTGCTGACCACTTGACACTGTTGCGGCTTTACACGGCACTGGTGCAGTCCCGTCTCGATTTTGGGTGCATTGCCTATGGGTCTGCCGCACCTTTGGCACTGCACCTACTGGAGCCCATTCACAACTGTGGGGTTCACATTGCGACGGGTGCTTTCCGCACCAGCCCAGTGAACAGCTTACTTGTGGAGCCTGGGGTCCCACCTTTGGGGATCCGCCGCCAACACCTGCTCGCGGCTTATGCAGCCAATGTGTATTGCTCCCCTGGCCACCCGAACTGTCATCTTCTATTTTCTGATGTGATCGTCCCCCGCAATCAGCGACGCCCCAGATCAGTTCATACGATTGCCTTTAGAGTTCGGTCCCTCCTCCTGGAGCTTGAGTCTTTGCCCCTTCCATCTCAATATCGGGTCCATGCGTGTACACCTCTGTGGTGCTTGCCAAGGCCGTCTCCTCAGCTGGGCTTGGCCTATGGGCCCAAGGACTCGGTTCCACTGGAGGCACTCCGCCGTCAGTTCTGGCTGTCGTAGTGGAGTTCCCTGGTTATGACCTGATTTACACCGATGGTTCTCTGGTTGATGGCCGCATGGGATTTACCTATACTCATGGTGACCGTGTAGAACAGCACTCTCTGCCGAATGGCTGCAGTGTTTACACTTCAGACCTTGTGGCCATTCACAGAGCTCTTGTGCATATCCGGTCCTGCTCAGGTGAGTCTTTTATTATTTGCAGCGACTCCCTGAGCAGCCTTAGAGCGCTGGACCAGTGTTACCCGCGGTCTCCCCTGGTGTTGGCCATACAGATTATGCTTCGTGCCATTGAACTGTCCAGCTGATCAGTGACGTTAATCTGGCCTCCAGGTCATGTGGGTATACTGGGCAATGAACGTGTTGACTGGCTTGCCAAGCAGGCTGTTGGTGTGTTCATTCTCAAGATCGGTCTCCTGGCATCGGCTTTGGGATGCTGAGTGGCGTAGCCTGAGCATGCCCAATAAACTCTGGGTAGTCATGGACACCACAGCATTGTGGCGCTCCTCCATGCGGACCTCTCGCAGGGATTCAGCGGTGCTGTGTCAGCTCTGCATTGGGCATACATGGCTCACCCACAGTCAACTCCTTCGTGGTGAGGACCCGCCCCAATGTCAGTGTGGCTCCCGTCTGACAATAGTCCACATCTTGTTGGACTGCCCCGTTTTAGCCACCTTGCGGCGGAATTTTAACCTCCCTGACGTTTTATCAGATGTCTTAGGTGACGATGCTACAATGGCAGATTCCATTTTACGTTTTATTCAAGCAGTGAGTTTTTATCATTCTCTCTAACTGGAGATTTATTTGTGCTGCCGAGTGGTTGACTTTTCCTTTTTTATTCTTATGGTCGGCCAACAACAGATATCGGCTTCTTTGTTGTAAGGTGTCTCTTTTCGTTTTGTGTCTTGTCGTTTTTGATGATGTTTTATGGACTCAGTGGGACTCCTCTCCCACTTTGCAACCTTAAACTCTGGGCGCATTTCTTTCGCGTCCACAGCGCTTAGAGATGGAATGGGGGACTGATGACCATTGTAGTTTTCTCCCCCTTAAACAACCAAACAACAACATCAACAGAGACTGTCAAGTGAGTCATTAAAGAAAACAGCATACGTTGGGTGTCCTCGCATGGATGACGGCTAGCGTAACGGCTAAGCAGGAGTACTCGACGATAAGAAAGAGGTAGTTCGGCGGCCTAGGCATAGAGACTCTCAACGGGGCTAGTGTAAAAGGCTCCCATCGCCAGACGGATCCCTTGGTGGTGGAATGTGTTAAGGCGGCGCAGTATGGAGCCGAAGAATAGGCGATGCTTCCATAGCACAGTCCAGTTTGGACCAAACTATGGTGCTATACAGATGGAGGAGAGTAGACCTATCAGCTCCCCACAAGGTGCCACTTAACACCCGCAGCACATTGAGGAAGTGGGTACAGTGAGCTGCCAAACGAGGTATGTGGGGAGACCAACATAGCTTCCTGTCGAAAGCAAGTCCCAAGAATGTCGTGGTCTCCACAAATGGAAGTACAATGGGGCCCAGGCGAAGGGATGGGGGAAGGAACTCCTTCCGCCGCCAGAAGTTCATGCAGACTGTCTTGTCTGCCGAGAATCGAAAGCCAGTGTCCGTACTCCACATGTGGAGAGTGTATAGGCACCGCTGAAGGCTCCGCTCCAGGAGACCTGTTTGCTCAGAGCTGCTGTAGATCGCAAAGTCGTAGACAAAGAGGGACGCCGACACTCCTGGTGGTAGAGGATCGGCTATAGAATTGATTGCCACTGCAAATAAAACGACGCTCAGGACTGAGCCCTGGAGAACCCCGTTCTTCTGAACAAAAGTGCTCAATAAAACCGAACCAAGACGCACTTTAAACACACGGTCTGTTAAAAATTCCCAGATAAAAATTGGCAGACGACCCCGAAAACCCCATGAATGAAGAGTGCGGAGAATGCCCATCCTCCAGCAGGTGTCTTATGGTTTTTCTAGATCAAAGAACACCGCTACTGTCTGGCGCTTCCGCAAAAAGGTATCATTACTGAAGTAAATAGGGCGACAAGATGATCCACTACAGAATAGTGCTTGCGAAACCCACATTGGACATTACAAAGGAGATGTCGTGTTTCAAGCCACCATACCAGGCGCCCATGAATCATGCGTTCCATCACCTTGCATACGCTACTGGTGAGGGAAATGGGGCGGTAGCTGGAAGGCAGAAATTTGTCCTTCCCAGGCTTTGGTATGGGAATGACTATGGCTTCACGCCAGCGTCGCGGAAAGGTGCCTTCTATCCATATGCGGTTGTAGGTGGCCATTAGGAAGTGCAAGCCCATAGGTGAAAGGTGTTTCAAGATCGCTAAGTGAATGCCATCTGGTTCTGGAGCGGAGGACCGCGAAGACGAGAGTGCATGGTGGAGCTCTTGCACAGTAAACTCGGCATTGTAGCGTTCACAGTTCTAAGAGGTAAAGGGGAATGGAGTCGCCTCCACTGTCCGTTTCCTAGTGAGGAAAGCGTCATTCTAGTGAGAAGAACTAGAGACCTCTGCAAAATGTCGAACAAGTGCGTTGGCTATTTGTGGAGGGTGGACGATGGTGTCAGTTGCGACACAGAGACCAGGAATCGGGGAATGAGCCACAGCGCTTGAAAGTTTTCTGACGTTACTCCAAACGATAGAGGAGGGGGTAGACCTATTAAAAGAGCTCGTAAATAAGCGCCAACTGGCGCGTTTACAGTCGCGAAAGAGGCAACGACAATAGGCCCGCAGCTGTTTGTATCGGATGCAGTTGTCGAGCGTGGTTCGTTGTTTAAAGGTTCTGATGGCAGGTCGCCGTGCTCGCAGAGCGTCACGGCATTCCGCAGTCCACCATGGGACAAGGGGACGACGTGCTTGGGTAGTCTTACAGGGGATGGAACAATCCGTGGCTGTGAGAATAACTGTGGTAATGCGTTCCACGTGGTCGTCTATACTAGAATATTGATGAGTACCAAAATCCGCCAGTGCCGAATAGAGCTCCCAATCCACTTTGGCTATCCGCCAGCGGTGTGGATGCTCAAGGGTTCCAGGCGTCACATGGAAAATGATCGCTCAAATGTGTTTCTGAGAGAACAGACTATTCAAGACGCCGTGTCAGCTGAGCAGGGCAGATAGATAAATCTATATGGCTGAAAGTGTTTGTGGAGTCCGAAAGATAAGTTGGGTCACCAGTGTTAAGGCAGATGAGCTGAAGGTGGTTCATATATCTGCCAGGAGGGAGCCCCATGGACATGGTCGTGGGGAGCCCCAAAGGGGATGGTGGGCGTTTAAATCGCCCACCAACAAAAACGGACGTGGAAGCTGGTCAATAAGATCTAGAAGATCAGATCTAGTGACTGGAAAGGAGGAAGGAGCGTAAATATTGCACAGTTTGAAGATAAATCCAGGAAGGTTTATCGGGACAGCAACAGCTTGTAATGGAGTACACTAAGGGACAGGTGTACTGTGTATGACATCCCGAATGAGCAACATTACGCCCCTGTGGGCTGGAATTCCTGCCACAGAAGTAACGTCAAAGCGAATGGCAGTGTAGCGTGGGAAGGTAATTAGAGTACCAGGGAGCAATTTGGTCTCCTGTAGAGTGAAGATAATTGGGTGATATGTTCGTGTAAGAAGTTGCAGTTTTGCCCAATTTGACCGGATACCACGAATGTTCCATTGAAGAATATCCATAATAGGATAAAATGATATAGAGGTGGACGTCAGCCCAACGAAGGCGGCGGGCCACAATGCGAATGTTCGCAACTGGTGGTGTCTGAGACGGGAGGGTCTTGCTCCATGTTCTCAGAGGTGACCAGAGCAGCCGCGTGAGGGTGGTCTGTAGCCCCATCTTTGGCTGATGCACCTGGAGAGACTATAGGGTTGTCCTACCTCAGTATGGGTAACCACAAGGAACTTAAATGTTGAAATGTTTGTTAAGCTTATGGGACTTAAGTATGGGGTCATCAGTCCCTAAACTTACAAACTACTTATGAACTACCTTATATTAAAGACGGCACAAATATCCATGCCCGAGAGGGGATTCGAACCCCCAACCGTAGTGGCCGTGCAGACCGTGACTGGAGCGCCTCAGTCCCCTAGGCCACCACGGCCAGCACAAGGAACTTAGGTGTCGATGGTAAAGTCATCTGTTCATGTGCACTATTTTCCAGTATGTCTTTAACATCGTGAGACTCTTTACGTTTCCTTTATCTGTGGGAAACCATCGTGGATGATCCTCCACGATTGCCAGTGTCTCTGATGGCACGCTCCTTCCTGATGGGGGTCCCCAACGGAAGCACACCCACCTTGGGTGATTGTTCCCACCCCAGGTCGCACCTCCTGATCTACAAACGCAGGGACCAATTGGCGAATTGGGAAGGTATCAGCGCAGGCAATCGCCCCTCCCCGGGCCTGGCCTTCACCAGGGGGTACGCACACACCCTCATGCCAGCCCGGGGCTGGGACTTACGCATTACCTAGTCACCCATATGGGTGGCCTTCAGGTGCGTACAGAGAGGAAGAATGAAGAAATAGTAGGAGGTGAAGCCTCAAACGCTGATGCGGAGGCAATAAAGAGGTGAGAGTAGAGCCGAAGGATGCACACAACTCGGTCCCCAAGAGAGGGGAAAATGACAGTCGTGTAGCACGGAAAAGAAAGAGTGCCACAAAGGCGGGGCCCCGTGCTCGCCACGCACGTACTCACCACAGAGGGGTGAGCCCCCTGGGGGAGTGGTAGATGGTGGCCGGGCCGCTCGGAAATCGGTTCGAACAAAGGTCCAAACTTCGGCGTACGCTGTGTTTTCCGGGCGGATGGAGAACCTAAAACATTCACGAACACACCTCCACAATAACAAGATAACAGTGAAAGATACATGAAAATTCGCACCTATATAGATAGTGCTTGCTGGGTACTACCCAACACAATAATAACGTGAGCACACCTTTAGTAACCTGTAAATAAAGTTCATAAAGCGGCACAATAGTTCTACCAACTTGACGTAATTAAGATTTAAACAAGAAACACTCGACTTCAAGCCACACCTCGGCATCAGTTGCCACCGCCAGGAAATCCTTGGAATCCAGTTGACGTTAAAAATCTGTAGGCCGGGAAAGCGCGAAACGTCAGTCCGCCTGTTTATAAGTCATCAGCGCCACAATACGGCCGGCCCAAACAACTTGAAGCTACACTCGTACCGTAGGAGGGGCGAGAGACCACCACACTCCACTTCCAATCGGCAACTGCCCCCTGCGCCAGCATCTAAACATCGCGGCGGCGCAAGACAAAGATAACATCTAACCCGAAAAGATCGATCGAGGCAAACATACGGCAATCACTGGCGCCACGGCTCAGAGAACTTTGTGTAGGACTGTACGGTGAGAGTCAGTCTTCATTATCAACAATGGGCTTAGAAACCTCTTCTGATCAGTGGACACCACTGTGCTGTATGTTGTCGACTTTAGCATGTGCACAGCTCTCACTTTGCTGCCTTCGTTAAAGGGAAGGTGCCATCTGAAAAGTCCCTGCTTGAGCCCTTTGTGAAGGTTTCCAGTGCTCTGCTGCTAAAACTTGGATTTTATCCTGCCACAGAACTATGCTTCAGTACCCAGTGTTTGAGCATTGCTGCAAAGTTTTTCGAATTATTCTTGGATGGGAAGCTGATTTGGCTGTGACCAGTTGAACTCTTTCCCCCACTTGAAAGCTTAACATACTTTGTTTCCTTCCCCATACCTCAAGGGGTGTGGATCATATGCTGCTCCATGTTTATATTTCCAGGTTTATGCCGTCCCAACACCTTTGCCTTGAAGATCATCATGCATTTTAATGGTGTATGGTGCCTTTAGGACTAGTCCTTTAGTGTCCTTTTGAAAGGAGCCATCCTGGCATTTGCCTGGAGTGATTTAGGAAAATCACGGAAAACCTAAATCAGGCTGGCCGGAGTTGGATTTGAACCACCGTCCTTCCGAATGCGAGCCCAATGTCTTACCACTGCGCCACCTCGCTCGGTAGTAACAGCAAGAAAATTTAACATTGCTTATTAGATTATCATGGTAACTGTGCAAGAACTGAAGATAACAACCACAATCACACCGTTTCTTGAAGGAAGGCTGTTTCGTAGTTGGCAATGAGCAACGAGTTCTTATGGGGATACACAGACTGGACTTCCTTTTAGAAATGGATGTGCCTGATTTTTACTGTTTTACGTCTAGGTTGTAGTAAATGTCCATCTTGGCTCCTCAAGAGGCTCAGAGTAATTTTAGCTTTGACACATTTTCATAAAGATTGTACTTCTGATTTTACATTTCAATCTACGTTTTTTAACATTTTAGATGAGCATCGCGATTTTACCGTAGTTTACACAGATGGTTCAAACCGGGGAGATTCCTTGGGCTGTTCCATAGAATGCCCCGACCGTGTCATCCGAATTCGTTCCCCAAAGTATAATCTGTTTTTTCAGCAGCGCTTCATGCGATCGTGAAGGAACTGGAGAAACATACGGTTTCCAATATGCTCTGATTCCCTTAGCACTCTGCAGTCATTCCAAAACCTGTATCCAGCTGAGAAGATAATGCAGCTCATACATGACGGACTGTACTCCACTCAACAGCAGGGGAAGCAAGTGTCATTCTGTTGGGTACCAGGGCATGTGGGAATTAGGGGAAATAAGACGACTGATCATGCTGACAAGGATCGTCGCATCATACAGTGTCCTATTCCCCTGCAAAACGTCCTCTTTCTGGTGCGACAGATGTTCTTTCAGTTGTGGGGCAAGATGTGACTGGTGGTGATGGTTAAGCTGCGGTTGGTTAAACCACTGTCCGGCTGTGGCGAATCTCCTGGCAGTCATACAGACAGCATTGAGTGACCCTGACACGCCTCCGAATCGGGCGCTGCTCTGCTACACAAAGCTTTTTTTTCTCTGTCGGGAAGAGCCACCGTTTTGTAATGCCTTTGTCGTGCAAATCACTGTAAGCCACATTTTAACTGAGTGTAATTTAAATCCTACTGAGGGGGCAGCGGGGAATCACGGTGGTGCTCTGCCCTCTGTTTTAGCTGAAGACGAGGCGAATGTGACCAAAGTTTAAAAATTTTGTGAATTATCTGGAATCTGGCGTAACCTTAGAGTCTGGAGCTTTTGGCGTATTGTAAAGTGGCTTATCCTTGTCATTCCGGTGATCAGCCAGCCATTATCCTCTGGTATTGTTTCAATTCAAAAATGTTCAAATGTTTGTAAAGCTTATGGGACTTAACTACGGGGTCATCAGTCCCTAAACTTACAAACTACTTATGAACTACTTACGAACTAGGACGGCACAAATATCCATGCCCGAGGGGGGATTCGAACCCCCGACCGCAGCGGCCGTGCTGACCGTGACTGGAGCGCCTGAGTCACCTCGGCCACCGCGGCCGGCCTTGTTTCAATTACTAATAGAACTGTTTCCTTTAGTAGGTTAATTTAAAATATCGGTATGCAACAATGTTTTTGTGCTTTCGTTTTGCTGCACACAACGTTTAGCAAGTTTAAGTCCGTTCCTTTCTGTTGCCAGTTTTTACTCATTTTCTTTTTAATGGGTTCACACTCTTCGCCTATTACATTTGTAAGACCACTGAAGACCTAGTCGTCGTGTGCCAAATCATAATATCCTATCAACACTTCTGGCACAAGTGCTCATTTTTGAGCTGATAAACAACTATAGAGGTGGGCGACGCACCCTAAAATAAGTTTAGAAGCAAATATAACACAGTCCAGTCACTTGCGTTAGCGAAGGACCAACTTGCTGAAGCCTTATGACAAGCACATACATTTATGCGCTCTCACGTCCAGAAGAGCGTGCATGTGAGAAAAGAGTGCTTAGTTTCTTTCCTTACTTTCCCGTTGCCCCGTTCCCCCCCCCCCCCCCCCCCCCCCCCTCAGTTTGGATGGCTAGGAGCAGCAACTATCGCATAAAGCGTTAATACACCCAAAGGCCTAGGGTTAAAACCTATTTGTGTAGAAGTAGTTAGAATTTCCTCTTGCCCTTCTGCACCTTCAAGGTACAAGCTTACAGTTTAATATAATTTGAACAATACTGCGTGTTAGTTAAGTTGAAAACTAAGCATACAGCATCTGTAGTACCCCTCTGACGGTTTTCCACATACAGCAGCTACTTCCTCGTGGCTCGCAGGGGCCTGTCGTCCTTTGTCGTCTGCTTATTGGCCACACCTGGCTAACGTATGGCTACTTTCTTCGTGAAGAGGACCCGTCAGAGTGCTGCTGCGACGCCCTTATGACAGTGGTCCACCTTTTGTTGGATTGTCCACTTTTAGCCGCCCTGCGGCAGTCTTTTTGATCTGCCTACTGCACTACCTTTACTTCTTAGAGAGAATGCCTCTGTGGCTGACAGTGTTTTACATTTTATTCGTGCAGCTGGCCTTTACCATTCTATTTAGATGTGGGTACCCTCACCTGAAGTGTCTCCACCACTTTTAAGTCGTTTTTCGACTTTCATTTAGACTGTCTAGCGATTTTAGTGTGTGCAGGATGGTTGGTTCATCCTATATTACTCTGTGATCAGCCAGCCATGGTATCCTGCTTTCAAGTTTTAGTTCAGTTTGTGACTAGGTTTCCGCCTCCTGAGTGTCCTTCCTTTGCGTGTTAGCAATTTGTTCAATGTAGCTGTATACATTTTATGACTTTTCCCTCTATCTGTTCTTTTTGTTTCTTAACCTTTGACAGTTTTCTCTTCGCTCGGAACATGGGACTGATGACCGAGCTGTTTAGTCCCCTCCAACCCCTCACTAAAACAGTTTTCTCGTGAAACCGACTGGCCTGTCATGTAACAACTCCTTATTAAATGTCGTATGACCAAGCCGAGAATGTGAAAAGCCAAGGGATACACTTCAAGATAGGAAAATGAAAACAATGTTGACAGAAGGCAAAGCTACGAGCTTTTAGGTTACACGAGGTGGATTATCTTACGCGCGGTCTCAGCAGCGGTATTAGGATATATGTTTCAAATAATTAACTGTTAATCTTCACGGCATTGTCTAAACTAGAGTTTTTCAACCTTTTCGAATAAGCGACCCTCTTCCAAGCACAATTATTCTGCCCCCCCCCCCCCCCCCGTCCGCATCAACCGTCACAAAACTGCGTCATCTTCGTTTTGCTACAGCTTTCTTTCAAATTGTTGGACGAAGTTGCTTGTGTATTTTCCGGAATGGACCACATATATTTTGTTTAACGACTGTTTCGCATGTCAGAAGTCAGACGCAAATTATGCTAATTAAGAAACATCCCACTGTATAGACAAATTTTAAAAAAGTAGATTATTTTTAATTTTTCAAAATTAATTATTGTATCAGGTTCATCTGCCTATTGATGGGTTCCTGCAAACAGTTTTCGGGCTTTGTGCTTATTCATCATTAACACGCTGTATTATAAAACAATGAACAATTCATAAGTAATGTTACACAAGGAATCGCGTATTTTTACACTAAATTTATCTTAGGTGTACGTGTTTGTATAACTGAACCCCTACTTATTTTGTTTAGGAAGTACTTCCTCCAGTCATGGCGACACCCGAGCAAGACTTCGCGACCCTCGAGGAGGTCGCGACCTACAGGTTGAAAAAACCGGTCTAAACTCTGGTGTGACGTCAGCTTTGAACTCTTTGTCACCAACATGCGCGTTCAGACAAATCTAGGAAGCTAGATACTCGTTATGAGAGCAGAAACGTCAGTGGGTTCAGCGAAAGCGGAAATGAAGAAAAAATGCTTGTCTAGCAATCCCCACTCACTAGAGCCCTCCTGGAGGGACCAATTGACGTTGCTGGCCGTAATTGGAAGGGAAATGACGATTAGCTGTCAGCTGAGCAATGTTCCTGCCAAAAAATGGACTTCGTTATTGTAAAGGTTAGTAATACCCTATCTAACAAGGAAAGTACTTGGGCTCGAACAAACACATATATTCAAACAACTTACGGGTATGCTGCCGGGTGACGTCGTCGACAACCGCCGATATTTCGGCAGGAGAACACCCTGCCATTCTCAAGGCACAACTGCACTTAAGGAAGCAATGTGCAAGCGTATTTAATACCTCGGTTTGCAAAGTGTAAACAAGGAAGATAACACACACAGTACAAGTCACAGCAGAGTCAACACAACCAAAGGTGACCAAAAATCAAAAATATCGATAGTGACTTAATCAACAGGTGAGGCAACATTAGTTTTGTCCCTCTGTTTTTTGACGAGAGACAGTGCCGGATTCCAAGCAGAATTTAAACAAAAACCACCATCTCTGTTTATAAGGTCGCTTGCTACTTTAATTTCAACAGCTTCCTTAATAACACTATCCCAATAGGTGGAGGTGCATGCCAGAATCTCCGTGTTGTTGTATTCCATAGGATGACCGGTGTCAAGACAGTGTTCTGCAACAGCGGATTTGTTGGGCTGTTGTAAGCGCGTGTAACGTTTATGTTCAATACACCGGTCTTCCACAGTCCTGATTGTCTGACCAATATATGACATGCCACAACTGCAAGGAATACGATATACACCTGCCTTACGCAAACCAAGATCATCCTTTACGGACCCCAACAGGGCCTTTATCTTAGAAGGTGGTCGAAAAACACATTTCACATCATATTTCCGTAAAATACGACCAATTTTGTTGGAAATACTTCCTGCGTAAGGCAAAAAGGCCATAGATTTAGGTGCCACTTCATTACTATCGTCACTCACCCCGTTGCACAGAAGGCTGATAGCGCAATGCACGTTTTATCTGTCTCTCACTATAACCATTCTGACGAAAGGTCACCTCGAGATGGGACAACTCAGCTGACAAACTTTCAGGGTCTGAAATGACATGTGCCCTGTGAACCAAAGTACGAAGTACTCCTTCACGCTGAGCTGGATGGTGACAACTATCAGGTCGCAGATACAAATCTGTGTGAGTAGGCTTCCTATAAACAGAATGTCCCAATGTACCATCAACCTTCCTTCTGACCAACACATCAAGGAAAGGAAGGCAGCCATTCTGTTCCACCTCCATTGTAAACTGAATGTTCGGGTGGATTGAATTTGGGTGTTCCAAAAAACCATTTAAATTCTCACTACCATGAGGCCAAACAAAAAAAGTGTCGTCTACATATCTGAGAAAACACGCAGGTTTCAGAGTCGCTGACGCTATAGCACGTTCCTCAAAATCCTCCATAAACAAATTGGCCACAATGGGTGACAACGGGCTTCCCATTGCAACTCCATCAGTTTGTTCATAGTACTGACCATCGAATAAAAAGTAAGTGGAAGTCAGCACATGTCGAAAAAGGTTTGTTAACTCGACACCAAACTTAACCTCAATTAGCTGCAACGAATCTGACAGAGGAACGCGAGTGAAGAGAGACCCAACATCAAAACTCACTAAAATATCAGAGTCATTCAAACGCAATCCCTGCAATCGACGTAAGAAATCCGCCGAGTTCTTAATGTGGTGTTCACACCTGCCCACCATTGGACTCAACAAACTAGCAAGATGTTTAGCTACACGATATGTCGGAGCACCAATGTTAGACACTATAGGCCTCAGAGGAATGTTCTGTTTGTGAACCTTAGGAAGGCCATACAATCTAAACATCTTGCTAGTTTGTTGAGTCGAATGGTGGGCAGGTGTGAACACCACATTAAGAACTCGGCGGATTTCTTACGTCGATTGCAGGGATTGCGTTTGAATGACTCTGATATTTTAGTGAGTTTTGATGTTGGGTCTCTCTTCACTCGCGTTCCTCTGTCAGATTCGTTGCAGCTAATTGAGGTTAAGTTTGGTGTCGAGTTAACAAACCTTTTTCGACATGTGCTGACTTCCACTTACTTTTTATTCAATGGTCAGTACTATGAACAAACTGATGGAGTTGCAATGGGAAGCCCGTTGTCACCCATTGTGGCCAATTTGTTTATGGAGGATTTTGAGGAACGTGCTATAGCGTCAGCGACTCTGAAACCTGCGTGTTTTCTCAGATATGTAGACGACACTTTTGTTGTTTGGCCTCATGGTAGTGAGAATTTAAATGGTTTTTTGGAACACCTAAATTCAATCCACCCGAATATTCAGTTCACAATGGAGGTGGAACAGAATGGCTGCCTTCCTTTCCTTGATGTGTTGGTCAGAAGGAAGGTTGATGGTACATTGGGACATTCTGTTTATAGGAAGCCTACTCACACAGATTTGTATCTGCGACCTGATAGTTGTCACCATCCAGCTCAGCGTGAAGGAGTACTTCGTACTTTGGTTCACAGGGCACATGTCATTCCAGACCCTGAAAGTTTGTCAGCTGAGTTGTCCCATCTCGAGGTGATCTTTCGTCAGAATGGTTATAGTGAGAGACAGATAAAACGTGCATTGCGCTATCAGCCTTCTGTGCAACGGGTGAGTGACGATAGTAATGAAGTGGCACCTAAATCTATGGCCTTTTTGCCTTACGCAGGAAGTATTTCCAACAAAATTGGTCGTATTTTACGGAAATATGATGTGAAATGTGTTTTTCGACCACCTTCTAAGATAAAGGCCCTGTTGGGGTCCGTAAAGGATGATCTTGGTTTGCGTAAGGCAGGTGTATATCGTATTCCTTGCAGTTGTGGCATGTCATATATTGGTCAGACAATCAGGACTGTGGAAGACCGGTGTATTGAACATAAACGTTACACGCGCTTACAACAGCCCAACAAATCCGCTGTTGCAGAACACTGTCTTGACACCGGTCATCCTATGGAATACAACAACACGGAGATTCTGGCATGCACCTCCACCTATTGGGATAGTGTTATTAAGGAAGCTGTTGAAATTAAAGTAGCAAGCGACCTTATAAACAGAGACGGTGGTTTTTGTTTAAATTCTGCTTGGAATCCGGCACTGTCTCTCGTCAAAAAACAGAGGGATAAAACTAATGTTGCCTCTCCTGTTGATTAAGTCACTATCGATATTTTTGATTTTTGGTCACCTTTGGTTGTGTTGACTCTGCTGTGACTTGTACTGTGTGTGTTATCTTCCTTGTTTACACTTTGCAAACCGAGGTATTAAATACGCTTGCACATTGCTTCCTTAAGTGCAGTTGTGCCTTGAGAATGGCAGGGTGTTCTCCTGCCGAAATATCGGCGGTTGTCGACGACGTCACCCGGTAGCATACCCGTAAGGTGTTTGAACATTCCTTACGCCGGGAAAAGTTAAAGTCTCACAAACACATATACATCAAAATCGATCGAGAGATAATGTAAAGATTCCTTATTGCACTAGTGACACTCCCGCATCTGCAAAACTCTGCAGTCATTCGTTAGAGGCCTCTGCGTGTGCCTTGCCACATTGCACTTTCAACTGTCGGTTCGCCAGTAGGGACGGTGCAGTGTGCCTCCGAAGTTGCGTTTTGTTACATTTGTGTGGTGAAGCGTCAGATGGAGCGGCGATTGACAATCAATCCTGCTAAAGTATTGCGATTGGTTGACATGAAGTTACGAAGAACAATTCTTCCTGAAGATGGTATTAGTGTAGAAGATGAATGAATCGCATGTTTTCTCGTATCTTTTGTGGTACAGAAATATGAGCATAAGTTAGATACTGTTGTAACACTAACACATAATGATCATAATAGGGATGATAATGACGAAGAACTCATTGCAAGCGGTAGTGCTACGGTAAGTGCGGGAAGAGGCGATGGAAGCAGTGGAAGTGAATACCAACAGTCTTCCGAGAAGAAGGTTAAAGTTGCAACTATCATCACGGCTTTTGATGACAATACGCTAGAAAACATGTACGACGATTATTAACTAAGTTATAGTTCAGATATTTGCATTACGGATGGCGTCTACAGTTACATCTACAGTGCTATCTAGAGCATGATTGCAAAGTTTTGCATAAAAACGACACCCACCAGCACATTGAAGTGTACGTAGAGATACTGTAGCCGGCCGCGGTGACCGAGGGGACTGAGGTGCTTCAGTCACGGTCTGCACGGCCACTACGGTCGGGGGTTCGAATCCCCCCTCGGGCATGGATATTTGTGTCGTCCTTAGTCTTAGGTAGTTCATAAGTAGTTTGTAAGCTTAGGGACTGATGACCCCGTAGTTAAGTCCCATAAGATAAGTTCTACAAACATTTGAACATTTGAGAGATACTGTAACCAAACGTTCATACAGATATGTTTGTTCGAGCCCAAGTACTTTCCTTGTAAGTAGTAGCTGAGGCAACAGATTTAACGCCACTCGGGAATGTGTGTGTGTGTGTGTGTGTGTGTGTGTGTGTGTGTTAGCATGATTTAGTTTACATAGTTTTGATATTTAGTGAGCGGTGATTCAGGAGTTTGTTCCCTCGTTTGTCGCCGAATAGTTAGCTATGAGAGGGAAAGGACTTTCGTCTGTTGACCCAAGATAGCGAAGGACATTAACGGAGGTGTTAGATATTACTGTTTTGTACCCAACCAGCTCCAGCTCCGTACGTCAGGAGACGTTCTGGCAGTGCCACGGCCAGTAAAAGTGTATTGAGCGAGTGGTGTGGGCCGATGGGGCCAGAAGGCGCCATAAAACACTATACGGCCGGGGCGGTGCCAAAATCCTGTTGGTCGCGGTCCCAGGCGGCGCCGTGTTGTGACAGATGCACAGCTGTTGCGCCGTCGAGGGCGGCTGCTCGCCGCTGGCGCGCTGCCAACTTGGCGACCGTAAAACGCCGGCCGTTGTGCGCGCGTGCGATCGCTTTTGCAAGTGGAGCGAAAGCGGGGCAAGGGCAGCGAGGGGAGGGGCTCCGCGGGCCTGCGTCCGCGTCGTAATTACCCCACGCAGAAAGCCTTTCTGCTCGCTTCTTATTTTACGGACGTCTGCACCATCTGGCACCCGCGCCATTGCCCTGGCAAACGTGCGTTCATCGGCATAAAATCGCATTTGGATTATGACATGGTCTTCTACTTTCGACTTGGCGTTTACGACGGAGCATCAGTCCTACTCTTAGAGGCTATTTGCAGTCGTTACAGTATAACAACTGCTCATATTGCAGATGTGATGCTTTATTTTTATTTGTTGTTTTATCGTATATATATATTGGTTGCATTAAAATGTGCATCAAGCATATCCATATATATTTTCCAGTCCGCCTCCGTAGCTCAGTGGAAGCGTCGCTGACTACCACGCAGGAGGCCCGGGTTTGATTCCCGGCAGGAGATTGGGTGTTGTGTGTTGTCATCATCATCTCATCACCATTGGCACGTAAGTCGCCCACGCGGCGCCAAATAGAAAGACTTACTCTCTGGCGGCCGAACAATCCCGTAATGGATCTCCCGGCCAAGAAAGCCATACGCTCATTTATATATATATATCCCACGAGACCCACAGCTCTTTTGCGGGTAAGACTGTGGCGCACACGTGTCCCCACGCCGTAGCAGCCATTCTTTGTATCTTCTCAGGATGCGTTACCTTTCCAATTTCCCCTTCTTCCAGTCCTAACGTCTCTGCAGTCAGCCCTCCTCTCAACGTGTTTCCCTTTAAGACAGCTCGGCTATTCCCACCGTTCTCATGGTCTATGTGATTTTGCTTTCTTTGCTGTTTCCCCTTATTCATCAGCACAGTCTGGTTCCGCCTTAGGATTTGACCTCCATTACCAAATTTAGGTTAGAGTGTGAGCCATTTAGGGAAGAATTCCCCTATGCCGCGAATCCCCTTCCCTTCTCGCTGAAGCCCCTAACTCCGCTAGGTCCCCAGAACGTGTAGCACATATCCCTCTGATAACTCAGAGATCACACTAGTGACACATGAGCTGCTACCTTCTCATGTAACCCAAGGGGCAATGCCCATCTTCCTGGGGTCTCAGGATTCTCGGCAACGGCCTAGGTGCCGGGAGGCCTTTGCTGTGGCTGTGTGGCGCCCATGGGGCGAGCCCCTGATTGGAGTGGGTGGTATCTGGGAGACGTTTCGTATATTAAACGCATGAAACTACATAATGTTCGTTGTAAAGCCGTCTCTGATGGCAGGCATAGCTCATTTAATGCATGTATCTTTTGACAAGAAGACCTTCCCCTTCCTAGCTACCACTTGGGAAGAAGGCTGGGCTAGTTGGCTTGGGGGTGAAACCCTATCCACACTATCTAGTCTGCACCAGGAAAGATGGAGGTACATTCACTGGCACCAAACCGTTGTCGTCGTCTACGTTACACAGGACAAGTTTGGAGAAGTCGACTAAGTGAGTACTATGCACTCAGTTTCCTTTCGCATCAAAACTTCTTCTGCCACCCAACCTCCAGCTCTCTATGTGTGTGACCATCTTGGCGACGTTCCGCTATGTCACCCCTCACCAGTCCTTAAATATGGTTCAGGGAGTCATATTTCATCGGAATCTCTTGCTTCAAACTGATGAGGACCTTTCCTCTTCCTACAGCCACCTTCCGAGCCCAAGAAGTGCTCCCATTCTCTGGCACTTGCTGGTGAAGGTGCCCTCTCTCAGGATCCCTCCTTCCGGCGTTCTCCTAATCGGAGGTCTTCTGCCTCAAGTCAGCTGCTGGTCTCTAAGTCTGTGAGCACCAAGATCGCATGCTCTTTGTCAGTCCTAGACCTCACTGAAGCCAGTTCTCTTTTTGGGCCCTGTCCTTCACATCCTATGAGAAAGAAAGAGGAGAAGTAGAAGAAAACAAAGTCAGAGAACAAGGCATCTCTGGGGCCCCCTGAGGAGCCAGCAGCGTTTTCCTCACAAACACCTCATTTCACTGAGCTTGTCAGATTTGCTTTTTATGGATGTCATCCTATCCTCCTCAGTGACGGACACTGACCCAGTGGCAAGTTGGGCTTCAACCAATTAGCGCCCCATCTGGATCTCCCTGCTTATTCATACAATGAAACTGTAGTGGCTATTACTGTCATTTCCTGGAGTTAAGAAAACTTGTTTCCCTTTACTCTGCAGATTGTGTCATTCTGCAGAAACCGAATATGATTGATGAACATTCACTGACCATCTTTGGTTCTGTGCTTTGTCAGAACTGGTTGTCCCACAGGTATCTGGTAGATTTTGCATATTAATCTGTACAGATATTGTTAGTACATAGGATCCTCTCCATATTGCTTTGGAAGCAGTTGCTGTCAGAATAATAACTATGTGTAATCTCTACCCTTCCATGATAGGACACCTACATCTGCTGCGCTAACAGCCTTCCTTCAGAAAGTCGCCCCTCCCTTCCTAATTCTTGGGGTCCAAAATGCCCGTCATCCTTTGTGGGGCAGTGTTCATACATCTAGCTGGGGTTGCCTCATAGACCAATTCCTTGCAGACCATGATCTGTCTTCTCAGTGATGGTTCTTAAAATCAATTTATTGCCACTCAGAACTTTCTCTGCCCTAGACATTTCACTCACTTTCTTTTCTATGTTCTTCATTTTGCTGGTCACCACTGATGACCTCTGCTGTATTGATTCTTTCACTGACTTTGCATCTGCCGAGGGACAGGTTACCCCCTTGGCTTTTCAGTGTGCTGATTGGACTCTGTATACATCCCAGGTTGTTTTTACACCCTTCTTGTCAGGCTGTACTGATGATATAATTACTCGTGTTGCTAGCATCAATGTCCCCTGGTCGAAGGTCCATTCTAGCCATTGGCCAGTTCTGTGGTGGAACATTACTACTGAAGCAGCCATTTGTGAGCGTCGTCGAGCCTTGCAACATCTTAAGCCCCACCCATTGCTGATCTTCTTAACTGTAAACGCCTTCACATTAAAGCCTCTTACATAATCAAAAAGAGCAAGCAGGTGTTCTGGGAGCTTTTTGTCTGTTCCTTGGTCTCTTCTGTTCCTTTGTAATGTGTGTCGCTAAGCTACGCTCCATCCAAAGTTGACAGCGGCTGTCTTCAATCCCTACTTTGCTTTACTAGGTGGTGTCAGCACAGACCCCTCTGTTCTCGGGACTAATAACCTTTGTCGATTGGTCCCTTTCAAAAATCAAACCATCCATCCCTCTGTTCTCGCAGAGCATCTTCTGACTCTCTTTGCAAAGGCATCAGTGATGGCTACCTATCCCGCAGTCTTTGTTCTCAAGAATCAACAGGCCGAAGCCTCCAACTTATGTTTTACCTTTCAGCAGGAGGAACCTTGTTGAATGGGTAGTTTTGGCCCGTTCGTCATCACATGATTCAGCACGTGGCCCCCATTCCCATCCATAACTAGTTGCTCTAACACCTCAATCCTCCATGACACTGCCTCCTCCTGGATACTGTCTCATGTGGTATCCTAGGGAATGAACAGGCTGTTCACTTGGCTACAGCAGCAGTTACTCGCTACCCATTTCCCTAACTATTCCGGGTGCGGATTTTCAGACGATGTCTGCTCCTCCAAAAATGGAACAGGCCAATATCCTATCTAATAAAGGAGATCACTGCAGCATGGAGTTCTTCCTTAAGCTCTTCCTGGAGGGAATCCACTGTCATTTGTTGTCTACACATCGGACATTCCGCGCTGATCCATAGTTTTACTTTGTGCAATGAGCCTCCGCCACTCTGTGGTTGTGGAGCCCTACAATCGGTGGCTCGTATCTTAGAAGAATGTCCCCTCGTATAGGCCCTTCATGTCAAATATTAATTTCTGCACTCATTGCCTCTACTTTTGGAGGATGATCCACGGATGTTTGAGCGGATCCTCAATTATCTCCGTGAAAGTAGCCTTCATTCTCAGTTATAAGATTTTTCTCTGACGCTTCAACAGGGTGGTTGGTTTGTGGCTCTTCCCGCTGCTCGCGCATGGTTTGAAGCACCGCCTCCCCCCCCCCCCCCCCGCAGCCTCATATTTACACTCTTTACGTTGTTTTTAACACTGTTTCCATTTCTTCCATGTTTAGGCTCCTGCTGTAGGGACATAACCAGTACATTCTCGTCACGTCCTCGGACTTTCACATTCGTTTGCAGTGCTGTGGACCATTCTTAAAAATCCATCCAGCGTCCTTTAGTTCTTAGAGATATGCTTTTGGTCCTGAGTACGCTCTGATGTTGCAATCCCTCACAATATGGTCACTTGTCTGCAAACGCAGTGGGTCTTTGTGTGGTCGAAAGTGGGCGAGAGTTGTTAAGTGGACGTTGCTCCATTGTATAAGTGGTGCTACAGAACAGTCATTTCGAGCCATATACCTGGAGTCAGAAGTCACAGCACCCAGACAACGTGTGATCTCTAGTGGATTTTCGTTGCTTTTCAATCACTTCGGATGATTATTAAAGAGATGATGCTTAATAGTTAGGTATACGAGCAAAGGTCAGCGCTTAATGTTACATATTCAGTTTATAGTATATTACTTGGTATTATTCTATTGACCGTATTATATTGTACTTATTATAACGTAAGCAGTAACACTTCAGTTACTACCTCGTCCCCCTTAAAAGTGTACTTGTTCATTTTGAAGCGCTGCATATGTTGTAGAACTGCTATCAGTCGGGCATCTGGCAAGTGGTGATGAATCTTCGTATGTCCATATTGTCTCAGAGGACTGCGACACAGCTTTATAATTTCTCTATAAATAGATCAATACTCTCCTTCAGTCGTTAATGTTGTGAAAATCAATAAATTTACAACATTAACGGCTGAAAGTGTGTATTGATCTATTTATAAATTAGTGACGAAGGTCATACCAGGGGCATGGTGTGTACATGTCAATCGGTTGTACGCAATCCGCACTGTAAGACTGACTTACGTGACAGTGAGACCAGCACATGACCTTACCACGACTGAAGTTATTTTCCGAATTCGAAATATGTAAATATTTCGATCGTTTTAGGGCAATCAAATAAATCCAATGGCAAAGATGAAAATCTGTGCTGGACCGGGATGCACACCCGGATTTCCCGCTTTGGGCCAGCGGTCACCTTCACCAATTAGGCTATCCATACACGCTTCCCTTCCAACCCAAATTCTCATCTTGTAGCACACTACGATTGTAGTGCCCTCTGCCCATTTGATTCCACTTGCTCGCAGCCTATACTGGATTCCTGCAAGAGATCGAGTGTATTAATGCGTCCGCATTGAAATTGTCAGTTGTCTGTTTGGGCAGGTATACAATTATTTATATGGTGTCTCGCGGGAAATCCAGATTTGAATCCCGGTCCAGCAGAAATTTTCATCTTTGTCATTGGATTTATTTAAATGCCTTGAAATGGTCGAAATTTTTAAATATGTAGAAATTCGTAAAATTACGGCCGTTAATATCAACAAAAGGTGTCTGTTCCTTTCGGACATGTCCGAAAAGAACATACACCATATAAATAATTGAAGTTATTTTGTTGTTGTATGAATGCGGGCGGTACAATATCTCTGTAGGGAATAGTGTTTCGTGCACTGCTCTATAAATACTGTAACAACTAGTTTGTTTCTGAACAAACATATCAAAGAACACTACATTATGCAATTGACTTCTAGAGTCGGTGCATCACAGATCGCATAAACATAATTTCTTCTACAGTATATCATCAGGATAAATATATTCCAAGACAATATATATCAAGTGGTCTGTAAGTCTGTCCTATTGGAACTAAACGATGTCTATCCATTGTCCAAGTGAGGCGCTGACTATCGCTTATCGTCACTTTCTGGCACAGTACTCTCCTAGGTTTCTTGAATTTTTAATCAACTTTGATAACAGTTATTGCTATGACGAAATCATTTACTCCCCTGTCTCTATATTGACATCGTTGATAAGGCCAGGCCTTTTAGCAACTATAATGTCGAAAACTTTTTCATTGCGTGTGGTCTATTGATTACACTGCTTAGAATAGATTTTGGAATACGCGTTCAATAGCAGTGCACAAGACTATTTGTCTGTACCACCAAAAAAATGCGAAATTTGACGTAATCAACTTCGATAAACAGTAGATGATTACCGCCTGATCGCTTTGAATAAACGTACTGGAAACAGCAAGCCAATCGGTTTTTCATGCGCTACTACCGTGTAAATCTATGAAACGGACAGTGAAACCCGGTGCAAAGAAGTCCATGCCTTTTCACTCAGCGTGTGGTCGGACACTTGCCCACTCTTCCGTAGCCCGCCCTGTCCGTCACCTTGCCTAATCTTTTACACGCTCTCCCTCGCCTCCTCACTCTTCTCGCGTGGTCAATTTGACTTTTTTTTTTTCTCCCGTGCCTTCTTCGCTCTGTCAGTGTCACCAGTCTTTCTCAGGTATTGTTGGATGGGTAGGGGAGGAGGCTTTCATTCTTCTCTCGCCTTTTTTCTCCATATTTCTTTCCACAGGCTTTGCTGAAGTTCGGTAGACTTACGGGCTATCTTTTCCAGTTTTCACGAGAGGGCCCTTCTTTGGTGAATAGCTCTACTGATTTGCTTACTCCAGCTAGGAGAGACTGATTACCAAATAGTTCAGTCCCTATCATCGTTATACCAATCATTTTACCCGCTCTGTAAAGTAGGATAGGCGACAAGAAGACGGCAGAATGCAACGGTGATGGAGGCACAAGTGTTTAAGAGCACAGCGGTCACTGCTCTTTGTTTGGATAATTCGTGCAGTGAGTACAGGATCATCAGATCAATGAAAACACGTTGCCTGGTATAATAGATCAAATTTATTATTAGTCCAGATTGGTTGTCGTGTCGAGATACGACGTCATCCAGACAAACTGTTGCTCAAAACATGCACTGAGTCGAGGACACAGGCCGCTGGTGCCGGTGTTACGATATGGGGAACTCTCGCCAGGATTTCCATAGAACGTGCGCTAAAAACGAAGGCGTAATGAGAACTGTAAATTACACGAATGTTATTTCGGACCACCTGCATCTCCTTATGCTTGATTCCTTTCTCTGCCATTCAGCAGGATGATTATGTGTCACTGCGTCAGAATCGTGGTACATTGTTGGGGAACATGATGGCGAACTCAATTTGATATCTTCCCCACAACTCGTCTGATATGAACTGGAACCTATTCCCACCTCACCAGTTACGGGTTAAAAGTCTTTCCAATGGCTCATTTCTAAAGTTGAAACAATTAATTACATAATTATTAAAGAGGCTATGCTAATCAAAATCAGGAAGTGTATATGTCATTTTCATTGGACGCGATATCCAGCCAATAGGGTGCTACTTTGTTGAATTCAGTCGCCAAGACACAAGCGTTTGCAAAGTACCAGTTATTAGTGGTCCGTGGCTGTAGGTCCACGTAGGGCTGTGTTGTTGGTCGTGAGTGTAAATAGTATTCTGTAAAAGAAAGATATCGTGCCAATTAATATTGAGCCACTGACCCTCTGTGAATTTGTGAAAGTGAAATATATCTACGAATTTTTGGTGAATTGTGTTAGCTAAGGCAAATTAATATTCGTAAGATCGCGACTGCAAGAATTGAGAGTAAAGTTCAAATTAATATTTTGATTTCATATTTAGAAAAGTGCTCAGCAAAGATTAATTATTCATTACCATGTGATTGATTTTAAATATGTGAATCTGACTGCACAGTTAACTGTTAAAAATAAACCGAAAAGTGTCTCTTAAAAATAATTATTTTCGAGAAGGCAGAACCATTCCTTCATTGACTTATATTCTAGCAACTGATATTGTGATCTGCACTTCGTTGGAGTCCACGACCTGAGGAGAAGAGTATCCATTGGGACATGTAAAACTGAGGTAGGCAACGTTGAACTGCGTATTGAGTGACTGAGAGGGTATGGCCAGACGACATTGAGAGGTGGAAAGAACTATTGTATGAAACGTCGTTTGTGTGTGTGTGTGTGTGTGTGTGTGTGTGTGTGTGTGTGTGTGTCCGCAATGCAACGAATTCTGGCGATTATTTAGGGCCTATACACTACAGGTATATGTTTCATTCCTTAAAAAACGGACATTTATAATTAACAGGTCTGTGTGTAGGATTCAGTATTTTAATAAAATCATCAAACCACTCGTGAAATTAAGTGCTGGAATGTTGTATTAGGTTCCTGTACACCCTTCTTAAGCAAGGGTTGTCACTGTCAGAGGTACCAGATTCGCCTCTTTCATTCAACTCATCTACATCCCTTTTCATACACTCATTCTTCTTCTGCATAATGCTATGATCTAGTTTAAATAATTCGATATCCTTAGTAATCTTCAGCATTTCTCTGGAGACACCATCGCTGCCAGATATGCCTTCGTCCACCTCTTAGGCGAAAGCGACATTTAATGGAGTTGGAAGTAAAGCTGTGAAGTAAAAGGGTCGTGAGTCTTGTGTAGATATGTCAGTCATTAAGAGCTTGGGCCACGAAAGGCCAAGTCCCAAGTTCAAGTCCCGATCCAACACACAGATTTATTGTATTGAGAAGTTCCAAAACAGCACCTACAGTCGGCTGCAGATAGGGGGAATTATATATTCTGGAATACGCTGTGTTACCATGGGTGTTCTTTAGTTACATCACAGTCTAAATACACCGTGCTGCCGTCTCTTTCTCGTGAAGTCACTAGAGTTCTTGGATTATGCTAATAGAGTGCTTTTTAGAGTAATACAGTAGAGTGATATGCGAAAACATAAACTGTAACCAGACATCTTTGTTACCTGAGGTCTCGTGTAGTTGGAGTTTCAGAATAGTCACGCAACAGGAAATCTTAGGATCAAGTATAATACAGTTTCATTCGAAATTGTGTCTCCGGCTCTGTGGCCGAAAGATGATACATTCGCAGAATACACTCGCGTAGAGAATTGGAGAGTTGGAAACATATCAAACTTCACTGTGCCAAGGCCCGCATCTTTCAGGGTCTATTTTTGCAAACTGACGCACTGTTTGATAAAATCTTCATTTCAGCTCTAATATCTACTTTTTATCGAAATTCTTGTTTATCACCGTTTACTGCTGCGTCTATCTGCATTATTGCTACTAAGTCTGCATTAGTGCTACCAATTTGGACTGCACAAATCGTTAAGAATAATACGTCGTAACATTACAGTGTTGGTGTGGATGCATACGAAACTATGCAACCCACTCTAGATAACGTCAATAGGAGACAAAATAACTTTGTAAATAGAATTTAATCATTATTTTACAGCTTTTGTGGGTGTCAAAAGTTTAATAGTACTCGTACATCCGCCGTCTGGAGAAGTGGATCACCATAACTGTTTGACATTTGAACATTTTAAATGTATCTACGCAGATCCTATAAAACGTAAAATTGCCTATGCTTTATAATAATTAGTGTCATACCCAATGGTGATTGTACAAAATTATTTATCTCAAAGATGCAAGTTGACAGGTCAACAACTACTGAAAAACTTAAGTTTCTCTCGTGTACTATCTTGATAAAGAATAAGTAAATCAGATAGTAATCAATAACGAACCTAAGAACAAATGGCGTACTTTTTTTCAACTTATCAGAACTGTAGACATAAAGCTATTGAAGCTATCTGTACAAAATGCTGTAAATTAAAGGTAATATCGAGACAGTAGGTAGTACTGGATAATTTAGACGTACTTTCTACATTTCCGGAAGGCTTTAGACACTGCACCCCATAAGCGGCTTCTAGTCAAATTGCGTGCGTATGGAATATCGCCACAGTTGTGCGATTGGATTCGCCGTTTCCTGTATGGAAGGACACAATACGTAGTAATTGACGAAAAAGTCGTAGAGTACAACAGAAGTTAAATTTGGCGTTCCCCAGGAAAGAGTTATGAAGCTCCTATTGTTCCTTATCTTTCTATAAACACTTTAGAAGACAATCTGACTGTTCTCGGATGAATCTGTCATTTATCGGTTAGTAAAATCATTGGAAGATCAAAAGCAAATGTAAAACGATTTAGATAATATACCTGCATGGAGAGAAAATTCGCAGTTGACTCTAAATATTGAAAAGTGTGAAGTCGTTCATGTGACCACTAAAAGAAATCCGTTAAAATTCATTTACATGATAAATCAGTCTAATCTTTTGGCCGTAAATTCAACTAAATATCTGGGAATTAAGATTACGAACAACTTTAATTGGAGAGAACACACAGAAAATATCGTCGTGAAGGCGAACCAGAAGCTACATTTGACTGGCAGGACGTTTAGAACATACAACAGTTCTGTTACATAAACAGCCTACACTACACATGTGCGTCCTAATTTGGAGTATTGCTGCGCATTCCGGGATCCTCACCAAGTTGGACTGACGGCCGATATACAGAAAGTTTCAGAGAAGGGTAGCTCGTTTCGTATATCACGATATAGGGAAGAGAGTGTCACGGAAATGATGTACGAATTGGGGTGGAAATCATTAAAAGAAAGGTGTTATTCATTGCGGCGTGATCCATTTGCGAAATATCTTTCACCAACATCCACCTCCGAAGTAAAACATATTTTATTAGCACACGCCTACATAGGGAGACATGATCAGCATAATAAGAGAGAGATTTAGGTGTTCCTTTTTCCCGGTCACTGTTAGATAATGGAACGGTAGAAAAGCATCTTAAAACAGGTTCGATGAGCCCTCTGCCATGCACTTAAAATGTGATAGGCAGAATAATTATGTAGGTGTCTATGTAGTCCACTGATTCGACAAAATTAAATTTTGTGTTAAAAGATTTTCAAGTGACGCAGTACTGGTGCTGGCTAAACACTGTGACAGTGTAGCAGCATGGGTACAGAATCTTGAGTTAATTCATGAAAAGAAACTAATCGCAACAGTACACATTCATTCATCTCCTTCGGCTCTGCAACTCCCTCCCCCCCACCCCGAATTAAAAAATGTTCAAATGTTAGTAAACATATTGGACCAAACTTCTGCAGTGGTCATCAGGCTTACACACTACTTAAACTAACGTATGCTAAGGACAACACACACACACACACACACACAAACACACACACACACACACACACACACACACACACACACACACACACACACGAGGAAGGACTCGTAACCTCCGACGGAGTGCGGCCGCGCACTCCGCATCAAGGCGCCTTACAGCGTACGGCCACTCCCGCGCGTCCCCAATCACCTTACGGGTACATTGTGTAATGTTGAAGCTAGAGGTATTGTAGCTAAGGTTACGTTAAATTTCATTAAAAAACGTTTGGTAAATATTATCTCTGCGTCTAAATTTGTAACTTCGCTGACCTTTCCATGACGGAAGATAACGAGGTTCCCCATAGTGTATGTCACGAACTGTCTGAAGCTGCGAAAAATCAATACCTGACACAAATACGACAAATTTTATGAGCAAACTCTTGCTGATATGTCTAGGTGTTTGTTTTATATTATTAGCTGAACCTAGCCACGCTTCACTGTCGCTCTGTCATATATGAAATAAATGGGAAAAATAAGTCATTTTATCCGTTTTTCGTTGTTCTCAGTTGCTTAAAAATTTCGTGGAGATGTCTTTTGCCTTGACAACTAAATAAAAAGCGTTTGTTATTTATGATATGTTCAATTTGCATGGGCTAGACGATTTTGAGTATTACTGGCGTGATCTCTGACAGAAGAACACGTTCAGATCAGTAGAAATTTAGGTGTTGGCAGCGTTATGGTCAGAGGAGCGTAGCATGGCTACACATGTAGTTCGATGATGGTAAACGAAAGATGGAAATTGAATTTGGTTGATATGTATGAGTAATTTTACGATGATAATTTACTAGTCCAACATAATTAGGAATTCATAGTACTTTCAAAAGTACGAATTGCACTCCTGAGCTAGCCATAAAAAAACCAGGCTTTTAAATTACGTGGAGGAAGTTTTTATCGCAATGGACGACTGTTTGATACTGTGTGCGGGCTGAAAAGTCTAATACGAACAAAATGCACCTTGTAAGGTAACAGAAATACCGGCGAATATTTATTCTGTGATAAGACATATGTGTCGAAACAATCGAAACGATAGGGGCGAGAGATTAGTCCAGTTCGCTGAATACACCAATATGTCCATCATGAATACGTTTCTCAAGAAGCATCCTAACCGATAATGGACTTGGATGAGCCCAAATTTCAGTGTGAAAAATGAGATAGACTTCATTCTTTCAAACATTCCGCAAATTGTAAAAGACGTTTCGGTGCTAAATCAGTTCAACACTGGCAGTGATCACCGTCTAGTGAGAGCAAGGGTCGAACTCAATGTAAGAGATGAAAGGAACAAACTTATGAAGGGGAAGAGAAGTGTAATCAACCTCGATAACCTGGAAGAACATTCGTCGAAGTTCCAAGAATTCCAAAGCAAGTTTCAAGTAACTAAAGATGGAAATTTGGCGAAAATGATTGTTTCAAGTGCGCAAGAAGTTGGTGGCTTATGCCAAAAGAATAAACAACCAAAGAAATTCAGTGTCAAAATTGAAAACCTTTTACAACAGAGGAGAGAAATGAAAATCCAAACCGTGACATAGTAGCGTATTCAGAACTATGTAAGGCAGTACGAAGAGAAATGAAAGCCGGCCGCGGTGGCCGAGGAGACTGAGGCGCTTCAGTCACGGTCTGCACGGGCACTACGGTCGGGGGTTCGAATCCCCCCTCGGGCATGGATATTTGTGCCGTCCTTAGTCTTAGTTAGTTCATAAGTAGTTTGTAAGTTTAGGGACTGATAGCCCCGTAGTTGAGTCCCATAGACTTTACAAACATTTGAACATTTTGAATTTGAGAGAAATGAAAACTGACATACAGAAATTTAGAGAAGACACCTTACGAGCAAGCTTAGAGAACAAAACAAGTCTAAAGTCAGCCAAACGCAAATATTTATTTTTATTTATTTTTTTCTTATTATTTTTTTATATTTTATTTATGGGACTTAACTACGGGGTCATCAGTCCCTAAACTTACAAACTACTTATCAACTACCTTATACTAAGGACGACACAAATATCCATGCCCAAGGGGGGATTCGAACCCCCGACCGTAGTAGCCGTGCAGACCGTGACTGGAGCGCCTCAGTCCCCTCGGCCACCACGACCGGCCCAAACGCAATCGGTAAAAAGCAGGTTATCACACTTGATGGAGATGACAGTCGAATCACTGAAAAGGAGGTGGTTTTGAAATTCATCAGAGACTTTTATAGCAAACCAAGAGAAAATTTTAGTGTATCTAAATTAAATGATGTACCTAGTGTTCCAGATATATTACCATCGGAAGTCAAGTGTGCTCTAGGTAGTATGAAGGAGGGAACAGCGCCAGGGGATGATGAGCTTAGTGTCGAAATCGTGAAACTGGCAGGAGACGTGGCAATAAATCACTTGGCCAAGGTATTTACTCCCTGCCTGCACCATGCTTCAATCCCGCTATCGTGGAACAAGGCAATGATTAAACAGATACATAAAAAAGGAAGTATTCACAACATCAAAAACTATCGTCCTACCAGCTTGCTCTCAATTCTGTACATACTTTTCACAAAGATCCTGTTAAATCTAATTAGTTCCACTCTAGACTCAGATCAACCTATAGAACAAGCAGGATTCCGAAGCAATTTCAGTACTATTGACCACATTTTGACCGTCAGTGAAGCGATAAGCAGAGCAAATGAATACCAAATGCCTCTCTGCATTGCGTTTGTTGATTTTAAAAAGGTGTTTGACTCCGTTAGCCTTACAGCTGTCCTCCAAGCCTTGAGAGAGCAAGGAGTGGAAGCAGCGTACATTGAAGTGCTCAGAAATATCTACGAGACTTCTTCAGCTTATATCAATATCGGTGAATCAACTCAAGAATTCCGCATCATGAAGGGTGTCAAGCAAGGTGATCCCATCACCCCAAAACTGTTCTCGGCTGTACTGGAAATGGCTATGTCAAAGCTGAGCTGGGAAGGCAAGGGAATCAGAATTAATGGAAAAAGACTTACCAACTTGAGATTTGCTGATGATATTGCCTTACTGGCCAACGACTTCACAGAGCTCCAGAACTTAGTTACGGATCTTACTTCGGAATGTCAGTTAGTTGGCTTGAATTTGAACCTCTCCAAAACAAAAGTAATGTCAAACAAATGGGTCCCAGCTGGTGATGTGAAACTCAAGGACAGTCCATTAGAAGAGGTCAGTGAATATATCTACATTGGCCAGATTATAAACATGAAGGGAGATGTAAGGCCTGAAATCTATCGGCGCATCAAGCTTGGCTGGCAAGCATTTGAGAGGAATTATATAATATTCAGATAAAAAATGCCGGTAAATCTGAAGAAAACAATGTTTGATCAATGCATTCTTCCTGTGCTGACGTATGGCTGCGAGACATGGACACTGAACTCATTTACAAAAGGGAAACTTAGAACAGCACAGAGAGCCATGGATAGAGCAATGCTGGGCTATAAAAGAAAGGATAGGAAAAGGACAGATGACATCCGATATGTGACCAAGGTTAATGACAGCTTAGAGACCGTCGGCTCCTTGAAATTGCAGTGGGCCGGCCACATCGCAAGAAGAAAAGACAACAGGTGGACGAAGCTAGTACTGGAGTGGAGTCCGAGAGAGCTCCGGAGGCCTGCTTACTATACGCGTCTCTTGGTCTCCCTCTGCGATTTTTACCCCACACACTTCCCTCCAATGCTAAATTTACGATTCCCCGATGTCTAAGAATGTGTCCTACCAAGCGATCCCTTCTTCTTAAACAATTTATACCTAAGAGGATTTTTTGCAGTTATTAAAAATAATGAAGGTTCGTTTAAATAATAGTCATAGTTGCGATCTATACAGTAAATACGTTAGGTTTCGCTGACAATAATTGATAAGTGCTTTTATACCAATTTCCTCCCCTAAGGATGTCTTGTTCCCTAATTTTCCCATTTGTAACTACGTGCCTTTGTACTAATTTCACCATTACAACGGTAGCTACTGTTCCCAGAGATTTGTTTGCAATTGTGTAATTTAAAATTACGGGGCACCTTCGTCTATGGATACGCAATACCTTACCTTACGTTTATGGTTAACTTTCAGTCGCTATAGCAATCATGTACCTTCTGCAAGCCCTACTGCATTTCGCCATTGTCAGATAACACTGACGACAGAAAATCGGCCATGATCTTATAGCAATTATCGATAGATGATAAAGGAAATAATAAAGAAAACTATAACCTGATCTTCCGGATGGATATTCGAAATTCGCTGCTCCCAAATGAGTGCAGCGTCTTAAATGTTCACAGGGGAAACGTGTGTGACGCAGTGGAATGGCCGAGCGCTCTAAGGCGCCTTGCTGAGGGGGTTCTAGTCCTCCCCGGGCATGTGTTTCTGTGTTTGTTGTCAAGAGCGTAGCTTAGTGTAAGTAGTTTTTAAGTCTAGGGACTGATAAGCACAACAGATAAATTCCTTATATTTACAAATATTTGAACATTTTTTCCTTTCTTCACGTATATATTGTTCAATGGGTACTCGTCTACATTCAATCGCTAACTGCAAATCACGATACATTATATATATATATATATAGCTCAGGTAAGATTTAGAGCCGCCAACATAATAACAAATGACATTTTTAGGGGGGAAAACGAGACTACCATTGGTTAGTCTTCCCGTATTACACCCGGCATCTTGTTAAATGTCATGCTATTCTCGTTCACTTGATGGCGGAAGCGATTTTATAAACGCGGAACCCATCACAGATCATAAATACACAAGTTATGCAAATGTTTCCGTTGCCTGTGAATGTATGGAACTATGTCCCATTAGTTCCAAGTTATTCAGATTTTATAGAAGTAAATTACAGGTATTCATTCGCAAGATACGGCGTCCAGCTATGCGATCTTGCTATCCTTCACTGAGAACGGAATATAGCCGTACCCATTCATTCTGATAACCGAAGACCGTACAGTTGGCACGAAACCTGAAGCAAACTAAAGTGTCACAATTTACTTTTTGCGTTCTTTAAACCTTTGAACTATGTAGCAGGGCCTGTTAGGAAGGATCCCGAACCAGGCTGCAACTCAGCATGACACCAATTCCTTAGATTTATCTACATATTGTCAAACTTAATATTCTAGTAACACTGCTGTTGCACAATACTACATCTTTGTTGATATATGCACAAAAAATCTTACACGGTCTTTATTTACATTTCTCTGAAGTAATAATCTATAAGCACCACAAGGAAATCTTTGAGGGACCAGACTGATACACTTTTTTCAGCATGGACATTGGAACTTTATATGCAGTAGGATACCAAAAACCCCAAACTATATACAGCCAGATACATACTGCCAAACACGTGCGTCATTAACGTCTTTAACTTTCAGTAAGTTTTCCTGATATTTGATGAACTTTTTGAGGAAATCGTGGTTCTACGAATCGAAACTTTTAGCTGGCACCAAAAGCTAGCTAACACGAATGACGTGAGGACAATGTTACCCCAGTCAACCAGGGAAAAGTGATGTCTAACAAGCCAATTTACATCACTCTCTCCTAAGATGCACTAAATACAGATGACAACATAGGAAACAATGGCTGAAATTAAACCAGTTTAAGGTTCCGTTACTTACCTACTTTACAGACTTCTTGAATATCAACATTATAAAAATTAAAATTCTGAGAAACTACATAAAAAACTAGCGTATCAAGACATAACAGAAGCACTGCCACCACAACCACCAGATACACCTACGTAAGTTGTTTCCGTGAAAAGGAAGTGGACATTATAAAACAAGGGTAATGGAATGTAGTCTATGAAAATCAGACAATTCTAAAGAAATTATATTGAGAAATGTGACATACAGGAAGAGTTTCGTTTGGCGCACGAGAATGGCCGCCCGGTTCTAGGCACCATTCGGATTGCGCGGGCACTACTGCTGGAGGTTCGAGTCCTCCCTCGAACATTGTGTGTGAGGTCCGTAGGTTAATTTAAGTAGTTTTTAAGCCTAGGGATTGATGATAACAGTAGTTTGGTCCCATAGAACTACACCACATTTGAACATTTAGAATTTTTGTTATTAGGGCCTAAAATAAAATGCAGAATGGCACTGGTGGTAATAATAATAATTTCGTGTGGCTTTGGTGCAAATCTTTCAATTGGACGCCACTTCGGCGACTTGCGTGCCCCTAGCATACCCCAGTTATCCAACTGGGGAAAGGGGACATACAGCTTAACGTGCAATCCGAATCACGTGTCGTTTCTGGCGACTCCTCACATCATTGAGAGGTGAAGGATGTGTTAAAACGCAGATTGAAAAAATTCGAGGTCGGGCCAGGTTTCGAACCCGCGACCCTTCGGGTTCAAGTAGAGCGCTTTACCCCAAGACCACAGGGCCTGTTAATGGCACTGATAAGAAAAGCTCTTTAAAAGAAGCGCCATTAATTTAAATGTTAGGAAGTCTCTTCTGTCTGGAGTGTATCCTTGTACGGGAGTGAAACATGGTCTGATAAGCAGTTCAGACAAAAGAGGACAAACTTTAAATAAGTAGTGCTACGGGAGAATGCTGTCCTTAGATGGGTAGATGGCGCAACTAATGACGTGGTATTAAAGAGAATTAGGGTGAAGTGATATTTGTGGCGTATCATGAGTAAAAAAAGGATTGGGTTGGTAGGATACATTCTGAGATATCAAGTAATTGGAGAAAAGCGTGTGGGGGTAAGAATCGCAGAGGGAGACCAAGAGACATACAGTAAGCAGTTTCAAATAGATGTAAATTACCGTCGTTATTCAGAGTAGAAGAGATCTGCAAGACGATAACGACAGTCAGCTTTACCGACAATCATTCTTCTCATACAAGATTCGCGGATGGATCTGAAAAGGAGGGAAACCATGGTGATATCAATCGTGCTCTGCGCCACACACTACATTGTAGCTTCTAAAGTGCAGATGTAGACAATATCGACGCCCAGAAACAATTTCACCGTAGCCTTTTTTTCTGTGTTCCTTTTTATTGGATCCCACTATATACAAGAGAGAGGTGTGAAACATGTCCACTGTCATAATGTGGCCTCTGTTTATTCTGGCTGCTTCGGTGTTTGGCACAACGCGTCAGTGTCATGGTCGATAGACATGTAAACGCACTGCTGACAGCTTGAAACAGCCATCTGGTTGGACATTTGCCCGTGTTTCCTTTTGCGTTACTTATCAATTCAGAGTTAACATCGTAGGCTTTGACAACAAAGCATATTATAGATGTAACATTTATCAATAATTACTGATCTTCCATAACCCTGATTCCATAGTAGGAACAAAAATGTACACACGAAACAAATTGTAAACTTAAAACTTTGCCATATTAAAACTGTGTACCGAACCTTAAACCTTGTCTTTCGTGGGCTGAACTCCAGAATTAGACTTACAGAATATTTGGATGATATGTTATGGAGTTTAGCGCTACTGCCAAAGATGAAACCGAGGTCGTCATATCTGGATACTACATTCTGTAACAGAATGGCCAGTGGAAGGCTAAAGTTCTCGTCTGTGGCAAAGTTATTATTTGCTAGGAATTTAGAAGATCGCTTACACTCTCCTTGCACAAGTAGTCATTGAGTACGCCTCTCCTTAATCTCCCGAATTTATACAAAATTGTGAGAAATGTGACTCTGTTAATCAAAATATTAATACGAGAACGTACATATTGAATACCGGTTTCTGGTATTAATTATTCAAGGAACCCAGCCGGCCGCGGTGGCCGAAGGGATTGAGGCGCTCCAGTCACGGTCTCCACAGCCACTACGATAGGGGGTTCGAATCCCCCCTCGGGGATGGATATTTGTGCCGTCCTTAGTCTTAGTTAGTTCATAAGTAGTTTGTAAGTTTAGGGACTGATGACCTCGTAGTTAAGTCCCATAAGCTATACAAACATTTGAACAAGGAACCCAAAACCCTCCCGGTTAGCCGTGCATTTTAAAGCGCCGTTTTCTCGGGCGGAGAGGTGTGTGCCGGCCGCAGTGGCCGAGCGGTCTACGGCGCACCAATAACAATCTGCATGGCCGCTACGGTCGGGTGTTCGAATCCCCGCCCCTCGGGCATGGATGTTTGTGTCGTCTTTAGTATACGGTAGTTCATAAGTAGTTTGTAAATTTAGGGACTGATGACCCCGTAGTTAAGTCCCTTAAGCTTAACAAACATTTGAACATTTTTTCGGAGAGGTGTGCCGGTCCCAGGAGGACTACCAATTGCGGATTGACGTCGTGCTGACCAGCCTGAGTGTGGTTTGTAGGCTGGTGATTAGCGAGCTGGTATCAAAATTCCGTCTCAGTTACGTGTTTTATAGTTTTCAGATGCATAACACTGTACATAAACTTTTGGGGTTCACGTATTTCCTCCGGATGGGAGAGGGAGAGGAGGGTAAAGCAGTTGCCCTTAAATTAAGCGCAAAATTCGCAATTTAACCCGCCGAACCTGCGCATCTGGACAGATTCAAGGGGCCAATGGAACTTTGAAATTATGTAACTTGCTTTAATATGATACGCACAAAAGAAAAATGATGAATTTACGTAAAATATCTTCCAGCCCATCTAGTACAGCAACCAGTGTAATCTAATTTCTAATAAAATGCAGTCTTGGGTGCAAGAATTTTTTTTTTTACAGGCCGGGTCGTATCATACACAGTGATAATAAGAAAACAGATTATTACTGGCCGTATAATAAAGGGAAAACTCTGATGTTACCACCTCTATCACGCATTAAAATATCAGACTATTATTGTATTATCATTATTATTAAAACAAATCAACTTCAGCCCTGTGTGCTGATCAGGCCTTCTGGTAGAAATGACACACGAAAGTAAAATTTCGAGAAATCGCATTCTAAAAAAAAAGAAATCATATTTAAATGGCGTTTTTTGCACTAACATGCTCATTCTGAAAAACTGTTTAATACAATATTCAATTGCTAGGTCGATGATGTTTTCAGCAATGGAAATCAAAACATGGTTGTAACGATGTCTGGAAATAGCTTTACCTCGGTACCGTTACTTAAACTTCGTGGTTGTTTTCTGCCATTACGGCAAAATTTGAAGAAAGCTCTTAATTTTTATTGCTTTGATTTTGAACAGCTACAAGGGAAAGAGGAAATGGAGAGAGAGAGAGAGAGAGAGAGAGAGAGAGAGACGGGAGTGAGATAAGAAATGGACAGAGAAGGAATGAGAAGTAGATGTATAGAATGTAGAAAACGATTGCTTTTCCCAGCGGCAGTTATACGTCGCATGTTAAGGGTCGATAAAACGTCTGATCTGTTATTTATGTTTATGCAGAAAACGGACAAACAAGAACTTGTCATCTATTGACTTTACAATAAATAAAGTTTTTCTCAGAAAGCTTCTTCTAACTTTTTCATTTCACGTAGCTGCATGCAACACATAGCAGGGTATTGCTTTGATTTGTATATTTTCTCGGTGAACGTACGTTTGGAACAACGCCACCATTTACATTCCCGTTCATTTCACTCAAACGGAGCTAGAGCTACAGCGAAGCGTGGCAGGATTTAGCTAGTTATTAGAAATAAGTTAGTAACTAAATAGCGATACACAATTATACTTCAAGTACAATAATTTAAAACCATTCTAAAAATGCTTTTAGGGTGCTGCAGTAATTTCATAGATGTTGAAATTAGGTAAGGTAAAGCAGCCAACAATCCGAAAATTGGTTTGAACACCACAGTGCTTTACCAGGCATGGTCCTGTTTGGAGGTAGTATGCCGTTGCCTTCCTCCGACCTTCGAACTGACTTACCCAGCCAGTTATAGGGGGACCTACAGTTTAATGTGGGTTCCGAACCACGGTGCTACTCGGTATTTTTCACATGAGCACTACTGCCAGAGGTGAAAGAAGTGGAAAGTGACAGATAAAAATCCTAGGACTTGGCGGGGATCGAACCCACGAACTTTGGATTTGTAGTCTGGCACTCTACCACTGTGCAACCGAGGCGAAATTATTTATTTTAATTTCGCAACATGATCCGGTAATCTGTCAGTGAAAACATACCATCTACATCTACATCTACATCTACATCTACATGGGATACTCTGCAAATTACATTTAAGTGCCTGGCAGAGGGTTCATCGAACCACAATTATACTATTTATCTCCCATTCCATTCTCGAATAGCGCGCGGGAAGAAAGAACACCTGAATCTCTCTGTTCGAGCTCGGATTTCTCTTATTTTATTCTGATGATCATTTCTACCTATGTAAGTGGGAGTCAACAATATATTTTCGCATTCGGAGGAGAATGTTGGCGATTGGAGTTTCGCAAGTAACCCACGCCTCAGCGACAAGCGCCGTTGTTGTAATGATTCCCATCCCAGATCCTGTATCATTTCCGTAACGCTGTCTCCCCTGTATCGTGACAATACGAAACGAGCTGCCCTTCTTTGGACACTTTCGATGTCCTCCGTCAAACCCACCTGATAAGGATCCCACACTGGGCTGCAATACTCCAAAAATGGACGGACAAGCGCAGTGTATGCAGTTTCTTTAGTAGTTCTGTTGCATCTTTTAAGGATTCTGCCAATAAAACGCAGTCTCTGGTTCGCCTTTCCCACGATATTATCTACGTGTTCTTTCCAGTTTAAGTCTGAAGTAATAGTGATTCCTAGGTATTTTGTGGAGTTTACGGCGTTCACATTTGATTGATTTATGTTGTAAACAAAGTTTAACGGATTTCTTTTCGTACTCATGTGGACGACTTCACACTTCTCATTATTTAGAGTCAATTGCCAATTTTTACACCATACTGATATCTTATTCAGATCGTTCTGAAGTTGGTTTTGATCTTCAGATGATTTTACTAGACGGTAAATGACGGCGTCATCTGCAAACAACCTAAGAGAGCTACTTAGATTTTCCCCTAAATCGTTTATGTAAATAAGGAATAGCAGAGGACCAATAACACTACCTTGTGGAACGCCCGATATCACCTCTGTTTTAGTCGATGCCTTACCATCGATTACTACGAACTGTGTCCTCTCTGACAAGAAATCCCCTATCCAATTGCAAATTTGGGGCGATATACCATAACCACGCAATTTGATTAAAAGCCGTTTGTGAGGTACGGTGTCAAAAGCTTTCTGGAAATCAAGAAATACGGAATCGATTTGCGAACCTTTGTCGATAGCACCCATCACTTCGTGTGAATATAGAGCTAGTTGTGTTTCGCATGAACGATATTTTCTAAATCCGTGTTGACCTTGGGTCAATAGATCGTTCTGTTCGAGATAATTCATAATATTTGAATACAGGATATGTTCCAAAACCCTGCTGCAAATTGACGTCAATGAAATAGGCCTGTAGTTTAGTGGGCTACTCCTACTGCCTTTCTTGAATATAGGTGTGACCTGTGCAACTTTCCAATCTTTTGGTACAGATCCTTCTATGAGAGAGCGGTTGTATATGACTGATAAGTAAGGAGCTATCGCTTCAGCATAATCAGATAGAAATCTAATGGGTATACAATCCGGACCAGAAGACTTGTTCTTATTAAGTGATTTTAGTTGCTGCACTACTCCGATGATATCTACTTCTATGTTACTCATTACGGCATCTGTTCGTAATTCGAAATCTGGAATATTGGTTTCGTCTTCTTTAGTGAATGAGTTTCTAAAAGCTAAGTTTAGTAACTCTGCTTTAGTAGCGCTGTCATCGGCAGGATCGCCATTACTATCACGTAGTGAAGGTATTGTTTGTGACTTTCCCCGAGTATATTTAACATATGACCAAAATCTCTTTGGGTTTTCAGTCAAATTACGGGAAAGAGTTTCGTTGTGATAAATGTTGTAGGCATCTCGCATTGAAATCCTCGCTAAATTTCGAGTTTCTGAGTACCATTAAGCATATACAAAAGTATTTCTAATTTACAATAAAAGTCCATAATTATTTTTACTGTAAGTGGCTGTACATGATTTGAAATACATAGCGAAATGAGGTATACAGATCAACAGGCCATTTAAGTTTGGCATTTAATGATACAGACGTTTGTGTACAAGTAATCTATATCTATAAATGTGAATGTCTGTTCGGTGTACGTTTATCACGTCTGAACCACAAGACATAAAGAGCTAAAAACTTGTACAGTTACTAATGTCTACACGGGGAAGGCTTTAGGCACGGTTTTATGGCGATCGGATAGCTATTTATCTATATATATTAATGTGAATGTCTGTTCGGTGTACGGTTATCACGTCCAAACGACAAGACGCAGAGACTTAAATATTTGTACAGTTACTAATTTATACATGAGGAAGGTTTTAGGCACGGTTTTATAGCGATCTGATAGATATTTAGCAATTTGAAGAATATAAAGCGATACGCTGAACAATAATTTATATTTACTCTTTGAAAATGGTTTTATTGGTTGCATTGTTGCTTGAGGGTTGATAATGATAAAAGGGTAGAGTATATTGAGATGTAAAGTTATCGGTGTATATAAAATTCTACGTGTGTGTGTGTGTGTGTGTGTGTGTGTGTGTGTGTGTGTGTGTGTGTGTGTGTGTGTGTGTGTTAATATTTAGCTCTGCAGCGAAAACTACAGGACGCAAACGAACAGTCTGTACGAAATTGTTGTCCGAGGTCTCCCGTTGTACACCATAGCAGTTCCATGCCGATAGCAATAAGAGGGTGGAATATATGGTGGTTGAAACTCGTCAAATTATAAAAAAAAAAAAAAAAAAATTGGGACTGAAGTCCAGCGATGACGTTCGTGACTCTATAGCCAGGAGGTTACATACAGCGAAACATGATGCCATAGACCATATCTTTGGTCTGTGCGTGCTACAATGTCTTCAGCTCTTTCTCTGTAAGGATAAGCATAGGAATAAGGGAATGTAAGAATAAAAAAATAAAGCAGTAAAAAAGAAATTTCTTTTAATACATCTCTTTTAAAAAAATCGATTTGACGTTTAGCACATTACATCAAGTGATCGATCTGTAATATTATTACAATCATTATTGTTGAATTTCGTGATTGGATTCTTCGAAACGAGTGCATTTCTACGTGTGATTTGATGTACACTACTTACTACTCACACTCATAGCACACTACTGAAAGATAGCTTATCTATCATAATCAACCAACACGCGAGCGGAGCCGCGGGTTTAAGCTAGTGCCATATAAGGCTAAACATCAAAAGTAGCCAAGATTACGTGGTATGGAACGTGTGTGCGCGAGGTCCACCAGAGGACATCACGTGTTAGGGACAAGTATCTGTCGGCCACGCAAACGTCGACCTAAGTGCAAAAAATTAATAAAAGGTCAGTTAAATCCATTTGCTGTTGAAGATAAAATATTGAAGATAAAATTTACATAAAATATTTTAGAAAATACTTATTTACCAAATAAAGGTCCTATGGCGCGACGTCATGCGGGCAGCATGAAAGTTAAAGGCCATGCAGTGGTATATAAGGTTAACAGAAACTGGCTTAATCCACGTCAATTTAAAACAAAAATTCAAATAGAACAGTGAACCCCGCATAAGTAACAGGAGCATGTCATCTTAAAACAATATACAAAACAATATACAAAATAGAGGAACAAACACAGAGTATAGCTGCTCCCTTAGTTTTGGGAAAACAAATGACACTAAGGAAGTTGAATTTCAGGAACGTGGCAACGGACTGCTGTCACAACGACAATTTTGCCTAAAATTCCTAAACAAGCTAATTATTAAAAAATGAACCCTCGAGAATTTGGGAAAACCAGTCCCTTGAGCCACTAACTTGTTCGTTAAGCTGTGTGTCTATGAACAAAAATTTCCAAATCCTCCGAAATGGATGAACATACGTCGTTATTCTCATAATGAAAACTTTGCAAGTTGTTTTCAATGTCAAACAGTTGATAATTATTATTACGCAAATGGGCACCTAGTGCGCTACCACTACTGGTAAAGTTATGCTCGCTGTTTCGTATTTTAAATTCCTTCCTGTTTGTCGACTATCAAAATTGTCACACATTCCAAATTAAATATTATGTACTCCACCATATTTCATTATACTGTGTGTATAATTATTTAATACACAAGGCCCAATCATTGCACGGCTTCATCACGTCCAAGTACGAATATCCAGTGTCATATTCAAATGTTTGTAGACTTATGGGGCTTAACTACGGGGTAATCAGCTCCTAAACTTACTAAAGACGGCACCAACATCCATGCCCGAGGGGGGATTTGAACACCCGACGGGGAACGGCCTCGCGCATTGTAGCGTAGCGCCTCAAGGCGCTCGGCCGCCCCACCGCGGCACAGTATTCTCGGCGAAGAAGAATAGTCGTATAGTTTTCCTCGTGAGAAGGTACAGGAGACCTTTATCTTTAGGGAATCGTGCTCAAATTCAGTGCATTTTGTATCCAAAATACGACAATTATGCCCGGCCACTTTCCTATTACTGTGAAAAGTGGCTTCGTCGCTAGAAATTAAGCGATCAACAATGCCATCCCCATCTTCATTCAATAGTTGAAACTGCGAACAAAACTGAAACTCGTGTCTTTGTAGTCGTCATTGAGCGTCTGCACTAGCTCCAATTTGAATGGATTCATAGACAGCTTCTGCCTCAGGACTTATTACACTTTCATTGGAGCCATTTCGAGTTCACGGGATGGACGACGCACCGATTTCTTTGGCTCCTTATGAATGTCTCTTGTACTCGCTCCAAATTCACTCCAATCACTCTGGAACGTTAGCTTCTCTATGCCGGGCACAAACAACCCGTCGTAACTAATTTGTTGTGCCAGTGGTAAATGGCCTTCCTTGTTGGCGGCTTCATACCGTACTTGGTTCTAAACATTCGTTAAACATCTGTAGCACACTTGTTTTTGTAGAACTCCAACACACACACACACACACACACACACACACACCACACACACACACACACACACACACACAAAGCTCGCCCCGCATCCGAACTTGCTATGCTCGCGACTAGCGCTGAGTATCGCCAAATTAGCAAACTAAGTTGTGGAATATACATGAAAAAAATATTATTAGGGTTTCTCTTTAAAATGATATACGTATGATATCTGTACAATGTTTGGTTCTTGTGCGATAAACAGTTGAAAGTGTTGCTGGACTTTTTGTATACCCTGTATTTCAGGTGGTGACATCACTTTTCTTCAATAAGATACTAGCCCGTCTTTGGCAAAAATAAAAAAGCTCTAGGGGAGGTGGAAAGCCTCTTCCCAATGTTGTTCAATCTGTACATTGAACAAGCTGTGAAGGAATGCAAGGAGAAATTTGGAGAGGGAATTCAAGTCCAGCCAGAGGGAATAAAAACCTTAAGGTTTGCTGACGACATAGTAATTCTGTAATAAACAGCAAAGGACCTGGAAGAGAAATACAAAGGAAGGACAGAGTCGTGAAAGGAAGGTATAAGATGGTTTTCTATCAGGCGATGCTGAAGGAATTATATTACGTAATGAGACAATAAAAGTAGTATATGAGTTTTGTTATTTGGGTAGCAAGATAACTTCTGATGGCCGAAGTAAAGAAGATATAAAATGCAGAATGGCCATGGGAAGAAATGCGTTTCTGAAGAAGCGAAATTTGTTGACATCCAATATTAATTTAAATGTTAGGAAGTTCTTTCAGAAAGCATTGTATGGGAGCAAAACGTGGACGATAAGGAGCTCAGACAAAAAGATGATAGAAGATTTCGAAATGTGATATCACAAAGGAGTGATGATTAGATGGTAGATGACGTAACTGAGGAGGTGCTCAACAGAATTTGGAAGAAAAGTACTTTTCTGGCATATCCTGACTAAGAGAAGGGATAGGTTGGTGGAACGCATTCTGAGATATCAAAGGGTCGTCAACTTAGAATTAGAAGGAAGTGTGTGGGGTAAAAATCGTAGAGGGAGGCCGAGGGACGAATACAGTAAGCAGATCCAAAAGGCTGTAGGTTGCCGTTCGTATTTTCAGATAAGGAGGCTTGGGATAAACTCTAGTCTCAGATACCGCTTTGACAAATGACGTCACATATAATCGAGAGAGACTAAGAACACATGTTTACCACAACACTGTATCGGTAGTTTAATTTCACCTAAATAGGTTAAATCTAGTTAATGATACCACAACACGGTATCGGTAGTTAGATTTGATGTAAATAGGTCAAATCTACTTAATGATACCACGTCTTCAAAATACATTTAATAATTAGGTAATTTTAAAGAAAGCTTGCACTCGAAGTTGTACGGCCTGAAATGATATAGCCCTCATGTACTAAAAAAAAATCTTGTTTAACTTATACTTAACCTTCCAAGGGCTACGCTACAGATAACTTTTTTTGGCCCACTTTAGGTTACGGTACTAACACTAAAAGTGGGCCTTTGCGATCGTCTTTTGACAGCTCGAAATTTAAATAAAAATAACGGCTTAACTATTCATCTGACACGAAAATTGAATAACCGAATTTGTAGAGGAGAAAATTCTCTACAACTTTGCTCTCTTAATATATATATAGCGTTTCAGAGATATTTGCAAAAATAACGGCGATTTTCGGATGTATGTATGTATGTCTGTCCGTCCGTAACGCGTCCCCTGTTTTTAAGACGAACCTTTCAACCGATCATCACCAAATTTTACAGACATGATTGTAGGCCGACAGAGACCAGAATCTCTCTTTATCAAATTTTTCGGACAAAAAATACGGTAGTAAAACCAAAAAAAGCCGTTTGTAATATAATTGTAATTGCAAACGAACCGTTCATCTGACACGAAAATTGAATAACCTAATTGGTAGAGGAGAAAATTCTCTACAACTTAGCTCCCTTATGGTTTTTTTTTTCATATCTCGTATCGTTTGAAAGATATTTACAAAAATAACGGAGATTTGACACCCTCCATTGAATTAACGAAAACCAGTCGTTCGGAGATGTCACGTGACATTCCTCGCGTATTTAATGATTTTCTTATTGTAACTTACACGTTGTCATTTCAAAGCAACGGTGCACTGAGGAATTAACAAAAACACATCGTTCTTCGTACGATAAATGATAATCTGATGTCTACAAATGCCATATGAACATCAGTTAACAACGGCCATGAATAGTATGAGATTAAAGAACTCCTGTTTTGATTTATAGCCGTAGCGTAGTGGGCAAGGTGCTGGACTGTGACGCTAAAAGTCGGTGGTTCGAAACCCGCCACTACCTAATTTTTTTCCTAAAAGGGTTTCAGACACTCTTATTAATTTATTTATTACTAGCTGAACCCCCGCCGCTTCGCATGCGTAGGCTGGTTGGTCTGCACCAGTTGTTTCTTTTTAATCCTGATGAAGAATCCATATCTTAAGTTTCGTAGTTATAGCTTGAAATTTGAGTTAACAGCAACATATTTTTGAAAATCAATTTTTTGCGTCACCTATTTTACCCCCTTATTTGCTGAATTTCAAAAAATGCCGAAACACGTGTTTTTTTTTAATTCTAACCCTGAATTAAAATCCGAAATTTTGTAGTTCTAGCTTCAAAATTGCCTAAATACCTACGTATTTTCAAAAAAATTTCCATCCCCTATTTCACCCCCTTACGGACGGAATATCGAAAAATCGCTTCTTAAATGACACCTACAGAGTAAGATGAACACCCTCCACAAGTTTCTATCTTCAGTGGTTCGGGCTGGGCGATGATGAGTCAGTCAGTCAATCAGTCAGTCAGTCAATCGGGACACTTTTATATATAGAGATTATTTAGATTATTATTTGTGTCCCAAATGTTTGCAAAAACTCGTAAAACTACAAATCTAAAGTGGGCCATAAAACACGTCAGAGCGATTTTTTAAAGTGAAAGTTAGGGTGTCTTCAAAAATATCAGACACGTAAACAGTGAGTACCGGTATTGAAACCACGCGCGGGACGGAATGACAAATAACATGACGTCATTGGTCAAAGCGGTATCGGAGACTAGATTTGACCCGACGCTTGCACAGGACAGGGTAGCGTGGAGAGCTGCAGCAAGCCAGTCTGCAGACTGAAGACCACAGCAACCATCGCTAGGTTTGTAATTGGGCATGGAGGGCTGTTATTTGGGGAAGTATTTGGGCATCCTGCGTGACTGCAGGGCGGAAAACGTCCGCAGTGGCGGCCACGGTTTGGCCCCCACCACCTGCCCGCCGCTCGCACCCTCGTGCAGTCGACGGCCGGAATAATGAGGTGAGTGCGAGGTGGGGGTGGAGAGTGACGGCGCCGTCGCCTCCGTGCCTGGCGGCGGCGTCTTCCCCGCCCCTGCCCCCGCAGAGCCGCAACCCGGCGCGCACGCCACGCACCTCGCGTGCGAGACGCGGCGCGCCGCCTGGCCGACATCCAAACTTCTTAATCCTCCTCTTTCCCTGATTTGCTGCGCCGCGCTATTCATTATCTCGGAGTGCTATTTGCATTGCTTCCGTGATTCTCAGTAGGTCGCACGCTAACTGCCCGCTAAATTAGCGTGAATAGCATTAGTGCAGTAGTGGATGTTGTCGAGTCCAAACAGCCATAACTCGTAAATACCTCGAGGGAGAGAAACTCGCGCGCAAGATAATGCACTTGGATGCGGTGCTCCAAATTGTTCAAATTATCCAGTGCGCGCACAGGACACTGTTTCAGTTAAAGTAAGTTGAACCTGGTGGAGTCCGAGCTAAGTAAGAATGCAGTGTAACAAAATAGAAGTTCAAAAATGTCTGTAAATATATCGGACCAAACTGCGTGGTCATCAGTCCGTAGCTTACAAACTAGTTAAATGAAGGTAAACTAACCTAAGGACAACACACACACCCATGCCCCAGGGAGAATTCGAACCTCCACGGCGAGCAACCGCACGCTCCGCAGCGAGACGCTTTAGACCGCTCGGCTACTCCACCGCGGCGAACCGTCTGCGGCGCGCCAGTCACAGTCTGCACGGCCACTATGGTCGGGGATTCGAATCCCCCTTCGGGCATGGATATTTGTGCCGTCCTTAGTATTAGCTTGTTCATAAGTAGTTTGTAATTTTAGGGACTGATGACCCAGTAGTTAAGTTTCTTAAGCTCTTCAAACATTTGAACATCGTCTTCACCACCCTAAATAACTGTTTGTCCAGATGCATATTACGAAATGTTTCAAGCACATGTTCTTTAGCCGAGAGGGGGACCTCAATCAGCATTATTGCTTTTTTTTTCTTTACAAATATATGAACATCGATATGACTCTTTTTAAATGGCAACCTGTACTTTTTTTATTCGGTAATCCCTCTCCTAAAGACCTATTTACGAAACGCTGGTATTGCTTACAATGCTGACCGATTGAAATGAAATTCACATAACTGAGGTATATCTATTACTGTTAATCTGAAGATAGGATGCAGACAGACAAGGGATAACTGTATCAAGACTGCATGAAATGAGGTTTTATGAATGCTTTGTTATAGCTAGCCCGTATAATTTTCAGTTTTTTAAGTTTTAAAAGGAACATCCGTATATTCAAAAAGATCAATGTGCATATACAGTGGACTGTCATCCGTGCGACCATTCGTTTCCTCTTAAAGCCTTCGTCTGTCGGGAATGTAAACCCACTAACTTTATGACTGTTATTATAATCCCACAGACAGTTGTGCATACAACGCTCGTATCGAATTTTGAACAGAAAGTAAGTAAAAACGGGAAAACCAAGGTATTGGTACCTCAATTTTGATTTTTGACTGATTACAATTATTTTGTTCCAAGTAATAAACAGAATTTTCACCCTCCTTTCTTTAAACGTGGAAACTAATGAACATTCCGCAGTGTTTCAACCGTAACGCCCAAGATTTGAAGCACGAATTTTTCGTACGCAATGCATACGAAAACGAAATTTCAAAGTGCCGTGTCTACCAGAAATTATAGTTCCCAGCCGCAGACGATGACGTCACAGCTCACGCAGCAGTACATGTGTAAGCATTCATCCGACTGCTAGAGTGTTTTCAGCCTGTTTTCTACATGTCACAAGTATATTTAAAAAAAGACCAAAATATTCGGGATACTCTTCTCAGCCTGTATGAACTGGGAAAGTAGTATTATTGTCTGGATATGAAAATAAACCTGTATACAGGTATCGAAGAATTAGACGTGGTACTCACTCGTCAGACGTGATGCGACTATCCTAACTTGTCTACGTACTGTTCTCTTGAATAGTTATTTTTACCTAAGTGTTATTCTATAATTTTTTTAGTTGCATTAAAAGCTGTCTTGTGCCTATTTTTACAGTGTAAATGATACTGCGATTGTGTAGGTACCTAAATTTACTTCTAACAGCATCATTCACAGATGGGTATACATTTTACAGTTTCAGATAAGGAAATAGAATGAATTATAGAAGTAGTTTATAAGTTTAGGGACTGATGACCCCGTAGTTAAGTCCCTCAAAAAAAATTATAGAATGTATGCACACAAAGACTTTGAAATCAAGAGGTGTTTGACAAGAAATAAACTCAAAATGTTCAAATGATTGTTAAGCTTATGGGACTTAACTTCGGGGTCATCAGTCCCTGAATTTACAAACTACTTATGAACTAACTTATACTAAAGACAGCACAAACATCCATGCCAAAGGGAGGATTCGAACGCTTCACGGGGAGCGGCCTCGCGCATCGGAGCATAGCGCCGCAATGCGCTTGGGTACTCCGCTGCGACGAAATAAACTCTGCAGCTTTATTGTTGTCTGCAACAACTCTAGTTGCATCAGTGACGCAAATGTTTCGTTGGCTATAATTTGAAACATGAACAGTGTTGGCTGTTGCTTATCTATATAATGTTGGCTTTAGATTTCCCAACCTCCCTGACCCAGACCAATTTTTGTCCAACTGGTGAGTCTTCTGCTGGCCTTACTCGTGCTTTGAGAAGACTTCTTTTGCTTCCCACAGTTTCAACTTCGGTCTCGGTAGTCCATGTCCATGCAGTAGGTGTGACTCATTTTTTTCGACTTTCTATGTATGTCAGCAGGAGTAATGTTTGCCATGCTGTACAGTTTATTAACCGAAGTTGGTTCCAGACATTCGGCAATTAGCCGTGTAGTTTCATTAAGGGCTACGCGTCCTGCTTTGCGACTAAGCAGGTACTTTGACCCGTCGATAAACAATATCAGCCTGCCGCGGTGGCCGAGGGGACTGAGGCGCTCCAGTCACGGTCTGCACGGCCACTACGGTCGTGGGTTCGAATCCCCCCTCGGGCATGGATATTTGTGCCGTCCTTTGTATTAGATAGTTCATAAGTAGTTGGTAAGTTTAGAGACTGATGACCCCCTAGTTAAGTCCCATAAGCTCTACAAACATTTGAACATTTGAAACAATATCATAACAGAAAAGCGGACCACCCATGGTTGTGCAGCTCGTTTACTTCCTTTAAGTTACTGGATGACATTAGCTTTGGTCGGCAACTTGTTTGGTATTAAGGAGTACATTTGAATGTTAGTGAATATCTCAAACTTATGACGCGATTTTAACGGAATCCCTATCTTACGCTAACACATTTTAACCATATTACTTTCCTGATCTGTTATCAAGCGTTTTAACAACCTCGCTATTAATCGCCTTAAATTCATGAATTCACTTGTTTAAGGAGGAGAGAACCAACAACAAGATAGGTGTGTGTTTTGCTAATATAATTTTCATTGTACGTAAATTTTATTCTAATCATTCCCATTTCAATTTCTTGTAGATAATGTAGACCCACAGAGCCAAATACCGAGAAAATTACGAAAAATTCAGTTTTTTGGACATTTCCAGCCTATGATTTCTGTGAAAGCACTTTTCTACTTGTACAGTAAATACAAAATTTCTGGTAAACAATAGAAGCATTTTAGAGATATACTATAGAAATACGAAAACGTTTCCTCCATATGACTATAGACAAAAACTATCACTATTTCAGGCGTTGTGCTCTTAAGGGACCTATCAGTAATACTTTCGACTAGTTCTTTCGTATCACGATATGAGAGCGACTTAACGGATTGAAGATTGCTATATGCTGACTATATAACGAATGTGATATACATTTGAAAGTTTGTATCAGACTAACGCACGATGCTCTATGCCCTTACCTACATGTTGGGATCTTTATTTGAAGTGTTGTGTCGTTACATAGTACACAATGACAGTACATGTTAAATTAGTAATGTAGCTTACTTGTCAGCCCAGAAGATACATCTATTCAAAACCTCTAACTTTTTTGTCTAGATATATATATTTTTTCTTGTTTATCTATTTTAACTCCAATTTCTTATTATTTTCAGATAAGGCTATTAGAGGAAAGATACTGGAACGTCTCTGCCGTAAGAACACTGGTGTATTGGGTCTCATTCTTCATCTGCTGGAGGTAAGTGTGTTGATGCATACGTCAGTAAGTTCTTTTTATTTCTCCTCTTTGTAAGGAGAAACTAGCACACCGCGTGTAAAAATAAGTTTCCGTAGGAACTGGAAAAGGGAAAGGAATAAAAACCAAACCGCTTATCTTGATGGAAGGCAGGCTGCTTTTGAATGAGTACAGGTCGGGGTGGGGATGCATGTTAGGAGAGAGTAGGAGAGCTATTCACTTGATGAGTTTCGGAAATTTATGGTACTTCATACGGAAGTAGTGGCCTATTGAGTTTTTATTTATGACGGCCTCCGTGAATGTTTTTTACTCTGTAGAATGACTCTGAGACTTCTTCGCAGTGCAACTCATCGATATGTCGGATTTGATGGCTTTCACTTTTCTGTTCACCAACTTTCATTCAGTGTGAAACGCAAGAACTTTGCTGTCGATGGCATATAGTATTGATAGTGTAGTAGCGTGATACACTTAATTTATTCTTGTTTAGTTATAGGCAAGTGTGAGACAACTGCACCTGAAGAACACTAGGTCAGTCGTAGTAAATGGAATCTACACCACTTATACAAACCGCGAAACATAGCACTTATAAAAAATATGGTTTGCTTCAAAGACGCTCTAGACTGCCGGCTTAAAAAGTTCAGTATAAAACGTTATTAAGATTTTAACAGAAAAATCTCCATTGCAAGTTATGACATTTCCACTTTCCACAAAATGCACGCCACACAAAATTACATGGACTCACAGATACTGTTGTAGACGTAACCATGGCTCCGCTTTCCTCCAACCTAGAATTCTACTGTTGCCTTCTCCACTTTTCTCTGTTTTTTTCTGTGCTTTCTTGGTGTCTTCTTTTTTCATATGTAATTTTCTTCACTGTTTCTGCGAAGAACTGACATATCCTAGAGAACCACATCTCAAAGGCTTCGATTATCTTCCTTTCCAATTTTGCTACAGTCTTATGCCTACCATATAATACTTACCGAAATAATAGAACATTGTGTTGTCTAGTACCTCGTCTAAACCAAAAGAAACAAAACAAGAAAAAAAATACTAATACATAAGATACTGAAATTTCGGAGTAAAATTTTGCCATACATCTCCATAAATAACTTTTTTGTGGAGGAATTCATTCCGTGCTTTGACTTTCGTATGTAGCCACGTCATAGACTCTATGGCTTATTTCTCCCGCAAGTCTGTAACCATCAATATTGCCTCTTGCACAGTTTTTGAGATCTTCTGCATGGGTTTCTTGTAGAGCAAGGACGTCAATACTAGATGGAAGGTGTGAGACCGACAAAAAAGTACTTCATAAAAACACCAATCGACGTCGCCTATTTCCACCAATGGCCCGAAATAATTCAAATACCAATAAACAAGCCCAAGATTCAAAAAATCAAATGTTTGTAAATCTATCGGACCAAACTGCATGGTCATCAGTCCGTAGCGTACAAACTACTTAAACCTAGGTTAACTAACCTAAGGACAACACACACACCCATGCCCCAGGGAGGACTCGAACCGCCACGTCGAGCAACCGTGCGCTTTGCAGCGAGACGCTTTAGACCGCCCGGCTACTCCTCAGCCCAACATTCCTGCTCCTTCCTAAACTACTAATGCAATATTATATAAGAACTAAGCCTTCACTCATTTAGCAGTTAGATAAATACCTAGAAGAAGACCACTTGTAACAGTGGGCGAAACGTCGGGCAGATTCTTAAAGAATGACAGTGCGGTCTCACACCCAGAAAAAATTTATTGGTTGACGTCAATATTATTATTCAGAAATTTCTTACTGAGAAAGTTACATTTTGACCTTTTTTCCCCTTCATCATTCACACGAAAACTTAAAGAACTAGACTATAATTATTAAGAACCTTTTATGTAAAAAAATAACGAGAACATATGTTATTTACCATATATTTGATGAATTTCATAGTAAATGTTTGAAGTACTCGAACACAGCGAAAAAAATATTACGGTGGGATTCGAACCACCGAACTCTGATCGTCAATTTACAAAGTTACCAAATGAGATACGCCAACAGTTACAATATTTTGTGCCATATCAGGTGTTTAAATGTGCTTACAGAATTTCAAACTCAATTTTCTCAAGATATTTTGAGAATTGCATGGAAAGGCTTTGTCTGATTACTATTCAAGGTCTGAACTTTACGTACCCTAAATTTATAAATAGGAAAGTCATCTACCAGGTAGTCTCCTTGTTGGACAATTCGGCGGCCCTCTCAGAGAGCCGCCCGCGGTCACACATTGCGGTTTTCCCACCCTTAGCTGCGGATCTGCAGGTAGAAGCCCTTGTGAATGTTCCTAAGAATATAAATGAGCCGCTGACAGCTTCTCTCCGTCCTAGAAGCGTATGTCAAGGAGTTGTTCCTCCCATCGACATAATGAAGGTATCGGGATTCATCTGACTAAGCGATGCTTTGCCACTACATCAACGTCCAGTGATGGTGGTCACGTACTCATTTCAGTCGAAGTTGCCAATATTGTGGTGTTCAGCTAGCCACATGCATGGGTCGTTGGCTGCAGTGGCCCATCATTAGGAGAGTTCGGTACACTGTGTGTGTTTACTCACATTTATGTTCTGTCCAGCATTAAAGTCACGTTGATGATGATCATTTCTGGCCGTTTTTCATCGTAAATTGGATCGTGTTCAGCCTGCCTGGTACAAATCTTTTCAGCTGCCGGAACTTGGGCGACTTGAGAGTCAATGATGATGAAATGGTGATTAGGACGATATAATACCCAGTCCCCGAGCGGAGGTAATCTCCGACCGACTGGGAATGGAGCCCGGGGCTCTTGCTGGGATCTACCACGCTGTTTACTGGACAACGGACGTTAGTTCCGCCGCAGTTAGCCTCCTGTCCTATGACGTCCGACATCGATAATGGAATTGACGCTCAACTTCTTGACGGTTGGCTTTGGTTTCACCACTTGTTGAAGACACAACAGCACTCCTCGAACACCGGACAAGTTGATCAGTTCCTGAAAAGCTGCCGGGGCGGAGCGGCCGAGCGCATTGAGGAGCTATGCTACGATGTGCCAGGCTGTACCCCGTCGGGGCTTCGAATCCTCCCTCGGGCATGGATGATTGTACTGTCTTTAGTATAAGTTAGTTTGTAAGTTTAGGGACTGATTACCCCGCAGTTAAGTCCCATAAGCTTAACAAACATTTGAACCTGAAAAGCTCGTGCCGAACCTCGTGGCCATCACAAATCTCCCGTCAGTCAAACTCAGATAATCCCACGCCTTTCCATTTGCTACTACATGCACCTTGCGTGTGTCTGACCAGCAGTCATTCATCGTCAGGTGAAGCTGCTATCACTGGACGAATTTTGAATGGTAGTAAACAGGTGGTCATAATATTGAAACTGATCAGCGTATTTAGCTAATATTGTCGTTATGAATGAGTATCTAAAAATTTTTACACACAAAATTATTGCTGTATAGTATTTCAGATTCGCTTGCCTTTAACCAAATAGTCTTAACCAAACAGCGATTTAATTAATATTAAAATTTTTTACAAATATTTCCATTTTTCATAAAGTGTGATTACTATATACAGGCCCTAGTTAGCGGTGACAAAGAGGAGATTGTTGTATTGAATTATGTTTTTATTTTCCTTCGTTTTATCCTTGACTTCAGCGTTCCTAACGTGATCGCACCAATGGGAGTACATCTCTGTATTTGTTTATCATTCGTTCTGAGCCATTATGAAATTATATCTTTGGTTATTTACATTTGGTTTTAGTACATATATAGAGAGCATAATGCTATCGGTCCCCGAATCTGTTCTAAGATTTTCAGTTAAAGAAAATTGCCGACAACAGGTTATCCTCAGGCAAACGTGCACTGAGTTTCATCGGAGTTTGATTATTTCATACTCTACTTACACTACGCTAGTCCGTCCTCATTTGGAGTACTGCTGCCCAGTGTGGAATCCTTATCAAGTTAAAATTATCCTGTTGAATTAAATAGTATATTCACCTATGTATTTTACAGCTAACATGACATGGCATTCACGCCGAAACAGGCCCGTAGAATTAAATAATTTATTAAAAAGCAGCTTCCTTGGAATAAAGTGACGGAATCCATCAAAATCAAATGTTTGTTAAGCTTATGGGACTTACTTGCAGGAGTGGTAACACACTGGACTCGTATTCGGAAGGATGGTGGTTCAAATCCACCTCCGGCCATCCAGATTAAAGTTTTCCGTGATTTCCGTAAATCACTCCAGGCAAATACCGGGATGGTTCCTTTCAATGGGCACGACCGATTTCCTTCCCCTATTCTCACCCAAAAATACGAGCTTAAGCTTCGTCTCTAATGACCACGCTGTCGACGGGACGTTAAACCCTTAGATTCCTTCCTTCCTTCCTTACTTGCGGGGCCATCAGTCCCTAAACTTACAAACTACTTCTGGACTAACTTATACTAAAGACAGCACATACATTCATGCTCGAGGTTGGAATCTAACCCCAGACGGAGAGCGGCCCTGCACGGTAGTTACGATCGGGGGTTCGAATTCCCCCTCGGGCATGGATGTTTGTTTCGTCTTTAGTATAAGGTAGTTCATAAGTAGTTTGTAAGCCTAGGGACTGATGACCAGAGTAGTTAAGTCCCATAGATTTACAAACCTTAGAATTTGAACTTAGAAATAACTATTACGAACAACATAAATTCCAAAGAATACACAGAAAATATATCAGGGAAGGGGAACCACACGTGTGCGTGTTATTTTGGAGTATTGCTTCGCATTGTTGAGTCCACACCACGTGGGACTGGGACTGATGACCGAGCTGTTTAGTCCTCTCTAACTCCTAACAACAACCACCACGTGGGACTGACGGATGATGCAGAGAAAGTTCAGAGAAGGGCAGTTTGTTTTGTACTATCGCGATGTAGGGGAGCGAGTGTCACAGAAATGATGCAAGAGTTGGGGTAGAAATCATTAAAAGAAGGGCGTTTTTCATTGTGTCGAAATTTATTTTATTTGATAAATTTGTCAGCAACTTTCTCTTCCAAATGCCAGAAATCTGACTGTACTAACATAAAATTTGCACATCAAACTCAACACAATCTTGGATCCCTAATGCACTCAGAACAATTAAAACATCCATATATTTAAAACCTGGAATTTATAAAATTCAATCTAAGCAATACGAAAAATTTTATATAAGCCAGACTGGAAGAAGCTTCAACATTCGATTTCGAGAGCAGGTTCGAAATAGCGACAGCAACAAGTCGACTTTCTTCCAGCACTTGAAGAGGGAACAATACATAGCAGACGATATAGAGCAAACCATGGGAATTTTACATATCACGCAAAAGGGAGCAATAATGAATGTTCTTAAAGAGGTTGAAATTTATTTAAACACGCAAGTTTATCCTGAACAAATGTTAAATGATCAAATCGAGATGAAGCACAAACGTTACTTGGAAATTTTTATTAGTACCACGGAATTTTCAAACACGTCAGAGATTTTATCACGAAATTATAAGCAATCACTGGAAAGCTTACAATTACGATTAAAATGTTATAAAATGTTTCGATCCTCAAACAGCACAAAATTACCACAGAATTAATTCCGCATATTAAAATGTGGCCAAAAAATTACATACAAGCGCAGAAACATCATTTATGCTTTTAAAATACCAAGGAAGACAAGATATGGTCTATGTAATAGCAAAGAAATCTACCAGTGTATGTTAAAGTGTGTATTTCTGGGTTACAATTATCCTGTTGAATTAAATAGTATATTCACCTATGTATTTTACAGCTAACCTGACCATGGCGTTCACGCCGAAACAAGCCCATAGAATTAAATAATTTATTAAAAAGCAGATTCCTTGGAATAAATACAATGTCTCTAAATCACATGTACGATGCCACAGGTCTAGAATATTTACAAATGGTTTTGATCTTCATTGTGAATCTTGTCAATATAGTAAGATGAACAATCTTTTAACTTCAATTTGAAATCAGTATTGAAAGTTTCTGGCGAATTTATTCATGCAGATTTCAGTGGATGCGTGAGAAACCATCTTTTGTAGGTGCGCATTTGTACATAATTTTAAAATATGACTCTAGTTCCTACCGATTTGTGTATTTTCTTAAATGCATAACGAGACTTTTCCTGTGTTTTTGGAATTTCAGAATCTGATTGAAGGACAGATTGGAAATAAAATCAGAGTTGTCAGAAGTGACAATGGGACAGAATTTGTTGTTGTTGTTGTGGTCTTCAGTCCGAAGACTGGTTTGATGCAGCTCTCCACAATACCCTATCCTGAGCAAGCCTCTTCATCTCCACATAAGAGCGACAACCTACATCTGTCTGAATCTGCTTACTGTATCCATCTCTTGGTCTTCCCCTGCGATTTTTTCCCCCATACACTTCCCTCCAACGCTAAATTCACAATTCCTTGATGTCTAAGAATGTGTCCTAACAATCTATCCCTTCTTTTAGTCAAGGTATGCCAGAAATTCAAATAAACAATTTAAAGATTGTTCGAAGCGCAGTGGAATAATACATGGTATGTTCTTATGCCCACAGCAGAAGGCCCGTACTGAGCGATAAAACTTGTTCATTGAAGAATATGCACGCACATTGTTATTGAGTACAGACTTGCCTCACGGATTGTGGGCAGAGTCAGTAACTCGTGCTGTACATAATGTTCACCATGAGAAGCAAACCATGTTACTCCATACGAAAAACGATTTGGTAAACCTCCATATTTAAAACATACGAGGAAGATCGGAACAGCTGCACATGTACATTTTCCTGACCAGTTTCCATCATAATGGGTCAGTCAGTCGAAAAAATTGTGTGGTATGAGTAATGCCTAAAAATTTTCGAGTAGAAGAAAAATTTTAACTCCTCCGATTTGTGACTGAATGAAGAAGAAAGCCATGGCTTAAACATTTAACGGAATTATGCTCTATTTTCCGTGGGGGACTATGCTTCGGAAGATGGCCCAGAGGAATCCGAGGCAGATGGCTGCTATAGAAGGTACTGAATAGGAGTGTGAGGAATATGTTACTAGTAAACAAGGCCATGAGAACGAAAGGATGAAGCAGAGAGATAGATCTAATCTGCAAGCACCTCGCTTTCGGGATATTGAAACAGCCTTTTCTGTCATTATTTTTCAACCTCAAACTTGATGCTTTGATGTGTATGGGGGAAGAGTATTTTTTGTCGACTGCAATGAACGCCTCCTTTCCGACCTACGGTGCCTGTGTTTCAGATGGATAGTCCATGGCACGCCGAAAATTTCAGAGCTTCCTACGTTGATATTCAGCTAGCTCCACGTCCCCGAGAATAATTCGAGCGCAAATAATGTCCTGCGGTGTAATTAATTCCTTAACTTTTATACCAATGCTTGGGAGACGTTATGGCAATATTTTAAGAGACGAAAGTTATTTTCTCTAAACGCTGTCTGATTTCGATACCTACGTTTTGACCAGCGAGTGTTCATCAGAACACTTGATAACTATCACCCAGCCAGTAAATAAATAATAATGGTGTTTTCAACTGGTACATTGCTACCCAAGTAGCTGTTTCCCTTAGAGGACTTAAGCACATCGTAAGGGAGCGACATATATTACTTCTGAAACTTACTGGCAGATTAAAATTGTGTGCCCGGCGGAAGGGGCGAGCGCTTTGAGGCGCTATGCTGCGATACGCGAGGCCGTTCCCCGACGGGGGTTCGAATCCCCCCCCCCCCTCCGCCATGGATGTTTGTGCCGTCTTTAGTATAAGGTAGTTCATAAGTAGTTTGTAAGTTTACGGACTGATGATCCCGCAGTTAAGTCCCATAAACTTTACAAACGTTTGAACATTAAAATTGTGTGCCGGAAATGGGATTCAACCTGGGACCTTTGCCCTTCGCGGCCAATCGCTCTTCCGTCTGATCTATCCCGGCACGCTTCACGGTGTCCTCAAAACTTTACTTCTGCCAGTACCTCGCCTCCTACTTTCCAGACTTCACAGAAGTTCTGCGAATCTTGCAGGAATAGCACGTCGTTTTTCCCAGGAGTGCTATTCCTGCAAGGTTCGCATGAGAACTTCTGTGAAATTTGGAAAGTAGGAGGCGAGATACTGGCAAAAGTAAAGTTGTGAGGGCGGACTGAAGCGTGCCGGGATAGTTCAAATGTTGTCCGCGAAATCAAAGGTCCCAGGTTCGAATCCCGGTACCGGCACACAATTTTAATCTGCCAGGAAGTTTCATATCAAAGCATACTCCGTTACAGAAGGAAAGTTTCATTTTATATTACATCTGTCTCCCGTCAGTTAGTAGACAGAAAACTACTAATCTAAGAGTACAACTGTTAGAATACGCCCTTGACACGTAGTTTGAGTAGAAGCCGCTTGTTAATAATCCGATAATCTCGAAATATAGAATCAGTTTTGAACCCCTGTCTGTAACATTCGAGGACGCTCTACCAACTAAGGCTTGACATATTTATGCTATATTGTTCAGTTCACAATGAGACTCAAAACTAATCGTTCGTTGACAGTGAATGTTTCCTAGAAACATTCAAAGAGTAGTAGTATGCCCTATAGGTACAATGAAGCTATATCGATCGTTGTCTGATATAGTCCATTGTGTCGCAGTGTTACAATGGCAGAATGATGAATAATCGATGGAACTGTTTTTTTGTTTGTTCTGCGGCAGCGCTGTTTAAGTCGAGGCAACCAGCGAGCGCCTTGGCAATCGCTGAAAAATCCTGTCTTCTGCAAGCAAGCCATTGGAAGCAGGAAGACGTGCAGCGTCTAGACGGCATAGCCGTGCGCACTGAGGCGCCGTGCTGCGGTGCGCGCGGCCGTTCGCCGTCGGGATTTCGCATTCCCTTTCGGGCATGGGCGTCTGTGTTGTCCTTGGGTTAGGTGAATGTAGTTTAAGTAGTTTGTAAGCTAGCTTACTGGCTGCCATGCGGGAAGGCTGTATGGTATGGAGCGGCACGTTAATGATCGCGCGGAGGTGTGTGTGTGTGTGTGTGTGTGTGTGTGTGTGTGTGTGTGTGTATTTGTTTGTCTTTAAGTAGTTCGTAAATCTAGCGATCGATGACCGCAGGAGTCTGGTCCCTTAGGAATACAAACATTTGAAAATTTTGGAATCATAATGTTTTTTTGTATGCTATAACTGCCGTCAATTTTTAATAATCGAAAAAAACGCGCCCAGCTAAACAAGATTCTCTTTACTCCCTGAATCTTCAGAAACGTCATGTATTGCCATGCTTCAAACAATCCGATAAAGAAATAATGCTGCGCTACTAATCAAGAATAGGTAGCTATCCAAAGGTGGAAGAAAGCACAGAATTAGATGCGTCATCTAATCAAGAATAGGTAGCTATCCAAAGGAGGAAGAAAATCACAGAATTTGATGCGTCATCTGAGTGATTACATTTGAAAAATTTGGGTAAAACAGTGCTAATTTAGCAGTGACATTTTTTGTGCTGATGTCTATAATCAAAAAGTGTTAAACGATGCACGAATAACTTGTGTTACTGAGCTAATCTCAATTCGTATGCTGCTCTTACGACATTATCGAATGGATGGGGTCAAAGTGATAAACTCTCGCCATCGCAAGCTTTATCTTTCTAAATAAAGCACATAATTCTATAACTTAGTATATCTGCCTGGCTCAAAGTTGAGCCATGTGTAATACAGGCTGTAATTTATGTTTAAGCATTGTTAATATATTCGAAATGAGTAATTTGAGTACACTGGAAACAAACTAGTCGTTCCCGAGTCGCGGAAGGTTAAAAAAATGTTTGTAATGTATTTTAATCCTAAAGTTTCCTTTAATTTCCTATCAAGAGTCTCCTTGTTAAGATCGCTGATTGCTGCTAGCGTCGTAAGCATGACATTTCGAATGAGAAATTGACACATTTTAGTAATGTTTCGCCTTTGTTTTTGAGCGTTTTTAATAATACTTTTGAACGCACTATTTAATAACTCAGCTATCAACCAGATGGTAAAGATAAAAATTTAGATCTCGATAAAGATCAAATTCGAATGTTTGTAAAACTGTAGGAGTTAATTGCTTTGGTCATCAGCCCATAGGCTTACAAATTACTTAAACTAAACTAAGAACACGCACATCGATGCCCGAGGGAGGACTCGAACCTTCAAAGGCGAGCAACCGCGTGTTCCTCGGCTAGGCGCGTTAGATCGCTCGGCCACTCCACCGCGACTCGAAAAAGATCGATGAAAACGAACATTACTCCGCGTGTTGTTCAGGTCACTAATTTTAGTTTGTACCATTGTTCATATTTTTCGTTGGTTCATTGAGCACAGTTTGGTTAAGTTATTACGACGGGAGTATAAAATCAGAACGCTCAGCATTCAACGTTACGCATTGAAAACTTTAACCACCTGGTTCTAAATAACAAGCACGTGACCTATATATCTCATGGTGACCGCGATGCAGCAGCTCAGTAGAGGTGGTTGGAGGAACTGAAGACGTTGACCCTTGTCATAATCAATGGGGGGGGGGGGGGGGTGTAAGCGCGCAAGGTAGGTGCCGGTACGGCTTAAGCTGGAGCACGCAAACAAATTCCAGCACGCGAAGTTATGGAATTGGCAACTGCAGGTGGCTCCTGTGACCCTGCTTCACTTCTTCCCTTCTTTGATCATAATTGCGCTGTAAACTTTAGAGTATGCTGGTGTGTAAACCTTGAGGACAAATTAATTTTCGCTTGATGCTTCACTACTACCAAGAAACATAGCTCTATGAAACTAGACACATGCATAGAAATACATAATGAGACCGACAGAAACAATATTTAAGCTGACGTTACCGTGATTTATTATGGTCGCCCGGACATCATAAAAGGCAGTGATCAAAGACTCTGCAGTTTTCGATACGATCATGCATTCTCATCCATAAAAATGCAGTTATGGCCGAGTGCACTCGTGGAAATATGCTCATAGTAGAATTTTGTTATTTCGTAAAATTAAATTCGTTGTGTAAGGGAAAAAAATGTTTGCTGTATCGATATGAATAGAAATTAAATGTTTAATTACGATCTGTACACCACAACTGATATATTAACAAATACGTTCATTAAAAAGTTCACTCACGTCCTGCCTTATTTTTACCTGTTAATTGTTTTTTCTTTTAACCACGGCTAGCAATCTTTGCAGAATTTCTTTGAATATATCTCGCACAAACAAATCCTGTCGTGGTTCTGTAAGCGCCGTATTCTCATTACATCCATGTATTCCAAAATTCAACGCGACTCATTTCAATTAGGCCAGGTATTTGAGTGTAAACACTGATTTTACATTCTCTCAATCTTTTATTTTTGCCGTTTGCAGTAAACAGTTAAGACACTTAATGAATGTTTAACACACTTCCCGATGCTCTACTTCAAAATAAGGTAAGAAAATGTATTACAAATGTGAGAATATTATCAAATACATTGGAAAAAATCTAACAAAAAATTGCCTTGATGGAGGTTCCAACCTGGATTTACAGTTTGATAGTCCTGGACCACTCGACCATCTACGGCGCTCGGATAGTCGTTCATGTTTGCAAGTACCCAACCTACAGCATTAAAACATTAAAACGTTAATTACTCGAACGTCATTAACTCTTGACCCGTATATATTTAGTAAGAAATGCTCATCTCCAGACGACATTTCGATGTATAGCATCGAAAATGCGATTTTCCGTCATCAATTTCGACCTTGATTCTTTTCAAAAACTACTGTCTAGCAAAATGCCGAGACACGTGTTCTTTATATTCAATATAAAACATCTATGCGAAATTCGATCCAAATCGGTGACCCACATGAGACCTTCTCCTTGTTAGTAACTAAATGTTATCGATATTCATGGGATTTTATCGTCGTTTACCATTAAAATGAATATGCGCTGTAGCTTACGGCTTGCATATACGGACCAGGAGAAAGACTGTGATGCGCTGCATCGAAAATCCCAGGTTACAAACGAACCTGAGAACGTTTGGTTAGTGGAAGTCCCGTCTAAGCTCGAACCCGAGGAGTTGGTGTTGAAAAGAACAGAGCAGAAGAATAAAAATTCCTTGTTGGAATAATGTGAATCAGAATAAAGGAGTTTGAGTGGGTTTCGTAAAAGTAATTACCTATTATCCTTATATTGGACTAATTGCCGAAGTGGGCGTTGGTACCTAACAATATTACGTGCTCGACTTTTGCGTAACAAATGCACGGCTTTTGTATAAGAGAGACAGGTCGGCAGAAACGCTCAGTTTGAAAGAATTTCGGACCCCTAGCGGATTAGGTCTAATTCAGTGCAGAAAGTGAAAACTGAGTCGCCCTAGCAGCAATGCCTCAAGGACCCCACATAAACGGCACAGTACCGTTCTGCTTAACGAAGTTAGATGCGACGGTGTAGGTTACTGGCCACTTTTGGAAATATCTGTTCACGGTGCAAATTATGCACAACCTATGGTAAAATGTCATACAAGACTCAAAGTGACGCGCAGGATTGGCTGCGTGATCTAAGGCATCATTCAATGGACTGGGCTGCCGCTCCCGCCGAACGTTAAATTCCTCTCTCGGGCATCTCTCTCTCTCTCTCTCTCTCTCTCTCTCTCTCTCTCTCTCTCTCTCTCTCTCTCTCTCTCTCTCTCTGTGTGTGTGTGTGTGTGTGTGTGTGTGTGTGTTAGAGTGCTATGGAAATATCATTCATAAGAACGAGATTGATATGAGTTTACCTGCAGCTTAGTAGAGCATCCTTCACTGATAAATACTTTTTACTGTTATTTCGCGTATTCACTTTTAAGCCACTACAACTGTGCGTAGAATAACAGTTAACTGTGCATATAAATTTCCACAACGCAGTTCTTTACTTGAACGCTTGCCGTTTTGTATACTGGCGAAATTTACTTGGCAGCGACTGCCAACTTCTCACGCCAACTCTAGGAACTGCCAGAAGGCAGCGCGTCGCACTTAGAGAACATTTACTTCATTTCACGTGATTTCGCCACCAGTCCGTGTCTGTTGTTGTTTATTCGGTTCTCCTAAAATCTTCTTCTAACAGCGGGAACTCTCACTCCATGGAGAAGTCATTTTCATACAAAAAAAAAATCTCAAAATTCTTATATTGCACATGACTCGACGAAAATGCATAAGTTTTGAAATTGCCCCTTGAAAATGTCTGTATTATTTAGTGAAGCTGCTATGTGATGTTAAATCGTAAAGTCGGCATAGTGTGTAAAAGGTAGATTATATAATTAGGTGTTTCAGGACGAAAGAAATACATGTAAGATGTGACGGAATAGATCATTGTTAAAACAAAAGTCGTATGATCATATACTATTATCCATGGTGAGTTTCACCGTAAAATTCGCTGCACGGGCCATGTCAATAACATCTGCCATTGACAACCTCAGTGCTGTTACTAATTGGATACGTTGTGTACATGAATAAAGGCTTTTAATGCAAGCGACAAATATTGCCTTGTTGGCAATGTCTTTTGCACCTCCACCAATAAGCGACATGCGAAACAATGATTTATTGATGAAACCTCGTGTGTCATTGATAGCCATGAAAGACCATCACTGTTACCGATCACCACCTAGGAGAGATTTCATAGGGTCATTGTTCAGTGAATGCTCTAAACTCCGGGCGTTTGCCGATACATTTCTACACTGTTAGCTAATAAACCTGTCAATGGATCGTCAGAACACAGAGCTACAGCAACCTTACTCATGACAACCGAATTGCTCACAATAACGGTACATGCGAATTAATTATCAATTACTCTACCACACTTTGACTAAAAAGCTACGTATAAATTTACTTCCCTTTGTATTGTTAAAGTTTTCATTATCTAATTAACGCATGTCGATAATTTCTTTGGTTGTTGTAAATGTTGATCCGGCTAGTTATTAGTTCAGCATCATAAATGTATGCCTTGGTGCACTACGTTATTTCTCATTGTGTTGGACAAGCCAGTGACTGCACAAGGACTAAGGTATTCACAAGTTTTTCTACAGTTACTCATTGAATTTAAAAGCTCTAAGAACGTTCTTTACTCCATGTTGCCGCCATTGTTTCGATTCATCTAAGACGAGAGATACGTAATTGTATTCATACAATTCGCCATATAACACAGAAGCCGTCCGCGGTGGCTGAGGGGACTGAGGCGCTCCAGTCACTGTCTGCACGGCCACTACGGTCGGGGGTTCGAATATTGGATATTTGTGCCGGCCTTAGTGTTAGCTAGTTCATAAGTAGTTTGTAAGTTAAGGGACTGATGACCCAGTAGTCAAAGTCCCATAAGCTATACAAACGTGTGTGAACAGAACACAGAAAACAAAGTTCTAAAGAGAATTATTTAATCAAGAGACTGTTTTTGTTATTCTCAAGTAGAAATCATTGCACTTGCAACGACTGGAGGTGTGGGCTGTGTTGACATATAATAAACAACCGGCGAATTTGGGAAAAGAAGGGATCGATTGGAGGAACACACTCGGAGACACCAAGGAATAGTCACTTTAGCATTGGAGAGAAGTGTATGGGTAAAATTCGCAGAGGGAGACCGAGGGACAAATACAGTAAGCAGTTACAAAAGGATATAAGTGGCCGCTCTTATTCATGGATGAAGAGACTTGAACAGGACAGAGTACTGGAGAGCTGCATCAAACCAATCTTTGGACTGAAGATCACAACAACAACAAACAACCATCTTCCGAAGGCAGCAAGCAACAACGTAAAGATCTAATATCCAACTGATGTGCGCATTCGATCATCCAACGTGGCCAACTGTGTAAACTTCAAACATACGTATCCGGAAATGGTTGAGGATGTAGCATATGTTTCCATGATGATCGTGGTGTATATTAACGCTTTAACAGTACATCATATCTTAATGTGTTTTCTCCTTAAATGCCAAATATATGCCCACCAAAATATTACAGAAAAAGTAAGAGATTGGTCTGACGTGCGGTTGAAAAATGTAGTTTTAGAAAAGGAGCACATGCTTTGATTGGACAAGGACCAGGAATACATTCAGCTACGTCCATTTCAGGAAAACCAAAGCTGCATATGCCTTAAGCATTTTAGCCGGAAGGGATTGGGGGGGGGGAGGGGTCATGTAAAACCTAAATCTTACTGGCCAAATATGATTCATCTGTCTCATCATCAAAATGTTCAAATGTTTGTAAAGCTTATGGGACTTAACTGCGGGGTCATCAGTCCCTAAACTTACAAACTACTTATGAACTAGCTTATACTAAATACGGCACAAACTACCATGCCCGTGGAGGGATTCGATCTCCCGACGGGGAGCGGCCTCGCGCATTGTAGCATAGCACCTCAATGCGCTCGGCCGCTCCGCCGCGGCTTTCATCAGCACTCCACCGTATCATTAATAACTGGAGATCAAAAAAGAAAATCCTCAAGGCTTAAGTGTAATTTTTTGGAGACGGTTCTCGTTAAAGTGATGCGTATGTGCTCTGGCATTGCACATAGATTTCTTAGTCTGGAAGTAATAGTTGGAATTTGCAATGCTGGCGTTTCGTAATCGATGAGTACGAAGAACAAAAAGGAATAAAAAGATCGTGAGAATCAAAGAGATTATGCCTTATACTATATCGCACTATATATCCACGGAACATTATAGTTGGCGCGTTTATAAAGCGCTACTTCGACGGTATCGTGGTAAGCAAGCATTTATTTTTGTAACAGGATAGTGTGCTTTGATGCGACGCACTGCTTGCTACTTCCATTGTGATATCGCGCTCTTGGAAACGCTGGCTTCAGACTCGCCGACCGATGCAGGCCGCTGCAGATAAACATAGCGCTCCCAGCCCGTCGCTTTGCTTCTGTCAAAGTCTAATGTGGGGCGGCGGTGCTTTGGGAGTCTCAGCTTTATTATTAAATCCTCCCCTCTTCCTCCTCCTCCTCCTCGTCAGTCTTTTCTGGCCCAGCCAGCTGCGCAAAGCTTGATGCACCGAAGGTCACCGATTCTCGAATGGCGGTGATGAATTGATATTACCCATTTCTAGTCTAAGAGGAATGTTTCGTTTCCGTGCCCATCACTTAACACCTTCTATTGGGTATTCAGGAAATAAGAATGAATTTGAATTTTGCGTCACTTTGTCACATGACGGTTGGCAAACTTTTTCCTCTTTTCTTTCGTGTTACCTTCGATCCTTACCATTAGTGTCTGATAGCTTTTGTGTGGTGAGCATTTCTGATCGATGTTTATTTTTGTCGTGGAGTGGACGAGAACTGAACGACGTATCAAAAAGATATAAAGTTATTACAAAAACACTTCGTGAACTGCATATGACACTCGGACGTAATGCTGCTCCAACCGAACCATGAGTTCAGAAATTGATCTGGACGGGTTTTGTTCCAACATCAAGGAAACAGGAAGACTGCATTATGCTGAAACACAAGAAAACATTGTAGTCATGTCTGACGATGTGACTGGGACCGGTAGACTTGTAGAGTACATTCATCAAAGACACTCTGGTCCCACCTGGGCCGTATGGTCTACTGGAAGGATAAGCTAAAACTCTCATTCACCTTTGGTGTTTGTGGAGGAAACGCTGGCCAGCGTTCGGTAAGTGCAGAATGTTGTAATGCCCGTTCTTTATACGTTCTTGTAACAGATGTCTATGACGTCATGAATGTTAGGCAATGAGCATGCCGAGGTGTGCTGCTGCGAAACGCAGCCCGTTCTGTCCAGCCAGCGCGAACCCCTCTGCCATTTATCGTTAAGGGCAGCACGGTGTGAAAGAAGAATAACCAATACCATTTCAGGATACCCAGAGCGAGCAGGATTTCATTACACGATACTAGTCGTGTACTTGACGTAATGAGGCGCCATTGTTCATTTTGCCATAATGCGTTATCTATTTTGTATTAAAGATTGCAGAATGCCAGTTCAAAGCAACAGGACACTGATAATTTATTGCAGAGAGGTCACACTAATCATTAAATCTAAAAAAAAAAAAAAAAAAAAAAAAAAAAAAAAAAAAAAAAAAAAAAAAAAAAAAAACTAGTAATAATATACTTGTCGATATACATTACCAAAGAAGAAAGTTGTACGCTGACTGTATAGCGTAACGGTTTCATTCATGGAATACAGATGCGAAGGCTTTGATAGCGTTCTACGATTTCTGATTTTTTTTCTTCGAAGAATTTGTAATAAAATTTTGGCATTTTCTTATGCATGTATATAAAATTAGCTATTGTGAAACCACTGTACAAAAAAGGCGATAAACAGCTAGTAGATAATTATAGACCACTTGCCTTAACATCTGTATTTAGTAAGTTAATAGAAAAATTAATTCTGAAGTACGTTGGATCATTATAACACACACATACTCCTAGGAGATTTTCAGCATGGTTTCAGGCATCGTCGCAGCACAATGAAAGCAGCATTACATTTTATGATGACAGATCTTGATAAAGTTGAAGAAGGCTATCAAGTAACAGGAGTTTTCTTGGATCTTTCAAAGGTATTTGATAGGCTTTATCATGAGGTTCTCCTGTCAAAATTGGCCGGTTTATATCCCAATATGTAGTGGTTTCAGTGAATGTCATAAGACAGGAAACTAAGCGGACAGTTTCACGAGTACCGCTCATGGGGCTCAGTATTCTTTTGCTGGATACGGTCTTGGTGAATCCGTGGTAGGTGAAGTTGGGGATTCCATAACCCTTTGGGCACGCTGCAGCGACCACCCTGTGCCGCGACAGTGGAACGATGTGTGTTTCAGGGGATGGCGATCTTGGCTTGACTGCCGGGTTGCGAGGAAGGAAAATATCCCAATAAGAATAAAACTCAATCTACGTGCTGATAGGATGCATGGTTGTTGAGATGAAACAGTTGCTAGAGGGGCAACCTCTGGGGATACTGCCGTACCTCGTTCTATAAGACTTACCTAGACATGGGACCTCTGTCTTGGAGGACATTTATTTCCCTAGAGTCCAATGGAACCGAGACCGATTCTATGACTTTTCTCTCTTTCACCTCCCAGTAGGATGGGACCACTAATACCCAACCTAACAAGAGGGCTCGTTTAGCCATTCCTCCTGATTTGCGATCACGTAAAAAAATTGTTGGACGTAGTAAACAGAACATTGATTGTGTTTATCAGACGGAAAGAGAGTTCCTTTCAAAAAGTGTCACCTGTGTGTTTTTTTTTTTTTCATTCATTCAGAAGGAACTGGAGGATTCTGCCGGTGAATTAAAATCTGTAAAGCACTTGCGAAACGAAACTCTGTTGGTTGAAACTTCTGCTACCCAGTAGGCAGTGAACTCACAGAAAACCGTATGCCTTGGATAATATCCCATTGAAACAGTTACATGCATTCTGAACAACAGTAACGGCGTAGTAACTTGAAGGAATCTTGTGGAAATGACAACCAAAGAACTGAAAGGTGAGTAAAGGCATTGTTGACGTCTATAGTATTATGAAAAGTGTTATGACTTCTTTATCCTGATCTTTAATGGTACTATACTCCCTGAAAATGTCAAGACAGGGTTCCTGTGGTTAAAAGTACGGCCCTGTGTCCCGAACCCAATGCGCTGCTGTAAGTGCCAGCGCTTTGGGCACACCATTCTCGGTTGCAAGGGAGAAGTCACTAGCGACTAATGTGGTAAGATGGGGAACATCTGTTTTGGAGTAAGAACAGCAGCATTTGTTTAGAGGAAAAGAAAGAACAGGAAATTAAAAGAAGAAAGCTCGTCTCCTGTGGAGAGGCCGAATAGATCTTTAAGGCCATGCATCCTCCTTTCTTCGTAACCTCTTTCGCTGCTGTTGTTAACAAGCCAGTTTCCAAGGTTGATGCCTCCAGTCAAGCCGAGGTTGCTAGTGTCGATACTAACACATGTACCCGTGAGCTGTTACAGAGTTCAAAGCCCAACCACATACGTCTGAAGAAACGACTTACGTCAGAATTACGGACCTTCAGGCACCCTCCCCATTAGAGGCCGCTGATCAGGTCTTGGCATCTTCAATGCCAGAGGATATTCAAAAGTGCGACGCTGCCCCCTGTACTGTTATTGTCTCTACTCAAAATATTAAGAAACAGAAAAAGGCAACAGGGATAAGTTAGGTGCAGTTTGGAACAGGCAACAAACCCTCAGATCACATAGAGATCATTATGCCTGACCTCTCAACTGACTCCGCTCCAGAGCTGGACCGGCTGCGGTGGCCGAGGGGACTGAGGCGCTTCAGTCACGGTCTGCACGGCCACTACGGTCGGGGGTTCGAAACCCCCCTCGGGCATGGATGTTTGTGCCGTCCTAGTTCGTAACTAGTTCATAAGTAGTTTGTAAGTTAGGAACTGATGACCCCGTAGTTAAGTCCCATAGAGTATACAAACATTTGATCCAGAGCTGGATGTCCCTATGGCGCAAACGTCTCGTCCCCAAATCTGAACCTCCACCCAGTTTAGTGCCCCCGCCTCAGTGGAAAGAGAGAGTGAAGGTACAACCTCCGTGATAAATGGCTTTAATATACTAATGGAACTTGCAGGGATTCAGGACACAAGTGGAGGAACTACGATTAGTCTCTCAGGGTACATCAATGTCTATTTGTCTCCAAGAGACTAACTTCAAAGCTTGTGATATTCCTGAGATACGTGAAGAATGAGCTAAATGTGGACTGGTTGTTTTCGTCAACACAGCCTACAGCTCCTCATGCATTTCCCTCACTACCAATCTCCAAGAAAATGCGGTGTCAGTGTATGTGTGTCATCGATCGACTGTATGCTCACCCTACTACCATATGACATCCATGAGAAAGCTATGAATGACCTTTCGACTCAGCTCCCATGCCCATTCATTCCATGTGGTAATTTTACTGCACTCGATATGCTTTGGGGCTCTGTAGCTACCAGGCCCATGGTTATAGTGATTGAGAGGCTTCTCATGTCCTATAGGTGCACATTTATTAAATATAGGTCGGAGCACACACTTCACAGGGTCGTTCTCTCCCATCGATCTTTCACTTTGCTTTGCAGCACTTCTCGCTGTTACTCAATTGGAAGTGATCACTACCCATTCTGGATCTACCAGCCTTATTAAGCGGAGCCTTTGACAACCACCACGATAGGTGCTCAGTAGAGCGGATTATACACTTTACGGTTGACCATGAGAGTTCAAACATCGCTATAATGTCCAGGAATATGGGTGGATCACATCAACCAAATTATCTACCAAGCCGGCGTAGCATCCATTCCAAAGTCTTCAGACAGACCGAAAAGGCAGTCTGTCCCTTAGTAGAGTGACGAATGCCTCTCTGCAATAAGGACGAAGCGTGCAGCTCTGCGTAGATTCAAAAGCCGACCAGCTGCAGATAACCTGGGAGCCTTTCGAGTGGCGAGGGCAAAATACCGCCAAACTGTACCAGAGAGCAAGAAAAGATCGTGGCAACAGTTCCTAAATACCGTTACTCGTTAAAGCTCACAGGTTTAGGAGACAATTAGTAGAAAGGAGGAAGCGCCAAGTGGCTGTTGCAACGCCTGTTTCGTTGATGTGACTCAAAATGGCCACAAGTAAATAGTTCTAACGCACATGCTGCCGTAGTTACCTGAATACATCTCACTGGACACGCTGTAATCCAAAGCACCACCATGTCAGAAGTACAGCCCATACTGCACAGACAATTACAGGCATTATTAACAAAACACATGGAGTAAGTGGATTGTTCGGAAACTACAAAATAACCTGCACGTTTACCACACGTAATACCTCTGGACTTAGAACCTATAGTGAAAACTAAAACTAGAGGTCTACAAGGAAACACAGAAGTTTCCCAAAGAGATGAAGTGTTTTTATAATTTGGTTAATTGAGATGAAATTCGGCTTTCAGTATTTCTCTCCAGGCTCGCTTTTAAGCATAGTACTATATCACTGTCCGAGATCACCTTGATAATGAACTCTGAAGCAATACCAGATTTGTATATAAAACTCTTCTGGGTTTTGGACCGCATCGTCAAAATATCAAACACCCAGAAGATGGCCACTTGCAATAGTGGCCGAAACGTCGGTGAAGTGTTTGATATTTTGACGATGCGGTCCAAAACCCAGAAGAGTTTTATATACAATGACAACGGCCGCGGAAGCCTTCGTTTACATTTAATACCAGATTTGTTTGTTTACTCACACTTGTCCCTCCTAACGTATGAGTTGTAGGATCTCTTCAGTTGGCGGGACCGGTGGTTTGCACCACTGTTACCTTGTAACTACTCGTATTTTGCATGCACACTGTACTGAAGAATTTTTCGAAGGCTCTTCCTAGAGCCCCAAAAATTGTACAGAGCCATTAAAATTTAATGGACGCCAACGTAGATTAATACTTCAGTCCCTCTAAGCATCAAAAATTATTTCCGTACCTCATAACGTTTGGCACATTATCCTACCTCTGCAGTATCCTGTTGCAGGTGGTCTATCGGACGGCTTGTAGGGGCAAACAAACATTTTATTCTCAATGTGTTACGTGATTATTGACCGAATTCAAAAATCTCGAACAGGTAAAATCTTATCTGAAGTTTAACACGATAAGGCAAGTGTTACAATTATAAACTTTACACTGATCGTTACATTTAAGCGAAAACTGGCCCTTTTGGTGGCTCTGATGTTGCTACAGAGGTTGTAATATATTCTCGCTTCACACACTATCACTCTCCGAATCCATTTTCAAAGTAGCTTTCTTGTGTCGTCGCATATAAAAATATACAGCGATTCGGCAGCAGTAGAAATGTAAACAGGATCTTGGTGTGGAGGCTAAAAGTAGAGCGCCTTGTGGTAGGAGTAGGAGGCGCATTGTGTGTGGCGCACATTCCACGCGCCCGCCCGCTGCCCAGTGTCACTGCCAAGGAGACACCTGCGCCAGCCGACCCATCTAGAACATGGCCCCGGCCCTAATCTCTGACTAACCGCTTCCTTGCTACCTCTGACACGGACCAGATAGCGAGCATTCATTGCTCCGTGCCAAAGATGTCAGCGGTGCCAGGTGTCTATGCAAGGCAACAGGTGTCCTGCCGAAGCGATACTGTTCATTGGAACAGACGTCACTGAGTCAGGGACAACAAACATATAAAGTTGATACGTGTGATACAAACTCTGCGCACAATCTTTATACTAGTATAAAAGACAAGTTGTCATTTAACGTATTACCAAAAATCTCTAATAGTTAGTGACCAATTTACGCCAAATCCAAATTTATATACGTAGCTTTAAAATTTTGAAACTTCTATCTTTATATATTAAGTAAAGTATCTGGGTATTTGTGTTTGTTTGTGTGTAGATTTTGCAAACAAAATTTCCGTTTTGTTCTAATCTTAATGAATTTTTGCACACGTAAGTTACAATCAATGAGGACGGTCGCCATGAGGCTAGGCGCAAATTTGAGACGGTTATAGCTAAGGCTCCTTCCTATAAGTACGAGCTGACGCATCCGCCATTTTCATTCCGGTAGCTCTTAACTGAAACATAATGCGGTGCTATAGGATTTGCGTCACGGAACTTTAGCACGACATTATGGGTGGTTCTGTTGCCATAAACTGCTCAACACAATATAGAGATGGCTACACAACGTTTAGTTTCCCCTGAGAGATTCTGAGAGAAAAAAAATTGGATCATTAACTGTCGGCCCAAAAACTGGGGACCCGGACCGAAGCCACAATTATGTATTATAAATAAATATTTATTATTATGACTTGAACCAATATTTAGTAGTAAAAATCGTCTATGATATCTAACGTAATTTTTTGTTTAGCTCTTTTGAAAGAACTACCTCTTAAAACGAAAGCTTGCTGTGGGGAGTTAGCAGTCGCAAAATATCATAACACAGCAGAACATACTGTTTTTAGAGCACAATATGTATCTCTTTAAATGCCAATATTGACGCTTATCTATAAGAGACTATAACATAACTGACAAAGAATACTGGGTAAATTTTACTTACGACTGCGGCGGCGTAGTGTGCTAATGTTGGCGACGAAATGTTTGCTTTTTAAGGATTATTAAATTACTGACAAGACAAGGGTACTGTTACATATAAAAGCCTGTCAACCTAGAGAAGAAATAGAATTATTTATTTATTTATTTGATTTTCAACACAATGGATTATTCCCCTCATTCTATACGATTAGGTTTTCCAATAACATTCAACGGTTGTTGCCAACATCGGCACCGTGTGCCTCTACGACCGTAAACTTTAGATCGTGCACATTAATATTCTTTTTCGTTTTAGTGTTTGTAATACATTCTGAGACTTTGTCAATAACGTAATAAAAGTACATTCAGCAATGTGAGTACGACAATCAGATGTGGTGTATTTGTCACAGGGGAGAACGAACACTTACTGTAGGACGGCAAAGAAACCTCGCATATTGACAGTCATTATTCAAATACTAGCCAATATCGCTTAAAACTTTTATCTAGATGATCAGTTTCGGAAGAATTAAACGTAGTACCCGATTTTTATCACAGAAATATATACGTTTCTTGCGCTTTTACTTTGTTTGGACAGAAGAGAAAAACAGCAATAAGTAAAGAAAACGCGAGATTTTTGTGTCTAATCCACATATCGATGTAGACAATAGCGGAATGCAAGCTCAAAGTAGCACGATCTTAGGCTCTATGCCGGCACTTCCAAAATATTCCACTAAATGTGAACAAAACAACACTGTTCGTATAAGCTACGTGTTGTGTTAATCATACGCACGGAATGAAAATGGCGGATGCGCCAGCCTGTGTTTTTAGGAGCTCTACGTATAGCACTTGCGTAGTGACGCGGCACAGCACGCGTTTTTGTGACTAACGTATTCTAATAGGACCGCGCAAATTGACATGCCGTACGATGCTGAAGCGACCTGCGCTTGAGCTGAGATGAATGGCCTTGTGGCCGAGGCACAGTTTTCTGCGCCAGAGTGACGCTCGTACCGTGGGAAGGGCAATGCTGGAAGGGAGAGCCCTCTGCCATCTGCTCCCTTCGACATCTTGCACACTGAAGTTTCTCATTCAGTAATGTTTCTATTTTCATCATGTAAGCTCTCGATATTCTTTCCTAGTTCTTTACATCGGTATAGTTTGCTGGTTTCTTCGCTGTAGATCTGTTGCTGACAAAGTCAGATGTATATATATTGTTTTTCGAATGATATTAACTCTTCTTCTCACACAGCACACCTAGTTACGTACCATATTCCTGACAGATATTACTTTGTTACAGTATACTGTCCATAGTCTTGTGTAGTTGGTCAATTGATTACTTTTCAGAATGATAGAAGAAAAGATAACAGAGGGAGCATAGGGAACTGTATGATACAAAACATATGGTGACTATATAAAAAGTATCGGATTTGGAGTGATACTACACATGATTTGTAATTTTCCACACCATTTCCTATCAGTCACAATATATTTATTTGGAGATCAAAATATCCACGGGTGTACTGCACGTCTATAGTGTCCAACGGGCACAATATTTCGGCGATCATACATGTCGCCATCATCAGGTGAACTGACGGACTGAGCTCCTGGAAACGCGCCGGCACGGAGATCCGCACGCTACGGCTGCTCGAAGGGAACTGGGTTCTAGCCCGGTAGCGGGCCATTTAAATACCCTCGTCCCGCGGAGCGACCCCTCCGCGGTCCGCGCCCAGCGCCGCGGCCGCGCAGTGGAACCGATTGCGCCGGCGTCTGAGAAGACGTCGGTGTGAGGGCTCTGTCCGCCGTGGTCGTCACTTCGTTACGTTTGCTATATTTACTCTTAATTAACCCAATCGCTGGTTCCCAAGCTTTGCTAAGATTATAGCCAGAGTCACGGTTTATGAGGTCGTCACTTGTGCGATTTCAATGGCCTCTCTAACGACGCAGTCCCAGTATCTCGACGTCTGTACCAGAATCCTAGTGTGTTCATACTCCATGGCGTGATTCTCCGACAAACAATGTTCAGCGACCGCCGACTTGCTCGGATACATCAATCGTGTGTGCCTCTGATGTTCAACGCATCGATCCTCGACGGTACGCATAGTCTGTCCAACATATGACTTTCCACACTGACACGGAATCTGGTACACTCCCGCCTTCCTCAAACCGAGATCATCTTTAGCGCTCCCCACCAGTGCACGAATTTTTATTCGTCGGACAAAAAACAGTTCCAACCTGGTGTTTTCTCAAAATGCGAGCGATCTTCCCTGAGAGTGCGCCGGTATATGGAACAAACGCAGTGCCTACATCCTCCCTTGCGTTTTCATCCGTTTCCACAGGTTGTGTTGTAGTGGTTGGGCGGAGAGCCCGTTGAATTTATTTGGAGATCTGACGCTTCTATTCATTAATGAGAAAAGAAATGCTTCGTCCTCAGCGTTAGCATCTGCATCTGATTCGGAACTCTAGTGTAACAATAACAAATCTTATCTGCGAATCCCACATTGTAGCCGTTGCGAGCCGTAGGTGAGGAACAAGCGTGTAGCATGCACGCGCCACGCCGTCTGACCGGCACGCTCGCACTCGCAATTTGCGCTGGACCGGCGCAGAGCCTGTGGATGGCGAGAGTCGCGCTGGAGTGTCGCGTCTCAATTTACGATTAGCCTAAAGCCCTTTCTATACGAGACGTGCAACACGCACAAGGAAGTCGTCAGCTGCAGCGCTCCTTGCGTTAGACAGCCGAAGGCCTCCTCCTCACGCCCTCTTGAAATTGGCCTCGTGGAAACGGACCTTAGGTGGACGCTACACCAGAAGGTGCGGGACGCTTGGAGCTCGGAATGGTCTGCACTGAGTGCACCAAATAAACTTCGCACGGTCAAATCATCCACAGCCACATGGAAAACTTCACTGAGGCCCAATCGTCGAGACTCTGTTGTGCTATGTCGCCTCCGTATCGAGCACACTTGGCTGACTCACGGCTATTTACTTCGGCGTGAGCCACCGCCCATGTGTCGCTGTGGCGGTGCCTTCACAGTCGTTCATCTCCTGATGGACAGTACTATTTTAGCCCCCTTGCGGCAGTCTTCTAATCTACCACCTACCCTATCCTTAGTGCTAGGGGACGATGCCTCCACGGCTGAGTCTGTGCTACGTTTTATCCGTTCAAATGTTCAAATGTTTGTAGAACTTATGGGACTTAACTACGGGGTCATCAGTCCCTAAGCTTACAAACTACTTATGAACTACCTATGACTAAGGACGGCACAAATATCCATGCCCGAGGGGGGATTCGAACCTCCGACCGTAGTGGCCGTGCAGACCGTGACTGGAGCGCCTCTGTCCCCTCGGCCACCGCGGCCGGCGTTTTATCCGTGCAGCCGGTTTTTACAATTCCGTTTGATGTACGGTGATTTCTCCTGACTTTTAACCGTATTTTATTGTTTTATAACTAGCAGACATTCGTGTGTGCTGTGTGACTGGCTCGTCCATTATTATCTCAGTGACCAGCCAGCCACAGATTCTCATTGCCAAATTTTAGCACGATTGACTGCATTGTTTTATGTTCTATATCTGTGTTGTTGGAATCTCTATTTTTGCTGTTGGTGAAACTTCATCTTTGACATGTACCCCTCTTAAGTATTTACACTACGTCTCCAGGTCCATATGGCTATTGTTTCCTATTAAATGGACTTTCTTCATTAGGAACAGGGGACTGATGACCAAGTAGTTTAGTCCCCTCTAAACAACAACAAGACAGCCGAACTACAAAGAAGCGTTCAAACGGTACGCATTTGTTGAGTCGTCTGCTTCACGCGTCTACTTCGTTTGTTGTCAACTTACAGCAAATGAATCGCCGAGTTAAGATCACTTTACGAAATTGTATGATATGTTGTGATGATTAAAACATTCATTTGTGTTTCAGACTGCCACTGTGAAACTGTATGTAATTGTTTTCGTGAAGTTCATGCGTAACTACGCCGCGCACATGTGTTAACGTCCTCATTATAAAATGCGATTACATATTTCCAGCCCCTGCGCTTTGTGGCGCCTATGTATATGATGAACAAGCTCAGGTGTCTATGTATAGACATTTCACTTTGATTAAGCTTCAAATAATGCTCACGAAAACCAAATATTTCATCTGTTAACTACAGCATGTTTCAGGAAAAATAGCAAATATTTTAGAAGATGGTAATAAAGACGATTTGCAGTTAAAATTTCATATAACGTGTGTCCAGTTTTTATTGGATATAGAGATACAGCTCTTGGTATGTACAACAAACTGATATGGATATTTTGACTGATTCTTTCGTCGATTCTTTGACTTTTATTTAAATAACCTGTTTTCGACGTAGTGTAAAGTCTGAATATGTCATAGTAAGGAGAAAACCGGGTAACTACGTGGAAATGAACGTGTAGAACACACACAAAATTCTACTTTTAAGTAAGTGTAATGTTGTACTACCAAGAACCGACGGATAAATCAGTGAAAATTTCTTGGCCGGCCGCGGTGGCCGAGGGGACTGAGGCGCTCCAGTCACGGTCTGCACGGCCACTACGGTCGGGGGTTCGAATCCCCTCTCGGGCATGGATATTTGTGCCGTCCTAGTTCGTAAGTAGTTCATAAGTAGTTTGTAGGTTTAGGGACTGATGACCCCGTAGTTAAGTCCCATAAAGAAAATTTCTTGTTTTACATTTGCTCTACGTTTGTTTAGATTTCATATTAACAGCTATATCTCTGTATTCAATAAAATTTGTACACAGGTTATATTAAATTTTTAATGCAATTCCTCTATAGTATCACCTCCTAAAATACTTACGACTGAGTCGAAAAACTACGTCTACTAGCGATCGTATGCGTGCATCTTGTGCAAATGGACGCGTCTACACTGTACGCGGACGGCGGGACCGGTGCATCATGGGTAATCTCGTAAGCTCTCACTTCCCGTGTAGAAAGGGCTTAAGTGTAAGGATAACACGCTGCACATACAAGGGCATACAGTGGCAACTATTTATTCACAACCGAAACAAAACCGTTACATGTTTTCACCCGTTGCTGTCCTTCACAGTAGTCACCAACGTTGTGTAAAACCTGTTGCTAGTGATGTGGAAGGCGTAGTATACCATTAGCAGCATGTTCTGCTTATGGTGCGAATTGAGCGGTCTTCAGCCTGTTGAATCTCTGGAACAGTTCTGAAGCGAAATCCCTTCATTTTCAGAATCAAATCAAAGTGAGAAGGATTTAAGTCCGGGGAGTATGGTGGATGCCAACAGTATTTTCCAGTCCTATCGAACGAACATAGCAGCTTGCGCTATTTGTGTGCATTTTCGTGCAAAATGATGGGTGGGTTGCGCAGAAAGTGTTGCCGCATCTCCAAAAACGAGCAGCACCTGCGACCACGATTGCGAAAGAAGCGGCCACGCTCTCTGCCCAACCCACCCACCCATCATTTTGCACGACAATGTGTGGGCGCATACAGCGCAAGCTGTGGCTGCTCTGTTCGTTCAATGGGACTGGGAAGTACTGTTGCATCCATTATAATCCCCGGACTTAAATCCTTGTGACATTTGATTCCGAAGATGAAGGAACCACTTCATGGCAACGCTTCAGAACTGTTCCAGAGATTCGGGCAGGTACTAGACTGCTCCATTTGCGCCAACAACAGAATAGGCTCTGCTAACGGTATACTAAGCCTACCACGTCGCTGGGAAGGGGTTCTACACAACGCTGGTAACTACTTTGAATGACAGTAACAGGTGAATACATGTAACGCTTTTGTATTGCGTGTGAATAAATAGTTGCCATTATTCAAGTTCCAACCCTCATAATTCACGAGATACGACGTCATAAATGTTGATAAGCGCGAAAAAACTGCTGCATCAAGTGAAAATGTTGCACATTTGCTCCTAAACCACTGGACCGATTTCAACCAAATCTTGTCCATACATTCCTTATACCGTGAAGTAACAATTGCCGTAGGAGTAAGAACACATATGACACGTAGTTCAGGAGATACATCATAAACAATAGGAGTTGTAAAAAACTGCCACATCATGCAACGAGGCTTTTATTCATACACTGTATGAGAATGAAAGTACTTAGCGACTTGCAACAAACTTTAAACGTAATTTCAAACCTTTAAACGAGCGAGATGGCGCAGTGGTAACGCACTGGACTCGAATTCGGGAGGATGGTGGTTCAAATCCACCTCCGGCCATCCAGATTTAGATTTCCCGTGATTTCCCTACATCATTCCACGCAAATGCCGGGATAGTTTCTTTCAAAGAGCACGGCTGATTTCCTTCCCCATCCTTACCCAAATCTCCGAGCGTTAGCTCCGTCTTTAATGACAAAGCTGTCGACGGGACGTTAAACCCTAAGCTTCCTTCCTTCCTTCTTCAAACCTTTATTACTATTTTCTCCCTGACAACCGCATCAAAATGATGAAAGGAAAAAAGTATCTCGCTTACTACTTTTTCGCTGTTCATGGAGTAAAAACTACGTCATTCGGTATGACGTTACAATTTATAATTTTTGCACTAATATCTTAGAGGCAGAAAATTTTACAGACAGTATATACACAAGCAGGTGAATGTCCCTTCGAAATTGTATCACTGTACGACACGCAGTTGATGAGATATGAGGACATAAACAGTAACGTTCATGGAAAACCGCCGCATCACGTTTTAATCTGAATTCGTAACAGTTTTTACCAACATAAAGGACTATACAAATGAATAAATACTTGAAAAATTATACAATTGTACAATATACAATTCAATAAATATGAGATCATATATACTGTGATGGGTAAAAATCTTTCACATCGTACACCACTTTTTAATACATTTCTTATTTGCTGCTAAGACATTCCTTTATTTCAGTCAGCTTAAGTAGATTGCTGAACGCTGACGGTGCTGTTGACAACTTTGAACTGTGAAGCACCTGCGGTTCTAGGCGAAAGCAGTAGACAGGTACAGGTACAGGGAAAGGAAGAGAATGAAACAGTGTACATCCAACGAATACCCATTATTTCCGTCAGATCTCCCATTTAGCTTCGGGAGACTGCAGTTTCCAATGTGACTTCCATTTTCTATTACGATTAATAAAGCAAAGGGTAATCTAATAAATACTGCGGAGTGGATTTGATATCTCCATGTTTCTCACGCGGGCCACCGTATGACGCTTGCTCAAGGGTGGCCTCGCCAAAGAATTGCCGCGGAGGAGTGGCCGAGCGCATTGAGGAGCTATGTTGCGATTCGCGATGCCGTTTCTCGTCGGTCGTTCTCCCTCGGACATGGATGATTGTACCGTCTTTAGTTTAAGGTAGTATACAGGGTGTCCCAGCTATCTTGTCCACCCAAAATATCTCTGGAACAATAAAAGCTATTGGAAAACGACTTTCACCGGTATCAATGTACGGCTGGAGCCCATGAATGTACATATTTTAAAACATTCTAAAACGAAAGCAAATGTGTGTTTTAACACAAACTCTTTTTTTTAATGGACACCCTATATTTTTTCTTCAGCAATCCACAGCATGACAAATCACATAAACAATGGCGTTGATTGCGTCGCAATATTCCAATTACATCCCGAGATATTGCGACGCGAAGTTGACGCTTGAAATACGCGAAAGCGCGGCTAGCGCACGTCCTGAGGCTCAGGCGAGAACCCCATGCTGCTCAGGACGTGCGCTAGCCGCGCGTTTCGCGTATTTCAAGCGTCAACTTCGCGTCGCAATATCTCGGGATGTAATTGGAATATTGCGATGCAATCAACGCCATTGTTTATGTGATTTGTCATGCTATGGATTGCTGAAGAAAAAATATAGGGTCTCCATTAAAAAAATAAGTTTGTTAAAAAAAAAAAAAACACCTTTGCTTTCGTTTTAGAATGTTTCCAGATATGTAAATTCATGGGCCCCAGCCGTACATTGATACCGGTGAAAGTCGTTTTCCAATAGGTGTTATTGTTCCAGAGATATTTTGGCTGGACAAGATAAGCTGGGACACCCTGTGTAAATAATTTGTAAGTTTAGGTTCAGATGACCCCACAGTTAAGTTCCATAAGCTTTAAAAACATTTAAACACTTGAACCAAAGAATTTATTCATGCTAGCTCCTGTATAAGTAACCAGATGTATTGTCTATAATCAAGTTTTGAATTAAGTGAATGTATAAATTTTTCGTAACATTTACATTTTGATGACTACCTTTCTTTGTTTTGATACTGCAGTTATTATTTTGTACATTATGCAAGACCACCTTCTTTCTTAAATACTCTCCGAAAAATATAACCTGTTTTTAGAAAGAAAAAAAAAATGGACAAAGAGAAAGCGAGAGAATTGATGGGAGAAGTACTAACTCAAGGCTTGAATAAATAAATAAATACCCGGGCAACACCGGGTTTTCAGCTAGTATCGCAATAAAAACCAACTGTATTTTTAGATTTTTGCGCAGAGAACAAATTACAGAACATGTGTTTTTTCACGGCCGAGCTATCTTGGCTGGGACGCTTCAAACGAAAACTTTATTTCGGAACCGTGTCCCAATTAGAACGGGCCGTGGGACTTGGCGTGCTATTGACTGGGTTCCGCAGCTGACCGCGAAGAGGGAGAGTCGAGTGATTGCTCTACCACAGACAAAGATGTTGAAGCGCGTTTGTTTATTATTGACGCTTCTAACTACAGTTCTTTGTAGGCGGTGGTGACGAAAAAGATGTAAAATAACATTGATAGCATGGAAGTGTTTATTTTGTTAACCCTGCGGCGGGCGCGTGGCGGCATACAGTGCCGCCAATTTTGTTTTCTCTCAATCATTACGTCAGCGTTGTGAGCACGCAACAATGGTGCTAGATATGCTACGATTGTTTAGTCACGCGCCAAACTACATTATTGAGCCACCAATATACTCACCATAACAGCTGTGACTGACCTGTGGAGTGGACGACTGCACCGGAACGGCACTGCGTACCGCACGCGTCCAGTAATGTAAGTACATGTAGCCGTACCACTGTCGGATGTTTGGATGATAAGCTTTGTTTTACAACTCTGTGGGTGTATGATGATTTAGTTATTAACATTGCTTTGGTATTGGAATTATTTTATTGTCTCCCAGGTCCACACATAGGAAAGGACTAACACCAGAAGAAATTGAGCGTCTTCTTCTGCAATCATCTGACGAAGAAAATTACGCTGATTTCTCTGACAGCGATGAGGAAGCAGAAATAGTCGAAACTGCAGATCATCCTATTCTACACAAATGACCACAATAAGATGGCCCTTAGCATTGTTTTTTCCTTATCTGGATATTGCTGGGATAAATTCCCAGGTCTTGTTCTTTGCAAACAATCCAGAAAAAAGATTCACAAGAAGAACCTATCTAACAAATCTGCCCTTGGCTCTGATGGACTGCCATTTGAAAGAAAGGGTTCAGCTCTACTCTACCAAAAGATATTCAAGAATTTCTGTCACCTCATCGAACAATTCCCGCCAATCACGATGAGACTGTAAGAAGGTGAGAGAGGTGCCATCTTTGTCGTGGTAAAAAAAAAAATAAAACTACTGTCACTTGCAATAGCTGCAAAAGATTCGTTTGCAAGCAACATTGCCGCAATGTTGCCTCATGTAATGATTGCAGAGCTCTTCTGGAGGAAGAGAGGGTGTGATTCTTGATATGTATTTACTGACTGCCTTAATCTTTATTATTACTACAAAGATTTTATTCATTTTACACTTTTTTGTAAAACTTTCTTTGACAATGGTAAACAATCGAATCATATCTGTGGTTATAATATATTTAAAATTTGTTACTAAAGTAGTGCTTACGAAATATCCTGGAAAGTTATGTCATATATACTGTAACAATTTTAATTTTCCCATGCACCCTCTATATATTTATACAGATCATATTAAAAGTTGATGTTATGAATGATGTTATACACAATAAATAATTAATTCTACCCAAAAATTAAAAAAAAATAGCTTTTCTCTGTATTTAAATGTAGGCGGCATAGAGTGCCGCACGCGCCCGCTGACGTAACAATCTTAAGCGCGCCTGCCGCAGGGTTAAACATACACTGAATTAGCACAAACAGTTAGTTGTTTGATCGCTGGTCCCGGAGGGTGTACACTCCACAGCGATCGAGGTCGTTGGCCGGTCGTATGAGCGCGGGCGACGGACGCGCGTTTTCCGCGTGCGACGCGATAAATCCTTCGGCGCACGCCACGCTGCCGGGACGATTTTTGCCGATGAAAGGAATTGTGCGCGTCGGCAGATATTTGACATCGCTGCCTTGTGCTAGCTGTCTGCCGCTTGCCGTTCACGTGTTTCTGCTGCAAGGCAGCCAGGCCGCCACAATATAGTTACTCTGTGACTCACGACAGTAAGCGCGATACAGGAATTGACACCTGTAGGGTGCGAGCGGGCCGCTTCCCAGTCGGGCTATATCGTCTTTTTTTCAGTCAGGAGATTGGTTTGCCGACTGTAGACAAGTCTTAGTCTCATCCTACAGTTTTTACTCGCAGCCCAGCCTACCACTCTCGGCCCCACACTCTCTTCCGTGCATTAGCAAATCGAAAAATCCTCGGTGGACCTCAGCATTTGTTGTTTTAACTGATTTTCGTTAAGTTGTCCAAAAACGATATTATTTCTCTCAGTTCGATTACATACCTAATATTTATTCGTTCTTCTGATTTAACTTTCAGCATTCTCCTGCAGCGCCACATGTTAAAAGATATCTCTTTTTGTGTGAATCGTTTGTCGTCCATGTACCACATCCATAGAAGAAAACACTATTCCCAGTTTGCATTTTTATATTGCCTCTAGTTGGACTACAGTCACTTAATTTCCTACCCAAATAACCAGGAATGGTTTTATGATGATGCACACACAGCCGGCCGCGGTGGCCGCAAGGACTGAGGCGCTTCAGTCACGGTCTGCACGGCCACTACCGTCGGGGGTTCGAATCCACCCTCGGGCATGGATATTTGTGTCGTCCTTAGTACAAGGTAGTTCGTAAGTAGTTTGTAAGTTTAGGGACTGATGACCCCGTAGTTAAGTCCCATAAGCTTGACAAACATTTGAACATTTGATGCACACACAATCACAACAGGCTACAAACTTCAGCATTTGATTCTTTCTCCTGGCTAAGTGACAATTTGTTTTTGTATACTTTCTCAAACCCCTTTGCTGATTGACATTAGCCATGATGTGCGAGGAAAGATGACTATTGATGAAATCATCCGCCATCCCCTGACGATTTGCGTGGACTTTCTCGCGACCAAATAATTAATCATTGTCGGCCGCGGTGGCAGAGGTGACTGAGGCGCTTCAGTCACGGTCAGCACGGCCACTACTGTCGGGGGTTCGAATCCCCCCTTGGGCATGGATATTTGTGCCGTCCTAGTTCGTAAGTAGTTCATAAGTAGTTTGTAAGTTTAGGGACTGATGACCCCGTAGTTAAGTCCCATAAGCTTGACAAACATTTGAACATTTTGAATTAATAATTTTCAAATGTTTGTTATGCTTAAGGGACTTAACTGCGGGATCATCAGTCCCTAAACTTACAAACTACTTATGAACTACCTTATACTAAACACGACACAAAATCCATGCCCGTGAGGGGATTCGAACACCCGACCGTAGCGGCCGTGCAGATTGTGACTGGTGCGCCGCAGACCGCTCGGCCACCACGGTCGGCTAAATAATAATAATCACATGAAATCAGTATGTGTGTTTCTCATACATCGATAGTCCACTATACCTCTGTAATTTTGTAACCATATTCTATTACTAAATGCCATCTTTCGTTTCACTCTAGAGATCCCAGTCAAAGTGATGATCCAGTCCTGGGTTCATCTACTACTCATTTCACAACACATGTAAATTACTACTTATAAATTTCGTATTCAGCTTACTGTTCGGTGCCATATACCTGATTAGTGCTGCGTGGCAATGGCCGTGCGGTTCTAGGCGCTATGTTAGGGACAGTGCGGCCGCTCCCATCAGAGGTACGAGTCTAGACATGGGCAGGATGTGTGTGTGTTGTCCTTTTGGAAAATCTATGGACGATTGCCACAGTAGATTGGGCACATAGATTTACAAACATTGGAACCTTATAAGTTATAGATAGGTCAGCTTTGGGAGTACGCGTCTTTTCAGAAAGTCAAAAAATGGAATTTCTCACGGCACTGTAGCAACGATACCGATCGTCAGAAAAGAGAGCTTGAGTAATGATTTTAAAGAATATTTTGTGTAAGATGCGTACTTTATTTTTGTATAGGACTGTCATATTCGCAAAATGCTATGTTTTAGTTTATACTTAAAAAAGAAAAGGATAGCTAATCGATGTGTGGAGTACAGCAACACATAACATAAATTTATATGAATACTGTCTTTCAAGCAATAAATACTCTTCCAGTTAAAGTAATACATCCCCCCCCCCCCCCCCCCCCCACACACACACAGAGATGCGAACGTTTCGGGTGCCTGTATGGTTGTGTGTGTGAACGTGACTATTTACTAGAAAGATATAGTGTGGATACTGTTTTCTATTCCGTAATTATGTACCCCTCATTTCGATCCGCTGTAGGTGAATCGGTTCTCTTTCCCTTATTTTAAGTATAAATAGGAACGTTGATCTAAAATATATTTTAAAACATACCACATATTTCGAACATGAAATATATCTACTTTTATTCTCCGTAAGATCAATCACTGAAATTTTTGTAAACCTACTGAACCAAAGTGCTATGTTCATCACTCCCTAGACTTTCAAACTACTGTAAGTTACTCACCCATGCCCGAGGGAGGAGTCAAACCTCCGATAGCAATGGCCGCCCAGTCCGTAACATGACGTCTTAGACCATGTGGCCTTTCCTCACGTCGACTCCGTAACACATTTTTACGGTATGCGGAGTACTGTTGTGTTAACTTTTGAGTAGAAGAGCTAGCTAGTCCTGACTCAGCTGAAGTATGTAAACGTCTCCTGACCTCCCTCTGCATTTTTACTCCACATACTTCCCTTGCAGGCAAAATTGATTATACCTAGATGTGTCTGATATTTTCTTCCATCGATCCATACTTTTAGTTAAGAAATTTATTTTCTCCGCTGTTGTGTTCAGTACCTCCGCAGTAGTTACACGACCTACCCATCTAATGTTAAGCTCTCTCCTGGACAACCGCATTTCAAAGGCTTCTGCCATCTTTTGTCTGAACTCATCCAAGTTTCACTTCCGTAGAGTACTACGCTCGAGACAAATACCTTTAGAAAGGACTTCCTAACATTTTAATTTAATTATGGATGTCAAAAAATTGTGCTGCTTCAGAAATGCTTTTCTTCCAATATCCATTCGGCATTTCATATCAGTTGTACTTCCACACTTTACTACTCAAATAACAAAAATCACTACTTCATTTATTGCCTCGTTTTCTAATCTATTTTTCATTATCATTGTCATCCTCAAACCGTAAAGTTTTTATTTCTTCACACCGAACTTTAACTCCCCCAAAATTTCTCGTTGCTTTCTTCTACAGCTTGCAAAATGTACAGATTGAATAATGTTGGGAAAGGCTACAACTCTGCCTGATTTCTGTACAAATTGTAAATAATCTTCGTTCCTTATATTGTACCCCTGCTACCTTCAGAATTTGGAAGAGTGTATTCCTGCCAATACTGTGGAAAGCTTCTTCCAAATCTGCAAAACCTAAAATTTTAGGTTTGCTTTTCCTTAATCTATATTGTAAGATAAGCTGTAAGGTGAGTACTGCCTCGCGTGTTCCTACATTTATCCTAAATCCAAACTGATGTCCTCGGACATAGGATTCTACCAGTTTTTCCATTCGTGTTATTATGATTTCTGAAACCGGTACTTTGTAGTTTTCACACCTACCTGCGCTTCGTTTATTTTAAATTTGGATTATTACATTATTCTTGAAACCTGTGGGTGTTTGGAAGAAGCAAGGAAGCTTAGGGTTTAACATTCCATCGATAGCTTGGTCATTAGAGACGGAAATAACATTCGGAGTTTTGGGGAAGGAAATCGGCCGTGCCATTTTGAAAGGAGCCATCCCGGCATTTGCCTGGAGTGATTTAGGGAAATCACGGAAAACCTAAATCAGGATGGCCGGAGGTGGATTTGAACCACCGTCCTCCCGAATGCCAGTCAAGTGTGTTACCACAGTGCCACCTCGCTCGGTCTGAGGGTGTTTCCCTTATCACATACGTCTTGCGCCCTCCCAAGGATATTAGCAGTTCAGAGATATCACCTACTCCATGGGCCTTGTTATGACTCAAATCCTTCAGTGCTCTGTCAAATTCTTCTTGCAGTATCATATCTCCTATCTCATTTTCGTCTATTTTCTCTTCCCTTTCTACAATACTGCCTCAAAAGTTCATTTCCCTTGTGTAGGCCTGTTATATGTTCCTTCCAACTTTCTGCTTCCTCTTCTTTATTTTAGTACTGGTTTTCCAACTGAACTACTCATACTCAGACAGCTGCTTTGCTTCTAGGAGATATCCATCTTTCCCCTAGTTATTCTTTTATGACCTTGATTTTGTTCTCTAACCGCTCTTGCTTAGCTAATTTGCTTTTCCTCTCAACCTCATCTTTAGCCGCCTGTATTCCATTTGCCCACTTCATTTTATATGGTCCCCTTTCATCAATTAAATACAGAATCTCTTGTGTTATCCACAGATTTGTATTAGGCCTTGTCCCTCTTCCTGTTTGATCCTCCGCGGTCTTCACTATTTCACCTTTGAAAGTTATCCATTCTTCTTCTACTGTATTATTTTTCTCTGTTTCTGTCAATTGCGGCCTGATCATCTCTCTGAAAACCTCAACATCTTGAAGTGCCTTCAATTTACCCAGGTTCCATCTCCCTACTTCCCTTTTTTGCCGTTTATTTCAGTTTTAAATTATAGTTCATAATCAATAATTTAATGTTTAGTTATATAACGAGTAGGGAGACGCTGATAATTTGTAACTGTTGGAAAGCGAGTTGGAGTTGTCCACGCAGATGTGATCAGCACTGTGTCCCCAGTGCTGTAGGGCCCTGCCTAGCAAGCGGGAGACCCGCATTCAAACACACTTTCAACTTCACCTAATGGCAGTTAATGTCGTTAGTCTATGATCTTCCCCTGGATATCTCTTAAAGTTTACAACCAGTTTTCGAAATCAGTCTTACCGTTATTAAATCTATCTGAAACCTTCCAGTGTCTCCTGGTCTCTTCCACATAACCGTCTTTTATGATTCTTCAGCGAAGGGTTTGTGGTGATTAAATTGTACTCTCTGCAAAATTCTAGCAGGCCACTTTCTCATTCATTCATTTTTTCCAGTCCATATTCACACACGTTTCTATTCCTACTACGGAATTCCAGTCAGTCATCACAGTTTCTCTCCCATAGCCGTCGGAATAGTTTTTCTATCATCATGCATCGTTTCAAACTCCTATTATCAGTAAAGGTATTTGGCATATAAACTACAACAACTATGGTCGATGTTGGCTTCGTATCTATCTTAGCTACTATTATGCGTCCAGTATGCTGCTCATAGTAAATTACCTGAATTCCTTCTTTCATTAAAATTGTTACACCAAAAAGAAATGTAGTTCGTTGGACGAATATATTATACCAGAACTGACGCGTGATTACATTTTCACGCAATTTTGGTGCATAGATCCTGAGAAATCAGTACCCAGAACAATCACCTCTGGCCGTAATTACGGTCTTGATACGCCTGGCCATTGAGTCAAACAGAGCTTGGATGGCGTGTATAGATACATAAACCCATGCAGCTTCAACGCGATACCACAGTTGGAGTAGTGACTGGCGTATTGTGACGAGCCAGTTGCTCGGCCACCATTGACCAGACGTTTTCCATTGGTGAGAGATCTGGAGAATGTGCTGCCCAGGACAGCAGTCGAGCATTTTCCGTATCCAGAAAGACCCGGTCGTAGGCTACAATCCGACCTTTATCAAAGTCGGAAACGTGATGGTACGCATTTATCTTTCTTACAGGAGGCATAACAAAAACTTCTCACCAGGCAACGCCGGGCAACTGCTGTTTGTGTATGAGAAATCGGTTGAAAACTTTCCTCATGTCAGCACGTTGTCGGAGTCGCAACCGGCGCCAACCTTGTGAGAATGCTCTGAAATGCTAATCATTTGCATATCACAGCATCTTCATCCTGTTGGTTAAATTTCGCGCCTGTAGCACGTCATCTTCGTGGTGTAACAATTTTAATGGCCAGGAGTGTAGTTAATGAGACCTGCTCCTATATTCTCCTGAAGTAGTAATAGTATTTATAACCATATTCTCGTCGTCGTCGTTGTTGTTGTTGTTGTTGTTGTTGGTGGTGGTGGTGGTGGTGGTGGTGGTCTTCAGCTGGTTTGATGCACCTCTCCACTCTACCCTATTCTGTGCAAGTCTCTTAACCTGAGAACACAAACAGCAACCTACATCCTTCTGAGTCTGCTTACTGTATTCGTCCCTCGGTCTCCCTCTATGGTTTTTACCCCACACACTTCCTTCTAATGCTAAGTTGACGATTCCTTGATATCTCAAAATGTGTTCCACCAACCTATCCCTTCTCTTAGTCAGAATATGCCAGAAACTCCTCCCTAATTCTGTTGAGCACCACTTCATTAGTTACGTGAACGAACCATCTAATTTTCATCATTCGTCTGTAGCACCACAATTCAAAAGCTTCAGTCATCTTTTCGTCTGGACTCCTTATCGTGTACGTTTTATTCCCATACAATGCTAAACTCCTAACAAATCCTTTCAGAAACGATAAATTTCGCTTCTTCTGAAACACTTTTCTTACCACAGCCATTCTACATTTTATATCATCTATATTTCCGCCATCAAACGTTATCTTTCTACCCAAGTAACGAAACGTAACCACAACTTTTATTGTCTCATTACCTAATATAAGTCCTTCAGCATCGCCTTTTCTGACACTATTTTCCATTATCCATGTTCTACTCTGGTTAATGTTCATGTTATACCCTCATTTGAAGACACTGTCCATTCCGTGAAATTCCTCTTCCAAGTCCTCTGCTGTCTCTGACAGAATTAATATGTCATCGGCAAACTGCAAAGTTTTTATTTCTTCTCCCTGAACTTGTCCTCGAAGTTTCTCCTTGCATTTCTTCACAATTTGCTCAAAGTACATATTGAATAAAATTTAGGAAAGACTTCAACCCTTTCTTACTTCCTTAGCAACTACTTCGTCTCTTTCATGTCCCTTAGACTCAAATACTAGCTATCTGGTATTTGTATAAGCTGTCTACGCTTCTTACATTTTACTCCTAGTACCTTCATAATTTGAAAGAGTGTATTCCAGTCAACTTGCCAAAAGCGTTCTCCGGATATTCTAATCCAAAACACGTAGGTTTCCCTTTCATTAACCTATCTTCTAAAATAAGTCGTAAGTATTGCCTCAAGTGTTCTACAATTCTCCGAAATCCAAACTAATTTTCCCCTAGGTCGGATTGCATCAGTTTTTCTATTCGTCTGTAAATAATTTGTGTTAGTATTTTGCAACCTTGCAGTATTAAACTGATAGTTATGTAATATTCACATTTGTATGCATTTGTTTTCTTTGGAATTGGAATTTCTAGTTTCTTCTTGAAGTCGGAGGATATTTCCGCGCTCATACATCTTGCAAACCACATAGAACAATTTCGTCAAGACTTGCTCTCCTAACGATTATCAGCAGATATATAATTTACTCCGGGGACTATGTTTCTACACAAATCTTTTAGTACTCTGTCAAATCATTCTCGCAGTATCGTATCTCCTATCTCATCTTCCTCCACTTCGTCTTGCATTTCTAGAATACTGCCTTCAAGTTTATTTCCTTTGTATAGGCCCTCTATATATTCCTTCCACCTATTAGCTTTCCCTTCTTTGCTTAGTACTCGTTTTCCATCTGAGTTCTTGGTATTCATAAAACTGCTTTTCTTGTCTCCAAATCTTTTTTATTTTCCTGTAGGCGGTATCTTTCCCTAGTTACACATTCCTCTACGGTCTTGCTTTTCTCATCTAGCCACTCCTGATTAGCCAGTCTGCACACTTCATGTCAACCTAATTTTTCAGACGTCTGTACTCCCTTTTGCCTGCTTCACTTGCTGAAGTTTTATATTTTCTCCCTCATCAATTAAGTTAAGTATATCCTGTGTTATCCAGGGATTTCTATTAGGCCTTGTCCTTCTGCCTATATGGTCCTCTGCAGCCTTCACTACCCTATCTCTCAGAGCTACCCATTCTTCTTCTACTGTATTACTTTCCTCCGTTTCAGCCAATCCTTGACTTGAGTGCTCTCTCTAAAACTCTTAACAACTTCTGGTACCTCTAATTTGTTTAATTTCCATCTCCTTAATTTTCTACCTTTTGTAGTCTCTTTAGTTTTGATTTACAGTTCACAGCCAATAAGTTGTCAGAGTTTATATCTGCCCCCAGGATAAGTCTTACAGTTCAAAACCAGGTTTCTAAACCTAAGCCTTACCATTATAAAGACAATCTGGTACTTTCCAGTGTCTCCTGATCTGTTCCACGTATACAACCTTCTTTTATCATGATTAAACTAGGTGTTTATGATGATTAAATTTTGCTCTGCACAAAATTATACCAGGAGATGTTCTAATTTATTCCTTTTCCCCAGTCCATATTCACCTTCTCAGAGTTCCAGTCCTCCATCACAATATAGTTTTCTTCTCCCTTAACTTTCTGAATAATTTCTTTCATCTCCTCATACATTTCTTCGATCTTCTCCTCATCGATACCTTCCGTAGTGCTTGCTGTTCTTGAATGTATATATTTTTTTTAACTATTGTTAGTGCCTGGCTAGTAGTATTGTTAATAACTGCAGATCATAAATGCGACCTTTAAACAAAGCAGTACCAGTATGGGGAGAGTTACAGCCTGCGAGAATGAGCAGCTTGCCAAGCGGCAGCTTAGTAATATCAGACGTGTGTGATGTTCAGGAAATGAAAGGTGGGGGAAGGAGTGGATGAATATGTCGGGAATCTGTTGAATCTTGTGAAATGATACATGGTGGTAGTGAAACAGTAATTAATGAATGAAAACGAAGTTATTAGAGGCCTGCGGGTGGGGCGGAAGAAAGATGTTATGAATTGTCAGGCGAGTGGTCATTTTGGAAAAAGTTGGATAACATGATATCGTAAAAAGTTTGATCTTTTGTAATAAGCTGTTCGTTGAGACTGTGTTCTGGGGACCGTTTCACGAACTTAGTTATTTATAATTCTTCCAGAAGTGAGAGGTTGTTTTTCTTTTTTTTTTCCCTTTGGGGGCAGATGTGAAGAATTTGCAAGTTGACTAGGGGGGTTACGTGTGTTTGTTTCTCTTGAGATGTTCGGAAAAGACCGAATTATTTTTGGCAGCGCCTTTCTTAGTTAAAAGATGTTCTTGAAATGTAATTTTGAAGGGTCGTCCGGTTTGGCCAATGTATGACAAGGGGCACTCCAAACATTGTATTTTATAGAAGCTTGCTTAACTAGTCATTCACTGTGGTGAAAGTGAGACTGGTTCTTGTCATTGATCGTGAAGGCTACTTTTACGTGGGTGCTTTTTCGACGAGTCTCTAAGAAAGATTTCCTATGAACGGTAATGAGACATAGATGGATTCAGTAGTGATGGTGCTAGGGAGAAGGGAGATGTTATTTTTAAGAGATTTTTCTGCTTCGGGATTTTTAAGTGATATATTTCTGAATATCCTTGAAAACAGTTATTTCATGCAAGTCTCCTCCATTCTATTCCAGATACGTGGATGACATTTTCATCATAATTAATGCATCCACAGCTGAAATACCATACCTCTCGAACGAATTCTGCAGTCTGCTTCCAAAAATGATTTTCACCCATCAAATCATGTCACCCGACTGCTCCATCAACTGCTTGGACGTAACTCTCACCTTATCCAACAATCACATCGCATTTGTGATTTACAGGAAGCCCACAACCTGTGACGCTGTCATCTACTCAACATCCTGCCACTCGTACAGTTATAAAACAAGATTTTTACTTCCATGATCGACCACTTATGAGACCTCCCTTCAGTGAAACAGTTGAGCAAGAACTTGGTAACCTGAGGCACATTTCTAGAACCAACGGATACCAGGCTAGCCTCGTAGACAGATTGTACAGCAGAATCCATCTGTGTCTCCTTACCGTTCATAGGAAATATTTTTAGAGACTCGCTGAACTTCTTAAAAGCAAGCAAGTAAAAGTAGCCTTCACGATACAAGACCCAGTATTACTTTAGCCACAGTGATCAGCTAGTTAAAGACCCTTTTAACCAGTCAGGCGTCTATAAAATACAATGTTTGCAGTGCCCCCTTATCATACATTGGCCAAACTGGACGAGCTTTCAAAACTAGGTTTCAAGAACGTCTTTTAACTAAGAAAGCCGAAGCCAAAAACAATTTGGCCTTTTCCGAGCATCTCATGAAAAGCAAACACACTCAACCCCCACTAGACAAATTGCTAATTCTTGACATCACCCCCAAAAGAAAGAAAAAAAAACCCTCTCTCTTCCAGAAGAATAAGAAAGAACTAAGTTTGTGAAACAGTCCCAGAACAGTCTCAATGAACAGCTTATTACAAAAAAATCCCCCCTTCTGACAATTTACAACGTCTTTCTTCCGCCCCACCCTCAGGCCTCTAATAACTTCGTTTTCATTCATTTATTATTGTTTCACTACCACCATGTATCATTTCACAAGATTCAACAGATACCCGACATCTTTCACCTCCTTTCCCTCACCTTTCATTTCCTGCAAGTCACTCACATCTCTGATATTACTAAGTTGCCCTGATGCGCTAACAGCGCGAAACGGGTTATTGGATATAATAAAGAATATTGCAACAGAGATTGTGAATTATTTAATTACACAACATTAACAATTCGTCTAGTGTAGTGATTAACGTACTTCTTGTACTCAGATGTACAGGTTTATACATAATCACTTCCTCCAGTTTTTCTTTCAATTCCAAATTCTTATGGAAATTACTTTGATCTTTGGTTTTATTAAGTTAATAGGTTTAAAAGTATTTACAATAATAATAATAATAATAATAATAGTTAAATCGAAGATTAGTACAGAAAATTTAAATGACATACAAGGATTCCAAATGAGTTCTGACAGGAAGAAAAGTGTACCCTATTGACAAAAATGATTTACCAGAAATCATATTTAAACCAATTAGTCGATAAACATTGTGATGAAAATCTTTTCAATAAAGATATGAAAAATAAAATGAAGTATATAACAAAATCTGAACCGCTTGCACATTAGGCAGACGATATACCCAATGTACTATCGACAAGTGGCCTTCTGTCGCCTCCCCCCCTCCGCCCCCCCTCCCCGGAATCCGTCTATGACAACATGACTGTACAAAGCCGAGCCACTTGCGTCGATCGTGTTCTGTCGCGTATTGTAGGGGTCACCTTCGGCTCCATCTGGCCATAAATGAAGTTTAGTTCCGCATTCTGCTGCCGGCAACTGTTAAGTCCCATCCATTCTACGCTTGGAGATAAGAATGTCTGCACAATTCGAATAATCCAACCATGATTGAAAGATACAAAAGTTAATTTATTTAGTGTACAGCAAGTACAAATCACATTTATGAAAAATATTCGATTAATAATGAAAATTCTCCTCAGAGATTATGATAAATTATTTTTCAAAAGAGATAGATTGGCTGGCCAGTACTTACCTTTGTGCTGTACCGCACATTTATGAAAAATACACAGTTACAATAACTTTATGTATATAACTTTGGCAATTAAATACAAGACTTAATAATTAAATAAGATTATGTCATGAACGACATATGTACAATTACAAATTAACACTTAGGCTTTTAATATATTCAGCTGCACTTAGTCGCATACAGGAAATGCGTTGTTTGAGCAGAGTGGGCTCTCAGAGGGCGCTCAGTAATGATGTGCCAGACCACCTGCTTCTCAGCGCTGTAGTCACACTCTGGGGATGGTGCTCTTCCCCATTTGTGCAGAACATTCTAAAGTGCCACAATGGTAGTACAGTAGATGCTGAAATGTCATCCATAACTACAAGTTTTTCTTCCCTTTTACGAACTGATATAAAATCAGACACTTCATTGGATATGAACAAATGAAAGAAGCAGCTGTTTGCTACATTCTGTTCATCTCGTCCTCCCTCTTCTTTGTTCATCTCTCCCCCTCCCCTCCTTTCGCCTTTACCCATCCATCTTCCCTCACCATCCATTTCCTACTCCCCCCTCCCTGCACTACCTTTCCACTACTGTTTCTGCCTGCCTGCCTTCTGATATCCACTCTCTCTGCCCACCTCCTCATCCCCTTTCTCCTCTTCATCCGCAACACCTCTCCCTCACAGAACTTTTCAGGTAGTAAATAATATGTGTACAAAGTTTAGTGTAAATATAACTAAAGATTTAATGATGACGTTGCAGGGATGTGTTACGTGACATATACTGCAAACATATATGTATGATTCTCTACAGTCTTGCCTTGTATGACTCCAACAGGATGTAAAATGAATCTATGGTATTCAGCCTAGTTGATTGATAGCAAAGTTTGTCCTGCAGATTGATTTTCACTCACATCAATGTTTATGATATTATATCTCCTTAACCATTTGTCGTAATTTTGTCCTCTTCGGACGCTTAGGTTCGGAAGATGGGCCATGGCTAGCAAGGATTGTGGACATGGTCTGCAACTGAAAGAAGTGATTAGATCACTTGTACTTTTATTACAAAAGAAAGGATTACACAACTTTAATGTGAGGTGCTTGTGGTATAATAGAGTTCCTTCCATCTACAAAACAGCTTGTCGAGTAGACAGATCTCCTGAAATGATAGCACTGCTAGCTCTGCTATACTGAGTCATGGACTGGTAGACTGAAATCGTGGCTGTGGTGTGCCAGCCTATCTAACCGAACCCTCTTCATCTGATTGGTCAGTGCGCAAAGTGAGGCAGAGAGGTAATGGTAACTGGAGGTGCCCATGGCGGCTGAAGTATCATAGGGTGACTTATCGCCTCTTCTATAAGTGGTGCAGTGATGTGTATAGACAGCCGGAGTTGTGGCGAATAGCAATGCCAAAACACGTAAAATAATAAAATCAGTACATTCAGAGGTGTATGGATATGCTATCAGAAATGTGTTGCATATAGAATAAATAGTAAAGAAGTAATAAATTAAATCCTCATGCACGATGCCCCAGTCTTTCAGCCATATTGGTGTTTGACATAATCTGAAACAGATCTCATACAGTGATATAATTTTGTCCATGGATTTAGCAGCACCTGTTGATACTGACTGTAAAATATGGTGCAAATAGAATTAGAAGCAAAGAAGGAATAAATTAAAATGACACACATAATGTGGCAATTGTTCTCACCTTTTACTGTTTAATATATCTCCTCAACTGTGTGTGCCTTACAGGGATGTGATGTTGCAAGTATATTCAGTGATACTTGTGAATAACCTCTGCAAATGTAATGAATATAGTTGGCAGGAGAGAAGTAATAAATTAAAGTGTTACACCTGATGTAACAAGTATTTAAGTTCTTTCCTGTACTTAATTTCATCATGATAAATTTTTACAAATATTTTTTTTATTTCTTATTTACTTCCTACATTTATATTGGTAGCTACTGCCAAAGTTCTAATAAAAAAAATTTAAAAATTGTCAGTATTAATTCTAGAAATTACTAAAATTACCTTGATAATCATATTAAAACATTATTTCTTGAATGATAGTTAATGTATGTTGTCAGTAAGAAGCATCTGATTTTTTTTATAGACTGTGAAGGACCAAATAACAACATGCAGCCTTGCTGGGATACTTCGCGAATGTGTTTCTCCAAAAATAGGTATTACACTTTTACACTTTGTAAGCAGTGTAGAATAGATCACATTAGATTGATACTTGTTCCATATAGCATGAATAAGAGATTTTGTAATGATGTGGAATGTATCTGACTAGTAAACAACAACATTCCATGACTATTTATTATTGTAATTGTTGTTGTTGTTGTTGTTTTTAAAATTACTAATTTCTATGTAAAAATTCATCTGTTGAGTAGAAGGAATTGTCATTCAGAAATTCTTTCAATTTGTATTTAAATGCTGAATGGTTATCTGTCACAATTTGATGTTTTTCGTATGTGACCAAAGATCTTTGTGGTGGCATTATTCACTTGTTTCTGGGCCAAAGTTTTAGATTTAACCGTGATTAGTGTACCTCATCCTTTCTCCTAGTGCTGTAGCTATGCAAACTGCTATTATTTTTTAATTGGGATGAGTTATTAATAACAAATTTTTTAAGTGTAATATATATTTGTGATGCTACTGTGAAGCTCCCATATCCTTAAATAAGTGTCTGTAGGAAGATATTGGGTGGGCTCCAGAAATTATTCTAAATAGGCCTTACATGCTCTTGTGCACTGAATACTTTTTTGATCAATGATGAATTATCCCAGAATAGGTGGCATATGAAAGTAGTGAATGAAAATGGGTATAGTAAGCTAATTTCTACCCCCATGAATCACAGACATTGCCGAGGTGGGGAGACTTGCATGCCTCAACGATGCAGATAGCCGTACCGTAGGTGCAACCACAGTGGAGGGGTATCTGTGGAGAGGCCAGAAAAACGTGTCGTTCCTGAAGAAATGCAGCAGCCTTTTCAGTAGTTAAAGGGGAAACAGTCTAGATGATTGACTGAGCTGGCCTTGTAACATCAGCCAACATGGCTTTGCCATGCAGTCACTGCGAACGGCTGAAAGCAAGGGAAACTACAGTCGTTACTTTTCCCGAGGACATGCAGCTCTACTGTATGACTATACGGTGATGGCATCTTCTTGGGTAAAATATTCTGGAGGTAAAATAGTCCCCCATTTGGATCTCCGGGCGGGGACTACTCAGCAGGATGTCGTCATCAAGAAAACCAAAACAGACATTCTACAGCTTGGAGCATGGAATGTTCTAACCCTTAATCACGTAGGTAAGCTAGGAAATTTGAAAAGAGAAATGGATAGGTTAAAGTTAGATATGGTAGGGATTAGTGAAGTTTGGTGGCAGGATGAACAGGATTTCTGGTCAGGTGAGTACAGGGTTATCAATACAAAATCAGTTGGTGGTAACGCAGGAGTAGGTCTGATAATGAATAAGAAAATAGAAATGCGGGTAAGTTACTATGAGCAGCATAGTGAACGCATTATCATAGTAAGATAGACACGATGCCGACACCGACCACAATAGTGCAAGTTTATATGCCAACTAGCACAGCCAATTATGAGAATATCAAAAAAATGTATGAGGAGATAAAAGAAATCATTCAGAAAGTTAAGGGAGACAAAAACTTGATTGTGATGGGGAACTGGAACTCGGTAGTAGGAAAAGGAAGCGAAGGAAATGTAGTAGATGAATATAGACTGGGAAAAAGGAATGAAAGACGAGATCGCTTGGTAGAATTTTGCGCAGAGCACAATTTCATGATCACCAACACTTGGTTTAACCATCATGAAAGAAGGCTGTATACATGGAAGAGACCAGGAGACACTGGAAGGTACCAGATTTCCTTTATAATGGTAAGGAATAGATTTAGAAACCAGGTTCTAAACTGTAAGACATATCCAGGGGCAGATATAGACTCTGACCATAACTTATTGGTTATGAACTGCAGATTAAAACTTAAGAGACTGCAGAAGGGTAGAAAGGTTGGGAGATGGAACTTGGACAAATTGAAGGAACCAGAGGTGGTTGAGAGTTTCAGAGGGAGCATTAGGCAAGGATTGGCTGAAACGGGGGAAAGTAATACAGTAGAAGAAGAATGGGTAGCTCTGAGAGATAGGATAGTGAAGGCTGCAGAGGACCATATAGGCAGAAGGACGAAGCCTATTAGAAATCCCTGGATAACACAGGATATACTGAACTTAATTGATGAGAGAAGAAAATATAAAAATAACAACTCCTTACTATCCCTACTTATATGTGCTGAGAGTTTGTATCCATTGACATTAACCTTTCCCCTATCAGTGACAATGTGATGTTCTGATAGGCATAGTGTATATATATTACACACTCAGTTTCTATATCCTCAAAAAATAACAGAAACTCATTATTTCACTCTTTAATCCTCCAATATTTTGATGAAATATGGCAACATTATTCTTCACTGTACTTTTGTGAAGATCTTGGGATATTTTAACAGCTTTAAGACGTGCCAGTATGAGCTTCTCACGGGGCACTTATCTTATCCTGAAGTACGGTGTGTGTGTGTGAGAGAGAGAGAGAGAGAGAGAGAGAGAGAGAGAGAGAGAGAGAGAGAGAGAGAGAGAGAGAGAGAGAGAGAGCATGAGAGCATGAGAGCATACAATTCAGGCTAGACCAACACCTAGATGACAAAGTCTGACAACTGGCTATGCCTACGTCACACCAAGAGGCGGCAGCTGCCAGTTGACTGGCTACCCGCTGGGCGCACCCACCACCTCATAGCGGCTGGCCAGTCAGCTTGCGTCCACCGCACAGCCAGTTGTCAAGCCTTGTGTTCTAGCTGGTGTTGGCTAGGCACCATTAGCAGTGGTAGAATTGTTTTAATATACTGTGTATACATTCCTTTCACTTTAACGAAAATTTTCTGTTATTTTTCACAGGAAAGAACAGAAGTTCAGTCATTCGGCAACTCATTGCAATAAATGCAACACAGACATTAGTGAAATTGCTGCTCCAACTGCAGATAAAGGAAACAAACGTTCCTGAGGTGTTATTACAAGAGATTTTATGGGTGATATCTCAGCTTGCACAGAAAGGTGTGAATGGTTCTCTTATTCTGTAAATTTTACATGTATATGTGTACTTGAAGAACTCATAATGAATGACATTCATTTTAATTGACCTTTGCCTCAGATTAATTATGCTACTATAAGCCTGTTGGAGGGGGGGGGGGGGGTGTTCTAACTGAGTGGATTGCAGAGATTTGTTACAGCATTAAGGAGCAACCTCCCCCCCCCCCCCAAAAAAAAAACCACCCTAAAGATATTGGTGGATTATTATAGATTATAAACACCTGTCCTATGAGAGTAACTGTGGAAGGAAAGCCTCTCGGAAGTGGTTTCAATAAACTGAAAAATGAGGAACAAATACTAGTATGTGAGAACTTAAACTGATTAGCCAAAATGTTAATCACCTGTATAATAGCATATTGGTACATGTTTGGAATACAATAAAACATTCATTCTGCATAGCATTGATCTGAATGCGCCTAGTAGGTTTCAGAGGTATATGGCATAAAATGACAATACAGGGATCACACAGGTCTGGTGGCTCATGGCCACAGAGCATCAAGTACAACTCAGTTTTATTCCATTGGTTTCATATCAGGTGAACTTAATGGCAAAGACATCAATGTGAGTACAGTCTTGTGCTCCTCAAAGCACTGTAGCATGATTCTGGCCTTGTGGCATGAACATTTATCCTGTTTGAAGGTGCCATTGCCAGTAGGGGAACCATAAAGCATGAAGAGATTTTGGTTACCACAGATTTTTCTTGCTCGCCAGGTGCCGGTGGCTCCAAGAGATCAAGATGAAGCCGAACTTGACCATCTGCAGGGTTTACAGATTATCAAACCTATTTCCTCTAGTGAATGGGCCACCTCCCTTGTGGTCATAAAAAATGCTCAGGTTCCTTACATTTATGTGGTGACTTTAAAATTACTGTGAATGCTCATTCTGTTATTCATACCTATCCTCTGCTGCATTTGGAGGAATCACATGCAATGCTTGCCATGTCCCACTTTTTTTCTCAAGTGGATTCGGCTGAAGTTTATTTACAACTTCTGCTGGATGATGACTGTAAACACTTATTAGTTGTGAATACTGCCTTTGGTATGAAACTTACTGGCAGATTAAAATTGTGTGCCAGAACCAGGACTCAAACCTGGGACCTTTGCCTTTCATGGGCAAGTAAAAGGCAAAGGTCCCAGGTTCGAGTCCTAGTTCTGGCACACAATTTTAATCTGCCAGTAAGTTTCATATTAGTGTACTATCCACAACAAAGTTTCATTCTACCCCCTTTGGTCTTTACCAATACCAATGACTGCCGTTCGGTATAGCTAGCAACTCTGCTATATTTCAGCATTTTTTGAGCAGCTGTTGTGTTCCATTCCTGGTTGTGTTAACTATTTGAATGATATTGTCGTCACAAGGGTCCTCCCTTGCAGACCATTTATAGAACCTGTGTGCCCTTTTTCCACACTCCAGACATAAAGTCTTCAGTTTAATTTAGCCAGGTCACTGTTCTTTCAACTGTCCATTCTGTATCTTGGGTTTGAGATCTCTTCTACTGGGGTCCACGCCTTCCAGTACGCCTGGCCACCATTGTTCCCTGCCTTGGTCCACACTGGTTAAGGAGTTTGCAAGCTTCACCAGGTAAAGCTGCATATTACCATAGATTTCTGCCCAGGGCTGCTATGGTCGCACACCCACCTATCATCTTTTGCATAAAGATGTGCCTTTTTTCTGGTCTGCAGATTGTGAATGCTCCTTTTGTACACTAAAATAGCAACTTGTCTGCTCCAAGCTTAACTGCTTATTCTCTGGGCCAACGCCTTATGCTTTCTACATACACCTCTCCATATGTGGTGGGAGTGTTGCTCATGCATAAATACTCTGACGGGTTTGAAGATCCTATTTGGTATGCATCCAAAACATTGGCACGTACACAACAGTATTTCCAACTTGAGGAGGAGGTGTTAGCCATTGTATACTCCTTAAATAATTTTCATGTGTACTTGTATGGTGTAAAGTTTCATCTTATGATGGATTATAAGCCTTTAGTACCACTTTTCCACCTACTGTGTTCTTATCGGACAGAGCAGCTTATTGGCTGCAGTGAGGGCTCTGTTTCTTTCCTGGTGCACTTTTGCGATTTATTTCTGCCCTGCGGCCCAGAACGTTAACGCGGACACCCTGTCCCATCTCATTATTAGACCTGATCCTGACTTTGACCATGAGAAACTCCTATGTTTTTATCTTGATACTGAAGCTCAGGCTACTGTGGATAGTTATCCCGTACTTCATCTCTGTTGTCGAACTTGGTTGCGTCCAACACCATGCTTCGATAGGTTTTTCACTTTGTATGTGAAGGTTGACTTGACCTTCTCTGCATCAGGTGTCTTGACCCTCTGTGGAACTACTATTCGTTTCAGTTATGTCTGTCTGACTTTGAGGGGGTACTCCTTTTTAGCTACAGATGGTCAGATGCCGCATGTGGTTATTCAGGTGGCTCTCTGTGCCAGAGTGTTAAGAATGCTGTATCACTGACATTTGGTGGCATCTCGTACAGAAGCTCTTGCTCCTAGGCATGTTGTTTGGCCTGGCATGAACATTGACGTAGTGTACCTTGTGGCCTGCTGCTCAATGGCCTTGGGAATGTATTCATGTTGATTATGTGGACCCATTCATGAATTCTTATTGTATTTTTTTGTTGTGCAAACTTATTCTAACTTTCCCTATGTTTTTCAGTGCCCTACTATGTTTACGACCATAACTACACACTTCTTGTCTAAAGTATTTTTCTTTTCTATTGCAGGATTGGTATTCACTTTGGTTTCTGATAAAGGCCCCCAGTTTACTTCAATGGCTTTTCATTACTTTTATGTTAAGTTGGAGGTTTGTCATGCCTTGGCTCCTCCCCAGTCGAATGGCAAAGGTGAAAAATTGGTGCGCACCTTTCAAGTTCAGAGGTGGAAGTATGTGCTCTCCTTCTGTGTCAATAATGCAGTACTGAGGTTCCTATACACATACCATTTCATGCCAGTGGGGAATTACAGCCCTGCCAAACTGCTTCATGGTTGTCAACCCCAGATGCTGTTACTGTGGTTGTGGCAGCTCCTTGTGCAGCTGCAGCACCACCACCAGCCGGCTTCACAGACTGGGCGTGAGGTTTGGGTACTGCCCTGCATTGGGTGCCTGGCGTAATAACAATCTGCCTCGGCTTCCACCTCTGCTGGGTGCGCACTCCTGATGGTGCGGTGCACCATCACTGGTATCAACTGCACCTTGAGGCACTTGTGGAATCTTGGTCGCAGTCTCCACCTCCACCTTCGAAACTGCTAGTCTGAGAGAGTTCGCTGCAAGTACCACCCTCGGCAGCTACTGTGTTTGTCACAGCCACTGCACCCTGCTATTCCTGTATATGTGCCTTTGGAGGTGTCTTCTGCTGTCTCCACTGATCTAGCTGCCCCAGGCACATTAATTGCTCCCTGTGGCCACTCCGCCCTTGGCACCTACTACGAAGCTGAGGTTGCACTGCCTGTGGCACCTGCTGCTGCAGTGGGCATCTCCACTCCACCAGCTGTTGTTTCATGTCCAGGGGGCACCACCACCCAAGTGAGAGATCAGCCATTCAGTGCTGACTCGAGCTACCCTCAGCCTCCTCTCTCCCCCCTCTTGGGCTTTTTACTGGGTGTGTCTCACGGTGGGTGGGCCTCCTTTGACCACCAAGCCAAAACCACTTCTGCCCATACACACCAGTGCTAGCTCACAGCCTTCTGAATGAGCCACCACGTGCACACACACACACACACACACACACACACACACACACACACCAGCCCAAACAGTGCATGCCCCGTGGCGCGCGAGCAGCTGCCAGATGGCAGCCTGGCCTGCAATAGTGTTACTGTCTCATTGTGATAACATTGATAAAGGGCCGATTGTAGCAGCCCCCAGCCACAGTTGTGTTATGTAATGTGCCTTAGTGTGATTCGATACATATGCATCTATGCATCTTCTCGGCTACGTGTTGACTACTGTAATACTTGCCAATGTGTTACCTGATTGTGACTTTCTCTTTGTAACTCCAGTGTATGCTAAAATTGTAAGACTGTATTTAAAATATGTAGTATTGGTGTCAGGCTTAGCAAATGTGTTTTAATTTACAATAATTAGCCTCCATACTACACTATAGTAGAGCTTGTGGAAGATAATTTTTATTGTAGGAAAAAATCATTTTATTATTATTAGTTGTAATATTTGTAATTTTTTAAAAACTATTAGGGACTTCTTTTGCACCACATTAGGTATAGTATTCCTGGGTATGGATGGATGAATGACCTCATGTATAATATTTGAAAAAAAAAATAGAAAAAGAAAAGAAACCACACACACACACACACACACACACACACACACACACACACACTCACAAAGGCAGACGCAGGGAGGGAGGGAGGGAGGAGGAGAGGAGGGGGGGGGGAGAAAATACTTTCAGAATTCATTCATAAAATCACCACTCCAGCATCAAAAGCTGACTTAATACATTCTATGTGCCTTCATTTCTTTTTCTTTATGTAAAAGTTACTTGTTCATTCATACATCTTGCTGAACTCATAATTTCTGTTTCTGTCATCCACCCAGTAATTAGATTGCTGTTGTTATATATTTGAATGTGAGTGCACAGCTTTATTATTATGATCTTATTTTCTTTTTACAGATCCAAAGTTTTCATTGAAGTCAAGGCTACTGGGAGCTGTCAAGACATTCCATTATTTATTAAGATTGCATCATAATAATACAAGATTAATTTTCCCTCTCCTTTTGATTATGAAAGCTCTCTCTAGAAACAGTAAGTGCATTTTATGTATTCATTGAAGTGCTGAAGTTATTTTCTCCCAGTATTTACAATATGTACTTACAGATATAATGGGATATATTATTTAATTAATTATTTATTTATTTTCAGCATATACCACAACAGTATTACTCAAAGATGGAATTGTTCCTACAATAGAGAAAACCATTTTGACTATGGGTTTTTCTCCATCAGCAAAACTAAAGCTTTGTCTTAGTGTGCTTCATCATCTTAGCAAAACCAGTATGTTTGCACATTATTTAGATGTTTTGAAATTAAAGGCTTTTTATACTTCCTTATCAAAACTCACCCCTTTATTTCTCAACGTAAAACAGTGTATTCTCATTTTCAGAATCTTGCTGTTCCCGCATAATTAAAACAGGTTTAATACCACTGTTATTGCGCCTGATTGAGAGATGGGAACGTTATGATGGAAAAATGAGAATCAGGATATGTAACCATATCTTGGTTATCCTGCAAAATATTTGCTTGTCTAGTGAGTATTAACATTTAGATTTCAGGCACCATGTTCTACTGCTATTTATAATGGCTATACATGGTGAGTGGATAATTCAATATTGAATTCTTTATGTTTGCAATATTTTTACTTTCTCAATAAACACAAAAATTAGTCTCGGTAAACACTAAAATTCAAATCTTGTGTGTTTGTGTTTGTCAAATTTCATAACCTATGTAAAAGAGCATATGTGTGCCTTGAACTTGCCATGATTTCTGTGATTTCATCTTGAAACTCACCACCTGAGGCTCAACTGCATTGCTTCCACCACACCCATAGAACTGAAAATTGACATTAGGGTCTGTTTTCATGTACAAGTGGACTTGACTCTCACAGAAAGGAGAGTATGAGTAAACATGTAGATAAGGATAACCATAATTGGGTAATAATCAAAGAGTTAATCTTTAATTTGTTACTAGGAAAGCTAACTTTCTTGGATGTGACAGCATTACTTGAAGTTAATTGTTAAAGTAACCACATTGATGGTGCAGTGAAGGGAAAAAATGAGTAAAACACATTACCATTGCTTAAAATTTTTTGGTTGGTGAAACAAAGAAACAGTTAAATTGCCTTGTTATCAGTGGTAAAATAACCAGAGAGTCAGATAGTATCTTACACAAGGTGCCTATTCTCCTTCATGAACATCATAAAGTTTTCATCTGAAAGCAAGACTAGTTAGGAGACAAAATGCCTTTACCCAAAAAACGAGTACTGTATTTTGACTTCAGCAGGAGTATTATATTTTATAAATAAGTAAACAAATAAAATTAATGTAAACACATCAATGTGACCATGGATTTTCATTACTTCCAGAGCTAGAATGTGAGTCCATGGTTAAGTTTCCATGGCCAACTCACCAGCAAAGAGTATTACTTAATGTAAATTCAGTAATCAGTATACAGTACTGGCAACACCTAGTTATTTCCATTCACACTCCATTATTTACATTGAGTGCATCCACATGCTCCCTTGTGGCTTCACAACTATCTACAATATACTAAATAGTCAGAACATGATCTCCTTGGATGGTGTGACATAATTTGTTTCGTGTAAATAGCAGTTACCTAATTACCAATTAACATACTTAACATTAGAACTTGGTTTGTTAACATTTAAAAAATTAAAAGTTAATATTTACCCTGTAACTATTTTATTTATTTTATTTTATTTATTTATGAATTTATTTTTCTAAAAATTATGATTAACTGTCTTGTGTCCAGCTATGAGTATAAGTATGTACTTGATGCAATGTGCTACATAACAACTGTTGGAATTGTCTATAATACTAATACAATGATTTATTTGTTGGCAGTATATGTAAGGTATATAAATGTTTTATGAAGATGGCTGTAAATTTATTTTAATATTTCCTCTCCATTGAGAAAAACACCTGATGATATTATCTAGTTACACCAAACATTCCCTGATGGATTACTGAAGCTGTTTACAAAGCAACAGAGAAAAGGACATAAAGATGTAGTTTTGTCTCTAAATGGTGATTAATTATTAAAATAAAATTACAGCAGCCTCCAAGAAAACAATAAAAATTAAAATCTTTAGAACTCACTGTAATGCAATAAGTACTTATCATATTTTTGGGTTGTAGGGACACTTTGTGGCAAGTTTTCATTAGACAAAATTACTAAATTTTCATTGGGTGACATTTGAATCCACTCCCATGAACCACAGACATTGCCGAGGTGGGGTGGCTTGCGTGCCTCAACGATACAGATAGCCGTACCGTAGGTGCAACCACAGCGGAGGGGTATCTGTGGAGAGGCCAGACAAACGTGTGGTTCCTGAAGAGGGGCAGCAGCCTTTTCAGTAGTTACAGGGGCAACAGTCTGGATGATTGACTGAGCTGGCCTTGTAACATCAGCTAATGTGGCTTTGCCATACAGCTACTGGGAATGGCTGAAAGCAAGGGGAAACTACAGCCATTACCTTTCCTGAGGACATGCAGCTCTACTGTATGAACATATGATGATGGCATCCTCTTGGGTAAAATATTCCGGAGGTAAAATAGTCCCCCATTCGGATCTCCGGGCGGGGACTACTCAGGAGGATGTGATCATCAGGAAAGACAATACTGGCATTCTACGGGTCGGAGTGTGGAATGTTAGATCCCTTAATCGAGTAGGAAAATTAGAAAATTTAAAAAGGGAAATGGATCGGTTGAAGTTAGGTATAGTGGGGATTAGTGAAGTTCAGTGGCAGGATGAACAGGATTTCTGGTCAGGTGAGTACAGGATTATAAATACAAAATCAATTGGGGGTATCACAGGAGTAGGATTGATAATGAATAAGAAAATAGGAATGCGGGTAAACTACTATTACCAGCACAGTGATCGCATTATCATCAAAAATAGATACGAAGCCAACACCGACAACAGTAGTACAGGTTTATATGCCAACTAGCTCTGCCGATGATGAGGAAATTGAAGAAATATATGAGGAGCTAAAGGAAATTATTCAGACAATTAAGGGAGAGGAAAACTTAATTGTTATGGGAGACTGGAATTCGGTAGTAGGACAAGGAAGGGAAGGGAGGATAGTAGGTGAATATGGTCTGGGCAAAAGGAATGAAAGAGGACACTGCCTTGTAGAATTTTGCACAGAACATAATTTAGTTATAACAAACACCTTGTTCAAGAATCACAAAAGAAGGTTGTATATGTGGAAGAGACCAGGAGACACTGGAAGATACCAGATAGATTTTATAATGGTAAGACATAGATCTCGGAACCAGGTTCTACAGTGTAAGACATACACAGGGGCAGATATAGACTCTGACCATAACTTGTTGGTTATGAACTGTAGGCTGAAACTAAAGAAACTACAAAAAGGTAGGAAAATAAGGAGATGGGACCTGGATAAATTGAAGGAACCTGAGGTTCTTAAGAATTTCAGAGGGAGCTTTAGGCAACAGTTGACAGAAACAGGGGAAAATATAACAGTAGAGGAGGAATGGGTAAAATTGAGAGATGAAATAGTGAAGGTATCAGAGGACAAAATAGGTAGGAAGGAAAGACCTACAAAAAATCCTTGGATATCACAGGAGGTACTAAATTTAATCGATGAAAGGAGAAAATATAAAAATGCAGTAAATGAAACAGGCAAAATGGAGTACAGACGACTAAGAAATGAGATTGACAGGAAGTGCAAAATGGCTATGCAGGAGTGGCTAGAAGGCAAATGCTAGGATGTAGAAGAATGTATAAATAGGGGAAAAATATACAGCCTACAGGAAAATAAAAGAAACATTTGGAGATAAGAAAAACAGCTCTATGAATATCAAGGACACTGATGGAAAACCAGTTCTCAGCAAAGAAGGGAAAGCTGAAAGGTGGAAAGAGTATATAGAGGGGCTCTACAAAGGAAATGAACTTCGAGACAATATTGTAGGAAGGGAAGAGGATGTAGATGAAGATGAAATAGGAGATACTGTACTGAGAGAAGAATTTGACAGTGCCCTGAAAGACCTAAGTCAAAACAAGGCCCCTGGAGTAGATGATATTCCCCCAGAGCTATTGAAGTCTCTGGGAAAACCAGCCATGATGAAATTGTTTCACCTGGTGTGTAAGATGTATGAGACAGGTGAAATACCCTCAGACTTTAAGAAAAATGTTATAATCCCCATCCCTAAGAAAGCAGCTGTGAAAACTACAGAACCATCAGTTTAATAAGTCATGGTTGCAAAATATTAATGCGAATTATATACAGAAGGACGGAGAAGCTGGTAGAAGCCGACCTCGGGGAACATCAGTTTGGGTTCAGAAGAAATGTAGGAACACGGGAGGCAATACTCACTTTACGGCTTATTCTAGAAGGTAGATTAAGAAAAGGCAAACCTACATTTCTAGCTTTTGTAGATTTGGAGAAGGCTTTTGACAATGTTGATTGGAATAAACTCTTTCAAGTTCTGAAGCAAGCAGGAGTAAAATATAGGGAACATAAGGTTATTTACAACTTGTACATAAACCAGACAGCGGTTGTCAGAGTTGAAGGGCATGAAAGGGATGCTGTGGTTGGAAAGGGAGTAAGACAGGGTTGTAGTCTTTCTCCATTGTTGTTCAATTTGTACATTGAGCAAGCTATAAAGGAAAGAAAGGAGAAATTTGGTGAAGGAATTAAAGTTCAAGGGGAAGAATTAAAAACATTGCATTTTGCCGACGACATAGTAATTCTGTCAGATACAGCAAAGGACCTGGAAGAGCAATTCAACGGAATGGACAGTGTGCTGAAAGGTGCATATAAGATGAACATTAACAAGAGCAAAACTAGGGTAATGGAGTGCAGTGTAAGAAAATCAGGTGATGCTGAAGGAATTAGATTGGGAAACGAAGCAATAAAGGAGGTAGATGAGTTTTGTTACTTGGGCAGTAAAATAACAAATGATGGTCGCAGTACAGAGGATATAAAATGCAGAATGGCAATGGGTAGAAAGGCGTTCTTGAAAAAGAGAAATTTGTTAACATCGAATATTGATTTAAACCTAAGGAAATCCTTTCTGAAGGCATTTGTATGGAGTGTTGCCTTGTATGGGAGTGAGACATGGACGATAAACAGTGCGGACAGGAAGAGGATTGAGGCTTTTGAAATATGGTACTACAGAAGAATGCTGAAGATTAGGTGGGTGGATCGCGTAACTAATGAGGAGGTACTGAACAGAATTGGGGAGAAAAGGAATTTCTGGCATACCTTGACTAAAAGAAGGGATAGATTGGTAGGACACATTCTTAGACATCAAGGAATTGTGAATTTAGCGTTGGAGGGAAGTGTATGGGGAAAAAATCGCAGGGGAAGACCAAGAGATGGATACAGTAAGCAGATTCAGACAGATGTAGGTTGTCGCTCTTATGTGGAGATGAAGAGGCTTGCTCAGGATAGGGTATTGTGGAGAGCTGCATCAAACCAGTCTCCGGACTGAAGACCACAACAACAACAACAACATTTGAATGTATTTCATGTGAATTATGGAATAAAGCATTGAAGTATTTTAGATATCGCTTTGCGTCTAATGGAACACATTTGCAATTGTATGCTCTATGAAACTTAATTTTTCCCTAACCTTCACAAGTAAACATAGCTTCCAATAATGTTTCATTTTGCCCTGTCAGTGCTACTTTATAAAAGCAGGATGGAGCACTCAACATCTATAGTGTTAAGTCATGACTAGTGTTACACCCATGCATGCTTTAGTAAGAGAGTCAGTTCATGAGCAGGAAGTTACCAAATCACTATCTTTCCAATTTGTTATATTCATGGGACTACAGGGAGGAAAGTAAGCATATAGGATTGATTACGGTGTGTGTGTGTGTGTGTGTGTGTGTGTGTGTGTGTGTGTGTGTGTGTGTAGTCTTTTCACTCTATTTATAATTCTTGTGCTTGGGCATGAAGGGTGAAGACTTGTCCTCGACACACAAGAGTGACCACAGGTTTTGCTGTTAGTTGGGACAGAACACTTTCCCCATATGAGTGACTGAACAAGATGGTGCCGGGGTTAGTACACTATGTAGCGGTGTAAAGTAATTAAAGACTTGGGGGTAAATAATGATAACCCTCAACTTTTGTATTTTTAATGTATTTGGTGCGAACAATCATATCCGACAGAATGTTTCGTTTTCTTCAAGTAGTACATGAATCTGCAGAGAGATATTAAAACAAATGTTAAAACATGTAATAGAAAATATTTTTCAAACATACAATTCTTCATATCTCAGAATTTTATAAGAGGGTTATCATTATTTTTCCCTGATGTCTTCAATTTAATGGGAACAAGAAAGGTGTGGCCTTGTGAGAGGAATTAAACACCATCCAATTTGCAATGAACAAACATTATATTCAAAAGATCATACAAATAATTGCTTAACCCAAGGTTGTCCCAAAGACAAAAACTTTTGTAAAAACTTAAATGACAAGCCATTACAGTGACAATAATTAAAACAGACTTAATTACAATAGTGTTAACAAGGCAGCCCTTAATCAGGAAACTTTGCCTTACAAATATTTTTCTTACAACTTGCCCAGATAATTAAAAAAAATAATTCTCATCGCTTCCTGAATACTTAGGAATGACATAAAGGCAGTTCAGATTCTAACACTGTTCAACAATTTCATGGATTAAAACTTCAGATCCCAAGCAGGTTAAAAATATATGTAATAATAGATTACGTAATAAGTGATTGGCCACTGCTGCTGAACCAACTGACAATAATAATAATACTTGATAAAATAGAATAACAACACTAAATAATAACTCCTTTAAACTTTGACATTAGACAGTAATATTGAATCTCCCCAAAACACAGGAACTGACTAGACTGTGCAGAATACCTTTAGGGTTTTAAGCAAATACACAACAGTAATTATAAGCATAAAACACAATAACAATAAAGGGCATCAAGGTTAAGAGGAGATATTTATATTAGGTGGTTGTCTGGCAGTAAAACATTGCATCCCAGTGAGGATTCAAATCAAAAGGCCGATGGCACCCCAAATTTCTCAAAATTGCTATCACCATGATGACTACACTGGACCGAAAAGAGTGGTCCCTTGCACCCAGATCTCAGGCAGTGTCAGGGGGTGACACAACTTCTGGCAACTACTAGAGATTAATACAATTACAGATTGGCCACTGGAGCCCACCAACAACCTCGTAACATACAAAAGCCAATATGAGTATGGAACAAACAGAATTAAAAACCATGAGATAAATCATTTAGCAGTTACAAACTCTGCCCAAGCAATCATGAACAGTAAACAAATTTAGGCGGGTACTGTTCCCAAACTGAGCCATTTAAGAACCAGTCACTAACAGTTGGCACTAACAATATAGGTTACACTTGAACAGTTCTACAAAGTATACACCACTGGGAAATGTACAGCATTTTACTTACTTATATTTGTGAGCACGCTATCACACGCTATCAGACACTGACTAACCCCATGTAATCACACCAATGGCACTCCCACTTCCCCAGTTCTGCCAAAGATAACCACAGAGGGAAGTGTCATGGGATATATCAATGCACAATTCCTCAGCCTCTCACCAAAGCTCAAGGAACCAGAGGGAAGAAAATTAATGGGGTTCATACCTTTTGACCTGACTAGTGTGTACACGTCCCTATGCCCTGATTTGTCACATAGTCTAATAGTGACTGGATTGAGCACCTCTTAACACATCATTGTATCAAACATAATAAGGTGCAAGTTTTCCAGCATCGTTGCAATCTTGGCCCCTCCTTCCAAAGTTCCCAACAAAAACCTTGTCACATACTCGGATGTTGGCCAGATGGCTACCTTGATTAAACCACTTCCCTTTCCTTCCATGAGCTCTGGTGATATTGGCTCTCGCCCTACACCAATTTTCACTGATAGTATCAGCAATGGTGACATAAGATAACAAGTTCTGTATCCTTCAGATATTGGAGAGCAGAGTGTTGATGGTATAACCGAGCAAAAGAGCGGATTGAGTGACTCAATGAGCTTCATGTTAGGTGGTGTTGAAGGCCAAATTGAGCCACATAAGAAAAAGATCCCACTTAGTCTGAGTCTGAATAGTCGGCAACAAAGGCTGATTTCAAATTGCAATTTAAGTGCTCAGCAAAAGAAGGGTGAGGGTAGTAGGGGTTGTGGTCACATGCTCAATACCATTCTTAAACACAAACCCAGGAACATTATCACTCACAATAGTCTTAGGAGGACCAAACCAGAAAAATATCTTATTAAGTTGGCTAATTCTTTTCTTTGCTGTGACACCACTGCTGGTCATTAGGCAGCAGAAATTACTGAAATCATCAGTTGTGACTAAAATATACAGATTTCCCCATAGGGTACATGGAAGAGGACCAAAATGTCAATGAAGAGGTACTCCATAGGAACCTGAGCCTGCTTCGACTGAAAAAAAAAAAAAACCACAGTGACCTCCAGACCGAGGTTTAGCCCTTTTGCAGACCTCACAACCAATAACCATATTGCTAATGTCCCAATACAAGGTGAGCAAAGTCACAAATTCATGAACCTTATAAATGGAGAGATGTCCGCTGAACAGACAATTGTGATAATACTTTAACATGGTGGGAATCAAAATGGCTGGTAAGAAAATAGACAGGTCTTCATCCCTACCCACTCTTTTCCACAAGTAGCCCTTTTGGAACTCATAACAGCGAACTGGGTGCCCCGACTCAAACTGAATCCTGATGGGGCTGTGCACAGGATTTTCCTGTTGTTGTAAGATGAGATCCTTAAACAGTTCCTGAACTTCTGTAAGAACCAAAGCTACCAACCCATCATGAACATCGCCGTCTTTTAGTGGATGCATTCACTTGGTCTCCGCACTCCTCAAACATTCTACTGAGGTTTTCAATGACTACAATCTCCTGACGTTTGATGTGTCACACACAAACATGGAAAGCAGATGTGGGAACCACCCATCTGACAATGCGCCCAGTCTTGTGTGGACGGGCTAGCACCCAACTAGAGGTCCGTGTGCCGGTCTCCAGCAGGAATTCTCACTGTTCCAAATTGTACCTAAATTTTTCCAGCGCAAACAAAACCACTGATCCCTCCAACTTATAAGTAGAGAGTAGTTCTTTTCAGCAGGAGATAAGCATCTTGAGGCATAGGCTAAAGGTCTCTCTTCTTCGTGCTCTTGCAAGAGGACCACTGCCAATCCAGAGTTGAAAGCATCAGTCTGGAGGATAAACTACTTACTGAAGTTGAGCACAGCAAGTGCAGGGGGATTACTAAGGGCAAGCTAAAGGGCATTATATGCTGCTTGCTGACCATCAATCCAAATAAATGGGACCCTTTTTTCTGCAAGAAGTTGAAGGGGACAGCTAACTCGGCAAGTTTAGACACGAACTTTAAAAAAATCAGCATGCCAACAAAGCAGGCCACACCTTTATTACTATTTGGAGGTTGGAAATCGTGAGTAGCTCAACACTAACTCCCCCAGCAAAAACCAGATGTCCAAGAAAAGAAATTTTGGAACATGCTAAGATTACTTTAACCGTATGCCCTGCTTCCTGAAAGTGCTCTAGCAATAAATATAGATGTTCAAGATGTTCAGAGAAGGTACAGCTACACACAACCACATCATCAAGATAATTACAAACAAATTTGAACCTGAAGTCCCCTAATACAGAGTTCAGTAAAATAGAGAGAACAGCAGCTCCCATCTAAAGTCTGAATTGAATATGATTGATTTCATTTAGATTCCTATCTGTGCAAAAGGCAGTAGATGCTTTGGATTTCTTGGCCGGAAAAACTTGGTAATATGCTTGTATGAGATCAAAGATGTAAAAATAACATGCTCCAGCAAACCAAGCGAAGAAATGTTGTAAATAGTGGAGTGAAACTTACTTTAGCATCACCTTGTGGTTAAGCTCCCTATAGTCTACCACATGACGGAATCCCCCTTCGTTTTCTAATATCAAAAATATAGGTGACATATACGGCAATGTGGAAGGCCTAATGACATTTTTGGCATGAATTTTTTCAATGAGATGTTTCAAGGCCTTCATCTTAGGTGGAAACAAGTGATAAGGAGATAGCCTGACTGGAATGTCATTAGCAAACATGATCTCATACTCAACCCGATTAGTGACACCCAGCTTTTCTGTTAAAACATCTGGGAAGTTCCCCACTATGGCTAATAAAACCATCAGCCTGGTCTATAGGTAAATGTGTAACATCAAAGCTCGCTTGCTGCCCAGTTGCCTGACAAACCTGAGGTGGGAACACAAGGAAAACTTTACCTCAAGCCAAAATCAAAAATTAAAATTGCACAAGGCATAATCTAAGACCAGACCAGTTTTACTAATAAAATGATATCCAAAACGATACTAGTACTCCAAACCCTTGGCCACACTAACCTGCAAAGGCCAAGAAAACTGACACATTAAGGCTACTTAACAGAGGGAGAATTTGCCCGTTAACTGTACTGCAACGATTGGTCACCAGTTGCAAGGCAGAAAACTTACAAATATCAAATACGCTTCTACTTGAAATACAAATTGGCACTGAGCAAGGAAAGAGTACTACCACAGTCTAACATAGACAGTTACGACACTCACTGCTGTGAAAGTTGTTACCAACTGAGATTGCAAAGACACTAGCACCTCCTACGATGGGCAAGCCGTGGAAGGAATGACGTTTGTTTACAATTATTTTTGTGCATGATCAACGAAAGAAGTTCTATAATTTCTGACTTACAAGCATTACTAAAATATCAAGACACACACACACACACACACACACACACACACACCACACACACACACACACAATCCAGACATTCATGTAAAAGCAGCTGAATTTCATTGATTAAGAGGAATAAAGAACATCATCATTATCAAATATTGACAAATATGTGTATAATTGCAGCCTATTCCGCTGAAAGAAAGTAGAATATAAACCTAAGATTTTTCTTTTCTCTTTCTTTACATGTATCAATTAGGTATGGAGTCTAATGATTTGCACATTTTTACATTTCACTCATCTTTCTTACACAGCATATTCTTTCGAATGTTATTAGTTTAGTTTAAAAGGCCAATATTTTAAACTTTCTTGCCATTTGTGGTTCAGCTGTACCAACAACAATTAAATTGCTTTCTGTTTTGTTGTGAAACAGTTTGATTGCTTTGCCATTTTATTGCCAAGTCTGTGTCAGTTTCCTTCAGCTACATCTGTGGTGGCTAATTTTGTACATTAAATACTGTAGTTATTACATTCTATATACATTATCCTACATTCCATCCTCATCGATTTTACTTGAATTGTAGTGAAGAAACCTTAACTCTTCCGAGTAGAAAAGTGACTTCTTTCTGCCAAAGGGAAGGTATTCTGGTTTTCCCTAGCCATTTTGTATTCTTAATAGAAAATTAAATTCTTCAGTAAAAGCCTGTAGGTTACAAGATAATTGTAAATAAACTGTCCTGTAATGTATCATTTTGTACCTTATCAGGAATCTTAAGAAACTTAAGAGAGACAAATTTGGAGCTTTTTTAAAATTATTACCTCTTTTTATTGCACTACATATGTTCCATAATGTAAAAATTATGTTAAAATCAATATAAATGACAATATTTGCACTCATCTAATATGGTATTCAGAAATGTAGCATGCCAGCTGCTTGGAGTGTTGCTGTGTATAACAAAAATAAGTAGGAGTGTTATGATTGTATATGTTAGACTATGGTACTACCAGAACAATATGGTTCATGGTTAATATGTAATCACAAAAAGGTTAGAGAGCTGCGGGAAACACCTCCAATTTTATTACACAGGATCGGATGGCCCGAACAAAATCTACTGCATTGGTACTTCTGACATCAGGTACGAGACTGTTTCCAAAGTAGTCCTGCATTTATGTGCAAGATGATGTACCCTCCCACAATGATAATATTTTCCCTTGCAGGATTCAATATTACCTGATGGGTGAGCGAGTGAGCCTAAAGTGCTAAGTTGCAAATGTGCTTTATTGGATCCCCTTCTCTGGTTTGCTTCAGTCAGTCCAAATCTAAGTAGGAGGTTACAAGATTGCCAGCAAACAAAATTCTGGATCTGTCTTACAGTTTAATACTATGGACAATAACAGTGACTACATTGCTCGGACATTTCAACTACCAGAGTAGTAATAGCAGTATGTACATCATGGATGTACTTGGCCAAGCCTTCCCGATCCCACTGAACTTTATAAAAATATTGACTAATAGTCATTTCTTACGCTAGTGGGCAAATCGTCCCTCAGAACATAAGACCTCAATTCCTTTAGGGTAACCTCCTAAGACAGAACGTCCACAGTTATCTCAACCAAGGAACCACAATACGTGGGGTATATCAGCTGAAAGATGACCTCCCATGTGATCTGAAACACAAGAACATGCTCCTACTAATGAACTGTTATAATTATTGTACAGTAAATCTTGTTACATTACACAGTGAACCACAGAAATTTATTAAGATCTTGTTGCATATCAACACCCAGATATTCTGCACTATGGATGACACTCAGAAAAGGAATGAGCAATTTAGAAAAGGTTTCTCCCTGATTCTCTAACGTCCTGATTGGAGAAATGAAAGGAGAGCAAACATTGTCATCAGCTGACACATTTGGGATCTATTTACCATCCCACTCAAAGGCACTCAGACTTCGGCAATTTACATATCAATAACTCTATTATGTAACAGTACTACCTGTGGCTTAACTGCTTGTGTTTACAAAAGCTAAGTCTTCCACCCTTCGTAATGAATTGGGGATTTCGGATTACAAGTGGTAAATTTGAGTTCGCAATGGAGCACTTGAGGATAAAAAGGCTAATTTTGCTCAAGCTCTGAAAGGGAACTGACGCAATTCTCAATGGCTGTGCTCTTATTCCTGACGCACTCAGTTGTCACCTGCACTAGGGCACTGATCGCATCATGAAGATGTAAGCTAAATTCTGGATGTCGCCACCCTTTGTCAGTCCCTGTGTTCTACACTCGGCCCACTCCTATCACAATTCGAGAAGAACTGAAACACAGCAAAAGACACAAGAATAATAACTTGCACCTGACAAAGCAATACACAATCAAAAAATATTAATACTAATGTAAAATATATTAATGAATTTAGATTACAAATCCCAGCAATAACCACACTCTGCTACCATTCTGTAGAGGTGTAAACTAATTTACTATGGACCAGGAAGGTGTGGCCATGTGAAGGAAATTAAACAGCATCCAATTTGTAATGCACAAACATTATATGTAGAAAATCATACAATTAATTCGTTAACCCAAGGTTGCCCCTAAAGAAAGAAAAACTGTAGTAAAACCATCAAGAACATGCCAATACAATGACCATAATTAAAGCAGACTTAATTACCAAGGCAACCCTTAATCAGAAAATTTTGCCTTACAAATGTTTCTCTTATAACTTAGCCTAGTCCTCTTTTTGCACTGGTCTACTTGTTCACATTTAACAGCCGCAGAAATTTTGACACAAATAACACTCACAGTTTGAATTTTAAAAAAATGGGCACACACATACATTCCTTACACCACACTCACAAATGCACATATGTAGAATGCTGTAAATTACTTGGCCAAGCACATGAACTGGAGGAAAGGAGTTAAAATAGTAGCAGGACCTTATAACATGATTCCTCCCACAAGCCAGCTCAGTTGGCAGCATATGGAATCAAACCGTTCAGAACAAAAGGTGGCAATTGAGCACTAGGAAAATGCTCACCGTAGTTCTAAGCAATTCTGGACAGCCAGACAATTCCAGGAAACTGCTTAATTCCGGATGTAGTAGGTAAGCCATACAGATCAGAGCAGAACAAGATGTCATCCCAATCCAATAGTTATTCACTTATTCCAGCATTATAGGCAATGCACCTTGATAGTCTGTTGGCTTCCCTCTCCACACCCTGTCTCCAAGTGCCTTCACACGTTACCTGACACTAGCTAACCCCACATGATCGCACCGATACAGCCACTTCCCTGGTTTCACTGAAGATAACCACAGAGAGAAATGTTGTACAAGATACCAGTGCACAACAGTTCATGCTGAAGTCAAATTTGGGATGACAGTGGTTCGAATTTGCCTCCAGAATCCAGACTTGCGTATCCTTTTAAAGCGAATGGCTATTCACGTTCCCCCATTTCTTAATAAAAACAATCCATGCTTGTGTTCCCTGTTGATGATCACACTGTTGGTGGGACATTAAACCATACTCTTCCTTCCTTCTTAAACATGTGTGAGACAAATTGCAACATTGTGCTTATGTAGAAAATGTAGATGTTCCTAACCACAAATCTCTGCAAGTTCTTGACAGAATGCTTTGAAATTTTGACACAATGTTGTCCTATAACATGTGCATGTTTTTATATTCCTAATTTTTTAATTAGTCATACCTTAATTAATATAAATTTTGTATTGGAGGAACATTGTTACTGTGTGTGCATGTGTGTGTGTGTGTGTGTGTGTGTGTGTGTGTGTGTGAGAGAGAGAGAGAGAGAGAGAGAGAGAGAGAGACGTTTTTAAAGCAAATTTCTTAGCATGATAATATACTATTTATCCATGGCTAAAATGATTGTGAAATGGATGTATTTGTATATTTCAGTTAGATGTAAAACAGTGTACTGCAAAGTCATGCTCATTGTGTATGAATTTCTGTTGCAGAGGCGGGTAGAAAGACTGTGATTGCAAACAATGGTTTGCAAATCCTTTACAAATTCTGTGTTACTTGCCCGGAAGAAAAGTGTTATGATCCACTTCTTACCCGTGTTTGCAATGTTATTAACCTATGTTTGGCGAAGAAAAATCTTCCAGTTGAGTCCCATTCAAGCCCAGCAGTTTTCAGATTGCCATATGCAAAAGAAGCTTTCTCAGAAGCAAATGGTATTCAATAAACCCAAGTTTGTACCACCATCTAGTATAATGTAACTAATTACCTGTATATGAATGTATTTATATTCATGCATGACTTTCTCCTATTTTCTACACTTACTGATATTTTAACATATTAAATTAGCTGTTTTTGTTATTCAGTTTAGCATAAATATAAGGTAGTAAAATGTGAAATTAATTATGGTAAATCTTAAGTATTACTACAAAAAGCAGCAGGGTTTTTCTTCTTTTTCCCTTCTTCTTCTTCTTCTTCTTTCTTAATATTTCAAAGTAATGGCTTTTCTTTTATTATTCTTATTTTAAGAAAGCACAAGTAGTTAAGCAGTTTGACAATATAATGAGGATGAGCTATGACACACACAAAAAAAATATGCTCAAACATATACAATTTATGCTGTTGGCCATTAGCCTTCATCAGAAAAGAGAGCATTAACACAAGCACACTTCACAGCATACTGTCAGCTCCAGCCGCTGCAGAATGGAGTGGAGCGGTGGGAGATGGGAGCAAAGAAAAAAAAAAAAAAAAACAACACACACACACACACACACACACACACACACACACACACACACACACACAGCACATGGAATGGGAGAGGTGCAGGATTGAGGGCCAGAAGTGTGGTCATTTATTTATTTTTATTTCATTTTGCTTTCTCCACTCTCTCACCTCTCGACTCCATTTGTAAGTCGCATCTCATTCTACACATTTATTATCTACGTGCTCTGTAAGGCCGTACTGTTTCCATCCCCACCACCACCACCTTGCAACCTTTCTCTCCCCCCCCCCCCTCCCCACCCCCAAATCCCTTCTCCTCCTATACCCTCACTGCAGATTGTGATTTGGAGTGCAGAGGCCAAGATGATGGTTGTGTGTATTATAGATATTTTTGAGACTGATGGTCAGACTGGGTCGGGAGAGACTCACGACCAACCAACCGACTGAGGGAGTTGGCAGAATTGCGACCGACATCGAACCACACTAACTGACCGGGCGACTAGGGAATGACCTACCGACCGAGGGAGTCGATGGAGCATCGCCGCTAACAATCAACACTAAACGAGACACCCAGAGCTGACAAACTATGATAACAATGAAATGGGACAGACAGACCAAAGCGTAAACCAATCGAGATCGTGACATAGCCGAGTAAGGTGTCAGACAACAACGTAGTGCATGATCATATACGGAGCACATTTAAGACGCGACTGAAGAGCGGGCTGCAGCTCCAGGCCCTAAATAGCACGGCTCTCTGAGCAAAAGGCCTGTGCGGTAGGCGCATCACTGTGCACAGCTCTCTAGTGTTGATGACAGTGCTCGCAGGTTGTCCCAGTCCATGTGGTCTGGCGGGATCTCGAACTCATCGTGCCGGGATATCAGAGATATCACGAAGGAACATAATTTGATATAGTTAGAGACTATCTCAAACACAATTTGCTTATTGAACAGAAGAAATGAATAATATATAACCTCTTTCAAACGAGAACAATTTAAAACAGATCACCGGATTCCTGTACAATTAGCTAACATTGGTTCTTCCTTCTAACAATGGAAGGTTAGGGATGGAATTCAACATTATAATGAGAATAGTTTCCAACTCAATCCAAAGATGTCTGTCTGCTGCAACAGGCACATAAAAAAAGACACACATACACACAACTTGAAGCTTCCACCCACAGCCTTTGTCAGAGAGAGAGAGAGAGAGAGAGAGAGAGAGAGAGAGACTCATTCACACAGACACACTTCAGAGCCACATCTGTCATCTTTGGCCATCACACTCTGAATTACGCTCTGCAGTGAGGGGGTACGAGCAGAGGGGAGGAGGGACAGGAAGGTTGCAAGGCGATGTTGGGGATGAAGCATGACTTTATGGGGTGGACTAAATTGGTGGAATGATGCAGCTTAGGAATGGAGTGAGAAGGTGGCAGAGGTGCAACCTCTAGAATTTTATATACTTTCTTCCAGTTAACACCATAGACATCTGAAAATAAAATTTACAGGAAGTGTAAAATGCTAAAGTAGGCTAGAGGAGTGAAGCAAAGTTGCAAAGCATACACAATTATAGCAAACATACCGACAGCATACAAGAAATTTAAAGAAACCTTCAAAGAAAGGGAACCACAGATATGAATATCATTTGACAAGCCAAAATCAAGTAAAGAAGGGAAAGTAGAAAGAAAAGATGGATGGGCAACAAATGTGAAACAATGTTACAGAAAAAGAAGAGAAAGTAGATGCATATGAAATGAGAGAGCAGATAGTATGGTGCAGAATACTATTACAAAATATATATAGAAGATTGAAAAACTGGTAGGAGGCAAAACCAGGAAAGATCAGTTTGGGTTCCAGAGTAATTCAGGAATATGAGAGGCAGTACTGATCTTGTAATGGATTTTAAAAGGTAAGCTGAAGAATGGCAAACCTATGTTAATAACATGTATAGATTTATGGAAATATTTTGACTGTTTTGAACTAGAATTAAGTTTTTGAAGTTATAAATGTACTGGGGGTAAAATATAGTAAGCAAATGTTGGCTCTTACTTCTACAGGTATCTGTCAGCAGTTATAAGACCTGAAGAACTTCAAAGGAATGCAAAGGACATTAGAATAGGGTTGTTGCCTAGCCCAATTGTTATTCTATCTTTAAACTGAACAAAAAATAAGGAAAACAAAGGAGAAATTTGTAAAGAGGATTCAGGTGTAGAAAATTTTTTTCTACAAAATTGTCATACAGTCAGAAATGGCAAAGAGCATTGAAGATCAGTTGAATGGCTTGGATAGTCTAATGAAAAAATATCATAAAAAAATATCAACATATTGGCGAGGAAAATAATATATGATGCCCAAGGAAGTGAGGAAATAAAATGCAGACTATCAATAAAAATGAAAGCAATTTTTGAAAAAGAGGAGTATTTTAACATCGAACATAATTTAAAGTGCAATGAAGCCTTTATTCTGATAATATTTATTTCTATTTTACAGAAGTTAGACAAGATACAGAACAAGAAGTCAGTAGCTGTCAAACTCTGGACTTGCAGATTAACATTTAAGAATAAATGTATAGAATTGATAAGAGGCTCTGATTCTAATTGATGTGAATAAAGATTCATGGCATAACTCGGAGGAGTCACTTCAAATATGAGAAGAATTTTGTGTGCGTGCCTGTGGTTGTGGGGGGTGGGGAGGAGGGGGTACTGAAATGGAATCAAAAGTTAAAATGTATTTAAGATATAGTTGCTGGCAGATGTGAATATACCTGCCAGAATAAGCTTGGGGGTGACCTTCATCAGATCTGGTGTGGAGAAGCTACATTACCCTCTTGTTATGTAATAAATTTGTTTAGTTACTGATCTTGAATTTATAAGTTAAAATGCTCAAGATCTCACGTAAGAAGAAAAAAGAAAGAAAAAAATCATTACTATAAAATGTTTATTGTCTTATTACTATAGAAGCCTCCTTTATGTTTTTTTCAGGTGGGTCATCTCGTGAAACAAGCCCCGACTCTGAAGATGAGAGCCCGGAGGAGTTTCCAGAGGATGATGATGATGGTGTGACTCAGGAAGATAGCTTGAAAGAAATAACAGAAAATAAAAGTTGTAGTCATGTTTCTCGTTCATTTTTACGTGAAGCAGATGATTTAAAGCAGTAAGTTAACAATCCATCAAAGTGCAAGCAATATTAAATGTATTTCCCATGTTATTACAATATTTTCTGATTGACTGAAAACAAAATCAGTACTCTTAAATTATAACTAGAGGACCTGTGCGAATACTTCACACCATTAGTGGAATGACAAAAAAGTTCCGAAAAAAATAAAGTAAAGTTGAATGTTCATACATAGGTTTCTTCAGAATCAATCAAAGCAAGTGTTAAAAAGTGCAAATGAAAGAGTTTTATCCGCTTAGTGTTGTTAGGTCACGAAGAACTGCGTACCTTAATTAGAACTGAAGATGACATAAAACAAACCAATTAAAATATTCAATGCAAGGATAGAAGGATATCACATTTGAATAAAGGATTGAGAGACTTAACTCTTGATGACAAATCTGCAATTGAATACCTTTCATTTAAAGCATAAAGGAAGGAAATTGGTCAGATAGAACAGCCTGACCAACTGACATTAGTTTTAGCAAGGACAACCCCCTAAGAAATTTACAGAAAGAAATCGCTTTTGAGTATAGAAAAAGGAAGGTGAGAGTTATGTAAATTCTGATACTTGATTACAAATCTGTGGATGAATACATTTCATTTAAAACAAAAATGAAGGAAATCGCTCAGGTACTTTGGTCTGGCCGACTGACATCAGTTTTTGTAGATTCTTTTAATATATATATAAGATACTGAGTGAGGTGGCACAGTGGTAACACACTGGACTCTCATTCAGGAGGACAGTGGTTTAAATAGACCTCTGTCAATACAGATTTAGGTGTTCTATGATTTCCTTAAATCACTCCAGCCAAATTTTGGGATGGTTCCTTTGAAAAGAGTATGGCTGATTTCTTCCCCACTCTATTCCAAACATTCTGAGCATGAGCCCTATCTCTAATAACAACATTTTCAGTGAGACATTAAGCTCTAATCTTTCTTTCTTTCCTTCCCTTTCAAATTATGCTGTACAACTGAATAAATGTCAGTATCTTCCATGTTAGTCCAAAGTTTGATAAGTCTTACTGCACAAAATTGTCATAATTTCATTTTATGTAGTTGTTATATATTTAGTATGACACCATGCTGGTGAAAAAACATGGTTTCAAGAAGAAATACTATCATAACAGCTTACTAGCAGCTATATAAGACAGTTAGATGGTTACAGCCATTGAAAGCAGTCATATAACTGCTGTGGTCATGTGGTCATCACCTTTCACTTGAGGTCTTCTTGCAATCGGTCATCATACACCAACCATTACACAAAAATGTCAAGCTCTTAAGGGTACACAAAAAAAACACACACACAAACTACTTAAGCTATTGACCATTAACCTTCTTCAGAAAAGAGAGCATTTACTGATTTGGGCCGGTGCCAGTGATACATCGGTTACTTTAGACAAAATTTTATGATGCTTTTGATCATGGTATTTATTTAATTATCCTTTCAGATTTTATCACTACACCATCGTAAATGGCTCAAAATGTCTAAATATCTTGGTCAAACCTGGTCATAATCCAATTAAAATAAATTTCTTTGTGATTGACTGATGGCTTAGTGATTTGGGAGGAGGACCGGAGGTGGTGTCATACCTGGTTGCTAGCTGCTGCCAAAAGCCGAATATACTAAGTGCTCATGTGACCAGTAGTAGTGTGTGCACCCAAAAAGTAAAAGTCATTTGCATAATGATTGTTTCCGTTGTTTCTGTTTGTAGTGGAGAGGCTGAAATAACACATTACACACATATGATAACTTCTGTAAGATGAGCATTCAGTCGCACATGTCAAATGCTAAAAATGTTATCAAAATAATTGGAGAAAATTGTGGATTGTGAAAATAACTAAATTTTTGGTAGCTTAGTATACTAACAGTGGATGCACACCAGTTATAAGCGTATATTAACCACTTTCAAATTGTCTAAGTTCACTACAACTGCTGTCAGAATTGTTTGAAATAATTTTCTGATTAATGTTATTTAACACTGCACATTAATTCTCCCAGGCTTTTATTTACTGTGTGACACAGCCATCTCAGACTGGAATATTTCCTAACCAGTTGATAATGTTTTGTTTTATGGAAGTTACTGTCAGTGCCTTCCGGGTGTAGTCCAGTGACACAAGGGGCTGTTCACAGTTGTTACTGAATATTTAAGTCTTTGAGGGCTCTTTGATATCAGAAAGATTAGAGCTTTATGATGATTCACAGATTTCATTTCTGTTTGCTTTTAGATGAGATGTGCTCATGTTGGCACCAATTAAACTTGCCACCGTCTCTTCCTACTTCTGGCTGGCAGATAGGGTTATGACAATTAGCCTAACTCGCAGGGTGGAAGCAGAGTTATCAATCTGTAGCATTATTCCCAGAACCAATCAGGGTTCTGTGGATTTGTGTTGAGTGATATCTTATAAACCAGGGGCGCAGACAATCTTGGATGCAAATTTCTTGAACTCCACTGTTGGGTGAAGAAATGTAGGATATGTAATAGGTATAATGTGAAGGAGATTAACTACATATGTGGAATGTCAAATTAGTTGTGTGAAGATCAGGGTTAAAAGTGACTCAAACATAGTCATTTTAGCATTTTTGTGTAGACCCACTGGCTCAGACGTAGTGATGAAACATCTGAGGGAAAACTTGGAATATATTTAGTGCAAATTTGCTAGTCATGTCATAGTATTAAATGGATATTTTAACTTAACAGATATAATCTAGGAAACAAAAATGTGTTAAGAGAAGTGTAGGTAAGACTTCAGTGAAAATGTTAAAACTGGTTATCAAAAAACTACTTTGATCAGTTAAACAGAGAACTTACTCATGGTGATAACATCTTACACGATACCCAAACTTTTCAATTCAGTCAGTACAGAGCATAATACTGTTCCACCTTCAATTAATACAACTGATAGCAGCAATGTTAGGAAAGCTAGGAAGCTCTTTCTATTTAGCAAGACTGACAAGAGAGAGACTGTCCTTAAGAAAAACTAGCTAGCGAGTGCTCTATCTCTAATGACAGTGTTGTTGACAGAAAGTTAAACCCTATTATTTCTTCATCTTTTTATTATTATTATTATTATTATTTTTTATTTAAATTTATTTACTAGCAACCTACCACAGCTTCATATGGGTAACAGACCACGTAAAAGCCAACATTCTGTCTGATGTAGTATCTCATCAGTCTGATGCATTATCAAGCTTGTTTGTAATATTAAAATGTATCTCATGGTCATCCTACGCATTATCAAACAACACCCGCATTGTCACATGTACAGTAATGTTCATCAGTCACAGAATATATAGCTTTTCCCAAGAATATTTATTGCCCTTCCTCATGGATTTTTGCTCACCCACTGCCATTTCCCTTAATGAATTCTACACTTCAACCTCCCTCATGAATCATGCCGTCCATTGGTGAGGACCGTATGACAGAGTGACTTCGGTTTGTAAGATATATTTTAATAATATGCTTGGTTTCTGGGTTGTATGAGTAACACCAACAGTTATTACCTGTATTTGGATCACTTTCAGTCTCATCCTTCGAATCTTGACTCAAAGGAAACTTTTTTTGTTTTTTGTTTTTTCTCTCTCCATGGTCTCTGAGACGGCAAGGAACAAACATTCATTTGCAAATCCTCAGTTAAAATCCATTGAAATGAAGTTGGCTTCCTCCTGTTTCTTCTGAAATTTCTTCGATTATGAAACAATGAAGCTTGTTGGGTTTGGTGGATTTTCTCAATGTTTTCATCATTCCGAGATTGTTGAAGGGTGTCCAGAATGGTCCAGTGGAACATGTCACAATTCTTAATTGTAGTCCAGTGGAACATGTCACAATTCTTAATTGTAGTCCACCAATTCTTAATTGTTGAGGATGATGTTTCTTTCAATGTGGATGTACATATCTGGACTCCTGAGAGGAATACAGGGTTAGCTGTACAATGGTCACAGCAGGACAATGTGTGGGATTTAATTTGGATGTAGTATGTGCTTCAGTAAACCATTAACTTAAACATGTTTCATCATGTTCAAAATGACAAAACCACACAAACTTTTTTGAGATTCATAGCATCCACTCTGAAAATCTGTATGAGCAATGGTAAGCTTCTGCTTCCAATCTTTCAAACAGGAAACAAAGTTTCAAACATACTCTGCATTGTGGAACCTTAACTTTTCCCAGCGTAATGAATGTTCAAACAACTTACGGGTATGCTGCCAGGTGACGTCATCAACAACTACTGATATTTTAACAAGAGGACACCCTGCCATTCTCAAGGCACAACTGCATTCAAGGAAGCAATATGCAAGTATATTTAGTACCTCGTTAGCAAAGGGTAAACAAGGAAGATAACACACAGAGTAAAAGTCACTGCACGGTCAACACAACCAAAGATGACCAAAAATAAAAAAAATATCGATAGTGGCTATTAATCATCAGGTAAGGCAGCATTAATTCTGTCCCTCTGCTTTTTGATGTGAGACAGTGCCGTATTCCAAGCAGAATTTAAACAAAAACCACCATCTCTGTTTATAAGGTCGCTTGCTAGTTCAATTTCAACAGCTTCCTTAATACACTATCCCAATAGGTGGAAGTGCATGCCAGAATCTCCATGGTGTTAAAATTCCATAGGATCACCGGTGCAAACCGATTTGTTTGGCTGTTGTAAATGTGTGTAATGTTTGTGTTCAATACACCGGTCTTCAACAGCCCTGATTGTCTGACCAATATATGACTTTCCACAACTGCAAGGAATACAATATATACCTGCCTTACGCAAACAAAGATCATCCTTATGGCAAGGACCCTATTGACGCAGCTGTCCTGACACACCTCACAGCCCATCCTTGCAGCTTTAATTCCACCAGTACCTTGCCTCCTACCTTCCAAAGTTCACAAAAGTTCTCCTTCGGACCTTGCAGTGATAGCACTCCTGGAAGAAACAATAATATCAAGACATGGCTTAGCCACAGCCTAGGGCATGTTTCCGGAGTGTGCACTAATATGAAACTTTCTAGCAGATTAAAAATGTGTGCTGGAGCATGATTTGTACTTTGTCGCAGTATTACTTCTCTGTAGTTTAAAAGGTATGATGTGAGGTTCTAATGAAAGTAAAGCTGTGAGGTAAGTGTAGCTGTGAGGATTTGTCATGAGGTGTGTCAGAATAACTCAGTTGGTAGAGATCTTGCCTATGAAAGGCAAAGACTGCTGGTTCAAATCACAGTCAAGCACAGTGTTTCAATCCACCAGGAACTTTCATAACAGTGCACACTCTGCTGCATAGTGTAAATAGTGTCACTGAATTTGAAGGCTGGTCATTAATAGAACACAGCACTTTATACTTGGAACAATGTTAATTGCTAACAGAAGTGTATACTCGGTAAAGACTGACTCCTGTTTTAGGGTGTCCAGCGAACCTTGTGAGGCGGCGATGGCTGTGCATTTGTGGTAATTTCTAGGGAATGATTTTGTTACTGTTGCTTCACTTATAGTGATTGGCACATTACTTTACTGCAACTGTCAATGAACACACACTCATATATTAACATTTATTAAAGTTCACTGTCAGGGATTTACACTAGGGTGGCTGAATTAAATGATCGACTACGACATCAGGATTGCATTTTGATGAAGATGCTTTATTTTCCATTCTCAAAATCCTATCGAGTACCATCAATTTAATAGGATCCGTTTATATTAGCTCAAGCCCCCAATATAGCTCAACAAGCGGCTATAAAATGTTCAATAACTACAATTGTAAATTCTAATTATGATCCGCAATTTGTTTCCACATCTAAAGTTCAGTGCAAGTACAAGTAGTAATAATTATTAAAGTCCACAGAACTGTTAAAATCTGAGTCCGAAATTGTAACAGTAATTTTCAAAGTCCAAACCCCTAAATATTTCAAATTCCTGCATGATCGTTTCTGCGGCAAAGCCCAACACTGCATTTCCCACCAAAAACTATTAAGTCCATCGTGGTCGTTTCTGCGACTATGTTCAACACTGCATTACACACAGAGCCGAGTGACATGGCCCTGTCACCTTGAACATCCAAATCTGCACTGTGATGACCACTCTGAGGCCCTGCCTTATATACCCAAGCTGATGTCACATGCTGCCTACCTGAGCTAGCAAATTGAATGGTTTTCCAGTACATGTTCTAACTATTAATATAATGTTGTAATATTTCATTTGATGGCATTGCTAGATAAGAACTAAAATTCTCATCCAAAATGACAAATCATATGAATTTCTAAGTGTTATAGTTCCCCCAAAATCTTAGTTTTTTATATTAGCACAATTGCACTTCACTTAGTAAAAATAATGTTTCTCCTATTGCACATTGGATATTTAAGTAGCCTTTTATGTAAAGAGTTCTTCAGATAGTCTTTTTAGTGCCTTTTCCAATGCACTATCTACATTCAGTGTGCATATGAAATTAAACAAATTATGGGTGATTAACAAAATTATTAAGCTTAAACAAAGATAACATAATTAAATAATTAATATACATATAATGTCATTACGACAAATGTGTGTTAAGACATCTGCAATTTCCCACTGCCTTGCTGTTTGTGTATTTGTCTTTTTTCTATTTGTTATAAACAATTTATCATCATAATCATAAAATTGGTCTTAATGCAAGTAATATTTATGCTACAGCCTGTATGGCTATACCATAAGATGTGTCTCGAAGAGATCTTTCTTTTGAGCCCTCGCTCGTAAATTAGTAATTTTTAAGTGAAATAAAATTGGATCTTTTAATAACTTTTGATATAAAATTAACTCCGCTGATGTCAACATATCAACAGGATCATGCTTTTCTCCTCTTTCATTTGCCGCATCATGCTGGTCTGTAATATTAATACTTTGTGTGTAATACTAACATTTATACAGAAAGCTTTGTGGGGGTATCCAGAGTGTCAGTTAGCTATGACATCACATCCGTTCATGGTCAACTTTCATAGCCCATGGACTTTCTGCTGGCAACACCAGCTTATATGCGCGCTTTGCGCTCCCAACAGACGCTGTCACGTTACAACCTTGAAATCTTGAAAACCGGGGGGAAAAATCTGGAATTTTTGAAATCTGGGAAAAAACTGGGAGAAACCCTTTAATTTTACTCAAAAACCTCGAATTTTTGATATTTTCTCAAATTTCACGTACAGTGAAACCCTGCTTTTACTTTCCCAGATTTTAAGTTTTCCCATCTTCTACACAATTTTTTTGACGGTTCACAGTTCTAATTCTCCCCAGCTTTTGTCTTAAGATATTTTCATTTTTCTTGCAATTTAGGTTTTATGAAACCATGTTCAAGGACTTAAAAACATATGTAACTGGCATGATTTTTGTTTGTTTGAAACATCAAGCAGTAAAGTTGCTTCACATTTTTTTCCATTTATTGGAATGCATAGTTTGAATTTCATTTCTTATACTTTGTACTAAGTTGCCCTATGGTGCAGTGACTGATGGGCATGACTGTAATTTATGATCGCTCTCTTCAGCCTTCACACCTACTGTTCATTCAAATCTTGTTTCTCACACTTGTTATGATGAGTTTTGAGAATGAATTTATTCTCATTGTGAACTGAAAATATTTATGTAACTACTTTCATGACAATTCATAAACAATGTGAATGATTTGATTTGATTTTTTCAGGGAAGCCAAAACAGTCTTAGTCCAACCCGCCACTGCCTGCACCGAAACTAAGTTTATTGTGCGGTATCGCTCCCTGTATGTCTAGTAAAGCCAACCAATGCCCTTGAACAGTGCAAGAAGTCCCTTTACCAGTTCTTTATTAGACACAATTTCTTCGGGTCTGGTTGTCCCCAAATGTTCTGTGCCTTTTACTCTCCAATTCAATGCATTCGAAGATTAGATGTGATGCAGTTTCATCACCGTCATCACAGATCCTACATTTAGGGTCCTCTTCTGTTATTCCCATTGTATGTAGGTGGTTTTTGAAATTCCCATGGCCTGTCAGCAATCCAACGATGAGTCTAATCTCTCTCCTGTTCAGACCCAGGATTGCAGAGCTTCTTTTAAAACATGGCTTTGGCATCATTACCTTGCAATGTTTTTGTTGATGGACTTTGGTCCAATATTCTACATGCTGTCTTCTGAGCCAGATACGTAGCTCCAATTTGATCATTGCCTTGGTGATTGTCAGGACAGGTTCCGGTCCAATAAATGGAGTCTCTTCCCCCATCCTGGCTAATCTGTCGGCATGTTCGTTACCACTGATCCCCGAGTGGCCAGGGACCCACAATAGGTTTACTCTATTGCTTTCCCCTAGCTCCACCAGAACCCTGTGACATTCTGCAACAATTTTAGACCTTGTTGCAGGAGCTGCCAGTGATCTCAGGGCTGCCTGGCTGCCTGAATAGATATAGATGCTACAATCTTTGTAGCATCTACGCAAATTCTCCTCCACACACGCCCTGATGGCAGTGATTTCCGCCTGGAATACTGAGGCCAGTTTCCCTAGAGAGATGACGCCCTCCAGTCTTGGCTGCACCCCATATACCCCGGCCCAAAGACATCAGACTGAATGATAGTTTGTGTTTGTGTGTGTTTTTTTGCACATTGGAAGGGGCCGAATACCTAATAACCTCAAGAAGACAGTATGGTGCAAGAGATATTTGCACTTGACAATGCGATTAAATACTCAAAAATCATCACCCAAAGTTTGAAACAAATACGAAGCATGAAAAAATTCACAACCGGTACAGTGTTTCATTATTTAAAGAATGAATGAGCCAGATTAAGCCTTCACGAAAACATCGTTTATGGCGAATAAAATTATGCCAGATATTTCCTATGAAGTTACCAGTTTCAGTTATGCTTTGAAATTCAGGTAACACTTATTACATAATAAAAACAGGCCTTGCTTAGTATTGTGAGGTCTGTTAACGTCACATATCAGATAAAAACTACGAAAATGCAAGTGCAATCCTATAAGCAAATTTTTATGTTAAAAAAGTTATTTTCCGTATTTTATACCATTTTTTAAAATCCCCTGAAAAACTTTAAATCAGGGTTTCACTGTATTTATATTTCACACTTATGCTGGTAGTTTATTGATTTGAATAGCATATCAATTACATAGCAAATTGATCTATTACAGTTAAGTTTTCCGTTTGTGGGAAAGGAATGTGGCAAATGAAGAAATTCTAAGATGACAAACAATGTTCATTAGAACGAATTTTAAAATTTATTGCTGTAATCCAAACTATGAATAATGTCAATTTCAATTAACATTAAAATAATATTTTAAAAAGTTTTTTCAGTGGCAAAATTTTGCCGCCCTGTGCAGCTGCACATATTGCACCTGTCTAAATATGGCCCTGATCAGGAGTATATTTTCTAAGTTGCTGAGGAGCATACCTGTACTTTTTTAAATTTAAACAATGCTTTTAAATAAACTAAAATTTTTCACAAGTGTTATACATTATTTTTGGGTTGAATTTTTAATGGATTTACGATGATACTGATAATTACGTAATAAGGAACACAAATGTATATCTTTGTGTACATTTTGGATCACTCACAGGTTCTTCGTGTATAAAAAATGCTTTTCTACAAATGCACTCATATATTTGGCACTCTTGATCTTTAAGCAGTTGAAGATATGTAGAAAAATTTTCTGATTGCTCAAGTGAGAAGAAATGAAATAAACAGTTATTGGGCTGATGATCTGTTACTGTCTATTCCAATGTTTGTGCAGATCATTCCAAGAGACAGATACCTTCTCTTACTAAGAATGTTACATGTTTTTGACATATGAGTTTTCTGGGCATTGTATCACATCATAATGTATACCCAGAAGGAGGCTGCTGAACGTTGACCAAAACGTTGGTTATTAAAGTAATAGCCATCTTACATTATGACGTGGAAGCCTATGCAGTTATACAGTGTGTCCCAAAATTCAGGAACAGACGAAATATCATGAAAATGGTAAGAGGTACAGATGCAGTTGCCATAGATACAAACAGAGGTCCTGGGTGGAAACTTTGGATGACCTGCAAGAGCCGTCTGCCATCTTGGTATCCACCATATTTATATTCAGTTCACATTTCTTCAATGGGGGAGGGTTATGTGATACATGTTTTAAGGGTAGAGTTTGACAAGAAACACAATGCTGAAGTCCATTTTTCAATATCTTTATTAGGTAACAAGTATGGATCATTTGTTATAACAGGTATAAAAATTCATCATTCAGCCAGCTCAGAACTGATCACTTTTCATCCTATCATTACAGGTGTCTTGTTAATGTGAAGGACAACATGCCACTGACCGAAGAACTGAGGATCAAATTTATCCTGTCAGCTGGTGGCCAGAATTCCTCGGAAATTGCCAGAGACTTCAACCAGCAACATCCTAACAGGGAACCCCCATAACAGTGTGTGCTGTCAGGAAGATGATTATAAAGCTTAAAGATAAGCCCTGCACAGGCTATCCCCACACAGCAATTGATGAACCAGTGACCACAACAGTGTTAGCAGCTGTGGCCACGAGTCTTGTCCGAGCTATCAGGCGACTTGCCCAACAGCATGTCATTCCTCGGAGCAGTACTTATCGAATCCTACAGTGACATAAATGACATCCATACAAAATGCAACTCCAGCAACATCTGATGGAAGACAACCCTGATCAAAGGTTTCAGTTTTGTGAGTGGATGTCAGCACAACAGCACCGATCATGCCATTGTGTACAAAATATTCTTTAGTAATGATGTGAATTTTTACGCCAGTGGGCAGATTAATAAGCACAAAAAGCATTACGTGTCACTGGACAACCTAAGGTGTACATCTCCCAGTAAGTGTCAAAGAGGTTGTAAAGTGTTGGTGTGGCATTTGGGTAATGCGTCTCATTGGCCCTATCTTTCTGCCCGAGATGCTCAATGCTGCTATGTATTTGCAAATGCTGGATGAGGTGGCCATGCGTATGGTTTGCAACAAAGATGGGTCATTCCCTTCATACCTTCAGCAGGATGGAGCGCCATCCCATTATGGCTCCTGTGTATGGAAATGGCTTGACAGGCATTTTGCCAACTGCTGTATTTGGTGTCATGGTCCCGTTAAGTGGCCACCATGTTCACCTGATTTGAAACAGCAGATTACTGAAGCCTGTGATACTGTATTACCCACTGTGTTGCATCTTGTACATGCAAACTTCCTACAATGGATACGGAAATGTCTTCAAGTACACAAACAGCATGTGGAACACATTCTGTTAAGTGCACTATAGTTTGAAATTGGTTTCCAGCAATTATTGTTGTGATTCATGATTAATTACACCTGTTCTAACAAATTATCCATAACTTGTTACCTAATAAAGATATTGGAAAACAGACTTCACCATTGTGTTTCTCATCAAACTCTACCATTAAAACATGTCACATGACCACCCTCCTATTGAAGAAATGTGAGCTGAATCCAATATGGTGGATACCAAGATGGCAGATGGCTCTCACAGGTCACCAAAAAAGTTTCCCCTCCACGATGTTTGTTTGTATCTACGTCAACTCCATCCCTACTTCTCACCATTTTTGTGATATTGAGTCTGGTCCTGACTTTTGGGATGCCCTGTATTTTGTTGTTAACACGAGGACACTGGAGATGACAAACTGGAAAATGCATTGAATTGTGAATCACCTAAGAAGAGTATTTCAGATGCTTCCTGTCCTTTAAAAATTTGTGTGTTGATGAAAGTTTAGTTCTCTACAAACAGATCTGTTTAGATTTATCCATATCACATGGATGGGATTGTGAAACTGGTAATATTCTAGACTTTATTATTTATGTGAGTAAACAACAGATGTAAAAAATAAATAAATAAATAATAAAGAAAGAAAAGAACCTGATTTTGATGTAAATGTTGGACTATCTGGAAGCATTACACTTATTATACTTGAATGCAACCTTAGTAAAGGTCAAACATTATTTTCTTATCAGTGTGACAGAGTGAGTAATGCCAGTAGAACTGTGAGAACGAACTGTAAAGGCATATCTGCTTTATCAAAAATACTGAAAAAAGGTGAAATCCAGAGTATATCAACAGATAAACTTCTTGTTCTCAAGTGGCAGAACAAGCGGGAAGGATGATGTTTTTCAACCCTTCATACAAGTGATACAGTGACTGACAAAATTAACAGAAGCACAAAAGAAGCAGAAAGAAAAGCAGCTTGTATCATAAGTTACACTGAAAAAATGTGGGCCGTCAGCAGGAGTGACATGTTTTTAAGTTGAGAAGAAAGAGTATGAAAAACTAAAATGATATAAAAAAGTATGTTTTCATTTGGTGGAGCTGTATCTGCTCAACATATATGCATTATATAAAACTCAAATGGGAAGATATATTTCAATATCTGATTTTCGACAGAAACTCATCAAGGAGGTCCTAGAGATACACCATAGACCACAAAGAAAGGGATGTCATGGAAGAAGATCGGCTGATAGTGATAATCCCTTACACATAAACAAGTGTCAATTTATTTCGTTAATACCAGCAACATCAAAGAAGAAGATTGCTCAGAGAAGGTGTATTGTATGTGCAAAACATAATGAATGAAGGGACATATATTTGTGTAAAATGTTATTTACTTTTATGATTGAATTTTTGTTTTGAAGTTTTACAAAAGTGATGTGTTTTGTAATTTTTTCCTCCTAATAAAGAACCTTTCTGAAGGAAAAAAAAATAGGGTTCCTCTACAAAGTTTACAAAGGCAAACTATTTAACATGTTATTTTTATCTCTATAATAATTATGTACTGTTATAGTTGTGTATATATACACACACCATGTGAAAATATGTATAGGTTCCCTTCAAGAAACTTCCATTTATTACTGGAAAACTTGGATACCTTGTGCTATCTGTCAAATAGGGGGCAGCAAATTATTGTTTGTGGTGATTTCAGCGTTGATTCATTAAAAGATTGTACTAGGAAGAATGACCTGAAAGTCTTACTTGGGTTCTTCATTCTGACATCCGTTATTGATGTTCGTACTTGGGTAGTAAAGGACAGCAGCACATTGACAGATAACTTTTTATAGTCCAAGATAAATTTAACAATGTAATTGCTTGTCCTGTTGAGAATGGTCTTTGTGATCATAGTGCTCAGCTAGTAACAGTATCTGACATAGCTGCATTCAGTAATTCAAAACACTTCTCCAGAGTTATGTGCTCAATTAATGATTCAACAACTAGAATTTTTAAAGAAAGTTTACAGCAGTTAGACTGGGAAAAGGTTTATAAGAAATCTGATGCTAATTTAAAATATAATTTATTTCATGATACATTTGTAAGAGTACTTGAAAACTGTTTCCCCAAGAAATTAGTTAAATATAATTGTAAGAAACCATGCAAAAAAACTGTGGCTTACTAAAGGAATAAAAATATCTTGTAATTGGAAAAGGGAACTATATCTATCCACAAGGAGTAGTAATGACCCAGAAACAGTCAAATGTTATCAGAAACTATTGCACTACATTAAAAAAAGTTATTGAAAAATCCAGAAGCATGTTCATCATGTCTGAGATTACTACTAGGGTCATGTCCGGTGGTTCGGCCAAATCCATTATTCACCGAATCTAGCACACTGGCTTCGGATTCGAGATTTGATGAATAATGTCTGAATACTACTAAATCCCAAATCAAAATGTTATATGGAAACCTTCAGTTACAAATGTAGTAGTTTACTTTGCATAATAGTGTGCTTTTGTTTGTGTTATTTACTGTATTTTCCATAGGATCCAATGAAAGACGTGACGTCATAAAACAAAACAATCTCACTTTCAGTTTATTCAAGTGAAACCACCAAAACTTATGCAGTTGCATGGCTATTGTGAAAACAATCCACCGTATTTACCTGAATCCGAGCCGCATTTTTTCTGGTTTTGAGTCCAAAAACGGCCTGCGGTTTAAATTGAGTACAAAGTGAATGAAGTTCTGAAAAATGGTGCTAGGAGCTGCCACAATTAACTTTTCCAATCTAATATAAGCAGTGCTACACAGGCTCGACAAAATTTTTGCGTTCATAAAAAAAAAAAAAAAATAAAAAAAAAATAAATAAAATCCTAATTTCCTTTTTATTTTTGACTATTGAATCTTAATACACCATCCAATGAAGAAATAGAACTTTAATATTTCTCAACTTAATATGTAGCAGCTTTTCAAATATTAGTAGCAACAAAAATAAATTTCTTTAGATAAATACTAACAATACATAAGGCTTTAGGATTCTTCCATGAGTTACCTCATTCTGATTTCAAGTATTGTTTCATTGAATTTTGTGATGTGCTGGTTTATGTGAACCATAATGAATCACTAGGTGGAAAAAAAAGCTTTAGTCGTGTGCCATCCAGGCGAGTGATATCAGTTCAGCAACCACTTGATGTCTGTTTCAGTAAATCATTTAAGGTCAAGCTTAAACACATGTACAACTGCCTTTTGAAAAGTGACAGACAGCTGACACCAATGTGTCAGGTAAAATGCCTAAGTGTGCCAATGGAATTATGACACATGGATGTGGGTTCCAAATCAGATTACGTAGCAGGCATTTAAAAATGTTCGATATTGAATGCACTAGATTGTACAAGGGATGATGCTCTGTAGTACAAAGGAACTGAATAACAAGTATTCAAGTCATAGATTCAGAATTACCATACTCATATCTAATTGCTATTACTATAAACATTTCATAAAATTTGTCTTATAAGTATAATAAAATTGTTTTATACTTCTGCATTTAGTTTCAGAGTTATTTCCATTCTTATTTAGTAAATGTATAGTGTTGCTACAATAGCTGAAGTCCTATCTAAAAGATACTATGTTAAGCCAACTGGCAAGCCTGTGTTGCACCCAACCTCCATGGTTGCGCCAATATGCCTGATGCTGCAACCATTGCCTTTGTGCTACAACTTGACGTGTTTTTCTGTTAGCAGCAAATGATTGTTCCTATGAATCGTGATTCGTAAATTCCACACTCTCTTCTTCATAAGAATAATACAAATGTAAACATTATGCCATGTAATCTTCTGTGTTTGCTGTTACCACATTTAAATTTTGTCTGCGTAACAAACCCAAAAGACAATGTCGAACATGGGAAAATAGATTAGATTAGATTAGATTAGTTATTCATTCCATAGATCCATGTTGAATAATAGATAATACTAATAATATAAATACAGATACATACACTTACAATATAAATACAGATACATAAATTTTTAAGGTGTGTTTATTTATTTATTTTTTTGGCTGATAATATAATAATACTAATATAGTATGAGTGCATGCATCATTTGGTACAATTTAGAAATTCACTAATGGAGTAGAAGGAGTTGGCCACTAGAAAGTCTTTTAGGTTCCTCTTAAACTGATGTTTATTTGTAGCTAAATATTTTATACTTGATGGTAAATTATTGAAAATTTGTGTTCCTGAGTAGTGGACCCCTTTTTGAACTAAAGTAAGTGCTTTTAAGTCCTTGTGTAGATCATTTTTATTCCTAGTATTGTATGTATGTACTGATCTGTTTGTTGGGAAAAGGGATATATTATTTATGACAAATTTCATTATGAAATAAATATACTGAGAGGCAGTAGTTAATATACCCAGTTCTTTGAAGATGCTTCTACAAAATGTCCGTGAATTTACTCTACAAATAATACGTATTACACGTTTTTGGACTCTGAAGACTTTTGACTGACTTGAAGAGTTACCCCAAAATATTATACCATTTGACATTAGGGAATGAAAGTAAGCAAAGTATGCAAGCTTTGTTATTTTTATGTCTCCTATGTCTGATAACACTCATATTGAAAATACAGATTTGTTGAGTCTTTTCTGCAGTTGTGTGGTGTGCTCCTCCCAACTAAATTTATTATCAAGCTGTAATCCCAGGAATTTAATACTGTCAACCTCTTCTATCTGCTCTTCTTCATACTTAATGCATATGCTGTCAGGAAATCTCTTACATGTTCTGAACTGCATGTAGTGAACTATTCAAAGTTTAATGACAATGAGTTGGCTTTAAACCATTTATTAATGTTCATTAAAATATCATTAGCACACCATTTTATCACTATACTTGAAATACTTTTTATTGCAATACTTGTATCATCTGCAAACAAAATGAACTCTGCGTCTGGTAGTGTAAAAGCAATGGCCCTAAGATGGATCCTTGTGGGACACCACATGTAATTTCTTCCCAATCCGATGATGACTGTTGACTTAATTCACTAGTCACTTGCACTGACACCCTTTGTTTCCTGTTAGTGAGCTACGATTTGAACCATTTTGCAGCATTTCCCGTGACCCCATAGAATTAATATTTACTTAAAAGGATGTTATGGTTCACACAATCAAATGCCTTTGACAAATCACAGAAAATACCTGCTGCTTGCAATTTATTATCTAATGAATTAAGTACATTCTCACTGTAAGTGTAAATAGCCTTCTCAATATCGGAACCTTTCAGAAATCCAAACTGTGTTCTAGACAATATGCCATTTGTGGTTAAGTGGTCGAGAAGCTACTTGTACATTACCTTTTCTATAATTTTTGAGAATGCTGGCAAAAGTAAAATGTGTCTGTAGTTTGATGGTATCTCTTTATCCCCCTTCCTGAAGAGAAGTTTAATATCCGCATATTTTAGCCAATCAGGAAAAGTTCCTGTTATAATAGACTGGTTACACAAATAACTTAAAATTGTGCTAAGTTCACTAGAACACACTTTAATTAACTTTGTTGATATTTCATCGTAACCACTAGTATTCTTTGTTTCTAAAGATTTTATTATGGAAGTTATTTCTTGTGGTGAAGTGACTGACATATTCATGTATGTGAAGTTATTTGTAAATGCTTGTTTCAAATATTCAAGGGCATTATTTAGTGACCCAGACAATCCCATACTATCAGTAATGGATATAAAGTACTTGTTAAATAGATTTGCCACACTATGCCCATCAGTTACTAATGTCTCAGCTACTCTTAATCCTACCTGCTCTTGTTCCTTTCTGGTTCTACCAGTCTCCTCTTTTTCACTATATCCCATATTGTTTTTATTTGGTTTCCTGATGTTGCTACCTTCTTTTCATAGTTCATTTGTTTAGATACCTGAATAATGTTTTTTTAAATATTTTACAGTATTCCTTATATTTAGTTAAATCATCATCACTGCAACTACTCTTGGCTGATAGATACATTTTCCTTTTTGTCTTACATGAAATCTTTATTCCTTGTGTAATCCAAGGTTTTATTATAGACTTCTGTTAAATTTGCGTTACTTTTAGAGGAAAACAGTTTTCAAACATGATACTAACATTATTAATGAATACGTTATATTTTTCATTCATGCCATTAGCACTATATACATCTTTCCAGTTCATGTCTTTGAGGAGTTTTCTAAAATTTTCAATTTTTGGTGGGTTGACTACTCTCCTGTATGTACATTTTGCAGTCTTCATAATCTGTTTAGAATCTATTCCTAAAACAAGGAGCTGCATATTGTGATCTGACAGGCCATTTATTATTGGTTTTATGATATGATTTTGTTCCTTTGATTTGTCTATAAAATATTATCAATTGCTGTCCTAGAGGTTTTAGTTATCCTAGTTGGAAAGTTTACGGTATGTGTTAGGTTGAAAGACGAAGTTACTGACTGCAATTAATTTTTACTGGAGGATTGCATAAGAAAATCTGTATTACATGTATCTCATAATGTTTCATACAAAATTCTTTTAAGGGGAGGGAGGATGTTAAAAAATCCTTGAGATTTAAAATTAAAATCTAAATGAAATTTTTAATTTCTTAAATTTTATGTAATATTGTCATATGGGATCCATCCCAAAAGGCTTTATCTGCATCGCGGGCTGTGATACAGTAGTAATTCTTTTTAAATGCATCTACTTGAGTTGACATATTGCTATAGAGTAGTGCACGCCACGTAATTCGAATTGAGCACACCATGTACTTGCAGTGCCCGCCACCAGAGGCACACGAGACTAAGAGACAAGCAGCACACCCTCTATGAACGAAGGTGGATGTAGTGTGGAGTCAAAAAGGCAGTTGTGTAGTGAATACTAAACTGTTAAGTTGTTATGTTCAGTTCTGTACTTAATGGCCATCACGGGCCGTTTATGTTAGACTTCATATGATAAAGTTCAGAGGTTACAACACTCATTGGCGACGAGTGTGTTAGATTCCACACATTCTGTTTTTCGCCTAGGTTCAATAGAGACCTTTTGAAATGACGGAAGCTACACTCGATGAAGTTCTAAGTCATCTCGTTGATCAAGAGATGGCTCTTGGCGTAGCATTGCAAAACCTGACTCAGGTATTCACAACAGCTTTGGAAAATCTTACCCAGGTATTTCAGTCTTCAGTTTTGGCTCAGTCCGAGCTCATGAACCCCGTAGTCTCAGCTACATCTACCCCTGTCTCATACTCGATGCCTTTTCCTGCCTGTGACGAGGCCACAGAAGAGTGGCAGTCTTACAAAAAGCATCTGTAGCAACCTTTTCAGGCTTTTGACGTCCAGGATGCCCAGTCGTGCCATGCCCTTTTTCTTTCGTGGATTTCTCCTAAGATTTTGTTGTGTCAACTGGCCCCCCTGCAGAACCCCATGCTCTTACTTTTGATCAGATGTGTCAATTACTGTCTTCTTACTACTGCAAGAGTACTAATGTCGTAGCTGCTTCAGTGGAGTTTTATAGATGCTATAAACAACTGCACCAGTCATATCAAGCGTGGACAGCCAAATTACACAGTTTTTGTTGCCATTGGAATTTTGTTTCGGAGGTTCACAAAGAGTCTTATGCAGATCAGATGGTCAGGGATATGATTATTTGACTGGCACCCGACGGGGAAGTGAGGGAGTGCACCTTAAAACACGAAAACTCTTTGTTGTCAGAGGTCTTAAATATTGCCCAAGTTTTAAAAGTGGCAAGGATGGTGGGAAATCAAATCGAGGCGTGGTGTGATGTTTCAGCTGTTCAGCCTTGCCCCTGTTGCCACTCACAGGAAGACAAGCCCCCTGAGGAGGACATTGCTGCAGTTTCTCAACGCTCTGTACGGTCAAGCAGTGGGTGTCCTATGCAACAGCAGAAGCCAAGAGCGCACAGCCTGCAACAACAGATGCCACAAGGCCACTCTAGTGCCTCCTTGCCTTCCTGCCCTTCTTTCTTTGTCAGTCACAATCGGTCCACTTGCCTTTGGTGCCGTGCCATGTGCCACGGTGGAGCAAAAAAGGTCATATTTCATCTGTGTGCAAGTCAAATACCTCCGTGCAAGGATATGGATGTAGATATGGAAGTCAGCTGTGTGATGGCACTGTCCGCAGGTCCTTCTAAACTTTTCCTGGACCTAAAACTTTGCAACAAGGTCCTCCATATGCAGGTTGATACGGGCACAGCTGTTGCTCTGTTAAACTCACAAACATATGTTGAGTTGGGCTCACCTTCCCTGCAGCCAGTCACTCACAAGTTGCTCAGTTATAACAAACAACGGATTTCAGTGCTTGGTCAATTTACCACTCGGGCAGCATACTGCACTGTCATTCCCCCTTAACCATTCTTCTAGTAAACAATGCAAGCACAGAAAATATTTTTGGTGTGGACATCTTTCGGTTGTTTGGATTTTCTATTTCGGACAGTGTCAACCTAGTCTCGAATGAGGTACCCTACCCGCAACTGGATGAGCTCTGCTCAGAATTTTCTTTTTTTTGTTTACACTGGGTTTGGGTTATATGTCTTTTCAGGCACACATATCTATGAAACCTTCCGTGTGCCCGCATTTCTTTTTTGTTTTCAGGCGTGCCCCCAGGTACTGGTGGTCCTCCACGGTGCTGTAAAGGTGGAATTAGATTGCCTCACATCCCTGGGGGTAATTTGTCCTGTTTTCTCGAGTGAGTGATCTTCTTATTTGGTCCTTGTAATAAAGCCATCTGACAAGTTGAGGCCCTGTGGTAATTTTAAGATGACAATCAACACACAGTCATTGACACTTATCCATTGCCTATCCAGGAGGAATTGCTCACAAAGTTGGTAGGAAGACCTTTATTTTTATTTTTTTATTTTATTTTATTTTATTTTATTTTTTTTTTTTTTTCGGATTTGGATTTGGCAGAGGCCCATCTTCAGATTCTCTTGGATGAGGAGTCATATCGTTTGTTGGTGTTTAACACGTCATTTGGCCTATACCAGTATTTATGCCTACTGTTTGGGGTTGCCAGCGCACAAGCCATATTTCAGCGGTTTCTGGAACAGCTCACAGCACCAATTCCTGGCTGTATAAATTATCTGGCTGACATTGTGGCGTCGGACACGTCTGCCGCCGATCACTTGCAGAACCTGCGGTCCCTTTTTTTTGCTCTCTAGGCTGCTGGACTCCAATGCAATCTAGACAAGTGAAGCTTCTTGCAGCCCGCTATTGAATATCTAGGTTTTGAAGTTTCATGCGAGGGTGTCACCCCTGTACACCAGCATGTCACAGCCATTTTGGCTTTACCTCGCCCTATGTCAGTGCAGGTTTTTCTCGGCAAGATTGCATTTTACCACAAATTTCTTCCCGATGTGGCATCCATAACGCAACCGTTACATGCCCTTGTCCACACAAATGTGCGTTTTCAGTGATCACAGGCGTGTGAAAATGCGTTTTCTATTTTGAAACAAAAGTTAAGGCGGTCTGCCCCCTGTTTGGACCCCTTACAACCTGGGCAACAATTAGTTTTGGTCATGGATGCATCCCAACATGAGGTGGGAGCTGTCTTGGCCCATAAGTACGAAGACAGTACTGAGAAGCCCATTGCTTATGCGTCAAAAACATTGAACTCGACACAACTCAAATATTCAGATAGAAAGCGGCTCTTGCCATCATCTAAGCATTGTACAAATACTACGTTTTCCTGTATGGCACAAAATTCCATTTGATCACAGATCATAAACCCTTGAATTCCCTGTTTTTGTTACAGTACAACTATGAAATCCATTTTCACCCCACAGCCCAACACGCTAATGCCGATGCGCTGTCTTGTCTTCCAGTGGGTCCTGACCCTGTTTTTGATGGTGATGAATTGCTCTGTTTTCATCTGGATGTGGTGGAACAACAGGTAGTGGATGGTTTTCCTCTTGTCACAACACTTATTGCAGCCGCGGTCACAGCTGATCCTGTGTTATGACAGGTGGTCTCTTTTGTACAATACGGCTGGCTGGAGAGGCCTCCAGGCCATGTTTCGGACCCATTTTGCAAATACTTTTCCTTTTGGTATCAGTTTTCAGTCAGGGATGGAGTCCCCCCTCTGTCCATAGTAGGCACACCACCTAGAGTGGTCATTCCATTCTCTTTACGTCATGAGGTTTTCCATCTTCTGCAAGTGAACCATTGGGCTATGTCTCATACAAAAGCATTAGCCCATTGCCATGTGTTCTGGACAGGGATATTATCGGCCTGCTCCAAATGTGCAACTCGTCAGGGTGCTCCGTGTGCATCCTTCACTGTGGCCAGGTCCAGAACAGGCTTGGGAATGAGATCATGTAGACTTTGTGAGTCCTTTCTCGAATTCCTTCTGGCTATTGGTGGCTGACGCATTTTCAAAGTTTCCATATGTGGCACATTGCACTTCTATGTCAACAGCAGTAACAGTTTCTGCATTATTTAAGATCTATGCTTTTGAAGATCTGCCTACACTTTAGTTACTAATAATGGCCCACCGTTTTCTTCTCAAGAATTTCCTGAATTCTGTGCCCGGCGAGGTATCTGTCATGTGCTGCCCCCCCCCCCCCTTTTCACCCCCAATGTAATGGGGAGGTTGAATGTCTTGTCAGAACGTTTAAGACCCATTTTACATAGTACAATCTTCACCTGACATGGCATTAGAGAGATTGCTGGCTTCCTACCCTGTAAAACAAATCAGTGGTAAGAATCCAGCTCTTACATGGCCTACAGCCTTGGACTCTTACATGGCCTACAGCCTTGGATGCTGCGGCCCCTGCTGGGCCACCACAGTGCCGTGCCACTGACCCGTTTCCATCCAGGTACTGTGGTGTGGGCTCGCAGGTTTGGCCACCACCCCAAATGAATCCCAGCGGTTGCCACAAGCTGTTCTAGTCGCCGGCTCTGTAAGGTCTGGACGGAGGATGACCTCGCATCTTGACGTGTGGATCAGTTGCGTCCTAGGGTGGCAGGTCAGGAGTGGGAAGACATCCACACACACCCGCAGGTTTGCCTGTTACTGGACGAGGCCATGCATCAAACCCAGCCTCCTCCCAACCGACACTCCCCGGCGCCTGGAGAGCGGGGTCCAGCAACACTTACAATTTGGCCGACATCAGACCCTCCCGTGGTACCAGCTCCACACCCAGTGCCGCCGTCACTGCCCTCGCCGGCATCACTGCTCGCAGTTAAGCCACCTATGGCACCGGGCAAGAGTGACAACAGCTCCGATCATATCTCACTGGCCACCAATGCGCTGGGCTTGCAGTGTGGTACAGCGCTCTGTCTGCACACCCGTACTCCTTGGTTCTGGCTCGGTGCTTTGGCCATTAGGACGAAATGGATGTGCCATATGTGTAAGAGTTTAGTTTTTATAATAATGGAAAGTCCAGGTTGGAATAAATAATGAGGACAGTTTACAACTCACCGCAAAGACGTGGCGACGAGCTGCGACAGGCACATACAAAAGACACACACATACAACACATTCAGCTATCGGCCATGGCCTTCTTCAGAAAATAGAGCACTCACGCAATCACACAGGCACACAACACAGTCATACAACCATCACCTCCGACTGCCACACTTCGAATCACGCTCTGCAGCGAATCGGGGACGGGACGGGAGGGGAGGGGAGGGGGAGGGGATAGAAAGGTTACGTCACGGTGGTGGGGATGGGTTAGATGGGAATAACGAGATGCAGCTTAGGAATGGAGTGGGGAGGTGGGTGAGCGGAGAAAATAAAATAAAATAAAGTAAAATAAAATAAAATAAATATATGCATGCACACTGCAAGTACACAAGACCGCATACACACACACACACACACACACACACATACATACATATATATATATATATATATATATATATATATATATATATATATATAAACACACGATCACACATTCACACACCACTCAAAATAGGCGAGGTTTGGGATAGAGAGTTAGGAACTGTAAGGTATGGAAAAATATATATATATAGGGAAGTTATCGTAGGTTGAGGCCTGGTTGATTTCGGGATCGGAGAATGTATTGTAGGGATAACTCCCATCTGTGCAGTTCAGAAAAGCTGGTGGTGGTTGGGAGGATCCAGATGGCCCGGGTTGTGAAGCAGCCATTGAAATCAAGCATGTGCTCCGCTGCATGCAGTGCCACAGGGTGGTCCACCTTGTTTTTGGCCACAGTTTGGCGGTGGCCATTCATCCTAATGGACAGCTGGTTGGTGGTCATGCCAATATAGAAAGCTGTACAGTGCTTGCAGCACAGTTGGTAAATTACGTGGCTGCTTTCACAAGTGGCCCGGCCTCTGATAGGGTAGGATAAGCCTGTGACAGGACTGGAATAGGAAGTGCTGGGTGGGTGGATTGGACAGGTCTTGCAGCGGGGTCTTCCACAAGGATATGATCCCTGTGGCAGTGAGCTGGGTTTCGGGGTGGCATAAGGATGAACTAGGATGTTGTGAAGGTTGGGAGGGCGACGGAACACCACTTTAGGAGGGGTGGGAAGGATCTTGGGCAGGATGTCTCTCATTTCAGGGCACGAGGATAGAAAATCAAAACCTTGGCGAAGGATGGAATTTAGTTGTTCGAGACCAGGGTAGTACTGGGTGACAAGGGGAGCGCTCTTTTGTGGATGGTTACTGGTGTTAGGAAGAGGATTTGGGGTGTGTGAGGATATGGCACGGGAGATTTGTTTGCGGACTAGGTCTGTGGGGTAGTTTCTGTTTGTGAAGGCCTTTGTGAGACCTTCAGCATATTCAGAAAGGGAATTCTTGTCACTGCAGATATGCCGTCCACGGGTGGCTAGGCTGTAAGGGAGAGATTTTTTGACGTGGAAGGGATGGCAACTGTCAAAATGTAGGTACTGTTGGTGGTTGGTAGGTTTAATATGGACGGAAGTGTGAATGGAGCCATCAGTGAGTTGGAGGTTGACATCCAGGAATGTGGCATGGTTGGTTGAGGAAGACCAGGTAAAGTGGATGGGAGAGAAGGAATTGAGGTTCTGAAGAAAGGAGGATAGGGTGTCCTGGCCCTGAGTCCAGATCATGAAAATATCATCAATGAACCGGAACCAGGCCAGAGGCTTGAGGTTTTGGGATGCTAGGAAGGATTCCTCCAGACGGCCCATGAACAGGTTGGCATAGGAGGGTGCCATGCGGGTGCCCATGGCTGTGCCTTGGATTTGATGGTAAACTTTCCCCTCAAAGGAAAAGTAGTTGTTAAGTAGGATGAAATTGGTAAGGGTTATGAGGAATGAGGTATCAGGCTTGCGTTCAGAGGGACGTTGGGAGAGGTAGTGTTCCAGAGCGGCAAGGCCATGGGCATGTGGGATGTTGGTGTATAGGGAGGTGGCATCCACTGTGACAAGTAAAGATCCAGAAGGCAAAGGGGTGGGAATGGTGGAGAGTCGGTGAAGGAAGTGGTTGGTATCCTTGATGTGGGAAGGTAGATTTTGAACAATAGGTTGGAGGTGTTGGTCAACTAGGGCTGAAATTCGTTCGGTAGGAGCACAGTAACCAGCCACAATAGGGCGTCCAGGATTATTAGGTTTGTGGATTTTGGGGAGCATGTAAAAGGTGGGTGTGCGGGGTGTTGCTGGGGTGAGGAGGGAGATGGATTGAGGGGAGAGTTTCTGGGAGGGGCCATAGGATTTTAGTAGGGATTGGAGATCTTGTTGGACTTTGGGGATGGGGTCAATCTGGCACAACTTGTAGGTGGAGGAGTCAGAGAGTTGGCGGAGCCCTACTGCCAGGTAGTCACTGTGATCCATAACTACAGTGGTGGAACCTTTATCAGCAGGGAGGATGATGATGTCAGGATTAGTTTTAAGGTTTTGGATGGCTCTTCTATCTTCTGCTGACAGGTTTGAGTTCTTGGGAAGGGACTTGGGAAAGGATGGTGAGGACAAGTTGGAGGTGAGAAACTCTTGGAGGGTAACCAGAGGTGGTTAGGTGGGAGTGCAGGAGGATCTTTGTTGGATGGTGGTATGAATTGGGACAGGCAGGGTTCAATATTGGGATTAGGTAGATTGCGGTCAGAGGGATTGGTGGCAAAGTAGTGTTTCCATCGTAGGGATCGGGAAAAGGAGAGTAGGTCTTTGACAAGACCAACATGATTGAACTAGTTTAGTTTTTTCCACAGAAGAGGAAAATGTGCTGTAGAGTAGTGCGTGCCGCATAATTCGAATCAAGCGCACCAGTTATGTACTTGCAGTGCCCACCACCAGAGGCGCGTGAGACTAGAGACAAGCAGTGTGCCCTCTATGAACGAAGGCGGATCTAGCGTGGAGTCGTGCAGACAGTTGTGTAGTGAATGCCAAACTGTTAAGTTGTTATGTTCAGTTCTGTTTTTAATGACAGACGCGGGCCATTTATGTTAGACTTCATATGATAAAGTTTGGAGGTTACAACAATTATTATTTTGGTTCAAGATTCGGAAGATTTGATTCGGGTTTGGAATTCGGCACATGTTTTATTTAAGATTCGGATTTGATTTGGTGAAATTGTGGTTTGACCCAGTTCCCTAGTACCTCTGATAATGAAATTAAAATGCTTTGGGACACGGCAACCAAGAGCACAGGAAGACAGTATTACCATTGAAGCAAATAAAAAGTTTATTAAAAAATCGGAAGTTGAAAACGTTATTAATTATCACTTTTTAAATGTTTTGTAGAAAATAGGATCTAAATGTTCATCAGAAGTAGCATGGCAGTTAATGGAAGAGGCCATACCTACACAATTTGATACAATGGAAATTCCACCCACATCTTCCTCAGAAATCAAGAAAATAATAAACTCTTGCTAAAATAAAAGCTCTCATGGGATTGATGTAATTTCTAGCAGGGTATTAAAAATTTGTTTCCCAAGGGTAAGTAGGACCCTTAACCACATATGTAATAGATCTCTAAAGCAGGATATTTTCCATGATAGACTGTAATATTCTATCATTAAACCATTGCATAATAAAGGGGATACAACTGATGTCATCAGTTACCACCCATCGCACATTTAAAAATTTTTCGAAGTGGTAATGTGATCTCCAGTAGCTTCATGTATTAGCAAAATAAAGTTCTAACAAAATGTCAGTTTAGTTTTCAAAAAAGCTTTTCAACAAAAAATGCTATATATACTTTCACTGATGAAATATTAAATGCTCTAAATAGCCGGACATCACTTGCTAAGATTTCTGTGAGCTCTCAAAGGTTTTTGATTGAGTAAATCATAGAATTCTTCTATATAAGCGTAGGTATTGTGGTATGAGTGGGACTGTGGACAAATGGTTTAAATTTTACTCGACTGGAAGAGTACTGAAAGTTGAAATGAGCAGTTCACATCAAAAATTAAAATAACAAAGAAAGCTAGTTCCTCTAACTGGGGAGCTATCAAAAATCGGGTACCACAAGTGTCAGTCTTAGGTCTTTTTCTGTTCTTAATATATATTAATTACTTGCCATTTTATATTCACAAAGATGCTAAGCTAGTTATTTTTGCTGATGTTACTAGTGTAGTTATCACGCCTGACAAACATGATTTAAGTGATGAAATTGTAAATGATTCTTTCAGAAAATTATTGAGTGATTCTCTACAAATGGACTGTCATTAAACTTTGATAAAGCCAAGTATATACAGTTTCATACAGTAAATGGTGTGACTCCATTAATAAAAATAGACTTTCAACAGAAATCTGTATATGTGTGTGGCTGTGTGTGCTTGTTTACCTGTCCTTTTTGCCCTAAGGCAAGTCCTTGGTTCCTGGGATTGGAATGACACCTTACCCACTTCCTTAAACCCCACATCATTTCCTTTTTTCCCTTCCTTCTTTCTTTCCTCTTTTCTGATGAAGCAGGCTTGGTTTGCAAAAGCTCAGCATTTGTGTGTTTGTGTGTGTTTTTAGTTATGTATATCAACCAACCAACCTGTGATTTTTTTGCTTGATAAGTTAAACCATCTCTATTTTTATATGTATTTTTCCTACCAGAAATGTTTCACTTACGAAATTTGTTATTAACGATCTGACCCAATCCAAACGTAATAGCAGTGTGATAGCTACGACACTAGGAGAAAGGGTGCTATTCAGTATTGAAGGTTAAATCTAACTTTGGCACAGAAAGGGGGTGAATTATGCTGCTTCAAAAGTTTTGGTCAGCTACCATACAGCATCAGAAGTCTGACACATAGCCAACTATTATTTAAAAAGAAATTAAGAAATTAAAACAATTTCTGAATAGCAACTCCTACACTCTAGATTCGTTATTAGATAAAACTTAGAAATTACAGGGGAAAATCCTTAAAATATTGATAGTCATGTGTAAACACCATTTATTAAACTGACAAGTTCCTCGCCATTGTGAAATGTTGTATTTATGACATATGTAACAAGTATTACTCTAATCTAATCTGATGCACATTGTGTTGCTCAGAGTAAATATGCAGTGAAAGAGTCAAATAGAATGCTGGTAAGGTTCTATTGGAAAGATGTAACCAGTGTTATTCGTTGGATTGAAATTGTAATCATGGCTCCTTTGACCAATGTCATTGTGTTGAATCCTACTTTGCATTTATTTTTAATTGTGAGGCATGTTTCAATTTGGTCTCTGATGTTTTGTAAAAATTGAAAACAGCAGTTTTAAAATATTATATACAAAGTGTGAGATGCTGTTATTTTTAAGTTCTATTTGGAAATTATTCCTGGGTAACAGCAATCATATAAATCATAATAAATGTTGTTAAAGCAACACATTCAAGTATCATATGTAAGTTCTTAAAATTTTAAATTTATTTATCATGTGACTGGTTTCAATAGTGATAGCATGGTCATTAGACTATTAAAACTGTATGACTTTAGCAGGTGAGCAGTGGTTATCATCACTCCATAGGGTATGCTCATTGTCACTCTCTCTGGTTGTCGTGATGCAGTTTCAATGGTCTGATGATTGCACCAAGGTCAAGCCCAGTCACCTGATTAATAAAATTATAAATTTTGACAAGTTACATGTGATCCAAGACTTTGTTGCTTTTAATAATTTCTATTTCATTATTTTTTAACATAAACAATATTGAATTGGTCTAAACAATAAATACAAAGAATGAAATTGTAAATGTGATTAACTATACATACCATTATTTACATTTCAGTACTCTTTGGTCATTATTAATTCATTTCTATTTTAGGTATGAGGTGTATTTCCAAGAACTGAAAGGTTCTTGTGTCTGCAGTAAAATGAAATGCATTCCTGGGAAAAAGGAAACACCACTTCATAAAAGTAGTTCATGTGATGCATTGTTGGGAGATAGTGAGTTGAAGAAGAAAGTCATGGAATTTAATTTGGCAGATAGCACTCTCAATTTTTCATCTATAGTTCATGCAGGAGATTCATCATCTCAAAACTCAATTTCTGTGAAAAATGAAAATAAGGATTTATGTTTGCAAGGAAAAATTTTTCCTATGGATGGAGGAGGTGAAAATATTAATGAAAGAAGCTCACCATTAATATCACAAAATAATTTACTGTTGACAAAGGACATTAATCTGTCTCTAAATGAAAGGTAAATCATTCATTTGAAGAAAAAAAAAGACCATATAAGAATGGAATGTTGTTATATAAAGGATGCATTATTAATGTTGTGTATTGAAAATTTTACAGAAGTTTGGCTAGTAGTAAAGACACGACAAAACGTCTTACAGTATTTGAAAGCATTCCTAATTACTCTACTTTCCACTATGCATATTCTGTAATTGCCTCAAGAGTCAATAGTGTATTGCCATTTGTTAAAGTGGCATATCCTGATATGATGGGTAGTGAAGGCTCAGGAAAATTGGAGCCTTTGAACATAAAGGACAGAAGAACATGTAGGTATGTAATTTACATACTGGAAAATAACTTATTAATGTGCAACCTGGCCTTTTTCACACTGTTATTTTCTCCATTTTAGGTCCAAACTGTTAAACTGTGTGGAGAGAGGTCTTCATCCAAATCAAATCATAAATAAGGTTGTTTATGATGTGGACAGTTGGTCTTCAGTGGAGCCATCTCATAGATTGATAAACTCAAGTGAAAAGTGAGGCTACTGATAGAGATTTTTGAATTGATGTATCATAATTAAATTCTCAATATTAGCTTTGGTGAAATTTCTTGTTAAGCAACTATTAATTATTGTGGCTTTCACTAACAGGGTCCTCTTCAATATGGATGAGAGGCACTTAGGAAGTGGTGAACCTGAGCAAAGTCACTTGATTTTTGAATCAAGGTTTGAAAGTGGGAACCTTAGAAAAGCTATTCAGGTATATAATTCTGTATGTGTCCTTGTGTTATGAAAAGAATAGATTGTTTCTTAGCAAACAGAGGATGAATTGAGTAGTTTTTTATTTGTCCCAAAAATTAAATTAGTGCAGTTGATAGGGGGTAAGTCAGTACAATGATACAGCTTACAGTATAAGTAGTTTCAATATTGCACAACACAATTTTTGAGATAATTAAATTACATGAGTGGAAGAAGATACATCATATTACTTAATCTAATTAACCTAATTACAAGAGTGGACTGGAACAAGATATCAGTATGGTAATATGGTTTTAAATATTCAAATCTGGTACTCCAATCTATGGGTTTACAGAAGCTTACAAGATGTTCATGGAATAAGTGCAAGAGATTGCAGTTGTCTTTTTCAAGACAGATTTGACTCCATGTATTCCTGAACTGAATGAAAACAATATTTTATTGGAAGAGATTTCACAGATCATTAAATTTATTTAGAGAGGCATAATGAAAAGACTTTTAAACATTGAAGCTATCAGCTGAATCCTTACGTGTTGTCAGAGACTGGACTGGGAGTTTTTTTTAGATACAAATTCCATAGATCCATTATGGCACGATATGCATGGATGTGGAAATAGTCAAAGCAGATAAAATTTACAGATACAATACAATACATTTTGGCATGATACACATGGGTGTGAAATGAGTCAAAACAGATAAAATACAAAGATACACAAGAGAGAAAATACAATACAGATACAATACAAAGCAGATACAATTATGTTATATGAATACATAAGGGGCTACAAAACAGAGGTTTTTAAAAAGTACTGTCCAGTTGAGACAGCAAATCAAATCCATAAACCTGAATTTCTACTCACATTATTTCTCTCTGCTGGAAAATTCATCTACAGAGTAGAAGCATTTTTCCAGTAAGAATCCCTTCAACCTTTTTTTAAAGGGTTATATTTTCTTGTACACACTTCATATTACTTGGGAGTGCATTAGAGATTTTTTATTTGCATACTTTTACCACTTTTTGTACTAGAGACAAATTTTGTCACCGGATACTTTCCGGGACTGGAGCAGACTCTGAATGTGGCTTTCCAGCAGGGATATGACTTCCTTAAATCCTGCCTCGAAATGAGATCCATCCTTACTGACATCGTTCCCACTCCTCCAAGAGTGTCTTTCCACCGCCCACCTAACCTTCGTAACCTCCTAGTCCATCCTTATGAAACCCCCACCCACCTTCCCTACCCTCTGGCTCCTACCCATGCAACCGCCCCCATTGTAAAACCTGCCCTATGCACCCTTCCACCACCACTTACTCCAGTCCAGTAACCCGGAAGGTGTACACAATCAAGGGCAGAGCCACTTGGGATAGTACCCATGTGATTTACCAACTGACATGCCTGCACTGTGAAGTGTTCTATGTGGGAATGACCAGCAACAAACTGTCCAATCGCTTGAACGGTCACAGGCAGACAGTGTTTGTTTGTAATGAAGATCACCCAGTGGCTAAACATGCCTTGGTGCACGGCCAGCACATCTTGGCCCAGTGTTACACCGTCTGGGTTATCTGGATACTTCCCACTGACACCAACGTTTCAGAACTCCGGAGATGGGAACTTGCCCTTCAGCTTATTCTCTCCTCCCGTTGCCCAACTGGTCTCAACCTCCGCTAAATTCTAATTCACGGCCACCATCGTTAGCATCTTTGCCTCAGTTCTGTGGACAGAGCCTCTGCCTTAAGTGGTATCTCTGTCCAACTTCTTTGCTTTTTACAAATTTCTGTCTAGGCGTGTTTGAGTTTGGATATGTGTGAGTGTGTGTGTATTTGTTTACCTTCCTTTTTTTCCCCTAAGATAATTCCTTCCACTCCTGGGATTGGAATGACTCCTTTTCCACTTCCTTAAAACCCATATCCTTCCCTTTCTCCTCTCCTTTCTTCCTCTTTTCCTGAAGAAGCGACCAACTGTTACGAAAGCTTGTATGTGTGTTTGTGTGTGATTATTTGTGTCTGTCGATGAGCCTGCTCATAGGGTAAGTCATCGGTTTTCTATTTTTTTATATAAGATTATCCCACCAGGAAATTTTTCTTCTATAATTTTTGTTTCACCAACTAAGATATATTATGACGTATTGCTTTGGCACAATTTGATATTGCATATGACATGCTATTTTCTGGGATATATCATGTGACTCTACCCTATATGGGCATAACACCAACAAAGTGCCTTTCTACATGAATGGCCACCATCAAACTATACTTAAGAGCCACCTGGCATCTTGGTTCTGTCCACCGCCCTGTTCCTATGTAATGTACCAAGTCGTAGCTTGTAGTCTCTTGAAGTTTTCGTAGGTTGGCGCTTTCAGTAACGGCTGCCTGAAATTTCATGACACAAAATTAATCTGCTACAAATAATGTAGGCAACTTGTAGAATTACAGTTCATTGTCACTTTAATGATTCATTACTGCCCTGTTGTCCCCAGCCAGCAAACAAGTCTGATTAATAACAGTTACGACAACCCATTACGCACATTCCACACATCAATAATACAAATTTACACAGTTCATGTGTGGAATACTAAAGTATGAGGTGTACAGTGTGGCATGGAAGAATTTAGCTTTTAATCATCCACACGACTAATAAGAAAGAACTTTTACATAATTAGAGTTCAGAGTGACATGAATTGCGCCTTGGATCATAGATGATACCAGACTCATTTATATGGTGTGGAGTAAAAAGTTTACTAGGTTGTTAAGTAATTACAGTTCAGTCATTTTACTGATACTCAGCTTTTCAACATTACGATGAATGGGGTTTCTGCTCGCTGCAAAATTATTCACCTGGGGCGTCGTGGTAGAAATAAATACTCGTATGTAAAATTTTTCTCTTCTGCTTTAATTTGCACTCAAACTGTTTCTTAATCCACCAAAACATTACAACTTCATAATGCACACAATGCAACAGAACTTAGCTGATAGTACTTCCATTTTAAAACAACAGACTGACATAGCTTCCAGAGCACTTTTTAAACGCTAAAACTCGAATTCTCCCACTCAAGGCGGCGAGGCAAATATATTACATTGACAATAATAACATTACATTATGCATTGTTCATAACAATTGAATATACTAATTTACAATTAAGGAACACTCAAGTAAAACATTTCATGCACACAAAAATAATCACAATATCAAATGAAAACTATACATATAATAATTTTAGATGCCGCATATCTTTTTAAGTCAAAATCTCGGGCCTTTTTGTTTGATAACAGAGTGTGACATTAAAAAATGTCAATTATTTAGTTAATGAGTACATCATACATGTTCCTAAAATATATTGAACTATCAAATATCTTGGCAATTCTGAAAATAGGTACAAAATCACATGTCAGTCAATATATATAAAGAATCACAATCTTCAAATCTCGCCTAGTACCTTAATTAACACAATTAGCTGGTCTAGACAACTTGTTTATGAGCTTTACATATATACAATGTTATTTAATTTCATGTCTTTTTGTTTTACAAAATTTTTTACAATTCGTCTGTTTAGTTATTCAAATAATGTACAATGACAAAACTATTGTTTATAGAACTGCCTGGAAACCTCATATGCAAAACTCTTAATTAATGAAATCTATCACTTGTTAACTAATGATAGTATCGAGACACTGTCCTACATTGATTCCTAGGCTGGCTATTTCATTTGTAACTAACTTCCACACAACATATATCACTATTAGACCACATGATTCCAGGTCTGACGCAGACGGTATTGTATGAAAACATTGAGATGAGAGGCCCAGCAGTATCATCACAGGAGGCATCCAATTTATATCATCCAAACAATGACACTGAAAATTATATAGAGTTAATTATGTACATTAAATTAATTATAATGGAAAAGTAAGCAATTACATACAACTGGCTATAGTTAAAGTCCGGCCATGGTGGCCAAGCGGTCTGCAGTGCGCCAGTCATGGTCTGCGTGGCGACTACGGTTGGGGGTTCGAATCCCCCCTTGGGCATGGATATTTGTGCCGTCCTTGGTATTAGCTAGTTCATAAGTAGTTTGTACGTTTAGGGACTGATGACCCCATAGTTAAGTTCCATAAGCTCTACAGACATTTGAACATTTTTTATAGTAAAAGGTAGTGTAAATAATATTGCGTAAAATTAATGTTGCCTCACTTTCAAATATATCTAAATAGGTTTTTAAACAATTACTTCGTAATACATGGTAATTATACAGAAACTAATGAGGGCAAAACATTCCTAACATTAATTGTGAAACATAATAATACCTACTTCAATATTATGAGAAAAGAATTTACTTTGCCTTAACAAAAATAATAATTAGCCTAATATCTATAACTATACGTGTCTGGCATGAATTAATTATTATTTACTAATTAAACAAACTTCTTCGAAGCCAAATAATAGAAAATAACTTCAGATAGTCATGTTAGAAAATAAATAACAAATGTTTTGGAAAAGAAAATTATAATAGACTAATTACAATCATACCTATTATTATGCAAGACTGGTATCAGGAGGTTCAGTAATGCAAGCAGATGGGAATAAATCTGAACATGCTTCATTACACCTACACATCACCTCACTGTCCTTGCACCTCCACACAAGCAGCACAGCACCTTACCTCACTATTCCTTCTTGCAGATATCCCCCACTCCAAAAATGCTGTTTCTGTGAGCAGTTGTCGTCAACAGTTTGCATCTCCCCTTGCACTCTGAAAGATTAAATGTTTAGCGCTGTACCAGCTGTGTTTCAACTTAAGTAGCTATCTACCCTTTTTGTAGTATTGTTATTTTTCCATCCTGGACTTTAGTATATGACAATGTTCCATGATATTTTTAATTATCCGCTACTGTTTGAAATAATATGTTGTTTATTACAGGTTGGTCTTCGTGAATATGACTTGATTCTCATGCCTGATGTTAACTCAAATAAACATCATCAGTGGTTCTATTTTGAAATAGGTGGAATGGAAACTGATGTTGTTTATACATTTAATATAGTAAACTGTGAGAAACAAAACAGCCAGTTCAATTATGGTGAGTTATTTATCAACCTGAAATCTCAGTAAAGATAGCTAAATTGTTCCTTAAAAGATGCACTGCATGCTTAGTATTTAAGTGGAATATTCTATTTTTGTGTAAAATGTTCATACTTGACCAATTTCACAGGCTGAATATTCTATACGGCTAGAAGTACAGTGATAGATATTCTAATTGTAGTAACTTGCTGTTGGTAAGGATAGGGTTCATACTTTACATCAGTGCTGCAATAATCCCTTGTAGGCTGATGTGAACAGTAACAGCAGCATAGGGTTTAGATATATATATGTGGAGTAGGTCAGTTCATATGTCAGTGGCAAAGAAAGGATTTTGGCCGGTGGGGTGGGGCGTGAGCTGAGTGGCTTTTTATTCCAAACTGCAGTACACCGAGTTGTAAAAAAAAATAATTAATTAAAAAAAGGAATTTTGTTTAACAGTGAGTTAAGAAGGCCTCTTCCTTTCTTTCTCGTACTCTTATGTTTTTCTTTCTTGATAAAACTTTAAGAAGTAGTAGTCCTGGAGGGGGGGGGGCTCCACTACGATAAACTCCCCTCCCCCCTCTCCCGCCCTTGCGCTTTTGCCACTGAAATGTGTATATGGCACAACTTTGTGGCATGAAGGGAATTCTCTTAATACATTCTGCAGCTGAACTAAGTGTTTCGTTTACAAACTAGTTACTCACAATAGTATTTTTGTGCCGTGGAAGACTATGATCAGCTACTGAAATAATCTTCAGTACCAGATTGCCTACAACTGAACAGTAAATCCTTGTAACCTGCTGCTTACTGACATAAACACAAGTCACAACCATTTTTGATCCAGATCAAATATTTAAAGATTCTACACTAAATGTAACATTGTGTGAAAAAATACCTTGAGGCCCAATTACTTAACAGTTGAAATGTGTACATATAGATAAACTAATTAAGAATCTCATTTCAGCAAATTTTCATCTCCATCTCCTTGTGTTCACTAACAGAGAAGTGTTTGCATATTTGACATACTATTTTCTTACTGAATTACCTTATGGAGCTGCACTTTCAGCTGCTTTAAGAAGCAATAAAGCCAGTGGTTTTTCCTCCCCTCCCCCCCCCCCCTCATAGTTGTAGTTGATAAAAAATCATGATCTTATAATTTTCAACAATTAAGTAGATTCTGGCTATGCTTCATAAAAAACTAAGCAAAGACAAAAGTACTGTTACTGATCTTATAAGGTGTAAACAAGAGGTTTGTTTGGTTTATTCTAATCAGAGGTTAGTGAGACAGAAAGTATGTGGTTATAACTGAGGGTTCTGAAATTCTTTGCATAGTTGGCATTGTACTTGCCAAGGGCCGTATAAATATACTGTAAGTTACTGACAAAAAAGCTGCCACAAGTTTTATTTCATGACCAGTTTTGACATTATGTAGTTGTCATCTTTAGACCTTGTGTATGTGCATTTCTGTAGTTGTCAGTCTGTAAATTTTATTTACTTTTCATTCCATGAGATCCAAATTGAGCAGGTTCTCTTCAATGTAGAATGTGTCAGAAAATTAGATACACAATAAGTCACAATAAGTACTTACAAAATGAGATCAGATTTGGTAATGTACTTTCCACAGATCCCAAATGTAATTGCGTTTATGGATTTTAATAATATTTACATTTTAAATGGCATAAAACATGTTACTACATTCTAAATGTGACTATATTGGGTGCATATGATAATTCTTAGGTTGTTTTTTTAAATATTATTATTTACAGCACTTATCCACAATGATTGCATTACTGAACAAGATTAGTACTGAAGATAATATTCACATTTTTTTGAATATGGTATACAATAACATACAAATATCAGTCACTTCTGCTAAGAAACTTGTCAATGAATTAGGAGTAGTTGGCCACAGAAAATACTTTAGACACTTTTCAAACTGAACTTTATAGTGAATTAAATTTTTATTGATGCTGGCATGTTGTTCAAAATGTGTATTGTCGAATAGTGGACATCTTTCTGAGCCAAAGTAAGTGACTTTAAATGTTTGTGAAAGTTATTCTTGTATCTAGAATTGATCCCGTGAATTGAGTAGTTCGTTTGATATATTTTTAATGACAAATTTCATTAGATGAAAGCAGTAGTTAGTACTCCCAATTTTGTAAATAGTCCTCTAAAGGATGTTCTTGAATTGACGTCACAATTTTTTTGTATATTGCACATCTTTTGTCTCCCTCTGCAATTTTTACTCCAGTGCTACACTGACAATTGCTTATACCTCAGAATATGTCTCAGAAGATATCCTAAAGCAGCATTGCAGCTAGTAGTGGCAAAGTCCATTTGGTAGACTTGCTGCTCCATCCAAGTTTAAAGATATACTCCATGAACAGAGATCAGACTGACATAGGTCCTACCTTCAGGGTGGGTGGCTGAAAACTGAAGACACAACAGAAAAGTCACTTAATAAAGACTATCACTTAAACAAGAGTGGCCTCAATTCCCCCCCCCCCCCCCCCCTCCCTGTGAATTGATGACAACTTGACTTTACCTGCTTTTATGACAGATCAGATTTCTGGCTGCTTCATTTTTGGGTAAAGGTTATCCCAAATTCACCTTTCAAAGGCAATGGAAGAGTGTCATTAGCAGCTACATGCTTGTTAAGAGAGTGAATGCCATCTCTGGAAAGTCGAAAGAATTGAGATTTTTTGGAAGTTGGATTTAAGGTCTATGGTCTGAAGAACTGAGAAAAGTGTATGTAAATTGTGAAGGTACTTATCTGTCGTGCCTCCCATGATTATAATATTGCCTTGATAGTTGATGCATCCTGGAACAGTGACAGAAAATGCTGAAAAATTGTAGGTGCACTAGTGACCCCAAATGGTAGCCATTGATATTGACATAACCCAAAGGGTGTGTCCAGTACAAGGAAATGACAAGAAGCTTCATCTAAAGGTAATTGATGATAAGCTTCCTAAAGGTCAGTTTTTGAGAAGAACTAACCAACTTGGAAAACAACTCTTCACGGCGTGGCATGGGGTAAGTGTCAATGAGGCACTGAGCGTTCACTGAAATTGCCGCAAAGGCGGAGACTGCTATTGGGTTTATAAATGAAAGTGAGAAGGTTATTGGATTCAGGACTCTGGAGACTGTCAACCTATCCAATTCTTGCTTCACTGCTTCCCGCTAGCCACTGGGAGGGGTTGCGCCTGGAAGAATTTCTGCTGGGCCATTTCCTTCAAGGTAACAGGCACCTCAAAATTGCCAGCGCAACCCAAGCCAGGCGAAAGAAGTGAAGAAAATTCATCCAACAAGGACTCCAATTGTGAGTAAGGAATATCATTGGAGACGATGTTGACTGTGTCACCTACCGAAAAGCCAAAACTGCGAAATGCATCATAGTCGAATAAATTCTCGGTACATGTCTGATCAACCACAAACACAGTGACAGACTTGTAAGAGACATCAACTTCCATCTGACCTTAGGCTGCGTCTAAGCCATGTGTCCATCATTTCCTTTCCTGCAGGAGTGCTAGTCTTGCAAGGTTTGCAGGAGAACTTCTGTGAAGTTTGGAAAGTAGGAAGCGAGGTACTGGCAGAAGCAAAGTTGTGAGGATAGACCATGAGTTGTGTTGGGTGGCTCAGTGGCAGAGCGCTTGCCCGCGAAAGGCAAAGGTCCCAAGTTCGAACCCCAGGAAGTTTCACATAAATGCACACTCTGCTGCAGAGTGAAAGTTTTATAGCTGAATGTGCTTTTGACCACAGTCAGCCATCTCCAGGCTGCTGTCTCGAGGTGTGGCAGAGGTGGAGAGCCTGGCATGCCACATGGGGCACATCAGAAGTCGTGGATTGGCCGCTGTCACTGCTGCCATTGCACCTTCATGTGTTCCAGACACAGTTGATCCGCCCTCACTGCAGGATGAGGGCTGGGTAACACATTCGTGACTTGAGGTGGTGGTCAAATGCCTCATTCATACTGTTCCCTGCCTATACATTTAAAATTCACTTTTCCATGCAAAATAAAATTGAAACAAACTCAGACTAAGAATGTTCATTTACACAAGCTTTAGATATCCCATACTCCAGACTGCCTTGCACACATAACAACTATCAGCACACAGATCTGATATTCTTTAACAAACTGCCAAACTTCATACACTTAATTCAATTGCATAAGTTTAAAAATGTTTTAGATACTTGGCTAAAAGAGTTTGATTTTGCTCAGCTAACGAATTTATGGAGAGTGATTTTAAAGATTTGTGTTTTGGATAACTGTACTAAACAGTAAAATCATATTTAATAACCCTATCAACATATGCAAATGTAAATAAGAATAATTTAACCCACATTATTTCAAGTACTCATAAATACTGGTGAACTGAGTGGGTATGTAATTAATATGTCATTATCTATAATTAGTATGCTTTTTATTTTAAGCAATTCTATATATGTGAACAAGTGTTCTACTATCTACATACATGAGTGAATAGGTGTACAAGAAACCTGCATTTTACTCTGTTTATACAAATTATTGTTACTTACCAATGGTGAAATACTTATTGTACTTAACGATATCAGTGTCATATCCAGGATCATGGTCTGGTGGGGGCTGAGGTCATTCCCAGCTGACGTAATTTCTAAAAAAAAAAAAAAAATGGTGTCATCGTACAGTATTGCGCCTTTACTCCCCTTTGTATTTTATTTACTTTCCCCTCTCTAAACATGGTCTGGGGGGCTACGAGGACAGTCTTGGGGAGGGGAGGGGGTGCAGCATGATCTGGGGAGGTTCAAGGAGGGTATGGGGCGGGGGGGGGGGGGCTGCAGCCCAATCCCCCCCCCCCAAGATACGCCACTGTACGATATTAATAATGTGAAGTGTATCAAAATATACTGAATGGCTGATAATAATAAACATTCCAAACACCATTTGTGTGTTATACTGGGGACCATTCATGATGAAATTTAAACATGATCCTAAGTAGCAAATGATGTTTCTACAACTTGAATGGTGTCCGTCCTCCCCCCTCCACCCCATTTCTCATTATCGTTCAAGATGTGTCATTTCGTGCTATGGCTGTCTGCCATGGCAAAATTTGTCCTGTTGCTAAACATACACTAAACTGTCATTTTCAATAGTGAATTGTGCAGTTATCAATTTATGCCAACCACTGAGGTCTTCTCATGATACTGGCAGTGGTGTGTTAAAATGCTAAAATTCTTGGCTCAGCCATCCATAAGTGTGGTTTTAAATCTGTATCATCAGAGAAGCATCAAAAGAAGGGATGAACTGTGGATAAGATGTTTGAGATGACCATCCCATTATGGGAAATGTTCTGGGGTGGGGCACAATTATGGTGAAATTCGGTGACATTCCGACTTCATTAACACCACTGTGTTGTCATTAATTTGTTGTAACACATTCATACTGAAAACACATGCCTTAGGGTTTTACACTGAAAAATTGAACAATGGTTGAGGCAATATACAGGCAGTATTTCATCAAAAACAGATTGCAGACAAATAACATACTATTATTTACAATTATCTGTAACTCTCATTCCTCTCTCTTCATCTGTTTGAATATGTTAATCTGCAAAACTGTTCTTTGAATTTTCAAGTGTTTTCACAAAAGAATTGAGCAAATTGTGGAACAATGTGGAGGCTTTGTTTCATCACAATGGAAGGAGGGAAGCAAAAGGTTTTAATATTAAGTGCCATCCTTAATTATCATTTCTGTCTTTGACCATTTGAATATGCTCATCTGCATTTGTGTTGGTTTTTAAAAGTTACCTTGTGCGTGCCTTTGCGTAATGTGTAATCTTTATTACACATCAATCAGATCAGAGAAAAGGTAAATTTGGAGTGTTTGCGATTGCTTAGTAGTATGGCTTACTACATCATAGAACCAATCCATGATAGCGGTAATAGCACACAGATCTTCTCAACTTGTCACATGGTTCCCATCTGGGAGGAGGAAATAACTGGGCCAGGCATGGTTCAATATTGGTATTGGAATGCATCTGAATGGCGAGGTTGGTACAAAATGGTGTTTCCATCGTAAGGACCGAGAGGAGCTCCTTAATAAGTCTGCCACTGTTGAATTTGGAAGTGATCGAAAGGTAAGGGAAGAGTAGAAGGTGAAAAGTTTAGAGTTTTTTGAGGTGGTATTGTGGGTGCTGCTCTATTACTTTGATGAAGGGGGTATACGTGGGACATACATGCAGAGCAAGAGAATTTTTTGGACAAAGGTGAGCTGCTTTAAGGCTGTTTGGGCTTGGTTTTCCTGTTATTTTTTTCTTTTCCAGGATTAGGTTGGTGAGGGCTATGGACTGATGGACCTGAACAGGTCGAGATCATTGTGGAGGGAGAGATTGCACCCAGATATGGTTAATATGATGGTCAAACCATTTGGGGGTGGGACACCATGAGTTAGGCAACAGCTTAGGAGTAGTATGTGGGAATGGGTTTTGGCTATGGATAGGGAAACTTTTTTAAATTGGCGCAGACAGAAGGGGTTCTGTATCCTATGTTGTTGTAAGTCATTATGTGTCTTTTATGTGAGAGTGGCGTGAGAGCATCGAAGTGAAGTTGCAGTGTGGCAGCAGGATCGGCTTTATGAAGGGGTGCCATGCGAAATGTCGACATGTTGCAGGGTTGTGACAAATGCAGCACTGTGCTACAGGGTGTCAAAGTCCTGATCGGTTGAGAACATGTGACATCCACATGCCTACTGCACACTTGTCTGATACAGCAGTGAGTGTAACCTTCAGTGTAGGTTGCACAGAGCTCAGCCAGGCTCTAAGGTAGCTCCGCGATAAAGGTAATGACATAGTGATCAGTGAAGATATGCCGTATTGGCTATAGTTGGGTGCTATCTGAACCCCAAAGCATTACCCGGGAATTTTAATATTGCGTTGATTGTTGATGCTGTAAACTTGCATTGTCAAAATCCTGGAAAACCAAATGTCACCACAGGCATGAAAATGTCACAGTATGATGCACAACACCTAAGAAGTTGATCCATGACAAAAAATGTGACTTGTCATGCTGCTGGTTTGTATCATGGATGCAAAATGTTTACTGGAACATTATTTACATAAATAAAAAACAAATTAAGAAATATTTTAAAAAACTCGAAATTGTGATGAGCACAGTTCTCACTTCAGTTAATGAGTTCAGAAAGTGTCCCAAAACCAAATAGATTAATGGTGAGGAAACACTGTTCATGTGCAGTCAACCTATTATGGTACAGGTTGCATTGTTCATATAGCACTTCATTGTTTTTGTATCATCTGAATTAATATCACTCACAGAATTAATGTTGGTCACTTACATAGAGTTGGTGGTTGCTTTTGCTCTGCTTCATGTGCCGATGTTGCTTCTGGGATGTTCACATATTTGTGTGCCAATTACAAAATTTTTTCTTTGTCAGTGTCATCGCACTCGCATTATTCACACTCAGGATCACCACTTTGGGGTTAGGGCAGGGTTGGAATCCCAATAAACACCACCATATATCAGTCTACATTTTATTTGACCAGCTAGTACAAATTTCAGACCAAGCCTTGGGAAATAATGGGGGTAGCACTCAAACATGTTGTGTGCCACCTAAGAACATGAATCCTACAAAGATACACTTCGTGCAGATGACATGTACCTTAGCAACAAAGTATTTTATTGTTTATTTTAATTATGCCTTTAATATCTTTTTCATTGTGATATGTGACATTATGGATGTTTTTATGTCTGCCAGACTGTGTAGACTTGTAGAACATGAGATATTAGTGCCTTTGGTACCTTGAATAATCTGCAGTAACTGAACGTTCTCTAGGAAATAGTAACAGAATATCATTTGATGGGACATCTGTCATTACAAGGATAAGTTGCCTCTGGGTCCGTGTCATGAAGGAAGCTATCAAATTAAAAATTGTGAAAAAACCTTTAGAAAAGATGGTAGCATGAGACCTGCCCATCAGTAGTTTGAAGCGGGTGTGGCAGTCACACAGTGTGACTACTACAATTATGGAGCAGAAGCAAATACTAGTGTCATCAGAGAAAGCAGTGCAGCTGTATAAGGGTGACAGTCATCACTTGAAAATTGTTGCAGATAATTTGGCCAAAAGCTCATGAACTTTAACCCATTTGTACCCAAGAAAATTTTATCATTACTGTTGCCTTACAGTATACCAATGCATTCGTTGTGTGATACCTAATGGAAAAGATTATTAGAACTGCTGCTGTTATTGTTTGAAAGAGGAAAGGCAGGAAAAAAGTGTATCCAGAAATTCTAAAAAAATATTTCTTAAAGAGATGTGTCCCACATGAATAGGAGCATGGGATGATGAAAATATATTCACACAGACAGAAAGTGTGGGTGTGTGTGCATTTGTTTACCCTCCAATTTTTCCCCCAAGGTAAGTCTTTCCTCTCCCGGGATTGGAATGGCTCCTTACCCCCTTCGTTAAAACCCTCATCATTTCCTTTTCTTTCTCCTTCCCTTCTGCCTGATGAAGCAGCTAGGCTGCGAAAGCTAGCGTTTGTGTGTGTGTGTGTGTGTGTGTGTGTGTGTGTGTGTGTGTGTGTGTGTGTGTGTGTGTGTGTATTCATTTATTTATTTGTGATGCTATTACACCTGTGCTCCTTCGCCTGGTGAGTAATCTACGTCTATTTTTTATATTTAATTTTTCCTGCTAGGAATTTTTCATCTTTATATAAATGGTATAAAATAAAGATTTTTGACTTACCTAAAGTACAGGCTCGTCGATAGGAACACCAAACACACACAAAAACACACAACCATTCGAGCTTTTGCCACCAGTGGTGGCTTCTTCGGGAAAGAGAGGGAGGAAGGAGAGGAGAAAGGGAAGGATACGGGTTTTAAGGAAGTGGACAAGGAGCCATTCCAATCCCAGGAGTGGAAGGACTTACCTTAGGGGACAAAAAGGAAGGTAAACAAATACACACACACTCACACATATCCACATCCAAACACACTTAGGCAGACATTTGTAGAAACCAAAGAAGTTGGACAGAGATGCCACTTCAGGCAGAGGCTCTGTCCACAGAACCGAGGCAAAGATGTTAAAGATGGCAGGCGAGAATTAGAATTTAGCGGAGGTTGAGACCAGGCGGGCAACGGGAAGAGAGAATGTGTTGAAGGGCAAGTTCCCATCTCCGGAGTTCTGAAAGATTGGTGTTGGTGGGAAGTATCCAGATAACCCGGACGGTGTAACACTGTGCCAAGATGTGCTGGCCGTGCACCAAGGCATGTTTAGCCACAGGGTGATCCTCATTACCAACAAACACTGTCTGCCTGTGACCGTTCATGGCCCCCTCGTACGCAAGCTTATTTATGGGACGCTTAGAGGAAGCCTTCCTGGATACCCAAGCCTGTCAACCCAAAGTTTGGTATAGATTCATTGACGACATCTTTATGATTTGGACTCACAGTGAAGAAGAACTCCAAAATTTCCTCTTCAACCTCAACTCCTTTGGTCCCATCAAATTCACCTGGTCCTATTCCAAATCCCATGCCACTTTCCTTGATGTCGACCTCCATCTGTCCAATGGCCAACTTCACACATCCGTCCACATCAAACCAACCAACAAACAACAGTACCTACACTATGACAGCTGCCATCCTTTCCACATCAAACGTTCCCTTCCCTACAGCTTAGGTCTTCGTGGCAAACGAGTCTGCTCCAGTCCCGAATCCCTGAACCAGTACACCAATAATCTAATATCAGCTTTCACATCCCGCGGCTATCCTCCTGATCTGGTACAGAAACAAATTTCCAGAGCCACTTCCTCATCCCCCCAAATTCAGAACCTTCCACAGAAGAATCCCAGAAGTGCCCCTCTTGTCACCGGATACTTTCCGGGACTGGAGCGGACTCTGAATGTGGCTCTCCAGCAAGGATACGACTTCCTTAAATCCTGCCCCGAAATGAGATCCATCCTTCATGACATCCTTCCCACTCCACCGAGAGTGTCTTTCCGCCGCCCACTTAACCTCCGTAACCTCCTAGTCCATCCATATGAAATCCCCAAATCACCTTCCCTACCCTCTGGCTCCTACCCTTGTAACCGCCCCCGTTGTAAAACCTGCCCTATGCACCCTTCCACCACCACTTACTCGGCAGTCCCGTAACCCGGAGGGTGTACACGATCAAGGGCAGAGCCACTTGCGATAGCACCCACGTGATTTACCAACTGACATGCCTGCACTGTGAAGCGTTCTATGTGGGAATGACCAGCAACAAACTGTCCATTCGCATGAACGGTCACAGGCAGACAGTGTTTGTTGGTAATGAGGATCACCCTGTGGCTAAACATGCCTTGGTGCACGGCCAGCACATCTTGGCACAGTGTTACACCGTCCGGGTTATCTGGATACTTCCCACCAACACCAATCTTTCAGAACTCTGGAGATGGGAACTTGCCCTTCAACACATTCTCTCTTCCCGTTGCCCGCCTGGTCTCAACCTCCTCTAAATTCTAATTCTCGCCCGCCATCTTTAACATCTTTGCCTCGGTTCTGTGGACAGAGCCTCTGCCTGAAGTGGCATCTCTGTCCAACTTCTTTGGTTTCTACAAATGTCTGCCTAAGTGTGTTTGGATGTGGATATGTGTGAGTGTGTGTGTATTTGTTTACCTTCCTTTTTGTCCCCTAAGGTAAGTCCTTCCACTCCTGGGATTGGAATGGCTCCTTGTCCACTTCCTTAAAACCCGTATCCTTCCCTTTCTCCTCTCCTTCCTCCCTCTTTTTCCCGAAGAAGCCACCACTGGTGGCGAAAGCTCGAATGGTTGTGTGTTTTTGTGTGTGTTTGGTGTTCCTATCGACGAGCCTGTACTTTAGGTAAGTCAAAAATCTTTATTTTATACCATTTTCCCACCTGGAAGGTCTCCTTCTATAATATTAGTTTCATCCTTTTGAACCTAACAATTACTTACGTTCATTATTGCTCTGTTGCCTTTCGAAATCTTTTCTGTCCTCTTACTTTCTCCTTCTGTTTTTATTTTACCTTATATTCTCACCCTATATTCGCTCTCATTTAAGTTCATTTTTCTCCTGGCCAAATTAGCCACATACAACAATCAGTATTGACTTCTGAACCTTCACTAATAATACGACTAACGACTTTTCGTTTACGCTTTTCCTCATTATTATTTTATTTATTTTTTGTTATTTACCGCTTTCATCACTGCATCTTCTGTATAATATCTACTCGTTATCCACATTTACTGTGGTAATACTATTTCACAACTCCATTTTACAATAACCTATATTAACCATTTTCGGCTTTTCCTAGAAACTTCGCGATTATTTCCGATTCTCGTTTTTCCACATTTCCGTTCATTCTTCCGACATTCGCGATCATTTTTCTAAACTTTCTATACGTTTTAACCCTATTATTCCTTCGTCAGCTTATTATTACTATTACTTCCGATTTCCGTTTTTCCACATTTCTGTTCATTCTTCCGACATTCCCGTTCATTTTTCAATAACTTTCTATCCGTTTTAATCCTATTATTCCTTCGTCAGATTATTATTATTATTATTATCATTTCCGATTCCCGTTTTTTCACATTTCCGTTCATTTTTCCGACATTCCCGTTCATTTTTCAATAACGTTTTAACCCTATTATTCCTTCGCCAGCTTATTATTATTAGTATTATTATTATTTCCGAACCCCATTTTTCCACATTTCCGTTCATTCTTCCGACATTCCCGTTCATTTTTCAGTAACTTTCATACGTTTTTAACCCTATTCTTCCTTCCTCAGATTATTGTCTACCTCATAGTCGTAATCTGCCACTACTAATCAGTCATTATAATACGCTTTCCTTTGATTTTCTCCTCCCTGTAACTTGTTTTGGACGCCAATACAACCACCAAACTATTGTGCATTACGTTGTTAACCAACTGTAGTTGACCTCAGTTTCCACCAGGTTCAACTTCAACAACTCTCTTGAACAACTTTATAGATTTCTATTTTCTTTGCTGAATCCTTTCGCTATCTATCCACCTTCAAAAATTTTTCTTTCCTTTCTAAATACTTTGTAGTCATTTATTCAACGCATAGTTCTCACTTTTCCATTCCATACATTATGTTACCCTACCTGGACCCCATCAAGTTTTACCTACATTCCCTCCGCAAGCATGCTTTCATCCTCGCCAGATTACGGTCCCACATTTCGTTTATTCAGGCATGTCTAACATTTGGCATAACCCCCAAGGGCCTCACAATAAAAGTTCCCATCTCCGGCTGTAACCCATCCTTTCATCAAGCCCTACACCAATTCCAAACAGAACAATCCACAGCCCTCACCCGCCTAATCCTTAACCTATACATCAACTCCGCCAATGAACACACCTGTCAACTCCTATCCCTAATCAAAATCCTCAACCTTTCCACTTCCGCATCCACACCCACAGTTCAGAACATCCTCCTACAGGCCAACCGGAAATTAGAACAACATGCCACCCTCCACCTCAAAAAACTATCCCAACTCCTTGTCACCCACCTCCGGAAAGGCAATACACTCTCCCTCAACACACACTCCCTCAACAACCACTCCAGTAAACCTCAAGCTCCTCTTATTGCACAGAAACCCAGTCTCTCCCATCTACTCAATCTCCCACTTCCAGCTCCACTCCCCCCCAAACCTTTAAATCCTACTGCACACAATCCGGAACCACGACATCCCAATTCAGTAGTTAACCTCTCCTCTAAACCGCTCTCCCAAACTGAAACCTCTGTCCTATCCAAAGGCCTCACCTTTAGCCCTACTCCCAAATTCAATCAAACAGCCCTTATCAAAGATTTACTATCCTATACTCGTAGCCTCTGCTGGAGATATCACTTTGCCATGAAGAAAACTAACCCTACTCCTAATGATCCATCTCCACAAGACATGACTCAAATAGTACCTTGCCTGGAACAGTTCCGTCCTCCATCACAGCTAGACCCACCCGCTCTTCCTCAAAATCACCCTCTTCAAACCTTCCAGGAATTCCTTACTTCCAATCTTGCCTCTCAGTCTTTCCTAAAAAACCTTAATCCTACTCCCAACATTACTACAGCTGAATCCCGAGCCATCCGTGATCTGAAAGCTGGCCGTTCCATCGTCATTCTCCCAGCCGACAAGGGATCCACAACTGTGGTACTTGATCGGCGGGAGTATGTGGCTGAGGGACTGCGTCAGCTTTCAGACAATACTACCTACAAAGTTTGTCAACACAATCCTATCCCTGATGTCCAGGCAGAGCTTCAAGGAATCCTCAAAACCTTAGGCCCCCTACAAAACCTTTCACCTAACTCCATTAACCTCATGACCCCATCGACACCCCGCACCCCCACCTTCTACCTACTCCCCAAGATCCACAAACCCAATCATCCCGGCCGCCCCATTGTGGCCGGTTACCAAGCCCCTACTGAACGAATCTCTGCCTACATAGACCAACACCTTCAACCCATCATGTGCAGTCTCCCATCCTTCATCAAAGATACCAACCACTTCCTCGATCGCCTGAAATCCTTGCCTAGCCAGTTACCTCCAGATACCATCCTTGTAACCATTGATGCCACTTCCTTGTACACAAACATCCCGCATGCCCAGGGCCTTGCTGCGATGGAGTATTTCCTTTCACGCCGACCACCCAATTCCCTACCTAAAACCTCTTTCCTTAATATCCTAGCCAGCTTCATCCTAACCCACAACTTCTTCACTTTTGAGGGCCAAACATACCAACAACTAAAGGGAACAGCCATGGGAACCAGGATGGCCCCCTCGTACGCAAACTTATTTATGGGACGCTTAGAGGAAGCCTTCCTGGATACCCAAGCCTGTCAACCCAAAGTTTGGTATAGATTCATTGACGACATCTTTATGATTTGGACTCACAGTGAAGAAGAACTCCAGAATTTCCTCTTCAACCTCAACTCCTTTGGTCCCATCAAATTCACCTGGTCCTATTCCAAATCCCATGCCACTTTCCTTGATGTCAACCTCCATCTGTCCAACGGCCAACTTCACACATCCGTCCACATCAAACCAACCAACAAACAACAGTACCTACACTATGACAGCTGCCATCCTTTCCACATCAAACGTTCCCTTCCCTACAGCTTAGGTCTTCGTGGCAAACGAGTCTGCTCCAGTCCCGAATCCCTGAACCAGTACACCAATAATCTAATATCAGCTTTCACATCCCGCGGCTATCCTCCTGATCTGGTACAGAAACAAATTTCCAGAGCCACTTCCTCATCCCCCCAAATTCAGAACCTTCCACAGAAGAATCCCAGAAGTGCCCCTCTTGTCACCGGATACTTTCCGGGACTGGAGCGGACTCTGAATGTGGCTCTCCAGCAAGGATACGACTTCCTTAAATCCTGCCCCGAAATGAAATCCATCCTTCATGACATCCTTCCCACTCCACCGAGAGTGTCTTTCCGCCGCCCACCTAACCTCCGTAACCTCCTAGTCCATCCATATGAAATCCCCAAACCACCTTCCCTACCCTCTGGCTCCTACCCTTGTAACCGCCCCCGTTGTAAAACCTGCCCGATGCACCCTTCCACCACCACTTACTCGGCAGTCCCGTAACCCGGAGGGTGTACACGATCAAGGGCAGAGCCACTTGCGATAGCACCCACGTGATTTACCAACTGACATGCCTGCACTGTGAAGCGTTCTATGTGGGAATGACCAGCAACAAACTGTCCATTCGCATGAACGGTCACAGGCAGACAGTGTTTGTTGGTAATGAGGATCACCCTGTGGCTAAACATGCCTTGGTGCACGGCCAGCACATCTTGGCACAGTGTTACACTGTCCGGGTTATCTGGATACTTCCCACCAACACCAATCTTTCAGAACTCTGGAGATGGGAACTTGCCCTTCAACACATTCTCTCTTCCCGTTGCCCGCCTGGTCTCAACCTCCGCTAAATTCTAATTCCCGCCCGCCATCTTTAACATCTTTGCCTCGGTTCTGTGGACAGAGCCTCTGCTTGAAGTGGCATCTCTATCCAACTTCTTTGGTTTCTACAAATGTCTGCCTAAGTGTGTTTGGATGTGGATATGTGTGAGTGTGTGTGTATTTGTTTACCTTCCTTTTTGTCCCCTAAGGTAAGTCCTTCCACTCCTGGGATTGGAATGGCTCCTTGTCCACTTCCTTAAAACCCGTATCCTTCCCTTTCTCCTCTCCTTCCTCCCTCTTTTTCCCGAAGAAGCCACCACTGGTGGCGAAAGCTCGAATGGTTGTGTGTTTTTGTGTGTGTTTGGTGTTCCTATCGACGAGCCTGTACTTTAGGTAAGTCAAAAATCTTTATTTTATACCATTTTCCCACCTGGAAGGTCTCCTTCTATAATATATATATATATATATTCACAAACTTAACCATAGTAATGCAAAATTATATTCCATTTATGCCAGTACACTGAAATAAACTGCTGAGCTGTCCATAGGAGGAAACTGTATTATCTTAGGAACTCCTTAAATTTTGTCATCTTAAAGTAAATTACTCTAAACTTTTATGATGTAAAGGTGAGTGTATCGATGTCATTGTATTTTCTCTTTTTCTAGGCATGAAACCAATAATGTACTCTGTACAAGAAGCTGTTGCCGGACGTTCTGGCTGGGTCCGTGTTGGCACAGACATTTGCTACTACAGAAACAGTTACCAGAATCCTGCTGGAAAATACAGAACTTACCTGACAACATCTTTTTCTCTTAAGTTCCCACATGCAAATGATATCTGCTATATTGCATATCATTTTCCTTTCACATACTCGCGGTTACTGGTTAGTGATCCTTATGTTAATCTACAGTATTTGCCTGTAAATTACATGTGTGATTCATTGTCTAAAATTTTGGGAATACTTTCCTTTGTACTTCATTACGATTTATTCATACCACGGTAAACTACACCCTAAAAAGGTTCATCACCCCATAATCATTTCAAGGGTGAAAAAATAGTTAATACATTAATATTAGCTCAACCACACACACACACACACACACACTTGTGCTTTTTCATTGTGGAAGCTGAACACACAGTGCAATACAGTTCATCTAATGGGTTGGGAATTTGTGTCCAGTGGGTGGGTAGATGTAGACAGAGACAGGAGGGGGGGGGGGCGAGGCTTGCTTAGTCAGAGGCTCCGAGGGAGGCAACAGGCTCTCTGGCTAAGAACGGGGGGGGGGGGGGGAGGGGGGTGGCAATTGCATGGGCTAAACATGTGTTACTTGGGTACCACAGACGGAGGGGTATAGCCCATGCTTGACTTGTGACAGTATGTGGTACGCCGTACCGATACCTCTGATGACTGCATCAGAGCAGGTAGCCAAGAGGCTGTGGCCAAAAGCCCCTCCGGTCATGCTGGCGGCAGATTCTCACACAACTCAGACTGCCCGTTGCTACAGTACATCCAGCTGCTGTTTCCTCACCCTGTCATCTAAAGACAGCAATGGCGGGAGGCAAATCTGTTGTACCAGTACATGTGGAAGCCACTAATGAGCTTTATGCCATTCCCACAGTGTGACAGCTGACAGAGTGTCAGCAGCTGACTTTCTGGGGTGTCTAGTGCTGGCTGTACCTTTCACTGCTCTCTTGTGTTTACTTAGTTGTCTTAAAAGTTTTCCATTGCTGTATACAGTAGATAAAATAACTAGTTATTTCCTCAAAATAACTATAAAACATAAAGTGGACGAAGAAGCTGAAAAACTGCCGATGCCACCAATGGAAACAGTTCAGACAGAATCATCATTGCATGCTTCATCCAGTGTCACTCCATCTTCTTCTACAGAGGACACCAAAGAAGATGATAAACAGAGGCCAGACTGTTGGTCTTTTGAACAGAAGACCAAGTTTTGCAAAAAATACAGTTGGATTATTGTACACAACAAAAAAACTGGGTTGTGAGGTTTTGCCAAAAAGTTGGATCTCTCTCTGTGTGGAAAAAAACTGGTATGAAAATGTCTAAGCAGTAGACTAGTTGTGGTATCCCTAGCTTTGGTGAAACTTGATCCCAGCAACAAACAGCATTGAGAAAAAAAGATATTTTATCACAAAGACAGGATTTTTTAATGGTTTCAGAAGTGTGAATTAAAAATAATAATAATAATAATATAAAAAGAACCAGTCGTCAAGCTGTAGCAGTTAATGGCATGAACGGCTATGAAAATTGTGGTACACTAGTACTAACTTTGATTATAAATGTACAATGAATACAATGTAAAACATTACTGAGAAAATCTGTCAAGGGGAAGCCCAGGTTGGAATTAAAATAATGTGAGAATAGGAGCAACTCACAGTAAAATGATCGTTGAGCCACAGACAGCATATATAAAGACATTCACATTCACCCAATTAAAAATTTTTGGCCACAACCTTCATCAGAGAGAGAAAGCACACAGTAACCACTTCACACAACTTGGGCACACATGACCACCACCTTGGTCTGCTATGTCCCAACTGGCATCCTGACAGTGAGTAGAGATGGAATGGGATAGGGGAGATGGGAGGTGGGAGGGTAGGGATAAAACATTCTGTGCGACGAGTGAAGTGTAAAGACACTGATAGCTGAGAATGAGAGACGCAGTTTAGAAAGCAGTGAAGGGAGGGGAGGAAAGATGAAAGGTGCAGATTGTTAAATATTATTAATAAAGAATACTAAAATAGGAGCACACAGTTGGAAGGAAAACATCAATTAGAGGAGATGGTTGGAGGGAGTGGGATGGATAACAGTTAGATAAGGGGTATAGGGTTGATAGGTTTCCTTAAGTTGATGCTAGGATGGTTGCACGAGGGATGTTTGAAAAGTCTGTGCAAAGTCCAAGAGATGGCACCAACCAGTGTGTATCAAGATCATGTTTTGGTAGTAGCATCTTTGGAATCAACACACACCAAGTTTCAGCCATATTGGTGTATTTCTTTGCATTTTGCATTCGTGTGAATCAAGGATGTCAAGTGGTTGTCAAAAAATAGATGAAAAGAATTGTGTGGTGATTAAACATTACTGTATTAAAGGAAAAAAGCCTCAGGAGACTAAAGAGGAGCTTGATAAACATTATAATCACTCTGCAGCCTCAATTAAAACTGTTTATAAGTGATTTCAAAATTTTCACAGTGGCTGTATGGGCACAAGTGACACTGAACGTTCTGGACCCCTGTGGAGGTTAAGACTCCTGAAATCATTGATAAAATCCATGATATGGTAACTCTGACCATAACTTGTTGGCCATGAACTGTAGGCTGAAACTGAAAAAACTGCAAAAAGGTAGGAAAACAAGGAGATGGGACCTGGATAAATTAAAGGAACCTGAACTTCTTGGGAATTTCAGAGGGAGTGATAAGCAACAATTGACAGAATTGGGGGGAAATAAAACAGTAGAAGAAGAATGGGTAGCATCGAGAAATGAAATAGTGAAGGCAGCAAAGGACAAAATAGGTAGAAAGGCTAGACCTACAAAAAATCCTTGGATATCACAGGAAATACTAAATTTAATTGATGAAAGGAATAAATATAAAAACGCAGTAAATGATACAGACAAAATGGAGTACAGACGACTAAGAAATGAGACTGACAGGAAGTGTATAATAGCTAAGCAGGAGTGGCTAGAAGGCAAATGCAAGTCTGTAGAAGAACGTATAAATAGGGGGAAAATAGATACTGCCTACAGGAAAATGAAAGAAACATTTGGAGACAAGAAAAGCAGCTATATGAATATAAAGAACTAGGATGGAAAACCTGTTCTCAGCAAAGAAGGGAAAGCTGAAAGGTAGAAAGAGTATATAGAGGGGCTCTACAAAGGACATGAACTTGGAGTCAATATTGTAGGAATGGGAGATAATGCAGATGAAGATGAAATAGGAGATACTAAACTGAGAGAATAATTTGACAGTACTAAAAGACCTAAGTGGAAACAAGGCACCTTGAGTGGACGACATTCCCTCAGAACTACTGAAGTCTTTGGGAGAGCCAGCCATGACAAAACTATTTCACCTGGTTCGTAAAATTTAAGACAGGGTAAATACCCTCAGACTTTAAGAAAAATGTTATAATCCCCATTCCAAAGAAAGCAGGTGCAGACAGGTGTGAAAACTACAGAACCATCAGTTTAATAAGTAAGGGTTGAAAAATTTTAACACAAATTATTTACAGAAGGGTGGAGAAGCTGGTAGAAGCCGAACTTGGGGAAGACCAGTTTGGATTCAGGAGAAATGTAGGAATGCGGGAGGCAGTCCTCACTTTACAGCTTATCTTAGAAGATAAATTAAGAAAAGGCAAACCTACATTTCTAGCTTTTGTAGATTTTGAGAAAGCTTTTGACAATGTTGATTCGAATACACTCTTTCAAATTCTGAAATCAGCGGGAGTAAAATATAGGGAACAGAAGGTTATTTACAACTTGTACAAAAACCAGACAGCGGTTGTCAGAGTTGAAGGGTGTGAAAGGGATGCACTGGTTGGGAAGGGAGTAAGACAGGGTTGTAGCCTTTCCCAAATGTTATGCAATTTGTACATTGAGCATGCTATAAAGGAAAGCAAGGAGAAATTTGGAGAAGGAATTAAAGTTCAAGGTGAAGAAATAAAAAACCCTGCACATTGCTGATGATATTGTAATTCTGTCAGAGACAGCAAAGGACCTGGAGGAGCAATTGAATGGAATGGACACTGTGTTGAAAGGAACATATAAGTTGAACATTAACAAGAGCAAAACAAGGGTAATGGAATGTAGTCTTAGAAAATCAGGCAATGCTGAAGGAATTAAATTAGGTAAAGAATAAATAAAGGTGGTAAATGAGTTTTGTTACTTGGGCAGTAAAATAACACTTGATGGTCATAATACAGAGGATATAAAATGCAGAATGGCACTGGGAAGAGATGCGTTTTTGAAAAAGAGAAATTTGTTAACATTGAATATTAATTTAAGCATAAGAAAGTCCTTTCTGAAGACATTTGTGTGGAGTGTTGCTTTGTATGGGAGTGAATCATGGACGATAAACAGTGCGGACAGGAAGAGGATAGAGGCTTTTGAAATGTGATATTACAGAAGACTGCTGAAGATTAGTGGGTGGATCGTGTAATTAATGAGGTGGTACTGAACAGAATTGTGGAGAAAAGAAGTTTCTGGCATACATTGACTAAAAGAAGGGATCGATTGGTAGGACACATTCTTAGACATCAAGGTATTGTGAATTTAGCATTGGAGGGAAGTGTGTGGGGTCAAAATTGCACAGAGAGACCAAGAGGTGAATATAGTAAGCAGATTCAAATGGATGTAGGTTGCCATTCTTATGAGGAGATGATGAGGCTTGCTGAGGATAGAGTATGGTGGAGAGCTGCATCAAACCAGTCTCCCGACTGAAGACCACAACAACACAATCTGAAGATGGATGACAGAAGAGTTAAGGTGTGTGAGATGGCAACTCTTGTGGGCATCTCGAATGAATGGGTACATAATATTTTGCATGAACATTTGGACATGAGAAAGCTATCCACAAGATGGTTTGCACAGTCACTCACACTTGACCAAAAACAGAATTGTGTGAGCTGTTGCAAGGAAGGTTTGTAGCTGTTCAGGAAGAACCCGCTGGACTTTAAGCCTTGTTTCATCACTGTCGATGGAACATGGACACATTACTCCTGAGGCAAAAGAACAATCCAAAGAATGGGTTACCAAGGGTGAATCTGCACCAAAAAAGGCAAAGACTGGTCCTTTGGCCGGAATGGTTATGGTGATGGTCTTATGGGATTCACAAGCGATAATCCTCCTCAACTATCTATAACAGGGTAAAACTATTACAGGTGCACATTATTTATCATTATTGGACCATTTGAAAATGAGCTGGAAGAAAAGCGCTGGTGATTGGCCACAGTTGTGGTTGCAAAATTATTGGATATAGGATTCCAATCCATTTCACATCCCACCTATTCTTCAGCCTTGGATCCCTCGGACTACTATTTGTTTCTCAATTTGGAGAAATGGCTGACGGGATGAAAATTTCATTCAAACGAGGTGGTGATTGCAGAAACAAATAGCCAGTTTGCAGGCTTTGACAATTCCTATTACTTTGAAGTGATCAACAAATTACAACAGTGTTGGATGAAGTGGTATAAGTCTAAAAGGTGACTATGTCGAAAAATAAAAATGTGTTTGGGAAAAACACATTAGTAGTTTTTATGTTTACATGGACTTTTCAAATGCCCCTCATGTGTTTTAGGGACAATACCCATCAACACTGTTCAGAAGAGCTTATATTGGAAGGGAGGAGCCAGATGGCATGGATTGTAAAGCACCAATTGAAATTGAGCATATTGTTCTCAGCTACATGCTATGCTACAGGGTGGTATATGTAAATGTTTAAACCATATGTCATGTTGTTTATTACTGATTAAATGACATTACAGTCAAAGACTCAAAAAATTGTCATTTATTTTTATATCCCAGAGAAATAATGTTTGTCCATTCAATATTTGTCATTGGTTGTTACACACTACATTTCATGATTACTTTTAAAGTGATTATGAGTTGGATACATTTAAGTTGGTGTGTAAAATTACATTGTTTTATAATTAACTGTGACATATATTCAATAAAATAATAAGTACATTAGTAAATTAAGCTTTCAAATATTTAGAAAATATATTACTATTCATATATGAATAATGTTGATGGTAAATGTGAAAAATCTTAATTAGATTGAAATTGCAGAGAATAAATTTTAAAATGCTTATAAACTGTGATTTAAAACTCTGCTTGCAAATTGTACAGCTATTCTAATTAACAAGAAACACCATGTCAATTATACCAGATGAAAGCTTACAAATTACAGTTTGAAACAATAAAATAAGTGAGCCTATGTTGGGATATCAACCATATTTTTAGAAGGTTAGATTGGTAGTCACAAGACATCAGAAAGGCAACACACACACACACACACACACACACACACACACACACACACACACAATGCCTCTGGCTGTTCTAGCCACTATTTGCAGGTGACACAGAAAACAGAATTTTATCTCCAACTGCGTGCATTGTCCTTGGAACCCATTTCGTTACATTGTTGCATAAGCAATAATAGTATAGTTGCAATAAGTGCTGCCAGACTATATCTTAAAATAGATCACACTTTTACAGAATGTAAACTCCTGAAACTGGATTAGACTCCACACTCCTCTGACCAAAGATCATGTTATCCCAATATTGAACCAGTTCTTAGTACCATCCAATTGAGATCTTTCTATGCTCCCATCTAACCAACCTTTGGTTATTCTCATTTCCAATCTAGCCACACCATTCTTCCCCAAGTTCCTTCCTAAGATCACAAACCTTTCAGCAAATGAAAAGAGCTCCTTATACATCATCAAGACAGATCCTCTCTGCAGACAAAGGTTCCACCACTATTGTGATGAATCACATTGAATACCTTGTAAAAGGTCTGATTCTTCCAGGTCCAAGTTCTGTCAGGATGACCACATCCCAAAAGGCGACATGACCAACAGACTGTTAAGTTCCTACAGCTCTTTCCAGAACCTCTCTCCTAAATCTGTCTCCCTTCTGACCCCGACAACATGCCACACCCACAATTTCTACATGCTCTCCAACATCAACAACTGAGCAATCCTGGGTGTCTTATTTTGGCTGGTTACTGTCCCACTGAAAGAATTTTTGTTCTCATTGGCCAACACCAACAACAAATTGCCCAAAATCTATCCTTCCACATCAATATTACCAATAACTTCCTTCACTGGGTGTTCGCTATTCTCACCCTTTATCTCCTGGATCCTTATTCATCACAGTTGAAGCCATTTTTCTATACTCCAACATGCCCATGAATTGCTCTCAAGTACTACCTCCCCCAATGTCCTGCAGAATCTAAACCTAATACCACATTCCTCATAATCCTCACTAAATTTATACTACAAACAATACTTTTCCTTTAAGGCAAAAAGGTGTGCAATCAAATCCACAGCACAGCCATTGGTAACTGTATGGCACTCTCCTTGCCAACCTTTTTATGGGCCATCTGGAGCAAACATTCCTATTATTCCTAAACTCCAAACCTCTGGTCCATTTCAGATTCATTGTTGATATTTTCATGATTTGTACTCGGGACCAGAAGACCCTATCCTCCTTTTTCACAACCTTAGTGGTTTTTCTCCCATCTGCTTCACCTGGTAATCTTAAACCCAATAATGGGTCCACCCACACCTTTGTCCACATCAAACTCGCTAACCAGTAATAGTACATATGTTGTTAATGTTGCCACCCTTCCACATGAAAAAGTCCCTACCATTCCCTGTCATATTTGTAGTGAATGAAGAAAACTTCCTTGTTCAATGTGCTGTGTTAACAAAGGCTTTCATAGATGGGCACTATGCCCCAGAGCTATCCAACAAACAGATTTCTGTGCCATGTCATTGTTGTGGTGGTGGTGGTGGTGGTGGTGGTGGTGGTGCTTAGAGCCGGTCAAAATGGCTGCCACTCCCGTTCGCTTCCTACCTCGCTCTCGATGGCTGACGGCGGGTAGAGGGGGGAGCGATGACGTCACACTGTCGGAACGGGACAAGTCACGTAGTGCCCGCCGGGCTGAGCCACCTTGGCCTATTAGTTGTCGGTGCACGCCGCTGGCTACGTGTTCGCACTGCGCACCGGGCATGGCCAGGACAAAAAAAGGGGCCTACGAACACAGCCTGTGTTGAGCATAGAGCTGAAAAATTTTAATTGCTGGCTTCGTTTGGCGGTCCCTCATGATATGTTAATGAACTGTAACCAGAAAAAAATTATGAACTAATTTTTATTGGGTGATGACCGATTCCAATGGTCAATGATCTGCTACGGTTTTACGTAAGATCATACTCGACTTTGAGTGGCGTACATGTGGTTTTTTGACCATATGAAATATATATTTTGAGTTTGGAATGAGAAGATAAGAACAAATTAATGTAAACTGCAACTCTGCTGTTGATGGACTGAAATAAAATACACAATGTATACCTTTTTGAAAATTTTTCTTTTGTTGCTTTCAGAAAATGTGGTACCTCAAGGTGAAAATAGTTGTTTATCAGACTTGATTCCTTGTGGAACTTGCTTTCAATGACTGTATTTGACTTGTAGAAATTTTCAGCAATTAGTCATAAAAAATTTTCATACAGTAGAGCTGCCCCCCCAGGGGGCCCACAGCTCTTTTGTGGGTACGTGTGTGGCGCGCACGGGTCCCCGAGCCATTGCAGCCTTTTTTCCTGCTTTCCCCAGGCTGCATTACCCCTCCTAGTTCCCCCTCCTACCCATCCCAATTCCTCCATCCCACCCTCTCCAACCCCGTCTCTCGGTGGTACTCTGGATGACGGCTTGGCTATCCCATGGTACCGATTGTCCTGCACTTTGGTTTTGTCTGCTGTGTACACCGGTTTTTGGCCCAGTTTGGTCCCCCTCGGGGTTTGACCTTCCATACCAAAATTGTCCGATAATGTGTGAGCCAATTGGGGAAGAACTCCCGACCTAGCCCCTACAGCGCGGGTCCTATCCTTTCCTTTCCACTTCCTTTCCTCGCTGTAGCCCCCATCCCCCGCTAGGTCCCCAGCACGTGTAGCCAGTCCGTGTGGGGGGGCTGTTATGTACCCTTTGGCTGAGCCCCCTGACACCACAGGGATCACACTACTGGTGTCTGAGCTGCGACCTCTCCATGCAAGCCAAGGAGTTGATGCCTGTCCTCGGGGGTATCAGAACTCCCGGCAATGGCCATCGTGCCAGGTGGCCTTTGCTGAGGCTGGGTGGCGCCCATGGAGAGAGCCCCGGTTTCGGAGTGGGTGACACCAGGGCGGACGTCTAGCACTATGAAAAGAGTTAGACTCCAAAATGGTCGTGCATCGGCCGTCTCTCAAGACAGGAAGAGATCGTTTAATGCTGTTACTGCGGATAAGAGGATGTTTCCCTCCCTTGCTACCCCTTGGGAGGAAGGCCAGGCTCGCCGGTTAGGAGCAAAACCCTTTCCTCGCTATCTCGTTTGCTCAAGGACTGATGGAGGGACTTTCACTTCCACCAAACCTCTGTTCTTTGTCGAGACCATAGAGGACAAGTTTGGTGAAGTGGAATCTATGGGTAAGCTTAGATCTGGTTCATTACTCATTAAAACAGTCTCGGAAGCCCAGTCTGAAGCTTTGCTCGCCTGCAACACCCTTGGCGACATTCCAGTCACAATTGTCCCGCACAAATCCTTGAATATGGTACAGGGTGTGATATTCCACCGGGACCTCCTCCTTCAAACTGATGAGGAGCTTAGGGCCTATCTCGAGCGGCGTGGTGTACATTTTGTTCGCCGCGTTCAGAGGGGACCTAAAGATAACCGCGTCGATACTGGGGCCTTTATCTTGGCCTTCGAGGGGGACACACTCCCAGAGAAAGTCAAGATCATGATATATCGATGTGAAGTGAAGCCCTACATTCCACCTCCCATGCGGTGTTTTCGATGTATGAGGTTTGGTCATATGTCCTCTCGCTGTACAGCAGTCCCAGTATGCGGCGATTGTGGACGCCCACTACATGAGGGGAGCCCCTGTGTTCCTCCGCCGGTGTGCGTCAACTGTCAACAACACCACTCTTCACGGTCGCCAGATTGTCCTATGTTCAAAAAAGAAAAGAAGATACAAGAGTACAAATCCCTGGAGCGTTTGACGTACCCTGAGGCCCGCAGCAAATATGACCGTCTGCATCCCGTGCAAATGGCGACGACCTTCGCTACGACGTTATCGTCTAGCCTTTCAACCTCCCCTTCCCACTCCCATCTCCCCCCTACACCCCGTCCACACCCCTCCCTCACATCTCCCTATCCTGTAGCTCCTGTAGCCCTCCCTTTGTGTCCCACCCCTTCCCAGCCGGAGAAGTGCACCCCTTCTCCGTCGCCTGCCGGTGACAGTGCCCTATCTCAGGGCCTTCCGTCCCGGCGTTCCCCAGATCGGAGATCTTCGACCTCCAGCCGGCCATCGGACTCCCAGTCAGTGAGTTCAAAGGTCGCCCGATCCTCGTCAGTACCAGACCTAACTGACAAAAGTCCTCTCTCTGGGGTGGGTCCTGCCCGTCCCACACGAGAGAAGGAGAAGGAGAAAGAGAAAGAGAAGGAGAAGAAGAAGAAGAAACCAAAGTTACAAGATAAAGCCCCTCCGGTACCACCGGAGGTGCCGACTGTGCTTTCGCAACTCGCTCATCCCATTGAGCCCGAGGCTGATCAGCTATTTATGGATGTTGTCCCTTCTTCTTTGGTGACGGACGCTGACAAAGCAGCGTGACAGACGTTATGCCATTCGCTTCCCGCCTAGATCCTCGTGATGTGATCATCCAATGGAACTGTAATGGTTACTACCGTCACCTCTTGGAGATTAAACAGCTAATCTCTCTCTTCTGCGGCCTGTGTCGTCCTGCAGGAATCGAGGTTTATGGATGCACATTCACCGACCCTCCGGGGGTTCCGTGCTTTTTGTCGGAACCGGGTTGGTCCCCTCCAGGCGTCTGGTGGGGTTTGTACTTTGGTCCGGACAGATATTGTCAGTACCTGGATTCCTCTCCAAACTCCATTGGAAGTGGTTGCTGTCCGGGTTCACTTGGACACTCCATTGACCATTTGCAACCTCTACCTTCCACCTGACAGGCCACCTACTCTCACGTCCCTAGTGGCCCTCCTTCAGCAACTCCCCCCTCCTTACCTCATCCTTGGGGACTTCAATGCCCACCATCCTTTGTGGGGCAGTGCTTATACATCTAGCCGGGGCCACCTCATAGACCAGTTTCTTGCTGACCACAATCTGAGCCTTCTCAACGATGGTTCCCCAACTCATTTTAGTGCCGCTCACGGCACCTTTTCTGCCATAGACCTCTCTCTCACTTCTCCTTCTCTCCTTCCTTTATTTCACTGGTCGGCGTATGACGACCTTTGCGATAGCGACCACTTTCCGTTGATCCTTTCACTTCCCTCACGCCTACCACGAGCCAGGGTACCCCGCTGGGTATTCCGTCGTGCTAATTGGCCGCTATATACATCCCAGGTTGTGTTCCCATCTTCCCCCTCAGGCTGTATAGATGATATTATAAGCCAAATGACCAACATGATCACCCAAGCTGCCAACTCCGCGGTTCCCCGGTCGACAGGCCCTCCTTCTCGCCGGCCTGTCCCTTGGTGGAATGCAACTGTTGCCGCAGCCATTCGCGAGCGCCGAAGGGCCTTGCAACATCTTAAGCGCCACCCATCGCTCGCTGGTCTCATAAATTTCAAACGTCTGCATGCCAGAGCTCGTTACTTAATCAAACAAAGTAAGCGGACATGCTGGGAGCATTTTGTCTCCTCGTTGGGTTCTTCTGTCCCTTTGACAAGAGTGTGGGCTATGCTCCGATCTATCCAAGGTAGCTGGCGGCCGTCTTCCGTCCCTGGTCTTGCCCTGCCTGATGGGGTCTGCACGGAGCCATCTGTTGTTGCAGAACATCTTGCAACTCACTTCGCCAATGTCTCGGCGACAACTTCATATCCGGCGACCTTTCTCCTTCAGAAACACCAGGCCGAAACCTTCAAATTAGGCTTTACTTCTCCCCAGGTGGAACCATATAACGAACCTTTTACTGACTGGGAGCTGTCGCTGGCCCTCTCCTCTTCTCATGATTCAGCACCTGGCCCTGATGATATCCATAATCAATTGCTGAAACACCTTAACCCCTCACAACGACAATTTCTCCTAAAAGTTTTTAACCGTATTTGGCTTAAAGGGGTGTTCCCCTCCCAGTGGAGGGAGAGTATTGTGGTCCCTGCCCTCAAGCCTGGCAAGGACCCGTCGGCGCTGGACAGTTATCGACCAATAAGCCTGACAAGTGTCCCCTGTAAACTACTTGAGCGGATGGTAGCCCGCAGATTATGCTGGGTTCTTGAATCCCGGGGACTTCTCTCACCTTACCAGTGTGGGTTCCGGGAGGGACGATCCCCTATTGACCATTTACTTCGACTGGAGACTGCGATCAGACAGGCCTTCTCTAAAAGACATCATCTGGTAGCAGTCTTCTTCGATCTGCATAAGGCGTACGACACTGCTTGGCGTCATCATATTTTACGTTCTCTTCATGACTGGGGCCTCAGAGGCTCCTTACCAATTTTTATCCGTCAGTTTTTATCCCACCGCCTGTTCCGTGTCAGAGTTGGCTCTTCCTTTAGCTCCCCTCGGATACAGGAGAACGGTGTCCCCCAGGGCTCAGTGTTGAGTGTTACACTTTTTCTAATCGCCATCAATGGGTTGGTGAGCTCTGTTGGGTCACTGGTCACCCCGGCATTGTATGTCGACGACTTTTGCATATGGTACAGCTCCTACTCATTAGCCTCTACTGAACGTCAGCTCCAGAGCGCCATTCGGCGGGCTTCAGTGTGGGCTACGTCCCATGGTTTCCAGTTTTCCTCATCAAAAACGAGGGTGGTGCACTTTTGTCGTCGTACTACAGCTCACCCTGATCCAGAACTGTTCTTGGGTAATCAGCGCCTGGAAGTTGTAGCACAGCATCGTTTCCTGGGTCTTCTCTTTGACAAAAAATTGACTTGGGTGCCCCATATTCGCCACCTAAAGATTAGTTGTATGAGGAAACTCAATGCCCTACGTTTCCTTGCTCATTCATCTTGGGGTGCAGACCGAACAACTATCCTCCGTATCTATCGGGCTCTAATCTTGTCCCGATTGGACTATGGGTGTCAAGTTTATGGCTCGGCAGCTCCTTCTGCCCTGAAATTATTAGACCCGGTTCACCATTATGGTGTCCGCTTGGCTACAGGTGCATTCCCGACTAGCCCGGTCGACAGTCTCCTTGTTGAGGCGGGAATCTGCCCTCTTCAGGTCAGGCGGCATCAGCTTCTGGCGTCTTATGCCATCGCCATCCGGCAATATCCTGCTCATCCCGCTTACCAGGTTCTTTTTGCATATGAAGGGCTTCGACCCCCTGATACCCGGCCGCGGGCGGGCCTTCCCGTCGGACTGCGGCTTGCCTCTCTTTGCCGGGATTTCCATTTCCCTTCGCTAGATTGCGCCCCCCATTTTACTGCACGCACACCTCCGTGGATGGTGCCGCGACCACTAATTCGGACGGATCTCTTCCAGGGCCCAAAAGCTTTAATTTCCCCCATGGTCTTTCGGCGTTTGGTGCGCCCAGTACTAGAAGAGTTTCAGGGAGCCTCTATCTTCTACACTGATGGCTCGAAAACAGCGGGCCACTCCGGATATGCTTTTACGTCTCCTGTTGGGGCGGAATGCCATTCTCTGCCAGAGGCATGCAGTGTGTTTACGGCAGAGCTGATGGCGATTTATAGAACCCTCTGTTTTATTAAACGTTCTGCCGTGGAACGTGGTTTAATCTGTGCTGACTCCATGAGCAGTCTGCAGGCCATTGATCGTTGTTTCCCCTCCCATCCTTTAGTTATTTCCATCCATGAACTCCTTGCTGACCTTCATCGTGCTGCCTGCTCAGTTACCTTTCTCTGGGTGCCAAGCCATGTTGGTATTACAGGGAATGAAGTAGCTGACCAGTTGGCTAGATCGGCAATTACTCGCTGCCCGTCTCCCTTTCAAATTCCGGGTGCGGATCTGCGGGTGCAGATCAGATCTTTGCTTCACTCCTCATGGGATAGCAGTTGGAAAGCTACTGCCCCTTCTAATAAACTCCGCACCATCAAGGATACGACTGCAGCTTGGAGTTCATCTTTACGCCCTTCCCGGAGAGAATCAATTGTCCTCTGTCGCCTCCGTCTTGGACACTGCAGGCTGACCCATGGATTTCTTTTACGAAATGACAATCCACCACATTGTGATTGTGGAGCCGTACAATCCGTGTCTCATATTCTGACTGAATGTCCTCTCCATTCCACACTCCATGGCGACTATGGCCTACCGCCTGCATTGCCTTCAGTTTTGGCGGATGACCCACGGATGGTTGATCGCGTCCTTGCCTTCCTCCGTGAAAGTAGATTTTATTGTCAGCTCTAGGACTCGCTTGTTCGGGGTGAGTGGGTTTGTGATTCTTGGCTGATTGTGGGGTTTAGAGCCTTATCCCCATCAGCCCCCCCCCCCACTCTTTTACATTTTAATGTAGTTTTATTTCTCCCTGCTCTGGAGCTATGATACGTTGACCACTGGGCCATTAGTACCTTGTGGTTAAGGCTGGAGGTCACTTCCAGAGCTGTGGGTTCGGACACTGTAGCATTTGCTGCCCTGGGTTGGTCTTAGTCTTGTTGACGAGTCGATTTTACTTCCTAGTGTAATGGTCTTTTGGCTTTCACCTATTTTTTGTCGAGGTCCATGGCGTATTCAATTTGAGGTTGAAGGGACTGATGACCTCGTTGTTTGGTCCCTCATGTCCACCACCACCCCCACCCCCCACAGTAGAGCTGCACGTCCTCGGGAAATGTAACAGCTGTAGTTTCCCCTTGCTTTCAGCAGTTCACAGTAACTGTGTGGCAAAGCCACCTTAGCTGATGTTATAAGGCCAGCTCAGTCAATCATCCAGAATGTTGCCCCTGTAACTACTGAAAAGGCTGCTGCCCCTCTTCAGGAACTACACGTTTGTCTGGCCTCTCCACAAATACCCCTCCGCTGTGGTTGCACCTACGGTATGGCTATCTGCATCGTTGAGGCATGCAAGCCACCCCACCTTGGCATTTGTCTGGAATGTTGCCTTGTGCGGGAGTGAAACATGGACGATAAGAGTGCGGACAGGAAGAGAATAGAGGCTTTTGAAATGTGGTGTTACAGAAGAATGCTGAAGATTAGGTGGGTAGATCGCATAACTAATGAAGAGGTACTGAACAGAAGTGGTGAGAAAAGGAATTTTTGGCATACCCTGACTAAAAGAAGGGATCGCTTGGTAGGACACATTCTTAAACATCGTGGAATCGTAAATTTAGCATTGGAGGGAAGTGTGTGGGGTAAAAATTGCAGAGGGAGACCAAGAGACGTGTATAGTAAGCAGATTCAAGTGGATGTGGGTTGCCGTTCTTATGAGGAGATGAAAAGGCTTGCTCAGGATAGAGTAGGATGGAGAGCTGCATCAAACCAGTCTCCGGACTGAAGACCATAACAACAACAACAGTCATAAAAATATTTATTTATTGGCAGATCTGTATGAACGCAATCTCCAACACAGAGGTTGAGATGTTTTAAGTAATTCAATCATTTTTTAAGCATTGATAATGACCACACAGTGGTCAAAATCTAGATCTGCCAATAAATAAATATTTTTACAACTGATTGCTGAAAATTTCTACAAATTGTATATCGCATGTCCCACATAAATGCGGTACCTTCACGTCTGAGCTTAAGGTAAGAATAAACTAAGCTGCTTTTGGGAACCTGTCTGAGAGGAACAGCGTTTCTACGAACATTTTGCTGAATCATTTGAAGACAATTTTCTTTATCTGCAGGATGGTACTTTCGAATTTTCTACATATGCTAGAACAGGTCAGTAAAGGATGAAAAGAGTGCGTACCGTTCGGGTTTTTTTTTTTTTTTTTTTTTTTTTTTTTTCTCTCGGAAGGGGTTGGGGGTCATTTGTCCCCAGCAATAAGGAATCCCCACCGACTGTAAGCAGAAGATCGATTGCCGTCTACTTCAACAAGCCAGCTAACAGTTCATTGATTTTGTTACTTTATTACTATTGTCCTCCCACTGTAGTGACTCATCGAATTTTATACACATAAGAAATAGGTGTTAATGGACTCCTCCCATGAATTTAGACTAACATTTAGGAGAGTCTTTCCTTATGTGAACATTAGATATGTTTAATATTCTCGGCACAAGTCGGCACCGGCATGAACCAACTGGGCTACGGTGTTGCTTGTGCAACACAAGTATCACACGTCTCCAGCAGAAGCTTCTCTGAATGATATTTTTTCAGTTACACTTATGATAATATGTTTATTTTATTCTATTACTATTAATTCTTTAATATAATTAAAAAATTTAAGAAATGCTTAGTTGTTCACATAAGGAAAAACTCTCCTAAATGTTAGGCAAAATTAATGGAATGAGTCCATACCACATATTTCTAATGTGCTTATAATTCTATGAGTCAGTACAGTGTGCAAACAATAGTAATAAAACAACAAAATCAATTAACAGTTGGCTGGCTCGAAGCAGACGACAGTGAAGAAGAATTGGTCACCCCCTGTGTTTCCTTCAATCTTCCACTGATAGTGGGTAACGATCCCTTGTTGCTGGCCACAAGCCTACCAAGAAGGAAACAAAAACCCCTATATGAATGAAAATAACACCTGCTTCTCATCCTTTACTGATCTGCAGTGTCTGAGGCTAAACTAAATCTGTACATTTTTCTTCCATTTAAAGTAGAAAAATCGAAATGAAAGTACCATGGAGACAAAGAAAATAGTCACTAGGTGATTCAGGAAATGTTCATAGAAAAGCAGTTCCCATCAGACAGCTTCCTAACAAAATAAATAAAAATTCTGAGAACCGTGTTGAATTCTTTGAAAATTGAATTGAATTTAAAAATAGTACATCATGCCCCCACACAAAACTGGCACACCTCACTTACCCCCATTGCCATATGTTGCAATACCCCTTCCTTATAAGGAGGTAAGAAAATTTTACTTTTACTTTTCTGTATTCCTTTTTACTTAGTTAATTTCTAATTTAGTCTCAGGCGTGACGGATAGCTCTTTTATGTCAGACACTGTATGCAGATTGTTTCAATTCGTGCCACAACATTTTACGAGAGCTAAAAAAGCAAAAATTAAAAGAAGGCTAAATAGTGTAATAGTCATCTTAGGTTTACATGCATCAATAAATATATTTATGGGCTTCTTCTATTTGTCATCTCCAACTAGAAAATGATTAAGTAGAAATTCAGAAAAATTTATATCAGTACATTGACAGCAAATTCACAGTTTACATTAATTTATTCTTCTCTTGTAGTTTGAAACACGAAATATGTATTCCATCAATTATACAATGTGCACAACAAACAAGTTGTATACTTTTTATTAAGTGAAGTATTACCTTACATAAATAGGTCACCACCCAAAAAAAAATTGTGTAAAGTTATTTTCTGGTTATGGATTATTAGCACATCACGAGAGACCAACATACATGGCCAGCAAATAATATTTTCAGTGCTGCAGTGCTTCTCGCTACGCTCAACACACACCGAGTTCGTAGACTTGCGGTCGCGGCATGACGCCGCTCAGATAAGTCGCAATTACTTGTGAAAGGAGGTAGATATCAGTGTGAATACTATTTCAAAAACTTCTCTGTTCTTTTAGCTCCATTTCACTCACTGTAATGTATGGTTTAAAATGGATAGAACACTAAGCTGCTGGCTATCGAACTTTTTCAATACACGATTTGTACATCAAGCGCACACACTTGACAGATAGCGTCATTTGAAAATGACTGTTATAAATTATGGAAAGGTGAATGATTCATTCAAAAGCTAAGATGATATACTATTATGAGTCCAAAAATCAGATATTTTTGGTTGTATACTTTCATCAAAATTGAGTGAGGAGCATTACAAAACTAAAAACTCTGGCGGAATGAAAAGTAGACTTTTTTTTTACAGACAAAACAAAGCTTGTAAGAAAAAACTTGATTGATAAAACATTGTCGATTAGTCTTATATACCATCAACATTATTTTCATCGTGAAACTCAGAACTTGGATTTTCCCCCTTTCTGCCATCTTGGCCCGGCCGGCAGTGCGATTGCATCCTTATAAAATGTAGACGTGTGCCGGATGGGTGCTATAATTACGGCTCGGTGGCCTTGTGCATGCACATTGCTGTTGACTGTTCTACATGCCAGTTGGGAGTACCAAGTCGCCTCGCTCCCCAGACTGTAAACCCAGCTCCTGGGTGTGACGGTCTCACCAGGCGCTCTTGCTGGCGGGAACGAGCGGAAGCCACGCCATGTTTGATGGCCTCTAGTTGTGGTCTTCAGTCCAGGGACTGGTTTGATGCAACTCTCCACCCTATTCTATCCTGAGAAAGTCTCTTCATCTCCTCTTAAGAACAGCAAACCACATCCTGTTGAAACTGCTTACTGTATTCGTCTGTTGCTCTGCCTCCACGATGTTTACCTCACACACTTCCCTCTAATGATAAATTCATGATTCCTTGATGTCTAAGAATGTGCCCTATAAATAGATCCCTTCTTTTAGTCAAGGCGTGTCAGAAATTCAATTGCCTTTGTTTTCTTCTTGTCAATGTTCATCTTATACCTTCCTTTCAAGCCACTGTGCATACCGTATAATTGCTTTTCCAGGTCCTTTGCTGTCTCTAACAGAAATTACTATGTTAGCAGCAAAACACAATGTTTTTGTTTCTTCACCCTGAACTTTTAATTCCTTCTCCAGATTTCTCCTTGCTTTCCTTCATAGCTTGCTAAATTAAATAACTCTGGAGAAAGGCCACAACCCTGTCTTCCTTCCTTTCCAATCAATGCTTCCCTTTGATGGAGGCTGACTCTGGTTTTTGTACAAGTTGTAAGTAACCTTCCATTCCCTACATTTCTCCTAAATCCCAACTGATCTTTCCCAGGGTCAGCTTCTACCAGATTTTCCATTCTTCTGTATTCAATTTATGTTAAAATTTTGTAACATTGTCTTATTAAACTGAGTGTTCTGTAATTTTCACACCCATTGATCAGCAGTGAATCTTTCTCATCCTCATAATTTTACTTTTACATGCCAAAGCTGTTGTAAAGTGCTTAAAACTGTCAGTGTTGGATACAACATTTTCATATTGAACAGTCAAGAACTCTCTCATGTTGCTCCTGCTACCCAGTAAGCTCTTCCTGCTTTTGCTATTTACAGCTGTATTCCATATGGATGTAATGACCTTACAAAAAGAATCCATGTTCTGCACTAATCAAGTTGAAAAGTTTGGGTCTGTTTATCACCAACGGGTCTAAGATGTTATCTCCACAATTTGCTTCTCTCTTTAGTCAATGTAATTTTTTGGATAAAGCACAAAAACAGTATCATTGGAGTCTCTCGCCCTACTCTGGCTCAGAATTTCGAGTTTCTCAGACTATATTTGATAAGTGAAAATCTCCACCTCAGTCTGTAACCTGACTATAAAATTTATGCGAAATATTTTCCAAGTTTTCCCTAAGATTTTCCTTAATTACTCTGATGAGCCAAGGTGGCTATAGAAACACTTCATTGAGCATGTTCAAGCCACTTTTAACCCAAATCTTCACCCAAATTATTTAAAATTCATAATCTTTACTAATCTCACTTGATATTATGGTAGTTTATATTTATACCAGGATCATTTATAAAGTAATAGTCTACTTGTAATGGAGTAAGAGGCAACTTAAATTGTATTACAAATTATTACAATATCCACATTCAAACAACTTACGGGTATGCTGCCGAGTGACATCGTCGACAACCGCCGATATTTCGGCAGGAGGACACCCTGCCATTCTCAAGGCACAACTGCACTTAAGGAAGCAATGTGCAAGCATATTTAATACCTCGGTTTTCAAAGGGTAAACAAGGAAGATAACACACACAGTACAGGTCACTGCAGTGTCAACACAACCAAAGATGAGCAAACATCAAAAATATCGATAGCGACTTTTAATCAACAGGTGAGGCAGCATTAATTGTGTCCCTCTGTTTTTTGACGAGAGAGAGAGTGCTGGATTCCAAGCAGAATGTAAACAAAAACCACCATCTCTGTTTATAAGGTTGCTTGCTAGTTTAATTTCAACAGCCTCCTTTATAACACTATCCCAGTAGGTGGAAGTGCATGCCAGAATCTCCGTGTTGTTGTATTCCATAGGATGACCGGTGCCAAGACAGTGTTCTGCAACAGTGGATTTGTTTGGCTGTTGTAAGTGCATGTAACATTTGTGTTCAATACATCGATCTTCCACAGTCCTGATTGTCTGACCAATATATGACATGCCACAACTGCAAGGAATAAGATATACAACTGCCTTACACAAACCAAGATCATCCTTTACGGATCTCAACAGGGCCTTTATCTTAGAAGGTGGTCGAAAAACACATTTCACATCATATTTCCCCAAAATAAGACCAATCTTGTTGGAAATGCTTCCTACATAAGGCAAAAAGGCCATAGATTTAGGTGCCACTTCATTAGTATCGTCACTCTCCCAATGCACATAAGGGTGATAGCGCAATGCACGTTTTATCTGCCTCTCACTATAACCATTCTGACGAAAGGTCTCCTCGAGATGGGACAACTCAGCTGACAAACTTTCATGGTCTGAAATGACATGTGCCCTGTGAACAAACGTACGAAGTACTTCTTCATGCTGAGCTGGATGGTGACAACTATCAGCTCGCAGATACAAATAGGTGTGAGTAGGCTTCCTATAAACAGAATGTCCCAGTGTACCATCAACCTTCCTTCTGACCAACACGTCAAGAAAAGGAAGACAGCCATTCTTTTCCACCTCCATAGTGAACTGAGTATTCAAGTGGATTGAATTTAGGTGTTCCAAAAAAAGTTTAAATTCTCACTACCATGAGGTAGACATATCTGAAAAAACACGCAGGTTTAAGAGTCTCTGACACTAAAGCAAGTTTCTCGAAATCCTCCATAAATAAATTGGCCACAATAGGTGACAACGGGCATCCCAGTGCAACTCCATCAGTTTGTTCATAGTACTGATGCTTCTGAGGGTTGCCCAGCATGTGGCATTGTTTACCCGTACTGTCTCAATTCAGCAAATGGAGTGTAGGTTCCCGTATTTATATTTTGCGTACTTATGGTGCCTTAAACTCCCTACTGTCTTTTACTTAATGAACGTATTTTGGCATTGTTTAGAATTTGGTTCCAAATGATCAGGTCCCAGGGGCCTTCCACAACCTGAAGCTCTCAAGATTTGGAGGACCCCAGGACAAAAAAGCTGTAACTACTTTTATTTTCTGTGGATTTATATGTATTCTACTACAATTAAGTAGGAATCCCAAAATTTTTATTTCTTGGACAAGAAAAAGGCACTATTTGGAATCAGGTGGAGGACTACACACTGACTGTGGCAGCATAAGTGTTCTTTAATTCATCTTTGAAAAATTGCACTGTCACCTGGATAGCGAATGCACACATCCATTTAAGTTGTTAAAGTGGCTGGAGCATTAAACAGTTCAAATGAGACAACTTTAAACTGAGAGAGATCTTCAGGAGTTATGACATGGTTCTTTTCCCAGTTAGCTTCATCAACCTCAGTTTGCCAGTAGCCTCTCTGAATGTATACAGATGAGAAGTGCTGTACTTCTTTCAAGTAGATGAGTCTCATCAATGCACAGCAGCTGGAAGACATCTTTTTTTTCATGAGTTCAGTTGTTGGTAATCTACATAGATATTCCTTGTCCATCCACCTCCTTCATAAGAACCACAGTATTAAGTACTAAGAACTCCCTGAATGTTGAGTAATGTCCGTATGCAGTATCTTCTCCACTTCCTTTCAGATTAGCCATAATTCACCTAGCATTACACTATAAATGCTGGCTAACTGGTGGGTGATCACCTCTATTGGTACTTTATTTTACCTTTGTTCATTGGTGCAGAAAATGCTACAGATTGACAAGCAACCACTGGCATTCCATGGTTTAGCCATATCCTTTTAGAATTTCAATAGTAGCTTCCTTCACTGAATTGACTGTGCTTGTGGTGGTGATAATGGTAGTCGTAGTAGTGCTTATCAAAAAGGAAAAATTGCTGATGTTTAGCAAAATTATTATTGAGTTACTAACCGGCAATTGAATGTCATTAACATTTCGTCACTGATGTGCGACTTACAAAGATGTTATTAAATTAACATAATTGACATGTTCAGAGCAGAATGTTACATTTTTATGGCACTGAATTAAATTCACTAAAATATAAAAATATATAAAAATCTGATTTTATAAGTAGAGGTTCAAAGCTTGAGTATTTATTTTTGTATATTAATAATTACATGTCCTATTGATCACCTGTAATGCTGTTACCATAGCTGACATACATATTTATTTATTACTAGTCAAACCCAGTCATCCTTCTCTGTGTTTCAGTCTGATATGGAATTAATGGGAGGAACAAAGATGTTTTCTTACAAAACTATTTATTCTAAATCCAGTGGATTTACTTAATTTTTTTCTGTCTCCTTTTTCTGCAAAATATAAATAGCTGATGGTCTGACATCATTGGAATGTGTGACACATAACTACCCTTGAGGAAAGCAGTTCATCCCTATACTCCCCATCCACTCTACTTCCCCTTCCCCTGACCCCGTTTCCTCTATCCATCCCTCGTCTCATTCATCTCCTCCTTCCCTTCTGTCGGTCTTCCATTTCCTCCTCCATCCTATCTCTGGCCATCTCCTATTCCTTCCCATCTGTCCATTTCTTCTTTTCCCTGATCTTAGCTATGTAGAATTTAGAAAGTAAATGGAAAGCATTTGCTTAAAGCAATGTTTGGTATGCTTGTTTTATGAAATAGCTTCATCACTGTGGGGCCATCCTCTTCCATTGGCTAAGATTGCTTGTAATACCTAACAACATCCTAAATGAGAATAATGTTGTGTCTACACTTTGTTATACATTTGAGAGGTAGTATTCTGTTGTCAATAGTCAGTCTTGCAGTACTTTATTCTGTTGGCTGGGTGTATTTCCCATTTGTGACCTTCAGCTCAACTGCTTAATATCACAGAACATAATCTTCTTTAGCTGACAGAAATGGGCATTTAACATTAAAGAAGAGGAAACCCTGTGTCAACTAGTGCCTGGAGAAGTTGATTGTTGATGATTACATAAATGAGAATTCTTTACATCTTCATACCCATTCTTCATGAAGGATTGTCTTCCTTGGTGGCCTCACTTCCGTACTTGGTCACCTCACTTCCATTCTTGGTCACTTCACTTTGTTCTGCTTCTGAATTTGGCTTTTACACAAGAAACTGATACCTGTGTGCTGTGACAGAGAATGGCTACAGCATGTTGGGGAGTGACCTCATGGAGGGCTCAGTGATTAATTTAGTTCTGCAAGCAAGCTACAATCATCTGTGTTTGGTTAGCATGAAAAGAACTATTATTATTTTGTTTTTCTGCTGGCATTTTAATTGTTGAGTAGTCATCATCTTTCTACACAGTAGTGTATAACATGTCCATTGCATCCATAGCAGAAACATACCAGTAGTCATCCTTCTCTTAAATGTCCATACCTTTTTGGTGCACTGCACCTGGCAGAGTTGGTTGTTTATACAAGGTTCGTCTGAAAAGTTAAGTTACTGGTCCCATATTTTACAAACCTCACTGGCGAAGGACGAGATACCCATGCATACACATTGAAAGACATGTCAACAAGCACCCCCTAATGTGCAAAGCACTACAGAGAAGCGGTGGTACACGCTGTGACCCAGCTAACAGTGTCAGTGTGAGAACTCATGTCATTGCAACGTGGAGTGCAAAATGGACCAATGTGTTAACATAAGCTTCATTTCAAATTAGGCAAAATGGTGACAAAGACACACGGGAAGTTAGTGTAAGCGTATGGTGGGTAAAAAATGTGTGTTTGAATGGTTTAAATGCTTTAGAGACTTAAAAGAAGGTGTCATGGACAAGCAACATTCAGGTCGACCAACCACAGTCATAGTCCCAGACAACCTCGAACAAGTGCAATGGATTCTTACAGACAATAGGTTGCTGTCTTTGAAAATGACAGCAGATGAGTTGAAGATCAGCACAGATGCTTTGCAACAGTTGTGGAGATCCAACAACAAGACCTCAGTGCTTCGAGCTATTCCACAAGCAGCGTTTGCTGACAGTTTACAACAGCTGTACAACAAATTTCATAAGTGTGTATTGTAGCCAATGGTGATTACTTTGAAGGGCAGAAAAAGTTTTTTTTTTTTTTTTTTTTTTTTTTTCTATATTTCCCGAAACCATTCACCGAACTTTTCAGACAGACATTGTATATTGATCAGCTGCTGTTTTTCAATAGCATCAACATAAATGTGAGTTGAAGATTCTGTTATTTCAGTCACTTGTTCTTCAATGTTCTTTGTTACCTCCTGGTTGTTATGATGTCAGACATCTCTTGTCACCTGGTATGTTGTTGTTGTGGTCTTCAGTCCACAGACTGCTTTGATGCAGATCTCCACACTACCCTGTCCTGTGCAAGTCTCTTCATCTGAGAATATGTTCGGCAACCTACATCCTTTTGAATCTGCTTACTATATTCATCCCTTGGTCTCCCTCTACGATTTTTACCCCACATGCTTCCTTCTAATGCTGAGTTGACAATTCCTTGCTGTCTCACAATGTGTCCAACCAATCTATCCCTTCTCTTAGTCAGTATATGCCAGAAACTCCTTTTCTCCCCGATTCGGTTAAGCACCTCCTCATTAGTTAAGTGATCTACCCATCTAATTTTCATCATTCGTCTATAGCACCACATTTCAAAAGCTTCTATCTTTTTGTCTGAGCTCCTTATCGTCCACGTTTCGCTCCCATACAATGCTACACTCCAGACAAATGCTTTCAGAATGGACTTCCTAACATTTAAATTAATATTGGATGTTAACAAGTTTTGCTTCTTTAGAAATGCTTTTCTTCCCATTGCCATTCTGCATTTTATATCTTCTTTACTTTGGCCATCAGAAGTTATCTTGCTTCCCAAATAACAAAATTCATCTACTACTTTTATTGTCTCATTACCTAATCTAATTCCTTCAGCATCGCCTGATTTTCTGACATTCCATTACCTTCGTTTTACTCTTGTTAATGTTCATCTTATATCTTCCTTTCAAGACACTGTCCATCCCATTCAATTGTGGTCTCTGACAAAATTACTATGTCATCGACAAACCGCAATGTTTTTATTTCTTGTCCCTGCACTTTAATGCCCTCTCCAAATTTCTCCTTCCATTCCTTCACTGCCTGGGCAATGTAGAAATTGAACAACATTGGTGAAAGGCTACAACCCTGTCTTACTCCCTTCCCAACCTCTGCGTCCCTTTCTTGCCGTTTGACTCTAATAACCGCTGTCTGGTTTTTGTACAGGTTGAATATAACCCTTCGCTCCCTATATTTTACCCCTGATACCTTCAGAATTTGGAAGAGTGCATTCCAGTCGACATGGTATATGAGGAGGGAAAGGACATGATGATCTTCTAGAGCTAAACAAAGGCACCACATTCATTGTTACAAAATTTAATAACGGAAATTCCATGTTGGAATTCAACAATATAAGAAGAATAGTTTACAAGTCACAACAAAGATGTACAATGAGCTGCAACAGGCACATAAATAAGACACCCACACATTCGACACTTAAACACTGTCAGCCATTTGCCTTCTTCAGATAAGAGACCATTCTTAGTATCACAAAGGGACACTTCAGTCCTACAACTGTCATCTCCGGCTGCCACAATCTGAATCATTTTCTGTGATGAGGGGACAGTAGGAGAGGAGAAGGGAGGGGAGTCAGGAAGGTTGGATAGTGGTGGTGGAAATGGATACAGTATGGCCTTAAGAAGCATGTGCATATTAAATGTATGGAATGAGATGCAGCTTAGGAATGGAGTGGAGAGATGGAAGAAAGGAGGGCAGCAAAACAAACAAAACTCAGCACATGGAATGGGAGAGGTGTAGGATAAAGGAGGTAGGAACAGTTGTGTGTGGAGAAAAAGGGTGTTATCATCAGTTAAGGCATGGATAATTTTGGGATCAGAGGATATAATGTAAGTGTTAAGTCCTGCAATCTGCAGGAAAGACAAATCCTAAAATTGCTAACTGTTTATAAAACAAAGAAAAACCTTCTGGGCGTACAATTAAAAAAGTCAAGAAAAAAATGGTCAGTGGTCAGTCACATAGGGACAACAAACAACAAGTATAATAGTGAAAACATATACACACAGGAATAACTATAACAAGTGGCACTAGGCCAAGACAAAACAACTACACTACTGCGAAAACTATGCTGAGTGCGGCAGCAGCTGGATCCGGCGTAGGAGCGGCCAGTGGCTGAGTATGCACTGCCCTATACACTCTGTCGGTGCACTTATGAAGCTGACATTGGCAGAGGGCTACAACCAGTACTCTGCTGTGATTGGTTGGGCACTGTCACTTGGCTGACCATAATGTAGTGCCACAGTACAGCGCTGTTTCTTCTGCCGTAGGCTGTTGTTTATGTTATTATGTGAGAGTGCCTACGAAAGGGAGCTCAGCAGCCCGTCTTGGCTGCCTGTTATATGGGCACTCTACACGGTCAGGGGCTGTCACAGCATTCCTTCCCCCTGCCCTACAAAAGTGTGCACAGCCCATGGCAGTAGTGTAGTTGTTTTGTCATGTCCATGGCGATGGGAACTTCCTGGTTGACATCCATGGGCTCATGGTCTTCGTGAGTCGGGGGTGGCACTAAGGTAGGGGCCACCGGAGCGGTTGGCAGAGTGGGCTGCAGTGGAGTTCTCGCCACAGGGTGGTCGGTGGCAGGCGCTGATGGTTCCCCCTGGACTGGTTCATTCACCAGTCGAGGGCAGAGCTGATTGAGGTGCCGGCAGGCAATGGACCTATCGTCCCACACCAGTGATGCTATCACCTGACTGCAGAGTTTGGTGATGCTCGCAGGTGCCTAGTGCGCCCACTGATGGGAGAACACCTGCGCCCAGACTGCCTGGCCAATGCGAAAAGTGTGTGTCGCAGGACGGGCGGAAGGCCGGAAAGTCTCTGGAACAAGAACAGATAAGGGAGAGTGGAACGGTCGCCCATGAAGTAACTCTACTGGACTTTTGCCAGCATGCTTAGTATGACGCTAAAAGCATTAGCACAGCTACTTCCTTTGGGTAATGGCACAGTAATTTATCAAGTTGGTTCTTGAATGTTCACACGAAACATTCCACCTGGCCATTAGACACCAGATGGAAGGGGGCAGTATGGATGAGAGAAATCCCATTGGTGGAACAAAATTGCTTGAACTCAACCAAAGTAAACTAGGTACTGTTATTGGAAACTATCGTTTTTGGAACCCCTTCAGTGGCAAAGATGCGACGAAGAACTTTGATTGTCTTCGACGATGTGGTGGCTGCCATGCGTGATACATACGGGAACCCTGATCCAGAGTCTATCAGGATGAGCTCCGCGTGAAGTTTACATGAAGATGTTCCCAAGAAGCAGCTGCCTCAGGCCAAGAAAAGTACTGGCGCGGAGGTGCTACCTGATGAGATTGACACTTGGTGCAGGCGGATACGAAGTGGACAATGTCTTTGTCTAACCCACCCCAATAAAGGTGAGAGCGTGCCTGCTGTTTGGTGAGGACGATTCCCCAGTGACCAGCGTGGAGGAGGTGGAGGACATGATGTTGCAGTGCCTGTGGGATGACCACCCAGGGTATGTCATGTATGAGGATGACTACACTCCAGACGAAAAGACTATGCCTGTGCTCCCAATAATGTTGGATCACCAGATTGCGGACGCTACGATGACTGTCTGGCCATTCCGCACTGATTTTTCGGTAGAGGGCTTGCAGTGTTGGAGCTTTTGCAGAAGCCCTTCGGACTGTGTTGGTGTCCAACGGGTAGGCAGAAAGAGCCGCATCCACGTCTGGCTGCAAATGGAAGCAGACCAACAGCGAGGTGTCAAATGCTCAGTCTGTTCCAACTGGCAGCCAGGAAAAGGAATTGGCATTTGCGTGCCTGTCAGAAGCGCGATACACAATGTCGTAGTTGAAAGTTGCTAGGAAAAGAGCCCAATATTGGAGACAGCGTGCCATACGAGTGGGCATGGCAGCTCCAGGGTGAAACAGAGATACCGGGGGCACAACTTTGCGTGATTAGGTATTAGAGATTGCCAACACGATAGGCGCTAAAGAATTTACAGCTTCTCAATGTTGGATTAGTCATTTCAAGAGATCACATAAAATTGTGGCACAAAAAATAACAAAATTTGTATCGAAAAACTGGTCAGAAAATGAAGTGACTCAAATGGAAAAGATAGAAGCTTTTCTTAAGACTACAAAAAATAAGATCACCAGTTTTAGTAAATCTTACGTTTACAATGCAGATCAGTCAGGTTTTCAAAAAGAAATGCATATGAAAAGAACACTGCCATTCAAAGGGGACAAACGTATTGAGGCAATTGCACAGTCCATGACTGCACTCACCCATTCATACACTATAATGCCCATAATTAGTCTAGATTGTTCCTTGCTGCATAAACTATATGTATGTCTTCAAGAACCAATTGGACGTTTTGACCATGTGTCAAACAAACAATTTTCTATGCAGATAATCTTGTGGTAGATGCATTGAAGTCTGGAAAAAATGGGAAATGATAATGTACACTTTCCATGTGTCATGCTTTTCTTCCATTCTGCGGGAACAAATCTCTTCTCCTTCTAGATTCGTGGTCAGGTCATAAAAGTTTGGGTTCATTAAAAGCTGTATTTCGAGCTCACCCTGACAAAGAAGTAGAGATACTTCAGATTCCACCCGGCACAATGAACGTAATTCAATCATTAGACAGAGAAATTTTTCGCCATTGGAAGGCATTTTACAGAAAACTAACAGAGAAAATTATTGTGTGCAAAGCACTGCAGTTTCCAATCACCGTGACAATATTACAAGTTGCAATCAGTCTTACATTATCAGTTTTCCTCCCCACAGTTTCAAAATGTGATTAAATATGCGAGGCACGCCTTGAAATATACTGATATTAGGCCTGATTCCTTCCTAACACCGGCTGAGTTTTGTCTACGGACATCTAACAATGTCTGTGATTCGCAGGGCTGTCATATGTCATCTTTTCTTGTATGTTCTTGGTGCACAAAAAAACTATGTTTTGAACATTGTATCAATCTTTTGCATTTTTGCGGTAATTACAAGAAATAAAAGTTAGACGTGTTCTAAACCGTATATGTATTTGTGTCTATTTCATAGCTATTTGGAAAGAATGCTGTAGATAACATATCAGCTACATTTGTCAACAAATTTATTATTATGGTATTTATTAATTATCATATGATCGCTTTCTATGGGCGAATCAGCTCTCACTGCTGTGGCAGGAGAGCGGTGCGTAGCTTACGCCACCTTGTCTCTAGATGGCGTTGGTATACCATAGCGAGAGGGGTCAGGGTTGTACAACAGGCAGTTATAAGCACGGAAACCATGCGACAATAATGTCATACTTCATAAAAGTTTTTTCAGACTTCCAGGTCATGTCAGCAGCTAACAGTCTGCATATAGACTTCCTTCAATGTTAACTCACAGTAGTAAAAATAGCAATACAGGTTTTGACGTGACAAGTCTGACCATTCCCTTGTAAGACTATAGGCATCGCCCATTGACTGTGTGCAATGGGCGAAAGGATGCCTTTTGCCTGTAGACGTGTCAGCTCCTCATGGAGACCATCTTGTAAAGCAAACAGAACCAGGTGGGCCTTGAAAAAACAAGGGACAGCAGTAGAAAGCAGCTCAATATGGGCTTTGAATCCTGTTACTCCGGATGTGACAGATGAGAACAACATTTCTTTTTGTTTTTTTTAACAGTGGCATGAGTAGAGCCTCGGAGGAGGATGTCGAGACTGCCCGCAGTTCGTCCTGTACTGACAAACCCAGATGACTAAAGATGTTCAAATCCAAAAGATTGGAGATGCCAGCTGAGCGCACCACCAGGAACTGAGCAGTGAAAGCGCAGTTGTTGTATGCAACTCATGTCAAAAAAACACTGTCGACTTGGATATGGTGATTGCTGAAACTGCGCAAGTTTTGAGTGTAGGGTGACAAAGCTGGAGGGCTAACTGTATGTGGCACCATCCACAATAGACATGGAGGACACAGTGTTGATTTGGAAAACCACAGAAGTATTGTCACACTCCATTGTGAAGAGGAGCCGAGCATCAGACTGAGGAATGACCATAAATACTTGCCCGTCGTTGTAATGTGGGTCTCCCGAGTCCTGTGTGAATGATTCATCATCCTCCTGTCCATCCTCTGGAATTGTGGTGTCAACACGGTGTTTCTGTGAACCCTGGCAAACAAAGGTGATGTGGCCCATTCGGTGGCAAACCATGCACCTAGACTGCCGGTGGGGGCATTTGGCTCTTTGATGTTCATAGAAGCAATCTGGACAAGAGGGAAGGCATGTAGGAGACCGTCGGTCCTAACCTGTGTCCACGGTCAGACGAGATGGCCGCCCAGCACCAGATGACTTGTGAGCCATAAAAACGGTGCAATCAAAGAGCAGTGACAGTGGCTAGTGAGCCTGTTCAAAGGCACGGACGATCAGCAGACAGGTGTCAAGCGACAGGTCCTGTAACATCAAGATCTCAGTTCGAAGACCCTCGTCATGAGCGTGAAACATCACCATATCGCGAATCAATGAAGGAGCATAGGACTGCTTGCAGGCAAGATTGGTACACCTGAATTTACAATCACGAGAGGAACCCTGCAGCATCTTAATCCATTCCCTATATGTCTGATCTGGGGACTTTCGACAGGAAAAGAAAACCTGGTGAGCACAAGTGATGTGTATTTGTGCATCAAAGTACTCGGACAAGCAATGTTTTATGTGGGCATATCTTGAGGTGATGGCTCAGAGTTCAATTGTTGAATCAAGTGATACACCTTGGGACCAACTGTTGCTAAGAAGAAAGCCCAACGCCAGTTTTTCTCCAGGACTCCATGCTCCAGAAAATGTTGTTCCAGCCAATCTACATAATTCAGCCATGGATACAAAGCTCTATTGAAAGTGGGAAACATCGGCGTGACATATGGAGATCGTTCAATTTTCCGGCAATTGAAGCTACTCTGTGAGTTACGTCTTGCAATGCTGGGGAGTAGAGTTTCTGTCAAGGAGTGAAGAAATTCCTCTAAGGGAGGCATTACTACTAAGACAAAGTTTTATCCTCATTGCCAATTCTGTTAAGTCCTGCAATCTGCAGGAAATACAACAACTCCTAAAATTGCTAACAGTTTATTAAACAAAGAAAAACCTTGTAGGTGTACAATTACAAAACATCAAGAAAAAATATGGTCAGTCACGTACGGACAACAAACAACAAGTACAATAGTGAAAACATACACATAGACAATGACTATTACAAGTGGTGCTAAGCCAAGACAAAGCAACTACACTACTGTGAAAACTACACTGAGTGTGGCGGCAGCTGGATCCAGCGTAGCAGGGGCTGGTGGCAGAGTATTAACTGCCCCCCACACTCCGTCAGTGCACTTATGAAGCCAGCATTGGCGGAGGGCTACAACTGGTACTCTGCTGTGATTGGTTGGGCACTGTCAGTTAGCTGACTGTAATGTAGTGCCGCAGTACAGCAACTGCTGTCGTTGGCCGTTGTTTATGTTATTATGTGAGAGTGCCTACAAAAGGGAACTCAGCAGCCCACCTTGGCTGCCTGTTATGTGGGCACTCTACACGGTTAGTGGCTGCCACAGCAGTAAGCATGATTCCAGTATTTGCAGTTAAGAAAAGCTGGAGGTTCCAGATGGCCCAGATTGTGAAGCAGCCATTGAAATCAAACCTAGCTTCAGTTGCCTGTTGTACCACATGGTGAAATATCTTGTTTTTGACCACAGTTTGGTAGTGACCATTCATGCTAATGAGCAGCTGGTTAGTGGTCTGCCAATATAGAAAGCTGGACTGTGATTGCAGCACAGTTTGTAAATTACATGACGGCTTTCACAGGTGGCCCGGCTTCTAATTGGGTTGAATAAGCAGGTGACAGGACTGTAATAGGAAGTGCTGGGTTGGTGTATTGGACAGGCCTTACAGGTATATGATCCCTAAGGCAGGAGGCTGCAGTTTGGGGTGACATGTGGATGGTGGAACCTTCTACATGCTCCCCAAAATTCACAAACCAAATAATCCTAGACGTCTGATTGTGGCTGGTTACTGTGCACCTACTGAAAGAATTTCAGGCCTAGTTGACCTATATCTTCAACCAACTTTCAAAATCTCTCCTCCCAAATCAAGGATACCAACCACTTCCTTCATCTACTCTCCACCATCCACACCCATATTTAACTCCCAAATCCTTACATTTCATGGTGGAAGCCACCTCCCTGTACACCACCATTCCACGTGCCCTAGTCTTGCTGCTGTCAAACACTACTCCTCCCAACATCCCTTTGAATTCAAACCTAATACCTCATGACTTATAATGCTCATCAACTTTGTCCTAACAAACAACTAATTTTCCTTTGAGGGGAATGTTTACAATTAAATACATGAGGCAGAGGCTCTGTCCTGAGCCGAAGCAAAGATGTTAAAGATGGTGGGTGGGAATTTGAATTTAGCGGAGGTTGAGATCAGGTGGGCAACGGGAAGAGAGAATATGCTGAAGGGCCATTTCGCATCTCCAGAGTTCTCTCTGTCCAACTTCTTTGCTTTCTGCAGTATGTCTGCCTGCCTAGGTGTGTTTGCATTTGTGTGTGTGTGTGTGTGTGTGTGTGTGTGTGTGTGTGTGTGTGTGTGTATTTGTTTACCCTCCTTTTTTCCCCCAAGTAAGTCTTTCCCGGGATTGGAATGGTTCCTTACCCACTCCCTTAAAACCCTCATCATTTCCTTTTCCCTCTCCTTCCCTTCTGCCTGAAGAAGCAGCTAGGCTGTGAAAGCTAGTGTTTGTGTGTGTGTGTGTGTGTGTGTGTGTGTGTGTGTGTGTGTGTGTGTTTTATTTATTTGTGTTACTATCACTACTTGTGCTCCTTCGCCTGGTAAGTAATCTTCATCTACTATATATATATATGAAACTTTCCTGTTGGAGTAAATATGTATAAAATATAGAAATTGAATAACTTACCCCCTTACCCAAAGGACAGGCTCATAGATAGACACACAAAAACACAAATAAAAACACAATCTAACACAAGATAAGCTTTTGCAACAGATGGCCACTTCTTCAGGAAAAGAGGAAGGAAAAAAGGGAAGCATGTGGGTTTTAAGGGAGTTAAAGGGAAGTCATTCCAATCCCGGGAGTGGAAGGACTTAACTTAGTGGGGGGTGGGGGGGGGTGGAAAGGAAAGGTAAACAAGCGCACCCACATACATACACACGCAAACACATCAAGGTAGACATATGGTGAATATACTGACTGGAAACACAAGAGATTCTCATCACTTAACTAATTTTAAACCATATCCTGTTCAACTAATAATCAAACAAAATTGATTGTACAAAACCAATTACGTTCATGTGTGATGATCTCAAGGCAATTGTGTACATTCCAAGATTTACTACGATGTCATATTACTTAGGCAGATGTTTACTGACTTCAGAATGTAGTTTACTTTATGGTTTTATAATTTGTTTTGATTTTCTTTGACATTGTTTCAGGCACATATATGGAAGTGGTCCCGTGAAACTGATCCTTCAAAAATATATTTCAGAGCTGAATCGTTGTGTCTGTCTCTTAACAACAATGAAACTCCATTGATTACACTTTCTGCACCGGATTCCGAGTCTAATCCTCTTTCGGTAAGTTGAAATAGTATTTGTGTGTGATAACAAACTTTTTGTACCAGTTTGCAAAATTGGTAAATTGTAATTAATCCAAATAGTATAGTTTTAAGTACTTTTGTTAGGATGCCTTGTTTCTCTTAATTATTGATTCATAAACAGGTTGGTACATTTTATGAAATAGACTTATCAGGTTGTTTGTAGAGGAGAATTTTAAACCAAAGTCACCCGAAACTACAGAATTCCAATTTTTCCACTTTTAGTCAGCTTTTGCAGTTTGAATGATGTTGTTACACTGCATTTTAATAATATACAAAGTGAGAGAATGAAAAAGAAAATTTCAAATTTGACAATATTGAGTAACCATACGTCTGAACTGTAGCACTGTGAAGCTGCAGTCTTAAACAAGTAGCCAATGTGTAATGATAGCAAGGATCAACCGGTAAGTGGACCAGTCATATCTGTTAGTAGCTGTTGTGGGGGAACATCTGAGGGAAAACTTTAAAAATATTTAACATAGATTTATGAGTCATGTCATATTTTTAGGTGGAGATTTCAATTTACCAGATATAGACTGGGAGACAAATGTGTTTAAGCCAGGTAACAGGAACAGAGAATCAAGCAGTATTGTTCTAAATGCTGTATTCAAAAATTACCTTGATTAAATAGAGAACTGACTTGTGGAGATAACATGTTGGACCTACTGATAACAAATAACCCAACTCCTAGATTTAGGATAGAACAGGGAATTGGTCACCATAAGGTCAGTACAGCATCAATGACTACAGCTGTAAATAGAAATATCAAGAAATGTAAGAAGATATTCTTATTTAGACAAAGTGAAAATGGTCAGATTTAAGAGTACTTGACTGTTCAATGTGGTAGTTTTGTCTCGTAACATTGACAGTGTTGAGGAATTGCGGGTGAAGTGTACTGTACTGGACAATTCACTTTATATAAATATGTGCCAATTAAAATTATGAGAGATGGGAAACAACAAAAGGGTTAGGAAACTGTTACAAAATTAGAGAGAATTTCATTGTAAATATAAACATAAAGTCTTGCTTGCATACAAGCAAAAGTAAAATGACACCAAAATTAGCATAAGGGCTGGAGAGCACTTTTTTGTGTACCAAATTGGTAGAGAACACTCTGTGGCCATAATGGTGTTGAAACAGACGGTGACACACACAAAACAGAAAAATTAAATGTCTTTTTTCCAAAGCTATTTCGCAGAGGAAGAGTGCACTGTAGTTCCTCCTCTAGGCCATTACATAATCACCAAATTGGCACACAGTGAATAAATGTTGGAGGGATAGAAAAGCAGATGAAATCACCCAACAGAAAAAAGGCTGTTGGACTTGATGGGATACCAATTAATGGAGTATGCAAAGGAACTTGTCCCCTTCTAGCTGCAGTGTACTAAAGGCCTCTAGATGAGTGAAGTGTTACTGAAGATTGGAAAGAAGCACAGGTCATTTCTGTTTGCACAAGACAGGTCTGCGATCAGATGTGTAAAACTGTGAACCTGCATGTCTTATGTCAGTTGATTGCACGATTTTGGAACATATTTTACGTTCAAAAGGGATCTCTCGCGATTTCGGTGTGTCGCCCATGGATATTAATAAGGTTGTTCCCGTAGGCGTACAGCCGCCAAAATTGTTTATAGACCTCTGCATTCTGCTGAAAACTCTCACGCTTCAAGTGGACACTGACACAATGACATCGGTTCTAAGTTCGGCTACTCATCACGCATTAGGCTCCCTCACTTTATGTCCGGCGCCTCGCACATTGGTTGGGTACAGCGGCCACCCTATTCCACTATTGGGATCATTTGTCGCCAAAGCTACATATCAGAATGTTAGCCATGCGGTACCATTTGTGGTAGTAAACTGTTTGACGGCTACAAATATCTTCGGCCTCAACGCTCTCCATGCTTTTGGCATTACTATTACCGATTCTCTCTGCTTGGTTTCCGATCAAATTCCGTACGAGAGTCTCGTGTAGCTCCACGCTGATTTCTCGTCCTTGTTTGCGCCGGGTCTTGGGTGTGCTAAGAATTTTCGGGCCACTATTACACTTAAAAATACGGCTCACCCCATCTTCCGTTAGGCTCGGCCCCTCCCGATTGCCCTCCGCGGCACTGTTACTTCCGAATTAGATTGCCTGATGGTGGAGGATATTTTGCGTCCTGTCACAGCAAGCGAGTGGGCCTCCCCCCTAGTTATCATACACAATCCTTCTGGGGCCTTGCGTTTATGTGGCGACTTAAAGAAAATTGTAAATTCTCACTCCATCATTGATTCTTTTCTCAGTGGAATTGATAGATCGGCTGTCAGGGGGCAAGTATTTTTCGAAGATAGATCTGACAGAGTCTTATCTCCAGTTGCCTTTAGATGATGCCTCCAAGCAGGCGCTGGTAATTTCTATGCCTTTTGGCCTATATCAATATCAGAGATTGCCATTCGGGGTGGCCAGTGCCCCCACAATCTTTCAGAATTTTTTGGAGCAGTTGCTGGCACTGGTTCCCTGTTGCATGAACTACATGGATGATATTGTGGTGACGGGATCCACAACTGCTGACCATATTGCCAATCACTGTTACTTGTTTTCCGTTCTGGAGGAGGTTGGCCTCCGCTGTAATTTCCAGAAATCTTCTTTCTTCCAACTGTCTATCGAGTACTTGGGCTACGAGTTATCCAGGTCGGAGGTGCGGCCCATGGCTGATCACGTGCGTGCAGTCGCAGATCTCCCCCGTCCTTCTTCTGTTCAAGAACTTCAAGTATTCCTTGACAAGATCGCCTATTATCACCGCTTACTCCCACAGGCAGCCACAGTGGCTCACCCCCTGCACCAATTGCTGTGAAAGGTCATCCCGTTCCACTGGAGGCGTACAGACAATAACTTTTTTCTACAAAGTGGCAATGGTATGCAAGTAACCTCTGCAACACTCTGTGAGGTGGTTTGCAGAGTATGGATGTAGACAGTGGCGGACTAATTGGAGGAGGGGGAGGGGATGGAGGTGGCAGACTGCCCTGGGCCTTTCATCTTGGGGGGCCTCCAAATAAAATATCTCAAAAGTACATCTTCTTTCTTTTTTATTTTTTTTTTTTTTATTTTGTGACCTTGGCCTCTCATTCTGGGGCCTCCAATGACAGAAGTAACTTTTTTATAGTAATTCATGTACTTCTAACTTGACAGGGGTCTCAAATTAGAGGGGCAGCATTTTGATTTGTGGTTTATCTTCTTCCTCTCTATTTAATGATCTTCTCGTACTACAGCAACAGTCAAAAATATGTGGTCTTTAAATTTCAACATCATTAAGCTTTACAGCATCTCAAGTTGATGACTTCTCTGCAATTACATTTTCATAGTGCAGCCTCTGACTGAACTGATTGATACTGCTGTGCTCCTAACATAGCTTCAGGAGTTAGTGCAGAATCTACCGGTGTACTGTGTTTAATGTTGTATCCTTTCCGATTCTGTCACTTCCATGGTTACCTCCTCCTTATTTTCACAGCAGATGGTGCTGTTTCTTCTTTCTATAACCTTCCCAAACTATCCTCCTTCCCTTCATGACAACCGAACATACAGTGGTGAAAGGTATGATACGGGCCCCATTTTCTATGTGATTATTGGCATTTCAACCCCTGAAAGTAAATACTGTCCAGTAACACTACCTGTATAAATTATGTAGTTGTCTGAAGTGAACTTTCTTTGTGTTATGATGAACCATTTCAATTTGTATTCCTATTGTTCCTAGTAGTGTTGAAATTGTAATATAGTAAACATTTATGTTTCAATTAAATTTGAATATTCACTTTTGCTTTTAATATAATAATTTCTTTATGATTAGCATGTCAAACAAAAAAGTTCTATTTTTCATTCTGCAGAAGAGGGAATTAATTTTCCTGACAGCTCGTGTTCATCCAGGTGAAAGTAATTCCTCATGGGTGATGCATGGCACACTGTGTTACTTGTTAGGAGATACCACAGCAGCCACAAAGTTGCGCAATAGATACGTTTTCAAGATAGTACCTATGCTTAATGTAGAAGGTGTCATCAATGGCTGGTGAGTAAGCTTTGAAATCCATATTAGTTCATAGTAATGAAAACTCCAAGACATTAGAGTTTAATTCTGTTTTCGAATTATAGTGATAAGGATAGTTTGCAACTCACCACAGAGATGTGGCAACGATCTGCGACAGGCACATACAAAAGACACACATACAATACTTTCAGCTATCGGTCATGGCCTTCTTCAGAAAATAGAACACTCACGCAATCACACAGGCACACAACACAGTCATACAACACTCTGCAAGTAAATTGGGGGAGGGGAGGGGAAAAAGACATCTTGGGATTGAATCATCCCCATTCAGGGTGGCCACCGAACCTTGAAACCGGGAAAACAGGGAAAAAGCCTTGAATTTTAAAAAACCGGGAAAAAACTTTGAATTTCAACCAGTAACCGGGATTTTTAACCCATAAGATCTCGCGACTTTTAAGAGTTAAATGATCGTTCGCGTTTATAGCCTATTAATCAGATTACACGACCAGTTAGAAATGTACTTAATAAGTGTAAGTAAGAAATCCCTGTAGTTTTAGTAAGATAAAACCTCAAACTTTAATATTTAAAAGTAGCAAAATGCCAGTCGTTTTAAAATTACGGTGAGGAAATGCTCAGATCGCCAGTGCCTGCGGGTGAAATAATATTCATCGCTTTATTTTTGTTTACAAAAACATTTTCAAATATATTTCTAGGCGGTGTAAAAAGTTTTATAATTATAGGTTACTTATTCCGTTATCTATTTCTGTATTTATCTCGAAGTGTTGTTAAACCACACGACTCAATTCCTCGCGATGTACGTCGAAGAGACGCGATGTTATCAGGCGCGACTACGAAATCGCAGCTAGAATGAAGGGCGATATTTACTTGTACTAAGTTTTAGCAATTTTCGTAATTGACGCCCGCCCCCGCCCCCTCCCCAGTGATATCTCATTAACACAGATCTCGATTGTCTGATTCCGTGTTGAAAAATCTCTTCACGGAAGCATTTTGTTGATTTTTAACTATAAACTCCGTAAAAGTTGGTATTGTGATGCTTCGTTAGCATAGGCGCCGACTATGGGTATGCTCGGACGCTCAAGCATACCCCAAAATTTGAGTGGGTATGGTAGGCGTACCCCCACTAATACTTTTGGTATCATTTTTTTCTTTACGTTATCTTTTTTGACTGTAATTAAAATCGACTCTCTCATCCTGTTGAGGGCCGGCTGGCTTTTGTAAGACACCGCTCTGAAAAGATTATTTTAAACGGGTAATTGAATTCGTAGGAATTACAAACATTCTGTAAACAGACAGTCCTCATAACAACTTGCGAAGGTCTTTGTATTTTAATTGGCAGTCCTACAAAATTCTCTAAACGCAACAGCTAGTGATAGATTTTTTTTTTTTTTAATTTGAATTTTCAAGCTTCAACAATTTGTCAACAATTGAACGTAGCAGTCCGACCTTAGTTTCTGCTCTTTTTGACCTGTGTCACCTATGCGTGGAATTACGTCTTAACCCTTTCCCTCCCCTCATCTTTATCTGTCCCTCTAGCCACGACCATTTGTTCAAAGATTGTAAATAACATTGCAGGGCTTCCAATAATTCATTGTGACTAGATTGTCTACCATTACCGTGAAGAAACAAAAAGCATTAGGCTACAATGCATTGTCAAAATATATATCGTTGCTTGATGTCTAAGTTGGAGTAAATGCAACAATACTTCCAAATAATTTTATCAAGGTAAAGGAAACAAAACAACTTGAAAACTTTATTACTAAATAATTGTCAAATGTCTAAATTAGTAGTCAACAGTTTGAAAATGTTATTAGTTACGGTAAAGGAAACATATCCTACACACTGATGCCATCTGTAGTCATTAGAACATTTCCATCGAGCATGGCCTTACAGTGAGGCAAAGGGAATAGATGGAGGCGGAGATTACATAAATGTGCATTGCTACTACAACTTGTTACATATTTTTAAAACACATGTCATCCGAGTTGAACCATGTCATGTTGTAATATACACCAGTGGCGAATTAGAACAACAAATACATTAATAATGAAATCGACTCAACAAAATTCTTTCATTACCTCTATGTATGTGTGCAAACAGTTAATCATGTTCTGCCACACAAAAAGACAATTGTGAGTGGCTAGGGGACTCACCCTAATGAGGCAGCAGGAAGAGATGAAAATCTGGTTATGTGCCCTCCACATGATACATCATGGGCAACGCTAATGCCGGCGGATAAAACCAGTACACATATATATAATATTATAGAAGGAGACCTTCCAGGTACGAAAATGGTATAAAATAAAGATTTTTGACTTACATGTCTGCCTAAGTGTGTTTGGATGTGGATATGTGTGAGTGTGTGTGTATTTGTTTACCTTCCTTTTTGTCCCCTAAGGTAAGTCCTTCCACTCCTGGGATTGGAATGGCTCCTTTTCCCGTATCCTTCCCTTTCTCCTCTCCTTCCTCCCTCTTTTTCCCGAAGAAGCCACCACTGGTGGCGAAAGCTCGAATGGTTGTGTGTTTTTGTGTGTGTTTAGTGTTCCTATCGACCAGCCTGTACTTTAGGTAAGTCAAAAATCTTTATTTTATACCATATATATATATATATATATATATATATATATATATATATATATATATATATATATATCAGGCGAAGGGGCACAGGCAGTAATAGCAACAAATAAGCACACAGACACACACACACACACACACACACAAAAATGCTAGCTTTCGCAGCCTAGCTGCTTCATCAGGCAGAAGGGAGGAGAGGGAAAAGGAAATGATGAGGGTTTAAGGAAGGGGGTAAGGAGCCATTCCAATCCCGGGACAGGAAAGACTTACCTTGGGGGAAAAAATGGAGGGTAAATAAATGCACACACACCCACACATTTACACAGACACAAGTACACTTAGGCAGACATACTGTAGAACTGTAGAAAGCAAAGAAGAAAAAAAAATATATATATATATATAGATGAAGATTACTCACCAGGCGAAGGAGCGCAGGTGTGATAGTAGCACAAATAAATAAATCACACACACATAACACATGTGTTATGTGTGTGTGATTTATTTATTTGTGCTACTATCACACCTGTGCTCCTTCGCCTGGTGAGTTATCTTCATCCATTTTATATATATAGAACGAAACTTTCCTGGTGGGAAAAATATGTATAAAATAAAGATTTTTTACTTACCTAAAGTACAGACTCGACAGAAACATAAAACACACAAACATTCGAGCTTTCGCCACCACTGGCAGCTTCTTTGGGAAAAAGAGGAAGGAATGAGAGGAGAAAGGGAAGGGTACAGGTTTTAAGGAAGTGGAAAAGGAGCCACTCCATTCCCAGGAGTGGAAGGACTTACCTTAGGGGACAAAAAGGAAGGTAAACAAATACACACACACTCACACATATCCACATGCAAACACACCTAGGCAGACAGTACACCGATATCCCACATATCCATGGTCTTGCTGCTGTTGAACACTACCTTTGTCAATGTCCTTCAGACTCCAAGCCCAATACCTCATTCCATATACCCCTTACCAAATACATTCTAACAAATAATTACTTTTCCTTTGAAGGAAAAGTATATAATCAAATTCGTGGCACAGCCATGATCACTCATTTGGCACCCTCTTATACAAAACTTTTTATGGGCTCTCTAGAGAAAACCTTCGTAGCCTTCAAAAACCCCAAACCCCTGGGCTTGTTTAGGTACATTGATGATATTTTCATGGTTTGGACGCAGGGCCAGGATATCCTATCCTCATTTCTTCACAACCACAACTCCTCCTTCCCTTATCAGTTTACTTGGTACTTCTCAACCCACCAAGTCACCTTCCTGGATGTTAACCTCCACCTCTTTGATGTCCATCCACACATCTCTCCACATTAAACCTACTAATTACCAACAGTACCTGCACTTTGACAGTTGCCATCCATTCCACATAATAAAGTGCCCTCCCATAAAACATTGTCACCCGTGGATGGCTAATTTACAGTGACAAGAAGTCCCTTACCCATTATGCCGAAGACCTCACAAAGGCCTTCACAGACAGACATTGACCTCCTGACCTAATCCACAAACAGATTTCCCATGGCATATCCGCACACACCACCAATCCTCCCTCCATCCCCATCACAAAGGAGTGTCCTTGTCACCCAATACCCCCCCAGATTGGAACAACCAAATCGCATCCTTCGTCAGGGCTATCATCTATCATTGTGACCCAAAATGGGAGACATCCTACCCAAGAACCGTTCGACTCCTCCTTAGGTGGTGTTCCACCTCTCACCCAATCTCCACAACATCCTAGTCCAGTCCCATGTCACTCCCAATCCCAACTCCTTACCTCAGGGATCATTATATCGACTCTGATGTAATCAATGCATAGGGTTTTATACTAATATGACTTTGAACCAGCTGTCCATCAGGATGAATGGCCACTGCCAAACTGTGACAAAAAGCAAGAGGGACCACCTTGTGGCACAACATGCAGCTGAAAACAGTGCTCTGGATTTCATTGGCTGTTTCACTACCTGACCCATCTGGATCCTCACCTCTGCCAGCAGCTCTCTGAACTGCTCAAATGGGAGTTGTCCCCTCAACACATTCTACAATCTGGCAACCATCCTGGCCTCAATGTAAGACAACTTCCCATTCCTACATCCTATGCCTAACATCTCCCGCCCACCTCTTCCTTCCCCACACATTATTCTGTATCTCTCCAATTCATGTCTTCCTTGCAACTGTGCAACAACTCTTAAAATGTCCCCTACTTAATTACTTTTTTTCCTATCTTTCCTATTTTTATTTTTTCCTTATTATTTTTATCACTTCAAATCCCCCCACTCCCTCCCCACTTTCCTTTACACTTCCCTTTGATCCTTTTTGCCCCTTCCTTTCACGGGATTCATTGCCGCAATTCAAATTCCTACCTATCAGAGCCTTTACAATCCATCATGTAACACTGAACTTTCTATCCCCACCCTTACCCCTCTCCAACTCTCTCACAGCATAGTTGCTTGTCATGCTGGAGTGGCTGGACATGGTGGTTGTTTGTGTATAGTTGTCAGAGTGATTGCATGAGTGTATGCGTTTCTTTTTCTGATGAAGGCCATGCTGAAAATTTAAGTCATGCGAATGTGGTTATCTATTTTCGTGCCTGTCAGCAGCTCAGCAAGCCTTTTTATGGTGAGTTGTTATCTATCTTCCATTTTTTACATTCCAATCAGATTTTCCATTGTTAAAATAATATTACACATTGACAGAATAACGAATTAAGTTGTTAATGCCAAATCTACTGTGTAGATAAACTAAGAGAATGCATTATTCTTTTTAATCAAACTTTTACATAATTTAAATGCTTGTTAATCATGGCTTTGTAGATGTTAGGAACAGTGTCCTATTAATATTTATCAAGTTATTATCTTAATGCAATATTCAGTGTTGCTTTTCATATTTAAGTGTTATGTTAAGTAATTAGAAATATTTACAAAGATTTAAATGTTATTAAAAGAGAGTCATATTTGTGCTTGTTTTATAAAATATGAAATGTTAGTAAGATAGAGAAAACTGATTGTATATAACTAATTTCATGTTTTAACAACTCTTAACAATGGAAGGCACTGTTGAGAATTGTATATAAAAGGCAGTCCTCAGAGCTCATAGGAGCACAGTGTTTAATTAGATTTCGTGAGAGTCAGTATGCCCTTCAGTATGTGGACTTTTCATTATTAGCTGTGATGATTGTACATATGACAGTTTATGTAAAAGTGCTGCATTAAACCACTGATTAAAACTTACCTGGTGTTGCTCTGCATAATTGCAAACCAATAGCATACAGAATAATTGGGTCCAGTTGCTCATATTCGATGTAATCCAGAGGTTGCTGCATGATTGCTATTTCAGATGTTGAGTTATTGGAAATTCCACCAAATCCGTACATAACAATGTAACATTTTAAATGCACCAATACAGAACATGTGGAGGACTGTAAATGTTTGTGGCCTAATCAAAGTCGAGTGGTTACGTCATAATTGGTGTGCTGAGCAAGCTTGGTTGGGTTGCACCTTTATCAGAAAAAGATGAAGGCCATGGCTGAAATTTAAGTTGTGTGAATGTAATTGTTTTTTACATGCCTATCAGTGGCTTTACAGTGAGTTATATGTTTGCATGCAGGCAAAATCTACTTTCAATACTGCAAACCATGGCCCTCCATTCCAAATTCCACGACATCCTCCGAGAGCCACAGTCAAGCCATGCAAAACAATGAGTAGAAGACAGCTTGAGTGTGTGTGTGTGTGTGTGTGTGTGTGTGTGTGTGTGTGTGTGTGTGTGTGTGTGTGTGGTGTGTGTCCCATTACCAGTAACCAGTTGATAACACTTCTGGGCTCACAAATCCTCTTATCTGTGCTGCCATAGCTTTATAATCTGCCATTGCTGCCCTTTCAATTTGACAATCTCAGTCTCTTCTACATGGATGACTAGAACCTCACCCAATGTTCAGGTGACTATTTTAATCATCACCATTGCACAACTGACACAGCATGTCCAACTTTTGTGACAACTCTTAAGAAGATCATCATACCACTCAGAAGGCCACAATTTGACCTCTTACAAACTCACTGTTGGAAGCATTTCTGTATCATGTTTGCTTCACACTGAGCGTTATGACTGTAAAAATTCGCATTACTAGTACATTTACCATACCCCCGTTGGCTTCTGCCATCGTTGGCTCTATATTGACAGGTGTACTAATCCCCCCACCAGCAGTTTATTGTGTACTGTATAGTGATTATGGAAGTAGATTCCTTTGTTTCAACTGTATTTCTAAAATTTGAAGATTCTTAAATTAAGACACCCATATTATGGATACAACAGTGAATTAGTTTCTTTTATGCATAAAGATATTTGTTTTCTCTTATATTAAAGTACCAACATTAAGCTAGGTAGAAAACTATGACCTTCAACTGTAGCAGGCGTGTTGAAGAAATTTTTGTCATTAAATTAACACATGCTGTTGAAAGTTTTACTCTAAACCAAAATCATGGGAAAAGCAAAGAATTCTGTTAACCATCAAACTGTACAAGATATGCTGCATGAATTTACTGTACTCACATTAGATATGCCAGTTCTGAGTTCCCATTCAGGAGTTCAATCAATTCCTTTTAGACCATGTAGAAATTGGAATAGTTTTTAAATTGAGTTAAAATTGTGGACTAGTATTACAATGTGCTTAATTGTCAAGTATGTTTTGGTCTGAAGTGTTCATTTTAGCTTCAGTAATGAGAAATTCTTATAAAGATATTGATGGGTCATAATGTTTTGTAAACTATAATGAAACCTTCAAATCCTGTTCCTCCATACTGAGAGTATTGTGTGATTTGCATTTAAAATTGGGTGTGTTCTCAGAATGCTACCCAAATAAATGTGTGTGGTACTGTCACACAGTCATAAAGTCACTCATTATATAAGACTACAATTTCAGAATATTTATCTTACTGGTAGTTGGAGTCGCCATTGCTGTATGTATTTTAAGCAGTGGTAAAGGTTAACCTTCATGCGCTCCTGCAGGCGGTGAGGTGACCATCTTAAAATTTCTCGCCACAATAACTCCATAAAGATAAAGGATGGTGTGATAGCCATATATTCTCTAGTTAGTACACTTTGAGAATTTATGGCCTTCCCACTGTCTGCTTACCATGGTGGAGTTAGTGTAGTGAGTAATTGTAAGGAGGTGGTCAGCTTACCACCCATGCAAGCATGTGAAGGTTAAAATATAAATTCAGTGATGTGAAGGAGAGATGATGTTTATTTATACAATAATGGAGGATAGGTAATAACTCACTGTAAAGAGGCTCACTGAGCTGCTGACAGACACTAAAATAGATAATCACATTTACACATCTTTAAATTTTTGGCCATGGCCTTCATCAGAAAAAGAAGCACATACATTCATGCAATCACTCAGATTGCGTGACTGTATGTGTTTCTTATTCTGATGAAGGTCATGACCGAAAATTTAAAGTCAGCAGCTCAGCTAGCCTCTTTATGGTGAGTTGTTACCTACCCTCCATTATTGATATTCCTATCGGATTTTCCATGGTTAAGATGTTTGTTTACTGTGGCTACCTTAAGGAATTCTTCTTATTTGCTTTTCAACCTGAAACATTATATAGTTTTACTGAGAGGATTCTTAGCCTTAACTTCTACCATATTTAGTTGACTGATTCATTCACATAAATTGAGGGAACTCATTATTTACAGAAAGATCTGTGTATAATAAATTACTGATTAAAAACACCAGCTTATTCTTAACATAACCAGAATAATGAAGGGTATGGGGGAAATTTTTTTGGTTGTGTTTCAAAGGAATGCAAGTGTCAAATAAAGTATATTTAATGGTATCCAGCTGTAACAGTTGAAGGTAACGTCATTATCCAATAGAAAGAGAGACACCAAGAACAGTATGTCATTTATTAAAGAAATTTTGTACACACTTCTTGTCTGAATGTTTCTTGAGTGTTAATCATTGATATTGAACACTTAGTCCTCTGAAATAATGAAGATCAAAAAAAAGAAAGAAAAAAAAAATACACATTCTAAACAGTATTATCACTAATATCACTGCTAAAAAAATGTATACAATAGAAAGAATGTTCCGTTTTAAAGTTTCAAATGCAAATATATGATGGTGGTCTCTGTTTATATGGATAAGTGAAATCTTAATATTTGAGGAAAAAATGGAAAGCTTCTTGTGTGTACCTGTCTGTCTGTCTGTCTGTCTGTCTGTCTCTCTGTCTCTCTTTGGCATGTTTCCCGCACCTGCAGGGTCGGCACTATGTTAAACGTGGATTTGGCATGTGTTAATATTTACAGGGTGGCTGGATGCCCTTCCTGCTGCCACCCCATGCCCCACCAGGAGGAAATGTGTACCCCAAATGTCTGTGTATAGTGTTACATGTGTGTGAAAGTATAAAGTGTTACAAAATGTTTGCGAATCATGTAACCGAGGTGGGACTTGGGGACCAACGACTATTCACCTAGGGGGATGTGGAAAACTGCCTAAAAACCACATCCAGGCTGGCTGGCACTCCAACCCCTTTTGTTAATCTGCCAGGCGGATTCAAACTGGAGCAGGGAAGCCTCCCCGTCTCGGGAAGTGGTGTGTTAGACCACACAGCTAATTGAGCAGGTCTTCTTGTGTCTACCTCTCTTACAATAATTAATTAATGAGGGACCAATGACCAGTGTAGTTTGTCCCTTGAGTGCCAAACCAACCAATTAATTAATGACTTCTTGATGGCCATCTTGTTCAGCATAATTTTTGAGAATGTTGTATATGTGAGTTGCTAGTGTGTTTTTTTAATTACTTAAACATCCTAAAAGAGAAGATAATGATACTATCACAGTATAGTACAAAATGTACAATATGTGCATTATCATTTCTATACTCGTTTGTAAATTGTACTTGTTAGTATATTTTATAGTGTTTCTTTTTTATCAATTCAAAAAACTCGTTTTGTGCACTTAACATAACTTTGATGATGTACACAGTCTTATAAGAAAACAGTCAAGACTCTGCATAACAGGGAAGGCTATTTCCTTTAGCTAGTCTCAGGCAGAAATTATTCACACGAGTGTTATAACATTATATTTATTTGTAGCAAATCTACAGCTTTCCATACATTGTTCTAATAACTGATCAATGACAAAAGTTCCCAGTTCTGTGAAATAGTCATGCATGTTGTAAGAGTATTCTGGCAGTAGGTGTCCATTGTCCAACAACACGCACAATAAGTTCACATTAACATCCATAATTATGTCATACATACATACTTATTTATCCAAATGTACACACATTTCAGTTCCTTTGCATATTTAGTGATGTACAATTTAAGCAAATGCGTGTTAAGAAAATCACAAGAGAGAAGCATCACAAATTGTCAAACAACTGCTCTTCTTTTTAAAGATACCAAACACAGTTTGTATTTGAGGTTGTCTTTTTTTGTGATTTCACAACTATTTTACAGGAGGAGGATCAATAACCTTCCCACGTGCGAAGGTTTTTGGACCAGTCATCTGGGCAGTCACTTTACCCTCATCATTGCCCCTTGTAGTCATTGGTGCTGCAGTGTTAGGTTCCGTGTACTTGCTAACTGGTGCAGATTCTTCACTGTTTACTCCTACAGCAGTTACATATACAACATTGCTGTCAGAATCTTTTCTTGGGAATGTCTTGGCTACAACAGTAGGTATGGATTTGTTTTCTGTACTTCTTGGTGAAGGCATAAGATCTGGAAAAATTGAAGACAGTGGCAGTGGGGCAGATTTCTCTGATGGTGGTCTGAGAGTCACTCGACGGTTGGTCTTATCCAAGTCTTTCCCTTTGGTAGGCGTGGTGCTTGGAATTTCGGATGATTTTTCTGTTGTTGGTGGAGTAGTGGACGTAGTAGTAGGTGCCGCTGTTGTTGATGTTTGTTGTCCAGCAGGAGTTGAATATTTGCTGCCAGATGGATATTTGCTGCTCCTGCAAACACATGTGACTCAGCAAGCTCTTAATGCATATAAGGAGTGTACACATACACACACACACACACACACACACACACACACACACACACACACACTTAGTCATTGAATAATTAAAGTTTAGTAAAAGTGTTTTTTAAGAAGTTACTGTCATACAAATCACATATTGCTTTAATGTGCACTTTATGTACAGCATTGCCATTTATTTTAATATTTACAAATTCTGCATTTATACATAAAAATATTTTTTTCTTCCACCAGTTTTGTTTTTCATGTGAGTACTTACATCTATCCATCTCAAAAAAAAATTAGTCTACACACCACTGCCAGTTACTGCTTTATCCATGTTTTTTTAAAGTGATGTAATAATTTAGTTTGATCTTATATTTTAAAGTTTATGAAAGTTGTGTGTTAATATTCTAAATATATTCATTGTTAGTACATGAAAATATATTGTTAATTTGTAATGCTTCATTTACACAGAGAAGAAAAGACTAGAACATAATTGCAACCAATAAAAGATAGAAACTGACTTCTTGTCAGAGAGTACCACATTTATGAATACATACCCACACACCATAAAAGTAAGAAAGTAACTGCTTTTTGGAAACAAAGTATTCTTATGGAAGACTGCAGAAAAAAGTGTGATAGAAAGTAATTCAGTACTTCCATTTAAGGACCCATTTAATAGTAACAGATGGTGTTGATTACTGTTTCTTGATAGTAGTATATGAAATCTGTAATCTTCATTTCTCCAATCTGGGTTAACATAGTAGGTAAAGAAATACCAAAGGAATAACATGCGACAATCAAAAACAAAAACAAAGGAACAGCTGTACAGTTGTGTCTTAGACAAACAAAAGGTTTTAAATATAATTTGACAGATGTGTATGCTAGACACAAGCTGCTAGTAGCCCCGTTGAATATTTATCACACTGGATGGATATCAATAATTGATATGTAGATTCCATATACAGTTACAAGATTCTCTAGGAAACACTAACATAAGTTGCTTACTCACAACAGAGATATCTGATGAGCTGCAGAAAGGCACAAATAATAGAATAAAACTTGTAGCTATTGGCCTTCATCAGCTACACAGAAAACCACACACACACACACACACACACACACACACACACACACACACACACACACACACAGAAACACACACACGCACACACACAAAACCGCCACTGTGCCCAGTCTGCAGTACTCAGCACTGCCAAGGCAAGAGCAACCATTGGTGGGGGTGAGAAAATGGTAAGGAGAAGGAAGCAAGCAGGAAGGGAGGGGAGAGATGCATGGCACAGGTAGAGGAATATGCCAGTGCTGCCTGATAGACTCTGTGGAAGGAAAGGAAGGGAATGAAATGTGTGGCAGAATGGGAGATGCATGTAAGGATAGAATGTGGGCAAGGAAGGGGAGGGAAGGGTGGTAGAGGCAGGAACTAGTGAAGGTTTAGGCCTGGGAGATTTTGGGAGCATATGATATATTGTAGCGAGATTTCCCACCTACGCAATTCAGAAAAGTTGGTGTTTGTGGAGAGAATCGATATGATGCAGGTTGTGTAGTAGTCACTGAAGTGAGCCACATTATGCAGCACTACATGTTCTGCAACAGGATGGTCTAGCTGCCTCCTGGCCACCCTTCCCTCCCAATCCCTGCTCACACTTTATCTTTACATTCCTCTCCCATTCTGCCACACATTTTATTCCCTTCCCTTCCCTTCTTTCCACCCTGTTTGTAAGACAGCACTGGCATATTCTCCCACCCATGCTATGCAGCTCCCCCAATCCCATCCTGCTTCCCTCTCCTTGCCACTTCCTCACCCCCACCACTGGTTTCTCTTGCCTCGGCCATGCTGAGTACCACAGACTGGCACAGTGGCCGGAGACAGCGGTTGTGTGTGTGCTTTTATTTGTATTTGTGTGTGTGTGTGTGTGTGTGTGTGTGTGTGTGTGTGTGTGTGTGTGTGTTTCTCTCTAGCTGACGAAAACCCTACTGGCCAATAGTTACAAGTTTTATTCTATTATTTGTGCCTTACTGTGGCTCATCTAATGTTTCTGTGATGAGTAAGCAAACCATCCTTTTAAAAAATATTATTGAATCCTTTTGGGAATTTCCATTGTTTGAACACTAACATAATTATAATGTCAAAGGAGAAATATTTTTGACTTAGTTTGTCTATTAAAATGTTCTTATTTTAAAGTTGTATGGTCTATTAAAGGTCTGTTGGTATGAAGATTTTTCTTGCCTTTGTTTGGGATAGGACACATCATATTCCTTATTAAATACAAAACATATATGAACTGGAAATTGTGACTTTGTTCTGGAATATTCTTTGTAGACAATAAATACATTCCAAGTACGTGTTCTAAATATGTAGTTTCATGTCAGTTTTTTTTAACCAGCCATATATAGCTGATCTTAAAGTACAGAAATGTAACTATGGAAGGAGTGCAGAATGAATGTGATAATGTAGAAGTTATTAAAGTTCACTTGGCGGCTCTACGAAACACTCATCACCTTATTTTCAAGAAAACAGTTTTGTTTGTGGCTTCAGCCTATTATTGTTCAAACCTCGTTTATCTTTTAAACAGTTCATTCCTTCAAAATGAAGTAAATTTGGAATCAAGACATTCATGTTGTACAACTGTAAAATGGATATGTCTTGGATTTAATTGTAGACACACCCACAACAACAGAAATTGAAATCCGTAATTTACTAGAAACTGGGATTGTAAAAGATGTGTCAAATATAGCCTGCACTGTTTTCACCTTCTCACAAAAATCACCATGTTAATGACAATTTTTTAGACTATTGGAAAACATTAGGTGGCTGAAATTTTTTCTTCCACATCCCTGTGTTGCCAACCTATGAAGTATGTATCTACAATAGGTGATATAAGAATCAAAAGTTAACACTTTTTTCGGGGCGTGATTTAAGCGTTTTACTTGGATTCAAATTATCTAGCATTGTTGGCCTGCATTTGATGAACAAATACACCTTTTTGCAATTAAAATTAATGGTCTTTCTAATCAGCCCAGTTTGGAAAGTTTCATAGAATATAGCTTTTTGCAAAATAAGTTTAAAAATACCGCATTTTATCCTTTTCTAAAATCTTCAATTTTGCACTTAATTTATTCAATTTTGGAAAGTGGCACGTAAACTAAACTTCACGTTGCAGAATTTTATATTGACAGGTTACCACATGCCAACTTTCACGTTCGTCATAGCTTTAGTTCCCGAGATATAACATGCCCAACATTGACGTTTTTTGGGCACTGGTCTTTTTTGAGCAACTTTGCTTGAACGTTTCTGGCTACATATAGCACATAAAATTCTTTTCAATATTATTCCTATGAGAACACATACAGTTGTACAAGATAGCCAAATTTCATATTTTTCAACAAAATATGTCCCTAGTTATAATGACTCAAAGTCGTTAGGAATTTCATGCTTGCCCTGTGCAAAGTCGTGCATAGCGTCAAACAAATGTGACTATATCTTAGCCAGTATTGGTTCCACAAATCTTAAAGTTAAACAATGTTCATTGGGGACAAGTTTGAATGTTCACATGAAGCTGGAAAATGTTCTGAAACTTGGTGATTTGATATGGAATGACCCAGGAGTTTCATGTTAGCAGTGTAAGCAGTTTGAGTACATTATGTCTGTTGAGCAACCATTCACAGATTCAAAGTCATAAAATAAGTACAGTCCATCAGGGAAACTTCTTACCAGTCAGGGTATTTTTGTACCACTTAATATTTGGGTTTCAAATGTCATGTTCCACCTATTGGCAATTTTTTTTCTAAAAGTAATTTTTAATACTTCTGATATAAATAATTCCCCAGTAGGTGAAACATCAGCCATATGAAAGTCAAATATTAAGTGGTACAAAGGTACCCTGACTGGTAAAATGTTACCCTGATTGACTGTATCCAGGTATACTGCATTTATTTGTAATGTCAGCAAGTACACTTACTGTGAGACTGTCGCAGTCTTCTTGTTTCAGAAATGCTCAGGCCAGGTTGAGGCCAGCTGAGCAGAGGGGTCTCTCTCTCTCTCTCTCTCTCTCTCTCTCTCTCTCTCTCTCTCTCTCTCTCTCTCTCTCTCTCTCTCTCTCTCTCACACACACACACACACACACACACACACACACACACACACAAAATACACCGCTGATATAGCTGTAAGTGCAGGTAGACAGCAGATTAGGTGGCCGCAACGGCAGGCCTGATTCGGCCAGATGGACGCGCACGTGCAGCACTCAAAGGGTTAAAGTCTTATTAAACCACTCATTGCATTTTCTCCATAAGCCACACAGATTTGACTATGTTGTCATTTGGTTTAACGATGTTAGCATTCAAAAAATGAATCACAAATCTCAATACACACACAGCAGGATTTTTGATCAACCTATGCTATTACAGTCAATCACTGCAAATGACATACAATGCACTCAGTGAGTTTGAAAGGACATTGTTTCATTATAGTTGAACCAGAGATACTGTGCATGATCAGAAATTCAATGGTAGTAATGCCACAGAGAAAAATTGAAACAGAACTTACTTTCCAAACTACCCTCATATATTCTATTGATTAGGTTTGTGATTCTAGTTGTAGCCATTGTTTTCTAAGACCTTCAGTACTATAGTCAGAATTTTTCATGGTTCTTTCATTGTTGTACACTTTGCAGCTGTGGACATTTTCTCTATTTTTGATATCTTTGTAGTTGTTCTGTTTTATCAAATTTCTTTTTCATCAAGTCTTATTCCCCTTTGTCAGTAACCCTCCTCAATTTGTTGCTCCCTTTTTTAATATTATTGTCATTTTGTCTTATTCTGAAAAGTCATTTTTTATATTTTCTTCAGTTATCCATTTTATCTAATACATTCTATGCAATCCAGTCCATTTTATTCCTCCTTTTTTCACCTTTCCAATTTTGTTCTCTAAAGTACCCAGTACTGCATCTCTTATGGTAACACATTCTTCTATCTCATTCAGATTCTTCTTAGTGTTTCTCGCACACTACTCGTGAAGCTCACAGTTCATTAATTTTGCAGTTTTGTCAGATTCCACTCTTAACAAATTATTTCTTTTAATTTTTTTGTGTGTAGTTCTTATGTCTGCAGCAAGAAAATTGTGATTTGCCCCTGGCAAAATTTTAGACTCCTGGTTCTGTTGTTAAATCCTTCAGTCTTTAAATTGTAACCTATATCTACTACATGGCATTATCACATATTTTCCATGTATACAGTTTTTATTTATGATGAAGAAGGTCACTCAATATTTTCATTGATATCAACCTGTCATTGACAGGAATTACTTTATAATGTTCTTACCTAGATTTTTTGGTAGAATAAACCTAGCCCTCCTCATTTGCCATTTCCTCCCTTGTAAATCATCTTGTAATCTCCAGAAGTCAATTCCTCTTCTCTTTCCCTTACTACGTCTTGTTTACCTATCTCATTCATCATGCAGCAGCCATTTTCTTGTTTAATCTCTAAGGGCACTGTTATCTAGGCATAATGCCCACTCATAGATAATTTGTGGGGATATTAAGTCTGAGTATTTCTTCTCAGGAACAGCCATCCCATAACAGATTTTCCCCAATATCACTAAGAATGTCACAAGGGTCTATTATGTGGCATTTTCCCTCGCCTTTTTCATGTATTCTACTGACCTGCAATACATTTTTCAAGCTTTAAAAGTGCATCCTTATTCCCAGGACTTGAGGGTGCCCTGGACTTCCACCTGTTCATCTGCTGTCCAAAGAGATTATTGGTAGTTGTTGGAGTTATACCAGAATTTTTCAATAATTAGTAATAAGCCAAAGAAATGTGCTGTGCATTAATTTTTACAGTAATAGGAGAAGAGGTATTTCTGTTCTCTTACTTACTTTTTTTTACAAAATGAAGTGGTTCATAATCTTTTTGTCTCCAGGATCTGTAATTTTTCTCTTCACTTCATGCAACTTCCAATAACAGTAAAATACAGTAACAAATTAGACTGCTGCTGTTATTATTTAGCTTTCTTCTCCATCTTGATGCTTGTCATTATGTGCTTGAGCAACAATTTCAGTGAGTTGATTTACCATTATATATTGTTCTAATATTGCGTTTCTTTACACTGATGAAACATAATTGTTCTTTGGTTGTAGGGTTTTTCAGTATCACATCATGTAAATAAAATGCTTGAGTGAAATGTAGTTAAGATTATAGATGATATGTCTAGTCTGTATTATTTTAAACCACTGAGATGGATGGGAAAATTTTTCCTTGGGGAAAACCATATATACCTTCCATAATAATGAGGAAAAAATCTTCCATATTTGAGAACCAAACTGTTAGTTGGATGTAAATACCAGTTAAAGAGGAAATTGTAAACTTAACATTTGATTCATGCTTTAGTCAGTAAAAACAAAACAAAAAAGATCAGATCATGGAAGGGCATGTGGAATGCTGTCTTAAAGGAGAAATTGTATGGCAAAAATGAATCAGATAAACTATATCACCCATCCAAGAGCCCAGTAGTGATATCTAAACAAATATTCAAGATTATCATGCATCTATCTTAAACAGTTAAAACTGTTAATGCCAAGGATGACAGCTTTACAGAATCAAGGAGGTAATCATTATATGTACAATATCTGTGCACAGAACTGCAATTTAGAAAAGCCATAAGGTAGACTGTTCAGTGCATTGGTTGTACAGTGTGTCACATCACTTTGCACTGTGTGATGCTTGGAATTACTGTGCAGTAGCTGCTTAGACTAATGTTTTTTTGATATGGATAGACCTGTGTTCCTCACCTTCTTACCCCTGGGATGTAGACACAGGAATAGAGCCATAGTTGTAATAGTAGCATCGTGTCTGTTCGCATATGAAGTCCTTCACAAGGTTGCAGTCATCTGTCTCCCAGGAAAGTTCCGGTGCCTTCAGTGTTACACATCCTGTATTTGGGTTACGATATCCTCCTCTGTTAAACAGAATAATGATTTAAAATTGTTTTGTACATCTGAAGTTATGAAGTAAATAAATTATTTAAAATGTTAGGAAATAAACAGTTAAGTGTTACTTATCAATATAATGAGGGTAGTTTGCAACTCATCACAAATACAATTGTTGAGATGAAGACAGACATGTAAAAGTGACAGTCACATACACACAACTTTGCGTTTGGCCATAGCCTTCTTCAGTACAAGATGTCAAACTATCATTCATACAGTCTCACGGGTACTCTCACAAACACACAACCATCATCTCTGGCTGCTGTGTTCTGACTATTTATTAAATGTAATGTACAGTAATCTGAAAAGCAGTAGAGTAAAATGATAAAGAAAATGAATATATACTATAAAAGGAAACACATAGCCCCACTAGTTGCTTTGAAATAATCACACTTTCTCTAGATTTAAACGCCATCAAAGGGCATCTTCATCAGAAGAATAAAATTATGACATGAGAAGGAAGCACTTAGAGCATATTATGCTCATTTTGTATAAAATGACATGAAGTTCGTTCATAAAAATACATCCTAAGCAAATACTAGTGGATTTAGAAAATTAAAAGTAAAGTGGCTGGCGACTATGGGTTGCCAACATGCTAGCAGTCAGGAGCAATTTAAGTGAATGGATTTTATATCACAATTCGTTAGTTTAATTTTAATATTAAAATAACAACATTGTGGACACTTTCATGGAGTTACAAATTCAGCACTTTTCATGTTGAATGAACAGTTAAGTTCTCTTGAACAACCTTAAAGAAACTTATCATGTTGATAACATTACTGAAGTTAGCCACCAAAACATGTTCATTTATAATTGACTTAGTTTGTTTTATCACCTTCGTCTCCTATTGTTCTTGCTTCTTGCCTCAACTACCCCTTCATTTACCACTCCACTGTCATCAGATGTAGCATCTTGGTCTTCAGATACTGAGTGGAGATCATTAGAGGGTAGGTTTCTCATGTAGTTGAATGTAGTGTTGAAGGGCAGGCCAGTACTCATCCATAACATCATGTCTGATGTTCCAAGCCGATTCCCAGAAGTCCAGAAGTCATATTTGCTATAACCTGTTTTCAGTAATACATGTTTAAAGTATCCTTACAGGTAAAATTTTTCTCATAGTAAAGATAAACTAATGGAATATTCAAATGTTTATTTCTTATAAAGTGATTGTAAGAATTGGCACTTGATCGAAAAATACATCATTTTACTTGCTAATATGTGATTATCAGATTGAAGTTAATTATCTCCTTATACTTTCACTTACCAGCATTTCTTAAATACTCCATTAAAGAATCTGCCTTTTCACGTGATTCAAATGATGCTAGTTGCAAACCAAGTGATCGACAGTACTGATAAGCTAAGAAATAATTGAGCTCTGGTGCATATGGGTTCATCCGACTGATGAAATATTGCACTCCATCCAACTGTATTGTTGTGATTCGCTGACCTGTAAAGGAGGGGTGTGTTTCTCAGTACAATTGTTTTAATAATGTAAACCTTAAATGTAGTTAACGTAAATTAAAAGTGTTTATGGTAACTACTGTAAACCACAATATAGTATAATTTAAGGAGTAGAGGAATAGGATGTATGTGTCCTTTTAGCATCCGGATGTAGAGAAAACTCTACAAGCAAGACCTTATGGTTTGGAAAGAAAATAGGCATTTCTAAATTGAAATTAAGTACCTGTTATTGTGAAGCTTGAGAATATCTCCTTAAGCAGTCTTACTCAAGAGTAAAAGATTCAGAGTTTGAATTAATGCAGTGAGGGGTATTTGACATCAAAAATAAATGAAAGAGCAGAAAAACATAAATTGTAAATACAGAATTTTGAAAAGGAGGAGGAAATTGATGGTTTCTGATTATGGTGTAAAGTAGTGGTTACATTAATTTCAGTGCATATTTGTAATAATAGAAAGTCCATGTTGTAATTCAACAATATAATGAGGGCAATTTACAACTAACCACAAAGACATACCATGAGCTCTGACAGGCACATAAAAAAGGCATATTTACAACCCTGAAGCTATCAGCCTTATTGGGGTAACTGTCTGGTGTCAAAAAGAAACTGAATCCTGCACAGCTTGAAATTTTGACTTCCTTTCTCCCAAAATAAGACCAGAGTACATCAATATGGATTAATTCAAAAGTCATAGATTGAACTTAATGGAAAATAAAGCAGACATGTTGAACCCTTGGTGAACTTGAATACTCTGTACTTTAAAAGATCTGATTCTTTGAGAGAGAATATAATTCATCTTAAGTTCAACCTATTACATATAGTCTATTTATAGCTGAACTGTACTTATGGGGCATTTTGTATTGTTTATCACTTTTAGCACATATAGATTTGCCAGTTGTAAAAGTGCTGCAACATGACATGACATGGTGTGGATTAATGTATTAAGTAGTGCTCGAAGGAATTGACACCATGCAACCTGCAGAGTGTGGGGGTGGAAAGCTATTCTGAAATGGATTTTATGTCACAATTTGATAGTTTCAATTTCATATTAAAGTTGAAAGAACAACTTTGTGGACACCTTTATGGAGTTACAGAAAAATCTCTACAGGATACAGGAAAATTCCCAACTCATCACTACCTCAGAGATGCTGTCTCCCATCTCGTGAGTGCTGACTATAACATCATGTTCAAACTCACTTAAATCATGACAACCTGCCACTGTATCAGCAGTAACCAATCTAATGCCTGCACCAGATGCCTGTTGTATTATATAGGTTTTGAAAATGCAGCACCGTCCGCAGAGTGTTTACATATCTCTGTGTTTGCATGTACATGCCTATAACAGTTTATTTGACTCTTCAGTGTGTAACATAATCACAGAACTGATTAGGTATTTAATTGTGAAACTTTCCTACAGAATGACTGCCGGCCACTGTTTTATACATTCTTTTAAAACTCTAAATTAACAATATACTTTTATGAACTTGTTCACTGAACAGAAAACTCTATGGATATGATTCAACCATTAAAATTATGCAGTATATGAGGGAAGAAGGTAAAGATACCTGTTGATCCAGGTGTAAAGTTTTGAATTAAGACAACTAACGGGTAATAAGTCCAGTTGTGTATATTGAAACTGTCAGTTCAGCATGTAATGCAAATTAATTCAGGTAACTACTTTCTAACATTGACTGAGTTACACTGGCATTGTCTTTGAAAGTTCATGGAAATGTTTTTTGGAATGGGAACAATAATTATAACAATCTACTGTTAATCTTTTAAGAAGTTGGTTTGGTATGTAATTATTTCACAAAGATATACAGAGACTGTAATACTGCCAACATTTTTTATGAGATATCTTGAGTACCTTTGCTAAGAACAAAGCGCATCCCTACTCAGAACTAAAATTTTGCAGAATGAGTTATATAATTTTTTTAAATAGGGTCAATAAATGTGTAAATACTTTCGTATCTACTGGTATATTTCCATGATAAAACTAGTGCCTAGAGCAAATTAAAACAATTACTCATATGAAAAAGAGAACATTAATTAACATTACCTGACATTTTTAGTTTGGGAGGCAATCTGATAGTTTTATATTCTTCAAAACTGAAACACCAAGATCGCGAATTTATAATTTATTTAATGACGACCGGTTTCGGAGGACTGTGCCACCATCATCTTGTCATATACATTTTATAAACTGGTCATCTTATTTTTTAAGAAATAATGATGGTGGTACAGTACTCTAAAACAGGTCGTCATTACATAAATTATTAATTTGTGATCTTGCTGTTCGATTTTTGAGGAATACAGCACAGTAATTGATGCATCAAGATTGTAGAACATTTCATGAAGCATCTCAGAAATGAACCTTCAACTATTTGCTGGGTATATGAACAAAAGAGTAAAAGTTAAGGTACTTGAATACTTAGATGCTTTTACCAAACTAAATACGTTTTATAAAACTGATATTATTAAAAGTTTTTCTCAACAGTTTAGAACACTCAGTGAAAGTCTTCCATAAGTTGTTGATTATTATAAACCATGCTAGGCTAGCAGTACCAGACATTTATCTAAACCAGTAGATAATTTATGAATGAAACAAAATTATTGTGACTGCTGTTGAAACCAGTGGCGTATATAATAAACTAGCTGAAAACCCGCCCTTTCCCAGGTATTTATTTATTGAATTAGTACTTCTCCTATCCCTTCCCTCTCTGTCCACCTCCTTTTCTCTGAAACCGTTATATTTATCAGAGAATATATATGAAATAAGGCTGTCTTGCATAATGTACAAAATTATAAGTGCAGTATCCAAACAAAGAAAGATGGTAATCAAAATAAAAATAACATATAAAATTTGTAAGATCTCATATTTTTTAATTATATGTTGTACATTTGTATAATTTTAAAGGTATATATTCATTTGTGTAAATGCTGTATGACTGTAATAGATTAAAACTGGTATGTGATGGGGAAGTTTTCCATGAATGTTACTGTTTATGTATTCATATCTCATGAAAAACATGTTGTACTGTGATATAATTTCGAAGGTACATTCAGCTATATGTGTCTATTCTTTCTGTAAAATTTCCTGCAGGTACAATTTGTAGTGGAGAAATTATAAATTGTAATGTCATACCGAGCGGAAAAGTAGTAAGTGAGAAACTTGTTTCCTTTTATCATTTTGTTATGGTTGTCAGCGATAAAAAGTTCAATAAAGGTTTGAAAAGTTGGTTGCAAGTCGCTAAGTACTGTCAGTCTCATACAGTGTGTGAATAAATGCTCATTACATTATGTGGCAGTTTCTTGCAACTATATTGTTTATGACATTTTTATCTCCTGAAACATGTGTCGTGTGTGTTTCTTACCCCGACAGCATTGTTACCTCATGGTAAGGAATAAGAGCACCAAATCTGGTTGAAATTGGTTCAGTGGTTTAGGAGGAAATGTGCAACATGTTGTTTGATGCAACAGTTTTTCACGCATCTCATTGTTTATGACATCTTATCTCATGAACAATGTTTTGTACGTGATCCTAACACTTACAGCAACCGTCCTCATGGATTGAAGCTTACGTGTGCAAAATTTCATGAACATAAGAATACTGTAGACTTTATACAGTACGTATCCACAAACAAAAAACCATACAGTCGCTCTGCCTTATATTTAAAAATATCTTGATATATAAAGCGGAGTGTCCGTATGTTTGTGTGTATGTCTTGCATACAAATCTACAGTTTTGTTCCAATCTTTATGAAATTTTGCACACGTAAGCTTCAATCAATGAAGACGGTCGCCGTAAGTGTAAGGATCACGTACAACACACAGTTCACGAGATGTCATAAACAATAAGATGCGAGAGAAACTGTTGCATTACACGACAATGTTGTACATTTCCTCCTAAACCACTGGACCAATTTCAACCAAATTTGGTACACATCGTCCTTACTGTGATACTGCAGTAAGAAACACACACAACACCGAGCGAGGTGGCACAGTGGTAAGACATTGGACTAGCATTCGGGAGGATGGTGGTTCAAATCCACCTCCGGCCATCCAGATTTAGGTTTTCTGTGATTTTCCTAGATCACTTCAGGCAAATGCCGGGATGGTTCCTTTCAAAGAGCACAGCCGATTTCCTTTCACATCCTTCCCTGAAAACCCGAGCGTTAGCTCCGTCTTTAATGACCACGCTGTTGGTGGGATGTTAAACTCTAAACTTCCTCCTCCTCCTTCCTTCCACATACGACACATGGTTCAGGAGGTACAATGTCATAAACAATAGGAGTTGCAAGAAACTGCCACATAATGCGACGGGACTGTGTGAATACAGTATATGAGAGAGAGATTACTTAGCGACTTGCAATAAACTTTAAACATAATTTCAAACCTTTATTGAATTATTTCTTGCTGACAACAATAGCTAAATTATGAAAGGAAATACGTTTATTGCTTACTACTTTTCCGCTGTTCATGGGTCATGGAAAACCGCCCCAACACACACAAAGTTTTTATCTAATACTTCTTTACTACTAATTGTATTCCCAAGAGATTTTAGACATACAACCCTTATATTCATTTGTATAAACCTGAAAAATTATACAATTGTACATCATACAATTCAATAAATATGAGATTGTATGAATTTTATGTCATTTGTGTATTGACTACTATCTGTTTTTGTTTGGATACTACACTTATAATTTTGTACAGTATGCAAGACATTGTTATTTCTTATATATTCTCCAATAAATATAACATGATTTTAGAAAAAAAGGAGATGGACGCAGAGAGAAGGGATAGGAGATGTACTAACTCAAGGCAGGAATGAATAAATAAATAAATACCCATGCAATGCTGGGTTTTCAGCTAGTATAATAATAAAAAAGAAAGGTTTCTTTCTTCTTTTCCATCACTGCCATAAGCAAAGGTTTTATCAATACCTAACGACCCAATAGTACTTTCGATAGTCCACACTGCAAATATAGTAGGCCTACTGTTAAACATTTTGTAAAATTACATATTGACCACTTGATTCCACCCCTTTATTTTATTTACGATATATAAATTTATATTGCATGTCAAAATAATCTTCGAAACTGGATTTACACTGTAAGATATGTGTTTTGAATTTACGTAATAGATGTAGGTTTTATACTGAACAATGGTTTTAAACAGGGATAAAGTCTGTAACACAATCTTTATTTGGTATTTACATTCATTGCCTTTACCAGTTATAAAACAATTTATCCTCTTTCAACCTAATATAGATACCAAGCTTTGCTTCACAACAAAATTTTCAGATGGCGATGTCAAATATCATACTTCGGCCAAATATGTAAGCGCTGCCACCAGGTAAAATAGTGCCAGTAAGTGTAAACATTTTCCCAAAGCAAATTATCTTTTGTTTATTCACTCCACCATATCCAAAAAAATTCACGAGTGAAAGTATGAGCCACGGTGGAGTGGCTAAGCGCATTGAGGCGCTATTCTCTGATGCACGAGGCCATTCCCCATCGGGGGCTCGAATCCCCATCCCCACTCGGGCATGGATGTTTGTGTCGTCTTTAGTATAAGGTACTTCATAAGTAGTTTGTAAGTTTAGGAACTGATGACTCTGCAGTTCCTTAAGCTTAACAAACATTTGAACACTTTGAAAGCACGACAGTTGCCAACATGTAACACAAGGCGGACTATTACATGCTACTCTCAATTGCTACTGGTGACTCTTATTATTTGTGACTTGTCATAAGCAAGTTACATGAAATACGAAAAAATTGTGCACCTGCCTGCTACTTCAGCCACGTGACCAGCGGGTTCTGCCTACTTCTGCCATTGCGGAGGGGTTGTGCCTTAAACTCAGGGTGGTTTCATCCCATGCAGAGAAATATGCCCTGTAGAGTGGTGTCACCTAGTAGAGCGCTGGGAACTGCTTCTGGCCAGGGGATTTGCAGGCTGCCTGCAACCCGTGGCTGACGCTCTTTGGCCACACTGCAACCCGTGGCCGGCGAGAAAGACAGGCCTCGGCGCACACATCATGCCAAGCGAGCAAGGTACTTATGAGCCGGCGTGATCACTAGCCGATTGGCTGGCTGCTGGGGCACACCCCGTTGCGTCATAGCGGGCAGCCACTGAGCTGTCGATCGCACCGGCTCGAAACTACCTTGCTTACGTGGCATGATGTCTGCACTGGGACCTGTGTTTCCTGTTGGCCGCGGCTGCAGCCCCTGTGATGTCACTGGTGAGCATAGAGCTCCTAAAAACTAGGAGCCTTAGGTGAGCACTTTCCACCTTGGTTTACGCGATACCATGGTCGGGTGCAGACTCTCCACTGTCGCTGTCCGGCAGGGAGTTTCAGGAGTCCAAACACCTGATCTCGTCACGAGGCCGGTGACGGTTTTCGGTGAGTTACGAGGCAACAGGACATTGTACGACCAAAAGTAGTTGATTATAACGTATTTAATGGTACAGATTAGGCTTCCTAACGAAAATATATATGAGAAAGGGGACGTACATAGTTTTAAGAAATTGGGAGTTGTGCAACACTGCAATAGTATCACTCACCGCCACTGGTGCTAACCACATCAACCCCTTAGTCTGTAAAAGAATTTTATTTCGACCCTGTTAAAAATATAGTCCTGTTATTAAAATACCAGCTGACTGCACAATATTTTTTGCTTTCCCAGGGAAAGCCTCTCCCCCTCTTTTCTCCCCACCTTCCCTAGCCCTGGGTACATTCACCCTTGATTAAATACGCTAAATCAGTCGAATACCCAGCGTTAGTGTTGCTAGATTATTCACAGATGGTCATGCTTGCTTGCACGTGCACGGCTGGATCAGAAAACCACAACGTTTCGCGGTGGGCTGCGACAACAGCATAGGGATGAGTGTAGAATAGAAATTTCGCAAGTAGTCTTTTCGGCCGACAACGTTATTACATCGCACTCTGTTCCACCCCAACTTCGTCGACTATGGCGACTGTAGATTCGATCTAAGCGCATCGTGCCCAACTGCTCGGAACGCTCATTATTCACTGATCGCCTTCGTCCTTTACGCTTGCGCCTCGTTTGATTGTTGCGCGAGATAAGTGGTCAAGCACGACGCAAAGACGAACAAAGCGTGTGCGTTCAGGGCAGTTTGCATCTCCTTTTTGCTGCTCAGTGCTGTTACAAGTAGATCGAGCCAGTTCGCAGTAGGTCGTTCGCCTTACGGAAAACAGTACGGTTCAAGTTCTGGCCTCTCTCTCTCTCTCTCTCTCTCTCTCTCTCTCTCTCTCTCTCTCTCTGTGTGTGTGTGTGTGTGTGTGTGTGTGTGTGTGTGTGTGTGTGTGTGTGTGTGTTTTAAGCTGCAGCAGAGAACAATGCATACGCTGGCCAAATAAGTCGAACTGATTTTTTCAAGGGCTTGTATTAGTGTCACGATGTTATCGAACTTGTTTGGCTGTTAAGAATTAAAGAAAGAAAGAAAAAACCACGCACTTGGCCAGCTCAGCGCACGGTTTGTAAGGCGCTTGTTTGTTTCAGCACACGCACATCTGGGAGTTGATAGCAGTGGCGAATATAGCGTAAATTTTTGTGGAAGTCAAGATTAATATAAACATAAGACATTTTAAGTAGACACCCCATGATATTTTCAATCAGTTTTGCTGCTCATATTCAGAGGATAATTTGAAACTTGGAAAGTAATTAGACATGTCTTATAACGATATATATATTTAGATTTAAAAAAACGTAAAATACAGTGTAACTTTTATAACATGTGACATTCATTTCGCTGACATCTTACTCGTCAATCCATATGTACAAATGTGTGGAATAACAACACACAACGACTAAATGAAAAATAAACAGTGCACAGTTAACATCATCTGACTGATTCAAGTAATCTGACAATGTTGTCAGGCCATCCATTCTCCACGTTGCCGCGGCGGAGTGGCCGAGCGGATTGAGGCGCTGAGCTCCGATGCGCGAGGCCATTCCCCGTCGGGGGCACGAACCCTCGGGCATAGATGTTTGTGCTGTCTTTAGTATAAGCTAATTTATAAGTAGTTTGTAAGTTTAGGGACTGATGACACCGCAGTTTAAGTTCCATAAGTTTCACTAACATTTGAACATTCTCGACGTCAAACGCCCAGTGCGTAGTGACATTGTTGAATTTTTTTTCCGGGCAATTAGCATACTGTATCAGTAACATTCGAAGTCTAACGCTGACCGGTGTGCTCGAAGTAAGGCACTTATGTACACATAGGGACAGTTTGACATGATATTGTGTATTAATGTTAATATTCTGACCATGTAGATAATGCGCAATTTTTATGAAGCTTGAAGTATAATAATGTTTTCTGGCAACTATTGGAATGATTGTAACGAAGCAAACATTCCTGTTCTACAATTGTTTGCGTATTTTGTACTCTTTAATATGATTTAAAATTTTATTTTTTTCTTTTAACTTTAAATTTTATTTGCGCGTGGGTGCAAATGATCTTAAAAATCAGGACGTCTAAATCAAACAAAACAACAACAGAATTAAAGTAGCGAAAGGAATGCCAAGTTCACATAAAACTCTCGTAAATCTAAATAAGGTAGGTTTTCGGTAATTTTTTAAAGTAAAAAATACATTAAACGTAAGGGAGAATAGAATATGAACAAACATATTATGCCTATTGAAAAAGAAAACGCAAAAAACCATGTTGCTGCTGTGTTATCATTTAATAAAATAGGCGAAATAACTCCAGGGAGACTCTTAACCAGCAGTCACATGAACTGGCAGTTTTACTACAATTACCAAGATAAAGTATTTAGTACTATGCATATTTTAAAATCCCTCAAAGTTTGTGTCTCCATTAACGTAAAAGACAATGTTTGAAACAGATCATACACATTACTGTAGCTAGTGAAGCAGCCTATATACAGTATCACTTAAAAGTATTTTTTAAATTGATTCAGTAGGTTGGTAGGTGTCTTTATAACAAACCAGTTCTCTAAACAAGGCAATTTGATCTCACCGTGTTACATATATTGATAGCTGAGAGGGGGTAAGCATGAATTTTGGCCATATTCAGTGTTTCCAAGTCTTTAATTGAATTAAAAGAGTGCAACACACCTAACAACACTGAGAAAATATAATTCAAACGTTTTTATTTACTTACAGCAAAAACTAAACCCGAAGGATATTTAGTATATTTAAGGCAAGCTGTCTTATAGTATGGATTGAAAGCCAAATTGTGCCCCTTGTTGTAAAGATACTTGGCACCTCAGGTGCTGCTTCATGAAACAATGGGGATGATAGAGCACAAGGCACGACCTGGTCGTCGTCGTCGTCCCTCCCAACCCCCCCCCCCCCCCCCCAAAAAAAAAAAACAACAACAACAATAAGATATGATCACTCTAAGGCAATATATGGTGATGTACCAGTCCATGTTTTTACGGTTAAACGTTGCTTATCAGCAATACCTCCTTAATGCCAGCGACCTTGTCGAAATCGTATTATAAGTGTCAAATATAGGAATTCAGGGCTGCATTTAGCCTTGTAATGGAGCACTGTAGACTGCTCAAAAATTTTATGAAAGCAAGTTAGAGCTTTTCCTGTCAGACGAGATCCAGAACGTTCGACGACCGAAGAAGAGGAGGAATGACAAAAAGTACGAAGCCAGACTCCATCTCCCTATAACGTGTTTGGGACAAGCTAGAGTGACATATGCGCCGATAAAATTGCGAAGTATTGTGTGAAAAATGGAAAGAGATTCCTCAAGTGTGGTTGGCCAAACTTTGTGATTTTGTGCCGTCACGGTGAGATGTAGTGAATACACGCAACAAAGTATTAAGCCAAGATCAAGGGGCAATATTTTGTTATTGTTTTATTTTTCTGTTCAGTTTTGATAAAACACTTTTGAACCGGTGTAATTGGTTCTCGTATCTTTGATTATTGTTGCAAAAACAGAATTGTGTGATGTATGGTCATTTAAAGGGCGCTCCAGTTTTGTTACATCAAAACACACTAACAAAATTCAGGAGCGTTTTTCTCACGCCTTCGCATTTCAGGTATGGTGAATGACGTCGGGCTATGACCTCCATTGTGCAGGCATTCAAGAACACTGTCTTTAAATTCGCAATGACTACCTAACAAGTTTCCACTCGGATTTTGCCGGCGACCCGTCAAATTTCCTTCTTTAACTCACAGATGGAATGAGGTTTATTGGCTTACCCCAAAGTAAAAAGTCACAAGGACATAAATCGCTTGATCTTGGGAGTCATTGTAGGCCAGCAATACGCGAAATAAGACAATCTGGGAACGCTATGAGATCAAATGGATTGTTTCACGGGCAGCAAGGCAGGTGGTACCACCCCGCTAAAAACCACAAATTATACTGAAGAATTCTCTCTTCTGTAGATTTTCCTATGCCCAATTCTTGTTAGTGACGAACAAACGATTCATTCGATCAATATCCATTGAGTCAAGAACCGAAACAATCGTTTCCTCAGAAAGACCAATACGATGACGCTCAGGACTTTTGTGTCCTTTGTTGAACCCGTTTCGTTGAACTTTTTCTTAAGTCTGGGAATTGTCGATTCTTTCGGTGCTTCATTTCGCTCTAGAATCGCGCGAATTCGCCTGACAGTTGCTGTACAACTTTTTCCGTTCTGAAAAAGGTTTTTATAATTAGAACACGCTGCGAAATAATAAACTGCTCCATGACTAGACACAGACTGAAGAAATGAAAAATTCAGAATTAAACAATAGGAATGTTTGTCGATAAGCAATCATACAAAACAATGTCAGCAACCGACAAACAAAAATTCGGCAGACGATCAAACTGGCGTTCTTTTTTTGATTGATCCCTTATGCGTTCAAATGTTCAAATGTTTGTAAAGTCTATGGGACTTAACTACGGGGTCATCAGTCCCTAAACTTACAAACTACTTATGAACTACTTACAACTAAGGACGGCACAAATATCCATGCCCGAGGGGGGATTCGAACCCCCGACCGTAGTGGCCGTGCAGACCGTGACTGGAGCGCCTCAGTCCCCTCGGCCACCGCGGCCGGCCCCTTATGCGTAAGCAAATGAAATACAGTTTGTAAACACTTGGAAATCATATTTTTTCATTTAAATTTTAATTTTTTGTAACCCTGAATAATTAACGCTACAAATTACATGTGAGCGATACTTGGCTGGTTGTAAACTCAAAATCCTTGAATAATTCAGTTACATTTGCCTCGATTGTACTAAAGTCCTCCTTCACTGCTTCCCCACATCTTCCCTGTGGGCGTAAGTGATTCTCTCTCCATTTACTCTGTTGATACAAAGGTTTGTCATCGTGAGCAAGTGAGAAAGAAACGACTTCCGCAAGCCTCCGGCAATCTGTCACCTTAACCGGTGGTGTCCGAAGTCACTAACCTTGAGGGCCACGACCTCTCCTCGACAGCCCGCACAGGCGAGTTTGCGCGAAACTAACCAGCACAACGCTTATATGCAAATTTGCTCTGCTGCGAGAGGTTTTATGTACACATCCGGTACTCAGGCTCTTGCCCTACCAGTCGATGACCGCGGCGCTGCAGGGCAGACCCCCATTACCTCAGCGCCGTGGAAGGCTTCTGACGTCAGCGTACTTCGCGAATGTGTTTTGCAAACTCATGCCTACAAACTAGCCGCACGTCCAGAGACTGTGTTACGCGCTTGAACTCGGCTTCCCACGGGAGGACTTTCACGTTTCTTTCACTTGGGTGTTTTACATTTGTTAAGCAATTCCGAGGTCAGCGGATTTCAAATCTCCGTCCGACCACGAGTTTTAAGTTTTCTATTGCTTTCCTAATTCAATTTAGTCGAATTTACATCCATTCTCCGCAAGCCACCCGACGGTGTGTGGCGGGGGTACCTTGAGTACCACTATCGGTTCTCCCTCCTATTCCAGTCTCGTGTTGTTCGCGGAAAGAAAGATTGTCGTTATGCCTCTGTGTGTGATCTAATCTCTCTGATTTTATCCTTATGATCTCCTCGCGAGATATACACAGGAGGCAGAAATATACTGCTAGATTTCTCGGTAAAGTTATGTTCTCGAAACTTCGACAAAAGCCCGTACCAATCGACAGAGCGTCTCTCCTGCAGAGGCTTGCACTGGAGTTTATCGATCATTCCCGTAACGCTTTCACGATTACCAAATGATCCTGTAACGAAGCGCGCTGCTCTCCGTTGGATCTTCTCCACTTCCTCTATCAATTCCACCCGGTACGCATCCCACACCGGCGAGCAGTATTCAAGCTGTGGGCGAACAAGTGTACTGTTACCTACTTCCTTTGTTTTCGGACTGCATTTCCTTAGAATTCTCCCAATGAATCTAAGTCTGGCATCTGTTTTACCGACGATTGGTTTTATATGGTCGTTCCATTTTAAATCCCTCCTAATGACTACTCCCAGATAATTTATGGAATTAACTGCTTCCAGTTGCTGACCTGCTATAGTGTAGCTGAATGATAAAGGATCTTTCTTTCTCTGTATTCGCAACACATTACACTTGTCTACATTGAGATTCAATTACCATTCCCTGCACCATGCGTCAATTCGAAACAGATCCTCCTGCATTTCAATACAATTTTTCGTTGTTACAACCTCTCTATATACTACAGCATCATCCGCAAAAAGCCGCATTGAACTTCCGATGTTATCCACAAGGTCATTTACATATATTGTGAATATCAACGAACCCACGATAACTCCCCTTTGGCACACCCGACATCACTCCCACTTCGAAGGATTCTCTCCATTGAGAATGACATGCTGCATTGTGTTATCTAGTAACTCCTCAATCCAATCACACAATTGGTCTGATAGACCACATGCTCTTACTTTGTTCATTAAAGGACTGTGGGGAACTGTATCAAACGTCTTGCGGAAGTCAAGAAACACGGCATCTACTTGAGAACCCGTGTCTATGGCTTTCTGAGTCTCGTAGACGAATAGCACGAGCTGGGTTTAATAATAATAATAACAACTCTGAACGTCTCTAACTTCGACGCGAGTTTAAACATTCCATCTTCTTCCTCAGTGGACATGAGAACCGACGAATGACTTTTCCCTTAGCTTCACTTTCTTTGCACCGTAACTGTTGAGAGCACTTCTAACGGTAAATAACCCTTGTATGTCATGATAAACAAAACAATTCGAATGTCAGCCGGTAAAATTTGTTTATTACCCTCCTTACTGTTTTCTAGACTTATAGCCGCATCCGCAGGTATTTCCTCTACAATTTTGGGTGAATCTACTGTTCTCAGTCCATCTTTCAGTTGGTCTTATTGTGATTACAACATTGTTCAGTGGAATACCTTACTGAAAACGCTGGATTACCCAAAAGCTTTTTCTGGCAATAACTTCTATTTGCATCGCCTGGAACGAGTGAATTGGCACTGTCGTATTATCATTATAATTTTCTCGCCTAAATAAGGATCTAATACTCTCGATGAAAATGGGTCTTTTCCATTAAAGTATTTCCTGTTACGAAATGCTACGCGACGTGGACATAGTAATTTTTCGAAATAGATATTTTTCTCGTGAGGGATGTTTCAAACACCATTATCCTGTATTAGATTGTGTGCCCTCGCTTTTCTTCTAATTCTAAACTGGTTTATCCATCCAAGTATGGGTTGATTTAACCCTCAACATGTAAACCGTACAGCGATAGGACTTACATGAAATGTTCTTATGGACGAATTATATTTAAGTAAACGATTGAAACAAGTCACAAACTGGTGTTAAAGTATGTAGAGTTTCTGCCTTTTGCGCCCCATCGACGACGAGTTAATGGAGATAAAAAAAAAAAAAAAGCTCGGATAAGAAAAAGGATGTAGAGAAACTACAGAAAATCTAAATTCGCATGACCTTAATCCATATCATGCTCCTCCCTTATGATAGTCTCATGTTTTGGGATATTCCTTAAACTCGTTTCGCAGCGTCTGAAAGGGTTGCCATTGTCCTCTTATCTCCTGTTTGAGTTCTCCTGATTGAGTTTACCCAAGAGCAATAGCACGGGGTCTAAAATTCAGAGGCTGCATGAAGCTCTCTTTCCTCCTCTTGTGTAAAAATTCACGAGATTTGAAATCGGTTAACCTAGTACGTACTGTCATAGCGAACTCGTCATAGAAGCGATTTTTTTAATCTAAAAGATCCTTCCTCAAAATACATCAATATTATATAACATTTAAAGAACGACCATGGTCACCGAATGTTAAAAGTAATTTTAATCACCAACAAGAGCGCAACGAAAAATTACGCGGCACCATCTTTGGAACGCAGTGTGTTTTAGTGTTTCCTTTATATTATTTAAACAAATATACTCCCTCTATATTTTGTGCAGATTCAGGGCCGTATTGTTCAAATAATAAGTAAGAAAAGAGAATCTGCACTACCTGTACATCGACATACTTACTCTGTAACCCACTGTACGGTGTATTCTGGAGAGTACATCGAACAATATATATGTACCTATTCCACTGACGAACTGAAAAGGGAAAAAATATGCTCTCTGTGTCTTTGTAGGTCCTATCTATTTCTCTGCTGAGACTGCAGCAAGGCATAGGATAATGGTCATCGAATACAGGTTCTCTAAATTTACCGAAAAAGGTTAGGTGAGACATCGTTGTTCTTCCTTTCTTCCTTACTTTTCCTCAAGGAACCCAAATCTAAACATGAACTAGTACTCTTAAATATGGCCAAAATGGAGTAATAGATGAAAATATTAATATAGATGAAAACAATCTGTTATGAATTTAACTTAAAGGTAAAATGCACTGTAGTTGGCAAGAGTGCTTCCATTCACTTCCAATCTCTTGGAGAAAGCGGAAAACGAGGAAAACGATCGCAATACCAGTGGAATTTTCTCCTTTTTTCCGACTCTCATTTTCTTTATTTACGGAAGACTCATTTGCGATAATTGCAATGCTCCCCGGAAATACATTCCGGAAGTTTGTATCTTAACGCAAAGTAGCTGTAAAGCAATAACAATTTGAGACGCGCAACTGGAAAGAGACTCTTGCTACAGCCCTGAGCATTTTAATATTTGATACAGGATATTTACGCTTGCCCCCGTTTTCCTTGTTACGACTATAATCTAATGATTTTTATCTACTATCGTGATATTCACTTTCTTTCGCTTAATAGTCTGTCTTTGCTATACAGCTTTGGAAGTACTTGTCACACTCTAATTTCGATTAACGACTAACGTTCAACCCTTTATTTAATTTTTTTTCACTCAAGTCATCGTATTCTTTTCGGTGCCGCGTTCTGAACATCCTGATTTCGTTACCGTGGAGTAGTATACTAACGGATACTCTGAAGACGTCCTGATGTTTTATGTTGTTAAAGGCCAGGAATCTAGATAATTTATTCTTCTGGGAGGAAGAGGGGTTAGTTCTCATGTTCATTCAGGTCAGTATGTAAGCGTTTCGCCGCGGTGGAGTAGCCGATCGGCCGGCCGCGGTGGCCGAGGAGACAAAGGCGCTCCAGTCACGGTCTGCACGATCACTACAGTCGGGGGTTCGAATCCCCCCTCGGGCATGGATATTTGTGCCGTCCTAGTTCGTAAGTAGTTCATAAGTAGTTTGTAAGTTTAGGGACTGATGACCCCGTAGTTAAGTCCCATAGACTATACAAACATTTGAACATTTGAATACTTTGCAAGCCGGCCGCGGTGGCCGAGGGGACTGAGGCGCTCCAGTCACGGTCTGCACGGCCACTACGGTCGGGGGCTCGATTCCCTCTTCGGGCATGGATATTTGTACCGTCCTTAGTCTTAGTTCATAAGTAGTTTGTGAATTTAGGGACTGATGACCCTGTAGTTAAGTCCCATAAGCTTTACAAACATTTGAATACTTTGCAAAATAATCAGCCTTAAAATTATTTTTATTAAAAACTCTCTACATGGGTAAGTGGAATGCTTGCTACTTCGTTTGAATCGATTCGTGGGGTTCCTAGGTGCTCCAAGTGAAGAAAAAATGTGTTCAGACCTATTGGTGTATACGGTATCGGTTACTGCGATGCCAGTCGCAAACATTCGAAGTGATTTAAAAGTTCGTATTTTAGTAACAGGGCTATATAACACGGTCTGAACTGGAACTTCTGACAAAAGCTGCCTCTGTGGAGGCAACATTAAAATAAAAGGAATTCTTGTAAATATCATCCGAGGTGGAACTTTCGGAATGTCTGTCAACAAATATACGGATGCAGTAACTCGCGTAAAGACAATAAAAGGCCATCTAAAACGCACAGCGGAAATGTCCAATGGAGACTGTGAGGTCAAAATTACACTTACGGCAAAAAAGCAGAACAGGAAGAAGAAGAATAGTGTAGCGATGATTGGGGCATCGCAATTTGTATGACGTTGCGGGAATTACATGGTGGGTTTGCTTTGTTTTTGATTTTCAAAGGCGGTGCACGCGGCTGTACAGCGCCGATCTCACGTCGTTTCGGCGTGCGTTTTGTTGTAGCCCCGCCCAGACGGCGAAGCTAATCTCCGCGTATCTTTATGGCGGCCGTGGCCGTGGCCGCGGCAGGCACGCTCCAGCCGCCGCGGCGATGGAGAAAGCGTGAGCTCGCGGGTAATGCACCTGAGGCTGAGGGCAAGGGCAGCCGCCGAGAGCGCGCGGGCGTCCTCTGGCCCACAGGTGGCGTCACAACAACGAAAAAGAGAAGGAAGGAAGGAACTGCTTATCTGTGTGCTACATGTTTGTCACTTACAACTGAGGAATTTATTCCCGGGGAGGAGGAGGGGGTCTTTCTGTGACTGAAAGAGCGGAGGCCACGACGTTCGAATGTTTAAATGTTTGTATAGTCTATGGGACTTAACTACGGGGTCATCAGTTCCTAAACTTACAAACTACTTACGAACTAGGACGGCACAAATATCCATGCCCGAGGGGGGATTCGAACCCCCGACCGTAGTGGCCGTGCAGACCGTGACTGGAGCGCCTCAGTCCCCTCGGCCACCGCGGCCGGCCACGACGTTCGGATCATGGGTTTTCTTCAAACTTTGTACTCTTTTAACAGACCATTAGGACAAAATAATCTGCAAGGACTAAGGCGCAATACTTAGTTTCACGAGTCAAATATGCAACCGTCTAATGCAGGTATCAGTAAACCATAAGCAAGAGAATACGGTGGTCCAGTGGTTAGCGTTCTGGCTTTTCAATCGGTGGATCGCCGGTTCGATCTTAGCTCATACTGTCGTTTGTTTTTATTTTCTTCTTTCTTGGCTACTGATCATATTATTGAAAGGATATAACGTTGAAAAAAAAATAACGTATGTGCAAGACTAAAATGTTCAAATGTTTGTAGGGCTTATGGAACTTAACTATGGGGTCATCAGTCCCTAAACTTACAAACTACTTATGAACTAGCTAACACTAAGGACGGCGCAAATATCCATGCCCGAGGCGGGATTCGAACCCCCGACCGTAGCGGCCGTGCAGACCGTGACGGACGCGCCCCAGTCCCCTCGGCCACCGCGGCCGGCCCAGTCACATTAGTCGGAGAAACGAGAGTCACCTCCATTTTTGCAAATCTTGTGATTGTAAAAACGTCGTACTTACACTATTCGTTCTTGCTACACTAGCAACGTCTCACCGCTATGCAGCTTCACTGCCGAATGAGGCCTGTCCCTCCCGCTGTTGTTGACAAGTGCAACCTGTGTCTGCACGTCGAAGCGTCCAGTGCAGTCTCGAATGCACGTGCAAGTTGATTTTGGAAATTCCAACAAGTGGAAACATGCGTTTGGTCGTTTATTGTCGAAAATTATAAACATACTTGTTGATAATAAACGTATGTAAACAGACAAGTAACATTGAACAGCCGGCCGCGGTGGTCCAGGGGACTGAGGCGCTTCAGTCACGGCCACTACGGTCGGGGGTTCGAATCCCCCCTCGGGCATGGATATTTGTGCCGTCCTAGTTCGTAAATAGTTCATAAGTAGTTTGTAAGTTTAGGGTCTGATGACCCCGTAGTTAAGTCCCATAAGATTTACAAACATTTGAATTTTGAATTAACATTGAACATTCAATAATTGTCTATGCAACTATACGTATTTTCCATTATATTACCTTTCAAATGTAATTATATGAACTAATATGACCATTGTTGAAGAAAAAAATAAAAACAATCGACGATTTGAGCTAGGATCGAATTGACGATCCGCCGATTGTAAAACCAGAACGCTAACCACTGTACAACCGCGTTCCCTTACATATAGCTGCAATACAGGATTACATGTTCGCTGCGTGAAGCTACTACTGCGATTTTCTCGAATTCTTTCAAGTATTGCGCCTTAGTCCTTGCACATTATGTTGTCCTGATGGCCTCCTAATAGAGTACAAAGTCTGAAGAAAATCCGTAATCCGAACGTCGAGGGCTTGCAAAGCCGTTCGCTTTGATTTTAAAACAACAAAAAGAGAGGGTAGAAAGGAACTATTTATCTATGTACTACATATTTGCTACCTACAATTGAGGAAACTAATTCATTTCGGGTTACAGCATGGAGCGGAGGGGTCTTTCTGTTACTGAGAGTAAAAATCAAAACTGGTTCTACATCCAAGAGGATTCCCTCAATTCGGATCTACTGGAACGAAAAGTACATCTAATCTAATCTGGCAAAGTGTCAAATTACGTTCTAAAGACCGCTCTGGCCAAGGCGTTTTATGTGTCACCACTTCTTTCGCATTTAACACGGTTAAAAAGCCAAGTTACTCTATAGACTGTTTCTAGAAGGTATAGACTGTTTTCTCTGGTTGAACTGGACCGATCATTGACAGGAGACGTTTATACGTGGACTGGAAATGTGTCTGCATGGTTTCATTCTCCCAGAACATGATGGAATTTTTATGGCTGCAGGTCGCTATGTTACCGGACCACAATTGTTGGCAAGTGGTTTGAAGAATATTGTGGACAGTTCCAACGAATAGTTTGACCACCCAGATAGCCCGACATTAATCTATCGAACATTTATTAAACACAAAATCGTGCGCCGGCAACACTTTCGTTGTAATGGACATCTTTGGCGGCAACAAAAATGTTAAAATGATTGTAAATCTATTGGACCTAACTGGTATGATCATCAGTCCATATACTATCAAACTACTTGAACTTACACTAAGGACAACACACACGCGCGCCCAAGGAAGGATTCGAACCGTCGGCGGGAAAGGCCGCCCAGTCCGTAGCAAGATGTCTTAGACCACGCTGTCATTCGGCGCGGCGTAGAGGTAGCATGCATCAGCATTTCTGCTGTTGCGTGATCCTTCTATGCCATTTATAGTTACTGTAATTCGCTGGGCTACAGGAGATATCCCAATACTTTTGTCACTTCAGTGTACAGTTGTGTACATGTAATTGCGGGCCGCAGCGGAATAGCCGTGCGCACTGAGGCGCCTTGCTGCGGTGAGTGCGGCCGTTCGCCGTCGGGGGTTCGAGTCCTCCCTCGGGCGTGGGTGTTCGTGTTGTCCTTAGGTTAGTTTAACTTAAGTAGTTTGAAAGCTAGGGACTGATGACCACGTAGTTAAATAGATTTAGAAACATTTGAACATTTATAATTGCGGAGCAAACTCTCCGTAGTACTAAAGCCTTAATTAATAATTTGCTACAAAAGCACAAGGAGCTATATCGCACAAGGTAAAGTAGTCAACAATTGGGAGATTGATTTGAACACTACAGTGCTTTATTAGGCATGGTCCTGTTTGTAGGTGGTATGCCGTTGCCTTCCTCCGAACTGACTTACCCAGCCAGTTGTAGGGAGACCTACAGTTTAACGTGGATTCCAAAAGACTGCGCTACTCGATATTTTTCACATCAGCAACATTGCCAAAGAAGTGGAATGTGACATAATTATCCTAGGACCTGGCGGGGATAGGATCCGCGACATTTAGATTCAGAGTCAGGCTCTCTACCACTGTGCTACCGAAATCGCTTACTTAAACGGAAATATCTTTTTATGTAAGGTTCCACAACTGCTATATCTTTGAGTAACTCTCGGCGTAGATAACACTTTTAACATACTTCAGCGTAACTATGGAAGTATAAACACATCGGATTGTTCAATGTTATGCATATCTTCGACGATACAATTGTTCTGAAAAATTTATTGAGGCGTGTCGTATTCGATTTTATGACGTACGTAACTATGCTAATGTGTTATGTAATTTTGCTAGCATAAAAAATCACATTAGTGTTGCCCTTGTTTCATTTTAGATGTGGTTTTCACATCTTTGATGGCTTTGCTTGTACCTACGATGCTCGTGCGAAACTCTTGATAAGGACACCACCTTCAGTTGCTTTCCCGACACTGAAGATTCGAATGTAACATTCCGTTAGCTTAACAGTTTAAATTGTGATGCAGTTTAATAATGTCCAAGGGACCGAAATGACGTAATTACTAAATAATGAAATTAATTTTTTTAATTCAAAATTGACAAACGTCTACGCAGGTCGATGTTCAAATGTTTGCGAAGCTATGGCATCAAACTGCGATGGTCATCAGTCCATAGACTTTACAACCTACTTCAACTTCCACAAGATTGTGGTTCAAATGTTTGCAAAACCTATAGGACTTAATGTCTATGGTCATTAGGCCATAGGCTTGCAAACTGTTACTGTTGTTGTTGTTGTTGTTGTTGTTGTGGTCTTCAGTGCGCAGACTGGTTTGATGCAGCTCTCCACGCTACCCTGTCCTGTGCAAGTCTCTTCATCTGAGAATACGTTCGGCAACCTACACCCTTTTGAATCTGCTTACTATATTCGTCCCTCGGTCTCCCTCTACGATTTTTACCCCACACGCTTCCTTCTAATTCTAAGTTGACAATTCCTTGATGTCTCAGAATGTGTCCAACCAATCTATCCCTTCTCTTAGTCAGTATATGCCAGAAACTACTTTTATCTCCGATTCGGTCGAGCACCTCCTCATTAGTTACATGATCTACCCATCTAATTTTTATCATTCGTCTGTAGCACCTCATTTCAAAAGCTTCTATCATCTTTTTATCTGAATTCCTAATCGTCCACGTTTCACTCCCATACGATGCTACACTCCAGACAAATGCTTTCAGAAAGGACTTCCTAACATTTAAATTAATATTGGATGTTAACAAGTTTCGCTTCTTTAGAAACGCTTTTCTTCCCATAGCCATTCTGCATTTTATATCTTCTTTACTTCGGCCATCCGAAGTTCTCTTGTTACCCAAATAACAAAATTCATCTACTACTTTTATTGTCTCGTTACCTAATCTAATTCCTTTAGCATCGCAGCTTGCAAACTACTTAAACTAAACCTAAGGACAACAAACACACACACACACACACACACACACACACACACACACACACATCACAGATTTCTATACGTAGACTTGTGCACACTCATTGCATTTTGGACAAAGAAGAGCTCAAATAAGCCAAAGTTAATGTAAAAAGGAAAAGCACTGCCAGTGAAAACATTGCCGGCCGCGGTGGCCGAGGGGACTGAGGCGCTTCAGTCACGGTCTGCACGGCCACTACGGTCGGGGGTTCGAATCCCCCCTCGGGCATGGATATTTGTGCCGTCCTTAGTCTTAGTTAGTTCATAAGTAGTTTGTAAGTTTAGGGACTGATGACCCCGTAGTCCCATAAGCTTTACAAACATTTGAACATTTGATTTGAGTAAAAACATTTTTCCTTCGTTTGAGAAAACGCAATAAATAATTGTAGATAAATGACTATGAAAGTCCATACAGTAACGTAGTGTAGTGGAGAAAAACTTTGGCGTGCGACTGCGTGATTCTCGGCGGATGGTGGGCACGTTTTATACTTGCGACGTGTCAAGTAGGGGTGAGCACGTCGGTTGGCGGGACGCTGGCGTGCCGGAACTAAGTGATTCGCAAAAGGAGTGGCGCTAGTGCGTACAGTTACTTCCTGCGAGGCGGCCATTGTGCGCGGCCACTCGCGTCTGTACGTGACTCACGCCGGCCAGTGACCACCTGCTGGCCGCTTCCTTCCTTTTGTTCTTCGCGCCACACGTCCTCCCCTGCGGACCGGCTGCGCGCCTCGGTTGGTCCGTCGCTGCCTTCAGCCAAGCAGAAGATAAAAAGCAACTCGCGTTGGCCCACTGTGATTAGTGATTTGCAGGATCCTCTTTTGAACGTTAGTATTTCAACATCTTATTAGGCGACGCTGTCGTCAACAAAGAGTCATCACCTCCAAAGTAAGGATTACTTGTAGAGACTAGTAGCAGACCAAAGTTCCGCGTTGTGGCCCTACATGAACTAAGCGGGCCCGAAGGACTGGCGCCTCACACTCTGCCAATGGCATTCTTGTATGCCGTATGTAGTCAACACACCGCTCTCCGCTAGTTGTCGGGTTTCTTGACTTGGAACCGCTGCTACTAGGTAAAGTAGTTCTGGTTCCACGGTTTCCCTCGCGAGGTTGAGTGCACCCCGTTGCAGTCCTTATACCAAGGTACCTGGTCCGCCGCACGGCAGTCAGTCGCAGCGACCTCATCACGGGTATGGAGACGGACAAATGTGTGATATATATAATGTGTGTGTGTGTGTGTGTGTGTGTGTGTGTGTGTGTGTGTGTGTGTGTTGTGAGGTATTGACTATAAGTTATTCCAGAATTGCTAACTTAGTGTGCGCCTCAGTGTGCGCACAGTGGTAGAGTGCCAGACTACAAGTCCGAAGGTCGCGGGTTCGATCCCCGCCAGGTCCTAGGATTTTTATCTGTCACTTTCCACTTCTTTCACCTCTGGCATGTGAAAACTACCGAGTAGCACCGTGGTTCGGAACCCACATTTAAACTGAAGGTACTGGCTGGCTGGGTAAGTCAGTTCGAAGGTCAGAGGAAGGCAACGGCATACCACCTCCAAACAGGACCATGCCTAGTAAAGCACCATGGTGTTAGTGCTTTTACGCTCGATCCTGTGTTAATGAGTTCAAATCACGAGGATGATAAAAATATTGACCCCTGCAAACGGGAGAACAGGTAATTCCACCCATCAGAGTTCTGCGTTCAATTTCAAACACCACCTCAGTGTCTTAAGTAATGGAATGATGGTACTGTTGGTGATCCTGCCGTCAGATGGAAAAATTAAGCTCGACGGCTCACTATACGGGTAGTGGAAAAGATTATATCTGGTAGTTGGCAGCACTATTACTAGCTTTCGGCCCCAAAGAGCTAAACACTACCATCTGCAGTGCCCAGTAACTTGCCTTGCAGGCAGTGGCGAATCCAAGATTTTGGTTTTGGATGTGCTTGACCTATTTGAGCAAAAAAAAAAAAAAAAAAAAAAAAAAAAAAAAGTTCCTTTTTTTTGTGTGTGTTGGGGGGGGGGGGAGTATTGTCCATGCTTAAGACGAGCTTTGTCAAGGTATGCACTAAAAACTAGGCTCTCCCCCCTCCCTCCCATCTGGATCCGCCGCTGCTTCCAGCTAGAACTGCGACAAAAAGAAGGCGTTGCCGTAGAAACGTAAAGAAAATATGGCAGGCTTTAAGGATTTATTTTTTCACAGTATGGGCTGTAGATGGTATTTCCCCAGGGGGGGGGGGGGATTTGAGCCAGTAGGTCTTCCTTATATTTCATTGCTGGGTTCAGACGACATTTAAATTTTTGCTATAGCCGCGGCGGTTTAGCCGTGTGTAATGCGGCGCCGCGGTGCCAGAGGTACTCTGCGGTGCGCGCGGCCGATCGCCGTCGGGGGTTCGAGTCCCCCCCTCGGGCATGGGTGTATGTGATGTCATTAGGTTAGTTTAAGTAGTTTGTAAGCTATGGACTAGTGACCACACAGTTGAGTGCAATAGATTTACGAACAATTGAACATTTGATATTTTTGATACACGATAAATAAGTCACAAATACACTTGGCCATATAACAATACCCAGAGGGCTCACGGTTCTTTCGTGAGTACGTGCATAGCGAGCACGAGGCCCCAAGCTAATGCAGTGCCGCGGTGGATTAGCCGAGTGGTCTAAGGCGCCTCGCTGCGAAAAAATGTTCAAATGTTTGTAGAACTTAACTACTGGGTCGTCAGTCTCTAAGCTTACAAACTACTTATGAACTAGCTAAGACTAAGGACGGCACAAATATCCATGCCCGAGGGGGGATTCGAACCCCCGACCGTAGTGGCCGTGCAGACCGTGACTGAAGCGCCTCAGTCCCCTCGGCCACCGAGGCCGGCGCCTCGCTGCGGAGCGCGCGGTTGCTCGCCGTCGGAGTTTCGAGTCCTCCCTGGGGCGTGTGTGTGTGTGTGTGTGTGTGTGTGTGTGTGTGTGTTGTCCTTAGGTTAGTTTAACTTAATTTCAGTAGTTTGTAAGCTACGGACTGATGACCACGCAGTTTGGCCCGATAGCTTTACAAGCATATGATTTGTGTGCTAATGCAGTCTTTCTTCCTCCCTGTACAACATTTCCTTTCCCCCTCCCCTCCTTTCCTGTCCTCACTCCTTCCCTTCCCACCGGGGGACTGACGACCTAGGTAGTTTGGCCCCCCTTTCCCAAACAACCAACCAAGCGTGTATGAAGATAATTGCGACAAGAATATAGGCTTCGTTGTAGGTAAAGTTGATAGCTGAATCCGGTTCTGTTGAACTAAAAATAAGAACCTCCTTGTGTACAAAGAAGAGTAATAAGAAATGTCGCTGAATTCCAATGCCGAACAGTATAACGACGAGTAAACATCTCAGCGGTGCGCAATCCAAGACGACGGCCAGCATCTGATCATAACCGACTTTAAAAAAAATTTCAACAGTTGTCTATCGGAGCGAAATCTGCAAGTATTATGCAGTTCCCCCTTTCTACTCCTATGTGATCTTTGCTTCCACGCTCCGTGCTTGTTTATACGGTAATTCGCATAATGCAGCTATAGAAAGATTTCCGGTCTTTCATTTTGGCTAGAATGAAATAAATGCTTCCTTTTCCCCCTCTGATAGATCTTAAAAAACATAATAGTCGTGACATATTACTTAGTGCAAGACTTGAGTAGAGATGGTTGGCCTAATAAGACAGTGAAATCGAGTGTACAAACCACCGTTCGATATTAGATCTGGTATCACTGACTATTGTACTACTGACCTCATACTAAATTGATCGGGCCAGCCAAAATGTTACGTGGCTCACAGTAAACTCAAACCAATCTGATGTTCTTCTACACATTATGTATGTTACCAAATATTAATACGTCAGTAATGAGTGACATACTGTTAGAACATGTCACATTCCTGAACAGGCCCAGTAGTTTTCCCTTAATTAGCTCTACAGCTGTTCTCAAAAGGCCTCTGTATCTCGTTCTATTCACGCTGCTAAAGAAAAGTCTTATCAGTACAGAGATTCGAAAGCGCATCCTCTGTATGGAAATCACAGTCTAGATTAAGCAGTCATTTAGTTAGCCTCACAATCCTAGGTGAATCTTGTTTCAGGCTTCCATTATCTGAAAATGGTCTAAAAAATGCAATAACTAATGCCAGAGTTGAAGAGGCAGCAGTCCGTGTAGTTGACAATATTAATACTATGGTAGTTGTCGTTTTTTACTAATCGGTTGGTTTTCATTCTTCAGTTGTGCTGCTGCCGCGGCGGATTAGCCGCGCGTACTGGTGCGCCGTGTTGCGGTGCGCGCGGCCGTCCGCCGTCGGGGGTTCGAATCCCCCCTCGGGCATGGATGTTTGTGTCGTCTTTAGTATAAGGTAGTTCATACGTAGTTTGTAAGTTTATGGACTGATGACCCCGCAGGTAGTTCTCTTAAGCTTTACAAAATTTGAACAGTTGTGCTCTTATTATAAGGTAATTTTCAGAAAAAAAAATCAAGTGTTCAAATGTTTCTAATCCTATTGGACCAATCCTGTGGTCATCGCTCCCTAGAGTTCCAAACTACTTAAACTAACTTACGCTAAGGACAACACACACCAATGCCCGAAGGAGGACTCGATCTTACGACGGAAGCGGCCACGCTGTTTTTGGTAAAAGGTATGATGTTTAAAGGAAATAGTTGTGACCTGAAATTGTAATTGATGTAGGTGTCCTGTTAGTTTCATAAACGACTTCTGGAGAATATATAGATGTTTCCCTCAACACGGATACGACAACGAAAAGCCAGAGATCTGATTCCAGGCAGGTCCTCATTTTTACACGAACTCAAGTCGGTATATTGTGTGTATAACTTACGAACCTGCATTAGGGTTCTAATTTCAGATAGGCTGTCGGACCGTGGAATAAACGCCCATATAATGAGAATTTCAAATCGTGGGACAGACTGAGCATAGTAGGTTTCTTCTAATAAGACTTCGCCTGTTAAAACTCTAATTTTTTCGAAGACTCGTCGATTTGGTAATTTCTTCATTTACACGAGGTAAATGAACGCCGGTCATTCAACATCCTAGCCTAGAGAGACAGATTTGCTTTATTTCTCTTTAAAAGCAACCGTATTGGAATATCTAAGACACCTAAGCTCAAAATAGTTTGTCGTCATCGATATTATACAGGGTGTTCGGAAGTTTCCATTGCAGACTTGTAGAGAGGACTATATTTATATTAGGATCCTGTGTCCGATAATATAATCCAATGACGTTATGAACACTTCATTATTTGTGACATAATTAAACCTCTTCTACTGTAAGCTTTTTGCTTATTTTGGGAGGAGGTAGTATGGACCAAAAGAAGAAAAAATGTCTCGTAAACGTGGACTCTAAAAAGCATACTTTAACAGCTGTGACCACTTGACCAGCAGGAGTGTCCTGTTTACGGTATCCAAATAAAGACGTTCTCAAATCAAATGTTCAAATTTTTGAAGAACTTAGGGGACTTAACTACGGGGTCATCAGTCCCTAAGCTTACAAACTACTTACGAACTAGTTAAGACTAAGGACAGCACAAATATCCATGCCCGAGGGGGGATTCGAACCCGCGACTGTAGTGGCCGTGCAAACCGTGACTGGAGCGCCTCAGTCCGCTCGGCCACCGCGGCCGGCTAAAGACGTTCTCACAGCTCTTAAGGTATCCATTTTAGAATTAATGTTTACAAGACATTTTTCCCTTATTTTGATCCATACTAACTCCTTCCAAAACACGGAAAGCAAAGATCTTGCAGGAAGAGAGATTTGTTTCACAGAGTCAAATAAGTGTTCATAACGAGCCGCGGCGGAATAGCCGTGCGCACTGAGGCGCCGTGCTGCGTTGCGCGCGGCCGTTCGCCGTGGAGGTTCGAGTCCTCCCTCGTGCAAGAATGTGTTGTCCTTGGGTTAGTTTAACTTGGTTTAAGTAGTTTGTAAGCTGCGGACTAATAACCAAGCAATAAGTCCCATAGATTTGCAAAAATTTGATTTGGTTCTTAACGTCCCTTTAAAAATATTATATAATAAATCCCCTCGAACAACTCCTCGAAGTTTGTAATGGAATTTTCCGAACGCGCTGTGTAAGTATTCCAAAATAGCGTGTGATAACTATGATCCAAACATTCAGATGTAGAATTTTTAACACATGTGTTTACAAAGAAAAACCGAACGAGGTGGCGCAATGGTAACACACAGGACTCGCTTTCGGGATGACGATTGTTCAAATCCACCTTCGGCCAGCAAGATTTAGGTTTTCCGTGATTTCCTTAAGTAACTCCAGGCGAATGCAGGAATGGTTCCTTTGAAAGAGCATGGCCGATTTCCTTCCCCGTCCTTACCCAAAAAATCTGAGCGTGAGCTAATCTTCCTTTCTTTCTACAAAGAAAATTTTTGCTAAATGTTTCAAATGCTCAAATGTTTGTTAAGCTTAAGGGACTTAACTGCGGGTTCATCAGTCCCTAAACTTACAAACTACTTATGAACTACCTTATACTAAAGACGACACAAACATCCATGCCCGAGGGGAGATTCGAACCCCCGACCGTAGCGGCCGTGCAGACTGTGACTGGCGCGCCGCAGATTGCTCGGCCAACGCGGCCGGCTGCTAGATGTTTATATAATTGTATTAGTGTGTGTGCTCGTTTAATTTGCATTAAGATAAATCATCAGGTTACTTTTACTTCACTGTTTTATACGCAACATGGTCCTGCTTCTGGTGGTATGTATACAGGCCACTCTGTGAGGAGTGCCAAAGTTTGATGTCGAATTCGGACCATTATACAACTTTATATTTGTACCCCGCAAAATATAAAGTGTTGCCTGAGACGGACATCTCATATACTGGGATAAAGTCTTTTGGGAATCGAACCCCCAAATCCTTAAATTTGTAGACTGACACGTCGTGTTCCATTGTTTGTAAATCTATGAGACTTAACAACTGCGATTATCAGTCCCTAGGCTTACAAGCTACTTAAGCTAACATAAGGACAACACACGCAACTTTGCCCGCGGGCCGACTCGAACTTCCGACGGGGAGCAACCACGCACTCTGCAGCTAGGCGCCTTAGAGCGACCGAAAAGTCGTGGTTTAGCGATCCAAACACACCTGAACTGTCAGAAGTGCAGAAAGCTGTTACCATTCGTAACTCTACGTCGCGCAAATCAGTTTGTGCGTGGGAAGGAGGGTCAGACTTACGAAATTGACGCAGATTTTCAACAGCAAAAAAAAAAAAAAAAAAAAAAAAAAAGTTTGTAAATCTATCGGACCAAACTGCGTGGTCATCAGTCCGTAGCTTACAAAATACTTAAACCTAGGTAAACTAACCTAAGGACAACACACACACACACACACACCCATGCCCCAGGGAGGACTTGAACCTCCACTGCGAGTAACCGCGCGCTCCGCAGCGAGACGCTTTAGACCGCTCGGCCACTCCACCGCGGCCGCAGATTTTCTCTATACGACAGACGCGAAAATTGCCATACTAATGTACTGACTTCTTCTCCTGAAAGAAAAGTTAGGTACATAGTAACGAATGTCACGTCAATTCGATAGACAATTTGTTAACGTATTATTATAGGTTTAGTGAAAATAATGTATGGAATCAGTAACTTGGTATCATCCTATTTTAATCTGCTCTGTATATACTCTGCTAGTAAACACTGGAAGGAACAGTGGCGGTATCGGGACAGTTAATTGACATACATTATAAACTTCCACGGCTGGCGTTTTCTTCAGATTAAACTTCCGGGCTCAGAGGCCGTGACCCATGCACAAAACTACTTCTTCCTGACTTTTCGTCTCCATCTTCGGGCGACATCTTCTGAGGGGGCCGTAGCCGGAAGATCTCAGACGATGTCGCCCGCAGATGGAGACGAAACGCCAGGAAGAAGTTTTTTGCATGGAGCACGGCCTCTCAGCCTGGAAGTTTTATCTGAAGAGTTAACTGACAATTTATCAAAATGTTCAAATGTTTGTAAATCTATCGGAGCAAACTGCGTGGTCATCAGTCCGTAGCTTACAAACTACTTATACCTAGGTAAACTAACCTAAGGACAAACACACACACCAATGCCCCAGGGAGGACTCCTCCACGGCAAGCAACCGCGCGCTCCGCAGCGAGACGCTTTAGACCGCTCGGCTGCTCCACCGCGGCGACAATTTATCATAGTGCAATATTAACTCGTTATTAGATTGCAGCAAAAGTTGTAAAACTACACAAAAGATATTTGTTCTGGCGGCATCACCCGCGGCTATAAGACTAAATATCAGGAAAAAGGTAGACGGATGGCCTATTTTTGTCACGCCATCGTGCAAAAACTGGCTGCCCGCAGAGTGTGCCGCGGTGTGCGGGGCTGGCAGCTACTGACCTGAGGCAGCGGCCGCGAAGGCGAGGGCGAGCAGCAGGAGGTGCATGGTGTCTGTTCCAGTCTCCACTGGGCTGCCCGCCGCCTCGCTGCCGCCTTTTGAGCCCTCGCGCCGGCGCCGCGGCCAGGGGTGGGGGTCACGCTCCGCGCCCCACGAGCCGCCGTGGCGCTCTTCAAAAATTAACGAACAAAACCACCTGCAGCCTCGTACTTCCCGGAATAAATTAACAGGCGCGAGCTCTACGGCTCTTGACGGCTTCGACTGCTCTTCCTGTGCACCCCTTCCCTCTTCAGCTCTCGCGGCACCTCTCGGTAACACACACACAGGTTGCATTAATACTTTCTGAAGTAAAAACAAACTTCGAACTTGGACTCAGGGGTCATAATACACTGTGTGCTTATGGAATACCGCCACAGCTGTGCGGCTGGAATTGTGATTTCCTGACAGAAAGGACACAGTACTTTGTAATTGACGGAACGTCACCTAGTAGAACTGAAGTAATATCTGGCTTTCCCCAGGGAAGTGTTATAGGGCCCCTACTCTTCCTTATTTTTGTAACCGATTTAGGAGACAATCTGAGTAAAGCTTATGGGACTTAAATGCGGGTTCATCAGTCCCTAAACTTACAAACTACTTATAAACTAGCTTATACTAAAAAAGCACAAACGACTATTCCCGAGGGGGATTCGAACCCCCGACGGGGAACAGCCTCGCACATCGGAGCATAGCGTCTCAATACGCTCGGCCGCTTCGCCGCGGCGCTGAATAGCTCTCTTAAGGGGCCCTCACACAGTCAATACTGACCTTCAATACAAACCTTCAATACATTTCGGTAGTCCTCACACCATCAATAATATTGGCATTATTTTCAACTGGCGATACGATTTCGTGAAGGCAATAACATATGTCGGACAGTGAGAAAGTGTGTGCTTTAATAATACAGGGTTGGCGAGCAAAAATAAAAAAAATAAATAAAGGAGAGAAAACAAAGAGCGGCGAAAAAGGTAATTGGGTTCGTGAGTAGTTAAACAAAAGGAATGGTTTTTCACAAGTAAACCGGCAGACGGAAATCCGAACAATTGAGAGATTTCTTAAAATATTTTCGAATGAGCGTAAAACCATACGACAAACTACTTACGTTACGAGATAATCGGAAAACAAGACGTAATTAAGAGACCTACAATCCTAGACGATGAAAGATTTAGGAATGTTGGCCTCAAATATTTAAATTTCAATGCAGTTATGTCCGCTAACACGATTAGTAAAATTCTCATTGAAACATGCAAAGCAAACTCATATTTTATTGTATTGGTGTGGTGTCTGTTCTTTCGGACGTCCGAAGGAACAGACAGCACACCAATACATTAAGTATTAAAAAACGCGACGACGGCGTTAGCTTCAGTTATTTCACCGCAGATGCGGTCATACGTCCGACCTCGCACGGGAATCCGTAATAGCGAGTGTAAGAGAGCATGGACTATAGGGTCGCTACAAACATAGCGTGCGACTTGTGGGAATTTAAGACGGACGGGAGGCGAGCACGGGTGGCAAAGTGCTTAAGCAGCACCGCTTAAGGCGACCGCTGGCCCGAAGCGAGAGACCCGGGATCGATTCCCGGTTCGGCTCTCATTTTCACTTGTCGCCATTGCTTAATATCAATGCCCAAATGCGGCCACTGTCAAACCTTTCTTTCCTATCCTTCTTCCTTCCCTTCCTTTAACATTTGCAAAAACTCATATTTTATTTTTAACGTCCTCTATTTTCCTTCCCGATACTGAAGGAGATAAATTTCAAGTAATTGCTTAAAAACATTATGGTTCTTTCCATGAAATCAACATAATTCTGGGTTTAGAGATATGGGTTACTCCTATAACATTCGATTAAATGTGCCATTACTTATTTACTCATATTTCGTGCCAGATTCGGATTCATTCGAAGCGTCTCGAGATAGCACCGGCAAGTGTAAACACTAAAAAGCAGTAGTTATGCGGTAGACGCTAGCGCTCTGAAGCTGTCTCGTGAAACACTGTAAACATCTGAACAACGAATATTGTCAAACCGGAAAATATTTTTGGACCCATCAATACTGCTCTGTCAATATTTACGGTATTGACAATACGTCATTACCCACGCGCACACAGTCAATATATTGACACATTGACAATATTATTGAACTTATCGGTTATTAAACTCACCAAAAGATCAAACGCATCTGCAAAATGACTTAGATAAAATATCTGTATTGTGCAAAACATGACAATTGACCATTAATAATAAGTGTGAAGTCATCCATAAGACCACCAAAAGAAGTCCATTAAATTTCATTTGCGCGATAAATCAGTCAAAACTACAGGCCGTAAACTCAACTAAATACTTAGGAGTAACGATTACAAACAACTTCAGTTGCGAAGAACACATAGAAAATATTGTAGGGCAAGCGAACCAAAGACTAAGTTTCGTTGGCAGAACACTTAGAATATGCAACATTTCTACTAAAGAAAATGCCTACACTACACTTGTTCGTCCTATTTCGGAGTATTGTTGCGCATTGTGGGATCCCTACCAAGTGGGACTGTCAGACGATTTAGAGTCCCTTCAGAGAAGGGCAGCTCGTTTTGTATTATCGCGATATAGGGGAGAGAGTGACACGGGAAATCATTAAAACATTGGCTTTACTCCTTGCGACGAGATCTATTTGCGAAATTTCTTTCACTAACTTTTTCTTCAGAATGCGAACATATTTTGTTAGCGTCCAGAAAGACATAGAAAGATATGATCATCAAATAACACAAGAGAAATCAGATCGAAAAGGGTAAGATTTAGGTGTTCCTTTTTCCGCGAGCAATTGGAGAACGGAACTGTAGAGAAACATCATAAAAGTGGTTCGATGAACCCTCTGCTGTGCACTTCAATGCGATTAGGGGAGTATTTTTGTAGCTATGTATACGTAGCATAAAATTAAAAGGGAATCTTGTTCGAAATCCCGTATTCTTCTCATATTGCGAAGCACGAGTTTAAAATTTGGCTCCTTCCTCTGCAACAGTACTCGAGCTAGGCGTCGCAGTGGTAACGCACTGGACTCGCATTCGTGAGGACGGCGGTACTGTTGTACTGATTCGGTGTTTTGCTCTTTTTGAACGTGATGTTTTATCATTGTGCGTAAATGAAGTCGGTTGAATAGTACGTGATCGTGGAATTTCGATTCGGTATGTCTTCCAGTGTGGCAAGAAAAAAATATTACTGTTTTTAAAGCAGTTTTCGGAACAATTTTCGTGCGTTGTCAAAGCTAGGAAACGTCTGTTATTTGTATTTTGTACTGTGTTGATGTAATATCTTCATATCACATGGTGGAAAAACTATGTATTTGAACACGTACAAACAAAGAAGCATAGAAAAAAATGAAAGTGTGTAACAATACAAAATTGAAATATGCTGATAGAAGAGAAAGTGAACGTGTGATACGTGGCGAGCACTTAATAATATCTTATATTTTAGAGCACAATTTAGTAATTAAAAGTAATGATCATGTAGGTCACTTGTTCTGTAAAATGTTCCCCGATAAAAGTATAGCACAAAATTAATACGTGCAATTTTTTTGTTTTATTCAAAAAATCAATCAGATCACTTGGACAGGCTACAAATAAGGATTATGTAGTTTTTTGTTTTTTTGTTTTTGTTATAAATTTTTTAGGTATAATAATATGGTGTTGCGAGATCATGGGAAAAGATTAAAAACATTTATCTTAAGGTTTATACTAAAATGAGCTCTTACCGAGTGGTTGACTTTTCCTTTTTTATTCTTTTGGTCGGTCAACCACGGCCATCGGTTTCTTTGTTGTAAGTTGTCTCTGTGTGACCGTCTTTTCGTTTTGTCTTGTTATTCTTGATGTTGTTTTATGGACTCAGTGGGACTCCTCTCCCACTTCACAATTTTAAACTCTGGGCGTATTATCTTTCATGTGTTTGTATTTACTTTTGACGCCTAGAGATGGAATGGGGGACTGATGACCATTGCAGTTTTGTCCCCCTTAAACAACCAACAACAACATAAAATGAGCTGCAGTTTTTGATAGTACATGTTTCCCGATTTTTTAAACAGGATTTCCTGATTTTCACTTTTTAATGTTGCAGGGGCAGATCCAGGATGTCCTGCAGGAGGGGGGGGGGGCGTGAATGAATTGAATGAAATCTCGTCGTCAGCTAAACTCTGGCTCAGTAGAAAGACTCTAGTACCGGCCACACCTTTTTACCCCACGCCCAATTAAACAAAAGTCGCACAGTTTTGAAGACTCAGTACACTGATGACACGCTAGCTTAGCACTCTAAAGAGAGAGAGGGAAAAAAAGTGCTGTTGGGAGGGGGCGAACCACACTTCTCCCCCCCCCCCCCCCTCCTTGGATCCCCCTGTGAAACGTTGGCAGGTATGCCTTCATCAGTCGGCTTAGTCTTTCTTTTGGCTCTTTTTGCAGCATGCTGCGTTTGATGTAATATATTCAGGAAAATAAAAACACCTATTTACTATTGATATAAACCCGTCCAGTCGATAGCAGGCGTCTGCTGGCGAGGAATGAGTGCTAGTCAGACACAAGGGTGGTGCATATACCATCAGTGAGCGTACCGGCCGTGTGTAGAAAGGGGAACCGCGCGCGATATATCGTAAGTTGAACCGAGAGCAGATTGTCATGGCCCGGAGGCTCGGCACCATCATTTCGGAAACATCACGACTTTCGCGTGTTCCTGGAATGCTGTGATGAATGACTTTAGTGGTGAAACCAGATCCAAAAGTTGAGGAATTGGGCGGCAATTCTCATTACAAATGTCGAGGTTGGACAGACTGGCAAAACAGGGCAGGTGACGAAATGTGATGGAAGTAACATGAGGCTTTAATACTGCTCAGAGTACAGAAGTGTTTGATCAAACAATTCACCCACACATGTGCCTTTGTTGACATCACGCCATCAGCAACTGCGACTTAAATGGGCACGTGGCCATCGTCACCTTTTTTTTCGAATTTAACTTATACTAAATAAAACATCATGCTACAATTTCTGTCTATAACTTTTTTACAATAAACCTCCAATACTCTTTAGCAATGGAATCCATTTCCCATATTGCAGGTGGCTTGTTGTTGTTGTGGTCTTCAGTCCGGAGACTGGTTTGATGCAGCTCTCCACAATGTTGTATATTCCACAGGCAGTCTAGATATTCAGAGTCCACGCTTAGATTGATAACTTCACCTTCTTTGTGTAATATATTCTGTCACAAACACAGGACATCAGGTTCACTGTTACAGGACTTAATTTACCAAATTTCTTCTGCTTTCAAGTCCAGATATGGGGTTTCCTGCTGTCTCGAGGAACCAAATAATCCATTTATTTATCCATTTATCTTTATTTCAGCGCAAAGTTCCTAGTGATACGAAAAAATCGCTGGCGACTCAAGTGAATATTTTTGCTCTTTATTTCTGGTCCTATGATACAGATCCTTCACTTTCAAGTTTTTCTTTTCAGGGAGCCTTGCCTTTAAGTAACTGTATTCCAGTAAAATTATTTCAGACAGTAAAATCCACTGGGAATTTGGTGGTCAGTTATAGGTGGGTTAAGTTCGACAAAGGCTATTTCATGTAATGGTTGTGCGCTAAGGAAGCCGTTCGATTTTTCATTGGTTTTATGTGCTAGAAAGGAACAACGCTCGTGCTTTTTTGCTGATATCTGTAAGGTTTAATTCACCACGTTCGTAGGGAGCATCAGTGTGACATACTCTTCACTTAAAAGATGCGTCCACGGTTCACGTAGTGACCTAGTGCAGATGTGATGCATTTGATCACGGTTGCAAGTAGTGGCAATACTTTGCAACGTAGATACTGTTACTATCTGAAGTTCATCTAGTTTGCTAATACTATATTCTTAGACAAAGGCCTATCCACGGCCTATCTTAAATATCCCAGACTTTTTTCTATTGAGTTTTGCTCCAGATGCCCGTTCACATTTTATTACTACTCGAAGTACAGTCTCTACTTCATTGGTATTCGCGATCAAAAAACCAACATTAGCGTATGCATTGAATACGATCTTTTCTCTGTTTAGCTGGAGTGGCAAAGTGGCATAAGGGGTGACGAATCCCGATACTATACCTCCATCAATGAGAGGGTGCTAAGCGTCTTCTTCCAGGGGAACACCTCCTTGACACCTATATGGTGGGACGGAGGCATGGTGGGGGCGTCTCAGAATATGCCCTGGGAAACATTCTCGCACACATTCAAGAGTCCAGTGTAGGTCGTGGAAGGGCGAAACGAAGACCAAGAAGTATCGTACACTTGTTGCATTCCAAGTACACCCTTTAATGACGATCATGTTTTCCATTGGAAGTGGCATTTTTCAACAAGGTAATGCCATAAATCACAGAAGTGTGATGGTGTGGTTCGAGTAAGCCGGCCGCGATGGCCGCGGGGACTGAGGCGCTCCAGTCACGGTCTGCACGGCCACTACGGTCGGGGGGTTCGAATCCCCCCTCGGGCATGGATATTTGTGCCGTCCTTAGTATAAGGTAGTTCGTAAGTAGTTTGTAAATTTAGGGACTGATGACCCCGTAGTTAAGTCCCATAAGCTTAACAAACAATTGAACATTTTGGTTCGAGTAACACAGTGGCGAGCTGCACTTGATGTGTTAGTTTACAGCTCGCCAGATACGAGCCCGATCGTTCAAATCTGGGCGTGATTGAATGTGGCGTCAGAGCTCGTCCCCCTTCCCGGAAGTACGTGATTTGTGTGCGTCGATTTGGTGCCAGCTTCCTCTAGCGACCTGACAAGACCTCATTACTTCCATGCCAAGACGCCGTTATCTGTGCCAAAGGTGGATAGACTGACAATTAGCCAGATGGTCATATTGTTCTCGCTGATCATTGTAAATGCAGATGCAGGCCAAGCCTGTAGGTTGCGCTGTTGTGTTTGCCACGAACGGCACCTGTGCAGTGTCCTCAATCCTTCGCAAGTGTCTGTCACGGCCGGAGCAGTGTTCTGTGTGGTTGTCAAGTGCATTATGTCGAAGCTAAGTGAATTTCGACGTGGGCAAGCTGTTGGCGGTCTTATGGTTGATGCTTCCATAGTTAAAGCTGCCCAAGTTTTTATTGTTTAAAGTTGCAACACATATCGGGGTTGTATACCGCATGTAGGGAAACCACAGAAACATTATCCGTTAGGTCGCAATGTGGATGAAAATAAGCTTACGTTTATCATGACAGTCGGCTGGAAGAAGATTGTGACAAAGTGTAAGAGTACGACAGTCGTAAGAGTCATTGCAGAATGAGTGTTACACTCAAGAAGCCTTTCGGCAGTAAAACAAGAGGTGAGCTCGATAAGCAGGGATCTACAAGGCGATCTGGATTTCTAAAACCACTCGTAATTGTTTCAGACTTCATTATGAGGATAATGTGGTGCCAAAACCATAGAAACTAGACTTTGGAGGAATGGAAGAAAGTAATTTCGTCGTCTGACCTTGCTGCTCACTAATTCCAACTTCTGACCGAGTTTACTTCCCAAAAGTGAAACATGGTAGTAGTTCGGCGATGATTTCGGCAGATATACCGTGGTATTCCAGCATTGATCTCTATACTACCAGGATGTTGAACTTCAGTTGTCTGAACGTGCCAGCCATAGATGTTGATATTTAGTTTCTTGCTAAATTCAAATATAGCTGGTACGAAGTGTTTCTAGGACTAGAAATTAAAATACGTTTCGATTCTATTGTCACACCAGCCTTTTACTTCATATATTGGCATACAGTTCAAAACAAGAGATAAGCAAGCATTTCTTGTCACGTAGAAAGTAATGGAAATTAGTTTGCCATTTTCAAACATGGTGGACATCGCGAAATCATGAGCAGAGCATATGAAAGTGCAGGTACGCTATAATTCTACATCTAGGTTGCATAGAGATCACTGTATTCCAGGACTCCTCCATTACTACCAAGGATTATGTAACTACATAGGCTGATGAGGCTCAGCCGATGGTACGTTTGTTCCGTAGTGGATATGCTGGTTCCAAGATGACAGGGTTCTTATTCACACAACTCCAACAACACGGTCCAGGACTGGTTTCTTGAGTACGAGGATAAATTGTCGCATCTTCCGTAGCCACTACTGTTAACAGATATCAATATTATTTATTATTTTTTATCTACTTTGGGCAGAAGTGTTCGTCATATTCACTCCTACAACGTTTCCCTGTAATAACAGTATAATATCCACCTGAAAACCAGACAGGCCTTGTATCCATACATTCTGAATGTGTTTTGAATCAGTGCAATTTCCCTGCACCGCGTTAGACACCGTAGTATGTTTTGTTTCGGTGTTTCCATATATTTGTGCACCCCTATATGATCTATGCAAAGTAATTAGAAAAAACTCGGAGAAGTAGAAAGCGAAGTAGCTGAAGAAAACACAGCAGTGTAAGATTTCCTCTTTGTACCAATCTACCACTATCTCATACGTCTCTATACGTGTTGCGTATATGGTTGTCCTCTTAACCAAAACAAATGGCGTTATAATTTTAATAATCAAATGATAACACACCCAGGGAAAATGTAAATGATTCTAGTTGCCTGTGAATAGAAAAATGCAAATAGAAGGAAATCAAACATTCATTAAAATTTATTTACTGTTATTACATCGAATCTTTGTCACCGTGCACACGTCTGAAGTAGTTATCTGAACTTCCCGCTGTGTTGAGTTTTACACCAGTCTCCGCACCTGATAGCACGCGATATTTTTGCTACTTTTTTTCCCCTACACTTTTTCTTTTGCAGGACACAGAGATATCACGTACATACCCTGTTTTACACTTAGTACGTATCTCGCTCTCGCTAAAGTCGTCTACCTAATTTACATTGTTGTGGTTTGTAGCGGAAGTTTTTCGTACACAGCGGAGATTGGATTCCAACCAAGCTAGCATTCATACTGTCTTGATTCTCTTTCGCCTGACCGTCTGTTCTGCGGTTTTGGTAATTCCTGCTTTGTGACAGTGGTATACTGCACTGTATGCAATCAAACTCTTGTTGAAAATTTAAGTGAGTATTACACCGCTGGAATTGTAAAGAGTAAACACTGAAAGATTATCTTCTTCCAAAAGAATTCGCATTGCATTTAGTTGCAGCTACCGAATGGCTTTTAAACAAACTGTTCTGCTAAAAAGGTGCATTTAAGAGGTAATTGTAACTATAAAGCAACTGAAAGTAAACACGCAAGTAAAATAACGTTTGATAGTCTCAGTTCAGAAGATATAAAAGCAGAATGACAATGGGAAGAAAAGCTTTTTTGAAAGAAAAAAATTGTTAACGTCGGATATTAAAGTGTTTTCTGAAGGCATTTGTGTGAAGTGTTGCCTTGTACGGGAGTGAAACATGGACCATAAATAGCTCAGACAGAAAGAGGCTAGAAGCTTTTGAAATGTGGTGCTGCAGAAGAATGCTGAAGATTAGATTGGTAAATCGCGTAACTAATGAAGGATTGGGGAGAAAAAGAATTTCTCGGATACCTTGACTAAAAGAAGGGATTGATTGGTAGGACACATTCTTAGACATAAAGGAACTGTAATTTAAGCGTTATAAGGAAGTGTGTAGGGGTAAAAATCGCAGAGGAAGACCAAGAGACGAATACAGTAAGCAGTTTCAAATGGATGTGGACTGTCCAACTTATGAGTAGATGAAGAGGCTTGTTCAGTATACTGAAGATCACAACAACAACATATTAGATTAGATACTTGTTTCATAGATCATGAATACGACATTTCGTAATGATGTGGAACGTCTCAGGTTAATGAGAGTATATGTACAAGACGTTACATTGTACAAAATATTACATGACACAATTCTTGTTTTTTACATTTACTAATTTATATCTGAAAGCTCATCCATTGAGTAGGAGGAGTTGTCATTCAGAAATTCTTTTATTTTTCAATGCTAGTTGGCTATCTGTCAGGCTTCTGATGCCTCTTTGTATCTGACCAAAGACTTTTGTGGCAGCATAATTTACCCCTTTCTGTGCCAAAGTCAGATTTAGCCCTAGGCCCTACATCACCAGCAAAAAGAACTAACTTAACATTTTCATCAATTTAGAATGGCAAGTCATTTAAATCAAGAACAGTAAAGGACCTAAGACCGAACCCTGTTACACCCCATCATTGATATTCCCCTAGTTTGAGGAACCGGCTGATGTTTTGACATTACATGAACAACTTATTTCAACTTTCTGCATTCTTCCAGTTAAGTATGAATTAAACCATTTGTGCGCTACCCCAGTAAAACCATTAAGCTTATCTAGAATAATTCCATCATTTACACAATCAAAGACCTTTGAAAATACCAATGGGTGATGTCCGGTTCCGCGGTGGCCGAGGGGACAGAGGCGCTCCAGTCACGGCCTGCACGGCCTCTACGGTCGGGGGTTCGAATCCCCCCTCGGGCATGGATATTTGTGCCGTCCTTAGTCTTAGCTAGTTTAGTTAAGTCCCATAAGCTGTACAAACATTTGAACACATCTTAGCTAGTTCATAAGTAGTTTGTAAGCTTAGGGACTGATGACCCCGTAGTTAAGTCCCATAAGTTCTGCAAACATTTGAACATTTTTTTGATTCCCGGTTATTCAGAGCATTTAATATTTGATCTGTGAAGGCATATATAGCATTTTCTGTTGAAAACCCTTTCTGAAAACCAACAACAAAGTACCATAGAACTTAAAATGTTCATCGGTCATCTAAATATCTAAAAACTTTTTCTCTCCATGAACATGACGAATTTCGTACTAACAAGGAAACCTTCAGGTCTCAGAGTGGCCGATTGCATTGAGGCGCTATGCTCCGATGCGCGAGGCCGTTCGAGGGTACGAATCCTCCCTCGAGCATGGTTGTTTGTCCTGTCTTTAGATAAGTTAGTCATAAGTAGTATTGTCAATTACATCATGAAGTAATTTATTTCATTTAAAAAAATTACAGTTGCAGCTAATTAAAATTTTAAGTACAATATATAAAGTCGAATAATACCAAATGCATTTTAAAATTAACGTAGGGGTTGATACTATTGTCATTAACATTTTATTACAAACTTAGGCAATGTTGTAAGCTGTGGAAAAATTATGAATATTTCGAGGAATCGGTTTCTTCGCGGGAAAGCAGAGTTTAGCTGTTGCCCTATTGTTTGTATACAAACAGGCAGTCAGGAAGAGAAAAGACTGCATAAAAATACAAACTAATCATCAGCTATCATCGCCAATTTTAAAGGAAAGCAGGAAGTTATTCGATATGACTGGTTCGCTTCCAGGATTTCTAACGAAAGATAAGTTGTCAAGAATGCCAACGAAGTAGGTTTTTTCTGAGATGCTTTGAAAGTCCTTCACTAATTGTGCAAGATGCATACAATTTTTTATTTTTATTTTCAAAGTTGTTATGACAATGATCATTGTAGTGCTTGCACATAAAGTACAAAATAGACAGTTGAACATAATATTACGAAAAATGTTATATTATTAAAACTCCATCCGGAATCTTATGACGGACTTAGTTAATTTAGCTACATTAAAATGCATTTGAAATTATTCAGCTTACTAAAAAGAAAACGTGAGTGTAATTCTTATTTTAAGTAGCTGTGACAGCCATTTCAACGATCAAATTAAATTATTCATGATCTGATCGATAATATATTAAATAAATTAATTCTGGAAGATGCTTAACTGATGTTATATTTTACTGTGCAATAGATCTATTTCACATATAGCCATTTTCAAGCTCCTGCGAATTATAATGAACAGTTACAATTATATTATAGCCTACTGTAATTGTTTTAGAATGTTTACAAAAATGTTTTACTTACATTACGTTCTGATTTAATGTACCGTACATGATTCATTTGGTGCCGGTCGCTGTTATAAGAAAAACGTCGAAAAGTCTCATTTGTTTAGACGTTTCCACCGTGATGATGTGAACGTTTCTAATTCGTTCACTGCCTAATTGAAGATTAAGATTTCGTATTTTTATACGGTATTTAATGTGACAGCAATTTGACAGAGCACCTAAAATGATATGTTTACAGTTAACATATATGTTCTATGGAAGATTTAGAGATGTTAGTACCTTAGCTATAATTTTTATCACTGGAATTCCAATATTTATAATTTTTAACCGGCTTCCAGTTGTAGATGACTAATAAAGTTTTCGATGAACTGATTTTGTTTTAGATCTGTTTGATCGTTGAGTGTTTTATTTGGGTGCTTGTGTGCATATAATCAACTCTTTTAATCATTGTAAGTTTTAAAACAAATAATTAAAAAATTGTTCTTGTGGGTAGGGTCGAATGCAGATCGTCCACATGATATGTGATAACAATACCACCTGAACTATTCATGCGCGCTGCAGCAGAACGTTCGTTGCCAAGTCTATCTGTCTTATATTGCCCTTAAAGTTTGGAGTTCTTTTTCTTTGGATCTACAGGATAGTGCGCTTTAAAACTCCCTTGACTGGACACCCTCGACGTATACTATCAACATGCGTAATCTTATACCAAACTCAATTTCCAAGATTTTGAAGATCTCCCTGTAAGTTAGATTGGAATCACATGGCTGCATTACACTAATAAATGAAAGAATTTTGTTCTTAACAGTTTCTATGAGATGTGAAGAACCTATATCGAAATGAAAATTGTCATTCGTCGCGTAAAATTATGACTGGCGTATATAACTATCACAATGTAACTGTGTAGCAATGTTAGAGATTCGAATGCGTGACTGGTGCGTCTACCTTCCAAGGAAGGTCAGTATAGCGTAAAGCTACGTGTTGGAGCAAGTTTACATAATTTACATCACGAGGGTCCAGAATGGTTTTATTTATAAATGAAAATAACAGTCACGATTTTTTATTTAATTAACACGACGTTTTTTGGGGAATAATTGCCATTTTCAAGTATGTTTTTCGATGCTTTGTCGTTTTATTTGTGATGTTTCAGGTGTGCGAGTTCCTGCTTCATTCTGCTGTTCGTAGGTTTATATTTATGATCCATTTGTAGCGATCTCACACATATTAAACATTGACATTACAGATACTGGAGGAAGTTGATTATTTCCATCTGAAAGGCAGGTTTTATCAGGTTGCTGGGTTCCCCAGCCAGCTGACTAACAGTTCGGACCTAGTGAATGGAATACAGGTAGTCAGGGTTTCCCTAATCTGCTCGGAAACAGGAAACTGCGGTCTTGGATGAGCGAGGGCGGCTATTCCAGATTGCAACTGAAATTCAATATAGACACACACATTATTCTCTAAAATCCATATAAAATCAGGGAATGACCATATGGCAAACATAATTATATGAATGGATTGAGGAGACTTGGAAGAATCTAACGCTGTAATTACAATTTCAATATCCCTTACAGATAAAAAGCCGATAAATTTCAGTACTATAATAATAGCATTATAAGACTTATATTTACAATTATTGACACATAGTGTTTATCAGTAACAGTTTCAGAAGCTTGTGAGAGAGCTTCTGAGATGCCAAACTTAATAGCTACCTGAGCAAAGAGCTTCGTTCTCAACCGATTTTAGTATTGTTAAATATGCATTTGTTAAATGTAAACATCATTTGTAGGGAGGTGGTCAAAGCATTTAATTCTGTGATATACAAATCTATAATATTGTATAAGGGAAATTGTATTTTAAAGATAAGGCGTTAGGATGCGCGGAAGGATACAATTTTGGGAGAAGGTAGCGCACGCTTTCGAACGCTTGGGAAGAGACTCTTATCTTGGACGCGGTGGTGAAAGATTGTGACGTTGGGCGGCCTGCGTTAGAAACTTGTGATTTGAAGAGATAGGCATGTGCGGACTTAGAAAATTTACGGGACTGTGACTGCAGAACTTAGTCTCTGGTGAAAAGTGGTAAGCTATGGACGGTAGTAGGGCTGTGGTACTGTGATAATTCAGCAATCGTGTACTCGTGTGATGACAAACTGTGTTTTATATCAAATACTGTAATTAATCGCGGATTAATTTGTAACTGCAGTGTTCGATGAACGCCACTAATTTGGAACTTTTTCTCTCGAGTGAGTGTCATACTTATTGTGCCTCTCATGAACAATAATTGGTGAAATATTCAGTTATTTACCAATGTATAAAGTAGGACCACCTCCACATTTTCATGTCCAAAAAGAATAATAAACTCCATTTATAAAGAATTATTTCGTGAGTGAATCACTTCTTTACCTTAGAATCCATTTTGTTGGTTATTCAGATGTTTATGTTTGTTTAAATATATTGTCGCGTCATCATATGCAGATTGATATACTGGCTAAACTACAGATTAATTATTGATCTTGTTTAAACAGATTGGGTAGCTGTTTAGGGCATAGAAGCTGACATACGTGACTCACCGCTATGAACAGAGACAACGAGCCATAAACCTTTTACTATTCTGAGTTATGTATTGCCCAATTCTTATTGGTGGGTACCGACAGGAAGGTCGCAGCATCACATATAATATCTTTGCACAATATACATCTGACTTACCACTCAACTGTGCATTTGTGTGATAACTCTGATGTCAACTGTGCAAAAATTGTGTGTGATGGTTTCCTGTGTGTGAGGGTCATTAAATGGACCACAAAAAAGTTAGGGAGAACAGAATGAAGCAGAAACTCACACACCTAAAACATAACAAATAAAATGACAAAGCATCGAAAAATGTACTCGACAATGAGAATTATTTCCCGAAACGCGTCGTGCTAATTAAATAAAAAAACATGACTGGTAGAAGTATTTTCATTTATAAACAAATCAATGGTTTTATCAAGTTTGATTTTTATTTCATCCATGTGCTCAGCGACTGATAATATGCGGATGATGTCCAGTAGTCAGTTGTAAATATTTATTTATTATAGCAAATTTAGATTTCGGTCGATGCTTTGATATGTAGTTTAAAACACAGAGTTTTTCAATATTAATTGCATAATCGTAACATGAAAATTGAAAATTTCTGTATGTTGGAAACTAAGTTTCAAAGCATTAATAATGGTAACTTGCTACAATAAATAAATATTTGCGACTGATTGTTGTTCATCATCCGCAACCCCATAGTTCCATCGTTATTCTCCTACATTCATTCTACAGTTATTGTGAAATTGGTAGGTATCTGTATCTTCCACACGATAATCAAGTGAATATCTGCTAACAGCCGTAATGGAATAATTAAATTTGAGTTTTATTTCCACACGCAATGATTAACTATGGTCACCGCATGTAGTAAAGAACTGTCGTAGAAGTAACAAGGCTTGGCAATGCCACAGAGTGGCAAATTGGGGGAGCCCTACGTCACGCACCAACAGAATATTCCATATTGTGGCGCACTATGCAGCGGCCGCGGCGGATCCGCCGAGCGCATTGAGGCGCTATGCTACGATGCTTCAGACCGTTCCCCGTCGAGGGTTCGAATCCCCTCTCGAGCATGGATGTTTGTGCTGTTTTTAGTATACGGTAATCATAAATAGTTTGTAAGTTTTGGTACCGATGACATCGCAGTTAAGTCCCATAAGCTTTACAGATATTTGATTTGAACTATCCTGCAAGATAGGGCAAATTCTTCGTAAACATCAAGTGAAGACTATTTTCCGCCCGCCGGCCAAAACTAAGACCTTGCTTGGCATGATTAGTACTCCGAGTGCCAATCACCTCAATTGACGGGATACGGAAATTTCTGTAGAATGCCAATCACGTCATTTGACGTGATCTTTGTTTTCGTGCTTTTAAAAACAGAATCAAGTTTATTGCCGGGCTACATGTACCTTAAATACCTTACTTGGTAAACCTAATGTCTAAACCAGCCTATAGATCTTTTATTTAGTTTCTAAATCGTCCGACTGGTCGCATTCATTGTATGAAACGGGGCAGGTAGAAAGTGGTGTCCGCTCACTCAGTAGGTAAATCAACGGACATGGCTTCACGCAAATTATTCTCCCCGAAAGTACTGAGAGGTGACTATGACAGAGGGGTGACACAGCAACATATCGTAGTGACTTTACAGACTGTTTGCAAAGTAGAGAAGTTTTTAGTGGGGCCCTTGGCGTCGGAGTTGTATGTGATTTAGATGCTCTGTGTTCAGTTCTGGATTTATTTCAAACATCAGACAATTCTTTACGCCAGACTGAAGATAAAGAAACTAAGTGCAGCTGGTGTTACTCCTGCAAGCAGAATGTCCGGCATTCTAAGGGATGGAATGGTTTGCACGGCCGGCAGTCAAAGTGTTAAGGATGACCTGGGTCTACCTAAATCCGGAGCTTATGAGATACCATGCCAATGTGTTGAGACCTACAATGGTCAAACATCGCGTACTGTAGAAGGTCACTGTCGTGTACATCAGCGACACACGAGACTACAACAGCCCAACAAATCGGCAGTCGCAGAACACTCTCGTTTCCTGTCGGTACCCACCAATAAGAATTGGGCAATACAAAACTCAGGATAGTAAAAGGTTTATGGCTCGTCGTCTCTGTTCATAGCGGTGAGTTATGTATGTCAGTTTCTATGCCTTAAACAGCTACCTAATCAGTTTAAACAAGATCAATAATTAATCTGTTATATTGTATAAACTACAAGAATACGAGAGTTCTGACCGAGACGTACAGTTTCTGGGACTGTATAATTAAAGCGTCCATCGAGATTCGAGTGATGGAACCGCAGATTAATCGCGACTGCGGCTACGTACTTAATGAAACATGGAAACCTGCACTCGGCATAATTAAGAAAGGAAATAAAATATCGCCGGCCCGGGGCGGGGATACAGCGCAGACATCGCCAGGGGACATCGCTGGACGCGGACGCTGTACATTAAGAGGTGAATGTATTTTATTTTTAATCGTCTATAATGATGCCAACACTATTGTAAGGCACACTACAGGTGGCGGCCTCTAACGGAGCCACGAGGTACCGCCTAAACGACATTGAAATGCACAGTACACGATGGAGGGCTGTGAATGCATCATCTATTTTAACCGATTTTAAATTTTAATGTAATTACATATTAACAGTGGACAACGTATAGTTTTTATCATTCATTTGCTTCATGCAGTGTATTATTACGGTTGGAATAAGGTAAACCTGAAAATGTGACTTTCCTAGCATCAATACCAACTGCTGGTTTTATGGTTTTTTAGTGTGAACAGTGTAACTTAATGCTTGTAACTTACTTTTTGTAGGCCAACGGTTTGAAATGGACGAAGCAGTCCAAAACTAGTTACCAACTCCTAAATAGTGCAACTGTGACGGAAAAATAAATTGTTTTCAATGTATTACCAGTTGCTGATCCTGCACCATCTTCACGATGAATTTTCATACATTAGTATAAGGAGCAAAGACTTCCATTAGAAGTAAACACTATGGTAAAATAAATTTGGTTGTTTTTCACAAGACCTACGTTCCTTTACGATATCTCTAAGGGTAGCTGTACAGTGGCGAAGGATTGTGAGGTACCTGGCTCGAATTATGATTATGGAAGTAATTATCATTTATAGTATATAGATGGCTGCGAGGTAACCGCAATACTGTACTGCTCCAGAACACCCGACTCTGCACCACTGCCCTACTAGATTAATTTACATACTGCATTTGATGGAGAAACCTTCTTTAGGACCTTGCTAACAAGGAGACCACATGGGTGTCGGATTTTAGAATCTCTTTATATTTATGGTACATGAAGTTCAGAAATTAAATAACAATCAGTCAAAGCCATTCGGCGCAACTCTTAAAAATTATCGAGAAAATCCTTTAAGAATTGCAAAGTACACATAAGTGCCAGTAATTAAAACAGTTGCAGCATCTGTCGGTGTAGCTCTGGTGATAGCGTTCTGGACTCGCAACCGTAGAGTCGGTGGTTTCAATCCCACTTTGACAGATTTTTTTTCCGTTTTCGTAATCAGTTATATAAAACATTTTGGGATCGCTAATTCCACTATTGTCAGTTTTTGTTTATGTGTATGTATGCAACTGAAAACCTTGCCATCACGTAAAACGGTGGTTGAGTAGGTTAGGTGCTTGGGAAGCCATCAGTAGCTATGGAGATGACTTTCCAAAAACAGTGTCGTAGCTCTTCACGAACTAATCAAAGATTACCGTCGTCAGCTAATAGTGAAGTCAATACCGTAAAAAACGTAATTTATGTATTTTTGATTGAAACCATCATTATTAACAAACTTCTATAAAATCTAGAAAATTACGAATAAACATAAATACGTGCACTTACCATTAGTTATTAAAATTGTGTAAGTATTCCAACAAAAAGTCGATTTTCTCGAGAATATTTGAGAGATGTGTCGAATAGCTTTGGCGGATTGTTACTCGAGTTCTGAAAAATAAAAAAAATCTAAAATCCAATACTCATGTGGTCTTCTTGTAAGACAAAAATATACTTACCGCATATACCCAGACGTAGACTTGCACTCAAAAGAAAGTAATTTTCAATTCTTCTGCTACATAATAGGTAGGATCAAATGTTGGTATTTTTTAATGGAAGATGAAAGACTGCCGCTTAAAGTAACGTAATGAGGGATTACCATAACTAATTATACAGGATAAATAACGTTTACAAAGATAGAGGACTCGTAAGAGGATTAAGTGCATGAGCATTTGTTCATCTCCGATACTGTAAACAATAATAATAAATGCTCTCTCCTATTGCCAATCTATGTGCCAATCTATATTTTGGAAAGGTAGTAATCGACCAAAACACTGAAAAAAGTCAAGTAAACGCGCTCTCTAAACTGCATACTTTGAGAACTACTTCGATATGTGAAATACATCTCTTCCACTGGTTAAGTGCTCATAGATCTTAAAGTATGCATTCTAGAGTCCATGTGTACTTACTTTTTCTTGCTTTGATCCATACTACATCATTCCAATATATGAAATATAAAGAGCTGCAGTAGACGATGTCTGACAGTATCGAGGATGAATTGCTCATAGCGTCGGTTGGAAGACACTGCCAGACTTGGGTTCCTTTTCGTAATATTATATACCCATTCTCCTCTACAAGTCCTTTGCGTTTGTAAAAGTTTTTTTTAATCACCTTGTGTAGCTTTGAAATGTTAATGGACTTCCGTATTCTAATTGATCATACTGCCCATGACAATCCGAAAATGGGATTCTTCTGGGACCCATCTCTCGGGGTCTATTGGTCACATTGTTATGGTAATCCCAGGTTTAGATATCTTTTGTATACTTACCAGAGTATTAGGCATACTGCAGCTGTTCTTAACTGAAGGGTCAATATTGAGCAAATCTGTAGGTTTTTCTTAAAGAAAACACAATTTTGTTCTTTGGCGGTTTCTAAGACAATCGTGACTCTTTTGGGAATCAGAACTACGAACTTTGGGAATGGCCACGTGTATTATTTTTTTTCTATTTATTGTAAAGAGTCGAATTTGTTACCATGCGGTCCTAATATGATATTATCAAAATACTTTTTCGATTTTTTTGACAGCTTTATCCGTAACCTAGATTCACAGACTGAAAAGTTATAAAATAAAAATAAGAGTTTAGCCTGTTTTGCACTTGGGCCACAAATATATGAATAACTATAGAAGAAACGGCTCAAATTTTATCAATATATTCAGTAGACATTTACCTATAAATACCATTTCGGTTTTCAAAAATTTTTATCCGTTCCAACATATTCCCGTAAAACCATGATGTTTGGGAATTGGCGAGAAAATTTATTTTTGCACATCTAATAGTTTGATACCTTCGCTCGATGAACGATTGTTTATTCGTTAGTCGTCATATTTACTGTGTAGCATCCAATTAAGACTTGCAAAATATTTTAAAAGAGTTTGCAGAAGTCAAAACACGTTATACAGCCTTTACGTACGGTTGATTTTTAGCTCATACAAAGCAGCGTATGAAATTCATAGGAGATATCAATATCTCATTTAGAATTGAGAGTACAAAACTTACTCCTTGCGTTCTGGTTTTATTTCTGTCAGACGAAACCGCGCTGTGTGCGCACTTCAGTTCTATTGGACCCAGCGACCGTTACGGAATAGTTATTATTCTATTTTAAGAAAACTAATGGAAAAAATAGTTTGGTCATCGCACAATCTAGTATCTTCTCTCGATAAATCATTGTATTTATTTAGCTATCTGTCATATCCTGTTTACAAATGCTGGGAAACATTTAAATAAATTACATACTCTGTCTTAAATAAGCAACACATCACGTCACAAGAAGGAAACAAGCTTAAGAATGCATATGTCTGAGCTTGTATTATGATTAACTATGCAAATGCAAACGCTTGTCTACACACTAAATAAATAAATTAGTAACAAATGATCTAGTTATCGCGATGTTTATGTCAGTTGATTATTTCAAATAAAAGTAGGCTTTGAACTTTCGTTTTCGTGGATCATGACAAACTTTTCTCCTGTTGACTAATTTGCGAGTGCTTCTCCTTCGCTTTGAAGCGGCATGAATGCATTTCGAGGGAAAGAAACTGCTCTTTTTGTTGCTTCACTGGTGCTGATGATTGGACTATCCGCCAGTCAGCCAAGTTGTCATAAAATTATTGTTTATTTCAGTTTATAGCCAATTAGGTTCACTGGCTGTGTTAATTAAGGTTTTTATTTATTTCTCAATTTTCATTCCCTGTGTTCAACTCTATTCCAGACTTGTATCTTACGTTTTATGCCAGATTCCTCTGCTACGCCTTTGTACGCATAATCGTATGGCTTGAAGTTTGAGCATTTTTATTGTTTTTTTATGCATCACATAAAATCACACTAATTCTCTGCTGTAATTAAGTGGATGTAGACTTCACTTTGTCGTTTATGAACACGCGAAAAATACACACACATTAAAACCAACTTCCATCTAAAAACGTCCAGCTAATATTTGATATACTTAAATGCATGGAGTATAAACGGAAAAAATATAACTAACTGGTTGTGTTTCAATAAATTGTGTACACATATGTGATCGAAAACAAGATGGCTTGAGTGAAATTGGTATTAATCGAAAGTCTATCCGTACCATCCCAGTTTCTCTTGGAAATTTTCATTATGACAGTGATTGGAAGAAAGTTAGCAGCAGCTGCTTAGAAAATAAAGAGTTTGAAGGAACAATTCAGAAACTTGTGCTAAAGAAACACAGCAGCAACAGGAAAAAGTGTTAGTTACACATAGTATTCAACCTCTGACAAAGTTCGGTGAGTAGTCCTGTAACATTAAAGTAGATGAACTATGAACTACACTTACCTTACTGTCCTTCAAAATAGTCACCTCCAATAACTGTGCAACGTTGTGCTCTTCGATATATGCCCTGGAAACTTTGCACGAAATCTTCCTTTGGGATGCTGTTCAAAAGACTCATGTTTCATTGGATGTCAGGAAGATCGGCAAATCTCTTTCCTTGCAAAGTTTAGGGAATAGGAAGAAGTCTGGAAGATTGAGATCTGGCTAGTATGGTGGATGTTAAAGTTTCACCACCCACTTTTTTGTCAGGAATTATTTGAAGATATTGGCTGTGTTTGGGCGAGCGTTGTGCAACTGGAACATCCATGAGACTTCTTCCTACTCCCTCCACTCGAACTCGCTTTGAAAGGAAAGAGATTTTATGTGTGTGTGTGTGTGTGTGTGTGTGTGTGTGTGTGAGAGAGAGAGAGAGAGAGAGAGAGAGAGAGAGAGAGAGAGAGAGAGAAATTGTTCGCAAATCTCTGCCACACAGATTCTGTTTTATGGTACGATGCATTGTCATGATGATACATTCATTCACATGTAGCGTGTTCTTAATTACAATATCGGAACCACGAAGAGCACTCCTGTATTGTAATACCATCTCCTTAATGCTGTCGTCACAACACTTAACGTCAGTAACATTCTTCAAACATTTACCAGACAGTAGTCGATTTCCGCAAGGTAAGCGTGATTCATCAGTCCAGTTAACTCGTTTCATGTCATCCATTGTACGGTGGCGTAATTCGTTAAATAAACTCAATCATTGCTACAGAAATGGGTGGCTTACAAGACCTCTTCAATTACTGTACTCCATTTTGTAACACACTGCAGTCAATCATTCAGCTAGCTGGAGGGCGGGTAGGTAGCATTTCGGAACTCACAAAAATTGCTTCCTTTCATTTCATGCGATTTTTATAACCAGCCTCCGCATAGCTCTACGATCATATCAGTCATTACATGAGGTCTACCTGGTCGTGGTTTAGCTGTGGTTTTTCCTTCGCGTCATCACTTCAGAATTGCACCTCAATTAGTCTACTTGTGCAGCTATAGAATAGATCAAATGTACATGATTCATTTGTTACTCTCAAGTGATACCAATTAATTCGTACTCGTTTATAATCAGTGGGCTCACCAGACCGAAACAATTTTGCTGTTACCGCTTCTCTTTTTCGCCTCCTTTTTATGGTGCAATGTCCGTTTCTCACGGTCATTCTGTATTATGTAAGGATGGCAATAAGCTTCAACCCTGCCTTCCACCTTCCTTAACATGAACTTGTTATTCTTTGCTCTTATTCGTATGACTGTGTACTTTAATACCACACTACCAGGGATTCTGAAAACCATATGCATATCACATTTGGGAGATGATACTTGTTTCCCACTTATAGTTTTCGATTTCTTTGCTCCTTATATTTGAATGTAGCACAGAATTACCCTGTAACATATTTGGGACTTCATGGTTGCTCTCAAGTTCCTTAGCTTATTTCAAACTATCGAGCAACTTGAAGTTATGACGCTGACCCATGACCTCATCTGAATAGTTATTATTTCCTCTAACTAGTCACATTTAACCTCACTCACTGTGAATAAAGTCAATATGCTGCAAAGAAAAGAGAAAAGAGTAGACGCCCCATCTACATTCGGAATTTCAATTACTTCGTATTACAGAATCATCGGAGAAATACCGACAGTTGAAATGTAAAGGAGCCTCCGTGGTAGCCGAGAGAGGAAGGAAGCGGAAGGTATACTTAATGCTTCCGGCGTTGACTTTCTTTGTTTGTCGAGACAAAAAGCCTCGGAAAGGAGAGCTTGCGCCGAGAATATAAACATTCATTTCTTGTGACTGGAATAAAATGATGTTGACCAGAGCATTAGAAGTACACGGCTGCCGCGAGGCTGTTGGGCCTACCGAAAGCGTCGGATCTGGAGTCGCTAATGACAAAGTCAATCGAGTGTGTAAAGTCTGGTTCGTGAAGAATATGCGTTGGTGTCTGCGGGGCGTGCTCGCTCAGACGTGTCTTCTGCCGTAGAATACGCTGATTTGGTGTTGCCGATCTTAAATCTGCTGTAGGAACTATTCTGAAATCAGAATGTTGACTGTAAATTTGCTCTAACGGTAAACGAAAACGAACAGATTTAAACAGAATCTGAGACGGGGAACTGCCTGTTACCTAAATACTTCCACAGTGTCAGGTCCCTGTATATGTAACTATATCAGACGAGGCACGGATTCGTGAATGTATCGAGATACCACACTAGTTGAGGCACATATTTTACGTTCATAAAGAACAGGAACCATTATTTCGCATTAGATAGAGGTGGGCATGCCAAGAAGGTTAGTCCCTCGGATATGAAACCATTATCTCGATAATGCAATGAGATATTATTGTGTTCTAACTTTCAAATAAAATTCCGGTATCTCCTCTGAATGTGAGATGGTACTATATATAAACTGAAATCAAACTTGTGTAAACTATACTCATTGTGCTTTTACCTCGACACACTTTTTGAAATATGTTTCAATACTTGATCTGATGCGGCGCAGTAACTGTGACGAATAACGAAAAGAAAACCAAGCCGTTACCGGAACAAGATATCGACTTAGGCCTATAACTTGTGCAAAAATCAATTTTTTTGGGAGAGCACATTTCTTAAATCGGATAGCGGTTGGAACGTCCTCTCTTTACACAATTGACACTTCCGGTATTCAAGCATAATCGTTCTCGGATGTATTGTGATAAAGATTTCGAAAAATGGAAAGTGGCGTTTCTAGATAAACGTCAGTTTATTGTTATGAAATACTGGGGTTGAAATGATTTTGGAGAACCTAGTTGTTCACCGCTGTCGTGCAAATGGCTCACGCGTTCCTAATAATGCGCATTAAGGTAGTAAGGCAATTCGAATTAAAAAATAAAGTTAATGCATCAGAAATTTGCACTTGAAGATGGTAAATATTACCTTAAAATGCACTGTCATATCTGTTTGAGAAAACGTGCAGAGATATGACAGTATCTTCATTTTCTGCGATTGGTAGTGCCACTTCTAATCTTTTCTTGACCTATGGTTAAGTTCATAAGCATATATTTGCCGAAGGAAAAAAGGGAGGGGGAATAGCAATGTTCAACTGTTTTAATGGAGACATTACAGATTATCTGCCTTTGGCAGAGACATTATTGAGCATTTTTTCAGTCATGATTGGATTAGTCAAAAACTCGAGGAATGTAGGGAAGGTACCAGCGTTCAGCTTTCTTCCGAAGAAAAAAATTCTCATCGATACATACATGTAACAGAAAGAGTTGTGGATGGGGAGGTTTCGATCATAGCTAAAAGTTTTTTGTTAGACACAATTATGTTATGGGCATACCTACGATCGAAATTGCGAAGTTTTTCAATACAACCTCGATGAATGTAAATATGCATCCTGTTTACTGTCTTAACTGTTTGTAAATCTATGGAACCAGACTACTTTGGTCATCAGTCCCTAGGCTTACAAACTAACTTAAACTAACCCAAGGACAAAGCGCGCGCGCGCGCGCGCGCACACACACACACACACACGCACACGCACACGCACACGCACACGCACGCACACACACACACACACACACACACACACACACACACACACACACACACACACACACACACGCGCGCGCGCGCGCGCGCGTACGTGCGTCCGACGGATGACAACAGCCTTACCGTGTCTGACAAGATGCAACATCTTTGTCACAGGCACAATGTACGACGATCTGTGACGAATGCCAGTAAAATCTCAAAAATTTTCTATCGCAGACTACATTTACGATGATTTGTGACTTTTATAAATGTTACTGGTGAATAAATGGCGATTATAAACATAGTTTCTTGAACTGCGAACTAAGAAGCCTAGCTCATCGTTCCATACATAAGTTCAAACTACATTTATTCGCCAGACCGGATATTTTACATGTGTGTGTATGGTAACTTGGAACCTACGGATCTCGATAACAGATAGTATTAAGAAAAAACTTTAAAGGCCTCCTGGTGTCATCATCTAAGGAACATATTTTAAAAACTGCGACGATTTACTATGAATAGTAAGTGTAGATGTAGCAGTCCTCACATCTGGTACTTTTAATACCAAAAATTATGATTTTTCTGGCGTCTCCTCATAACGAATATAGGGAAACGGATTTTCTAGATTAACATTTAAACAACGAGAGATGACATTTGATTAATTTGCTACTTACGAAGATAAGACTCTTTGAAAGTCGCATTTTCGAACATATTTCGATCTCGTGCTATCGTGCACGGACCATCATCTCGTGAACCAAGTAAGATACCATTATGCGCTCAGCTTCAAAATTTCGATGTATTATCTACAATTCATCTGAAACTGTGTATGGCCTAAAATCAACCATTCTAAAAGTCTATGCAATGTGTTTTTACTTCAGTGAAATCTTTAAAATATGTTGCAATACGTGACTAAACTGGATGCTGCCCATTAACTGTGATGGACAAAGAAAATAAAATGACCCCTTCATCGAACGAAGATATCAATAAACTGCCCCAAAAATAAAATTTTTCCCCGAGCCGATTTTTTTGTAATCTAATGGTAAGTTGAAGAGCTTCCCGAACACCATCTTTCAGCAGAATAGGCACTTTTTCCACCGAAACCTCACGGTTTTACGGTTGTATCATGGTAACGGAGAAAGATTTTCGAAAACAAAAAAATGTCGTTCCGGATAAATGTCTACAGCATGTACTGGAACTATTTGAATAATTTGCTTTGTTTAGTTATTTAGTTATTTGCGAGACACGGTGCAAAACTGCTTAAAATTGTGTGTTTTTTTTTTAGATCGGGTTTCATAGGAAACATCTCGCTATTTCTCTAGAATGATTCTAATTTTCTACATTTAGAGTAGTTACATTAGAATCAAGTAATCACATTCTTTAGTGCCTAACGAATTACATTATGTCTTTTCTCCCTTCCTTTTGTTGTGGGAACGCACAGTAAATAGAAATACAGATTTCAGTTCCTGTTAACTACATACCCTGTCACCTCCACAGAATTTCGACCAGTCTTTTTTAATGCTATCCATAAAAGCATATTAAAATATCTAACTTTTGAATGCCACATACGACTCTTTAATTTACCTTTTCATATTGCAGTTAAAAACCAAATTGAATGGGGGAATTGCCTCTAGATTTTTTTGTAAAACTTTTTATTAAGACAGTGATGGATTTTTGCAAACCGAGTTACATGAACTTAAAGTTCAGTTTTGATTTAGTACAGTTAGTAGCTCCATTAAACACGAAGAATATAGCAACATGACAAAGATAAGTGTTTCCCAGCATAACTTATTCCCACCTATCGTAATATACATAATAAAAAAATCCCCTCAGTACCAATAATCAAATTTTTGTCAGTGCCTTTTTTTTTTTCGAAAAGGCAGTTTTGTAGTTCGCATAGATATGCTCGGAAGAATAGGAGACCATTAACCGATTTTTCAGTATCGATTACAATATTTGGATAATATTCGTTACTGCGATTGTAGATCACGGAAAACGCATTAGTTCATTATTCTGATCAAATGTGTCTGAAACATTTTTAGCCGTAAAATGTGGCCAATGTTCGCCTTGTAAAGTAATTCCTGGCTGCAAACATCTGTGAACCATTGAATGAATATACACTGCTCAAAACAAGTAGGGGATCAGGTGAGATTATCATACACAATATAAGTATAGTGACGTATTAGTGGTGTGTGATGTTGTACAATATTTTGCTGTCTCAACTCTTTACTAGATGTTTATATGGCGATTACTTAGAGCGACGCACCATTGGGCTACCATAATACTGAAAAAGTCATTCTCGTTACCCTCTAATATGGTCTGTGATCACCTCGGACGGCCAGTGCAGTTGCACACTTGTGTGGCATGTATAGTATGAGGTTATCAGTTAGCTCTTGAAGGAGATTTTGCCATTCTTCCATGAATGCAATATCCAGCTCTGCAACCGTTGAGGGAGGTGCTGGTCTGGCAACAATGCGTCTTGACAAGTGCATCATAGACGTGCTCAAGCGGGTGAAAGTCCGGTGAACAAGCTGGCCACACCATTTGTTCAATTCTCTCAGCTTCAAGCATGCAGCTCTGCGGGAACGAGCGTTATCGTCCACCAGAAGGAACCCATCTCTTATGGTGCCAGCGTAGGGCAAAACGAAAGGTTGAAGGATCTCGTCTCTATATCTCTGAGCAGTCAAAGCGCCATTCTGAACGACATAGGGGTCCATACATTCGGCCGCACTTTCGTCAGCTGCGACAGAAATGCTGGAAACATCTTGACATTCTTCGCTGTCTCAGCCAGACTGCTTGGGGAGCGTCACGCCCAACACTCCTGCAGCTCTACAATGCCTCATACAATCGCGCCTGTACTGCGGGAGTATAGTGTATGGCTCTACAGCGGCTTCAACGCTACAGATCTTGGTCCCAGTCCTACATAGTGGTTTGGCGACAGGAGCATTTCGCACAAGTCCGGTGACTAGTCTGCTAGCCGAAGCAGGGGTTCCTCCCCTGCGGTTTCGCCGGCAACATTTGCTCACTTCCTATATTGCCCATGTACACGCCTTACCTCACCATCTCAATTACAGGCTTCTCTTTCCGGATGTTGCCCTTCCTTCCCCATGACAGCGGCCGAGGTCGGGTCTAGCGATTCGTGTTTGTTCCCTTCTCATCACTTGAATCCCTTCCCATTCCTCCTACTTTTCACTGCCCTTCCCGTGCCTCTCCTTGGTCCGTACCTCGTCCGCAGCTTCGGTTAGACTTGTTCCGTGACTGTAAAGCCTCTGTTGCGCCATTGAATCTACGCTGCCAAATTCAGGCTGTACTTGATTCTTTCCACGGCGCGGAAATTGTATACACAGACAGGTCTCTAGTTGATGGCCGTTGTGGGTATGCCTACGCCTATGATGAGCACATTACCCTGTGGGAGTAGTATCTTTACTGCGGAGCTGATAGCTATTCGTCGGGCCCTTGAGCACCTCAGACCCTGTTCCGGGGAGTCGTATGTCATCTGTAGCGACTCCCTGAGTGGCTTGCAACCCCTTGACCAGTGCTTTCCCAATCACCCATTGGTGCGGTTAATCCAGGAATCTGTTTCCCTTCTTGTTCAGTCTGGCCGCTCTGTGGTCTTTGTTTGAACCCTGGGACACATTGGAATTTGGGGGAACGAACGCTTGGATTGGCTGAATAAGCAGGCAAGTACTTCAAACCCCTTAGAAATCGGTCTTCAGGAGACGGGCCTCCGATTGCAGTTGCCCATACGATACTGGGCTTTGGAACACTGAGTGGGCTGACTCGAATGCCCAAACAAGCTCAGTGCAGTGAATCTTTCTAAAACTGCATGGAAGTCCTCACTGAAGGCCTCTAGGAAGGAATCAGTTGTCCTTTGTCGCCTGCGTATTGCTCACACATGGATGACACATGGCCATCTACTTCGATCGGAGAATCCGCCACAGCGTCGCTGTAGCACTTTATTGACAGTGGTCCACATTCTGTTGGACTGTCCACTTTTAGCTGCCTCGCGACAGTCTTTTGACCTGCCAGCTGCGCTTCCTTTTATGCTTGGAGACGACGCTGTTTTTACAGCTGATCGTGTTTTACGCTTTATTCGTGCTGCTGGGTTTTGTCGTTTGATCTAAAGGTGGGTACCTCAGCCTGATCTCTCAGTCACCCATGTTTCACAGAGTTTTAATCTGTTTTTGTGTTGTCTGACTTGCTTTTACTCATAGGTTTTACAGTGTGCAGAGTGGCTGGCTCATCCTGTATTATTCTCGTGATCAGCCAGTCACAATATTCTGCTGTAACATTTTAGTCCAGTTACGTTTATTTTCCTCTTTGTGTTCCAAGCTAAATGCTCCTTATAATTGTGTACTACTTGTGGGTTTCGCGTCTGTGTCATTAAGCGTTAGTTTTTTCTGCTTGCATTACATTGTATTGTCTTTGCTCGCAACTGGGGACTGATGACCAAGCAGCCTAGTCCCCACTAAACAACAACAATCCATACATTCGCCAATAGTGACTCCTGCCCACATGATTCGTCCTCCACCTTGATATTGTGATGTTTCCTGCACATAAACTGGACTGTTCCACATTTTCTTCAGATGAAGCAAAGACGCTTGTGCGGCTGAACACACAATCTTGACTCATCTGTGAACAGAATCTGCCCTCATTCTTTACGACTCCAATCCTGAAGTTCCTCTGCCCAGTTTCTGAGGGCTAAACGGTTTCGTGATTTCAGTGGGACACACGCCATATGCCCCCCGTGCGTAGAGGCCACATTCCCGAAGGCGATTTTGGACTGTGTTCATATTGCACGTCCTGTTGCTGCCCGGAGTGTGCTTTGCAGCTGAATTGCATTAAGCCTCCTGATGTTACTCTTGGCTTCTTTTAACGTTTCCTGTTGCCCGAAATGATGTCCAGGTTTTGGAAATTACAGTTTGGATCACTACAATAGCTGCACCCACCTTCCTGTGTGACTGTCCCGCTTCCAACCTTCCTATGACTCCATGCCATAGCTTCGGGTAAGTCACGTTGTTGTTACATTGCACTACCTGCTCACTATACTATCTGAACCCTTCTGCTTATGTATTTCGTTTGGAAGTGTAAACACAAGTCAACATCAACCCCCTATGTAGCAACATCCTGTTATTACCACTATTCTAGTTGCAGTAATGTTGTTGTCTCCACTTCGTAGAACCGACAGAAAGACGTCTAACCGTTTTAGTTCATTCTGCAGATGACATTACTTCAAAACCTAAATATCTCTAGTGATACCGTAATTGTTTTGACCAGTGTATTAACCTCTCCCTGCCGTACAACCAAGTTAGGAACTTATCAAACGCGCGAACAGGTTCGAAATATCAGACAGCTTCGTCTTTCGTAATAGTCTGAACAGACCTTCAGGAGTGCCTCTCTAAATTATTTGTATGTTTTCCTTTAGGCCGACTTATTGAGAATATAACAAGAAAACAGGGTTCTAGGAAATGTAGTACTATATTTTTACGAATTGCTACCTTGAGAAAATTACATTGTTATCTTTTTAGAAATCTCCCAGTAACTCTAGTTTATTCTTCTGCCTTGCTCACGTCTGATGTCAGATGCTCATTTTGTCTCTCAGTAGTTGGAATACAGTTTGGTCTGCTGGCTGTACCTAGAGTTACCCTTACGTAAATATGTTCTAATGAAGAGTATATTTACAGTGGCCGATAGAGTATATTTTGTGATTTCACCATCACCGATACTTGTGCCCAACGTTGACCTGACTAACACCAAGGTATGGAAAAGAGAACGAATTCTGTTCCCTATCCTCTTTATAGCGATGTCAATGAATTGGCAGTTTTCCTAGGTCTAGACGATTCCACTAGAGCGTCGGCTTTTATCTATTATTATCTCACAAACATAGTGGATACGGACAATATACATCCGTATACATGGTAGACAAGTCATATCACATTAATCACTGGGGTTGCAGCGGTCTAAAGTCTTTTAGTGAGGGTATAGTTGCTGTCATCAGTCCGAAGCCAGATTTCGTATAGTTCCTCGCGATAGTATTTTGTAAAAGTGTTCTACGGGGTGACCCTAAGGTCCGTTAACATTATCTTGAAAGTAATACTTCATGGAATAATGAAAGTAGATAAGAAATTGACACACATGCTTCTAATGACATGATGTGTTACTGAAGCCAAAAAAGTGTAAAAAATATCGGAAGGTGTGGCAATAAATTGCCATCGAAAGTTTTTCTTTTAACTTCCATAATGACGTCGGACGATAGCGGTTGTTTCGCAATTTCGCGTAGCCCCACAATCAATAATGACACGGATTGAGACCTGCGGATCTGAGGCGGCCAAGCATGACGAAGTGGCTATTCAACACGCGAACCTCACCACACGATGTGCGCAGGAGATCTTTCACACTTGAATGAATGTGGTATGGAGCACCATCGCGCAAAGAAGTCGTACCGTTCAGAAAATTGTTATGGTTTCGTTGTTTGTTTGATATTAAAATTCATATTTTGCCCTACTAACTATTTTATATTGAGATAAACCATAATAATATTTCATGGTGACTAGTTGTAAGTTATCAGATTGAATTTCCAACATTCCATTTGACAAAAAAAAAAAAAAAAAGATCGCACTGCGCTCTAAAAATCGTTATTAGAAATAATTAATTAACAGTAATGTGGAAACAATTGTCGCCACGAAACGGCACGAGAGAAAGTCTGTATCACTAATTCAACAAAGCGGACGACATTTGAATACTTTCATATTCTGATTATTTCGCACATTTGTTTGATAACAGATTAAAATTCTACAGATTACTACTCATAGCCCCCAGACAAACACAGTATTTTGCTGAAGGTGAATTATCGTAAATACTATAAATGCAAATTGAAGTACTCAACAAATATTGTACTGGAAATAAATAACTACATTTTCTAGCATGAAATGACCAGGTTCTACATCTATAAATAAATGTATATAATGAAAGTTACTTATTATTACACACACATAAATACATACCGTCTTTAATATACCAAACAAAAAGCAAGTGAAATCGATAAAATACCGAACAATTCTTTTGTGAAATTGAACGTCACTGATATTACAAATATTTGCGAATGTACTTGCGAATTTTATGACGAATAACGAGACAAACTTTCATTACATTGTGAGAGGCGCCTCTTTAAATTCTGAAAGGTGGAGTTGTATGGTGTTTATCGGCCATATAATATCTCAGACCTGTGACACTGACAGCACCGCGTATTTCATCGAAGAAAAGGGGTCCGATCACAATTGGTGCGGTAATTTCACATCACACGTCCTATAGACACTCGGAGTCAAAACGTGTTTCTGTTTAACACCTGTTTGTACACTTGTTGCTGGTTTTCAGTTAAACTCCGTGTCATTTCGAGCATATCTGTATGTGTGCCAATTTGTACCTTTCTACCTACGTTAATCCGTGACGGTGGTACATATTCAAATATAAATGCAATTCTGATCACTCTGTTCATTCATTTGAAAATTTAATTGGGCGTCAGTCCCACTTTTAATGCGCCAGAGATGCCTACGATAATCAATGAATCACGTTTTCTTCTTTACCATCACATATCTCTAATGGTGTGGGTGAGGATTATGTTGAGCATTCGAACACCTGTTCATGAAAGTGTACGGGTGAACAGGCAAAGTTTAACCCCTAGGTATCGTGGCGAGATCTTGTTACTTAAGGCTGTGGTCACAGTGGCTCCGATAACGGTGGGTTTTACCGACGACAGACATCGGCGGTAAACGGCCAATCGTTTCAAATTTGTACTCCTCTACGGGCACGGTCACAGTGTAGCCGATCTCATCGCCCGGACGACAGTCGGTGAAATTCAAATCAGTTTGTTTTCTTCGGTCAAATCGACCGACGTTCTCACATGCTAGATATGGACAGTGAGAAACTGATATACTTAATGAAATAAAGAAAGAGATTGTGGCACCCAGAAGATGATAAATATCACAATCGTGATATAATTCGGAATCTATGGTCTGATATTATAGTTTATTGGTAACCCCAGGATGGTTAAATCCTTTATCAGAAATTTTAGGCGTGAATTATAACCTCAAAAATGTGTTCTATTCGGGATTGTGGATTATCTTAATGTTATTGTAGTGGCTCTCTTAAGTTGTTTTACACTGTCATAATCGGGTAGCTGTCCACAAATTATTCTTACTGGTTCTGGCGTTCTTTAACAAGGTGATGAGAGTTCTATAAAGTGACCTGCAAGTGTGGTGTAGGCCTACGCGTGCTTCCGCTTTTCAGTTGTTTCTGTTTTCAAAATTATTCTTAATTTCACACTAGTCTTTTACAGATCTATTTAATGACAGTCATTGAAGTTCAGTGTACCGTAACTTCATTTCTTTCGTCATAATCGAATGTTTCTGGGTGCCCTTATACTGTGTTCTTCATGGATTTAAATACTGAAAAACTGCATCCGGTATGTATTTTTATGCTTAGCACAACGCATTTCGAGAATTTTTCTTGCCTTTAGTACATTTGTTTACATAAACACATCGTGACATTTCCATGTGTGATTTTATGCAGCTCTTACACAGATGTAGTATTTTTGAGGTTATTGTAATCGTATCTTACATAATAAAATCTTGACAACTTAATAGTACGTCTGTCTATACTTGCAGGTATTGTGTCTGTTCCATTAAACTGGTTATCACAACAGAAATGTCGTCACTCACACTGGTTTTTGTACACACGATTATTATGTTGCATATTCTGAGTAATGGAAGAGGCACAATACCTTTAAGCAGACAGAAAAAGTTATGGTTTCTAACATTAGGATAAAACACACACCTCAGTATTTATTCTGTCCGATTTTCCGAACTTATATAGCTAACCTAAAAGAGACAACTGCAGTGCAAGTGTGTCAGGAAATCACACATTGAAACGTCGAAAAAATAGGGTACTTATGTAAACAAATGCACTAGAAGATGCGAATAAATCCTCGAAATTCGTTGTGATGAGCAATACACTTCCCTAACTGGTGTTGTTTTCATTATTTAAATCATGGAGGTTAATTGGTGTATGTCTGCACAACTTCAAATAAATTCAGCAAAACTGTAATATTGCTTGTGAGTAACAGCACGAAATATCAAATATGTAACAGACATTTCTCCTTTTACCGGTACCACACATATTCGTAAAGATTGTCTGGGAGTAGCAGTAACTGAAAACAGTACACAATCCTCGTTACTTTCTTCGTTCCATACAGGTGTAGCTCATTCGTATGCATTTGAAGTCTTTATTAATAACAAAAGCCGGATTGCAGCACTAATTTCGAAGCATAAAAATGTCGTTGGAATTCATTGCACCCCAGGGAATTGAAATCTAGTATACTTCAGACACAGAAGTGACAAGCTATATCGGATGCAGTGTGACCACACCATCGGTCGATGTTTTCAGTCGAACTCGGTCGACGGCGTCTGACGACGGCCTGTCGGTGCCACTGTGAACACAGCCTAAGACAGCAAAAAAAAAAAAAAAAAAAAAAAAAAAAAAAAAAAAAAAAAAAAATGTTCGAATGTTTGTAAATTTATCGAACCAAACTGCGTGGTCATAAGTCAGTAGCTTACAAACTACTTAAACCTAGGTAAACTAACCTAAGGACAAACACACACCCATGTCCCAGGGAGGACTTGAACCTCCAAGGCGAGCAACCGCGCGCTCCGCAGCGAGACGCTTTAGACCGCTAGGCTACTCCACCGCGGCCCTAAGACAGCACAAACATCCATGTCCGAGGGAGGATTTGAACCCCCGACAGGAAACGGCCTCGCGCATCGTAGCACAGCGCTTCAATGCGCTCGGCCGCTCCGCCGCGGCATTTGACGTATAATTTGTAATGGCAAGGTCTCCGTAATAAATTCTACAATGCTTTAAAAACCCCGATATTCATTTTGGTACGCCCTGTATTGGTTGTTCCTCGCCAGTACGCGCCCTCTTACCTGTAAGAGCGCCACGCGCCTGTTAAGGGCCTTGTGATTCACCGGCGAAGGAATGCGACAGGAGGAGGAGAGGCGTGCTATCAAGATAGGGCGAGGCATGCGCCTCAGGCCCCGGCCCTTTGTTTAGTGTCCCTGTCCTCTCCCGCGACACGTGGTGCTTCCTGGACCGCGGGCCCATCGCCTCCCGGTGACGTCAGCGCCGCCGCCGGCCATCTGCGCCCTCGCCTCGCCTCGCCTCGCCGCCGCTGCCCGGACGGACGCTCGGTCTACCTTTTATTTGCTCCTCCGGCCGCCGCCACACTGCAGTGAATAATGAAGTCTATTTCCGTCCCTCCGACGCTGACGCAACGTTTAAGGGCCCGTCTGCCTTTGTTGTTTGCGTGCACTTCTTCTGGCGGACCTGCAAGGTTTATGCCCCTCCGGTAGAAACTTGGCGATTTATCGCTTGACCCTCTCACCCTGTTAAAGACCGCCGCCTCTTGGTCGAAAGAGAGGCTATTAGGAAATGCACCTGCTTACAGGTGTCTCCGAGTGGCGCGTCGTGATTCGTCTCTTCTGTTTCTTAGTCGGCGTTAGTCTTCTTTATAGATGTAAATACATTTGGCTAATGGTAGGTTTGTGTTGGAGTAGAGGCGATACTACCGGAACGTACGAATACCATTCCATTACCAGAGATCATGTTGGAATATCACGCTTACGAGCGACACATCCTTTTTATGATGCACTTGCTGAAAACCCGGCGTTGCCCGGGTATTTATTCATTTATTCCTGCCATTTTTTCAGGTGTATATTCATTTGAATAAGGGCTGTATGTCCGTAAAATCTCTTGGGAATACAATTAGTAGTAGAGAAGTAATACATTAAGGGCCGGTTCGTCCATCTCTCGTTAATCTTGTGGTTAGTAAACGAGAAGATGCCTTTAACGTCTCGTTAAATGTGCTTGTTAAGTGCACTGCGTTTGTCATTGCCACATACACCTCTCGTTTGCTAACCTGGAGAAAATGAGAAGGTACGATATATTTCGACTATGTTGGCAATAGAAACAAATGAAAGTGCAGTCTGAATAAACAGCTGTTCCCCATACTTGACTATCAGGGAAGAGGTTAGCAGACAGTTGTTATTTGGTGCTATGGCAAACAAACGTGAAAGAAGATCAAATTTTACTAGAAATTAGTGCGAGAGTCTTAATAGAGAAATATGACACATTGGAATGGAAAAAAAAAAAAAATATCCGACGCTACGACATGGAACGAAAAGGAAGCGACATTGCGGTAAATGAATTCAATGCTGTCCATGGAACATGTAGGACAGCAAAAGTGTTTGGGGCCAAGTACGATAATATACTGCCAAGTGCATAGTACGATAGTGCAGCTTAAATTGTACGACGCTTCTCTCCGGGCTGCAGTGGTTATCTTGGCACCAATGGTAATGATGGCAACTCAGATGACAAATAAATGTTTTTTCCTGACAACTGCAATTAAAACGAAGTTTTTTTTTCTGAACGGGCAAGGGTATGTACAAGAACCTGTCGACTGTAGAGCAGGTACAGTATTAAATTTGCTGTGAGTGAAACGATCAGCAATAACATTTACTCTGTAGCTCGTGAAAAATATTAACGCAATTCTACACTTCATGGTTCATCTGTTGCCAACATTAGCACTGAAGCCCGGCGAGAAGCGTCGTAAAATTTTACATTAGTGCAAGCAATAAATTGCACGTAGGCGAAAGTGCACTGTTCCTGTAGATCGGAGAAAGAAATCACATTTTAGGCCTTACACTAGGTGCAACAAACATAAGTAAATACTGAATTAATAAGTTTGCACACATAGATAATGTATTCTGTTTTTTATTACAACAGATAACTTACAAAATTCATAACTATATGTTGGTCTCTTCAGATGGTGGTGTAGTGTTTCATGCAGCATTTCCAAAGTGGCTTTTCAAAGACGAAACTGCGTAACAAATTCTGCATCATCCCAGAATTCAAAATGATTTGGACGAACATAAATACGTCTAGGACGCCTTATAGGGGCAAAGTCCTCTAGATCATCCAAAATATTGACATCGTAGTAATTGTCAACGACATTTTATTCCAGCCATTTTCATCATATCGATTCTCACTTAACTAGTCGTTACCCGTAAGTTTGTATTTTGATACGTATCGCAACAATATTTTTAAGGTTATGTTGCGTATCTGTAATGTATCAAACTCATCTAACCGCTACTATCATGGATAGGGCGAGAAATATGACGATACAATTTACCAATAAAGCTACTTTCCACACTAGTTTTTCATACATGTAGTGCTTCTGTTATTTTGTTCGATAAATCGGTCTTTTTCACGTGAATATATTGACGTATTTTAGTGCTTTGGAATGCTGCCATTTTGATACAGATTCTCACTTAACTGGTCGTTAGCAGTGTAACGAGCAGAATTTTACTCGTTAACTTACGGCCAGTTTGAGGTCCTTTAACCTCAGGTTAACTCATAACGAAACATTGACAAACGCAATTCTCCACTAACGATAAGTTAAAATCTTAACTGGAGCTTAACGAGACATTCACAAACCGGCCCTAAAACGTGGTGCGAGATGGGGCGGTTTTCCATGAACGTTACTGTTAATGTGCTCATATCTCATGAACTACGTGTCGGAATGTGATACAATTTAGAAGCTACATTCAACTATATATGTGTATACTGTCTGTAAAATGTCCTGTCGCTACAATTTGTAGTGTTCAAATTATAAATTGTTACGTCATACCGAGAGCCGTAGTTTTACTCCATAAACAGCGGAAAAGTAGTAAGCTAGAAACGTCTTTCCTTTCATCATTTTACTATGGTTGCCAGTGAGAGAAAGTTTAATTAAGGTTTGAAATTATGTTTAAAGTTTGTTGCAAATCGCTAAGTACTGTCATTCTCATACAGTGTATTTCGAAAGCCTCGCCGCATTATATGGCATTTTCTGCGATTTCTATTGGTTATGACGTAATATCTTTTGAACCACGTGCCGTATGTGATTCTCAACCACGCACAAATTGTTACCTCACGGTAAGGAATGTGTGTACCAAATTTGGTTGAAATCGGTCCAATGGTTTAGGAGAAAATGAGCAGCATTGTCGCAAACTGCAGCAGTTTTTCGCGCATCTCATTGTTTATGACGTCATATCTCGTGAACTATATATCGTATGTGATTCTTACACTTACGGCGACCGTACTCATGGATTGAAGCTTACGTGTACAAAATTTCATAAAGATTGGAACAAAACTGTAGATTTGTATTTATATGTTAGATCAGTGGCGGACTTTTCAAACATTCGCGGGCGAGCGCTCTACGACTGAGCTATCCCGACACTCTTCACGGTCCGTCCTCGCAACTTTACTTCTGTCAGTACCTCGCCTCCTACTTTCCAAACTTCACAGATATTCTCCTGCGAAACTTGCGGGACTAGCATTTCTGGAAGAAAGGATATGATGGAGACATGACTTTGATATGTAGAAAGTTACACGTAAATTAAAAAAGTATTATATTTTTATCCCAAAGAATAAAGAAAATCAATATTAATTTCGAAGAGCAATTGAAAGTAACGATATTTTTGTCAGTCCCTCTTTAGCCAACACAAATAAGCTCGATGGTTTGCCCAGACAACAACATGCCACGTGTGATGTCCATGTGAAAAACATGGTGTGCCCAAATCTAAGATTCATACAAGCATCGTTTGGCCTTGCGTCTTATTCATTGGCAGAGTATGTGCTTCGATAAGTGCCGAAGTGACAGGAAATATCACTCAATCCGCGATAAGAAGATTGAAGCGCTGCATTGATACCAGTGGTCATCAAATGTTCAAATGTTTGAAAATCTATCGGACTGAACTGCTTGGTCATTAGTCCGTAGCTCACAAACTAATACAGTAAGGTAAACTAATCTAAGGACAACACAAACACCCGTGCCTGATGGGGGACTCGAAGCTCCTACCGCGACCCGCCGCGCACACCGTACCACAGCACGGCGCCCCAGTACGCACGGCTAATCCGCCGCGGCAATGGTCATCACATCGAACACATTTTGTAACTGGACGTTCAAAAGACCTTACTGTTACACATCAGTGGATACGTCTCGATCGCCGATTTCAGAAAATAAGTATCAAACTACAGCATCCCATTAAATAAATAAATAAATAAAAAGTTGATATAGATATTTCTGAAGAGATCACACCTAGCAACAACAAACCATCTGCTTGTCCCATACATGTTTCGTCCCACAAACTTCGCAGTTCCTATCATGCTTGACGAGTTATTCTGGTGGCAATAGATAGTGACTCGCCCTGTATAGTAGAACTTCGAAGTAAGTGAACTACTGCTTATTTAGAATCACTCGTTTTACTGTCTCCACTTAGTACACTGTTCAGTATTGTCATCTCCACGCTGTTATCAAGAACGAGACGAGACGTGAACGCCTCGTAAAAGCTAAAAGCGAGTTATCGTTTAGTTGCTTCTCTCTTTGACTTTTTTTTTTTTTTACACAGCTCCAACACTAACATACCTTAAGAAAAGGCTCTGTTTGCTAAACTTAGGCTTGTCCTTCATTGGTTAGAGAATCGGGCAGGATGTAGTTTTTGTGTAGTGTCCACGTCACCAGACGACATTTTATGAACTGCACATTTTGTAGTCATCAGTTTTACCTTTAATAGCCAGCTAGCCCCATTATAAAAACTCCTTTCGAGTAATCGGACGAAAATGATGGCCCGAAACCTTGATCTAAAGATACGGCATTCAAGGTAATATATTCGACAGTTCTGCTATTCTGGCTCGTAGACACACACACACACACACACACACACACACACACACACACACACACAGTGAATTTCTCCCGCCCATTAGGCAAATTATTTAGCATAAAAAACGATAACAATACAGACAAATGCTAAATGGTTTCTTCACCGCCGTGGTTGATTTTTACCCCAATTTTTCTCCAACTTAGCGTTTGGTTAGTAAAGACGATGATATAAACGAAGCAGTAAAATACTACTGTTCAGTCTTATTCTCCTCCTACCTCCTCCTGATACATATACCAGGAATCAGTTTCAAGCATTTTATCTATTTAAGGTTGCACTTAGTTGCTTGAAGCGTCTAAATTTTACATCAGTGGAGGACATTTCCTCTAAACACCGTTTATTACTAATCGATTTCGACTAGATTCCGAGTCATCATCAGTGTAATATCTATAATTAGAAAGCATAAGCCATATAAAATGGTACATAACATAAAGGTACAAGGGTATACATTTTCTATTTTATAAAATGTTAATGTGGATAGCACCATAGAATGCTGGTACAGATAAAGAACTGTGGCATAAGCTATTGTGTGGCAGTAGAAATTATTTCAAAAACGTTGATCGTAAAACATATTTTGAATAAAAAAATTATGAAGATAATAAATGAAAACAAGTACAACGAGGAGAGCCAGTTGTGATGTGAATATGTGTGTCAAACTAGAACTTAAGCTGTAGCTGCATTCGTAAGTAAAATAAAGGCAGACACAGTAGATCTATAAAATGGAGACATAAAATTTTAAAAAAGCAACTTCAGTTATTTGTTGGTAAATCACTAAAAGTATGCAACACACAGTGTGTGTGTGTGTGTGTGTGTGTGTGTGTGTGTGTTGCCACTCTATTCGAGTGGAGTGGCCGAGCTGGATAAGCCTAGCTTAGTAACATCCATCAAAATGACTGCTTCGTTCAACTTGTCAGTGAGCTGTGACGTTTTGAGGAACAGCTGATGAACAATCACATTCGCCGAATTGACGGGTGTTCGTAACAAAAGTTTAAAACCCCCTGAAAGACGGATGTTAGTAGCGAGCGTTAAAACCAGATGTTAGTAACGCAGGGTCAAGGCGCATTGCTGCGGAGCGCGCTGGTGCTCGCCGTCGGAGGTTCGTGTACTGCTTGGCATATATATATAGTGTGTGTGTGTGTGTGTGTGTGTGTGTGTGTGTGTGTGTGTGTGGTGGTCTTAGGTTAGTTTATAAGTTTAGAGACTGATGACCATAGGGGTTTGGTCCAAAAGGTTTACAAACATATGAACAACTGTTTGAAAAAGGCTACCACAAGGTGACGCAGGCAGGAAATCACATACGCATGCAGCAAATTATAATAAAACAGAGAAGATATAACCGTAAAATGAATACGGAGGAATCAACAAGGTGTGAAAAAGGATATTAAAGCAGTTGCCATAAACAAACTCAGCAAGGCATGTGGTGCTTTCCAGAAGTACAGAAGAGCCCACGCTCGCAAACGCCAGCTAGCATAGTGCTTTCAACAAGCGATGTATTAACAACAAAGTTACTCCATGGTACGTACAAGCAATATTCAACATCAGTTACGCAAGTGATCCCACGTTCAGATACAAGTGGATGTGGGAAATGATTGCAATGCGAAGTGCGATCTGGCAGTGGTTGTTTAAAACTAGTAAAAGAACTAAAGGCACACAAGGATAGCCGCCCAGTGCTGTGTACAGTATTAGAGGCCCTGTTGGAAAGTTTCTACAAAATGCCTGTCAGTGTTGAAAAAAATACGTATTACATATTTCAACAGGAGTACTCTGTAAAGAATAGTAAATATTTAATTGATTCTATAAGGGATGTACCAATAACAACTTGGAATGAAATCAGTATCTCTATATATTGTTAATCTGTACGCAAATATCCTGATAAAAGAAACTGTTGACATCATTGAAAAAAATATTTTAGCTCAAAAGAAATCAATGACTTTATTGATCCATTAACGATACTACTTCAGTACAATTATTTTAAGTTTAATAATGAAATTTATATTCAAAAAGATGTCTAAGCATGAGTAGTGCCATTTCCACTTTTTTTAGTTTTAGTGTCTGCTGTACTTCGTGAGTCGAACCAATTTTATTTGGTTTAGACAATTTAATATCGATAGCAAAGTTATTCTTGCAAAGGTATCATTATTGAATGTTCGCATTCGATAGGGCGAAAAGGAAGATAATGGTTTAACATACAACCGACAACATGCATCAAAAACTTTGATAGGACCAGTACGAATATGGAGAGATAAAAGGTCGTGAGCTTGGGAAAATAATCTTCCAAATATTCCTATTAATCGTTTCGCTAAATGAATGTGAATCGTCATACGGTTACCTGAATGTACCATAATGAATTTCCTTTTCTAAGCTTGACAACTTCGGCTTGTATTACTGTCTAATGACATCCTCCTTCCTTCTCAGTCGCTTCTCTTGTCGTTCGCAGCTCCTGTCCTTCCCATCATTACTGCCTCCTTCGTCTGCTGTCTTCCTATATTTCCCCCCTTCTTCCATTCTATCTTGTTGGAAGATTCTGATCGTAACTTACGTAGATTCTTTCTCTGTTCCTAATTTTCTAGCATCTTAAAAACTGAGTCATGCCACAATTCCTCCAGTGGATTAACAACATATTACTCTCAGTAAGAGTTTCTGTACAAATGTTTGTTCTCTCTCTCTCTCTCTCTCTCTCTCTCTCTCTCTCACTCGCACACACACACACACACACACACACACCTCCGACGGTGAACAGCCGTGCGCACCGCAGCAAGGCGCATTAACGAGCACGGCTATTCCGACGCGGCTAGTTTCTGTTATTCCAGTAACCAATGTGTGGCGATTTAATTTAAAAAAAAAGCCATAACTTCTATTTTTACATTTTGTCACTACTAAATTATAGGTACTGTTGATTCCTACAGTATTTGTTATCTCTGCTACTTCTCTTAGCAAGGTGCTCTCCTTTTTTCTTTCAATTCAGGAAAGTTGTGTCAATAGCTGCGATCGTGGAAACGATAAAAATACGTATTACACTACAACACAATACTTTTACGACTATCTGAAAAAAGTAGAGTAGTGTGAATAGTTTTTGCTATTTAATGGTTCGTCATCAAATGGCAGGAGCTTTGGTCCTGTCATTATCGATCATTTTCTTCAGAAAATTTAATATTTGTAATTGGTATAATTTATATGATGATGACTTAGTAGTAAATCAAACTGGTAGTGATACAACTTAATTGACCTGAGACTGAAATGGATTATTTTATAAATACAGTATCGTCACGGTATTCCCTAACGAATTATGCATAGTTTATAAAGGTATATTGGCAGTTTTATTGCGTTCTATTTCAAGGAAATCCATTTTATCCCAACGGTTCCTGATTTTATCCAAACCATGCTCATAAAATTTTTATACTCCTTCCTTGTTACCGAATGTTAATTCTTGACTTCCTCAAGGTAGAGGGAAGCTATTTTCAGGTTTACCAAATATTGCTGGAAAGTATTATATCTGATTGAATTATGTATAAAATTTGCTCTTTTGTTTCCGTCCTTTTGTAACTTGGCATTAGTCTAACAAGCACGTGTGGTTACGAACACAATAAACTGAAATACATATTTTTGAATGGACTTGAATGTCAGAGTGTTCTTTTTCTTAATACGAGTTTGTTTGTGTTCAGAAAAATTATATGTTAAAGTGTTAGGACTTCAATTTTTTACATTATCATAATGTAATGTAATGATAGCGTTGTCAAATTTTACGCAATTAAATAATAAAATTTAAGTGCTGCATTGTAGGATTTTTTTAACTTCCTAAAAGGCTCCCTTTACAAGTTGGTAAATCCTTCTCTGTTTCCTAAATACAGCCCTCGAGAAAGTAGTGATGTTAGATATTGGGATTTTGGACAGACGTCCGCGTTCTAACTTATACCAACCGTGTTTAATCGAGTTCAGGCCGAAACTGTGGGTAGGACTGTTCATTTTAGGGACGTTAATTTTTAACACGCCTTTGTCTCACAGATGCTTCTTTAGGACAGGATGTAATCTTTCCAGGTTAAATAAATAGTAGTTTCAAAGCATAAACTGTGAACAATTCGTCAACTTTTGGCAATATACGGTACTGCAGAAATGTATTTGGCATCTTTTTCATTGCAGTAAGAGGACCGTACCATAAGCATCTTCCATAACGCAACACCATCTCCTCCGTCCTTCACTGTTGGTACTATACATAATAGCAGGTAACATTCTGCAGGAATTGGGTCAGTTCAAATACATCCATCGTATTACCACAGATTATAGCATTATTCTACATGCCAGTCATTTTTTCTATCGGTGTCACTCTTCACACCACCTCAAGTTTAGCACTGACTACAGAAAAACGTGGTTTATGAGCAGCTGACACAGTTAATGTCTATCACTGCCAAAGGTGATAATTTAGGATGTTAAGCGTATGGGACTTAACTACGGGGTCATCAGTCCCTAAACTTACAAACTACTTACGAACTAGGACGGCACAAATATCCATGCCCGAGGGGGGATTCGAACCCCCGACCGTAGTGGCCGTGCTGACCGTGACTGGAGCGCCTCAGTCACCTCGGCCGCCGCGGCCGGCCTTTTAGGATGGATTGAGCGAATTAGTGCAAGGGCAATCCATTTTCCTTAGGCTGGAAAATTATCCCTCAAGGCGGATGAGCGTTTGAGGCCAACGGTATAGACATGCGAAAAGCAATTGCTAACTACCACATTAAAGATCGAGTTGGGTATCCCAGGTGCAGCAAGCCTGGCAGTATCAGTGGTAGTTGTGACTGCGGAGACATGGCTTACCCGTTTGAACGGAGGAGAAGATGCTGGATTGTGGAATATAACTCCCCCCCCCCCCCCAAAAAAAAAACCCTCATTGTAAACAGTTGTGTTAGCCAGGATGCTAGTAGCACTCTGGAATTTTCGAGTGATTCTTTCCGCTGATTTCACGTGACCTTTAAAGCAATGTTCAAATGTTTGTAAATCTGTGGGACTTAACTACTCTGGTTATCAGTCCCTAAGCTAACAAACTAGTTACACTACCTTATGCTAAGGACAACAAATGACCCATGCCCGAGGGAGGACTCGAATCTCCGACGGCGAGCAGCGGCGTGCTCCGCAGCAAGGCGCCTTGGAACGCTCGGCCATTCCACCGTGGGCCCTTTACAATCACTCTACTCAATGCGATGGTGTTTTCCAATCAGCATAGGACGGTTCGGTGGTCATGGTTAGCTATGGTCGTTTTTTAGCGTTTCCACTTCATAATCACATCACCATCAGTCGAAATGGGCAGCTCGAGAGGGCCTGAAATGAAGTGTTGGAAGTCATTAGATCACTTGATCTGCCCGTTCTACTGACTACGCAGTAATCGCCTCCTGCTCGTATACCGGCAGTGATCAATTTCGTATTATTTAGGGGCGTTCGGATGTTTTTCATCAGGCTGTGAACTTGGCTTAGGCTTTAGTTAATTGTTAGGTAGACTAGCGGGTCGTTCTGGACGCAAACGAGAACGATCGTGAAGAATGGTGATAAGTAAACTGATCCACTTGGACAACTGCGCTTTGTGGTCAAAAGTAAATGACCTATTATCGCAATTCCCCACGCCTGAGAGCTTACTTGCCTACATATATCTATGAATGACGTTAAGATCAGTCGCCTCTCAGACTCCGTCAGTTGCTAGCTACTCACGATTAGTTGCCGCTTACTCATCGTTCAGTACCACAATCATGACTTTCGAGAAAGTTTGTGCTGCAGAATTTTACACCGTGCCTTTCCGCGAAGACAGTGGAAGAGTAACGGTATCTGGGCGACTGTATGGTCATCTTTTTGCGCGGCAGTTCAGTTCAGTTCCTGCCCTCGTCCACCTGTGATACCGTTCGATGACGTACTCTCACGCAACCTGCTGGCCAACGTTTGCAGGAAGCGCTCTGGCAGTTACCGCGGCGCTAAATCGTGGTCGGCGATTTCCATAACAGGATTCCAACTCATCGCTCGTTTTACTCTCGGTCACGACGTGGGCGGGGTGTGTAATGCGCGTAACTAATTCTCCAGTTTGGTGCTTTTTCTCCAGTCGAAAACAACGAAATCTCTTTTGCTGATCCCGTGTGGCATGCAGCCAGCGGTTGTTGTTTTTCTCGTTTTTTCACATTTACATAGCGTTTCTTCCCCATTGAATGTGGCTACGCTTTTGGAGGTCTCTTTATTTCCTTCAGATTTTTGCATGCTACTTTTATATGGGGCTATTTTAAGAAGTATCTGGATCGTCTATACCTACACTACAACCGTTTTAGAGTGAATGAATTCCCTTGGGTGTTAGTTATAGCTCACGATGGTTTCTGAGTGTTATTGATACACTCTTGCTACTACATCAAATATTTATTATTTGTTTTCTGTCTCTGAATACGGACGATAGATCAGAACTCTGATCCCTTATATGATGACGCCCAAGGTTATTAAACAAAAGCTTTAAAATTATTAGAATGCTTCTGATGATGGTCAACTACAAGAAGTTGCTTCGAAAATTAAAACTCATTGGACATCCATCAGTATGCGTCGAATACTTTTTTGTGTTTTTTGTAAATTGGCGTCATTATCCTCCACACATATTTGTCAATATTTCTGTTTCAGCTACGACTCTCGTGTTACCCTTTACTACTTGTCTTTTTTGCCACATGTTCTCATTTTGATAGTTGCTAATGGAACAACAATGCTCTGAAATGTCGTTCGTGGCCGCGGTGGAGTAACCGAGCGGTCTAAGGCACCTCGCTGCGGAGCGTGCGGTTGCTCGCCGTCGGAGGTTCGAGTCCTCCCTGGAGCATGGGAGTGTGTTTGTCCTTAGGTTAGTTTACCTTAATTTAAGTAGTTTGTAAGCTATGGACCGATGACCACGTTGGTCCGATAGATTTACAAACATTTGAACATTTTTTGTCGTTCGTGAAATACTTGTCTCAAATTTTGTAAGGTTTTGTAACTGTCTGATGTTCAGTTCCTCCATGATCCCCTATTCAATGTTAACTTTGAAGCCTCGTCTGATGTTATAGCCTGTTACTTCACCACGATAATCCTTGACCGAATTTACTTTGTCCTTGGTCTTCCTCGACTCCTCCTACCCTCTACTGCCGAAATTATGTGTCTTTTTAGGTATCCTTGGTCCTCTCATGCCTTTAACATGACCCTACATCATCGCTCTGCTTCATCTATGGTGTTAATTCTCAGTTTTTCTTTACTTCATTTAACGTTTGTCTTACGTAATTATATATTGAGTACAATAATTGATATGAACGTGATATTTGTAATTACGAGAAGATACATATACAAGTACACAAGTATGTAAAATAAATAGAGATGTAAAGCTGCAGGGGATGAAGTTAGGGGATCCATTTCTCATCATAGTTGGATTACGAGAGATTCCAACCATTTAATTTCTGCAGGTGTAGTTTTTCTGTGATTTCCTCATTATGTATACGCTCCGCCATTGTTGATGAAAGTGATGGTTTGTTTCGACATTCTACCTACGATCAACCTTGCTACATTGATATATGTTAGCTCAACCGTAATAGTAAGATAACCTGTATCCACCCAGCTTCCACTGTCATACAACAAAGTTAGTCGAAAGATTGAACGGTTCACTGATAATTTAGTCTTGGTACTGACTTCCTTCTTGCTGAAGAGAGTAGATCGTAGCTGAGTTCTCAGTGCATTAGCTTTGCTACACCTTGGTTCCACTTCTTTCACTACGTTGCCATCCAATGAGAAATAAATCCTAAGTACATGAAACTGCCCATCTGTTTTAACTTCGTTCCTTCTGTTTGGCACTTGATCTGTTTGAACCTCTTTCACGAAGACACTTTCGTTTTGGAGGTGCTGATCTTCATACCATAACTCTTACATCCCTGATCTAGCTCTAAGGTAGAATTGCTGAGAAAAAAATGAAAGAATTTTCAACAGAGTTTAATGCAATCAGCGCTAACACGTGGTTGAGGAACAATGATGGAATTTTTGAAAGATAGCATTGTACCGTAGTGAAATATGGGCGCTAAACAGTTCAGAAAGCGACAGAATAGAAATTTTTTTAAATATAAATGAAGGAAGAGTTTACCGTCCCGTCGACAGCGTGACCATTAGAGACGGAGCGCAAGCTCAGATTGTTTTGTTAAGAGTGGGGAAGGAAATCAGCCGTGTCATTCAAAGGAACCATCCCGGCATTTGCCTGGGGTGTTTTAGAGAAATCACGGAAAAGCTAGATCTGGATGGCCAGAGGTATATTTGAAGCTTTATTCTCCAGAATGCGAATCCATTGTGCTTATCACTGCGCCATCTCGCTCAGTTTCTTCAATATGGTGGTGTAGAAGAATGCCATAAGATTTGATGGATAGGTCATGTAACGACAAGTGTAGAATACACCCCTATAAAACCTATTACATACCGATTTCGGACATATAGCTGTGAAACATGAACAATGAGAAGTAAGGACATCCCTATAATTCGGGCAGCTGAAATGAGATTTGTCCGTAGCTTGCTGTGAAAGATGCAGAGAGCTAGAGTTTTGAATGTGAAATTCCTCACCGGAAGATGGAAGATTAGGGTTTACGTCACGTTGACACTGTGGTCTTTAGAGACGGTTCGAACGAATTACTGAAATCTAATCCTTCCTAACCGTAGTGCCAGATAATTAGAAGTCCCTGCATTGTAAACAGAAGTAACAGATGTGAATGGTGTTACCACTGTTTGTGTTTCTTATCTGTCTGAGCAAACCAATGTCGTTATTTTCTTTCTCAGTTGGTTCTAGTAAACCCGGCAATACTTCGCAATTTTTCAAATAGGTGTGAACTTTGGATATCTATAACAATACGGTCGTTATGTAACGGGAGTTTTCTACCTTCAGATGTTTTCGTTTCCCGTTGAGCATTATGCCGATCACGCGTATCCGGGGCGACATTGCAACAACTGTGGGGAAAAAATTGCCGCAGGGGAAGAAACGTAAAGGTGTTTGATACCATTCAGAAAGGCGTAAGGGCATGCTTTGCGACCAAAGAGGCTGCGACACTCTATTGGCCCGACACCAACCCTCCACTTGCAGCTGCCAACGGCCTCCTCTCTTTCTATCTGTATAGTAATCAGCTCAATGAAGTCACAAGATTTTTCACCATTTGTAGTTTCGTTCACTTCCAACCGCTCCTATCCATGAGAGTTTGTACAGGAATTCTAACCTCTTCTGATTCGTAAAACGAGTGAAATGAAATGTTGAAATGTTTGTACAACTTATGGGACTTAACTACGGGGTCATCAGTCCCTAAGCTTACAAACTACTTATGAACTAGCTAAGACTAAAGACGGCACAAATATCCATGCCCGAGGGAGGATTCGAACCCCCGACTGCAGTGGCCGTGCTGACCGTGACTGGAGCGCCTCAGTCACCTCGGCCACCGCGGCCGGCGTAAAACGAGTGAGTGAAAGGGTCCTCAAGTCGGAGGTTGACCTGAAATGTACAGTGGTTCTATTGGGCGTAGTAATAGCCTAGTTTTCCTTCGATTTACCCAACCAGTTACAGGACGACCTGTAGTTCATGGACAACTTTGAACCAGTGTTCTTCAATTTTTCATATTAATAAAATATTGTCAGAGGTTAAAGAAGTGATGGGGGACTGAATTCTGGCCCTTCGTAACTGTACCTGGTATTCGATCAATGAGCCATCGAACTACACTTACCTTCTTTCTAATTTGCAGAATCACGCAGCCTGGCAGTTACTGTACTCGTCGCCCTCGAACGTAGCAACGTGATTTGTTTGGAGACAGTAATTACCTTTTCTACAGGTTCAAATGTTCAAATGTTTGTATAGCTTATGGGACTTAACTACGGGGTGATCAGTCCCTAAACTTACAAACTACTTATGAACTAGCTAATCCTAAGGACGGCACAAATATCCATGCCCGAGGTGGGATTCGAACCCCCGACCGTAGTGGCCGTGCAGACCGTGACTGGAGCGCCTCAGTCCCCTCGGCCACCGCGGCCGGCTTTTCTACAGGATAATGTATCCACCAAAACTGCCTCCCGTAGTGTGAATAAAAGATTAGAAAACTGGCTACTTCTATAAATTTCGCTTTCATTACAATATTTGTGTAGTTTTAGATGGGACACTTCTTAATTTTTGTATTTGATACGATAAAAATCTTTCTCGGAAAATAATACATTTTTCTTGAGTTATTTTACAACAAAGTTTTAGTATTCAGCTTGTTCATGATATGCACTACAATAATTTTTCATTTACTTAGTAGAAATATTTTACACTTACCTTTACTTGCTAGTAGGGTCTGTTTCTCTGTATTAGAAGCAGAATTTAAAATGTGCACATATGTTTCGATCAACCGAATTGTTAAAGAGAAAACCTATGACTTTATTATTACCGTGAAATAGGAATCTGTCTCACTCCGTAGATCAACAATCTTTTTTATTGGGTCAAACCTGAAAGAAATCGGTGAGCATTTCATTCGTCTTACTGTACACGCGAATCGTGTACTTCCATCTATTAGTCATAAAAACATTAGCACGATCTTTTACAGTGCCCTAAATCGGTAATTACGGATATTACCAAGTCGCTACTGTGAGAGAAGTATTGGGTACAAACATTAACAGTCCGCTGCCCTTGCAATGTCATGAACCTTGCCATAAAATTCAGTGACACCGAAATGGGGCGTACCGCTACGCAACGATCTTACGTCAGCTCGGTGTCTGGTTCGGAAGGCATTCTAGGCCAGGAGGCGGAAGTTGATTCGCCGACAGCCGGGGTACTTTTCCGTTTATCGGAGAACCTGCCATAGTCCGTTAAATGAATATACAGGGTGACCCAAAAGACCGTTGACATTTTAATATGTAATAATTCAAGGTATAATGTAGGTAGAGAGTTACAAATTGACACACATACGAGAAATAATATGAGGTATTATTGCAACCAACAACCAGTGTATCAACAGGCTAATAGATGGCGCTGCCTAGCTGCGGAGCGCACGGTTGCTCGCCGTGGAGGTTCGAGTCCTCCCTGGGGCATGGGTGTGTGTGTTTGTCCGTAGGTTAGTTTACCTAGGTTTAAGTAGTTTGTAAGCTACGGACTGATGACCACGCAGTTTGGTCCGATAGATTTACAGACATTTGAACATTTTCATAGATGGCGCTGGATAGAATCATGTCAGTGACATGGCACTAGAATTGTGTGCAAATTGAGTTGTAGTGAAAGAGGAAATCCGATGCGCAAGTAATCACGACATTGGCATTGACCTCCGTAAAGTCTGGCTTATGGGCAGCCCCTCGACCATGATAGCAACGTTTTTTCACCTCCCGCCTAACTGTCATGGTACTTGGAGTGGATCCTGATGCAGTTTGGAATTCCTTTATGCTGGTGTGGATAGACGCCTGCCTATTACACAGTAAGACCCTCTTCAACTGCCGGCCGTCTCTGTCAGTCAACAGACGCAATCGGCCTGCACGTTTTCGTGATGTTCATGTCCCTTCACGTTTCCACTTCACTATCACATCATAAACAGTGAAACTAGGGATATTTAGGAGTCTCGAAATCTCTGGTACAGATTTCTCACACATGTGGCACCATATCACCTAACAAAGTTTGGAATCCGTGAGTACCGCGAAGCGCCCCATTCTGGTCTTTCCCGATGTCTAATGACAACTGAGGCCGCTGATATGGAGTACCTGGCAGTAGATGGCAGCACAGTGCGCCTAACATGAAAAAGTGCGATTTTAGAGGTGTTCAGACACTTTTGATTACATAGTGTAAGTCCCATTTTGTTTTTATTGTACAAAGTTTTAATAATATTTAATATTTTATAATTTCAACAATGTCTCTATTGTCACGAACAGCATATAGGGAAGCCGTCCTATGCCTCACCAGGTCTAAGTCCGGAACCAACTTCGAGGCCATAGTAACTTTTGAGGCCGTCATTATGCCTTTCTAAAGACAGATCTTTGTTGAGCTTTACTTTGAATCTTAGTAATGTGAATTAAAAAGTTTTATTGAAACTCACTTGGTGTCGCTCTGAGAACTTGTGTTTCACCAACGGACACATTACTAGAGCAAACTCCTTACGCTGTGTCTTTCTTCATTAAAAATTTAAATATATATAGTAAACAGATTTTTTATATGTTTTCACCGATGCATGATGTGATTCATGAGGAAGGTTGGTGGGTAACTGTAGCGAGCAAAAATCCGCGAAATAAAACTATTTTCTTAGGAAAAGTTATAAAGAGTGTGTGTCTTGCGAAATTTTCATGTTAAAATACCTTTATTGTTTCATAACATGACGGTTATGCGGTTTGGTCATTTAGGCTTTATTAACGACCAGTGACGTCCTTTTATCAACGCCAACGTCTGTTTTTCATTTTGAGTTTCTCCCGTGGGCAGCAAGCCCCGCGGACCGCATCATTGATGCACGCGAGGTATGACACTGGAAGGGGCCGTCATCGCAATACCAACCTGTGTCATCTGGATCTTGTTAGAACACTATCCCAGGGTGATGTGCCATCAGGAAATGCAAAATGTCTGCGACGTATCTATACTCCGCCAATGTCTGCTGAAGCACGACTAGAGGTGAGGTGCACTGATAACCTACGGCTCCCCCACGCCGTGATGCGAGGGTTACGCCTCTGTGTCTCTCCACAATATTGGCAGGATGTCCCTTGAGCCCTTGACTCGCTAACCCGATCACGGTGGTCATCGGAGGCTACGGAGAATCGGAAGTCGTCGCCGATCATGGTGCGGTGCCATTCGTCGTCTTCTCCATGCCTTCCGCGCATGGCACCACACCAGCAACCAACGCACGGGGGCGGTAAGTCTAACAATCCGGCGGATGTGATTCTTCCAGACACTGTGCGAGTATTAGCAGGTAATTGTAGGGTCTAGAGTCATGTCTGCAGATAGCAGGTGTTTTGGTCATGGAATTCAGTTGACGAGACTGGGTGCCCTCCTGTATCAGGTGACTTTGACATCAACCACTGTGACTTCTGAATGGCCCACATGTCTCACAGTTGCACGATACAACCTCCTAGCTTCACACAGTCCAACGTTGCAACTTCCGTTAAGTGTTTGCAGTTGGCGAATAGTCTGTCTGCCGGCCGCGGTGGCCGAGGTGACTGAGGCGCTCCAGTCACGGTCAGCACGGCCACTACGGTCGGGGGTTCGAATCCCCCCTCGGGCATGGATATTTGTGCCGTCCTAGTTCGTAAGTCGTTCATAAGTAGTTTGTAAGTTTAGGGACTGATGACCCCATAGTTAAGTCCCATAAGCTTAACAAACATTTGAACATTTGAATAGTCTCTCTGACACATGAGACATCGTGGGTGCTTCGTGCTGTACGTAAACGTCTTGCACCATTGTCTGACTCTAGATGACTGGTACCAACACCGCAACAACAGAACGCTGATGCCATGAATACATCCTAGTTGGCGTCCTATACTTTACATCGTCATGTAAATCTCATAATTTACTGACACATCAAGGATATATATGAATACCGAAATGGGATAATATTGGACTACTCCTTCTGGTTGCATGACGTGTTTTGTCAGGCAGTGTACAACAGCATGGTGAAAATTGGCGCATGGATATGGCACCTCAGTCTTAAAGAAGCCGTTCGTTATAGACCTGTCGCGGCAGTGCTGCTAAATGAAGTACTTAATACGTGGATCGACCGACCTACCACATCTGTACATCGTACATGGTGCAAGAAGGAAGAAACGTTACAGTTAAAATTTTTAGTCCAAAACGGATTAGCATATTTAGACAAGTATTAAAAAGGACGCCAGCTGTAAGCGTTAGAAGGAAATATTATTGCAAACACATGTACCCCGGAATCATACAGTAAATGTTGTTGGGGATATGAAAATTCAAACCCTGTGCTAACACACTGGACTCGCATTTGGGAGGACGGTGATTCAAATCTACCTTCGACTATCCAAATCAAATTTAGGTTTTCTGTGTGTTCCTTAAGTCACTCCAGTGAAATTCCGGCCGGCCGCGGTGGCCGAGGGGACTGAGGTGCTCCAGTCACGGTCTGCACGGCCACTACGGTCGGGGGTTCGAATCCCCCCTTGTGTCGTCCTTAGTCGTAGCTAGTTCATAAGTAGTTTGTAAGTTTTGGGACTGATGACCCCGTAGTTAAGTCCCATAAGCTATACAAACATTTGAACATTTTTTTTGAAATTCCGGAATGATTCCCTAGTCCTGGAATGCCACACTTATATTCTTCAACGGGTCTGCTACACTGGGGTACCTGTATACCCCATACAAGGACGGACTTTTATGTTAACATCTTTTTTATTTCAACGTGATGTAATAAATACTTAAGTCTCACTTCAGGAAAAAAAGAAAAAAATCCTGACAGAAAAAATTACAGTACTGAGGACAAGAAGCACACACTTTTCTTTGATGGTCCAAACAAATTTCTTCCAAGTAGCACTTTAACTCTGAATTTTCGCTCTCTAGCCATTGGATAAGAAACACGCCACCGTGTCGTTGATTCTGGAATCCTTTGATCTTCTTCTTCCTTTGGCAGATCCAAAATAGGGCTGATGGTTTGACGCAGTTGCCTTCTTGGTTTCCCCAAACTTGTGTGTTCGCATCATGTCTACAGCCAATCTCTTCTTCTTCGGAAATATTTCCTTATCATCTGCAAACATAGTAACATAGAGTTGTATCCCCTTCCTTTGTAACGTCGAAAGAGTTTTCGATAGGTCATTTCTTTTCACCTAATAAAAATCTTTTGAGAGAGAATTTCCGATTATCCACTGTGAGTTTTGAAAACAGTAGGTAAGTTAAGCTTCACCAGTAGCATTATATAATTCCTTTATTTAAATGAGTATAAATATACTATTCTTGGCACCATATTTACAGGTGTAAAGAATCGTAGCCCTAAAATTTCTTAGACTGATTATGCTACAATGGGTGCCCCTGTACCCCAAACGTTAAATAATGCAAAAAGCATAAACACTGTTGACGCTTTGAAGGTCACATCCGTACTGACTTGTTTAGCCACGAAACTACTGGGGGGGGGGGGGGGGCACAAGGCTGCAGTGCTATATGTCGTCCATTTGCTACACACTGGTGTGCCCATCGTAGCATTCCAGGGTTAAGAGAAAGACCGATATCTTTCTCCGTCCTTAACCCAAAACTCAAAGCGTGAGCTGACTCTTATGACCATGCTGTCGACGGGGCGTTAAACCCTTATCTTCCTTCATACCTTCAAACCCTGTTCGCTTCGAACAAAAATACATTATGTTAACTACTCGCTGTACATAAAGTAACATGTGCGTGAAAGTTAAATACCGATGGACACGTTTCATTTACACAAGGGCCGCTGTTTTTCTTTGAAAGAACAAGTTCCAGCAAGACTGTCCTCTTGTAATTTTCTTTTTATTTCTTGCACATGCTACCGGACTGGTTTCTCCACGGGACGTGATCATCTTCCTCTTCCGTTCTTGTGAAGACCTTGGACGCGATATTCTGACGGGTTGTTTGCATATTTATAAGTCGTTATTGAAGGCGGTCGCACTCACGAGAAACCAGTGCTCGTTTATTCGACGAAGCTACAATATTCTTGATACATTTTTTGAAGTATTATAAAATTTCAGTATGAAACTTTATATATTTACACTTGGCCTGGAAACGCTGCAGGGTATTTGCTCCATCTCGAAAACTGTATTAATTATCATCTGATTATCATATGACTTTGCACAGTATCTACCTTAGAAACGGCTGTTGTGATGCCTCTGTTGGCTTGTAGAACTCAATTATTTTGCCACATTAGTACTAGCGAGAAATATGGTGTGACAACTCTCACTTTCATCTTTTCATATACCAGCGAAAATTAACAAATCATTAGTCTGTGGATCTCATTGTTTTCGGCTTGTTCGTTACCCTCAGAAAGCAGCAGACGGATAGGGGGGGGAGGAGGCGGCGGCATAAGCCTACTATAGTGTACACCACCAACCAAATTTAAATTACAAAGCTTTAGAGTATAAATGTGAAGAAGGTATTGTATGATCTCATAGTTGAATTGGGACGTTACCCTAAATAATTCCATTGATACATTTCCAGAATGGTGTTCTTTTGCCGGCGTGGCTTTGATATAATCCCAAAAGACGGCAAAGTGAAAAGTAGTCCCCATAGTACTGATAACGTACCGGTAATACAATTAAATATTATGTTCGTGGTGGTGTTCCTGTTATTAAATATGGTAATTCAAGCAGCAACTTGGTCAGCAGCACAATTTTATTTATACCGAGTTGTACACTAGTCATACGCAAGACTAGTTGCATGCCCATGTTTCGCAACGGAATTTAAAGAAGGGGTTTCGTATAACGAATCTTTTTAGCGTTGAGAACCTCGATGAGTAAAACGGAACCACTGTTGGAGCACTTAGTCAAAAAACTTGTTTTCATAGCAAAAAGGTCAAATATAAAATCTCTTATTGATAAAACTCTAAATTACGATATCTTTCTTTCGTGATCCAATAGTCATGAATCAAATTTTATATTTTGCTCCAAGCTACTCTTAATTTACCTGTGAAAACTCCGTGTAAAATCGTCCCGCATGATTACCGTGCGCACGTCGACGATTTCTGTACAGATGAAATTTTTAATTATAATATCTCCTTTTTCATCGTTCCGATTTTGATGTAGTAGTGTTTGCATGTTGCCTCAAACAACTTTAAAATTGCCTACGAAAACCTCATAACGATTTGGTGAGTAGCTATGGAAAGTAGTTTGTTAAACAGATTGCCGGTTGGCACGATATTTTAGAGTTTTATTACAGACTAGTATAATAGCACTTCAGCCCACGCCAAGGAGTCGTCATCGTTGTAGACTGCAAGTCCTTATCCAGTGGATTTGGGCATTCTGTAACTGATTGTTTCCCGTTATGTCCTCAAATCGCTTATTCAAATTCCCAGGGGAGGGGGGGAGGGGGGTACTTTTAAGGGCATACCTATATCTTTTCGCCAGTTTTAGCGTGACTCTGACACTAATGAGTTCGTCATCGACGACACGTTAAGACTGTAATTTTTCTTGTCTGTCTTATTTCGTTCAATATTAGTGTTGTGTGGCTTGCAGAGACTGCTTTTCGTACCCGAACCTAAAAAAACTTTTGGCACACAAGGGGTCGTCTCAAATGGTGATGTTGAAGCTGCGACGCTTACTTTACTCACATAAATCGTATTTTACGTAGCGTATTCAAAAGCTGGTAAGTCGACAGTGTTGAAAAATTTTAAATAAAAATATATTGTAACTAGTGAGTTTTCTTTGTCTCTCAAGAACTTCAAGGCTGCATGCATTATGTAGACAATGTCCACTTTTGAGACACATGAGTTATCACAAAAGAAATAACGAGCTCTCTTGAATTAAATGTCAACATTCAGAATATTGAGTTGACATTGACAAGCACTCAAGGATATGTAGACAAATGCAAATGCATTGACCACAGAAAGGCATTTCAATAAAGACAAAGTAAAAGAAGCCATTTCTAATAACATTTTCGCCGACATCACGTACGTTTTGGCCTCCCTCAAAGTTGACGTTGCTGCCAGTTTTTTTACACATTTTGCAGAAACGTTAAGTGTCAATATGAGGACCCGTTTTGTCTGTGCGTCTGTGTAAAGTATATATAAACTGTGAAGTGTGTTTCTTTCGGGCGGTCGAAAGTACTGGCCTGCCATAAAATTATTTGGCTGTAACGGTTTCCTGACAAGATATACGCAGAAAGTTAGTGGAAATTTACGAATGGTTTGCGCCTTTGTTCATAAATGGGTTACTATATTCAAACCTGATGATAAATGTGAAGAACATTCTAATAATACGTGATAATTTTGGGGCTTCGGCATATCAGATGATTAGGTAATATACACGTCAATTCCATTTAGATGTGGCATTTGTTGAACAAAGCCAATACAGTTTTATAAGGGAATCCAGCAGATGTTTTCCCAGATTCCGTGATGTGTGTGACACATTACTCACTGTGAACGAAACAGCAATCAAATTTTTGGTTGGTATGTGATTTCCTTTGATGGAAAAATAAAATAAGGTAATTCAATGTTGTCTACTAGCAAAATTGCACGTTACACTCAATGCTTTCTACCATACAAAAACAATTTTTCGAACAGCATTTCAAGTGCTACTAATGCGTCCATCCTATCCACGAGATTTGGTGCCGCCTGTTTCCACATTTCAAACAGTAAAGTCGTTTGGCAAGAAAGGCTGGGAGACCCCGATGTGCAGGTTTACCAGCATAATTGGAAAGCTTTCCCCATCCTCCGCGCCCGCAGGCACCTTTCCTTTGCGAAGTGTGAGAACTGTGTGCTGAAGTGTCTGTTTTAAGTGTAGGTGACTGTTGTGGTTGCGTGTGTAGTGTCGTGTTCGTTAGATCAGTATGTGACAAGTAAACGTTTTCTCTATTCAGCCCTATACCAGCCTATTACATCGCATATTAACATTGTTATTTTTTCTAATTATTTTCATGTCATCTTCTCTCGAGGTTACTCTGTGATCGTGTTGTCTTAGATGTTCGACAAATGGGGAATGGTTTGTATCTTAATCATCTTTTGATGTTGCTGTTCTTCTTTCTTCCGTGCTTGCTTGGATAAATGGTTTGGATTTTCCGCCGTATGCAAGACACCTGATTTTTAATTTTTCCCAAACATGTTTCAGCACATTTTGTGCTATCATCAGTGGGAATGTTTTATTTTTGTTCTGAAATTACAGTTACTGTGCAATATCTTTTCAGTTACTTCTAAAATGTTTTTTGTAGGTTCATTCGTTTTTAAATTTTACTTAGGTTATCTGACTATATAACTATTTCAGTTTAGTGAATATTAAGCCTAGATATACGAGTATCACATTTCTTACATACCTTTTTACATTAGGCTACATAAAACTCATTAGTTAGCCTACTTATTTGTTGTTTTGGTACAAACTTGTCATCTGCAAGTATCTTATTTCCACTTTCCAGGCTCTCATGTGTTCTTTATAATTGAACTCTCGTGGTCTCCCGCGTCGGAGGTTCGAATCCTCCCTCGGGCATGGATGTTGTTGTCGTCTTTAGTATAAGGTAGTTCATAAGTAGTTGGTAGGTTTAGGGACTGATGACCCCGCAGTTAAGTCTCATAAGCTTTACAAACATTTGAACTTTTTTTTTTATTTTTTATTTTTTAAACTCTCATTCGGGAAGACGGCAGTTCAGATCCCTGTCGGGCCGCAAAGATTTTGCTGTTTTGTGATTTTTCCCAAAAACGCAGTTAACACAACATGATTCCTTTCAAAGGGCGCCGGGAGTGGGGTGCAAGGAGGTGCACTTGCACTCCCTGGCTTGGAAGAAAACACATAGGAAAAGATTGAGAACTAAACTTTTATTATTGTGTAATGTAAAATATACTTATTCCAGCGTAAGATTTGGTGCAAATTACTGTCTAAACAGAACCCTGAGGCGTCTAACCTGTGGTCTAAAAGTATTCATCACCTTTTCAAAGAATTGGGTGTCCTATTTAATCGTTTTTCTGCAAACCCTGAACTTGTACAGAGCACGTAGCCTCGCGTCACCCACTGTAGGCAGATTCCACGTCTTGAGACGTCGTAGATTACTGAATGTACGCTCTATGCTATATGTCGTCGCTGAAATATTTAGGCCAATCTTTATTGCTCTGCTGATAGACGTAACGGAGTGCCTTGTGCAGTCAAATCTGCATAGTCAACAAACTTTAAGGTTAAATTACTCGCATCGTTTGACTTACACAGTTCGTACCACACCGCGGCTACAGCAAAAAAAAAAAAAAAAAAAAAAAAAAAAAAAAATAAATAAATAAATAAATAAATAAATTTCCGTAAAAGTTCCGTATACCATCTGCAGTGACTATAAAAGTAGATTTGTTCAATTTTCTTTAATTTTCGGCTTGCAGCTGCTTAATCGAAAATGCTTTATGGTAGATAGATAAAAATCTGCCTCTCAGGGAAGAGGTGATTAAGTATGGGATGAAGATAGATATTCTGAAGAAGTCTTTCACACATTCAGATGCTAGATTTGATCTGTAGATTTGTTTTGACAGCAATCGATGACGTTTAAATTCAACCCGTAGTTCCTTAAATTTTTATGGCTTTCTCAGAGATTTTTTTCAACTCTGTCGAGGCATTATCATGGTTAGATTGAATTATACTGTTTATTTCTGTGTTCGTATACAGCCTTAATGTTCGTATTTACTTATTGCAGTTGGTTTTTCATGGATTCAAGTTTGGTAGAATACTCAGCACATTTTAATGAGCGTCACAATATGCGTTGGAATTACAGATAATAGAAGCAATGAATTAAAATTTGTGATGCGGCCGGGAATCGAACCCGGACCTCCATGCTAGGCAGACGTCTTACCGTTAGACCACCACACCACTACCGATTAAGGCGCCTTGGAATAGTCTAAGTACGACTTCCCTCCACGTCACATACTTTAATTCAGCTTCTTTGTTCCGGGGCGCCTTAATCGTTAGTTGTGTGGTGGTCTGCCTAGTAAGCATGGGGGTCCGGGTTCGATTCCCGGCCGCATCACAAATTTTAATTCATTGCTTCTACTTTATCTGTAATGTCTTGGACATATTCGAGACGAAAACCGTCTCAGGGTTTCTGAATATATTTACGTTGGAATTGTTGCAGTCGTGTAGAGCTGATACGCCGTGGTTTTACTTTTAGAGTTTCATGTATTGAAGTTTTTTTCAAAGCTTGTACAATATTAATAAATAGTTATAATGTTATATACTCGAGAAGAAAATGTAATGCATTTGTATCTCATGATAGCATTCAGATTAGTTGGATTTGTTTGCTGCTTTAAGAATATAAAAAAAAAAGACTACTACATTATTTTAATTTGTAGCCGCAAGCTGTACTCTATATTTGTCATCAACCTACTTTTAAATTTCTTTACGTAAACACTGTCCATGTTTGGGTAAGCTTTTTAAATATTATGAGCAACAACTAGCTTATCACCAGAGATCCAAAATATTATACACTAGATTTTTGCCAAACTGTTCCTGAATCGCTACCACTAAAGAGTACTTTTTGCTACTAAACAAGAAAAGTCTTCTCACGGTCTGTTAAAAGTTCTCCATATTTTTGATACGTTCTCTGCCAGCAGTCAGTACCTAGTGGCCCTATGGCAGAGGTCGGCAAGTAATCTTATTTGGGGTTCGCATGTAAAATCTCATATTCCATATTAATTCTTTATTTTAATTTTTATTCACAAAATAATATGAAAAAAGCAAACAGGCATTTTTGTATTAAAAATCCAGAAAAATAATATTCTTCATTTTTTAAAAAGTTTCACTTCCAAACTAATATGAAATACGTGTAAAATAGAAATGTATAAAAAAAATCCAAAAAAACATATTATTTTGCAAAGGATCTTCAGGCTTTCGTTCGTAAGGAGCACAAAAATGTTGTTTACATGGAGATGCCCTGACCGATGAAATAGAGGATTCGGAGATTGTCCGAGTATGAAGTCGATTTATAGAATTTTAGTTCCGGTGCTGCATTCGTGTGTACAGAGATTTTATGGGGCTCACCTGCCAGCTTGCTCAGTTCTGCCGCCGCTCGTCAATGTAGGCCTACTCAGGCGTTGCACATCATGACAACTATTTATTTAATATACCTACAATAATCATTAAGAGTTCTAATTATTGAGCAGTTAATTGTTAAATTCTAGAAAATAAAGGTGGCTCCCACATGAATTATCGAAACGGAGCATTAAAAACAAGTAACTGGTGCGTTTTCTTTATATAAATTGTGCTAAAATGTACCTGCGGCTCTCGTCATCGCAATAAAATGTTCAAATGTTTGTAAAGTTATGGAACCTATCTGCAGTGGTCATCGGCCCCTAAACTTACAAACTACTTAAACTAACGTATCCTGAGAACAACACACCCACCCATTCCCGAGGGAGGACTCGAACCTCCGACAGCGAACAACCGCGGTAAGATCGACACCTTGTGGTGTGGGGTGCGTGTCCAGGGTACTGTGGCCAGTTTGACGTACTTGAATGACATCCTGCGACCGTAGATATATCCTTCCTGCACGACAGCTCAGGTGCCGATTTCAGCAAGACAATTCACGAGCGCATGTTGCTGCAAGAATACATGCCTTCTTTGTGTCATAGAACGTCAATGTTTTGAACTGACAGGTTGACAGACTTGCCGCATTTGAAATGTGTGGGATACGGGTTCGATCCCCGCCAGGTCCTAGGATTTTTATCTGTCACTTTCCACTTCTTTCACCTCTGGCAGTATTGCTCATGTGAAAAATACCGAGTAGCACCGTGGTTCGGAACCCACGTTAAACTGTAGGTCCCCCTATAACTGGCTGGGTAAGTCAGTTCGAAGGTCGGAGGAAGGCAACGGCATACCTCCTCCAAACAGGACCATGCCTAGTAAAGCACTGTGATGTTCAAACCAATCTTCGGATTGTTGACTGATTTACCTTATGGTGAACTAATTATTATCTACAGAATTTATCTATATATTTATTTTCTTAATTTGAGTATGTAACTTATGCTTTCAAAATATTTTTGGTGGTTCGGTTTTTGGGCTTCCGCGGTCCGGACGAGGACAGCTGTCCGCTGCCCTATGGTATTGCAGGTCTAGATGCACCCTCCCTCCCCCCCCTCCCCTAGAAATAATCCTGGCGGCGCCCAAGGGTACGTCCCTATCTTTCGACATCAGAGTGTGTGTTAGACCCACGGTAGCGCAGCCGATGGGACTTCAAACTTCATTCAGTTGGAACTTCGATTTTATGTGAACTTCTAAACCATTTTTCTGTTTCAGTTTTTAAAACGTTCCTATAACGTTAATGCATGCGGTAAATAAGAGAGAATATTTTGTAGCCAACCCTGTCTTTGTTGTGATTGCGACTCTGTGGCGCCAAACGGACCCGCATTGTTCTCCCTCCCGCACCGCGTTGCACGATCGCGGTTCGAGTACGCTTTTAATTTATGGCAGGTGCATTTATAGCAGCCTCACGCGCCGCGGCGGCTGCGTAGTTTGCGGTCTGCGAGGGAGAGGGGACACTTAGTCGAGATGAGTCAAGTTCGTGCGTTCCCACGACCCGGCGTGCGCGGGCGGCGCGGGGGGAGCGAGTCTGCAGAGCCCGCCGTTGTTGTCGGCCGGAATGGCCTGGAGGAACTGCAGGCGAGTGTGAGTGACCTGGCGCGCCGCAGGAATGTGGAGGGACCGCTTCTGTCCGCCTCTGCCTCTGCCTGCAGCCACTGGCCTTGCCGCGCCGCGCCGCGCAGCACGCGTGCGCGCGCACCGACGCCTGCGCCACCACAACTCCTTACTGTCCACTCTCTGTGGCAGGCACATCGGCATGTCTGGCCTCATTTTGTAACTACTTGTCTATCTACGTCCAAAAGCATCTCCTCAATTCGGATCAACTGGACTTGCACGTGACAGTCGCGGTCAGGTGCTCGTCTAGTTCCGTGCATCGTATCGAACGCGGATTCGGAAACTATCGTTCATGTGAAACACAGCTAGCTGCCGCGGTAGAGCGGTCTAAAGCGTATCGCTGCGGAGCGCGCGGTTCCTCGCCGTGGAGGTTCGAGTCCTCCCTGGGGCATGGGTGTGTGTGTGTTGTGCTTAGGTTAGTTTACCTAGGTTTAAGTAGTTTGTAAGCTACGGACTGATGACCACGCAGTTTGATCCGATAGATTTACAAACATTTCAACATTTGAAACACAGCTAGCTCTTCACTCATATGTTGTGATGAGTGCTATCGACAAGGGGTGTCAAATAGATTCCTTATTTCTAGATTCCCGGAAGACTTTTGACACTATATCACAAACGCGCTTGTGGAATATCACCACAGTTGTGCGTTTGGATTCGTGATTTCCTGTCAGAAAGAACGCAGTACGTTGTAACTGACGGTAAGTCATCGAGTAGAACCGAAGTGATATCTGGCGTTCCCCAGGGATGTGTTATAGGTCCCTACTGTTCAAAATGTTCAAATGTTTGTATAGCTTATGGGACCTAACTACTGTGTCATCACTCCCTAAACTTACAAACTACTTATGAACTAGCTAATCCTAAGGACGGCACAAAGATCCATGCCCGAGGGGTGATTCGAACCCCCGACCGTAGTGGCCGTGCAGACCGTGACTGGTCCCTACTGTTCCTTTATCTAAATCATTTTGCAGTTGCTTTTCATTTTCTGGTGACTTTACTAACCGATAAATAACACCATCATCCACGAACATTCTACGAGAGCTACACAGATTGTCTCCTAAATCGGATATAAACGAGCTACACGGCATACGTATAAACAATTTAGGAGACAATCTGTGTAGCTCTCTTAGAATGTTCGTGGATGATGGAGTTATTTATCGGTTAGTAAAGCCACCAAAAGATCAAAAGCAACTGCAAAATGATTTAGATAAAATATCTGAATGGTGCAAAAATTGGCAATTGACCTTTAATAATAAGTGTGAAGTCATCCATATAACGACTAAAAGAAACCTGTTAAACTTCAGTAACACGATAAAATCAGTCAAATCTACATACCGTAAATTTCACTAAATACCTAGGAACAAAAATTACGAACAACTTAAATTGGAAGGAACACGCAGAACATATTGTAGGGAAAGCGATCCAGCGGCTACGTTTCAGCGTCGTGTTGCGGGCATGAATGTTTGTGCCGTATTTAGTATAAGCTAGTTCATAAGTAGAATTAAATTTTCACTCTGCAGCGGATTGTGTGCTGATATGAAACTTCCTGGCAGATTAAAATTGTGTGCCGAAACCGGGACTCAAACCTGGGAGCTTTTTAGTTCATAAGTAGTTTGTAAGTTTAGGGACTGTTGACCCCATAGTTAAGTACCATAAGCTCTACAAACATTTTAACAATTTTTGCTACGTTTCATTGGCAGAACACTTAAAAGATGCAACACTTCTACTAAAGAAACTGCCTACACCATACTTGTGGGTCTTATTTTGGAGTATTGCGCATTGTGGGATCTCCAACAGGTGGAACTGACGGACGATGTAGAGAAAGTTCAGAGAAGGGTAGCTCGTTTTGTATTATCGCGATATAAGGGTGGAGAGTGTCACAGAAATGTTGCACAGGTTGGGGTGGAAATCATTAAAATAGATTTCACAATTGACTTTCTTATTAAACAGTGGTTCAATTGTGAAATGTCTTTAATTCTATGAACCTGTATTTAAAGTTTACTATATTGTCACCACCAATGTTTGTTCTTGTAGGGCCCAGGTCGTTAAATATATGTAAAGAATCTTAGCGACACCTGATGATCAGCCTTCAGGGCTCAAAATGCATTGTGTACAAATAAAACACTATTTTTGTCACAGAAGGCGAGTTCGTTTTGTTTTACAGAAGGAAAGCAGTCACAGAAGAATCACTGATAACAATGGATAAAATTAAATTGTTATAAACGTTCGCCCATGTATGAATGTTTACATGGAGAACGTTGTAACAAACCTCAAGGCGGCGTATGGGTATGGCAAGGAGTGTCTTGCAATAAACTTTGACAGTGATTCACTGATACTACGATCACTGATACTACGAAAGTTTACATATATGTGAGTTTTCATGGTAGGGGGAGGACGAGATAAAATGAAGAGACTGTACAAACAGAGAGAGTGCAAAGAGATGCAGGTGACGGGGAGCAGAAGAGATGGCTTGAGATCACACACACACACACACACACACACACACAGAGAGAGAGAGAGAGAGAGAGAGAGAGAGAGAGAGAGAGAGAGAGAGAGAGAGAGAGAAAGAGAGAAAGAGAGAAAGAGAGGAGGGGGAGGATTGGAGGATATGCACTACGACAGTATGGAAGAAATTAGTTTTAGTTTGTAATTTAACCACACTTCTCTTCGATCCTGCATCTATACTCCGTAAGCTGTCTTATGGCGTGAGACAGAAGACACCTTCGTTGCCATTATCTTTTCCCCTTCCCCTGCTCCATCCGCGAAAGGAGCTTGGGAAAAACGACTCCCAGTAAATATCAATAATAGCTCTTAATTTATCCAGTTTCCTCATTGCGAAATTTCGCGAGACGTCCGTAGAAGGACTTAACATTGAGTATCTAATCGCAGGTTTCCAATAGAAAACCACTTTGGCCGAGGTGACTGAGGCGCTCCAGTCACGGTCTGCACGGCCACTACGGTCGGGGGTTCGAATCCCCCCTCAGGCATGGATATTTGTGCCGTCCTTAGTTGTAAGTAGTTCATAAGTAGTTTGTAAGTTTAGGGACTGATGACCCAGTAGTTAAGTCCCATAGACTCTACAAACATTTGAACATTTGAACCACTTTGCAAAACAAGAAACCTCGTCTGTAGCGTCTGCCACTCCGCGACTCCATCGCACCGAGCACACTGTTTCGTGTCGAAATGCGCCGCTGTTCACTTTGTTTCCTATTAGTCCTAACTAGTAAGAATTGCAGAATGTTGAACAGTGCTCAATGATTGGTCAAGTAAGTGTTTTGTAAGCTACTTCTTTCGTGGATGCATTATATACCCTTCAGATTTTCTCCGTCAATCCAAGACAGGCATTTGATATTCTGACATTAGTTTTACTCAGTCATTCCACTTTGGGCCATTCATTCCACGTATGGTCTCTCCTACATAATTTGCGGTAGTAACTATTTTGAGTGATATGCTGCAAGCTTGATAAAAGTATGTTTCGGGATTGTTTGCACTTATTTTTTAGCTATGCGGTAGAGGGTTTAGGGATAGGGAGGAGAAAATAAATTATGATTTGCGAGTGTGTTGTCTGTTTGTACTGCTATACCTAATTTAGCACACTGGAAATGCTGTTCCCTTCCTACCAGTAACTTAAACTCCTCCGGTGTGAACATCCATGACGCAATCTAAAATATCAGTATGTTTACTTTCTTTCGGACCCCCTTCAAGAATCGGAGAAGTGCCGCGAATAATGAGTAAAATTAGCAGGGGCACCATGACAGTATTCTGTGGATAATTTGAAAATTTTGGTGTGGCGGGAGTTGTGCTAGGACACAAACACACACACACACACACACACACACACACACACACACAAGCTTAACTGTGCCATTGCTCTGAAGCATACAATGAGTTCTGACATGAACGATCCTTACGTTAACCCTAAACTGCATGAATTTTTATTTTAGCGCAAAGAAAAATATATGTGGTAGAAAATGTTCACCAATGAAGGGGAAAAATATTGAAAAAATTATATAACTCATACAACTATGTGAATGTCATTATTACCTGTTACCATTTGACAACATCTCGCATTTAGACATAACTCACTCTCCAGGAAAATATTGGTATCTACCTTGTTTTCTACTCCTATTAGATGTGTGTAACATGATTTTTTACTTGACAGAACTCGTATCAGTTTGTAATTACATTACGCGATTTCAGTGCGTAAAATCCACTGGAGCGCTCTTTGTTGCATTTCTCCTCAAATCATGACTGTGTTGCCACCTATGGCGGAAACGATCAACTAAGTAAATAGAAATTTATACACCGTGAGTCCGTTTTTCGTCTCGATAATGTCAGAGACTTGAATGATAAAGGTGAATTAAAATTTGTGCTGAGGTCCGGGTTCGATTCCCGGCCGCATCACAAATTATAATTCAGTGCTTCACCTTCATCATTCATGTCTCTGACATTATAGAGACGAAAAGCAGTTTCAGGGTGTATACATTTCTATTTATAATGATATTCATACCACCTTAGCCTGAGGTTAAAGGCAGTAATGTTCCGATCTGTCCATTGCCGAGGTGCTATTCCGCTTCATGGAGGAGAGCCTTGGCAGATGTGGCAGTGTTTCATAGGAACACAGAAGCTGAATTAAAGTTTGTGACGTGGAGGGAAATCGTGCTTAGACTATTGCGAGGCACCTTAATTGCTAGTGATGCGGTGGTCTAGCGGTAAGACGTCTGCGTAGTAAGCATGGAGGTACGGCTTCGATTCCCGGCCGCATCACAAATTTTAATTCAATGCTTCATGTTTATCATTAATGTTTCTGAACAACTAAGTGTTTAAGAACAGACTCCAATGTATACAATATGCATGGTGTTGCCATCTGGCAGCAAGAAGTACGTCTGAAAAATGTAACAAAAGTTGCGTTGCCAAACGGCAGCAGCATGCAGTGTAGGGTTAATGAACTCCCACTTCACTTACACATGAAAAACGATTTCCGTTTCCTGCGCTGCAGTCACAGTAGCTGTCGCCCCCGGCGGACGTTTGGTGAGTCCTCCCTTGGGCATGCGCGTGTGTCTTGTCCTTAGCGTAAGTTAGTTGAAGTAGTCTAGGACTAATGACCGTAACAGTTTAGTCCAATAGGTTTAAAAGCATTTAGACATTTTTTGACTTCTGTTTTCTTTAATTTTTTGTTATTTTTTATTTTTAATTTTTTTTATTATTACTAGATTTGAGAAACTGTGAGAAATTTTGCAGAACGTCTCACCAAGTCAGTTTAGCGGCTCTCACGTCTATCTTTTCAGTAGGAATGTCCAAAACAAAACTTTAAATCTTTTAAAAACACAAGATGCGTCAAAAAATAATCTCTTCCGTTTCTTTCATTCGCAGCGTTTGACATGCGCTCGCTAATGGACGTGAATGGCTCTGGGTGTAGGGGCGATAAGCATAGAAGAACGAGGCTTTCGCTTTCGTCCGACGGGAAATTCCAGCTGAGTGAAGAACCTCAAAGTTCGTGTAGGCTGTTTAGGTATTTCTTTTTGTGTGTCGGTTACAATGTCGAACAAACGTGCTGTTTTCTATTGCACTTCTCATGTCTCAACTGAACTAAAACATTTGGTAGGAATAACGTGCCCTTCTTTTCCATTATATCGTTTATTTCATTGTCTGAGTTTCATATCCGAGAGTGATCTTAGCTTTCTCTTACCTCAGTGTATCGTTTACAGTGGATACCGTTCTCTCGGATTGTGGTGCTCGTCCGTTTGATACCGGTGACGCATTTGCAAACCAACTCTTCATTTATGTTTATTAACCAGAACGAAAAACGCCCCTATTACAGTACGACAAAATGCCGAATACGTCGTGGCCAGATTCAAAGATCTAAAAGATTAGAACTAGCTTCTCGACTTACCCGGAAGCTTCAGAAACATTTAACTTATTACGAAAAACAGCAAAGATCGCTTGTATTATGACAAGTTCCGTTCTCAAAGACTGGAAAGTTGCAGAGGTCACTCCAATATCCAAGAAAGGCAATAGGAGTGACCCACAGAATTAATGGCCTATATCATTGATGTCGGTTTGCAGCAGCATTTTAGAACGTATACTTTCCTCAAATATTATGAACTATCTCAAAGATAACGACCTATGGACCCATAGTGAACACGGATTGTGAAAGTATTTCTTGCGAAACACAGCTAGCTCTTTACTTACATGATGTAATGAGTGCTGTCGACAAGCTATCTCAAATCGATTCCATGTTTCTCGATTCCCGGAAGGTCTTTGTACTTCAGAAGCGTCTTCTAATCAAAATGCGTGCTTATGGAATACTAGCGGAAAACACAGCATTGCCGGGGTATTTATTTATTTCTTCAAGTCTTGATTTAATACTTGTCGTACCCCTTCTCTCTCTGTCCATCCTTATTATCGTAAACATGTTATTTTTATAGAAGAATATATAAGGAATAGGGATGTCTTGGATATGTCGTCTCATATTTACTGAATTATATGTAGTACAATTGTACAATTTCTCAGGTATATATTCACTTGTATAAGTGCTGTACGTCTGTAAAATCTGTTGCGAATACATTTCATAGTAAAGAAATAATAGATTGAAACCTGTTGCGTGATGGGGCGGTTTTCCATTAACGTTACTGTTTATATCATCATATCTCTTGAACAACGTATCTTACTGTTTGCCGGCCGCGGTGGCAGAGGTGACTGAGGCGCTTCAGTCACGGTCAGCACGGCCACTACGGTCGGGGGTTCGAATCCCCCCTCAGGCTTGGATATTTGTGCCGTCCTAGTTCGTAAGTAGTTCATAAGTAGTTTGTAAGTTTAGGGACTGATGACCCCGTAGTTAAGTCCCATAAGCTTAACAAAAATTTATTTTCTTACTGTGATACAATTTCGAAGATACATTCAGCTGTAAAATTTCCTGCGGGTACAATATGTAGTGTAGAAATTATAAATTGCAATGCTATACCGAATGCCGTAGTTTTACTCCGTGAACAGCGGAAAAGTAGAAAGCGAGAAACTTTTTTCCTTTCATCATTTTGCTATGGTTATCAGCGAGGAAAAAGTTTAATAAAGGTTTGAAATTATCTTTAAAGTTTGTTGCACGTCGCTAAGTACTCTCATTCTCATGTAGTGTATCTATAAAGTCTCTCCGCATTGTGTGGCAGTTTCTTGCAACTCCTACTGTTTATGACTTTATATTTCCTGAACCATGAGTCGTATGTGGTTCCTACCACTGCAGCAATTGGTGCCTCGCTGTAAGGAACCTGTGTACCAAATTTGGTTTAAATCGGTCCAGTGGTTTGAGAGAGAAAGGTGCAACTCTCGCGTGATGCAGCAGCTTTTCTCGCCTGTCTTTGTTTATGATGTAATATCTCGTTAACTGTGTGTAGTGCGTAATTCTTACACTTACGGCGATCGTGCGCAAAATTTCATAAAGATTGGCACAAAACTTCAGATTTGTATACAATACGTGTACACAAACCCACAATATATGTAGAAAAGATCGCGATTTCCTGCCAGACATGAAAGAGAACATAGTACATTGACGGAAAGTCATTGAGCAGCTTTCGTAGACTGTTTGCGGATGACACTTTCGTTTATCGGTTAGTTAAGTTACCGGAAGATCAAAAGCAACTGCAAAATGATTTACATAAGATAGCAGCATGGTGTGAAAATTGGCAATTGACCCTAAACAATGAAAAGTGTGAAGTCATCCATATGAGTAAATCTGAAGGCATTAAATTCAACTAAATACCTAGAAATAACAATTACGTACAACTTAAATTGGTTAGAACACACACAAAATATTGTAGGGAAGGCAAACCAAAAGCTAAGTTTGTTTGGCAGAACACTTAGAAAATGCAACAGTTCTACGAAAGAAACAACCTACAATAGTATTGTGCGTCCTATTTTGGAGTATTGTTGTCCAGTTTGGTATACTCGCCTAGTGACACTGACGGAGAATATAGAGAAAACTCATCGAGAAAACTCAGAGAAGGGCAGCTCGGTTTGTACTATCGTGATTTAGGAGACAGCATGTCACAGAAATTATACACGAGTTGGGGTGGAAATCATTAAAAGAAAGGCGTTCTTCGTTGCGGCGAATGCGAACATATTTTGTTAGCATCCACCTACGTAGGGAGTCATGATCATGATCATAATCAGGTGTTCCTTTTACCCACACGCTGTTAGGGAATGTAACGATAACATAAACACGGTGCATGAACCCTCCGCCATGCACTTAAATACGATTAGCGGTGTATTTATGTCGATGTAGACAGGCCAGCAATAATGTTGGCGAATAAGTATGTTTTAAAAAAAAATTTATTTGAGATTTGGCGAATGAAATGAAAGATCTAATATGGCAGTATAATCTGCCGAAACCGGTGATCTAAATAAAAATTGCTTTGGCTATTTTCCTTAATAAATCGATTGAAAGATCGCCCCCGAATATGACAAACTTTTATTTTATTGAAGAAAAAAAAAGTTTAATGAAAAAACCTTAACACTAACTGTGATAGATTTTTCGTCTTACATTGACTACAATAAGACTTTTTTTTTAAATTTTTTTCAGAACAAACGCGTTTCGCGTTTTATATATAAAGCACCTTCTGTGGGCCTGTAAGTGCCGATACATAGGCTTGTGCATACGTTTTCCAAAAAAAAAGAAAAAAAAATGTTCAAATGTTTGTTAAGCTTATGGGACTTAACTACGGGGTCATCAGTCCCTAAACTTACAAACTACTTACGAACTACCTTATACTAAGGACGGCACAAATATCCATGCCTGAGGGGGGATTCGAACCCCCGACCTTAGTGGCCGTGCAGACCGTGACTGTAGCGCTTCAGTCCCCACGGCCACCGCGGCCGGCTACGTTTTGCACATTGAGATTAGAAACAGTTTTAACTTTTTGTGCACATGTAAACCTTCCTCAAAAACAGGTTTTTAGCACGTAAAGTACAATCCGAACGGTGCACTTAGAAGTTGTGCTGACAGCTGCACGGGAATGGCCGTCCGCTTTAACCCTAGCTTAGTAACATTCGTCAAAATGACGGCTACGTTCAAAATGTCAGTGAGCTGTGACGTTTTGAGGAACAGCTGATGAACAAGTGTACACGGGTAGAGTGTTGGTTTGGAATCAGACTCGCCGAATTGACGGGTGTTACTAACAAAAGTACAAAAACCTCTGAAAGACGGGTGTTAGTTGCGAGCGTTAAACCCAGATGTTAGTACGCAGGGTTAAGGCGCCTTGCTGTGGATTGCGCCGCTGCTGCCCGTCGGACGTTTGAGTCCTTCCTCGGGCATGGGTGTGTGTGTGTGTGTGTGTGTGTTGTCCTTAGGTTAGTTTAACTTAGTGTAATTTGTAAGACTAGGCATTCATGACAAATGTAGTTTGGTCCCATAGAACTACAAACATTTCCTGGCCCAGATAGGAAAATAGGTATGGAGCACCAATACTTCAGAGAATCGCTATTATGCACTCAGAGTTTTCACACCTTTATTAACTTCACAGTTTATTGAGCACAGATTGGTTTCGTTGTTGTAACATCATTAGGTTACCGTGTTTCGATCGAATGTTAATGTCTGCTCCGAAAAACACTTCTGACAACCATATAACCGACCGCCTGGTGGAAAGATGTCTTGCTAACAAGACACGTTTTGTATGGTAAGCATGATATTTATCATGAAAAAGGTTGATAATAAAAATGAGATGTTAATTCACCTTAAAAGATTCATTGGCTTCGTCAGTTTTGGGCTGCAGTATTGCCTTTCATTAAAGGAAATGAAAGTCAGCATGAGATTGCAATGTCGTATTTAAATGACGGTTGGAGAGAGGACGGCAGAGCCAATGGTAAAAGGACTGTTCTGAGCATGAAAAGCCGGCCGCAGTGGCCGTGCGGTCTGCGGCGCGCCAGTCTCAGTCTGCACGGCCGCTACGGTCGGGATTCGAATCCCCCCTCGGGCATGGATGTTTGTGTCGTCTTTAGCATAAGGTAGTTCATAACTAATTTGTAAGTTTAAGGACTGATGACCCCGTAGTTAAGTTCCTTAAGCTTCACAAACATTTGAACAGTTTTTAGCATGAACACGCTGTGGTTTCAAGAAATGTTTTTCAGTATCTGAAGAATGGTCTGTTGGCCAAGTAATTGTAATGGGATGGTAAACTACATAGCTTTGGAAAATGTGCTCTGAACTGCTCGGCGGAAAAGAGCTGTCCAAACAAGATTTGAAAATAGGGCGTACTTGCCAAGACAATGTTACCGTCTCACTCCTTTCATACCATTTTGAGCTGGTTCGCAGCAGACCACATTACACAGCACCACGGTTGTACTGATTTTCGTCTAAAGAAATAATTTTTCTGGACGACCTTGGCTAATGAAACATTAGCTGAGACCCAGCAATTCGGAATCCTTGCATAAAACGTCGTCAGGAAGACAATTCAACATCATTGCATATAAAAGTTTATAATAATAATAATAATAATAATCAAAAGCTGTAAAAGAAATGTTGCCTGCTTATTTCAACTACGAAGGAAGCGGAAACGTAAAACTGTTATGAAACAAATCACTAAACTTTGCATTCGTGTGTTGGTAGATCTCGATTTGCCTGCTCCCCAAGGCTGTAGTTCTCTTTCTTTGTGGTTAATCACAATTTACGGGACAGGAGCGAGCATCCATTAACCGCAGCGCCAGGGCTGTTATTAACTTGCATACGTTGTCTGTCAGGTCCAGTGGTATGCAAGTAAAGAGCATGGAGATTGGATGGCCATTATCAGCTTCAACGCATCGCCTTTGAGCATACGAATAGAGCTACGCAACCCCCGGTCAAAAAACCAAAATATAAAAGACGAAGATTCGAGATATTCTGGGTATGACAGACGACATACGAGGATATCATAAAGGATAAGCAACGCAAAACAATCAGAACACCTTTGTTCACTTTAGGGGATACGCAAAAAGCCTATAGACTCGTCAGCATGTAAAAAAAAAAAATTAAAAAAAATAAATAAAAAAAAACTGTCGTGGAAAGTCCTAATATGAATCGTCAAAATTTCCCAAATTCATTAATGTTACATCTTAGTATTCCGTGTTGCAACGTGAGCTTTACACTCATTGCCCATTCCTATAAAATGTGAAAGAAACTCGTAAATATTATCTAAGTCTTCATATATACTTTGTAGAACACTGCCAAACGAGCATCGTTTTCAATATTGTTGAGGATGGTGCGATGAATTTGCTAACGCTCTATTCATGTGTACATTATACTAACGCATTTAGAGATTGATAACTTTAGAAGATTAGAGCTTTTGTTGTGTGGTTTCATAAAAGAACAATAGACATCAGTGAAGAGTTTCATATAAGAAAGAAACAGGTTAAATGACTGGTGGCAGAAGAGAAGAAAATGAATGGAAGAGTGACTAGGATGGTGGAGGAAGACACTAAAAGTACAAAGAAGGATCTGTTTGGGATGGTTAAATGTAAGAGAAATGACTGGCAGCTGCAAATACACGGCACACTTAATGTCACTGGCTCTCTGGGTCCTACACCTGTCCACAAAATTAATCCATTTGCGGCTATAGCACCACCAAATATCAGATACAGAGTAGTCAGTTAAAAAGAGAGGAAAAAAACAGCAGCCAGGCATATATATATAAACCAAAAAGTTCCAACTCGTCTTAAATATAGGAAAAACTTCATTCAACAAATCGTGCCACAAAAACGTCGACCTGAGAGCGGCCACGTATTTGTATGGGTAGACTCTGAAAAATACAACTGATCAAAACAATTAGATCACGTGAGATATACGTATTTTGTTCAGATATTGGTTACAATTGTAATTTGTGTCTGATACAGTACGATATTTTGCTGCCTTAACTGTTTACTTGATGTTTACATGGCGTAGAGAGAGGGACCATGGGGCTGCCATATTAGTGAAAACGTCATTCTCCTCGTTGCCTGGTAATATAGTGTGTGATCACCTCGGACGGCCAGTACAGCTGAACACTTGCATGGCATGGATAGTATGAGGTCATCAATCAGCTCTTGAGTGATATTTGGCTATTCTTCCACGAGCGCAATATCCAGCTGAGCAATCATTGTGGGAGATGCTGGTCTGAATGCAGTGCGACTGCCAAGTGTATTTTGTAAACGTTCGTAAATCCAAGGGATTTAACTGGTGCGATTATCAGTCCCTAGGCTTGCAAACTATTTAAACTAACTTACGCTAAGGACAATTCACACACCCATACCCGAGGGAGGACTCGAACCTCCGACAGCGAACAACCGCGCTCCGCATCAAGGCGCCTTAGAGCGTTCTGCCACTCCACCCCGACTCTGCCAAGGGCATCCCGGACATCTTCAGTCGGGTTTACTTCGGGTGAACAAGCTAGCCACTCCATACGTTCAATTGCATCAGCTTGAAGCATGTTGTCCATTAGTGCAGCTCTGTGGGGACGAGTGTTATTGTCCACCAGAAGAAACCTATCTCTTCATAGTTTCTTCGGGTTTGCTGCCGGATTTTGAAGTCAAACTGACTGACGGAGTGGCTATGGGGAGTCCTTTATCACCCGTAGTTGCCATGTTTATGGAGGATTTTGAGGATATGGCACTGAGGACTACGGCTTTGCAACCAAAGTGTTTCCGGAGATATGTTGATGACACATTCTTTGTGTGGCCCCATGGACGGGATTCTCTGAATCGATTTCTTGACCACTTCAACTGTCTCCATCCCAATATCAAATTCACTATGGAGGTTGAAAGCGATGGGAAGCTTCCGTTCCTGGTTGTCATGGTGTACAAGAAACATGATGGTACCCTGGAACACAGTGTTCATCGGAAGCCCACGCATACAGATCTGTACCTCAATGCAAGAAGCTGCCACCCACCACACCAACGCAGTGGCGTCCTTAAGTACGCAGAGCTTATGCAGTTTCCGATGCAGACAGGCTACCACAGGAACTTTCACACTTGACTTCTGTGTTTAAGGAAAGTGGGTACTCCGAGAAGCAGATTCTTGAAGCTATGCAGTTTGGACCATCACGGGAAGTACATGAAGAGGAATACAGATCTGTTGCTTTTATTCCGTATGCAGGGGGCATATCTCACAAAATTATCAGAATCCTAAGGAAATTTAACATTCAGAGTGTGTTCCGTCCACCACACAAGATCAGGACACTTTTAGGATCCGTTAAAGACGACTTGGGCCTTAAAAAACAGGGTGTGTACAGGATTCAATGCGAGTGTGGGAAGGCGTACCTTGGCAGGTCGATCCGCACAGTTAATGACAGATGTGTAGAACATCGCCGTCACATCAGGCTTCTACAGCCCGAAAAATCAACAGTCGCGGAACATTGTCTAAACAAGGAACATAGGATGTTGTTCGATGAAACTCGTATTCTGGCCAGCACGTCCGGTTTTTGGGACAATTTTTATAAAGAGTCCATTGAAATCAGGCTGTCAGAAAATTTAATTAATAGAGACAAGGGTTTTCCGCTTAGCAGGGCGTGGAACCCGGTTTTATCAAATATGAAAAAACGTCGATCTTTTATGCAACCCACCAGATTGCTGGAAGACAACCCATGATTGCGATATGTCGAGAGCACCGCCTTTCCGCCACCGGCGGCGCCGCAAGACCTGTCTTGTGTGCAGTACCTGTGGCAGGCCGCGCATGCGCCTTAACCACTCAGGCCTATATAGGACGGCGTTCCATGCCCTCGGCATCAGTTGTCGGCGAGTCCAGCAGCAGCAGTTCACCTGATGATGGCGAACAGGTGTTCCGCCGAAATATTGGGTCAGTTTGACTTCAAAATCCGGCAGCAAACCAGAAGAAACTATGAATAACTATTACGCCGGGAAAGCGTACGAAACTACAGAAACCTATCTCCTATGCCACCAGCGTAGGGCACAACAGAAGGTCGAAGAATCTCGTTTCTATACCTCTGAGCGTCAAAGTGAGGTTCCTTCATCGGCCAAAACTTGACTGCTGTTCACATCATTCATCCACCATCATGATATGGTGATGTTTCTTGCACATCAGCAGGACTGTTCCGAGTTCCACGTTCTCTGCAGATGAGGGAACGACGATTGTCCGGATGAAAACACAAACCGTCTCCATTCGTTAGGACTCCAATCCTGATGTTCCTCCACCCAGTTTCTGCGGGCTAAACGGTGTCGTGGTTTTAATGGGACACACACCATAGGCCTAAGGCCATTTCCGACTGTTTGTGTTGATATTGCACGTCCTGTTGCTGCCCGGAGATTGCGGTGCAGCAGAGTTGCTTTAACGGTTCCTGTTTGAAATAAGGTCCAAGTGTTGGATATTACACTTGGGGACACTCCAATAGCCGCAGCCACCTTCCTCTGCACCGCTTCCAATCTTCCTTTGGCTCTCCGTGCCATAGCTTCGGGTTAAGTCACATTGTTATTGCATTGCACCATCTCAACCCAACTTTTTGTGTAATTCGTTTGGTAAACACAAGTCAACACCAACCACTTCTGCAGCAACTTTCGGTTATCATCACTATCTCGGTTGGGGTGTTGTCTCTACTCCATAGAACCGACAGAGAGACATCGAACCATTTTAGTTCATTCTGTCGATGACAGTACTTCAGATCCTAGATATCTCAGCTTACCCCTAATTTTCAACATCACATGGGAGGAATACTTCTAAGAACTCTTGAATGTAAATGAAGAAACTTACTGGGAAGAAATAGAGAAATAAGAAGGAAACGCAAACAGAATAGGATTTAGCATAGAGGATGCAATGAGGAACACTAAAGGTGAGAAGGCACCATTTTAGATGAAATTAGTATAGATAGTGTGAGCAGCAGAAGAAGTGGGGAATGCAGTGGCTTTATTATTATTATCGAGTTATGAAAAGTGCCCGGAAAGAGAGGAGAATCCCAGAAGACTGGAAGAAGGGGTTCATTTTTGGTACCTCCAAGAAAGGCAATAGAAAGTGATGATAGAACTATCGGGGAAAACTTTGGTTAGTCGTTGTGACAATCTTGGAGAAACATTTTGAAGTAGGAATTCGGAGGGGGGGGGGATAGAAGAGGGAGTCAGAGAACAGCGACATTGCTTCAGATTGGGAAGGTGCCATAAACATCTTGTTTTTGTTTTTCTGCGAGACAGCTGCAGCATAAGCACAATCAATTTGGAAAAGATATAGCAATGATCTTCATATACTGTTCCTAAGCACACTGTTATATGAAGACCTTCTAGAACAGGAATACTGTAGCAGACGATATGGAAGATAATGAAAATGTACAGTGGAAATATGAGCTGTGTTATTGTGGGTCTCTAGAGAGATACGATTGTTTGGAACAGAAGAATGGCTTGAGGCTAGGCAGTGCACATTCATATTTACTCTACAGTTTAGTTATAGATGATATGATGACCAAATTGGTACAAGTAATTTGTGGAAGAAAGATGAAAGGAATGGTATTTACAATTTATTTAGCGAAACTAGAAGATCAGTAGTTCAGTAGCAGCTTGAATTATGGGAAAGTAAAGTAAAAGAATGGAATGAAATTTAGCATATTTTGTAAGAGTGTGATGTGATGATAATCACAAACAGAAAGGAGGAAAGACCAACAATTAGAATAGAAATTGGTGAAAAATACTGAAGAAAGTAGATAGTTCAAAGAATTTTGGAAGTGTGGTACAGGTAAATGGTGGAAATGACAGGTAAATCAATGAGCGACGTAGAAAACGAGAAATATTCATAAAGAGCATATATCTCTCAAAACAGCGACAGGATAAGATATCTTACACACTGTGTGCCATTTCTGACATATTCTGTGGACACCTGTGTTATTAAAAGCAAAATACAAGTGAGTAAATTCCGGAGAGACCGTACCGGAATGACAAAGATTGACAGATTGAGTTCAGGAAATTAATGCAGGGAAAACAAGACTTAAATGGTATGGTCGAGGACATGATTGGAAAAAACAGGACGGTGTTGAGGCTTATGTCTCATGCAGACGCGGTCCGTTGCCGGAAATTTTGCAAGATGTAGATGATGAGCCGAATAGGTCATATCATTAATTTATTTATTCATTCAGTCACAGATAGTGTTCAATAAATTCCATAAGGAAGTAAATCCTTCAAGACTGAAGGATTAGTAAAGTTGCATATTATAAGGCAGAATTAGCATTGCAGGCTATAGTAACGACAAAATGAGCAGTGCTAATTTACCCACAATGATAACTCTGTGAATTTATTTAGAGGTGTATATTGGGAGAAAAATAACCTCCCAAGTAGGTCAAGCAATGATAACTGCGATTTTCGTTAACTTCTGATCTCTACGTTAACAGCGGAGGAACTGTCTTAAAAAAACATTAAAATTGAAAAATTGGTTTACTTTGTGTGGTTTGCAAAATGAGCATTTGCATATTTCATTGTCCTTCAGGAGATTGTTACTGCACTACTAATTTGAGTCTTTTTGCAAAATTACTGCAACTCTTGGGCCTTGTTTCAATCAGTATCGAACCTTACAGAGTCAAGTCACAAGATCATAGTCATAACGACGAAAATATTGACTCTGGTAAGCGGAACTGCGTTAATATCGACAAAATCAACGTAGTGCAGTGTTACTTTCTCATCATTAATGAAACATAACCTTATATTACATTTACCCTGTTACGCTCCTTGCATCGTCCACAACTGATCTCGAAAACGGCGATTAACGCATACCATTCAAACAGCAATACAGTTAATAATTTTCTAGTAGTTGATGACTTACATTACCAGTTAACAGGTTGATATTTGCTGGTGATCTGAGACAATCGTGGCGCATGGTTGTTCTTCACTACAAGATTGACTATCGCCACAGTAAAAAACACAATCGTGAACGACAAAAGTGTAATCTCTCTACAATACAAGCTATAGAAATTTCACACTGAAGTTAATTACTGGTGTAACTTCTCCGAAAAAATTCTGAACACATTTTCTAGCTAAGGTGAACTGTACCCCACAGTCAATTATCATTTCCCCTATTCTGTTGTCGAATTTTGCCAGCTCCCAGTTGCTTGGACAACCCGATTTCATTTACGTTCTAGGAGGCGATCCAATTATGATATTGTAGAAAGATATAAAAAAAGCCAAGATCGCTGATCATCAATTTTTATTTACGACGACCGGTTTCGCTGAACTATGTCAGCATCATCTGGTCAAATAAAATCATTTTACAAGGCCATAATCTGTTTGCGTAGAAGGCGTGGTGAAGATAACGGCGGAGCGATGAGAACAGCTTCCTCCGCTGTAAACGGATGGAAATGTCTCTTACTGCTCTGGATTAGATCTCCCACGCAGATGTGAAGTCGGTTATTTCGTCTCATTAATCTCGCAGCAGCCGATCATATTGTTCATCATACCGGTGTACAGTCACTTGTTTACAGATTTCTCTTGTTGTCACGTTACCGTTCACCATGTCCCGTTCACAGTTTAAAATTAGATAATTCACTTTCATTTGCCGATCGCGAAGAAACAATCCACCTGTTGTCAATACAGTTATCGTAAACGCGTGTTAATTCACTGCTCAGTCAAATGAAACAGTCTGTACTTTTGAAAGGACAGGTTTCATATTAACGTATGCTAATGTTCTTAAAATTGCTTTAAAGCTACGGTCTTCAGAACTACACCCACTTATATAGAGTAATTAAGTGCAAAAAAATTTATTCCGATGACAATCACTGTTCATCGACAAGACCTTTGTCAGTGCTCTGTTTTTAATACTTTCCACTACCCACAATATTCAAATTGTCCACAGTTTTCTGCCATAAAGCTCATCTCAACACCCAACACAACCGAAAAAACATAACTCGGGCGAAAATCGGATATGCATGTTTTAAAACGTTTAAATACTTATATATATGGCGCCACACACGAGCCCACCTTTCAAAAGTACATACTGTTTCATTTGACGTATGTATATTTTGACTGCGCAGTGAATTAATACGCGTTTGCGATAACTGTATTGACCAACAGGTGGATTGTTTCTTCGCGATCGGCAAATGAAAGTGAATCATCTAATTTTATACTGTGAACGGGACATGGTGAACGGTAACGTGGCAACAAGAGAAATCTGTAAACAAGTGACTGTAAACCGGTATGATAAACAATATGATCGGCTGCTGCGAGATTAATGAGCGAAATAAGCGACTTCATATCTGCGTGGGAGATCTAATCCAGAGCAGTAAGAGACATTTCCATCCGTTTAAAGCGGAGGAAGCTTTTCTCATCGCTCCGCCGTTATCTTCACCACGCCTTCTACATAAACGGATTATGGCCTTGTAAAATGATTTTATTTGACCAGATGATGCTGACATAGTTCAGCGAAACCGGTCGTTGATGATCAGCGATCTTGGCTTTTTTATAGCTTTCTACAACCCGATTTCACGCAAACTTTTGTTCGTGGCAACTAATTCCCTCCAGTTACGCCTAAACAGTCACAAGGGCTCATACTGTTGCTAAATTCACTTGAGAGCTTTTAAGATAGAGGAATGACAGTCTGAGTGGAACACACAACCCGTGTAAGGTGGTAAATCGTATATTCGCAAGCGTTAGGAACGTGATCATATTGCGTTGTATTGTTCATACTCGAGTCACAGTGCACCTATGCGATCATGGTCCATATTTGCGTCGAGTGAGATGCACTAGCCACTGAATGTGGAAAGGAAGGATCCGCGGCTGATGTAGTCTTCAGTTTCCCTAGTTTTCAGATATAGGAAGTATGATGGCAATTATACCGTGATACACACACAATTTTTATGTGACCAGAACTTCTGTATTACAGCTAGAAAGTCTCACGTCGATTATATATAAGGCGACTGGGCGCTCTGAATATTAAAATAACTCAATATATCAAAAGAAGTGTTTCTTCAGTACAGAAAATGATGGGAAGCCGGCCGCGGTAGCCGAGGAGACTGAGGCGCTCCAGTCACGGTCTGCACGGCCACTACGGTCGGGGGTTCGAATCCCCCATCGGGCATGGATATTTGTGCCGTCCTTAGTCTTAGCTAGTTCATAAGTAGTTTGTAAGCTTCGGGACTGATGACTCCGTAGTTAAGTCCCATAAGTTCTACAAACATTTGAACATTTGAATCATAGCCGGCCGCGGTGGCCGAGGGGACTGAGGCGCTTCAGTCACGGTCTGCACGGCCACTACGGTCGGGGGTTCGAATCCCCCCTCGGGCATGGATATTTGTGTCGTCCTTAGTCTTAGGTAGATCATAAGTAGTTTGTAAGTTTAGGAACTGATGACCCCGTAGTTAAGTCCCATAGACTATACAAACATTTGAACATTTTTTAATGATGGGAAATAAATATAATCAAATAATACCCCCCGCCCCTCCCCGAACAGGCAAGGGTAAGTGTAGACTCCAGAATTGCCGAAGAATGTAAATTTCAGTGTTGGCAATGTACTGCAGACTATTTGAAAAAAAAAAAAAAAAAAAAAAAAAAAAAAAAAAAAAAAAATGTTCAAATGTTTGTAAATCTATCGGACCAAACTATGTGGTCATCAGTCCGTAGTTTACAAACTACTTAAAACTAAGTTAAACTAACCTGAGGACAACACACACACACCCATGGCCCAGGAAGGACTCAAACCTCCTACGGCGAGCAACCGCGCGCTCCGCAGTGAGGCAACGCTCGGCTGCTCCACCGCGGCGCAGACTATTTTAGAAACAACAGGTTAGTTATAAAAGGTGGAAATTATAAGGGAATTACTTTGAGCCATAGGGCTTAAACCTGTATTAAATTCCATGTTCAAATGTTTGTAAAGCTTATGGGACTTAACTACGGGGTCATCAGTCCCTAAACTTACAAACTACTTAAGAACTACTTACGAACTAGGACGGCACAAACATCCATGCCCGAGGGGGGATTCGAACCCCCGACCGTAGTGGCCGTGCTGACCGTGACTGGAGCGCCTCAGTCACCTCGGCCACCGCGGCCGGCAAATTCCTTGTATTTTATGCATGGATGGCTGGGTTGTTGCGGACGAGGAGACCAAACTGTCAGGGTCATCAGTTCTCCGGTATAGAGGGGAAGGAGTCAGGATAAGAAAGTAGGAGAAGGGAAACTAAATGTAGTCCAGGAGGAAAGAAGAGAGAGAGACTGCATTAGCTCGCCACGCACGTACTCACGAAAGAATCGTGAGCCCCTGGCGAGGGGGTGTATTTATTGTTGCTTTTATTTGGTTTTCTTTAGAATGTTCTCTGTTTCATTTCTTCGTAAATAGCAACAGTGATTGCTGTTAACGTAACATATACTTTTGTCGCCGTGAGTATTAAATATATATCAACTGTTTAAAGTTTGCAAGGAACACGTCTAGGCGTGCGCGGTCTGAGGCGTCATGTCACAGATTGCGCAACCGCTCCCGTCGGAGCATAAATGTATATAACTAGCTTAAACCCGCGGCTCCGCTCGCGTGTTGGTTGATTATGATAGATAAGCTATCTTTCAGTAGTGTGCTATGAGACTGGTTTTAAAGGATGAAATGAAATAACTTTTTTTAGAAACAAACATTTTTAATCAACATTCGAATAGAAAAATAAAATTATGTGAAGTGCTTAATGATTTACAGTAAATAATACATACATTATTCCTTATAACCTGTGTTGCAAAACACGTTTGGTGAGAGTAATGTCCAAATTCATTTTAGGGCATTCTAGTAAACTACGTTATTTGTAGTATTGTTTGGAGCGTAAATGTAGAGATTTTTTGGGCTGCCCACCCTTGAGCAAGTGACGTATAATTAACCATGTGAAAAACATGAGGACTGTAAATGGATTCCTGCGCCGTTTAATGATTTTCCTTGAGCTTTCTTAATTGTCATGGCAAAAGCTAGACGAACTGGAAACTGAAGTCTTTTGAACTGAAATGGCATATCTCAAGGGATTAACGGAAATTCAACAATAATGATTGTAATAATATCACAGATCAATCACTTGATGTAATACGCGAAACGTCAAATCGACTTTTTTTAAAGAGATGTATTAAAAGAAATTCCTTTTTTACTGCTTTAATTATTTATTCTTATATTTCCTTACAGAGAAAGAGCTGAAGACATTGTAGCACGCATAGACCAAAGATATGGTCTGTGGCATCCTTAGAGTAGATATTTATGCTCTAAGGTGGCATCACGTTTCGCTGTATGTAACCTCCTTGCTATAGAGTCACAAACGTCATCGCTGGCTTTCAGTCCGATTTTTTTAATAATTTGACGACTTTCAACCACCATATGTTCCGCCCCCTTGCAGCTATCGGCATGGAACTGCTATGGTGCACAACGGGAGACTTCGGACAACAATTACACACAGACCATTCGTTTGCGTTCTGTAGTTTTCGCTGCAGAGCGAGATTTTAACACACACACACGTAGAATTTTATATACACCGAAAACTTTCCATCCCAATATACTCCACCCTTTTATCATTATCAACCCTCAAACAACAATGCAACTAATAAAATCATTTTCAGAGTAAATATAATTTTCAATGAGTAATTATTGTTCCACATTTCGCGTTATATTTTTCAGATTACTAAATATCTATCAGATCGCTATAAAACCGCGCATAAAACCTTCCTCAGGTATAAATTAGTTACTGTAAAAATATTCAAGCCTCTGAGTCTTGTCGTTCGGACGTGATAAGCGTACACCGAACAGACATTCACATTAATATATATAGATAAATAGCTATCCTATCGTCATAAAACCGTGCCTAAAGTCTTCCCCGGGCAGACATTAGTAACTGTACAAATTTTTAGCTCTTTATGTCTTGTGGTTCATACGTGATAAACGTACACCGAACAGACATTCACATTTATAGATATAGATATGTTTACAAAAGTGTATCTCACGTGTATTCATCGTTGAATCTATTGGTACCAGATTTCGTAATGAGCTGTTTAGATATGTCGAAATCAGATGAAAACTTATACATAAGAATAAGTCACTGTCTGTGTAGTGTTCCTGTTCCTTGTATGTGGAGAAAGCCGTTTTGAATTTGTGGGGCACAAAGAGACTTTTAAGATATTACGCATAGTGTAAACTACAAGGAATAATTGTTATACGACTGAAGCCTCGCTTGAATATTTGAACCAAGGCCGAAATTCGAACCCGGGGACCGAGCGAGATGCTGCAGTGGTAACACACTGGATTCGCATTCGGGAGGACAGCGTTTCAAACCCCCCTTCGGCCATCCTGTTCTAGGTTTTCCGTGATTTCCCTAAATCATTCCAAGCAAATACCAGGATGGTTCCCTTCAAATGGCACGGACGATTTCCTTCCCAATCCTTAGGAAAAACTGTTCAAATCAAATGTTTGTAGAACTTATGGGACTTAACTACGGGGTCATCAGTCCCTAAACTTACAAACTACTTATGAACTAGCCATTACTAAGGACGGGACAAATATCCAAGCCTGATGGGGGATTCGAACCCCCGACCGTATTGGCCGTGCAGACTGTGACTGGCGCGCCGCAGACCGCTCGGCCACTGCGGAGGAAAAACTGTCCAAGCGAGAGGTTCAAAATGTTCAGATGTTTGTAGAGCTTATGGGACTTAACTACGGGGTCACCAGTCCCTAAACTTACAAACTACTTATGAACTAGCTACTACTAAGGACAGCACAAATATCCATGCCCGAGGGTGGATTAGAACCCCCGACCGTAGTGGCCGTGCAGACCGTGACTGACGCGCCGCAGTCTCCTCGGTCACCGCGGCCGGCGAGCGAGAGATCCATCTCTAATAACGACGGTGTCAACGGAACGGTAAAGCCCAATCTTCCTTCCTCCCAACCTTGACGCCCTGCTCAAAAGTCATTTGCGCTAACCACCACGCTAGCCTAGCTAGGGCCGGCGCAAGCCACGAGCGAAACGTGCGGCTGCACGGGGCCAGAGGCAGATCTGTTGGACAAGGCGAAAGAGGGAAGGGGGGAGGGGAATTTTATGACTACTCATTTCTCTGTTTTAAGCGTAGCCATTGTGGTGTTTATATGGTCGCTGCTTATAGCAACTAATTTTTCAGATGTTACCTTTATATTTAGAAGAACCATTCTAGCCAATTCCGCGTTCTTTACGACTGATAAGTACATGTGTAACCAATCCCGATTACAGCTTTTTGCGGCGACTAGCTCAAGCTACACCAATGTTACCACCCGTTTGTCATCCGCCTCCTCCGTCTTTCAACGTTCATATCCTCCTTCCCCTCACCTTTGCAATTTTGCAACTCGTAAGGAGCGGCAGTTAGGTTTGCACCGGCCCTGACCCTAGTTCAGTGCATTGCACAGTCGCGCTGTTTACCCTGGCACGTCCTGATGAGCCGAAATTCTCATCTCTGCCTCAGCCTATATGATATTTCCTTTAAACAAAGGAACAGCGCCTCGACACATAATGTAACGGGGATCCTGGCTGAAATACAGGCATAGGTACCTTCATACAAATTAATCTAAATGATTCAGAGTAAATCCATGCTTATGTGCTAAGGCAGAAACTAGGGTGACATAGTCGTTAGCGCAACTGCCTGGTGATTGCAAGATAGGGATTCAAATCCGGGGCCGCTCGGGATTAGTCGGTGGTCTAAGACTGGACGTCCGCTCCCACCGGAGATGGGTGAGTATGTTGCCCTTGAAGTAAGTTAAAGTAGTTTGTAAGTCTAGAGTCTGATGATTACAGCAGTTTGGTAGAATAGGTTCACAAACAATTGAACATTTCAAATCTCGGCGTCGGTACTGATTTTTATATAATATTTCAGTCTTTAAATACGCACCGTGGATGTTTGTGACATGGATAAGACTCTGAATCATTTCCTTTAATTTGTACAATTTCTATTGAGTTAGCTTCTTGACTCTCTTGCTTGTTTGATTTTGTTTTTGCGTTTTTTTCCCAATAGTTTCCTTAGTGAAAATGGACAATTGCTGTTACAGCGTGTGAGGTGGCGAGGCACGATTTAGTTTCTTTTCAAATGATGGGTGTGTAGAGAACGGAGTCGGGCCGGAAATGGTTCCAGAATATTTGAGGTTTTTGTCATTGGTCATTACTTGAGCGCATTCATACATACTCGCTATTACACATTGAATCGTCAACTTACCGTGGACAAACAATATTGTCAAATAATGTACTGAACAACAATCAAACAGCCAGTAAATACGTCGCGCTAAGTTTGATATTCCCCCAAAAACTTAAAATCAGATTTCCTGTGTTTGCGTTGTACTGAATCAATTTCTTCTTCGTGCTTTGTAAAGTTGCTACGCAAACGAGATAAGTTTTCAAGAAAGCTTTCGCGATCAACAAAATTACATTTGAAACATCCTGCCAGATTAAAATCGAGTGCCAGAAACGGGGACCTTTGCCTTTCACGGGCAAACGCTCTACCATATGAGCTATCCCGGCACGCTACACGGTCCGTCCACAAAACTTTACTTCTGCCAGCACCTCGCTTCCTACTTTCCCAACTTCACAGAAGTTCTCCTGTGAACCTTTCAGGACTAGCACTCCTCATTCTGGAAACATTCCTTATGCTTTGGCTAAGTCATGCCTCTACCATATACTTTCTCCCAAGTGTGCTAGTCCTGCATTCTGCAAGGTTTGCAGAACTTCTGTGAAGTTTGAAATGTAGGAGGCGAGGAGCAGAAGTTAAGTTGTAAGGATGGACTGTGAAGGTTCAGAGAAGGGCAGTTCGTTTTGTTTTATCATGTTACAGAGAGGAAAGCGTCACGGAAATGTCGCAATATCGAATTTCCATCTCCTATATTAGGTATAGATGTACTACCCAGGGCAGACACATGAAAATTTATGCCTAGCTGCGACTCGGTTCAGGATTTCCTGCTTTTCGTGATCGGTCGCCTTGTAACTTTCGGCTATCTGACCACCTTCCCAGGACCGAACGAAATTTCTGTGTACCACAGTGACCATATATACGACACTCACTAAGTTCAGGATTCATTCGTCTCTAATATCCTACGTATCATGTCACATAGAAAGCAACGAAACAAACTTGCGCTATTGATATAAAATTTAAAAACATTTGGTCTATTAGTATGAAATAACATGAATTATTTGTAATCGCCTTTTGCTTGATAAATACAATTTCTTGCGGCCGCCGAGACACTTCTCCGTTATTCCTTCATACCTGCAATCTTCACTCCCCTTTGACCATACCACACACTTGCGATTTTGAAAGCAATTGCAATTATTATTCCGAACGTCTCTGAGTCTCGAAATTTTGTCACAAATTGCTATGTTTAGGAGCGTTTTCACTGATTTGCGTGTGTTGTTCACTAATATGTGAAAAACATGGAAAGAAATTAATTTAACTTGTTTTGGAATGCTTTTATTCCAATTAGGCTATCTTGTACAATATAGTGCATTTTAAATTGACATCAAGTGTGTCATGTAATTTTTTTACAATTTGTATTTGCGAAATAAAATTCTGGAAACCTCTTACTTGTTTTTTAAGCAAACCGAGTAAATAACAGATAAGACCTCGGTGAAGAATCCCTGAAAATATATTCCTTTTTACAGATTATTTTCGTCCAGGAATGAATATTATAGCGATCTGATATCAAGAGGATTGACTTATTTAGACGTAGAAAATATTTTTCGTAGCGCAACGAAAATATTAGGAGAGGTTAAAAATATATCTAAATGCAACATAATAACCACAGCTTTTATTTTCCTGACAAATCTGTGTCTTTTTACTCTCTTTTATAGAGAGTATACTTGATATCGGCCAGTAAGATCCAACTCGGCCGCTTCCTGCCGTTTCGCCGCGGCGGAGTGACCGAGCGCATTGAGGCGCTATGCTCCGATGCGCGAGGCCGTTTCCCGTCAGGGGTTCGAATCCTCTCTCGGGAACGGATGTTTCTGCTGTCTTTAGTATAAGTTAGTTTATAGGTAGTTTGTAAGTTTAGAGAGTGATGACGCAGTTCAGTCCCTTAAGCTTTACAAACATTTGAACATTTGAAACTGCCTCCCCCAAATGTGTGCCGCCCGGGACCATGCCCCCTCCCCCCCCCCCCCGGTACCCCACCCCCTCCCCACGCTACGCCACTGCATAAACCTTTGATCTACACAGCTGAGAGAGCAACTAGCGCTACAGGTGGCTAAACCACGAAAGACGAGAAATACGCGTTCGAGTTGGCATTTGAAGTTTCAACTGGCGGAGGTCGCGCATGCGCAGTAGAGGTAGTCAGAAACGGTGGCGACGTAAGGTTCGTTTAAGCAGCTGCCAGAAAGCTACTTTCAAGCGCGAGCAAGTAAGCGTTACTGCGCGTGCGCAGCTACGATGACGTATTTGGAGCTTACGCAGCTTGAACCCTTTTCTTCCCAATTCTGGTAGGATTCTCATGCTTAGCGGTGGAACAACTGCACTGCGACCTCGTAATTTTGGTATTCCTATATAATACCGAACAATTATGCAGAACAACAATGGTTTATTTTTCGGTTTTATTAGTGTGACGTAATGAAACCATGACAAGGGTATTAAAACTTTTCACGTAATACATCGTACGCACAAAGTAACGAAAATGTATACAGTGATAAAACAGTGAACAATTTGTTGGCAGTGTGTTTCAGTAATTTGCCAAAGAATGTCAGTCTATAAATTTAAAACGTGAAAAACACAAATTGAAGCCTAGACAATGTACCACAGATATGTGAAACATTGTTTCGTGAATAGTGGGTGCCTAAAAGAAGACATTTGTTTTATTAAGCTGTCAATACAGGTATTTATTTTATTCTCAGTTACTGATTAAATCGCCTGTGTATTAACCTTAAAGTAAACATTTACTAATACCCGTACGTGCGGCATTAAGAGATCCTACATTTTTTCATGAAACAAACAACACACCCGAGGATAAGCCTAGAGTATCAATTTCGTAACCGTACTCGAACCACTATTCGCCTGTAAGAGTATATCAACATGACCCTTGACCAGACTAACGTATGTGTGCCTGATATTAAGGTTTTCTTTGTGGTTTTCAAAATACCAATTTCCTTTAAGTATACCCTCTTGTTTAGTTCTTTATTATAGCAGAATATGAAATCTGTTAAAAGTATATGCATTATAAAATAAAACGCGAGCTCTTTAAAACACAGCGAACAGTTTAAACTAGGCAACAGCCTGGAATATTGTTTCTTTCAAATAAATTGAGGCCTCTGTGGCAAAGAACAATTTATTGAGGTTGATTGAAAACAGTCAAATTTTTTCGCAAACTGACAAAAATAACTTCCATGTCCTTCAACTCGAATAATTCTTGATCTTGTATGGACACTCGATAATGAGTCGTTTGTCCAAATAACTACAATATTACAACAATAGTAGACATTTCCGCTTGGTGGTTACTATATAAAATATACATTTTTCAATATAGCATGTCAATTTCGTTCACTGAATCTTCAGTATAGATTAAGTCCAGAGAACTCATGTACACCGCACAATTTTTTAACAGCTAAAATATATAAAATGACCCGTCAGGTGTGAATTACACGTTCAACTCAATACTTGATGTCTGCTAATAACGTAGAAATAAAATCAGAAAACTGAATTATCATCATATTATGCCGGCCGCGGTGGCCGAGGGGACTGAGGCGCTCCAGTCACGGTCTGCACGGCCACTACGGTCGGGGGTTCGAATCCCCCCTCGGGCATGGATATTTGTGCCGTCCTTAGTCTTAGTTAGTTCATAAGTAGTTTGTAAGTTTAGGGACTGATGACCCCGTAGTTAAGTCCCATAAGCTATACAAACATTTGAACATTTATCATATTATTTTATTAGCCTTCAGCATTTTACTAGCATAGTTTAATCCTGGAGAAAAGACCTTTTGAACTGTTATCACTGTTACTTGTAAATATGTGTACTATTAATGGCTAATTTGTATTTATATTCATTGATCTTCATTTTTGTTTTTTTGTGTTTCATGTTATGTTTGTACAAGATGCTTCTGACACGAATAAATAAATAAATAAAAAGCCTTCAGCGACTTTGTGAATAAATTCACATAAAAGTTCGCAGTCACAGAAATCCGTTTTGTTTTCATATGTCAAGACACTTGCAGACGAAGACAATCAAATGAAACTATCACGAAACGTAAACACAGATCCCCTGGAGCGCTCTCCCACTACAACTCAGACAGTTCTGCGCATGCGCGAATCTGGCAGCTTGAGCGCCCAGAAATATTTTCCCGGGAAGAATCTGGTAGCTTGCGGCTACTGCTTAAACAGCAAACAGCTGCTCGGCAAGTAGCCTGAAGAGCGCGAAGGCGCTGCTTGAACTTAATTTGTGCTCTGCGCATGTGCGAGTAGCTCGCTGGCAGCTGCTTAAACGAACCTTAAATTTCTCGCCGCTCGAACGAACCTATTGTAACTTCTTCGTCGGGAAGGTATTAAATCTATAGCGGACCCTGCATTAATGACGTGCGCTTATATCCCTGGCGAAAAAATCTTTCCCAGAGATACTACCTGTTGGCATTAGGCAAAGATCTAAAAAGTTAATGTAGTACGGATGTAGAGATGTCAGCAGACGACGTTGTTCTGAGTATTTTGTAAACACTTGAAACGGAAATTAAATTTATCCTGATAGGATCTTAGTTAACCTCACACACTGTAATCGTGACATATTCAGAAACAAACTACCAAATATTGGTGACAAGTAAAGAATATCAGCCTAAGCACACACTCGCAAATCGCGATATATTCGAAACTAACCAGCAAAATATTGGGGAAAAACAAGAAATACCAGCCTTTCCATACCCTCGGAAATCACGAGATATTCGGAAATACATAGCGAAATCTTTCTGAATAGCGAATAGTGTAGGCCTAAATGTCATTTAAGCTCGTTTCACTTACTGTAGCAGCAATTTAAACGTTCGCATAGTTTTGTCTCCCACAATATTCTCGAAAACTGTAACATATTTAGAACAAAGTCAAATATTTGTGAGAAGGAAGAACACAAAATGTCATTGCTGATCGTACCACTGGCTGCAGTAATTTCATTCTCCGTTGTTCAGTCACACATAAGTCACCAAATCGACGTTACTAACTCCTGAGACAGCACATAAGCTTACTGAATAGCATAATACTGTTATGTGAATAAAAAATCCCACAAAGTGTTGTGGATAAATAACTTCTACAATTTGTTACGAATGATAAGATTAAAAAAAAATGTTTATTCGGAGGAGATTTGAACCTCTTCCATGGCAATTCAGCACGCTATACATTACGCTACAGCAACTCGATGTCAGCTAGGTCTTTAAGATTTGTATACAAGTTCTCACATGTTTGGTTCTCAATGTTAATATGATTTTAATTACATTTAGTTATAATAAATTAATCCAGATATGATTTTGTAATTCATCTTCAATTCGCTGTAGCCCTGAAACTGTTTACTGCGAGTTTAAACCCAAAACTGTGAGATACACGGCAAATCAAGATGGCGTCTGTGGCATGGAAGGAACAAGTGAATATCGTTTTCACGTCACTTTCCAAAGTCTTCGTTCACTGGTTAATGTACCAGCTAATTTCATTGGAGATAAAGAAAATTTTGCCTGGGATATAAGAGGTTCGTTCCAACAGCTGCCAGACTGCTTGACGCGCATGCGCAACGCTGAAATTGTGTTCCAGCAGCGCCTTCTCCCGCTTCTGGCAACTTGGAGTGTTACTGTTTGGTGTTCCAGCAGTTGCCGCAAGCAGTCAGACGCTACCCGTAAAAATATTTCTGGCGCGGTCAAGCTGCCAATTTGCGCATGCGCAGAAAGGGCTGAGAGTGGGGGGTAGCCATCACGTGATACGTGTGTATTTGTAGAGTGTTTTTCGATTATTTCGAAGTCACTGCAATCCCACTTGAGATCAGATATTTATCGTTTACACTTCTTCGTTATTACGAAGGAAATTATTTTAATTATTCCTTTAAACTCACATTCGCCTGTAGCCAGAAACGGTTCAAAAAGCGTTCCAGCAGTGCAAGTATCAAACAAGGGTTTTTACGTCATAGTAACTGCGCATGCGCAGTAACACCTGTTTCTTAGCGCTTGAAAGTAGCCGTCTGGCAGCTGCTGGAACGAACCTAAGAACTCCTGCATTAATGCGGACAATTGAAAGATAACTGTGTTTCTCAGTTGGTCCACTGCATTGATAGAGTCGATTGGACGTACGGCAGGAGAAGCGATAAGATATCGAGATAGGCAGTTGCAGAGGACTCCTTTCCGGTGTCCATGTGCGGAGGCGGCTGGCCGCAGGTAGCGGCGCGAGTCGTGGGAACGGCGGAGCGCGCGCACTGCATCACACAGCGCTGCGGCCCGCGGCGTTTCCGCTGGCCGGCTAACGAGGCAGCCCGCGCTGGCGCTGGCGCAGCCGCAGCCCTCGTGACTCGGCCAGCCCCCGACTGACTAATGGCCCGCCGCAACTTATCATCAACCCCTCTGCATTATTACCACGGATTTCCAGAAAACAACCCTCTGCGAGACCTCACTCTGCGTGCCATAAATTGGATCCAGAATGGCAAGGGAAAAAAATGTTGTCTTCATCAGCTCAGTTTATGACCATTCTTTATTGACCGCCCCAAAGAGACAATTGTTGGAGTTTTATTTTCATAATAATCGTACGTTATATTTCATCCGTAAATGGATGAAAGGCCTGGTGTAGCCATCCGCACTAATAATGTTCTTCAGTTGAAGTCGTGTGGCTCGGTAGCACAGTGGTAGAGTGTCAGACTATAAATCCCTAGGTAGAGGGTTCGATTCCCGCCAGGTCCTAGGATTTTTATCTGTCATTTTCCACTTCTTTCATCTCTGGCAACGTTCCTGGTGTGAAAAATATCGAGTAACACCATGCTTCGGAACCCACGTTAAACTGTAGGTCCCTCCATAGCCGGCAGCGGTGACCGAGGGGACTGAGGCGCTCCAGTCACGGTCTGCACGGCCACTACGGTCGGGGGTTCGAATCCCCCCTCGGGCATGGATATTTGTCCGTTCTTAGGATAAGCTAGTGCATAAGTAGTTTGTAAGTTTAGGGACTGATGACCCCATAGTTAAGTCCCATAAGCTTTACAAACATTTGAAACATTTGTCCCTCCATAATTGGCGGATTCGATTCCCGCCAAGTCCTAGGATATTTATCTGTCACTTTCCACTACTTTCACCTCTGGCAGTGACGTTGATGCGAAAAATATCGAGTAGCACCGTGATTCGGAACCCACGTTAAACTGTAGGTCCGCCGCGGCGGAGCGGCCGAGCGCAATGAGGCGCTATGCTAAGAAGCGCGAGGCCGTTTCCCGTCGGGGGTTCGAATCCCCTCTCGTGCATGGACTTTTGTGCCGTCTTTAGTATAAGCTAGTTCATAAGTAGTTTGTATGTTTAGAGACTGATCACCCCTTAGTGAAGTCCGATAAGCTCTACAAACATTCGAACTGTAGGTCACCGTAGAACTAACTGAGTTACCAGTTCGAAGGTCGGAGGAAGGCAACGGCGTACCATCTCCAAATAGGACCATGACTAGTAAAGCACTGTGTTCTTCAAACCAATCTTCAGATTGTTGACTGTTATACCTTACCAGATGAAGCAGAGGAATCTATACACAGTAAAGTCTGTGTGTGTGTGTGTGTGTGTGTATGTGTGTGTGTGTGTGTGTGTGTGTGTGTGTGTGTGTTTTCGTTGTGTAAGTTATAGTAGTTTGTAAGTCTAGGGACTGATGACCCTAGCAATTTGGTGCAATAGGTTTACAAACATTTCAACATTTTTTAAATATTGTTTCGGTTCGATTTTACTTCAGCGGTGGTTTTTAACCTTCGCACTGTAAACTTTCACTTTTCCATCTCAAGATGCAACTCTAATGGAAACACATCTACGAGTATTTTCAGAAGTTCAAGAAATTAACTTGTCGAACCGACTAAAGAAGTAAACTTGCGTAAGTTTTTGTTCTGATATGAACTCCTTAGCAACTACTTTCAGAAGTTATCTGCGGAAGTCACAAGTTCCAGTACACACATCCTTTAAGAGAAAATCGGTAGTATCAGGCAGAATTTTTGTATTATTCTGTCTGGGACACATAAAAGAATAAAATAGTCTTATTTTTCTTCAAGTTTGTTAACTACGGTTTCGGCCTGGTTAATTTTAAAGGGAGGTTGGATGCCCCCCATCCTGCCTCCAACCCATTATTGTCCTCCCTATCCCCGCGAGGGAATGTGTGTGCCCGACTGACTGCGTGTACTGTTGTTAATGTAAAATCATAGGCGTTGCCAGGATTTGATTTCGAGTGCGGTTTTCAGCAAATAAACGCCGTAAAAAAATTCTGGTTGCATAAGTAAACGAAAACCTCTTCCTATACGGGAACTACCCTGTTGCCTCGTATAAAATGTTAGCCCATTAATGCAGCTATAAAAACTACGATTAACGTATAGTGCGTATATACTGAGAAAAAAATTGAAAAAAGAATTGCTTACAATTATTATGCACTACTATCAACAAAAAGTTCATAGCTGGTCAGCTATATAGTGCTTCCATGCAGTAAATTTTACTATGGTGCCTCTAATCTTTCCAGAAAGTAAGTCATAATGCAACAGTAGTGTGTGATTGATTACTTTTACTTGGCAAAGGAGGAATACTAAAGTAACAAAAGCACATGTTAGGAGTAACTCGATGCAGCTAACTGTCTTAACTGATTCAGTAGCGCTCTGCAATTCATAATTTCTAGGACGAGCTACTCGCACGTGTAACATAATGTATAGAAGCAGCTATAAATGAATTTGTGGTAAAATTATCAGTTTGAGAGATAATCAAAAAATAAGTTATATAGCTGTTGTTGTTGCTGTTTTGGGGTTTTTGAGGGGACTAAACTACAAGTATATTGCTAATCAGCTACACTATGCATTAAAAGGGTTAAGTTATGATGTTTATTTTCGAAATAACAGCTTACCAACTTTTTCCCTATCTGTCTCGCTTTTATTTTACTGTCTACCCTGTATCGCCCAGTTCGATTTATAGAACAATACTACAGTACTAGAACATATTCGTTTTCAATCATAAAGTCCTACCTGCAACAAATAACCTTTTTGGTAGAAGCCAAATTAATAAGGTGAAATTGTAAATAAAATAATGTTTGTTAAGCTTATGGAACTTAACTACGGGGTCATCAGTCCCTAAACTTACAAACTACTTACGAACTACCTTATACTAAGGACAGCACAAATATCCATGCCCGCTGGGGGATTCGAACCCCCGACCGTAGTGGCCGTGCAGACCGTGACTGAAGCGCCTCAGTCCCCGCGGCCACCGCGGCCGGCTGAAATTGTCGAAATCGAAGAGATGTCCTTAGCATAATTAATCCTTATTGTTTATTATCGTCGAAACATATGGCCACTGATACAGTTGTTTCAACTTTTCTTTATCGCTGTGGTAGCTAATTCTGTTCGCAACTCGTCAATAGAATTCGGGTGGTCTTAGCTTCTTGCAGCTGTGACGATCCATAATTATGTTCCCAACCATTTTTATTATTTTTTAAATATTTAATACTATAAGCAAATAAGATACATTTTTACTGCCGGCCAGGGAGGCGCTCCAGTCACGGTCTGCACGGCCACTACGGTCGGGGGTTCGAATCCCCCCCTCGGGCATGGATATTTGTGCCGTCCTTAGTCTTAGGTAGTTCATAAGTAGTTTGTAAGCTTAGTGACTGATGACTCCGTAGTTAAGTCCCATAAGTTCTACAAACATTTGAACATTTAAACATTTTTACTTACTGATTTCGTAAGATTCATGCCAGGTATTTTATGAAATCTTATGTAAAGACTTTAATTTCGGGCCACAGCCCGCCCATGCTGGTAATGTTTACATGTGAAAATATGACAGTTGGCGATCATATGTCAGCCAATCGTAAACTTAGAATTCCATTACGTATTTGCCTCTTTTTATTTAAAAAGTTTATTATTATTATTATTAATCAAATATTTAAAGAGTATTAACGTTAAAGTTATATGACACCCTAGTTGTTCTAAAACCCTAACAACTTCTAAGATGAAGAGCTCAGTGATGGACCTGTAAGTTATAAATACGTATGCCAGTACAGCAAGCGGGAGTCAGGCAGTTATCGTTCATCAGTCACTCTTTATTCGTCCGTTCTATGTTCTGCCTGAAGTTATGGAAGTGAAATCTGCGTTCTGCCTCAAGCTATAGAAGTAAAATATGTGTTCTGCCAGAAGATATGGAAGTAAAATTTGTGTCCTGCTGCAAGCTATGGGAGTAAAGTCTGTGTTATTGCACACATAAATTCTGTTTTCGATAATCAATTATTGACTTGATTCAGACTTTGAACAACCCGGGAATGTATATGTTATTAATATAGATGTGTTATGAGTGATTGCAGTTGAAATTACGCGATCAGATACACTTCACAGCCGCTGCTAACCTGCTTACAAACGAAGCAAGTGGTATCTTTGCTGCTTCCCCTAAACGTGCTCGAAAAGTAATTAAATAGCTCCGTTTCGTAATGTGCTGAACATCTTGCCAGAGTGTACATTAATGAAACGGATATTCAGTGCGCATCCCTGGGAACGCTTTGTTTTTTATTCTTGTGGGGTTCGAATCCCCCTCGGGCATGGATATTTGTGCCGTCTTTAGTATTAGCTAGTTCGTAAGTAGTTTGTAAGTTTAGGGACTGATGACCCCGTAGTTAAGTCCCATAAGCTATACAAACAATTTAAACATTTAACCCTGAGTATAATGAAACAGTCACAAATAAAAAATATAACGGATATATCTCCCGCGGGGATTATTAAAAAATGTTGAGGGGAAAGATAAGATCATCATATTGCACACATTAGCTATTTCTTGCCGTTTAAAAAAGGTGTAATTTGACATAAACATTACACTGCAAGGTATTGTAAGACCATTTCCGTCTCTTTTTTATCACCTTTGTCAAAATTTCTGGAGGGATTTGAATCCCTAAAAACCCCCTCTGCCTACGTCCATGTGTGAAAGTGTATGATCGTTTTTGCAAAATGTTTGCGACTCGTGTACATGAGGTGTGGAGCTATGGTACCAGCCCGGTATTCACCAAATGGGGTGTGGGAAACAGTGTAAAAACCAAATACATTCCGGTCCGTACACAGACCCAAGTCGATAATCCGTCGGTAGAATTGGAATCGGGGCAGGCACACCTCCCCGTCCCGGAAAATTACGTTGAAAAAGCGCGCTCCTAGCCGGCTGGGTAAAAAATTAAAAAGAAATTACTCGTTTACATCTCGGTACCGTGTGCACAGTCTAACATAACACAGTCGCGACTCTCAATACTGTGAAAGTTGTTACCAACTGACAGTTGGTGGGCAAGGTGCCGTAAGAGAAATGTTTGTTTGTAATTACTTTTCTAAGTAATTAGCCAAATAGATCCTCTAATTTTTGCGTTCTAAACATTTTCAAGAGACGTAAATAATCGTGAAATAAATGTAAAAACAGTCGAATTTCCCTAATTCAGTAATAAAAACAACTTGTTCACGAGGAAATACTTACGAATGTGTGTATATTTTGTAGCGTACTTGGCTACAGTGAGAGAATGTAGCCGCGGTGGAGTAGCCGAGTGGTCTAAGGCGCCTCGCTGCGGAGCGCGCGGTTGCTCGCCGTCGGCAGTTTGAATCCTCCCTTGGGCATGTGTGAATGTGTTGTCCTTAGGTTAGTTTAACTTAGTTTAAGTAGTTTGTAAGCTACGGACTGATGACCGCGCAGTTTCATCCGATAGATTTACAAACATTTGAACATTAATTTTGAGAGAATGTAAAAAAAAAAAAAAAAAAAAAAAAAAAAAAAAAAAAAAAAAAAAAAAAAAAAAAAAAAAAAAAAAAAAGAGAGAGAGAGAGAGAGAGAGAGAAGAAAAGAGAGATTAATTCCTGTTGTGGTCTGTCCTAAATGACAGGAACTTTCTTTGACGTGTAAAAGTTCGATATGGAGCTAATGATTCGAACATTTTTACACTTCAGTCGTCTTTGTTATAAACCCATATACTATTGAGTATAACTGCTTTTGATTATAAAACGAGTGGCTCGAAGATTCTTGCCGTTTGTGGCTCAGATGTAGTAACAATTGTGGAATTGGTTTCGGCTTTGTTGGGAAACTGTGTTTTTACTTTCGGCGTTGTATTGTAACGTTTGTGAGGATTGTCCCTCAGTTAAAACTGTGGTGGCTGATCTGGTGCATTAAATAATGTAGGTATTGCATTCCATATAAGTTTATTACTTTCAGTACTCACCGATTTGACTGAAATTGTAGTGAAGAAACCTTGACAGTAGAAAATAGACGTATTTCTGTAGTATTTGGCTCTTCTGTTGTTTATTAGCCATTTTTTGTTCTTAATAGAAAATGAAATTCTTCATAAAAAAAGGTCGTAGATTTCAAGATAATCGTAAATAAACTGCCCTGCAAAGTACCGTTTCATACCTTCCAATGGGTCTTAGAAAAGCTAATAAAGACAAAGCTGGAGTTATTTTCTAGTTATTACCGATTTTTATGGCACTACATCGTTTCCGGTTGTAAAAAGTATGTTAAAATCAATTTAAACGACGTAATTCACTCTCACCCGATGTAGTATTCACAAATGTACCTTGCCGGCCGCTTGGAGCGCTGCTGTCGTGGCACATAACAAAAATCAGTGGGAGTGTCGTGACCAAAGAGGTACATAAACAACATAGAGAGGCTACAGGCAAGCTATAGCACAAAGCAACATTGGGCGCCACATTTGAGAACGTCAGTTTGACGCAGCTCAGTGAGCAGACGCTTCTGTTTGTAATCTAAACTAACGTGTAAGCGCTGTTATTAGTGGGAAATCATGCCCAGTGTATGTTCGGCGTACAACTGCAGCAACAGCAGAGATAAACCTGTGGCCGAGAGGACTGAGGCGCTTCAGTCACGGTCTGCACGGCCAGTACGGTCGGGGGTTCGAATCCCCCCTCGGGCATGGATATTTGTGCCGTCCTTAGTCTTAGCTAGTTCATAAGTAGTTTGTAAGCTTAGGGACTGATGATCCCATAGTTAAGTCCCATAAGTTCTACAAACATTTGAACATTTGATAAACCTGTTGCAGTATCATACTTAAAGAAAGAGATATCTAATTATATAGGTCGTTGTGTATCAGCGCGTATTTGCCTATAAACATTCATTATACTTAACTTTCGCATTTACCAAGTTTCAAAATTATGTTTACTTCAAGACCATCAAAAAGCTAGGCAAGGGTGGATATATCTGGTGTGTTTTAATGTAATGACACATGTTTATATAGTGTACAAAAACGTATTAACCAATGGTTGAAGTAGCCTAGGTATATGAACTGTAATTAACCTATTCTTTATACAGGTTTCCTTTGAAAAACAAGGAGTTGCTAACCAAATGGGTAACCAGTATGAGGCGTGATAAGTGGCAGCCTACAAAGCTATAGTTACATATAGTCTTGTCATTTTGAAGAAAAGTTATGGATGCTACCACCGATCGAAAGCGGCTGCTGGCAAATGCCATTCCAACACTATCTTCGTTTCCTGAGCACCTACAGACACCAAAAGCTGTAAGGGGAGTACGAAGCAAACATCAAATTGTGGAGAGCTTGATAAATACGTAATGTACTTCAAAGCATGAAACATAATTTGAAACCGGCCGAGGGGACTGCGGCGCTCCAGTCACGGTCTGCACGGCCACTACGTTCGGGAGTTCGAATTCCCTCTCGGGCTTGGATATTTGTGCCGTCCTTAGTGGTAGCTAGTTCGTAAGTAGTTTGTAAGTTTAGGGGCTGATGACCCCGTAGTTAAGTCCCATAGGCTATACAAACATTTGAATATTTGAACATAATTTGAACGACAGGCAGAATAAAGGTAATTAAAGTCTTTACAGACATTCGCCTGTATTTATAGCGAAGATACGTCGGCAAATGCAAACGATTATTGACATTATAATATCAAATAATACAACAGGTAGCACAGTAGTAAACGGGAAGTGTGATTCGTAGTGGGAATTACTTTCCGAAATGTGTCGTCCATAAATTAAGGAATATATTGACATTATAGTAACATCAAATAATACAGCAGTTAGCGCATGTAGTAAACAAGAAGTGCTATTCGTAGTGGGAATTACTTTCCGAAATGTGTCGTCCATAAATTAAGGAAAAACTGAGACTAGCAATGATTAATATAAAAACTATGATTCAGTGTTAGCAGACTTCCAGTAACACCTGGCGTGACACTGACGTTCTCAAAGATGGCGACAACCTTTCCAATTGGCTTCAACTATGGCGGTGCTGTGACCAGTCTATGTTTATATAGGTCTTTGGTCGTGACTATGTATGTTAGACTGTGGTATCGTGTTTATAATAATCAGGGATTAGATAATTATTTAATCGGTCGCGCGTGATGCACGCCTTAATGTTTACATTTTTACTTGTGGGAATCGTGTCAGGATATTATGCTCACACAGCCAGATTCGGGTGGGTAGCGTTTCTTAGCACAATTCATTACGTGAGTCGCAGTGGCGGCGCTAGACGAAAACTAGGCGCCGGCGAACTCGTTTTTGCGAGGCCCCTTTCATTTTTTTCAGTAAGGAAGAAACTGTTAAATAAAATGTAATTATACATCAATGATCATTATACTAAAATTTTAATATACAGGTATTTTTTCAATGACAAAAATTACAATAAATAAACACAAATTAAAATAGAGAAACTTTCGGCTTTTCGTCTCACTGATTTTTTTAAGATCACATCATAATTAATACAAGCCGCTGTTACGGCTTCAATTGATGGTACTGACAACGCAGATAGTCTTTCTTGGTTCATTGTGCTTCTCCAGTAAGTCTGAATCAATTTTAACTTTGTGACGCTTCTCTCAGCCGAAGCTGTACTGACTGCAAGTTTGAGCATAATGCTGATAGTTATATAAACATTTGGATATACTTCTTCCAGATTGTTTTCTAAAATGTACTGAAGAAGTTGTCTTGCAAATATTTAACTAAAAATTGCATCACTGCTGCACTCAGACAGAAATAAATACGTACAACTAAATAGCTGCCGACCGGAAATGGCCGAGAGCACTAAGGCACCACGATGAGCGAGATCGCTCTCCTCGGGGGTCGAATCCCACCATTGGTACGGATGTAGTGTTCGTCCTTTGGTTAAGGTAGTGTGAGTTAGACGTAGGTCGTTGCTGCGTAACCTAGCAGTTGGAAACCGCCTTTAAAGATCAAATATAAAAAAGAAAGAAAAATCTAAAATTTTAATAATGCCTTGCGAGGCTCCCACAGGCGCGAGGCCGTCGGCGGTTGCCGACGTCACCGACGCCACTGGTGAGTCGCATGTTGTGCAGAGGTCGCTTCCTGTACGGCTGTGCAGAACACGGCGCCGGTCGGTCAGAGCCAATATTAGCGGCGACCGGTTCCAGGCAGTGGGCAGTTGGGCCGTTGTTGCGTGCAGGTTCCTTTTTGCGGGGCTGACCCAGCAGAGGCTGATGACACCGCTACGGCACGGCGGCCAGCAGTGCGGGCTCATTGGTATTGAGGAGGCGGCCCGCGGCGTCGGCGTCAGGGGCAGGGCGAGCGATGCACGGCGGCGACTTCCGCCGGCTGTGGGGAGGAGGGGGCATTGTCTCTGGCGGCAGACGCGGTCGCTTCCGGACCCTCGCCGGAAAGCGACGCGCTGACTAACGCGCGAAGGTCGCAGCTGCCTCCACAAGACGGGAGATGCTCCCCCTGGCCCACTGATGCGTCCTACCAACACAGCAAACGCCACGAGCTGAAATTACTGACCGTGAGATCTGCTCCTCGCTGAGCTAGACCCGAAGCGAACCGAGAAATCTGCACAAAAATGTCGACAATACTCAGTGCTCGTCCGTCCTATGTGTTTACTGGTTCAGTGAATCTCCGGAAAAAAGCTCGTCGCGCCGGCCGCGGTGGCCGCGGGGACAGGCGCTCCAGTCACGGTCTGCACGGCCACTACGGTCGGGGGTTCGAATCCCCCCTCGGGCATGGATATTTGTGCCGTCCTTAGTATAAGGTAGTTCGTAAGTAGTTTGTAAGTTTAGGGACTGAGACCCTGTAGTTAAGTCCCATAAGCTTAACAAATATTTAAACATTTGATTTGAAAGCTCGTCGTGGAAACAAAAAAAAAAACGCACTGACGTGTTTTACGGCCCACTTTAGATTTGTAGTTTTATAAGTTTTTGCAAACATTTTGGACCAAAATAATAATTAATTAATTGATAAGAGTGTCTGAAACCCTTTTAGGAAAAAAAATTAGGTAATAGCGGGTTTCGAACCACCGACCTCTCGCGTCACACTCCAGCACCTTGCCCACTACGCTACGGCTAGAAATCAGGAGTTCTTCAATCTCATACTATTGATGGCCGTTGTTAACTGGTGTTAATATGGCATTTGTAGACATTAGATTATTATTTTTCGTACGAAGAACCATGTGTTTTTGTTAATTTCTCAGTGTGCCGTTGCTTTGAAATGACAACGTGTAAGTTACAATTAGAAAATCATCAAATACGCGTGGAATGTCACGTGACATCTCCGAACGGCTGGTTTTCGTTAATTCAATGGAGGGTGTCAAATCTCCGTTATTTTTGCAAATATGTCTCAAACGATACGAGATATGAAAAAACATAAGGGAGATAAGTTGTAGAGAATTTTCTCCTCTACCAATTAGGTTATTCAATTTTCGTGTCAGATGTACGGTTCGTTTCCGATTACAATTATATTACAAACGGCTTTCTTTGGTTTTACTATCGTATTTTTTGTCCGAAAAATTCGAAAAAGAGAGGTTCTGGTCTCTGGCGGCCTACAATTATGTCTGTAAAATTTGGTGCTGATCGGTTGAACGGTTCGTCTTAAAAACAGAGAACACGTTACGGACAGACAGACAGACGGACATACATACATCCGTCCCAAAATCGCCGTTATTTTTGCAAATATCTTTGAAACACTACGAGATATGAACAAAACGTAAGAGAGCAGAGTTGTGGAGAATTTTCGCCTCTACAAATTCGGTTATTCAATTTTCGTGTCAGATGAATAGTTAAGCCGTTATTTTCATTTAAATTTCGAGTTGTCAAAAGACGATCACAAAGGCCCACTTTTAGTGTTACTACCGTAACCTAAAGTGGGCCAAAAACAACCCCTAAATAGATAAAATAGAAAGTGTTGCTGTGGCCTGGATTCGAACCCAGGACCTCCTACGTACTAGGTAGGCGTTTTAGACAACTCAACTAACACATCATTGCAGCCAAAGCGACTTCACAACTGTCTTAAAGCACGTCTTCCTCCACACCACATACTTTAATTTTGCCTCATGTTCCCTGTGAAATGCGTATCAAATTGCCAGGGCTCTCTTACATTGGAATAGCACCCCAGCAAAGAACGCCAGTCCGTGTAGTCGCTTTGGTTGCAACGCTGTGTTAGCTGAGTGGTCTTAATCGCCTACCTAGTAACTAGGAGGTCCCGGGTTCGAATCACAGTCTGCCTCGGGCAGTGTAACGGCGCGGAAGGTACTGTTTACCTCCTCGCCGTAGCACTTGTTCCGCGGTTGTTTACCTTTGCAGCGCTTGTCGCTTGTATTACGAGCAACACTAGAATGGCCAACTCGTACCGCAAAACCACACTGAAGTTCACCTTCTCGAACGAATATGTACGACCAAAAGCACTGGAAATCGAACAATTCCTACGTGAGGAAGTGAAGATCCCCTGTGAGGACATGATTGGAATACACTTCTCGATCGTTAGCAGTGTAGTGTACGTCAAATTAACATCCGATGCAGCCTGCGACAGAATACTTGCACGGACAAAAGATGGCCTTAAATTCCGGCATTCGGACGGACACTTCGGCCCAGTAGCAGTTGAACATGTCAGCCTAGGTTTACGTACAGTCCGAGTTTTCGAACTTCCGTTCGAAATGCCAGCAGAAGAAGTGATGGCGGCGCTCCGCCCTTACGGAACAGTACACGGACACGTAGCAGAGAAATGGATACACTTCAGTACGTATCCAGTCCTGAACGGCGTGCGGCAAATGAGCATAGAGCTAAAGAAACACGTCCCGTCCTACCTCTACATCGGCGGCTGCCGGGCCATTGATATATATGACGGGCAGCCGAAGACCTGTTCCGGATGCGGTAAAGAGGGACACGTGAGAAACGAATGTCCCCAACGCAGGATTCCACAACTTCGGAGCGATGTTGTCACACTTCCGCAGCCCATAACAACCCTGCCACTAACCTATGCAGCGGCAATGAGACCGGAAGAACTTCAGACGCCAGTTCAAGATCTGGCTCAAGAACTCCCACAAGACCTTTCACAACCTGCAACGACTGGACGAGGTGAGGCCGGCGAGTACCAACGACAACCGATCCCTCGCTCGGAGGTTCCGATACGGAACGAAGATGTCGACAAACGAGACACTGGCATGGAAATTGACGCCATGGTCGTGCCCACAGCCGCTTTCGTCCCTGAACGTCGCAACTCCATTCCGTCATCCGATTCAGAACTACATCCTCGGAAACAGAAGTCGCCACAACGACGCAAGAAGGGGAGGAAAACATCGGCAACAGAGTCGGAGTCACGACTACAGGACGAATCTGTCCCGCTCGCACCAGAAGATTCCCAGGACGATGTCTCCAGCGCAGCTGACAGTGCCCACCACGTGCAGGACGATTTACCGAGTGCCTCTGGAACACAACAGCGTTCTGAAGACCCGGATGCCGATGCTTCTCGAGAAACCAAAAAGGATACCGGGATGAGAGCAGCTACTCGCGTATCGACTATGACTGGATCTGCCCCCGTTTCCTGGGGAGATGAAGTACCACCAGATGAAGAAATGCCACAGGATGGCCCGGAAACCCGGGCATGAGTAATAAGCAGGAAACACGCAGCGCCCAACGACTTCCGTTCCTACGCACATGAACGTGCGGGACAACATACAAGCATACAGGATCGCCACAATTAATTTGAATACCATTGGCTCCCATCCAAAACTTCAATTGTTACGCGACTCACTACGAGCTGCGGACATTGACATTGCGCTGTTCCAAGAGCTACGGACGGACACCTGGCCCGATTTATATGGTTATACCGCATATGTAACCCCAACTACCAACGGAGAGGCGGGAGCTGCGATCGTCGTTCGAAATAGCATGGCAGTCGAAGACATCACTTACCTGCCGTCATCACGAGGGCTGGGACTAACAGTACACGGAATCAGGCTGGTCAATATCTACGCGCCCTCCGGTACAGGAAAACGACGTGAACGATCCCAGTTTTACTCTGAAGAGATTACACCGCTTTTTCTGAGACGTTATGAGAACATCATTGTTGGCGGAGATTTCAACTGTGTTCTGTCGAAGAAGGACCAATATCCTAATTTTACCACCTGTCCCGAACTCCGACAGTTGGTGCAAAGACTCAGTCTCGCAGATACCTGGGAAGTGGTGCACGGACAACGTCCGGGATTTACGCATGTCACGAGTCACTCGGGCAGTCGATTGGATCGCATCTACGTGTCTTCTCCGCTCACTTCGGACGTCTTAAACGCCGAAAGATGGCCTGCAGCCTTCTCAGACCATAGTGTTTTCGTGTGCACGATAAACCTTCGACGTCAAACAATATGGCGCAGTCGGGGCCAATGGAAACTAAACATCGCCTATTTAAAGGAACCGGAATGTCGAGACATGGTGAAGGATACATGGGAATCCTGCGAAAGACGCCTCACACAATACTCGTCCACTCTTCTGTGGTGGGTACACTGTGTAAAGCCTGCCTTACGCCGCACTCTGCTCCGGTATGGCAAGGAACGTATGCAGTGGCACCGACATACGACAGAATTTTATTACATGATCCTGCGGGACCTTATGGAACATCCGCCGTCGCCAGAACGTCATGTCGAAGCCCAACGTGTCAAGGCAAAGATTTTGGTCCTCACTCGGCGCCAATTGGAGGGTGTCGTGGTCCGAGCGCGCTGTCACGACAACATCAATGGCGAAACACCCTCCATGCATCACGTTGTCACAAACCTCAGACGCCGTCGACAAGCGCTGATTTCCTCTTTAGATCTACCTGACGGTCGCCGACTGAACTCACAGGCTGACATTGCAAAGGCCTTCGCAGCTCATTACCGCCACTTCTATCGTGAAGAAGAGCCTAACGCTGTGGCATTGAGAGAGGTACCACGGACGATCCATCGTACCCTTGATGTTCAGGCGGCGGAATCTCTTTTAGACAACATTTCTACTGAAGATGTCACTGATGCACTCGCCAAGGGAGCTCTTAACCGATCGCCAGGACCAGACGGACTGCCTTTAGAATTCTATAGAACCTTTCAAGACTTGATGCTCCCACGATGGAGAGAGATGTATCAGGAGATACTGTCCAATACAACCTCACCACCGCCAGAATTTCTGGAAGGCATCATTATTCCGATACCAAAACCCGCCGGAGGCAGATGACCTGACAGCTATCGGCCGATAACGTTACTCAACTCCGATTTCAAAATTTTTTCACGGATACTCGCGATGCGACTCAGGCGAGTCCTGTATCAAGTCCTTTCACCCGCACAGACGTCCTTGGGTGGAGACACCAACATACAAACAACACTATCTGACTACAGAGACTTCATCGCCACGGCAACAGTCTGTCGACTGCAGGGAGCCATGATTTCTATCGACTTCGACCACGCCTACGATCGCGTGAGCCACAATTTCCTCGCAAAGGTCATGGAACGGATGGCGTTTCCTCCCGCCTTTGTCCTCGTAATTATGCGCCTCCTTCGTGGAGCTTCGTCGACGGTGATGGTCAATGGACGAATGTCAGAACCAGTACCAATCGCACGATCAGTACGACAGGGTTGTCCTCTGTCAACGATCCTGTATGCCATCGCATTAGAACCCCTTCTCTGTGGCTTGCAAAGTCTGTTATCAGGGATCACCCTGCGGGGACATACATTCAATTGCCGTGCCTACGCAGACGATCTCGTCTTCATCGTACGTACCAAAGAGGAGGTACAGGAGGCGACGCGGTTGATCGAGAAATATGGCAGCGGAGCGGGTAGCCATATAAATATAGCCAAATCCTGCGCGATGAACATTGGACAGGGACTCCCAGATGGAAGCGTAGCCCCATTCAGAACTACAGAGACTCTCCGCTGCCCGGGAATAATTTTCACTCCAGACATCCGTCGTACCACAGCCATGAACTTTCGGCGACTACTTCAGAACATCAGGACTGGAGTTCGAAGTCAGTTGTTGCGAGCGATGGACATGATACAGAAGGTGAAATTCATAAACATCTATATGGCATCCCGTATAACACACATTGCACAAATTTCAGTAACGGTTACATCTTCAAGGTCAAGTACAACACCCTCACACTCCCTAAGCGGAGAGGGGGACTAGCCTTGGTCAACGTCCTGGCACGTGCGACGGCGCTTTATATGCGTACAATCGTTAAGCTCTGTAATCACAGACTCCATAGTATTACGGGTCTGTTGGTCGATTAACTTGCACCTACTTCACGCCACCCGCCGATCTTCCTTGCCCACATAGTACCAGCGCTCTCAAATATCAAATTCTTTTTGCTTGAATATAGTTATATTCACCACGACTTTCCTCGTACCAGAGCTCCCGCTACGCGCGATATTTATCAACTGTTAATGAGAACACATCCACGGATCGCCGTCGAAGGCCGCCAACCAGAGGTTACGTGGACGACGGTATGGCGCTCAGTGCACCAACCATACTTCACCGCAGAAACGAGCAGCATTTGGTATACCTTAGTCAATGGTAAATATCCGACGCGTCACAGACTCCACGCCATCTCCCTGGTGGACTCTCCGCTCTGCCTGAGGTGCAACGAAGACGACACCGACGAACACCGTCCGCTCTGCGGCGAGGCGGCGGCCGTATGGCACCTAGTCCAACAGATATTAGCCCTTTATCTCCGGGTACCAACAAACATGATTACCACGAAGATGATACTCCATCCGGATGCGACTTATTTCCCATCATCGAAGATGCATGCAGTCACTTGGATAAAGGGCATGGCCACCCATTATCTTTTGCGAGAAGGACCCAAGGACGTGATAGATTTCTGGACGTTCTTACTAACACGACACGACATTATGAGACGGCACGCAAAGTACCGGTCTGTCTTTGCTAACTACTTAGGAAGCATTTTTAGCAATCCGCCCCACAGTTGGAACCTTCCTGGAGATAGGAGCTGAAAGGTGCGGAGCCCAGTCTCCTACATAGATCTAGAAGTTATTTAACATATTCCTATTGCTAACCAAGTAGTTTTTCTATCACTCTCGACACGACGTTTAAAGCAACACGATCAAATCGATGAAACGAACGCAGATCAGGACCAATCACCAGACCTTGCCAAATACTTACGCAACACATCAAGGTGCCCCCCGTAACTGGGTCGATACGGGTAAGAGAAGACGATTAAAACGAACAATAATTCGGACCAAAATCGAACATGGAGGAATAATTATTTACGCGAAGACATACCCGGGTCCCCATTGCGGAGAATCGGACCCGAAGAATGTTTATTTCTGATATCTGAAGAGGACATCACTCTTCTGTCATCCTTCCAGAAGCATATATTAAGTTCGATTTATTATATTTCGTACTATTTTTTTTAATTATATTTTATTTAAATGTTCCAAAGAAAATACAATATGTTGGCCATGTGAATCCAATGACCTGAAGGAAGGCAAAACAAATAAATGAAATTAATTCCTCACCTACAATTCATTTAAATAAAATCCTGGTGGGAGATAGTTTAAGGATGGTATTTTTTTTTCTTACTTTAAACAAAAAAAAAGCCACTGGTTCGAAACCCGCTCCTGTCTAATTTTTTTTCCTTAAAAGTGTTTCAGAAAATGTAAAAAAAAAACAAAAAACAAAAAAAAACGGTTAAGACAAAGAAAAAAAAAGTCAAGCCTACTAAAAAAAAAAAGAAAAAAAATCACTGCCACAGCATAAATTTTAATTCAGTGCCTCTCCTTAAGTTTAATACCTTTGGTATAACGAGACAATGCTGTCTCAAGGACATCATTCTTCGTTTCGATCTTCTATCAGATCATTTTACATGCACATTCAAAGTGTTTTTATCGCACGAGAAACTTCTACGTCGCGGAGACAGCACATATACGAAGTCGTAGCGCGGCCGCCTAATACAGGCGGCAGTGGTCGCAGCGTTGCAGTGTGCATGCACGGCTGAGGTTCAAATTCTCTTCTGAACCCCCTGGAGGCAGCATATGGCGCTCCCGCGGCAGGGAGGGGCGAGGGGAAACGCCGCTTTTAACATGGGCGTTGGAGCTGGTAGAGACGCCAGCTCCTGGCTACTCGAGCTCTGCCGGTTACGCGCGAATGATCCCGAAGCAAGACAATGCTGCTGCTGCACACATTGCCTTCCGCATGCGCAAATCCTCCATGAAGGCAATACCCGCCCTTCATATTTGTTTCTGACGCACTGAAGATTCATAAAAAAGACATCATATTTGGTAAAATACAACTATAAACGCAATATTGTAAAAGCCTTCAGAAGATCCGATCATGAATAATAAAAAAAAAAACACCATCAGCAGCGTATCCAGGGGGGGGGGGCTGCAGCCCATCAGCCCCCCCCCCAGACCCTCCTCGAAGCCCCCCAGCTCATGCTTAGAGAGAGAGGGGAAAGCAAATAGAAAGGAATCAATCCTCCCAATATGAGTAAAGGCGGAATACTGTACTACGGCGACCTTTCTTTTAAGATATCACGTCAGCTCGAATTGACCTCAGCCCCCACCAGACCACGATCCTGGATACGCCACTGCTCTCTACCTAGCAAGAATAGTCGTGTGGTTAGGGGCATCGCGCTGTGGTGTCGGAGGTAGTGGGTTCGAGACTGACAGAAAGAATTTTTCTTAAACCCAATCTTCCATTTAACAGATACCGGAACAACAGTGACTTTTGTATTGTTACTTGCTACATATCTTTGGACTTTTTGTGAATATGGCGCGATTTTGTGGGTAAATGACATTTATACTCTCGTTGTAACAAATATTCAACTGTTTGAATAGAGGTGGGGGAGAGCAGCTTTGCACAGCTTAGGAGGGAGTGCTGCTTATAGTGGCACGTGACCCGAAGGTAGCTTGTCTCTTCATCGTAACAGAATTCAAATGTTTCTACAGCTTATGGGACTTAACTACGGGGTCATCAGTCCCTAAACTTACAAACTACTTATCAACTAGCTAAGACTAAGGACGGCACAAATATCCATGCCCGAGGGGGGATTCGAACCCCCGACCGTAGTGGCCGTGCGGATCCTGACTGGAGCGCCTCAGACCCCTCGGCCACCGCGGCCGGCTGCAGTCAGTTACTTACTGTGTTTTAGTGTACATATGGGTATTCATACGTACTTGGTGTTTATTATCAAAGAAAAATGAACAACTTTCAGTATCTTTTAGAAAAATTTACTCAGCATTAAGCTCAGAACAAAAGTGTGAAATAAAGAAGCTTGGTGGCTGACACCTCAGCTCTACTTCACAAATTATATTTTCGAATCGGAGTGTGTGCTTTTTGATATTGCGGCAATATAAGACAGTGTCTGGACTAGAAAGTGAACCCAGGCCTTTTGTGGCCACTGGCCACTACCATGAGCGTAGCCAGAGGAGGGGGAGTGTGCGAGGAGGTTGTGAGATTCAAACCCCTCCTAAAATTTTGGCAAAGCAGTTTTCACGTATCACAAAATTTTTAGATGGGGACTGAGTCTTTGGTAATGCTTCAAAAGTTAGTGAATGCTTCACGCACTGCCTTTCTGACTGGCATCCGTGTTTCGATCCCCATTTGCCTACCTTCATGGTATGATTTGCGTTGTTCCAATTTTGAAAAACATGTAGGTTCTTAAGTAGGTTACTAATTTTGTTTCTATTTCATAGTGATATTCTAGTATACAGTCGTTTGGAAAGAAATATAATACAGTATGTATGGTATTACCGCTGTTTGCTGTTCTGTTAACATGTTATTATAATGTCCAATCGTTGAAAACCGCTTCCGAAATCATATCCTGGCTACTTCTATGGCCACTACCTCGTCTCCTTTGCAGTTATACAGGAGAACGTGGAGATTGCTGTGGATATTGGGGACCTACTCACCGCTACAGTAGAAAAATTTAAAGAAAACAACATCCAGACTGTGAACAATAAATTCTCATGTTGGTTTTGATACGTAAATAATACTTCAGATATTTGACCTTGTGGAGGAAAAGAACTGTCTTAATTTCGAAATTTTCGTAATAATATTAATTTATTCACTATGGATAATGAGAGAGAAAATCGATTTGCATTTTTGAATGTACGATGAGAGAAAAAAAATATTGCCCTGCTCGAATAATTAATAGTTCAAAAACAGAGCTTTACGCATGCCAAAGGGCAGAAGTGTTTCCAACTATAGCCCGCGTCACTTAGGAAGGCGGCCCAGGTTTCAGCCGTTCTGCGCATCCCCCTCCATTACCGCAATGGCAACCAACAATGTTCTTCTGTAAGCGTGTGGCTGGCCACGAGTTACGCAATGTTTCTCCCGCAGGCGCAACTGTTACTGTTGGCGGTCGGGCATAGCTCCTTCCCTCCACGCTTCCCCTATCACTCTGCCTTTATGCGCGGAAGCGCCAGTTATAGTGGCGCAGACCAGGATTTGGTTCGGGGGGGGGGGGGGGAGGGGCTCTTTTTTCTTTTTTAAGCTTATTGAATTTATTAAACTATGACTTATTTGTACATTTTTTATAACTTAACCAATTATACTATGAAAACAATTGCACAAGAAATAAAATGACTAGGCTCGCATTAATTTGAAAGTGGAAGAGGAGCAACGTAGTGGAAATGGAAGTTATATAATCAGCTCGTAAAATAATTAAGTAGCTTCTATGTTACTAGTCAAAGAGAAAGGTTTTTATAGTTTAATTAACATGAGACTGTATGTGTAAAAATTGAACGAAAGTAGCACTATTGTTGTTCATAAAAGTCCACTCAGTGGCGCAGCTGACCTGCAAAGCATCGGGTCGCCGCACATGAACAATCGACTCGTAACTTCAAGCACTGCAGTAACAATAGCGGTAACATCAAAGCTCGCGGCGGCATTAAAACCGCTCACAGTAACAACAGCACACTTTCTCAGTGGCGGCATCACGTTGGCGACCCATTGTCACATTGTCTCACACTTGACAAATTAAAGTTACGTTGTGATTTATTACAAGTGTACTATAAAACAATAAAATTAAAAAATCTTAGGAAAGTGCTGGGGGGGGGGGGGGCTTCGGCCCCACATCCCCCCCCCCTTTCCCCTCCGTGGTTGCGCCACTGTTTCCAACTCAGTTGCTCTCTGAAGCTTCAGTTTGGTGTTTACGTTGTCAAATAGAAGCAATATAATCTTTAAGACATAGCATATGTGGATTAACTGCAATTTAACTCTTTTGAAACTAATTATTAGAACATGTAGAAACGGATGAAATATAAGAATGCCACTTCTGCTTCAGTGGTTGAGTGGTTAGGCTTACTGTATATGAATGTAAAGAACAGGCATTTCAACTCTAACTACTGGGAATTTTTTAAATTTAGGCCGTGCAGTCCATATTTTAAACATTAAATGGTTACAAAATGTGCAGCTGTAGAGTTTTCTACATTCCTTATTTTTTCAAAAGATCATTTTATAATAGTCTAATCCTTCAAATTCAAAGAACGTTGGTCATCAGTCCTTAGTCTTACAAACTACTTAAACTAAGTTAAACTAACCTAAGGACAACACACACATCCATGCCCGAGGGAGGAGCTGAACCTCCAACGGAGAAGGCAGCGCGATCCGTAACATGGCACTCCAGACTGCTCAGCTACTCCCGCGCGTTGTCTAATATTTAAACAGTCAAATAGTCACAATAAAAATATTGAAAATAGATGTAATTATTTGTAATTATTTCAATTGCTGCCTAATGTATCTCTAGTTTTCAACAAAGAGAAACATATCAGATGATTGGAATATTTTTCTAAGTCCTTATGCGTAGTTTACATGATCAAATGGATGTTTTCACTTTAATATTCATTCTTCAACTATGTTAGGCAAGAGAAGTGTAGTTCCTTCATAGCATGCTAGCTTCCTGTACATTTAGCTGTAGTATTACATCTGCCTAATATCGTGTAAGGTCCCTGTGAGGTGCAGAAGTGCTGCAACAGACCATGGCATGGACTCGACTAACGTCTAAAGCAGTGCTAAAGGGAATTGACACCATGCATCCTGCAGAGCTGTCCATAAATTTGTTAGAGTATGAGGAGATGGAGATGTCTTCTGAACAGCATGTTGAAAGACATCACAGGTACACTCAATAATATTCGTGTCTGGGAGTTTGGTGGCCAGCGGAGTTGTGGAGTTGTTCAGAGTACGAATAGTGCTTCTGAAGCCACTTTGTCCCAATTCTGGACGTCTGGAGTGTCTCATTGTCCTGCTGGAACTGCTCAAGTCTGTTGGAATGCACAATGGACATGAATAAATGGAGGTGATCAGCCAGGATGCATACGGATGAGTCACCTGACAGAGTTGCATCTAGATATATTAGGGGTCTCATATCCTCCACCAGCTTCAACAGATCCTTGCTGACATTCAGGGCCCATGGATTCATTAAGTTGTCTCCATGCCCATACACATACATCTATCTGCTCTATAAAGTAGCAAATGAGACTCATCAGACCAGGCAACATGTTTCCAGTCATCAACAGTGAAATGTTGGTGTTGATAGGCAGAGACAAGACATAAAGCTTTGTGTCATGCAGTCAGCAAGGGTACACAAGTGGGCGTTTGGCACATTGAATGATTCCCTTCAGTTGTCTTTGGTTTCGTTCTTTCTCGATGTTTTTCTGACTGCAACAATGTCAGAGATTTGATGGTTTTTATCGTATTTCTGATATTCATGGTGCACTCCTGAAATGGTCATATCGGAAAATCCCCGACTCATCACCACCTTGGATATGCTGTGTCCCATCTTTTGTGTACCAACTATTACACCACATTCAGAGTCATTGAAATCGTGATAACCTACCATTGTAGAAGCAGTAATTGATCTAACACTGTGCTGGACACCTGTTGTTTATATAGGCTTTGCCAGTCGGCCAGTGCCGTCCTCTTGAGTGTTTACATATCTCTGTGTTTGTATACACATGTCTATACCAGTTTTTGTCTTCAATGTATATTTGGTATTTTAAATATTCTCTTCAGTAAATAACTGATTATGGTTTGTGAAACTGATGCAACAAATCTTTCTTTGAAGATGACATTCATCTGAACTCGCTTAAAAATAAAAATAATCTTTTTCTGGAGGGTGATATTAATCTGGACTCCAATAAAAATACAAATAATACAGCAGCAAGTAGATTTGTAATTTTAAATTAATATTGTTGGCCTACTAATGATGTCACTTTCCACTTCTTTCACCTCTAGCAGTATTGCTCATGTTAAAAATACCGAGTAGCACCATGGTTCGGAACCCACATTAAACTGTAGGTCCCCCTATAACTGGCTGGGTAAGTCACTTCGTAGGTCGGAGGAAGGCAACGGCATACCACCTCCAAACAGGACCATGCCTAGTAAAGCACTGTGGTGTTAAAACCAATCTTCGGATTGTTGACTGCTTTACCTTTTACTAATGATGTAAGTCTTTTTATAGAAAAATAAAATAAAATGAATAGCTTCAATATTTTTGCCCACATGCCATTGGTAGCAAGAGTAGCATGAATCCTCCACTGCATAGAATTTACAAGTCTATGGAAAAACTCATTATCCATGGCAATTCTCTCCCATGAAGAATGAACCAAATCACATATGCCATTCACAGTTCCCAGACAGTCTGGTCAATTGTACCATGTCATCTTAAATTGAGCCCATATGAGATTGAGATAAGGTAATTCTGGAGACTATGGAAAGCTGCTCTGAATTTTAAGGCTAGTGTGTGATGGATGATTATCATGTTGTAATTGATACATCCTTCAAGGTACCAAAGTAGAGATCCAGGGATGATTACATTTTCAAAGAAATGTTTAGAGCATGCTGAATTGAATATGCCTTCGATATGTTCTAAAGTTCCTGCATCCTTATAAGATAACCAGCCTCAACATTTCATGTATGTGTGTCAATTTCTAGCACACATAATATATTTGCCAATCTGTGTAGTCCTATGCTCTTGGACTCAGTTGTGCACTTCAGAGAGTGCACAATTATTAGTCTGTGTATGGCTTGTTCATCAGACAATGGTTTTTTGATAAGAGCATGATGGGACCTGATTCCATAGTCCTTTAAGCTTCCAAGAGCACTTCTCATTGAGCACAAGGAATTTATAGCTATCCTTAGTTCCTATATGTTCAACAAAGGAGCATTCTGAGCCACTCTGATTAAATCTTCACCATATTTAAATGTAGAGACTTGGTTTTCATGTTATCAGATATGTCTCACTACACCATTTTCAAATAGAGCAAGTATTCAGTTGCGGACACACAAATTCACAAATTGTGATGTATTGCAATCAGCTGATGTGTTCCTCTTAGCTGAAAACTATTGAGAAACCAGGTGATAACAAACATATACATCAATTTTCAATATTTCTACTATGACCATTTGTCTGTTTAAAGAATAGACTATTATAAAATGGAATCTTTTTAAAGACTATAGAAAAGCCTATAACTGCATAATTTGTAATGAATTGAGGATTTAAAATATTAACTGCACAGATGTAAATAATAATAATAATAAAAAAGAGAATTCACTCTAGCTGAATTTGAATGCTCATCCTTTACGTTTATAAACTGTTAGCCTATCCACTCAACCAGTGAAACAGATGTGAAGCACTGCTTATTATAATTGTACCAAAATGGCATTCTTATATTTCAAGGGTTTCTATGTGCTCAAATAAGTTTTCAAAAGAAATTATATGATGAGTACTGCGTATTGCTGCCATTGCTGGCTATAGCCAATGCCACATGGTAAGGCATTGAATCAAAGAGACTGTGTACATGTTGTTGGGTTACAACAGTCCACACCGCTTCTACATATTTTTTTTTTAGACCAGAGATCAGGAGAACAGGAAACCCAAGACAGTAAAGAAGTTTGATGAATGACAAAGAAGTCTAAAACAATGCATCCCACATGTGGTGGCACATTTTCTAGTGATAGTCTGGCTGTTGGCAAGCTCTTTGGATATGGAAGGAGGACAGGGTCCAATACTTCAAAAGTAGTGCTGGCTGGTTAGTGTAGTGGCAATGCTTACTATGGGAGTTTGGGAGTGGAATCCAATACCACCTTAAAGCAGGACCATTCTTTGGCCTCTAATCTGACCATCACAATGATGCAGGCAGTAAAGCAATGTTATTCCATTTGAGTGTCCAAATTTGTCATTAATCATATTATTACTGGAGCAAATGCCTGTTGTAAATCCAGCAGTGGATGCCTTGTGGACAGTCCGTTCTGCTGCAAACAGTGTTGAATGGTACATATGGACACTGCTTGTTGCACAACAGACTGCATGTTTTGTGACACAGTTTGAGATGCGGCAGAGTGATTTGTTGCTGTCATGCACACAATGTGCCTCTCATCACATGTATTAGTGCAATAAGGTGGGTCCAATCGGCCCCTTCATCTTTTGTTTTCTCTTGCATTCAACTTCTACATATCCGTGGTATAGTTGCCTGATTATATCCAACAGAGTCACAAATTTCCCTGAAGGAATATCTGCATTCCCTATAGGCAATTATTTTCCCTCAATCAAACTTCAAAATATGCTTGAAAAATTCCTGCTGTCTTCTGTGAGGGCCTACTGAAACTGCTTATGCAAACCCCCCCAGGGGGCCCACAGCTCTTTTGTGGGTACGTGTGTGGCGCGCACGGGTCCCCGAGCCATTGCGGCCTTCCTTCCCGTTTCCCAGGCCGCTTTTCCTCACCCTGCTTCCCTCCCTTCCTAATCCTTTTTCCTACCCTACCCTTCTCCAGCCCCGTCTCTAGGTGTTCTCGTGTTGACGGCCCGGCTATTCCCATGGTACTGTTGGTTTTGCAATTGTGTCTTTGTTTGCCGTGTTCACAGTTTTCGGCCCAGTTAGGTCCCCATTGTGGTTTGACCTCCACCAAAATTTCTGAGTAAGTGTGAGCCATTTGGGGAAGAATTCCCAACCTAGCCCCTACGGCGCGGATTCCTACCCTTTCCTTCCACATCCCTTCCTCGCCCTAGCCCCCTCCCCCGCTAGGTCACCAGCACGGTAGCCAGTCCGTGTGGTGGGGCTGTTATGTACCCTCATGGTTGAGCCCCCTGAATTGCACAGGGATCACACTGCCGATGCCTGAGCTGTGACCTCCTCATGAATGCCAAGGAGTCGATGCTTGTCTTTGCGGGGCATCAGGACTCCCGGCAACGGTCATCCTGCCAGGTGACGTTGCTGTGGCTGGGTGGCACCCTTGAGGAGAGCCCCTGTTTCGGAATGGGTGGCATCAGGGCGGACATTCCGCAATGAAGAGGAAACAAGCCTCTGAAAATCCTGGCTCTAAGTCAGGTGTCTCGAAGGTTGGAAGATTTAATTTCATTAGATACGACCCCAAATCGTTTCCTTCCCTAACTCAATCTTGGGGGGAACGTGGGTCCACAAAGCAGGCTGAGACATATTCACCTAGATACTTAGTGTGTACCAGACAGGATGGGAAATCTTTCCAGGCAACTAAGCCTTCCTTCTTCGTCGAACACCTCGAAGAAAGGTTTGGCGAAATTGCCGGAATGTCGAAACTGCGCGACGGTTCGGTCTTAATACAGGCGGAGACCCCTGCTCAATCACGGAGCCTCTTAAAATGTGATCATTTAGGCGAAATTCCTGTCACAGTAACACCCCACAAGTCCTTAAATAGGGTACAGGGGGTGATATACCATCGAGACCTTTTGCTACAGACAGATGATGAGTTACGCGAGCACCTACAACGACGCGGAATCCATTTTGTCCGGCGCGTATTTAGAGGACCCAAGGATAATAGGGTGGCCACTGGCGCATTTGTCTTGGCCTTTGAGGGTGACAATCTGCCCGAAAAGGTCAAGGTCATGATGTATCGCTGTGACGTCCAGCCATACATCCCCCCTCCAATGCGATGTTTCAAGTGTTGGCGTTTCGGGCACATGTCCTCTCGTTGCAACGCTGCTGCAACCTGTCGGGACTGTGGCCGTCCTTCACACCCGGACGCTGCCTGTACTCCTCCTCCTTATTGCGTCAACTGCAGTGGTCACCACTCTCCCTGTTCGCAGGACTGTCCCGCTCTACACAAAGAGCGGAAGATAGTAGAATATAAGACCTTGGACCGACTAACCTACTCAGAGGCTCGGAGGAAGTACGAAAAGCTGCATCCAGTCACTTTACTTTCCTCATATGCTGCAGCTACATCGATGGCGCCACAACCAGTGGCCACTTATCGCACTGTTGTAACTCCATCTGTGAGCCCTATGGGCCGCCCCTCTACCTCGGCCTCCCAGACATCTGGAGGCACACCATCTTCTGCGGGGCCTATACTGCCCCCCACGTCGGGAGTGGTTACCCCTACTCCCCAGCCAGAAAAGGGTTCACCTTCTCTGGCTTCTTCTTCTGGGAAGGGAACCTGTTCTTCCCTTCCACCCATGTCACCACCGAAATTAGACTCCAGCCAGCGGCTGAAGGACACTCGGCCAGAAAGCCGCCTGGCTCCTCAGTATTCCCACGCTCCTCAAGCCCCGCCGGAGAAACCCCCCTCCTCCGGTAGGCCCAAGGAACGACGGGAAGACAAAAAAGACAAGAAGGAAAAGACAGTGAAGCGCAAGGAAACGCTAACGGCCTCGGTGCCCCCAACCCTTGCACGTGACACACCGGAGGATGAGGTCATCCTTCTTGCAAGGCCCGAAGATCTGGCCTTCGCAGATCTCGGGGATGCCATGGAGACGGAGGATCAGACTTCACAGCCAAAGACGAGTGCTCCTGCCATCCCTCTTCCATCTTCATCTTCATGCACCGTCAACCAGGAGACAGTCTGATCCTCCAATGGAATTGTGGAGGATTTTTCGGTCACTTGGCCGAATTGCGTCAGCTGATGAGCTCTTTTCCACCACTTTGTGTTGCTCTCCAGGAAACCTGGTTTCCTAGTGATCGGACCCCCACCCTTCGGGGCTACCGGGGGTACTTCAATAACCGCAACATCTACAATAGGGTGTCGGGCGGAGTATGTCTATATGTACATACCTCTGCCTATAGTTCCCCAGTGCCACTTCACACAGCCCTGGAGGCTGTCGCTGTCAGGGTTCGAGCATCACGGGACATTACCATCTGTTACCTTTATCTCCCTCCTGATGCAGCAGTGGCACCAGCTGACCTGGCAGCCTTGATTGGTCAACTTCCTTCACCATTTCTTATTTTAGGAGATTTTAACGCACATCACCCCCTATGGGGGAGCAACGTGACTACAGGACGTGGTCAAGAATTTGAACTACTTTTTAACCAACTTGACCTTTGTCTTCTAAATACAGGAGCTCCAACCCATTTTAGTGTGGCCCATGGCACCTTTTCCGCCATAGACCTTTCTGTGTGTAGTCCGGGCTTACGTCCACTACTTAACTGGTGGGTCCATGATGAACTTTGTGGAAGCGACCACTTTCCCATCTTCCTTTCGCTTCCCCACCACCAACGCCACGCACGCCTACCCCGCTGGTCCTTCCACAGGGCCGACTGGGCAGCATACACTTCTGCTGCAACGTTGGATACCCCTCTACCTGCTGATGCGACAATGGCAATAGACCAAATTATTTCCATTGTCGTTTCTGCTGCTGAGTCCGCGATACCATCTTCTTCTGCCTTACCTCGGCGAAGACCAGTGCCCTGGTGGTCACCGGAGATAGCAGCAGCTATCCGCAATCGCCGCAGGGCTCTGCAGCAGTACCGGCGCCACCCCAACCTTGACCACCTGGTTGCATTTAAGCGTCTTCGGGCCCAGACACGTCGGCTTATCCGGCAGCACAAGCAGGCATGCTGGGAAAAATACGTTTCCGCAATTGGACCCCGTGCCTCCTCCAGCCAGATTTGGACGAAGATTCTCCGTATATCAGGTTACCGTCCACCAGCAGGGATCGCGGGTCTCTCTATTCATGGAAATATTCATACCGACCCGACCATCATTGCCGAGTCTCTTGCAGCACACTTTGCTCTTAATTCGGCGTCCACTGCCTACAGCCAAGGTTTTTGTACCTTAAAAGAGCGGGCTGAGCGAAGACAGTTGGTATTTCACACGAACCGCCAGGAGCCGTACAATGCGCCTTTTACCGAGTGGGAATTTCAAAGTATTCTTGCCAGTTGCCCCAATACATCCCCAGGACCGGACCGAATCCACTGTCAACTGTTAAAACATCTCTCTGTAAACTTGCAACACCATCTTTTGGATTTCTTCAATCGTCTCTGGATCGAGGGAGCATACCCGTCCCAATGGCAGGAGAGTACCGTTATTCCCCTGCTGAAACCAGGTGCAGATCCACTGAACGTTGACAGTTACCGTCCCATAAGTCTCAAAAACGTTCTTTGTAAGCTTTTTGAACGTTTGGTGAGCCGGCGACTTCTGTGGGTTCTCGAGTATCGGGGTCTGCTCGCTCCACAACAAGGTGCTTTCCGGCAGGGTCGCTCTGCCATTGATAACCTCCTCTCTTTGGAGTCGGCGATCCGTACTGCTTTCGCCCGACGTCACCACCTCGTCGCCATCTTTTTCGACCTCCGGAAAGCATATGACACGGCATGGCGTCATCACATCCTTGCCACGCTACATGGGTAGGGTGTCCGTGGCTCCCTCCCAATTTTTATTCAGAATTTTTTACTTTCGCGCCGTTTTAGAGTCTGCGTTGGCACCTCCTTCAGTTCCTCCCATATCCAAGAGAATGGGGTACCACAAGGGTCCGTCCTAAGTGTACCCCTCTTCTTAGTGGCCATTAATGGCCTAGTGGCTGCAGTGGGGCCGTCAGTTTCTTGCTCTCTCTATGCGGATGACTTTTGCCTGTACTACTCTACCGCTAGTACAAGTGTAGCTGAACGACGACTGCAGGCAGCCATTCATCGGGCGCAGAATTGGGCTTCTGCCCATGGTTTTACATTTTCCCCTGCGAAAACCAGGGTGATGCACTTTTGCCGCCAACGCACGGTACATCCGCATCCGGAGCTCTACCTTGATGGTGAGCTCCTTCAGGTTGTGGAGACACACCGTTTCCTGGGTCTCCTTTTCGACTCACGTTTGACATGGCTCCCTCATCTGCGCCAGCTCAAGCAACGGTGTTCACGACATTTGGACATCCTTCGTTGCCTCAGCCATACTGTCTGGGGGGCAGCACGCCCTGTCCTCCTGCGGCTGTACAACGCTCTGGTGCAGTCACGTCTAGACTACGGAAGCCAGGTCTACGGCTCAGCCTCTCCATCTGCACTGGGAGTTCTCGACCCAGTGCATCATACTGGCATCCATCTGGCCACTGGAGCCTTTCGTACAAGCCCTGTCACAAGTCTCCTGGCAGAGGCTGGAGTCGCCCCATTGCGATACCGGCGCCAACAACTACTCGCCCAGTATGCTGCCAGACTTCACTGTACCCCTCGGCATCCGAATAACACACTCCTCTTTCCGGGAGAGATCACGCGTTTGCCCCAGAGGCGACCTCAGTCGGGACTCCCGATAGCACCGCGTGTCCAATCGCTACTATCGACCCTGGACTCCTTTCCTCTTAACCGTCCCTTCCGCTCAACTTTCCATGCTCCTCCCTGGACCGTTCCTCGGCTGCGGATTCGGTTGGATCTTTCCTGTGAGCCAAAGACCTCTACTTCTCCTCTGGTCCTACGGCATCAGTTTTCTGCACTGCTCTGTGAGTTCAGTAACTCCGAAGTCATTTATACAGACGGTTCTTCGGATGGCGAATACACTGGATATGCCTACATGCATGGCGCCCATGTTGAACAACGCTCTTTGCCACCCGGCAGCAGCGTCTTCACCGCAGAACTGGTGGCTATCTACCGCGCCCTTAACCACATCCGCATGTGCCCCGGGACCTCCTTTCTGATCTGTAGCGACTTGCTGAGCGGTTTACAGGCCCTTGATCAGTGTTATGCTCGTCATACATTGGTCAGGGCCATTCAGGAGTCGACACTGGCTCTTAGTGACTCCGGTCGCTGTGTGACATTCGTTTGGACCCCGGGCCATGTAGGCATCCCGGGCAACGAGAGCGTTGACCAGCTAGCCAAACAGGCTACCACTTGCCGACCTCTGGCGATTGGCCTCCCAGAAGCAGACTTCCGCCCGTTGCTTCGCACTAAAATACGCGACCTGTGGAACGCCGAATGGTCCGCTCTGGACGTGCCCAATAAGCTGCGTACGATAAAGGACACAACATCTGTCTGGAAGTCCTCGCAGCTGCGATCCCGTAGGGACTCCGTGGTTCTCTGCCGTCTCCGCATTGGTCACACCCATCTGACGCATGGTCACCTCCTCCATCGAGAGGACCCGCCCGTGTGCCAATGTGGTGCCCCATTGACTGTGGTCCATCTCCTACTCGACTGTCCCATTTTTAGCCCCACTGCAGCATTCTTTTACCCTCCCGAACACACTCTCTTTGGTGCTCGGCGACGATGCCTCTGTGGCTAATTTGGTTTTAAGATTTCTTCGTGCTGCGGGGATTTACCAATTGCTGTGAGTCCTTTGGGTGGTCTTTTAGATAATTTTTTATGTTCCCCTTGACGTGTCTTTAGATGACAGTTTTTATTTTGTACGCTATGTGGTTGACTTTTCTCTTTTTATACACATGGTCGGTCAACCACATTAATTGGTTTTATCATTTTTGTCTTGGTGTGTCTGGTGTCTTTCGTATTGTCTCGTGTTGACTGTGTCAATAAATCATTGGCGGTGCATTCTTTCATTCTGCTTTGTTTTAAAACTCATTCAGGCACATTTTTTTATGGTTCTGTTTTTTCTGTGTGTTGCCTAGATATGAAGTGGGGGACTGATGGCCATAGCAGTCTAGTCCCCCTAAAACCCCCCATAACAACAACAACAGCTTATGCAAACAATTCGATAAAATAATGTTTCCCATATCTCCTCACACCAATCTGCCCCCCCCCCCACCTTTTTTTAACACTACTTGCAGGTGTCACTACGGTTGTCCATGGTATGCACCTCTGCTGAAATTTTTATCATGTGTATGTGTTGTTACTGCAAATGTATGCTGGAAATTTTATGTGATTTAATTATTTGTTCATGGAAGTGCATTTTGGGTGGCAATCAGTGTATGTCATGAATACTGTGTTAATGCTTATTAGTGGAAGAATGTTATTATTGAAAAGATAGACAAAGGAGGTAAATAAATAAGGAAGAAAGAAATTTTAATTATTATTTAATTAATATAAATATTGGAGCTGGAATAATGTGTTTGCAAATGTTCCTGTCTGAAAAGAAAGTCTGAAGAGAAAATCTAAAAGACTCCAAACTCTCTTTATCTGATTACTACAAAGACATTAAACTTCTATGTAAGTTAAAGCTATTAGAATAATTCAGCAGTTAGTCACAGACTTTGCTTATCTGGACATTTTAATAGTTTTTCTCCTAAACTGTTTCAAACTGACACAGTACCATAACTTGAGACTAAGAAACATTGTTTTTAATTTTAATTCGTTATGTTATTCACATCATCATTACATAATCTGTTGTTTTTAATTGTGTTCCAGCCATCGATGTGGCTTAACAGATGAAGATCTAAATCGTCGCTGGAGTCACCCAAATCAGCATTTACATCCTATCATATACCACACCAAGGTATTTATTTGCATGATTTATAATTTTGAATTTGTCAGTTAAGAAGATACTGTTATAAAAGGTTGGTTAAAGATTCAAGGAAAAGCAAAGGGAATAGTTGATATTCTGAATAGTAGATACTAAATGCAAATTCTCAATGGGAAGTGACTTCAGAGCAATATCAATGGATTAATGATCAGTAGCCAACTCCTAGAGTTTTCTAAAAAGTATGTTGTTAGTATTTCATACTAAGACAAAACTTTCATGAAATAAAATCACTTTATATGCAAAAAGAAACAAAGTGCAGATGAAACACAACCATCCTCAGATAATAAATAGTACATTCATTTGTAAGTTACTTCAATACTTCTCCATGCTTTCAAAAAAGTCTCTGGTACACTATAGTAATCAAATAGTGAACATGTGAGGCATCCTCAGCACCTAGAAGTAATTTTATATTTGTGTGTATCTACATTCTAGTTCTGAAATGCTTTGTGCTATTTGATAAGTGTGATGAAGTGATAATTTGTGTCTAACTCCTAAACAGTTAACTGATTAAAGTAGGAGAGCTGAGCTTCAAATTCTCCAGTTTTATACATATTTGCACTAAATATGTGTCTTTCACCATGTATTAATGAGTCAACCTGGCTTTATTCAAGTATAAATAAATATCAATAGCTGGATGATTTTTCTGTAATTTGTAATGGCATATGCACATAATCCTTATGAATCATTCTAGCTTTTACTAGAAACTGCATTAAAATCCTTATAATTTAGCTTCTGACATTAGCCCAGGTAGAAAGATGAAAACTATACTGAAGGTCTTTAATTAATAGAACATTAAAGTTATAATAACAGTATGGAAAAGATAATTTTAGTCACTACAGAAATGAGACATTGAGCCTCAGAAAGGCACAAAAATTGGAAAAAAAATTCTAGGACCTAGAAGTATCAAGCCTGTGCACAAAGTCCTTCATCAGATGTAGGAAACACACACACACTGACAGTACTAATGTACACATTCACTGTTGTGTTGCAGTGGTAATCTTAATGTCAACAGAGATTGTGATGTTAAGTTTATTGACTTCATTCTGGAAACAGAAGCACAGTGCTTTCATTGTAGCACCTCCCAGCTGTACGTACTTCTGTCATCTAAAAATAGAATAGAAGGGTTTATATGCATTTTTTCATTAATACTCTCTTTGAAAGCTAGGACATATGAACCATATTCTTCAATATGTTAATACTGACTTAATGTGCGTGCTTTGTATTTAATACATTTCATTTACTTTATTGTACATTTGATGCTTAATGATTATACCTCATTACACTACCTGTTTTCCTTGTTCTGGGCTAGTTTTATTTGATAAAGTTCAGTCACTATCAAAATAACTGGAAGCAAAGTGATAATGTCAGCACAGATGTTGTAGAAAGTGCCATGGGAACATTTTCAAACATAACACATTTACAAGGTTCAAACATATGTTTGAAAACTTGCTACATTTTGTGTGTAGTGCTCTCTGCTAGTGGCATACAAGATGTGTCTGAAAAGTTCAGTGAATAGTCGCAGGATATCAGGAAACAAGGATTACAAACTAAATACTTTTTCTGACCTACAAATTGGTCATTGGTTACAATACACTTCTGACATCGGTTGTACAGCTGTTGGAAACTGCCAGCAAACGCTTCTTGTGGAATTGCTCGAAGCACTGAGGTTGTGCATTGTTGGATCTCTGAAACCACTGTGAAGCGTAAGCCTTACAGGGCTAATTTAAAGTGAGGAAACAGAAAGAAGTCTGTTGGCACAAAATCTGGAGAATGAGGACGGTGTGGAAGTACATTGACCTTGTGTGTAGCAAGAAAGTTGAGCACACAGATAAACTTCTGCATTGACAGTATGACCCTCGGGTACAAATTCACTATGGATCAAGCACTCGTTATCGAATAAAAGCAATAAATAAGCCAACTTTTTTTTTTTTTGGGGGGGGGGGGGGCAATGAACACCATGCCTTTGACTGTTGCTTGGTCTCCAGATCATACTAGTAGCACTAACTCTAATCTCCTCTAATGATGGTTTCCAAAAAATTCTTATTACAGTCAGACATGTTGATGAAATCTCTAGATGTTTCCATTTGAGTTTGTACCACATATACTGACAGATGAGCAGAAGCAAACTGACTATATATCTTCCACTTTCCCAAATGTTTGTGAACAATAGTGATTACACTGCCTGTGATGATCTTCAACTCATATGAAATCAACCACAAGCAACCATCACACTCGTTCAATGTTGTCTGGGGCTGTGATTATGGACAGTTGACCCAAACATGGTTCAACATCTCCATTTCCATATCTAAAACGTTTAAACCACTTAAACACATACTTTTTACTCACTTCTTCAACACCATACACTAGCACTAACATCCCATGGGTCTTCTTCACCATTTTGCCTAATTTGAAACAAAACTTTATGTTAACACATTGTTCCATCTTGCACTCCATGCTGCAGTGAGGTCAGTTCTCACACTGACCCTGTTAGTTGGTACACAGTGTGTACCACCACTTCACTGCAGTGCTTTGCATGATAGGGGTACTTCTTGACATGGTTCTCAATGTGTATATGCAGGAACCTCATCCTTGTCAATTACTTTCTCTCTCTTATGTAATTCACTTCTTGCATGTGTAGTTGGGTTTCTGTACAATCAGTAGATAATGCCACTTCCTACATTTTATCACAGATAACGTCAGAATTTCACATAATGTATTCCACTCAACATTGCCACCCACATTTTATGAATGTACAAAAGCTATATGGTAGTGTCCTGCCCCCCCCCCTCCGATTACCTTATAAGAAAGTAGTAGGGTTAGCATTGACTTGTCTATTACCACATTTCTCCATCTAAAGATATTTTGACATTTGACCTGTACCAGTTACCATATTCTTCTATACTGTACTTAGTATGTTATAATATTTTAAAAACATGATTTAATAAATGGAAGGTCTATAAACTTACTCTTGTAACTCATATTTGTACCGAGAATGGTATACTCCCCTCACCTTCCAGTCCCAATAAACTGCAGCACACAGTAATATATATGCTCTCTAAAGATACAATATAAGGTGAGAACTGTATCACTATATCACTTCATTTCCAAAATACTGCTGATTTTGATTGGCATCCATAATGAATAGTGGGTAAACATCACTCATGACTCATCTGAGATCATTCCACCTAACCATCATGATTCAGAGGTGTTTCCAGAAACACCTCTGAAAAATGACAAGGATATGGCTAAATTTGATTTCCTGTATTTCATCAATTTGAAATTGTGCTCACCCACTGATATTAAACCTTAATTCCCTTTGTACATTTCTAGACAGGACACTACCTCACTGCTCACTGTTACCGGGGCCACTCGTTGTGGTCAGAACACACGTCTTTCAAGGCAAATAATGCTTTTGCACTGGAGGATTCTATCTAGCATTCCACTGAACATACTGCAAGTTTTCCATAGCCACAAAATAAGATAATGATGAAGTCCACACATTCTATAAAGCATATTCCAAAATACTTAGAAAATTTTTTGAGGAATCTAAACGAATGAGCAATGTTGGGTTTATTAGGAAATCAACCAACAAAGCCAAAGCTATGTTGAATGTAATAAAGAAAGAGACTGGACAACATAAAGCAATTTGTAAAAATATCATTTTATCTGTTAACAACCAAATTTCAGATGACCGAAAGGAAATTGCAAACATGTTTTGCAGGCATTTCTCTGCATTAGCTGGGGAAATGTGGAGAATGCAATTTAGTGGAAATCTTCAACCCATTAACCATAAATTCCAGTACTGTGACAAATCCATATTCATTTGAAGTGTCACAACAGATGAAGTTGCAACAGCCATTAATGAACTGTAGAATACTCAGGCAGCAGGGATGAATGAGATACTTTGCATGCTATTAAAAAATGTTGCCAAAACATTGATGCACCTTTGACTCAACTGTGTGACAGTTGTCTTCAGCATGGAACCTTTCCTGTCATTCTAAATACAACCAAAGTAATACCAGTTCACAAAACTGGTGAGAAAGATAATATTAATAACTACTGTCCCATATCCATAACATCTAGCCTATCTAAAGATTTTGATAATATTATATGTAAGAGATTACTGGACTTTTTAAACTAGAAAAAAGTGTTAAATTCCCCTCAGTATGGCTTTAGAAGCAAGAAATCACCACAGATGGCAGTTTATAAATGGTTAAACAATGTCTTACATCATATGGATGAGAAACAGCTTGTTGCAGGAATATTTTTGGACTTGAGTAAGACCATTGACATGGTAGATCACCACATATTACTGTATGTACTAAGCTGGGTAATTATGGGATAGGTAGAATTGCTGATGACTGGATCAGGTCCTTTTCGAGTAATCACAAAGATAAAGAGTTTGCATGAGGTTCTCTGATAAGGAATCAAAACTCATGACCAAACATCTGTCGGATGAAGGTTCAGTACATATGGTGTCCCCAAAGGTACTGTTTTGGGACTACTCCTCTTTCTTATATACATTAATGATTTAAATATTAATACAGAGGCACAGAAAATAATACATTTTGCTGATGACACAACAATAATAGTAAAGGGATAAAATAAGGATGAACATCAGGAAACAATAAATACTGTTACAAATCAACTGAGTAGCTGGGCCTTCAACAATAAACTTATGATTAACAATAAGAAAATTGTCACCCTAATTTTTTCTCTGTCATGCAATAAGGATGCATATAATCCTAGTGTCACCATTAACCAACAGAACATAGAGAACATGAACAAAATATGGATCCAGAATAACATGAAGTGGAACAAGCACATTGAATCCATGAATTCTAAATTGAGTAAACCATGCTATGCTTTAAGATTTTTTTTTAAAGAAAATGTACAAATGAAAGCAATGTAAAGAGTGCATACTATGCATGCTTTCATAGTCACCTGACTTACGGAGTTATCTTCTGGGGAAAATCTGCAACAGCAACAAGCACATTCATAATCCAAAAAACAGCTATTAGAATAATTACAGGAAAAAAAGTAGGGAATTACGTAGGCCTTTATTCAAACAAATTGAAATACTACCATTACTGTGTGTGTATATAGCTGAAACATCAAAGTTTCTAAAAATTAGCATAATAGATTGTGACACAAGATAGCTGAGAAATAGCATGGTCCATGACCATAACACTTGACAAAAAGACCATCAAGTGCATATAAAATAAAACTTATGACAGAAAGGAACATTTCATATGGGAATTAAGCTGTCAAATAAACTACCAGCACATATTACAAACACTGAGAACATTAACTTATTTCAGATAGCAATCAGGGCATATCTGCTGTATCACTGTTTTTACTCTGTTAATGAGTATATGGAGGTGACTTAAAATTCCCATTGTTTTTGTTATAATGTACAATTTGTTTAGATTCTGACTTATATGTAAAAAAATAGATGAAGTCTACTTACCAGGCGAAGAAGCACAGGCAGTGATAGTAAAACACACACACACACACACACACACCACACACACACACACACACACACACACACACACACACACACACACACACACAAACACTAGCTTTCGCAGCCTAGCTGCTTCATCAGGCAGAAGGGAAATCTTTTTACATATATTTTTACTGTTAGGAATTTTTTCCTCTATAATATTTGTATATTCTGACTGTTATTTTAAAACCACACTGTAAAACTATACATAGTATTCCCGCAATGAAGATATTCCAACCCTATTGTACATATAGTACTTTAAAATAATGTAATAGGAATATTCTGTGTACGAGTCATGTAAACTTGTGTATAATGGTAAGATGTTCCTACCCGATTGTCTATTAATTTCTTCATGTAAGCAATGTAACCTAATGTAATCTCCAACATCACAGGGTACTTTTTTACTGAGAAAGTGATCTAATGGATGAAAATAAAAAATAGAAATTATGATAAACCACAATTCACTTTCAGTCTAGCCTATGTAGTCTGTAATTAGCCTCTAATATTCGTTGCTTTCATCATGTATGCATTGAGATATATTTATATATAAAAATAGAGATCGTTTAATTTACCCAATGCACAGGCTTGTAGACAGATACACGAATAAAACCACACACAAACACAAAAATTCAAGCTTTCCCAATTGTTGTTTCATCAGGGAAAAAAGGATGTGGGTTTTTAGTGAGTGGATGAGGAGTCATTCCAATCCTGGGAGTGAAAGGACTTACCTTAGGGGTAAAAAGGAAAGGTAAACAAACAAACCCACACACACACACATATAAACGCAAACACACCAAGAGGGGCATTCGTAACAAGTAAAGAAGATGGACAGAGATGCCAGTCAAGGCAGAGGCTCTGTCCAGAGAACCAAAGGCAAAGATGTTATTGAATGGTGGGTGGGAATTTGAATTTAGCGGAGGTGGGCAACGGGAAGAGAGAATATGGTGAAGGGCAAGTTCCCATCTCCGGGGTTCAGAAAGGTTGGTGTTGGTGGGAAGTATCAAGATAACTCGGACAGTGTAACACTGTGCTAAGATGTGCTGTCCGTGCACCAAGGCATGCTTAGTTACAGGGTGATCCTCATTACCAACAAACACTGTCTGCCTGTGTCCGTTCAAGTGAATGGACTGTTTGTTGTTGTTCATTCCCACATAGAACGCTTCACAGTGCAGGCATGTCAGTTGGTAAATCACGTGGGTTGTGTCGCAAGTGTCTCTGCCCTTGAGCGTGTACACCTTCCATGTTACAGGACTGGAGTAAGTGGTGGTGGGAGGGTGTATAGAACAGGTTTTACATAAGGGGTGGTTACATGGGAAGGAGCTGGAAGGTAGAGAAGGTGGTTTGGGGATTTCATAGGGATGAACTAGGAGGCTATGAAGATTAGGTGGGCAGTGGAAAGACACTCTTGGTAGAGTGGGAAGGATGACATGAAGGATGGATCTCGTTTTGGGGTAGGCTTTAAGGAAGTCATATCCTTGCTGGAGAGCCACATTCAGAGTCCGATGCAGTCCCAGAAAGTATCCAGTGACAAGTGGGGCACTTTTGGGATTTTTCTGTGGAAGGTTCTGGGTTTGGGGGTATGAGGAAGTGGTTCTGGCACTTTGCTTCTGTACCAGATCAGGAGTATAGCTGCGGGATGAGAAAGCTATTATTAGGTTATTGGTGTACTGGTTTTTTATACATATTTTCCTACCAGGAATGTTTCCCTCTATAATATTTAAGATGCATTTATATTCATTATTTAATACTGTCTCGTCTCTTCATGAAAAAAGAGTGTTAATGAATTATGCTGAAAGAGAGGCAATGCCAAGAAGAAAAAAAAAAAAATAAAAAAGAAAGAAAGAAAGAAAAAAGTAAGTACAAACAATATGGAAACATGTAACACAGAAATGATGCCAAGAAGGAATCGTCATAAATAAATAACCAGTTTTGGCCTCCTTGTGCTGTGAATGTATCATAAGCATCCTAAATATAAATGAAAGCAATTAAAATTGTACTCTTTTGTTTATGTAATTACCTGTATTTGTACTTTGGTTTAACTATCATATGGTGATTTTACAGTGGGAGTACATGCTAAGAATTTTTTTACTTAATTTTCAGGGGCTACTGGAATACTGCACGAAGGTTTTAAAACGGCCTCCTTATTTGTTTTGTGACTATCATGGTCACTCACGTCGCAAGAATGTCTTTTTGTATGGATGCTGTAATTCTGAAAGCTGGAGTGAAGCAGACCGATCAATTCCAGACAATCCAGTTGACTACCTCGTATGTAGCTTTGCTTGCTTGCACATCTCTCTCTTTCTCTCTCTCTCTCCCCCCCCCCCCTCACACACACACACACACACACACACACACACACACACACACACACACACACTCACTACAGAGAACACTTATTCTCACAAAAAGCCTTACAAGTCTTCTGCTCAAACATTCAACAAACTAATGAATATCAACAATAATTTAATTCCTTGAGGGATATATATATGTCTCATTATACCAAAGGTACTAAATATAAGAATTAACATTGTGCTGTGGCCAGGATCCGAACCCGGGACCTCCTGCTTACTAGGCTGATGCTTTAACCACTCAGCTAACGGAGCCAATCGGGTAAGGCAACTACACGGACTGTCTTAAAACATGTCTCTCTGAACAACACATACTTTAATTCTGCCTCAGTATCTCAAGGAATTTAATTACTTGTACATATTTATCTCATCTCTGCCTGATGAAAACAACAGGATTGTTCCCATTCACATTCATTTGCTGGGGTGCTATTCCAATATTGGAGAGTCCTGGCAACTTTGATACGTATCTCATTAGGGAACATTGAGGCAGAATTAAAGTATATGTTGTGGAGGAAGACGTGCTTTAAGACAGACCATGTAGTCGCCTTATCTGTAAGGCTGTGTTAGCTGGATGGTTTAAGTGTCTGCCTAGTAAGCAGGAGATCCTGGGTTCGAATCTCAGCCAGAGCACAAATTTTAATTCAACACCTCTCCTTATATTCAATACTAATGAAGGCAAACAGTCTCATATATGGTTGTATTTCTCTTCAGCATAATTTTAAAATATCAAATACTTATAAACTGAATAATATTTTTTTCTCCTGTAAGACCCAATCAATTTTATCATGCTAAATAGCCGTGTGGTTTTGGGCACCATATCATGGATTGCGCGGCTGCCCCAGTCAGAGGTTCATGTCCTCCCTCAGGCAGTAGTGTGTGTGTGTGTGTGTGTGTGTGTGTGTGTGTGTGTGTGTGTGTGTGGTGTTTGTTTGTTTTGTCCTTAGTTTAAGTTGTTTGTAGGTCTAGGGACCAATGACCTCAGCAGTTTAGTTCCTCAGATTTACAAACATTTGAACATGCTAAATAATAAATATGTACTGTGACAGACACCGCTCTTTTACAGATTCAGTACTCATTTATGAGGCAACATTATGGCACTGTAATATTTATTTATTTATTTATTTAGCAGTGTAGTTTGTATTGAAACACAGTGTGGCAACTAATCCTGTGTCAAGGAGTGCAGTGATCAAAGTATGAAGTTACCTCATTGTATTATGCACCCCTTTGGTGATAAAAACTACTACATGAAGTAATGAATGTAAATTTTTTGTTCTGATATGATGATTTTGCAACATCATTGTACTTTGAGAACTGCTGTGGATTATTTACAACAAATGCCATTAGGGGATGTGGAACTGCTTAAACAGGTGTTTCAAGATGATCATAGCTCGGCACACATTTTTAGCACTGAAGACTTTGCTTGATAAATATTATCACCCCAGAACACTATTCCCAATGACAATACAGTCCCTCCTCAAGGTTTGCAATGATTCCAAGTGCAGATGTAGGTGAACCAACTGGTTTCAAGAGTTCTAAAATGTGCTTGTCCTCACGTAAACTCTCATTAGTATGGACACCAAAACATTTGGAAATTTTCACCCTGGTTATTTCCTTAGCTTCTGTTAACCATATCATGTGATACTGCTAGACATGCAGAACTCCTTTTTTAAATTATTATTTTTTAAATTATATATAGATAAAATTGAGACTGTTTGCAAATGAGCCAGTTAGTGATAGTTTAAGAACATTGACTGTCATTTATTGTGTTGTTGTGTTTTTGGATTGATTTCAGTACTAGAGTTATCTACAAAAACAACTAACTGCTTGTTCCATATTAAACAGATGATCAGTTATTTGTATGTGATATATGCTATCAGACCTAAAATTGAGCCTAGTTTATTTGCAGTCAGAAGAAAGTTTTTACAGTGGTTCAAATAATACCCTCCACCCTTGTAAGGTGGCTTGTGGGCTGTAAATGAAGATGTTGAATTATTAAGTACCACTATATGAACTGTTTTGGTTGGGCAAAACATTACCTATTGATTGGCTACGCCATCTACTCCATAAAACATCAGTTTATCTAGGAGAATAAATGCTTAGATATTGCACAAAAAATACCATCTGATCCTGTTTTGTTAATTAATACTTACAAAATGTAACCAATAAACTTAACAATTACTTTTCCTTTGACAGGAAAGTTTACCATCAAATCTATGGCACAGCCTTGGGCACCCACATGGCACCCTCCTATGCCAACCTATGTATGGATTGTCTGGAAGAATCCTTCCTAGCATCCCAAAATCCCAAATCTCTGGTCTGGTTAAGGTTTATTGATGACATTTTCATGATCTGGGCTCAGTGCCAGGACACCTTATCCTACTTCCTTCAAAACCTCAACTCCTTCTCCCAAATCCACTTTGCCTGCACTACATGCAGTTCAGAACATGTAAGAGATTTTCTGATAGCATATGCATTAAGTATGAAGAAGAGCAGATAGAAGAGGTTGACAGTATTAAATTCCTGGGATTACAGCTTGATAATAAATTTAGTTGGGAGGAGCACACCACAGAACTGCAGAAACAACTCAACAAATCTGTATTTTCAATACGAGAGTTATCAGACATAGGAGACATAAAAATAACAAAGCTGGCATACTTTGCTTACTTTCATTCCTTAATGTCATATGGTATAATATTTTGGGGTAACTCTTCAAGTCAGTCAAAAGTCTTCAGAGTCCAAAAACGTGTAATACGTATTATTTGTGGAGTAAATTCACAGACGTCTTGTTGAAGCCTCTTCAAAGAACTGGGTATATTAACTACTGCCTCTCAGTATATTTATTCCTTAATGAAATTTGTCATAAATAATATATCCCTTTTCTCAACAAATAGCTCAGTTGATACATACAATACTAGAAATAAAAATGATCTACACAAGGATTTAAAAGCACTTACTTTAGTTCGAAAAGGGGTCCACTACTCAGGAACACACATTTTCAATATTTTACCATCAAGTATAAAAAATTTAGCTACAAATAAAGATCAGTTTAAGAGGAACCTAAAAGACTTTCTAGTGGCCAACTCCTTCTACTCCATTAGTGAATTTCTAAATTGTACCAAATGATGCATGCACTCATACTATATTAGTATTATTATATTATCAGCAAAAAAAAAAAAAAAAAAAAAAAAAAAAAAAAAAAAAAAAACCTTAAAAATTTATGTAACTGTATTTATATTATAAGTGTATGTATTTATATTATTAGTATTATCTGTTATTCAACTTGTAAATTTTGTTTCTTGACATGTTCCACATCCACGAGGATCCCCTCAATATGGATCTACGGAACAAATAACTAATCTAATCTAATCTCCTCAACCCACCATGCCACATTCCTGGAAGTTAGCCTCCACCTCATTGATGCCGCCATCCACACTTCTGTCCATATTAAACCTACCAAGCACCAACAGTACCTACACTTTGACAGTTGCTATCCATTCCACATCAAAACATCCCTCCCTTACAGCCTGGCTTACCATAAACACTGTATCTGCAGTGACAAGAACACCCTTTCCCAATATGCTGAAGGTCTTGCAGAGGCCTTCAAAGACAGAAACTACCCCACAGACATAGTCCACAAACAGATCTCCTGTGCCATATCCCCCCACACCAAATCCTCCCTCTACTGCCAGTAACCATCTACAAAAGAGCACTTCCCTTGTCACCCAGTACTACCCTGGACTCGAACAACTTCAAATCCACTTCCGGCCACCAAGATTGAGGTTTTTTGTGATTTACCTCAATCACTCCAGGCAAATGCCAGGATGGTTCCTTTAAAAGGTCCTGGCCAATTTCCTTCCACATCCTTACTCAAACCTTCCAAGTGTAAGCTCCATCTCTAATGACCATGCTGTCGACAGGACGTTAAACTCCAAGCTTCCTTCCATCCTTCCTCGAACAACTAAACAGCATTCTTCACCAAGGTTTTGATTTTCTGTCCTCATGCCCATGAATGAGACACATCTTGCCCCTCCTGCAGTAGTATTCAATTGCACTTCGAACCTTCATAACTTCGTAGTCCATCCCTGTGCCACCCAGAAACCCAGCCATCTGCCACAGGGATGAAATCTGTGTGGAAGACCCAGCTGCAAGATCTGTCCAGCCCACCTACCCAGCACTTCCTATTCCAGTCCCATCACAGGCTTATCCTACCCAATCAGAGACCGAGCCACCTGTGAAAGCAGCCAAGTAATTTACCATCTGTGCTGTAAGCACTGCGCAGCTTCCTATAGTGATCACTAACCAGCTATCCATTAGGATGAATGACCACTGCCAAACTGTGGCCAAAAATAAGATAGAACACCCTGTGGCAATACATGCAGTGGAGCATTTTGTTGATTTCAGTGCGTGCTTCACAACCCAGGCCATCTAAATTCTCCTACCTACCACCAGCTTTTCTGAACTGCACTGATGGGAGTTACTCTTGCAATACATTCTCCGATAAGTTGGGGTGGAAATCATTAGAATCAATTATTGATTCCAGTGAGATTTATTTGTGAAATTTTTATAACCAACTTTCGATTCTGAAAGCAGACATATTTTGTTAGCACCCAACTACATAAAGAGACATGATCATCATAATAACGTAACAGAAATAATGATCAAAAACAGAAATATTTAGGTGCTCCATTTTCCCTTGCACTATTAGAGAATGGAACATTAGAGAAATATCAAAAAAGTTGTCAATGAACCCTCTGTCATGCATTTTAATGTGATTAGTGGAGTATGCATGTAGGTGTCGATGTATTGCAGCATGCAACTGTGTGGAAGCACAGCTTTAATGGAAGGCAAGCTTTATTTACAAAAGATATTTTGCATTTCAATAAAAGACCCACACCATTCTTTCTTAGTTGCAATCTCAGTATTAGATATGTTCATCACATGTAACTTTTATTTTCCACGATTCTGTGTTGGAAAATTATTCCACATGCTTGTGAGTGTTTTGATATTTAAAACTTAAAATTTTGTAGAAGCTGATATCAATGTGGTTTTAGTAATAGCAATAGATGGTTTCTGTGCATGAACACACCATGTGAGGTGGCACAGTAATCATCACATGAGTCTCTCATTTTGAAGAGCAGCAGTTCTAACCTGCATTCAGCCATCCCGATTTGGGTTTTCCTTGATTTTCCTAAATCACTCTTGGCAAATGCTGGTATGGTTTCTTTGAAAGAGCATGGCTGATTTCCTTCCTTATCCTCAACAAAAATACAGTCCAATCTTGTGATCTGTCTGTCACAACTATGTTGTCAAAGTGAAGTTAAACTCTAATATTCCTTCCTTTGAGATGTAACAGGATTTTATGGAACAGATATAGTCAGTAAAGGATACAGATATTGTGAAGAAGCCTTAACTGTGGCTGTTCAGTTGACAAAGTTCTTAATATGTTTCATGGTGTAATGTTTTCCAGAAATGCCTAAATGGAATATCACTCAATACCAGAGCTCATTCCAGTCAGTTTATCCATGGATTGTGTTTGATACCAAATCACAAATGATTGATTTATGCTCTTGGTACAGTATAACAATGAATACTTTCGTAATGCAGGGAAAAGTGCTTTGGTCAGCCATACCAATAGCAAAGTGTACAAAACCTGCTGCAAACAAATTGAACTCTGTTACAGTAAATGTATTTATTCAGTGCTTTGAACTTGTTAATCAGAATTGTCTTAACATTAAAAACAATATTCTAAAACTCTTACATCCTAGTGCATTATACTTCATTTCAAGATGAAAAATCTATACTCATTTGATGATGATATGTAACTGTGTATTTTAATGTGTTTACCCTTTATCACTTCTGTTACATGATGGTAAAAAAACAAAAGTCTAGATTAAATGAACAGATGGTATTGCATAAATGATTGCAGTTGTCATTTAGTATGGTGCTATTAGACCTAAACCTGAATATCCAAAGTAAAAGTTTCCTTCCAGTTCCAAATTGTTCTGTACAGTCCACATATTATGTGGTGGAAAATTACACCATTATGAGTAAGGGTTTGGGGCGAAAAAGGGGGGGGGGGTGAAAAGTTCAAACTTATCAGTTTTTCTTAAATGTTTAGAGAACTATGTAGTTTACAGCAAAAAGTGCCAAATAGAAAAATAATCTAGTGAACGGTTTCAGAGTTACAGAGGTTGTAAATGTACTAATGTTTCAATTTTTTTTTTAATATCACTAAGGAAACAAATTTCTTTTTAATAGAAAATTTTTGCAAGTTTTGTGACTGGTGCTATGTTAGGCCCTAGAAGGAACAACCACATCTCCACCTTCTCAAGGGGCACTACTTTTTAAGGGAAAAGAAGCTTCTACAGGCCTAGAGCCTATAAAGCTGTGGTACGGAGAAATCCACTCTGAACTTTCTCTGAACAATGCTGCATTAAGAATGAATATCTTTCCAACATAAATAATTATAAATTATGAAATAATTGTAATAATTGTAATATATAATTAATTGATTAATGATGGAAATTATCCACAGAGATGATAAATTATTTTTCAAAAGAGATAGATTGGCTGGCCAGTACTTATCTTTTTGCTGTACCGCCAATACACACAGAAAGACAAAAGACGAAAATAAAACCAGCTTTCGGAACTGTGTTTCTCCTTCAGGTAAGAGAGAAGGGAAGAAAAAAGGAATGGGAAAGAAAGGGGAAGATAATTCACGACCTAGGTCATGAGGATGGTGTTTGAGAATTGTGGAAGTCAGAGATACTGCACGGCCACTACGGTTGGGGGTTCGAATCCCCCCTCGGGCATGGATATTTGTGCTGTCCTTAGTGTTAGCTAGTTCATAAGTAGTTTTTCAGTTTAGGGACTGATGAACCCATAGTTAAGTCCTATAAGCTATACAAAGATTTGAACATTTTTTTGGACATCGATCTGCTACCATCACGACTGAGATTAAAGTAAGAACGAACGAATTTCTTTTTTAGGAACCTGTCTGAGAGGAAAAACGTGTCTATGGACATTTTGCTGAATCATTTGCTGCAAGATGGTACCCCGAATTTTCTACTTTTAACTAAAGAAAAATACGCATAAATAGTTTAGCCTCAGACAGTTCAGGACAGGTCAGTAAAAGATAAGAAACGTGTGTCACTTGTTTTTTCTTTTTTTTGGGGGGGGGGGGTTGGGGGTTGAGGGAGGGAGGGGGGGGGGGTGGCTTGTCGCCAGCAACAAAGAAATACGCACTCACCATCAGCAGAAGATCGATTGCCATCTACTTAGAGCCAGCTAACAGTTCACCGATTTCGTTACTTTATTACTGTTGTTCTCACACTGTAGTGACTCATAGAATTTTATGCACATAAGAAATAGGTGGTAATGGACTCGTCCCATGAATTTAGACTGACATTTATCAGAGTCTTTTCTTACGTGAACATGCAATATGTATTCGGTGTGAGTCAGAGCCAGTATGAGCTGATTTGGGTATGGTTTGCTTCTGCAGCACAATTATCACATGTCTCCAGCCTGCTTTCAACAGAAGCTTCTTTACAGGATTTTTTTCCCCTGATTACACTTATGAAAATATGTTTATCTTTTCTTCTGTTACTATTAATTCTGTGATATGAATAAAAAATTTCAGAATTTTTTTTCTAGTTTTTCACATAAGGAAAAACTCTCCTAAATGTTAGTCAAAATTAATGGGATAAGTCCATACCATATATTTCTAATGTGCTTATAATTATGCGAGTCACTACAATGTAAAAATAATAGTAATAAAATAACAAAATCAATTAATTGTTAACTGGCTCGAAGTAGCGGCAGTGAACAAGTATTGGTCACCCCTGCTTTTCCTTCGATCTTCCACTGATGGTAGGTGATGATCCCTTATTGCTGGGCATGAGCCCACTAAGAAGGAAAGAATAAATCACAACAAGAAACAAATTGACACATGCTTCCCATCCTTTACTGATCTGCTGTGTCTGAGGCTAAACTAAATGGGCACATTTTTCATTCATTTAAAGTAGAAAAATCAAAATGAAAGTACCGTGGGGACAAAGAAAATTGTCATCAGGTGATTCAGGAAATGTTCATAGAAAATCATTTCGTATCAGCCAGCTTCCTAACAAAATAAATAAATATTCTGAGAACCGCATAGAGTTCTTTGAAACTGGAGATGAGTTGAAACGTTCAGCATGTCCCGCATAAAACTTGCACACCTCACATACCCCCATGGCCATAAGTTGCAGCATCCCTTATAAGGAGGTAACTAATTTATTTTTAATTTTACTCTTCTTATTCCTTTCTACATAATTATATATATATTTTTGACAAATTACAGCATTCAAATGAATGAAATAAATCGCAATTTCTGATGTTATGGCTTCACTGTATTAGGTTTAGATGGAATACCAAACTGTGGCGCCACAGTTTGGTATTCTATAACATCGCAAATTGCGATTTATTTCATTCATTTGAACACTGTACTTCATCAAAAATATATATAATTGTATACAAGCCGAGGCTGGGCTCCTGACGACAATTAATTGTGTCTCGATACCTCATGGTCTGTTCTCCCTGATGCGGGAATACAGTATTGTGGCTGCGAGCATTATAGAATAAATAGGCTGTGATATAGGAAAGAGACAGCGTGGCGAATGGAGATTTGTGTGTGGCGAGAGACGTGCAGGGAAGAGTCCTCTGCAGTCAGGTTGGTCACTATGTCCTCGGTGGTGGAGTGGTCAACGTGTCTGCCTAGTAAGCAGGAGATCCCGGGTTCGAATTCCGGCCAGGCACAAATTTTCATTCACCACAGTATTTGGTATTCCATCTAAACCTAATACAGTGAAGCCATAACATCGCAAATTGTGATTTATTTCATTCCTTTCTACATAATTCATTCATACTTTAGTCTCAGGCATGAGGGACAGAACTTTTATGTGAGACACTGTATACAAATTGTTTCACCTTATGGTAGAACATTTTCTGAGAGCTACAAAAGCGAAAATTAAAAGAAGGCTATATAGTCTAATAGTCATCTTATGTGTAGATGGATAATAAATGTAAGTATATTTTTGGTCTTCTTCCATTTATCATCTCCTACTAGAAAGTCATTAAGTAGAATTTCAGAAAATTTTGCTTCAGTCCAACAAAAGAAAATTTGTAGTTTACGTTTATTCTTCTCTTGTAGTTCCAAACATGAAATATGTATTCCATCAATTGTATGATGTGAAAAACTAGTTGTATACCTCTTATTAAGTGAAGTATTACATTATGTAAAACCATCGCAGATCATTGTCCATTGTAATCGGTTGCCACCCAAAGAAAAATATATATATATATATATATATATATATATATATATATATATATATATATATATATATATATATATATATAAATAAAATAAAAATTAAAAAAAATAGTTTCTAGTTATTTTGTGTTTATGGATTATTAACACATCACGCGGGATGAACATACATGGACAGCAAATATTTATTTTAGTACTGCTGTGTTTCACGCTACACTCAACACACACCAACTTCATAGGCTTGCGGTCATGGTGTGACACCACTCAGATAACTCGCAATTACTTGTGAAAGGAGGTAGATATCAGTGCGACTACCATTTTAAAAACTTCTCTGTTCTTTTAGCTCCATTTCACTCACTGTAATGTATGGTCTAAAATGCATAGAACAGTAAGCTACCAGCTATCTAACTTTTTCAATACACGATTTGTAACTCAAGCGCAAATCCCTGACAAATAGTATTGTTTTAAAACTACTGTTGTGAAAATGTGAATGATTTATTTTGAAGCTGAGATGTTATACTATCATGAGTCTAAAAATCAGATTTTTTTAACTGCATACGTTCATAAAAATTGAGTGAGGAACATTACGAAACTAAAAACTCGGGTGGAATCAAAAGTAGACATTTTCTTTTTTTACATATAAGGCAAAGCTAGTAAGAAAAAAATTGGTTGATAAAGCAATGTGGGATGGTCTTACATACTGTCAATATTTTTGTCATCGTGATAATCGGAGCATGGATTTTCCCTCTTTCTTTTCTCTCAGCCCGGCCGGTAGTGTGAACGCAGCCCAATGTAGACGTGTGCCGGATAGGCACCGCAGTGAGAAGTGCTGGCTGTGCGCATGCGCACTGCTGTCAGCTGTTCTACATGCCTGTTGAGAGTACCAAGTTGCCTCGCTCCTGAGACTGTGTACCCGGCATGGCCGGCTCCCGGGTGCAGCGGTCTCACCAGGCGCTCTCACTGGCAGGAACGAGCGGGAGCCAGGAAGTGGCCTCTACCCCTCCCCCCTTTTCCCAAAACCCAATGCTCAAAATGGTGTAACTTTTTACCACACAATATGTGGGCTGTATAGAACATTTTATAGTTGGAGGGAAACTTTTACTTTGGATGTCCAGGTTAGGCCATTTATTGGGCTAATTTCACCATACTAATTCCTGGCCATCCAAACTGCACTAGCAATCGCACAAAATTTATTTCGAAGATTGAAAATACTGATCTATATGAAGGGAGGAAGAAAAGAGTGTCTGATTGTGTTGTTGTCATACAGCATTCCATGCTACTTCCACGTATTGCCAAAGTTGATCTGGTGTAGCAGCAGATGCTGCATCCCAAACCAGTTGTTCCACAATATAAGCCAGATATTATTGGCAAATTAGAGACTAGGAAGTCCAAGAAAGCAGTTTAATCCATTGTATGAAAAAAGTCTTGTACATTGCTCCCTACTTGTGGTCACTCATTATCCTGCTGCAATTTGGCCATTGACAAGCTCCAAAGGTATTTGAGGACAACAGGTGCTAACACTTCAGAGGTGTCATGCTGGCTGGTAAGTGTAATGGCAGTGTGTGCTAAGGGGATATGGGAGTGGAATGCAACACCTCCCCAAACCAAAATACTTGATGCTGGATCAGTATAGCTATGCATAAGGCAACATGCAGTCTCCCACCATTGTGCAGGTGAAATCAGGATTGGAATGAAATTGTTTTTATCAATGAATCCTAATTTTGCCTTCACCACTACGATGCTTGGTTTAGAGTCTGGAAACACTGGGGTGAGAAATTGTTTAACTGTTGCCTTACGCATTGCCATACTATCAGTATTATGGTTTGGGATAGTATTGGATTCCACTCCCACTCCCTCCTAGTATAAATTTCTGTTATAACAACTTCACATTGTTACATATCTTAAGCATCAGAGCCTGCTGCCCTCCCATACCTTAAGGATCTTGGCATTTGCCATAATGCAATGGGATAATGCATGACCATAAGTGACATGCAATGTTCAAGATTTATTTCTCATCCTTGAGATTGCATTTCTGCCTTGCCCTCAATGTTCTCCCAATCTCTCACCTTTCAAAATTGTCTATTTTTGATTATGAAATGACTGGTCAAGGATACACTACCCGCTGCTACACCAGATCAAATTTGGCAATATGTGGAAGCAAGAAGGCTCACTGTATCCAAACAACACATGCCAAGCAACTTTTATTCAATGCTGAGACTTATAGCAGCATTTATAGGCAGCTAATGATATCAATATGTACTGGTGTGCAGCAGCCAGAGATGACAGAAGGCCATGGTTGGTAGCTGAATTGTTGTATATTTGTGTCTTTTTATGTACCCATCATAGCTCGTTGTCACGTCTTTGCGGTGACTTGTAAACTGTCCTTATTACTATATTATTTAGTATAGTATTTTTGCCAAATCTATTGAGTAAAAAATAAGATATCTGAAAATGATTATTTTAATTTGGAAAACCTGGAAGAAAAGATTGTTTTAAAAAAATTAGTAGCTGGTGGCTATCCTATGTATGAGAAACCTTATTGAAAATTTGTTTAATCACAATGCTGTCTTGTATAGTGATAGAATTTAATATTATTTATGTAAGTGGTTCATGAAAGTGTCAAATTTTGAGATGACACACAACTTATTCTTGTGGCTAGCTCGTTGTTCCTCAAGTGTCCCTTTTGCCTTTGCACTAGCATGATGCAAGTCACATGTCATGTGATTCTTTGAACAAACTTGATACTTTATCAAGCACTGCACTGTATTGGAAAATGTTGTGTGTACTGTTTGCCCAGCCCTACTATATGGGTTCCAGTCCCACCATTGTATAATTTGAAACATTTGTCTGCTGTTTCTCCATTTCATTTTTGGCTACTCTTTTAACAGGTTTATGGCTGATTTCTTATTCTAGGAGCTAAATGTAGACAATTCGAACCTCTTGTTTCAACAAGTAAAACACAAGTAACTGAAGTGAACTTGCAAATATGTCATTTAGCATGATTTGTGAATTCAGTAAATTGTAGTTTCAAGCAAAAAAAATATTTTGGACTAGCTCTGTTCTATGTTATCCCTGCAGTCTTGGGTTCTCATTAAGTCTGATGATTACAAGTTCATTCAACATTTAAATTTGCAAAAAAATGTTTCAGATATTACCATTTGCATATGGGTCGGTAGCACAGTGGTACAGTGCCAGACTACAAGTCCAAAGATTGCGGGTTCAATCCCCATCAGGTCCTAGGATTTTTATCTGTCACTTTCCACTTCTTTCACCTCAGGCAATGTTGCTGATGTGAAAAATATGGAGTAGCACCATGGTTCGGAATCCACTTTAAACTGTAGGTCCCCCTATAACTGGCTGGATAAGTTGGTTTGATGGTCGGAGGAAGGCAACAACATACCACCTCCAAATAGAATCATGCCTACTAAAGCACTGGGGTGATCAAATCAATCTTCAGATTGTTGACTGCTTTACCTATTTCATTCACAGTATTTATTTGTCCCTCAAAAAAAAAAGGTAAAGCAGTCAACAATCCGAAGATTGGTTTGAACACCACGGTGCTTTACTAGGCATGGTCCTGTTTGGAGGTGGTATGCCATTGCCTTCCTCCGACCTTCGAACTGACTTACCCAGCCAGTTATGGGGGGACCTACAGTTTAACGTGGGTTCCGAACCACGGTGCTACTCGGTATTTTTCACATGAGCAATACTGCCAGAGGTGAAAGAAGTGGAAAGTGACAGATAAAAATCCTAGGACCTGGCGGGGATCGAACCCGGGACCTTTGGATTTGTAGTCTGGCACTCTACCACTGTGCAACCGGCCCTCAACAACACATTTATTACTCAATTGAAAAATAAATCAGACACTGAAACAAAATGACAATTTTAAATTTGCTTATGTCAGTATTAAATTTAATGTAATCATTTGAAATGCATGTATTTTACTGATGCCTGCCTGACATTTATTTCCATTACCACATTTGGAGTGTCTTCCTTTTACAAGGAGAGGACGCGTACTTGTCATCACCGAATTTGCCCAAATTTATGGTACATGTAAGATATGAAAGTGCACCAAGTGGGAACTCCAGATGGCTAAGCATTTAGGGAATAAAAGGAATTTTGATATGGATCTGTCACCATATGCACCTTATTAACTGCCCCTGAGAGTGTCTGTTTAGAAAGTGGTGTTTGGTTCAGCAGTAAGAGAGAGGATTTTTATTGAAAGGTTTGTGGGTTCTATTTCACCCAGCGGCAAATATTTTTTTGCTCCTTGGCAATGCGTATGTTACTGACATCACAATTAACCACAACATCATGTATGTTATTTTGTATTTATATGTGCACAACATCAGCGTGGGACATCATTTAAAACAAGCATATTATCTTGCAAACTTGGTGTTGTGAATGGTCCATAATAATGGTACATGTAGGGCATGGTGAGATATGGAAGTATTGATTCACATTCATGACATCCCCAAGTACACATTAACTACAGTCCCTTTTTACATTTGATCCAATGCCCTTTCTTTTTTTGCTTATATAAATTAATAAAATAACCTATATGATGTTGCAGTTAATTGTGACATTAGTCTACATCTAAATCAATACTCTGCAAACCACTGTGAAGTGCATGGCACAGGGTACATCCCACTGTACTAGTTATTAGTGTTTGTTCCCATTCCATTCATGTATTGAGTATGGGAAGAATAATTATTTAAATACCTCTGTGCAAACTGTAATTAATCTTGTCCTCACAATCCCTACGGTAACAATATGTAGGTGTACGCATTGCCAAGGAGCAGAAAAAAATTTGCTGCTGGGTGGAATTGTATCCGTGACCTTCTCAAAACAAATCCAATCTTTTACTGCTAAGCCAAAGACCACTTCCTAAACACGCCGTCACAGGGTAGTTGATACGTTGCATAGATCCGTATCAAACTTCCCTTTATTTCCTAAATGCGTGGCCTTCTGGAGTTCCCACTTGGGGCACTTTCGTGTCTCAACATGCCCTACATGAACCATAAATTTGGATGAATTTGGTGATAATGAGTAGGTGTCCTCTCCTTGTTAGAGTTGCTTTCAAATAGCAATCATGACTCCTTCCCTCCTATCACTAGTGGTGCAGTGTGCATTTTTCAGGTCTAATTATAGTAACTGGTTTGATAGTAATTGTTAATTTCCTGTCATTTCCAGATGCTTCCAAATTTAATGAAAGACATATCACCTGCATTTGCTCTGTCGTTGTGCAGTTTTGCTGTTGAGAGGAACAGAGAATCAACAGCAAGGGTTACTGTCTGGAGGCAGATGGGCATTAAACGCAGTTACACAATGGAAAGTAGCTACTGTGGTTGTGATCAAGGAACGTACATGGTTAGTACAAAATATTGGTTCTACTCTCAATTAAAATTCAGCATTTCTCACATCTATGTCTATGTTCATTTTGTTTTTAGTACCACATGTTCAATTATTAGATCAACATGTGGAAAAAGTGCATCAATTTGAATTTTTTTTTTTTTTTTTTTCAGTTGTCACGACATTTTTGCAAGTAAACCCTGTAGCCCTCTTTTTCTCCAAGATGTTGCTATTTCACCTCTACTGTGCTGCCCCTACATTTAAGTGAACAATAAGTGATTAGAACATTGTGTCATTAAACTTAAGACAAACTGCTGAATACAAAGAACTTGCTGCCACATTATTTCAGCAAAAAGTGTTCTGGCCGTCTTACAGGTGTACATTGGCGAGATGACACTGTACTTTTCTGTTTAAAAGCCTGTTGACATAAATGGTGCACTCAGTTGCTGATGCATATGTGATACTTGAGTGCATGTGGTTTTGTTCAAAGTATACATGCTGTTTGGAGTGCTTTACATGGAGGAAATCTGATTGTCACATCGATCATCTTCACATTGTAAAATTTGGCATGGCACTGGCTAAGCAGAGTTTGAAGTTTTTCTAATAACTGTTAATGCTATATACATGTAAATAGCAGATACAAAAGATGAGGAGACCTTCAGATCATGATGTACCTGTCACCTGTTGGAAGTGTTTCTACAAAAATACTGTATGCAGATTACTTTGAAAACATAACTGATGTTACATACTTCATAAAAAAATCTTGCCCCATAAACAGCCAAAGATGACCTACTATTGCATAAGGCCTGTGTTTATAATGTTCCATGCAAGAGTGATGGAAATATAGGGTAAATGAAATGCAGTGTTCAGCAGCGTATTACAAAACACTAGCCGTACACCTCTCATTACAGTTCAGCAGATAAAATATTTCTTCTTGTCATTTGTTACAACTTGTTGTACAGTGCTACAAAGCTGTGTCTTATTCTTCAAACTTATGGCACTCCCTTATCAATCAGTCACTGTAAATATAACTCTTTGAGGGTTTATCAGGCTGTACAATAGTTTCCAATTACAGTCTGCATGGATCATATATAGAAAAACTTTGAGCTCTACTTAGTTTGTGTCATTCTACAATGTGAAGTCGATCCGTCTGACACTGGTGTGGATAGTTTTCCCCACAGAGTGCACTCTCAACAGCAAACATGCTTGCAACAGAAATACTTGCACTCAAGCAATCCATGTACAGCAACAACCAAGTACATGATGCATGTGTTGCTTAGGTTTAAAGTGGTACTCTTATCTTATACACCGGATGTTGGCCTGAAGACTGTACTGAAATATCTTGAGAGTAAGTGATATGATAGTTTACTTGAACTTTTGTGTAACAATGGGTGCACTGAAATTTTCCAGTTTAACTATATGGAAAATTAAAGGGATACGTGATTCTTGTAGTTATACCCATAATTGAGTGTTTGGAATGATAATATTATGCTGCAGTTTTTTAAACCTTTTCTTCTTCTTTATTTTCTCTGTTTTCTTCTTATATGAAATCCAACACCTCCAGCTGATACTTCATCACATAATTAGGTCATACTCCTCTTCTGAAGGAAAAAAAACTGCTGATTTTCAGACCTTCAATCCCTAAAAGAATCCATACTATTAATTTCTTATCTGTCCCTCTTTAAAGCCCCTATTTATATCTGAATAGTTTAACAAGTGATTAGGATGTGGTCTGTCTTTTCCTCCAGTGTTCAATGCCTATTCACAGATGTTTTGTCAGATATTTCTCAGCTCACTGAGCCCTCTTAATAGATGTTTATCTTCATTTCACCATTGATGAGCTACAAATGACAGTAAGAAACCAGTACATGATTTTACCAGTATGTTCACTTAACCATATAAATGAAACAATCAAGTAAACAATAGTTATTCTGTGGAAAAAAACCTGTTCAGATTAGAACAAAGATATGCAGTTCTAGTGCTCTTCTATGTCCTCTATACTCCAGTGACCTTCCAGTTACAGATTGGGCAGTAACATGTATTTATAAGATTTTATGCAAATGCGATAAATCATATGCAGGGCAAATGACATGGCAATTGATCTTCAGTGTGAAATCAATTTCATTGGCTGCTTTACAACCTGGGCCATTTGGATCCTTCCACCCATCACTAGCTTCTCTGAACCACAAAATTGGGAGCTATCCTTACACTACATTCTCAGATCCTGAAATTATCCAGGTTTCAACCCATAACAACTCTAAAAGTTCCTGCCCCCTCTATCCTAAATCTCTCTCATTACCTTGTATGCTGTGCTCTCCCTCCCTCCCTCTCTCTCTCTCTCTCTCTCTCTCTCTCTCTCTCTCTCTCTCTCTCTCTCTGTGTGTGTGTGTGTGTGTGTGTGTGTGTGTGTGTGTGTGTTTTGATTTGTTGTGTTGTATTTTGTTTTGATTTTCTCCCCTCACCCACTTCCCCACTCCATTACTAAGCTGCATCTCGTTCTGCCCAACTAATAAGTACAATAATCCATAAGGCCATGCTGTATCCAGCTAGGGTTGCCAGATCTCCGGGCGCCGCCCGGAGTGCCCGGGTTTGGAATGAATTCTCCAGGTCTACGGGCCAATGACTCTCATCTCCAGACTTGAATGTAACCTTCATGTTAACTTTTTTTTCTTTTTATTTTTATGATTTTTTTTTTACGACGCTTTTTAAGTACTATTCTCATGTAGCGACGATCTACATCGAACTTAACGTAACTTAAACTAAGGACGAACACAACATCCATGCCCTAGGGGGGCATTCGAACCTCTGGCGGGAGCAGCCTCGCGCACCGTGGCAAGACGCCTCAGTGCGCTCGGCCATTCCCAGCCGGCTCCCCTCTAGTAATTATGAATAACTTTATATAAATGTCAATTTCTTATTGCAAAAAACGCTACTTTTCTATCCTTCCTCTGAAAACTTTTCATTATTGCGTCGGTAGTAATCGGCTAGCTCATTATTAAGCAAACACTGTTGCGGCAATGTGTCAACTGGCAACGTCTATTATTTGTGTTCGTTCGTTCATTGTTTGTTATCAGTTTACCGGCAATTTTTGGAATACTCGGATCGTGTGTGAACAGACAAGCTTACATTAACTCAGATTAGTGAGTAATAACAGTGAAATGAAGAGAAGATATGTAAGTTCGTTCCGTGAAGAATGGTTGCAGGAAGCAAATTGTAAAGAGTGGCTACAAAAGTCGATACTGATGAGTGTATGTGTAAGTGCAGAATATACAATATCTTATTTACTGTTAAGTATGACGGAGTGAAAGCTGTGAATAAACATTTACAATCAGAAAGACACAAAGTGAATATTACCACACAAAAGAAGAATCAGTTGCTTCTTAAATTCTTGCTGAAACAATTTTCTGCATAAGACAACAAAGTCACTGCAACGGAATTAACTTTGATTTACCATGGTGTGAAACACCACCATTCTTACAATTCTCAATATTGTGGTAATAAGCTATATTCTTATGTTTTTGGAGATTCCTCAGTGGCAACGAAAGTAAGATGCGGCCGAACAAAAAGCGAGGCATTAGTAAAAAATGTGCTTCTGCCTTATGCTAAAGAGAAGCTACTAAGGGAATTAAAGAAAAATGTTCCGTTTTCATTAGGCATTTTTTTTCTCCTTTTAGAATTCACGTGTAATCCTGGTTGGGGGGGGGGGGGGAGTTGGTCGCAGTGTGTGTGTGGGGGGGGGGGGGGTGAGTCATTGGCCAAGGGGGAGGGGGGCACGTCTGGTCTCCGGGCCTGCCTCGAGTTCAATCTGGCAACCCTATATCCAGCCCCACCACCATGACACAACCTTCCTATCCCCTCCCCTCCTCTCCCATTCCCATTCCCTATTCCCTCAATGCAGAGCGTGATTCGGAGTGCAGCAGCTAGAGACAACGGTTGTGTGTTTGTGAAGTGTGCCTGTGTGATTGCATGAATGTTCTCCATTCTGAAGAACACCATGGCTGGTAGCTTGAAGTGTTCTATGTATGTATCTTTTTTATGTTCCTGTCACAGGTCATCTCTACGTTTTTGTGGTCAGTTGTAAAATGTCTGTATTATAGTGTTGAATTCCACCCTGGATTTTCCATTATTGAATACTGTTCTATCCAATGTATGTACTGGTAAACATTCCAGATACATTGGTTTACAAGCTTACATGCTTCCTTTCCACCGACCTTTGTATACGACCAATATCAATGTATAAACTTTTAAGAATTATTTTCTAAACAAAACACATTCACAATATGTCTAATGATTAGAGATAAAGAGTTTAATATTCATTGACACTTTTCTTAGTACTTCATCATTGAAGAACCAGCAGACAACTGTGATACAACAAGTATAGGAGTATAATTCATCAACCTTCGTATCAGTCTCATAACTGTGCTGTATGAGTCCTCACCACCACCACGTTACAAACACCATTTTCCCCCTTCTCCTTCCCTCCTATCTCTTCACCACAAAACATGACTCGGATATGACAGTTGAGAGTATGTAGCCTTAAATGAGACAGACCCACCAACTTTCTGTGATTTATGTCAATTGTTTCCAAACTGAATGAATGAATAAATGAATGTTCCTGTTACTAGATTTCTTACAGCGAATACAATGTCTGTGGTACAACAAGTGCTTGTTCTTTGTAGGGTTATCACCTCGATATTCTTCACCTAAAAGAAATTGGGGCCAACTTTTGTGAGGCACTGGCTTGCTTGAAAGAAGAATCACAGTGGCAGACGGAACTCCTAGAAGCTAATAAACAGTCTGGAAGGTAAGAACTGGTCCTTTCACTTCTTGTTTTTTATTTCTGGTAACTTAGAATAAACACATTATTCCAAAAACAACATTTTATTGTTTAAAAGTGTTATATTTTATATTATATCACTTTTAAACTTTAAGGGGTGAGAAAGCCAAATTCATTGAACTAATAAATTGGTAAGACGGTGTCATTCACTCCACAGAGAAAATGGCAAAGGGTCAGGTTAGGAAATGTTCAAAAGGAAGAATGGATCACTAAAACCCAGGATAGATGAGGTGTTTGTGACCCTTCAGACTTCCTCTTCAGAGGAGAATTTACTAGTTCCAAATATCAGATAGTACAGGTATTTCACCTTTTTGAAAGTAATTACTGGCCAGTAATTCTGTCTCATAATTTTCTTCCTGGTAAAGTTAGTAAAACTTTCGTTGGTCTATGAAAAGTTCAATCAACAAAATGTAAAGCAACTTTGACCATCATAATGTAACAAAAGATCTTGCCAAGGTGAGAAAATTTGTATTCTGTGTTAATCACTATGTGGGTTGAAAGCTTCATTTTACTTATGTCTTGACCGTTTTAGTGAAACAATAAAACACAGCAGAGCAGAAGTTTTAATTTTATGTTTTAATAAATCATTCATGTTGGACGATTGTACAGACATAACATCATTTGAGTGTAACACAGACTTACATAGAGAGTACATAGTAATGGCCATCCCTAGTATAGAGAAGGAACTGAAAGAATTGAAAACATGTAGGTTGCTAGGTTCCATTTCTGTGTTATGGAAAGTACTCTACAGCATTGATCCCTTACTTAGTTAGCATTGATAAAGAATTTTTCTAATGGTGAAAAGTCCCAGGTGACTGGTACAAATACAAGTAAAGAATGCACCTGCAAAATTGCAGAACAATCTCCTTAACATCAGTTTGCTGATAAATCCATGAACATAGTATTAGTATAAATGTAAGAAATTTTCTTTCTATGGAAATGATTCTGTCCAGAAATTAGCATAGAATTAGAAAGCATCACTATTGTGAAACTCTGTGTGCGCGCCTTCTCTTCACATTATATCCTACAAATCGGGAATGAAGTGCAACAGGCGGATTCCATCTTCTTAGATTTCTGAAAGATGTTTGACGTGGTGTCCTGCTGGATACTTAACAAATTTTTAAGCATTCAGTATAGATTCGCATATTACTGAGGGCCTTGAAGATTTGGTAAGATTTTGCTGAAAAGTAATGCCTCTAAATTTTACATTGTATAATATTTTGCATATATTACTCAGTCAACTTTATATACTTTTTGGTTATGCAAGTTGCAACATTCTGGCATGAGAAGTTGCTGACTCTCAAAAATCAGTTATGTCGACTAGAGTAAAAATGTACATTCTTAACAGTCTCATAAGTTTCGGTTCATCAGATTATCACCCCTATACAGATAGTTGTGTTCTTCCTTCAGTGTTTGCAATGCTTTAATTCATGATTACTGCATTGTGCTATGTCAGTCTGATATTGTGGAGCCCCTTTAGGAATTTGGAACAAGTCAACAGTCAGAAAGAACCTGCAACACTGCAGTTTATTTCTTTAAAGTATACTAACATCAAATTATGACAGTAGATATAAAGCGGAGACAATTGGTGATGTTTTTTATTTACATTACCTAGCAGTATAACAGTTTCTATATTGGCATTGGTTCATTGTTGCTCTAGTCATCACACTTATGATGACAGGAAGAAGTAATGAAGCCCTTGTAATTAACAAAAACCCACATTTACAGTCATTAGTAGATGTGGGAACATTTTTCACTGTGTAGAGCAGAGGAAGGAGGAATACTGGCATTTGTTTTTCTCCATAATACAAAGTCGGTCTGAAAAATTTGGTGAATGGTCCCATATTTTACAAAGTGCACTTGCAAGAATGAGGTGCCTGCACAATCACATTGAGGCACATGTAAACAAGCACTTGCTGTCGTGCAAAGAACTGCAGTGAAGCAGTGATACATACTACAACCCGGCTAACAGGGTCAGAGTGAGAACTCGTGTCATTGCAACTTGGAGTGCAAAGTTTCAAATTAGGCAAAGTGGCGATGGAGGATCATGGGATGTTAGTGAAATGAATGTTCAAATGTTTGTATAGCTTATGGGACTTAACTACGGGGTCATCAGTCCCTAAACTTACAAACTACTTATGAACTAACTAATACTAAGGATGGCACAAATATCCATGCCCGAGGGGGGGATTCGATCCCCCGACCATAGTGACCATGCGGACAGTGACTGGAGCGCCACAGTCCCCTCGGCCACCGAGAATGTTAGTGCAGGTGTATGGATTCAGGTAGAAGTGTACTGGAGTGGACAGTGAGATTTTCTGCATGCTGTCATCCGTGTACTCAACTTTCTCGCTAGAAGTAAGGTCACTGCTTCCACACCCTCCTCATTCTCCAGATTTCACACTGGCAGGCTCATTTCTATTTTCTCACTCTAAATTAGTTCTGAAAGGCTTACACTTCACAATGGTTGTGGAAATCCAACAATTCGTGACCTCAGTGCTTTGAGCATTTCCACAAGAAGAGTTTGCTGATAGTTTCCAACAGCTTTACAACTGGTAACATAAGTGTATTGTAGCCAATGGCAGTTACTTTGAAGCCAAGTAAAGATATTTTGTTTGTAACTCTTGTTTCCTGTATTTTCTGAGACCATTCACAAAACTTTTCAGACACACCTTGTATAATTCCAAAATCCTCCTAAGTATATCTCTCTCTGTAAGACTAAAAACCTGACATAAGGTTTTTATACTTTGGTTTGCCATGTGCTGTTCCATGATTTTCAGGCCAAGTTGAATAGTCCAACACTTCTGTACATTCTGAGGAAATATCCCCTATCTGCCCACATCATTTCTATAGCTACTGTTTTCAACTATGATAAAACTGTTGGGCTGAAGACACCTGTTTTCTATTACTCTTCCCAGTTCATTTGAAATTTGGCTCTTCTTCTCCTTCAAAATCCAATAGCTGATTTTTGTAGCAGGATGTTTTGTGGTTGTACTTCAGACTTACATAAGATAATTCTGAAAGGACATCACACATTAGAGCTAAACTGAAAATGAAATCAGCTGTTGTAAAGTGCTTCAGTAAACTGCATGGATACCTTTGCCAGTTGACTGTTCACTTTGATTATTTTTCGCAGCTGTGACATAGCTGCTGCTCTCACCTTAACCTCAACATGCAAACACACTTTACATTCATGTTGGTGACTTAGTTGTCAAGAATGCTTACCTACTGTTGCTATATGTACCTCCATAGACTACAATGGCTTCATTCATATTTAAATACCAATATGATAAAATAATTCTCAAACTTTTATTTCCCAATCACCCTAAAGAGGTCAATTTGTGAACTGAAAAGGTTAGGGGTAGGGGTCCTTCCACATTTTCCCAGATATGAGCACTGAATAGTGGCTACCTACTCAAACTGATAACTATGGTAATTACTTCTTGATTATTTTTATACTTGTATGTTAGTAGAAAAGAACAAGTTTGAAAAAAAGCCACAACTTTCCCTATACTGCTCAGCTGTTGTTATTGTATCGTACTTGAAACAGAGCATTTGAAATTTATGGAGACCACTATTTTTGTCTATATAGTAACATCATCATTTATGAAAAGTAGAGAAGGTTTGACTTAAGAGGTGAAAAGGCACCAGTTCATTGACAGACACACAAATAAAAAAACACACACACACACACAAACTGAGCTTTCACAACCGTTGGTTGCTTCATCAGAAAAGAGGAAGGAAGGAAGGAAAGGGAAAAATGAAAGGATGCTGGTTTTAAGGGAATGGGTAAGGAGTCGTTCCAGTCCCGGAAGCAGAAGAACTCACCTTAGGGGGAAAAAGGACAGGTAAACAAACACATACACCCACATACATATATACGCACTTACACCAGGGTAGACATGTGCAAAATGCAAAGAAGTTGGACAGAGATGCCAGTCGAGGCAGAGGCTCTGTCCAGAGATTGGAGGCAAAGATGTAGTAGAATGGTTGGCGGGAATTTGAAATTAAAGGAGGTTGAGATCTGGTAGACAATGGGAAGAGGGAATATGCTGAAGGCCAAGTTCCAATCTCCGGAGTTCTGAGAGGTTGGTGTCAGTGGGAAGTATCTAGATAACCCGGACTGTGTAACACTGTGTCAAGATGTGCTGGCTGTGCACCAAGGCATGCTTAGCCACAGGGTGATCCTCATTACCAATAATCACTGTCTACCTATGTCCATTTATGTGAATGGACAGTATGTTGCTGTACAGATTACAGGACTGGAAGTAGTGATGATGGGAGGGTGCACAGGGCAGGTTTTACACCGGGGGCAGTTACATGGGCAGGAGCAGGATGTTAGGGAATGTAGTTTGGGGTTTTCATAGGGATGACACTTTCCTCGAGTTGACCTCCATCTGTCCAATGACCAGCTTCACACATCCGTCCACATCAAATCCACTAACCAACCACCAGCAGCTCTTCAGTCCTTTAATGAAGTTGGTTGGTTGACCAAAAATACAGCATTATTTTCTATTAGGTGGTCACCTTATATTTAGAGTTATTTGTAAAAATTAAGTTTATTTTTCTGCAGTGACAATAGGTAGCCACAAGGTCATGTTTGGCTTCATCCAGGCTCAAAAAAAATGTTCCAATGTTTGCAAACCTATTGGATCAAACTGCTATGGTCATCAGCCCTAGGCTTACACACACACACACACACACACACACACACACACACACGACTTACCCAAAGGACAGGTTCGTCGACAGGCACAAATAAAATCACACACAATCACACATACAAGCTTTCGCAACCATTTGTCCCTTCTTCAGGAAAAGAGGAAGGAAGGAGAGGAGAAAGGGAAGGATACAGGTTTTAAGGAAGTGGAAAAGGAGTCATTCCAATCCCAGGAATGGAAGGACTTACCTTAGGGGAGAGAAAAGAAGGTAAACAAATACACAGACACTCACACACATCCATATGCAAACACACCTAGACAGAAGGTAAACAAAAAACACACACACTCACACATATCCATATGCAAACACATCTAGACAGACATTTGGATATGTGTGAGTGTGTGTGTATTTGTTTACCTTCTTTTCTCTCCCCTAAGGTAAGTCCTTCCACTCCTGGGATTGGAATGACTCCTTTTCCACTTCCTTAAAACCTGTATCCTTCCCTTTCTCCTCTCCTTCCTTCCTCTTTTCCTGAAGAAGCGACAAATGGTTGCGAAAGCTTGTATGTGTGTTTGTGTGTGATTTTATTTGTGCCTGTCGATGAACCTGTCCTTTGGGTAAGTCATCCGTTTTCTATTTTTTATATAAATTTATCCCACCAGGAAAGTTTCCTTCTATAATATATATGGAAGTATGCGGGTTTTAAGGGAGTGGATGAGGGGTCATTCCAATCCCGGGAGCAGAAAGTCTGCCTAGGTGAGTTTGCATGTGTATATGTGTGGGTGTGTGTATTAGTTTACCTTCTTTTTTTTCCCTTAAAGTAAGTCCTTCCACTCACGGGATTGGAATGACCCCTCATCCACTCCCTTAAAACCTGCATCCTTCCCTTTTTCCCCTCCTTCCTTTCTCTTTTCTTGATGAAGCGACCAACAGTTGCGAAAGCTTGAATGTTTATTGTGTTTTTATTTTTTTGTGTCTATCAGGGAGTCTGTGCTTTGGGTAAGTCAAACAATCTTTATTTTTACACATATATGCCAAAGGGAGGACTCGAACATCCAGTGGGAACAGCTGCCCAGTCTGTAGCAAGATGCCTTCCTCCAGTGGGAACAGCTGCCCAGTCCATAGCAAGATGCCTTGTACCACATGTACATTCCTTGCCGCATCCAAACTCAAATTGTTTTAATTTCTATTTCTGGTTTCTGTTCTCTGAATACATTTCAAACTGAATGATTTACAACATTATCCTAAGTTTACTCTTCTTTTCTTTATTATTATTATTATTATTATCCTTTTTGATATTTGTTGGACCCCTGTTACATGGTATATCTTTAGAGTTAGAAGTTCTTATTCTTACTCATCACTATAAATTATCAGTTCAACATATTTAACACTGGAATGGTTGTGTGGATCTCACAGAAACATATTCCCAGAATAGGGAACCTATGTGGAGTATTAAATTATTAATTTTCATAAAGTAAATGTTCAGTTGCTACTGTTGTATAACTTATATGTTTTTCCCCTAATTTTCTTTACTTATTCACTGCAACATCTAAGGTTAATTAAAGCTAACTGTGCAACTTGACCCTGTGTCTCACAGATACAATGCGACGACCAATGTTCCTCATAGTGATGCAACCATTGCAGTGTTAAACAATGGTTGTTGCCTCATTTTTCTTTTCTAGAACACTTATGGTGTGAACTAAACAAGATACAATGCTCATAACCAAAGAGATTGAGAAGGTTAAATATATTTAAAAGAACTGTGCAGTATGCCAACAGTGGCAGATCTAACTCTGCACCCAATAACTATCTGCTGTGTAATTAGATGTCTTAGTAGTAAGGTCCATTAGAAGATTGTCCCCTTCTGAAAATTTCCTAATATTGTTTTTGTTTATATATATTCTTCCTTTCTGAGTTTGTGCAAATTGTCTATTCACAAAGATGTCTGAAATGACATTTATAGCAACTTATGTCAGTAAGACTGTTTAAAAAGTCATAATTAAAGACCAAAAATAATATGGATAGAAGTCATTAATTTTAATAAAATGTAACCTGTTCTGAATTATTGTGAGATCCAATTTTTAAGCATTATTTTCCTAATTGAAATGCAGTTAAAACATCTTAATAAGATGCCTGTAAGTCATGGACTGCATTGCAACCACTTATAAATTCGGAAAGAACACTTTTGATAGAAATCTGTTCTACAATGTTTTACATGTATTTCCTTGTAGATCATGTCTGCCTTCAGAAAATTGAATCAATATTTCCTTCCTATTCAAGCCTATTTGAAGCTTTTGTTACTTTAGTCATATGTTCTACACTCTTATATCTTTAATGTCTTATGATTGTTTTTCTTCGACTGCCTGTTGTTTGATATATATAAATATATATATATTTTATTTTTGTTGATAGCAGTACCTGTATGATTCCCCCTCAAAGACCCCATTCTATTACCAACTCCCCAGAACAAGAAACACACAAGAAAGTTTAAAGGCAAGTATTGCATGGTGCTGTGGCATGCCTTGTTTGGACTTACACAAAGATGTACATAATTGTTCCATTAGAGTCCACCATATGACATACTACTGTTCAAGATGGAAAAGTTATGGAGTTTAATTTTGCAAACTAGACAGAGCTTATATGAAAAATTGATACTTAAGGCGCTGTTCACTTTATCAAAACAAAAGAAAAGAAATGAGATACAGATAAGTGCACATCTAGAGAAAACATAAAGATGTGTATTAAAGAAAATAATCAATTTTTGAAAATATACTGTAATTGATATATTAAAAAATTTGTTCACCATGCATCTAATACTTCATGAGGAACAGAAATGTATTTTTCAAACAGAACAAAATATTGGTATATTTGGCTTGTATTCAATGTTTTCTGTTAATTAGTAATCCTGTATTTCCTTATACATGATGTCCTTCCTAGCCAATGTTTTGTGCACAATGCTGCATGGCAGCTGCTTGCCCACCTCATGTCCACCTGTGCTGTTGTTCGCACATGCTTGAGCTGCTTGCTCACTGCTGCTCCCCATTGTTGATTGATGCCGTGCTGCTCACGGCTGAATCCTCAACCTAGAACAGCCTGCCATAAAATAATTATCTCATATTTTGATTCATCCTTATTTTATACATACAGGTCATCCCTAATCCTCATTTTAGCTGGTGCTTATCCACAAAGTACTTGTGTTTTTGTATATTGGCCCTCATTCCTCTTATTTATACTTTTTCATATCTCTGTCCCAATTACCTTTTGTATAACTTTTAATGTATAATACTGTTAATACCTTCTGTTGCAATCATATAATTCTTTATTTACTTCTTGTGTTTTCCTGCTTCTCTTCCTTAATTTTGATTTCTATCTTGCTTATTCCCTAAGAAGTCACACTTCAGTTGTCCTTTTCTCACTTCTCTTCAGTTGTCCTTTTCTCTCTTCTCTGGACGAAGGAATATTTGGTACTAGCGACTAACATTTTTCTCACAATTTGTTCACTTGGAGTCCATTGCTACAAGTAAATAATTATTTGGTCCTCAAAATAGTTAATTTTCATCAGACATCTGATTTTAGCAGTTAGTACAAATCTGTCACTGGCTGTCCAGATTTAGGTTTTTTGTCATTTTCTAAAACACTCCAGGCAAATGCTGAGATGGTTCCTATGAAAGGACATGACCAATATTCTTCCCATTTCTTAACAAAACAAGCCAAGTTTGTGTTTCATTTGTGATGACCACATGGACAACAGGATGTTAAACTGTAATCTTCCTTCTGGAGGGCATTTGTTGAAATAAGGCGTTTTAAGGAAGGAGCACTTCCACCTGCTTTATTTTAGTCCAGTCAATGAGTACTCAAAAGAGGGGTGTAGAGCGCATGGAATATGTGAGAATTTTTGACTTCAGGACTGTATTAGAGATATTTAGTAGGTGAACACGCTAAAAGTCCCTGTCCCTAGGGGGTGAGCTAAAGTGGGGAGGGGAATGGAAAGGTACAATTTTTTTGTCTTTTGCTTATATCTCAAAAACGGTCCGCTTTAAGAGGAGTTGGAAGGATCTTGAGTAGGATATCTCTCATTTCAGGGCAGGACAACAGATAATCAAAGCCCTGATGAAGGATGTGATTTAGTTGTTTCAGTCTGGGGTGGTATTTGGTGACAAGTAAGAACCCCTTCGGTAATTGGTTGAGAATTGGTTGTGTGCAGGGATACAGCACGGGCAATATTTTTGCAGATTAGGTCAGGAGGGCAATGTCTGTCTGTGAAGACCTTTGGCATATTGGGCCACTGCAAATTCGCTGTCCACAGGTAGAAAAGCTATATGGGAGGGCTTTTTTGTGTGTGGAATGGATGGCAGCTGTCAAAGTGCAGGTACTGATGGTAATTAGTAGGTGTACTTAAGACGGAGGTGTGGATGGAGCCGTCTGTGAGGTCCAGTTTAACATTCTGGATGGTGACTTGCCAGATTGAGAAGAACTAAGTGAAACTGATGGGAAGGAGGAGTTGAGGTTGTGAAGGAATGACGATGGGATGTCCTGGCCCTGAGTCCAAAGCAATGAACCTGAACAAGCCCAGGGGTTTGATGTTTTGGGAGGCTAGGAACATTTTCTCTAGATGACCCATAAATAGTTTGGCATAGGAGTGTGCCATATGGATGCCAATGGTTGTGCCACAGATTTGATTGTACAGTTTTCGTTCCTCTCTGGTAAAAAGGGGGGTTGTACACAATATCTTAATCAGCTCACTTATATAATAATTTGCATTATTCTATTTAAAATAAACTCTCAGTTTTATTTGTACCTCAATTATAGACTCACCACTTGACTACTACATCAAAAGATAGTTTTAAATATAATGTGAAGAATATCCTGTAAGTAACGTACTAGTCACCAAATATTTCTATACATATTATAAAACAAAGTCATTCTGCAATGACTGTCTGTTTGTTCTCAATAAACTAAAAAACTACTTAACAGATTTTCATACTGTTTCACAAATGGGTGGTGTTATTCATGAGGTGGTTTAAGTGCATAATTCATGAAGGTGCATCATTTTGGGTGAGTGGGATGAGCAAAATTCTTAGAAAAGCTATACATTCTGTGGATTTCAAACATTACCATACATGTGAAAATTCATTTATTGTTTCATAATATGATGCTTGTGCAGTTTAATCATTCTGACTTTTATAACAATCATGACACATGACATTGTGAAATATTGGTATCAAATACAAATATGTCATTTAATTTTGACATAAAATTACAAACAAAAACATAAAAGACCCATGCAGAATGAAAGATAAAAATTACAAAGAAAGAGGAATGGAACCTGGTGCTCTATTAATCCTTAGTATACAATGACAGAAAAAAATGTAGTCATATATACTAAGCTAGATGGGCAAAGCTGAGGTGGGTTACTAGTGTATTATAATATGGAATGGGGTGCCAAAAAGACAATCTTACTATTCATCGCAAATGTCAGTGATTTGTCTTTGTATGCATAGTAAATTTAACTTAATTATGTTTGCTAATAATGCAAACAATGTGTGTATAGTATGTGACACAGTACTAAAAAATATTCTTTTAAGTGCCACAAATCATAAAATGGAAATTAAAATTGTTGTGGCACTGAAGATGGGCAAGCAGCTAAATGAGTCTGGCATAGTAAATTCTGTTTTGTAGCTAATGTTGATGTCTTGTGCAAGCTGTATAACTTTATATGTATAAAAACATTTATACTAAATTTAAACAGTACTGAAAATTAATGAGCCAAGATTTTAAGCCTTGATTCAGTGATAACTGTCTCAATAACACTTTTTTAAAAACTAGTTTTGCACATAGACATACAAAATAAAAGACGTCACAGGATATAGCTTTTGCACTTGATGTCAATTCACAGCAGGCAGAAAAGAAAGCATTGTTTTTTCATGTAATGTAAGACACTGCCACAACAACAATTATAAGAGTTTATTACCTTGGCAGAGCATATTATTACAATACTTTAGCCATTATTTTCACTTGTAATAAGACATTATGTTTTTGATGATTAGATTACTTTTATAGCTTATTTTAAATAGAACAGCTTATAATGCATTTTTATGACAATTTATTTGGGCCCTTATCATCCACAGTGAACAAAAATTTGCTCAAGTTTGTAAATTTCTTTTAGAGAATTGCAGTGTGTCTGATTACTAAGAGAAGAAACAGTTTGTCCGTGTTCTGATGTAATGTGATTATTTTTTAAATTTTGTTAGCATGCCATACAAGTTTTATTTTGTGGTTTGGTCTGATTGTTTTCTGTAAATAATGCATGATATAATTTTCTGTTTTATTGCTGTAAATTTTGCTATACTTCCTTCCCATGTTCCTTTGTCATGACACATTAACATACATTCAAGTTTACTAATAAGGCAAATACACATCAGTTAGATGCAAACATTTAATTATTACTGATGTTAAGTTTTCAAATTCTTTTTCTATTGCCATGTTTCTAATTAATTTAAGTACTTTGAAGGCAACTGATAGTAAAAGATTAACAGAAAGATTTTCTTTTTGATTATGCTTCTTGCTCTTCTCTTACTGTTTACACATACACAAACACACACAGGCACTTCAGATTAATGAATCAGTGTTAACATATCTTTTAAATAAAAAAAATAACACATGTTGAATACTATTGGTTAATGCTTTGATTTGTCTGCTCTTATTTTATTTGTTATTTTTTAAAGTGGCCTGTAGGAAATTCATTTACTATGTTCCCTAGATTTAACACAGTATGGGATTTCAGCCTGGGAAATTATATTTATTTATTCTTTCAAAATGTACAAAAAATTTATATTTTTCAATTGTATTTGTCTGTGAACATAGACATTTTCTTGAATTGAATATAGCCAGTTCTGTTAATGATAGGGGAAGAATTGATTTTTGTTTTCTTAAAAATTGCTCTTATATTTCTTTGTAGTTTTGTGTTGTGAGCAATTGTATTTGATAACTTGAACAACATTTTCAATATCTCTGTCTTGACAAACATGGATTGTTTTGCCTTATTCGCCATAGTGAAATGTTTATACTCATTGCTAAGCATTAATGTATTTTAATAAATCATTGTTTGTCCTGAACTATGAAAAACCTGTGTTATTCCTAAATAAGTCAATAGGTTATGAACCCTAGGTGTATTGCTCTGTAATTTAAAGTGCATTGATGCAATGCAAGTTGTAAGTTTCCTATGTACATTGAATGTACTGTTTGAAATTGGCATATTGTGACTTGAGTATGTTGGTGTAGTTTTAATCTGTTTGTGAATTATGACTATGGATTGAACGGGAGTGATAAACATTGGTTCACTAGAAGTATAAAACATATTTCTGTTTACATGGTATTCCTGAAGTGCTTGATGCTATTGAAGGTAGGTTGGTTAAACCTGTAGAACTCCCAGAAGATGCTACAGCTCACGTGAAAGAGACATAAAGAACACATTATACAATTATCTGAAGGGTGATAACAAAGCTTTAATTGTATTAACTACAATTAATGACAGAGGAAACATTACAGAAAATAACAACCTTAATAAATGTCAAGAAATATGGGGAGGATTATGCAAGTTATTTGACGGTGTTTTAAAAGATAAAGTTTATAACCTATGTTTATGATTTTTAGGATTTGCGAAATATTCTGATGATGATGTAGCAACTCGTTTAGCAGATAAATGTGCAGAATGATTTTAATCAAGAAATGACCAAAGATATAGAAAATAATCCAGAATTACCAGATTCATTTTTAATTTGCAAAATTTTAGGCACTCTATTGGATGAGTATTTTTCATTTAAATTAAGTTAGATGTTTATTTCAAAAACTGATAGTACTGTATATAACTTCACAACTCAACTTTGTGCATATGAGAAAGCCTTGCCAAGTAAAGGAGGAGATTCTACATCTCAAAAGGCACTTACAAATTATTCCTCTAAACAACTTTCTGAACAACCACAATGGGAAAAGAAAATTGTTCGTCATTACAATAAGAAGCCAAATCATGTGATGAATAAATGACAATAGTGGATTGCAGATGGTTGAAAAGTGACATTTCATAATATTAATCTCCAAGAGCTTAGGCATAAGAGTGGGATTGGACACACAGCTAGGTGAGGAATGTATTTATGATAAAGCACATTGACTTCTATTGGGCACACATAAGAGAGCTTCTGAACCAGGAGAGCTGATTCATGTGGATGTCCATACTCCTTTTCAGAATTCCAAGTCTGAGTATTGCTACTTCATTTCATTCAAAGATTATTAGAGTAAATTTTGAACTGTTTACTTTTTCGGTAAAATTCAGATGTTCGTAATAAACTTAGACTATTTATAACTGAAACAAGGGCTACTTGACATACACTTTAAAAAGTCTTAGGTGATAATGGAGATAGTGGCGGACTAAGGCTGTTGGAGGCAAGGGGCGGTGGCAAAACACTTGGAAATATGTACTTAATTTCTGAGATTTGGAGGCCCCCCAGGACGAGAGGCAGAGGACAGTCTAAGAAAAATAGCTTTCAAGATTTTGAGGCCACCAAACGAGAGAGCAAATGCGCAAAAAAAAAAAAAAAAATAAATAAATAAATAAATAAAAGGAAAAAAAAAATAATAAAAATTAAATTAAAAAAAATACCTACTTTCGAAGAATTTGGAGGTCCCCCAAGATGAGAGGCCTGGGGTGGTCCGCCTCCTTCACCCCCCCCCCTTAGTTCGCCACTGAATGGAGGAAAGTTCAAGAATGAACAAACAAGGAAGGTTCTACAGGAAGAAGGCATAATCGAATGCTTCCTTATGCCCTACATTCCACCACAAAATGGATGCAGTGCAAGAGCAAATTATACTCTTGTTGAAACAGCCAGGGCTGTGATGCATGCTCACAAAAACATTCCTCAGTCACTTTAGGCTGAAATGATAAATTCTGTAGCATATATTCTGAATCGAACAGACTTTGTAGTATTGAAAGTAAGTTATGTTCCCGTTCCAAAAAATTGGGGTGAAAATGGATTGAAAGGCAGTAAAAGGGATTGGCTAAGACCATGATGACCTGGTTGAAAATGGATTGAAAGGCAGTAAAAGTTACTGGCTATGACCATGATGATCTGATGTGAAGAAAATAATCAGCTAATGATCTCATACAATGTTAATTTTGAAGAGAAAATTATGTAAAGGAAAGTTCAGGAGTTCCTGTGAGACAAAATTGAGAACAAAGTGAAATTTCATTTTGCAAGAGAAAATGAGTTTGAAAGTTATAATGATTTACAGGGTGAAATTAAAGAGAAAAGACTAATGTGGAGGGATCGGTCGATAGATTCAAAGTGTTGGAACTCTTCCATCATTTCAAAAACATAGAACTCCTGTGTTATCTCAGTATTCCTCTTATAGTCTTCCAATCTATATCCTGCCAAAGGTCTTAGAAGTCTCATTCTTACTGCTTCAAGTCTCTTTAATTGTTTGTTCATTTAAGTTGATACTTCCAATCTGTAAAGTAAAGAAGGTACAGTCATTGTAGTATAAAATTAGAGTACTGTCTCTTTCTTGGTTTTATTCAGAAGTGTTCTCTTAATCATACCTAATATGTGTAAGTACCTTTGCATCTTCTTTTCAGGATCATTGTCATAAGTATAATATATCAAAGCCCAGGTAGCTGAATATATGAACTTGTTCCAATATATCATTATCTATTATGATTTTTGTAATAATGAAAAGGTCTTGCCCAGATCACATTTTAGATACCCACTTTATTTAATGACAGGTTTCAACAGTCTAGTTGTCATCTTCAGATCTCTGTACAACATATAAAAACATTTTTACACTTATCTGCACATCACAACTGTCATTTAACAATAGTCATATATAACTATTCCATAATATTTACATGCCTTCTGGGCTTTTATAAAAACATGTATATCACTCCTACAGTGAGAGCACATCTGTAACTTATTGTAGTAGCACTACATTTGTTTTTCACCAGGTTGCAACTGTCTCATGTCTTTAGACATGCCGTAGTCACACAACCTCAAGTGCAACTGGACGAACACGCGTAAGCTGTTACGAAAGACACCTTTGCATGGTTGGCATGTGGCACGCCAGGGTGCATCCCTCACTCTTTTTATACTCGATGTATATCAGTTCTTACTATATATAATAGTAATGTACATAGCCTCATCTTTTTTGGCCATGCTTGTTGAAATTCAAGTCCATTAACAGTATTTGTCTGATCTTATCACACAGACACATCATGGAACATTTTTTTTTCTAAAGCTTAACATTAAAATTGTTTTATATCTAAGAGACTGACACATCAAGACATTAAATTAAAGAAAGAAAACTGGTACACTGGCACATCAAGACATTAAAATTTAAAAAGAAATATTTAATGTCTTGACGTGCCCGTGTAATAAAATACTCTTAATGGGTTTGAATTGCGCCAAGAATGGCCAACTAAGATGAGACTATGCATAGTAATATAATATTTAGTATGAACTGATATAAATTGAGTATAAAAAGAGTGAGTGATGCACACTGGTGTGCCATATGCCAACCAGGCAAAGGTGTCGTTCGTAACGGCTGACGTGTGCTTGTCCAGTTGCACTTGAGGTAGTGTGACTACTAGCATGTCTGAAGACGATCATGGCACCAACTATGAGACAATTTCATCCTAGCAAAAATGAAGGTAGTATAATAATTGCATGTGGCTCATTGGCCTGGTGCAAGTCTTTCAATTGGATGCCACTTCAGCGACTTGGGTGCCCCTAGCTTACCCCAGTTATTCAACCGGGAAAAGGAAATCTACAGCTTAATGTGTAATCTGAACCACGTGTTGTTTCTGGTGACTCCTCACATCATTGAGAGATGAAGGATGGGTTAAAACACAGACTGAAAAAATCCGAGGTCTGATCGGGTTTCAAACACGCAACCCTTCTGTTTCCAGTTGAACACTTTACCCCAAGACCACCAAGCCCGACAAACAAATGTAGTGCTACTACAATAAGTTACAGATGTGTTCTCATTGTGGGAGCAATATACATGTTTTATAACAATCCAGAAGGTATGTAAATATTTTGTAATAGTTATATATGACCATTATTAGATGACAGTGTGATGTGCAGGTAAGTGTGTAAATATTTTTTCATGTAGTACATAGATCTGAAGAAGACAGCTAGGATGGTGAAACTGGTCATGAAATAAAGTGGATATTTAAAATGTGATCTGGGCAACACTTTTCATTATTACAACAATTAAGAGCTGCACACTCCATCATGAGCAACTTATTATTATGATTTAAACTATAATATGTTCTTTACCACAAAAGGCCATAACTTTTGTTCTTTTGTAGATATTGTTAGATTATATTGTTTTGCCATTGTATGTACAGACCATACAGCTTGAAGATTGCCTTCTATATCTATGAGTGTGACTTGGTCACTGCAAAAAGAAGTTAGGTAAACATTGTATGTGTCAGTGGGTAGGAATCTTCCATTTCTTTTGCCATTTATTGACAGCGTCATTTATACATTGTATATGTTAAAAAGTCCTAGTGATAAAGGACACCCTTGTATGACTCCTTGTCTTACTCATCTCACTCCTTATTAGTAATGATTGAGCTGATGTGTACTCTGATAGTATTATCAGCGTATATACTTGCAATGTGAAACTCAGCTTGCCCTTTTCTCACATGACATCTTGCGAGTCATGGACGAAGGGCAACAGGCGGATTGTTTTTTCTCAACTTCAAAAAGGCGTTCGACACGGTGCCACACTGCAGACTGCTAACGAAGATACGAGCTTATGGAATAGGTTCACAGATTTGTGACTGGCTGGAAGACTTCCTAAGTAATAGAACGCAGTACGTTGTTCTCGACGGCGAGTGTTCATCAGAGACGAGTGTATCGTCAGGCGTGCCCCAGGGGAGTGTGATAGGACCGCTATTATTTTCTATCTATATAAATGATCTGATGGACAGAGTAAGTTGTAATTTGCGGCTGTTTGCTGATGATGCTGTGGTGTATGGGAGGGTGTCGTCTGTAACTGACTGTAATAGCATACAGGTTGACTTAGACAAAATTTCTAGTTGGTGCGAAGAATGGCAGCTAGCTCTCAATGTAGAAAAATGTAAGGTGATGCGCATGAGTAGAAAAAACAATCCTATAATGTTCGAATACAGCATCAGTAGTGAGCTTCTTGATGCCGTCGCGTCGTTCAAATATCTAGGCGTAACATTGCAGAGCGATATGAAATGGAACGAGCATGTAAGGACAGTTGTGAGTAAGGCGGACAGCAGACTTCGGTTTATTGGGAGAATTTTGGGAAGATGTACTTCACCTGTAAAGGAGACTGCGTATAAAACGCTTGTACGACCACGTCTTGAGTATTGCTCAAGTATTTGGGACCCGCAGCAGATCGGTTTGAAGGAAGACATAGAGGCGGTTCAGAGGCGAGCAGCTAGATTTGTTACCGGTAGGTTCGACCAATGCGCGAGTGTCACGGAAATGCTCCGGCAACTCAATTGGGGATCGCTGGAAGAAAGACGACGTTTTTTTCGTGAATTTCTGTTAAGTAAATTTAGAGGGCCGGAATTTGAAGCTGAGTGTAGTACGATCTTGCTGCCGCCTACTTACATTTCGCGTAAAGATCACAAAGCCAAGATAAGAGAAATTAGGGCTCGTACGGAGGCATATAGGCATTCTTTTTTTCCTCGTTCAATTTGGGAGTGGAATAGGAAAGGAAATGCCTAGTAGTGGTACAGTGTACCCTCCGCCACGCACCTTACGGTGAATTGCGGAGTATGTATGTAGATGTAGATGTAGAATTGACATTAAATGCTGGGAAGTTCCATAATCTCTCAAAATTTCCTAAAATTTAGATCACACCAGGGCTTTTCACAAAAGCTTTATACTTTGGGAGATGAAATTCTCTTGAATTTTCTATTATTCGGTTTATAGAAAACACACAGACTATACATGACCTTACTGATCTAAAACCATTGCTCTTGTATTAGAAAATTCCCTGTTAAAACCTTCAATCTTTTTGTAGACGTATTGGCATATATCTTATACCTACAATTTTGTGTACTTAGACCTCTATAGTTATTGCAGTCATTTTAGTCTCCTTTCTTAAAGACTTGTAAGACAAGATATTTATGATGCTCGTATTTTTATTTTTATTTTTCTCCTTGACTCTTTCTATTTCTCATAGAATTGACCCTATTGTGTCTTCTAGTTCTTCAAATGAGATTGGATCTACATTCTTATCTAACTGAGATTTGCAATAGTTTCTTCTATCCCTGTCCATAGATTTTGAAAATAGTATAGCCAGGTTTCACCTGAAATGTTATTCCACCATTGTGTATTATTTTGTAATTTATTTATTGATTTGTCTTCTGTGGACATCATATTCTAGGTTTTGTTATTATTAGTAGTAGTATAGTTGTAGTAGTAGTAGTAGTAGTAGTAATAGTAGTAATTTCATCTTGAGCTTACTTCAAACAATTGAATTTTTTGCCAGATGCAATTTACTTTTTTGGTAAAGTATGTTCTTTGGCCATTCTGGAAATATGGATGAATAATACGTCTGTTATTTTAAGTCACAAACTCATTGCCAAGTTGGCATACAATGCACTCAGTGTTTTTGCCTCTTCTTTACACATTCTGCAAACTACTCTGTTTTTTTCATTGGTGTTTGAGTTGCATGAAACAAAACTTTTCTGCACATTCACTCTTGGAAAGTTTTCCATGTAAAAAAATGTCTCAAATAACTGCCAAAACTGAATATGTAACCAATTTTCTTTTGACCATCTGTGGTAACAATGAAGGAAAATACTGTGATTTGTAGAATAAGTAAATAAGAGACAAAAACATTAAGTGTATTCTTTGCCAATTTTATAAGGCATTTTTAATTTACAAATATGGAAATGTTTAGACATATTATGCATCCAAATTTTGAAACTGACCAGAAACAATGCTCTGTATGTAGAAGAGAGAGGAGCCTGGTGAACAATTCTCATTTGTTATTTTCAATAGACTTAAATCGATGCTAATAATAATAATAATAATAATAACAGTATATAATAGCTTGATATTGAGAACCAAGAGTATGAGTAGGGTTAGGTTTGGGAGGAGAGGGGGGATCTAAAGTAATGTTGACAGTTTGTGTAAAATGCCTCGGGGCACACCTGCTAATATTCACAATCTATCAAATGTTAAATGTTCTCCAAAGTGATTTTGAATTGATAAGTCAGTCTGGTTGGGGCAGAAAATGGGTTCTATTTGTGAAGATTACCCTTCTTTGTCTTTGTAGTGAGTTTTAAATTCTCCCTATTATATTGTTGAATTCCAATGTGGGCTTTCCATTATTATACATATTATGTGATAGTCATAAGGCACCCCTCCTCCCTTCTCTTTGTAATACACAGTATGGAAAGTGTTTTATATTGCTATGAGTATGTTAAAAGAAATTAGTTTCTACACTGTTTCATCATCATCTATGATAAGATAATAGTAAATGTTTGTTTTTGAAAAACTGTTAATCTCCAAAGGTTCTTAGCCAATTGCTTTGAAATTTTGACCCCTTTAATATTGTCGCGTTGAAATGGAAGCAGTCTTGACTTCGTAGGCAAGGTTGTGGACTGAACACAGCACTTATACTGAAGGCAGGTTTATTGCGAACTGAAATGTGCAGCACTGACTGCCTCTTGGGCAGAGTGCTCTGCTGTTTATACACAGACATAATGTACCAGAAATTAGAAGAATAGTTAACATAAGAAACAAGTAGAAATTACAAGTGAACATAAGAAACATGTAGAACATTCTGTAAATGTTAATTACAAATAAATACATTTGTTCCAGTGGACAGGATTGAACTGGTGACCTTCAGCACTGCAATCAGTGATGCTATCCCTTGCACCACACCAGCAGTCGGTTAACTTGGGGTCTTGCGACATTATCAATTAATCTGGATCTGAACTGTAACTGCATAGGTGCCCACTTACCACATAATTTTTACATTTCCCACTAACAATAATGTTCATTTAAAAGTGAAAGCAACTTAATAGAAAAACAAAAACTGAATGCAAGAAGGAATCCATATTTATACATAATTATGGTGATTACAGTTTGTCTCCTTAGAGTCAGTCTGTTGACACAAACAAGCAACAGCTTGCATTAAATGTAGGTATATTTTACTTTAATCATAGCTTTCATGTTTCTTGCTTCCACTATGGAAAAAATCTGGATTGTTATCAAAAACCATTATAATTAAGTGTGGGCGTAAATTATGCCTCCTTCCTCAGTAATCTGCAGTCGGCATCACAAAAAAACTTATTCTGATGATTACTTTACATCCACACTGTTCTCTCTTCAATCATCATTCCCTACATTCCCTCAAGTGCAATTTCTCCTCCCAGTTTTACAGAGCCAAATTTTGACCCCATTTTGTTGCTGCCTCCAATGTCACCTTCTTCTCCGTCATTTTTCTGTCTTGTCCTCTGCCTATTACCACCCCTCCCCCCGCCCCCTCCCACCCACTCAAGTTTGATTGCAACTCTTGTTGGGAAAAATATGGGTGTTGTATGTTCATATGGGAGGCTGTGAGGAAGGGCACATATACACAGAATCAGAATTTTATTGTCTCATAACATAAAAGTTAAATCATTGATTTTGTGTACAGGAGAGTCGTCAGTTTAAAATAATAATATATACGTACAATGTAGTTATAAAATCACACTACATAATTATATGTTTTATCCTGATCAAATACTCAGATTATCATTTAAGAATTAATCAATTGAATAATATCATTTTTGTACCAGAGTGCTGTATAATTTTCTTTTCATTGATTCAGTTTCAACTTTTCGAAAATGTGTGTTTTTTAAATTTATTACATATTTTCATTTCCATGTATTGTGGAGCCTGGGCATATAGATTTAGTCTGTGTGTAGGGAGCATGAAACTGTCTTTGTTCCTTGTTTCATAACTGTGCTGGAAGTTATTATGAAGAAATAGTTCTGGATTATTATTTATGAAAACAATTATTTCAAATAAGTACAATGTGGGAACATTCAGTATATTTAGATGTCTTAATAATGGCCAACAGGATTCTGTTGGCTTTGCACCACACATGTTTCTAATAATTTTTTTCTGCATTGTGAATATTCTTGTCATAGTGTTAGCATTTCCCCAAAATATGATGCCATATCTCACAATTGACTAAAAATAGCTACGGTACCCTATTTTTCTTGTGTCTAAATAGTTACATTGGCTAAGATGGACGTAGCAAATTCAAGGCTGTTTAATTTGTTTTTTAGGTAGTCTATGTTGAGGACCAGGGTAGATTTCTGTCCCGTTTCATTCCCAAGAATTTAACGTAATCTGCTTTGTGTGTTTCCTGACTATTAATCTGTATATCATTAAATGTAGACTGTTTTGTATGAAATTCCATTAACTGTGTTTTTGTTATATTTAATTTTAGACTATTTAGATGGAACTAGACACCCAGGTTTCTAGGGACTTTAAAACATTTTCAGTAATTTTGTCTGCTTTTTTGTTTTCAGTCAGTACTGATGTGTCATCAGTAAATAGAACTGAATGATAATTTATAATAATGGAAAGTCCAGGTTAGAATTAATAACCTTCCTATCCCCTCTCCCCTCCCCTCCCGTCACTGATTCGCCGCAGAGCGTGATTCGAGGTGCGGCAGCTGGAGGTGATGGTTGTATGACTGTGTTGTGGGCCTGTGTGATTGAGTGAGTGTTCTATTTTCTGAAGAAGGCCATGGCCGTTAGCTGAAAGTCTTGTATGTGTGTGTCTTTTGTATGTGCCTGTTGCAGCTCGTTGTCATGTCTTTGCGATATTATGAATGATAGTTTATATATATGGGTAAGTCATTAATATAGACGAGAAAAGGATTGGACCTAGAATTGAGCCTTGTGGTACCCCCTGTGAGATAAATCTCCACTTAGAGGAGTATTTTCCTTTGCTCGATGCTATGACAACCCTTTGCTTCCTCTCTGTTAGGTATGACGTACACCATTGTAGGGCAGTACCCATAATTCCATATTCTTCCATTTTATATAATACTAGTGAGTGGTTCACACTGTCGAACGCCTTTGATAGATCACAGAATATTCTTGCTGCTTTTTGTGATTCATCTAAAGTGGAACTAACTTTATTTACTCTAGCTTTATTTGTTCCTTTGTTCCAAAGATGCACATAAAAAGCTTAGCTACAAGCTCAGTCCAGTTTACAGTTCTATCTATCATGCAACAACTTTTTTTCTGTCAGCTGTTTATAATAATCATTTAGTTAATTACATGATTAGAGTCCATAAATATATAATGTGCTAGATAACAATACAGGATAGCTAGCAATTCCCCATAAAGATAATTGCTGAGCCACAGACAGATATGTATAATAGACAAACACATTCACACAACTTTAAATGCAATATATAATTGAATTGTTAATTGATTGCTGAGCCACAGACAGATATGTATAATAGACAAACACATTCACACAACTTTAAATGCAATATATAATTGAATTGTTAATTGATTGTTTTATGTTACCTTTCTTTCAGGTGTGAAACACTTTCAACTGCAAGCCAAGATGATGCAGCCAGTGAGTCTCCAGATCATAGTGACAGTAGTGAATTTGATGATGAAGAATATCATAGTTAAGAGACAGATCACTGTAGTCAGAATTTGTGAATGTTTTATATATATTAATGTATATGTGCCTTGTCAATGTGTTTAAAATTATTTGTCTTTTGTATAGTGTTTCAGCGAGATGCAGAACAAACGTAAATCCTTATACTGTCATGTCCATTTTAACAAAGAATAGCATGTAGTGGCTAATGTATTTCTTTGTTGTTGTGGCACTTCTGATAGCATATCCATTAATATCTTTGTCATAGACAAAGTGATTCAATATTTTAATTGTATGCTTCCAAGGAATAAAAAAAGTGTGTGTATATTGGTATTACAGTTGTCAAAGTATTGCTACATTATCACACATCCTATATGGAATTATGAATTAGTTCAACTTAGGGAATATCAATTTCATGTCATGATTCAGATTTTTATTCATCATTCAGCATTATTACATGCAATAGACTTCATCAGGTCACTTAATATAACAATGTGTGTATAATATGTTCTTTTATATATTTAGGTTGATATCAGGCATTTATAAAAATTCTTCTAATGAATATAATGGGTTTGTTAACAAAAAGCAGTGTAACTTTTTCTTAAATACTTTGATTGACATGCTTGAAGCATGTTTGAACAATGTGTTATATACTTTAGCTGAAACGTACTTATGACTATTGTTAGCTTTTGCCAATCTATTTTGTGGCTTACAGATTCTTGTATTGTAGTCATGTTTGTGATTCATTACACCTGTTCTGCAAGTATGAAGTTAACACACTCAAAAATATATAGTTTAATATGTCAGAAGTCTGTATTTACTGAATAATGATTTACAGTGTATCCTATTCTCTACCTTCGCTAATACTCTGATTGCTTTCTTCTGGATTGCCAGAATTTCACTTATTTTTTTAATGCTTCCCAAGAGTACTAACCCATATGTTAAAACAACTTGAAAAAAGTGAAGTACACAGTTCTTACATATTCAAATGCCAAATAGCACATTAGCCTCTTCAGAAGATATATAACTCTTACAGCCTAACAGACATGTGGTCAACATGAAAGTTCAATGTTAGCTTGTTGTCCAGGATGATACCTAAAAATATTACAATTTGTTTTTTTATTGTCGTAACCTTTGATAAACTGAACCATATCTTCTGAGTTTTTGTCTCATTTAATACTACACCATTTGCATTAAACTGGATGTGTATCATTGGCACTTACAACTATTGTTCATTGTAGGCAGTGGTGCCAGGAGTAACAAACATCATCATTTACTTAATTAGAAGGTATTTATTTGTAATGTGGTAAACTGTACACTCTAGTAATTCGTTGGCCAATGTTTGTGTGTTTGATCACTGGTCCCAGAGGGTACACAATCCCCAGTGAACGAGGTTGCGTAGGCATATGTGAAGAACGACAGCGTGTGTCCAATGGTAGCATACATCTGTGAACGGCATGAAGAATACCACATGTCTCAATGACGAGACAGCGATCAAATGGTGTGGAATTACTATTCACCTCTGCAGAGCTCATGTTAAGCTTGACCCACGTGGTCCGTGGCAAATATTTGAAATGAAGACTACCAGGAGATGTCTGCACAGTCCCTGTCTTACAGCTCGCACTATTAGCCTTTGCTGCACGCCACACTGTTGGGAGGATTTTTGATGATCACAGAAGCCCTGCGTGACAGTATATATCTGACGTTGCCGTTTGTGCTAGCTGTCTGCCACTCACCATTCATTCATTTCTGCTGTAAGGCAGCCAGACTGCTACAAAACCATGATGTTGCATTTCGTTTTGCCAAATTCATACTATTAACAAGGTTATCAAAAACATGATTTACAGACAGAAAAGTCGTATTTTCATGTCTTTCATTGATATTTGCTGGTAAGTCATTTATATGTACAAAGAATAGAAGTCTTAGTTTGGATCCCTGTGGCACCCTGTGTTGAACCTGAAGTTTTGTTTGATACATAACCTCCTGAACTTACCAGTTGCTTCCTTTTATTTAGGTATGATCAAGCCCCCAGAATCGCGTAAGCAGCCGACTCCAAACAGCGGACAAATTGAAGAGCGCCTCGGCGGCCATTGTAGTGGCAAACTTCTGAGCGAACTTTAAATGTGTATAACATTCTTTTGATTAGAGAGAGTATTCATTTGAGTTAAGTCTCGAAAACTATGTCTAATTGAAATATATAACTACAAAACAGCTTCAGACTCCTTCAATATACAACAACTTTTGGTTGTGTGTAAATTTATTACACATATGGTGTAGAAATTGGCCAGCAGCATTTCTTCTTCTTAACGAAACCGAACTATAACATGTAGTTTTTTTTTGTGTTGTAAGTGCAGCATATGAACGGAATTTATTGTCAGATACGATTTATTGGCACTTTCTTAGTATTTTCTATAATTGTGACACTTTTGTACAAACATTAGTTTTGGAAAAGTATCACACTTTACGCCTTTGCTTTAATGCTATATTCTCCAATATTTAGATATTTCATAGCATCAAAAAATCAAACAGGGCTGACTGAAACGGCTGATGTTAAAAATCATTTGTGAAAGTAATATATGCCATCAGATACATAACTGAAAAATAGTTTCTTACATTGTGAATACAGCAATCAGCCACTACCACATTCTTTCAAGAAAACGAAGTATGCCATAACTTTTTCTTAACTAAGGCATCTAAAATTAGCATTTTCAATGCTATAAGCCAAATACCTTATAGCAGAGTGAACTGCTCAAAAGTCAGCAACTAACGTCACAGGGTTGAACTTCACAATGTGTATCCACTGTGGCTATGTGCCATTCATATATGGAACTTTCAGTTGTTAGACCAATATGCAAAGCAGATTACCTTTAAATTCTGTGTTACAAGTTGCTAACATTCGAACTGCAGTGTGGCAACTAATTTCGAGACCTCAATAGTTATTTTACACAATCAAAGAATGAAACTTTTTGAACTTCCTGTCCACCAGTACTGCCTAAAGTAGCTCCTTTTTAAGAGCCGCCAGTATTATAAAAGCCTATTATTTATTTCATTCAATCCTATATCTCTGAACACAAGTAGTAGGGCTACTTATATTCCTGAGAAATATACAGTAAATGGGAATACGGTATTCGATCTTTTTATTTCTTCCTTAAATTGATTTATGTGTTTAAACGCTGAGAAGCTCTTCACCATCGTGCTTCATGTACACTGCAACCTAGTTGATTCTTCAGGCAGAGTAGGGAAGGAGAGGGAAAAAGAAAGGATGAGGGTTTTATGGGAGTGGGTAAGGAGTCATTCCATTGTAGAATTGTAAATGGACGTGAAAACACTCTTGATCTCTTAGCAACAAACAATCCTGAGCTCATAACAAGCATCAAAACGGATACAGGTACTAGTGAACACAGAGCTGTCACAGCGAGAGTGAATATCAAAAGTCACAAAGTTACCAAAAATAAACTAAACGTATATTTGTTCCAGAAAGCAGATAGAAATGCAATACATTGCTTCTTGAAAGATAGCTTCCACTCGTTTCTAACGCTAAATGTAGGTGTAGACCAGATGTGGCTCAATTTCAAAGAAGTGGTATCAACAGCAATTGACAGTTTTATACCAAATAAATTAATAAAAGAAGGAGGTGATCCTCCTTGGTACACAAAACAAGTTAGGACACTGTTGGAAAAGCAACGGAAAAGGCATACTAAATTTAAACGAACACAAAATCCCCAGGATTGGCGATCCTACACATAAGTTCGAAATTTAGCGAGGACTTCAATGCGAGATGCCTACAATACTTATCACAACGAAACTCTTTCTCGAAATTTGACTGAAAACCCTAAGAGATTTTGGTCGTATGTTAAATATACTTGGGGCAAAACACAAACAATACCCTCACTACGTGATAGTAATGGCAATCCTGCCGCTGACAGCGCTACTAAAGCAGAGTTACTGAACATAGCTTTTAGAAACTCATTCACCCAAGAAGACAGAATCAATGTCTCAAATTTCAAATTAGGAACAGAGGCCATAATGAGTAATGTAGAAGTAGATATCATCGGAGTAGTGAAGCAACTAAAATCACTTAACAAGAACAAGTCTTCTGGTCCAGATTATATACCCATTAGATTTCTATCTGATTATGCTGAAGCGATAGCCCCTTACTTAACAGCCATATACAACAGTTCTCTCAAAGAAGGATCTGTACCAAAAGATTAGAAAGTTGCACAGATCACACCTATATTCAAGAAAGGCAGTAGGAGTAACCCTTTAAACTACAGGCCTATTTCATTGACTTCAATTTGCAGCAGGGTTTTGGAAAATATCCTGTATTCAAATATTATGAATTATCTCGAACAGAATGATCTATTGGCCCAAGGTCAACATGGATTTAGAACATATCGTTCATGTGAAACACAACTAGCTCTTTACTCACACGAAGTGATGGTCGCTATCGACAAGGGTTCGCAAATTGATTCTGTATTCCTTGATTTCCAGAAGGCTTTTGACACCGTACCTCACAAACGGCTTTTAATCAGATCGCATGGTTACGGTATATTGCCCCAAATTTGTGACTTGATAGGGGATTTCCTGTCAGAGAGGACACAGTTTCCGGTAATCAATGGTAAGGCATCGACTAAAACAGAGGTGATATCGGGAGTTCCACGGGGTAGTGTTATTGGTCCCCTCCTGTTCCTTATTTACATAAATGATATAGGGGAAAATATAAGTAGCTCTCTTAGGTTGTTTTCAGATGACGCTGTCATTTACCGTCTAGTAAAATCATCTGAAGATCAAAACCAACTGCAGAACAATTTGAATAAGATATCAGTATGGTGTAAAAATTGGCAGTTGACTCTAAATAATGAGAAGTGTGAAGTTGTCCACATCAGTATAAAAAGAAATATGTTAAACTTTGTTTACATGATAAATCAATCAAATGTGAAGGCCATAAACTCCACAAAATACCTAGGAATTACAATTACGTCTGACTTAAATTGGAAAGAACACGTAGATAATGTCGTGGGAAGGCGTCCCATTAGGGGACTGGAGTGCACTCTGAATGTGGCTCTCCAGCCAGGATACGACTTCCTTAAATCCTGCCCCAAAATGAGATCCATTCTTCATGTCATCCTTCCCACTACACCAAGTGTGTCTTTCCGCCACCCATCTAACCTCCATAACCTCCTAGTCCATCCCTATGAAATCCCCAAACCACCTTCCTTAGCCTCTGGCTCCTACCCTTGTAACCACCCCTGTTGTAAAACCTGCCCCATGCACCCTTCCACCACTACTTACTCCAGTCCTGTAACCCGGAAGGTGTACACGATCAAGGGCAGAGCAACTTGCGATAGCACCCATGTGATTTACCAACTGACATGCCTGCACTGTGAATCGTTCTATGTGGGAATGACCAGCAACAAACTGTCCATTCGCATGAATGGTCACAGGCAGACAGTGTTTGTTGGTAATGAGGATAAACCTGTGGCTAAACATGCCTTGGTGCATGGCCAGCATACCTTCGCACAGTGTTACACCTTCCGGATTATTTGGATACTTCCCACCAACACCAATCTTTCAGAACTCCGGAGATGGGAACTTGCCCTTCAACATATTCTCTCTTCCCATTGCCCACCTGGTCTCAACCTCTGCTGAATTCAAATTCTGGCCCACCATCTTTAACATCTTTGCCTCAGTTCTGTGGACAGAGCCTCTGCCTCAAGTGGTATCTCTGTCCAACTTCTTTGGTTTCTACAAATGTCTGCCTAGGTGTGTTTGTGTGTGGATATGTGTGAGTGTGTGTGTATTTGTTTACCTTCCTTTTTTTCCACTCTTGGATTAGAATGACTCCTTTTCCACTTCCTTAAAACATGTATCCTTCCCTTTCTACTCTCCTTCCTTTCTCTTTTTCCTGAAGAAGCTGCCAGTGTTGGCGAAAGCTTGAATTTTTGTGTGTTTTTATTTGTGTTTTTTGTTTCTATTGGCGAGCCTTTACTTTGGGTAAGTCAAACAATCTTTATATAGCTATATATATTGTATTTTCACGTAGTTTTGATCATCTGTATATACATTTTTTTTTATCACCTGAAGTCATTTATAAACGACCCAACAATTCCAAAACAAGTTTCGTTTGAACTATCGGACCCACCCACGGATATGCACATGCAATCATTTATCCCTAGTCCCTTATATTCTTCTCCTCTGGCACTATATATTGGAATTACGTAAATTTACGTTACTGTGTCCCAAGTTTTCTGTTCTAAAAGCTCCATTATAGTCTTTCTTCGCACGAATTTCCATACTTACGCGTAGTTTACATTTTTGTACGCATTTTTGTGGTGGGCTGCTTGCTAATGTGTGAGATCTCCCGTTTTAGTGCATGACATTGTGTTCTGGTGCCTGATTTTATACGTGATTTTGCAGTTTTTTCCATCATTTTGCACGCCTCGACGTGAATCTGCATGCCTGGGTGTGTATCTGTGTACTTGTGTGCGCGAATTTACGAACTTTTGCGTGCCTGGTGCGTATTTTGCGTGTTGAGGGACCTCTTCCCAGGCATTAGGCTCATCATGATCGACTGTCTCTCCCATCATTCCTCATTTTCCACTTTCCCTGCTCCCTAGTCCTACAAAATCACCTCTCCATGACTCATAAATCCCTTAGCTACCTTCTCTCCTTCCGTGAGATATTACTATTGCGTAACCAAAACTACCTACATACCATCTCCCAGATCGAATCCTTTGCTCTCCAGCAACTGGAGGAGCATTCTAAACACCACCTCCACAAACTGACCAGCCTGCTGACATCATATTGCCGCCTTGGAGCACCCATATCCAATCCTTATCCGAACCACAGTGTTCCTTCTCGTGAACCCCTCATAGCTCCCAGACCATGCTTAGCTGACCTCTTGAACCTACCTCAAACTCCCTACCACCACTCCACAACATCCAATACCAAAACAACCCCAGAACACTGTGGTCAACCTACCTACAAAAAACCTAAACCCCACTGAAGTTTCAGTTTTATCCAAAGGTCTTACCTTTAGGCTTACACTCCAGTTCAATCATGTTGGTCTTGTCTAAGACCTACTCTCCTTTTCCAGATCCCTACGATGGAAACACTACTTTGCCACCAATCCCTCCGACTGCAATCTACCTAATCCCAATATTGAACCCTGCCTGTCCCAATTCATGCCACCATACACCAAAGATCCCCCTGCACTCCCATCTAACTTGTCCTCACCATCCTTTCCCAAGTCCCTTCCCAAGAACTCAAAACTTTCAGCAAAAGAAAGAAGAGCCATCAAAACCTTAAAACTAATCCTGACATAATCATTCTCCCTGCAGATAAAGGTTCCACGACTGTAGTTATGGATCACAGTGACTACCTGGCAGAAGGGCTCCGCCAACTCTCTGACTCTTCCATCTACAAGTTGTGCTGGATTGACCACATCCCCAAAGTTTAACAAGATCTCAAATCCCTACTAAAATCCTGTGGCCCCTTCCGGAAACTCTCCCCTGAATCCATCTCCCTCCTCACCCCAGCAGCACCCTGCACATCCACCTTCTACATGCTCCCCAAAATCCACAAACCTAATAATTCTGGACACCCTATTGTGGCTGTTACTGTGCTCCTACCGAACGAATTTCAGCCCTAGTTGACCAACACCGCCAACCAATTGTCCAAAATCTATCTTCCCACATCAAGGATACCAACCACTTCCTTCACCGACTCTCCACCATTCCCACCCCTTTGCCTCCTGGATCCTTACTTGTCTCAGTGGATGCCACCTCCCTATACACCAATATCCCACATGCCCATGACCTTGCCGCTCTTGAACACTACCTCTCCCAACGTCCAAACTCAAGCCTGATACCCCATTCCTCATAACCCTCACCAATTTCATCCTACTTAACAACTACTTTCCCTTTGAGGGGAAAGTTTACCATCAAATCCAAGGCACAGTCAGGGGCACCCACATGGCACCCTCCTATGCCAACCTGTTCATGGGCCATCTGGAGGAATCCTTCCTAGCATCCCAAAACCTCAAACCTCTGGCCTGGTTCAGGTTCATTGATGATATTTTCATGATCTGGACTCAGGACCAGGACACCCTATCCTCCTTTCTTCAGAACCTCAATTCCTTCTCTCCCATCCACTTCACCTGGTGTACCTCAACCTACCATGCCACATTCCTCAATGTCAACCTCCACCTCACCGAGGGCTCCATTCACACTTCCGTCCATATTAAATCTACCAACCACCAACAGTACCTACATTTTGACAGTTGCCATCCCTTCCACATCAAAAAATCCCTCCCTTACAGCCTGGCCCCCCATGGACGGCATATCTGCAGTGACAAGAATTCCCTTACTGAATATGCTGAAGGTCTCACAAAGGCCTTCACAAACAGAAACTACCCCACAGACCTAGTCCGCAAACAAATCTCCAGTGCCATATCCTCACACACCCCAAATCCTCTTCCTAACACCAGTAACCATCCACAAAAGAGCGCTCCCCTTGTCACCCAGTACTACCCTGGTCTCGAACAACTAAATTTCATCCTTCGCCAAGGTTTTGATTTTCTATCCTCGTGCCCAGAATGGAGACACATCCTGCCATCCTGCCCAAGATCCTCCCCACCCCTCCTAAAGTGGTGTTCCGTCGCCCTCCCAACCTTCACAACATCCTAGTTCATCCTTATGCCACCCTGAAACCCAGCCACAGGGATCATACCCTTGTGGAAGACCCCGCTGCAAGGCCTGTCCAATCCACCCACACAGCACTTCCTATTCCAGTCCTGTCACAGGCTTATCCACTTGTGAAAGCAGCCACGTAATTTACCAACTGTGCTGCAGACACTATACAGCTCTCTATATTGGTATGACCACCAACCAGCTATCCATTAGGATGAATGGCCACCGCCAAACTGTGGCCAAAAACAACGTGGACCACCCTGTGGCACAGCATGCAGCGGAGTACATGCTTGATTTCAATGGCTGCTTCACAACCCGGGCCATCTGGATCCTTCCATCCACCACCAGCTTTTCTGAACTGCACAGATGGGAGTTATCCCTACAATGCATTCTCCAATCCTGAAATCAACCAGGCCTCAACTTACGATAACTTCCCTATATATATATTTTCTCCATATCTTACAGTTCCTACCTCTCTATCCCAAACCTCGCCTATTTTGAGTGGTGTGTGAATGTGCGACCATGTGTGTGTGTGTGTGTGTGTGTGTGTGTGTGTGTGTGTGTGTGTATGCGGTCTTGTGTACCTGCAGTGTGCATGCATTTTCTATATATATTTATTTTACTTTATTTTATTTTTTCCCCTCACCCGCCTCCCCACTCCATTCCTAAGCTGCATCTCGTTATTCCCATCTAACCCATCCCCACCACCGCCACGTAACCTTCCTATCCCTCCCCTCCCCACCCTCCCCTCCTGTCCCCGATTCGCTTCAGAGCGTGATTCAAAGCGTGGCAGTTGGAGGTGATGGTTGTATGACTGTGTTGTGTGATTGCGTGAGTTCTATTTTCTGAAGAAGGCCATGGCCGATAGCTGAAGGTGTTGTATGTATTTGTTTACCTTCCTTTTTTTCCCCTAAGGTAAGTTAGGGTTACAGTTACAGAGGTTAGGTGGGCGGTGGAAAGACACTCTCGGTGGAGTGGGGAGGATGTCATGAAGGATGGATCTCATTTCGGGGCAGGATTTAAGGAAGTTGTATCCTTGCTGGAGAGGCACATTCAGAGTCCGCTCCAGTCCCAGAAAGTATCCAGTGACAAGAGGGGCACTTCTGGGGTTCTGTTGAAGGTTTTGAATTTGGGGAGGATGAGAAAGTGGCTCTGGCAATTTGCTTCTGTACCAGATCAGGAGGATAGCTGTGTGATGTCTAAGCTGTTATCAGGTTATTGGTGTACTGGTTCAGGGATTCAGGACTGGAACAGACTTGTTTGCCACAAAGACCTAAGCTGTAGGGAAGGGAATGTTTGATGTGGAATGGATGTCAGCTGTCATAATGCAGGTACCGTTGTTTATTGGTAGGTTTGATGTGGATGGATGTATGTAGTTGGCCGTTGGACAGATGGAGGTTGACATCGAGGAAAGTGGCATGGGATTTGGAATAGGACCAGGTGAATTTCATGGGATCAAAGGAGTTTAGGTTGGAGAGGAACTTCTGGAGTTCTTCTTCACTGTGTGTCCAGATCATGAAGATGTCATCAATGAATCTGTACCAAACTTTGGGTTGACAGGCTTGGGGGTCCAGGAAGGCTTCCTCTAAGCGTGCCATAAATAAGTTTGCCTACGATGGGGCCATCCTGGTCCCCATAGCTGTTCCCTTAGTTGTTGGTATGTGTGACCCTAAAAGTGAAGAAGTTGTGGGTTAGCATGAAGCTGACTAGGGTATTAAGGAAAGAGGTTTTAGTTAGGGAAGTGGGTGGTCGGTGTGAAAGGAAATATTCCATCGCAGCGAGTCCCTGGGCATGTGGGATATTTGTGTATAAGGAAGTGGCATAAATGGTTACAAGTGTGGTTTCTGAAGATAACAGGCTGGGTAAGGATTTCAAGCGCTCGAGGAAGTGATTGGTGTCTTTGATAAAGGATGGGAGACTGCACATGATGGGTTGAAGGTGTTGGTCTATGTAGGCAGAGATTCGTTCTGTTGGAGCTTGGTAACCGGCCACAATGGGGTGGCCGGAAAGATTGGGTTTGTGAATCTTGGGAAGCAGGTAGAAGGTGGGGGTTCAGGGTGTCGGGGGGTCATGAGGTTAAAGGTTTCAGGTAAAAGGTTTTGTAGGAGGCCTAAGGTTTTGAAGATTCCTTGAAGCTCTGCCTGGACATCAGGAATGGGATCGCCTTAAAAACTTTATATGTGGTATTATCTGAAAGCTGACGCAGTCCTTCTGCCACATACTCCCGCCGATCAAGTACCACGGTTGTGGAGCCCTTGTCGGCAGGTAGAATGGCGATGGAATGGTCAGCCTTCAGATCAAGGATAGCTCGGGATTCAGCTGCGACAATGTTGGGAGTAGGATTAAGTTTCTCAGGAAAGACTGGGAGGTAAGGTTGGAAGTAAGGAATTCCTGGAAGGTTTGAAGAGTGTGATTTTGAGGAATAGCAGGTGGGTCTCGCCGTGATGGAGGATGGAACTGTCCCAGGCAGGGTTCAATTTGAATGATGTCTTGGGGAGCTGGATCATTAGGAGTAGAATTATTTTTCTACATAGCAAAGTGATATCTCCATCAAAGACTGCGAGTATAGAATAGTAAATCTTTGACAAGGGCTGTTTGGTTGAATTTGGGAGTAGGTCTAAAGGCGAGGCCTTTAGATAGGACAGAGGTTTCAGATTGGGAGAGAGGTTTAGAGGAGAGGTTGGCTACTGAATTGGGATGTTGTGGTTCCGGATTGTGAGGACTGGAATTTTGAGGTTTGGCGGCGAGAGGAGTTGGGAGTGGGAGATTGAGTAGATGGGAGAGACTGGGTTTGTGTGCAATAAGAGGAGGTTGATGTTTACTGGAGAGGTTATTGAGGGAGAGAGTATTGCCTTTCTGGAGGTGGGTGACCAGGAGATTGGATAGTTTTTTGACTAAATTTTTGTCCACCAGTACATCACAGTCATTTGACCAAAAATCGAAGAGAGTTGATCAATGCAATGATGGGAGAAAGCAGAGAGGAAGAAGCTACAGAACGAGAAGCTACTTCTTCTAATGATAAATCGGCGCCAGTGACAGTGTTTTCATCTTCTGAAAGTGCAACATTAGATACGAAATAAATATCACAAGTTATCAGGGTGAAATTAATTCAAGAACGTGGCTCATTTACTCTAATCAAAATATGTTGCATACAGCTTCTGTTACCGAATCTTCGACGTTAAATCTACACCACACACGACAAGTAAACTCTGTAAATCTGAAGGATTTATCTCATGGCGTCGCTGTAGTGATGCCCTTCGGAAACGTGAACGCTCGGAGGATGACATTTCGTCCTTTACAAAATGTGTGGAATTGAAATAAAGACTAAAAACGAATTGCGCCATTGACAACATGAAGCACGAATAAATCAAGAAAAGAAATACTGGCGAGATGTTTTAACAAGAATAATTACAGCAATTGAATTTTTAGCACAAACGAATTCAGAATTTCGAGATTCTTCATCAACAATTTACCAATTTGACAATCGAAGTTCCCTGAAGCTGATAGAAATGATGGTATCTTTTGATGCACTAATGAAGGGACACTTGCGTTGTATTCGTGACGAGGAGACTCAGCATCACTACCTTGGACCTCAAATTCAAAATGAAGTGACTGAAATGTTAGGTAAATCCTAACTATATTTTTATTCATGGGTCCAATAATGAAATAACACATGTGAAGTAAGGCTTGGGGGGAGGGGGCAAAATTTGGGCTGAGTGTAAAAAATTACGTAATTGAATAACAAAATTTACATGTTACTCGCTGTACACCAACCAATATTTATGCATTTCGATTAACACGTTGGCTGCTGTGTGGCCGCCGCCAGCCACAGCAGGCGACTCTGGCCAAAACTGTCTGAAGAGAAGGCCTGCGCGCTGCCGTGCCACGTCATGCAAAGTAGGTTGCGATCACGTTGTTCACTGGCTGGTCGATGCGAGGTGGTGTGTTGTGACCATCGGCCAGCCAATGAGCTACGCGATCGCGACCTACTCTGTGTGAAGTGGCACGGGAGTGCGCAGTCCTCTTCAGAACGGTGTTGCTGTCTACCGCGATGATGTCAGAAGCGTGCAAATGTCCCTCTTATCAGCTGCTCAGCCAAAATCCGCTCATTCAAACATATAGCGTTTATTTACTTATTTTATTACCCGGTAAGGGACAAACGTTCAGCTGGGGAAAAAATATTAAAAAGTAAAAAGCACGGGATTTCATATTTTCCCCGGGCCATATGAAAAACTAAATTACGTTTTGTGATTTTTTTCCCCGGCTGTATTATAAGCTAACTAGCGAACCTGACAATGCTTCACAATTGTTAATATATATATATATATATGGAAATTGGATATACATCCTAATTTCCTCTTCCGCCCCTCTCCCTCCCTCCTCATCCCCCTATCTTTGCCCACCTTCTACTCCGCCCTCCAAAATCTCTGACCACTCCCTGGACATCTCCATGCCACACACCATAGACCAAGATATTTATGGTCTATGCCACATAACCATCGCTTTGTCCCTGCTCTCTGTGTCTATATCCTCCCTCCCTTACTTTATATCCAAAATCTAATTTGTGTCTGAAATCTTTTTAGTGATTCCAAAGAGCAATTTATTTTGAATTAAGGCCAATTCACACTGTCCGTCACGTCACGTCACGTCACCGTCCGTCAGAACATTCCACAATGTATTTCTAATGGCGGCATTCACACTGTCCGTCACCGGACCGCCACGTCACGTCAACGTCCATCAAGCTTTCTCGAGAAGAATGTTTTGACGGAACGGTCGTCTGCTAACATCGGAAGTTAACCTAATTTCGTCACGAGAAATATATGTTGCAGTCGACGACTGCACTGTTTATATGCAAATGTGTCTTATTCATCTTTGTGCTGTTGTTGTACCTCGTTTTAGGGGTAAATCTCAAATGTTTCATGACGACTTAAATATTTTTGTCAATTGAGTGTCCCCCTATAATCGAGGTCGGATATCTGAAACCAAAAAATGGTTTATGTTACGTAACAATGTAACAGAAACGACTGAAGCAAACTGTTTATTTGAATAAGATTGTAATTTGAATACGCATTTTTCATTAAATAACACTTTAAATGAAAATGTCAGTTATAATGAAAGACAAAAATTCAGTTGTTTACGACGTATTAACAATGTCAGCATGCGAATCGTAATGGTTAAAGTATACAGGCGATATTTATGCTCTTACAAGTATGGTTTGATGTCTTCATATGTTTATTTTTTCGCTTGAAAATAGATGTCGATGTTTTGAAATGTTGTTTCAGTTCCCAGTAAGTTGGCCAAAAACATACACTGTAAAGTTTTCTTTGGCCGTTAATAACATTTAGCGTTGTTGTTCCCCCTTTCTAGTATTAAACTATGACTTTCTACATAACAGATCGCCACTCATAACCTCACTTTCAACATCGCGTATTGAGATGGACGAATTGACGTGACGGACACGGACGGACAGTGTGAATACAACTTGACGTGACGGTTCCGTGACGTGACGTTGACGTGACGGACAGTGTGAATTGGCCTTTAGCCAGAACCTAAACGCCCCGAGAGTCGCCGAAATAGAAATAGTCGGTGATTTACGTAATTAAAGTTAATTAGTGAATACTTTCAAAAAACGTTTTCAATCCAAATATTATTAATGCAAATAATAATAATAATAATATACATTCATTTAATTTTCATTATGTAACAGTATACAGGTAGCCCTACATTTATTTCGTACATCAGTCCATTTTAATGCTATCTGTGGAAAAAAAAAAAATTTATATGAAGCAGTTGGAACATCTATACTCTAAGGTTGGAACTACAGATACCAAAGATGTACGGTATGACATTCTTGGTAAACCCTTCAATGATTTTCTGCAATATATTAATCACACCCTTATTTTTCTCATCAAGACTGTGCCATGTCCAGGCTTCTTTTAATTACTTGAAAGTCTTCATATAACGAGTTCATGTTCATGAGTTCAGGTGATCTTTAAAGGCTCCCAAATTTTCGAAAATGGTCATAATTTATTGGTGCAACTTGGAAAGGATGTTGTTTTCTGAGAAAAACGAGGTAATAAATATTCTACAAAATTGGCATAGAAAATCGTTCAGAATAGATTCTTTTGCTTAAATGATTCATTTACACATTATTTCTCTTGCCTTATTTCCGAAAAAGTTGCCTTTTATTCTTTGCTCAATCTATCCACGCATACCGTGTATTTCAGCAAGTATTCCAACAACTGATGGAAAATCTGAATCAATCTTCTTATTGTTGTTTCTACCAAAAACATTACATTATGAAGAAACGACAAAACGACAGTTTCTTCTTCTTCTTCACTTGTGATTATCTTTCGTAATAAACGAGGACATTAATTGTGGAATTCCAGAGAATGAAATTTTAGTGCAGGCTATTTTTTTTTTTTTTTTTTTTTTTTAATCCTCTTTCGACAGCAGGAAATACTGGACGTCTGCGAACACTATATTCAAACCAAGCACAGTGGGGCCTATTCACGAAAAAATGCGATTGAATCGCTCAAGGCCATGCACGGTCTAGGATCGGACACCCTGTGCAGTTCAAACGCACACATTATTTTCCCAAAATATTACCTCCCTCAATGTTCCTTAAAATTGAGGTAAAACCATTAACATTCTTAAAAAATCCCAGTTTTTACAGATATGGCAACTAAGGAAAAGGATTCTAGAAGATATTCGAGCTGCAAAATATTACGCTGTCATCCTCAATTGCACCCCAGACATCAGCTATCAAGAATAAATGAGTTTGACTATCCGTTACATCGAGATGCCGTGTGTTTCAGTTCCAACCATAGTCGAAAAATGGGTGAGTTAAGGAGTATGTCCACTAGCAAGTAACTTCCGCATGTAACTTCTGCAAGTATTTGCCGATGTGTTTACAATAGAACAAAAAACTGCAGAAGTTTTCTTCTGCAAGTCGTTTAGGCAAGTAATTTGCTGCAAGTACTTGCAGAAGTGTTTCCACCTGGGTCACGTTGTGAGATAAGCAAGTGCAAGTTTACAATGTCATGCGCAAAAATAAGAGCAGCCTCTACCATTGTTCCATTTATAATTACTATTAAAGTTTTGTGTCCCGACTTCGTCGCCGCTTTTGTGTCCCAGCCTCGTCGTAGGTGTCGGTGGCCGGGTGGATGAGACCGACACAGGAATATAGATAGCACGCTGGTGCAGGTATGGAGGGGAGCAGCCAGAAACTATAAACACTAGAGTAAATTAGAAAGAGATATATATTGCACAGAATGTAACAATACTTAACTTTTACATAGTACTGCAGAATGTTGATACATAGTTGTTAGAGGCCTGCCTAGTGCCTGTACAATAGCAAAGTCTTCACTGGTGCCTATCTGATTACGAAGGTCCTAACTGGTTGCTATCTCAGTCCGAAGTGACCGATCTCGTTCAGTGGTGGCCACGAGCACATGCGTCTAGCCCCCAGATTATACCGCCGGAAACGTCCAGAGATAAAAATGAGAATTTCCTGGCGATGCCGATAGATGTCACTCCGGATCTGTCACGTGATCTGCAGCTGACAGCTGTTAAGTGTTAAATGAAAACAAACGGAGGATCGGCGGAATTGCATAGCTCGCCTGTAAAATAATCTCATTTTCTTCAGTGTCACAATAGTTGTTAATTTGTTATTCTGCTTACAACAATGTAATCGCAGGTTTTGTACGCATTAGGCGAACGTGGAATAAAGTTTTAAATGTATTTTACACGTTTGTCTCAGTTCGAACACATTATTTGAGGAGCCGGTGCAGACGAACGCGGGATGTTAGGTGTCATTTTTCTTTTTTCCTCCATCTGATTTGCGACAAAGAAATTATTTATGTTTCTTTTTAGCCCAAACAAGAAGTTAGAGAAATGCTGGTAAACTCTAAGACATATACTACGGCAAATGAAAAAACGTGGAAATTGAATTTCTAAAAATCAAACCATCGTCAAGTCACGTGAAATTAGTACGCTTACACTTTATACCTTATGACTGCAAACAAAACAATTCTCTTACACCTGATAATGTACTCACAAAGTAAAGTGAAATGTTATGTGTGTGCCATTTCCTAAACGTGAATATGTTGAGTAGTAACATAGCAGTATCTAGGATCCACATTTGTAATAGTGTTATGTCACACTGTTCTCACATTGTGGAATACAACACAAAATGTCAACCTCACACTGAAGTGGTACAGCCTCTTTCTCACTGATGAGACTGGGGATCCAACACTGCATGTTGTTAGTAGATATCATCAATCTGCCAACAACCTTTGTAACAATAGGAGCAAAAAGATATGAAAATGAGTGTGCAAGATAAGTCGGCAAAGGGCAATGGTATGGTGATTCATGAGGTAACAGAAAGCACTATATTAAAACCTTCATGGTGTTTATAGCACATGTAATTATTCCATTTCACTTTTTATTAGCAAATCTATCTTTGCAAAAAGACCTGGCATGTAAAGAAGGCCTCCATCCAAATTTCCAGACTATATCATAAGGTAAACAACAGATAAAGCTAACATTCTAAAGATCAGAATGTTAAGAGTTTGAATGTAACAGTCAAACTAGAAAATCTTAAAAGGAAGTGGTCAGATTGAAGTTTGATACTACAGGGCTGAGTGAAGTAAAATGGTGAGATAAGGCAGATTTTTAAGAGGGGGAGTAATTTTGTGTAGGCAAACAGGAAAATTGGGTTTATGGGAAATGAATGAAAGAAGACAGTGACTTTTTATTCTCTGCATTAAGTTTCAGCAAGCACTGTTTCGTGAACCAAATGGAAAGCATTTATTATTGGAAAAGATAAGGAAACACTTGTAGATACCAGATGTACCTCATGTTTGTAAGTCCTAGATATAAAAACTGTAAAGTTTTTAAGGGTCTGATATTAATTTAAGAATAAAGGGAGACCAGATTACGGGGATGTGCCTCTCTTGAGTTTGCAGACGGATAACTATGTCCAATGGGCACAATGTTTCAGCAATTGAACCTGTTGCTATCGTCACTGTCTCCTGTTGACAGTGCAGGCTTTTTGTCTGCATTACTCCCCAACTGGCTTCCAGCACTTGGAGTGGGAAGTATGCTCGTGATACATCATGGGTTCAATGCTGTGGATATGTCCAAGCCATGGCTCAACCATTGGAGCTCCATCTGCCTCAGTGGGTAGTTTGTTGTGTTTGCACTGCTATCCTCTGTGTTTCCTGATTTTAGAAGTAGCAGGCTCCTATGCCTTGCTAAGACTGGAACCAAGTTGTTGTTCACACTTATCTCAATAGATTCATTAATGACATACTGGTAATCTCATTAATTTGGTGTTTGTGCCAAGCTCTTCATACCGTTATTCTTCATGTTTCTCTTTTAAAGAAGAATCTTTATTCACTGTAAACCATTTTACAGTGATATTGGCTTCATAATTTTTACAATAGATATACGCTGTATAAGGCACAAGGAATAGTATTAATCTTATGTTCAATAGGGTTTACACAGTATACAATAATAGGCTCACCTGTAGACAGGGATACCACTCGTCAGCTTTGACCCATGACGTCATCACTGCGCGGTAGTTTTGAGGTGCGTGCATGTTTGTAAAAGGCATCAGTGATTATGTGGTGGTTGTGTTAAAGACGATTATTTGTTTACAAAGAAAACATTAATATTTTGTGATTAAAAAGTGATCTGTAGCATCTCTTTGATTAGGTGTAAGTTAACCGAGAGATTTTTTCTCATATGTGAGCACCGAAGGTGCCAATTTTTGAGCCAAGACCTGTGATTGATGGCACATTCTGTTATCTATAATAACCACAGATTATTTGTATCTACAATACAGAAGTATTAAGATATCCCATATACTCGTCTTCTGACATCTTGATGGCGTCATGGGTCAAGGCAGACGGGTCGTATCCCAGTCTACAGTTATGCCATTGTTCTTAGGACTTAAAGAAGGGGGGTGCAGCCGAATCGTAAAATGACCATAACAGGATTGTTCCACCATGTCCATTGCTGAGGTGCTATTCCGCTGCATGGAGAGCCTTGGCAGTAGTGGCAATTATCTTTGGAACAAAGAAGCTGAATTAAAGTTTGTGTTGTGGAGGGAAATTGTACATAGACTTTTTATCTGTCGTTTTGGGTGAGGTGGGTGTTTGGTATCCTGAATTTTGAGGTTCGATACGAGTTTTGTGTTATTTTGAGGCTGTGGTGACCGTTTCATATTCCAAATTTGATTTGAGGTGTGATGTAGGATATGTCCGATATCAGTGCCTCGGTTTTTAGTTTTGGGGTGATTTGGTATCCCAAACTATATGTAAGGTGTAATCAATGTCAATTGAAGTGTCTGATACCACTTTTCTATATTTTGTTGATGTGAGGATCGTTTGGTTACCTGAGTTTGATATGGTCAATTGATGTGTTCTGTACCAGTTTTCTTGGTTTTGCATTTTGGGCTTCGGTTGGTATCCCGAGTTTCATTTGAGGTGTAATATAGGTCAATTGAGGTTTCCGATACCTTTTTCATTTTTTCGGTGTTTTTGTTATGGGTTCTTTTATGGAACGCTTTTTTTTGTCTGGTATCTTGTCGTTTTTCCGCTTAGAATGTCCCCGCCCAAAACCCCCACATTACCGCATTTGTCCCGTTGGGATCATTTTATTGATTTTTAGGTAAATTTCACATTTTTATATGGGCATTTTTTCGGTCGTTGCAAGTTTGTTTTGGTCACAATATTGGGTACGAGTATATATGTCATTGCTGCCATGTTGATGACATCATTGGTCAAAGCTGACAGGTGGTATCCCAGTCTTCAGTTATGCCCAATAATACAATTGAAAGCAACATTTTTCTACAAACTAATATAATCATCTGGCAAACTGAAGTATTCTTTGATATTATAAAAAGGATTATTGATTAACCAGTTGTATACGTTGTTTTCAAAAGTATTTATAGCCATGGTCCAAGCAGAGGTTCTGTAACTTACTAAAGATTCTGATAGCATTCACTTTGTGAGAGCTCTCAGTCATTGTTAATCTATGCCTAGGTATATCTTAACCCTGGTTTTGTGGTCATGAACTCCCTTGTAACAAGTTCTGAGATATTGCTTCTAATATAGAGTCCTGAAACATAGATATATAAATTCAAACTAGTGAGTATTTTGAGGCTGGTGAAGAGTGGGTGACAGTGCTCCAATCAATCTTTCTTACACATTAAACGCAAAACTTTCTTTTGTATTTTCAATATTTCAACTACTGCTGATTTGTGGGATTGTAGTAGCTGTGTGTGGCATTGGTGTTCAATACAAGCCTGTTTGTTGTTGTGGTCTTCAGTCCACGAACTGGTTTGATGCAGCTCTCCACACTACCCTGTCCTGTGCAAGTGTCTTCATCTGAGAATAAGTTCGTCAACCTACATCCTTTTGAATCTGCTTACTGTATTCTTCCCTTCGTCTCCCTCTACCCCAGACACTTCCTCTAAAGCTAAGTTGACATGTCCAACCAATCTATCCCTTCTCTTAGTCAGGGTATGACAGAAACTCCGTTTATCCCCACTTCTGTTAAGCACCTCCTCATTAGTTACATGATCTACCCATCTAATTTTCATCATTCGTCTGTAGCACCACATTTCAAAAGATCCTATCATTATTTTACATGTTTCATTCCCATACAATGCTACACTCCAGACAAATGCTTTCAGAAAGGACTTCCTAACACTCAAACTAATATTGGATGACAACAAATTTCACGTCTTCAGAAATGCTTTCTTCCCACAGCCAATCTGCATTTTATATCTTCTTACTTTGGCCATCCAAAGTAATCTTGCTACCCAAATAACAAAATTAATATACTACTTTTATTGTCTCATTACCTAATCTAATTCCTTCAGAATCGTCTGATTTTCTGACATTACATTCCATTACCTTCATTTTACTCTTGTTAATGTTCATCTTATATCTTCCTTTCGAGACACTGTCCATCCCATTCAATTGCTCTTCCAAATCTTTTGCGGTTTCTGACAGAATTACTATGTCATCGGCAAACCACAATGTTTTTATTTCTCCTCCCTGCACTTTAATTCCCTTTCCAAATTTCTCCTTAGATTCCTTCATTGCCAGCTCAATATACAGATTGAACAACGTTGGGGAAAGGCTACAATCCTGTTTATTCCCTTCTCAACCTCTGCTTCCCTTTCTTGCCCTTCGACTCTATAACCGCTGTCTGGTTTTTATATAGATTGAATATAACTCCTCGCTCCCTATATTTTTACCCCTGCTAGCTTCAGAATCTGGAAGAGTGTATTCCAGTCAACATTGTCAAAGACTTTCTCCAAATCGACAAATGCTAAAAACATAGGTTTCCCTTTCCTTAGCCTATCTTCTAAGATAAGTCGTAATGTGAGTATTGCCTCCCATGTTCCTACATTTCTCCTAAATCCAAACTGATCTTCCCCAAGGTCGGATTTCATGTTTTTTCCATTCGTCTGTAAATAATTCGTGCTAGTATTTTGCAACCATGACAATTAAGTCCAGTATATCCTGTTATCCAGGGATTTCTAGTAGATTTCTTGTCCTACCTATATGATCCTCTGCTGCTTTCACTACCCTAGCCCCCAGAGCTACCCATTCTTCTACTGTATGACTTACCCCCCCATTTCAGTCAAACCTTGCCTAATGCTCCATCTCAACCACCTCTTGTTCCTTCAATTTGTGCAGGTTCCATCTCCTAACTTTTCTACCTTTCAGCAGTCTTAAGTTTTAATCTGCAGTTCATAACCAATAAGTTATGGTCAGAGTCTATATCTGCCTCTGGTTGTGCCTTAGTTTAAAACCAGGTTCCTCAATCTATTCCTTACCATTATAAAGTCTACCTGGTGTCGTGTAGTGTCTCCTGGTCTCTTCCACTTCTTTCATGATGTTTAAACCAAGTGCTGGTGATCATTAAATTGCGCCCTGTAGAAAATTCTACCAAGCAATCTCCTTTTTCAGTCTTTTCCCCAGTCCCTATTCACCTACATTCCCTTCTCTTCCTTTTCCTACTGCCAAGTTCCAATCTTCCACCACAATCAAGTTTTCCTCTCCCTTAATTTTCTGAATATTTCTTTTATCTCCTCATACACTTCTTCGATGTCCTCTTCATTGGTAGAGCTAGTTGACATATAAACTTTTACTACTGTGGTTGGTGATGGTTTTGTGTCTGTCTTTCCTATAATACATTCACTATGCTGTTCATAGTAACTTACCCGCATTCCTATTTTCTTATTTATTATCAGACCTACTCCTGCGTTACCACTAACTGATTTCTTGTTTGGAAGCCACAGAAGTAAGGGACCAATAAAGATGACAAGCTCAGACCAACAAATCCTTGTGCGCGTTAGTGTAACTAGCTAACCAGCACTTGTCAGAGTATATCTTTCATAATATTTATGTTGTCACTGGCTTATGTGGCAAGGATGGCACATTTTCATATACTATGAATTGACCCAGTTCTTGAGGCTCATTTATGCACTTGTCTATTTACTTAGGCTATATGTAGTGGCCGAGTTAATTTTGCATACTTTGTCCTTGTTGGCTGGTGGGGTTAACATAAGACACAATGCATGCAGAGCAAGTAAATGTCATTGCACAAAGGTAATTGATCACACCAACATGGTGTCCTATATCTCACTACGTAAACCAGTTTTCACTGAAAGAACCCAGCCAAGCCAAGGGAGGTCATTCACTTCTTCACTTGCAATAATTACCTGTTGCCTAATATATTTGTTTCTTTATCCAATTAATTTGTGGAAAAATCTAACAAGAGATACGTGAATATTGTATATTTAATAACAGATCGTGTCCAACACTTACCTCAGCTCAGTATTGCCGACAGTGATAAAAAGAAGGGGGGGGGGGGGCGGAAGCAAACCATTTGTCACACATTTCATGCTCTCCCTTCACACCACTCATCTTACTTTTGTGGTGGCTACACTATTATTACACCTATGTTTTTATATTTCTTGCTACAGAGACAATACTCAAAATAATTTTGCATGTTAATAGGAGGTTGTAGTGGCTTATTAGGCCTAACAAAATTATGTGACTTGCTCAATTAGGTGTGTACATTTACTGTATATATTACCAAATTTTGTTGAGTCTTCTTGAAAGGGCTTGGAAATTTTACATTCACTGATTAGTACATCTAATCAAATACTTGCGAAATGTAACCGCAAGTACAAATTTCATCAATGAAAGCTGTAAAGGAGGCAAATACATTTAACTGTGACATTAAAATTTGTGTCAGACTGGGACTCAAACCCAGACTTACTACTTATCTCAAGTGGTAGCCGCACCTTTCAGCTACTAGAGAACACTTCCCAGATCAACCCAAACTTCCACAGGCCACACAATGTCTAATGATCTCTTTCTTGCTTGTACACGACTTTGGCGTGATTCCTACATAGGGGAGAAAAGTTATTTTAACCAATCTAGGTGTGAAACACCAATTTGCTTGTCTGAAGAAAGTATATCATTGGTGACGAGAAATATTTGGGGCCTAGAATCAACATCCATCACAGTTACACTGTAACTTTCACAGCCACAATACAACACTTCAAATGTACACATTGTCTTTTTTATGGTGTAGAGAGTAGTGTAAGGTCTCTGCCAAACAGCAGCAAAGCAGAGAATGTTCAACATAGGAAATTTTAGTTTTCCCACCAAGAAGTGATATGTAAAACGAATAGTTTGTTTTCATAGATCTTCTGACTATGCTCTCTAGCCAATCAATAGGGAATGTTTAGAATCATGGATTTTGTTAAGCCATATTAGGACAATATTTTAGTGGTTGTTGGTGTCAGCAATATCTTTGAAATAGTTGCTTATTTTTACTTCACAATGTTTGTAACAGTAACAGACATTTAAAGTGCAACTTACTGGTCACAGTATGTAAGACATTCCATAGTGCCACATCTGAAGCACAGCTTGCAGCCAGTCATACCCACATTAACTATATAGACAGGTGTACATTTATATTCCTATTTTCTGTAAAAATGCAGTTATTGAGAATTAAACCTCAAAGCCATATACAGACATTACATGAAGAATCAACTAACGATGCACAAGCATAGAACTTTAACTTAATTCTTCATAAGCTATTTGAAGCCTTTGAATAAGCATAATAAGCTAACTAATATAGTGAGGACAGTTTACAACTCACCGCAAAGACGTGGCGACGAGCTGCGACAGGCACATACAAAAGACACACACATACAACACATTCAGCTATCGGCCATGGCCTTCTTCAGAAAATAGAGCACTCACGCAATTGCGTGAGTGCTCTATTTTCTGAAGAAGGCCATGGCCGATAGCTGAATGTGTTGTATGTGTGTGTCTTTTGTATGTGCCTGTCGCAGCTCGTCGCCACGTCTTTGCGGTGAGTTGTAAACTGTCCTCACTATATTATTTATTCCAACCTGGACTTTCCATTATTACATAATAAGCTAACTCATTGACAAAATTACATCTAGTAGTCTAAGAGACCATTGTCCGTTCAGAAATAGTGGTACCCTGAAATGTTTATCTTTGTGCATATAAACTACACACAAATCATCCATAGCCTTGATTCTTAGAATGCACAACACCTACTTGCTTTTAAGGGTTGTCGACACACGCACACACACACAAATGTATAAAAAGCGTCCAAAGGCGAAAGTCTCGATCAGCGGCATGGGTAGCGTCGCGGTGTGTCCGTAGCAGTGTTAGGTTGGCAACATAGTACATTTCGAGTAGCCTATGGTGTGTATGATAATTCAATTACTGACTGAACAAGTGTACATCAATGAATATTATTTTTACAAATATGTCATAAGGGTTGTGCTTAGGCAGGAACTAAAGAGTAGAGATTAAATTGTTACAAGCGTTTTACCAAATATGAACATTGAAAAAAATTATTGTTCTTATCATTTGAGATAGAAACACACATTTCTATTTGCATAACAATAAAGTGTAACATCTGAACAGAAAGACAGTGCATGTGGAGAAACGTGGTTTTGTAGGGTGTGATCTACATTTGAAGGCTGTAATTCATTTCAAAAATAAAATCATTCAAGCGTGATGTTAACACAGTCATTTTCACACCTTGTAAACATTGTATGCCACCATTCGTCCCAGCATCCACAGCAACTGTTGCTAACACTGCCGCTCCATGTCACATAAATACATTAGCTCATGCTGCTAATCGAGACTTACCGTGTCCAAAACAGGTTGGTGGTTATGTAAGCGTCCAAATAACAAATACAAAAGATTTTTTTTTTCATTTCTTTATTTATGGTCAATGAAATGTTGGTATAAAGCCTCCTTAGGACGCCCTCTTTCAACATCTAGGAGGGCACTTTTTTTTTTCCTGGGAGAAGAGGCTCCCACAGGCTTAGACCACATAGACCTGTGGTGCGGAGAAACCTCCAACATTTATTTCATTTGCCTAAGGCATTAAGCATCATTTAACAAGGCATAATGTTGTGATAATCAATTAAAAATGTTTATTATTATTATTTTAAAGTACTGTGCTACTGTCTTATGTTTTGTCCACTTTGCAGTTGTCTATGCTTTGGCATAATAGTTCTTTGCAAAGAGTAAATGCATATACAGACTTTTTGTAGATTTACTGCTCTTTGTCTCTTGCCTAATGGTTGTGTGCCTCTTGAGTTAAAGATAACTGTACCAGTTTTTCTTGTTAATAAAACTTGTCATTATCCTTTTGTGAGAATCAGTGGTATTATATTTAGCCTTTCAACAGGTTATGGGCCCAGTAATCACTGAGTGACAAGTTTTGAACTGACAAAAGTAAAACTGAATAGTGGGTGCATTATTGTAGTATTAAACTTGTGTGAGCAAAAGTTTTAAGGTTATTTCTGCTGTGTTAAAATGATGGAAAACGAAATTTCTAGAATTACAAAACTCAAAGGCATTGAAAATTGGTCTGCCTGGAAATTTCAAGTTCGTGTTACTTTAAATGCTATGGGAGCTTGGGACATTGTCACAGGTCAAGTAATTAAACCAGATTGTAATGACAACATGAATATTGAAGCAAGGCTGAAGTATGAAAAAGATCTTGTTAGATGGAATAAGTTGGACAATGCAGCTCAGAAAGTTATTGGAACATCAATTGAAGACAAGCCATTGCTACATATCATTAACTGTGAATCTTCAGCTGCTATGTGGATCAAATTACTTTCAGTTTATGAACAGAAAAACAGTGTAAGCATACATTTACTCCAGCAGCAATGGTATAACCTAAAAAAGGATATTTCAAATGATATGGCTACATATATTTCACAATTAGAAGATCTGGTACATCGGTTAAGGAATCAAGGTGAAAATATTTCAGATTCTATGGTGATCACAAAACTGTTAATGACACTACCAAAAAGTTATAACCATTTTCTGAGTGCATGGGAATCAACACATCCGGATCAACAGACATTAGCAAATTTGACATCAAGATTATTGATGGAGGAAAAACGCCTTAATCTTCAGGAAGATGTGAAGGGGGAAGCATTTGCAGCAGGTACACAAGGAAGAAGTAATCATTTTAAGAATAATCCCTGTCCTACAAATAAAAATTCAAGAAAACAAGGTAAGTGCTTCAAATGTAATAAACCTGGTCATTGGGCTAAAGATTGCAAAACCATTTGTTTCAAGTGTAATAAACCCGGTCATTGTGCAAAAGAATGCAGAAGTACTGTATCAAAGCATCAAGGTCGGAATCAGTGTGAACTAAGAGGGGATGCTTTGATAAGCAAAATTTTAGCAGCCAATCATGTAAATAAAAATGCATGGTTTTTAGATTCTGGTGCTACTGATCACATGTGTAATGAAATTGAATGGTTTGTAAATTACAGTCCATTTGAGAGTGAAGTCCAAATCTGTATTGGTGATGGTAGTTATATTACTTCACATGGGAAAGGCGACATAAACATTCTAGCCTTTGATGGTAAAAGGTGGAATGAAAAGTATTTGTCAAATGTTTTATATGTGCCAGATATTCGGTTTAATTTATTTTCACTTGGAGCAGCATTAGACAAGGGCATACAATTTAAATCTGACAAGGCAACATGCAGACTTTTCAAGGGAGAGAATGTTGTTGCAGTGGGAGTTCGTGAAGAAAGGTTGTATAGGATGAAATTTAAGATTTCACTTAGTGAAAATGACAGTGTTCAAGCAAATGTGGCTACCAAGGAAGATCTTAAAATTTGGCACAAAAGACTTGCTCATCAAAATTTTCCCCATGTGAAAAAGTTTCTGAAAGATAGGCAGATTCAATTTAAAGAAGAAGATAAAAGTTTGTGTGAAGATTGTGTCGTTGGGAAAATTCATAAATTACCTTTCCACAAAAGTGATTCAAAGTCAAAAAGGGCAGGTGAACTGATTCACTGTGATTTGTGTGGCCCTATGCAAGTTGATTCTATTGGTGGTTCAAGGTACTTTCTTTTGTTAAAAGATTATTCACATTGGAGAACTGTGTATTTTCTAAGACATAAATCTGAAGTTGCGGAACACTTGGAATCTTTCATAAAAACTACTGAAAAACAAATTGAAAATGGCATTAAAGTGATCAGAACTGATAATGGACTAGAATTCATTAACCATGAAGTGCGAAAAATAATGCAGAATTATGGGATAACACATCAAAAATCAGTAACTTATTGTCCTCAACAGAATGGTGCAGCCGAACGTGAGAACAGAACTTTGGTGGAGACTGCAAGAACAATGATTCATGCAAGTGGGCTGCCAATACGACTGTGGGCTGAAGCCATTAATACAGCAACTTATATTTTGAATAGAACAGGTACAAGCAGTGTCAATGGCAAATCACCTCACAAAATGTGGAATGGATTGGATTATGATGTGACCAAACTCAGGATATTTGGAGAGATGGTTTATACACACATTCCAAAGGAGAGACGGCAGAAATGGGATTCCAAAGGTGAAAAAGGTTTTCTAGTTGGCTACGATACAGAAGTAAAGGGGTATCGTGTTTGGTTTTCTCATAAAGATCAAGTTAAAATATATCGTGACATTATTTTCATTGGCAAATTATATAAGGACTGTCAATCAGAGAAAACTTTCAATACTGAATGTGTACCTTTCCTGATATCTGAGACAACTGATGACAAGCAGACTACTCAAGAGGAAATCCTGAATCAAACAGGAGAAGAAATTAGAATCTTTGAAGAAGAATCAAATACTGAAGCCAACTGTAGATCTTCTATGCAAAATGACAATCAAGAGGTCATCAAATCTGAGAATAAAATTAGAAGCAGCCTACGAGACAGGTCAAAAATCAAAAAGCCTGTCAGATACGCCAACTATACTACTGTAAATTCTACCTGCATAACGAAGTGCTATGAACCCATCTCATATCAAGATGCAATGGAATGTGACAATGCAGAAAATTGGAAACAGGCTATGCAAGAAGAAATGTATTCTCTTAATCTTAATGAAACTTGGATCTTGACTGAGCCCCCAGAAAACCAAGAAATACTTGACAATAGGTGGGTGTTCAAAGTGAAGAGGAGAACTGATGGAACTGTGGATAGATTTAAAGCTCGACTTGTTGCTAGAGGATTTCGACAGAAATTAGGCATGAACTATACTGAAACCTTTAGTCCAGTGGTTAGATTTGATTCCATAAGAATAATCTTGTCCATTGCAGCATCCAAAGCAATGCATATGAGGCAGTTTGATGTGAAAACTGCATTTTTATACAGTGAAATAGATACTGAAATATATATGAAACAGCCAGAAGGGTTTGAGGATGGTACCAAAAAGGTATGCAAGCTGAAGAAAAGTATCTATGGGCTTAAACAAGCTTCTAGACTATGGAATAAACGATTCACCAGTGTGTTGAACAAATTTGGACTGACAGAAACAAGTGCAGACCCCTGTGTTTTTGTCAATAATAAGGGTGAATTCTTGACCATTCTAGCCATTCACGTTGATGACGGACTAATCATATCAGAATCTATGGAAGTAATTAATTTACTAATGAGTGATTTGGAACAAGAATTTGAGATAACAACCAGCAGTGTTAATCATTATCTCGGTTTGCAGATAGAGCAGTTCAAGGATGGCTCCATCTTCTTAAACCAAGAGGCATATGCAAGAGCTGTACTGGAACGGTACAACATGGAAAATACCAATGCTGTAGCTATTCCTGCTGATCGTGGACAAATGTACTCTGAGATAGGGAATGACTCAAAAATTATCAATGCTCCATACCGTCAGGCTGTTGGAAGTTTACTATATTTGTCTGTGGCAACCAGACCTGACATCACTTTCTCAGTACATAATGCTAGTCAGCATCTTGAAAAACCAGAAAAGATGCACTGGAATGCTGTGAAGAGAATCTTAAAGTACCTAAAGGGAACTATTTCTTATGGCTTGTATTATCCAAGGAATGAGGATATTCGTTTGTTTTTTGTGATTCAGATTATGCAGGAGATGTTCTTACTCGAAGATCGACCACAGGTTTTGTTGTTAAGTTTGGTGAAGCTACTATAGCTTGGAGCTCTCAGAGGCAAAAAGTGGTGGCATTATCAACAACTGAAGCAGAATATTTAGCTTCTTGTCAGGCTGTAAAAGAAATTGTATGGATACAGTCAATTTTACAAAATATTATTAATCAGAAAGAAATTACTACCACCTTGTATATGGACAGTCAAAGTGCCATCCGGTTGATCAAGAACCCTGAGTATCACAAACGAACAAAACACGTAGACGTGAAGTATCATTTCATACGAGAAAAATTTAAGTTGGGAATCTTCAACCTTGAACATGTAAGCTCTACAGATCAGCAAGCAGATATTCTTACCAAACCACTCACTAGAAGCAATTTTGAAAAAATAAGACAGCTACTTTATGTTGGTGATGCTAAAGTTCTTGCTGACAGAAGACTACAGAAGTGTTAAACATTTGTTAATTGAAGTGGGAGTGTTGTGATAATCAATTAAAAATGTTTATTATTATTATTTTAAAGTACTGTGCTACTGTCTTATGTTTTGTCCACTTTGCAGTTGTCTATGCTTTGGCATAATAGTTCTTTGCAAAGAGTAAATGCATATACAGACTTTTTGTAGATTTACTGCTCTTTGTCTCTTGCCTAATGGTTGTGTGCCTCTTGAGTTAAAGATAACTGTACCAGTTTTTCTTGTTAATAAAACTTGTCATTATCCTTTTGTGAGAATCAGTGGTATTATATTTAGCCTTTCAACACATAAAGATGCAACTTTATACACTGACTTATCCTACAACCTTTTGCGTTCTGCTTCAAGGGAAGGCATTTTGGAGCTGTCAACACTGTAGCAAACTGGACCTGTAATAAAATAAAAGTTGTTATAAAAACTTATGAAACTCAAACATCGCAGCCCTAGAATGAGATACTTTGCTGAACTGACGGTAAAATTCTATGACGCTTCTTACCGGGCTCTAATGCTTATGTTGGCAACAGATGAACAATGAATTGTAGAATTGGGTTAATATTTTTCTTGAGGTACTGAGTAAATGTTATTGCTACTCGTTTCATTCGCAGCAAAATTAATACTGTAGGCCTACCTGTTCTATTGTTGACAGGTTCTTGTATGTTGTCATGAAAAAAACATTTATTGGTGATATGAGTTGTCGTCATTACCATTGGTGCCAACATAACCACTGCAGCCCGGTGAGAAGCATCCTACAATTTAACCGAATTGACAAACCTTTTGCCTTGTGCTTCTGCTTCAAAGCAGATCTAGCTCCTCGTGGACAGGGGACACTAGTGACAGCTAAACTGCAAAGTCTGTTGCCCAAGCTCTGCAAATGTTGGCAACACCACAGCAGTCTACCATAGAGCAGATATAAGTTTTATTTATTTTTATCTGTACTAAACAGTGATCATTTTAAGATTAGGTATAGGTTAAACAAGATGTTTTTTATTCTTTTTAGTATGGGAGGGCACATAGCGCCCGAATCTCCAGCCCAGAAGCGATCTATTTACAGTTGCCAACATACGTACCATACTAAAAACACGGTCAACAGACTCTGCAGTTTTACCCACGTGACACCATAAAGAAGTAATACAGTCATGAGACAAACTGACACCTCTTTGTTAAAAAGAGGCAAAAATTGTTTTACACTGTTTTAACAAACCTTTTGTATTGCAGTTTTCCTTCAAAACAGATGTTAACTCTTGATGTGAAATAATCACTTCCACCAGCAATAGGACAGACAACTGGTACTATAAAAAAAGAAATACAGTTATGAGAGAAACTGACATATACAGACACTGTTCAAGAATGGTTACTGTCCTAGAATGAGGCATCAATTCTACCATACTGTTTTTACAAAAAATTTACTTCGTTGTTCCGTTTCAAAAAAGTTTGACCTCTTATTTGAATTATACCACTATCCCCATCAAACGTGCACACAGTAGACCCTACAACCAAAACAGTAAAGACTGAGTTAACATGATAAACACATTGATACATCCATAATGTATTAATAATACACAATATATTCTCCAATTTGATTATGCTGAATTCCCAGGCAGAATTAAAACAATAATAGAATCCTTTACAGCATTGATACAGGTCACACAAGATAATCCAACAAGGAGTCTATAGCAATAGGTCATCCTAAGGTAAGGTAAAGCAGTCAACAATCCGAAGATTGGTTTGAACACCACAGTGCTTTACTAGGCATGGTCCTGTTTGGAGGTGGTATGCCGTTGCCTTCCTCCGACCTTCGAACTGGCTTACCCAGCCAGTTATAGGGGGACCTACAGTTTAACGTGGGTTCCGAACCATGGTGCTACTCGGCATTTTTCACATCAGCAACACTGCCAGAGGTGAAAGAAGTGGAAAGTGACAGATAAAAATCCCAGGACCTGGCGGGGATCGAACCCGGGACCTCTGGATTTATAGTCTGGCACTCTACCACTGTGCTACGGAGCCGAACTACCTTTATCAAATTCATATCTAATTGGCCATATAGGTTATATGAAGACAAAATGGATGTTTCATGTTTGTGTGTTCCTTTTTCTGTGTTGGTGAGAAATCTTCAAATGGAAATTTTGATCCGTAAAAAGGCAAATCCATCCAAGTTTCTACTTGACAAAAAGACAGCTTTTATGAGATACTTAAATGAGTGCTATAATAACCAACATGGCACAAACAATAAAGCAATTTAACGGCGACTAGTAGAAGTTTTATTTATTCTTTTGCCAATAGTCATTATCGTGAACAATCCCAAAGATTGCAGTGATCTGTAAATACTGTGATAGTTTGGAAACATTTTACCTGAAGAAGCAACATAGCTGTGATCTCCCTCAGCAACACTTGAACCTGCAAATAAAATTTCCTTTGGTTTTATACCAGTATATTGATACGTATTATGCTACATTTACAGAACTTGCAGTCCATGTAACGAAAAGAAAAAAGGATTTGATAATTATAATTCGAGATGAATTCTCTTACACACCTTTTGCTACATTTATTGACATTCTTAATGCCATATCTTCTGTCACAGACACAGCTTCTTCACTTGTTTTATCAAACGCAGATTTAGACTGCACACTAACTTTTTTCGTTATTGAGAAGAATCTTCTCTGAGGGACACTTCTTCGCATAGCACACACTTCAGTTTTGCGCCCAATAAAACATCATGAACATTTCGCCGCCGATATAGAGCAGACGAACTAGAAAAATTCTCGTCGCAAACGAAGCACTGAAAACATTTCGAATTACTCATTTCTTGAAGAAAAGCGAAACGCTAAAATGTACGATACACGGGAAAACAAAAACAATACCCTTATTCTAGTACCGCGCAAAAACAATATCCTGCTCCAAAGAGGTTAAGCTGCAGAGACTTCTCTGCTTTCGGTTCCGGCCAAACAGGTTAGAACCTCCTTGCTTCCGGCGGTATAATCTGGGGGCTAGCGTCAATAGCCACGAGCGGGGTTGCAGCAGAGGGCGCTCGTGGCTGTCGTCGTAAGATCGCCGCGCCGTGCGTGCATGACGGCGCGCGGCGAAAGTAGGTGGCGCGCACTTTGTACTTGTGCGACACCACATAAAGAAAAAAAAAAAAAAAAAAAAAAAAAACGCGACGAACAACAGTTTAAGAGAAAAAGAAGTGTTTGGTCTAAGAAATGGGTACAAAGACGTACGTGTTTAAGTTTTCTAGATTATGGAATAATCTAAAATCAGAGGAAACATAAATTTCATTGATTCAAAATACTCCCCTTGCTGGTATAAATGTAATCTACACTTTGTTCACTTTTTCGTTTCCTCATTTTGTTTAATTCTCGTCCATATTGCTCGCGTAAATATTATATTTTCGTCTTTCGGCATCTGTTGTTCAGAAATCACCGCAATATTTTCGGGAGCGACCAATTTTTTTTTTCTTTTTTTGTTTAGGCCAACGTATTTTGTATCCCATAATTCTGGGAAGCATTCAGATTTCTCTAACAACAGCTGCACTTTCTCGCAAGTCCACATTATTTTCATCATTATTACTGATATTTTCGTTTCGTAAAGGCAACTCAAAACTTCTGCAAGTCGAATAAAAACTTTCAGCAACTGGCAAGTCCGGCAAGTGGCTGCTGCAAGTAGAACGAGACTGTATCCACTGACTTGAGGAAGCTACTTCTGCAAGTTGTTGAAACTTGGGGAAGTCGACTTGCTGCAGGTGTTTCCACGTTAAAAAACTTGCAGAAGTAGCTTCCGCTAGCAAGACCAACTTTGTAGTTGGTCTTGCCGCTAGCGACTTGAGGAAGTTTACTTGCTAGTGGACACGCGCCTTTATTGACACGCTATACCCGGGCCGCTGAAACTTTGCACTTGACGTTTACACATAACAAGTTAAGAGCAAGAAGCGCGAGGCGCTAGTCGCTAGGAACGATCTAATCACAGCGCGCTAAGCACTAACGGTGGTCACGTGCCGTGACGTCAAAGTTCGCGCGTTGCCGACTTTGTTCAGTGCTACCGTAAACAACGTTGTGTATCGTGTTTACCGCGTGTTTACAGGGCCGGATCTAGGGAGGGCAAAGGGGGCAGTTGCCCCAGGCGGCAGAATTTAGATTGCGGCAAATTCTGACCGACTCGGTTTTTTTTTTTTTTTTTTTTGACAGAATGTATATTTCTGGTATAATTTAATAAAATTAACTGACACAGAATTATTAAAAGTAAAATGACTGCAAGAGATACCTAAATCATTTAATAAAGCTAAAATTCCTGGTTGCTGACCTCAGTGTTGTCCTGTCACAGGTACTTCAGCTAATCAAACTTTAAAAACCTACTAGATTAGATTAGATTATTTATTTGTTCCGTAGATCCATATTGAGGGGATCCTCGTGGATGTGGAACATGTCAAGAAACAAAATTTACAAGTTGAATAACAAATAATACTAATAATATAAATACAAATACATACACTTATAATATAAATACAGATACATAATTTTTTAAAGGTTTTTTTTTTTTTTTTTTTTTTTTTTTTTTTTTTTTTTTTTTTGCTGATAATATAATAATACTAATATAGTATGAGTGCATGCATCATTTGGTACAATTTAGAAATTCACTAATGGAGTAGAAGGAGTTGGCCACTAGAAAGTCTTTTAGGTTCCTCTTAAACTGATCTTTATTTGTAGCTAAATTTTTTATACTTGATGGTAAATTATTGAAAATGTGTGTTCCTGAGTAGTGGACCCCTTTTTGAACTAATGTAAGTGCTTTTAAATCCTTGTGTAGATCATTTTTATTTCTAGTATTGTATGTATGAACTGAGCTGTTTGTTGGGAAAAGGGATATATTATTTATGACAAATTTCATTAAGGAATAAATATACTGAGAGGCAGTAGTTAATATACCCAGTTCTTTGAAGAGGCTTCTACAAGACGTCCGTGAATTTACTCCACAAATAATACGTATTACACGTTTTTGGACTCTGAAGACTTTTGACTGACTTGAAGAGTTACCCCAAAATATTATACCATATGACATTAAGGAATGAAAGTAAGCAAAGTATGCAAGCTTTGTTATTTTTATGTCTCCTATGTCTGATAACACTCGTATTGAAACTACAGATTTGTTGAGTCGTTTCTGCAGTTCTGTGGTGTGCTCCTCCCAACTAAATTTATTGTCAAGCTGTAATCCCAGGAATTTAATTCTGTCAACCTCTTCTATCTGCTCTTCTTCATATTTAATGCATATGCTGTCAGGAAATCTCTTACATGTTCTGAACTGCATGTAGTGCGTCTTTTCAAAGTTTAATGACAATGAGTTGGCTTTAAACCATTTATTAATGTTCATGAAAATATCATTAGCAGACTTTTCTATCAATATACTTGACGTACTCTTTATTGCAATACTTGTATCATCTGCAAACAAAACGAACTCTGCTTCTGGTAGTGTAACTGATGAGAGATCATTAATGTACACAAGAAAAAGCAATGGCCCTAAGATGGATCCTTGTGGGACACCACATGTAATTTCTTCCCAACCCGATGATGACTGTTGGCCTAATTCACTAGTCACTTGCACTGACACCCTTTGTTTCCTGTTAGTGAGCTACGATTTGAACCATTTTGCAGCATTTCCCGTGACCCCATAGAATTAATATTTACTTAAAAGGATGTTATGGTTCACACAATCAAATGCCTTTGACAAATCACAGAAAATACCTGCTGCTTGCAATTTATTATCTAATGAATTAAGTACATTCTCACTGAAAGTGTAAATAGCCTTCTCAATATCAGAACCTTTCAGAAATCCAAACTGTGTTCTAGACAATATGCCATTTGCGGTTAAGTGGTTGAGAAGCTGCTTGTACATTACCTTTTCTATAATTTTTGAGAATGCTGGCAAAAGTGAAATGGGTCTGTAGTTTGATGGTATCTCTTTATCGCCCTTCTTGAAGAGAGGTTTAATATCTGCATATTTTAGCCAATCAGGAAATGTTCCTGTTATAACAGACTGGTTACACAAATAACTTAAGATTGTGCTAAGTTCACAAGAACACCCTTTAATTAACTTTGTTGATATTTCATCGTATCCACTGGAATTCTTTGTTTTTAAAGATTTTATTATAGAAGATATTTCTTGTGGTGAAGTGACTGACATATTCATGTGTGTGAAGTCATTTGTAAATGCTAGTTTCAAATATTCAAGCGCATTATTTACTGACCCAGACAATCCCATACTATCAGTAACGGATATAAAGTACTTGTTAAATAGATTTGGCACACTATGCCCATCAGTTACTAATGTCTCAGCTACTCTTAATCGTACCTGCTCTTGTTCCTTTCTGGTTCTACCAGTCTCTTCTTTCACTATATCCCATATTGTATTTATTTGGTTTTCTGATGTTGCTATTTTCTTTTAATAGTGCATTTGTTTAGATACCTGAATAACTTTTTTTAATATTTTACAGTATTCCTTATATTTAGTTAAATCATCATCATTGCAACTACTCTTGGCTGATAGATACATACTCCTTTTTGTCTTACATGAAATCTTTATTCCTTGTGTAATCCAAGGTTTTATTATAGACTTCTGTTTAATTCGCGTTACTTTTAGAGGAAAACAGTTTTCAAACATGATACTAACATTATTAATGAATACATTATATTTTTCATTCATGCCATTAGCACTATATACATCTTTCCAGTTCATGTCTTTGAGGAGTTTTCTAAAATTTTCAATTTTTGGTGGGTTGACTACTCTCCTGTATGTACATTTTGCAGTCTTCATAATCTGTTTAGAATCTATACCTAAAACGAGGAGCTGCATATCATGATCTGACAGGCCATTTATTATTGGTTTTATGATATGATTTTGTTCCTTTGATTTGTCTATAAAAATATTATCAATTGCTGTCCTAGAGGTTTTAGTTACCCTAGTTGGAAAGTTTACGGTGTGTGTTAGATTGAAAGACAAAGTTACTGACTGCAATAAATTTTTACTGGAGGACTGCATAAGAAAATCTGTATTAAAGTCAACAGCAACCAGGATTTCTTTATTTCTTCCTGTTAAATAACCCAATAGAGCTTCTAGATGATTTAGGAATAGATTATAATTTCCTGCAGATTTCCTAGATATTAGCCAGAATGAGGGAGATGTTTGCGTTATTGCATAAGTAAATGCACAATGTTTATTAATTTCCTTTTTCAGATAAATGAATATTCACATTTCATATCAAGGTAATATTTGTAGAACAGGTGAATTTGAATAACATTCCAGTCCTTATAAAAAAAAAATTATTTCAGGTGCACACTCTTCATATTGAAAGTCAAAAGCATTAAGGATCTAGAGTCCTCTCTTGGTAGCGGTGGAATTGATAGACATCTACATAGGATACTCTGTAAATCACATTTAACTGCCTGACAGATGGTTCATCGAGCCTTTTTATACTATTCCCATTCCATTCTCGAATAGCGCGCGAGAAGAAACAACATCTGAATCTCTGTTTAAGTTCTGATTTCAGGTATTTATTCAGATGCACTTTTCAGTGCAACACATCGAAAATATAGCGCCAGCGAGAGATAGGCAGGTGGGAGGGGGCGATACATTATAGGGTGCAGAAAGCATTGCTCGTAATATTCTTTTCGATGCTTCCCCCCATTACAAGAAATGGAAAACTATAGACGTCCCTTGTAGGAAATTTAATGTACTTTCACGTGGTGTAGGGATTTTGTTGATAACATGTATATTTCTCGAGTTGCATGGCGTGCAAGTGTGCGTTTTCGACGTTTTCGCAGAAGGGCCAATATTTGCTCTTTTTCATTGAGTTCTAGCGCCTATACTGCTCGTCAGAAAATCAAACATGAGTAGTGCATTTTGTACGAAATTTTGTATACTTTAATTTTGCTCAGAATGAACATCTCCGAGAAACGTATAGTTTTCGAGATATAAGCAAGAAACTGAAAAAAGTGCGAAAATTTTGAGTTTTTCGTTGTGAAGCCGACCTCCTACAAGTCAGCAAACTTGAAATTCGAATTCAGTGCCCCCAAAAACATAGAGAACCGTTGAGAAAAACACTTTCGGAATTTTGTTACGGGAAAAACCACAAGTTGACAGGGCTGGATGTGTTTTGTGTTCTTTTGAGTGAGGACTTCGAAGTATGGGGTGATGGGTAGGAAAAGAAAAGAAAAAAAAAGTATTATAATGAGTGTGTGTAGTGTATACTACAGTATATTTTACAGTTATTTTCAGTTGCGTCATTTTTACCATTAGAGATCTCCTTATTTTTTCAAAGTGTTTGAAGTTGAACCATTGACTGCATTTCGATCTGTAGTTTAACTATGGGACTTTTACAATATGGACATACTGTATATACCGTGCATTTAGGTCATTTGTGGAATAGGAAACAGAGGTTTGTAAAAAAAAATAATAATATTGGTTGAACATAGCCATGACTCGTTGCCGTCACTGTTTTTTGAGAAGCAATAGGGGAGAGGGGGGCAAGATGGGATGGAGGGCAAGACGGGGGTTTTGTAATTTCTACCACGACAGATATCATATCGCAACCTAGTGGCGAATAGTTGAAGTAGTAGGCACTTGCTATATGAGTGTCTGACAGTGCTGGCAGCCATTTTGAGCAAACCATTCAGAGTGAATACATCCAAACGTGTTTTCGTCTGTGCTGATATAATTTTTCGTCATTTTCAGACGAGATAACGTAAGAGAAGTAATTGTTTCTCATATTCTTAAGTATTATCAATGAAAAAACACCTTGTTTAGCAATAAATTAATGCGTGCAATAACTAATTGAATATATCCTTGGTGCTATAATATTAACCTAATGTAAAAATGGTCCCTCGGGTACCCCTTCTTGCCCTCCCACTAGGTACCCCGGCTTGCCCCACATGACATAACATGAGCTGCAACCATGTTGACTGCCATAAACGGCTTTAAAAACCTGTAATTTGCCCTTTCGAACCAAACATCTTCCCAGATTCAGTGTTTGAAGCTTCTGTCACTGCAGACACTCCTTTAACTACAAGTGAGGCCACTAACGTTTCTGTCAATAATGACCAAGGAGAGTTGGCTCACATAAGCAGTTTATGTCAGAGACAAGCGATGACCCTGTCAATGAAGCCGGTACTAAAGAGGAAGGCCTAAGTCCAGGGTGCTCATTTTCGAATGATAATAACCCCAATTACCACACTACAAACAAGCAGGCTTCTGAGATCAACACCAATCAATTAAGGTCATTTGCTGTTCCACCTGAACAGATTGTCCTGATCCCTCATGTCTGAAAGAAAAACATCCACAAAAAAGGAAAAATTGTTGTTGTTACTAGCTCCCCTTACAGAAGAGAATTTCTGGAGAGAGCAAGTAAAGTTAAGCCTGGAAAAAAGAAAAAACAAGAAGGAAAGATTCACCTGAGAAGACTGTTAAAAATCCCTCTTTGTAAAGGCAAAAGTGGGAAGAATAAAAAAGCAATGACGAACTTGGCAAAGAAGATTAAAAAAATTTAATAATAAAGCATATTAGAAGAAGATGACACTGTGTGGATGTATTGCAGCTATTTCTACTTGTAGTCAATAGAAGGTTGGGTGTCATGCAACTCTTGCAAAAAATGGGCTCATTGTTCATGTGAGGAAGAAGAGGACGAGGATGCCGAGGTACATCATGTGTGTGAATTTTGCTTACAAAATGACAATAATAACTGAATAACAATAAACTGAACTTTAACATCACACAATGTTTACTTCATGCATTTTCATTAGATATTAGAATAAATCTTTTATAAAATTTTAAACCTGTGTTCACTGAATAATTTAATTACCTATTGAGGTAACCCATCTTGCTGTCCCCACCTGCATACTCCATCTTGCCCTCACTGTAGAGCAAGATGGGGTACTTGGTAAACCATGGGAATATATATATATATATATAAAATAAAAATACTAACAATTTTGGCCCTGTTTTTTTTTTCTTTTTTATAGCCTCTAGAAATACTGAAGTTTAAGGTGGAATATCTGGTATTTTACTAGAGCATTTTGTAAGCCTACAAAAAATTGTTAAGTGCTTAAGTACCCCATCTTGCCCCACTCTCCCCTATACATTTGATAATTTTTTTGTTGATTAAGAGGGCCTCCAGTGCCAGTATGTGGAAAGGTGGATTTTACATGCCCAGGCACCTTAAACACAGTGCGACAACTGGGAGTCGTCATGTAAGAATATTTTCAACATAAGAATGCAGCTGAGGTGTGTGGTGAGATTCTTGAGGGATAACACTCACGTCCCCTTGTATAGTTTCCTAAAAGCATCTTGGACTGGTAGATATCCTACAGAAGAATAGCGCAGCCCCAATTAGACGGCCCAGCGGTGGGAGACCTTATTGGTCGTCCATCAACCAGCTGTCATCTTGTGGCATGCTTAAATAATTCTCAGTGGCGAGCAGCGCGGTCACCGTAAGTGCAGTGTGATGATTTTACACACAAGTAGTCTTTGTCTGGGAGCAGAAGCCAGGAAGTGGCAACTCTTGGGGGTGGACCTGTTGGGGTGGCATCAAGCTGATGGGAGACTGGAGGACAAGTCTGGACCAGTCCTTTCAAACTCCTGTTAAGAGTCATAACATGTTTGTTGTCAATAATCCTTAAGAGCACCATTGTCCAGAGGGGGATGCCAGGCAAATGGGCTTACCTCAGGGGCGGCAGCCATCTTGAATTTTGGGGTGGGCCCACAAAGGGGAGGGGGGGTGGAGGTCAGGCAAGTCTGCACCTGATAGGAGTGGCAGCCATCTTGAATTTTGGGGTGGGCCTCTGGAGGCGTGAGGATGGAGGTCAGGCAAGTCTGTATATGCCGAGGTGGCAGCCATCTTGAATTTTGCGGTGGCCACCGGAGGGGTGGAGGTGGGGGTGAGTTTTCCCGGCCATCAGCTTGGCTTTTGGGGTGCGCCTGTCACAACATTACTACTATTGACACAAGCATTATCTGTGATGTAAGTAAATTGACGCCGTTCTTGTGGACATTGTTTCATGGGCTCTTATATACTAAGCAAAAAAAAAAAAAAAAAAAAAAAAAAAAAAAAAAAAAAAAAAAATACTACTACCTTTGCCATTAGCAGTGGCAGTTGGTGCTTCAGATGACTGGGGGTTCACTTTTTTGAGTACCGGATCTTGATAATGGTGCCGCCTCCAGCCCCCCCCCCTTGCTCGGCACATTGATGATGTTTCAGCAACATCACCCCCTGATAAGTGTCCAGAGAGACAATTTGGTGCACCTCTACAAGTGATAAAAGAAGCTGAGCCTAGGACACATCGAAAAACCATGAATAAACATAGTCAGCGAACAGAACTACCAATAGAAAAAAAAAAAAAAAAGAAGCCGACCGCTAGCCCAAAGCAGGAGACCCAGGTTTGATTCCCGGCCTGGTACACATTTTCACTTGTCGCCATTATTTAATTTCAATGATCTAATGCATCCACTGTCAATCCTTTCCTTCCTAATGCTTCTTCCTCCCCTTCATTTAGCAACAATTTGTGATCTGCAGAATGTCTTACCTCGGATAGTTTACGGTTGCTTCAACTCAAGCTGAGGCATCGACCTACCAAGCTTCTTTATTTCACACTTTTGTTCCAATCTTAAAGCTGAGTAAATTGTTTCTAATATGTGCATGAACACTAAAACACGGTAAGAAACTGATTACACAGTTCAGTGACTAAAAAAATGAAGTGATTACGATGAAGAGACAAGCTACCTTCAGGTCATGTGACACTGTAAACAGCTCCCCCTCCTTACCTTGTGCTGCGCAAAGGCTGCTCTCCACCACATATTTTCAAACAGTTAAATATTTGTTACAACGAAAAGTATAAAAGTCATTCACCCTCAAAATTACGACACATTTGCTAAAACGTTCAAAGATATGTCTGAAGTAACAATACAAAAGTCATTGTTGTTCTCATATCTGTTACAAAGAGGACCAGATTTTAAAAAAGTTTCTTGCAGTCGGTCTCGAACCCACTACCTTCGACATTGTAGTAGGATGCTGCTAAGCACATAGCTTTTTTGCTAAGTGGAGAGTAGTGACTTTATTATTACTCATGATTGGATATTCTGAAAGCTTTTACAGCTGATGCGTCTTTCATTTATAGTTATAAGGTATTTTACGAAATATGGCGTGTTTTGATGATTCTTCAATGCGCTAAAAACAAATATGATAGGTGGATGTTGCATTCATGGAGGATTTGAACATGCATAAGCAAGGTGTGCAGTCACTCTGTTGTCTTGCTTTGGGACCATTCGTGCATTACTGCCAGATCTCAAGTAGCCAGTAGCTGGCGTCTCTACCAGCTCTAACGCCAGTGTTAAAAGTGGTGTTTCCCCTCGCCCCTGCCTACTGCAGGAGCGCCCATATGCGGCCTCCAGGAGGTTCAGAAGAGAATTTGAACCTCAGCCGCACATGCGCATTGCAACGCTGCAGCCACTGCCACCTGTATTAGACGGCCGCACTACGATTCGTATACATGCTGTCTCCATGACGTAAACTGTTTCTCATGCGATAAAAATACTTTGAATGATCTGATAGAAGATCGAAATGAAGAATGATATTTTAAAAACACCTTATATTTAATTTATTTACTTAATTTTTTCCTTGACAAAATTTTTTCCATGGTTGACTGAAAAACATGACGGGCCGCCACTGGCTGTTGGTCAAATGTTTAAAACGTTCATGCAGCACGGGTGGAGAGATGCCGGCAGACAACGCTATATGCAGTATACATTTGCAAAAGAAATTAATGTTGTCCTATTAGGATCTTGGTGGACAATACACTCTGTAATAGTGACATATTCAGAAATAAATAATTCTGGCAAGCATCTAATATTGGTCTAACCACACTCTTGGAGATCATGACAGCTGCAGTGGAGTAGCCGAGCGGTCTAAAGCGTCTCGCTTCGGAGTGCGCGGTTGCTCGCCGTGGAGGTTCGAGTCCTCCCTGGGGCATGGGTGTGTGTGTGTGTGTTGTTAGTTTACCTTAGTTTAAGTAGTTTGTAAGCTACGGACTGATGACCATGCAGTTTGGTCCAATAGATTTAAAAACATTTGAACATTTGAGATCGTGACATATTCGAAAGTATGCAGAAAATATTGGGGAAAGGAAATCGGTGTAACCTGACCCACGTAAATCACGAGATATTCGGAAATAAACAGCCAAATATTTCTGACTAGCGAATAGTGTAAATGTCAGTGATATTCGTTTTACTTATCAGCAATTTAAACGTTTCCCATAGGTTTGTTTCTAACCATATTGTTGGAAATCACAACATACTTACAACGAGCTTCAAATAAATCTGAGAAGGAAGAACAGAAATTTCATTGCTGGTCATATCACTTTTAGCAGTTTGATTCCCCGGTCTTCATTCACACAAATATCACAAACCGACTTTATTAATTTCTGAGGCAGCACTCTCTTACACAAACATCGAGTACTAGATAACATTTTACTGTTACATCAATAAGAAGATACCACAATGTATTATGGATAAGTAATTCCTACAGTGTCTTACAAAACGATAAAATTAAAAACAAAATGCATGGTAGTGGTGTTGAACACAGTACTTTGGCAATCTAGAGCTCTAACCATTAGACCACGATAACTTAACATATGTAGTTTAATATTTCTATGTACTATTGGTCTCTCAGATTTTTTCACTCGTCATGTGTTATTATTTATATTTAGTTATAAGGAATTGATATAGAAATGATTTTGCAATTCATCTGCAATGCGCTGTTGTCCTGAATCGGCTGTCTATAAATTATAAGACCAAAACTGTGAGATATACAGAAAATCAAGATGGCGTGTCTGACATGAAAGGAACAAATGACTGTCGTTTTGACGTCACTTTCCAGATCGTCGTCCATTGGCTAAAGCCCCGTTTACACCAAAGCGAACATGAGCGAACATAGGCGAATGCGCATGCGCCAGGAATTCGCCTGTGCACGCGCGCATTGGGTCCTACTTGCGAATAAGCGTTTACCCTGGAGCAAACGGAATGGAAAACAGCACACAGCCGCAAGGCGGGCAAATGCGGTTTGTCGCATACACTAGTGCTGAAGCAGAGAGGACGCAAACTTCCTTTGATGGTTCGCCCTGAAACTGACACCCAGCGGATCACAAGCGAACATCTGTGAATGCGAGCCGACCGTGACTGAACAGCGCGCACATAGCGTTTATACCAGAGCGAATGCTCGTTCACTGCTGCTCGTTCGCTTGTGTTCGATTCGGTGTAAACAGGGCTTAATGTCAAGGGGAGCCCATAGTAGATGCGCAGAACAGAGATTTTTCTGTACTCTGCACATTATGTCAGCGTCTAGATGCACCATACAGTTCGTGCACTCTCTTACTTGTGAAGCAAGTGTATTATGTGTTGTTACTGTTATAACTTTATTAACACACAGGACACAACTCTTAACATCAAGTGTATAATGACATTGTTTGCTACAGACTGCCATGTCCTGCTGAGTCACAGGCGAGCCGCGGTTCACTTAGGCAGCGCTGTCTAGTTGCTGTAGCGCCCCTATATTACTGTGCACGCATTATGCATGGGGGGAGATTTAAATTACGATGCACTGTCACAACACTTTTTCCCCTTTTGGGAAATTCACTTCACATTGGAGAGTTACTGTACAGTGTGGCGATGTCCATTGGCTCTTGATGTGTTGCACTCAAGTCACGTGGTGCCACTTGAATGTATGGGTGAAAGTGCCCCAAATAGGGCTCGTTGCATGGAATGTGGACCCATGACTGAATGATGGGTGGCATCTCTGAAGTACCGGCTGCAGGTGACAGAGAAGTCGGAGTGCTCTCTGCTGGAAGCACATGTCTCCAAGACTAAAGGACGGGTGACAGCTACGATGCTTCTGATGCATGGAACTGTGATGCTGGGACACTTTCCCGCACAGTCAGCGCATGTGACGGTACCGTATCTTGTGCAGGAATAGGTTTGGTGCTCGTAGTTGTGAGCAGTTAAGGTAGGACCCAGAGATTGTGTCTATTGGCTTCTGAAACAGTATGAATAGTCCTGGGTGGTGAAAAAGTAAAAAATGGCAGTTGTACCGCCCGTGGACGCTTTCAAAAAAGCTTTTCAACTGAAAATGCTATATATAGCTTCACTGATGAAATATTAAATGTTTTGAATAACCGGACATCAGGAGTTGGGATTTTTTGTGATTTCTCAAAGGCTTTTGATTGTGTGAATCATGGGATTCTTCTAGATAAGCTTAGGTATTGTGGTATGAGTGGGACTGTGCACAAATGGTTTAAATCATACTTAACTGTAAGAGTGCAGAAAGTTGAAATAAGCAGTTCTCATGATATAGATGAAACAGTTAATTCCCCTAACTGGGAAGTTATCAAAAATGGCATCCCACAAGATTCGGTCTTTGGTTCTTTGCAGTTCTTAATATATATAAATGACTTGCCATTCTACATTCAAGAAGATGCTAAGCTAGTTCTTTTTGTTGATGTTACAAGTATTGCTGTCACACCCAACAAATAGGAATTCACTGATGAAATTGTAAATTATATCTTTCAGATTATTAAGTGGTTGTCTACAAATGGACTTTCAATTAACTTTGATAAAACCCAGTATATACAGTTTCATACAGTAAATGGCATAACACCATTAATAAATTTAGACTTTGAACATAAATCTGTAGCTAAGTTAAAATATTCTAAATTTTTGGTGTTGACGAGGGATTGAGTTGGAAGAAACATATTGAAGATCTCCTGAAACGTTTGAGTTCAGCTACTTATGCTATCAGGTTCATTGCAAAATTTGGTGATATACATCTCAGTAAATTAACTTACTATGCCTATTTTCATTCACTACTTTCACATATGATCAAATTCTGGGGCAATTCAACATTGAGTAAAAAAGTATTCATTGCACAAAAGCGTGTCATCAGAACAATTGCTGGAGCCCACCCAAGAGCATCCTGCAGATATTTATTTAGGGATCTAGGGATCTTCATTGTAGCTTCACAATCACTCATGAAATTTGTTATTAACAATCTGACCCAATTCAAAAGTAATAGCAGAGTGCATAGCTACAACACTAGGAGAAAGGGTGATATTCACTATTCAAGGTTAAATCTAACTTCGGCACAGAAAGGAATGAATTTTACTGCCACAATAGTCTTCGGTCACTTACCAAGTAGCATCAAAAGTCTGACAGATAGCTAACTAGTATTTAAAAAGAAATTAAAGGAATTTCTGAATGACAACTCCTTCTACAATGTAAATGATTTTTTAGATAAAACTTTTAAAAAATGTAAATAAAAATCCTTAAAATATTGATTGTCATGTGTAGACAACATTTACTAAACTGACACATTCCACATCATTACGAAATGTCATATATATGATCTATGAACAAGTATTAATCTAATCTAATCTGGTCAAAATGGTGAACAACCATTTCTTCGTCAGTATGGATGTCACATAACTACGGCCCTAAGACTTTTTGGTGGCTCCTTTGATCTACTTTGGGTGAGAGCCGTACCCATGTACCTACTTGGAACTTGTCAAAAGGTTGAGAAACAGTCTGAGACTCTTGGAAGTGAAGAAGATGCAACAAAGTATGTGGCTGATGACCATGTAAGAGCATGGCCTGGCTGTGATCACCCATGGGTGTAAAGCGATAAGAGCTTAGAAAGTGAAGTTCGGCGTCGTCTGTAGAAAATACAGTGAGAAACTTCTTCATCTAACACTTCAATGTGCAAACAAGACGCTCATCCTCCTCTTTTGACTGTCAATGGAAAGGCGGCGCTGTGACATGACGAACACCATGGTTCGAACAGAAATCTGCAAAAGCCTGTGATGAAAACTGAGGACCATTGTCTGTGATAGGAGTAGAAAATAGACCTGCAAGGACGAAAATCTTTGCTAATGCATTTGTGGTTGCCACAGTGGAATGGGACGTACAGCGAATCACGAAACGAAATTTGGAATAAGCTTCAATGACGAGAAACCAGTAGGTACCAAGAAAAGGGCAGGAAAAATCGGCGTGGACCAGTTCTCACGGCCGCACTGGGATGGGCCATGGCGAAGGGTCAGCTCAGGGGGCTGCTGAGAGCTGAGTACATTCGTACAAAAGGCGACCATGCTCGAAATGTCTGCGTCAATTCCTGGCCAGTAAACATGACTGTGAGCCAGATTTTTAGTGCAGGAAACGCCCCAATGTTCCTGGTGTAAAAGTTGGACACGCTGATGCAGAGAAGCAGGAACCACTACCCTCAGAAACGCTCCGTCCGTAGAGAGGAGGACCACCCCATCATGAACAGTCGCAAATACAAGGCGTAATAGTTACAGAGAGGGTCAGATGCCTTGCCTGAGGGTCTGTCAGGCCACCCTCTTTGAATGAAGCTAATCGCCTTACTAAGAACCAGGTCGTCATCTGTGGCAGAAGCAACATGGTCCTCCGTAATTGAGAAGGCATCAACTGCTCGAGGTTCGTCCTCATTCTCGTGGAAACAGAGTAACACATCACAGTCAAAGATGGGGTCAGGATCCATAGGCTGCCACAATTAACCGTCAGCATTTGCGTGCTGGACCGTGGTATGGTAATGAATCTCATAGTGAAAATGAGACAAGTATAAAGCCCAACGTTGCAACCTGCTCATGGCCATATCTGGAAGCAATGCTGAAGGATTAAACAAGGAGACCAGAAGGTTATGGTCGCTGATGAGATGAAACGTGGAACCAGGCCCATTGCAAGGGCATGCAACGCCTCTAGCGAAGCCAAGTGCGAGGCTGCATGGCAAGGGGGGCTAGAGGTAGGGCGCGAGGGAAAGGGGTTGAAACGCAAAAACCGAAAAACTTTCTTTAAAAAACTCTTGTTTTTACTAACGAAATTAAACACAACTTCAAATATAACACTGATTACCATATTTTAAACATTTAAAATCTCAAAACATAGCAACATGTATGGAAAGTATTTGGGTAACAGCAAGTTAAACAAAACATTATTTTTTGCTGCCTTAATGTGGTAATATTGTTTCATTGTACGCATATGGAACTCTTGTCAGTATCAGTAACCGCATCTTACATCACACTAAGATCGCGGCGAACACAGGATCGGTTCTAGTATGTAAAATATTTGGTAATCTGCTTATTAAACCTTCACAGCTCGAAACTAAGCAATTGTCCCTGTGTATGCTTACAAATATGGAACTTTGCGTGCCTTGCACAAATCAATCTCTCGAATGATGTCTTCTTTCTTCAGCTGAAGAATAGCAAACCCATTAAGATGCCTCTGCGCCATGGTAGATCTTAAATAATTCTTATTAAGTTTTAATTTTGAAAAACATCTTTCTCCAGATGCCACAGTGACAGGTATAATCAGCAAAATGCGACACGGTGTGCTCATATTGGCATATGATTCCTTGAGTGGGCCTAAGTACTTAACTACATCCAATGCTATATAGGAGTATAGGAGGAATCGTAAACCATAGCAGTTTTACTTCTGAGATGATGTCAGATGTGTCTATATCCACCAGTTTCCCATCATGCAGATAAGTAGCTAATTTCTGACAACACATTTCCATCTCATTATTTTGCATGTCATGAAGTTTGAACAGGTGAAAGAGAATATGGAACAATTAGTCAGGTCAGCTCTTTGAAGTTTGAGCTCATGCCACTCGAACCTTCATCGAGGATCAGCAAGAGGTATTCGACTTTGCATACTTCTTCAGCTTTGTACTGCTTTTGGCTCTCATTGGTGACAGTCTGGATCGTCTTCAGTCTCGTCGAAAAATGTTTTGCACTTCTTTTCGCGACGAGTTGGAAAATTTTGCATCCTATTCTAAATCTGCCAACAATTCGTTTGCAGTTGACATAGCGAATGTGAACCCTGTCTCCCGTAGCTTTTGAGGAAGCTATCAATCCAGTTTGACTGACCTCATTGATGGAATGCAAGAGGTCGTACCATATGATAAGAGCCAAAATGAATTCGAAAGAGCAGAGGAAATGATTTACTAAAGACAGTGCTTCAGATCGGACAGAAGACGACTATGTTAATTATGCAATCTTTTCGACTGCTTCACAAATTTTTCTTAGATGGTACCTGACAGGTTTGCCACTCTCAATACGTGATTCCTATCTAACATCAGTATGTCTCTTTAAGGTTAGTCCAGAACAGATCTCAGCGAGAATATTCCACCTTTCTGTAGATGCCGAAAATAATGAACAATCGCTGTATCATGCCGAAAAATGCCAGTGCTTCTGTTCTATATTTGGCCATGTCTCCAAGGACCAAGTTCAAACTGTAACACAAGGTTTAAACCTTGCCCTCTTGTTGATCTGTAAAACTCGAGCCTGTACTCCTGAGTATTTTCCTTACATATTGGCTCCATTATTATATCCTTGGCCTCGACAATCCATGATGTTTAAATTGTTTTCATCCAGCTCTTATATTAAAACCTTTGTCAGTCCTCCAGTTGTATCTCTTGATACTAAAAACCGAATGAATTTTTGGAGGGTGAGCATAGTGAAACGCTAGGCAAGCGTCATGTTCACATCACAGTCACAACTTGCAAGCAAACTTGACTGTGGCCATGACCGGGCGCTATCTATCCTTGTGGCTATAGACCAAACGAGTCCTTTTATTTCGACACACGTAAATTGTGAAGCAGTAAATGAGAACTCGCTAGCTGTCAGCCAATGAGATGCTGTGTGTTTCTTAATTGGAGATTCAGATGCTACACGCCCTCACATACTAAAAAAAAAAAAAAAAAAAAAAAAAAAAAAAAAAAAAAAAAAAAAAAAAAAAACCTTCTTGTTTAACCTATACCTAACCTTCTTAAGGCAACGCTACATATCACTATTTTTAAAAGTTAGGTTAGGTATAGGTCAAACAAGAATATTTTTTTCACTTCGTGAGGGCGCTTAGCGCCCGAATTTCCGGTTAGGACACACGCAGCATCTTGTTGATTGACAGCTAGCGAGATCTCATTGACCGAAGACAATGTGTTGGTTGGTTGGTTTTTGGAAGGGAATAAACGGCAACGGTTATCAGTCCCTTGTTCCAGTCATAGAGGTAAAACATGTGTTAGGCTTCCCTAATAATTGCGTTAACACTTCAAAGTTTAAAAAGAACAAGTAAAAACAAAGAAAGGATAAAAGGACAGACATTACAAGAGTGTTTTTGCTGGGTGACGACAAAAATATAAGTAAGACATCCAGCCACTCTGGTACACATTAAAAAAAACCTACCTAAAAGACCTAGGTGGGTCGAGAACAGATCAATGATGGACACACAAGAAAATTTAAATGGATTTGTACAATCCACCCTCCGGATAAAATTTAAAACAGAATCAACCATTGAAGTATCGTCGGCTAAAGCAAGCTTTATGTCGTCAGGGATATTAAAATTTCGTCGCTCTGCGGTTAAATTGGGGCATTCCTGCATGATGTGTGCGACTGTCAGAGGCGCACCACATCCACACTGAGGAGGGTCCTCCAACACAGAAGGTGACCATGCGTCAGCTAAGTATGGCCAACACGAAGCCGGCAGAGAACAACCGACTCCCTGTGAGAAGCCCTCAGTGAGGTCTTCCATGCTGCGGTGGAGGGCTTAATGACACGGAGCTTATTTGGTTTGGTTGAGTCTGCCCATTCAGAACTCCAAACCCCAAGAACCTTGTGGTTTAACTGGTATCGAAGGTTTTGTGGGAGGCCTATGTCCAGGGATCGTGAAGTGGTGGCCTGTTTAGTCAGATGATCAACGAATTCATTGCCCGGTATACCTATGTGGCCTGGTGTCCAGATGAAGGCGACTGAATGACCCGACTCACCAAGGGCAAATACAGCATCTTGGATTGACCACAAGAAAGGTTGCTTGGGGAAAAACTGATCAAGAGCCTGTAAGCCACTCAGGGAGTCGCTAAAGATGACAAACGACCCCCTGGGGTGAGCTCTGAGATGTTCAAGAGCTCTCAATATACCGACCAGTTCTGCAGTGAAAATACTGCTTCCACAAGGCAGCGATCGCTGTTCGATGTAGTCACCACAAACAAACGCATATCCAGCATGGCCATCGACCAAAGAACCGTCCATGTAAGTAACGTCTGCACCTCGAAATGTGTCAAGCAGTGCTTGGAACCGGTGACAGAGAATCAGTGGTGCAATGAAGGCTTTTGAATCCTGGGACAAATTCAGCCGAAGTTCCAAGCGAGGAATTGTCCAAGAGAGGGGGGTTATGGTGATAGTAGTGGAAAGGAGGAGGGAGAGAAAGGGAGTCAAGGGAGGAGAGAAGGGAATGGACATGGACCGCAATCGGAAGACCCGACTTGGGCTGTCATCGGGGGTAAGGGAGTGCAGAAGTTGGGAAGAGAAGCTCGTGGTTCGCATGGCAGGGTGAAGCATGGACCCAGGCAACATATGACACCAACAACTGTTGCCGGCGGAAATGCAGAGGGGGAACACCATCTTCAGCTATAAGACTGGTGACAGGACTAGTGCGAAAAGCCCGTGTCGCAAGACGCACACCATGGTAGAGAATGGGGTCTAAAACCTGCAAGGCAGAAGGGGATGCCGAATCATAGACTAAGCTCCCATAATCTAGCTGTGACTGAATCAGAGCCTTGTAAAGCTGCAGGAGGGTAGAATAGGCTGCTCCCTAGCCAGTACGGCCGAGGCATCGCAGAACATTTAAATGCCGCCAACATTTCTGTCTTAGCTGACGTAGGTGTGGCACCCAAGTCAGCCGGGCATCAAAAACCATGCCCAGAAAGCGATGTTTCCGTGACCTGAAGTAGTTCACCACTCAGGTAGATATCTGGGTCAGGGTGAACTAACCGACGGCGACAGAAGTGCATTCCGTGAGTTTTCTGCGCAGAGAACTTAAATCCGTGAGTAGAGGCACATGAGTGCGCCATTCGGATGGCACGCTGCAGCCGCCGTAAAGCTACACCGATGCTAACGGAGCTGAAATACAAGCAAAACTCATCGGTGAACAAGGAGCAATTGGCTGAAGACCCCACAACCGCAGCAAGACTATTTACTGCCACTGAAAACAATGGGACACTGAGGACGGAGCCCTGTGGGACACCATTCTCTTGAATACGGGGGGGGGGGGGGGGGAGCTAAGTGAGGCCCCAGTCCTCACCCGAAATGAGCAGTGCGAGAGGAAATTTCGAATAAAAATAGGAAGGGCGCCATGTAAGCCCCAGTCATGCAAATCAGTCAATATATGGTGGCGCCAGGTGGCATCGTACGCCTTGCGAAGGTAAAAAATACCACAACCAAATGCCTAGCGTGTCGAAATACGGACTCGTATAGACCAAGCCAGCTTGTCAGTTGTCTGCCATTTTCATGTGTTGTAGAGAAGTGTGTCGACAAATTGAAGTATCACATTCAGCTTCGTGGCAACAACGTTGGCCACGATTCAGCTCCTGGCGATGTCAGCCACGGCCTCCGGTAGTTGTAGGAGTCTGTGCACCAGCCCGATGCTTGCCTATACCCGAGCCACTGAAACACTGCACTTGACATTACGGCGAGTTAATTTGGCTGCACTGCTTTAGCGACGTTGCAACAAGCCTCTATTTTCAGTTGCGCCTCGTAAATGTAAGCTACTGAGAAATTAAAGTGCACATAACAATTCGATCTTGAGCTGCTACCACAAAGCAGCAATTAATTAATGGCATAGTAATCTAGGCAATAGAACAACAATGCACAAGCTTTCAATAATGGAGCAGAGAAATATATAAAATAAGCGGTGACATTATCCAATTACTTGAACTCGGAAAGTCAAGTAAAACAACTCGCAGCGAAAAAAGCACACACCACAACATAAACACGCAGGGCCGGAGTTACCCATTCACGCGCCCTGGGCGAGTCTCCCACTTGGCGCCCATAGGGGGCGTCCATTAATTATATGAGGGTTTTTTTGGGGTGGGGGGAGGGAGTCTAACCGAATTCACCGAATTTCACATGCTGCAGAGGGGAATCTCGGCAAAACTCACGTAATTTTTTTCCATAAGAAACAGTGCAAAACTCGGTTAAATTAAGTAAAACATGTTTCACCTCTATAATATGGCTAAAACCTACACAATAATACTTATTGCAGCTAAGCAAACATCACATAGTAACACAGTAGCCTCTCGATTGTATCTTTATGGATACACTTCCTTTTTTCTTCCCCATGCGCGTTTTTGTCGTAATTCGAACGCAACACTCGTGGCAGCAACAGTGCTGCCCACCCAGGCACCTCTCTCACGTGAAACTGCATGAAGCTCAGGGCAGTCCGCTTGGCTACAGCCATACCAGCGTTCATTTTATGCACGTTTTGTTATATTTGTATTATTTTTTATTGGCCCACTTTAGGTTACGGTAGTAACACTAAAAGTGGGCCCTTGCTATCGTCTTTTGACAGCTCGAAATTTAAATGAAAATAACGGCTAAACTATTCATCTGACACGAAAATTGAATAACCTAATTTGTAGAGGAGATAATTCTCTACAACTTTGCTCTGTTATGTTTTTTTCACATCTCGTAGTGTTTCAAAGATATTTGCAAAAATAACGGCGATTTTGGGATGTATTCTGTCTGCCTGTCTGTCCATCTGTCTGTCTGTCTGTCCCTTACGTGTTCCCTGTTTTTAAGATGAACCGTTCAACCGATCAGCACCAAATTTTACAGACATGATTGTAGGCCGCCAGAGATCAGAACCACCCTTTTTCAAATTTTTCGGAGTAAAACCAGAAAAAGCCGTTTGTAATATAATTGTAATTGCAAACGAACCGTTCATCTGACACGAAAATTGAATAACCTAATTGGCAGAGGAGAAAATTCTCTACGACTTATCTCCCTTATGTTTTTTTTCAGATTTCGTATCGTTTGAGACATATTTGCAAAAATAACGGAGATTTGGCATCCTCCATTGAATTAACGAAAACCAGCCGTTCGGAGATGTCACGAGACATTCCTCGCGTATTTGATGATTTTCTTATTGTAACTTACACACTGTCATTTCAAAGCAATGGCACACTGAGGAATTAACAAAAATACATCGTTATTCATACGATAAATGATAATCCAATGCCTACAAATGCCATATTAACATCAGTTATCAACGGCCATTAATGGTATGAGATTAAAGACCTCCTGTTTTGATTTATAGCTGTAGCGTAGTGGGCAAGGTGCTGGACTGTGACACGAAATGGCAGTGGTTCGAAACCTCGTCACTACCTAATTTTTTTTCCTAAAAGGGTTTCAGACATTCTTATTAATTAATTAATTATTATTTAGATTATTATTTTGGTCCAAAATGTTTGCAAAAACTTATAAAACTACAAATCTGAAGTGGGCCGTAAAACACGTCAGTGCGATTTTTTTTTACTGCAGCACTACTTTAAGGACTGAAGACGTCCCATTGTTCACTTATGCTGGAGCAGCGTCAAATTATAGTTATGTTCTGGTAATAGAATATATGTGCCTTTTAGTTTCTTTGAGAACTTTTTCTCTTTTAGCTTTGATTTTCCAATTTTCTGAAACAGAAATCTTTTTCTTAATCGTTTTCCTTTCTTCTGGCATCATTTAAGAGTCTGGCAAATTATTGCCTAAGCACTGCTCTAATTTGTGACCACAATATTCGATTTATAACAAATAAACGAAATCACCTATCACTAGACATACCGTAACTAGAAAAGAAAACATGAACTAAACGATGAAAATGGTTTTAAACTTACCAGAAAATTGAAATGTCCCTGTCATGACATTATTTTCAGTCACTATGATTCACCACAAAAACACGAACCTTGCCTCTGCCTCATACTAAGTTTCTGAGATGTGGATGTAAGTTGTAGCGATGCCAACATATGCAGCCCAACACACATTGGGTGGCACTGTATTATTTCAGTGCTTTAGGGGAGTATGCTCCATGAATGCAGTGCATAATCTATTAATTGCTGTAGATGAGTCATTAAGTCACAAATATTCGATATAAATCCAATCATATTAATTAATTTCACAGTCTGTTTTTTCCTTTATTTCGACTGGCAGCTATTAGTAGTTTCTGTGGTGCCAAAAGATGATACAACTGCCTGGGTGCTTCCTAATTGCAGTTCTTAAAAAAAAAAAAAAAAAAAAAAAAAAAGGGACCGCTGTGGTAGAAGTAAAAGATTGCATTCAGCACGTTTCCTCTTCCGATATTCTGCATTCAGCATGCATTTGTGAGATTAACGATGAACCACAGACATTGACAGACATTGCCGAGGTGGGGTGGCTTGCGTGCCTCAACGATACAGATAGCCGTACCGTAGGTGCAACCACACCGGAGGGGTATCTGTGGAGAGGCCAGACAAACGTGTGGTTCCTGAAGAGGGGCAGCAGCCTTTTCAGTAGTTACAGGGGCAACAGTCTGGATGATTGACTGAGCTGGCCTTGTAACATCAGCTAATGTGGCTTTGCCAGACAGCTACTGCGAACGGCTGAAAGCAAGGGGAAACTACAGCCATTACCTTTCCCGAGGACATGCAGCTCTACTGTATGAACATATGATGATGGCATCCTCTCGGGTAAAATATTCCGGAGGTAAAATAGTCCCCCATTCCGATCACCGGGCGGGAACTACTCAGGAGGATGTGATCATCAGGAAAGACAATACTGGCATTCTACGGGTCGGAGCGTGGAATGTTAGAACCCTTAATCGAGTAGGAAAATTAGAAAATTTAAAAAGGGAAATGGATAGGTTGAAATTAGATATAGTGGGGATTAGTGAAGTTCGGTGGCAGGATGAACAGGATTTCTGGTCAGGTGAGTACAGGATTATAAATACAAAATCAATTGGCGGTATCACAGGAGTAGGATTGATAATGAATAAGAAAATAGGAATGCGGGTAAACTACTATTACCAGCACAGTAGTACAAGTTTATATGCCAACTAGCTCTGCCGATGATGAGGAAGTCGAAGAAATATGTGAGGAGCTAAAGGAAATTATTCAGACAATTAAGGGAGAGCAAAACTTAATTGTTATGGGAGATTGGAATTCAGTAGTAGGACAAGGAAGGGAAGGGAGGATAGTAGGTGAATATGGTCTGGGCAAAAGGAATGAAAGAGGAAGCCGCCTGGTAGAATTTTGCACAGAACATAATTTAGTTATAACAAACACCTGGTTCAAGAATCACAAAAGAAGGTTGTATATGTGGAAGAGACCAGGAGACACCGGAAGATACCAGATAGATTTTATAATGGTAAGACATAGATTTCGGAACCAGATTCTACAGTGTAAGACATACACAGGGGCAGATATAGACTCTGACCATAACTTGTTGGTTATGAACTGTAGGCTGAAACTAAAGAAACTACAAAAAGGTAGGAAAATAATGGGATGGGACCTGGATAAATTGAAGTAACCTGATGTTCTTAAGAATTTCAGAGGGAGCTTTAGGCAACAATTGACAGAAACAGGGGAAAATAAAACAGTAGAGGAGGAATGGGTAAAATTGAGAGATGAAATAGTGAAGGTAGCAGAGGACAAAATAGGTAGGAAGGAAAGACCTACAAAAAATCCTTGGATATCACAGGAGGTACTAAATTTAATCGATGAAAGGAGAAAATATAAAAATGCAGTAAATGAAACAGGCAAAATGGAGTACAGACGACTAAGAAATGAGATTGACAGGAAATGCAAAATGGCTAAGCAGGAGTGGCTAGAAGGCAAATGCAAGGATGTAGAAGAATGTATAAATAGGGGAAAAATAGATACAGCCTATAGGAAAATAAAAGAAACATTTGGAGATAAGAAAAACAGCTCTATGAATATCAAGGACACTGATGGAAAACCAGTTCTCAGCAAACAAGGGAAAGCTGAAAGGTGGCAAGAGTATATAGAGCGGCTCTACAAAGGAAATGAACTTGGAGACAATATTGTAGGAAGGGAAGAGGGTGTAGATGATGCTGAAATAGGAGATACTGTACTGAGAGAAGAATTTGACAGAGCCCTGAAAGACCTAAGTCGAAACAAGGCCCCTGGAGTAGATGATATTCCCTCAGAGCTACTGAAGTCTCTGGGAGAACCAGCCATGACAAAATTGTTTCACCTAGTGTGTAAGATGTATGAGACAGGTGAAGTACCATCAGACTTTAAGAAAAATGTTATAATCCCCATCCGTAAGAAAGCGGGTGCAGACAGATGTGAAAACTACAGAACCATCAGTTTAATAAGTCATGGTTGCAAAATATTAACGCGAATTATATACAGAAGGATGGAAAAGCTGGTAGAAGCCAACCTCGGGGAAGATCAGTTTGGGTTCAGGAGAAATGTAGGTACACGGGAGGCAATACTCACTTTACGGCTTATCCTAGAAGATAGATTAAGAAAAGGCAAACCTACATTTCTAGTTTTTGTAGATTTGGAGAAGGCTTTTGACAATGTTAATTGGAATGAACTCTTTCAAGTTCTGAAGCAAGCAGGAGTAAAATATAGGGAGTGTAAGGTTATTTACAACTTGTACAAAAGCCAGACTGCAATTATTAGACTCGAAGGGCATGAAAGGGAAGCATCAGTTGGGAAGAGAGTAAGACAGGGTTGTAGTCTTTCTCCAATGTTGTTCAATTTGTATATTGAGCAAGCTATAAAGGAAAGCAAGGAGAAATTTGGTGAAGGAATTAAAGTTCAGGGTGAAGAATTAAAAACATTGCGTTTTGCCGACGACATAGTAATTCTGTCAGATACAGCAAAGGACCTGGAAGAGCAATTGAACGGAATGGACAGTGTGCTGAGAGGTGCATATAAGATGAACATTAACAAGAGCAAAACTAGGGTAATGGAGTGCAGTGTAAGAAAATCAGGTGATGCTCAAGGAATTAGATTGGGAAACGAAGCAATAAAGGAGGTAGATGAGTTTTGTTACTTGGGCAGTAAAATAACAAATGATGGTCGCAGTACAGAGGATATAAAATGCAGAATGGCAATGGGTAGAAAAGCGTTCTTGAAAAAGAGAAATTTGTTAACCTCGAATATTGATTTAAGCCTAAGGAAGTCCTTTCTGAGGGCATTTGTATGGAGTGTTGCCTTGTATGGGAGTGAGACATGGACGATAAACGGTGCAGACAGGAAGAGGATTGAGGCTTTTGAAATATGGTACTACAGAAGAATGCTGAAGATTAGGTGGGTGGATCGCGTAACTAATGAGGAGGTACTGAACAGAATTGGGGAGAAAAGGAATTTCTGGCATACCTTGACTAAAAGAAGGGATAGATTGGTAGGACACATTCTTAGACATCAAGGAATTGTGAATTTAGCGTTGGAGGGAAGTGTATGGGGAAAAAATTGCAGGGGAAGACCAAGAGATGGATACAGTAAGCAGATTCAGACAGATGTAGGTTGTCGTTCTTATGTGGAGATGAAGAGGCTTGCTCAGGATAGGGTATTGTGGAGAGCGGCATCAAACCAGTCTCCGGACTGAAGACCACAACAACACAACGATGTATGTTGAATGAGATTGAATAATATGTTTTTTTCACAAGATGGATGATTGTAAATTGGAATACTGATGGTATAGAATTGCATCGGCGTTTTTTGGACATACGTTGGCGTACGCGGCACCCTTGGGCCTCGCACCCCGGGTGACCGTCCAGGTCGCCCCACACTAAAGCCGGCTGTGTTAATAGCATATGAAGAAGAAACTTCTATTGCTTCATCTAATAATGAAGAAAGTACATCAGCACCAGCATATTAAACATCACAGTCACCAGTGGCATCATCAGTAGCAGTAGTGGGAAATAAGGTATCTGTAACAGTACTACTAAGAGAAGATTCACCAATGGCATCATCAGAATGAGCAGTGGGAAGTAAGGCAGCTGCACCAGTAACAGTACCGCCACAAGAAGCTTCAACAGCAAGTTCGACTCCAACAAATGATGAAGCAGCAGCAGAAGGAGAAGAAGTAGTGTTAAGTGTTGCAGGTAGGAGGGAGATAGTGCCTCCTCTCTGTCTAAAAGATTTTTAGTGGAAGGCAACAAGATGAAGAAGCCTGTGAAATAAGTAATGTAAAACATCCTATAGCCCCTCACCAAAATGTTCACTCTAAAAGAAACAGCAGCTCTGAATCTAAAATTTGCTACCTGGACATTCAAGGTATAAATGATAAATAATTCTTTGTAAATGGTTTTAGATTAGATAATAATTTTGATTTTTTGTTTTAGTGAACATTGGGCTAACTTACACTAGTTAAACTTGATAACTATGTCACAGCAAACTGTTACTGTAGAAAATTGCATGTAAGAGGTGGTGTAACAATATACTCTAACCAGTCACTGAGCTACTCCTTTACTAAGTTGAATCTAGATTATTTATGTGAAGAACAAAACTTTGAGCTGCTGGTATATTTATTGCTAGTCTTAAGTTAATAATATCATTATACAGACCACCTAAAGGTATCATTAGTGTATTTCTGGAAAAATTGGAGATGCTTTTAAATGTATTTAGAGGGAGCAAATGGTTGCACTATGACATTGTGATAGGTGGTGATCTGAATGCAGATATATAATGATATAATGACAAACAAACTGGAGTGTCACTGGAATAAAAAATTTCTAAGACAGTACAAATTACATTATATCAACAGTAGGTCAACAAGAGATAAAGCATGTCTAGACAATATTTTTGTCAAGTTTAAAACTGCAGAAGACTCATGTGACAGTATTTCCATTCTCAGAACATAATGCAGTATCTGTAAATTACATAAGTAGTTTCCATCCTGATAAGAGAGATATTCCTATCCCTGTCCCCAAAGTTGTAATAATCACACCCATTACAGATGATAAAATTTCCAGGTTCTATATGGCTCTTGCTGAAAGAGAAGGGTTTGACCAATGTTATGGTGACACACATTATAGTTTAAATAATGATTTGTCAGCAAAGGTAGTGTTTGATAGGTTTTTCGAAACATTTTTGTCTTTAATGACAGCATTCCCATAAAAAAATGCAAAGTAATTTACAAACTTATAACTGTAAATTGCTATGCGACTATGCATACAATAAATAAATAAATACATAAATAAAAATAAATAAATGAAATAAGAAAATCCTTCTTGTTTAACCTAAACCTAACCCGACTTTCACTTAAAAAAAAAAAAAAAAAAAAAAAATGTTATCTGTAGCGTAGCTTTAAGAAGGTTAGGTATAGGTCAAACAAGAATTTTTTTTTTAGTACTTAATGGTGCGTAGCGCCCGAATCTCCGACCCAGACACACAGTTTTACGTTTACATGTGCACGTTCGATATATACAATTCTTGGAAATTATCGATATTTCTTTCGGTATTTCAAATGGCAACCATTTATTCACCACGTTTACATGGGCTCTCAAAACCGGATTTCGTAAACTGATTTCCCAATTCAGCTTTTGGTTGGTCATGTAAACACTCCAAAATCGATTCTGGAAATCCGCTTCTCTAGGCCAATTCACACTGTCTGTCACGTCACGTCACCGTCCGTCAGAACATTCTGCAATGTATTTCTAATGGTGGCGTTCACACTGTCCGTAACGGACCTTCACGTCACGTCAAGCTTTCTCGCGAAGAATGTTTTGACGGAGCGGTCGTCTGCTAACACAGAAGTAAACCTATTTTCGTCACGCGAATTAAATGTTGCAGTCGACGATTGCACTGTTTATTTGCAATAAGTCTTATTCGCCGTTATTTTGTTGTTATACTTCGTTTTAGGGCTAAATCTCAAATGTTTCATGACGACTTAAATGTTTTTGTCAATCGAGTGTCCCCCTAAAGGCCAATTCACACTGTCCATCACGTCAACGTCACGTCACGGAACCGTCACGTCAAGTTGTATTCACACTGTCCGTCCGTGTCCGTCACGTCAATTCGTCCAGAATTCGTCAGAATGTTCTGACGGACGGTGACGTGACGTGACGTGACGGACAGTGCGGACAGTGTGAAGGCCAATTCACACTGTCCGTCACGTCACGTCACGTCACGTCACGTCACGTCACGTCACCGTCCGTCAGAACATTCCACAATGTATTTCTAATGGCGGCATTCACACTGTCCGTCACCGAACCGTCACGTCATGTCAACGTCCGTCAAGCTTTCTCGAGAAGAATGTTTTGACGGAACGGCCGTCTGCTAACATCGGAAGTTAACCTATTTACGTCACGCGAATTACATGTTGCAGTCGACGATTGCACTGTTTATATGTAAATGTGTTTTATTCATCTTTGTGTTGTTGTTGAACTTGTTTAGGGGTAAATCTCAAATGTTTCATGGCGACTTGAATATTTTTGTCAATTGAGTGTCCCACTAAAATCGAGGTCGGATATCTGAAATCAAAAAATGGTTTATGTTACGTAACATTGTAAAAGAAACGACTGAAGCAAACTGTTCATTTGAATAAGATTGTAATTTGATTACGCATTTTTCATTAAATAACACTTTAAATGAAAATGTCAGTTCTAATGAAAGACAAAAATTCAGTTGTTTACGACGATATTAACAATGGCAGCGAGCAAATCGTAATTATTAAAGTATACAGGCGCTATTTATGCTCTTACAAGTATGGTTTGATGTCTTCATATGTTTATTTTATCGCTTGAAAATAGATGTCGATGTTTTGAAATGTTGTTTCAGTTTCCAGTAATTTGGCCACAAACATACACTGTAAAGTTTTCTTTTGCCATTAATAACATTTAGCGCTGTTGTTCCCCCTTTCTAGTATTAAACTACCACTTTCTACACAACAGATCGCCACTTATAACCTCACTTTCAACATCGCGTATTGAGATGAACGAATTGACGTGACGGACACGGACGGACAGTGTGAATACAACTTGACGTGACGGTTCCGTGACGTGACGTTGACGTGACGGACAGTGTGAATTGGCCTTGAATTGGCCTTAAAATCGAGGTCGGATATCTGAAACCAAAAAAATGGTTAATGTTACCAAACATTGTGACAGAAAAGACTGAAGCAAACTGTTTATTAGAATAAGATTGTAATTTTATTACGCATTTCTCATTAAATAAAATTTTAAATGAAAAAGTCAGTTCTAACAAAAGAGAAAAATTCAGTTGTTTACGACGGTATTAACAATGCCAATGGGCAAATTGTAATGGATAAAGTAAATGGGCGCTATTTATGCTCTTATAAGTGTTTTTTGATGTATTCATATGTTCATTTTTTCGCTTGAAAATAGATGTCGATGTTTTGAAATATTGTTTCAGTTCCCAGTAAGTTGGCCAAAAACATACACTGTAAAGTTTTATTTGGCTGTCAATAACATTTAGCGTTGTTGTTCCTTCAATTCTAGTATTAAACGATAACTTTCTACATAACAGATCGCTGCTCATAACCCCACTTTAAACATCGCGTATTGAGATCGGCGGATTGACGTGACGGACACTTACGGACAGTGTGAATACAACTTGACGTGACGGTGCCGTGACGTTGACGTGACGGACAGTGTAAATTGGCCTTAAAGCGGTTTTCTAGTTCCACAATCGATTTTCGTGCTCATGTAAACGCAACCGTTTTTGAAGTGGTCTTGGCTTGTCAGATTGTGTAGTCTTTTTAAGAATTTTCGGCACATATTGAAAGATTGATATTTTCCAATGTGTATAAATATTAGAGTGAGCATGAATTTGTGTATTTAAATAAAGGAAAATATTGATTGCTCTGACTAAATCAGGAACTGAAGCAGATATTTTTCAGCCGCCATATTTAAGTGAGCTAGGAAATCCGATTCAGGATATGCCATGTAAACACGACAGCAAAAAACGTTTACGAAAATCTGTTTTCGTCTTCCGGAAGATGTGTTCCATGTAAACGTAGTGACTGAATCGAAAAGTACTGGAAAATATCACAAATTCAACGTACACAAAAATTCAATTTAAATCAACCGCTTCCCATTTGTCATATCGAATGTAGAGCAAGAATGGAACGTTGCACATATATTGATCGCGATGCCGTTTCCTTCGATGTACACGGGTTCATCCAAATTACCCAAATAAAAAATATCAAATCTTTGTATCGCTTATGAGACCCACATACAGGGTCATCAGTCCCTAAACTTATAAACTACTTATGAACTAGCTAATACTAAGGACAGCACAAATATCCATGCCCGAGGGGGGATTCGAACCCCCCGACCGTAGTGGTCATGCAGACCGTGTCTGGCGCGCCGTAGACCGCTTGGCCATCGCGGCCGGCACCCAAATCAAATCTCGTCGTTTAGCCACCAGTGTAAGCCATGGTTTTGAGAAAATAGATATGTTAATAAGTTGATTACGTGCCATAAACGTTAATGTTTGTGGTTATGGAAGATGAAGTAATACAGCGTACCGTTTGAGCTGATAGCAAACAGATAAAGAATGTGTACAATTCTGACAACAGCTCAATTACACTTCTTTTCAAGTTATAAAAAGACAACTAGTTGCGCCTAAATTTAGTGACAGCACTATGTTTTTGGTGACTCTGTGACCATCGCGACCGTAGAAAGCTGAGGATTTAACGTGCAGTCAGTTTTGTGCACTTTTCATAACTACGGAAGTCTTCTGTCCACAATCAACCGTTTGGGAGTTCTGCGCAGAGATGACCTTGCATTTTTACCCGCATATAGTCGACATTTCTGGTCGAGATATGCACTTGTCAGTGATTGCGTTTATGTTTGTGCTATCTTTGAGTAGTGTGTCATGGAGGATTGGTGGTTAATATGATTTTCAGCACGTGATTGTTTGTGTACTTTATAGTGGGTGCCAAGGTGTTTACTGTTATACTTCTTTGTTGACATTGTGTCATTGGACAATAACAATGGTTTTTTACTTCACTAGTAACGGTAAGAACTTTAAAGAAGATCATCGTGAGTTATCTGTGAACATGCTTCCCCTGCTTATGGGATTTTGTATTTTTTTTCAGTCGTGTCACCACCAGTGAAATTGTTCATGGGGATAGATAAATTCGAAAGTAAGTGTCTTTCATATTTGTCATTCTAATTTCTTGCAGTTTTCTAAGGAAGTCAAATATTTACCTATGTCGATTGTTTCCCTTGTTAACTTATCTGTAAGGTTGTTTTTGAAGGCCAGTAACATTATAAAGCAGGAAAAAAATTGTACGATGTAAATACACTGACGCCTGCGGAAGCAATTGATACAGTGTCATAGGATGAAATTCCGTATAATTGTACCGTAATTAATATTTGTTTGGAACTTTTTGAAAGTGAAGTTTTCGTTTGGATAGCATCACAAGAGTGAAATTGTCTATATCCGAAAATGTCTCAGAATTGAGTGCGATGTTTTTAACAGTGTATTGTCTCTCTCACTGCTTGTATTCTGCTCTCTACATAATTCTTACCTACGGAGTAAACCGAGATAACCCGCTCCTCTTTGGCTTTCTCCGTACGCTAAATGCTTAATTTTTTGTGGGTGTCCGGTTGCCGAAGACCAAGACTGGTCGATAAGCGATAAAATTGCCTGTCCTAACTTTTTACACAGTGGTACAGAGTTTGTTTTGACAAAATTGTAAAGCTGACCGATGGGATGATTGAAAATTAATGGTGTTTAAGTTAGTATTAGGAGACATATTCCCTAGAAGCAACGGTTTTTGAGCTATCGGAGACACACATACGGCCCAAAACCTGTAATGGCCAGGTCGTGCTTTCTCTCTCTCCTTTTTTTACTCAGGACACTTTGTACATGGCCTGGGCAAAAATTTTTAATTACAAACGCCAATGTCAGAAAGAACAGATGTGCTTATCTGAAGAACGGAATACCAACCGTTGGCTTTAACCCGTGGCATTGGCGTGTTGTGTGCATGCACGTTTATCGGTGCTGATTATTAAACATAGATTATGATTTTGTATTTAAAAAGTGATCTGTAGCTTCACTCTGATAGGTTGAAACTAGGTTAACGAGTGTTTTTCCCCCCCTCCCGCAAATGAGTGCAGCAGACGCAAATGTGCATAACTAGATATCAGGATACTAACCATGAGCTTTGACACATGACGTCATCAACTTATCTGAAAATTGGCATAACTGAAGACTGCGATGCCACCCATTAGCTTTGACCAACAAGGCAATGACGTATATGGTCGTACCCAATATGGCGACCAAAACAATCTTGCAAACGACCGGGAAAAAATGCCCATGTAAACCCGCGAAAATTACCTAAAAACCAGTAAAATGATCATAACGGGGCAAGCGCGGGAATGTGGGGGTTTTGGGCGAGGATACCAAATGAGCACCAAAGCGGGGGGGAGGGGGGGGGGGAAAAAACTGAGGACGCTGGTATCGCACACATAAATTAACCTATATCACACCTCAAATTAAATCCAGGATACCAAACGATTCCCGATACAACAAAATAATATATAAAACTGGTATCAGACGCTTCAATTGACCTTTATTACATTTCAAATATAAATCGGGATACCAAACTAACCCAAAAAACGAAAAACAGAGGAAACTGATATTGGGCACAGCCTCAAAATAACACAAAACTTGTATCGAACCTCAAAATTCAGGATACTAAAAAACCCCTCCCAAAAGATGGAAAAAGACATTTTACAACACGAGAAAACCCCCTTCCTTTGAGTCATAACAACAACATTTACTGTACTTACGTGACATGGTACGGCATTATTGGCAACATTCACTGTAGGTGCTGAGGCGAATGGCGGTACAGAATCTCCACAAGATGTGAAACAACATCTCAACACCACTTGTCAGTGATTTCATTTTCGAAATAAATCACACAGTTCGAATATGGAACATCACACACATCAAAACCACGTTTCTCCATACGCACTGTCTTTCTGTTCAGATTCAACACTTTCTTGATACATAAATGGAAATACCAATATCTGTTTCTCAAATAATATGAATTACTATAATATCTTCAATATTCATAATTTTTGAAACTTTCATTTCTATCCTCTGTACTATGTGGTGGTTCAGATACTACGTGGCAATTAAAATTCATCACTTGCCAATCGGGACTCACGTACCCGCAGCCAATAAGAATGGGCATTACAATTCTACTATGTAAATAAATCAAAACGGAATAAAATCAATATTTAAAATCACTTAATCACTGTTTCGTATAGTTCACAAAATAAATGAATCTGTAAATCAAATGAGTGTTTCTCAACAGGAAATTCAGGCACTACGCGCCCTCACATACTTAAAAAAAATTCTTGTTTAACCTATACCTAACCTAACTCACTCAAATAATCACAGTTTATTACAGACCATAAGAAACCTTGCAACTATACTAATGGTACATATGATGAAGACAAATCATACCAAAAAAGAGTGCCACAGCATAATTATGCTTGCCACCTGTCAACACACACCTCAAGACTACAAAGCCACCACATGTCAACACACACCTCAAAACTACCATACCGTGATGATGTCACACACTACAACACTCCGACATCATGGGTCAAAGTTGACAGGCGGTATCCCCAACTACAGGTGACCTGGAAAACCAATATAGGGATATCTTAATACTTCTATATTGTAGATAAAAAGATTCACTAGTTATCCTAGTAAATTACAGGTAACAGAATGTACCATCGATCGCAGGCCTCAGTCCAAAAATTAGCGCCTTTGGCGCTCAATTGAGAAGAAAAGAACCTCTCAGTTAACCTACATCGAACCGTCAGAGAGAAGCTACAGATCACTTTTTAAACACAAAATTATACTTGATGTTCTGCTTGTATACAAACTATCATCTTTAACTCAGTCACCACATAATTACTCATGCCTTCTACAAACGTGCACACACCTCAAAACTAACGTACTGTGATGACGTCACGGGTCAAAGTTGACGGATGGTATTCCCGTCTTCACATGAGCTGGTAAACCCTTTTACAGGGTAATAATTCTAATACTTAGGTCTATGTATTGTAGATGATAAATAATCTGTGGCTATCCTCAGAAATACAGATTACAACAGAATGTACGATTGATCACAGGTCTCAGCCCAAAACTTTGGTCTTTGGCACTCACTTGAGAAAGGAAGGGGGGGGGGGGAAATAATAAAAAACCCTTCTGTTAACCTACAGCTCACTATCAGAGTGAAGTTACATATCACTTTTTAAAATCTTAACCTATGTCCAGCTTGTGAACAAACTATTGTCTTTAACTTAGCCACCACGTAATTATTTATGCCACCTACAAACATGTACGCACCTGACAACACACTGATGCCGCAGCTCAAAGCTGACAGGCGGTAACCCCATCTTTAGATGATCCCCTCGGCGGTCTCTTCCTCTACAATTTTTACTCCACACATTTCCTGACTGGGCGATTCCTTGAAAAGAATGTGTCCTACCAACGTATAGCATTTAAAGTCCATCATGCAGCGCCAAATATTCCATCCCCACCTTTACCCAACATCCTTCCCCCTCCACTCCCCATCTCACTCATAGTCTAGCTTGTCTTGCTGGAGTGGCCAGACATGATAGTTGTGTGTGTATAGTTGTTTGACTGACTGCGTAACAACATTCCTTATCCAAAGTATCCCTTTTCTTAGTTAGGGTATGCCAGAAGCTCCATTTCTCACCAATTCTGTTGATCACTTCCTCAATGGTTATGTGAGTTACCCATCTAGACCTAATCTTCATCATTAATCTTTAGCACAACATTTAAAAAGCTTCTGTCAATCTTGTGTTGCATACTTGATATTTTCTTATTGTAACTTACACATTGTCATTTCAAAGCAATGGTGCACCATGTCATTCTTTGTACGATAAATGATAATCTAGTGTCTACAAATGCCCTATTAGCATCAGTTAACAACTACCTTCAATAGTATGAGATTAAAGAACAGAACTCAACTGTCAGCTGTAGCGTAGTGGGTAATGCGTTTGACTGTGACGCTGAAGGTCAGTGGTTTGAATCCCACCACTACCTATTTTTTCCCCCTAAAAGGGTTTCAGACACTCTTATTAATTATTTTTTTATTATTTAGATTATTATTTTGGTCCAAAATGTTTGCAAATACTTATAAAACTACGAATCTAAAGTGGGCCGTAAAACACGTCAGTGCGTTTATTTTTTTTTTACTCTTGTTAATGTTCATCTTATACAATCCTTTCAAAATGCTGTCCACCCTATTCAATTGCTCTCCCATTTCTTTTGCTGTCCCTGACATAATTACTGCTAATTGTTGTGGTTTGAACTAGGATATATTTTATGCAGCGAATAGAGCACAGCACTTTTAAGAATGTTACCCTTTTATTAACGAAGCAAAAACATACTAAACTAAGGACACTATATTTCTAAGGAGTATGCATAAGAACAAAGAGATTTCACAAACAGAAAACTGCATGTCACTGTAATGGGAAAAGAGCACAAAGTTACGATTTTTTTTTTTTAACACTTCCCCCTAAATCGAACTGCTGTGTGCAAAACACTTCTGAATTAAAAACAAAATAAGAAGAAAAAAACACATTATGTACAAAGTCCAGTTTTAGAACACATCACTCTAAATTTTTTTGCACTTAAAGGCTTTGTAAACATGTCATCGAGTTGATTTTCAGAACATACATATTCCACATTGATGTCCCCATTCTGATATAGTTGCCACACAAAATAATATCGTACTTCAATATGCTTTGAATCTTTGTGGAACTCTGGATTTTTCACTAATTTAATGGCGCTCACATTGTCAATGGACAATACGGGTGTGTCCTTCCTTTCGTGTATCTCCAGTAACAGTCTGTTAAGCCAGATTAATTCCTTGGCTCTTTCACTAGCAGCAACAAACTCCGCTTCAGTAGTGGATAGTGCAATTGATTTCTGCGGTTGAGATGTCCATGATATAGCAGTTTCGTCCATCATTGAAATGAATCCACCGGTTTTAATGTTACCGGCAAAATCAGCATCAGCATAGACCCAAAGTTTTCCACCAGATGAGGAGTAATGGAGACCTACATCTGAAGTATCACTTAGATATCTGAAAATGCGTTTTACAGCATTCCAATCAGATGAAGTAGGTTTGCCATTGATCGAGCAACTTTTGAAACAGCATAAGCAAGATCTGGGAGAGTACAACATGTCAGATACATTAATGAACCCACAGCTGAACGAAAAGGAACATTGCTGACAAGAGAACTGCTAGATTCACTCAGCAATTGTTCATGATCACAGGGGGTCTTCAAAGGTTTCGAATTTGCCATGTTAAAATAATGTAAAATCTACCCTGTGTATGCTTGCTGTGAAATAAACAAGCCAGACTCTCGTTGTTCTATTTGAATGCCTAAAAATGAGTTCAATGATCCAGTTGTTATTTTGAATTCTCACTTTAACATACCCAAAAACGAATTCACCGCATGTTGTGTTGATCCTGCGATGAGTCCATCATCAGCATAAATAGCAATCAGCAATTTTTCTGTTGCATTTTGTCAAATGTAAAACCGAGCGAGGTGGCGCAGTGGTAACGCACTGGACTCGCATTCTGGAGGATGGTGGTTCAAATCCACCTCTGGCCATCCAGATTTAGGTTTTCCGTGATTTCCCTAAATCACTCCAGGCATATGCCGGGATGGTTCCTTTCAAAGGGCACGGCCGATTTCCTTTCTCATCCTAACCCAAAAACTCCGAGCGTTAGCTCCGTCTCTAATGACCAAGCTGTCGACGGGACATTAAACCCTAAGCATCCAATCCAGTCAAATGTAAATACAAGGATCTGTTGCAGAACAAGTAAATCTATTTTTATTCATGAATGAGTGAAACATAAGATTCCAGCAACAAAGTGATTGCTTAAGTCCATATCATGATTTCTTGAGGCGACAAACATGGCATGAGCCTTCATCGAAACTTTCTGGTTGAGTAATGTATATTTCTGTATCCAAGTCACCATACAGAAATGCTGTTCTTACATTGAATTGACCAAGGGGCATATTTTCTTCTGCTGCAATCACTAATATGGCATGAATAGCATCATAATGAACTACTGGACTAAAAGTTTCATCATAGTCAAGTTCGGCATGTTGGAACATACCGCGCACAACCAAACGAGCATGATATCGATCAATCAGCCCATCAGGTTTATATTTAATACGCAGTACCCATCGATTATCCATGTCATATTTATCTTTAGGCAGTTCTACCAACTACCAGGTTATCATTTTCTTCAAATGCTTTCATTTCTTCTTTCATGGCATTAAACCATATATTAGAGTCACCATAGTTTAGTTGATGTTTGTTGGTGTAAGTTCTTCATCAATTGCTTTTGTCAGGCAAACTAAAAGAGTTTCTTCTTGAGACTGGTGAGGTTGGCATCCCAATTCGTAATTACAAAACTTCACTGGTGGGTGTATTTCACGAATTGGACGACAATTTGGTATTTCATTTGAACATTCTTGCTCAATAGTGTCATTTTGATTGGTAGCTTTAACTTTCTGATTGCTGTTATTACTATTAAAGTTATTTTCTTCTTCTAATTCTTCAGGTATGGAATTAAATTCCAAATCAATCAAATTTTCAGTTGTACATAGCTTCTCTGTTCAAAAATCTACATTGCGTGTTTTGATCACACAATGTTTTGATGGAAACCAAACTTTGTAACCATCTTTGTCATTCACATATCCCGTGAAATGTGCACATACAGCTTTGTCTTCAAACTTAAAATGAAATTTCTTTGGCAAATACACATAGTATTTTGACCCAAAAATGTGTAAATAGATAAATCTGTCAAACACTTTTCCAGTCCACAATTCAAAAGGTATTTCTCCTTGAACACTTGATTTCCCAGTACGACTGAGTAGGAAAACATCTGTGCCATAAGCATGAGCACCAAATTGTTCAGGTAACTTGCTAGATGATAACATTGAGCAAGCTAATTCAACTATGTGTCGATTCGATTGTTCAGCAACACCATTCTGCTTAGGAGTATCAATTCAAGTTAACCGAAACTCAATTCCGTGGTCTCGTAGCAGTTGAGCTACAGCTTTGCAATTAAACTCTCCTCCACCATCAGACCTAAACACTTTTACCCTATGACCAACAGCATCACATTTCTTCAAAAATGCTTTCAAATTGTCAGCAACTTCAGATTTATTTCACATGTAATATATCCTAACAAAATGAGAAATATCATCTTTGAAAATCACATAGTAACGAAAACCATTTATAGAGTCAACTGACAAGGGGCTATTAACATCAGCATTTATCAATTCGCCGAGAATTTGTGGATGGTCTTTGCGATGTCTAAATGGCTTGCGGTGTGATTTCCCAAGAAGACATCTATCACAAAATGATGTAGTATCAGAACACTTAACTGAAATAGTGAAATGAGAGAGCACATCTCGTACATGATGTTTATCTTGATGACCTACTCTCATGCCAACACCGTAGTTGTTCTTCTGAAGTTGCTAAGTTAATCATTAGTTCTGAATCTGGAGAACAAACTCGCATGTTCATAATGCACACTGAGCCAACTAGTCTTACTGTAGCAACTGTTTCACTACGTCGCCAGATGATAACAGCTTTAGTATCATAAGTCACGTTATATCCACGTTTTGCAGCTTGACTTACAGAGAAAAGTTGGTGTCTGGCATCAGGTCTGTACCAAACATTTTCAAGCAAAGCAGGTGTCCACTTTTCATTTACTAATAGTTGAATATAAATAGTACCAGACCCATGTGCAAAAATAACTTTGTTGCCAGCTGTCTGTACATATTGTGTAATTGGAAACTTTTCAAATGTAGAGAAATGCTGTTTATTTGGTGAAATGTGGTGTCTTGTGCCAGAGTCTGAAATCCAGGAATCTCCACTATCTAAATTAGCATGAAAAAAGAAACCAGTGGCGAAAGATGTATTTGGTTTGCTGTTTACTTTTGAATTCAAAATTGAATTATTACTGTCACTTGCTGTCGCCTTTACTTCTTCTGCTGCCATGCGCTTTTGACAGTTTGCGATAATATATCTAACTCTCTTGCAATACAGACATGTACGACTTACTTTCTTCTTTGGCTTAATCTACTCTGATGTGAATTTCTTCTGCTTCTGCTCATCTTATTTTGCAATGAAAGCACCAACTGTCTGTGTAGCCAGCAAATTCTCAATCGAACGCAAATTATCAATATGTAGCTTTGTTGTCTGCTCAGATTCAGGAACACAATTCCATGTCAACTTATGTCGGGTTTTAATGTTTTGAAAATACAATCATGAAGCAGCGAAAGAGGCAAAGTTGCATTTGGATTACTTTTCTTCAGCTCATAGCATAAGTCATGAAAAATGTTCGCAAGTTGTGACGTGTGTTTTGTAACAGACATGACGTCATCTTTTATAGTTTCAAAGAAACAATCGCAGAGCATATATATCCGCTGCAGTCAAGATTGTTCAAATACTGATGTAAGTGTATCCCAAATTTCTTTTGCATCAGTTTTCTTTTGGACATGAATATCAGGTTCCTTGTCAAGTGTGGTTCCAATGATACGAGCTGCTCGTGCATTGTCAAATTGCCAGCGCCGATATTTATTCGATGGTTCTGCTCCTTCCGCTAATGACGGGCACTGATGTGTACCATCTACAATTGAATAAAGACAATGCTCCTTCAAACAGAGTTGAATTTGCCATTTCCGTGTTTCCCACTGATCTTCACTCAATAACTTGTGAATATTTGCATGACTAGTATCCTCAGTCGGGTGATGTGTCGTTCCGGCAATTATCCACAAATCTTGCTATCTCATGAATATCCTAGTAAACTGAAAAATAGTCTAGCAATAAATTTCACAACCTGAATCATTCAAATGTGGGCCCATAACCTGATTGTGGTTTAAATAGGATATGCAGTGAATAGAGCACCACACTTTTAGGAAGATTACCCTTTTATTAACTAAGCAAAAACATACTAAACTAAAACATTATATTTCCAAAGAGTACGCATAAAAGCAAAGAGATTTCACTGTAGTGGGAAAATAGCACAAAGTTACAATTTATTTTCTTTAAATATTGTTAAAAACGAGATAGAATGGCTGGCCAGTACTTACCATTGTGCTGTACCGCCGATAGTCACACAAATGAAGAATCAGAAAAAAGGGGAAAAAAGGTCAAGGGCAAGCTTTCGGAACACAGTTCCTTCGTCAGGTGGGAGAGAAGGGAAGAAGAAAGGATGGGAACAGAAGGGATAGGTAGTTCACGACCTAGGTCATGAAGGTGGTGTTCCCAAAGCTTGCCCTTGTCCTTTTTGTCCCCTTTTTTCTGATTCTTCATTTGTGTGACTATCGGCAGTACAGCACAATGGTAAGTACTGGCCAGCCATTCTATCTCGTTTTTAACAATATTTATCATCTCTGAGGAGATTTTTCATCATTAATCGAATTTATTTTCTTTAACAGTTATTAACAAGAATGCTTGCAATCGAAGTAGCTAGGCCTGAAATGATATATATATTTTGAACATGTAACACTAAGTCGAAAACTCAGCTACTGACACACAACTTATGAAGTGTTTTTTTGTTGTCATGGGAATGTGTGTTATCAGTTTGTTGTTCTTGTTGTGAGTGATGATGATTTTTTTTTATTTCTCGCAATTTAAAATACTTTGTAATCAAAGCTAAGTAAAGGGGAAAAAATACTGTCACAACCATGTAGTGACTCATTCTACATGTACTACTTTAAAATTGATATGGATACTTCAGAAAAGTACATCGAGATGAGAAATGTGCTCTACTCTGGAATTGCATATAGGACCTGGTCTGACCCAGGAACAGTGTCAGCAGGTGTTAACCATACCACACCATTTTTCAGATGTATTCTGGGCCAGGCGGGAGAAGCCAGATTAAAAGGCCCACAATAAAACATCTATCAATACTGGGGATCATCCACCAGTTAGCCAGCATTCATACAGAGTGTCACCAGCTGAAAGATGGAAAGTTTGGGAAGAAGTGGAGATGATGTTGCATGATGACATTATTCGACCTTCAGAAGAGTCCCTGGTGTCTCCAGTGGTCCTTGTGAAGAAGGAGGATGGCATATGCCGTTTTTGTGTCGACTAACGGCATCTAAACAAAATCACAAAGAAAGATGTCTGCCCATTGCCGGGCATTGACGACACCTTAGAATGGATATGCAGAAAGGCTACTGGCACATCAAGGTTGAGAAAGCTTACGGAGAGAAGACTGTTTTTATTACACCTAACGGCCTCTGGGAATTCAAAGTCATGCCATTTGGACTATGTAATGCTTTGGCCACATTCGAACACATGACGTACAGCTTACTTCGACACCTTAAATGGATGACATGTCTTTGTTATCTTGATGACATTGTCATTTTCTTAAGGACATTTGTGGAACATCTAAAGCACCTGTCAACTGCGTTGAAGTGTGTTGCAGGACTCCTCCTCAACCCAAAGAAGTGCCTCTTCATCGCCAAAGAGATAAAAATCCTGGGTCACCTAGTGAACGCAGATGGTGTCCGTCTTGATTCAGATAAAGTAAGGGCAGTCATAGAATTTCCAATTCCTCTGCACATCCATGATGTGAGAAGTGTTCTCAGGCTGTGAGATGTCAAGTTTTACTGGGATGAGACGAAAGAAAGGGCTTTCTAGGCACTTAAGGATGTCCTTACTTCCACACCAGTTCTAGCCTTATATGACAAGAAACTGAACTTCAACAGATGCTAGCGGTTATGAGATTGGTGCAGTGCTTGTAAAAATTTAGGAAGGTGCTGAAAAGGTGATAGCCTAGGCATCAAGAGTTCTCTCAAAGTTCGAGATAAATGACTATACTACCAAAAAGGAGTCTCTTGCCATTTTATGGGGTATCTTTATGTTGGCTGACCAATGTGAAAGGTCCATTAGGTCGACTAGTAAGATGGTCACTAAGATTCCTAGAGTGCGGTGTCACAGTGGTATTAAAAAACTGCTGCAAACACAAGTACGCCGACTGCCTATCAAGGAATCCATTAGTCGAACACAAGAACATGGAAATTTCAGCCCTCACTAAGTTAGGTGACATTACAGCTGAACAGAGGGAAGATACAGCATTATTACAAACCATATAGGAGAAAGGAGAACCGACCAAAGGAGAGTTTCAACTTATAAACGGGACATTGTATAAGAGCAACTACAAGCCACTGGGCCCCAAATGGCTACTTGTTGTTCCAGCTCATCTCCAGCCAGCTATTCTCAAATATTTCCATGATTCTCCAATATCTGGTCTTCTGGGATTCGTGAAGACACAAGACAGACTCAGACACAGGTATTACTGGCAAGGTCTCTACCAATTTGTGAAGCACTGTGTGTGTCACTGTAAGGAGTGCTAGAGATGGAAGTATGTGCCGCAATTACCTCTAGGTCATCTGGTACCCCCCCCCCCCCCCCCCCTTCGGGTTCAGGGGTAAGTATAGGCCCGCGGTATTCCTGCCTGTCGTAAGAGGCGACTAAAAGGAGTCTTCATACTTTTCGGTTTTCCATCTGTGGTCCCCTATGTGGGTTTGACCCTCCATTTTTCAAAATTTTTCAGAAGAGCGACCCATTTGGCTAAGGACACCTTACGTGGTGCAACATGTAATTCTTGTGCCATGCCATCTTATGCACCCATCATGGAATGGACTTGCTACTGCGGATTCTATTCTGCCACTGGGCACGTCATTTCTTTTTCCGTGCGAGTTGTGTCCATTGTGCACGGCCATCTCAGCACTCTCATTTCTGATGGTTCACATAGCGCCAGAAAGCCAACACGGTAGCCAGTCCGTTGTGGTGGGGTCGTCATGTACCCTCTTGGATGTAGCCCCCTGACAACACAGGGATCGCTCTACCGGTGCCAGAGCTGCATACTCCTCATGCAAGCCAAGGAGTCGATGCTTATCTCTGTGGGGCATCAGGACTCCCGGCAACGGTCATCCCGCCAGGTGACGTTGTTGTGGCTGGGTGGCGCCCATGAGGAGAGCCCCTGATCGGAGTGGGTGGCATCGGGGCGGATCACCTGCAATGAAGAGACACAAATCGGGTGACGTTGGCGGACGTACAACCGCCGTCTCTAAGAGAGGAAAGTTCAATGCTTCTATGTACGACCCCCAAACGTTCCCCTCCCTGACCACATCTGGGGAGGGACGTCGGGCCGCAAAACTGAATGACGATTATGCTCCTCGATATCTGGTTTGTAGCAGGACTGTTGGGGACTCATTTACAGCGACCAAGCCTCAGTTCTTTGTGGAACATCTAGAGGACAGGTTTGGGGAAGTGGACTCCATCTCTAAAATGCGCAACGGGTCTGTTCTCATCCACACAGCATCCCCGGCCCAGTCACGGGCGCTACTCGCTTGTGACAAGCTGGGTGATGTTGCGGTGACCATCACTCCCCACAAGTCCCTGAATATGGTTCAGGGAGTAATTTTCCATCGGGATTTATTGCTCCAGACATACGACGAGCTACGGGAAAACCTTGAACGACGAGGCGTTCATTTTGTCCGGCGCGTCCATAGGGGTCCAAAGGATAATAGGGTCGCAACTGGTGCCTTCATCTTGGCCTTCGAGGGTGATACATTACCCGAAAAGGTCAAGGTGATGGTTTACCGTGTTGACGTGCGGCCTTATATTCCTCCCCCTGTGAGGTGCTTCCAATGCTGGAAGTTCGGCCACATGTCTTCCCGTTGCATGTCCAGTGCTACATGCAGGGACTGCGGGCGTCCAGCAAGTCCGGGTGCCACATGCACTCCGCCTCCCATCTGCGTAAACTGTGGTCAGAACCATCCTCCCTGCTCGTTGCAATGTCCCGCATTTCAACGGGAGCGGAAAATTACGGAATATAAAACCCTGGACCGTATATCGTATAATGAGGCAAAGAAGAAATTTGACCGTCTGCACCCTGTTACTATTAGCAACTCGTTCGCAGCAGTAACGTCGTCGCCACTCTCCTTGGCGGCGACAGTATTTTCTACTTCCTCTGTTCCTGTGGGCCCCCAGGGCCGCCAACCTAAGCCTGCCCCCACGGAGGTTGGGGGCCATCCTTCCAAAGCTCCCAAGGCGAAAGCCTCGGGATCAGCTACCACCTCTCTGCCGGAGAAAGAACAACCTTCTCCGGCTTCCCTCACACGGAAGGGGTCCCTTGGGACGCTCCCTTCCGCCAGTGTCGGTAGCGACACTAACCAGCAGCAGGCGCGCCCACAGACTGCTGGTCGTAGGGCTTCGCGCTCCTCCTCAGTCCCTGTGGCTGAGTCCGAGGAGCACCTCCCACCGGCGAAGCCCCCGAGGGAACGGAGAGGAAAACAAAGGCCAAAGAAAGGCCCATCACAAGAATCTACGGTGGCTTCAGTGCCACCACTCCCCTCTGCCTCCGCCTCTACTTCTGAGGATGAGGTGGAGATTCTTGCGTCACCCGAGGACCTCGCTCTTGGGGACGCCCTTGACAAACCAGTGACTGAAACTGATAAACCTCCATCGGTGGATGCAAATGATGCTGAGGTATGACCCGCTCATTTGTCTCATTCATGTCTTCCCAGCACTCAAACAATGTCATTCTCCAGTGGAACTGTGGCGGTTTCTTTCCCCACCGGGCTGAGCTACGGCAGCTTCTGAGCACGACACCTGATTTCTGCATTGCTCTTCAGGAAACTTGGTTTCCAGCAATGCGGACCCCTGCCCTTCGTGGCTACAGGGGATTTTACTGCAACCGTAGCATATATAACAGGGTCTCAGGTGGAGTGTGTGTTTATGTCCTCACCTCTGTGTATAGTGAACCCGTGCCGCTTCAAACACCATTAGAAGCAGTGGCTGTCAGGGTGAGGACCACACAGGAGTTGACCGTCTGCAGTATCTACTTGCCGCCAGATGGTGACGTATCTGTGAATGTCTTGGCTGCACTTGTTGCTCAACTACCCCCACCTTTCTTACTGTTGGGCGACTTCAATGCCCACAGTCCCTTCTGGGGTGGTTCTACGATCTCAGGTCACGGCAGGGTTGTCGAGGATTTACTAACTCAACTCGACCTCTGTCTCTTAAATACAGGTGCCCCCACACACTTTAGTGTGGCACATGGCACATTTTCGGCCATTGATCTGTCGATCTGCAGCCACGGCCTTCCACCATCTGTTCACTGGAGAGCCCATGACGACTTGTGTGGCAGTGACCATTTCCCTGTCCTTTTGTCACTCCCACAACGCGAGTCCCCAGCGCACCCACCTAGGTGGGTTCTGCACAGGGCTAACTGGGAAGACTATGCTTCTGCTGCCATCGTTGGCCCTCCCCCACTCGAGGAAATCGATGTGGTGGTCGAGAGCGCCACACATTCCATTATTTCTGCTGCGAACGCGACCATTCCGCGTACATCAGGGTGCCCACGGCGTAAGACAGTGCCGTGGTGGTCGCCGGAGATCGCTGAGGCCATTAAAGACCGCAGGCGGGCCTCACAGCGATACAAACGGCACCCCTCTCAGGAGCACCTAATCAATTTTAAACGGCTTCGCGCTCGTGCTCGCCAGCTTATAAGAAGACGGAAACAGGAGTGCTGGGAGAGGTACGTTTCCACTATTGGGACAGGTACCTCAGCCCCTGACTCAGACAATGCGGTTGCCGAAATGTTCAAAGAAAGCTTGAATCACATCTCAAATAGGTATCCGAAGCAAACTGTTATAATCGGTGGCGACTTTAATTTACCCTTGATATGTTTGCATAATTACACATTCAAAACCGGCGGCAAATATAAAACATCGTCCGAACTAGTTCAGAATGCTTTTTCTGAAAACTACTTTGAACAGTTAGTTCATGAACCCACTAGAATAGTAAGTGATTGTGAAAATACACTTGATCTCCTAGCAACAAATAATCTTGAGCTAGTAAAGAGCATCAAAACAGATACAGGGATTAGCGAACATCGAGTTGTAGTAGCGAGACTGAATGTCGAAATTCCCAAATGCACCAAAAATAAACGAAAAATATATCTATTCAATAAAGCAGATAAAAATTCACTTCACGCTTTCCTGAGTTATAGTCTCCAGTCTTTCGAAACTAAAAATGCGAGTGTAGATCATTTGTGGCTTACTTTCAAAGACATAATATCAGTAGCAATCGAGAAATATATACCAAATAAATAAATAAAAGAGGGGGTTAACCCCCGTGGTACACAAAACAGGTCAGATCACTGTTGCAGAAACAAAGAAAAACACATGCAAAATTTAAAAAGACACAGAATCCGCAAGACTGGCAAGCATTTACTGAAACTCGCAACCTAGCATGGACTTCAATGCGAGAATCTTATAGTAGTTACCACAACGAAATCCTGTCTCTTAATCTTGCAGAAAATCCAAAGAAATTCTGGTCATATGTGAAGTACACTAGCGGCAAAACACAAACAATACCTTCACTATGTGATAGCAGTGGTAATACTACCTATCACAGTACTGTTAAGGCAGAATTACTAAACACAGCTTTCTGAAATTCGTTCACCAAAGAAGACGGAAGTGTGAACACTCCAGTATTCAATCCAAGAACAGCTGCCAGCATGTGAAACTTAGAAGTAGATGTTCCTGGAGTAGTAAAACAACTTAAGTCACTAAACAAAAAACAAATCTTCCGGGCCAGATAGTATACCAACTAGATTCCTCTTAGAGTATGCTGATGCAATAGTTCTGTACTTAGCTATAATTTACAACCGATCACTCAGCGAAAGATCCGTACCCAAAGACTGGAAAGTTGTCCAAGTTACTCCAATATTCTAGAAAGGCAATAGGAGTTATCCCCAAAATTACAGGCCTATCTCATTGACGTCGATTTGCAGTAGGATTTTGGAACATATACTTTGTTCGAGTATTATGAACTACCTCGAAGAGAACGACCTATTAACCAGTAGTCAACACGCATTCAGAAAGTATCACTCTTGCGAAACACAGCTTGCCCTTTATTCACATGCATTGTTAAGTGCCATCGACAAGGGATCTCAAATCGATTCCATATTTCTGGATTTCCGGAAGGCTTTTGACACTGTACCCCACAAGCGGCTTCTAATGAAATTGCGTGCTTATGGAATATCTCCCCAATTGTGCGATCGAATTCATGATTTCCTATCAGAAAGGACACAGTTCGTTGTAATTGTCGGTAAGTCATTGAGTAAAACAGAAGTGATATCTGGTGTTCCACAGGGAAGCACTATAGGTCCCCTACTCTTCCTCATGTTTATAAACGATTTAAGAGACAATCTGAATAGCTCCCTTAGACTGTTCACGGATGATGTTGTCGTTTATCGGTGAGTGAAGTCAACAGAGGATCAAAAGCAACTGCAAAGCAATTTAGACAAAATTTCTACATGGTGCTAAAATTGGCAATTGACACTAAATAAAGAAAAGTGTGAGTAATACACATGACTACTAAAAGAAATCCGCTGAACTTCAGTTACGCGATAAATCAGTCAAACCTTAAGGTCGTAAATTCTACCAAATACCTAGGAGTTACAAATATGAACAACTTTGACTGGAGAGAACACACAGAAAATATTGTGGGGAAGGCGAACCAAAGGTTACGTCCATTGGCAGAACGCTTCGAAGATGCACCAGCTCCACCAAAGAGACTGCCTACATCACACTTGTGCGTCCTCTCCTGGAGTACTGTTGCCCCTTGAGGGATCCTCACCAGGTGGGACTGACAGAAGACATTGAGAAGGTTCAGAGAAGGGCAGCTTGTTTTGTTTTATCACATTAAGGGGGGGGGGGGGGGAAGAGCCACAGAAATGTCACACGAATTGGGATGGAAATCATTAAAAGAAAGACGTTTTTCATTGCGGCGTGATCTGTTTGCGAAGTTTCAATCACCGACTTTTACTTCTGAATGTGAAAATATTTTGCTAGCACCCTCCTACTTAGGGAGACATGACCATCCCAATAGAATAAGAGAAATCAGATCCAAAACGGAACAATTTTGGTGTTCTTTCTTCCCGCACGCTATTAGAGAATGGAACTGTAGAGAAAAGTTATAAAAGTGGTTAATGAACCCTCTGCCAGGCACTTAACTGTGATTTGCAGAGTATCTATGTAGATGTAGTCTTCCGACGGAACGCATGGTTCAGTGGTTAGCATGGCAGAACGCTGTGCTTGCTGTCTCCAGCTCGAATCCAGCTATGGGCAGAAGAAAATTTTCTTTGTATTTACTATTTCTAGAATATTTCTTATGTTTGATGTACTTGTAAGTTCCAAAAAAATCCTTCTATGTATAAGTAGTGGAGCACTCCAAGCAGGAGGCAGTCTGTACTGAGTGTACGCTTGTGTTAGCAATAAATGTTTCTAAGTGTAAAGTGTTGTGCTCTACTAGAATTGCGGATCACCTGTAGTTTTCAGTGTGAAAATATATGTGCCTTATTCTGAATACATTTTTCAACCGACTCTTCCAACTATCATTGTCTGTAGCTGCTCTTATTGTCCAACTCATTAAATTAATCAAGTACACGGCAACAAAACACCTACTGAAGAAACAAAGTCCAATCAGCTGGGACAGGAGAGTGATATATTAAGGAATAATTGTTAGTCAGTGCTTCTTGAAAGTTAATTATTTCATCTGTTATTAAATCAACCTCGCAAAGTGAGAGATTATAGCTACAATTACTTCCATCAACATTCACAGGCTAAACTTTTGGAATTGTTGGCACGTGTTTGTTCAAAGATTTTAATAAGGCTGAAGTATTTTCATGATAAGTGCACACACAAACTTCTTGATCTTTGAGTCATAGGCATGTCTCACTTTGGGTATAATTCTGTAAATTCCATTAGTCACATGGTTAAATCTCCATACTCTTCACATAAAAGCTCATAGATGTAATTAATATTATATAACAAAAGTCTCTTCTGCATGTACTCTTTGCCACATCTAATGGAAATGAATTTCCATTTGGGCAGTGTCAGCTTGTATCATCTCTTCATAAACTTTTCTGTTGTTAAATTTGACAACTTTTTTCCTTATGGATAGGCGTACTAAGTTTTCTTGTGAAAGGAGTTACCGATTTTCCCAAGAACTTCTGGATGCTTGGAAGGAGATTTTGGGAGATACTTCTCAATCCTAGATGTGGCTTTACGTAATATGCTAGGTGGCATTTTAAATTTTGCATTTGTATGATAAGCAAGTTCACATTGAATCGTTTTCCTTTCTTTTTCATGTTTTCTGAAACAATACAGTTTTCCCTCTGCAATTAACTTTCGTCGTTTTGCTTTCTTTCCTGGTCTTCATGACAGTACAATTCTGTTGTTTCTGGATCATTTATTTTTCATTGTCTGCATTCCTTAGCACATTGGGCACCAGTTTTGGCCATTTTACTTGCGCATATATTGAAGATACATGTGAAGTCTGTAACCAAATCAAAGAAGCATTTGTGTTCACATTACATTTGCAAGAACATCATATTAAGCTTGTAAGCTCAGAGAGTATACATTAATCAGCTCAAAGGAGATGTGCCATGTCTGCTTAGAGTAAGTAAAAATTTAAAATTTTAAAGGAAATCTATAAATTAACATCCATTCATGTTTGTGAAACTATTTTTTCCTATTTTTATTTTTTCCTTTTTATCATTTCAGATACCCTCTCTCCCTCCCCATACTCCTCTACACCTCCATTTTATCCTTTCTCACCTCCTTCTCTTCACTGTGTTCATTGCCACAATTCAAATTACCACCTGTCAGACCCTTTACAATCAATCATGCAATGCAGAACTTTCCATCCCCACCTTTACGTGTTGTCCTTACCCCTCTATCCCTACCTCCCTCACAGTCTAAATGCTTGTGGCGCAGGTTATTTGATGATGTCTGGTTCTTGGCAGTGGCTTATTTATCGTATTTACAAGAATTGTTGATATTTTCTCCAAGGTGATTTTTCTTTTTTCCTGACAAAGTGGTGGTACCTAGTGTCAGTGTGTTTAGTGCGACCTGTGTATCAGTTTGTATGCGGCAGATAAACTGCACCTTTGTACAGGAAATCAGTTTTATTGGGCCATTGTTCTGGGGAAGGGGAGATTTCTCTCTGAAGCTATTGCAGCCAAAGTGCTTTCAACAGACCAAAGTTAGTGCTATGTACTCTGTTCCAGACGTTGATAGAGCTGCTGTTGGTTGTTTCATACTATTCTGTGATATAGCTGCATCCTGTGACATTAAACAAGAAATTGGTGGTTGATTTCCAGCCTGCATTGTCTCCAGCTCAAATCGGCATCAATGTGTCCTGTTATTACACAGTCCTCATACCACTTGTCTAATGGTGTCTTTACTGGAATCCTTTATATAGTTCTTCCAGTTTTGTTTTAAATGCAATTTTTGTTGCAGATTGTTACAAAACAATCAACATGTCCTCTTTGTACCGGTAAACCGCTATAGTTAAAGTACCACTTCCTCGATTTTATGGGACGCACTGAGGTCAGCTGTGGACCTGCTGAAAAATTTCTTCTGTCAAGTCACCTTGCCGAACAGCTGTCACTATGTCACAATGATCAATATCTAAATAATATTTAGCAGCAAGGCTAAATAAATACCTGAGTGAATTGTACATCGGTGCATATATTTCTTTGACTTGTTCACCTCAAGGTGAATTTTATGGCAAATTATTTTCCCTTGTAAATCTCTATCTATCGTGAATACTCACTTCACGTTAATAATATAGTATTTTCCTGGACGCAGCATTGCAGGTTCCCAAGTCTACATGTGATATTAATTCTTCTTGAATTGCTTGAAATTATTTCTGCGAAACCTTTGATCGTAATGCTTCTTCTGAAGTTGATGGTTCTGGTTACTACTGATAGCACTCATCGCTTTGTACAAATAAAGAACTAGCTGTGTTTCACAAGAATGATGCTTTCTGAACCTTTGTTGATTATGGGTCAACAACTCTGTGTCTTTGAGTAATTCATATTGTTTGAACAAACTGCTCCCCAAAATCCTGTTGCAAATCAATGTCAGTGATATCCGCCTGTAATTTTGTTGATTACTCTGATAGTCTAACTTGAAAACTGGAGTGACTCTGGCAACTTTCCAGTTAACCATAACTGTTGGCTAAAGCATAAAACTGGTATGATAGCATCATGCTGATGGGTTGCACAATATTCTCGCTTTCATCAGTTCAAGGTAATTGTTACCAAATGTGACAGTTACAGCACATTCTAGATCTAGTTTATACTGATGATCATAGGTAGAGGTCTGTGCGGATGTGGATATCCACCGTATTTCTTACTTTGCAGATAAAATTGTGAGTAACGCTGATTTCTGCGTGTTATATGCGGGTAAAGAGTTTGGTATCTGCCCAGTACATCTGTCGTAATGTTAGCTGAAAACTTCAAGCCCGTGGACGTTCTTGGAATCCTTGCAGGTCTGAAGTAGAGCAAAAGTCTGTTGTCCTCATCCCTTGGCCACAGCGAACGTAGCTGTACCCGAGGGACCTGCACTTAATCTATTTATGTGACCATGTCTTATCTGCTGGCTGTCAAGTGCTTTCTGGGTGGCAAACCGGCCCACTGTCCACCACAGGTGCCATGCCAAACTTCCATGCCTTCAGTTAGCACTTTGTAATGACTCCCAAGTGCCAATGTATATCGTAGTAAATACAGTGACAGTTCTTTCTTAAAATGAACTCAACATCTGTGGATACTATATTGTGTAAGGTGAAAAGAGGTGATTTGACATTAGTGAAGGAAAACAAATTGAAATTATCAATTTGGTTACGTATTTGATGGCAAGGAAAAGATCGATGATATAGCGGTCTGTTTTTCATGTAAAAAAGTCTATGCTTACATTGGATGCAAAAGTGGAACTTCAAATTAGCTGAAACATTCGTGTGAGACATGACAAAGTAGCATAATTACTTATTTAAATACCATGACAGATGTGAAAGTTCCTGCAGTTCTTCCAAATTTGAAGACAACTGCGACAGAAACTTATCAATCTTGTCAATAAAGACATTTTACTGTTTGAAGTTACATGTGGATCTGGGTTTCTTGAGACGGCACAGTTTCTTATTGATGTGAGGGCATATCTGCTGAACTATGTGTCTTACAGTCATTTAATTATGTCAATAACCTTCACAAAAGTGCGAGCAATATGTTGGCGAAGTTTCATCACAAGTGAATGAATGGTACAGGTGTGCATAAAATACAAACAAACATTCATGTTTATATATTAGATAAATGGTGATGGAAGTATAAATATTGACAATAGCATTTTATAGCAACTTTCATAATCAGATACGGTGTATGATGAAAGTAATGTACTTAGAAAGGTACATATAGGCTGGCCATAGCTGCAGCCGACATTGTCTCTTATGGCTGACAGTTACCAAATAGAAGTAGACGGCAGTTTTAACACTTGAAATGACATTCTTTGCATTGTGTCACATAACCGCTTCTGTGTTGATGTGGGGAAAATAAAGTGTTCCTTTTGTAAAGCTCCAAAAGAACCGTTACTTTTTTTTAATGTATCCATTGTAAAATCTCCTCTATGCTGATCAGTTTTAACCACTGAAATTTAAGTTAAGGTGCCTGTATTGAACTGCTGACGTAGTTCTCCGACCACACAGGATCCGAAGCGCTACTGTGTGTGTCTGGAGCACCAATGTTTTTCTGTTTGGTGTAGGTATAGAAAAGTTTTCGTGATTCAAGAAGTCAAAAGTACCTAAGTTGTAGCAGAAATGACACTCTAACAATAATTATATCAATACATACCATGGTGTTAAATACTGCTATATATTACTATGAACCCATTCAAAACTTTAATAGCTGTGGATGGGGATAACGAACTTGCAGATGCAGATAAAGTACCTTGCGGATGTGGTGCAGATGTGGAGAACACTTTTCTTATCTGCACAGACCTCTAACCATAGGACAGAAAAATACCTAGATCTAGTGTTAATAAGAACAGCCTAGAGAAAACTAATGGAGATTGCTAAACAAGTACTATACTGTCTTTTAAAGATTTTTCTTTGTTTATTCATTGCATTTGTTTACAATGGGCACAAGGCAGCAGCGGTGGCTCTAGCAGGCATCACATGGGTGGGTCAAGGGTGGGCCAGAGTGTAAAATGGGGAGCCCAACCTCAAGGAAATGGTGTAGTTTAAAATTGACCTTATATTTTGATAATACATTCATTATAATACATAAATGCCATATTTTTTTGTAATCCAGATTAAATTTATGTCTCTGTACTCAATCTTTATAGGTACTGTATATTAATTCTGTTCATTTATGTATCTGCAGCAACGCGATAATATTTCATAGAGTGATATCTTCACCGAATTGAACTTCTACCTACCTTTTTTATTTGTTTATTTTTCTTCTTCTTCTTCTTCTTCTTCTTCTTCATCACACACCTTTGAAAATTCTGTCTCTTTGCCTTTGACTAACTTGAAATACCTCACATCGCATAATTTTTTTCTCTTGAAGCAGTTCATTGTACAGTCACTGCAATATGTTTTTATACAGTTGTGGATAACTCTTTTGGTGTGTCCATAAAGATAAGCCTTCAGCTGTTACTTTTGGATTTTATAGACAGTTTCAAGAATACACTATTCTCTTCTTCAGACCCTTTAAGAATCCATGCTTTATTGCATACTAGCCTTCCATTGTGTGTATTGCTTGTATGAGTTCTCGTCATAAGTATGATGGAATGATTTACCACTTAATTTTGTTAAATTTTTACAGGCAATACATGCAAAGGAAGGCTAGCATGCATTACAGGATGGATTCCTAAAGAGTCTGAAGAAGACAATAGTGTATTCTAGAAACTAGTCAATAAAATCCAAAAGTTATGGCTGAAGGTTTTTCATTTACAACAACAATAGAACGCCGTCCTCCCAACATCCATCAAATCAAGATAGATACACAAAGAAAAAATAGAGACAAAGGTCTCTAATGCTAACACAGTCTCATCACGCATCCTAAATCTACAGTGTGTGTCTTTTTATATGATGCTAGAATGCCTGGAACACTAGATGCCAGCAGTCGAGCTCTCCTTGAAATGCCAGTGTGGCAGAAGTGATGACACAATAATAGGCCAAGTTTTTAATTACATAGTGAACAATGTTGCAAATGTTTTCAGTGAAATTAGTCAAAGTGATCTAAGGTTTGCGTTGTGCCAATAGGATTCTGCAAGGGCTCATATGGCTGCACAAAGTGTCCCATGACTGTCATTAGCAACAGTATCTGCCCTGACCGAAATTCCGATTTACTCACATGCATTTCTATTTGTGGGGAGCACTAAAGAATAAAGTGTGCAAAACAAATCCACATACATTACAGGAAGTCAAGGATAACATTCGTGAGTCAGTTAATTCAATTTCTCAAAGAGAATTACACCGTTTACAATAATTCCTTGACTACATGCCAGAAATGCGTGGAAAACAATGGCAGACAATTCCAACATCTCCTTGCACAGGATGGATAAGTATAAAATTTATTTGGACACGTTTTAAATTCAGTACTGCGACAGTAGATGGGCGACACGGCACCTGACTCGCCAGGCAATGAAGCGCTCTAGTGCGCCATGCATCCGAGTATCGTATGAATGGAACACTGTTACAAATGATCAGGAAAGCAGTGAAAATATAACACTTTAAAATTGGAACAATATAAACAATACAAAATAACAAGCAAAAATAAGAATTCTTCTATGAAAAGCCCACAACACTCCTAGATACATAAATATATTTTCTGATACATGCACTCTCTACAAACAATAAAATACTGAAAAATATATATAACCTTCCTGTAACAGAAAGTTCAGGACATAGATATACATAGACTTTATTTTCCAATACACACTCTGTAGTAACCAGCAAATATTGAAAAATATTACACTCTTGTATTGGAAACTGAAGTACACCTGTGCATAACGTTATATTGCCCACTAAGAGTATACCCTAAATTATGCCTTGAAACACATGTTTTGAGAGTACATTCATTTATGTTCACCTAGAAAACAGCAAAATTAATACCACTGAGAAGAAAGCGAAGAACTGTGAAAGACAAAATAACAATACGGTGTTTACTAACTTTCAAAACAGATTAATACTTCTGTTGTAACTGATGGTGAAATCATCAATCACTCTTTGCGAGTCAATCGACTTCATTTAAAATCAGTTTTTCATTTTCACTTCATCTGAGATATGCTATAGCACGATATTGCTGATGGAGCTAAGAATTTCATTTTGTTTATTATTATGTATTTTTCCCTTTTAGATTCAAGTTTTTTTTCCTAACACATAGATCCATTAACTATAAAAATGTTCCCTTATTTTTGCACTCTCTTTCGACTCTTTGTGATCTATTTGAGCTATTCCTTAAAGAGCTGTGTGCCTAAGTACATCAGCAATCGTTTCTGTGTAGGCCTATCCTCTATTTTCTTGAACTTCCAGAGCATATGTTTCGTCTAGCAGAGCAGAAACTGATGCATTCTCTCCAAACTTACTTTTCACATTTTTGAAATACTCCTGAGCCACTACAGCGCTCCTGTATGGGAAACTGTTCTCAAGCTGCTTAAAGCCAGAATTAGGCTCTGTTGATCTCTTCCAGTTAGTGAAACCATCATATACAAAACTAAGAAATTCGTTTTTTGTGCTTTCAGTGTAGGGACAGAAAAATCGACAGACAAAACAAAATGCGGCATCAGTTAAGATACTATATTCCAGCTATGCATGAATTTTGCACAAACCTGGCTGGAAACTTCTTTTTCTGTCTCCAAACAAACAAAAAGGAAAATGCCTAAATAGATATTGTTTTGGTACATCAGTAGCTTTCGTAGATGTATCACATACTAAAGCAGGTGAATGAAATGATTTTATGGTATTTCTGGGCGGGAGGTCCCGTGTAGTATTGTTAGGTCGCCTTGATGCCACTTAAGTGAATAGCATGTCAATGATGATGAAAGTTACGAGGAGGACAATTTACAACACCCAGTCTTCTGCCGGGAATCGAACCCGGGTCCCCTACATGGTAGTCAGCGACGCTGGCATATGAGCTACAGGAGACGGACAGCAGGTGATTTAGCTCTGCTGCTGCTGCTGCTGCTGCTGCTACGAATGGTACCTAAATCCTTACCGTCATTTTTAACCAAGGCTTTCATTTTCCAAATGATCTAACCCTTTTTCTACTTGCATTTCATAATCAGCAAACACAATTTCTTCTACTATGCTTTCTGGATCGTGAATTTCTGAATTTACACAGGGAGCATTGTAATTCCCTCATTTGATTAAATATTTTTGTTTGTAGTTGACTGAAGTAGTCTGATATGCTAAGCCGTTTTTCCAGGTTGCTGGGCTCACTTAGAAACGCTGAACATGATATCAAGTATGCTTTTATTATTTACCATTAAACACATGCAAACGCTAACCAGAAACAGGGAAGAATCGTTTATTCGGTCGACTAGTTCGTTTGTTTGTACGGATCAATCAGTAACTCTTTGTTAACTTCATCATCATAAGATTTGCTACGAATGTATTTGTTTTCTTTAACGGCTTCATTACAGAAACAAATTAATTGATTAGGTTATATCTGTTTATAACTGTACACTAGTTACTTAATTTTATAATATAAAGTTTGATTTTGATTCTGGAATTTGTGTGGGTTATTTGAGTGGTCCTTTGCGCCACACGTGCATGGCAGTAAGTGAAAATTCAGTCAAGATTTTTGTGAGGAATTTAGCCTTTGAAATTGTACCAACAACTTTAACCACCATCTCTTTTTTTGCACCTAACATAGATAATGAGCTTGGCTAGAGATCTGTCTGTTGCCAGCAAACAACTGTTGTCAATTTTCGGTCCTCTCTCTATTTGCTTACGTATGTTGTCACACATCATCATCATCATCATCTTTACCTTAGTAGTCAGAATTTCAGAGTAGTGCCCACATATCTGTAACTTACATTGATATTTTAGCGCAGTCACCTTGAGTAGTAGTACTATCAGTTGGGCATCACCTCTCTAACGAGCAGCAGCAGCAGCATTCATGAGCTAAGTACAAGCGAGTTATTGTTGTGCTTTGTAATTCATTTCCTAAGTTCATTGTGTGTATTTTCATTTATCAATACCCTTCTTGTATTTTTTAAAAACCCCTAGTTCAATACTCATGTATTTTCACCACCTGTACTACAACAGTTGACAGCAGTGTAACTTCTTAATGTAAGGTTTTTTTTTTTTTTTTTTTTTTTTTTTTTTTTTTTTTTTTTTTTTTTTTTTTTCTGTGTGTTAGTCTAACTTCTTAATGCAGTTTTTGTCTTTACCTACAGTGGAGTCCGACAGCATGTCTTAATAATCATTAGATTGTCTTCTTTTTGTTGTTTTCTACTGTGTTTGTTATGTTTTAAGTACTGTGACTGTTGTGTGACTGTGCCTTAGATGGTGATACTTTGTTCCCAGCTGCAACTAGTATTAGCTATGGTTACACAGGTTAAAGCTGTGGTCAAAGGGCACTAATATTGTGAGCCGGCTGAGTGGATCCAATTCAAGCCCAGCACATCCCATGGGACCACTGTTTGGTCCATGAAAGTGGCCAGCCCAGATACTGCTTACTTTGTGGATGAAAAGGTCGCGGGTTCGACCCCCGCCACGTCCTAGGATTTTTATCTGTCACTTTCCACTTCTTTCACCTCTGGCAGTATTGCTCATGTGAAAAATACGGAGTAGCACCGTGGTTCGGAACCCACGTTAAACTGTAGGTCCCCCTATAACTGGCTGGGTAAGTCAGTTCCAAGGTCGGAGGAAGGCAACGGCATACCACCTCCAGATAACACCATGCCTAGTAAAGCACTGTGGTGTTCAAACCAATCTTCGGATTGTTGACTGCTTTACCTTTTTTTGCTTACCTCATCCATTGTCAAGTGGAAGGCCATGTCAGGGCATGGCAAGCAGCAGAAAGCTTTCCAGGGGACCAATTGTGTGGCACTCCCCCCCCCCCCCCCCCCCCCAAAGTTCATAACAATAGGTTGCGGAGGCACTATTTGTGATGGATGGGACCCCTTAAGGATATGGCTGCTAGGGAGGACAAAAATGCTGGCCGAGGGGACTGAGGTGCGCCAGTCACGGGTCTGCACGGCCACTATGGTCGGTGGTTTGAATGCCAAATATGGGCATGGATATTTGAGCCGTCCTTAGTATTAGCTAGTTCATAAGTAGTTTGTAAGTTTAGGGACTGATGACCCCATAGTTAAGTCCCATAAGCTCTACAAACAATTGAACATTTTGAGTACAAAAATCCAGTGTGCATTCCCATGTAAACTTCCATGTGCATGTCGGGAAGAACATATGCTGGATGCCATGATATCACAAAGTGCAGCCATGTGCCAGTGGTGGCACAGGCTGGTATCAGCAGGTGGTTTTCTGAAGTGGTAAAATCTGTCAGTCTTGCTTGCAAAGATGAAGGCAGAGCTCACTATCTTCTGCCTATTTGACAGGACTGACTGCAGACCTTTGGTATGGTTCAGAGTAGGGGTCTGAATTGAAGGCTCAGATGGTTCTGCGGCCCTGTAGACTGCAGATTCCATGACTTGTACCTTAGGGTGATGTATTTTGGGTTCCATTAAATAGCTGAGGCATCCACGACACACAGGAAGCAGCGACCTGGGTAGTGGGTACTGTGTGGCTTGTACTAGGCTATTTTTTAGATCAGAGGGTCTTGTGGACACACAAAAAGAATTTCAGTGTTAAAGGGTGCATGTCACTCATAGGACGAATGCAAATCTAGGAACCATCATTATATCAGTTGTGAATTGTAGCTGTCTAGTGAAAGTACCAGAGCTTCAAACACTAATAGAAAGTACTGACGCACAAATCATTTTGGGTTATATGCTGGCTAAAGCAGGATTAAATTCTGCTGAAATTTTTTGAAAGGGCCAAACAGTGTTCAGAAAGGATAGATTGAATAAAATAGATGATAATAAAAGTCTTCCCATTCCATTTTTTTGTGGTGTGGTACAGCAACCATGTTAAGTCAAATTCTTGAATAAAAAAAATGTCTTGGTTGCAAATTTTTTTATTTAAATGACGCGTTTCGCCCAATTTGAGCATCTTCAGATATCTGACAAAGAAGAAAATTGAACCAGAACGTACAATATTTCAAAAATTTAAAAAAATAACTTTTAGCTACAAAAGAATTTTGAAATTGGTAATAAGGAATTGTAATAATGTACAGGACTAATGTTTCACTTACTCTGTTATAGAGGGTGTTTAGATTAAAATGCAGCCATAAGAGATCTTACAAAGACTATAATAATGTAATTCTTTTATTTGCAATAACATTGAGCATTAAAACCAATTGATACAATGTTTAACTGAATGGCTATTGAAATAATTTAAGACCTTGGGTGTAAATAATGGTAACCCTCAACTTTTGTATTTTTAGTGTATTTGGTGCAAACAATCATTTCCGACAGAATGTACATGAAGATGCAGAGAGATAGCAAATATAAATATTAAAACATGTAATAGAAACTATTTTTCAAACATACAAGTCGTCATATCTCTACACTTTATAAATGAGGGTTATCATTATTTTCCCCCGAGGTCTTCAATTTCTATTCCGAGATTTATTTTGTCTGATGTCTCTGTACCATAGGTCAGGTCTTCAACACAAAGTCTTCCAGGAAGTTTAAGGATGGAAGTTAAACATTCTGGAAGAAATGGATTTATCTAAGCGGGTTTTCTTTTAAACACACAAGACTTCTAAATCATCAGTTAACCTCAAAAGACCAAACATTTTTCAATACTTTCATGGAAATTTTACCAATACTGACACTTGTCGTACAAATGAGTTGAAGTCCTACTCTATGGTACAGAGACATCAGACAAGGTAAATCTCGGAATATAAATTATTTCAATAGCCATTCAGTTAAGCATTGTATTAATTGTTTTTAATTGTCAATGTCACCACAGACCAAGGGATTACATTATTAAAGGCCTATTGTCTTTGTAAGATATATTACGGCTGCATTTTAATCTAAACTTCCTCTATCGCAAAGTAAGTAAAATATTAGTACTGTACATTATTACAATTACGTATTACTGATTTCAACATTGTCTTGTAGCTAAAATTAAAAAAAAAAAAAAAAAAAAAAAGAAGTATAGTAATATAAATATCATAAGTTCTGGTTCATTTTTCTTCTTTGTGTGATATCTGAAGCTGCCCTAACTGCATGAAACACATCATTTAAATAAAAAAAAAAAAAAAATTTGCAACCAATACATTCTTTTATTAAAGATAAAGTAGTGACGTGTTTCTTGGCGTCACAAGCAGTTTATCCTGTAGCGATATTGATGTAGATAGTTCCTGTAAGTTGCCATGGAACTGCAATGAATTAATAATTGGTCGTGTTTACTGTCCTGCTGACTCGGTTACTACAACTGCTAATATGTCAAAGAATACTTGAATCAAATATCAAACGAGTGAGTGAAGCATACAATTATAATTGGTGGTGACTTTAGTTTACTTTCTACATGTTGAAAAAATTACTTGTCAAGAACTGAAGGCATGCATAAAACATCAACTGAAATTGTGCTGAACGCATTCTCAAAACGTAATTTTAAACAATTAGATCTTGAACCATTAGAAAATAATAAAAGGTAAAGCAGTCAACAATCCGAAGATTGGTTTGAACACCACAGTGCTTTACTAGGCATGGTCCTGTTTGGAGGTGGTATGCCGCTGCCTTCCTCCGACCTTCGAACTGACTTACCCAGCCAGTTATAGGGGGACCTACAGTTTAACGTGGGTTCCGAACCACGGTGCTACTCGGTATTTTTCACATGAGCACTACTGCCAGAGGTGAAAGAAGTGGAAAGTGACAGATAAAAATCCCAGGACCTGTATAGTTGTGAAATACACTAAAAATGATCATCAAAACATATATAGGGATTAGTGAATACAGAGTTGTTGTAGCAAGACTAACTATCAAAATTCCCAAATCCACAAAAATTAAAAGTAAAAAATGTGTATATTAAAACACATATAAAAGTTCCCTCATCGCTTCCTGGTTGAATATCCATGCTTTTTAAGTTAACAATGTGAGTGTACATCATATATTGCTAAAATTCAAAGAAATAATTAAGTAAGGACAGTTTACAACTCACCGCAATGACATGGCGACGAGCTGCGGCAGGCACATACAAAAGACACACATGTACAACACTTTCAGCTATCGGCCATAGCCTTCTTCAGAAAATAGAACACCCATGCAATCACACAGGCACACAACACAGTCATACAACCATCACCTCCGGCTGCCGCACTTCGAATCGCGCTCTGCAGACTGCAGATGTGTGTGTCTTTTGTATGTGCCTGTTGCAGCTCGTCGCCATGTCTTTACGGTGAGTTGTAAACTGTCCTTACTATATTATTAATTCCAACCTGGATTTTCCATTATTATAAAGAAATACCGGTAATTAAGATATTTATATCAAATAAATTAACAAAAGGTAGTCTGACTCTCTATGGTACATGAAACAGGTCAGAAGACTGTTGCAGAAATAATGAAAAAAACATCCCAAATTGTAACAGATCACAAAATCCCCAAGATTGTTTATGTTTCACTGAAACTCTAAATTTAGTGCGGGCTTCAATGCAAAAAGCTTATAAGTAGTTTCCACAATGAAACTATCTTGTAATTTGGTAGAAAATCTAAAGAAATTCTGGTCACATGTAAAGTACATGAACTGCAAGAGACAGTCAGTGCCTTCACTACAGTGAAGTACCTCACAAGTGGCTTGTAATCAATTTATGTACTTATGGAATATCATCTCAATTGTGCAATTAGATTAATGATTTCCAGTCAGAAAGGACTCAATTCCTAACAGTTAATGACAGAAAGTCTTTGAATAAAAGAAGTGATATCTTGGTGTTCCCCAGAGAAGTGTTATATGACCCCCTACTGTTGCTTGTCTTCATAAAAAATGTGGGAGACAAGTCCTGAGCAGCCCGCTTTGGCTCTGTAGTATTACAGTACTACAGGTACTTATTTACAATTAGCATAGTATTATGTGAGATTAAAATTTTATACATATATCACATTTGAACAAAATTAATTTCATCTGGTTTTCAGTTATGGGTGTAATCTGCTTGTATAGAAGATAAACCGACAACAGGCTGGCAATTTCTGAGTGATATTGCAGCATAGGATGAATTAGAATTAATGTTTATTTCTTCTGTACACAGCTCTATCAATCAAACTATTAACTCCAGAATGTTCCAGATTGACCATCGCATTGATAACTCTACAATTCCAAGACCAATACACAACTACTTCCAATAACACCATAACTACTCCAGAGCCCAAAGTTCAGGGGTATCTATTACACAGCAAACAATACTTCTCCTTAACACCATTGTTAGTTACTATACGAAATGTTACTCACAATTAAAAGTCATTGAGGAATATGAAGTGTCGTGTTTGGGAAAAGGGGAATGTAAGCAGTGTGCCCGAATCACAGTGGAGGAACCCAGCCTACATGAGAAGATTATCCACAGGGCTTGTTCTGAAAGCTCCTATTTTAAGTCTAATTTCACAGTGGTGGATTTAGTTCAACATCTGCAATGCTGAGGACAAATCTGAACCATATGCTAAGCTCCAAAATTATAGAAATGACAGAACAGGCGCTTTGTAGCCATGCAGCAGTGTAATGCAGTATGCACCTGAAGTGGTATTGGTGGCCGAGATAGGGATTGAAGAAAACACCGTTTAGCATAAACACTATATAACACATTCTGAGTTCATTCAAAGAATAAGTCAGCTGTAACTGCCAGCCGTCTGACAGTGCCCCGTCGGCAAATGGTGCGCAGCTCATGTCGGCTGTCTCAGACGACCGTGCCCTCTGGTGGCTAGGCTGCGAACTATCTCGGCCAGGCCACCGCAAGCCATGGATCATAATACAGGCGCGCGCGATCTGAATGGCCTGCTAGGCCATAACATCCCTACCCCCTTAGGACGAGGGGGCGGAATCCGGAACAGAGCCGAAGAAGTCTGGCTGCTGGGACTCTACCTCCATCTGATCTTCAGACGATTCCATCCACTCCCTAGTCGGAACTACCTTGTACGGACGAAACCCCTTTGCACGACAAGGGGTTCGTCCTCGCGAGTGACGTCCTGCCACTCCCAACACTGGTGATGGCAGTGGGTCCTCCATCCCCTCCTCCTGTGGGATGTCCGTTGGCAACTCAGGGCCCTGTCGGCTGGCAGCAAGACCCCCCCCCCCCAACTGCCAACGACCGGAGCTGGCCACTGGGGCTGCAGCGGAAAAGTGGGCCCCGGATGCCGACGGCGGCGGGACCCCTCTCTGCCAACCTGCCAACGTCAGCGGAAATGAAGTTGGTAGAGACAGCGCTGCAGACAGGGGGGCATGACCTGGAAACGGGGGAAGGGACCTTAGGTGTGGGAGAAGGATGGTAGACCCAGAGCTGATCGTGGTGGCTGGTGAGAATACCAGTGTGAGAATGTACCTCACAGAGACATTGGCCACACCCCCGAACGACCATGGCCGGGACCCATTGCGGATGTGGTCGTAGCCTCGAGCCCAGACAGCCGAACCTGGGGCAAAACGCAACGGAGGACGAGGAAGAGATGCGGGAGAGCCCAAATGCAGAGGGACCACAGCGTCCATTGAGGGCAGCCATGAAGGAGCTCAGAGGGGCTCTGCTGACAGGCTGGAGTGGACCAATAAGAGGACAGGAATCGAAGGAGGGCGTCCTGCACTGAAAGGCACAACACATACTTGGGCATTTGTGTCTTGAGAGTTCAGACAAATCTCTTCGCAATCTTGTTTGACTGTGGGTGGAAAGGGGAGCAAGGACAAGCCGGATAACATGAGTAGAACAAAAATCACGAAAGTGTTGCGAAGTAAACTGTGGCTCGTTATCTGTCACCAATGTGGCCGGGAGACCTTCGATAGAAAATATATTTAACAGGGAATGTGTAGTAACTTCCGCAGACGTGCAGGCCAGGCAATCAACAAACGGGAAGTTTGAGTATGCGTCAATGATGCAAAACCAGTAGCTGTCTAAGAAGGGCCCTGCAAAATCGACATGGAGTCGCTCCCAAGGTGCAGACGGAGTGGGCCATGGAGAGAGAGACAGAGATGAGCAAGGAGCTGCTTGTTGGGACACTCAAGAAGAGCATCCTGCTATGAGGCAAGTTATGTTCCCATCTATGCCTGGCCAATATACATGTCAATGGGCAAGCATCTTTGTGCGGGAGACGCCTCGGTGATCCCAATGTAGAAGATCTAGAGTCTGGCGGCGCAATAATGCTGGAACCACCACTCGGTGGGAGCTGTCTTCCGTGGACAGAAGTAAAATGCCTTCGTAGGCGCTAAGGCGGTGGTGAATTGCATAATAATTGTGAAGAGGGTCCGATGCTCCGGACGACGCCCCGATCAGCCTTGCTGCACCCGGTGAAGGACGACCTGCAGGACAGGATCAGCAGCTGTAACCTCCACAATCCGTGAGCAATTGATAGGGAAACTGGCGACAACGTCTCCTGCAGACTCGACTACTGCAAAGCACAAAAGCTCTTCTTCATCAAAGACTGGGTCGAGGCCTACCGGGAGGCGTGATAGGGCATTGGCATTGGCGCGATGGTCTGTTGACTGGTACTGTATCTCGTAATGAAAACGGGAGAGGTACAAGGCCCAGCGTTTGAGACAATGGCCGCCTTGTTCAGAAGAGCCGCCGACTGGTGGAACAAAGACACTAATGGGCAGTGATCCGTGTATAGGGTGAACTTGGACATGTAGAGATAAACATAAAATTTTTTAGAGCAAAAACTATGGCTAGGGCTTCCTTGTCCACCTGGGAATACCGGTGCTGCGCCTCTGTAAGAGTTTTGGATGCAAATGCCAACGGGTGTTCTGACCCATCGGGGAACCGATGTGCCAGTACCGCCCCCACACCGTGCTGGAAGGCGTCTGCTGCCACCACTTGCAGGACCCCCCTCGCAAGCCAATGACCAGTGGAATAGGATGCCCTTACACAGTGGTTGGTGCAGGGGGTGAGCCACTGTGGCTGCCTGCAGGAGGAAGTGGTGATAATAGGCGATCTTGCCCAGGAATACTTGAAGTTCTTGAATGGAAGGAGGACGGGGAAGATCTACGACCGCACGCCTGTGATTGGCCACGGGGCGCACCCCCGACCTGGATACCTCGTAGCCCAAGTACTCGATAGATGGTTGAAAGAAAGAAGATTTCTAGAAATTACAGCGGAGGTCAGCCTCCTCCAGAATGGAAAACAAGGAACGGAGGTTGATAATATGTTCAACAGCTGTGGACCCCGTCACCACAATATCATCCATGTAGTTCATGCAACAGGGAACCGGTGCTAGCAAATGCTCCAAAAAATGCTGAAAGATTGCGGGGGCACTGGCCACCCCGAATGGAAATCTCTGATATTGATACAGGCCAAAAGGCGTAGAAATTGCCAGCACCTGCTTGGAGGCATCATCTAAAGGCAACTGGAGATAAGACTCTGCCAGATCTATCTTCGAAAAATACTGACCCCCCTGACAGCCGATCTATCAATTCCGCTGGGTGATGCTTGGGGAAAGAATCAATGGGATGAGTGGGAATTAACAGTTTTCTTAAAGTCATCAATAAGCTCAGGGCCCCAGAGGACTTGCGTATGACAACTAGAGGTGAGGCCCACTCACTTGCTGTGACAGGAAGCAAAATATCCTCCGCCGTTAGGCGATCTAATTTGGTTTTAACAGTGCCGTGGAGTGCGATCGGGAGGGGCCAAGCCCGACATAAGACGGGGTGAGCCGTATTTTTAAGTGTAATAGTGGCCCGAAAATTCTTAGCACACCCCAGACCCGACACAAACAAGGACAAAATTTCCACACGTAGCTGTGTGAGACTCTCGTACGGAATTTGATCGGAAACCAAGCAGACAGAATCAATAATAGTAAAGCCAAAAGCATGGAAAGTGTCGAGGCCAAAGATATTCACAGCCGTTGCACTGTGTACTACCACAACCGGCACCGCGCGGCTAACATTCTGATACGTAGCTTTGGCGACAAATGACCCCCAAAGTGGTATAGGTTGGCCGCCGTAGCCAACCAATGCGTGAGGTACCGGACATAAAGTAGGCGAGCCTGATGCTTGATGAGTAGCAGAACTTAGAAGTGACGTCGTCGCGGCAGTGTCCACTTGAAGCGTGCCAGTTTTCCGCAGAATGCAGAGGTCAATAAACAATTTTTGCGGCTGTACGCCGACGGGAACGACCTTATTAATATCCATAGGTGACATGCCGAAATTGCGAGGTTGAGAGGTCTTTTTGCGGCCCCGAACAGAGGAGCGACACACTCGTTAAATGTGTCTGAGTTTTCTACGATTACACGAGGCCCAGCTGTGCAGGCACAATGCCCGAGAATGGGATGCTCCACACAGAAGCCAAGAAATCAGCTCACTCTCTGAAGCGGGCGACGCACGTCGCCTTTCCCCCCGACCGTACGATATAGGTGTACACTACCATGATATACATATAGACCCCAGTTTTTACTGGAATTGTCAAAGTGCTGTGGAAACTCAGTTCACCCTGAGACTCTTTACTTCCAATTACTGTAAATTTTTAACATGTCACAGATGGCTCGACGGTAGATGGTCAAGTTCCCTTTTCTAATATGTCTGCAGGACATACCGAATTCACTCCTTGCTGGATGGCTCCAGTCCAGAGTCTTCACTGCAGAGCTGGGAGCCATCTTCCGTGCACTCGATGATATCCATTTCTGTACTGGGGAATTGTTCCCCAACTGAAAGTATTCCCTGAGCAGTGCTTCCCTCCCATCTTCTGATAATGGCCATATATGCTGTCAAACAATGTGGGGGTCATTAATATTTCTCTGGACTATAGGACACATCAGGATAGAAGGAAGCGAACTAGCTGACAGGAAAGCCGAACTATTCTGGAGATGGATATACCAGATACTGACCTTCATTTGATGTTATGCAGTTGAGTTCTCGGGTAGTGGCAATTATCAACAAATTGTGGTCAATAAAGGAGACAAATGTGTGGAGGTCCCCCCCCTCCCCCCCCCCCCCACACACACATTCTCTTCACTGACACACAGTCACCATCTTTTTCACGTGAACTCTCCTCATTGTCACTGGGGTGTGAATTTCACGGTTGCACACACATCTTATTGGAATGCCTCTATTTAGATGCCCAAAGGCAGTCTTTTTATCTCCCTAACATTTTATACACTGTTTTAGCTGACACTGTCTTGATAGCTGATTCGGTTTTAAATTTCATTCATGAGAGTGGATTGTATCATTCCATCTGAAGTTTAGTTATTGTCTATTACCTGTCTGTTCTTCACTTGCCTAATACTTTTGGACCAGTTAATTTTACGTCTTACAGAGTGGCTGGATGTTTCAATTCTATTTCTGTTAACTCCCATCCAAAACACTCTGGTACTTTTTATTTTTTAAACCCTTTTCTCTGTTCTTCCATTTTATTTGCTTTTTTTAATTTTAGTGTATTACATTCTGAGATTGAATGCTGTTTAACACATTGTTTTACATATTTTGTTTATTGACTTTTAATGTAATCTGTGTGAATGGAAAAAGGGACTGATGATTTTTTTTTTCTGGTATCTATTACATGCTATTTGATTTTGATGTCCACATTTAGCTGTACAATAACACATAGCAAAGTAGACCTAATATTTAAAAGAAATTACTTTTCAAAGATGTTTTACACCATCATCTAAACATAAAGTGACTTTAGATAGAGGTCCAAAGTTCATTCCATATTGATACTTTCAGAATGTTAAGAGGGAAATGGTACCTTTAATGTATACTTTTTAGAATTTTAAATATACATATTTCACAACAAAGCAAAATCAGTGCTGATGTCTTCATTAAAAAAAATCTGTTTATCTTTTCTTCAGTATTTTGAAAAGGACAACAGATGTATCAATGAGTCACAGAAAGGCACACACAACAGATTACAAGTTTACCAAAGTTTTCGGTCATTATGGCCTTCCATCAGTACACACACACACACACACACACACACACACACACACACACACACACACGAGAGCGCGCGCGCGTCACACACGAACATGACTGCTGTTTCCAGCTATTGACTAGGCTGCTGGGCATGGACAATCCAAGGTGAAACTAACCAGTGTGCGGGCAGGAGGGTGGGGAGACAGCATGGAGAGGGAAGCAAGAGGGGAGGGATGCTAAGTGGTTGGCCTGGCAGGGGGGGGGGGGAGTGTAGGGTATATTGTAGGGAGATTTCCCACATGTGTTATTCAGAAAAGCTGGTGTCTATGGGGGACTGCTGCTCCAGCTGTCTCCTGGTCCCAGTTTGACGATGGCCATTCATGTGGACACACAGCTTGTTACTGGTCGTGCCCATGTAAAAAGCTGCAGAGTGGTTGCTGCTCAGTCTGTTGATCACATGAGTGCTTTTACATCCTTCCCTGCCTGATTTGGAATAAAAGAAGTCTGATGGGACTGGAGTAGGTGGTCGTGGGATGGTGGATACGACATGATTTGCATATAGGTCTATTGCAGTGATATGAGCCATGGGGCAAGGGATGGAGTAGGGATGGACAAGGATATTATGTAGGTTTGGTGGGTGGTGGAATACCACTGTAGGAAGGGTGGGGAGGATTATGGGTAGGGTATTTCTTATTTCAGGGCAGAATAAAAGGTAGTCATAACGCTGGCAAAGAATATCTTTTCAACTAGTTTTATTTTTTATTTCAAATGAACTTTATTTCACTAAATTAGAGAAAAAAGTTGTGAAATCTCCAGTCAGAAAAACGTGAAAAATATTGTTTTGTGTTTCTATTTATGAGTGCATTGTAATGAGGATAGTTCACAAGTCACTGCATATATATTGGTTGAGTCATGACAGGCATATAAAAAAGACACTCACGCATAAGAAACTTAGCTTTCAGCCACAGTCTCCATAGGAGGAAGATACATACTCTCACTCAGGCTCACTTCACACATACACAACCATTATCATGACTGCTGTGTTCTGTAGATAAAAGAGTACTACAACCATACCAAATTCCAAAGAAATCTAAGTAAATCAGGTTGAAAATCATAGTTTCATTAGTAGATATTACATGAAAAGATCTGGCAGAGTTCCTTCTTGCATTAATTAATTTTTTAATGCAATTTCAGTAACAATTATTTTATTGCCATTATTAATTTTTGTTTTCCAGATGAAGACCTCATCAAATGGGGATGGCCAGAAGATGTTTGGTTTCATGTTGACAAGGTTTCATCTGCCCATGTGTACCTAAGACTCCATCCTGTAAGATATTCCACATTCTATGTGACGTAATGGAAATGATGTATCTATGAGCACTGCCTTGAAACTACTGAGGTGCATATACTATCATGAAATATGTCTTTTATGCCACATATTCTTCATCTTAAGGATTCTCAATTTCTCTTGACTGTATCTTTTGAAGCTGAAATTTACTTCAGCTTATATTCTATAAGGAAATAATAATAATTTCATAAGTGTAAAATGCTTTGGAGATATAAGTCTATGCAGGAGGCTTTCAATGTTGGCAAGTTAGTCAGCAGTGCTATTGATGTAGTCAGGAAAGAGAAAGGGGGAAATAGTTACTATGTCTATGTTGATCCAGCTGCAAGTTTACAGTTGGGTGGTGTACTCCCCCCCCCCCCCCCATTTTTTTTCCTTTTTTTTCCTTTTTATTTATTTTTTTATTATTTTATTTTTTTAGTATACTGTCACCATCTTTTCATGTTTGTCATCTTTACATGCTGTTCATTGGCAATATTGGAGATTATGATGCCACCCTTTCTGGTCCCCCATTTCCAGTGTATACAGTATGGCACCCATTACATCACTAAATACATTTGTGAACAAAGATAAAATGACTTGAAATATTTTACCACATCAGTAAAATGAAATTATGGTGACAACTGTAGGTACCGGTAGTAGGGATTGTAAGGTGGGGATTAGCTGAATATGTACCTTTAGCAATAACAGCACCTACCCAAAGCAAGTATTTTCCTTAACACTACAATGCCCCATGATGGTCAAATGACCCTTTTTCATTTTAAGATGGGAATATCTTTGGTGTTTAAAATACTATGTCCCTGAGATTTTCTGAGTTTTAATAGTTTTAAAGGATGTTTAAGTTACCATAATAATTTAGATTTGTACCTGCAAATTTTTAAGATTTTTACACATTTACCATTGGTTCCTGACAGCGGTCAATTGACCGCTTCTCATGACTACGCAATTTATCCATTTTATTTGGCACTTTTGTTAGCCAACAGTGATCAGTTTCATCCATTGTTGCCTATAGTGGCTATTACGTGTTTGATGGAACCAGACAGTCTCGCCATCAACAACTCTGGACTCAGTCTATTTTGACTGCTGGCAGAGAAGAAAGAACATCTAAGGGTACTAAACGAAAACTTGCCAAGTTGGATTGTGCAACAAAAACTAGTGAAATTTGCTTCATATGTAAAAAAAATCTGCATGTGGTTCCTGTCTAAGTGAGCGGAAATGCGAAATGTGCATGTGAGTAGCTTAGTAAAGCAGTACTTATTTGTTACAAAAAAAGTATAATTTACGAATTATTAAGCAATCCTGTGAAAAAATCATTTATCACCTATTAATAATATAGCAAGGACAGTTTACAACTCACCGCAAAGACATGGTGACAGGCACATACAAAAGACACACACATACAACACTTTCAACTATCGGCCATGGCCTTCAGAAAATAGAACACTCACACAGTCATACAACCATCACCTCCAGCTGCCGCACTTCGAGTCACGCTCTGCGGCGAGTAAATCGGGAACGGGTGGGGAGGGGAGAGGGGATAGGAAGGTTACGTTATGGTGGTGGAGATGAGTTAGATGGGAATAACGAGATGTAGCTTACGAATGGACTGGGGAGGCGGGTGAGGGGAGAAAAATAAAATAAAATAAATATACAAAATGCGTGCACACTGCAGGTACACAAGACCGTGTACACATGCACACACATGCGCGCGCGCGCGCGCGCTTGTTTGTGCTTGTGTGTGTGTGTGTGTGTGTGTGTGTGTGTGTGTACTTGCAGTGTGCACGCATTATGTATATTTATTTTATTTTGTTTATTTTATGTTTCTCCCCTCGCCTGCCTCCCCACTCCATTCCAAAGCTGCATCTCATTATTCCCATCTAACCCATCCCCACCACTGTGACGTAACCTTCCTATGCCCTCTCCCCTCCCCTCCCCTTTCCCTCCCCACCCGTCCCCGATTTACTTGCTGCAGAGTGTGATTCGAAGTGCGGCAGCTGGAGGTGATGGTTGTATGACTGTGTTGTGTGTCTGTGTGATTGCGTGAGTGTTCTATTTTCAGAAGAAGGCCATGGCCGATAGCTGAAAGTGTATTTGTGTGCCTTTTGTATGCGCCTGTCGCAGCTCGTTGCCACGTCTTTGCGGTGAGTTGTAATCTGTCCTTACTATATTATTAATTCCAACCTGGACTTTCCATTATTAAATCACCTATTGTTATATCATGTAAAACAGAAACATCGAGAATGTAAGCAATTTTATCTATCAATAATCTGGTGTCATTTATTTTTGTGTGGAAAAGATTAAAAATTTTATCAGCTTCAAATAATAATGTGCCTACGTTATTGTTATTACCCATGTAAAAATAGTTAAATCATTATTAATGACAATAAATATGAAATAGAACTTTAGTATTGCAGTGTTTTAAATATTAGTAGCAACAAAAATAAACTTCTTTACACAAATACCAACAATACGTAAAACGTTAGGATTCTTGCATGAGTTGCCTCATTCTGATTTGATGTATTGTTTCATCGAATTTTGTGAAATGCTGGGGTATGTAAACTGTAATGAAGCACTAGGATTTCAAAAAGAAAGTTTTTTATTATTTGGAAAAAAATTTGACTTGTGCGCCATCCAGGCAGGATTATGTCAATTCAGCAACTACTTGACGTCTGTTTCAATAAATTGTTTAAGGTCAAGCTTAAACACTGCTTTTCGAAAAGCGACAGACAACCGGCACCAACGGGTCGTGTAAAACGCACAAGTGTGCTGATGGAACGATGATACATGGAATTGGGTTCCAAATCGGATTTAAAAATGTTAGATATCGAATGTAGTACATCTACATCTACATCTAGATTGTACGAGAGATGATGCTCTGTAGTAAGAAGGAACTGAATCACAAGGAATAGTGATAGTGATTCAGACTTACCGTACCTGTATGTATTGGCTTTTATAAACATTTCATAAAATTTGTGTTATAAGTCTAATAAAATTTTTTTATATTTCCGCATTTAGTTTCAAAGTTATTTCCATTCTTATGTACTAAGTGTTTAGTGTTGCTACAATATCTGTACTTTTGAAGTCTCATCTTAAAGCCACTATGTAAAGCCGACTGGCAAGCCTGTATTGCGTCAAAGTGCTTGACGCTACAATCACTGTGTTCCTGCTACAACTTATGTGTTTTTCTACTAGGGGCAAGGCATTGTTCGTTTGAATTGTGATTTATAAAGTCCACACTCTCTTCACCATAAGAATAACACAAATGTAAACATTATGCCATGTAATTGTCCGTGTTAGTTACCACATTTAAATTTCATCCGCCTAACAAACCCGAAAGACAAGGGCGAACGCGGGAGAATGTACCTATCACATTAATGTTTACACTTTTATTCTTATGCTGAACGGGAATAGTTAGAAATGAAGCATGGCAATTGACTTCTAGTAATGATTTTTAAATCTTCTATGTTACATACTTTTCACAGTTCTGAAATGTCTTTGTGGCATTAACAAGTACACACACATTGAATAAATGCGGATTTCTCTGTGTCTGAATGTCCTGTCCATCACTCATGGAATGCCTGATATGTCACTATAAAATTATTTAATATTTACACATCCTGCTTTTTAAGAATCTATTTTTCCAACTTCCAAAATATCTACTCATCTTTTTGGGTTTTATTTTTGACTCTTCCCCTTTGAAAAAGGGAAAAATACACAATCCTTTCCTTTCTAGGACTTAACCTATGCAATTAATGTTTATCACATCAAAATGGAGCAGTTTGTAATAGAGTGAAGAACATTTATCATCTTTTAGAGCATCTAAACAACACATATCTCAAAATGTTTTATACAAATTTCTTTTAAGTGGAGGGTGTTATTAAAAAAAATCATTAAGATTTAAAATAAAAATCTAAATGAAAATTTAATTTCTTAAATTTTACTGTAGTATTGACATTTGGGCTCCATCCCAGAAGGCTTTATTTTCATCACTGGCTGTGACATACTTTTTAAATACAGTTACTTAAGTGGACATATTATTTGGGTTAGAGATTCGAAGGGACTGATAACCATAGCCGTTTAGTCCCTTTAAAAATCAAACCAACCAACCAGAGATTCGGAAGATTCGATTCGGGTTCGGAATTCGGCACAAATTAAATTTAAGGTTTGGTATTTGGATTAGATTTGGTAAAATTGGCGTTCAACCCACTTCTACTATATACACATCAGGTGACAGTCAAAATAATTACTTGTAAATATACCTATTTTCAATGTTGTTATAGTCATCTGTCTGTAACACTGTTATAAAATGGAGTCTTTTGAAAGCACGTTGTATTGTGACCCTGTGTTTTGTAGTTAAACAATAAAGTTATTGTTATCCCAATAAGTCTTCTTTCATGTAGTTAAGTATTTTGTATGCTTTCTGTTTAAAGCTCTGCCTTTGAAGAGAACAATGTTAGTTTGAATCTCAAACTCTGACAAAATAGTTCATCTTCTGATTGCAACCCAGGCAAAGAAGGAAATGGAATAAATTCTGTTTGAAAACACTTGAAATAAGGTTCAACACCTTGATGTAGTTTGTAAAAATTCAGGAGTTTATTTGATCCCACTAATGCTATTACATCAAAGCATACACAGTCATGTTCAGGAGTTGACAACTTCTCAGTAACTCGACAATGACTAATTCCCATCTTACATAATTAAAAAACAACTGAACAATCACAATTACAGAGAATATACTTTTCAGGTTTCTCTCTTTTCTGTGAATCCAGCTTTTGCTCTGAGGCTCCAGCACTCGAAAAGTAGTTGCTCTTATCTCAGGAACCTGGATGTACCAAGTTTCTGAAGTAATGTTAGGCCTCAGAACTTGAAATATCCCCACAAAATAAACTATTCGGGACATGTAGCATAGCTCGTTACACTACAATGTGAACCACAGAAAAGCCTACAATTGCACAATTTGTAGTGAATTCAGGTTTACAATATTACTAACAGTTGTGTAAATAAAAATATCCTCACTCCGTTTGGATTCGAGCGCTTGTCCTTTATGTTGCTAAACCGTCGAGCTATCCACTTAGCCGTGGAAGAATATGTGAAACACTTCTCGTTGCAGTGTAAAGCTCCTGATTCCAATGTGGAAAGTATTGGGTCTTGGTGAGATGGTATGCTGGGTCTAAGTGCCTCCTGCCGCCAGTAAAACAGAGCTTTCAATGAATGCTTTTAGTATTGATTTCCTCGATACAGCATTCCGTCTATGTTTGCTGTCAGTCTCCTGCCCCGCAATGACTAACTCAGTGAGTTGGATGGCACAAGGAGTGATGGCCTTGCTGTGGTAGCACTTCTGTGGACCCTGACGGACTCGATAATGCTGACTACTGCAGAACTTCTGGGCGCTGATGGTCGTCCAGCTCTTGTGTTCGGCGCTACGACTCGCTAGTGACACTTAGCAAAGCCCACCTGTGAATGACAGCAAGGTCCCAGCATGTTTCTGCTGTAACAGCCGATGACAATCTCATAGCTTCACACCCACAACTATTTATACCGATTACCATGGCGTGTGTTTAACCCTTGCTTTGACTTTTGTTACATGTGGCCCAGTGCGTCGACTTATGCATGTTGCTGGCTTTCACAGTTGACGAAACTATTACCACATCTTACAGCAAAACACATTACCACTGCCTATCATTAACTGCTGCTTCGCTTCTGCAAATTGTCTCTAATTTAACCATATGCTAATGATCCACTACAGTAGTAATGCTACTATCATGGAGTTCTTATATTTTCACTGTTTCTATGTGCCCAAATAACAGTCTTCAAAAGAGATCATATGATGAGTTAAATTGCAATGATTTTTTCTGTATACTGTACCCTAAATATTCTATTACTTCTATTTGCTGATGTAAGCACCATACTGAGCTCCACAGACCGCTAGAGTTGTGAACACTGGCACTACTGCACTTGGCCATGTGCAGTGCTCTGTTCTTGGACTCTAAAATATTTGGTCCAGACAATCTTTTTCTCTCTCATTATACCTATACCAGATAGCAAGTCCCTGTATCCGGCTCCAGTAATTGGTGCTACTCGTGCAATGCCAGGGTGGATTGCTAGTGGTATATAACAAGGCACTGTAAGGGATACAGTGATTTGGTACTACTGTTTGCATTTGGTGCCATATTGAAAAATGTACTGGGAACTTCTCATTCAAGCAATTTGTCAAATATCCTTTTTATTTGCTGAATTTATTGTAAATTAGTTGATAAGTTCTTGGTCGCTCTTACTAGTGTTACCTGCGATATTGTAATATGTAAAACATTTTCATATCAGCTATATTGTTGCACTCACAATTTTGTGGAATACATTTTAATTAAGAAAAATATATGATGTACAAAAACCATCTGATAATCTAAGCATTAAGTACAGTCAGCAAAAAATATGGCATACAATTAATGCAAAAAAAAAAAAAAAGTAAATAAATAAATAAAAACAAATAAAATATCAGATTATAAAGTATTTAATCGGTTTATTTATTTGTTGTTTGTTGGTTTCTTGTAATTCCATGTTATGTGTGGTGAAAGGGACAGAGGGTTACAATTTTATTCACCTTAATGGAAACTGAAATAGAACTGTGAAACTGCTTATAAATCGGTGATGAGTTGAAAACAGTGGTCCTGGTGTGATGAAAAGTCTTGATCAAACCTGAGAATTTGCCCTTGGAAATAATTCTACAGAACCATAATTAAGTACAATAATCCAAGACATTTGATGATGAGGAAGAGAGAAAATTGATAATAGTGACAAGGTTTGCTGAGGCATTTAAGTATAACAACCAGTTACATGATATCAGGAATGAGGTGAAGAAAATAACATAAACACATGTGTACACAATTTTCACATAAAAGGCTCAAGCAATATGAAGGGCTATCATTTTTGCTAGGAGAAAAAAAAAAAAATCTGCCCCATAGGCTGATTTCTCAATTTTGTTTAATGATACGCCCTTTCTGACAGAAATATTTCTGAAAGTTTGTTTCAAATTCATTTTCTACAATTTCTTCTTCTTCTCAGATTATTTCTGGTTATTTTAACCCTTTGCTTGCATTTGTCTCAAAAACAATAAAAATCAAGGATGCTTCTTGAAGGAATGGTTCCCCCATAAAAGTTAATGCTGCTCTTATCCAGTAACAAGAAGAGCCAACCTATGGGGAAAATAATCTAACCTAATAATAGTATCAAATAGTCAGTAACAGTAAATGTAATTTATAAATAAGCTGTTTGTAAAATGTTGCATGTACTAACTGTAGCAAAGATATAGTGCTGTAATTGTTATTGACCAATAACTTGTCTTTATGATGTAATGCACTGAAACTGTCATGAGGGTATAGTGATTGTTAATTATGACTTTTACTTGTATTGTGAGCTCCCTTAGGGGACAAACTTCATAGAACAACCCAATAGCAAATCTGAAGATTTCAAAATTGCTCCTACCATCTTTGAGTCCATAGGGAACACACACACACACACACACACACACACACACACACACACACACACATTTTTATAGACATACATTATGAATACAACTTTTTAGTTGTATCACGAGCATGGCTGTATCAAACTTGCATAACTGCTTGCTTGCTGAATTAATACCTAGAGGGTTGCCACAAATTTCCCAAAATGAATAAAATTGCCTGATTTCCAGACATGGTTGAATAATTTTCCTTGACAAATTTTGATATCTGTAGGTCAAGTACAAATGGAAGTCGACAAAAAAAGTAAGGACTTCTGTATTTATGAATGTGTTATTAACTCTAATTTTGAATGAATAGTACCTTTACAGTGCTTTTAATCTGAAGGACAAGTAAATAGGCTGGTTATGTAAATAAAAGCCATTGTTCCTTGAAGGATTTCTGTGTTTACTATCAAATTATCTTGTACTCTGAATTAACAGCAAGTTTTTGCTCCTTTTCCCTTTCAAGCATTGGTGATTCCAAGCTGGGGGGAGAGGAAGGGGGGGGGTATGGAGCTGCTACATTATCCCCCTCTCCTCCTACAACATATGTGCTTAGAAAAAGGATAGAGAGAAATAAAAGGCATCCCTCCCTCACTCACTCACTGGTTAGGTTAGGTTAGGTTAGCACCCCTTTGCCGAGACTAAAATCTTAGATTCACCACTGCAGTCAAGATTTCCCACTTTCCCCACAAGATAATGTATTAGATTGGACAACAGAATTAAAAGAACAAGTCTTGCAAGATAAAATTAATGTTTCAAAAATAAGGACAAAGCACTACGGTATGTATAGTAACATATTCTCGACTAAAGTATGCTTGGTATTTTGTCAAACAACAAACAGTCAAACAAACCATTAAAATCAATCCCTGCAAACCAATTAAATCTGCTGCTGAAAGAAGTGATATTTTCATTAATTCCAATGTAGTGAGTCTCTGTAAATAAACCCTTTCATTTGTTGAGCCAAAAACAAAATGTTCCAGTTGAGATTACCTGATTTCCAGAATTTGTGGCAACCCTGTCCATTCATCTAAGTATAAAATGTTTTCAGACTCTTAGGTTTTTGGTTATGGAGCTTGTTTAGAAGATGGATGACTATGTTAACAATAATGTAAAATACGCCTATGGGACAGACTTAATTTTTAAGGAAGATTCGGTCAACTTATTATTTATGTAAATTTAAAAATGTGTTCTAGTGCAATGTCAATTTGTTGTTAAAGGCTATGTGGGGATGAATTACTGGTAGATGGTCAGTAAGCATAAGAGGTTGAAAATTTTAAATTGTAACTTTTATTTACAGATACAAGTGGAAAGAAATAAAACATAATGTACTTTGTTGTACTAAGCACTGTCATACACACATACCACAATTGATTTGTTCAAATACCACCTGGAGTAATGTACAATCAATTTTTAATGACTCTATAAAAGAATCTTCATAATCATTGTTTTTACAAACTGTTTGCTTTTAGTGTAAGATTTTAAGATGTATTACAAATTTGCAGCATAATTAAACCAGAGGACTAGTGTGTATTCAGCTGTTCTGTAGTCTTAAAGTAGTTGTAGTAGTAGTAGTAGTAGTAGTAGTAGTAGTAGTCTAAGTACCACTGTCCTGTTGGAAAATCTTTTCATCGACTCTTAAGCCCCGTTTACACCAAAGCAAACACAGGCGAATGCGCATTCACCAGGAATTCACCTGTGCGCGCGCACACTGGTTTTTACTTGCGAATAAGCGTTTACACCGGAGCGAACGGAAGAGAAAACGGCACACTGCCGCAAGGCGAGCATACACAGTTTGTCGCATACGCTAGTGCTGAAGCGGAGAGGTCGCGAACTGCCTTTGATGGTTCGCCCTGAAACCGACACCCAGCGGAACACAAGCAAACCCCTGCGAATGCGAGCTGAACGTGACCGAACAGCGCGCGCATAGTGTTTACACCAGAGCGAATGTTCGTTTGCTGCTGCTCGTTCACTTGTGTTCACTTCGGTGCAAAACGGGGCTTTACAGTATGCAAAATCACCAAACAATGCATGGCAAAGGAATGTCAACTGTTTCCAATCCAAAGCTAAACTTCTACAATGACTATTTCCCAAGCATTCGAACCCGGGGCCGTGCTTGGCAATCTAATACGCAGTCCGCTGGACTACGGAGGCAGACTCTGGTTTAGTAACATGCAAGTATAAATGCAAAATTACTAATGGCCAGTTCCATAAACATGGCCAATTGTTCAGTTTTGATCAAATATCATAAATGAACTTTGTTCTTTTATTTGTGAGACTTGTATAACATTAATCTCAGAGCACTGAACTTGGTTCAGTATTGAGCTAAGGTCAGCGTAACAGTTGACAACAACAATAAATAAGAGAGATAATTGTGATTGTTTTGAATCAATTTGTATCAAACTTGCAATTTGTATAGAAACGACTGAAATTCTCACTGTTATTCGAAAGGAGAGGAAATTTAAAGAAAGAGGGGGGAAAATTTCAGTTGAGATCCTTTTACAATATAAGTCAGTTGTTGAAAATAAAAAGACACCTTCACTACGAAGTCTAAGTAGGAAGCATGGAAGCAAATTATGAGAGATTACAATTGCTGGAATGTGGTGCAGTGAGCATGGAAGGCCCTGAAATTGAGCTATGAAAATAGTAAGAGGACGAAGCAGAGAACAAACTACAGTTATACAAAATAGGGGATCTATAAGTATGTACTGCCATCCATGGAGGATTGTGGGCAAAAACTTATTGCTGCACTTAGGCCACATTTCTTTCCAATTTTGTATGAGATTGACAATAATGTTGACTTCCATAAGGAAGTAATCACCGTAAACAACATAGACGTGCCAGTAGTCAATTCCAAATGTTCAACTTTTATAGCTGAAGGTCAGGAATTTGAAGGAAAAAACAATGAGGCAGCGACCTGCAGTTCCAATCCAGAATCTTTCAACTTCACTACCTGAAAAGAAGAAGGCATCAGGTAAACATTTTACAAGAGAAGGCTAGAGTGTTTAGGAGAAGAACATGTAGTGAAAATAAGGATATTGAAGTTATAACTAGAAATGAAAATGAATTAATTTCAGAAAAAAATAAATGTCAAGAAAAAGTTCATACATACCTAAAAGTTTTGTTAATCATTGCAATTCTAAGTGCTGCGATTTCTCTTGCATTTCCCTGATTTACTGCAGGTACAGGCAGTTCCCGATAAATCATACTTCCTCAGAAAACAGCGTCATCAATGTCGGGTGTGTCATCATTTACATTTATGGCTAAGTTATGTAGAGCTCATGCAAGAAGTCGTGGCCCCTGCTTTGTCGACTTGTGTGCTTGGCGAGTCCATTCCTTTCTTTTGGAGATGCAGCTGCCTTAGTTGTGTGTTGCATACTGGTCGCGGGGTGCAGTTGACAGTCGACTGACAAATGAAGTAAATGGCTCAGCGGGGAACTTGAGCCAGCCACCACTCAGAAACAAAAGAATGGTCTCGCCCTGCGCACAACTCGAGAATGTGTTTCTGCGCACAGGCCACGACTTCTTGCCCTAGCTTTATCACAAATGTTGCCACTATGATAGCTGGAACTCGAAGTAATTTTACAGCTAATTTCATCCTTAAACATGGAAATCGTCATTTGACAACACCTAAAGACCATTAAATTACTGTTGTGGTCTGCCTCTGTGCCATGTTATAAGCTCGTTCTGCACAGTTTTCTTCATCCAGTATTGTTAATAAATAGTGACAGCAGCAGTATGCACTGTCTCCCAAGAACACACCTTTGGGAAATTCTGCAGCTTCAAAATGGGCATGAAGTCTTGAGTTTCAAAATTTATTGCTGTCATGTGCAGGTCCTGGACACCTGGCAACAGTATTTTGAAATTAAAGTTTTGAATCACAGACAGCTTGTACATTTACAGAAAAGTAACCATGCTGATTTCTGTAAATTTCTGCATTATTGCAACCAGGTGGTACAATTGGTATGTTTGTGCAGTCTATAGCCCCTAAAACTCCAGGAAAGTTACAGATATTGTAAAAGTCTCTCATTACTTTCCTTACTTCACCTTCCTCAGTATGCATCCTGATAAATTGAGGTCTTACAGTTGCTATCTCTCTAGTGACTTTGTGAATAGTCCTACTTGCTGTTGCTTTGTTGACGTTAAATAAGTCGCCAATTACAATTTTTAAGCTTCCAGTTGCATAAAATCGTAATGTGAGTAGGATCATGAACATCGGATTCAGTGTGTGTTTTTGTATAGTTTGTTCCTATAAGTGTGCTTGCAACCTTTGTTCCAGCTCTTCAGCTATGTGATTTCTTAATCGAAACCTTAGTTTAAATTGCCATTCATTTAGCTCTAACAAGGAATTCTTTCTGTGTTGAAACCCGCAAGGAGTTTTTGGCTTTCAAACTCTCTATCCTCGGATGAAACATTAGAGTAATCTGAAAGCTGAAGGTAAAATAACTGGTAGACCATGCATATAAAACAGTTGGTAACAAACATCATGTAGGATTGTTATTCAAATCATTACAAATAGCTTTACTTACCATTTTATTTGAAGACATAGTAAGCCTATTTATTCTTCTTATTCTTATTATTATTAACTTACAGACACAGACAACAAACAGTTTTTATATTCCTTCCTCTGAACTTGGTTCTGAACTTGGTTCAACCATGTTAATCGGAGAAAATTGGTCAGTCATATTTGAACTTAGATCATTTAAATATTTAAATGTTTTCACTTATTCAATGATCTGCTTGTCAATTTCAGTCTTTACACACATGTGGCCATTGCTTTTGGTTTTGTGTTATTCAGATTATATTGTTTGGCTGTTTTACTTTAAGATAGCTTCTTGTAAGTCATTTTCAGTCTGAATGACAATTACTGGGTCATAAGCAAAAAGTAGTGCAGTAACATCACGTTGTTCATTTTAAAACATTTTTTTGTTGTGGTTTATTTCAGCCATCTGCTGCCTGCTCTGTGTTTTTTTGTTAATGTACAGACCTTGTATTGGTCTTAAAAGATTAGATGGAATCCCTCTGCTTCTTAAAATTTCCCAGTTTGTTTTGATTGACTTTATCAAATGCAAGGCAATGAAGGCAAGATTTGTTGGCAAGTTAAATTCATGATGTTTTTCTATTAAATAGGTCAAGGTGAAGACACAGTCAGAGAATGATCTTTCTTTTCAAAGCTGTGTCAGGCACAGGTAAAGTTTCAGCAATTGTCAACTATTGGTGTTCTTCCTTTTTCTTGTAGAATTCGAGTATACAATTTATAACATGTATTCAAAAATCTAATGCCTCTATAGTTCTGCTAATCATGTCTGTTTCCCTTCTTTTAAATTGTGCTCTTCTGGGCTATAGTCCATTCTTCAGGAATAAATATAATAACCACTCTGCCAGCACACATTCATAAAATCTAGAGTTCAACAATATTTTGAGAAGGATATGTTGCTGCTCACAACAGAGACATTCTGATGAGCCGCAGGTAGACACACATAACATCAACTTACTACAAAGCTTTCGGCCATATTATGGCTTTCATCAGATGGAGTCTCTCTCTCTCTCTCTGCTTGAATGGGAAAAGGAGCAAAAACTTGCTGTTAATTCAATTCACAGTTCATGATAACTTGATAATAAACAAAGATGACATAATAAGGCATTCTTTATTCAAAATTAGAGTTAATAACACATTCATAAAAGTAGAAGTCCTTAGTTATTTGTCAGCTACCATTTGTAATTGTCCTGCACATTTCAAAATTTGTCAAGGGAGATGATACAACCTTGCCTAGAACTCAGGGAATTTCACTTCAGGGAAATTTCTGGCAACCTATAGGAATTAATTAAGCAAGCAAACAGTTATTGAAATCTAAGACATACCATGCTCATGATACAATTAAAAAGTTTTATTCCTAATGTACATCTATAAAAGTGTGTGTGTGTGTGTGTGTGTGTGTGTGTGTGTGTGTGTGCGTGCGTGCGCGCGCGCGAGAGAGCGCCCTATGGACTCAAAGGTGGCAGGAGAAATTTTGATGAAATCTTCAGATTAGCCTGATAGGTAATTCTGTGAAGTTTGTTCCATAATGGGGCTCAACATTAAGATGCTGAATACGGGCTTGGTGAACCTGGAGCCCCTGAGCAGTGGACTGGTGTCGCCAGCCCTCTGACACTGTAACCTCTGGACACGCTTCAGCAATTACCATGTAGCATGGTGGTGGGACATTGTGAGGGCTTGACTGCCAGGGTCCGGATGAAAGAAAGTGGTTGTATAACTTGGAGGGGGAGGTAGCAACATCCAAGCTACCGAGAGGGTTAAGGTAATCAGTTCTGATTCAGCACATGATATAAAAAGTGTATCCAGAGGGCATTGTCAGTTTCCAAAACATGTAAATAGTGGATGGGGAGTTAGTAAATTATAACACCTTCATCCTCACATTTAACAGTCCCAGATTCTTAGAAAATGTTAAAGCCGGCTTCTTTTTTAACAATGGAAAACTGATTGGAATGTCAGTAATGGAGGATAGATAACAACTCACCATAAAAAGGCTCAAGAGGCTCACCGAGCTGCTGACAGATACTAAAATTTGACAGTCACATTCACACAACTTAAATTTTTGGCCATGGCTTTCATCAGAAAAAGAAACACACATTTACACAATTACTCAGACAACTATAAATACACAACCGTTATGAGCGGACACTCCAATGCCGCATGCATCTTGACTGTGAGTAATGTGGGGAGTGGAGGAGGAAGGATGCCAGGTAATGATGGGAATGGAAAGTTCAGCATTGCATGATGGATTGTAAAGGCAGAATGTGAGATGTGTCATTGAATACAGTGAATGGAAGAGGCGGAAGAGTAAGCAGGCTTCTTCTGAGTGAATGTAAGATCTTATGTTTCAATACAATGTGTTTCACTGGCCACTGCTTTGGACACGCCAGCCTCAGTTCCAAGGGAGAGGCTACTTGTAGCAAATGTGAAAAGGCGGCCCATGAAGGTACTAATTGCATGCCACCTATGAAATTTGTGACTTGTTTAGGTGACTGACCTGTTTGGGAGTTGAGACAACAGTGTGTTCCATGAGGAGAAGAAAATAAAGGATATTAAGACAATTAGCTGTGTAGCATACACAGAGGCCAAAAAGATATTTAAGGCTATGAAGCCTCTTGTATTTTTCACTTCTTTTGCTTCTTTCATCAAAAAGCCTGTTGTTAAAGACACAGACACAGACTGCGATTGGTAGTTTTAGTACCATCACATGAACTTGCATTTGCCAGTGCACATGAAAGGCAGCAGAAGTTTTACCACAGGTAACCCGACCAAGAACAGCTGAAAAAGCTATGGGTACTGCATTTACAGAAACTGCAGAACCTGCTGCCATATCCAACACAGTTGCAGCCATCCACTGTAATATCTACCAAACTGTGCTAAGAAACAATGATAGACTAAGAAATATAACTTGTAAGAAATACAACTGATCAGTAATAGAAGCTTTTGATATGTTGTTGTACAGATGAATGATGAAAATTAGATGGGTAGATCATGTAACTAATAAGGAGATGCTCAACTGAATTGGGGAGAAAAGGAGTTTCTGGCATATCCTGACTAAAAGAAGGGATAGATTGACATCAAGGAATCATCAGATCAGCATTAGAAGGAAGTGTGTGAGGTAAAAATTGTAGAGGGAGACCGAGGGATGAATACAGTGAGCAGTTTCAAAATGATGTACTAGGTTGCCAAATTTATTCTCAGATGCAGAGACTTGCACAGGATAAAGGTAGCATGGAGAGCTGCATGAAACCAGTCTGCGGACTGAAGACCACAACAGCAACAACAATAAGAGGTGATATCAGTGATGCAATTATCAGATGATTTTGAAGTTATTAACCCTGATGCTTGGTCTGACCAAACTCCAGAACTTGTGGAACTGTTTGTAAACTTGAACAATCTTCTTGCTCCAAGAGTGAAGTTTCACTCAGCCCACTGTAGTCTCCCTGCACTGGTGTAAAGAGAGGTTGAAAGTGCATCCTATATCGTAGATGGCTTCCATACTTCATTGGAACTTGTGGGATTTCAGGACACATTTGTAGGAACTATGATTACTCATACAGGGTACACAAATCTGTATTTTTCTCAAGGAGAGAAACTGTAAAGCTTCCTGTCAGATACTTCCTCCACCAAAAGGAGACCTAAGTGAAGAGGGACCTAAAGGAGGACTGGTCATTTTCATCAACACAGCCTCGTCCATCTCTTTAGTCCACAAGTCTCCAAGCTGATTCAGTGTCAGTGCATGTGCTTCATCAATTGACAATATGCTCCCTCTACTTATCCCCACATGATATGCTCAATGAGGTGGCTATTGGTGACTTTCTGATTCAGCTTCCCCACCCAGTCATCCTGCGTGCTTTTTTTAATGCAACCAATGTTCTTTGGGGCTCTGTAACCACATGTCCCAGTGTAGAGCAATTGAGACTTATCATGTCCTCTAGCATGCATTTATTGCTTACAGGTCAGAGCTGTGCTGCAACAGGGTAGTTTTCTGCTATAAGTCTTTCACTCTGTTCTCCTAACTCTTGCCCATACTACTCAATGGGAAGTGCTTTATGATGTGCATGGAAGTGATTACTTCCCCTTCTAGACATTTGCCAGACAGAGTAGGACCCAAAATAAGACTTCCTCAATGGGTGCTCAGTAGAGCAGACAGGTCCTTTACAAGTAACTAACTGAATTTTATCATCATGTCAGTATCCAATAATGGGTGGAGGACATCACACAAGCATACAAGATCTTTGGGATGACTGGAAAGGCAACCTGTCCCTTGGTGGAATGACAAAGTCCATATGTCACCAGACTATATGAGAAAGCAAAAATGATTATGGTGAGAGGTCTTTAATACCATTATTCAACCAAAGAGCTCAAAAGTATGGGAGGATATCTGATAGAGGAGGATGGTGCCAGAGACTGATGTGGTACTGTAAAGACCAACTCATGAGAAAATGCATCTATATCACTTCCACTACCAGCCAGGATCCCACTTTCCATCACCACAGGTTCACTATTGAGGACTTGGTTCTCTAATTATGAAGATTCAACTGTCCCTTTTCTGTGGAATCTTGATTCTGCACTATCTTCAGCTTGTGACAATGCCCTCGTCATGATAGTATACTATGGCATCTTACAGACCGAAATAAAGTAATCCTTCTCACCTGTTTTAATGTAATTTGGGTGCCCGTAACTTTCCCAGGTCTTGGTGTAAAGCAATTTTAATTCTTCTTTTAAAGCCTGGAAAAGACTCCAAAGTCCAAGAAGTTGTAGTGTTGTCCTCACTAGCTGTGGGAGAGACCTTTGAACGGATGGTCAAACACCACCTTATCTAAATGTTAGAATCCATACAGTTTCTTACTTGCTTTCAGTATGGGTTCAGAAGCAGTTGATCCACCTTTGATAACGTGGCCTTTCTGGCGGCAGCTGTACAACAGGCCTTCAATGGCATCACCTTTTGGGTATATTCTTTGCTATTGGGAAGACCTGTGGTACTACTTGGAGGCTTCTTATCTTCAGGCAGCTCCACGACCGAGGTTTTCATGGTGGTTTTCCATTTTTTATTCAGTCCTTTCGTTCTCCGCACTATTTTAGGTATCAAGTCAGTTAAGTCCTTTCTGATTTCTTTGCACAGGAGAGTTGTCCCTCAGGGTAGTGTTTTAAGTGTGACTTGTGGCTACAGTTTACCATAGCAGTAAATAGTCTTATGTCCATTGTTAAGTCATGTTCACCTAGCTTATACATGTCCAACTGTTCGAACGCAGTGATGTGGGAAGAAAATGTCATTTTGCTGGTTGCCAGGACATGTGGAGTTAGAGGAATGAAGAGGGTGATTAGGCTGCTGAGAACACCTGCAGAGACAATCTTGTATCAGTGAGTTATATAAGCTGCAGTTGGTGAAATCAACTATCCAACTATGGAGTCCTTTGGCCAATTGTTGAAGTGGGATGAATTGTTTCTGCATTGGGCAGTGCACCTATACCCATGTCTCTTTACTCCATTGTGAGGGTCCCACATTTTGTGATAACTGTGTGCCATATTTTTACTGAATATATTTTATATTATGCTGCAAGGGCTGAAGTGAATCTTAATGTTGATTTGTGTTTTATTTTAGCTAATAATGAGATGAGTGTGGCCAATGTTTTAAAGATTTGTGATTTGTAAACTTTTAGATTGACTGTTTTAATATGTTGAGGAATGGCTGACTGATCCTTTTTCGTTCCTATCATCAGCCAGCCACATTCAGTTGCTAAATTTTTATAACTACTTCTTCAACATTTTTCCACTTATAACTGTGTATATGGTGTTTTACTTTTGCTGCACACATATTTTGCTAGATTTGTCTTTTATTATTTCCGTTGCTGATTTACTCCTCTCATTTACGTTCATTCCGGTGCTGAAGACCGTGTTGTCCTGCACCCAAAACCCATAGCCATCCATACCATGAAGTTTGGTCGCGATCAGACCAAGATATTAATTAATGTATACGTTGTGGTGAGAGTTTGGTGATTTCATACCATCACACATTTTAAATCAGTGGAAGTTCGTTTTCAGGTTGGGTGGTGGATTAGTTTATTGCTCTCCTCTACTCAAGAGTCCAGCTAGCCCGTACTCTAGGGAGATGAAAGTTTTCATGGCAATTGGTATTGGAACTCTTCTAAATTTCGTAGTTTGCTTAACTTGCATAGGCTAATGCAAGTAAGTCGTCATAACTAAGTAAATGAAGATTAACTCCAGTTTCATGTTTGAATTCCAATAAGGGTTTACTGATTCCCTTTATAGTAATACATATAAGTTATTACACACCAGGGTTGAAAGCTAACCGAATCATTTTACATGTTGCAACAAGAGACAATCAAATTCAATAATACAATACTATCACTGATCTCTCTTCCATGGGCTCCTTAGCTTACTCTGAGACACAGTCTCTTGCACAGTGTCTGTTCTAATGCCAGGAACCTGTACAGACAGAGTCTCCTGGACCATATCTGGCCTCAATAAACCATTTGAAAACCTTGTGTTAAAATTAGGACATGAAGTGTGTCTCGGTACACTACAGTGTTAAAGTTATGTCTGGGAGTTGGAAAAACAGGAGTCCCCCTAGCAGAGATAGAGCTAACCGGTTTGTATCATGCCAGTCTTTACTGCTTGGAGTGCTAGATTGCTTCTGTGACTGTTTGTTTTGGTAGTGCTGCTATGGTTGACTCTTTCTCTGCTGTGGGCACTAATGTTGTTTCAAATGCCATACGTAAACTTCTATGTATATGTTAGACTGTGATATTAGTATGTAAATGTGGATTAAACACACTGAGGATTGTTTAAGTATGGTATACATTGTTTTACCATGTTACATAGAAGATATAAACCCATAAAATACTTACACACATTGATTTTTATAGATATAGAATATAAATTCCACCCACATGAAGCTGGTGTGAGTTGCTAGTATAATAACAATAAAAAAAACCAACCCTAGAGAAAATGAGTGACATACTTTTTTTGTTATTTATATCAGCACTTGTAATCTACAAAGAAATGAAGGTACTGGTTGTGATTACCTGAAAATATTTCAAGCATGAATGTTGGATTGTGGTTATTATATTTCTGATTTCAAAATAATTGCAGAAACTAGTACATTACAGGGTGTAAAAATTCATGTCAAATTTGATCCAATGACAGCAGATGCCGCTAGGGGATAGTAGATATACTGATAATGGTTTCAACATTGTTCGGAGTAACGTAGCTGCCAAAGTATAATCAGTGTCTACCTTTAATAAGGAATATTAAAGGCCATGCCTGTTAGGTAAACAGGTGCCAACCCATGGAGACTCACTCGTGCTTTCTACAGCCAACTGAGCAAATTTGAAAGGGGTCAAATTGTGGTTTTCCAAGTGACAGAATGGTTCTTTTGGAGAATTGCTACACAAGTTAGAAATGTTCAAATGTTTGTTAAACTTAAGGGACTTAACTATGGGGTCATCAGTCCCTAAACTTACAAACTACTTATGAACTACCTACAACTAAGGACGACACAAATATCCATGCCCGAGGGGGGGATTCGAACCCCCGACCGTAGGAGCCGTGCAGACCGTGACTGAAGCGCCTCAGTCCCCTCGGCCACCGCGGCCGGCCACAAGTTAGACTTGTTGCATCAGTTTTGTTACATTGTTGGTTGCAATGGTCATGTGAACATTCTTACACCTGTAGAAGAGGTTCTGAACGTTCACCAAGATTATTATTTTGTAATGACAACAGTGGCATATGGTACAGCTACCACAGTATGGAAAGACTGTTTGAGAGCCAAGAAGTGGCAACACAAACTGTTATGAACTGGTTACTAGTAGTGTACTACAGGCATGGGCACCTCTAGCCTTTGTTCCACTTTTGCGGATTGACGTGCACGGCCCGACTGGTGCCGTGTATCACTGAAGCAGGTTGTCTATGCTCTGGGACAAGCCCAGGAATTGTTTTATCTGGGAGAAATCCAGGAAATGCTCAGAAATTTTTTAGAACTCTGGGAATTTGTTATTGTTTTTTATTAGTTAATATTTTGTAATTTTAAGTGATAAGAACTTTGATTTGCCTCACTACTGCCAAATAATACTGCACCAATAAAACGTAAGAAAGAATAACAGTGAAATAAAACTTTAGCTGAAAGGAAAATGTGCAATTTACAACAACAAAACTCTGTACACTCACATGTGTCTTCCAGTAACATATTGTGTCAAAGGCTTTTTGACAAAGACTATGCAATACTTTGTAACAACGAACGTCTTTCAATGAGCATGATGTCTCATCTGTTTACATTAATAATATGTTGTGGGGAAAAATTGTGAATTATGATTTCAAGCTTAACGTCCTTTTACACAAAATCAGTTAAGTTAATAGTGAGAATGTGCTATGAATATCTTAAACCGTGAACCATTTGACACCCATACAAAACTTAACACTTAGGGATCTGGTCCAGAAGACCACCCATTTATGCTATCACTAAAAATTTTAGTGGCACATTTATTTTTCAGATATCTTAAATGGCAACACATGCTAAAAGATCAAGCTCCAAGATTAGTTTATCATGTTTGTTTTAGCTCTTTCCTAGATTACCAATTATGCAATAATCATGGCAAAATGTATAACTATCCCTCAAAAAAAGTGGGAAGTGAAGATGGCCAATCAGAAGTTTTTAAATAATTATATGTTGCGGTCGTATTTTCACTGCGTTGCTTCATATTAGTTTCATGTCTAATAGTATGCCCAAAACTGTGACACATTCAAAGTAATCTGCAAAATATTTTTGACACACAATTAATGTTGTTCTGTTGGGGTCCAGGCTAACAAGATACTCTAAAATTGTAACATATTCAAATAAAATAATGAAGTATTTTATAAAACATAAATGATTAATGACTTCCCCATAAATTACACCATCTGTTTCATTGGTGTGTGTGTGTGTGTGTGTGTGTGTGTGTGTGGAAATTCGGGGAAAATATGAGAATTTTTTGTTCTTGTCCCCATATACACCCTGCTGATGGGACAACAACTGACAGGCATGACTCATTAACCAACAGCTCTTGCAGAACTATCTTAACAGGTTTAGCGGGTGTGAAATAATGTAAGCCAAGATGGTATTACCATCTCTGTGATTGAAAGGGCACCACAGTCAGCACCTACATAGCTGCTTGTGGAGATTACACCACATACTAATACAGATGTTTCAGCATGGTTCAACACCTGGTATCTCAGTACCATTTGAGCTATTGATCTGTAAATGTAATCATTTCTTGGTATTCCATATTCACTGTTTCGTCATTTAATCTCAAGTTAATTGGAAAATGAATAATGTACTGATTTTTATTTCTGGCACCGTAAATTTATTCAGATGGAAATATTCCTCCTCACATTCTACAATATGCACAAAAAGTTTTATGTTTAGTACAGCTTTCTTCTATTGATGTAATGATACAATTCAAATGAAATGACCAAATTTTCCTTGTCATTTGTTGGTCTTCTGGACTCCTAAATTGCAGAAATCTATTTCATTGTGAATAGAAGACCACACCTGTTACTTTTGGCCATCATACATTGGCCCATACTTTAGATTTCCCAAGCCTATAGCAATTTTCACTCTGAGCATTACTGAATCATTATGTCAGAACAATTTTTACATTCTAGAGTGTCTCAAAAGGCATTCTTTATGATAAACACGTTAAGAAACATTAGTGGCTCTTGAGACACACACTCTTCATTTCCTAGTCCTGCTAGAGCTATATTCTACTCTTTAAAGCTATGTGAAATTCTAAGAGATGATGTGTTTAGATAGTTTAAATCTTCTATGGAAACACACTACTTTCCAACTTGAAGGATTATTTAAAATAATAATAAAACAACTATTAAGAAGTATAGAATACTGCTGATTAGTGGAGTTTTAGTAAAATTAATGAACAATCAACAAAATATATCAGAAGTGTTGTAATGCATTTTCCCAAGTTTTCCCCTACTAAAATTATGTGATTATGTAATACATTACTGTACATAACCTCATAATGTCCTGAGAAAATCATGCACTAACTATACAACTAAAAGAAGAGTCAGATAGGACAATGACTGGGGGAAAGGGCTTTTAAACATGAGGTTTAGGGTCATAAATTTTACTTGGGTTGAGACCAGGATGAATGTGGGATTGTAGTATGTGTTGTTAGGGCGAACAGTAAAGCATTTCTGCAACTACGTGTATAAACTGAGGCAGTGGTACCATTGGTGATTAGTAATAATCACAATTATTTTCTTTGCAATTGTAACTGCAGATTTCACTGCAAAGTCGTGACATGTTTTGAAAATTGAGAATTACTAAGAAAATACTTTTATTGGGAATGTCTGGTAAATCTTTGACAGTTTTGGAATATTTGCAGAGTTCTGGGAATGATAGGTTATGTTTAAACTGATTATTGACAGAAATGTGCAGACTCAAAAACAGATGATTCTGAGATTTGGCTTAGAAAGAGTAGATTGTGAAGTCACATGAAAAAAGGTAGCAAAATGTATTGTGTTGTTGTAATGTTATCATCACAAATGAGCTGCTGTGTTAAAGAGACTGAAGAGAGAGTTGTAGCAGAAGCCTGAAAAGGGAAAAGAAGCATTCGAAGGAAAAAATCAACAACCTGGAGGAATTAGAAATAAAATGTATGCTAATTAAGGCATGGACCTAGTCACAGAAAATAATGAAAATATTAAACATATTGCAGATTTTTAATAGTTCATATGTTACAAAGTATGACTGGCTTGCAATAGTTATAAATTTGATATGGTCACAGAGTGTCAAGTCAGCAGATATGTGAAAGTGGACACACCAGTTAATGTAGGTTCACTGAAGTTACATACCATTGGACATAATTGGCATAGGTAACCATCCAACATGTTGACGTTATGGTATGCACATAGCCTCATGATGTTAATTGAGGTACTATATTTAGTAGTAGTGGCTCCAGGTTGTGAAAACAGACAATGGCTGGAAGAACAGTATGCTGAGTCCACACCCCTCCACGTCGGTATCCGGTGTTGACATTTGGCTGAGGATGACAGTGGTCAGATGAAAGTGTTGGGCCTTCCAATGCCTGTTTTGATGGACTTTACAGAGAGAGAGATTTACTTGTTCTTGCAGATACATAAATTTCCACTGTCTGTTTCAAGATACTTGCATCTATGTAATAACCCAGGATTTTATTTATTTATTTTTATTTTATTTATTTTTTTTGTGAAATCTACTGTCTGATATTGTCACAAATTTTCTTAGTTGCAACTGTTTTATATTTCATGAGTAGAAGATGACATGAAGTGCCAGCAGCTTAATTTTTAAAATTTGATAGTGTTTTATAATTCCTGTAATGCCTAAAAAGTAACTTCTATCTCTTTGACATTTCAGGGCCAGACCCTAGATGATATACCAACTTCAGTTTTAGAAGATGCAGCTCAGCTTGTGAAAGCTAATAGCATCCAGGGCAACAAACTTAATGATGTAGATGTTGTGTACACAATGTGGTCCAATTTGAAAAAAACTGATAGCATGGAAGTTGGTCAAGTCGGATTTCATCGAGACAAAGAGGTAAATTGTTTTGAATTTGAAGAAGAGATTTCAAAAGAAACAAATGAGCCAGTATGCTTTGGTTTTGTAATAATGACCATTGTGATACACTCAAATAATGAATGAAGGTAAATAAGTTAAAGCTAATTTTGCACACCCAATGTAACTGTTATTCCAGTAGTCGGAGAGCTGTAAACCATTTTACAAGCTGTCTATTTTTCATAATAAACTTTAACTGTAATACTTCAGAAATAGTCTCTTAAGATGCTCACTGAGAAGTGCTACATGAACAAGCCTAAGACATCATTTTGGAATGTGAAGCGGTAGGTAGCAATCTCATTTATATGACATGAAGTTGAAAAGTAATTGTATTTTCTGTTTTACTTAAAGCATAGTTATTTACCAGCATCCACAACTTTGTTGTCTTCAAAGTAATCTCCATTCAGATACAATACATGTGTAGCAAAATTTTTTCCAATCTTAGAAACACTTCTGGAACTTACTTTTCATTATGGTGTTCCGCTCTTAAGCAATTCTGTTTTTATCCCAACAATGATGGCAAAACACTATCCCTTCATAATTATCTTAAGCTTTGGAAATAGAAAAAAATTTCAGGGGGTCACATCGGGCAAATATGGTGGCTGAAGTAAGATATTGATGCTTCTTTGTGAATGAGAATTTTATCATGATGTAATTTCCAAGAGTGGTTGTGCCAAAGTTGTGGTCATTTTCTTTGGATTGCTTCATGTAAGTGGTTCATAACTTCTGGTAGTATTGTTTATTGACTATGTGATTATAAAGCTGAAACTAATGATATACTATCCCATCTCTTCAGGCAGTTTCCACTGTGATGAATGGGTTTTGGTTTCATCATACACATTCAGGGGCCTACCTTTGTTTTGTTACATGTATAACCTTCTGTAAAAGTTGTGGATCATTGTTGATTTCATTCAGCATTTCCTGAAAAATGACCACATGATATCACTTTTGATAAAGAATCAACAATTTCAGAGCAACAGGTTTCATATCAAAAACATCTGTCCATTTGTAAACTTGTGTCTTATAGCCATGTGCCAAAAGCCACAATCAACATTTTGAATAGGATCTTGAATTTAATTCCATTTCTCACACAAAATTTAATTCAAATTCTTTGAAATATTTGTTTCAAAAGTAAAAATTGGCTGAGATTTCTGAAACATGTATAAAATAACATTTTCAGCCATCAAAAGTAAACTCAAAGTATTCAAAATGCAAACATATGTGCAACACTTCAAGCGCACTACATTTGTAGCATGTGCATAAGTTGAAAATTTTCTTCTGACAAGAGATGAGGTAGGGTAGTTTGCACAGTTGCGGTGATCATTGTGTCCAAATGGCATAATGGTCAGTGCAATTGGTTAGTAAGCAGGATATCCGGCTTCGAAACGCGACTGAGCGCAATTTTTTTACTTTCCGCAGTGATGTACTTCAGTGCCCAATGGCAACTAATGATTGACATAAGGATTGTTCAAATGTAAACAATAATTACTTTTATAAAAAATAGAAAACGGATGACTTACCCAAAAGGACCGGCTCGTCGATAGACACAAATAAAAATCAAAATCACACTCAAACACACATACAAGCTTTCACCACCACTGGCAGCTTCTTCAGGAAAAAAGGGGAGGAGAAAGGGAAGGATATGGGTTTTAAGGAAGTGGAAAAGGAGTCATTCCAATCCCAGGAGTAGAAGGACTTACCTTAGGGGACAAAAAGGAAGGTAGACAAATACTCACACACTCACACATACCCAAACGCAAACACACCTAACATTACTTTTTATACGCTAAATGAGCTAAAGCAACCTGGCTGCCAGACCAGTCAATGGACTTCCTGGCTACTACCATGCAGAAGCATAGCAGTATCCGAAGACCAAAAAACAGACCTTATCAGGACCAGAAGGATTGGATCTTCAGTTAAAATATGCCACTTCAACATATAAGGTATTAGCAAATCCAAAAGTGAGTACTTATCGAAACTCCTGTAGGAAAATGATATTGATGTAGTTCTGACCCAGAAAACACATACTTCTACTGCAGAGGATCTACACAAAAGAGGCAGGATACATGGCTTATAGGTGCAACGTATCACAGTGCACACGAGGTTGTTACCTATGTGAGAAATAATGTCGAAAATGCCCATCTCTTGGAAAATACAGCTAATAGCATCCATAATGTCATGATAAAACTGGAAGAGATTACCATCAACAATATTTATAAACCACCTAATGTGATGTGGCCTCCAGATGTTCTAATGACTCACCCATCAGTGTATGCCAGAGATTTTAAAAGCCACCACCAGCAATGGAAATACAGTCAAAACAATGAATGTGGCATTGCACTTGCAGAATGGGATGAAAAGGAAGACCTATATCTGATATTTGTTGCAAAAGACTTGCCAAAGTTCAGATCCCCTGCTTGGCAAAGTAACACAACCCAGACCTCTGTTTTGTATCCAGTGATGATAAAGGACAACCAGTGCCTATATCCAGAAAAGTCATACCGACTTTCCCACACAGTCAATGTAGACCTGTAATTCTTGACATTGGAATATATGTTCCATTAGTGAAATTTGTACCACGACCCAGATGGAATTTCCGAAGGGCTGATTGGCAGGGATTTGTGAAGCATTTGGACAAATTCATTAATTTTATTCCACCAGAACCTAACAACAACAACTGATTCGTTGGAGCAGTCCTAACTAATGCAAAAAAATTTATTCCTTGTGGATACAGGAAGGAATATAGATGTAGGTGGAACGAGCACTGTGAACAACTTTATGAAGAATACTGTAAAAGCGGAGATAGTGACATCATAGATGATCTCCTCCGCGACCTCAACATTGCTAGGTTGGCACACTGGTCCAAAACGATGCAAAATATGAAATTCAGAAACTCAAAAAGAAAGATCTGTAGCTTACTACAAAAACTTGGTGGAGTATTTAGCCAATGTGGGCAAAACCCTGGAACTTCAGCCAACCACATTGTGAACAACTTTGTTTAAACATCCAGGGCTCCTAATGACAAACTACATACGTCCAGGATAAAGAAAGAACTGAAGTTCTTGAAAGACCAATGCCAGAAAAAATCCAGTTTCTCCTCACCATTTACAATCACTGATTGGACGAGTACTTGAAACAAAGTAAAACTTGGTAAGGCACCTGGATTGGACAAAATCCATCCTGAATTCTTACAAAACCTAGGTAACACTGCAAAAAACCTGCCTGATACATTTCTTCTCCAACATCTTGGACAAGAAAATCTTTCCCAACGAGCTCAAGAAAATAAAAATAGTGGCCATCTTAAAACAGGGCAAAACACCAGATGGGCCTCAAAACTTTAGACCAATCTCCTTGCTAATATGCACATATAAACTCTTAGAAAGGCTTATCTACAACAGAATTAGTGGCCACATCTTAGAACAAATACCCGTCAAGCAGGCAGGCTTCAGACCTCACAGAAGTTGCTGTGATCATGTGCTTGCTCTAACCACTGCCATAGAAGCTGGATTTCAGAAGAAGCTTAAGACATCTGTAGCATTTATAGATCAGTCTGCATTATATGACACTGTATGGAAGGATGGCGTAATCTACAAACTACTCAAAGTAATAAAGTGTCAGAAAACAGCAACCCTGCTCAATAATATGATAACATCTACATCCATACTCCGCAAGCCACCCGATGGTGTGTGGCGGAGGGTACCTTGAGTACCACTATCGGTTCTCCCTCCTACTCCAGTCACATATTGTTTGTGGAAAGAAAAATTGTCGGTATGCCTCTGTGGGCTCTAAACTGTCTGATTTTATCCTCATGATCTCTTCACGAGATATATGTAGGAGGGAGCAATATAATGCTAGACTCCTCGGTAAAGGTATGTTCTCAAAACTTTGACGGAAGCCCATATTGAGCGATACAGTCTCTCTCCTGCAGAGTCTTCCAGTGGAATTTATCAATCATCTCCGTAATGCTTTCATGATTACTAAATTATCTCCTGTAACGAAGTACGCTGCTTTCCGTTGGATCTTCTCTGCTTCCTCTATCAACCCAACCTGGTACGGATCCCACACAGATGAGCGGTATTCAGGCAGTGGGCAAACAAGTGTACTGTAATCCACTTCCTATGTTTTCGGACTGCGTTTCCTTAGGATTTTTCCAGTGAATCTGTCTGGTATCTGCTTTACTGTTGATTGATTTTATATGGTTGTTCCATTTTAAATCACTCCTAATGCCTACTCCCAGATAATTTATGGAATTAACTGCTTCCTGTTGCTGACCTGATATAGTGTAACTAAATGATAAAGGGTCTTTCTTTCCATGTATTCAAAGCACATTACACTTGTCTACATTGAGATTCAATTGCCATTGTCAACACCGTGCGTCAATTCGATGCAGATCCTCCTGCATTTCAATACAATTTTCCATTGTTACAACCTCTCTATATCTATACATTACAGCATCATCCACAAAAAGCCTCAGTGAACGTCCAATGTTATCCACAAGGTCATTTATATATATTGTGAATAGCAACAGACCCACAACTCTCCCTGGTGGCACACCTGACATCACTCTTACTTCTGAAGACTTCTCTCCATTGAGAATGACCTGCTGCATTCTGTGATCTAGAAATTTCTCAATCCAGTCACACAATTGGTCTAATAGACCGTATGCTCTTACTTTGTTCATTAAACAACTGTGGGGAACTGTATCAACTAGCACAGAACTAGAAAGGAACCTCTTGGAGAAATTAAACTGAATGCGTATGGGACATGGTCATTGTGCGGACTCACCGCATTAATGTGGTTTTGTGGTCTTCAGCATGTGGCTGTGGAGCCTTGAAACAATCAGGCACATTAGGAAAGAGTGCCGTTTAAGAGCCTTGCAAGGGGCCTGGAGTGATTTCATGAGGGCTGACCCTGCAGCACTGACCTGAAAACTTAGATATTAAAAATTAAGATAGTTTTTATTTTCATTTTTTAAAATTATTATTTGCATTTGTTGTGTATATATTATGACCTTTAACCTGTAAAAGTATTATCTGTTTTGTCATGTTAATGCTGCAGGTAAGCCATATGAAAAATTAATAAATGAATAATAAATTACTTTTTATAGACTTATTGATAAATCATCTACATGTCTAAAACCTTCAATTTTCTCTACATAGGCTCCTTGCATGCTCTACATGCTTTCACAAGTAGTTTGGATGCTTGAATAGCCATTGTCCACAAACAGTTTGAGGGTGTGTTATCAACCAATTGTACACATGCTCCTCAGCGTCTTCATTGCTATTCAAATTGTTCATCTCAAAGGGCTTCTTTCAGGGATGAAAAATAAATAAGAAAACTGTGTCAGATGAGTCACATTGGAGACAAATATAGACTGTAGGGAGGTTAATTCAGTGATTCCCAGTGCATGTCCTTTAATTTGTTACTTACCAAATTAGCAGTGTGAGGCCTAGCATTTTCATGGAGAAGGATGACATCTCTTTTGTGCATTCCAAATCTTCTGCTTCAGTAGGTGGCTTTTGTTGACATGAACAACTGGCGGTAGTAAGTTGTAGTTACAGTATGTTGATTGTGAAGAGGGTAATGAGTAATACCCCTCTGTAGAAGGGGGGGAGGGCAAACGAGCTTGTATGACTTTTCCAGAAAAGACGGGTTTAGGCCTTCTTTGGCAGGTTTCATCATTTCTTCATGAATCCTTATGCACCTTTCTGGAGTGTAATGGTGAACCTTTGTTTCATCAGGTCATAATTGACATCAGCGAATCCTTCTCACTGTTATTGATTCAAAACATTTACAGATTTCCTATCTCACTGGTTTTTGCTGTTCTGTCAACAAGCTTAGAACCCATTAAGTGTTTCCTAAAGCCAGGATGTTCACTGATAATAGCACCCCCAGTACTGCTATCCACTTGTGGTGTGATTTATTAAATATTCCCCTGGTAATCACTTTCAACAAGTTGTCACATGTGAAACTTAATCTTGGGAGTGACCATGATCTTAATATTCTTCATGTTCTCGACTGTCCTAAAATTGTCTTGCTCGAATAAATATTCAGTTCTGGGACAGTCTAGCATCTGCAAACAGAAACCTCAAATGATGAGTTTGATGACTATGAGCATAAGTCCGAAAAGTGCTGTAATAAAAATTGAGTTGAAATATTGCTATTATTATTTTATTGTGTAGTTAAACTGTACATTAACAAAAAAATATGTTTGTGGCCATTATAGTTTGTGTTCCTGTTCAGCTGCAGTAGCTTTTACAATGTTTACTCTCTGTGGAGATTCTTCATACCAGCCTTTTACTGTAAGAGGAAGGAAACTTGAGAGGTTTTGAATGTCCCACACTTTGCTGCAGCTACATTTGGTTTCTCTATTAATGACAAAAATGCCATATCTTCAGGGAGTCTTGATTTTGAAGCACAGATTGTACCATCATGGTAAAAGGCCATCTTCACAAATAATTGCAACTGGAGAGAAAATGTCCTGTGGCTTTGTTGAAAAGTAGTCCATTAAATTTGTCTTCCAACCTTTAATAAGCTCACTTCTGCCAATGACATGAAATGGCTCTAGTTTCTCCCTGCATTTTATAAGGACCATCCTTTTTTTCTTTTTCTCCCTATATAACTTTTATCTTTTTGTCTATAAAGTCACTTTCCAATTCATTACCACTCACTTTACACAATATATCACGCAACTTAACACAAAATGCAACTCACAGTTGACACACAATGTGAGAACTGCCTATCATCCACGGCCTTCATAAGATGATTGCTTAGCCTACACGAAAGATATAGAGCTGAAATTTTCTGGGTGGGTAAGACAAATGTGTGGAGGTATCGATTTAGTGCTTTGACAGAAAACGGATGTAAAGTCAATTATGCTCATAGTCCATCACACTCCTCAAGAGGGTCTAATGTCTTTCATGAGTTAAAAACTTTATGATGATACATTGTGCAACAGATGAAAGAACCTCTTGTTCAGTCAAGGCTGTACTGAAGTCGGAATGACATGTTGAGTCAGCATCGTAAATGCAATAGGGTAAAATAGAAGGCACCACACATGTGAAGTTCCATGAAAACTGTGCTCTTATTATAAACTAAATTTTAACCATCTTCAGTTATCTTGCCTTTGTTCAAGAATACGTTTATAATTGTCAAGCCTTATTTCCTGTTTTTATTGCTGCTTTTATTCCATGACTATTTTAGTTGTTTTTTGGCAATTTGTAAGTCTTCATTGATCATCTAAATTTTACAAATGGGTTGCTGGCTAAAAAAGGAAGGCACCACAAGACTTTCAAAGGTCTGGCCCCACAGGGAGCGGAGCAGGCAGGATGGGCAGTGGCATTGAGCCATTGTGAACAGGCCGCATCATTGGAAAAAACTACAGTAAACCCCCGTTTTTACATTCCCAGATTTTACGTTTTTCTCGCTATTTACACCATTTTTTGTCGATCTCGTCAAATTTCCTATGTTCACAATGTTAATTCGCCCCCGTTTTTGCATTAACTTATCTACACTTTTTGAAAGCATGTTCGTCAAGAAGAAAAGACGTAATTGACATTAATTGACACCGGCATGGCATTCACCTTAAAGTAGTGTTTATAAATTTTATGCATCAAGTTTCTTGACACTTTGCATTTATTCAAACATATATTTCGCATACGTCTTAACCGTTAGACCACCACACCAGTAACGATTAAGGTGCCTTGGAATAGTCTGAGTACAATGTCCCTCCACGTCACAAACTTTAATTCAGCTTGTGTGTTCCAAAGATAATTGCCACTACTGCCAACGCTCTCCATGCAGCGGAATAGCACCTCGGCAATGGACATATTGGAACAATCCTGTTAAGGTGATATAAATATCAATTTAATACAAATAAACAATCCCCGAGACAAATTTACATGTCTTTGACATATTCAAGACGAAAATCTGCCTCAGGAATTGTTTATTTGTATTAAATTGATATTTATATCACCTTAACAGGATTGTTCTAATATGTCCTTTGCTGAGGTGCTATTCCGCTGCATGGAGAGCCTTGGCAGTAGTGACAATTATGTTTGGAACACACAAGCTGAATTAAAGTTTGTGACGTGGAGGGAAATCGTACTTAGACTATTCCAACGCGCCTTAATCATTAGTGGTGTGGTGGTCTAACAGTGGTGGGGACATCGGTTTCCACCTCTTTGTGTGCCGATGACTTCTGCATGTATTTTAGCTCCATCAGCATTGGTGTTGCTGAAAGGTGGTTGCAGCTAGCAATTCGAAAGGCACAGTCGTGGCCATTTGCCCATGGATTTCAGTTTTCTGCCTCAAAAACCCAGATAATGCATTGCTGTTGACATTGGGCGGTATACCTGGAACCCAAATTGTATTTGGATGATGACCTGCTGCATGTCGAAGAGACGTACCATTTTTAGGCATGTTGTTTGACGACCGTCTCACTTGAGTGCTGCACCTTTGTCAGCTCAAACAAAAGTGCTAGCGACACCTCAACATCCTGGGCTGTCTCAGCCACACTATTTTGGGAGCTGCACGTCCAACACTCCTGCGGCTCTATCAGGTCCTCATTCAGTCGCGCCTCGACTATGGATGCATAGTTTATGCACCTTCAGAACTGCAGGCATTGGACCCAATTCTACATTGTGGTGTCCGTTTGGTAACACGGGCTTTTCGCATGAGCCCTGTGACAAGCCTCCTAGTTGAAGCGGTTCTGCTGGAAACACCTGCTAGGGTCTTACATTGCACATGTTCAGGCTTCTCCTCACCACCTGAACTGCCGGCTCCTTTTTCCTGACGCTGCACTTCCTATGCCTCCATGATGGCCGGGTCGGATTACCCCATTTCAGTCCGTGCTCATTCTCTCCTTTCGCCCCCTGAATCCCACCTACACTCTGCCACTTTCCAACATTCCTTTCAAACCCCTCTTTGGTCCATTCCTTGTTTGCAGCTTTGTCTGGATTTGTCCCATGCGTCGAAGGACTCCATTTCTCCAACACAACTCCTTCACCAGTTCATGTAACTCCTTGATTCGTTCCGTGGCACTGAAGACATTTATACTGATGTTTCCCTAGCAGACGATCGTGCTGGGTATGCATGTCTCCATGGTGTTCATGTCAAAAAGCATTCATTACCCCGTGAAAGTATGGTCTTGATCACAGAGCTGGTTGCCATCCTAAAGGCTCTAGAACATCTCAGAGCCTGTCCGAGGGGGTCATTTGTCATCTGTAGTGACTCCCCGAGTGGCTTGCAGGCAATCGACCAATGCTTCCCTCACCACTCACCGGTGTGGTAAATTAAAGACACTTTTTTCTCTCTTGACAAATCTGGCCGTCCTGTTGTCTTTTGGTCTTTCTGTGGACCCCTGGCCACATCGGCATACCAGGAAATGAACATGTCTATCGGTTGACCAAGCAGGCAACCACTGCGCCACCTTTAGCCATTGGAATCAAAGAATTGGACCTCAAGTTGACGTTGCACTGGAAGGTGTGCAAGTCTTGGAGTGCTGCATGGTCTACCAACGGATAAGCTTCGAGCATTGAAGCGATCCACGGCTCTGTGGAAGTCTTCACTGTGGTCCGTACCTAGAGTGTCAGTTGTCCTCTGCCACCTCCGTATTGGGCATACATGGCTGACACACGGCTATCTCCACCGCCGTGAGGCTGGGCCCTTGGGTCGGTGTGGACCAGCGCTGACAGTAGTCTCATATTCTGATGGACTGTCCAGTTTTAGCCAACTTGCGGCAGACTTTTAAGCTCCCAGATGTGCTACCCTTAATTTTAGGTGACAATGCCTCCATGGCTAACTCCGTGTTACGTTTCATTTGGACAGCTGGTCACTACTGTTTTATCTAGTGGTCGGTGTTATAGCGTGATATATCTCAGGTTGCCACCTTCCCGGTGCTTTTAAAGGCCTTTTATTAGTTTTTAAATAACATTCCTACGGGTTTTTAGTGTGTGCAGCATGGGTGGCTGGCTGGCTCAATCCTGTATTATTTTGTGATAAGCTGGTCATGGTATTCAACTGTCCAGTCTTTAGCTTACTTCCTGAATTTTTTTTCTACCTATGACTCACTCTTGTGTTGTCATTGAACTGTTCCATTTGTCCCTTTTGTAAGTCTCCTTTCTCAATGTCTATTTTTTAGCTTCTGACAGTTATCTCTTTGCTTGGAACAGGGGACTGATGACCTAGATGTTTAGTCTCCTCAAAATCACAATAACAACTTTCATGAGTAACTAGTCTGGGAACATTAGATGTAATTAATGTTGATTTTTGTAAGATCAAAATTCAAAAGTTTGTAATTGTGAAGTTATTACATTTATTCTTATGTCATAATGTTGTTGATACAATGATTATAAATGTTGGTAGGTAACCATTTATGACAATGTTGTTGAATAGGTGCTTTCAGAGATACAAACTAAAATAATCAATTTGGTGTTACATGATATCTCACACCTTTTGTGGTGGAAGAAATGTATTTATGTTTTTGATGGGATTGAAGAAACTTCTTGAAGAAGTTTATAGCCTGAATGTACATTATATTAATGTATTTCATTGAGTGTATAATTGTCATCACTAAATACCTTTGCATGAGTAGTGACATGTATTTGATGGCACATTTTCTATCAAACACCAGATATGGGAGATAATTTTAGCTGGTCACAAGCTTTTTCCCCCTTTTATTATGCAAATAAAATGAAAATTCCAATATTGTTCTAAGATTCAGATTTACACTGAAGAGCCAAAGAAACTGGTATAGGCATATGTATGCAAAGACAAGAGAAATGTAAACAGCCAAAGGATGGCGCTGTGGTCACCAGTCAGCGCACGAGAGATGAGGCACAGCATCTCCAAGGTAAAGAAGAGATGGGGACCATTTCACGTGTGGACTGTGAATATCAGGAATCCAGTAAAACATCAAATCTCTTGAATTTGCTGGGGCCAGGAAAAGATCCTGCAAGAACGGGACTAACGGCAACTGAAGAGAATCGACTGTGACAGAAGTGCAGCCCTTCCGCAAATTGTTTCAGATTTCAGTGGTGGGGCATCAACAAGTGTCAGCGTGTGAACCATTCAACGAAAAATTTCAGAGCTGAAGGCCCGCTCGTGTAGCACTGCTGTTTGCATGACACAAAGCTTTGTGCCTCACCTGGACCCGTCAACACTGATGTCGGTTTTTAGATGACTGGAAACATGTTGCTTGATCTTACGAGTCTAGTTTCCAGTTGTATTAAGTGGTTGGATGTGCACAAGTATGGAGACAAACTCATTAATTCATGGAACACGCATGTCAGCAGGGGACTGTTTAAGCTGTTGGAGGCTGCATAATGGTGTGTACTGTGTGCAGCAAGCTGTTGGAGGCTGTATAATGGTGTGTACTGTGTGCAGTTGGAGTGATGTGGGATCCCCTGATATGTCTAGATAGGACTCTGACAGGTGATACATTCATACACATCCTGACTGATCACCTGCATCCATTCGTGCCCATTCCGCATTCCAACCGACTTGCGCAATTCCAGCATGGACAATACGACACCTCACATGTCCAGAATTGCAACAGAGTGGCTCCAGGAACACACTCCCCAGACATGAAAATCATTGAGCTTATATGGATGCCTTGCAACTTGCTGTTCAGAAAAGATCCTCACCCCCTCATACTCTTTCGGATTTATGGACAACCCTGAAGGATGCATGGTGTCAGTTCCCTTCCAGCACTAATGCAGATATCAGTGAAGACTATGCCATGCTGTGTTGCAACACTTCTGTGTGATGGTGGAGCCCCTAGGCTCTTCGGTGTATGTGAAATTGTAGGCGGACAGTTTCTTAGATGATGATGTTGGACCAATAGTACTATGCACTTAGTGTCCAAAATAAGTGTAGTTTTATGTGGAATATCACACCATGAAAACTTCTGTCGCCATTAATTACATTTCAGTAACAGCAGTATTTGTATTTATAGTTTTTATGTGCACATGTCTTATTATAAACTGTGGAAACATAAATAACATTATTTGGATGTTGTTTTTTTTTCTGTCAGGTACGAAAAATTCGTGTGGCAAAGCGAAACAATGAAATTGTGAATCGATTGAACAAGACAAAACGTGAAGAACATCCAGATTTGCAAGCAGAACGTGAGCAAAGAGATCGTAAAGAAAGAGAAGATAAAAAGAGGCTACTTCGAGAGCAACGTGAGAAAGAGAAGGAAGAGGAAAGAAGAAAGAAAGAAGAAGCTGAGCTGAGGTATATAATAGCAAAGATGTGAAATCATGGAGATTATATATTTATCATAACTATTGTAATCTGTTACATTTTTCATCTTCAATTAGATCCTGACATTGGCTTGTTTCTTAATGTAGTTACCAAATATTTCATTGTAGTGAATACAAAATTAGCACAGTAGGTTATAGTGATGTTTAAAAGTAATGTAAATATTGTTTATGTTCATTAATGATCAAAACATTGTGGTGGTCTGCTTGATAAAAGTTGTTCTACATGTGAAATCTAATGTGGTAGTGGTTTTGTATGTCAAATCCTTGGTAGGTTTCCAGAGGTATGTGGCACCAGATGCCTACACAGTTCATGCAATTCCCATAAAATATGGTAAGTTGAGAAGCACGTTTTGTGGATGGAACAACAATTTGAGTTTATATTTATGGTACTCAGACCACTCTATCATAATTACTGCCTTGTGATAACAACAGATTTACTGATGAAAGATATTATTGGTTTCATTGAAGATGTCAAGTGGGCTCCAGTAATGTTCAGCTAGTCCACGGGTATTGTGGTGCCTTTGATTACTATCTCACATCCCATGGAAGCCCACTTGAATGACCCCCTCCCCACCAACCTATGTTGGTGGTACAATTCATATTTTGAAGCAGTTATTTTCCTAGATGAATTCATACCCAGATACTATCAAGATGATTTCATGCCTGGATACTACCAGTCACCTGTTGTAACAAAACTGTCATTCATCAGACCAGGAGACCTGCTTCCATAGATTCATGAATAAATCTTAATGTGTGTTAGGTGCAGTCACAGTTATCAGTATCATTTGTTCAGCATGGGAACACACATGGGACATACGTTGTCGAGTCCACTGTTCAACAGTGTGTGGCAAATATAGTTCTCCAGAATATTTGTGCTTCCATGAGCATTGTGGTCTGTCATGCAGATCTTCCACTGGTTGCCACCTCTCCTGCATTACACACAGACAAGCCTCCAACCTACACATTGTGCAATGCAATGAAATGTGCAGTACATTGTCACTGACACATATTTTCACCATCCTTCAACCATTTTGCATAGACAAAAGCATACAAACAGCTGACAAGCCGAGATGTTCATTCCCAGCTATTGGTTCATGAACAATATGGCCTTCGACAAAGGCAGAGGGGGGGGGGGGTTTAAGGGGTCATGTATTCTGCAAAGAGAAAAACATTCTAAAGAAGATACTTCCCATAGATTAACTGCAAAAAATTAAAATATGTTCCATGTTTGTACTCCTATTTATCGAAAATCATTAATGTGGCCATGATGTCTGTAGTTGCTCTACTTATGATAAGGGGTATTTTTTTGTTTACTATGCAACTACAGTAATATACTATCTTTATTCACCAGACCCATTTCATTTATTGAATAAAATGATATTTTCACTTTACAGCAGTGTGTGCACTCATATGAAACTTCCTGGACAGCAGTCCAAAAAGCGCACAATACACACCCAGGCAGAAAAGTATACAAATACATCTGATAGCGCTGCATTGGTTGTTAAAAAATGCTTAAAAGTAGCACAGTACTACAGCAAAGGGGAACTGACGTAGGTCGTCCGGAAAGCAGTACCCATTTGGAAATAAAAATGAAAACTAGTAAACATCAGTGAATACTGAAGTTTTAATGAAATGAATATATTTTGAACTACTTCTGGACATAGTAATTGTGCAATTTTAAACACTTGTGATAACTAGGGACACTTTTTCAATGGTATGTTGAATATGACATTATTTCTAAGATAGGGTGGGACAAATTTGATATATGTATTGACATGAGGAAAGTTTCCAACCGATTTCTCGTACACGAACAGCAGTTGACCGGCGTTGCCTGGTGAAGCGTTGTTGTGATGCCCTTTGTAAGGACCATCATATTTCCGACTTTGATAAAGGTCGGATTGTAGCCTATCGTGATTGCAGTTTATTGTATCGTGACATTGCTGTTCCTGTTGGTCGTGATCCAATTACTGTTAGCAGAATATGGAATCGGTGAGTTCAGAGGGCAATAGGGAAAGCCGTGCTGGATGCCAACGGCCTCGTATCACTAGCAGTCGAGATGAAAGGCATCTTATCCGCATGACTGTAATGGATCGTACAGCCATGTCTCAATCCCTGAGTCAACAGATGGGGACATTTGCAAGACAACAACCATATGCACGAACAGTTCAATGACGTTCACAGCAGCATGGAGACCATGGCTGCAGTTAGCCTTGACACTGACATCACAGACAGGAGCACCTGTGATGGTGTACGCAATGATGAACATGGGTGCACAAATGGCAAAGCGTCATTTTTTGGATGAATCTAGGTTCTGTTTACAGCATCATGATGGTCGCATCCGTGTTTGGTGACATCGCGGTGAACGCACATTGGAAGCGTGTATTCGTCATTGCCATACAGCTGTATCACCCGGCGTAACGGTACGGGCTGCCACTGGTTACACGTCTTGGTCACCTCTTGTTCGCATCAACGGCACTTTGAATAGTTGCCGTTACATTTCAGATGTGTTATGACCTGTGGCTCTACCCTTTCATTCGATCCCTGCGAAACCCTACATTTCAGCAGGATAATGCACTTCCGCATGTTGCGGAAAATGTTTGACTGCTGCCCTGGCCAGCACATTATCCAGGTCTCTCACCAATTGAAAACGTCTGGTCAATGGTGGCTGAGCAATTGGCTCATCACAGTATGCCAGTCACTAACCTTGATGAACTGTGGTATCGTGTTAAAACTGCATGGGCATCTGTACCTGTACATGACATCCATGCTCTGTTTGACTCAGTGCCCAGGTGTATCAAGGCCATTATTAAGACCAGAGGTGGTTGTTCTGGCTACTGTTTACTCAGGATCTATGCACCCCAATTGCATGAAAATGTAATCACATGTCAGTTCTAGTATAATATATTTGTCCAATGAATACCCATTTATCATCTGCATTTCTTCTTGGTGTAGCAATTTTAATGGCCAGTAAATATATTTTGGCACCTGTTTGAGTTTTCAATTCTGTTTCCCATCAGTAATACAGACTTTTAATACAAGAACATTTCAAAAAAAAAAAAAAAAAAGGGGGGGGGGGGGGGGTGGTGTTCAGCTTTCTAGGGCAGATGCAAGGTCAAATAAATATTTGAAAATTTCTTATTTTAATTACGGTAGTGGCATTGTAGTATTTTGTAATGCTGTCGACAAAATGTTTGTTTTGCGAGGATAATTGACTGATCGAACAAGGGTTCACAAAAGGACCTGTTGAGAATACAGCAGGAACAGCATTATTTATTTATTTTGTGGTCAACACAAAAGATTATTCTGTTCATTCTATGTGATTGAGTTTTCTAAGAGCATCCAAAGATCTTTGCCAACATTAGCAGATTATGCCGGTGCCAGGAGACACCGGAAGATATCAGATAGATTTTATAATGGTAAGACATAGGTACCGGAACCAGGTTATAAACTGCAGGACATACCCAGGGGCAGATATAGACTCTGACCATAACTTGTTAGTCATGAACTGTAGGCTGAAGCTGAAAAAACTGCAGAAAGGTAGGAAAATAAGGAGATGGGACTTAGATAGATTGAAGGAAAGTGAAGTTCTGGAGAATTTCAGAGGGAGATTTAGGCAACAATTGACAGAAACAGGGGGAAATAAAACAGTAGAAGAGGAATGGGTAGCATTGAGAGATGAAATAATGAAAGCAGCGGAGGACAAAGGCAAGACCTACAAAAAATCCATGGATATCACAGGAAATACTACAGTTAATTGATGAAAGGAGAAAATATAAAAATGCAGTAAATGAAACAGGCAAAATGGAGTACAGACGTCTAAAAAATGAGATTGACAGGAAGTGCAAAATGGCTAAGCAGGAGTGGCTAGAAGCCAAATGTAAATCTGTAGAAGAATGTATAGCAAGGGGAAAAGTAGATACTGCCTACAGGAAAATAAAAGAGACATTTGGGGACAAGAAAAGCAACTCTACGAATATCAAGAACTCAGATGGGAAACCAGTTCTCAGCATAGAAGCGAAAGCTGAAAGGTGGAAAGAGTACATAGAGCAGCTCTACAAAGGAAATGAACTTAGAGACGATGTTGTAGGAAGGGAAGAGGAAGTCGATCAAGATGAAATAGGAGATACTATACTGAGAGATGAATTTGACAGAGCCTTGAAAGACCTAGGTCGGAACAAGGCCCCAGGAGTAGATGAAATACCCTCAGAGCTACTAAAGTCTCTGGGAGAGCCAGCCATGACAAGACTATTTGAACTGGTGTGTAGGATGTATGAGACAGGCGAAATGCCCTCAGACTTTAAGAAAAATGTAATAATCCCCATTCCAAAGAAATCAGGCGCAGACAGGTGTGAAAATTACAGAACCATCAGTTTGATAAGTCATGGTTGCAAAATTTTAACACGAATTGTCTACAGGAGAATGGAAAAGCTGGTAGAAGCTGACCTCGGGGAAGATCAGTTTGGATTCAGGAGGAACGTAGGAACCCGGGAGGCAATACTCACTTTACGTCTAATCTTAGAAGACAGATTAAGGAAAGGCAAACCAACATTTTTAGCTTTTGTAGATTTGGAGAAAGCTTTTGACAATGTTGACTGGAATACACTCTTTCAAATTCTGAAGTCAGCAGGGGTAAAATACAGGGAAAGGAGAGTTATTTACAACTTGTACAAAAGCCAGACCGCAGTTATTAGACTCGAAGGGCATGAAAGGGAAGCATCAGTTGGGAAGGGAGTAAGACAGGGTTGTAGCCTTTCTCAAATGTTATTCAATTTGTACATCGAGCAGGCGGTGAAGGAAAGCAAGGAAAAATTTGGAATAGGGATGAAAGTTCAGGGGGAAGAAATAAAAACATTGCGTTTTGCTGATGACGTTGTAATTCTGTCAGAGACAGCGAAGGACCTGGAAGAGCAGTTGAATGGAATGGAAAGCGTGTTGAAGAGAGCATATAAAATGAACATTAACAAGAGCAAAACAAAAATAATGGAATGCGGTCTTAGAAAATCAGGCGATGCTGAAGGAATTAGATTAGGTAACGAAACAATGAAGGTGGTAGATGAGTTTTGTTACTTGGGTAGTAAAATAACATGCGATGGTCGCAGTACAGAGGATATAAAATGCAGAATGGCAATGGGAAGAAAAGCATTTTTGAAAAAGAGAAATTTGCTAACATCGAATATTAATTTAAGGGTAAGGAAGTCTTTTCTGAAAGCATTTGTGTGGAGTGTTGCCTTGTATGGGAGTGAAACATGGACGATAAGCAGTGCTGACAGGAAGAGAATAGAGGCTTTTGAAATGTGGTGCTACAGAAGAATGCTGAAGATTAGGTGGGTAGATCACATAACTAATGAAGAGGTACTGAACAGAATTGGTGAGCGAAGGAATTTTTGGCATACCCTGACTAAAAGAAGGGATCGCTTGGTAGGACACATTCTTAGACATCGGGGAATCGTAAATTTAGCATTGGAGGGAAGTGTGTGGGGTAAAAATCGCAGAGGGAGACCAAGAGACGTGTATAGTAAGCAGATTCAAGTGGATGTGGGTTGCTGTTCTTACGAGGAGATGAAAAGGCTTGCTCAGGATAGAGTAGGGTGGAGAGCTGCATCAAACCAGTCTCCGGACTGAAGACCATAACAACAACAACAGCCGGTGCTGTCATAAATAAAATTGGACTATGCCTAGAAGATGACAAAATTGAGCAGAGAGAGAGAGGTGTTTGTTTCAGTCTAGTTGTGGTGATTATAAGCTTGAGAGAAATCCAACATCGGGTTTAAAAGTAGTAACCCAACTCACAGCGAAACAGTAATGATAACAATAACACCACAGTCAAAGGATTTAACAAAAAAACACTCAGCTTCTATGCTTTTTAAAGACCTAATTAAAATTTTTAATTAATAATAATTTTTCCTGTCCCTAGTGATAACATATGATGAGTTTTTTTATATTCCAACATCATTTTCGTTTGCTGCCATTGTGCCGGCCGCGGTGGCCGAGGGGACTGAGGAACTTCAGTCACGGTCTGCACGTCCACTAAGGTTGGGGGTTCGAATCCACCCTCGGACATGGATATTTGTGCCGTCCTTAGTGTTAGCTTGTTCGTAAGTAGTTTGTAAGTTCAGGGACTGATGACCCCGTAGTTAAGTCCCATAAGCTATACAAACATTTGAACTTTTTTTTTTCTGCCATTGTATTAAGATACAAAGTTACACAATCTTTCAATTCTTCATCTTTTTCAAATTTCTTTCTGGCCAAATATTTCATCACTTGTACATGCTGATGTTTCTTTACAAATTTGTCAATTAAACCAAGCAGTTCATCTGTAATACAATTGGCTGCCCCAAAACAATCACCATCATCATGAGTGTTCTCTCTCCTCAAGTTGAAGTTATAACATCAGTGGCGAACAGACAACTTGTCCATAACATTCTCTCCATTGACGATGAATATCAATTTTTCGCATATTTCGTTTGATTGGGAAAACTGATCACAGTCTTAACTTCACAACTTGTGGCATTCTCAACATTTTTTAAACATCATAAATACCGATAGCCAGAATGTAGTCAATGCAAACGCCATGAAACATTACACGTAGAAAGCAAACAAACAACTGAGAGCGTTAGATCCTATACGATGGTTATTCTACTCACTAGCACTTTATTCTGCACAAACGGTTACTAGTTTCTGGACAACCCTTGTAAAACGGATAACATTGGTGCAGGGAGAGAGGGGAAAAAAAGGGGGGGCATGAAATGTGCAATATCTTGACACATCATGACATGAGGTGAAAAGTCTAAGATTAAATTTCCATGTGTAAATAATTAACATGTTGCGAATATTATAGAGGAAAAATTCCTAAAAGGAAAAATATACGTAAAAAATAGATGAAGTACACTTACCAGGCGAAAGGGCACAGGCAGTAATAGCAACAAATAAACACACAGACACACACACACACAAAAATGCTAGCTTTCGCAGCCTAGCTGCTTCATCAGGCAGAAGGGAAGGAGAGGGAAAAGGATAGGATGAGGGTTTTAAGGAAGGGGGTAAGGAGCCATTCCAATCCCGGGACAGGAAAGACTTACCTTGGGGGAAAAAATGGAAGGTAAATAAATGCACATACACCCACACATTTACACAGACACAAGTACACTTAGGCAGACATACTGTAGAACTGTAGAAAGCAAAGCTTTCTACAGTTCTACAGTATGTCTGCCTAAGTGTACTTGTGTCTGTGTAAATGTGTGGGTGTATGTGCATTTATTTACCTTCCATTTTTTCCCCCAAGGTAAGTCTTTCCTGTCCCGGGATTGGAATGGCTCCTTACCCCCTTCCTTAAAACCCTCATCCTATCCTTTTCCCTCTCCTTCCCTTCTGCCTGATGAAGCAGCTAGGCTGCGAAAGCTAGCATTTTTGTGTGTGTGTGTGTCTGTGTGTTTATTTGTTGCTATTACTGCCTGTGCCCTTTCGCCTGGTAAGTGTACTTCATCTATTTTTTACGTATAATTAACATGTTGCTTATTTAACAAGCTGTTTTTGGTTTAAGAAAATAAAACAAATTGTAGATATCAGCTATAGCAGATCAATGAAGATGACTTATATCAATCAGACGATATGCTTCTGGTAAAAGAAGATTGCATCGTATTGTAATTGGAATGTTATATAACAAGTCACAGTAAAGACACTTAGCCACTGGCAGACACATAAATTAGGCAATGACATTCATACAACTTCCATTTTTGGCTATGCCCTTTTTCAGAAAAATGTGCACGTACCTTCACACAATCACTGAAACATAACTCAAACACACATTACCACCATCTCTTGCTGCTACAGCACAGCAAGAATTTTGTGAGTGAGTGAGGAAGGAAGTGGATGGGGAAGTGTGGCAATAGAACATTTTGCATTTCATGACAAATTTCAAGGCTCTGATAGGCAGTAATGAGAGATGCAGCTTGGAATTCAGTAAAGGGAAGGGGGCAAGAGAGCGAAAAAGGGGAGATGCAAAATTGTGTGTTTAGGGCTGTAAATTATAAAAATGAATTAAAGGGATACTGAGATATTAAAGAAAATTAATAAAATATAAAAAAAGTAATGTATAGTTGGAAGAAAAACATGAATTGGGAGGAGATACAGGATAGTGGGAGACTCAATTAACCGATGGAAATTCTCCACTGAGATGCTGAAATGTTCTTCAAAAGAGGTAGATTGGCTGGCCAGTACTTACTTTATTTCTGTATCACCATCCCCCACCCCCCCCCCCCCTCTCTCTCTCTCTCTCTCTCTCTCTCTCTCTCTCACACACACACACACACACACACCACACACACACACACACACACAAAATGAAAATGGAAATGAAAAATAGGACGAGATTTCAGAACTGCATTCCTTAATCAGGTAGAAGAGGATGGAAGGAAAAGGAAATAGGGAACATGGCCTAGGTTATGAAATGATGACATAGGTAATGAATAAGGTTCCCCTTGTGTTTCCTGTTCCCTTTTTCTTCCATCATCTCGTACCTGATGAAGGAACACAGTTCCGAAAACTAGTGTCCTATTTGCATTTCATATGTGACTAACGGTGGTACAGCACTAAGGTAAGTAGTGACCAGCCAATCTATCTCTTTTGGAAGATGAGATGGTTAGGCATGGGGTGTAGGTATGATAAGTTATCTTAGTTTAAAACCAAGATTGTTGCATTATTGTAGAAGTGTTGTATGTTAAACTCCTATCTGTGCAGTGCAGAAGAGCTGATGGCGGAGCAGAGTATCTAGATGGTGCAGGGGGATTTTTTTCTTTTTTAAAAATGTTTCAATATCTCTTTAATTTATTTTTATTCTTCTACAGTTCCAATAGAATTTCCAAGAGGTTATTTTTGTTTTTGTTTTGAAATATCTCTCTCTCTCTCTCTCTCTCTATTCTCAAGGGGAAGGAGGGACTTGACAAAATTTTACCATGGTATAGAAGTTCACTGGACAAAGATTCAACCTTTTCTAGGAAACACTTGAATTGGTAGTGTTTGATTCGATGGCTTCAAATAAGTTCACAACAGAAATTAATGGTCTCATTACACAAGACATATCCATGGATTTTGCACAAAGTTCTCCTGATGAGAAGGATACATTGCCTGTCAATGGTTTAGGGAAATGGATAGGGAAATCAGTTCTGCTAGTTCTTTGGTTACTTCAAAGTTTGAACTAACTTGGGAATTATTACTGATATATTCATCATGAGCTATAGAACACCAAGCAGAGTTGGTTGCTCCCTTTTAGCTCGACATGCCGCAGTATTTACTGATAGAGAAACAACTTCACATTGATCCATTTTGCTAGGGAACTATTCTGAAGCTGTAATCAGCATGCAGTTTTGTATGTAATCACAATCCATGAATGCCTTTCCTCGTTTGGTGATTTCATGGGCAATTCTTAAGATTACTTTCTTAGCAGCTTCACTTTCATGAACAAGTTTTCTAAAAGTGCTTTATTCCAAAACAGTCTTAAGTTTTAACATTTCGAATTTGTGATCAAAATAAAACAATGGAAATACCTTAAAGGATTCAACAATATTTTGAAAAGGATATGTTGCTATATACCACAGAGACACCAGATGAGCCGCAGAAGGGCACACATAACAGAATAAACAAACACACACACACACACACACACACATTCATTCATTCACATTCACACAAACCCAACTGCAGTCTCCGGCTGTGGTGTTCATGTACATTGTCTTTGAATGCATGAAGTATATTGTCATTGCATCAAACTGTGCACCATGCTTTGTTTCATAATGACGATGGATATTAAAGTCATTGCAGATTATACACATGGTTTTTTTGTTGCTTTTCTCTATAACAAAGTACTTCACACACCATGTTTTATTGAATAGTCTACACTAGGCATCGACATTTCTCTTTTTTGTTTCAACCAACATACCACACAGTGTACACGTATTCGGTGCAAAAATCGTATAGATTTTACAAACAAAGAAAAACTTATGTAACAAGGGAAATGCTACAATGAACAAATGAAACAAACAAGGCGAAATCAGTAAAGCAAAATACAGCCATGAACCTACATGAAACCAGTGCATGGGCCGGATGAAAGCCCTCTACGGGCCAGATCCGGACCGTGGGTCGTATTTTGGAGACCCTAGGTGTAAATGGTATCTTTTTTCTCATGAAAGCTGAAGTGTTTATTTGCCTGCCACAGCTCGATCTTTGTGATGGTTTGCAAACCTTTCTCTTTATATTGTTCAGTGGTTAATAAGGTATTCACTAGATTTTCAGGACCTGCATTTTTCTAATCTTGTATTTGATGCAGTCTTTTAAAATCTCTTTGCATCTGAATATTAAACTCCATAGTCAAATTGCTATGAGCATTATGAATTTCACAGTTCAAGCTAAATTCACTCTTGTAATTTATCACAAATTTAATATAATACACTTTCAAGGAGACAGTACTGGAATTTCTCTTCCAAGGATGTTTTTACTGATTAGCCATTCTAAACACCAACTGGGTCGCTCTCATCTTGGTGTCAAAATGTCATGAGCTGCTTACTGACCTTTTCTTAACCTCCCCCCCCCCCCTCTCTCTCTCTCTCTCTCTCTCTCTCTCTCTCTCTCTCTCTCCCCCCCCCCCTTCCCTCCCTCCCTCCCTCCCTCCCTTCCTTCCTTCCTTCCTTCCTTCCTTCCTTCTTCCTGAGGGAGAGATTAATAATTCTGAAAGCTTGAACTAATGTTTCTGTACTAAACATTGTCCAGAGACACATTTTCTCTCAATATATATCTTAAATGTGAAACTGAACAAGTGGCATTGCCTGAGGAACAAGGCAGGATTGTTCCCAGTAACGTTCATTGCTGGGGTACTATTATGCCATTGGAGAGCCTCAGCAACATTGATATCTTTTACATATGGGAACATGATGTATAATTGAAGTTTATGTTGTGGAGGGAGACGTTCTTTAAGACAGTCTGTGCAGTCACCATATTCATTAAGTAATGGTGGCTTAGTGGTGTAGTGCCTGCCTATTAAGCAAGAGGTCTGGGTTCAGATCCCGCCCATAGCACAAATTTTAATTCAGTGCCTCTCCTTTAGTTTCATATCTGTAAAGTTTCTCTGTTTGATTGTTTATATTAGCAGTATTGAAATTTCACATTATGAAGTCAAGTACTGGCTAATTTTCTCAGGTGATTTTACCTTTACTGCAACATAACATACTTTATTCCTAATGTTTCACTAACCAAGCTTACAATTCAATTTTACAATTTTAGTTTTTCATTTCTGTTGTATTGACAAGAAGGAAGATTGAACATTTTAAGTGTGAAATGTTAGGATTTAGATAATTGGTATAAATTTTGTGCATCTGTTTTGTCACTCTCAAAATGAGTAGCAGTAAATTCTGGACAAAACAAGGATGATAAAACAGTTTTTCATAATTTACAATATATATAGTAATTATCACACCTCTAATTTGTTATGTATTGTCTTCACTATGGTTGGATCCACAAACGATGGCAGGTCATGCGTGTCTAGACAACAGCATCTTTGCACTTGAAGAAACCTTGTAGCCCGCAAATAATTGCTCTCACTTGATTAGATAAATTTGTTGCATGTCAACTCCATTAGCGGTGACAAATTGCAACAAGAATCCACTGAATGACTTGCTAAAATCAAGTTTAATTTTGGCAGTGCCTAAACAGTCACAGCAGAGCATACAAAACTAATACTGAATAGTCATTGGCTGTTGATGAATGTGTGATATAGATGTGCAGACCAAGCCTAACCTCGACTGCTGTCATTCATGGTCCCAACTTCATATCATCGGTAGAAACGTGTTAATATAAATTAAGTCCTGTTTTTCCATTTGTATTAATTGAATAATTTCTATTTTTCAGGAGTTACAGTAACTTAATGAAACCTGAGAATATGACATCAAATAAATACGACGATGGAAACGATTCTGATGATTTCATGTGACATGCACTGAAGAGATGGAGCAGGAGACACAGCAGTAGATACTAAGGAAACACTGCACCACAGTTCAGACAAATAACATTTGACTCTGTTGATACTGTGAAAGTACTGATGATGTGTGTGAATTATTTAAAATAGAGCAATGTTCTCATTCAATAAATACATTTCTTTGAATTATGTACATTCTTTATTAAATGGGAATATAATGTAACCTTTTGCCGTCATCATTCCTTGTCATTCTGCACCATACAGGGTATCCACAATTAAAGTCCCACTTTCAAAATGCTGTACAGAATGACCACAGGGCAGAATGATGGCAGATTTGATGGAACAATGCGATGAATTTTATATGCAAAAAATACATCCAAATAGTTTTAAAAAAGTTCCTAACTTTATGAATAGATGGCACTGTAAGTGGCATATGATAGAAACAAGGACGACTCTGCTGTTGGAGCTTTAAAAAAATTCGTCATTTCGAACATGAGACAAGTTGTGGTCTGATGACTATGAATGGTGTGGCAGAGGTAGGAAATCAATCGGATTGACCTCTGAAGATGATGATGCCATAATGTTAGAGGAAGGGATGAGCACTACACATTATTATGCATTGCTATTAGTAAAAAATTATGCATCTGCACGAGTTGCTTCTTGCTGACCTGCCATTCACTCTACCAATTTATTGTATGTACGGAAGTTGATAACAATTGTCAATAGAACGTTTTGTGGGCACATGAAGCCTATTTCCACCTTTAGGTTATGTCAGTAACCAAAAGTAGAGGATATGTTCAGCACAAAATCCAGTCGGATATAAAACAATGCCACCTCATTGCGGGCTCACATCATCCTTTATCATAGAGTTCCCCCCTTTTTATTATTATTATTATTACCATATATACTCGAGTAATCCGCGCATATTTTTTTCCGAATTTATGAACAAAAAACTGGGGTGCGCAGATTACTCGAATTTAGGTTGGTATTACTCCATCTGCAACAACAAAACACACTAGGCGGGTACTACTATGCTTTAAAAAAAAAAAAAAAAACAGATCCCTTTAGGTCAGTATTACTCGATAATATTTTTGATGAAGTACTTTATCCATTTCAGCAACTGTTCTGGTTATAAATTAATAAAATTCAGCAACCAGTTGCGTGTTGTTATTTATTTTAGACGACCGGTTTCGGACGCTTGAGTGCCCTTCTTCTGGTCTATTTTAGTATTGTACGTTAACGAATATAGCTACATGCTATTAGGAGAATCTACACTGAGTCAGTGTTGATTCTTCTAATAGCATGTAGCTACATTCATTAAGGTACAATACTAAAATAGACCAGAAGAAGGGCACTCAAGCGTCTGAAACCGGTCGTCTAAAATAAATAATAACAAGCAACTGGTTGCTGAATTTTATTAATTTTTAAAAAAAATATTTTTGATCAAATCTTTGACAAAGAAATATCAAATATTTGTAATATTTCTTAGTCGTGTTGTTAACAAGGAGTATTATGGCCATCATATTTCAAGAAAGCAGATAATAACTTTTTATTTGTGCACTGTAATAAAGTAATAAAGGATGATATATACTTAAGTTGGGTATTATTCAGTTCAGTGCCACCATATTACCCACACCGCTATCGGCACTCCAAGTTTACAGTGATTTCTTGCTTCTGAGGTTAAACGTTAATTACGGTGCGGCGTTGCAGCTATGTTCAAACACACACACATCGTTTGGCAACAGCAGTGCTAGCATTCATAGCGGTTACATTTTGCATTGCAGTGAACGGAAGACAAGCAACTTTTATAATCAAATATACGGTGAGGCGCTACATTTGATGATATTTCTTTGATGAAAGATACCTGTATGTCAAAGTTTCCTATTACACTATCAAATGTCTTTGATGTAAATACACGACATATCAACTTTGACAAAGATTGGATCTCCTCTATGTCTTTTATTAACTGTACCTTGCACGGATTCCACACTGATGAGTAATACTCAATCAAGCGATAGCCGAACGAGAGTTTTGTAATCTACTTCCTTTGTTGATGGACTACACTTCCTGAGGTTTCTTGCTATGAATCTCAGTCTGGCATCTGCCTTGGCCATGGTTGCTTTTTTATGGTCATTCCTTTTCAAATTGTGTCTATGTCTACTCCCAGATATTTTATGGAAGTAACCTCTTTCAATGTTTGTCCTGCTATTGCATATACTTCTTTCTATGTGTGGAATAAATACAAACATAAAGATAATATTTCACACAAATTACAGCAGGTATCCATTCATAACTTAACAGACAGCAGTCCATCAAAAGGCCAGGCATATATGAGATTAGCAGCCAAAGTTGCCCTTCCTACTATATAGGACAAACTAGGAGAAGCTTTGATTATCATATTAAAGAACATTTAGATGCATATTTCTGTGAAACCCACCAAATCTGCATTTGCCATGCACACAACTCATAGTAGGCACAAAATAAAAAGCATTAAAGATCACATACTGCATTATGTGGATAAAGGCAGCCTTATGAATTTGCTCAAAGAGAGAGAGAGGTATACATACATGAACGTAAATCACCACAGCATCTCCTCAGTGAATAAACAGTTGGCCACTGCAGCCTTTCTACAAAATTTCACTCAGCTCCTTTCAGATTTACAACATAAATAATAATCACTGCTCCTTTTGCCACATGCACTAATACAATATAATCGTAAAATAAATAACAGCCCACTCAGATGCATAATAGGACAGTCATTAAGTTTATCTGGCCTTCAATAAAGCAAACTAATGCACACTATGATAACATTCAAATATTTACACTTATTTATCACTCCTCACATTACTCCATATATACCACAGCCTGTACTATGTCACTACATAAAATTGTAAATATAGCTTTCTACTTAATTTATGGCCTGTGCCACTGAATGTACAATGTGTATGTATAACATTTATTCTATGTAAAATAATTTTATGTTTCTCCTTTCTAAAATACTTCAATGTCAAATCAACGTAGGTATCTCTGATAGAAAACATATTTGGTACTATTATGTTGACAATATCATCATCTTTGCATTCTATGTGGCAAAATTTTTTTGGTGTGTGTGGGGGGGGGGGGGGGGTCCATCACGTTATGCTGCTTTTAATAAGAGAAATAAGCGTTACACAAAGTGCCCATTGCTTCAACAACTGCAGTTAACAACACTACAGTGTGATGGACATAATTATGACTAATCACCGTTTTGTGTTGTACGGCACTACATAACCAAGAACTTTTCACCACAAGGCAAAATTATGTGCATAATTGAAATTTATATGACAAAAGTAATGTATGTGGAAGTGAACAGCCACCTACTGATGAACTGGAAAGTTGATACCAATAATCGCACTATTTAGCAAATAAATAGAATAATCAAATGTGTTTGGTTGCTGTTTCCTTCATTGTGAGAATCAACCTCCATTCAAAGAAACTTTACGCTCAGTAGCGTGAAGGTCCTTGGACCAGTCTACTGATACCAGTGTTACATCGTCCAGAGCTCTAAGTAGCATAATTTAATTTGTGTGCATTTTCATTACGGGTCAATTTCTTAAATTCCATTAGTGCCTCCATTTTCAAAGAGCTTTATTCTCGCACATTTAGTAGACGTCGTTAAAGCTTCTGTTTAAAGAAATCTGAATAGTGGGGGCCATTTATCACAGCCCTGACAGCTACCAGCAGTAAAATACTAGTGTAATAGCGAATTGAAGTATTTAGCAGCTTTATTTGTTTTCACTCTTTGGGTATTTTGGTAGCAGTAGTAGGATGGAAGGATGTGTGCAGATGCAGGAGGAGTTGGCTGCTGTTCATGAATAGCCGAGTGTGCTTTTGGCCTTGGTCAGCCATCTCCAGGCTGCTGCCTCAGGGTGTTTTGGCAGTTGAGAGTCTGGAGTGCCGCATGGGGTAGCTCAAGTGTTGCGTGGGTCGCCCGTGGACTCTGCTGCCATGTCACCTTCATCTGTACTGGATGCAGTTGATTCACCCTTGCCGCCGCTCAGGGTGTTCACCATTAAATTGCTGAGTACAGGCTTGGTGAATCTGGGGGTCCCCAATCTGACAGCTGGTAATCGCCACCAGTCCTCTTGACACTGTAACCTTTGTCGTGGCAGAGGAACGTCGGAATGGTGATCTTGGCTTGACCGCCTGGGTCGTGACGAAGGAAATACGCCTATCCCTTACCGACCTGACCCGCACGATCATGCGAGTTTGATTTTAATAACGCTACTGCTCAACAATGCATCTTTCGGGTTTAACACTGAGTGGAAACACTATAGGAAGTTCCTGGCTTGTGATTGTTACCTGTTGTGGTTGGTAGCGTTCACATTGAAGAGAAGCATATCGGTATAAACTAGCACAAGAAGAGAGAACCATGCAGCCATGAGGTAAATGTGATGTAATTTATTATACTTAATTATTTTACGACACTGCTGCAGTATTTTAGACAGAGAGTGTTTCATTTTACATATTTAGAGTGCCTAAGCAAATTTATGAATCATCAGTTGTACGTTAGACAAGTTTTTGTCTTGAGTAGCACGATCGTGCGGGTCAGGCGTAATTAGTGCCAACATTGATTCTACCCGCTTTTTTTACAAGCATGCAATACCATAAATTTTTGCACTAATATCTATCAACAGATAATACTGCTTCTTGTTCTAGTACACAGAATCGTATATAATATTTATTCGTTTGGGTTTAATAGAAGAAATGGTAAAACTTTTATTGGATGATTCAAATTTGTGTGATGTTACGAGTGAAATTGAGTATGATGATGAGGATTTTCAGCCAGATACTTCATCAAACAATATTTTAGAGGATAGTGATGGTTCTGATGATAGTGACACCGGTGATAATGGCATCGAAAATAAAGAATATGAAGAAGTTCAGCCGAAATCGCCTGTTTTGTGTACAGGCAGGAGGCTTCTGTTCCTTACATCTAAACCACATCCACCTCCAAAGGATTATACTACAATTCAGGTTAGTGTTGATAATAAATCAAAAAATGCCCAAAATATTAAATTTCTTATAATCTCTGACAATATAGTGCCGTAAAAACTCATTTTGGGCATAAATATCTTGAAATAGATTGTCCATTTGTTGTAAGGAATTACAACCAGCACATGTGAGGGGTTGACATTTGTGACCAACAAATGGAATGTTACACAACATGGTTTAAAACAAGGAAATGGATGCTGAAATTAATTCTTCACTTCGTTGGTTTAAGTATTGTCAATAGTTGGCTGCAGTATAGAGAAGACTGTAGGGGAAACAAAATTCCATAAAAAGGTATTTTTGACTTATTTAAGTTCAGAATGGCCATTGGGCAAGCATTGATAAAAATGCCGGAAAGGAAGAGAAGTACAACAGAAAGTCAAGATGATGATGATGAAAACTATGAAAAGAAAAAACTGAAAATTTACACCCCATCTGCAAAACCAGTTGTTGACAAGTGTTATGACGGTTATGACCACTGGCCCACTGTGGATGACATATCATCACCAAGATGCTGCAGGATGAAGACACACTGCTTAAAGTGTGACCAATATTTGTACATGTCGAAAGAAGAAAACTGTTTTCGTTTATTTCATATATAATAATAATAATAATAATAATAATAATAATAATTTTGTGTTTGTGTGTGTGTGTGTGTGTGTGTGTGTGTGTGTGTGCGTGTGCTGTATATATTAGCTTTGATTCCACAATTGTTAAAATTTTGCATTTAATGTGACTGAAAAATGTCAATAAAAGCACATGTCCAATAACCCAATGTACCTTATTTGGTATGGGATAAAACCTAACTAGCAGAATCGTGTGGGTCACTTTTTGAAATTTTTAAAAATATTTTTATCTGAATCTAGAGATCTAAATGCATGGAAACTGTGAAATTTTGGATAAAGATTGAAAATTTATTTCTCAGATCTGAAAGGGCTATAAAAAACCGATTCATCCCAAGGTGTGCTACTTGTTGATGGGGTGCATTGCTGTTAAGGTGGAACAGTGTTTTTAAACCTCTGAGTGGGATGGGGGTACCAACGCCCAACCTAAAAAAAGAGAGCCAGGATACCCAGTCCTCTGGACTTAGGACAACATACAAAGTGTTTGGTTCAATGTAGCACATGCTGATAGCCAGAATGTGGTTATAGTTGTTAAGAGGCAAGAAGGTTCTTTTGAAAAGGCTTTACCTTTTTATGCACAAAAAGGCCTAGAACATATAGCAGGTAAATTAAAGACAGTGAAGCGGTTATGGAATGGAACTCTGTTGGTGAAGACAGCTACTTCCAAACAAATCATAAATCTTATGAATGCTAAGCACCTTGGGGAGTATAACATTGAAACTGAACTCCACAGTACCTTAAATTACTGCAAAGGGGTTGTCACTTGCTGAGACCTTGTTGATATTCCCAAAGAGGAATTGAGAAAGAATACCGAAGGTATTGTGGATGTTCAGAATCTTACAAGGGTGGATGGGGAGGAAATACGACTCCTTTATTGTCACATTCAACAGTCAAAAACTTACCGACCATGTAAAAGCAGATTATCTTTGTTCGACTCTCTGACCATATGTCCAAAACCCAATGAGTTGTTTCAAGTGTCAGTGTTTTGGACACATCGTACTGGGTTGCAAGGGGGAAGCCACTTGTGGAAAATGTCGTAAAGCAGCACATTGAGTCGATTGCATGCCACCTGCAAAGTGTGTGAATTGTGGTGGAGACCACCCAGTTTGGAGTAAAGTTTGTACGATCTACCATGAGGAGAATAAAATACAGGAGATAAAAGACAACCAAGACAATTTCCTATGCTGAGGCCAAAAACACCTTCAAGGCCACTCAGCCTCCTGTGTTTGTAACCTCTTTTGTCTCTGCTCTCCAAAACCAGTCACCAAAGTTCATACCTCCACGCAAACGGATGTTGTCAGAGTTGTCACAAATACTTGCACATGTCAGTACACCTGTCAGGTGGTGGTGATTTTATCGCCTGTCGCGTCCCCAACAACATCCGAAAAAGCGATGTATACCAACTTTGTTGAGCCTCTTGTCTGTTCACGTAGAAAGCTGTGTATTTGTTTGTTCTGTGTTGCCGTTTATTTTAAAGTTTCGAAATGTCTTTGTAAATAGAGCTGTACCAGAAAAGGTCTTGAAATCAAACACAAAAACTGAAATACCTTTGAAAATTTTAGGTGTGGTCAGTTAACGACACTGAAGTGGATATATCTATAAAAAGGAAATATAAACTTCTCAAGCATAATAGTGATTTGAAACACTTGGTTACAGAAAAAATTTTAAACATTAACATTACGTAACATTGCCTGTCAAGGTTCACAAATTGCTTTCCAAACTTCAAGCACTACCAGTGATCTCACTTACATGGTTGTTTTAAAAAGGAAGTGTAGGTGTTCGAAACTTCTCCTGTAGCAAGAAATGGATGAGTCATTGCCTAAAGAACTATAGCAGCTAGAGCTTCCCTCCAAAAGTATCCTTTTTGTTTTTAGTTCAATCATTGAAGGAGCAGCTCTAAATTTTAATGTGTATGGATTACTTGTAACATAATTTAAAACTTCCTTTATATTATTTTCTTTTTTATTTTGCAATGAACAAATATAATTCTTCACATTCAAAACTACCGATGCATCAGCCGCAATTTGTATGTCACATATGTTTACTTTGGCTCTCGACAAATTTAACTGAATATTGGCTCGAATGTGTGGGCGCTGTCACTAAAATATTGGCCAATGTTGGTGGCAGCATTGGTACAAATTGTAGACACTGTGTAACATATAAGTGACACTTACTGCTGTGAAAGTTGTTACCAACTGACAGTTGTAACGACACTAGCGTTCCGAATGGTGGACAAGCTGCCAAAGGAGTAATGTTTGTTTATAATTATTTTTGTATATAATTAACTAAGTAATGTAATTTTTGCATTACAAGCATTTGTAAAATATGAAGATACCTACATAATATGGCAATTAATGTAATGTAATTCAGTGTTATAAAGAACAACTTTGTCATGAACAAATACTTACGATTATGTGTATATTTGCAGCTTATTCCGCTGGATGTAAGTAGAAAATAAACATAAGAGCAACATAAATTTCTGTTATCGTCTGTTCTTACTATGACAAGCAGTTTTTTTATGCGTATGAATTCGGTGTGGAGTCTAAGGATTCGCACAGTTTTACACCTCACTCGTCTTTCTTATACACAGTTATTCTTTTCAGTGTAATTACTTTACCTTAAAAAGCCAATGTTTTGAAGATTCTGGCCATTTGTGATTCACAATTGTGGAATTAGGTTCTTCTTTGTTGGAAAACAGTTTGATTGCTTTTGCGGTTTTATTCTACATCTACACATCTATCCACAATCCACCGTAAGGTGCGTTGTGGAGGGTACACTGTACCACTACTAGGCATTTCCTTTCCTATTCCACTCCCAAATAGAACGAGGAAAAAAAGAATGCCTATATGTCTCCGTATGAGCCCTAATTTCTCCTATCTTGTCTTTGTGATCACTATGTGAAATGTAAGTAGGCGGCAGCAAGATCGTACTACACTCAGCTTCAAATTCCGGCCCTCTAAATTTCCTCAACAGAAATTCATGAAAAGAACGTCGTCTTTTCTCCAACGATCCCCAATTGAGTTGCCGGAGCATTTCCGTGACACTCGCGCATTGGTCGAACCTACCAGTAACAAACCTAGCTGCTCGCCACTGAACTGCTTCTATGTCTTCCTTTAAATTGATCTGCTGCGGGTCCCAAACACTTGAGGAATACTCAAGACGTAGCATCAACAAGCTCACTACTAATGCTGTATTCGAACATTATGGGATTGTTTTTCCTACTGTTGTGCATCACCTTACATTTTTCTATATTGAGAGCTAGCTGCCATTCTTCGCACCAACTAGAAATTGTGTCTAAGCCATCCTGTATGCTATTACGGTCAGTTAGAAAATAATAGTGGTCCTATCACACTCCCCTGGGGCACGCCTGATGATACACTCGTCTCTGATGAACACTCGCCGTCGAGAACAACATACTGTGTTCTATTACTTAGGAAGTCTTCCAGCCAGTCACAAATCTGTGAACCTATTCCATAAGCTCTTATCTTCATTTGCAGTCTGCAGTGTGGCACCGCGTCGAACGCTTTTTTGAAGTCGAGGAAAACACAATTCGCCCTTTGCCCTTCATCCATGGTTCGCAAGATGTCATGTGAGAACAGGGCAGGCTGAGTTTCACATGAGCGATGTTTCCTAAACCCGTGCTGAGTCATAGAAAGCAGCTATTCCGCTTCAAGGAAATTTACTACATTCGTACTGAGAATATGCTCCAAAATTCTACATGAAACTGATGTAAACGATATTGGTCTGTAATTGTGTGGGTCAGTTCTCTTTCCTTTCTTATGAACGGGAGTCACCTGCGCCTTTTTCCAATCACTAGGAACTTTGCGCCGAATTAAAGATTCGCGATAAATGCAAGCTACGTAGGGGGCCAATGCCGCAGAATACTCTTTGTAAAATGGAAATGGTATTCTGTCCGGACCAGCAGACTTTTTCGTATTTATTGTGACGTCTGTGACATTTTTCCTCCAGTTATAGCTGTGGTGGCTGATTTGGTAAGTTAAATACTATAGTTATTGCATTCTATATACATTTTGTGAAGAAACCTTAACATTCCTGAGTAGAAAAGCAATGTCTTTCTGCCAAAGGGCAGGTCTTGTATGTGTGCTATCCATTTTTTTTTCTATTTTTAATAGAAAATGAATTTATTCACTAGAAACACGTAGGTTACAAGATAATTGCAAATAAACTGTCCTGTAATGCACAGTCTCTTACCTTGTCAGGGATCTTTGGAAACTTAAAAAATAGCTCCACATTTGTCTTTCTTAAGTTATTAACCATTTTTATGGAACAAGGTTTTGAAGGTCAAGTGTTCATCAAGATCAGAATAAAACTGTGAGACCTATTCCATAAATCAGACTGCAAGTTAGTTGTACAATTTTGGTGGGAACAACAACAACAATACTAATAATAATAATAACTACCACTTAACTTATGAAGATCTTTTGGTGTGATGTTGCATTGGGGCTGACACTTGTGCAATTCTGGTTTGCTGTAAATTTCAGGCATTGGATCCATTTAAATGACAAGTCAGACACTTCCACATATGAGCTGGTAAGAAGCCAAGGGGTACAAGTGACTTTTCTGAAGAAAAAAAAAATGAGTTAATTGCAGGAATGGTCCTAACATGTGTAAAATTATGGTGGCCAAGAGATGCAAGTGTATCTCTGTCTGGTGGCCAAGAGATGCAAGTGTATCTCTGTCTGATGCTGCAAATCTGGCAGCAGAAAATTTAACTACTTGCAGAAGTGTCTTTATTGTTTGGAGGCCAATGGGTATATGTGTAGTGGCAATAATGGCGGCATGTGTGTAAACACAGTGCTACTGTTATGAAGTGAAACTCATTGTTTCAATGCTTGAAAGTGATGAAGTTAATTTACTATCTTTCTTCAATAACTGTTAATATTTGACACATACAGATAAGCATTACATCAGCTTCTATAATCAATTGGACAGTAAATAAACAACAACAATATTATAAGTAATAACACCTGATGGTGGTGTAAGGCCGAAATAAACTTATAATGATATTATTTAATTATAAATTGGACATAGTTAACCGTAACTATGACATCTTTAGAAGAGGAAGTATTTTCTGACAGCTCAGGAGTAGCCACAATTCACACCAAAAAGCACCTAATAAGATGTGGCAGGAAACCTAAACCTCAAGAGAAGGTATCAGCTTTATAAGGAGTTTTGTGAAGTAAGAAACAGAGCCAGTAAGGGATATCTTTTACTGTCACATTTTTAACACATGCTTCCACAGCCTATATACAGACATGTGCTTTGTGTGACAAGATGAAAAATACCACTGATTGTGGATCACTTGGTGAAAAAAAAAAAATGCTTTTACGGATCTGGTCGCTAAAGATGCTCGGCACGTGACTATATGTTTTTACTTCCAGAAAATGCTCCCAACGCCAGTAATGACATGTTCACAAGCTTATTGCTCTCGGCAGTTGGGGACTTGGGCGCAGGAAAAGACTTCATATTTATGTGCCATGAGGGTCAAGCTTCATGAGGATGTCAAGAGATAATGTCTTGTCAATTGAAATTTATTAACAGTTTGCCACCAACCATCACACATCTCACTGCATTTAGTGACAATTCAGTACATAGTGAACTTTTGGCTCTATGTAGTTAACAACACATTCAGACTGTTGACTATTAGTTTCTACTTTCTGGATTTTCATTAAATGATTGTGACAGAAACTTTGGAATTATTGAGAGCAGTAGAAAAGTTTCACAAAGTGATATTTACATTCCTCAAGACTGGATTGATATAATCACCAAGGTGTCAAGACGTTTTGATGTAATAAAAATGGGTGACAGGAATTTTGTCACATTAGACTTAATACCATTTGTGCCTCCTGTTCATCACAGATTTTACACAGAAATTAATGATGAAGTCCAAGAAATTTACTAAGCTTGCAGAGTAAAATGAGAAGAGACACAAATAAATGTTGGCACTTGTCAACAGCATGTGCAGCACATCGTGAAGGACAGTCTATCCCAGAGAACGATAACTCAGAAGATGAAAGTGACAATATTTTTGACAGTGATTCAGATTACGAATACAGTAATAGAAGATTTTTAAAGTTAGAGTTGATTTTATTACTTTCCTCTAATTTATTTTTCAAATCAAAAGAGATATATTAGGAATTTACAGTTGTACTTTAATTTGAAATGAAACTTTCTTCTAGATTTCTTTTCAACATTCATTATTATTGTACTTAATGTGCATTACTTATTATGAGTCAGAATGAACTGAAACATTTGAAAAATATTATACTGTTTCTTTGGGATAATACCTTTCTAACTCTCACTTGGAAGCCAAGGGGTACAAATGACACCTGTTATCAAATTATCAATGGGCCATTATTAACTGACTAAATTTTTCGCTGCAATAATATGAGGCAGATAAATACAAGACAATATCTTCAAATGATATGCAATCGATTTCTCATATTTATGTCCTGGAATTAACTATTCAACTTTGAACTTGATTATCTCAAAACTAATTTCCTGTCACCTCACCTTCTCATATTTCCTCTTTTTATTTATTGATAATTTTTTCATAGTTTCAGATAATTTTACAGACATTTCTAAGACACATCATAAACAAGTCTGTACACCGTGACTCCCTGTAATCACGTCTCATTAACATGGCTGTGTCTTCTTCAAGACCACAAGTACAGTATTAACAGAGAAACAATTTATTAATGACTTTTAGTTTAAACATTCTACTTTTGTTGAGAGACCACCAATAAACATTTTTTCTAACTTCTTGATTGTTGGGCCTACCGTGTGGACATTGTAATAAAAGATCCAGTTCACTGCTTACAATTTATTCTATATCGCTACAGCTGTTTCAGCTTTATTATATAAAGTGTAAGCAGTGATCTGGATCTTTTATTACAATACAAATTTTAACAGTTTAATTATACAATATTTAATACTTTTAGTGCATTATAACTCTTTCTGATATTAAACATTTATTTTTTAATACGGTCAGTATTTGATTTGACTTACTTTTCAGCAGTTTCAAAAGAGAAATGTAAAGTTATATTTTCATTCACAAAAGTATTACTTCAATATACTACAAATCTTGTTATTAAAATGTATTAGATTTTCTGAGCAAATAGTTCAAAGTTTTCACCTGTGAATTTACAGTAACTATTTTGCACTATACTTCTTTATTACATTGTTATATGCCAAATAAGTGAGTACGGTATATAGTGTGCATTATGCTTGTAAAGTGTTATATTATTCATAATAACTTTTAAACGTCAACCAAAATTCTTGTCTCTGTGCAATATGACTTGAAATATTTTATACCTATCAGTTTTGGCAATATTGTCACGTTGCAATGGAAGTAGGCTTGACTTCGAAGACAACTAAACACAGCACTTATACTGAAAGCACGTTTATTACGAACTCAACATACACGCAGCACTGACTGCCTCTCAGGCAGAGTGCTCTGCTATTTATACACAGACAGAATTTACCAGAAATTAGAACAGTTAACATAAGAAACAAGTAGAATTTACAAGTGGACATAAGAAAGGTGTAGAACCTTATGGAATTGCAAATTACAAAGAAATAAATTTTTGTGGTGGGCGGGATTGAACCGGCGACCTTCTGCTCCGCAGTCCGTGACGCTACCCCTGCGCCACGCCGGCAGTTGGTGTTTGTGGTCTCTCGCGGCATTGCTCCCTCTCCTGGAGAAACAGCGACCCGCTGTTATGATCCCTGTGGAGCCAGCTGCAATGTCCTGGATCTTGACCGTGTCATGGGTCCTTTGTATGACAGTTCAAGAGAATCGTTCCCTTCTCCGTGATTATCGACGACAGACGTTCCTGTCGTGGCTTCATCGGGAACATTACCGTCCTCAAAGTCCTTGAACAAGAAGCCATTGTCATCTACCTGCTCTTCAGGATCGTAATAAGGCTTCATGCGCAAAACGTGAATAATGTCTCTTCGTTTTTGACGTTTCGACGACGGCTCATAATCCTCAACTTCGTATGTGACGTCTGACAGGCAGCGTATGACACGATACGGACCAAAGTATCGCTTCAATAACTTTTCTGACAGTCCAACCTTCCGTACAGGGGTAAAAATCCATACCAGATCTCCTGGGCTGTACACAACAGGTCGGTGCTTGTCGTCCAGTGTCCGTATGCGAGCCAGCTGTCTTGCTTCTTCGACCCTGGTGATGAGCTGTTTAACATAGTCATCCTGAGTGTCGTCCGGTTGGAATGGGAACAGTGTATCCATTGTTGTCTCAGCTTCACGGCCATGGAGCAGGAAAAACAGAGTGAACCCTGTGGTGTCTTGTCTTGCGGTATTGTAAGCAAATGTTACGACTGGCAGAATTGTATCCCAATCCTTCTGCTCAACATCAACATACATCGACAGCATGTCGACTAACGTTTTGTTAAAACGTTCCGTAAGACCATTTGTCTGAGGATGGTATGCAGTTGTCATTCTGTGGACAATGTTGCACCGTGACATTACCTCTGATACTAGTTTTGACTGGAATACTTTTCCACAATCAGATATCATGCCACGTGGTGCTCCATGCTTCAAAATAATGTCTTCTACAAGGAATTTTGCGATCTCTGGAGCTTCTGCAGTCGGTACAGGTTTGGTGACAGCGTAGCGTGTGAGGTAGTCAGTGCAGACTATTATCCAACGGTTACCGGTTGTCGACTTCGGGAATCTCCCTACAAGATCGATCCCAACTCGGTGGAATGGAGCTGCTGCCGGCGGAATCGGTACGAGATGTCCTGGAGGTAATTGCAGCACATGCTTCCGTCGCTGGCACTCTTTACAGTGACTCACATAGTGCTCGACAGATCGGTAGAGACCTTTCCAGTAATACCTGCGTCTGATTCTGTCTAGGGCCTTCACGAATCCCAGATGACCGGATATTGGAGCATCATGGAAATATTTCAGAATAGCTGGCTGGAGATGAGCTGGAACAACAAGTAGCCATTTGGGGCCCAGTGGATCGTAGTTACTCTTGTACAATGTTCCATTTATAAGTTGTAACTCTCCATTGGTCGGTTCTCCTTTCTCCAAGGCCTCTATCATTTTTAATAGTGTTGGATCTTCCCTCTGTTCAGCTGTAAGGTCATCTAATTCAGTGAGAGCTGAAATTTCTTTAATGCTGTTGTGTTCCACTAATGGATTCCTCGAAAGGCAGTCGGCATCCTTGTGTTTGCGCCCGTTCTTGAATACCACTGTTACATCGTACTCTTGGAGTCTTAGTGCCTATCTTGCTAGTCGACCTGATGGATCCTTCAAGCTAGTCAGCCAACACAAAGAATGGTGGTCTGTCATGATGGTGAATGGTTTGCCGAATAAATACGGCCGGAACTTGTTGATAGCCCAGATAACCACGAGACATTCTTTTTCAGTTGTTGAGTAGTTTATCTCGGACTTTGAGAGTACTCTTGACGCATAGGCTATCACTTTTTCGGCACCTTCCTGAACTTGTACAAGCACTGCACCAATCCCATAGCCACTGGCGTCTGTGTGAAGTTCCGTTTCTGCATTCTCGTCGTACAAGGCTAGCACTGGTGCGGAAGTCAGAGCCTCCTTAAGTGCTCGGAAAGCTCTTTCTTTTGTCTCATCCCAGTAAAATTTGGCGTCTCCCTGCAGAAGTACTTGTAATGGATGTGCCTTGTTACAAAATCCTTTTATGAAACGTTGGTAGTATGAGCACAGCCCGAGAAAACTTCTCACATCACGAATGTGCTGAGGAGTTGGAAATTCTGTGACTGCCCTTACTTTATCTGGATCAGGACGGACACCATCTCCGTTGACTAGGTGCCCCAGGATTTTTATCTCTTTGGCGACGAAGAGGCACTTCTTTGGATTGAGGCGGAGACCTGCAGCCTGAACACACTTCAACACAGTTGACAGGCGACTCAGATGTTCTTCAAATGTTTTCGAGAAAACGACAATGTCATCTAAATAGCAGAGACAGTCATCCACTTAACGTGTCGAAGCAAGTTGTCCATCATGTGTTCGAATGTGGCTGGAGCATTACATAATCCAAATGGCATTACTTTAAAATCCATAGAGGCCGTCAGGTGTAATAAAAGCCGTCTTCTCCCTGTCAGCTTCGTCAATCTTGATTTGCCAGTAACCTGTCTGCATGTCCATAGTTGAGAAGTATGTACCTCCTTTCAAGCAGCAATGGGTAGACATCTTTCTTTGTGATACTGTTCAGCCGCCGATAGTCGACACAGAATCGCCACGTGCCATCCTTCTTCTTTACGAGAACCACCGGAGACGACCAAGGACTCTCCGAAGGTTGAATAATGTCATCTTGTAACATCTTCTCCACTTCCTCCCGAATTATCTGTCTTTCAGCTGGCGACACTCTATACGAACACTGGCTAATTGGCGGATGATCCCCAGTATTGATACGGTGCTTTATCGTGGGCCGTTTCGTCTGACTTTTCCTCTGCTGAGGTGTGAATGCACCCGAAAATTGGCGTAGTATACTTAACACCCGCTGGCGTTGTTCCTTGGTCAGTCCAGGCCCTATTGGCAGTTCCACGTTTGTTTCCTCCAGCGCTTTGTCTGTACTAATAGCAGGGCATAGGTCTTCATTGATGACGTTGAGCTTACCGTCCTGGATTGGTTCAGCTGTCCCGATACACATTCCCTTGGGGTTAAGTTGTGACTGCTCGTGACAATTTGTGATCCAAATCTCTCCTTGACCACTGGTAATGCTTATGATAGCCGCTGGTACGTAAATTTCTTTTGTGAGCCTGATAAACTATCAACAAGAACTTCACAGTTTAACCAGTCATCTGTGTTTGTGACTGCAACTCTTCTCATTGTCAACGGCGGTATCGTCACATTGTCAACGACGAATAACTTCCCAGAAAATTCTGTATTACCTGTATCCGGCAGAACAACTTCTTCCATTTGCAGCTCAGATCTTCCACAGTCAATGATAGCTTGGGATGCCTGAAGGAAGTCCCATCCGAGGATGACATTGTGACTACATTCTGTTAACACAACAAATTCAAACGGCTGCGTCCTGTTGTTGATGGTTATTCTTGCGACACAAGTTCCTGCTGGATGGACGTACTTTCCATTCGCGACCTTCAGCACAGTTGCTCCCGTATCACAGAACATTGTCTTCTTTAGTGTGCGGCGGTAATTATCCGATAATACAGAAAAAGATGCTCCTGAATCAACAAGTGCCCGGACAGGTTGGCCGTCGATGATATTTCCTGACATCTTGGCGACTGTCGTCCATGGAGTATTTTCATCTGTGGCGGCCTCACTTCTGTAGATGGTCGCCTCGCTTAGTTTTCCTGAGCGCGGCGGCTAGGGGAGCGGCTGGTACCTCTGTACGGCGACAGTGAACGGCTGCGGCACGTCGGGGAGCGTCCTCGTCTAGGGTACGGCGATGGGCTTCTTCCCATAGGTCGACTGAACTCATCAGCAGGTGACTGCCTTGGATAGAACTGCTCCGACGGCTGACGTCTTCTGGCAAAATAATCATCAAATACTCGCCTCCTCTCTCTGCAGTAGCGTACGACATGTCCTGGGCGTCCACAGTGGAAACACAGTGGTGTGTTGTCTTCTGTCCTCCAGACGTCTGTTCTTCTGCGGGGCGTCATAGTTACCGGAGGAGTTGGCTGTGGTCGCATCGGCCGGTTCATGGGCTGCCGTTTGGCGGCTGCAGCGTAAGTCATAGCAGGGCGACACCATTCTTCACGTCGGGTGCGATTGACGGGGCAGACAGGAGCTAATGTTTGAAATACCTCGTCCTCAGCGGCGTCGGCTCCCTCGTGACTTACAGGGCTCACATCCATGGCCATAATCTGATGCTCGCCCGATCTAATAGTCCCGGCTGCCATGCACTGTTGTAATTCTTCTCTCACGGTTTGTTGTATGAGAGAAGCCAAGTCCTGCTGGTCTTCCACAACGGCCATAGGGACTACATTTGGGAGTCTGTCATATTTCTTGCGTCCAACCCTCCTTTGTTGCATCTCTTCAATACGCTGGCACCACTTGATGAACTCTTCTGTCGTAGCGACGTCTTTTATCAGAAGAGCTTGGTACATATCTTCTGCAATTCCCTTCATCAGGTGCGTGATTTTGTCCGCTTCAGTCATGTTCGGATTGACTATGTTACACAGGGCCAAAACACTCTGTATGTACGATTGTGTCGGCTCACCACGTCGTTTGGCCCGGTTCTTCAGTTGTTCTTCCGCCGAGCGGATTTGTCGCTGGCGGTCTCCAAACGTCTTTGTAAGTTCCACCTGGAACGTCTCCCAGTCATTCAACTTGTCTTCGTTGTTTTCGAACCATTGCTGGGCTGTTCCATCCAGGTAGAAATAAATGTTGGCCAAGCACATCGCATGATCCCACCTGTTGTACTTGGCGACTTGGTCGAACCCTTTTAGCCATTTGTTGGGGTCCTGTCCAGCATCTCCAGAAAACTCTGACGGGTGTCTGATGTGCAGCTGGCTTATTGCTGGTTTCATCTCCATCGTTCTTCTGATAATACGGACTTTTGGAAGGATGTACTCGGTGCATCCCTTGTATTCTGGTTCCAGTCCGTGTAAGCGACGGCTTTTACGTTGCCTAATCGGAGCCTCCACCAAACAATGTCACGTTGCAATAGAAGTAGGCTTGACTTTGAAGACAACTAAACACAGCACTTATACTGAAAGCACGTTTATTATGAACTCAACATACATGCAGCACTGACTGACTCTCAGGCAGAGTGCTCCGCTATTTATACACAGACAGAATTTACCAGAAATTAGAAGAACAGTTAACATAAGAAAGATGTAGAACCTTCTGGAATTGTCAATTACAAAGAAAGAAATTTTTGCCGGTGGGCAGGATTGAACCGGCGACCTTCTGCTCCGCAGTCCGTGACGCTACCCCTGCGCCACGCCGGCAGTTGGTGTTCGTGGTCTCTCGCAGCAATATTATATTTTGGCAGATATTAACAAATTACGTGAATGTTTATGTTCAGGATGTTAGATTGCTTGGTATCTGTATATTTCAACTAAGGTTTAGGTTTCTGTTTCAATTTCAGTTTCTATTGAATGTTAACACGGAAATATATCTACTTTAGACATTTGTACGGTATTAGTAATGTACGGTATTGTAATGTTAAAAGGACTGGTAAATTCTAGTATAGGGAATGCAGTATTTTTCATGTAATGTTCGCACTACTGTTTCCATGTGGAGGTGAGCAACATATATAACCATTACAAGCATACAAATGATTATGTAAACAGTGTTGTTCCTCTTGTTTTTAATGCAATGTGTGAAAATTTTATCACAGTCTGGTGAATGCTATGGCATATGTAATCAAATCTCTCAAGCTGATTGAGACACAAATGCATAGCAATTGATTTTTGTATGTATAGATGAAAGTAATGATATCAAGCTATAATATTAATTTGAAATAATCAAACCTCTCATGACTATTGCATGGGTATTACATTGCAGTGGTTGAATTCAAAATTTTCGCTGGACCACAATTTGAACCTAGATTTCCCACTTCAGGTTATCCATGCTGTAATGTAATGAGACATACAAGGGTAGGTCTCGTTGCATTCTGATTGTTAATCACCAAAAGATGTCACAAGTACACACACACACACACACACACACACACACACACAACACACACAACACACACACACACACACACACACACACACAATGATTGGCAGCAGAAATATGCCTAACAGAAACTGTGGGCACTCGGGTGTGTGTCTGCAGGCACTGGTAGATAGTGGCAGTTCACCCACTTGCTGTACTGCAAATACGTATTGGCAGTTCCATGGAAAAGCAGCGCTCACCACGGAACATCGAGCGGCGGAAAAAAAGAAGCATGTGTATTTTATTATTATGGCTCTGGTTGCTAAATCTAGAAAAGAAATGATTCATGTTAGGTTTTTTTTTTTTTTTTTAATGACATGTGGTTTGCTCAGTTGTGTATAGTATAGTTAAATGTCATGTACAATATTGGCAGAATACAATATAAATTGAAAACTTTGTCTACGAGTGTTTTTTTCAATAGTTAAAGTCGGAGTAGCTAAATTGCAATTTTCAGTGTTACAACCTTGCTGGAAAATAAGTGCGATCCACTAGGCACACGGCAAGAAAAAGGCGACTGTAATTCAGGTAACATTAATTCTGCCTGAGTCATGTTTAAGTATGTTTGTGCTTTACCATTGTGCAATATATAGACAATTCGGCAAGCACCTGTCCACATTCTCAACATGTCACTCATTATGATGGTAGCACTCTCTATCCATCACTTCCTCTCGCTTGCAGCCCTACTGTATTCCTCCAAGAGATTGAGCATATTTGTACATCTGCACGGAAATTGTCATTTGCTTGTTGGGAGCATTAATATGGTGTCTTGGACATTTTCAGAATAACAATCATCATGTTACCAAAATCAATTCCTTTGCTGTCTCTGATAGAATTACGCAGTCATTGACAAACAGCACTTTCCCTCACAGCTTGCTCAGTGTACAGATTCATTACCATTGGGGAAAGACTGCAACCCTGTCCTACTCTTCGTCCCAATCATTTTGTCCCTTTCATGCCTTCCAACTCAACATAACTGCTGTCTGAAATTTTTACAAATTGAATTTCTGTTCACTGCAACCTTCAGAACTTTAAAGTTAACATTGTCAAAAGTTTTCTCCAAATCTGCAAAAGCTAAAACTGTAGTTTTGCCATTTCTTATCTTACCTTCTAAGATAAGTCATAATGTGAATATTGCCTCACGTATTTCTACATTTCTCCTAAGTCCCCTAGGTCAGAATCTTCCAGTATCTCCATTCGTCTTTAAATAATTTGTGTTAGTATTTTGCAATAATGACTTATTAAACTGATGGTTCTGTAATTTTCACATCTGTTTGCTTCTGCTTTCATCAGAATTGGGATCATTACAGTTTTTTTGAATTCTGAGGGTATTTCCCTTCTCTCATATGTCTTGCTCCCATGATGGACAGTTTCTTCATGACTGGCTCTCCCAAGGATATCAGCAGTTCAGAGGGAATATCATCTACTCCAGGAGCCTATTTTCGATTTAAAGCTATCAGAGCTGTGTCAGATTCTTCTTGCAGTGTCTTAACTCCTATCTCACCTTCAACTACTTTCTATTCTACAATATTGTCAAAAAGTTCATTTCCTCATATATATATATATATATATATATATATATATATATATATATATATATTCCTGCTACCATCAGCCACCTTCTTTGCTTAGTAGTGGTTTTCCATCTCAGCTCTACATATTCAGGCAGCTGCTTTTCTTGTCTCCAAACATCTCTTCTCTCCCCCCCCCCCCCCTCCCCCTTGCATGTGGTATCTTTCTTTCACCTAGTTATATATTCTTTTGTGGACTTGCATTTGTCCTCTAGCCACCTTCTTTTTTCAGTCATTTGTACTCCCTTTTGCCTATTTCACTTGCCGGATATTTATATTTTCTCATTTCATCAATTAAGTTCAGTGTATCCTATGTTATCCAAGCATTCATATTAGTCCGTGTTTTTCTCCCTATATGATCCTTTACAGTTATCACGGTTTTCTCTCTCAAAGTTACCCATTCTTCATTAATACCAAAATATGAGTCTATATTGATTCCTGGGTATGCTTTATAATTTTGGAATCTCTGCTTGACCACAATGTATTCCAGGTGGAACTTACCTATTTCTCCAGGTTATCCAAGTATAGCCTCTCTTGAAATGCTTGAACAAAGTATTTGCTGTTATCATCTAAAATTTATTGCAGAACCCTATAAGTCTTTCTCCTCTCTCATTCTTACTGCCAAGACCATATTCCTCCACAACCCTTCCTTCCCTTTCTTCATTCACAACCACATTCCTGTCCCCCATGAGTATTAGATTTCAATATCCATTTACATACCAAATTATGTTTCCTATTCCCTCACATACTTGCTCTATCTCTTCGTCTTCTGTTTGTGACATTGACATAGATACAGGAATTATTACTGTTGGTGTTGGCTTGCTGTTGAATCGGATGAGAACAACTCAATCATTGCAATGGTCACTGAAGCTTCCTCTCTGCTGCAAATTCCATCTTCTGGTTCTGTTGATATTACCCAATTTTTGTCTGACCAGAAATCCTTATCATATTTCCATTTAACTTTACTGCCCCACAATGCAACTAGATTGAGTCTTCTTATTTCTGTTTTCAGATTTTCTAGCTACCCTATTATGTATAAACTTCTGATATTCCATACTCTCTCATAGAATGTTATATCTATTTTTCATGGTCACCTCTCCCTTGACAGTTCCCTCCCAGAGATCCAAATGGGGTAATATTATGGAATCTTTTCTCTATGGAGAAATCATCATGACACTTTTTTCAACTACAGGCCACAAGTTCTGTAATCACACATTATGTGTCTTTAATGCAATAGTTCCCATTGCCTTCTGCATCCTCATACCATTGATCATTGCAGATTTTTCCACCTTTTTTTTTTTGGGTGGATTCCAACTCCAAGGCCAAGAGAGTGCTTTGAATCTGTTCCCACTTTCCACCCTCTTTCTATGAGACTGCTGACAAAAGGAGATTGACTTCTTATCCTGGAAGTCATTGGTTACTGTTACTGATTATTTTTATTCAAAACTAGCTGAAACCTGGTGTTGTCAAGCCATCTCCCCTTCCTCTCGCCTCCCTATCTCTCCATCCACTTCCTCTCCTCTCTTTCAGTTCATCCCCGCTCCCCTCTTCTCAGTCCCTCTTTGATCTAGTAAGACATATTATATGGGTCAACTTTCCATTGTGATCTGTAAAACTGAGTCAAAATTTATTGCATGGTACCCTTTCCCATGCACCATACAGTGGGTTACTGATTATAAAAACCTCTCCAAGAAAATATAGTACCGGTGGCTAGCTTTTACAGTAATTCACCACATGAAACATTATTTAGACAGATAATCATCCTGTGTAGAAATCAAATTTGTAAAAGTTCTTAAAAATCGGAATTAAACTGTAGGTATGTGTAGAAGCCTGTAAGTTAAGTACCCTCCACAATGCACCATATGAAATGGTGTGTGGGCAGTGATCTTCCTCTCATTTTGAAGTTCATAAGTGCAAAATTTCTTTAGAATCAGTATTAAACTGCAGATTGGTGTCAAAGTCTGTAAATAGAGTACCTTTGGCCAGGTTCCACAGAAAATTGTGTGTAGACAAGTGATCTTGTTCTTGTTTTGAAGGTCAATTGTGGAACTCATGAAGAAAATCGCACTGATGTGTTTCACGGCCCACTTCAGATTTGTAGTTTTATAAGTTTTTGCAAAAATTTTGGACAAAAATAATAATGTAAACAATAAAAAAATTAATTAATACGAGTGTCTGAAACACTTTTAGGAAAAAAATTTAGGTAGTGGCGGGTTTTGAACCACTGACCTTCAGCATCACAGTCCAATGCATTGCCCACTACACTACAGCCAATACTTAGAAGTTGTGTTCTTAAATTTCATATATTCATGGCCGTTGTTAAATGATGCTAATATGGCATTTGTAGACACTAGATTATCATGTATCGTATGAAGAACAACGTGTTTTTGTTACTTCTTTAGTGCGCCATTGCTTTGAAATGAAAACGTGTAAGTTAAAATAAGAAAATCATCAAATATGCAACGTAAGATGGCTTATGCCAGAGTGAGTTCTGGGCGATGAATGTCACGTGACATCTGCGAACGGCTGGTTTTCGTTAATTCAGTGGAGGGTATTTTTGCAAATATCTCTCAAACAATACGAGATATGAAAAAAACATAAGGGAACAAAGCGGTAGAGAATCTTCTCCTCTACAAATTCGGTTATTCAATTTTAGCGTCAGATGAACGGTTTATATGCAATTAAAATTACATTACAATCGGCATTTTTTTGGTATTACTAACTTATTTGTTGTCCAAAATATTTGAAAAAGTGAGGTTCTGGTCTCTGGTAGCCAAAAAATATGTCTGTAAAATTTGGTGCCGATCGGTTGAACGGTTCGACCTAAAAAGTGGGAACACGTTACAGCCAGACAGACATCGTCAAATCGCCGTTATTTTTGCAAAACTCTCTGCAATGATGCAAGATATGAAAAAAACATAATAGAGCGAAGTAGTAGAGAATTTTCCCCTCTACCAATCAGGTTATTCAATTTTCGTGTCAGATGAACGGTTCGTTTGCAACACAATTATATTACAAATGGCCTTTTTTTTTGGCGTTACTACCCTATTTTTGGTCTGAAAAATTTGAAAACGGGAGGTTCTGGTCTCTGTTGGCCTACAATTATGTCTGTAAAATTTGGTATTGATCAGTTGAACGGTTCATCTTAAAAACAGGGAACACGTCAGGGACAGACAGACATACATCCCAAAATCGCCGTTATTTTTGCAAATATCTCTGAAACGATACAAGATATGAAAAAAACATAAGAGAGCAAAGTATTTTCTCCTCTACAAATTTAGTTATTCAATTTTCATCTCAGGTGACTGATTAAGCCATTATTTTTATTTAAATTTTAAGCTGTCAAAAAATGATCGAAAACGCCCACTTTTAGTGTTCCTACCGTAACCTAAAGTGGGCCAATTGAGAGAAGCCTGTAGATTTTGTCAAAGTGTGAACTGTAAGTAAAGTATCCTTTTCCATGCACCATATGAAAAATTATGGTGATAGTGAGCTTTCTCATTTTATTGCAATCGGATGAACGGTATGATAGCACATAAAAATGACTAATCCGAAGTGGTGATGTCCATACAAAATTACAGATTTCAATTTCTTTGGTTTTTTCTTTGTATCACCAACCAAGTTCAAATGCAAATCTAAAAGATTTAGGCGCCAACTAGAAAACAAAAACAGCATTTCATCAAAGTCGGTCCAGTCATCGGGAGTTCAGTGACAAACACACAAACGGAAGTTTTAATCAGTAAAAGGAAGATTTTTCATAGAATATTTCCAGTTTTTCTCTTCACAAGAACCTTCCTTAGACCATGATCTATATTAAAACAAGATTAAATTTAAAAAATCACATTCAGTGATTAATTTTTATGAGTTTGGTAAAAATTATTAACAAATGAGGAGATATATATACACAGTATGTCAGCCTAAGTGTACTTGTGTCTGTGTAAATGTGTGGGTGTGTGTGTGTGTGTGTGTGTGTGCAAGGCTTTTCACAAATGTCTGTCTAGGTGTGCTTGCGTTTCGATATGTCTGAGTGTGTGTGTATTTGTTTACCTTCCTTTTTTTCCCCTAAGGTAAGTCCTTCCACTCCTGGGATTGGAATGACTCCTTTTCCACTTCCTTAAAACCCATATCCTTCCCTTTTCCTCCCCTTTTTTCCTCTTTTTCCTGAAGAAGCTGCCAGTGGTAGCGAAAGCTTGTATGTGTGTTTGTGTGTGATTTTATTTGTTTCTCTCGACGAGCCGGTCCTTTTGGTAAGTCATCTCTTTTCTATTTATATATATATATATATATCGAAAATTATAGAGGGAAACTTTCCCGGTCAGCTATCCTCCTGATCTGGTTCAGAAGCAAATTACCAGAGCCACCTCCTCATTCCTCCAAATCCAGAACCTTCCACCGAAGAATCCCAGAAGTGCCCCTTTTGTCACCGGATACTTTCCGGGACTGGAGCGGACTCTGAATGTGGCTCTCCAGCAGGGATATGTCTTCCTTAAATCCTGCCCCGAAATGAGATCCATCCTTAATGACATCCTCCCCACTCCTCCGAGAGTGTCTTTCGCCGCCCACCTAACCTTCGTAACCTCTATGAAACCCCGAAACCACCTTCCCTACCCTCTGGCTCCTACCCATGCAACCGCCCCCATTGTAAAACCTGCCCTATGCACCTTTCCACCACCACTTACTCCAGTCCAGTAATCCGGAAGGTGTACACGATCAAGGGCAGAGCCACTTGCGATAGCACCCACGTGATTTACCAACTAACATGCCTGCACTGTGAAGCGTTCTATGTGGGAATGACCAGCAACAAACTGTCCATTCGCATGAACGGTCACAGGCAGACAGTGTTTGTTGGTAATGAGGATCACCCTGTGGCTAAACATGCCTTGGTGCACGGCCAGCACATCTTGGCGCAGTGTTACACCTTATCTGGATACTTCCCACCGACACCAACCTTTCAGAACTCCGGAGATGGGAACTTGCCCTTCAGCTTATTCTCTCCTCCCGTTGCCCACCTGGTCTCAATCTCCGCTAACTCAAATTCCCGCCCACTATCTTTAGCATCTTTGCCTTGGTTCTGTGGACAGAGCCTCTGCCTCAATTGGTATCTCTGTCCAACTTCTTTGCTTTTCACAAATGTCTGTCTAGGTGTGTTTGCGTTTCGATATGTCTGAGTGTGTGTGTATTTGTTTACCTTCCTTTTTTCCCCCTAAGGTAAGTCCTTCCACTCCTGGGATTGGAATGACTCCTTTTCCACTTCCTTAAAACCCATATCCTTCCCTTTTCCTCCCCTTTTTTCCTCTTTTTCCTGAAGAAGCTGCCAGTGGTGGCGAAAGCTTGTATGTGCGTTTGTGTGTGATTCTATTTGTTTCTCTCGATGAGCCGGTCCTTTTGGTAAGTCATCTCTCTCTCTCTCTCTCTCTCTCTCTCTCTCTCTCTCTCTCTCTCTATATATATATATATATATATATATATATATATAAAAGAGATGACTTACCAAAAGGACCGGCTCGTCGATAGAAACAAATAAAATCACACACAAACACACATACAAGCTTTCGCCACCACTGGCAGCTTCTTCAGGAAAAAGAGGAAAAAAGGGGAGGAAAAAGGGAAGGATATGGGTTTTAAGGAAGTGGAAAAGGAGTCATTCCAATCCCAGGAGTGGAAGGACTTACCTTAGGGGAAAAAAAGAGGTAAACAAATACACACACTCAGACATATCGAAACGCAAACACACTTAGACAGACATTTTCTAATGTCCACTATCCACTCCTGGGATTGGAATGACTCCTTTTCCACTTCCTTAAAACCCATATCCTTCCCTTTCTCCTCTTTTTCCTGAAGAAGCTGCCAGTGGAGGCGAAAGCTTGTATGTGCGTTTGAGTGTGATTTTTATTTTTGTCTATCGACGAGCCGGTCCTTTTGGGTAAGTCATCCGTTTTCTATTTTTTACATTTATTAATTATTTAATATGAATTTTAAAAATTCAGAAATGTTTTTCAGTTGTTACATAAGGAAAAACTGACCTACATGTCAGTCGAAATTCATGGGATGAGTCCATTACTATCATTTCTTACGAGCTTAAAATTTTACGAGTCTCTACAGTGTAAGAACTATTGATCTGTTAGCTGGCTCGAGGTATACGGCAGCAAAAAAATTTTGGTCACCACAGTGTTTCCTTTGATCTTCTGCTGACAGTTGGTGAGGATCCCTTGTTGTTGGGGGAAAGAAAATAAGACAAAGCACAAAAACTACAAAGCCCTCAAGTAGAATGCCAGAAAATTTTATTTCAGTCCAACAGCAATGTAGCACTAATTTATTCTTCTCTTCTAGTTCCAAACAAGAAATGTATTCCATTAATTGTATGGTGTAAACAACAAAGCAGTGTACCTCTTATAAAGCCAAGTATGACTTGATGTTAAACCACAGTAGATCATTGTCCATTGTAATTGGTCACCAACCAAGAAAAATTAGTTTATACTTTTTTTCTTGTTATTGATCATTAACACCATGACAGACCAACACATGTGGCTAGAAATTAATTTTTTTCTTTGCTGCGGTGCTTTTCACTACGCTCCATACCTGCAGCTCGGGCAGTGGTGTGAATGCAAGCTTAGAATGCAGGCACTTTCTTAGTTGCTTTCAGTGTGGGTTCAGAAGATATGTATCCTCATTTGATAGCCTGGCTTTTCTGAGTCAGCTATACTACATGCTATCCTACAACAGCATTAGCTTTTTGGTATATTTTTTGACACTGAGAAGACATACAACACTACTTTGAGGAATCTTATACAGCTCCACGACTAGGGTTTCCATGGATACCTTCATATTTTTATGCAATCCTTTTGTTCTCCATACTATTTTTAATTATAGATTTGGTGACATCCTATCTGATCGTTTTGTGTAGGACAACGGTGTTTTTCATAGTAGTGTTCTTATCTTTGCCATAGTCATTAAAAGTATTATGTCTGTTGGTAAAGGTCGTATATAGCGTTCCTTATTTGTTACTGATTTCTTTGTCTTTTGCTCTTCTTTCAGCCTTCAACAACAACATGGTAGTTACAACTAACTCTTCAATTGTTGGATGAATGGGCAGAGAAGACTGGATTGAAGTTTTCGACCCAGAACTCTGTGTGGTTTGTTTAGCCGTAGTCAATTCTGTTTTAAACTTAGCTTAACTGCAAATGAGGGATACTGTTCTAAATTTTAAAGACACATTTAGATTCCTTGGCCTCACATTTAATACCAAACTTTCACAGTTGCCACACCTGAAAAATTTGAAAAGAATGTGCCTCATAGCACTGAACATTTTAAAATGTATTAGCCACACTTCATGGGAGCCTTTATGTGATCGCAGCTTGAATATGGATGCACAGTTTACGTGTTTGCAAGTGGACATGGTACACCATAAAGGAATTTGGCTGGTCACTGGGGCATTCAGAAGACCCATACCAAGGCTCTGAGCTGCCACTATTCATCAGTCGACAGCTACTCATGGTGTGGCAGACATACAAAACACTGTCCATGTCTTTCACACCCACAAACCATACCAGTGCTCAGCCTACATTGGAAAGGCTTTCTCATAAGTGGCAATGGGCAACAAGACCTTATGGCATTTGTACAAGGGATTGCTTTTTAGATATGGGGGCGACAGATTTGAATGTTTTACGCCATGGTGGGAGCATATTGCACCTTGGCTTCTCCGGAGGCCCGGACGTTGTTTAGATCTCACAACTTTTAAGAAAAGTGAAACTTCAGCTTTTACCTTTCAGTTTGTGTTTCTTACTGTTTTAGATAGCCACCAAACTTTTACAGTGGCTTACACTAATTGTTTGAAATGGGGATTCCATAGGCTGTTCTGTCACTTTTTTACTGACTGTATGATCAGTATTCACCTTCCTGAGAATTATTCTGTATCCTCAACTAAACTTCATGCTATACTAAAGGCACTAGAGCAGATATTATGAGATTGAGGTAAACAGTTTCTTATCTGCTCAGATTTTCTTAATGCGCTGCAATCGTTACATGACATATATCCAACTGTGATGTTACTGTAACATAATCAGGACAAACAGTCCTTACTCCAATGTCGGGGGAAGCAGGTCACGTTTTCCAGGTGCCACAATGTGAGAATTCAGAGTAATAAAGAAACCGGTTGTGCCACCAAAGAGGCCTGCTGAAATAATGTGACATGCTGCCCTATTCTTTTGTAGGATGTCATTTCTTTGTTGCAGTTGTAGCAGGGTGAATGGCTGTGAGTAACAAATAATAAGCTGCATTTGCTGAAGCCCACTATCAGTCCCTGCCTATCCTCCTGCCAGCATCTCAGGAGGGATAAAGTGGCCATTACCCACCTCCGAATCAGGCACTGACCATATACTCATGGCTTTTTACTCCAATGAGAGGAGCCCATGCTGTGTGATGCCTGTGGCATACAGACTACTGTACACCACATTTTAACTGAGTGTAAGTTTATACCACAAACAGAAGATGAAGGTGAATCTTTGCGGAGATTTGCCCTCTATTTTAGTGTGTCAAAAGTTTTAAAATTCTGTGAAACTTGTGGAATCTGGCCTAAGCTTTTAGGCCAAAGATAATAGTGTATTTGAGGGTGGTGGGCTGATCCCTTTTATTCCTGCAATCATTCAGCTTTAGTGATCTGTTGTGTCATTTTAACCTCATCCTTCCTTTTAGTCAAAGCTACAATAATGGGACTTGTCTCAGGGTGTACACGTTTTGTATCAATTTGTTGCATTCTACTTTTCTTCCTGTGTTATACACATGTTTTGATGAACTCTACTGACACTTGTCTCGGATGCAATATACCCGGGCACTGAAAACGTCACTGTTGAGCGCCCTCCTATCATCATTATCTGGAAGGCAGCACACACGTGGTTAGCAGATAAAGTGTCCGCCTCTGTAGTCCAGTGGACAGCGTGGTAGTTGCCAAGCAGGGGGCCCAGGTTTGATTCCCGGTTGGGTTGGAAATTTTCTCCACTTGTGGACTGGGTGTTGCGTCGTTGGTGTTGTCGGCATCAGCATCAGCATCATCATCGAAGAGCAAGTTGCCCGTAGGGCGTCACCTAAAGACTTGCACTAGGCATGTCGAACATGATCACCCGCTGGGGTCTTATGGCCAAAAATGCCACACGAAATTATCAGCGGATGAAGTATTAGACTCTGAATCAAAGGGTCATGATTTTGTGATCCACCCTACTTGTACATTTTAATTTAAATATGCACTTCTAGCACCTCTAGGTGTATTGAGAAATAATATACCAGACGTTTCTGTTAGTGTATACATATTGTTTAAACATCTGCCTGGAGGCAGTAAATTTTGCGATTTTGTATGTTAGAGACAACTGCTAAATAAATCATCACTAAGTTTAAACCAGTATTTGTCAATCAACCCTCTACAACCTAAGGCACCATTACATGACATTATACTGTTGGAAAGGCCAGGTACAGCTACCTTGGGATTGTACACATACTCATCATCAAAAAGACTTCTATCAAGCCACAAGAGCTGTCACTTACATGGTGACAAACCAGAGTTTGAGCCTGAGCAGATGATGATGGAGACTTAAGAAGAGAAAAGGACTAATATGACACCAACACGTGAGACAACTATCAGTGTTCTTTGGCTATAATGGTCAAGAACCAAACAAGTGGTTAAAGGGATACTAGTGTATCTCTAAATTCAACAAATGGGACAAAACAGCACACCTGAAAAACATCTACTTCTGATTGGAGGGGACCACCAAGCAATGGTATCAAAACAGCAAGGATAAACTGGATGCTATTCCAGGTGGAATTGCAGAAATAATTTGGAGTCGCACAGTGACAGAAATGTCAGGCAGCAGAAAAACTGTAGTGCATAGTGCAGCATCAAGAAGAGACTATGAATGCTTACATTCAAGATATTTTGGGGCTGTGTAAGACAGTCAACCCTAAGATGGAAGTGGAAGAGAAGGTTGCTTATCATATTAATGGTGTAGTTGAGGACCTGTTCCAGGCACTGGTTGCGTCAACTTTACTGGTGTGATAACTAATAATATTCTGCTCAGGTTTGCAGCTGTATAACATCGTCAACTTGACACAATTTTTGACAGACCAACTGGCTGCCCGGTGTGCTCTTGGCCTCTTCTTGTTTAGAAGCCTCCAAAGTTCGAAAGCTATTTTGCTTAGACTGTCCCATGCCTATTGTCCTGCGGGGCTTCCAAATCTTAATACTAACTTACTTTATAGGAATACATGTATTTCCATGTGGACGGGGAGCCTCATTTTGTTTTGCCGCCTCCAAAAGCCTTAGTCCACCACTGACACTGGATGCACGCACTTGCCGCAAACTGAGATTAGGACAGAAATGGTGGCCCCTTTATACCCATCCCTGATGGCCCACTATGAATGCTCTAAACCAAAGTAGATGATGTCTAGGTGCAATAGAACTATTAGTGTACCAAAAATGATGAAAATCAGCAAAAACGATGGGTCGAAACGTGTACTGCAACTTCAAGACCGTTATTGTTTAATATAAGATAAAATTGGGTTCCAAGTTTTACTTGAAGGGAAACCCTTGTCCCTATTAATAATATTGTCAGACATACAAATTTCCATTGATTCTTTAACACATTCCAAGTAGTGGGTGGGAGGAGCAATCATATGCGTTCCTCATTAACTTAATATTCTGTAACAACCGACTTTTCAAGTTGATGCAAATGAGTATGATGGTGATGTTCTTGAAGAGTGCAGATCGTTTGACCAATGTAAGTCTTAACACAATGACATGGAGTCTTTATACACTGGGCTTTCAGTGTGCTACTAGTTCTATTGCATCTACTAGAGGGCGTGTACTTTGGTTTCGTGCATGCGCAGTGGTCCATTATCAGTGTATGAAGCAGCTCCTTTTTCTGTCCTTATCTCAATTTTTGACGAGTCATTGCATTTAGTGTACTCACTTGAAGATGGCAGCCAGTTACTCTGTCGAAATATTGTGTCAAGTTGACGATGTTATCTGGCTGCAAACCGAAGAATATTATTTGTTCCAGGCACTACTCATGGAGTAGATTTTGACAACAGACAACTTCATAAAATGGTGCTAGTACATTGAGACAATGCATAAAAAATGGATTGGACTTAAAAAGTATTAACAACTTCCAAACATCATATCGATGGCTACTATGGAGGAAGAAACCATTCTTACGGATGCCAGTCATGAAATAGTTACAGAAGAATCTCAAAAAGCACTAAGAATGCATGTCTCAACCATGGACCTCTACTTAGGATACTGGAAAATAGAAGTTGATCTACAAAGCTGGTCGTGAAAAAATATGTTGTATGCCAGAGAGCTTGTATGCCTGTGAACAGAGACACTTCAAGAGGAAGTGGAACAATCGCTGGCTTCAATGTCCCACCATTCAGTACCATAAAAACTGTGAAATCATTGAGGGCAATGTGGGTTCATGCTCCTACAATGCAGCACAAAGAACCTATTTATACCCCAAAGAAGACTGCCATATGGAGAACCTGGGACAACCAGCCAGTGTGTTTTCACTGTGGGAGATGGGGTCGTGTTGTGTGCTACTGCTGGAAATGATGGAAAATATTCGTTGACGCCCATACAGACCTACTCCAGTGCTAACACCAGGATGAAACTGAAAGACGATATATTTCAAAGACAACATAGGCCAGTATTGCCACAAGCTATCTTCTGGAAAGGATGCTCCCCAACATGATTATCAAGAATTCCATCACAGTTTTGGAGCTTCAGCCGACAACTCAGTAGAAACAACTTAGAAAACTGTAGGGTATAACCTTCCTTGGAGGTGAAGTTGCCAAAGAGCAAAAGCCTCCACCATCAGTCACTTCCAAAATGATAGGAAACTACATCAGCATCCTTACGGACAGCGAACCAGGACAAGCTCTTGTAGATTAGGAGCCATCATATTTAGTTATTTCCAACAAGTTCTGTCATCAGTTGCAGAAGACCACTTTTATCCACAATAAAAACACCCAGCTGAAGGTGGCTAATGGGTATTATGTGAAGCCTACGAAAAGGTGCCTCATTCGCGTCTATATACAGGGTGAGTTATGGGGTCCCCCCCCCCTGCTGCTGGAGGTTATTACTTAAGTTATTTGAAACAAAAATGTAAATACACTAATGGGATCAGATCCATAATTAAGGAGCTACAACAGAGTTCTGAAACATGCCACAGTGTTAGAGAGGCAATTGAAGCGAGTGGTACATTTGCCTAACCACATTGCTGATACTGTGATCACTGTTAACTGTTGTTGTCTCCTGTGCGCTGTACACTTTGTGATGTCTTACAAGTTTTCATCACAGGAGTTTGGGAGATGGTATAAATTATGGGCTTCGGTGATGGTAAAGCAAAAGCTGCTGTTACCAAATATCACTGTCAGTATCCCAAAAGTAGGACTCCTGAGTGCCAAAACATTTACTGGAACACATCAAACATTGCTAGAAACCAGTACTCAAAAAAAATGTTCAAATGTTTGTAAAGCTTATGGGACTTAACTACGGGGTCATCAGTCCCTAAACTTACAAACTACTTACGAACTAGGACGGCACAAATATCCATGCCCGAGGGGGGATTCGAACCCCCGACCGCAATAGCCGTGCTGACCGTGACTGGAGCGCCTCAGTCACCTCGGCCACCGCGGCCGGCAAACCAGTACTCTTCCCAGTATTTGTATTCAATCTGAAAGACATTGTGGCATTCAAGAAGATAATATTCTTAATTCAGTCAAGCGCAGTTCTCATTCTAGTACAAGACACCTAGCTAACCTACTGAATGTTTCACAACCTAAGGTGTGAAGGATTCTTCATGAAAATGGGCTGTATCCTTTTCATGTGCAGAAAGTTCACCATTTAGAACCACATGATGTTGCCAACTGTTTGCACTTTTGTAACTGGTAAAATGGAAATTAGCAGCTCTATTGCTTCATAATGTTCAGTAATGAGGTAACCTTTAAAAGAAATGGCATCAACAACATACATGTTTGGACAGACAAAAATCCCCATGCCACGGTAGTATCTCAATTTCAATGCAGATTCAGTGTCAATGTTTGGTACGATGATGTGTGTGAACAGAAACTGGGGCCATTTATTCTCCTGGGAAATTTCAATGGTCCAATGTAAAGTAACTTTTTACAAAACAACTTATCACAGCTTCCTGAAGATGTTCCTCTGGAAACAAAACACCAATTGTACATCCCACATGACGAAGTGTCTGCACACTTCCACCGTGTGGTAACAGCTTATCTTAATCAGAAGTTTCCATATTGACAGATATGTCGTGGAGCCCCTTATCAATTGCCCTGTCAGATCCCCAGATTTAACACTTCCAGATTACTGCATCTTGGGGTGAATGACAGTCATCATGTATGATGTCAAGGTGGAAACATGAGAAGAAATGAGCATGTGAAATTAAAAAATGCTAATTGCATGCAAGTGAACTATGCCTTCAAATGCAGGGAGAAAATTTTGAATACTTGCTTTAAATCTACTCTGAATGCAAGAGGCTGCTATAAAATTTCGTAAATTAATTATTATGTGCATTTCCGATAGTGAAATCCTACAATAAAAAGTTTTTCTGCCATCTTCCCGAGTTTTTCAATTACTGTAGCGCCTTAATTGTGGATCTGATCCCATTACTTTATTGATATTTTTGTTCCAAGTAAACTAAGGAGTTCCCTCCAGAAACCAGGGAAAAAAACCTTGTAACTCACTCTCTAGATATGACGAAATGGGGGGCCTTAGAGTTCCTTGTTTTAGAAGAATGCAGTCACGATGTCATACTTTGATGGGACAGTGGTTGTCGGTGGTTTATCGATAGTTCTCATTAAAAAAAAAGGATGGTAATTGGCAGTTCTCTGTCGACTACAGGAAACTTAATAAGGTAACCAAAAAAGTTGTTTGCCCTCTTCCATGAATGTATGATACTCTGGACTGTCTGAGAGGAGCTACGTTTTTCTTAATCATGACCTTTACTCAGGATACTGGCAGATAGATGTTGACAGAGCTGATAATGAGAACTACTCCTGTGAACCCAGAGGGTGTTTTAGAATTTAAGGTAATGCCATTTGGTCTGTGTAGTAGTTGTGCTGTTGTTTTAGAGTGCAAAACTACTGTGGTCATAAACACCCAACTCAACTTGTATCAGTAACCTGCGCTAAAAGGAGCAAAGGAGAAAGGAAATGCTAAAACCAATCAACTTTAAAACGAGAGCACTTGAGAAACGATAACTCCCTGAGTCAGATCTCCTCATGACAAAGAAAACAGCTATAGTCCCCTTAGGGCAGGGAGAGAGGGGGGGAGGGGGGAGGGAGGAAGGAGTCAAATTTCTCTCGCCATATTTGTGCGAAGGATAAAAAGGTAAGATACGGTTAGCTAAGCGTTTGTCATCAGATAAATGTCGGACAATTCCGATGGAAAACGGAAACTTCGATGGAGATAGTTAAAAAGTGGACATTGCGCCAGAAAGTGGCAGACAGTCAGGGCATGTGAACAGTGACCACAAATAGGGGCAGGGTCGACGCACAGTAAGTGACAATGGGTGAAACGGCAGTGTCATATGCGTAGCCAGGCGAGAATGACCTCTTCATGGCGGGAGGGCCGAGAGGTGGTGAACCAAGCTGTGGCGGAAGTCTTAATATCCTGGAGTTTGTTCCCGGGGAGAGAGGACCAGTGTGTGTGCCAGAGCGATACCACACGCCGTGAGACTTCCGCCTGAAGGTCACCTGGAGGAATAGTATAGGCAGCTAGCCGGGGTAGGGAAGCTGCTTCCTTGGCAGCAGTATCCATACACTTATTCCCTGATATTCTGACATGACCAGAAAGCCACAGCACTGACATGAAGTGAGTAGAGGCATTCCTGAATACGCAGTACTATGGGGGTGGACTGGGTGTAGCTCACTTAGGCTCTGAAGAGCACTCAGTGGATTTGAGCAGATAACACTATTAGGGAGAGAGTGTCGCTTGATGTACAAGATGGCCTGATCAATAGCAAATAGCTCCGCAGTAAAGATTGAACGCTAGACGGGAAGACGATATCGGGAGGAATTGCCACCAAGGACAAAGGTGCAATCGGCTCCATGGTTAGTTTTTGAACCATCGGTGTAGATGAAGATTCTGTCCCCAAACTGGGTTCAGAGAGCAAGAAACTCGTTGCAGTAAACTAGGTCAGGGGTAGTGTCTTTGGCAAGTGAATAGAGATCAAAGTTTACCTGAACCTCGGGGTGAAGCCATGGTGCTGAAGAACTCTCTTCCACAGAGAACGTGACAGGGAGCATAAAACCAAGCCGCTGGAGCAGCAAACGAAAGCAGACTGTGGGAGGTAGGAGATAAGATAGACGAACTGCGAATGGATGGTCAAGAGATGCGTAAAACAACAAAGCATAGGTTGGGTGGCGGTGCATAGCTAACAAATGGCTCCCAGAAAGACTGAGAAGGATGTCTCTCCGGTAGGACAGTGACAGTTCAGCAGCTTCAGCGTAGATACTCTCTACTGGACCAGTGTAGAAGGCTCCTGTAGCCAGACGGCGTCCTATATGGTGGATCGTGTTAAGGCGACGTAAAATAAATGATCGTGCAGATGAGTACATCCATAGCCCAGAACACTAGAGAACAATACAAGCAGAGGAGAGTGGTCTGATCTACTACCCAGGAAGTGTCGCTTAATACTTTGAGGACACTGAGTCGACGGGAACAGCGAGCTGCTAACTAAGAAATGTGGGAGGACCAACAGTGTTTCCTGTCAAACACAAGTCCTAGAAATTTTGCTGTCAGCAAAGGAAGGACAGCAGGACCTAGGTGAACAGATGGGGGGGAGAAACTTCGTTCGCCGCCAAAAGTTCATGCAGACCAATTTGTCTGCCAAAAATCAGAAACCGTTGTTAGTGCTTCAAAAGTAAGAGACCACAGTTGCAGAAGTTGCTCGAGGAGACACGTCCTGTGCAAACTGCAATAGATGGCAAAGTCATCTACGAAATGGGAAGCCGAAATACCTGGTGGAAGACAGTCCATAATAGGGTTGATGGCTATTGCAAAGTGAGCGACACTTAGCACTGAGCCTTGTGGTATACCATTCTCCTGTCTAATGAGTTCGACAGTGTCGAATCCATGCGCACCTTAAGAACACAGTTTAAAAAAATTCTTGAATAAAAATAGACAGATAACCCCCGATGTCCCAAGTATGTAAAGTCTGGAGGATTCCCGTCCTCCCACAGGTGTCATACGCTTTCTCCAGGTTAAAGAATACTGCTACTGTTTGGCGTTTTCGTAAAAAATTGTTCATCACGTGAGTGGATAAGGCGACAAGATGATCCATAGCAGAGCGATGCTTACGAAAACCGCACTGGGCAGGTGTGAGCAAATTCTAAGACTCTAGCCACCATACCAGACAACTATTAATCATACGTTCCAGTACCTTGCAAACACTGCTGCTGAGGGAGATTGGACAGTACCTGGAAGGAAGATGTTTGTCCTTAAATGTTTTCAGCACAGGAATGACGATGGCTTCATGCCAGCATCTAGGGAAGTGGTTGTATGTTTGGAGAAGAAAGAGCAGGCCTGCGGCGTAAAGGTGTTGTAACATCTGAACGTGAATGCCGTCTGGTCCTTGGGAGAAGGATTGTGGCAAAGAGAGTGCCCAACGAAGCGCTCTCAGAGTAAATTTGGTGCTGTAGCATTCACGGTTCTGAGAGGAGAAGGATAGCAGCTTTGCTTCTGCTGTTCGTTTTCCAGGGAGGAAAGCAGGATGGTAGTGCTCAGAGCTCAAAATATCGACCCAAGGTGTTGGAGATATCATCGGGGTTCACAATGGTGTCATTTCCAACTGTGAGTCCAGGGATCGGGGAATGAGCCAAGGTCCCAGATAGTCGGCGAAGGTTATCCCAGACGACTGAAGAGGGGGTAAAACTGTTAAAGGAACTAGTGGAGGACAATAAGCTGGCTTGTTTACTATCACAAATAATGCAGCGGGATTGGTCGCGCAACCGTTTATAGCGGATGCAGTTCTCCAATGTGAGATGATGTTTGAAGACTCGAAGTGCACGTCTCCGGGCTCTGATGGCATCGCGGTATGCCTCATTCCACCAGGGGACAGGGATGCATCGCGGTGTGGAAGATGAATGGAATGTTCTGCGGCTGAGAGAATTGTGCTTGTGAGGTAGTCTACCCTATAGTCAATATTGGAAAATTGATGTTCAGTGAAGGTGGCTAAGGAAGAGTAGAGCTGCCAGTCAGTTTTGGAGAGTTGCCAGGAGGGTGGACGTACCGATGTAGTGGACATCAGCATGCGGATTACACATGGAATGTGGTTGTGTATCCGAAAGGGCAGACCACTCGAGTCAACGAGCAAGTTGAGTAGTACAGATGGAGACGTCCAAATGGGAAAGGGTATGGATGGAATCAGAAAGGAATGTAGGTTCACCAGTATTGAGGCAGATGACGTTTAGATGGTTAAAAATGTCAACTAAAAGAGCCTCTCTGGCAGGGGCGAGGAGAGCCCCAAAGGGGATGGTGAGCCTTGAAATTGCATACAAGCAGAAACAGAGGAGGGAGCTGATCTATAAGGTGCAAAACATCAGCCCTAGTGACGGTTGCAGAAGAGGGTGTGTAGACAGTGCACATTGAGAATGAAAAACCAGGAAGTGTAAGGCTAACAGCCACTGCTTGAAGCTGGGTGTTTAGAGGTATGATGTGGTTGTAGATGTGTCCTGTATGAGTAGCACGACGCCCCCATGAGCCAAAATTCCTGTTACAGAGGGGACGTCAAAACAAATGGAATTGAAATGAGGAAGATGAAAGTGATCATGGGGGTTGAGTTTTGTTTCTTGTAAACAGAGAGTAGGTTCGCAGAAGAAGCTGCAGTTCTGCCCTTTTGGCTCGAATGCCGCGAATGTTCCACCAGAAAATAGTCATAAAGGATGGAAAGAGCCTGGAGACGTTATTTCACTGCATCTGTGGTCATCGTCCCTGGAGAGGGAGTGACGTCCACATGAGATCTATAGGGGGCTCGGATGGAACAAGTAGTCATATTTTCAAGAGATTGCTGGGGAGAAGGGTTCCAGGATGCAGCCTTGTCCCCAGCAGTTGCCGAGGAAAAGGGGAGGTGGAAGGGAGGGGGAGAGGGGGAAGGGGAGGAGGGGGAGGCGGAGGAAGAGGTGCAGAGGGGGAGGGAGTGGGGGAGTAGGGACGGGGGCAGGAGGCTGGGCGGTACTGAGAGAGGAAATGGTAGTAACTGCCAGGGAGGAGGAAAGAGGGGGGAGTGAAGCAATGGAGGCAAAAGGGGATGTTATCGGCACTGGATGGAGATGGTCGAATTTTTTGCGTGCCTCAAAACAAGAAAGATGCTAAAGGGTCTTAAATTTCTGAATTTTCTTTTCCTTTCGGAAAACTGGACAAACAGGCGAATGAAGACCATGGCAATTCACGCATTTTGGAGGTGGGATGCAAGGGTTCCCAGAGTGAAGTGTGCGGCCACAGTTACCACAGACAGGGTAACTGGTGCACCTGGAAGACATGTGGTCGAAACAGAGGCAACGGAAGCAGCGCATAGGTGGTGGGACATACGGCTTCACATCGCATCGATAGACCATTACATTTACTTTTTCCCCATCTGTCCTGGAACAGACTAGGTATTTGGGAATGGTTTCACACCTAATCGACGGTCCTGGCCCTCATCCCATGGAGTAGCCAAGGATGAGAAGGCCGTGGAAGACAAAACAGGAACCGAACAACTATTCCTCTCTCTAGAGAATTTGGCTGCCAGAGAGCAGCCGGAACACACAGGCGTTTCATATGGGAGAAGTCCGCCCCGATACCACCCACTCCAAACAGGGGCTCTCCCAATGGGCACCACCCAGCCACAGCAACGCCCACCTGGCTCGATGGACATTGCAGGAGTCCTGATACCCCAGGGGGATAGGTATCTACTCCTAGGCCTGCATGGGGAGGTGATAGTTCAGGTATCAGCAGTGTGATCTCTATGCGTTCAGGGGACTCAGCCAAAAGGGTACATAACAGCCTGACCACATGGACTGGCTACACGTGCTGGCGACCTAGTTGGGAGGGTGCTACAGCGAGGGAAGGAAGGGGGACAGGAAGGGAGGGAACCCATGTTGCAGGGGCTAGGCTTGGAGTTGTTCTCCAATTGACTCACACTACAACGGAAAATTTGACGAGGGAGGTCAAATCCCAAAGGGGACCGGACTGGGCCAAAAATTGGGAATATACAAAGGAAGCCAAAGTGCTAAACCATCAGAGCCGTGGCAATAGCCAAGACGTAGAAAGAAGCACCTAGAGAGGCGGAGTGAGTGGGGTGTGGGAAGGAGGTAGGATGATGGGTGAGGAAGCACCGGGAAAGGAAAAGCAGCCTGGGAGGATAAGAAGTAACGCTGCAGTGGCTTGGGGACTCCTGTGCGACACACATATACCCACAAAAGAGCTGTGCCCCCCCTGGAGGGGGAGATTCTCTCTCTCTCTCTCTCTCTCTCTCTCTCTCTCTCTCTCTCTCTCTCTGTGGTTTTAGGGCGCACAACTTCTCAGGTCATTAGCGCCCAGATCAGAACAGAGATTCGCTAGATCTCAAAAAATTTATAACTGACAGAGTATCAAGGGAAAGTTAAAAACGAAAGATAAAAAGAATTAGAAGCGTTAAATATGCTTTGAGAAATTGGCCATGTTGATAAAAAGCAAAACTCGAGCAGCTAAAAGTTCCTCCAGAGTAGACGGAAAGTGAAGGGCTACAAGTAGATGATGAAAATTTACACAAGACAGTAAAACATGTCGCACCGTCAGCAATTCTCTGCAGGAGCACAGCGGTGCAGGGTCGGCGGTTAGCAAATGACTGTGGCTGAATCGGCAGTGACCGATCCGCAACCGGGCCAGGATGACCTCCAGGTCCTCCAAGTGGTCGGGATCGGTTTTACAGTTCTCAATTTATTATCGTGGAGTGAGAACCACACACTGTGCCAGGATGACACAATACTCCGGCGAAGAGCCTGTTGAACATCGTCTGATGGGACGCAAAAATTAGCCATGCGAGGCAAAAGAGCTGCTGCCTTGGCTGTTATGTCGGCAGTCTCGTTCCCGGGCACACCCACATGGCCAGGGACCCACAAAAAAGCTAGCAACTGGAGGGAGCGTTGGATTCGATATACGAGAGGATGGGTCGAGAAAGAGCCCTTAAGACTCTGCAGGGCACTAAGGGAGTCAGAGCAGATGGCATAAAAAGGATGGTAGTGGCGGCGGCCTATGTATAAAACAGCCTGGTGGAGGGCAAAAAGCTCAGCCGTGAAATTTGAGTGTCGGTCAGGTAGCTTGTATTGGAACAGGTTGTCCCCGACGATGAAGGCAGATCCGACACCGTCCGTGCTCTTGGAACCATCAGTGTAGATAAATATGGCATTATTGAACCATGAACGGAGTTCGACAAGCCTCGAGCGGTACACCAAATCCGGTGTGCTCTCCTTGGGGAGTGAACTAAGTTCAAGGTGGGTGTGAACCTGGGCCTGATGCCACGGTGGCAATGGGCTCTCGCTCAACCGAAAGGTGGAAGGAAGGGTAAAATCGAGCCGCTGAAGCAGGCAGCGAAACCGAACTCCAGGTGGAAGCAAGGCTATCACAACCGATATTGGCTATCAAGGAAGTCATCAAAGAATAATGGGTAAGATGGATGGTTGGGCATTGACAGCAGTCGGCATGCGTACTGCCAAGAGTATGTAACGCCGAGAAGCCAAGGGTAATACAGCAGCTTTGGCGTAAAGGCTTTCAACAGGGCTGGTATAAAATGCACCGGTTGATAGGCATAATCCCTGATGGTGAATGGAGTTGAGACAGCGGAGAATGGATTGCCGTGCAGAGGAGTCGAGCTTCGACTAAACAATGGCCTAGTAAAAGTGAAGCAGGACGGTACGATCTACTCCCCATGATGTGCCACTGAGGACGCGAAGAACATTTAGGGATCGGGCACAACGGGCAGCCAAGTAGGACACATGTGGGGACCAGCAAAATTTTCCGATCCAACATTAGCCCCAAGAATTTCGTAGTCTCCACAAATGGGAGAGCAACGGGGCCGAGACGTAGAGATGGTGGAAGAAATTCCTTGTATCTCCAGAAATTTATACACACTGTTTTCTCAGTGGAGAATCTGAAGCCATTCGCAATGCTCCAGGAATATAGGCGGTCAAGACAGTGTTGAAGACAACGCTCCAGGAGACACGTCCGCTGGGCGCTGCAATAAATTGCGAAATCGTCTACAAAAAGGGATCCGGAAACGTCGGCTGAAAAGCAATCTACGATCGGATTGAATGCAATGGCAAAGAGACGGAGCCCTGTGGCACCCTATTCTCCTGGCAAAAGGTGTCTGACAAAAGAGAGGCCACCCATACCCGGAACTTTCAATCCACCAAAAACGCTTGAATAAAAAGAGGGAGGTGGCCACAAAGGCCCCATGTGTGCAATGTGCGGAGAAAGCCCACTCTCCAACAGGTATCGTATGCCTTCTCCAAGTTGAAGAACACTGCTACTGTTTGACGCTTCCTTAGAAAGTTATTCATATAGAAGGTCAACAGGGTAACGAGGTGATCAGCAGCAGAGCGGTGTCGTCAAAAACCACATTGGACATTAGTCAGGAGGGTCGAGATTTGAGGAGCCAGACCAACCAAGCGTTAACCATGCGTTCCATCACCTTACAGACGCAGCCCGTCGGAGAAATGGGGCGATAACTGAAAGGAAGATGTTTGTCCTTCCCTGGTTTGGGAATGGGGGACAACAATGGCTTCACGCCAACCTGACCTTCAGTCCATATGCGATTATACGTACTAAGAAGGAAACACTTGCCCGCAGGAAAGAAGTTCATCAGCATCTCAATATGGATGGAATTGGGCCCGGGAGCAAAAGATCGGGAGGGCGAGAGCACGGTCTAAAAGAGCGGAAAGAACGCGGCCATGCCTCCTCTACCTGTTTGCGAGGGAGGAAGGCAGGGTGGTAATGGGCAGAGCTCGAAACCTCCGCAAAGGAACGGCCCAGTGTGTTGGAAACATCAGCGGGGCCCACAAGGACTGCGTTCTTGACGGTCAGGCCAGAAATCGGGGAGTGAACCTTGATGCCGGATAAACGGCGTAGGTCACCCCATACAACCGTGGACGGAGTAAAGTGGTTAAAAGAACTAGTAAAAGCAGTCCAGCAAGCTTTTTTGCTGTCGTTTATAACACGACGACTTTGCGCTCTCAGTCGTTTATAATTTATACAATTCTCCAACACGGGTGGCGGTGGAAGGTGCGTAAAGCACGTTGCCGGGCTCTAAGAGCGTTGCGACAGGATGCAGTCCACCAAAGGACCGGGACACGACGTGGAGAAGAGGATGTATGAGGTATGGAATGTTCGGCAGCGGTAAGAATAACCTCTGTGAGGTACCTGACTGTCACAGCTGGGAAAATTCTGACCGTGAAAAACAGCCATGGAAGAATAAAGCCCCCAGTCGGCTTTAGAGATGTTCCAACTGGTGGGACGAGGAGATGGGGAATGATGCTGGAAGGGGATGACACAAGGTAAATGGTCACTCGAGTACGTGTCAAAGTGCATACCACTCGTACAGACGTGCAAGCTGAGGAGTGCATTTCGCGAGGTGTATGTGGGAATAAGTATGTGTTGTGTCAGAAAGGAAGGTCGGTGCACTGGTGTTGAGGCAAACAAGATTGAGGTGGTGGAAAAGGTCCACTAAGAGGAAGCCTCTGGGGCAAGGTGCTGGAGAGCCCCATAGGGGGTGGTGGGCATTAAAGTCACCTAACAACACGAAAGGTAAAGAGAGCTGGTCAACGAGGTGTAGCACATCTGCCCTAGTAAGGGCAGATGACGATGGCGAATAGATATTACAGAGGGAAAATGTAAATGTGGATAGAGTGATGTGGACGGCAACTGCCTGTAGGTGAGTATGCAATGAAATGGGATGGTAATAGATATCTCGAATGAGCATCAGAACCCCTCCATGGGATGGGGTACCTTCCACAGGCGGCAGGTCGAAACGCACAGAGGTGAAGTGGGGGAAGCCTGCATGATCACATGGACGTAACTTAGTGTCTTGGAGACAGACTAGAAGCGAGCAGTGCAATTGAAGGAGTAGTTTTAATTCCTCCCGATTGGAACGAATGCCGCAAATATTCCATTGAAGGAGCCCCATGATAAAAAATGAGAGAAGACAAGAAGATAAAAAGGAACAAGGAAGTGGGGTCACCTCGATGGCCTCTGAGGACCGGACTTCGAGGGAGTGGTGATGGTGGACATAAGGGACCAAACAACGAGGTCATCAGTCCCTTCAACCTCAAATTGTACACGCCATGGAACCCAGAGAAAAATAAGGGAAAGCCAAAAGACCATTACACTAGGAATTAAAATCGTCTCACCAACAAGACTAAGACCAACCCAGGGCAGCAAATGCTACAGTGTCCGATCCCACAGCTCTGGAAGCAACCTCTACCCTAAACCACAAGTTACTAATGGCACAGTGGTCAACGTATCATAGCTCCAGAGCAGGGAGAAATAAAACTACATTAAAATGTAAAAGAGTGGGGGACTGGTGGGGATAAGGCTCTAAACCCCACAAACAGCCAAGAATCACAAACCCACTCACCCCGACCAAGCGAGTCCTATAGCTGACAATAAAATGTACTTTCACAGAGGAAGGCAAGGACGCGATTAACAATCCATGGGTCATCCGCCAAAACTAGAGGCAATGAAGGCGGTAGGCCATAGCCGCCACGAAGTGTCAAATGGAGAGGACATTCAACCAGAATATGAGACACGGATTGTACAGCTCCACACTCACAATGTGGTGGATTGTCATTTCGTAAAAGAAATCAATGAGTCAGCCTGCAGTGTCCAATATGGAGGCGACAGAGGACAATTGATTCTAACCTGAAAACGGCATAAAGATGAACTCCAAGCTGCAGTTGTATCTTTGATGGTGCGGAGTTTATTGGAAGGGGCAGTAGCTTTCCAACTGCTATCCCATGATGAGTGAAGCAAAGATCTGATCTGCACCCGCAGATCCGCACCCGGAATTAGAAACGGAGGTGGGCAGCGAGTAATTGCCGATCTAGCCAACCGGTCAGCCTCTTCATTCCCTGTAATACCAACATGGCTTGGCACCCAGAGAAAGGTAACGGAGCAGGCAGCACGATGGAGGTCAGCAAGGAGATCGTGGATGGAAATAACTAAAGGATTGGGGGGGGGGGGGGGGGAGAAACATCGATGAATGGCCTTCAGACTGCTCAGGGAGTCAGCACAGATTAAACCACGTTCCACGGCAGTCTGATTAATAAAACAGAGGGCTCTATAAATCGCCATCAGCTCTGCCGTGAAAACTCTGCATGCCTCAGGCAGAGAATGGCATTCCGCCCCAACAGGAGATGTAAAAGCATATCTGGAGTGGCCCACATTTTTCGAGCCATCAGTGTAGAAGATAGAGGCTCCCTGAAACTCTTCCAGTACTGGGCGCACCAAACGCGGAAAGACCATGGGGGAAATTAAAGCTTTTGGGCCCTGGAAGAGATCCGCCCAAACTAGTGGTCGCGGCACCATCCACGGAGGTGTGCGTGCAGTGAAATGGGGGGCGCAATCTAGGGAAGGGAAATGGAAATCCCGGCAAAGAGAGGCAAGCCGCAGTCCGACGGGAAATCCCGCCCGCGGCCGGTTATCAGGGGGTCGAACCCCTTCATATGCAAAAAGAACCTGGTAAGCGGGATGATCAGGATATTGCCGGATGGTGATGGCATAAGACGCCAGAAGCTGATGCCGCCTGACCTGAAGAGGGCAGATTCCCGCCTCAACAAGGAGACTGTCGACTGGGCTAGTCGGGAACGCACCTGTAGCCAAGCGGACACCATATGGGTGAACCGGGTCTAATAATTTCAGGGCAGAAGGAGCTGCCGAGCCATAAACTCGACACTCATAGTCCAATCGGGACAAGATTAGAGCCCGATAGATATGAAGGATAGTTGTTCGGTCTGCACCCCAAGATGAATGAGCAAGGAAACATAGGGCATTAAGTTTCCTTGTACAACTAATCTTTAGGTGGCGAATATGGGGCACCCAAGTCAATTTTTTGTCAAAGAGAAGACCCAGAAAACGATGCTGTGCTACAACTTCCAGGCGCTGATTACTCAAGAACAGTTCTGGATCAGGGTGAACTGTAGTACGACGACAAAAATGCATCACCCTCGTTTTTGCCGAGGAAAACTGGAAACCATGGGACGTAGCCCACATTGAAGCCCGCCGAATGGCGCTCTGGAGCTGACGTTCAGTAGAGGCTACTGAGTAGGAGCTGTACCATATGCAAAAGTCGTCGACACACAATGCCGGGGTTACCAGCGACCCAACAGAGCTCACCAACCCATTGATGGCGATTAGAAAAAATAAAACACTCAACACTGAGCCCTGGGGGACGCCGTTCTCCTGTATTCGAGGGGAGCTAAAGGAAGAGCCAACTCTGACACGGAACAGGCGGTGGGATAAAAACTGACGGATAAAAATTGGTAAGGAGCCTCTGAGGCCCCAGTCATGAAGAGAAAGTAAAATATGACGACGCCAAGCAGTGTCGTGCGCCTTATGAAGATCGAAGAAGACCGCTACCAGATGATGACGTTTAGAGAAGGCCTGTCTGATCGCAGTCTCCAGTCGAAGTAAATGGTCAATAGGGGATCGTCCCTCCCGAAACCCACACTGGTAAGGTGACAGAAGTCCCCGGGATTCAAGAACCCAGCGTAATCTGCGGGCTACCATCTTTTCAATTAATTTACAGGGGACACTTGTCAGGCTTATTGGTCGATAACTGTCCAGTGCCGACGGGTCCTTGCCAGGCTTGAGGGCAGGGACCACAATACTCTCCCTCCACTGGGAGGGGAACACCCCTTTAAGCCAAATACGGTTAAAAACTTTTAGGAGAAATTGTCGTTGTGAAGGGTTGAGTTGTTTCAGCAATTGATATGGATATCGTCAGGGACAGGTGCTGAATCACGAGAAGAGGAGAGGGCCAGCGATAGTTCCCAGTCAGTAAAAGGTTCGTTATATTGTTCCACCTGGTGAGAAGTAAAGCCTAATTTGAAGGTTTTGGCCTGGTGTTTCTTAAGGATAAAGGTCGCCGGATATGAAGTTGTCGCTGATACATTGGCTAAGTGAGTTGCAAGATGTTCTGCTACAACAGATGGCTCTGTGCAGACCCCATCAGGCAGGGCAAGACCAGGGATGGAAGACGGCCGCCAGCTACCTTGGATAGATCGGAGCATAGCCCACACTAGTGTCAGAGGAACAGAAGAGCCCAACGAGGAGACAAAATGCTCCCAGCATGTCCGCTTACTTTGTTTGATTAAGTAACGAGCTCTGGCACGCAGACGTTTGAAATTTATGAGACACACGAGGGATGGGTGGCGCTTAAGATGTTGCAGGGCCCTAAGGCGCTCGTGAATGGCTGCGGCAACTGTTGCATTCCACCAAGGGACTGGCCGGCGAGTAGGAGGGCCTGTCGACCGGGGAACAGCGGCATTGGAAGCTTGGGTAAGCATGTTGGTCATTTGGCTTATAATATCATCTATACAGGCCGAGGGGGAAGATGGAAAAACAACCTGGGAAAACCCAGCGGGGTACCCTGGCTCGTGGAAGGTGTGAGGGAAGTGAAAGGATCAACGGAAAGTGGTCGCTACCGCAGATGTCGTCATACGCCAACCAGTGAAATAAAGGAACGAGAGAAGGAGAAGTGAGAGAGAGGTCTATGGCAGAAAAGGTGCTGTGAGCGGCACTAAAATGAGTTGAGGAACCATCGTTGAGAAGGCTCAGATTTTTTTTTTTTTTTTTTTTTTGGTTTTAGGGCGCACAACTTCTATGGTCATTAGCGCCCAGCCAAGAACATAGATTCGCTATGATCTCAAAAAAATGGAGACTGTCAGAACATCAACAAGAGGCTAAAAACGAAAGATAAAAGACAATTAAAAGGGTTAAATATCATTGGATAGGTTGGCCAAGTTGATAAAACGCAAAACTCTAGCAGCTGCTCGTGTGTCATCAGCTAAAATTTCCTCCAGAGTAGACGGAAAGTGAAGGGCTACACGGAGATGATTAAAATTAACACAAGTCAGTAAAACATGTCGCACGGTCAGCAGTTCACCGCAGGAGCACAGCGGTGCAGGGTCGGCGGAGAGCAAGTGACGGTGGCTGAAACGGCAGTGACCGATCCGCAACCGGGCCAGAATGACCTCCTCCCGCCGAGAGGGGCGTGAGGAGGTCCTCCAAGCGGTCGGGATCGGTTTGACATTTCGCAATTTATTGTTGTATAGTGAAAGCCACACACTGTGCCATTGCGACACGATACTCCGGCGAAGAGCCCGTTGAACATCGTCTGATGGGACGCAAAAGGTAGCCATGCGAGGCAAAAGAGCCGCTGCCTTGGCTGCTATGTCGGCGGCCTCAGTCCCGGGCACACCCACATGGCCAGGGACCCACAGGAAGGAAACATGACAGCTGTCATCTGCTAACAACCGGAGGGAGCGTTGGATCTGATATACGAGAGGATGGTTCGAGAGACGGTCCTTAAGACTCTGCAGGGCACTAAGGGAGTCCGAACATATGGCATAGAAAGTTTGGCGGTGGCGGCAGGTATACAAAACGGCCTGGTGGAGGGCGAAAAGCTCAGCCGTGAAGTTCGAGCACCGGTCAGGGAGCTTGTATTGGAAACGGTTGTCCCCGACGACGAAGGCAGATCCGACACCGGCAGTGCTCTTGGAACCATCAGTGTAAATAAATACGGCATTATCGAACCGCGAACGGAGTTCGACAAGCCTCGAGCGGTATACCAAATCCGAAGTGCTCTCCTTGGGGAGCGTACTAAGTTCAAGGTGTGTGTGAACCTGGGCCTGATGCCACGGTGGCAATGGGCTTTCGATCAACCGAAGGGTGGAAGGAAGGGTAAAATCGAGCCGCTGTAGCAGGCGACGAAACCGAACTCCCGGTGGAAGCAAGGCAATCGCAGACAACTGATATTGGCGATCGAGTGAGTCGTCAAAAAATAATCTGTAAGATGGATGGTTGGGCATCGACCGTAGGCGGCATTCGTACCGACACAAGAGTATGTCACGTCGAGTGGTCAAGGGTAATACAGCAGCCTCGGCATACAGACTTTCAACAGGGCTGGTATAAAATGCACCGGTCGCAAGACGTAAACCCCGATGGTGGATAGAGTTGAGACGGCGGAGAATCGACGGCCGTGCTGAAGAGTATACAAGGCTTCCGTAGTCGAGCTTCGACTGAACAATGGCCTGGTAAAGGTGAAGCAGGACGGTACGATCCGCTCCCCAAGACGTGCCACTGAGGACACGAAGAACGTTAAGGGATCGGGCACAACGGGCAGCCAGGTAGGACACGTGTGTGGACCAGCAAAGTTTCCGATCCAACATGAGTCCCAAGAATTTCGTAGTCTCCACGAAAGGGAGAGCAACAGGGCCGAGACGTAGAGAAGGTGGAAAAAATTCCTTGTATCTCCAGAAATTGATACACACAGTTTTCTCAGTGGAGAATCGGAAGCCGTTTGCGATGCTCCATCAATATAGACGGTCAAGACAGCGTTGGAGAGAACGCTCCAAGAGACACGTCCGCTGGGCGCTACAATAAATTGCGAAATCGTCAACAAAAAGAGATCCGGAGACGTCGGCTGAAAGGCAATCTACGATCGGATTGATTGCAATGGCAAAGAGCGCCACACTCAAGACGGAGCCCTGTGGTACCCCATTCTCCTGGCAAAAGGTATCTGACAAAACAGAGCCCACCCGTACCCGGAACTTGCGATCCGCCAAAAACGCTTGAATGAAAAGAGGAAGGCGGCCCCGAAGGCCCCATGTGTGCAATGTGCGGAGAATGCCCGCTCTCCAACAGGTATCGTATGCCTTCTCCAAGTTGAAGAACACTGCTACTGTTTGACGCTTCTTTAGAAAGTTGTTCATAATGAAGGTCGACAACGTAACGAGGTGATCAGCAGCAGAGCGGTGTCGACGAAAACCGCATTGGATATTAGTCAGGAGGCGGCGAGATTCGAGGAGCCAGACCAACCGAGCGTTAACCATGCGTTCCATCACCTTACAGACGCAGCTCATCAGGGAAATGGGGCGATAACTGGAAGGAAGGTGTTTGTCCTTCCCTGGTTTGGGGATGGGGACAACAATGGCTTCACGCCAACTTGTGGGAACATGACCTTCAGTCCATATGCGATTGTAGGTACTAAGAAGAAAGCACTTGCCCGCAGGAGAGAGGTTCTTCAGCATCTCAATATGAATGGAATCGGGCCCGGGAGCAGAAGACCGGGACAGGGCGAGAGCATGGTCTAGCTCCTGCATGGTGAAGGCGACGTTATAATTTTCACGGTTAAAAGAGCGGAAAGAAGGCGGCTGTGCCTCCTCTACCTGTTTGCGAGGGAGAAAGGCAGGGTGGTAATGGGCAGAGCTCGAAACCTCCGCAAAGAAACGACCCAATGCGTTTGAAACATCAGCGGGGTCCACGAGGACTGCGTTCTCTATGGTCAGGCCAGGAATCGGGGAGTGGACCTTGATGCCGGACAAACGGCGGAGGCCACCCCAGACAACCGTGGAGGGAGTGAAACGGTTAAAAGAACTAGTAAAAGCAGTCCAGCAAGCTTTCTTGCTGTCGTTTATGATACGACGGCACTGCGCTCTCATACGTTTGTAATTGATGCAATTCTCCAAAGTTGGGTGGCGGCGGAAGGTGCGTAAAGCACGGCGCCGGGCTCGAAGCGCGTCGCGGCAGGCTGCAGTCCACCAAGGGACCTGGACACGACGTGGAGAAGAGGAAGTACGAGGTATGGAACGTTCAGCAGCAGTGAGAATAACCTCTGTGAGGTAGTCGACCTGACTGTCACAGGTGGGAAAATCCCGATCGTGAAAAACAGCCATGGTAGAATAAAGCCCCCAGTCGGCTTTAGAAATGTTCCAACCGGTGGGACGAGGAGATGGGGAATGATGCAGGAAGTGGATGATACAAGGGAAATGGTCACTTGAGTACGTGTCAGAAAGTGCATACCACTCAAACCGACCGGCAAGCTGAGGAGTGCATATTGTGAGGTCTATATGGGAGTAAGTGTGTGTTGTGTCGGAAAGGAAGGTCGGTGCACCGGTGTTGAGGCAGTCAAGATCGAGGTGTTGGAGGAGGTCCACCAAAAGGGAGCCTCTCGGACAAGGTGCCGGAGAGCCCCATAGGGGGTGGTGGGCATTAAAGTCGCCTACCAATACGAAAGGTGAAGGGAGCTGGTCAACAAGGTGTAGCACATCCGCCCTAGTAAGGGCAGATGACGATGGCGAATAGATGTTACAGAGGGAGAAGGTAAATGTGGATAAGGTGATGCGGACGGCAACTGCCTGTAGGTGAGTGTGCAAGGAAATGGGATGGAAATAGACATCGTCTCGAAGGAGCATCAGAACCCCTCCATGGGCTGGGACACCTTCCACAGGTGGCAGGTCGAACCGCACAGAGGTGTAGTGTGGAAAGTCTGCACGATCAAGTGGACGCAACTTAGTTTCTTGAAGACAGACGATAAGCGGGCAGTGCAACCGAAGGAGTAGTTTTAACTCCTCCCGATTGGAACGAATGCCGCGAATGTTCCATTGAAGGAGTGCCATGATAAAAACGAAATAAGAAATAAGGATAAAAACCAACTAGCAAGCAGGGTCACCTCGACGGCCCCTGAGTACCGGATTTCGAGGGAGCACTGCTATCGCCATCTAGTGGCAAAGGGTCATGTTCCATTGGTTCGATCGACGCGTCTGCCACCTCCCGGAGTTGATCAGGAGGGGCAGCTTCCACCGCTGGTAGACGGCCGGGTGCCCGGCAAACGGAGCGTCCCGGTGAAACAGAAGACGGCCGAGTCCGGCAACTGTTGGATGGCGTGACCGACGAGTCACGCCACGGCGGGGAAGGTGGGGGCTGTTCTTTTTTGGAAGCCTTCTTAGAAGCATGACGTGTTGAAGAAGCGGTTGACGATTGAGAAGTCGGAGTCTTGAGAAAATCTTCGCGGACGGGTTCCCTTTTTGAACTCCGGGCAGCAGATTTGGGTGCCCGGGATGTGTGTGAACTGGTCGACGAATTCAGTGTAGAACGGATAGAAGGCATCGGAGAGGTGGAACGAGCAATTTTCGGGCTAGCCGATCTGACAATAGTGTCACTGAACGTTAAATCGCAAGTCTGAATGCCCACCTCCTTAGTTGGTCGAGGGGAGGCGAGGACCTGGCTGAAAGTACCTGATGGGAGTACTGCGGGCTTCGTACTAGCTAATAACTTCCGAGCGGCATAGGTCGAGACCTTCTCCTTCACGCGAATCTCTTGGATGACCCGCTCTTCTTTATAAACGGGGCAGTCCCGTGAAGAAGCAGCATGGTCACCCATGCAATTAATGCAGCGAGGGGATGGAGGTAGACATTCACCCTCATGAGCGTCCCTGCCACAGGTGGCGCACTTGGCTGCATTTGGACAAGATTTACTGGTATGATTGTACCTTTGGCAATGGAAGCAGCGTGTAGGATTTGGTATGTACGGGCGGACGGAAATGACCTCTTAGCCCGCTTTCACTTTCGATGGCAGGTCAACCTTGTCAAAAGTCAAGAACACAGTACGGGTTGGCACGAGTTCATTGTTAATCTTTTTCATCATGCGATGAACATCCGTGACTCCCTGATCGGACATATAGTTCAATATCTCCTCGTCCGATAACCCATCCAGTGATCTAGAAAACACTACCCCCCGCGAAGAGTTGAGGGTGCGGTGAGCCTCCACTTTCACAGGGAAAGTATGTACAAGGGTAGCTCGAAGTAACTTCTGCGCCTGGAATGCATTTTCTGTTTCGAGCAACAAGGTCCCATTGCGCTGCCTAGAGCAGGTCTTCAAGGGACCAGCGATCGCATCGACACCCTTCTGAATAATGAACGGATTTACTGCAGAAAAATCCTTATCGTCGGTACGTGATACCACCAGGAACCTAGGAATGTTTGGCAATGCTTTCTGTGGCTGAGAATCATGTTTCCGCTTATGGGTCAGGGTTATAGATGATGTGGAAGGTTTCATAGCGGAGGTGTCCCCCATGATTACCGGCGTCTCCGATGGCGCGCTCCTTCCTTGTGGGGGCCCTCACTGAGGGCGCATCCGCCTTAGGTGACTGTTCGCACCTCAGGTCACACCTCCCGAGAACGGACGGAGGGACCAATTGGCATGTTCGGAAGGTATCAGCTCGGGTAATCACCCCTCCCTGGGCCAGGCCTTTACCGGGGGGTATGTACGTGCCCTACATGTCTACCCGGGGCGGGGAGTTACGCCTTACCCCGTCACCGGCTACGCAGAGCGTGGGTCGACCTTCAGACACGCACAGGGAGGAAAGAAAGGAGGAAGGAGAGAAAGGGATGAAGGAGGGAGAATCTCAAACGCCGAGGCGAAGATTAAAGGGCGAGTCAAGAACAAGGAGAAAGGAAAAATAGGAGAAGGCTGAAGAACAAGAAAGGAAGAGGACCAAGAAGAGAAGACAGGAAGCGAAAAAGAAACCTTTGACTGATGAAAAACGCCCGTCTCCGGGCGAAGGCACAAACCAGGGGGGAAAGAGGGAAGCGGCCTGGGACGGAAGAAAGGTCGCTTCGGCTCGGGGCCCCGTGCGCGCCACACACGTACCCACAAAAGAGCTGTGGGCCCCGTGGGGGCAGGCTCAGATTGTGGTCAGCAAGAAACTGGTCTATACAGCGGCCCCGGCTAGACATATAAGCACTGCCCCACAAAGGATGGTGGGCATTGAAGTCCCCAAGGATGAGGTAAGGAGGGGAAAGTTGCTGAAGGAGGGCAACTAGGGACGTGAGTGTAGGTGGCCTGTCAGGGGAAAGGTAGAGGTTGCAAATGGTTCACGGAGTGTCCAAGTGAACCCGGACAGCAACCGTTTCCAATGGAGTTTGGAGAGGAATCCAGGTACTGACAATATCTGTCTAGACCAAAGTACAAACCCCACCAGACGCCTGGAGGGGACCAACCCGGTTCCGACAAAAAGCACGGAACCCACGGAGGGTCGGTGAATGTGCATTCATAAACCTCGATTCCTGCAGGACGACACAGGCCGCTGAAGAAAGCGAGATTAGCTGTTTAATCTCCAAGAGGTGACGGTAGTAGCGATTACAGTTCCATTGGATGATCACATCACGAGTATCTAGGCGGGAAGCGAATGGGGTAACATCTGTCACGCTGGTTTGTCAGTGTCCGTCACCAAAGAAGAAGGGACAACATCCATAAACAGCTGATCAGCCTCAGGCTCAATGGGATGAACAAGTTGCGAAAGCACAGTCGGCACCTCCGGTGGTACCGGAGGGGCTTTATCTTGTAACTTTGGTTTCTTCTTCTTATTATTCTCTTTCTGTTTCTCTTGCTCTTTCGTGGGACGGGGAGGATCTGCCCCAGAAAGAGGACTTTTGTCAGTTAGGTCTGGTACTGACGAGGATCGGGCGACCTTTGAACTCACTGACTGGGAGTCCGATGGCCGACTGGAAGTCGAAGATCTCCGATCTGGGGAACGCTGGGACGGAAAGCCCTGAGATGGGGCACTGTCACCGGCAGGCGACGGAGAAGGGGTGCACTTCTCCGGCTGGGAAGGTGTGGGACACAAAGGGAGGGCTACAGAAGAGGGAGATGTGAGGGAGGGGTGGGAATGGGGTGTAGGGGGGAGAGGGGAGTGGGAAGGGGAGGGTGAAAAGCTAGAAGATAACGTCGTAGCGAAGGTCGTCGCCATCTGCACGGGATGCAGACAGTCATATTTACTGCGGGCCTCAGGGTACGTCAAACGGTCCAGGGATTTGTACTCTTGTATTTTCTTTTCTTTCTTGAACATAGGGCAATCTGGCGACCGTGAAGAGTGGTGTTGATGACAGTTGATGCACACCGGCGGAGGAACACAAGGGCTCCCTCATGTAGTGGGCATCCACAATAACCACATACTGGGACTACTGTACAGCGAGAGGACATATGACCAAACCTCATACATCGAAAACATCGCATGGGAGGTGGAATGTAGGGCTTCACTTCACATCGATATATCATTATCTTGACCTTCTCTGGGAGTGTGTCCCCCTCGAAGGCCAAGATAAAGGGCCCAGTATCGACGCGGTTGTCTTTAGGCCCCCTCTGAACGTGGCGAACCAAATGTACACCACGCAGCTCGAGATAGGCCCTAAGCTCGTCATCAGTTTGAAGGAGGAGGTCATCAGTTTGAAGGAGGAGGTCCCGGTGGAATATCACTGGAATGTCGCCAAGGGTGGTGCAGGCAAGCAAAGCTTCAGACTAGGCTGCCGAGACTGTTTTAATGAGCAATGAGCCAGATCAAAGTTTACTCATAGATTCCACTTCACCAAACTTGTCCTCTATGGTCTCAACAAAGAACAGCGGTTTAGTGGTAGTAAAAGTTCCTCCATCAGCCCTTTGTGCAAACCAGGTAGCGAGGAAAGGATTTTGCTCCCAACCGGCAAGCCTGGTCTTCCTCCCAAGGAGTAGCGAGGGAGGGAAACATCCTCGTATCTGCAGTAGCAGCGTTAAAAGATCTCTTCCTGTCTTGAGAGACGGCCGATGCACCCCCGAGGACAGGCATCGACGCCTTGGCTTGCATGGAGAGGTCACAGCTCAGACACCAGTAGTGTGATCCCTGTGGTGTCAGGGGGCTCAGCCAAAGGGTATATAACAGCCTCCCCCCCCCCACACGGACTGGCTACACGTGCTGGGGACCTAGCGGTGGATGGGGGCTACAGCAAGGAAAGGAAGTGGAAAGGAAGGATAGGACCCACACCTGTAGGGGCTAGGTCGGGAGTTCTTCCCAAATTGGCTCACACGTTATCGGACAATTTTGTTATGAAAGGTCAAACCCCGAGGAGGGACCAAACTGGGTCAAAAACCGGTGTACACAGCAGACAAAACCAAAATTGCAGGACAATCGGTACCATGGGATAGCCAAGCCGTCATCTAGAATAACACCGAGAGACAGGGTTGGAGAGGATGGGAAGGAGCAATTGGGATGGGAATGAGGGGGAACTAGGAGGGGTAATGCAGCCTGGGGAAAGCAGGAAAAAAGGCTGCAATGGCTTGGGGACCCGTGCGCACCACACATGTACCCACAAAAGAGCTGTGGGCCCCCTCGGAGGGGACTTCGAGGGAGCACTGCTATCGCTATCTAGGGGCAAAGGTTCGTGTTCCGTGGGTTCGACTGACACGTCTACCACCTCCCTGAGCTGATCAGGAGGGGCAGCTTCCACCGCCGGTAAAGGGCCGGGTGCTCGGCAGTCGGAGCGTTCCGGTGAAACAGACGACGGCCAAGGCCGGCAACTGTTGGTTGGCGTGACCGAAGAGTCACGCCGCGGCGGGGAAGGGCGGGGGGTTAAATTGCAGGTCTGAATGCCTACCTCCTTAGTTGGTTGAGGGGAGGTAAGGATCTGGCTGTAAGTACCTGATGGGAGTACAGCGGGCTTCCTACTCACTAATAACTTCCGAGCAGCATAGGTTGAGACCTTTTCCTTGACATGAATCTCCTGGATGACCCACTCCTCTTTATAAACGGGGCAGTCCCGTGAAGAAGCAGCATGGTCACCCATACAATTAATGCAGCGAGTGGATGGAGGTAGACATTCATCCTCATGGGCGTCCCTGCCACAGGTGGCGCACTTGGCTGCATTAGGACTAGATTTACTGGTATGATTATATCTCTGGCAATGGAAGCAGCACCTAGGATTGAGTATATATGGGCGAATGGAAATGACTTCATAGCCCGCTTTCACCTTAGATGGTAGGTCAACCCTGTTGAAAGTCAAGAAGACAGTACGAGTCGGCACAAGGTCATTGTTAACCTTTTTCATCACGTGATAAACAGCCGTAACTCCTTGATCGGACATATAGGTAAGTATATCCTCGTCCGATAACCCATCCAGGGATCTTGTGAAGACTACCCTCGCGAAGAGTTGAGGGTGCGGTGAGCCTCCACTTTTACAGGGAAAGTATGCACAAGTTTAGCCCAAAATTATTTCTGTGCCTGAACGCATTCTCAATTTCAAGCAACACTGTCCCATTGCGCTGTCTGGAGCAGGTCTTCAAGGGACCTGCAATCGCATCGACACCCTTCTGTATGATAAAAGGATTTACAGCAGAAAAATCCTGATCATCAGTACGAGATACTACCAGGGACTTAGGAATGTTAGGCAAGACTTTCTGTGGCTGAGAATGTTTCCGCTTTTGGGTCAAGGTTATAGAAGATTTAGAAGGTTTCATAGTGGAGGTGTCCCCCATGATTACCGGCGTCTCCGATGGCGCACTCCTTCCTTGTGGGGGCCCCACTTTGAGGGCGCAACTGCCTTAGGTGACTGTTCGCACCTCAGGTCACACCTCCCGAGAACGGACAGAGGGACCAATTGGCATGTTCGGAAGGTACCAGCTCGGGTAATCACCCCTCCCTGGGCCCGGCCTTTACTGGGGGGTACGTACGTGCCCTACATGTTTATCCGGGGTGGGGAGTTACGCCTTACCCCGCCACTGGCTATGCAGAGTGTGGGTTGACCTTCATACACGCACAGGGAGGAAAGAAGAGAGGAAGGAGAGAAAGGGATGAAGGAGGGAGAATCTCAAACGCTGAGGCGGAGATTAAAAGGGCGGGTCGAGGACAAGGAGAAAGAAAGAGGGAAAGGCTATACAACAGGAAAGGAAGAGGACCAAGAAAAGGAGAAGTCTGAGAGGAAGCGAAAAAAGAAACCTTGGACTGACTGAAAACGCCTGTCTCCGGGAGAAGGCACAAACTGGGGGGAAAGAGGGAAGTGGCCTGGGACAGAAGGAAGGTCGCTTCGGCTCGGGGCCCTGTGCGCGCCACACACGTACCCACAAAAGAGCTGTGGGCCCCCTGGGAGGGGGGGGGGGGTGAACAGTCTGTGTAATGAACCGGCAAATTTCAAATGGATTACTTTCATGCCCTCAACTGGACAATGTGTCTTTGTTACCTAGATGACATTTTAGTGTCTCTGAAACTTTTAACAAACACATAAGCGACTGAGGACTATTCTTAACTGATCATGGAAAGGTAGCTTAAAACACAGTCCAAGGAAATGTCTTGAGTACAGGAAATCAGAATACTGGGACATCTTCAGTCAAACACAGGAATGTGGCTGTATCTGCAGAAGGTGAGGAATATAATGGATTATCCTATTCCTAGAAATACTGATTGACATGATAAGTTTCTTGGGATTGTGTTCTTATTGTGGGCATTTATTAAAGACTTCTTTATGAAAGCCAAGTCCCTCGGGAGCTGTTACAACCTAATGTTACATTTAATTGGGGCATATTTCAAGAATCGTTTGCTATTCTGTGAAGAGCTCTGACACCTGATTCTTTACTTGGTTTGCATGGCACAGTTACATACAGTGCTAGTGGATGTGGCTCTAGTGATGTTTTGGTAAGAATCTAAGATGGGGAGAAGAAGGTACATGTCTCCAGGCAAGTTACAAAGGCTGAAAGAGACTACATAACTACAGAACGTCTTATTGTCGAAATTTGCAGATGGACCGAACAACAGCATGTCGATAGTAGGCCATTCACAGTTGTGACTGATCATTTGCTTCGTTGGTTCATAGGTCTTAATGACCCATCAGGACAACTAGCCAGGTGGACACTACATATGACATCACCATAGTGTACGTGAACGGAAGAAAACACCAAGATGCTTGCTGACTATGTGTACTCCCGAAATCTCAGGAAATTAAAAATGAGCATATTTAATACAGTATGATAAGGCACCTAAGAAATGAGACAGAAGTAATTTTATTGCTCATTCCAATGAGATGTGATTAATGAGAAATATTCCTAATTTGAGATATAGGTAACATTGACCCTCTACAGAAATAATTTATATTGGTTAGTAGTCATCACGTATTGCTCTTGTTAACACTGTCAAATCTTGTGGTATTGCTCTAATCTCACGATTAACCTATTGGAAATACTATGGGGGAAGAAAACAACAATCTGCATTTCCTCGCTAACAATACTCTTATTCTGGGTGAAAGTACACCAAGAGACAAAATACTTTCCCTTCAAGCAGTAAAATTTACCTTTAAAACTGAAATGTTTTATATATATTAGTTTAACTTCCCCAAAGCACAGGCTAGCCGATTGACACAAATAGCATGCAACCATTGGCCGCTTCGTCGGGAAAAGAGGAAGGAAGGAAGGAAGGAAGGAAGGAGGGAAATAAGGGAAGGATGCAGGTTTTAATAGAGAGGATGAGGAGTCATTCCAATCCGGGAATGGGATTTACCTTAGGGGGAAAAATGAAGGTAAACAAATACACACACACCCACACATATACACCCGCAAACAAACTAACAAACACACACATAAAGAAAGTTGGACTTACCAGGCGAAAAGGCACCGGTCGTTGATACACCAATAAAAATAAAAACACAAACATACACGCAAAACTGAGCTTTCACAATCTAAGGTTACTTCATCAGAAAGAGCAGGGAAGGAGAGGGAAAAGGAAAGGATGAGGGTTTTAAGGGAGTGGGTAAGGAGTCATTCCAATCCCGGGAGAGGAAACACTTAGCTTGGGGGGGGGGGGGGGGGGGGAAAGATAGGTAAACACACACACACACACACACACACACACACACACACACACACACACAAAGGCAGACATATTGATATGTCTGCCTCGGTGTGTGTGCATGTATAGGTGATTAGGTGTGTGCATTTGTTTGCCTATCCTTTTACTCATAAGGTAAGTCTTTCTTCTCCTGGGACTGGACTGCCTCCTTATCCACTCCCTTAAAATCCTCATCCTTTCCTTTTCCCTCTCCTTCCCTGCTCTTTCTGATGAAGCAACCTTAGGTTGCAAAAGCTCAGTTGTGTGTGTATGTGTATGTTTTTATTTTTATTAGTGTATCAACAAACCGGTGCCTTTTTGTCTGGTAAGTCCAATTTTCTATACATTTTTAAATATTTTTCTGAAAAGGATTGTTTCCCTCATATACATTCCTGATTGGCTGGCTTCATTTTCCATAATTTTACTTGATGCATAATTATACTCTTGTCATTACTATTCCCCCCTCCCCCCTGTGTGTGTGTGTGTGTGTGTGTGTGTGTGTGTGTGTGTGTGTGTGTGTGTGTTCCTTTAAGATACAGCAAATGTGTCGTAAAAATTTTAATGGTAGCATAAATGGCTGGTTCCCAGTGTTAAGCTTTGAACAGGAGTCAAATGGTTCACGATTTGAGACATTCATGGTATATTCTCACTATTAACATTATTCATCTTGTGTAAAAGGACATTTACTTTGAATGTAACACTTCTCAAACCAGTATTTTTAGTTTATTTTCTTGTAACCTGTTAAAGACAAACAGATGAGACATCACATTCATCAAAAGCAGTTTACTGTGACATGACAAAGTATTGCATAGTTTTTGTCCTAAAGCCTTTGACACATTTGGCTATCAGCAGACTCTTGTGTGCGGACTGTGTTTTGTTGTTTTGAATTGTGCATTTTCTAGACAACTTCAAGTTTTATTTTGGTGATATTTTCTCATTTACGTTTTATTGCTGCAGTAGTAACTAGAAATTTGTATCCACTACATTCACTCAAAGACAACTATCCATACACTACTACTACTACTACTACTACTACTACCACCACCACCACCACCACCACCACCACCAATAATAATAGCAGCAACAGCAGCAGCAGCAGAAAACAGTTGCAGATTGCTACTCACTCACCTAGTCTATCTCATCATTTATATACTCATCACAGATGACAACATACTGGTTTCAATTACTCAAGAAATATCTTGAGCCATTGACATATCTGGGAATCTTATATACAATTACTTGCACTATCACACCTTAACAAAATATCTTCCTGAGAAGCCAAGAAAATAGTGATCTTCCGTAAAATTACTAAGGTGTCTATTCAGTCACTCACTGATTAGCCGGATGTGGAAATGGAAGACAGCAAAAGAAAAGCTGAAGTTTTAAATTTTTCATTTAAAAAAAATCATTCATGCAGGAGAAATGGAAAACATAACATCTTGGGACCATCAAAGCAGACTTCAGTGTGGACAGCATGGCATGGTCATACCTTCATTAGCAGTCTGCAGGAGGGAAGGGGGGGGGGGGGGACACACAATGACAATGTGTTAATTGCTTCATCCATGGTTTAGAGGATTTTTTGTGAGAAAAGTGCAAGCTGAATTTTACATAAGAAATGTTTTCCAAGATCGTCATGCTTCAGGGACAGAAGCTCTTTTTTTTATCATCTCATGGGAATTTGTAACACTCAGGCAGAAAATATGTTTATGAATTCTGCACCAAACCAGTGTTGGTCTGTGATTTTGTGAATCTGTTGTTTTCTCTTGTTGTACATAGGAGGTAATTACAACTTTTACAGTTACTTCGGATCACATGCTAATCAAAAGAACTGTGATAAATAAGGTAAGTAACGACCAATGACACAGGGTGCCCTTGCAAAACTGAATTGGAAGTCCATAACAACCTTATATTTTCAACTCTTTCCGTTTTTTCTCTGCAACAAGAAATCATTTATTTTGTCCACACTGAAGCCTGCACTGCTGGTCCAATGATGGTATTTTTTTACATTTCTCCTGCATGAATGATTTTTTAAATGAAAAATTTAAAACTTCAGCTTTTCTTTTGCTGTCTTCCATTTCCACAACAGACTAATCAATGAGTAACACCTTGGTAATTTTACAGAGAGTCACTAGTTTCTTGGGTTCTCAAAGATATTTTGTTAAGGTGTGATAGCGTAAGTAATTGTATGCTTTGCGGGTTTATTTTCCTTCAGGTACTACACACAAGAAATAAAACATGGTTGTCTTACAACCACAACACTTTAGTGCTGAAATAGAAGTAGCACTAAAGTACATTGCATTTAAGTGAAAATAATTGAAAATACCAAACAAATTCTACAGTAGCCAATGGACCTCGATAACTTTGGCAGGCAATTGTTGCTGTTTGTTCCAATTGAATGGTTGATAGTGTTTGTTCAGATATTTACACTTCAAACATTGCACATATAAGTCTAGGAATAAATTGCATAAAGCAAGCAGTGTTTCATAATAAAATATACATTTATTGAGTCAAAAAATTCTCAATGACTATATTTCACCCACATTCTGTGAAATAAGTTTGCAAGATTTGAAGAAAATGTAAAATGCACTTTACATTGATGTTGTGTGTGCAATAAGTACAACATGATCATCTTACAAACACAACTTTACATGTATCAATGAAACCAGAAAATACAGTATTAAAATACATTTCAGTCAAGCTCAATGTTGACAGCTGAAAGAGCATCTGTTATCCATTTTGGGTATGTGCCAGATGGATACACTGTTTTGAAGAAGTTCTTCACAAATAATGGAAATTTCTGTTCTTTTATACTTTCTCTAATTGATTTCATTAGTTGCATCTAAAAAAAGAGAGAAAAGCAGTTATGTAATTATGTCACTCCAGCAGCTAATCTAGTTAAATTAATTTCAAACAAAAATATTTAAAAATGCAGTTTTATTTTTTAAAAATTATATGCAAAGAATACTACCATACTTCAATTACTCTTTTTTTTCTTTTCTTTTCCAATAGAGATTAATTTAATAGAAAAATTCACAAAGTAAGGTAATGTAGGAAATAAATTTCACACACTGATAGTATTAATTTATAGATGCTTGCTTATTTACTTTTGTCACAAAAGAAAAATAATAGTTGGTTGGGTGATTTATGGCACTGAATCTCTTCAGTTATTAAGTCAAATGTATGACCAAATGCAAGTCTGACACATGAAGTCCAACTCACAAGACCTTTGAAGATGACTTTACATATTAGTGACTACGTATCAGCAGCTATATTTTTGGTTACAGTTAAAATACTCAGTGACTGACAAATGCCAGATTACTTGCTCACAGGTGCACTTATGTGTGGAGAGATTTTTGAAATGATGTTTATGTCTCTTGTCAACAGTTCAATACTTGAATAACATGATAAGGCAAGTTTTTCTGCAACTTAAGACTCTTTCGATGCATTATGGCCACTGTTATTTCGCCATGTACTTTTAGTAGGTGATATGATACAAAAGCAAGCAGAATGGCAAATTTCAAGGTGCTGTTAAAAAAATGAAATTTAGTAAGAGAACCAGGATGTTTACTTACTTGAAAGCAAATATTGTGAACTGTAAGTAGGTGGCAAGCAACTGTCTCAACAGTAACAATGGAATGAAGGTATGCTCTAGAATATCGTTCACAAGTTGAACAGTTACAGTTTTCATCTATAGGTCTGTAATCAGTTTTGTAGTTCTTCTGTTTCAAGTTCAGCTGTCCAGTGTTTACAAGAGCACATCCAAATCTCTGGAAACATACTAAACAGATTTAGAAACATGACTTATAAATACTATACACCTAAGCAAATTTTCAATACCTATTGCTTGCATCACAGTAGCATTAGAAAACAAAAATTAAGATACTTGACAGTTTATGTAACACTGAGAAAACTGGGAATATCTATATATATTGCAACACTTAGAATATTTCAAAACTAGGAAACACTGTATACTGAACTGAAATAATTTTGAAAGCTAAATTTTTAGTGACATCATAATCCAATATCTGAGAAATATCTACACAAGTTATTCTACAGGGTGAACAATCCTCACCGCAACCGCCTTTGCAGCGTGCGAGTTGCCGGTGACAGCAGCTGCGGTGCCTACTTAGCGGGCCGCCTGACGCCCACAATAAATTTCATACGGGTTGGAGCGCAAGTTATTTCTGACATACATAACACAAACACTTAGTAAGAAAAGTTTATTACTCATCTGTATTACCCAAGGAGGTGCTGGAACTGTCTCTCTTTGTTGTTCAAGCATTCCTGACACCTGCTGAGGAAGTTGCTCATTACACTTTGAAGTTCCCTCTCAGAAATTGCAGTAATTTCATGACGAATGTTTGTTTTTAGTTCATCTAAAGTGTGGGGATTTCATTTGTACACATTCTCTTTTACTGCTCCCACAGATAAAAATCACACAGGCTTATATCAAGAGAATGAGAGGGCCAAATCTTCTTAGCGATAAATCTTTCACCGAACACATTACCAATTTTCCGTAATGATAAGTTGGCCGTATGAGCCGTTGCTGAGTCTTCCTGAAATGTCGTGAAAGCACAATCTCTTTCAGTTGATTGGGCAAATAAAGGCCGCAATATGTTTTCAACATACCTGTCACTTAATTGTTTACTGAAAAAATATAGGGCTATTATTCTCTCGCCGCTAACAGTGCAACACACACCTATTTTTTAAGCGTGCAGGAGCTGTTCGTGAATTAAGTTAGGCTTTTCTTAACTCCAGTAATGATTATTTTGCAAATTAACATACCCACTTAGGTGAAACCATGATTCATCAGGAAAGAGTTAAATTCTGGTCAATTTCTCTGTCGTGCACCATTTCAGAATCAGTGAGTGTAATGAGCAACTTCCTTAGTAGGTGTCAGAAATGCTTGAACAACGAAGGGAGGCAGTTCCAGCACCTCCTTGCGTAATACAGGTGAGTAATAAACTTTTCTTTCCATCTGTTATGTAAGTCAGAAATAACTTGGGCGCCAACCCGTATCAAATTTAGTGTGGTCGTCGGGCGGCCCGCTAAGCGGGCACCGCAGCTGCCATCGCCGGCAAGTTGCACGCCGCAAAGACGGTTGTGCCAAGGATTCATCAATCTGTATAAGGAGGTCATGATAAATATAGTTTCCAATAATGAATTTTAAATTACTTACTGCAGTTCTTGTTGGAAACACACAGTCAAACATATCAATGCCAAGGGCACAGCAAACTACAAGATCTGTAGCAAATCCAACACCCATCAAATACCGAGGCTTATCTTCAGGTAATATGTTTGTTGACAAATGAACCATATTCCAAAATTCATCTTTGCTTTCACCTCCACTGAAAAAAGAAGGAAGAAAATTCAGCGATACTAGCTGCAGTAGATAAATATCAATTTTGAATATCACAGGGGCACCAAATTGTTGATGAGGAATGTAACCTCCCACAAGTACATTAAAAATATTTATTTTAATGCCATAACTGATTACAGACTCCTAGTCCAATCTCCAGATAGCCAACATTTCAGACCACAATTTTTATGTCAGTAGTGTGATGTCTGCTCCTGCAATATATTCCAGGGGATGCCACTTTATCTTGCTATAGTTCTTGTGCTTTTTCAGTACAATGTATGAGCTATTTCACTGTCTAACTCTTTACTATTTATATTGCATGTGTGGCTTGCAGTTTACAGCTTATACAGTGTCCTGAAAAAGCATAAGGACTTAACAAGACAAAAGAATGTATTGCACAGGTGAACTACATGCTGCTGACAAAAACATTATCTAATCAAAACATTTGCAACATGAAAATGGGCATGACAACACAAAACTGGTTAGACATTGAAATCAAATATTTTAAAATTCTTACTGGCTATATCATTCATTAACAATCTTTAATAACCACAGCATTCACTAGATCCAGCTCAAAGTAACACAAATAATAATTGCTATAGAAAATGTTTAAAACTAGAGAAAATAAATAAGTCATAGATATGTGATCTGATGTTTTCAAAACATACATTATAACACCATTTTAAAGTTTCCGGGTTTTACATTTTCCCGCTTTTAAAAACTTTCTTTTTGGTCCTGTCCAATTTCCCATGTTCAGTGTTAATTCACCACTGTTTTGGTGTTAACATATTTATGTATTTTAGTGACATTTATGAATGGTATGAATGATGGTTTGGAGTGTGTGTGTGTGTGTGTGTGTGTGTGTGTGTGTGTGTGTGTGTGTGTGCTCTACACATTCAAGGAACACAGTAGTACCGTATATACTTGAGTAATCCGCGCCCATTTTTTCCCAAATTTATGAACGAAAAACTGGGGTGCACGGATTACTCGAATTTAGGTTGGTATTACTCCAACTGCAACAACAAAACACATCAGGTGGGGATTACTCCGCTTTAAAAGACATCCCTTTAGGCCAATATTACATAATAATATTTTCGATCAAATATTCGAAATATTTCTTAGACATAAATCTTTATAGGTGTTAAAAAGGGGTATTATTGTCATCATATTTCAAGATAGTGGATAATAATACCTTTTTATTGTGCGCTGCCATAGCCAGTCACAAACTTAGTGGAGTAGTGTATCTATCCGGCAGCTTCTTTGCCAGCGGGGCTGGCGCGTACGAACAGTTGCATTGTTGATGTAAGAATGATTAGTTTATGGTACCATCTTTCTGAGTAACAAAGTACATTATCTCCTTAAGTTAGGTATTATTCGGTTCAGTACCGCCATATTACCCACATCAGTATCGGGACATGACAACAACTATATCCGGTAGAAGACGGGGTTACAGTGATTTCTTGCTACTGTGTTTAAACGCTAATTACGGCGCAGCGTTGCAGTTATGTTCAAACACATGCACACGTCAATTAGCAACAGCAATGCTCGCACTTAGAGGGATACATTTGCAGTGGAGAGAAAACAAACAACTTTTATAATCAAACTAGCTTAAACCCGCGGCTCCGCTCGCGTGTTAGTTGATTGTGATAGATATGCGCGGAACGTCAAATCGATTTTTTAAAGAGATGTATGAAAAGAAATTTCTATTTTACTGCTTTATTTATTTATTTATTCTTATATTTCCTTATTCATATGCTTATCATTACAGAGAAAGAGCTGAAGACATTGTAGCATGCATAGACTAAAGATATGGTCTGCGGCGTCACGTTTTGCTGTATGTAGCCTCCTTGCTATAGAGTCGCAAATGTCATTGCTGGCCTTCGAATTTTTTATAATTTGACGACTTTCAACCACCATATCTTCCACACCATTATAGCTATCGGCATGGAACTGCTATGATGTACAACGGGAGACTTCATACAACAGTTGCACACAGACCATTCGTTTGCGTTCCATAGTTTTCACTGCAGAGCGTTAACATTAACACACACACACACACACACACACACACACACACACACACACGTAGAATTTTGTATACACTGATAACTTTCCATCCCAATATACTCGGCCCTTTTATCATTATCTACCCTCAAGCAACAATGCAACCAATAAAACCATTTTCAAAGAGTAATTATTGTTCCGCATTTCACATTATATTCTTCAAATTACTAAATATCTATCATATCGCTATAAAACCGTGCCTAAAACCTTCCTCAGGTATAAATTAGTAACTGTACAAATATTTAAGTCTCTGCGTCTTGTCGTTCCGACGTGATAAGCATACACCGAACAAACATTCACATTCACATTAATACGTATAGATAAATAGCTATCCGATCACCATAAAACCTTGCCTAAAGCCTTCCCCGGTTAGAAATTAATAACTATACAAATTTTTAGCTCTTTATGTCTTTTAGTTCAGACGTGATAAACGTACACCGAACAGACATTCACATTTATAGATATAGATATATGGCGAGGCGCTACATTTGATGACATTTCTTTGATGAAAAATACCTGTATGTGAAGCTCCTTATGACGCTATCAAATATCTTCTTTGTAAATACATGACATATAGACTTTTACAAAGATATATGACTGTGTAATACCAGTCTCAGCTCCATTTATTTAGCGGTTCAGATTCTATAAGCGTTCATTTTAGTGTGTCACTATGAGTATGTTTTACAGTAATCCTACACATATTATAAATGCGAAAGTTTGTATGTTTGTTACCGCATCACGCTAAAAGTACAGCACTGATTTAGATGAAATTTCATATAGAAATTTCTTATGTCTTGGATTAGGACATAGGCTACTTTTCACAATGTTTATTACAAGTTATTTATTTAAAATATATCCATAGAAATACGTAACTGTTGTAAGAAGCTTCTAATAAAAGAGCAGAGGAGCATAATAGAAAATGTAGTGTTTAGCCGCGGCGGTTAACGCGTCATGTAATAGACTACTGTTATTTTGGGCAATGGTTCGGGTCCTGCTATAGTGAATTTTTTTTTCTTTGTTATTGTTATCTTTTTTACTTTCGAATATACAAAAAGATTCTTGGATACTACCGAAACGGCTTAACTGATATATAATTACATACACAAGAAATCTGAATGTTGGCGTTTATGCCGCATTCATTTTCATTTGTTGTAACAAATGAAGGAAGTATGTATATAAATTGAAGACTTTAAATATGCTCTAAGTACCATGGCACGAAAAAACATTGACGTTTTGTGTAGAATGGGATCTAGATACCAAGCCCTATTTTGTGTACAAAGCATGAACTGCCACGTATAAATAGCGTACGTAAACTGCAACGAAAGTAGTAGCAAATGCACTCAACAGATGGCAGGCGGTACGCTGCAGTTAACATATGAAACGTTATAGGTGTTCGAACATTGTGATGTTATCGTAATTCTTTAAAATTGTATTCTCTTTGGATTTCAATGAATAATTGTTTCTGTGGTGATTTCGATAATTTATAGCATTCGAACGTTTGCATTTAGTTCTTTTGTTGGTTCGCTTTGCATTTGTAGGATCTCAACAGTTCGTTTCTCCGTTAGATGTCTTTTTTATCTCTTTACTTTTCTCCGTTAGGTTTGTTGTTTATTTCGTTACATTTCTCCGTTAGGTTTGCTGTTTATTTTGTTCCTTTACTTGGCATTTGTTTTCGATTACTGTATTGTTGTTATTGTAGTTACTTACTGTCAGGGGTGCCATTCCACAAATTGGAGCTGAAGGTGGGTGTGCCTGTTTTATTGATGCGTAATTTGGATGCACCACGATTATGCAATGGAACCAGGTTACGCAGGCCACCATCATCACCGGTGGAGCCAAGAGAGAGACTGTATTAATACCACGAATTCCCATCATCCCAACAAACTTGCCATGCCAGGTTAACCGGTTACAGTTCCCATTGAAAGTGGCCTTCTCGATTACTATAAACAAGAGTCAAGGACAAACATTAAAAGTGGCAGGTATTCATGTGGCCACCCCATGTTCTTGCACGGACAGCTCTACGTAGGCTGCTCCCGTGTATTGAGAGATAGAAATCTCTACGTATACTCGGAGAACAAGAAGTCTCGAAACGTCATTTACAGGGACGTATTGCAATAGATTTTTGGCTCTCCATCCGTTCCATGCTAACAATGTCGCAGTCATGTAGTTATTTATGCCCTTCTTGGCACTTTAATGTCCGACTATTGAACTGCGGGTAACACCGCGGGGAGCAGCTAGTATGTCATAAATGAAATATCTAGTACCATGATCTACACAAATCCGCAGTCCCCCCTGTCAAAATTTGGGGTGTGCAGATTACTCTAGTATATACGGTATGTTATAACCTCAAAAAGACAGTTACAGAGTCAGATGCAGATCCTGTGTGAATTTCACAAAAAATATTTGTGAATGTATTTGTGATTGAGAAAGTGAATAAACTCTCGAATATCATCTTATATATGAAAAATTCCTAACAGGAAAAATATATATAAAAAAGAGATAAAGTTTGGCGAAGGAGCACAGGCAGCGATAGTAACAAATAAAACACACACACACACACACACACACACACACACACACAAGCTTTCGCAACCCAGTTGCTTCTTCAGGCAGAAGGGAAGGAGAGGGAAAAGGAAATGATGTTTTTAAGGAAGTGGTAAGGAGCCATTTCAATCCCAGGAGAGGGAAGACTTATCTTGGGGGAAGAAAAGGAGGGTAAACAAATACACACACACACACCCACACATATACACAGATGCAAACACACCTAGGCAGACATACTGTAGAAAGTAAAGAGGTTGGACAGAGATACCACTAGAGGCAGAGGCTCTGTCCAAAGATGTTCAAGATGGTGGGCGGGAATTTGAATTTAGTGGAGGTTGAGACCAGGAGGGCAACAGGAAGAGAGAATATGCTGAAGGGCTAATTTCCATATCCAGAGTTCTGAAAGGGTGGTGTCGGTGGGAAGTATCCAGATAACCCGGACGGTGTAGCACTGTGCCAAGATGTGCTGGCCATGCACTAAGGCGTGTTTAGCCACAGGGTGATCCTCGTTACCAACAAACACTGTCTGCCTGTGTCCATTCATGCAAATGGACAGTTTGTTGTTGGTCATTCCCACATAGAATGCTTCACAGTGCAGGCACGTCAGTTGGTAAATCACGTGGGTACTATCGCAAGTGGCTCTGCCTTTGATCATGTACACTTTCCGGGTTATGGGACTGGAGTAAGTGGTGGTGGAAGGGTGCATAGGGCAGGTTTTACAATGGGGGCGGTTACAAGGATAAGAGCCAGAGGGTAGGGAAGGTGGTTTGGAGATTTCATAGGGATGGACTAGGAGGTTACAGAGATTAGGTGGGCGGCGGAAAGACTCTCTCGGTGGAGTGGGAAGGATGTCATGAAGGATGGATCTCATTGTGGGGCAGGAATTAAGGAAGTTGTATCCTTGCTGGAAAGCCACATTCCGCGAAAGTACCCGGTGACAATAGGGGCACTTCTGGGGTTCTTCTGATGAAGGTTCTGAATTTGAACGGGTGAGAAAGTGGCTCTGGCAATTTGCTTCTGTTCCAGATCAGGAGGATAGCTGCATAATGTGAAAGCTGTTATTAGGTTATTGGTGTACTGGTTCAGAGCTTCTGGACTGGAGCAGACTTGTTTGCCATGAAGACCTAAGCTGTGGAATGGATGGCAGCTGTCATAAAGCAGGTACTGTTGTTTATTGGTAGGTTTGATGTGGACGGATGTGTGCAGTTGGCCGTTGGACAGATGGAGGTCGACATCAAGGAAAGTGGCATGGGATTTGGAATAGGACCAGGTGAATACGATGGGACCAAAGGAGTTGAGGTTGAAGAGGAAATTCTGGAGTTCTTCTTCACTGTGAGTCCAGATCATGAAGATGTCATCAATGAATCTATACCAAACTTTGGGTTGACATGCTTGGGTGTCCAGGAAGGCTTCCTTTAAGCGTCCCATAAATATGTTTGCGTACGAGGGGGCCATCCTGGTCCCCATTTCTGTTCCCTTCAGTTGTTGGTATGTCTGGCCCTCAAAAGTGAAGAAGTTGTGGGTTATGATGAATCTGGCTAGAGTATTAAGGAAAGAGGTTTTAGGTAGGGAAGTGGGTGGTCGGCGTGAAAGGAAATACTCCATCACAGCGAGGCCCTGGGTATGTGGGATATTTGTGTATAAGGAAGTGGAATCAATGGTTACAAGTGTGGTTTCAGGAGGTAACAGGCTGGGTAAAGATTTCAAGTGATCAAGGAAGTGGTTGGTGTCTTTGATGAAGGATGGGAGACTGCACATTATGGGTTGAAGGTGTTTGTCTATGTAGGCAAAGACTCGTTCTGTAGGGGCTGTAGGGGCTGGGATGATTGGGTTTGTGAATCTTGGGGGTGCAGGGTGTCGTGGGGTCATGAGGTTAATGGAGTTAGGTGAAAGGTTTTGTAGAGGGTCTAAGGTTTTGAGGATTCCTTGAAGCTCTCCTGGACATCAGGAATGGGATTGCCTTAAGAAACTTTATATGTGGTACTATCTGAAAGCTGACGCAATCCCTCTGCCACATACTCCTGCCGATTAAGTACCATGGTCGTGGATCCCTTGTCGGCTGGGAGACTGACGATGGAATGGTCAGCCTTCAGATCACACATAGCTCGGGATTCAGCTGCGGTAATGTTGGGAGTAGGATTAAGGTTTCTCAGCAAACATATTGTCATCAATTTATTTAATATTGCAATACGATAAATTTCTGAAGTTCTATAATCCTTCTCCACTATTGCAGGTAAAGTGGTTTGTGGCAAGAGAAGGATGCATCAATCTAAACCCAATGACCTAATTCCGAAAAATTATTTTCTTCTTCTTCTTCTTCTTTTCTCTCTTTGCATTAAATGTGCACAATCATTTAATGAAACAGTAATTTCTTATAAAATGATTTCCAGTTCATGGTGTACAGCAATAAGTGAGAATATATATTCCTTCAGTGAAAAACTGTCTTGATTGCAAATTGTTTTATTAATTTATGACACGTTTTGCCCTTTAGCAGGGCATCTTCAAATTATAACGTGCTCTCCGTAGTGTGACACCCTAAGCCTCAGCGACCCCTGGAAACCACGGTGGACACCCAGAGGAATGAGGAATGGTAGCTTTGGCAGCTGTAACGATGGATTGTGTGGTGCTCTTGACCACCACATCAATTTTATCGAGTGGGGGAGAACAAACAGTGGCAGCAGAAGTATAGTCTTCCCAGTTAGCCCTGTGTAGACCCACCTAGGCGGGCATGACGGGTACTGGCGTTGTGGAAGTGACAAAAAGATCGTGACCTCTCCAATGGATGGATGGTGGAAGGCTGTGGCTTGCAGATCACCAAATCAATGGCCGAGAATGTGCCATGCACCACACCAAAATGTGTGGGGGCACCAGTATTTAAGAGTCAGAGGTCGAGTTGAGAAAGTAAGTCCTCAACAACTCTGCCACGGCCAGAGATCGTGGAACCACCCCACAAGGTATTATGGGCTTGGGTAAAGTCACCTAATACCAAGGAAGGTGGGGGGAGTGTGATATAAGTGCAGCCAAAACATTCAAAGTGACATCACCATTTGGCGGAAGGTAGAGACTGCAGACAGTGATCTCCTGTGTTGTCCTTACCATGACAGCCACTGCTGTTAACAGTGTCTGAAAGGGCACAGGTTCAACTATATACAGAGGTAATGACATATACACACACACACCACCTGAGACCCTGTGATAAATGCTGCGCTTGCAGAAGTATCCCTATAGCCGCAAAGGGCAAGGGTCCACACTGCCGGAAACCAAGTTTCCCGAAGGGCAATGCAGAGAGCAGGTGTTACGCTCAAAGGTTGTCGTAGCTCAGCCAGGTGGGTGAAAAAACCGTCACAGTTCCATTGGAGGATGACGTTTTCCAATAGCTGGGAAGACATGAATGAGAAGATGTTGCTCATTACACCTCAGCATGTCTCGAATACACCGGTAGCAATGCATCTGCTTTGATGTCCATCGTTTCTGGAATGTCCCTGAGAGCAAGGTCCTCGGGGGATGCAAGAATCTCCATCTCGTCCTCAGAGGCAGAGGTGGAGGGGACAGGTGCCCCAGTGGCCACTGGAGTTTCCTTCTGCTTGGTATCCGTTGTTTCAGTGGGAGAAACCTTAGAGGGGAGGGACCCGAGCGACCCAATTCTAGCGACAGGAACCAGAGCAGGCTGTTGCGTCTCTGGCTCCGGGGTAGGGACCAATGTCCCCGTTGGTTGGGGGGTTATTGCTCCCAAAGCAGGGGGCTTTGGGGGCAATGGAATTTGAGGTGCCCCTATTGGTCAAGGGGGGCAGACATAGATGGTTGGACCTGGGAGCCCACTAGGACCGACTAAACAGGTGGTATGAATGTAGACGGTGATGCGGCTGCAGCATAGGATGTCTTTATGCTGACTGGATGCAGTTTTCATATTTCCTCTTAGCCTCCGAGTAAGACAGCCATCCAGGGTTTTATATTCCATGATCTATCTTTCTTTATGCAGAATGGAGCAGGTGGGTGAGCAAGGGGAGTGGTGCTGTCCTCAGGTGACACATAAAGGAGGAGGTGCACAAGGAACATTGAGGTGTGATGCATGTCCACACTCCTGACAGGTGGAGGTGGCAGTACGCCTGGAAGACATGTGCCCAAACCTCCAGCATTTAAAACAGTGCATAGGGGGGAGGAACATAGGACTTGACACCACAATGGTAAATCATCACCTTGATCTTCTCAGGCAATGAATTGTCCTTGAAGCCAAGGTGAATGCACCGGTAGCGACCCTCGTCCTTCAAACCCCTATAAATATGCCAAATAAAGTGGTCTCCTCACTGCTCCAAGTTCTTGCGTAGTTCATCATCAGTCTGCAACGAAAGATCTTTATTAAATATAATGCCATGTACCATGTTGAGGCTCTTGTGGGGAGTGATCATTACAGGAACATCACCCAGCTTGTCGCAGGCAAGCAATGCTCGTGTGCTGTGTATGATGTCGCAATGAGGACCGAGCCAGATCGCATCTTTGACATGCCCTCCACCTCGCCAAATTTATCCTCAACGTTCTCTACAAAAAACAGGGGTTTTGTGGTGGTAAATGATTCACCGCCAGTCCGGGTACAAACAAAGTATCGAGGGGCATACACCTCACCTTGATTTCTCGCCCTATGTTCCTCCCATGGCGTTGTCAAGGGAGGGAACGATTGGGGGTCATATTTCTTGGCATTAAATTCAAAATTTTCACAGTTAGAGACACTGGTTGTACGTCCGGCAACGCTATCATTGGCTCATTTCATTCTCGTCCCACGAGCAGTTAGGGATGATTCACCATCTGTTCTACTGCAGACCAGGTATCGGGGGGCATACGCCTCACCTTGTTGACGAGCCCTGTGTTCTCCCCATGGTGTGGGCATGGAAGGTAATGCTTGGGCGTCATACGTAGCAGATTACATTCTATTCGTCCACACGTATATACGCCGGTTTTGCATCCGGCAACACTATGATTTTCTCGTTTCATTGTGGTCCCATGAACAGCTAGGGGACCATACGTGTACCCAGGCAGAGCCTCACTTGCCTGGGTAACCCTTATACATCTGAAGAGCAGTAGGTGCTCGCTAACGACTATTCAACCTCAACAGCCATGCATCTCCTCAGCATGAGGCACACCTTGAGATTGAGGTTTTGTTTATAGAGGTTTGTACCATCATCGCGACCTGGGCAATTAAGCCAAGATCCCCTGGCTCAAACATACAATGTTCCCCTGTTGCACCGAATGATGGTCTTTGAAGCACACACAGAGCTTACGGTGTAGTGTACTGTTTGCGCGACACAGTCCACAGCTCAGGACCCCAGGTCTGCCAAGCCCCTACTCGGCAAATTAATGCTGAGCCCCTGAGTGGTTATGTAAATGTTTCACGGTCTTCAAATTACCAGCAATGCCCTTCAGTCCCTTCTTGATAAAAAAAGGTGAGATCTCTTCAAAAGTGCCCTCTCTTCTCTTAATGATTATAAACACATTATGTGCAGCAGAAAGTGCTCTGTTAGTATTGACAGTTCCCCTTTTGTTCATTCCCAAATCTGGAAGACTGCTGACCCGAATCCTCTTCTTAGAGTGGGTGTTAGTACCCCCCCCCCCACACCCCCAATGGTACACCCTTCCCACTAGGATGTTGAAAATTACTCAATAGTTCCATTTTGGTACAACGAGTAGCCAGACAGAGATCCGCATGCCTAGGTAAGCCTTATACAACTAAGGTTTGGCAATATCCCCAGAGGTTGCATGGTAGCGATTGTTCCACCTCAACAGCCAGGCATCCATTCAGCACGTAGCACACCTTAGGATTGAGGTTTTTTTTATAGAGGCATTTCCTTCCTAGTGACCCGGATGGTCAAGCCAATATCCCCATTCCCTGTTACACACAACGTTCCACCGCTGTATCACATGGTGGTCGCTGAAGCGTGCCAAGAGATTACGGTGTCAAAGGACTGGCAGCATTTACCAGTCCCAAGCTCAGGGACCCCAGCTTCACCAAGCTGTTTTGTGAGCCTTCTGGAGGAAACCTTCCTAGCATCCCTACACCCCAAACCTGTGTGCTGGTTCAGGTTCATTATATTTTCATGATCAGGATTCAGGGCCAGATCACCTTAGCCTCCTCCCTTCACAAACTCAATTCCTTTTCTCCCATCCGCTTCACCTAACCTTCCTCAACACACAATGTCACATTTCTGTCCAGCTACAAACCACCATCAGTACCTACATTTTGACAGTTGCTATCAATTCCACATAAAAAAAGTCTACAGTCTAGCCACCCATGGAAAGCGTATCTGCAGTAATGACAACTTTGTAACATATCATCATGAAGGTCTCTAAAAGCCCTTCAGTCACAAATCCCGACCTAGTTTGTAAACAGATTTTCAATGCTATATCTCCATATAACCCAAATCCTCCCTCCATCAGCAATAAGCAGTGCTCTCCTTGTCACCCAGTACAACTCTGTACTGGAAGAACTAAATCACGTCTTCCGTCAACACCTATAAATGAGACACCTCCCGCCCAAGATCCTCCCCATCCCTCCTGAAGTGGTGTTTCATCACCCACCCAACTTCCACAACGTCTTAGTCCATATCTCTATGCCACCCCTCAACCCCAGCCCCCTTCCACAGGGACCATACCTCTATCGAAGAACCCACTTTAAGACCTGCCCAATCCACTTGCCCAGCAGTACCTATTCCAGCTCTGTCAACGGCACATCTAACCCCATAAATATGCTGGATTACATGTGGAAGCAGCCATGTAATTTACCAACTGCACTGCAATCACTACACAGTCATTTATGTTGGTATAGCTATTAACCAACTGTCCATTAGCATGAATAACCACTGTCCAACTGACAAGAAAAAAGCAAAATTACCCTATGGCCAACATGCAGCTGCCCATATGCCTGATTTTAACGTTTTCTTCACAACCTTGGACATATGAACCTGACCCCTGTCCACTATCTGCTTTTCTGATCTACACATATCACAATTACCCTGAAGCAGTGTTGGCTCAGTTCGATATCTCGATTGCGACTTGCACATAATCTTTGGCGCTTGACTGAGCTGGAAGGGTTGACCGGCAGTCAAGTAGTAAATATGGCTAACAAGAATGATGAGGGGACCTGGTGGTTTGATTGGTGGAATTCTTGTATAGTGCAGGCCAACCAATGATTGGAAACCTGGAGCTCTGGAGTTTCCCTGAGGCGAGATTGTGGAGGTCTGTTTGTCTTTTCGTAACTAAGTGTAAGAGGGCAATGCTAAATTTAAGGTTTGTCAATTACATGAGTGGGAAGTCACCCTTGGTGTTACAAGAACTCTATGTAGTTTCATTTCTAAAGGTGAAGTTGTTTCATTGCATTAGCTTGCTAATAAAGAGTCCCTGTTTCTCTGTTATTATGGGCAAGCCCATTCAAGGTTTAGGAATTGAAGAGCTGCCCACTTTGCTGTTAATTGTCACGAAACTATATTTTTATTAGAACTGCTGTGTTACACCTGTATATAGAGTTGTGATATATTAACTGTCCTTGCTGAATGAGATGCTGGTGTGTTATTAAACACCTGTGGTAACACAGTCATTTGTTTCAGTTACATTTCTATAGTAAGTATTACACTTGGTGGTTTTAAAGTCAGGGCTCTAAAAACTATTTGTTCTGCTCAGTTATTAATGGTAAAGAGGCTGATCTTAAGAGCTGTTTACTTTAGTTCAATTACTATTATGTTTAATTACTTGTAAAATTCATTGTGGGGCTTAAAACCTTGTCGGCATAAATTGTAAGGTTCCCTTTGATAAAGAGAGATTTCTGTATGCTTCTTGTGGACTACTACAGGTTAAGTGATTGTTTTAAATTTAATAGTGTCTCTGATGAGAACTGTCTGGTCAGCGGAATGATTGCCAATAACTGCTGCAAAACAATTGTTTTGAAATTTGGCGGGTTGGCTGCCAGAGGTGATGCTTTTTAATGCTTTGGCTGAAGTCTGTATCACATGCAGTTCAGTTGCATTATACTAGTGAAGTACTTGCACCAAAAGTCCTCCTTTCTTGTTATTTGTTCCAAGATTAGGTTTTTAGTCTGTTTAGTTGAACTTTAGTGCAGCAGCAGAAGTTGGAAAATTTTGCACTTTGTGAATATTTATTATTACTGTGGATCACTGCCAACGTTTGGAACAGACAATACACAGTAAACATCAATGCCTTGAAAGGTTTCCAGTGATAAGAATTCTGGCTCTCCATCTCGCGACACTCTCACTAAAATTGTGAAAGCGTTTGGGAGATTGAAGCTAGTGTGACACGTGGGGGTTTGGGTCTAGTTGGGAGTATGCACGATGGCCGAGAGGTCAAGGTGACCACTTGAGAAAAGTAGGAGATCCAGGTTCGAGTCCCAGTCCGACAAAAAATTTAATGTGTTGCAGTTAATAGTTCATCTATAGTACAGCAACAGAAGTCAGAAAATGCAATTTGCCAATATGTATGTGAATATTTATAACTGCTGCAGATCACAGGCAACATTTGTTTCTTTGGAACAGACAAATCATTACAAAATATTTAATTTTTTCCTACTAATACATCACCGACATACAAAAATGGAAAAGAAACTGTTACTTGTAATTTTTTGATAACAGACAAATTACTGAAAAATTTTTTCTATATAAAAGATGGTTTGATATTATCTTAAATAATGTTTTGAATAAAATTATAAACAAATTCTACCTCAAACCTCCAACTGCAAATCCACGAACATCACGTTGAATGAGTTGTGTAGCACTTTCACTGCGCAATTTAGGATCCAAACCACCCTGTACAATGGGGAATATATTTTGGCTTTCTGGATTTTTATGAGCTTTCAGGCATCTATCAAGCCACCTTGTAGTGCTGTAAGTATATAAAAAAAATCTTATTTCACATACATATAGGGAAAATATAACATTTATGTTATAAAGCAGTGGTCCTGAAGTAGGAGCTTTAATTACTTAATCAACAAAATCCCTTAAGGAAATACTTTGGCAGTCTTGACAATGTGGTTGCCCTAAACACTAACCGATGCATAGCTTCTTCTACACGAGGCCCAGTTGTTGTTGTCTTCACGACATCGTCTAACTGCATAATGATATCAGCTCCAATTGCATTCTGTATGTGAATGGAATTCTCTGGTGAGAGCATAACTTCTGTGTCTGCAAAGATCTCAAAGATCTTACATTTTCATAACCAATGTTACAGTAAATAGGACACAAACATGATGTAAGCAACTGTCAACAAGACAGTGAAGTTTGTGAAATTTAAACATTTAACATATAGAATACATGTAACACAAGCTTATACTCTAGGCTAAAATAACTAGTATTTAAATACACACGAAGTTAAAAAATATATTTCCGAAACTTTTAGAACATTTTCTTTGCACAAAAACTAGAAAGAGTTCTTAAAACATATTTCCAAAAATACTTTGTTTTTGAGTTTACAATTAAATTAATTAGAATTTTTCAACACACAACTCACAATAAAGGCAATCATAAAATCAAGAACTATTACACCCACTCTGACAGTTTTGACAAGTTGTGCAGGCTATCATTACAAAGAAAGGAAGAACTTCTGCAACTGGGTACTGTGCTGTATAGACCCATTGTTTCAGGTGCATCCACAGATAATAACCCAGGGACTGAGGTTGAGAGAATGAACTACTACTCCCGAACCAATCCACCTACTATGATAGATGCCAACCTGAAGACCAAAACTGTGTCATGCACAAACAACATGATAGATGGAAGGGCCATCTAATAGTAGGTCTTGCAGAGTGTTCTCAATAAAGTCCCTGTAGACAGCACCTGTAAAATATGCTGAGAGAATGTATGGCACAATTACGGCGCATGTATTAAAGTGATTTGGATTTCAAGAATATACTGTAGCACAAGGACTGAAATTTGTCTTGTAGATTGGTAGTTTATGCAATTAGTTTTCAGCACAAATGCGTCCAATGGTTATGTGGCGTTGGGTACCTTATGAAAGGCCATTGCTCACATTAACAAACGAGGTTGCACACCAGTAACTGGACAGTGAATGCCTAGAGGTGAGCATTGTAATTCACAGCGTTCAAATTTTGTCTTTTTTCAATTGATTCAGGGTGTTGAGTTTACTGACAGCACAGCAATGAGTTCGCGGCACAGTGTGTGGAGGATGCAGTTCTGGCCACAGGTTCTTCTGTGTTGTTTTGGGGACAATATTTCCACCTAGGCTTGGGGCCACTCAATTTGGTTACTTTGCAACACTTTCTGCGAGGAAGTACAGCCCTATCTTTTATATCTTCATGATATGTATTCTGTGGACACTCTTGGCTTCCAAGATGACAAAAGCCATGTTAATAGGACTTTGTGTAATATGTTTCTGGTTTTACATGCATTCAGTCATTCAGTACTCTATCAGACTTCAACTCACCTGGTAAATCAACAGATCTTAATTCCAAAGAAAATGTCAGGAATTATAAGGAAAAGTGGAGGAATGGAGGAAAAACAGCACTCAAAACCCCCACAATTTGGTAGCTCTAGATGACCTAATCATCAATGAATGGTTTGAGAGTCAACTATGGGGTACCTGAAAAAGCTTGTGGAGAGTCTGAAAACAGGAGGATTTCACCAATTTAACTCAAACTATCTGAGTAGAAGTTATACAAGCTTTTCAAATGATTCTCAATAGAATCCAGTGTGGCTAGTATTCAATACATAATCAAGGTTAAATTTTGCATTGTGTGTCTCATCTTCTTGCAAAAGATCTATGCTGCTTTCTCTTGTTTCATTTGAAGGTTTTTTTTGTACTCCAGACATCACTAGAATTAAACTGAAATATTTTTGTCATATATGGAAATGCAAGTGCCATTGCTCATTGTTATAATTCTTGTAACAGTGTTGTGTATCATGAAATTGTCACCAGGTTTCGTAATGCAATACAGCCAAGATTGCTGGTAATTATTTTGGACGACTGGTTTCACTGGTCTCTGCCAGCATCATCTGGACCAAAACCGGTTGTCCAAATAAAATTAAAATTAATTACCAGTGATCTTGCGTGTAACATTTTTTGAACATATCATAATTGGGTCATCTCCTTGTAATACATACAAACAAACTTGAAAAAGTGGTTGTTTCAGTATCTGCACCAGTCACTTCAGTGGAAGAAAATTCTATTTCGGTTTTCATTTTCCAATAAAAATAATAAGTTTATGTAGAAAATCCCACACACAAGAAGTCAAATACTGGTCATGATAAAAGACGACAAAGGAATGGGAGAAACAATGCTGCTATTCCAGAATGAAAGTTTGACTCTGCAGCAGAGTGTGCACTGATATGAAACTTCCTGGCAGATTAAATTGTGTGCCCGAACCAGGACTCGAACCTGGGACCTTTGCCTTTCGCGAGCATGCGCTCTACCACTGAGCTATCCCGACATGACTCAGGGCCCCTCCCCACAACTTCAGTTTTGCCAGTACCTCGCCTCCTACTTTCCAAACTTCACAGAAGTTCTCCTGCGAATCTTCCAGAAGTGCTAGTCTTGCAAGGTTTGCAGGAGAACTTCTGTGAAGTTTGGAAAGGAGGAGGCGAGGTACTGGCAGAACTGAAGTTGTGGCGACGACCATGAGTCATGTTTGGATAGCTCAGTGGTAGAGGGCACGTTCACGAATGGCAAAGGTCCCACATTCGAGTACCGTTTCTGGCACACAAATTTAATCTGCCAGGGAGTTTCCATGCTGCTATTGAAGTGCACTTGAAATCAAAAATAGTGAGAAAGGTATTATTTAAAAGAAGTGCTGTTTAAATATACTAATAGTTTAAAGTAAATGTTTCTGAACCAAATACATTAATTACATGTATGTGAACTGAACTGTATAGTACATTGTATTACTAATCAAAGTTAAACCTTGCAAGGAATCAAATAAAGTAAAAAAAATAAATAAAATTTCAGAAATTACTGGGAACAATACCTGGACCACCAAATTAGCATTTACTTACTGTACCACTCATAGTTACTCAAAATAAATTACAGTGTAATCAAAAATGTTTCACTAGTGTTTTGTCTTTTTGTATGGCCCACTCAGTTGAGATAATTTAAGAATTATGCAGATTCATCTACATGCTTCTACTCGCACAGTTTGAGCCAAACTGGTGAGATCTATCTCCCACCCTCCACTTCTGACTTGAAGCCATTATCAAAGCTGCATCTTCATCTACATAGGTGCTCTGCAATTCACATTTAACAGAGGGTTCATCAAACCATTTTTAGACTATTTCTCTAATGTTTCATTATCGAGTAGCATGCAGCAAAAAGTAACATCTACATCATTCCATTTTACATCTGATTTCACTTATTTTACTCAGTTGATCATGCCTCCGTCTACAAAATACGTTTGAATTTGGAGGAGCAAGTTGGTGAAAGATATTTCATATATAGATCTTGCCACAAAGAATAACTCTTTCTTTTAATAATTTTCACCCCATCTCGTGCATCATTTCCACAACAATACTCCAAACTATGATGGGCAAGTGTAGTGTATACAGTTTCTTTATTAGAACTGTTCCCATCCTCACATTTTCTGTGTGGTCCCCCCCCCCCTTTTCAATTTTAGATGTTTGTATCACTGTATGGGGGTGGAGATGGGGGTTGGCATTCCACTGCCCAACAAACCTACGTAATATCCTTGTCAATCCCTTCTCCATTCCTGCTCCCAATTCTTTGACCTATGGCTCATATCCCTGCTAAATGCAAAACCTGTACTATCCACCATACTACCACCACCACCTACATGCATGTCCTATATCATAAAAGAAAGGACAAACTGTGATAGTCATGTTTTCTACAAACTGAGCTGCAAGCACTGTGCAGCTTTCTACATGGGCATAATGAGCAACAAGTTATCTGTATGGATGAATGGTCATCGTCAAACTGTGGTCAGGAGACAGCTGAACCATCCTGCTGCAGAACATGCAGCTCAGCATAAGGTGGCTCACTTCAAAGACTGCTACACTGCCTGTGCCATATGGAACCTTCCCACAAACACTTGCTTTTCGGAATTGCACATATGAGAATTCTTCCTACAATACATCCTATGCTCCCACAACCCCAAAGGCCTGAACATTTACTAATTCCTGCACTCCACCCTCCTCTCTCCTGTCCACACTCTAGCCCCCATCAAAGTACTAAAGTACGTGTGTACGTGCACGCGTACTTACTGACACTTCAATTTTTATTTGATGCTAATTGATCATAAAACTGTTACTGCTATACCTTCTTTCCATGTGGTGTTGAGTGATTTTGCTACATAAATAGTAAACCTTGTCTCCTCTACTTGTTCAAAATATTAGAAGATTTGTGTCAGTTTACTAAAATATTAAACTGTATGTCCAAGACAGACTTATACGTAAACTTTTTCACTTTGAAGCAAAAGAATGTGAGACAATTAGAGAAATTCTCACCAGTATTTATTGAGTAAGTCCTTTGAAGTTTGAAACTGGAAGAAGGTAGACAAGAAAACTGAAGTAATAACAAAACTAAATGAACAAAGATACAATGATAAATTCTATGTAATCATTCTACTTTCATTACCATTATTGTATGAATAATTGAAAATAGCTTGAAAGATAGGAAATAAATTATTCCTTTCAGGTGGTGCCACAATCATTAGGTGACTGTCACTGATACAATGTACAATTTACTCCAATAGTGATTTTTAACCCTATAGGTGTTTTCAAGTGGTTATGCAATACTGTGGCAAATAACTACATGAATTAAAAATAAGATGCTCACACTCACTATCATATTAAACTAGAGCATTTTATGCACTATAATGTACAACTGTTGTGCCAAATATTCCACACTATCAACACATGTGTTAGTTTGCAAGAACCATAGAAAATGGACAGGCCTGAAGTTAAGGCGTGAGAACATTATGATGTTTAAAAATTTGACTTTAATATTACCATGAAATAAATACAAACAGTGCGCTATATTCAGGATACTCTAATGTTTTTTCTTTCCTATAATTGTTGTTAAACAAAGAATCTGGCCATTATTTTTGTTCATATTCAAGGATGAACATTTCCCTGAAGAGTGATATATTAGTTTATCAGAACAATTTTACACAACTTATCACTGGATGCCATGGTATCATCTACGAGTCATTTTCACAGCTTTGTAACTAATACAATGGTATTATGAGTGAGGAATTATTATATGATCCATTTGAAATCAATTCAAGAAATCTAGTCACATGTGTATCATGGCAGTGCACTGTTTGATACAACAAACAAAACAACATATAATTTAACCATAAATTGAAAAACCAAACTAAGTGACAAAGATTAAAATTGTTGTAGAATATGTTTCTATTCTTGCATTTTACATCTGTATCTGAACTTTGTATACATAGTTTGGAATTGTGAAAACTGTCAAAACAATTATAGTCATTTCTTGAACTCTTTAAAGCCTACATTCCTGTTGGTTAAATGTATTACTGATACTCCCAATAGACAGAAATACCATTCCCTTCAACAGAAGGGAACAATTACACTTGTATAGCATCATATACAGATGACAGGAAAGAGGAAAAGTAAGTTGATGTAACAACAGAGCTGTCACCATACTGGTATAGTCCATGACCACTAAGGGTTAACTGTTATTTTGAAACTTATTGGTGCCCTGGCATTTCAGAGTTGTTTTTATGGGATTAAAAATGATAGGTCCCCTACAGAATACGAGGGGCCTCATCTTGTGAGGGAAGAAATACAACAAAATTGTATGCTTCTTCATAGTGCCAATTTCTAACAACAGAGTTAAAGGTCATATACAACACATCCAAAGGACGTATTGTGTTGTTTTTAAAATATCTCTCTCTTAAAATCATTGAACTTTTCTACAGGGACTGCTTGAAGCAGCACAAGGTGATTCAGATTTGTAAGAATGGCAGGTAGGTGTTCAGACACATCCACATAGCTCTTGTTTCACCTGTCACCATGTCCTCTCTTTCTCCTCCACTCCCCTTTCTGTCCGCCTCCTCGTTCACCTACTCCTCTCCCTCCTATATATGAAAACACACAAATATGCACCATGTTTCATGGTGATTGGTCAAATGGTGTCAAATTCACAAGGTACCCTGCACAATGCTAAATTCAATGGCTTGCAGATTATAAAAATCTCCTTTATGAAAACATATATTTATGTTATTTTATCAAAAACTGACATTTTGGCCTGTGGTTGTGTATGAAATACAGAGCAGTTCTTACAATAAAGAAGACAGCAACCAACCACTTTTGATTATGGTATTTATTTACTAAATAGCATAATCAAAAGTGGTTGGTTGCTGTCTTCTTTATTGTAAGAATTACCCTGTATATATTTGTGTGCTGACTTTCAGGTTATTAGCTATCTCCATTCCAAATTTGATTCAAATCTGTCCATCCCTTTCATCATGAAGGAGAAGCAAACATATTAACCCATCATAAGGTACCTCTCTGCCACGCACCGTACAGTGGCTTCCAAAAGGTAGCCCATGTATCAATCAGGGTATAAGCTACCTCGGTTCCAAATTTCATTCTTATCCATCCAGCCATTTCAGCATGAAGGTGTAAGAAATGAATTAATTAATTGTAAAGCACTCTCCACCATACATTATACTAAGTTAATTTTAGTATGCCTATAATCTTCGCGTAACTGCAAGCAAAGAGTTGGACAAAAGTTTTACCACGATCGGATGTACAGAATGGCCATGCATTAAATACGAATAAAAAGACAAACAAACAAACATTAATTTATATATATATTTGTTTAAGAAAAATCAAACACACAGCTGTTTATTGGTTTTCTCAGTTCAGCCAATATAATACTCTATTGCTACAATTGGCAGATGTTAAATACAGAATATCTTTCTCTGTAACTGATACTAGTTACCATATACAGTAGAACCTCGTTTTTACACTTTTCATGGGACTTCAGTGAAATGGTGTAAAATGCGGGAAAACATAAAATGCAGGAAATTATGTTTTAGATGGTAAAATATGTTTACTGGACCAGACTTGCATTTTCGTAGTTTATTTGTGATACATGTACATATAGGCATCTAAATACTCGCCAGGAAGTTTATTATATAATAAAGGATATCCAAATTTTTACTATTTTAAGTGCCAGGCAGAACTGGTAATTTCATGGGAAGTAGAAATTTTTGACATTATTTCATTCATTATAATCGAGGACGCCACTGCTGAGCTATGTAACACATCTTTGAAATTACCTGAACAGCTTTGACATATCATTTGGACACTGCTGCCAGGCTATGTAGCACACCTTCAAAATTACCGCCTTTATTTAAGTAGTAAAACTCCTTAAGTTCCATCCTTTTTGTATTTTTCGATGTGTCACACGACAATATTAGATAATTTATTCATGTTCTCGAGTGTAAATATATGCATAAATATTATTTTGACATTTGCATAGGATCGGCATCTCACACTATTATCGCCTTTTTGAGGTTGTGGGTATTATGGTACCGAACTTTAACAGTTAACATTCTTTATTAATCAGAAATATGTATCACAAAAAACAAAACAAACAAAAAAACTTTTTATTCTCATGTAAACAAAGCAACTGGTTCTGATTGAGTACATGCAAGTCGCTCTCGCAAAGAAGCTGGTGGAAAGGGGAACAACACCGCCACAAATCGGCACATTGTAAGTCAACTAGACATGTACTGCCGACAACGAAACGCGAAGTGTACATAGGAATTAATGCAAAGTATCAAGAAACTTGACTGTGAAAAATTTATAAGCACTATACTTTAAGGCGAAAGCCACACCAGTGTCAATTTATATATTTTTTCTCCACGAACGTGCTTTTGAACAGTGTAAAATGCGGAAAAAGTAAATATATTAATGCAAAAACGGGGTGAAAATAACATTGTGAACATAGGAAATTTGTCACGACCGACAAAAAATGGGGCAAATGGCGGAAAAACATAAAAACCAGGAACTTAAAAACAAGGTTTTACTGTATTATTTAAACAGGGTGGCCACAAAGCAATGGTTCAAAATTTCCCCAACATTTCCAGGTTTTCCAGTAAAGTCTGTAATACTTTTCCCCGACTTTGAAATTTTATTCCCATTATAAAGAAAATTAATGCTTTTAATTGTTTCCTAACTGGCAACAATTAAATCTTGGTACAAATCTTACAAAAATGAAGGAGGCACATTTAAAAAACTAAGCTATGTTTATTCTTTATTTTATTCATTTTTTGTACATTTCCATAATTATAAAATGTGTATAATTTGAAATGAGTAATACACATGGGCATGACTTGAACCATAAACTAATAGAAATTAAAATTTTAATATCTGGTAATTAATTGTTGAAGGTTTTTGTACTGCTCATCAACAGATTGAATCTCAGCTAAAGTTGACTTTTTTAATGCCAAATCTTTTCTTGTTTTTGTTTATTTTTAAATATTCTGATTCAGTTAATGTAGCATCTTATTTCTGACATTCAATTTCTTCTGACAACTATGAGTGTCAATTCCGATAAAAATGAATAGATATTGGAACATCAAGATCATTTGATTCATTTATTAGGCAGCTTCTGTTTTACATGTAATAGTTGGTAATAGCACAATGATTCATAGAAAGCATAGGCGGCCAGTCGTGTAGCGTGGAGGTGGTGTTGAGTCTTTCCAAATGTAAACATATTACCTGTTCGAATTACTTTCGCTGTGCTATTACGTTTTGCCTAACCAAAAACTCAAAAAGCTTGAAATATTTGCAGCGTAAAATAATTATCTTTCTCACAAGCAAGTGTGTGAAAGTGGAAGGTGCTTTATGCATGGAATGAGGGAAGAAAGAAGCCACAGTTTGAAAAGAAGTGCAATTAAATACGACAGTCATTATGCACGAGGGAAACTTCAGCACAGCATCCCGCTTAGCAATCTCCGTTTCAAATTAATAGTGATTTGTAATTAAATCATGGAGCTAATACATCATTAATGGAAGAACTTGTATTGTAAACGAATGTTGCAAATAGATCTCATCGCAATAAATAACATTTCTTTTAATCATTTCCATCCTAACTCATTCATCATTCCTGTGGCACTTTCACCCCTATATCACAATAATACAAAACAAGCTGCTCTTCTCTGAACTTTCTCTAAATCATCTGTCAGTCCCACTTTGTGAGGATCCCACAATGTGCAGAAATACCCCAAAATACGATGCACAAGTATGGTCTAAGCAGTTTCTATAGCTCATTAGCTTTCTCACCTCTCAATAGTTATGTGAAATACAGATAAACACACGAGAATATTTAACTGTAAATCTGTGTATTTTAAAGCTTACTATTAGGTTCCTACCTAATCACATATTCTAAGATCGTGACATTTGGCAGCTAACACTCTTGCAAGAAGCCTGAAGCCCATGAACATTGTCGGTTTATGCAAAGAAATTTGTTCTTGTTGCTATGAACTTTTGAAGATTAGCAATAATTAACTTCCATTTTCACTGTTGTATGGTGTATTAAAAAAAATCAGAGCTCTATACTCCACATTTGTTGACTACTGTTTTGCACTAGTATTTGAGTTTAAAAAGTATACATACTACTGCATAATTAGACAGCAAAAGTTAGATGTGGAAGCTCCTATAGGTCATTTTTCAGAGCCTCCATTTGCTTTGCACTCGATTCTAAGCTGTAGGCAGCTTTTTGGACCCAAAAACAGGACAAAAAATGTGTGGCTCAGATTCGGGCAAACACGAGGAGAAAAATAAATAATAAATTACCTGACACTTTAGGAAATTCCCTGATATTTCCTAGTCGCATGAAATTCACTGATAATTCCTGATATACCAGGTTTTCCTGGATTATGGCCACCCTGTTAAAGTATTATTTATTTACAATATTACTGACTTCTTTCAGAAACTATTACTGAAGCTACCAACCATTGTAAGGAGACCTGAATTTTACACCCTCTTCAGTAATTTCAGCAAGTTTCAACAAGGAAACCATCTGGAATCCACCAGAATCTGTCAATAATGATCTCTTCCACCCCATAAATTTATGAAGGCCACCAGCTTTTTTAATAACGTCTGGACCCTGTGAAAGAATAAGAACACACACATTACTAAACAACAAAAGATGATTTAGTCCATCAGATTTCGGGAATGCAGCCGCATAAAATTCACTTCTTCTGCTGATATTTCGGCCGCATACCTTCCGGCGTCGAAGACTGTCGACAAGGTGCCGGCCGCGACCTTATAAGCCCGATCAGGCTTATAAGGCCGCGCCCGGCACCTCGTCGACAGTCTTCAACTCACTCTGAAGATAGCCGGAAGGTACGTGGCCGAAATATCAGCAGAAGAAGTGAATTTTACGTGGCTGCATTCCCGAAATCTAATGGACTATACATTACGCTATGAAAAGTTGAAAATGCACATCAAAAGATGATTTGTGCTTCACACTATGCCTGCAATGGTAGGGAATACTTATTTTATATTATTTGAAAGAGAGAGAGAGAGTTAGTACTTACCTCAGCTTAGTATTGCTGATAGTAAAAAACAGGGGACAGAAGGGAAAATTTACAACCTAAACCGTGAGGTAAGGTAGGGTGATTATTTACTTTTTTTTTTTTTTGGAGGGAGGGTTCTACTTCTAATGCATAAGGAGAGAAAAATTTAGACAAAAATTTAATTACTCAGTTCATATGAGAAGGGGGCTCGAAATAGGAAATGGACCAGCATACAAATAAAGATTGTAAAGGATCCAATTTTGGAGTATTGCTGCCCACTGCTGGACCTCCACCAAGTGGGACCGACGGATGATTTAGAGAAAGTTCAGAGAAGGGCAGCTCATTTTGTATTAGCGTGATATCTGCAGACAATGATGGAAAGCACCAAACAGCAACGCATCCTGACAAGGGAGGCGTCACCAATAGTAATGATTTAGGGATCATGTAATTGCCGTAAGGTCTTGGTCCATTTTAGGTTACGGTAGTAACACTAAATATGGGCCTTTTTCAGTTGCCTTTTGGCAGCTTGAAATTTAAATGAAAATAATGGCTTACCTGTTCATCAGACACGAAAACTGAATAAAGGAATTTGTAGAAGAGAAAATTCGCTACAACTTCGCACTCTTATGTTTCCATTTCATATCTTGCATCGTTTCATATTTGAAAAAAGGTGATTTGACAATGTCTGTCTGTATTGTGTTCCCACTTTTTAAGTCAAACAGTTCATCCAATTGGCACAAAATTTCACAGACATAATTGTTGTCCGCCAGTGACCAGAACCTCGATATTTCAAACATTTCAGATAAAAAATAGGTTAGTAACACTAAAAAACAGGCAGTTTATGAAGGCCTTTTGACAACAGGATATTTAACTGTAAATAAACCGTTCATCTGATACACAAATTGAATAAATGAATTTGAATAGGATAAAAATGTCTGCAACTTTGCTCCTTTTACCAGTCTACTAATTTCAGCAGCAAACAATTGGGCCTTATTTGTCTCTGTTGTTAACAGAGCAGGTAACACAGTGAGCATGTGGTGCCGGGAAACGGCTGTGATTGGCTGATGCGCAGCTCCTATCACTGGGCTCACTAAAACCTCAATCACAAATTAATTTTAACACCAGTATAGTAGTATATAGATAAAAATGTGTGAAGGAATCATCAACAGTATTTCAATATTTGTATTAATTAATGGTCGAGAACATCTTGGAAAGTCTCTGAATTCATGATGTCTACATGTGAGCATATTAATTGGTAAATAGAGAAATTTTCTTCCTTATTTCTTTTCATCATCATAAATTGTAGATGCACTGGCACTATGGCTGTATTTCTGTAGATGTACAACTAAAGTTTTAAAGCAATTGGAGTACATTGCTTCCAGAGTATGAAAGCTTGAGAACATATTTTTCAAGAAATGGAATCTCTGTGACTTATTTCTTCAAACCACTTAATAATTTTTTTTGTAAAGCATAAGGTCAAACATGCAAAGCTAAATCTTAATATTTCAATTAATAATTACTCATCTTCTATAAAGTACCACTTTTAAGAAGCATTAGTGGAAAACCAATGACCTACTTTATTTTCTACACATTCATGATCATAATCTTCACACTAACCTGTTTTCTGCAGGCCAGTAGACTGCCTCAGCAGTCTTACACGGTAGTTAAATGATACAATTGAAAACACAGCATGGAAAAAGGAGGGACGAGTAATTCTGCACCTAGGTTCATAATATTCCTACTGAAAGTCACCTCTTCAAATTACTCTCAATCAATTTCTCTTTCTGCTGGTCCTAGGATTTGCATTGTTTGAGCAGTCTCTTAATCTCTTGGTGATTTTAACAATTTTTTGAATTTGAATTTTCAATTATATAAAAATTCCAAGTATCCCTTTCTCAAAATCAGTTCATAAGCAAATGTGTCTTCATACACAGGATAAATCTCTCTGTATTTTTGGAATTTCATAAAACAAAATTTTACATAGTGAACTTACATATGCAGCTAATTTATATTCATTTAATTTAGAATTTTGTAATAAGGACAGTTTATGTCACAACAAAGACGTGGCAAAGAGCTGTTACAGGCACATACAAAAGAGGTGCTCCAAGCGGTCGGAATCGGTTTTACGGTTCTTAGTTTGTTGCTGTGGAGTGAGAACCACGAACTGTGCCAGGATGACAATACACCAGTGAAGATACACTTGAATATCGTCTGAGGGGACACACAAGGTAGCCAGGTGAGGCAAAAGAGCTGCTGCCTTGGCTGAAACGTCAGCAGTCTCATTCCCGGGTACAACCATGTGGCCAGGGACCCACAGAAAACAAACATGACAGCCTTTATATGCTAGCAACTGAAGGGAGTGTTGGATTCGGTACACGACAGGATGGGTTGAAAAAGGGTCGCTAAGACTCTGCAGAGCACTAAGGGTGTCAGAGCAGATGGCATAAAAGGGATGGCGGCGACAGCGAATGTATAAAACAGCCTGGTGGAGGGCAAAAAGCTCAGCTGTGAAATTCGAGCACCGGTCAGGGAGCTTGTATTAGAACAGGTCATCCCCAACTATGAAGGCAGATCCAACACCGTCAGTGCTCTCTGAACCATCAGTGTAGATAAAAATGGCATTATCGAACCGCGAAAGGAGTTCGACAAGCCTCGAGCGATATACCAAACCCAGAGTGCTCTCCTTGGGGAGCGAACTAAGTTCAAGGTGGGTGTGAACCTGGGACTGAAGCCACAGTGGCAATGGGATCTTGCTCAACCGAAAGGTGGAAGGAAGAGTGAAATCGAGCCGCTGAAGCAGGCAGTGAAACCGAACTCCAGGTGGAAGCTAGGCTATCGCAGACAACCGATATTGGCTATCAAGGGAGTCATCAAAGAATAATGGATAAGATGGATGGTTGGGCATTGACAGCAGTCGGCATTCATACCGACAAAAGAGTATGTCACGCCGAGAGGTCAAGGGTAATACAGCAGCTTCGGCATAAAGAATTTCAACAGGGCTGGTATAAAATGCACCGGTCGCCAGGCGTAATCCCTGATGGTGAATGGAGTTGAGGCGGCGGGGAATGGAAGGCCGTGCAGAAGAGTATACAATGCTTCCGTAGTCCAACTTCAACTGAACAATGGCCTGGTAAAGGTGAAGCAGGATGGTATGATCCGCTCCCCATGGCATGCCACTAAGGACACAAAGAACATTTAGGGATCGGGCACAAGAGGCAGCCAGGTAGGACACGTGTGGGGACCAGCAAAATTTCCGATCCAACATTAGCCCCAAGAATTTTGTTGTCTCCATGAATGGGACAGCAACGGAGCCAAGATGTAGATATGGTGGAAGAAATTCCTTTAATAAGTTTATACACACCGTTTTCTCAGTGGAGAAGCGGAAGCCATTCGCAATGCTCCAAAAATATAGGCGGTCAAGACAGCGTTGAAGACAAAGATCCAAGAGACATGTCCGCTGGTGGTGGTGGTGTTGGACATGAGGGACCAAACAACGAGGTCATCAGTCCCTTCAACCTCAAATTGTATACGCCACAGAACCCAACGAAAAATAGGTGAAAGCCAAAAGACCATTACACTAGGAAGTAAAATCGACTCACCAACAAGACTAAGACCAACCCAGGGCAGCAAATGCTACAGTGTCCGATCCCACAGCTCTGGAAGCGACCTCTACCCTAAACCACAAGTTACTAATGGCACAGTGGTCAATGTATCATAGCTCCAGAGCAGGGAGAAATAAAACTACATTAAAATGTAAAAGAGTGGGGGACTGATGGGGATAAGGCTCTAAACCCCACAATCAGCCAAGAATCACAAACACACTCACCCCGACCAAGCGAGTCCTAGAGCTGACAATAAAATCTACTTTCACGGAGGAAGGCAAGGACGCGATCAACAATCCGTGGGTCATCCGCCAAAACTAAAGGCAATGCAGGCAGTAAGCTATAGTCGCCACGAAGTGTCGAATGGAGAGGACATTCAGTCAGAATATGAGACACGGATTGTACGGCTCCACAATCACAATGTGGTGGATTGTCATTTCGTAAAAGAAATCCATGGGTCAGCCTGCAGTGTCCAAGACGGAGGCGACAGAGGACAATTGATTCTCTCCGGGAAGGGCGTAAAGATGAACTCCAAGCTGCAGTCATATCTTTGATGGCGCGGAGTTTATTGGAAGGGGCAGTAGCTTTCCAACTGCTATCCCATGAGGAGTGAAGCAAAGATCTGATCTGCACCCGCAGATCCGCACCCAGAATTTGAAAGGGAGATGGGCAGCGAGTAATTGCCGATCTAGCCAACTGGTCAGCCTCTTCATTCCCTGTAATACCAACATGGCTTGGCATCCAGAGAAAGGTAACGGAGCAGGCAGCACGATGAAGGTCAGCAAGGAGATCATGGATGGAAATAACTAAAGGATGGGAGGGGAAACAACGATCAATGGCCTGCAGACTGCTCATGGAGTCAGCACAGATTAAACCACGTTTCACGGCAGAATGTTTAATAAAACAGAGGGCTCTATAAATCGCCATCAGCTCTGCCGTAAACACACTGTATGCCTCTGGCAGAGAATGGCATTCCGCCCCAACAGGAGATGTAAAAGCATATCCGGAGTGGCCCACTGTTTTCGAGCCATCAGTGTAGAAGATAGAGGCTCCCTGAAACTCTTCTAGTACTGGGCGCACCAAACGCTGAAAGACCATGGGGGAAATTAAAGCTTTTGGGCCCTGGAAGAGATCCACCATCCACGGAGGTGTGCGTGCAGTGAAATGGGGGGCGCAATATAGGGAAGGGAAATGGAAATCCCGGCAAAGAGAGGCAAGCCGCAGTCCGACGGGAAGGCCCGCCCACGGCCGGGTATCAGGGGGTCGAAGCCCTTCATATGCAAAAAGAACCTGGTAAGCGGGATGATCAGGATATTGCCAGATGGTGATGGCATAAGACGCCAGAAGCTGATGCCGCCTGACCTGAAGAGGGCAGATTCCCGCCTCAACAAGGAGACTGTCGACCGGGCTAGTCGGGAATGCACCTGTAGCCAAGCGGACACCATAATGGTGAACCGGGTCTAATAATTTCAGGGCAGAAGGAGCTGCCGAGCCATAAACTTGACACCCATAGTCCAATCGGGACAAGAATAGAGCCCGATAGATATGGAGGATAGTTGTTCGGTCTGCACCCCAAGATGAATGAGCAAGGAAACGTAGGGCATTAAGTTTCCTTGTACAACTAATCTTTAGATGGCGAATATGGGGCACCTAAGTCAATTTTTTGTCAAAGAGTAGACCCAGGAAACGATGCTGTGCTACAACTTGCAGGCGCTGATTACCCAAGACCAGTTCTGGATCAGGGTGATCTGTAGTACGACGACAAAAGTGCACCACCCTCGTTTTTGATGAGGAAAACTGGAAACCATGGGACGTAGCCCACACTGAAGCCCGCCGAATGGTGCTGGAGCTGACGTTCAGTAGAGGCTACTGAGTAGGAGCTGTACCATATGCGAAAGTCGTCGACATTCAATGCCGGGATTACCAGTGACCCAACAGCGCTCACCAACCCATTGATGGCGATTAGAAAAAGTGTAACACTCAACACTGAGCCCTGGGGGACGCCGTTCTCCTGTATCCGAGGGGAGCTAAAGGAAGAGCCAACTCTGACACCGAACAGGCGGTGGGATAAAAACTGACGCATAAAAATTGGGAAGGAGCCTCTGAGGCCCCAGTCATGAAGAGAACGTAAAATATGATGACGCCAAGCAGTGTTGTACGCCTTATGAAGATCGAAGAAGACTGCTACCAGATGATGTCTGATCGCAGTCTCCAGTCGAAGTAAATGGTCAATAGAGGATCGTCCCTCCCGGAACCCACACTGGTAAGGTGAGAGAAGTCCCCGGGATTCAAGAACCCAGCATAATCTGCGGGCTACCATCCGTTCAAGTAGTTTACAGGGGACACTTATCAGGCTTATTGGTCGATAACTGTCCAGCACCGACGGGTCTTTGCCAGGCTTGAGGGCAGGGCCCACAATACTCTCCCTCCACTGGGAGGGGAACACCCCTTGAAGCCAAATACGGTTAAAAAACTTTTAGGAGAAATTGTCGTTGTGAAGGGTTGAGGTGTTTCAGCAATTGATATGGATATCGTCAGGGACAGGTGCTGAATCACAAGAAGAGGAGAGGGCCAGTGACAGCTCCCAGTCAGTAAAAGGTTCGTTATATGGTTCCACCTGGTGAGAAGTAAAGCCTAATTTGAAGGTTTCGGCCTGGTGTTTCTGAAGGAGAAAGGTCGCCGGATATGAAATTGTCGCTGATACATTGGCGAAGTGAGTTGCAAGATGTTCTGCAACAACAGATGGCTCTGTGCAGACCCCATCAGGCAGGGCAAGACCAGGGACGGAAGACGGCCGCCAGCTACCTTGGATAGATCGGAGCATAGCCCACACTCTTGTCAAAGGGACAGAAGAACCCAACGAGGAGACAAAATGCTCCCAGCATGTCCGCTTACTTTGTTTGATTAAGTAACGAGCTCTGGCACGCAGACGTTTGAAATTTATGAGACCAGCGAGCGATGGGTGGCTCTTAAGATGTTGCAAGGCCCTACGGCGCTCGGGAATGGCTGCGGCAACGGTTGCATTCCACCAAGGGACCGGCCGGCGAGTAGGAGGGCCTGTCGACCGGGGAACAGCGACGTTGGCAGCTTGGGTAATCATGTTGGTCATTTGGCTTATAATATCATCTATACAGCCTGAGGGGGAAGATGGGAACACAACCTGGGATGTATATAGCGGCCAATTAGCACGACGGAATACCCAGCGGGGTACCCTGGCTCGTGGTAGGTGTGAGGGAAGTGAAAGGATCAACGGAAAGTGGTTGCTATCGCAGAGGTCGTCATACGCCGACCAGTGAAATAAAGGAAGGAGAGAAGGAGAAGTGAGAGAGAGGTCTATGGCAGAAAAGGTGCCGTGAGCGGCACTAAAATGAGTTGGGGAACCATCGTTGAGAAGGCTCAGATTGTGGTCAGCAAGAAACTGGTCTATGAGTCAGCCCCGGCTAGATGTATAAGCACTGCCCCACAAAGGATGGTGGGCATTGAAGTCCCCAAGGATGAGGTAAGGAGGGGGGGGAGTTGCTGAAGGAGGGCCACTAGGGACGCGAGTGTAGGTGGCCTGTCAGGTGGAAGGTAGAGGTTGCAAATGGTCAATGGAGTGTCCAAGTGAACCCGGACAGCAACCACTTCCAATGGAGTTTGGAGAGGAATCCAGGTACTGACAATATCTGTCCGGACCAAAGTACAAACCCCACCAGACGCCTGGAGGGGACCAACCCGTTTCCGACAAAAAGCACGGAACCCACGGAGGGTCGGTGAATGTGCATCCATAAACCTCGATTCCTGCAGGACAACACAGGCCGCAGAAGAGAGAGAGATTAGCTGTTTAATCTTCAAGAGGTGTCGGTAGTAACCATTACAGTTCCATTGGATGATCACATCACGAGGATCTAGGCGGGAAGCGAATGGCATAATGTCTGTCACGCTGCTTTGTCAGCGTCCGTCACCAAAGAAGAAGGGACAACATCCATAAATAGCTGATCAGCCTCAGGCGCAATGGGATGAGCGAGTTGCGAAAGTACAGTCGGCACCTCCGGTGGTACAGGAGGTACATCTTGTAACTTTGGTTTCTTCTTCTTCTTCTTCTTCTTCTCCTTCTCCTTCTCCTTCTCTTTCTCCTTCTCTTTCTCTCGTGTGGGACGGGCAGGACCCGCCCCAGAGAGAGGACTTTTGTCAGTTAGGTCTGGTACGGACGAAGATCGGGCGACCTTTGAACTCACTGACTGGGAGTCTGATGGCCGGCTGGAGGTCGAAGATCTCCGATCTGGGGAACGCCGGGATGGAAGGCCCTGAGATAGGGCACTGTCTCCGGCAGGCGACGGAGAAGGGGTGCACTTCTCCGGCAGGGAAGGGGTGGGACACAAAGGGAGGGCTACAGGAGCTACAGGAGAGGGAGATGTGAGGGAGGGGTGGGGACGGGGTGTAGGGGGGAGATGGGAGTGGGAAGGGGAGGGTGAAAGGCTAGACGATAATGTCGTAGCGAAGGTCGTCGCCCTCTGCACGGGATCCAGACGTTCATATTTACTGCGGGCCTCAGGGTACGTCAAACGCTCCAGAGATTTGTACTCTTGTATCTTCTTTTCTTTTTTGAACATAGGGCAATATGGCGACCGTGAAGAGTGGTGTTGATGACAGTTGACGCACACCGGCGGAGGAACACAGGGGCTCCACTCATGTAGTGAGCGTCCACAATCGCCGCATACTGGGACTGCTGTACAGCGAGAGGACATATGACCAAACCTCATACATCGAAAACATCGCATGGGAGGTGGAATGTAGGGCTTCACTTCACATCGATATATCATTATCTTGACCTTCTCTGGGAGTGTCCCCCCCTCGAAGGCCAAGATAAAGGCCCCAGTATCGACGCGGTTATCTTTAGGTCCCCTCTGAACGCGGCGAACAAAATGTACACCACGCCGCTCGAGATAGGCCCTAAGCTCCTCATCAGTTTGAAGGAGGAGGTCCCGGTGGAATATCACACCCTGTACCATATTCAAGGATTTGTGCGGGAGAATTGTTACTGGAATGTCGCCAAGGGTGGTGCAGGCGAGCAAAGCTTCAGACTGGGCTGCCGAGACTGTTTTAATGAGCAATGAGCCAGACCTAAGCTTACTCATAGATTCCACTTCACCAAACTTGTCCTCTATGGTCTCGACAAAGAACAGCGGTTTGGTGGTAGTAAAAGTTCCTCCATCAGTCCTTGAGCAAACCAGGTAGCGAGGAAAGGGTTTTGCTCCTAACCGGCGAGCCTGGCCTTCCTCCCAAGGGGTAGCAAGGGAGGGAAACATCCTCGTATCCGCAGTAGCAGCATTAAACGATCTCTTCCTGTCTTCAGAGACGGCCGATGCACGACCATTTTGGAGTCTAACTCTTTTCATGGGGCTAGACGTCCGCCCTGGTGTCACCCACTCCGAAACCGGGGCTCTCTCCATGGGCGCCACCCAGCCTCAGCAAAGGCCACCTGGCACGATGGCCATTGCCGGGAGTTCTGATACCCCGAGGACAGGCATCAACTCCTTGGCTTGCATGGAGAGGTCGCAGCTCAGACACCAGTAGTGTGATCCCTGTGGTGTCAGGGGGCTCAGCCAAAGGGTACATAACAGCCCCCCCCCCCCACATGGACTGGCTACACGTGCTGGGGACCTAGCGGGGGATGGGGGCTACAGCGAGGAAAAGAAGTGGAAAGGAAAGGACAGGACCCGCGCCGTAGGGGCTAGGTCGGGAGTTCTTCCCCAATTGGCTCACACATTATCGGACAATTTTGGTATGGAAGGTCAAACCCCAAGGGGGACCAAACTGGGCCAAAAACCGGTGTACACAGCAGACAAAACCAAATTGCAGGACAATCGGTACCGTGGGATAGCCAAGCCGTCATCTAGAATAACACCGAGAGACGGGTTTGGAGAGGGTGGGAAGGAGGAATTGGGATGAGAAGGAGGGGGAACTAGGAGGGGTAATGCAGCCTGGGGAAAGCAGGAAAAAAGGCTGCAATGGCTCGGGGACCCGTGCGCGCCACACACGTACCCACAAAAGAGCTGTGGGCCCCCTGGGGGGCATGTCTGCTGGGCACTGCAATAAATTGCAAAATCGTCTACAAAAAGGAATACAGAAAAGTTGGCTGAAAGGCAATCCACAATCGGATTGATTGCAATGGCAAACAGAGCCATGCTCAAGACGGAGCCCTGTGGCACCCCATTCTCCTGGAGAAAGGTATCTGACAAAACAGAGCCCACACGTACCCGGAACTAGCAGTCCGCCAAAAACGCTTGAATAAAGAGAGGGAGGCGGCCATGAAGGCCCAATGTGTGCAAAGTGCAGAGAATGCCCGCTCTCCAACAGGTATCATAAGCCTTCTCCAAGTCGAAGAATGCTAGTCTTGCATGGTTCGCAGGAGAGCTTCTGTGAAGTTTGGGAAGTAGGAGGCGAGGTACTGGCAGAAGTAAAGTTGTGAGGCGGCATCGTGAGTCGTGTCGGGATAGCACAGTCGGTAGTGCACTTGCCCGCGAAAGACAAAGGTCCCAGATTCGAGTCCCAGTTCCGACACACAATTTTAATCTGCCAGGAAGTTTCATATCAGCGCACACTCCGCTGCAGAGTGAAAGTGTCATTCTGGAATGCTGCTACCGTTTGACGCTTTCTTAAAAAGTTATTCATAATGAAGGTCGACAAGGTAATGAGGTCATCAGCAGCAGAACGGTGTCTACGAAAACCACATTGAACATTGTGATTCTTCAGTTTCTCCCGGCGTATTTGACAAACAAAATATCCACGGGTGTACTGCCGGTCTATAGTGTCCAACGGGCACAATATTTCGGCGATCATACATGTCGCCATCATCAGGTGAACTGACGGACTGAGCTCCTGGAAACGCGCCAGCACGGAGATCCGCACGCTACGGCTGCTCGAAGAGAACTGGGTTCTAGCCCGGTAGCGGGCCATTTAAATACCTTCGGCCCGCGCCCCGTGTCGCGGCCGCGCAGTGGAACCGATTGCGCCGGCATCTGAGATGACGTCGGTGTGAGGGCTCTGTCCGCCATGGTAATCACGTTTGCTAGATTTACTCTTAATTAACCCAATCGCTGGTTCCCAAGCTTTGCTAAGATTATAGCCACAGTCACGGTTTATGAGGTTGTCACTTGTGTGAATTTCAATGGCCTCTCTAACGATGCAGTCCCAGTATCTCGATGTCTGTACCAGAATCCTAGTGCCTTCATAGTCCATCGCATGATTCTCCGACAAACAATGTTCAGCGACAGCCGACTTGCTTGGATACATCAATTGTGTGTGCCTCTGGTGTTCAAAGCAACGATCCTCAACAGTACGCATCGTCTGTCCAATATATGACTTTCCACACTGACACGGAATCTGATACACGCCGGCCTTCCTCAAACCGAGATCTTTGGCGCGTGGGAGTAAGTATGTGTTGTGTCGGAAAGGAAGGTCGGTGCACTGTTGTTGAGGCAGACAAGATTAAGATGGTTGAAGAGGTCTGCTAGAAGGGAGCCTCTGGGGCAAGATGCTGGAGAACCCCATAGGGGGTGGCGGGCATTGAAGTCACTTACCAACACGAGAGGTGAAGGGAGCTGGTCAACTAAGTGTAGCACATCTGCCCTAGTAAGGGCAGACGATGATGGCGAATAGATATTACATAGGGAAAAGGTGAAGAGAGTGATGCGGACGGCAACTGCCTGTAGATGAGTATGCAATGAAATGGGATGGCAATAGACGTCATTCCCGAATGAGTATCAGAACACCTCCATGGGCTGGAGTACTTTCCACAGGGGGCAGGTCGAAACGCAAGAGGTGTAGTGGGGAAAATCTGCAGGATCACATGGACGTAACTTAGTTTTTTGGAGACAGATTAGAAGTGGGCAGTGCAATCGAAGGAGTAGTTTTAATTCCTCCTGATTGGAACGAATGCCGCGAATATTCCATTGAAGGAGTGCCATGATAAAAAATGAGAGAAGAAAAGAAGGAACAAGCAAGCGGGGTCACCTCAACAGCTGCTGAGGACAGGACTTCGAGGGAGCACTGCTATCGCTATCAAGAGGCAAAGGATCATGTTCCATGGGTTTGACTGACACTTCTGCCATCTCCCCGAGTTGAGCAGGAGGGGCAGCTTCTACCGCCAGTAGGAGCCCGACTGACAGAGCATCCCGGTTTAACAGAAGACTGCTGAGGCTGGCAAATGTTGGATGGTCACGCTGCGGCGAGGAAAGGGCGGGGGGGCTGTTCTTAGAGGCATGGTGAGTAGAAGAAGCGGATGACGATTGAGAAGATGGAGTTTTAAGGAAATCGTCATGACAGGTTCTTTTTTTGAACTACGGGCAGCTGATTTAGGAGCCCGGGATGTGTGGAACTGGTCGATGAATGCTCTGTAGAACGGGCAGAAGGGATTGGAGAGGTGGAATGAGCAATTTTCGGGCTAGCCGATCTGACATCAGTATCACAGAATGTGAAATCGTAGGTCTGAGTGCCTACCTCCTTAGTTGGTTGAGAGGAGGTGAGGACCTGGCTGTAAGTACCTGATGGGAGTACCACGGGCTTCCTACTCGCTAATAACTTCTGCAGAGGTTGAAACCTTTTCCTTGACGCGAATCTCCTGGATGACCCGCTCTTCTTTATAGACGGGGCAGTCCCGTGAAGAAGCAGTATGGTCACCCATGCAATTAATGCAGCGAGGGGAAGGAGGTGGACGTTCACCCTCATGGGTGTCCCTGCCACCAGTGGCGCACTTTGCTGCATGTGGATAAGATTTACTAGTATGATTAAATCTCTGGCAATGGCAGCAGCACTTAGGATTGGGTACATACGGGCGAACAGAAATGACTTCGTAGCCCTCTTTCACCTTAGATGGTAGGTCAACCCTGTCGAAAGTCAAGAAGACAGTACGAGTCGGCACGAGATCACTGTTAACTTTTTTCATTGCGCAATGAACAGCCGTAACTCCCTGATCGGACATATAGTTGAGTATATCCTCGTCCGATAACCCATCCAGAGATCTTGTGAAGAATACCCTCCCCGTGAAGAGTTGAGGATGCGGTAAGCCTCTACTTTCACAGGAAAAGTATGTACAAGCTTAGCCCGAAGTAATTTCTGTGCCTGAAATGCATTCTCAATTTCAAGTAACAAGGTCCCATTGCGCTGTCTGGAGCAGGTCTTCAAGGGACCTGCGATCACATCGACTCCCTTCTGAAGAAGAAAAGGATTCACAGAAGAAAAATCCTGATCATCAGTAGGAGATAGTACAAGTAACTTAGGAATATTAGGTAAGACTTTCTTGGACTGAGATTCATCAAGTTTTCTTTTTTGGATCAGGGTGATAATAGATTTGGAAGGTTTCATAGTGGAAGTGTCCCCCATGATTACCGGAATCTCCGACGGCGCGCTCCTTCCTTGTGGGGGCCCTCACTGAGGGTGCACCCGCCTTAGGTGACTGTTCGCACCTCAAGTCATACCTCCTGAGAACGGACGGAGGGACCAATTGGCATGTTCAGAAGGTACCAGCTCGGGTAATCACCCCTCCCTGGGCCGGCCTTTTCCAGGGGGTACATACATGTCCTACATGTCTACCTGGGGCGGGGAGTTACGCCTTACCCCGTCACCGGCTACGCAGAGCGTGGGGTTAACCATCAGACACGCACAGGGAGGAAAGAAGAGAGGAAGAAGAGAAAGGGATGAAGGAGGGAGAATCTGAAACACCGAGGCAGAGATTAAAAGGGTGTGTCGAGGACAAGGATAAAGGAGCAAGAAGGGAAGGAGAAAGGACAGGAAAGGAAAAGGACCAAGAAAAGGAGAAGTCTCTGCATAAGAAAAGAAAACCTTTCACTGAATGAAAATGACTGTCTCCAGGCGAAGGCACAAACTGGGGGGGGGGGGGAGGGGGGGAAGCAGCCTGGGACAGAAGAAAGGCAGTTTCGGCTCAGGGCCCATGCGCGCCACACACATACCCACAATAGAGCTGGGGGGAGGGGGGTGTCTCACATCGGTAACCATGACGTGTGTCGCTATGGTTCTGAAGAGATTCTATCCAGTTTTCAGTGGCTATCAGAAATGGTAAAGGTTAGCAGTCTTGCTTGCAAGATGAAAGCAGAGCTCACCATCTGCAGCACTGACAGCACTGACTGTGGAGCCTGCAGGTTCCTTGACTTGCACCATTGGGTGGTCAGATTCTGGGTTCCAAAGAACAGGTCAGGAGTACACTACATGCAGCAAGCAGCTGCATGTGTAGTGGGAGCCGTATAGTGTGGACTGGGCAGTTTTTATGTTAGAGTGCCTCGGGAATGCACAGAAAGGGTTTAAATCTCAAAGGGTACAGTCAATGATAGGACAAACACAGATCTAAAAACCTTTGATCTAACAGTTGTAAATTATCATAGCCATGTGTGGGGAAAATATCAAAGCTCCAGGTGCTAACAGAAAGTACTAAATCTCAAACTATTATAGGTAGTGAAAGCTGGCTAAAGCCTGAGGTAATTCAGCAGAAATTTTTATGAATGGGCAAATGGTATTCAGAAGGGTTAGACTATTGCTGTCACAAGCAGTTTATCTTGTAGCGAAGTTGAAGTAGATAGTTCTTGTGAGTTGGTAAGAGTAGAGGTTACACCTGATAACTGGAATAAATTAATAATTGGTTCTTCTTACTGATCCCCTAACTCAGACAATTTGATTGCAGAAATGTTGAAAGAAAGCTTGGATCAAATTTCAAAAGCATACAATTTTAATTGGTAGCGACTTTAACTTACCCTCGATAAGTTGGTAAAAATACATGTTCAAAACTGGAGGCAGTCATAAAACATCATCCAAAATCATATTGAATGCAGTCTCCAAAAATTATCTGGAGCAATTAGTTCATGAACTTACTAGAATAGCAAATGGTTGTGAAAATATACTTGACCTCTTAGCAACAAAATAATCATATGTTAATAAAGATCATCTAAACAGACCCAGGGATTAGTGAAACAGAGTAGTTGTAGCGAGACTGAATATCATATTTCCCAAATCTACCAAAAATAAATGAAAAGTATATCTATTCAAAAAAAGCAGATAAAACTTTGACTAACATTTTCCTGAGTGAAAATCTCCAGCCTTTCGAAACTAGCAATTTGAGTGTAGACCAGATGTGGCTTACATTCAAATAAATAATACTGACAACCATTGACAGATTTATACCAAACTAACAAAAAGAGAGGTCTGACCCACCATGGTACACAAAACAGGTTAGATCACTCTTGCAAAAGCAAAGAAAAAATATCATGCCAAATTTAAGCGGATACGAAATTCCCAAGACTGGCGTCTTTTACAAAAACTCAAAATTCAGCTCTAACTTTAATGTGAGAAATTTACAACAGTTTCCCTGTCACGTAACTTTGTAGAAAATCCAAAGAAATTCTGGTTGTATGTAAAGTATATTAGCGGCAAAACACAATCAATATCTTTACTGCGCGACAGCAATGGTGATGCTACTGATGACAGTTCTGCTAAATCAGAAATGCTTAACACAACTTTCCAAAATTCCTTCACTGAAAAAGAAGAAGCAAATACTCTAGAATTCCTATCAAGAACAGCTGCCAGCATGTGTAATTTAGAAGTTGATATGCCTGGTGTATTTAAGCAACTTAAATCACTTAACAAAAGTATGTCTCCTGGTCCTGATTGTACACCAATTAGGTTCCTTTTAGCGTATGCTGTTACAATAGCCCCATATCTAGCTATCGAATACATTCACTCACTCCGCGAAATATCTGTACCCAAAGACTGGAAAGTTGCACAGGTCATTTCAATATTCAAGAAAGGCAATAAGAGTGATCCACAAAGTTACAAGCCTATAATATTGACATTGGTTTCCAGCAGGATTTTAGAACATACAATTTCCTCAAATAGTATGAACTACCACGAAGAGAATGGCCTACAGTCCTGTAGTCAACACAGATTCAGGAAGTATCATTATTGTGAAACACAGCTAGCTCTTTACTTCCATGATGTGATGAGTGAAATCAAGAAGGGATGTCAAATAGATTCCGAGTTTCTAGATTTCCGGAAAGCTCTTGACACTGTACCTCACAAGCATCTTCTAATAAAATTGCGCGCTTATGGAATATCGCCACAGTTGTGCTATTGGATTCTTTATTTCCTGTCAGAAAGAACACATTATATTGTAACTGACGGTAAATCATCGAGTAGAACAGAAGTGATATCTTGCTTTCCCTAGGAAGTTTTATAGGACACCTATTTCTTTACAATCGATTTAGAAGACAATCTGAGTAGCTCTCTTACACTATTCGCAGATGATATTGTCATTTACTGGTTAGTAAAGGCACCATAAGATCATTAGCAACTACAAAATCATTTAGATAAGACATCAGCATGGTGTAAAAATTCACAATTGACCCTTAGTAATGAGAAGTGTCAAGTCATCCATATGACTGCTAAAAGATATCCATTAAACTTCATTTATACGATAAATTAGTCAAATATAAAGGCTGTAATTTCAACTAAATACTTAGATGTAACAATTACGAACAACTTAAATTGAAAAGAACACACAGAAAATAGTGTAGGGTAGACAAACAAAATGTTTCGTTTCATTGGCAAAACACTTACAAAATGCAACAGTTCTAAAAAAAAAAAAAAACTGTCTACACTATATTTGTACCTCCTACTTTGGAATATTGCTGTGCATTGTGGGAACCACACCAGGTGGGACTGACAGACAACGTAGAGAAAGCTTGTTTTGTATTATTTTAATATAGGGGTGAAACTGTCACGGAAATGATGCACGAGTTGGGGTGAAAATCTTTAAAAGAAAGGTGTTATTCATTGTGACAAGATCTATTTGTGAAATATCTTTCACCGACTTTCTCTTCCGAATGCGATCATATCTTGTTCGTACCCACCTACATAGGAGTCACGATCATCATCATAAAATAAGAGAAATCACTGAAAATGGAAAGATTTAGGCGTTCCTTTTTCCGAAGTGCTATTAGAGAATATAACTGTAGAGAAATATCATCAAAGCGGATCGATGAACCCTCTGCCGTGCAATTTAATGTGACTTGCACAGTATTGATGTAGAAAATGTTATCGAGACCTAGATAATCAACCTGTGTAGTCGTAATGTATCGACAGCATACCAACCAGCACAGCACTACCAGAACTGGATTTAGAAGGTGCCACAATGGGTGCCAATTGTAAGAAGACACACGACCACACCCTCGGCTGACCTGGAGAGCAGTGACCCTATAACGATGATATGATCTGCCGCCCAGTGCTGTTAGGCCCAGACACTCGGCCTCCAGACTCAAGAGCAGCAGCCAGAAGAATTAGCATGGTGTGTTATGGTGTAACGATGTAAAAGCCTACCCTCTTCAAATCTGAAGAAGTTTTTTTTTCTTTTTTATGCCCAATAAAATTATTTTATTAATGAGTATTGCTGTTGTAGCTTTGCTTCCATGTCCACATCCTTATTTGAGTGCTGGCTGCTGTTACATCCCTCAGTAGGCAACCCATGATATGACTATGAGGTGACTCAACATTTATAAATTTAGTGGACCAACATGGCCTTCATCTTTCCCATACCTCACAGTCAAAATTTTGGAGCATGGCACTTGCTAATTAACTAGCTTTTCTTTAATTTTTTTCACAGGTGTGCTTTGTGATATTTTTGCTTGTTAGATTACAATGACAGCCACACCTCCTGCACAACTGTCTCAGGTGGCAACTGGCTTTGACCTAATGCATTTTCTTCAACTTCAGTAGAACCAAATGAGTCAGCTGCACAAAGGTGCAGAGCTGATCGACGTACAACATATTGTGAAACTGAATATTTTTTGTCAACTGCCAACACCCTAATTTATAGGCTTGAGCAAAATTTTTTTTCTTTCTTCACATCCAGAGTTGCTTCAGTTTGATGATTTAATTAGGACCCTTACTAAATTCTATGAGGATGAAGTGCTGCTGGCTACAACTTTTTTTTATTTGTATGCGAGGTCTAATCAGACATACCATCAGTGGGTCACAGAAGTACAAGGCTTTTCATGACAGTGCCAGTTTCAGTGTGTGTGTGGATAGTATTATGCAGACACTGTGATATGTGATGCAATTATATACTTGAGGTAGCCCCTATTTGCCGTATTGCAGACAGTGATGAACAGGAACAGTAGTGGAGCTGGCTGGCATTTCGGTACACAGCTACCGCACTACGTAAAGGGTAAACGAGACTTGCCACGTGTGGAATCTTACCATGCCACACCCCCTCCCCCCATTGCTTTTCCAAGCATAATAGGAAGAACTGCCCTTCATGGAACAACTTATTTTGCTTGCAGAAAGTCTGGTCATGTGCAGTCTTGTGTGTTTACAATATACACACCGCTCATTCTTGTAGACCCAGTCTGTGTGGAGCATTTTCCAAACCTGATGGCCAAGTCTAGTGAAACAAGACAGGATGTGCCTCCATTCCGCCCCCTCCCCCCATGCAGTGCATACACAATAAAATAAAATGTTTGTGACATTAGACTTTGCCAACACCACGTGTGTCTTCAATTAGACAATAGTGTATCTTTTCCTTCTCAATCATGCCACTTATGAACTGTTAGGCTCACCACAATTGAGAAACTTTAATATGCAACTTACAGCAAATAACAAACAAAACTTTCCAGTGCTTGGTACCTATTGATTTCCTATCAAATACCGGTCTCACACCTAGACAACAACATTTACTATTTTGCATGTTCGAGACTGAAAATATATTTGGTTTCGACTGTTTTGATTTGAGGATGACATGTTTTCTGTTTCTGCTTATGAACCAAAGGGCAGTGTTTCACAATTGCTTGCTGTGTTTTTGTGCTATAGTCGAGCCGCCGAAAGAACGACTCTGACACCTAGCGGCTATGTTGCCAATGCTGCTACGCGGCTGTTTGTTGTTACGCCGTGTCGGTCGCCAGCATACGAATAGCACGCCCGAAAATTTTGGGACCGTTGCTATGTACTACTAGAGCGTGAAAGAACGAGAACAATCACAAAGTAATGAAAAACACTCTTTTTGTAGTTAAAATGAAAAGGTTTAGAAATATATGTCGAGTTAAAGTAAAGCTTCATATGTTCTAATATTCCATTAAATATAATGTATCATTTAGTCTTCAGCCAAAGGTCGCTAGTTGAAGAATTTTGTTTATATATTTCATCTTCTATAACCATTTTCCACAGACTCGCTGTTATTACTCTGACACTGTATTGTGGCAGTCGGCCGAGAGGGTAAACAAATAAGGACTACCACTATACAAATAGGAAAACCGCCTTTTCCATTGGAATGATTTGCCTTCTTACATAAAAAGAAAAGTCCTTTTTTTTTTCTTTTTTGCCTCATTTGTTTACGGTCCCTGTTGACTGCCATAGTATTACTGTCCGCATAATATCATCAGATCAGTTTCGACAGCTAGTCTATTGGTCACAGAAGTAGAGATAAAATAACGTTATTTTTCAGTAAACGATCTTTGGCTGCGAAACAAACTATTCAGTAATTCTTCTACCTGTCCTAGTGTACCTTCTCGTTCCCATGCCTCTTCTAAGATGTGCCACATGTGTGTGACAACATTGTTCCATTTTGTGGGAGTAATACTGCCCAATGCTTCACGAACTAAGAATTCTACTACTTTTAATGAAAAAACATTTATTATTTCTGCAACGTACTATTTCACCTGAGCCCACACGAGTTCTATTGCATTGAAATGGTGCAAGGCGCAACACTCTATGAGCACTTTCTTTAGCAATTGTATCAATTTCATAAATGATTTTTCGGCTTTTGTTTTTGTAACACAACGAGACAAATGATGAACACGCAACAGGTGCTTTTCAGCGACTGAAGCATGCCACCCCGCGCGACCTTGAGTGGCAGGGTGGCAACGTGGCCTCGTTACCCCGGCAACGTTTACGAATTCCAGAGCTCAGGTTGGTGCTTGAGTTCCCCCCCTCCCTCTGCGCCCCACGTGCGAGAAATGTCAGGGTCGTTCTTTCGGCGGCCCAACTATAGTTTTCTGAAAGCCTAGGCAAGACAAATCATTTTGCATTGCATGAGACACTGAAAGACAATGCACAATGTAAGTTTTGTTAGGTACAGCCCTTCCCTCATAACTTAAGAGACAAAGAACTTAAGGAAATAGAGGACAATGGTGTTATTTCTCCTATTTCAACTTGTCATGGGGCTTTGCCACTTGTGATTTTAGTTAAACCTTCTGGTAGACTTCATCTTTGAATTGTTCTCACATATCCATTGGCTTGCCCTGAGGAATTAATGGAGAGACTTGGCGTGGGCATTATATTTCAAAAATTGACTTACATGACGCGTATCTTCAAATTCCACTAGATATATTTTAAGAAAGTGTTTGTGTCACTACCCATTTAGGTTTGTTCAAGTTTTTACACTTACCCTTTGGCTGCACTTCTGTGACTGCCATTTTTTCAACCTATTTAGAAAAACTTACTGCAACAGTTCCTTTCTGTTCCAATTAGTTGGAGGATATTGTGGTATCACAATGTACACCAGACGAACACATAAGAAATCTTCATACACTGTTTCAAGAGCTTTTGGCTGCAGATTTGAAGTGGCACCAGGATGACTGTGTATTTTGAGACAAATTCACCACGGAGGAAATGGCTGTGTATGAGCCAAGTATAGCCATTGTGGAGCCAGTACAGGACTACAGTGTCCTGGTGAGGTGCCTGCATGGAGCAGCACCACACAGTTGTGGTCTCCTTTACAGCCCGAAGTTTGTTGGGCATGGTCAAGGTCTGTCACTCAGTATTCCAGAGCACATAAACCTGATGGCGTAGCACCGACCAGAGATCAGAAGGCAGAAGGCCAACCTCCAGAACTGACTCACGACAGCCTGTTGTGCAAGCCTGTGGGCGCGTCCACCCCCTGGGATACCGACGTGACCAAAGGAACGCCACTGATCAACTGCACCATGTGAGGGTACTTGAGTAAACGATTATTTATTATGAATGAACAAGCTTTATATTTATTAGTAAAGGTAATGAAATTTATTTAAACTTGAGTTGATGTGTTTATTTTATCATGTCCACAGTATTCCACATAGCTTCCATTGGCAAAGTAGGCAGCAAAGATTTTATTGAGCCACTGGACAACAGAATACCACGGGCAAGGAGTTATATATATTTTCTGATGTTTTATTGTTGTTGATTTTGAAAAAGTACCAAAATAAATGAGCCTGAACTTGAAAAATGTCCAATGTATTGTGAAGGTGCAATAAAAAGTAATACAAGAACATTATACTCCAATTTGGCACTTTAAACTTTCCACAGGAGAAGAAATAAGTCTGTGGAAACAACAAGGGTTACAGATTTGACAAAAACAAGATAATTTATTGAAAACTATGGGGAACCCTCGCAACCAGTCAAGGACAGAAAGCGTCTCCTGCATAGCTAACACCAGGGGAGACTGCGGGTAGCACTGATCCATAGCTCGAAGGCTGCTCAGGGAGTCACTAAAGATAAGGAAAAATTCACCTGAGCAGAACCGGACATGCTCGAGAGGTCAGGAAATGGCCACCAGCCCTGCAGTATAAAAACTGCATCCACCTGGCAGAGAGAGCTATTCAATATGGTCACCATGAATGTAGGCAAAGCCAACACAGCAATGACAGCAACAAAGAACTGACGATAGAGAGCTTCAGGAGGGAACTGAGTCTTCAGGTCCATGGACCAAGTCCAGATGAAGAAACAGCCTTGACAGGCTCCATGGAAATGTACGTGCACAGGCCAGTAATGGAGATGGAAGAATGTGAGACTCAAGGTCCAAAAGAAGAGACCGAACTCAAGTAGTGGTTATATGACCTGATCTGAGTTGCCATTGTTGGAGACAGCCGACGATGTTGGAGAAAAGGAGATGTAGTTCAGGTGACCTGGCGAGCTATGCACATGGGCTGCATAGGCTGCGAGCAGTTGTTGACGGCAGACTTGCAAAGGTGGAACCCCGGCTTCCACAAGTAAACTGGTCATGGGAGTAGTACGAAATGCAACCATCGGGACGTGAACCCCACAGTAGCGAATGGGGTCCAGCAATCGCAAAGCTGAAGGTGACATAGAACCATAGGCAAGGCACTCAAAATCAAGACAATACTGCACCAGAGCCTTGTACAGTTGCAACAGTTAAGAGCATACAGCAACCCAGGCAGTATGACCCAGGTGGCAAAGAACGTTGAGATGGCATCAGCACTCCCGTTTCAGCTGACTAATGTTGAGTAGCCATATCAGCTGGGAGTCAAAGACCAGCCCTAAAATCTCTAATAAGTGATTGTCAAGATAACGTTCGGTTATGGGGTGCACCATCCGACATCAATTGAAGCGCATAACATTTGTCTTGGTGGCAGAAAACTGGAAACCATGGGCAAGAGCCTAGGACTGTGCCTTCCAAATGGCTCCCTGCAATCTTCCTTCGGCAAATTGGGTGCTGGAGGAACTTAAAGATACAAAAGTCGTCTGCATAGAGGGAAAGGGATACTGATGACCCAATTGCAGAAATGGCCACTAAAAATAATTAAACGCTAAAAAAACTCTGAGCAATCCCATTCTCCTGGACATGAGGGGTCGGTATGTGAGGCACCAACTTGAGCACAATACGTACGAACAACTAAAAAGTTTTGTATAAAAATCTGAAGCGAGTACCAGAGACCCTATTCTTGTAATGTGTTGAGGAAGTGATGTCACCTGGTCATACTGTATGCGCTATGCATATCAAAAAAGACAATAATGAGGTGGTGGAGTCTGGAAAAGGCTGTGTGGATTGCAAACTAGAGGTACACCAGATTATCAGTGGTAGAGAAACCCTGGCGGAAACTGCCCTGGCATGGAGCAAGTAAGCCCCGAGTCTCAAGAATCCAACACAACCACCAACTGACCATATGTTTCAACAGTTTACAAGGAATATTAGCAGGATGGCTGGGTTGATAGCTATCCATGTGAAGATGGTTTTTGCCTGGTTTAATCACTGGGACAATGATATTCTCCTGCCACTGCAAAGGGAAAGCACCGTCGCACCAGATGAGGTTAAAGACAGCAAGAAGATTATGCTGGCACTCCGCTGAGAGGTGTGTCAGCATTTGAGTATGGATGAAATCAGGCCCAGGAACTTGTTGGAACATTCTGCAAGAGCACTCACGAACTCCCACTCACTGAATGGAGCATTATGTGTCTCAGAGTGGTGGGTGGTAAAGGAGAGGGTCTGGCATTCTACCCACTCCTTTAATGTGTGGTAGGTCAGTGGGTAATCCCGGGAGGCAGAGGTGCGAGCGAGTGTAATGCTCAGCAAACACCTTGGCAAGTGTGGGTGGGTTGGTACATGTGTTCCAATCGTGGAGAGCCTAGGGATACCTGCTGACATCTGGTATCCCTTTAGGCACTAGATTTTGCTGTAGACCTGTGAGTTGGAGGTACCTGACCAAATAGTGGAGACATACCTCTCCCAACACTCTTGTTTCCCTCTTTTAATTAAGTGGTGAGCACGAGCACAGAGCAGTTTAAAAGTGATGAGGTGTTCCAGAGAGGGGTGCTGTTGTATCGCTGTAGAGTCCACCCAAGTTCCTTGATGGCCTCAGCGACTTCAGGTGACCACCATGGCACTGTCATCTGCCATGGGCACCTTGAGGAACGAGGGATTGTACCTTCCGCAGCAGAAACAACGGACTGAGTAACACTATCGGCTACCACAATGATGATGAGTGGTGGAGGTCCAATGATGGCAGCAGAGGTGTAGTCTTCACAGTTAGTCCTGTTTACAGCCAACCTGGGCAGGTGCGCAGGGGACTGATGCTGTGGGAGTGAAAGAAAAATCGGAAAGTGGTTGCTGCCAGACAAGCCATCGTGGGCTCCTCAGTGGAATGATGGTGGAAGGCTGTGGCTGCAGATCGATAAACTGATGGTCGAGAACATGCCTGTGCCACACTAAAGTGCATGGGAGCACCAGTATTTATGAGGCAGAGGTTGAGTTGAGATAGTTAGTTCTTGATAAATCTGCTGTAGCCAGAACTTGTGGACCCAACCCACAAGCGGTTATAGGCATTTAAGTTGCCCAGTAGTAAGAATGATGGGGGAGTTGAGAAATAAGTGCAGCCTAAACATTCAGGGTTACATAGCCATCTGTAGGGAGATAGAGACAACACACAGTGATCTCCTGTGTTGCCCTTACCACACACACACACACACACACACACACACACACACACACACACACACACACACACACACACACACACCTTACAGAGAAAGAGCTGAAGACATTGTAGCACACATAGACCAAAGATATAGTCTGTGGCATGCTATATGTAACCTCCTTGCTATAGAATCACAAATGTCATTGCTGGCCTTCAGTCCAAAATTTTTTATAATTTGACGAATTTCAACCACCATATCTTCCACCCCCTTATATCTATCGGTATGTTACTGCTATTGTGTACAACGGGAGACTTAGGACAACAATTACACAGACCATTCGTTTGCGTTCCGTAGTTTTCGCTGCAGAGCGAAATGTTAAACACACATGCGTGTAGAATTTTACATACACCGATAACTTTCCATCCCAATATACTCCACCCTTTTATCATTATCAACCTTCAAGCAACTACGCAACCAATAAAACCATTTTCAAAGAGTAAATATAATTTTCAAAGAGTAATTATTGTTCCACATGTCACGTTATATTCTTCAAATTAGTAAATATCTATTAGATCGCTATAAAACCATGCCTAAAACCTTCCTCAGGTATAAATTAGTAACTGTACAAATATTTAAGTCTCTGCGTCTTGTTGTTCGGATGCGATAAGCATACACCGAACAGACATTCAAATAGCTATCAGTTTGCCATAAAACTGTGCCTAAAGCCTTCCCCGGGTAGACATTAATAACTGTACAAATTTTTAGCTCTTTATGTCTTGTGGTTCAGACGTGATAAACGTACACCGAATAGACACTCACATTTATAGATATAGATGATTACAATAACAACCCCTGTAGCCGTGGAGGGCAGGGGTCTGCCATTGCTAGAAACCAGGTTTCCTGGAGGGCAATGCAGAGAACAGGTGTTATGCTTAAAAGCTGTCATAGCTCAGCTAGGTGGGTGAAAAAATGCCACAGTGCGATGCGATCTAAATCTATGGCCTTTTTGCCTTATGCAGGAAGTATTTCCAACAAGATTGGTTGTATTTTGCGGAAATATGATGTGAAATGTGTTTTTCGACCACCTTCTAAGATAAAGGCCCTGTTGGGGTCCGTAAAGGATGATCTTGGTTTGCTTAAGGCATGTGTATATCGTATTCCTTGCAGTTGTGGCATGTCATATATTGGTCAGACAATCAGGACTGTGGAAGACCGGTGTATTGAACATACAAACAGCCAAACAAATCCGCTGTTGCAGAACAGTGTCTTGACACCGGTCATCCTATGGAATACAACAACACGGAGATCTTGACATGCACTTCCACCTATTGGGATAGTGTTATTAAGGAAGCTGTTGAAATTAAACTAGCAAGTGACCTTATAAACAGAGATGGTGGTTTTTGTTTAAATTCTGCTTGGAATCCGGCACTGTCTCTCATCAAAAAACAGAGGGTTAAAATTAATGCTGCCTCACCTGTTGATTAACAGTCACTACCGATATTTTTTATGTTTGGTCATCTTTGGTTGTGTTGAGACTCTGCTGTGACTGTACTGTCTGTGTTATCTTCCTTGTTTACCCTTTGCAAACCAAGGTATTAAATACGCTTGCACATTGCTTCCTTAAGTGCAGTTGTGCCTTGAGAATGGCAGGGTGTCTTCCTGCCGAAATATTGGTGGTTGTTGACGACATCACCCGGCAACATACCCGTAAGTTGTTTGAACAACTTCAGCAGAATTTCTCTTCTCATATTCCCGTATCAAAGACACCTGGTGGCCAGTGCTGCCGTCCCCTGGTACCACGTCGGCATTGACTTCAGAACTGATGGAGCTGGATGCATTGTACCACTTCCCTCACAGCAGCTCAACGTCCCACAGCTGGTACCAGTGCCCCAGTGGACCCTCCATCTCTGCTGGCAACATTTTCGTCAATTTCAGTGTCTATGAAACATTCAGAAAACCTCGGGGTTATCCAATTGACATTTCCCTTAAAGTGCAAGTCGGATGTCGGTGTGCAACTGGGGGCTTAGCCTCAGTCCCAGTTGCAGTTCCCAGCTCCTCGAGATGCTCAGCTTCATGCCTCTCTCCCCGTTGTCATACGAACGTTCCAGACATTGTAACCATGTAAAAGTCTGTCCTTCAAGTCTGAAGAATTTAAATATTTTCTTTTGTATGTCCAATAAAATTGTTCTATTAATGCGTACTGCTGTTCCTGCCTTGCTCCACATCCGCACCCTTATTTGAGTGCCGGCTGCTGTTATATCGTCCAGTAGCCGACACACAAAAACCACTACATGAAACAGATTGGCTGATTATTTAAACCTCCTCATTTATCTGATTTCCTTTCCTAATATTCTGATGACATTTCGATTTCACATTACACTTATGTTTAAAATGGATTTATCTGTCACTTTAATTTACTTGAATTCTGACTGGAGAAATTCTGCATAAAAACTGATTAAATATTTATTATTGTGAAATGTTTTCTTTTTAATGATTTCTCCTAAATGCATATAAAAATAAAATTACAATTTTGCAATTATCAGTACTTCCTATAATAGACTCTACTGTAACAAGTTGTGTCTTAATTACTAGGTGCAGATTAGCATTAATTACCGGTCTTGTGCCAAGATGATAAGTATTTCCAAGAATAATCTGGCAGTTTAACTTTTCCAGCTGGTCTGGCAGTAATCCTTTCAGCGTGCCCTGCAACACAAACAATTATAAATAAAATTCAAATAAGTTTGAAGGCATGTCTATCTGTTGATTTAAATGGAATATAATACTCATGTCAAAAATTGTGTACTACAGCTTATTCACTATGAGAAAAATAATGAGACTCTTATTGATCTAAAGCATTTTTTTTTTTCTTCTCTTCCTGAACAATAAGACTGTTCCCTGTGACAGCCATCAATGAATGTCTTCAACTGGCTGGGCCTTTAATATGCCAGTTACATTCTTTTCGATGTTCTCCAGAGTCCCAAAATGACATCCTTTTAAGACATTTTTCAATTTTAACAATGGAAAATCCGACTGGAATATCAATACTGAAGGGCAGATAATAGCTCACCGTAAAAGAGGTTCACTGAGCTGCTGACAGACACGAAACTAGATAATCACAATCACACAACTTAAACTTTTGGCCATGGACTTCATCAGAAAAAGAAACACATACATTCACGCAATCACTCAGAATACTTTACACACACATTCGGCCACTCCACCACAACAAGCATCTAGACTGACGGTCTAGATGCTTGTAGCACGAGAGTGGCCAGACATGGTGGTTGTGTGTGTATAATTGTATGATTGATTGCATGAATGTGTGTGTTTCTTTTTCTGATGAGGGCCATGGTCAAAAATTTAAGTTGTGTGAATGTGATCATCTATTATTGTGTCTGTCAGCAGCTAAGCAAGACTTCATATGGTAAGTTGTTATCTATCCTCCACCACTGACATTTTTCAATTTCAGGTAGAGGAAAACTTCAGAAGAAATTAAATAAGGTAAATAGGGAAGATGTAGAACAACAGGAATGGTTGGTTGGTTGGTTTGGGATTTTTAGGGGGACTAGACTACTGCAGGCCATCAGTCCCCCAATGCACAGCTAGGCGACATGCAGAAAAACGGAATCATTGCTCAATGCGCCTGAGCTAGATTTAAAATAGTGCAGAATGAAAGAACCCATTGTCAATCAAATATGGACAAAGTCAACAGGAGACGATACAAAAGATGTCGGACACACGATAACAGAAATGTGATAAAAAGGGGATAAAACAACAGAGCCAATGAATGTAGTAGTCCGAACATAAGGATAAAAGGGAAAAAGCCAACCACATAGCTTACGCAAGAAAAGTTGTAGTGGGAAGACACGTCAAGTGGAACAGAGGTAATGAACTAAAAGACCAACCAGAAAACTCATAGAAACTGATAAATCCCCCCCCCCCCCCCCGCCGCACGAAGAAATCGTAAAACAGAATTAGCCATAGAGGCATTGTCACCGAGCACCAAAGGGAGTGTGTAGTGGAGTGGAGCTAAAATGGGACACTCAAGCAGAAAATGGACCACTGTCAATGGGGCACCACATTGGCACATGGACACACGGGTGGATCCTCTCGATGGAGGAGGTGACTAAGCGTCAGACGGGTGTGGCCAATACAGAGACAACACAGGGCCATGGAGTCCCTACGGAACCCCAGCTGCGAGGACCTCCAGACAGATGTGGTTCCCTTGATCGTTCGCAGCTTATTGGGCACGTCCAGAGCAGACCATTCAGCGTTCCACAATTTATTTTATTTCGAAGCAGAGGGCAGAAGTCTGGATCTGGGAGGCCAAGCACGAGATGGCGGCGAGTGGTAGCCTGTTTGGTTAGCTGGTCAATGCTCTCGTTATCTGGAATGACAACATGGCCCAGGGTCCGAATGAACGTCACCGAGCGACCAGAGTCATTAAGAGCCATTATCGACTCCTGGATGGCCCTGACCAATGTATAACGGGCGTAACACTGATCAAGGGTCTACAAGCCTCTCAATGAGTGACTACATATCAGGAAGGAATTCCCGAGGCAGGTGCGGATGTGTTTGAGGGCACGGTATATAGCTACCAGTTCTGTAGTGAAGGTGCTGCTGCCAGGTGGTAAAGAGCGTTGCACAACATATGTGCCATGCATGTAGGCATATCCAGTGCGGCCGCTATCCAAAGAACCGTCTGTGTAAATGACATTGAAGTTGCGGTCGAGGAATGGTCCAGGAAGTAGCATGGGAAGTGGAGCGGAAAGGGGGACTAAGATGGAAGGAGTCAAGGGTCGAAAGGAGTGATTGGACCCATGCTACTATCGGGAGTCCTGACTGGAATATCCTCTGCGGCAAACGAATGACTTCCCCTGAAAAAAGTAACCTGTGATTTGGATACTGAGGGGAACAGCGAACTCTGGCAACATATAGGACTAGCAGTTGTTGATGCCAGAATCGCAGTGGGGTGACTTCAGCCTCTGCGAGAAGACTTGTGACAAGGCTCTTATGAAAGGCCCCAATGGCCAGGCGGAAGCCAGTATGGTGGACTGGGTCGAGAACTCTCAGACCAGAGGGGGAGGCTGAGCCATAGACCTGGCTCCCGTAGTCCTGTCATGGCTGCACCACAGAGTTATACAGCCGGAGGAGGATAGGGCGTGATGCCCCCCCTAGACTGTAGGGTTTAGGCAATGAAGGATGTCAAGGTATCGTGAGCACCATTGCTTAAGCTGGTGCAGATGAGGGAGCCAGGTCAAACATGAATCAAAGAGGAGACCCAGGAAGCGGTGAGTGTCAACGATCTGAAGAATCTCACCATCAAGATAGAGCTCTGGATGCAGATGAACTGCCTGACGGCAACAAAAATTTATCACCCTAGTTTTCGCAGGGGAAAAGTGAAAACCATGGACAGAAGCCCAATCCCGCACTTGACGAATGGCTGCTTGCAGTCGTCGTTCAGCGACACTTTTACTAGCTGTATTATAGAACGGGCAAAAATCATCCACATAGAGAGAGCAAGACACTGACGGCCCCACTGGAGCTACTAGGCCATTGATGGCCACTAGGAAGAGAGAAACGTTTAGAACGGACCCTTGTCGTACCCCATTCTCTTGGATATGGAGGAACTGAAGGAGGTGCCAACTCAAACTTGGAAATGGCGCAAAAGTAAAAAGTTATGAATAAAATGTGGGCGGGAGCCACAGAGACCCTGTCTGTGTAGCGTTGCAAGGATGTGATGATGCTAAGCAGTGTCATATGCTTTCCGGGTGTCGAAAAAGATACCGACGATGTGTTCACGTTGTGCAAAAGTGCTGCGGATCACTGACTCCAAAGAGAGGAGGTTATCAATGGCAGAGCAACCCTGCCGGAAAGCACCTTGTTGTGGGGCGAGTAGACCCCGATGCTCGAGAACCCACAGCAGCCACTGGCGTACACAGAATGTTTGTGAGACTTACAGGGCGATAGCTATCAACGTTCAATGGATCTGCACCTAGCTTCAATAGAGGGATAATGATACTCTCTTGCCACTGAGACAGGTATACTCCTTCGATCCAAATACAATTGGAAAAAATCCAAAAGATGGCATTGGGTTTACATAAAGATGACGTATCTCTGGCAGTGGATCCGGTCTGGTTCCGGAAATGTATTGGGGCAACTGGCAAGAGCACTTTGAAATTCCCACTGGCTTTCGCTCAGCCCGCTCTTTCAAGCTACGAAAACCTGGGGAGTAGGCAGTGGATGCCAAATTGAGAGCAAAGTGTGCTGCAAAATGCTCAGCGATATAGCTGAGTTGGTATGGATAGTACGGTGGATGGATAGACCTGCGACCCCAGTCACAGGGTGGTAGCCTGATATTCGGTGAATCTTTGTCCATTTCTGAGAAGAAGAGACACGGGGTCCAGTGGTGGAAACATATTCTTCCCAGCATGCCTGCTTGCACTGCCGAATGAGTCGCCGTGTCTGGCCCCAAAGACGTTTGAAGGCAACCAGGTGGTCTACCGTGGGGTGGCGCCAGTACAGCTGCAGAGGTCTGCGGCGATTGCAAATGGCTGCAGCTATCTTTGGTGACCATCACGCCACTGGCCTTCGCCAGGGTAAGCCAGAAGAAGATGGTATAGTGGATTCGGCGGCAGAGACGACCACAGAAACAATATGGTGAGCAGCCATTGTTTCGTCAGCAGGGAGAGGGGTATCCAGCATTGCAGCTGAAGTGTATGCTGCCCAGTCGGCCCTGTGGAAGGACCAGCAGGGTAGGCATCCATGGCGCTGGTGGTGGGGAAGCGAAAGGAAGATGGGAAAGTGGTCGTTTCCACAAAGGTCGTCATGGACCCACCAGTTAAGGAGCGGACATAGGCCTGGACTACACACAGAAGAGTCTATGGCGTAAATGGTGCCATTGTCCACACTAAAAGGGGTGGGGGGCCCCCGTATTAAGAATACAAAGGTCAAGCTGGTTAAAAAGCAGTTCGATGTCTTGACCACGTCCTGTAGTCACGTTGTCCCCCCCCCCCCCTCCTGGGGGTTACGCGCATTAAAATCTCCTAAAAGAAGAAACGGTGAAGGAAGTTGTGCGATCAGAGCTGCTAGGTCGGCTGGTGGCACATCTGCATCAGGAAGGAGATAAAGGGAGCAGATGGTAATGTCCCAAGGTGCCCGAACCCTGAAAGCAACGGCCTCCAGGGCTGTTTGAAGTGGCACTGGGGAACTGTGTACAGAGGCATGTACATATAGACATACCCCACCCAACAACCTATTGTAGACTGTGCGGTTATTATAGTACCCCCGGTAGCCCCGAAGGGTGGGGGTCCGATGACCAGGAAACCAGGTTTCCTGGAGAGCAACACAAAGAGCTGGGAAGGAGCTCAACAGCTGAAGCAATTCAGCCAAGTGGCAGAAAAAACCTCCACAATTCCATTGCAGAATCAGGCTGTCTCCTAATGGATGGTGCATGAAGAGGAGGAAGATGGAAGAGGAATGGCACGAGCACTCGTCTCTGGCTAGAGTATGTATCAGAAAGAGTATACCACTCAAACCGACGCGCAAGTTGAGCAGTACATATCGAGAGGTCCAAGTGAGAGTAGGTATGCGTCGTATCTGAGAGAAAGGTTGGTGCACCTGTGTTTAGGCAGACAAGATTAAGATAGTCGAGAATGTCCGCTAAAAGGGAGCCTCTCTGGCAAGAGGCCGGAGAACCCCATAGAGGGTGGTGGGCGTTGAAATCGCCTATCAACAAAAAGGAGGAAGGAAGTTGGGCAACAAGGTACAGCACATCTACCCTGGTAAGGGCAGAAGACAATGGGGTATAAATGTTACAAAGGGAGAAGGAAAAGGTGGGAAGAATGATGCGGACGGAAACTGCCTGTAGTTGAGTGTGCAGTGGAATAGGATGGTAGTATATGTCATCTCTAATGAGCAACGTAACCCCTCCATGGGCTGCAATACCCTCCACAGGGGGCAGGTCAAAGACGGAGGTATATTGTGAAAAAACTATGTTGTTGTGTGGGCGTAACTTCGTTTCTTGAAGTCCGACCACTAATGGACAGTGCAGTCTGAGTAGGAGTTTCATTTCATCTCTGTTGGAACGAATGCCGCAAATATTCCATTGAAAGAGATCCATAAGGTGAGAAGATAGAGAAGAAAAGCTAGAGGAGATCACCTGGCTGGCTACTGAGGGTCTGACTTCAAGGGAACGCTGCTACTGGAATCCATAGGTAAAGGGTCATGTTCCATCGCTTCAGCTGGAGTTTCCGCCACCTGCCTGGATTTAACGGCAGGGGCAGCTTCCTCCATCAGTTGAGGACCGGATGATCGACTAGCAGTAGCGCGCCCCGGAGAGACAGAGGAAGACCGGGTGGTGTCACTGCTAGATGGCGTGACAGGTGAGTCGCGCCATGGCGGGGAAGGAGAGGAACTCTCTTTTCTGTGTGCCTTCTTAGAGGAATGACAATGAGATGTGTGCGCAGACGTAGGTTGTACAGGCTCAGATCTTAAGAAATCTTCATGGACAGGCTCTTTCTTGGAAGTCCGGGCATCCGATTTAGGTGCCCGTGATTTGGGAGGAGCTGCTGATGGCTGTGTTTTTCGATGAGAGGAAGTGAGTGGAGAGGTTGATCGAGCAATCTTTGGGCTGGTCGAGCTGACAACCGTGTCGCTAAAAGTAAGGTCACACGTTTGAGTGCTAACCTCCTTAGTAGGGCGAGGAGAGGCAAGGACAGTGCTGTATTTACCCGCTGGGAGCTCAGCGGGCATTCGACTAACTAGTATCTTCCGTGCAGCAGAGGTAGAAACTTTTTCGCGTACTCTTATTTCTTGGGTTACCCGCTCCTCCTTGTAAACAGGGCAGTCTCTGGATGAAGCAGCATGGTCGCCCATGCAGTTGATGCAGTGAGGGGATGGAGGCGGACAGTCCCCCTAATGAGCATCCCTACCGCAGGTGACACATTTGGCTGCATGAGGGCGAGACTCACGGGTATGATTATATCTGTGGCACTGGTAACAACCAGTGGGATTCGGAATATAGGGGCGAACTGATATGATTTTGTAGCCAGCTTTGGTTTTGGAAGGGAGATCCACCTTGTCAAAAAGTCAAAAATACGGTTTGGGTTGGTATCAAACCTGTATCAGCCTTTTTCATAACCCTACAGACATCTACGACGCCCTGATCAGTCAAGTAGTCCTTTATTTCTTCGTCCAATAACCCGTCGAGGGATTGAGAGTAGACCACCCCACGTGACGAGTTAAGGGTACGATGGGCTTCGACTTTTACCGAGAAGGTGTGCAAAAGCGTGGCTCTGATCAGTTTTTGAGCCTGAAAGGCATTATCTGTTTCTAACAGCAAACTCCCATTACATTGTCGAGAACTTTTCTTCAACGGACCTGCAATGGCATCTACACCCTACTGAATTATGAAGGGATTGACCTAGGAGAAATCATGACCATCAGTACGGGTAACAATCAGAAACTTAGGAACGTTTGGTAGTATTTTCTTTGTTTGAGGGGCATCCAACTTTCTTTTTGGCGTCGAAGTCAAAAAGGAAGAGAGAGAGGTCATTGCGGAAGTGTCCCCCATGATTACCGGAGTCTCCGATGACGCGCTCCTTCCTAATGGGGACCCTCACTGAGAGCTACCCCGCCTTAGGTGATTGTTCACACCTCCCAAGAAACGGACGGAGAGACCAATTGGCATGGTCGGAAGGTACCAGCTTGGGTAATCACCCCTCCCTGGGCCTGACCTCTACCAGGGGGTACGTACGTGCCCTACTTGTCTACCCGAGACGGGGAATTACACGTTACCCCGTCACCTGCTACGCATGGGAATGCATGGGTCAGCCTTCAGACACACACAGGGAGGGAGGAAGAAGAATAGAGGATGGAAAGAGGGAGATAAGAAAGTGAGAAAAGGGAGAATCTCAAACGTCGAAGCGGAGATGGTATGGATGGCTCCAAGGTAGGAACAACAGAATAAGAAGAATGAGCGGAAAAAGCGAGTGAAAGGAGGGAAGGACCAGTAGGGAAAGGAAGGCGTAGAAAAGGAGACGAACCGGGGGGGTGGGGGGAGGGAGGGAGAGTGTGAAGCAGCCTGGGGAATAAGAAAGGCTACTTCGGCTCAGGGCCCCGTACGCGGCACACACGTACCCACAAAAGAGCTGTGGGCCCCCTGGGAGGGCCAGATGGTCAATGAAGAACTGAGGCTTGTTGTCATAAAAGATTCCCCATCAGCCCTTGTACAAACTAAATACCTCAGTGAATATGGCTCATTTCGATTAGCAGCCCTATGTTCCTCCCAGAGCGTGGCTAAGGAAGGGAACTATTTGGGGTCATAAGAAGTGACATTGAACTTTCCGCACTTAGAGACGGTGGTTATAAGTCCACCAACGCTACCTTTGGCTCGTTTCATTTCATTCCCACTAGTAGCTAGGAATCTAAAGGTCCACCCAGGCAGAGCCCCGCTTGTCTGGGTAAGCCTTTCATAACTGAGGTGCGGAAGGTTCCTCAGAGATTGCTCGCTAGCAACTATTCAACCTCAACAGCCATGCATCTCCTCAGCACATAGCACACCTTGATATTGAGGATTTTTTTTATAGAGGTTTGTACCTTCCTCGCGACCTGGGCGATTAAGCCATGATCCCCATGCCCACGGCTCACGACCCTGCTCGTACTCAGCAAATAAATGCTGAGCTCCTGAGAGTGTCAAAGCTAGTGGGTGGTTTTGTGTGTCCTTCATTATTGCCATAAAATATGATGCAAAATATTGACAAATTAATGTACGGTAGGCCTGTGTTTAAGAGTAGCACTTATCATTGGGTCATCCGCCAAAACTAGAGGCAACGAAGGAGGTAGGCCATAGTCGCCACAAAGTGTCAAATGGAGAGGACATTCAACAAGAATATGAGACACGGATTGTACGGCTCCATAATCACAATTTGGTGGATTGTCATTGCGTAAAAGAAATCCATGGGTCAGCCTGCAGTGTCCAATATGGAGGCGACAGAGGACAGTCCATTCTCTCCGGGAAGAGCGTAAAGATGAACTCCAAGCTGCAGTTGTATCTTTGACGTTGCGGAGTTTATTGGAAAGAGCAGTAGCTTTCCAACTGCTATCCCATGAGGAGTGAAGCAAAGATCTGATCTGCACCCACAGATCCGCACCCGGAATTAGAAATGGAGGTGGACAGCGAGTAATTGCCGATCGAGCCAACCGGTCAGTCTGTTCATTCCCTGTAATACCAACATGGCTTGGCACCCAGAGAAAGATAACGGAGCAGGCAGCACAATGGAGGTCAGCAAGGAGATCGTGGATGGAAATAACTAAAGGATGGGAGGGGAAACATCGATCAATGGCCTGCAGACTGCTCATGGAGTCAACTCAGATTAAACCACGTTCCACGGCTGTCTGTTTAATAAAACAGAGGGCTCTATAAATCGCCATCAGCTCTGCCATGAACACACTGCATGCCTCTGGCAGAGAATGGCATTCCGCCCCAATGGGAGATGTAAAAGCATATCCGGAGTGGCCCGCAGTTTTCGAGCCATCAGTGTAGAAAATAGAAGCTCCCTGAAACTCTTCTAGTACTGGGCACACCGAATGCCGAAAGACCATGGGGGAAATTAAAGCTTTTGGGCCCTGGAAGAGATCCGCCCGAATTAGCGGTTGCGGCACCATCCACAGGGGTGTACGTGAAGTGAAACGCGGGGCGCAATGCAGGGAAGGGAAGTGGAAATCTCGGCAAAGAGTGGAAAGGGTGAAAGGTTAGAAGATAACGTCGTAACAAAGGTACACCGCATAAGGGGACTGCTGTACAGCGAGAGGACATATGGCCAAACCACATGCATCAAAAACATCGCATGGGAGGTGGAATGTAGGGCTTCACATCACATCGATATTGCCGCGAGAGACCACGAACACCAATTGCCGGCGTGGCGCAGGGGATAGCATCACAGACTGCGGAGCAGAAGGTTGCCGGTTCAATCCCGCCCACCGGCAAAAATTTATTTCTTTGTAATTTACAATTCCAGAAGGTTCTACATCTTTCTTGTGTTCACTTGTAAATTCTACTTGTTTCTTATGTTAACTGTTCTTCTAATTTCTGGTAAATTCTGTCTGTGTATAAATAGCAGAGCACTCTGCCTGAGAGGCAGTCAGTGCTGTGTGTATGTTGAGTTCGTAATAAACGTGCTTTGAGTATAAGTGCTGTGTTTAGTTGCCTTCAAAGTCAAGCCTACTTCCGTTGGTGGAGGCGCCGGGTACACTGTGCAACAGCTGCATCACCGTGGCTCCGATCAGGCAACGTAAAAGCCGTCGCTTACACGGATTGGAACCGGAATACAAGGGATACACCGAGTACATCCTTCCAAAAGTCCGTATTATCAGAAGAACGATGGAGAAGAAACCAGCAATAAGCCAGCTGCACATCAGACACCCGTCGGTGTTCTCTGGAGATGCTGGACAGGACCCCAACAAATGGCTAAAAGGGTTCGACCAAGTCGCCAAGTACAACAGGTGGGATCATACAATGTGCTTTGCCAACGTTTATTTCTACCTGGATGGAACAGCCCAGCAATGGTTCGAAAACAACGAAGACAAGTTGAATGACTGGGAGACATTCCAGGAGGAACTGAAGAAGACGTTTGGCGATCGCCAGCGACAAATCCGTTCGGTGGAAGAACAACTGAAGAACCGGGCCCAACGACATGGTGAGCCGACACAATCATACATACAGAGTGTTTTGGCTCTGTGTAACATAGTCAATCCGAACATGACTGAAGCGGACAAAATCACGCACCTGATGAAGGGAATTGCAGAAGATATGTACCAAGCTCTTCTGATAAAAGTCATCGCTACAAAAGAAGACTTCATCAAGTGGTGCCAGCGTATTGAAGAGATGCAACAAAGGAGGGTTGGACGCAAGAAGTATGACAGACTCCCAAATGTAGTCCCTATGGGCGTTGTGGAAGACCAGCAGGACTTGTCTTCTCTCATACGACAAATCGTGAGAGAAGAATTACAACAGTGCATGGCAGCCGGGACTATTAGATCGGGCGAGCATCAGATTATGGCCATGGATGTGAGCCCTGTAAGTCACGAGGGAGCCGACGCCGCTGAGGACGAGGTATTTCAAACATTAGCTCCTGTCTGCCCCGTCAATCGCACCCGACGTGAAGAATGGTGTCGCCCTGCTACGACTTACGCTGCAGCCGCCAAATGGCAGCCCATGAACCGACCGACGCGACCACAGCCAACTCTCCTGGTAACTATGACGCCCCACAGAAGAACAGACGTCTGGAGGACAGAAAACGACACACCACTGTGTTTCCACTGTGGACGCCCTGGACATGTCATACGCCACTGCAGAGAGAGGAGGCGAGTATTTGATGATTATTTTGCCACAAGACGTCAGCCGTCAGAACAGTTCTATCCAAGGCAGTCACCTGCTGATGAGTTCAGTCGACCTATGGGAAGAAGCCCATCACCGTACCCTAGACGAGGTCGCTCCCCGACGCGCTGCAGCCGTTCAACGCCGCCGTACAGAGGTACCAGCTGCTCCCCTAGCCGCCGCACTCAGGAAAACTAAGTGAGGCGACCATCTACGGAGGTGAGGCCGCCGCAGATGAAAATACTCCATGGACGACAGTCGCCAAGATGTCGGGAAATCTCATCGACGTCATAATCGACGGCCAACCTGTCCGGGCACTTGTTGATTCAGGAGCCTCTTTTTCTGTATTATCGGATAATTACCGCCGCACACTAAAGAAGACAATGTTCTGTGATACGGGAGCAACTGTGCTGAAGGTCGCGAATGGAAAGTACGTCCATCCAGCAGGAACTTGTGTCGCAAGAATAACCATCAACAATAGGACCCAGCCGTTTGACTTTGTCGTGTTAACAGAATGTAGTCACAATGTCATTCTCGGATGGGACTTCCTTCAGGCATCCCAAGCTATCATTGACTGCTCTGAGCTGCAAATTGAAGAAGTTGTTCCGCCAGAATCACGTAGTACAGAAGTTTCTGGGAAGTTATTTGTCGTTGACAATGTGACGATACCGCCGTTGACAATGAGAAGAGTTGCAGTCACAAACACAGATGACTGGATAAACTGTGAAGTTCTTGTTGATAGTTTATCAGGCTCACAAAAGAAATTTACATACCAGCGGCTGTCATAAGCATTACCGATGGTCAAGGAGAGATTTGGATCACAAATTGTCACGAGCAGTCACAACTTATCCCCAAGGGAATGTGTATCGGGACAGCTGAACCAATCCAGGACGGTGAGCTCAACGTCATCAATGAAGACCCATTCCCTGCTATTAGTACAAACAACACGCTGGAGGAAACAAACGTGGAACTGGCAATAGGGCCTGGACGGACCAAGGAACAACGCCAGCAGGTGTTAGGTATACTACGCCAATTTTCGGGTGCATGCACACCTCAGCAGGGGAAAAGTCAGACGAAACGGCCCATGATAAAGCACCGTATCAATACTGGGGACCATCCGCCAATTAGCCAGCTTTCGTATAGAGTGTCGCCAGCTGAAAGACGGATAATTCGGGAGGAAGTGGAGAAGATGTTACAAGATGACATTATTCAACCTTCGGAGAGTTCTTGGTCGTCTCCGGTGGTCCTCGTACAGAAGAAGGATGGCACGTGGCGATTCTGTGTTGACTATCGGCGGCTGAACAGTATCACAAAGAAAGATGTCTACCCATTGCTGCTTGAAAGGAGCTACATACTTCTCAACTATGGACATGCAGACAGGTTACTGGCAAATCGAGGTTGACGAAGCTGACACGGAGAAGACGGCTTTTATTACACCTGACGGTCTCTATGAATTTAAAGTAATGCCATTTGGATTATGTAATGCTCCAGCCACTTTCAAACGGATGATGGCCAACTTGCTTCTGCTATTTAGATGACATTGTCATTTTCTCGAAAACATTTGAAGAACATCTGAGTCGCCTGTCAACTGTGTTGAAGTGTGTTCAGGCTGCAGGTCTCTGCCTCAATCCAAAGAAGTGCCTCTTCGTCGCCAAAGAGATAAAAATCCTGGGGCACCTAGTCAACGGAGATGGTGTCCGTCCTGATCCAGATAAAGTAAGGGCAGTCACAGAATTTCCAACTCCTCAGCACATTCGTGATGTGAGAAGTTTTCTCGGGCTGTGCTCATACTACCGACGTTTCATAAAAGGATTTTGTAACAAGGCACATCCATTACAAGTTCTTCTGCAGGGAGACGCCAAATTTTACTGGGATGAGACAAAAGAAAGAGCTTTCCGAGCACTTAAGGAGGCTCTAACTTCCGCACCAGTGCTAGCCTTGTACGACGAGAATGCAGAAACAGAACTTCACACGGATGCCAGTGGCTGTGGGATTGGTGCACTGCTGTACAAGTTCAGGAAGGTGCCGAAAAAGTGATAGCCTATGCGTCAAGAGTACTCTCAAAGTCCGAGATAAACTACTCTACAACTGAAAAAGAATGTCTCGTGGTTATCTGGGCTATCAACAAGTTCCGGCCGTATTTATTCGGCAAACCATTCACCGTCGTGACAGACCACCATTCTTGGTGTTGGCTGACTAGCTCGACTAGCAAGATGGGCACTAAGACTCCAAGAGTACGATGTCACAGTGGTATTCAAGAACGGGCGCAAACACAAGGATGCCGACTGCCTTTCGAGGAATCCATTAGTGGAACACAACAGCATTAATGAAATTTCAGCTCTAACTGAATTAGATGACGTTACAGCTGAAAAGAGGGAAGATCCAACACTATTAAAAATGATAGAGGCCTTGGAGAAAGGAGAACCGACCAATGGAGAGTTACAACTTATAAATGGAACATTGTACAAGAGTAACTACGATCCACTGGGCCCCAAATGGCTACTTGTTGTTCCAGCTCATCTCCAGCCAGCTATTCTGAAATATTTCCATGATGCTCCAATATCCGGTCATCTGGGATTCGTGAAGGCCCTAGACAGAATCAGACGCAGGTATTACTGGAAAGGTCTCTACCGATTTGTCAAGCACTATGTGAGTCACTGTAAAGAGTGCCAGCGACGGAAGCATGTGCCGCAATTACCTCCAGGACATCTCGTACCGATTCCGCTGGCAGCAGCTCCATCCACCGAGTTGGGATCGATCTTTTAGGGAGGTTCCCGAAGTCGACAACCGGTAACTGTTGGATAATAGTCTGCACTGACTACCTCACACGCTACGCTGTCACCAAACCTGTGCCGACTGCAGAAGCTCCAGAGATCACAAAATTCCTTGTAGAAGACATTATTTTGAAGCATGGAGCACCACGTGTCACGATATCTGATCGTGGAAAAGTATTCCAGTCAAAACTAGTATCAGAGGTAATGTCACGGTGCAACATTGTCCACAGAATGACAACTGCATACCATCCTCAGACAAATGGTCTTACGGAGCGTTTTAACAAAACGTTAGCCGACATGCTGTCGATGTATGTCGACGTTGACCAGAAGGATTGGGATACAATTCTGCCAGTCGTGACATTTGCTTACAATACCGCAAGACAAGACACCACAGGCTTCACTCTGTTTTTCCTGCTCCATGGCCGTGAAGCTGAGACGACAATGGATACACTGTTCCCGTTCCAACCGGATGACACTCAGGATGACTATGTTAAACAGCTCATCACCACGGTCGAAGAAGCAAGACAGCTGGCTCGCATACGGACACTGGACGCCCAGGAGAAGGACCGTCAGCGGTATAACGACAAGCACCAACCTGTTGTTTACAGCCCAGGAGATCTGGTATGGATTTTTACCCCTGTACGGAAGGTTGGACTGTCAGAAAAGTTATTGAGGCGATACTTTGGTCCGTATCGTGTCATATGCCGCCTGTCAGACGTCACATACGAAGTTGAGGATTATGAGCCATCGTCGAAACGTCAAAAATGAAGAGACATTGTTCACGTCCTGCGCATGAAGCCTTACTACGATCCTGAAGAGCAGGTAGAAGACAATGGCATCTTGTTCAAGGACTTTAAGGACAGTAATGTTCCTGATGAAGTCACGACAGGAACATCTGTCGTCGATAATCACGGAGAAGGGAACGATTCTCTTGAACTGTCATACAAAGGACCCATGACACGGTCAAGATCCAGGACATTGCAGCTGGCTCCACAGGGATCATAACAGCGGGTCGCTGTTTCTCCAGGAGAGGGAGCAATGCCGCGAGAGACCACAAACACCAACTGCTGGCGTGGCGCAGGGGATAGCGTCACGGACTGCGGAGCAGAAGGTCGTCGGTTCAATCCCGCCCACCGACAAAAATTTATTTCTTTGTAATTTACAATTCCAGAAGGTTCTACATCTTTCTTATGTTCACTTGTAAATTCTACTTGTTTCTTATGTTAACTGTTCTTCTAATTTCTGGTATTTCTGTCTGTGTATAAATAGCAGAGCACTCTGCCTGAGAGGCAGTCAGTGCTGCGTGTATGTTGAGTTCGTAATAAACGTGCTTTGAGTATAAGTGCTGTGTTTAGTTGCCTTCGAAGTCAAGCATACTTCCATTGCAACGTGACAATATATCAGTTTTTTTTATTTATTATTTATTTGTTTTTTCTGTTCCATAGGACCCACTTGAGGAGTAAGACTCCATGGTCATGGAACAAGTCAATACATTGTTATACAAGAATGGTAATAGAAAAATTTTAAGTAGTCCTTTGCACACGACAATCTTAAGACAAAGTGAAAAGAATCAATAAAGAAAAAATGAATTAGCTTAATTGTTTAACTTTTCTAGGAGCTCCTCGACAGAATAAAAGGAGTGAGCCACGAGGTAACTCTTCAATTTAGATTTGAAAGCATGTGGATTAGTGCTAAGATTCTTTAGTTCTTGTGGCAGCTTATTGAAAATGGATGCCACAGAATACTGCACCCCTTTCTGCACAAGTGTTAAGGTGGTGTGGTGCAAATATAGATTAGACAACTGTCTAGTATACACCGAGTGAAAGCTACTAACTCGTGGGAATAAGCTGATATTATTAACAACAAAAGACATTAAAGAAAAAACGTATTGTGACGCCAGAGTCAAAATTCCCAGACTACTGAAAAGGGGTCGACATGACGTTCGCGAACTTACACCAGATATTGCTCGAACCGCCCATTTTTGAGACAGAAATATCCTTTTTGCATCAGGCGAGTTACCCCAAAAAACAATGTCGTACGCCATAAGTGAGTGAAAGTAAGCGAAATAGACTACTTTTCGTGTTGAAAAATCACTTATCTCAGATATTGTTCTAATGGTAAATATAGCAGAATTTAGTTTTGGAACAAGATCCTGAACATGGGCATTCCATGACAGCTTACTGTCTATATGAACACCTAGAAATTTGAACTGTTCAGTCTCACTTATCACATGCCCATTATGTGCAATCATAATGTCAGATTTCGTCAAATTATGTGTTAGAAATTGTAAAAACTGAGTTTTACTGTGATTTAACATCAACTTGTTTTCTATTAGCCATGAACTTATCTCTTGAACTGCATTATTTGATACTGTGTCAATATTACGAGCAACATCCTTCACTACCAAGCTGGTATCATCAGCAAACAAAAATATTTTACAATCACCTGTTATACTCGAAGGCATATCATTTATATAAATAAGAAACAGCAATGGTCCCAAAACAGACCCCTGGGGCACCCCATACTTAATTGTGCCCCATTGGGTTTGCACGTCATAGCCATTTTCTACACTGCGGAGAATTACCTTCTGTTGTCTATTATTAAAGTAAGAGGTGAACCAGTTGTGGGCTACTCCCCGTATTCCATAGTGTTCCAACTTCTGCAACAATATTTTGTGATCAACACAATCAAACGCTTTTGTTAAATCAAAGTAGACGCCTAATGTCCGTAGCCTCTTATTTAACCCATCAAGTGCCTCACAGAGAAACGAAAATATAGCGTTTTCAGTCGTTAAACCACTTCTAAAACCAAACTGTACGTTTGACAGGAAATTATGTGAACTGAAATGATCAATTAATCTTGAATATACAGCCTTTTCAATAACTTTGGGAAAAACCGATGGCATAGAAATAGGTCTATAGTTATCTACATTATCCCTTTCTCCTTTTTTATAAAGCGGTTTCACTACTGAGTACTTTAATCTGTTAGGAAACTGACCATTCTGAAAGGAAAAATTACAAATATGGCTTAGTACTGGGCTAACATATGGAGAACAGTACTTTAGAATTCTGCTAGATACCCCATCATATCCACAAGAGTCCTTAGTCTTTAGTGATTTAATTATTGACTCAATCTCACCTATGGAAGTATCATGAAGGATCATTTCAGGTAACAGCCTCGGAAACGCATTTTCTAAAAACGTCATATGACTCCCTGTAGAAACTAGAGTTTTGTTTAGTTCCTCTACTATATTCAGAAAGTGATTATTGAATATTGCACATATATCTAACTTGTCAGTAACAGAAACATTCCTACTACGCACTGACGTTATATCTTCTACCTGCTGCTCCTGACCAGACACTTCCTTCACGACTGACCAGATAGTTTTAATTTTATCCCGAGAGTTTGCATACCACATACTTTTTGCATTCTTAATGACTTTTTTCAGAACCTTACAGTACTGTTTGTAATGAGCTACTGCATCTTCATTCTGACTGCTTCTAACATTTTGATACAACTCCCGCTTATTTCTACATGATACTCTTATCCCCTTTGTCAGCCACCCTGGCTGTCTGTTACTGAAAGTACCCTGTTTTGAGCGTTCTAGCGGAAAGCAACTTTCAAACAGCATAATAAATGTGTTCAGAAAAGCATTATATTTATCATCTGCATTATCAGCACTATAAACATCCTGCCATTCTTGTTCCTTAATTAGGCTTAAAAAGGTCTCAATTGCAACTGGATTAACTTTTCTGAGTAGTTGATATTTAGGTTTAACATTTGTTTGAGAACAAATACTATTTAGAATTAAAAGTTGGGCATCGTGGTCTGATAGGCCATTTACTATTCTGCTGACAGAGTGCCCCTCTAATAATGAAGAATGAACAAAAATATTGTCAATGGTAGAACTGCTATTTCCTTGCACTCTAGTTGGAAAAAATACTGTTTGCATCATGTTATAGGAATTAAATAGATCTAACAGCTGACTTTTCCTTGAGCTATCACCTACACAATTAATGTTGAAATCTCCACACACAATTAAATTTTTATACTTCCTATACAGTGAACCCAGAACCAATTCCAGCTTGGGCAGAAACATTTTAAAATCTGAGTCAGGGGATCTATAAATAACAACTATTACTAGTTTAGTTCCATTAACATTAACAACTCCTGCACAACATTCAAATATCTGTTCTGTGCAGTGTTTAGAAAAATCGATTGACTCCGATGAAAAATCGTTTTTTACATACATGGCCACTCCCCCACACTGCAAGGAACTCCTAGAGTAGAAGGCAGCTAACCTGTATCCTGGCAAAGGAAGTCTCTTAATTGTCACACCACTTAAAAAGTGCTCTGAAATTACAATAATGTCAGAATCAGTATCAATAAGCATTTCATTAACTTTATCTCTGATACCCTGTATATTTTGATGAAAAACAGTAATTCCCTTATTACTTATATTCTTAGACTTTGTCAAAGGTGGTTCATTTCTTAGAGGGACTTCCTTGTATCTTGACCTTCTCTGGGAGTGTGTCCCCCTCAAAGGCCAAGATAAAGGCGGTTGGGTTTTGGTCCCCTCTGAACATAGCGAACTAAATGTACACCACACCGCTCGAGGTTGGCCCTAAGCGCCTCATCAGTTTGAAGGAGGAGGTCCCGGTGGAATATTACACCTTGTACCATATTCAGAGATTTGTGTGGGAGTATTGTCACTGGGATGTCGCCAAGAGTGGTGCAGGCGAGCAAAGCCTCAGACTGGGCTGCCGAGACTGTTTTAATAAGCAATGAGCCAGATCTAAGTTTACTCATGGATTCCATTTCACCAAACTTGTCCTCTATTGTCTCAACAAATAGCAGTGGTTTAGTGGTAGTGAAAGTTCCTCCATCAGTCCCTGTGCAAACCAGGTAGTGAGAAAAGGGTTTTGCTCCTAACCAGCGAGCCTGACCTTCCTCCCAAGGGGTAGCGAGGGAGGGAAACATCCTTGTATCCGCAGTAGCAGCATTAAAAGACCTCTTCCTGTCTTGAGAGATGGCTGATGCACGACCATTTTGGAGTCTAACTCTTTTCATAGTGCTAGACGTCCACCCTGGTGTCACCCACTCTGAAACAGGGGCTCTCTCCATGGGCGCCACCCAGCCTCAGCAAAGGCCACCTGGCACAATGGCCATTGCCGGGAGTTCTGATACACCCGAGGACAGGCATCAACTCCTTGGCTTGTATGGAGAGGTCGCAGCTCAGACACCAGTAGTGCGATCCCTGTGGTGTCAGGGGGCTCAGCCAAAGGGTACATAACAGCCCCCCACCCCCACGGACTGGCTACTACACGTGCTGGGGATCTAGCGGGGGATGAGTGCTACGGCAAGGAAAGGAATGGGAAAGGAAAGGATGAGACCCACGTCGTAGGGGCTAGGTCGAAGTTCTTCCCCAATTGGCTCACACGTTATCAGAGGATTTTGCTATGGAAGGTTTTGACCCCGAGAGGGACCAAACTGGGCCGAATACCGGTGTAAACACCCTGCAACTGAAACACTAATGCTAGTCTACTGTACCAAAGTGGTTATGTATGTAGTGCCATATGCAAAGCACACATGGCTTTCGTTACGGTAAGTGGAAGGTGATAAACTCTAGTTGCCAATACTGCTTTGACCAATGATGTCACATATGACGTCATACATAATCGAGAGATTCTACAAATGCATGTTTACCACAACCCATCTCCAGAAACTAGAAGTCATATAGCCTACATAAATTGTGACATGGTATTGGTAGTTAGATTTCACACAAATACCGGTAGGTCAAATCTACTTAAAGATACAATCTCTTCAAAGTACATTTAATTATTAAGTAATTTTAAAGAAAGCTTACACTCACCGTTGTACAGCCTAAAATGATATATATCATACAACTGTAAGTCAATGTAGTGTTTCGGAACCGGAGATTTGGGTGCTACGCACCCTCATGTACTAAAGAAATTTATTTGACCTATACCTAACCTTCCTAAGGCTACGCTATAGATAACTTCACAATTTACCTGTATATTCACTTGAATTCCCAATACCAACCACGACTATACTGTCCTTTCTGCAACGCCGCATAATCCAATGTCCGCTCTGACGACACTTTCACAAACTTCATTTCTATGCCATACTCAGCACATCTGCAGTTGCCACCAAGAACCCCTAAACCTTGCAAAAATAGAATAACACCAAAAGGATAATAGAACACCACCTAGGTGTCGTCACAAATATCAGAGACATGTAAACAGAGAGTATTCAAACCACATGCAGGATGAAATGACGTAAAATATGACGTCATTGGTCAATGCAGTATCAGAGACTAGATTTGATCCAGTGGAAGGCAGATAACATCAATAAAAATAATCAATGTAAAAGTTTACTAAATACTAGGCTATTTTATCATTTGCTGAGGAAATTGCTATGTGGTGCAAATGTAATATTTCATTATATTTTTCATATTGGACAACTTACAGGCTCTCCTTCATGCCAGACACTGACCGCTGCCAACAATTCGCCGCAACACATGTAGAGATACTGTCCGCAGCTGACAGTGATGCAGACTGGGCTAAACTGCACAGTCTGTTGCCCTCACTCTGCAAATGTTGGCAACACCACAGCAGTCAACCATAGAGTAGGTATGTGTGTTATTTATTTTGTGATCTGTAGGAAACAGTGATCATTTTAAATGAAAGTTAGGTTAGGTATAGGTTAAACAAGAAGTTTTTTCTAGTATGTGAGGGCGCGTAGCGCCCGAATCCCCGGTCTAGAAACGATCTATTTACAGTTGCCAACATACACGCCATGCTAAAAACACGGGCAACAGATTCTGCAGTTTTACCGCAGACTTTAACCGAACTGCCCGATACCACACGCTTGTTTTCACCAATATGAACTCGGTGAAAAACATATTTGGCGACTGTAGCGACGTCACGAAATGACCAAGAATAAACAGACTAAATATTACAAAAACAACAGTTCGGATCGATCATTTCACTTTATCTATGAGAAAATTCAAGTAAACAATGATACCACCACGCACTATCCCCTCTGGGCTACAGTGGTTATGTTGGTACCAATGGTTAATGGCGGCAACTCAGATGACCAATAAATGTTTTGTCATGACAACTTCAGTTGAAACGATAATTATTTTTTTTTGTTTTTTCTTTTTGAACGGACAAGGGGAACATACAAGAATCTGTCAACCACAGAGCAGGTACAGTATTAATTATTTACTTCATTTCTCATCTGTTGCCAGCGTATGCACTGGAGCCTAGGGACAAGCGTCGTAAGATTTACCGGTCCATTCCAGGATAGTATGTTTGTTAGCAAAATACTAACATACCCGAATCAAAAACAGCATGCTGCAACGACGTCAAGCAACTTGTGACAACACAAGTCAAAGCAGACAAGCGGTATCGGATACTTCGATCAGTCCGGCAATATGAAAATACCAGAGCAGCACAAATGTTACCAACAGAGCCCCGACATATCCTCATCAGATATTATTGTATTATCATTGTATAAACGAACTACAAGCCAAACTATCTTTAGTAGTCATATGAAATACTTCTTGTTTACACTGCTGTCAAGTTTCGAAGTGCCAACAAAACTCCTCACATTATTTACATTCATTTTATATGCCACACAAACAGTGCCGTAGACTTTCGCATCTTCTTTGATTAGACTGGAAACATTCTATAGGTCTACATGAGCTATATACACAAAAAATTGAATTTAAATGGTGCCAGGATTTTGTTCGAATCATTCTGGCACATACAACAGGAAACTCTCTAGTATTCTGAAGACACAGTACATATTTCTAGACGAAAGACCTAAAACAAAATTTAATCTCTCATGCGCGTAATTAAAGCAGTAACCTATCCGTGGTCGTTCAGCACGTGGCAAAACGTATGTGAAAGTAAATGTAATTCCTACCTGCGTTCCGACCGGCATGAAGACCGGTGTTTCGACATCAGAGTGAGGTAAACTCATTATACTTGTCCGTGCCTTTGATTTTTGACATTTTGCAAGTATGTTGAACGTCAGTGGTGGGTTCGCTGTGCCACATGTTGACATTTTGCCAGTACGGAATGCCGGGAACACACAGCAACAAAGATGGCAGCTTCAGAAGAAGAGCATGTAATACACACAGCCAAACTGTCTACTGATGACAAACTTGTTTGGGTTCCTCTGTCGCTGACCCTTGTTGAATATCCACAAGGCAAGTAACATTGTTTCTGATTATATATTTATTTATTACCTCTGTTAATAAACGTTACCTAAAAATATTAACTGTTGTGAAGACATCTGCCTCGTGTACCAAATAAGTTTGTTGATGCTGTGATTGTTGCCAAAGTAAACATAATTTAGCACACTGAATTTACAGAACGTTAGCTTCTTTGGAAATTCATTGTAAAATAGATCATTTACTTCGCGTTATTGATGCTCCGAGCTGTATTGCCATCGAACGACAACAACAGAGATGCACTTCGGGCTATTTTTTCTTAATGCGATTCTGTATAGATCCTAGTGATATTTGTTAACAGACCAGTAGTTATTTAAGAATCAAACGTAGCTTGGATAGTTTCTTACCCCTTCAGCAGGCCAGTAGTCATGGGGCGAAAGTCAGCAGACATCCTAGTTCTCAATGATAGAGAGTTTACATTGAATTTCAGATGGTTAAAGCTAGTGCAAACAATTTTTAAAATCGTATTTAACGTCTTTGATTTTCTAGTATCATCGGCGCGCATATATTGGTAGTTGTCTGTCAAATTTGTTTGAATAGTTGTCTATCTTCATTAATGAAATTCCACACAATACCAAAAAGGAACAGAAAACTGCAATAAATTTTGATGATTTCACATTGATCTAGATAATGTCAGGAGTGAACTTTTTTTATGTAGGCCTATTGTGTGCAATGACAACTATTGACTGCAAGCTATCTACTTTCCTCAGTATTGCCCTTTTTTCACAATGTCCTTGCTATGCCGTTTTATGGTGTCGGCTGAGGTTACAACTCGTCTACCTCCTCCTCCTCCTCACAGCCGTGCTACCACTCTACCAGTGACTTCATTTTTCACAATTTCTTCACTGGGTATGCCACAACTGAGACGTTTTCATTGCCCGTCATTTTTCATTAGTCTCCTATTCTTAGTAGTAGTATGACATGAATTCAACAATAAACTCTGGATGAAGTTTCATTTCTAGTTATAAACTTTATAAGGGTCATTTGTGCTCTTTCCCTGAAGTATGACAACAACAAGAATGATCAATGTTTCAAGGGATTTGTGTGTGAATGTAAGTGCAGTACCATGTCACTTGACAACATTTGCAGTATATGTCCAACAAGGGCATCATATGAAATCTCAGTAACTAACATAGTATACCTATTTTCATTCATTTCTGACATATAGCATCATATTTGAAGTAATTCATCACTGAGTAAACCAGTATTCACCGCACAAAAGCATATAATCAGAAAAATTGTTAGTGCCGTCCCTAGATATCCAGCAGACATTTATATAAGGACCTAATTCTTCAAAGTTATTACACTGTGCTACCTGTGTGATATCATCAGCATACCTGAACTTAATTGATGTTGTGGTTGGTATATCATGTTTATACAAATTGAAGAACACTGTTACCTCACTATGTAGAATTCAAAAGTAACAGTGTGCATAGTGCCACAAAAGTCTTTGGTCTCTTGCTGAATAGCATCAAAAGTGTGACAGGTAGCCAAAAACAAATAATAAAAAAAAAAAGGCCTAAAGACTTGAATGAAAAATTCTTCTAATTAGTAGGTGAATTTTTAGATATGTGTTAGATTTTCCCCCCTTCTTAAAAAAATAAAAAACTGAAATAAAAGAACATATTTCTTCAAATATTACGTAAAGATACCTGACATGTTCCACATCATTGAGAAATGCCACTTTCTGGTAAAATTTTATGATGCTTCTCGCCGGACTCCAGTGCTTATGTTGGCAACAGATGAACACTGAAGTGCAGAATTGTGTTAGGCTAATATTTTTCATGAGCTACAGAGTAAATTAATACTGTACCTGCTCTGTGATTGACAGGTTCTTGTATGTACTCTTGTCCGTTTAGAAAAAAATAATTTTCGTTTTAATTGAAGTTGTCACGATAAAACATTTATTGATTATCTGAGTTGCCATCATTAACATTGGTGCCAACATAACCACTGAAGCACGGCGAGAAGCATTGTACAATTTAACCCCATTTTCTTTATCTGTGGAACAAACACTAATCTAATCTAATAAAATTTAACAGAAAGAATAGGCCCATTGCAAAGCCCAAGTCAAGGATGTGACTGATCTTTACCGAGTGAGTTGACTTCTTTTTTCATTATAAGTCATCTCTGGTTCTGTTACATTCTTTAGTAGTACTGAAGGTCCTAATACCATTCGTCTACTTTGACCCATGACATCATGAATGGGGACACATTAATGAAAGGGGGGGGGGGGAGAAGAAGAAGAGGGAAACAACATTTTGAAACACAATGCAAAATTCATAACATAAAACGTATTCTACACACAAAGAAACTATTCTACTCTTCTTCGTCACAGTGCTTTTGGTCGGCACAGAAAAGTAATCCCATCACTATGTGTGATTCTGTTTGCTCTGGCCACTGCCAACATCTGAACAATCAACACTACACTGAAACACAAACTGTAAAATTTTACCAAAGTTTCAATTTATTAGTGTTTGTTTTTAAATTAAATCAATGTGCTCGATAGATGGATGGGGGAACATTAATTGATCAGTTTGTATTGTAAAAAGTAATGTAGCAAAAGAAAAATCCCCATTGCAAATGATTAATGTTTCAAGTCATATAACACAACACACAGACGACAGGGGTCAAAGCCAACAGGTGGTATCATGTGGTTCAGTTGAACCCATTCTTTCATTAGTTTTATTGAACCTAGTGCTTAGCTATACAAACTGATTGAGGACAATTTTCGCGTCAATTCTTGTCGGATTTGACCAACGGCGTCATACCTTAAGTCATACTGCCCATAGCAGATTATATTTATGCTTATTACAAGTCAAACGTGCGGCTCGATTGCACAGTGGTAGAATGCCAGACTATAAATGTAGATGTCGCAGATTCGATCCCTGCCAGTTCCTGGGATTTTTATCTGTCACTTTCCACTTCTTTCTCCTCTGGCAATGTTGCTGTTGTGAAAAATGTCAAGTAGCTCCGTGGTTCAGAACCCATGTTAAACGGTAGGTCCCGCTATAACTGGCTGGGCAAGTCAGTTCGAAGGTCAGAGGAAGTCAATGGCATACCACCTTCTAACAGGACCACGTCTAGTAAAGCACTGTGGTGTTCAAACCAATCTTCAGATTGTAGATTGCTTTACCAATACAAGTCAGACAATATTGTAACATCAGCGTAATGTTGTATAGTTGAAATCAAAGTGTATATAATAAGATTATATTTTTTAACACATTTAAATATTTTTGACAATTGTTTGAAACTTGTAAATAATATTGATGTATGTCATTGTATATCTTGGTATTTCATACTTATGTATGAAAAAATTTGAATTTCTTGGCATTTATTAGTGTCTGAATTGTTTTATGATCTCATTAGAATTAACTTGTTCGGTTTGTATATACACTTGTCCACTCAGTGGCAATAATGTTCCTCATACAGTCAATATTTCATGACTAAACATTTCCTTTATCACACAAAGTAAAATTAAATATCAATGATGATGATTACATTACTTTTCATAATTATCTATCAAATTGGTAACTGGAATTAAACTTGATGTACATTCTGTTGTGGTAATCAGTAATTTACTATGTAAATCACAAATTATTTATTATTAACCACAATACCTTAAGTATTACAATATTATCCTGTATGTTTATATTCCTTGATTGTGTTTGTTTTGCTTGTATCTACATAGCCTATCTTGTGAGAGACTGATATGACACCATTGGTCAAAGCCGACGAGTTGTATCATGATCTTCAATTATGTCAGAAAATCTGGTGACAAGACCAATCAGATAAGCTAAGTCAGGCTCTTCCCTAGTTGTGCATATATCAGGTTACCAACTGATTCTGGATAAGGTATATCTTACTTCTCATTTTCTCACAAGATTTTTGTTTTAGGTCGCATGTCATGCGTAAGTACTTGGATATTGTCAAGCGGAATTCACATTCTGTTACAGTCTATCATGTTTATTCTTTTCAAAATTTGATTAATATAATGCTCTTGATGTAACTGTAAAATTCCTTTCTTCCGGTCTCTTGTGATATGGTTGCCTAAAACGGTGGTAACTTCACCAAGATCCTTCAGCTTAAATCTTTGTTTCAACTGATCTTTGAAGGTTGACTTGAGTGGTGGATTATTACTGAACACGAGCATTCATCAGTGTAAAAACCTACAATCAAAATACCTTCTGCTTAAATTTTTTATGTACACACAAGGGTCTGCATTTTTTTCCATCAGTGACATCCTTGGTTCAAATCATATACTGCTCTCTTCAGTCTTTTAATAGTTATACTCTGTATTGTTTATTATTGGGTTCACATCAGGAATTCTTACATAAATTTCTTCTGCCAAATCACCTTACAGAAAAGCAGTGACCACATACAAATGATCTATTTCAAAGTCATATTTAGCTGCTAAAGCAAATAGGTACCTAATGACTGGGACATAATTTTCATCATAGTCCAATCCATGTTTCTGTATGCAACCTTTTACAACTAATCTAGCTTTATAGTGGTCACCTGCTAAATCTTTCTTTGTCTTAAACACCTATTTGGTACTTACTGGTTTCTTGTTTGGAAGCAGAATAGCAGCTTCTCACGTACTATTTTCCTTGTGTGATTCTATTGCTTTTGGTAATTTATCACAAATTTCTGAGCTTAACACTTCTAGTGTAGCTGGATCTGGACATAAATGTTTGGGATAGCAAGTGATAAAATCCTCCATCTTTATCAGTCATGAAATTATTGAAGATTTTCTCTGTGTCTGTACTGTCACATGTTGTTAGAACTAAAAGATTTAGTACTAAAAGATTTGAATAGAAAGAAGGCCCCTGGAGTAGATGAAGTTCTGTCTGAACTGCTATTATCGTTAGGAGAGCCAGTCATGAAAAATTGTTCCACCTGGCATGCAAAATTTATGAGACAGGGGAATACCCTCGGACTTCAAGAAGAATATAGTGATCCAATTCCGAAGAAAGCAAGTGCAGTCAAAACTGAAAATTACAAACTATCTGTTTAACAAGTCACGATTGCATAATACTGACTCAAATTATTTACAGGCGAATCAAAAAACTGGTGGAATCCGAGTTTGAGCAAGATCAGTGGTAAGGAGCAGCTAGGCTGTGGGGTGCAGGCAGGCCTAAGGAAAACAAATAGGCAGCAGTATTCCCAGTTACACCAACATGACATTTATTAATAAATCAAACATAGGTCTTTATTCACTGACATGAAACATGAGAACAATAACAACAAATAGTTAGGACAATCTTCTGTTTAAACACAGTCAGTTAAAGTTTATCTTTTATTATTATACCAAGAAACACAAGGCAACGAAGTTCTTAAACTCTCCTAGATTATACCTGTGTCCTTCAAGTTATATACACTACTGGCCATTAAAATTGCTACACCAAGAAGAAATGCAGATGATAAACAGGCATTCATTGGGCAAATATATTATACTAGAACTGACATACGATTACATTTTCACACAATTTGAGTGCATAGATCCTGAGAAATCAGTACCCAGAACAACCAGCTCTGGCTGTAATAACAGCCTTGATATGCCTGGGTATTGAGTCAAACAGAGCTTGGATGGCGTGTACAGGTACAGATGCCTAAGCAGCTTCAACACGATACCACATTCATCAAGAGTAGTGACTGGCGTATTGTGATGAGCCAGTGGCTCGGCCACCATTGACCAGACATTTTCAATTGGTGAGAGATCTGGAGAATGTGCTGGCCATTTTCCGTATCCAGAATGGCCCGTATGGGACCTGCAACATGAGGTTGTGCATTATCCTTCTGAAATGCAGGGATCGAATGAAAGGTATAGCCACGGGTCATAACATATCTGAAATGTAACGGCCACTGTTCAAAGTGCCGTCGATGTGAACAAGAGGTGACCAATGGCATCCTATACCATCATGCTGGATAATACACCAGTATGCGATGGCGAATACACGCTTCCAATGTGCATTCATCACGATGTCACCAAACACGGTTGCGATCATCAAAATGCTGTAAACAGAACCTGGATCCATCTGAAAAAATGTTTTGCCATTTGTACACCCAGGTTCGTTGTTGTGTACACCATTGAAGGCGCTCCTGTCTGTGATACAGCATCAAGGGTAACCACAGCCATGGTCTCCGAGCTGATAGTCCATACTGCTGCAAATGTTGTTGAACTGTTCGTGCAGATGGTTATTGTCTTACAAATGTCCCCATCTGTTGACTCAGGGATCGAGATGGGGCTGCATGATCCGTTACAGCTGTACGGATAAGGTGCCTGTCATCGCAACTGCTAATGATATGATGCCATTGGGATCCAGCATGGCATTCCGTATTGCCCTCCTGAACCCACCGATTCCATATTCTGCTAACAGTCATTGGATCCTGACCAACGTGAGGAGCAATGTTGCGTTACGATAAACCGCAATCGCGATAGTCTACAATCACACCTTTATCAAAGTCAGAAACGTGATGGTACGCATTTCTCCTCCTTACACAAGGCATCACAATAACGTTTCACCAGCCAATGCCGTTCAACTGCGGTTTGTGTATGAGAAATCAGTTGGAAACATTCCTCATGTCAGCACATTGCAGGTGTTGTCACTGGCGCCAACCTTGTGTGAATGCTCTAAAAAGCTAATCATTTTTTCACATCTGTAGCATGTCATTTTCGTGGTGTAGTAATTTTAATGGTCAGGAGTGTAGTTTAACACTTCAGAGAAATTAGACATTTAGAACACTTGTTGCCCAGTGGTACCGGACATGGTTCGAGAGGCTCAATTCTGGAACAGACTAAAAGTGTCAATAAGCGACTTATGGTAAGGCATAAGGAACCAATTTTATAACAAGGCGCACACCTTATAAGGACAAGGGAGTTATCACGTTGGGATTTAGTCACAACCAGTACGCAGGCCACGCGCGTAAAGAAGCCTGGGACCTAGCAGAACGATATGGGACCACGAGCGGCGCAAAAAACACACACACACTCGCGGCACACAGAATTTACAGTGCCCTGTAAGTCAAAACACACTCTGAATATTCCCTCTCTGTGCCTGCCCGCCAGCACCCGGAGACCCCTTTTACTACTGGACAAGCAATGAACATTCAGTGAAATTAATTGCAATATTTCTCTCAAACTGAAATGAAAGAATTACGGTTCTCTCTCCTTCAAACAGATAAGAAACAGATTGGAAATTTACTACTAAGAGCATACATCAAATATAATCTCTGTGTTTAACAAATATGAAAAGGTCAGATGTCTACGTATAATACAAATGTTATATATAAAAAAATAGACGAAGATTACTCACCAAGCGAAGGAGCGCAGGTGTGACAGCAGCACAAATAAATAGAACACACACACACACACACACACACACACACACACACACACACACACACACAAACGCTAGCTTTCGCAGCCTAGCTGCTTCATCAGGCAGAAGGGAAGGAGAGGGAAAAGGAAATGACGAGGGTTTTAAGGAAGGGGGTGAGAAGCCATTCCAATCCCGGGACAGGAAAGACTTACCTTGGTGGAAGAAAAGGAAGCTGAACAAATACACACACACCCATACATTTACACAGACGCAGACACACCTAGGCAGACAAACTGTAGATACCAAAGAAGTTAAGAAGTTAGACAGAGATGCCACTAGAGGCAGAGGCTCTGTCCAGAGAACTGAGGCGAAGATGCTAAAGATGGTGGGCGGGAATTCAAATTTAGCGGAGGTTAACGGGGGGCAACGGGAAGAGAGAATATGCTGAAGGGCTAGTTCCCATCTCCGGAGATCTGAAGGATTGGTGTTGGTGGGAAGTATCCAGATAACCTGGACGGTGTAGCACTGTGCCAAGATGTGCTGGCCGTGCACCAAGACGTGTTTAGCCACAGGGTGGTCCTCGTTACCAACAAACACTGTCTGCCTGTGTCCATTCATGCAAATGGGCAGTTTGTTGCTGGTCATTCCCACATAGAAGGAGCCAGAGGGTAAGGAAGGAGGTTTGGGGATTTCATAGAGATGGACTAGGAGGTTAGGTGGGCGGCGGAAAGACACTCTTGGTGGAGTGGGAGGGATGTAATGAAGGACGGATCTCATTTTGGGGCAGGATTTAAGGAAGTCGTATCCTTGCTGGAGAGCCACATTCAGAGTCCGCTCCAGTCCCGGAAAGTATCCGGTGACAAGAGGGGAACTTCTGGGATTCTTCTGTTGAAGGTTATGAATTTGGAGGGATGAGGAAGTGGCTCTGGCAATTTGCTTCTCCACCAGATTAGGAGGATAGCTGCGGGATGTGAAAGCTGTTATTAGGTTATTGGTGTACTGGTTCAGAGCTTTGGGACTGGAGCAGACTCGTTTGCCACGAAGACCTAAGCTGTAAGGAAGGGAACGTTTGATGTGGAATGGATGGTAGCTGCCATAATGCAGGTACTGTTGTTTATTGATAGGTCTGATGTGGACGGATGTGTGCAGTTGGCCGTTGGACAGATGGTGGTCGACATCGAGGAAAGTGGCATGGGATTTGGAATAGGACCAGGTGAATCTGATGGGACCAAAGAAGTTGAGGTTGAAGAGGAAATTCTGGAGTTCTTCTTCACTGTGTGTCCACATCATGAAGATGTCATCAATGAATCTGTACCAAACTTTGGGTTAACAGGCTTGGGTATCCAGGAAAGCTTCCTCTAGGCGTCCCATGAATAAGTTTGCGTATGAGGGGGCCGTCCTGGTTCCCATGGCTGTTCCCTTTAGTTGTTGGTATGTCTGGCCTTCAAAAGTGAAGAAGTTGTGGGTTAGGATGAAGCTGGCTAGGGTATTGAGGAAAGAGGTTTTAGGTAGAGAAGTGGATGGTCGGCGTGAAAGGCAATACTCCATCGCAACAAGGCCCTGGGCATGTGGGATATTGGTGTATAAGGAAGTGGAATCAATGGTTACAAGGATGGTTTCTGGAGGTAACAGGCTGGGTAAGGATTTCAGGTGATCGAGGAAGTGGTTGGTGTCTTTGATGAAGGATGGGAGACTGCACATGATGGGTTGAAGGTGTTGGTCTATGTAGGCAGAGATTCGTTCTGTATGGGCTTGGTAACCGGCCACAATGGGGCGGTTGGGATGATTGGGTTTGTGAATCTTGGGAAGTAGATAGAAGGTGGGGGTGTCGGTGGGGTCATGAGGTTAATGGAGTTAGGTGAAAAGTTTTGTAGGAGGCCTAAGGTTTTAAGGATTCCTTGAAGCTCTGCCTGGACATCAGGGATGGGATTGCCATGAAAGACTTTTATATGTGGTACTATCTGAAAGCTGACGCAGTCCCTCAGCCACATACTCCCGCCGATAAAGTACCACGGTCATGGATCCCTTGTCGGCTGGGAGAATGACGATGGAATGGTCAGCCTTCAGATCACGAATAGCTCGGGATTCAGCTGTGGTAATGTTAGGAGTAGGATTAAGGTTTCTCAGGAAAGACTGGGAGGCAAGGTGGGAAGTAAGGAATTCCTGGAAGGTTTGAAGAGGGTGATTTTGAGGAAGAGCAGGTGGGTCTCACTGTGATGGAGGACGGAACTGTTCTAGGCAGGGTTCAATTTGAATGATGTCTTGGGGAGCTGGATCATTAGGAGTAGGCAAAGTGGTACCTCCAGCAAAGATCACGAGTATAGGAAAGTAGATCTTTGACAAGAGCTGTTTGGTTGAATTTGGGAGTAGGACTAAAGGTGAGGCCTTTGGATTGGACAGAGGTTTCAGATTGGGAAAGAGGTTTGGAGGAGAGGTTGACTACTGAATTGGGATGTTGTGGTTTCGGATTGTGTGGATTGGAGTTTTGAGGTTTAGGGGGGAGAGGAGTTAGTAGTGGGAGATTGAGTAGATGGGAGAGACTGGGTTTGTGTGAAATAAGAGGAGATTTATTGGAGGAGGTTTATTGGAGAGGTTGTTGAGGGAGAGAGTATTGCCTTTCCGAAGGTGGTTGACCAGGAGATTGGATAGTTTTTTGAGGTGGTAGGTGGCATGTTGTTCTAATTTGCGGTTGGCCTGAAGGAGGATGTTCTGAACAGCAGGTGTGGATGTGGGAGAGGAAAGGTTGAGGATTTTGATTAGGGATAGGAGTTGACAGGTGTGTTTATTAGCGGAGTTGATGTGTAGGTTAAGGATTAGGCGGGTGAGGGCTATGGATTGTTCAGTTTGGAATTCGTATAGAGTGGGATGTAAGGATGGGTTACAGCCAGAGATGGGAACTTTCAGTGTGAGGCCCTTGGGAGTGATTCCAAATGTCAGACAAGCCTGCATAAAAAGAATGTGGGAGCGTAATTTGGCTAAGGAGAAAGCATGTTTACGGAGGGAATGTACATAAAACTGGATGGGGATGTTGTGAGGGAGGCATAATATATGGATGAAGGAGGAGTGGGAAATATGGGCTACGTAACAGGCGGCAATGAACAAATAAAAAATAAAAATATGTACAAAAATATATATAAAAAGTATTAAAAAATTTACGTATCTGGAGGGAGATGAATGTGGACAGTAATTCAGATATGAGAAAAGAAACGAAATAGAAAAAGTTTTTAAAATTTGTTCTTGATTCTGTGGTCACCTTTAGTTGTCAACAACGTAGTATCAAAGGGTTAGCGGTGCTATGGCGTGCAAAAAGTGTTTAAGGAACGTGAAAATTGGAAAAAGTATGAGAAAACCGCGTGAGAATGCAAGGAAAACGTCTAAATAGGATTGGTTATATGGTAGCAGATTACGATTTTGAGGCTGGAAATAGTCTGATGAAGGAAAAGTGGAATCAAAACCAAACGGTAAAAGCATGGAATTACACTTGTCTGTTGTAACACCTAATGTTCCTAGGGGTTCTATGTGGCTCTGAAGCTTATCATAGAGAGCGGATAAAGATATCTTATTAGGACTCACAGCATTCTGCAAAATTAAACTTAACAATTCCCTAATGTAAAATTCCACTAGCAAATCGTCCTTCACATAATGAGCTTTAAGACTGGATATCACTTTACCTTAATTTTCTCCGGTAGCAGGAAAGCTCTCAACCAATTCTCTCGCTCTAGATCCAGAAATGGTGGCCTGTATGAGGTACTGGAACTTGTCACAAGGGTCTAAAAGAGGGTCCTCGTCAATTTTCCTAAATTGCGACCAGAAATGAAGCCAATCTTTTTTTCACCTCCAAACTTCTTCAATTCCAACAAAGGCAATTTGAAAGAATGCTTAACTTGTCGTGACAAACTAGAATAAACTGATACTGCACTAGCTTTAGAAATTAGATCGTCTTCCTGTAACAATTTCGTAACAACAGCCTTAATCTTGTAAAATTTAAACTTATATTCGTCGGCTGAATTGACTTCTTTGTCTAACTTGTCATCTTGGCTCTCCACATTCTCAATCATATTAGTAAAGATAAGATTATCCATACCTGTTAATTCCTGATATTTCGCTTCTAGAAGATCCATATGTGCACGAATACCATCCGCGTCTTTCTCTGGCATCTGTAGTAACGCGTCTAGTTCATTGTATATCTTGGTCATCAATCGCCGTAATACAGACCTTGATTTCTTCCGCACTGCTATATCAGCTGTCATTTTTCCAATAACTATTAACTATTTAAAATTGTGCCAGCCCCACGCTGGGCGCCAAATGTTCGGAATTCACTTAAAAAATACGTTAAATCAAGAGTGCAATTCCTCTTTCAATGAACATTTATTATTTTTGAACATAACGTACTAAAAAAGTCAAAAGCATGGCATATAATATAAACGAACAAAGCAAAACACTTTTATATATGTCAAAGTTTTCCAGGTATGACAAGTGGTCCTTTTTCCACAGTAATGGAATACAGTCTTAGAAAATCAGGTGATGCTGAAGGAATTAGATGAAGCAATGAAACAGTAGAGGCGGTAAATGAGTTTTGTTACTTTGGTAGTAAAATAACATATGATCGTCACAGTACAGAGGATAGAAAATGCAAAATGGCAATGGGAAGAAAAGCGTTTTTCAAAAAGAGAAATTTGTTAACATCGAATATTAATTTAAGCATAAGGAAGTCCTTCCTGAAGGCATTTGTGTGGAGTGTTGCCTTGTATGGGAATGAAACATGGACAATAAACAGTGCAGACAGGAAGAGGACAGAGGATATTAAAATGTGGTGTTACAGAAGAATGCTGAAGATTAGGTGGGTGGATCACATAGCTAATGAGGAGGTACTGAACAGAAATGGGGAGAAAATGAATTTCTGGCATATCTTGACTAAAAGAAAAGATCGATTGGTAGGACACATTCTTAGACATCAAGGGTTTGTAAATTTAGCATTGGAGGGAAGTGGGGGGGGGGGGGGGGATAGCAGAGTGAGACCAAGAGATGAGTAAAGTAAGCAAATTCTAAAGGATGTAGGATGCCATTCTTATGAAGAGATGAAGAGGCCCCTCAGGGGCTCAGCATTAATTTGCCAAGTACAGGCTTGGCGAACCTGGGGTCCTGAGCCGTGGGCTGTGTCACACCAACAGTCCGCTAACCGTAAGCTCTGTGCGTGCCTCAACGACCATCGTTCGGCGCAACGGTGGAACGTTGTACGTTTCAGTGCCCGGGTCACGAGTTCGGTAGAAACCTCTATAAAAAACCCCTCAATCTTAATGTGTGCTACGTGCCGAGGAGATGCATGGCTGTTGAGGTTGAACAGTCGCTAGCGAGTAACCTCTGAGGAACCTGCCGCACATCAGTTGTATAAGGCTTACCCAGGCAAGTGGGGCTCTGCCTGGGTGGACCTTTAGTTCCCTAGCTGCTCGTGGGACCAGAATGAAACGGGCAAACAATAGTGTCACCACACGCAGACCTGGCCTCTCTAAGAGAGGAAGAAACGAGTACAATGCTGCAGGGTGTGATCCCCAAACGTTCCCTTCCCTAGCTACACCATGGGAGGAACGTCGGGCCAGACGTCAGGGTGAGGCTTATGCCCCGTAATACCTTGTATGTACCCGTAATGACGGAGAATCGTTCAAGAACACGAAGCCCTTGTTTTTTGTTGAGAACTTGGAAGACAAGTTGGGTGAGGTTGAAGGAATGTCAAAGATGCGCTCTGGGTCAGTCTTAATAACAATGTCATCCCCAGCCCAGTCACGGGCCTTGCTTGCCTGTGACAAGCTGGGTGATGTATCCATAACGATAACGCCACACAAGACCTTGAATATGGTCCAGGGGATAATATTCCATAAAGATCTGTTACTGCAGTCTGATGAAGAACTATGTGCCAACTTGGAACGCCGGGGAGTACATTTTATTCAGTGAGTCCATATGGATCCGAAGGACAACAGGGTAGCCACTGGTGCCTTTATCTTGGCTTTCGAGGGTGATTCATTGCCTGAGAAAGTCAAGGTGATGATCTACCGGTTTGATGTAAAGCCCTAAGTTCCTCCCCCTTTGCATTGTTTCAAGTGCTGGAGGTTTGGGCATATGTCCTTCCCATGTGATGCCAGTCCTACATTTCGAGAGTGCGGACGTGCAGTCCATCCAAACGTCCCTTGCACCCCTCCTCCAGTATGTGTAAACTGCGGCCAGAATCACTCCCCTTGCTCACCTATGTGCTCAGTATTGCAGCAAGTGTGGAAGATTATGGAATATAAGACCCGAGACAGACTGACCTACTCAGAGGCAAAACGGAAGTATCAAAAGCTCCATCCCATACATCTGACCACTTCCTATGCCACAGCAGCCTCATAGGCATATACAGTGCCTCGTTTACTGTGTACTCAACCACTGCCAGTGGGCTCCCACACCCAATCAACTACTCCTGCCCCCTACCAGCTGGGGGCATTTCCTCTTCGGTGGCTCCCACTCTTTTCACAGTGGGGGCAACAACTGCTCAAGCATCGGGGACACCAGACCCCACCTCTTAAGTCGGAGAAGGAGAAGCCTTCTCTAGCCCCTCTCGCTCGGAAGGGGTCCCTTGGGACGCTCCCTTCTGAGGCTTTTCCACACGGCAAATAGGATCCCAGCAAATTGCTGCAGGATACCCTTATTGCTGACCAAAGGGCCTCCTGCTCTTCGTCAGCCCCCGAGACCGTGACTGAGAAGCCCTTCCGGCCCTTAAAACCTAAGGGCCAGCGAGAGGCTAAGAAAAAGACAGCAGACAAAAGAGAGAGAGAGGAAACACCTTGGTGGCTCCAAAGCCACAGGTACCCACATCCTCTGGTTCAGAGGATGAAGTAAAGATCCTCGCTTTCCCTGAGGATCTTGCAATTACTGATCCACTAGAACCTATGGATCATAGCACTATTGATACTGAGTACAAGGCAGACGGCGATGCAATGGAATAACCTGCTCCTCAGCTATTATATATGGCTTCTCAGCTAGGAGACACAGTTATTCTACAATGGAATATCGGCAGTTTCTTCAACCGCACAGCTGAGTTGCAGCAGTTGTTGTGCCGCATCCCGATGTTTTGTCTAGCACTGCAGGAAATGTGGTTTCCTGTTCAGAGGACCCCAGCCCTTCACGGCTATCGGGGCTATTACCGTAACCGGGCTACATGCGATAGAGATTCAGGTGGTGTTGCTGTTTACGTCCTCGCAACTGTCCCTAGTGCTGCTGTGCCTCTCCAAACGACCCTAGAGGCAGTCGCTGTTCGCATCCGGGCGGGGCAGGAATTCACCGTCTGTTCCATTTACCTTCCCCCGGATGCAGCCGTCTCCATCACTGACGTTGCTGCAGTGATAGCGCAACTGTCCCCACCATTTCTCCTCTTGGGGGATTTTAACGCCACCACCCACTGTGGTGTGGGACGCAGATGACAGTTCGCGGTAGGGACATCGAGACACTGCTGTCACAGGATATCTGTATATTAATCACTGGGGCTCCCACGCATTTCTGCGTGGGGCGAGGCACCTACTCGGCAATCGATCTCTCTGTATGTAGTCCGCGTCTGCTCTCACATTTACGCTGGAGGACCCACAATGACCTTTGCGGCAGCGACCATTTTCCGATCCTTGTGTTGCACCTGCACTTCCAACCTGCAGGCAGCCCACCTTGATGGTCCCTCCGTCGACCTAATTGGCAGGATTACACGTCCACTGCTATTTTTCCTGTACCAATGCCTGTCAATGTGGACACGGCGGTTGGTCAACTCACTGCTGCTATCGTTTCCTCCACTGAGGCCACTGTTCCCACCACTTCTGGCACCCCTCGGCGCAAGTCTGTGCCCTGGTGGACGCCAGAGATCGCTGTAGCCAATCGGGATCATCGGCGGGCGCTCCAGTGCCATCGACGCCACCCCACCTTGGACAACCTGATAGCCTTCAAACGGCTTCGGGTCCGAGCTCGACAGCTCATTCGCCAGAGCAAGCAGGACAGATGGGAGAAGTATGTCGCCAGCATCGACTCTCGTGCTTCACCATCTCAGGTGTGGTCCCAAGTTAGACGCCTCTTTGGGTACCGCACGTCAGCAATAATCCCCAGCTTACAGATCCAGGGTGCTGTATCCACCAACGCTACTGCTATGCTGAGCATATGGCGGAGTATTATGCTCGTAATTCCGCAACTGCAGCAAACAGTGCAGATTTCCGACTCTGAAAGTGCGAGTAGAACAGCAACCGCTGTCCTTTCACACGCGTCGAGCAGAATCGTACAACTCTGCTTTCAGCAAATGGGAATTCGAAACTGCACTTGCCGGATGCCCCGATACGTCTGCGGGACCAGACAGGATCCACAGCCAGTTCATCTGGCACCTTTCCGTGGAGTTTCAACACCAGCTTCTCGCCCTGTTTATGGGTGGAAGGAGCTTTCCCGTCACAATGGCGAGAAAACATCATTATTCCAGTAATCAAACCTGGTGCTGATCCACAGGTGGCTGAAGTTACCGCCCAATCAGCCTCACCAATGTTCTGTGCAAGCTATTCAAATGTATGGTGAGCCGGCGGCTTATGTGGATACTTGAACATTGAGGTCTGTTGTCCCCACATCAGGGGGGTTTTCGCCAAGGCCGCTCCACTGTTGATAACTCAGTGGCTCTGAAGTCCGCCATTCGTACGGCATTTAGCAGGCGTGAACACCTTGTTGCCGTCTTTTTCGACCTTAGCAAGGCATACAATACCACTTGGTCCCACCACATTCTGGCTATAATGCACGGTTGGGGCTTGAGGGGTCTGCTTCCCCTCTTTATTCAAAACCTTTTCTGGTACTGGTTGGCACTTCCCTCAGCTCGCACCGCGTCCAGGAGAACGGTGTCCCACAGGGCTCCATCCTTAGTGTCCCCCTCTTTTTAATTGCCATCAATGGACTTGCTGAGGCAGTGGGGTCATCAGTTTCTTCCTCCTTGTTCACCGATGACTTCTGCTTATACTTCAGCTCAGTTAGCATCGGCGTAGCTGAACAGTGGCTGCAGGGTGCATCCAAAAGGCCCACTCATGGGCCTCTACCCACGGATTCCAGTTCTCCGCATGTAAAACCCGCGTGATGCACTTCTGTCGCCGTCGAGTAGTTCACCCTGACCCAGAGCACTATCTGGGTGGTGAACTACTTCAGGTCGAGGACACCCATCGCTTTCTGGGCATGGTTTTCGATGCCCGGCTGACTTGGGTGCCACACCTACGTCAGCTGAGACAGAAAAGTGTTGGCGGCACTTAAATATTCTTCGGTGCCTCAGCCATACCGGTTGGGGAGCAGCCCGTTCCACCCTCCTTCAGCTCTACAGCACTCTTATTCAATCGCAGCTTGACTACGCGAGCTTGGTTTATGACTCAGCAGCCCCTTCTTTCTTGCGGGTCTTAGACCCCATTCACCACGCTGGTGTGCATCTCGCAACGGGGGCATTTTGCACCAGTCCAATACCGAGTCTCCTAACCAAAGCTGGGGTTCCCCCTCTGCGGTATTGCCGGCAACGGTTGTTGGTGTGTTACATTGCCCAGGTACATGTTTCACCCCACCATCCAAACCATAGGCTTCTCTTTCCACTTCCTGCACTCCCTTCCCCACTATGTCGGCCCAGGTCGGATCTACCATTTGCGGTTCATGTTGTTCCCTTCTCTCCTCACTTGGTGCCCTTCCTCTCCTTCCTCCACTCCACTACTCCCCGCATATACCCCCCTGGACAATTCCTCGCCTGGAGCTTCGGTTGGATTTGTCCCGGGATTTGAAAGCCTTCACTCCACCACTGATTCTCCGTCGCCACTTCCAAGCACTGCTTGACATATTTCACGGTGCAACCATTATTTACACGGACGGTTCTCTGGTCGATGGTCATGCTGCATATGCCTTTGTCTGTGGTGAGCACATCGAACAGCGATCATTGCCTTGTGGAAGCAGCATCTTCACTGCGGAACTGGTTGGTATTTTGAGAGCTCTTGAACACCTCAGAGCTCTCCCCAGGGGGTCGTTTGTCATCTACAGTGACTCCCTGAGTGGCTTACAAGCCCTCGACCAGTTTCTCCCCAAACACACTGTGGTGTGAGCAATTCATGATGCTGTCTTCGCTCTTGGCAAGTCAGGCCGTTCTGCCACTTTTGTCTGGATGCCGGGCCACATAGGTATACCAGGCAATGAACTTGTCGATGAGCTGGCCAAACATGCCACCACTTCATGGCCCCTGGATATTGGCCTCCCAGTCTGACATCCGATCCCAGTTGACCCTTAAGGTCCTTGGGGTTTGGAATTCTGAGCGGGCAGACTCGACCGAACCTAATAAGCTCCGTGTTGTCAAGCCATCTACCGCTGTGTGGAAGACCTCCCTGAGGGGTTCTTGCAGGGAGTCGGTTGTCCTTTGCCAGCTTCGTATAGGCCATACTTGGCTCACGCATGGTCATCTTCTGCGTCGCGAGGACCCTCCTCAGTGTCGATGTGGTGCTCCTTTGACAGTTACGCATTACGCACATCTTACTTGAATGCCGCAATTTAGCCGAAAAACGGCGACATTTTAATATCCCTGACGCTTTGCAGCTAGCTTTAGCCAACAATGCCTCCGTGGTTGATTTTGTTTTAAATTTTATCCGTGAGTGTGGATTTTACAAGTCCATTTAAAGTTTGTGTGTGTTTGTCATTACTCTATCCTCCACCTGCCTAAGTCTTCTAGGTAGGTGTTTTTAATGTGTCCCAGAGTGGCTGGATGTGTTACTTATATTTCTGTGATCACGCAGCAACAACACTCTTGTACTGTTTCTGCCCTTTTATCTCTTCTTCATTTTAACTTGTATCCCTTCTTCATATTTACCTGTTCCTTTTAAACTGTGACATGTTAACGCCTTTACTTAGGAATGTTAACACTATGTTTTATCTCCCAGACTGGAACAAGGGACTGATAACCATTGTAGTTTAGTCCCTTCCAAAAACCAACAACAACAAGATGAAGAGGCTTTCTCAGTGTAGGGTGGGGAGCTGCATCAAACCAGTCTCTGGAGTGAAGACCACAACAGAAGCATTTCAAAGGTGGGCTGCTAGGTTTGATCAACATATAAGAGTTACCTAAATGCTTTGGGAACTGAAATTGGGCTCTCCAGAGGGAATGTTTGCTGTTTTTTGAGAAATGGTATTGAGAAAATGTAGAGTGCAAGAATTTGAAGGTGATTGCAGGAATATATTCTTGCTGTTAATTGAACATTTTGCTTAAAGGCCACAAAGATAAGATAAATTAGAGACTATATAGTTGCATACAGTCAGTGTGGAAAGTGACTTGCTTAATTTGGTTAAACAATCTACTTTTCAATTTTTTAACTGAAAATGCCTAAAGTGTGTTCAGTTAAAGTTTATTTGTTGTGTCGTGGCATGTGGCAATGTTGGCAATGTTCGTTGCATGTGATGTTAGCCAGTCATGTCAGCTGCAAGAACCCGTCAGCCATAGACCAGTAACAGCATTAATTATTTAGTTCATGGTAAGTGAAAATAGTAAAACTGTATATGCTTTCTCATAGTAATGAAGATGTTTTCTTATTAAATGTTCAGATAAGAATACAACTCTCTCTCTCTCTCTCTCTCTCTCTCTCTCTCTCTCTCTCTCTCTCTCTCTCTCTCTCTCTCTCTCTCTCCCCCCCCCCCCCCCTCAAAAACCATATTAAAATAATATTGTTTATTGTGAAGACAAAATATGTGTTACTGGCTAATATCTAATTGGCTGCCTCTATCTGCTCCACGATTGGTCGGCTCTAGACGTTCCCAGCATTGCCACATGCCACACTACACCACAACATGGCGAGTAAAGTTTTACCGTGTTTTCTTCACTTGTCAATGAAGGGACACTGACACCATACAGATTTCATTATAGATGTTTCTTGTCTAGCTTATTAGCACATCATAGTGATAAGAGATTTGTATTGTTGTTTGTAATAGATGCCTTGTATGTTTGAATGTGTGTGTATTGAGAGAGAGAAAGAGAGAGAGATGAGATGATCACTTTCGAGGTCTTATTTTATGCATACTGCTTATTTTATCAGTTGTAAAATAATATTGTTTATTGTGAAGACAAAATATGTGTTACTGGCTAATATCTAATTGGCTGCTCTATCTGCTACATTATGTTTACTTTTAGATCTCTTTGTTAAAGGTTTATCATTAAAATTTGCTCTGGAGTGGTGGGTTAATCATCTCCGACACTGCACCACATGCAGTATTTGTGAGACTGTGGTTTCAGAAATTTGGTGCCTAGCACATGCCAATATTCTATGAATATTGGATATGTTATGCAGGGCTTGTTTTGTAAATAGTAGAATATTTGTAACATCCCTTGTTTATTTTTTCTTTGTGGCCTTTGCAAAATGCACATTAGGTAAATGACTTCAAAAGTTACATTGCCCAAATCATTAACATGCAAAACAGAATACCGTTAATGACTTCCTTACGACTGTGTGTCACTCCTTACAATACCTCCTAATTAATTACTTCTCATTTAAATTATATTTTTTTATTTTTTCCTACTTTTATTTTTCCTTATTATTTTTATTGTTTCAAATTACCCCCTACCCCAACCCGGTCTCCCCACATTCTTCTACACCTCCCTTTTATCCTTCCTGCCACTTTCCTTCACTGTATTCAGTGCTACAATTCAAATTCCCACGTATCAGAGTCTTTACAATCCATCGTGCAACTTTCCATCCCCACTCTTACCCAGTGTCCTTCCCCATCCACATCCCATCTTACTTATAGTCTAGTTGCTTGTGGCGCTGGAGTTTCCGGACATGATGATTGTGTATGTTTAGTTGTCTGAGTGATTGTGTGAATGTATGTGTTTCTTTCTCTGATGAAGGCCATGGCTGAAAATTTAAGATAAGGAAATGTTATTGTCTGTTTTTCATGGCTGTCATCAGCCCAGCAAGCCTCTCTATGGTGAGTTGTTATCTGTCCTCCATTATTGAGAAGCCAATGGTGTTTGATAAAGAAAATAATTTTTGTGAAATATGTTGCACATTTGTTCACATAAGCTTATAAAAATCTAAATAGTTACCATTTACTTTATACTCTCAGAAATAGAGAATAATGTGTTTTTAAATGATTCCACATCTATGACCAACCATTTTGCAGATTTTATTTATAAAATCCAGAAATGCCTTGCATTATATACTGTTTAATACCTGTAAATAATACTCCTTGTTGCATTTAAATAAAAGCTTCACATTTGAAATCTTTCTATGTGCCGGACATTTCACTGAAATCAACAGATGAACCACAGACATTGCCAAGGTGGGGTGGCTTGCGTGCCTCAACGATACAAATAGCCATACCGCAGGTGCAACCACAGCGGAGGAGTATCTGTGGTGAGGCCAGACAAATGTGTCCCTGAAGAGGGGCTGCAGCCTTTTCAGTAGTTGCAGGGGCAACAGTCTGGATGATTGATTGACTGAGATGGCCTTGTAACATCAGCTAACATGGCTTTGCCATGCAGTTACTGTGAACGGCTGAAAGCAAGGGGAAACTACAGTCATTACTTTTCCCGAGGACATACAGCTCTACTGTATGAATATATGATGGCTTCTTCTTGGGTAAAATATTCCGGAGGTAAAATAATCCCCCAAATCGGATCTCCGGGTGGGGACTACTCAGGATGATGTTGTCATCAAGAAAAACAAAACGGGCATTCTACGGATCCTAGTGTGGAATGTTTTATCCCTTAATGGAGTAGGTAAGTTAGAAAATTTGAAAAGAGAAATGGGTAGATAAAAGTTGAATGTGGTGAGGATTAGTGAAGTTCGGTGGCAGGATGAACAGGATTTTTGGTCAGATGAGTGCATGATTATAAATACAAAATCATTTGGTGGTACCACAGGAGTACGTCTGATAATGAATAAGAAAATAGGAATGCAGGTAAGTTATTATGAACAGCATAGTGAACACATTATCGTAGCAAAGATAGGTACAAATCCAACACCGACCACAGTAGTTAAAGTTTATATGCCAACTAGCACGGCCGACAATGAGGATATGAAAGCAATGTATGAGGAGATAAAAGAAATCATTCACAAAGTTAAGGAAGATGAAAACTTGATTGTGATGAGGGACTGGAACTCAGTTGAAGGAAAGGGGTTGGGCAGGAAATGTAGTAGGTGAATATGGACTGGGAAAAAGAATTTTGTGCAGAGCACAATTTAATGATCCCCAACACTTGGTTTAATCATCATGAAAGAAGACTGTATATGTGGAAGAGACCAGGAGACACTAGAAGGTACCAGATAGACTTTATAATGGTAAGGAATAGATTTAGAAACCAGGTTTTAAACTGTAAGATATACCCAGGGGCAGATATAAATTTTGACCATAACTTATTGGTTATGAACTGCAGATTAAAATGTATGAGACTGCAGAAAGGTAGGAAAGTTAGAAGGTGGAACCTGGACAAATTGAAGGAACCAGAGGTGGTTGAGAGTTTTAGAGGGAGCATTAGGCAAGAGATTGTTTGAAACCGTAGAAGAAGAATGGGTAGCTCTGAGAGAGAGAGAGAGAGAGAGAGAGAGAGAGAGAGAGAGAGAGAGAGGGGGGGGGGGAGTAGTGAAGGCCGCAGAGGATCATATAGGCTGAAGGACAAGTCCTAATAGAAATCTCTGGATAACACAGGATATATTGAACTTAATTGGTGAAAGGAGAAAATATAAAAATTCAGCAAGTAAAGCAGGCAAAAGGGAGTACAAAAGTCTGAAAAATGATATTGTCAGGTAGTGCAAACTGGCTAAGCAGGAGTGGCTAGAGGACAAATGCAGAACCGCAGAAGATTGTATAACTAGGGGAAAGATAGATACCGCCTACAGGAAAATAAGAGATATTTGGAGACAAGATAAGCAGCTTAATGAATATTAAGAACTTGGACAGAAAACCAGTACTAAGCAAAGAAGGGAGAGCTGAACTGTGGAAGGAATATATAGAGGGCCTATACAAAGGAAATAAAATTGATGGCATTATTCTAGAAATGGAAGACAAAGTATAGGAAGATGAGATGGAGTTATGATACTGCGAGAAGAATTTGACAGAGCGCTGAAGGATTTGAGTTGAAACAAGACCCCTGGAGTAGATGATATTCCGCCTGAACTGCTGATATCGTTGGGAGAGCCAGTAATGAAAAAATTGTTCCACCTGGTATGCAAGATGTAAGAGACGGGGGAAATACCCTCTGAGTTCAAGAATAATATTGTAATTCCAATTACAAAGACAGCAAGTGCAGACAAATGTGAAAATTACAAAACTATCAGTTTAATAAGTCATGATTGGAAAATACTAACACGAATTATTTACAGACGTATGGAAAAACTTGTGGAATCCGACCTTGGGGAAGGATTTAGGAGAAATAAGGAACACGGCAGGCAATACCCACCTTATGACTTATCTTAGAAGATAGGCTAAGGAAAGGCAAACCTATGTTTTTAGTGTTTGGAGATTTGCAGAAAGCTTTTGACAATGTCGACTGGAATACTCTCTTTCAAATTCTGAAGGTAGCAGGGATAAAATACAGGGAGCGAAGAGCTGTATTCAACCTATACAAAAACCAGACAACAGTTATTAGAGTTGAAGGGCAAGAAATGGATGCAGAGGTTAGGAAAGGAGTAAGACAGGGTTGTAGTCTTTCCCCAATGTTGTTCAATCTGTACATTGAGCAAGCAGTGAAGGGATGCAAGGAGAAATGTGGAGATGGAATTTAAAGTTGAGGGAGAAGAAATAAAAACATTGTGTTTTCAGAATGAAACTTACTGGCAGATTAAAATTGGGTGCCGGAACCGGGACTCGAACCTGGGACCTTTGCCTTTCGTGGGCAAACGCACTACTGACAGTGCTATCCCGACACGACTCACGATGCCGCCTCACAACTCTACTTCCGCCAGTACCTCGTCTCCTACTCTCCAAACTTCACAGAAGCTCTCCTGCAAACACGCAAGACTAGCACTCCTGGAAGAAAGGATATGGTGGAGACATGGCTTAGCCACAGCCTAAGGGATGTTTCCAGAACGAAACTTCACTCTGCAGCGGAGTGTGCGCTGATATGAAACTTACTGGCCCGCGAAAGGCAAAGGTCCCAGGTACAAGTCCTGGTTCCGGCACACAATTTTAATCTGCCAGTAAGTTTCAACATTGTGTTTTGTTTATGACATTGTAATTCTGTTAGAGACAGCAAAGGACCTGGAGGAGCAATTGAATGGAGTGGACGGTGTCTTGAAAGGAAATTATAAGACAAACATTAACGAGAATAAAATGAGGGTAATGGGATGGAATGTCAGAAAATCAGGCGATGCTGAAGGAATTAGATTAGGTAATGAGACAATAAAAGTAGTAGATGAGTTTTGTTATCTGGGTAGCAAGATAACTTCTGATGGCTGAAGTAAAAAAGATATAAAATGCAGACTGCCTTTGGGAAGAAAAGCACTGCTAAAGAAGCAAAATTTTGTTAACATCCAATATAAATTTAAATGTTAGGAAGTCCTTTCTGAAAGCATTTGTCTGGAGTGTAGCATTGTATGGGACTGAAACGTGGACGATAAGGAGTACAGACAAAAAGATGATAGAAGCTTTTGAAATGTGGTACTACAGACGAAAGATGAAAATTAGATGGGTAGATCATGTAACTAATGAGGAGGTGCTTAACTGAATTGGGGAGAAACGAGGTTTCTGACTAAGAGAAGGGATAGATTGGTAGGACACATTCTGAGACATCAAGGAATTGTGAACTTGGCATTAGAAGAAAGTGTGTGGGGTAAAAATCGAAGAGGGAGAAAGAGGGACGAAAACAGTAAGCAGATTCAAAAGGATGTAGGTTGCCGAACGTATTATCAGATTGTGACCTTCCTATCTGTACTCACCAATAAGAATTGGGAAATACATAACTCTGGGTAGTAAAATTTTATGGCTCGTTGTCTCTGTTCATAGAGGTGAGTTATGTATGTCAGATTCTATGCCCTGAACAGCTATTCAATCTGCATATGATGACGTGAAAATATATTTAACGAACATAAATTAAACCTTTGACTCACCAACAAATGGATTCTAAGATAAAGAAGTGATTCACTCACAAAGTAATTCTTTATAAATGGAGTTTATTAGTCTTATTAGACATGAAACGCAGAGGTGGTGCTACTTTATACATAGGTAAATAACTGAATATTTCTCCTACTACTGTTCATGAGAGGCACAATAAGTATCACACGCCCTCGAGAGTAAGAGTTCCAAATTATCACTCGTAAATTATAGTAGGCCATCGAACATTCCAGTTCCAAATTAATCTGCGATTAAAGTATTTGTTATAAAAGATACTTTGTAATCACACGAGTACACAATTGCTGAATTATCACAGTTTCTTAGCCCTACTACCATGCATAGTTTATCACTTTTCAAGCAGAGACTAAGTTCTGCAGTCACAGTTCCGTAAATTTTCTTCAAATCACAAGTTCGTAACACGGCTTCAGATCGCCCAGTGTCACAACCTTTCACCACCAAGTCTAAGTTACGAGTCCCCTCCCAAGCATTTGAAGAGAATGCTCTTCCTGCTCCCAAAATTGTATCCTTCTGCACAGCCTAACGCCTCATCTTTAAAATACAATTTCCCTTCCAAAATTTTATACATTTGAATGTCACAGAATTAAATGCTTTGACCACCTCCCTACAAATGGTTGTTTGTTAAATGTAAAAAAAAAAACAAAACAAACAAATATATATTTAACAATACTAGAAAATGGTTGAGTTGAAGCTCTTTGCTCAGATAGCCATTAATCGTGGCGTCTCACTGTTCAAATATACTGCCACTATCGAAATATAGTTACACAATTAATATTTATTTTATCATGGCTTTTTATACAAATATATTCAGTTCTTGTCCATAAATAGTTATAATTGCTTATATATAAATTATCTATTGCATATCTACTATTTTTATTTATTTATTTATTTGGTTATTTAACCTGACCAGATTAGGGCCATAGGGCCCTCTCTTACATTTGATCAGGAACAACATAAACAGGATTTCATTACAAAAAAACACTGCATTAATAATATTAAATAATAACAATATATGATAATACTAATAATAATAATGATAATAATAACACAAAAATGAAAGTAGTACTAATAATAACAAGAGATATTCACATTTGAATTAAGTTTAAAATAAACAGAAGAGAGAAAATGGTTAGTGAAAGAGGAGAAGATTGAAACATGACAGTGCTAATGGATGTGAGGAAGTGGAGACATATATGAATGGAGATCTCTGCTGGCGAAAGGAAAGGGAAACATTTATGGGGGGAGAAGGAATTGACAACAGTGGGCTACAGACTGGTAAGTGGAAAAAAAGATGGCTATTGTGACAGAAGGTGAACCCTTAGTTGTCTTTTAAAGTTTTGATTTGATTTTATTTCTCTTAACTTTTGAGGAAGATTGTTCCACAGACGTGTTCCCGATACAGAAAATGATTTGGAGAAGATTGCAGTGTTATGTGAAGGTAGAGAGAGAGTTTTATTTTGGTAAGAGCGTGTGTTTCTGCTGTGCTGTTCAGATAGTAATATAGTCGTTGAGGATAAGTATGAAGGTTTGCAATGATTGAGAAAGCGATGCAGCAAACATAGTGTACGATAGCTTCGACGCTTATCTGCACGTAGCCAAGATAACTGCTGGTATGCGGGACTGACATGGTCATAGAAACGTAAGTTGCAAATGTATCGGATACAAGAATTCATCGCCAGGTCCAGCCTACGTGAGTTTTCATGTGATAGTCCTTGCAGAATAGCATCACCATAATCTAAATTGGGAAGTATTAATGTCTCAACGAGCTTCTTTTTCAGCTGTAAAGGAAATGCTTTTTTATATTTCTGCAGTGAATGAAGTGATGCATATACCTTCTTACAGACTCTCGTTGTGTGCTCTGTCCAGTCTAAGTGCTGATCAAATATTACTCCTAAGTTCTTTGCTGTATGAGAGAAGCGTATTTGTGTGTCGTTCAGTATTAAAGGTGGAAGAGTTTCTCTGAACTGTGGAGTGATAAGTCTTTTATGGGCCACTAAGATTGCCTGTGTTTTTGATGGATTCAGTATCAATCCCATGCTATGTGCCCATCTTGATAGTGAAAGTAAGTCTGCGTTTACTTGCTGGATGGCTGTGCTTAGGTTTTTAGGACTTTCACTGAGATATAATTGTAAGTCATCAGCGTATAGATGGTATTTACAGTGGGACAGAACAGTGGACACATCATTAACATATAGAGAGAAGAGTAACGGCCCCAGTGCAGATCCTTGTGGAACCCCTGATACAACATCCCTCCATTTTGACCTATTTTTTGCTGTTATCACACACTGTTTACGGGTGGTGAGGTATGAGTGGAACCACTCAATAGCACTTGTAGAGAAATTTAGGTTAGATAGTTTAGCGAGTAAAATGTCAAAATCGACATTGTCGAAAGCTTTGCTAAAATCTAAAAAACACATAATTGTCGCCTGTTGGTTATCCATAGCATGCTTGAGATCGTCTGTAACTTTTATAAGAGCAGTCGTCGTGCTGCGATTTTGGCGGAAACCCGATTGATATTCGTCTAGTAGGTCGTGTGATGTTAAATAGCTAGTTATCTGCTCATGGACTATATATTCCAAGGCCTTGGATAGTGATGGTAGGATGCAAATAGGTCTGTAGTCGGAAAGTTTTGTGGCAGATTCCTTTTTTGGTAATGGTTTAATAAGACCATGCTTCCATAATGTTGGGAAGATACTGGAAGTCAGAGAATTGTTAAAGATGTCAGTTATAATTTGTAGTAGCGGGTCGATGACACTACTAATCATGAGTACATTAATATTATCATGCCCTGCAGCTGCTGAACGAATTCGCAAAATCTATTTCCTGACTGTGTTTGGACTTACCGGCTTGAGAGAAAATTTTTGGTTTGTATCAGCCGCCGACATTTTAAGGGAATTAATAGTTTGCGTCTTTGTGCGTTGGTCCATTACAAATGTCGGTGTGGTAAAATGCTCGTTAAGATCTTCTATAGGAACTACAGGTTCGGTAGCAGATTTTGATTTGCCAATTCCTAGACCTCGTAATTTTTTCCATAGGATGGCAGGTCTGTGAAGGTCTTTGGTTAACGAGTGAGCGTGCCTGAGTTTCGCATTTCTCACCGATTGACTAACACGGTTTCGTTGTCTCTTGTAGGCGAGTTGATTTTCAGAGGTCGGGTGCCGTTTGTATTCCCTGTGTGCTGCGTCTCTGACGCTCATCAGGTGTTTGATGTCGTCTGTAAGCCACGGTGCAGGCTTTCTCTTTACTTTTCTTGTTTTAAGGGGAGCATGTTTGTCATACAAGTTGGTTAATTTATTAGTGAAGTCACATACTTGCATATTAACGTTGCGATTGTTTCCTGTTGGTATCAGCCACGAAATATCATAGGCATCTGCTGCAAGCTCAGTCATATTCATATGCTTAAGATCTCTAAAAGTCGTCACTTGCGATGTATTCTTAGGGCACTTCAGTGAATAGGACATGAGTATAATATTGTGGGACGATAATCCAGGCGCAGAGATCTGATCTGAGCGGATTACTCTGTTTGGAGACTTGGTTGCAAGGATATCAATAAGTGTATGAGTGTCTGCTGTATGGTGGGTCGGCCCAAGTGGAACCAATGAAAGGTTTGAGGAGGAAAGTATGCGAGTGAATTTTGACGCAGAAGGACTCTTTTGTAAGAAATTTATGTTTACATCTCCAGCTATAACTACGTGTTCATACGAGGGTGAAAAACTTGACAGAGCAGATTCAAAACTTGAGAGTTGCCCAACCTTTGGTGGATTGTATATTACACAGATCAGACATTTCCTATGGAAAGCCTTAATTTCTACGAACATGTATTCGGGCTGTTTTTCTTCGTTTTTGGACGAGTGGACAATTTTAGGATAAAGGTTTGCCCGAATATATGCTGCAACTCCGCCACCTCGTTTGTTACTTCTGTCATGTCTCAGGAAAATGTAATCGTCATGAAGAGCTAGAGAGTTAGAGGGTATGCTCGGCTTTAGCCATGTCTCTGATAGAAGTATAACGTGAAAACCGAGGTCTTGGAATATGCAGCGGAATTCAGTCAGGTGCGCTGATAGGGACTGGACATTTGCATGAGCAATCTGTAGTGTTGAGAAGTCGCCTGCGGTTTTCGCTAACAGGCTGGACGTGGAAGGCACAGCTGTCGAGGAGGGAGGCGCCTTGGCGCGCCCGTTGGAATGCGGAAGGGAGTGGGAGGGGGAGGGGGAGGAGAAAGCGGCAGCGGCGGCGGCAGCGGCCAGGGTGGCCGACAAAGAGGGAAGGAGGGTCAAGGTCGGACACACCTGCCGGCACAAACAGTGCAGGCTGCAGGTGCGGGGGTTCGCCAGAGAGCGCTAAAACACTTGGATGGAGTAGGCACTGTTACTTATTGGAGAAGCGATGGTAGAAAGAGTGATTCTACTGAAAATAACAATGTAATAGTAGTATGAGGAACAGATTGTACTTGCACAGTAATGAAATAATACTCTGATCAAATAATACTCTGATATAAATAATGCTCTGATAAGATAAGAGAAACACAGATACAGTATAACTAAGTTATGACTATTGCTAAACAATAATACGATAATACGATATTGGTACTAACAATAAATCTAGTCAAATAAAATTAATATTAGTAAATAGTTTTCAAGAAATTCACAGTAGGTTATAAGGTTTCTTTGCAAGAAAGTTATTTTTGGCTCGCACAGCTTAAGCTTCTTAGTTCCTTGTCGTTGCACACTGAATGTTTTCCTGTGGTTGTCTTTATCATTATCCGACCATCCCTGGTCCACACATTATGCAGTCCCAAATCAGAGACCGCACTGTTTAACACCTTCATTCTTTCCGCTGCAAGATCTTCCCGTATGGTTATTCCCGATTTTGCTAGTTTCTTCTTTGCTCCGAAGATTTCCGAGCGTTTGCGGTATGACATTAATTTTATCAGGATTGGTCTCGGCTTTGTGGCATCTGGCAATTTTCGTCCTACTCTGTGGCTACTGTCTAAGTCAGATTCTGAAACATTAACGCCTAACTTTTCACGGGCGATTTTGAGGAACACTTCAGTTGTACTTTCTGCAGGCTCTTCTGGGACGCCAAAGACTCTGAGATTGTTACGTCTTTGAACCTGTTCAATTTCATCCGATCTGTCTATCAATTGATTTTCTAGGGACAGTATCTTATCGTTAGCTGCATCAAGGGACTTCTCGAGCTCACTAACCTTGTTGGCGTTGTGTTGTATGGTGGTCTGGATTTTCGCGAGCACCGCGGCTGACACAGAGTCTGTGATGGCTTGCACGACCAGGTCGAGCGTGCCGGCTCGGTGCAGCGCGGCCGTCACCTGGCTGCGGACAAGCTGGCCCAGGTCCTCCGGGATGCCGGCGGGCGCGGCCGCGTTTGCCGGGGCCGCCGCTGGCTGAGGCCGGACTCCCGCGCTGCGGACGGCGCTGCTCCTACACCTGCTGCGCGCTGCTCGCTTATTCACCATTATTTAGAGACGCACACGCAAGTAGCACGAAAGCGAAATGTAGACTGGTTCACAGACACTTAACGCGTGTTTTACAGTGCTACACGACACTACACCTACTAGAAAACACCTTCAAAACTGAAGTTACTGGCGAGCTGTACAAAGCGCTGCTCACTCACTCGGCGCCATCTTTTTAGTTGGCCATGAAATTTTTAAGTGGCAGTCTACAACATAAAAAAAAAACATTACTAACAACATTAAATGTAATGAAGTACATATATAAATGAAATGCGCTTTGCTGGTTCATGTTTTGCGTTTCTATGGTGGAATCTGTGTTCTGACACAAGAATATTATTACCTCAGTGAAAAGCAGAACAAGAGAGTAAAACAAAGTTTATTGAAAGTATACAGAAATAATGTGGTACATCTTTTAAGATAGGCAGCATGGTGCAATGCTGTCCATTTGCTTCTTAATCTGTTACTGGTAAACACTAAGTATCAATAATTGTAAGTACAATATTATAGTACTGAGATTTATCAGCTTTTTATCTGTAAGGGATATTGAAATTGTAATTACGGCATTTGATTCTCCCAAGTGTCCTGAATCCATTCATATAATTATATTTGCCGTATGATTATTCCCTGATTTTTTAGAATAATGTGTGTGGCTATATTGTATTTCAGTTGGAATCTGGGTTAGCCGCCCTCGCTCATTCAAGACAGTCACATCCTGTTTCCAAGCACATTAGGGAAACCCTGACTACCTGTGTATCCCATTAACTAGGTCCAAACTGTTAGCCGGCCAGCTGGGAAACCCATCTTCCTGACAAAACCCACCTTTCACATGGAAACAATTAGCTTTCCCCTGTATCTGTAATGTCACAAGATGAAGAGGCTTGCACAGGACAGGGTAGCGTGGAAAGCTGCATCAAACCAGTCTGCGGACTGAAGACCACAACAACAACAATGGAATATCATTATATAATGCAGTATAGAAAAATTGATGCAGTTTTACGTAAAAGTATTGGCAAATGTCAGGTACACACTCAGAACTGTTCTATGCTATGAGGATGTTGGCAGCAGTTGTACGGCATGCTGTGATGTTGCAGCATGCATCAGTTGTTTATTAATGTGCACCAAGACACACATCCATGTTCCAATGAAAAATATAATCGAGTATTTTATTTTCACCATTCAGCACTTTCCATGGAAAATGATCAATGTTTCAGGCAATTACAATTTTTTAATTAAAACATGAGGTTTGGTATGTGTAAAAAGGTAAAGCAGTCATCAATCCGAAGATTGGTTTGAACACCACAGTGCTTTACTAGGCATGGTCCTGTTTGGAGGTGGTATGCCGTTGCCTTCCTCCGACCTTCGAACTGACTTACCCAGCCAGTTATAGGGGGACCTACAGTTTAACGTGGGTTCCGAACCACGGTGCTACTTGGTATTTTTCACATGGGCAATACTGCCAGAGGTGAAAGAAGTGGAAAGTGACAGATAAAAATCCAAGGACCTGGTGGGGATCGAACCCGCGACCCTTGGATTTGTAGTCTGGCACTCTACCACTGTGCAACCGAGGCGCATTGGGGAACATAAATAGATCAGGATGTATTGTTCAGAGTAAAAACATTTGTAACAAAATGTTTCTGCTATTAAACCAAGGGATATGCACCATTCAGTAATGTAACTCCAGAGTACAACCTCACTCAAGTCCAACCATGTAATCAAATCATCTGTCCTATTGATGCAAATATTACACACACACACACACACACAAACACACACTCACAAATGCAACAAAACTCTCTCTTCAGATTCTTTCCCCTCATTGGTTACACCAAAGGGGCATGCCATTCGTTACGCAAAATGTAGTGTATTGCCACCTATGAGTGGTAGAGAAGCACCATCAGCTCTCACCCTATTGGTGTTGCCAACTGTAGTGAAATGGTTTGACTGATGTGAAAACTGCCCCCCCCCTCCCCCAAATGGAATAAAGAACTAAAATGTGAGTGGTACTAGTAGTAATGAAATGTAGAAAAAGTGAATTACTTGTCTTTCAGGAATGAATCTTATACTCCAGGAAGGATCGTGTTAAAGTGTAAAACTTTTAACATTTAACTCTGTATGCTGGTCTGGAATTCGAGCATGAACCTTCACTTTTTATGGGAAATGCTATTATCATTGACTCTCAGTGTTATTAAATGTACATCATAGAGTATAGCGTGTTTGAAACATTCTGCTGTTCAGGAGGCTGATAGACGAGAGATATGTTAATGTAAATGTACTGAATATCAAGTGTTGCTTGATTAACAGTGAAGGATGCAGATTACAATGGATATAGAAAAACACTACCACTCTTTGTAAAGGCCCTTGTCATCACCTGTGCTATGTGTTAAAAGTTTTTGAGGAGGAGAACTGAATGGCTTATTTTTTGTTACTGTATGCAAATAATTGCTGAAATAGTATTTTAACCTACACTGCTATACAGATATTCGGTTTGCTTATCCCCTTATGTGGGAAAAAGTTTACTTGCCATGTGTGGTGTAGTGTGCTGATGTTGGCAGTAGTCAGAGGCGACCTTTTGTGGTGCAGAGGGAGGCAGCCCTTTACAGTAAACAGTGTTATTTTCATACAATTAAAAAAAAAATTCATTTTCATTACTATGAAAATGCGTATGGAAGAGGTGTTTCCTTTTTTTACAAATCATAAAGCAAATAATTAATGCTGTTCCTGCTCTATGCTATGGTTGACAGGTTCTTGTATGTACCCTTGTCTGCTCAGTAAATTAACTGTAATCGTAAGCGGAAGATGTCATAACAAAACATTTTCGTTACTATGGAGGCACCTGTGGAAGAGGGGATTACACTATAATCTGATTGGCTAATGTCACATGCAACGGCTGTTGCCAGCTTCACCTCACACCACACTATGTCACAAGAAATAAGCATTAGTCCCTTATGTTGTGTCATGTTCTTATGAAATTATATTGTGCCAGACATCTTAAAATTTTTCATGTGTGTGAACTTCATTTGCATTCTGTTCTTGCATCCTTATATCACATAACTGAGCTCTGAAATTGATTCAGGTCTTTTGAGCCTCAAATTAGCAGTTGTTTTATCGCTGTGTTACATCACTCTTATAATGACAAAAATTGTACTAGTAAATAAAATATTTTATACACTTGTGCAACATCTTTATGTTCTCTTTCTTTCTAGGTGATTGGCTAGGTAAATTTTTAGCCCTTTCAAGTCTTCTGCCATTTGGAATCATATCTGGGTTTGTTGCTCTCATTCTCTTCAGGAGGGATTTGCACACGGTAAGATTTTTTTAATATAATCGTTCACTACTGATTAAAGTATGAAAAATATGTGGCATTAGCAATACAAAAATTCTAGATGAACTGAATATTTAAATAATGATCAAAAGGTGTGCAGACCACGAAAAAGAATTCAGTGTGTTGTGGAACAATTTTAGATTTGGCCGTGGTTGTGATCCAAAGTGATATAGTAAGTAAATCTTGAGTCTCTATTAAAAGTAATGTCATATTCTAAAAAAATTGTATCTGTGTAGCTCAGGTAATAAGATAATTTTAATTCTCTCCACAATCGAGATTGTGACATCAAAACCAGTCGTGCAAAATTAAATAAAGAATTTCTATACAGCTGTTGGTACTTCATTCCACCTACAAAAAATTAATTAATTAAAAAAGTAACAGAAAAGCACCAGAAGTTCAAAAGGATAGAAAATGTATAAACTGTGGTTTGCGAGTTTGCTATTTTAAAATGAAACTCAAGTGGCTTTCATTTCAGTCTGGCAATTGTCACTTATGACAGCTATCTTGTGATTTTTAAATTTTCCTTCTTTTTCAGTAGCAATTAGAATGTTTCTCTGTCTGCTGTGGATGGTGGATGTGCGTAAAAATAGAGGATAAGGCTAGTGACACAGGGAGAGGTACCCCAAACAGTTGCCTATTAGATATAGGAAGCCTACACATCGAACGCTTTTCGCAGCTGTAAATGGCACTGTGCCTGTAGTTCTCATACGGCCGCTAGATGTCATCTTATTACCCTGTATTTTACTATGCTCTTACATGGCACAACATTAGAATTCTTGAAATTATTTTGAATAAAATATATATAAGTTAATGTATTCATTGTACAGATCAGGTTGTTACTATCTCACTTAAAATAGTTTAATGTGAAATAAAAACACAGACAGGAGTCGTAATAATTAATATCACAATCTTTATATTTGTGTATGAATTTAAGTACCTGCTTAGGATTTTACATCTTCAACATTTTTCTACTTAGTGGCTTGTAATCAAGCCATTTCACATGAAGATGCTTCTCTATTACTGTTTTCCTTCAAAACCACAACTACTTCCCACCATCTGCTTCACCTGGTCTTCCTCAACCCAAAATTTCAAAGCCATCATGGTTTTCATTAAAGAGGTGTAAAAACCCAAGGGTAAAACTTTTTTTTGCAGCCCTATTTTTCCGTCCAGTTTGCTTCAATTTATGTAACATTGTTCTTCAATGTTGGGAATTAAACCCATGTGTCTGTGGTTCCTTGAAACATGTTGTTACGTATGAGACAGGTTTCAAAGCTTTACTAGAAACTGGTACATGTAAAAGAAGTGTAGAATATGCCCTATTTTCAACTTCACACAAAAATCGTCACGTTTACAGAATTTTGTAGACTATTAGAAAATAGTAGGAGGCTGAAACTTTTTATGCCACATCCCTGTGTTGTCAACTAATTAAGTATTTAGTTTTCATGTTCAGCCTGCATTTACCTTAGGACATATAAGAATTCAAAGTTTACACTTTTTCGTGCTGTGATATTCAACATTGACTTCTTTGCTTTTTACAAATGTCTGTCAAGGTGTGTTTGCGTTAGGATATGTGTGAGTGTGTGTGTATTTGTTTACCTTCCATTTTCCCCCCTAAGGTAAGTCCTTCCACTCCTGGGATTGGAATGACTCCTTTTCCACTTCCTTAAAACCCATATCCTTCCCTTTCTCCTCTCCTTTCTTCCTCTTTTCCTGAAGAAGCAACAAACGGTTGCAAAAGCTAGTATGTGTGTTTGAGTGTGATTTTTATTTGTGTCTATCGACGAGCTGGTCCTTTTGGGTAAGTCATCCGTTTTCTAATATAAGACGAAAAATTCGGATAGTTTTAGGCACCGAAAGCTGGCTAAATCATGATGTGGCAAATTCAGAAATATTTAGCGAGGCGTAGAATGTGTATCAGAAAGATAGTTCAGATACAACTGGAGGAGGAGTGTTCATCGCTGTGGACAGATATTGTTTCTACTGAGATTGAGGTTGAAAGTAATTGTGAAGTTATCTGGGCTCGTATAACAGGTCTAGAAGAAGTAAAGTTAATAGTTGGATGTTTCCACTGGGCCCCCAGAGCTGCTGTAGCAGTTTCAGAGTCATTCAAAGAAAGTCTACACCAGGTAGTGCGTAGGTATCCGGGCCATGTAATGTTACTCAGGGGAGACTTCAACCTTAAGAGTATAGATTGGAACCTCTATAGTTACATTTCAGGTGGCACGGACAAGCAGTCTTGCGAGCTACTTCTGGACACATTCTCCGAAAACTGTCTTGAGCAGTTAAACCGGCAACCCACGCGCAATGGAAATATTTTAGATTTTATAGCTACAAACAGGCCTGACCTTATTAACGATGTCTGTATAGAGACAGGAATAAGTGATCATGATATTGTCATTGCGTCGGTGGTGACCAAAGTTCATAAACCAATCAAGAAGGCTAGGAGCGTGTTTTTGTTGGGAAGAGCCGGTAAGCTAATGTTAGAATTGCACTTAGAAAATAAATGGGCATTGTTTAGTTCTGGCGCTATGGATGTAGAGGAATTGTGGACTAAATTTAAGTGCATTGTAAATAAAGGGTTAGAGAAATATGTGCCTTTAAAGACGATTAAGGATGGAAAATATCCGCCGTGGTATCTGCTGAGAAAGCGAAGACAGTTGCACTCTCGGTTCAAAAAAGACATGCAAATGATGACAGGCAAAAGTTAGTAGAGATTCGTGCATCTATAAAAAGATCGATGCGCGAAGCATACAATAATTACAGTGGCCGTACCTTAGCAAAAGATCTCTGAGAACCCAAAAAAATTCTTGTCCTATATAAAATCAATAAATGGGTCAAACTTTGAGAATTCTTTCACACAGGAGGACCACACAAATGTACCATTATTTGATCAACGTATTAATTCCGAAATGGAGGACATAGTAATAGGTACTTCTAGTGTAGAGAAGCAGCTGAGAGAGCTGAATACAAAAAAGTCTGCTGGTCCGGATGGAATACCAGTTCAGTTTTACAAAGAGTACTTTGCGGCATTGGCCCCCTACTTAGCTCGCATTTATCGCGAATCTTTAATTCAGCTCAAAGTTCCTAGTGACTGGAAAAAAGTGCAGGTGACTCCCGTTTATAAGAAAGGAAAGAGAACTGACCTACATAATTACAGAACAATATCATTGACATCAGTTTCCTGTAGAATTTTGTAACATATTCTCAGTTCGAGTATAGTAAATTTCTTGGAAGCGGAAAAGCTTCTTTCTATGAATCAGCTTGGGTTTAGTAAACATCGTTCATGTGAAACTCAGTTTGCTCTTTTCTCTCATGACATCTTGCGAGCCATTGATGAAGGGCAACAGGCGGATTGTGTTTTTCTCGACTTCAAAAAGGCGTTCAACACGGTGCCTCACTGCAGACTACTAACGAAGATACGAGCAAAATTTCTAGTTGGTGCGAAGAATGGCAGCTAGCTCTCAATGTAGAAATCGTAAGGTGATGTGCATGAGTAGGAAAAACAATCTCATACTGTTCGAATACAGCATTAGTAGTGAACGTCTTGATGCTGTCGCATCATTCAAATATCTAGGCATAACATTGCAGAGCGATATGAAACGGAACAAACATGTAAGGACAGTTGTGAGTAAGGGGACAGCCGACTTGGGTTTATTGGGATAATTTTGGGAAGATGTGCTTCATCTTTAAAGGAAGATATAGAAGCAGTTCAAAAGCAAGCAGCTAGCTTCGTTACTGGTAGGTTCAACCAATGCGCGAGTGTCACGGAAATGCTCCGGCAACGCAGTTGAGGATCGCTGGAAGAAAGACGACGTTCTTGTCGTGAATCTCTATTTAGGAAATTTAGAGGGCTGGAATTTGAAGCTGAGTGTAGTACTATCTTGCTGCCACCTACTTATATTTCGCGTAGTGATCACAAAGACAAGATAGGAGAAATTAGGGCTCATACGGAGTCATATAGGCATTCTTTTTTTTTCCTCGTTCTGTTTGGGAGTGGAATAGGAAAGGAAATGCCTAGTAGTGGCACAGTGTACCCTCCGCCATGCACCTTACGGTTGATTGTGAAGTATGTATGTTGATGTACAATACGTATTATCTCCATAGTAACAGTAGAATAATTGACAAAGTGAAAGTGCAGATATGATGTCAGTGGTTCTTCTGCAGTTTGTAGTTTGCTTCCATTGCTTGCAGCAAAACAGGTGAAAGTACAGTAGTCAATGAGAATCATGAAACGAGATGATGACTACTTTTCGCAGAAAGTATGAATTGGTTACTTTCACTCTCAACATGAATAGAGTTATCAATCTCATGAATAGTATGAGATTGATTGTTATTGATTTGGCTATTACAGTTAGTAAATATGATTACTGGTTTTCATGTGTATTTCCTGAATTGCATATTTCTTGGAATATGACATTTCCTATTTGATTGTTATAGTTTGGTTGTTGGTTTAAGTCAACAGATGTCATTTTGAAGAAATCTGGCTACGGTTGGGACTAGTGATGTGGACTGAGATTATTTCCAGTGGGAAGGAATTTATAAAATGGGAATATTGCTGGGAATATTTCTTTGGCCCTGTAAGATTACAAAGAAGTGGAAATTTAGGAATAGTCTTACATTCCGAAAGTTTTAACACTTATTAACAGTTAAAGAACCTTAAAACTAGGTTACCTTAGTAAATTCATACATTTTTATCCAAGATTTATCATTTTCTGCATTAATTTCCTTGCAAATTCCATGCAGAACAGCATTCACTAGGGCTACAATTTTTCGGCAAGTTTGAACCCAACATTTCTCTGAAGGTGTAATTTTCAACTGGTAGTCATCTGTAGTATTTTTAATTTTTCCATATGAATGATTAGGGGTTATTCACTTTCAGAATTCAAAGACTCCTCAACTGCTGAAATGAATTATGATTTGTAAAAATTTATTTTCTAAAAATCACTGTCAATTTCAGTTTTAGAATCTTTAATTAAAATGTTTTACAATGTTCTATGTTAATAAAATCACTTGTATTTTCAAGTAAATCATAAAACTCGGTCTGTTTATTTGCATAATTTTTACCCAAAATGCCATTTTCATTTACTAATGTTTACAATTTTGCAACAGTTTAAAATAAACTTCATAGCCTAAAATATCACTAACATCAACAGAAAACGTAACAAATTGTATAAACAAACCTCCATGTGTGTTTTAGTATTTAGTAGCTATTTACTAGATGGAATATCAATATTATAAATTCAGTTTTTCTAAAGGTTGATTATTTAGAGGTTGGAGGTTCTAGGAAACGTAAGAACCGTAAATTTAGATGCTTAGTAGTTCTAGGACTAATTCTTTGCATTTTAACATTGAAAACCAAAAAAATGTGTGTATTTCATAAAAGGAGGTTAACTCCAGATCCATATAAACCTAAACCTATCCAAATATGTTGTTTGTATTTTACAATAGAAAGTAGGACTAATCAAATACAAAAAGCTACTTAAAACACTCATAACCATAGTTTACCCCTTAAGGGTAATTTTATACTGAGCTGTAATGGGGAAATTTAGAACTTAGAAGGCAAAAGAGGGAATTTTCCACACCGCCAACCCCCCCCCTCTCCCCCTTGAAATCAGCATCACTGTGCATTTACGGAAATGACCATGAGTTTTCCAGGTCCCCACCACGTCATCTCAGCTCCAAGTAAGCAAATAATGATATGGCATACCAGGAAAACCAATCAGAACGCACTGTGTTTCACACACGTGCATCTGAACTGATTTAACACCTGTGTCATATTCTAATAATTTTCTGCCTTTGTGATTGCTTGTGGAGCTGCCAGATTGGAAACTGCCAATTTTGTTGACCATCTAAAGTCTTGGCAACTTATCTCTTACAAAATGTTTCCCATGTAAATCAAATAATGGAAAGTCCAGATTTGAATTAATAATATAGTAAGGACAGTTTATAACTCACTGCAAAGACGTGGCGACGAGCTGTCGAGCTGTGACTGGCACATACAAAAGACACATACATAAAACACTTTCAGCTATCAGCCATAGCCTTCTTCAGAAAATAGAACATTCATGCAATCACACAGGCACACAACACAGTCATACAACCATCATCTCCAGCTGCCGCACTTCGAAGTGCCGGAGGTTGTATGACTGTGTTGTGTGACTGCATGAATGTTCTATTTTCTGAAGAAGGCCATGGCTGATAGCTGAAAGTGGTGTATGTATGTGTATTTTGTATGTGCCTGTCACAGCTCGTCGCCACGTCTTTTGCACTGAGTTGTAAACTGACCTTATCCCATGTAAATCATATTTATTTGTGACAGTGCTCCTTGTTTGTGAAAGATGTTTCAACATTTGTTATGATTATGACAAACTGCAAACAAAATAAAGGATTTAATGGCCATTGAGAATGATAGTGTCTGGTGGACTTAAAAAAAGGCCACCTAATATGAAAAGTTTCTGCCTTTTAGTAGTTTTGATTTTTATAACATTTTGCATTCTGGCTATTTTTCTGCACTTTTTGTTCAATTATAACATTTTTTCAACATATAAGAGTGTTTTTGTTTGTTTTAATAACACAATTACCACATTGACCTATTAATTTGAGCAATTTTGTTTTTAAAATTATATATTCTCAAGAAATTTATTTAATTATATTTTTTCTTAAAATATATTTCTGTTGTTGTGTTTGATTTAACTATATAATTACTACCTTAAATCTATTAATTAAGTTTTATTGAGCTATATGGCTAATTAATCATAAATTTCTGTAAATTTATGAATTTTGGGAATTTTTCTGGCAATATTCCCTGGGAATATTTCATTGATTTTGAATTCCCGGAAATTTCACAACAGTAGTTGGAACTGACCTGTTGGATATTTTGAAAAATCTTAGTTTCTGAAGGTGTCATTATGCAGGAACGTAAGCATACTATTTAAACTTTGTGGAATGTTCTTTATTTTGCAACATTCTGCACAGTATGTTGCATTATGCTACCACTTAATTTTATGTACCCCATCATAATGACAGTTACCAAATGTTTTTCTTCTCATTGGTTCCATTGCCTATCTGGTCATCTGACCCATCATTCATTGTGTTCACTTACCGTCTTTAACTGTGCATAATTTCCCACTGTAGCATGCAATGCAAATGTCACTTTGCCATAATTGACTAAATTTAACTTCTCAGGTGGCACCTGTTATGAATATTAATGTAAAACAATCGGTACTTTTTGTATGGAAAAACAGGCAGATTATAGTTAGCAGGACTTGTTAGGATGGAGGAGGAAAGTTATTCATGAGCCAAAAATTCTGGTAATGTAAAACTGATTATTGATTTGTAAACAATTCTCTCTCTCTCTCTCTCTCTCTCTCTCTCTCTCTCTCTCTCTCGAAACCAACAGTCTTGTGAAAATTGATGGAGAATGACAAGGAAAAAAAAAATTGGTACCCTTTCAGTTTATTATTGTTTCACTTGTCAGAGATTAACTATACAGTTTATTCTTACCATCAGCAGATTCTCTTGTGAACATTTTTCATTTTCTGTCAGAAGATGGATGACTATTAAATTACAATCCTGTCTTTATTGTTTTAATAACAATTGAAAACCCCTTATGTAATTATTGGTGTTTTCTGTTTGCAGATAACATTCTTTCTAGGTACTACATTGAATGAACTGCTGAACCTCATCTTAAAACACACATTTTGTGAAGCTAGACCCATGCAAAGGAATGCACTTTATACAGAATATGGAATGCCTTCTTCACATTCACAATTTATGTGGTTCTTTGCTACTTACATTGTATACTTTGTGTGTATAAGGTGAGCCACTCTTTCTTACTTGATTGTATAGAAATAAATTTAAATTGCCCATTGTTAATTGAATGTTCCTTTTAACAGTGCTTTAAATTTAAAGTTCTCAGTTATTGTTGATAGTGTAGATATAATTATTACAACCATAAACTGTAATTTTTGAGTGATGACTGATTTGTCTCAGTTGATAGTTATTGACTGGTGTGATGCAGTCCACCACAAATTTTTCTCCTGCATGCCAACCTGTTGTTTTCAGCTGCATATATTACAATATTTGTCTTCACTTAAGTTTTTGCTTTCTTCACCTCCCTGTAGTGAGATGGACATTGGTCATAACATTCTTTTCCTTCTTCTTGTCAGTGTTTTTCATGTGTTCCTCTCTTTGCTGATTCTACGAAGAACTGACTCATTATTTTATCAGTCCAACCAATTTCCAGCACTTGACTGTGGCCCAGAATCCCAAATAATCCAGTTCTCTTCTGTTCAGGGTTCCCTACTGTCCACATTTCACTTCCATAAAACGCTGTGTTCCAGGCATACATCCTCAGAAAATTCTTCCTCACACTAAAGCCAATGTTTGATACCAGTAGCAGGCCTGGACGCAGAATTATTTTTCGGCAGGGGGCGCTAAATAGGAATTTTAGGAAAATTTTACAAATTTTGTGTCATACAAATGACAACTGTGGACATAACAAACTAAATCCAGCCAATTCTTTCTAGCCATTCTCAAGTAATGGTATTTCATACATGTGGGAATTGATTTTATAGTAATAAGGACAGATTACAACTTGCCACAAAGATGTGATGATGAGCTGTGACAGGCACGTAAAAAGGACACACACATACAACACTTCAGCTATTGGCCATGGCCTTCTTTAGAAAATAGAACATTCACGCCATCACACAGGCACACAAACAGTCACACAACCATTGTCTCTGGCTGCCACACTCCAAATCACATTCTGTGGTGGGGAAATATGGGAGGGGGAGGGTAGTGGGGATAGGAAGGTTGCATCAAGGTGGTGGGGATGGATACAGCTTGGCCTTGCAGAGCATAGGGCCATCTGGAGCCACCCACCCACCACCAACTTTTCTGAACTGCGCAGTTTGGAGCTATACCTACAGTACATTCTCCGATCCTGAAATTATCCAGGCCTCAATCTAAGATAATTTCCCTCCCCCCCCCCCCCACGCCCAAAAGTTCCTACCTCTCTCATTTTGAGTGGTTGGTGTGTGTGTGTGTGTGTGTGTGTGAGAGAGAGAGAGAGAGAGAGAGAGAGAGAGAGAGAGAGAGAGAGAGAGAGAGAGAGAGAGATCACCCGTGCAGGCATGCATGTTTGTATTCGTAAGCTGCATCTCGTTCCATCTAACAATCTAATACGTACATGCTCTGCAAGGCCATGCTGTATCCATCCCCACCACCATGACTCAACCTTCTTACCCCCCTCTCCCTACACTATTTCCACACAGCAGTGGAAGTGTGATTCGGTGTGTGGCAGCCAGAGATGACAGTTATGAGACTGAGACTCTGTTATTGTGTGAATGTTCTATTTTCTGAAGAAGACTATGACTGACAGCTGAAGTGTTGTATGTGTGTGTCTCTTTTTATTGGCCTGTCACAGCTTGTCGTCACATCTTTGCAGTGAGTTGTAAACTGTCCTTATTGTTATATTGTTAATTCCATCCTGGACTTTCCAATATTGGAAATTGATTTTTGTTTACAATAAATATAATAGGCTACTAGTCACTGCTGCAGACAGTCACATAGAAATGAGGTTACCATTCCCGCAACTTAACTTTCACTCACAGCCTTCATTAGAAATATGCACACATACATTCATACAGGTACAACTCACGAACACTTGCTACCCTCTCTGGCTGCCGTGCTCTGATGTGAGTCTCTTGAAGATGAATGTTGTGGCGAAATGGTAAGTAGTCTATGATTGTTTTTTTCTATGTTCTTGTCTGCAGCTCAGAAATTCTTTTTAAAATGAGATTCAACTTACCTGATCATATATGCCGGGTGATCAAAAAGTCGTTAATAAATCACAGAATAATGTAGATAGAGAGGTAAAAATTGACACACATGCTTGGAATGACATGGGGTTTTATTAGGGGGGGGGGGGGGGGAAGTATTGCTAGATGCATGAAAGATCTCATGCGCATGTTGTTTGGTGATGATTGTGTGTTCAGCCGCCACTTTCGTCATGTTTGGCCTCCCATGTCCCCAGACCTCAGTCCGTGCAATTATTGGCTTTGGGGTTACCTGAAGTGACAAGTGTATCGTGATCAACAGCTCTAGGGATGCTGAAAGGCAACTTCTGACGCCAATGCCTCACCATAGCTCCGGATATGCTTTACAGTGCTGTTCACAACATTATTCCTCGACTACAGCTATTGCTGAGGAATGATGGTGAACATAATGCTGTGACATTCACAGTTGACCCACTGCCAGCGCAGCGCAATGGATAGCATCACCAATTACGGTGCTGAAGGTCATCGGTTCAATCCACTGTCAAAAATTTATTTCTTTGTAATTATCATTTCCAGAATATTCTACATGTTTCTTATGTTCACTTGTAATTTCTACAAGTTTATTATGTTAACTATTCTTCTAATTTCCGGTACATTCTGTCTGTGTATAAATAGCAGAGCACTCTGCCCGAGAGGCAGTTAGTGCTGCGTGTATGTTAAGTTTGCAATAAACCTTCTTTCAGTGTAAGTGCTGTGTTCAATTAACAACCCTGCCTTCTAAGTCAAGCCTGCTTCCATTTCAATGCGGCATTGTTAGGTACAGGCACCAGGTGTCCTGTGCAACACCTGCATCACTGTGGCTCCGATTAGGCAACGTAAAAGCTGTCGATTACACGGACTAGAACAGGGATACAAGGGATATACCGAGTACATCCTTCTGAAAGTCCGTATCATTAGAAGAATGATGGACACAAAACCAGCAGTAAGCCAGCTGCACATCAGACACCTGTTGGTGTTCTCTGGAGAAGCTGGTCAGGACCCCAACAAATGGCTAAAAGGGTTCGACCGACTCGCCATGTACAACAGGTGCGATCATACAATGTGCTTGGCCAACATCAAGCTTCATCCAGCTTCTCTTCGTTGTTTTCGAACTATTGCTGCGCTGTTCCATCCAGCATGGATCACAGTCGCTAAGATGTCAGGAAATCTCATTGACGTCATAATCGATGGCCAACCTGTTCGGGCACTTATTGATTCAGGAGCTTCTTTCTCTGTATTGTCAGATAGTAACCACTGCACACTAAGGAAGACAATGTTCTGTGATACTGGGGCAACTGTGCTGAAGTTCGCAAGTGGAAGGTACATCCAGCCAGCAGGAAATTGTGTCGCAAGAATAACCATCAACAACAGGACCCAGCCGTTTGAATTGGTCGTTTTAACAGAATGTAGTCATAGTGTCATCCTCAGATGGGACTTCCTTCAGGTATCCCAAGCTATCATTGACTGTGGAAGAGCTGAGCTGCAAATTGAGGAAGTCTTTCTGACGGATACACATAATACAGAATTTTCTGGGAAGTTATTTGCCGTTGACCATGTGACAATCCCGCTGTTGACAATGAGAAGAATTTCAGTCACAAAGAAGATGACAGGATAAAGTATGAAGTGCTTGTCAGTAGTAAAAAGTTTATTAGGCTCACAAAAGAAATTTACATGCCAGTGGCTATCATTAGCATTACCAGTGGTCAAGGAGAGATTTGGAACATTAATTTCACCAGCAGTCACAACTTATCCCCAAAGGAATGTGTATCGGGACAGCTGCACCAATCCAGGACGGTGAACTCAACGTCATCAACGAAGACCCATGCTCTGCTGTTACTACAGACAACACGCTGGAGGAACAAGTGTGGAAGTGCCAACAGGGTCTGGACTGACCAAGGAACAATGCCAATTTTCCGGTGTATTCACACCCCAGCAGGAGAAAAATCAGATGCAATGGCCCACGATAAAGCACTGTACCAATACTGGGGATCGTCCACCAAATAGCCAGCGGTCATATAGAGTGTCGCCTGCTGAAAGACGGATAATTCGGGAAGAAGTGGAGAAGATGTTGCACGATGACATTATTCAACCTTCGGAGAGTCCTTGGACATCTCCGGTGGTCCTCGTAAAGAAGGATAGCACATGGCGATTCTGTGTCGACAAAATCACAAAGAAAGATGTCTACCCATTGACACGCATTGATGACACCTGCTTGAAAGGAGCTACATACTTCTCAACTATGGACATGCAGGCAGGTTACTGGCAAATTGAGGTTGATGAATCTGACAGGGAGCAGACAGCCTTTATTACACCTGATGGCCTCTATGAATTCAAAGTAATGCCATTTAAATTATGTAATGCTCCGACCACATTCAAACACATGATGGACAACTTGCTTCGACACCTTAAGTGGATGACATGTCTTTGCTATTTAGATGACATTGTCGTTTTCTTGAATACATTTGAAGAACATAGTCGCCTGTCAACTGTGTTGAAGTGTGTTCGGACTGCAGGACTCCGCCTCAATCCAGAGAGATAAAAATTCTGGGGCACCTTGTCAACAGAGATGGTGTCCGTCCTGATCCAGATAAAGTATGGGGAGTCACAGAATTTCCAATTCCTCAGCACATTCGTGATGTGAGAAATTTTCTCGGGCTGTGCTCATACTACAGACATTTCATAAAAGGATTTTGTAACAAGGCATGTCCATTGCAAGAACTTCTGCACCAGTTCTAGCCTTCTATGATGAGAATGTGGGAACTGAACTTCACACAGACGCAAGTGGTTATGGGATTGGTGCAGTGCTTGTGCAAGTTCAGGTAGGTGTTGAAAAGGTGATAGCCTACACATCAAGAGTAGTGTCAAAGTTCGAGATAAACTATTCTACAATTGAGAAAGAATGTCTCGCAGTTATCTGGGCTATCAACAAGTTCTGGCCATATTTATTCGGCAAACCATTCACTGTCATGACAGACCACCATTCTTTGTATTGGCTGACTAACTTGAAGAAACCATCAGGTCGACTAGAAAGATGGGCACTAAGACTCAAAGAGTAGAAGTTACAGTGGTATTCAAGAACGAGCACAAACACAAGGATGCCGACTGCCTATCAAGGAATCCATTTGTGGAACACAACAGCATGGATGAAATTTCAGCCCTCACTGAATTAGGTGACGTTACAGCTGAACAGAGGGAAGATCCAGCACTATTAAAAACCTTAGAGGCCTTGGAGAAAGGAGAAGTGACCAATGAAGAGTTCCAACTTAGAAACGGGACATCGCATAAGAGCAACTGCGATCCACTGGGCCCCAAGTGGCTTCTGGTCATTCCAGCTCATCTCCAGCCAGCTATTTTCAAGTATTTCCACAATGCCCCAATATCCGGTCATCTGGGACTCGTGAAGACCCTAGACAGAATCAGACGCAGGTATTAATGGAAAGGTCTCTACCGACCTGTCGAGCACTATGTGAGTCACTGTAAAGAGTGCCAGCAACGGAAGCATGTGCCACAATTACCACCAGGGCATCTCATACTGATTTTCACCTGCAGCAGCTCCATTCCAACAAGTTGGGAGCGATCTTTTTGGGAATTTCCTGAAGTCGATAACCAGTAGCTGATGGATAATAATCTGCACTGACTGCCTCACACAGTACCCTGTCACCAAACCTGTGCCGACTGCAGAAGCTCCAGAGATCGCAAAATTCCTTGTAGAAGACATTATTTTGAAGCATGGAGCACCATGTGTGATGATATCTGATCGTGGAAAAGTATTCCAGTAAAAACTAGTATCAGAGGTAATGTCACGTTGCGACATTGTCCACAGAATGACAACTGCATACCATCCTCAGACAAATGGTCTTACAGAACATTTTAACAAGACGTTAGCATATATGCTGTCGATGTACGTCGATGTTGAGCAGAAGGATTGGGATACAATACTGCCAGTCATGACATTTTCTTATAATACCACAAGACAAGACACCACAGGCTTCATGCCATTTTTCCTGCTCCATGGCTGTGAATCTGAGACGACAATGGACACACTATTGCCGTTCCAGTCGGACGATACTCAGGATGACTATGTGAAATAGCTCATCACCAGGGTTGAAGAAGCAAGACAGCTGGCACGCATACAGACACTGGACACCCAGGAGAAGGACTGTCAGCAGTATAACGACAAGCACCGACCTGTTATGTACAGCCCAGGAGATCTGGTGTGTATTTTTACCCCTGTATGGAAAGTTGGACTACCAGAAAAGTTCTTGAGGTGATACTTTGGTCCGTATGTGTCATACGCCGCCTGTCAGACATCACATACGAAGTTCAGGATTATGGGTTGAAACGACAAAAAGTCCTCCTCATGAAGCTTTACTACGATCCTGAAGAGCAGATAGGCGAAAATGGCTTCTTGTTCAACAACTCTAAGGACGGTAAAGATACTGATGAAGCCAGTACAGGAACGTCTGTTGTTGGTAATCATGGAGAAGGAAAGTACTCTCCAGAACTGGTATACAGAGGACCCATGATAAGATCAAGAGCCAGGACATTGCAGCAGGCTCCAAAGCGAACCTAACTGCGGGTCGCTGTTATTTCAGGAGAGCGAGCAATGCTGCGAGACTCCAAGTTAACTAACTGCCGGCATGGCGCAATGGATAGCATCCCTGATTGCGGTGCTGAAGGTCGTCGGTTCAATCCCGTCCACTGGCAAAAATTTACTTTTTTGTAGTTATCATTTCCAGAGTATTCTACGTGTTTTTTTATGTTCAGTTGTAATTTCTACGTGTTTATTAAGTTTACTATTCTTCTGATTTCTGGTACATTCTATCTGTGTATAAATAGAAGAGCACTCTTCCCGAGAGGCAGTTAGTGCTATGTGTATGTTAAGTTCGCAATAAACCTTCTTTCAGTATAAGTGCAGTGTTCAGTTGACAACCCTGCCTTATAAGTCAAGCCTGCTTTCATTTCAATGTGACAGTACTGATCCTTTCCTGTAAAGAACACCATATTTGCTTTGTCTTAATTTGTTATGCCAATTATTGCTTTTCTGATCAGATGAAGTGCCATCTGTCGGACATTTTATGAACTTTTCTTTTTTTTTTTTTTTTTTTTTTTTTCTTTCTTTTTTTTCTAATAAAACCCCATATCATTCCAAGCATGTGTGTCAATTTTTACCTCTCTGTCTACATTACTCCGTGATTTATTAAGTTTTCAAATTTATACTGACTTTTTGATCACCCGGTATATATAAATAAAAATCCAATTCCTCCATGTATGAAGTCTCATTACTTGAGAAAAGGTTGATAGAATTGGCTAGGTCTATTTTGCTATGTTTGTTATTGTCAGGTCAAGGTTTGTATAGAAGAAAAGCAAGCCATGATTCTCACTTTTATAAAAGTCACAAAAACTACAGACATTAATATTCACAATAAGAATAAATTCTTGAAATGTGTCATGCTAAACTTTTAAAACTATTAGTCGCACAAACTGAGTTAATATATGCTTTTGAATAACTGCAAAGTGTCAGCGAACTTGACTGTGTAATGTTTATAAACACTACTTGAAAGTGTAAGACGTGATAGCATCAATTTATATCAATTATGTTCGGATTTTTCCCTCTCTGGAAACATAGTTTCATAAAGTGTAAATCATGGGAAATAAGATAAGTTAACACAAAAATGAGGAGGAATTTACATTGTGATAGGAAATTTGACACGGCTCACAATAAATGTTGTAAACGGCAGGGAAACATAATGGTGGGCTTATACTGTGTATAGGAGCTAAAATCAGATGTGCAGAGTCTACACAATGTGTTCTTACCTCTGCAAACTCTTCAAAAATTTCTTCTAGTACTGTACACAGTTTATTGTGCACATTAATAGTGATGAATAACAAAAATAAAATCTGTCCTTCATAAAGTGAAGATACCAAACTTTAAGATCTGTGAAATCAATTACTTTTCCTGAGTAATGGTCTTAAAATTAGACGAAAAGTTTCATAGAGACTGGTATGCTATCCCTCAGCACAAGCAATCAGTAGATTGACAACAAAGCCTCTCCAGTGTCCAATGAAGAGAGAAAGTACATAACAGTGAAAGAAATAAGTATGCGACTTTGAAACTCCAGATCTTATTGATGGTTAATGATGCTGAAAAAAAAATTAAAGGTTCCCCAGGAACCTCCTCTTAAGAATATGTGGGGGAAAAACTTCAATGATCAGCCATAAAGAGAATTAGTAGAGTTTATCACCACCATTATTGGAACTTTCGGTACCCAAATGTAATTGTTTCTTGAGTATCTCTTGATAACATATGAGAGATTTTCAAAAACGGTGGATAAGGGCATTTTTTGATAAATGTATGAAGAAGAACAACTAGTTAAAATTTGAGTCATTTACTGTGGTTACTTATTTAGATGTCAGTAATAGATAAAGACATACACATATTTGAAAGTTCGAGACTACCATGTAAAGAACAATCTATAACAATTTTGACAATTTCTGATAAATAGACTTTGCAGAAGTGGTCTTCCTCAGTATTCATGTTTTGTTTTCTCAGGAACCACCCATGAACTAATGGTAGCTTTATAAGCCATATAAAGCCCACCCAGGACCATAACTACTATAGAAGAACCAAGCAATTAGTTTAATATGGAAGGACAGTAGGAAGTGCATAATATGCAAATTTTGACCTTGTAGTGTAGGATATCTACATGATGCCCTTTCTTCTGATACATATGCAAAATGATTGCCATGTGGCATATTTTAAATATGTTAGTACCGTGTATCGTCATACACTGTATGGTTATGTAATAATTCATTTTGATGCATTTTGTCAACTGAGATGAAAGATATATGGTGCTTCCTACTGGAATTAAAAAGAAAAAATTATTACTGTACTTTTATCATGGACATTTCCTGTCCACTCCTTAAACCACATATCCACTTTTATTTTCACCTCCTTATTGTCAAAAAATGTTTTCCACAACTTACTTATACAGTTTAGGAAATAAATGCTAGCTGCTAGGTAAGAGATCAGCACTGTTCGAGGTTTAGCGGAGAATCTTCCAACAAGATGAAGTAAACAAGTAAACAAATCGAGCATTGCTAGAGAGTTGGGTGGGGGAAGGGGGGGAGTGTTGTCCTGAAGCATCTAAACTCCCTTAATCAGTATTCCTTGGTGTTTGATATGTATGGCTCTGCAGAGTTTCTTGAGGGATGCACAGTATCATGTAGAATTGTTCTTCCCTTGGCAAGAATTTTACAAGCAGAAGCTCTTTTCTGTCACATAAAACAGTTTCCATAAAAACTGATTGCTTAGTTTTGAATTTTTGATTTGAAGGGATATGGATTTGGTTCCTTTGAATTCATTTTCGCATGTTGTCTTGGGTATGGTGACAAACCGAGTTGCCCTCCTCCTACCTTGACACTATTCATTGTTGATAGACAATGTTGAATGGCACAGTTTCAATGAAGTTTGACGGTGCCATAGCCCTTGGTATTACAGAACACAATTCACATTTGCTGGGAGACTTGTCACAAGTGTTGGGATGCTACTGGTTACCATTCATGCATTTCAGTGTTTGCTACCATACACAACATGGCACTAACTGTGAAGAACTAAAGTCCCTGATAGAAATGTTGGCCATTCTGGTTATTTCTATATATATAAAATAGACGAAGATTACTCACCAGGCGAAGGAGCACAGGTGTGACAGCATCACAAATAAATAAATGAATACACACACACACACACACACACACACACACACACACACACACACACACAAACGCAAGCTTTCGCAACCCAGTTGCTTTTCTACAGTATGTCTGCCTAGGTGTACTTGTGTCTGTGTGAATGTGTGGGTGTGTGTGCATTTGTTTACCCTCCATTTTTTTCCCCCAAGGTAAGTCTTTCCTCTCCCGGGATTGGAATGGCTCCTTACCCCCTTCCTTAAAACCCTTATAATTTCCTTTTCCCTCTCCTTCCCTTCTGCCTGAAGAAGCAACCGGGTTGCAAAAGCTTGCGTTTGTGTGTGTGTGTATTCATTTATTTATTTGTGAAGCTGTCACACCTGTGCTCCTTCGCCTGGTGAGTAATCTTCGTCTATTTTTTATATTTATATTTAATTTTTCCTGCTAGGAATTTTTAGTGTGTGTGTGTGTGTGTGTGTGTCACCGCTAACAGCTCAACTCTGCAGTTAGTGGCTATCTGTACTCTTTCTGATATTCATAATCTACCCAAGACTGTCCATTATAGTCTGATTGATAAATAATAAATTGTTCTACTTTGCATAAGTGGATTATTAAATAATTTCCTTTTCTTAAGTATGTTTATGTTCATTATTTCTTTAGCTCGAGGAACCTCATGATATCTTTTCTGTAAAATTTTCTTGACTAATGTTAATCAAATATGTTACACAGATTGCATCATATGAATAACAGTACTCTACTGGAAAACATATGGAAGACAGCAATAATTATTTCTAGTCTATTTTTGGCAGCTCTCGTTACAGTCAGCAGGTATGTACTGAACTTGTTTGTTTAGATTAGTATGAATTGTGGAAGTTTAGATTCACATTTGAATGATTAGCGCTGCTTTATACTAATTTAGAAATGAATAGAATAGCATATTATTAGCCTTTTAGTATTTTTCATACAAATCACTTGGTGTAAGTATATAGGATGAATCACCTAAAACTTGTCATAGATATCACTGAAATGGAAAGTGCTGTTGATATGTAGATTTTACAGGATTGATTGAAAGACAGACGCTTGTATTGTTAGCCAATAAACAGATTTTAATACTGCATAGAAAGTGCCTATTACCATTAACAAACTAAAAGTTGGTAATAATTAGGGATGGGTTGAATCTGAATTTTACCAATCGAATCTGAATACCGAATCTTAAATAAAATGTGACGAATTCCGAATCTGAATGGAATCTTCCAAATCTCGAACCCAAATAATATGTCAACTCAAATACATGTATTTAAAAAGAATTACTACTCTATCACAGCCAGTGATGAAGATAAAGGCTTCTGGGGTGGATCCCAAAAGACAATATTAACAGTAAAATTTAATAATAAATAAATGAAATGCAGCAACCAGTTGCTTGTCGTTATTTAAGAAATTAAAATTTCATATAGATTTTTATTTTCAATCTTAAGGATGTTTTAAAAAATCTGTACCATAAGTCAGTTGCCGTGCTTCATTTATAACTATTTCTGTTCATCATAAGAATAATACAAAGGTAAAAGTTTTATACGTGTAGGCATAATTTCTCTGTACTTAATTACGACATACCTTACCTTGAAATACATGTTTTGCAAATGTATTTCAAGTGCTGTTGCATTTAATCTGCCCACTTCCGTAATACTGAAGTATAAATACAAAATCTCCCAAATACGGCACATTTGTCGTAATTAAGTACGGAGAAATTATGCCTACACGTGTACAACCTTTACCAATAAAAATATAAACATTAACATGATACATATATTCTCCTACATTCGCTGTTATCTTTCAGTTTTATTAGGTGGACGGAATTTAAATGTGTTAACAGCCAACACGGAGGATTACATGGTGTAATGTTTACATTTGTATTATTCTTATGGCGAAGGGAGTGTGGATTTTACGAATCAAGATTCATAGGAACAATCCTTTGCTCGTAACAGAAAAACACGTAATGTGTAGCACGAAGGCAGTGGTTGTAGCATCAGACACATGGACGTAGCACAGGCTTGCCAGTTGGCCTTACATAGTAGCTTTTAGATAAGACTTCAAATGCACAGCTATTGTAGCAACGCTAAACACTTACTAAATAAGAATGGAAATAGCTTTGAAACTAAATGCGGAAATAACGAACAATTTTATTAGACTTGTAATACAAATTTTACGATATGTTTATGATATTAATTAGATTCCAGTACGGTAATTCTGAATCACTATCATTAGATTCCTTGTTACGCAGTTCCTTTGTACTACAGAGCATCATCCCTTGTACATCTAGTGCATTTGATATTGAATATTTTTAAATGCCTGTTAGCAATCTGATTGGAACCCACTTCCATGTATCATCATTCCACTGGCACACTTGCACGTTTTACACGACCCGTTAGTGTCAGTAGTCTGTCACTTCTTGAAAGGTAATCGGTGTACACGTGTTTAAGCTTAAACTTAAATGATTTATTGAAACAGATGTCAAGTGGTTGCTGAATTGACGTCATCCCGCCAAGATGGCTCACAATTAGAACTTTTTTTTTCCATATAAGAAATAACTTTCTTCTTGAAATACCAGTGCTTTATTACAGATCACATACCCCAGCACTTCACAAAATTCAATGAAACAATAGGTGAAATCAGAAGGAGGCAACTAATGCCAGAATTATCCTTATGTATTATTGGTATTAAAGTAGACAAATGTATTTTTGTTTCTACTAATATTTGAAAGGCTGCTACATCTGAAGTTGAGCAATACTAAAGTTCTATTTCCTTCATTGGATGGTGTATTAAAATTCAATAGTCAAAAATAAAAAGGAAATTATACTCTTCTTCTTTTTTTTTTTTTTATTTTTACGAGCACAAGCAAGCCTGTGTAGTACTGCTTATATTAGACGGGAAAAAGTTACTTGTGGCGGCTCCTATCACCATTTATCAGAACTATTCAAAGTGAGGTTGTTTTGTTTTATGACATCACATCTTTCAGTGGATCTATGGAAAATAAAGTAACTAACACTAACAAAGGCACACTTTTATGCAAAGTAAATTATAATATTCGTAACTGAAGGTTTCCATGTAACACTGGATTCGGTAGTATTCAGCCATTATGCACCGAATCTAGAATCCGAAACCATTGTGCTAGATTTGGTGAATAATGGATTCGGCCAAACCACTCGGACGCAACTATAGTAATAATAATATAGTAATAAGGACAGTTTACAACTCGCCGCAAAGACATGACAAACGAACTGTGACAGGCACATACAAAAGACACTCACATACAACACTTTCAGATATCAGCCATGGCCTTTTTCAGAAAATAGGTCATACACGCAATCACACAGGCACACAGTATAGTCATACAACCATTACTTCCAGCTGCCACACTTCTGGAGTATCCTGTCGTAATTCCCACGTATCGAAGGTAACACAATTCTCATAATCATTTGCATGCAGCTCTTGATGGAAAGAGGTGTCTTTGTGCAATTATACAGGAACTCAAATGGGGATCGCTGGAGGAAAGACAGTGTTTTTTTTTTTTTTAGAAATTCTGTTGAGGAAATTTAGAGGGCCAGAATTTGAAGCTGAGTGTAGAATGAGCTTCCTGCTGCTTGCTTACATTTTGCACAAATATCACAAAGGCAGTATAAGAGAAACTAGGACTTGTACAGAGGCATATAGACATTCTTTTTTCCCTCATTCTATTTGGGAGTGGAATAGGAAAGGAAATTCCTAATAATGGTACAGTGTACCCTCAGCCACGCACCTTACAGTGGGTTGCGGAATTTATATCTAGATGTACCTCAATTACAGTTGTGATAGCCATTACATAAATGCAGATGATGATTTGTAGAGGAACAAACAGGTGGATCAACTGCAACAGCAGCCAAAACATTAATTTTCGTCACTTTTGTCACCACTTGTTTCCTTCTGTTACACAACTGGTTGAAGAGGTTGATAAATAATTGCCGAAGTGGGTGACAACTATTGGGATATGGTTCCGCATACATCATATAAACACTGCATTGTTTCTACAGACTCGTACACCATGAGCATGATGTCCTCATCTGCATAGATAAATCCCATTATCCACCACAACCTACTGCCACAAGTCTCAATGCACCTAAGGAACACACAAGCACAATGTAATGAAACAGAACAACATTGTATTTAACAACTACACCAGATCGGAAACTTTTCACCATACCATGTCTCACAAATAACTGGCACTAGAGTCCCATTACAGCACCACTGACATTCTAATTTACCCTACTTTAATTTATTGTTAAAATCTGTATATTGACTAACAATCGAGCCCATGATGAACAATCCATCCCCACCTTGTATAGTGGAATCTTAATTACATACATGCAGATTATAATATGGAAAGTAACACAAGCAGTGAACTTATTCAAGAGCTAAAGTTTTCATAATCATTTAGGAGGAAAATATATATTTTATGGTCAGTTCTTATGAATTGTTCAGTCAAATAGGAATCACTACATTTTAGCTAACAAAGGAATGGTCAGACTTGTCATGCTGAAACATGTGGAAGTCTGTATGCAGAATGTTAGCTGCTGACATGACCTGGAAGTCACCTAAAAAAAATCACAAAAATGGCTGTTTTTTCTACTTGGCACTTGAAGTGACGGCTGGCCACCACTGGAAATGGCAAGTCATGAGCTGTTATGGTGAGCGTTGTGCGCATGGTGGGGAGGTGCGGTCGTCTTATCACAGCGTTAACTAAAGAGGGATATCGTTGCACAGTTTTGGTGGAAAGGGGAAACAGATATTTGTTTCTGTGGCATGCACTTCCTTCTCATTTCTGGTAGATATTTCGAAGCATTCCGTCCTGAAACTGGTTAGAGATGTGAAAGATATTCTGTAAATCGATTAATGATGAAAATTCTCCTCAGAGATGGTAAATATTGTTGAAACGAGATAGAATGGCTGGCCAGTATTTACCTTTGTGCTGTACCGCCGATAGAAACACAAATGAAGAAACAGAAAAAAGGGGACAAAAAGGACTAGCTTTCGGGACACAGTTCCTTCATCAGGTGGGAGAGAAGGGAAGAAGAAAGGATGGGAACAGAAGGGACAGGTAGTTCATGACCTAGGTCGTGAACTACCTTTCCCTTCTGTTCCCATCCTTTCTTCTTCCCTTCTCTCCCACCTGATGAAGGAACTGTGTTCCGAAAGCTAGTCCTTTTTGTCCCCTTTTTTCTGTTTCTTCATTTGTGTTACTATCGGCAGTACAGCACAAAGGTATATTCTGTAAATCTACATTTATACTCCACATGCCACTTTACGGTGAACGTTCAATCTCCCCTCACAGGTGATGGCAAACCCTGTAAATGTTTTGCTGCTTGCCATGGAAATATACCACAGACGCCAAATGAAGCATTCAACAGAAAACACGTGTGAAGACTATGTGATGTGTGACATGGTAGTTAAACTACTAGACGAGCATGTAAATAGTGCAGACATGTAGCTAGAAATGACTGAAACACTCGATACTGCAGACTGTGCATCTACAGACTGCGAAGAAACGGAAGTAATTTGCACACATGAAGACTCTTAAAGTGTTAGTGCCACATACCATCATCAATTATCTCCGAAAGCAACACCAGCAACTACAATTACATTATCAGACAAAGAAAAAGCGGTGAAGTATTGATTGAACGAAAGTGGTAAGAAACGCCTACATGTCAGTACTGTTCAAAATAGATATCGCTTTGTCCGTTCTGAACGTGAATTGTACAGATGGAAAAAGGAAGTCGCTGGACGACGTAAGAGTCGACTGTAAATTGCAATGGGGATAAATGCGCGATTTTTTTTTTTTTAGCAATTTACCAATGCCAGACAACAGTCATTGAGTGTCAGTGGCACAACTTTGCATGATTGGGCGTTAGAGATTGCCAACAAGATAGGTGCTAAATAATTTACAGCTTCTCAGAGTTGGATTAGTCGCTTCAAAAGATCACATAAAATTGTGGCACGAAAAATAACAAAATTTGTATCGAGACACAATTCGGAAAATGAAGTGACTCAATTGGAAATTATAGAAGCTTTTCTTATGGCTGCAAAAAATAAGATCGCCAATTTTAGTGAATCTTACGTTTACTGTGCAAAGCAGTCAGGTTTTCAAAAAAAAAAAAAAAAAAAAAAAAAAAATGCTTGCGAAAAGAACATTGTTATTCAAAGGGGAAAAACATATTGAGGCAATTGCGCAGTCCACGACTGCACTCGCCCATTCATACACTGTAATGCCCATAATTAGTCTGGATGGTTAATTGCTGCCTAAACTATGTGTGTGTCTTCAAGAACCAACTGGATGGTTTTGACCACATGTCAAACAATGTTCTACGCAGACAATCTTGTGGTAGATGCATCGAAGTCTGGAAAAACGGGAAATGATAGTGTTACAGTTTTCATGCGTCATGCTTTTCTTCCATTCTGTGGGAATAAATCTCTTCTCCTTCTAGATTCGTGGTCAGGTCATAAAAGTTCTGATTCATTAATAGCTGCATTTTCAGCTCACTTTGACAAAGAAGTAGAGATACTTCAGATTCCACCCAGCACGATTAACATAATTCAGCCATTAGACAGAGAATTTTTCTGCCAGTGGAAAGCATTTTACAGAAAACTAACAGAGAAAATTGTTGTGTGCAAATCACTGTAGTTTCCTGTCTATCACCCTGACAATATTCTCGAGTTGCAATCAGTCGTACATTATCAGTTTTCCTCCACACAGTTTCAAAATGTGATTAAATATGTGTGGCACACCTTGAAATATACTGATATTTGGCCTGACTCCTTCCTAACACCAACAGAGTTTTGTCTACGGATGTCGCAGGGCTATCATATGTCGTCTTTGCTTGTTTGTTCTTGGTGCACACAAAACCTACATTTTGAACATTGTATCAACATTTCACATTTTTTGTGGTAATTATGAGAAATAAGTTTGATGTCTTCCAAACCGTATATGTATTTGTGTCTATTCCATAGCTATTTGGAAAGAATGTTGTAGATAACATATCAGCTACTTTTGCCAACGCATTTACTATTATCTTATTTATTAATTATCGTACGATCGCTTTCACTGTGCAAATCAGCTCCCTCACTGCTGTGGCAGGAGAGCACCACGTAGCTAACGCCACCTTGTTCCTAGATGGCGTTGGTATAACGTAGCGAGAGAGGTCAGGGTTGTACAACAGTCAGTTATAAGCGCAGAAACTATGCGGCAATAATGTCATACTTCATAAAAGTTTTTGCAGGCATCCGGGTCATGACAGCAGCTAACAGTCTGCATACAGACTTCTTTCAATGTTAAATCACAGTGGTAAAAATAGCAACACAGGTTTCGACATGACAGGTTTGACCATTCCCTTGTAAGTTTGAACTATGTTTTTATATTTGTTCAGTGTCATTGAATGAACAGTATTTAGTAGCTTACTTAAAATTTTATGCTTAAATACTTATGATTACTGTGGACTGTAGCAAGTCATGTAGAAAACAAATCAAATAAGTGATTATTTATTGTATTGTAAGTATGCACACTACATCTCACATTGACTTTGTTCAGATATTCTTTAGTATATGCAATGGACAAAACAATTAGGATATCATTTGAGATATCTATGTCCTGAAGTAATATCATCGGCAAACTGGACTAAAATGGTTTGACATTTTTCTGTCAATTCTACAGAGTCAATAACATTGCTGCAGAGGGGTGTTGGTATTAACTTGTATTTACTCTATCAGACAAATTACACAAGCAGTTGGTTTCAGATAGTGTAGTAAGCAGTATCTCCATTATCTGAAGCTGTGGCAAAGAGAGCCATAGGAAGATCAATAGTAGGACAGATGCAGAGGGAGGTGGCTGCAGCTATTGGAATGTCCCAAAATATTATTTCTAAGACCTGGATGCAATTTCAGACAACAGAAACCATTTTTTAAAAAGGCAAGGCCAAGGTCGTCCATGGGTAAAATTAGCAAGAGATGACCATTATCTCCAGTTAACAGCCCGTCGAGACAGGTGGCTGAATGCAACTCAGCTGCAACACAACTTCTAGGCAGCACCAGGATACACAGTATCATCACACACAGTCTGAAATCACCTTCATGAATGTACCCTCTATGTACGGAGGTCTATGATGTGTATCCCATTAAAACCATGACTCCGTATAGCCCACAGAAACTGGGCGGAGGAACATAAGGATTGGAGTTAAAACAAATGTCATTCCCTCATCTGGAGAGAACATGGAACTTGGAACAATCCTGCTTATGTGCAGGAAACATCGCCACATTATGATGCTAGATGAATGGTGTGGGCAGGAGTCAGTGTTGGCAGATGTATTGTCATTATGTCATTCAGAATGGTGCTTTGACTGCTCAGCACTCATTCGAGCTTTTGATGTGTCCTATGCTGGTGTCATAGTAGATGGGTTTCTTCAGTTGGATGGTAACACTCTGCCCTGCAGAGCTGTATGGGTGGATACTGTGCTTGAAATTGAGGAAATTGAACAGATGGAGTGGGTCAGGTTGTTCACTGTATTTAAACCTGATTGAGCATGTTTGGAACGCACTTGGCAGACGCATTGCAACCGTACCAGCACATAAACAACAGTTGCAGACCTGGATATTGCACTCATGGAAGAATGGCCATATATCCCTAAAGAGTGGATTGATAACCTCATACTGTTCATGCCATTCAGCTGTGCAATTGTACTGGCCATCCGAGGTGATCACACACCACATTCCAGGGCAACAAGAATGACTTTTTCACTATTATGGTAGCCCCATGGTGCCTCGCTCTTGGTAAACACCATGTACTCTTCAAGTAAAGAGTTGAGACAGTATAATATCATACTTTTATCTCACACAAACTACAATTGTAACCAATATCTAAATAAAATACATTACCATAAGTATACTGTGTATGATATCTCACCTGATCCTCTAATTGTTTGTAGCAGTGTATTAAGTAGTTATATGAGGTGTGTTCAGAAAGCAATGTTCTTTATATTTTTATGAAAATATAGTTATTTGTTTATTCATCAATATTCATGTTGTCCCCTTCAGAGTAATCCCTCCTCTGATAAAACATATTTGTACAAGTGCTTCTTCCACTCCTTGAAGCTCTTCTCAGTAGCACTTTTTTGGCACAGCCTCGAGTACTTCCAGCGATGCAGTATTTGGAAACAAGAAAAAATCGGCAGTGATCAAACCCAGTGAATATGGTGACTGAGGCACGATTTTCATTTTTGGCCAAAAAACCTCTTGCAAGCAATGATGAATGAACAGTTACAATGGGAGACAAAAAGATTTACCAGCCTGAATAATTTAAAGTCCAAGAATGGAGCATTGCGCACACACACACAAGCTCATAAGCACGAGTGTTGGCAACTCAGGGTGGCCTGTGCAGTTTCAGCTTGCTGTTTACATTGTCAAATAGAAGCAATACAATAGTTAAGATATAGTGTACTTCAAGCTTCATTGCAATTTAAATCATGTTACATGTATTTTGGAAAACATTATTTGAGCACATAGAAGTGGCTGAGGTGTAAGAATTCCATGTGGGTACATTTACTACAATGGACTGCTTGTCACATGTTTCATTGGGTGAGTGGATAGACTGATGGTTAATGAACACAATGGGTGTGCATTCAAATCTCACTTGAGTCAATTTATTTTTTATGTTTTAGACCTCTTGCAGGTAATATTTTAAATATTAATTTGCTAAACATTGTGCAGTTGTAAGGATTTATAATTTTATAATAATCCAATCTTTAATCAGACAGGCGTGTTCATAGTAATAATATTTAAAATGGATGTATTTTACTTGTAATTACTTTGACAGCCACGTGGTGTTTCTCGGCTAAGAGAAACGTATCAGCTGATTAGCATACATCAGTGGCCTACTTCACAATGGCTGATGTGAATGTGGTCTCTTTGAAAGCAGTGTTAGTGCATCTGAGGCAGGACATTATCATGTTGATGATTCCACAGCAAGGAGATGGATCAGACGATTTAGAGATAATGATGAGGTAAGCAGACATCCAATACTGGAAGACTATGAGTCTCTACTCAAAGAGATGATGATAAATTTGTCAGAGTGGCCCAGACTGCCCCTTTCTCAAACATCTGGGAAGTAGGAAGAGCTTCACATTTCCTGGGCTCATTGAAAACTGCTCCTACAATTAAATGACTATGGAATCAGGTCCCATTGTGCTGTTATTAAAGAACCATTATCTGACAATCAAGCCATGGACAAATTGGCAATTGTGAGTTCCTGGGAAAATATCGAGTGGAGTAAAGTCATTTTCACCTATGAGTGCACAATTGAGTCCACAAGGAGAGGTCCTGTTCTTGTTTATCACACAGATAGGCAACAATATGACACCCGCTTCGTGGTTGCATGCACTAAAAGCAGGCACACAAGTGTGAAATGTTGGGGCTGAATGTCTTATATGGGTGCAGGCACCTTAGAACGAATCCAATACATAAGTTCAATTCAGAATGCTATGAACATTTTCTTGAAAATGTAATCATTCCTGTAGCTCGACTTTGGTTCCCCCGAAAGATGTCTCCTTTACCAACATGATAATAATCCATCACACACACCAGCATTAGGATTCAGAGCTGGTTCCGAAGGAGAGAATATTATTCAATGCCTGCTATGGCCTCCAAAGTCACTGAGCTCACTCTCGTAGGGAAAGCATGGACTAAACTCAAGAAGACTGTGCGGGATAATTGGCCAGACCCTCCTCCAAGAAGTGTGGATGCCTTGTGGGATTTGTTTTATTCTTCATGGGAGAGAATTGCCATGCCTTGAAAGATCTGGGCTGTTCTTGATGCCAATGGCATGTGAACAAAATACTGAAGATATACACAGCCTACATTATATTATTTTTATTTTAATGGGAGGTCATACCAGTATCAACACCCAAGGAAGATTTTTTATTTTTATGAGAGGTCAAATGAATAACACCCTCCAAAGATGTTTATTTTTTGTTATGGAAGGGCAGATTAATATTACCTTCCAAGGAAGATTATTTTTAGATATCAAATTGACAAACTGTAATTATTTACTTACTAAAGAGAATAATGAAAAAAGTAAAACCAATATAATTTAATAACAAAAAGTAACTAAAGCAAAAAACATTTGCACTGTGATAAAAAGGAAATATGTGCAGTCAGTTTGGCATACGGAACTTTGGGTCGGTCCTGGAGTCGTGTTCGGTTAGCCTAGTGGTTAAGGCGACCGTTCGTGAAAAGCGGGAAACCCGGATTCGAGTCCTGGCCCAGCACAAATTTTCACATGTCACCATTTGGTAGAACATCCATACCTTATACAGTGACGCTAAAAGAAATTCGCTATTGCGAGAAAATATTGATAAAAATTAAAGGTTTTGGTGGCATCAGATACAATGCATACCAATTCACCAGGAAGGCCGACATTCTTATCAATGAGCTTCCTGTCCTTTTTCATTAGCATAACGGTTGAATAGTCCTACTGGAGTTGAGGAATGAATATTAAATTCGAAACAACAGGTAATGGAAGGCACAGCCAGTTATGCCTATCTGCTGATACATTTATCTTAGCTTAACACTATAGATTCACCATGTAGCAGTCAAAGTAATTAGAAATACATGCATCCATTTCCAACATTTATACTATGGCTATCATTTGTCTCATTGTTTAAAGATTAGGCTATTACAAAATGGAATAAGTTTAAGAATGTGGACTCTAGAAAAGTTTTTAATAATTGCACAATTTGTAGTGAATAATTTTTAAAAAATATTACCTGCTCAGGTCTACAAAAAGGAAGAGAGGGGGGAGGTGGGTGTGTTGACTCCAGTGGTACTCGTGATCGTGCCCCTTTGTGTTTGTAAACCATCAGCCTATCCACTCAACCAATGAAACATAAAAAAGAAGCAGTTCTTTGTAGTACATCTATCAACATTGAGTTCTTATACCTCAACTGCTTCTACGTGCTCAAAAATAAATGATTCACGAGTTAAGCAGCTATGAATGTCAACATATACTGTACCCTAACTTTTCTATTGTTTATATTTGATGATATAAACAGTAAGCTGAAGCTCCGAAGACCAGAGTTGGCAACACTCGTACTTCGGATCTAGGGCATGCGCAATGCTCTGTTCTTTACTTTAAATTATTCAGGCCACATAATCTTTCTGTCCCCCGTTGTACACGTTGTAATGCAAAAGTTATTAATAGTTTTTTTCCACAATTATGGACTTTTTTTCCATATTGCTTCTTGCAAACAGTGCATAACATCAAATCTTATTGACTGTATGACCTTGAGGCATTGTGTCACAGAGCAAAACTTTTACATTTGATCGAACTTGGCTTTTTGTTTTTCCAGAATTTTTCCATTGGTAGGCTTCGGGTTTGGTTTCCATGTCTTAACTGTAAACCCATGTTCCATCACCAGTTGTGACCCTTTTGAACAAATCAGGATAATCATTGACATCATTCAAGAGCTCTTGATTGATGCTGATGTGATGGTTCTTCAGATCAAAATTGAGAAGTTTCAGAACAAACTTCATTGACACCCATCTCATGCCCAAAACATCCAAAAAGTTGCATGACACAAGCCAACTGATACACCAATATCTTCAGCAACTTCTATGATTTTCCAAAACAATTTTCTTCACAGCTTCAATGTTATCATCTGTTGTTGTGGTTGATGTCCTGGGCCATTAAGAGCGAAGTTCGTCATTGGCATCTTCTCGGCCACCTTTGAAGAGTTTGTATCACTAGTATCAAGTGGTTTTTTTTTCTTTGTTTTTTATCACCTAGCACACTAAAACATGTCTAACCTTTCTATCTATCAAAATGATATGAAGTATACTGTACATTTGAAACTGTGAACATATGTTTGGGACAATTGTACTAATAATAATAATAATAATAAATTGTTAATCGAATGTGCGTTGCTCACATATATTGAAAATTCACCTTACGCTTTGAACAGCCCATGATATGTGCTGGCTAAGAATTGCCATTATACCAAGACATTTAAAGTTGCTTATGCCGAACTCATGGGGAGTTAATCCTAATGTATGTGTGACTCCTGTTTTCTGCCATTGGAATAACATTGAAAATTATTGCTGTAAACAATGAGAATGAAAGTTCCAAGAACTCAGCATTTTAGAGAATTTCTGTTTTATTGGGAATATTCGTGATGATCTCTGCTTATTTGCATATATAAGTTGTAATCTATTGCTGATATAAGATTTGAACAATTTGAGTGATTCATCTCCAATATCATTATATTCCAGCTCTTTTATGATTACATCATGTGACACTGAGATAAATGCTTTGGTTAAATCAGTGGGCCAGAAATGTATAGTCTTTCTTTCATACCTTCATATGCTAATAATGGAAAGTCCAGATCGGCATTAACAATATAGTAATAAGGAGAGTTTACAACTCACTGCAAAGATGTGATGATGAGCTGCAACAGGCACATAAAAATATATGTTTGATTTCAATGGCTGCTTCACAACCGGGGCCATCTGGATCCTCCCACCCACCATCAGCGTTTCGGAACTGCATAGATGGGAGTTCTCTCTACAGTACATTCTCCAATCCCAAAATTATCCAGGCCTCAACCTACAATAATTTCCCTTTTTTCCACACCTAACAGTTCCTGCCTCTCTATCCTAAACCTCTAGTTACACTCAGAAAAAAGGAGGAAAATAACAAGCTTTCGGAACTGTGTTCCTTCTTCAGGTGGAGAGAAGGGAGTAAAAAGAAAAAAAGGAATGGGAAAAGAAGGGAAAGGTAATTCCGAAAGCTTGTTATTTTCCTCCCCCTTTTCTGAGTGTAACTATCAGCAGTTCAGCAAAAAGGTAAATACTGGCCAGCCAATCTATCTGTTTTGAAAAATAATTTATCTTCTCTGTGGAGAATTTCCATATTAATCGAATATCCTAAACCTCTCCTATTTTGAGTGGTCGTGTGTGTGTGTGTGTGTGTGTGTTTGTTTTGTTTTGGTTTGGTTTGGTTTGTTTTCCTCCCCTCACCTGTGTCCCTACTACGTTCCTAAGCCGCAGCTTGTTCCTCATGCTCTGCAAGGCTGTGCTGTATCCATCCCGACTACTATAATGCAACTTTCCTATCCCCCTCTCCTATTTCCACACCTCAGAGAGTAATTCAGAGTGCAGTAGCCAGAGATTATGGTTGTGTGACTGCATTGTGTGTCTGTGTGATTGTTTGAATGTTCTATTTTCTGAAGAAGGCCATGGCCGATAGCTGAAGTGTTGTATGTGTGTGTCTTTTTGATATGCTTGTCTCAACTTGTCGTCATGTCTTTGCGGTGAGCTGTAAACTGACCTTATTACTATATTGTTAATACCTTCATATACATTTTTTACAGATGATAAGTGAGATGTTAAACCAAATATTTGTTAATTTAATAATTCATGGTGTTCAAACTAATGACATGTCAATTTATGCATGTGAAGTTCTACAAACTGAGAAAATTACATTTTTTGTGTATGCATTATCATACCAACTACTTCTAATGTACTTTGAAGACATACTTTACTGAAGCCTATGAATGAGTAATGCAAATCTAGATTGCTTTTTATGAAGACTGGGACTCACCCATATGAAGTAGTTTCTCTGCAGTAGCGAATAACTAAAAATCCTAGAAGAACACACAACTATACTTGAGAATATTTCATTCATTGTTCAGTGACACACAACACTCAGTTAATTTTGTAAAACCAGTGTTGTGGTTCATTTTTTCTACCTTTAAGAGATTGTAAATTCATCCTAAGGAAGAGAATGTTGTCATTAGAACTGAAAGGTATTTAGTTTTCACTGTGTCCCGCATGTTCATTTATTTTCACTGGATGTTCTGGGGAGCACAGTTATCAAATTGAATTAGATGGATGCAGTTTTCTCGTATTATTTCTACCTTTCGTTCCTTTTCTTTTGCCCTCTATTTGAAAAAGAAAAGAAAAAGATGGGGGTGGGACTTAAGCATTCACAGAGTGACTGTCCACACTCTCTCTCTGTTGCAGTGTCAGCCATTGACACTTTTACATTTACTAAATGAATATGTAACAAATTGCGCTTCTGTATTTTGGATCTTCTCTCCATACCATCTCTGGCATGATCATTCACTGATGAGCAATATTCCAACTATAGGCCAAGTTACAATAAAACCCTGAATTAATGAATCTGCCTTTAAGGAAATCCTGCTTTTAATGAATATTTCTGTTTGTCTTGGTGAAGCTCCCATTAGAACAGTTCTCTTTGCCCCTCCTTTTAACAAACCCCACTTTAAGGAGAAGTCCACATTTAAGGAATAAATGTGTAACATGTTTTTAACAATTCCTACTTGTGTGCAAGTTAATTTCTTCTTTTGTTTCTTTAATTCAAGTAGTATTTGACATTCAAGTGCTGTTCATATATAGTAATTGATTATTGCAGTTAGTATGTAGCTATATGGTTTGAATTCCTGAATTCAATGCTGCGAACAGGATTTAATCTGCAAATGATTTCCTCCATGTGTACTTGTTATGTGATGTGACGACAGTAAAAAATTATGAAGCGCAAGCTGTGAAGTGGTGCCTTGTTAATGCTAATCCATTTTGTTGAAGACACCCTGAATGTTAAGCTTTTTGATATAGCAGAGAAGTAAGATTTTTCACCAGTGGTTTCTTTGGATGCAAAAGGAAGAACACTCTGATGTTAACATTCAGTGACACAGAAACTATTCTTATAAAATGGTTTCAAAGAGTGAAAAGTAGTGGCATTCCTATAAGTAAAAACCTTTTATAAGAGATGGCTTTGTAAATCTCCCTGATGACTACCATGAAAAATTTCAGTGTGGCAAACGGTTGGTTTGATTGGATTAAAGTGAGTCAGTCCCTCAGAGACTGGAGCTGTGGATATAGGAACTGTGATCCACTGGAAAAACATTTCATTGCTGCAATTAGTACAAGATTATGAGCCCATACATTTTTTAATGCAGGTGTAACTGTCATGTTTCACAGTATACTTCTTGCAAAAACCTATTCTCTTACAGGTGACAAATGCAAATGAAAGAATGACTGCACTGCTGTGTGTGAATATTGATGGTGGACAGTTATCCTGACTTATAATATCAAAATTTAGAGCTGCATGGAGTTTCAAAAGTCAAGAACATTACTTTGTACATATGAGTACAACAAAAATACCTTACTGTCTTCAGAAATCTTTTCAAGATTTCGTGTGTTTAGATGCAAAGATAGGTGTGTTAAAACGTAGATTATGTGTCAGCAGCTTCTGCTTGACATGTAAATCTTGTTAGCAGCATGATGGATGACTGGAAGCGAAGGCAGCCAGTTACAAACAACATTCAAACAGTTAATAAGAAAGTGTCTTCATGTTTTTTGCTTTGTAAACAATTTGATGTTGCGGACTTGATTATTTTTATGCAAAGTGTATTATAAAATAGTGACACATTTTAGAAAATGTGTTAATTTTTTGGCGTATTTACACTACAAATGTTATTGTTGCTCCTTTCACTCACAGACATTAAAGATGTGACAAGTGTAACAACATAATCAAAAGTCATGACATATTTATAGAAAATAGCTTCATCTTTTTGACAGACTACTGTGTAACCTAATTTGGCAGAAGTGTTTCATATCAAAGGCATGGGTTTTTAATGATGTAGCTATACATCAAACTAGGGAAATGTATATGACCAGAGTTTTGAAATGTATTCACAAATTAAAATTATAGACTGCAATTTCAATTGAGAAAATAATCGCTGCAGAATATATAAAAAGTACATTGAAAACTACACTACATGGGTGTACAGATTTTTTAAAATTATGTTGCTTTGACTGGAAACTATCCTTCAAGTGATGTCAAATAACAGTTATTGTTATTATTACATTGTTAAATTAATGTGCTCAGTTTTCATTAACATAAAGCAAACTGTTGCAGCTATGTAGCAACTGGTTCTCAATGTACTTTTTTGATTCACAATCTGGTAGCAGGTTTACAATATGTTACTCATCAAAAATAATTACATTCAACAACACTGATTTGTTTGCAAAGTGAAAAACATAAAGACACATTTGTTATTGGTTCCCTGAATGCTATTGTGATTTGCTACCTTCACCTCTCATCATTCACTGCACTATTACCAACTTCTAGGTGTCAAGCAGCAGCCGCTTACACATAAACTGCATCTTAACTGTAACAAGGTGGGTGCAGTAGAGATAAACATCTATTCTGAGGAATTTGAATGTTGCTGTTGGTTGTTGTTGTTGTTGTTGGTTTTTCCCCTCCTAATTGCACATAGTCATCTAAAGTGTCTGGAACTGGGTATAACAGATCTTGTGAAAGCCAGATATAATACATCAATTGCTCAAAAATCAACTTCATTTATTGAAAGACGTAACTGAAGAGGCTGAACATTCTGCAGGCTATGCACTTGTTTGTTGCTGGTTGGAATTCTGTATCACAACAGACTATTGAATTGCTTGAAATTTTCATTACATAGCTGAAAAGCTCATTTTTTCCTTCAAAATGGTTCTATTTGCAATGTGAGCTGGTGGAAACCAGGTTAATAAAATTCACTCAGTTTCATAATAGGTTGAATCTTTTGTCTGTATTAACTTTGAATGTCCATACTTCTCAGCAGCTTCCATCATGTATGGTGGGTTTTCACTATTATGTTGAGAATTGAAGGGTGCAGTTTCAAATATGTTAACTAGCTCTATGAATGAGGCTTGCTATCCACTTGTTTGATAATCAAAATGTTTTCATCAGTAGAAATCTTCTGAACCATTTCCATCATTCAGTGAAAACTATCTGAAACATTACATAATTGATCAACACTTCATTCCAAATCACTCCACTAAACAATATCTATTGTTGTTTTCACTATATGTATTCATCAATTGCACACAATAAAAAAACTAAATAAAAATGAACAATGGCATGAACACACAGACGCCAGGCATGATTTGCATTACATTTCACACAACTCAGATGTCATGTGACTCAGACACAGTGTGAGACTTACACTGAGTAGGGAATTTGGTCAGGACCATAAAAAATGTACGTAACACATAGGAAAAGTTTATATGAGGAACATTGTAAAGAGATTTCATTGTACTCAATGTTTGGTAGCCGTTGAGATGTAGTGAGCAGAGTTAGCAGTTATGTGAACATTAGTTATGGCTGTGTGAAAGTGTGTGTTCCATTTTCTGAGGAAGGATATGGCTGAAAACTTAATTTGTGTGAATATGACAGACTTTTCTGCATTCCTGTTAGCAGTTTAGCAACAGTCTTTATTGTGAGCTACCCTCATTAATATTGACTCTTTGTTGATACATTTTTACTGGATTTGTGAATGGTCAGTTATAACAAAACACAAATGTCATGTTTGGTGGGTCTTCCAGTTATTTAGAAATGCATGTATTTTTATAAGTTCAGTGCTAGTTATGAAACATATTAGGCTGTTGTAGTACAAAATTTAAAACAGAAGTATTATTCTTTTCAGAGTATACTTGCAGTACCATACTTGGAAGCAGGTGTTGAGTGGAGCTTTAGTAGGATTCTTGTTTGGATCCCTCTGGTTTGCACTCACATACTTGATATTCACACCCATGTTTCCACTTGTTGCTTCATGGTGGGTACTTGAAAATTATTCATTATGTCATCAGTTACATTTGAATTGTGTTTACTGTTTTATGTCTTCCTATCAATTTTTAGGAGAATATCGGAATTTTTGCTTCTGCGAGACACAACACTGATACCAAATGTGCTCTGGTTTGAATACAAAAATAGCAGGCAGGAGGCAAGGGCAAGGAGCAGGAAGCTGGTATCCATGAAATCTCAATGACAGCTACTAGGTATAGGGAGCGGCGGCTTGCACCATGGAGGCTTACTAAGTAGCCTCATTCACTTCTATTGGTTACGGAAAAGATAATGTGGACGGTGCAAGTAAGTATGTGTTGCACAATTAATTCTCATGGACACGAGATACTTCATTCAGTATGCTGCATATGTGTTATGGACATGTATGAAACTGATGGACCTAGCAGATCATCATGAACAATGCAGCCTGAAGCAGCAGCTCTATAGCTTTCATAAGTAATAATATTAATTTATTGCATTAAAATAGACTGTATTTGTGATTGTTAACAGATGCCAGTCATCAGTAATAACATTTTTTTAAAAACTAATGTCTGCCCTTTACATATAAGATGGAGTCTTTAATGTGTCTTGCCCACAATGTATTTGCCGTGAATTTACCAGAGATTGTTGTGAAGTATAAGGTTTATGAAACCTATACTAGATTAATTGCATTTTTTGTTGTTACCCTATTACAAGTGACAATGTACAAACTTTATACAAATATGTTCCTTTAGCCACCCTGTTGTGTAAATTATTGTTGGCCATAACTCCACCTGTGATTTCTACTGTGCAGTGGTGCATTTAGTTTGCAATATTTTTTTTTTATTATTTTTTGTGTGTATGATATATTACAAGTTTTAAATGGTACATATTTTTATATACAAGCAGTGGGACAATATAACCATCTGTATAATTGTCAAAGATGTACAAAGTAATGAATAGTGTTTAATTTCAAATTCAGAACACTTCCATGTATTACAACATGTGATCAAGGCAGCTCTTAGGAATGACTGACTTTTTTTAGTTTATTTTTGTGTTTAAATTTTTCTTTCTTCAGTGTGCAATACAGTTATATTTGCCATATAATGAAACTGAGGTTTATGAACTCAATGTTTTGGTTCTCCAGTGAAGTTACATTTTATGTCTCCAAATTGTTCAAATTCAGGTTTAATTTTTGCTTAGCATAAATTAGCTTCAGTTTGTTTTTTTTTTTTTTTTTTTTTTTTTTTTTTTTTTTTTTTTTTTTTTTTTTTTTTTTTTTTTTTTTTACCCCTTTATGTGAATAGTCACTTTTTTTTTTTTTTTAAAGTAACCCTACCCCTAACATGGTGTCTTCTACAGCCAAAAATAAAATTTTAGGGGTAAGTTTAACTTATTGACCTAGGCCTCTGAGTCCATATATTTTAAGTTTTTGTAGATGGACTCGATTAATGGATGAGCATTTACCCAGAAATGTTTTACAAACATGCCATCAGAAAAGCTTTGAAGTTATTTATTAGTAAATTAAAAGACAGCTTCAAAATTTTCTTAATATTTTTTGTGTAAATTTTCAATCAATGCTCATTTTAAATGATTAACATTATTCATCATATCAATTAATTGATATTTATAGTGATTAATGTGTTGTTATTATTAAGTACTTAATTATTATTGCAAGTGTTTGGTGGTGTTTCTTGACAGTCTGTACTAAGCAATTTATATTTTTGTACATTCTAAACTTCTGTGATCGACGAACCATGTTTATTACCACAACATTATAGCACCTGATATGAACATTTATTATGTTTAATACTCAGATTCCAATCATGGTTAGAGTGACAATGTAACTTCTACTGATATGCATTTGAAAATTAATGAGGAATTGTTTTCTGTGTATTTTTATGCTCTTATATATATATAATTCATATGTAAACCAAAGTGATTTTGTCATACAAAGGAAGGAGGTGTAACCTTTATTTGTTCATTATGTGTTTGCTGGTAATGCAATTCCTAAATGAACTGTCTGTTTATCATTTCTTGGGTGCAGAAAATTGTAACTTCTCAGTACAAAAACATTTATTTCATTAGGTTATCTTGTCATGGCAGTTTTCCAGAAAAAGGATAATAATAATGTGTAAAGCATTTGTAATTATTGTAGGATTGTAAGAAATTTTTTAATACAAATCAGATTTTTTACATAAAGAGTTAAAAGTGAAATATGGTATTAGTTTCTTGGTAATGTGAGTTGACAGGTTAATGTGAGAGTGTCAGACTACAAATTCAAAACTCCTGAGTTCAATTTGTAGTCAGTCTTGGGATAGATCCTTGAAGATAATCATTGTTTAAAAATAGAAAATGGACGAATAAAACAATCCACTCACAACATGCTTGCAGAAAGAACAGAAGATGCAGAAAGCTGCTTTTCTATTCCGGATCATTACTATATAGTTTATTCAGAGTTAGAGACTCCTGCAAATTTGAAAGATTTAGCTGTAATTAATGATAGCATATGGACCAGAAAATTATCTGTAACCGTGGGAGTTTGCTGCAAGACCTATGATAATCCCATTGGCAAAATCTTTGTAAGTATGTAACATGAGGAATGTGTACTGTGATCAGACTTAGGTTTTACGAGTAATGTTCTATAAGTTCCTAGTGGTTTTCATATTGAGGAGGATGGTTTGTGCCCAAGTATAAATGACATCTTTTGAGTAGTTGTTCAGTTCTGCTCTTCCTATCATTCCTTCCTAGAGTACAGCTTTGCCACTGAATCATTTTCAAAGTAGCAACATGTGGAATCAGTCCACTTTGTTTACAAGCTGAGTGCTATTTGCCTCAGTTCAAACTCGTAATGAGGACTGTGTTTCATTATCTCCACTAGACTGTTTATCCATGGGATCTTGTTTTACTGATTATTGGGAAGAACAACATTTGTTTGTATCTTGCATAAACTTATCATTCGCTGCAGATTGGTTGCTGGTCCATATTCCATCTGTTTATTGTGGTCTTCAACATGTTGACCTACAATTGATTTGTAACAAATGGTAAATTTGCAGCCATGCATAGTAAAATGGAAATTATTACAGCGTTTTCTGGATTTCCTTGAGTATACTCTTTGAGTATAATATTACCATTTTTGAAAGTTACATTTATGTATAGTTTCTTGTAAATTCTCTTTATTCAGTCCCTTCTAATTTTACAGAGTGTACCAAGTAAGAGTATTTAGTTTTTACGTACTTACTTACTTACTGACTTATTTTATTATTATTATTATTTTCCTTCGGGCTAGTGAAAGCGGCAGGAAGTAGAAGTTACATGCAGTTTTTTGCTTTCTTTAGGTATGGGTCTAGAAGATTCTTTACTACAATGTCCCTCGGACATTCATAAACAGGAAGAGTGACATCTTTACCAAGATTTAGGGTATCATTCAGCACATATTTGGAATCGCTGTTGACTGACATCTATAACTTCTTCCCATACTTACTAGTTTTCGGCTCCATGGAATGAGTTTGCTGTACTTGGACAGAAACTACTGTTCGTCACAAATATATATAGACCAAGAATATTTTTGAAAGGATAGGTTGTTAGTTACCACAGAGATGTCTTAATGAGTCACAAAGGCATACACAACAGATTATAACTTAATAAAACTTTCAGCCATTATGGCCTTCATCTCTTCTTCTTCTCTCTCTCTCTCTCTCTCTCTCTCTCTCTCTCTCTCTCTCTCTCTCTCTCTCACGCCCCTCCCCCTTCCAGACACACACACACGGATTGCTGTATCCAGCCACTGTAGCTGCCCACATTTCAAAAATATTATTGAATCATTCCTGGAACTTCCATTGTTTGATATATGGACAAAGAATGTACGTACTATGACAGTTTGCTATTACCCTCTCTCATATATCTGAATGAGACCAAACTTGTCATCCATCCATTAATAAAACAAGAAAGAAAGAAAAAATAGAATCTCAGTGGTGTTTTATTTTTTGCTTTCTTTTAAATTACTTTCTACATGTGGAGATTAACCAAATTCATCACTGCATACATTTCATCCAAGTTCTGTGTTGCACTTTCTTTTATATGAATCATCTTAAATACCATTTACATCTTCTCTGTCAAATTCAACTTCTGCGAAATCGCATATATTTATTTCAACGCTTCTATTTGCTTGACAATGAGTCCATGAAGATAAACTATGCTACTCTTCTTCACAATTTTATATGTTTAAAGATTCATCCTGCTACAGTAGCAGACACAATAAGGGTTACCAAGAATGTGTAGCAATCATCAACAGGTATTTTACTCTCTGGGACAAAAATGTACTGTTGGCCCTTCTAGATATCTCTATTATTTCCTCAAAAACCTTGACTTGTATTAAATATATGAATTACAGTAATAAACCCTCGTCCACTTCCTAAAACAATCAGAAGAGTGGATAACATTTTGGTATGGGACAAAAATGTCCTACTGGTGTGTCTTATGTTAATGGACTAAAATATGTATAGGATAAACTGGATAAAACTTCAAATAAACTGATAGTTGAAAGACTTGAAAGTCATTAAATGGTCGATTTAATGATCAAGAATAGTAATGTGCATTTCCATGTTTGTGTGCTTGTTTTCTCCTGTCACTCAATTAGTAAAATTTTTTATCCGTCTGTTCTCTCTCTCTTTTTTTTTTTCCCCTCCACGTTTGGCAATGTTTTGTGGAAGAAGAATACCAAATCATATCGCAGTTTGCTTAACATACCAAAGTGTAGGTTCACCTCCAAGTGCTTAGGAAAGGACACGTTATATTCAGTAGAATTATGGCTAGTAAAGCAATGTGGTTTGAAAACAGGTGTTAGGAAGTGGTTTATTTGCTGTAGTTATCATTATATTTGATATGTTGTTCTTAAATTGAGTGACATTTAAAATTGATGGAGTTTGTGAAATTTTTTTGTGAGTTGGGAAAGAATTTTTGTTACCAAGATTTCAGAATTAATATCAGGTGTAATCTGTCTAGTTAGGAATATATTTTTATTAGATATACTAATGAATCTAGGATTGATGGGCAAGGAGAGGGGGGTGTATAGGAACGATCTTATTAATCCAACTTGTTGTGGTCACTTAATGTACACTATGTTCCATATGACTTCTGCTTTTCTGCCTGATAGGCATTTGTCTTAATAATGTGTCAAAGTAATTTTAAAAATGTATTCAGCAGTCCTGTTCACATTAAATGGGTTCTCTCCTTGCCTCAAAGAAATTGGTAGAGGGTGCTGCAAAGTGCTGGAACTATAGGGGAATACGAAGGTTGGAATATTTGCAGAAAATAATGAGGAAATAGCATACAAGTGCCACTCAGAGATGAAGAAGTTGGTGCAGGAGAGGAATTAGTGGTGGGCCTCATAAAAATAGCCTTAAAGCCCTAATCACAGGGGGATATGCAAATCATATTTCCAGCTACCTCACAACCAGGAGACTGGAAAACTGTACAACTTGAGTATCCAATCACATTCACACAGGCATGTCTCAAGTTCCCCGTACTGCCAAGTTGCTTGTGATGTGAAATCAAGTTAAATCAATTTCATTGGCAGAGGGTGACGGAAGCGCGTATTTTTTGTGTGCTCTGCCACCTCTAGTGACTCTAGCAGTGACAGTGATATTATAATACTGTTTTATTACTAATGCCGGTAGAGAGAGGCCTCAAAATCAGTGCCTACGAATATTGTTTTAAGTTTTAATAGCTATCACAATATCTGTAACATTTAAATGATAAACATGTGACACGCACATTAGATAACAGAGATACGAATAGTTCACCAAAGTCACTAACGATTTCGTTGCACTACAGATGTTTGAACTGTTGTGTAATTTTTCTAAGTAACATCTTCTTCCTATTGTTATACATTCTGTACACCTCACATTTTTTGTTTTAAATTGAAGTAATGTTTCTCTTAAGTAACTTATTTTTTGTCCTCCTGACAAAGTTTAAAGATAAAAGCAGGTAAAGCAGATTGGTTTGAACACCACAGTGATTTACTAGTCACAGTCCTGTTTGGATGTGGTATGCTGTTGCCTTCCTGTGACCTTTGAACTGATGTAACCAGCCAGTTATAGGGGGGGGGGGGCTACAGTATAATGTGGGTTCCGAACCACAGTGTTACTCGATATTTTTCACATCATGCAACATTGCCAGAGGTGAAAGAAGTGGAAAGTGACAGATAAAAATCCTAGAACCCGGTGGGGATTGATCCCACAACCTTCGGATTCATAGTCTGGCACTCTACCACTGTGTTACCAAGCTGCACTGGGGAAATTTACACTTCATAATTGACAGTATTTTCCAAAGTTGTAAGTGAAACTCTGTTTGGATAATAAAATCTACTAAAGTTAACTTGTGGTCTTCTTGAAATGGCATATAAAGAAATAGGCTTGCCTGGGTAGAGAAGTGAGTTTATACAATGTTTCTGGGATTCAGGAAAGCACACCCAGAGATTTAGCAATGAGGATCAGTATGATGGCCCAGCTTATGCAGTTTTTAGGTAATTTTCCATTTCCAACTAGATAAATACTGGACTTGGTTGCACATACAGCCCCAATTACATGATGTACAAACATTTAGATAACATACTCACACTTTTAATATGTGCTTTACTCAAGACGTAGACAGATGGGGTACAGGCATCAAGAAGGCCATCCAGCCACATATTGTCACTAACACTACTACAGTCCTCATAACAATGCTAACCCCCTTACTTCAAAAGGACAAGGCAAGGATGAAGAAGGGCATAAGGTCACAAACATTTCACTAGCATCAAATTTACCTGCTATTTCAAGTTTAAAAATGTCATAAAAAGATGTATCGCAAACTGTGAATGGATATTATAAAGGGAAACATTCCTGGTAGGAAATATATATGTAGAAAGTAGATGTGGTTTACTTACCAGGTGAAAAAAGCACAGGTATTTACATTGAAACACAAATAAAAACACAGACACAAATGCTGAGCTTTCGCAACCCTGGGTTGCTTCAGAAAAAGTCATTTTGTGGTCTTCAGGAGCAAAATACTATCCTTTCTGTTGAAATGGCATATAAAAAATAGGCCTGCCTGGATAGAGAAGTGAGTATACATATGACTGCCTTGTGTGTGTGTGTGTGTGTGTTTTTTACCTATCCTTCCCCCCCCCCCCCCCCCACGGCAACTCTTTCCTCTCTCGGGATTGGAATGACTCCTCACCCACTCCCTTAAAACCCGCATCCTTTCCTTTTCCTTCTCCTTCCCTGATCTTTTTTTGAAGAAGGAACCCAGGGTTGTGAAAGCTCAGCATTTGTGTGTGTGCGTGTTTTTATTTGTGTTTCTATCTATATAACTGTGCTTTTTTGCCTGGTAAGTAAACCTTGTCTACTTTATATATATATAAAATTATGGATGGAAAAATAACACAAGTGTATAACAATAATTACCCATAAAAGATTACTAATAGCTTACTGTAAGAGTTAATGACAGTACTACATAAAACAAAACCATAAGCATGAGAATTAAAAAAATCTTTACTCAATAAAAATTTGTTTATACAAGTCATGCGTCTGCTCCCTATTCAAACGTCGATACTCAAGTCTCTGAGCGATTGAGCTACTCTGCAACCAGGAGACACAGCAGGTGTATCTAAATGCAGTCATTCAGATGGGGATACTTGAGTAACAGTGTTACAGAATCACCATGACTTGGATACTGCACAACCCAATATAGTGGTTGCCGAGTATCCCCAATCTCTTGGTGGCATTCATAACATTTGGTTGCACAACGTGTGAAAAAATATTTAATTTTAAATTCATGGTAGGAAGTTTGCTAGCTTCCTGATACACACTTGAATATTCAATACAGCTCTGAACTTGCTGAATCGGTTTGTTATCTGGCATGTAATGGAGAGCACTTTTTGTACCACTGCTATTTCTCTCTTTTTCTATTCCTATCGCGAATATTTTGCTATAAGAATGATTGATGCTAAGCCCCATGTGAGTTTCTATCTTTTCGGTCTTTTCAGGAGGCAATATATTGATTGACTCTGAAAATAAAATTGAAATTAACGTGAAAGTTATCACATGTCAGTTGTAATCTCATCATAACGGTTGAAATCGATTTAAAAATTTCACACTCACTAGACTAAAAACCAGAAAAAAATATTTAAAAAAGTTTTAAGTAAAACATGTTTTTAGAACAGACCCAAAAGTATAAAATAATTACTCCTAATCAAATATAAATTCCTTAACCTCATACAGATAGACCTTAAACTTTGTGAATTTTAAGTAACATAGGAAATGTTAAGATTATAAATATTTCTGACATATTATGCAATTGCTGACTGTATGTGCCTGTCAAGAACAAGGGGTGTAGTGGCTTAGATTCATTGCACACAGTGGCTTTTTGCTGACATGTCACAGTTAGCCGTTTTGAGCCAAGAATCGAAGTCAGAGTCCCCCCTCCAAACATAACAAATCATCTTGATTACCTCTGCAGATGAGAGATGAGACATTGGTTTTTCTCAGAGATACATTATACATTACATTGTGGCACAACAATAATCGACTGATGCAGCGGAACAAAATGATTACATGCCACAGTGTTATTTTGAGTTATTCTGCGAACAGATTAATGATTGCTAAACCAAGAAGTAGTTCTTCCTTCTGTCAACCCTTTAAATTCCTATTGACTAATGTACTGTGGAATTACTTGATGTAGCTGTCTGCCAAATTATACTTCAACAGTAGATTAATTTCAGTCATATGTAGCTTATTTTGCTTCAGGGAATGATTTACACATACGAAAAGGTAAAGCCCATTGCGGTTGGAGTTCCTATGAATTGATGGCCAGTTTCAAGGTCAGAGGAATGCAATTATACATCACTTCCATTATGTGGGACCCAACTCAGTGTTTGGGTTGAGGATAGCATTAACCGTAATTCTGAAATATTGCAGAAGTAATATAGATCACTAAAATTACAATTACTGTAAAATTGAAAATGTAATTCATAAAGGGTGTGATTGTAAGAACGCTGAAGCTTACAGTTTCGAGATCTAAGTGAAACCTGGGCACAGAGTAAATAATACTCAATTTGTAATGTCTGTTTAAATATATTAATGCTCTGATTGTTTAAGGATCAAAGCCAGCTAGATCTTCTTTCATTAATATAAATATTTTCTGCAAATAAATTATATTTTAGTTTGGTAGATACAGTTGTAATGTTACAATTTCTTCGAATTTCCTCACAACACTTCCATAAGAGTGGAAGTTGGAGGTTTCAGTAAGGATACAGCAATAAAGATTCTATTCATAATAGCATCTTTTGCTTCAATATAATTTCATTTGTACATAAAGAAACTTTTGCAAAAACATTTTTTTAAATAATATTGGTATTTATGAATCAAAAATATGACATTCTAATGTTACACTCTTGCTTGAAGGGGTCATTGACAATCAGTTGTTTCCCTCCTTCCAGACTTAGTCAGCATTATACATTAGTAAATCATCAGGCTGCTCAATTATATATATACAAATTTGGATTAATTTGTGGGAAGTTATAAGTATGTGTCATGCTAATTATCCAATAATGAGCAACTGTAGGTAATTTATATTTGTTCTTCATGTAAACGTGTTAATATATCTTAGTCTTGATCTCTGTTAGATTGATACTATATTCTTTTCTTTAGGCATTATAGGATTTTATCATCATCTTTATAATAAGCACAGTTAAGACTCACCACAAAGACACATGAGTTGTGACAGGCACATAGGAAAGAAACACACATACAACACTTGCGCTATCGGCCATTGGCATTCTTCAGAATAGAGCACTCACATAATCATATAGTCACACAGCCATCGTCTTTGGATGCCACACTCTGAATTGCGCTTTGCAGTGAGAGAATAGGAGGAGAGGAGAGTGGGAGACAGCAAGGTTGTGTCACTGGTGGGGATGGATACAGCCCAGCCTAATGAAGCATGTATGTACTATATGTTGCGGTGAGTTGTAAACTGTTGTTGTTATATTGTTGAATTCCAATCTGGACTTCCCATTATAGTAGTAGTAGTAGTAGTAGAATTTTGACAATAAAAATTTTATCACAAAACATCAGTTGTTTGAACATCTGTATTTATGATTTTATTTTTTTTTTTTTTTTTTTTTTAATGATGAAAGAGTTGATGACCACTTGCAAGCAATCTGAATTAATTGCACTTATATTCTATTGTGGAATTACCATAATCAGTGCAGTACTTCCATGCAGTTGCATTTCAGATTACTTGTAGCAGGACAGGTACAAGGATTTAGAAGGTTCAATACTGTCAAATTGGTTCTAATATATATTTTTTAATATCAGACTAGCGAACCAGTCAGTGCTTTGCAATTTGTAATTACAAATAAGAAATGGATATACATTGTCCACTACTTCCCTTAATGTCTTTGCCCATCTCTTATGCCTATATATTATCTTCCTTCTTTGGCCTCAGGTTTCTCTCTGAATTAGTTAGTTGAAAACCCGGCATGGCTTAGGTATTTATTTAATTATTCCAATAGCCAGTTAGTTCATGTAGTTGTCCTTCTCCTCTCTCTGCTTCTCCTCCCCCCCCCCCCTATCCCCTCTATCCACCCATCTGTCCCCTTGCCTCTTATCGTCACTTCCCCCACTCTAGTAAAATATCCTCCAGCCCCCTTTGTTCATTTCCTCCCTTCCTCATATATTTATCTGCCAAATTCCATGTTGATTGGACAAACCATGTTGAAGTCTGGAGGAATGTACCCTCTGTAGTGTAGTCCCCATACAAAATATTCCATATGTCTTATTATGTAGACAAAATTGATTCTCTTTTTTTGCAGGGCAAGTGAGTGAAATTTTACTGCATTTGGAACTGTATGGCAGTGCACAGAATACAAATCTGATGTGGCAATGCCCATACAAAATTAGCAGTTTTAAGTACTTTGGTCGTGTGTGTGTGTGTGTGTGTAAAATAATAGAGATCATTTACTTACCCAAAGCACAGGCTCATTGACAGGTACAAAAACACACATACACAAAGATTCAAGCTTTCCCAACTGTTGGCTGCTTCATCAGGAAAAGAGGAAAGAAGGAGGGGAAAAAGGGAAGGATGCGGGTTTTAAGGTAGTGGATGAGGACTCATTCCAATCCCGGGAGTGGAAGGACTTACCTTAGAGCGAAAAAGGAAAGGTAAACAAGCACACATACACAAACAAACCAAGGCAGACATTTGTAGAAAGCAAAGAAGTTGGACAGAGATACCAGTTGAGGCAGAGGCTCTGTTCAGAGAACCGAGGCAAAGATGTTATAGAATGGTGGACGAGAATTTGAATTTAGCGGAAGTTGAGACCAGGTGGACAATGGGAAGAGAGAATTTGCTGAAGGGCAAGTTCCCATCTCCGGAGTTCTGAACGATTGGTGTCTGTGGGAAGTATCCAGATAACCCGTACGGTGTAACACTGCGTCAAGATGTGCTGGGCGTACACCAATTCATGTTTAGCCACAGTGTGAGCCTCATTACCAACAAACACTGTCTGCCTGTGACCGTTCATGTGAATGGACAGCTTGTTGCTGATCATTCCCACATAGAACACTTTACAGTGCAGGCATGTCACTTGGTAAATCACGTGGGTGCTATCGCAAGTGGCTCTGCCCTTGATCATGTACATCTTCCGGGTTACCTTGACACAGTGTTATGCTGTCCGGGTTAGCTGGATACTTCCCACAGACACCAATCTTTCAGAACTCCGGAGATGGGAACTTGCCCTTCAGCATATTTTCTCTTCCCGTTGCCCACCTGGTCTCAACCTCGGCTAAATTCAAATTCCCGCCCACCGTTCTATAACATCTTTGCCTCAGTTCTCTGGACAGAGCCTCTGCCTCAACTGGTATCTCTGTCCAACTTTTTTGCTTTCTACAAATGTCTGCCTTGGTGTGTTTGCGTGTGTATATGTGTGTGTGTGTGTGTGTGTACTTGTAAAGTAAATGATCTCTATTTTTCCCACAGTATATATAATGTGAAGTCCAGCTTGGAATTCACAATATAGTAACAAGGACAGTTTACATAATAAAGACACACACATACAATACTTCAGCTATCAGCCATGCCTTCTTCAGAAAATAGAACATGCACACAACCATCATTTCTGTCATGGTTGCGTGATTGCATTGTGTGAATGTTCTATTTTCTGAAGAAGGCTATGGCTGATAGCTGAAGTGTTGTAAATATCTCAAATTTTATGCAGGAACCCATGTCCAGAAATGTCATCCAATGGCACTATGAGCAGTTATTCAATTGATATACTGTGAAACAAATCTCTCCTACAGAAAGCCTTTGGTTTCCATATTTTGAATGGATATAGTGTGGACCAATACTAGGAAGAAAAAAAAAGTCCAGTAAAAATTGGATGAGAGCTATGAGCAGTTCATCTTTGATGCTGTGGAACATATCTCTTCTACTGACCAAGTGCTCATAACCTTTTAAGATAAGAAATTTAGAGTCCACATTTTTGCTAGGCATTCTTTTGTTTTTTGTTGTGTGGTACTTTTTCCCAAAATGCGGAAAGGAAGGAGCTTGCAGTAAAAAATATTTGTTCCACAGTAGCTGTGGTGAAGTGGCCCAGTGCTCTATGGCACTTTGCTGTGGAGCACACAGCTACTCGCCAACGGGAATGTGTATGTGTTGTCATTAGCATAAGTTAATTTAAGTACAGTAGAACCCTGTTATACACTTTTCAAGGGACTTCAGTGAAATAGTGTAAAATGTGGGAAATAATCTTTTGAACGGTAAAATATACGTTCTTGATCACACTTACATTTTCACAGTTTATTTGTGATGTATGTACATAGTAGGCATCAAAATACTCGCCAGGAAGTTTATTATTATAATAAAGGTTACCCAATTTTTTACCATTTTAAGCACCAGGTGGGACTGGAACATAATTTTATGTGTAGCAGAAATTTTTGACATAATTTCATTCATCATAATCTATTAGTCAGCTAGCCTTCAACAGGCATTAATTATTTACGTAGTAAAACTACACAAGTTCCTTTCTTTTTGTATTTTTCGATGTGCGCATGACAATATTCCAGAATTTATTTGCATTCTCAAGTACAAATACATGTGTAAGTAGTTTTGTAACACTTGCATAGGGTCGTCACCACACAATTATCGCATTTTTGAGGTTATAATATACCGTGCCCCCTTCAATGTGCAGAAAAACATACACGAGCAATCCATCAGTCTCACCGTTTATAAAAGTCCCAAAAAATACTTAGATAAATATTTGCATTTTACAATAAGAATAAATTCTCGAAATGCATCATGCAAAGCATGGAAAACTACCAGTTGCGTAAACAAAGTCGAGCTGATAATTGGTGTGGCGGCTGATGGAATACTGTACTCCCATCAGCCACTGTGTCATAAGTCAACTAGGCGAGTACTGCAAACAAAAGCGACACGCGAAATATACGTTTCAATAAATGCAAAGTGTCAAGAAACTTGAATGCTTAACATTTATAAACACTATTCTTTAAGGCGAAAGCCATGCCAGCTTCAATTTATGTCAATTACAACACTTTTTCTTCACATATGTGGTTTCAAAAAGCATAAAATGTGAGAAAAGTGTAAATATGTTAACACAAAAATGGGGAGTGAATTAACATTGTGAACATAGGCAGTTTGATGGGACCGACAAAAAATGATGTAAATGGCAGAAAAACATAAAATCCAGGAATATAAAAATGGGATTTTACTGTACTTTGTAAGCCTAGGGACTTATAACTGCAGCAGTTAAGTCCCTTGGATTTACAAACATTTGAAGATTTGTTTCACAGTATCAAAATTGAATAATTGCTCTGCATCATCATTGTATGACACATCTGAACATGGCTTCCTATGTAAAACTTGATCTACTAACTACCCTCTACATCGGCACAAAGTTTGTCATTTTTATGAGTGTTCACCTTGTATAACTATCTTTCACTTTGAGGAAAAACTAGATTACTTCCTTCTGAAAGAAATATACTACATTATTTTACATTAGGAACAATGCCCAAGTTCTCAGTGACACACAGTTTTGCAATACACAGAATTTAGATTTAAAAGAATTACATTGTTGTAGCAGCCAAGATACAATTAATTAAAATAGTGCAGGATTTTTAAACCATCATCATCTTCATTTATGCTCCTATTGCACTACACATATACAAAATGAATCTAAAAGGACAGACATGCTTTGTAGAGTCTCCCTTGTTCCATTTAAAAATGGTTCTTTTTCTGGCCCATCACATATAAGAGACATTCATAGCCTCAGACAGGCACAATGAAAAGAATATTAGAAATATTTATGCTTTTAGACAAAGTCCATTCTCAAAAGTGAAGCTCTCATACATTTAGATAAAAAAAAACTTCTACTACTATTACTACCACCTCTCTCTCTCTCTCTCTCTCTCTCTCTCTCTCTCTCTCTCTCTCTCTCTCTCTCACTCACACACACACACACACACACACACACACACACACACACACACTGTTGGTGTGTGGGAGCTGTGTTTCTGATAAAGGAGTTTTGCAACAAGAAAGCTATATGTAAGATGATGGTATTCAGATAAATTTAACAATAGTATTGAATTTTATTGATTGTTCAGGCCAATTTAAAAGAAGGTGGTAGCTGACTAACTGGAACTTCAGACCTGATATCTCCATTAGCGATTTTCGTTCAGTACAGTTTTAATTATTCAATAAACATTATTTGCTTCAGTATTCTCATAAAAGACTGCATATTACTAAGTTACTGTTGAAAAGTTTTTACACACCAAAATTTGACAAGCATTGTCTATGGGTGATACTACCTTAGTACAGTCATGCATAAAATATTCAACCATCACAACAGTATAAGAATGGCCAGTTATGAAAAGTATTCATACAAAGTGCAGTTAACACTGGAGCTTGCTTAAAGTCTTTTAAGAACATATACCTCCTTCTGTTAATTAAGACCAGAAAATTTTCTTTTGTAATTCCATGATTTTTCATTATTGAGTCTAAAGCATATTTGTGTTTTGGATATTTACTAAAGATATGACAATCAACCAAAATCTGAAATAATTATTCCCAGTTTCTCCATCTGTTCATGATTTTTTATTTAACAGTTCTAGAAATTGTCCTTTCTTTTTTGGCTCTGTTCGTACATAAATTTTTCAATCCCATTTGGGATAACCAATCTTAATTCGTTGTTATTCATTAGGACATACGGCGTTGACACATTATTGAATTCATGTTAATGGTTATTGTGCATATATATTTGATGAAGCATTCATGCTGTATTTGAAAATACTTTTAATATCAATTGTAAAAGATAAATTATTACAAATATCAAGTGAAAAAAGTCTGAAAGTTAAGAATTTTGTACTTTCAGACCACTGCATTTTTAATGTGCAAATACCATTACTCTTTGTATACTTAACCATAGTAACTTGGACCCTTTAGACTAAAAACTTGAGACATTGCACACTGGGGACACTGTAAGTAATATTGTGTAATGGGCTAAAGCGAGGTTATTCTATAAAAGGTTGAGCCCGAACCGAAACGACCTGCTATTGGCAGTTGAAATGACGTCAGTGGTGAAGCAGCACTGCCAGCGAGGAGAGCGAAGCGGCGTTGCACGGTCACATCTAAACACATTAAAGTTTACCGTTTACACTTTGCTTATTGCAGTTACGTACCTCGTTAAATCTTTCCGTTAGCCGAAGAATGCCACTGGCGTGATTTTCGCCCCTGTGATGCCGCTGCTTTCTCTTTCTTCAGCTTCATGTTGAGGTTGTGCAATCAAATAAAAATTCGAGTTCGTAAGAACGTTTTCATGACCTCCAGCACCACACGAGGATATTTCTGCAAAATTATATTGGCTAATCTCTTAGAAATACTTATTCTTTTGAAAGTATGTCACTTCTGTTAATCTCGTTGAACAGCAGCTCAAACTCTGAGATCTGTTGCATCCACTCATCAGACAGCACTAACAAACCTCCGCATGATAGAAATTCTATCCACCCATATTCTGCGAGATGTTTTGGAAGAGGACAAAATAGTTTATTAGACGACACCCCCAGTGAGGTGACACATTTCACAGCACGGCGTTCAATGTAGCCAACCAGATATCTGAATACTTCAGCTGGTCATTCAACGTCTGTCACAGAAGACGGTGCAGCAGCCTGACAACTAAAACTTATTTCCTGTCTCTCTGCTTCCCCATCTGACATGGCTATTGTTTCAGGCATAATTCCGCATAGCAGACTAGATGACAGAAATTGTTGAGTCTTCTTCCTGGCTCACAGATAAAGTATTAGACACTGGAATGTTTGGGCATTCTTTCACAGAAGCAACAAATGCAGCCAATGTTTTACCTCTTTAGGGAGAGGATGCTAATATAAGTGGCCAAGACCTCTAATCTGCGAAAACAAAACAAATTATCAAGACAGTCCTGGTTCAACCATGTTGTTAATATATACTTTATGACTAGTGACAAAAGTTCAGAATGAAGATCAAATAAAGGATTATTTGACATTAAAGAGTCCTTTGTGAAATGGTAACAGATGCCTTCGGTTTCGAATCTGCATTGTTTCACAGCACAAATACATTCAGTTGAGAATTAGCTTTTGGAGCTGCTCGTTTGTTCCATAGGCACTTGCTAATGTCTTTTTGTCAACGATTCTGCAAGAATTTAAAATGTCAAACGAATCATCAACATATTAAATTGAATTAGAGGCATCGAATTTTCTGTCGTGAAACACACGAATAACCAAAACGTTGCCGCTAATACACAGTAAACAACAAGCTATTGCATGGCTAAAGCTACAACTGCCGCCAGGTACTTCGGCGGTGACATCATGCGCAGTACGACGAATCTCTACCTCGGACTGCGCAGTCCATTCGAGCCCCCTCTGGGCTAAAGTGTTACCATCGAGTTAGCAGTCAGGGTGAGCCATGGATGAGGGGTGCACCCATTGTTGTCTATTATATTGGTAACAAAAATAATTGGTTTTATTGAACATATGTTATGCTTTTCTGACATAATTAACTGGAGATTAATTTGGGCTTTGCTATTACAATTTTACAACTACATAAAATGTACTTTTCTAAATTTCCATTCATTAATGTGTCACTAAAGGCTCCAATAAACCCTTCATAACAGATTTTTGTTCATTGTAATTAAGTAATTCAAAATGAAAAAACAGAAAAAAAGGTACAAAGGGACAAGCTTTCGGAAAGGGACAAGCTTTCCGAAAGCGTGTCCCTTTGTCCCTTTTTTTCTGTTTTTTCATTTTGTGTTACTATCGGCGGTACAGCACAATGGTAAGTACTGGCCAGCCATTCTATCTCATTTCAACAATATTTATTATCTCTGAGGAGAATTTTCATCATTAATCGAATAATTAAGTAATTCTGAAGAAATGGAATACAAGATTCATCAGGTATACACTTACTACAACTGTTCAGTGAGAGATGTATTGAAAAATGACACAGTTAAAACTAAATCTAAACCTTTTGGTAAAACCAAGTTCTTTCTGGTGAAACAATAAGAAATAAAACAAAACTAATGCCTGAGTGGAAACATTCAGTTAAAACAACCCTTGATAACTGTTATTGTAGTTTGAATAGGAGGCAATAAAAGCAAATTTAAGTTTGTTCATGTGTAGGTATGTACGTGTGTGAGACTTAAGTTCAGTATTGGCTGGATTGAAATTTGGAATCTGTGTGGTTGTGCTTACATAATTGTTTGGCATTTATGCAATTTCAGTCTCAGATGAGATTTTTTATTAGAATGCCGATAAGCAGATATAATTTTTCCACAAAAGTTCTTTTAGTCATAGACAATAGTGAAAATTTACCCCTAATAAAGAAGAAAAAAACTTTTTTTTGCATCCAAGTTAATGGCAAACAGAAAAGATTTTATACAAATAGTTAACAAACTATTTTTAAAGATTGTATATACTTGAAAATATGCATTTATCTGTATATATTTTAGCAAGTATATCACATAGCTTTGACACCAAATTTTGTGCATAGTTAAAATACCAAAGACTTCCCTCTATTGGAAAAGAAGCGCACAATATGTTTAACTTACATAAAAAATTCCTTATTAGATCATAGCTGTAGATGGCTTAAAATTGTTTTGTATAAACTGTAGTGAATTCTTGCAACCTTTACCTATAGTCGGTTGGATAATACATTGCCAAGAGTTTTTCTATTAAGTGTTTCTTCCTTTTCACATTCAACTGAAAAAGGAAAATTTGTGTGTTTTAATATTGTTGTCTTGAAAATGGTTGTGTAATGATGAATTAAACAAGATTTTTTTGAAATACGCTTTGTAAATTAAATTTGAGACTGAAGACTAATAATATAGTAAAATCTGGAAGTGATGTAATAACATATTAGTATTGGTTATAATTTCATTTTGTTTTTCACTTGCCTAGCAAATCAGTCTTCTGCCAACAAAGGAACCTTATTACTTACCTTACCGTACACCAATTAAAAATACTTTATTTCAGGCATTTGAGGAGTATGGGCCAGCCAGAATCCAATTGTATTTCTATTTAAAGTGGCACATGCTTGCTGCGTTGCCTGTTTCGTACCTATGCTCAGTGCACTGTCTAGTGTGGCTGGCTACATGCTTGCAAGACTGCCCCTACTTCTGTAATCACAAAGTAACTTTAATCAGAGTATAACTGTGGCTGTCAACAGGCACACAGTGTCACGTGTAAAGCTCTGATGGAGCTAATGGTGGCTTCATGGCAGTCTGTGTTACGAGATGCTGACTTAAAGTTCCTAGAGTATCATGAGGACTTACCTAGCATGTGTGTTTAAATTCTACTCTCAGTAGTAGGCGAATTTCACACAGTCAGGTCTAAGGAGGAGGTTATGTTAATTGCTTGGTGATATTTCTAGAATATATATACATAATCTGCTTTTTCTTCATATTGGCACCACATCAAAGCTAAGTAGGGCAACCAACTTTTCATCAGGTGTTTAAGAGTATATGACCATTATTATAAGGGAGACTAAGGGAAATTTGTAACAATAAATTTCAACTGCATCAGTATATGTATTTCCATGGATGACAATGGGGATGTAAACATCAAAAATGAGACATACTTTGCTTGTTTTTATTCAAATACCATATTTTTGGGTAGGTCTGCAAGCTGAAAGAAAGTACAATAGCATAATAAGACTCCTTTGTGGAGTAAATTCAAGAATATGATTTGTATTTGATATATCAATATTTTGTTATTTAATTATTTAAGCAGTGATAGAGGTTAATAAAATGATCTTTGACATGTTTCACAAAGGATGGACTTAGGCTGTTCAATAATTTTTCACTGATGATTGAAAAAAAACTGTCTTTAATCTTCATTTCCACTGCGGGAGCATAGAACAGAAACCAATTCACTATAAAACCAAATGAAAATGCACCTGTGCACTTCTACATCTACATACATCACAGTCCACCATAAAGTGCGTGGCGGAGGGTACACTGTACCACTACTAGGCATTTCCTTTCCTGTTCCACTCCCAAATAGAACAAGGAAACAAATAATACCTATATGCCTCCTTACGAGCCCTAATTTCTCTTATCTTGTCTTTGTGATCACCAGGCGAAATGTAAGTAGGTGACAGCAAGATCGTACTACACTCAGCTTCAAATTCCGGCCCTCTAAAGTTCCTCAACAGAAATTCACGAAAAGAATGTCGTCTTTCCTCCAGTGATCCCCAATTGAGTTGCCGGAGCATTTCTGTGACACTCGTGCATTGGTCGAACCTCCCAGTAACAAACCTAGCTGCTCGCCTCTGAACTGCTTCTATGTCTTCCTTTAAACTGATCTGCTCTGGGTCCCAAACACTTGAGCAATACTCAAAGACGTGGTCGTACAAGCGTTTTATATACGTCTACTTTACAGATAAAGTATATCGACCCAAAATTTTCCCAATAAACCGAAGTCGGCTGTCCACCTAACTCACATGTTCGTTCCATTTCATATCGCTCTGAAGTATTACATCTAGATATTTGAACAACATGACTGTATGAAGAAGCTCACTACTAATGCTGTATTCAAACATTATGGGATTGTTTCTCCTACTCATGCACATCACCTTACATTTTTCTACATTGAGAGCTAGCTGCCAATCTTCACACCAACTAGAAATTTTGTCTAAATCATCCTGTATGCTATTACAGTCAGTTAAAGGCAACAGCCTCCCATACATCATCAGCAAACAGCCACAAATTACAAGTTACTCTGTCCATCAGATCATTTATATAGATAGTAAATAATAGCGGTCCTATCACACTCCCATAGGGCACACCTGATGATACACTCATCTCTGATGAACACTCGCCGTCGAGAACAACGTACTGTGTTCTATTACTTAGGAAGTCTTCCAGCCAGTCACAAATCTGTGAACCTATTCCATAAGCTTGTATCTTCGTTAGCAGTCTGCAGTGTAGCACCGTGTCAAACGCCATTTTGAAGTCGAGAAAAACATAATCCGCCTGTTTCCCTTTATCCATGGCTCGCAAGATGTCATGTGAGAAAAGGGCAAGCTGAGTTTCACATGAACGATGTTTCCTAAACCCGTCTCAAGGAAATTTACTATATTCGAACAGAGAATATGCTCCAAAATTCTACAGGAAACTGATGTCAACGATATTGGTCTATAATTATATGGGTCAGTTCTCTTTCCTTTCTTATAAATGGGAATCACCTGCGCTTTTCTCAAATCACTAGGAACTTTGCACTGAATTAAAGATTCATGATAAATGCAAGCTAAGTAGGGGGCCAATGCCGCAGAATACTATTTGTAAAACCGAACTGGTATTCCATCCAGACCAGGAGACAGTTTCGTATTTAGCTCTCTCAGCTGCTTCTATACACTGTATACTATCCCTTATCCTCACCTAGTATTTATGTTGTATTTTCTGAGTCACTTCCCCCTGCAGACTGATCGGAAAATTTGCAGGTTCGAAATACGGATGCAGGATAGGAAGCGGAAAGTCTGTAATAGAAGGGAGTATGAAAGGTTTCGGACTTCGTCTTCGAAGATGGAAAGGTAATAGGTTTGATTTTAAATATGAGGAATATATTACGAAAGATATACATTCAGTATACAAGTCAGTAAGTACCAAGTTCAATGCCTATGCAGTGAGAGGAAGAAGAAGAGATGTTGACAGGTCTGAGGAAGGCCGCCGAATGAGACTGAGTATCACTCCGTCGATTTGCAAGTGCGCACGTTGCTATAAAGTGCCGCCAGAATGCGCTCCAGTGATCATCGCGTACCCGATACAGAAATCGATACTCAGAGATGTTACATGGCCCCCAAAATGTGTGAGACCCTGCGGCGTGACGCCAGGGGCACACACATTTTTTACAATTTTCCTTTGCCCCTTTTCCAGCAGGCATCTTCTCAATAGATAGTTTTCTAAAATGATGTGAATAAACACTTGCTACCATTGACAAATAATTTTTTACAATAGACAATTTTAAAAATGATGTGCATACAACAAACATTCTCTACAATTTATTTTTTATAGTAGGTAAATTTACAATATACATGGAAAATTTATGGATTGACGGACCATTCCTTTTCGTAACAATTGGCTCATCGACTGCATTTTTAATTTTTATAATTTGGGATGGAGCTGATCCAGTTGTGGAGGTGTGGTGTGACAGGATTCGAGTCATGCAGCTTGGGTTTGGTAAGATCATCATCATCTCAGAGCAGAGCCTGTTTAGAGTTGCGCTACATCGTATCCTCTTGCACATTTGCCAGTGGGACTCAGCCATCAGGATGACATGAAACAGTTATAACACAGGTATTAGAACATGAATTATACTACGAACTAATAATAGGTAGCATTTTTATGGTTTTGTGCAGTCTGATGTAGGCTGCGGTACACTATACCCAATCTACAGCCCAAATGCATACACCAAGCCCATTTACATAACAAAAAATTCATTCACTCCACTGAATGGATACTAATGCTTCAAAATTGACTGCGTATTGTCCATTGCAGTTCAATCCACAGTTAGATAATTCCAATACACATAAGAAAATTCTATTACTACAGCATGTCCATAAAATGCACTTAAATAGGTAACATCTAGGTAAACTTAAAGTCTGTCTTCTAGACATCTCTGAAAAGAAAAAGTTCATTATGAGCCTTAAATATAATGGTAGTTATACACTAATTTATTGTGAAGTCCATATCAAATTGATCATTTATATTGCAAACTTTTTTAAGTCTTGGTGGGGATACATCCCTTATACTTTAAGACTGTTCGGAAATGCTAGGAGGTACGCTCCCGGATGTGGGATGCCAATAATGGTAAATGGTCCACTATAACAACAGCTGCCACTTTTTAATTTTTCTTGCCAATGTCAACGATTGAGGATGGTTTCGTATTAATACCATGTCACCAACAATTAGACTTCTTCTTTTCCGGAGTTTTTCATCAAAATATTTCTTCCTTAAAGTAGCTTGATGCGCCATTGCCAACATTGCCAGCCTTATTTGTTCATTTTGCTGCCCAGGATCTGTTTCCACCTTTGGAAGAGGATTAACCCATTCATTATCTTCCTTCTTCCCTAACATCAGTTCCGTGGGCGTAAATCCAGTGGAATCATGAGACAAATTGTTATAAATTTCCTCGAATGGCTTCACAAAATTGGTCCATTTTCTGTGCTTGTCATGGCAATAGGTCCTAATGAACTGATTGACTTCTCTAAATATTCTCTCGACTGGGTTTCCTTTGGGATGGTACTTGGCAATTAGCATCCTCCTAATGCCTGCTGCTCCCAGGAAACTTTTCCAATTGAGAGAGGTGAATGTTGTTGCGTTGTCCGATAGCAAGGTAGTTAACTTCCCTACTGCCGGACTGTAGTCATCTATCAACCTTCTAATTATAGCAACACTTGTTGCAGTTTTCAATGGGTATAGTCATAGATATTTTGTAAATACATCATGGAAAGTAACAAGGTATTTGGCACCAGCATGTGCACGAGGAAACGGTCCACATATGTCCACAGCTACTAGTTTTAGAGGTTGCCTGGGGAGAATTGGATGCAGAACGTCCTTCCTGTTCTTATTAAGTGGTTTTGCCTTTTGGCATGTAACACAGGTTCTCACATATATTTGTACCTTTTGCCTGATGTTCGGAAAGTAAAAGTACAAGCCAATTTTCTTCATACATTTAATTACGCCAAAGTGTCCCCATGTTTTGTGTGTGTACCAGATTAATTTCTCCTTGAACTCTTCTGGAATGCACATGCACCATGATTTATCTGGACTCCTTCTGTAGAATAGCACATCTTGATGTACCATGTAGTGGTTCCTTAAGTTAGGATCAGAGTTAGCAATTAATTTCCTCTTTACCTCATTCCATCTTGGATCACGGCCTTGCAATGATGACACATTTGTACACAAATTGTTAAATTGGAGATGATTGGCATCATCCGTCATCAGTAGAACCTGTAAGTCAGTCGTCACATTGTTCGCTTCCTTGGATTTGTGTAATCCTTGTGGTAAACGGGACAGAGCATCGGCAACGATGTTTTCCTTGCCTGCGACGTAGATAATTTCGAAGCTGTACTCCTGAAGCGCAGTCGACCATCAAGTTAACCTCAGGTGGATTAGTTTGCAGTTCATCAGGAAGCTAAGTATTTTATGATTGCAATAGATCTTTGTATGAGCGCCTGACAAATAGTAGTGGAACTTTTTAAATGCCCACACAATGGATAACATTCAAGTTCCGTTGTGTACCTTCTTTCACATGGAGACAAGACGCGACTGGCGAAGCTGATAATGCAGACCGTCGGAACTCCATCGATGATTCGTGTTTGGAAGAGACATGATCCAAGTCCTACATTAGAGGCATCTGTGCTTAATTCAAAGTAACCAGGGGCTTGATTTCATCAAATGCTGCTTGGCACTTCTCTGACCAGTACCATGGGGTATTCTTCCTTAATAGTTGGAGAAGTAGTTCAGCAATCAGAATTTGATTAGACACACATTTTCTGTAGAATGAGACTAAACCGAGAAACGCTTTAAGCTGCTTCTTGGTGGAAGGTGCTGGAAAGTTAGAGATGGCACTAATCTTTTCTGTATCATATAATATTCTATATGAGGAAATTAAATGTCCCAGAAACTTCACTTCTCCTCAGGCAAATTTACTCTTGTGAAGATTGGCAGTGATTCCGCCTTCCTTAAATTTGGACAGAATCGTATTTAATAAGTCCATATGTTCAGGCCAAGTTTTTGTTGCGATGAGTAGATCATCCACAAAAAATGATACTTCGCGGAGAAGTTGGGGTCCCAGAACATGATTGAGAGCACTGATGAATATTCCAGAACTGATCTTTAATCTGAAAGGAAGTACTGTAAATTTGTAACTCCTACCATTATGGATGAAAGACATGTACTTCTTTGAAGATTCATCCAATGGAATTTGCCAGTATGATGTACACAAGTCGATGCTAGTCATATACTGCACACCATGATATTTCTGTAACAATTCCTCTACGTTTTCGGGGTGTGTCCGGACTGGAATGACAATCTTATTAATTTGACGTGCATCTAACACAAGACATACATCTCCATTAGGATTTGTTACAGCCAGTAGTGGGCTTGAATATGGGCTGTGAGAGGATTCTGTGATTTGCCAGCTAAGCATTCATTGGATTTCCTTAGTTACTGCCTGTCTCTTCGACCATGGAATCGCATATGTGAAATTATCGAAGGTCTTACGTTCGATAACATTCAGATGACACTGATATCCTTTAATTGTACCTGGTTTTTCCTGAAATACCTCTATAAATTTATTCAATAACTTATGCAAATCTTGAGACTGCTCCTTAGTTAGTTGCACTGATTCACGAACTTTCTGGTTGATGCCTTCTTTAAGTTTTGATAGATCATCATCTGTAGACAACTGCAAGTCTAATTTCACCAGTTTCGACGTGTATAGTATGTGTCTACACGTGAAATTCGTCCCATGACTGACCTCCTTCCGAATCAGTTGTACCAAATATTCATTGCCAGATTGATTGAAGGGACAGTAACCACGTGAGAAGTCGATTGATGCATTTGTCCTCAACAAGAATTCAAGTCCCAGGATACAATCAACAATGAGTGATTCCACAATTAGGAACATGCTTGTTATTGCTACATTTCCTATCATAAATTCCAGGTGGGCTTGAATATTAATTGATTTGGATCTAGTACCAACGGCCCCCATGATTTTACAATTTCTAACTGGCAGTACAAGTACATGTGTCCGTTCGGAGATTGTCCGGAATAATTGAGCAGAAATTAATTGCCAACCCAGTGCCCAAAATAGCTGTGATAATCAGTCCCGCAATATTGATCAAGATGGTAGATTGTGTTTCTTGCTCATGTTGATGACTACATGGATTGATATCTGAGAGCAGTTCTTCACGTAATTCAACACCATCGTTGAATCACAAAAGATTTACATCATTTAGATGCTTGTTGACCCTGTGCACACCCCTATCACTTGCTCCAACCGTCAATCGGGGTTCATTGCGGTTGTTATTTGTTTTCCGTCTGTCCGTTAGCACTTTGACTTGTATTATTAGTAATCACTTCTGTGACTAGAATGTTGCTTTGTTGCAACATTCCAGTTTGACCTGCATTTCCCCTTGGCGTATGTCCTTGCACTTGATTTTGCTGATAATGCTGATTGCCTAAACGCCAAGGTGAAGATTTTGGCTTATTTATTATCCTCGGTCCTTGGGTTTTCTGTGTGCTCGAATTTCCATTGGAAACTTCTTCGTCATGATATTCATTATTCCTTTTTCATGTATAAACCTTCTGTTTCTTATTTTCATGTATTAAATCAATTGAATCAAGCACAATAAGAAACTGTTCCAGATTGGTTTCAGGTACATTTACTAACTTTCCTGGATATTATCTGGAAAACGTGCCTTCAAAATTCTTATTAGATCCCAATTTGAAATTTGATCTGCCCAATACCTCGTCTTAACAATGTATCTTTCAAAGTATTTGTTGAGCGTGCCCTTCGGGTAATCAAATGGTTCGGGATTAAATACTTCCCGTCGGAGCCGCTCCTGTATCGGATTGGACCAATATTTTTTGAAAAAGTGATGTTCGAATTCAGCTAGTGTATTACATCGCTTGCTCATTTCACTAGAAGGGAGTATAAAAGGTTTTGGACTTCGTCTTCGAAGATGGAAAGGTAATAGGTTTGATTTTAAATATGAGGAATATATTACGAAAGATATACATTCAGTATACAAGTCAGTAAGTACCAAGTTCAATGCCTATGCAGTGAGAGGAAGAAGAAGAGATGTTGACAGGTCTAAGGGAGGCCGCCGAATGAGACTGAGTATCACTCCGTCGATTTGCAAGTGCGCACGTTGCTATAAAGTGCCGCCAGAATGCGCTCCAGTGATCATCGCGTACCCGATACAGAAATCGATACTCAGAGATGTTACATGGCCCCCAAAATGTGTGAGACACTGCGGCGTGACGCCAGGGGCAAACACATTTTTTACAATTTTCCTTTGCCCCTTTTCCAGCAGGCATCTTCTCAATAGATAGTTTTCTAAAATGATGTGAATAAACACTTGCTACCATTGACAAATAATTTTTTACAATAGACAATTTTAAAAATGATGTGCATACAACAAACATTCTCTACAATTTATTTTTTATAGTAGGTAAATTTACAATATACATGGAAAATTTATGGATTGACGGACCATTCCTTTTCGTAACAATTGGCTCATCGACTGCATTTTTAATTTTTATAATTTGGGATGGAGCTGATCCAGTTGCGGAGGTGTGGTGTGACTGAGGATTCGAGTCATGCAGCTTGGGTTTGGTAAGATCATCATCTCAGAGCAGAGCCTGTTTAGAGTTGCGCTACGTCGTATCCTCTTGCACATTTGCCAGTGGGACTCAGCCATCAGGATGACATGAAACAGTTATAACACAGGTATTAGAACATGAATTACACTACAAACATAATAATAGGTAGCATTTTTATGGTTTTGTGCAGTCTGATGTAGGCTGCGGTAGGAATATATTACGAAAGATATACATTCAGTATACAAGTCAGTAAGTACCAAGTTCACTGGCTATGCAGTGAGAGGAAAAAGAAGAGATGTTGACAGGTATGAGGGAGGCCGCCGAATGAGACTGAGTATCACTCCGTCGATTTGCAAGTGCACATGTTGTGTTAAAGTGTCGCCAGAGCACGCTCCAGCGATCATCGCATACCAGATAAAGAAATCCATACTCAGAGATGTTACAACTGGAAATACCTACTACTATGTCCTCCATTTCGGAATTAGTATGTTGATCAAATGATGGTACATTTGAGCAGACTTCTGCTTGAAAGATATCTTAAAGGTTAAATTTAGAACTTGAGCTCTTTGTTTGCTTTCTTCTATTACTGCCCCAGAATGATCAGTGAATGACTGGACAGTGGGCTTTGACCCGCTTATCGATTTTACATAGGACCAGAATTTTTTTGGGTTCTCGGAAAGATCTTTTGCTAAGGTATGGCTGTGGTAATTATTGTACACTTCGCACACCGATCTTTTTATAGACACACGAATCTCTACTAACTTTTGCCTGCCATCATTTGTGTGTTCTTTTTTGAACCGAGAGTGCAACAGTCTTTGCTTTCTCAGTAGCTTTCTAGCATTATTATTATTATACCACAGTGGATCTTTTCCATCCTTAATGGACTTTACAGGCACATATTTCTGTAACCCTTTATGTACAGTGCACTTAAATTTAGTTTACAATTCCTCTACCTCCATAGTACGGGAACTAAATGATGCCTATTCATTTTCTAAGTTCAATCCTAACAATTGCTTATTGGCTCTTCCCAACAAAAACACGCTCCTAGCCTTCTTGATTGGTTTATGAACTTTGGTCACCATCAACGCTATGACAATATCATGATCATTTATTTCTGTCTCTACACAGACATTGTTAATAAAGTCAGGCCTGTTTGTAGCTATAAGGTCTAAAATATTTCCATTGCGCGTGGGCTGCCGGTTTAACTGCTCAAGACAGTTTTCAGAGAATGTGCTGAAAAGTAGAGAAATTCTGTACCACCTGAAATGTAACTAGAGAGGTCCCAATCTATACTCTAAAGGTTGAAGTCTCCCCCAACTAACATTACATGGCCTGGATACCTACGCACTACCTGGTGTAGTGAATGACTCTAAAACTGCTACAGCAGCGCTGGGAGGCTGGTAATAACACCCAACTATTAACTTTACTTCTTTTAGACCTGTTATAAATGGCCAGATAACTTCACAGATACTTTCAACCTCGATCTCAGTAGAAACAATATCTTTGTCCACACCGATGAATGCTCCCTTCTCCAGTTGTGTCCGACCTATCTTTCCGATACACATTCCATGCCTCGCTAAATATTTCTGAACTTGCCACATCATGATTTAGCCAGCTTTTGGTGCCTAAAACTATCTGAGCACACTAATTTTCATGCAGTGCAGCAAATTTGGGAACTTTGTTTTCAATACTTTGAAAGTTTGTGGCTAATATTTTGATAGTCGAATTTTTGAGCCAAATGCGGCCTGAATTCGCTGTCTGAATGTTGACAGGCGAGTGCTCATCAAAGGTAGTGCCTAGCCTAAAAACCCCCATGTGCACTCCACAAGTAATCTGCTACCTGAGTAGCCACTTCCTTAGTGTAGTGCACCCCTGATCTATCTAGGGATGGCCTACAATTCCACAACCGATAACGCAGTTCCAGAAATCTGCAACCATGACTGTCACAGAGTCGTCAAAGCCTCTGGTTCAGACCCTCCCTGGGAACAATGCTACAAATCGACAGCTCTGCTTGCACACTGCATGTTAGTGCAGCAGCCTTCACCAATTCCGCCAGCCGCCCGTAGAAACTGAGGATGTCCTCAGAACCCAAGCGACAAGCATCATTGCTGCCCATATGAACCACGAGTTGCAGTTGGCCGCACCCCACACCCTCGATAGCCGCCCGCAAGGTTGCCTCCACATCTCGGATGAGGTCCCCTGGCACACACACTGAGTGCATGTTGGACTTCTTACCGGACCTTGGCACTATCTGCCTAAGGGGCTCCGTCACGTGCCTAACATTCACAGTATGAATTACAGAAAATCAAAGAAGATAGCACAAATCTACACATTTTCTGTTTTCAACTGCTAATAACTTAAGTGATCTGTCAATAGTGATTCTTTCAAACCTATGTAAAATATTGTGCTCTATGAATCAATTTAGAGAAAAGTTAACTGCTGAACAGTAAGACACGAGCACATCTTTGACAATATTGACCTAGAAACAAACATTTCCATCACAGCCCTACGCATTCCAAAGGCCATAGAAGAACAAACACTAATAGAGAATAGCATCTCAGTAAAGCTGCGTGTGAATGGCCGAGCGCTCTAGGGTGCCTTGCTGCGGAGCACACGGCTGCTCCCCATTGAATGTTCGAGTCCTCCCTTGGGCATCGGTGTGTGTGATGCCCTTAGCATAAGTTAGTTGAGGTAGTTTCTAAGTCTAGTGCCGGATGACCGCAACAATTTTGTCCCAAAGCCTTACAAACATTTGAACATTATCTCAGTAAGGAAATTTCAGCCATTGATACTATCTCGGGTATCTACTTATAACAGCAATCACTGACAAAACATATGGGAGAAACAGGTAGACAATATAGAAGACGAGAGAATTTTTTAAAAAGTTATAAAAAAAAAAAGAGAGAATCCATATAATACGGGAGAATTTGTCAACCTAATGCTAAGGGCACTCATCTGTACAGCTGTGTACACCTCACTTCTTATTAACACAGTGGCCTAGAATGCAAAGGATCTCCTTCTTTGATGTGTTGGTAAGATAAGGAAATGTTATTCAAATTTTGTGAATTCAAAAAAAGTAGTTTGTGAATGTATCATCAAGAATTTGTGTATAGAATACCCTATAGAACATCACACAGTAGAATACCAACTACACAGTCCAGTGTGGCAGAAGTTTAGGCCTGATAACAAAAATGCTAAATAGGCCAGAATTCTGTAAGTGTTCTCTTCTGACCCCAGCTATACCATTCACCACACCCTTTTTAGGTTCTGTATCTCATTCGGTAGATATGGCATTTTTATAGGATAATGTCTTGTTCAAATGCTTTGTCTGCTTTTTCTTGTGAATGGATAGAGGTATAAAATTGGAATCTTGAAAGTCTGTGCAATCAAAAGACATATCCATTTAAATCACATATTTTGATAGTTTCAAACTACTCATTAAAATCTGTTGACTAAGAATAATGAAACTTTCTAAGATTCACAGTACAAGTAAAGTGTGTGTATGTGGTGGTTGGGGGGGGGGGCATATCTGGAAATCATTAATTCATAATTATACAGTAAGGACAGTTTACAACTCACCGCAAAGACGCGGCGATGAGCTGTGACAGGCACATACAAAAGACACACATGTATGTACCTGTCACAGCTCGTCACCACATCTTTGCGGTGAGTTGTAAACTGTCCTTACTATATTACTAATTCCTACCTGGACTTTCCATTATTATGATTCATAATTATATAAAAAACATTTTTTGTCATTGCATTCTTAAGCTGTCATGTCATGGAAATTGATTTATGGTTTTATGTGGAATGAATTGTTAGAAGTATTTCAATCTATAAATTGCAAGTATTTGTTTTAAGTTGGTTTAGCTAGTATGAAATGAAGCCACTGCACCCATGCAAAAAAAACTGTGGTGATAGGTGTCAGACTAAACAACTCCTATGCTATTTTGGTTCACTGTGGATACAAACTTATGCTGGTATCCTCTGCCAGGCACAAGCAGAATCTGCAGTGTTTTAAAGTTAAACTGGTTATTGATGCACAATTATGTTTCTATAATTTTGGATGAGATTCTAATATTTCATAAAATACACATTCTAATAATAGAAAGTCCAGTTTGGAATTGACGATATAGTAATAGGACAGTTTACATCTCACCACAAGGATGTGACAATGAGCCACAACAGGCACATATAAAAAGACACACACATACAACATTTTCAGTTATCAGCAATGGCCTTCTTCAGAAATAGGAACATTCATGCAATCACACAGGCACACGATACAGTCACGCAACCGTCATCTCCTGCTGTCGCACTTCGAAGCTTATAGCTTCCTCTTTAATTCCTTTTCCCTAGTCCGTGTTAACCTAACATATTTCCCTTCCTTTACCTACTACTAAATTCTAGTCCCCCATAACAATTAAGTTTTCATTGTGATTCAAACACACAACATAACTTTCTGCAAATTTATGAACCGGTTTTCAGCTGTTATGCCATCATCAGGTAAACATTACAAGTTTAAGTTTCAAAGATCTTAAGTTGGTAGATACATAACTTTCAAAAGAGACTAGTGCTTTGATTTATAACTAACCTGTGGGAAATTGTTACAATTCAATTTGTGCTGTAAATTCATGACATTGATAAAATATGTGACTATATAATAAATTATGATGTTATCCTAAGTAATGTAAAGTGAAACAATAGAAATTGGCTGAAAAATATTTATCAAAAAATTATCTTAAAGAGATCTATTGTCTGGAACACGGAAGCATGTAACAAAGTTGAATGCACACATCTGTAAATATATGTTAAAATTTTACCTGGTTAAATTAAACTATGGTTACTAGTAAAATAAGACATTACAGTTTATATCACATACATGGCCAAAACAGTTGTGAATACAAAATAATTTTATAACTAGTAAAAAAAAATTATATCTTGTAAGCAGCCAAATAGTTGTGATAATGTAACACGTGAAGTCGTACATCATGTACAAACAGGAAGGAAAATGAACGTCTTTGAAATAATGGAAATTAACAAACATAAGTACACTTCCCCAAACCTGGTACTGAATGATCAAACACTATTTCCATACTCACCACTTCTGTCTGCAGAACCTAATCATAACCCTGTGCAGACAATATAAACTACCATCTCCTGTCCACATGTCTCATAGCCTTACTACTGTTTCATAACCATATTATAAAGGCCTTGTGTAATGACAACTGATTGGCTGCTTACCATATATCAATTGTAATGCCATATTTTACTAGTTATAAAATTCTTGTGTAATCACAACTGTTTTGGCTGCTTGTGTGATATAAACTGTAATGCCTTATTTTACTAGTAACCATAGTTTATTTTAACCATTTAAAATTTTAATATATATTTTAAAATGTTGCATTCAACTTTGTTACATGCTTACATGTCCCAGACATTGGATCTGTTTAAGATAATTTTTGTCAAGTTTAATTTATCCGGGTAAAATCGAAACACATATTCACAATGCTTCCATGTTTCCAGACATTAGATCTGTTTAAGAAAAGATAATTATTTGATCAATATTTTTCAGGCTAACATCGTGTTATTGTTGTCTTCAGTCCGGAGACTTGTTTGGTGCAGCTCTCCACCCTACTCTATCCTGAGCAAGCTTCTTCATCTCCTCATAAGAACAGTAAACTACATCTGTTTAAATCTGCTTACTTTACTCCTTTCTTGGTCTCCCTCTGCAGTTTTTACCCCAAGCACTTCCCTCCAATGCTAAATTCACGATCCCTTGATGTCTAAGAATGTGTCCTACTAATCAATCTCTTCTTTTAATCAAGGTAAGCCAGAAGTTCCTTTTCTCCCCAATTCTGTTCGGTACCTCCTCATCATTAGTTACACGATCAACCCACCTAATCTTCAGCATTCTTCTGTAGCACCATATTTCAAAAGCCTCTATCCTCTTCCTCTCCGCACTGTTTATCATCCAAGTTTCACTCCCATATAAGGCAACACTCCACACAAATGCCTTCATAAAAGACTTCCTTAAGCATAAATTAATATTTGATGTTAACAAGTTTATCTTTTTCAAAAATGCTTTTCTTCCCATTGCCATTCTGCATTTTATATCCTCTGTACTGTGACCATCATTTGTTATTTTACTGCCCAAGTAACAAAACTCATCTACCACCTTTATTGTTTCGTTACCTAATTGAATTCCTTCAGTTTCACCTGATTTTCATAGACTGCATTCCATTACCCTCGTTTTGCTCTTGTTATTGTTCATCTTATATGCACCTTTCAACACACTGTCCATGCATCTGCTCTTCAGGTTCTTTGCTGTCTCTGACAGAATTACAATGTCATCGGCAAAATGAAATGTTTAAATGAACTCTAATTCTTTGTCTCAATTTCACCTTCCTTTCCATTATAGCTTGCCCAATGTACAAATTGAATAACATTGGAGAAAGGCTACAATCCTGTCTTACTCCCTTCCCAACCACTGCATCCCTTTCAGGCCCTTCAACTCTGATAACTGCCGTCTGGTCTTTGAACAAGTTGTAAATAACCTTCCGTTCCCTATATTTTACTCCTGTTTGCTTCAGAATTTGAAAGAGTGTATTCCAATCAACATTGTCAAAAGGTTTCTCCAAGGTTTGCCTTTCGTTAATCTATCTTCTAAGATAAGCTGTAAAGTAAGTATTGCCTCCCGTGTTCCTACATTTCTCCTGAATCCAAACTGATCTTGCCCAATGTCGGCTTCTGCCAGCTTTTCCATCATTCGGTTAATAATTCGTGTTAAAATTTTGCAACCATGACTTACTGATGGTTCTGTAATTTTCACACCTGTCTGCACCAGCTTTCTTTGGAATGGGGATTATTACATTTTTCTTACAGTCTGCGGGTATTTCGCCTGTCTTATACATCTTACACACCATATGAAATAGTTTTGTCGTGGCTGTTTTTTCCAGACACTTCTGCAGCTCCGAGGGAATTTCATCTACTCCAGGGGCCTTGTTTTGACTTAGATCTTTCAGTGCTCTGTCAAATCCTTCTCTCAGTATAGTATTTCCTATTTCATCTACATTGTCTTCCCTTCCTTCAATATTGTCTCTAAGTTCATTTACTTTATAGATCCCCTCTATATATTCTTTCCACCTTTCAGCTTTCCCTTCTTTGCAGAGAACTGGTTTTCCATCTGAGTTCTTGATATTCTTGTCTCCTAATATCCCTTTTATTTTCCTGTAGGCACTATCTATTTTTCCCCTATTTATACATTCTTCTACAGACTTGCATTTGCCTTCTAACCAACCCCGCTTAGCCATTTTGCACTTTGTGTCAGTCTCATTTCTTAGTTATCTGTAGTCCGTTTTGCCTGTTTCATTTACCGATTTTTTATATTTTCTCCTTTCATAGATTAAGTTTAGTATTTCCTGTGAGATCTAAGGCTTTTTGTAGATCTTGCCTTCCTATCTATTTTGCCCTTGGATGCCTTCTCTAATTCATCTCTCAATCCTACCCATCCCTTTTCTACTGTTTTATTTCCCCCTGTTTCCGTCAATTGTTGCCTAAAGCTCCCTTTGAAATCCTCTAGAACTTCAGGTGCCTTCAATTTATCAAGGTCCCATCTCCTTATTTTCCTACCTTTCTGCAGTTTTTTCAGTTTCAGCCTACAATTCATGACCAATGATTTATGGTCAGAGTTTATATGTGCCCCTGGGTATGTCTTACAGTTTAAAACCTGGTTCCAAAATCTGTGACTTACCATTATGAAATCTATCTGGTACCTTCCGGTGTCTCCTGGTCTCTTCCACGTATACAGCCTACTTTCATGATGAAACTTCCTGGCAGATTAAAATTGTGTGCCGGAACCGGGACTCGAACCTGGGACCAGGAAGTTTCATATCAGCGCACACTCCTCTGCAGAGTGAAAGTTTCATTCTGGAAACATCCCCTAGGCTGTGGCTAAGCCATGTCTCCACCATATCCTTTCTTCCAGGAGTGCTAGTCTTGCAAGTTTCGCAGGAGAACTTCTGTGAAGTTTGGAAAGTAGGAGGCGAGGTACTGGCGGAAGTAAGGTTGTGAGGCGGCATCGTGAGTCGTGTCGGGGTAGCTCAGTGGTAGAGCGCTTGCCCGCGAAAGGCATAGGTCCTAGGTTCGAGTCCCGGTTCCGGCACACAATTTTAATCTGCCAGGAAGTTTCATATCAGCGCACACTCCACTGCAGAGTGAAAGTTTCATTCTACTTTCATGATTCTTAAACCAGGTGTTTGTTATAACTAAATTATGTTCGGTGCAAACTTCTACCAGGTGGCTTCCTCTCTCTCTCTCGCAATTTTTTTTTTTTTTTTTTTTTTTTTTTTTTTTTTTTGCCCAGTCCATATTCACCTACTATCTTCCCTTCCCTTTCCTACTACTGAATTGCAGTCTCCCATTACAATTAAGTTTTCCTCTCCCTTAATTGTCTGAATAATTTCCTTTGCCTCCTCATACATTTTTTTGATCTCACCATCTGCAGAGCTAGTTAGCAGATAAACCTGTACTAATGTGGTCGGTGTTGGCTTCATATCTATCTCGACTATGATAATATGATCACTGTGCTGCTCATAGTAGTTTACCTGCATTCCGATTTTCTTATTAATTATCAGTCCTATTCCTGTAACACCCCCAACTGATTTTGTATTTATAATCCTGTATTCATCTGACTAGAAATCCTGTTCCTCTTTCCACCGAACGTCAATAATCCCCACTATGTCTAACTTCAACCTATCCATTTCTCTTTTTAAATTTTCTAATCTCCCTATCCAATTAAGGAATCTAAATTCCACACTCCAATTCATAGAATGTCAGTGCTGTCTTTCCTGATGTCGACATCATCCTGAGTAGTCCCCACCTGGAGATCCAAATGTAGGACTATTTTACCCAAGAGGATGCCATCAACATATATTCATATAGTAGAGCTGCATTTCCTCAGGAAAAGTAACAGCTGTAGTTTCCCCTTGCATTCAGCCGTTCGCAGTAGCTATGTGGCAAAACCGCATTAGCTGATGTTACAAGACCAGCCCAGTCAATCATCCAGACTGTTGCCCCTGAAAAATACTGAAAAGGCTGCTGCTACTCTTCAGGAACCACACATTTGTCTGGCCTCTCCACAGATACCCCTCTGCTGTGGTTGCACCTATGGTACGGCTATCTGTATCGCTGAGGCAAGCAAGCCACTCCACCTTGGCAATGTCTGTGGGTTCATGGGGATCATAATTTTTTGTCACATATTTTATCCATGTCAGGAATTTACACCACAACTTGAATTGTACTAATTTCCCGCAGGTTAGTTATAAACCGAAGTACTAGTCTCCTTTGAAAGTTATGTATCTAGCTACTTAAGATCTTTGAAACTTAAACTTGCAAAGTTTACCTGATGATGGTGTTACAGCCAAAAATTTGTTCATAAACCAATAAATTTGCAGAATATTTCACAGTTATATTGTGTGTTTGATTCATTATGTATCAAATATTCTGTCAAGAACCGATGGAACAGTCAGTTTTCATCGCCCTCAACTGTTTGAAAAATTTCCCTCACCTCCTCACACATTTCTTGGACATCCCCATCATCGGCAGAGCTAGTTGGCCTATAAACTTGTACTACTGTGGTCAGTGTTGGCTTCATATGTATCTTGACTACTATAATGCGATCACAGTTCTGTTCACAGTAGTTTACCTGCATTCTTAATTTGTTATTCATTATTAGGCCTGCACCTGTAATACCCCCAACAGATTTTGTATTTACGACCCTGTACTCACCTGACTAGAAATCCTGTTCATCTTTTCACCGAACTTTACGAATGTCCACTGTATCTAACTCAAGCCTATCCATTTCCTTTTTTAAAAATTTTAACCTCCCTACCTGAATTAAGGAATCTTAACGCTACACGCTCTGGTCCTTAGAATGTCAGTGTTATCTTTTCCGATGAGATCATCATCGTGAATAGTTCCCACCCAGAGATCTGAATGGGGAACTATTTTACCTAAAGGATGCCATCATCATATATTCATACAGTAGAGCTGAATGTCCTCAGGAAAATTAATCATCCAGACTATTGCCCCTGCAACTACTGAATAAGCTGCTGCCCCTCTTCAGGAACAACATATTTGTCTGGCCTCTCCACAGATACCCCTCCACTGTGGTTGCACCTAAGGTATGGCTATCTGCATTGTTGAGGCATGTAAGCCACCCCACTTCGGCAATGTCTGGTTCAAGGGGGTAGTATTTTCAGATGTTCATTTATATTAATTCAGTTGTACTAGGGTTGATTGCACAGCAGTCACCATGGAATGTAGTTGATAGTGTATTCATAGTTGACAGTCACGTCCATAGCTGGTGCTCACTGGAGTGAAGAAATGCTTTTCATGTAATACGCAGAAAATTTTATTTAGTTATCAACTAGAAAGGTTTGTTTACAGGCAAGCTTAGTTAATGTTTGTTTTTAAACACTTGACTACGCTTTCCCTCAAATAGGCTCCTATTTGGTACTTGACAATGTGGCAGTTGTTGGCCAGAATTGGGTGATAACTATTACACTAAGTTCAGGATAAAACTTCCACAATAGTTTCAGGTGGTGGGTTGTCTGCCTGAAGGGACATTGTCATGGCAATCACCACCCTGCAACTAGTGAACTCTCTAGAGGGATACAGTTCAAACGCAGTCTAAAGTCATGGTAGTCCTGGTTGTGTTTGTTACCTTTTGAAATTGCAGTGAGCAAAGCAGCCAGCAAATTCAAACCATGGTATTCAGCCGCTTCAGTGTCTTTTGATGGTGTATCATATTGTTTAAATTGCTCTTAATCATAGTTCTTGCAAACAGAAGCATTTACAGCACTATAAATTGCAGCAAAAGCAAGAAGGCAAGAGTAAAACACCATATTTGACTTTCTTTGGGTTTCCTAAAGACCCTAAGAGGTATATAATGTCATGGCATTGCTGAACTGTTTCATTATGATTTGTAACACTACATATTGTGGTGAATAATGTTACTTTTTAGAAGCAGAAAATTGCTTATGAATAGTGAAATAGAATACTTAATGAAGAGGAGTCTGTTTACTGATATAATATCGTAAAGTTTTGTACACTTCACTTTGAAAGAAGCGAGTTCATGAATAATAAGAATCTGATACAGATTGCAGTACTTATATTGTTTTATCTACTGAACAAACTATTGTGACAAAGATATGATACTGCGAACTGTTTGTGGGACAAAATTAATCAATTAATCAAATGTTGCTACATCAGTGCCAGAAATAATATCTTCAGTGCAGGCACACTGTGAAGATGACTGCTAAATTCAATACATTTATTTCTTTGTTACAAAAGTGTGTGAAGTGTCAAAATGCACAAATCATTAGACTTCATGCAATATTATTAAGGGGCAAGGAAATACATAGAATAAAAATATGCCTTTACCTCTTCCCCCATAATTAGATATTTAAGGTGAAGCAGCTTGTCAAAGCAGATGTGTAGGCCTACTATCTATCAAATACTGGTTAACTTGAATTCTCATCTTTCAATTTTCTATAGCTTGTAATGTAAATACAGATATTTGGACTAGCTAATTACCAAGCTGCTGTCCTTTCTTCAGTCTTGTAGCTTGAAGCATTCATTTCGTGGAACACATCTCGTGACAGCAACACAACTTAATAATTTAATGTTCAAGATTGTTTCAGATGGTCCATGGCACAATGACAAAGGGAAGTTTTTCTTACTAGCACCAATGTGCTGTGCGAACACTGTCATAATCATGCTGTGTGCCTGCAGTGGAAGGAGTGTCACAAACGTAGTACCACTGCAACCACTAATAGTTCTGTTACTTGCATCCCACTGCACAGGTAGAATCATTCCACAGTCATGAAAGCAGTTGAGCTGTGATGCTCAAACTAACCACAACTGGTATTAAAACTAATCAAAACCTTTGGAGTTCACTGTAGTAAAAACAAATTTATATGGGTAAGAATACTTATCACTCTTGAATTCTGGACAAAGAACTATGCTCTCCTGTTTTGTGTGGTAAACTCCTGTATAACATTTCTGTTAAATGTGGGGATTCAATTTCTAGAATGCTAAGTTCATTTAAACTTTTTTGAGCTTGTGTCACCCATATATAAATTCTTATTAACACAAAAAAATAAAAATAACTTTCACTGTTCAGATGAAACAGGTATTGACAAAATTAAGGAGGCCAATTTGTTTCCTGCAATGTCGAAGGTGTAGTATATCATTAGCAGAGCCTGTTCTGTTGATAGTGCGAATGTAGCATTTATTTACAGAATCAAAGTGAGAAGGATTTAAATCCGGGCAGTATGATGGATGGTACAGTACTTCCCAATCCTGTCAACCCAACAGAGCAACCACAGGTTGCGCTGTATGAGCCCACGAATTGTTGTGCAAAATTATGGGTGGGTTGTGCAGAGAGTGTTGCTACTTCTTTCACAAAGTTGGTCACAGGTGATACTCCAAAAGTGAACACTAGGACGACCTGCCTGATGCATGTCTGCCACAGTTTGGTGACGTTCATTGAAAGCTTTTACCCAACGTGCCACTGTTGTTTACAGCAATGCTAACTCCCTGCATGCCTCTTGAAGACCTGGATGACACTGTTGTGCTTTATGACCTCTGGTACGTTCAATCATGATCCAACTCTGCTGTTCCTGTTTCGAAAACATAGTGGCACCATTATGTTAGACCTCCCACCAGGGGCCCAGAGCTCTTTTGTGGGTACGTGTATGTGTGCACCCCAAGCCGAAGTAGCCTTCCTTCTCAGCCAGGCTCGCTCTCTTCGACCCTGACCTTGACCCAATAAAGAAAGACTGATGAACCCCAGCCCAAGAAAATCTTACCAACCGTTCCAATGTTTTTGTGATTTCTCAAACTGATGGTCCAGATTTCTCTTCAGTAAATCCTTTCATAATTTAGATGGGTGTTGATGCGATTGCAAGTCCTGCGAAGAACTGTTCCAGGCTGGGAAATGGAACCTTGTTGCTGGTTTATCAAATAATGAAATATAAAACTACCTGACTGGTCAGGGCATAACAGCCATCCATAGAGTAATGAAAAGGTCTGAAAAAGAATTAATACTGGCACGTACCATATATTTTTACATTTGACAGAGTTCAACTTCCATGTAAGGTAAAAGTGGGATATGAAATAATTTCAGTGCCCCCCTATGTATCAAACCCTACATGTTGTTATCAATGTCAGAGATTTAATCACACCCGTCAATATTGTCCCAATGCAACTAATTGCATTACCTGTGGCAGGGACACCCACGAGGGTGGCTATCTTACCTCCCTCCCCTCGCTGCATCAATTGCATGAGTGAACATGCTGCTTCTTCAAGGGACTGCCCTGACTACAAAGACGAGTGGATTATCCAGGAGCTTCATGTCAAAGAAAAAGTGTCAAACTCTGCTGCTCGAAAGTTATTAGCCAGTAGGAGGCCCACTGTGCTCCCAGTAGGTAAATACAGCACTGTTCTTGCCTCTCCTCAACCTACTAAGGAGGTAGGCACACAGACCTGTGATTTTACTTTCAGTGACATAGTTGTAAGATCAGCCAGCCCAAAGATTGCCCATTCAACCTCCCCACTCTCTTCTTTTCACTCTAAAATCCAGTCACCATCAGTTTGTCATATATTGCAGGCATCTAAACCGGGCACCTTCCCCACCATGGCGTGACTCATCCATCACACCACCTAGCAGTAACCACCCCCCAGCCGTCCTCTGTCTTACCATGTCATATTACTGCTAGCCAATCAGCTGACCTATCACTGGTGGAGGAAGCTGCCCCTACCGATAAATTTCAAAAGGAGGCAGAAATTCCAGTCAAACCGATGGAGTATGACTTTCCTCCTCCCCCCCCCCCCCTCTATTGTTTGTAGTAGCAGTGCTCCCTCGAAGTTAGGCACTCAGTGGCCATAGAGGTCATCCCCTCTTGTTTTTTCCTTCCTTTTCCTCCTCTCGCCTTCTTAATGGTGCTCCTTCAATGGAATATTCAAGGCATTTGTTCGGGAATTAATATTACTCCTTTGATTGCACTGTCTGCTCATAGTCAATCTCCAAGAAACAAAGGTATGTACACTCGATCATATTGATTTCTCACAATTTACCTCCATGTGTTTTGACCTACCCCCTGTGGAAGGTATTCCAACCCATGGAGGGGTTACGTTGCTCATTCGGGAAGACATCTATTACCATCCCATCTCCTTGCACACACACCTACAGGCAGTTGCCGTCTACATCACTCTCCCCACTTTTTTTCTTTTCTCTTTGTAATATCTGTACCCCATTGTCATCTGCCTGTACTAGGGCAGATGTGCTGCAACTCATTGCTCAGCTTCCTACACCATTTTGCTAACTGGAAACTTCAACGCCCACCACCCCCTATGGAGCTCTCCATCATCTTGCCACCGAGGCCCCCTAATAGCGTATCAGCATACCTTTTCAACCGCCTTAATCTTGTCTTCCTAAACATCGGAGCACCAACTTTTCTTTCAGACACAACACATACCTATTCCCACCTGGAACTCGTGATATGCACTACTCAACTTGTGCATTGGTTTTATTTGTATGCTCTTTCTGATAAGTACTCGAGCGACCATTTCCTGTGTAATCAGGTTGAATACCTCACAGAAGTTATTCTCACCGCTCCCAAATATTCCATACCTCGAACTTCTTCTTCTCTACATCAATTCCCAGTTCCCTGGTGGACTGCAGCATGTAGCGACACTATTTGAGCACAATGACATGCTCTATGCCCCTTTCAACACCACCCAACAAGTGAATTGTATCAGTTACAAACTACTATGAGTGCATTGCCATTGTGTCATAAAGGAAAGCAAAAATGCTTGCTGGATCGCTTTCAATAGTTCAAAAAAATTTCAAATGTTTGTTAAGCTTATAGGACTTAACTACGGGTTTATCAGTCCCTAAACTTACAAACTACTTATCAACTAGCTTATACTAAGGACGGCACATATATCCATGCCCGAGGGGGGATTCGAACCCCCGACCGTAGTGGCCGTGCAGACCGTGACTGAAGCGCCTCAGTCCCCTCGGCCACCGCGGTCGGCTTCAATAGTTCATTTAATAGATTTATGCCTTCTTCCATTGTCTGGTGTGGCTTGTGTTGGTTATCTGACACTAAGATTCACTCCCCGATTCCTGACTGACCATTTCAAACGAAGTCTTTATGGACCCTATTAATACATCCAATGATCTTTTGCAGAGGTTTTGAGCACCGCTCATTAACACACTGCCGTCCTCCCTCAAAAACATGCATAAGAGTATAACCTACCGGGTCGTAGATAAAATGATCTTTAAGTTCTTGTTGATCGGCACTCTTGGTAGCGGCTAGCTAAAACATTCGTTGTTACAGGAGGCATGGCCCCCTTCTTCCAATCTTCAAATCATGAAAATCACAATGCCACCTTCCCCATGCAGGAGCTTGAATGTGCTCTCGCCTGTCCCGGACTTCTGGTCTGGGACCCAATGCCATTCATATTCAGTTACTGAAGAATCTTTTCCTGCGTGTTAATACGTTCTTCTTTGCATATGTAATTGCATATGGACTGAAGGTCAGGCTCCCCAATGCTGGCATGAAGCAATTGTTGTTTCCACACCCAAACCACGTAAGGAAAAACATATTACTTCTAATTATTGCCCCATTTCTCTCACCAGCTGTGTCTGCGAGGTGATGGAACACATGGTTAATGCTCGGTTGATTTGCCTACTTGAATCTCGACACCTCCTCACCAGTGTCCAATATGGTTTTCACAGGCACCGCTTTGCTGTTGACCACCTCGTTATCTTGTTGATCCTTATTATGAATAATTTTTTGCAAAAGCACCAAACGGGGACAGCCTATGACACCTGTTGGAGGGCAGGCTTTCTCCACAACATGCATACATGGGGCGTTCGTGTCCACCTCCCCCTCTTTATTCATTCATTTTTAATGGCTCCCATGTTCAAGATATGAAAGGCCTCTTGTTTTGTTAGACACCTATCGCCAGCTGAGTGGGATGCCACAGGGTTCTGTCTTGAGAATATCACTTTTCACCATAGCAATCAACCAATTATGAATTGTCTTCCAGCTAAGGTTTGAGGCTCCCTCTTTGTGGACGACTTCACAATCTATTGTAGTGCTGGGAGAACATATCTCATGGAGTACTGTCTTCAGCATTGTCTTTACCGTATTTATTCCTGGAGTGTTGCAAATGGCTTCCTTTTCTCCAATGAAAAAGCAGTCTGCATCAACTTCTGGAGATACAAAGAGTTTCTCCCACCATCTTTGACTCGGCCTCATTGCTCTCCCATTCATGAATACAATAAAATTATTAGGGCTAACATTGGATCATAAACTTTGCTGGTCTCCACATGTGTCTTACCTGGGTGCCCGTTATACCCATTTGCTTAATGCCCTCCGTGTTCTTAGCGATATGTCATGGGGAACGAATAGAACCATCCTCCTTCACAATTCAGTCCCTTGCCCGATCGAAGCTGGATTACAGAAGCTTTGTCTACTCTTATGCACAATCATTGAAAGTCTCTATGCTGAAGCTGCTGAATTACCATTGAATTATTGGTGTGTGTACTAATATGTCGGTACACATGCCAGCCCACTGCTGTTGATGCCCAACCACCCATCCTACCCATAATTCTTCAATGACTCCCTTGATCGCCAATATGGTCTGTCTGCAACTGCTCTGCTCCCTCTCCCAGAGTTCAGTTTCGTTGCCTGCTTCAGCAACTCTATCCCCCCCCCCCCTCCACCACCTTTTGAAAGGGGGAGAACCCAATGCCACTGTGGCATCAGGTTTTGTGTTCACCTTGAACTCAGTTCACTCCCAAAGGAGAGTACTCCTGATTCGGTATATCACTTGAGGTTTGTAGAAATTCGAAATGGCTCGGTAGTAACATTTTTATATTTACAGATGGCTCCAAGAACACTGATGGTATCTGATCTGCCTTTGTTGTGGGGATGACAGATTTCAATACAGGCTCCTTGACCAGTGCTCAAATTTCTCAGCTGAACTCTCTCTGCCAGGTTGTTCTGTATATCTGGCCCCACCACCATCCTTCATATGTCATCTAATTTCTGAATTTCTCAGTGCCATTCAGAGTCTTAGAGATCTTTATCCAGTCCACTTTATTGTGCACCAAATCCAACACTCCCTTCAATTGTTAGCTTCCTGCGGGTACTTGGCCACGTAGATGTGCCTGGGAATGAGGCTGCTGATGCTGTGGCCAAGGCTGCAACCCTCATACCGCAGACAGGTAGCTTTTGTGTCCTGTCAAATGATATTCAAAGCGATATTTTCCAACACATTTTATTGTTGTGCCATTGTTTGTAGTCTTCGCTTCAATCCAATAAGCTTAGAACCATAAAACCAATCTCTATGGATTGGAAGAACTCCTCATGCCCAGTGGCGGAGCTAGATGACAACTGGGTGTTGGCGAACTCGTCTCTGCGAGGCCCCTTTCATTTTTTCAGTAAGGAAAAAAATGTTAAATAAAATGAGCTAAATTATACACCAATAATCGTTATACTAAAATTTTGTTATTATAATATACAAGTATTATTGTAATGACAAAAATTACAATAAACAAACACAAATTAAAATAGAGAAATGGTTCGGCTTTTTGACTCACTGATTTTTTTACCACATCACAATTAATACTAGCCTCTATATGTGCTTTAATTGATAGTACTGATAACGCAAATAGTCTTTCTTGGCTTATTGTGCTTCTCAATTAAGTCGTAATCAATTTTAACTTTGAGAAGCTTCTCTCAAAGCTCCCTTGAACTGTGAGCAATATTTCTGATTGTTATATAAACATTTGGATATACTTCTTCCAAATTGTTTTCTAAAATGTACTGAAGAAGTTGTTTTGCATCTTTGATTGAGTCTAGTCGATTGGATTTTAAAAGCTAGAGTTCCTTGTAAAGTTCTAAAGGCTGTATGTCACTGTTTTCGTCTTCTCAGAGTATCTTACCTAAATCATCAAAATGCTTCAGAAGGTCCTCCTTGGATAGATATTTCAAATAATTTATATCATAACTAAAACCAAATCGCTCAGAATATTCTTAGAGCGCTGTGAATCGACATTCACTGTCGACTATTACAGCATCTATCATTTTGCTAAAAAAAATTAAATCTGTACTGCATTTCAGCAGATTGTATTGGTTCACCAATTTGTTCATACTCGAACATTCGCTTTTTTCTGTGCTATTCTTTTCTTTTTACACTCAGTCTCAATTTCGTAACTACTTTTTTCTACAAAGAATTGAACTTCTGCAACGCATGTTTCAAATCCTGCAATGCGGAATTCTCGAATCCAGTCACGAAATGAACGCAAACAACTACTTTCAGGTTCATTTTAACCGACTGCCATTGTTTATTTATATTGTTGACAACTAGTAAAATCTCGTACCACACGTGCATTTCAACAATAACATATAAGTTAATATTTCATTCGTGACTGCTTCACATCACTAAAAGTTTCAGAATCATCAGTTTTAATTTGTAGGTCATTCACGCTTTCGATAAAATAATCAATTTGGAAGAATATAGGTTTTAGTGCTCTGATTTTGCTTTCCCAACTTGTTTCAGACAGAGGCTCCAATGTCAACTTTAATTTACTTTTTATATGTTCCCAACGCTTGCTAGACCTTGTAAAGCGCACATAAATTTTATTGATGAAGCTGAAAAATGTTGTAGCAGTTGTAGATGCGTTTAACTGCAAATTCCACGAATGGTATCCGCGTGGGGTGAAGAATGCTCGTGGATTAATATTGAGTATTCTTCTTCTAAGACCTTTACTAATGCCAACCATATTGGCGCCGTTAACATATCCCTGTCCTCAAAAGTTTTTGATATCTGTATCATTATTTTCTAGTTCATTTAAAATTGCATTTGTTAAATACTCTCCCGTTGTTTCTGCAACGGCAATAAACCCAACAAAGCGTTCCTGTATCTCCAGTTGAGGACTTGCAAAATCTTAATGTTATTGACATTTGTTACACACAGCTCACAACCCTGGTACAATTGAGCATGAAGGCATAATATTTTGCTTATTTGACTCTTTTTACAATTTTGTTAGTGACAGATTTTGACATAAATGAAATTAATTCATTTTGAAACTCGTGACTCAAATAATGCTGAGAAAGTTGCTTTTGATTAATACGTTGGAATTACTCTTTTTGTGTTAGATCATATTTGGATAACAGTTTAAGTACTACAGTTCTATAAAATTTCCACTGTTTCCAGTATCATTCAGGTTAAGGGATTCTCGATGACCTCTAAATGCCAGATTGCATGGCGCTAAGTAGTTGATAATATCGATCAATCTTTCAAACAAATTATAACAATTCATTTGTGATTCCCTCATCAGTCTTTAGTTTTCCTTATCTATTGTTTCCCCATATCTGATTCCTTTATAGAATTCCATCCATTTAATCAAACACTCCATGTGTTCTCGACTTTGTTCATGTTTTTGTAATATCCTACTCAGATCTTTCCAGTCACAACGGCCTTCTTTTACAATCTGTGTCTGCAAATGTGAAAAAAGTCTACATGGAAAGCAATAAACTTTGTCTTGAGATGTGGAGTAAACCAACCACCTACGATGTTGCTCCTCACTATTACTCAATTTTATAGTAAAATGAAGTTTAATAAAATGTCTTTTATTTGCGTCTTTGGGCACTGTGAATCTGTTACTGGAAACACCCACTTTACCAGATCTAATTCTGTGTATGACTCTGTTTTATGAACAATGTCCTCTCGATTTTCTGAATCACAAACCTTTTCACTTCTTAACTCCTCACTCGGCTCAGAAGTTTGGATAACAGTGGTTTCGCCTAATTCTGATGCTGTGTCAGAAAGAGTAAGAGATTCCTTTGGCCCTGGTTCTGTTTCAGCGACTACAGGAACTTGGAGGACAGATTCATCAGAGGCCTCTGGATCAGATTCACTTGAAGTGGGTTTCTTAAAAAATTTTATCATGCTCAAACTCATAGCATGGTTAGATATTTCTGTTACAGCCTTTCTTCTTCTTTTGGATGCACTGGACTCCCATTTCCTCCCTATGTCTCTTTCTCTTGAGGATCCTCGACATCTCATTATTACCATCATCTTCATTAGACTGATTATGCCTATCGTCGTTCAGTCTGGAGCATATTCCCCCTCATAAAATTCCTCCACGATCCCCTATTCAATGCTAACATTGATGCCTCATCTGATGTAAAGCCTTTTATTTCAAAATCATTCTTCGCCGAATCTAAGTACTTTCTCCTTGGTCTACCTTGATTCCTCTTACCCTCCGCTGCAGAGCCGATGAGTTTCTTAGGTAAGCTTGCTTCTCCCATGCGTGTAAAATGACCCCACCATCTCAGCCTGTTCTCTCTAACTGAATCTATGGTGTTCGTTCCACGTTTTTCTTTGATTTCCTCATTATGGACACCCTCCTTCCATTGTTCCCGTCTATTAATACCTGCAATCATCCTTGCTACTTTCAAATCTAAATGTTCAAATGTTTTTAGAGCTTATGGATCTTAACTGTGGAGTCATCAGTCCCTAAACTTACAAACTACTTATGAACTAGCTTATATTAAAGCCAACACAAACGTCGAAACCTCGACGGGGAACGGCCTTGCTCATCGTAGCGTAGCGCCTCAATGTGCTCGGCTGGTTCGCTGCGGTATGTGTAACCTCTATCCAATAAATAAGATAACCTAGATAACCTGTATCCACCCAGCTTTCACTCCCATACAACAAAGTTGGTCGAAAGATAGAATGGTGCACTGCTAACTTAGTCGTGGTACTGATTTCGCCGCGGCATAGTGCATTGAGGCGCTATGCAACGATGCGCGAGGCCGTTCCCCGTCGGGGGTTCGAAAGCCTCAGCGGGGTTGGATGTTTGTGTCGTCTTTAGTACAAGTTAGTTCATAAGTAGTTTGTAAGTTTAGGAACTGATGACCCCGCAGTTAAGTCCCTTAAGCTTGACAAACATTTGAAAAATTTGAATTTTGTACTGCCTTCCTTCTTGCAGAAGAGAGTAGATCTTAGCTGAGCACTCACTGCATTAGCTTTGCTACAGCTTGATTCAAGTTTTTCCACTATGTTGACATCCTGTGTGAAAATACATTCTAGGTAGTTGAAACTGTATACCTGTTCTTTGTTCCTCCTATTTGGCATTCAATCTGTTTAAATCATTTTCTCACAGATATTATTTTCGTTTTGGAGATGCTGATATTCATATCATAACACTTACACCTCTGATCATAGTCTGAAGTATTAGATTGCTACCTTTCAATCGAATCTGCCATTACAACTAAGTCATCTGCATCTGCAAGACTGCTGATTTTGTTTTCACCTATTTTAATCCCGCCCTGCTAGTCTACTGTTTTCAACATGTGATAGATGAATCTGTAAACAATTATCATTATCTTACAAGCAAAACAACTTAAGTACTGGACTAAGGCTGTTTTGCCGGAAAACACGAATGTTCTGTTACCGGAAATAATGCATAAAATTTGGAAATTAAAGTCCCTTTGGTATTAAGCGATGTGTATTCGTTCTTTGGTTAGGCTAGTGTAAGTTAGATGTAGGTCGTCGCTACATAACTTAGCAGTTGAAAAGCGCCTTTATTTGTCAATAAAAAAAAGCTCAAGTTTTAACCATGTTTTGCGAGGCCCCCACAGGTGCGAGGCCGTCGGTGGCTGCCGACTTCGCCGACGCCTAGCGCCGCCACTGCTCATGCCCCTCTCATCTTGTCTTGGTTGCGGATCAGACATTGCCAGTTCAGCCACTGCCACTTGAACTAGTGACCCTGCACCATTGTGTTCCAGTAGTCACCCAATGATGGTGAACCATGTTATAATGTCTTGCCCTAATCTAAATCATGTCCGTGTTGCACTTAATCTGCCCTACACTCAAGAGGATGCATGAGCAGCTGCTCAAGTTTTTTTTTATAAACATGACTAACTTATGAAATGACATTTAACTCTTCCTCTTGATACATTTTACCTTATGTTTATAGCAATCTCCTGGTATCAACCTCATTGCCAGTTGTCTTAACTCACCGATTTTTTTTACAAGTCTATATTCGGGAGGTAAAGTAGGTATGTCAACAATGTGTGCTATTAGTGACAACAGTAGATTCCATTGCATACTGTCTCCACAGCAGTGTTACCACTATTAAAAGTTCCAAGCCACATATATGGTACCAGTTCACGCACAGTTTTATTTTCAAATTCTGTAGATGAATAGAAGACTATGATATTACAGATACACTATGTATCAATAATTGTAAATATAAGCCTGTTGTTATATGGTTTTTTAGAATAATGTGTGTGGCTATATTGTATTTCAGTTGGAATCTGGGTTAGCCGCCCTCGCTCATCAAAGACAGTTGTTTCTTGTTTCCGAGCACATTAGGAAAACCCTGACTACCTGCTGTATTCCATTCACTAAGTCCAAACAAGTAGCCGGCTGGCTGAGGAATTCAACATACTCGCAAAACCCGCCTTTCACATGGAAACAATCAGCTTCCCATATAACAACAGGGAATGATCATACAGCAAATATAATCATATGAATGGATTCAGGAGACCTGTGAGAGTCAAACACCATAATTACAATTTCAATATCCCTTACAGATAAAAAGCCGACAAATAATAATAATATTATAAGACTTATATTTACAATTATTGATACGTAGTGTTTATCAGTAACAATTTAAAAAGCAAATGGGCAGCATTGTACCACGCTTACCTATCTTAAAAGACGCACTTATTTCCCTCTCTTGTTCTGCTTTTTGTTGAGGTAATAATATTCTTGTGTCAGAACATAGATTCCATCACAGAAATACAAAACATGAACCCAGCAATGCGCGTTAAAAGGTAAAGCAGTCAACAATCCAAAGATTGGTTTGAACACCACAGTGCTTTACTAGGAATGGTCCTGTTTGGAGGTGCTATGCCATTGCCTTCCTCCGATCTTCGAACTGACTTACCCAGCCAGTTATAGGGGGATCTACAGTTTAACGTGGGTTCCGAACCACGGTGCTACTCAGTATTTTTCACATGAGCAATACTGCCAGAGGTGAAAGAAGTGGAAAGTGACAGATAAAAATCCTAGGACCTGGTGGGGATCGAACCCGCGATCTTTGGATTTTTAGTCTGGCACTCTACCACTGTGCAACCGAGGCGCACTAATATATGTATTTTATTATATTTAATATTATTCTTAGTAACGTTCTTTTTTATGTTGTAGACTGCCACTTAAATATTTCATGGCCGACTAAAAATAGTAGATATGCAGCAGATAATTTATATATAAACAATTATAAGTATTTGTGGACAAAAACTGAATATATTTGTATAAAAAGTCATGATAAATTAAATATTATTCATGTAACTATATTTCGACTGCGGTAGTATATTTGAACACTGACACCAGGCTTAATGGCTGTCTACATCTACATGGGATACTCTGCAAATCACATTTAAGTGCCTGGCAGAGGGTTCATCGAACCACCGTTATACTATTTATCTCCCATTCCATTCTCGAATAGAGCGCGGGAAGAAAGACTATTTAGTGAAAGTGCAGAGAAGGGCAGCCCATTTTGTATTAGCATGATGTAGGGGAGAGAGTGTCATAGAAATGATGCACGAGTTGGCATGGAAATCATTGAAAGAAACACGTTATTCATTGCAGGGCCGGCACAAGGCACATGCGAAACGTGTGGCCGCACAGAGCGGCACATTCCAAGGGGCAGCAAATTTGCCGCTCCTGTCAAACAAGGGGAGGGAGGTGTACAAATTTCTTCCTTACCACTGTGGCAGCACCATCGTGTTTACGCCGGAGGAACATAGAGGGGAGGGGGGGGGGAGGGCAGGCAGCAGTCTGGCGTACACGCCAGTATTCTTATGTGTGGAGCGCTGCCAATCTGTTACTCGCCGTGCATTTACTCACAACTAATTTTGCAGAAGACGAAATCTAATTTGGAAATTCAAATGCAATGTTAGATACTGTGATTATGTGTTAAACCTGAAGCAATTTTTCTGAGCCTTTCTATGGCAGTTTCCAAGTGTTTTATTCTTCCCACATTATGGAAAAAAGTCGTTGAACATAACTACAGTCAAACATGTCCAACCACCTACAATGGCTAGAAGTATTCTGAATGGGTAAATACACTGTGAGTAATTACAAGAGATAAAGACATTGGTAGTAAACTTGGCATAAGTTGGGTTTTGATGTAATTTTCAAAATTTTTGCTATCTGTTTGTGAGTGATAGTCTGACGTTTCATTTTTGAGACATGAAGCACCTCACTCTACTTGCATGAACAACAATTACCATCTGACCGGCACTTTTTTTTTACAATACTAGTCACACACTATCACTTTGTTAACATTTATTTATTGTATACTGTTTTCCACTGAATACATTATCCGTTCACAACCATTGAAAAAAGCTTATTTACGGTAACTGTAACTTCATGCCGCACTGGATTAGCCAAGTAGTCTAAGGCGCTGCAGACATGGACTGTATGGCTGGTCCTGGCAGAGGTTCAAGTACTCCCTCGCGAATGGGTGTGCGTGGTTTGTCTTTAGGATAATTTAGGTTGAGTAGTGTGTAAGCTTAGGGATAGATGACCTTAGCAGTTAAGTCCCATAAGATTTCACTCACATTTGAACACTTTTGTAAATTCACAAGGCTTATTAAAATTAGCTAGATTTCTTCAATCAGGTTTGACTCCATTTTTGAGCCGGTGCCCAGCGACAGTTTTATACAAATCTGTAAGGAATGTCACCAATCAGTCGCAATTTTTGTTTTTATTTTCCAGATATACATAGATTTCGGGCACAGTGTGGCTATTCTCTCTGTTTTGAGTTATGTTTCCATCTATATTGTCATGCTGAACGTAACTGTCTACAGATTTATTTAAATAAAATTTCATAAACATTTTGTAAAAAAAAAAAAAAAGAAAAGAAAAGAAAGGGTGGTGGGGGCAACTTAGCAGCTCGCATGGGGAGGCACTTGAACTTGCGCTTGCCCTGATTCATTGTGAGGAGATCTATTTGCAAAATTTCCTTAACCAACTTTCTCTTCAAAATGCGAACATATTTTTTTAGCACCCATCTACACAGGAAGACAAAATCATCAAAATAAAATAATGTAAATGAGATCAAAAACAGAAAGATTTAGGTGTTCCTTTTTTCCACGAGCTATTGGAGACTGTAACTTTAGAGAAACATCATAAAAGTGGTTTGATGAACCCTCGGCCATGCACTTCAATTTGACTTGCAAAGTATTTACATAGATGTAGATCTTCAATGCTTGCAAATAATAAGCAAGTCCTACATACATTGTGATGATGCCCTTGGTGTCGCAGAGTGGACAACACTGCTTTTTGACAGTGGCCATTTGTTCTGATGAACTTTCATTTAAGTAGTCATTCCAATACAAAAAGCAGTGCAGTGATTGCAGCAGAGATGGTAAAAGTCATTGTTGCATTCACAAGTGGCCCAGCTTTTAAAGGGGAAGGCTAAGACTGTGAGTAGGAAGGGCTGGGTGACTGGATTGGTTAAGTTATGCAACATGGTCTTTGACAGGGATATGATACCTGTGGCAGGGGCTTGGAAGTGGAATAGGAATGGACTAGGATTTTATGGATGTTGGGTGTGTCTTAGAACCTCGATTAAGGTGGTGTTGGAATGATCTTTGGTAGATCTGTCTTTTCAGGGCACCCGCCTCTAATGACCAAGCTGTCGACGGGACGTTAAACTCCAAGCTTCCTTTTTTCAGTGCACGATATATATGAAGCCCTGATGAAGGGTGTGGTTCAGCTGATCCCAAGTACAAGGGTTTAGGGTGGCATAGAGATGGAATAGAATGTTGTGGAAATTGGATGGGTGATGGAATACTACTTTAGGAGAAGTGGAAAGAATCTTAGGTAGGATGTTTCCTTTCAGGGCATGATAATAGATAATCAAAGACCCGAAAAAGGATGTGGTTCAGTTGTTCCAGTCTGGTTGGTACTGGAAGTCGAGAAGGCTATTGGGAGTAGGAGGAGGATTGGGTACATCTGTTTTTCAAGATTGTAACTGAAGGATAGTGCCGTCATAGACAAAAAAATGGCCTTAGGTCCAAAAAAATTGCAGGAAGCTGAATTTTTGGTATGTTGTTAGGACATATTAGAGTAGTATTAAACCAAGTTTGCAGCTTCGAAGTCATTTAGCTTAACTTTTAAGAGCCAAAAAACATCGAAATTTTCGGCCATTTTTCTGATTTTGGCTTATAACTCGTAAAAGGTGGATTTTTTATGAAAAGTCACTCACACCTCTATTAATGTAGATAAAATATTCCAAAGTTTAAGCCCAACTGCAGCTCTGTAAGTCCAATAGTTCCCGAGATATTGGACTTCAAAAATTGACTTATTTCTCCAAAAAGTTCAAATTTCCAATTTTAGTCACCTTTCGGCTAGAATATTGGCTCTAATGATCATCCCATGGGGAAAGTCATACAAAACAAAGTTATAGAGCGGTTATTTAACTTTAATCTAAGTACAGACCGAAGTCCATAGGCCCAATAGATTTCTAGTTATCGTTAAAAAACGAAAAGTTGGAAAAATCGGATTATTCAATAAACTGACCCAGATGAATTGCAGCCCTCTTATCCAATATATGTTAAAGAAGAAGGACGAAATACTCATTGATGATGATTATTAATGCATTATATATAAATAAGTGTTATTTCTGTGTTAGTGCATACCAACATATTTTTGAAAGTAGGTATTGCTGTAAATACAACAGAAACCTCTCCATTTGTGATTATTGGTCGTTCGTAGTGAGGCCCTCACTCGGAGTGGTGACCTAGAGGGTGTTCTATCCACCCTCCCCAAACTTCTTGCCTCCAAGGTCTTCCTCACTACACCCAGTCTGTCCTCAGAAACGACTGTATTCGTATCTGTGAAGAAATCGTCTAAATCTCGGTCGTGGTAGTGTTTTAAGTAGTTTTTTAACAAATATCGGAGCTACCCCTGTCGGATATTTATTTCAGGGTCGTTGGGAAGTGCTTGGAGAGGGAATAGTGAAAAAGTGTGGAATTTAGATGCTGATAAAAGTGTGTCGGAAACTTGGGCTTGAAAGGATCATGAGGTTTTTGTGCAATTTAAACGAATTGTCCATACATAACACGTGCGGGAAGAGGTACACTGTGGAAAGTAATGTGAAAGCATCTGTCCAGCGAGGAGGAGTTTTTCGAACTATTCCTTGGAGAATTTTTCACCACAAGGGAAACAAAAATTTCCAATGATGTGATGCCTTGAACCCGATGCACTTCTCAGCCTTTCCCCATGCGAAGATGATGGCTGAGCAAGTGACAGAAGATCTTAACTTACAAACATTCAAAGATTTATATCTCCCTTTTATCTATGCTCCCCCAATCGACTACGACACTGTTTCAACATCACTTTTGGAAGCCAGTTAAAGAACAAGCATTTATGGCCAGGAAACATGTTTTGTGACCTACGACCAACCACTGTACTTGAAAGCCCGAGACATTGTAGAGAGCCACCAGCATCCTCAGCTCGTCAACGTAGCATGGAGGTTTTCACCTCATGTCATTCATGGGTCCATCGGTGCCATAATGGCAGGAAGTGGACTAAAGTAAATTCTCTGTTCAATATTTGCTGAAAACAGTGTTGAAAAAATCCTATTTGTATACAATTAATTAATAATCATCATTAATGAGTAATTCCTCCTTCTACTTTAACATATATTGGATAAGAGGGCTGCAATTCATCTGGGTCAGTTTATTGAATAATCTGATTTTCCAACTTTTCGTTTTTTAACGATAACTAGAAACCTATTGGGCCTATAGACTTCGTTCTGTACTTAGATTAAAGCTAAATAACTGCTCTATAACTTTGTTTTGTATGACTTTCCCCATGGGATGATCATTAGAGCCAATATTCTAGCCAAAAGATGACTAAAATCGTACATTTGAACTTTTTGGTGAAATAAGTCAATCTTTGAAGTCCAGTATCTCGGGAACTATTGGACTTACAGAGCTGCGGTTGGGCTTAAACTTTGGAATATTTCATCTTCATTAATAGAGGTGTGAGTGACTTTTTGTAGAAAATCCACCCTTCACGAGTTATAAGCCAAAGTCAGAAAAATGGCCGAAAATTTTGAGGTTTTTTGACTCTTAAAAGTTAAGCTAAAGGATTTCGAAGCTGCAAACTTGGTTTAATACTACTCTAATATGTCCTAACAACATTCCAAAAATTCAGCTTCCTGCAATTTTTTTGGACCTAAAAATACCTGGCGACTGGCCTAAAGTGTGTCTTCAGCATATTGGGCAAGGGAATTGTGGTCAATACAGTGGGTGCCAGGCTGTTTGGGAGTGGAATTGATGACATGTCATAATTCAGATACTGTTGGTGGGTTTAATGTGGTCAGAGGGTTGGATGGAGCTTTCAGTGAGGATAATGTCCAAGAAGATGGAACATCATGGAAGGGTTAAGGAAGAACAAGTGTATTGGATCAAAGAAAAAGAGTTTTGTGAAGAAACAAGGACAGGGTATTCTGGGCTTGAATTAAAATGAAAATATCTTAGTGCCCTTTAAACGAAGCTGAATAATACCCTAAATTGTAGCAAAGGTGTAGTCAAATGCAGGTACCTTGTAGATATTCCCAGGGAAGAATTGAAAGCTGAGTGGGGTAAAGATAGTTGATGTTCAAAGTATGAAAAGGGTGGAAGGAAAATTAATGTATCCTTACATGTAATAATCTAATATATCTGGAAAACAGTGCGCCTCCGTTGCACAGCGGTAGAGTGCCAGACTACAAATCCAAATGTCGCGGGTTCGATCCCTGCCAGGTCCTAAGGATTTTTATCTGTCACTTTCCACTTCTTTCACCTCTGGCAGTATTGCTCATGTGAAAAATACCGAGTTGCACCGTGGTTCGGAACCCACGTTAAACTGTAGGTCCCCCTATAACTGGCTGGGTAAGACAGTTCGAAGGTCGGAGGAAGGCAACGGCATACCACCTCCAAACAGGACCATGCCTAGTAAAGCACTGTGGTGTTCAAACCAATCTTCGGATTGTTGATTGCTTTACCTTTTTATCTGGAAAACATACTTCTTTTGGTAACTGTAAGGCCTTGTGTCTCAAATCCCATGTGTAGTTTTTAATGCCAGCAGTTTGGAGAAGCCACCCGAGGAAAATTGCAGCATATACTGAGGACAAGATGACCTTTAAGGACATGCAATATCGTACATTCAGTACCTCCTTTGATACATTACTTCAGAAACAGATGTTGTTAGTGTCAGCACTACAATCTGTGTTTGTAGACTGCCAAGAAAAAATTAGCAATGTAGAAGAGTTGAAGCGCAGGTTAAAACAAGGACCTCTGCTTCAGAAACAGTGGAGTATGAAGTATGCCACAGGCAATGATTTCACCCCACGAGTGAACCTTCACCCATTACACCCTTCCCTCCTTGACAGAAAGAGAAGGTGAAGGTACACCTCTGTGAGGATCTTTTACTTTATTTAAAGGTTCAGGGATCAGGGCAGGTGGAGATGTTTTAGACTATTACATGTAAGGATAAATTAATTTTCCTTAGGAGATAGACTTCAAAGCTTCCTACAATCCTGGGATATGTGACTATGCTCTCCAGCTAAAGGATGAATGGCTGTTTTTGTAAATAAAGCCTATCACTCTGACCCTCCTCTTACCGCAAGCCACCAAGTGCTCATAGTGTCCATACATATGTGTCATCTACTGATTATATGCTTCCTTATCTGCTTGCTCATGACACCCTCAACAAAGAGCCTTTCATAGAGCTACCGACCAAGCTCCCCTTCCCATGCATCCTCTGTGGTGATATTAATACACACACTGTTTTCTGCACTACCTAGTCCGTAGTAGAGTAACTGAGGTGCTTCTCTTATCATCATCTACACCTTTACTAAACACAGGTCAGAATACACACTTCTGCACTACAACTGGGCCATTCTCTGATATAGATATCTTGCTTTGCTCTGTAGCTTAGCCCAATCTACTCAATGGTATGTGGTTGATAACCTACATGGGAGTGATCACTTTGCAAACCGTATCCACCTGTCAGAGTGCAGAGTTCATAAGACAACCACCACTATGGGTGCTCAGTAGAGCAGACTGATAACTCTGCCATAGACCTGCCTAGTTTGAAAATCATGCCATTGCCCAGGAATGGATGAATCGTACTATCCAGATGATGCACTACTTTGCTGAAACATCTAGACCAACATCCTCAAGGTGACCAAAAAGGCAGCCCCATCTCTTAGTGTAGTGACAAATTCTACACTGCCATCAGGACCAGGTGAGAAGCACTGAATACTTTCTGGTGTTGGCCAATTGCAGAGAACCTTACAGCCTTTCAGTTGGCAAAGGCAAAATATCGCCAAATTATGGAAGGAAGGAAGATTAGTGTTTAATGCCCTGTTAACAGTGTGGTCATTAGAGGTGGAGCTTACACTCGGGTTGTTTGGGTAAGGATGAGGAAGGAAATTGGCCTTGCCCTTTGAAAGAAACCATCCCGGCATTTGGCTAGAGTGATATAGGAAAATCATGGAAAATCTAAATCTTGCTTATATGTTTGGCCACATTTAAATGCATGTATGAGTACTGTTACATGGTTCTGTAAATGGTCATAAATTTGTGTTCCTATGGGAGTTTATGAGATTATTATTGCCAACCAAAAAATTAAAAGTAACCCAAATTGCAGAATTTCTAAGCAATTATGAAGGAGGCTTGTTTTAGTATGTGTGAAATTTTTAGAATGTTACCAGTACTCCACTCCAAATACAAAAAAAATGTGACTTCATATGATGTTAATGAAAACTAATATTCACACCATGATACCAAATATTAAAAGGAAAGTATTCATTGTCCAAATAACTTTTCAGAAAAATTTTATGTTCTTAAACCATCAGTCACTTTGAAAGGTGCATGAGGTGAGGTACATGGTAGTTTCTTCTCAAGCTGTCCCATTGCAAATTTTGGGTGATTTTAATTGCCCAAAAGGTTCCATCTGTCTCTGCCACATCGGTTTCAACTGTGCCTGCAGCACTTCTGCAACTATTGTTGCATCTGCTGTGTTAGTCTATGTTTCATTAGCTTCTTGTTTGCAAACTCCTGCCATGCGCTCACTGGTTACAACTGCACCTGTTACCATTGTACTGGAAGGTCTGCCATACCTTACTATTTCCACACCAGCCTCAGTCGGGTGCCCAGTTACTGTATCTTCCTATGTGACTCAGACAAGCTTACTTATCAAGACTGATGTCATTCATTGTGTTCCCAATGCTTGTAAATCAGGTTTTTACTATCATTAACCAGCATAGCACAATGCAGTGCACAGCCTTCTCGCATCTATAAACCTATTTTGGCAGCACTCGCCACAGCTATACTGCCTACATCTCAAAGTAGTACGTTTGCCGCACTAGTCATGCCTCAGCACCTCATGTCTGTCAGTTTTGCAAAATTACCTGCCTTACAAACTGACAACCCTAAGCCATGGTTCACGTTAGGGGTCAAAATGTTGCACATGCACATGCACCCAATTTATATGCCTTGTCAGCCTCTTGCATGACCATACGGACCTTATTAATGACCTGACACTTTCGGCTCCCACTCACAATAAGTATGAATCATCTAAGATTTGTACTATTAAATGGCTATCCCACTTCCATGTTGAGACAATCCACAGTATTATTCATGACAAATACATAGGTGACAGTACCCCAACAAAACCTTGGCATCGCCTACATGTCCTGGTGAACACAGACTTTCTACCAGGTTTAGCAGTTTGGACATGGTTCCCAGACTGCATGGTGAACTTTTACATGTGCCACCACCCCCATGCTGCATCTGACCAAATCCCTTTGACTCACACATTGGCAAGCAAGGGCAGTTTGGACAATTTGGTTGATTAAACACCCTCCTGAGCTGCAACTGCAGCTACTGTCCACAGCAATTAGCTGCCCAGCACACACCTCCGCCTCGCTGACAGTGCCTACAGAATCATTAAGCACTGGCATCGCCTGTCACCTGTCGCTCCTGTGTGTGATGATACAGCAGAAGCCATGCCAACATGTGGCTGCAGCAAGACTGGCATGTCTCTGCCAGCATCAGCACTAGCACTGCCATCTCAGGGTAACCCAGCCGCACTGCTCACTTTTCAAAAAATGTTTGTAAAGCTTATGGGACTTAACTACGGGGTCATCAGTCCCTAAACTTACAAACTACTTATCAACTAGCTTATACTAAGGATGGCACAAATATCCATGCCCAAGGGGGGATTCGAACCCCCGACCGTGGCCGTGCAGACCGTGACTGGTGCACTGCAGTCCCCTTGGCCACCTGCTCGCTTTTGCACCACTTCCCTGAAGGTTGCCGGAGACAACTGAGCAAGCCCCTGACAACACTCAGGCTGTACTGCTGGACCCATAATACCAACTGCTGCTTTACTGCATGCTGCTGCTCCATATTGTTGGTTCCACTTGACCTTTGGTGATGCAGCAACAACTGCAGACAACCATGCACTTTCCCAAATGCTTACGGTGAGCATGTCCAGACGTTATGTCCCGCCTCCTGCTTCATGACACCAACCAGCATTTCGTTCGACACCTGCTGCACCATCACTCCTCCTACCTCCCACCTCCTCCTACCGTGTCCTTGTGCATGATTTCTAATGACACATGCTAGAGAATAATTAAGATCAAAGGACTCACTGTATGACAAATCTTACTGACTAAATGTACAAAAACTTCACTGCACTAAAGAGATAGTCAAAGATATTTTGGATGCTAAAATTCTTGATCAGACCAACCATCACCCGTACATCTTGTGCCTAAGAAGGACGATACCTTCTGCCTCTTCAGTGTCTACCGTGCCCTTAATGCAAGGACTGTCATCGAAAACTATCCAATCCCCCATATCGAGGATTTCACAGAGATGTTGCATGGTTCCCAGACTGCATGGTGAACTTTTACAGGCGCCACAAACCCCAAGCTATATCTGTCCAAATCCCTTTGACTCACACATTGGCAGGCAAGTATACGAAAGGCAAATGCAAATGCGTTTGGCCACCAGAGATGGCAGATTCATTGAAAAACCTAAATACTGCCCTCTCTAAAGCTATCACACTGACTCACCCTGCCCCAGACATCCATTTCCATCACTACTGATGTAAGCAACTCTGCAGTTGGTGCAGTGCTCCAACAACACTTAGGAGTCACACCCTAAGTACTCCGCTTCTTCTCAAGGAAACTAACAAAGTCTCAATCCAAATGGTCTACCTTTGATCACAAACTCATTGCCCTGTACAAGGCAATTAAACACTTCAGAAACAATGTAGAAGGTCATCCATTCACAATCCAAACAGACCACAAATCCTTGGCACATGCGATCTGTAATGCCTTGGCACAATCTTCTACCACAACACTTTTGCCATATGATCTTGATATGTCAATATTCAATTAAAATGTGATATATCTGAGGAGCCGACAATGTAGTTGCTGACTACCTGTCTCGTGTCAACATCATCACTACCGCAATTAACCTTGCGGACCTGGTTCAGCAGCAAAATGAAAACCCCAATATTCTTGCATTACTGCATGATGACACCTTTTCTCTCTAACTGGAGCAACATTCGTTCCCCAATATGGTAGAATCAGTTCGGTGTAATGCGTCCACTAGTAACGCTCATCCACTTGTTCCCGAGCCTATCCCCACCTCCGGTTTTCGACGCACTACACAATCTGGCCATATAGGCATCAAAGAAATTGCTCACTGAACACCATGTGTGATATGGTGTTAAACATGACTGTAGAAAATGGGCTTGCACTTGCATTCCATGTCAGATAGCTAAACTGCGCCTTTACACCATGCTACCTCCAGGCACTTTGGACATACCAAAATGATGCCTACAACACACCCATATCAACATTGTGGGTCCTCTCCCCCTCCCCCTTTCAAAGGCTATTGTTATATTCTGTCCATGGTTGTCAGGATCAATAAATGGGTAGAGGCAGTCCTCGTGGCTGTGGCATCCTGGATTTTTTGGTTCAGGTGCCCTACCGCACTGACCACTGGTCAAGGCAGGCAGTTCAAATCACAGCTGTTCACCTCCCTCCGCTCATTCTGTGGTGTTGCTAAATTTCATACAACTGCCTATCACCCCCAGGCCAATGGACTTTATGAACCCCGTTCTTTCTATTGCACTTGTGCCCGGCTGTTGAAATTATGGTTTCTGAATTTGAGCCATAACATATGATGGACAATGCAAAATGATTTCTCGCTGAATTAAGGTTCATAAGAGTTCACCATTTTGTAAATATTATTCACTGATTTGTGAAATTTTAGTCCATATTTAGGCTGTATTATTTAACCAAAGATAATGTTTGTTGTTGCCTGGCGATATATTCATTAAGTAAAATTCGGGCAACATATCAACACATTTCTCACTCCAGCTGGGTTTGAATTTGTCAGTTAAAATACACTGTCTTTTACTATTTTTTTTAATTCAAATTTATCAGCACTCAACATTAAAACGTTCTCATAATAAGATTCTCACACTAAAATGGTTGTATATGGTTTGCACCAAAGATACACTCACTAAATAATATTCGTACCCTTAAATAAATGTCTTAATATTCCCATGAAAATAAAATTTCCCATATACAAAAATCCTAAAGTTAATAACGAACATAATAACTGTTAGAGCGCTGGCACCGGATGCTTAAAGCTGCACTTATATGCAATGGTGACCACTGAGCTGACACCCTCCCCGTTTTGTTGGGCCTCTGTTCTGCATTCAGAGAGGATTTGTAGGCCTCCCTTGCAGAGATACTTTACAGGAAGCTCTTGGTCTTACCAGCCAAGTTCGTTAAAGATACTCCACTACCAAGCTCTTCACAGCTCCTAGCACTCATCAAGTATGTCACAGCACATATTGCATGCATTAAACCTCCCCTATGCTCTGCGCACTGTACTCCCTATGTATTCATGCATAAGGAAATGGACACATGTGAATTGATCATGCTACTTGATGATACCCTATGAGTGGCTCTGTAGACTCCCTGCAGAGTTTAATTCAAAGTCCTGTCCCGTGGCCCTTCCACAATATCAATATTTAACAGCAGAAAACCTCAGACTGTTTCACTCCCACGTAGACCTTACAGAAGCCCATCACTATGGAACCTAACCTACACAACACTTGCTCTCCTTTGGAAGTGTTGTCCTCTCTTAAATCAAATCACAATTAGAACAAATCTACTGCCACTCCACTTCCCCCTCCATGTCCTACATCATGATTGGTGATAACTCACTCCCCCCCACCAACATTAGCATAGTGATTATGTGCCAGCTGCTGTTGAGTTTACTGCACCTAATCCTAAGTGATGTGCATGAACTTTCACTTTTGGATGAGTGTTCTTATGTTCGAAAATTGCTCTCCCCCCCCCCTCCCCACCTCAAATCACCAAGGGGGCTCTGTGGCAATTATTGACTCTGTGAGTGCCACATCTTCACTGTAGTAGACTCTTTGACTCATGTGTGCTGCTGATGTTGTCCACCATATTGCCAGCCAGTCTGTTTCTTGCTTGTGAATACGAAACATGTAAATACTTACATGTAATAAATGTGTGTTAACTAAGTATACTGTTGTGTTATTGTGTGATCGTCACCCCATATATCAGGAATAACTACATTTTTCTCTCTTAGTTTGCACCCATTTCATCTCTGGCAACATCACTGATGTGAAAGATAATGATCTGCACAAAGAAAGAAGGAAAAAAGGAAAAAGGGATATGCACTTCGGATAAACACTATAAATCAAAAGCTCCCAGGTTGATGCATTCTGACTGGAAATATTGTTATCTCTCAGTTTGCACCATCTAGCAATGTTGTTGACGTGAAAAATAACAGGCTGCAAGGAACTAGTAAAAAAGGAAGGCATCAGTGGGCTTGGGGCAAAACACTATAAATCAAAAGGTCCCAGGTTTGATCCCCAGTGACTGCAAATATTTTTCTCTCTCAATTTGCACCGAAATTTGCTTCTAACAGTGTTGTTGATATGAAAAATAATGAGCTGCACACAAAAAGAAGCAATAAGGAAAGGTAGCAATGTGCCTGGGGTAAACACTATAAATCAGAAGGTTCCAGGTTCAATCCCTACTGAACGCAAATATCTCTCAATTTGCACTGATTTGACCTATAGCAGTGGTGTTGATGTGAAAAATAGCTCCACACAAAAAGAAGGAAACAGTTCAAAGAAAAGGCAGCAGTGTGCCCATGGTAGATACTATAAATCGAAAGTGGATGTGAATATGGGACATTGGGTGCACAACAGCTAGGTCTTAGGTGCCTGTAAAACTTTAAAAAGTGAGGAGTGTGAACAAAGAATGGAGTTAACACAAGCAATAAAAATAAAAGAAGAGGAATCCAGCAAGTAATGTATGCAGCTGAGGTGAAAAACAAAAAGGAAGTGTTAACAGTTGAAGATCAGAAAAGTCCTAATGGGAAAAGTTGGAGATACATTTAAAACAACTAAGCAGATGACCATGGCTGGCTGATCACCAAGATAAAAAAGGGTGAGTCAGCCACTCTAACACCTAAAAATGTCAAGCCTAAAAGCTTGGTCCAGTGTAGAGACAAATCACAAAATTTTAAAACTTTACACATGCTCCCTTCATTATCACCTAAAATAGAGGACAGATCACCACTAAGATTTGCCTCTATGCTCTCTGCCTGATACAACTGACACTCAATTAAAATGTGGTGTACAGAAAATTGCACACCACAGATTTGGGGGCACCTCTCATCAGAATAGGTACTCGTGGATTTATGAACAGTTGGACTGACTTGGAGGCAGGTAATGGTGACTTCATCCCACCTGAGAGGCTGGCAGTAGGACTGCCTCAGATGGGCAGTGGGCTTAAGCAACCTCAACTTGGTAATAGTCATTGAAAACCATTCCTCCTTCCACAACTGCAACAAAGAAATGATATCCTGCAAGGGAATTGGCCACCATGTCACATTAAGTGTGCTGTATGCCTCTGACAGCCAAGTCAGCTTCTGCATTACCCTGTATTCCATGCATCAGTACCAGCAAAATGACACCTCCTTCCCACAATGTTGAAGAAAGAACAGTTCGTCATGTATTTACTGCAGCAGTCTTAGATATATATATGTCTTGCAATGACTGCTGAGCACTCAGAGATTCAAAGCAAAGAAGAAATTGTTTTCACCTGTACACAATTATCTTCTCTAACCCCTCAAGCATGTGTGGCAGCATATGCCATCTGCTGCTGACTACTTGCTCAGCGTGTTCAACGTCATGACTGTCTGCTCTTTTTTATTCCATTTTTCATTTCTGCCGATGCAGTTCGAAGTATGGCTGCTAGATGACAGTATCCTACATTCCTTAGCTTTGTGTTGACAGAGATTACATTCAGTTATTTGCATGGGCTACAATTTTATGAATGTTTCATGTGCACGCAGATTTTCAAAAGTTGGGCGCAATAACTAGGCTGATTGAAGATGAAGTTCTGTGAATTTTGTTGGGTGGTTGACAAGTTTTTATTGTCTTCTGATGCATTGGGTATTATGCCAAGCTTTGAGCTTTCTCAAACTCAAAAAAATCTTGAAAGCAATTATTTTTTATAGCTTGGTTAAAACTATTTGTGGCTAAAGTGATTTAGCCTATTAAACCTTATACTTTTAAGTGTTCATGTTATTTTTTCAGAATGTTATTTCCAGTACTTTATATCCCATTTGCAGCACTGGTGGGTGTCATGATGCTGGTGCTGTCAAGTAGATGGGGCCAGAGCCTTCAACATCACATGTAACAGAATAATAGTCAGGGAGGTGAACCCTGACAACACGATGGAACAGGCAACTGAGTCCCCTTGTTTGGATCCATCAGTGTACATAACTGTAAAGCTGTGATGACTATCTAAAACTATCTGATGTTTGATTTTTCCTAAGACTCATGAGGTCTGAGCGAGTCTGGGTCTCTGGACGATCCAAAGAGGGACCCTGCACCAAACCTATCTGTAAAACATTAAAACTAGCCACTCCAATTTCTAAGAGGAATGGTGCTTGTTGCTGTTTATGAAAGAGTCATCAGTCCCCTGTCCCCGGTCCTCCAGGACAGAGGGAAGGAATCTTAGGGTTTAACGTCCCATTGGCAGAGTGTTTGTGTAAGGATGGGGCACAAAATCGGTCATGTCTTTTCAATGGAACAATCACGGCATTTGCCTGGAGTGATTTCAGGAAATCACGGAAAACCTAAACTAAGATTTGAACCATTGTCCTTCTGAATGTAGACAGGTCAGCTAAGGTTGATAAACAGTTGAAGATGGACCTCTGCACCCAGAGGGCAAAATTCCCTGGCATACAGAGCAGGGATAAACACAACTGTAAGAACAGATCTTAGTGAATATTTAGAAGTAGCAGAGCAAGTGGTTGACTACATAATGTGTGGATAGTTAAAACACTCAGTAAAACAACTACAGATGGAGAGTTGAGTGAGGCACCAACATAACACATTACCAAGGAAGACTGACAACACTGGTGTAGCTAGAAAATAAAAAAAATGCTGTAGGAGTGGGGGCCTGAAAAGTCAGGTGAGAACACTCACCACTAGATGGAATGATAAAACCCAGCTGCACGAATATCTCATTATGTAAAAGCGAAAGGACACTCATTCAGACACTCACGCACTCACTCACTCACTGACTAAACACAAAATCTCGAAAATTACTTCACCTATGAAGCTGAAATTGTACTTCAACGATAGAAGACATCAGCTAAGAAAGGATTTTGCGATAGGGCCAATAGTTCAGGAGATACGATGTCATAAACAATGAAAACTTCCCCGTATTGCGGCACGTGATAGTGTGACTTTATCAGTCCACTATTTGAGGAGGAGAGTTGCGACTTGCAGCAAACTTCAAACATAATTTCAAACCTTTAGGAAACTTTTTCTCACTAACAACCCCAACAAAATGATGAAAGGAAAAAAGATTATCACTTACTACTTTTTCGGCGTTCATGAAGTAAAATTACGGCATTTGGCATGACGTTACAATTTGTTACTCATACACTATTAATTCAGGCAGTAAACACACATACCACTGAATGTACATTCGAAATTTTATCATAGTATGACTCACAGTTCATGAGATATGGAGTAATAAACGATTACATTAATGAAAAACAGCCACATCATGCATGACATTTTGATTTGTTATGTCTTTCCTACTACCTCTATTTGCAAACATTTTATATATGCACCACTGGATGTACCCTCAAAATAATATCGTATCACGACATATAGTTCAGCTGCTATGACGTCAAAGTCATTGAAATGCATGAAACTTCGCCCTAAAAATCATGAGGTTGTAATTTACAACCATCAATTTACAACAAATTTCGCAGGTAGTTTCCTAATATTCCTCTCTACAAACATGGTAAATAATGTCTTTGTAGGACCCATAATTCAGGAGATATCTCTATATATATACAAGCTAAAGGTCACTCACTCACTCCTGACGAAACACAAAATCTCTAAAACTACTGCACCTATGAAGCTGAAATTTTGCCACTATGTAGTTTAAAGGTAGGAGATGTTAGCTAAGAAGGTATGGAATGAAGGTGCATGGCGGAGGATACTTTTCCTACAAACTGACGAAATCTACAGTTTCATTCCGACCTTCACGAAACTTTTCACACCTGACCTTCAAATGGAAGGTCACCATCTACCCAAAGTTTCATACGGTGCATGGGGCAGAGTATCTTGCAAGATAAAAACAGATCCCTAAGTATGTTGGTCGCGCCATAACTTGAGAACGGCTCGACCGATTTCACAGATCCTTTTTTTTTTTTTTTTTTTTTTTTTTTTTTTTTTTTTTTTTTTTTTTGTAGTTTTCGTTATTCTCAGAACACAGGTTGTATGAAATAAAACTGGAAAATGTGAGAACAACAAAGTGCATTTTTCAATGTGACTCTGTGTTTTTATTGCATACAAATCTATAGTTTTGTTCTGACATTTATGAAATTTTGTACACATCACTATAAAAACAAGAGGAATGTCACTGTCTATAAAATTTCATTCGGTGCATGGTGGAGCGTACTTAACATACAAACTTTGACTTGATGAATTTTTGTACACACGACACTTATACCAAGAGGAAGGTCACAAGATACATTGTAGTGTTACGACCGTGTATCTCTTCTTCTGAGGACATTACAAAATATATATTACTTATATTAGGTCCTTATATTTTGCTTGGTATATGTCTGTTATTTGGTTTGCTCCTAGGAGAAAAAGGCCCAGCTAGTCTGATCCTCAACCTAGAAGCTTTTTCTCGATTTTGCAGGCATCAGACACTCAAATCAAAAGTTGTTCAGGAGAGAGAGAGAGAGAGAGAGAGAGAGAGTAGCACAAAATGCTTTTTCAATATTATACTAATCTTCTTCTAATGAATTAAAGTTGTGAATCATTAACAAATGACAGTACTAATTTTTTGTACTGCAGAATACAATCCCATAAGCAACGACTTATGATTATACAGAGACTTGTATTACAAAATATGTTCAGTTCCAGTCTCTATTAGTGTCTCTCTCTCACATTATTGTAATGTCAGTAACAGAATTAGCACATTCTTCTGTCTCTCTCTGACTTTTTAGCACGGAACACTTATGAAGCCAAGGAATCCATGCTCTCATCTCTGTGCCACTTATTCATCACAGGTTGGTACACCTGCATAATCACCCCTCTGACCACAGAAGGTGTCACCAGGTACTCTCACCTAGGAAGACAGAAAACCCTAGTCAGAATTTTGTCCCCTGCTTGTCTAAATCTCTTAAATTAATAAATATGGTTGTCTTGAGTTGGTAAGCAGGAATGTAGTGTCACTTGTTACACTACAACATTCATGTTTGTATGGTACATGACAGAGGGTGCCTTGCAAAAAACATTGCCGAGAAAGGGAAAGGTGGAAACGAACAGACACAGGGCAAAGAAAAAAAATGAATGCTGATAGAGGAGGGAAGAGGAGGTGGACTATGAGAGTGTAGAATAAACAAACACCAGGGCAATGCTGGGTTTACAGCTAGTAAAACATAAAATGGAGTTAGCCATGGAGGCTTTGTCATCTAAAACTAAATGAAGCACACCTGGTAGATTAAATGACTGTCACAAGGGGGCTAAAATGGGACAGTACATGAAAAGATGGACCACTTTCAGCACAGCGACACTTCGTTGGGGTCTCATGACGAAGAAGATAGTGTGCATCATGTATGCCCAATGCGGAAGTGACAGAGAACAACTGAGTCCTGTCATTGAAGATTTCCATGCAGCTGTGGACAACTTTATTTCACAAAGCTTGATCGGTGCACTAGAGATACACCATTCAGAGCTCCAAGCTGTGTTCACCTTCCGGTGTAATGCCAACTGGAGATCCGGTTCCATGACACCTGTCTATAGAGGTCATGAGGTAGTTGCCTGCTTGCCCAGCCGATCAACGTATTCAACTCCCTGGGATGCCAATGTGGCCTGGGGCCCAGACAAAGACTACTGAATGGACAGACCTGCTGAGAGTGGTTACAGTGTCTAGCTTGTACCAAAGGATGTCTAGAGAAACTCTGGTTGAGTGGTTGCAAGCCACTCAGGGAGCACTACATATGACAAATGACTTCCCAGGGCTAGAACAGAGGTGCTCAAGAGCACAATACAAGGCAACCAGTTCTGCAGTAAAAATACTGCACCCACAAGGCAGGGAATGTTCAACGTGATCACCATGGACGAAGGCAAACTCAGGTCAGCCATCCGCCAAGGAACCATGAGTGTAAACCAAGTCAGCATCACGAAATGAGTTGCTAAGAGCCGCAAACTGGTGACAGACTCTCTGGTGGTACTGAAGCTTTGGGGTCACGTGCCGCAAAGTGAGTGAGGGACCAAGGAGGCAGTTGGGAAGGATAGCGGAAGGAGGGAGGGAGTGGAAGGTATTTGAGCGAAGAAAGAAGGGAGCGAACCCAGGCTGTGATCAGGTGACCTGACCTGGGACGTCATCATGGAGAGGAGAGTGCATAAGAAGGAAAAATGAGCCTGTAGTTTTGGTGATCAAGTGGGGCACAAATGTGGGTGACATACAATGCCAGCAGCTGTTGCCGGTGGAATAGCAGGGGAGGGACACCTGCTTCTACAAGTAGACTTGTCACCGCAGTAGTGTGAAAAGCACACACTGCTTGCCTCATGCCACAATTGAGGACCGGGTCAAAGATCCATAATGCTGAAGATGCTGCTGAGTCATATATCAAGCTCCCAATATCAATATGGTGCTTGTAGAGATGCAAAAGAGTTGTTCGTGCAGCCTCCCAAATAGCATGGCTGAGGCAATGAAGAATACTGAGGTGTCACCAGCGCTGCTGTATAAGCTGCGAAGGAGGGGAGTCCAAGTGAGCTGGGCACCAAGGAGCAGGCCAAAAAAGCAATGTGTCTCCTCTACACAAAGTATTCATCGGCAAGATAAAGCTCTGGATGCAGGCAACAGAAATGCATGACATGAGTCTTAGATGTAGCGAATTGAAAACCATGGGTGAAGGCCCAAGATTGTGCCTTTCGGATGGCTCCCTGCAGCTACTGTTCAGCCACACTGACGCTGGTGGAGCCAAAGTATAGTAAATGTCATTGGCAAACAGGGAACAGGAGACTGATGAGTCAACTGCAGTTGCAAGACCTGATAGTGTATGCAAAACGATAACTGCTGACCTTTAAGCTGCTTTTTAAGAGCACAGAAATCCACACTGAGGCCTGATGTTGAAGAGTCAGAACAATGGGTACCTTCAATAGAGAGACAGGATATACCCACTGAAGAGCAAAAACTAAAAGGCACTGAACCTGTGACCACAACCGAGATGGGGAGGTGTGGGGAAACAGTGGTGGTGATGTACTGTTCCCATCAGTGCTGTTTGCTTTGCAGGACGAGTTGCCGGGCTCGGGACTGGAGCCGTTTGAAGGGAATGAGATGCTCCATACAAAGGTGGCACCACTGTCACTGCAGGCAGTTCTTGATAGCCTCAGTGAACTCTGGTGTCTGCCAGGACATTGACTTTCGCGGATGGTACCTGAATGGCATGGAACAGTTGCCTCAGCTGTAGAAACAATAGCGACAGTGATCTGGTCAACTGTGGTATCTGTATCTGTGGAAATTGGGGTAGTGACCATAGAAACTGGGATCTAAGCTGACCAATCTGCTCCACAAAGGGTAGGTGGTCTGCGGGTTGAGACAGGAGAATAGATACAAGGATAGGAAAGTGGTCACTACCACCTAGATTGTGTACCCTCCAACTGAGGTACAGGAGGACACTTGGGCTTCTGAGAGGAAGATAGATGGTTAAGTATGTATCATGCGGCACTGTAAAACGCATGGGAGCACCAGTGTTGAGGATGCAAATGTCGTATTGTGTCACCCCATAAAGCAGCGGTCGGCAACTGGAGGACCGCAGTCCCGGTCCAGACCACGGAAGGCCAAAAACTGGACCATCAAAATATTTTGATATAAGATCCAAGTTTATAAGTTTTTCTATAATTTTACAATTAACTGCTGAATAATTAGAATCTTTAACTATTATTATAGGTAAATTAAATAAATAGTTGTCATGACGTGCAATGCTGGAGAGTACAGTGACGAGCGGTGGCAGAAGGGAGAAAGCTGGCCGGTGATCCGCATAAAAACTCTGTAGTACACCAGAATGCAGCACAAGAACTTTATTTATTGAACAAGGAAATTCTGTACTTAGACTTCATACTCTGACAATCTCTGAAACCTTTATTTAAGCTGTCGACAATAAAAGCAGTTTGTTCGAATTTGTACAAAAGTTGCCTTGCTCAGCTATGGCACTTTATGAATCATGGGACATAGTTGATGAAGAACAAATGTCCATTTTCATGATATTTTTTATGTTCAAAGCGAAGAATTTAGGGAGGAATAACTAGCAAGGCAAGATTCGCAGAGTAGATTTATTCAGTGCTTTTGATGATTTCATGACAAAACAAAACATTAGTTATGATAAAATGGTGTCCCTTTCAACTGACGGGACCCCACCACTGATCGGCAAAGGAAAGGACTAGTAAAGAGAATTGAAGACCAGAATATTGGGCTACTACCTTATCAGTGCATAGTTTAGCAGGCTGTCTTTTCTGGTAAACTTAGTGTGACTTTGAAAGAAGTGATGCTACCATGTTTGGCTCTACATATATTTGTGAAATTCCATTTAAAAAATGAATTTCTAAAACAATATAAGTATTGTCAAAGATTAACGCTGCCCATCTTGAAGACAGTATTCGCATATGCTGCTCTGCATGAATACTAACTTTAAGAAACTGGTTCAAGATTGCAAATGTAATTTCTCCCATTCTTTTTTTTAACACAAAACTGCACATTTCATTCCATTTCATACTTTGTCAGTGAAAATTATAATAAAAAATAGTATTTATAATGTACGACTTTTCAATAAAAGTTTGACTATTCATTTTATTTCTTACTTTTAGTCAGAGAAAATAAAAGTAAATAAATAGGAAATTTTATAAGTTTCTTTGGATTTTTAATAAATTTTTAATTCATACCTATTGCAATTCATATTAGTTGTAGAGTGAAAATTAAATTCTTAAAAAAAAAAAAAAAAAAAAATCACAAAACACCTAAATGATGTGACTTTTAGGATTTTTGAAAATAAATATATCTGTCTTTTCTATTTCATATTATTTTGAGAGTGAAAATTCAAATAAGATTATTAAAAAGGATTATGAGATTTTACTTCTGGACCTCGACAAAAATTTTCAGAAGTATCCGGACCCAATCTAAGATTACTTGCCAACCTCTTCCATAAAGGGTGGTGGGCATTGAATGCTCCCAAAAGGAGGAATGGTGGGTGACCAAGGTTGCAAGGTCTGAGGGACTCACTACCTCGTCCGTGGCAAGGTAAACAGAGCAGAGATTAATTTACTGTCCTACCTTGATTCTGACAGCCACTGCCTCAAGTGCCACACAAAGTGGCACTGGTGCACTGAGTAGAGTAGCAAGGACATACAGACAGAATCCACCTGACACTCTATCAGTCCAAACAGTTCTTGTAGTAACCCCTGTAGCCACGAAGGGCAGGGATCCACTGGTCAGGAATACAGGTTTTCTGTAGGGCTACACATATGACAGGTAAATGGCACATCAGTGGTTGTAATTTGGCTAAGTGATGATACTGGTGGCTCTGCTTGATCAGCACAGAGACTTGGTATGGACTTGTCCTAAAAAATCAAATGTTCAAATGTTTGTTAAGCTTATGGGACTTAACTATGGGGTCATCAGTCCCTAAACTTACAAACTACTTATGAACTAGCTTATACAAAACATCCATGCCCCAGGGGGAATTCGAACCCCCCCGGCGGGGAATGGCCTCGCGCGTAGCATATCACCTCAATGCGCTCTGCTGCTCCACCGTAGCACATGTCCTAAATGCCGCACTAGCCAGACGAAGGCCCTGAATGATGCACTGTGTCCAGCATCTTTAAATAAGACAGTCATGCAGACCCATACACCATGCACTCGTAATCAAGATGAGACCACATGAAGGCTCTGTAAAAGTGGAGCAAAGAGGTTCTGTCTGCCCCCCCCCCTCCCCCCCAAGAAATGTGGCTAAGATATATTAAAATTTCCAGTGCTATGACGCCTTGTGTCTTCAGGTTCTTAAGGTGTGACAACCATGTACGTTTAATACTGAATGAGACCCAGCAGCCTCATGGTGTAAAAACTTAGAATGGCATCCTGCATTTGCAGTTCAGGTAAATTAAAAACAGTTCGTACATGGTTAAAAAGAACACACACAGACTTGTTCAAAACTTAAAACCAGTCTTCCGTGCCCATTCATCCAACTGCCGAAGAGTTAATTGCACCTGACATGTGGTCTTTGCAATGTTGGAAGAAGAGAAAAAGACAGCAAAGTCATCCACAAAGAGAATATTGGGCAGGACTTTTAATGACAGAAGTAATACCATTAACTGCTGTGGCAAACACAGTTACAATTAAAATGCTACCCTGAGGGACTCCATTCTGCTCCAAGTGATTAAAAAGGGCATCACCAACTCAGTATTGAAAATAATGTGAATAAAGGAAGGACTGAATAAAATGGGGAAAACAAGCATGAAAACCCAATTCATGGAGATGTTGGGAGGATAAAATGCTACCAAGTAATATAATAGGCCTTCTCAGTACAGAAAAATACACACAGAAGGTTGTGCCGACAGAGGGAAGCCAGTTGCTTAGCTGCTTACAGATAGGCCAGGTTATCAAAGGAAGAGCTATATCTCCTGAACCCACACTGAAAGGGGCTGAGAAGTTGGCTGGATTCCACCATCCAGACAAGGTGGTGGTGGACTGTCCGCTCTGAGACCTTTCCCACACAGGTAGTGAGAGCAACAGTATGGTAATTACTAGGGCACTTGTGATCTTTCCCATGTTTTAAAATAGGAATTAAAATGGCTTCCCTCGATCAGTCAGGAATCTGGCCTGACGCCCAAATGAAGATAAAAAGGATGAGGAGGATTTTCTTGTTCTGCCTTGTGAGGTGCTGCATCATACTGTAGTGGATACCATCATGACCTGGGGATGTGTCACAAGTCACAGACAGTGCAAAATCCAGCTCCCACTTGGGAAGGTACAGTTAGATTCTTTATCAATGCTGGACTGGAAGACCAAAATTCCCCTCTCAGCAGCCACCCTGTGACACTGAAAAGCTGGATCTTAACTGGCAGTGGCATTAACTGTAGGAAAAAAAAGCCGCCAGTTTGGACAATGTGGCACAGGTTGGTTAGGAGAGTCTCATTCCTCATCACAGGAGACACTGGACACCTCCCTCCTCACTCAGAGACCCTCCTGATGCTCTCCCCTACTTGTGAGCTTTTGGTGGAATGATTAAGGGTATTCAGGAACTGTTTTCATGATCCTTTCTTGCTCTCTCATATATTTTTACAACATTTTGCCCTCACCAAACGAAAGGCTGCAAGGTTCTCTGCAAATGGCCAGCTTTTGAACCTAAGCAAATCTGCATGCTGCATCCTTATTGCAGAATGGCAATTGTCACTCCACCAAGGGATGGGCTGCCTTCTCGGACATCCAGCAGACTGCGAAACATGTGCTGCAGTGGTGTGGTGGATTGTGTCGGTGATATGATCCACCCATTTCTGAGTACTAACAGGGAGGATCTAACAGCAAGTTGATTGTAAAGTATCCAGTCACTCTGTGGAGCACCCATTCTGGTGGTTATCTTACAGACTCCATTCCTTTCAGCCAGTTGATCCAGAATGGGAAGTGACCATTGCCATGAAGGTCATTTGCCACTTCCCACTATGTAGTGTAGGCAAGGTTTAGAGAGCATAGAGAAAGATTACTGTTGTTGCTGGGATTTTGAGGGAACTAAACTGCTAGGTCATCAATCCCATGTTACATCTTAATACCAAACAAAAGGAAATTGGTGTGCAACACACAGAAGGGAAACCCACAATTTGTACAAAGCGACTATTAATATCTTACTCAAAACAGGAGAAAACACAAAAACGATAGATGAAGTGTTAAACCAAACTAAAATTTTACAACAAAAATACTATGGATGGCTGATCGCAAGGATAGTAAAGGATAAGCCACCATGCTGCACACACTTAAAACCTCCAGTCAGTCGACACAAAAGACTGAAAGCTACTTAAAAGTTCTGGAGGGGTTGGGATCTGAGAGATCACACTGTAGCACCCACCAATAATTAGCACGATAAAAACCAATTGCACAAATAAAATGTAAAATAGAGTTAACCATGGAGGCATATTTACCTAGAACTAGAGAGTTCACCTGTTAGATTAAAAGACTGCCACAAGGTGGCAAAAATGGGACAGTCTATCAGGATATGGACCGCTTAGGCCAGTCGTCGTAGACAAAAAAATGGCCTAAGGTCCAAAAAGATTGCAGGAAGCTGAATTTTTGGTATGTTGTTAGGACATATTAGAGTAGTATTAAACCAAGTTTGCAGCTTCGAAATCCTTTTGCCTAATGCACCTTTTAAGAGCCAAAAAAACCTCGAAATTTTCGGACTTTTTTCTGGTTTTGGCTTATAACTCATGAAGGGTTGTTTTTAGACGAAAAGTCACTCACACCTCTATTAATGTAGATAAAATATTCTAAAATTTGAGCCCAACCGCAGCTCTATAAGTCTAATAGTTCCCGAGATATTGGACTTCAAATATTGACTTATTTCTCCAGAAAGTTCAAATTTTCGATTTTAGTCATATTTTGGCTAGAATATTAGCTCTAATGATCATCCCACGAGGAAAGTCATACAAAACAGTTATAATCTAGGTACTGAACGAAGTCAATAGGCCCAATAGATTTCTAGTTATCGTTAAAAAACGAAAACTTGGAAAAATCGGAGTAGTCAATAAATTGACCCAGACAAATTGCAGTCCTCTTCTCCTGTGTATGTTAAAGAAAAAGGAAGAATTACTCATTGACAATGATTATTAATGCATCGTATATAAAAAGGATTTTTTCAACACTGTTTTCCTCAAATATTGAACAGAGAAGTTTCTTGAGTCACTTCCTGCCATTATGGCACCGACGGCCCCCATGAATAACATGAGGTGGTGAAAACCCAAGTGTCACCCCTATGTTGACAAGCTGAGGATGCTGGTAGGACTCCACAATGTCTCAGGCTTTCAAGTACAGTGGTTGATCGTAGGTCACAAAACATGTTTCCTGACCGTAAATGTATGTTCTTTAACTGGCTTCTAAAAGTGATGTCAAAACAGTGTCGTAGTCAGTTTGGGGGAACATGGATAAAATGGAGATATACAATCTCTGAACGTTTGTAAGGAAGATATTCTGTCACTTGCTCCATGAATCCATTCCGTCCTGGGATTCTTGGCATGTTAGTTGCATTTCCAAACAACCACAGCAGGTCCGGGGATTTTGGCAAAATGACTTCAGCGATTTTCACTTCTTTAATTGAAATGGCTGACAAGCCAAATTTCTTTCTAATAGAAGAATGTTTAATGTGTGTGGCAGTGTGTGAACCTGATAGACTCGGCACATACAGACTTCAAATGTGGTTTGTTTATATCTGGGTGAACGGATGAGTGAGGGGTCATGATCATTGTACCACCCATTTCATGGAACGTATTTTCTTCATCAATTGTGTTAACGTTCACATCTGCATTGTCGAAGACAAAATGCATAAAACAAAATGCATAAAAGCTCCTTTGTTGACTGGTTGGGCCACTTCTCCACGGATGATAGTGGAACTTTCAAAATGCATAGCCTCCGTATATGTACAAGAAATTCCCATACAGTGGCAAAGTTCAACAAGGTGCTTTGATTCAAATTTTCTGTACAAATAGGTTACAAAGCTTATTTGAATTGAGGATAGGAAAGCTTTGGGCCTTTTTGCAGCCATGATTGCATGAGCAAATCCTATGCACTTCTTTTTCCACTGTTCAAGAGAAGGAAGCCTCTGCGCCTTTTAAAAAAGCACCTGATGGGGGATTTTGAGTAGTGTCAAATGTTTAGGAACAAATGTCTTGCAGGATAATCTCTGCTGCGGCTTTGACAACTCTAAGTCGCTCTTCAGCACGATCGCTAAGTCTTCGATTGTACCACTTTTCATAAAGAATGTTTTGTCGAATGTCTGTGAACATAAAGACTGGCCTGTGATACGGACCAACCGACGCAAAAATAATTTTTCCTCCACTTGAACACTTGCAACTGCTAGTTTGTAATCACATGTGAAGGTCTCTGCAAACAAGTCACTTATGGAAAATTGGTTTTCCTGTCTTGTTTCTGCAGGGTATGCATATATACACTCCATACCTTCGATAAGGAAGGGATGTTCAGGACAGCCTTGTTTACCTCCTGCACTAGTAGATCGCGACAAGGAGTGCAATTTTACGTAGCAATGTTTGTGGTACTTACCCTCAGCGGCAACAAGTTCACTTATACATGAAAGACGCCAAAGAATGTGTTGTCCCCATTCACTCGCTGTCTAGCTTTTTCCACATTCGATTCTTTCACTTCCAGTGTTTCCCTTTGATGGAGTTCATCCTGTAGATATTTGGGCAATTTTATCTGCTTCTCGAAATATTCCTTGGAGAATTTTTCACCACAAATGAAACAATAATATCCAATGATGTGACACTTAGAATCCGACGCACTTTTCAGCCATTTCCCACACGAAGACGATGGTTGAGCAAATCAAACATCTCCTTCTAGCTGGACAAATGCTTACACATTACTTTCCACAGTGTACCTTTTCCTTCATGCATCATGTACGGTCACTTCGTTTAAACTGCAAAAAAGACCTCATGTTCCTTTCAAGCTCACGTTTCTGACTCATTTTTATCAGCATCTAAATTCCGCATTTTTTCACTGTCACTGTTCCCTCTGCAAGCACTTACCAACGACCCCGAAACAAACATGCGACGGGGGTAGCTCTGACATATTGTGAAACAGAAAGTACTTAAAACGCCACCAAGATCACGATTTAGACGATTTTTGTTTGAAACATTCTTCACGGATCCGAATACGGCAGTTTATAAGGGCAGACTGGGTGTTATGGGGAAGGCCTCGGAGGCAAGAAGTTTGGGAGGGAGGACATAACACCCGCTAAATCACGACTCTGAGTAAGGGGGATGGGAGGGGGATTGATACCTTCTCACAACTAAAGGTCTTGCTACGAATGAAAGACCCAATCCCTTAATGGCTGACCAATACCCAAAAACGGAGAGGCTTTCGCCTCTCTCTCTCTCTCTCTCTCTTTTTTTTTTTTTTTTTCCCTCTACAGCAATACATACTTTCACAAATATATTTGTATGCACTAACACAGAATTACACCTATTTATATACAATACGTTAATAATCATCATCAATGAGTAATTCTTTCTTTTTCTTTAACTTACGCAGGATAAGAGGACTGCAATCAATTCGTCTGGGTCAATTTATTGAATACTCCAATTTTTCCAAGTTTTCGTTTTTTAACGATAACTAGAAATCTATTGGGCCTATGGACTTCATTCTGTAGTTAGATTAAAGCTAAATAACTCCTCTATAACTTTGTTTAGTATGACTTTCCCCGTCGGATGCTCATTATAGCCAATATTCTAGCCGAGAGATGACTAAAATTGGAAATTTGAACTTTTTGGAGAAATAAGTCAATTTTTGAAGTCCAATATCACGGGAACTATTGGACTTACAGAGCTGTGGTTAGGTTTAAATTTTAGAATATTTCATCTACATTAATAAGGGTGTGAGTGACGTTTCGTCAAAAAAACCACCCTTCACGAGTTATAAGCCAAAACCAGAAAAAAGTCCAAAAATATCGAGGTTTTTTGGCTCTTAAAAGTTACGCAAAAGGATTTCAAAGCTGCAAACTTGGTTTAATACTACTCTAATATGTCCTAACAACATACCAAAAATTCAGCTTCCTGCAATTTTTTTGGGCCTAAACATACCTGACGACTGGCCTACACTGTCAACACAGCACCACTGCGACACTTGCAAGGGGTCAACCACGTATGCTGAATACGGAGGCAAAGAGGACAATCGAGCCCCGACACATGGACCTCAATGAATAGTTCCATGTGACCATGGATAGCTTGACCACATGAAGATTATTTGGTGCACTTGAAGCAGACCATTTTGAACACTCAGCTTTGTGCACCTTCCAGTGTAGCATCAACAGGAAATCTGATTCCACGACACCAATTTACACAGGTCGTGACATAGCGGCCTGCATAGCCAGTCGATCAACACATTCATTCCCTGGTATGCTCATGTGTCCCAGGGTTTGGACTAAGACTACTGAACAGTTCAGACCTGCCAAGAGGAACAGTGTCTTTAATAGACCACAGGAAAGGATGTTTGGAGAAACTGGTCAAGTGCCTGCAAGCTGTTCATGGTGTCACTACAGATGACAAATGATTCCACAGAGCAGACTCAGAGATGTTCAAGAGCTTAGGAAACAGCTATTAGCTATGCAATAAAAACACTATTTCCACAAGGCAAGGTATGTTGTTCAATATGGTCACCATAGATACAGGCATACCCAGCACAACCATATACCAGGGAACCATCTGTGATCTGTGGCACAGAATGAATCGAGGAGTGCCAAGAACTGGCGATGGAGATGTGTTGGTGAAACTGAGTCTTTCAAGTTATGGGGAAGATCCATACCAAACTGCAAATGAGAGATGGGCCTAGGAGGAGTTTGAGAAGAATAGTGGAAAGTGAGAGGGACAGGATGGGATTCAAGTGACGAATGTAGGGAATGAACAAGGACCATAATTGGGTAACCTGATCTGGGCCATCATGGAGAGAAAATGTGTGCAGCAGGTGGAAAAAGAAGCCTGGGATTTGACTGATGGACAAGGAGCAACATATAAAACTAGCAGCTGTTGTTGGCAGAATCGCAGGGGAGGGGCTGCAGCTTCGACTAGGTGGCTTGGCACCAGACTCGTATAAAAAGCTCATGTTGCCCAACGGAAACCACTATAAAGAATGTTATCAAGGCTCCGCAGTGCTGAAGGTGCTGCAGAATCATAAACCAGACTTCCGTAGCCAAGCCATGATTGGTTCAGTGCCTTATAAAGCTGCAGGAGGGTGGAATGGGCAAATCCCAAAATAGTGTGGCAGAGGCAGCGAAGAATATTCAGATGTCACCAGCATTTTTCTCTCAGCTGACAAAGGTGTGGCATCCAAAGGAGTCAGATGTTGAAGTGATGCTAGCTGAACTGAAATACACAAAACAGTCATCATCAAACAGGAAAGAGGAAACTTTTGATGGTATCCAGCCACTGAGACGAGGAAACACTTGCTGCCCAAAGACGATTGAACAGGGCAAGTAGCTGGTGTTTAAAGTCCACTGAGAGGTGACAAAGGAACTGGCTGTGAATGCAAACTGATCATCGAGAGGTATCAGGGCATGCAGCAATGGCATTTTGTAACTCACACTCATCGTATGTTCCCCAGTGGCACTTGAGAAATGAGAACTGCTTACACTCATTCTGTTCTTTAAGGGTGTAAAATTCCTGACTGTATGTTGCAGTCACAGAATTGCACATATAATGCTTTGCTATGTGATCACGATAGTGCTGGGGTAAGTGAAAAAAGAACCCTGTGGGGATCGGGGATTCCTACTGGCATCCAAAGACACGCCGAACGTGTAACAACACCCAAGAAGGGGAGGGAGTGAGAACCAATTGTGGCAATGTACCTCTCCCAAGAATCCTGCATACTCTGCTGAATCAGTCTCCTAACTCAGGCCCAGACGTTTGAAAACAATCAGATGCTCTACAGAAGGGTGATTCTGTAGTGCTTGCCAATGTTCCCAGATGTCCTCAACAATCTCTGGTGTCCACTAAAGTATGGACTTGTGCCGAAAGAACCAGTGATATTTGGAACAGTTGCCTCGGTGGCAGAAACAATAGCCTCTGTGACCTGTTGAGCTGCCATATCAATCTCAGCTAGTAGTAGAGCAAGAATCAGCAGCCGAGGTGTAACCCTGCAAATCATACTTATGGAGAGACCATTGGGGCGGGTGGTCTGCAGGGCTTAAACTGCAAGAGTGACAAAAAGGTGGGAAAATTGTCACTAACACAAAGGTCATTGTGGACCCTCCAACTAAGACATAGGGGAAGGCTCGGACTATAAACAGAAAGGTCAATGGCACAGTATGTGACATACGCTAAGTTAAAATGTGTGGGAGCACCAGTGTTGAGGAGGCAAAAGTCCTGTTGTGCCAAGAGTATCAACATCCCTACCATGGCCCGGTGTCTACATTCTACCCCACAATGGGTGGTGGGCATTGAAGTCTCCCATAAGGAAAATGGTTGAGGAAGTTGGCCAATCAAGGCAGTGAGGTTAGTGGGAGACAGATCATCATTGGAAGGGGGTGGCGGGGGGGGGGGTACAGATTATGGATAGCGATGTCTTGCATTGCCCGGATTCTGACAAGCATCACCTCGAGGGCCGAGCAGAGAGGCACGGGGACACTGTGGACAATGGCCAGGACATAGAGACAGACACCTCCAGACACTCCATAATAGGTTGCACAGTTTGTATAGTAGCCCCGATAGCTACAAAGGGCAGAGGTCACTGGACAGGAAACCAGGTTTCCTATAGGGCTGCACGCACCTCAGCCTGGTGGCAAAGAAAACCGCCACAATTCCAATGTAAGATGGTACTATCAGATTCCTGACAGTATACCTCAAGGCTGCCTGTTGGCACCAATGGAGTATCAGTAGCATTGATTTGATTTTATTTTTTTCAGGGAAGCCAAAACAGTCTTGGTCCAACCTGCCACTGCCTGCACCGAAACTAAGTTTATTGTGCGGTATCGCTCCCTGTATATCTAGTAAAGCCAACCAATGCCCTTGAACAGTGCAAGGAGTCCCTTTATCAGTTCTTTATTAGACACGATTTCTTCGGGTCTGGTTGTCCCAAAAGTTTTGTGCCTTTTACTCTCCAATGCAATGCATTCGAACATTAGATGTGATGCAGTTTCATCACCGTCATCACAGATCCTACATTTAGGGTCCTCTTCTGTTATTCCCATTGTATGTAGGTGTTTTTTTTTTTTTTTTTTTTTTTTTTTTAATTCCCATGGCCTGTCAGCAATCCAACCATGAGTCCAATCTCTCTTCTGTTCAGACCCAGGATTGCAGAGCTTCTTTTAAAACATGGCTTTGGCATCATTACCTTGCCATGTTTTTGTTGGTAGACTTTGGTCCAATATTCTACGTGCTGTCGTCTGAGCCAGTTATGTAGCTCCAATTTGATCATTGCCTTGGTGATTGTCAGGACAGGTTCCGGTCCAATAAATGGAGTCTCTGTCCCCATCCTGGCTAATCTGTTGGCATGTTCGTTGCCACTGATCCCCCAGTGGCCAGGGACCCACAATAGGTTTACTCTATTGCTTTCCCTAGCTCCACCAGAACCCTGTGACATTCTGCAAACAATTTTAGACCTTGTTGCAGGAGCTGCCAGTGATCTCAGGGCTGCCTGGCTGTCTGAATAGATATAGATGCAGATTCCTGACAGTATACCTCAAGGCTGCCTGTTGGCACCAATGGAGTATCAGTAACATAGTCCCCTATAGACATGCTGGACAAAGTTGACACCTCGTCACTGAAGTGGGCGTGCAACTTTTCATTGGACTGACAGGAGAGCATGGTGGTAAATTAGATCCTGGACCACATTCAGTGTCTTAAGTGGGCTGAATCTAACAGAAACATGACATAGCTTGTCGCAGGCAACTAATGCCTTTGACTGTGCAGGAGATAACTTTTGGATCAATGCAGACACATTTTGCAGTTTGGAAAAAGATGCCACCTCTGCAAATTTGTCTTCGATGTCCGCCTTAAAGAACTGTGGCTAAATGGACACGAAAGATTCCCCATCAGACCGTGCACACACAAGAACTTGGAGCAAGTATGGCCCACATCTTCGGACGGGTCTACATTTCTCCCATGGTGTACCCAGCGAAGGAAACAAGTTAGGGTTGTATGACACATTGAATTTGACCTTACCGCAGGACCCAATTTCATTTCCACCCTGATGCCACCCACTCCAACCAGGAGCTCTCCTCAAGAGCACCACCCAGCCATAGCAAAGTTCACATAACGGGACGACTATTGTCTGGAGTCCCAATGCCCTCAGGAGATGGGCATCTACTCCTTGGTGTGAATGAGTAGTTCTCAGCTCGGGCATTGGCAGTGCGATCCCCGTGTTTTCAAGGGACTGTAAAACTAAGAGGGTACATGATGAATCCATCACAGCAGACTGGCTATTGTGCTGGATTTTGGGTGCTCTGAGGACCATTATGAAGAAGAGTGCATGGGATCATTCTGCACAATGAACATAACTCATACATCTCAGGAAGTGTCCTTGCACGATGGCTGCAGTTACAAGTCCATTTCATAATGGGTGCGTAACATGTAACTGCACAGTAAATAAATAGTGCACCTAGTCAGGTGTCCACCCCAAATAGCTAATACTTCGGAGGAATTTTGAAAATATATAGATCAAACCCACATAGGGAAGTGTGTGTGTGTGTGTGTGTGTGTGTGTGTGTGTGTGTGTGTGTGTGTGTGTCTGGGCGCACGTGTGTGTGTGTTTCAAGTAACTTACCCAAAGCACAGGCTTGTTGACAGACACAAAAACACAAATATAAACACACACAAACAAACACTCAAGCCTTCACAACCATTGGCCGCTTCATCAGGAAAAGAGGAAGGAAGGAGTGGGGAAAAAGCGAAGGATGCGGGTTTTAAGGGAGTGGACAAAGAGTCATTCCAATCCCGGGAGTGGAAGGACTTACCTTAGTGGAAAAAAGGAAAGGTAAACAAGCACACACACACCCACACATATACTCACACACAAACACACCAAGACAGACATTTGTTGCTTTCTACAAATGTCTGTCTTGGTGTGTTTGTGTGTGTATATGTGTGGGTGCTTGTTTACCTTTCCTTTTTTCCCCTAAGGTAAGTCCTTCCACTCCCGGGATTGGAATGACTCTTCATCCACTCCCTTAAAACCCGTATGCTTCCCTTTTTCCCCTCCTTCCTTCCTTCTTTCCTCTTTTCCTGATGAAGCGGCCAACAGCTGCAAAGGCTTGATTGTTTGTTTGTGTAAGGAGAAGGTCTGACATATGGATTTTGTGCAATTTTCCATGGACATTCTATATTTAATATCAAGAGAGACTTGTTTCAGCTTCTTACTAAACACAAAGTATGTTTTGAAAAAATCAAGGTCAATGTCGACGGTGGAAAATTGCATTTTCAGCATATTGCCACAGTCACATGTTGCCCAAGAAATTGTTCGTGAAAAAATACCCAATTTATATTGCTGAAGACAGGTCGTGTTGGGCAGTCAGAGATGGTTGACGTATGTCGATGATTGTGCCAGAGTGATTGTGTAGATGAGTGTTCTCTTTCTGAGGAAGGCCGCAGCCAAAAATTTAGAATTGTGTATGTGTTTGTGTTTTTTATTTGTGTCTGTCGACGGCTCAACATTTGTCTTACGGTGAGTTGTTCCCTAGCTACATACTATTATTAACATTCCTTACTGGACCTTTCCACTGTAGATATTAATCTCTATCTATATAAAAGCAATAGGGCACTCATTCAGATACTCACTCACTGACTGACTAAACACGAAATCTCGAAACTACTTCCCTATGAAGCTGAAATTTGGTAGGAAGGTAGTTTATAAGTAGAAGATGTCAACTAAGAAAGGATTTTGCGATAGGGCCGATAGTTCAGGAGATCTGACGTCATAAGTAATGAAAACTTCCCAGTATTGTGGCACATGACAGTGTGAATTTATAAGTCCACTATTTGAGAAGGAGAGGACTTAGCGACTTGCAACAAACTTCAGAGATAATTTCAAACCTTTAGGAAACTTTTTCTCGCTGTCAACCCCAGCAAAATGATGATAGGGAAAACAGTTTGTTGCTTAGTACTTTTTCGGCGTTCATGAAGTAAAATTATGGCATTTGGCATGATATTACAATTTATTACTCGTAAACTATTAATTGTATTCACGAGAAATGTTACAGACAGTATACAAACATATGACTGAATGTACGTTCAAAATTTTACAATAGTACGAGACACAGTTCATGAGATGTGGGAGTAATAAACAATTACGTTAATGAAAATCCGCCACATCACGCATGACGTTTTCATTTGTTATGTCTTTCCTACTAACTCTACTTGCGACATATTTTGCAAACATTTTACTTATGCACCACTGGATGTACCTTTGAAATAATATCATATTACGACATATAATTCAGGTGTTATGATGTCAAATACATTGAAATACATGAAACTTCGCTCTAAAAAGCACGAGGTTGAAATTTACTACATCTTTACTACCAAATCAATTTACAACACATTTCGCAGGTAGTTTCCTAATATTCCTCTCTATGAACCTGGTAAATAATGTCTTTGTAGGACCCATAATTCAGAAGATGTCTCTATATATATAAAAGCTAAAGGTCTTCCACTGATGAAACACGAAATCTCTCTAAAACTACTACACCTATGAAGCTGAAATTTTGCCGGTATGTAGTTTAAAGGTAGAAGATGTTAGTTAAGCAAGTATTTACGATAGGACGGAATGAAGGTGCATAGCAGAGGATACTTTTCCTACAGACTGACGAAATCTACAGTTTCATTCCGACCTTCACGAAACTTTGCACGCTTGACTTTCAAAAGGAAGGTCACCGTCTACCTAAAGTTTCATACAGTGCATGGGGGAGAGTATGTTGCAAGATATAAACGGATGCCTAAGTATGTTGGTCGCGCCATAACTTGAGAACGGCTCGACCAATTTCAAAGATCCTTTTTTGTAGGTTGTATGAAATAAAACTGGAAAATTTGAGAACAACAAAGTGCATTTTTTAATGTGACTGTGTCTCTATTGCATACAAATCTATAGTTTTGTTCCAATATTTATGAAATTTTGCACACTTCACCATAAAAACAAGAGGAATGTCACTGTCTGTATAAAATATCGTTCGGTGCACAGTGGAGGGTACTTAACATACGAACTTTGACAAAATGAATGGGTTTTCTCAGATCTTGATGAATTTTTGCACACACGACACTTATACCAAGTGGAAGGTCACAAGATACATACATGTTCGTATGGTACATGACAGAGGATGCCTTGCAAAAAACATGGCTTAGAAAGGGAAAGGTGGAAACAGGCAGACATGGTAAAGAAAGTGATGAATGCCGATAGAGGAGGGAAGGGGAGGTGAACTACGAGAGCACAGAATAAATAAACACCTGGGCAACGCCGGGTTTACTTCTAGTTTTTTATATATACCAAGAGTATAAAGGTATATCTTGAAAGAGAGGTGCGGACAACTGATTATGGTCTGAATTTTAATAGCATCTGCTCTATCATGAATTGTCTGCTATCACTAATGTGCCACGATTGTGATAAAAATCTTGACCTATCAAAGCAAGTAAACATCACAAGATTGACAAAGAAAGGTGCATTCCGGTGGTATCACTTTAACAGTGCAGGTCGATTGAGCATCATTTGAAAAGTCCTGGCATGTGGCCTGGGCTTTGGGGAGGATAAGCCGTGATGGCACTGGAATAGGAAGTGTTGGGTGGGAGGATTGGGCATGTCTTGCAGTGGTGTCATGCACAAGGACAGGACCCCTGTAGTGTAGGATGTTATGAATGTAGTGTAGGTAGCAAAACACTTTATAAGGGGAATGGAAGACCTTTAGCAGGATGTCTCTTATTTCTGGGCAAGATCACAGAAAATGAAAACCTTGGTGAAGGATGCACTTTTGTTGTTCCAGTCCAGAACAGTATTGGGTGACAAGAGGAGTATTCTCTTGTGCCTGCCTATTGGAAGAAGGATTTGGGTTTTGTGGGGATGTGGCTTGAGAAGTCCGTCTATGGATGAGGTCTGGGGGAGGAGGGGGGATAGTATGTGTCTGAAAGTCTTTGCGAGACCTTCAGAATATCCATGGAAGGCTAAGTTTTAAGGAAGGTTGTTATTATTATTATTATTATTATTATTATTATTATTATAATTATTATTTTATTTGGGAGGTGTGGAAGGGATGGCTAAACCAAAGTGGGGTACTTTTGGTGGTTGGTAAATTTAAAGTGGAAGGAAGTGTGTGTGGAGGAGATTTAACTTTTAAGAATGTGGCACATTGGGTTGAGGAAATCTAGGTGAAGCAGAGGGAGTAAGAGGTGAAGTTATGAAGGAGGAGGATAGGGCACCATGAACTTGAGTCCAGATCATGAAATATCGTCAATGAATCTGAAACAGACCAGAAGTTTGAGATTTTGGAACACAAGTAGGGTATCCTCTACATGGCCCATAAAGAGGTTTGCACAGGAGGGTGCTATGCGGTTGACCATGTCTGTTCCACCAATTTGATTGTATACTTTCACCTAAAAGGAGAAGTAGTAGGAAGTGAAATCCATCAACAAAGGAAGTTCGTTACAATACTCTTGTTTGGCCAGCACTTGAGTTTTTTTTTTTTTTTTTTGGTGGTTTTAGAGCGCACAACTGCTGAGGTCATTAGCACCTGAATCAAAACTGGGAAATACCCAAGGATAATAAGACTATAGAAAAACAGCTAAAAACATAGAACAAAAAACAACAAAGGGAAGAGCTAAATGTTCTTTGACAAATTGGTCAAGTTGATAAAATTCAGTACTCGAGCAACAGCCCACGCATCATCAGCTAAAATTTCTTCCAGTGTGTCCGGCAGATGTAGTGCAATCTGAACAGGAGTAAAATTGGAACACGACAATAAAAAATGGCACACTGACAGCGGGTGGACACAGGAACATAACGGTGTGGGGTCACCAGTGAGCAAGTGGCAGTGGCTGAACTGGCACTGTCCCATCCGCAACTGGGCCAAGATGATCTCTTCTCTTCGCGAGTGGCGTGAGGTGGTCATCCAAGCCACCGGGAGAGGTTTAATGGTCCGAAGCTTATTATTTGTAGGCGGAGACCACACATTATGCCACGACGATATAAGGCGATGGGAAAGAGCCCTTTGAATATCATGCGATGGGACGCAGTACGTAGCTGTCCGAGGTAAGAGAGTTGCAGCCTTGGCCGCGGCATCAGCATCCTCATTACCAGGTACGCTTGCGTGGCCAGGTACCCACAGGAGGTGACCGTGAGGGCCGTCGGCAGCTAATAACTGAAGAGTGCGGTTGATTCGGTGCACAACAGGATGGGCCGAAAAGGGATCACTCGGACTCTGGATGGCGCTGAGGGAGTCGGAGCAGACGACATAGGAATGAGAATGGTGTCGGCGGATGTAGAGCACAGCCTGATAGAGGGCAAAAAGCTAAGCCGTGAAATTTGAGCAGTGGTCATTAAACCTGTACTGAAAACCGACAAACGCACATCTGACACCTGCATTGGTCTTTGAGCCATCCGTATATATGAAGATGGAATCTTCGAGCTGTGCACAAAGTTAAAAAAATCTCGAGCGGTAAACAGCAACCGAAGTACTCTCCTTCGGGAGTGAGGCGAGTTCGAGGTGAACACGAACTTGAGCCTGAAGCCAAGGTGGCACTGGGCTCTCACCTATTTGAAATGTGGAAGGGAGGGTAAAATTGAACTGCCAAAGCAAGCGACAAAAACAGACTCCAGGAGGGGGCAGGACAATCATGGACAGCCTGTATGGCTATCGAGGGAGTCATTAAAAAAATGATGGATAGGAAGGGTGGTGGGGCATCGAAAGCAGACAGAATGCATACCGACATAGCAATATGTCGCGTCAGTAGGGTAAAGGTAATTCAGCAGCTTCGGCATAGAGGCTGTCAACAGGGCTAGTGTAAAAACCTCCTATCATCAGGCACAGCCCCCGATGGTGAATCGAGTTCAGGCGGCGTAAAACGGACGGTTGTGCAGAAGAGTATACAAAACTCTCATAATACAGCTTGGATCTGACAGTAAACCGATAGAGGTGAAGTAGGACGGTACAATCCGCTCCCCATGATGTACCACTAAGAACACGGAGAACGTTGAGGGAACAAGTGCAGCGGGCAGCCAGAGAAGACACATGGGGAGACCAGCTGAGTTTCCTATCCAATGTTAGCCCTAAACATGTTGTCATCTCCATGAAGGGGAGAGCGACGGGGCCGAGATGGAGAGATGGTGGAAGAAACACTTTGTACCTCCAGAAGTTGATACAGACCATTTTCTCATGGGAGAAACGGAAGCCGTTTGCGACACTCCAGGAATAGAGACTGTCAAGGCAATGCTGAAGACGACACTCCAAGAAACACGTTCTCTGAGCGCTGCAATAGATCGTATAGTCATCCACAAACAGGGAGCCTGAAACATCAACTGGGAAGCAATCCATAATTGGGTTGATCGCAATGGCAATCCGGGCTTCCAACTTAGGGGCCCGTGGTTTCTGTGACTGGGATTTAGATTGAGCAGAAGTCATTGGAGATGTCAAGTGGGCAATCTTTGAGCTGGCCGATCTAACAACACGCCTGCGTACCCATCTCCTTTGTTGGCCGAGGAGAGGAAAGGACATTGCTGTAGGTGCCCAATGGGAGCACAGCAGGCTTTCTACTCGCCAATAACTTACGGGCAGCGGACGTGGAAACTTTCTCCTTGACTTGGACTTCCTGGATGGCTCGTTCATCTTTATATATAAGAGCATTCACGCGAATTAGCAACATGGTCACCCAAGCAGTTGATGCAGCGAGGGGACAGGAGCACTTGAGTATCACTTATCAATGTGGGATTTTTACCAGGTAGGGGTAGTAATTTGATCAGTCCAGTGGAGTAAGGAACTATGTGACTTTTTCTTATGTTTCAGGAGAAGCAAAACACTTTTATTGTTTCGTTTTATAACAGATTGCACCGAAATTTTTGACATTTGTTGCACGCTAATCATACATACTGTGAATGAAAATAATTTTCATATATTCTAAAATGTATTTTCTGAAAAAATATTTTAAAATTTATAAGAAGGGAATTTAGCACTTTTCAAGAGTGTGCCATATTTCTGGATTAAAACTAATTTTTTGATTAGTTAATGGAAAATGATCTTCAACTGAACATGAAAACAACTATATCATAGAATTCAAAGTTCGGGATAGTTCATATCACAGTGAGTGATCACTTGTAGTTGGCCATTTGAATTGAGATGTGGAGTTTATCTATATTGTAAATAGTAGTAGTAGTAATAGTCGTAGTAGTAGTAGTAGTTGTTGTTGTTCCACTTTTTTTTATGATGTGGCCACCATGCATCAATGTCCATTATGTCTTCACTTCACTTTCCACCATAACAACTGCAGACAGTAATTTCAGACATACTTTAAGCTAGATTTCCATATGCTCTTTAGGGGTGTAAACTCAGTCAAATGTCTATTTGTCCCCTAAGTGTTCCAAACACATGGTCACAAGGGAGAAACAATTAACCTTTTCAGGAAATCTGGGTGTGTGGGGTGGTGGTTTTCTTTTTTTTTTTTTTTTTTTCAGTCTTTGTTGAAGCAAGTCACATTGTTACTATGGTATTTTTATTTTGACCAGGTGCTCTGTCTGAGAACAAGTTTTAACATTCTTCAATACAGTTTTCAATGCAGTGGTACAGCAATGAACAGAGTTCATATGCTCCCTTTTTCAGTTCATCTTCATGATACCAGTGCACCATGGGACGCCTGGATTCTATATCACTGTTACGCTTTCTGCAAACTAACGCCATCTAGTTTGTAGGTGGTGTGGTACACTCATTGACAGTTCAATCTGCTGGTGGGACACAATATGTGGCGTAAACCAAGTCACTGTCTTGATTCCTTTCTCCTCAGCATGTAAAAAATCAAGTGACTGACATTCTGTATAGCGTTACGGGCTTCTGACACAGTTCTGTGGGCAAATATTTCACGAGGGGTCAACCAATACATTGCTTCCTACTACGCACATCCCACAAAGATGAAATTGTAGAGATTAGGATTCACATGGAAGAATACTGGCAGAAATATTTCCCTTAAATCATATTCATATGGAATATGAATGGTATGCAAAGTACCCTCTGCCACACACCATGAGAGGGCTTTTAGAGTACGAATGTAGATGATGAGGTTTGTTGGGCTAAAGTTCATGAGGATAGTGAGACATGAGATATTGAGTATGGATTCTGAGGGACGTTTGGAGAGGTTTGAGATGGGGAAGGCCATAGGCACATGGGTTGTTGGTATATGAAGAGTGGTGACAGCTTGACAAATAATAATCCATGAGGTGAAGCAGTAGGGATGGCGAAGAGTTCCTGAAGGAAGTGACTACTTGGCAGAAGGGCTATGCCAGCTTTATACTTTCCACCTACAAGTTGTGCCTGAATAACCCCAGTCCAGAAGTCTACCAAGACTTCCAGTCTATGTTGAAATCACATGACCACCTCAAGAAGCTCTCATGAAACCATCTCCATCCTGTCCCCAACAGCACCCTGCACATCCACCTTCTACATGCTCCCCAAAATCCACAAACCAACTAATTCTAGATACACAATTGTAGCTGGTTACTGCATTCTTACTGAAAGAAATTCAGCCCGCATTAACTAACAGATTCAACACATCATCCAAAATCTATCCCTCCATGTCAAGGATACCCAGAATGTCCATCACTAACTCTCCACTATCACAACTGCTTTATCTCTTAGATCCTTCCTGCCACTTCCCTATACACCAACATTCCACATATTCATGGCCTTCTGTTCTCAAACACTACCTCTACCAACATCCCACAGAATCCAAACCTGATACTTCATTCCTCATAACTCTCACAAACTGTATCCTATTGAACAACTACTTTTCCTTTAAGAGGAAGCTATACACTCAAATCCATATTACAGCCATGGGCATCCACATGGCACCCTTTTACACCAACATGGTTGTGGGTTGTCTGCAGGAAATCTTCCTAATGCCCTAAAACCCCAAACATCTAGTATGATTCATGTTTACAATGATATTTTCATGATATGGACTCAGGGCCAGGATACCTTAATCTCCTTCTTCACAACCTCAACCCATTGTGCCAATTTCCTTGATGTTAACCATCACCTCACTAATCGCTCCATCCACCCTTCCACCCATATTAAACCTAGCAACCACCAACAGTACCGTACACTCTGACAGTTGCTATTCCTTCCACATAAAAAAAATGGGGGCTTCACATAGACTACCCCAATCCGATGTCGCCACACACTCCAAATCCTCCCTCCACCACCAATAACCAGTCATGAAAGAACATTTTCCTTGTCACCCAATACTACCCTGGACTGCAATAGCTAAACCACATCCTATGTCAAGGTTTTGGTTTCCTGTCATGATGCCCAGAAATAAGACACATCCTGCCCGAGATCCTTCGCACCCCTCGTGAAGTGGTTTTCTATCACCCTTACAAACTCCCTAACATCCTAGGTAGAGCCGGTCAAAACGGCCGCCACTCCCGCTCGGTTCCCGCAGCGCTCGCGGCTCGCTCTCGACGGCTGACGGTGGGTAAAGTGTTGGTAGAGGGGGAGCGATGACGTCACACTTGCGAGAGCGAGACGTTTCGGGCAGGACGAGTCACGATACTCCCGGGTTCTCGTCGCGCCCGCCGGGCCGAGCTGAGCTTGGCTGAGCCGCCTCAGCCTAGTCGGCACACGCCGCCGGCTGCGTGTGCCGGACGTACCCGAGACGAAAAAAGGGGGAAAGTACACTTTTTCGATTTTCACATTGTAAAAATTGTTGATGATATACAAGATCACGCTACATCGTTTTATGAAATTAGTTTTTCCTTACTAGCTTTGCCTTGCCTGTGAAAAAATAAAAAGGCTAATTTTCATTCCGCACGAGTTTTTAGTTCCGTAACGCTCCTCACTCGATTTCGATGAAAGTATGCATTTCAAAATCTGATTTTTGGACACATTATAGTAAAACATCTTAGCTATCGTATAAGACATTCACCTTTTTGTAATTCCTAACAGTCATTTTCAAATGACGCTATTTCTCAAGTATATGCACTTGATTTACAAATCGTGTATTGAAAAAGTTCGATAGCGGGCAGGTTACTGTTCTATTATTTTTAGACCATATATTACAGGAGTGAAATGGAGCAAAAAGAACAAAAAAGTTTTTGAAATGGTAATCGCACTGATATCTACCTCCTTTCACAAGTAATTGTGAGTTATCTGAGCGCCCTCGGGCCGCGATCACAAGTCTACGAACTCAGCCTGTGTTGAGCGTAGCGTGAAGCACTGCAGTGCCGAAAAATCTGAATTGCTGGCTACATTTGTCGGTACCTCGTGATGTGTTAAAGATCCATAATCAGAGAACAATAATGAACTAATTTTCCTTGGGTGGCAACCGATTACAATGGACAACTATCTGCTACGGTTTTACAGCAGTTCATACTTCACTTTGAGAGGCATACATCTGGTTTTTTCCACATAATACAATTCATGGTTTTTATATTTCGTGTTTGGAACTAGAAGAGAAGAACAAAGTAATGTAAACTGCGACTTTGCTCTTAATGGACTGAAATAAAATTTTGTGACATTACAGTTAAAGGCTTTCTAGTAGCAGATGCATCTACTCCTAAGACACAATATATACATTTTCGCTTTTGTAGCTTTCAGAAAATGTGTTCCCACAGGGTGAAAATTATTGTATGCAGTGTGTCCGAGATAAATGCGGTAATTTCACGTCTGAGATGGAAGTAGTAATGAACTGAGTTGCTTTTAGTAATCTGTCTGAGACGAACAACGTTTCTACGAACATTTTGCTGTATCATTTGAAGACAATTTTCTTTGTCTGAAATATGGTACTTTCGAATTTTCAACATACGCTGGTTTACTTTAGCCTCAGACACTGCAGGACAGGTCAGTAAAGGATGAGAAGCGTCTTTCACTTTTTTCTAATTTTTCTTTTTTCCGAGGGAAGGGGAGAGCTTGTCCGAGGGAAGGGGAGAGCTATAAGGAATCCCAACCCACTGTTAGCAGAAGATCGATTGCTGGCCACTTCAAGAATCCAGCTAACAGTTCATTGATTTTATTATATTATATATTAAAAGAATCTACGAAAACTAAAGTCAGACAGACTAAACTACCCGGCCGATTTCCTTCGTTTTTGTGTAACACTAAAGGTATTCATCCACTTTTTCTACATTCAAACGGGATTTCCTTCTGTATATTTCTTATGGGGATGTCCTGGCTGTAAACTAAAGTAATTCTGTCAGGCCATTCTATCCGACCCATTTCCTTCATTTTCGCTTTAAACGAAAGGTTTTTATTCGCAGATTTGTCATCAAGTATCATAATTAACTTAAGTCTCTCCTTCCTTTACTTTCATTCAAACGCGGGATCCTTCTGTCCTTGCATTGAATATTTTAATCGGTTTGTTTTAGGATATCTTCGGTTCTAAATAAAGTACACAGTTCTCTTTGACCTAACAACACTCAACGGATCAAGATCTTTCATTTGCACTTTTAAACACTTCCACGGATTGATTCTGAAGAAAGCTATGCGTGAACATTCAACTTTACTTCCATGTTTTCCCAACGTTTTAGTCATTCCACTAACGGTGCGAAATATTCGCACGGGTCTTATTCATATGGGTCTGATTCGCACGGGTCCTCTATCTATCTTATATATATTAAAAGAATCTATTTTATAATTATAATTGATTTTAAATAAGTGTTTTGATATGAATTTAAGAAAACACAAGCTTATATAATATTCTGTATACTGTTACTATCTATAATAAATATTTTTAAATGGTAAGTATTTAATTTTACTTATTTCCGTTTCACATGACTAGCCACTAATGCTGGAAAGTATTTGCACAGGTCACCTAGTTTTATTACTATTGTTCTCACACTGTAGTGAACCGTCGAATTTTATGAACATAAGAAATAGGTGGTAATGCACTCGTTCCATCCATATAGACTAACATTTAGGAGAGTATTTCCTTCCTTTAACATTTGATATCTTTAATATTTCCGGCGCGAGTCGGTGCCGGCACGAACTGATTGGGGTATGGTGTTGATTCTGCAGCACAAGTATTACAAGTCTCCAGCCTGTTTTCAGCAGAAGCTTCTCTGCATGATTTTTTTTTTTTTTTCAATTATACTTATGATAATATGTTTATTTTCATACTATTACTATTAATTCTGTAATATGAATTAAAAAAATTAAGAAATGTTTAGTTTTCACATAAGGAAAACCTCTCCTAAATGTTAGTCGAAATTAATGGGATGGGTCCATACCACATATTTCTAATGTGTTTATAATTCTATCACTACAGAGTGCAAACAATGGTAATAAAATTACAAAATCAATTAACAGTTAGCTGGCTCAAAGTAGATAGCAGTGAACAAGTACTGGTCACTAAGAATGAAAAAATAAATCACAACATGAAACAAATGACACCTGCTTCTCATCCTTTACTGATTGCAGTGTCTGAGGCTAAACTAAATCTGTGCGGTTTCCTTTCATTTAAAGTATAAAAATCGCTATGAAAGTACCATGGAGACAAGGAAAATTGTGAGGTTCAGGAAATGTTCATAGAAAAGCAGTTCCCATCAGACAGCTTCCTAATAAAATAAATAAAAATACTGAGAACCGTGTAGAGTTCTTAGAAAGTGGAGATGAGCTGAAACACAGTACAGCGTGTACCACATAAATCTGGCACATCTGACGAACCCCCATGACCATACGTTGCAGCATCCCTTATCAGGAGGTAACTATATGTCTTTAATTTCGCTGTTATGTAATCCTACTTTAGTCTCGGTCTGAGGGATAGCTCTTCTATGTGAGATACTGTATATAAATTGTTTCACCTTGTGGTAGAACATTTTAAGAGAAGGTTCAAATGTTTGTTAAGCTTAAGGGACTTAACAGCGGGGTCATCAGTCCCTAAACTTACAAACTACTTATGAACTACCTTATACTAAAGACGACACAAATATCCATGCCCCAGGGTGGGATTCGAACTCCCGACCGTAGAGACCATGCAGACTGTGACTGGCGCGCCGCAGTCCCCTCGGCCACCGCAGTCGGCTTAAGAGAAGGCGAAATAGTATAATCTTAGGTGTAGATGCATCAATAAATGTAAGTATATTTTTGTGTTTCTTCCGTTATTATCCTGAACTTGAAAGTCATCGAGTAGAATTTCAGAAATTTTATTTCAGTCCATCAACAGCAAATTCGCAATTTACATTAATTATTTCTTCTCTTGAAGTTTGAAACACGAAATATGTATTCCATCAATTGTGCAATGTGGACAACAAATTATTTGTATACCTCTTAAGTGAAGTATTACCTTACATAAAACCATAGCAGATCATTGTCCATTGTAATCAGTTACCACCCAAGAAAAATTAGGGTATAGCTATTTTCTGGTTATTAATTATTAACACATCACGATGGACCAACATACATGGCCAGCAAATAATATTTTCGGTGCTGCAGTGCTTCACGCTACGCTCAACACACGCCGAGTTCGTAGACTTGTGGTTGCGGCATGATGCCGCTCAGATAACTCACAATTACTTGAGAAAGGAGGTAGATATCAGTGCAAATACCATATCAAAAACTTTTCTGATCTTTTAGCTCAATTTCACTCGCTGTAATGTATGGCCTAAAATGCATAGTACAGTAAGCTGCCCGTTATCGAACTTTTTCAATACACGATTTGTAAATCAAGTGTGCATACCTGACAAAAAAGCATCATTTGAAAACGATTGTTACGAATTTCGAAAAGGTGAATGTTTTATTGGAAAGCTAAGATGTTGTACTATCCTGTGTACAAAAATCAGATTTTTTAACCGAATACTTTCATCAAAATCGAGTGAGGAGCTTTACGAAACTGAAAACTCGTGCGGAATGAAAAGTAGACTTTTTATTTTTTTCACAGGCAAGGTAAAGCTTGTAAGGAAAAAATAAGTTGATGAAACAATGCAATGTGGTCTTATATACCGTCATAATTTCTTACAACTTGAAAATCGAAAAAGTTTTTTCCCCCTCTTTTTCGTCTTGGCACATACCCGCTCGGCTCGGCCCGGCCGGCAGTGTGAATGCACCGCCATAGACGTGTGCCGGACGGGTGCAATAGTTTTAACGGCGTCGTGAGGGGGCTGGTTGTGCGCATGCGCACTGCTGTCAGTTGCTCTACATGCCAGCCGGGAGTACCGAGTCTTCTCGCTCTCGAGACTGCTTTATTGGCACGGCCGGCTCCCGGGTATGGCAGTCTCGCTAGCCGCTCCCTCTGGCAGGAACGAGCGGGAGCCAGGCAGCGTTTGACGGCCTCTAATCTTAGGCCTTCAATATGCTGTCCCCAGCCATCTGTCCCAGCAATCATATTCACATGGCAGACCATGTTGCATGACCTGACCAATACACCCACACATACTTATTATTCCACTATCATCACAAGTTTATCCTACCCAATCAAACGCCTGGTCACCTGTGCAAGCCAGTCATGTGAAACACCAACTGTACTGCAATCATTGCACAGCATTTTATTTGGTGTGACCACTAACCAGCTACCCATTAGGATGAACGGCCACTGGCCAACTGTGGCCAAAAGCAATGTTGACCAACCTGTAGCACAACATGTTGCAGATCATATGCTTGATTGTTACAACTGCATCACAACTCAGACCATCTGTATCCCCCTCCTCCACCTTAGTACTAGCTTTTATGAACTATGCAGATGAAATATATTCGATGATCCCAAACTTATCTAGGCCTCAACCTACTGATAACCTACCTTTTCCACACAGTTTCCGCTCTATCCTACACCTCTGCCACTTCTCTCTCTCTCTCTCTCTCTCTCTCTCTCTCTCTCTCTCTCTCTCTCTCTCTCTCTCTGTGAGAGAGAGAGAGAGAGAGAGAGAGAGAGAGAGAGAGAGAGAGAGAGAGAGAGAGAGTTCCAACTTCATCTTTCCATTGTGAAGGTATTGGACACACATCAGAGTCCTGCGAAGTGGCATGTCTCACATGCTGAATCCACATCGGTAGCCACAAGCAGTATCACCACACAGACTGAGCACGGCCACCAGGTTGTGACAGGTGTGGGATAGGCTTGAGCAGCTCTTTCAGACTGGCCTGCTCAACCCGCTGACACTGCACTGCTCCACTCTGGGTAAATGGCCAGATCATGGTATGCACTGCATACTTCTACATTCAATTTAAAGATGTTCACAATACTTTTACCTTTGATTTCCACATTTGTGAACTAAGACTTTACTTTTACCTTTATGTACGATTGTAACACAAAAATATGGCATAACTCCAGCAACTTTATCAAAACTAAATACTGTGGACGCGGTATCACGTAATATAGTAATTAGAGCTATGTTTGCAACAACTTCTCAGTGAATACATTCAGCTTAGGGTCTTAACTACATAATCTAATGACTAAATTCAGTTTTAAAGATCTATTTAATGTTGGTGGCAGGTGAAGGACTAGTGTGAATCTACTATTCCCAGTATTTTAATAGGACATGGAACCTCTGTTTTAGGGGCAAGAAGATGGCCAATTGCATACAGTAATTAATTATTTATAAAAATTTACAGCTGTTTGTTCCATTCAATCTAACATACACCTTCATTTTGTGGTAACGGTGGTGAAAGAACATAAGACGTGTGTAATGCTAAGTGGCATTTTTTATACCACCGAGAACATTAGAGCAATCAAACAAAGTTGTTGGAACAAATGACTGACCACGGTTTAATTGGTCAAAAGACAGTACTCGGCGCACTGTAAAATACTCTCAGAGAAGATAAATAGAATATAAAAAAGTGACATTTAATTGATGTGCGAACAAATTTTTCTGCTGCCGAGTTTTGATATTAAACTGGTATCTTTTAGCACATAAATTATTTCATAAGTTTTTCATAGTGGTCTGAAAAGAACTGAAATTGAGAAATCACCTACACAGCAGTTGCATTCACCATGTAAAAGACTTGAAACAAGTAAGTTAAAAATTCGAGGGCGAAGAAGACTGAAATAAACCTCATGTGAATCAGGCTGCAACTTATGTAGAGAAAAAGCTATCTTCTGCCTCAAGAGCCATGTAACAAACATAACTAAGTTCTCACCTAAAGACTATGCAAATTTACATGAACTGTTTGTCAGAGAGTCCAGGAAGTATGTGAAAGTGAATGTTATTGTCCCAAATACTAGCTGGGAGGAGGGGGATGGTACAAAGAACTAGAATGTCAAATTTGGTTCAATTTGCACGGATACTGTAACATTCTACTGATTTGCCAAATTCTGTTTTCCCCCCTCCCACCTTTTCTTTTTGCTTTGCACTTTAAGAAACATTATAGCTTCCAAATAATGGCTCCCACTTGCTTACATAGAATTTATTACATGTTGGCACCATCAGCGATGACTAGAGGCACCTGTTTTGCTCGATTTTGTCATTTTTGAAACCTATTTTGGTATATTTTCACTACTTTTATTTTCTTTCATCAATAATTTCACTAATTTTATTTTTACTTTTTAATGAATAAAAATTAAATCAGAAATCAATTATAGCCTCATTGCAGTGCAACACTATTTTATTCAGAAAACATGACATGGCATTGATGGAGATACATAATTAAATGTTTGAGAAACACTTAATCCTGCTACTTTTATGTAGCCTAAGTAATTTACTTAAAAACGAAAAATATGGATAACTGAAATGGAAAGCGTGGCTGTTCCTTTGCGATTTGTGCACTTAAATTATTATTACATCACAAACAATGACAGCCCTGAGAAATAACAATATCTATTAACCCTTTCACTGCGCATTTACTCTTGGCAGTGCCCGCATTGTGCACTTAATTATTAGGGAATGCTGCAGATGAGGACTTATCACATTTTGTGTGTGTGTGTGTGTGTGTGTGTGTGTGTGTGTGTGTGTGTGTGTGTACGTACACAAGACTATAGCAGTATATCATTATTAAGACAAAAATAAGACGCAATATCTGGTATTGTTGTGTAAAATACATTTTCTTTTTAATTTTTAGAGAGAAAATCGTGTATATATACACGCCTTGAGCACTGAAACGATTAGCGTATATTTACTTATGAAGCAGTGAAAGGGTCCAAATATTTCGGAGCTACACGCAACAATCCCATTGCTGTTTCCTTTAAAATTCTGTATCTTCTCTTCTGACAATTTCATGTTTTTCACCCATATAATATGTGCATCGGTGCAATTAAATGGCTTCATGAAAGAAATTACTTTCCTCTTTAAACTTTGCGGTGAGAGGGAAAAATATATATATATATATATATAAAAGTCATGCTTCTTTACAATCTGATACAAGGTAGCACTTCACGCACGAAAATTTCAAAAGCAGACTGCAAACACTGCAACAAAGGGTGAAATCCAGAATGTGTATCATTCACAAAAACAATACGGCGGCATCTTAGTGATATTTTTCTATACAAAGGTCATGGTGTTGAGTCAGTAACACGAATTCTTCCTTGTCCACTTTTGCTCATTTTGCCACTACATTGTTGTCCGTGACACCCGTTGACAGCTCTTCCTCCTTGTTCATCTTGTGGGCAGAACTGCTATTTATACGTTGTGGGCATGTGTCCTTTCTATGTCGTTCAATACGCACATTGCAGTATTTGCACAGGATTATTTTCCTTGTTCTATCAAAAATCTAAAATCCATCGGATGCAAATTTTCTTTCACGATCAAAAACTGTTACGATTATGTTAATCTGCTGTACTAGAATAAATCACTGAAAGAATCTGCGATCAGAAACGATTACGATCACGCAGTACATTACCAGTCACCAGATCAAATAAAGCGTCGGAAACAGACTACATCATACATGAAAAGAGGTTGGCAGGACTCTAAACGAGATATATCAAAGTGGTGTACAATTGATTGCCATTTATATCTTGAATTTCTGCCAATACATTGAAATGACTGATGTTATTTCACATTTCATGGATTATTTCGTGATTTTTCGTAAATTTCAACGATTTCGTGATTTTCCGCTAAAATTGTAAAATATAAAAATTTCACGCTTCATGAAAAACAGGTGCCTCTAGCGATGACAACTTGCAACGAATAGCCTAAAATACATTGATAACTTGCTACAGTCAAGTTTAATTTTGGCAATACCCATGACAGTCACAGCAGAACATTAAGAACATTAATGAATGTTCAATGGCTGTCAACGAATGCATTATGTACATGCGCAGACCAAGACTAAACTTTACCGCCATCATTCATAATTCCAACTATTGTACTAAAACCAGGATTGTTAACTGGTCAAAAATATGACTTCTTATTGCACCCAACAGTTTCCTATTAAACATTTTTACAGTATGTACAGAAGTCTGCCACAGAAGACGTAACAGCTCATCTAGAATGGTTGAGTGTGGTATGCAGTGCAGAACATATACTTTGTCAGTCGGCCAGCCAGCTCATGCAGCGCAATGGGCTCAGTGAGTTTGAGCAGCCCAGTGCCGAGAGCCAGCAGTGCAGCCACATCATGTAACAGAAACAGCCCACAGGCTAAGCCAGAAAAGTCTGCGGGCCAGCAGTGCTGCTGTATGGCGCTGTGACACACAAGTCTAGGAGGAAAGAACTTAATGGTTGGATGATTTACCTGGCACCTGGTTCTGTCATCACACTTCTAGTCATTCATGGAAGGACTACATTCAGCAGTGAAAGAGTACTCCCACCTTTACCTGGCATCCTTTCCCTACACTCCCACCTCACTTACAGTCGAGATACTTGTGACACTGAAGTGTCCGGACATGGTGGTTGTGTGGGTTTAGTTGTCTGAGTGATTGTGTGACTGTATGTGTTTCTTTTTCTGATGAAGACCATGGCTGAAAATTTAGTTGTGTGTATGTGATTATCCTTTTCATGTCTTTCAGCAGTTCATTGAGCCTCTTTATAGTGAGTTGTTATCTATCCTCCATTATCGACTTTGTAGTAAGTTGAATCTGTTATCTATGCCTTCCTGCAGCTCATCAGGACATCTCTGGGTGAGTAACAACTATCCTTATCAAAAATATTGCTGGTTCTACATAAAATGAATAAGCAGGTCAAAGGCCTTGATCCAGTCACTAGATCTTTCTGGAAATGGTGACATAAGACAGCAAAAGAAAAAATGAATTTAACATACATATAAAATCGTCCAGTTATGAGGACCCTACAAATGTACTGGAATTTGATCACTGCGCAAACTCCCAAATGGAGAACACAGTAATGGGATCCCTAGTGTAGAGAAGCAGCCAAGAACTGAAAGCAAACAAGTCACCAGGATTGGATGGAATTCCAATTCAGTTTGAGAGAAAGTACTCATACAATTCCTTTCGAGTTACTTACTGCAGGGGATGGGGGCTTAGAACAGTTATCACACCAATTACCTAGCCATATGTAGCAATCAAAATAAAGAACTTAATTGAACACAGAAAAATGGAGAAGTGACAATTGTGTGATATTTTATACAATAAGGAAAATAAGAGATTAAACTGCACACAAGAGATTTAATGCCTCATTTACACAATAATAATGAAAACAAGTCCATGGACCACTTGAACACAAAACTATAGTTATAAAATTAACTACGACATCAATCGCTGATTGAGGGGATTTTGTGGCGACTTCATCCACTCCTTCCGTAATATCTGTTTAAGCTGAGATAGTCTTAGTGTAGGATTCTCCATTTTTATACGGGGAAGATTAGCTTCTTCAAATTCTGTGTATGCAGCTTTTAATCGTTTCTCTGGATGTTTGTCAACTGCTGAAGGTTTGTCACTGCAACAAAGAAAAGAAAAAGCATAATTCACGATGCACAAAAAATTCAAACAATGGAAAATCTGATTGGAATATCAATAATGGAGGATAGATAACAACTCACCGTACAGATACTCACTGAGCTGCTGACAGGTACGAAAAATAATCCATCCCATCCATACGACTTAAATTTTCAACCATAGCCTTCATTAGAAAAATAAACATATACATTCACAACTACACACACACACATACACACACACACACACACACACACACACACACACACACACAACCACCATGTCCGGCCACTCCAGTGCCACAAGCAACTAGACTATCTAGTTGCTTGTGGTATTGGAGTGGAGAGACATGGTGGTTGTGCGAGTATAGTTATGTGAATGTATGTGTTTCTTTTCATAATGGAGGCCATAGCCGAAAATTTAAGTCGTGTGAAGGTGATTGTCTATTTTTCTTACCTGTCAGCAGCTCAGTGTGCCTCTTACGGTGAGTTGTTATCTATCTTCCATTGTTGAGAAAAAATTAAAACAAGTTGAGGTGGATCACAAAATGAAGATTAAAGTCTATTTTACTCCAAAAAATATGAACTGATGGTGAAAAAAAGGATAATAAAGAAACACACACACTTCATAAATCATAATAGCATACAAAACATTACAGGTGGAGGCTGTAAAACTATCGCACAGTAATATGAATCAGTAACTCACAGTGAGAGAGAATATTTTACCTCAGAACAGCAATAGCTTCATCAACATTCCGTGCTTCATCTCCTTCAACAACCACTCTATTTATGTTTTCTTCTAAAGGCACCTGTAAATGTGTCTCCGGTTCTTTAATCTTTAGGGCAGCTAAACGTCTGCGTTCTGTTTCCGCCTGAAAAGTACAAACAAATAAAAGTAATGGCCGAGGCACTAGTAACAAGGTAAACTTGTTGCATGCTTAAAATTTGCAAAAAATTTATACACATATAAAAACTAAGAACATGAATTACCTAATGAATCTTATAAAGTAGTATATTCTTACACAACTACAGAGATCAAATACTAGTGTTATATTTATTTTTGTTAGCCACAAAAATAATATTTTAAAATACTATGAGTCAACCAATAGTGGCCCATAAAAAGACAGTATAGGATGAAAGATTCATTCTGGGACAGGTGAAGAGGCGAATGCCATGTGGTGTGAATACTCTCAAGCACACTAAGTTCATTAGGCAGTGGTGTGGCCACCATGTGAGCCCCAACTGAGTAAAAAGGAATCCGATACAGAGCCATCCTGGATGGGTCACAGAGAATAAGGGGGTAGGTAGTTGTCTCCAGCCAGGTTATAAGCAAGAACAGTATTTTAGATACTCATGAGGTCAGGAAGCCAAGGGAAGTGGTTTGAACAACCAGTAAGGGCAAAAATCAGAGATAAGGTTTTGATTTGCATAGACCAAAGGGTGGCAGGAGAAACCTTAGCCAAAAGCCTGAAGACCTCTCCCTAAATCCACACATAACAGCACACCATTGGAGCAACAGAGCCCTGGAAAGATCCATCCAAATCCATAGTCGAGAAACTAACCAAGGGGAAAGGAGATGAGTGTGGAGAACAGGGCAAGGAAGAGAGGTGAAGCCAGACCAGTAAATCCATCCAAGGACGAGTAGCAGGATAGTAAAGGATATGGGTTTTTTGGGAACACAACCATGGAGTCTTTAGCACCCGAACTACTGAACAAACTAAAGAAAAAAAAAAGGGAGTAAAACCTGTAATGGAAATATAACTAATCATGCAAAATATATATGCAGATAAAGTAATTCACAGAAAACAATATGACAAGTGAAGAGTAAAAAAGGGACAGGTTGGGGTAGTAGGTAAAAGTACATAGCAAGTACTCAGTGGCAGAAAATGGCACTACCGAAACGAAGAATTTATTAGTTATTATTGCTGTTGTTTATATATTTCCTAGGCATTAAACGTGGTACTGTATTTCATGACAAATACGAACACATTATTAAACATAAATCCCGTTTCCTGTTTATGGCAGTTTGTAATAATATGTCCGTGCATTGTAATACATACGGCTCACACTGGCACGATCGTAATCATATCGTCCAAAAACTGTTCGACTATCATTGTTGCATCACCAATAGCAGACTGCTGTGCAAAAATTTGTTTTGACTTCTTTAAACCTGTCCGTGGACTACCAAAAATAACGTTGAAGAAAAATACTGCGTTAGTCACTTCTCTCTCTGTTACTGATACCATACACCCTTAAAATTTAACAAACTTTATTTTACCCTACATTGTAAGAGCTTTTCATATTTGAGAAAATGTACGTTTTCTTAGTTTTACAATTTATCGCGCCGCAATAAGCTCCGAAATTCAGTCGCATTTTAAACGTGTCTTACGACTCCATATCTAATCCACAATGGTTTCCCGCATCTCGGTATGTTCTTACGACCTAGCCGCTTGGCAGCGCTGCAGTCACCAGGTTGCAGAAAACTACCAGGAGTTTCGTGACTCTTTATGTTAGACTCTGCTATAACCTCCAGCCTAAATTTTTAGCCCAGAGTCCACACAAATAACTAAACTTTACAACCTTGGTCACATTCCCCTCATCATCAGCTAAAATAGAGGGCAGATTAACACCAATATCCACTGCAACCCTCTTAGCATGATATAAACCACATTCATTTAAAATGTGGCATACAGAAATTTGCAAGCCACAGCCATTACAAAATGGAGGAATCTCTCAATGGAGTAAAAAGCTGTGTGTGAAATGGTAATTCACAATAGGAGGTATATCAGGTTCACTTCATGCCACTTGAGTGACTGGCAGGAGGTTTTCCATGGTGAGAGTTGCTTTAACCAACTGCAGCTTACTACCTGTCACTGCCAAGTCTCCTCCCACATTGAAGGGACCTCAGCCACAACATAAAGATGCCCCACATAGACTAGTACATTCTGTGACATTCTGCTCACTTCAGGCCACCTTCACAGCCACATCAGTCCATTCACTACCCTGAATCCCCAATTGTCCTGGTACCCAAAGGAATGAACCTCCTTGCCCTGCCATTGGAGGAAGTACAGTTGCTCACAAATCAAGTGTCTTGTAATCTCACAGAGGTTGATGATCTGCAATAATGGTAGGGCACTAAGGGAATTCGAGCATGCCAAATTTGCTCGAGTGCCTTGAGGCTTGCATGCAGCTCTGCTGAAAACACCAAGCAGGCAGTGTGCAGGCGAATCTTCACAACACAAATGGGAAACACTACAGAACACCTGACAGTCCCCCAAAAGGAAGAATGGTGGGGGAAGTTGGGAGACCAGAGCAGTAAGGTTGTTGAGAGACACAGCCTCATCCGGACGAACGTACAAGCTGCAGACAGTTAATTCCTGCGTTGCCCGGATTCTAACAGCCACTGCCTCAAGAGTGGTGTTGAGTTGCACCAGGTCACTGGGGACAGTGTCCAGGTCGTACAGACAGACACCGCCAGACACCCTGTCATATATGGACCTGTTGCGGTAGTAGCCCCTATACCCACGAAGGGCAGGGGTCCGCTGTGCTGGAAACCATGTTTCCTGTAGGGTGATACAAAATGCAGGATAGCGGTACAGTAATCGTCGAAGCTCAGTCAGGTGATTAAAGAAGCTGCCGCGATTCCACTGGAGAATAACTCTTTCTCCATGCTGTAAGGCCATAAAAGAAGAGAAATAAAATAAGAGATCATTCCATAGGAACATCTGCTGCCTTATGGTCAGGATCTACAGAATCTAAGACCATAGATTCAGGTGATTCTGTTGCTGGGATCCACTTTCCCATGGAGAGAAGCCTCGGAAGGGAGTGTCCTGTGGGACCCCTTCCGGGCGAGAGGAGCCTGAGAAGGCTGTTGTTTCTCCGACGTCCCCTGTAATGGTTTGTCTATTGCTCCCAACGTCAAAAGTGTGGGAGCAACTGAAGGAGTAGCGCCCTCAACTGTCAAGGAGGCAGGTGCAGTGGTTCAGGCCTGGGGTCCCGCTGGCATTTGTGGTACAGATGGTCTGGAGATTGACGTTGAAGCTACTGTGGCGTAAGGGGTTGTCATGGTCACAGGGTGGAGCTTCATATACTTATGTCTGGCCTCTGCGTATGTCATCCGGTCCAGAACAAGGAGGATGCTGCTGATTACAATGGACGCACACTGGAGGTGCGGTACAATGGGCGTCCGGATGGGATGCACGCCCGCCCTCCCGACATGTTGGGTTGGCATCACATCGGGAGGACATACGAACAAACCTCCAGCACTTGAAGCAGCGCATAGGGGGAGGAACATAGGGCTTTACGTCGCACCAGTAGATCATCACCTTTACTTTCTCGTGCAATGAATCGCCCTCAATGGCAACCCTGTTGTCCTTCGGGCCCCTATAGATGCGCCGGATGAAATGCACACCTCGCTGCTCCAAGTTAGCTCGTAATTCGTCGTCTGACTGCAACTGAAGATCCTTATGGAAGACGATACCCTGGACCAAATTTAAGCTCTTATGTGGCGTGATGGTAACGGAAACATCACCCAGCTTGTCACAGGCTAGCAAAGCCCGTGACTGGGCTGGGGAAGATGTCGTTATTAGAAGTGATCCAGATCTCATCTTTGACATACCCTCTACCTCTCCATACCTGTCCTCCAAATGTTCCACAAAGAAAATTGGCTTTGTGGACTTGAAAGAGTCCCCATCTGTACGACTGCACACTAAATACTTAGGGGCATAAGCCTCACCTTGAATTTTTGCCCTATCTTCCTCCCACAGTGTGGACAGGGAAGGAAACGTTTGGGGGTCGTACTGTGTAGCATTATTTTCACCTCTACCATGCTTAGAGACGAAGGTTGTATGTCCGCCAACGTTCCGTGGTCTTTTCATGGTGTTCCCACGAGCAGCTAGGGAAATAAGGGTCCACCCAGACAGAGCCCCACTTGCCTGGGTAAGCCTTATACCTCTGAAGACAGAGGTTGCTCACTAACGACTCTTCAACCTGAACAGCCATGCATCTCCTTGGCACGTAGCACAACTTGAGATTGAGGTTTTTTTTTTTTATAGAGGTTTGTACCATCCTCGCAACCTGGGCGATTAATCCAAGATCGCCGGGCTCTGAAACGTACAACGTTCCACCATCACGCCGAACAATGGTCATTGAAGCACGCGAGCTTACGGTGTAGCAGGCTGTTAGCGCGACACAGCACATGGCTCAGGACCCCGGATTCACCAAGCCCATACCCAGCAAATTAATGCTGATCCCCTGAGGGGTTGGCTAGGGAACTGAGTTTATTGACAGAGCGATCCAACAAGGATTCTGCTTTTGCTGACCTATGTCCGGAACCCTAAAAAACCATGATATACACAGACCCCTCTTTAACAATCGTTGCGAAGCATGGGCTTACAAGCTAGTCTGTAATAAGTTTTTCAAATTTTCAGGGCAATTACGGCATTTCTTAGTTCTCTGTCAACCAAATTAAGTGCCTCCGATTTTCTCCTCCTGTTTCAAATGATCCAGCAGAGCAGCATAATAGTGCCCAGTTATGGATCTGCCTTTTTCCAAATAGTCTATCAGGATTATACCCTGGGAATCCCAAAAGACAGTTGCTATCACCTTTCCAGCTGACAAAAAAATCTTCGCCTTCTTTAGTGCACTCTCCCCACTCTTCATTCATTGTTTGGACTGTCGTTTGGTCTCTGGAGTGTAATGGTGGATCCAAGTTTCATCCACAGTTATGAATCTGCACAAAAGTCCTGTGGATTGCACCTGAACGGAGTGAGATTCTGAGCAGAAATGTTTTTTCGTTTCCATTTTTGGTCCTAAGTGAGCAGGCGTGGCACTTATCGCACACTGAGCTGCTTCATGTAATGCACTCATTCAGTTCAGATGCTTATAATGTTAGCTACCTCACAAACTTTTAATCTTTGATCTTCCATTACCATATACACCTTATCGATGGTTTCCTGTGTGCTGACTTCAGCGGGTCAACGGAATGTACTCCATTGTCCACGCTTCTCCAAGCATGTTTAAACTCATTGATCCAAAAGTAAATGGTCTTCAATGTTGGTGCAGAACCCACAAGGACCTCATTCAACTCTGATTTGATCTGTGCAACAGTCCAACCCTTCATATGAATGTTTAATGACCACACAAAATTCATTTTTCTCCATCCTAAGGAACTAACTACGCAATTGCTACTTCAACCGGCAGCCAACAATCAAGTAATAACAGCTGCCGTTCAAAACTTACTGTAATATCCATTGACATATCAGGATTACCAACATCAATGCAGGTTCAAAAAATTTCTTGCTCTTTCTTACAAATTTACCAGACTTATCAAACCAGCCTCATACTTCCATGTGTGTGTGGCCTGCCTACAGCATGTTGACGTGTTCATGTGACCAGCAAGATCCCCATACCTTTGTATCACTGACCAGGTGTAGAATGACACTGGTAGCAACCTACGTTACTGTACCAACCCGTAGGATCTGGTGGTTCAGTTTTAACAATAACTGTGGACAAACTTGTTTCAAAGGTAGATCCAAACACTGTTTGATACCATTCTGAACCACTAAGAGCAAGTATTGAGCGCAAAGGGTGTGACACTCCAAGGACCTGGCATCATCTTTTCACCTGCCAGTGGTCTTTTGTCTTTCATACCTTACTGTCATCAGTTCAATAAAGTTATATGGTCTTTCATCATATAGAATTTCATTCACCTTGAATCACTACTCCTTCCCTTTCTTCCTCTCCCTCCCCCCCCCCCCCCCCCAAGACAGTGTATTTACTCAAACGTCAATAGTATGCATGTATACTGATATCGAAATCGTGGACCACTCAGTCCTGGGTGCATCACCCCCCCCCCCCGCCCCCCCCCCGCCCCCCCCCCCCCCACACACACACCCACACACCCCTAACTCCTTTTCATTTTGAGACAGTATAATTTGATTTTTCATTTAAGTGCAACTGATACTGGACTATAAATTTAAAACATACCTGAATCTGTGCCTGAGTTATTTTGGCAGCTGGCTGCTTAGTTGCAGTCTGAAGGGTTTTCAACTCTTGTTCAAGTAGTGCTTTAGATTCAGCCTTTTTTTCTAAAACGGCCTGTTTCTTTCGTAGCTGTTCTTCCTTCAATGAAAAAAATAAATACAAATTAAAAACATTCAATTGATATAAAGACTTTTTCCTTTACATTTTCATAAATTAAATAGTATAAAATACAGTAAAATTTTGTTTACTGTCCCAGCTGCTTCACGTAATTATATTAGCAACATTAACAACACAATAGAAAATACTTGCCAAGATATTAATAGTTTTACAAATCTCAACTACATAGAATGACTTTATTAGTGTTTTGTGCAGACCATGAAATAAACAAACACTGTTCCTGCTCTATGGTTGACAAGATTTCTTTATGAAATATTTGTGTTTTCATGAAATTGGCTGCTGCTAAAATCACATGATTGCCAACATTATCACACTAGCTCACTGGGATGGTAGGTAAAATTTAACCAAATAATATTGTAGGGTTCACCAGTTCATTATTGTAAGTAGTACAGATCGTCCCGGGCACCACGTTAAACTGCCTCCCAACCCAAGGTGTGGTGCGACCCCTGCTGAGGGGTGCGTGGCACATGGGTGGATGTGACTAACGGAGCCTCAGGGATACCGGGCGACCTCCCTGAGTAAGTTGCCTTGCACCGCGCGGGGTTATCATGGTGTGGACCATATAAATCCCCAAATCTCGTGGGACTAAGATGAACACTGAGAAAAAAAATATTTTAAAAGAATCCGAGGGGCAATCTGAGACCTCAGATACTCAAACATCGGGATCAGGACTGATGGAGTGCACTCTTACTTCTCAGTCAGGGTCTAGACCTGAGCAAGAAGTGGGAACTGTAACAGAGAAGTTGGACCAGATTAGGATTAAGGCCTTGTCTGGGGCTCAGAGGAGGAAACTTCTCAAGGAACAGAAGCAAAAGGAAAGAAAAGAATGGGTTCCTAAACATAAGTGGAGGGAATCAAAAGGGCTTGAGCCCAAGACCCCCAAAAGGGTCCAGAACCCAAAAGTCGCGACAGAGGATTTGAGGGTAATTAACCAAAAGCTCGCTCCGGAAGGACGAACCCTGGTGGTGGAGGTCGGAGAGAAGTCCCTGAAGGTAATGCGAGAGCAAGGCCTGAAACTGTTTTTAGGGTTATCGCAGGTCGCCGTCAGGGTAATCAAAGACCTTAAAGGCAATAATGACAGCAAGATGGGGACTGGAAGTGCTGCAGATAAACCTGCAGCACAGTAAAGGGGCCACTGCTGCCCTGAGCCGTCGCCTGGGGAGAAAGGAGGTGGACGTGGCCCTGATACAAGAACCCTATTTATACAAAAGGGGTGTATCGGGCCTCGGTGGTACTGGAGGTAAGCTGATTTATGCCAGAAATCTAAAAAACTCCAGAAATGCATTTATGTTAGAAATGGAATACCTTTCATACCAATGATGGATTTTTGTTCCAGGGATCTGGTGACCATCAGGATGCAGCAATGTGAGGAAGGTATCAAGAGGGAAATTGTTTTGGCCTCAGCATACCTTCCTTACGAAGACAGCTCTCCTCCTCCTTTGGAAGTGAGGAGACTGACTGAAGGCTGCCATCGGCAAGGTGACGAACTGGTGGTGGGATGTGATGCCAATGCCCACAATCTATCGTGGGGCAGCAAGGACACCAACAGTAGAGGTGAGCACCTTCTTGAATTTCTCCATCTATCAACTTGGAGATCCTGAATAGGGGTGATGAACCTACATTCAGGAATAGTAGAAGGGAAGAAGTAATTGACATAACTTTTGGTTCCATGATGATGGGAAGTTACGTCAAACAGTGGCATATGGTCCTGGAGCCATCCTCATCAGATCACATGTATATTAAATTCAAGGTTGAAATGGGAACCAGACAGACCATGGCCTATAGGAATCCCAAGAAAACGGACTGGGAGACATATAGGAGAGACCTTGACTTCAGCCTATCGGAAATTAAAACTTCGATAAGGAATCCAGCAGAGTTTGAGGAAGTAGCAGAGGCCGTAACCTCTGCTATAGTGACCTCATACCAGGACAACTGCTCAATCACCAAGAAGTGCACAAATAGGAGTGTGCCTTGGTGGAATAATAACCTGGAAATGCAAAGGAGGCATCCTGGAAGGTATTCTGTGAGGAAGTGGAGGGCATGGCTGCTCAAGCGAGACTTCATAAAATCCTACAAGGGTACCAACTAATCCAGGAGGAACATTGAGGAAGGAGGATGGGGAGTATACAAAGACAGCACATGAAACATTAGAACTGCTCCTCAAGACTCGCTTTCCTCAATATACTCTGGGGGATAACTCAGACCAGAATGCGATTGCTGAGAGACAACGGTTCTCAGGTATTCGCAAAGAGGACTGGGATCTGGCCAAGGAGTGTGTCGATTTCAGTAAGGTCCAATGGGCGGTGGTTTTTTTTTAATTATTTTTTTGTGGTTTTAGGGTGCACAACTTCTATGGTCATTAGCGCCCAGCCAAGAACATAGATTCGCTATGATCTCAAAAAAATGGTGACTGTCAGAACATCAACAAGAGGCTAAAAACGAAAGATAAAAGACAATGAAAAGGGTTAAATATCCTTGGATAGGTTGGCCAAGTTGATAAAACGCAAAACTCGAGCAGCTGCTCGTGTGTCATCAGCTAAAATTTCCTCCAGAGTAGACGGAAAGTGAAGGGCTACACGGAGATGATTTAAATATACATAAGTCAGTAAAACATGTGGCACTGTCAGCAGTTCACCGCAGGAGCATAGCGGTGCAGGTTCGGCAGATAGCAAGTGACGGTGGCTGAAACGGCAGTGACCGATCCGCAACCGGGCCAGGATGACCTCCTCCCGCCGAGAGGGGCTTGAGGAGGTCCTCCAAGCGGTCGGGATCGGTTTGACAGTTCGCAATTTATTGTTGTACAGTGAAAGCCACACACTGTGCCAATGTGACACGATACTCTGGCGAAGAGCCCGTTGAACATCGTCCGATGGGACGCAAAAGGTAGCCATGCGAGGCAAAAGAGCTGCTGCCTAGGCTGCTATGTCGGCGGCCTCATTCCCGGGCACACCCACATGGCCAGGGACCCACAGGAAGGAAACATGACAGCTGTCATCTAACAACCGGAGGGAGCGTTGGATCTGATATACGAGAGGATGGTTCGAGAGACGGTCCTTAAGACTCTGCAGGGCACTAAGGGAGTCCGAACATATGACATAGAAAGGTTGGCGGTGGCGGCTGGTATACAAAACGGCCTGGTGGAGGGCGAAAAGCTCAGCCGTGAAGTTCGAGCACCGGTCAGGGAGCTTGTATTGGAAACGGTTGTCCCCAATGACGAAGGCAGATCCGACACCGGCAGTGCTCTTGGAACCATCAGTGTAAATAAATACGGCATTATCGATCCACGGACGGAGTTCGACAAGCCTCGAGCGGTATACCAAATCCGGAGTGCTCTCCTTGGGGAGCGAACTAAGTTCGAGGTGTGTGTGAACCTGGGCCTGATGCCACGGTGGCAATGGGCTTTCGCTCAACCGAAGGGTGGAAGGAAGGGTAAAATCGAGCCGCTGTAGCAGGCGGCGAAACCGAACTCCAGGTGGAAGCAAGGCTATCGCAGACTGATATTGGCGATCGAGAAAGTCATCAAAAAATAATCTGTAAGATGGATGGTTGGACATCGACCATAGGCGGCATACGTACCGACACAAGAGTATGTCATGCCGAGTGGTCAAGGGTAATACAGCAGCCTCGGCATACAGACTTTCAACAGGGCTGGTATAAAATGCACCGGTCGCCAGACGTAATCCCCGATGGTGGATAGAGTTGAAACGGCGGAGAATCAACGGCCGTGCTGAAGAGTATACAAGGCTTCCGTAGTCTAGCTTCGACTGAACAATGGCCTGGGAAAGGTGAAGCAGGACGGTACAATCCGCTCCCCATGACGTGCCACTGAGGACACGAAGAACGTTAAGGGATCGGGCACAACGGGCAGCCAGGTAGGACACGTGTGTGGACCAGCAAAGTTTCCGATCCAACTTCAGTCCCAAGAATTTCGTAGTCTCCACAAAAGGGAGAGCAACAGGGCCGAGACGTAGAGAAGGTGGAAGAAATTCCTTGTATCTCCAGAAATTGATACACACAGTTTTCTCAGTGGAGAATCAGAAGCCGTTTGCGATGCTCCAGGAATATAGACAGTCAAGACAGCATTGGAGAGAACGCTCCAAGAGGCACGTCCGCTGGGCGCTAGAATAAATTGCGAAATCGTCAACAAAAAGAGATCCGGAGACGTCGGGTGAAAGGCAATCTACGATCGGATTGATTGCAATGGCAAAGAGGGCCACACTCAAGACGGAGCCCTGTGGTACCCCATTCTCCTGGCAAAAGGTATCTGACATAACAGAGCCCACCTGTACCCGGAACTTGCGATCCGCCAAAAACGCTTGAATGGAAAGAGGAAGGCGGCCCCGAAGACCCCATGTGTGCAATGTGCGGAGGATGCCCGCTCTCCAACAGGTATCGTATGCCTTCTCCAAGTCGAAGAACACTGCTACTGTTTGACGCTTCTTTAGAAAGTTGTTCATAATGAAGGTCGACAACGTAACGAGGTGATCTGCAGCTGAGCGCATTGGATATTAGTCAGAAGGCGGCGAGATTCGAGGAGCCAGACCAACCGAGCGTTAACCATGCGTTCCATCACCTTACAAACGCAGCTCATCAGGGAAATGGGGCGATAACTGGAAGGAAGGTGTTTGTCCTTCCCTGGTTTGGGGATGGGGACAACAATGGCTTCACGCCAACTTGTGGGAACATGACCTTCAGTCCATATGCGATTGTAGGTACTAAGAAGAAAGCACTTGCCCGCAGGAGAGAGGTTCTTCAGCATCTCAATATGAATGGAATCGGGCCCGGGAGCAGAAGACCGGGACAGGGCGAGAGCACGGTCTAGCTCCTGCATGGTGAAGGCGACGTTATAATTTTCACGATTAAAAGAGCGGAAAGAAGGCGACCGTGCCTCCTCTACCTGTTTGCGAGGGAGAAAGGCAGGGTGGTAATGGGCAGATCTCGAAACTTCCGCAAAGAAACAACCCAATGCGTTTGAAACATCAGCGGGGTCCACGAGGACTGCGTTCTCCACGGTCAGGCCAGGAATCGGGGAGTGGACCTTGATGCCGGACAAACGGCGTAGGCCACCCCAGACAACCGTGGAGGGAGTAAAACGGTTAAAAGAACTAGTAAAAGCAGTCCAGCAAGCTTTCTTGCTGTTGTTTATGATACGACGGCACTGCGCTCTCATACGTTTGTAATTGATGCAATTCTCCAAAGTTGGGTGGCGGCGGAAGGTGTGTAAAGCACTGCGCCGGGCTCTAAACGCGTCGCGGCAGGCTGCAGTCCACCAAGGGACCTGGCACATGACGTGGAGAAGAGGATGTACGAGGTATGGAACGTTCAGCAGTGGTGAGAATAACCTCTGTGAGGTAGTCAACCTGACTGTCACAGTTGGGAAAATTCTGATCGTGAAAAACAGCCATGGAAGAATAAAGCCCCCAGTCGGCTTTAGAAATGTTCCAACTGGTGGGACGAGGAGATGGGGAATGATGCAGAATGTGGATGATACAGGGGAAATGGTCACTCGAGTACGTGTCAGAAAGTGCATACCACTCAAACCGACCGGCAAGCTGAGGAGTGCATATTGTGAGGTCTATATGGGAGTAAGTGTGTGTTGTGTCTGAAAGGAAAGTCGGTGCACCGGTGTTGAGGCAGAGAAGATCGAGGTGTTGGAGAAGGTCCACCAAAAGGGAGCCTCTCGGACAAGGTGCCGGAGAGCCCCATAGGGGGTGGTGTGCATTAAATTCGCCTACCAACACGAAAGGTGAAGGGAGCTGGTCAACGAGGTGTAGCACATCAGCCCTAGTAAGGGCAGATGACGATGGCGAATAGATATTACAGAGGGAGAAGGTAAATGTGGATAAAGTGATGCGGACGGCAACTGCCTGTAGGTGAGTGTGCAAGGAAATAGGATGGAAATAGACATCGTCTCGAAGGAGCATCAAAACCCCTCCATGGGCTGGGACACCTTCCACGGGTGGCAGGTCGAACCGCACAGAGGTGTAGTGTGGAAAGTCTGCACGATCACGTGGATGCAACTTAGTTTCCTGGAGGCAGACTAGAAGCGGACAGTGCAATCGAAGGAGTAGTTTTAACTCCTCCCGATTAGAATGAATGCCGCGAAAATTCCATTGAAGGAGCGCCATGATAAAAATGAGAGAAGAAATAAGGATAAAAACCAACTAGCAAGCGGGGTCACCTCGACGGCTGCTGAGGACCTGATTTCGAGGGAGCACTGCTATCGCTGTCCAGGGGCAAAGGGTCGTGGTCCATAGGTTCGACCGACGCGCCTGCCACCTCCCTGAGTTGATCAGGAGGGGCAGTTTCCACCGCCGGTAGAGGGCCAGGTGCCCGGCAGACGGAGCGACCCGGTGAAACAGAAGACGGCCGAGGCCGGCAACTGTTGGACGGCGTGACGGATGGGTCACGCCTCGGCGGGGAAGGAGAGGAACTCTTTCCTGTCAGCTCTTCTGGAAGAGTGACGGCGGGAAGAGGCAGTTGACGGTTGGGAAGCCTGAGAACGCAGAAAGTCCTCACGGACGGGTTCCTTTTTCAAGGTCCGGGCATCTTGTTTAGGTGCCCACGGTTTACTAGATGTTGACGAAGACTGTATCTTAGAAGCAGCAGGAGGAAGCGGGGACGTGGAACGGGCAATCTTCGGGCTGGCGGATCGCACAACTGTGTCAGCGAAAGTGAAGTCACAAGTCTGGGTACTGGAATCCTTGGTACGTCGAGCTGAGGTGACGACCTTACTGTATGTACCCGCTGGGAGGACAGTGGGCTTTCGACTCGCCAACAACTTTCGAGCGGCAGATGTTGATACCTTCTCCGTAACCCGAATTTGCTGGATTACCTTCTCATCCTTGTATACAGGGCAGTCGCGAGAGGAAGCCGCATGGTCACCGTTGCAGTTTAGGCAGTGAGAGGACGGAGGTGGGCAATCCCCCTCATGGGCGTCCCTACCACAAGTGACACACTTTGCTGCATTCGGGCAATGTTCACGGGTATGGTTGTACCTGTGGCATTGAAAACAGCGCGTTGGGTTAGGCACATAAGGGCGGACGGAGATGACTTCATACCCTGCTTTGACCTTCGATGGGAGGTCAACTCTGTCGAACGTCAAAAACACAGTACGAGTCGGTGTCAGTTGGTTATCGACCTTTTTCATTACCCTATGGACGGCTGTCACACCCTGGTCGGACATATACGATTGGATGTCTTCATCAGACAACCCGTCAAGGGATCTCGTGAAGACTACCCCCCGTGACGAGTTGAGTGTGCGATGTGCTTCCACCTTGACAGTAAAAGTGTTTAACAGTGTAGTCCGGAGTAGTTTCTGAGCTTGGAAGGCACTTTCCACTTCCAGCAACAATGTGCCATTGCGCTGACGTGAACAGGTTTTAACAGGGCCAGCAATTGCATCTACACCTTTCTGTATAACGAAAGGATTGACAGAATTGAAATCCTTTCCGTCGGTGCGAGAGACGACAAGAAATTTAGGTACATTAGGCAGAGTCTTTTTTTGCTGAGGCGAGTCTAACTTACGTTTTTGGGTCAACGTCACTAAAGAAGAGAAGGAAGTCATCGCGGAAGTGTCCCCCGTGATTACCGGCGTCTCCGATGGCGCGCTCCTTCCTAGTGGGGGCCCTCTCCGAGGGCTTACCTGCCTTAGGTGATTGTTCACACCTCAGGTCACACCTCCCGAGAACTGACGGAGGGACCAATCGGCACGTTCGGAAGGTACCAGCTCGGGTAATCACCCCTCCCTGGGCCTGGCCTTTACCAGGGGGTACGTACGTGCCCTACTTGTCTACCCGGGGCGGGGAATTACGCGTTACCCCATCACCTGCTACGCATGATAATGCGTGGGTCGGCCTTTAGACACGCACAGGGAGGAAAGAAGAAGAATAGAGGAAGAGAAGAGAAAGAAGGAAAGAAGTGTCACAAACGCCGAGGCGGAGACGAATGAGGAGGAGAAGAAGGCTAGGAGAGTACAAGGAGAGAAAGAGAGAAACAAAGGGTAAGGAAGGAAGGAACGAAGGAAGAAAAACGACAACAAGAACCACCATAGCTCACGAAATATGCCCGTCTCCGAACGAAGGCATAAACCGGGAGGGAAGGTGAAGCAGCCTGGGGCAGAAGAAAGACTGCTCCGGCTCGGGGCCCCGTGCGCGCCACACACGTACCCACAAAAGAACTGTGGGCCCCCTGGGGGGAATGGGCGGTGGGAACATTTCAACCGTTCAAGTCATCTGGCCCCGATGGAATCTTTCCAGCTCTCCTGCAACAAGCGGGAGAAAATCTTATTACATTCCTATGCAGGTTATTCAGGGTTAGCCTAGCAGCAGTAATCATTCCCAATGCCTGGAGGAGGGCAGTGAAGGTTGTCTTCATTCCGAAGCCAGGGAGAATTAATCATACCAAGGCCAAGGATATGAGACCAGTCAGCCTGTCCTCCTTCATTCTTAAGACATTGGAAAAGCTGGTTAATGTGCACGTTGGAGAAAGGAGGTTAAGTAGGGCTCCTCTACATTCAAACTAACACGCATGTCAACCAGGTAAATCATGTGAGACAGCTCTCCACCAACTTCTTGTTAAGGTGGAGAAAGCACTACACATTCAGGAGATAGCCCTCTGTATCTTCCTGGTCATTGAGGGGGCTTTTAGCAACACGACCTTCGATTCCGTGGTTAGGGCAGCTGAAGTGCATGACCTAGGGACCTCTATATGTAGTTGGATTAGGGCCATGCTCAGTGGAAGAAAGGTAGAGGCTACCATGATGAATGAAAAAATGGTAATCAACACCACTAGGGGTTGCCCACAAGGAGGAGTTCTTTCCCCTTTATTGTGGAATCTAGTGGTGAATGCTCTCATTGGAGAATTAAACTCTAGGCAGTACTTTTGCCAAGGATACACAGATCATCTTGTCATAGTAATACTTGGCAAATTTGCTGACATAGTGAAGAATATGGCACAAGGTGCTTTGGACATTGTGCAAGACTGATGCAGAAAACAGAATCTGGGGGTTAGTCCTAAGAAGACTCCTTGTGAATGGTACAACAACAAACATATCCAACACTCAAGTTGGAATCTAAAGCTTTTCAATGAAGCACTATCTGTGAAGGAGACAGTGAAATATCTAGGGGTTACCCTAGATGAGAAACTGACATGGACCCCTCACATCAGGAATATTTGCTCCAAGGCAAAAGGTACTTTAGTAAGTACCAGGAGAGCTTGTGGCAAAAATTGGGGCCTGAGCCCCAAGGGTATGCACTGGATATACACCACAGTGATTAGACCCAGGATCACCTATGGGACAGTCGTGTGGTGGAATAAGGTAGAACAGCAGGTTGCTGCTAAGGAGCTTGGTAAGATGCAGAGACTAGCCTGCTTAGCCATAACAGGCGGAATTAGCAGCACACCAACTGCTGGAATGGAAACCATGCTGGATATGCCACCATTACACCTTTGGGTCAAGATGGAGGCAGCAGCTGGTGCCTACAGACTCAAACCCGGCAACAACTGGAACTCTTTGGGATATCCAGAATTGCACTAAAATAGTGAGTGAGGTAAATATAGGAAAGGTTGGGGAAATGCCAGCCGACTATATTATAACCCCATACTGCTTCAACAAGCCTTTCAGTATAACAATTGGAAGTAGGGAGCAGTGGGAGACAATAGTTCGACACTGTACGGGGGATACTGTCTGGTTCACTGACGGGTCGAAATCAGACCAAGGCGTTGGGGCCGGGGTATACGGGGTGCAGCCAAGACTGGAGGGCGTCATCTCTCTAGGGAAACTGGCCTCAGTATTCCAGGCCGAAATCACTGCCATCAGGTCCTGTGTGGAGGAGAATTTGCGTAGGTGCTACAAAGATCATAGCATCTACATCTATTCAGACAGCCAGGCAGCCATGAGATCATTGGCAGCTCCTGCAACAAGGTCTAAAATTGTTGCAGAATGTCACAGGGTTCTGGTGGAGCTAGGGGAGTAAACCTATTGTGGGTCCCTGGCCACTCGGGGGATCAGTGGCAACGAACATGCCGACAGATTAGCCAGGATGGGGGCAGAGTCTCCATTTATTGGACCGGAACCTGTCCTGACAATCACCAAGGCAATGATTAAATTGGAGCTACGTAACTGGCTCAGAAGACAGCACCTAGAATATTGAACCAAAGTCTACCAACAAAAACATGGCTAGGTAATGATACCAAAGTCATGTTTTAAAAGAAGCTCTGCAATCCTGGGCCTGAACAGGAGAGATTAGACTGATGGTTGGATTGCTGACAGGCCATGGGAATTTCAAAAAACACCTACATACAATGGGAATAACAGAAGAGGACCCTAAATGTAGGATCTGTGATGATGGTGATGAAACTGCATCGCAGCTAATCTTCGAATACATTGCATTGTAGAGTAAAAGGCACAGAACATTTGGGACAACCAGACCCAAAGAAATTGTGTCTAATAAAGAACTGGTAAAGGGACTCCTTGCACTGTTCAAGGGCAGTGGTTGGCTTTACTAGATATACAGGGAGCGATACCACACAATAAACTTAGTTTCAGTGCGGGCAGTGGCGGGTTCGACAAAGACTGTTTTGGCTTCCCTGGAAAAATCAAATCAAATCAAGTAGACAGAAAATTCTGCAATTTACAAGGTAATCATTTAGAATACAATACTTGGTCTAAAACTATCCTGTCTACAAGCCACTATTTTTTGGGACTACATTTTTAAGTATAAATTGAGAACAATTTCATGCTCCAGTCACAAAAAGAAAACTGAAAAGACTTTAAACAAATTCAGATGACTACAAATTATGAGAGGTGCACATGTTACGAATTGCAATTCAATGACAATAAAAAAAACTTTAATTGAACATCTTCATATTTGCGGTAACAGTCTGCCAGGTGAAATACAAAGGATGCTATGATCTAATCCTAGATTCTACCACATATTGGTTCTTGAAATTGATTTTTGTGTGTACTTTGGAAACTATCTTAAAGTAACTGACAAATCACGTTTTTCAGCAAATGAACCTGTAACCATCCTTCTTGGCATTCTTTGTACATGTTAAATATACCTGCTAGTCTTATTCTATAAAGGTCTAACACAGTTCAGGATTATTGCTGTCAAGCCTACATTTTCCCAGTACCTTAACAAATGAATTACAGTTGTGGTGTTACATGATAGTAGAAGATAGCCAAACCAGGAGACGGCTAGGTGAAATGAATGATTTTAAAATTTTATTCAAACAATGGAAATGCCTTAAAAGATTCAACAATAATTTGGAAAGGATAGGTTGCTGTTCACCACAGAGAGATCCAATGAGCCACAGAAAGGCACACGTAACAGAATAAACAAAAATGAAGCTTTTGGCTGTTAAGCCTTCATCTGCCGCAGTGCGCGTGCACACACGTTTATCAGATTATATGACTGGTTTATTTCTGACCTCTATATTGTTCCTAAAATTGAGATATGGAAAATTTCAAATTTTCCCCATTTTTATAAAATATCTGAAGGATTCAAATAATGTTATCAGATTTGTTGTAAGCACATTGTGAAGAGTCATTGTGCCTTCACAATAAATATATTACTTTCAATTAAATATGCACCACATACATTACAGAACACTGCATACAGGCAGTAGTTACAATGTCCCAATATTCTGTTTTGTATAATTCAATAGTAAAGAAAATTTCCATTAAAACAAACTTTGAAAACTTTGGGGAAATGAACTACTATCAATTAAAACATGCAATTAAAAGCATTAAGCAATTACTCCACTTTTAGACACAGAAACAGAAATTTATTTAACTGATAATTTTAAAATTCAATTTAGGCTATAAAGTATTCTAAAAACTTAATTAGCAACAAATTATTTTGTTTCTTGTGTGTAAATTTTTGGGACACTACTGAAATTTGATATTGCCCGTCAGTCATCACTGGTTGTTCTACAGTACATAATATATTTCGAAATGGAATTCACAATATATCAACCCATTCTTCCCCCAAAGAAAGATACTGTTGAACTTACCTGCTAGATGTTTATTTTTGCTATTCCCTGATATAAATTTACAATTTAAGAATCAATAGTAATAAGATTGGGTTGCAACTCAGTGATTATCTTTACAGTGAGTTGCTGACGACAAGCAAGTAAAAATAGGCAATCACACTCCCACAACTTGAATTTTCAGCCATCGCATTTATCAGAAAAAGAAACAAATACATTCACACACTCACTCAGATTTAACTCAAGCACATATAATCACAATCTCTGGCTGCTACAGTGCAACAAGCTTCTTGACAGGTCACTCCCTGTCAAGAGGTCTGTTGTGCTTGACCGGCCAAAAATTGTGGTCATATTTGCTCGAGTTACACTATGCGATCAAAAGTTTCCAAACACCCTGAAAAACATGTTTCTTCATATTAAGTGCATTGTGCTGCCACTTTTTGCCAGGTACTCCTTACCAGTGACCTCAGTAGTTATTTTGAATGCAGAATGCCGTGCTCTGCGGAACTCATGGACTTCAACATGTTCAGGTGACGGGGTGTTACTTCTGTCAGAAGTCCGTACACAGGATTTCGATATCCAAGGTCCACTGTTTCTGATAGTTCATAGTGAAGTGGAAATGTGAAGGGACACTTACAGCATGAAAGCGTACAGGGCAACCACCTCTGTTGATTGACAGAGACCACCAACAGTTGAAGAGGGTCATATAGCGTAATAGACAGGCATCTATCCAGATCATCACACAGAAATTCCAAACTATATCAGGATCAGAGCTGGGCACAAGTCCATTAATCATTAATTAACGATGTTAACTTCTTGAGTAACGGATCAAATTTTAAGTTAATTTTAAAAATTGTCAACTGCTTCATTAACTTCCCTTAATGTACCATAAGTCCATTAATCCGTTACCTTTGTACCCACTTCTTATGACAAAAGTCTTGCAGCATAAATTATGCTCATTTTAGCGCACGTCCCTTCTGTATGCCCAGGCTGTGGGTTGAATCACTCCCTGGAAGCACGTGGTTGATCTTCTGAATGGTGCCGTCAAGACCTGAATAGCGGAGATGGGGGCCCAGGGGAAACCCACAGCTTAGCGTAAGCCTGCTCCAACTGAGGGAAAACTGCAACTGTGCATATACCTGCACTGAGTGAGTTTAGGAAGGAAGAAAGATCAAGAGTTTAATGTCTCGTGTCAGTGGTCTGTACTCGCCGGCAGAAGGTTGTTGCTTGTAAAGTTTGCATTAAGTGAACCTCTTGCCAGTGGAAATGATTTGTGTGTGAAAATGTTTTCATGGGCTCAACAGTTGATGAAAATCCATGACCGCATCTAAGTGACTTTGTTGATTTTACATCTAGATCAGGAAGAAAAAAAAAAAAAAAAAAAAAAAAAAAAAAAAAAAAAAAAAAAAAACTTTAACTGTAAATTGGGCCTGCCAAAAAATCTACAATTAAGGCTCATACCTCGAGCCTTAATAATCTTAAGCACCACACGAGGAGATGCATAAATCAGTCCCTACAGTTGAAGGAAGAGTCACGGCAGGTTCCGGTCAAGGAAAATCCAAAACTGATGTTAATATTTTGCATTCCGATATTGACAGTGGTGCCAGAAGCAGAAAACCCCTAAATAAAAAAAATAAAATAAAAATTAATTGAAACTTGCATGGTCTCTTTGCAACAGTAAATTACAAAATCAAAATCTCTAGTAGTTGTCCGAATTTTCCACCAATTCATATCTTTCTGGACTATTACACTGGCTGAAGAAATGGTGGCAGATGCTATTCTTTACAACTTGATTCCACTAGTGTGCAAACTAGTATTTCAGATTCCTTGAAAGTGAACTAATTTATTCACTGTGAAAGATTCTAAAATGTAGGCCTGAAGTGCTCTTTGTGTGATTTATTAATTAGATTTAAGCATCCAGCAGGTTCAACAGTATATCTTTATTGGCCAGAATGGATTGATGTTTTGTAGAGATTCTACTTCCAAAATATGTAACATACTCTAGAACAACTAACAACAATGACAGGCAGGCAATATACAATTTCACCAGTGCACTAAACTGATAAATGAGGAAAGGAGTGATGCTAAATTGCATTTTTAGATCATCAGTTAAATAAATTTCTGTTTCTGCATATGCAAATATGGGTTGTATTTAGAATAAATCCAACAATGGAAAGCCCAGGTTGGAATTCAACAATATAATGAGGATAGTTTACAACTCATCAAGAAGACATACATAGAGTTGCGACAAGGCACATACATAAAGAAATCAAGCTTTTGACCATTAACCCTTCTCACAAAAGACACCATTCACACTGTCATTTCACAGACAAATAATCTACAACCCCCACTCTCCAAATTACACACTGTGGTGAGGGGATAGGAGAAGAGGGGAGGAGAAGGGAGTGGGGCAGGAGGGTTGCAATGTGCTGGTGAGTATGAATACAGCATGGCCTTACAGAGCATGTAAGTACTAAATGTGTGGAAATACATGCAGCTTAGGAATTGTGTGAGGAGGTGGGGTAGGAAAGGGCAGCAAAAAAGGAAGGCCTAGATAATTTCAGGACCAGATATGTAGTGAGTGGATAACTCCTATCTGTGTCATTCAGAAAAATTAGTATGAGGGATAGGGGTGGTTCCAGATGGCCTGGGTTGTGAAGCAATTGTTGAAATCAAAGACGTGTTCAGCTGCATGTTATGCCATACCTTAGTTTTGAAGACAGTTCGGCAGTGGCCATTAATACTAATGGACAGTAGGTTAACGGTCATGCCAAATAAAAAGCTCTGCAGTGATTGCAGCACAGTTGGTAAATAACATGGCTGCATTCACAGATGGTCTGGCCTTTGATTAGATAGGGTAATCCTGTGACTGGGCTGGAGTAGGAAGTGGTGGGTGGGTGTATTAGGCAGATCTTGCAGGGGGCTTGAGGTGGCACAGAAATGGTCTAGGATGTTATGGAGGTTGAATGGGGAGGAGTTCAGAATATATTGGGCAGGACATCTCATTCTGGGCATGACGACAATAAATCAAAATCCTGTTGATAGATGTAGTTTAGTTGTTCCAGTAGAGAGAATCTTGGAAGAAAGGAAGTCACCATTAGTTCCTGATTACTGGTGCTGGAGGGAGGATTTGGGGTTTGCAGGGACATGGCACAGGAAATCTGTTTGGAGATTAGGTCTGGGGATAGTTTCTGTCTGTGAAGGACTTCGTGACACCTTCAGCAAGTTGATAATGGGAGTTCTTGTCACTGGAGACACACTTTCCTTCCAAGTGTAAGTAATGTTGGTGATTGGTAGGTTTAATGTGGACAGAAGTGGGGATGGTGCCATCAGTGAGATGGCTATTAACATCCAGAAATGTGGCACATTGGATTAAGGAAGACCAGTTGAAGCAGATGAGGTAGAAGTTGAGGTCTTGAATGAAAGAGGATAATGGGTCCTGGTCCTGAGTCTGGATCATGACAATATTGTCAATAAACCTGAACCAGACCAGAGGTGGCCTAAATAAGGTTGGCATAGAAGGAAGCCATCCAAATGCCAATGGTTGGCTGTGCCAAGCATTTGGATTGCATACTTCCCCCCTCAAAGCAATAGCACTAGGAAGTGATGTCCGTCAATGAAGGAAGTATGTTAAAAAACTCTTCTTTGGCCAGCACTTGAGAATCAATCATCAGTGTCAGACTTGTACCAGGTAGGCTTAATAGATACTAGAAAAGATCCAACAAAAGAACAGCACACTTTGTTACGGGCTCATTTAGTAAATGCAAAAGTGTCACGGAGACAATCAGGAAACTGCAGGGCCTGTCGCAGTAAGAGAGATGTTCTTTATAGTTGTATGAACTTCTGTAAAATTTCCAAGAGCATATGTTTCACGAACAGTCAACCAAAATTTTGCTTCCTCCTATGCACTCTTCACAAAGATAAAATTAGAATTATCCTCCGCTACATGCTGTGAGGTAGCTTCTGGACTACAGATGTGGATGTACCGTATATTTCCAATGACAAGACAACCTTCAAATAAGACGAGGTACAAATTTTCATCATAATTTTATAGTTTAAGCATATATCTGTCCTATAATATGACCCCCAAATTACTGTATTTACCCGAATGCAAGCACTACTGATACACACCTTACCAGGTGATATCCACCCCACCTGATAAGGAATGACTTAACGAGGCAGACACATGGTGCATATATTATCAGAGAGCATGCTCTCCACATGGGGAGGCGCACATTGCAAGTTTGATTGAAGAAAGAGTGTGATGGTGGACTGAAGCCAGTACGAGCATTTCAGAAACCGCACAACTTGTTAGATGTTTGAAGAGTTCTGCAGTAAGTATCTTCAGCAAGTGGTGAAACCACATACAAACAACAATGGGTAGGCCTGTAAAACAAGACAGGCTGTGGAACTGACATCAGACTTTAATGCTGGGCAGCTTTCAAGTGTGTGTGCAACAAATGCTCTTGAGTATGAGCCATTGCTGTCAACAACCCTTGCATACACCACGACATCAACTACTACAATAAAATTACGGAAGTAACCATCGTCGCTGGATGTTGGCATAGAGTCACTCAGTCAGATGAATGCTGATAATTTCATCATTGTGCAGTTGGAAGAGTGAAAATCTGTTGTCTTCTGAAGCAACAGCTTTCAACAGGCACCAAAGATATAAAACCAAAAATACGGCATGCCTGTCCTACACAATTCTTCTACACACAGAATGGCTCGTAAAACTTATCTTGTAATTGTTGATGTTCAATACTAAGTGATGAGTTTGGCTTTGTTGTACAAGCATTTCATTTATTTGTGCTCTGCTGCTAGAAAGAGGTCCAGGTTTGTCTTGGTGTTAGTAATTCTATTAACAGACTAACTTGATGATAACTTTAAAAAATTGCATTTATTCACAGACTTGCAGTATGTTTCACATCACAAAAATAACAAAACTGTGCAATATTACATAAATGTCTACCACTTCAACATACCCAAAACAAAGAAAGACCACTAGCCACTGTCCAGTACCAAATTCAAAGTGACCGCAACACACAAAAAACCTGCCATCCAAAGATAATACATTTTATACATACATCAATTGTGGTTCGCTTACACAGTCAGCAAATATCGCCGATATTGAATGAAGTTATACACAAATATCCCACATGCCCAGGGCCTCGCTGCGATGGAGTATTTCCTTTCACGCCGACCACCCATTTCCCTACCTAAAACCTCTTTCCTTAATATCCTAGCCAGCTTCATCCTAACCCACAACTTCTTCACCTTTGAGGGCCAGACATACCAACAACTAAAGGGAACAGTCATGGGAACCAGGATGGCCCCCCCCCCCCTCATACGCAAACTTATTTATGGGACGCTTAGAGGAAGCCTTCCTCGATACCCAAGCTTTTTTTTTCTTCTTTTTTTTTTTTTTTTTTTTTTTTTTTTTTTTGTGTGGTTTTAGGGCACACAACTTCTATGGTCATTAGCGCCCAGATAAGAACTTAGATTCACTAGATCTCAACAAAAAAAATTTGGTGACAGTCAGAAAATCAAGAAGAGGCTAAAAAAGAAAGATAAAGGACAATGAAAAGGGTTAAATATCCTTCGATAAGTTGGCCAAGGTGATAAAACACAAAACTCGAGCAGCTGCTCGTGTGTCATCAGCTAAAATTTCCTCCAGTGTAGACGGAAAGTGAAGGGCTACACGGAGATGATTAAAATTTACGCAAGACAATAAAACGTGTCGCACCGTCAGCAATTCACCGCAGGAGCACAGCGGTGCAGGGTCGGCGGTTAGCAAATGATGGTGGCTGAAACGGCAGTGACCGATCCGCAACCGGGCCAGGATGACCTCCTCCCACCGAGAGGGGCGTGAGGAGGTCCTCCAAGCAGTCGGGATCAGTTTGACAGTTCGCAATTTATTGTTGTACACTGAAAGCCACGCACTGTGCCATGACGACACGATACTCCGGCGAAGGGCCCGTTGAACATCGTACGGTGGGATGCAAAAGGTAGCCATGCGAGGCAAAAGAGCTGCGGCCTTGGCTGCTATGTCGGCGGCCTCATTCCCGGGCACACCCACGTGGCCAGGGACCCACAGGAAAGAAACGTGACAGCTGTCATCTGCTAGCAACTGGAGGGAGCGTTGGATCCGATACACGAGAGGATGGTTCGAGAAAGGGTCCTTAAGACTCTGCAGGGCACTAAGGGAGTCCGAACATATGACATAGAAAGGTTGGCGGTGGCGGCAGGTATACAAAACGGCCTGGTGGAGGGCAAAAAGCTCAGCCGTGAAGTTCGAGCACCGGTCAGGGAGCTTGTATTGGAAACGGTTGTCGCCGACGACGAAGGCAGATCCGACACCGGCAGTGCTCAGTGTAAATAAATATGGCATTATCGAACCGCGAACGGAGTTCGACAAGCCTCAAGCGGTATACCAAATCCGGAGTGCTCTCCTTGGGGAGAGAACTAAGTTCAAGGTGAGTGTGAACCTGGGCCTGATGCCACGGTGGCAATGGGCTTTCGCTCAACCGAAAGGTGGAAGGAAGGGTAAAATCAAGCCACTGTAGCAGGCAGCGAAACCAAACTCCAGGTGGAAGCAAGGCTATCGCAGACTGATATTGGCGATCGAGTGAGTTGTCAAATAATAACCGGTAAAATGGATGGTTGGGCATCGAACGCAAGCGGCATGCATACCGTCACAAGAGTATGTCACGTCGAGTGGTCAAGGGTAATACAGCAGCCTCGGCATACAGACTTTCAACAGGGCTGGTATAAAATGCACCGGTCGCCAGACGTAATCCCCGATGGTGGATAAAGTTGAGACGGCGGAAAATCTACGGCCGTGCAGAAGAGTATACAAGGCTTCCGTAGTCGAGCTTCGACTGAACAATGGCCTGGTAAAGGTGAAGCAGGACGGTACGATCTGCTCCCCATGACCTGCCACTGAGGACACAAAGAACGTTAAGGGATCGGGCACAACGGGCAGCCAGGTAGGACACGTGTGTGGAGCAGCAAAGTTTCCGATCCAACATGAGTCCCAAGAATTTCGTAGTCTCCACAAAAGGGAAAGCAACAGGGCCGAGATGTAGAGAAGGTGGAAGAAATTCCTTGTATCTCCAGAAGTTTATACACACCGTTTTCTCAGTGGAGAATCAGAAGCCGTTTGCGATGCTCCAGGAATATAGACGGTCAAGACAGCGTTGAAGAGAACGCTCCAAGAGACACGTCCGCTGGGCGCTGCAATAAATTGCGAAATCGTCAACAAAAAGAGATACGGAGACGTCGGCTGAAAGGCAATCTACGATCGGATTGATTGCAATGGGAAAGAGAGCCACACTCAAGACAGAGCCCTGTGGTACCCCATTCTCCTGGCAAAAGGTATCTGACAAAACAGAGCCCACAGGTACCCAGAACTTGCGATCCGCCAAAAACGCTTGAATGAAAAGAGGAAGGCGGCCCCGAAGGCCCCATGTGTGCAATGTGCGGAGGATGCCCGCTCTCCAACAGGTATCGTATGCCTTCTCCAAGTCGAAGAACACTGCTACTGTTTGACGCTTCTTTAGAAAGTTGTTCATAATGAAGGACGACAACGTAACGAGGTGATCAGCAGCAGAGCGGTGTCTACGAAAACCGCATTGGATATTAGTCAGGAGGCGGCGAGATTCGAGGAGCCAGACCAACTGAGCGTTAACCATGCCATCCATCACCTTACAGACGCAGCTCGTCAGAGAAATGGGGCGATAACTGGAAGGAAGGTATTCCCCAGTTTGGGGATGGGGACAACAATGGCTTTATGCCAACTTGCGGGAACATGACTTTCAGTCCATATGCGATTGTAGGTACTAAGAAGAAAGCACTTGCCCACAGGAGAGAGATTCTTCAGCATCTCAATATGGATTGAATCGGGCCCGGGAGCAGAAAATCAGGACAGGGCGAGAGCACGGTCTAGCTCCTGCATGGTGAAGGGGACATTATAATTTTCACGATTAAAAGAGTGGAAAGAAGGCAGCTGTGCCTCCTCTACCTGTTTGCGAGGGAGAAAGGCAGGGTGGTAATGGGCAGAGCTTGAAACCTCAGCAAAGAAACGGCCCAATGTGTTGGAAACATCAGCGGGGTCCACGAGGACTGCGTTCTCCACGGTCAAGCCAGGAATTGCGGAGTGGACCTTGATGCCGGATAAACGGCGTAGGCCACGCCAAACAACCGTGGAGGGAGTAAAACGGTTAAAAGAACTAGTAAAAGCAGTCCAGCAAGCTTTTTTGCTGTCGTTTATGATACAACGACATTGCGCTCTCATACATTTATAATTTATGCAATTCTCCAATGTTGGGTGGCGGCAGAAGGTGCGCAAAGCAAGGCGCCGGGCTCTAAGCGAGTCGCGGCAGGCTGCAGTCCACCAAGGGACCTGGACACGATGTGGAGAAGAGGATGTATGAGGTATGGAACATTCGGCAGCGGTGAGAATAACCTCTGTGAGGTAGTCAACCTGACTGTCACAGTTGGGAAAATTCTGATCGTGAAAAACAGTCATGGAAGAATAAAGCCCCCAGTCGGCTTTAGAAATGTTGCAACTGGTGGGACGAGGAGATGGGGAATGATGCAGGAAGTGGATGATACAAGGGAAATGGTCACTCGAGTACGTGTCAGAAAGTGCATACCACTCAAACCGACCGGCAAGCTGAGGAGTGCATATCGCAAGGTCTATGTGGGAGTAAGTGTGTGTTGTGTCTGAAAGGAAGGTCGGTGCACCGGTGTTGAGGCAGACAAGATTGAGGTGTTGGAGAATGTTCACCAAAAGGGAGCCTCTCGGACAAGGTGCCGGAAAGTCTGCACGATCACTTGGACGCTACTTAGTTTCTTGGAGACAGACTAGAAGCGGGCAGTGCAATCGAAGGAGTAGTTTTAACTCCTCCCGATTAGAACGAATGCCGCGAATATTCCATTGAAGGAGCGCTATGATAAAAAATGAGATAAGAGATAAGGATAAAAACTAACAAGCAAGCGGGGTCTCCTCGACGGCCGCTGAGGACCGGATTTCGAGGGAGCACTGCTATTGCTGTCTAGGGGCAAAGGGTCGTGGTCCATAGGTTTGACCGACGCACCTGCCACCTCCTTGAGTTGATCAGGAGGGGCAGTTTCCACCACCGGTAAAGGGCCGGGTGCCCGGCAGACGGAGCGTCCCGGTGAAACAGAAGACGGCCGAGGCCGGCAACTGTTGGGCGGCGTGACTGATGGGTCACGCCTCGGCGGGGAAGGAGAGGAACACTTTTTCTCTTTGACTCTTCTCGAAGAGTGACGGTGAGAAGAGGCAGTCGACGGTTGGGAAGCCTGAGAACGCAGAAAATCCTTACAGACGGGTTCCTTTTTCAAAGTCCGGGTATCTTGTTTAGGTGCCCGTGGTTTACCAGAGGTTGATGAAAACTGTACTTTAGAAGCAGCAGGAGGAAGCGGGGACGTGGAACGGGCAATCTTCGGGCTGGCGGATCGCACAACTGTGTCAGCGAAGGTAAAAATCACACGTCTGGGTACTTGAATCCTTAGTAGGTCGAGTTGAGGTGAGGACCTTACTGTATGTGCCCGCTGGGAGGACAGCGAGCAGTCGCGAAAGGAAGCCGTATGGTCACCGTTGCAGTTAAGGCAGTGAGGGGACGTAGGTGGGCAATCCCCCTCATGGGCGTCCCTACCACAAGCGACACATTTCTCTGCGTTAGGACAAGATTGACGGGTGTGGTTGTATCTGTGGCATTGAAAACAGCGCGTTGGGTTAGGCACATAAGGGCGGACAGAGATGACTTCATACCCTGCTTTGACCTTCGACGGGAGTTCAACTCTGTCGAACGTCAAAAACACAGTACGAGTCGGTGTCAGCTGGTTATCTACCGTTTTCATCACCCTATGGACGGCTGTCACACCCTGATCTGACATATAGGATTGGATGTCTTCATCGAGCAACCCGTCAAGGGATCTCGTAAAAACTACCCCCCGTGACGAGTTGAGTGTGCAGTGCACTTCTACCTTGACTGGAAACGTGTGTAACAATGTAGTCCAGATTAGTTTCTGAGCTTGGAAGGCACTGTCCATTTCCAGCAACAATGTGCCATTGCGCTGACGCGAACAGGTTTTAACAGGGCCAGCAATTGCATCTACACCTTTCTGGATGATGAAAGGATTTACAGACGTGAAATCTTTTCCATCGGTGCGAGAGACAACAAGAAATCTCGGTAGATTAGGCAGAGTCTTCTTTAGCTGAGGCGAATCTATCTTACGTTTCAGGGTCAACGTCACTGAAGAAGAGAAGGAAGTCATCGCGGAATGTCCCCCGTGATTACCGGCGTCTCCGATAGCGCGCTCCTTCCTAGTGGGCTTACCCGCCTTAGGTGATTATTCACGCCTCAGGTCACACCTCCTGAGAACTGACGGAGGGACCAATTGGCATGTTCGGAAGGTACCAGCTCGGGTAATCACCCCTCCCTGGGCCTGGCCTTTACCAGGGGGTACGTACGTGCCCTACTTGTCTACCCGGGGCGGGGAATTACGCGTTACCCCGTCACCTGCTACGCATGATAATGCGTGGGTCGGCCTTCAGACACGCACAGGGAGGAAAGAAGAAGAATAGAGGAAGTGAAGAGAAAGAAGGAAGGAAGTTTCTCAAACGCCGAGGCGGAGACTAATGAGGAGGAGAAGAAGGCTAGGAGAGTACAAGGAGAGAAAGACAGAAACAAAGGGTAAGAAAGGAAGGAACTAAGGAATAAGAGAAATGACAACAAGAAAACACCTGAACTCGCGAAATACGCCCGTCCCCGGGCGAAGGCATAAACCGGGAGGGAAAGTGAAGCAGCCTGGGGCAGAATAAAGGCTGCTCCGGCTCGGGGCCCCGTGCGCACCACACACGTACCCACAAAAGAACTGTGGGCCCCCTGGGGGGATACCCAAGCCTGTCAACCCAAAGTTTGGTACAGATTCATTGATGACATCATCATCTGGACCAACAGTGAAAAAGAACTCCAGAATTTCCTCTCCAACCTCAACTCCTTTGGTACCATCAAATTCACCTGGTCCTATTCCAAATCCCATGCCACTTTCCTCGATGTCTACCTTCTGTCCAACGGCCAACTACACACATCCATCCACATCAAACCAACCAACAGACAGCAGTGCCTCCATTATGACAGCTGCCACCCATTCCACATCAAACGTTCCCTTCCCTACAGCTTAGGTCTTCGTGGCAAAAGAGTCTGCTCCAGTCCCGAATCCCTGAACCAGTACATCAATCTACATCTACATACATACTCCGCAATTCACTGTAAGGTGCGTGGCGGAGGGTACACAGTACCACTACTAGGCATTTCCTTTCCTATTCCACTCCCAAATTGAACAAGGAAAAAAAGAATGCCTATATGCCTCCGTACGAGCCCTAATTTATCTTGTGTCTTTGTGATCTTTACGCGAAATGTAAGTAGGCGGCAGCAAGATCGTACTACACTCAGCTTCAAATTCCGGCCCTCTAAATTTACTTAACAGAAATTCACAAAAAGAATGTCGTCTTTCTTCCAGCGATCCCCAATTGAGTTGCTGGAGCATTTCCGTGACACTCGCGCATTAGTCGAACCTACCGGTAGCTGCTCGTCTCTGAACCGCCTCTATGTCTTCCTTTAAATTGATCTGCTGCGGGTCCCAAACACTTGAGCAACATTCAAGACGTGGTTGTACAAGTGTTTTATACGCGGTCTCCTTTACAGGTGACGTACATTGACCCAAAATTCTCCCAATAAACCGAAGTCGGCTATCTGCCTTACTCACAACTGTCCTTACATGCTCATTCCATTTCATATTCCTCACTATGTTACGCCTAGATATTTGAACGACATGACAGCACCAACACGCTCACTACTAATGCTGTATTCGAACATTATGGGATTGTTTTTTCTACTCATGTGCATCACCTTACATTTTTCTACATTGAGAGCTAGCTGCCATTCTTCACACCAACTAGAAAATTCGTCTAAGTCATCCTGTATGCTATTACAGTCAGTTACAGACACCCTCCCATACACCACAGCATCATCAGCAAACAGCCGCAAATTACAACTTACTGTGTCCATCAGATCATTTCTATAGATAGAAAATAATAGCGGTCCTATCTCACACACCTGGGGCACGCCTGCAGATACACTCGTCTCTGATGAACATTCGCTGTCGAGAACAACGTACTGTGTTCTATTACTTAGGAAGTCTTCCAGCCAGTCACAAATCTGTGAACCTATTCCATAAGCTCGTATCTTCGTTAGCAGTCTGCAGTGTGGCACCGTGTCGAACGCCTTTTTGAAGTCGAGAAAAAACAATCCGCCTGTTGCCCTTCATCCATGGCTCGCAAGATGTCATGTGAGAAAAGGGCAAGCTGAGTTTCACATGAACGATGTTTCCTAAACCCGTGCTGATTCATGGAAAGAAGCTTTTCCGTTTCAAGGAAATTTACTATATTTGAACTGAGAATATGCTCCAAAATTCTACATGAAACTGATGTCAACGATATTGGCCTATAATTGTGTGGGTCAGTTCTCTTTCCTTTCTTATAAACGCGAGTCACCTGCAATTTTTTCCAATCACTAGGAACTTTGCGCTGAATTAAAGATTCATGATAAATGCAAGCTAAGCAGGGGGGCCTACGCCGCAGAGTAGTCTTTGTAAAACCGAACTGACTTTTTCGTATTTAGCTCTCTCAGCTGCTTCTCTACACCGGAAATACCTATTGCTATGTCCCCCATTTCGGAATTAGTACGTTGATCAAATGATGGTACATTTGTGCGGTCCTCCTGCGTGAAAGATTTCTCAAAGGTTAAATTTAGAACTTCAGCCTTCCATTTGCTTTCTTCTATTACTGCCCCGGAATGATCAACGAGTGACTGAACAGTGGGCTTTGACCCGCTTATCGATTTTACATAGGACCAGAATTTTTTCGGGTTCTCGGAAAGATCTTTTGCTAAGGTATGGCTGTGATAATTATTGTATGCTTCGCCCATCTATCTGTTTATAGACGCACGAATCTACTAACTTTTGCCGGTCATCATTTATGTGTTCTTTTTTGAATCGAGAGTGCAACAGCCTTTGCTTTCTCAGCAGCTTTCTAACATTATTATACCACGGTGGATCTTTTCATGCTTAATCGTCTTTACTGTCACCCTTTATTAACAATGCACTTAAATGCTTTCACATCCCGCAGCTATCCTCCCCTTTTGTCACCGGATACTTTCCGGGACTGGAGCGAACGCTGAATGTGGCTCTCCAGCAAGGATACAACTTCCTTAAATCCCACCCCAAAATGAGATTGATCCTTAATGACATCCTTCCCACTTCACCAAGAGTGTCTTTCCACTGCCCACCTAACCTTCGTAACCTCCTAGTCCATCCCTATGAAATCCCCAAACCACCTTCCCAACCCTCTGCCTCCTATGCAACCGCCCCCGTTGTAAAACCTGCCCTATGCACCCTTCCACCATCACTTACCCCAGTCCAGTAACCCGGAAGGTGTACACAATCAAGGGCAGGGCCACTTGCAATAGCACCAACGTGATTTACCAACTGACATGCCTGCACTGTGAAGCATTCTATGTGGGAATGACCAGCAACAAACTGTCCATTCGCATGAACAGTCACAAGCAGACAGTGTTTGTTGGTAATGAAGTTCACCCTGTGGCTAAACATGCTTTGGTGCACGGCCAGCACATCTCAGTGTTACACCGTCCGGGTTATCTGGATACTTCCCACCAACACCAATCTTTCAGAACTCCGGAGATGGGAAGTTGCGCTTCAACATATTCTCTCTTCCCGTTGCCAACCTGATCTCAACCTCTGCTAAATCCAAATTCCCGCCCACCATCTTTAGCATCTTTGCCTCGGTTCTGTGGACAGAGCCTCTGCCTCAAATGGTATCTCTGTCAAACTTCTTTGCTTTTTACAAATGTCTGTCTAGGTTTGTTTGCGTTTGGATATGTGTGTGTGTGTGTGTGTGTGTGTGTGTGTGTGTGTGTGTTTACCTTCCTTTTTTTCCCCTGAAGGTAAATCCTTCCACTCCTGGGATTGGAATGACTCCTTTTCCACTTCCTTAAAACCCATATCCTTCCCTTTCTCCTCTTTTCCTGAAGAAGCGACCAATGGTTGCAAAAGCTTGTATGCGTGTTTGTGTGTGATTTTATTTGTGTCTGTTGAAGAGCCTGTCCTTTGGGTAAGTCATTCGTTGACTATTTTTTATATTTGTTAACAGAACAAACAATTATAAATTAACTTAAATATATTATTGAAAAGATCAAAATGGATTAGCAGATGTGCTCGCTCGTTCAGCCTCATTACAAGCTCCTTGACAACAAATGCGGGACAAAGACAAGCTGGTGGCAGCTCAGTTAGGCTCTGGCAAACATTCACTTGAGTATCCAAAGATCCAGTGAACCTCGTGTAAGGCACCATTATATGCAAGAAGTATTGTACATTGGTTACAGACCACTTAAACCCCTTCGTGATGACGATCTTTCCCAATGGCAGGGCCATTTTTCAATAATGCAGCAGATCACAAGGCCAGATGTGTGATGAAGTGGTTCAAGTAACAAGAATGGCAAGTTGGAACTGATGTCCCCCAATTCACCAGATAAGAAACCAGACTGAATATGTCTAGGATGTGCTTGAATGTGACACCATAGCTCATCTGCCTCCTCTCTGGAATTACTGTGTGTGTGTGTGTGTGTGTGTGTGTGTGTGTGTGTAAAAAGGTGGACAAAATGTTCTAGCTGATCAATGTATCCACACGGCCTGTAACCTGTAATTATGAAACAGTGTTTTTTGCTAATTTTTTTTTTTTTTTTTTTTCAGCAAGATTCTAAAGATCAGTAGCACCAGTTTAATACTGATGATAGTGACATGCTGTAGACATGGTCCAAAAATCAAATCAATAGCATGAATGGATTTTGAATTTTCTGTTACAATCAAAACACTTAAATAGACAGCTTAAATCAACAACATCACACAATGGATGGATGGATATGATGTTATGGGCGCACGACAACTAGGTCTTTAGCGCCCGTACAAGATAATTAGGTGATACGTGTGACCTGATTAAAATGAAATGAACACAAATAGGGAACAGAAGAGAAAGTAGCCAAACGATAAGGGGAACGAAGCAAAGACCAAACCAAACATGGCAAGGTAGGAACATTTGGTGAGCGTCTAAGGTTTACAGACGTACTCAAAATGCCATGCCAGAGGAGTGGAGGGCTATCCATTTGTTAACGTCCTAAAACCTCCAGCCTAAAAGCTTAGGCCAGAGTCCGGAAAGTTCACACAAATTGAAAACTTTCGTCACACTCGCCTCGTCATCAGCTAAAACAGAGGGCAGGGGACCACAAAGAGCCACCGCTGCCCTAGCAGCACGGTAGGAAATACATTCCAGTAAAATGTGGTGTACAGTGACTTGCACACCACAAGCATCGCAAATCGGAGGGTCCTCCCGACGGAGTAAATAGCCATGTGTCAAAGGACAATGCCCGATTCGGAGACGTGTCAAGGCCACTTCATGCTGCCTCAATGAATGACAGGATGTTCGCCACGGTCAGACAGTTGGCTTAATCAACCACAGTTTATTGTTCGTCACTGCCTGCCACGTCTCCTCCCACAAACAAAGGGACTTCCACCTTACCACAGAGAGGATGTCCGACAGGGGAACGGCACAGTGTGTAATACCAGAACCTTGGCAAGCCTCCTTGGCAGCCCGATCAGCCATTTCGTTACCACTAATGCCGACATGTCCTGGTACCCAACAGAATGTCACTTGCTTCCCCCGCTGCTGGAGAGTGTACAATCTGTCATGACTGAGCTGGATACAAATTGCATATGGATTGCAGCGCACTGAGAGAATCTGAGCACAGGAGAAACTTTGTACCACGAACCCGCTGCATTTGCTTCAGCGCCCGCAGGATCGCATGGAGTTCTGCTGAGAAAACAGAGTATGCAGAAGGGAGGCGAATCCTGATGGTGGTGTTGAGGAACACTATGGAGCAGCCTATCGAGTCCCCCTGTTTGGACCCATCCGTGTACACCACGGTAAAATCACGATGCCGATCTAAAATGTGAGAGAACAGAGATTGAAATATAAAATCGGAAGTAGAATGCTTCTGAAAATGTGTCAACTCTAAAAGTAGTCTCGGCCGCTGGAGGAGCCACGGTGGACGTTTACTCCAACCTCGCTGCAAAACATTAAAACCAGACACATCCATATCAAAAAGACAATCCTGAGAATGTATCCCAAAAGGCCTCGTTGCCCGTAGCCTGGTACGAAAAAGCCGTTCCGCAGGAGGGTGGGCAATGACAGGATGGGCTGGTGTATTTGGCGAGGACAAAGTCATATATGCCTGGCGTGCCACGAGGAACTGTCGCCGCACGTGAAGTGGTGGCTCACCAGCCTCGGCGCAGATACTTGGTATGGGACTCGTGCGGAATGCCCCAGTTGCGAGCCTAAGCCCCTCATGATGCACCACGCCCAGCATCTTTAAATAAGAGGGTCTTGCTGACCCATACACAGTGCACCCATAGTCAAGGCGAGAACGCACGAATGCTCTGTAAAATCGTAGCAGACAAGTCCTGTCAGCTCCCCACGAAGTGTGGCTAAGACACTTTAAAATACATAGTGCCTTGAGGCACAGTCTCTTCAAATCTTTAAGATGTGGCAACCAGGTAAGTTTAGAGTCAAATGTCACACCCAGAAAACGCACAGTGTCTTTAAAATTCAGAACGGTGTCCCTCATCCGTAGTTCAGGTAACTTAAAAATAGAATGAGAACAGTTAAAACAAACACACATAGACTTCTCTGTTGAAAATTTAAAACCGGTCTTCTGTGCCCATTCGTCGAGCCGCCGGAGAGTGAGCTGCAACTGACGAGTTGTTGTTGCAAGGCTGGAAGAAGTACAGAAAACAGAGAAGTCATCAACAAATAGTGCACACTGGACAGGACTTTTCACAACGCATGCAATACTGTTAATGGCTATAGCAAACAACGTCACACTACCCTGAGGGACACCGTTTTCCTGCTCAAAGCGGTCAGAGAGCATGCCACCGACTCGGTATCTAAAAAACATGGAGAAAGGAATGACCGGATAAAAATTGGAAGGCAACCGCGAAATCGCCATTCGTGAAGCTGCCTGAGTATGAGATGCCTCCAAGTAGTGTCGTAGGCCTTCTCAATATCAAAAAATACACCCAGAAGGTGATGACGGCGCAGCAAAGCCTGTTGTATTGCCGCCTCCAGAGAGGCCAGGTTATCGAAGGTGGAACGATATCTCCTGAACCCACACTGGAAGCGACTAAGGAGCTGCCTGGATTCCAACATCCAGACAAGGCGGCGGTTGACCATCCGCTCCAGGGTCTTTCCAATACAACTAGTGAGGGCAACACTACGGTAACTGCTGGGGCATGTGGAATCTTTACCGGGTTTTAAAAGGGGAATTAAAATAGCCTCTCTCCACAAGTCGGGAAAGTGTCCTGACATCCAAATGGCATTAAAAAGGTTAAGGAGGATAACTTTGTTGCGATCTGTAAGGTGCCGTAACATAGCATAGTGGATCAAATCGTGACCAGGGGAAGTGTCTCGGGCTACACACAATGCAGAATCTAATTCCCACAGGGAAAAGGGGCGGTTGTACTCCTCCGTAACCCAAGACCTGAAGTCCAGGGAACCCCTCTCAGCAGCCACTCTGTGGCGCCGGAATTCTGGATCCTGACTAGCAGTAGCAGTAACGGAAGCGAAGTAAGTAGCCATCGTCTGGGCAATGTCTGCTGGTCGTGTTTGTAAAGTTCCGTTACCCATCACAGCAGCTATGGGGCACCTTCCTCCTCTTCCAGAAATCCTCCCGATGGTCTCCCATACTTTCGTGCTGGTTGTAGAACGGTTAATGGAACTCAGGAACTGCTGCCATGACCTCCATTTGCTCTCTCTAATAACCTGACAACACTTGGCCCTTGCAACCCAGAAAGCAGCGAGGTTCTCTGAAGTCGGACGACACTTTAACCGACGCAGAGCCGCCCGACTGGTCCTGATGGCAGATCGGCATTCGTCATCCCACCAAGAGACTGGCTGCCGTTTTCGACGTGCCGAAGACTGTGGAATGGATGCATCAGCGGCGGAGTGCATCACGGCAGTAATATGGTGCACCCATTCTGTGACATTGTCACGATGTTCAAAGTGGGCAAGTTGGCTGTAAAGTGCCCAATCCGCTCTACTGAGTATCCATCGTGGCGGGTGTCTTTCAGGTTCGATTCCATACGGTTGGGAAATGGAGATTGGAAAGTGATCGCTGCCATGGAGATCATCGACCACGTCCCATTGTATAGTGTGGGCAAGGGATGGAGAGCAAAGAGTGAGGTCTATGGCAGATAATGACCCTGTCGCAGTACAAAGGTGTGTGGGCTGACCAGCGTTAAGTAAATGTGCGTTCGACGACAAGAGGAGCCGCTCAATGGCTCTACCCCTGGGGCAAGTAGAGACAGAGCCCCAAAGCACATTATGTGCATTAAAGTCTCCACACAGAATAAATGGCTGGGGAAGCTGAGTAAGAAGGTCCTTGAGGTCCTCTTCATTAAGCGTATCATGAGGGTGTAGATAGAGGGAGCAAACAGTCGATGACGCACATATACAGATACTGCGACTGCTTGGAGGCTTGTGGTGAGGGGGAGGGGCTCAGAGTGGTAGCCTGTACAAACAAAAATAGCCACTCCACCCCTAGCTCTCACCCCACTTACGTCATCCTTCCTATGTAGAGTGTAACCACGTATCTCAGGGGAGTCTGAAGGCTTAAAATTTGTCTCCTGGAGACACATACACAGAGGTCGACCCTGAGATAAGAGACGAAGTTCCTCCACATGGGTCCTAAAGCCCTGCTCCATTGTAGTATGGGAGCCATTGCTTACGGAGGTTTCACCCTCACCTTCTCTCTCCGCCGAGGCGGCGAGACACTATGGGGTAGAGGGTCCGACTTGGGGCGGTGTGGCTGTCCCAAACACACATCAAGGTCCATTGGCTCAGACAGAGAGTCGGATGGAGCATCTGTTACATGTAAATGGACAGGCTCAAACAAAGTAACTTCTACTTTATCCAGTGACATACTTTTCAAATGCTTTTTTAGCCTTAGGTGGCTTCGGATGGGTGCCTGTTGCAGAGGTAGTGGCTGTGGTGGATTTCTGCACAACCTCTACTATTGGGGGGACCATCATCTCCACAGGAGGTGGATCAGTGCCCTTTTCCGAAGTTTGGGGACCAACCGGACTGGAATCTTCACCGACTGCAGCAGCCGCCTGGCAGGTGCACTGGCAAGTGCAGGTGCTAGTACCAACACAAACAGACTCAGTTTGCGTGACAGCATCACATTTGACTATCGGCTTCTGGACAACGGAAGCGAAAGACACGACAAAGGCTGGTGGTTGCATGGCCTGGAAGATTTTCTTGGCCTCAGCATACGAGATGCGCTTCGTGGTCTTTATTTCCTGCACCTTTCTTTCCTCAAGGAAGACTTTGCAATTACGCCTCCAGACCGGGTGATCCCAGAACAGTTTACACACGTTGAAGGTGGTGTACACTCTGCGCCGTCATGCACCGGCTTGCCACATTTGCCCTCACCTTTGCACCCCAGGGTGGTATGCCCAAAGCGCTGGCATTGGAAGCAGCGCATTGGGTTGGGGACGTAAGGTCGAACATTCAAACGAAGAAAACCTGCTTTGACATGATCTGGAAGGTGGGGATTATTGAAGGTAAGGATGAATGAGTCCGATTTCACTAATTCACCATCCACCCTTTTCATAATATTTTGCACATCCAAAATACCCTCGTGTGCCCACTCAGATTTCAGTTCTTCCAAAGGGATGTTTACTATATCTCTACAGGTCACTACGCCTTTACTGTAGTTCAAGGTGTTATGCAACTCCACCTCTATGGCATATTCACCCAGAAATTTCGCCTGCTGCAGGTTAGTTGCCTGCTGGGAACTCGATCTTTCGATCAGTAATGTCCCATTTCACAAACGTTTCACTGATTTTAAACTGCCAGCAATTCCCTCAAGGCCATTTTGAATATAGAAGGGAGATACTCCCTCAAACTAGCCGTCCTTTCGTTTCACAACAATAAACACATTCTGCACAACAGCCTGTGTTCTGTTACTATTCACAAAATACTTTTTCTTACTCCCCGAATCAGGAGGACTGGATATCCTAGCCCTCTTTTTGGATTGGGTGTTGGTACCCCCCAGTGGTACACCCATCCCACTGGAAGGTTCAAGGGACAAATTGGAATTGCTCATGTCGGTCCCACGAGCAGCTAGGGAAGTACGTGTCCGCCTAGACAGAGCCCCGCGTGCCTAGGTAAGCCTTATACAACTGAGGTGTGGCAGTATCCCCAGAGGTTGCTCACTAGCGACTGTTCCTCTTCAACAGCCATGCATCCCATCAGCACGTAGCACACCTTGGGATTGAAGGTTTTTTTTTTTTATTTTTTTTATAGTGGTTTGTACCATCCTCGCGACCTGGGCGGTCAAGCCAAGATCCCCATTCCCTGGTTCACACAACGTTCCACCGCCGCGCCTCACAGTGGTCGCTGAAGCGTGCCCAGAGGTTACGGTGTCTAGAGGACTGGCGGCGCTTACCAGTCCCCAGCTCAGGACCCCGGCTTCGCCAAGCCTGTACTCAGCAAATTAATGCTGAGCCCCTGAGGGGAACACCACACAAGGCAGAGGGAACATTATGATGACGTGAAAAACAAGACACATTTAGGAAATTAATGAAAATAGCTATTGTAAAAGTATTGATAGCCTTTCTTGAAAAAACAAATGATTGATCCTGAGAACCTGGCCAAATTTTACACTACTGACCATTAAAATTGCTACACCAAGAAGAAATGCAGATGATGCATGGGTATTCACTGGGCAAATATATTATACTAGAACAGACGTGATTACGTTTTCATACAATTTGGGTGCATAGATACTAAGAAATCAGTACCCAGAACAACTACCTTTGACCGTAATAATGGCCTTGATATGCCTGGGCATTGAGTCAAACAGAGCTTTGATGGCGTGTACAGGTACAGATGCCCATGCAGCTTCAACATGATACCACAAAGGAGCCATTCCAATCCCAGGAGTTGAAGGACTTACCTTAGGGGACAAAAAGGAAGGTACACACACACACACACACACACACACACACACACACACACACACACACGCACGCAAACACACCTAGGCAGACATTTGTCAGACTCCTTTTCCACTTCCTTAAAACCCATATCCTTCCCTTTCTCCTCTCCTTCCTTCCTCTTTTCCCCGAAGAAGCTGCCAGTGGTGGCGAAAGCTCGAACGTTTGTGTGTGTTTTATGTTTCTGTCGACGAGCCTGTACTTTAGGTAAGTCAGAAATCTTTATTTTATACATATTTTTCCCACCAGGATAGTCTGGGTTGCGAAAGCTTACGTTTGTGTGTGTGTGTGTGTGTGTGTGTGTGTGTGTGTGTGTGTGTGTGTGTGTGTGTGATTTTATTTGTGCCTATTGACGAGCCAGTCCTTTTGGTAAGTCATCCGTTTTCTATTATAGACAAAAAATTCCTAGCAGGAAAAATTATAAAAAATAGTAGACAAAGATTACTCACCAGGCGAAGGAGCACAGGTGTGACAGCAGAAGGAGCACAGGTGTGACAGCAGTACAAATAAACACCGCGCACACACACACACACACACACACACACACACACACACACACACACACACACACACACACCTAGGTGTGTTTGCATCTGTGTATATATGTGGGTGGGTATGTATTTGTTTACCTTCCTTTTCTTCCCCCAAGGTAAGTCTCTCCTCTCCCGGGATTGGAATGGCTCCTTACACCCTTCCTTACAACCTCATTTCCTTTTCCCTCTCCTTCCCTTCTGCCTGAAGAAGTAACTGGGTTGTGAAAGCTTGCGCGCGCGCGCATGCGTTATATTTATTTGTGCTGCTGTCACACCTGTGCTCCTTCGCCTGGTGAGGAATCTTCATCTATTTTTTATATAAAATTTTTCCTGCTAGGAATTTTTTGTCTATTATATAAATCTCCTGTTAGGAATTTTTCCTCTATAATATTCCAATTATGTATTAAAATAGATTTTGATGATAAAACAAATGGGTGTAGTTATTTCGTAGTGTTATTTCGTTCTCTGATAATGTTGTGGCCCACTTTAAATAAAACTTTCGAGAATTTGGCCCGAAGAGGAAAAAGGTTGAGTATGGCTGGTCTAGATGCTTGCGGCACTGGAATGGCCGGACACGGTGGTTGTTCTTGTATAGTGGTCTGACTGATTGCATGAATGTATGTGTTTCTTTTTCTGATGAAGGCAATGGCTGAAAATTTAAGTTGTGTGAACGCAATTATTTTCGTGCCCATCGTCAGCTCAGCAGGCCTCTTTACAGTGAGTTGTTACCTATCCTCCATTATTGACATTTCCAGTCGAATTTTGCATTGTTAAGATTTTTAATATTAATTATACAAACATATAATTTGTAAGAGGCTTTGCCATGTATGCAGCCATTAAGAGTGGTTAAGGGAAATGGATGTTTCTGATATGTGCTGCTGAATCTTTGGACGTTTGTCTGCAACAGTGAGACCGCAGTGCAATTCACGCTTATGTGCCAGTATAGGGGTTTTATAAGGAAGGTGGCAGTAAGGAATGGGGAGAGAAACAGAAGTACAGAGAATGGACACATGGAGTGAAGTTGAGTATGCTCGAGTGAATGGTGTGCCTCTAAGACTGGGTGGGGAGAACAGCAAGGCTTGGTACAATGTGGTGAGGAGAGTCCATCCCCAAGAAGCTGGCATGATGGACATTTGGGAGTATAGAACAGTAGCCATTATCCCTTCCAACACAAGTATCTACATTCATTGCGGGAGAATGTTATGATTTACCTTGTTCAATGGCTCAGGTTGCACGAAACCTTGTGCAGGTTAACTGTCTTATGTAGGTGACAGTGGTTTTGTGTGTGTGTGTGTGTGTGTGTGTGTGTGTGTGTGTGTGTGTGTGTCTGGGAAGAGTTGTAACCGAGACAATTAACTGTTTGTGTAGAGTGATCTTTGCTAGTACGCTTAAGGTTTTGATACTACTGGAAGGTAACAAGCGAAGTAGTTTAAGACTAGTGAAATTGTATGTTGTAAACCTTGTAATGGTGACTATCAGTCATTAAGGTAATTTGCAAGAAGTGTTGCACCTCGCATTGATGGTCTACTATCAGTAAGGGTCTGCTTTAACATGTGAAAAACTGATCAGCTGTACTCTTAGACTCCATTGATCACAGGTCTCAGCCCAAAAATTCACACCTTCACCTCTCACTTGGGGAAAAATAATAATAAATCCTGTGTTAACCTATACCTAACTGAAGTGAAGCTACAGATCAATTTTTAAACACAAATTTTAATCTAGAAACGATTGTTTGTTCACAAGCAGAATATAGATAACAGACGTGTTTAAAAATTGATCTGAATCTTCACTCTGCTATCTTTTCAGGACAATCCTCCAGAGCCGGATGGGGTTGCTCGTAGTTGGGAGATCCAACATTATGTGTGTAATGGAGCCCCTTAGGAAGATGGCTTCCAAAGACGGGGGGGGGGAGGGGGAGGCCGCCGGAGGGAGAGACGGGGTGGGGGGGCGGAAGACCGCCGGAGGGAGGGACGGGGGGGGGGGGGGGGGGGGGGGGCGGAAGACCGCCGGAGGGAGGGACGGGGGGGGGGGGGCGGAAGACCGCCGGAGGGAGGGACGGGGGGGGGGGCGCGCGGAAGACCGCCGGAGGGAGGGACGGGGGGGGGGGGGCGCGCGGAAGACCGCCGGAGGGAGGGACGGGGGGGGGGCGGAAGACCGCCGGAGGGAGGGACGGGGGGGGGGGGCGGAAGACCGCCGGAGGGAGGGACGGGGGGGGGCGGAAGACCGCCGGAGGGAGGGACGGGGGGGGGGGGGCGGAAGACCGCCGGAGGGAGGGACGGGGGGGGGGGGGCGGAAGACCGCCGGAGGGAGGGACGGGGGGGGGGGGGCGCGGAAGACCGCCGGAGGGAGGGACGGGGGGGGGGGGCGCGGAAGACCGCCGGAGGGAGGGACGGGGGGGGGGGGCGCGCGGAAGACCGCCGGAGGGAGGGACGGGGGGGGGGGCGCGCGGAAGACCGCCGGAGGGAGGGACGGGGGGGGGGGCGCGCGGAAGACCGCCGGAGGGAGGGACGGGGGGGGGGGGCGCGGAAGACCGCCGGAGGGAGGGACGGGGGGGGGGCGGAAGACCGCCGGAGGGAGGGACGGGGGGGGGCGGAAGACCGCCGGAGGGAGGGACGGGGGGGGGCGGAAGACCGCCGGAGGGAGGGACGGGGGGGGGCGGAAGACCGCCGGAGGGAGGGAGAGGGGGGGTATAGATGGCCGGAGGGAGAGGGGGGGGGATAGATGGCCGGAGGGAGAGGGGGGGGGATAGATGGCCGGAGGGAGAGGGGGGGGGGATAGATAGCCGGAGGGAGAGGGGGGGGGGATAGATAGCCGAAGGGAGAGGGGGGGGGGATAGATAGCCGAAGGGAGAGGGGGGGGGGATAGATAGCCGAAGGGAGAGGGGGGGGGGATAGATAGCCGAAGGGAGAGGGGGGGGGATAGATAGCCGAAGGGAGAGGGGGGGGGATAGATAGCCGAAGGGAGAGGGGGGGGGATAGATAGCCGAAGGGAGAGGGGGGGGGATAGATAGCCGAAGGGAGAGGGGGGGGGATAGATAGCCGAAGGGAGAGGGGGGGGGGATAGATAGCCGAAGGGAGAGGGGGGGGGGATAGATAGCCGAAGGGAGAGGGGGGGGGGATAGATAGCCGAAGGGAGAGGGGGGGGGATAGATAGCCGAAGGGAGAGGGGGGGGGATAGATAGCCGAAGGGAGAGGGGGGGGGATAGATAGCCGAAGGGAGAGGGGGGGGGATAGATAGCCGAAGGGAGAGGGGGGGGGATAGATAGCCGAAGGGAGAGGGGGGGGGGATAGATAGCCGAAGGGAGAGGGGGGGGGGATAGATAGCCGAAGGGAGAGGGGGGGGGATAGATAGCCGAAGGGAGAGGGGGGGATAGATAGCCGAAGGGAGAGGGGGGGATAGATAGCCGAAGGGAGAGGGGGGGATAGATAGCCGAAGGGAGAGGGGGGGATAGATAGCCGAAGGGAGAGGGGGGGATAGATAGCCGAAGGGAGAGGGGGGGATAGATAGCCGAAGGGAGAGGGGGGGATAGATAGCCGAAGGGAGAGGGGGGGATAGATAGCCGAAGGGAGAGGGGGGGATAGATAGCCGAAGGGAGAGGGGGGGATAGATAGCCGAAGGGAGAGGGGGGGATAGATAGCCGAAGGGAGAGGGGGGATAGATAGCCGAAGGGAGAGGGGGGATAGATAGCCGAAGGGAGAGGGGGGATAGATAGCCGAAGGGAGAGGGGGGATAGATAGATTTGGTCATCAGCAACAAATTTAAAGCATTTACCAATTAAAAAACCTGCATTGTGGCTTGGGAACCACAAAGAGATCAAAACAATACTTGGGAACCTGTATGATATCCAGATTCAAGCTTGTACCCTGCTATATACTCATATTCCAGCTTGGGAACCTGCTGGACTCACACATTCAGGATTAGGAACCTCCAGTAAAGAAACTTACACTTAGCTGACCCTGCATGGCTATCGGGCATGGCCCCAAGGTGATAGGGCTATGAGTCACTGAATTTGATAGTGGCACAGCCACTATGAACCAGTGCAAGAACTTTTCTCTAATTACAAAAACGTCAATAGTTTAGATGAAATATTTGCACCTTGCCCAAAGAGACACCACAATGAAAATAAGTTTTTTAAAATAATGAAATGTACTCTGTTGAATGATGTCAATGAAAATAATGTGGTAGGAGTCCATTTTGAGATACATGACTTTGAACATAGGTATATTTTAACACATTTATGGTTTTTAGCATATTCACAGGATCGTAGCACAGTAACTATGGATGGTTGGATAGAGGGTTTTGGGCACTCGACATCTTGGCCTTCAGTGCCCGATCAAGTTTAAGTGGGTAACAAGCAAGAATTGTGACAGTAAATAAACTGATAAAAGAAAGGAGAACCACCACCAGCCAAGGTAAAAGACAAAAGATGAGCATTAAAGTACCCCACTGGAAAAGTTGGATATAGAGTTAAAACAACTAAGCAGAGGACCAAGGCTAGCTGAGCACAGCAATAAAAAGGGTGAGCCAACCACTCTGCAAGATACTAAAACCTCCAGCCTAAAAGCTTAGGCCAGAGTTGCGACAAATCACAAAATTTTAAAACTTTCTTCACACTCACTTGTCATTACCTAAAATAGAGGGCAAATCTGCCCCTAATTCACCGCAACCCTCTATGCATGATATAAATCACACTCAAATAAAATGTGGCAGACAGTAAGCTGCATGCCACAGGCATCACACTGTGGGGGTACTTCACGTCAGAGTAGGAAACTGTCAGTGGACAGTGCCCAATGCGCAGGCATGTAATGGCGACTTCAGCCAGACTAAGAGGTCAGTAGGAGGAACACCACAGACGGAGAGTGGGCTTCAGGTAACGCAGCTAATTATGAGTCTCTGAGAGCCAGTCCTCCTCCTACAACTGCTGGGACCGCAGCCGTAATAGGGAAGTAACATCCCGCAAGAGAATAGGACACCCCGTCACATCAAGAGCGCTACAGGCCTCTTTGGTAGCCTGATCGGCATCTTCATTGACCTGAATACCCACATGTCCCGGCACCCAGCAAAACGAGAGCTCCTTCCTGCGACGTTAAAGGAATGACAATTCATCATGTATATGCTGCAGTAAAGTGTAGATGGATAGAGCTCATTCAACAACTGCAGTGCACTCAGAGAATCAGCAGAGAAGAAATCATTTACCTTGAGCATGACATAACTGCTCCAGTGCCTTCAAGATCGCATGGAGCTCTGCAGTGAAAACAGAGTAATTCTCGGGGAGGCGAAACTTGACAAGACAGTCAGTGAAAACAATGGAACATCCAACTGAGTCCCCATGCTTGGATCCGTCTGTGTACAGAACTGTAAAATCGTGATGCCTAACTAAAACAGTTAAAAACGATGACTGATTGGCAAAATCCAGAGTTTGTTCCTTCCTAAAACTCGCCGGGTTGAAAATAATTCTGGGCCTCTGGAGAAGCCAAGGTGAGACTCTGCCCCAACCTCTATGTATAACATTAAAATCAGCAACTCCCATTTCTACAAGGAAATCCTTTGTGCAAATCCCGTATGGTCTTGTCACTCTTTGACGAGTATGAAACAGCCTTTCCATTGGAGGTCAAGCTACAGTAAGGTACGCTGGTGTGAAAGGTGTGGACAGCGTTTTATGTGCCTGGCACATCATGAGTAGCTGTTGAATGACATGCAATGGCAGCTCCGCAGCCTCAGCACAAAGAGGTTTTCTAAAGCCCAAGTGGCTAGCCGAATCCCTGCATGGTGTACCGTGTCCAATACCTTTAAATAAGAGGGGCTTGCTGACCCATACACTGCGCACCCATAATCCAGACGAGACCATACACTTTAAAATCGCCAGTGCTTTGAGGCACCTTGTCTTCAAGCCCTTCAGGTGGGACAACCATGTCAGTTTAGAATCTACCGTGAGGTCCAGAAACCTCACGTGTCTTTAAAACACACAACAGAGCCCTTTATGCAGTTCAGGTAGATTAAAAACAGTACGTGAACAGTTAAAAAGAACACACAGAAGACTTCTCGGTTGAAAACTTAAAACAGTCATTCCTGACCATTCATCCAAGCGCCAAAGAGTTAACTGCAACTGACGTGTAGTCGTTGCCAGATTGGATGAAGAGCAAAAGACAGAGAAGTCATTCAAAAAAGAGAACTGTACATAGGACTTTTCACAACAGAAGTAATACTGTTAATAGCTATTACAAACAAGATTACACTTAAAACACTACCCTGAGGGACTCCATTCTCCTGTTCAAAGTGATCAGAAAGGATATCACTGAGCCGATACCTAAAATACCGAGGGGAAAGGAAGGACTGAAAAGAAAAAAAAAAAAAGGGGGAAGACAACCACGAAAACACCATTCGTGGTGCTGCTGATGGATAAGATGCCATCAAGTAGTATCATAGGCCTTCTCAAGATAAAAAAAATATACCCAAAAGATGTTGTTGGCACAGGAAAGCCTGCTGTATAGCCGCTTCCAGGAAGGCCAGGTTATCAAAGGTGGAGTGACATTTCCTGAACCCACACTGAAAGCAGCTGAATAGCTGCCTGGATTCCAGCATCCAGACATGGCAGTGGTTAATCATCTGCTCTAAGGTCTTTCCCACACAGCTACTGAGAGGAACACTACGATAACTACTTGGGCTGGTGTGGTCTTTCCCAGGTTTAAAAATAGGAATTAAAATGGCCTCTCTCCACGAGTCTGGGAACTGGCCTGATGGCCAGATGGCATTAAAAAGATTGAGGAAAATTTCTTTGTTCTGCCTTGTAAGGTGTCTTAACATGCTATAGTGGATACCATTGTGACCGGGGACGTCTCACGAGCCACGCACAGTGCAGAATCCAACTCCCACATGGAAAAGGGGCAGTTGTACTCTTCATCATTGCTAGACCAGAAGTCCAAAATTCCCCTCTCAGCAGCCAACAGGTGGCTGCTGGAAAGCTGGATTGTAAATGGCGGTAGCCGTTACTGTTGCAAAATAGATCGCTATGGTCTGGGCAATGTCTCATGGGTTGCTCTGGAGACTGCAGCTACTGGGCACCTGCTACATCTCTCTGATATCCTCCTAATGGCCTCCCATGCAATGAAACTCTTAGTTGAACGGTTAATGGCATTTAGGAACAGTTGTCACAACCTATTCTTGCTCTCTTAAATAATGCGGCGACACTTGGCCCTTGCCACCCGAAAGTTTGCAAGGTTTCCTGCAGTCAGTCTACACTTGAACCGACGCAGAGCCGCCTGTCTGATCCTAACGACAGAATGGCATTCATCATTCCACCAAGGGAGTGGATGCCGTTTTGATTGCCCCAACGACCGCGGAAAGGACACAATGGCAGCATAGTGGATTTTAGCGGTAATATTATCCACCCATTCCTGGATATTGTCATGGGGTTCAAATTCGGCAAGTCGACTGTAAAGTGTCGAGTCTGCCCTGGGAAGAATCCATCGTGGTGGCTGTGTTTCGGGTTCTACTCTATCTGGAAGGTGAATCCAAATGGGGAAGTGATCGCTACCATGTAGGTAGTTGTCCACTTCCCATTGAATAGAGTGGGTAAGGACTGGATAGCAGAGGGACAGGTCAATGGCAGAGAATGACCCCATTGCAGCGCAGAAGTGTGTGCTCCGATCTGTATTTAGGACGGTGGCAGTTTAAGACAAGAGAAGCCTCTCAACAGCTCGACCCCTGGGGCAAGTGGTGACAGAGCCCCAAAGCACATTATGTGCATTAAGATCTCCACAGAGGAGGAATGGGTGGAGGAGCTGTGTAAGAAGGTCTTCCATTTTTTTTTGTGGTTTTAGGGCGCACAACTTCTACGGTCATTAGCGCCCAGACAAGAACAGAGATTCGGTAGATCTCAAAAAAAATTTGGTAAAAATTTCGACAAGCCTCAAGCGGTATACCAAATCCGGAGTGCTCTCCTTGGGGAGAGAACTAAGTTCGAGGTGTGTGTGAACCTGGGCCTGATGCCACGGTGGCAATGGGCTTTCACTCAACCGAAAGGTTGAAGGAAGGGTAAAATCAAGCCACTGTAGCAGGCAGCGAAACCAAACTCCAGGTGGAAGCAAGGCAATCGCAGACAACTGATATTGGCGATCGAGTGAGTCGTCAAATAATAACCGGTAAAATGGATGGTTGGGCATCGAACGCAAGCGGCATGCATACCGTCACAAGAGTATGTCACGCCAAGTGGTCAAGGGTAATACAGCAGCCTCGGCATACAGACTTTCAACAGGGCTGGTATAAAATGCACCGGTCACCAGATGTAATCCCTGATGGTGGATAGAGTTGAAACGGCGGAGAATCGACGGGCCTGCATAAGAGTATACAAGGCTTCCATAGTCGAGCTTCGACTAAACAATGGCCTGGTAAAGGTGAAGCAGGACGGTACGATCCGCTCCCCATGACGTGCCACTGAGGACACAAAGAACGTTAAGGGATCGGGCACAACGGGCAGCCAGGTAGGACACGTGTGTGGAGCAGCAAAGTTTCCGATCCAACATTAGTCCCAGAATTTTGTAGTCTCCACAAAAGGGAGAGCAACAGTGCCGAGATGTAGAGAAGGTGGAAGAAATTCCTTGTATCTCCAGAAGTTTATACGCACCGTTTTCTCAGTGGAGAATCTGAAGCCGTTTGCGATGCTCCAGGAATATAGACGGTCAAGACAGCGTTGAAGAGAACGCTCCATGAGACACGTCCGCTCGGCGCTGCAATAAATTGCGAAATCGTCAACAAAAAGAGATACGGAGACGTTGGCTGAAAGGCAATCTACGATCGGATTGATTGCAATGGCAAAGAGAGCCACACTCAAGACAGAGCCCTGTGGTACCCCATTCTCCTGGTAAAAGGTATCTGACAAAATAGAGCCCACCTGTACCCGGAACTTGCGATCTGCCAAAAACGCTTGGATGAAAAGAGGAAGGCGGCCCCGAAGGCCCCATGTGTGCAATGTGCGGAGAATGCCCGCTCTCCAACAGGTATCGTATGCCTTCTCCAAGTCGAAGAACACTGCTACTGTTTGACGCTTCTTTAGAAAGTTGTTCATAATGAAGGTCGACAACGTAACAAGGTGATCAGCAGCCGAGCGCATTGGATATTAGTCAGTAGGCGGCGAGATTCGAGGAGCCAGACCAACCGAGCGTTAACCATGCGTTCCATCACCTTACAGACGCAGCTCGTCAGAGAAATGGGGCGATAACTGGAGGGAAGGTATTTGTCCTTCCCTGGTTTGGGGATGGGGACAACAATGGCTTCACGCCAACTTGTGGGAACATGACCTTCAGTCCATATGTGATTGTAGGTACTAAGAAGAAAGCACTTGCCCACAGGAGAGAGATTCTTCAGCATCTCAATATGGATTGAATTGGGCCAGGGAGCAGAAGATCGGGACAGGGCGAGAGCACGGTCTAGCTCCTGCATGGCGAAGGCGACATTATAATTTTCACAATTAAAAGAGTGGAAAGAAGGCGGCTGTGCCTCCTCTACCTGTTTGCGAGGGAGAAAGGCAGGGTGGTAATGGGCAGAGCTTGAAACCTCAGCAAAGAAACGGCCCAATGCGTTGGAAACATCAGCGGGGTCAACGAGGACTGCGTTCTCTACGGTCAAGCCAGGAATCGGGGAGTGGACCTTGATGCCGGATAAATGGCATAGGCCACGCCAAACAACCATGGAGGAAGTAAAACGGTTAAAAGAACTAGTAAAAGCAGTCCAGCAAGCTTTTTTGCTGTCTTTTATGATACAACGACATTGCGCTCTCATACATTTCTCCAAAGTTGGGTGGCGGTGGAAGGTGCGTAAAGCACGGCACCGGGCTCTAAGCGAGTCGCTGCAGGCTGCAGTCCACCAAGGGACCTGGTCACGATGTGGAGAAGAGGATGTATGAGGTATGGAACATTTGGCAGCGGTGAGAATAACCTCTGTGAGGTAGTCAATCTGACTGTCACAGTTGGGAAAAGTCTGATCGTGAAAAACAGCCATGGAAGAATAAAGCCCCCAGTCGGCTTTAGAAATGTTCCAACTGGTGGGACGAGGAGATGGGGAATGAGGCAGGAAGTGGATGATACAAGGGAAATGGTCACTCGAGTACGTGTCAGAAAGTGCATACCACTCAAACCGACCGGCAAGCTGAGGAGTGCATATCGCAAGGTCTATGTGGGAGTTAGTGTGTGTTGTGTCTGAAAGGAAGGTCGGTGCACCGGTGTTGAGGCAGACAAGATTGAGGTGTTGGAGAATGTTCACCAAAAGGGAGCCTCTCGGACAAGGTGCCGGAGAGCCCCATAGGGGGTGGTGTGCATTAAATTCGCCTACCAACACGAAAGGTAAAGGGAGCTGGTCAACAAGGTGTAGCACATCTGCCCTAGTAAGGGCAGATGACGATGGCGAATAGATATTACAGAGGTAAAAGGTAAATGTGGATAGAGTGATGCGGACGGCAACTGCCTGTAGGTGAGTATGCAATGAAATGGGATGGTAATAGACGTCTCGAAGGAGCATCAGAACCCCTCCATGGGCTGGGATACCTTCCACGGATGGCAGGTCGAACCGCACAGAGGTGTAGTGGGGAAAGTCTGCACGATCACTTTGACGTAACTTAGTTTCTTGGAGGCAGACTAAAAGCAGGCAGTGCAATCGAAGGAGTAGTTTTAATTCCTCCTGATTGGAACGAATGCCGCGAATATTCCATTGAAGGAGCGCCATGATAAAAAATGAGAGAAGAAAAGAAGATAAAAAGGAACAAGCAGGTGGGGTCACCGCAACGGCCGCTGAGGACCGGACTTCGAGGGAGCACTGCTATCGCCACTTGTGGCAAAGGGTCATGTTCCATAGGTTCGATTGACGCGTCTGCCACCTTCCAGAGTTGAACAGGAGGGGCAGCTTTCACCGCCGGTAAACGGCTGGGTGCCCGGCAGACGAAGCGTCCCGGTGAAACAGAAGACAGCCGAGGTCGGGAAAGGGGGGGGGGCTGTTCTTCTTGTGAGCCTTCTTAGAAGCATGATGGGTTGAAGAAGCAGTTGACGATTGGGAAGTCTGAGTCTTGAGAAATTCTTCACGGACGGGTTCTTTTTTTGAACTCCGGGCAGCAGATTTGGGTGCCCGGGATGTGTGTGAACTGGTCGATGAATTCACTGTAGAACGGGCAGAAGGGATCAGAGAGGTGGAACGAGCAATTTTCGGCCTAGCCGACCTGACGACAGTGTCACAGAATGTTAAATTGCAAGTCTGAATGCCTACCTCCTTAGTTGGTCGAGGGGATGGGAGTACCTGATGGGAGTACAGCGGGCTGCCTACTCGCTAATAACTTCCGAGCGGCATAGGTTGAGACCTTTTCCTTCACGTGAATCTCTTGGATGACCCACTCTTCTTTATAAACGGGGCAGTCCCGTGAAGAAGCAGCATGGTCACCCACGCAATTAATGCAGCGAGGGGATGGAGGTAGACATTCACCCTCATGAGCGTCTCTGCCACAGGTGGTGCACTTGGCTGCATTTGGACAAGATTTACTGGTATGATTGTACCTTTGGCAATGGAAGCATCGTGTAGGATTTGGTATGTACGGGCGAACGGAAATGACTTCGTAGCCCGCTTTCACTTTAGATGGTAGGTTAACCCTGTCAAAAGTTAAGAAGACAGTACGGGTTGGCACGAGGTCATTGTTAACCTTTTTCATCACGTGATGAACAGACGTGACTCCCTGATCTGACATATAGTTCAATATCTCCTCGTCCGATAACCCATCCAGCGATCTAGAGAACACTACCCCCCGCGAAGAGTTGAGGGTGTGGTGAGCCTCCACTTTCACAGGGAAAGTATGTACAAGTGTAGCTCGAAGTAACTTCTGCGCCTGGAATGCATTCTCTATTTCGAGTAACAAGGTTCCGTTGCGCTGCCTGGAGCAGGTCTTCAAGGGACCTGCGATCGCATCGACACCCTTCTGAATGATGAACGGATTTACTGCAGAAAAATCCTTATCATCAGTACGTGGTACCACCAGGGACTTAGGAATATTAGGCAATACTTTCTGTGGCTGAGAATCATCATGCTTCCGCTTATGGGTCAAGATTATAGATGATTTGGAAGGTTTCATAGCGGAGGTGTCCCCCATGATTACCGGTGTCTCCGATGGCGCACTCCTTCCTTGTGGGGGCCCTCACTGAGGGCGCACCCGCCTTAGGTGACTGTTCGCACCTCAGGTCACACCTCCCGAGAACGGACGGAGGGACCAATCGGCATGTTCGGAAGGTATCAGCTCGGGTAATCACCCCTCCCTGGGCCCAGCCTTTACCGGGGGTTACGTACGTGCCCTACATGTCTACCCAGGGCGGGGAGTTACGCCTTACCCCGTCACTGGCTACGCAGAGCGTGGGTCGACCTTTAGACACGCACAGGGAGGAAAGAAAGGAGGAAGGAGAGAAAGGGATGAAGGAGGAGGGAGAATCTCAAACGCCGAGGCGGAGATTAAAGGGTGAGTCGAGAACAAGGAGAAAGGAAAAAGAGGGAAAGGGCTTAAGAACAGGAAAGGAAGAGGACCAAGAAGAGAAGACAGAGGAAGCGAAAAAGAAACCTTGGACTGACAAAAAACGCCCGTCTCCGGGCGAAGGCAAAAACCGGGGGGGAAAGAGGGAAGCGGCCTGGGACGGAAGAAAGGTCACTTCAGCTCGGGGCCCCGTGTGCGCCACACATGTACCCACAAAAGAGCTGTGGGCCCCCTGGGGGGAAGAAGGTCTTCCAGATCCTCTTCATTAAGTGCGTCATGTGGTGGAAAATACAGGGAGCATATAGTCAACTGGTGGCACATATGCACTGACACTGCAACTGCTTGTAGGTTAGTGTTGAGATAAAGGGGTTCAGAGTGGTAGGAGGTGGTGATGAAAATAGCCACTTCCCCTCTAGCTTTCTCTCCACTAACATTGTCCTTTCTGTGGAGAATGTATCCGCGTAACTCAGGGGTATCCGAAGGCTTGAAATTCGTCTCCTGAAGACAGATACACAAAGGCCGTCCCTGAGGTAATAAACATAGTCCCTCCACATGTGTCTTAAATCCCTGCAAGTTCCATTGAAATATGGGAGCCAACTATCAAGATGGTTTAACTTTCACCCTCTCTTTCAGATGGGACTGGGAGCCCATAGCAGGTGGAGGATCACCCCTGGGATGAGATGGTTGCCACTGTGGGAAGTCAGTCTTGGGGCGAGTTGATTGCCCCAGAGAAACATCAAACTCCATGGGCTCTGGTGCTGATTTGGTTGGCACGTCAAGCATAATGACGTCAACCTGGTCTGTCTCTTTGCTTACACTCTTCAACTCAGCTCTTTCCTCGTCCTTCTTGACCTTGGCTTGATTTTTCAGCATGCCCACTGTGGTAGTAGTAGCAGCAGCGCCACTGATCTTTGGAGTTGGTTCTGGCGTTGAGGATGGCAAGGGCTCACTGTTGTCAGTAGCCGTGCCTTGGTCCACCATTTTGGGGGGACTGGATACTGAAACATCTGTTGTTAGGGGTTAGAGGGGACTAAACAGCTCGGTCATCAGTCCCCTGTTCCAAGCAAAGCATTAACAATCAAAGGTGAAAAAACAAAGAACACTTAGAGGGGAAAAGCCGTAAAATGTGCAGAGCTACATTGAACATGTTACCAACATGCAAAGGAAGTACACACACACACACACACACACACACACACACACACACAAAGAGGAAACAGTCACAAACTGAACGAAAACTTGAAAGCAGGATAACATGGCTGGCTGATCACAAAAATAAAAGAAGATGAGCTAGCCATCCTGCACACACTAAAATTGCTAGACAATCTACATGAAAGTTTGAAAAGGACTTAAAAGTGGAGGAGAGGTGGAGACCCGTCATTTGATGTGGAAGTATCCACCCCTAAATAGAATGGTAAAACCCAGCTGCATGAATAAAATCTAAAACACTGTCAGTCACTGAGGCGTCGTCTCTAAGAAGTAAAGGTAGTGCAGCTGGCAGATTAAAAGACTGCCGGAGGGCAGCTAAAAGTGGACAATCCGTCAAAAGGTGGATCACTGTCATAAGAGTGTGACAGTGGCACTCTGGTGGGTTCTCTCCACAAAGGAGATATCCATGCATTAGCCAGGTACGGCCAATACGCAGGTGACAAAGGATGATGGACTCCCTGTGAGAGGCCCTCAGGGATGACTTCCATGCCGTTGTAGAGGGCTTTATCGCACAGAGCTTGTTGGGCATTCTAAAAGTAGACCACTCTGACTCCCAGGCAGCAAAGAACTTGCTGTGTAATCCCATTTGATATCCATCTCTAGGATACCTATATCGAGGGGCTGGGACAAGGTAGCCTGCCTGCTTGGCCAGTCGATTGACCTACTCATTACCTGGGATGCCAACATGGCCCGAGGTCCACACGAAGGCTTCTGAACTGCCAGAAGTTGTGAGCATGTAGATGGAGTTTTGTATCGATTGCACCACAGGATTGGTAGGGAAACACTGCTCAAGGGCTTTTACGCCACTCAGGGAGTCACTGTAGATGACAAAAACTTCCTGGGACACCCTTTAAGGTGGTCAAGAGCACCTGATATACCAGTTCTGCCGAAAAAACGCTACAACCAGAAGGCAAGGAGCGTTTTTCAATGTGTTCTCCATGTGGAAAGACATACCCAACTCTGCCATCTACCAAGGATCCATCAGTGTAGAGGACGTCAGCCCCTTGGAATGCATCAGGAACTGGCGACGGAGAGTTTGTGGCTAAACCAGAGCCTTTGCGTTGCGAGACAATTCCAGGTAGAGCTGCAGACGGGGGACGGACCAAGGGGGTGTATGGGGTAGGTAGGAGAAATCAGGAGGTAGAGGGAGGGACTCTAGAGAGGAAAGGAGGGTATGAACCCGGAACGCGATCTGAGGACCTGACCTGGACCGGCGAGATGGGATAGGAAGTGCAGCAGCTGGAAGGAGTAGCCCGTGATTTGGGTGGTGTGGCACAGCATGGACATGGGCCACATATGAGAGTAGCAGATGTTGGCGGCAAAACTCCAAGGGAGGGATCCCAGCTTCAGCAAGGAGGCTTGGTGTAGGGCTCGTGCATAAAGCCCCTGTTGCGAGGTGGACCCCACCATGAAGAATTGGGTCAAGAATCTGCTATGGTGAGGGAGCTGCAGAACCATAAACCAAGCTCCCATAGTCAAGTCGTGCCTTATATAGCTGCAGAAGGCTTGACTGGGTAGTCCCCCAAACAGTATGCCTGAGATGGCGGAGGATATTGAGGTACCACTGGCACTTATGCTTCAGCTGTCGGATGTGTGGCACCCAGGTGAGCCAGTCATCAAAAAGTGTGCCCAGAAAGCTGCATGTCTTTTGAACATGAAGCATGTCCTCACCTAGGTAAAGTTCGGGTTTTGGGTGTGCCACTTGACGGTGACAGAAGTGCATGACTCTGGTTTTGGCTGCAGAGAACTGGAACCCATGGGCTAGGGCCCAGGAATGCACCATTTGGATGGGTCCCTGTAGATGCCTTTCAGTGACACCAATGCTGACAGATCAAAAATACACACAGAAGTCGTCAGTAAACAAGGAAAATGAAACAGAATACCCCACCAGTAAAGCAAGCCTCAATAGCTATTAAAAATAGTGGTACACTAAGACAGAGCCCTGTGGGACACCATTCTCCTGCACATGGGGTGGGCTAAGACATGCACCAACCCGGACCCGAAAAGTGTGGCGTGAAAGGAAATTTTTTAAGAAGATTGGGAGTTGAACCCATAAGACCCAATCATATAGTGTTGCGAGGATGTGATGGCGCCAGGTGGTGTCATAGGATTTGGGGAGGTCAAAAGAGACTGCAACAAGGTGCTCATGCTGAGTAAAGGCAGTAAGGATGGCAGACTCCAGAGCCACTAGGTTGTCTATAGTGGAGCAGCCTTGACGGAAGCCCCCCCCCCCCCCTGCTGTGGGGCAAGGAGGCCCCAGTGTTCAAGGATCCACATGAGTCGCCCACTTACCATTTGTTCAAACAGCTTGCTCAGGAAATTAGTAACTATCGACCGCCAGCAGATCTGCACCTGGTTTCATCGCAAGGACGATGACACTATCCCACCAATCGGATGGGAGAAGGCACCGTCGGCCCATAGACGATTTAACAGGGCGAGCATTTTATGTTTAGAATCCGCACACAGATGACTGAGGAACTGGCTATGAATTCAGTCAGGTCCAGCGATGTATCAGGGCATGCAGCGAGGGCACTGTGGAACTCCCAGTCACTAAAGGGAGTATTTTACAACTCCTGGCCATATGTTCGAAATGACAATGGTTTTCGCTCGTGCATAAAGCCCCTGTTGCGAGGTGGACCCCACCATGAAGAATTGGGTCAAGAATCTGCTATGGTGAGGGAGCTGCAGAACCATAAACCAAGCTCCCATATCGACCGCCAGCAGATCTGCACCTGGTTTCATCGCAAGGACGATGACACTATCCCACCAATCGGATGGGAGAAGGCACCGTCGGCCCATAGACGATTTAACAGGGCGAGCATTTTATGTTTAGAATCCGCACACAGATGACTGAGGAACTGGCTATGAATTCAGTCAGGTCCAGCGATGTATCAGGGCATGCAGCGAGGGCACTGTGGAACTCCCAGTCACTAAAGGGAGTATTTTACAACTCCTGGCCATATGTTCGAAATGACAATGGTTTTCGCTCGACTCGCTGTTCGATGGCACAAAAGTCAGCATTGTAAGCTGCTGTCGCAGAGCTGTGTTCATAGTTTCCCGCCATGTGCTCAGCAATGGTGGATGGTTTGGTACATAGAGTACCCTGGATGCATAGACTGAATGCATGCTGACAGACGGTGCCTATAAATGTGCTGAACTTGGAACCACACCCGAGAGGGAGAGGCATGAGAACCGATGGTGGCAACATACCTCTCCCACAAGTCCTGCTTCCTCTGATGAGTCAGCCTTTGAGCTCGGGCCCGGATGCACTTAAAAGCGACCAGATGCTCTGTGGAGGGGTGGCACCTGAAGCGCTCTCCAGCGATCTCTGAAGGCCTCAGCGTCCACTACAGCACGGACCTACAGCGTAATGGACCAGGCGTGCACGAGGCATTGGCTTCAGCGGCACAAATTATGGCAGCAGTAACGTCACTAACCGCAATATCCATGTCAACGGGAAACTGGTCTGGAAGCACAGCAGATAAAGTGTAAGTTGGCCAGTCAGCTTGACAGAGGGACCAGTAGGGCAGGCAATCTGCAGGCTGAGACTGTGGGAGTGACAGAAAAAAAACAGGGAAATGGTCGCTGCCACATAGGTCATCATAGACCCTCCAGTTAACATGCGGGAGAAACCCAGGGCTACAAAGGGACAAGTGTATGGCAGAATATGTGCCACGTGCCAGACTAAAATGTGTGGAGGCACTATTGTTCAAAATGCAGATGTCAAGTTGCGCCAAAAAGGTCTATGTCCCTACCACGAGTATGTCCCTCCCCACAAATAGTGGTGGGCATTAAAATCCCCCAGGAGGAGGAATTGTGGAGGAAGCTGGGTGACTAAGGTGCCAGCAATATCTGTCAGAGATACAGTGTCATCTGGCGAAAGGTAGATGGAACATACTGCGAGTCCCTGAGTTGCCCGTATGTGAACAGCCACCGCCTCAAGAGTCGTGACAGCACTGGAGACAGTGGCGAGGACATAAATACAAACACCACCAGCCACCCGATTGTAGTCAGTCCGGTTTCTATAGCAGCTGCGATATCCACAAAGTGCTGGTGTCTGGTCAGTAGGCAACCATATTTCCTGGAGGGCAAAACTTATTGCAGGGAAGTGGCACAATAATTGTTTTAACTCTGACAAGATGGTGGAAAAATCCACCACAATTCCACTGGAGAATTTCATTTCTAGTTTGCTGAAAGGCGAAGATTAGAATGATGAAGTGATTTATATTCCTGGATTGCCTGTTACCAAGGCATCAGAGCCAACGGAGTCTAAGCCCATTGGTTCTAGGGAGCTAGTAAGCGCAAGATCCTCGGCAGTCAAGGGGATATCCACCTTGTCTTCTGAAGCAGAAGACCTAGGAGATTGTGGGTTTGAAGCCACAGAAGGGTCTTTTTGTTGATCTTAATGACCTCTTGCTGACCCATTGGCACGGACTGTATAAGATCAGATTTCTATTTGATTATGATCAAGTGATAGCTCCTTACTTGACAGCCATATGGGCCTACAACCACTCATTCAAAGAAGGATCTGTACCAAAAGACTGAAAACTTACACAGGTCACACCTATATTCAAGAAAAGAAGTAAAAGTAACGCACTAAATTACAGGCCTATTTTATTGACGTTAATTTGCAGCAGGGTTTTGGAACATATCCTGTATTCAACTATTATGAACTAGCTTAAACCTGCGGCTCCGCTCGCGTATTGGATGATTATCTATTTATCAGGAGCGTAAGTAGTGTATATCCAATCATAGGTAAAAATGCACAGATCGATCACTTGATGTAATGCGCGAAACATTAAACCCATTTTTTAAAGAGGCGTATTAAAAGAAATTTCTTTTTTACTGCTTTATTTATTTAATCTTATATTTCCTTATTTGTATGCTTATCCTTACAGAGAAAGAGCTGAAGACATTGTAGCACACACAGACCAAATATATGGTCTGTGGCATTACGTTCCGCTGTATGTAACCTCCTTGCTGTAGAGTCGCAAATGTCATCGCTGGCATACAGTTCGATTTTTTAATAATTTGACGACTTTCAACCACCATATCTTCCACCCCCTTATAGCTATCGGCATGGAACTGCTATGGTATACAACGGGAGACTTCGGACAACAATTACAGACTATTCGTTTGCGTTGTGTAGTTTTCACTGCAGAGCGAAATATTAACACACGCACGTAGAATTTTATATACACCGATAACTTTCCATCCCAATATACTCCACCCTTTTATCATTATCAATCTTGAAGCAACAATGCAACCAATAAAACCATTTTCAAAGAGTAAATATAATTTTCAAAGTAATTATTGTTCCGCACTTCAAGTTATATTCTCCAAATTGCTAAATATCCATCAGATGACTATGAAACCGTGCCTAAAACCTTCATCAGGTATAAAATTAGTAACGGTACAAATATTTAAGTCTCTGCGTCTTGTCGTTCGGACGTGATAAGCGTTCACCGAACAGACATTCACTTTAATATATATCGTTGCAGTTGGCCGGAACACACAATGTTTCATTTGTTAACTGCAGCGTACCACCTGCAGTGCACCTGAGTGCATTTGCTACTACCTTCATTGCAGTTTACGTACGCTATTTATACGTGTCAGTTCTCGCTTTGTACACAAAATAGGGCTTGGTATCTAGATCCCATTCTACACAAAAGTCAATGTTTTTTCTTGCCATGGTACTTAGAGCATATATTTTTCAATTTATATACATACTTCTTTCATTTGTTAAAAAATTTCACTATAGCAGGACACGAACCATTGCCCAAAATACGGTTATTTATAACATGACGCGTTAATCCTCGTGGCTAAACATGACATACCCTATAGAACACTTCTGCTGTTATATTAGACGCTTCTTACAACTGTTACGTATTTCTATGGATATATTTCAAATAAATAACTTGTAATAAACATTTTGAAAAGTAGCCTATGTCCTAATCCAAGACATAAGAAATCTCTATATGAAATTTCATCTAAATCAGTGCTGTAGTTTTAGCATGAGGTAACAAACATACCAACATTCGCATTTATAATACGTATAGGATTATCTGCAACAGATTGATCTATTGACCCAAAGTCAACACGGATTTAGAAAATACCGTTCATGCGAAACAACTTTCTTTTCTCCACGAAGTGATGAATGCTGTTGACAAGGGATCACAAAGATACCCCATTTCTTAATTTCCAGAAGGCTTTTGACACCGTACCTCACAAACAGCTTTTAATCAAATTGCACAGTTATGGTATATTGCCCCAAATTTGTGACTGGATAGGGAATTTCTCATCAGAGAGGACACATTTCAAAGTAATCGATGGTAAGGCATTGACTAAAACAGAGGTGATATTGGGGGTCATTCCATGTCAAATCACCCAATAATTGTAGGTTTTATAACCCTCCATCTCAGATTTCCACAAAACTTTGCACATTTGCTTATACTTACAACATAATAACATATCCAGAATGTTTTTGTTCTCAGACTAAAACTTTATTTTATATTGAATTTTCAATGTAGTGATGTTCTGATAATCTGGCTCTGCGGAAATGTCCACACAAAGTGTATCATACTACAGAAACTCATAACTCAGGTCTTTATGAAGCTGAGTACTTGATTTCTTCTTCTTCTTCTTCTTCTTCTTCTTCTTCTCCTCTCTCTCTCTCTCTCTCTCTCTCTCTCTCTCTCTCTCTCTCTCTCTCTCTTTTTTTTACTTGTAACTTTTGACGTGATAACAGTGTAAAGTTTCTTCCACATATTTCATAGCTTTTGGGATAGAAAAATCTTAAAATTTCATAAAAACATGATGGCTGAAGCTTGCCATGTAGATTACATTACTTTAGGGAGGAAAAGAGACTTAGCTTATTTTCAGATTTTTATAACTCTGCTCAACCATGACCTCGCAGCAGGAGCAGCTTGTACAGATGGCCCTCTTTGAAGAGATGGGGGGGGGGGGGGCGGGACGCTGGTCAAGGACACAAAATCAGGAAGGTCTATCTAGATCGCAGTGCCCTCATTTTTGTCTGCGAGAGGGATCACTCAGCAGAATGGCTTAAGTACAAGGTGCCCATGATATCCCGATGGGAGGATGCGAAGCTGCTGGCCAAGACAGCAACCGAACTCCTGAAGACCGCAAAGGTATCAATATGGGTACCAAATATCTTTAAGGATGTCTCTCCAAAGATGCTGTTCGAGAAAATAAGGGTCCAGAACCCAAAAGTCTCGACAGAGGATTGGAGGTAATTAACCGAAAGGTCATTCTGGAAGGACGAACAGTGATGGTGGAGGTCGGAGAGAAGTTCCTGACGGCATTGCGATAGCAAGGCCTGAAACTGTTTTTAGGGTTATCGCAGGTCGGCATCAGGGTAATCAAAGACCTTAAAGGCAATAATGGCAGTAAGATGGGGACTGGAAGTGCTGCAGATAAACCTGCAGCACAGTAAAGGGGCCACTGCTGCCCTGAGCCGTCGCCTGGGGAGACAGGAAGTAGACATGGCCCTGATACAAGAACCCTATTTATACAAAGGGGGTGTATCGGGCCTCGGTGGTACTGGAGGTAAGCTGATTTATGCCAGAAATCTAAAAAACTCCAGAAATGCATTTATGTTAGAAATGGAATACCTTTCATACCAATGATGGATTTTTGTTCCAGGAACCTGGTGATCATCAGGATGCAGCAACGTGAGGAAGGTATCACGAGGGAAATTGATTTGGCCTCAGCATACCTTCCTTACGAAGACAGCTCTCCTCCTCCTTTGGAAGTGAGGAGACTGACTGAAGACTGCCATCGGCAAGGTGACGAACTGGTGGTGGGATGTGATGCCAATGCCCACAATCTATCGTGGGGCAGCAAGGACACCAACAGTAGAGGTGAGCACTTTCTTGAATTTCTCCATCTATCAACTTGGAGATCCTGAATAGGGGTGATGAACCTACATTCAGGAATAGTAGAAGGGAAGAAGTAATTGACATAACTTTTGGTTCCATGATGATGGGAAGTTACGTCAAACAGTGGCATATGGTCCTGGAGCCATCCTCATCAGATCACATGTATATTAAATTCAAGGTTGAAATGGGAACCAGACAGACCATGGCCTATAGGAATCCCAAGAAAACGGACTGGGAGACATATAGGAGAGACCTTGACTTCAGCCTATCGGAAATTAAAACTTCGATAAGGAATCCAGCAGAGTTTGAGGAAGTAGCAGAGGCCGTAACCTCTGCTATAGTGACCTCATACCCGGACAACTGCTCAATCACCAAGAAGTGCACAAATAGGAGTGTGCCTTGGTGGAATAATAACCTGGAAATGCAAAGGAAACGGCTACGAAGACTGTTCAACCTTGCGAGGCGCAAAGGACAATGGGCAAAGTATCATGAGGCCGTTGTCAATTACAACCTCGCCATCAGACGGGCAAAGGAGGCATCCTGGAAGGTATTCTGTGAGGAAGTGGAGGGCACGGCTGCTCAAGCGAGACTTCATAAAATCGTCACTAGGGTACCAACTAATCCAGGAGGAACATTGAGGAAGGAGGATGGGGAGTATACAAAGACAGCACATGAAACGCTGGAACTGCTCCTCAAGACTCACTTTCCTCAATATACTCTGGGGGATAACTCAGACCACAATGCGATTCCTGAGAGACAACAGTTCTCAGGTATTCGCCAAGAGGACTGGGATTTGGCCAAGGAGTGTGTCGATCTCAGTAAGATCCGATGGGCGGTGGGAACATATCAACCGTTCAAGTCACCTGGCCCGATGGAATCTTTCCAGCTCTCCTGCAACAAGCTTGAGAAAATCTTATTAGATTCCTATGCAGGTTATGCAGGGTTAGCCTAGAAGCAGGAATCATTCCCAATGCCTGGAGGGCAGTGAAGGTTGTCTTAATTCCTAAACCAGGGAGAATTGATCATACCAAGGCCAAAGATATGAGACTAATCACCCTGCCCTTCATTCCTAAGACATTGGAAAAGCTGCTTAATGTGCATATGAATGAAAAAATGGTAATCAACACCACTAGAGGTTGCCCGCAAGGAGGAGTTCTTTCCCCTTTATTGTGGAATCTAGTGGTGAATGCTCTCATTGGAGAATTAAACTCTAAGAAGTACTTTTGCCAAGGATACACAGATGATCTTGTCATAGTAATACTTGGCAAATTTGCTGACACAGTAAAGAATATGGCACAATGTGCGTTGGACATTGTGCAAGACTGGTGCAGAAAACAGGATGTGGGGGTTAGTCCTAAGAAGACTGTTGTTGTAGCATTCACTAAGAAGCATATACAACATTCAAGTTGGAATCTAAAGCTTTTCAATAAAGTGCTACCTGTGAAGGGGTCAGTGAAATATCGAGGGGTTACCCTAGATGAGAAACTGACATGGACCCCTCACATCAGGAATATTTGCTCCAAGGCCAAAGGTACTCTTGTGAGTACCAGGAGAGATTGTGGCAAAAATTGGGGCCTGAGCCCCAAGGGTATGCACTGGATATACACACCACAGTGATTAGACCCAGAATCACCTATGGGGCAGTCGTGTGGTGGAAGAAGGTAAAACAGCAGGTTGCTGCTAAGGAGCTTGGTAAGGTGCAGAGATTAGCCTGCTTAGCCACAACAGGCGTAATTAGCAGCAAACCAACTGCTGGGATGAAAACCATGCTGGATATGCCCCCATTACACCTTTGGGTCAAGATGGAGGCAGCAGCTGGTGCATACAGACTCAAATCCGGCAACAACTGGAACTCTTTGGGATATCCAGAATTGCACTAAAATAGTGAGATACAGCATCTATATCTATACAGACAGCCAGGCAGCCCTGATATCACTGACAGCTCCTGCAACAAGGTCTAAATTGTTGCAGAATGTCACAGGGTTCTGGTGGAGCTAGGGGAAAGCAATAGAGTAAATCTATTGTGGGTCCCTGGCCACTCGGGGATCAGTGGCAACGAACATGCCGACAGATTAGCCAGGATGGGGGCAGAGACTCCATTTATTGGACTGGAACCTGTCCTGACAATCACCAAGGCAATGATCAAATTGGAGCTATGTAACTGGCTCAGAAGATAGCACGTAGAATATTGGACCAAAGTCCATCAACAAAAACATGGCAAGGTAATGATGCCAAAGCCATGTTTTAAAAGAAGCTCTGCAATCCTGGGCCTGAACAGGAGAGAGATTGGACTCGTGGTTGGATTGCTGACAGGCCATGGGAATTTCAAAAAAACACCTACATACAATGGGAATAACAGAAGAGGACCCTAAATGTAGGCTCTGTGATGACGGTGATGAAACTGCATCGCATCTGATCTTTGAATGCATTGCATTGGAGAGTAAAAGGCACAGAATATTTGGGACAACCAGACCCGAAGAAATTGTGTCTAATAAAGAACTGGTAAAGGGACTCCTTGCACTGTTCAAGGGCATTGGTTGGCTTTACTAGATATACAGGGAGTGATACCGCACAATAAACTTAGTTTCAGTGCGGGCAGTGGCGGGTTGGACCAAGACTTTTGGCTTCCCTGGAAAAATCAATCAATCAATCAACCTCTGCAAAAAAAATTCAAATAAAAAGCTTCATAAAGACCTGAGTTACGAGTATTTCTGTAGTATGATACCTCTTTGTGTGGACATTCTTGCAGAGCCAGATTATCAGAACATCACTACACTGAAAATTCAATATAAAATAAAGTTTTAGTCTGAGAACAAAAACATTGGGGATATGTTATGTTTTAAGTATAAGCAAATCTATAAAGTATCATGAAAATATGAGACGGTGGGTGACATGACCAGGGTGATTTGACATGGAATGACACATTGGGCATTCCACAGGCTAATGTTATTGGTCCTCTACTGTTCCTTATTTACACAATTGATTTGGTAGTAAATCTAAGAAGCTCTCTTAGGTTATTTGTAGATGACGCCTTTATTTATTGTATAGTAAAATCTGAAGATGAAAACCAACTGCAGTCGATCTCTAAATAATGAGAAGTGTGAATTCGTCCACATGAGTACGAAAAGAAATCCGTTAAACTTTGTTTACAAGATAAATCAATCAAACATGAAGGCCGTAACTCCACAAAAGACCTAGGAATTACTATTACTTCAGACAAACTGGAAAGAGCACTTAGATGTCATGGGAAAGGCGAACCTGAGACTGTGTTATATTGGTAGAAACCTTAAAAGATGCAACAGAACTACTAAAGAAACTGCATACACTACATCTCTTTGCCCGTTTTTGGAGTATTGCTGCCCAGTGTGGGATCCTTATCAGGTGGATTTGACGGAGTACGTTGAAAGAGTCCAAAGAAGGGCAGCTCGTTTTGTATTGTCACAATACACAGGAGATTGTGTTACAGAAATGATTCATGGTCTGGGATGGAAATCATTACAAAAACGGTTGCAGCATGGGCTACTTACGAAACTCCAATCACCAACATTCTCCTCCGAATGCAAAAATGGTAAAGGTTACATATACGTAGGCATAATTTCTCAGTACTTAATTACGACATACCTTACCTTAAAATACGCGTTTTGCAAATGTCTTTCAAGCGGCGTAACATTTAGGCTGCCAGCTTTTGTAATATTGAAGTATGAATAAAAAATCCACCAGATACGGCACATTTGCTTCCGATCGCCTGAATTGGAGGATGCGCAACGCGATGTTCAATTGTTGTAGACCACGTGATTATGTGGCTAGCGAATCAGAGCACAAAGAAGAGTATCGTCGTCGGCCAATGGTAACCAAACCTCACCGCCGCGCAACATGCGAATAAGAATTTTTGACGTTGGAAATTAAATATGTGGTAATGTTTTTATATACGAAACCGCACAATGGTTACAGGATGTGAAAATTAACGTCTTAACATGAATTTTCAATTATTTCATTTTCGAAATCCCTTGATTACACTTTCAGACAGACGATAAAATAAAACAAGCTATACCTGCTCTATGGTTGACAAGTTCTTGTATGTATCCTTGTCCGGTCAGTAACAGTAATTGGCCTTGTAAAATGAAGATTTAGAATTACTTGATCCCTGTTTCGTACAGGTCACAGGGTAAATAAAACATGCTATACCTGCTCTATGGTTGACAGGTTCTTGTATGTACCCTCGTCCGGTCAGTAACAGTAATTGGCCTCATAAAATGAAGATTTAGAATCACTTTATCCTCTGAACAATAAAGTACTGTAGCATGTTTTACTTATTTTATATGTACAAAACAGTCGTCAACTAATTCCAAATCTTCATTTTCCGAGGCTATTAACTGTTACTGACCGGACAAGGGTACATACAAGAACCTGTCAACCATAGAGCAGGTATAGCTTGTTTTATTTTATCGTCTGTCTGAAAGTGTAATCAAGGGATTTCGAAAATGAAATAATTGAAAATTCATATTAAGAGGTTAATTTTCACATCCGGTAATCATTGTGCGGTTTCGTATATAAAAACATTACCGCATATTTAATTTCCAACGTCAAAAATTCTTATTGGCATGTTGCACGGCGGTGAGGTTTGGTTACCATTGGCCGACGACGATACTCTTCTTTGTGCTGTGATTCGCTAGCCACATAATCACGTGGTCTACAACAAATGAACATCGCGTTGCGCAGCCTCCAATTCAGGCGATCGGAAGCAAGTGTGCCGTATTTGGTGGATTTTTTATTCATACTTCAATATTACAAAAGCTGGAAGCCTAAATGTAACGGCGCTTGAAAGACATTTGCAAAATGCGTATTTTAAGGTAAGGTATGTCGTAATTAAGTACTGAGAAATTATGCCTACGTATATGAAACCTTTTCCGCAAAAAATATATTGTCAACTCCACATACATTTGTAGTTCCTAATGATTATCAGAATAAAATACAAGAAATCAGACCTTGAGCAAAGAGATTCAAGTGTTCTTTCTTCCCGCACGCTACTCGGGGGTGGAATGGGAGGTAAACAGTATAAGGTGGTTCGATGAGCCCTCTGCCAGGCACTTAAATGTGTTTTGCAGAGTATCCCATGTAGGTGTAGATTCAGAAATAGTACATGGCTGCCTTACTTCACATGCAGTGGCCGTATCCAACATTTGAACACAAAACAGCACACCATGACACAGGCTATAAAATTAAGCCTTTTCGTAGTGTATAGTGTAAGGAATGTGTTAATAGGCCTAGTATGTAATTTATAAGCTGTCACATGTATATCAATTCTCTTGTTTATAACAGTTAACTGTGAACATTGCTCATGTGTTCTGATTTATCTTTTCCTAAAACCTGTCTGGTACCTTCCACTCCAGGATCGTAGCTAACCCTGCAACATGCTTGGCTTCTGTTGTCAAATCTCAAGGAGTTCCACTTTTCATATTTAACAGGGCCTTTGGATAAAATTACACTGCACACTGTACAAGTCTAGCAAGACCACAATCTAGCAGTAGAATGGGGGGGGGGGGGGCACAACAAAGTTTGACTGTGTTGTCAGCAGTGGAAATCAAAATTTCACAGTAAAGAAATAAAAACATTCCTTGGCACTGCTATTTTATTATCAAGTTTCATTAGTTTGTAAACACAATTGGTTGCATTTCGATAACTGGTGATACCAGCATTTAATAAGCGCGCATCAAAATTTTCAAAAACTTTAAAAAAAAGATTAAAATGCTGTCAGTGTATTTACATTAGGCCTACAAAAAATTGTTATGGTATTCACACTTAAGAACTGTAATTTATGAAATTACAGTTGTTAAGTGTGAATACCATAAAATTTCATAAATTACAGTTTTTAAATTGACGTTTGAACTGTTACCTCATTAGATACAAAAATGGTGCACAACAAATTCTCGAAATTGTATTTCTGTCCATCATAAAAAACAATTCAAAAATTAGGCACAGCCATTAAGTTGCAGCCTTTGTTTTAAGTGGATTAAATTAGATATAATATTGCGCAACACGTCCAGTTAAATTTTAATTACAGCAGTAGCATTGCGCTGTGCTAATATTCGCAACAAAATGTTTGCTTTACAATGATAATTTATTGACGAACAAGTACATATCAGAACCAATCAACATATTGAAGGGAGAGCATTAATTTCATGATAATAGATCACTCGAGGAGATTTGGTTTACGAAGAGCAATGGCAGCATAGCACCCTATGTTACCAGGGCATAATTAAAATTTTACAAAACACTCCTATTCCCCGCCCCTGACCAAAATAATAATCTCCGATTGTTTTTTCAATTTATCTGTTATAGGACACCTCTCCCCAAAATTTCATCACCTGATGTTAGCATGATAGGAAAAAATGCTAACTGTCAAACTATATAGACATTGGTAGGTCTAAACTATCTCTGCAACTATTACATTTCTTACTACCACCATATTAGTCAATTCTCGTAGTCTATACAAAATATTCATTCAGCTAACCTTCCTCTGTTGCTTCCTAATAATGTGTTTATCGTCATCTTTCCATAATTCATCTTCTAGCTGCTGTTGTCGCTTCGCATTTTCTTCTTCCTTAGCTGCGGTTTTGCGAGCTCTTGCAGCAGCAGCTTTACTGTTTTCTCCCACAAATTTCTTGGGCATTAGACCTAATTGTCGAATTCTGGAACCATATAAAATGCAAAATGTTAAGCAAACATTAAAATAGTCACTCTTTCCTAAGCATGGAATTTTGAGGCAATATTATAAATGAATACTGATCTATTCTGACTGCCACATCCGTCCTTGATCAATGATAAGACAAATATTTTTTTACCACTAATGTTAACCAGAAATCACATGAGAAATATTAACACCAAAGAAAACAAGGCATACTTGTTTCGTACATAATCACACTCAAGATATTTTTTTCTTCTCGGGACCGTGCACTTATTTGTAAACAATTGACTCACTTATCAAACGAATAATACGTACACGATTTTAAAGTTGAAATATATTTCACATTCACAGACAAGTAGAGACACAGACTCTACTAAATTATACCCCTTTCATCCACTGACATCAAGCTGACAAAAACACAGAATTTGCTACAATATTACTACACGCATTCTATAAAATGACAGCTGATTTTCTCAAACAAGTACTGTGCAATCATAGATCACTGTAGACACAACCAAAGAGGTAAGAACAAAGAGGCGAAACTTGAAACATCCCACAGATTACATAAGGTTCGTTCGAAGAGCTGCATGGATGCAGATCCTGCAGCAGCAATGCAGGCACTACTACGCATGCGCTGCGAGGATGACGTCACATGCCGTGCATGCTGCCGGAGCTCTTCGAATACTAACCTGCAGCCTGCAGTTTGCGTATCACGTGTGTGCTCACTTGTTCTGTGTGGCATGAGAGAGCGATGTATTGTGCCAGCGTCTAAAAGTAAATTACTGCCTTACGTTTAAGGAATTGAAGTGTTCGTGTAATAGTTTTGTTTATTTCCGTGTAATCCAGTTTGAAAATTTCCATATTAAGTCTTCCTTTATTTGCAGGCGCGGAATTTTTAAAGTTCCAACCTCTCGAATCCGTACCTACTCTTGTACCTGTACAGTTACCTGCAAAAGAATAGGAACCCCTTCACAGGAATCGGTGTGGAGCACGGACGCCACATTAGCGTTAATAGAGTTTTACGAGAATAATAAAGAAACACCTGAAAATGTTCTACAAATTCATCTTCCGAATACTGCGGAACCACATATTCACTTTTCTGCCTTTTATTTCGGCGCAAAATTTCATCGAAATCGTCATCACTGGACACAAAATCTGAATCGCTCAACATTTGGAACAGATGGAATTGGAAAATGCTCTTGTAACTATATTTGGTTGTGTGGTCATCTTCCTCAGCAGCTGTTAAAATCGAGTATATTACGTAATCCAGCTTAAACTGACTGCAATTAAAAACCATTTGTTTTACACTAGACGCGTTTCGCTTTTTATTTTAAAAGCATCTTCTGTGGCCTGTAAATGATGTAAAGGTTTGTTTTAGATTCATACATTGAAAACAGTTTTTAAAAAACTTTATGCGCATTACGCCTATGTGTTTTTAAATTTATATATGGTCTACTCACGGTTTTGTCTCTTCTTTACGTCTCACTGCTGTTTTTCCGACTTGTTGGCTGGTTCCTGACGTGTGTTTATCGGTTTGTACGGCACTTTTCGCCTGTTTCTGTGGCGTTTTTTCCGTTTCATTTATTATCACTTCAGGTCAAACAGGCGAAAAGTTCCGTACACTACCGGAAAATGCACATCAGAAACCAAACAACTTCAGCCAACAAGACGGAAAACAGGAGTGAGATGTAAAGAAGAGACAACACCTTGAGTAGATCGAATATCAACTTAAAACGCATAGGACTAACGTGCACAAAGTTGTTTTTTAAAACTGTTTTTAATCTACGCATACAAAACAAACTGTACAACCTTTATATCATTTACCATCCACTGAAGATACTTTTAAAATAAAAAGCGAAACACGTGTAAAACAAAGTCTTTAATTTCAGTCTGCATAAGACGGATTACCTATTATAGACAATTTTGCTCTTCTAATTTTTAGAGGTGATTTCATACAAACAAAAATAATACTTACAAAATAAAATACTAATACATCAATATACACATACAAATAACGAACTTCCTTTACAAACAGTAGAAGAAACGCAGAACGACAGAAGTAACATGTAGTACACTTATATACTACAACGCTGTGGACTTCCGAAAACTTTGAAGAAAGGCGCTTCTTCTACCCCCACTACAAGCCCGAGAGTTATGCGCATGTGCGAGTCTGGCTGCATGAGCTGCAGGGAAAATTTCCTCCTGCAGCTCCTGCCTGCATGAGCTGCAGGCCTGCAGCTCTTCGAACAGCCGGTGGACTGCAGGCAGGCTGCAGGAGCGGCGCCTGCAGCTCTTCAAACACGTCTTTTCGTACTGCGCATGCGCTGCAGCATGAATGCAGCTCTTCAAACGAACCTATAGTTACGTGACGTGTGCATTATCGGATCTGTCTCGCATTAGTACGCACTTTGCTGTTCGGACATTTGTCGGAAGTCACGAGACCAGTCTATTTGTTTCAAGATGTCTTCCTATTTCATTCTGCTCTTTTCTGCCACACTGAGCGCACCGTTTTAACTTTTTTACTGCTTATTTATTTCGTTGTTGGTGTTTTCTATTATGGCCAATAGACACTGTCCGTCACGTCACCGTCCGTCAGAACATTCCGCAATGTATTTCTAATGGCGGCATTCACACTGTCCGTCACCGAACCGTCACGTCACGTCAACGTCCGTCAAGCTTTCTCGAGAAGAATGTTTTGACGGAACGGCCGTCTGCTAACATCGGAAGTTAACCTATTTTCGTCACGAGAATTACGTGTTGCAGTCGACGATTGCACTGTTTATATGCAAATGCGTCTTATTCATCTTTGTGTTGTTGTTGTATCTCGTTTTAGGGGTAAATCTCAAATGTTTCATGACGACTTAAATATTTTTGTCAATTGAGTGTCCCCCTAAAATCGAGGTCTGATATCTGAAACCAAGAAATGGTTTATGTTACGTAACATTGTAACAGAAACAACTGAAGCAAACTGTTTATTTGAATAAGATTGTAATTTGATTACACATTTTTCATTAAATAATACTTTAAATGAAAATGTCAGTTCTAATGAAAGACAAAAATTCAGTTGTTTACGACGGTATTAACAATGTCAGCGAGCAAATCGTAATGGTTAAAGTATACAGGCGCTATTTATGCTCTTACAAGTAAGGTTTGATGTCTTCATATTTTTTTATTTTTTTCGCTTGAAAATAGATGTTGATGTTTTGAAATGTTGTTTCAGTTCCCAGTAAGTTGGCCAAAAACGTACACTTTAAAGTTTTCTTTGGCCGTTAATAACATTTAGCGTTGTTGTTCCCCCTTTCTAGTATTAAACTATGACTTTCTACATAAGAGATCGCTACTCATAACCTCATTTTCAACATCGCATATTGAGATGGACGAATTGACGTGACGGACACGGACGGACAGTGTGAATGCAACTTGACGTGACGGTTCCGTGACGTGACGGACAGTGTGAATTGGCCTTTATTTCGTTGTTGCTGTCTTTTGGTTAACATGAGTGATTCACACAGAACGTTCCAAAAGTGTGAAGAATGCAGTTCCGAGATCAATATGCGTTAGAACCTCTACACTCACTATAAAGTTCATTTATCTAAAAACATTTGTGTGTCAAAAATGAAAAAGGAAGTGTTCATAATGTGGAATTGCATTATCAAGATGCAGTTCCTTAAAACGCCATCAAATAAAATGTTAAACCACTATGCTCCATTCGAGTAACGTCCTACCCTGTAATTCTGTGAGATCTGTTTACTTAATATGAAACTACTGGACAACGACATACTGCCATTATTGTAGATAGCTTTGGTATTTGAATGAATAAAAGATGATAAATAAAGCAATGGAATTGTCATGCTTTTACAGCAGTGCATTGAGAACCAAATACGAAACATTTTTGATTATGTCGTGCAATGGAATTTCTTTGTGAAAACGAAGTAGTCAGATATCATCAGTGTACAACTGGCGCGAGCGCACGCGCACACAGACACACACACACACACACACACACACACACACAATCAAATGTTCAAATGTTTATAATTCTATCGGACACACACAATCAAAATTATTTACAAACGTCTATAATTTACGAGGATAACTACAGATTATTTATTATCTAGCCTACAATACTAAGTATTAACATATCCTGTATACCGGTTTTCCGACATGTCGATAATGTCATGGGTCTCAGCTGACAGATGGTATCCCAGTCTTCAATTATCATAAGTTGCTATTCTTCATAAAGTTCAATACCCACGTGTACGAATTTACCCATTTTAGGCATATCTGAAAAAAGTTAGTCGACTATTTCTTAATCATTTAAGGATATTGCCTATTTTGGTCAAATGTGAAATCGAGAATGTATTGCCAGTCATCCACAGTTCAGCTTATGTTGAACAGTGACAGCTATTTTGAGTTGGCGAAGCCAACAAATGTGCACGCGAAATAAGTCTTGGTGTTAAGCTGATCTGCAGTGTCGGACCAGTGTCAATGTTTTTGCCACATTTATTTTGAAATGTTAATGACATTTCATTATAAGAATTAAAAATTCCAGATAATCACAGGAAAAAGAAAACAAACACGTTTCTGCTGAGTGTTTTTGGCATCCTCTGCACATGTAATATAAACTAAGAAAATTGCACAGATCACGTTAAACTGAATTCTTCAATAGTTTAAACAACAAATTCCGTTAAGCCCCGTTTCTATCAAAGCGAACATAGGCGAATGCGCATTCGCCAGGAATTCACCTGTGTGCACACGCATTGGCTTGTACTTGTGAATAAGCGTTTTCACCAGAGCTAATGGAAGAGATAACAGCACACTGCCGCAAGGCGAGCCTACACAGTTTGTCACATACGCTAATGCTGCAGCGGAGAGGACGAGAACTTCCTTTGATGGTTCGCCCTGAAACCGACACCCAGCTGAACACAAGCGAGCATTTGCGAATGCGAGCCGAGCGTGACCGAACAGCGCGCGCATACCGTTTACACCAGAGCGAATTCTCGTTCGCTGCTGCTCGTTCGGTTGTGTTCGCTTCGGTGTAAACGGGCCTGCAGGACAGCAGTCTTGTGTTTACATATGGGACAGTCACGTGACGTAAATATCCGGCAGCTATAAACGTCCGCACAGCCAAGTGCGTACTGCCGCGAGACAGACCCGTGCGGTATCGCCTTAAAGCCGGGTTTCCACAAACAAAAATTTCTTGCACATGCATTTCCCCACCACCACTCGCAACAGTCAACATACGCATGGAAACACCAAACTTGCATACTACCATGCTATCTTACGCGTAAGTTACGAAAGTTCAAACGAGTTTAACTTTTTTGCACGATGTCACTTCCCCCACCATCGCTTACGAGTTTCAGCAACTGCCGATAGGTGGATCTGCTTTCAATCTGCTTGCTCGTTGACAGAACGAGGGTCAAATCTAGTCAAACAGTTGTCAATTATAAATGATATAGAAACTTTTAATTTCTAACGAGATGGATCAGTGAAGGTGGTCAGCTATCACAAAGATATATTGAACAAAGTTAAAAAGTTTCTTCAAAATTTTTGTCCTGAGGCGGTTACTTTACCTCGATCACAAATAACTAGATCGCAAGGTGAACAGTCCAAAGCAAAATTACCAACTTTTAATGTAGTTATAAAGAATATTGATCTCGATGTAGAACCTGAGGAAGTGCTGGAAGAGCTTAAGAGTAACCAGATTCTAAATATACAGAATGTGGTCAGAATTAAATCCAAAAAGACATCACAAGAAGAACGAATGATGAGGGTTTTTACACGAGACCAAGCTACAGTTGACTATTTATTGGGACACCATTTTAAATTTCAAGGGCAGTTTCATAAGGTAGAACCACCGAGACTTCCCCCTCCACAACATAAACAATGTGCTAAATGTTACGGTTTTGACCATCTGACTGCAAACTGCCAAGTTGGGATCAAGTGCAGTAAGTGCTCTGGGAATCATCTATCGAGTAATTGCACATCTGAAGCAAAACAGGTAATGTGTGCAAATTGCAATGGGAATCATCATTCCACAAGCAAAAACTGTCCAAATTACCCAAAGGAGCCTGCAAATGTGGAGACGGCGGTCGTAATAAAGTGTGTTGACCCCCGAGTCACACCAAAACCAGAATCAAAAATCGAAGATACCTTTCCAAACATATATGATCTTCTCAGAGCTATCACCACATCTCTTATCAATATTCTACCTGAAAAGAAAGATAAAGTAGTTAAAGCAATGGACCAAGTGGCGATGACCTTTTTTAAGAGAAATATCCATGGAATTCAGGCAGGTCCTCTTATGCATTATTTTATTAATAAAACTGACCAGGAAGGAAGTCAAACACCAAAAATTCACAACAAAACATATAGTTATGTGCTATGGCCAACTTTAGGACAAGAAAAGAAAACCTAACCATTGGTTTTGTTAATGCCAATGGCCACCGCTCCAAACAACCTATTTTGGAATATATAGTTGACAAAGAGAGGGCTAAAATCTTCGGAGTTACAGAGACACGGGCAGATGAACTACCAATAGCCTTAAAAAATTATATATGTCATCGCAAAAATGGAACTAATCATAGCTGGGGAGTGGCAATTTTCCACGATATACCAGCAGTAAGAATTATGCCACCTGAAGAGTTTAATGATATCCAAGCAATAGTTTTAAAATTATGTGTGAATATTTTAAATTTTGTATATGTGGCACTGATATATAATTCTCCAAATACGATTTTAAATACCAGTTTTATTGACTATTTGGCTAATCTTGGACCAGTCATCATAGTGGGAGACTTTAACGCCCGATCAACGACTCTTGGAGATTTAAACACAAATAGAAATGGCCTAATTTTAGAAGAACTTTTAGTTAAAAACGACCTGGTCAGATTTGAAAATGATAAACCAACTTATATCGGAGGAACTGGGACTTCCATACCAGGTCATGTGATTTGCTCTAGTTTTATTCGACAAGATTTTAGTGAAATGTGGATCGGTGATGCTATTGGCAGTGACCACTTGCCTATATTTTTAAAACTACACTTTTATCATTTGACAGCCAAAGTCAATCTAATATTGAGGCAGATAAGAAGATTATTTTTAATTTAAATAAAATTAATGTACATAAATTTCAAGAACTTGTGAAATTGGCCCTACAGGATAATCAAGGAATTATTGATACAGAGAACATTGACGAATATAATGACAAATTAGTTCAAATTATTAATAATGCTACACAAGAAAGTGCACCTAAAGTCACAATAATGCCAGGGAAACCAAGAATTCCACGATATGTATGAAACAATATTAAATTAAAAAAGAAAATGTATAAACTCTACACACAAACTAGACAATCAATCTACAAAACCGAATGGAATAGGCTGAATAGCCAAGTAAGAAATCAATTAAAGGAGCTTAGAACTCAAAAGTGGGTCCAAACAATTCGTAACCTGGATCATAAAAATTCAACCCTATTTTGGAGAACTTTTAAAAACATTACCGGTGACAATAATAAAGGAACTCCACCTTTAATTCAACATGGTCACATAATAGCCGATGACCAACAAAAGGCCAAGATTTTCAGAAATGTTTTGAACGAGATCTATCAACATCCAACCGATGAAGAATTCAACTTAGAGCACAAGCAATTGGTTAATCAAGAGATAGAATCCCTGATTGATAGGCAAACAGACATGGATCTAGATCAATCTCAAATACTAAAAGAAATTACCCAAGAAAACAAGAAATAATTGCAGCTATAAAGAATGGCAAGATTAATGCACCAGGTATTGACGGAGTAACACGAAAAATTTTACGTTTAGCTCCAAAAGAATTTATTATATTGTATTAATACATTAATGATATTTTTTATAACTTGTGCGATGCTTGTCGCTGACTTCTGCTCTCTCTCTGACAGCGTATCGATAAACATATGACATTTGTCACGTTCAACTTTTTTGCAACAAGCTGAAGGGAGAGAGCTGAACTATTCGTCACTGACTTACTTTCTTCTCCTTAATGCGTTAGGACGTATTCCAGGACTTTTACTAATTATTGTAAGTGTGAGCTTCTTTTTTTTAATTAATTTCAATAAAACCCCACAGTTAATTTGAAATATCTTACTTCCTTACAATCCCTTCCCCATTCTCACTAATTTTAAAGTTATTTATTTTCAGCAGATCCAGTACTTCATAAAGTGATGCTCGGTTATTGTTGCGATTTGTTTTGCGATTGTACTAGAACATTCTCTGTGTAACTTTTAGTTATTTCGTGTCTATGAATGGTTTATTACATTTTAATGCCTGCAGAAAAATCTTCGTAATGTTTATGAAGTCCGATAATTTTGCAATTTTTGGCGACTATTATGATTAATTTTTCACACCGTCATAGAACAATAGTAACCGAAACACACAATCCCAGCATCAATTTATCGAAGTAATATTCCATTCATCACAGCTAGAATCACTACAGAACATGACCGAAATATTTGTACCAGCTCTCAATGAGTTAGAATTTAGATTCTGCCGACTTCTTCTGTAATGTTGCTTTCTGGTGTTGTATTTGCCACCGAAATTACGACCGCTACCATTTAATGGCGGAATCCAATAATTTTGTTTAAATTGTCCGTTCCTTGTCAAAATTGCATAGTAATCTCATTTAAAAATATTTCTCTACCTGGTAAAATTTCATTTGCGGTCCCCAACCTTAACTTTAATACGCAACACCCATTTTCATACGAAAGCAACATTACAATATCTCTACAAAAGTTATTTAACCAAGCATTACACCAAAGGAATATACCCACACAATGGAAGACTGCTAAAGTCATAATGATACTAAAACCGGGAAAAGCATCAAATGATCCTAAATCTTATAGGCCTATCACATTATTATCAGTCATCGGAAAAACATTTGACACAATATTAAGAACGAGAATGCAGCATTTTATAGACAAGAAAAATCTTATACCGCCTATACAGGCAGGTTTTCGTAAGGGTCACTCTACCTTAGACCCAATACTGAGATTGGCCACAAGTGTCACCGAAGCTCTAAATTTAGGAGACTGCGCTATGGCACTCTTATTAGATATAGAACGTGCCTTTGACAAGGTTTGGCACAGAGGACTCTATTATAAGCTGATTAAAATGGGCTTCCCAAATCAATTAGTAAAGCTGTTACAAAATTGTCTTGATAATAGACCAACTAGAATATACATAAATGGAATCTTCTCAACATCTTTCTTTCCGATAGCTGGTGTGCCGCAAGGAGCAATTCTCTGGCCTCTACTCTATTCATTGTATACAGCTGATATACCAACACCTACCAGATGGTATGAAGATATAGCCATGTACGCAGATGATACTGCATACTGGTGCCATGCATCTACGTCCGAGGTCCTTTACCGAAATGCAACACAATATATCCAAATTTTAGAACCATGGTTTGCAAAGTGGCGTATACGCCCAAATCCTGAAAAAAGTCAGTTGATAGCTTTCCATCATAAGAATTTAACACAATATAAGCCACAAAACACGGATAAGCTCCAACTCCATTTATGGGGATAAGAAATCCAGACCCAGAATATGGTCAAATATCTAGGTATTATCTTTGACACTACCTTAACTTATAAATTTACAATCTCTGATCTGATAAATAAAGCTAGAAAAAGACTTGGCTTACTAAAAATTATAAAAGGAAAATTCAATGGAGCATCAACATCAGCCCTCATTTACACCTACTGTTGTTATATTAGACCCAACCTAGAGTATGCGGCACCTATTTGGCTAACGTCAAGAGCTCATGTACATAAAATATTAAGTACTGAGAGGAGAATTCTTCGAATCGCTGCCAGAGTTAGCCCTAGCACCAGTAGGGAAGATTTATACCAAATAGCTAATATTCAGCCACTAGAACAAAGGCTTATAAAGATGACAGCAAAATTTGGAATTGATAGAATCTCAACAAGCACAAAAACAACCGAGTTGCTTCAAAGAAATCCAATCACTATTAATTACCCTAGGTATAAATACCCCTATCCACCTAGTGCCATAGCGCAAGCCATTGAAAAACTATATCAAGGTAAATACGATCTGCAATCAGTTATAGGAGAAGAGGATTTATATAACCATTTATTACTCCAAGAAGAGGAATCAGATGTATAGCTAATACAAAAGTATCCCCGCGCTGAGGTTTTTTGAGGGAGGTTTTTCCTCAGCAGATTAACAATAGCACGTAACCTCCCAAGAGAAATTATTAAGCAATAATAAGAACTAGCAAGAGTCCAAATTTCCCTTGTATTAAAATAAAATGTGTCACCACAGTACTAACAGTACATAGTTTCCCTGGTTTGAAACGAACTTAATGTTCGAATATGGGCCCGCCATCCCCATATGGGGTGGAATAAAGAAAAAAGAAAAAAAATAAAAAAAAAGTCTCCGATACCGCTTTGACCAATGACGTCATGTTTTACGTCATTCCTTCCCGCGCCTGGTTTCAATACCGGTACTCACTGTTTCACTTTAGAAAACGTTATCTGTAGCGTAGTCCTAAGAAGGCTAGGTGTAGGCTAAACAAGAACTTTTTTTGTACTACGTGAGGGCGCATAGCGCCAGAATATCCGGTTCAGAACACTCAATCGATTTAAAGTCGTATGTTCAACATAAATATATCATTTCAGGCCGTTCAACTTCGAGTGCAAGCTTTCTTTATAATTACCTAATTATTAAATGTACTTTGAAGATGTGGTATCATTAAGTAGATTTCACTTATTTAGCTGAAATCTAACTACCAATATCGTGTTGTGGTATCATTAAGTAGATTTGACCTATTTAGCTGAAGTCTAACAACCGATACCATGTTGTTGTAAATATGAGTTCATAGTATCTCTCGATTATGTATGACATCATATGTTACGTCATTGGTCAAAGCCGTATCGGAGACTATAGAGTTCATCCCAGAATGGAACACGTTCTAGAAGTAATGTTTGTTTATGTACATGAAGAGTTTATGTTACACCTAAATAATGACATTTGTCTTTACCTAAGTAAATGAATACTTCGTAAAGTGACAAAATCTTTCTAAACAATGTGACGTGGACATCAATTTACAATTGTCCTGCTTGTTATAAACATTTATACATAGAGTAACACACTATCGTTTGATGTGACAAAACGAATTTGAAAACATTGAAACAGCGTTAACTTGCTAACGTTCATAGTATTGCATAACAGTTAATATTATAAAGCTATATTTTTTTATATAGGCCTAATAATAATTCATCATTGGCCGTAAACATTTCAATCAAATGAAAATTTATATGTGGCTTTGAAGATTTAAAATTAGGCCTACTTTGATCACCATAAAAATCTTATGTGGATATAATAGGGTTCGTATCGGCATTAACATTGTGCAAAGACTATTCTGTATAGTAGATGGAAGATTGCTTATAAAATTAAGTAGTGAAGCAGCATTTTCGGCACTTGTTACATATCATAAAATAGACTAATCCTTAAAAAATGAACTATTGAGACAGAAACCTTACTTTCCACTTATTACTGCTGCAGGTAGTACCAATATAAACATTCTTTTCTGATGTATCTTCTGTTAATTGTAGATAACATACGGTAAAAATAGTATTCTTCAGAATGTATATACTGCAGTATCTCCAGTGGCCAATGACCTTACAAATTAATACGAACTGGCATGGTATCTCAAATACATGTTTTACCTTTTGTATAGTATCAGAAATATGGCTTAAAAGCTTTCTGAAATTGGGTTAAATGTCAAGTAGCGGTGTCACTGTGCTTTGTTGGCAACGAAATGATCTCTTTGAGAGTGTAATCTACTGATTATACAAAGATAAATGCAAGATCCTGCACGCCATAGAGCAGCAATAGCATTCATTATTTATTTCATGGCCAAAACGAAGATTTTCCCCCTTATTCTGAGTGTGACGGTTTTTAAACAGCCATTTCCGACGTCATCACTAACATTAGAATGTTACGTTAATACTGTCATTACTAAAAGCTTATTCACAATTTATTTTACCATCCCCAAACACTTCCTGCGAAATTCACACTTCTATATTCAGCAGTAGTGCATCTGTCTTTTTCTTCATCAACTTCTTAATAATCTCTACATCTAAAATGTATACAGCTCCCGCACGAAAAATTTCACTAGGAGCCATCTTGAAAGTCGTGTACATAGCGTTTCGTACATCGGCGTGTGGAAACGATTACATGTATATAGGGAATGGTGGTGGGGGATAGCATGTGTAAGAAATTTATGTCTGTGGAAAACCAGTCTTACACGGCGATCTGCCGCGAAAGGAGTTCTTATATCCCAATCAAAAATTACTTTCCCTCCAATGAAATTCGCTATTACATTAGCCAATGAACGATGACTTTGGAAAGTGACGTGAAAACGATATTCACTTGCTCCTTCCATGTCACAGACACCATCTTGATTTGCCAATCACAGTTTTGGTTTTATAACTCGCAGTAAACCATTTTAGGGCAACAGCGAATTAAAAAAGGAATAAAAAATCATCTCTAGATGAATTTGCTATAACTAAATGTAATTAAAATCATATTAACTTTGAGAAATAAAATTGTAGGAACGAGTATATAAAATATGAAGGAATTAACAGCATCGAGTTGTTGTAGTGTTATGGGTAGAGTGATGGACTGCCAAGTAAGAGTTTCTGCGATCGGAGATCGTCCAATACGATTTTTTAAATATTGTTTTTGTAACAAATTGTAGGAGTTATTTATCCAGAACACTTGTGGGATTTTCTTCTTCACATTACAGTATTATGTTATTTAGTTGGTACTATCATGTGCTGTCTCAGGAGTTAGTAACATCGATTTGGTGATTTATGTGTGACTCAAGAACGGAGAATGTAATTGTTGCTGCAAGTGGTAGGATCAGCAATGACATTTATGTTCTTCCTTCTCACAAATAGATCGATTTTCCTTACTTGTCACCAATATTTGGTAGTTTCTTTCTGAATATGTCACGATTACATTGTGTGTGGTTAACTAAGATCTAACAGGATAAATTTTATTTCTGTTACAAATGTAGATGAATAGAACAATGTTGTCTGCTGGCATCTCTACGTCTGTTCTACATGAATGGCAGCGGTAAGACACTGGACCCGCATTTGGGAGGATGGTGGATCAAATCCACCTCTGGCCATCCAGGTTTATGGCCAAGCAAATGCCGGGATGGTTTGTTTCCAAGGGCATGGCCGATTTCCTCCCACATCCTTCCCCGAAAATCAAGGTGTAATCACCGTCCCTAATGACCACACTGTCGATGGGTCGTTTCATTCTAAGCTTCCTTCCTTCCTGCTAGATGAACGTTTTGATCTTTGCCTACTATCAACATGTAGTATCTCTGGAAAGATTTTTCGCTTGGGATATAAGCGCACTTTGCCAGAAAGGTATAGGTCTAGCGCGACAGCCATCTAGCAGCGAAACACGTCTTACTACTGTAGAACCATGATTATTAGCAGACACTTCATCCGCCGGAATAGAGACCAGTTCTAAACTCCCGTAAATCCGCGCATGCGCACTACGCAGCGCAAATGCGCACATGCTCAGAAACGGATATTGTTGGAAGCTTTCTGCTTGCTATTTTTGTATGAAATTCGTGGTTAGGACTGATTTGTGATTTTAGACTTCCGTGTTACTGTTTTTCCCCGTTTTTTTTCAGGTAGTAGATTTTCATAAATGCAGTAATTATTTTATTTATTTATTTAAGTATTTGTCGTTAGCCAACATATGTTGAAATAGACAGTTTTACACTCTATATTAGAAATAAGTTTTGAATACTTTTATAGATTTCAGAGCTTCAATTTTTCCTAAGCCTAATTTTGCAGTATTAATACTCTTGTACATATTCAGATTCCTTAATTAATGTTTACAATAATACAGTTGGAAGACATTTACTACATACATAATTTGCTACTCATATTAAAATTCCGTAATGCTATTTACATGACATTACTACACACATTCATTTATTATTCATATTAATATTCCATAATGCTATATACATGACATAAGCTACATACATACATTCACCTTTCACATTAAAATTCCCTAATGCTATATACACACTTATCAACTAAAATTTTATGTATATGTTTCTCAAACTCATCACTCGGTAGGTTTCTCACAGTTGATGGTAACTTATTGAATAATTTCATTCCAATGTGTTTGAAACTGCTTTACACCTTTTGCAATCTTGTAAATTCTACATCTAGTTTGTCTCTACCTCTGGTTTCATGGGAGTGGATAGCTGTTCTGTGCCGCAATGTATTTATTTGGTTTTTTGTTGAAAGTAGACATGTTTTAATATAGAGTGAATGTACAGTCAGTATATTTGGTTCTTTAAAGTAGACATGTTTTAATATAGAGTGAATGAACAGTCAGTATATTTAGTTCTTTAAAGTGGTGTCGACATGATTCTTCGCTTGTAATTCCTGTAATTGCTCTTACAGCCTTCTTCTGCTACATGAAGACTGTCTGAGCACCAACAGAGTTGCCAGATAGTTTTATTGTATATAGCAGATGCAACTGAATGAAGGCATAGTAAGATGTTAGAAGTTGCTGTTGGGTAACTAGCATTTTTAATCTGCTTAAGAGGAAGACTACTCTAGACAGATTGGTACACAACTGTTCCGTGTGACTGTTCCATGTCAGTTTGGGATATAGGTGTTTTTCAAGAAGTCTGACTGAATCCATCTCATATTTTCCTGTAATTTGTGTAGGAAGAAATATATAGTTTCAGTCTTACTGCTGTTTAGGAGGAGTTTATTATTTTGGAACCCAACAAGTATGTGTTTTTCAGCAGACCCTTATATTAGGCGTTTATGAAAAGGCCTTTTTACATTGATTGCTTCATACTTATAGAAACGAAATGGAACAAAGAGCAGTTGAGTCATTATTCAGGCGTACATGGAGGAAGGTTGTTTGTATAACACACATGATCCCTTTATTGTCAGTTATGTCAGCAATCGTTTCCTCCTCCATGATATGCATACAACTTTACAAAAAGCAGCTCTTCAAAACAGATCACGTCCTTCCTCACGAAGTTCCACATTTGTTGCAGATTTCTGGGACTCACTCCTTTTATTAGCTGTGAGTATATTCCTATGCCTTCCTTCTTTCTGGCCGCATTCTGTTTTTCGTCGTTGCTGTGCTGTAATCTGAAGATTTACTGTCAAAGCTCCAAAAAAATGAGCCCTACGTGCGAAATACTGTATACATGCACATTTAGACAGACATATACATTTGCTGTCACGCGGTCTGAGGCTCCATGTCACGAATTGTGCAGCCGCTCCCACCGAAGTTAAGAGTCCTCCTTCAGCCATTTGTGTGCTTGTTGTCATTGGCATAAGTTAATTTAAATAGTGTGTAAATCTAGGGACCAATAACCTAAGTAATTTGGGCCTTAGCTACACAAACTTTGAACTTTAATAGAAAAAGAAATGTTAAGTCTGTAATTCAAAGCTAACTACATAAGAGAAAACGACAAGTACACATAAAAAATGACAAGTACACATTAAATAGGAACCGTAAGCTCACAAAAATAATATAAATGAATGACGTTCCAGGAAATCACAGCTTCCCTCGCGTTCTTGTGTGGTATGAATGAACGATAAGACGAGCTCTGTTTTCTTCGCGTTACTGCTGTCTATTGCACATGCGCGGATTCGAATAAAGGAATATTCGCCGTGCATCGTGTAATAGATTTATGTGAAGCAGCCCGTAGTTCCAGATAATCACACTTGTTGCGCTGTTGCATAGGCGTATGCCTAAGGTGTATCGTGTATATGGCTTTTATCCCCATAGACTTACTAAAGAAACACTAGACCGCTCGCTGGCGCTAGTGTCACATACTCACATTGAATGTGAGAGAAGACGCCATTTGCAGGGAAATAGTTCGTTCGTGTGCTGCTTTTAATTGTGACAGTAAAAATGGTAGCAATTCGAAGTCAGAAACAGTGTTACATTTCACAGATCGGTCATTACTTGTATACCGTATAGTATATTCATGGAGAAATAATAAATCGTGAGCACAGATTGGCAAGACAGGAACCAAAGCAAATTGCTCTTACTAATATGATTGAAATAAGTACTGGTACCATCGACATTTATGGTCTCGTTAGTAATTGTTATCTCTGTAACACAATAAAACTGACACAGTCTGTCCAGTCACGAGTGGCGAATGATGTGTCTTTCTTAATGAGTTGGTAAATTGCAGGGGACAACAATTACTTATAATTTTTTTGAAAGGCATTAGACTGTCATCAATTATTTTCTAATTCACAATTATGATTTGGATCGCATAAGTTAATGCGTCTCCAAAATAATTTAAAATTGTTTGACATCAAATCAACATTCAATTAGTTTAATTAAATCGGTAGTTAAGTTCCATAATGGAGCACAAGTCGATAATGTACTTCGGCAGTGTACAGAAACCAGACATAATGGAAAAATACAACTTATTTGATCCTGAACACACTGGCATGGCCGTGTTTTCATATCATTCACACCAAGTATCATTGCCGTTTACAGTAACAAAACCCGAAATCCGTGAATTAAAATATAACTGTTCACAGTCAAATGCTGAACATTCCCTTCATAAATGTTGTTGGTTGTTTATTTAAAAATATGTAGCGATTTCCGAGTTATTTGTTAAAGAAGTACCTAATAGACCATATCAAGGAGGTTAGAATAAAGAGAGATGACGTTATCTATGCCAAGTACATAAGTCAGTTGAAGCCTGTCCATCATCTTGATTAGTTTTGGAATGCTATATCTCGTTAAAACTATGCGTTAAGTCGACCCTCTTATTCTTAATGCATTGTACTGACAGTCACTGCAAACTATGTACATTCAAACAACGTAAATTCTTGAATAAATAGTTATAAATACTCGTCATAAAATATTTGGAAAATTAATTTTTAACGAATAATTTGCACTCCTTTAAAACGTTGTACATCACGACAAACCGTCAGAAGTTTTATTTCTGTATTAAATGACATACAAAATTAGCTCTACACTACGAACACTTCTCCAAAACTTAGAAATTTGGCGGAGACTGGCTTCACTTTTTCAGTGTGAAGGCGTCTCCCTATATTGTAACTTCCTTGGACCATATTCATCCACATCGCAAACCGTAGTCTGTTTATTTACGAATATGTTCAGATCGAGGTAGCTAACTACTAAATAAGAACTAGACCAATTGTGTACCGGAACTGGGACCTACCTGGGACCTTTACCTTTCGCGGGCAAGCGCTCTACCGATTGAGCTATCCCGACATGACTCATGAAGGCGCCTGACAACTTTACTTCTGCCAGTACCTTGGCTCATAACAGCGCACACTCCGCTGCAGAGTGAAAGTTTCATTCTAAAAACTAGACTGCTCGTTGTCGCTACTGTCGCGTCTCAACATTAAACGTAACAGAAGCCGCCATTTGCAAGGAAACAGTGCATAAACATTTGTCATTCATGTGCTGCTTTTAATTGTAACAGTAAAAATAGTAGCAAAATGGAAGTAGGAAACAGTGTTACATTTCACAGATCAGTCATTACTTGTATACCATATAGTATTTTCATGGAGAAATATTAAATCATGAGCGTATGTTTTTGTTTAGGTTTCCTCTTACAAATGATTCTCTAGAAGTGATAAAAGTACTTTGTTGCATCTCAAGTACTTATTTTTTATTTGGATATAAATTACTAACACGATTTATGTACTAAGTTGAGCTGAATGATGAACTAAGCGTATAAGAGGTATTTACATTTTTAATCTCTCTCTCTCACACACACACGCGTATATATATATATATATATATATATATATATATATATATATATATATATATATATATATATATATATATATATAGACACATTATTTGACTTACTTCTGTATCATACTTATATATAAAGTATGATACAGAAGTAAGTCAAATAATGTGTCTATAGAAAATGTTTAGTTCTGAAATTGTAAGAAAATATTGTGTCTCCTGTTTTGTGTCGAGTAACTTGCTTGCTTTTAAAATTTTAAATAAAGCACGGATGCGTGTAATGAAATCTGCGTGATACTATGCATGTCACATTTGTTGCATTAATGCGGCAGAAACTATGTGTATGTGTGTTTTCACATTTCACTACCCCTTAAAACTACAAGGCATATCTGTTAGTAAACACTTTCAGATAATGTTTGTTGCCAAGAATGAGCATCTTATGGCTATTGCAAAAAGAACTGAAAGTACAATTATCATTAAACTTGCTAAATTTTACATGTATGTTAGTGTTGCCAATGACTGTTGAATGTCATTGTAGTTAGTACAAAGTAATAACTTGTAAAGACACCTTTCATTAACCTGACACGTTCCACATCATTACGAAGTGCCGTATTCATGATCTATGGAACAAATACTAATCTAAACTACGTTCACTGTGAAGAACGCATTTACTACTAACTTCAAAGAATATCTTAGAAACATTTATTGTACTGATTAGAAAACTTCATCAATGGGTTAATGATATATACTGGAATTGAATTGTTTCCCTTCTTTGATATAATCTTTAAGTATTTCACATATTGCACTGCAGACTTCATGAACTATCTGCGAAATATATAGACTAGCGTATCCGTCTCCAGTTGCTAAGAATCGAATCGCCAGTGCAAGTCTATCTTCAGCCGAGATTGCTCTTTTGTAGTTGGTGTCCTGCTTGGAAATCTTACTCTCAATTTACTCATCAGCCAGTGAAACTCGTCCATAGACATACGAGTAAAATTTTGGAATAGACCCAATGAGATTGGTAGCTGCAAATCTGTCACTAGTGCCCTACCATCACGTAATTGACATTTCTTCAAAAATTCAGACACTCATATTTTTTCTTCGCTGCATTGTTTCGCCTTTTGTATCTGCATTACTAACAGCGCAGTTGCCATACAAAATAATCCTGTCTGGATATCGGTTTTTCCTTTGCGACTACTAGTATTTCAGTACGTTCTTGCAGATAAAATCCGAAGTACAGACGACGACGACTTTAGCGCCAAAAAACAAAAACGCAGCGTTTGCTAGTGTTCGTATGCACAATGCTCGTTTAGCAGAGTTCCCTACTGATCGTCTAGTGTAAATGCTTGTTCGTTAATACAAACGAACGGTAGTGAACACAAGCGAATGTTTCTCGCGAATGCTCGTTCGTTCCGGCGTTAACGTACCTTTAACGTCTACGCTCTTTATCTCCATGATGAAAACAGTTCAGTGCGTACTGGCGTGAGGCAGACACATAAGGTAATACTACTAGTGTCTTTGGTCGAAATAACAACGTAAAGTTGAAAATCTTTGCAGAAAGACTTTGGTTTGGTTTATTTTGTGAGACAGCGTGGTTCTGAGACTTCTGAGTTGATGTTTGAAAGAATCTTGTGCTGACAGTATTTTGGATATATATGTGAATTGCGAAGTATGCACGAAGATCTCCGTGTGCGCGATGGTTATATGTCGGTACTTTCTGCAAGGAACGTGTAAGTTTGGAAGTAACTGTAGATATGAACATTCATATCGCGAATATCAAAATGAAGGCCCACCAGCAAATAGTTACAGAAGGACATACGGTGGACAGTATCATGAGAATGCAAACAGGTATAACGCCCCTCCCCAGAATCCAGCTGTCTCCAATATACGGGATCTAATGCAAGTTGTTATAAATGAGTTGAATCAAAGTGAGCACGGTGGACAGTGGCCACTTTCATGTTTTGCTCCCTTTAAGGAGAAGCCATGCTATCCAGGACTAGAAGATTACTCTCCTGAAGAAGTTCGTTGGCAGATGTACGAGGCTGTTAAGGCTGGCTCCGTTGAAGATTGTAAACGACGCATCCAACAACTCTTCGAGGCGTATAAGATGAAGAAAAATAACATTCTTCATCCTACTGCCGAAACGTATTCTGTTATCGAAAAACTGTTCAAAGGTGAAATTTCAGCAACGAACTTCGCGCCGTTGTCTACTGCACCACCAGCAAACTTTTCATTCAACATATCACAACTCAGTGGGGAGAGAAGAGCAACGCCTAGTCTGTTTGGTGGTGGTTCGGTTGCAGTTGGTGGCGGTAGCCATGCGAGTGCACCCAATTTTTTTGCCGGATCTGGAAACTCTACTCAACAAGGAAGTGTGTTTAACGTGGCAGCAGCACAAAGCATTCCAACTGCTAACATTTTCGGAAATCGGACGTCAGGGCCAACACCCATGTATGATGGCGCAGCTGGTGTTGCGAAAAATGTTTTCCATGGTGATACGGAAAATTTGAATAACAGTAACTTTTTTACGAATAACTCTCAGCAAATGTCATTTGACAAATCAGTTGTACAACAAGCAGGTTTCACACAAAAGGCAGCCCAAGTAGAAAGTACATCAAATGATAATGTGTATTCTCTTCTAAACGAACTCGTGGAATCTGAACGAAATTCATTTAGTGCCCAAACATTTACAATGGGTCATATTCCGAAAAGGCCACCACCTAGAGAATTCTGCGTGTAACAGCTTTAAGTATTTATTCGTCAGTTGATGTACATCAACAAACGATATTAAACTCTTTTTTTTTTTTTTTTTTTTTTGTATTATTTAAAAACCGCAACTTTCGTAGCATGTCTGCCCAATTTGTATTAGAACTTTAAAAGGGTCAGTCAAGTGAGGTGAAATAAATTCATAAAATGAACTAATACTGCAGACATATTGTTGTCTGGTTGTTATCTACTATTTGTAGCTGTTGCGTTATTAACGATTGTTAACTTCACATGATTTAAAGTAAATTCTTTAATCATTTCTTTTCATTCTCTGTGTATCCATTGACTAAATTGGTTTTGGGTTGTTCTTAAAGATTGTTTTAAAAGGCTCAGTTAAATATGTAAATTTCAAACGTTTTTTTCACTCAATGTTGTGCCATTCGATATGTATTTTTCATGTGCATGAGATTAACTGGCCAATGGTACAGTTAACCTCACTATAAAAGTGCCAAGTAGGCCTATGTCTTGTGTTCAGTTACTCACCAATAGAAGTGTTATTAATTCTTCATTATTGTGGAGTTTTTTTGTCAGACTTACCCTGTAAACAATGTGGATTTTTTTCCTCCTAATTAGTGTGCATGAACTTTTCTACCATATCCGCCTACCTTTCTTATTTCTGTTGCTCTGTTCCCCAAGATTCAGTCAGATGGTCGGCATTGCTGTTTACCGGGAACGTCATTCATCAGTTCCCTAAACAGCCCACACTAACTTTGCTAAAATTACTTTAAAAATAGTACTGACTGTTTGTTAATAGCTATGTTTAACTCACTATTTTATAAATTATAAAAGACAGCACATTACATATCAAATTAAAGCTAAAGCACGAGTGTCATTTCATGTCAAATCAACACACTCCTTTAACCTCACCATTTTAGATTTTGCTAAAATTTGGCATACTTATGGTGGGTGCTGAAACTAAGAAAACTACCAAATTTCAATATTTTATCTCAAACCATTCCTGAAATATTGCTATCTAAACTTTTCAAAAACCAGCTAGGAGCTGCTCTAATTAATCTGGGAAGGTGTAATTTTACAGCGTTTTGCATGCTCTTTCCATGGATATTCAACAAAGCATAGCTTCTAATTAACAACATTTTTCAAAATACTGATTAATATTTTGATTTAATATTTTTTTTTTATATAAAGTACATAGCCTAATTGAAAATTTTCAAAATATTTCCATGACATGGCAAAATAGAAATGTGGGATAATGATGGGTTCGTTGTTAAAAAAAAAATATCCCAGGCTCTTGTTTTTCACTAACAATCCTAGTTTGACCAAACTGGCCTTTAACAATCAGGAATTTCATTAAAATTACTAAAAGGTAAGTAAAAAAATATTAGAAATAACAAAACTAATCAGCATATTTTATAATTAAGTTAATTGCTTATTTTAATTTCATACAACTTAACCAACAGTATATTAGCAGATTTTTAAAAAAAGTGAGCATTTAACTACAAACTGAAGTGAAGTATGAAAAAGTACAAGTAATTACATAATAGTACTGGTCCATGATGTTTGGAATGAAACTATTTAAAAAAAATTAAATATGTAATGCTTGGTTTTGAGGTATCTATACATCGCTAAATTTAATACAATAGGTACTAACAGTAATTTTGAAACTTTATAAAATATACATTAACACTAACCTAAGACAAAAAGTTTTGAGTTGAAAGCAGTTTCCAAATAAATTATCTCGGAACTTCAAAGATTGCATTTTAATAAAGCCGACTGGGTTTGGTTTACATCACTTTCATGAAGAATATATGTTCTCCCTGTCAGAGTAAATGGATTTGCTTTTGTGAGAACAACCACGACAGACATCCACGGGACATCTGCATGTGCAGGGTAGGAGAATGACTCAGCTGGTCCACATGGATGAAGAAGTTATTTTCACTTTTGTTCTAAAATGTATGCAAGCCATCAGTTTCAGCCATATACAGTGTGACATAGCCTGATAAATCATGTAACTTCAGTTTTGTCTGGTGATGTAGTTCCCTCTCCCAACTCTGCATATCACTTGAAAGGTATTTGAGTATTAATTTTGATGTAGTGTTGGGAATGAAAGTGCAAAATTGCCGTGTTCCTATGATTGTCAGTGCTTCTTCAAGCCGGATTTTTATTTCTGAAGCAGCATAGTCTTCTAGAGTGGAATACACAAAATCAACATTTGTGATATTATCTATTGGCCACTCAAATAGATCCCCAGGGCTTCTGGATTATGATTTTGGTATTGCCTTTGCAAACTTGCAGGAGCTGCCAGACACTTAACTGAGCCCTCTACTCTTATCACAAGGGCCTTTTCCATGTGCTGTGACTGTCCCACTCAGCTTTTATGTTGAAGCCTTCCCATGGAGGCAAAGGTTCAGGAAGTGTTACTTATTTTTGTGCTGAGCAGCAGAAATGCAAGAATAATAGTATATCTATTTTGGAAGCTTTTGAAAGTTGTAAACTGCAGTTGTATTGTACCCCAGGCAATCAGAAACAAAGGTAAAGCTCATATGCTCAATTTTGTGTTCCTGTTTGTAATATATAATAACAGGATGATATTTTGATATTTCTAACACTTTTTTACTTACCTTCCAGTATATTTTAATGAAATACATGTTTGTTAAAGGTCAGTTTAGTCAAACTAGGGCTGTTAGTGAAAAACAAGAGTCTCGATAATTTTTCTTTGACAATGAATCCATCATCATCCCACAGTTATATTTTGCCATGTGATTTACAACAGGATGTAGTTATGGAAATATTTGAAAATTTTCAATTATGTACTTTCTGTAAAAATTAAAACAAAATATTAATTAGTACTTTGAAACAGTTTATTAATTACAAGTTATGTTTTGTTGTATATCACTGGAAAGAGCATGGAAAAATGCTGCAAAATGACATCTTTCCCAGATCTCTAGCTCAATTAGCGAAATTTTAAAAAAAGACCCTTCACACATTTTTGTACAGTTTTTGAAAAGTTTACATGACCATATTTCAGGAATGGTTTGAGATAAAAAAAGTGAAATTTGGTATTTTTCTTACTTTCAGCATTCACTATAAGTATACCAATTTTCAGCAAAATCTAAGAGGGTGAGGTAAAATTTTTATAAAATGTATTGATTGGACATGGAATGACTCATGTAATCATTTTTTATTACATTTAAAAAACTTAGGGTAATTTGGTAGAACACTTGCAAACAAGACATATCGAAGGTGTGACTGACAGATTGGAACAATAGATATCCAATAAACGAATGTCGAAGCCTAGTTAATAGTTGCATAGAATACATATCATGATTTTAAAGAATGTGATTAGGCAGGAACCTAAGAGTACAGTTTAAATTGTTGTGGGTGAACATAATTATCCCAGTGTCAGCATTTGGAAAGCAAACATTTTGTGTATCGTGAAACGCTTTTCTGAACGTCATAAACATTTGCTTGTTTATATCGATCTGTCACAGTCCCACCTTCGATATTTATCGTTTACAAGTGTTCTACCAAATTACTAAACTTAGTTTGAAACTAGGAGTATTTTTTAATGCTCTTAAAACAGAAAACTTGCACAGTTCGTGTCTCATATTTTGAACATAAATTGTTTTCCTCAATTTGAAAGGTAAGACAAGTTTCTTATTCATGATATGTTTTGTCTGGTTAAATTGTATGACTCTTCTCACCTGGCTCTAGTGGTTATGTTGGCACCAATGGTAATGATGGCTGCCTAGATGACCAATAAATGTTTTTTGTTGACAACTTCAATTAAAATGAAAATAATTTTTTTCTGAATGAACAAGGGTACGTACAAGAACCTGTCATCCACAGAGCAAGTACAGTATTCATTTTGCTGTGAGTGAAACGAGCAGCAATAACATAAACTCTGTAGCTCGTGAAAAATATTAACGCAATTCTACACTGCAATGTTCATCTGTTGCCATCATAAGCACTGGAACCCAGCGAGAAGCGTCGTAAAATTTTACCATTTTGTCCTGACCGTAACAAAATAGGCCTCCAACAAAAAGTTTTACTATGTAGCCATTAATTGTTCACAAAATATTGTCCCAACTGTATAATTAAAAACAACAGTGTCTAGTAATCCACAAAAATTGTTCTATCATGGTTTGATTTCTTATTTGCTAAAACCAAATGTTTGACAATCCATTTAATATTTGTAATAAATATTAACAAAATCATAATCCTTTCCAATTTAAAGATGAGTTTATCATCTCGTGTGGTTACATATCGACAGCAACTGAAGCACATTCCTGGGGGCTATAAAAAATCTAAAGAAGGAAAAGAGACATAATCCTTTCCAATTTAAAGATGAGTTTATCATCTCGTGTGGTTACATATCGACAGCAACTGAAGCACATTCCTGGGGGCTATAAAAAATCTAAAGAAGGAAAAGAGACATAATTCGGGACAATTGTGCATCTCGCCCCGGACAGGGAGGTGCATCAGCAGGCTCTGCTGTTTGACAACTCGACCTTTGCGGATGTTCTCAATGTTGCTCAGTCCTTTAAAGTTTCCAGGGCTGTGGGGGACCAAACTGAAGCCAGGGGGCACATAGCTGCAATTTCTGACATGGAGGAACGGAGATCATTTGGGGATGCTGATGATGTCACAGCAGTGTAGGACTGCACGATTCGCCGCATGCGCGTCCGCCAGCTGCCACAGGGTAAACAACGGCAAAGGTCCTCATCGCATATTCAAGCTAATTCATTGATCATAACGGGGCATCTTGCCCTCGACGCTGTGTAACGTGCAACAAATGCAAAAAAAAAAAAAAAAAAAAAAAGAGAGAGAAAAAAAAATGCATATGGTTTTGGTATGTCATTAATTGCAGTCTTCTCCCTCCAAATTATTGGTTAAAGTGCTAATTTTTGACAAATCCTTGTGTTTACAAGTGGACATGGGGGGCCTCAGTTTCTTTGCTAAACTTACACATGTAGATGTGGCTGCGTTCACCGCAGTTATTTCCGGTGGCAAGGGTCTTGCGCAGTAATAGTTGCCAACATATTCCAGTGGTGAGTCAATTTACTGCCCCCATGGCTTACAAATCTGTGGTGTGTTCAATCACATTCTTAGTGGTGGATGAGATGGTGGCAGTCAATATTTTTGGCTTGGGTGCCTTCTTTTGGTTTTACTGTTTCTGATTCTGTCAGTCTTGTGTCTGAGACGGTGTGTTTCCAAGAGCTGGAATCCATTTGTCAGTAATTTTTGTCACTCTTTACTGGAGAACTGGGTTGTCTGATTCGGTTTATGACCCATATTACAATGAAGCCTACAGTGGGACCAAGATTTTTTTCATGCCTGCCAGGTGGGATCCCACGGCCTTGCGTGACCAATTGAAAGCTGAACTGGACCGCCTTCCATCTCTGCAGGTATTGCGCCCCATTTCTTCTAGTAAATGGGTCACACCACTGGTCATTGTTATGAAACCCTCGAGCTCCTTACAAATCTGCAGCGACTTCAAGGTGTCGATTAATATGCAGTCGGTGATCGACTCATCCTTTGCACTGCATAAACGATTTGTTGATGTTACTGTTGGGCTCCCAGGCTTTTTTGCAGGTGAATTTGATGGAGGCATACCTTCAACTTCCTCTTGATGTGGACTCCAAATGCCTGTTGGTTGTTGCCAGCAGCTACCATTCGGTGTAGCCAGACACCAGTGATCTTCCAATGTTTCCTGGAGCAAATTCTGCACCCCATTCCAGGGTGTGTAAATTACCTTTATGACATAGTGGTCATGGGGACAACTACCGCTGAGCATCTTCGCAACCTGTAGGCCCTTTTTCAAGTCTTACAGGTCGCAGGATGCCGCTGCAATCTGGGAAAGTTTCTTTTTTCCAGCTGTCAATACCCTAGCTCGGGTTCGAGATCTTATATGCAGGGGTTCGTCCCTTGCCGGATTGCAATGCCCTTTGTCCACCAAGGATTTGAGGTGTTTTTAGGCAAGATTGCCTACAACCATCATTTTCTGCTGTGTCCAGCTACTACTGTGCAGCCCCTTCACCACATGCTCGATAAGGATGTACCCTTTCGGTGATTAGAAGACTGCAAACTTGGGTTTTGTCAACTCAAGCAGCTTCTAGTGTCTGCTTTTTGCTTGACCGCCTACACTCTGGGACAGCACACAAGTACTCAGATGACTCTGAACGCTCCATCACATATGCTTCTAAAACTTTGACTCAGACTCAGCAATGCTTTTCTGAAGTGGAAAAAGAGGCTTTGGCTATTGTTTATGCTATTAAGCAGTTTCATGTATACCTCTATGGTATCAGGTTCCACCTCGTAATGGACCACAAGCCATTGGTCGCACTTTTTGGTCTACCACAGCATTTCCGGATATGGCTGCACACCGTCTTCAGTGCTAGGCACTCTTTTTGTCCCGATACCAGCATGAAATTCATTTCCAGCCCACCACCCAGCATTCCAATGCTGATGCAGTCATCTCCCCTGTGGTCCGGACCCAGATTGTGATCGGGAAGAGCTCTCTGTTTTTATTTGGACTAAGAACCAAAGATTACGGTCGAGGGGTTCTTATCACGTCTTCTGAATTATCGGCGCCTGTCTCTTCAGATCCAGTGCTGTGCAGTCTTGGGATGCGTTCGTCACAACTGGCCGGATCTCCCTCCGCACTGGGCTTCAGATCCCCTGCGGAATTATTATTCTTTTCGATGGCACTTGTTCGATTGCAGGGGGTTCTCTTTTTGGCTACTGAGGACCGCCAGCCTCGCATGGTCGTGCCTTCTACCTTATGCTCACATGTCCTGTTGTTGCTGCATGAGGGACACTGGGGGGCCTCGTGCACCAAAACATTGGCTCAGCGGCATGTGTTTTGGCCAGGGATATCACATGCTTGGTGGCGGCTTGTTCGTCTTGCGCTCTCAGCAGGCAGCTCTGCAAGCGACCCTTTCCCCTTTGCTTCGGCCCAACACGCCTTGGGAGCTCATCCGTGTGGATTATGCTGATCCCTTTCTCCATCTTATTGCTTTTTTGTAATTGATGTATACTCAAACTTTCCTTATGTCGTACGCTGCCATATGATTACAACCATGACTACTCAGGTCCTTTCCAAAGTGTTTGCTATTGAAGGCCTACCACGTATCTTGGTTTCAGATAACGGACCTCAATTTTCCTCTATGGCTTTTCGGGATTTTTGTGCTCATTTGGGGGACCGCCGTGTCCCGACCCCACCCTTCCACCCCCAGTCCAATAGCAAGGCGGAGTGGTTTGGTCCACACATAAAAGTAAAAAATGCCCAAATATGTTGAATCTTCTTTGGTCGACGAGGCTCTCCTCCGGTTCCTCTGTTCGTACCAGTTTTTCTCCGGGTGATCACAGCCCCGCAGAACTCCTGCATAGCCGCCAACTATGCACGTTATTAGGATCTCCTCTTGCCACAAGCCCGGGCACCCTCTGCACGGCTGCCGAACCTTTACTCCCAGGGCTCCACTGTCTGGGCCGGGGCTTGGCCGCATCACCGACTGGCTGCCGGGTATCGTCACAGCCTGCCGGGGCTGTTGCGTCTGCTCTGTCCACATGCCGGGGGAGTGGTACGCCGAGACTGGAATCACTTAATGGCTTCAGGTCCCAGTCTAGCCACCTCCACCTCCATGGACTCCCATCACTATCACCCCACCGCATTCCCCACACCCTTCAACTCCGCCATCATTCGTTGCTGCTCATCCTTTGTTGGCAACACCTTCGACGCATCCTCCAATGCTGGAGGTTATGTGTCGGATGCCCTGCATGGGGCCTCCTGCCATTCTGGACAGGACAGCATCGCCCCCCCCCTCCCCCACCCACCTGGTGACACCCTCTACGCCTTCAGTGATGCCTGTGACCAGCGGGGGCACCTCCACACCCTGGGATGCTGTCTCTGGCTCTGGAGGGACAGTAGGGATGACGCCCAGCACAGTATAAGCCAGAGTTGGGGGTGGAACACTCCTATGCCTCGTGCTCGCCCATCATTGCAGGCTCTATCGCACTGCAGACGGGCTTCCTTCATCCACCGGATCTCAATCAGTGTTGGCCATACAGCCATGTGCCAGCTTGCCGGCTTACCGACAACTCCAGTGCACCTAGTAATGAGGAAATATCGATGGACATCACCTGGCTACATTCGGTAACCATCGACATCTCTCCCTTGGGGGGGGGGGGGGAGGAGTGTTGTAATAGCATGGTGTACGACACTCCAAATAATGTGTGCTGCAACATATGTATGTGCTGCTGGCCACAAGGAACCGGCACTCATAGCAGCCAGCACGCCACATAGCGACCGCCAGTACCCATGCAGATGGGGCCACTCTCTACTCGAGCAGTTACTGTTCATCACCTTAAGTGAGTAGATAAAAAATCTCTCTCTCTCTCTCTCTCTCTCTCTCTCTCTCTCTCTCTCTCTCTCTCTCTCTCTCTCTCTCTCTCTCTCTCTCTCTCTCTCTCACACACACACACACACACACACACACACACACACACACACACACACACACAAAAGGGAGGGAGAGAAATTACCAATGAATAACTGAGTTGCGGATGGTTGAGGGATTAACGTAAGTTTACACCAGGAGGATGGCGAGAGGAGATGATATATTGGAGGGCAAGTTCCCATCTCCATAGCTCTGAGAGAGAGGTGCTACGGGGAGTATCCAAATGGCACATGTACTTAACATGAGCCAAGGGCCCTGAAACCATGATAGAGGACTTGCTCTGCCACAGGTTATTGATTGTCCCGGAAATGAACAGTCTGTCTGTGACCATTCATCTGCTCAGCCATTTTGTTGGTCATCATGCCAACATAAAAGGCTGTGCATTGAACACATCACGTGGTAGATTACATGTGTTTTTTCATATGTGGCTCTGCCTTGAATTGTGTAGGTTTTTCCTGTGGTGGTTATGGGAGGATGCACGGGACAGGTTTTGCAGAGGGATTGGTTACAGGGGAAGGAACCATTAGGGAGGTTAGTTTTGGGATGTTGGATGGTTTTGACAAGGATGTTGTGAGAATAGCGAAAGGCTACTATAGGTGGTGTGGGGAGTATACTTTGTAGGGATGATCTCATTTCAGGGCATGACTTGAGAAAGTCACACGCAACCTCGACTGGAAACACCACTTTACCACCCAGACACAACCCCCAGTGTTGAACCCTGCCTTTGTACAATTCAGTCTACCCTCCCAAAGGCGTCCATCTACTCTTCTCCAAAACCATCCCTTGCAGGCATTCCAGGAATTCCTCAAATCCAGCGTCTACCAATCTGTCCTGAATAACATATCCACAACTCCAAACACCAGCCCAGCTGAAAACAGAATACTCTATAATTATTGCCCTAGCGGTCAAGTGCTCCACAGCTAGTATTTAATTGAGAGGAGAACGTGGCAGTGGGACTGCGTAAACTCTCGCACACCTCAACCTAAAAACTTGTTCCTAATGACCCCATTCCCTCAGTTCAGGCTGAACTACAGTAAATCCTAGAACCTTAGGTCCCCTCACAAGGTTTCACCACTGCCTCAATAAAACTTCTCTCTCCACCTGAACCATGTACCCCCAAACTTCTACCTATTGCCTAAAATTCATAAAGAAAACGATCCTGGCTGTCTCATTGTAACAGGGTTCAAAGCCCCAACAGAATACATGTGAGCTCTGGTAGACCAACACCAATCTATAACCTCCCATCCTACATCAAGGACACAAACCACTTCCTGGAACACCTCAAGTCCATCCTCATGCCCCTCCCACCTCATAACTTCCTGGTCACCAACAATGCCATGTCTCTCTACACCAGTCATACTCAATCTGTTTCCTCCTCGGGCCAAATTCTTGAGTTTTATTTCAAGTGTGCCACAACATTATCACAGGACAAATTAAACTGTGAACTAACTACCCCCATTTGTTTGATTATCAAAATCTATTTTAATATATATTTGAACAAATATAAAAAATAGAAAATGGATGACTTACCCAAAGGACCGGGTTGTCGATAGACAAATAAAATCACACACATACAAGCTTTCGCAACTGTTGGTCACTTCGTCAGGAAAAGAGGAAGAAAGGAGAGGAGAAAGGAAAGGATATAGGCTTTAAGGAAGTGGCAAAGGAGTCGTTCCAATCCCAGGAGTGGAAGGATTTACCTTAGGGGAATAAAAGGAAGGTAAACAAACACACACTCACACATATCCAAACGCAAACACGCCTAGACAGACATTTGTAAAAAGCAAAGAAGTTGGACAGAGATACTACTTGAGGCAGAGGCTCTGTCCACAGAACCGAGGCAAAGATGCTAAAGATGGTGGGGGGAATTTGAATTTAGTGGAGATTGAGACCAGGTGGGCAACGGGAGGAGAGAATAAGCTGAAGGGCAAGTTTCCATCTCCGGAGTTCTGAAAGGTTGGTGTCGGTGGGAAGTATCCAGTTAACCCGGACGGTGTAACACTGCACCAAGATGTGCTGGCCGTGCACCAAGGCATGTTTAGTCCCACTAGGAAAGTTTCTTTCTATAATTTTAATATATAAGTGTTAATAGAAGAGTATGTTGCTTTTTGAAATATAGCTGAACATATTGTTAATTAATACTTTCTTAGTTGTTTAGAATTTGTGCACTTGTTCTTTAGACAAATCATAATTAATTTCAAAGAAAGATATGTAAGAACTTACACTGTTTGAGTGGCCATCTGAAACTCTGCTACAACCTTTTGACAGCCATTACCAAGCACTTATGGTTTTGTTAAATATCTTTGTTCATAATGTACGTTAATCAGTGAAATATGACATTTAGCGATTTTTTTTTCTTTTCTTTTTTTTTTTTTTTTCCTCAGAGATAGGGCGAGTGATTATTGTGAACTGCCACTACGGTTCTTGCAAGAGCTGGACAGCGTTAGCCAAAAAGTTAACTTGGTTAGACCTTAAAGCGTAACTTTATAGACAATTTAATGGAAGTTAATGTTGATCGTTAACTTGTAACTGTTATTGTGCAGCCATGAAATATCACCATCAGTCTTTGAATTTATATTTGTGTGTTGTCATACCATTGAAGTAGAGCAAATTAACTAAAACATATTACCCTACCTGATATAAAGAAAACTGAACCATTTTAAGAAAAAATAAAGTTCATTACTGCACCTTGTGATCTTAGAGCTTAGAACTGAAGACTTCGGGTTAAAGATAAAATATTACATTAATGAATATTAATCGATTACAAACTTTGGGAGAGCAGTCGCCTTAATTTCTCTTCTATCCAGAGCGTGCCTTAACTTCTCTTCTATCCAGAGCGCGTCACCTGTGTGTTCAAAAGTCTCACTAGACCCGCACTACCAAAGTAGGTTTCTCTCCACCATATTCCTCACTCTTCACCATCAGGGATTCCCACACGAGGTCCAACAATTTTATCACATTAGAGATGAAGACTGGAACCCATAAAGCCATCATTGCCTTTGAATACTACTTTGGTGTGAAGTATGTTCTTTAGAAAGACATCACACCAATCAGTATTTACAATTAACATTGATTGTGTGAAAGAGTGTTGCAGAAATGTTAATTTTGGTAGGCAAACTGGCATATACAGTAGAACCTCTCAAACTCGACACAATGTGGACTTAAAGGTTGTCGAGTTTTAGGGAGCTTAAATAAAAATAACTAGGAGTTGAATAAAAACGCTTATTTAGAGTATTAAAATTTTACATTTATTGATTTATTATATACAATTATATATTTATATCAACATTTATAACTTACAATCAAAAAATGAAAAGGCCTAGTAGAATCTGAAAATACAGTGTTCATTACAATTATTACTGAAGTTGTTTATCCTGCTTATAAAAGGTCCATCACAGTTATGAGAAGTTTTCTGAACACTAGAAGAAAAGTGTAAAAGAAAACTTACTGAAGTCGTTTGAAAAAACCTGTAATTGAAGACTGCTTTTCTTTCTCCACACGGCGTCTTGCAGCTTGATAACGGAGTCGCCTGAGGAACAGAATCTCCGTTCCAGTCGCATTTTGCTGCTGTAAGTACTGGAACGTCCCTTCAATAAATTTCACAGCCTGACTGTGGATAACTTTTCTTTCTTGTCTATGGTCCTCTTCTTCTCCCGAATCGTCCCCTTCTACGTCACGCCCTTTGAAGCTGCGTTGATTTCATCTTCTCCTAATGGTTCTGATGCTCCGTCGAGAGCCATCCATTCATTGACATCATTGCTTGAAGGCTCTTCACACCCTGGGATTTTTTTCATGAGTTCAATCAAGTTGCTATTTTCAGAATTGATTCCATCGTCACGTGACAAATTACTGCCTGCGTGATCTAGAAGTTTCCTCCAAGAACGAATGAGGGTTATGGTGTCAAGCTCGATCCAAGATTGAGAGACCCATCCAATGATATCTAATAAATCGATCTTCTTTAGTTTAGCCGTTAGCCCCTCACCCGATTCTAAGGACAACACCAAAGATTACAAAAGGTTAAGTCTGTACATTCTCTTTAACGCTGCCAAAGCTTCTTGCTCCTTCAGTTCACAGAGATACGTGTCGTTCGGCGGTAGAAACATTGCGTTAATGTCTTTGTCCTGGTAAATATTGCACATCAGGGTGAGTCTCAGCATTATCGAGAATCAGTAGAGCTTTCCTGGGAAGATTTTTTTCCTCCAGAAACTTCTCAACCTCTGGGACTAACAGTTGAAAAACCACTCTTTAAAAATTGCTTCGCTCATCCATGTATTAGATTGATTTCTATATCAAACTGGGAGTTCAAAGTTGCCATCACTTGTGCAGCTGACAGTTTTAAATGCTCTTGGTTTTTTTGCTTTTCCAATTAGCGCTAATTTGAGTTTGTGCTCTCCTGTTGCAATTCTGCAGGCAAGAATAGTCACACGCTCCTTACTTCTCTTAAAACCTGGTGCAGCTTTTCCATCTCTCAGAGCTAAACTTTTAGTAGGAAGCATTCGAAAGTTTTGTCCTGTCTCGTCTGCATTGTAGATTTGGTCACCTGACAGTCCTTCTTTTCAATAAACTCGTGTAGTTTGGTCTTGAAGTTGCGTTGTTAGAGTCAGCTGACAGTTTTCCCCCACAGATACTGAGCAGCTTGATTCCATTTCGTTGTTTCCACCTTGACAACGAACCACTGCTCGATGTAAACACAGGCTCTCCTTCGTCCTTAAATTGTTCATAAAACTGAAGAGCTTTCTCTTGCAGGATGGGTCCAGATGTAGGCGTTCCCTTTTCCCTGTGCACTTGGAACCATTGGTAAAGGGTTTCGCCGACTTTTTCGAACTCTGCACTTCTCATTGTTTTTCGTTCTGCAATGGATTCTATACACTGTCTTTTCAAACAGCACGATTCAATATCAGATTTCTTTTTCTTCCAACCGAGCACTGTAGACCTACCGATGTTCCAAGTCCAACGCTATTTTATTTACGCTTTCACCACGTTCAAGTCTTTTTAGGGCACCAAACTTTGCTTCCAGTGATACTGACACCTGTTCCCTCTTCTTCTCCGCCATACTGTCACTCTGTATTCCAGCACAAAACTCGTTTAACAATTGTCAACCACTCTCAAACAAAAGCAACTGACCACAACTGTGTCTCAACAAACACGCCCGGTGACGACAATGTAGCGAGGGTAGTTTATGACCTGCCCGGGAATCCCAGGTCAAAGTGCGGCCTCACGATAAGGAAAGTGGCCTCAGAAATCCCCGATCGTGTGCAAACAATAGCCCACCCCAGTTGGGCAGGTAAAGGGTGTGCTGAACGACCTTGGAAAACCCACTGATTAAGTCTGAGTCTCTAGTGCTCTCGGGCAGTGTATGTACTGATGGAAAGCTTTACGTTATGGGCGGTGTACAAAAAATTATTAATTCACCAGCCCTGTCGAGTTTTAAGAAATGTCGAGTTTAACAGTTTCACACTTGATAGTATTCAGAACGGATACTTCAGTGCACCGAAAAAGTCGTAATTGCGAGCACTGTCAGAGCTGCCACAGCCGCCACTAGGGGAGGACAGGGAGAGGAAAGCACCAGGGCAGCACGGGGAATGCAAACTCTTGAGTATTCCAGTCAGAGGGGCCTGCTTCACAACAAACGACATGCATTGTGGAGAAAATGCTGCTTAAATTCAGGGCACTGGCTTTGTCGATTTTGCTGCACGCATCTCACCCATTTTTATTAGTGTCATTAGAGATTTTTATTGTGAAATTTTGAATACTGGACGATAGCTTGCTGGGTCACTCAAAATAACTTGGCGGGCCACATGTTGAGTACCACTGCTCTACACCAGCATTCCCCACACCCATGGTCTTTCTGTCCTAAAAACTACCTTTCACAATGCCCACATGCCAGCCTCCCAAAAACTTCATTCCTTGTCACACTTGCCAATTTCCTCCTCACCCAGAATTACTTCACCTTTGATGACCAGATCATAAAACAAATCAGTGGGACAGCAATGGGAACCAGTATGGCCACTTCCTATGCCAACCTTTTCATGAGCTGCAAGGAAGAAGAGTTCCTTGAGATGCAGCAGTTGCAACCCCTAGCTTAGTATAGATTGATAAGATGACATCTTTGTGGTTTGGACTCATGGTGAAGAAACTCTGCTGACCTCCCTTCAAGACCTCAACTCCTTCTCCAACCTGAAAATCACTTTGTCCTAATCCAGAACCCAAGCCACCTTCCTAGACGTTGACCTTCATCTTGTTGAGTCCCACATCCACACTTTGGTCTATAGTAAACCCAGAAATAAACAACAGCACCTCCACCTTTGGTAGCTCTGATCACTTCCATGTCTAACGATACCTTCCCTACACCCTATGCATCTGAGGCAAACGTATCTGCTCCAGTGATAAATCCCTCACCACCTATACCAACAATGTGTCCAATGTTTTCCTCTTCCACAACTACTGTACAGACCTTGTCCACAAGCAGATCTCTTGAGCAGCCCATTCCTCCCAGTCAAGTGACAATATTCCTAACCCCCAGACCACTCAGAGGTGAATGCTTTAACAAATTGCTCTGTCACCTGTATGTTTTCCTTGAGTCGTGCCCTGAAATTTGATCTTCCACACCACCTAGAGTAATAGAGTAGCCTTTTACCAACCACCTTGTCAAACCGTACAACATCCCAAAGCCACCCTCCCTACCTAATGGTTCCGACCCCTGTAACTGACCCCACTGCAAAACCTATCCTACGCATCCTCCCACACCCACTTAATCCAGCCCCGCCACAGGAAAAACCTACACAATTCAGGTAGGACCACATGTGAAAACAACATATGTAATATACCAAGTGACATTTGTTCACTGTACAATCTCTTATGTTGGTACAACGACCAACAAATTGGCTGAGCAGATGAATGGTCATAGATGGACTGTTCGCCTATTGGACAATCAATGTCCTGTGGCAGAGTATGCCCTCCATCATGGTTCCAGGTACCTTGGCATGTGTTACGTACACATGCTAATTGGGTACTCCCCAAGCACCTGTCTCTCAGAGCTACAAAGATGGGAACTTGCCCTCCAATACATCCTCTCTTTCCCCATCCTCCTGGTGTAAACTTATGTTAACCCCTCCGCCATCCACAAATCATACATTACCAATTTTTCTCCCTCCCTTGTGCGTGTGATCTGTCCTCTTCGGTTTGCATTGGCATGGGTTAGTACTTTTGTGAATTTGGCCGTTGGACAAATGGAGGCCAACATCGAGTAAAGTGGCATGGGATTTGGAATAGGACCAGGTGAATTTGATGGGACCAAAGGAGTTGAGGTTGAAGAGGAAATTCTGGAGTTCTTCTTCATTGTGAGTCCACATCATGAAGATTTCATCAATGAATCTATCCCACGCGGCATTAACTTCCAGTTAACGTAAGTAAACATTTTTCAATGGTTGTGAACAGATAATGTATTTAACGAAAAACAAAATATATTTCCAATTTAACGATAATTTGGTTTGAACAATAATATTTACAATAACTATTTAATGTTGAACAAAATAAGAAGCAACACAGTAAATAACCAAGACGCTGAACATAATATAAAAATTTAAAAAACGTACTAGACAAATCAAACCTTCCTGGCTTTTGCTTGTGCAAGGTCTTTCACACGAGCTCTGTAATTTAACTCCTCTGCAAGCTCATGCTCAATCAAAATTGTTGCAAGATCATTCAAATGAGTTTGACTCATTGTTGATCGAAGGTATGTCTTTATCAATTTCAGTTTTGAGAAACTCCTCTCTCCAGTCCCAACTGTCACTGGGAGTGTTAGGAGAATTCTCAGAGCAACGTTGACATAAGGGCAAAATTATGTCTTCCTATAAACTTCAGAGTCTCTTTTGGACCTATTCCAGGTTTCAACAATGTTGAAAGCACTTTTAGTTCTTCCTTCAATTCTAGTGCATCAATGTCGCTTGACTCATGATCTTGAAAAATCGCTGCAATGTTTCTGCACTTTGTGTCTAGGCTGTCAGGAGGTGCATTCTTCAGCTTGCCGATGTCGTAGAGAAAATCAAAATAATCACAATGAGATTTCAGTTGATTGAATCTCTCATCCAAAGATGTGGTTACTATATCTAAAAGATAATAGTAGAATTCAATCGTGTAACGTTTTTTTATTTTTTGTTATCTATTGTCTCATCCCTTCCTTCATAAGTAAGGTGTGTTGGCTTCTTACTTCGTCGCCGGGAAACACTAATCCGCGGTAATGTTAGATCTTCTAACTCTAATTCTGTAGCTAATTCTTTGGAATCCGTCAAGAAAGATACAAACTTATGTTCTGTTCTGCAGGTCTCAAAATATGCTTTCATTTTTTCAAGCATCTCCATGGCCTCAGAAACATTTATGTCAATGGTCTGACTACACTGATGTGAAGCAAAACGTCGTACCAGATTACCAGAGAAGTGAGAAAGGTGTAATTTTTTATTTGATTCGCAAGTGACGTTGCTTCGTGAGTGGTCATGCCATTGAATTCTTCTGATATTTGAGCCAGTGCATCATAAACGCCTCTAATTTGAAACCTTGGGGGAGTAAGTGCTTCAATGCGACTTTCCCACCTAGCTCAGTGACTTCAGCGTCAGGTACTTCTTCAAGACATCCCAATGTCGAACGGAGGACAAGAAGAAATCATACAAGCTCTTCACTGTCGAAAACATGGAAACAGCATATTTAGAAGACATAGCAACATCGCTGACAACAAGATTCAGTGAGTGACTGCTACCTGGTACATAAAATGCTCTCTTGTTAATATCTGAAATTCTTTTCTGGAGACCGACTTCTTTCCTTTCATGTTTGCTCCATTGTCGTATCCTTGGCCTCTCATATTACCCAATAGGATTTTTTTTCCTTCCAAGAACTTGAGTACGACTTGCGTCAAGGTGGAGCTTGAAGAATTGGGCACTGGAAGAAATCCCAGGAAATGCTCCCGAATTCGAACATTGTATACCCCATCGAGTCTTGCTTCCTGGACGAAACGTACCACAACTGTAATCTGCTCAACTTTTGAAATATCTGGTGTGCAGTCCAGAATTATATTGTAATACTTTGCAGATTTCATCATTAATAGAAAGTTGTTGGTTATAGATGATCCAATAATATGAATTATTTCATTCTGTGTTTCCTTTCCAAGATAATGATGACCCTTGTTTTCAACCTTGCTTTGTTCTGTGCAGGTGCTCCATCATCTCAGTGTCGAACTTTCCAAATAATTCAACGAGTTTCAAGAAGTTTCCGTTGTCAGGCTGAAAGAGTGTATCTGTATTGGAAATCAATTATTGCTATTAAGCCCCCACAAACATTTTTCCAATGTTCGCTTTCAGTATTCAGAAGGTATTGATGATGGGTGTCGACAGTTCGTGACTTTTTCATCCCCTCAGAAAACACGATCTACTTTTTATGTGAATTCAAATGCTCGGTAGACTTCCCGTGACTTTTGAGATACCAAGCAAGGTGCCGCCAGTCGGTTATACCGTTCGTTACAGTTTTTACTGTAGATCACGAAAAAAGTTTGCAACAAAATCAGAACACAGCATCCTTGCTCTTTGAATACACCAACCAATGTCTATCTGTTTTTTCTAAATTCTTCAAAGAATAGCTGTAGTGCATAGGGCTGATAAGCCGGTTGTCCGCGTTTTTAGGACATTCTTCAGCTTCCTTAATGCGTCGGGAGGACCTCGCATGACCAACGTCATTCGAATTCAGTCGATAATTATTTCCTGTCAACTGTCTTTTTCAGTTTAGGCTCGCCTTCAGTCCCTTCTCCGGTGGTGAGTACCTCGGCCGATGTTCCTCAGGTGTTTTCCGAATCAGGTCGCCTAATTTCAGTTCTGCCTGATGTTTCAATCTCGGAACTATCGTCGTAAAGCAGGTCTTGAGTCCAGGCCTGTTGAACATGTTGTAGATGACCCACCGTCAGAATTGCTACTGTATGCGGTGGTCGCAGTACTGTGTTCGTCAATTTTCTGGTCGTGTCCTGAAGATAAAGCTGTAGCTACAGTAGCTCCACCAGTTTCTGTATTTTCATGATCTAATTTTACACCATCGCCACTGCTAGGTCGTTCTCTCTTTGGCTTGAAATATCATTGTAGTGCATCCTTTTGCTTCTTAACGTCATCTTCCTTCATCGCCCGTCTTTTCCTATATTCACTGCCAGAGATTCTTTTTCTACCGCCGGACATGTTTCGATCCAGCCTGTAAAGAACGATTACGTGAAACTAACTGTTGATGTCAGTGTTCATTTGGATTTCATCGTCCCTGATTTGCCAATTTCTTAAAGAAAAAACTAAAGGAAAGTGGCAAGGAGGCTTTTTAATACCGTACAAAAACTTAAATTTAAAATTCTACTCTAACTACTATTTAGTTCCGTTTGACTTCAATCTGTTTTTTGTTGCAGAAAAATACACGAATTCTGAAAAAAATATATTAACGCTCTAACAAGTTATAGTCTTACGATTTGCACTTTCGTGGCTGCACGAACAGCGGAAAAGTAGTAAGCTATAAACCTTTTCCCTTTCATAATTTTGTTGGGATTGTCAATGAGATAAAGTTTGGCTAAGTGTTTTCATTTGCAGTAGTGGATTAATAAATTCTTATCACACGCAGCATAGTGGGCACTTTTTGTGACACTTACTGTTTATTACTTCACGTCTCCTGACATATGTATTGTAGTATTACGTGTAATATTACTATGTAATGGGGCATGTTAAATAAATAAATAAAATATGTATTGTAGGTGGTTTTTACCCTCATAGGAATTGTGCCCTGAAGGCAAAAATGTGTACAAAATTCTGTTAAAATCGGTCCATTAGTTTACGAGCAGTTATGGAACATTATCGCATGATGTGGGTGGCAATCTTTAGCGAATTTCATTCCTTATGTCTTCTTAACTCCTGAACTATGTTTTCTGATAGTGAGGAATATGTGTACCAAGTTTGACTGATATCCCCCCCCCCCCCAAACACACACACATTTTGTAATATGTATAGCAAAATTGTTTTTCTAAATCAAATACTTAACGAAGAATGAGAGGTTGAAGTTGTCACCCCAATAAGCAGTATTCTTAATTTGCTGTAACTGAAAAAATGTAATTTCTGCAAACCAAAATAGACTTACATCCTTCTCTCTAGTTGGGCTTTTGTGCACCCTGTGAAACTTAGTTTTTCTCTACCCCTCTAATGATATTTTCATTTTCTTACTTCTCTTATAACAGCGAAGGAAACATTTCAGGAAAATGTAGCCCGCTGGAGGGTCTGCTTCATGCTTCACTAAGGATCAATTTCGTAAATTTTGATAACATTCTTCTGAACGCGCTATTTCAGAAGCAGCGCGCAGCAGAGACGAGGTGATTTATAAGAGTATCTACATTCTACAGAAATAACGAATCTCATAACAGCAAGCAAGTGGGATGAAGCTCTATTCATTTTTCATAACTATGTGCTTCACAATTACGTAATCAATAACGGAATAGAAAGTAAATTTCTATGTACTGTAAAATGGATGTGTGTGTGCTACCTAACAGCTTCCAAGACGAAGAAAAGTTTGATTTGCAGTACTTCGCATATTTGTCGACCGATTTCGTAAAAAATAAGTGCTGTCATATTCTACTCATTAACAGGTGTAATTTTATGTAAAACTGAAAATGGTAAGACAAGACTACATAGAAACTGTGAGTTTGTCTTGATGCCGACGGCACTCAAATAGCCGCGCCGGAGTGGCCGAGCGCATTGAGGCGCTATGCTCCGACGCGCGAGGCCGTTCCCTGGCAGAGTCAAATCCTCCCTCGGGCATGGATGTTTGTGTAGTCTTTAGTATAAGTTAGTTCATAAGTAGTTTGTAAGTTTAGGGACTGATAACCCCGCAGTTAAGTCCAATAAGCTTAACAAACATTTGAACATTTTGCCCTCAAATATTCAAATTTGTGCATCCATCTCTAGAAAATGATAAAAGCTACATCCAAAAAACATCGTATGCAGTTTCAAACCTTTGTACAACTTATTCTCGCCGACATCCCCCACAAAATGATTAAAGGAAAAATGTTTTTCTCTTACCACATTTTAGCTATTAATTTGATTAAACTCATGCAAGTGCTACGATGTTTTAATTTATTACTTTTTAACTAGTAATTCTGTTTGCAACACACTTTTCAGGTAGTTTCTACATATACGACACAATGAACATACGAAATTATACCATTGTACGGCTCTTATTTCAAGAGATACGTCATGATAGACACTTACAGGAATCGAAAATCACCATCTGCTTACATTAGCGTTCAGTGAAACTACAGCATCAAGCGTGACTATTTAATTTATTACTTGTTTATAAGTTGCTAACATTATCCACATATATATCACTGAATTTAGCTCCAAAATTATATCATGGTAGTTAAAGGTATGAAGCCATAGGCAACTAGGTTCTTCGGAAACCATCCCACCATGGAAGAGGTTTTAATTAAGACGTCTTCACTACAAAACCTATTCGAGTCACATTTTGCAGACTGAATGAATATATAACACCGAATGTACCATCAAAATTATTTCGTAGTAAAAAACATAGTTCAGGATATATGACGTCATAAACAATGTGTTGTATGAAAAATCTCACCATCACGCATCAGATTTTAATTTATTTCATCTTTACTACTAACTTTTTTTTGCAACACACTTCGCAGAAAATTTCTGAATTTCCACTGCACGTAAATGGAAAATTATATTACTGTAGGATACACTGTTCAGGAGATGAAGTCATTATAACTGAGCCGCGTGAAATTGAATTTCAGATCGAATTTCACTATAGACGTAGATGAAACGGTCAAAGAGTGGGGCGGAAGACAATGGTATCAATGTGGCCAGTAGTTTACTTAGATGAAACATGGATTCACCTGCATTATACAGCAAATAAATGTTGGCAAAGTGATAGTGGGCGAGTAGTATTGTCAAACAAAAGTGCCGGTCAGAGTTTGATTGTTGTTCATGCAGGCGGAGACAGGTGTTTTCACGGATCAAAAACCAAAACGTCAAACTATCACTCAGAAATGGATAGCAAAAATTTTCAAAATTATGTCGAAACGCAACTAATGTCAGGCTTACTAGCAATATCTTCATCCCTTGTAATTACTTGCAGCACATTTTGCCATTCGGAATACTTTTAGCCATTGATGATGTTTGACATATTTGACTGTAGTAATGTTCAACCATTTTTTTCAATAATACGGCAAGAATATAACACTCGGAAACTGCCATTGAAGGGCTTAGCAAAATTGCTTCAGGCTTAACATGTAACCGCAGTATCGAACATTGCATTTGAATTTCCAAATTAGATTTCGAGTTCTGTATAATTAGTTGTGCGTAAACGCACGGCGCGTAACAGGCTGGCAGCGCTCCACTCAGAAGAATACTGGTGTGCAAGGAAGCTAGACAATTTGATTGGCATGTACGCCAGACTGCTTCCCCCACTCTGTTCCTCTGGCGTAAACACGACGGTGCTGCCACAGTGGCGAGGAAGAAATCAGTCCTCTTCCCTCCCCTGGTACAACAGCGATGGCCGGCAGGTAGTCGAGGCGCCATGGCACAGTTCCCGAAGCACTCCCTCCGAAGTTTGGTATCAAACCCCCTCTTGGGCATGAATGTTGAGTTTGTCCTTTTTCGCAAAAAAAAATTGGGGACTGGCAGATCTGCCGCCCCTCGGAAAGTGCCGCCCCATGCGGCCGCACTTGCCTTGCGCCGGCCCTGGGTTTCAGATTGGGAGAGAGGTTTAGAGGAGAGGTTGACTACTGAAATGGGATGTTGTGATTCCAGATTGTGTGGACTGGAATTTTGAGGTTGGGAATGGGAGATCGAGTAGATGGGAGAGAGTATTGCCTTTCCATAGGTGGGTGACCAGGAGATGGATAGTTTTTTGAGGTGGTTGGTAGGATTGTGTTATTTGTGTTTTTTTTTTTTTTTTTTTTTGTGTCTATTGGCGAACTAGTACTTCGGCAAGTAAAATGATCTTACATAGATGAAGTTTACTTACCAGGCGAAGGAGCACAGGTATGTGACAGCAAACATAAATAAAACAAACACACACAAAAGCAAGCTTTCGCAACCTTGTTGCTTCTTCAGGCAGAGTAGGGAAGGAGAGGGAAAAGGAAAGGATTTTGGGGAAAAAAAAGGAAGGTAAACAAATACACCCACACCCACCCACACTTATACACAAATGCAAACACACACAGGCAGACATACTGTAGAAAGCAAAGAAGTTGGACAGAGATACCATTTGAGGCAGAGGCTCTGTCCAGAGAACTGAGGCAAGGATGTTAAAGATGGTGGGCGGGAATTTGAATTTAGCAGAGGTTGAGACCTGGTGGGCAACGGGAAGAGAGAATGTGTTGAAGGGCAAGTTCCCATCTCCGGAGTTCTGAAAGATTGGCGTCGGTGGGAGGTATCCAGATAACCCAGACGGTGTAACTCTGTGCCAAGATGTGCTGGCCGTGCACCAAGGCATGTTTAGCCACAGGGTGATCCTCATTACCAACAAACACTATCTGCCTGTGACCGTTCATGCGAATGGACAGTTTGTTGCTGGTCATTCCCACATAGAATGCTTCACAGTGTAGGCATTGTTTACGTTCCTCCCCCCCCCCCCCCCCCAAGGTAAGTCTTTCCTCTCCTGGGATTGGAATGGCTCCTTACCCACTCCCTTAAAACCATCATTTCCTTGTTCGCTCTCCTTCCCTTCTGCCTGAAGAAGCAACTGGGTTGCAAAAGCTTGTGTGTATGTGTTTTATTTATGTTACTGTCACTACCTGTGCTCCTTCGCCTGGTAAGTAAACTTCATCTACATAGAAGGAAACTTTCCTGGTGGGATAAATTAATATAAAAAATAGAAAACGGATGACTTACCCAACGGACAGGATCGTCGACAGACACAAATAAAATGTGTGTTTGTGTGTGAAATTTTATTTGTGTCAGTCGACGAGCCTGTCCTTTGGGTAAGTCAACTGTTTTCTATTTTATAGAGCTGCAAGACACAACGTACAACGGCTGCCGGTGTGACGCAGGGGATAGCGTTACAGACTGCGGTGCTGAAGGTCGCCGGTTCAATCCCGCCCATCGGCAGAAATTTATTTCTTTGTAATTAACAATTCCAGAAGTAAGAATTTCTTATGTTCACTTGTAAATTCTACTTGTTTCTTATGTTCTTCTAATTTCTGGTACATTCTGTCTGTGTATAAATAGCAATGCACTCTGTCCGAGAGGCAGTCAGTGTTGCATGTACGTTAAGTTCGTAATAAACGTGCTTTGAGTATAAGTGCTGTGGTCAGTTGCCTTTGAAGTCAAGCCTGCTCCCATTTCAATGTGACATTGTTTGGTGGAGGCGCCAGGTATCCTGTGCAACAACTGCATCACTGTTGCTCCGATTAGGTAACGTAAGAGCCGTCGCTTACACAGAGTGGAACCGGAATACAAGGGATTTACTGAGTACATCCTTCCAAAAGTCCGTATAATCAGAAGAGCCATGGACACAAAACCAACGGTAAGCCAGCTGCACATCAGACACCCATCGGTGTTTTCTGGAGACGCTGGGCAGGACCCAAACAAATGGCTAAAAGGGTTCGAGTGAGTTGCCAAGTACAATAGGCGGGATCATATGATGTGCTTGCCCAACGTTTACTTCTATCTGGACAGAACAGCCCAGCAATGGTTTGAAAACAACGAAGACAGGTTGAATGACTGGGAGACGTTCCAGGAGGAACTCAAGAAGACGTTTGGAGACCGCCAGCGATAAATCCGCTTGGCGGAAGAACACCTGACGAACCGGGCCCAACGACATAGTGACCCAACACAGTCATACATACAGAATGTTTTGGCCCTGTGTAACATAGTCAATCCGAATATGACTGAGGCCGACAAAATTACGCACTTGATGAAGGGTATAGCAGAAGACATATACCAAGCCCTACTGATAAAAGACGTCGCTATGACGGAAGAGTTCATCAAGTGGTGCCAGCGTATTGAAGAGATGCAACAAAGGAGGGTAGGACGAAAGAAGTATGACCGACTCCCCAATGTAGTCCGTATGGCCGTTGTGGAAGACCAGCATGACTTTGCTTCTCTCATACGCCAAATTGTGAGAGAAGAATTACAACAGTTTATGGCAGCCGGGACTATTAGACCGAGCGAGCATCAGATTATGGCCATGGATGTAAGCTCTGTAAGTCATGAGGGAGCCACCGTCGCTGAGAAAGAGGTATTTCAGACATTAGCTCCTGTCTGTCCCGTCAATCGCACCCAACGTGAAGAATTGCTTCATCTGGCTATGACTTACGCCGCAGCCGCCAAACGGCAGCCTATGAACCGACGACGCGGAGACAACCAACTACCCTGGTAACTATGACGTCCCACAGAAGAACAGATGTTTGGAGGACAGAAGACAACACGCCATTGTGTTTCCACTGTGGGCACCCTGGACATGTCGTACGCTACTGCAGAGTTGGAAGGCGAGTATTCGACGATTATTTTGCCGCAAGATGTCAGCCATCAGAGTAGTTCTATCCCAGGCAATCACCTGCTGATGAGTTTGGTCGACCTATGGGAAGAACCCCATCGCTGTACCCTAGACGAGGTCGCTCACCGATGCGCCGCAGCTGTTCACCGTCGCCATACAGAGGTACCAGCCGCTCCCCTAGCCGCCGCGCCCAGGAAAACTAAGCGAGGTGACCATCTACAGAGGTTAGGCCGCCGCAGATGAAAATCCTCCATGGACAACAGTCGCTAAGATGTCGGGAAATCTCATTGATGTCATAATCGTCGACCCGGGCACTTGTTGATTCAGGAGCTTCTTTCTCCGTATTGTCGGATAATTACCGCCGCACACTAAAGAAGACAATGTTCTGTGATACGGGGGCAACTGTGCTGAAGGTTGCAAATGAAAAGTACGTCCATCCAGCAGGAACGTGTCGCAAGAATAACCATCAACAACAGGACCCAGCCGTTTGAATTTGTGGTATTAACAGAATGTAGTCACAATGTCATTCTCGGATGGGACTTCCTTCAGGCATCCCAAGCTATCATTAACCGTGGAAGATCTGAGCTGCAAATTTAAGAAATTGAAGAAGTTGTTCCTACGGATACATGTAATACAGAATTTTCTGGGAAGGTATTTGCCGTTGAGAATGTGACGATCCCGCCGTTGACAATGAGAAGAGTTCCAGTCACAAAGATGATGACAGGTTAAACTGTGAAGTGCTTGTCAATAGTAAAAAGTTTATTAGTCTCACAAAAGAAATTTACATACCAGCTGCTATCATTAGCATTACCGGTAGTCGAGGAGAGATTTGGATCACTAATTGCCTTAGGAGTCACAACTTATTCCCAAAGGAATGTGTATCGGGACAGCTGCACCAATCCAGGACGGTGAACTCAACGTCATCAACGAAGACCCATGCTCTGCTGTTAGTACATACAACTTGCTGGAGGAAACAAATGTGGAACTGCCAATAGGGCCCGGACTGACCAAGGAACAACGCCAGTGGGTGTTAGCTATACTACGTCAATTTTCGGGTGCATTAACACCTCAGCAGGGGAAATGTCAGACAAACGGCTCATGATAGAGCACCATATCAATACTGGAGATCATCCACCAATTAGCCAGCGTTCGTATAGAGTGCTGAAAGATGAATAATGCGGGAGGAAGTGGAGAATATGTTGCAAGATGACATTATTCAACCTTCGGAGGGTCCCTGGTCGTCTCTGGTGGTCCTTGTAAAGGAGGAGAGCGGCACATGAAGATTCTGTTGACTATCGGCGGCTGAACAAAATCACAAAGAAAGCTGACTACCCACTGCCACGCATCGATGACACCTTAGACTGCTTGAAAGGAGCTACATACTTCTCAATTGCGGACAGGTTACCAGCAAATCAAGGTTGACATAGCTGACAGGGAGAAGACGGCTTTTATTACACCTGACGGCCTCTATGAATTCCAAGTAATGCCATTTGGATTATGTAATGCTCCGGCCACATTCGAACCCATGATGGACAACATGTCTCTGCTATTTAGATGACACTGTCATTTTCTCGAAAACATTTGAAGAACATCTGAGTCGCCTGTCAACTGTGTTGAAGTGTGTTCAGGCTGCAGGTCTCCGCCTCAATCCAAAGATGTTTCTCTTCGTCGCCAAAGAGATAAAAATCCTGGGGCACCTAATCAACAGAGATGGTGTCCGTCCTGATCCAGACAAAGTAAGGGCAGTCACAGAATTTCCAATTTCTCAGCACATTCGTGATGTGAGACGTTTTCTCGGGCTGCGCTCATACTACCAACGTTTCATAAAAGGATTTTGTAACAAGGCATGTCCATTACAAGAACTCCTGCAGGGAGACGCCACGTTTTACTGGGACAAGACAAAAGAAAGAGCTTTCCGGGCACTTAAGGAGGCTCTAACTTCTGCACCAGTGCTAGCCTTGTACAACGAGAATGCAAAAACGGAACTTCCCACAGATGCCAGTGGTTACGGGATTAATGCAGTGCTTGTACAAGTTCAGGGTGGTGCTGAAAAAGTGATAGCCTATGCATCAAGAGTACTCTCAAAGTCCGAGATAAACTACTCTACAACTGAAAAAGAATGTCTCGCGGTTATCTGGGCTATCAACAAGTTCCGGCCGTATTTATTCGCCAAACCATTCACCACCATTCTTTGTGTTGGCTGACTAGCTTGAAGGATCCATCAGGTCGACTAGCAAGATGGGCACTAAGACTCCAAGTGTACGATGTCACAGTGGTATTCAAGAATGGGCGCAAACACAAGGATGCCGACTGCCTTTTGAGGAATCCATTAGTGGAACACAACAGCATTAATAAAATTTCAGCTCTCACAGAATTAGATGACGTTACAGCTGAACAGAGGGAAGATCCAGCACTATTAAAAACGATAGAGGCCTTGGAGAAAGGAGAACCGACCAATGGAGAGTTCCATCTTATACAATATTCCGTTTATAAGAGCAAATACAATCCACTAGTCCCCAAATGGCTACTGGTCATGCCAACTCATCTCCAGCCAGCTATTCTCAAATATTTCCACGATGCTCCAATATCCGGTCATCTGGGATTTGTGAAGACCCTAGACAGAATCAGACGGAGGTATTACTGGAAAGGTCTTTACCGATCTGTCAAGCACTATGTGAGTCACTGTAAAGAGTGCCAGTGACGGAAGCATGTGCCGCAATTACCTCCAGGGCATCTCGTACCAATTCCACCGGCAGCAGCGCTCCATTCCACCGAGTTGGGATCGATCTTTTAGGGAGGTTCCCGAAGTCGACAACCAGTAACTGATGGATAATAGTCTACACTGACTACCTCACACACTATGCTGTCACCAAACCTGTGCTGACTGCAGAGGCTCCAGAGATCGCAAAATTCCTTGTAGAAGACATTATTTTGAAGCATGGAGCAACACGTGTCATGATATCTGATTGTGGAAAGGTATTCCTGTCAAAACTAGTATCAGAGGTAATGTCACGGTGTGACATTGTCCACAGAATGACAACTGCATACCATCCTCAGACAAATGGTCTTACAGAACATTTTAACAAGATGTTAGCAGATATGCTGTCGATGTTGAGCAGAAGGATTGGGATGCAATTCTGCCAGTCATGACATTTGCTTACAAGACACCATAGGCTTCATGCCGTTTTTCCTGCTCCATGGCCGTGAAGCTGAGACAATGGATACACTGTTCCCATTCCAACCGGACGACACTCAGGATGACTATGTTAAACAGCTCATCACCAGGGTCAAAGAAGCAAGACAGCTGGCTCGCATATGTACACTGGACGCCCAGGAGAGGGACCGTCAGCGGTATAACGACAAGCACCGACCTGTTGTATACAGCCCATGAGATCTGGTATGGATTTTTACCCCTGTACAGAAGGTTGAACTGTCAGAAAAGTTATTGAAGCGATACTTTGGTCCGTATCGTGTTATATGTCGCCTGTCAGATGTCACATACGAAGTTCAGGATTATGAACCATTGTCGAAATGACAAAAACAGAGAGACATTGTTCACGTCCTGCGCATGAAGCCTTACTACGATCCTGAAGAGCAGGTAGGTGACAATGGGTTCTTCTTCAAGGACTCTAAGGACGATAATGTTACTGATGAAGCCACAACAGGACCGTCTGTCATCGATAATTGTGCAGAATGGAAGGATTCTCCAGAACTGCTATACAGAGGACCCACGACAAGGTCAAGATCCAGGACATTGCAGCTGGCTCCACAGGGAACATAACAGCGGGTCGCTGTTTTCCCAGGAGAGGGAGCAATGCCGAGAGACAACGTACACCGACTGCCGGCGTGGCGCAGGGGATAGCGTCACCGACTGTGGTGCTAAAGGTCGCCGATTCAATCCCGCTCATCAGCAAAAATTTATTTCTTTGTAATTAACAATTCTTGAAGTTTCTACATATTTCTTATGTTCACTTGTAACTTAACTGTTATTCTAATTTCTGGTACATTCTGTCTGTGTATAAATAGCAGTGCAGTCTGCCCTGCATGTATGTTAAGTTCGTAATAAACGTGCTTCGAGTATAAGTGTTGTGTTCAGTTGCCTTCGAAGTCAAGCCTGCTTCCATTTCAACAAAACTGTTTGGAAAAATATTTAAAAAAAGAAGAAGGGGGGGGGGGGGGGGGGGGAAATGGACTTACCATGCGAGAAGGCACCAGTTCGTTGATACACAAATCAAAATAAAAACATACACAAAACTGAGCTTTTGCAACCTAATGTTACTTCATCAGAAAGAGCAGGGAAGGAGAGGGAAAAGGAAAGGATGAGGGTTTTAAGGGAGTGGGTAAGGAGAGGAAAGACTTACCTGGGGGGGGGGGGGGGGAAGGATAGGTAAACAACAACACACATATACACGCACACGCACACACACACCAAGGCAGACATATGCGTATTTTTGTCTGTTAAAATTCAGCATGCTTTTTTTCTTTGCTTCTGCAACAGTGATTTGACATCTCTTCTTCTTCTTCTTCTTCTTCTTCTTCTTTTAATTTATTTGTAATAAATCTGCCATTTGCTTTCCATTACTATTTTTATGACAGAGCCATTTGATCTACTAACACATGGTTAGCCTTGAAAGCCTGAAGGCTCTCACCCAGGAAAGCATTATACAAGTTTTTTCCACTGGCTTTTTAATGTATATGTTTTTTGTTTAATTTTTGTCCTCTATAGATCACGTGTGAGAATGCCGCTGTGTTACTCTGTCTGTCTCAAGACAACATTGCAAGTCTAATCAACTTGATGTCAGACTGTGTTGCAGCATGGATTACAACAGAAGGTTGTCATATGCATACATCAGGCAGTGCTCCTCATTAGTATTTATGAAGGGGGTTTGATACAGTTACACACTCTCGCCTTAAGAAATGAGCATTTGGAGTATCAGACCAACTGTGTGATAATATTGAAGTGTTTGCATTAAATAGAACACCATAGACATGTCTGCCTTGGTGTGTGTGTGTGTTTGTGTGTTTATTTTTATTTGTGAATCAATGAGCTGGTGCCTTTTTGCCTGGTAAGTCCAAGTTTCTTTACACACACGTGCATATTTATGTGAATAAGGATACCACTCGTCGGCAAAACAATTCGCGCTCTCTCTCTCTCTCTCTCTCTCTCTCTCTCTCTCTCTCTCTCTCTCTCTCACACACACACACACACACACACACAAAATTATCGTATTTTGTCTGCTAAATGTTCTCATACAAACTGAAAAATATTTCATTCATAATATATCACTGTGAAAATGTATTCACAGTAACACACACTTTAATGAATGTTTATAGAATCTGAACAGTTAATAAATAAATGGAGCTGAGACTGGTATTACATAGTCGTATATCTTTGTCAAAGTTGATATGTCCTGTATTTACATCAAAGATAATTGATAGTGTAAATAATATTATAGAAGGAGACTTTCCAGGTGGGAAAATAGGTATAAAATAAAGATTTTTGACTTACCTAAAGTACAGGCTCATCGACAGAAACACCAAACACACACAAAAACATACAAACAATCGAGCTTTCGCCACCATGGTGGCTTCTTCGGAAAAAAGAGGAAGGAAGGAGAGGAGAAAGGGAAGGATACGGGTTTTAAGGAAGTGGAAAAGGAGCCATTCCAATCCCAGGAGTGGAAGGACTTACCTTAGGGGACAAAAAGGAAGGTAAACAAATACACGCACACTCACACATATCCACATACAAACACACCCATGTCTTCCTAGGTAAACAAATACACGCACACTCACACATATCCACATGCAAACACACCCATGTCTTCCTAGGTGTGTTTGCATGTGGATATGTGAGTGTGTGTGTATTTGTTTACCTTCCTTTTTGTCCCCTAAGGTAAGTCCTTCCACTCCTGGGATTGGAATGGCTCCTTTTCCACTTCCTTAAAACCCGTATCCTTCCCTTTCTCCTCTCCTTCCTTCCTCTTTTTCCCGAAGAAGCCACCACTGGTGGCGAAAGCTCGATTGTTTGTGTGTTTTTGTGTGTGTTTGGTGTTTCTGTCGATGAGCCTGTACTTTAGGTAAGTCAAAAATCTTTATTTTATACCTATAATTGATAGTGTAATAGGGAACTTTGAAATAAAGGTATCTTTTGTCAAAGAAATATCATTAAATGTAGCGCCTCGCCGTATATTTGATTATAGAATCCTGAAACACCACCTTCATGACCTAGGTCGTGAACTACCTTTCCCTTCTGTTCCCATCCTTTCTTCTTCCCTTCTCTCCCACCTGACGAAGGAACTGTGTTCCGAAAGCTTGTCCTTGTCCTTTTTGTCCCATTTTTTTCTGATTCTTCATTTGTGTGACTATCGGCGGTACAGCACAATGGTAAGTACTGGCCAGCCATTCTATCTCGTTTTTAACAATGATTATAGAAGTTGCTTGTCTTCTGATCGCTGCGATGCAAAATGTAACCACTCTTGAGCACTAGCATCGCTGTTGCTAATCAGTGTGTGTGTGTGTGTGTGTGTGTGTGTGTGTGTGTGTGTGTGTGTGAACATAACTGCAACGTCACGCCGTAACTTTTAACCCCAGTGGCAAGAAATCGATGTAATCCTGTCTTCTCCAGATATAGTCTTTGTCACATACCGATACCGTTGTGGGTAATACGGTGGTACTGAACCGAACAATACCCAACTTAAGTAGATAACATATTTTATTACTGAGAAAGGTGCTATCACAAGCAAATGCGACTAGTTATTCTTACATAAACAATGCAACTGTTCATATGCGCCAGTTGTGCTGCCAAAGAAACTGGCGGAAACAGACACTACTACGCCACACTGGTTTGTGACATGAAGAGACCTTTTACAGAGAAATTACTGATACATGTGTCACTATCATTGTCAAGTAAATTATATGCAGTTTTGGTAGTAGCCAAGACAGCGCACAAGACAAAACTGTTATCCGTTATCTTGAAATATGACGACCATAATACCATTTTTTGACACCACAATGAAGATTTATGTTTAAGAAATATTACGAATATTTGATAATATTTCTTTGTCAAAGACTTGATCGAAAATATTATCGTGTGATACTGGGCTAATGGGATCTGCTTTTTAGTGCGGAGTAATACCCACCTTGTGTGTTTTGTTGTTACAGATAGAGCAATACCAATGTCGATTCGAGTAATCCGTGCACCCCAGTTTTTCGTTCATAAATTCGGAAAAAACTATTCACGGATTACTGCAGTATATACGGTATATATGGATTAATTTATTCACAAGGTTGCATAGATAAAGCTTTTCAGTTCACAGTTACAGTTGACTGAAAATAGTCTCTCTTCAGTAGCATAGTTAATTAATTAAAGTGTTATACTGGTTCATTTTCCTGTTTAAAATTTAAAGTAGTTTGGTCAAGTAATTTATCACGAAATTCTTGATGCATTTAAAATGTTGTATATGTAAAGCTTTTCAGTTCATAATTAAAAGTTTATTGCTTTTTTTCCCATTACCTTCCACATTGAGAGATCCTAAGTAAAAGTTATATAATCAGCGCACACTCTGCTGCAGGGTGAAATTTTCATTAAGTTATTTAAAATATTCTTCCCCAGTCAGACAAACAATTTATTTATCGGACTGGTTAATTGTTTAAAATGTTACACAGATTTTCCAGCTTGAAATTAAGTTTATTCTTGGCCCCTCTCTTGTATATTTATCAACGATCATTTAGTTTTTTAACATTTGAATTATACTACCACAGTAGAGCCAAAGATGACATTTCCTATGTGCCTGAATCTAAATGTAAATGAGTAACATATCTTTCTAGTCCGTATATGAACACTGTATCATCTTTGATAAAACAGTGAAGTCTGAAGATGGCCTTGTAAACCAGTTAACAAATTAAAATAAACTTGTGGAACATATGTAGAATTGTTATTTTTAATTCAGTATGGTAATGGTCCACGAAGTACCAACAGACAAGTCAGTCAAAATCACCATTAATTCCCTTTAGTTGCAAGTAGCAGAATAAGAAAAACATGGAATGGCTCAGCTATTTCTGGAAACCTCTAGAGCTCTGCTCTGTTGAAGCCACACCCGCAACTACCACCTGTTTGAAAAATATGGCTTACTTAAGCAGGCGGAGAGGGATTTTATTTAAAAAAAAATAGAATTAGATTAAATTTCTTTTAGATATGGGGTCAGTTCCTTTGGACTTGTCAAAAGGAACAGACATCAACAGCTATAAATTTGTGATTAGAAATATTTCTACGTCTTGACTGTTAAAGGGCATTGAATAAAATTAAATTGTGAAGTTGAAAATCTGTGTAGGACCAGCATTCTAACCTAGACTTCCCACTTCAAACCATTGACTGCACTACTACTGCCCCCTCCCCCCCCCCCCCCAGTCGATTATTGCTTGCTGTGTGGCCTGTATTCTCGCAAGGGATCAAACTTACTTCTGCATTCACACTGAAACGGTTGTTTTCCTGTTTGAGACATACAGATTATTATAAAAATGGTATCTCTTCTTTTGGATGTGATAGGTGGTTTGTGAGTGAAAGAGAAAGTACACTGTCTGAAAACTTAGGTGTGATTTCAGTCGTGTCTGTATACTGATCAACACATCCCATTTATGTTACTGATCTTTAAACAAGCTATTGGAAAACTGTTGTAACTTAAGTTTTAATTCTGAGACAAAATTTCTTCTTTTATCAATGTCACCTCTAAAATATACAGGTATCCTTAGGTATTAATATCAATTTATTTCACATGTGAAGTCATTATTTCACATTTTTGTCAATGTTTATGTATCAGATGTCAAAGAAAACAGATGACAAGTGGAAATCATATTCAGAATAAAGATAACATCACAATCAAGATAAACTAGACAAGTTATAAATAAACCAAAACATTGACTTCCAGCAACATTTTGTATTCATTAACAATCTTGCGGGTGAAAGAACTGATCAACATAAGTGTAACAATTTACATGTTTCAATGTCACAAATTACAAGTGTTGCAAAATTTACCAAAAAGGTATCCTATTTCATCAGACAGTTGGAAGAAAAGAAAAAAAAAAAAAAAATATTAAGTAGATTGACACATCAGGACAATTGTTGTTATAAAAACAATGCCCTTACTTTTTCAAGAAACATATCACGAGAAATCTTAAAAGAAAATATACATAAACTAAATGAAATCCGAATACAACAGCTGTAGAACGAAAGGCTATATGCTTCAAACTTCTTTATTAGCAATAATATACAGAAAATTTAACTATATATATCACAGTCCCAAATTTGTCCCTACTCCATTTGTAATACAAAAGGGGGCGAGGGTAACTTTCAATAGTACATGGCTTGATTTAAAGATGTTTCAAAATATAGTAGGTACAAAAACACTAAATCCAAGTTCTGAAATAAAAATAAGAATTTTAACATACAGATTTTAGACTCGTATGTGAGTTTTAAAATTTTTTTGCCCTGGCAATCTGTTATAAAATGTTTTATAATCTATTGACAAATTATAAAACTAAGCACAACTTTATAATTATTTTCCCTTTTTACAGATTCTAACAAATACTATTTACTAATAAATAATATTTACACTGCAGCAGCAGACACAATGTTTGAATTTGAGACGAAAGGCTAATAAGAAATTAAAGAGAATAAAGGGAAAAAAAGAACATAAAGAATTGCCCAGGTCAAAATGACATGACAACATTGCAAATAATACTTTAAAGAGATACTTTCTGTAGTTCACTCTCAGCACAATGAACCACGTTGTACAAAATACAGTACCTCACTCCTGTTCTTAATGGTGTATATACACAAACACGTGAACACACATAATGACAAAATGTACACTAACCCATTTCTTTTTAATATGGGGCAGAAAACATGGTGGTTGGTACACCAGGTTGTGGGCTAGTAGATTCTGAATCTAATTCCAACATTGTTGGCATTCCTGCTATAAATAAAGAGCTAGGAAAAGATGGTGGTGCCATCCTCAATGGTGTAACAGGATTGGCAGCTGTGGTTGTCGGCGGTCCTCCACTTAAACGGGGATCTGGAGTAGATGTTCGTGTATCTGGTGGAGACGGACTGTCCAAAGTGATAATACTAGGGCTCATGTAGCCAGAACTGCTCACTGCATTGAAGCTGCCAGCTGGCGCAGAGCTGCTGTTCACTGTACTACTAACACAGGATGGATCTGTAACAATAAGAGTAGACAATCAGTTTTGCCACATCTATTTGCACTCACATTCAATTACATGGATAAATACGAGGAAATCTTATTCAGAATACATGTGTGTGCTTGCTTTATTGTGTCATTCAAGTTAGTCAACATTCATCAGAAAATTTCCCTTCTACCAGCAATGTTGAATCAATTGGAGAGTGGGATCTGCATGTGTCAATACCAGTAACCAGAAATAAGTAAAAAACCACCAGCATTACCTATTCCCTTGAAAGTTAGGATTTTTCATTGATATTTCTTTGAAAAAATGCCGCCTCAAATTCTTGCCTCCAAGCACCAATCAGATTATACGACCCTTCAGTTCTAAAAAAGCTGTTACTGCACAAGCAAATTTTTGTATCATCTTTTAATAATGAATCCAGTTTTATCAATGTAAGGGAGAGGGCCTCAATTTTCACAAAGTTAAGCTTGTATCCCTCCATAAATGCTGTGTTTCACCATCACTAACTTCTTAATCAGGATTTCTGTACTCAGTGCTGAGTGTGTAAGTGTATTTGTCTATAGTACAAATTGTCTGCACTATGCATTTTTTTACCACAGTCCTGTTTGATACTGTACACATCAGGTACTTTCAAATGCAGGCTGTCTTTCAGTGGATGCAGCAAACAATTTTCTGCAGGATTTTGTATACTAGTTTAATATCACATTTACAAAATATTTAACAAATTTTCCTAGAAGGAACTTTGCAGAATGATGTGCCTTTTTTTTCTCTCGTTCTGTGAAACAACTTCTGTCAAAATTTGGTACAGTTATTTAAATTTTTAGGTCAGTGTTCTGACATATGTGGGAAACAAATGACTTCATGGATTCATGAGTGTGTCCAGCATGATATAGGTCAGAGAATCTGAACCAAGTCGACTACTGCTCTGAACACAAGACAGCAAATCAAATTCAGAACCTTGAGGAATCAGCAACAATAATGGAAGACAGCCTTAATGTAAGGACATAATGTGTACCGTGTACCATCTACCGTGCATCAACCTACTGACATGCTTAACAAAAGAACGTATAGCACAGATGGTCTTTATTTTCCTTCTGTTCTTCAAATGCAAACCAAAGAGGGAGGAAAGGAGGGGGGGGGGGCTAGAGGGGAGTGTATTTTTGTATGTCAATCCTGATTTATGGGTAACATCACCACACTAATAGAAATTAGAACTTCAAGCTATGACACCCAATGAATTGCAAGCTCGAACACTACGGCAATGGAAACAGACCTACCTCTTGGCAGTAGCACATTGATGAAGAAGATTAATTGCAATTTGGCAAAGTTCTATATACAATATCAGTATATCAAAATTTAACAATATAATGAGGATAACTTACTGCAAAGAGTTATGTTGAGCTGCAACAGATGGTTAAGTGTCTGAAGTGTGCCTGTGTGAATAGTGTTATTTACTGATGAAGGCTAAATGGCCAAAGGCTTAAATTTTGTGTGTTTGAATATTTTTTTATTTGCCCGTCACAGCTTGATGTGTGTCTTTGTGGTGAGTAGTAAGCTATCCTCATTATATTGTTGTATATCTATCAAAGAGTGCAAACACCAAAAGAAAGATACATAATTCATTTGCTATAAAATAAACCTAGTTCTGCACAATTATGCAATATAAATTAGGAAAAAGCTAAAATCATACTTCTCTTTTGCAATCACTTTGAATAGTTGTTTACAAATGAAATTGTGTGTGTGTGTGAGAGAGAGAGAGAGAGAGAGAGAGAGAGAGAGAGAGAGAGAGAGAGAGAGAGAGAGAGAGAGAGAGAGAGAGAGAGACTTTCCTTCAGACATAAATACCTTCACTAACAGATGAGATCATCTAATTTAATTGAGTTACGGTTTTAAGTTAAAATTTTACAAATCTAATCCAAACAGTCAAACATACAATTAGTCAGGAACACCCCCTTTGCAACAAAAGCTTTTCTCACTGAATTTATGATCAACATGCCAGATAACAAGATCATACAAAATTTGACTCAATTTGCAATTGGCTCTGATCCCATGTAAAGAGTACAATTTTAATACCGCAAATGGAAGAAGCCAAAAGGTCATTACTTAAGTGACTATACAATATGGGTTATACTCAAAATTACTGTTTAAACTGTAACAAAAGTCAATCATGACTATTCCCTGTGTACTTTTCACAGCAATTTACATCTACAATATTGTGATTCTTCAGTTCCTCCCGGCGTATTTGATGATCAAAATATCCACGGGTGTACTGCCGGTCTATAGTGTCCAACGGGCACAATATTTCGGCGATCATACATGTCGCCATCATCAGGTGAACTGCCGGACTGAGCTCCTGGAAACGAGCCGGCACGGAGGTCCGCACGCTACGGCTGCTCGAAGGGAACTGGGTTCTAGCCCGGTAGCGGGCCATTTAAATACCCGCGGCCCGACCCCTCCGCGGTCCGCGCCCCGCGCCGCGGCCGCGCAGTGGAACCGATTGCGCCGGCATCTGAGAAGACGTCGGTGTGAGGGCTCTGTCCGCCGTGGTCGTCACTTCGTTACGTTTGCTAGATTTACTCTTAATTAACCCAATCGCTGGTTCCCAAGCTTTGCTAAGATTATAGCCAGAGTCACGGTTTATGAGGTCGTCACTTGTGCGAATTTCAATGGCCTCTCTAACGACGCAGTCCCAGTATCTCGACGTCTGTACCAGAATCCTAGTGTGTTCATACTCCATGGCGTGATTCTCCGACAAACAATGTTCAGCGACCGCCGACTTGCTCGGATACATCAATTGTGTGTGCCTCTGGTGTTCAACGCATCGATCCTCGACGGTACGCATCGTCTGTCCAATATATGGAAAGTCATATGACAGTTCCCTTCGAGCAGCCGTAGCGTGCGGACCTCCGTGCCGGCGTGTTTCCAGGAGCTCAGCCCAGCAGTTCACCTGATGATGGCGACATGTACGATCGCCGAAATATTGTGCCCGTTGGACACTATAGACCGGCAGTACACCCGTGGATATTTTGATCATCTACAATATTATTCAATTGGCACTTATGAGTCAGCATACAAAGACTTATTATTTCCATACAAAATGACAAATATAATAATCATATTATTTACATTCTACCCCTTCTATGAAGAATTCTTTTTGATTTAGTTTGTGAAATGTGCATCTTTCCATTTCTCATCTAGTACAGTTAATATTATTAGATGGAAGGAAGGCATCTAGTGTGGACTCATTTCACCTACCCATGTGACTCTGCTGGGTACTCATCTGCATCGGATGACTGACTATATCTAAGAGGAAGCATCAGTTAGGTCTGTGAAATATAAAATATTATTTGGTTTTGGCCATAAACTGCATGACATTAAGCAGTGTGTGACACGGAGCATTTCATGGTTGAGGAACCAACTAAGACAGATTTTTTTCCATAGTTCCAACGATTTACACAACGATTTTAACAGTTGACGTAAAAAGGCTGGCCAACTATGGTACCTGCCATACAAATTTATTGTGAACTATCCAATTCATTCTGAGAACTAACAGGAAATAATAATAGTTTGTTTCTTCCAGACCCAACTTTTTACCATTAATTTGAAATCTCTATGTGCATTTAGTGCTTGCTTGTAGCAAAAGCATCATGTGCCAAAACTTGCTGAGTTATTTGACAGTCCTCCCATAGACTTTTTTTTTTTTTGGGGGGGGGGGGAGCCTGACGGAATTGCTTGCAATATGCACTAGCTAGTAGCATGAAATATCTGCCAGAAAGCATATTTACTGATTGTCAAAGTTCTGGAATTAATGTGGTGCACATGGGTGTGGATCAGGAAAAAATCGGGTCAGTGTAACACACTCTAGTGCGGTGTGGATGCAGTTTCTGGAAGTACACATTGCATGCATCAAGTTTTAAGTTTTCAATCAGTGCATAAAGAAATTAATTTAATACTTTTAGTTTGCCTATATCTATTGTGACCGCAAAGTACATGGCCACTCGCAGTCTGAGAAGCAATTGCTTCTTTTGTGTGAACAAAACTGTTGTTTTCATAGCCATTGAATGCGAACAATACTCTCATATCACCTTCACGATCAGTGTTTGAGCAAAACTTCTACTAACACTAATTGCCATAGAAACAAGTTTGCCAGTGCATAAACATTACAAACTGATCAGTTAGTTGTATACTTACTTGTGGCAAATAAATGCAATACTTGGCAAACAAGCTTTTCAACTATTACTATCACAACAATTTGTGTGTTGAACAATATTGTGTAGGTTCAATAATAAAACTGGATCACTGCATGACTATCTTATAAGCAGCAAAACCCTTTGTTGCCCATAAAAGGAAAGAATATTTATGACACCAGGACTGTGACTCAACTGATTCCCCCTCCCCACCAATCCCCTTTTGCAATGTAATCCAAAGAGATTCAATTCCAACAAGATGAGGAGTTACAACAACTGAATACATAACATGCTTCTGAGAAAAGTAAAACTGGTCCCAGGACCGCCTAGATGGAGATGATAAAATATACATTTGCATTGTCTGCATAAAGTTGGAGATCAATATCTAGACATGTAGTATGATGTTAATCATAATTTGATTTTATTAACACAAGTTCATACTTGAAAGCCTCAATAAACTTGTGCTTACTACATTAATTTAACTCTTGAATTAATATTACCTGGTGATGGGGACGTGATCCCCAAAATGTGTCATAAATACTGTTGTATTCGATAAACAGTGACTGAGTGGAACAGCAAGTGTTAACAAAATTAAATATATAGCACAGTCACGGTCCTCATAATATACCCATTAAGCTGTGAATACAGAGAAAGTTAAATCAATTTGCTGTAGAAAAGTTTGACTTCTGTAAAAATACTAAAAAAATACCTCATTTGTTAGATAAGTTAAACAAATAAAAATACTAAGAGTGATAGACACACAAAATTCAGATCCTGGTCATCAAAGGCCAAAACTCTTTTAACTTTTCACAAGAAAATGCACTGCTAGATTATTAAATTGTGTGTTACTGTGGTTCTTAAAGCTAGGATAGTGTATGTAATTTGTTTATTGGCATTACTAATATTTTCCCAGAGTATTGGCTCATTGCTGTGTCTCCTAAATATACCATTTTCTTGAGAGAGTTTTGTTTTTTATACTATTGAACTTTTAAGCAATAAGACTGGATGTAATCTGCCTCATACTCTGATTCTGAGTTGATTGGATATGATTTATTACTGGATAGTATCTAAACGTATGGTCTATTTCTGTGCCATTTTAAACGATGAGCCAAACTTCTGATGGCTCTCTCAAAATTCGTTACAAAACAAGAAGTCTGACATAAGGTGATCCAGAAATGTCAGTCAGTGAAAATTGCCAAGTTTTTATTCCAATTGAAAATCCCAATTTGGGATCCTACTACTTCCACTGTAACAAAGGTAAGTAAGATATTTACACTATTTAATAATAAATTGTGAGATTTTTGGTAATAAACAGCAACAGTTAGCAAGTGTCAGAAACAACTTAGGAGCCACATAAATTTTATAGACTGAAATCTACATATGGTATGCGGTGTGATAGAATGTTTTAACAATAAAACTACATGAGCATGTGACAGATTCTAATTTATGTATTTTGCAATCCAAACCTTTCACTAACCTATCCAACAACAATTCAAAACACTTTTTCTTCTTCTTCTCCTCTCTCTCTCTTTAAGCAGTAATAATTTGGCGTAACAACCACACCTATTCTTGAGTCATTAAGTTGATCCCGATAGTTGGCGCAATTTGGTCACAGCACCTTCATATGCATACTGCCACCTGTTTTGTATACAATGTTTCCAATGCCACAACATAGATGTTGTCCAAAGTAATTTGTACTTTGTTGTTTGAAGCATGCAACAGCACTCCTAAGTTGTAGGGGAGTCAATTTATGCCAACCTAACTAGAGCCTATCTCAAATGGCCATGCTGCTGAGACATTAAAGTCTAATCTTTTACTCACAAAAAAAAGTGGTTGTGTTAATAAAACACACTTCCTTGAGCATGGTGTATGCAGAAAACTTAAAACTGATGCAGAATGGGAGTGAGCTAACTATGATGGAATTGTGGCATCAAAATTTTGACATAATATGGAAAAAATGCATTTCTATTCTAATACATGGTTTCAATATACTCAATAACTAATTAGTACTCATATGGATGCAATAAAATTAATTTCAGACACAATCTGTTCCCATAGTAGCTCCTCAATTTTACTACAGTTTTCTAGTGTTGTGGCTTTACAGTATATCACATCATCATCCATCAAAAGTCTCATGGAAATTCCAACATTTTCTACTAGGTTATTCATAGAAACTATGCTGTTCTATCTACTACAAACACTTCAATATTATTACACAGTCGGTCTGATATTACAAATGCTCATTTTTTAAGGCAAGAGTGCAGAACTGTATCAAACCCTCTTCATAAATACTAATGAGGAGCACTGCCTGATGTATGCATATGACAACCTTCTGTTGTAATCCATGCTGCAACACAGTCTGACATCAAGTTGATTAGACTTGCAATGTTGTCCTGAGACAGTGTAACACAGTGGCATTCTTACACATGATCTATAAAGGACAAAACTTAAACCAAAAACATATACATTAAAAAGCCAGTGGAAAAAATCTGTATAATGCTTTCCTGGGTGAGAGCCTTCAGGCTTTCAAGACTAACCATGTGTTAGTAGATCAAATGGGTCAGTCATAAAAAATAGTAATGGAAAGCAAATGGCAGATTTATAACAAATAAATTAAAAGAAGAAGAAGTGTCAGATCACTGCTGCAGAAGCAAAGAAAAAAGCATGCTGAATTTTAACAGACACAAATGCGCATATGTCTGCCTTGGTGTGTGTGTGTGTGTGTGTGTGTGTGTGTGTGTGTGCGTGTGTTTACCGATCCTTTTCCCCCCAAGGTAAGTCTTTCCTCTCCCGGGATTGGAATGACGCCTTACCAACTACCTTAAAACCCTCATCCTTTCCTTTTCCCTCTCCTTCCCGGCTCTTTCTGGTGTGCGTGCATGCATGAGTGAGTGAGTGCGTGCATGCATGCATGCATGCATGCATGCATGCATGCATGCGTACGTACGTGCATACGCGCGCGAGGGGGAGGGCCACTTTGCAAAAAAAACTGTTTCTTTCAAAGTTTTCTAACTGCGTTCATTAGAGAGACCATGACTTCAGCTGCAAATAGAAGTATATATAATTATCTAACACAGACCAACAATGATATAATTCAAAGTAAAAAGAGGCATGGAAATTATGTCATGAAAAAAAATTAAACTTTTAATATTCATATCTAGTAAAGTATCACATGACGATCATGAAACTAAATATATAACAACTCAATAGCACAAGGATAAAAAATTTAATTCTCATACTGTTTTCCAGATTTGTTGAAAAGATTACTTTTGTGAAAATGTGAAAATAAGGTACATTCTACATTTCTTTTAAAAATACAATTTTCCAGCACAGCTTCAAAACCTGTCTTATTCAAAAGAACATGTGTCATATCCTACCATTGCAGGGGATTGAATTTCTAAGAAAGGCAAACAATGTTATATAAATTGAACCAAAGTACCAGCAAAAATCGCGCAGATAAAAACTGAATACTTTGGCTGTTGATATCTTGTTTATTAAAGGAAGTAAGTGACAATAAACACAAAACTTCGGACAAAACAGCTTAGTAACATGAGGTTGTTAACTTAATGTTGTGACGTAAAGTCAGCGCTATACTCCAGACGCAGGAGAACAATTGTGAACAAGACAGCAGATGACCGGCAGCCAATCACACGCTCCCGGAGGGAGAAACTGAGAAGTGCGCCCTCTACAAGCTGCTATATCTAGGCCGACATGCACATGGAAGAGCCATCTGAACTCTGCTCCGAAACAGGCAGTCACTAGGACTCGGCACAGCTAGCAGGTCAAGAAGATGCTGCTGCGAGAAGATACAGAGAGATTAAGTCGAGTAACTTTGTAAATAAAACTTGTATTACTGATCAGTATAGCTGTTTTAGATGTCGACACACCCCATTGCGTCCTGAGAACATCCTTTCCTGAAAGATAGACCGGAAAGGACAAAGCACATGGCGGCAAGTACTAACCACATTGTGAAGAGATATTCTATTTCAGGGGACGCTGAAATTTCTGGCACTAAGCTGCGACATTACTTTGCTTGTCACTTTATTACAGAACTTTGCAGTAAATAATCTTTTGTGAATTTCTATTGCAGGGATACAAGTCAATTTATATAATTTTGCATTGTTTCTTCTTATTGTTTTTGCAACATATCTACGCCTACTAACACTGCCACTGTGCCGCCACTTCCTGCGCTCGATGCACAACAACAGATGCAAATGTTTCAGTTTCAGAGTCAACAAATCGCCTTCTTGCTGTCTATGGTGAAACAACTTCTGGCCACACCTGTGTCACAAAATACACAAGTACCACTGCAACAGCTACCACCTAAAGTAATTCTGCCTTTTCGCCAGTATGACGAAGCACAAGAGGAATGGACACAATAGTTGCAATAGTTTGAATCCTACACAACAGTATAAAGGATACAAGGTACGTCAAACTTCATTTCTTGTTATTGACTGTAGCCCCCGACCCCCCCCCCCCAAATGTTCCGTCTTGTCAAAAAATTGTTTCCCACCGTGTGGAGCCTTCTGGACTTCTTGTGATTCAGTAATAGGAGCCCTCACATCATATTATGAACAGCAAATCAATGTAGTGGCCGCTAGGTATCAGGTCTTCCAGTGTAGGAAAAGAGAAAACTGAACATACCGGAAGTGGATAACAGATCTTCAAGGTCTTAACTAGAATGTCTAAGTTTAAGTGTTTGTGTGGAGCTTTGTATTCTGATGTGATGTTATGTGATTCTATTGTGTATAACTTTCCTGATGTCCGCCTTAGAGAGCAGATTTTAAAAATATCAGATCCGTCTTTCCATCAAGTAGACCAGATTTTGGGACAGTACAATTTAGGTACCATGGCAGCGGAAAACTGATTCAATTCCACTGTGTAGTATAGCATGCGCCGGTGAGTGCGAGGTCTAACGACGTACTCTTCTGCCTGCCTGCACTAAGCGTAAACAAGTTGATAGACTCAGACGTGCCCACTAAGGAAGTGAAATTTTGCCCAAAATGTTTCTTGCAGCACAAAAGGCAGAACTCTCTGTCCTGGTCTGCGAAATGCTATGCATGCGGTAAGAAAGGTCATATCTAAGCAGTCTGCTTACAGCAAAAGAAACGGAATTTATCTTCCTGGCCCAAACAGCGACAAGACTTATTCAATAAATACAGTATTTTCAAATCCCGTGGCTGCCCCACATAACATCAAGAACATGGAAGTAGCACAAGTTGTGTATCAGTTTGCGTGTGAATGACAGTTCTGTAAAATTTCAACTAGACACAGAGCAGTGCGACTGAATTACCAATCTCAAAACTTATGAACAGTTAGGATCGTCGCACCTTTCTCGTGCTAAAACAAGGTTAACAGCATACAATGGCCATGACAGTCCTGTACTAGGGCAGTGTACAGGATGACCAGCCAGTCTAAAATAGGTTAGGGAAATAATTAAAAAAAAAAAAAAAAAAAATATATTTCAAAACTTCGCCTAAGTTTACGAGTGTTCTTCCACCGCGACATACGCCTTGACAACGTGACCAAGGCTGTCCACCTTGCAGGACAGAGCCGGCCAGAACCAGTATTGAATGCTGATTCTAAAATCACGCCACCATTCTGGCGTCCGTGCTGAAATTACTGACGTTTCCATGCTACCGTGCAGCCAATAGCAGACACCCATGTTTGATCACGTGTGCTACTGCTGCAGGACGCAGCAGTGCGAGAATCAGTCGCTTCACTCTCTTCAGTTTGAGTTCTCGTACTGAATAGATGCACTTGAGAGGTCCAGCCTCGGTGTGGGGCGAACGGCTGCATGCCGTCCGCTCCTGCCTAGCGGCTGTTCGGCATCAGCCACCAATTGTGTGAACCGTAACCATTACCGTAACCTTCACCTTTTCCATTTTCTATTCCGTTTAGACTGGCATTCATTCATTGCATCCGACCCCAGGGCGAGTCCCGCCATGTATCCCATATTTCAGAATATACCAAATATTAACTTGCGTCCTGTCTTATTTGCCGTTCAGCCACACTTTCCTAGGGCGCTCACAAGCCTTCACCGCTCCGCCTTCCATCCTGACAACGCTTCAACCCATTTTATTTATGCAGCACTGAGATGGGTTGTATATTTTTCCTATCATCCGTGCGGTAAAGATTAAGTCCTGTATAGCAGTGTTCACTACCTGCAGAATACCATTCGCAAATGCACACAGTGACATTTCAAGTGCTTCAGTTTTATGACGGAGATAATATTTTTGGTTCAGATTCTTTTGATCTCTTTGGTTTTTCTGTGCAAGACAATGTTTTAGTTGTGAACACTTTTGATGCTAAAGACAGTGTAAACCAGATAATCAGAACATCTCTAGCACTAAAAAGTCACAGTTCCCATACCACATTTCCAGACCACCTAATAGCTCACAACCATTACCCAACCAAAATAGAAACAGACCTAAAGATATTAAGATCAAGCCACAACCTATACTACAAACTCACAATAGAAGAATATTACCACATACAAAAAGCAATTGCAGAAGGAAAAATCAGTCATGAACGAATACACCACACTATGCAGAAATACATTATTTCACCCATTAAATGAATTGTACAGAAAGGATGACACACACACACACACACACACACACACACACACACACACATTTTAACAAAGTAAACACAGACGAATTTTTAAAGTGGGAAGTGATTGTGATAGAAAAATTCCGCAAAATATGTGTATTACATGTGTACTATATACAAAAGCATGGAAGAAGAAGCGTATGCCAAAAGAAACTGTAAGTAATAGATAGTAAGCAGACGATAGAAATATGCCCACATACCAAAATTATGTTTTCACGCCATAAGTAGCATTTTAAAAACCTCACAAGTTTTAAAAGAGATAATTTTGGTTGCAGATGACAAAGCTACCACTACATAGGTATGTAAAAAGGGTCCCACATGACCACAGAATGTAAAATAAGGTAAAAACCAAAATAAGACTGATGACTTTTTAGGCCTAAATTTACAATTAGTACAGTAGTAAAATAAATGTAATTTGTTTTCACAGCATCAAATAAATTGAAAGCCCACTGATGATGGCACAGAGGTGCTGAAACTAGTTTGGGCGCATAATAAAACAGTGTTTTGCATGTCAGGCGGACCTCATACACAGAAATTTTTACTGCAAACACAGCAAGAATAAGAGCTGCAAATCAAGAAAATGATGAATATACATTGTAGACAGGTTGCTGAAAGATTTTTCAGGATTTATTTTCTGCAGGACTAGGAAAAGCTAAGGATTATTCTGCACACATTACTCTAAAAGAAAATGCCACACCAAAATCCTGCACAGCTCGTGATGTACTGCTCACTTTACGTGACAAAGTAGCACAAGAACTTCGCGCATTACAAGAAAATGGTGCAATTGAACCAATACAAGCAAGCAAGTGGGTGTGTCTGCTTGTTATTTTGCCGAAGCCGTCAGGTAGCATCCGCATTTGTGTTGATTTAAAGGCCACAGTAAATCCACAAACAATTGTAGACAGTTATCCTATGCCAAGACCAGAGGATTTAATGGACAGATTATGTGCAGGAAAATATTTCTCAAAAATAGATTTGAGCAATGCCTACCTTCAGCTGCCACTCAACGAAGAATCACAGAAAATTTGTGTTGTCAATACTCATCTGGGCTTGTTTAAATCTTTGCATCTACCGCTTGGCAGTACATCTGCACCCGCAATTTTTTAAACCTATTTGGAACAGCTTACAGCTCGGGTGCCTGTTTGTTCAGACTACTTGGACGACATAGTTGTGTCAGGAAGGAAGCTTGGAGTTTAACGTCCCATCGACAGTGTGGTCAGTAGAGACGGAGTTGTTTGTGTCAGGCTGTACCCCAAAAGAACACATTGCAATTTTGAGAAAATTATTTCAAGTTTTGTCAGACGCAGGTCTCAAGTGTCGCTTAGATAAGTGTGACTTTTCAAAACCAGAACTGCAGTATCTAGAACACATGATAAACAGTCAGGGTGTGCACCCCATGCAATCATAGTTGCTTGCCATTTGTGACCAGGCAGCAACAAAAGATGTGAAAGAATTACTGTCTGTCTTGGGGAAGTTAACTTACTATATTAGGATTATTCCAAACGAAGGACAAAATGCAGCCCCTTTGAATTAGCTACGCTGTAAACATGTTCGTTTTGTTTGGACAGATGAATGTCAATGCGCATTTCAACAGTTAAAAGATTCACTGCTCAGTGATCGATGTTTGGCGCACTTCGATTCAGAAAAACCATTTCTTTTGCAAGTTGACTCGTCATTGTATGGTTTAGGTGCAGTGCTGTCACATAGACATGGGGATACGAACCGTCCAATAGCGTTTGCATCCAAACATTTGACATACACACAGTGCCGTTATTCTCAAATTGAGAAGGAAGCTTTAGCGATAATGTATGGTGTCACCAAATTCCATCACTATTTGTATGGGGAAAATTTTATTTAGTAACTGACCACAAGCCTCTGCAGTCATTGTTTCATCCAGCCAAGCCAATTCCTATTTGCATGGCACACAAACTGCAACGCTGGGGATTGTTCTTATCACAGTATCAGAATGAGATTGTGGACAGCCCCACAACTCGCCATCGAAATGTCGACGCACTTTCCTGTCTTCCGATAGGCCCTGATAAAGACTTTGACGCTTCGGAGATGTCTTGTTGTCAGATAGATTCACAGGAAAATTGTTTGTTGCAATCCTTCCCGTTGGACTATAGGAAAATTTCTCAGGCCCACATTTAAGAATTTTGCAGAGCTACATTCGCACAGGATGGCCTTGTTCGCAACGTGCTGGTGCCTCACTATTTTGCTAGTAGAAATCAACTTTCAGTTCATAGAGGTGTCATTCTAATTTCAAATGACGGTGGACAATCGCGTATGGTGTTTCCGCAACATTTGCAGAAAGAAGTATTGAATTTAGTTCACCAAGAACACTGGGGAATAGTTCGCACTAAGTAATTGGCACGACAACACTGTACTTGGCAGGGTAAGGAGACCCAGATAGAACAGATGACATCACAGTATTCAGTCTGCGCTACCAACCAGTCTGCCCCACCTCATAAATTTTTTGCGTGGTCAGACGCAGATTCACCATGGCAACAAGTGCATATGGACTATGCTGGTCCCTTCTGGAATATGAAGTGGTTTATTGTGGTTGATGATTTTAGTGGTTACCCATTTGCAGTGCCATTGTCTTCTAAGACTTCTAGTAGCACGATTAGGGTGTTGTCTTCTATTTTTTGTCTGGAAGGTCTCCGTGAACTGATAGTCACTGACAATGGCCCCCAGTTCACATCACAAGGATTTCGCTCGTTTTGTGCACGCAATGCAATTAAGCAGGAAACCAGTGCACCATTTCACTCGCAGTCAAACGGCGCTGCGGAACGCTTCGTCCAGACATTTAAGCAGCTGATGTCCAAACTTTGTTTGGCGCGCTCACGGGAGGCAGCTTTCCAACTGTTCCTCACCTCCTAGCACTCACATCCACGAGAAGGGTCATCGCTGGCTGAGCTTCTGCATGGCCGCCGCCATGGCACCCTGCTTTACCCCTGCGCCGCCCGGAGCAGCAGCTGATGACACGCAAGTATCGCTTCGCTCCGCGTAACCCAGTCTTTTACTGAGGTTTTAGCGGTCGCAGATGGTGGGAGGGGGGTGAGGTCATCAAATGTTTCAGTGCTTATATGTTTGAAATTTCAGGGCCTAACAGTGTAGTACGCAGGCACCGAAACAAATTTGCTTTTGTTGTGTGCCCCTGTGATCCTTCTGTGTTTCTCTCGGCAGATTCGCACAGCATGCAGACCAAATGGCCTCCGCAGACTGTGCGGCCTTGGCGGCCATTCAAGCAGCAAATCTCTACGATACCACGGCCCAACTTCATGGAGATGGAGCCACCTCCAACTCCGGTCGACATCCCAATGGAGCTGGACCAGCACACCACACAGCATCCAATGCCAATGTCACAACCGCCATCATCATCTACGTCATCAGCCGGGTCCCAGGTCATGGACGTGGGCCCTTCAGAGGTTTGCCCGGAAGACGTTCCCTCGCGAGCTCATGCTGGATGGTGGGGTCCGGTCGGTAGTCTGCCGTCCTCCACACCTACAGACTACAGTCCATCACTTTGTCCACGAGCCTGCCTCCTTCCCCGATGTGCGACTCCGTACACAACAACAGTCTGCCGCTTCAGGAGGGAGGGATGTTGTGGCGTAAAGTCAGCGCCATACACCAGACACACGAGAAAAATCGTGAACAAGGCAGCAGATGACCGGCAGGGAATCACACGCCAGCACTGCGCCTCCTGGAGGGAGAAACTGAGAAGCACGCTCTTTACAAGCTGATGCATCTAGTCCGACATGCCGTCTGGAAGAGCCCATCTGAACTCGGCTTTGAAATAGGCAGTCACTAAAGACTAGGCACAGCTAGCATCTTACAAGAAGATGCCGCAGCCTCTGTGAGAAGAAAAAATGTTCAAATGTTTGTGGAGCTTATGGGACTTAACTACGGGGTCATCAGTCCCTAAACTTACAAACTACTTATGAACTACTTACGAACTAGGACGGCACAAATATCCATGCCCGAGGGGGGATTCGAACCCCTGACCGTAGTGGCCGTGCAGACCGTGACTGGAGCGCCTCAGTCCCCTCAGCCACCGCGGCTGGCGCTGCGAGAAGAGACAGACAGCCTAAGTTGAGTAACTTTGTAAATAAAACTTGTATTACTAAGCAGTATAGCTGTTTTAACTGTCCACGCATCCCATTGCGTCCTGAGAACATCCTTTCCTGAAAGATAGGCTGGGAAGGACTAGGCAATTAAAATACTGTTCAGGTACTGCTTTCCAAATATCAAATTCACTTAAAACTTTTATTCCATAGAAAATCTGCTTTCCATAACTGATTACAAATTAATCTCTGTTGATAAAAAACTTGGTAATCATCCAAAAATTTTCAATTGTTTAACTTGTGCTAAAAGTATCTGAAAATGACGGACACATATTTAGTAATGTGACATTTCTGGTACCTCTTGCTTATGTTTCATGGCAATTTTAAATTGCTCTGCTGCATGCTGTGCCACAGGGTGGTCCACCTTGTTTTCGGCCACAGTTTGGCGGTGGCCATTCATCCTAATAGATAGCTGGTTGGTGGTCATGCCAATATAGAAAACTGTCACAGTGATTTCAGAATTTACCTACCGTGCTGAAATCACTGTGCAGCTTTCTATATTGGCATGAACACCAACCAGCTATCCATTAGGATGAATGGCCACTGCCAAACTGTGGCCAAAAACAAGGTGGACCACCCTGTGGCACAGGATGCAGTGGAGTACAAGCTTGATTTCAATGGCTGCTTCACAACCTGGGCCATCTGGATCCTCCCACCCACCACCAGCTTTTCTGAACAGCACAGATGGGAGTTATCCCTACAATACATTCTCCGATCCCGAAATAATCCAGGCCTCAACCTACAATAACTTCCCTTTTTTCCCCATACCCTACAGTTCATATCTCTCTATCCCAAACCCCACCTATTTTGAGTGGTGCATGACTGTGTGTGTGTGTGTGTGTGTGTGTGTGTGTGTGTGTGTGTGTACTTGCAGTGTGCACGCAATTTTTGTATATTTATTTTGTTTTTCTCCCTTCACCTGCCTTCCCACTCCATTCCTAAGCTGCATCTTGTTATTTCCATCTAACCCATCCCCATCACCATGATGTAACCTTCCTATCCCCTCTCCCCTCCCGTCCCTATATACTTGCGGCAGAGCGTGATTCGAAGTGCAGCAGCCGGAAGTGATGGTTGTATGACTGAGTTGTGTGTGTGTGTGTGTGTGTGTGTGTGTGTTTGCGTGAGCATTCTACTTTCTGAATAAGGCCATGGCTGATAGCTGAAAGTGTTGTATGTGTATGTCTTTTGTATGTCCCTGTCACAGCTCGTCGCCACGTCTTTGCGGTGAGTTGTAAACTGTCCTTACATTATTATTAATTCCAACCTGGAATTTTCACTATTTACTATAATTCTCAAGCCAGTAATGTCTTACCACTTGCTCTCGGCTGGAAACACATTGTCATTCATGACTAACATTATTTATTTGTGACGCAACATAGGAAGGACAATACAATCTCTGCGTAATGCCTACATAAGGTACGCAGCGTTCTGTATTGCAGCAGATCAAAACCAAAGCAATCGTGGCCCAAAGCCAAACGAATTATGCCGACAGCTCTCGATCCATAACTATGGAGCCCACGTAATACAATACTTTTCCACCGGACACAACAATGGAAAGTTTCCTTTTCATAATACTGCATTAACTTTTAAGTCAGACTGTTCACTATGTAGTTACGTAGATAAAAAATAGAAACCAATGTACAAATCAGGAAAATACACTTGGTTAAAATAAGCAGTGCGCAGAAGTGGCAGCGACTATTCATTGCTGTTCAGTAGGAGAGAGAAGATAAACCTTAATGTCTGAAATCACCCCACTTCACCAGAAGTGTCAATAGTTAAAAACTTAAAAATAATGAGTCGCATGCTTCTTGCTACCATTAAGAAAATAAATTTAAAGCACATTTACAGTTTTGTTATTATACAAATTATGTATCTAATATTTTAATGCTCCAAAGAAATCAAAATCCTATCACTTTCGCCATGAATGGAAACTGGACTACTACTTTACTATGGTGAAACAAAAGTTTTGCTGCTTAATATGCAATACATCTTGTGGCAATACCAAAGAAAGGAAATTTAGAGTGACGTTTTAACACAGTTCACAGTACATTTCAGACAGACTTGACATTTAACAGTGAAATAAGTAAGAGTAAATTACAAGCACTGAAATCACAATTAGCAGTCCAAGAAAACGTGTTTTCTAGGCATACTGAACAAAGTAAGGCAGCAACTGAAGCTTCTTTCCAAAGGAGTAATATAGAATTACGCAGAATTGCAAACCTCTTTTTGGTGGCAAATACACCAAGGAAATTTTCCAAGAAGTTTCATGAATTTTAAAAATAAAAAAGACATTACAAAAGCTATTCAAGGTTTACAGCTGTCTCGAAATACGGTGATCTGCCATATCTAAACGATGAGTGAAAACATAAACCAACAACTTCAGAAAAAAATGTTCAAATGTTTGTAAGTCTATTGGACTGAACTGCTGGGTTATTAGTCCGTAGCTTACGAACTACTTAACCGAAGGACAACACACCCACCCATGCCCGAGGGGAGACTCGAACCCCTGACGGCAAATGGTTGCGTGCACCGCATCATGGCGCCCCAGTACGCACGGCTAATCCGCAGTGGCAAACAGCAACTTGACAAATCAAGAGATATCACTGACACCGCACAGTTACTCATTTTTATTCAGATGGTCTTTGACAATTTCTTGACGAAAGAAGAACTGCTAACTATGATTTCCTTGAAAGGAAAAACTTGGGGCCTTGACATCTTCACAGAATTCAAAGCATATATTAACAAGATTGTAAATTCCATAAAAGGAAAATCTCTCCAAAGGCGACTGTTTAAGCAGCAATTAGATGAGAAGGAGCCAAATTTGGCATTGCACAATGACGTGAGGTGGCTGAGTCGAAGCAAGTTTTTCCAAGATTTAGAGATCTATTGGACGAAATTATAAAATTTCTTGAAGAGAGAGGTGATGATTATCAGCAACTGGCAATATGATTTAGCATTTTTAGCAGAAAACTGAGCACATTAAATCTGTAACTACAAGGCAAGAATAAGACAGTAGCAAAAATGATGAGTTCTATTGCAGCATTTCAGTGTCAATGATAATTGACATTGAGGAAACAAAAATCAACAATTTGTAAACATCAAGGATCACATGGGAAAACATCCTAACTACAATTTCATATCTGACAAGTACATGGCAGAAATTAAGGCAGTGGTATCTGACTTAAATTCGTTTCAGAGAATTGAAAAAAATTGACAATTTGGTGCAATTAATCAGTTACCCATTTATCAATGCCATTGATCATAGTGACATCTATGAAATTGCTAATAAATTTGGAGACATTTCAAATGGAACCTATGGTACTGCAAAATGAAATTATTACTCTGTGCTGTGATATATTTCTAAAATGAAGGCCATCCTCTGGTCTGGATTCATTGGTTTCCAATGAGAAATATCCTAGTTTGAAGACATGTGTTGAACAGCTGCATTCATGTTTTGGTTCAACATATTTGTGTTAATCAGCATTTTCCTACTTAAAAAAAGAAAGAAAACCATGTGGTAAAATTACGGCTGGTAGAAACACGGTAGGGATCATGAGGTAGATGCTTAGTAGCACGCCGCGCCGCCAACGTCACGGTGCACCCTCACAGTGCTCAGTAGCGTGCTAACTTCCATTGTGTGTGTTGTATTGGTTGTGTTTACGATTGAGAACACGTTTTTTAGGTCGATGTGAATTGTTTTTTAGTGACTGTAGATTGAGATTATTCTCTTAATTATCACTGTACTGAGGGTATTTTTTAACAGTAAACCTTTAAGTGGAAAATAATGGTTTGCTGTGCCATCGCCAGTTGTACTAACCACAGTAGAGCGAGGAAGTTAGGAATTGTGTTTCACGAGTTTCTTAAAGACAGTTAGATGAAAAGAAGGTGGATAAATACTTGCAAATGTGCAGATTTATTCACAGTTGCATATGCTCGTGTCTGTTCAATACATTTTTCGGATTCGAATTATGAAAGGGATTTGAAAAGTGAACTGCTGCATATTCCTCCGAAACTCAAGTTGAAATGTTGTGAATTCGACAATATGTGCTTACGCCAACAATTAGAAGTTATGGAAAGACAAATAAAAGACCTTAGGCAACAGAATTCTGATTTATAAGGGCGTCTCTTTCGATGTAGCACTGAGTTACAGAAATTAAAACAATTTCAGAAGGCTATTCAAGGTTCTTTTTCTGGCTGTCGACAGCAAGCAGTTACGAAAGGACGTTGTACTAACTGGTCAGGTGAAGATATTGCAAAGGCTACTTCTTGAAATACCTTCTTCCTAGTGAAGCCACTATTAAAAGAAGACTCAGGCAATTTAGTGTTCCCCCAGATTTCATTGATTTAAGTCTTGAGTGTTCTGAAAACCCAATCCAAATTATTAGCAGAATTCGAAAAAGATGTAATACTTAGCTTCGACGAAATGAAAGTAAACAATGATTTATGTTTTGATCAGTCAGAGGAGATTATCAGAGAACCACACAGCAATGTTCAAGTTATGGTCATCAGAAGTTTGGTAGGAAAATGGATGCAGCCCATTTATTATAACTTTGCCACAGATGTTTCTAAGGACTTGTTGACTGAAACCATTGACATAATAGAAAATGTTGAATTCAAAGTGAGAACATTTGTGTGTGATACGGGGCCATCAAACAGAAAACTTATAGATAGTCTAAATGTTACGTTTTATAATTCTGGATCTGAAAATCCATCAAATCAAAAGAGGAAAGTATGGGTTTTTTGTGACGTGCCTCATGCATTAAAACTGTCAAGGAACCATCTGCTTGACGATGGTTATCGACTAAAGTCTGGTACTTTAGTCACAAAAGAACCATTCGTTAGGTTAGTTGAACCTCAAAACACTGGCCCAGATTTACAATATATCCATAAAGTAACAATGAACCATTAGCTTGTTGCTGGTACAGAAAGGCAAAACATGAGGAAAGCAGCCGAGTTGTTTTCTCTCATTGTAGGACAAGCTATTTGTCACAACCTTCCCGAGTTCAGTCATGTTGGTAAATCTGTAAAAGTTACAAACAATGGATTTGATGTACTGAACTCGAGAACTCCTCTTGATGGATACAAATTAAAAAGTGCAAATGGAAGTTATTTATCAGATCAAGATAAAGTGTTACAAGAACTGTATGATCTCATTCTCACAATGAGAGTAATAAGAAGAAGAAAAGAGGGAGAGAAAAAAATAAAAAGGAAAAATTGAGCAGGGATGTGAGAAAACAGAAAGGAGCAAACCCAAAAACATGAAGGAAAAAAACCCTACTGATGATTTGCTTCTTTTCCAGAAAGGGTTTTTGATGTTGATAAACAGTCTACGCTCTTTATTTAAGGGGCTAACACTGAAAAGCTACAAGTACGTGCTGTCTTCAAGATGCAATCAAGATATTCTTGAGAGCTACTTTTCCAAAATAAGAGGATTGGGAAGATTCTCCGATCACCCTTTGCCTACCACCATCTCCCAAAGAATAAAGTCTTTGATTTTGAGCCATAATGCAAACGAAATACTATCAGATGGTAAATGTAAGACTGAGAAGGAATGTGATACTTCATGCTAACATACAGTCGGAAACCGAAGATACGACCTTAGAACTGTCATCATCTGAGAATCAACACACATACTGTCTATAAGAAAGTGAAAGCAATAACAAGGAAGTGGTAGAGATTGTTTCAGAGGTGGCAGAAATTTTTGAGAATTATGTCAAATACAAAGGGGAAAATGTTCAAAATTTAAAGGAAAATGTTGAGCTGTTAGAGATGATTGCAGGATATGTTGCTTACAGAGTTAAACGAAAACACCATGAATCATAACATTTGTTTGGTAAAATGACTGATCACGAAAATGTTTCAGGAAAGAACTGGCTTCAAACAATTTCAAGGGGATCCTTAATAAAGCCAACTGAAAGTTTTATGGAATTCGTTTCGAAAATGGAAAGAGAATTTCAACAATTCCACGGCAGTTACACTGACTGTAGGCCAAACGTTTATGGAAGGCTAAAGGATATTATAAATGTGAAGTATCCAGGAATGGAGGACCTTGCCATAATGTGTTTCGTTAAGGCACCTTCATCAGAATGAAATCTCTCAGCAAGGAAAAAAGTTGGAAAAGTAATAAGCGAACTGAGGGCGAACAAAGACAAAAACTGACAAAAATTTGTGAGGCAACTTTCCCGAGTACAAAATGGAAACACATTAATAGAGTTTAATATTACATTATTGGGGTTTTCTCCGTGCCTTAGGTCTATGTGGTCTAAGCCTGTGGAAGCCTCTTTCCACAGGGGGAGAAAAAAAAAAGCAGCGCCCTCCAATATGGTGAAAGAGGTTGACGTCCTTCAGAGGCTTTAAAGTAGCATTTCACTGACCATAAAAAGTAGTCTAACTAATATAGACCTTAATAATTGTAACAATGATGATAATACACAAAACAAAGATAATCTCGAACACATTGAAACCTGTGCATGAGTTAACCTTGTTGTGCGCTGTGCGCCTATACGGCTAAATGCAGTGCGGCACCTGTTTGTGACCCCTACCGTGTTTCTACCAACCCTGGGTAAAATCAGTTTGAGTGTAAGTTTTCAAATTTTTTTGCAAATGGCAAAATAGTTTCTCTCTTCCCCCCCCCCCCCCCCCCCCCGGTAAAAACTAAGAAAACAGTAAGTGAATGAAATTTCAGATTCAAAACCTAGTGTTACTAAGCTGCTTTATCCAAAGTTTTATGTTTGTTGTGGCTTATTGCCTTTAAACAACAAGATATAAACAGCCAATGTCAAAACTTTTACAGCAACTTTTGTTCAATTTATATAGCACTGCTAGTGTACATTAGAAACTGAAGCCACTGTTATGGTAGGACCTTTAAGGTACTGACACTGGGCACAAAAATGGCACCATTTGACTTACGTCACTGAAAATGTTAGTGTCAATCCGAAAAATTTATGTGGCGCCACTCAACTGTTGCCACTTTTCAAAGTTAAAGTCATTTGAACTTTGTGACGCCATTTCTCAGAATCGAAACAAACTGCGGCCATCTTTATTTGAAGGCTAAAGCTGTATTTGGTGTTTTTGTGTTTTACTAACAACATGCATTTTAATTGCTCACCAAATTAAAGATCTTAACAAAATATGTGGTTTTAAGTATGGTTTGTTGGGTAACAGTGATAGTGAGACATCGGAATTCGGGACAAAGTTTTCATGAGCATAATGTAATTAATGTGTGTTTTTTATGATGTTCTTATACAGTTTATGCTCAAGATTTGTGCGAGACCAAACAGGTGTCATTGAGTGATTACTGAAGGAGATTTGTAGTTACACAACAGCCTAATTCATTCTGCAAATGTGGAAAATAAGTGTACTGCTGGCAGTATATTCAGATTCTGGAACTTAATTGCTCGTAAACACTTGCCACATGGATTTTAGAAAGGAAGTGACAAGGTTCACGTTGTAATTTCTGATTGAGTATATCTGTTAGTTAAGGGAATTAACTGTATTACACTGGAACTGTCAACGCAGTTGTACGAAGTATAACATCAAAATTCACTATAGATTAAAATGTATTTAACTGTGGGCAAATGTAGGTAGCTATATTAGGTTTCAAATAAGCGTCCATGACATTGTAAATATCATCCAGAACATTAAACCAGACCACTGAACTTGTTTTGATGATGAGATATCAAGTTTGAAGAGATGACAGGTAATGATCAGTTGTCAAATATCACTATGACACTTGTAATATGACTTTATCAAGATTGTCTCTCCAATGTTGATATTGGACTTCCTAACAGAGCTTGATGAGAAGATGCCAGTCAAAATTTACTGTTTTTATTCATCATTGGTTCAGTAATGGAGCCTTTGTTTACATGTGCTACTTGGTTTATACCTGTCTTTTAATATCAAAGTGTTGTTTACAGGCAAAATACTCCCAAACAACAACATTTACACTGCCATATTGGCAGCCATGCAACTAGGATTCTGACAGGTGTAACGAACTGAGTCTGTACGATACTCATTTTATATTGATTTTTGTTTTTGGTGGCCAATTTTGGAATTGGATCTCTTCTTTGGTTTAATTGGTATTAGTTTTAGAATGGCTTGACTACTTCTTGCATTTGGTTATGGAAATTCATCATCAGCGAATTGGCTCTAACTTTTACTTGGCTTTCTTGTATGAAATGTAGGTTGGTATGACTGATGCTGCTTTCATAATAAAATAATTTTTTTTTGGAAATCATCGAACATAAAAAAGTAAACACTGAATTAAAGTTTGTGTTGTGGAGGGAAATCGTACATAGACTATTCCAAGGCGCCTTAATCGTTAGTGGTGTGGTAGTCTAACGGTTAAGACGTCTGCCTAGTAAGCATGGAGGTCCGGGTTCGATTCCGGCCACACCACAAATTTTAATTCAATGCTTCACATCTATCAATAAAAAAGTCTGTCTCTCAGGGTCATCTAATTTGATAAAATAGTATTTGAAATATTTATTTAAAAACGCCGGTAGCTCATTTACGTCGAAGCCGGTTACAAAAAGATATTGTCTAAACCTGATTTTTATCATTAATTGTTATTTGGTAGGATTTATTTAAAGTTCCTTTCAAACGGAACTTTTGAATTATTTTTGACACACACTTATTTTAGCGATCTATTAGAAGTCAGAGATATTGACATATTAGCACTTTTCATAATAATCATAGTTTAGATGAGGTATACAAATACTTGAATAATAGTATAATAGTTTAAGACACTTCTTAAGATTTCACTGATTCTATATTCTCAAATTAACACAAAACTATATTTTCCACAGCTGCTCACTTACAAGGTCTTTGGTCTTCCTCACAGTTGAGAATAATTTTAATTCTTCAAAATAGAGTTTGTATTGCAAATTCTTTTGTATTTGACAAAACAGTTCTATTTCAAATATATCTAACATGAAGCAATCTATCAATGGGAGGCAGAAATTTCTAATTATATTTCCAAGCCTATCCCAATCTAAAGTCCAAAGATATTCATAATGTAATAGCGTATAACTCCGATATTAATCATTTATCGTACATCTCAATATTTTACAAGAGAGAAAATCTTATCGAATTTTGAGTGAATTCGAACTAATCCCCCATCTAATCCTATGAAGCTAGACTCAGAGAGATTTAAACATATCGGACAGGGACACACACACGGACACGAACATCTAAGGTGTTTTGACCATCTTACTCTATGGACATTACTATTCTGAATTATATAGATGATACTCTATTTCATTAAAATTTTGAAGAATACTGACTTTGCCGTGTAAAAAAAAAAAAAAAAATATCGCATTGACGTGTTTTACGGACCACTTTAGTTTTGTTGATTTATATGTTTTTGTAAACGTGCATTTGTTCTGTTTCAAGAACTTGCCATGAAATACATAGCATCGAATTGAAAACATAGACTTCTTTATCACATGTACATAAACTGGGGAGATACTGTTAAAATGACTGTCGTAAATATAACAAATAAGTACTAGAGTTATGCGGAATTCAGTATTACCACACTCATTCCGTTTGTGATTTTAGCTGTAAAAGAAAATGTAATCACGGTTTGAAATAGAATATTTGCTATTTATTTTAGAGAGTAACATGAACGAAGTCATATCTGAACTACAGGAAAGGTAATAACATCTACGTTAAAACCGTCCATAGCAACCATTTCAACATTTTAGTAGATGCAATGATTTTAATTAATGACTTTCAATATATTCCATAAATAGTGAATAAACGCTTAAAAACAATAAAGAAGGAAATTTGTTGCAAAGTAGTTCCCTTTCATTTCATTAAGGAACTAAACTTGCCACAGAAATCTAGAACTTCCTTTATATATACGAAAACTACCTGTATCAGTATGTTGTTTAGAATGTTCATTATTACAATATCCTCACAGTTTACATGCATATGCTTCAGAAGACCATTGTTCAATTCATTGTTATGTATTTCATGGCATGTTCACGAAATAGCAGAATCACATATTTACTGGGAGCATTTTTACATATGCATAACTCTAAACATTGAAGAACATAGCTCTATTTAATTATTTAGGAGAGAGAGAGAGGGAAAAAAAATTATTTGCGTAGTGGCGAGTTCCGAACCACTGACCATGATCTTACAGTCCAACGCCCTATCCACTACACCACGGGTAACAACTGGAGTATGCGACCTTCATTCTTGTAGTATTAATGGCAGTTAACTGATACTTATATGGCATTTTTAGGCACTAGATTCTCATTTATCATACGAAGAACGACACGTTTTTGTTAATTCTTCAGTGCACCATTCTTTAGAAATGGCAACGCACAAGTTACAATAAGAAAATCATCAAATATGCAACGCAAGATGGCATATGCCAGAGAGAATGTCACGTGACATCTCCGAACGGCTGGTTTTCGTTAATTCAATGGAGGGTGTCAGATCTCCGTTATTTTTGCAAATCTCTCTCAAACGATACGAGATATGAAAGAAACATAAAAGAGCAAAGTTGTAGAGAATTTTCTCCTCTACAAATTAAGTTATTCAATTTTCGTGTCAGATGAATGAATGATTAAGCCGATATTTTCATTTGAATTTCGAGCTGTCAAAAGACTATCGCAAAGGCCCACTTTTAGTGTTACTACCGTAACCTAAAATGGGCCAAAAAAAGATGAAAAATGGCGATTTTAATGCTATGACCGCGATGAAGTGTCGCACAGGAGCGAGTGGAAACTGCTGTGACAGCACCACTTTCATATAAGCTGTAATGCCACATGCTATGGCGCCGTTTCTGTGGCCAGTGTAGCCCCACCTTTACTTAAAAACAAGTTTTTGTAGAATATACCTTATTTCCAACTTTTCACTAAAAATGCCATCTTTTCGACCAATTTGTAAAATATTAAAGAGCAGTAAGTGAATGAAATTTTATATTCAACATCCTTGTGCTGTTGAGCTATTTTTGAATTTAGTTTTATGTTGATCAGTGATTACTTTATGAGATATAAATATCCAAAGTCTATGTTTTTTGTGAAGCAATTTCCATGTCCCTCTTTACTTCAAATTATGTGAGATTGTTAGTCTGCATTTGATGCCGTGGTCGTTATAATGAGCCTTGTTTGGAAAGTTTACTCCAAAATGAGGTTGAAAATAGGGCATTTTAGGCCTTTGCACTTAATTCAGTATTGGAAAATGACACATTAATGAAACTTAATTTTACCTATGTTCATTAGAGGTATGTGTGAATGTCAACAAAATCCATGATAGGCAAGCAGGAAATTGTTCCAAAATAGGTTGATTTGCCATGGAATGACCAATGGAACGACACAGCAAAAATGGTTGTTCATTTATTTCTATGAGGCAACATTGTGCCTATACTAATCAGCAGTCAGTCAACTGCTTTTCTGTAATCTTCTAGTGTCATCCAGTTTTTCAAAAGGGGCAGGAATTAATAACAGTAGAATCTAGTTGCACAGGGAAAAATATAAAAAATTAAATGTTGCTGACTGACAACCATATGAAAACAATGCAACTGTTTCCAACCTAATAATTAGCATACAAAGCTAGATGTGAAAAGATGGCACATACATGCATGCAGTCTTATGTAAATTCATTTGATTTGCTTCAAGAAATAACTGTTATATCCTGTTATTCCATCTTCAAAAAATGTTCAAATGTTTTTAAATCTTATGGGACTTAATGTCTGTGGTTATCAATCACTAAGCTTACAAACTACTTCAACTCAGTTAAACCTAAAGACAACACAAACACCCATGCCTGAGGGAGGACTCAAAGCCCCCTTGGCAAGCAACTGCGCGCTCCGCAGCATGGCGCTTTAGACCACTTGTCCACTATTCCATCTTCAGTTCGTGGTACTTGTCTATGCCCACATCATTATATCTGAGATAGTTACTATTGATTATATTGTCTTATTGTGATATTAAAATCCAATTTAAGGTGATATGAACTTGAGTGCCAGCTGTCGAGCATGTTTTATTGGCAGGCAGTCCTGTTAATGAGGAAGAGAATGTAGGCTGCAGACGTTCATGCCCCATGGTGATGCCCCTGTCTAACGTCCGACAGGAAACGCCCGCATTTACCACAGCACGGCTCCTTGGCACGCTCAGCTATTCCACTTCGGCTGACATCAGTAGATAATTCTCTTTGTCGCAATTCATTTCAGCCACTTTTCATTAGTTTTGTCTTTTTTCAATTGACTCTAAAACTATGACATATAGCACTCATTAGATTACTCATTTCACATCCTGTAATTTGTCTTCTTCAATGTCTTCAGCAAATCTCATCAACAATATCCTATCATCAGTGATTTATTATCCCACTCTGTAACATTTCTATTACTTCTGTCATTGATTCTTCAAAGTATATATTTAACAGTAGTGGCAAAAGACTACATCCCAGACTTACACTCTTAATCCAAACCAAACACTTTGCCCTTTGTCCCTTAGACTTACTACTTAAACTTCACCTAGCTACGTGGAAGGCATGATCTACAATTGTGAATCAAGCAAGTTTAAGTGAAGTAAGAGCTATTTAATTGTAAACTTACCAATAATCTGATACAAATTTAAACACGCCCACAATTCATGCAGAAAACCTTATTAAAACAGTAATGGCTGCAATGCTTGGGGCAAAAGGTCAATGTGGAGGCTGGCCGTGCGGTGTCGCCCGCTCTGCATGTGAGTGGACATGTGGCTGCTCCTTCAGCAGGGTCCAAGCAGGCACACGTGGGGAGGGGTATATTAGTGATTGGGAGCTCCAATGTTAGGCGGGTGATGGAGCCCCCTTAGGGAAATAGCGGAAAGGTCGGGGAAGAAGGCCAATGTGCCCTCTACTGCGCATTGTTGCTCATGTCAGCACCAATGACTCCTGCCGGCTGGGTTCAGAGGTCATCCTCAATTCATACAGGCGGTTGGCGGAGTTGGTGAAGGCTGAAAGCCTCGCTTGCGAGGTGGAATTTGAGCTAACTATTTGCAGTATCGTTCCCAGAACCTCTGGTTTGGAGCCGATTGGAAGGCTTAAAACAAAGGCTCAGAAGATTCTGCGGAGATCAAGGGTGTAAATTTCTCGACCTCCGCCATCGAGTGCAGAAATGTAGGATTCCTCTGAATAGGTCAGGCGTGCACTACACGCAGGAAGCGGCTACAATGGTAGCAGAATATGTGTGAAGTGCACACAGTTTTTTTGTTTTTTTTTTTAGAATTCCCTCCCTAGACCCGACAAGACGCTTTTTGAGTTGCAACAAGGTAGCAGTAGGCAGAACACAACAGGAAACGAAAAGATCAATGTAGTAGTAGTTAACTACAGGAGTGTCTATAGAAAGGTCCCAGAACTGCTCTAATTAATAAATGGTCACAATGCCGACATAGTACTAGGGACGGAAAGTTGGTTGAAACCAGATGTAAACAGTAATGAGATTCTAAACTCAGGTTGGAATGTATACCAGAGAGACAGGCTGCACATTGAAGGGGGAGGTGTGTTTATAGTGATAAAAAGTGAACTTGTATCGAAGGAAATAGACAGAGATCCGAAGTGTGGAATTATGTGGGTGAAGGTCATGGTTAAAGCAGGCTCGAAGATGGTAATTGGATGTTTCTATAGGCCTCCTGGCTCAACAGTTGTTGTGGCAGAACACCTGAAGGAAAATTTGGAAAATATTTCGAGTAAATTTCCTGATCATGTTATAGTTTTGGGAGGCGATTTTAGTTTACCGGATATAGACTGGGAGACCCAAACATTTATGACGGGTGGCAGGGGCAAAGAGTCCAGTGAAATTGTAATGAGTACAGGAATCAACGATCATAAAGCGGTTACTGCATCGATAATTTCAGCCCTAAATAGAAATATTAAAAAATGTAGGAAGATTTTTCTGTTCAGAAAAAAAGACAAAAAGCTGATTTCAGAGTACTTTATGGCTCAACACAGAAGTTTTACCGCAAGTACAGATAGTCTCGAGGAACTGTGGTCTAAGTTCAAAGCCATCTAACAATATGCATTAGATTAGTATGTACCAAGCAAGATTGTAAAGAGATGGAAAGGAGCCACCATGGTACAACAACCGAATTAGAAAATTGCTACGGAAGCAAAGGGAACATAACTGCAAACATAAACATAGCCAAAGTCATGTAGACAAACAAAAATTAAACGAAGTGAAATGTAGCGTGAGGAGGGCTATGCGGAGGTGCTTAATGAGTTCGAAAGTAAAGTTCTATATACTGACTTGGCCGAAAATCCCAAGAAATCAAAGAGGTAGGTGGATCAAAGCAAAATCTCCAGACACTCTGTGATGAAAATGGCATTGAAACACAGGTTGACACTCTAAAGGCTGAATTACTAACTGACTTTTTCCAAAGCTGTTTCACAGAGGAAGGTTGCACAGTAGTTCCTTCTCTAGATTGCTGCACAGATCACAAAATGGAAGATATCAAAATAATTGACAGAGGGATAGAAAAACAAAATTGCTCAAAAGAGGAAAGGACACAGGACCAGATGGGATACCAGTTCGGTTTTACACAGAGTACGCAAAGAAACTTGCCCCCCTTCTTGCAGTGGTGTACCGTAGGTCTCTAGAAGAGCGTAGCGTTCTGAAAGATTGGAAAATGGTGCAAGTCATCCCCATTTTTAAGAAGGGACGTCTAACAGATGTGAAAAACTATAGGCCTATATCTCTAACATCGGTCAGTTGTAGAATTTTGGAACATGTATTATGTTTGAGTATAATGACATTTCTTGGAGACTAGAAATCTGCTCTGTAGGAATCAGCATGGGTTTCAAAAAAGGCGATCATGCGAGACCCAGCTCATGCTATTCATCCACGAGGCTCAGGTAGATGCTGTGTTTCTTGACTTTTGCAAGGCGTTTGATACAATACCCCACAGACGTTTAATGGACAAAGTAAGAGCATATGGTCTATCAGACCAATTGTGTGATTGGATTGATGAGTTACTAGATAACAGAATGCAGCATGTCATTCTCAATGGCGAGAATCATTCGAAGTGGGACTGATGTCGGGTGTGCCACAGGGGAGTTATCGTGGGTTCGTTGATATTCACAATATATGTAAATGACCTTGTGGATAACATCGGAAGTTCACTGAGGCTTTTTGCAGATGATGCTGTAGTATACAGAGAGGTTGTAACAATGAAAAATTGTATCGAAATGCAGGAGGATCTGCTTCGAATTTATGCATGGTGCAGGGAATAGCAATTGAATCTCAATGTAGACAAGTGTAGTAAGCTGCGAATACATAGGAAGAAAGATCCTTTATCATTCAGCTACACTATAGCAGGTCAGCAACTGGAAGCAGTTAATTCCATAAATTATCTGGGAGTAGGTATTAGGAGTGATTTAAAATTGGAAGCCCATATAAAATCTATTGTCGGTAAAGCAGATGCCAGACAGATTCATTGGAAGAATTTCAAGGAAATGCAGTCCTAAAACAAAGGAAGTAGGGTACAGTACACTTGTTCGCCCACAGCTTGAATACTGCTCACTGGTGTGGGATCCGTACCCGGTAAAGTCGATAGAGGAAGTAGAAAAGATCCAACGGAGAGTAGCGCGCTTTGTTACAGGATCGTTTAGTAATCGTGAAAGTGTTATGGATATGATCGATAAGCTTCAGTGGAACACTGTGCAGGAGAGACGCTCTGTCGCTCGTTACGGGTATTTTGTTGAAGTTTCGAGAACATACCTTTACCGAGGAGTCTAGCAGTATATTGCTCCCTCCTACGTATATATCTCTTGAACAGATCATGAGAATAGAATCAGAGAGATTAGAGTCCACACAGAAGCATTCCAACAATCTTTCTTTCCATGAACAATATGGTACTGGAATAGGAGGGAGAACTGATAGCGGTACTCAAGGTACCCTCCGCCACACACCTATCGGGTGGCTTGTGGAGTATGAATGTAGATGTAGATGACCAGATGCTTCACAAACTGGACCATCTGGATCCTCCCTTCTATCACCAACTTAACAGCACAAATGTGAGATTATCCTTCCAATAGAGTCTCCACTCTCAAAATAATCGATATTGGAACCTGTCGCATATTAATTAAAAAAGGCTAGAAGAACAGAACAAGCTAAAGCTTGTGGAAGTAAAAGTGACAGTGATCAACTCGCAAAAAGACAAAATACTTGAAAGAAATTTACACAAAAGATGAAATTATTAACATCCTGTGTGATGATATTACAAAACAGCAGAAGGACTTTAAAAATACAAATATGATGCATATTGTGCAGACACTGTTAGGCCTAAAAAAGTGTTCAAAGTGTAATCAAAAGAGTGTTTCAGTGTTTTTGAAGCATACAAAAACAAAACTAGTTATATGCAAATGGAAAACTTTTCGAAATTTACTCACCTTAGCCACATTAGATTTGCTGCCCGCCAGGTACACAGACTGTAATAACACATTTGTCTTTTTCCAGTCTGATGATGCGGTAACAGTGCGAAACGCGTAATTGGATTAATAAAAATATTGCAACAAAGAATTATTTAATTATTCAACACTTTTGCTGCACTAGCCACCACCACCACCATGGAATGGAATGAAATGCAATGCAATGCATAAAGAAGTAAATTTTGTGCAGGAAAGCTCCATTGCAGTGCATAACTGTGATAGAAAAATCAATGCTCATGAACACTTCTAGAAACTACAAATTCTAGCCGACAGGCATGGACATCGAATTGCCACACTTGTTAGTGAATCATCAGCTATAAAAACCACTAATTTTGTCAGGCCACATGGGTGTTTTTCAGCAATAATCAAGAATGTCCACTTGGAAGAAAATATCAAGCTGACTTCAAATGACTTTCTAGCAATGTTTGGAGGCTCCAACAATGTGTAAAACATAAATCAAACTTCAACAGCTTTCGGAAAATTAGAGAACACCTCGCTCATATGTCCCATATAAATGTTCTCCATGTAAATATACCGCACCACCATGATTTGCCTCCTTGGTCTTGTGTTAAAGAAATTTCTGCTGCCAACAAGCATTTTTCAAATGTATGCAAACAATTCAAAACAGTTTGTGTTGTAATGTCTATGACACTGGCCAAAGATTTCATACTTCACATGGACTACATCCGAATACGCGAGGGAAGCAACTTGTTACAAGAAAATTATTAGAACAAATTTGAAGGCACCACTTCCCAAGCACTGAAAGTACTGGTACCGTTATCAAACCCCAGAACAACAGGAACAAGACTATCAGCACTACAACAGTTCAAGCAGTAAAGAAAACAACAGTGCAAAAATCAGAATTGTCATTAGAACCATCTCAATCGTTAGCAGCAGCAGCCACCGAATCATCATAAGCAGCAGAATGGTCATCCTCATTATCATCATCATCATCATCATCATCATCATCATCAGCAGCAGCAGCAGCAGCAGCACGGTTTGAGGAGGAGCCAAAGGCCGAGAAGGTCTACATCCACATTACACAGTGGTGATTTTTAAGTGGTACAAACAAAGAAGGGAAAAAGAATATGACAGTCCGCCTTCAAACTTACAGATAAAGAAGAAATGCAAGATGCACCAAACCTGTATCCCAGGACCCAGCCTTAACAAGAAGCAGATGCTGGCAGCAATATGAACTCCTCTCAGATTATTTATAACAACTTAGAAGTAATTAGCCTTAATATACAGTGTCTAAAAAATAAAATTCCAGAACTTTAGATTAAAACCAATGATGCTCTGCTGATTGCATTTGTATTCAGGAGGATTTGTGTATACCAACTAGAAAGCATTAGTATTCCACCACAAAACATAGTCAGTCATTTTTCTAGGATGGTAGCCTAAATGGAGGTGTATGCATTTATGCTAAATCATTTTTCAAATATAAAAACAGACCTGAGGCAGACACCTTGATTGTATAAAAAGATTTTGAGGCTACAGCAGTGTGTTTCAACATACAAGAAACAAAAATTTGTAGTCATATCAGTGCATATATCAGCATATGGGGATCCTGAAATTTTTATCAATAAAATTAGGCACTGGTGAGCATCTTAAAATTACTGATCTTTTCTTATAATGTATGTGGGGGGACTTCAATATCAATATGTTGACAGAAACTCCAAGAAAACAGTTCAGTATTCTACACAGTTTCAACTTTCACTCTCAAATAAATAGCTTACAAGAGTAACAAAAACCTCAAAATGTCTCACAGACAATATATTTTTTGAAATATGAGGCGCATCCAGAAAGTAAGTTCCGTTTCAATTTATCTCCGTTGCAGCACTGCGACTGCAGTTCTGCACATGTGCTGTAGACGATGTGTATCGAGAAGAATGACGTGCGCCATTTGGAGATCGCTGTCAGTTACTTACACTTTGTTGTGCTTGTATGAAATGTCGGCGTTGATTGAAAATCTCGCCGCCTGTGAAATCAGGTCGGTGATTCTGTTTCTGAATGCGAGTAAAGTGAAACCAGGTGAAATTTATCAGCAAATTTGTGATGTTTACGGACCAAATGCGATGAGTGATTCTATGGTGAGAAGATGGGTCCGACAGTTCAATGGTGGGGTAGTGATGTGCACGATAAAGAACAAAGTGTGCATCCACCTTTGGTTACAGAAGAACTGGTTCACGCGATTGATGACAAGATCAAGGACATCTCAAGTCTTTCCTTGGCGGTCATCACTTCACCAATGACAACGAGCTGAAAGAAACTGTTTCCAACTGGTTGAAGACACAGGCGGCAGATTTCTATGAAGAAGGTATATAAAACCTGGTGCCACGCTATGACAAATGCCTGCAAAATTTCGGCAGTTATGTGGAAAAGTAGTTTAAGAGTTGTAGAATTTTGTGCAATAAAAATTTCTTCTGTATGTGTGTACAATTTCATTTTATCACCAAACGGAACTTACTTTCTGGACATGCCTCGTATAATTACCTGATATACAGAAGCTGTGACTATTGACCTGGAACATCTGATCACAATGCACTTATCATTAAATTTCACATACTTCCAATAAACACCAGTACTATACATCATATGTATAAAAGAATTTTCTCACCAGAAAACTGCATTCAATCTGTTATCACACTGACAAATCAATCTTAGGTAGACTTGTTGTCTCTAAAAGATACTGCATACAGTGAATTCTCTTCTCTTTTCACATTTTGAAATGTGTTTCCCAAAGAGGCTACTGAAAATTAACATATCTGGACATAGGAATTCAAATTCTTGTATCATACCTGGTATTAAAAACTTATCTGAGACTATGAAAAGACTTAATTCTGAAGTGAAAACTTGTACTGAACCAAATTTTAAAGAGTATGTGAGCAAGTGTCCCTAAATTAGATCCATTCTTCATGACAGTCTCCCCACTGCACCAAGAGTGTCTTTCCGCCACCCAACTAACCTTCATAATTTCTTAATTCATCCCTATGAAATCCCCAAACCACCTTCCCTACCCTCTGGCTCCTCCCATGTAACTGCCCCCAATGTAAAACCTGCCCTATGCACCCTTCCACAGCCACTTACTCCAGTCCCGTAACTCGGAAGGTGTACATGATTAAGGGCAGAGCCACTTGCGATAGCACCGATGTGATTTACCAACTGACATGCCTGCACTGTGTAGCGTTCTATGTGGGAATGACCAGCAACAAACTGTCCATTCGCATGAACTGTTACAGGCAGACAGTGTTTGTTGGTAATGAAGATCACCCTGTGGCTAAACATGTCTTGGTTCATGGGCAGCACATCTTGGCACAGTGTTACACCATCCGGGTTATCTGGATACCTCCCACAGACACCAATCTTTCAGAACTTTGGAGACTGGAACTTACCCTTCAACATATTATCTCTTCTCATTGCTCACCAGGTCTCAACCTGCATTAATTTCAAATTCCCGCCCATCATTCACCAACATCTGCCTCTGATCTTTGGACAGAGCCTCTGCCTCGACTGGCATATCTGTCCAACCTCTTTGCATTTTACACATGTCTGCCTTGGTGTGTGCGCGCATGTATGTATGTGTTTACCTGTCCTTTTTCCCAAAAGTAAGTCCTTCCTCTCCTGGGATTGGAATGACTCTTCACCCACTCCCTTAAAACCCCATCCTTTCCTTTTTCCCTCTCCTTCCTTCCTTCCTTTCTCTTCTTCTGAAGAAACAACCTAGGGTTGCGAAAGCTATGCATTTGTGTGTGTGTGTGTGTGTGTGTGTGTGTGTGTATGTGTATGTGTGTATACAGCGATGAACCAGTGCCTTTTCACCTGGTAAGTTAAATCATCTTTTATATGTAACAAAAATTCTATAAACAGCAAAAGTTGTAAATAATGATACATTAATAAGGAAGTCAGATAAAAGACCACTCTTTACTTCAATCTTTTTAAAAAAAAAAAAAAATCATAAAAATAAGACTCCTAAGTTACCTCAACACCTTCAATCTTCTAAATTGTAACCAGCATGGTCTCCCTACAGGGCACAGCAAAGAAACAGCTACAAAGGCCTATATGGAAGAAATTTAGACAGTAAAAAGTGTAATAGGAATCAATCTAGATCTCTCCAAGGCATTTGATACAGTAAACGACAAAATTTTCTTTCAAAAATTGGGGGCAATAGGTATCAGAGTAATTGGAAGGAAGCTCTTTGCGTCATAAGGTAGTCTTCTCAGACCCCTATTATTTGTGATCTACATAATGACATTAAAGACCCAAGCGGTTCATCTAAAATTATGTTATTTGCAAATGACACATGTTTATTTTAAGTGATGGCAGTAAATCACTATCCATTACAGCTGGGAATGTTCTTAATTATATTCACAATTGGTTTCAGGCAGATGAGTTAACACTGAATCCAAATAAAATAAACTACATGCTGTACAGTAAAGTTATTGAGAATGATGACTTCCACTTATATTTGGGTGACCAAGAGATAGAGAAAGCACCGACTACAAAATTGTTAGGCATCCGTATTGATCAAGGTCTGAACTAGAAGGATCATGTGACATACAAATCCCTTAAACTCAATTTTGCTTGTTTTGTGCTGAGAATAGTATCTAGAGTTAGCAGCAGAGACTAGAAGATCAATGTATTTTACTTATTTCCATTCCATTGTGTCTTAGGCAATAATGTTCTGGGGCGAAACAAAATCTCGCTTGATTAGCATATTTAAATTACTGAAAAGGACCCTTAGAATTATGACACTCAGCCATCCTCAAATATAATGCAGACCTTTATTCGTCTGGTTAAAAATACTTACTCTAACATCTCTATAAATACACAAATGTGTAACATATATTAGAACCCACCCGAGTAATTTTCATGTAAATTCTGATTTTCATAACCACAATACATGCATAAGCAAGACTCTGCATGTAGAAGGATAGGTCAAGGAAATAGAAGATGAAATAAAATTGAAGCTAGAATTAAAACAACTACCTGTTAAATAAATGTTTTTATGACCGAGGAATTGTTTTAATTACCAAACATAACTAATGTCTGTAATTTGAATGAAGATATTATCACTGTAATATTTACTGGTGTGATTGTTGAAATGAGAAATGCGCTTTTCAAAGTGACCATTGCATTATTTTTTAAATACAGTATGAACTGTTAATTTTATATATGTAATATATCATTTGTAAAACTGTACAGTGCCAATGCTGCACAAAAAGATTACACACACACACACACACACACACACACACACACACACACACACCCCAAACACACGCACACCAAACACACAGTAATTCATTTCCACATTGGAATGCAAATGGACAAATATAACCAACTAGTTAATTACTATATTCATCTTCAGGGGGAACTAAATATTATTCAGAAATACATCATAATATTTTGTATTCCCTTATTTCCATCTATTCAGCATATTATCCTGTACATTATACCCAATATCTAGTTTTGTCATTTCTGAAAGAGCTAAAACGATTGTGTGTTACGAACCTGATGTCTTCATTAACTGCTGAGATGAATCTTTAGAGCTTTTGTCTTTAGTAGTATTACTTGTATCATCATCAGAGTCACTCAAAGTCAAGTCTATAACTTCAGCTTTTTCCGGTTTATCTGCTTTCTCACTTTTAGGAGGTTCATCTGGATCCTTGTCTGACACCACCACTAGAATAGATGAAATAAATAAATAAATTAAAAAATTCATAAATTGAGAGCCCTAATAAGGTGAACAATAATTAATCTTACTGAAAAGAAGTATATCACATTTACTAATTGCATTTTTGAACTAATAAAATATAAGGCTATCCAGTTTTCATTTTTTTTTTCCTTCACATTTTCCCCTGACAATCATGGATAAATATTTTTATGTTTTTTTGTGAGTAGTTTTAATTTATAAATAGTGCCTCCCTTTAACAGCAATAGAAACCATACACTACTGTACACATTACTAACTGAATTTGAGACATTACTACAGCCGCAGACGGCAAAGTCACTGGACCTGACGATGGATTGGGAAATAAAGCAGACTCTTATTATCATGAATAGCAGCTACAATGACATGGCAAGGTCAGATGTGGAAAGGTACCATGTGATGTTAAGTCAATCACTTGTCATGGAATTTCTGTGTTCTTACTGTGCGGGTCGTGCTGTGTTCATAAACCTTCCTGTGTATTCAGTCGTAATGTTCTGTGCTGAATAATTATTTTGCCCTAATAGTGTCCTTTATATATAATGGTATGCAATAAAGCCAAATCCTGCACAAAGAAGCAAGAGAAATAGTGTTCTTTTGTATCAATACTTAATAAATGACTGTCATCCCCTGAGTCCATGTCAGCATTTAGTATGTACCACACTATTCCCCAATACCAGTTTTTAGGTAAAAGCAATAACTTTAAACTATCTGTGTACTTTTCATCATTAGTAGAGAACAAAACCTTGAAAATGAAACCTCAATAATTGATTTTGGACAAGTAATATGGGAGGTATGGCGTACCCACAAAAAACACCGATGAGAAATAATAGATATGATTATTTTTATTTTATTATCAGAGGTACTGATCTTAGACATGATACACATGCTTCTGGACTTTTTAATTACTTTTCTTAGTATTTCACAATAGTTTTCATAGTAATACTGAACAATTTCTGGGTCAGTACTCACTCTTGCGGTTAGATACAGTGGAAACTCGTTTTTACACTTTAAATAATGTTTTGAATGGTAAAATATGCTTACTGCATCAGCCTTGCATTTTCTTAGTTTATTTGTAATATATGTACATAATATGCATCAAAATACTCACAAGGAAGTTTATTACATAATAAAGGTTATCCAAAATTTTACCATTTTAAGCGCCAGGTGGAACTGGTAATTTTATGGGAAGTAGAAATTTTTGACGTAATTTAACTTTCAGTTAAAATGGTAACTGTTTCGTACAGATAATAAGATAAATAAAACAAGCTATACATTTGCTTATTTGATATGAACCGCTTTGGTATATATTGTTTGGAGGCCGCTGCTGGGCTATGTAAGACATCTTCAAAATTAATGCTTTTTACCAGCATTAAGTATTTACATAGTAAAACTCCACAAGTTCCATTCTTTTTGTATTTTTCGATGTTTCACACGACGATATTAGAGAATTTATTCGCATTCTCTAGTGCAAATATAGGCGTAAGTATTTTTATGACATTTGCATAGGGCTGGCATGTCACACTATTATCGCTTTTTTGATGAGGTGTGTATTATGGTGATGCTGAACTGAATGATATGCAACTTTAACAGATAATGTTCTTTATTAATCAGAAAGATGTATCACAAAAACAATGCAACTTGTTAGTCTCACATCAACAAAGCAACTGGTTCTGTTTGTCCGAGTACATGCCAGCCACTCTAGGAAAGAATCTAACGGAAAGAGGAACTACACCGCCACAAATTGGCGCCTCTTAAGTCAACTAGACGCGTACTGCCAACAGCAAAATGCGAAATATACATTTGAATAAATGCAAAGTGTCAAGAAACTTGACTGTGTAAAATTTATAAACGCTATACTTTAAGGCGAAAGCTAATGCCAGCCTCAATTTATGTCGCTTCCGTCTTTTTTTCTTCACGAACATGCTTTCAAAAAGCATAAAAGGCGGGAAAAGTGTACATTTGTCAATGCAAAAATGGAGGCGAATTAACATTGTAAACATAGGAAATTTGACGAGACCGACAAAAAATGGTGTAAATGGTGGGGAAAATGTAAAATCCCGGAACATAAAAACGAGGTTTTACTGTATTATTATTCCTTTAATTAGCTATGCTTTTCTTAGAATTATGGTTAACTATTTTCTTGGGAAAACAATTTTCAAATACCCTTAAAAATGTACAATGAAATAAGTTATATTTCAAGTTTGCATCAGGTTTCTTATACAACTCATCCCAGTCAAGCTGCTGTAGGCTTTCCCTAAAGTTTGCAATATTTATATTGTTAATTGAATGCACTACTTTCAAAGTCTGATTTGATTGAGTGTATGGAGCCATGTCATACACTGTTACTAACTGTGCACCATGGTCTGAAAGACCATTCTCAACAGGATAAGGGTCACAGTCTTATAAAAAAGCTATCTATCGATGTGCTGCTGTTCTTTGTTATCCGAGTAGGAAAATCAATAATGGAGCTCAAATTGAAACAACTGAGTAATACTAAAAGGCCATTCTTCCAATTACACTCTTTCAGGGAATCAACATTGAAATCCCCACAATGATCAGTTATGTATTAGCAGGGCTAAGAATTACAATAAACTCATTGGTAATTAAAACATTTTGTTGAATAAATAAATTTAATATTTATCTTCATGTGAACCAATTCAGACATAGAAGTTCGATTAAAATTATAAAGAGGATAACTTCGAACTCCTTTATATGCACAGCATAGCTGTATCCATAAATTCAGAGTTGACTTATATAAAGAAAAAGAAGAAGCTGCAAATAAAGAAGGGAAATATGTGTTGATCTCAGAAACATATTGAGACACAAAGTCACAATACAACATCAGATATCAAAGACCATGACATTGATTTCTTACCGTGCAGTATGTAACAATTACTTGCCGTACGTATGACTTTATTTGTATAGGAGTGTCTGCAGCTGCATTAAAAATTATTAATGGTGCAAGTATTCACCTTTGGCCTCGTGATAATCCTACCTTTTTCATAAAACATACATTAATATTAACACCTCGGCAAGTGGCAGGGTGAAAGAAAATCACCTTTTAGTAAGTGATAAAACAATTTCTTTCTTATATCTTTAAGATTATACATGTTAAAGCTTGAAAATACTTTAGGTACTGGTATATTCCATCACTCCGGATGCCCAATGTAACAATGTAAAAATTATTGAACTAACAAACACTGTTTTTGTTCAAAAGAAGAAATACTACAAGAAGATTAATTAACCCTCTTGTATTTATTGGAATCTAAGCCGCACCCAAAAAAATGAAATTAGAATTTCAAAGAGAGTGAGGAGGAGGAGGAGGAGGAGGGGGAGGGGGAGGAGGAGGAGGAGAGGGAGAAATAACTCAAATATAAGCCGCATCTGGAAAATAAAACTCCAAGTCAGGAAAGCACTGTATGCAAAATTTTGAAATAAAAACAAGTTCATTCATTGTAACACGAGATACAAATTAGGCAGAATGGAGAAAGATACCATAGTTGGGCTCAAATGGTAAGCTGAAGGAAATTATTTTGGTGAAAATACTTTACATGTTGGCAATAGCATTTGGTAACGATACAATGAATTATGGGAAGTAGTTGAAGGCAGCCATCGAATCTTTCTGAATGTAAAAAACAAATCCGCATATATGTCTTACTTTCGCTATGCTATTATGTTCAACCTAACCACGAACTAGAAAATCTTGAAATATTCATTGACTCACGTCAACATATTTCTGAAAAGCAAGTGTGTGAAGTGTTAGCTGTCATACTCGGAATGTGACATGAGGCAATATTGTGTTTTGAAGAAAAATGTGATTAAATATGAGATTTTGATTGTGCAAAAAGAAAACTATGCTTCAGTGTTAAGCTCCATCAAGCAACCTTCATTTCTAATACTAAATGTTTCAAATGATTAACGTTTTGTAATTAAATCTTGGAGCTAGGTAGACACGTGAAATATGTAGAAACACATGGGAATATTTCTGAGCTGCAAAACTGACATTTAATGGTGAGCTACTAGGTTCCTACATACCCACATACTCGAAAATCATGACATATTCACAGCTACCAACTCGTGCAAAGATCCTAAAGCCTTGTGAATTGTTGATACTGGTGTGAAAATTTTGTTGTTGTTGTTGTTGCTATGAATATTTGAAATGACACTACATCCAAAGGTGAGTAACAATAAATTTTCTTCGTTGCAATGATTCAGTGGTCGAAACTTTGAAAAGTAGACTCATTTTCCACAGTATCTATTAAAGCTGAACTTTTGGTGCAAGTAGGCATATTTATCTTACAGTCTGTAAAACGTGCATAGTGCTGCAGATATTCGATGGCAAAAGGTAGATGTGACAGCTCCTAGAGCAATTATTCTGAGTTTCCATGTACTTTGCCCTCTATTCTAAACTAGTCAGTTTTTTGGATGCCAAACACAGGAAAAACATTAAATGTTTTATACACCAGCATAAGACTTCTCATGGTTAAAATGCACTAACAGTGTTGGCATTAGGTTTTTGTGAGATGCAAATGTTGGTAAGGGTGCGACAAGGGATGGGAAATGAGAACAGTCAAGTATGAGTTAGGTGATAGACAGCCAGTGAGCATGCGATTATCACTTCTCTTTCCTAAATGGAAATTGTGTTTATTTCAGCTCTTTTGTGATAACACAGACAGTGTATACATGAGAAGGTAGTTTATGATTTATGATACAATTTTAGAGTTCGTTGTTAGGATGGAAACCCAATAAAAATGTTTTCATTGTGCCATCACATTTACAAGGTTACTTGTAATGTTATAGGATCTTTCGCATAGAACGAACCGATTTATTGCGCCATAATAGAGTCACATATTGGAACGAATCCCATATCATTACAAGGGGTGTTGCCTCACATTAGATTAGATGTACTTATAAGTAGAGTGCTCTGTGCCATCCTCTCCACCCCTCCCTATAGGGCCTTTCCTCCCCTATCGTCTCCACTGCTCCACCCAACTTCAGTCAACCTGCACAGCAGAGAGCTAACTCTGTTGCCGCGCAAATCTTAACGACAGCAACACCTCTATAGAATGCATTCTGTGTTGTTGTGTTCGCATGAACTCGGTCTGTGGTCACAGTGCAACGCCAATTCTGTAGGACATTTGGGGATGCCACGTAAAGGCCTTTTTCCAAAAACATCTGATGGTGGTTCCAACAGTTCCAGGAAACAGAATGTTTGTGTAAAGGAAAAAGCTCTAGTTCGTCGCAATTTGTACACCTTGAAAAAATGTGAGGAGAACCTAAGAGGTGTTTTCTTGGAGCTCCCAGAAATCCATATTTCAAGGTCACCATCAGCTTCAGGTGAGCCGTACCAGTGTCTGGTGTGGCCTGAAAGAGACACTTACACATGAAACCATACAGACTTTAGCTGGTTCAGGCACTGAGGCATGTTGATAAAGAAAAATTGATGGAATTCCGTGCTGCGATGCTGGACATGGGAGAAAATGATATGACGAAGACATCTTTTCGCACCTTAATGATGAAGCAACCTTCCATATAAATGGCTGTTACAATGTTCGGATTTGTAGAACCGAGTACCTACATGATACAATATAGCATGAACAGAATTCTCCCAAGGTATATGTTTCCTGTGTAGTCAGTAATGTCAGGGTTTATTGCCCTTTCTATTTCAACACCAAGACTGATTCAGGAAAAAGCAATCTTGCAATGTTATGAACCTGGCTTTTCCCTTTGGTACAAACACACTTGTGCAACTTCATTTTCCAACAAGTGAATTCCTTACGGTGAATTGTGGAGTATGTATGTAGATGTAGAAGATGAAGCGCCATTACCATCGGAGCTTACCAGTGTGAGCATTTCTAAATGAAAGCCTCAGTGGTGGATTGGTTGACACACTGCTACAGATCATGCTGTCCTTGCATGGCTTCCCAGATACCCAGTCCTAACTCCTTGTGACTTCTTCCTGTGGGGACATGTCATGGGCAAGGTTTATGTTCTGCCACTGCCCCCCACAATGGAAAACTTTCAAGAGTAAATAACATGTACAATTAACTTAGTGGATCGTGATATGCTGCAACAGGCTTGGGAGGAATTAGCCTATCACCTTGCTGTGGTCTGTGCTAATGGTGGTGGTCATTTGAACATTTGTAGGACTAAACTTGAAAATAAGTTGCACAAATGTCTTAGGTTAATCTTGGTACTGACTGTTCGATAAATAAAGCTGGATGAAAACGGTTCATTCCGTATGAAACAACCTGTATTTCACTAATTCCTTTGAATGTGTTATGATTCCTGTGTGTTGTTAGGTATGAAACTAACATACTGAAAGTAGAGAACACACAAAAACTCCTGATTGGCTGCCTTAGTAGCCAATTTTTTTTTTTTTAACGGATAATTATACTTTTTCCTTTGACATTGCATAATATGTAATGTATCTAGGAAATAACTAAAATAAATATGATAAATGAACCTTTAATGTGTAGCATCTTTTACCATATATCAAATATAATTGCTTTAAAAAATGTTTATAAGGACATAGACAGTGATGGTCTTAGTCCAAAATTTTTTGGAATTGGCTGATATCCAAAGTGTTAAGTTTTGAATGGGAGTCAGAACATTTGTGATTTAAGGAGTGTACAGCATACTCTCATGATTAACACAATTCATCTATCATAAGATGGTAATTTTTCCTGCGATCTGTTTGAAATGTCAACAGGTGAGGCATAGCACTCACTGAAAGCAGTTCGTTGCAATGAAGAATTGCATAATATTTGTCCTGAAATCTTTGACACATTCTGCTACTGACAGATTCATGTGAACTGTGCTTTGTTTTTACATTTTATTGCTGAAGTATTATTCTCTTGCAGAGGGCTGGGATAAAGTTCTTAACAAATGAAATTACAAAAAAATTGTCAATAACTAAAACAATGAAAAAATCTCTGAATTCCAAAAAAATCACAGGACTTTTACACTGAGTATGTCTCATGTAACAATGAACATTAAGGTTTGTCATTTCTCTGCCCTGACAATGAGGATATGATGGCAGAAGTTTGCTTAGGGAAAATATGAGGCAGCAAATCAACTGACCCTTTCTCTCTGTGTGGATGCTAGAGTTGGAGGGTCAGTTTGTTGGGGTAGTGGCTTCTGTGAGAAGAAAATTGTTCAAAATGGTATAGCTACTTCAAAGTTTATGATTAAAAATAATAAGTAGCCCGCTAATTAATTGTTCATTTATTCCAAGTTACAACAGCACATCACATGAAAAGATAAATATTTCAAATAATTAGGGGATTTTTAATTTTATTTATTTTAATTAAATTACGAGGTAATGTAGGAGGATGGGTGAACGTAATTCGATCATTTTGTATTGTAAAACGTAATAACACTTAACTTAATTGAATCAAGTTTAATGGAATGACCTGCAACTGGTATACAAAACTGCGACATACAATTAAAAATACCCACTGCTGAACACACCTAATAAAGACAGTCACTTCAATTTTGGAGTTATACATTCATTCCATCTTTTCTCGCATTTCATTGGTTACTTGAAAGTAACACAACTACAAGTTATAAGTCAAAACACATGTTTTTTTTTGAGAGGTCTTTCCATCCTTTAGAAGCTCAGAAATTATCAATTCCCAACTTGACAGCACTATGTTGGGCTTCGCCCCCCCCCCCCCCTCCTCTCTCTCTCCCCCCAAGACAACATTGCTGTGCAGCCTTGCTTGAAGCATGCCTTGGGTGTATTGGGTAAGGGACTTATCATTGCAAATTCGCCATCCACGTGTGGCAAGTCTGTATGGGAGGGATTTTTTTTGGAATGGGTGGCAGTTGTCAAAGTGCAGGTACTGTTGTTAATTAGTAAGTTGTGGTTGGAGCCCTCGGTGAGGTGGAGGTTAACATTCAGGAAGATGACTTGCCGGGTTGAGAATGACCAAGTTATACTGATGGGGGAGAGGGAGTTGAATTTGAGAAGGAACAAGGATGGGGTGTCCTTGCCCCGAGTCATGAAAATATCACCAATGAACCTGAATCCGACCAGTGGTTTTAGGAGGCCAATAAATAGGTTGGCAAAGGAGAGTGGCATATGGATGCCCATGGTTGTGCCACGGATTTGACTGTGTACTATTCTTTCAAAGGAAAAGTAATTGTCTGTAAGGATGTAATTGGTTAGGGTTATAAGGAATGAAATGTTGGGCATAGTCTGGATGACAATGAGAAAGTTGGCATTTGAGAGCAGCGAAGTGGCATCAACAGTGACAAATAGGAATACAGTAAGTAAAGGAGTGGGGTTGGTGGAAAGTCAGTGAAGGAAGTGGTTGTTACCCTGAGAAAAATCATGAAAGCAGTATGATGAATGCCCTGCCATGCACTTAAAGCTTAAGACAAGTTTCGGTAAATAAGAAATGGAAGCAACGAGTGACAGTTGCAGTTTGTGTGTGTGTTGAATTGCTTCCTGTAATTTGTGTTCAGCAACAGCCATTGTGAACAAACTAAAATAGTGGCAAAGATCACTTATGTGTTAAATTGGGTGGGAGGGGGGGGGGGGGGGAGGGCAGCATACCAAATTTTGCACAGACCACTAATGGCTATTACAGAGAAAGAAGCAATCCGAACGGAACCCTGCAATACCCCCATTCTTCAGCTGATGGAAAGGATTGCAGGAGGATTCAATCTGTACCTGAAAAGTGACATATGAAAGAATTATTTGGATTTGCAGATCAGGGCAGACCGTGAAGGCCCAACTTTATTTGCGGTGGCAAAGATGTGATGGCACTATGCAGTATCATTTTAATGTATCCCTATCTTGTTTTATACAGAATGTTAAGCTCATACTTCAGATAGCATCATGCCACTGTCTACATACCTCAGCTGTTTTTACAATAGATCTAAGCAAAGTGTAGTAATGACAACTCTACATTATAAGTTATAAATGTTCAACAATTTTCATATCTTTACACCATGTGATGCTGAAAATATTGTTTTTATTTTCTATTTTGCAAATTTCATGTTATTTGCCTCTCAGACCATGTGGATCACACTACTACTAGTAATGTTGATATCTTATGATTATATTATTTTTCGGAAAAATGCACATTCTGTTTTTAGATAAATCTGAAGGTGATCATTATGACTAAATCTATTAAGTTAATTAAACAAATGTTATGTTCAGAGACTGATGTGGTCCATATATATAGCTAAAGTATTAAAACTACATCACAATATGAAAGTGAGGCAGTATGAAATGATGTTTGATACATGTCATTAATTGTCTGCTCATAAACTAAATAAATTATTCTTTACAGAAAATTAAAAACATTTATGTCCTTACCTAAATCCTCACTTTCACTCCTTGATGTAACATCAGGCTGAAAAAAGGGAAAAATAATCAAAAGAAAGCTACACACATAAATTTATCTAACACACAAAAGTAGAGAACTCAGTTCAATGGACTTGGTAACTACTACATACTGGCTAGTGCTGTCACACAGCTGTCAATTGTGACTGCTGATAGCCACACGGCAATTAACATTTTAAAGTAGTGGGAGATCATTCATGTCAATTATTGTAACAGTTTTGTTCTTCACGGGTATTAATTTGTTAGAGGTGTAATAATAACACATTGTTCACTGACAATACTGTTGACTGCAGAAAAAAATGATTGTAAGAGACACAAGAACACCACCAACAGTATTTACACTTTGTATACTGAATAGAAACATGCTTTAAATGTGAGTTTAATGTGAAGTTGCACTTGAAAAGAAGGAAGCAGTATTTTATTACACTGCATATGGTAAATGTCTGGAGCATTTAACATATTTTAAAAAATACCAAGGCTACAGTTTGATTCAATTTATTTTATAGGAGGGATTCAATTTGAGATAAGCACTCCAATAGCTGGAGAAGCATCCAGACACCACCACCTTAAGTTATCCGGGCTGCTGACATCCTACTGCCACCTTTGTGCACTGACAGCCAACCCCTACCCCACCAAAGCGTTCCTTCCCATGAATGCCACGTAGTACCTAGATCTTGCCTTTGTAGATCTTCTCCACCTGCCAGATCCCTCAAAACTCTCCAACAACAATCCACAATACCTAAAGTACCCCAGAACACTGTTAACCTTTTCGCCAAAAACCTCAACACTACAGAAGTAACAGTCCTACCTGAAGGTCTCACATTCTGCTCCACAACTAACTTTAACTATATTGGACTTGTTTAAGACCCTCTCCTCCTGTCGATTCCTACAGTGGACAAAATATTTTGCCACCAGTCTCTACAATCAAACCCAGCCTTTTAACGTTTCTGCTATGTTGCACGCTCCTTACAAAAATCAGTTGCCAAAATTATAAACACGAAATATCTGACACCTAAAATAAAACTTCACTACCGGACATGTAAAATATCACATTTTCGCTTTCAGTTTGAAATTCTATTAACACTACTAGTAAAACGCTTTTAAGAAATAGTACATTGATTTAAACATAACTTTGGCTGTCCTTTTACATAATTTTCAATTTTAATACTTTTGTAAATAATACCTGCAAACACTAAAAATGCATTACACTTAGTTTCGGAAATTGCTGAACCTATATAGATACTAATTTGTATAAAAACAACAATACTACATGTTATAACTATTGCACAACATGATTTCATATATACCTTTTGTTTAAATAAATTAGGGCAGACCATGTTTTATAAATCACTGGATCCTAAATTAAATACTGATCATTTTTCATGCACTAAAATTAATAATCCGTTTGGTACTAAGAAACTATCTTCGAAATTAACAAAACTATGACAACCATATACAAATCCGTATTAATAAAAAATTAGACCGCAAACTGAAATACATTAGAATTCCATGTCACAATAATAGTACGCCTACACAATATTGGCAAAACAAATGTGTGTGCACTTCCAAAACACAAATAATGTAAATAATTTCAGCACTGTAAACACTAGTCAAAGGATGACTTTAAATTTGTGTATCACATTAAATTAAAATTTCATGAAACATGTACATACATTGAGATAAATAGTTAAAGCTTAAATGTAATGTTTTAATTTCTGTATTTTGGCATATTTAATGTAAAAGAATATTGTTTAATTTGAGAATTACAAAACTTTGTCATCAATCTTATTACGTGGTTAAGTAGAAAGATGTTTGAGAGAAAGCATGTTTTGTTAGACTTCTAGCAGTCACAAACCCGTAAGCAGCTCTGTTGGCTTGCCACTGGAATTTTTTTTTTTTTTTAAATTTTTGATTGTGCAACAATGTGATTGATTTAAACTTTATTTAAATGGAAATAAAATCGTTTCCATTTCAACTGACATGTTTATGATTTACGAAAAGATCCTGAAACATCAAATCTCTTAGTGAGTGCCGAAGACAGCTCACAACGCAATGGACTACAGCCAGCATATAAGTTCTTTTTATATCAACTTCACCTACAGTGGAATGACTTTGTTATAGAGACTGAACTAATAAAACTTTCCGTGATTTAGGAAAATATTAGGGCTCAGTTTGAGTCATTCCCAAAAGGGGTTACTGTCATTAGAGCCTCTCACAATCCATATAACCATCCAACCATGACCCTCCCTCACTTCAAACCAACCAACCTCTGTTCAACTTCAAGGAATTCCTCACTGGCAAACTGGCATAACCATCATTCCCCAAGCCCCTATCTAAGAACACCAACTTTTTGACAGAAATAAGGACAGCCTTTCACAACCTAGAAACAGATCCCAACCAAATCGCCCTACCTGCACACAAAGGTTCCATCACTGTTGTGATGAATCACAGTGATTACATAGAAGAAGACCCACATCTACATACATACTAGAATACACACTCAAAGATGTGTGGTGGAGGGTATTAAGTATCATTACTAGATACTTACTTTTTTGTTCCACTCCCATAGAGAAAAAGGGAAAAACAAATGCTTGTATGCCTCTGTACGTGCCCTAATCTCTCTGATCTAATCTCGTGGTCTTTACGCGAAATGTAGATTTGCCAGCAGTAGAATCTTTCTGCAGTCTGCTACAAATTCCAGCCCTCTACATTTCTTCAACAGTGTTTCTTGGAAAGAATGTTGCCTTTCCTCAAGCAACTTCCATTTGAGTTTTCGAAGCATCTCAGTAAGTCATAGTTTGATTGAACCTACCAGTAACAACCTAGCCGCCGCACCTCTGAATTTCTTCTATGGCTTTCTTTAAACCAGTGTGGTGTGGATCCCAAACACTTAAGCAATACTCAAAACATGGTCATAGAAGTGTTTTGTATACAGTTCCTTTACAAACTAAACTCCCAATAAACCAAACACAACCATCCACATTCCCCGTGAATATCCTTACATTATCGTTCCATTTCATACCGCTGTGCAGCATTACAACTAGATATTTAACTGATGCGATTGTCAAGCAGCACCCTACTAAGACATTACGCTATTGTTTCTCCTACTCACCTGACATTTTTCTATATTTAGAGATAGCTGTCATTCTGCACACTACCTAAAATTTTGTGAAATCATAATGCATCCTACCACTGTTATTCAATGATGACACCTTTCTGTACATCACAGCATCATCAGCCAACAGCTGCAGATTGCAACTCACTCTGTCTGACAGATCATTTATATAGATATAAAATAATAGCAGTCCTATCACACTTCCCTGGGGCACTGACAATACCCTAGTCGCTGATGAACACTTGCCATCAAGGACAACATACCAGGTTCTATCACTAAGTAGCAACTCACATATTTGTGTACCTGTTCCACATTCTCGTACATTTGTTAGCAGTATGCAGCGTGGTACTGTATCAAATGCCTTCCAAAAATCGAGAAATATGCCGTCTGCCATTTGTTCTTCATGCAAAGCTCAAAAGATGTCACAAGAGAAAAGGGCAAACCGAGTTTTGTATGATTGATGCCTCTTAAAGCCATGCTGACGCATAGACAAAAGCTTTTCTGTCTCAAGGAAATGTACTATATTAGAGCTGAGAATATGTTCAAGAATTCTACAGCAATCTGATGTTAATGATACTGGTCTAATCATGTGGGTCTGTACTTTTGCCTCCTTTCTTACACACGGCGCCTTTTTTCAGTTGCTTGGAACTTGGCACTGGATCAAAGATTCACAATAAATGCAAGCTAAGTAAGAAGCTAACACCACTGAGTACTCTTTATAAAACTGGACTGGTACCTCATCTGCACCTGACGACTTATTTGTTTCCAACTCTCTCAGGTGCTTCTGTACACCAGCTATGCCAATATGCTATGTCCTATATTTGAGAACTACAACCGTCAAATAAAGGTGAATGATTTCTTATATGTTAAAACTTCGGCCTCCATTTTACGTCTTTGACTACCACCCCAGAATGATCAATGAGTGAGTGAATCCGCTTACTGAATTTTTTTTAGTGTTCTCATGCGTTCTTTTTACAGACATGCAAATCTTTACAAACTTTCACCTGATTTGATTTGCTTTACCTTTTTTGAACAGAGTGCAAATGCACTGCCTTTACTTTCTCAGCATTTTTTGAATATGATTATTAAACCATGGTGGGTTTTTTCCACCCTTAATCCACTTTGTCAACACACATTTCCCCAATGCATTTAAATTTTGCCCATAATTCCTCTACGTTTACTGCATCAGAACGAAACAATGTCCATTCCTTCCATAAGTAGGATGTTAACAATTGCTTATCTGCTCTTTCAAGCACTAACACTCTCCTGGCTTTCTTAATCGATTTATCAACTTCAGAGGCCATTTTCACTAGGATGAGGATGACATGTTCACTAACCCCTGTCTGTACACTGACATCAATGACAAGGTCTGGCCTGTTGTTGTTGTTGTCTGCAGTCCGCAGACTGCTTTGATACAGCTCTCCATGCTACCATGTCCTGTGCAAGCCTCTTCATCTGAAATATGAACAACAACCTACATCCTTTTCAATCTGCTTACTGTATTCGTCCCTTGGTCTCCCTCTATGATTTTTACCCTACACGCTTCCTTCTAATGCTAATCTGACGATTCCTTGATGTCTTACAATGTGTCCCTCCAACCTATCCCTTCTGTTAGTCAGGATATGCCAGAAACTCCTTTTCTCCCCAATTCTGCTGAGCACCTCCTCATTAGTTACATGCTCTACCCATCTAATCTTCATCATTCGCCTATAGCACCACATTTTGAAAGCTTCTATCATCTTTTTGTCTGAACTCTGATTGTACACATTTCACTTCCAAACAGTGCTACACTCCAGACAAATGTTTTCAGAAAGGACTTCCTACCATTTAAACTAATATTGGATGTCAACAAATTTCGCTTCTTCGGAAACTCTTTTATTCCCATAGCCATTCTGCATTTTATATTTTCTTCATTTCCGCCATCAGAAGTTATCTTGTTACCCAACTAGCAAAACTCATATACTACTTTTATTGTCTCATTAACTAATCTAATTCCTTCAGGATCACCTGATTTTCTGACACTACACTCCATTACCTTCGTTTTACTCTTGTTCATCTTATATTTTCCTTTCAAGACACTGTCCATTCCGTTTAATTGCTCTTCCAGATCCTATTGTGTGTATGTCAGAATTACTATGTCATCAGCAAACTACAAGGCTTTTATTCCCTTTCCCTGGACTTAGTAGCTATAATGTCTAAATATTTCCACTGTGTGCGGGCTGATGATTTAGCTGCTCAAAGCAGTGTTCAGAAAACATACTTGACAGTAGTTCACAAGACTTCTTGTCTGTACCTCCTGTAGTGAAACCACGGATGTCTCAAACTATACTCGACAGGTTGAAGTCGCCCCCAACTAATAATGCATGATCTGCGTACCTTCATGCTCCTGCGCGTAAACTTTCTTTAAATGACTCTACCACAATGACAGTAGAACTTGGTGATCGGTAAAAACATCCAACTATTAACTTTATTTCGCCTACACCTGTTGCACGAGTCCAGACAATTATTCTTGACTTCGAGCTCAGCGGAAGGAATTCTTTTTTGGACTGTAAGTAACACATCCCCTTCGATCGTACCCGATTATCTTTGCGATCTACATTCCACTCTTCACTAAATATTTCGGAGTTTCCGCATATCGACAGAAGAGTGTTCAGCCTAAAAAAAAAAAACCCACACTTGGCTACCCAAGTAGCTGCTTCTTTTGTGCAGTGCACCCGCAATCTATAAAGGGGATCCCCACAATTCCCCACCTAATAACGCAGACCAGAAACTGCAGCCATGACAGTCATAGAGCCGGGAAGCCATTGGTCGATACGTGAATTGTCCAATTCCTCTGCATACAAGGTGTGACACGGCAACCCCATCCCAAATGTCCATGACCTACAATCCCTGCTAAAATCTTATGGCCCTTGCCAGGACCTTTCCCCTGAATCCATCTCCCTGCTTCCCACTGAAAGAATTTCAGTTTTGTTAACCAGGACATCCAACCTATGTTCAAATCCTAGCCTCCCCCATCCAAGATACCAACCACTTTCTTCATCAACTTTCCACCATCTCGACCCCTTTATCTCTGAATCCTTATTGTCACTGATGATGCCACTTCCATATACACCAACACCCCACATGCTCATAGTCTTGCTGCTCTCCAACACTTCATTTATCAGGGTCCTCCTCCTCCTCCTCACCCTGGCATGCACTCTTCCTGAATGTTAACCTCCACCTCACTGACAGCTCTATCCACATTACACGTACTAATGACCAACAGTACCTGCACTTTGACAGCTGCCAACTATTCTACATCTTCAAAGACAGACATTACCCTTCGGACAGTCTACAAATAGATTTCCTGTGCCATATCCCCATACACCAGTGATCACCCTTCCAACCCTATTCCAGTCCTGTAACAGGTTTATCCTATACCATCAGGCATCGGGCCACCTGTGAAAGCAGCCATTGTGATTTACCAAATCAGTTCTAATCATTGTAGAATTTGACATTGACATCATTGGTTTGAATCTGATCTATCAGAAGTTTAATGCTTCATTTCCACTTTTTTTTTTTTTTTTTTTTTTTTTTTTTTTTGAGGTACCTCATTCAGTAAACATTCTTACAATGCGTGGCACTACTGTAATTACAACTTTTGAACTACCGTATATTTCAGCGGATAAGACGAACTTCAGATAAGACGAGTTACAACTTTTCATCGAAATTTTATAGTTTAAGCATATATCTGGCCTATAAGACGACCCCCAAGTTACCGTATTTACCCGAATGCGTGTCGCACTTTTTTCCTGTTTTCGGGATCAAAAAATACCCCTGCGACAGATTTGGAGGCAAAGCTTCAGGAAGTTCTGAAAAATGCCGTTAGAAGCTGCCATAAGTGGATTTCGCGATTGGTACACCTGGATTTCACCCTTTGTTTTAGTGTTTGCGGTCTGCTTTTGAACTTTCGTGCGTGTAGTGCTACGTTTCATCCGATCGTGAAAAAGCATGTTTTGTGTACACCGCGAAGTTTAAAATAAAACAAAACAAAAAAAGCAATTTCTTTTGCCGAGATGACATTTAATCGCGCCGATGCTGCACATACTGCATTATGCGGGTGAAAAAACACGAACTTGCCCGAGAACAGAAGAGAAAGGATTTCGAAGGAAGCCACAATTGTTGCATATAGCTCAGAAATATTTTAACCCTTTCACTGCTTCGTACGTAAATATACTCTAATGGTTTCAGTGCGAGTCTGGATATATTGAGAAATTATTTTTGACATCAGACATTGTAAATAATTAGGTCTATTCCCGCTTTATGGCATATAGGTTATCGTATGTATCCTTGTTCTCTCGGTGAATTAATAAAGCATGAAAAGAGAATTAAAAAAAAAAGCGCCCTCAAAACCTTAGGTCATGTTATACGTCGGTACAAAAAACCCACACATTGAAATTTAGTCTGAAATTGGTAATTTTGCAGATGTACTGCATAGCGTGGCTTCGACCTCCAAACGATATATATCGAAGCTGTTAAGTATCGAAACGATACATACCGAACAGGGTGAATGTTATGATTTTTATGAATATGTCGTTATTTTAAAGGATGTGGTTAGGCAGGAACCTAAGAATACAGCTTTTTGGGCAATTTACAAGAAAGCTTGCACTTGGTCTGAAATGATATATATCGAAAATACAACTGTAAATTGATTTAGTGTTTCTGAACCGTAGATGCGGAAGCTAAGCGCTCTCACGTATTTAAAAAACACCTTCTTGTTTAACCTATACCGGTTCAGAAACATTCACTTACTCCATACATATGGTTTCGAAATGTATCGATTCGATTTATATCGTTTGGAATCGAATCCTCGCCATAGCTGCGCTATACAGCACATCTGTGATATTTTTCTGATGAAATTTATATTGTGGAGGAAAGATTTTTTTTTAATATTTGCTTTTCGAGCTTTATTAATTTACTAAGTGGACAATGGTATATATGACAACCTATATGCCATAAAGCAAGAATAGAATTAATTATTTACAATGCAGCTTGATTTTACAACGTCGCTTGTCAAAATTAAATATAGGTATCCAGAGTCGCACTGAAACAATTAGAGTATATTTACGTACGAAGCAGTGAAGAGGTTAAAATATTTCATAGCTATACACAACAATTGGGGCTTCCTTCGAAATCCTTTATCTTCTGTTCTCGGGGAAATATCGCGTTTTCACCCGCATAATATGTGCATCGGCATGATTAAATGTCGTATCGATGAAATAAATAAATATATATATATATATATATATATATATATATATATATATATATATATATATATTTTTTTTTACTACGCGCAGGAAAGTTCAAAAGCAGACCGCAAACACTGCAACAAATGGTGAAATCCAGGTGTACCAATGAAGAAAACTACTTATGGTGGCTTCTAATGGCTCTTTTTGGAACTTCCTGAAGCTTTTCTTCCTAATCTAAGTCGCAGGCGTATTTTTAGATCCCAAAAACTTGAGGGAAAAAAAGTATGGCATACATTCGGGTAAATAAGGTACCTTGGGGGTCGTCTTATAGGCCAGATATATGCTTGATCTATAAAATTTTGATGAAAATTTGTACCTCGTCTTATCTGAAGGTAGTCTTATCTGCGGAAATATACAGTATTCATAAAAATAATAACATTCATTTGTTCAATACGTATCGTTTGGATGGATATCATTTGGATGTTGAAGTCACGCTATGCAGCACATCTGCGAAATTACCAATTTCAGATTAAACTTCCATTTTTTATGAATCAGCTATTGTCTTATCTGAGGAAATATACGATATCACATATATATATATATATATATATATATATATATATATATATATTCGAAGTGTGGCAGTCGGAGGTGATGGTTGTATGACTGTGTTGTGTGCCTGTGTGATTGCGTGAGTGCTCTATTTCTGAAGAAGGCCATGGCCGATAGCTGAATGTGTTGTATGTGTGTGTCTTTTGTATGTGCCTGTCGCAGCTCGTCGCCACGTCTTTGCGGTGAGTAGTAAACTGTCCTCACTATATTATTTATTCCAACCTGGACTTTCCAATTTTATATATATATATATATATATATATATATATCGTTGTTGAATACTAAGCTTTGTTTTGTTGCTATCTATTCCTGTGCAGAATTAGTGTTAAGGAGAAAAGGAACGACTAAAGTCGTGCCTCCTCAGATTTCTTCATTACTTGTAATCTCCATAAAGTATGATTTTTTTTTTCTTGTAACATATTCTTAAGTATATGGTCTGAATATAACTTCACATAGAAGAAGCAACTTTGAAATCACTATTTATTATAGTGATAAACTATAAAGACTGACATCCAAAAAGTTAATACATGCTTAATACTTTTAGCACAAGAACAATCAATTAAACAGTCTTTTGTTTTCAATATTTTCTATGCATTGTTTGTTCATGGAATACATTGACTGGGACTTCTTTGACTGAATTAAAATACAAACGTAAGCTTTCGCGGCAGTTGTCACTATCAATAAAATTCTTCTGGATATTATACCGCGTCGTCATTTTGTAAACTTTGCCGACGTTTCGGCCACTATTGCAGGTGGCCGAAACGTCGGCAAAGTTTACAAAATGACGACGCGGTATAATACCCAGAAGAATTTTATTGATAGTGAATTAAAATAGCTTCTTTGCCTACTTGCTGCTGCAGCCTCTACCAGAATCTGAAACAGATTCTGGCGGCAGTTTCTGCCCTAAATAGGCCCAATTATATTTAATAAATTAAGATATCAAAGGTGTGGGTATCTCAGGCGATAAAAGAAATAGGGATTCGGTATGTGACACTACACTTTCTAAACCCAGTAGGCAAATTGTGCAATATAGAAACTGGGAGGTGACAAACAATTGTTCGCACAACACAAATGAACATTCAGTATGTATGAAGTAATGATGGATTATTGAATGTGTCAGATTTTTTGATGCTAGATTAATAAGCTTTCACTATACACTGGTCAAAACAATTAGGGTATCAGTTGAGATATCTAGGTTCTGAAGTACTGTTGTCAGCAGAATGACCTAAATTGGTTTGACATCTTTCTGTCAGTTCTGTAGAGTGGAGACAACAACATTATGGCAACTGACAGTGGTAATAATAGAAAGTTGCTGCAGAGTAGTTTGATGCTGACTTGTGTTTACCAAATGAATTACACAAGCAGTTGGGTTTAGATAGTGTAGTGAGCAGGTAGTGCAATGCAACAACAACATGAGTTACCCGAAGCTATGGCATGGAGAGCCATAGGAAGGTTGGAAGTGGGACAAAGACAGAGGGAGGTGGATGCAGCTATTGGAGTGTCCTAAAGTGTAATTTATAAATAATATAGTGAGGACAGTTTACAACTCACCGCAAAGACGTGGCGACGAGCTGCGACAGGCACATACAAAAGACACACATACAACACATTCAGCTATCGGCCATGGCCATCTTCAGAAAATAGAGCACTCACGCAATCACACAGGCACACAACACAGTCATACAACCATCACCTCTGACTGCCACACTTCGAATCACGCTCTGCAGCGAATCGGGGACAGGACGGGAGGGGAGGGGGAGGGGATAGAAAGGTTACGTCACGGTGGTGGGGATGGGTTAGATGGGAATAACGAGATGCAGCTTAGGAATGGAGTGGGGAGGTGGGTGAGCGGAGAAAATAAAATAAAATAAAATAAAGTAAAATAAATATATGTATGCACACTGCAAATACACAAGACCGCATACACACACACACACACACACACACACACACACACACACATATATATATAGTATAAAATAAAGATTTTTGACTTACCTAAAGTACAGGCTCGTCGATAGAAACACGAAACACACACAAAAACACACAACCATTCGAGCTTTCGCCACCAGTGGTGGCTTCTTCGGGAAAAAGAGGGAGGAAGGAGAGGAGAAAGGGAAGGATACGGGTTTTAAGGAAGTGGAAAAGGAGCCATTCCAATCCCAGGAGTGGAAGGACTTACCTTAGGGGACAAAAAGGAAGGTAAACAAATACACACACACTCACACATATCCACATCCAAACACACCTAGGCAGACATGTCTGCCTAGGTGTGTTTGGATGTGGATATGTGTGAGTGTGTGTGTGTGTGTGTGTGTGTATTTGTTTACCTTCCTTTTTGTCCCCTAAGGTAAGTCCTTCCACTCCTGGGATTGGAATGGCTCCTTTTCCACTTCCTTAAAACCCGTATCCTTCCCTTTCTCCTCTCCTTCCTCCCTCTTTTTCCCGAAGAAGCCACCACTGGTGGCGAAAGCTCGAATGGTTGTGTGTTTTTGTGTGTGTTTCGTGTTTCTATCGACGAGCCTGTACTTTAGGTAAGTCAAAAATCTTTATTTTATACCATTTTCCCACCTAGAAGGTCTCCTTCTATAATATAATATATTATAGAGGAAAAATTCCTAACAGGAAAAATATACGTAAAAAATAGATGAAGTACACTTACCAGGCGAAGGGGCACAGGCAGTAATAGCAACAAATAAACACACAGACACACACACACACACACACACACACACACACACACACACACACACACACACACAAAAATGCTAGCTTTCGCAGCCTAGCTGCTTCATCAGGCAGAAGGGAGGAGAGGGAAAAGGAAATGATGAGGGTTTTAAGGAAGGGGGTAAGGGGCCATTCCAATCCCGGGACAGGAAAGACTTACCTTGGGGGAAAAAATGGAGGGTAAATAAATGCACACACACCCACACATTTACACAGACACAACTACACTTAGGCAGACATACTGTAGAACTGCAGAAAGCAAAGAAGTTAGAAGTTAGAGATGCCACATGAGGCAGAGACTCTGTCCAGAGAACCAAGGTAAAGATTTTAAGATGGTGGGTGGGAATTCGAATTTAGTGGAGGTTGAGACCAGGTGGGCAACGGGAAGAGAGAATATGCTGAAGGGCTAGTTCCCATCTCCGGAGTTCTGAAGGATTGGTGTCAGTGGGAAGTATCCAGATAACCCGGACGGTGTAGCACTGTGCCAAGATGTGCTGGCCATGCACCAAGGCATGTTTAGCCACAGGGTGATCCTCGTTACCAACAAACACTGTCTGCCTGTGTCCATTCATGCGAATGGACAGTTTGTTGCTGGTCATTCCCACATAGAACGCTTCACAGTGCAAGCATGTCAGTTGGTAGATCACGTGGGTACTATCGCAAGTGGCTCTGCCTTTGATCGTGTACACCTTCCGGGTTACGGGACTGGAGTAAGTGGTGGTGGAAGGGTGCATAGGGCAGGTTTTACAACGGGGGCGGTTACAAGGGTAGGAGCCAGAAGGTAGGGAAGGTGGTTTGGGGATTTCATAGGGGTGGACTAGGAGGTTACGGAGGTTATACACAAACACACGATCACACATTCACACACCACTCAAAATAGGCGAGGTTTGGGATAGAGAGGTAGGAACTGTAAGGTATGAAAAAATATATATATAGGGAAGTTATCGTAGGTTGAGGCCTGGTTGATTTCGGGATCGGAGAATGTATTGTAGGGATAACTCCCATCTGTGCAGTTCAGAAACGCTGGTGGTGGTTGGGAGGATCCAGATGGCCCGGGTTCTGAAGCAGCCATTGAAATCAAACATGTGCTCCGCTGCATGCTGTGCCACAGGGTGGTCCACCTTGTTTTTGGCCACAGTTTGGCGGTGGCCATTCATCCTAATGGACAGCTGCAGATTCGCTGCAGAGCGTGATTCGAAGTGTGGCAGTCGGAGGTGATGGTTGTATGACTGTGTTGTGTGCCTGTGTGATTGCGTGAGTGCTCTATTTTCTGAAGATGGCCATGGCCGATAGCTGAATGTGTTGTATGTGTGTCTTTTGTATGTGCCTGTCGCAGCTCGTCGCCACGTCTTTGCGGTGAGTTGTAAACTGTCCTCACTATATTATTTATTCCAACCTGGACTTTCCATTATTATATTTTGCCTAAAGTGTAATTTCTAGGACCTGAATGTGATTACAGACAACAGGTACTGTTAAAAGAAGGCAAGGCCCAAGTTGTCCACATTTAACAACAACAAAAGCGAACCATTGTGTCAGATTAACAGCCTGTCTAGACAAGAGATGGAATACAATTCAGCTGCAATGTACCCTCCAGGAACAATATCAACACTGAAGTCCAAAATCGTCTTCAGGAGTGTGACCTCTATGCATAGAGGCCTATGGTCTCCCCCTCCCCCCCCCCCCCCCCCATTAAAACGACGACACTGTTTAGCCCGCAGGAACTGGGCAGAGGAACACCAAGATTGAAGTCTTAACAATTGGGTCATTGTTCTGCTCAGAGACGAGTAAGGATTTTATGTTCAGCCGGAAAATCATTGCTACCAATGTATAGAACATGTAGAATATGTATAGATATGTATAGAACATGTCAGTCTGAACAATTCTGCTTATGTGCAAGAGGACAAATGTTGCGGACAAGAATCAGAATTGGCGGCGTAAGCACCTCTATGTTGTTCAGAATCGTGCTTTGACTGCTCAGAGGTATAGAGGAGATCCTCTGACCTATTGTTATACCCTACGCTGGTGCCATGTGCCACAGGAGATGGGTTACTTCTGGTGGATGATAACATGCTGTGCTTGTGGACAACATGCTTGAAGCTGAGAGAATTGAATGAATGGAGTGACCAGCTCGTTAACCGGACATAACCCAATTCAGCATGTCTGAGATGCACTTGGCAGACGCATTGCAGCCAGACCAGCACCTCCCGCAACTGAATACTGCACTTATGGAAGAATGGCCAAATATCCCCAAGAGCAGATTGATAACCTCCTACTGTCCATGCCACACAGGTGTGCAACTGTACTGGCCGTCCAAGGTGATGTCACACCATATTAGAGGGTAATGAGAATGACATTTCACTTTTATGGAAGCTCCACAGTGCCTCGCTCTAAGTAAATGACATGTCAACCTCATGTAAAGAGATGAGACAGAAAAAAATAGTGTACTTTACTACACACAATTACAATTGTAACCACTATATGAATAAAATGCATTACCATTGTGTATAATATCTCACCTGATCCCCTAATTGTTTTGAACAGTGTATTAATGTTTTTACCATATTTATTTGTCTGAACTTTATTCCAGAGAACATATGGTGTTTTGTAACACGACATTAACTGTTTTGCAGGTATAATTTATTAGTCTGACAAGTAGAAACATTTGATGGAACTTCAAAAAGGAATGTCTGAAGAGGTAGATCAGGTTTTTAGTAGAACCATGCAGACTGTTTGCACAAGATATAAGACAGTCACATTAGGGTTTGGACCATTGGTATTTTCTCTTTAAGCAAACCAATGTATTGTTTGGCGGTTTGATTCCAATAACATTTAGATTTAAACATGTCTTAATTAAGAGGATGACAGAGTCAAGAATGGTTCACAAAACCTACTGTAAACAGTAAATGTTCTCCAGAAACAGAAGTCTGAAATCAAATTTCACTATATCGTGATCAATAAACTTGCCAAAAGGAGAGGAAAATCTAGTTTAATTAGATATTTTATTCTTTAATGGTAGCTAACATAACCAAGTCCAGCATTTAAAAATGTGGTTTGTTAAATGTATTTAAAGATGCAATAAAATGTTAATTAATTGTTAATATACTTTGTGTCAAAGATGTTATTCTGTCTGAATTTAACACTTTCACTTTCTCTGATCTTCGTCCTAAGAATAATCTATGGAGAGTAAGACGTTCGGATATTAGCAAGAAGAAGTTTGAACTGCAACAGGAACAGACCAGCTGACCAACTCATCATCATCATTTTCCAACTCGTTTTCCAGGTGTGGTGTACAAGCACTCGCCATCTCTTCCTGTCTTCATACATCTTCTGGTCCAGAATGTCTTCCCATTTGTGTCCATTCTCCTTCACATCTGATCCTACAGTCTCTATCCAGTGTTTCCTTGGTCTTCTCCAGGGCCTTCTTCCTATGCTGCTGATGTTGAAATACATTTTAGCAGGTCTTTCACTATTCATTATCATTAAGTGCCCATACCATTGAAGTCTAGGTTTCCTTATGATGCTGGTGACAGGAACCTCAATACCCGCTACTTTTTTATTCACCTCATTCCTAATTTTATCCTGTCTGGTTGTTTGATTCATAGTTCTAATGAATCTCATTTCTATTGCCTGAATTCTACTGAGGTCTGTTTAGTAGGGTACATGTTTCTAGGCCTTATGTAAGGACTGGAATGAAATAGGTATGGTAAATGGTTGCTTTTGCTTTTTGTGGCATTTTATTGTCCCAGAGAAGATTCCTTATTTGACTGTAAAAACTCTGATCCTCCAACTACATTTACAAATGAAACCTCACAACGAGAATTATAAGTGTTTCAAAAAGAAAAAAAGAAACCTGGTAGCATTTGCGAGGTCAATAGAAGGCATGCATGGTCAAAACACTACACCAGTACTAACCTGGACTAACAACTAAACTGCATCCTTCACCTAGGTTTTGTTATTCTGTCCTCATGCCCAGAGAATACTGCTCAAGATCCTTCCCACCCCCTCATAAAGTAGAATTCTGTCACCCAACCTTCATAACACACTAGTCTCTCCCTATGCCACCCCAAACCCCAGCCCACTGCTACTGGGATCATATCTCTAAGGAAGAGCCCACTGCAAGATCAATCCATCCACCCAAAACTTCCTATACTAGTCCCATCACAGGCTTATCTTACCCTATCAGAGATCGGGACACCTGTGAAAGCAGCCTGTAATTTACCAACTGTGCTGCAATCACTGTACATCTTTCTATATTGGCATGGCCACTAACCAGCTGTCCATTACTATGAATGGCCACCACCAAACTGTGGCCAAAAACAAGGAATACCACCCGAGGCAAAACGTGCAACGGAGCATATGCTTCACTTAAATGACTGTTCACAACCCGGGCTATCTGGATCCTCCAACTCACCACCAGCTATTCTGAACGTGTGAATGTGTGTGTGTGTGTGTGTGTGTGTGTGTGTGTGTGTGTGTGTGTGTGTGCGTGCACGCACACATGCTCCATTAAGCCATGCTGTATCTATCCCCACCACTGTGCGACAACCTTCCTTCCCCAGCTCCTTCTCCTAATCCATCACCACAGAGCATGATTCGGAGTGCAGCAGCTGGAGATTACGGTTGTGTGATCGAAGTGTGTCCGAGTGAATGCTCTTTATTCTGAATAAGGCCATGGCCGATAGCTGAAATGTGTACCTGTCACAGCTCATCATTACGTCTTTGTGGTGATTTGTGAACTGTCGTCATATTGTTGCATTCCAACCTGGAGTTTCCATCATCAGACTTAAAATATGTACACAGTTTGTCCAAAAATACCCAATTTCACCTAGGAAACCTGGAGCTGAACAAAATGAGAACAAATAGTAGACCTACCAGTACCTCAAGCCTGTTTTATTTCAATTTGCTTGGAAGGCCACACAGGATAGGAAAAATGATGTATCACAAAAAATTACATCACTGTACGACGAATAGTAAAGTATGCACAAAAATACAAACAACATCATTCAGAAGCTTGCTGAAAAACTGTACTTACAATAGGAGAAAGAACCCTTGTCTGCTCATTTTTAACAATCAGTGAAGACCACGAACCATCCTGGTGCAGTTGAATCTCATTGCTGTCAACAGGCAATTTTGGGGAAACCAGAACTTGCTGGAAGTACCTATAAGAGAGGGGAAAAAGTTTATTAGATCCAAAACATACACAACAAATTACACAGAGTTTAAAAATGCTTTCAGTAACCAAATAAAGCAGTGCCACAATCACAATTTCCACAAATTTTAAGATTTTCATGGACTATACAAACTCATTTTTAAGATTACATGTTTTGGCGTTTCCTTACACCATAAATGAATAGATCCTTGTGCTTATACAAATAGAGAGAACATCTGGAACATTATGGTTAGGGATTTCCAACCAGCTCGTGATTTTGATAATCTGTCTTGCCAGTTTGAATTTGGCACAAAATCCGTCAGGACATGGAGCCATTTCGAATGTGTAACTGGTTGCTACTTTCATAAAAATTAAGATTCTTGGATATTAAGAAATAAGTACCTGTGTAATAACTCAGGTCCTTCACACTGTCAGAACTGATGACAACACCAAGTTGTGAAAGGCCTTGGCAAACATTAAAATGAAGCCAGATTCTTTTATCCGTATCAATTACACACATGAACAAAGCCAGCTTACATTGCAAGTAGAAAAGGAGGTATGAATACAATTTTGGGACAGTTCAGTTGTCAAAGGTAATGGAACTTTGAGACACAACATATGGAAAACTGCACATATAGATTTCTATCAACAGGTAAGTAGGTATCACTATTCTTCTCACACAATGTGTACTCAGAAATTTAATTTACAGAATGCATATCATAAATGACAAAAGCTGTTTGCAGTATGAGCTTTCACACTTAAAAATTTAGTTTTTGAAGCCAAAGGTATTCTTTGCAGCTCAAACATCAGCACTATGAATAAAAACAAAAGATCACTCTAAACAGTGGGGAAATATAAAAATTCTGATGGCAAATTAATATTTTTGGGACACTGGTGAAAGAAATAGTTTAAAGATGTTTGGTAAAAAGTAATTACCGGAGTGTTTTAACTTTGACACATCATTATATAACACACCGACTTTGCAACACAGATCAATTGCGGTATAACATACTCAATTCATGCAAACTTCTTTGCTTGATCAAAATTTCTGATGCTAGTTTATCTGTGATAATAAACCCAGTGGTGCAGTCCACAGATGTAAAAGGGCAGAACAGGAGTTTCAGCATCACACTTTTTGCTGACTCTTTAAAATGGCTTAATAGTACACAGCCAAAAACTTACAGGAGAATGTGGAATTTTGGCAGCAGCCAACCAGAAATTTAATGGTGTATACAAACACTTTCTGAAGCCATACTTTCATAGCATTTTAATTTCACTGACAAACAGTGTCAGTAATGGTTTGCATGGGTGTGGTTTTCTGTGTAATGGAGATAGCACAGTTCTCCTAAGTAACAGACAAAGTACTATTTGTAAAATTAGCACATAGGAAAGACCCCATGATCTGTCTGATTGCACTAATATCTCTAATACAGTTCAAGAGAATTTGACTACACAAGCAAACTTAGCACAAAATAATAACATAATTTCCTGAATTTGAAAATGAGATCAGTTCTTGAACAAATTATGCTTACCATAGAATACAACAAACATAAATAATGAACAACAAACATTTCATTCCATTCCACAATGGTGGTGGTGGTGGCAGTTGGTGCAGCAACAGTGTTGAATAATTAAATAATTCTCAGTCTCTGTTGCAATATTTTTATTACTCCAATTACGCGTTTCGCGCTGTTAGCGCATCATCAGACTGGAAACAAACAAATGTTTTATTACACTCCATGTACCTGGCGGGCAGCAAATCTAATGTGGCTAAGGTGAGCCACATTAGATTCACTGCCCACCAGGTACACGGACTATAATACAACATTTGTCTGTTTCCGGTCTGATGATACGCTAACAGTGCGAAATGCATGGAGTAACAAAAATATTGCAACAGAGACTGAGAATCATTTAATGAACAACACAGTTGTAGACTTCTGAAAAACACTGAAGAGTATTTTACATTGATTAGCATGTTCTGCCTGTGCAATCACCTCTGGGCCACTTTGGTGGTGACCATTTATTACTATGGTGTGACTGTATACATTCTCCTGTGTGCCCGTCAATACTAAAGCTTGCTTCCTTTTACTGACATGTCCGAAAGAACAGACACCAGACACAGACACCATGTCACCAACAGGCAATTGAAAATTTTAATGCGGACACTTCTCGACATCAAGGATATACACATTGTCCAGTGAGTTTCCAATTTTTTCAATCAATCGGCAAAGTAGGCTTTGTCAAATTCTGCAAAATAGTGTCACAGCGACAGACATTTCCTCATTAGATAAAAATTTCTTCCCACCAAGCCAAATTTTCAAGTTTGGGAGTAAGAAGAAGTTACTCTCAGCCAAGACTGGTGAATAGGGTGGGTGAGTATCCAATTAAAATCCCAAGTCATGCACTTTTGCCATTGTGATAGCTGCTGTGTGAGCTGGAGCACTGACCTGATCAAACAGCACTTTCTTCCATGCCAATATTGGACTTTTTCAATTAGTTCCTGTTTCAAACAATCCAGCAGAGCAGCACAATAGGGCCCAGGTATGGATCTGCCTTTTTCCAAATAATCTAACAGGATTGTACGTGGGAATACCAAAAGACAGAGGCCATCACCTTTCCAGTTGACAAAACAGTCTTTGTCTTCTTTGGTGCACTCCCCCCACTCTTTGTCCATTGTTTGGACTTGTTTGGTCTCCGGAGTGTAACGGTGGATCCAACTTTCATCCACAGTTATGAACCTGCGCAAAAAGTCCTGTGGATTGCACATGAACAGTGTGAGATTCTAAGCAGAAATGTACTTTCATTTCCGTTTTTGGTCCAAAGTGAGCAGACACAGCACCTATCACACACAGAGCTTCTTCATAGCCAGTTTTTCATGGATGATGTAATGCACTCATTCAGTTGAGATGCCTGCGAAGTTGGCTATCTTTCAAACTTTTTATCTTCTATCTTCCATTACCATATCGACCGGGGAGTGCTCTATCTTCTGTGCTTCTCCGACCACGTTTAAACTTATCAATACATAAGTAAATGGTCTACAATGGTGGTGCAGAACCCACATGGACCTCATCCAGCTCAGATTTGATCTGTGCAGCTGTTCAACCCTTCAAATGAAAATGGTTAATGTCCGCACAAACTTGATCTCCATCCCAAGGAACTAATTACCCAGTCACCACTTCAACTAGTAGCCAACAATTAACTAATAACAACTGCCACTCAAAATTTACTGTAATATCTGTGGAATTTTCAGGCTTAGCAACAGAAGTGCAGGTTCCTAAAATTTCATGCTTTTTCATACGAATTTACCAGACTTATCACACCACCTTCGTAACTTACCAGTTGGAATTAGGCACGAAATCCCTCAGGTTTTTATTTATCAATGTCAAGCAAAGTAACACCTTACATAAGGGTCAGATGTAATCAATGCATTAGTAACTTGCTAAATTTGTGAACCTTATTTGCCTACTTTTGTTCAAGAATGCCCTTCGACATGAATATTTAGATACTAGAATAATAGTTAACAACTCAGGTAAAAGGTGTGTTAATGTTTGACAGATTACTGACAGAAGGGCAGTCGTGTAGTGCAGTGTTAGATGCATTCTCGGCAAGCAACATTTTTCTCTAAATTATTGATATTTAGGAATGACATCCATCAAATTTTTGAAAGAGTTAAATACGCTCCTGGCCATTAAAATTGCTACACCACGAAGATGACATGCTAAAGACATGAAATTTAACCGACAGGAAGAAGATGCTATGATATGCAAATGATTAGCTTTTCAGAGCATTCAGACATGGTTGGCCCCGGTGGCGACACGTACAACGTGCTGACATGAGGAAAGTTTCCAACCGAATTCTCATACACAAACAGCAGTTGACCGGCGTTGCCTGGTGAAATGTTTCTGTGATGACTCGCGTGAGGAGGAGAAATGCGTACCATCACGTTTCCGACTTTGATAAAGGTTGGATTGTAGCCTATTGCAATTGTGGTTTATCATATCATGACATTACTGGTCTCAATCCAATGAATGTTAGCAGAATATGGAATCAGTGGGCAATATGGAACGCTGTGCTGGATTCCAAGCGGCTTCGTATAACTATCAGTTGAGATGACAGGCATCTTATCCATGTCTCAATCCACGAGTCAACAGATGGGGATGTTTGCAAGACAACAACCATCTGCACGAACAGTTGGATGACGTTTGCAGCAGCATGGACTATCAGCTCTGAGACCACGGCTGCGGTTACCCTTCACGCTACATCACAGACAGGAGTGCCTGCAATGGTGTCCACAACGATGGACCTAGGTGCACGAATGGCAAAATGTCATTTTTTCGGAAGAGTCCAGGTTCTGATGGTCGCATCTGTGTTTGGCAACATCACCGTGAACGCACACTGGAAGCGTTCGGAAAAAATATGCGTGGATTACTGGAGTATATATATTAATTTCATTTCTTTCACCAGGTGAGAAGGATATAAAGTTTTAGACAGACAATAATGTTACTGCTAGTCTAGGCTCACTTAAGAAATACTGGAAGTACAATGTTCTCATGACTGAGAAGTCACATTCTAAAAAATAAGAAAAGGTACTTAGGGCTGATTTTAAGCCATCTTCAATTACTTACAGTGACTAATACCACAAAATCTAAAATTTCAGATACTGAAATTACTCTCACAACATTCCGAGACAATTCCTTCTCCTCAGAGTTAATATAACCAACTAGAAATATTAACTGATGAGTGGAAAATTTTTCAGAAAAAAAATAAAAATAAAATAAAAATAAATAATTGTACGTTAAGGGACACCCTAGCCAAGGTAGACATGTAGACTCATTAAAATCTGCATACTGTGGCTGCTTGTAACAAATGAATTCCAAAATAGAAAACATCACCTCAATAACCTGTGATTGACCTATTATACACAAAAAGGAAAAATCTTATCTATAATACATCTGCTTCGAGATTTAATAGAACTGCTCAAATGAAGGTTACACACTTAAAAAAATTTATTAACGAACAAAAAAATGTTCATAAAACTTCACAAATTAGATATAAACACACAAGTACAAAATTTTAAATTCAAAAATGCTTATTAAAGATTAGTATCTTGTATGCAATGTATGTCAAAGATAATCTAAATAATTCGACATAGATGTTGATACTTAAACATACCCATCAATTACAAGAGTATCATAGAGAGCTGGTTTGTCACAAACTGGGCACATCCATGTAGGTTTTCTTTCATTCATCTGAAGATACAGTGAAGCATCAAAACACTGTAAGTGGAAACAAGTTGATGCTCTACAAGGAGTTGTCATTCGCATTTTTCCCAACGGACAAACTAAAGAGACTCTCAGTGATGTTGTAGCTATTTCACAATCTGCATCTTCGCTCAGCTTTTCTTTAACTGAAAATGAACAAAATTAGTATGTGCATTAAATACATAATACAGACATTAGCCCTTTTTACCTGTAGCTTTGCAAATGAAAAAGGACTTAATAATAATAATAATAATAATGATAATAATAATAATAATAATAATAATGAAGGAATTGGTGTAACCTTATTCAAAATATTTTACAACTCACTTAGCCCTCTGGTAAAGTCAGAATGCCTTATCCCTCTGGATTTTAGCCTCTGAAGCAATTCAGATGATGAAAGTTTCCGTACTAAGTAAACAGCTATCACATAGCCCCTTCCAAAATCTGAATTCCATGTGACATTTATTGTATTTGGAACTGTGGGGCTTAGTTTTACCATAGGAGTGATATTCACTGGCTTTGGTGGTCTCTTTGGTTCTACACCAGGCTTATTTGTTGGTATTGGGTTCTAAAAAAAGAAAAAGTGAATGAATAATTATTAAAATATTATGAACTTCAGTAGACTATACAATATAAATCAAGTTACAGATTTCATAAACAAATTACATTTTTGGACAAAAGTCCCTCATATCACCTCTACTAATAGCCATATAAACCTTTCCTTTCATATATTTGCTGATGAACTTGACAAGAACATGTAAGTGCACAAACGGAAACTGATTCAGTGGAATGTGCAGCTATTAGTCCAGTCAAATGGTAGTTTGAAGTCGAAAAATTTGGTGTAATTGTTTTTAGGGGTTTATTTTATGTTTTTTGGGGTGCTGAACACAAATCTGAAGTTTTCCAACAAAAATTCCCTCGGCAAATGTGAGAAATCACCAAAAAAATCTCTAAAAATCCCATTTTTTTTTTTTTTTTTTTTTTTTTGCGGTTATCAACTTATAACTCATAAAGAAAGCCATTTACAGCGAAAGTGGCCGAGTAGTAAAATAAAGAGGAGAAAATTACCTACAATTTATGTCTAACATTTTTCTGTAAGTCGTATGGTTTCCACAAAAAACAGTGGTAAAATATCATGAAAATCAGTCATTTTTTGAAATCAGCAAAAAAGAACATTAATATTAATGTTTTTATTTCTTGAAATTAAAGATTATTGTAAATCCTTATAAAAGAGACCACCTATTGTGATGATGACATTATCAAATTCCGGATCTCCTTGTTGGCAAACTACAATAAATCTTGCCTTTACGTATAGAAGCTGGTCAAAGGTGTTCACATCTGCTTGTTCATTAATTTGCTCTGTTCTATGGATGTGACTAAAGCTGTATATATTGTATTGTGATCAGATGGTGGAGCGTTTATAAATGGTAGACAAGCAACATAGGTTGTATGAAAGGGAAGACTACTTGTGATTTGCTCCATGAAGCCACTCCATCCTGGAATTCCAGGCACATCTTTCCACTTGCCATAAAGCCAAAGTAGATCTGATAAAGAGGGCAATATTGAATCGAATGATACAAATACCCGTTTGAGACCCTTAATGTTAATATTCTTTAACCCAAGAGAACATGTCTTCTCAAAATGTCTTAAGGAAACAGCTCCCATGTCACCAATTAGCGGAGCAATGGCATTTCTAGGAGTAATCAAATGTATTACTCCCATTGCATGGAAGGTATTATATCTATCCAATATACGCGTGTTAAAATCAGCGTTGTCATGAACAAATTGATGGAAAGCTGTCGGATCTATTTGTAGTGGTGGCCTCATGATTGCTGACACTTCAAGACGAACAGCTTCGGAATAAGAGGCGCAAAATCCCCAGGATGAACAACAACAATCAGTTTTCGTGATCCATACTTCTTATAAAAGAAAGCTGATAGCCCAGTTTGTAACGTGGAAAGAAAAGAAGTTGGCTTGACAGCACTAATAACACTGTGTGAAATGGCAACTTTTTTTTCTTCCACTTGTCAGTGCTTGTTCGCTTCTTCTTGAGTATCAGTCTTTCCAAAAAAAACTTTGAGGACCTCCGGGACAAGGCTTTCATTTTCGTCCATGAAATAGTCTGGAGGAGGATAGTCGTCCATAGCATACGGTATTGATCGTATCTCGAGAATTACATCAGCTGCTGTCTCAACTAATCGAAGATGTTCTTCCCGTTCTGACGAACGTCTTTCCATGTACTGTGCTTCAGTCAAAATCTTATGGTCTGTATTTTTGAAACATACGACTGTATTGTTTGATCTTTGATACGACAATATCTTCCCCATATCTATTCAATAAATGTTGTATTACAGTTCTTTCAGGAATTAAGTTGCCCTCTATCCGAGTTATTAGCTGATCTAATGAAAACTGACATTCCTCGTTATTCCTTTCCATAAAATTGAAAATGTAATTCATAGCCCTCTGAATCTCTTCAGCATAAGGGCCAACGGTTTTCTTTTTATCAGCGTTGGACCTACTAATGTAAAGATTTTTACAAGTTTATCATGGTACTTACAGTCAGCAGCCACCATATATGTTATCGGCTCGATCCTGTTAATAACTGCTACACCGAAATAATCTCCACTTAGTTGAGCCTGTTTCACAACTGTCTTTCATCTCAATTTTCGTCACCAGATGCACCAAATTACGTTTATGAGGAGGCAGTCTTTGTTGTGACCTTGCGTAATCTTCAGGAATACCTGTTCCACACAAAAGAACGTGTTTTCCAATGGAAATAGAGGATGATCTTAATTTTCCTGAAGATGTGCTTGGTTCAGTAGCTTTCTTCAAGTAGGCAGCTATCATTCTTTCATTTATGTAACTTTTCTGGCATAAAACCTGTACGCTGACAGATGTTTTACCCGCTAAAACAGCCATCTTCCTATCATTTCTTTTTTTACTAGCATCACGTAAAGTTTCTATTCCATTTTCCTTGACCACTATCACTGCACCCTCACCTAAATCTTTATCACAAATAAAATACTTATCACTCGACATTGCGCCAGAGTTTTTGCGCTATATCTCAACGAAAACATTCAAACATAGCTTCATGTCTTTGAGAGAAAGGGAAATAACATGATCACGGCAGCGAACGTACACAAACTGGAGAATTGAGGACAGTTCGATGTTTCGGCAGGAAGACCCCCTTCGCCTGTCATAAATTTAAGCGCAGCGGCCGCAAAGGTGGTACGGAGGGGCGGGCCACAGCCACGGGTAGACGGACAGCGTGGGCGCGCAGCTGAGTGCAAAAAGGACAAAAGGAAGAGCTGCTTCCATGGTTCGCAAGGTAAACACGTTGAAAGGCAAGGAAATGCTGATGAAATAATCCACCCGGCAAAAAAAAAAAAAAAAACACACATACTATTTTTTTCTATTTTCCAAAATTTACTTATTCACTGTTTTTTCAATACTGTTTTACGTGGAAACCATACGACGTACAAAAAATGTGCCTAATTTTCTCCTCTTCATTTTATTACTGGGCCACTTTTTTGTGTAAATAGCTCGCTTTTCAAGTTACAAGCTGAAAACCACTGACAATTGCGATTTTTAGTTGTTTTTTGATGATTTCCCATATTTGCCGATGGAATTTTTGTTGGAAAACTTCAGATTGGTATTCAGCACCCCCCAAAAAAAAAACAAAATAAGCCACTAAAAACAATTACACCAAATTTTTCGACTTTGAGCCCTTTTTGTGCACGATTTGACTGGACTATTACCATTTATTTTGCCTAATAAACTGTGCCACTCTGCTGTGGTTTGGAGGTTATTGAGTTTGATCATTTAAGGGAGGGGAGGAAGAAGTGAATTGGGGCATATCTCACATGAACAAGTGCACAATTTAGCATGGCCAAGTGCTTGTGCATCAGTTGTTGTGAGAAGCTCATAATTTTAAGTTGTTACAATATGCTGACTCATTTCTTGTGATAATAAGACACATCTATGACAGAAATGGGGCAGTTTGCATTAAAAAACAAATTAAGGTTGTGGAATTTATCATAAAAGCAAACACCTATTAAGAAATGTATTAAGAAATATTTCAAGCAAATTATCCTAGTTGGAACCTCCCTGTGACCAGCACTATTCAAGATGTTCAAGAAATGGAGGGTTTTAGGTCCCAATCAGAATAGGCAGGGAAATGCGCAACCATAACTATAGACAAGAACAAGTTTGTGTGGCCATCATCTGTGGCATGGTACATAAAAATATTATATTGAAACTAGCTTATATGCCCGTGCTTCGCAACGGTTGTTAAAGAAGGTCCTGTGTATATCATGGTTCTTTGGGTTCCGGACGTAGGTCAGCAAAAAACACAATCCTTGTTGGATCTCTCTGTCAATAGACTCAGTTCTCCTAGCCAAGATGCCAAATTTAAGTAGATGTCATTGTCTAAAACGATGAATGTTCATAAATTTTTTCATAGTAAGAGTGAAATTAATTTAAGTCCGTGCTTCGGAACAACGTAAATTCAATTTTAGGTTGTGGTCATAAAGTTACACATTGCGACAGCAGCGCCGAAAGCGGCTGGCAAATTACATTTCTGAAAACGATATTGGATAAGTGTGAATATTGATTTGTAACAGTTTTCCCACATATCTTCTTGAATAGGAATTTGGAATGAATTGTAAGACTGTGTGAATCATGAAACTCTGTACAAAAGAGTTTCGGGTTAAAGTGCTGGTCATAATGAGATGTGACAACAACGGATGTATCTGATTCGGTAAAATTTTACTTTCTATCCTGGCGGCCTCGCGTTTTTATGTTGGCAATATGAATAACGCGATATAAAATCGTTGCAAAGATGACCGAACCACATAGAGTGTAGATAAATATTGCTGTTCCTGCTTAATGCTTGATTTCACAACAAAATATATGCGTGTCACGCGATTGGCTTATGACGATGTCACATGATTCTCGTTATTCAACATCTGTTGCCAACATTATCACAGGAGGCCGCCGGGATTTGAGTAGGACTATGTCGCATAGTTTTTCTTGACCCAGCTGTCAAACGAAAACACCTTTCACAGCAGACAGTGTTGCGGCTATATGTATCAGAGATCACTGATTAGCACAGACCAGTGACCTTACAGGCACAGGCATATCAATATCTATGGCCTAAGAGACATTCATTAATGTATGTCTGTGTTTCCACCACGCTTCCACGACAGTGATCAATGTTCCACGAGTATTTTTATCTTTGAGTCTACCTTGATTTTTATCTTTGTATTGTGTCTCTGTTCATAGTCAGTAATTTGTGGTTGACGGAAACATATGATCTATTTAAAAAATTGCGTGTTTGATATTCCTCGTCGTTATTAAAGTCTGAAAGGACCGCATTGTCTGACAATTGAAAGAATAAACAGATTTTGACTCGTACCGTAAAGTTCGTAAGTCACAGAGTATATAGCTTTCCCTAAAAGTATTTATTGCATATTTTGCGAATTTTTGCTCGTCACATTCACCCACTGCCACGCACCGCGACCAAACTCCCTTACTAACATCATTAGACCAAGGTCGATCTACCACCACAACCACGAATGGGTGGCAGAATGTGGTCATGGAGAAAAGTCTGTCAGCACTTACACACACAAGCCTTTTATATATAGATATAGATTTGGTCTGAAATTGGCAATTCGCAGTTGTACTTCATAATGCAGCTTCGACCTCCAAACGATATATATCGAAGTGGTTAAGTATTGTAATGATACATATCAAGAGGGCAAATGTTTTGATTTTTATGAATACATTGCGATTTTCATGGATGTGGTTAGGCAGGAACCTAAGAGTACAGCTTTCTGATTAATTTACAAGAAAGCTTACACTCTAAGTAGCTCAGCTAGAAATCATATGTATTGAACGTACAACTGTAAATCGATTTAGTGTTTCTCAACCGTAGTTTCGGACACTTCGCTCCCTCACGCACTAAAAAAATCTTGATTAACCTATACCTAGCCTTCTTAAGGCTGGAGGGGGGAAAGAAGAGAGAAAGCTTCTTCATGAACGGATACAATGTAGCACTACATGCATGGAAGTTCAAAAGCAGACCACAAACATTACAACAAAGGGTGAAATCCTGGTGTACTAATCACAAAAACTACTTATGGCAGTTTCTAACGGCGTATTTTTACATCCTGAAAACTAGAAAAAAAAAGTGTGACATGTATTTTTGTAAATACGATAACTTGGGGGTCAATTTTATAGGCCAGATATATGCAAAAAATATAAAATTTTGATGAAAATTTATACCTCGTCTTATCTGAAGGTCGTCTTATCTGCGGAAATATACGGTATATTTGGTGAAATAATTTGTCAGTTTCCAAAATATTGAAACTTTCTTTACAGTTTCAGTAAATTAGAAGTTTATTATAACCCCAAACAGATTACGTTTGATGAAAGTATATAATAATACATGTCTGAACTGTTCCTAGTTTATATTAATAATGTCAATAATTTTGTTATCTCTTCTTTTCATGGAATACTAATTTTTTGCTTATTCATGGTGCAGCAAAGAGAAGTTGTTGCACCCACTGTATTCTCACTTATAATCTAAGTCTTCTGACATCCAGAAACCTACACAGACACAAGTTTCTGGAGCCGGTAAAAGTTTTTAACTCAGAATATACATAAAGAAAAATAAACAAGGGGATCTTATTGATTTTTCTTGAGCCATCATAGAGAAACACGTAGCTTAATATGTTACACCACAACGGCTGTATGGTGGCTTTCACGACTCTTATCTAATTGTTCATAATGTCCCGCCACTCACCCTCCCATCAACACATGACTTGGTTTTTCTAACATCAAGGCCAGTGCATGCAAGGGAATAGGACACTGAAATATTTGAGGCGCACAACAAACCTCTTCACTGCTACGTCTACCTTATTTGTAGCCAGTCCAGCTAGTGATTGATTTTTTGATTAAAACAAATAAGTTCACAGATTTATTTTTGTGCTATACTGCAACCTGGGAACATTTTAAGGGACAAGTGACCCACATGGTCATTGAATGTAATTGGTAAACTGTACTCTAGAATAAACAATATAAATAAGCACTCTGCGTGTATCACATAATCACAATCACTTTTCTCAGCAATTTCAGTCCTTTATTGTTACTCACACACTTTTGATTTTCTCTGTACATATTCCAGTGATCACTTTTTCCATTATGTGATGTGGAAATATTACATTGACAAAGAGTACAAAATACAAATAATGTTCTGAAAACTAGCAACAGGTATAATTCCTTTTTTTAGCAAACAGGAGCACATACCACCAAATTGAAATCCCATAATCACATAACATTGCCTATCTGCAATTTGTATATGAAACATGTTCCTAACTATCCACTCAAAAGGTTTCCATTGATTAAGAAACCACTGAAGTGATTTCACCTACATACAATGAAAAAATCTCACATTAAAAAAGAGCATAACATCAAAACACTATACATGCATTTGCAAATACGCGGAAAGAGGAATAATAATTGTCATAAAAGTCGAGCATGCCCTTCATTCTATGAATTTCACTATGTATTCAGATTAAACTGATAAACGAACAGAAGGACTTTTAACCATTGGCCAAAAAATGGATCTTGGGTTTCAGGATAAAAGCTAAAAATCTGGAGAAATAATGGCAAAATCAGGATGCGAGAGAAAACTGAAAAATAAGGACTCCTGCCTAAATTGGGAGAGTTGGCAGGTATGTAATAAAAGTTCTGTGTACTTACAGGCAAGGGACACATTCTTCCATTCACCTTCACACAAAGTCCTGGAGGGAAGAAGTCGTCCTGTTCACAAGACGTTTCTAACAAACAGAACCTCATCTGAACCTAAAATAATTAAAAAAACTTCAATTACAAAATACAAAAATGAAAGAAGTTATGTAAATGGCAGTAAAGTTAACAATAAATACCTGAATAACATAGTCTACTTTCGTGTTGGGGCGAACATCTCTGTAAGTTGCAACATCAGTAGCTTGTTGAGGTGTGAGATGAAATACATAATTATTTTCCTGCAACCTTTGTGAACCTTGAGGAACTAGAAAGAGAAGAAAATCATTCAGTATATAATATGTAAATGAACGGAAAATTTAACTTATTCACTACCTAAAACTGCCTTTGTTCACAACAAACATTATTCAGAATCTGTATTAGAGGTCCACAGTGTACATCCGAATAATCACGAAAAGCTATTGAGCTGGATATTCTGATAGTCACTTCCATATGGATCCAAAGCACAAAGCATAATTTTTCTGCCCTGCACTGCACAACTATTATCTACAGTTGCCCATATAATTTAGAGTCTACAGCACACACATCATGGTAATTTATGTAATCAGAGATAGAATGGTGATACTGTTATTTTGATAAGTTCTTGAAGACGGAGATTGTAGCTTGCAATATTCAATGGTAAAAAAAGCAAGGAAAAAAGTCCAAAGTGCAAAAGGAGCAGTTGTGATTATTATACAAATACTTTAAACATGGTGACCACATCCAGAAGGAACAGGAAAATGGATACCTACATATGTAACAAGATAAACAAAAAGGTAAGCAGGAGGGAGTCGCCATGGGTAGCCCACTCTCCCCTGTGGTCGCAAATTTATACATGGAGAATTTCGAGGAGGAAGCCCTTGCATCATCTTTCTGGAAAACTACTTGCTTTTTCCGTTATGTGGACGACACTTTCGTCATCTGGCCACATGGTATGGATAAACTCCTTGACTTCCTTACACATCTGAACTCCATACACCCCAACATCAAATTCACTATGGATTTTTTTTTTTTTTTTTTTTTTTGTGGTTTTAGGGCGCACAACTGCTATGGTCATTAGCACCCAGTCAAAAACATAGATTCGCTATGGCCTCAAAAAAATAGGGACTGTCAGAACATCCAGAAGAGGCTAAAAACGAAAGATAAAAGACAAGTAAAAGGGTTAAATATCCTTGGATAAGTTGGCCAAGTTGATAAAACGCAAAACTCGAGCAGCTGCTCGTGTGTCATCAGCTAAAATTTCCTCCAGAGTAGACGGAAAGTGAAGGGCTACACGGAGATGATTAAAAAGTACGCAAGACAGTAAAACATGTCGCACGGTCAGCAGTTCACCGCAGGGGCACAGCGGTGCAGGGTAGGCGGACAGCAAGTGACGGTGGCTGAAACGGCAGTCACCGATCCGCAACCGGGCCAGGATGACCTCCTCCCGCCAAGAGGGGCGTGAGGAGGTCCTCCAAGCGGTCGGGATCGGTTTTACAGTTCGCAATTTGATGTTGGACATTGAAAACCACGCACTGTGCCATTGCGACACGATACTCCGGCGGAGAGCCCGTTGAACATCGTCAGATGGGACGCAAAAGGTAGCCACGCGAGGTAAAAGAGCTGCGGCCTTGGCCGCTATGTCGGCCGTCTCATTCCCGGGCACACCTACGTGGCCAGGGACCCACAGGAAAGAAACGTGACAGCTGTCATCTGCTAGCAACTGGAGGGAGCGTTGGATCCGATACACGAGAGGATAGTGCGACAAAGGGTCCTTAAGACTCTGCAGGGCACTAAGGGAGACCGAACAGATGGCATAGAAAGGTTGGCGGTGGCGGCAGGTGTACAAAACGGCCTGGTGGAGGGCAAAAAGCTCAGTCGTGAAGTTAGAGCACCGGTCAGGGAGCTTGTATTGGAAACGGTTGTCCTCGACGACGAAGGCAGATCCGACACCGGCAGTGCTCTTGGAACCATCAGTGTAAATAAATATGGCGCTATCGAACCGCGAACGGAGTTCGATAAGCCTCGAGCGGTATACCAAATCCGGAGTGCTCTCCTTGGGGAGCGAACTAAGTTCGAGGTGAGTGTGAACCGGGGCCTTATGCCACGGTGGCAATGGGCTTTCGCTCAACCGAAAGGAGGAAGGAAGGGTAAAATCGAGCCGCTGTAGTAGGCGGCGAAACCGAACTCCAGGTGGAAGCAAGGCAATCGCAGACAAATGATATTGGCGATCGAGTGAGTCGTCAAAAAATAATCGGTAAGATGGATGGTTGGGCATCGACCGCAGGCGGCATGCGTACCGAGACAAAAGTATGTCACGCCGAGTGGTCAAGGGTAATACAGCAGCCTCGGCATACAGACTTTCAACAGGGCTAGTATAAAAGGCACCGGTCGCCAGATGTAATCCCCGATGGTGGATAGAGTTGAGACGGCGGAGAATCGACGGCCGTGCAGAAGAGTATACAAGGCTTCCGTAGTCGAGCTTCGACTGAACAATGTCCTGGTAAAGGTGAAGCAGGACGGTACGGTCCGCTCCCCATGACGTCCCACTGAGGACACGAAGGACGTTAAGGGATCGGGCACAACGGGCAGCCAGGTAGGACACGTGCGTGGACCAGCAAAGTTTACGATCCAACATGAGTCCCAAGAATTTCGTAGTCTCCACGAAAGGGAGAGCAACAGGGCCGAGATGTAGAGAGGGTGGAAGAAATTCCTTGTATCTCCAGAAGTTTATACACACAGTTTTCTCAGTGGAGAATCGGAAGCCGTTTGCGATGCTCCAGGAATATAGACGGTCAAGACAGCGTTGAAGAGAATGCTCCAAGAGGCACGTCCGCTGGGCGCTACAATAAATTGCGAAATCGTCAACAAAAAGAGATCCGGAGAGGTCGGGTGAAAGGCAATCTACGATCGGATTGATTGCAATGGCAAAGAGCGCCACACTCAAGACGGAGCCCTGTGGTACCCCATTCTCCTGGCAATAGGTATCTGACAAAACAGAACCCACCCGTACCCGGAACTTGCGATCCGCCAAAAACGCTTGAATGAAAAGAGGAAGGCGGCCCCGAAGGCCCCATCTGTGCAATGTGCGGAGAATGCCCGCTCTCCAACAGGTATCGTATGCCTTCTCCAAGTCGAAGAACACTGCTACTGTTTTACGCTTCTTTAGAAAGTTGTTCATAATGAAGGTCGACAACGTAACGAGGTGATCAGCAGCAGAGCGGTGTCGACGAAAACCGCATTGGATATTAGTCAGGAGGCGGTGAGATTCGAGGAGCCAGACCAACCGAGCGTTAACCATGCGTTCCATCACCTTACAGACACAGCTCGTCAGAGAAATAGGACGATAGCTGGAAGGAAGATGTTTGTCCTTCCCTGGTTTGGGGATGGGGACAACAGTGGCTTCACGCCAACTTGTGGGAACATGACCTTCAGTCCATATGCGATTGTAGGTACTGAGAAGAAAGCACTTGCCCGCAGGAGAGAGGTTCTTCAGCATTTCAATGTGAATGGAATCGGGCCCAGGAGCAGAAGATCGGGACAGGGCGAGAGCACGGTCTAGCTCCTGCATGGTGAAGGCGACGTTATAATTTTCACGATTAGAAGAGTGGAAAGAAGGCGGCCGGGCCTCCTCTACCTGTTTGCGAGGGAGAAAGGCAGGGTGGTAATGGGCAGAGCTCGAAACCTCCGCAAAGAAACGGCCCAATGCGTTGGAAACGTCAGAGGGGTCCACGAGGACTGCGTTCTCCACGGTCAGGCCAGGAATCGGGGAGTGGACCTTGATGCCGGATAGACGGCGTAGGCCACGCCAAACAAACGTGGAGGGAGTAAAACGGTTAAAAGAACTAGTAAAAGCAGTCCAGCAAGCTTTCTTGCTGTCGTTCATGATACGACGACATTGCGCTCTCATACGTTTATAATGTATGCAATTCTCCAAAGTCGGGTGGCGGCGGAAAGTGCGTAAAGCACGGCGCCGGGCTCTGAGCGCGTCGCGGCAGGCTGCAGTCCACCAAGGGACCTGGACACGAGGTGGAGAAGAGGAAGTACGAGGTATGGAATGTTCGGCAGCTGTGAGAATAACCTCTGTGAGGTAGTCGACCTGACTGTCACAGGTGGGAAAATCCCGATCGTGAAAAACAGCCATGGTAGAATAAAGCCCCCAGTCGGCTTTAGAAATGTTCCAACTGGTGGGACGAGGAGATGGGGAATGATGCAGAATGTGGATGATACAGGGGAAATGGTCACTCGAGTACGTGTCAGAAAGTGCATACCACTCAAACCGACCGGCAAGCTGAGGAGTGCATATTGCGAGGTCTATATGGGAGTAAGTGTGTGTTGTGTCAGAAAGGAAGGTCGGTGCACCGGTGTTGATGCAGACAAGATCGAGGTGTTGGAGAAGGTCCACCAAAAGGGAGCCTCTCGGACAAGGTGCCGGAGAGCCCCATAAGGGGTGGTGGGCATTAAAGTCGCCTATCAACACGAAGGGTGAAGGGAGCTGATCAACAAGGTGTAGCACATCTGCCCTAGTAAGGGCAGATGACGATGGCGAATAAATATTACAGAGGGAAAAGGTAAATGTGGATAGGGTGATGCGGACGGCAACTGCCTGTAGGTGAGTATGCAATGAAATGGGATGGTAATAGACATCGTCTCGAAGGAGCATCAGAACCCCTCCATGGGCTGGGATACCTTCCATGGGTGGCAGGTCGAACCGCACAGAGGTGTGTGGAAAGTCTGCACGATCACGCGGACGCAACTTAGTTTCCTGGAGGCAGACGAAAAGCGGGCAGTGCAATCGAAGGAGTAGTTTTAACTCCTCCCGATTAGAACGAATGCCGCGAATATTCCACTGAAGGAGCGCCATGATAAAAATGAGAGAAGAAATAAGGATAGAAACCAACTAGCAAGCGGGGTCACCTCGACGGCTGCTGAGGACCCGATTTCGTGGGAGCACTGCTATCGCTGTCCAGGGGCAAAGGGTCGTGGTCCATAGGTTCGACCGACGCGCCTGCCACCTCCCTGAGTTGATCAAGAGGGGCAGTTTCCACCGCTGGTAGGGGGCCGGGTGCCCGGCAGACGGAGCGACCCGGTGAAACAGAAGATGGCCGAGGCCGGCAACTGTTGGACGGCGTCACGGATAGGTCACGCCTCGGCGGGGAAGGAGAGGAACTCTTTTTCTTGTCAGCTCTTCTGGAAGAGTGACGGCGGGAAGAGGCAGTTGACGGTTGGGAAGCCTGAGAACGCAGAAAATCCGCACGGACGGGTTCCTTTTTCAAGGTCCGGGCATCTTGTTTAGGTGCTCGCGGTTTACTAGAGTTTGACGAAGACTGTACCCTAGAAGCAGCAGGAGGAAGCGGGGACGTGGAACGGGCAATCTTCGGGCTGGCGGATCGCACAACTGTGTCAGCGAAAGTGAAGTCACATGTCTGGGTACCGGAATCCTTGGTAGGTCGAGTTGAGGTGAGTACCTTACTGTATGTACCCGCTGGGAGGACAGTGGGCTTTCGACTCGCCAACAACTTACGAGCGGCAGATGTCGATACCTTCTCCGTAACCCGAATGTGCTGGATTACCTTCTCATCCTTGTATACAGGGCAGTCGCAAGAGGAAGCCGCATGGTCACCGTTGCAGTTTAGGCAGTGAGGGGACGGAGGTGGGCAATCCCCCTCATGGGCGTCCCTACCACAAGTGACACACTTTGCTGCATTTGGGCAATGTTCATGGGTATGGTTGTACCTGTGGCACTGAAAACAGCGCATTGGGTTAGGTACATAAGGGCGGACGGAGATGACTTCATACCCTGCTTTGACCTTCGACGGGAGGTCAACTTTGTCGAACGTCAAAAACACAGTACGAGTCGGTGTCAGCTGGTTATCGACCTTTTTCATCACCCTGTGGACGGCTGTCACACCCTGATCGGACATATACGATTCGATGTCGTCATCAGACAACCCGTCAAGGGATCTCGTAAAAACTACCCCCCGTGACGACTTGAGTGTGCGGTGCGCTTCTACCTTAACTGGAAAAGTGTGCAACAACGTAGTACGTATCAGTTTTTGGGCTTGGAAGGCACTTTCCACTTCCAGCAACAATGTGCCATTGCGCTGACGTGAACAAGTTTTAACAGGGCCAGCAATTGCATCTACACCTTTCTGTATAACGAAGGGATTGACAGAATTGAAATCCTTTCCGTCGGTGAGAGAGACAACCAGAAATTTAGGTACATTAGGCAGAGTCTTTTTAGGCTGAGGCGAGTCTAACTTACGTTTCTGGGTCAACGTCACAAAAGAAGATAAGGAAGTCATCGCGGAAGTGTCCCCCATGATTACCGGCGTCTCTGATGGCGCGCTCCTTCCTAGTGGGGGCCCTCTCCGAGGGCTTACCCGCCTTAAGTGATTGTTCACACCTCAGGTCACACCTCCCGAGAACTGACGGAGGGACCAATCGGAATGTTCGGAAGGTACCAGCTCGGGTAATCACCCCTCCCTGGGCCTGGCCTTTACCAGGGGGTACGTACGTGCCTTACTTGTCTACCCGGGGCGGGGAATTACGCGTTACCCCGTCACCTGCTACGCACGATAATGCGTGGGTCGGCCTTCAGACACGCACAGGGAGGAAAGAAGAAGAGGATAGGAAACGAAGAGAAAGAAGGAAAGAAGTGTCTCAAACGCCGAGGCGGAGACTAATGAGGAGAAGAAGGCTAGGAGAGTACAAGGAGAGAAAGACAGAAAACGAAGGGTAAGAAAGGAAGGAACGAAGGAAGAAAAACCAGAACAAGAACCACCGTATCTCACGAAATATGCCCGTCTCCGGGCGAAGGCATAAACCGGGAGGGAAAGTGAAGCAGCCTGGGGCAGAAGAAAGGCTGCTCCGGCTCGGGGCCCCGTGCGCGCCACACACGTACCCACAAAAGAACTGTGGGCCCCCTGGGGGGAAATTCACTATGGAGACTGAAACGGAGGGTAAATTGCCGTTCCTTGACGTCTTGGTCAAGAGAAGAGCTGACGGCACCCTGGGTCATAGTGTATATCAGAAGACAACGCACACTGATCTGTATTTACACGCAGACAGCTGTCATTGCCCTTCACAGTGGAATGGGGTACTTAAAACTCTAGTACATAGGGCGCGCACTATCTCCGACGCAGAGAGTCTACCCCAGGAATTGGGACACCTGAGAACTGTATTTCGAAAAAATGTGTACTCAGAGTGGCAGATTCAGCGGGCTCTCCGCCCAACCACTAAAACACAACCTGTGGAAACGGATGAAAACGCAAGAGAGGATGTAGGCACTGCGTTCGTTCCATATACCGGCGCACTCTCAGGGAAGATCGCCCAAATTTTGAGAAAACACCAGGTTGGAACTGTTTTTTGTCCGCCGAATAAAATTCGTGCACTGGTGGGGAGCGCTAAAGATAATCTCGGTTTGAGGAAGGCGGGCGTGTACCAGATTCCGTGTCAGTGTGGAAAGTCATATATTGGACAGACGATGCGTACCGTCGAGGATCGATGCGTTGAACACCAGAGGCACACACGATTGATGTATCCGAGCAAGTCGGCGGTCGCTGAACATTGTTTGTCGGAGAATCATGCCATGGAGTATGAACACACTAGGATTTTGGTACAGACGTCGAGATACTGGGACTACGTCGTTAGAGAGGCCATTGAAATTCGCACAAGTGACGACCTCATAAACCGTGACTCTGGCTATAATCTTAGCAAAGCTTGGGAACCAGCGATTGGGTTAATTAAGAGTAAATCTAGCAAACGTAACGAAGTGACGACCACGGCGGACAGAGCCCTCACACCAACGTCTTCTCAGACGCCGGCGCAATCGGTTCCACTGCGCGGCCCGCGGCGCGGAGGGGTCGCTCCGCAGGCCGCGGGTATTTAAATGGGCCGCTACCGGGCTAGAACCCAGTTCCCTTCAAGCAGCCGTAGCGTGCAGACCTCCGTGCCGGCGCGTTTCTAGGAGCTCAGTCCGTCAGTTCACCTGATGATGGCGACATGTATGATCGCCGAAATATTGTGCCCGTTGGACACTATAGACCGGCAGTACACCCGTGGATATTTTGATCAAAAAGGTAAGCTGTTGTTGTTATGATCTTCAGTCTGGAGACTGGTTTGATGCAGCTCTCCACCCTACTCCACCTGAGCAAGCCTTTTCATCTCCTCCTAAGAACGACAACCCACATCCACTTGAATCTGCTTACTATACGTGTCTCATGGTCTCCCTCTGCGATTTTTACCCCACATACTTCCCTCCAATGCTAAATTTACGATTCCTCGATGTCTAAGAAAGTGTCCAACCAAGCGATCCCTTCTTTTAGTCAGGGTGTGCCAAAAATTCCTTTTCTCACCAATTCTGTTCAGTACCTCTTCATTAGTTATGCAATCTACCCACCTAATCTTCAGCATTTTTCTGTAGCACCACATTTCCAAAGCCTCTATTCTCTTCCTGTCCGCACTGCTTATCGTCCATGTTTCACTCCCATACAAGGCAACACTCCACATAAATGCCTTCAGAAAAGACTTCCTTACCTTTAAATTATTATTCAATGTTAGCAAATTTCTCTTTTTCAAAAATGCTTTTCTTCCCATTGCCATTCTGCATTTTATATCCTCTGTACTGCGACCATCACATGTTATTTTACTACCCAAGTAACAAAACTCATCTACCACCTTCATTGTTTCGTTACCCAATGTAATTCCTTCAAAATCACCCGATTTTCTAAGTCCACATTCCATTATTTTTGTTTTGATCTTGTTAATGTTTATTTTATAAGCTCTCTTCAACACACTGCCCATTCCATTAAACTGCTCTTCCAGGTCCTTTGCTGTCTCTGACAGAATTACAATGTCATCAGCAAAATGCAATGTTTTTGTTTCTTCCCCCTGAACTTTAATCCCTATTCCAAATTTTTCTTTGATTTCCTTCACTGCCTGCTAGATGTACAAATTGAATAGCATCGGAGAAAGGGTACAACCCTGTCTTACTCCCTTCCCCACGGATGCTTCCCTTTCATGCCCTTCAAGTCTAATAACTGCGGTCTGGCTTTTGTACAAGTTGTAAATAACTCTCCTTTCCCTGTATTTCACCCCTGCTGAATTCAGAATTTGAAAGAGTGTATTCCAGTCAACATTGTCAAAAGCTTTCTCCAAATATACAAAAGCTAAAAATGTAGGTTTGCCTTTCCTTAATCTGTCTTCTAAGATTAGACGTAAAGTGAGTATTGCCTCCCGGGTTCCTACGTTCCTCCCGAATCCAAACTGATCTTCCCCGAGGTCAGCTTCTACCAGCTTTTCCATTCTCCTGCAGATGATTCGTGTTAAAATTTTGCAACCATGACTTATCAAACTGATGGTTCTGTAATTGTCACACCTGTGTGCCCGATTTCTTTGGAATGGGGATTATTACATTTTTCTTAAAGTCTGAGGGTATTTTGCCTGTCTCATACATCCTACACACCAGTTCAAATTGTTGTCATGATTGGCTCTCCCAGAGACTTTAGTAGCTCTGACGGTATGTCATCCACTCCTGGGGCCTAGGTCTTTCAGGGCTCTGTCAAATTCATCTCTCAGTATAGTATCTACTATTTCATCTTGATCTTCTTCCTCTTCACTTCCTACAACATCGTCTCTAAGATCATTTCCTTCGTAGAGCTGCTCTATGTACTCTTTCCACCTTTCAGCTTTCCCTTCTTTTCTGAGAACTGGTTTCCCATCTGAGTTCTTGATATTCGTAGAGTTGCTTTTCTTGTCCCCAAATGTCTCTTATTTTCCTGTAGGCGGTATCTACTTTTTCCCTTCTTATACATTCTTCTACAGATTTGCATTTGGCTTCTAGCCACTCCTGCTTAGCCATTTTGCACTTCCTGTCAATCTCATTTTTTAGTAGTCTGTACTCCATTTTGCCTGTTTCATTTACTGCATTTTTATATTTTCTCCTTTCATCAATTAAATTTAGTATTTCCTGTGATATCCAAGGATTTTTTGTAGGTCTTGCCTATCTACCTATTTTGTCCTCTGCTGCCTTCACTATTTCAGCTCTCAATGCTACCCATTCCTCTTCTACTGCTGTACTCGCCGATATTCCCAGACGGCCTCAGCAATCTCCAGTGTCCACTAGGGCACCGACTTATGGCGGAGTGACCCAATTGTGGTGGGGACAGTTGTCTTGGCTGCAGAAACGATGGCCTCTGTAACCTGCTGAACAGCCACATCAACATCAACCAGAAGAGGAGCGGAAATCACAGCAACTGAGGAATAAGCTGGCCAGTCAGCCCTATGGAGGGATCAGCGAGGCAGATGGTTGGCAGGCGGACGTTGTGGCAGTGACAGGAAGGTAGGAAAATGATCACTGCCAAACAGGTCGTCGTGGACCCTCCAGGAGAGATGTGGAAGGCGGCTTGGGCTGCAGACGGACAAGTCATTGGCAGAAAATGTTCCATGCGCTACACTAAAATGCATAGCAGCACGGGTGTTTAGGAGGCAGATACTCTGCTGCGTAAATAGAGTCTCAACATCTATATCCCGCGCCGAGGTCTGTGAGCCACCCCACAAAGTGTGGTGAGCGTTGAAATCCCCCAAAAGGAAGAAAGGGTGGGGGAAGTTGGGCGACCAAGGCAGCGATGTCTACAGGACACACATCATCATCTGGCAGATGATAGAAAGAACATACAGTAAAATCTTGCAATGCCCGGAGCCTAACAATGACTGCCTCAAGAGGTGTTTGAAGAGGCACAACGATTTTTAAAATAGCCCCTATAGCCTCTAAGGGCAGAGGTCTTCCTGACAGAAAACCAAGTTTCCTGTAGGGTTAAACAGAGCACCGGGAAATGGCAGTAACTGCCACAGCTCAGCCAGCTGGTGGAAAAAATTGCCGCAATTCCACTGGAGGATTGTGTTTTCTCCAGGCTGTACCGCCATTGTGAAAAAAGAAGCAGATCATTCCATTTGATTGTCTGCTACCATCTGCTCGGAATCCACAGAACCAGAGATCTTATGGTCAGGTGAATCAGTAAGTGCGAGATCCTCAGGAGATGTGAGGATCTTGACTTCATCCTCTGAAGAAGAGGATGTGCATAACTGAGGCTTTGAGGCCACCAAACATTCCTTTTTCTTGTTTCTGTTGTTTTCTTCTTGCTGGTCCTTTGGTTTGCAGGGCTTCTCAGAAGTGGCATCCGGGATGGAGGAAGAGCGGGAGGCTCTTCAACCGGCAGGTAATGGATCCTTAAGCCTGCGGCCATGATTGTCCTGAGCACTCCGAGGAGCTTCGGAAAGGGGTGTTCCGAGGGACCCCTTCCAAGTGAGAGGAGCTGGAGGAGGCAGCAAAATATACATGCTTACAAACCAGGTGGAGCCACTCGTACTTTTATCTTGCCTCAGAATAAGTGAGTCGGTCTAAGGTCTTTATCTCCATGATCTTACGTCCCTTGTGCAGATGAGAGCAATCTGGTGAACGAGACAGGTGTAGCTGATTGCAGTTCACACAGATGGGAGGTGGGGTGCATGGAGTGTTCGGGTGGGATGGACACCCGCATTCCCTGCACATGGTGCTGGCTCGGGACGACATATGCCCAAACTTCCAGCACCTGCAGCACCTCATAGGGGGCGGGACGTATGGTTTGACGTCACTCCAGTGTATCATGACTATGACCTTCTCGGGCAGTGTATCACCCTCGAAGACCAGAATGAAAGTACTGTTGGCAACTCTTTGATCTTTAGGTCCCCTATAAACGCACCTGACAAAGTGAACTCCTCTTCATTCTAGGTTTGTGCAAAGCTCATCATCTGATTGTGACAGGAGATCACAGTGGTAAATAAGAGCTTGCACCATGTTAAGCATCTTGTGGGGCATGATCCTGACAGGAACATCACCAGCTCGTCGCACGCAAGCAGTGCCTTCGACTGGGCAGAGGATGCTGTCAGTATTAGTACTGCCCCACTTCTTATCTTGGAGAAGGATGCTACCTCGTCGAACTTGTCTTCAAGATTTTCAACAAAGAACAGCGGCTTTGTGGACGGAAACGATTCCCCATCGGTTTGCGTACATAGTAAGTACTGCGGCGAATATGGTTCAGATATGCTACATGACCTATGTTCCTCCCATGGTGTGGCCAAGGAAGGAAAATATCTGGGGCATATCTTTCAGCACTGAAGTTGGTCTTCACATGCTTAGACACCGGATTTGCGTCCAGCAACACTTTTAGAAGCTTGTTTCATCATGGTCACAGGAGCAGCTAGGAAACTATACGTCTGCCCAGTCAGATCCCCGCTTGCCTGGATAAGCCTTGTACAACTGAGGTGCGGCAGGTTCCTTAGAGGTTGCTCGCTAGCGACCATTCAACCTCAACAGCCATGCATCTCCTCGGCACATAGCACATCATGAGATTGAGGTTTTTGGTTTATTTATTTATTTATTTATTCTATATTGAGGTTTGTACCGTCCTTTCGACCCAGGCGATTAAGCCAAGATCCCCAGGCTCTGAAACTTACAACGTTCCACTGTCGCGCCAAACGATGGTCGTTGAAGCATGCAAACAGCTTATGGTTTAGAGGACTGTTGGCGCAACACAGCCCACGGCTCAGGACCCCAAGTTCGCCAAGCCAGTACTCAGTAAATTAATGCTGGAATGGGAATGGGGAGATTTGAAACAATAAAAATTATAAGAAATATATTTAAATGTAATTAGTTAAGTGAATTTTTTTCTTTGTGGTTTTCAGGCACACAACTGCTCAGGTCATTGGCAACCGAACATTGATTTGCTAAATAATCTGAGAGCTAAGACAACTGCCAATGAGATGGTACCAAGAGATTACTAAAAACATAGGGTAAAATATATCAAGAGGAAGTGTTAAATGCCCTTTGATAATTTAATCATGTTTATAAAATGAAAACGAGAAGCTGCGCGTGCAGCGTCAGCTAAAAGAGTGTGTGGCAGATTAAGTGGGTCACGGACATGATTAAAATTAGAGCAGGGCATTAAAACATGGCTCACTGTCATCTGTTGACCACAGGGACACAATGGTGCGGGGTCACCAGTTAGCAAGTGGTGGGGGCTGAACCAGCAACATCCGATTCGCAACTGGGCCAAGATGATCACCTCTCAGTGAGAAGGGTGAAAGGTCAACTTCCAAGCCATCGGGATCGGTTTTATGGTTCCAATTGGCATGAAACAAGGACTACAAACTATGCCTAGTCAATAAAGTGCATCAGCAAAAAGCCTCTTGAATATAAATTTGACGGGTCACAAAAGGTAACTGTCTGAGGTAGGAGGCTTGTAGCCTTGGCTGCAGCGTTGCCAGCCTCGTTCCCAGGCACATCTGCATGGCAGAAGGGGGCATTGGATTCAGTGCATGACAGGATGGACCTAATATGGGCTCCAAGATTCTCAATGGCACTGAGGGATAGTAGATGACATAGGAAGGATGGCGTTGGCACCAGATGTACAGAACAACCTAACAGAGAGCAAAAAGCTCATGTGTGAAATTCAAACTCTGGTCAAAGAGCCTGAATCGAAACCTGTCCCTGATGACAAAGGCAGTTGCTCTATGAGAGAGAAGAGTGATGAAAAATGCTGAAATACTTTTTGGACATTTTGTGATCAGTTCTTTGTACTGTGGAAAACATTTCTGTTTATTACTTATTCAGATGAGTTCATGTAATTTAGTTACAGTGCTTTTCAAATGATTGTTTCTTGCTCATTTTTATTGTTAATTTTTGACCCATTAGAGTACTTTTTAAAATACTTTCTTTTTATTGAAACGAAATAAAACTCAAGAGTCTTTGAATCAGTTTTTCTATATTACTATTCACCTATTTCAGAGTAATGAGTTTTCATCACAGCTAAAGATATCAAAATACTCATCATATAAACTGAAAAAATGAGGCAAAAGTTTTCACCACAAACCAGTGCCACTAGTAATAAATTTTACATGTTACTGAAATTGTGAGATCTTTCTGTCAAAGTGTGACTACATCGTCTTACCAGTAACGCCCCCAATGCATTATATCCCAGATACCTAAAGGAGTCCGAACAGCATGTTCTAGTCAACATTATTTAAAAACATACTAAAGTCTAAAAAAGCTATAAACAAAGATTTGTTTTCTTTAGCCTATCTTCCATGCCATATTGAAGAATCAGTATTGCCTTGTGTGAATCTACAATTTTGTAGATTCAAAACACTTGTTAAAAACACACTAAGAACTAGGAAGGATGTCCCAGATTTGGAATTTTCACCGACTGACATTCTGGCCTGTTGAAAACATTTAAACAACTCGTAGCCCTGCATATGACTCATATAGTCTTCTGCTTATGCTTGACTAAGCATTTGAAATATCCTCCCCCTCCCTCTTCTCGAGAGGAGAAGGGGAGAGAGAGAGAGAGAGAGAGAGAGAGAGAGAGAGAGAGAGAGAGAGAGAGAGAGAGAGAGAGAGATTTCAAATGCTTAGTCAAGCATATGCAGAAGACTATACGAGTCACATCCAGGGCTACGAGTTGTTTAAACGTTTTCAACAGGCCAGAATGACAGTCTGTGAAAATTCCAAATCTGGGACATCCTTCCACAATAGCATATGATGACCATATGAACTGCAATCGTGCAGTGATTTGTGGAAATCGTCATTTAACCCTTTCACTGCAGAGCTGTTTGCTGCAGCGCACCAGCCACGTGCACGTCTCTGCCACTTAACACTGTGTTAAGACTTGACTTTTATTTTCACTGGGGGTGCCACTATGTGCTGCTGTTGTGTTCTTATCATCAGTTTAAATTGTGAAAAGCAAACACATGGAACACTAAGAATGATTTTTCATACTTGAGTTGTTGAAGGGCAAAAAATAATCATCACAAGATGAAATAAATTTATTCTCTGTCATTGTTTATGAGTAATCTTTCTTCTTCGGCATTCGACAACATGCTCTTGCACATTTTCTAACTGGTTTGTACTCACACCACTCCCATGAACCACAGACATTGCCGAGGTGGGGTGGCTTGCGTGCCTCAACGATACAGATAGCCGTACCGTAGGTGCAACCACAGCAGAGGGGTATCTGTGGAGAGGCCAGACAAACGTGTGGTTCCTGAAGAGGGGCAGCAGCCTTTTCAGTAGTTACAGGGGCAACAGTCTGGATGATTGACTGAGCTGGCCTTGTAACATCAGCTAATGTGGCTTTGCCACACAGCTACTGCGAACGGCTGAAAGCAAAGGGAAACTACAGCCGTTATTTTTCCCGAGGACATGCAGCTCTACTGTATGAACATATGATGATGGCATCCTCTCGGGTAAAATATTCCGGAGGTAAAATAGTCCCCCATTCGGATCTCCGGGCGGGGACTACTCAGGAGGATGTGATCATCAGGAAAGACAATACTGGCATTCTACGGGTCGGAGCGTGGAATGTTAGATCCCTTAATCAAGTAGGAAAATTAGAAAATTTAAAAAGGGAAATGGATAGGTTGAAGTTAGATATAGTGGGGATTAGTGAAGTTCGGTGGCAGGATGAACAGGATTTCTGGTCAGGTGAGTACAGGATTATAAATACAAAATCAGTTGGGGGTATCACAGGAGTAGGATTGATAATGAATAAGAAAATAGGAATGCGGGTAAACTACTATGACCAGCACAGCGATCGAATTATCATTGTCAAGATAGATACGAAGCCAACACCGACAACAGTAGTACAGGTTTATATGCCAACTAGCTCTGCCGATGATGAGGAGATCGAAGAAATATATGAGGAGCTAAAGGAAATTATTCAGACGATTAAGGGAGAGGAAAAATTAATTGTTATGGGAGACTGGAATTCGGTAGTAGGACAAGGAAGGGAAGGGAAGATAGTGGGTGAATATGGTCTGGGCAAAAGGAATGAAAGAGGAAGCCGCCTGGTAGAATTTTGCACGGAACATAATTTAGTTATAACAAACACCTGGTTCAAAAATCACAAAAGAAGGTTGTATACATGGAAGAGACCAGGAGACACCGGCAGATACCAGATAGACTTTATAATGGTAAGACATAGATTTCGGAACCAGGTTCTACAGTGTAAGACATACCCAGGGGCAGACATAGACTCTGACCATAACTTGTTGGTTATGAACTGTAGGCTGAAACTAAAGAAACTACAGAAAGGTAGGAAAATAAGGAGATGGGACCTAGATAAATTGAAGGAACCCGAAGTTCTTAAGAATTTCAGAGGGAGCTTCAGCCAACAATTGATAGAAACAGAGGAAAATAAAACAGTTGAGGAGGAATGGGTAAAATTGAGAGATGAAATAGTGAAGGCAGCAGAGGACAAAATAGGTAGGAAGGCAAGACCTACAAAGAATCCTTGGATATCACAGGAGATACTAAATTTAATCAATAAAAGGAGAAAGTATAAAAATGCAGTAAATGAAACAGGCAAAATGGAGTACAGACGACTAAGAAATGAGATTGTCAGGAAGTGCAAAATGGCTAAGCAGGAGTGGCTAGAAGGCAAATGCAAGGATGTAGAAGAATGTATAAATAGGGGAAAAATAGATACAGCCTACCGGAAAATAAAAGAAACATTTGGCGATAAGAAAAACAGCTCTATGAATATCAAGGACACTGATGGAAAACCAGTTCTCAGCAAAGAAGGGAAAGCTGAAAGGTGTAAAGAGTATATAGAGAGGCTCTACAAAGGAAATGAACTCCGAGACATTATTGTAGGGAGGGAAGATGATGTAGATGATGATGAAATAGGAGATACTATACTGAGAGATGAATTTGACAGAGCACTGAAAGATCTAAGTCAAAACAAGGCCCCTGGAGTAGATGATATCCCGTCAGAGCTACTGAAGTCTCTGGGAGAACCAGCCATGACAAAATTGTTTCACATTGTGTGTAAGATGTATGAGACAGGTGAAGTACCCTCAGACTTTAAGAAAAATGTTATAATCCCCATTCCAAAGAAAGTAGGTGCAGACAGGTGTGAAAACTACAGAACCATCAGTTTAATAAGTCATGGTTGCAAAATATTAATACGGATTATATACAGAAGGATGGAAAAGCTGGTAGAAGCCGACCTCGGGGAAGATCAGTTTGGGTTCAGGAGAAATGTAGGAACACGGGAGGCAATACTCATTTTACGGCTTATCCTAGAAGATAGATTAAGAAAAGGCAAACCAACATTTCTAGCTTTTGTAGATTTGGAGAAGGCTTTTGACAATGTTGATTGGAATAAACTCTTTCAAGTTCTGAAGCAAGCAGGAGTAAAATATAGGGAGCGTAAGGTTATTTACAACTTGTACAAAAACCAGACAGCGGTTGTCAGAGTTGAAGGGCATGAAAGGGATGCAGTGGTTGGAAAGGGAGTAAGACAGGGTTGTAGCCTTTCCCCACTGTTGTTCAATTTGTACATTGAGCAAGCTATAAAGGAAAGCAAGGAGAAATTTGGAGAAGGAATTAAAGTTCAGGGTGAAGAATTAAAAACATTGCGTTTTGCCGACGACATAGTAATTCTGTCAGATACAGCAAAGGACCTGGAAGAGCAATTGAACGGAATGGACAGTGTGCTGAAAGGTGCATATAAGATGAATATTAACAAGAGCAAAACTAGGGTAATGGAGTGCAGTGTAAGAAAATCAGGTGATGCTGAAGGAATTAGATTAGGTAACGAAACAATAAAGGAGGTAGAGGAGTTTTGTTACTTGGGCAGTAAAATAACAAATGATGGTCGCAGTACAGATGATATAAAATACAGAATGGCAATGGGCAGAAAGGCGTTTTTGAAAAAGAGAAATTTGTTAACATCGAATATTGATTTAAGCCTAAGGAAGGCCTTTCTGAAGGCATTTGTATGGAGTGTTGCCTTGTATGGGAGTGAAACATGGACGATAAGCAGTGTGGACAGAAAGAGGATAGAGGCTTTTGAAATGTGGTGCTACAGAAGAATGCTGAAGATTAGGTGGGTGGATCGCGTAACTAATGAGGAGGTACTGAACCGAATTGGGGAGAAAAGAAATTTCTGGCATACCTTGACTAAAAGAAGGGATAGATTGGTAGGACACATTCTTAGACATCAAGGAATTGTGAATTTAGCTTTGGAGGGAAGTGTGTGGGGTAAAAATCGCAGAGGGAGACCAAGAGACGCGTATAGTAAGCAGATTCAAGTGGATGTGGGTTGTCGTTCTTATGAGGAGATGAAAAGGCTTGCTCAGGATAGAGTAGGGTGGGGAGCTGCATCAAACCAGTCTCTGGACTGAAGACCACAACAACAACAACAACATTGTACTCACAATGACACTTATTTACCATTCACAGGTTTTGTCTGTATTAAAGTAGATTTTATTACAATCTCTGAGCTGTATCACGAAGCTATTAGAACAAAACACATGAGGCACTGTCGTTCAGCTTGTGCATGAACGTTGTCACAAAACATCGAAACGTGTATATTTGACATTTGAGCTCACGGCACTGTAGGTTGCTGCTGCATACATACACTATTAGCAGTTAAAGGGTTAATTGTTTGAGAAATTGCTAAGGAGGTGGGCATCAGTATTGGATCATGCAATCAAATTCTGAGTGAAACACGAGATATGTAGTGTAAGTGTGAAATTCATACCATGTTTCTGACTGAAGATCAAACACACAACCATGTTGAAATGTATGAGGAAGTGCTTGCCATTGTTCTTGATCATGAGAACTGTCTTAAGAACATCATAACTGGCAATGACACATGGGTGTATGGCTATGATGGTAAAACAAGGATGTGGTCATCTCATTGTGAGGGCAAAGCGTCTCATAGTCCAAAAATAGCATGCACGATTTGACCAAATATCAATGTGATGCTGGTTGTGTTTGTTGACTACAAAGGCATTATCAAGCATGAATTTGTACCACGTGGTCAGATTGTAAACAAGCAATTCCACCAGGGAATCCAAGCATGCACGATGGATGCTGTGCGCAGGAAGGGACCTGAACTGTGAGAAATCCAGAGTTGGTTGTTGCATCATGACAATGTGGCCAGGACATGTTACTCCTTGTCTGCAGCTTTCACATTCCAACTGTGCCTCATCAATTGCTTCCTCAGTCCTAGCCCTTCAGACTTTTTACTTTTTCCGAAAAAGAAAAAGGTGGAAAAAAGTCATTTCCAAACCATAGATGAGATACGGAACAATGCGATGAGAAGCCTGCATGCCACCCCACAAAATGTGTTGTAGGGGCGTTATAACACTGAAAGAAACTATATGTATGGTGTATTGCCATGAGGGGAAGTATTTTGAATACAGTGCTTAAAATGCTGTACAATAAGCAATAAAGCTTTTTGAACACACCTTTATGTATGTACAAATTACTTTATGTCTTCATGTCAGAAGCCAGTAACTAAAATACAAACTCATTCATACACTTAGCTGTTAATTACAGAAACATATGTATTATGTATAAATTCTAAACAAGTGTACCACCCCCTGCCCCGCACACACGCACAAAATTCCAACAGTCTTCAGTACAGAGAGCCAGACTGTGTTCTGTAATGAAGTATGTAGGATTAAAGCTTAGCTATACTGAATATCTTTTGATTAACTACATATCCATTGTTCAACACTTGCTATGTTTTTCCTCTTACCATTTTATAAGTTATTTATTCTTTATGTGCCGAAAAATTACCTAAACTAGATGGTTTCAGCAGTTCACCAAGCAAATCGAAGAATGGAAGCTTTTTCAATCTCACATCTGGATGTACTGGAAAATTGCTGGCTGCAGGAGCTGCTGCTGGCGGTGATGCCTTTGGCGGGTACATATTAGGGTGGTACATACTGGCATACATGCTGTTTCTTGGCTACAAAAAAACAGGAAAGAATAATTTGTCACACACATGATCAATATAATTAAATGATTACATTGTTTGTAAAACACACACACACACACATACACACACACACACACACACAAAGTGTTGCATTACCTTTTTTCCAAGGTCTCTTTAACGCGTTTCTTAGACAATTACATATTTTTGATGATGTTACAGCATTCAATGAATGAAATAAATTGCAATTTGCGATCAGTTATGGCTTCACTATACTAGGTTTAGATGGAATACCAAAGTGCGGTCGGTTCTTCCCGATGCGGGAGTACAGTATTATGGCTGCGAACATTACAGAACAAATAGGCTGTGGTAATAGGAAAGAGACAGCTTGGCGAATGGAGATTTGGGTGTGGCGGGAGATGTGCAGGGAAGAGTCCTCTGCAGTCGGGCTGGTCACTGTGTCCTTGGAGGCGGAGTGGTCAACACATCTGCATAGTAAGCAGGAGATTCCGGGTTCGAATCCCGGCCGGGCACAAATTTTCATTTGCTGCACTTTGGTATTCCATCTAAACCAAGAACAGTTAATCAATAACTGATCGCAAATTGTCATTTATTTCATTGTTTCCTAGATTGTCCATAGACATCACTCAACCTGCACAAATATGTGAACAACCACGTACGAACAGTGGCACTCCAATGATCAGTTCCAGTTTTGGCACTAGGAAGGAAATACAATGACTGTGTTGGCTGTAGTTCGATCATGCCTAGAAGGTCAGTTCCAGAATTTGGCCGTATCTGCATTGCTACTCTGTGTCAGGAGAGACTGGCATCAAGGAAAGTTTCCAGACATCTTTGAGTGAATTAAAGTGACATTCATACGTGGAGAAGGTACAGAGTTACGGGTACTGTCAAGACTTGCCTCATTCTGGCCACCCAAAGGCTACCACAATAGCTAATGACCGCTATTTACGGATTTCAGCTCATATGAACCCAGAGAGTAATGCCACTATGCTGAAATGATTTTCGTGCTGCAACAGGATATTTCAATTCAAACTGTACGTAAAAGGCTGCATGACATGCAACTTTAATCTCTATGTCCACGGTGAGGTCCAGCTTTGACACACAGATAGAGTGCAGCATGGTATGGGTGGACCCACTGGCATGCTGAATACACTCATCAGAATTGACAAAGTGTTGATCACAGATGAGACTCCATCTGCCTTCAACCAAAAACCTACTTTCAAAATATTTCTCTTGCAATCAGATTTATAATCTGAATTAGTAAAATGTTGACCACAAACCACTGGTGAATGTCACAGTGTATCTGGCATGAAGATTTTTCTACTAATCACAGGTAACCACATATTTCTTATGCTATTATGAACCAAAAATTCATGGTAACTAATGCCACTAATTTTTCATTTTTGATTCTTACATAACTGCACATAGCAGAGGGGCATCTGTAGGGAATAAGGAGTGTATTTCAGATTATGGAGCTACATGGTTGCAGCTTATTATGAATGTACTTTTATCGCAAATATTCGAAACTATTAGCAGCATGCACAAGTGCAGCAGCATGCAGAAGTGCAGTTCATATGCAAGTACTACTAAAATTTTTCACTGTTAATAGCTTCCTGTATGTGCTTCACCTTTGTTAATAGGAAACTATAGTGGTACAACAAGTGCAATAATGCAAAAATTATGTATTACATATTCACTATTTACAACTTACACAAGCATGTATTACATATTCACTATTTACGACTTACACAAGCACATATGACTCTGACAGTAACAATTTGAAAGTCCATGAAAGCCTGGGCACAGCCCACTAGGCTACAGTACTAGTAGCTGAGGCAACAGACTGTGTGTGTGGCACCATGTGCAGCAGAAGTTGCAACTTCCGCCAGCAACCACAATATTGTTTGACACCGTGAAGCATCAAAGGCAGTTAGACGATACTAGTGTGAGGGATTACAATGGATGACAATTCTCATGCTCATCTTTTGAACGCATTCCTTGATGCTAAGGACATTTACTATGGCAACTATGTTCTCCAGACAAGAATCTTATCAAATATGCTTGGAATACATTGAAAGGAAGCTGTTTTCAAAATAGACAAAGCAACAATGACTGACTGATCTGCACCAAATCACCATGGAGGAGTAGCACAATCTGGACCAGCAGTCCTTTGGATCATTCCAGAGGACAGTATGCCATGACAAATATAGGCATGCATCAGTGCAACACAACTTATTCCCAGATTTTAAGGGTACAAAAATTCAGAACATCTAGTTTATTTTCACAAAACTTGTTAGTTTCTGTTTTCATGAGCAATAAAGAGAACTGAAATGTTGTTTTTGTATCTTTCTATTCCATATTTAGGTAAACAGTCATAAACCTCTAGAATTATGGTACTGCAACACTTTTTTGTGTGTATATTTATGTAGAGTGTTTACTATTATCCGATTTAGAACCATATAAACACAGAATTAAGTCAACGTTCCAATTAACAATGTTGAGTATTTTAATGAAGTAACTTTGACAGCAGTTTAATGTTCTCGAAGTCCATTAAGGGAGACAGGTGTTAGTGTGCAAATTTGTTTGAGGAATGCTCAACTGCTGGTGAAGTTTTGAGATTCATACTAAACTACAGCTTACAAGGGAAGGAGCACAGACATGGCCAACCAAATGAGTTTATTTCTGATAAGGCACCTATTTATGAACAGAAATGGACTGAGATATTTTGGCTCACTACTCCCACATTTTGAGAAAACTGCTCTTAAAAGTTTATTATAGGGAATCAACTCAAGATTCATTGACTCAATAAACAATTGTAAACTGAGGATTTTTTCCATCATCATGGATGTTAGCTGAAAATGCATGTTTTATGATAAATAAATGAAAGCAGCTTTTACATCTGACATTTATGCATGCCATAAAGTATCCATACTTCAGTGAAAAGTGGTGCTAGCCGAGTGAGCTGGCATGGTAGCTAAGCACATTCAGTCAGATGGCTAGCCATCCTCTGCACACAAAAATGCACCCAACATCACCCCATGAAAAATGCTCAGTTTACAATTATCTAATGATCCAAGTAATTTTTATTCAAATTTAGCCTCAAGAACTTCCACATTCCTCAATACCTAAAAATCTAGGAGGTAGTGCTCCAAAATATCTTACAGTTCTTAATTTTTGTTCATACACAAGTGGCCTGTCAAAGATGAACTAAATAGGTTTGCTGTGTCTGACGTCTTCCTTGTAAACTGTAGTAGACTTTGGTGTTTGTTTGATGGCATGCTACTAGGGAACAGACAGATTATACTTTCTGTTCCATATAACTGTGGTGAGGAAATCATCAGGAACAAATATAATGCTATACACAATTAAGAACACAGCAGTACTATGCTGTAGCTTTCCTTAAGGAAGCAGGATAAATTTTAGAATGTTAACCCAGTGCCAGATTTATTAAACACTCATGTTATTTGATATTATTAAGTAGATTTAGAGACAAAAAACTGTAGAACATACTTCTTGGTAGAATTAGATTCATTATTTTTTAAATAGTTAGACCTATTAATATACAAAGAATATGCCCTGTCGCTACAGTGAACTGTGTTGTGACCATAGAAGATATATTGCCCTTCTGATGTCAAGATATACTTATGGCTATATAAGATTTCGATTGCCACTCTATGTGCCGAAAGTGAAACCTTAGTGCTTTAGAAACCACCAGAAATAACGTAAGAGAGATGGGGATGCTGATTCAAGACAAAATGACAAGGAATGAAGAAACATCTTAATTACTATACAATGACAGCTTTCCGAGAAGCACCTTTGCTTTTGTAAAAACTTCAACAGTTTTTTTAATGTTCTTTTGGATTTATTTATGACACAGCAAATGACTATTTTTCTGTTTTTTAGCAGGGAGTAGCTGTAGCAAAAGACATTTAAATACAATGACTGCTATTCCATTTTGTTTACTGCCAACTTTAGAAAGCACACAAATGTAGGTGTTTCTCTGTTCTTAGTTGCAAGATTCCACAATGGAGTCCTGTGATAGCATTAGTGATGTATACTCTGTACTGACCTTTCATTCTGGCTCTCAGCTGATGTGACATGTGTGTTGTTGTGGTCTGCAGTCTGCAAGACTAGTTGGATGCAGCTCTTGTAGTGTAACAGCTGATTTAGCTGTGTACTATGGTACCGTCTCGCCACGAGATGTGAAGATTCATTATATATAGATAAGTAATGATATAAGAATTTTACTGTGTGCCGTGCGCTTGTGTGCGTAGGTATGAGGGCATGAGCAAGTGATGCGGCCAAAGATAATATTGTGCTGAAGAAGAGACCGTCGCGTCAAAACGTAAATGAATCCTGGAAAAATCTTTGGTCATTATTGATGCCAGAGAGAAAAATGCTTTGTAAAAGTAGTTTAGTTAGTTCTTATTGAGACTCGGTCAAGTTATGACCTTATGTAATATTGGCCTACGGGGCATAATATATGTTTTTGTTAAAGTGCAAATACCATTTCTTCATTTGTGGAAAAGTTGTTCTCACTTTATGTGCTTCCCCCATTGCAAACGGACGAAGTCTAGCCTGAATCTTTGGCGTAACTACAGACTGAAAATATACAAAAGTCTGAAGATTACGATGTTTAAACTTTAACAAATCTACTAAATTGGATGAGGAGTGATGTTTGGTAAATCAAACTACACATAATTTGGGTGCTGTGTCCCGAGAGGAGAGTACGATTTGTAACAACAAGGTCATTGGAACTCTATCTTGCTGGGAACACTGCACTCTTCCACACGACATTGTCCTGTGAAAGCCTCATCTGACAATACAAATGACAACCTACATCCTTTTGATTCTGCTTACTGTATTTGTCCCTCAGTCTCCCTTTGCTATTTTTACCCCACACACTTTTTTCTAAAGCTAAGTTGACGATTCCTTGATGTCTCAGAATGTGTCCCCCCTTAGTCAGGATATGCCAGAAACTCCTTTTCTCTCAAATTCTCCTCATCAGTTACATAATCTGCCCATCTAATCCTCATCATTCATCTATAGCACCACATTGCAAAAGTATCTATCATCTTTTTGTCTGAACTCCTGATTGTCCACTTTTCACTCCCATAAAGTGCTACACTCCAAACAAATGCTTTCAGAAAGGACTTCCTACCATTTAAACTAATATTGGATGTCAACAAATTTCACTTCTTCAGAAACGCTTTTCTTCTCATAGTCATTCTGCATTTTATATCTTCTTTACTTCAGCCATCAGAAGTTATCTTGCTACCTTAATAATAAAACTCGTTTACTACTTTTATTTACTTTTAATTAATCTAATTCCTTCAGGATCACCTGATTTTCTGACACTACATTCCATTACCCTCGTTTAACTCTTGTTAATGTTCATCATACACCTTCCTTTCAAGACACTGTCCATCCCGTTTAATTGCTCTTCTATGTCTTTTGCTGACTCTGGCAGAAATACTATGTTGTCAACAAACCACATTATTTTTATTCCCTCTCCTTGTACTTGAATTTCCTCTCCAAATTTCACTCTGCATTCCTTCACAGCTTGCTCAATGTATAGATTGAACAACATTGGGGAAGGGCCACAATCCTGCATTACTCAATTCCCAATCACTGCGAACCTTTCATGACAGTCGACTCTAATAAGCACTGTCTGATTCTTGTACAAGTTGAACATAATTCTTCACTCCCTATATTTTACCCTTGCTACCTTCAGAACCTCAAAAAGTGTATTCCAGGCAACATTGTTAAAGGATTTCTCCAGATCCACAAATGCTAAAAATGTAGGTTTCCCTTTCTTTCGTTTATCTTCTAAGATAAGTTGTAATGTGAGTATTGCCTCATGTGTTCCTATATTTCCCCTAAATCCAAACTGATCTACCCCCAGATTCCACCAGTTTTTCCATTTGTCTGTAAATAATTCGTCTTAGTATTTTGCAACCATGACTTGTTAAACTGATACTTCTGTAATTTTCTCATTTGTCTACACTTGCTTTCTTAGGAATTTGAATTACTGTATTCTTCTTTAAGTCTGAGGGCATTTCCCCTGTCTCATACATCTTGCATACCAGGTGGAACAATTTCTTCATTACTTGCTCTCCTAACGATGATAGCAGTTGAAATGGATCATCATCTAATCCAAGAGGTTTGTTTCTACTCAAATATTTTAGCGTTGTGTTAAATTATTCTCATAGTATAGTACCTCCTATATCATCTTCCTCTACGTCTTCCACTTCTAGAATACTGCCTTCAAGTTTATGCGTTCACTATGCTGTTCATAGTAACTTACCCGCATTCCTTTTTCTTATTCGTTATCAGACTTACTCCTGCGTTACCACCAACTGATTTTGTATTTATAAATCTGTACTCACCTATCAAAAATCCTGTTCATTCTGCCACCGAACTTCATCAATCCCCAAAATATCTAATTTTAACCTATCCATTTCTCTTTTAAAATGTTCCAACTTCCCTACCCAATTACGGGTTAGAACATTCCATGCTCCAATCTGCAGAATGTCGATTTTGTTTTTCTTGATGAGATCCTCCTGAGTAATCCCCGCCTGGAGATCTAAATGGGGGGGTCTATTTTACCTCCGGAATATTTTACCCGAGAGGATGCCATCATCATACACTACTGGCCATTAAAATTGCTACACCAAGAAGAAATGCAGATGATAAACGGATATTCATTGGACAAATATATTATACTAGAACTGACATGTGATTACATTTTCACACAATTTGGGTGCATAGATCCTGAGAAATAAGTACCCACAACAATAACCTCTGGCCGTAATAAGGCCTTGATATGCCTGGGCATCGAGTCAAACATAGCTTGGATGGCGTGTAGAGGTACAGATGCCCGTGCAGCTTCAATACGATACCACAGTTCATCAAGAGTAGTGACCGGGGTATTGTGACAAGCCAGTTGCTAGGCCACCATAACAGAAGTTTTCAATTGGTGAGAGATCAGGATAATGTACTGGCCACGACAGCAGTCGAATATTTTCCGTATACAGAAAGGCCCAACATGCGGTCATGCATTACCCTGCTGAAATGCAAGGTTTTGGAGGGATCGAATGAAGGGTAGAGCAACAGGTCGTAACACATATGTAACTGCCACTGTTCAGAGTGCCGTCGATGTGAACAACAGATGTCCGAGACATGTAACCAATGGCACCCCATACCATCACCCTGGGTGATATGCCAGTACGGCGATGACGAATACACGCTTCCAAGGTACATTCACCGTGATGTCTCCCAACACGGATGAAACCATCATGTTGCTGTAAACAGAACCTGGATTCATCTGAAAAAATGACATTCTGCCATTCATGCACCCAGGTTCGTCATTGCGGACACCTTCGCAGGCGCTCCTGTCTTTGATGCAGTGTCAAGGGTAACCGCAGCCATGGTCTCCGAGCTGATAGTCCACGCTACTGCAAAGTCATCGAACTGTTCATGCAGATGGTTGTCGTCTTGCAGAGAGAGAGAGAGAGAGAGAGAGAGAGAGAGAGAGAGAGAGAGAGAGAGAGAGAGAGAGAGAGAGAGAGAGGGGGGGGGGGGGGGGCGGGGAAGCTGAGTTTCGCATGTTCAATGCTTCTTACAGCTGTGCTGATGCATGGACAGAAGCTTTTTCCAGGTCAAGGAAATTTACGATATTAGAACTGAGAAAAGTCAAGAATTCTACAGGACACTGACCTTAATGATATAAGTCTGTAATTTTATGGGTACGTTCTTTTGACTTTCTTATACATGGGAGTTATTTGCAGTTTTTCTAGTCGTTTGAAACTCTGCGCTGGATCAAAGATTTGCAATAAATGCAAGCTAAGTGAGAGGCCAATGCCAGAGTACTCTTTGTAAAACCAAACTAGTACCCCATCTGGACTTGGCGATTTGTTTTAAACTGCTAAGCAGATTGCTTTACTCACAACTTAGGCCATGAGGTGAAGTGAAGGGAGTTGAGAGGAGGTCATATACATTGATGGCAACATCTTTGGACTTCACTCAACCTTCTTCAATCCAACTTCCTGGCCTAAGTTGCAAATAAATCAATCCATTTTCCCTACTACTGTCTTTCTCCTCCTTCCTCTCTTCTGCATGAAGGAGGATTCAGAAATGTTTGTTTTTGTACTTCTTTGTTACTGAGCTGTCATAAGTACTAGCCAACCATTTTATCTTTTCTAAAACAAGCTTTAGCTAGGCTTCTTGAGTTATTCTAAAATGTGACATAATGAAATGTATGACAATTTTTAAGTTTTTAAATGATTACCTACATAACACAAATAACGTATGCAAAAAAAAAAAGAAAGAAAGTTAAGAAGGTCTAACTTCTTAACTTCTTTGCTTTCTACAGTATGTCTGCCTAGGCGTACTTGTGTCTGTGTGAATGTGTGGGTGTGTGTGCATTTGTTTACCCTCAATTTTTCCCCCAAGGTAAGTCTTTCCTCTCCAGGGATTGGAATGGCTCCTTACCCCCTTCCTTAAAACCATCATTTCCTTTTCCCTTCTGCCTGAAGAAGCAACTGGGTTGCAAAAGCTTGCGTTTGTGTGTGTGTGTGTGTGTGTGTGTGTGTGTGTGTGTGTGTGTGTGTGTTCATTTATTTATTTGTGATGCTGTCACACCTGTGCTCTTTCGCCTTGTGAGTAATCTTCGTCTATTTTTTATATTTAATTTTTCCTGCTAGGAATTTTTCGCCTTAATATTCGTATCAAAGATATTGTTATTTACAGGAAATGCTCAAAATGTTCACCATCATTTCTCAACAACAGCTGTAGTCGAGGAATAATGTTGTGAACAGCACTGTAAAACATGTCTGGAGTTATGGCGAGGCATTGGTGTCGGATGTTGTCTTTTAGCATGCCTAGAGATGTTGGTCGATCATGATACACTTGTGACTTTAGGTAACCCCAAAGCCAATAATTGCATGGACTGAGGTCTGGGGACCCGGTAGGTCACACATGACGAAATTTTTTTTCCCTTTTTTTTTTTTTTGTTCTAATAAAACCTCATGTCATTCCAAACATATGTGTCAATTTTTACCTCTCTCTTTAAATTATTCTGTGATTTATTCAGTTCTCAAATTTATACTGACTTTCCGATCACCCGGTATATTTATTCAATTTAAGACATCAGTCACAAAATTAAATATTGTTAATGTGTTCCCATATACCTGAAAACATTTCTATGTTCATCACATTCAATACTGATGACTTTGAAATTCATACCAAGAAATAGAGAGACAAGGAAGATACACACAGTATTTTTATAAATGTGGTGCTATCACGACCACTGAAATATGTACTTCTGTTAACATCAGTAGACAACTCAGTTAAGTTTGAAGCAGCTTAACTGAATCAACCATATAAATCAGTTCTGTCTATTACTTGATATTGAAGTTTACTATCTCCAAATCACACAATGTAAAATAAAAAATGAAACGCAACGACCTATATTGTCATCTAACAGTGCTTTAAGCTATTATTATCACACATTACCTGTCATATTCAGTATTGGGTTTTTCATTTAACATTTGATGTTTTATCTTACTTTTGTCAGCACGAGTGGTTGGCGTAGGTAGTTTACATTGAAACTTGGACCAAATGTACTGGAAGCTTAGTGCAGATCTAACACAGTGGATTACATGAACAACAATCTGTGCAAAACAGGAGCACTACCACCTCAGCTGTATGGGTTACCAAAGATAATGTTTCATGGAGACTAAGTGTTCCTGGAACAAAGATGTACAAACTGATGAAACACTTGGCCTCACTGTTCCACTCTCACAAGGAAAAGATGAACACATGCACATGGGACTCAGGATATTTCATTGAGAAGATGAAAAAACAAACTTGGACTAATTAACACCTAGATGAGCTTTGCTGTTGCCTCTTTGTTAAACAAAGTGTCGCTGTGATACTTCTATTTTACCACAATCCATCACCAATCTCTTTCATACAAACCTCTGCTGCACTACTATTTGTGTAATGGTGATCTCTATAAACAGATGGAAGGTACTGCCATGAGTAGTCCACTATGTCCAGTGCTAATCAATTTCTTTACAGAAGATTTCACAAGACAGGGATTAGACATAGCATCTTTTGTTAAAGATACCCAACACCTTTGTGGTGTGGAGGCATGGCAAGGATCAGCTCAGTGGCTTCTGAATACACCAGAACAGGCTCTATGCAAATTTAAAATTTAGGATATAACTGGAAAGACCATCACAAACCCTTTCTGGACATGCTGGTCAACAGAAGTGGTAAAATTCTCGGTGACAGCACGTATAAAAACCAACATATATGAGCACAAACTGTAACATCACCATCTGAGTCAGGAAAGAGATATGATTATTAAACTCATCTTTTGCACAATATAAATATGTACACACAAATACGGACATACACAGCAATTTTTTGACAGGGAAATTCTTCTATGCAAAAGAGTTGGCATGACTGATTTATCAGGGAAGTCAAAGATATAAAAACATAGCACTAAATCCAATAAGAAAGAGGGAAGCACCAAGCTAAATGGTTTTTGAAATATTGTGGTTAAAAGTGAGTTTTACATGTGACAAAGTGAGGCCACACCAGAAGTGAATGACAACAATCCAGGAAAATAACCATAGAAAATCCTAATGAACCAGTGTCCCAGGTACATACAACCTCTGGCCTTGGGTCACACCAGTCCATAACATTAAGGAAGGAAGTCTAGTGTTTAACATAGCATCGAGAACGTAGTCATGAAAGGTGATCAAGCCCACCTAGAGTAATTTGGTGTTCACAGTTCATGGCAACATCTATGTACAACGTTTTACAGTAAATAGTATTCTACATAGGCATGGACTAAACTATTTTAACACGAAAGAATTTGCTTGAAAATTTATTTACCGGTGGCAGTGGTCGGTCTGGCGCTTGAACGATGTACCCTGACGGTTGGTATACATTACTGCGTTGTTGCTGCTGTTGGGGTTGTTGCTGCTGCTGTTGTGGTTGTTGCTGCATGTTAGTACTATGAACACTTTGAAGATCTTTTCCAGGTGCAGCTGATGGTTGTTGTAAAACTAAAGCTCCAGCACTAGCATGACTCTGTCTGAAATAACAGAACTTATGGTATTCTCTCTTATATAATGATATTAATGTACATTTTTCAACAACACACTTTTTATTAAAGTTGTTCACTTGCTACATCTAAAAACTTATATAGATGTACTGACACTACTGTGTACTGTATAGTACACAGTATATAGTATATATAGTATACAGTATATAGTGTATAGTACTGACACTAATCAAATATGGGAGTCCAATCTTTTTTCACTCTACAAACTATAAAAGAATATGAAATACTATTTTCTGTGTATGGAAAAATAAAATGTTTCTCCTGCATTAAGTGCCAAGCTTGCTCACAGCAAATCCAAATTTACATTTTTTTTAAATGTTGTGTTTAACTTAAACAATACAAAGTACATAAAGAAGAATTAATTACATAACATGGGATACACAATTGCATACACATTTCTTCATTACAGCAGACACTAATTGCACAATAACACATATTACATGCTATAAAACTAAACCATTACCTTAAATTAGACAGAACTGGACATGTTGTATCTGGGATATAAAAGACAATATCTGAAGAAGGTAAAGAGATATCTTTCTGTTCAGAGTTTTGAATAAAGCCGCAAGTAGGCAAAATTAATATTTTTTTCCAAATAGGTTTCTTAAAATTGGCTGATATGCTGACACCAAGCAAGATTGAATGGAACTGTACACACATTGCATGACTAGTCATAGGATATAAAAATGCTGTGTATCAAAAATGAAATGAAACACGGATCTGCTCTCAATTTAAATATCTTGTCTATATTTTGTACCGTGAAATGTGTAAGCTGAAGTCAACATGCAGAGTCTACACAATGATATTTTACCTCTACCAAGTCTTTAATATTTTTCATAAAAGTTTACTCAATACAATGCAGAGCAGTAACAGAGTCAAATAATGAAAATAAAGTCATATCTGCACTAGCTACAGATATCAAACTGTAAGCAGTGCAAACATAAACACTGAAAATTTTTCTGAAATCAGACAGTGTTTTTCTAGTTGACAATGTTGTCTCTCAGCACGGGTGAGTATAGTGCAACAATACTGCACTTAGCACAGAAAAGCAGAGAATCAATCTGTAGGAGTCTAAATTAAGAAACTCTGATACCCAATTAAGTTCACCAGAAAAATTCTAAGAGCAGCACTCTGCACTACAGACCTTATTACATTGAAGTGGTTTTCTCCACAGGACTGAAACCCATTTTTTAAATATATGGAATGCACAGATAATGCAAAATGCAGCAACACATTTTCACGGTAAGACTCTTCATTCAATTTTATGTGTAATGTTGTATATTTAGGTGTAGAACTATTTTGTTGTGCCATATTTCATCAGTTAAGATGCCAGATATTACAGCACCTTATAAAGGGAAATTTTACAGAGATTCTAAGATAACTTTAAAGAAAATACAGTTCACTATATTAACCAGACACACAAAAGTTAATAATAAAATGATCACTTCCTGAAATAATGCCAATGATATGTATGATGCCAATGAAAGAAATAATGAAACTGTAGGGAAATTTTATACATCAGGAACTTTAATAACGGTGCACAGAATGCCTGCGAAAAGTGACAACTCCACAAAGCAGTATAGTATGAATTCTCCAATTATCTTACTTAACAAGTTGGGGAAATTATCATATATATTATCAGTGTTTTTTGTGGGTACACAATATCTCCCGTATTACTTATCCAAAATTGATAATAATGATTGAGGCATCATTTTTCAAGGTTTTGTTCTCCAGTAATGACAAAAAATACGCAGATAGTTTAAAGTTATTGTTTTCACAAAAATCACCTTTATTTTAAAGATATGTGAACTGTTCTTACAATCTAAGTTGATATCTGGTGAATGATCATAAATGGGACATGTATTTATGGTTGCTTCCATCAGCCACCGCACCGAGTATCATCTCAGTTTGCGTGGCCGTGCCATCTATTGACAATATGTTTAACTACCATGAACGACAACTGTTTCAGTTATTTAGATTCTTTATGAAAGCCAAAGACTTTCTTTGATGCAAGCACAGTTTATAACACGATTTCCGTTATACACGTCTATGTAACAACAAAAAATACACCAATAATTTAATTTAACTAACAGTCACAACAGCAATATAGTTTTTGGAAGCTTATACATATGTACTTGCATCTGCCTCTTCTCCATTACTATCCTCCCTACTTGTGACTGATCAGAACACAGTGCAAATTATTCGCACAGGTCCCATTAGTTTTTATTTATTTTACATCTTAGGAAACATTCCGTTCGGAAAAATATTTATGGAAAGTAAAGAAAATTTGACTTACCAGGCAAAAAGGCATCGTTCGTTGACACACAAATAAAAACACACACATAGACACACAAAAACTGAGCTTTTGCAACCCTAGGTTACTTCTTCAGAAAAAGAGCAGGGCAGGAGAGGGGAAAAAGGAAAGGATGCGGGTTTTAAGGGAGGGGGCGAGGAGTCATTCCAATCCCGAGATAGGATATACTTACCTTTGGGAAAGAAAGGGTAGGTAAAGAAACACACACACACACACACACACACACACACACACACACACACACACACACACCAAGGCAGTAATATGCAATATGCAACAAAGTTGGACAGAGATGCCAGTTGAGGCAGAGGCTCTGTCCAAAGACTGGAGGCAAAGATGTTGTAGAATGGTGGGCGGGAATTTAAAACTAATGAAGGTTGAGACCTGGAGAGCAACGGGAAGAGAGAATATGTAGAAGAACAAGTTCCCATTTCCGAAGTTCTGAAAGGTTGGTGTCAGTGGGAAGTCTCCATATAACCCGGACGGTGTAACACTGTGCCAAGATGTGCTGGCCATGCACCAAGGCATGCTTAACCACAGAGTGATCCTCATTACTAACAAGCAGTGTCTACCTATGTCTGTTCATGTGAATGGAAAGTTTGTTGCTGGTCATTCCCACATAGAACACTTCACAGTGCAGGCATGCCAGCTAGTAAACCATGTGGGTGCTGTTGCAAGTGGCTCTGCCCTTAATCATATACACCTGCCAGGTTACAGGACTTGAATAAGTGGTGGTTGAGGATGCATAGGGCAGGTTTTACATCGAGGGCAGTTGCATGGGTAGAAGCCGGAGGGTAGGGAACCTTTCAGAACTCTGGAGATGGGAACTTGCCATTCAATATATTCTCTCTTGTCGTTGCCCACCAGGTCTAAACCTTTTTAGTTTTAAATTCCTTCCCACCTCTCTACAACATCTTTGCTTCTAATCTCTGGGCAGGGCTTCTTCCTCAACTGTCATCTGCCCATTTTCTTTGCATCTTGCATATGTCTGCCTTTGTGTGTGTGTGTTTACCTACAGTACCCCCCCCCCCCCCCAAGGCATCTCTTTCCTCTCCCAGGATCGAAATGGCTCCTGATCCACTCCCTTAAAACCCACATCCTTTTCTTTTCCCTCTCCTTCCCTTTTTTTCAGAAGAAGCAACCTAGGGTTGCGAAAGCTCAATTTGTGTGTGTGTGTGTGTGTGTGTGTGTGTGTGTGTGTGTTTACCTTACCTTTTCCCCTCCACAGTAAGTCCTTCCAGTCCTGGGATTGGAATGACTTCTCATCCACTCCCTTAAAACCCGAATCCTTTCCTTTCTTCCCCTCCCTCCTGCCTAGTTCCATGATGAAGCAACGAACGGTTGGAAAAGCTTGAATCTTTGTGTGTTTTTTATTTTTGTATCTGCCTACGAGCCTGTGCTTTGGTTAAGTTAAACCATCTCTATTTTTTATACATATTTTTCCTACCAGGAGTGTTTCCCACACACACACATAGAGAGAGAGAGAGAGAGAGAGAGAGAGAGACGGGGGGGGGGGGGGGGGGGGCAAGGGGGGGACACTTGTCCGGAAAAATATTTATAAAACATAAAGAAAGTTGGACTTAACAGGCGAGAAGGCACCGGTTCGTTGATACACAAATAAAAATAAAAACACAAACACACACACACACAAATGCTAGCTTTCGCAGCCTAGCTGCTTCTTCAGGCAGAAGGAAATGATGGTTTTAAGGGAGTGGGTAAGGAGCCATTCCAATCCCGTGACAGGAAAAACTTACCTTGGGGGGGGGGGGGGGGAGGGTAAACAAATACACATACACCCATACATATACACAAACGCAAACACACCTAGGCAGACATACTGTAGAAAACAAAGAAGTTGAACAGAGATACCACTTGAGGCAGAGGCTCTGTCCAGAGAATCGAGGCAAAGTTGTTAAGATGGTGGGCGGGAATTTGAGTTTAGCAGAGGTTGAGACCAGGTGGGGAACGGAAAGAGAGAATATGCTGAAGAGCTAGTTCCCATCTCCGGAGTTCTGAAAGACTGGTGTCGGTGGGAAGTATCCAAATAACATGGTGTAACATTGTGCAAAGATGTGCTGGCCGTGCACCAAAGAGTGTTTAGCCACAGGGTAATCCTCATTACCAACAAACACCGTCTGCCTGTGACCGTTCATGCGAATGGACAGCTTGTTACTGGTCATTTCCACATAGAACGCTTCACTGTGCAGGCATGTCAGTTGGTAAATCACATGGGTGCTATCGCAAGTGGCTCTGCCCTTGATCATGTACACCTTCCAGGTTACTGGACTGGAGTAAGTGGTGGTGAAAGGGTGCATAGGACAGGTTTTACAACGGGGGCGGTTACAAGGGTAGGAGCCAGAAGGTAGGGAAGGTGGTTTGGGGATTTCATAGGGATGGACTGGAGGTTATGGAGGTTAGGTGAGCGGCGGAAAGACACTCTTGGTGGAGTGGGAAGGATGTCATGAAGGGTGGATCTCATTTCGGGGCAGGATTTAAGGAAGTCGTATCCTTGTTGGAGAGCCACATTTAGAGTCCGCTCCAGTCCCGGAAAGTATCCGGTGACAAGAGGGGCACTTCTGGGATTCTTCTGTTGAAGGTTCTGAATTGGGGGGGGGGGGGGGTGAGGAAGTGGCTCTGGCAATTTGCTTCTGTAGTAGATCAGGAGGATAGCTGCGGGATGTGAAAGCTGTTATTGGGTTATTGGTGTACTGGTTCACAGATTCGGAACTGGAGCAGACTTTGCCACGAAGACCGAAGCTGTACGGAAGGGAACGTTTGTTGTGGAATGGGTGGCAGCTGGTACTGTTGTTTATTGATAGGTTTGATGTGGACGGATGTGTGAAGTTGGCCGTTGGACAGATGGAGATCGACATTGAGGAAAGTGGCATGGGATTTGGATTAGGACCAGGTGAATTTGATGGGACCAAAGGAGTTGAGGTTGAAGAGGAAATTCTGGAGTTCTTCTTCACTGTGAGTCCAGATCATGAAGATGTCATCAATGAATCTGTACCAAACTTTGGGTTGACAGGCTTGGGTATCCAGGAAGACTTCCTCTGAGCATCCCATGAATAAGTTTGCATACGAAAGGGCCATCCTGGTTCCCATGGCTGTTCCCTGTAGTTGTTATGTCTGGCCCTCAATATATTATATACAGGGTGTTTCACTAAGTGCGTTTGCCTCTGTAACTTATAAAATAATAGGTGAAGGGAAATTTTAATGCGGTAGGTCAACGCAAGAAATTTTACACTTTCTGTGGAGCTATGAACATAGTTTATTGTATCATTTTCCACAGAGTTACAGCACAAAGATATAATTTTTTTTTTTAAATGGAACAATAGTTTTTTTTTCTATCGTGCACTGGATTCATTGAAACCAGCTGCGTCCAAATCAATTTAAACTACATTCCTATCACTGTTAGTTTGGGAGCTACAACCCTTCAAAGTTTCAGGGGCAGATACCACAAATGCTGTGGTACATTTACCTTGGTGTTTTTGCGTGTGTATGTGTGCACTTGTTTATCTTTCCTTTTTTCCCCATTCCACTCTCGCGATTTGAATGACTACTCATCCACTTCCTTAAAACCCGCATCCTTCGTTTTCCCACTTCTTCCTTCCTCTACTCCTGAAGAAGCGGCCATCGGTTGCGAAAGCCTGTATCGTGTGTGTGTGTGTGTGTGTGTGTGTGTGTGTGTGTGTGTGTGTGTGTGTTTATTTGTATATCAACGAACCGGTGCCTTTTCGCCTGTCAAGTCCAAGTTTCTTTACTTTATACACAAGTTGATAAATTTTTACTTTCAAGAAAATCTGAACAATTAACCTTGAAAAACATGCCACTGATCCAACATGTGTCTGAAGAGTACAAGGAGAAGTCAGAAGTTTTAATTATCGCTTCAGCAAAAATAAGGTTACACAATTACTTTTGTGCTTGATTGCAGGTTTATATTGGCAGTAGTATTTGTTTTTGTTCAAGGCTTTCAATGCACATCTCTACAATAATATATCTGGTACAAACCACCTCGTCTCAGTGTAACCACTTGTGATGTCTCAACTGTGAAGTTTTCGACACCACACTTTATGTTTATTACAAACAGATTGCTTGTTAAAAGTTAGTAGCCCAAATACTTTTATTTATGACAGTACCAGCTAGGCTATTTCTGTAATGATATTTCTGCAACTAATATTATCAGACTTCTCTTTTCCAAAGATTCAGTTATTGTATCATATATTATTAATTCCATCTTACATCAGAAATAACTTCTTATATTTTGAATTTATTTCAAAGTTTTATTCCATCTTATTACATCACGAAGTATGGAATATTAACTGACTTTACATTATGAATACCAATGTAAAAGTGGTAATACTCTTACAGAATATATAGCTCAAACAATACTTTTTTTTCTTCCTTTCTTTATTCCGCAATGGAGCTTCTAGGTAGAAGTTGTTCTGTGTGTCCTACAGCTTCATAGAGGTAGCAGCACAAATAATTTGTGTTTGCCCGGAACCTGCAAAGACTGAGTTCCCTAGGCAGTTTCTAGCATTAAAGAACTTAATAACCCATAAATAAATTATTTGATTATCTTGATTTGAGCCAAAGACATGCAGTGAACACTGTTACACTACAAGATTCAGGAGATACACACTAAAGAAGAAGGCAATGAGTCCAATTCCACAGAGGGGGAGGGGGAGGGGGGGGAGAGAGAGAGAGAGAGAGAGAGAGAGAGAGAGAGAGAGAGAGAGAGAGAGAGAGAGAGAGAGAGAGAGAGAGAGAGAGAGCATATGCTGAAATATGTAAATATTACTGGCCTATCAATACAATGTGTCCCCTGAAGGAAAAGTATATGATCAAATATGTGGCACAACCATGGGCACCAGCTGACACCCTCCTATGCCAACCTATTTATGGGCTGTCTGGAGGAAATCTTCCTAGCCTCCCAAAACCCCAAACCCTTGTTTTGGTTCAGGTTAATTTATGATTCTTCATGATTTGGTCTCACGCCCAGAACACCCTATCCTCATTCCTTCACAATCTTAACTCCTTCTCCCCCATCATTTTTACTACTTCCTTCTCAACCCAGCAAGTCACCTTCCTGGATGTTAACCTCCACCTCTATTACGGCTTCATCAACACATCCATCCACATTAAACCAACTAATTAGAAACAGTACCTGCATTTTGACAACTGACATCCATTCCACATCAAAAAATCCCTCCCATACAGACTTGCCACCCATGGATGGAGAACCCAAATAATTTGAACCAGCTTTATGCTTACTGTATCCAAGTCTTCCTCCCTCCACAACTCTTACCATCCACACTGCCATTGCCACAATCATGGTTTCTGGATGCCTCTGAGGATGTTCAGTTGACCTTCAGTTTGGCCAACCCATTAAATTTTCAACATTCATCTGTAGCACCACACTACAAACTATTTTACTCCTTACTGAAATTAAGCGTTTATCACCCATATTTCATTTCCAGGCAAGAATACATTCTACTCAATCATAAAAGACGACTCCCTAATACTTTAATTCATTTTTAATACTAACAAATATATCTTTCTCAGTGGCACTTTTCTTTCATTAAGAAATGTCATATTCATGATCTATTTATCTAATCGAAGCATTGTCAGCAATGACGGTAATTTTTCTGCCCAGAAGAAAAACTCATCTAGGTAATTAATCTAAATTACATTAATATTCTTTTACTATTATTGAAGATCACCTTGTATCCTCTTTTGAAGAAACTAATCATTGTGTTCAATTGTTGTTGTTTGACAGACTTACGGTATTACCATCACTTCCAATTTCCTCTCCAGATTTCTCTTTGGTGTCCTTTACAGTTTGCTCAATGTACATAATCAATAACATGACGAATAATTTATATTATCGACTTCCTTTTTCATACAGAACTCTTTCTTACCATGTAACTTTTACTAAAACTAGACTGCAGTTATAAGATGTACAAACGTTTTGCTTCCTGGAATTCAACATTAAGAAAAGACAGAAACTATGGATTGTTGGAGAAGGGAGCAGGGGAGGGAGAGGAATGAAAGAAGAAGCCATACTATAAAATTTTGCACAGAGCATAATTTAATCTTCACCGACATTTCATTAGAAAACCATGAAAGGAAACTGTATTTGTAGATAAGACCAAGAGACAGTGGAATGTTTCACAAAGTTACATTGTAAAGACAAAGATTTCTGAACCAGGTTAAAAGATATAAAGGGTAAATGAAGACATTGAACACATTAAAATTGAAGCAAGTTCTTAAGAATATGAAAAATATGAGATGGGACCTGGAAAAATTGAAATAACCTGGAGGAGGTTGAGAGTTTCAGAAAGAGCCTTAGCCAAAAATTGGGGAGGCAGTAGTGGATCAAACAGATATGAAGACAGCTCTAATAGAAAACTATTATAAGAACAGACACCATTGGTTGATATTAACAACCATAAATTTACAAATTCAAAATACCCAAACATCTCAACTGTTACAGGGCATTGAAATAAACTCAATGACTAATTTGATAATTTATGATGGATCAGGATTTGAATGAAGATTTGCTATCCATTTACACTTCCCATCCTGCCCAAATTGCACATGTCTGGTAGAACAAACACCATACCTGTAATTGTGCCTTGAACAGGCAAATGACAATTTCTGTGAAGAAGCAGAAATAACCTAATACAGGTAAAGCTGCAAGCAAGAGGAAGTAATCGGCAGGGGGCACTAAAATCGTTGTGTGCATTAACTTGAGAATTTGAGCAGGACGGGAAACATGTCTGGATAGCGTAACTGGTGAAGGCACTCATTGTCCTTAAGTGGGAAATTCAGGATTGAATTCCAATCTTGCAAAAATTTTCAATTTTGCTATTAAATTCATTTCATTATTCTGCAATAGTCAGGTTTTTGAAAATTTTAAATTAGCTGGTGTATGACAGGCATTAGAATTGAACTGATGAACAGAGAAAATATAAAAATTTAACAAACAAGACAAGCTTAAATTAATGTAAATGGTTAAAGAATGGGCTTAGCAGAAAGTGCAAAATAACTAAACAAGAATGGCCAGAAGATAAATGCGAGGTTACAGACTGCCTATAGGATAATCAACGAGACATTTGTAGAAAAGAAACACGCCTATATGAATATCAAGAACTCGGGTGGAAAACCAATATTAAGGAAAGAAGGGAAAACAAAATTGGAACTAGTATATGGAAGAGCTAGAAAAGGAACATGAACTTTAAGACAATAAATATGTAGACTAACAAGCAATCAGAGAAATGATACTGCAAGAAAATATGACAAAGCATTGAGAACTTAAGCTGAAACAAAGCACTGGAGCAGATGCCATTCCATCAGAGCTTTGAAAGTTTAGTGTGAGCCAGCCATGACAAAACTGTACCTACTGGTGGGAAGATGTAAGATTGTGATGTCTTGATTGTTGAATATACTTAAACACCACAGTTTATGTTTATTATGAAGAGATTTCTTGTTCAAAGTTAGCAGCCCAAATGTTTTTACTTATGATAGAACCAGGTAGTCCGTTTCTGTAATGATATTTCTACAGCACCTAGTATCGGAATTCAGTCTTCCGAAGATTCAGTTGTTATATAATTTTATAGTAATAATTCCACCTTAGATTATAAATATCTTCTTTGTACTCTTGAATTCATTTCAAAATTTTATTCCATCTTATTACAATGTGAAGTATGGAATATTAACTGACTTTCCACTATGAAGACAAATGTAAAAGTGATAATACAGAATATTCTTACAGAACAAATAGCTTAAACAATACATCTTTTGTTTTTGCTGCCATGGAGTTTCTAGGCAAAAGTTGTTTGAGCTGCTACATCTAAGAAGCTGTAGGATGCACAGAACACTTGACATTTGCCTGGAACCTGCAAAGACACGAGTTCCCTGGGCAGTTTCTAGCATTCCACAATTTAATACACCATAAATAAATGATTTGAATATCTTGATTAGCGTTTCAAACATTTAGTGAACCTTGTTACACTAGAAGATTCAGGAGAAATACTCTAAAGAAGAAGGCAATGAGATAGAGAGCAGATGCTGACAGGTGTGAATATTACTGAACTAACAATACAATATGTCCTCTGAAGGAAAAGTATACAATCAAATTTGTGCCCATCCATGGGCACCAGTATGACACCTCCTATGCCAACCTATTTATGATCCATCTAGAGGAAATCTTCCGAGCCTCACAAAATCCCAAACCCTTGATCTGGTTCATGATCACTGATGATTTTTCACAATTTGTACTTACGGCCAGAACACCCTATTCTCGTTCCTTCACAATGTCAACTACTCCTCTCCCATTAGTTTCACTTGGTCCTTCTCGACCCAGCAAGTCACCTCCCTGGATGTTAACCTCCTCCTCAACGACAGCTTCATCCACACCTGTGTCCACATTAAACCAACTAATACCAACAGTACCTGCACTTTGACAGCTGCCATCCATTCATCACAAGCAAATACCCTTCGATACAGCCTTGCTACCCATGGATTCAGTAATCTGCAATGATAAGAAGTCCCTTACACAATATGCCGAAGACCTCAAAGGTGTTCGCAGACAGACATTACCCTCCTGATCTAGTCTGCAAACATATTTCCCATGTCACATCCCCACACACCACCAATCCTCCGTCCAATCTCAGTAACCAGTCAAAAAGGAGTGTTCTCCTTGTCCCTCAATACCACCCCAGACTGTAACAACTAAATGACATCCTTCATCAAGGCTTTGATTATATGTCACCATGCCTGGAAATGAGACACATCCTACCCAAGATCCTTCTAACCCCTCCTAAAGTGGTGGTGAAAAGCAAGATGGACTACCCTGTGCCACAGTATGCGGCTGAACACAGCACTCAGGATTTCAATGGCTTCTTCACCACCCAAAGCATCTGGATCCTCCGTGCCACCACCAGCCCTTCTGAACTGCGCAGGTGGGAGCTGTTCCTTCAACACAATCTGATGCCCCACATCCATCGTGGCCTCAACCTATGGTAACTTCCCACCCCTACAACCTATGCCTAACATCTCCCCCTCCACCTTTCTTCCTCACTCATCCTATGTCTCTCCAATTCATATCTTCCTTTCAACTGTGAGTCACCTCTTACAATATTCCCTCAATCAGACAGAGTTTAGTTTTTAGTTTCTATGTCATTTCAAATCCGCACACTCCTCTACACCACCCTTTAATCCTTTCATTCCCCTACCCTTCACTGTATTCAATGCAACAATTCAAATTCCCTATCAGAGCCCTTACAATCCATCACGCAACACTGAACTTTCCATCCTCACTCTGCATCATTCCCCTTCCACTACCCATCTAACTCACAGTCTTCATGCTTGTGTCGCTGGCATGGCTCCAGAGAGAGAGAGAGAGAGAGAGAGAGAGAGAGAGAGAGAGAGAGAGAGAGAGAGAGTTCTTTTTCTGAGTTGTGTGGATGTGATTGTCAATTTTTCGTGCCTGTCAGCAGCTCAGTGAGCCTGTTTACAGCGAATTGTTATCTATCCTCCATTATTGACATTCCAATTTGATGTTTCATTGTTCAAATTATCAATATTTGATAGTTAATTTGTTATTGTATAACATTTACCTTGAAAAACAAGAAAAATGTTTATGGCCATTGGCACTAACAGACAGAGGTCCATTTTAAATAAAATCAGTAGCCTTTGTATTGATATCAATGTACTTACGTGATATGCAGGAATGATACTGTTCCTAGAAACATGTAAAACAGTAATTTATGTAATATACAGCCCACGTAATTAACACCAAATTCTTGCATTAACATAGTTTTATTTTTGTTTCTACTACATAAATAACAAGCTTGGTTTCTGCCATAACACAATTTCACAGCAAACAACTGAATAATGTAGCAGATAATTGTGTATTACTTAATGAATTGTTATGCAATGTTTTTTTAGTTATACTTAATGATGCATGAACAACCTTATAAGGTCTTTTAGTTGCAGATATAACACAAATATCAACGGAATACATTTTGGAATTATTATTTTAACACTCCACATTGGCAAAGCCTCTCTCGTCTTAAAAAATTTTGTCAGACAAATCTGGATTGTTCGCAAATTTTGTATATATCATGCTTATGAGGTGTAAAAACTCCCATTCTATGGCTACTCCTCCAAGTCCATCTTGGATCCTCTTGCACTACATTGACGACCCTAATCTTGTAATCCAGAAGACTGTAATCACAGTCTATTTTGTACTGCTTCTCGTAAGTCTCATGATAGGCTGATGAAGATGAAATGACTTCTTCAGTTTCTTTAAACAAATTGTTTTCATTGATGTCTTGATGGGTAAATTATCATGTACCACAAGAATCAAGGGCAACAGACTTTTGAAGCTAAGCATTCACTCACTCTTCAACAGAATGCTTGTCTACTGGCCTATAGTCATGATAAACTTTATTTAGGTCTCTATTTTATCAATATGAATCAAATCTGTGAATTTTCCAGGCAGCTTCCCCTTTCATTCCTTACCCCTAGTACATATTCTTTTAATGTTTACCTACCTTGTCTTTTCTTTTATCTCATTCCAAGTCACCAATTTTTGAATAATTTAACTTGTCATACATTCTTTCAATCACTTTAAAAGCTAAAGTTAATATGCAAATGAACTACTGATACTGTGTTTTAGGTTTTGGTTTTTGTGTATTTTGATTATAATGCACCCATTGGGTTATTCATAGTTGCTTACTCCCATACGTATTTCTTACTCATATTTGACCAACTCCTGTATTACCATAACTCTATTTTATGTTGTAAACTCTGTATTGACATGGTCTAAAGTTCTATCGTCCTTTCCAATTTTTACCCTTTATAAATTCTCAACCCTACTTCCTACCTCTCTCAGATGAGTACGTTTCTTGGAGGACACCAGTGATCTCTATACTACCTGGATGTTGTACTACAGATTACTGGACGTGACAGCCAAAGATGTTCATATGCTGTTTCTTGAATAATTACAACATGGCTATTACGAATTATTACAAGCAAACGAAAAATAAATATGTTTCGATTACGTAGTCTCACAAATAGGTTACTTCGCATATTGACATAAATTTGAAATCCAGAGGTCATCTAGCTATTGTCTGTCACGTACTAACTGATGGAAATTCGTTTGACTAATTACAACATGGCGGACAATGCAAATTCGTGTGCAAAACATATGAATGTGCTGGCATGCTATTGTTCTATGCTCAGACACCCGAATTATACATCCAGGTTATATAGAGATCACTGGAGGGCACACGCATCAGTTGGCTTTAAAGTAAGAAATTAGGCTGGCCAGCACTCCAAATGTCTCAAACACTAAGATTTGGCATGGAAGCATGCAGGCTGGCTTTGCTGGGTGAACGACAAGGCGAACGAGATGGCCTTTCTGCATTATTTATTCGTAATGAAAGAAGTTTGAAAATTTTGCATTGAAAAATAGAGGTTGCTATGAATTTGTGTTTGTTACAAATTAGGATATTTGTTGCTGCAGATGAAATGTAGCTAAAACAACGACTTTTCTTTGAAGTTTGAACAAGGTCACTATATATCGAGATAATAGTAATGTGTACAGCACTTGCTTCCGATCCGCACTGGTGCAAAGAAAATGGAACGAAATTTTCATAACATCTGTTGTGTCTCATAAATGGTTTGAGTTATCTAAACTAGATTTTAGCAAATGATAGCATTCAAAGATAAGATTATTTTGTCATGTGATTACAGAACTTCCACATGGAACACAATATTTAACAAACTAAAGATTTAATTCAATGAAGAAGTGGACTCAAGGGCCACTGAGAGTTGTGGGAAAATAAAAAAATAAAAAAATAATGCTGTGTTTCTACTATGGAAGCGAAGAAGACATGCATTCAATTCGATACTCAGAATGGGCATTTTAATGAAGACTAATCATCTTGCCCCAGTATCATTAATAGTTTCAATAACCTGTAGCTATTTGATCTGCATTAAAATTTTAGTGAGAATAATATTTGCACACCCTGCTGTGCAACAATGGAACTTACTTTGTCAGAGACAAGATATAATAATACGTTTGTCTGAACAGGGAGAAAAAAGTGGGCTATAAGTCTGGTAGGAAACAAATGTATACTTCTATTGAAACTTCTTTCGAATCAGATACCCTAGAGTATTTTTAAAGATGAAAATCTGCAAAAATCTCTTTCTGTATCTCAGTCTTAGAAATACTAAAATGTTTATCTTACTAGAATCCTGACAACTACCCACCATGGTGCAAAGCACTTATGAATTTTCTGCCAAACTAAAACATGTCATCAAAAAGCTCTACACTTCACTCTGTGTACAAAGAGGAATTAAATGAATGTACTCTCAATAGTTTTCATTATTTCTCCGACAATGTAAAGTATTCAAATAAAATCACTTCATCAATTTGTTCATAGCATGCCTTTAAAAACACAATGGGACATGGAACTTCGTGCTAATTTCAAAAGAAGAAGCAGTTTATTTTCCCAGCACTACACTTTTTTCAGTGCAACATTATCACTGACAAGATTTTGGTAATTTGGAGGTACTACTGTTGCAATGCCAAAATCAGCTTCTTTTAACAAACCAAAGAAGAGTTTACCAGTATTCATCTCAGTAACATTTCAATGCATTTGGAATTACAACAGAATATTGAAACTTTATTAACAAAGCAAATTTAGTTTTACCAGCTATCTGCAACCCTTTAAAAAGTCCATTACTTCATTGAATCAAATCTGGTTGATTGAATATGGCACTCCAAATGCAAGTTTCAAAGATTAACCATATGGCAAAATACTCTCCTCTTTGCATGCTATTGTATGCTAAAATCTAGTTTCGATATCTCAAACCAACGTTTCCTTCGTTGATGCACGAGATCAGCACCAATTTTCTTTCATCAGCCACTACTTGAGATTGGTGATCGACAGTAATCTCGTTAAAACTTCAAAGAATAAGTCATTATTTTAGCTAAATTTCATCCACAGCAATATATAACCTAACATGCACCAAATGCAAATTTATAGCGACTCTCTCTCTCTCTCTCTCTCTCTCTCTCTCTCTCTGCGAATACAGTAGAACCCCATTTCTAAAATTTCCAACGGACTTCAGTGGATTGGTGTAAAATGCGGAAAAATGTTTTAAATGGTACAATATGCTTAATGGATCACCCTTGCATTTTCATAGTTTATTTGTGATATATGTACATATAGGCATCAAAGTACTTGCCAGGAAGTTTATTACATGATAAAGGTTATCCAAATTTTTACCATTTTAAGAGCCAGTAGGAACTGGTAATTTTATGGGAAGTAGAAATTTTTAACGTAATTTCATTAATCATAATATATTAGGCAGCAAGCCTTTAAATGGCATTAAGTATTTATGTAGTGAAACAGCACAAATTTCGTTCTTTTTGTATTTTTTGATGTTTCCCACAAAGATATTTGGAAACTTATTCGCGTTCTCGAGTGCAAATATATGCACAAGTGTTTTTGTGACGTTTGCATAGGGTCAGCATCTGTCACTATTATCATGTTTTTAAGGTTATAATGTTCCATGTCCCCTTCAAGGTGCAGAGAAACATACACAAGCAAATCATCAGTCGCATCGTTTAGAAAACATCACAAAAAATACTTAGTTAAATATTTGTATTTCACAACAAGAATAAATTCTATAAACGCGTCATGCAAAGCATGAAAAACTACCAGTTGCGTAAACAAAGCCAAACTGAAAATCGGCGCGGTGGCTAATGGGATACTATACTACCACCAGCCACCACGTCTTAAGTCAACTAGGAGCATACTGCAAACAACGAAACACGAAATGCATGTTTGAATAAATGCAAAATGTCAAGAACTTGACTGCGTATCGTTTATAAAAATTATACTTTAAGATGAAAGCCATGACGTAAATTATGTCATTTTTTTCTTCGCGAACATGGTTGCAAAAAGCGTAAAACACAGGAAAAGTCTAAATATGTTAATGCAAAACTGGGGGGAATTAACATTGTGAACATAAGAAATTTCACTGGACCGACAAAAAATGGTGGGAAAACATAAAACCTGGGAACATAAAAATGGGGTTTTACTGTAGTTTCTTTATAGTCATTTGAGAAAGACTGCACTTCAATGGCGGGCATGTGATGCTGTGTTCCGTCAGAGGGCTAACTGGCGTTCTGAGAGTTTCTGTCTTGCAGGCGCAAGGTCACACATCAAACGGGACTCCCGATTGGCCAGCACAGGTAACAGGCAGACTCCCTACAGGAAAAATAGCACAGAACCTATCCTGCCACGTTCAGCTAAACAGGCAGGGAAGCAGGCAGCAGGGATGATCTATGAGCCGGCATGCCTGCCTGCAGGTATGTTTCTCATGAATCTTAACTCCATAAGAGTCCTCAACATTTCACACTTTTGCCAAGAATAGCAGTTCTTGTATACAATGAAGTACCCACACCATGTTACTACTATAAAATACTTAAAGACTAGTAAAAACGAAGTGGTGCAATTAAAATGAGGCATAAACAAATATTACAGCTGAACCAGGCTGCATTATCATCATGGAAAGGTGTTGGTTGTGTCACTATGACCAACCCAGAGACGGAGGCGAAAAGTAAGTAGTGAAAATGAAGATTCGCCACTGTTGCACTGGGTAAAGACCCAACCATCACTAGGTAAGACAATGCTGAGTGTTTTCCGGCACTACTAAGATGTGGTGCAAATAAGAGTACACTTGTAAAGGGCAAATTGTGAGCTGAGCCATACAACCAAAATCTGATCATGTTATGGGAAGTTATCAAGAAGTAGTGTTGTTGCAGTTTGACTGCTACACCTGAGCTATTTCAGTTCCGGAAACAACTACACAGTCTTTTTATTCGGGTTATAAAGTTTTTCCCAGCCTCATGCATTTTCCTGACATTACACTCTGTGCAGTCTTCTTTTACCCAGAATAAATAAGCAATTCTGAAGCAAATATTTCCTGAATGATAACATGGTTTTCATGGAGGAAAGCTTCCTGAACAGTTAAAGTGAAAACTTCTACAAATACGGTGTCCAAAAAGTCATTCTTCACTGGGAAAACATATCAAATTAAGAGTACATTTTATCTACCAAATTTCATGGCTACAGGTTCATTTTTTCTTCTTTCTTTCTCTTTCTTTCGAGGTGGTACTAAAATTTTTATGACCACCCCTCATACATACCAATATTTTAGCTTCCATTATAATTCAACAGGACCATGAAAAATTTAGAAATGAGGGAGTTAAGTGTGGAGATTCCACAAGATAATTAGTCAACAAAATCAAACAAGAATTTACATTCTTAAACTAGGAACTCAAAATGGATAATAAATATACAGAGCACCTTCAGTCATCAGCCAACATTAATATATGCTTCTAGTGAAAATGAAAAAAAAGTTAAAAGCAGGCATAAAAATGAACTGTGATATGATTAAAACAATTAACAATGAAAACACAAAAAATGTATCCTCAAATTAAATATTACATTTTAACAACTAATTTGCAGGCAAGTGACCATCAGATTGAGTTACAGGAAAGCACGACATGCAACCTAGCCTCAGAGCTTGACTTCCACTAGTACATTTCCTGAAAGTCTTGAGTATGGCATAAGTAGTTCAGTTAGTTGTAGGCCATGAAAGGCAGAAGTCCCAGTTTTCGATTTGTGCCAAGTTTTAATTTTCCAGGTTGCTCATCAGCACACACTCCGACTCCAAAGTGAAACTATAGTTCTGGAAACTACCCCAAAGCTGTTGCAAACCCAAATAATTTTTTACAGGACTGCTATTAGGGAAAGTTTCGTAGAATAACTTCCATGAAGACTGCAAGGTAAGAGATGAGGTACAGGCAGATGTAAACCTGCGAGGACAGGTCATGAGTTATGTATAGGTATCTAACAAGGGGAAGTTTCGGGATGGGTCTCACCAATTTGCCTCAACCAATGTTAGAGGAACAGCTAAATGGCCCTTTCAAATTTCTAAAATATTTTGCCTGAGTGGGCCACTTGAAAAGATAAAAAGGACGTGGAAGATGTTCAACTACAGAATATCGAGAAAGGAGCTCATTCTTCTCTTCCACCTCCATAGTGAACTTGATACTGAGATTAAGAGGTTTCAGGTATTTTACCAAATCTATGTATTTCACTCCCATGTGATCACATCAACAATACATGGAACATACATGGAAAGCCGTGTATGGTACTGTGCAACTTTTTCCAGAGCTGTCTCTTCAAAAATCATCTACAAATACAATTGTTACAATTGGTGGCAGGTGACACCATACGTTTGTACATAACAGAAGGTGTTAAAAGAGAAGGAATGGAAGTGTAAGGAGAAATTCTTAGACATTAGTCATTGTAGCATTTAACTGCTCCCCTATCACCAGGAGGAAATCAAAAAGTGTCGCTCCTGAAGAATGAGACCACATGAAATCTCAGTGTAAGAGACTTGTTATAAATTTCTTGCAGCCACTGAATGAAATGTAGGAAGTTCCTGCCGTGGTGCTGACCTCTATGAACATAGAGGTTCAATCTCACACCACAGCAGCACTGTGAATAACAATTAGAACATCTATCTTTCTGGAGACATGAAGTCTGCCTGGTCCATGTTTTTTGAAACATGTTAGTTGTTCAATTTAATCTTTCCAGTATGTTGACTACAACAGCTGCCCAAGTTCAGTAACATAAAATTTGAAAGTTGAGAATAACAATAAAAACTTCTGTTATCGCAGCATCACACAAGGATATTGAGTGTTGGCCACTGTCAAAGATTTGAAACAGGAATGCCTGGCAGCATTAAAAACATTTAAATAAATAACAATAATAAATTCTTGACATACTCATGCTTTTAACTTGTTAATATTATTGCTTGTTTAGCATGTTAGAAGTGCCTTGTCTCATATTTCATGTTGCGTCCTACATACCACATCAAGTCGAATGAAACATATGTCGCATGATGCTACATAAGGAGCCCCATTAAAGTCTTGTCACAGGGTCCTGTTGTGTAACAAATAACATTCGGAGTGGGGCAGCCGGATGCGATGGTTGTATGACTGCATTGTGTGCCTGTGTGAGAGTTCTATTTTCTGATGAAGGCTATGGCCGATGGCTGAAAGTGTTGTATGTGTGTGTTTTGTATGTGCCTGTTGCAGCTCGTCGCCATGTCTTTTGCAGTGAGTTGTAAACTGTCCTTACTACTATATTAACATGTAACATGAGGAACATACATTTGTTTCACTGAATGTGACATCTTCACACATAGTAAGAAGCAAGTAAAATCTTGGCATTTCATAGCCTACTGTATGATGTGGAGCAGCACTGCCTTGTAACATATTGTATCATATGATAGGTAGATAACATGCATGCTTTGGCCTTCTCGCTCTCCCGATTTGAATCCTATAGAGCACGTCTGGGTTGCACTAAGAAGACTGGTTGCATCACTTCAGCAAAGAATTGGCTTTATTGTCTCAACACGAGATTGATGACATCATTTTCACCATGCCCTTGCCCTGTCATCATCCAGCCTGTATTGCTGCCAGATGTCACACCCCATACTGACCCCATTACCAATTTGTCGGAATGTGTATATGCAAATCCATTTTGGTGAAAATATTGTTGTCTATTATTATGCATGTTGCAGTTCTGTTGCATATTCTATGCATTGTTTCTATTTTATTATCACTTAGTTATACGGTTTTGTAGCAAAATTAATGTAGCCTTGACAAACTTTCTTTTGTTACTTACATTTTGGATATCAGTAAATTATATGCAAAATACCTGTAATACAAAATTTCTTTATACATGAAACTGTTTCTTTGGATTGGTTCACATCTGTTTAAATACTTCGAATTTTTTAAGTGTCATGACAGACTTAGAATTATTTCAGTGGTAGCATATTATGTATGTTCTAACAATTATACACACAAAACTCTAATATTAAAAAGACTTTTTAATGTGTTTCTTCACATATAAACAGCTTTTTGAAACAGATTTTGTGTAGAGCAAATTAAACTGCAATTTGGCTGCTGCGCCTACTCCCAATGTGAAGAAAAATAAAATTATCAAACTATTTAAAAAAAGTACTGCACATGCTAATCAACCACTTGAAATCTAGCAGGGAAAGGAAAAGTGACTGATTCCCAGAATAAGAATTAAAATAGTCAGCTTGGGTTAAAAAAAAATAAAAAAAAAAAAATAAAAAAATAAATAAAATAAAATAAAAATAAAAAATAAAATAAAATAACCCACACTGCTTTACTATTCACTGCCCTAATTAAGTTGGTGTGCTTTCCCAATGTGTGTGGCACCTTACCTTACCAATTATGTGACCATGTATGGTAACGTAAGATTTCAAACCATGGCTGGCACTTTAAAAAATACCAAACACCTAACACACTAAAAATTTATTATTGATGCAGCAGAAAATACTGAAAATGTGACCAACAATACTTTTTTTAAACAAACAATGTAATGTACAATGTCAATTTATAAATTCTAAAACCTTTTTTTTGCAAATTTCATGCCTGCATTAAATGTTTTGAGAAATCTAACAACAAATTAAAAACAAAGCTATTGAAATAATTTATTTCAACAATATCATTTTCGTACTATTATTATGCCCAAGGACCTTAAGTAAACAATGGACAACAAATTACCCTATTCTGCCATTTACTACCAATTTGAAGTTGTGACACAAGCCGATGGAGAATTTTTCTATCCTAAGTATGAGTAGCAACCATTCAAATTGTTAAATAGAACATGCCCTGTTGGCCCCAGGGTATATATATGTGGATGACTCACTTCACTCGACACTTTGACTAACCTATCACTATTATAATTTGTGCAGGTGGTGCTGTCAGCAGTAATAATTTCTTTCGACTTAAACGACAGTGTCAATCCAGACAACTGCAACAATAATTCCACCATGAGTTAAACATAATGAATACAGTAAATATTACTTTTTTAATCTTTTTATAGTGTAGCCACAAAAATAAAAGCCTGGTCTAAAATCTGTGATAACTTAAAATATTACCCTGATGCAGGCCTATTCCAACACTTTCCAGCAAGATGAGTACTATATAAAATGACTATACTGTGATGAATTAAGATCTGACGAGAGCTATAAACAAAAACTCAATGCTGTCAAAAATATTTGTTGAAATTTGTATCAGCAATTAAAGCACAAAGCAGCAACATATGAATTGCATCAAGAACATAAAACACATATTAAAATGTGGCAATGATTAGCTTCTACTTCCTTAGTCTAAGTCTTCAGGAAATAAAAATGCATATCAGGCAAAAGCCCACTACCACAGTTCCAGTGTACTAAAGGGATTGAAATATGTAAAGCCAAGACAATCACTCCCTCCGTAGCTGACTGGTATTTCACACACAAAAACACTAAGAGGAAAACAGTATTTACATTAACTTCTGAGCCCTTGCTGCTTCTTGAATAAAAGGGTGCCAAATTGCCATATATACTGAAGTGACAGAAGTCACGAGATACTTCCTGATATCATTTAAGACCACCACTTTCCAGCAAAGTGAACCAACTCGAAATGGCAGGAACTCAGCAAGAAACTGGTTGAAAATCCCACGAAGGAATACTGAACCATGCTGCCTCTGTAGCCATCCATTATTCTTAAAGTGCTGCTGGTGCAGGATTCTGTGCACACACTAACACACTCTACAATGGATCCATGTATGGCGACATGGGTGGTAAAATAATTCATTGGAATTTTACACAATGTTTTTTAAAGTAACCGTGAGCAACTGTGGCCCATTGTCTTGTGGATTGTCATCCCTAAAAATTCCATCAATGATTCACGACATAAATGGCTGCAAATGGTTTCTAAACAGTTGACGAACTTAACTATTTCTTGTCAATGACCTCTTCAGGAGGATCACAAGACTTGGTCTATTCCATGTAATAAATAAATAAAATAAAAAATGCTACCTGTATTATGAAGCCACCACAAGTTTGCGCAGTGCCTTATTGAGAATTTCACAAGTTAGTCCATGGCTTTTTGAGGTCTACACCATATCGTCACCTTTTAGCATCTGAAATTAGGACTCATCTGATCAAGGCAAGTTTCCCCAGTAGTCTACGATCCAGCTAATATTGTTGTGAGGTGAGCAAATTATACTACAGTGTCCTAATGGATGCATCAATTGCCACAGTGATTTCACATAGCCTTCCTCGTTTGTTAATTCTGGTAATTCTATACAGAACCACACATAAATGGCAGACTGCCTGTCACTACATTGTCTGTGCTGGGAGATAATACCTGAAACTCGCTACACTTGAAACAGCAAATATCTAAATAATTAATTCCCTTATGACTTTCAAAATGAAATGTTCCATATGCCTAACTCCAACTACCATTTTGCCTGGTAAGTCTTAATTCCCACAATGAAAACATAATAATGTCAGAAATCTTTTTAGATGAATCATTGGAGTGTAAAAGACAGCTCTGCCAATGGATATTCCTTTGACAGTTGGTACTATTGATTACACAATCATCTTTATCCAGGCATACTGCTATCCATCAACTTGTCACCTGTCTTACTTGTTAGTGAAGGTACAGCTACAAGACGCTACAAAGATGTACGACAAGCTGCTACAGGCACATAAGAAAGAAAGAAAAACAAACACACACACACCACTTCAGCTATCGGGCATTAACCTTCGTCAGATAAAGTGTTATATATACCCAAAGCCTAAACAAACCCAAATTACTGCTCTACTTCTGATGATCTGTACAATGGAAAAAAATTACTTTGCCACAAATCGCACAAATCAAAGACAATCTCATTCCAACACTGAACCCTGCGTCTCCCAATTCATATCACTATCCAACTGTGACCTTCACTCCCACCTAACAACCCTCAGGTCACCTTCCAGGAATTTCTCATTCTAACTTGGCATCACCATTCTTTCCCCAAGTCCCTTCCTAAAAATACCAACCTTACAGCAGAAAAAGGACAGCTTTATACAACCTCAAAACAGATCCAACATAGTTATCCTCCCTGCAGACAACAGTTCCACCACAGTTGTGATGAATCGCAGTTATTACATGACAGAAGGCCTATGTGAATTGATTCCTCTACCTACAAGCTGTGCCAGAGTGAACCCATACCAAAAGTCAAAATCACCTAAAAAACCTACTGAAATCTTACGGCCCTTCCCATAACCTCTCCCCTGAATCCATCTCCCTCCTCACTCCAACACCACCCCTCACACCTTCATTATTCATGCTCTCAAAAATCCATAAATACAACAATCCTGGCTGCTCAATTATGGTTGGTTATTGTGCTTCCACTGAAACAAAGTCAGCCCTTGTTGAGTGGTACCTCCAACCACTTGTTTGAAACCTAGCCTCCCACATTCGAGATACCAACCACTTCCTTCGCAGGCTCTCCCATGGCCACCCCTTTACCTTCTGGATTTTACTTGTCCCTTTAAACCAATATCACATATGCCCATGGTCTTGGTGCTCTCTAACACTACCTTTCTCAGTCCTTGCGGAATGCATCAGACATGATATCAGTAGTTGAAATTATTTTGTGTGTTACTTTATGAATTTTGCACAAATCCACATTCTGATATAAGTTCCATAATAAATATGGAGTGACGTGTGTAACTGTTAACTTCTTATTTCACACCCTTGACTGCTTTCCAGACCTGGTGTCCAATATATTCGTCATTTTTTATTTTGGAAACAAAGTATGAAAATTTTTAATTTTTCTCAAATATGCAATAGATAGGACGTTATCGAAAAAGTGCAAGAATATGTTTTATTTTATTTTTAAAATAATTCAGGATTGATGGGATTATTTAAACCATTACAGCAGGATACTGTGGCTGCCTGATCACAAGGATAATAAAAGATGAGCCAGTCATTCTGTAGACAATAAAACCTCCAGCCTGAAGCAAGACAGACAAAAGATGGTTACAGACTGAAATTGCTGGAGGGGTGAGAACCTGATAAAACAGGCTAAGATACTCCACCACTAAATAGAATGATAAAGTCAACTGCACTGATGAAATACAACACACGGTCAGCCACAGAGGCAACATACCAATTAAAGGGAGCAGAGCCAAGTAGATTGAAAGACTGCTGCAAGGGGGCTATAAGAGGACACAATCCAACATGATGATGTCCCCTATCAAGAGAGCACCACAGTGACACTTGTGTGGGTTCTCATAATGAAGATGATGACCACATGTTACCCAGTTATGGCCAATACCTAGGTGATAGAGGACAACTAAGTTCCTAAGAGAAGCCCTTAGTAAGGGCTTTCACTTGGCTGTAGAGAGGTTAATGCACACAGCTTATTCAGTGTGTTTCGAGTCACACCTATTCAGAACTACAAACCCCAAGGTTTCAGGTTCAATACCAATCCTTTTCTGGAAGCGCAATCACCAGGGGCACTGAGGTAATGGCCTGCTTGGCTAGTTAATTGATGTGTTTGCAACCCGGGATGCGAATGTGGCCTTCGGTCCAAATTAAGACCACTGAGCCGCCAGACAAGAGTCATGAATAGACCACAAGAAAGGATGGTGAGGGAAACACTGGTCAAGGGCTCCCAAGCCACTGACGGAGTTGCTACAGATAATGTATGACTACCTGAGGCAGGGTTGGAGATGTTCAAGAGCACGAGAAATAGCAACCAGCTACACAATAAAAACACTTTCCCTCTACACAAGGAGCGCTGTTTGGTGTAGTCATGCAGAGACAGGTATACCCAGCACAGCCATATACAGATAACTGTCAGTATTGACTAATGTGCCAGGGATATGGAAAGGGTAGTGAGAAGTGAGAGGGATTGGTAGGCACCTGAGTGAAAAAAAGGAGCGAACCGGGATCGTGAACGAGAGGTCCAACCTGGATGCCGTGGAAGGCACGGGGAACCAGTGGCTGGAAAAAGAAGCCTGCAATTCGGGTGTTGGGGTGAGACATGAACACAGGCAATGTATGCAGTAAACAGCTGTTGCTGACAGAACCGCAGCAGAGGCATTCCTGCTTCAAAAAGGAGGCTTGTCACCACTCGTGCAGAAAGTGCCAATCACTACTCAGACACCAATGTGGAGAACTTGGTCAAGGATCCACAATCTGAAGGTGCTGCCCAATCATACACCAGACTCGCATAGTCAAGGCGGGACTGAATTGACTCCTTATAGAGGAGAACTGAACAGGCGGCCCTCTAAATGGCTGAGCCAGTAAAGGATATTCAGATATTGCCAGCTTTTTTGTTTACTCTGAATGACACTGATACACCAAAGTAAGCCAGGCACCGGAGAGCATGCCTAAGAAGCGATGCATCTCCTCAATGCAAAAGAATTCATCAGCCAGGTGTAGCTCCAAGTGCAGGTGAGCAACCCGATGGTGACAGAAGTGTGTAACTCGAGTTTAGGAGGCAAAAAATCGGAAACCACGAACAAAGGTCCAAGACAGCTAATTGTACTGAAATAAATGCAAAAGTCATCGGCAAACAAGGTATGAAGAGACCGATAAGCCCTTTTCAGCAGCAAGACCATTAATTGTGACCAGAAGGAGAGGAACACTAAGGACAAAGTCCTATGGAACACTGTTCATTCTCCTGAAAATAGGGTAAGCTGAGAGCGGTTTCAACCAAAACCGAATGAAGCGGAGTGAAAACAAGTCCTGGAAAAAGATCGGATCTGCACTCTGCAGGCTCCAGTCGTACAGCATAATAAAGATGTGATGGTGCCAGGTGGTATCTTATGCCTTTCAATGATTGAAAAAGACTGCAACAAGATGCTCACCTCAGCAAAAGAAGTAGAATAGCCAACTCTAGTGGAGCAGCTCTGATGGAAGCCCCACAGTTTTGAGGCCAGGAGACCCTGCACTTCAATGACCCACATGAGCCAAAGACTTGCTATATATTCGAGGAGCTAACTCAAAAATGTTGGTGAGACTGACAGGGCGGTACTATCAACCACCAGCAGATCTATGCCAGGTACCACCACTGGGAGGATGATAATGTCTCACAACTGAAAAGGATGAGCAGCTGATACTGAAAGTCCACCAAGAGGCGACAGAGGAATCAGTTGTGAATGAAATCTGATCCCAGAAAAGTATCAGGGCATGCAACAAAGGGCACTTTGGAGCTCCCACTCACTAAATGGGGTGTTGTATGTTTCCAGGCAACGCATCCAGAACGACAATTCCACTCTTTAAAGCTGCAGAAATCCAGGCTGTATGCTGCAGTCTTAAGAACTATGAACAAGATACTCTGCCATGTGACTGAAAATAGCGGTTCGTTCAGTAAAGAGAGTAACCTGAATGGAGAGTTAGAAGATTCCTGCCAGTGGGCGGATGTCGTAAAGACGCCAAACTTGGGACTACATCCTAGAAGGGAAGGTGCGAGAACCAATGGTGGAAACGTACCTCACCCAGAGATGCAAAGTTTGAAAAGAAACTATCTATAATGAGACACAAATTGAGGGGTGGGGGATAAACCATGGCCTTGCCCCACAATTTACTTCAAAAATTGACAGTAAAAATCTAAATTTGATGCTTAACTGTAGAGTTTAAAAATAATTGTTAAGCCACGGCCGCAGCGGCATAGCCGTGGACACCAAAGCACCTGGCTGAGGTGGGTGCGGCCATTCGCCGTAGGAAGTTCGAGTCCTTCCTTGGGCATGGATGTGTGTTGTTCCTAGGATAAGTTAGTTTAAGTAGTTTGTAAGTTTATGGACTGATGACCACTATAGTTAGGTCCCATAACTTTAAAAACATTTACATTTGTTAAGTCATGAGAAGGCGCCTACTAAAACATAAATACACCTCTGGTCCAGTACACGTGACTGTCAGAAACAAATACATTGACCTTTACATATGTTTGCATATGTCCGAAACAGATTAGAAAAAGTGCAAGACTTGATTTAAGCTCTACTCATTAACTGATTTTCACTTGCTAATGACATAATGGTAGGAACATTAGTACGCCAGATCTTAACCTAAATACATGTTTATGCATCTGCAGTACTGGAGTTACCAAGGCTCCACTTCAGTGTTTGTGTATATTACATTGTTTGTACCAAACTCATGTTCAAAAGTTACACAATTTTATTTCTGAAACTATACTGGTTCATAAAATGACCCTTCGAAAAGCCGTGTTGCCATACTACTAAAATAAATGAAAGGGCGAATTCCGTAATTTTAGTACAAGCTTACCGTAACATTGTGAGTTTTACTTAGAAATCATGATAATTACAGAAAAACCGTAATACTACACACATCTGTTCACCCATAAGCCCCTGCTTATTTTGTTGGATTTGTTGCCAAGCTCAGGATCAGAGCTGTTTGAAAGCTATCAGATGCTCTGCATACGGGAGGCACCTGCCGATGCCCCATATTACCTCAGTGATCTCCAGTGCCCACCAAAGGACCAACTTACACTGAAGGGAACCAAAGGAACATGGGACAGTTGCCCTGGCGGCGGAAACAATGGCCCGCTGTGAGCTTCTTAACCACTGTGGAGCAGTAACCGCAATAACAGAGGTGTATGCCAGTCAATCAGCCCTGCAGAGAGGCAGAAGGATAGGAAAGTAATCACTACATAAAGCTCATTTTGGACCCTCCAACAAGATGTGGCAGAAATCTTAGACTTCAAAAAGAGGCAGCAAAACCCAAGTATGTGCCATGTGCCACATTAAAATGCATAGGATCACTGGTGTTGAGAAGGCTCAAGCCCTGCTATGCTACAAGAGTCTCAACACCCCTACTACAGCCAGAGGTCAGGATTCCACCCCACATAGGGTGGCGGGCATTTCAGTCCCAAAAAGGAGAAATGGCAAGGGAAGTTGGGCAAGACAGCAAGGTCAGTGGAAGACAACCTCATCTGGGGAGAGGTAACCAGAACAAATGGTAATATCCTGCATATTCAAAATTCTGTCAAATACCACCTTGAGATCAGTGCCAAGAGAGAAAGGTGCACTGGGGACAATAACAAGGACATAGAGACAGACACCACTGGATACCTGTCAAAGGCTGACTGGTCTGTATAGTAGCCCTGATAGCCACAAACGGCAGGGGACCACTGAACAGGAAACCAGGTAGGTCACAGAAGGAAAGCGGCACAATAACTATCACAATTCAGCCATGTTGTGGAAAAAACAACCACAATTTCACTGGAGAATGTTGCCGGAGGTCCACCTTTTGTCAGTGGTATCAACGTCCACTGTTTCTGCGGGCTCCAAGAGTTCTAAGTCATCAGAGGACACTAGTATCTCCACCACATCATAGAATTGGAAGTTGCAATGCCACCCCCCCCCTCCGACCTTCAGGACCTCACTCTTTTGCTTCTGTTCCATAGACTTGAGTGGCTCCTCTGAATTGGCATCAGGATCCGATGAAAATCTGGAAGCCCTTCAGTCAGCAACTTGCGGCAGGAATCCACATTTACATTGGAAGAAACCACAGTAGGTAGTGTCTCAAGGGACTCATTTCCTTGCGAGGAAGCTGTTACACATTTGTCTTGGGACTGATGTCCCTGATGTGTGGTTATTGCTCCCAAGGAAGGGACTTTGGGAGCAACAGAAGTGCCCCAAACCATCAAGAAGGCAGGGTAGATGGTCGGGCCTGGAAGCCCACTCTGATTGGCTGAACAGATTGGGGTCTTGTAGCCACAGATGGCAATGGTGAAGCTGCTGTCACATAGGATGACTATCATGCTCACAGGGTGGAACTTTTGGTTTTTTCTGAATAGGTCGGGGTGTCCATGGTCTTACAATCAATAACTGTCCATTTTTGGTGCAGAACTGTGCAGTCTGGTGAGAAGGGAGAAGTGCTGCTGTCCATACTTTAAACAGACCACAGGAGAGATATAAGTGATGTGCACATCAGCATTCCCGATACGTGGGGTTAGCGTCACAATGAGGGGGCATGTGCCTGAACCTCTAGCACTTAAAAGCGCATAGGGGGAGGAATGCACGGCTTAATGTTGCACTGATAAAATCATCACCATGACCTTTTCAGGATATGAACTGCCCTCAAAGAACAAGATGATGGTACCGGTAGCAACCCTATTGTCCTTTGAACCCCTACAGATGTGCCGTATGAAATAAATACCTTGTTACTCAAAGTTGACATATAGTTCGTCAACAGACTGCAGCAATACACATTCCTATGTAATTAAATCCACTGGACCACATTTAGACTATTGTGATGTATGACTGAAATGAGAATATCACCCAGTTTGTTATCAATGCCTGTGACTCAGCAGGGGATGGTGCCATTATTGGGATTGACCCAGATCACATCTTGGGCTTTCCTGCAACATCTCCAAACTTGAAGACCAATTTTTCAACAAAACCAAAGGCTTCTTCTGTTCCAGTAAAAACCATGTATCGAGGAACATATGCCTCACCTTGCTTTTGGGCAAGATGTTTCTCTCATGGTGTTGTTAGTGAAGGGAACAATTGTGGGTACCTATTTCTTGGCATTGGATTCTACCCTACCAAGCTTTTGGTGGCCATTCGACCACCATCATTTCACATCAGTCACTTCATGGTGGTTCAATGAGCAACTAGGGAAAATGATCCATCCAGGCAGAATCCCAAATGTCTGGCTAATAAGCTTTATACACCTAAGGTGTGGCTGGTCCCCAAAGGTTGCCCTCTAGTGTTGGTTCCATCTCAATTGTCTTATCTCCTTGGTGCAGAGCACACTTCAAGATTGAGAGTATATATTTTGAATGTCCGTGTGACCCAGGCAGTTAAAGGCAAGAACCCTGGGCTCTGTAATATACAACTTCCCACCATTGCACCATACTGTGGTCACTGAGGCACTCTCAGAGCTTGCAGTGTACAGGACTGTTGACGCAACATAGTCCCAAGCTCAGGTATCATGGATTCAACACGCCCATACCCAGTAAATAAATGCTGTGCCTTGCTGTGCGTCATGGTGAGATCTTTCTGATGGGCAGGAATTCATCCTTTTCAAAATGATATTGTAATGTAATTTAAACTCTTGTTCTTTCTTAAGATGTGAAAAGTTAAAGAAATTATTAGGTTATAATACAAAATTTTACATGAAAAATAAATTCTATTAATGGAAATGACTCTTTGGAAGGGAAAAATTACAGTACTTTTTTACAATATAATGAGCAGGGTAACCCACTACAATTTTACTCAGACAGTATTATTAAGAACAATTTTTTCTGGACCTTCACAAATGGTTGCTGCAGCACAACATACACTGAGCCACTACCACAGGTGGCTGTCACCTGTTGTGAATTTTTTGCCAAAGATTATTGCTACTTTCAGCTTAAAGAATTCCACTATCTCAGGATAAGCATGAATCAGATTTTTAATGCAACAGAGACTATTCAGAAACACAACTATATGATACGAAATGGAATTGATCTTTATGTTTTCATTGAAGGAGAAAGTTAATTTTACAGGAGGCCGCAAAATTTACGGTCACCAGTCACTTGGGATTACAAATAATTTTATTTTGAAAACACTACAGCTGGGTTCAGAACTGTACTATTCCGAAGAGGTAAGCGGTAATTTTACTGATGAATAATGCAGGCCTACATTTCCACGTAGTTGTATCAGTATTTTTTAACATTCTTCCTCAATATTAATGCAAGTTTTGTTTTGACATCACAACTATTGTACCTTCTCTGTATACCCTAGGTTTTTTCAGGCAGCTGTTGGTGGATTCACATCCATCTGCAAAGCTGATATTATGTATTCTCCTGTGTCTTCTTCCTGTATAAGTAATAACAGCAAGCAACCAGACCATCAGTCTCTACCTGGAATTCTTTTTCCTGGTTCTTCCAAGCTGCCAGATACACAAATGAGCAGAGCTTTTTTTAGTTGGAGTGAGGTTAAACTCACGTCATTCGTGTTTTTATTTTAAGCAGGTTCTTGAAAGTCTAAATCTGTTGTAATTCCTACTTTGGACTATTTCATATTTATGTTTCAAAGTCAACTGTAAGATAAGTATTTTATTTAATCCTATATAACACCTTTACACATCAGATTCATCCATGAGAAATCAACCAGAAATAGCGTGAAATGTATTAGAATCATATCAGACTTGGTTGAAGAAAGATACACTAGAGGATTTGCTGGTAATATCTGTGAATGGATCTCCGAGTTTGTCCCACAGGTGATACTGATAAGTGGTACTTCGCCACAGAAACACAACACTACACAAAAATGAAGTGCTAGACTGCTGGACTATGGTACTGGTATTTATGTTCTTATTAAACAATTTGATATGGCATTATGTGTATAGACATTGTTCGAACAGTGACAGGGTGAAGGAAGGGGAATTATTTCATATTCAGATTAGGGGTTGTTGGATTGGCTGGTGACTTCGGAACTGAAGTTTCACGTCCTGGTTTACAGCATGAGTAAACGAAAGACTATATACAAATCAGAATAATGGACAAAAATTTTGTTAGCATTCACAAATTAAATTGTGGAGGGGGATAAACCATTCTACAGGTGACTGGTATACATATTACACAATTAATCGGTGAATTGTTACTAATAGGAGTGTTATGGTTAAAAACACGAACACTAAATGCCTCAATATTACTGTAGCAAGCAGCAAAAATATGAAGGATACCACATGGTTGTGTGTGCACTGTAAGATCAGTTTTGTTTGCCAGGGGTTCCAGGTGATTTTTAATGGACACTATTTTACAGCTAATACAAACAAAACGTTATGTACTATTTGTCTCAGAAGTATTAATTTAAATGTTCATTGTGCAATTACATCCCAAGTGTTAAATTAAATAAATAAGTACATAAATAACTGGAACATTACAAGATCAATATTACAGGAATTAAAACTCCTAATTAAGACCAATAAAAATGAGCTAAATTTGTCAACATTGAGCTGAAAACAGCAAATGCCTGGTATTCTAATGTAATACCATTTATTCAAGAAGTACATATATTTCATTGCAAAAGATATCCAGTATTTCATTGTGTGCTACTGTTTTAGCAATTTGTGAAATTAGAATATTTACAGTAATATTTCTGATCCTGGTGTGCTAACTCCTCACTACACAAGTAACTATAATTATTTTTATTTTATTTATCTTTATAACTGTAGCTTCTGACAAATTAATATTTTTCTTCCGCTATGTAACTGCAGATTTTATATTGTTGTAATGAACATATCACTCTGAATGACCTGCAACAAATGTTTCCGCCCCTTATTTTCCTTTGTTTTGACTGTTTTGATGGACTGCCAAAACACAATCAATCAGTTTCAATCTCTAACACCAATAAGTAATCAATAAAATAATTTTATTTTTTTCTTGATAACTGAACTACACTTGAGTAGGTGATACTGACTTGTCTTCTACTTTTATCCCTCTTAATGAGTACGAGCACCATCGGCTCATGAAAAACTGTACAAATTACAGGAATTAGTAGTAGAGGAAGTAGTAATAGAACTGTTTATAACAATGAATTCTGTTGCTTGGTGAAGACATACCAACTAGCTGGTGCATTTAGAACTATTAATTTAATCTCCATTAAGCCCTTTTTGTTTTGCCGACAGAAAACGGCACTTTTTCCCCACTGTTTTGTGTTTCAGTACTTATTTTTGTTGCGTGTAACCAACTTGTGTGTGTGTGTGTGTGTGTGTGTGTGTGTGTGTGTGTGTGTGTGTGTATAGGAGTGGGTGAGGAGGTAATGGAGGAGGGGGAATGAGGGGCAGGGGAGGAGAAAGAATAAGCAAAGCTTTATGCCCTGTCTTCCACCAATAGTATTAGTGAAAGCACTACTCTATTTAGGGTGCAATTAAGTTACGAAATAAGTGGTGTCCAGAACTATTGGTTTATTACGCAAAAGAAAAAATTGGAATAGCTGGACTCACCAGGTACATTTCATCCATCACAATCCTATTCAGAGTAACATCAAATTTTAACAGAATGTCATTAAAAAAAGGGAGACACATTATAGGGGGGAAAATTAATGAGTGTTTCATCATTAAAAGGCACTGAAAATGGAAGAAAATACAAAAGCAGCAGGGTCCTTCAGTTTGCATCTTACTTGATCAACATCACTGTCTCAATCAAAGATTGCACACTGCTGGCAAATCTCTTTTACAAGAACAGAGACTGAGTGCTAGTAGCTCTTGGAGAAAATGGTTACAAAATTAAAGACGACGCTTCTTTTGCGCGCAGAGTTGGCAAGGAAAAAATCCAAGGAGTGGCCACGGAGTCTCCAATCTGTATCAACAGCAATACAAAAAAAAAAAAAAAAAAATAAAAATAAAAATAAAAAATAAAAAGAGAGAGAGAGAGAGAGAGAGAGAGAGAGAGAGAGAGAGAGAGAGAGTACCATATTTTCATTACTGTCTTTCTAAAATTACTCCCTGAAATATTTGTGGAATATCTTCTGTAGTAGCCAAAACAGTCCTCAACTACACAGATTGTATTTCATTTGCTGACAACAGCTGCCAACAAGAACAAGCAGAAAACCTGCTCAAAATGCTGCATTTTGTGTGTGCACATATAAACCATCCCTTCAAGCACATGTGCGTATCTTCAGCAGATCCTATTTCTCCGCAGTATTTATGTGATCATGATACATTATCACAAATTATCCATAAGCATGTTGGAGGTCATGAAGTATTTCCATTATGACCTTATAAGAGGTTTTCAAACAGAATTTTGTTCATATAACAAATTACATGCACTCCTTTGAAATTTTTTGGCGGCAATGTGCTTCCTAAGGAGTATAAGGAGTCTATAAACACATTGTGAAATGTAATGTGGCAGTGGAATTCTACATTACATCCTGCAATTCTATTCGTACAAAATTACCTACGTTCAACAGTTGCTTCATGCTAACCTGACTTATGACAAACTGCCTGCTCTAGAATTTCACTAAGTGGGCAATGAATGCCCGTGCGACATTCTGTGACAGTTGAAGTCCTTTTTGTCATCTCCAAGGATATGTCAATAAAGACAAATGAAGAATATTTCAAAAGAAACATGGCCGCCAGATCAATAAATGTAATTTTTTGGGTTAATGGCAACAGTGTATCAAACAACCAATTTTTTGAGTGGTGGTCTGAAGGTGTGGGTACACACTGGTTAATTTTATGAGTGAATGTAGTGCACCAACTTAATTTCATCCTTTCAACACTGTGACTGTGTGGGCAGGAACATTTTTTTTTTTTTTTTTTTTTTTGTTAAGCTTATGGGACTTAACTACGGGGTTATCAGTCCCTAAACTTACAAACTACTTATCAACTAGCTTATCCTAAGGACGGCACAAATATCCATGCCCGAGGGGGGATTCGACCGTAGTGGCCGTGAAGACCGTGACTGAAGCGCCTCAGTCGCCTCGGCCACCGCGGCCGGCTGCAGGAACATTGTTATACAATATAATGCTTCCCTGCACTTTGCGCAGCTAGAGATGCATCCACTGCAGAAGTATTTTGGAAATGCTATATTACCAGCCGTGATTTCCTTACAACTTGGCTATCTCATCACTAGATCTAAATCCAGGCAACTTCTGGCACTGAGGTTATCTGAAAGATGCTGCATTCAATGGTCCTGTAGTCTTAATTCTACCACACATTAGTGAAACAAACTAAATATGCCTAACAAGAATACTTTTATTTAAAACTTCACACGACATCAAAACCACAGAGAATAACACATGTTTATTGATATAGCAACAGTAAAAATCCATAGAAATTATCATCAGAAAATAACGGCAAAGATCAGTTAACTTACTATCCACCACAGAGATTACTCACAAGCGTACTTGTCATTATGAGAACACACAAACTTAAGATCGCCACACAGCTTCCCCCTTAAAGAGCGGAGCTCCTGGAATGTCTTGATACTTGAACTTGATCTGACGCCCAGCTCTTGTGTGCATCGGACGATCTTGCGGTGGTGAAACTTCCAACTGCGACACCTCTGCTTCATTAATTGGTGGTGAAGTCACAGGAGGTGTCTGAGGTAACGTGTCAACGTGCCCTGGGATCACATCTTCCTGCAGTATTGGTTCATTGTCTGTTGTTGTTGTTGTTGTAGGTATAACCCATGCTGGCTTAACGCGCTCAATTGACACTTTCGTCGGAACACCATTGTACAATACGTCCATGGTATGTTTACTTCTTGCTAGTACTTGAAATGGACCAGTATAAGGTGGCTGTAAAGGAGCTTTGACAGAATCCACACGAAGCATCACATGTGAGCAAGTGTTTAAATCTTTGTGCACGAATACCTGACGGTTGCCATGACGAGAAGGTGGTGGACAATGTATTTTAGCACAGTGTTGTCTTAACTGACACACCAGCTGAGGAAGCTCTTCTGAGCTAGGTAGTGACAGTGGTATCAAATAGTCTGCTGGGATGCGAATAGCCTCACCCTAAACCATTTCTGCAACTGATGCACCTATGTCGGGTTTAAATGCTGTCCGCAGCCCTAACAGCACCAAAGGCAGTGCTTCTGTCCACTTGTCTTGGTGACACATTAATGTTGCTTTCAAAGTTCGGTGCCAACGTTCGACCATCCCATTACTGGCTGGATGGTAAGTGGTCGTGTGATGCCGCTGAAAACCACACATTCTTGCGAGCTCTAAGAACAGTACAGATTCAAATTGTCTTCCCTGATCAGTGGTAACATGGAGTGGACAACCAAAGCGTGCAATCCATGTCCCTATAAACGTCTTCACTGTCGTCTCTGCTGATATATCAGCTATAGGAATCGCCTCGGCCCACCTTGTGCACCTGTCTATGATTGTAAGCAAGTACCTGTAAACTTCTGACTGCTGTAGAGGTCCTACCAAGTCGACATGGACGTGAGAGAATCTAGCTGAATTTCCTTGAAAGTCTCCTACTTCTGCGTGCACATGACGACCCACTTTACTTTTCTGACAGGGAATGCATGTACGTGTCCAAACACGTGCATCTCTTTTCATTGATGGCCACACAAAACGATCTGTCAGCAACTTAACTGTCGAATTGGCTCCCGTATGTGCAAGACCGTGAACACTGTTGAACGCTGTTTTAGGAAATTTACTAGACACAAATGGCCTTAGTTTGCCTTGTGACATGTCGCACCACAGTCTAGCATCACAGTTGGGTACGGTAATCTGTTTAAATTTAAGCCCAGTTAATGGATCATTTAAAAGTTGTTGCAGTTCTGGGTGTCTGGTTTGCTCTTCTGCAAGTTTATGATAGTCTATAACTTCTGATATGCCACAAATCCGTGAAAAATAGTCAGCAACTATATTCTCTGCCCCATTCACAATGTCGGTCGTAAATTGACTCACAAACTCGATATGATGAAACTGTCTTGGAGAGCAATTGTCACTAGTAGTTTTAAATGCTGCAATTATGGGCTTGTGATCTGTAAACACAGTAACTGGTCTACCCTCAATTTGTGGACGAAAGTGTTTAATTGCTTCATAGATAGCCAGCAGTTCTCTGTCATTTGCACTCCACTTCTGCTGCGCTGGTTGTAACTTTTGAGAGAAAAATTTTAGTGGCTGCCAATGTTCTTGTACTCGTTGTTGTAGAGCTGCCCCTATTGCTACCTGACTTGCATCCACAACAATAGCCAGCTGTGCGTAAGGAACTGTGTGTGCAAGCAACACTGCACGACTTAAACTCGCCTGCAAGTCATTAAATGCTTTATTCATCTCCTGCAAGTCATTAAATGCTTTATTCATCTCTGACGTCCAATTAACAAGGCGCCGACCTGTAGCTTCGTGTCCAGCTAGCGCATCAGTAAGTGGTACTTGTACTTTAGCAGTTCCTGGCAGATGACGTCGATAAAAATTTATCATTCCTAAGTACTGTCTTAGCTCTCGATAGGTTGATGGTTTCGGTAGTGACTGTATTGTTGCGATTTTCTCTGCATTCGGCATAACGCCTTCTGCTGAAACAATATGACCCAGAAATGTGATTTCAGCCTGTTTTATGATGCACTTATCGTGGTTCAAAACTACTCCGTGGTCAGATAATCGGTTGCGAACCTGGTGTAGATGTTGTTCATGCACTTTAACGTTTGGAGAGAACACCAAAATGTCATCCAAGTAAGCAAAACAAAATGCAAGTCCCTTTAGTATTTCATCAATGAAACGCTGCCATGTTTGAGCAGCGTTTTTTAAACCAAAAGGCATGAATAAGAACTCAAGTAGTCCGACAGGCGTAATTACAGCTGTCTTTGGTACGTCACTTGGGGCTACCGGAATCTGATTGTACGCTTTCTTGCAGTCAAGGACACTGAAAACTTTCGCGCCTGCTAGTGTGTATGTAAAGTCTTGTATATTAGGTACTGGGTACCTGTCAGGAATTGTTCGAGAGTTTAATGCCCGGTAATCACCACATGGCCTCCATGAGCCATCCTTCTTGCGAACCAGATGGAGAGGTGACGACCATGGACTGTCTGACCGACGGATTGTTCCAGCCTGTAACATCTCTTCAAAGATAGCCTTTGTTTTTGTCAGTTTCTCTGGTGCAATTCTTCTCGCTCGGAGCACGACGGGTTGCCCTGGTGTGGTATGTATATAGTGCACTGTATTATGTTTAACCTGTGTAAAGTTAACCTGACTTGTCGACAGGCCGTTATCAATTCCTTGCATCTTCTCAGAAGTTTGTCTTTCTCTGTTGCCTGATGTTGCAATGTTCTTCTCTAAATTCAGTAAACGTTTTCCTTGCAAGTCAACTGCCAACTTGAAATGTGTTAGGAAATCTGCACCTAGTATGGGCTCTCCTAAATCTGCAATCACGAAAGACCAGGTGAATTTATTAGGAAATCCTACATCAACGTCAAATACTTTACGTCCATATGTATTAATCGCAGAGTTATTCACGGCCTTTAATCTCGGTTGTCCATCTTGCTTGTTGTGAGGTGCGTAGCTGACAGGAAGCGTGCTAATATCAGACCCTGTGTCAACTAAAAACTTTGTACCGGTATGTATATCTGATACATACAGCCTTTTCGAATTGATGTCTTCATACATTGACCGTCGACTCTGTTGACTCGTAGAGACTGCGCTGTTATTGTATGCTCTCTGGTTCGTGGTGTAAGCACATGGTGATGTGCATATTGTAGCATCTCTCCCAAATCACTTACGATACCAGCAGACTCCACTGAATTCTCTTTTTTGGCTTCGTGTTTCACGCTTTGTCCAACTTCTCCTTCTGCTGTTTCCATCTCGCTCATTTTGTCGTACACTGGTACTTAGCTGTGCTGCCAGTGCCTCTATTGAAGCTTTTAAGCTTTTAATTTCATCTGACATGCTTGATCCGTGACGTGGGTTAACTGCTGCACAGTCTGCAGTGGTTCCACCGGCTGAATTGTGTTGAGAACGTGTGTTATCACATGTTGCATCTATCGACATCATTGCCATTGTTGCAGTAGATTCTTGTGTCAGGTAGACTATCTGCTGCTTGTAATAATTCGTCCGTCAACTTCTCTTCAAGTACTGCTAGCGATTATCTTACTTGTACTGGTAGCTGTTGCTGCCACACATGTAACAATAAGTTGTCAGATACAGTAGTACTATCTACTAAACCTCGCAAATGTCTCCAGAATTCAGACGGGGTTCTGTCCCCTCTTCTCTCTTGGTACAGCACTCGCTTAATTCTTATGTCTGCTGACTTCAAACACCGAGAGATAAGCTCTTCTTTTAATCTGCCGTAGGTTCCTTCTAATGGTGGGTCGGTTATCACGTCTGATATCAACGTCGTGCTTTGTTGATCAAGATTACTAATCACCAAGGTAAATTTCTCATGATCGTCTACAACCCTTTGCTGACGAAATATATTCTCCATTACTGCAAACCAAGTGCGTGGCTGTAAAGCCATAAATGGAGGTGCTCTTAATTGCAGCTGTTGAGTAGGTGAACTGATAAAATTGGCAGAATTTTGCCTGGCTGTATCAAGTTGTAACTCGCTTGAATTAACCATCGTACTGTATGGAAGTTCCTTTCCACCAGATTGTGGCCGAGTTGTCGAATTAACATTTTCTCTATGTATCATTACATGCTTGTTACTCTTATTTCTTGAAATCTGTAACTCCAAATTCTTTATTTCATGTTGGAACCGTTTGATCTCTTCCGATATGCCTTTGTCGCTCATCATAAAGCCTGATATATTTAGACGGAAGGCAAAAAAAAAAAAAAAAAAACCTATTTCTTCAAAACCTTAGTCGGAAGTCACCAATTATGTACTGTAGTCTTAATTCTACCACACATTAGTGAAACAAACTTAATATGCCTAACAAGAATACTTTTATTTAAAACTTCACACAACATCAAAACCACAGAGAATAACACATGTTTATTGATATAGCAACGTAAAAATCCATAGAAATTATCATCAGAAAATAACGGCAAAGATCAGTTAACTTACTACCCACCACAGAGGTTACTCACACGCGTACTTGTCATTATGAGAACACACAAACTTAAGATCGCCACAATCCCATTAAAAATATACCTAAATTAAAGGCACACATTGTACAACACATTATGAATGTGACCCAAGACACATTGATCCAACTTGGAATATACTGTTTAAATTTGTGGCACAAAACGGAGGTCAGCGCACTAATTGTTTCGTGCAACAGTCTCATGACAATTAAAAAGAGATTTATAATGTACAGTACATATGATATAATAAGCAACTCTCAGCATAGGTGTTTTATTGTGAATCATCTGTTTTGTAGCTTAACCCATTTAGTTCATGACATTTATAGCATTATCTAGTGGGAAAAATTTCATTAAATTACTACTGTTATTGTAACATTTCCACTTTGCCCAGTAAAAATCCATTCAAGTTTGATACCTTTCTTAGCAGTTTCACCCTTACCCCAGTCTTCTAAAAGTAAACATTTAATTAGAATCACACATTACTTACTTTTTACTTAGTCTGACTACATGATGGAATGAGAATTAGCATTATTACTTAGGCCTACATTAGAGAGAGAGAGAGAGAGAGAGAAAGTGTGTGTGTCTGTGTGTGTACAATGAACTGAAATACTAGTGAGTTAGTCAGTAGCAAAGTAGAATTCCATCCCTGGTGTACTGAACTGTTATGAAATCAATTATTGGCATATCAATCACTATGGAAGTAGACAAAATGAGGAACATATTAACTGAAATACTAAAAATAAGTTTTTCATACAAAAATTCTACACTTAAAATTATTTTATTTTAACCATTCTAAAAAAAAAAAAAAAAAAAAAAAAAAAAAAAAAAAAAAAAAAAACTGCTGCAATGCTCTCATTAGCGTCCTATTACATCTCAAATTTGTTTTGGTATCATAATGTTACAAGTTTGATAGCACAGCCACGACTGTTGTGAAATCACAATTAGTAATACCATACATATTGAAAAACTTTACAACATGCAAGGAGAATAAGCACAAACAATATTGAAGCTAGAGAGCCCACAGTGATTAGCAGAAAATATGAACTGCATGTGAAACAATGAAGGCAAGCAGTTCACTTTCAGAGCACAAAAGTGATGTTTCCGAAGAACCTAGGGAAAAGAAGCTTTGAAAATAAGGTTATCTACAGCCAGGCCATACTTACTGGATAGACTTATAGAGCTCCTTAATCTTCATTGTTACAGGTGTTGAACGGAGCTTTAGCAGTTCCACAGCTCTTGCTTGTAACTCAGTCTTCCTCCCAGATTTATTTCTGCCCGCAAAGCCTAAAAGCATCTGAAGCTCTGATACTCTAAAGCTTAGAACCATACTCTGTAAAGAGGAATGGACCTCAATTTAGCTAACTCAAAAAATTCACATTGTTGTTGCAAGGTTCTGTAGGAGTATGGAAAACAATTCCCAAATTCTTGAAATACTACAATCAGTACACAAAACAATCCAGTACAATGCACACATCCAACTTACACTTGATTATTAAAGGATCTTTGTAAAATACAAAAAGCTATATTACCATGCTTTATTATTTTGTTGAAAGTGACGAGATCAGAAGATCACAAATTCCACAAAAGCAATTAGTGCTCAATTACACTAAACTTAACACTTGCTAACATCTTGTGGAGAATAGAAAACAGTTCTATAAATACTACAATCAGTACACAAAACCATCCATCAGAGCACAAAAGTATACTTCAGAGTTCCAGATTATTGTACGTTATAAATTTCAAATTACAGAGGGTCTGCCTTTTATTAGTTAGAGATATACTCTATTACATATATGTAATGTTTCTAGTACCGTGTTGATCTAAACATTTTCTAATGCCATATGTACATTAGAAATTTATTTTGAATTCAATGTGCAATATATAGAATTCCCTTATTCCTTACAGTAAAAGATTGTGAAAAAGAGGAACACTGCTTTAATGCCTCAACAGAAATCCAATTAGAAAACAATAACCCTTGAATTTTATGTCAACCGTTATTTACTTCCACACTTTCCTGCAATTCTGAGAAATAATAATTAAAAAAAAAGTTTTGCTTTACCAAATTAATAGAAATAAACTTAGAAAAAAATTGTGGATGAAATTACCGTACTTCTTGCTTGAAAATTTTCACGAAGTGGCATAACTGTTCACTAACAGACCAAAAATAGTAGGCCTCATACTGTATAGTGTAGAAAATGAAGACCATTTCTTGTTTGGAAAGTAAAATTGTTATCAAAGTATGGAAACATAATATTTATTATCTTCTCATTGTCATAAACATAAATAATCCCTTTAATTCTCATTAAGTGGTTACAATAGTCATGTAAAAGATTAGGGGAATCAAATAGTGCAACATATATGAAGACTCATCTCCATTACAGTAGACACATTCCGCCTCTCATTTTATTAACCCTAACATGCATAATTTCCTATTTCTTGTTGAAATACACCCCTAACATCATGTGACACGCACTTTTTACTTGACGGGAAGTGCCCCTAAGTGTCAATCTTCTTGCTCCACTGAAGAAGGATCAATATCTATATACATACTTCGCAATCCACCCAAAGGTGTGTGGCATTGAAATCAAGAGTGATGTGTCCAGCCGAATGAGGAATGAGGTGCCACTGCTGATTTAATTGTTTCAGTCCTGTGTGGTAATGGGTGATAAAAGGACACTCTTTGTGACTAGTTATTGGGGGTGGATGGATGATTGTGTGTGTGTGTGTGTGTGTGTGTGTGTGTGTGTGTGTGTGTGTGTGTGTGTGTCTGGCAATATCACACAAGAAATCTTTTTGCAGACTGGATCAGAAGGGGTAATGTGTGTGTGAACGCCTTTGTGAGACCTTCAGCATATTGGGTAAGTTACTTATCACCACAAAATCGCTGTCCACAGGAAGCGAGGTTGTAGAGGAGAGTGTTTTCAATGTAAATGGATGGCAACTGTCAAAGGGCTGTTGGTAATTAGTTGGTTTCGTGTGGATGGAGCCATCAGCGAGGTGGAGGCTAACATCCGGGAAGGTTACATGCTGGATTAAGAATGACAAGTGAAACTGATGGGAGAGAAGGAGTTGAGATTGTGAAGGATTGAGGATGAGGTGTCCTGTCCCTGCATCCAAATCATGAAAACATCATCAATGATCCTGAACCAGACCAAAGGTTGGGGAGGCTAGTAAGGTTTCTCAAAACAATCCATCAATAGGTTGGCACAGGAGGGAGTCATAAGGGTGCCCATGGCTGTGCCACAAATTTGATAGTATACTTTTCCTTCAGAGGATGTAATTGGCAAGGCTTATAAGGAATGAGGTATTGGGCTTGGAGTCTGAAGGACGCTGAGAAAGGTAGTGTTTGAGAGCAGTAAGATCATGGGCATGTGGGATATTGGTGTTTAGGGAAGTAGTATCAACAGTGACAAACAAGGATCCAAGAAGTAAAGGGCTGAGGTCCGTGAAGGTAGTGGCTGCTGGATGTGGGAGGCTAAGTTTCAAACAACTGGTTGAAGATGCTGGTCAACAACGGCTGAAAATCTTTCAGTGGGAGAACAGGAACTGTTATCATTTCAAAAACTGCCTCTCCCTCCCCACACAACTCTACATCTCCCTTTTATTCTCTTCTGCCCCTTCCCTTCACTGCATTCAATGCTGCATCGCTCATTCCCACCTATCAGAGCCTTTACAATCCATCATGCAAAGTAGAACTTTTTATCCCTACCTAAGGATGTGTGTGTGTGTGTGTGTGTGTGTGTGTGTGTGTGTGTGTGTGTGCGCGCGTGCGCTCGCGCTTAGTTGTCTCCAGTGATTGTGTCTTCCCCCCCCCCCCCCCTTCTTCGTTCTTTCTTTTCCCTTCCTGAAGAAGGCCATGCCTGAAAATTTAAGTTCTGTGAATGCGATTGTTTACATGCCTGTCATCTTTACTGTTTCCAGAATGAAACTTTCACTCTGCAGTGGAGTGTGCGCTGATATGAAACTTCCTGGCAGATTAAAATTGTGTGCTAGAACCAGGACTCAAACCTGGGACCTCTGCCTTTCGCGCTCTACCGACTGAGCTATCCCAACACGACTCACAATGCCAACTCTTAACTTTACTTACGCTAGTACCTCGCCTCCTCCTTTCCAAACTTCACAGAAACTCTCCTGCAAAACACGCAAGACTAGCACTCCTGGAAGAAAGGATATGGTGGAGACATGGCTTAGGCACAGCCTTAGGGATGTTTCCAGAATGAAATTTTCACTCTGCAGCACATCCTTTCTTCCAGGAGTGCTAGTCTTGCATGTTTCGCAGGAGAGCTTCTGTGAAGTTTGGAAAGTAGGAGGCAAGATACTGGCGGAATAAAGTTATGAGGTGGCATCGTGAGTTGTGTTGGGATAGCTCAGTCGGTAGAGCGCTTGCCCGCGAAAGCAAAGGTCACAGGTTTGAATGCAATTTTAATCTGCCAGGAAGTTTCAAGTTTCATCTTTACTGTTATCTATCCTCCATTATTGACTTTCCAATGGAAGACTAAGTGTTGTCTGTTCACTTTGAAAAGAGCCGTGGCATGGGAAGTGCCATCACACAGATACATACAAGACAAAGGGTCTCAGTGATTATGGACAGCAGTTTCATAATAGTCAACCTATCATAGTTAGCAACTGACAGTACATCATAGCACACAAACAGCAGCAGATATATTTCAATACTACCTATGCCGAGTGAGAAATCACAGAAATGGTACATGTATTTTGATTTGGATTAGTTTTGATGATATGCTGACTACAAAATGAAAGTAGTATTAAGGAAGTTAAAAGCAATCTTGCTACTAATGTTATTGCTTATATTTTTACTTTAAAATGTTATTTTTATTTATAAAATCAATTGTTTCTGACTGCATTTTTATCTCATCCTGTTTACATCTGACAAATGTCTGTCTGCTATTAGTTTCAAATAGGATATAAAAAATTATAATAATTGTAAAGCATTTCAGATTAACTCATTTAGGAAGTGATGAACTAAATAGCAGATCTCAAATCAAAACAAAGTGGAATATCATGAAACAGTGAAACATAATGGCTATGAGAGCAATAGAGTACCAGTGGGTACCAATTGGAAACAAGCAAATGTCACTGTGAAATCATTTGAACTGCATCAGAATATCGATTCAGCAGTCGCCTTTACCCTGGTTGTTTACAAAGTAAACACGCAGTACAGATAGCTAAAGCAATAGGCATAATCTTCACAAATGATAATCAAATCATCATAAAATACTCAATTACATAATTAGGATATTTTTAGTAATTTATTATTGTAAATATTTCCTAATGATGGAAGAAATCCCAAAAGTATAAAACAGGTATAACAAAAATTTAGGGTATAAAAGTACTTTTAAGTAATGCTGAATTTAGATGTTAAAATTTCACGCAAATGGAGACTAGGAAATACCAACTGACATGAGCTGTCCTGTTGAAGACACGCCTCCAAATTTCTGCTACATAGCACTTAACCACTGCTAGAAGTATAGCCTTAAGTACGAGTTTATAAAAACATTACTCAATTCTAACAGTTCCAAAAATGTTGTCTTTACATTTGTGTGAGAAATATTTGAAATGCAACTTGATAATTTAAATTCTCTAGTGCAGTATTTAGAAATAGTTTTTAGGATGGCACTGCCATAGAGCTTTTTAGTACAGATAATTAACTGACTTCGTCTTTTAACACAGTCAAAGTGACCTTCATATACTGATACTGCAAACAACTGAGAGCAAGGGGAATTACAGGTGTTACTTCTCCTGAGGGCATGCACCTCTATTGTATGGTTAAATTATAATGGCACCCTCATGTGTAAAATATCCGGAGATAATGTAGTCTCCAATTCGGAGATGGTGTCTTCTTCATCTTCATCTTTTTCTTCTTCTCCTTCTCCTCCTCCTCCTCCTCAGAAAGCTGTTGTCATTAAATAAAACAGAACTGACATACTACGGGATCAGGTAAAGCAGTCAACAATCTGAAGATTGGTTTGAACATCACAGTGCTTTACTAGGCATGGTACTGATTGGAGGTGGTATGCCGTTGCCTTCCTCCGACCTTCGAACTGACTGACCCAGCCACTTATAGAGGGACCTACAGTTTAACGTGGGTTCCAAACCACAATGCTACTTGATATTTTCACATCAATAACATTGGAAGAAATGGAAAATGGAAAATGACAGATAAAAATCGTTGGAAATGGCAGAGATCGAACCTGGGACCTTTAGATTCATACTCTGGCACTATCACTGTGCTACCAAGCAACATCTTCAGAGCACTAAATATTAGGTTCTTTAATTGCATAGGTAAGCTGCAGAAAGTAAAAGAGATATGTGGAAGCTTGATTAGTGTGAATTAGTGACACAATGAACACAACTTCTCTTCAAATAACTAAAGGCTTTCATTCATATCCTGTACAAGCTAAATGTGGGTTTGGGTGCGGACGAGTCCTCTCCAGCTGTCTCTGTTCTCCCACCACTTTCTTACTCCACTTGTTGCTAGCTCACACCTCTTCTTTCCACACATGTTTTCACTCCCATTTTTCAATGTCCTTGGAAACCCTCTAGGTCTTTTTTCAACCATATTTAGTTATTCCATAATTTTGTTTCATCTTCCCATACATCCTCTTAATGTGCCCTATACCATCTCTCTCTCTCTCTCTCTCTCTCTCTCTCTCTCTCTCTCTCTCTCTCTCTCATACTTTCCTGTTTAAGGTCCTTCCTTATATCCACATTCCTTACTCTATTCAATCTCCGCCCCCCCCCCCTCATTATTCTGAGAAATTTCATTTCCCCTGCTTGCAGTCTGCTTCAGTCCCTTTCTGTCTCTCCTCCATACATGACAATAGAAAAGTGGTGTCTTCTACTTAAGGTGTTTTACTCTTTCCAGAACTTTCTTATTCCAAATGATGGTTTACTGTTTGATAAAAATTGACTCCCTTCTGTAATTGCCTATTAATTTCCTTCGTTGTCCTTCCATCGCTAGATATTTCATTCCCTAAGTAAGGGAAACCACTCTGAGGGGTTCTCCATTAAGAGTAATATTCCCACTGATCCATTTGTCTCTTCCAAATACTATTACTTCACTCTTATGTTTGTTTATTTTTAATTCACGGCTTTTCATAATTTCCTTCCAAGCCTCAAGTTGTAGTTGTAACTGGAAATCTTCATCTATAACCCCATATTGCAATGTGGTTGTGGTCTTCAGCCCATAGACTGGTTTTATGCAGTTCTCCATCCTACCCTAAGTCTTAAGCAACCCTCTCCATCTCCTCATAAGAACGGCAACCCACGTCCACCTGAATCTACTTACTATATTCGTCTCTTGGTCTTCCTCAGCGATCCCCCCCCCCCCTCCAACAACAACAAAACAAACACACACACACACACACACACACACACACACACACACACATATTCCTCCAATGCTAAATTTACGATTCCTTCATGTCTATGAATGTGTCCTAGGTATGCAAAAAATTCCTTTTCCTCCCCAATTCTGTTCAGTACTACTTCATTAGTTGCGAGATCCACCCACCCAATCTTCAAGCATTCTTCTGTAGCACCACATTTCATAAGCCTCTATCCTCTTCCTGACTAAACTGTTTATCATCCCAAGTTTCACTCATGTAAAAAGCAACAGTCCACACAAATGCCTTCAGGAAAAACTTCCTTACACTTAAATTAATATTCACTGTTAAAAAATTTCTCTTTTTCAGAAACGCTTTTCTTCCTATTGCCATTCTACATTTTATATCCCCTGTACTGCGACCATCATATGTTATTTATTGCCCAAGAAACAAAACTCATCTACTGCCTTTATTGTTTCATTACCAAATATAATTCCTTCAGCATCACCAATTTTCTTAGACTGCTCTCCATTACCCTTGTTTTGCTCGTTAATGATCATATTATACACTCCTTTCAACTCACTGCCCATTCCATTCAATTGCTCTTCCATGTCCTTTGATGTCTATGAAAGAATTAGAATGTTTTAGCAAAACACAATGTTTTTATTTCTTCACCCTGAACTCTAAATCCTCTTTGCTTTCCTTCGTAGCTTGCTCAAAGTACAAATTGAATAACATTGGAGAAAGGCTACAAACCCTGTCTTACTCCCTTCGCAGCCACTGCATCCTTTTCACACCCTTAAACTCTAATAATAGCTGTTTGGTTAATGTAAAAGTTGTAAATAACCCTTCACTGCCTTTACTTTACTCCTGGTTACTTTAGAGATATTGCCGTATGTTCTGAAAAAAATCATATTTCTGTCTTTTTCTTTTATGCCTTTAACTTCCATATTCATTCCCTACATCACAATATTAAAAAGTGAAAACCATAACCACCCTACTGTTGTACTCCCAACTTTTTTTATCAGTTTAAAAAAAAAAAAAAAAAAAAAAAAAAAAACTTGGTTTTATGACGTGTTATTTCTCTGTAGTTTTTACGAAGTCTTATTTCCTTTTTTGAAGATGGAAACGATGTCTCCTCCAATCATAAGGTATTTTACTAATTATCCTCACACTTTACAGTACTCTATACAGCCATTACACTACTGCTGGTCCCGCTGCTCCTATGTCTACTAATACTTCGTCAGGTCCTGGGGTTTTGCCAGAGATTCATAATCTTCACAGCTATTATCATTTATTCCAATGTAATTTGCCCTAATTCTGTTTCCCAACGTTTCTTGATTTCTGCATTGTTTGTTGTTTCCTCATGAACTTGCTTCTCAATAATTAACAACTTCTTTCCAAAAATATTTTCACTCCCCAGCTCTTCAATCACAGCACCATCCTTCACTTCCCGGCTCTTCAATCACAGCGCCATCCTCTGTTTCCATCTTTACTCTTACTTCAGAAGGTTTCCTTTTATTCACTATTATTTTATAAAACATTTTCTTATTGCTATTCTCGTTTTCATCTAGTTTTTTGTGAGCTCTTCCCATGCCTTTTTCTGTGTTGTTTCCACTATTTCTTTGAACTTCTGTTTTCTTCCATTTATCTTTTATGGGCCTCTTCATTTTTAATTTTCCACCACTTTCTCCATGCTCCATTTTCTTTTATAACTGCTTGAATTGTGATGATATCCCATCAATCTGTATGTCCATTTTTGTCTTTACAGATGTTCTACCACATACTTTTTGTGCTGCTTCAACTAAAGTTTATTCAAAGAAACTCCATTCTCTCTCTACAACGCTGGGAACTACTTCTAGTACATTTTGTATGAATAACTCCCTATACTTCTCCTCTCAGCACTTTCACTCTCCTTCAGTTTCCAATCCTGTATCCTCTTCACTTTCTTCTCTCTTCTATTTTTCACATGTTGATTAATTTTCCACTGCCTCACCAGTAATCTATGGTCTCCTTTTGTACTCATACTTGGAAATGCCTTCAAGAGGGCAGAAGACACTAAGGTTTCAGACATTTTATAATGGTAAGGCAGAGTTTGTGGAACCAAATTTTAAATTGCAAGACATTACGACAACTGATGTAGACTCTCACCATAATTTATTGTTTATGATTAGTAGGCTAAAACTGAAGAGTTTACTGAAAGGTAGGAAATTATTTAAGAGATGGGACTAGGACCAGTTAAAAGAATTGGTGATGCTGAGAGTTTCTAAGATAACATTAGGAAAAGATTGACTGAAACAGGAAAGAAACACACTATAAGAAGAATGGGCAGCTTTGACAGATGAAATAGTGAAGGCGAGGATTAAAAAGTTAAAAAAAAAATTGAGGCATAGTTGAAATCTGTGTGTACTTCAAGATATATTGAACTTAGATAATAAAAGGAGAAAATATAAAAATGCAGTAAATGAAACAGATTAAAGGGTACACAAATATATAAAAATGAGATTGACATGAATTGAAAATGGCTAAACAAAAGTTGCTGGAGGACAAGTTTAGGTCTGTATAAGCACTAGGGGGAAGATGGATAACATCTCCAGGAAAATTACACAGATCTTTGAGGAAAAGAAAGCAGAAGCACAAATTTTTCAAAAGCTCAGATGGAATACCAGTACTGAGCAAAGAAGGGTAATGTGGAAAGAATACAATTGAAATGAACTTATGATATTATTATAGATAAAGATGAAATGGGAGATAGAGTGCTCCGTCTAGTTCTTGCAGTATAAGGCATAAGCTGAAATAAGGGCTCTGAATTATACAGTCTCTCATAATTGTTGATATCACTGGAAGAGCCAGCCAGCTATGACAAAATTATTCCATGTGGTTTGCAAGCTATACAAAACGGGGTGTGGAGTAGCGGTAGTGGTGGTTTTTACTCTGCAAAAACAACAATTATTTCAAAAGCAGAAAACAGATGCTGTCAGAACTACCAGTGTAATAAAACATGGTTGGAAATTAATAATACAAATATTTACAAAAAAAGAAAAAGAAAAAAAAAGAAAAGAAAAACTCTTAGAAGCCAATGTCAGGGAGGATCAATTTGGGCTCCATAGAAATGTTTGAACAAGCATGGCAATACTGACTGTATGCCTTCCCTCAGAAGAAAGGTCAAGAAGATGCAAACTGACCCCTATAGCATTTGTAGGTTTGGAGACAGGTTTTTACCATGTTGACTGGAATACACTATTTGAAATTCTAAATGTAGCAGGGAAAAATACAGAGAGAAAATTGTTATATAAAACTGTAACAGAAACCAGACAGCAGCTGTAAGAGGTGGACATGATAGTGTGGTAGTAGTTGGGAAGAGAGTGAGACAGGATTGTGGTTTCTTATTAACATTATTCAATCTCTAAGCTGGGGAAACTGAAGAAAACAGAAATTTAGGGAGGAGAATAAATAAAAGCTTTGAAGCCTGCTGATGGCACTTTAATTCTTTTGGAAACAGCAAATGGCATAGAAGAGTATTGAAATAGAACTGATATTGTGTTCTAGATTTCTTTGTTATTTTGGCAGCAAAAGATTTATTATGAGCAAAGTTGAGAAAATATAAAATGTAGACCGGCAATGGCAAAAATCTACTTCTTAAGAAAATAAATTTGTTGACACTGAATACAAATATTGTCGAAAAGTCTTTCTGAAAGTATTTGTCTGGAATGTAACCTCTTGTGGCAGTGAAACATGGAAAATAAGAAAATAATCCTAAGCCTTTGAAATGTGATGTTACAGATAAATGCTTAAAATCATTTGGATAGATAAATAAGGTGGAAATAATGAACTGATTTGGTGAAACAAGAAACATGTGGCACAACTTGACTAAAAGAAGGGCTCAGTTGATAGCACATCAAAGGGATTGTAAATTTAGTTTTCTTTTTCTTCTTTCTCTTCAGCTCTTTTCCTGCACATGCAGGGTCATCTTTGTTATTGCAGATTTGACATGTTAGTATTGACGGGGTGGCCGGATGCCCTTCCTGCCACCACCCCCTGCCCCCTCGGAGGAAATGTGTACCCCAAATGTCTGTGTACAGTGTTACATGTTGGAAAGTGTAAAGTGTTATGAAATGTTTGCAAATCATGTAACTGAGATGGGACTTGGGGACCAGCCAGGTATTCACCTAGGGGGATGTGGAAAACCGCATAAAAACCACATCCAGGCTGGCCAGCACTCCGACCCCCTTTGTTAATCCGCCGGGCAGATTCGAACTGGGGCCAGTACGCCTCCTTGTCTTGGAAAGCGGTGCGTTAGACCACACGGCTAACCGAGTGGGTTAGATTGTAAATTTAGTATTGGAGGAAAATGCGGGGGTTAAAAATTACCAAGAAGACCAGGAGATGAATGTAGGTTGCAGTTGTTATTCAGTGTTGAAAATGCTTCTACAGAACAGAGTAGCTTGGACAACTGTATCAGACCAGTCCTCAAACTGAAAACCAAACAAATATAAAAATGGCCATGTTATCTAATATGACGGTATACAGTGGAAGACATTCACTGCCCTGGAGAGGCCTCTACAAAATATGTTGAAATGTTGCAATTTTGTTGATTTAGTATTATGTGGTGGCACAGTCCATATGCAAAATTATATTTTACTGAACTTGCAGAAATAACTTATTCAACTGGATGTACCCCCACCATCTAACTGTAACAAATCACTAAGTGATCTCTCCTCATATCTGTCATTCAAATGCAATGCATGTAATTGAGTCTAGGAATCTCTTAAATCCTTAATGTTATTCACACAATGAGCTGGCAGTGTTTTCAATAAAGTTTCAGTATACTAAGCATGAATGTTTTTGACAAAAGCCGAAAGAGAAATGCTTTTTAACACTCAACGTCAAACCCGTACATTCTACAGGTAGAATGCTGTTCCTAAAGCACCAAGCCCATAGGTTTTATGGGCCAGCATATTTTGTTTGTTATAAAATGTTGCATGCTGTTTTCATGCCTTTGGCTAAAGATACATGATTTTATATTGTTAATTGTTAGTTACACAGATATATAGCTAGAATTGGATTCTGCACACAAGGAAAAGTATTGGCCAGTACTTTGTGTTCAGACAAATATTGGAGGAGGGGGACAATTTCATTCAGAAGGTAGTAAACTATTATTGTCAATTCTTCTTGTTATAGACATAAACCACAGTAAATGGTGCATATTTTAAATACAATCCCGCCAGTTGTAGGACTGACTTCTCTGATGAAGGAATAATATTGGTCTTGACCAACTGATCTGGTTCATTTTTTACAAGTTATGTAAGAACAAAACTGAAGGACCTTTTTATACTTTGACTCACCACTTTCCAGATTTTGAGAAAACTGCCCTTCAAGTTTACAAAAGTAAATAAACTCCAAATTAACTGGAACAATAGATAATTGTAAACTGAGCCTTTTTCAATATCAAATATGTTGCCTCTATCATGCATTTTCAATATTGGAGAAATAACCTTTCAAGCCGTAATAAGAAATGCAGTACTCATGTATGAATAAAATGAAGAATCTCCTTACTTAGAAATTTTATTAATTTTGGCAATAGTCATTCCTTTCTATTTCAAAGTTTACTCCGGTTCAGAAGAAAAATTAACACCTTGAAGGACTAGAGGCAGGACAATCATATTCACAGGACACGTACATTTGTGTGTTATGCGGAAATGACAGTATCTGAATCACGTTGGCCCGCGAATCAAGTTCAACACTGAGATAGCGGTTCAATACCACCCACTGGTAAATATGCCCATAGTATGGTCAGAATCAGTTGATCCCTGACAATGTGCATTGCAATTTCAAGATTTTAACAACAAAGTATAAAATGTTTCAGGCAATAGCTATAATGTGGTGTTGTCATATACAAGATTACTTAACACAACTGATGACATTAGGTGCATAAAGCCATTTTGACTGACCTACTGCAACTGTCAGAGACCAAGTTACATTCTCTCTATAATCAATCCGTTGGGGCTAAAGCTGATAAATTTGAAGGTGGAAGAAAGTACAAACAGCTGTATTAATATTATTTATTCAATCACGCAACCGGTTTCGGTGTTACAATCCCACCATCTTCAGGTACCCGTTAAATACTATTCATACAGCTTCTGGTACTTTCTTCCACCTTCAAATTACATTGACTCCACTATAGGGCCCTCGTTGTTGTTATAAACCAAAGTTAATGGATCAGAGTGATGTACAGACATACAAGATGCCTTGCAAGTACGCACAAACCATACCATAAAATCAATGATTTGATGCTCATGTGGGATGAAGTGTTTGAGCAGTACAACAAGTGTGTGCAGAATGGATCAGGTTGCACCACCCAGACCCAATTCTGAGATGATCAACATCTCACCAACATGGCATTGCAGGACAGATCTGTATCATCTTTGGCTCTGGCACAACATTTTAACAATTTAACATATTGGGCCGTATGAACAAAATGGAGTATCTACTTTATACTTTGAATTCCAGAGAACGTATCAGGTTCGCCTGAATAAAGGGAGTGGGAGAATGTACTTCAGCCAAGTACGTTCTTAGTGTGAGTAACAGGGTGGAGGAAGTAGCTCACAACAGAGAACAGTCTCCAAATTCGAAGGAATAAAACTAGAGAAGTTTCTCACGACCGGAGAACATTCTCTGATTTCTAACGTGATCTCTCTAGCAAACTTCTTGCTGAGAACTTCTATTAAGGTTATGTTTTTCTGTGGTTTATAATAAAGATGACAACATTTGTGTTGCTTAGAAGGCAAAAACAAGTTCCTTTATATGTAGTCTTGAAGAAATATGAGGGGATCTAAAATGTTAATGCAAATAAAAACATTTTGTTGACAAGTAGCTTCCTTCAGAAACATTGTGTGACACTTCAAGCATTTTATATAGTGACGAGAGTGATGTAAGAGGAATGATTTAATTACCGACGTAGAAATGAAACACAACTGGATTCAGCTGCATGTTTTACCCCTTTAATTTGGAGTGTACATTTACAGTTGTAAACAGCTACATAGCAAAATAATATTGTGTTTTTAAATAGCGTGTATTAATAAGGCCTTATGTTGTTAGTGCCAAAAAAAAAAAAAAAAAAAAAAAGTGCATCTGAGGACGTCACAGTTTCTATCACAAAATAAATATTGCTGCAATACCTGGTAGGCCTACTGGAGAATTGTTTCTATTCCAACCAATTGGCCTATTTAAAATGCGTTTTCTGACTTCGTAATCATAACTTCTGCTATGTTAGAAGTAAGTAGACAACAGGAAAATTAATAACCGATTAATTATATACCTACCAATTTATTTCTTGTAACAAAATTACATGGCCGAAGGCTTACGAGCAAAACATTGTGTGTCATATTTAATAACAAGTATTTCATGTTAGAAAGCTCTGACAGCATTCCACGATTAAACCGATGAATATGTGATGCATTCTTAAAATTTCTTTTGCAAATTGTGCTAACCCAACTTCAATAATAATAAAGTTTCTCACATGAAGAAAAAACAACAAATTAATATCTAAACATAGAACACTTCTTATCAAACATGTGCTCCATATTTGTAAACTTCATAATTTGCCTGATTGGGCTAGCTTAAAGAAATACATGATTGAACAGCTGTTCTGTGCTGGACACAACACACGGAGAATTTACTCAAGAAGGAGGGGAACTAGCGAGAATGAACTTCCTGCTGAGAGTATATGCTATGAAGTTTTTATTCATACAAAACTGAGAACTTACTCAGAGAACGTTCTTTTGCTCTGAGAATCTTCTCTGGAGCATGTGCTCTTTTTTATAAATTACGGCCCATTGTATACTGTCAAGGGGGACAGTTGGTCTCTCTTTATTATGGAACACACACACACACACACACACACACACACACACACACACACACAACCCTTGGTCTGACAAAGGCTAATGGCCACAAGCTTAAGTGTTGTATGTGTGTGTGTTTGCAGTGAATTGTAACGTAACCTCATTGTATTTTTTAATTCCAAGCTGCACTTTCCAATATTAGATTCTACTGTTCAGAAACATGCTACATGGTAATGGTGTATGGAACAATGTTACTGGGGACAGGTATTGCATCAAATAGTGTATTCAGATGAATCCAAGTTGTTAGTTTGAAAATGATAGCTGCATTTTGGTTCACCACAGATATGGAGTGGCATCACATTGTCTGCAATGACAGAAGAAAGACAGCACAAAGTATGAGCCTTTTGTTCTTTGTTACGGGGCAGTTCCATGAGAATATTGATAAAAACCTTAAAAACTCAAAACATTCTTATGACAAATCTGATCATCGATTATGTTAGCTGAAATGCCTCCGGAGATGGGAACTTGCCCTTCAGCTTATTCTTTCCTCCCGTTGCCCACCTGGTCTCAATCTCCGCTAATTCAAATTCCCGCCCACCATCTTTAGCATCTTTGCCTTGGTTCTGTGGACAGAGCCTCTGCCTCAATTGGTATCTCTGTCCAACTTCTTTGCTTTTTACAAATGTCTGTCTAGGTGTGTTTGCGTTTCGATATGTCCGAGTGTGTGTGTATTTGTTTACCTTCCTTTTTTTCCCCTAGGGTGTATGTGTGTTTGTGTGTGATTTTATTTGTTTCTATCGACGAGCCGGTCCTTTTGGTAAGTCATCTATATTTGAGTTTCTGTTTCAAGTTAAGAAGTGTCACAACTGAATAAATGACTTTCAGCATCTAGATACCCTTGAAAACTAATTTCTTGTGTACTGCAATGGTGCATTCCAAAGTAATTTATTAAAAATATATCTGAAAAACTTTATGAGTATCTTAAGCCAGCCTATTTAAATAGCTTTTACTAATTTAAGTAAAAAGGTTCCCAGGCTGATTTATTGTTTATTGCTATCCCCTGTCATTCAGTTACTGAATAATGGCTGAAATTTGTTTCTCATTACAAACACAATATTACAGAGCTGCTGAACAGAGGCACGCAAATACAGATTTATGGGTTAAATATAAGTGTCCCAGCATGGAAAACTGTTAATGGTGGGTTAATAAGGTCCTTTAGTACAGATTTACAATTAAATATAGAACAGAGTTAAATATTTTGACTGATAGTATTTCTTTTTCCAAAACCTAAGATTTCTCTGGAAAGCAACTAAGTGAAAAAAGGTTATCAAATGTACCCAATGGCAAACAGTGAACCACTGGAAGAGATTCATGGTACTGTTGGTCAGAGTCTTCATATAACATATATTAAAAGGCGACAGTAAAATTTTTTTTGAAAACCTGTTGTTAGTAATAAAGTTGATCATAATAAATATTCAGTGCATGCTATCCTAAGTAAAATTGTATAGCACATTATATATACGAACCCAGGGGTTCATGAGTGCTGGTACAGTCAGCTAATTTAAGTAGTGTTACCTGTTTGTCAATTTGACATTTTTCAAAAAAATTGTGGAATACATATTTCACTTCATGGCATATGACACAGCATAGGAGTTGTGGATGAGATTGACAGAACTGTAAAGCATGGAGTCCAGAATATGTGAAAAGCATAAAATATTATGCCGAGGTCTTCACATAATAATAATAAGAGGACTTCACAAAAATGGTATGTGAAAGATGTTGCAGCATAAACATTTGTTACCTCTCTGCCTTGCAAATTGCAGAGAATAAGGAAGTATTAGATCAAATGTGGATGAGAACAGTTCCAATAAAGCAGGCCAAAACCCTCCATGCCGTTACACATATCACTCTATACATTACTGATTATCCACTTTAATTGTTATCGCCTCAGGAGTTTGTAAATAACTACAGAAAGTGATCTTCAGCCACAGAAAATTCATAAGACCTAATCAATCATACTGTCTTGCTTCCAGGAGATTTTGCTTTGTTTCCTAAGATGGAAGAAATAGATCAATATTTTTTGTGGGGCACATGATTTATGTTGAAGATGGTTATGAAATTTCTTAGAAAGAGTGATGCAAATGGAAAGATGTTTACATTTCCCTCTAAGGAAGATAAGTGTTGGGTGGAAAACATCCAATGTAAGAGGAATTAGCTGTACCAAGTACTTACTTCTCTCATCTGTAATATTTTCCATAATCAGCAGTGCAGAATAAAATGTAATTTCAAGTGAATGTGTCACTCTTATTATTTATTATCATTCCATTCATAGTGTGATTTTTATTGCATTAGTAAAATAATTGTTTAATGCATTAATTTTACATGATATTATGTTTCCAGTTATTTTCCTTCACAATAGAATTTTTGTAGGATATGGATGGGCTGAATTATTGTTGCATTATATATAAGAACAATATGCATGTCTGCACTGTGACCAGTCTGATGTATGTGACTAACCATCCTGCAACTTGTAGCAATAACAATTCTGCACAACACCCTCAAGGCTGCATTTTTCTGCAATTGAACGCACAACCATATGTTGCTGCACAAACACGAGCTGCCTTGGTGTCACAGGATGGCAGCCCTTTGCTCTGGTCCAGCAGCTCACCAAACTTGTCACCAACAGATAATGTTTGGGATATGGTGAAATGATGATAGCAGTGCTATGACCTAATTCCAATAAACACACACTTTGGAACAAGTCAATGCAGCACGCATGTACCACAGGGAGCCAGTTGTGCCTTACACATGTGTTTCACACATGGGACAAATTTTAGGGCCCATGGTAGTCCCTGTGCACACTAGGCAACAGGACACATGCTGAACTGAGGTGACTGAAATGGAAATCATCTCTTCATAACATACTAATGAACATCCCCTGTGATGATGAACTTCCTCTACCCAGTCTTTTAATGTGGTCCCCCCTCCTCCCTCCCCAAAATTGATGCGGTCCCCCCCTCCTCCCTCCCCAAAATTGATTCACCCTAATTCCATACAACCAAATAAATAAAACTACTCCTAAAACAGTTCAGGACATGTTTTGTGTACTGATTGTAGTTCATACAGAGGCTTCTCAAGCATTTTGTGACAGCCGTTACCTGCATCAGAGCTGCTGGACACTGCACATCAGCAACATTCAAACACCTCTTTTCTGCAAAAAAATAAATATAAAGATAGCCCCAACAGAAAGTAAATGCTGGTATGTCCACCACAGGTCTGAAAACATAACTTGCACTAATATACAGAAACAGCCCTTCACAGTATTAGTTTCCATTCACTCATTCTAATTATCTTCGTAATTTTAAATTACATTAAAAGTTTGAAGTGACGTATACTTGAGTATAAGAAAGTAATTTTAAGTTTGTTTCCATTCTTAGACAAAAAAAATGGAGGCTGCACACAGACATGCACTTACACACTTAAATTATAAGTGACAAAGGTAACCAAGTGTCTATACAAAGGAACTGATGAGAGCACTGCTGCAGCAAACTGACAATTTTATGTTAAATGAAGCTACGGAAAGAGTGAATATATATATCTATATATTTTTGTATAACTGATAAAATATGCATAATACAGTTATCACTACACATTTAACAATCAGCTAAAGAATCACACAGATGATTTTAGTAAGTGATAAAAGATATAGTAGGGGGGATTTTTTTAACCTGAGAGAAGATATACAATATTCGAACATCCTGGATGGAGCACAGCAAAGGAAAGGATATACATAACCACACACAGAAGAGGTGTTTAGAGGCAAGTGGTCATGCTCATAATCACTGCCATGAAAACATTTGTGTAATGCTCAAATATGGAATTATATAGGTGAGCGGTTAACTTTACTCTTTCCGGGAAAAATAAAAAAAAAAGTATAGAATTTTAAGCTTGTTAAGGTTTCAAAGGAAACACTGCAAAAATATTATGGTAAGATGCCAAGCCCTACAGTAAAGACTATTGTTCCAGTTTAATTTCAGCAACATTCACATGGATAGTATTTAACATGTTGCATGCAGTTTGCTACACCATGTGTCCCAATGCAATTCTCTCCTTGTCAGATTGGAGGTGGTGAGGAAGCAGGGGATAGCAGTTAGGAGGGGAGGGGTGGGCCGGGTGGAAAGGGGAAAGCGGGGGAGGGCCGGGGGGAAGCGGGGGAGGGGAGGGGGGAAGCGGGGGGAGGGGGGAGGGGGGAGGGGGAAGCGGGGGGAGGGGGAAAGGGGGAGCGGCGGCGGCGGGGGGGAGGGGGGAAGCGGCGGCGGCGGGGGGGAGGGGGGAAGCGGCGGCGGCGGGGGGGAGGGGGAAGCGGCGGCGGCGGGGAGGGGGAGGGGGAGGGGGGGGAGGCGGCGGCGGCGGGGAGGGGGAGGGGGGGGAGGCGGCGGCGGCGGGGAGGGGGAGGGGGGGGAGGCGGCGGCGGCGGGGAGGGGGAGGGGGGGAGGCGGCGGCGGCGGGGAGGGGGAGGGGGGGGGGAGGCGGCGGCGGCGGGGAGGGGGAGGGGGGAAGCGGCGGCGGCGGGGGGGAGGGGGGAAGCGGCGGCGGCGGGGGGGGAGGGGGGAAGCGGCGGCGGCGGGGGGGAGGGGGGAAGCGGCGGCGGCGGGGGGGAGGGGGGAAGCGGCGGCGGCGGGGGGGAGGGGGGAAGCGGCGGCGGCGGGGGGGAGGGGGGAAGCGGCGGCGGCGGGGGGGAGGGGGGAAGCGGCGGCGGCGGGGGGGAGGGGGGAAGCGGCGGCGGCGGGGGGGAGGGGGGAAGCGGCGGCGGCGGGGGGGAGGGGGAAGCGGCGGCGGCGGGGGGGAGGGGGAAGCGGCGGCGGCGGGGGGGAGGGGGAAGCGGCGGCGGCGGGGGGGAGGGGGAAGCGGCGGCGGGGGGGAGGGGGAAGCGGCGGCGGGGGGGAGGGGGAAGCGGCGGCGGGGGGGAAGGGGGAAGCGGTGGGGGGAAGGGAGCTTTATTACATGCATGATTAATCATATAATTGAAGATAGGTGTCCTGATCTGATTATGGACGATTGCCTGTAGGCTGATGATAGCATTCTAATTGCAGAGTTCAATATCAATGTTGTTGAGTAAAATTTGGTCACAAAAATGTTTAGTGATTGTTCCACTGGGGAAGAAAGTATACATCTAAAAGGTGGAACTAGACACGTTGCATCGGATGGAATGGTTGTTTATTTTGTGTATTTATTTGTAACTATAATTACATCCTGTCAATGGTGTGAAACTGAAACCAGAAGCAGACAACTATTGTTCCAATATCAGGAGTGAGAGCAAGTTATCTCACCATTCTTATGAATACAACTGTCCACTTTTCCTGATTTTGAAGCTTTTACGAGTATATTTGGAGAACATTGCACTTTTTTCCCCCCACAAGAGGACCAAATGTACCATTTGTTTCACAAAAGACAATAGTAGTAGAGAAAGAAGTCTGCCTTCCATAAAAGTAATTGACTGGATTGTATACTCGCACACAACTCACATGCAAGACTACACACCATCGTTACTAGAATATATTTCAGCAGCAAGGGAAGAAGACCTGGATTATAACTATTTCTACATAGTGGTAACACTCAAGCTGTAACTGATGCAGTAAGTTTTTACATTATTCCTAATTGTGTAGATCTGAAAATCTTTGCTGTTTGTGCCTGGTTCATTTTTCCATTTCTTTTCATTGTTGAGAAGTGATGAAGTGGGGAGGGAGGAACAGACATTGTTATTTAATGACTTCGTAAATTTAAAAGGATTGAAAAGACACTGTTTTACTTCAGAAACCTACTTTGTTAAGCTTCTGTCACTAAAAGCTATTCGAAAACTCTGGGTCACTCAGGTATTTATCTATTCCAACATTCGATATACTTCCCTTTGTCTGTCTACACAGATCTGCTTCCTCCTCTAGCCTCCCCCTCCACCCACCCATATGATCCCTACCTCTGTCACTACCTTCACCACTCTCTACCAATCCCATCTCTCCCTTTTCTCAGTTCATCTCCTCCCTCCCCTGTACATGAGAAATTTCATAGATCTGGTGATCTGTCAAATATAAGTCTGGAGCAAGGTACACTTCACAACACACTATACGAAATATCATAACAATCTCTTGTTTTGAAGGTGAAGTGTGCAAAATTTCAAGATCAGAATAAGGCGTAAAGCTCTCTTGTCAAGTACAATTTTATCATTACTAGATGAAGAGTATGTCAGGGCATAAAATTCAAAGTGGTAATGCCCATACAAAATTACCAAGTTCAATATTTTCTGTTTGTCACCTGTTCCTTTGCATTTTGCTTATGTTTTAATTCTCTTTAACCACCCCTTAATTAAAGTGTTGGAGAGGGGCAATCAAGTCAGTCCATCCATTTCTGAATTTTAGCAAGACTAATACAGAAAATGCTGAAAACAATTATATTCCCATTCAAAATTTTATGTTCTTCATACCTTTAAAATCAATGTTTAAATTCTTAGCCCATAATTTATGGTTGTATAAGCCTAGTACATTAAAAATTAGTCGTGACTTTTGCTTTTGGCTTGCCTTGGGCAACGTGGCACCATGGCCCAGGTAACACCAATGGTAAGTTATGTTTCCCCATCCTGGCTCCAATGGTTCGATTAGCAAGGGAGCCCATGTTGCCATCTCATGAAAACTAGCAACACATGGTTTTGAGTTTTCACTGTTGTTGGGTCTTCACTGTTGTCATCTTTCTATCACCAGAGAATGTTTTCTGTTCAGTATTGTCATGTCTATACTGCCAAAGATTGTTTTCTCTGGTGGCTCACTATAAAGTGCACTCAGTACAAATGGCAACCACGTGCCCTTCAATTGCTTTGCACTGATTTGTCCAAAGCAGAGAGTAATTTTCAATGCACTAGAGTCAGCTTTCCTGTTTGAAGATAGTATCAATGTGGCTCAAAATGTTGTTACTAATTTTAATGTCTATCTTGCAGGTACCTTGAAATGTTTTGTATACTGTTCCCTCACATTGTCACTCTGAGCCCATGACTTACTTGATACTGCCCTCCATGTTAACCCCCCCCCCTCCCCCTCTGCATAACTACTGATAGCTACATCTATCTGAACCAACTCACTATAATTAAGGCCTGGTCTTCTAACTTGTTGCCTGTCTTAATATCATGTGAATCTTTATCTTAAACAGACATGCTAATAAGCAATGTAAGCACAGGGGTAAACCAGGAAAACGATGTAACACAGTAAAAATGGTACACAGACTCAATAACAGGTGAGGCTATGATGGAAGTAGTGTGCCACTTTTGGGAGCCCTTTTGCTTCTACTAACAGGGTGGTAAGATGAAAGATACAACATGATAAGGAGATTTACATCTATTGATTTAAGAATTGTTGACATGACAAAATAAATTTTATTTGTTACAGAATACCATTGTTGGGCACATTACCATGTGTCAATCTTTCCTCCCACCCTATTGTGAATTTTTTCTGCATCAACCTGTAAGAGGAATGATTTTAAAAAAGAAAAGAAAATATATGTGACCATACATGACTGGAATAAGAGGAGGAATCGACAATGGTACACAAAGCACCCACTTTGCGAGGTGGCTTGCAGAGTATGGATGTAGATGATGCTGGCAAATCCTTGACTTACGACAAGCAATGTTTTCAAACTGTTTCATGCATAACATGGATAGGACGAAAGTTTTTTTCTGAAATGGTTATAGTTTGACCGTAAATTACATTGCATAGAAACCGTCAAGAATTGCTGTCTAAGGTTGACAGTAATCTAGGACTCCTAAGGAAGGTGATAATCAGCAAAAAGTGGGTGTGAGGGTATGACAGCGTAACAAAGGACTAATGTTCACAATGGAAAATTTGTGAAGACCCAAGATGGAAAATAAATAAAGTTTTGAAAAGTCTGATCACATTTGAGTGGGTTAGTGGATAAGCCTAATTCGTTACTACATTATAGCAGAGTCGAACATAAGAGTCATGAAACACTCTGTGATTTTCTGCTACTTCGCAACTGCAGCGCTGCCAAGTGGCTGGGTCTTAAAAATACTGTGAAACGATTGAGTAATGAATGTGTAGTTGGACTGAAGCAGGACTTTCAAAATAACTTTGTATTTTCGACCTTTTGTGGCGCTATAAATTGTAGCGACTATCAAAAATATAATTAGGAAATCTCTCATTTGCAAATGATGCTCAGAAGTAACAGAATAATGTTATGAATAAAAAGTATTCGTTTACGGTGGTTAGTTATACTTTTAGGCATAGAAGTAAATATTTAACAATTCATTCACGTCCAAACTTCTGCTCTTAATCAGAATTGCAAATACTTGACCACTATTTTATAACATTACTAATGAATAAAAGTAATGTCTGAATGCCTGCTTAGGTTCATACATCAGCTTCACAAAAATGGTAACCCTGTATACTAACATAGTTTGGCAGTTACCTACTAGTTTGATAAAGTCAATACCTAGTTACAAATAAATAATATGTCCATATATAAACTGTTAATGTTAGCATGTCACGTTCTTGAAGATATTCAGTTTGTTCCTGCCAAGTAGCTAAAAAAATTATGATAGGTACACAAAAGGCACAGAAGGACAATGTGAAAAGATGGTTTAAATGAAGATGTTGAATCTAGTCCCCTAAAATTAAAAAATAGTGTGTACTTTTAAAAATATTAAATGTCCGAAATTCGCTAAAACAAAACTTGTGCGACATGTCAGTAATCACAGACCATGCGAACATAATCTTAATCAGTTTCTTTTATATACTTCAGCACATCAGGTTGAAATTCATTTCTGCTTTCAAAAGGTTTTGGACGATATTAATATGAATCTGGTATTGAGAACTGTATGAATTGTTAAATTATAGACTGCCATTAACAGAAACAGCGATATTACTTCAATAATGTTATCGTATTTGTATTAGAAAGTTCACAGCAACATTCAGTTACCAGGAAATATGAAAGTAACAGCATTACAAATGGCAACTTCTTAGTTGCTTTCGTGCCATTCCACTGTTATTCCCTACTGGCCACTTGGAGCGCTAATATCACTTCAGCTGCAATTTTCTTCCTAGAGAGTTTCGCGACTGTCTATGATAGCTGTACTTATAAGGTCAATGAGGAACACTACCTCAAAGTTTAGGACAATTCGCATGAAGCAACCTAAACGAAATAATCAGAACTGTCACAAACCAACTCCTGGAAATAGCATCATGTAGACGCTCCCACCCACAACTCAGATTGTTAATGATTTTTTTTTTTTTTTTTTTTCAAAAAATATTATATTTCCTCATCCAAAATATTGTCCAGATGCGGTCCTCCGCAATTTCTTTCTATTCCCAAGGCTGAAGAGAACAATGGAAGGATGTCTTTTTGCCACCACTGATGAGAAACAGACATTGTGCATTTTCTAATACATATATGAAAACATTATTAAAGTAATATAACTTCTTTTGTTAATAGCAGTCTTTAATAACAAAATGTCAGTGCAGTTTTAATTATAGGGGTCATACTAGCCGAGTCAAAATCGTATCATACAAAAACTTTTTAAAAGCAGAGATGTTTAGCAGCCTGATGTGCTCAAGAATAAAAGGAACTGACGATTATATTCCATGGTAGGTGTGTACTTTCAGGTTCATGAGTTTTCATTTTAGCGAATTTCCAAAACTACACTTCTTGGAGACTAGGTTCTATGTCTCCTTATATATGCCCTTTTCACTTTGTCCTATCTTCTGAGCATGTACCTATTATGATCTTTTTAGCTACTTGGCAGGTATCATAATGAATATCTTCAAGAATCTGACGTGCTAATAATAACAGTTTACACACAGAGAAATTATTTAATTGTAGCTACGCATTCACTTTTTTAAACTCTAAGGTAACCAGTTTAGTTTTTCGGTATATAAGCCTATAATTTTTAAGAAAATGAAGTGCAAAACTAATTAGGTTCTACTGAAATAGTTGATTAAATGCAATCTGAAGGTTCAGACAATATGTTCATACAGCAGTAATATTAAGAAGCAGTGATTAAGCATTTCCGATTCTCATTAAGAACTGAAGTTTTGAAGGGAATGAATTGTTAAAAGATTTTCTTCCATGCTTGAAAGTGTAACTAACCACATTAACTGAACACTTGTTATTTGTAACAATATTCTCTTACTTTTCAGCAAATTTAAGATTTCCAAATTATACTTGCAATAGATGCTACAATTTTTAACTCCACAAATATGATGTATTTTGAATCTGATGTTGCTCTCCAATACATATTCAATGCACAATCACTTCACAGTATATTTTTACAACCCAGCCGCTTGGCGGCACTGCACTTGCGAAGTTGCAGAACATCACTCAGTTTTGTGACTCTTATATTAGACTCTGGTGATACAACATACCCTGAGACAGCAACATGAAGATGATCTGAGGGAACAGCCAAGGGAGGAGAGCTGCAAAGTATGATTCTGCAATCTCATTCCCTGACACCGACATGTCCAGGAATATTACAATGACTACACTGGCAGTAAGCAAATGAAGACACTCCTGGATTCTTTGTACTATGGGGTGAACTATGTATACCACTCAGAGAATCCGAGCATACGACACAATTAGAAAGCTTGTCTCATCTGATGTACTGTGTGACGTGATAGGGAGTAAGGAGTTCCGCAGTAAGGATGAGAAGATCAAGCACTGGTCAAGAAATGATATTGAATGATATCGTTGCTTAGTACAAATGCACATCCAACACAGAAGTCAATCTTGGAACAGTCGATATAGGCAAAGATAATGTCTCCAAGCTGTGTACAAATTGTAAGAAAATCACTGAAATAAACTGGGCCTGAGATAGTGTCTTTGGAAAGCAAATGGAAGTTTAAAGTTGATATGGACCTCATAATGGAGTCAGAGCAGTGAAGAACTCGTACCCAATGGAACGTGACAGGGAGCATAAAGTCAAGATGCCAAATCAGAAACTGAAAGCAAACTCTGGGGGGATGGGGGTAATAGAAAAGATAAACTAAATGTGTTCTGAAGCTCAAGGGAATCGCCAAGAAAGACAGCATAGATGACAAACATCTCACCTAACAACTAAGGACATCCCACTGCTAGGACAGTGGCAATTTGGCAACGTCAGCATAAAGGCTCTCAACACAACTGGTATAAAACACACCTGTGTCTAAATGGATCCTATAATGGTGGAACATGTTGAAGCAATGTAACATGAAAGATTACACACTAGAATGCACAATACATCCATAGTCCAGTTCCAAACAGACAAGGAATCAGTGCAAGTGGAGGTGAGTGGTCCGATTCACTCCCTATGAAGTTTCCACTTAAAGCACAGAGAACACTGAGTGAGCGGGTACAACAAGCTGCCAGGTAGTAGACATAGGAGAAGCAACAAAGTTTCCTGTCTAACATTAGTACCAGGAATTTTGTTGTATCAACAAATGGAAAATGACTGGGCAAAGACAAAGGGATGGGGGCAAGACACTATGCTGCGAAAATTCATACAGACTGTTTGTCAGCAGAAAAGTTAAAGCAATTGTTGGTGAGATGTTTAAAACACTGCTGAAGAAGCTGCACAAGAAGACAAGTTCATTAAAAGGCAGTATAGATTGCAAATACATACATGGAAAGAGAAGTTGAGACATCTGGTTCAAGATGGTTTATTGCTATGGCAAACAGAATGATGCTCAGAACCTTGAGGTACACCATTATCTTGAATAAAAGTGTTTGACAGGGGTGAACCCACATGCACCTAAACACACGGTATTTTAGGATTCATGAATGAAAATAGGCAGGTGATCCCGGTATCCCTTAGTGTGCAAAGCATGGAGAATACCCGTCCTCCAACAGGTGTTGTATGTCTTATCCAAATCAAAGAAACACGGCCACTGTATGGCACTAGGCTACTGCAAAAAATTGTTTATGAGCTGATAACAAGACATGATGATCAACTGAAAACCACATTATGCACTTGGGATGAGATTCTGAGACTCCAGCCACCACAACAACTGACCATTTATCATATGTTGCATCACCTTGCATACACTACTGGTTAGGAAAATTGGATGGTAGCTAGAAGAAAGATGTCTGTCCTTATTACATTTAGGTATAGGAATGACTATATCAACACGCCAGCATCTAGGAAACATGCCTTCTGTACAAGAGGCATTTGCAGGTCCGAGAAGAAAGTACAGGTCCTCAGGAGAAAGGTGTAACATTTGTATACTGATGCCATCTGGTTCTGAAGAGGATGATTGTGATGAAGAGAGTGCATGTTGAAGCTTCCTCACAGTAAAATTGGCATTATAGCATTCACAATTCTGGGAGAAGAAAGACATAGCCCACACTACCGTGGCCTGTTTCCAAGGTAGGAAAATGGAATGGTAGTACGTGGAACACCAAATCTCAAAATTTTCAAATATTTTTAATTCTATGGGACCAAACTACGTTGGTCATCAGTCCCTAGTCTTACAAACTACTTGAACTAAGTTAAACTAACCTATGGACAACACACACATATCCATGCCCAAGGGAGGATTCGAACATCTGACATGGGAGGCCACACGATCCGCAATGTGGAGCTCCAGACTGCTCGGCTACTCCCGCGCAGCTTCAAATCGCAAGAAGATGTGTGTCAATGATGTTCACAATGACTGTTTGCAACAGACCAGGGATCCAGGAATGAGCTGAGGTCCAAAAAGTCAACAAAGGTTACACCAAACAACACCCGAGGGAATAAAACAGTCGAGAGAGAGAGAGAGAGAGAGAGAGAGAGAGAGAGAGAGAGAGAGATATTACCATTTTTTAAGAGGCGGCGACACATAATGAAAAAAATTTTGTAACGAATACTGTTCTTCAAAGTGGGATGGTGTTTTTAAGACGTGGAGAGTACGTCTCCAAATGCACCGCAGTGTTATATTGTGGCAAAAGGAGAACTGCAAGGGATGAAACATTATGTGGCAGTGAGGATTGCAGCAGTAAGATGTTCAACAAGGTTGTCGATACTGGGAAAGTTATGTTCACTGAAAGTTACCAATGAAGAATAAAGCTGCCATTTGGCCATGCACAAATATGAATGACACATGGGAAATGATGACTAGAGTGTATATCTGAGAGAAGAGACCACTCGAGAGCAGTCATAACTGGTGACTGCAGAGTACCAGAAATAAGAATTCTCAAAAATCATCTCTGGCCACTGCACACCAAATCATGCTCTGTGGTGAGGGAAAAGGAGAGGGGGAGGGGAGAGGGGGAACAGGAATATTGCATCATGGTGGTGGTGATGGATACAAGGAAGTTGTCTTGACCCATTACAGACCCCACAAGAAGACAAATGGAATATAATCAGTGCTGGACTGAGCATGAAACCAGGACAAGAGTTATGTTCCAAATATGACAACACTACTAAAAAGTAAAGGCTATTCTGGTAATGTAGATCAATGTTTTTCAACCTGTGATTTGTGATAAAGTAACAAGGGTTTAGTAATACAGAAACATATGCCTAACAATATTTATTTAATGTTAAAATTATGGTGTTCCTTGTCTAATGTTCATCACGAACTGAATAAATGTTGGAAATTGTGTGAAAATAGGGTAATGTGTTCCATTGCAAAAAATACACCAAAATTTGTCTAGCAATCTAAATGAAAGAATATTAGATTTGTTTCCTTTGAGATAACATAGTTTTGTTACAGTTTGTGAGGAGGCGGGTGCACAATAATATTTTTATTAGGAAGTGAGTCGCCAGAACATTCTTGTGTGGTAGGTGGTCGGCTGCATATTGGAAAAGGGTGAAAAACACTGATGTAGATGATAGTGGCACTGATTATCAGCATCCTTCAACCACAGCAGATGAGCCACTAAATACTTCAGTGATAGCTCTTCGTTTGTGTCCCATGAAAATACAGAGTGCTGGCAGAAAGAGAGATGTTCTGTTGTGGTAGATGACAACTAGAAGAAACTGAAACACAACATGGCAGACACAGTAATGGTGGAAGATGAAAAGAACATAAATCATGCCAGACATACTACAATTTGGACAACATGGTGCACAATTTGAGAGAAAAATATACCTACTCCCAAAAAAGGTAGCAATTCTTACCCTTGTGCCTTGCAGTTGGTCTAATGAGCATACTGCAAAGAAATGTATAAATACGTGGTACAGCAAGCCTCAATCAACCCAAAAAAAAAACTTCAGAATGTCAAGAGGCTGAAGGTAAACAACACAGTTTAGAAATACAGGTGTCAGTATTGGGGTTGAATAATTACTACAGCAGAAACATGCCTGCCAAGGAAGAATGGAAAATGTACTTGTGCAGATACCTAAAAGAATCTTGGCATTTAAAAAAGATTTCAAAACTATACACACAGAATTCAAGAAAAAATATCCTAATACCAAATTGAATTTATAGCCTTTCTTCAATCATCAGCCACAATGAATTGTGCCTCTAAATGAAAGGAGTTACACAATATGTGTGTATGTGATACCAATCAAAATGCTAAGTTGATGGTTGCAGCTATAAAGGATTCTAGACTGTATTACAAAGATGTAATGAAACTAATGGTGTGGTATCAGTTCATACCAGTACATGATGCACAGATGCAGAAAGCGTATGAGGAATGAAAAACTTGCAGGACACATGAATAATAAACTGTATGCTAAGCTCCTTGTGGATGACTGAACTTATGTCTTACAAATAATGGACAAATATTACAGAAGGAAACTTTCCTGCTAGGAAAAGTAAGTATAAGAAAGAGAGATCATTTAACTTACCCAAAGTACAGACTCATACACAGATACAAAAACACAAATAAGAACACACACAAATACAGATTCAAGCTTTCGCAACTGTTGGTCACTTCATCAGGAAAATAGGAAGGAAGGAGGGGGAAAAAAGGGAAGGATATGGGGCTTTAAGGGAGCGGACGAGGAGTCATTCCAATCCCAGGAGTGGAAGGACTTACCTTAGGGAAAAAAAGGTAAACAATCAACACACACACACACACACACACACACACACACACACACACACACACACACAAACACACCAACGCGTACATTTGTAGAAAGCTTTTTACAAATGTGTGCCTTGGTGCGCACGCACGTGTGTGTGTTTTTACCTTTCCTGTTTTCCCTGAGGTAAGTCCTTCCACTCCCGGGACTGGAATGATTCCTCATCCGCTCCTTTAAAACCCGCATACTTCCCCCCCCCCCTCTCCTTCAGTCCCCTTTTCCTGATAAAGCGGCCAACGGTTGCGAAAGCTTGTATCTTGCATTTGTGTGTGTTTTTATTTGCATTTTTGTGGCTACCTACGAGCCTGTGCTTTGGGTAAGTTATTTGATTTCTATTTTTTATACATATATAAAACTTAAGCCCATATCTTACATCTGTCATTGAATTTCTTCTTTAAAGATGAGCTTCTTTATTTGACATAACCCCACCATACTACTGGATGGAAACAAAGTGCGACAATTTTTATTCAGGTGTCTACTGATTTCTGTGGACAGTACCATCCTCAGCGATCTAGTGACAAGCAATTGTGAATGGTCACAATGTTCAAATTTACTTGAGAAACATGGGTGACAACTGCATATCAATGGATTGTGTGAGAATGGCACCATGTATCGAAACCAGTGATCAGTAGTAGCCAAAAGAATAAACATAAAATTAGACAACACACTTAATACTAAATTGTCATTTATTATTTTGGTGCTGAGAATTAGCTCATGCACTCAACCCCCAAGTGACAGCAGCAAAAACAACAACACACTTGGGGGTGTCTCTGATATCACTTTGACCAATGACGTTCTGTTTTACATCATTCCATCCCACCTGTGGTTTGAATACTCACTGCTGACGTGTGTCTGATATTTTTGACAACATCTAGTGGTGGTGTTTTATCCTCTTAATGTGTGACAGAGTCATGTGATTTTTGTGTTCGAGTCTATGGCGTTCGTGTTGGTAGTTGGGCAGTTTAGTCTAATTGTGACTGTGGGTGCTGAATGTCCTTGTCTGGGTGCGAATTTGGTGGTTTGTGTCCTGCTGATTTGTGGGACAATGGGTGATACTGAAAGGTTTAATGCAAGGAAGCAGAGCAATTGACTGACAGTATTGGTGTTATTCGATTTTTGCAAATTTAGAGGTTCTTGGTTGCAACTGCAGAGGTGCTGAATGTGGTGTAGAAATGAAGTTGGTGAAAGGGCAATACTTTACAAGGCGATTCCACCCGTCTGCTTTGACCCATGATGTCATCAACATGACGGAAAACCAGTATACGGGATATCTTAATACTTCTGTAAAGTAGATAATAGATAATCTGTAGTTATCCTCGTAAATTACAGATAACAGAATGTACCATTGATCACAGTCCTCAGCACAAAAATTTGTGCCTTTGGCACTCACTTGCAGGGGAAGGAAGGAAGGAAGGAAGGAAGGAAGGAAGAGAAAAAAAAAAGCTACAGATCACTTTTTAAACACCAAATATTAACCTATAGTCTGTTCTGTTTGTAAATAATCTGCCGTCTTAAGTCAGCCAACACAATTACTCACATCTTCTGCAAACACACACACACACACACACACACACACACACACACACACACACACACACACACACACACACACACCTAAAAATTAACGCACTGCAATGTCATCACAGGTCAAAGCAGACAGGTGGAATCGCGTCCTATAAATGACCTGGTGAAAGTGTCGCTAAAGCAAATATCAGATTGTTATATGTGGTGTTGCAGAAAGTACAGTATTTGGAGGTCTGTTAGAGGTGGGTCTTGGTTCACGACTAAATTTTGGAAAAATTATTATGATTACTTATTTTCGTTAAAAATATTCTATTGCCAGTGTCATGCATGAGGCTGAGGTAGCATATGGAACTGCTACTGACTGGTTCCCGTTTTGCAGGGAAGTGTGTGGGGAATTTGTAAAGAGGATGGGGCAATTGGGTGGTCCTGGCATGCTAGTAGAAATTGATGAGTCTCATTCCAGGAGGAGAAAATTTGGAAGAGGTCATAAAGAGGTTGGGATTGCTGTTTCTAGGGAGAGGGAGTATGATGAAGTTGTTTTTAAAGTTGTGCCTAACAGGACAATTATTATATGATTCATTTCCTTCATATAGGGCGTTGGGTTGTATGGGATACGAGCATTTGACTGTCAATCACAAGCTGGAATTTCGGAACAAAGATACTGGGGCTTGTACCAACACTACTGAAGGATATTGGGGAGCTGTGAAGAGTGTTTTGTAGGGACATTTGGACTAATATTGTTGGCACAACAGTTTACCTAAGGGGTGTTTTAAGGCTTTTATGGATAATGTGAAGATTGTTAATTTGCTTGAAGTCGGAATGCAATGAAGTTCCTGAACATTGGAGAAGAGAACTGTTTTGTTGACAGTAAGAAGCACGAAGGATGGGGTGGATTAGATACATGTATATATATTTCCCTGCATGATTTGCTTCAGGATTTAATGCATGCATTAAAGCTGGTGAGTCTTGAGTGTATGGATGGTGAGTTTCAATAACGAGTTACTGAATGTATGTTTGGTTGCATGGGTTTCTCTATTTTTGGTAGTATTGTCTGGTGCTTGTAAATAGAAATGTACGTACTGTTTGGACTTTATTTGCAGTACCGTCTTTTCCAGTTGAATCGGTCATTTAAAAAGGTCATTAGTCATGAAAGTAAAATTTTACAGGAGAAGGAAAAAACGTTCTACAGCATAAACCATTTATTTATTTATTGTTATTTTAATATCAATATATAGCGAGGTGCCAAGAAGTATGTTGCACTGTGTATTTTGTTTTGTAATTAATAGTTTAACCAAAGTATTAATTTAAAAATTGCTGACTTATGACCTTTTTACAATGAACGACCGTGTGTTGCAACAAATGAAAGCATTACTTGCAAATAATTGCCTATTTTATTGAAAAATCCATTAATATTTTACACAGTAAAATGAAGTGTGAACATTATTATCTGAAGTAACATTTTTTGCAACATTTGTGTTTTTATAACAACATGAAAATAGAGTACAATAAAACAAGTCAATCTTCTTGATCATCATCTTCATTATTTGATCCCCTTCTGTTGGCCATTCTTGCAGTTGGTCATAAAATTCTACATATTCAGCTGGAATATACCTCTTCACTTTCAATAAATCATGTATTTTTTTGACATTGATCGGCACTTGCTTTCCAGGATACACCAACTCTATGGGAAGAACAGGATGCTTATTGAAGCTATGGAGGAGCTGGAATGTATCTCTGATGATACCATCGATGAATTGCTCTGTTTTTACTTGCCCATGATAATGTGCCTCATACTGAAAAGTCATCCATTTTGAAGGAGAATAAGAAACTTTTTGTTCCTTGGGAATTTTTCCCACACTTGATTCGGAGAGGCAAGTCTTTTTAAAATAGGCAGGCCACCAATTTTTAAAGGCTAATACAGCAACATTATCAATAGTTCCCACTGAATATTTACTTGATACCTTTTTGATCATTATGGCATACTCTTCAGGTAAGTAGATCCGGTCATGACGACTTAGAAAATTTTTTATGGTCCCAAAATCTCTATCGTTTGGAAGGAAACTATGCCCGCTTATAGGGAAGTAATGTTTCATCTTCCTAAATCTCCCAGTTGATACAAGTGTTAAACAAAAGCGAATCATTGGGCGATTTTGTTTTGAACAGCACACGCGTCAGAGAAGAGGTAAAGCTCATTCACATCTTTTGAGATATACTTCTCGCTGTAATTATACAGAAATGAGCAAACCTCATTTGCACCTTCACCTCGCCTTCATGGTACATAAAAGTGTAACTGCTTGGTTTCATATTATGTATGCCAAAAACACTAACCCATAGCTGTCTCAAATAAAACATATCCTGAACAGGAATATTAGGTAATGGTAAATTTTGCAGGTAGTCAAAAGTCAGACCACAGACATTATTTTCCTTTTCACAATGTTCAGAAATTTCTTTAATTTTACTGTAAAACTTTTTGGCCCTCCTACAATGAACCATTAATTCTGCAACTGCACTTCACTTCACAGAGTCAGAATGCTGTGGACAGCGTATCTTAGCTGACAGTTCTTCAGATGCACTACAAACATAGACATGTGGACGCCCAAATCTGAGGTTGAAATTTTCCTTGAGATATTGTAAGAGAAATTTGTACTTGATATTTAAATCAGGATACTGTGGTACAAACAACTTGTGCATGGATTTAACATCTAGTCGAGCATCTAAATAGTGCAGCACCTTTCCAGATTAGTGCATAGTTTTCTTAGGAAAAGAATCAATATGATCACTGATTTTTTGACAAATTTCTCCTGGTATGGCATTACCTTTTACATGTTCCCCCTGAGATCACGAGGACTTTTGCCTTGAACTAGCACCCTTTTTTCTGTTACACCATGCAGACTTATAAGGGCTTTTTTACATACCATTATTTTTGTCGTGCCTGTAAATGATGAAATAACTGTAATGATAGCTTCTTAATTTAGGATCCTGTTTTCGCAGTCTTCTGCTCTTGACATCTTTAACTAGGATTAGCCCTTGCAGGAAGATATCTTGTTGATTCTTATCACTGAAACTGTTCAAGTCAGCAATTATATCTATCTTCGCGTCATCATCAAACAGAGAAAAACAATCCTTTTTGCACATGAAAGAGTCAAAGCTATCAATTAACGATAATGCTTAAATTGCATACTATGCAGGTATATGCATTTACTTCCATACAGAAATCAAGTACACGTATTTTACTCACTTGCAGTCGTCTCCTGTACTCCGACACTGAATTTTCTCTCCTTTCCAATTCACATATTCCACTCCCTTTACTTTTGAATCATAAATAATATTCCTTTTGTACTTATAAGCATTTCTTGTCCATTTTTTTGCCTACAGGAGGCATTTCAGAGTGCGAAGAAGACGCAGACATAATTACACCTCAACAAACAAGTGGCTTGTGAATGCGATAGTAATGACCCATTATTTTAACCTAGACTGCTGTAACAATGGATTGTTGCAGTGATGCTAACCTCAGAAGACAAAATACGCAATGCCGCCAATAACTTCTGTGTCCGATTAAATACACCTCCACACAGTCATTGCAAAAATGGTCTGAGTCAATGACTCATGACCTCTTTGCAATGAACAAAAGTCTATAGTGACACCATTTGATAGTTGACTTCTGCCCTTCTTGTACGTATGAATACGGCTACACTTTCCCATCCATTTCCAATGGATAACTCATTTTCGTAAAAAAGTTGACTTATGACTTTTTTGCAATGACCGATTCAATTTGTATTTAATATTTATTTAGTTGTGGTTGGTGGCAGGAATTCAAGTGAATATACACAAATTGTAAGTGTTATTAACTACATTTGATGTATATAGGTGATATCTATTTGACGATACCAGGTTGTCGTTTAGTTTTTGTGTTGAATTATAGCTCCTGATGCTGTCTACATAATATTACATGTATTCTGAAGAGGTGGTATCATTAAGTAGATTTGACCTATTTAGTTGAAATCTAACTACCGATATCAAGCCACAATTTAAGTATGTAACTTCTAGTGTCGGAAGATGGGTAGGTTATTTTTGAATGAAATATAGGGGTGGTATCAACAATATTAGAATTGATTTAAATAGGTCTAATCTAGTTATCAAAACCAGATTTGTTCTATATTAAGTTTGTAAAGGCAGTTTTTTTTAATTGAATTCAGTATGACCTCACTCAAAACTACCAATTTCCCGAGCTGGCCGCATTAATTTCAAGTAATATATTTCTATTAGTCATTATTACATTGCCATGTAATGGTAAACGTGTTTGTAGTATCTCTATTACGTATGACGTCATTGGTCAAAGCGGAGACTAGAGTTTATCCCACACTTGGTGTGAGAAGTCATTATTTATACATTACAATGTGTTGTGGTGATGCACTTTAAATTTGTATTGTTATTTTCAGTGTTAATGGTACTACAAAACAAGACACTTAGCATAATATAACATTTACTTACTTGCATAAAAAAAACCTTTAGTTCATAAAGTAGACTTGAAATTAACCCTTGGGGAAAACTGTGTTTAAAATCGGGTACTTGGTGAAAAATGAACACTATGCCTAGGAAAGGACCCAACATGCCAAACAAGTGTTGGTAATAGTTTTACATTAATATTCTTGCAAATAATAATAATAAATAAATAAATAATTAAAAAAAATACTCAGCATGGTGGCTGATGAAATCAACCATAAAGGCACTTCATCAACAGTCACTCCCCTCACCTACCATGCCAAATGTCAACTTATATTGCATTATTAGTAGTTAGGCTTGTAGGCTACACAAAGATTAAATGCTTGTCAAGAATAATACTACAGCTTTACAGCAATAACTTTACTGTCAAATGCATGAATTGTTTTCAGTAGAAAATGATCAACAACTTAACTTTTCAAGCAAACGAAGGAAAAAGAAATGTAATACTAATAAAGAATGATCCAATCAAAAGGTTGTTTTTAACATTAAAGCTCCCGTGGCATTCTACACGCTGAGAAACAGCCAGTCATAACTAGCCATACAGTTAAATAGAAAAACTTTAGTGTTCTTCACATACATAAAACTTTGTCAGGGGTGAACAACCCAATAATGGATATGAAGAAAATGACTGATTAAACTTCAAAAAACTACAAACTAGTTCTTACCTGTAGTGCCAAAGATGTACAGTATGCATACATGTTGACAGTCTCTGTGCACACAAAATACCAGCAGGCTAGATAATACTCCCCACACAACTTATGTGTAAAACAATTAACAGTTGCAAGACAGCAGTACTGGTATCCCTTTTGTCTAACCTTCTCAGTTTGTTAGATTTGAAGGATGCTGTCTGAAAACTCAGAAGCATTTTCCTTCTGTGTTCTTGTCAACCAATTAACAGGAATGTATGACAACTGGTTAACTTAAAATGTGCTTTTTCCAAAATGTGATCATAGCTACTTCCTAATACGTAGTGAACACCCGTAAAATCAATGAATGATAAATACAAATTATTTATTGACGTTCTAGACAACACAAATCCGGAACACAAGAAAGTATGATTAACATTGCAGAAATGCCAGTCTCATGTTTCTCACATCTATCAGTGATGTAATTAAGAAAATTTTATTTCAAGGTCAGTATTCAATGATTAAGAGGTTACTAATATACTATATTAATCATTTTTGAATAACGAAGTGTTTACATAGCAGTAATGTGGGGCACAGTACAAAAGCATTAACAAATGGACGATAATACACCACTCACAACACACGCTAAAGAAATAGAAACGGTTAGTGTTATTTAAGAGTCAAAAATACATTGTGAGAAATATTAGATGTACCAGTAAACACAGACAGCAATGTCATAACAATATTTCTTCGTTATAAACAATACTGCGTGACAAAAGTTTCATAACACGGACTACTGCGCTGACGACCAGCCAATCACACAAAATCAACTGCACAGAGAATGAAGAAAACACATAGCAAATGAAATGAACTAAAATTAAACAAAAAACAAAAACAAAACAAAAAACATGACATTCAAATTCAAAATCTTTGTATGCGCCATCGCAACTCTATGAGTGACAAGAGACAGTCGACGGTATCTTCACTGGACGTTTCAGAGTAGCAACAAAAATACATCTGCCAATAAATACGTATATAAAAATACACTTAAACATATTATCTCACGGTGCAGGAAAAACTTACCTTCAGAGCTTCCTGCTCCACTATCGCCATCTTACGCGATGACTTCTTCGTTGAGTTAGCCGTGGTAATAGGTGCTTAGGTAACAAATAGTCTCAACAAATATATTCTCGTACTCCAAACCAATATAATCTGTGAGCTGGAACACCGCAAAGGCAGCACTCACTCAGGGATTCAATATTTTCAATATTCTTAAAAAAGTTGACTGAAATTCATCAAAAGAGAGAGAGTACTTTCACACTTCGCAACACCGTTTCGAATTAGTTAAGCGAAACATATTCAATGTATGGAATGAAAATTATCACAATTTGATCCATCAAATGATTTGTGAATACGTTATTTTAAACAAACATCCTATCTTTCTCTAATTCCTTCCCACGCATTCCCAAAAACCAAAGATAAATGTATTGTAAAATAATAATATCTTTGATCTGAAATTTGAAAAATAGTATCTTTGGTTATCCGCAAAAAATTGATAATTTGTCTACTTCTTTCGTCACTGTGCAGTATTGAACGTATTATCTTCATCAACCGGTTATGATGAATCTGCGTACAATATAAGAGATACTTTCTAGTAAAGTACATTGACGATCTCAAAGAGACTCTTTGGTCCAATTAGCAAACCGTTACAGTGATTATAACTACAAAAACAGATCGCATAGAACATTATCGTATAGAATGTAACTATAAATATTTTACAATGTTTTAAATCGTTAACGCAATGTAACAACAACATTGAGTAACATACTTAACAGTCTTGACACTAAGTCTTATTTTTGCTATCTTTTATGACAAACACTACATTTACATGCAACACATCTTCCGGAAGACGAAAACCTAACTTCGTAAACCGGTTTTCGCTGTCGCGTTTACATGCTATAGCATGAAGTGGAATTCGTTGACCACTAAACATGGCAGGTGGAAAACACCTGATTAAGTTCGTGATTTAAATCGGCACAATCGCTATTTTTATTTACGTAAATACAAAGATTCATTGCTCACTCTAATATTTACATTTCTCTTTCAGTGCAAAAAAGCCACTTTGTCCATACCAGCCGAAAATTCTTAACCGGAAAACACAATCAGACAATTGCACATTAAAGGCCAATTCACACTGTCCGTCACGTCACCGTCCGTCAGAACATTCCGCAATGTATTTCTAATGGCGGCGTTCACACTGTCCGTCACGGACCGTCACGTCACGTCAACGTCACGTCAAGCTTTCTCGCGAAGAATGTTTTGACGGAACGGTCGTCTGCTAACACGGAAGTTAACCTATTTTCGTCACGCGAATTAAATGTTGCAGTCGACGATTGCACTGTTTATATGAAAATGTGTCTTATTCATCTTTATTTTGTTGTTATACGTCATTTTAGAGGTAAATCTCAAATGTGTCACGACGACTTAAATATTTTTGTCAATTCAGTGCCCCCTAAAATCTGAAACCAAAAAATGGTTTATGTTACGTAACAGTGTAACAGAAAAGACTGAAGCGAACTGTTTATTTGAATAAGATTGTAATTTGATTACGCATTTTTCATTAAATAATATTTTAAATGAAGAAGTCAGTTCTAATGAAAAACAAAAATTCAGTTGTTTACGATGGTATTAACAATGTCAGCTGGCAAATCGTAATGGATAAAGTAAATAGGCGCTTTTTATGCTCTTCTAAGTATTGTTTGATGTTTTCATATGTTTATTTTTTCATTTGAAAATAGATGTCGATGTTTTGAAAGGTTGTTTCAGTTTCCAGTAAATTGGCGCAAAACATACACTGTAAAGTTTTATTTGGCTGTCTATAACATTTAGCGTTGTTGTTCCCTCAATTCTAGTACTAAACTATGACTTTCTACATAACAGATCGCCACTCATAACCTCACATTCAACACCGCGAATTGAGATGGGCGAATTGACGTGACGGACACTGACGGACAGTGTGAATACAACTTGACGTGACGGTGCCGTGACATAACATTGATGTGACAGACAGTGTGAATTGGCCTTAAATAGTGAATAAATAGAATAGGAGGCGAGGTACTGGCGGAAGTAAAGTTGTGAGGCGGCATCGTGTGTCGTGTCGGGATAGCACAGTCGGTAGTGCGCTTGCCCGCGAAAGGCAAAGGTCCCAGGTTCGAGTCCCGGTTCCGGCACACAATTTTAGTCTGGCAGGAAGTTTCAGTGAATAAATAAATCAATCAATAAATTAATCAAGCCAAAGACGTTTCATAAATAGTTGCGTTTACATGGGCACGAAAATCGATTGTAGAACTGGAAATCCGCTTTATAGAAGTGGATTTCCAAAACCATTTGGAGTATTTACATGTCCAACAAAAAGAGGATTTAGGAAATCGATTTACGAAATCTGGTTTTGGGAACCTATTAAATAGGGTGAGATACAGCCACTAAGCACACACTTGATTTAAATAACTCATGAGTAGGTGGTTAACAGAATTGGGGAGAAAAGTAGTTTCTGGCATATCCTGACTAAGAAAAGGGATAGGTTGGTGAGACACATTGTGAGACATCAAACAATCTTGGACCGAACACCACCGTTGACTTCAAACTATACATGCAGGATGAATATAAAAAACTTAGCAAGTATATGCTTATTATCGTATTTGAACGAATGGGGATAGGTTAATATATATACATGAACTAATTAAATATAAGTTTTATCGATGCCTACAAGAAAAAACTGAAAGTATTATGAAAAGCCTAAATGCTAATGTTAAATTATTTCAAAATTGAACTGCAAAATAGGAGTAAATCAACATATTTTTTATGATTGTGTATGTGTGAGTATATCATTATGAGTACCTGTGTAAAGTATTTTACTGGTGCATATTATCCCAAGACGTTATAATTGATGTTCACTGTATACAGTCGAATGTACAAGAAACAGAGTAAATAAAAGTTTATTTAAAAAAAAATGGTTATGGTGTCTGCCTAGTAAGCAGTAGGTCCCAGATTCAAATCCAAGTTATGGCATAAATTTTAACCCTACACTGCATGAAATTTATTTTGGTGCAAAAAAGAGAAAAAAAATGTATATGGTAGAAAATGTTCACCTGTGCAGGGGAAAAATATTGAAAAAATATATAACTCATTTAACAATTTGAAAGTCATTATTTACCCATTGCCATTGTAAACATTATGCATTTCGACATAAGTCACTCTGCAGGAAAATGATGGTATCTAACACGTTTCCTACTCTGAATTGATGTCTGTAACATGATATATATATATATATATATATATATATATATATATATATATATATATATATATATAACTTGACAGAAGCCGTATCAGTATTTAATTGCATTAATGCTCAACAGTGAGTACAATCCGCTGGAGCTCCCTTTGTTGCATTTCTCGTCAATTCATGACTGTGTTGCCTTCTGTGGAGGAAACGATCAAGTAAATGCTTAGAACAGACTCCAATGTATACGATATGCATGGTGTTGCCATTTGTCAATAAGAAGTATGTCTGAAAATGTAACAAAAATTTGCGTTGCCAAACGGCATCACCATGCAGTGTAGAGTTCCATTTCTTTCAGTGAGCGAAAGAGATGGCCATCCTTTTGTTGGGAATGCTGCCTTGTTTGTCTCATAGTGCCTTACTACCACTACATTATGTGGGGGTGGGGTGGGGGTTGCATACTCTAAGGCTTTAGAGTCCCCCCCTTGTGCATGGGTGTTTGTGTTGTTCTTAGATTAGGTTAGTTTAACTAGTTTGTAAGCTAAGGACTAATAACCCAGCAGTTGAGTCCGATAGATTTACAAAGAATTGAACATTTGGTTTATAATTGAAATGTGGTTTGTCACTAATCACTGCAAATGTGCGATGAAGAGAAGAAAGAATTATCAGGCTATTAAAATGGTATAAGGAAAAGAAAAAGAGAAGCGGAACATGACAGAAATTCAACAAAAATTAGTGATTATTACAAAAATTTACCATCTATTCCCAAGCAATCTTGTGAAACTGGTGCAATGACGAATCAATTCTGCATGTTGCGAGGACTTGAAAAACTACTTTGCAGTGGTAACGATATCCTCTGTTTCATGATAATCTGACAGTTTGCTTAGCATAGTCCACGGTAACATTGAAAAGTAATATGACAATCATTGTGTGCAAATTAAAATAAAAAATTTCAATAAGTGAAAATTAGGGACACATACCTCCCCCACATTTTTGTGGTGCCTTTGCAAACAAACAATCATACAGATGAAAACTACACAAAGCAACAATTTGGCTTCTGTTGATATTACAGTAATCTAAGCTGTGAAAAAGGATAATTTACAGTTTTATTATATGTATCGGACTAATGAGGCAATTTTATTTCTGTTGAAAATTGGAAATAGACTGTACAATTTGTTAGCTGTTTGCTAAGTAACAATTCTTTCCAGGTGAGTTGTGCAGTTTAATTGCTAGCCTAGAGAATATGAACTTCAGCCTCCTGGTATTGATAGGTTCCATTCCTTGGACTGGAGGAAGAATAGTGTACAAAAAATACTGTTAAGCTCATTTTGGTAAAAATTTTCTTATATTTGCAACTGCTAACAACTTCCAAGATTTGATACTTGCAGTGTTATAGCAGTATGGGAAAATCTTGTTGCTTTGAGTGTATGTCAGTTGAGAATATAAGTAATATACTTTCATATGAACGATCTATAAACAACTTTGAAAAATTCTTGTTACTTTGTGTGTAATGCACACAATAGCTACTGTCCCACTACACATTATGGCAGCAATGTATGAGAGACAGACAATCATATTCAGTAACTGGGGTTGCAAATGAAGAACTCGCGATTGCTGTTCCAACATCATAAAACTATCAGATTTTAATAAAAACTCTCTTATGTTTTGAAAAATATTGCATTAGTGGTATATTATAGACTAATGTATAACAAAATACTTTTCCACTTAGAGGAATTTGTTTGCTTTGAAATTCAGGTGGCCCGTATATTAGTGAAACTTAATCCTAGCATTTTCTACTGATTCTGTCCCTCCCATGAAGCCAGAGTGCGAAGGTATCATCCACATACCTGTAGTAGCAGGTGGGTTTATATCTTGTTGTGTCTAATGCCTGCTCCTCAGTGTGTCAGTTTCCGATACATGCTATGTTATTACCAATAACATCTAGTGATTATACACGCAATCTCTAGCAATTTTAAAATCATTAAAAAAATTATCATGAAGGTTGCATACCTCTACCAAAACTTTCAGTCTAAAATAACCTTGCTTCCTTTTTTTTTTTTTTTTTTTTTTTTTGTACAACTTACCAGAGTGGAGGGAATGCTAATATGAACACCCTCATAAAATCGAAAAAATATAGTTTTTGTTAAATGCTGTTGATTTATAGTAACATAATACTTTTTAAAGATTACAGATGTGTTAATATGAGCTAGAACCTTAAAATATATATTTAGTACACTCTCTTAGAGCACCATCTCAATTTGTTTTGTCGTATACCAATTTTCGTGGAACGCTGTTTTGAGGTGTTCTATTTCTGTAGATAGACTTTCTTGGTCTGACAAGGCCCATGCTCTCTGGACTAATGTCTTGAGAACCCCTTTCTTCTGCACAAATAAGCAGATCCAAGGGGGGTGGAGGTGGGCGAACTGTCATTCGCCCCCCCCCCCAGCAGCTTCCTTTCTTAGTATGCGAAGCTAGTGCGCTATCACGGCACTGAGTCTTCAAAACTGTGAGACTTTTGTTTGATTGAGTGTGGTAAAATGGGGGGTCAGTACTAGGGTCGTTCTACTGAAGCAGAGATGAGAATTCTTTCACCGGCCCCTCCCCAGCAGGCCGTCCTGGATCCGCCCCTGTCTGCCATTTGATCCAACTGCTTTACTTCTCACCAGTACGTCCAGAAACGGCAGCTGGCCATTTGTCTCCAGTTCCATCGTGAACTTTATGTTTGGGTGAGATGAGTTAAGGTGTTCAAGAAACTCATTGAGCCTGTCCTTCCCATGAGGCCAGAGCGCGAAGGTATCATCCACATACCTGTAGTAGCAGGTGGGTTTATATCTCGTTGTGTCTAATGGCCTCTCCTCAAATCTCTCCATGAAAATGTTGGCAACCACAGGAGACAGGGGGCTGCCCATAGCTACACCTTCAGTTTGTTCATAGTACTGATTCCCACACAGGAAATACGTGGAGGTCAGCATATGCCTAAGCAGGTCCAGCAGAGCGCCATCAAATTTCTCTGCAATACGTCTTTCAGTGGGGCCCTGATGAACAACAATACCACATCAAAACTAACCATGATGTCTGAGTCTGTGATGCATAGTTTCTTGAAGCGCTACAGTAATTCTTCTGAGTTACAGACGTGGTGAACATATTTCCCAACATGTGGGGAAAGCAGACATTTCAAGTACTTGACAGTTTCATACATGGGTGCCCCAATATTACTGACAATTGAACGGAGAGGAACGCCCTCCTTGTGTATTTTAGGAAGACTGTACAGTCTAGGAGCTACTGGTGCCTTTGCCCTAAGTTGTCTGACGATCTTGTCAGGCATCCCTGTCTCCTTCAGGAGAACCTTTGTCTTCTTGTCCACCTTGCCACTGGGATCACACTCCAATGTTATGAAATCAGGGTTCCCAAGAATTTGGCATACCTACTCATCATAATCCACTTGCTTCATAATGACTGTAGAGTTCCCTTTGTCTGGCGGGAGTTATTACAATACTGCTGACTTCCCGGGGCGCCCTGAGTGCAAGCCTCTCCCCAGTTGTAATGTTCGATTTTGGAGGCCTCACGTTGGTGAGGGCCCTGGAAGTCTCTTGGTGAACTTCTTCTGCCACTCTGGGTGGGAGTGTTGCTGCAACGTGATCTACTGCACTGATGAAACATGAGATGGGTACATTTCTAGCAGTTGGGTCGAAGTCGAGACTCTTACTTAGACCTTTAAGATTGTATCATCGAACTCTGTGTCATTCAGGTTTGTCACAGTGTGAGTTTCTTCCACCTTTTCTTTCTTGCTTATGCGGTCAGACTTTGCAGAGGCGTTTCTTCTGGCCACTCTGCTAAGGACCAGGAGGCATGGTCTGCCCAGTCCCAATCTTCCCTTGTTAAGAATGCTGCCATGTGCATATGAAAGTGTAGCAGCTCTCTAGCCATGACATCTTATCTGTGGCGCATGTCTCGAATCCTTTCTCGCACCAGCTGGCTATTTGCTTTATCTTGTTCGCTGCCCTGGAGTTGACTTTATGTTTTATTCAGGCGAAAACTGGTATCAGATCTCCATCTCGGCATCTTAGTAGGAAACTGAGAGAACTCAGCATCCTTTCTTTCCTCTGACGAAGCTTACTGCAATCAGCTCAATATGTTACCCTCTCTTTGAGGGTTACTCAGGAGAAGTGTTGGTCTGTTGACATTTACTCCAACTGGTACTGAGGAAATTTCTGGGGACTTTTTAGGAGGATGCTAGGAACGATGAGCAGGTTTTTTGTGTCTAGAACTCCTAGCTACTTTCTAGCGATCGGTGAATTTAGTGATGATAATTATGGAATGGGACAGAATTTCGCTGGTCAAACTACCTCTCTTGTCTGGCCATCTTTTGGTTCCTGGAGGGTTCCAGGCGGCCTACCTCTGCTTCCTGCCGGTCTTCTTTTTCTTCTTGTTTGTGGTTGCTGCTAGGAGAACGACATGTTTATCCAACTCAGCAGTTTTCTTCTGCACTTCCAGTTGGGCAATGCACACATCCCACTCTGCTGTCGAGTACTTCGAGTAGCTGGCCACCAGATTCTTCTAGTTGATGACTGTGAACAGCAGCTTCAACTGCTCACTGCTGACGAAGCTTATTCAGCTTCTTGACGATCTGGTACATCTCCTCCTCGTATAGTCTTCTTATGTAACTCCAGGTTTTCCTGGCGATCTAATGACATGAAGCGCCAGATTGCAGATGGAATGATCAGAGGTAGGTCTAGCGTGTGTGAACCACAGAGGGAGTACCTAGGGATGCAATTGACACAGAACACAACATAAATGCTCCAGAACATATCAGAGAGCGTGTGCGAATAGGAAACGGAGTGCCAGGCAGAAAATGAAGCTCGCAGAGACAGGTACGGCGGGTGCGGACCACAGAGAGAGCGCCCAGGGCCGCGGTGGACGCAAAATGGAACGTCACTGCTCCAGAACATACCAGCAAGTGGGTGCGGACTACAAATGGAAAGCCAGACAGAAGATGAAGTTCTCAGACGCGTGTCTGACGGGTGCGAACCATAGACGGAGCGCCTACAACCTCCAGTGGAAGAAGAAGGGCACAGACATAAATACTGGACCCAGTCCATTCAGAAAGCAGTCTCAGATTGCAACTGATGGAGGTTAGAGTTACGTTGCCGAAATATCATGCAAAAGTGACGCTGACATCTGGCAGAACACCCAGCTACCCACCATGTCACTCCATCAAATGTGTGCCATGTGGTTTCTACCAACACTACTGTATTATAATTAGACCTCGAATTTTGGGTAAAAACCTACTTTGTTCCTCATTAAATAAAGGCAATAAAAGTTGTAAATACCCGAATTATGGAAATTTATGATCGAAAGCGCTAGTATTATAAAATGTTCAAATGTTTGTTAAGCTTAAAGGACTTAACTGTGGGATCATCAGTCCCTAAACTTACAAACTACTTATTAACTACATTATACGGAGGATGACACAAACACCCATGCCTGAGGGGGGATTCGAACCCCCGACTGTAGCAGCCGTGCAAACTGTGACTGGTGCGCTGCAGACCGCTCGGCCACTGCAGCCAGCCGCTAGTTTTATAGCAACTGAAAATACTTAATTTGAGCTTAGTGCCTGATTGTACCTAAATTTTAAAAATCGAATTTATGCAATTTTTACGCCATAAATTCTCTTGTGGTCTTCACAGCTAAGAATTATGCAAATATTTCATCGAAAATTGTAATTTTATAGTACCCAAACTACCTAATTTCATATAAGAACCAGACTGTATCTGATTTTTAAAAATCCAGTCAAATAAAATTTTTTTGTCTTCCCGGTTTATTTGTTTTCATGCGTGAGTCACACGACAATGGCATACGCCAGGCTGTTCTATCCCACACTGTTCTGCAGAGCATTGTCACTCACTGTAAACCATCAAATAGGCCAGCAGGGCACGGAGAAGCCTTGTGATCTGCCTCCAGTGCCTTCCTGCCCTGTCAGAACAGCCTGCGTAAAACACCTGTTGTGGCTTCATTCAGTTGGTCAGCATGTTGCTTGGATGTGGTGAAATATTGCACAGTGACAAAGTATTTGTGGGAATTGAAGCATGCCATAAGTAGCCAGCTCCAAATCATCTCTGATTCGTCAGTGGTTACAAGAATTTCCTAATTTCTCAACAGACGGTAGAGTTATTCACTGAAATGTATGCAACAAAGACGTAAATAAAATGTTAGGCTTTTATCTGCTACGCCCACTCAGAGAACACTGATACCACAACTTTTCCGGAGTCAACTTGCAACCAAACAAATGCGCTTTAATGAGTATTGTATAACTGATAAAAATATTGTTTCTAAACTCTTATGTAAGTTAATTATGCTAAGTAGAACTTGTACGTAAATTATTCCACATAGTATTTCTCATTTCTTTTTGTTTTTAGATACATTCTGAACAGAGGTCACATTTAAGTCAGCATGTTGCAGGGGTTAAACACCAGGAAAATTTAAAAAATACATCAAACAAAGGTTTGTAACTCTACCAAATGCAACAAACTAAAACGAATTTCACCTTGACCTCTGTCAAGCCATTGGTACAGCAAATATACCATTCAATGCAGTTAAAAAGTTTTCTAGAGAAATACTGTCACCGCAACATTTCATCAGAATCCACTGAGAGAAAGAACTATTTAGATACTTTATATGAAAATACACTGAGCAGTATAAGGGAAGATATAGACGATTCATACATGTGGATCTCCGTTGATGAGACAACTGACAGACAAGGTCGATATATGGCTAATTTGATTGTTGGAAAGTTATATCCTGACACTCCCTCTGTACCTCGTCTGATTTGCAGCAAGAAGCTAAAAATGACTAAGCAGGAAACAAATGCTCACTTTGTTAATAAAGCCCTCAAATTACTTTTCCCCGACAGTCTAGATGAAACTAAAGTACTTGTAATCTTCACTGATGCAGCTGCTTACATGACTGCTGCTGTTAACCCTCCGTCGGGCGCAGTCGGCCTGACAGGCCAGCAAAACACTTTTTTGATTCCCGTGCTTAACAATGGTGGTCCAGTGGGCCGCCTCTCCGTTTACTCGTGTAACTTTGGAAACCTCACACAGTGCCGATCCGCAGGCTGCCATCGATTTCCACGAGGATCACGGGGAACTCCTTGGGCCTCACAGGCCGTCTGCGCCCGATTAAGTTATGGTTTTTAAGGGGAGAGTTTTCAAGATATTTTTATTTTATTACTTAGTTTCAATCAAACTAAGTCTGTCCTCTGTGATTTTCACCGTTACCTTCGGAAAAAAAGAAGACTTTGACGACCCTGGTCCTTCAGACTAAGTGCGCCTGATCGAATTCTAATTTCAGTTTTCCTTCTTTTCCTACGTTATCACATCCATATTTTCTGCTGAAATGTCGAGAAAAGTATATTATGCCTCTAAGTCAATGATCTTATGGAAATAATGCGCTTCCTCAGGGACGAAACTGCTGAAGATCCAGCCGCGCTTGAAGATTTAGTCGATGTGAGAGACACCTACTCTCAGGATGAGGTAGGAGAAGGCAAGGAGGACTCAGCAACTGAACAGGAAGTTTAGGAAACAGCTCAGGAATATGAAGAAGAGAAGAAAATATGTGAGGAGTTTTTATTTTGGAAACGATAAGACGACGAAGCAGTCTAAGTAGATACCTTCTACTATTCATAGTGTGAAGGGTCACATCATTATTACACAACATCCAGTGTAAAAGATATTGCTGCAAATGACGCCACTAATTGTAAAACCTTGTGTCATCAACTTCTAACTGGACAATTTAGCCTGTGTATGCTATGAATATATGTGGAATGTCGATTCGGCTGCAAACTCGACTGAAAAAATTTTTACCTCACAAGGAACGGGAAAGTTCTCCCACATTACCTCCCAAATGGCTAAAACGTCGACCATGTGTGGCTGAAACAAGAGTTAGGAGGATGAAGAATCACGAATGTACAGCTTGTCATCAACCAATCAGCTTGAGCGACGTAGACGTTCTGTGCCATACATGTGTTTCAGCTGTTGATTTGGGAGCTATAGCATCGGTTTTTGGCTGCAAATGTGGCGTAAAAAGATGATTCCATGTCAGAATAGACTGCATAATGTCCTTTAAAATAACTTCATTACTTTTATGGATGTCTGTTCGACCAATAATTAATGCTCTTTGTGGGAAATTGGTAATTTTGGTTACTTTAGTTTAAAGTGTATTGTGTTCAATAAATCCATTATTATGCTTTAAACTTGCTGTAATTCCTTCCTTTAGATCCTCTTCAAGACTAGCCAACACGCATTTTGAATTTGATTTAACATGGTGGAGCTAGTCCACAAAATATGTGGATGGCCTCTCAGGCCGGGTGCGCCTGATTTTGTTTCATCTGGAGGTGCGCCCGACAGAGGGTTAAATTGTTGAATTGTTAAACTTTTGAATCGTGAAGCTGACGCAATATGTCTCGAATTTCCACATGTAAATGAGCTAGTTTCAACAATCAAAAAGGTTTTTATTAAGAGAGGAACTTCCCGATGTACTACTTCCATCAGAACCCATGTGTACTCGCTGGAGAATACTGCTAGAGGCTGTGGAATATTACAGCGAGCATTTGGAAGACATTAAAAACATTATTCTTAAATTGCCGGAGGAGGCAGTGAGCATTACGTCTGGTAAAAATGTTCTAAAAGACCCAACAATTGCCAATGACATTGCATACATAAAATCTCATTATGCATTTTCGGTCCCTATTATTAAATCTCTAGTGTGTTCAGAAAAACCAATCCACATGCATCTGCGATTGATAGAAGATGTGACAGAAAAAATCAACTTGGTCCCAGATTCTGTTGGTATGAAAGTTAGTGAGAAACTAAAGACGGTGCTACAAAAAACCAAGGACTGACCACCCTCTGCACAGTGACTGACATCTTATCAGGTAAATCAACAGAACATGAGTATGTGGTCACATAGTGCATAATACTGTCATTTAAATATGTTCCGGTGACATCTGTTGACATGGAACGTTCATTCTTAGCATATAAGGTGCTGTTTACCGACAAAAAGTAGTTTCTCAACGGAAAATCTGGAGAAAGTGAAAGTTATTTACTGTGACTGCAATTATGGACATGGATAATAAAATAAAGTGGATTTTTGTCAATCTTTTTATCTTTCTAGACAATAAAATTTCATATTTTGGTCACCTATTTTCTGATTTTTATAACCTACTTTCGTAAGTTATAGAACCTATTTTAGGTAGCTAATTTAAGATTTTTATAACCTAAAAGTCTGGGACTAATTATAATACACAAAAATGCTGGTAGATAATCACTTTTTTGCACTCTTCAACATAGAGACATATTAAGTACAGGGAAGTACTGTTTAGTCTTGCTGCTCAGGCAACGATCGTTCACTTCGACCAAGGAGTTATTTTAGGCTCCCATGTGTGGTACCGACTCATAAGATGCCACAGAGCCCCTCTCCCCCAAGGAGTGTGTAGCAAGGGGGAGGTCTCGATGCCATTGCTGTGTTGTTGCAAGGCCCATAGTCCGGCGGGGGCAGAAGCGCGCAATGTGGGGCAGTCGCCGAGGGGGTCGTGGCCGTAGCAGCACAATGTGTCACAGACTGTCATCGAGGGCTGTGGTGCGTTGAGTGGGCCGGGGAGGTAGCGCGCTACTGGCGCATGCGATGACGCAGGTGGTGTAGAGCGTCGTGAATACCGTGAGAGTGGAGAGGCGAGTGGTGGGGAAGACGATATGTAGTCCTCCAACCAGCCTGGGCGACGGAGGGGCACTCAAGCATGGGACATCCGAACATCAGAGGGTGGGGCAAGGGGAGGAAGTAGGACACCTAACGGGCTTAAAGATGCCGAGAGATTTGAAGAGTCGACGGGGAGGGTAAGTGGAGGTGTTTCATTAAGGCAATGTTTACAGGAGAGGAGGAGTCGTCGAAACAGGACTGCAGTTATAGGATAAACAACGTTTCATCCAGCAGTTGGATAGTCAGTCGTCCTGTGGATAGGCGGAGACGTCCACAGCATATGTGATGTAAGTGTCTGCGTCGAGAGCGTAGGAATCTGCGCAGGACTGGGATGTGTCGCAGTTTGGGGTCGGGTAAAACCTGCGAACGTTGGTGAGTTGTCCAGCGTGATGTGTGCTGCACTGGGAGATGGCTGCAGGGGGAGTGGAATCTGCCTGATCACTGCCTAAACCTTGGACGTCTTATGCATGCTCGTCACTTGGTAGACAGTAGTCACAAGCAGGAACACCATGTGTAGAGGAAAGATCGTCACACTCTGTAACATCACTTGTTGTGGGGTTGTTGTCTGCATCATTTCCTACCTGTGGGGGTGTCACATGCAGGGGAAAGGGTCGACAGGGGTTTTAGCTAGTTGATGGATTCTGTAAAGAGAAATGTAACATGTGGTCTTCGCATAGAACATGGTGTGGGCCGGAGTAAGGCAGCTGTGGGGGCGCACAGTGTTGTCATGCAGCATCAAGAACTCGCAGTCCCTAGCGCTTTGTGTACAAACACACATCGTGTACAATGAGTACACGGCAGGGTTACTCACATGTGTGTGATACGTTCACATATGCATTCGACAAGCGGCAGAAAATCGATTTGTGTGGGTTGGTCAGTGTCGGCGAAAATCCACGGAGAGGACAAGCGGTTCTACATAAGCTACCTTGGCCAGGGATGCACTTAGACCCTCCTTGTTTGCAGAGCAGTTGCTTAGTGAAGTCCCCACAAGAGCAGTTTTCAGGGTGTGATGCCATCTCTCGAAGAGCCCATTGCTCTGTGAATGGTAAGCTGTCATACGGAATCTACTCGTGCCGCAGAGGTTGCATAAGTTATTGAAAAGTACTGACTTGAGCTGCCTCAGTAGTAAGTGAAGATGGACATCCGAACCGCAATATCCATGCATCAGTGAAAGTACTCCCGACACTTGCTGCGGATATGTCTTCGAGTGTGATGGCTTTGATCCACCAAGTACAACAGGTCGAGTATTTTTAGTATATAATGAAACCTGTCCGAATTGGGAAGTGGCCAAACGAGGTCCAAATGAATATGTTTAAAATGGTCTGTGGGGATTTTTAAACTGCCTAGCGGCAGTTTAGTGTGTCTATCGACTTTACTGCGTTGGCACAATGCGCTCGCTTGGTTCCAAGACTGGCAATCATGTAGCATATTAGGCCAGTATCATTCGAAAATCAACTTTAAGGTCGGCTTAACCGAAAGGTGGGAGAGGCCGTGAAGAGAGCGGAAAATGTCTGCATGCATATCGCCAGGAACCAGTGGGCGCACCACGCCAGTGAAAATGTCACAAAAGACAGGGATGTCCGAGCCAGGTAACGAGCATGGTTCAATGCACATGAACATATCCGAAGAGCGGAGTAACTCTAGTATCTCATCGTCCAGCTGATGAAGGAGCGCTTGTCTTTCAAATTCCACAGGTGCCGAGATTGCGCCAATGCGCAGCATATAATCTGCCATGACATTGTATGCACCGTGGAAGTACCTTACAGTGGTTGTAAATTATGGAATGAAGTCTAAATGTTGTCAGAGTCAGGGAGGGGGATCACCCGATGGGTTACATATAGTTTTGGCGAGTGGACGGTGATCATTATAGACAGTCAGGGAGCGCCCTCAATGTCCTCTCTAAAATATTTCATGGCAGCGTAAATGGCATAGAGGCGTAGAGTTCCCTGTTAAATGCAGACCATTTACTTTGAGAGGGCGTTCATTTTCTAAGAAGAAACGTCTCAGCTTCGAGTGGTCGCTGACATGTTCGTGTCACACGGCGCCCACTGAAGAGTCGCTAGCAACCATGGTAATGAAAATTTTAGCATTCAGAATGGAATATGCCAGTGTGACTGCACGAGCGAGTGCTGTCTGTAAGTGGTCGAAAGCGGCAGTCATATCGTCCGTCTGATGTGTTGTTGCCTGCTAGTGCATTGGTTAACAGTGCTTGTAGCGAAGCCGCATGAGGAATGTGGCGCCTGAAAAAATTAATTCCCGGGAAGCAGTGCGGCTCTTTATAGTCTCTGGTATTGGAAGTTGCAATATTAGTGAAATGCGGTCTGAGGTGAGGCTTGTGCCTTGCTCTGCTTGCTGGGACGACGAAAAAATTGAAATATCATTGAGGTAAGGATAGCAAAAAGGGGACTGGAAGGGAACGGAATCAATGACTCTCTGCCAGGTCTGCGCTGCGTTCTTTAAGCCGAAAGGCATGAAACAACATGAAAAAAGTCCAAAAGGAGTAATGATAGCTGTTTTTTCTATGTAGTCACGTGTCATTGGAATCTGATTGTATGTCTTGTGACATTCAACCGCTGAGATGTGTAAAATGTTTCATATGGGGATTAGGTATTTGTCAATTATTGTTCTGGTGTTAAGCTTGCGGTAGTCACCGCACACTCAATTAGTGCCGTCTCTCATTTTTGACAAATGAATGGGAGACGACCAGTTGCTGTTGGAAGGGCGCAATATCTCGCTGTCTAACAGTTCCTAAAGTTTCGCACCTGCAGTTTATGTGCCGATAATCGTCTTGCCTTGTGCTGTACTGGCGGGCCCTCAGTCGTATTAAGTCTGTGGAGAGTACCATATGTCACTAGCGGTTGTGCTGCGACAAGCGAATCACTAACATGTGTGGCGTCAGGAGCGTCAGAGGCAGAGGCAGGCGATGTGGCAGTACACTCTGAGCTGTTGCAGGTGTGGACGCCCTCGCGCTGTAGTTCGCCAGTGCACTGGAGATGACGTCGAATCGGTGGCGCGTGACGTCATTGTTGCGTCGTAAAATGTCGCACTCACTGCAGACACGAGCAATGTCCATAATAACAGTAGCCAGTTTTGCAGAGAGCCGGGCAGAGAGCCGAGCGCACTCGAAAGCACTTGATAAAAGATCATCTTCTACACTATACTGTGACTTCGCAGGCGTGAACTGTCCACGGAAACATCATTGAGAAGGGACATGATGAATGGACACCATCTGCAGGTCCAACGAAAATTCGTAATGCTTCAGGAAGTCAATTCGCAGTACAGCTGTGTCAATCTTAGCGACGTAGAAAGTCCAAGGATATGTAGCGTCCTGTGCGAACTGCAGGTGGCGTTTAGTAGTGCAGTAAACTGGAATGAGTGAGCTGTTGACAGCTCGCAACAGTCCTGGACCGGGTTCGATGTTTGGCGGCGCGAGGTTGTGAGGAATAATGACGTTGGCCTCAGCACTGGTGTTCACTAGGAATCGGGTTTGTGAGGACACGTCGGTAATGTATACTCTGCCAGAGATAGTGTCTGGACAGGACAAAGGTGGAGCAGTCGAACCTGTGAGAAGTTGTGCGGGGGACAGCCCCATGGCGAGAGTTTGACGCCGCTGAGTATGGTGGCGTGTGCATTCTTTGTCGCCATTATGTGGAACCAGCACAATGGGTAGGTGGGGTGGGGATACCCGTCGCACTGGCGCTGGAAGTAGTTGTAGCTTGCGTGACAGATGGAGTGCCAAGCTGTGAAGGTGTGAAGGTGAGGTAGGCCGAAGGTGACGATGGTAATGACAGGATTATCTACCGTCTGTTGAATGGCATGCCGCTTGGAACGTCCAATCGCCAGAAAGTGGGGCGGAAGAGACATGTCCAGTTGTTGAACTCTGCACGCCGGTGAAGCAGAACAGCTGGTGGTGGTGCATCGCTTGGTACACCCTGTCAGTTTACGCCAGTCGAGCGTCGAGTGGCTGTGTTGACAGTGCTAAGAGCTGGATTTGTAGCTCGGTTAGCAGTTTGAGTAACCAGATAGCCTACAGCGCTGGGTCCTGCAGAAAGGAGTGATCAATTTGAGACCACAGGCGGCGCCTGAACTGACCATGTGTGGAATCGTTGGTTGTTACCTTCTCGACCAATAAGTGTGGCAAGTGTCGTAGGTGGTTGTTATCTTCTCGACCAATAAGTGTGGGAAGTGTTGTAGAAGAATTTCCTTCACATTTCGGAACTTCGGTGTGGGTGGAGGCGACAGTATGATACCACTGGACAAGCCATGTGGTCATGGAAATGTGTGACTAAACACAAAACTCAAGCATCCTTGCTCATGTCGTTGTGCAACGTGAACCATGTTATAGGATTGGATTTGTCCATCAGTGGCATCTTCAGGAAGCGCAAGTGGTGACGGGTTGTGTCTGACTGAGGTCCCGTCAGGAAGGCATGGTATGAGGCGATGTAGCAGTGACGCCAAGCAACGAGTGTGGGTCGTATGTTGGTGTGCCCACAGGGTTCCACGACACTGCATGCAACATCACGGCAGTGACGCTGGGTGTCGATAGCTGGTCGTACTATGGCGCACACATTGGACTGAATTGTGGAACGCACACGGGTAAACGTGACCTGGGTGACGCAGCAGAAAGCGAAGATGTCAGTCGTCGTGTGCGAACCGGAAAACGGGCACGCAAACAACTGTGAAGGTGCAGTGGGCGGTGCCGAAAACTGCAAAGGATCATGGGGATCCGGTGCAAATTGTCTAATGTTGAAAGCCATTGTTAGGCCATAATGGCATTGTTGTCGGATGCAGTTCCACAGGAAAAACATAACATGGTAGGCGAACAATGTCGGGGTTGTAGTTTCTACCAACACTATTGTATAATAATACAGAAAATTGCTGGTAGGTAATCACTTTATTTGCACTCTACAACAGAGGGAGATGTTTACAAGTACACAGAAGTACTGTTTAGTCTTGCTGCTCAGGCAGCGATCATACACTTTGACCAAAGAGTTTGCCGGCCGCAGTGGCCGAGGGGACTGAGGCGCTCCAGTCACGGTCTGCACGGCCACTACGGTCGGGGGTTCGAATCCCCCCTCGGGTATGGATATTTGTGCCATCCTTAGGATTAGCTAGTTCATAAGTAGTTTGTAAGTTTAGGGACTGATGACCCCGTAGTTAAGTCCCATAGACTTTCCAAACATTTGAACCAAAGAGTTCACTTTTGTCTCCCATGTATGATATTGAGTCACAAGATACCACACCGTTATCTTTTGTTGACAAATACCACAGTTGTAGCAGGTTTCGAACTACTGAGGGCGAATGGTGCTTTATTTTTTACGTTTCCTGATGTTCCTTCCAATGAAAATGCACATGGATTTTTGGGAAGTGTGGGACATCGCTGATGATGATGTGATGCTACCCATTGTGTGAATCCAGCTGAAGAAGGCTTCCAACAATCTTAAATTTAAACTCTTTGAGTCTACCCTCGAAAAAGAAGCAAGTTTCCTTCTTAAGGTACGTTGAAACTTGCCATAAAAACGGCGACATTTGACTTACGCCACGGAATATACTAGTGTTAATTGAAGATATTTGGGTGGTGCCATTCAAATGTCGCCACTTGACAAAGTTCAGGTCTTTTGAAATTTGTGACTCTATTTCTGAGAATCAAAACAAACCGTCGCCATGTCTATTGCTGTATTTGGCGTTTTCGCCTCCGTTTTACAAACAATCTGCATTTTAATTGCTCATCAAATTAAAGATCTTTCCGAAATATGTTCTTTTAAATATAGTTTGTTGGGTAACAGTGATAGTTAGACATCGGAATGAAGGACAAAGTTTTCATGAGCATACTGTAGTTAATTTGCGTATTTTATGATGTTCTTATACAGTGTATGCTTAATATTTGTGTGTGACTAAACAGGTGTTATCGAGTGATTACTGAAGGGAGATTTGTAGGTACACAACAGACTATTTAATTCTACAAATGTGGGTAATAAGTGTGGTGCTGGCAGTGTATTCAGATTCTGGAACTGGCATTTTCATTTCTAATAAACACTTGGCATATGGATTTTAGAAAGGAAGTCACAAGGTTCATGTTGTAATTTCTGATTGAGTGTATCTGTTAATTAAGGAAATGAACTGTATTACAGTAACTGTCAGTGCAGTTGTACAAAGCATAACCTGAAAAATCGATATAAATTAACTGTGGGCAACTGTAGATAGCTACATTAGGTTTCAAATAAGCGTCCATTACATTGTAAATAGCATCCAGAACACTGAACTTGTTTTGATGTCAAACTATCAAGTTTGAAGAGATGGCAGGTAATGGTCAGGTGTCATATATCACAATGACACTTATTGTCTCACTTGATCAAGTACTGCATTTGTAATGTTGATATCAGATTTTCTTACAGAGCTCGATAAGCAGATCCCAATCGAAATTTACTTTTTTTAAATTCGTAATTGTTTCAGTAATAGAGGTTTGTTTACATGTGCTACTTGGTTTATACCTGTCTTTAATATATGAGTGTTGTTTATATTCAAAATACATTTTCAAACAACAACATTTACACTTTATTTCCCTCTTATTGTAGTCTTATATCAATTCTAATACGATAACCTAAATGATAACACCACTGTCTGTTCGAAAAATCTCAGCTGACGCAATGTTGGCAGCCATGCAACCAGGATTCTGACAGGAGCGAGTGGAAACGACTGTGAGAGCACCACTTTCATATAAGCCGTAATGCCATATTCTATGGCGCCTTTTTGTGGCCAGTGTCCATGTACCTTTAGATTCCTTCCAGCAGCTGCCAGACTGCTTGACGTATATGTGCAACACTGAAATTGTGTTCCAACAGCACCTTCCCCCGCTTCTTTGATAGCGGCTGTTTGGTGTTTCAGCAGTTGGAGCAAGCAGCCAGATGCTATCTGGAAAAATATGTTGGGCTGTCATGCTGCCTGATTCGCGCATGCACAGAAAGGTCTGAAGGTGGGGGTAGCCATCACGTTACATGTATGTTTTTGTGGCGGGTTTTTCCACTTTTCGGAGTCACTGCAGATCGCACTTGATGTATTTCTCGTTTACACTTTTTCGTTATTAGGAAAGTAAGTATTTTAATTATTCCTGAAAATTACCTTCACCTTCAGAAACGCAAAAGAAATGTAATTGGTTGAAATGTGGAACGTATAATTGCCATTTATTCCAGATGTCCAGCGATTTCCGAGTCTGATATCGAGTGACAAGGAGTTTGAAGTGTTTCGAGCACGTTGTGCCGCAATAAAGCGATACAGAATTCCTGGAACATTCTTGTGTATGGCGTCATGTGGCAGAGGAGCGGTCCGAAAAATTCAAGAATTCTATTACAATTATCAAACAGGAGGAAATACGAAATTACTTTCACTGCAGCAAAATTCTAATATTTTTGTAGTTAGCTGGCCATGAAACGGAAGGTCCAATATTAGTATTAGTTCCTTGCATTGTGTTGTTAGTGAGAGTGACCTACTTTGTTAGGAATTTAAGGATCAGTGGTATGAAGTGGCCATCTGACGAAGAAAGGGCACAAATTTCAGGAGAAATAATTTTGCGATTGGTGCAATCGATGGGACTCACATTAGAATAGATAGACCAACAGATGACGCCCAGTCGTATTTGATCAGAAAAACTATTTTTCTATGCAGTTACAAAAAATATGTGATGAAACCCGAGGGATTTTGATTTATTTTTCGGTTTCTTTAAACCGAAGGGCCATGGCATCACATATTTTCTTTTCAGGCCTTTACCAATATGTTTATTTTGTTGCCAGTAAAAATCTATTATCTTTAATGTTAAGTCTGTCCCACAGCGGTTCCATTGCAGTTGGTTCTTGTGCAGAACAAGGGTAAAAATGTAAGAAATCGTCTATTACTTCGAAATCTGAAAACAGGAATACTTTATAATTTCCATAATCTCTACTATAAATAATATTAACAAAAAACAACATGAACTCTCTCTCTCTCTCTCTCTCTCTCTTTTTTTTTTTTTTTTTTTTTTTTTTTCAAATCATTTAACTAAATATCTTCCCTTCCGACATCTCTTCCCCATACTGTATGAAATGATGCTGCTACATATATCAGCTCTTCATATACCGCTTTGTGCGAGAAACCAGCCAAAAACAGTGTAAAAAGCGTTCTAGCAGTGCAAGTATCAAACACGGGTTTTTACGTCATAGTAGCTGCGTATGCACAGTAACACCTGTTTCTTAGCGCTTGAAAGTAGCAGTTTGGCAGCTACTCAGTGATCTCTATACTACCTACACAGCTGTGCTGTGCTACCGAGAACACTGCGGCAACTAGAACGAATCACTTGTGCATACGCAAAGAGCTTAAATTTCGTGAAGAAGTGACCAAGGAGGTTCGAATATTGGAAGTGACTTGTCGCTGAAATAGGCCATCTTTGCATTGTAAATATTGTGATTATTTTATTGTGGACACTGCGAGTTGATCAGGTTTGGTTTTATCTTGAAGAGTTTTATCCACCTCGAAAAAGAAGCTATATAGAAAATGAGGATTACATCGGTACTGTTGAATAAAGTTGGAGAACTGACTAAACAGTATTCCAATTTACCTGAGTCATATATCAAAAGGGCAATGGAGAAAGTTAGTATATGTTGACATTTCAGTGTCTTTATTTAATCAGTCTACAAGGAGCGTGTCAGCGTATAGCATCTCATTAGAATTCTTTGTTGAACAGAAAGTAATTTTGATCTGTCTACGGTCGTGCTTATGGTTTCTATTTCATGAGTGTGTCTGTTGGTATGTTTTCCTGTTGTCTTAGCCTGTGTGTGATTATGTCATATCTTGGGCTTTTCATCAGCCTGTTGCAGCTGCTTTTGGTATCGTTCAACAAAGGTACTCTAAATTGCCCCCTCCCCCTCATTTAAATTTATTGAAGCCGGGTCTTGTTACTGCTGATGAGTTAGTGTTAAGTGTTAGCATATACAGTCTGAGGTGCTAGTTTTTAAAGTACTGTCGTTGTTTCTAGGTTTTGTCCCATTGCTTTCTTCGTAATTGCTCATATATGATGTCCGATACCATCATAATGGTATTTTGTCACTGGACATGACATACCTGACAACAGCTAACTGAGTTTCATTTGAGTCATTAATATAGCTAGCTTATGGTACAAGTTGAGCCGCATACAGATTGAGTATAATTATGAAAAACAATTACTTTTAATCAGATAAAACATTGTGGTAATGGGGATATATGGAACAGATATATGAGAGTACAAAAACTAGGTAACACATTCGGCAGCTACGTTGAATGCTTTTCGAAAAGTCGATGTTCTGTGTAGATACCTGAAAGTGATATATTTATAGGAAATCCTTACCCTAGTCACAGTTTGGTGAAGGTCAAAGCCCCTGAGATTAAATTGCAGCGACACTTGTTATGTCTCCGTACGAATGCTGTTTAGAGGGATCCTTACACAATGCATAAGATAAAAACAAAGACAGATCTTAATTTTTTGGGTGGTTGGAGGGGGGGGGGGGCACTTCATTTATTTTTTTCTGTTATATCATTACTGTCATTCAAAATTTCTAATGTATTTTGCTTGCTTTGACAAGACTTCATGTTCAGGGACATACTAAATGGGGAAAAATCCAGAACAATTATTCCAAAACACAAAACTCATAAAGTAAACCATTCTATTATAAATAAAGAAACTCCTTCTCCACAGTGCTCTGCCAAGCATTTGCCATAATGAATTATCAGTGTGTCAGGTGATAATGTTTTATAATTACATTGTGTTGCTAGGTAGGTGTATGGTGAACATGACTAGATCTCTTTGTACTTCTGTTACATAAGAAATATTAGCATTTCAAATGATCAGTATATGACATAACTGAAGACTACATTACCACCCATCAGCCTTGACCCACAACATCATCAGCATGTTGGAAAATCCGTATATGGGATATCTTAATATTTCTGTATTGTACATAATAAATAATCTGTAGTTAACCTCATAAATTATAGATAACATAATGTTACATCAATGTCAGGTCTCCGCCAAAAAATTCACGCCTTGAGTGCTCACATGCGGGGGGAGGGGGGGTGGAACCTCTAACCTAACCTAGGCTGTACCTTACCATCAGAGGGAAACTACGTATCACTTTTTAAACATACAAAGTATTAACCTGTTCTGTTTGTAGACAAGCTGTTGTCTTTAACTCAGCCATCATTTAATTACTCATGCTTTTTATGAACACACACCTCAGAACTATCACACTGTGATGACGTCACTGGTCAAAGCTGCCAGATGGTATCCCCGTCCTCAGGTGAGCCCAATGTATTGAGTCATAAAACCCACTACGTTAATGTCGGGGGTCAAACCCGATAGTTAGTATCCTTTGTTTCAGTTTACCCCTCTATGGTGTGAGACATTTTTCGTATAAGGCCATTTGTGTGGTATGTTTGCATCTCTTAAAGTTGTTTTCTGTTGTATGTGCCTTTAGTAGCGTGTTTCTGCTTTAGTTTGTCGTTCTATAATTTCATGTGTTTTATTTTTATGTTTTTGTTAGAATAGATATGATAAATAGTTTAATTCTTTCTCAGTGCCTGATGCACTGGGGAGACCTCTGTCTGCCACAAAAAAAAAAAATTTCTTCAGTTTTTTGGTGTTACACCTGATTATGTGCGGTATTCAAGATGTCAGCAACCAATGAAGTGAACAAAAGTCATGGGGAGGGAGGGTATCCATAGTGTTTTGTACAATGGGACATATTTTTTGGTAAGGTTTGTTTTAATTTGATGACTTTTTGTAGTGTAATTTCAATTAATTAGGGATATTATAGAAGGAGACTTTCCAGCTGAAGTGCAGTTTATGAGTCTGCGAGTGGCGTTTCATGTTTGGACGTTGGCAACGGCGCCAGAGCCAATCAGCAGTCGCGTTCACGCGGCCAATAACAAAAAGCTTTCTCAATATGGTTTGTAAACAAATCGGCGAAGTGGCTGTAAAGATCTTTAGATCAACATTTTGCATTGCAATAAATGTGGGATTTATGTTTACGTTCTGTAATGCAGATTGAGCATACTGGTTGTACTATGTAGTCAAAATTATGTTCAGCAGTGATTTTAGTTGTGGTGATTGCATGACTTTCGCAGTCTTTACGAGCGCAATTACTTAGACTGAGCAGTTCTGAACCAGATATTCAGGCGCTTTTACGAGACAAAACTTCTTGTGTAACCTTTGTACCTTACCTTAAGGCTGAGCTGGCCTGTTGTTTTTGAAGTTATCAATAGTGTGTTAAAGAGTAGTCTGAAAGTGTGTTGGAAACATCCTTTCATTTAAAAAAGTGATCTGTAGCGTAGCCTTCAGTTGGTTAGGTATAGGTTAAACAAGATTTCTCTTTTTTTCGGGGGAAGTGAACACTAAATTGTCAGTCGTATTACTTAACAGAGAAACACTTAATTGAATTTACACTGCAAGAAATTATTAAATCTGAACGAAAAAGCATGTGAAGAAAGGCCAAATTCACAACACATGAAACGCGGAATCTGATTGGCCGCCTTCGCCTGCGTCATTTAATCGCGCCGTTACCAACGTCTACCCATGCAACACCACTCGCGGTCTCATAAACTGCACTTTTACCGACTTTCCTGGTGGGAAAAATATGTATAAAAATAAAAATTGTTTGACTTACCCAAAGCACAGGCTCCCCGGTAGAAGGGACACACACACACACACACACACACACACACACACACACACACACACACACACACACACAAACATTCAAGCTTTTGACACTATTGGCAGCTTTTTCAGGAAAAAGAGGAAGGAAGGAGAGGAGAAAGGGAAGGATGCGGGTTTTAAGGAAGTTGAAAAGGGAGTCATTCCAATCCCAGGTCTTACCTCAGGGGAAAAAAAGGAAGGTAAACTAATACACACATACAAACGCACCTAGGCAGACATGCTGACATGCCTAGGTGTGTTTGTGTGTGGATGTGTGTGTGTGTGTGTATTTGTTTACCTTTCTTTTTTCCCATAAGTCCTTGGGATTGGAATGACTCCTTTTCCACTTCCTTAAAACCTGTATCCTTTCCTTTCTCCTCTCCTACCTTCCTCTTTTTCCTGAAAAGCTGCCAGCAGTGGCGAAAGCTTGAATGTTTGTGTGTGTGTGTTCAACCCATCATGTGCAGTCTCCCATCCTTCATCAAAGACACCAACCACTTCCTCGATCGCCTGAAATCCTTACCCAGCCTGTTACCTCCTGAAACCATCCTTGTAACCATTGAGGCCACTTCCTTATATACAAATATCCCACATGCCCAGGGCCTTGCTACAATGGAGTATTTCCTTTCACGCCGACCACCCACTTCCCTACCTAAAACCTCTTTCCTAACCCACAACTTCTTCACCTTTGAGGGCCAGACATACCAACAATTAAAGGGAACAGCCATGGGAACCAGGATGGCCCCCTCGTACACAAACTTATTTATGGGACGCTTAAAGGAAGCCTTCCTGGATACCCAAGCCTGTCAACCCAAAGTTTGGTACAGATTCATTGATGACATCTTCATGATCTGGCCTATCAGTGAAGAAGAACTCCAGAATTTCCTCTCCAACCTCAACTCCTTTGGTCCCATCAGATTCACCTGGTCCTATTCCAAATCCCATGCCACGTTCCTCGATGTCGACCTCCATCTGTCCAACATCCAACTTCACACATCCGTCCACATCAAACCAACCAACAAACAACAGTACCTCCATTATTACAGCTGCCATCCATTCCAAATCAAACATTCCCTTCCCTACAGCTTAGGTCTTCGTGGCAAAACAGTCTGCTCCAGTCCCGAATCCCTGAACCAGTACACCAATAACCTAATAACAGCTTTCACATCTCGCAGCTATCCTCCTTATCTGGTTCAGAAGCAAATTACCAGAGCCACCTCCTCATTCCCCCAAATCCAGAACCTTCCACCGAAGAACCCCAGAAGTGCCCCTTTTGTCATTGAATACTTTCTGGGACTGGAGCGGAGTCTGAATGTGACTTTCCAGTAGAGATGGGCAAGAAATCACGTACTCGTGAAAAATCACGGTGATTCAAAATTCACTGTTTTCACGGTCGCGGCGATCTGGAATCTGACCGTGATTTCAGTCACGGTCACGGTTGGGTAGCGACGAGCAGGAATAGCAGCAAACAGCAGTACAAACTACAAAGAGCCATTTGGTGGCCGAAATGAGTACTAAATGCAGCAGCGAATAGCAGGTGTAGCAGCGAATAGCGGAAAAGCGAAGAGGAGGTGAGGGAAGAGAAGCAGCAAAGGCTAAAAGAGCAATCTGTGGGTCAAAATCTGTAATAATATCAATGCAATCACTGGTAAGCGAAGAACATGTATAGCAGCGAATCACCGACTAGCGAAGAGCGGGTGTACCGGCTAAAAGCCGATTATGGACAGTGACTAGTTCGCATACACTTGTACGTTTTTCCTAGAAAATCGCCAGGACCCGGCAGAGAGAGGTTAAAAACTGAAAAACATATCTCGTCCATTTCGCCGTTTGTCGTCTAAAAGTGTATATCTTGTTTCTGCCGAGATGAAGCGATCGAGGACAAGTGAGATGTCATTTCACCGCTCTTAATAGCGACTATGCGAAATGTAATTTGTGCGGCATACAGTTGTCGCATAAAACTTACATCTCCAATTTGAAGAAGCACCGTGAATACGCGCATGTAACGGAAATATGCGACGACTTCTTCAAGAGCCATCAAACCTGTGGTGCCAGAGCAATGTATGTTGCAATCACATTGTTTTATAAGTAATCAACTTTTGGCTGTACTCTATTTTTAAAACTGCTCTAATAATAGTAGGCGGTAAGATGTTTTAATACTTTGTTAGTGTGGAAAGGTAGACTCCTTCAGCACTGAATATTGTTCTAGCAAAAAAGAAAGCAGTTGCGGCGTGCAGAGCAACAAGTAAGCTCTACGAACATTTGAAATGTGAGCGCTTGCACTCCGCTACGATGTTGGCAATACCACGTGGTAGCCAATCAGAGTCCGAGTTGTGTGCTCTCTGCAGCCGTTACCAACGCATGAGCGACTCAAAAAAAACATGTGCATAAAATAATTACCCATGGGACTTGCGCTGGAATACTGATATCACATTAATTGCTTCAATTATAGTAAAGATCTCAGCTTCTTATTTCATATGTATGCATAAATTTTGAGTTAAAAGTGTATGACACTGGAAATGAAACTGCAGTAACTTTTTATTTATTTAAGCATCCAGTTAGCTGTGCATGATACATCTTAAAAATATATGGCACCTAACAGTAAAACTGATACTGTATTACTGTAAGTAATTGAAGCGTGTAAAGTAATATGATAACTATTATAGGCCAGTGTATTTAAATAACAGCACTCTCTAATAAATGCAGTACCAATTACATTAAAGAAACAAGTTATTAAAATTGAGGGCATATATTCATTGACAATGAAATAACACCTACCTTGCAAATAATTTTTACACGTACTAAGAATATTTACTATTCTTTCATTGTCTTGATGTGGTTAGAAAGTTTATTGTACAGTTATTTTAAACTATACTTACTATTGACTCATTTGTTGAGACTTACTTTTCTTGGTTCACAACATAACTTTCATAACAACAAAGATATGATAAATTAGTTACTGGCAGATGAAACATTATAACAAAAGTATCTAACTCAATTTTTGTCAGTTCCATGGTAAATCATACAATTCGCCGGAATCGTGGCGATTCAATCACAGAAATAGCGGAAAGAGCTGAAATCACGGAATAGCGGAAAGAGCTGAAATCACGGAATAGCGGGAGGAGTAGAAATCGCGGAGGGATACGTGTCGTGAAAACCTCAAACAGTGATTCTAAACGGTGATTAATCACGGTTTAGAATCACGGTGATTTAGAATTAGTAATCACGGAAATCACTGTTAGTGGAAAATCACGGTTTAGCCCATCTCTACTCTCCAGCAAGGATACGACTCCCTTAAATCCTGCCCCGAAATGAGATCCATCCTTCATGACATCCTCCCCACTCCACCGAGAGTGTCTTTCCGCCGCCCACCTAACCTTCGTAACCTCCTAGTCCATCCCTATGAAATTTCCAAACCACCTTCCCTCCCTTCTGACTCCTACCCATGCAACCGCCCCCCTTGTAAAACCTGTCCTATGCACCCTTCCACCACCACTTACTCCAGTCCAGTAACCTGGAAGGTGTACACGATCAAGGGCATAGCCACTTACGATACTACCCACGTGATATCTACATCTACATGGGATACTCTGCAAATCACATTTAAGTGCATGGCAGAGGGTTCATCGAACCACAATTATACTATTTATCTCCCATTCCATTCTCGAATAGCGCGCGGGAAGAAAGAACACCTGAATCTCTCTGTTCGAGCTCTGATTTCTCTTATTTTATTCTGATGATCATTCTTACCTATGTAAGTGGGAGTCAACAATATATTTTCGCATTCGGAGGAGAATGTTGACGTTTGCAGTTTCGCAAGTAGCCCACACCGCAGCGATAAGCGCCGTTGTTGTAATGATTCCCATCCCAGATCCTGTATCATTTCCGTAACGCTGTCTCCCCCTGTATCGTGACAATACGAAACGAGCTGCCCTTCTTTGGACTCTTTCGATGTCCTCCGTCAAACCCACCTGATAAGGATCCCACACTGGGCTGCAATACTCCAAAAATGGACGGACAAGCGCAGTGTATGCAGTTTCTTTAGTAGTTCTGTTGCATCTTTTAAGGGTTCTGCCAATAAAACGCAGACTCTGGTTCGCCTTTCCCACGATATTGTCTCCGTGTTCTTTCCAGTTTAAGTCTGAAGTAATAGTAATTCCTAGGTATTTTGTGGAGTTTACGGCCTTCACATTTGATTGATTTATGTTGTAAACAAAGTTTAACGGGTTTCTTTTCGTACTCATGTGGACGACTTCACATTTCTCATTATTTAGAGTCAATTGCCAATTTTTACACCATACTGATATCTTATTCAGATCGTTCTGCAGTTGGTTTTGATCTTCAGATGATTTTACTAGACGGTAAATGACGACGTCATCTGCAAACAACCTAAGAGAGCTACTAAGATTTTCCCCTAAATCGTTTATGTAAATAAGGAATAGCAGAGGACCAATAACACTACCCTGTGGAACACCCGATATCACCTCTGTTTTAGTCGATGCCTTACCATAGATTACTACGAACTGTGTCCCCTCTGACAAGAAATCCCCTATCCAATCGCAAATTTGGGGCGCTATACCATAACCACGCAATTTGATTAAAAGCCGTTTGTGAGGTACGGTGTCAAAAGCTTTCTGGAAATCAAGAAATATGGAATCGATTTGCGAACCTTTGTCGATAGCACCCATCACTTCGTATGAATAAAGAGCTAGTTGTGTTTCGCATGAACGATATTTTCTAAATCCGTGTTGACCTTGGGTCAATAGATCGTTCTGTTAGAGATAATTCATAATATTTGAATACAGGATATGTTCCAAAACACTGCTGCAAATTGACGTCAATGAAATAGGCCTGTAGTTTAGTGGGTTACTCCTACTGCCTTTCTTGAATATAGGTGTGACCTGTGCAACTTTCCAATCTTTTGGTACAGATCCTTCTATGAGAGATCGGTTGTATATGACTGTTAAGTAAGGAGCAATCGCTTCAGCACAATCAGATAGAAATCTAATGGGTATACAATCCGGACCAGAAGACTTGTTCTTGTTAAGTGATTTTAGTTGCTGCACAACTCCGATTATATCTACTTCTATGTTACTCATTAGGGCATCTGTTCGTAATTCGAAATCTGGAATATTGGTTTCGTCTTCTTTGGTGAATGAGTTTCTAAAAGCTAAGTTTAGTAACTCTGCTTTAGTAGCGCTGTCATTGGCAGGATCGCCATTACTATCACATAGTGAAGGTATTGTTTGTGACTTGCCCCGAGTATCTTTAACATATGACCAAATTCTCTTTGGGTTTTCAATCAAATTACGAGAAAGAGTTTCGTTGTGATAAATATTGTAGGCATCTCACATTGAAATCCTCGCTAAATTTCGAGCTTCTGAGTACGATCGCAAATCCTGGGGATTTCGTGTTCGTTTAAATTTAGTATGTCTTTTCCTTTGCTTTTGCAACAGTGTCCTGACCTGTTTTGTGTACCAAGGGGGATCGCCTCCTTCTTTTATTAATTTATTAGTTATAAAACTTTCAATTGCTGTCGATACCACTTCTTTGAATTTGAGCCACATCTGGTCTACACCTACGTTTAGTGTTAGAAACAAGTGGAAGCTGTCTTTCAAGAAGCAATGTATTTTGTTTCTATCTGCTTTCCTGAACAAATATACTTTGTGTTTATTTTTGGTAAATTTGGGACTTTCGAAATTCAATTTCGCTATGACAGCTCTGTGTTCACTAATACCTGTATCCGTTTTGATGCTCGTTATGAGCTCAGGATTATTTGTTGCTAAGAGATCAAGTGTGTTTTCACATCCATTTACATTTCTAGTTGGCTCATGAACTAATTGTTCGAAGTAATTCTCAGAGAATGCGTTGAGTACAATTTCGGACGATGTTTTATGCCTACCTGCTGATTTGAAAATATAATTTCGCCAACAGATCGAGGGTAAATTAAAATCACCACCTACTATTATCGTGTGAGTCGGGTACGTTTTTGTAATTAGACTCAGGTTTTCTTTGAACCTTTCTGCTATTGTATCGTCAGAGTCGGGAGGCCGGTAAAAGGAACCGATTATTAACTTCTTACGATTTTCGGGTACAACCTCTACCCATAATAGCTCGCACGAACTATCAACTTCAACTTCGCTACATGAAATACTACTTTTGACGGCGACAAACACGCCCCCACCTATTTTGTTTAATCTATCCTTTCTGAACACCCATAGATCTTTTGAAAAAACTTCTTCTGAACTTATTTCCGGCTTGAGCCAACTTTCGCTGCCTATAATGATGTGTGTTTCGGTGCTTTCTATTAAACAGTTCTGGAATTTTCCCGACACAGCTACGACAATTCACAACTGTTATACCGATAGTTTCCGGATCTACATTTCTCCTGTGATCCACCTGAACCCTTTGAGATTGCCCATTTTCTATTTCCCCGAAGCTCTTTAACCTAAAAAACTGCCCAGTCCACGCCACACAGCCCCCGCTACCCGTGTAGCCGCTTCCTGCGTATAGTGGACTCCCTACTAAGTAACATGCCTGCACAGTGAAGCGTTCTATGTGGGAATGACCAGCAACAAACTGTCCATTTGCATGAATGGTCACAGGCAGACAGTGTTTGTTGGTAATGAGTATCATCCTGTGGCTAAACATGCCTTGGGGCACGGGCAGCACATCTTGGCACAGTGTTACACCGTCTGGGTTATCTGAATACTTCCCACCGACACCAATCCTTCAGAACTCCGGAGATGGGAACTAGCCCTTCATCATATTCTCTCTTCCCATTGCCCAACTGGTCTCAACCTCCACTAAATTCGAATTGCCACCCACCATCTTAACATCTTTGCCTCAGTTCTCTGGACAGAGCCTCTGCCTCAAGTGGTATCTCTGTCTAACTTCTTAACTTCTTTGCTTTCTACAGTATGTCTGCCTAGGTGTACTTGCATCTGTGTAAATGTGTGGGTGTGTGTGTATTTGTTTATCCTCCCTTTTTTCACCCAAGGTAAGTCTTTCCTGTCCCGGGATTGGAATGACTCCTTACCCACTCCTTTAAACCCTCATCATTTCCTTTTCCCTCTCCTTCCCTTCTGCCTGATGAAGCAGCTAGACTGTGAAACCTAGCGTTTGTGTGTGTGTGTGTGTGTGTGTGTGTGTGTGTGTGTGTGTGTGTGTTCTATTTATTTGTGCTACTGTCACATGTGTGCTCCTTTGCCTCGTGAGTAATCTTCGTCTCTTTTTTATATATATAATTTTTCCTGCTACTCCTCCCCTTTTTTCCTCAAGAAGCTGCCAGTGGTGGCGAAAGCTTGTATGTGTGTTTGTGTGTGATTATTTGTGCCTATCGACGAGCCGGTCCTTTTGGTAAGTCATCCAATTTCTATTTTTTATATTTGTTTATCCCACCAGGAAAGTTTCCTTCTATAATTTAGAGCCAGTTTGTAAGTTTCTGAAGTGTTACCACTTGCTACCTGTTGCTCTTTATAGTACAGAAAAGTGTATAAGGTTTTACTTGAAGTTACAAGCATTCCGACTGCTTGTTCAACCTCTATGGAAACATAAATCACCAATATTCTATGAAATTGAATCAGACATTTTGAAAAGGCTACATCTCCATCCCTACCACATTTCCATTTTAGTTCAAATCTGGAAATGCTCGAAGAAATATGCATTTTCTCCAAAAAGATCATATGCTACACAATTAATCTGAACATAAACAAATACATTTTACATCTCAGTATTGAAATTAAAACAGGTTTTTCTCTTTCTAAGTTTACTTTTGTGGATATGGCCTTTTCGAAATGACTGATTCAGTTGTTTTAATGCTCAGGTGAAGGGAGCTCTTATGACTCTGTCTAGACCAAATTTTAGTCTTTGCTCATGAGTGCAACCTACTTCCACCATGGATTTTAAAAAGTCTCAGAATAATTTTGGCCTCTCAAAACACAAGCAGGAGGAAAAACTAAATAAAATTTATGAACTAAAGTTTGTAGCATAGTATACCAGAAAATTATACTGATGGCTACAGTCAAGGCTCAGTATATTGTTCTGAGAGGTATGAGAAGTTAGCAATGAAAGGTGGTTTGATGGAATTAAATATTCTAACAAAATATTTGTATGTTTTCATAGGTATACTGGCGTACACCACGTGGATTTCCTCAGTATCTGCCAAGGACTGTTGCAAAGAAGAAATTTCGATTTACTACTCATCGACCTTGGACTGCTGAGTTCCAGCAACAGAATGCTAGAAATAGGAAGAAAGTGTTTGTAGAGCCTATACTTGAATGGAGCTTCTTCAGAGGAGATCGTGTAAGATCTTAGCTGTGGGTTATTGTTAGGGAATATTTTTCTAATTTCTAGATAATATTTGCAAAAACAAAATATTTTATCTAGAAATAAAGAGTAGCTGATTTCATCATGTGCATAAAATGCAGAAAACTCTCCATGTCAAAACACAAATATGAGAGATTTGAGTAGAGCTCATGCACACTGCTGTCACCAACACCATCCAAATGCTGTGTGTCAAATGGAAGAAGCAGTGGGGTGGGTTGTGGATACAGTAGTGGATTACAGCTGGGGTGGGGGGAGGGGGGAGAATTTACTGTCTGGTGGAGCATATGAGCTCTTCATGATCAGGACAAGTCTGTTAGGTGCAGCATTGGGAGGCAGTGGAAGAAAGAGGGCAACAGAAGAGTAGCAAACGACTAGAAAAGGCTGGTGGCTGTGCTGGGAGAGTGTCAAGAAAAGTGAGGATGAGAGGACATTAATTGGGAAAAGGATGGGATGGATCTCCCGGGACGTGAAGATTGATAATGAAATCCCTGACAGAGGATGTGGTTCAGTATTTGCAGTCCGGAATTGTGTTGGGAGCTGAAGTAGACAATCTTTGACAGAAAATATGACTGGTGGCTTTGTCTATATTTAGAGGTAACATGCCTCAACCAGGTACTTTGTGGTATGGCAGTAAACTGGGTGTTTTGTAACCGTGTGGTCTGGTGATCGAAGCCACCTGCAACCAAGCATTTTTTACCATGTTTCCTCTGGGTTCTGTAGCCTGCGTGTAAAGGAAACACATCTACAATATATTTCAATGTATGATATACTGGTGATAGCAATTTGATGGAATAACATTTCTCAACTATGCGAAGTAACCAAGCTCATTTCACCAGTTGCGACTTAACCGCTCGACTTAGATTAGGCCAGTAACTCAACATCTGGAATTTCAATAATGCAGCAACTTCAGGGTCACTTTGAAAATGAGCAGCTTGACTCAATTTGTGTATACACTATTAGTTTGAAATTATGCAGAGTAATACCAGCTAAGTTTGAATCAGTAGTTTAATTCAACACTTTAAATAAACTTGCAAGATCACATTTGTACAATAAGCACTTTCAACAATGAAAAGTCAACATGCTGAAAGGTATGGTGACTGCCTCGAAATCTGATTAGAAACTGCACTCCTATGACCTCTGCAGCTGCCTTTATATGCAATTCTTAACAGGTAAAGTTGTTAAACCTAAAGCAAGAAGCTGGCTCAGTTTTAACGTATATTTAACACCGAAAATATTTACTAAGTACTATCTCTACATTGTAACTTGGGATGTATGTTGTAATTCATTTAACATCTGCTGTTAATTTTCTGGTATGTATCAGCCACTTAAAGCATTTGTGCTCATTGAAAATTGTGATTATTTTTTGCTTAGCTTTGATTTGTGTATTCTTTTCCATTTAGCATCATCATTGAACATGGTTACCCAGTAACCAAAATCAATTTGCTATAATTAAAACAAAATATTTTTACGGTCAATGCAGCTTGTTTCACTGTTTGTAATAAACGGAATATAGGCCCAGATTGTGTGCTCTGGAATGTAGTTTACAAATGTTATTGTTGCTGTTTTCACTTGGGGCAGTTTATGCTGTACGCAAAGGTTCATGTCCACAAACACGTATTCCTGTCTAACCATATGCTTTAATATGGACAAATTCGTAAAAAATAACAAAGTAATTTTCAAAAGCTAGAATGTAGATGTCCTTAAAGCACTTCATTGCAAGACCGCTACCATGACATTACAATTAAAATAAAGTTAGCAGATATTATCCCGCCAAGTATTCTGAATGTTCGAAAACACTGTAGATATTTAGGGATGTTAGATTTTTTTCCTTCCATTACAGTCTAGACACCAACTAAATATAAAATTTTAAGTTTCTGTGTAAGCTACAAGTACCTTAGAAATTTGATGATTGTTGAGTGACATTATTAATGATTTTAGACTATCTGTATTTCGTAAACTGTAGCTTATACAGGGTGTTCATAACGACTCTCTGCTGTGCTGTATGATTGTTAGCCACAGTGAATATACCAAATTGGAACACAATGAAATACAAGTTATTAATTTATTGAATATTCATTTTTACCTACAATTTTTTCACATTAAATGTTGAAAGTGTTCTCCCTGTTGTTGAATACACAATTCAGTTTGTCTAATCATTTTTCCAAACACAAGTTGTAACATTTCTTCTATTGTAGATCCAGTGAAAGTGGATATTGCAGTTTTCTATTCCTCAATGGATTTTGGGTGGTTTTTATTGACAGTTGCTTTTGCTGCACTCCAGAAGAAAAAGTCAGGTGGTGTTAGGTCAGGTGATCTTGGAGGCCGGAGTCCCTGTGAAATTATGCAATCGCCAAAATCTTCAGCAAGCAGTGACACTGAAACATGATCTGTATGTGTGGTTGCACCAACATCTACATCTACATGGGATATTCTGCAAATCACATTTAAGTGCCTGGCAGAGGGTTCAACAAACCACCGTTATACTATTTATATCCCATTCCATTCTCGAATAGCACACGGGAAGAATGAACACCTGAATCTCCCCATTTGACCTCTGATTTCTCGTATTTTATTCTGATGATCATTTATACCTATGTAAGTGGGAGTCAACAATATATTTTCTCATTCGGAGGAGAATGTTGGCGACTGGAGATTCGTAAGTAGCCTACGCCACAGCGATAAGCGCTGCTGTTGTAATGATTCCCATCCCAGATCCTGTATCATTTCCGTAATGCTGTCTCCCTTGTATCATGACAATACTGATGGAAATTCTCCATTGCGATGCTAAAATATTCTTGAAAAGAGAGAGATTGGCTGGCCAGCACCCACCCCAGCTCCGCACCGCCGACAACCACACAAAAACCAAAAATGAAAATGACCTAGGTCGTGAATAACCTTTCCCTTCCTCTTCCCTCCTTTTGTACCTTGCAAAGGAAAATATTTCCAAAAGCTTCTCATATTTTTCATTTTCATTTTCATGTCCTTGCACGGCTGTCGGCGGTACACAACCAAAACAAGCACTGAGCTTCCAATGTCTCTCTTTTCAAGAATGTAGAGGGAGAGTGACAGATCCTAGTTGCTGAAAATTATTTTTGCAGAATGCATGTAATATTAACTAATTTAAATTTTTCATATGCATCTATGAGAAAGAAGTATATGTTACAGACTTACCAAAACAACAGAAAATTGTGTAACCATTAGACAATTGCCACAGTCTCCTGTTAACATAATGGAGGCAGTAATGTGAGTAATTTGTAAAATGCTTAAGTTCTTATTTGCTTAATCATTCAACCTCTGACAAAGTTTGGTGAATAGTCCTGTAATATTAATGAAGATGAACTATGAACCTTACTGCTCTCTGAAGTACACACCTTCCATAACCATAACCTCTGAGCTATACAATACATGTCCTGGAAACTTTAGGATGGTGTTCAAAAGCCTCATCACATTTCATTGGATGTCAGGAATATCATCAAATCTCTTTTCTTTCAAAGTGAGTTTGAGCCGAGGGAATAGAAAGAAGCCTACGTAATTGAGATCCAGCAAGTATTGTGAATGTTCAAGTTGCACTGCCCCCCCTTTTTTTCCCAGAAAACTCAGGTTCTCTTATGAATGGGTACAGAATATCATTGCAGTTCATTGTTTCAATTCCTCAATGGATTTTGGGTGGTTTTTATTGACAGTTGCTTTTGCTGCACTCCAGAAGAAAAAGTCAGGTGGTGTTACGTCAGGTGATCGTGGAGGCCGGAGTCCCTGTGAAATTATGCAATTGCCAAAAACAGCAAGCAGTGATACTGAAACATGATCTGTATGTGTGGTTGCACCATCATATTTTACTTAACTCAGGTTCTCTTATGAATGGGTACAGAATATCATTGCAGTTCATTGTTTCGTTGAAAAATATAGGACTCACAATCCAGCACTAGAAATTCCAACCCGTACTTTGAAATGTGTTAGTCAAATCTCGCACAGAATCAGGATGTGGGATTGTTGTCTCTGGGAAAACTGAATTAAATGTTTGAAACTGAAACTGTGTATTTACCACCAGCTTTGAACACTTGTTCAACTAAAAAAACATGTTCTTCTATGGTTTGCATTTTAACAGAGACAAAAACAAAATAAATAATCAAGCAAACAAAGGAACTAAACTTAAATGTTCACATCAACACATAACAACACACACAAACAAACTGTTTTCACTGGCTGAGATAAAGAAAACAGTGGAATGTTGGGAGAGTCCACATGAAGGGAACTAACCCAGGCAGGCAAAAAATGAAATGGCATATGTGGCTAACCTGAAACCATAGACACTTCTGTTCCAAAGAAATCCTTTTCATTGACTATTTTTGCTTTAGATCTGGAGCAGGGCACCACCGATGTACCATGAAAATACATCTCCCTGCCATTTCTCTGTTGGAAGCTAATGCAGACAGTGCAAACCATGAAATACAAAAATGCTTGCAATTTCAAAGACAATATCACTGATTGAGCTCCAAATTTGTCACAACGTTGCACTGTAACACAGGAAGGGTCTTAGACACTTATTTGTTTAATATATTACTCATAATATATAAAATCATATATAAAAAATAGACGATTACTCACCAGGCGAAGGAGCACAGGTGTGACAGCATCACAAATAAATAAATAAATAAATGAATACACACACACACACACACACACACACACACACACACATATTCACAAACACACACAAACACAAGCTTTCACAACCCAGTTGCTTCTTCAGGCAGAAGGGAAGGAGAGGGAAAAGGAAATGATGAAGGTTTTAAGGAAGGGGGTAAGAAGCCATTCCAATCCCGGGAGAGGAAAGACTTACCTTGGGGGAAGGAAAGGAAGGTGGACAAACACACACACACCCATAAATTTACACAGACGCAATCACACCTAGGCAGACATACTATAGAAACTGGGTTTCTATAGTATGTCTGCCTAGGTGTGAGGAAAGACTAACCTTGGGGGAAGGAAAGGAAGTGGACAAATACACACACACCCATACATTTACACAGACGCAATCACACCTAGGCAGACATACTATATAAACCCAGTTTCTATAGTATGTCTGCCTAGGAGTGATTGCATCTGTGTAAATGTATGGGTGTGTGTGTATTTGTCCACCTTCCTTTCCTTCCCCCAAGGTAAGTCTTTCCTCTCCCGGGATTGGAATGGCTCTTTACCTCCTTCCTTAAAACCCTCATAATTTCCTTTTCCCTCTCCTTCCCTTCTGCACCGAGCGAGGTGGCGCAGTGGTAACGCACTGGACTCGCATTCGGGAGGATGGTGGTTCAAATCCACCTCCGGCCATCGAGATTTAGGTTTTCCATGATTTCCCTAAATCACTCCAGGCATATGCCGGGATGGTTCCTTTCAAAGGGCACGGCCGATTTCCTTCCTCATCCTAACCCAAAAACTCCGAGCGTTAGCTCCATCTCTAATGACCAAGCTGTCGACGGGACGTTAAACCCTAAGCATCCATCCATCCATTCCCTTCTGCCTGAAGAAGCAACTGGGTTGCGAAAGCTTGCGTTTGTGTGTGTGTATTCATTTATTTATTTGTGATGCTGTCACACCTGTGCTCCTTTGCCTGGTGAGTAATCTTCGTCTATTTTTTATATATAATTTTTCCTGCTAGGAATTTTTCGTCTTAATATTCGTATCATATATATAAAATCACTTTTGCGATTTTTGTCCTGAACGTTTTCCACACTGTACAATTTATGTAAATTCGTATGTGATATATATTTAAATAACAGGTATGTAAAAACATTCGTGTAATCCAGTAGTACACTGTATCAATATTTCAAAGCATTCGGTCAAGAACTTTTGGAGATAGAAGATTTTGAACATAAGACTCAACATTGTTCTAAGTTAAGAGTTCTAAGATGAGATACGGGATGGGTAGGCAATGACGAAGAGAGGAGTGGAGATATACATGTTATTTTTTAATTGTAACCAAGACTACAAATACCAATTTTTGTAGTTCACACTGCAGAACTACCTTATTAGCAGCATTTTTCATAAATGTTTTCATCTCCTATCTCACCCCCTTAAAGGCTGATTTTCAGAGAAAGCCGAAAGACGCCTTTTTAAAATTTATGTACGTCTAGCATCAAAATTGACTGGATAACAGCGTATTTTCAAAAAACCTTTCTATCCCTTATTTCACCCCCTTAGGGACGGAATATCGAATAATCGCTTCTTAAATGTTGCCAACAGTGTGAGATGAACACCCTCTGCAAATTTCAAGTTTTTATCCTCAGTGGTTTTGGCTGAGCGATGATGAGTCATTTATTTAATCTGTCTGTCAGTCACTCAGAACATTGCCTTTTATTTATGGATGTTATGCGTTGCAAGCTGTTGTGATCTCTCTCAAAGGTTGTGTATGCAGTGTTCCATGTTATATACTGTGTATTATCAAGTGGAGCACAACGGATTTGCTTACACAGATGTAATTTTGTCATCCTTACAGTCTTGAGGCAATGATTAAATTTATCCCAAGGCTGCAGTGCAGCCTGCCAATGTTGGCAATGGATTGTTCATTTCGTATGGATAATTATATTTCTTTCAGGACAACCTTCCAACCAGAGTGCAAGCACAGGCTCCATTATCTGTTAAATTGTAAGCACAAAAGCATGTTCCTCTCAGTCTCTGTTATTGGTTGCTCAGCTAAATTCATCTGTTAAATTGTAAGCACAAAAGCATGTTCCTCTCAGTCTCTGTTATTGGTTGCTCAGCTAAATTTTACTTAGTGTGAACAGAATAGAGTAGTAATGTTGGCAAGGAAATCTTCAGTTTAGATGTATATTGATTTATTGACAGTGGTTCATACAGGAAAGTGTTAACGACAGAACAGAACCACATTAAATGGTTATTTTATGATAAAAACAAGATTCATTCAAAATATTCATGCTTATAATGATCTCTTTCGAATTATAACTGCATTTAAGGAGGTTAGAATAAAGGGAGTTCACATTATCTATGCTGAGCAGATACGTCAGTTGAAGCCTGTCGACCTTCTTGGTCAGTTATGGAATGCTATTTATACATTAATACTACGCTTTAAGTCAACCCTCTGACTCTTAATGTATTTAACTGATAGTCACTACAAAGTATGTACTTTCAAACAATATACTTTCTTGAATAAATAGTAATAAATACTCATCATAGCGCCTCGGTTGCACAGTGGTAGAGTGCCGGACTACAAGTCCAAAGGTCCCGTGTTCGATCCCCGCCAGGTCCTAGGATTTTTATCTGTCACTTTCCACTTCTTTCACCTCTGGCAGTATTGCTCATGTGAAAAATACCGAGTTAAACTGTAGCCCCCCTATAACTGGCTGGGTAAGTCAGTTCGAAGGTCGGAGGAAGGCAACGGCATACCACCTCCAAATAGGACCATGCCTAGTAAAGCACTGTGGTGTTCAAACCAATCTTCGGATTGTTGACTGCTTTACCTTTTACTCATCATAATGTATTTGAAAACATGTTCCTGGCTAATTTGCACTCTTTTAACATGTCATATATCACAATAAAACCGTCGGACATTTTATTCCTGTTTTAAGTGACATAAAACATTAGCTCTTCAATACGAACACTTCTCCAAAACTTAGCAATATGGCTGTGCCGGGCTTCACTTTTGCATTGTACGGGTATCTCCCTGTATTGTAACCTCCTTGACTGATAGAGAATAACATCCCTGAGTAACTTTCAGGAACCAGATGATTTATAATAATGTTTGCAATTGAAGTAGCCGGGCCTCTAACACTATATATTGAATGTGCGCTTCTAAATCCCTGCCGACAAAAAATGGATATTTTCCATCGTATAATTAATTGGAAATGAAGGGGTTATTTTACTTCCGGCAGCTTCGGCATTCCGTGGTAATGTAATATTTCATGGTAAACACGGAACATTATAGCCTCATTGTATGTAACTGAGTTTTCAAAGAGCAGTCAAGAGAGTTTGGCAACATCAGCCACTGCTGCAAGTGAAATTTTACCAAAATTATTCAGATACATCAACATGAAAAATGACATATCGATTTTCGATTATAATTTTACAAGGAGGCCAATAAAACTTACACAATTCAAAGGCACTTTGCCATAGATGCGTGCAAGATGAAAATCATGTATATACCTAGCCATTAAGAGAAGAAAAAGGAAACAGATATTTTCATATCTATATCTCTGATCATGTTTTAAATTCTTCAGCTGCCAAATAAGTGAGTGTCGAAAATTGAGGTGGTACCAACTTCTGCCTTGCATTCTGATAAAGTGCTATAGTAAAAATGCGACACTAAAGTAACAACTTTTTGTGGAAATGCATTTTATATATGCTCATGTTTAATGGTTAATTTTCAGTAAGATAGATCATGAAAAGCAGTGGAAATCAAAACACCATAGAAACGAATTCTGAACAAAACATTGTTGATGTGCATTGTTATTTCATTTTATTTTATGTAACAGTAACTTTGTGATAGTTTCCAGCAGATAACACATAATTTCAAGCAATTCCCTAATTTTTAATTTCTTCATTTTATATAGGTACAGCAAGCGAAAGACGAGACATGCATAGAGATATCTGGAGGAGGAGATTGAAGGTGGATGGAAGGAAAGGGAGTGTTGAACAGAGGCCAGGGATTAAATAGGAGGAGGATGAAGAGGTAGATAGTGGAGAAGCAGGAAACAGACATAGCAGATGGGAAATATGTAGAAAACAATAGCTTTTTACTAAGATGGTCCAGAGTCAGTAAACTAATCTCTATGTTTGTGGAGAAAACAAACGACAAAAAAATAATCTATCTTAAGGGTTTAAAATAATGTATATCTGTGAAGCTAACCTTTTGTTTTACATACTATACTTTCGCTTTTCATAGCCACTGGAGCCTAACGAACAAATGATATTGATATAATTGAAGCATTCTCTAGGTGATTCTATGTTCACATGAGTTACAGTATTTCCTTTTCTGTTTATTTCATATGAGAGTGAGCCACAGCAAAGCGTGGCCAGGTTTAGCTAGTACTAATAATAAATCTGTAAATTTAGGCCGGCCGCGGTGGCCGAGGTGACTGAGGCGCTCCAGTCACGGCCACTACGGTCGGGGGTTCGAATCCTCCCTCGGGCTTGGATATTTGTGCCGTCCTAGTTCGTAAGTAGTTTGTAAGTTTAGGGACTGATGACCCCGTAGTTAAGTCCCATAAGCTTAACAAACATTTGAACATTTTTTTGTAAATTTAGGCCTGTCGCTGTTCACTTCAGTCTTCAAAACTACTGGACGAATCTTCATGGGGTTTTCACAGGAAACATGGGAAAAGTTTGGGTCAACATATAGGCATAATTTTATCAAAATCAGATCACGGGAAAATAAATAAATAAATAAAATAAATCATGATTTTAAGTGTTTTCAGTAACCACTGTATCTGTTTGTTCAACTATTAAAAACCTCTTATGTGCAAAACTACTTCATGGATTTGCATGGGGTTTTCACAGGTAAATTGGGAGTAACTCAGGACAACATATAGACTTAGTTTCATAAGAATTGGATCATGGAAAAAAAGAAAATCATAATTTGAAATTTTTCATCTACAACTGTCATGTCTCTCTCTCTGGACACATTTATCTCCAAAACTACTTGACAAATTTGTATGGAGTTTTCACACTAACTTGAGCGTATTGTGCAGTTACGTAATGGCTTCAATAATTAAAATCGGATCAGAGAAAATAAAGATATCATAATTTAATCATTTGTTTAAAAACCATCGTGTATGTCTCTTTGTTTGGGGTACTCTCCAAAAGTACTACACAAACTTTCATGGGATTCCACAGGTAAATTGAGAATAGTTTGGAGAGTAACATAGGCTTCATTTCATCAAAATGGGATCAGAGGAAGGAGAGAGATCGTAATTTGAAGTTTTATGTGAATACTATGCTTATAAGTATGGGTGTAGTACAGATAATCTCCAAGAGTACTATACAAACTGTCACGAGGTTTCATAAGTCAACGGAGAGTACCTTGGGGCTACATATAAGCTTCATTTCATCAAAATCGGATCGGGAGGAAAAAAGATATTGTAATTTGAAGTTTCTGGTATATGCTATGCTTGAATTGCAGCGTAGTATAGCAAAGATCTGATAGATGCACTGTTGCGTACATATTATACCAAATACCTAATTGATGGCAATGTTGTATTTTTTTGTCACATAACTAAGGTGTAATACACTGAAACAAGGGTTACGATTTTCCTACGGCAGTGGTGTAGTGTATTGATATTGGTAACGGACGTTGAATCCTTTTTGAAAAATCAGTCACATACAATGAGGGAAATAATTCTTTGTGTTGATAATGAAATAAATAATTAATGTTGTTCCCATCAGTAAATTAATGATCTCGGTAAGGGAATATTTCATTGCCAACGTTAACATACTAAATCGATCCCACTACAAGTAAAACTTAACCCAGGTACGATACACAAAAATAACAGGTGTATCTCGCATGCCTTGCAATGACATGGAAAGAAAAAAAGTGATTATTTCTGTGGGTATCATTTGAATTTAAAACATAACAACGTTCCTTCGCATCTATCGATGTTTTAATTTACTAAGAATTCTTTGCAAGGAAACACGAATTTAAGTAGTATCCTTCCTGACTTCGGTGCTTACTTATAACATCTTGATTCAATTCTGTTTATAAATGCCTAGAAAATGGTGTATTTCAGTTCAGAACAAATAGATGCCCTGTTAGTTACATAGTGCACCAAAGAACTAATAGCTGACCCTGCTGTATTTTTTTTAATTTTTTATTTCTTTTAGATGGTTATGCCATAGAACAGCAACGGACCACTAAAGTTGCTGTTGGTTTTGTAGAGATGCAAAGAAACAATACATGATCCTGAAGTGTGTATTCCCTCAGTAATAGAAGTGTTTTTAATTAAGAGCTGCAATTGAATCTCTGCAAATACAAACTAACATTGAACAGCGAGTTGCTGATTATACTTTGTATATTTACAGCTTCAGGTCATTTCTTTGATTCTTTTGACAGGGTACATTTGAATTTAAAACATAACGACATTCCTTCACTTCTGTCGATGCTCTAATTTACATAAGAATTCTTTGCAAGGAAAATCGAATTTATGTAGTTCCCTTTCTGATTTCAGTGTATCCTCATTACATTTTGAGTGTGTTCTGTTTAGGAATGCCTTGAAAATGCCATAGTACAGGAAAGGACAAAGTGGGGCGACATTAGTTACATAGTACACCAAACAACTAATTATGGTGTTGCTGCATTCTTTCATTCTCATAACTATAGTGTAATACACTACAAGAAGGGGTACAATTGTACTTACGGCAGTGGCGTTGTGTGCTGATGTTGACAATAGCTGTTGAATGCTTTTTAAAAAGTCAGTCACGTAGATGAGGGGAATAATTATTCTTGTTCCCGATGAAATAAATATTTTATACTCTACTGGTCAGTAAATTAATCATCGTCCTAAAGCAAATAGTTAGTTGCCAACGATAGCAAACTAAATTGCTGCCACTGCAAGTAAAATTTAACCCAGGTAGGCTACAATTGTTTTTTCTTCCTAACTGTATCCCACATGATTTGCAATGCCATGGAAAAAAACGAAGTGCATTTTTCGACAGGTATAACCAAAGTTGACCAGGTGACCAAAGTTCATAAACCAGTCAAGAAGGCTATGAGCGTGTTTTTGTTGGGAAGAGACGACAAGCAAATGTCAAAGCCCACTGTCCAGTCACTAGTTGATCATTCCGGGGCAGTAATAGAAGAAAGCAAACGGAAAGCTGAAGTTCTAAATTTAACCTTTAAGAAATCTTTCACGCAGGAGGACTGCACAAATATACCATCATTTGATCAACGTACTAATTCCAAATTGGGGGACATAGCAATAGGTATTTCCGGTGTAGAGAAGCAGCTGAGAGAGCTAAATACGAAAAAGTCTGCTGGTCCGGATGGAATACTAGTTCGGTTTTACAAAGACTATTCTGCGGAATTGGCCCCCTACTTAACTTGCATTTATAGCGAATCTTTAATTCAGCGCAAAGTTCCTAGTGATTGGAAAAAAGCGCAGGTGACTCCCATGTATAAGAAAGGAAAGAGAACTGACCCATACAATCACAGGCCAATATCATTGACATCAGTTTCATGTAGAATTTTGGAGCATATTCTCAGTTCGAATATAGTAAATTTCCTTGAAACAGAAAAGCTTCTTTTCATGAATCAGCACGAATTTAGGAAACATTGTTCATGTGAAACTCAGCTTGCCCTTTTCTCACATGACATCTTGCGAGCCATGGACGATGGGCAACAGGCGGATTGTGTTTTTCTTGACTTCAAAAAGGCGTTCGACGCGGTGCCACACTGCAGACTGCTAACGAAGATATGAGCTTATGGAATACGTTCACAGATTTGTGACTGGCTGGAAGACTTCCTAAGTAATAGAACACAGTATGTTGTTCTCGATGGCGAGTATTCATCAGAGACGAGTGTATCGTCAGGCATGCCCCAGGGGAGTGTGATAGGACCGCTATTATTTTCTATATATATAAATGATCTGATGGACAGAGTAAGTTGTAATTTGCGGCTGTTTGCTGATGATGCTGTGGTGTATGGGAGGGTGTCGTCTGTAACTGACTGTAATAGCATACAGGTTGGCTTAGACAAAATTTCTAGTTGGTGCGAAGAATGGCAGCAAAATTTCTAGTTGGTGCGAAGAATGGCAGCTAGCTCTCAATCTACAAAAATGTAAGGTGATGCACATGAGTAGAAAAAACAATCCTATAATGTTCGAATACAGCATTAGTAGTGAGCTTCTTGATGCTGTCGTGTCGTTCAAATATCTAGGCGTAACATTGCAGAGCGATATGAAATGGAACGAGCATGTAAGGACAGTTGTGAGTAAGGCAGACAGCTGACTTCGGTTTATTGGGAGAATTTTGGGAAGATGTACTTCACCTGTAAAGGAGACCACGTATAAAACTCTTGTACGACCACGTCTTGAGTATTGCTCAAGTATTTGGGACCCGCAGCAGATCGGTTTGAAGGAAGACATAGAGGCGGTTCAGAGGCGAGCAGCTAGATTTGTTACCGGTAGGTTCGACCAATGCGCGAGTGTCACGGAAATGCTCTGGCAACTCAATTGGGGATCGCTGGAAGAAAGACGACGTTCTTTTCGTGAATTTCTGTTAAGTAAATTTAGAGGGCTGGAATTTGAAGCTGAGTGTAGTACGATCTTGCTGCCGCCTACTTACATTTCGCGTAAAGATCACAAAGACAAGATAAGAGAAATTAGGACTCGTACAGAGGCATATAGGCATTCTTTTTTTCCTCGTTCAATTTGGGAGTGGAATAGGAAAGGAAATGCCTAGTAGTGGTACAATGTACCCTCCGCTATGCACCTTATGGTGCGGAGTATGTATGTAGATGTAGATGTAAATTGTGGATAGACATATCTAAGGAGTGAGCATTGCGTTTTGTGCATCTTCCCAACATTAAGTTGGAATTGGGTGATTTCATGTCAAGTCAACCAGAGATCCCCACCCGACCATCTCCAGTTTTGTTACAACTTTCACCATAGCTGCAGGTACATGTGAATGGAAGTTCTGTCAAGTTTTAGTTACATGCATTCTGTACTTTTGGCTATAGGGCCATCAGCCTTGAGGTCGGTCAGCCGATGAGCATAATTTCGTGAAAAAATCATCAAGTTTGACAGCTCTTTATAAACCAACTATTGTAGTGAGAAGTTTGCAAATTGCTATTTCCACTTAACTTTTTGTGATAAGTTCAAATATAACATGGGAAAAAAATCATTGAGAAAGCATATTTTCCACAATTACTGTACAAAAAACTTCCGGCAGGTGCACCACCCCATTTTCAATCATTGATATCTCCGGTCTATAACATTTGTACATCATGATATTTTATTTGTTTATCAAGAACATTGATGTTGAACATCACATTAAATATTAACTTTCTAGATTGTTTAGTTATTGAGATACGTGGCCCTAGAACTGGTGTTTTAAATTTGTCAAATTTGACCAATATCTGGGTCAAATATCTAAAGATGGAAGTCAACCAATTTTTTTCTAACTAGTCTCATTAGAAAGAGCTGAATTTTATTTTATATGCACTTGTTTTTATTTGTTGGTATCTTTTGTTTGAGGGATAATACTTAGCTTCAAAAGTAAGCAACTTCGTTACGATGTGCGAATTTGGTGTACGTGGACTTCTGTCATAATAGGTGCTGAACTCTGGCAGACAGTTTCTTAAACTGGTCACTAGTGTTTCCACGGACAAAAATGTTATCAGAACACCATTGTTGAGCTGGATAAAGTCTTTAGAAATTGTGACTTTTTATAATGAAATTTAAGGTTTTTGTGATAAGTAAATATTTGTGCCCACAGGTGAGTGAATATTACTGATGTTTGTGATGAAGTAAGTCAGCTTCATAAGAAAGCACAGTTATTGTACATTATTATATTTCTTTTCTCTAGAATCCCAACACCTGGTCAAAATTCTGCCATGGATCCATGTTCAATTGGACTAGCTAGTGATCCAACAAAATGTCATTTGAAAGTTTTTTACTCTGGACCTAATCAATTGAAGCCTATTTGCTAATTTGCTGCAGATTAATTGGAAGTGATAACATGCCACTCTGGAGTAAAGTGTGATAAATACAAAAATTTGCTTTTATCATCAGGCCATATTTTTAACAAAGTATGAATATAAGCAAACAATTTGCTGCAACCCTTTTTCAAAGAACTACAATATAAAGAAAAGCCTTTGTCCAATCTATGGTCCCAGTGCCAAGAAGCTTGAGGAATTGACTAAGAAATGTGTGAAACCAGGACAGAAGCTTTGCACAGCATGCAGAATTGAAGCAAACGTTAAACTGAAACCACCAACATCTGAATCGGATTATGATGAAGGTATGGAAGTAGCTGAACCAGTGAATGCAAGCTTGACAGAACTCGGTACTTCTCCCCACAAGTATCAGAAAGTTAGTAGCAGAAATTCACTTGGCTATACAAAGCAGAGGATCATTGAAGCACAGGCTCTTGTAAGTACCAAAATTGCAGATACTGGTGGTTTTGCTCTAGATGAAGTGATACAACCAAGAACAAACCATAATTGCAAAAGCTGTAGTGATTTAATTATATGGTAGGAGAAGTGGGACAATGGAAAAAAATAGCATCCACATTTAATATGGTGAAGACTGCCCGAAAGCTAAAAAAGAAAAAGGGAATTCTAGCTCTGCCCAAAAAGATGGAGGGGAAAAAAGATTTTGGACCAAATACAGTCAAAAGTTCAACAATTTTATGAAGATGATGAGAACAAGCAGTATGTGCCTTTGAATGAAGGATTGTGTTTCTGTTAGGATCGTAGGGCAGAATATCAAGAAGCAGAGACAACTATTACTTTGCAACCTGAAAGAATTAATCATCATCTATTGAGACCCCAAATGGATCTGAAATTGTGTTCTCTAAATTCTGTGAATTACGTCCAAAATGATGTGTGCTTGTCAGTTCTGGAACAAATTGTGAAGTTTCAAATGATACATACTCTTTTGTAGCTCACATAGATCAGTCTGTCACAAGTACCTTTGAAGAAAATATTTCGAATCACCAGCTTCGACAATATGCAGCCTGTATCCACAACAATAACTGGTGAATTGGGAATATCTATGATGTATCATGTAGCAGAATAATGTGCTAATGGACTTCGTGTTTCCTGATGCAGCACATAATTGCCAACAATCTTGCTCCACCAAAAAACATTGATGGAACACCAGTACAAGGTCTCTGAGCTACCTTCATTGAGTACTGAACAAAAATTCAAATCCAATCAATAGTAAATAGAAGCTAACATTTGATAACCTGATCATAAACCCTGAAAAAGATGTGATAAACTAGCAAAACAACCAAATTCAGGCTTGGGATCCTTTACGAAAAGATCCACCCAATAGCTGTTCTTGCATGGCAATCGGGTGTGGCCCCATGGCAATGAGGTTGCCATTTTTTTAATAGTCAGTAACACTGCATCTATCAAATTGGTAGTAGCCAAGCTACCATGGATCCACACAAGATTTCTGTTAAATAACCTTAAAAGTAGATTGTTGTGCATCTGTTTCCAGATTTGCTATTACTATGACAAAGTTGATTACCTTTGAAGCTAAGTATTATCCCTCAAACAGAAGATGCCAACAAACAAAAACAAGTGCCTAGAAGATAAAATTCAGTTCTTTCTAATGAGACTAGTTAGAAAAAAAATCAGTTGACCACCATTTTGAGATATTTGACCCAGAATATGAGTCAAATTTGAAAATTAAATGTGTGTTCCCGCAGAGACTGAAAATTTCTAAAGTTAGACCACTTTTCAAAAATGGGGATGCTTGTAAAATAGAAAACTACAGACCCATATCCTTACTTCAATCTTTTTCAAAAATCTCTGAAAAACTTATAAAAATCAGGCTCTTAAGCTACTTGGACACCTTTGATCTTTTAAATTGTAACCAACATGGTTTCCGTACAGGGCACAGCACTGAAACTGCTATAGAGGCTTATACAGAAGAAATTGTCAGAAATTTAGACAGTAAAAAAAGTGTAGTTGGAATCAACCTTGATCTCTTAAAAGCCTTTGTTACAGTAAATCATGAAATTCTCCTTGTAAAATTAGAGGCATTAGGTGTTAGAGGAATTGGAAGGAAGTTATTTGAATCATACCTCCAAGACAGAACCCAAGTTGTAGAAATCATATCTTCCTACGATAAGCAAAAAATAAAATTGGTATCGGATGCCAAGAAAGTGGAAGCAGGCGTCCCACAAGGTAGTATTCTTGGCCCCTTACTTTTTCTGATTTATATAAATGACATTAAAAGTCCAAACAGCTCATCTAAAATTATGTTATTTGCAGATGACACAAGTATAATTATAAGTGATGACAGTAAATTCTTATCCACTACAACTGGGAATGTTCTTAATTATGTTCGAAATTGGTTCCAGGCGAACAAATTAACACTTAATTCAAATAAAACAAATTTCATTCAGTACAGTAAGGCCAATGAAAAAGAAGACCTCCATTTATATTTGGGTGACCAGGAGATAGAGAAAACACAGACAACAAAATTCTTGGGCATCCGTATAGATCAGAACTTGAAATGGAACGAACATGTGACATACATATCACATAAACTCAATTCTGCATATTTTGCACTGAGAATAACATCCAGAGTCTGTAGCAAAGAATGTACGAGATCAGTGTATTTTGCTTATTTCCAGTCCATTGCATCTTACGGAATAATGTTTTGGGGAGAAACAAAATCTCACTTGACTGACATCTTTAAATTACAGAAAAGGGCCATTAGAATCATGACACACAGCCCTCCTCAAACACACTGCAGACCTTTATTCTCCCAGTTAGGAATTCTTACTGTACCCTCTCAGTACATATATAAAAGTGTAATGTATATCAGAACGCACTTGACCAGTTTTCATACAAATTCAGATTTTCACAACTACAATACATGCATCAGTAAGAATCTGCATGTAGAAAGAGTGAGAAAAACAAAAACTCAAAAGCATGTGAGCCACCATGGAGTAAAACTTTGCAACGCCTTGCCAGTTTACATAAAGGAAACAGAAGATGACAAAAATTTTAAACTAGAATTAAAAAACTACCTATTAGATAAACGTTTCTATGAAATAGAAGAATATTTTCAATCACCAAACTTTAAAAAAATCCATGTATTTCTACTAATTGCCATTGTATGAAGCAGCCATACTATAAAAGTTATGTACCTTTTTTGTATATGTATCTCTATCTCTAAGTGAAGCGTACAATATCAAAGTCTAATATCTGACTAAAGCAGTAACTAATTGTCTAATTTTTTAATATAATGTAAAATGTTAATTTGCATGTATGTTATACAATTTGTAAATCTGAACAGTGCCAATGCTGTACAGAAACATGACGATTCCAATATCATGTATATGATGCAATGGATGATAATAAACTAAACTAAACTAAAATTTAAAACACCAAGTCTAGGGCTACATATCTCAGTAACTAAACAAGCTAGAAAGTTAATATTTAATGTGATGTTCAACCTCAATGTTCTTGATATCCAAATAAAATATCGTGATGTAAAAATGTTACAGATCGGAGATATCAATGATTGAAAATGGGGTGGCGTGCCTGCTGGGCGTTTTTTGTGCTCACTTTGAGCAGCAATTGTAGAAAACATGCTTTCTCAGTGATTTTTTCCATGTTATATTTGAACTTAGAACAAAAAGTTGAGTGGAAATACCAATTTGCAAATTTCTCACTACAGTAGTTAGTTTATATAGAGCTGTCAAACTTGATGATTTTTTCGTGAAATTATGCTCATAGGCTGACCAACCTCTACGCAGATGGCCCTACAGCCAAAAGTACAACATGTATGTAACTACAACTTGACAGAACTCCCGTTGACATGTATCTGCAGCTGTTGTGAAAGTTTTAACAAAATTGGAGACGGCCAGGTGGGGACCATTTCTAAAATTGTCTGGTTTGATGTGGAATGACCCAATTACCATGTGATATTGAGACAAATCCACACTTTCCATACAGTTATTTGCTCTTACGGTTGGTTTGTACTGCGTTGGCTGCAAAGAAGCCCCACCTCCTTTTCGCAGAACAACCACATATCATGAAATAATATCTAAATAAATGTCACAGAAGCAACAAGAAAGTTGAGGAAGCATCGCTAAAAGGGCCATTAACACACAGTCATCTATCTTAACCGAACAAAATAGGACCAAGATCAAGTCATTGATTAGTATATTTTTCCCAAAATTACGTGACATTTCCATCTTAATGTTGAGGACACAAAAACTGCACACCTGAATGCTCACTCCAGAGATATTTCTGCTCTATGCCTGCCACTAGAGATAATATACACACGCAAGTGGCAAACTGACCAGAAACCTCTCTGTTTTCATAATTTTTCAATACAATATTGTGATTAAAATTTGCAATTACTTTTGGTGCGGACTACATTAAGATAGAAAACAACGTCTTCTTTTGCAGAGACAGTTGCACTTTGTTATAACCCTAAACTTCTGAACATATAGTTCTACTACAAATATTCGATTTCAACTTCGTGCTTTACTGCAGGATGTGGGGACATGTTTTAGTTGAAACAGTGGCCGATGCTGCTACCATAGTCAAGATAATTCACTGGAAATACTGTATTTAATGGAAAGTTCTATACAGACGATCAGCTGACGCCATTCCTTCAATGATTACTTTATCGCACATTGACACCATAATGTGTTATTTAAACACACATAAACTGCTCTGTTGATTGAATTACCAGACTTTCAGCATTCGTCAAGGTTTTGATAATAGGGAGCACTGCATACAGAATAACTACATTGTCCCCAGTGCAACACTGCAACATACTAATAATTCAGCATACATTTACTGTGAGAGATAAACAGTTTAGAACTACACCATAGAACCAATACATGGTGCTGTTATTATTATTACTATTTCTCAGATAGAAGTGTTTTCAGAGTTTTACGCCAAACAGACAATTTCACACTGCAGTCTTCATTTTATGAACACTAACATTGAATTTACATGGTTCCAGAGTACAGACCTAAATTAATTTCACTCTTTGTATGAAAAACTTCATGAACATTCATTGTTTTCGACAATGATTTCTACTTAAAATTTGACATCTTGGATAGGAGAACTGAGTTTATTGACTGAGTGATCCAACAAGGATTCTGTTTTTCCTGACCTAGATCCAGAACCCTAAAAAAATCACGATATACAAAGGTTCCTCTTTAACAACCGTTGCGAAGCACAGGCATGTAAGCAGTGTAAATATAAATATGTTGTGGGTGGAAGAAACATAGCAAATGGATTTTGCCTCCCAGTAATCAATTATTTTCAGAATTCAGAACAGAAAATACATCTGCTGGTCTTTTTTTCTGTCAAAGAGTGTACTCTCATTCATAGCTGGTTCGTCGGGGTGGTGGGACGATTTGGTGTGGGTGAGGATATAGCACAGGAAAACTGTTCCTGTACTAGGTCTGGGGGGATGGGGACAGTCAATTTGTAAGACCTTCAACATGCTGAGGAGGGGCATTCTAGTCACTACAGGTATGTCACCTACAGGCAGGGGTTGTGGTAAATATGATAATGTCCTACATACATGGGAATTTCATCATTTGTACATGGTATGAAGCAAAAGCAAATATTGCATTCAAACACACTAGAATTTGCCTAAGGTGGAAGTTTTTACTAAGTATATGTTATACACATTTTTGGGCTAATAATTAACCAAGTATATTCAATTAAATGAACATAAGTTATTACATATTCATGACTGAAGTCAAAACTGAGGTTTCAAAGTCAGATCCTGAAAAAAATCAATTAATAAAAAATCTAAGGATAACGAATCACTTTGTTTTTGTGTAACATTTTGCACTAAGTTTGAATTATTACGTTTAAGAAATAATGTGGCCACCTGTATCCCAAAGTGCTAAAAGTCATTTCAAAGATGCACTCTGGAGTGGCTGGACATGGGGGTTGTGTGTGTATAGTTGTCTGGCTGATTGTATGAATGTATTTGTTTCTTTTTCTCATGAAGTACATGGCCATTTAAGTTGTGTGAATGTCTATTTAATGTGCCTGTCAGCAGCTCAGTGAACTTCTTTACGGTGAGTTGTTACTGGTATGTATCCTCCATTATTGATACTCTCATTTAATTGAGAAAAAAATTGACAGCCTTGTACCCAGAGACACTCTGGAGTCCCAGTGGAATTGTCAAATACAAACACCTGTAACAGTAATTATAACTGTAGAATGATATGCATCAGGTGACATGGCTTAGACTTCTCAACAATATTTGTAGATACTTTTTTGTGGCCTGTCTCATTACATTGCAACACTATAGCCATTTTGTAAGCTACAGGGATTTTATAGTTTCCTCCACCCAACTTAAGAACTACAAAATGAAGTTCACTTGTAATTGTTGTAGTTGATATCAGTATGTTTCAAATGAGAGAGAACTTCAGAACTGTTTCTTATATGGGGATAAGTGAAAAAGTATCTCTACAACAATTATGTTATTTATTACAAGCACCCACCTTTATGTAACACAGACATTGCTGAGGTGGCATGGCTTGTGTGTCTCAACAGATAGCTGTACTGTAGGTGCAACCACAGTGGAGGGCTATCTGTGGAGAGGCCAGAGAAACATGTGGTTCCTGAAGAGGGGCAGTAACCTTTTCAGTAGTTACAGGAACAACAGTCTGGATGATTGACTGAAATGGCCTTGTAACATCAGCTAATATATGGTTTTGTCGTACAGTTACTATGATTGGCTAAAAGCAAGGGGGAAACTACAGTCATTAATTTTCCCTAGGACATGCAGCTCTACTGTATGAATATATAATAATGACTTCTTGGTTAAAATATTCCAGAGGTAAAATAGTCTCCCATTTTGATCTCTGGGCGGGAACTACGCAGGAGGATGTCATTACCAAGAAAAATAAAACAGGCATTCTATGGATCTGAGCATGGAATGTTTTATCCCTTAATTGGGTAGGTAAGTTAGAGAAATGGATAGGTTAAAGTTAGATAAGGTGGGGATTAGTGAAGTTCAGTGGCAGGATGAACAGGGTTTTTGGTCAGCTGAGTACAGGGTTATAAATACAAAATCTATTGGTGGTATTGCATGAGTAGGTCTGATGATGAATAAGAAAGTAGGACTATGGGTAAGTTACTATGAACAGCACAGTGAATGCATTATCATAACTAGACTCGAAGCTTAAACCGACCACAGTAGTAGACGTTGATATGCCAACTGGCTCTGCTGATGATGAGTAGATCGAAGAAATGTATGAGGAGATAAATGAAATCATTCAGAAAGTTAAGGCAGATGAAAACTTGATTGTGATGGGCGACTGGAATTCAGTAGTAGGAAAGAAAAGAGACGGAAATGTAGGAGGTGAATATTGACTAAGGAAAAGGAATGAAAGAGGAGATTGGCTGGTAAAATTTTGTGCAGAGCACTAATTAAGTCACAATCCCTTGCTTTAATCACCAAGAAAGAAGGGGACACTGGAAGGTACCAGATTGACTTTATAATGGTAAGTCAAAGGTTTAGAAATCAGTTTTTAAACTGTACGACATACACCGGGGTAGATATAGACTTACTGGTTATGAATTGTAGATTACAAACGAAGAGACTACAAAAAAGTAGAAAATTAAGGAGATAGAATCTGGACAAATTGAAGCAATTGGAGGTGGTTGAGAGGTCAAGGGGAGCATTAGGCAAGGATTGCCTGAAATCGGGGAAAGTATTACAGAAGAAGAATGGTTAGCTCTGAGTGATAAGTAGTGAAGGCTGCAGAGGGTCATAAAGGCAGAAGAACAAGGCATAATAGAAATTTATGGATTATACAGGAGATACTGAACTTAATTGATGAAAGGAGAAAAAATAAAAATGCAGCAAATGAAGCAGACAAAAGGGAATACAGACGTATAAAAAATGAGGTTGACTGGAAGTGCAGACTGGCTAAGCAGGAGTGGCTTGGGGAGAAATGCAAGACCATAGAAGAATGTATAACTAGGGGTAAGATAAATACCACCTACAGGAAAATAGGCACTTGGAGACAAGAAAAGCAGTGGTATGAATATCAAGAACTGGGATGGAAAACCAGTACTAAGCAAATAAGGGAAAGGTGGAAGGTATGTATAGAGAGTCTATACAAAGGAAATAAACTTGAAGGCAGTATTCTAGAAATGGAAGATGAAGTAGATGAAGATGAGATAGGAATTACGATATTCTGACAAGTATTTGACACAACACTGAAAGATTTGAGTTGGAACAAGCCCCCTGGAGTAGATGGCATTCTGTGTGAACTGTTTATATCATCATGAAAATTGTTCCACCTGGTATGCAAGGTGTATGAGACAGGTAAAATACTCTCCCACTTCAAGACGAATATAATAATCCCAATTCCAAAGAAAGCAAGTGCAGACAAATATGAAAATTACAGAACTGTCAGTTTAATAAGTCAACAATATAGTAATAAGGACAGTTTACAACTCACCGCAAAGACGCGGTGACGAACTATGACAAGCACATACAAAAGACACACACACAACACTTTCAGCTATCGACCATGGCCTTCTTCACAAAATAGAACATTTGTACCGGCACACAACACAGTTGTACAAACGTCATCTCCGGCTGCGGCACTTCGAATCATGCTCTTTGGTGTGTAAATAGTGGAGGGGAGGGGGATTAGAAGGTCATGATGCAGCTTAGGAATGGAGTGGTGAGGCGGGTGAGGGGAGGAAAATAAAATAAATATAGATGATATAAAAATAAAACGCGCGCACACTGTATACCGCTTGTGCATGCCCGCAAGTGCTCCCCCCCCCCCCCCCCCCCCCTTACACACACACACACACACACACACACACACACACACACACACACACACACATATATTTTAATATTTTTGATCAAGTTTTGTTTAGACAAACTACATAATGAGGTGCTCAGTGTCTACACAGAGAAATCGTTTATCTTTTCTTGATGCTGGCTTTTTATCTTTTGCCTAATCTTTTATATTATTTCTTGACTAGCTCTGAGTATGTTTTGAAAATGTAACTTCATTTTTGTGCAGATCTGTACTTTTGTTAGAAAGAAATTATGATGTTCAGTTTCCTTTTATGCTTATGTACCTTTGTAAATCTGGCACGTAAATTGTTGATCAGATTTTGTAAAGACAAACTACATGAAGCATTACCAATGCCTACACAGAGAATGTATGTTCCTTTTTCAATCCTGGCTTTTTCTATTTGCCTAACCTTTTTATATTGCTTCTTTACTAGCTTTGTGTAATTCTTGTTTGACAGGAACATTGGATTATATTGTGTCTTCTCTTTATGTTCTAATGCACCTCAGTAAAGGTGGCATGTAAATTGTTATTTTAGGTATTTACTTATATTTTAATGTCAACTATCCTCCACTTAAGAACCTTTCAGTATTTTATTTTCACTTGGTAATCATAATATTGTTCTGTGGTAGTATTTGGCACTTCAGATGTTCTTGTGAAACTGTACAGGGATGCCCTCGAATGGGCAAATTACATACCTGTACAGTGTTTGCAGCGGCTTGCTGCATTTAATTTGTCACCATCCATAGGAATAACTTTATTTGTGGCATATTGCCTACTGATCTCTTTCATGGTTTGTATATTGTGTTAATTGCATTATACCTTTATTACTTTTTAACGCCACTTTTACATATTGTAAGATGCCTTTTGTATATTTTTAACCAGGTCAACCGAAGATGGGCAGAGCCCGAAACGTGTCATGCAAAATAAATGTATTCAAAAACATCATGTGAATACTTGTTCATAGCCTTTCAGCCTTTTTAGAGTCATTGGTTTAATTGAATTAATAATGGTCGCACACCTCTACTACGACTTTTCTTGCATATTTGCATGCATACTTTGAACTTTTTAAGTTGCATATAATCCAGTCTCTATTTGTTATTGTTGACAGTGTGCTTGCTGGAATAGCAAACTCAGCTGCTATGTCTTTCTTTTTCTTTACTCCTTCTCTCACTTTGTCAATTAACTTTCGCATTTCAGCAATTGACAGACATTTCCGCTTACACCCCTTGACTGACACTTGCAGTTCACACTGAATGAAAACAAATGCTGCCTAAAATTGCAACTACATGGAAGTTGTGGGAACTTCATAGTAACTCAGATCCCATTGATGCATAGAGGCAGGAGGGAGGGGGAAGGAGGAATGTACTGGTACTCCCCTATTTGTCTGCACTTCAATATACACAGGTAGCAAAAAAAAAAAAAAAAAATAAAAAAAATAAAAAAAAAAAAAAAAAAAAAAAAAAAATACTTTGATATATATATATATATAGAGGTGACTTTGATATAATGAGGTTTTCCTTACTAAACTTCAATATACAGAGGTAAAATCTGCCCTTCTGAAGCCCTCCTAAAACTTCAATATAATGAAGAGTTTTATTCAAAATATCAAAGTTTTGGGCTTCGAAGGGAAGGAAGAAAACATTCAAAATAGAGAGATCTTCAATATATCGAGGTTTGACTGTATAATGCTTACTGTTCATTATGGTTACAATAAATTAATGAAGAACAGTTGAGTGTTCTGGTTAAGGTAAGGTAAGGTTGGGGATGGAAAGTTAAATGTTGCATGACGGATTGTAACTTATTCTCTGTGAGGCAGGAATGTGTGATGCGACATCGAAAACGGTGAAGGCAAGGAGCAGGAGAGGGGAAAAAAGGTGGTGTAGAGATACATGTGGGGAGGGAGGGGGCATTGTAAATGATTGAAATAATAAGGAAAACAAAAAAGTAATCAATAAAAGGGATATCGGAAAGGGTGATTTACAGTTGGAAGGAAGACTTGTATTGGAGGGATACAGGGTAATGAGTAGGTAAAGGGGCTGGGAGGGGGGGGGGGAGATGTTAGGCATAGGGTTTGGGGATGGTGAGTTTTTTAGGTTGAGGCCAGGGTGATTGCAGGACCGTAGAATGTGTTGATGGAACAATTCATATCTGTGCAGTACAGAAGAGCTGGTGATCGAGGGGAGGATCCAGTTGGCCAGATAGTAAAGCAACCATTGAAATCAAGAATGTTGTGTTCAGCTGCATAACGTGCTACAGGCTGGTCCATCTTGTTTTTTGCCACAGCTTGATGGTGGCTATTCATCTGGATGAACAGCTAGTTTGTTGTGATGACAATGTAAAATGCTGTGCAATTATTGCAATAATGTTGGTAAATCACATGGCTGCTTTCATAGGTGGCTCGATATCTAATTGAGTAGGATAAGCCTGTGACAGGACTGGAATAAGAAGTGGTGGGTTTGTGAACTGGGCAGGATTTACATCAGGCTCTTCCACAGGGATATGATCTCTGTGGTAAAGGGTTGGGATTGAGAGTTGCATAGGGAGGAACTAGGATGATGTGGAGGTTGGTTGGGTGACAAAACACCTTGATGAAGGATGTGATTTAATTGTGTAAGTCATGGGTGGTATTGGGTGATAAGGAGGACATTCCTTTGTTACTGTTTATTGCGGGTGGAGGGGAGATTGGTGGTGTATGGGGATATGGTACGGGGACTCTCTCTACAGACTTGGTCAAGATGGAAATGTCTGTCAGTGAAGCCCTTTGTGAGGCATTCGCTATATGGGGTAAGAAACTTCCCATCACGGCAAATTCACTGTCCACATTTGGCAAGGCTGATTTGAAGGAATTTTTTTGATGTGGAATGGATGGCAGCTGTCAAAGTGCATGTACTGTTGGTAATTAGTAGGTTTAATGTGGATGGGACTGTTAGCATGGTGGAAGTTAATATCCAGAAAGGTGGCATGCTAGGTTGAGAAGGACCAATGAAACTCGTGGGAAAGGAGTTGAGGGTATGCTTGAATGAGGATGTGGTGTCCTGGTCTTGAGTCCAAATTGTGAAAATATCATCTATGGACCTGAACCAAACCAGGGGTTTGGGAGACTAGGAAGGTTCTCTCTAGATGGTCCATAAATATGTTGGCACAGGAGGGTGCCATGACTGTGTGTGTGTGTGTGTGTGTGTGTGTGTGTGTGTGTGTGTGTGTGTGTGTGTGTGTCTGTCTGTCTGGCTATGCTGCGGATTTGATTCTATACTTTTCCTTCAAAGGAAAAGTAATTGTTTTTTAGGATGTAATTGGTTAGGGTTACATAGAATGAGGTATTGAGCTTGGAGTCTGAAGTATGCTGAGAGAGGTAGTGGTTGAGAGCAGCAAGACCACGGGCATGTGGGATATTGGTGTACAGGGAGGTGCATCAACAGTGACAAGTAAGGATTCAGGAGGTACAGGGTTGGGGAGGGTGGAGAGTCAGTGAAGGATGTGGTTGCTACCTTGGATGTGTGAGGCTGGGTTTTGGACAATTGGTTGATTGTGCTGATCAACAAGGGGTGAAATTCTTTCAGTGGGAGCACAATATCCAGCCACAATTCGGCATCCAGGATTGTTGTCAGAGCAGTCATCATGCAACACAGAACTTTCTACCCTCATCCTTACCTGGCATCCTTCCACATCCCCTTCCCTCCCTCCCCCTTCCCTCATCCCCCCTTCCCCCATCCCGTCCCCCTTCCCTCCCCTCCCCACCCCACTTACTTTCAAGATGCTTGGAGTGGTCGAAGTTGGTGCCTGTGTGTTCATAGCTGTTTAGAATGATTGTGTGAATTTATGTGGCTCTTTTTCTGATGTAGGCGATGGACAAAAATTTAAGTTGTATCAATGTGATTGAACTATTTATGCCTGTCAGCGGCTCAGTGAACGTCTTTACTGAGAGTTGTTATTGACGCTCTATTATTGACATGTCAGTTGTATTTTACATTGTTAAATATGTGTCTAAAATATTTTCAGGTCGAAGTTCTTGTGGGACCCGACAAAGGAAAGCAGGGAATAGTTTCACAAGTAATACAGGAGCGTAACTGGGTTATTGTTGAGGGGCTGAACACTGTTTTACGTACTATTGGAAAGACAAAGGATTTTCCAGGTGTTGTTATCCGAGCAGAGACACCACTTTTGGTCACAGATCAAGTTTCTCTTGTTGATCCATCGGACTTGTAAGTACCAAGAGTGTGTTTGTTTCACTGAGTTTCTGTTTTGAAAATGTATTTATTGAGAAAAATTGTTATTATAAATATCTGTTGTTTGCCAGTAGCCTGGTAATTTGAAGCCGCGCAGGAGTAGCTGAGCAGTCTGGAGCGCCACATTGCAGATTGCGAGGCCTCCCGCCTTGGAGGTTCGAATCCTCCCTCGGGCATGGATGTTTGTGTTGTCTTTAGTATAAGTTAGTTTATAAGTTGTTTGTAAGTTTAGGGACTCATGACCTCAAAGTTGAGTCCCATAAGCTTTACAAACATTTGAACATTGGTAATTTGAAGAGCAGTAGATACTTCATTTCAGTTGCAATTGAAAATGTGTGCGCACATGCTGCCTGGATTTCACACTATCTGTGTACGTACTTTACAGTTACCTCTGTGAGAGTCAGCCTTACATCATTCAGAACAGAAAGACATCGTAGAGGGTGAAAGATGCTTGTGAACTTCAAAATGCCATGAAATTAATATTTAGAATAATAAAACTGTTATATATATATTTGCCTTTAAAAGGGACAACGATTTTAATAACTATGCAAATGGCATTACCTGTAGATGTGTTTGTGCACACTCCATGAACTGTTGCCTCAAGTTAGAGAAGCACATCTGGTCTGAAGCAAGAGCAGCTGGTGACACTTGGAAATGAATGCAAATGTCATTAGTTATAAATAGAGCAATACATGCCTTGAGCTGTTAATGTTGTAAATCTTTTATTTCTGATTAGTTTTGGTAACTCATTGCTACCATCTTCAAGCTCTGACAAACTAACTATCACTAGATGATTATTATCTGTGTAACTCATTGTACTTTGGTATAACGAAGTACATATATGAAAACACTAATGTGCGTGCTCATACACACATGATCAATCATCCAAAACTGCAAAGTGTACAAAAATGCTGCTCAAGATTTTTTGTATGTTGTTCACTTCTATTGAATTAAAAAAAGAAAAAATGCAGCCTCATCCTCACAATAGAAAGTCATCTTTGTGTCCTTGTCCTGTAGTCACTAAATTTGCAAATTTGACAGTTGTTGCTAAGAGCAGGATATAAGTTGAAGTGTTATGTTTATTGTTGTTCCTAATGCCTATTATTTTAAAACAAAAATTTCCTAAAATAATATCATACATGCCAAAACCTGCACATAGTGTATGAGATTTATTGGTTGCTGTGGCAGATTAGCCGTGCACGCTGGAGTGCCGTGTTGCGGTGCGCGTGGCCTTCCACTGTTGAGGGTTCGAATACCCCCTCAGGCATGGATGTTTGTGTCGTCTTTAGTATAAGGTAGTTCATAAGTAGTTTGTAAGTTTAGGGACTGATGACCCCGCAGTTAAGTCCCATAGATTTACAAACATTTGAACATGTAGATTTATTGATTGCTGTGTTGGAATTTGCTGATATCTCATTTAAAAATTAGTTATTCTCCACTGAGATGCTGAAATATTCATGAAAAGAGACAGATTGGCTGGCCAGACTTACCTTAGTTATGTACTGCCGCCATTCTCACAAAAACACAAAAATAGAAACGAAGAAAGTTGACACAAGCTTTCAGAAGTATTTTCCTTCATCAGGTACAGAAGGAGGGAAGAGGAAGGGAACTGTAGGGAAAGATTATTTATGACCTGGGCCATGAGGAGATGATGGCTCTTTTTGAAGGAAGTTCAGAAGGGTTTTTTCACTATGAGTCCAGACCACGAAGATGTCATCTAAGAACCTATACCAAGCCAGCGGATGCAACTGCTGCATCCCAAGGAAAGCCTCTTCCATGCAGCCCATGAAGAGGTTGGCATAGGAAGGGGCCATCCTGGTTCTCATAGCTGTACTGTGATTTGTTTGTAAGTCTGGTCCTCAAAGGTCAAGTAATTGTGCGTGAGGATAAAATTAGCAAGTGTGACAAGGAATGAAGTTTTTGGGAGGCTTTCGGGTGGACTTTGTGAATGGTAGTGTTCGAGGGTTGATAGGCCATGGGTGTGAGGAATGTTGTTGTAGAGGGATGTAGCATCTATGGTGACAAGGAAGCTTTCAGGTGGGAGGGCCATAGGGATGGATTTGAGGCATTCCAGAAAGTGATTTGTGTCTTCGATGTAGAATGGGAGCCTCCAGGTTATAGGTTGGAAGTTTTGGTCTACCAGAGCTGAGATACATTCTGTTGGGTCTTTGAAACCTGCTGTGATGGGATGACCAGGATGGTTTTCTATATGGTTTTTAGGTGCGTGGTTCAGGTGGAGAGAGAAGTTATATGGATGCAGTAGTGAGACATTGTGAGGGACCTACGGTTTTTAGGATTTTCTGTAGTTCAGCTTGTATGAAGGAATGGGGTCATGAGGAACAGGTTTGTAGGTAGAGGTGCCGAGAATTGATGCACACACTCCCCTCAATCAAGTACCACAGTTGTGGAGCACTTGTCCAATGGGAGAATGATAATGGAGCAGTCTGCTTTCAGCTCTCAGATGGCATGGAATTCAGTTAGGCTGATGTTTGTAGTTGTGAATATGTTATTCAGGAAATATTGGGAGAAGATGCTGGATTTGAGGAATTCCTGGAATGCCTGCAAGGGATGGTTTTGGGGAAGAGCAGGAGGATACCTTTGTGAGGGTGGTTGGAATTGGTAAAGGCAGGGTTCAACAGTGGCCTGGGGCTTGTGGCTGTGTGGTGAAGTGGTATTTCCAGTTCAGGTTACAGTGAATGAGAGGAGATTCTTGACCAGGAGTGTGGCTGAATTTAGGTGTGGGAGTGAATGTTAAGCCTTTTGACAGTACAAATATCTTTGACATGGAGAGGGATTTGGATGAAAGATTAAGGACAGAATTAGAATTTGTCTTGATGTTAAGTGGTGTTTGCATGTAGTGATCGTTGTGATAGGTTCTGGGTGGAGCATGTGCTGAGATTGGAAGATTCAGAAGGGAAGCCAGGCTCAGTTTGTTGCCTATGAGTCTGTGGTGTTGTGGGAGTGGTTGTGGATGATGGGAAGAGGGGCACCACTTATGAGATGATGGGGCAGTAGAGTGGATAGTCTTCTTAGTTGCTGTGTGGCATGCAGCTGGAGTATACAGGTGGCTTGTTGTATGATGGATCTGAGTGTGCTGTTTGAGTCAGGTGCTGATAGGAGAAGTACATAAAGAGAGAGAGAGATAGGAGCTGTTGGGAATGGTGGTTACAAGAAACAACATACTGTTCAAAGACAAGATGGATGAGAGCTAAGAATTGGCAGATTTAGAATTTCAAGGAGGGACTGCAGGAGAGAAGGATTACAATCAGACATGATAACTTTCAAAGTGAGTCCTTTTGGCTTTGTTCCAAATGTCAAACAGGGCTGGAGGAAAATAATGTAGGATTGAAGTTTGGCTATGGTGAATGCATGTTGGTGGAAAGACTGTAGGTATTGTGGTACATGGTTGGGATACATGGTGACAAATAGATTAAATTAGGTGTAAATATGGGAGGGTAATAAATTTAACACATTAAAATAAGGGATGTAGACAATAATGATGAGAAATAAAGTGAAAGAAATGATAGGAAACAGATAAAAATGGTTAAAACAGTAAGAAGGTTGTGGAACATGAAGGTAATATTTGATTACTGATGCTGAAATATTCATGAAAAGAAACCTATTGGCTGGCCAGTACTTACTTTAGTTATGAACTGCCAACAGTCACACAGAAACTCAAAAAGAAATGAAAAAGACCTTTCCCTTCTGTTCCCTTCCTCTTCCCTCCTCTCGTACCTGATGAAGGAACATATTTCCAAAACTTTGTCTCAACTTTTTTCTTTTCTGTTTTCGGGTTGTGTGACTGTCAGCAGTACTAACTAAGGTAAGTACTGGCCAACCAATTTGTCTCTTTTCATGAATATTTAAAATTATTTAATATAAAGGGAAACATTCCTGTTTGGAAAAATTAGTTAAGTTAGGGAAGTTATTCTTCATAGGAAAGCAAAAGTAATGGTTGAACAGTACAAGCAGTATTGTTTAAATCATTGAAAATATGAAACAAAAATTTTGGTATCTGACCAATGTTATGGTTTATATTCAGACAACCAGTAGCTGTGGAGTGGCGTTACACAGAAGAGGGAGATAAAGTGAGAGTTTCCACCAGAACAGGAAGGATAATTCCAATTCCAAAATTGGCAGCAGAGACTTACGATTATAAAACAAAGAATACATATAAAGGTAAGCACATATATTTTAAAATTATTTGTTCACTTCCAGGCTGTTGTATTTTGTCATGTGTTGCACTGGCATTACAAGCATCATATCTTCTTGTACTATAGTGTTACCATAGTATTCTAATCTTTTTGAATCCAGGATGTAGTCATTTGAAGTCAATATCAGGAACCTAATTTCACTTATCTGAAACACTGCATGAATGGAAGTTTTTTAAATTCTCTGTATAGGCCACACACAGTTGGCCCAGCGATGCACTGTAAGCAATGCAGAGGAAGATAGACTTTTCTCATTTGTGCGCATGACACCAAATGGTTTACTGTGGAAGCTATATAAGAAATGCGAACTACATAAAAGTTCTCTCAATCGTAGAAAAACCAATTAAGAAATATTTGATAAGGCCACATTTTCGGATGAAAATCTTTCTTCTCGAACAGATAACTTTACTTGGAAGAATGCTTTAATGTTAGAAAGTAGGAATCTTCTTCTTACAAACAAGTGTGTGTAATTAGGAACACACAATAATAAAGATCTTTGTAGTCAGCTCTCAAGAACACAACCACTTCTGCAGGAGGAAAGAATTAAGGGGTTATTGTTTCTAATGATATTTCTCATGTGTTCAGAAAAAATTTTCACCCACTCAAATAGAAAGTTTGATGGCTTAAACATGAGCAGATTGATTACTCTGTAAGTTGTATTGTGAAAATATTATTATTTTCTTCGGGGGGGGGGGGGGGGGAGATGTTGGGTATCCTCTATCAACAGTGTCAAAATTGAAGGCCTGGATAAACAATTCTTTTTAGTTGCAGTCCTAGCATTTTGAAAGATGTTTTAATTATGATGAAAAATACAGGCTGAAACACTGACTGTCAAGAAGTACCTTTGCATTTTGTCCTTTGATGAAATGAACAGTGGTAGTAGGATTGGCTAAGATCAACAAGAAGACAGTATATTAGGACCCCACAGTAATGTTTTAGTTGTTGTGGTAGCAGACATGTGAGAGAGCGAGCTTGGCGTGATGCATATAAATAGTTCTCTTCATCCTATTGATAGCAATGTGTGCGGGTGTTCACTGATTTCTCGCATGTTCTTAGGCTGTTAAGAAAGGCCTGGGTAATTTCATGACAATACAACTCCAATAGATGTGAAAAATAGAATAAAGCTGTTATTTTTTAAGTGCCAATGGTTTCGATAGTCTTGTCTCATTTTTCCTGAAATGTCTGAGAAGCACTGTCAATGGTTGAAGGGCAGAAAGAAATTGAGGCCATACAATTGATTGCAGGAACTCATGAGAGTTATTGAACATCCTTGAGTTCAGACTATAGTGTGGAGGGATTTCAGTACCTTGATGGATATATAGCTCATCAGTATATGACAGAATATTAACCAGTAGTTACAGAAGAGCTGTCAACCAGCCACCAGAAAAAAAAGGGGGTTGTCTGTGTGTGGAAAATAATAATAATCAGTGTGTTTTTTAGGGGAAATTTACTTGTGCCTTCAGAAAAGTTGCTACACTTGATTAGCGGTTCTTCAATATGCTCTAAGAGATAATTAGAATTTACACTAGAACTCGTGCATTTGTTTGTTTGCACCAGCTTTCAATAAGCTGCTGAGTTGATGTACACTGCTGATTTGATGGACACTGTCAGGTTTGTCACTTAAGATATTGTTCACACATTCATGGCATCTGATGGGAATGCAGAAACTTAGTGCTTTATCACTCTTACCTAAGTCCAGTCCATACAATTTCAGCTCAGTAACATTCCTCAGACCAAATAACTTCCCAGACTTGGGGTATACTAATCGGTAGGCATTTGGATGGAGGTTTTCCAGCACTTTGAAGGGTATAATATATAAAATTTTAATTCACTGTTGATGACTTTAGATTTTGCATGCAATCTCACCAGTACCAGAGTTCCCGGGTCAAATTTCAGAGGTTAAAGTCTTGCATCATGTCTCTCCTCTTTTTGATGTTAGCTTGTTCTTCTATAGTTTCCCTTAATATTTCTTTCATCTCTTGTGGGCTAATATTTCTACAGGCTGGAAATTCTATCAATTCATTACTGGTTTGATGGTATCTTCAAGTTGATGATTTCATAACGGCAAAATTCAGTTGACCAATGCTGTAAGCTTTTAGTAGACCTTCAGAATTATTAAGGTGATCAATCCAAGAAGTGTGATTGTGGTTGCAGTACATCCTACAGAGTCTCCCAATCTTTCACATGTATCTCTCCATGGGAGGTGCTAGATGGGTAGTATACTGAGAATGTGTGTAATATTTTCATCTCCTACCTAGGTCTTCCAAGATTTTGAAGTAAACTGGGTCTCATTGTCTGACAAAATTCCCTTCATTGGTCGAAGAGAAACGCCCACACATACTCACACTCACAAAGCCATCACCGCCATCCCCAGCCGCTGTGGCCAGTCTGCGAGATCGGCATGGCAGAGGCAAGAGCAACTGGTGCTGGGGGGTGAAGAAGTGGCAAGGAGAGGGAAGCAGGAGGGGAGAGGGAAGATGCATGGAACGGTGGGCAAATATGCCAGTTTTGTATGATGGACGGGGTGAAGGATGGGAAGGGACTTAAATGTGTGGCGAGATGGGAGACGTATGTAAGTATAGAATGTGGGCAAGGAAGGGGAGGGAAGGCTACTGGGGTTGGAGCCAGTCACAATGAAGTGACCTTCTTGCCACCCAATACCACCATGAACTAACAACTAACAACTAAATTACATCCTTCATCAGGGTTTTGATTATCTGTCATCATGCCCTGAAATGAGAGACGTCCAATCCAAGATTCATCCAACCTCTCCTAAAGTGGTGTTCCATCACCCACCCAACCTTCACAACATCCTAGTCCATCTGTATGCCACCCCCAACCCAAAACCCTTACCACAGTGATCATATCCCTGTGGAAAACCTTGATGCAAAGCTGCCCAATCCACCCACCCAGAACTTTCTATTTCAGTCCCATCACAGGCTTATTCCAGCTTGTCAAAGGTCAGAACAGCTGTGAAAGCAGCCATGTGATGTACCAACTCTGCTTCAATCATTGCACAGTGTTTTATATTGGTATGACGATGAACCGGCAGTTCGTCAGGATGAATGGCCACCGCCAAACTGTGGCAAAAAGCAAGATGGACCACCCTGTGGCACAGCATGCAGCTGAACGCAACGCTCTGGATTTCAATGGCTGCTTCACTACCCGTGCCATCTGTACCCTCTCCTCCACCACCAGCTCTTCTGAACTGCGCAAGATAGGAGTTGTCCCTTCTACACATTCTATAGTCCTGCACCATCCTGGTCTCAACCTAAGTTAACTTCCCATCCCTTCACCCTCCCAGTGTGGTGGCTGTTAGTTCTCCCGTTTGTATTCTCTTCCCATGGGTCTTCTGTCTTCGTGCTGCCTGTTATTTTGCTCCTTTATCCATTTCTGTCTTCTTGTTTCCAATCATTGTTCCTCCATGACTCTATTATGGTTGTGCTGGTTCCTGTCATTCTCATAGTTATTCCTATTCTGCCACCTGTCGTCTTTTCTATCTCTGTTGCTGAGATTCCACCCCCTCTCCCCACCCCAGCTGGTTGATATTCAGACTAGTTAGTGCATCTTTTCTAACATCATATTCTTCAGCTCTGTCTAGTTTTCCTACATAATTCAAGAATTCGTGAAACAAATTATCAGGTCTGTATGACAGTTCTCTGCAACTTATTTGGTAGTCTTCTCTTTGATGCTTCAATTTGACTAATATCATCAAATGGTTGATCTAAGTGAGGTAGTTTCTTCAACGATAGCTGACCGAAGTTTTTCATACTCCCCTTGCCTGCTCTATACCTAGGTCCATTCAGAAATTTGCTTTTAACTCTGCCTTGGGTAGATTTTGACCAAAATTTATCTAGAAAGCTTCTCCCAAACTCATCGCAGGACATATCATTAATAGACATTTGATTGCTCCATGATAAAGCCTCTCTCTCTAGATACTTTTTAACAAATTAGAGTTTAAGTGAGTCGGACATTTCACGGGTAAAATAGTCACTGAAATAGTGAAGGAAGTCCTTTGGATGTAATTTGCCCATCCCAGGCTACATTTTAACTATATTTACAAACATACCCCCACAACTGCCATCTAATCTCTTAGTAATCTCTTAGTTACAACATCATCTTTAATTAGCTTCATCTTCTGGGTAGCTTTATCCTTTTTACACAATACTTGTACATCCCGATTAAATGTATCTACATTATACTTTACAACTAAAATCTGCTGGTCAGTCTCAGCTTTATACCCTTCTACTTTGTTTTCCAGAGCCTCCCTAGTCTCCCTGATCTCTGTTCTTAACACAACACTTTCTTGTTGCACACACTTATCTAAAAATACGAATATTCTCAGAGTTTTTAAAGATTTTATGACTCAAATTCGATTCTGTTTCTCCAGTTTTGATATCTACTGCGTCAACAAGAGCATTGAGTTGGCTCTGTCCTGTAAAAACTCTCTCTCTCAATCATCTAAATCCTTCTTCAAATCTGACCCTAGTTTGTGTTGTTTAGTCCACTTCTGCTTTCGGTAAGATTTTCTTCAAACTTTCTCCCAAGTTGATTTGTTTTCTCTGCCACTTTAGGTCCCAACTTTTCATTTGCTGCTGCTACCTGCTGACCTATCTGTTGACTTGTTTCTTGAGTCAGAACATGCAATAAACTTGCAGTAGATGGTGTCACAACTCCTTCCCCTGAAATTTTACTATTATTGACTACCAGACTACTAGTGAGTAAAATTGCCTCTGTAATGTCCATGTTCTCATTTGGGTTGGTAAAGGAGACCTGTCCACTGTCCGCTCTGTTCTGAGTATCATGATCCATTTTCAACACAAAAATACAAGAAAATAATGTACTTATCTTATAGAGGGTGTGTAATCCAGCACTATTTTGATGTCCTCCTCTCTCTTGTTTCTGCCACACTATTAACTGTTGTTCTTCAATGTTTATTGCTGTCTGCTTGACTGGTTATGATATGTTGTTTTGTTGTTCTTCAGTTGTACTTTCTTTTCTCTGAACATCTATATATTCTTATTATAAGTGATATACTTTTTACCTGAAACATAATACATTTAAATGCCTTTTCTCCCACAAAACTAATCCCAGCTCTTCCACCAATTATAATACTAGGGTTGTGTCCGAGTGGTTCGGCCGAATCCATTATTTGCTGGCTTCGAATTCGAGATTCGGTGCATAATTGCTGAATACTACCGAATCCCGAATCCAAAATGTTATATGGAAACCTTCAGTTACGAATGTTGTAGTTCACTTTGCCTAACAGTGCAATTTCGTTTGTGTTATTTATTTTCCATAGATCTGCTGAAAGACGTGATGTCATAAAACGACAGTATCTCACTTTGAATAGTTCTGATAAACGGTGCTAGGTGCCGCCACAAGTAACTTTTCCCATCTATAATATAAGCAATGCTACACAGGCTTGCTTAGTAGGCACAAATATAAATCCTGGAGCTAAAACTTTTGTGCTCATAAAAATAAAATAAAAAAGGGATATGAGTCTAATTTTCCTTTTAATTTCGACTATTGAATTTTAATACATGATCCAATGAAGGAAATAGAACTTAAGTATTGCTCAACTTCAAATGTAGCAGCCTTTCAAATATAAGTAGCAACAAAAATAAATTTCTTCACGTAAATACCCACAATACGTAAGGCTTTAAGATTCTTGCATGAGTTGCCTCATTCTGATTTCATTTATTGTTTCGTCGAATTTTGTGAAGTTCTTGGGTGTGTGAATTGTAATTAAGCACTAGGATTTCAAGAAGAACGTTATTTATTATGTGGGGAAAAAAGTTCTAATCGTGCGCCATCCAGGCGGGATGACATCAGTTCAGCAACCACTTGACGTCTATTTCAATAAATTGTTTAAGGTCAAGCTTTAACACATGTACACCTACTGCAGACAACTGACACCAACAGGTTGTGTAAAACGCACAAGTGTGCCAATGGAATGGTGATATATGGAAGTGGGTTCGAAGTCAGATTGCATAACAGGCATTTAAAAATGTTCGATATCGAATGCACTAGATTGTATGAGGGATGATGCTCTGTAGTACGAAGGAACTGTGTAACAAGGAATGAAATGATAGTGATTCAGAATTACTGTACTGGTATCTAATTGCTATTATAAACATTTCGTAAAATTTGTGTTAAAAGTTTAATGATATTTTTGCATTTAGTTTCATACAATAGCCGTACATTTGAAGTCTTTATCTGAAAAAGCTACTACGTAAAGCCGACTGGCAAGCCTGTGTTGCATCAGTATGCCTGACACTACAGCCACTGACTTCATGCTACAACTTATGTGTTTTTCTATTAGGGGCAAGGGATTGTTCTTAAGAATCATGATTCGTAAATTCCACACACTCTTTGCCATAAGAATAATACAAATGTAAACATTACACCATGTAATCTTCCGCGTTAGCTGTTACCACATTTAAATTCCGTCTGCCTAACAAACCCGAAAGACAATGGTGAACGTGGGAAAATATAGACCTACATACACATTAATGTTTACATTTGTATCATTCTTAATCTGAACGGGAATAGTTAGAAATGTAGCATGGCAACTAACTTCTAGTACTGATTTTTAAATCTTCTACGAATATAAATTCTGTGCAGACAAATTACGTGATCTTAAATGTTGCAAAGCATAAGTAAATCTACAAAATACCCTTGCTTAATTCTCTGGAATGCACAGTCTGCACGTTAAGTACTTTACACAGTTCTGAAATGTCTCCATGGCAATAACAAGTACACACACGTCAAATAAATGCGGATTTCTCTGTGTCTGAATGTCTTGTCCGTCACTCATGAATGCCAGATATGTCACTATAAAATTATTTAACATTTACACATTCTATTTTTTAAGAATCTATTTTTCCAACTTCCAAAATATCTCCTCATCTTTTCAGGTTTTATTTTTGATTCTTCCCCTTTGAAAAAAGAAAAAGAAATCATAATTAATTCCTTTCTAGGACTTCAATCTGCAATTATTTATTTTTTATTTCATCAAAATGAAACAGTTTGTAATAGAGTGAAGGAAATTTCTTATTATCTTTTAGAGCATCTAAACAACATATACCTCAAAATGTTTCATAGAATTTTCTTTTAAGGGCACGGGTTATTAAAAAATCCTTAAGATTTAAAATGAAAAACCTAAATGAAATTTTAATTTCTTAAATTTTACTGTTAATATTATCATTTCAGATCCACTCCAGAAGGCTCTATCTTCATCACTGGCTGTGATAGCATAGTAATTCTTTTTAAATACATTTACTTGAGTTGACAGATTATTTGGGTTCGAGATTCGGAAGATTCGATTCGGGTTCGGTATTTGGCACATGTTTTATTTAAGATTCGGTATTCGGATTCGATTAGCTAAAATTGGGGTTCAACCCATCCATATATTTAATACCACTCTTACCTAAGCCCTATCTTAATTATTTAGTAGAATTTACTTTTAAAAATAATGTATGCATTCTGGTAAGTAACATTGATATAGAGTGATTAATATTATTTCCAAATATACTTAACTTTGTTACCTGAGTATAGTTTGGTGTGGAAGGTTTCGCACACTTCTTTAAATAATACTTAGCGTAACCCTTTTCTTAAGTTTATTCGTGAAGGTATTAACAGGTTCATACATCACTCTTTGTACGCAGCTTCACTACACAGAATCAACATTCGTAGTTACATTTCAGTCCCAACTGTCATTCTTCGGTGGCAGTTACTATATCGATAGTGGTATAATTGTATGTGGTGGCATCACTATTTGCGATACTAAACCCCTCCTCCCTGAATTAGCACACCATTATCAAACTGTGACAGCAAGAGTTGCACTGCCCGTGGCATACAAGATTAGACTGGTGACAGCATGATGATAGATGACCTTGGCCAGTCCGCACCCTGACATTCGCATTGTGAGATGAAGTGGACTCTGCGAAAAGAAAACTCACAGCAGAATTACCATGATCACACTTGTGATGTCATAGCTGGTGATGGTGGTGGAAGACGCAACCAGAGGAAGTTTGGATGTCATAAAGAGCTCTCTGTGTGTTTCGAAACAGTACCTGATTCCCAGGTGTGACCTTGGTTATATATGTGTAGTCAGAAAACGAGGTGTGGAAATGTTTTGGAAATTGTACCATACAAGGATAAAATTGTACCATGTGATTGCCCATGTAAAAGTTGGGAGAGAGTCATTAAAAGGCACTGAACAATAAGAAGTGGGGATTAAGAAAAGGGCAATTATTGTGAACTGTTCTTTATAGAGTTTGCCCTGATTGTATTGAGGGAATAAACTGTTGAAATTCAGCTTAAAGAAATTGAAGTCCACTGGAATCTCTCTAAGCAGAAAATAGTCTTCAGAGCTCTGATGTTGTGTGCAGATGTAGTACAGTTCATAAATACACAAAATGGGTATGTACTGTAGGTGTCAACTATAACCAACCATCTAGTACTCCAGGAAGGTCTGCAAAAGTCCAGTGTGAATGTGTTCACTTGGAAAGTAAGTAATTCTAGAAATAAACATTACAACATAGTGGAAAAGATTGTCATGTTTTACTCAAACCAAGCAAAATTCTCAGTATATGCCACCCTCATTACATGATCCAGACTGCTGCTCTACGTCATTATCATAAAGGTAATCTTCAGTCCTATCAAGACTATTTGAAATTTCTGTTTTCTTTAAACTTTTAATTACAGGTTCTATTTTAACAATGGAAAATATATTTGGAATGTCAATAATGGAGGATAGATAACAACTCACCATTAAGAGGCTTGCTGAACTGCTGGTAGGAATGAAAAACAGACAATCACATTCACACTACTTTTCGGTCATTGCCTTCATGAGAAAAAGAAACACATACATTCACACAGTCACTCAGACAACTATACACACACACAGACTACCACGATGTCCAGCCATTCCAGTGCCACAGGTTCTTCAGATATTGACTGCCAAGCAGCCAAAAGCAGCATACTTCTAACAGAGAAGCACATTCCAAATGACCTCCTGGCATCAAAGTTGCATTGTTCATGTGGTATTCTCTGTAAAATTGTTTTAAAGTAGCTTTAAATGGTTGGTTAACATAAACATCCTGTCAGGAACGATAACCAGATCACAGTTTTCCTTATTTTAGGTTTTATTTTAGCTGACACCCATTTATCTGTGATAATTGTCCAAAATCAGTACTGATTTTGTGTAAAGAAGAGCTCTGAGCTCCTTTTCCCACCCAATCTGGGATCAGTTCCTCCATGATCTGCCTTCATGAGCCCTTTGGTAGGGTTTTTCAATTAAAAACTATATATGGTGGCAATTTTCTCCCATAATCTGTAATGCTTAGCATCACACTGTACTGCTGCTTTTCAGCCTCACATATATTGGCACACTACATTTACTTACAGTGTTTACTGTAGTGCTGCTTGGCATGTCAAAATAGACAGGCATTTGATCTGCATTTACAGTCTGTAAAAGCAATTAATTATGTTTTCTCTGAAGAGGGATTATGTACTGCTGAAATAAAACAAACTATTCTCATATGCTTGAGGCGGTTTTAGTGATTATAGTTCTAAGTTCTATCTTTGCAAATCACATTTAAGTGTCTGGCAGAGGGTTTATTGAACTGCTTTGATGATATCTCTCTACTGTTCCATTCTCTAATGGTGCAAAGGGAAAAAAAGAACACAAAAATCTTTACATTTTAGATCTGATTTCTCTTATTTTATTGTGATAATAGTGTCTTCCTACGTAGGTGGGTGCTAACAAAATATGTTCACATTTGCAGGTAAAGGTTGGTGAAAGAAATTTCGCAAACAGATCTCACCATGCCAAATAGACAGATTATTTCATTTCATAAATTGCCGTACCCACCAATACAAAAATTTGAATTTAATTTGTGAATTGTTTCTTTAATGGGCTATTTTGCAGCCTTCAATTTGAATCATTTCAGTTGTAACTAGAAACCAAAATTTACTTTTTTTTCTTAATCAGAAAATCAAGGCATTCTTTTTTCACATCAGGATGTTTGCATCCATGGCCTCTAAATGCACATCGTCTTTTGTAAGTATTTAAAAGTTTGTCTTCACTCGTACACCACTGATAAAGGTTTTGTTTTCCTTTTTCATCAAAATTTAATCTTTGTCCAACTTTCCACTATCTTGTAGCTGATCACCTGGAGTTTAAATTTAGTTGTATACTTGGTTTGCTCCTTTCCCATCATCAAACCGAAAGATTAACTGCTCTCTTGCACTCAACTCACAAACCAAAGTATAAACTTTTCCCCACACTCAACTTCTTCAGATCACCAGATCTTCTGATAAACTGAACAAATGCCAGTATTTCTATGACACACATGTTCAAATCTAGATGGCCTGCCACATAGTGGATGATTTGTCCACCGCGAAGAAGTAGAAGAGAGAGCCTACCACCTAGTGGCAGAGGGAGCGAAGTTGTGGTTTTAATGATCAATTTATTCACCATGGAGAAATAGGATCCACTTTTCACTCTTCATGTTATCTTCCCCTTTCCTGAGCCATTCCAGCTATTGCCTATCTGTCCGTGATACAAACTGTGGCTATGCTTGCATTCTAGACTGTGTCCATGTAATTCGATTTGGACTGGATGTCAGGAGATGACCTGGCTGTAGTGTCAGATGAGCTGGCTCCATCCCTAACATTATTACTGCCATCCACCCCAGACTAGCCATCACCATGGAAAGACCAACTCCATTCATGCAAGCTTTCCGGCCTACTTGCCTTATTGCACCTTCCAAAGACATTGCACAGACTGTGTGTGTATGAAGACAGGGCACCACTCACAGTATCAAGGGATGGCTTGTAGCCATACCATGTGAGTAGTAGTATGGTACCCTTTTAGATTACCTCCTAACAATTGAGCAACGGACTGCTCCATACAACACAATTAAAACAGATTGTGAATGGAAGCTGGAAGTAATGATAGATCACACTTTTGATGTAGTAGCTGCAGCTGTGCCCATCCTTATTTTTTTTCTTAGGCCCTGATAGGTAACTGTCAAATTTCATGCACTGTGTTGCGTAGTAGTGTTGTTATTCATGCATGGGCCCGCTAGAACCAGGTTACGTACAATCAGTCAGTGTTACTTTTGAGGATTCACTTTCCTTTATGCCCAAATTTGTTTCATCTTTTGAGAATGGAAACACTTTCCTTTATTAGGTGTGATGTAGTTTCTTGTCTTAACAGGCTGATATCCCCAGCAGCCTCCTATTCTAATCCAGGGCCAATGGTTACCATGAGACTTGTGTTCAGTTAACAATATACAAGATCTGATGATGTATCTGCTGGGATGGAGGAAAGGGGGGAGGGGGAGAAGAAGATAATGTTGGTGGCCCCAAAAGGCAGGAATGTCAGAAATAGTAAACAGATTATTTTAGCTTACTCACTCTCTACTTCCATGTTAGTAATAAAATACATACCCTAACACAAACATAGTTAGGAATAAAATACCAGTAGTTGACAAATATAGCTTAAATGAAACTTTATTCAGGACTGATTGAATAAAACCTTTGACCTTAGGTTAATGTTGAAAATGACCTCAGATCATGTTTAACTCAAATATCTGTGTTGCATAAACATTAATGACAGATAATAGGTGATGTATTTGGTACTGCTGCTATGGTATGCTTATACAAACTATGTTAGTGTGCAGTTGTGCATGCAACAAAATCATACATGACACACATTTTTGAAGACTCAGTATTACCAATAAGAATGTAGGTGTTATCTAACTGATAGGAACAGCGAAAGTAACAGAAAGAAACCCCAATGAGAAGTCTGTGTGGTGACTGATCTGAGGGGGCTGAGATGGTCCTGTGTTGAAGACAAATGGTTGGGAAACAGCTCCTCAGTCCTTGTTCCACCTTCCTCCCCAAAAATTTTGGCATGGAGACATATATTTTTGTGCTGGAAGAGATTAGCAGAGTATTGGTGGAAGAAAGGACAGTCTGAGTAGGAGAGATAGAGAAAACAGATAATCATCATGGGAAACAGGCAGTGACAGGAAAAGAGATGAATGGATAGAGACAGTGGCAGCGAGAGCGAAAGAAAGGGAGGAGACAGTGAAATTGAAAAAGAGAGATTAATATAGACTATACATGAGCTTTGGCGATCTGGATCCTTCAAACCAGTGAACTTCAAGAACGAAAATTTTACCAGCTTTTCCCATCTCCCCAAACTTACACGTTAGTTTCTCCATCAAGTAGTTAGAAGCCCAAGCAAAGCATACACAAGGATAGGTATAAAGGGAAGATGATCATTATTGAAGCAACAGTGAACAGAAAGTAAGAGCCTGTAGCAATGTAAGATAAAAAGAATGGCAAATAAACAATAGCAGAAGAAGGCAGCCAAAATGGAGAGGAATGGATGAAGGCAGTGGGAGATACAGACAGAAGAAATTGCTAATGGTAGGAAAACAAGACAGTGGCAGCAAAAGGGAAGATGTGTGCAAAACCTTCTTTCGAATGAGAGACAGGATGTAAGGATTTAGTATGATCTGTGGTAAAAGAGCATAAATACGAGTATCTCTCTCTCTCTCTCTCTCTCTCTCTCTCTCTCTCTCTCTCTCTCTCTCACACACACACACACACACACACACACAATTCTACACCTCCCCTTTTTCATTCCCTGACCCCTTCCCTTTACTGCATTCCAAGCTGTATCTCACATTTCCGCCTAATGGAGCCTGTACTTTCCACCTTACAGTGTGGGACATGCTGTCCCTGCTCTTCCCATGCATGCTTTCCCTTTTTCACAGTTGCCTTCCCCCACCCCCCACTCCCCTCCCCCCTCACTGACAAGATGCTTGCTGTGCCAGAGCAGCCAGAGATGGTGCTCCTGTGTGCATGAGTTATGTCTGAGTGGTTGAGTGAATGTGTGCATCTTTTCTTGATGAAGGCTGTGGTCCAAAATTTAAAGTTGTATGAGTGTGATTGTCTATTTTACATTTTTACATGTGTGCCTGTGACTCAAGGTATCTCAAATTGATTCCATATTTTCAGATTTTCAGAAGGCTTTTGACACTGTTCCTTACAACTTTTAATTAAATTGCTTACTTATAGTATATTGTGTCAGATATGTGATTTGATTGGAGATTTCCTGTAAGATAGGATGCAGTTGGTAGTAATTGATGGAAAGGCACAGATTAAAACAGAGGTGATACTTAGCAACCCTCAGTATAGTGTTAAAGGCCATTTGCTGTTATTCAGCTATATAAGTGATGTGGGGGAGAGTCTGAGCACTCCTCTTTGGTTACTTGCAGATGATACTTGTCATTTAATGTTTAGTGAAGTCATCAGAAAAACAAAACCAGCTGCAGAACAATTTAGATAAGATAACTGTATGGTGCGAAAAAAGGTGAGGTTGTGCACACAAGTGCTAAAAGGAATCCATTAAGCTTAATGTATGAGATAAATCAATAAAATTTCATGGCCATAAATTGAACTAAATACTTATCAGATACTATTACCACAGATTGAAATTGGAAAGAACAAACAGAAAATGTTGTGTAGATGGCATATCAAATACTGAGTTTTATTGGCAGAACGTTTAGAATATAGAACAAATTTACTAAAGAGACTGCCTGCTATACACTTTTCTGTCCTGTTTAGGATTTTTGCTAGGATCCTTATATGCTGGATTGACAGAGCACATCGAAGAGTACACAGGAGGACAACTCATTATGTACTATGCCAATACAGGGGGATAGCACGATGAAAATGATACAGGAGTGGGAATCATTACAACAATGGTATTTTGCACTGTCGTGAGATCTACTTGCAAATCTTGATTGCTAAATTTGTCTTTTAAATGGGAAAATGTATTGTTGACTCCTTCCTACACAGGGAGACATGGTCATCATAAGAAAGTAAGAGAAATCAGAGATCATATGGAGAGATTTAGGTATTCTTCTTTCTTGCATGCTGTTCAAGGATAGAATGGTAAACAAGCAATAAGAAAATGATTGTATTAACTCTCTGGAAGGCACTTAACTTGTGATTTGCAGAGTAACCATATAGATGTACATGGTGCATTTTTCAGAAGATCTAAAAAATAAAACCAGATCTACTTTCAGATTTTTTTTCCAATTTTGGTTCGTGTTGTCTACAGAATTGGTGGTTAACATGTAGCTGTTGTGACTTTTGTTACTTGTCAAAGTACAAGATGGTTAGAATTAATAAACCTGCCTAACTTCTGCTTTCCAGTTAACGGGTAGGCTGACATGATAATCTTCTGCTGCTGTTGCCAGCATCGAACCTCCTCTCCTCTAGCAGGATTTTCTGTTTGTTATTTAATGGACAAAACTATAGCAACAGGGAAAGACTGCAGACCATAAGTTAGACAGTTTAGTTACAAGTAAATGATCATTATATTCTGTAATTGGCATATTTAAAGGTGAGGTAGGCTGTTACACTTGATAATAAGGACAAACATAAGGTATGAAACACACATTGCACAGAGAATCTCTTGCTGCAGAATGAGATAAAACAGAACATGTATCCAGTTTCATTCAAAATATGTATTCCTTTACTTCAATAAGTATACACGTATTGAACTAAATAATGGTTCTATTAATTTGTCCAGCCCTTAATGAGAGACAGTGAGAAGGATATTGAAGTTTTCTTTTACCAAGAGAATGAACAGGCAGGGGGCAGCACTAGTGCTACAGTAAGAGCCTTTTCAAACTACTCGCACCAACCTTTTTATATGCAAACTGTTGCATTTCCATAAACTCACAGGTGATTGCAAACACATACATGTTGAGACGGTGAAGCTCCTGGCTGTCAGTCACGGTCTGCACGGCCACTACGGTCGGGGGTTCGAATCCCCCCTCGGGCATGGATATTTGTGCCGTCCTAGTTCGTAAATAGTTCATAAGTAGTTTGTAAGTTTAGGGACTGATGACCCCGTAGTTAAGTCCCATAAGCTTTGCAAACATTTGAACATTCTGCTCATTTCTGCTGCTGTAACTGCGCATCAGGATTTATTAGAATGGCAGCCACTACCTTACAAGAGTAGTCATTAACAGATACCTTTCAAGACTAGGGAGCAACTGAGGGCAAGATGGTTTCTCTTGTTGGTTTTTTTACCTTGCCCGTCAAACCGCTGTACTCATCCACCAGCAAAATTAGGCACTTGTAGCCAACCTCTCCAGTGGAACTGCTAACATTGGTTACAGCCTGGGCAGTCCGGTTTCACACATCTTAGGTTATTGCCCTGCAGAGGTGGGTAACAGATAAGTAAGGGCAGTCAAGTGGTGTTCCTCTGCCTCATAGAAGCAGTGTCCAATCATTCAAAATATCTGTTGAAATGGCCGTTGTAGCTATTCACCATGTTGTGAATTTGTAATAGTAATTAATTTGGGACCCAGAAAATACTCCACCCCCATGAGATGATGCTCCTCATTCTGTGACATTAGGTTGCTGGGGAAAATTAATTTTATGAGGTTTAATTGCCAATTATAAACTTGCACAATTTTAATTGGGCTGAACGTCATGACATATCAATTGAGTCATCATTTTGTGTACTTCTTGAATAGAGATAGATTGTCTGGCCAGAACTTACCTTCTTTACTGATGACAGTCACACAAAAACCAGAAAATAGAAACGAAAAATATGACACAAGCTGTTGGAAATATTTTCCTTCGGTAGTTATGAGAGGAAGGAAGACGAAGGGAACAGGGGGGAAAGGTTATTCATGACCTAGGCCATGAGAAGAAGATGATATTTGTGTAAGTCAGAGATACAGTATCCGATTTGAAACTTGGCATACTTTATATTTTTCAAGTGTTTTTTCTCTACTGTGGTTGTTATCACTCTGTGTGAAAGAACCGTACAGGATTTTATTTAACCTTTAGTTTACTTTATAGCTATCTGATATGTGCCCGTTGAGGACAAGAAAGGGTGAAGGTTTTGAATTAAATGATAAATCACACAAGCATGAGAGTGTATATGCTGAAATTAACCAAAAGAAACTCACTATTGGTTCCATGTGCCTACTACATGTAACATTAAAACTTCATGCTACTAAAAGTTTATACATGATTGCTAAGAATTTGTGTAAAATAACCGAGTGAGGTGGTGCAGTGGTAATGCACTGGACTCGTATTCGGAATGATGGTGGTTCAAATCCACCTCCGACCATCCATATTTAGGTTTTCTGTGATTTCCCTAAATCACTTCAGGCAAATGCCAGGATGGTTCCTTGCGAAGGGCGCGGCCGACTTCCTTCCGTTTCGTTGCCCAGCACTCAGAGCGTTAGTTCTGTCTCTAATGACCAAGCTGTCGACGGAACGTTAAACCCTAAGCTTGCTTCCTTGTGTAAAATAGTTGTAACAAGAGATGATTGCAGAGCATATTCCATAATTGCCTGCTTTGGTCCACTGAAGGTGGATGAAAATGTCACAAGTAAAAATCAGCTGTTTCTGTCAAATAATGCACTTTCTTGGTGTTTTATATACTATACCCATCAAATCTCTTGTTGATGAATGTGGGGAGATATATAGGAATGATTGTTGGTGGTTTTTGTTTAATTGACAAGCAATTTCAGATGCTAAGCCTTGTTAGAGCATATTAAAATGTATTCAGAGAACCATATAACTTTGGGACAAAAATCTGCTTATGAAGAAATGCCAATACCGATTGAAAATAAAGCAACAGGAGTCATATTGCAGTGAACATGGAATTCGACAACATTAATTCACATATTAACAGCTACTGTGATATACATAATAAAAATATGAAATCGTAACAATGGAAAGTCCAGGATGCAAATCATCACAAAGATGATTGTTGAGCCATTGACAGGCATATATAAAGTACAGTCCCACTTACACTTGGTTTCTGACTACAGCCTCTAACAGAAAAGTACACACACACACACACACACACACACACACACACACACATTCATACAATCACACAGACACGACTCGGCCATAAGTGAGTGCCATCTTCAACTGCTTCGATCTGAGTGACTCCAGACACATCAACTGGAGGTGACAGTCATGTATGTGTGAATTGTGCCTGGGTGATTGTGTGTGTGTGTGTGTGTGTGTGTGTGTGTGTGTGTGTGTGTGTGTTTGGTCTTTTCTGATAAAGGCTGTGGTTGGAAATCAAGTTGTGCGAGTTTGATTATCTTTTCTACACTGCCGTCTGAAAAGTTTGGTAAATGGTCTCAGGAAGTACAGGAAACAAGAGTTACAAACAAAATACCTTTACCTTCAAAGTAATCACCATTGGCTACAATACACTTCGGACAGCACAGCTGTTGGAAACTGTCAGCAAATACTTATGTGGAATTGCTCGAAGCATTGTTGGATCTCCGCAACCACTCGCGCACACTTTTTACTCACTGCTTCATCATCATACACTTGCATTAACATCCCATGAGTCTCCGTCTCTGTTTTGCCTAATTGGAAACAAAACATGATATAACACATTGTTCCATTTGTGCTCCATGTTGCAATGACATGAGTTCTCACACTGACTTTGTTAACTGGGTACCAATGTGTACCACTGCTTTGCATGATAGGGGGCAATCGTTGACATGTATCTCAATGTATGTGTGTGGGCATGTCATCCTCACCAGTGGGGTTTGTAAAATACAGGGCCATTCACTGAACTTTACATACGCACCTTGTACGTTTCTGATGGTGGCTCAGTGATTGTCTTTGTGGTGAGATATCCTCATTATGTTATTAAAAATGAAATTGTGATTTATATACTCTTTATATGTTAATAAATTCCTTACCCTTTTCCTAAAATATTTTTGCTGTCTACTATTTAATTACATTTGTTGTACTGCGATCGTTACTAACATGAAGTCCTACAATGGTGGTGGTGGTGGTGGTAGTAGTAGTAGTAGTAGTAACAGTATTTTTCTTGAAATGCTTGCCTGTACACAGGAATTAATGCATTAATAAGTGTTTAAGTGTTTCTTTTGTTTTAGAGTCCGAGAAGGATACAGGAAAAGATGAAGTAGCAGAAATTACATTTGATGCAAAGTTAAAAACTTTTGAAATGGACATAATGGATTCAATGGGTTTGAAAGATGACAGAATTCCAGCGAAGGCATACTGGTACTAGTTCTTAGAAGCAGTATCTGAGCAGAAGGCCTTAATCCATGAAAGAATTGATGGTGGCTGTGAGAAATGTTATTTATTTCCCTTTGTAACATAACAATTTTTCTTAATAAAGTTACTGTTTGATAAACAGACTTATAATTATTTATAGTTCCTAAAGAAAATATACTGAGACTCTTTTTGTCAGCAGCTTCATTTAACACACTACCTGTATTTTCCGATGATGAGCTTCAGTTTTGTGCTTCAGCACATTAACTTTTGTATGTATGAATTAATAAAGCTGAAATGTGTTACTTTGTTGGTGATGTCACAGTTACTGTACCTTGTTACAGTATGTTGTAATGTACATTATTGTATTTACCTCCACAATATTAAGAAAAAAGATTTTTAAAATTTTTGTGTTTTTATTTATATAAAAAAATAGAGATGGTTTAACTTAACAGGTGAAAAGGAACATGTTTGTTGATAGACACACATAAATAAAAACACACAAATGCTAAGCTTTCACAACCCAAGGTTGCTTCATCAGAAAAGAGGAAGGGAGGGAAAGAAAAGAAAAAGACTTGGCTAGTCCTTCTACTCCTGTGATTGGAATGAGTCCTCACCCATTCCCTTAAAAGCCACATCCTTTTCTTTTTTTCTTCCCCTCTCTCCTTCCTTCCTCTTCTGATGAAGCAACTTTGGGTTGCCTAAGCTTAGCATTTGTGTGTGTTTTTATTTTTGTGTATCTATCAATGAACCTGTGCTTTTTGGCCTGGTGCGTTAAACCGTCTCTCTTTTTTACATATATTTTTCCTGCGAGGAATGTTTCCCTCTAAATTATTTGATTATACATGGATAAAAACTCAGTTGATGTCTTGGTAAAGTGGATAAACAATGTTTGTCACAGATGCAAGTTACTAGCTAATAATATGTGACTGGGTGGTACAAAGGAATACATAAAAACATTCTAATTTTCATATCCACAAGGGCAATCACAAAAGACATGTTTGTGTGGATGAGGCATAGAGAAACCAGTAATATATTGTTGTACACAGTGTTAAGAGAATTGATTTCTCTGCATTCAACTTCACTTGGATGCTCAGTCTTCACTTACCAGATATTAAAACTGAAGTTCCCTTTGAAAATTGTGTAGTTATTTGATTTTTTTTAATGCCAAAGCTGTTAAACCATTTAATTTAGACACCAATTGACTGTGATTTACAGGCAGTTGAGTATGGATGTTATAAACGTTTTCAAGTTGTGAAACAATTTACAGCTGGTCTTACTAGATTTTTGTATATCAGCCCGTCTATTCTGTTTTAATGTATTTCATTTTTGTACCATGCTCCATTTTCTATTTTCTTTTTATTTAGTTTTATTCTCTTTTACCTTGAACAATATTCTGGCACTGTGGTTCACACAAGAACTGTTGAACGGATTTTTAATAGTGCTGGTTACTGTTCATGTGGTTTGAGGAAGCCATACGTCAATGTAGTGAATCAGAACAAGTGCACAGAATTTGCTGAATATGTGATGAAAGCAATAGAATTCTGGGACCATGTTTACTGGTCGGATGAGAGCAAATTCTGCCTATACAAGAGTGATGGACATCTTAGTGTGGAGGCCCTCAAATACAGAATGTGATCCTAGGAACGTGGTAGTTACAGTAAAACATGGATCAGTAGTGTGTTGGTGTGGGGCTGTATATCTTCATCTGGTACTGGAGAACTAGTGTTCTTAGATGGAATCATGGATATGTTAGAATACAAGAAGAATCCTGAAAATTATCTTAAGAAGAGTGTAGAGTGGTTGGAATTAGAAAAGATTATTGCTTCCAACAGGACAATCATCCAAAGTGTACTGTTGAAATTGTAAGGCTTTGAATCATGTACAACATTCCTTACACGCTAAAGAAACCGCCCAAATCACCAGATTAGATTCAGATTCTTTATTAACCGTTGACCACACGTAGCGGAATAGGCTTTACAAATTTTTACATACATATAATAGTATTCACCATATTAATTAATGTTTATAGTTCATGTACAAATTTTGTCCTTAATTAAGCAGTTTTACAGCAATACAATTATATTATTAAAATTCTATTTCTATGCTACAACTATCTAGGAATTCTTTTACATTGTAAAATGGGTTATCTGCAAGCCACTTGTACAATTTGTTTTTGAAATTGTTAAAAGACATATTGGTTGCAGAGAGTGGTAACTTATTAAATAATTTTATACAGTTTATTTTGTAGGAGTTTCCTGTTTTTGCCAGTCTATCTCTGGGAATGTCAATACTCTTTTTGTTTCTGGTATTATGCTCATGTATATCCTCTCTGGTATTATATTCCTTAATGTTGACTTTAGCATATGTCAGTGATGCATAGATATAAAGATTTGCCACTGTCAGTATTTTCATTTTAGTAAACAAGGTTGGCAGTGCTCTCTTGGGCCAACCTTGCACATTATTCTTATAACCTTTTTTTGTATTATTAATACATCAGTGATATGACATGAGCTGCAGAGCTGCACAACAGAGTGGAATAAGATGGACTCTACACTCACCAAAAAACATTTACAGACAATGCTGAAATGACTCGCAGCAGTAATTCACAGAAAAGGGATAGCTAAATACTAGCTGTTCTTTGTTCAACTACTTATGTCCAGTTGTAAACTGACTATTTACTTTCTTGTATTACAAATACGTCTGTGTTGCTTTTTAAGAGTTTATATGTTAAATTGAAGCCTGGAGTTTATTTTGCACTAGTTGTATTTATGTATACTTTCTTTGAATAGCTATACAATGATGCAATCCAGATATATGTTTGTCTGAATACTTGTCGGTCTGTATGTTTCCTACAGACCCCAAGATGGCAGGAGAAATTTTTATCAGATCTTCAGGAAATCTTCACATTAGCCCAGTGGGTGACGCTGTGAAGTTTGGTAGCGAACAGAACAAGATATTTATTGGTTTTAAGAAATTTCAATACTTGTAATGGTTTGATTTTTAGAAATTCCATTTCCATGTTTTTCATTTTGCCATGATATAAGGCTTGGGTTTACCAGCATTTTTCTAACTTCTTGCTTGGGCTTAAAAAAAAAAAAAAAAAAAAAAAAAAAAAAAAACAAACAACTTCTTTGTTGCAAATCAAATGGGAAAAAAAAGATAAATGACACCTAACGTGCAGCATTAGGGTATTAAACTGCACCAGCTCCTCAAATAATGTGTTTGAACTGAGACTGAAACACGTAAAATGGAAAGTAAAACTGGTCTATTTCATGTTTGCCTAATTTGTACACAACCTGTGATTATATACTTGTTAGTAGAATAACAACTATTGTGACACTGAAGGAACGTACGTTTAAAATGAGATTATTTTACAGGCGAAGTATACAATTCCGCAGATCCTTTTAATTTTCGTTTTAACAGCAGTCAGTTGTACTGCAGATCATGTGTCAGCTCCCGCGTGACATCTACCGGCACCTTGTACTGGCATCACCAGGTACTTCTTATTTTTATCTCTGGACCTTTCCGGCAGTATCAGAGATCACTGGGCCGTATATTCGGGGGGTAGACGCATGTCGTTATTCACTCTTGTACCAAAACATATACCAAGTACAATGCTTTTGGCAGGGGTGCTCCTGTATAGGTTTGCAGGTTTGTATTACCCCCAGGAATAATAATATTGTTAAACTCCGCTTGCTGTTACAGATTCTATACAAGTGGAGAGGTAGTGCTTCTTTTATCTCTTTTGAAATGCCCGGGCTCTTACACACTGACCACCCTCGAGTGGCCCGAACTTTACCGACAGTGGCTGGGTTTACAGCTGTCCTGCAAATGCCGACTAGGGTGTCTTGGGGTGTGCGGGGTGCAGGGGCAAAGCTTGGCAACAGTGTTTCCGTATAGGCACCTCGAGTGTATAAACATCCCACCCAAGCCACCCTGTCAGCCACAGAAACAAAGTCCGAACTCTCACGAAGACAACCAGAGCCATCAGCCCTACAAACAAACCGGGCTTTTCGCACCTTCTTACCAGTTGACGTGTAGTTGCGAGCAAAGTTAACTGTGCAGTGTGTCCATTGTTTAGCATGTGTTGTAATCAATTTTGATGCTCAAGTGAAAAGGTGAAATAATGAATCAGGTAATTCCCTTTCTTTCTGAACCCTTCAATTTACGAAGTTTTGAAGAGAAATTAGAAATCAAGAGGATAGGTGGACCGATTTCCAGTCTGACAATTTCATAGACAGTTAAATTTTCTGTTGAATTGATGACTTTTCGTTTTAACTCCAAACTGTACAGAAAGTATGAAAGGCTGTGTGGCTGCAATGTGAGAAATACCTTGAGTATTATCTGATGGAGAGTTTCTGTGGACTAAACAAGGAGTCGGTGACATTCAACACCTTCACGATAAAATTAGGAAACACAAGTTTTCTTCGGTCCATGTCAGTGTTTTGAATCTGGCAAGTCTAGGCAATGTAAATATATCCACTCAATTAGACAGTGGATACAGAAGGTCCGAGGCATTACACAATCAAAAGGTTACAGATAATAGGTACATACTAAATCTAAAAATTAATTGCATTCATTTCTGTGGTTCTTTGGAACTTGTTCTCAGAGGACACAATGAGATTGAATCATCTTCCAATCCTGGCTTTTTTCATGCCTTGATTAATTTTAGTGCAATATTAGATTCAGTATTTAAATCACATTTGGAGAAGGCAACAGTTTTCAAAGGCACCTCGAAAACTATACAAAATGAACTTATCCAATGCATGTTCCAAGTCGGTCAAGAGGAAATTAGGATCAAAATTAAGGGTGTCGTTTCTGGCTGTAATAGCTGATGAAACCAGCGATGTAGCCTGTGTTTTCTTGATGGTTATAATATATAGGTATATCATAAATGGAAGTCCTTGGGATTTTATAGCACCAGAAAAGCATGATTACCAGACTTTGGCAATGAATATCATAACAGTTAAGTGACCACTTGGAGAATTGTCTACACAAACTAATAGCCCAAACATATGATGGTGCATTAGTCGAGTGGTTTATCGCGTGGGGTGCAGGCTCTTGTGAAGCAAAAGTTTTCCAGTGCTTCATACATTCCTTGCTATGCCCACCAATTAAATCTCATTTGCTTAAAGCCGCTTCTATTAATAAAAATGGGCAATTATTTTTCACCAACTTCAGGGACTTTACAGATTATTTTCGTCATCTCCACAAAGACCAGAAATTCTTGATGAAATTGTACAAAAACGGCTACCACGTTCATTGCCCCCTCGTTCGAATTTCCAGTCAAGAAGTGTCAATACTGTTTCTGAATACAGGGAAGATGATATCATTTGCTTGACAAGTAAGACTGACCAATGGGCAAAAACTGGATAATGAAAGCTCCATCCTACAAGCCTGCGGTTAGTAACGATTTTGAAGGATGAAGGTTCATTTTCTGATTCTAGTTATGTCAAAATTATGGTCCATGTAGAAATTTTGTACAATCAGCTACAAAAAAGAGATATTGAACCAACTTATACATAAAATCAGCTGACAATTTTGGAATGTGAACTTAAAAACTTTAGGAAAGGTGTGAATGAAAATTCAACAGATTTACATGACTACCATAAAAGAGGGAGAACTGAAAATAGAGGAGCGATGTGTAATCTAATGCTCGATGCAAAAGAAATTTGTGAGGCAATAAGTTGTGAGGTGAAGGAAAGATTTAAGCTCTGTGGACACTTAGATGCAGCCTCTCTGTTTCTACCAGAGAAATTCAGCACTTCTAGTTTTCTGGAAATTTATTTCATTACTATTAGTGAGTGCTATACTTTCTTGGAACCAAAGAATTACTTCGAACAGAACTCACTATTATTTAGGGAGGGGAGAGGAGTTCAAAAGAATGTGATACATTTAGCGAATCTGTGAAACTATTGAAAGTGATAATTACGATCCCAATGACCACATCAGAAGCAGAACATTGCTTTTCATCACTGTAACGAATCAAGACATTTTTACGGAACACGATGGACCAAGAAAGACTATCAGCACTCACAATACTCTCCGTTGAACGAGACATCTTTTTAGGAACTCCTGACTTTAAGCAAAGGGTGATTGAAAAATTCGCTCCTAAGAAGGAAAGGAGAATGGAGTTCCTGTACTAGTGATCATCACCACGTCAGACACCATAGGTTCTGTTCAATGGCGTTAACTTCTGTCGTGTTGAAAAAGTTTAGTAAGGTTGCTTGTCAATCATAACCCTTCAGGGGCTCAGCATTAATTTGCTGAGTACGGGCTTGGCGAACCCAGGGTCCTGAGCTGGGGACTGGTAAGTGCCACCAGTCTTCTAGACACCGCAACCTCTGGGCACACTTCAGCGACCACCGTGTGGCGCGGCAGTGGAATGTTGTGTGTACCAGGGAATGGGGATCTTGGCTTGACCACCTGGATCGTGAGGATGGTATAAACCTCTATAAAAAACCCTTCAATCCTAAGGTGTGCTACGTGCTGATGGGATGCCTGGCTGTTGAAGAGGAACAGTCGCTAGTGAGCAACCTCTGGGGATACTGCCGCACCTCAGTTGTGTAAGGCTTACCTAGGCATGCGGGGATCTGTCTAGGCAGACGTACTTCCCTAACTACTCATGGGATGGAAATGAACAATTCCAATTAATCCCATGAACCTTCTAGTGGGATGGGTGTACCACTGGGGGGACCAAACACCAGCTCAAACAAGAGGGCTCACTTAGGCAGTCCTCCAGACACAGGTCTGTGTAATATGAGCAGGTCAAAGAGTAACAGAGCACATTCTGGTGTACAGAATGTGTTTTTAGTAATTAAAAGAAAAGAGGGAAGTTCTGAAAAGATTTCGCCCCTCTACATTCAAAAGGGTTTAGAAGGCATTCCAGGAGACATGAAGTCCATTGTGAAACGGTTGTGAAATGGTACTCTGTTGGTCGAAACGTCTAGTTCCCAACAAGCGGTAAACCTTCGCAATGCCAAGTGCCTTGGGGAGTATGAGATAAGAGACGGAGATGCATAGTACTCTCAATAAAGGTGTGGTCTCTTGTCGTGATCTTGTAAATATTCCAACTGAAGAACTGAAGGAGGAATGGGTCTCTGAAGGAATTGTGGACGTGCAGAACATCATGCAAAGGGTGGATGGGGGACTTGTAAAATCTGAGTCCTTCATTCTCACCTTTAATAACCCAAAGCTGCCGGAGTATGTAAAAGCAGAATTCCTTAGATTAAAGGTGCGGCCCTATGTACCCAACCCTATGCGATGTTTTAAATGTCAGCGGTTCGGGCATACTACTCTAGCATGTAAAGGGGAAGCCACTTGTGGTAAACGCGAAGCCGCCCATGAGGGAGCTGAATGCACGCCGCCTGCAAAGTGTGTCAACTGCTCTGGGGAACATCCAGTGTGGAGAAGAGACTGCACAGTGTATCAGGAGGAGAAAAAAGTGTAGGAAATCAAAACCACCAAGCGAATTTCCTACGGCGAGGTAAAAAAGATCTTCAAGGCCATGCAACCTGCTTCCTTTGTCACATCCTTCGCTGCTGTAGTCCAAAAGTCAGCTCTCAAAGTTGATGTCTGCACCCATATGGACGTTGCTAGTACACCTGTACCTGTGAGTGCACCTGTAAGGCTGCAGTTGTTCCAGAACCCGAACCCCTCCCACGCACATCAGAAAAAGCTACTGGAGTTGACATTACAGAGCTTTCGTCACTCTCCATGGCAGAGGCCATTGGCCAAGCCCTGGTACCTTCAAAGCCAGAGGCTCTCCCCAAGGTCATCCCTGACCTTTCCACTCCTGCTGTCTCGAACATAAAGGTTGCAAATCCGAAGAAGACACCAGGGAAAAGTCAAGAAAAGAACAAAGTAAATATTAAATCATCAGATTCCGTAGAGGTCATTCTACCTGACCTCCCTTCTGACTCCGCTCCAGAGCTTATGGAGCTGGATGTCCCTCAGGGGCAAACATCACGCCCCCAGACTGAACCTCCAGCCAGGTCAGTCTCCCCACCTAAACGGAGAGAGAGAGAGAGTTAAAATACAGCTTTCGTGAAGATGGCTCCCATACTGCAGTGGAACGTGCAAAGCTATAGGACCCATGTGGAGGAACTTCACATATTAACTTAGGGCAGACCATTGTGTATATGTCTACAAGAGACGAATTTTAAGCCGTCATCCAACCCTGAGATACGTGGCTATGTTGTATATAGGAAGGACGACCTTCGTGGTGATAGAGCTAAAGGCAGAGTGGCTGTTTTCGTAGACACATCGTGCCACTCGTCTTTACTTTCCATTCAGACCCCGTTACAAGCTGTTCCAGTGTGTGTTTAGATGCGTCATTGATTGATTGTCTGTGCCATGTATCTACCCCCCACATGACGCATTTGATGAAGACGCCCCTCATGACCTTATTACGCAGCTCCCCCGCCCTTTCATCCTTAGTGGTGACTTTAATGCACATAATGTGCTTTGGGGGTCTGAAACCACCTGCCCCCAGGGTCGAGCAATTGAGAGGCTTCTTCTGAGGTCCTCTGTCAATTTATTTAACACTGGACAGCCCACACACTTCTGTACTGCATCAGGGTCGTTCTCTGCTATAGACCTCAAGCTTTGCTCTCCAGCCCTTGCCCCTATGATTCAGTGGGAAGTGGACGCTGACCTTCACGGAAGTGATCAATTCCCAATATGGATCACCCAGCCTTATGGACTGGAGCACGTTAGGCAACCGCCATGATGGGTGCGTAGTAGGGCGGACTGGACCCTTTATGGCAGACTGGCTGAACTCGATTGTCATGCTAACGTCCAGGAATGGGTGGACCATGTCACCCAAATGATTCACGACGCCGCTGATGCTTCTATTCCGCAGTCTTCAGGTCAGCCAAGAAGGCACCCTGTCCCATGCTGGAGTGATGACTGCTGTCTTGCAATACGGTCGCGGCGGGCAGCTATGCGTAGGTTCAAAAGCCGGCCAACTGCAGAGAACCTCACAGCCTTTCGGGTGGCGAGGGCAAGGTGTCGACAAACGATTCGTGAGAGCAAGAAACGTTCATGGCAGCAGTTCCTCAATACCATTACTCGTTCCACTAAAAGTTCACAGGTATGGGAGACCATCAGGAGAATATCCGGGAGAGGAGGAAGGCGTCCAGTTGCTGCTCTAATTGGAAATGGCACTCTACAGACGGATCAAGGAATGATTGCGCAGACTATGGCGGAACATTTTGCCGCAGTCACTTCTACTGCCAGTCAGAATCCAGATTTCAGACGCCACAGACTGTCTGTGGAGAGGAGTTGTTTCGATTTTAAGTCCACCATTGATGAGGAATACAATTGCCCCTTTTCCCTCTGGGAACTCAATTCTGCGCTCCTTTCAACTCGTGACACATGCCCTGGTTATGACAGGATCCATTACAGTATGCTACAGCACCTTACCGACCGAAATAAAGAAATTCTCCTCACCCTTTTAATGAAATTTGGTGGTCGGGCCATTTCCCTGACTCCTGGCGTGAAGTGCTTATCGTGCCCAAGTAGCTATCGTAGTGTTGCCCGCACTAGCTGTGTGGGAAAGACCTTGGAGCGGATGGTTAACCGCTACCTCGTCTGGATGCTAGAATCCAGACAGCTCCTTAGTCGCTTCCAGTGTGGTTTCAGGAGATATCGTTCCACCTTCGATAACCTGGCCTTACTGGAGGCGGCGATACAACAGGCTTTCCTACAAAGGCATCACCTTTTGGCTATATTTTTTGACATTGAGAAGGCCTACGACACTACTTGGCAGCTCCACGATTGGGGTTTCCATGGATGTCTTCCCACTTTTATCAAGTCCTTTCTTTCTCTACGCTGTTTTAGATACAGAATCGGAGACACCCTTTTTGATCGTTTTGAACAGGAGAACTGAGTCCCTCAGGGCAGCGTTTTAAGTGTGACTTTGTTTGCCATAGCTATTGACAGTCAGTTGTTAAATGTCCTGTTAAGTGTTCCTTATTTGTTGATGACTTCTCTCTCTTTTGCTCTTCAGCCAACCTAGCAACGACAACACGTCAGATGCAGCTCACACTTCGCCGTTTGGATGAATGGGCAGAAAAGACTGGCTTTAAGTTTTCAACCGAGAAGTCTGTCTGTGTTCTTTTTAACCGTACTCGTTCCATTTTTAATTTGCCTGAACTGCGACTGAGGGGCACCGTTTTACATTTTAAAGATACAGTGAGGTTTCTGGCCTTATATTTGACACGACACTTTCATGGCTGCCACACCTGAAAGATTTGAAAAGACGGTGCCTCAAAGCGCTAAGCAGTTTAAAATGTATTAGGCATACGTCATGGGGGGAGACAGGACTTGCCTCCTCCGATTTTATAGAGCTTTTGTGCGATCGCGGCTTGATTATGGATGCACGATTTATGGGTCTGCACGACCATCCTATTTGAAGATGCTGGACGCGGTTCACCATACAGAGATTCGGCTGACCACTGGGACATTCAGAACAAGCCCCATACCAAGTCTCTGTGCTGAGGCTGCTGAGCCGCCGCTAAATATCAGGTGACGGTTGCTCATGGTGTGCCAGGCGTACAAAACGCTGTCCACACCTTTCACACCTGCATACCACACCGTAGCTGATCGTCCGTTGGAAAGGCTTTTTCATAATCGGTATCAAGCTACAAGGCCTTTTGGGATCCGCACAAAGGATTGCCTTTTAGAGATGGGAATGGCAGATCTTAGTGTTTTACGTCGAGGTTGGGGAAGGTTTCCACCTTGGCTTCTCCAGGAGCCCCGTCTTGTTTTAGATCTCACGCCTTTTAAGAAAGGTGACACTTCAGATTTTACCTTTCGGTCAGTGTTTTTTAATATTTTATACATGCATCACACTTATACAGTAGTGTACACTGACGGTCCAAAACAGGATAATACCGTGGGCTGCTCCGTCGTATTCCCAGACCGTGTCATCCGGATTCGGCTTCCTGAGTATTATTCAGTTTTCTCAGCAGACCTTTATGCAATTCTGAAAGCACTGGAGCAAATTAGAAGAGATCGGCGTAAACGGTTTCTTCTCTGTTCTGACTCTCTTAGTGCGCTGCAAGCCTTACGTCAGCTGTATCCAGTTGTGACGTTATTGCAAGATATACAGGACGCACTGAACCTTCTCCAACGTCAGGGGAAAGAGATCATATTTTGTTGGGTGCCGGGACATGTTGGAATTCCGGGAAACGAGGAAGCCGATCGGGCCGCCAAAGAGGCCTGTCGAGACAGCGTAGTGGCACGGTGCCCTATTCCTCTGCAAGATGCCACTTCCTTGTTGCGGCTGCGGTCTCTGCAGTTGTGGGAGGAGGAATGGCTGTCAGTAACAGACAACAAGCCGCGGTTGCTGAAGCCCACTACCCGTCCGTGGCGATCCTCCTGCCGGCCCCTCAGGAGGGATGAGGTCGCCATTACCCGCCTGCGAATCGGGCACTGTCCGTTTACCCACGGATTCCTCCTACGAGAGGAGCTCCCGATGTGTGATGCCTGTGGCGTACAGATAACCGTCCGCCACATCTTAATAGAGTGTACCTTATACCGGGCAAAGGGAACAGAGGCAGATCTTGGTGCAGATTTGCCACATATTTTAGGCGATGACGAGGCGAGTGTGTTCAAACTTTTACACTTTTGTGAAATTTCTGGACTCTGGCCTAAGCTTTTAGGCTGGAGGTGTTAGTGTATTGTAGATTGGTAGGTTGCTAGCTTTTCTTCATGCAGGCAGTCAGCTTTCATCCTGTCATTTTAACTACTTCATCCAAGTTCTACTTTTTAGACAAAGTACGATGGTGGCTCTTGAGTTACCTACATTGATTCATGCTGCACTCAGGTTTTATCTCCAGTTGTTGAATTCTGCATTTTACATTGTGTTTCCCTCATCTTGAAAAGAACATTCCTGACACTCGCCTCAACAATATTCTGCGCGGGCGCTGAAAACCTCGTTGTTGAGCGCCCTCCATTCATCTTCATCTCTCTCTCTCTCACATATCTTGTCAATCGTAAAGTAGTATTTTATTCTGTGTACACGCTGTAGTGCTATTACGAGTACATGCCACGGTGGTATGAGCCATCGATATGTTAATATCATGCAATACAAAAAGATGAGGAGTCTGCAGATTTTCTTTTCTTATTGTAACTAGATTCCATTTTGTGCCAGCCCACCACAGACTGATAATGAAATAAAAGGTTTCCGCTTGGTAGGCGATGTGAGATGTTTCTGTTATTAAACTTCAAAACATATCGATTTCGTCCCTATGAAACCTTTTATTTCATTTTCTTTTCTTAGTTAATGTTTTTCTTGGTACCTATAATAATTCCATGCGGCTCGGTATTCTGGTGCAAGTCTCTCAACTCGACGCCATTTCAGCCAACCACTTGTCATTTTTGGCAACTGCTCACATCGTGGAGAAGTGACCTGACCATTTTTTTTAATGTTTTTTTAATAATAATTTTAAAATTGCTGGAGATTGCTTGAATAATCAAAAGATGTTATCAGTAGATTATTTATTTTCAATTCACATGTTTCGGGTGTAGCCCATCATCTGGTGATCGATATTATATAAATTTAGATTTGATGTATTCAAATTTGTCGTATACAATACTGTTGTTATGTATTGACAAATAATAAACACCAGTTTATATAGTATTGATCACCAGATGATGGGCTATGCCAGAAACACGTTGTGAATTGAAAATAAATAATCTACTAATAACATCTTTTGATTATTCAAGCAATCTCCAGCAATTTTAAAATCATTATTAAAGATTTTACAATAAAGGTTGTATACCTCTAACAAGACTTTCAGTCTAAAATAACATTTTTTTTACCTCATTGGGTAGATATTGTTTCTGTGGTTATGTGATTGTTTTTTGATCCATATACATCTATGACATCTTAACTCAATAACATTTTTTTCCCAAATGCGTTGAGCTGCCACACTGGAAGGCCAATTTCTTTATTGGTAAAAAAAGTGCACTACAATCTGTCCTGGTCAACAGCTTCCACTGGATTTTGGAGCTATTTTGTCCTCACTCTCTGCTCTAAAACTCCACATAACGCTTAAATTATGTTTGTCATTTTTCTGTGCAGGGAGATGTTTGATAATTTTCTGCTGCTGCAGAAACTACACCTGAGCCTTTTTGGCTATGTGTGTGTGGGTGTATTATCATTTTGTAATATGACAATGTTTGTTTGCGATGTGTCAGTCACAATAAGCAGTTTGCTGTCGAGGATGGCGAGATGTTCATTCACAGTTAACCGACCAATGATAGAAAGTACGATATACATTTCTAAATAATGACGGAATATCTCGAATGCTTTACTGTAGGTAGCAGGCATGCCATAATGTAAGCTTCTTTTGGGACTTAAGAAACGTAAACTCAGCTGCTTGTAGGGTGCAATGTAAATGCTAATTAGTCGAACCATACGACCTTCTTTCAGTCATCTAGTGTCTAGTTTTTTATGTTTTTGGCGTCACTTCTTCACAGCTTTGTGTTGGCTTAGCAATTGCAGCCCTTCCATGAATGTTTAGCCCCAGCCGTAATGTTTTTATTGAAACACTACGGAGTATTGAGTTTATCTGTCGTTTCTGCCGTGGTAGTTTTAATGCTTGTCAGTCGTTGTCAGTTAACTTTAGGTTTCGCCCGGTATTCCCCTTCGCCAATGATGTTTTACTTTGTTTCGTGGACTCTGTCATTACTGAGGATAATTCGGTAGTAAAATGTGAAACAGTGCAGCTGTTTTCGTCACAGATGTTCCCACTCACAAACTATGCACTGTCGAGCTGGCCTCTTCCAAAATCTGAGAGATCTACATATATACTCCGCTATCCACTGCAAAGTACATGGTGGAGAGTACACTTACCACTGCTAGGCAGTGGCGGACTAAGAGAGAGGGGGGGGGGGGCTGGACCGCCCGGGCCACCGGTCTTGGGGGCCTCGAAATACCACCAAAGCATTTTTTTTTTTTTTTTTTTTTTAAGCGCACTTGGAATCTCGTTTTGCCGGGGCCTCCAAATCTCGAAAGCTATATTTTTTTAAAACTGTCCCGTGCTTCTCGTCCTGGGAGGGGGGCCTCCAATTCTTTCTTTCATTGTTGTTGTTGTTGTGGCCTTCAGTCCGGAGACTGGTTTGATGCAGCTCTCCACAATACCCTATCCTGAGCAAGCCTCTTTAACTCCACACAAGAACGGCAACCTACATCTGTCTGAATCTGCTTACTGTATCCATCTATTGGTCTTCATCTGCGGTTTTTACCCCACTCACTTCCCTCCAATGCTAAATTCACGATTCCTTGATGTCTAAGAATGGGTCCCACCAAGCGATCCCTTCTTTTAGTCAAGATATGCCTGAAATTCCTTTCCTCCCAAATTCTGTTCAGTACCTCCTCATTAGTTATGCGATCCACCAGCTAATCTTCAGCATTCTTGGGCAGCACCATATTTCAAAAGCCTCTATCCTCTTCCTGTCTGCACTGTTTATCTTTCATGTTTCACTCCCATACAAGGCAACACTCCACACAAATGCCTTCAGAAAGGTCTTCCTTAGGCAAATTTCTCTTTTTCAAGAACGCTTTTTTACCCATTGCCATTCTGCATTTTTTATCCTCTGTACTGCGACCACCATTTGTTATTTTAAAGCCCAAGTAACAATACTCATCTACCTCTATTATTGTTTCGTTACCTAATCTAATTCCTTCAGCATCACCTGATTTTCTTAGACTGCACTCCATTACCCTTGTTTTACTCTTGTTAATGTTCATCTTATATGCACCTTTCAGCAGACTGTCCATTCCGTTCAGCTGCTCTTCCAGGTCCTTTGCTGTCTCTAACAGAATTACTATGACGTCGGCAAAACACAATGTTTTTAATTCTTCACCCTGAACATTAATTCCTTCTCCAAATTTCTCCTTGCTTTCCTTTATAGCTTGCTCAGTGTACAAATTGAATAACATTGGAGAAAGGCTACAACCCTGTCTCACTTCCTTCCCAGCCACTGCATCCCTTTCATGCCCTTCAACTCTAACAACTGCTGTCTGGTTTTTGTAGAAGTTGTAAATAACTTTACGCTCCCTATATTTTACTCCTGCTTGCTTCAGAACTTGAAAGAGTTTATTCCAGTCAACATTGTCAAAAGCCTTCTCCAAATTTACAAAAGCTAGAAATGTAGGTTTGCCTTTCCTTAATCTATCTTCTAGGATAAGCCATAAAGTGAGTATTGCCTCCCGTGTTCCTACATTTCTCCTGAACCCAAACTGATCCTCCCCGAGGTCGGCTTCTACCAGCTTTTCCATCCTTGTGTAAATAATTCGTGTTAATATTTTGCAACCATGACTTATTAAACTGTTGGTTCTGTAGTTTTTACACCTGTCTGCACCTGCTTTCTTTGGAATGGGGATTATGACATTTTTCTTAAAGTCTGAGGATACTTCGCCAGTCTCATACATATTACACACCAGCTGAAACAGTTTTGTCATGGCTGGTTCTCCCAGAGACACCAGTAGCTCTGAGGGAATGTCATCTACTCCAGGGGCCTTGTTTCGACTTAGGTCTTTCAGTGCTCTGTCAAATTCATTTCTCAGTATAGTATCTCCTATTTTATCCTCATCTACTTCTTCTTCCCTTTCTACAACATTGTCTCTAAGTTTATTGCCTTTGTAGAGCCCCTCTATATACTCTTTCCACCTTTCAGCTTTCCCTTCTTTGCTGAGAACTGGTTTTCCATCAGTGTCCTTGATATTCATAGAGCTGTTTTTCTTATCTCCAAATGTTTCTTTTATTTTCCTGTAGGCTGTATCTATTTTTCCCCTATTTATACATTCTTCTACATCCTTGCATTTGCCTTCTAGCCACTCCTGCTTAGCCATTTTGCACTTCCTGTCAATCTCATTTCTTAGTCGTCTGTACTCCATTTTGCCTGTTTCATTTACTGCATTTTTATATTTTCTTCTTTCATCGATTAAATTTAGTATGTCTTGTGATATCCAAGGATTTTTTGTAGGTCTTGCCTTCCTACCAATTTCGTCCTCTGCTGCTTTCACTATTTCATCTCTCAATGCTACCCATTCCTCCTCTACTGTTTTACTTCCACCCGTGTCTGGCAATTGTTGCCTGAAGCACCCTCTGAAATTCTCAAGAACTTCAGGTTCCTTCAGTTTATCCAGGTCCCATCTCCTTATTTTCCTACCTTTCTGCAGTTTTTTCAGTTTCAGCCTACAATTCATGACCAATAAGTTGGTATGTCTTACAGTTTAAAATCTGATTCCGAAATCTGTGTCTTACCATTATAAAATCTATCTGGTATCTCCCGGTGTCTCCTGGTCTCTTCCATGTATACAACCTTCTTTCGTTATTCTTAAACCAGGTGTTTGTTATAACTAAATTATGTTCCGCGCAAAATTCTACCAGGCGGCTTCCTCTTTCATTCCTTTTGCCCAGACGGTATTCACCTACTATATCCCCTTCCCTTCCTTGACCTACAACCCTGTTCCAGTCTCCCATAACAATTAAGTTTTCCTCTCCCTTAATTGTCTGAATCATTTACTTTAGCTCCTCATGTATTTCTTCGATCTCTTCATCATCAGCAGAGCTAGTTGGTATATAAACCTGCACTTGTGGTCGGTGTTGGCTTCGTATCTATCTTGACTACGATAATGCGATCACTGTGTTACTCATAGTAGTTCACCCGCATTCCTATTTTCTTATTCATTATCAAACCTAGTGCGCCTCGGTTGCACAGTGGTAGAGCGCCAGACTACAAATCGAAAGGTCGCGGGTTCGATCTCCGCCAGGTCTTAGGATTTTTTATCTGTCACTTTCCACTTCTTTCACCTCTGGCAGTATTGCTCATGTGAAAAATACCGAGTAGCACCGTGGTTCGGAACCCACGTTAAACTGTAGGTCCCCCTATAACTGGCTGGGTAAGTCAGTTCGAAGGTCGGAGGATGGCAACGGCATACCACCTCCAAACAGGACTATGCCTAGTAAAGCACTGTGGTGTTCAAACCAATCTTCGGACTGTTGACTGCTTTACCCCCAACTGATTTTGTATTTATAATCCTGTACTCACCTGACCAGAAATCCTGTCTCTCTTACCACCGAACTTATATCTAACTATATCTAACTATATATCTAACTACAACCTATCCATTTCCCTTTTTAAATTTTCTAACTTCCCTACCTGATTAAGGGATTTAACATTCCACGCTCCGATCCGTAGAATGTTGTCTTTCCTGATGACAACATCCTCCTGAGTAGTCCCCGCCCGGAGATCCGAATGGGGGACTATTTTACCTCCGGAGTATTTGACCCTAGAGGATGCCATCATCATCTGTTCATATAGTAGAGCTGCATGTCCTCGGGAAAAGTAACGGCTGTAGTTTCCCCTTGCTTTCAGCCGTTCGCAGTAACTGTGTGGCAAAGCCACATTAGCTGATGTTACAAGGCCAGCTCAGTCAATCATCCAGACTGTTGCCCCTGTAACTATTGAAAAGGCTGCTGCCCCTCTTCAGGAACCACACGTTTGTCTGGCCTCTCCACAGATACCCCTCCGCTGTGGTTGCACCTACGGTACGGCTATCTGTATCGTTGAGGCACGCAAGCCACCCCACCTTTGCAATGTCTGTGGTTCATGGGAGTGGTTTTTTTATAGTAATACAAGTATTTGCAAGTGGACGGGGGACCTAATTTTGTTTCGCCACTGCCCCCGGGACTCTGACAGCCTTAGTCCGCCACTGCTAGTAGGCATTTGCTTTTGTATTCCACTCCCAAATAGAATGAGGGTAAAAAAGAATATCTATACGCCTCTGTACGAGCCCCAATTTTTCCTGTCTTTGTGACCTTTATGCGAAATGTAAGTAGGTGGCAGGAAGATCATTCTACAGTCAACTTCAAATTCTACCCCTTTAAATTTCCTCAACAGAATTTCTCAAAAAGAATGTTGTCTTTCCTCCAGCGATTCCTATTTGAATTTCCGGACCATTTCTGTGACACTGGCGCATTGGTCGAATCTACCAATAAACTTTTAAACTTATCTGCTGTGGGTCCCAAACTTGAGCAATACTCAAGACTTGGTCGTATAAGCGTTTTATATGCGGTCTACTTTACAGATGAAGTACATTTTCCCAAAATTCTCTCCATAAACCGAAGTCCGCTGTCCACCTTACTCACAACTGTCCTTACGTATTCTTTACATTTTGCTCTGCAGTGTTACACCTAGATATTTAAACTACGCGGCTGTATCAAGAGGCTCACTACTAATGCTGTATTCGAATATTATGGGATTGTTTTTCCTACTCATGTGCATCACCTTACATTTTTTCTACATTTAGAGCTAGCTGCCATTCCTCACACCAACTAGAAATTTTGTCTAAGTCATCCTGTAAGCTATTACAGCCAATTAAAGACGACACCCTTTCATACTCCACAGCATTATCAGCAAACAGTCGTAAATTACAAGCTACTCTGCCCATCATATCATCTACACTACTGGCCATAAAATTACTACACCAAGAAGAATTTCAGATGATAAACGGGTATTCATTGGACAAATATATTATACTAGAACTGACATGTGATTACATTTTCACGCAATTTGGGTGCATAGATCCTGATAAATCAGTACCCACAACAACCACCTCTGGCCATAATAACAGCCTTGAGTCAAACAGAGCTTGGATGGCGTGTACAGGTACAGATGCCCATGCAGCTTCAACATGATACTGTGTGAAAGTTTCTTAAATATCTTTAAAAGGGAGTTTGAGTCTAGGGAATAGGAAGAAGTCTGGAGGATTGAGATCTGGCGAGTATGGAGGATGTTCAAGTTACTCCATCCCATTTCTTGCTAGGAACTGTTTGACGGTATTGGCTGTATTTGGGCGAGCATTGTCGTGAAACTTGAACATCCACATCCCTGGATCTCATTCTGAAAGTATTCGTAGATGATAAGGATGAAAACTGCGAGTGCTGCTTAATACAAAAATTTTATTTGGAGCAGAATTTATCGACACAGTGCCGTTCGTAATGCTGATTAAAAATGCCTGACAAATCATTGGTCTGTGGCGGAGTCGAGACGAGCGACCGATTTCTGTGATATCGCATGACATCTGCCATGTCACATGCAGGGCCCTTAGGTAGAACAATATATGTAAGGAAACAGATTGTCACACTGCACACACTAGCCTGTTGCTCGCAGTTTGTAAACGCGGAGTCTAGCAGTTAAGGATTACATGGAAGTTTGTCGTTCTTGGGGCCGATCTGTTCAATAGATTTATTATGTAACACTACAGCCGAGATCGCTATTTATTTTTTATTTAGATGACCGTTTTCAGAAGCTTATACTGCCATCACGGGATCTGTCATTCACGTACGTCACACCCAGTGACGTATCTACGGGGGGAGGGGGGGCAAGAGGGGCAAGCTGCCCCGGGCGCAGATTTCAGGGGGCGCTAAAATGTGAGAAAAAAAATCAATGTTTGTTAAGCTTATGGGACTTAACTGCGGGGTAATCAGTCCCTAAACTTACAAACTACATATGAAATAGCTTATACTAAAGACGACACAAACATCCATGGCCGAGGGGAGATCCGAACCCCCGACGGGGAACGACCTCGCGCATCGTAGCATAGCGCCTCAACGCGCTCCGTCGCTCCGCCGCGGCTTCAATTCCAAATGTTTCTTATACTCGTTAAGTAATCACTGTTTTCACAAATATATCTGAAATGTAGCAGTTGTATTTATTATTCTCAATGTATTACCGTTAAAACATCTTTGGTTAAATCCATTTTTCATAAAGCTAGAGGCACACTACCTCTTCTTTTGTTGATTTTCGTCGTAAATGTAACTTAAAAAAAGAACATTTATTCACGACTTACGTCAGTCATGAATGTTCAGTGAAGTTATTACGAAATGACTTCCATTCAAAAACTACCATACTCTCAAATATCGTCTTTATGAATATTTCAAGCCTCGCACTTATCTATCTACCATTAACAAACGTGCGTGAATACACAGTAAATAAAAACGGTTGTGTTGCCGTAGTCCTATCCCTCCGTCCTTATTAGTACTTAACCTCAGCAATGCCAGCGTATTTTTCGTGACGCGTGTTACGAAAAGTTGGTGGTACTTTATAAAAAAGACCAATTATTGAGCACTTTCTTTGAGTAGATACTAATCGATATTTAGTAGTAAGACTTAAATGTTTGGGTTATGTTTAAGCAAAAAATTTAAAACATGTGGAATGTAATAGAACACAATTAGAAACAATATATTTCTTTTCATAGTTCTAAAATATAATTTACCTGGCCAGGTTACAATATTTTCAGAAGGTGGGCAAGAAGCATCCCCTTCCCCTTATGTATTGCGAAGGTTAATTATGCATGTTACGCTGCTCGACCTGTATGTGGACGAATGGAAGTTGAGATTGGGTTGTGTTTTTATCTCACATGATAGGGGACCTACACAGAACGTTAGTGGTCGTATTTTCGAACACGTATCTACGGACGAGCCTCAAGGATTTCCCCATGGTTCAAAGGAGGAAGCGGAAAATATATTCTAAGGAATACGATTTAGGGTATACTTCTGCAACAGAGGGAATGCCGAAACTTCAAATACAGCTACAGGTGTTACTTTTACTCATGATTCCTCTACAAGTAAACAAAAATCTACGCTGGACCTACCGTGACACCAGCTCTTCTATTTGATATGGGGAATCTGAACGATAACTGTTATAAAAATGCTAAAACTGTTTCCACCACTGCTAGATTTGACATCCGAAACCCTATATCACTATATCTGCAAAATTTTACCACTATTGTGCTACGGTAATTGAGCGAAAAGCATAATTGGACATAATAATCAATTACAAATTTGAGACTGCTCACAGCCAGCCATTATAAAGTGGAATATAAATTACAGGTTACAGTTCTTATTCATTCTGCTTCAATTTTTCATTAAATATTTCAAGATTTTATTCTATCACAAATTTGGATAATTTGACTCTTTTAATCTACATTTATTTTTTAATTTAATACCAAATATTTTGCATTGTTTGTGAACATCTATTGGTAATATTTTTTTTTTTTTTTTTTTTTTTTTTTTTTTTTTTTTTTTTTTTTTTTTTTTACGTTAGGCCTAGGATTCAAATTTACAATTATTTTTGTATACATTTTATCTGTATTCATTTATGACTTCATTCATACAGTACATTTTCTTCTGTTTGTGAATACAGGAACTCACTATAAAACCAGTTTTCATTCGTCATTGCGACGATGAAGTTGGGGGGGGGGGGGGAGGCGCCAAAAGACAATATTGCCCCGGGCGCCAAAGAGCCTAGATCCGTCTCTGGTCACACCACATAGGAACCTAGGAAAATCGTAGTTTCTCGCCAACATTATTGTTGGTACGTCATGGGAAACAGTTTATTTGTGTAACGACATGATAACAGTAAATTTCGCGAAAAACTACAATTTTACTAAGTTTCCTATGTGACATGGCGTATGTGAATGACAGTTACGATGATCGTAGTTAGCGTAAGCTGTAGAAACAGTCATCTAAATGAAAAATAATTAGCGACCTTGACTGTTGTTTTGCATAATAAATTAAAGATTATGTCGTAATCTATTTTAAGATTAGCTTTTCCTTCTTTTCTTAGCTTTGCCAATATTTCGGAAGGGGTTAGAATCCCGGGCGCTCGCGGGAGGAAGGGTGCGCGTTGACGGTGCTGTCCGTCCTGAAGACATTAGCCCAGGGCCGGCGCAGGGCACATGCGATAAGTACGGGCGGCGACGCAGCGGCAGGGCGAGTGCGGGAAGCCGACGGTAATTTCGTCACAACTCATTTCTTTGTTTCGGGAGTATCCATTGTGGAGTTTCTGTGGTCGCTGACTACGTATTACTATTAATTCTGTAAAATGAAAAAAAAAAAAGAAGTTTTTTAGCTGTTTTCATAAGGAAAATCTCTCCTAAATGTCAGTCGAAATTCATGGCATGAGTCCATTACCACCGGTTTCTTAAGTGTTTAAAATCTGATGAGTCACTACGGTATGAGTACAAGAGGAATAAAATAACAAAATCAATGAACTGTTATCCGGCTCTAAGTAGACGGCAGTGAACAAGTTTTGGTCACCACCGTGTTTACTCCGATCTTCAGCTGACAGTGGGTGACGATACCTCGTTCCCTGGGACAAGCCCACCAAGAAACAAAAAACAAAACACAACAAGAAACAAAGTGGCATACGTTTCTCATCCTTTACTGATCTGACCTGTAGTGTCCGAGGCTAAACTAAATCAGCGCATTTTTCATTCAATTAAAAAAAAAAAAAAAAAAAAAAAAAAAAAAAAAAAAAAAAAAAATTAAAAACAAAATCGAAGTACCACTGAGACAAAATTGTCAACAGATGATTCAGAAAAATGTTCATAGAAACGCAGTTCCTCTAAGACAGCTTTTAACCAAATAAATAACAATAAAATTCTGAGTCCTGTGTAAAGTTCTTTAAAAGTGGAGATGGATGAAATACAGTACAAGGTGTCCCACATGAAACGGGTAAACCTCACGTATGCCGCCACTTGCAAAATCCCTTATAAGGAGGTAAATACATGTTTCTGATGTTACTTTTATCTATTCATTTTTACTTAGTCCGTTCTTACTTCAATCTCGGGTGTTTGCGATAATCCTTTTATATGGGACAAGCTGTATACAACGATTTTTACCTTGTGGTACATTTTCTGATAGATACAAAAGCGAAAACAATAAAATGACGCCGCGGCGGAGTAGCAGTGCGCAATAAGGCGCTGTGCTGCGGTGCGCGCGGCCGTTCGCCGTCGGGGATTCGAGTCCCCCCTCGGGCATGGGTGTATGTGTTGTCTGTCCTTAGGTTAGTTTACCTTAGTTTAAATAATTTGTAAGCTAGGGACTAATAACCAAGTAGTTAAGCCCCTTGATTTATAAACATTTGATTTTAATAAAATGACTATATATGACAGGCAGAGATGTACCAATAAATTTCAGCATAATTTTGGGTTTCTTCCTTTTATCGTTTCCATCTAGAAAGCAAATAAGTATAATGTTCTAAAATTTTATTTCAGTCCATCAACACCAAAGTCGCACTTAACAAAAAATGTTCAAATGTTTGCATATCTATTGGACCAAACTGCGTGGTCATCAGTCTGTAGCTTACAAACTACTTAAACTATCCTCACTAGGGTTCCAACTAATCTAAGAGGAACATTGAGGAAGGAGGACGGGGAGTATACAAAGACAGCACATGAAACGCTGGAACTGCTCCTCAAGACTCACTTTCCTCAATATACTCTGGGGGATAACTCAGACCAGAATGCGATTCCTGAGAGACAACGGTTCTCAGGAATTCGCAAAGAGGACTGGGATTTGGCCAAGGAGTGAGTCGGTTTCAGTAAGGTCCGATGGACAGTGGGAACATTTCAACCGTTCAAGTCACCTGGCCCCGATGGAATCTTTCCAGCTCTCCTGCAACAAGTGAGAGAAAATCTTATTAGATTCCTATGCAGGTTATTCAGGGTTAGCCTAGCAGCAGGAATCATTCCCAATGCCTGGAGGGCAGTGAAGGTTGTCTTCATTCCAAAACCAGGGAGAATTGATCATACCAAGGCCAAGGATATGAGACCAATCAGCCTGTCCTCCCTCATTCTTAAGACATTGGAAAAGCTGGTTAATGTGCATGTTGGAGAAAGGAGGTTAAGTAGGGCTCCTCTACACTCAAACCAACAAGCATATCAGCCAGGTAAATCATGTGAGACAGCTCTCTACTAACTTGTTGGGAAGGTGGAGAAAGCACTACAAAAAATGTTCAAATGTTTGTTAAGCTTATGGGACTTAACTACGGGGTCATCAGTCCCTAAACTTACAAACTAATTATGAACTAGCTACAACTACGGACGGCACAAATATCCATGCCCGAGGGGGGATTCGAACCCCCGACCGTAGTGGCCGTGCAGACCGTGACTGAAGCGCCTCAGTCTCCTCGGCCACCGCGGCCGGCAGAAAGCACTACACTTTCAGGAAATAGCCCTCTGTATCTTCCTGAACATCGAGGGGGATTTTAGCAGCACGACCTTCGATTCTATGGTTAGGGCGGCAGAGGTGCATGACCTAGGTGGACTAGGGCCATGCTCAGTGGAAGAAAGGAGAGGCTACCATGATGAATGAAAAAATGGTAATCAACACCACTAGCAAGGAGGAGTTCTTTCCCCTTTATTGTGGAATCTAGTGGTGAATGATCTAATTGGAGAATTAAACTCTAGGCAGTACTTTTGCCAAGGAAACGCAGATGATCTTGTCATAGTAATACTTGGTAAATTTGCTGACAAAGTCAAGAATATGGCACAAGGTGCGTTGGACATTGCGCAAAACTGGTGCAAAAAACAGGATCTGGGGGTTAGTCCTAAGAAGACTGTTGTTGCGCCATTCACAAAGAAGCATATACAACATTCAAGTTGGAATCTAAAGCTTTTCAATGAAGCGCTACCTGAGAAGGGGACAGTGAAATATCTAGGGGTTACCTTAGATGAGAAACTGACATGGACCCCTCACATTAGGAATATTTGCTCCAAGGCAAAAGGTACTCTGGTCAGTACCAGGAGAGCTTGTGGCAAAAATTGGGGCCTGAGCCCCAAGGGTATGCACTGGATATATACCACTGTGATTAGACCCAGGATCACCTATGGGGCGGTCGTGTGGTGGAAGAAGGTAGAACAGCAGGTTGCTGCTAAGGAGCTTGGTAAGGTGCAGAGATTAGCCTGCTTAGCCATAACATGCGGAATTAGCAGCACACCAACTTTTGGGATGGAAACCATGTTGGATATACCCCCATTACACCTTTGGATTAAGATGGAGGCAGCGACAGCTGCATACACACTCAAAAGTGGCAAAAACTGGAACTCTTTGGGATATCCAGAATCACACAATAAAACAGTGAGTGAGGTAAATATAGGAAAGGTTGGGTAAATGCCAGCCGACTATATTATAACCCCATACTGCTTCAACAAGCCTTTCAATAGAACAATTGGAAGTAGGGAGCAGTGGAAGAAAATAGTTCGACACCGTACGGGGGATATTGTCTGGTTCACTGATGGGTCAAAATCAGGCCAATCCGTTGGGGCCAGGGTATACGGGGTGCACCCAAGGCTGGAGGGCGTCATCTCTCTAGGGAAACTGGCCTCAGTCTTCAAAGCCGAAATCACTGCCATCAGGGCTTGTGTGGAGGAGAATTTGCGTAGGTGCTACAAAGACCGTGGCATCAATATCTATTCAGACAGCCAGGCAGCCCTGATATCACTGGCAGCTCCTGCAACAAGGTCTAAAATTGTTGCAGAATGTCACAGGGTTCTGGTGGAGCTAGGGGAAAGCAGTAGAGTAAACCTATTGTGGGTCCCTGGCCACTCGGGGATCAGTGGCAACGAACATGCCGACAGATTAGCCAGGATGGGGGCAGAGTTTCCATTTGTTGGACCGGAACCTGTCCTGACAATCACCAAGGCAATGATCAAATTGGAGCTACGTAACTGGCTCAGAAGACAGCACGTAGAATATTGGACCAAAGTCTATCAACAAAAACATGGCAAGGTAATGATGCCAAAGCCTTGTTTTGACAGAAGCTCTGCAATCCTGGGTCTGAACAGGAGAGAGATTAGACTCATGATTGGATTGGTGAGAGGCCATGGGAATTTCAAGAAACACCTACATACAATGGGAGACCTAAATGTAGGATTTGTGATGAGGGTGATGAAACTGCATCATATCTAATCTTCGAATTCATTGCATTGGAGAGTAAAAGGCACAGGACATTTGGGACAACCAGACCCGAAGAAATTGTGTCTAATAATGAACTGGTAAAGGGACTCTTTGCACTGTTCAAGGGCATCGGTTGGCTTTACTAGATATACAGGGAGCGGTACCGCACAATAAACTTAGTTTCGGTGCGGGCAGTGTCGGGTTGGACGAAGACTGTTTTGGCTTCCTTGAGAAAATCAAATAAAAAATCAAATCAAGGTAAACTAATCTAAGGACAACACACACACCCATGCCCCAGGGAGGAGTCGAACCTCCGACGGCGAGCAACCGCGCGCTCCGCAGCGAGGCGCCTTAGATCGCTCGGCTACTCCACCGCGGCCACAGTTAACATTAATTTATTCTTCCCTTCTAGTTCCAAACACGAAATATATATTCCATTAATTGTATAATGTGACAAGAAATCAGTTGTATGTCTCTTATAAAGCATGACCTAATGTAAAACTATAGCAGATCATCGTCAGTAGTAATCGGTCACCACTTTTATACCTGTTTTCGTGTTATGGATAATTGATTCATAACGAATGAGTGACACACGTGGCCAGCAAATCATTTTTTCAGTGCTATAGAGTGTAGTGCTTCACGCTACGCCCAACATGCGCCGAGATCTCCGTGAAGCCACTCAGATAAAATGCAATTACTTGTGAAAGGAGGTAGATATCGGCGCGACTAACATGTCAAAACTTTTATGTACTTTTAACTCCATTTCACTCGCTGTGATTTATGGTCTAAAATGTACAGAACAGTAAGCTGCCTGCTGTCCACCTTTTTCAATATACGTTTTGTAAATCAAGCGCACGCACTTGACAAATAGTGTTATTTGAAAACGACTGTTATTAATTATGTAAAGGTGGATGATTTATTAGAAAGCTGGTATGTTTTACTACCACGTGCCCAAAAATTAGATTTTTTAACCGCATACTTCCATCAAATTCGACTGAGAAGCGTTACGAAACTAAAAACTCACGCGGAATGAAAAGTAGACCTTTTGTTTTTTCATAGGCAAACCAAAGCTTGTAAGGAAAAAATTAGTTGATAAAACGATGTGGGGTGGTCTTATATACAGTCAAAATTTTTTATAACTTGAAAATAGGAAAAGTGTATTTTCCTCATTTTTTTCGGCTGGGCCCGGCCCTGCGGGCAGTGTAAACACCCTGGTCAGCCTACCGAAGCACAGACGACTCGATGTTTCCGGACTGTAGTGAAACGCGCGAAGCGAACTGTGCGGCGGTCACTACAGGTATGCACCCGCACCTTCTCCCCTGCACCAAACCGGCGCAGGGCTACTGCGCATCCTGACGTCAGAGCTCACGCTACATCTCAACTATACATTAAATAAAGCTCACCGTATATCGACATCTAAATACATCATTTGCGTGTCACTATCGCTGCAAGGAGCAGGGTACATTGTACCACTGGATAACCCAATCAACTTGATTGCTTTGGTGTATAAAACATTAAATTCATTCTTTATATCCTCTAGTTATAAGATCTTATTTAATGGTTACTACTCATCCCCTACTATCAGGGGCGGATCCAGGACGGCCTGCTGGGGGGGAGGGGGAGAGGGGGGAGGGGGCGGAGAAAGAATTATCGTCAGCTACACTCTTGCTCAGTAGAAAGCCTCTAATACCGGCCACCCCTTTTTAGCGAACAAAAGGCTCACAGTTTTGAAGACTCAGTGCAGTGGTAGTATGTTAGCTAAGCATTCTTAATAATTAAAAAAAAAAAAAAAAAAAAAAAAGGCTGCTGAAAAGAGCTGCTGTGGGGGGGGGGTACCCTTCACCCCCCCCCCCCTTCGATCCGCCTATGCCTACTATAAAATACTAGCCTACTTCTTTCTTTGTTACACTTGCAGACAAAACACTTTACCCTATTTTTTTACTGTGATCGGTGCTGTTGCAAACTGCATGTGCTACTTCCTTAAAGAGAACATGAAAGATGTGATTTACGAAATGGAATGGCTTGTTCGTGCCAGTCGTTAGCTTGGAGCCATCATAATACGACGGGTACACATGGAGGCTCGGCAGAATGGGAGAAAGTTGCAATCGTGTGTGGGCGCGGCAATGACCTCACTGTCATTGAAGGTGGCCATGCCAACTGTCAAGTGGTCTAAAAGAAATGGTGTACCACTCGCATCCATGTCACGCAGCGTAAGAACAGATGCCCTAAAAATATCTAAATTGACAAAGATCGAATCCAATGAAGGAATGGTAAGGGAATGACATGAAGGACCTTACCAAGTGCTACAGAAAGATGCACATCTTCAGAGGACCAAACGACTGGAAAACTTACTGATCAGAACAAGTAGGGGATTATTTAAGATATCTAAGTTCTGAGGTATCGTTATTGGAAGAATGAACAAAAATGGTTTGACATCTCTCTGTTGGTTATATGGAGTGGAGACAACAGCATTAGTGGTAATACAGAAAGTTGCTGCAGAGGGATTTGGTGTTGACTTGTGTTTACTCTACCAAACGAATTACACGAGTAATTGGGTTCAGATAGTGCAATGAGCAGGTAATGCAATGCAACAACAACGTAACTTACCCGAAGCTATGCAATGGAGAGCCATAGGGAGCTTGGAAGCGAGACAGAGGGAGGTGGCTGCAGCTATTGGAGTGTTCCAAAGTGTTATTTCCAAGGCCTGGACGCTATTTCAGACAACAGGAACCGTTTAAAGAAGGCAAGGCAAGGTCGTTCACGGGTAATATCAGCAAGAGATGACCAATATTTCCGGTTAACAGCCATTCAAGACAGGAGACTGGATGCAACTCAGCAGCAATGCACCCTCCATGAAACAACAGGACGCGCAATATCAACACAAACAGTTAGAAATCGCCTTCGGGAATGTGGCCTCTATGCACGGAGGCCTATGGTGTGTGTCTCTGTAAAATGGCAGCAGCGTTCAGTCCGCAGAACCTGGGTGGAGGAACATCAGGATTGGAGTCGCACGAATGGCGCCGGGTTTTGTTCACAGTTTTTATGTTCAGGAGGCCAATCGTCATTCCCTCATCTGGAGAGATCTTCAAACAATCCTGCTTGTGTACAGAAAACATCACCGTATCATGGTGGTTGACAAATGGTGTGTGCAGGACTGAGTATTGGACGTACGGACCTCTATGTCGTTCAGAATGGTATGTTGACTGCTCACTGGTATATAGACGGGATCCTTCGCCCTTTTGTTGTGTCCTGAGCTGGTGCCATAGTGAGACTAGTTCCTGCTGATGGACGATAACACTCGTCGCCACAGAGCTCCACGGTGGACAACATACTTGACGCTATGGGAATTGAACAAACGGAATGGTCACCTTGTTTGTAGTATTTGGAGGTGCATCCGCATAGCCACTCTGCAATTCACATTTAAGTGCCTGGCAGAAGGTTCATCTCTACCGTTCCAGTCTCAAACAGGGTGCGGAGAAAAGGAAATTCCTACTAGATCTTGTCTTTTACAATTGATTTTTCTTATTTTATACTGATTATCATGTCTTGTAATTAGGTGTGTGACTCGAAAATATTTATTCCTCCAGAGGAGGAAACTGCTGAAAAAGTTTCGTAAATAGATCTCGCTGCAACAAATAATGCCTTTCTTGTAATGCTTTTCACTCAAATTCGTGCATCATTTCCGTGACACTCTCTCCCCTGTATCGCTACAATACAAAACTAGCTGCCCTTCTCTAAACTTTTTCTATGTTCTCCGTCGGTCGCACTTAGCGAGGATCCAACACTGCCCAGCAAAACTCAAAAAGAGGTCTAACAAGTAATAGCATACACAGTGCAATTGTAATAGTGTAATTGATGCATACTGTAAGTATTCTGCCTTTGGTACGCCTTCCCCACTAGTTTTTCTTTCCCTTTTGACTGATTTATCGTATGTCACGCGAGAATAGTCGAGAGAATCTAGGCGTCTTGATAGGAACTGTTGTGAGGTTGCTCCCACCAGAGGTTCGAGTTCTCCCTCGGGCATGGATGTTGTTGCTACACGCTAGTGTTTAAGAGGATTGATCACAGTGAACTTCACACAAACAACTTTATTTTCACACCTCCATCTTACAGTGGTAAAAACAGTCTAAAGTAAATTACAACACTCCCTGCCGAGTGCAGCACCATTAACACAAGTTACACAACCGTCAGCAAATGGCGTAAATGTCCATTCTCAACCCGCAACAGACGTTGTGTGTGATCCTTAGGTTAGTTAAACTTGGTTTAAGTCAGGAGTGGATCCAGGACGACCTGCTGTGGCGGGGGTCGGGGAGGGGGGGTCGGTATGAAACGAATTTTCAGCATCAGCTCTGGCTGAGTAGAAAGACTCTCGATACCGGCCATCCCCCCTGTTTTCCTTTTTTTTTCTTTTTACCCCACGCTCAAACAAAAGTCTCACAGTTTTGAAGACTCTGTGCAGTGATAACACACTAGTTTCGCACTCTAAACAAAAAGATAAAATAAAAATAAAAATAAAAAATAGACAAGAGCTGCTGTGGATCCGCCTATGGTTCAAGTAGTCTGTAAGCCTGTGGAAAAAAAGTATATCTTCCAATAACCTGGTGCTAATTAACGTCAATGATATGGACCTGTATTTTTTCAGATTACCTTGATTACCTTTCTTGAATATCAGATCGACCTGTACATTTTTCCAGTCTTTGGGTATGGATCTTTCACTGAGCGAGAGCTTGTTTATGATACTATGTATGGAGCTATTGCATCAGCATACTCCAAATGGAACCTAATTGGTATTCAATCTAGACCACAAGATTTAGTTAAGTAATTTAAGTAGTTTTGCTGCACTGAGGACATCTACTTCTAAGTTACAGATTTTGGCAGCTGTTCTTAATTCGAATTCTAGAGTATTTATTACATCTTCTTTGGTGAACGAATATCGTAAATTGTGTTTACTAACTCATCTTCAGCAGCAATGCCATTGGTAGCATCAGCATTGCTATTGCACAGTGAAGGTATTGTTTGTGTCTTTACTTATCTCCAGAATTTTTTTGAACTTACCTCCAGTTTACGGGGCAGGATTTCGCGGTAGGAAATATTATAAGATTCTCTTGGGAGACAGGGGTCGCTGTTAAAAATATTGTAAGCTACTCGTACTGAAACCCACACTAAATTTCGAGTTTCTGTAAAACATCACCATTCTTGGGAATATAGTATTCATTTAAATTTATCAGTCATTTTTCGTTGTTTCTGCAACAGATCTCCTATTTTGTGTACCACAGGGTTAAATCCCCTCTTTTGTTAATACATTTGGTATAAATCTCTGAATAGCTATCGATATTATTTTTTTGAATTTAAGCCACTTGTGATCTACACTCACATTGTTAATTCCGAGTGAGTGGAAACTCTCATTCAGGGAAGCATTGGAGGAATTTTTATATAGATATATTTTCGTTTTATTTTGGAGGACTGTGGTTTTCGATATTCAGTCTCGCTACGACAACGCTGTGTTCACTGATCCTGTATCTGTTTTGATGGTCATTATTAGCTCGGTATTATATGTTTCCAGGAAGTCAAGTGCGTTTTCAGAAACATTTATAATTTTAGAGGGTTTGTGAACTAATTGTTCGAAATAGTTTTCGAGAATGCGTTAAGCGTATGCACAACTCTGGATATGAACATGTTTTGCCGACAAATCGAGGGTAAAGTGAAATGACCTTCAGTCAGAATTTATGCATCGGGTAGGAGTTTGATACTTGATTCAAGTTTTCTTTGAACATTTCGGCAATTGTATCGTCCGAATCAGGCATGAATTCTACCCATAACACCTCACAGGAACGATCTACTGTATACCGAGCGACTGGCGCAGTGGTCCGCACCCTTGCCTACCGCCACACAAACTAACACTCTCAAACACTCCCTTTTTCTGTCTCCTTTTTCCGAACACTCATTTCATTCTGCATTAAAGATTATATAACTCAAGTGTATTCTGTGATGACAGCTTCCAAAATTGTAAGACGACATTGCATTCCCTCAAGTAGTAGGCTACTTTCGATTACAACCTCTGATTTCAAGCAATAATCGAAGCCTCTGGAAGTTATCCTTCAATAGCAATTATTTCATTATTGTGAGCTGTATTCCCAGCTCTCTTGGATGCTAGTAACAGGAGCAATTGTTTCATCAGTTTATTTGGATCATTACATTGCACATAACACACATTTTCAGTATTAGTTTCCCAATCTTTCTTTAACTTTGAGATCATTTTCGTTCTCACCACATCCGTCCAGCCCCACTCCTTCTTTAGTCAACACGCCTTCTTTTTCTAACAAGGGGCGAATTATGTTAGTATACTTGTAACCCTTGTTGACATTTATTGGTCTGTGGGAATTATAACTTTGTCTATAAGCGTTGGTGGCGAATAGTATTTTAGCATAATATCAAAGATCCATAGATGTAAAACTGTTTTTACTGGGTTTGTTATTAAACAAGATATTATACGAGCCTTACATTCCAGAATATTTTACTTTATGAATAATTAAATCATCTCCTTCAACTCGTACTGGGGAATTTCCAATCACCCATGTGTTTAATTCATCATCAAACCTAATGCCATATTAGCATTATCTCTAATTAACTGTTTCGGAATTTTTCTGTAAGTTTGACATAAGTAAAAACAGTCTACGCCGTAATGACGACCCACTGAAAAATATGCTCTCATATTATCCTGTTTGTCAGGATGAGGAAGTTCTTTATCTGGCAATATTACTTCATCTTTACTCGTAAATGGGAAATATCCAATATCTCCAATGCCGTCTATCAGTTGAGCTAGAAATTTGTATTTATATTGCTGCAAAGATTTGGAGAATACATAAACGTTCTTAAATGACAGGCCATTCTCATGCACAAGAAGTTTAATTACCACATTCGTTTTTCCACAGTTTGAAGGGCTAGATATAATACATCTAATTGTATCTGGAAATAGATCTCCATGTTTGTGACTCCGTGCAGCTGATGTCCCATCATTCTTTTCTGTAATAGGAGCAATGGGAAGTTGGTGTGCATGCTTCTTGAAGTGCATCTTGAAGTTAACTAGTTCAAATGTTCCAAATGTTTGTAGAGCTTATGGGACTTATCTAAGGGGTCATCAGTTCCTAAACTTACAAACTACTTATGAACTAGCTTATACTGAAGTTGGCACTAACATCCGTGCCCGAAGGGGGATTCGAACACCCAACCGCAGCGGCCATGCAGACCTTGACTGGCACGCCGCAGATCATACGGCCACTGCGGCCAGTGAAGTTAACTAGTGCGTCTTATATAAGAAGAGTAACAGTATTCATATGTTCGAAATTGTATGAAGAAAGTGTGGTGGATCACTTCTTAATAGCGCAATTAATCGCCTACTCATCGAACTATATTTACGTGGTTACTCTTATTGCGGACTAGGCACAAAGTTAGCAAAACAACTGCAAACATGTGACGTTGGAATCAATAAACTAGACTCAGCTTGCAAAGTATATGATATTGCGTATTCAAAACACTCAGTTTGTCTGACAGGCACAGAGCTGACTTGATTCTAGCGGATAAAGCAGTACAAAGTATTAAGGCCTTAGATGCTAAGCTTAGAGTAAAAATAGCTGCCCTAGCGGTGGCTGGTGCAATGAAGGACAAAGTCAAACTCGGTATGGGTATTAATAAAAAGAAGAATGTGAATAACAATAAGAAGAACAAGAAGAATATGAATAAGAATAAGTAGAAGAAGAATATGAAGAGAAACAAAAAAGGGATTGGAGGTCATCAGCTGAAAGGATTCATTAAAAAAAATTCGCTCTGGTCTTAAGTCAGTGAAACCTGGCACAAATTTCTGCGGAGCAGTTGGAGATGCAAAAAATGCTCACAAAGAGCTTTCGGAGTTGCAACAACATAACCAAACTATGGAGGCCATAGCACTTCACAAAAGCAAGGGACTGTATTTAGGGCCTCATAGGAAGAATGGTTTCGAGCTATATGTGGGGAAGAAAAAAAAAAAAAAATTCTCATTAAACAGCTTTCCCAAAAGAGCTCTAACAATCATCGACTTAGAACACTATGCTGGAAAACTTGAAATACCCCACTTGCTAGGTGTCTTCATGAGAGACACTTTACCAAATAAACCTAAAAGATATGAGAGTGCTATTGTCAACCTCAAGACAGATAGTGAGCCTGGCTCTCACTGGGTTTCTTTCAAGAAGAGGGGATATGATGTCTACTATTTTGATAGTTCCGGCAATTTACAGCCTCCTCTAAAAACACTCAGGTATTTCAAAAATTGTACTATCAAGTATAACTACAGTACGTTTCAATCACCTAAGAGCCATAGGTGTGGTCATCTTTGTTTAAAGTTTATAAGTTCCAGATAAATTACTGTGAATTCCAATACATAATAGATGTTGGCGAGGGCAGCATGATGTCACGTAAAAACTCTATTATGACCTCCACATTTAATTCCACAATTAATTTGTCTCATCATCCTACGAAATTGCATTACTCAACTTATTTTCATACAATTATATACCGAACATTATGTCTAAAAATTATAATTTTTACTTCTGTCGCTGCATTGGTAATAATGAAATTCTAGACAAAATTACTATAAAACCTGGAATGTAAAAACTCAAAGATATATTTTCATCTTTACTAATGGAGATTGAGCAGTACAACGCCAAGTTTGTCAATGATATTGCGTATTCAAAACACCCAAACAGTTTGTCTGACAGGCACAGAGTGGACTTGATTCTAGCAGATAAAGCAGTACAAAGAATAAAGGCCTCAGACGCAATTAAGAAGTGATACACCACACTTTCTTCGTGCAACTTCGAACATTGAATACTGTTACTCTTCTTATATAAGACGCACTAGTTAACTTCACTGGCCGCAGTGGCCGTGTGATCTGCGGCGTGCCAGTCAAGGTCTGCATGGCCGCTGCGGTTGGGGGTTCGAATCCCCCTTCGGGCACGGATGTTAGTGCTAGTTAAGTTCAAGATGAACTTCAAGAAGTACGTACACCAACTTCCCATTGCTTCTACAACCGAAAAGAATGATGGGACATCAGCTGCACAGAGTCGCAAACATGGATATCTATTTCCAGATATAATTAGATGTATTATATCTGGCCCTCCAAACTATGGAAAAATGAATGTGATATTTAATCTTCTTGTGCATGAGAATGGTCTGTCAATTAAGAACGTTTATGTATTCTCCAAATCTTTGCAGCAATAAAAATACAAATTTCTAGCTCAAGTGATTGATGGCATTGGAGGTATTGGATATTTCCCATTCACGAGTAATGATGAAGTAATATGCCAGATAATGCACTTCCTCACTGCATTTTCATTTTTGATGACATTGTTTGTGATAAACATGATAATATGAGATCATACTTTTCAATGGGTCATCATCATGGCATAGAGTGTTTTTACTTATGTCAAAATTCCGAAACAGTTAATTAGAGATAATGCTAACATTATTGTTCTCTTGAAACAAGATGAACCTAATATGGAACATGTTTTCAGTGATCACATTAATCCTTATATGACATTTGAAGACATTGTTGAACTTTAAGACATTGATGAGAAACATGCATTCATAAAACCAGATGACACAGTTCTAGTTGCAAAAGAAGAACAAGAAGAAGAAGAAGAGGATTTTTAGGAAGAAGGAGGAGGGGATAATGATGATGATAGTGCTAATGAGAATGCAGGAGGACTGGAGAAATTATTTATACATAAACCCCAAGACAGAAAAACAGCAGATCCTATATATGGCATTAGGTTTGATGATGAATTAAAGACGTGGGCGATTGGAAATTCCCCAGTAAGAGTTGATGGAGATGATTTAATAATTCATAAAGTAAAATATTCTGGAACTAAAGGATTGAAAATATCTTGTTTAAAAACAAACCCAGTAGAAACTGTTATACAGATATGGATCTTTGCAATTATGCTAAAATACTATTTGCCACCAACGCATATAGACAAAGTTATAATTCCCGCAGACCAATAAATGTCAACGAGGGTTACAAGTATACTAACATAATTCGCCTCTTGTTAGAAAAAGAAGGCGTGTTGGCTAAAGGAGTGGGGTTGGACGGATATGGTGAGAACGAAAATGATATCAAAGTTAAAGATTGGAAAACTAATAGTGAACATGTGAGATATCTACATTGGAATGATCCAAATGAACTGGTGGAACGATTGTTCCTGTTACTAGCGTCCAAGGGAGCTAGGAATACAGCTCATGATAATGGAATAATTGCTATTGACGAATAACTTCAAGAGGCTTCGATTATTGCTTGAAATCAGAGATTGTACTCGAAAGTTGAAGGAATGCAATGTCATCTTGCAATATTGAAAACTGTCATCACAGAATATACTTGAGTTTTATATATACTTCTTTTAATTATCTTCCCACATATGTCCACCATCTTGTTGTTTATGTCTGCCATCTTGTTTTTGTGTCTGCCATGTTGTTGTTTATGTCCTCCATCTTGTTTTTTGTGTCTGCCATATTGTTTTTATGTCCGCCATCTTGTTTATGTCCGCCATCTTGTTGTTGTGTCCGCCATCTTGTTGTTGTGTCCGCCATCTTGTTGTTTATGCCCGAAATCATGTCATTTATGTCCGCTATATTGTTTTTTGTGTCCGCCATCTTGTTTATATCCACCATATTGTTTATGTCCGCCATATTGTTTATGTACGCCATCTTGTTTATGTCCGCCATCTTGTTTATGTCTGTCATCTAGCCCCTGCGATGTAGGTAACCAGACAGTCAGGACGTTCATATTCTCTTCTAAAGCCTCCAGGCTGTTCCAAAAGCCCACCTTGGCTGGCCCAAAACTCTCATAGCTTACCTACTGGGAACTTACCCGCCATGGTACACAAAATGGGTTAGTTGACTCTTGCAAAAGCAATGCAAAAAGCATGCCAAATTTAAGCAGGCACAATATCTCCAAGACTGTCAATGTTTCGCAGAAATTCAAATGATGCCGTGTACTTCGATGCGAGAAGCTTATATTAGTTTCTACAATGAAACCATGTCATGTAATTTGGTAGAAATTTCAAGTCATATATAAAATATACTATCGGCAGAAAACAATCAATACCGTCACTATGTGACAACAATGGTGATGGTAAAGCAGTATTGCTAAACACAGCTTTCCGAAATTCCTTCATTAAAGCTGATGAAGCAGATACTCCTCAATTAGAATCAAGAACAGCTGTCAGCATGCATAATTTGGAAGTATATATCCCTGGAGCATTTCCTTAGTAAAAGCGTTTTCTGGACCAGATTCTATACCAAAAATGTTCGTTTAAGAGTAAGCTGATGCAATAGCTCCTTACGTAGCTATCATATACAGTCTCTCGCTCAGTGAAAGATTCGTACCTAAAGAATGTAAAGTACCACAGGTCTCTTGAATACTAAAGCCACATGTGAGTAACCGCATGGCCTAAGGCATCATGCCATGGACTGGGTTGCCGATCGTGCCGGATGTTCTAGTCCTTCCTCGGGATGGGTGTACGTGTTGTCCTTAGTGTAAATTAGTTGAAGTAGTTTGTAACTCTAGGTACTGATGACCATATCACTTTGGTCCAATAGGTTTACAAACATTTTAACATTTTCCAATCTCAGTCAGTTTGCAGCAGGATTTTTAGAAAATATACTTTCCTCAAACATTATAGCTACCTCGAAAAGAATGTCTTATTGACCCACAGTCAACACGGATTCAGAAAATATCGTTCTTGCGAAACACAGATAGCTCTTTACTCACTTGATGTAATGAGAGCTATCGACGAGGGATCCCTAATCGATTCCACATTTATAGACTTCCAGAGTGCGCCTCGGTTGCACAGTGGTAGAGTGGGGTTCGATCCCCGCCAGGTCCTAGGATTTTTATCTGTCACTCTCCACTTCTTTCACCTCTGGCAGTATTGCTCATTTGAAAAATACCGAGTAGCAACGTGGTTCGGAACCCACGTTAAACTGTAGGTCCCCCTATAACTGGCTGGGTAAGTCAGTTCGAAGGTCGGAGGAAGGCAACGGCATACTTCCAAACAGGACCATGCCTAAATTGCGTGCTTATGGAATATCGCCACGGTTGTGCGATGGGATTCGTAATTTCCTTTCAGAAACGACACAGTACGTTGTAATTGACGGTCAGTCATCGAGTGAAACAGAAGTGATATCTGGCGTTCCGCAGGGAAGTGTTATGGGGTCCCTACAGTTCCTTATCTTTATAAACGGTTCAATGCGAGCAGCTCCCTTAGATTGTTCGCGGATGACGCTGTCATTTGTCGGTTACTAAAGTCACCAGAATATCAAAAGCAATTGTAAAATGATTTAGATAAGACATCTGCATGGTGAATCATTGGTAATTGACCATAAATATTGATCAATGTAAAGTCATCCATATGAGCACTAAAATAAATCCGTTAAACTTCATTTACACGATAAATCAATCAAATCTAAAGGTCAAAATTAAACTAAATACCCAGGTGTTACAATTATGAGAAACTTAAATTAGAAAGCACACATTTAAAATATTGAAGGGAATGCGAACCAAAGGCTACATTTCACTGGCAGGACAGAAGATCTGCCTACACTACACTTCTGTGTTATATTTTAGAGTATTTCTGCGCATTGTGGGATCCCTACCAATTGGGACTGATGGAGGATATAGAGAAAGATCAGAAAAGGGCAGCTCGTTTCGTATTGTCGCCGTATAGGACAGAGAGTTTCACGGAAAGGATGCACGATTTGGAAATAAGGAAATGCGTTATTCGTAGCGGCGAGTAATTTCTTTCATCAACTTTCTCCCCCGAAAGCAAATATATTGCGTTAACACCCACCTACATAGGAAGAGGTGATCATCATAATAAAAGAAGAGATATCAGATCGAAACCGGAAAGATGTAGGTATTCCCTTTTACCGCTCGCTATTAGAGAATGGAACGGTAGAGAAATATTACAAAAGTGTTTCGAGGAACCCTCTGCCATGTGATTTGCAGAGTAATCATGTAGATTTAGATGTAGACTTTTTGGCTGAATTGAAGAGCTTCTAGCTGAGAGAACGTAGCATGTCATTCTTAACGAAGAGAAGAATTCAGACGTGAAAGTGATTTCTGGTGTGCCCCAAGGACGTGTCATAGGACCGTTGCCTTTACACTATATATAATTGATCTCGTAGATAACATCGAAGGTTCAAGGAGGCTTTTTGCAGATTATGCTAACCGTTATCGTGAAGCAGCAGCCCTGGAAAAGAGTAGTGAACTGTAGGAGAATCTGCGGGGTATCGACTCATGGTGCAGGGATGACATAAAAAAAAAAGAGAGTTGTTAAGTGTAGCGTTTACGTAGAGGGAAGAATATTTTATTATAAAATTACGCAATGGCAGCACAAACAATGGGAGCAGTTACTTTCATAAAATATCTGGCAGGAGACATAATGAGCGATATGAAATGAAACGACCTTATAAAATTAATTCTGAGTTAGGCAGTTGCTAGATTGAGATTCATTGGAAGACCCCTCAGGAAGTGAACAAAGGAAGTAGATTACAAAACTCTCGTTCGGATGACGCTTGAGTATTACTCATCAATGTGGGATTCGCACCAAGTAGAATTGATAGGAGAGACAGAGAAGATCTAACAGAGAGCAGCATGCTTCGGTGCACGCTCATTTAATTCCCGCGAAAAAAAGTCATTATTAGATGAAAGTGCATTACGATACATTTTAATGCAGCAGAACAGATTCTCGCAGGTATTATAAAATTACGTTTCCTGATACAGCAGAATTGTTTTTGGGAATCTGTTTAATTTCAGTCAGCCATATACTCACTACATACCTCTGAATAAACATATATTATGAAGAGTGCCATGATAAAATATTTTATGGAATTTATTAATGACAAGAATCAGTGATAGTGTTTGTAACATACGATCCTACACAGAGCAGTTTCAATCAGTTTTCAGCCAACATTTTGCTTATTTTGATAATTAATTGAGCAGACCACCTACTTCAGTATATCGCCAGACGGCTTTTAAGTGTACTTGTCAATAACACAACATTCACATAACATTCAAACTTGCCTCTAATGCTGTCATTACAGAAAATAAGTGTTTATCTTGTATATGCTTGATAAACCTGCTCCCAGAATTCTACTTCGTATTTTTCATTCCCTAACAAAATGGAATGTCTTCTGCTGTGGACACATTACATTGAAATCCTTTCCGAAGGACACCGTGTGGAGCTGCGCGCGCCTGTCAGCACCACTTATCTACCATATAGCAAATAGCGGCCTAGGATGGACCCAATCTAAAAACCCATTCCGCCCCGCATCGCGGTAGGACGAGCTCTGGAGGGTCGTGCGCTCGACGGGAAAGAATTGCGACTATCGCACCGGGGGGAGTGTTTGCTAGGCCCTGCCGGAGAATGGCTGCTGAGGGACCACAAATCACCATAAACTACCACCTGGCCTTGCAGAAACACGCACACATAAGAGGCACATCCACCAAGTAACTTTCCCTATTTTTTTTGAAAAACAAAGACAACATAGTTACATAAAAACTTTATCATTGACAGGTACAGCTGTGTATGAGATTTTTTCGACGTTGTCACCATATAAATTGGTATTCTTGTCTTATCGTGCTATCTACTATTGTGTTCCTGTATTGCAGAAGTCTGCCGTTTGTTAATGGAAACAGCCTGTGACAGTCCTTTTCAGTTCTTAGCAGATGTCGAAACGCTGACCGTATGAGAGATATTTCTTGAGGTGTAAAAAAGATGGAAATCACTCGGAACAAAATCAATACTATATTCTGGATAATGAAACAGCTCCTTCTGCGAAACAGCTGCTGTGCTATTCCAAAATGAAACACGTTTTCTCCCATTTATTATTGTGGATTTGAAAAGAGCTGAATTTTAGCTTCACATGTGACCTAAGCTAAAAACATAAGTTCAAACGTTTGTAAATCTATCGGACTCAACTGCGTGGTCATTTGTCCGTAGCTTACAAACTACTTAAAGTTAAACTAACCTAAGGACAACAGAAACACCCATTCCCGAGGTGGGACTCGAACCCCCGACGGTGAATGGCAGCGTGCACCGGACCTTAACCATAATGATGTTCTTGGCCTTGAACAAGCCTTTGATACCACCTTAAAAAGATTTATTGATGAATGATGAAAACTTCCAGTCAGTTAAGGCAAGCAGTTGGCCGTGAAGTTTAGGAAAAGCTTACAACCTGTGTTCAAAATGTTCTCCACATCCCTAGACAGACAAAAATTTCCAATTTCACTCCTTATCATATCAAATGGGCTTTCCATATGAGAAAACATGTTTGACTTTCGAATGATCTTCAACGTCGTGGTCAAGGTCATACATGAACATAAAATTTCCCTCTCTTCCCAAATCCGAAATAAAAAAATCAGGATTCCCATTTGAAAAAAAATAAAAAAAAATAAAAATAAAAATAAATAAATAAATAAATAAATAAATAAAAAATAATAAATAAATAAATATAAAAAATGACCTCATTATGACTTTCAAGCTCATGGTCAAGTTTTAGAACGCCATAGAATAGTGAGGAAAAATCTTCATAAAAGCCCATTCCTGACGATTTATTCAAGGGTTTCCATGTTTTATGCCAGGCCATATATATAATTGGGAAGAAAAGGAATTTCTGGCATACCTTGACTAAAAGTAGGGACCGATTGACAGAACACATTCTTCGACATCAATGAACCGAGAATTGAGCGTTGGAGGGAAGTGTATGGGGTAAAAATCGCAGAGGGAGACCAAGTGATAAATACAGTAAACAGATTCAAATGGATGCAGGTTGCAGGTCTGATGAGGAGATGAAGACGCTTGCTCAGGATAGAGTATGCTGGAGACCTGCATCAAACCGGTCTCCGGACTGAAGACCACAACAATCGTGTAAAAGTTGCCCAGAAAATTATAAAATTCGGAAGAAACAGTTTTTATATGGGTGTTTTCTATGTGCTCAAGAGCATAATTCACGTTTCAAACATATTTTAGAACTTTGTTCACGACGGTCTTGCGAAAGTTTTAAGGAAATAGAAAATTCGGTACCATTACCAATGAAAGTTATACAATTCCGACAAAATGCAAAATGCACTGCCCATCATAACTGTCAATAGGAATGACATAATTGACATCACCATACAATTTAGCACATTTATGAAGTTTCTCATGGAGAAGTTTTTATAAGGAGGGAAGAGGAGATGGACTAGCAGAAATTATATATATATATATATATATATATATATATATATATATATATATATATATATATATATATATATATATATATATATATATATATTCGGAAGGCAAGCCAAAAAATATTGTTCATCACCAAAAAATGAGGGTGAAAACAATAAATTTCGATTGATTTCATATCAACCGAATTTTTTATTTTATTTATTTATTTCATTTCACATAAATTTGAGGAAAGATTTGATTGACTGACTTTCATTGATAAGGCCATTCATTTCTTTCTTTAGTATCGTCAGTCGAAAGCCTGGATCATTGCAGCTCTCCACACTACTGTATCCTGCAGAAGTCTCTTCATCTTTGAATAACATTGGCAACCCACAACCATTTGACTTTGCTTACTGTACTCGTCCCGTGGTTTGCCACTGCGATTTTTACTCGCCACGCTTCCTCCGATAAAAATTGACACTCTCCTTGATGTTTAAAAATGTGTCCTATCGATGGTTTATCCCTTTCTGTAAGTGATACGTCAAATTTCATTCCTCCGAAATTCTTTTCAGTAGCTCTTCATTAGCTACTCAAGCAACACATTTAATATTCAGCATTCTTCTGTAGCACCAAATTTATCGTCCAAGTTTCACTCGTGTACAAGGCTACACTCCAGACAAATGCCCTCAGAACAGATTTTTCAATACTTAAATTAATATAGGACGTTAACAAATTTTTCTTCTACAGAAATCACTTTCTTCTCTCTGCCATTCTGTATTTTGTATCTTCTCTACTCCGAGCATCGTAAGATATTTTACGACCCAAATAACAAAACTCAGTTGGTTCGAGGCCAGTTGGAAGGGTAGAATACGTTGAAGCATCAACAAATAAAGCAAGTTCATTGTTTATATCTGGAAATGTCAAAAGAGGTGCATTGACAAGGTCCATTTTGCATTTTTCTAACTGTTTTATTGCGTCCTCTGTTCACGAATTTTTTTATTTTTTTATTTTTATTTTTTTTTTTTTATTGGTGTTCTTTAAATAATCATTTAGAACAGTTTGATGTTTTGCAGCATGTTCCAAATGTCTTCCGTAAAATTTTAGGATGCCAAGAAAACGACGTAATTATGACACAGTTTCTGGCAATTTGAAATTAGTAATAACTTCTACTCTGGATCTGATTTTGTATCTTCTGAAGTAATTAGATGTCTTGAACCCCAAAGACAGATTTTGCAATGTTAACTCTTAAACCAAATTTGTTCAGATATACAAATAAGACATGTAAATGCTGAGTGCGTTCTTCTGGGGAGGTCGAAGCATCAATATATCATCTAAATAGGCAAAGCAGAAAACGAAATCTCTTAAAACTTCATTAATAAATCTTTGAAAGGTACTGGGTGCACCCTGAGGCCGAATGGCATGAAATGAAATTCACACATGTAAATCTACATAGATACTCTGCAAATCACATTTAAGTGACTGGCAGAGGGCTCATTAACCACTTTCGTAACCTTTCTCTACCGTTCCATTCTCTAACAGCGCACGGGAAGAAAGAACACCTAAATCGTTCCGTTTTAGATCTGATTTCTCTTATTTTATTGGGATGGTCATGTCTACCTATGTAGGTGGGTGCTAGCAAAATATTTTCACATTCAGAAATAAAAGTCTTTGATTGAAATCTCGTAAGTAGATATCGCCGCAACGAATAACGTCTTTCTTTTAATGATTTCCACCTCAAATCGTGCAACATTTCCGTGACGCTTTCCCTCTGTAACGTGATAAATCAAAGCGAGTTGCCCTTCTCTGAACCTTCTCAATGCCTCCGTCTGTCCCACCTGGTTAGGGTGTCACATTGGGCAACAATACTCCAGGAGAGGACGCACAAGTGTGATGTAGGCAGTCTCTTTGGTGGAGCTATTACATCTTCAAAGCGTTCTGCCAATAAAACGTAACCTTTGGTTCACCTTCCACACAATATTTTATATGTGTTCTCTCCAGTCAAAGTTGTTTGTAATTGTAACTCCTAGGTATTTGGTAGAATTTACGACCTTAAGGTTTGACTGATTTATCATGTCATTGAAGTTCAGCGGATTTCTTTTAGTGGTCATGAGTATTATTTCAAAATTTTCATTGTTTAGTGTCAATTGCCAAATTTCGCACCATGTAGAAATTTTGTCTAAATCGCTTTGCAGTTGCTTTTGATCCTCTGTTGACTTCACTAACCGATAAACGACAGCATCATCCGCGAGCAGTCTAAGGGAGCTATTCAGATTGTCTCCTAAATCGTTTATAAACACAAGGAAGCGTATCGGACCTATAACGCTTACCTGGGGAGCGCCAGATATCACATTTGTTTAACTCGATGACTTACCGTCAATTACTACGAACTGTCCTTTCTGATAGTAAATCGTGAATCCAATCGCACAATTGGGGCGATATTCCATAAGTACGCAATTTCGTTAGAAGCCGCTTGTTAGGTACAATATTAAAAGCCTTCCGGAAATCCAGAAATATGGAATCGATTTGAGATACTTTGTCGATGATACTTATTACTACATGTGAATAAATGGCAAGCCGTGTTTAGCAAGAGCGATATTTTCTGAATCAGTGTTGACTATTGATTAATATATCGTTCTCTTCAAGGTAGTTCATAATGTTCGAACAAAATATCTTCCAAGATCCTACTGCAAATCGACGTCAATGAGACTGGCCTGTAATTTTGGGGATCACTCCTATTCCCTTTCTTGAATACTGGAATGACTTGGGCAACTTTCCAGTCTTTGGGTACGGATACAATCCAAAAGGTGTGATTACAGCACTCTTTTTCTTTATCACTTTTAGCTAGTGGAATTTGATAATAGGCTTTTAGGAGATCAACTTTGGAAAACAGTTTCTTGCCAAGCAGAACGGAATTTATGTCAGGAACAGGATAGCGGTCAGGAAGGGTTCTGTCATTAAGACGTCAGTAGTCTCCGCTAACGCGCCACTTTCCATCAGGCTGCTTCACCATATCCACAGGACCTACCCATTGTGGTTTAGAGGGGCGAATTATATTATGATTAATTAGAAATTGAAATTCTTGCTTAGCTAATTTCAGTTTATGTGAAGGCAAACTGCGAGCTTTTGAGTACACTGGATGGCCACTGCTTGTTGTATTATAATGTCTAGTATCATCCTTAATTTCTCCAGGAGTAAGGGTAGGTTTTGTTAGTTCAGGAATTTTTTAAGTATTTCAAAATATTTACAGTCATCATTTAGTGAACTAACGGAATCAGACGCATCTACTGTACACTGAAGAGCAGGTACATGTAACTGAGTATTTGTGTCATATTAATAATCGTCGTTTTTAGGTCTATTAATAAATCAAATTGATGAAGGAAGTCAGCACCGATTATACTTTTTGTGGTATTAGTTATAATGAAAGGCCATTTAAAACTACTCTTCAAGCCTAAATCAAGATTTAATAATTTTAATCCATAAGTTTTAATTTCAGATCCATTTGCATCATAAAGTTTGTAATCTGTTTATGTCTTCTTTACGAAGGTAATCAATGCAGGAGCAGCTCCTCGTCATTTCGACTCAAAGCAACAACCTGAAAACAGACACTTAAAGCAGTGACAAGGCACCAAACAGACAACCTACTTAAAATTACTTACTCATTTACATAAACTCCATTGGAACTGAACGCCCAGTGGCCGGGTAGCTAAATCATAACCACGCTGTGCGCTACCAATGATAGGTCACAGAGTGTGGGGGGAAAAGAAACAATCAATGACGAGACAGGGAAGGAAGGACTGGGCCAAGACGTTCAATTCAAATGTACAACTACAATATTAATTTTTTTACCTTAAGAAAACACAGTTACATTAATACTCTCAATTTGTAAAGAAATTTATCAAGTGTGACTTTGGGCACAAGCCCGAGCCAATACAAAGTAATAAATATTGTTAAAATACACAAGATTCTTCCCAGACAAATTTGCAAAATTAAAATGAGGTAAAGGGATGGAAAGCATATAAAGTATGTTTACATAAGACTCTGAATATTAAGGAAAAGACAACTTAATTAACCACATGTGCTTTTGACTAGTTGCTGTTAGAGGCCAGTTCCAATGTATCATGCCAACAGGGAAACTGGTGTAATTTTCTAAGGTACAACAACAATAAAAACTACAACAACCAGAGTACAGGTAGCTCGAAACCTTTAGCGAAAATCAATTACATAAATAAAACAACAATGACATTTCAGGTCTTCTTACATACGACTTTACTCGCAACCTCCGAGGCAAGAAAAATTTAAGAAGCTAACGTGCTACACGTTAAACACGTGAGGGCACTTGCCCACAAATTTACGAGATTAAAATACGGTAAACAATTTTAAAACAAATATAATCACGATAGCATTAACAAGGACGTGTAACACCATTCATTGTTAACAGATTTAGACCAGGTTAGTCTCTTTGACTATTTGGCTTAGAAAACAGTCTTAATAATTAAGCAGCACGAGCATAACGCAATGGTGAAGAAGGCCTACAAAGATTGAAGTGACACCCAATGAAATTTAGGAAATGGAAGGAAAGTTTACTGGATAAGCAGAGCATGAAGGGAACTTCAACCCTCATACACGGAACAACATGCCTAAAGAATTTATATGACTGACTACTTCTACAAGTAGGCAACTCGCCCCGTAGAAGCAAAAGATTGTAAAAAAAAAAGAGAAAAAACATACGAGCGGTTCCCCGGGCAGTTGACGAGGACATGGAAGGGCACTAACCAGGATTCTTCAGTGACACTTAGCAGTATTTAAAAAAGGTAACGCCCCACCCAAGCAAGGGCCAAACGTTCTCCTCAATACGAAGAGAACGAACGGAAGGACAGTGGCAACTGCTGACATGACAACAACAAGCAGACAACCAGGACTAGACGCAAGATGTAGAAGAAGACAACTCCTGGGGACGGCTGTCAACCCTGAAAAAGCACACACACAAGAGGAAGCTAACTCAACTACAATAAACACCATAAAAGTCACTCATAATTCAACTGTCCTACATACCACAAGGAGAAGTACTGACAGATGAACCAGTAATTTAGAAATGTCTAATATATGTCAAGAGTATCCAAAAACTCGGAAAGATCAGATGAAAAGTTCACTAGAATAACTGCTGGTGAGCGAGGACGATGATCACCTTAAACTTGCACTCCACACGCTCCGGAGCACACAACTGCGGCCGAAGTAACTGCCGAGGAAGGTGAACAGCCGGGCCGGACAGGGACGCTCTCACCAGCCACCCGCGCCGCACTACTTAACTGGAGACCTCACCTGGACTCTGCTGCTCTGCCAGCGCGCCCGGCGCCCGGGACAGACACTACAGGCACACCCACCAAACGGCCGACTGACTGCGGTCGAACTCCTCGCTTGACTTGCGCAAGCGCTATCAGATATACCCGCCGATGGCGACAACTAGCGCCGGCCGCAAAACATTACAAACGAAAACTAGCCACGCCACCCGCGAAGCGATATTGATGTGCGAGGCAGAGCGAAGCAAATGGCGCCAGTACAAGTAGATCGAGCCAGCACGATTCAGTAGGTTGTGAACCTAAACCAATCCTACAGACGTCACCAAAGGTTCCTCTTGTTTATTTCGATTATTAATTGTGTCTTCCATTTTGGTCCCATGACACTTGGGGATGATGGTCAGCTCCCTTGGAGCCCCTCCCCCCAGTCTAATTCTGATCACTCAGGGAGGTCGCCTGGTATCCAGAGGGTCAGTTTACATGTGTTATATATCCTCTGGCATGGATCGCATAATACCTTGGGTTGGGTCGTGGGAATGGAATTGTAGGAGGGGGATGGGTTATAAATATAGGAAAGGTTGTGTTTAAGATGGGACGTTGAGGGACACAGTCTGGTGTGTCAGCTGAGGCCTCTGTAGCATACGTCAAGACATACATGCAGTGGTGAGTGATGGTATGGGGGATGGAATGAATGTTGTGGTAGAGGAGGGTATGTCAAATTGGACTGTGGGGGAGGGGAACTGGGTATAGGTGGAAAAGGTTCAAGTTATACTTTATATAAGGATAACCTGCCTGGAAAGATGAAATGAGAATGGTTGTAGGAAACGGTGGCAGATATCTCAACCTGGAAAATGGTGCAGATGGCGAGGGCAATCTGGTGGAGGGTTTGGGAACACTGGAAGGGATGGATGTTTTGGAGGACTGTGGTTACAGACTGGATGACATCCTCGACAGTGGGAGGGGGGTAGAGGGAGTTCTTGTGGTGCATGGGTGGGATTCACCAAAGGTGTTAAAGGCGAGGGGAGGCGACAATGGTACAAAGTTTAATGGTGGATGGACTTGCAGTGTCCCCAGGGGCGTTGTGGCGGTTGTCGATGCAGTGGTTGTTGTACACTTACCACCGTGCACAAAGATAGGGAGGGAATCAACCTTGGCGGTGGAGTAGCCGAGCGGTCTAAAGCACCTCGCTGCAGAGCGCGCGGTTGCTCGCCGTGGAGGTTCGAGTCCTCCCTGGGGCATGGGTGTGTGTGTTTGTCCGTAGGTTAGTTTACCTAGGTTTAAGTAGTTTGTAGGCTACGGACTGATGACCATGCAGTTTGGTCCGATAGATTTCCGGTTTTTTTTTTTTTTTGGAATGAACCTTGTAACAGCGATTGTAAATAGGCATCGAGATTGCGTCTTCACGGCTAACAGACAAGTAACACTCTGTGAAATAACCGCGGAAACAAAAGACAGCCGCATCCATAAGGACAATGTAGCATGATCTGGGATTAACGGGGCGCGGCACGACCAACTGGAATGTATTAGGCTATTAGTGGAACATCAGTTGTCGTGCCTTTCCTGTGTTGATGGCCGTGTAAGCTGGTAAGAGTTCGTGATATAGATTGACTCATTAGCGTCTGCTAATCAAATTGCGTGCTTATGGAATATCGCCACAGTTGTACGATTGGTTTCCTACAGACGTCACCAAAGGTTCCTCTTGTTTATTTTGTTTATTATTTGTGGTCTCCTGGCACTTTGGGATGATGGTCAATTCCTTTGGAGACCCCCCTCCCACCATTTTAAGTCTGATCACTCAGGGAGGTCGCCTGGCATCCCTCAGGTTCAGTTTACAACACATGTGCGATAGATCCTTTGGTTGTACATACAGGGTGGAGGTGTCAGAGAGGTGCTTCTCTAGAGTACAGTGCCCCCACTACTGTTGACCAATGTGTGATGATAGCCAAGATACCGACCAATGCACAGTCCCAAGTAAACATTGGAGTTGTCAGAGTGTATTCTATGACAGTAAGTTGATTAGAGCTGATGAGGAAAGTGCACTAATAACTCTGCATCATGGCGAGTAGTCTCTTCTCTGCAGTGTCTGTGGAATTTGATATATTTTGAGTCACTTTCCTTATAACCGATTCATATTTTTGACAAACAATTTAATAAGTTACAAAACATCACTAACTGCAGTGCAATGTGTTTTTGCACAGAATTTGAAACTTACTCTTCACAGTGAACACTTTTTTTTGTGAAAAATTAAGTACATTAGTAATAGCACAGCATACTGCGATGGTGATGCAGGTAATGTGCTTTCAAATTTGTAAGCCCAGATGATCGGTGGGGTACAGAAATACAGTGTCTTAGTTATTTAATTTTTTAACTTATGGGGGGGGGGGGACAATTAAGAATATCTTGGTACAGGATTGACAACTGTTTAGGTTGAAAATTCGAGTATTAATGATTTACAAATTAAAGACGTTAAGATTACTGGCAACCATGCAGGCCGTTCTACTATGCCACAACCAAGCGGGAAATGTCCATTTCAATTTCTCAACGCTTATATGTCACCAAATTCGTGTTTATAAACAAAAGTAACAGGTGGGCAGGGGTCGATGACAGGAAACGTTGACTGTGACAATGGAAGGGGACGGGATGCCTTTGAAAGCGCTTTGGGGAGCGGTGTTCTTAAAATAACAGTTGGCGTTTCCTTGTGAAAGATTTGTGAATCAGTGGCCCTATTCCCTTTGTGAAGCACTACTAACAAGTAACTAATGGAAGGTAAATTCAATTTGGGTGTTTGCAGCTAATGGTGGCAATCCATAAATATACTATCTGATTAGAAGTAAAGTAACTTCTCATGTAATGTGGAAGTGACTACAAGATATCACAAGAGATAGACCTGCTAGTATGTAAGGTACGCTATGTGATCAAATGTATTCGGACATCCTCAAAACATACGTTTTTCATACTAGGTGTATTTTGCTGCCACCTACTGACAGGTAATCCATATCAGCAACCTCAGTAGTCATTATACATTGAGCAGAATGGGGCATTCCGTAGAACTTACGGACTTCGAACTTGGTCAGATGATTGGATGTCACTTGTGTCAGAATCTGTATGCAAGTTTTCCACACTAAACATCCCTAGCTCCACTGTTTTTGCTGTGATAAAAAGTGGAAACTTGAAGGGACACGTACAGCATGAAAGCTTATAGGCCCAGTTCGACTGACAGAGACCGTCGATAGTTCAAGTGGGTCGTGCAGTGTAACATGCAGGCACCTATCCAGACCATCATACGGGAATTCCAAACTGCATCAGGATCCTCTTCAAGTACTAAAAGTAGGCGGCAGATGAGAAAACTTGATGGTCGAGCTTCTGGCCACGAGCCACACACCACGCATGTCAGTGCCAAACGATGCCTTGCTTGGTGTAAGGATTGTAAACGTGGGACATTGTGTGGAGTGACGAATCACGCCACACAGTGTGGCGATCCGATGGTAGGGCGTGGTTATGGCGAATGCCCAGTGAACGTAATCTGCCAGCGTGTGCAATGCCAACAATAAAATTGGAAGAAAATGTTTCAAATGTTTGTATAGCTTATGGGACTAAACTACGGGGTCATCAGTCCCTAAATTTACAAACTACTTATGAAGTACCTAATACTAAGGACGGCACAAATATCCATGCCCGAGGGGGGATTTGAACCCCCGACCGTAGTGGCCATGAAAAATTGGAAGGTGATGGTGTTATGGTATGGTCGAGTGCGTGGTACTATCACAGCATAGGCCTACATGGATGTTTTAGGCAGATTCTTGCTTCCCACCGTTGATGAGCCATTCGGAGATGACGATTGCATGCTTAATCACTACCTAGCACCTGTTCATAATGCACGGCCTGAGGCGGAGTGGTTACACGAAAATATCATCCGTGTAATGGACTGGCCTGCACAGAGTCCTGAATTGAATCCTATAAAACACCTCTGCGATATTTTGCAACGCAAACTTAGTGTCAGGTAGCACCGACCTACATCGATACCTCTCCTCAGTGCAGCACTCCTATAATAATGGACTGCTATTTTCCAATAAACCTTCCAGCACTTGATTGAACATTAGCAGGCGAGAGTGGAAGCTATCATCAAGGCTAAGGATGGACCAACACCATACTGAATTGCAGCATTACCGATGGAGGGCGTCACGAACATGTAAGTCATTTTACTTATGTGTCCGGATACTCTTGGAGGGGGGAGGGGGGGTCAGTAGACGATAGAGAAGTCGGGAGAGCTTAATGACTCCGAATGTAGACTAGATGTTCAAATGTTTGTAAATCTATCGTACCAAACTGCGTGGTCATCAGTCCGTAGCTTACAAATTACTTAAACCTAGGTAAACTAACCTACGGACAAACACACACACCCATGCCCCAGGGAAGACTCGAACCTCCACGGCGAGCATGTAGACTAGACATTGGATGTTACCTGAGTAGCAAATCCATGAAGGAGGTTTCAACTCTTGCAAAGCTATCTAACCGAAGACAAATATTGTCTTACTTGTATTATTTTCCCTTCCGAAATCTTGAGCCGCAGGCGTTGGGAAATCCAGGGAATGATGTCACACATTCTGAAAAATGTTCAAATGTTTGTAAATCTATCGGACCAAACTGCGTGGTTATCAGTCCGTAGCTTACAAACTACTTAAACCTAGGTAAACTAACCTAAGGACAAACAAACACACCCATGCCCCAGGGAGGACTCGAGCAACCGCGCGCTCCGCAGCGAGACGCTTTAGATCGCTCGGCTACTCCATCGCGGCCCACACATTCTGCTTTGATGCCCTGTACTAAATGGAAGGTGCCTCATATGAATTTGTTTTTGGAATTTCAATTACATCGCTCCCTTTCCCCTAATTTGAGGAGATGTTATAACCTCGTGAGTTATAATTTGAGAAGTAGACACCATCATAATTTTGAGATATCTTCATAAGCGAAGTTAAGTTATTGTAGTTACCATACGAGATAAGGAATGGTTAAACTCATATGTCCTTCCTTTGCTGTATTGATTATTTTACGTTTGCGAAAGATAATGTTGGTTGTAGGCATTATAAGATTTGTCGATATCTCAAGACTGAGGGAATGGTTATATGTTGTGGAACAAACCGCTACATAGGCCTAAATTGCCTTGAGATAATCCAACATCTCTTATCCTATCATTTTCTTGGACAATTTCTGACTACACGTGAATTGTTAATACCGCCAGAATGTCTGTGTGTTGCAGTTTCTGGTGGTATGAAGGGTAGAAAAGTGGTCAGAGTTTCTATTTAATTGGTCTGCAGCAGCATGGAATGCCAGAAGCTATGGATGGGACTATGGAACATGTAAATACATTATTAAACAAATAACATTGTTTTTATTCCAAGGGTAACTCATTGTACTTTCAACAGATTTTTGTAAAAGGTAGCTCAAGAGTGAGCTAGAACTGTGCTTGTGAAAATCTTATTGTTCAGTTATTTAAAGTTAAATATGAATAAGTATGCTTCTCAAGTGTAAGTGGACGAGAATGCTCATTCAAGTAGTTTGAGAAGTATAACTATTTGAGTCAAACATATAAGACGAAGACCAACTGTTTTATGGTGGTTTTATTATGCTAGACTACATACACATAATTTATGACGAGAGTGAACCACCTCAATTGCTGCTGCGACAGTAAAATGGAAAATTGAATAAACATTCACAGGTAAGCCAAGAATTGTGTATCTATGATATATCGTGAAATGAGTAGAATGGAATTAATCGAGAATTTCAAAGTGCTACTAGCAGTGCAGGTCCAGCTGCAATGACGGTGCACAAACAACTGTGTCCCAATGACAAGGCGAATTGTCATCCATAAAAATTCCATCGTCGTTTGCGAATACGATGTCCATGATTGGTCACATAATCATTTCCACTGAATTATCGCTTCAGTTGAACCAGAGAAATCATCTCATACCATGTAAAAACAGCTCAAATAATGACGCAACCACTACCACCAGCTTGCACAGTCTCTTGTTGACAAAAATGTGCAAATGTTTGTGAAGCTATGCGACCAGACTTCATTGGTCATCAGTCCCTAGACTTTCAAACTACTTACACTAATTTACGCTAAGGACAACACACACACCCGTATCTGGGGGAGCACTCGAACCTCCGACGAAGAGTAAGCGCACATTCTGCAGCAAGGTCCCTTGTTGACAGATTGTCCCCTTAGCATAGAGGGATCTACGCCACAGTCTACATCTACGTAAATAATCTGCAAGTCACATTGAAATGCATGGCAATGGGTTCAGTGAACCCATTTTATATTTCTCTACAGTTCCATTCTCTAATAGCTCGGAGGAAAAAGGAACACCTAAATCTTTGCGTTTTCTATCTGATTTCTCTTATTTTATTTTTATGATCATGCCTCCCTACGTAGGTGGGTGCCAACAAAATATGTTTGCATTCGGAAGAGAAAGTTGGTGAAAGACATTTCGCAAATAGATCTCGTCGCAACAAACAACGCCTTTCTTTTCATGATTTCCATCACAACTCGTGCATCATTTCCGTGCCACCTCTCCCGTATATCGCGGTAATAGAAAAAAAGCTGCCCTTCTCTGAACTTTCTCGTCTGTCAGTTCTACTTTGTGGGTATCACATAATGCGCAGCAATACTGCAAAATAGGACGCACAATTGTGTTGTAGGCATTTTTTTAGTAGAGCTGTTACATCTTCTAAGTGGTCTGCCAACGAAACGTAGTTTTCGGTTCTCTTTTCCTACAATATTTTCTATGCCTTATATCCAATTTAAATTGTTCGTAGTTGTTACTACCAGGTATTTAGTAGAATTGACGGTGTGTGGTTTTGATTGATTTATCATGTAAATGAAGTTTAACGGAATTCTTTTAGTGGTCATATGGATGAGTTCACACTTCTCCTTATTAAGGGCCAATTGCCATTTTTGCGCCATGCACCATGATATCTAAATCATTTTGCAGTTGCTTTTGACTTCGAGTGACGTTACTAACAGATAAATGACAGCATCATCCGCGAACAGTCTAAGAGAGCTACTCAGATTGTCTTCTAAATCGTTTATAAAAATAAGGGACAGTAGGGGCTCTATAACACTCCCCTGGGTAATGCCACATATCACTTATATTTTACTCTATGACTTTCCGACAATTACAACGAACTGTGTCCTTCCTGACAGGAAATCCAATCGTACAACTGTGGCGATATTCCAAAAGCACGCAATTTGATTAACAGACGCTAATGAATCAATCTATATCATGAACTCTTACCAGCTTATACTGCCATCAACACAGGAAAGGCACGACAAAGTGATGGCCCACTAATATAGCCTAATACACTCCAGTTGGTCGTGCCGCACCCCGTTAATCCCAGATCATGCCGCACTGTCCTTACGGATGCGGCTGTCGTTTGTTTCCGCTGTTATTTCACACAGTGTTACTTGTCTGTTAACCATGACGGCGCAATCTCGATGCTTATTTACAATCGCTGTTACACGGTTGATTCCCTCCCTATCATTGCGCACGGTGCTTAGTGTACTATAACCACTGCATCGACAACCGCCGCAACGCTCTTGGAGACACTGCAAGTCCACCCACCTTCTTAAAATGTGTACCATTGTCGCCTCCCCTTGCCTTTAACACCTCTGGTGAATCCCACCCATACACCGCAACAACTCCCTCTACCCCCTCCCACTGTCGAGGATGTCATCCAGTTTGTAACCATAGTCCTCGAAAACATCCATCCCTTCCAGCGTCCCCAAAACCTCCACCAGATTACCCTCGCCATTTGTACCATTTTCCAGGTTAAGATATATGCCACCTTTTTCCACAACCATTCCCATTTCACCTTTCCAGGTTGGTTACCTTTATATAAAGTATACCTTTAACCTTTTCCACCTACACCCACTGCCCCCTTCCCTACAGTCCATTTGACTTGCCATCCTATAACCACCTCTACCACAACATTCGTCCCATCCCGATACCATCACTCACCACTACATGTATGGCTTCACGTATGCTACACGGGCCTCAGCTGACACACCAGACTGTGTCCCACAAAGTCCTATCGTCAACACAACCTTTCCTATATTTATAACCCATCCGCCTCCTACAATTCCATTCCCACGACCCAACCCAGCCCATCCTATAACCACCTCTACCACAACATTCATCCCATCCCCATACCATCATGTATGTCTTGATGTATGCTACACACGCCTCAGCTGACACACCAGACTGTGTCCCACAATGTCCCATCTTCAACACAACCTATCCTATACTTATAACCCATCCACCTCCTACAATTCCATTCCCACGACCCAGCCCAAGGTATTATGCGATGCATACCAAATGATATATAGCACATGTAAACTGAACATCAGGGATAGCAGGCGACCTCCCTGTGTGATCAGACTGATGAAGGGGGAGGGGGCTCCACTGGTGCTGACCATCATCCTTAAGTCTCATGGGACGAAACTGAAAGAAAAAATTAATAAATAAAATAAAGAAGAGTACCCTTTGGTGATGTTCTCTACCCTTGCAATGGGCCTTGAACCAATGGAAACCACAACTGACTTTTGTTACTTGGGTAGTAATATATCTTAGGATGATCCTCCCCGTAACAGTCATCCTCTGTGCCACTACCACCTCCGCCCACACAGCTCACTCTCTCTCGCTCCATAGCCTCTTCTCACGTTGCCACTCACCTCCCCTCATGACTATCCCCTCTTCTCTCACCCTCCTGTGCCACAGTGGTAGGCTCACTGTACTACTTTACAAGCTCAAAACACCAGCAGCCAGGCACCACACCATGACATCCCCCTAAAAACCGCCGGTCATTAAGGGCAAGCTGTCGACACCCAATAAGTCGTCCAAGGTGAATGCCCAAATTTGGTGTTCGCCACACATTCTGGACCTATCGAATACTGAAATCCCTAAACATTTTCAAGTGTAATGTCACATGCGTCCTTTTGTATCCCATCCTCGTCGCCACTTTTGTGTCTCGTTTCCGCCGGTTGTCCTGGGTGTCGGTGGCCGAGTAGAGAGAGACCGACACAGGGAAATAGGATGCACGCGTGTGCAGGTACAGAGTCTGAGGTGACCAGCCAGTGGGACAGCAGAAACTAGAAACACTAAGCTAGATTAGAACAAGTTGTATATTTCGTAGAAATTTGATACTTAACTTTTACAAAGTTCATGACTGTGAACTAAGTGTACTGCTGAGACATAGGTTAATCTAGGTAGAGGCCTGCCTACTGATGAGACCTAGTGCCTGTCCTAATCCCAAGTGGCCGATGCACTTCAGTGATGGCCACGAGCGGAGTTGCAGCAGAGGGCGCTCGTGGCTGACGTAAGAACGCCGCGCCGTGCGTGCATGGCGGCGCGCGGCGAAAGTACGTGGCGTGCACTTCAGACTTGTGCGACACCACACGTCCAGCTCTAAATACTAATCAGGCCATAATCATGTCGGAAAATTTTTCTCGTGAATCACTGGCAATGAACCTCCCATAAATACATTAATACTCAACAGTACTGCCACCTGTATCTGTGCATATCGCAATTCCATAACTTTTGTCACCCCAATGTATTTAAAATGGCTGACGTTTTCTGGCGTAATGAGGGGACAGAAATTACTCGTGGTATAGACAAATACCTATTCACCGTGGAAAAAATGGATTGGTCATGTGAAGAATCGTAGCATATCTGTCTAGGAGAACCTGATGGATGTACTGCGATCAACAGCGAGCAGTTGGTAACGGGCTCTGCAGTTTACGACTGCCGCGATTAGCTGGTTCTGGAGGCAGCGCCGTCGCCTGCAGCAGCCTCCAGCCCTGGGGAGAAGAGCGAGCGTGGCCGGCGCCGTATAGATGTGCTGCATATCATCCATATTTCTGCCCACGGAGTGGGAGGAGCATTTGGACCTGTCGCCGGTGGCTCGCGAGAGCGGAAAAATATGAGTGCTCGCGGAAAGCGCCATTTTTCCTGCTGAGCAGCCTGAGAGCCAGCTATTATCTCTGGATACACGGCGGCCAGGGCATTCATCAGAGGACCGCCAGGCGAGGGGAGGCGCCGACAGATTGGACGACAATTTCCCCGCTCTTAATGGCGTCTGCGCCACCCGCCACTGCTGCCAACCGGCAATAGTAGTGACTGAAGAACACTGTAAAGCCAGGCTGCAGACTCTCAACTACGGAGGAACATCTCTCCCGAGTTACGACTCACAAAACATAAAGTACAGTGCTGGCCATCTGAAATGCAGCACCAGATGGACAGCCAAATGTATTTCGGGGATCACACGCTGTGCAAAGGTCACTTCTACATCTAGATCTACATCTACATGATACTCTGCAAATCATATTTAAGTGCCTGGAAGAGGGTTCAGCGAACCACCGTTATACTATTTATCTCCCATTCCATTCTCGAATAGCGCGGGAAGAAAGCACACCCGAATCTCTGCGTTAGAGCTCTGATTTCTCGTATTTTATTCCGATGATCAATTCTACCTATGTAAATGGGAGTCAACAATATATTTTCGCATTCGGAGGAGAATGTTGGCGATTGTAATTTCGTAAGTAGCCCACGCCGCAGCGATAACCGCCGTTGTTGTAATGATTCCCATCCCAGATCCTGTATCATTTCCGTAACGCTGTCTCCCCTGTATCGTGACAATACGAAACGAGCTGCTCTTCTTTGGACTCTTTCGATGTCCTCTGTCAAACCCACCTGATAAGGATCCCGTATTGAGCAGCAATACTCCAAAAAAAGACGGACAAGCGTAGTGTATGCAGTCTCTTTAGTAGTTCTATTGCATCTTTTTACGGTTCTGCCAATAAAACGCAGTCTTTGGTTCGCCTTTCCCACGATATTATCTACGTGTTCTTTCCAGTTTAAGTCTGAAGTAATTTTAATTCCTAGGTATTTTGTGGAGTTTACGGCCTTCACTTTTGATTGATTTATCTTGTAAACAAAGTTTAACGGATTTCTTTTCGTACTCATTTGGATTACTTCACACATCTCATTATTTAGAGTCAATTGCCAATTTTTACACCTTAATGATATCTTCCACCCCAATGAACCACAGACATTGCCGAGGTGGGGTGGCTTGCGTGCTTCAACGATGCAGATAACCGTTCCCTAGGTGCAACCACAGTAGAGGGGTATCTGTGGAGAGTCCAGACAAACGTGTGGTTCCTGAAGAGGAGCAGCAGCCTTTTCAATGGTTACAGGGGCAACAGTCTGGATGATTGAGCTGGCCTTGTAACATCAGTTAACATGGCTCTACCATGCAGCTACTGAGAACGGCTGGAAGCAAGGGGGAACTACAGTCGTTACTTCTCCCGAGGACATGCAACTCTACGGTATAGCTATATGATGATGGCGTCTTCTTGGGTAAAATATTCCGGAGGTAAAGTAGTCCCCCATACGGATCTCCGGGTGGGGACTACTCAGGAGGAAGTCGTCAGCAAGAAAAACAAAACAGGCATTCTTCGGGTCGGAGCATGGAATGTTCTAACCCTTAATCGCGTAGGTAAGCTAGAGAATTTGAAAAGAGAAATGGATAGGTTAAAGTTACATATGGTGAGGATTAGTGAAGTTTGGTGGCAGGATGAACAGGATTTCTGGTCAGATGAGTACAGGGTTATAAATACAAAATCAGTTGGGGGTAATGCAGGAGTAGGTCTGATAATGAATAAGAAAATAGGAATGCGGGTAAGTTATTATGAACAGCATAGTGAACGCATTATCGTAGTAAAGATAGACACGAAGCCAACACCGACCACAGTTGTGCAAGTTTATATGTCAAATAGCACGGCTGATGATGAGGATATCGAAAAAATGTATGAGGAGATAAAAGAAATCATTCAGAAAGTTAAAGGAAACGAAAACTTGATTGTGATGGGGGACTGGAACTCGGTAGTAGGAAAGGGAAGAGAAGGAAATGTAGTAGGTGAATATGGGAAAAAGGAATGAAAGAGGAGATCGCTTGGTAGAATTTTCCACAGAGCACTATTTAATGATCACCAACACTTAATCATCTTGAAAGAAGGCTGTGGAAGAGACCAGGAGACACTGGAACGTACCAGATTGACTTTATAATGGTAAGGAATAGATTTAGAAACCAAGTTCTTAACTGTAAGACATATCCAGGGGCAGATATAGACTCTGACCATAACTTATTGGTTATGAACTGCAGATTAAAACTTAATAGATTGCAGAAAGGTAGAAAGGTTATGAGATGAAACCTGGACAAATTGAATTAACCAGAGGTGGTTGAGAGTTTCAGAGGGAGCATTAGGCAAGGATTGGCTGAGACGGGGGAAAGTAATACAATAGAAGAAGAATAGGTAGCTCTGAGTGATAGGGTAGTGAGGGCAGCAGAAGACCATGTAGGCAGAAGGACAAGGTCTAATAGAAATCCCTGGATAACACAGGATATACTGAACTTGATTGATGAGAGAAGAAAATATAAAAATTCAGCAAGTGAAACAGGAAAAAGGGAGTACAGACGTCTGAAAAATGAAATTGACAGGAAGTGCAGACTGGCTAGGCAGGAGTGGCTAGAGGACAAATGTAGAACCGTAGAAGAATGCATAACTAGGGGAAAGATAGGTACCGTCTACAGGCAAATAAAAGAGGTATTTGGAGACAAGAAAAGCAGCTGTATGAATGTCAAGAATTCATACGGAAAACCAGTACTAAGCAAAGAGGGGAAAGCTGAACTGTGGAAGTAATATATAGAGAGCCTATACAAAGGAAATAAACTTGAAGGCAGTATTCTAGAAATGCAAGATGAAGTGGAGGAAGATATGATACTGCGAGAAGAATTTGACAGAGCGCTGAAGGACTTGAGTCGAAACAAGGCCCCTGGAGTAGATGATATACGGTCTGAACTGCTAATATCGTTAGGAGAGCCAGTCATGAAGAAATTTTATCACCTGGTATGCAAGATGTATGAGACAGAGGAAATACCCTCCGACTTCAAGAAGATTATTGTAATTCCAATTCCAAAGAAAGCAAGTGCAGACAACTGTGAAAATTACAGAACTATCAGTTTAATAAGTCATGGTTGCAAAATACTAACACGAATTATTTACAGACGAATGGAAAAACTTGTGGAACCCGACCTCGGGGAAGATCAGTTTGGATTTAGGAGAAATGTAGGAACACTGGAGGTAATATTCACATTACGACTTATCTTAGAAGATAGGCTAAGGAAAAGGAAACCTACGTTTTTAGCGTTTGTCGATTTGGAGAAAGCTTTTGACAATGTCGACTGGAATACACTTTTCCAAATTCTGAAGATAGCAGGGGTAAAATATAGGGAGCGAAGAGTTATATTCAACCTATACAACAACCAGACAGCGGTTATTAGAGTCGAAGGGCAAGAAAGGGCCGCAGAGGTTGGGAAGGGAGTAAGACAGGGTTGTAGCCTTTCCCCAATGTTATTCAATCTGTACATTGAACAGGCAGTGAAGGAATAGAAGGAGAAATTTGGAGAGGGCATTAAAGTGCAGGGAGAAGAAGTAAAAACATTCGGGTTGGCCGATGAAAAAAGTAATTCTGTCAGAGACCGCAAAAGATCTGGAAGAGCAAATGAATGGGATGGACAGTGTTTTAAAGGGAAGATATAAGATGAAGATTAACAATAGTAAAACGAAGGTAATGGAATGCAATGTCAGAAAATCAGGCGATGCTGAAGGAATTAGATTAGGTAATGAGACAATAAAAGAAGTAGTAAGATAACTTCTGATGGCCGAAGTAAAGAAGATATAAAATGCAGAATGGCTATGGGAAGAAAAGCGTTTCTGAAGAAGCGAAATTTGTTAACTTCCAATATTAATTTAAATGTTAGGAAGTCCTTTCTGAAAGCATTTTTCTGGAGTGTAGCACTGTATGGGGGTGAAACGTGGACGATAAGGAGTTCAGATAAAAAATATGATAGAAGCTTTTGAAATGTGGTACTACAGACGAATGATGAAAATTAGAGGGGTAGATCACGTAACTAATGAGGACGTGCTTAACCGAATTGGGGAGAAAAGGAGTTTTTGGCATACCCTGACTAAGAGTAGGGATAGATTGGTTGGACACATTCTGAGACATCAAGGAATTGTCAACTTAGCATTGAAAGGAAGCGTGTGGGGTAAAAATCGTAGAGGGAAACCGAGGGACGAATACATTAAGCAGATTCAAAAGGATGTAGGTTGCTGTACATATTCTCAGATGAAGAGACTTGCACAGGACAGGATAGCGTGGAGAGCTGCATCAAACCAGTCTGCGGACTGAAGACCACAACAACAACAACATTGATATCTTATTCAGATCGTTCTGCAGTTGGTTTTGATCTTCAGATGATTTTATTAGACAATAAATGACGGCGTCATCTGCAAACAACCTAAGAGAACTACTTAGATTTTCCCCTAAATAAGGAACAACAGAGGACCAATAACACTACCCTGTGGAACGCCCGATATCACCTCTGTTTCACTCGATGTCTTACCATCGATTACTACGAACTGTGTCCTCTCTGACAGGAAATCCCATATCCAGTCACAAATTTGGGGCGATGTACCATAACCATGCAATTTGATTAGAAGCCGTTTGAGAGGTACGGTGTCATTAACCTTCTGGAAATCAAGAAATACGGAATCGATTTGCGAACCCTTATCGATAGCACCCATCACTTCGTGTGAGTAAAGAGCTAGTTGTGTTTCGCATTAAAGATATTTTAATTTTGTTCGAGGTAACTCTAATATTTGAATATAGGGTATGTTCCAAAACCATGCTGCAAATTGACGTCAGTGAAATAGGCCTGTAGTTTAGTGGGTTATTCCTACTGCCTTTCTTGAATATAGGTGTGACCTGTGCAACTTTACAAACTTTTGGTACAGATCCTTCTTTGAGAGTGCGGTTTGTACGGATGTTAAGTAAGGAGCTATCGTTTCAGCATAATCAGAAATCTAATGGATATACAGTCCGGACCAGAAGACTTGTTCTTGTTAAGTGATTTTAGACGCTTCACTACTCCTATGATATTTACTTCTACGTTACTCATTACATAATTAGAAATATGGAAAATACAGCCCCATATGTATTTAAGTTTTAGAGGGAGCACATTAGGCAAGGATTGTCTGAAACAGGGGCAAACAATACAGTAGAAGAAGAATGGGTAGCGCTGAGAGATAGAGTAGTGAAGCTCGCAGACGATCATATAGGCAGAAGGACAAGGCCTACTAAAAATTGTTGGATAACACAGGATATAATGAACTTAATTGCTGAAAGGAGGAAATATAAAAATGCATCAAATGAAGCAGGCAACAGGGAGTACAGACGTCTGAAAAATGAGATTGACAGGAAGTGCAGACTGGCTAAGCAGGGGTGGCTTGAGGAGAAATGGAAGACCGTTGAAGAATGTATAACTAGGGGTAAGACAGATACTGCCTACAGGAAAATAAGAGAGACAGTTGGAGTCAAGAAAAACAGCGGTATGACTATCAAGAACTGAGACGGAGAACTAATACTAAGCAAAGAAGGGAAAGCTGAAAGGTGGAAGGAATATACAGAAGGCCTTTACAAAGGAAATAAACTTTCAGTATTCTAGAAATGGAAGACGAAGTAGAGGAAGATGAGATAGGGGATACTATACTGTGGGAAGAATTTGAAGGAGCCCTAAAAGATTTGAGTAGAAACAAGGCCGTCGGAGTAGATGATGTTCCGTCTGAACTGCTAGTATCGTTAGGAGAGTCAGTCATGAAGAAATTGTTTCACTTGGTATGCAAAATGTATGAGACAGGAGAAATACCCTCTGACTTCTAGAAGAATATAGTGATTTCAATTCCTAAGAAAGAAAGCGCAGATAAATGTGAAATTACAGAAGTATCAGATTAATAAGTCATGGGTGCAAATTACTAACACGAATTATTTATAGACGGATGGAAAAACTGGTGGAATCCGACCCTGGGGAAGATCAGTTTGGATTTAGGATAAATGTGGAACCACGCACACTCACATTACAGCTTATCTTAGATGATAGATTAAGGAACGAGAAACCTACGTTTTTAGAATTTGTAGAGAAAGCTTGACTCGAATACACTTTTTCAGATTCTGAAGGTAGCAGGTGTAAAATACAGGGTGCGAAGAGTTATATTCAACTTTTACGAAAACCAGACAGCAATTATTAGAACCGAAGGGCATGAAAGACTTGAGAAGCAGCGGTTGATATATCCCAGGCCTTTCGTTCCGCTATTATCAAGTAGTGATTGTGGCAGCAAAAAGTCTGCGGAATATGCGTATTATTCGTGTGGCTCACAAAAAAGCAGAAGATGATGTACTGCCAAAACCAACTGTAAGTTGGCTGATGCATGAAATTTCCCTACCGACCAACGTTACGTTTTCATACAAAAAGTAGCGTGGTAATTGGTTAAAAAATATTCACATAGAATTATTTGGTTGCAGATGAAAATGCTACCAACGTCTGATGTTGTAAGACTGGTCCTACACGACCATACAATGTAAAATTAAAGCAGTAATGTACTATTTTTGGCCTAATTTCCACACCCAGGTTATTAAAATGTTTGCAAAGTTACGCGACCTAACTGCAGTGTTTATTGGTCCCTAAACTTACAATTTACTTAAACTAACTTACCCTAAGGACAGCACACACATCCATGCCCGAGGAAGGACTCGAGCCCCCGACGTGGAACGGCCGCGCGCACCGTAGCAGGGTGCCTCAGTGCTATTCCGCCGCGACCCCGGGTTATTACTAAAATACATTTGCACAGCCGTAAACAAAAACAGCCACTTTGATGATGGCATAGATGTGTTGAAACATGCCTGGGCAACAATAAAAGAAAACAATGTTTCGCATATCAGACGGACCTGATATCCAATATTTTTACTACCTACACGGTAAAACGTAAGAGCTACAAATCCAAAATGATGAATGTATCGAGCAGACGTTTCCGATAGGCGAAAGACTGACAGAACAGGGAGACCAAGGCAGCAATGCAATTTGATGGACAGCGAATAAGTCTTGAATATCGCGTCTCACAAGTGGTCTCGCAGTAATCTTTTGCAATGTAGTCGTTCCGAAGGTATGGGAGATGTTTGTTTATTTGTTTACAGTTATGTATTTAAATGAAAAGCCCATCAACTGGAACACTAAAAAGGTCCGTGTTATGACTAAACAATAGCTAATTTTTATCATTATTTATTTAGAATTACAATGGTTTACATAATATGATTGTTACAGGTGTTTACAATCTTCTGGTCCCTAACCCACTCTGGAGAGTCCTGGAGCGTTGCCCATACCAAGTGACGAGGACGCGGGCCAGCTACTATCACACAAAACCACTGCCTGGATATAAAACTTCCTCGACCACCCTTAATAAAAATTGTTAGTAATTTATAACAAAATTGGTGTTAGACAAATTAATGAAAATAAACTAACTATTGCACAAAATAAAGTACAATTTCCTTTACGAAAGAAACAAAAACATTTTATACTCTTATTTACAAAACAAAATAATAATATCTGCTTATACAATTATACACACAGTATATATAGAAGGTACATCAAGCTTGGTTTAGTTAGCTTATCGACACAATTTAGTTATTATTGGTCACAATTGGGAACATAATTGGATTGTGAGGAAGGTAACCCACCATCAGGGATAGCCCAGGAGGCGTCCTCCAGCTTCATTTTGCGATAGAGAGGGGAGCCTCACCTACACTTCCAACTTGCCTCCACACGGTCCTGTGTCAGAAAAACCTAGCACCCAAGGTAGAGGGATGCACAAAAGGCTCCAACACTTCATCGATATAACGCTGGCTGGCAAGTACTAGTAATGCGTACTGGGCCGGTGCAGGACTGAAATACCACGCCGAACCATAACAGCGGATGCAGTAGCACCGTGTCTCCAGACTCTTAATACACCATCGTAGTGCTGTAGGCAGGATCGAGACTCGTCGTTAAAAGACAAGTCGTCCAATCCTGTTAGTCATGTCCGCCGTTCATCGCACCGTTGCCGGCGTTGACCCAGTGGTAAAGGCAGCAACAGTGTTTCCAACACCATCACATTTATTTCGGTTAAATCTACTTTCAATATCTGCCAGACTCGGCCAGGAAAAAAGTCATTTATGGAAAGATGGAAAATGAAAATGTTAAATACAGGATGCACATGCACACTTACTTTATAAGCGCGATCTTTCTTCCTTTACACAATTGAACATTAATTATAATAATCCATTTAGTAATCCGATTAAAAACGTCTGGTCAATGGTGGCCGAGCAACTGGCTTGTCACAATACACCAGTCACTACTCTTGATGAACTGTGGTATCGTGTTGAAGTTGCATGGGCATCTGTACCTGTACACGTCATCCAAGCTCCGTTTGACTCAATGCCCAGGCGTACCGACTGTTATTATGGCCAGAGGTGGCTGTTCTGGGTACTGATTTCTCAGGATCTATGCACCCAAACTGAGTGAAAATGTAATCACATGTCAGTTCTAGTATAATACATTTGTTCAATGAATAACCGGTTATCATCTGCATTTCTTCTTGGTGCAGCAATTTTAATGGCTAATGGCCAGTAGTATATTCATTGGACAAATGTATTATACTAGAACTGACATGTGATTACATTTTCACGCAATTTGGGTGCATAGATCCTGAGAAATCAGTACCCAGAACAACCACTTCTGGCCGTAATAACGGCCTTGTTACGCCTGGGCATTGATCAAACAGAGTTTGGATGGCGTGTAATGGTACAGATGCCCATGCAGCTTCAACACGATACCACAGTTCATCAAGAGTAGTGACTGGCGTATTGTGACGAGCCAGTTGCTCGGCCACCATTGACCAGACGTTTTCGATTGGTGAGAGATCTGGAGAATGTGCTGGCCAAAGCAGAAGTCGAACATTTTCCGCATCTAGAAAGGCCCGTACTGGACCTGCCACATGCGGTCCTGCATTATCCTGATGAAATGTGGGGTTTTGCAAGGATCGAATGAAAGGTAGAGTCACTGGTCTGAAATGTAACGGCCATTCTTCAAAGTGCCGTCGATGCGAACAAGAGGTGACCGAGACGTGTAAACCCCCCCCCCCCCCTCATACCATCACGCTGGGTGATACGCCAGTATGGCAATGAAGAATACACGCTTCCAATTTGCGTTCACTGCGATGTCGCCGAACACGGATGCGACCATCATGATGTAAACAGAACCAGGATTCATCTTAAAAATGACGTTTTACCATTCGTGCACCCACGTTCGTAGTTGCGTACAACATCGCAGGTGGTCCTCTCTGTGATGCAACATCAAGGGTAACCGCAGCCATAGTCTCCGAGCATATAGTCCATGTTGCTGCTAACGTCGTCGAACTGTTCGTGCAGATGGTTGTTGTCTTGCAAACGTCCCCACCTGTTGACTCAGGGATCGAGACGTGGCTGCACGGTACGTTGTAGCCATGCGGATAAGATGCCTGTTACCTCGACTGCTAGTGATAAGAGACCGTTGGAGATCCAGCACGGCGTTCCGTGTTGCCCTCCTGACCCCACCGATTCCATGTTCTACTAACAGTCATTGGATCGCGACGAACACGAGCAGCAATGTTGCGATACGATAAATCGCAATCGCGATAGGCTACAATCCGACCTTTATCAAAGTTGGAAACGTGATGGTACGCATTTCTCCTACTTCCACGAGGCATCACAACAACGTATCCCCAGGAAACGCCGGCCAACTGCTCTTTGTGTATGAGAAATTGGTTGGAAACTTTCCTCATGTCAGTACGTTGTGTGAATGCTCTGAAAAGCTAATCATTTACATATCACAGCATCTTCTTCCTGTCGGTTAAATTTCGCGTCTGTAGCTTGTCATCTTCGTGGTGTAGCAATTTTAATTGCCAGGAGTGTATCTGAAGGTCATCCAGCTCTTCTACTACTTCTTCTAATTTAAAGCTGATGATGGATACGCCTTGCACATTGTTAGAAATCATAGACTACGAAGAGAAGAAGAGAGTTCAAAAGCAAGGAACGTTCAGTTATCTCTAATGTTATTAAGACCTGTGTTAGAGAACGGGAGCAAAAAGAACTGTTGTGCAATATAGCCGGTCCCGTATAAGTTCTGCAGTCTATAAAAATTGTAGTCTTTCAGAAAAGATTCATTTTTTACTTTTTTATTTTTATTATTTTTTTAATTAAATGAGCAATACCCGAAATCTGCCAGCTTTTCGGCTGTCGGCTGCCAAGAATATTTTCCGGCTTTAAAGAACATAAATCTGCCAGAATCAGTCGAAAATCGCATGAGTTGGCAACATTGGGCAAGGATACCCGGCAAAGCGCCGTAAGTGTAAAGATTGTTTATAGTAACTTCCTGGTAATTAACCAAATAGTGTCTGTAATTTTTGGGTACCAAGCACTAGTAAAATATCGAGAGACATAGAAGTGAAATAAATGTAAAAACAGCCGAATTTCATTGATTAAATGATATAAGCAACAACTTATTCATAAGGCAATATTCACGATTTGTGTATATCTTCAGCTAATTACGCTGAAAGTAATAGAATATAAACATACGAGAAACATAAATCCCTGTTACGATCATTTCTTATATGATAGGCACTTACTCTAACGTGTGACAATTCGGTATGGATTCTAATGATTCGAAAGTTTTTATACTTCACTCGTCTTCCTTTTAAACGCATATACTTGAGGTGTAATTACTTTGTTTATAAAACAAATGTATTGAAGATTCTTGCCGTTTGTGGTTCAGATGTAGCAACAACTGTGAATTGGTTTAAGTAGGATATACTTTATGCAGCGAATAGAGCGCAACACCTTTTGAACGTTACCCTTTTATTTCCGCCATATTGCTATGTCTTGGAGAAGTGTTCGTATTGTAGAGATAATGTTTTATGTCACTTAAATCCGGAATAAAACGTCAGGAGGTTTTGCCGTGAAGTACAACGTGTTAAAAAAGTGCACATTAGCCGTAAAAAATTAAGTTTTGACACATATTATGATGAGCATTTATTACTATTTTTACAAGAAAGTATATTGTTCGTAAGTACTTACTTTGCACTGACGGCCAGGTCAGTGCATTAACAGTAGGAAGGTCGACTTAAAGCCTATTTTTAACGGAGAAATAGCATTCCACAACACACCAAGATGGCGGACAGGATTCAACTGATGTATGTGCTCGGCCTACATAACGCCATCTCCCTTTATTCTAGCCTCCTTGATTTAAAGAAGCAAAAACATACTAACTACGACGCTATATTTCCATGGAGTATACATAAAAGCAAAGAGATTTCACAAGCAGAAAACTGTGTGTCACTGTAGTGGGAAAAGAGTGCAACACTTCCCCTGAATCGAACTGCTGTCAAAGAAGAAAAAAATCACATTATGTGCAAAGTCCAATTTTAGAACACACAGCTCTAAATTTGTTTGCATTTAAAGGCTTTGTAAACATGTCACCAAGTTGATTTTCAGAACATACATATTCCACATTGGTGTCCCCATTCGGATATAGTTCTCGCACAGAATAATATCGTACTTCGATATGCCTTGAGCTTTTGTGGAACTCTGGATTTTTCATTAATTTAATGTCGCTCGCATTGTCAATGAACATTACGGGTGTGTAGTTCCTTTCGCTTATCTCCAGAAACAGTCGGTTAAGCAAGACTAATTCCTTGGCTCCTTCACTTACAGTATCAAACTCCGCTTCAGTACTGTAGTGGATAGTGCGACTGATTTCTGCAGTTGAGATGTCCATGATACAGTAGTTTCACCGATCATTGAAATGGATCCACTAGTTGATAGTCTTGCTTTAATGTTACCAGCATAGGTACAAAGATTTCCACCAGATGAGGTGTAGTGGAAACCTAAATCTGAAGTATCACGAAGATATCTGAAAATGCGTTTTACAGCATTCCAATCAGATGAAGTGGGTTTACCCATCGATCGGACAACTTTTGAAGCATCAGAATATGCAAGATTTGGGCGAGTACAACTTGTCAGATACATTAATGATCCCACAGCTGAACGATAAGGAACGTTGCTTTCAAGAGTATTGCTACATTCACTCTGCAATTGTTTATTATCACAGGGGTCTTCAATGGTTTCTAATTAGTCATGTTAAAACGATGTAAGATCTTCTCTGTAAAATAAACAAGCCAGACTCTCGTTGTTCTATTTGCATGCCTAAAAATGAGTCCAATGTCCCATTGTTATTTTGAATTCCGACTTTAACATAAATAGCAATCAGCAATTTTTCTGCTGCATTTTGTCAAATGTAAATACAAGGATCGAGCACGATATCGATCAATCGATCCACCAGGTTTATATTTAATCTTCGACCATAGATACTAACAGACCGGCCAAACACCAGAGTGGCTATACATATGGTGTGGTTCAAACATATGACCACGTGGGTGTTGGCAAACATTAACCGGATATAATATACAACACGACTGTTTTCAAGAAATGCCATCATTTTAAGCTAATAATACTTTCACTTGAAATTTAATGTTTTCTGCCTTCACAAAAAGCTCTGTATAATTCTAGACGAAGCTGTATCACATCTGTACATTTCCACGTGACTGTTGGCAAAATAATGGTTTAGCCGCAGAGATGTTGGTGCCATGAATACGATACTGTGCTCAGTCTACCAGTATCTATGGTCGAAGTATTTAATACGCAGTACTCATCGATTATCTATGGCATATTTATCTTTAGGCAGTTCTACCAACTCCCAGGTATCATTTTTTTCAAATTCTTTCATTTCCACTTTCATGGCATTAAAACATTTATTATAGTCAGTGCTTTCCATAGCTTCGTTAAAGTTTGTTGGTGTAAGCTCTTCATCAATTGCTTTTGTCAGGCAAACTAATGCATTTTCTTCTTGAGACTGGTGAGGTTGGTATCCCAATTCGTAATCACGAAACTTCACTGGAGGGCGTATTTCACGAATTGGACGACGTTTTGGCACTTTATTTGAACATTATTGGTCACTAGTCCCAATTTGATCGGTAGCTTTAACTTTATCATTGCTGTAATTACTATTCAAGTCATTTTACTCTTTTAATTCCTTAGGTATGGAATTAAATGCCAAATCAATCAAATTTCCAGTTGTACATAGCTTCTCTGGTTGAAAATATACATTGCGCGATTTCATCACACGATGTTTCGATGGGATCCACACTTTGTAACTATCTTTGTCATTTACATATCCAATGAAATGACCAGAAACAGCTTTGTCATCAAACTTAGAACGAAATTTCTTTGGCAAATACATATAGCATTTTGATACAAAAATGCGTAAATAGCTAAAACTGTCAAACACTTTTCCAGTCTACAATTCGAAAGGTGTTTTAACTTGAACACTTGATTTCCCAGTACGACTGAATAGGAAGACAGCTGTGTCACAAGCATGAGCCCAAATAGTTTAGGTAACTTGCTAGATGATAACATTGAGCTAATTCAACTATGTGTCGATTCGCTTGTTCAGAAACATCATTCTGCTCAGGAGTATCATGACAGAAACTCAATGCTACGGTCTCGTAGCAGTTTAGCTACATCTTTGCAATTAAACTCTCCTGCACCATCATACCGAAACACTTTTACCTTATGACCAACAGCATCACATTCCTTCAAAAATGCTTTCAAACTGTCAGCTACTTCAGATTTATTTCGCATGAAATATATCCGAACGAAAGGAGAAAAATCATCTTTGAAATCACATAATAACGAAAACCATTTATAGAGTAAACAGACATGGGGCGATACATCAGCGTTTTTCAATTCACCGACAGTTTGTGAACGATCTTTGCGACGTATAAATGGTTTGCGGTGGGATTTACCAAGGACCCAGTCATCATAAAATGATGTAGTATCAGAACACTTAACTGAAATACCGAAACGGGAGAGCACATCTCTTACACGTCGTTTATCTTGATGACATAGTCTCTCATGCCAACACTGCAGTTGTTCAAGTTGCTAAGTTAATCATTACTTCTGAATCTGGAGAACAAACTCGCATGTTCATAATACACACTGAGCCAACTAGTCTTCCTGTAGCAACTGTTCCACTACGTCGCCGGATGATAACACCTTTATTATCATAAGTCACGTTGTATCCACGTTGTACAACTCGACGTACAAAGTTGGTGTCTGGAATTAGGTACGTACCAAACATTTTCAAGCAAAGCTGGTGTCCAATTTTTATTTACTAATTATTCAATATGAATAGTATCAGAGTCGTGTGCAAAAATAACTTCGTTGCCAACTGTCTGTGCACATTGTATAAACTGGAAATTTTTCAAACGTAGAAAAATGTTGTTTATTTGGTGAAATGTGGTGTCTTGTGCCAGAGTCTGAAATCCAGGAATCTGCACTATCAAAATTAGCATGAAACAACAAGCCAGTGGCTTGCTCTTTACTTTTGAATTAGAAATTGAATTATTACTGTTACTTGCTGTCGCCTTTACTTCTTCTGCCGCCATGCGCTTTTGGCAGTTTGCTATACAGACATGTACGACTTTGCAATACAGACATGTACGACTTTCTTTCTTCTTCGGCTTACTCAGCTCTCATGTAAATTTCTTCTGCTTCTGCTTATATGATTTTGCATTTTCAGCAACAGCTGTCTGTGTAGCTAGCGAATTCTCAATCGAACGCAAATGCTCAATAAGTACAGTAGCTTTGTCGTCTGCTTAGATTCAGGAACACGATACCATGTCGACCTACAAAACTGGTATTCGTGTCCCAATGTTTTGAAAATACGATGATGTAATAGCGAAAGAGGCAAAATTGAATTTGGATTACTTTTCTTCAGCTCATTGCATAAGTCATGAAAAATGTTCGCAGGTTGCGATGTGTGTTTTGTAGCAGACGTGACGTCATCTTTTGTAGTTTCAAAGAAACAATCAAAGAGCGTATATAGCCGTTGGAGAGAAGTTTGTTCAAATACCGATGTAAGCGTATCCCAAATTTCTTTTGCATCAGTTTTCTTTCTAACATGAATAGCAGGTTCCTCATCAAGTGCGGTTCCAATAATACGAGCTGCCCATGCATTGTCCCGTTGCCAGCGGCGATATTTGTCCGACGCTTCTGCTCCTTCCGCTAATGACGGACACTGACGTGTACCACCTACAATCGAGTAAAGACAATGCTCCTTCAAATATAGCTGAATCTGCCATTTCCATGTTTCCCACTGATCTTCGATTGATAACTTGCGAATATCTGCATGACTAGTGTCCTCATTTGGGTGATGTGTCGTTCCGTCCATTATCCACAAATTTTGCAGTCTCACGAATGTCCTAGTAAACTGAAAAAGAGTCTGGGCCTATAACCTGTTATGGTTTAAGTAGGATATATTTTATGCAGCGAATAGAGCACAACGACTTTTGGAACGTTACCCTTTTATTTAACGAAGCAAAAACATACTAAACTAAGACACTATATTTCCAAGGAGTATACATAAGAGCAAAGAGATTTCACAAACAGAAAACTGTAGTGGGGAAAGAGCACAAAGTTACGATTTATTTTCTGTAACATATCCTTCTACTACAGCTATGGTTGCTGATCTGGTGCACTGCATGCCATATACGTTTCTTATGTTCAATCTGTCGATGCGACGGTAAATCCTAAGTTTCCTTCCTTACGTTCAACACTCACTGATGTGACTGGAACTGTAGTAAATAAACCTTGACGGTCCTGAGTAGAAAATCGACGACTTTCTGAAAAAGTCAGGCCTTTTGTTGTTTGTTAGCCATTTTTTGTTCTTAAAATGAAATGAAAATCTACATTAAAAGTCGCAGGTTTCAAGAGAAACTTAAATAAATTGTCCTGCAATTTACGTTTTAATACCTGCCAACAGTTTATAGGAAACCTATGAAGACATTTGTGGAGTTATTACTGATTTTATGGCATTACATACCTTCTGTATTAAAAAAAATTAATATCAATTTAAACGAAAATACTGACATTCATCTCATAGCGTATTCAGAAATATGCCTTGCTGGCGACTTGCAGCGCTGCTGTAATGTGGGAGTGTCGAGATTGTGTATGTTACTGTGTGGTGTCATACTGAAGCTGCTTACGCGAAACAACTGCAAAAAATAACAATTCCAGTACGATTCATTAATTTCTTCTGGCGAATAACAACTTCGAAAAACTTTCGCCTTGAGAATGGCAGGGTGATCGCCTGCCGAAATATCGGCCGTCGTCGATTTTGATACCTGGCAACATACCCTTACGTTTTTCGAAATTCCAGTACGTCCACACCGCCATCTGATCCACCCTTATATAGCACTTGCAAGTGATGCTATTTGGGTTCGAGACGTGCGTCTGCGTTGATATACTAATTATGAGCATCCTTCGACGTTGCAAACGCATGCAGCAAATTTAATGTGATTTGAATGCTTCCTTAAAAGTGTTGCTTTTTGGGTGGCCAGTAGTGTGAAATCAAGCTGAAGAATGTCCGCCATCTTGGCTTGTCATAGAATGCTATTTTTCCCTAACAACTATGCGTTAAAACGATCCCCTTACTGTTCATTCATTGAATTCATAGTCAGTGCAAACATTACACTTTTATGGATAAATATTCGTCATCACTTATTGTGATGACTGGTTTGATGCAGCTCTCCACCCTACTCTATCCAGAACAAGCCTCTTCATATCCTCATAAGCACGGCAACCCACATCAATTTGAATCTGCTTACTGTCGTTTCTTGGTCTCCCTCTGCGATTTTTACCCCACTCACTTTCATCCAAACCTTGATGCCAGTAATAAGTCCTATCAATCGATCCCTTCATTTAGTCAAGGTATGCTAGAAATTCATTTCCTCATTAGTCACGCGATCTACCCATATGATTTTCAGCAGTCTTCTGTAGATCCACATTTCAAACGCTTCTACCCTGTTCCTGTCTGAAATATTTATTATCCATGTTTCACTTCCGTACCAGGCAACCCTCAACACATATGCCTTTAGAAAACGATTACACTTCATATGTGACGTTAGCAAAATTTCTCTTTCTAAAAATCTTTTTCTTCCCATTGCCATTCTTCATTTTATAGTCTCTGTACTACGACCGTCATATGTCACTTTACTCCCCAAGTAATAAAACTCATCTACCATCTTCATTGTATCGTTTCCTAAAACCTCCTTCAGCATTGCCTGATTTTCTTACATTCCATTAGCATTGGTTTGTTGTTGATAATGTTCATCTTATACACTCCTTTCAATAAACTACCCATTCCATTCAACTGCTCTTCCTGGTCCGCTGCTGTCTCTGACAGGATTACAACGTCATCGGCAAACCGCATAGTTTTATTTCTTCGCTCTGAACTTTAATCCCATCTCCAAATTTCTCCTTGCTTTTCTTCACAGCTTGCTCAATGTACAAATTGAGTAACACGGTAGAAATGCTACAATCCTATCTTACTCCCTTCCCAACCAATGCTTCGATTTCAAGCTCTTCGACTGTAATAACTCAAATGTTTGCATGACTTATGGGACTTAACTACGGGGTCATCAGTCCCTAAACTTACTAACTACTTATGAGCTAGCTAATACTAAAGACGGCACAAATATTCATACCCGATGGAGGATTCGAACCCCCGACTGTTGTTGCCGTGCAGAACGTGACTGGCGCGCCGCAGACAGCTCGGCCACCGCGGCCGGCCTGTAATAACTGCTGTCTGACTTTCGTACAGGTTGTAAATAGCCTTCCCTATGTTTTATCTCTGCTAATGTCTAAATTTGGAACAGTATATTCCAGTCTACATTATCAAAAGCTATCTCCAAACCTACATAACCTAGAAATTCAGGTTTGCTTTCCTTAATGAATCCTCTATAGTAAGTCGTAATGTGAGTATTGCCTCTAGTGTTCCTACATTTCTCCTAAATCCAAACTGATCTTCCCCGAGGTCAGTTGCTACCAAACTTTCCCTTCTTTTGTAAATAATTCGTGTTAAAATTTTGCAAACTCAGTTTTAGTGATAATTTTCGCTCTTTTAAGATAGTGTATATCACAGCAAAACCGCCGGACGTCCCATTCATGATTTATGATTCATAAAACATCAAAATTGCAATAATAATATAGCAAAACCGCCGGACGTCCCATTCATGATAATAATATTACTCCAGGACTCAGCAATATGGTAGATGCGCCCTTCACTTTTTCAGCGAAAGGAGAATTCCCTGTATATCAACCTCCTTGACTAAAATCCTAAGCGTAAATTTAAGAAGATCGAATATCTTTTACGGGGTTACATTTAATGAAGATGATAGTTTCCTATTTTTTATTTAATAGTTTTCATCCTTTTCGCTTAATGACCTCTGTAACATCAGAGCCTTTTTAGGCAAATACCACGCGACTGGAGCTGTGTGAGTTTCTGTTTCAGTAATTTCTTTACAGATAAGGACAATCTTCTGAGAAATTCTGGCAATTGAGAGAGTGAGAAACTGTACTTAATTTCTCTTTTGGATGCCTAGTGTTCCTTCTGTCCCATTTAACTTCATACTATCAAAACAAAATTTTTGTTGCCCCTTTCAATCGTCAGAAAGGCCACCTGCAACAGTAAAATTCCAGGACAACGAAACTCGTATTTTTGTACTCTAGAATACTCTCTTAGATGTTCACAAGTGATTACTTTGAGCAACATTTTTCTTGCTGTATTCTGTCATTTTTTTGTATTGTCTCTATTTCAGACATAGTCTTACTGGCCGAATAGCGGACTTCTTCTATAGCATGCAGTTCCTGATTTTCTATTTTAATTTCCCAGCAAAGGTCAACAACTTCGTTTCTTCTAGACTGAGGTAGTTACGAAGCAATTATACTCTTAAAATAAATAGAACATTTATTATGTCCTTTGCGGATTTTCAACAAAAGTGCCACGAAGACCAGAGAGGGCTTATACAGGATGCGTTTAATTTTCGTTTTTCAGTTGTGGTTATTCAAGCTTCTTAGGAACAGTGTTTAAATGGAGTCTAACGGTGAACGGCCTATGCAGTAGCACGGCAAAGGGCAGTGTCTTCCGTGACTAGACTAGGGGCCAGAAACTGCTCTTTGACTCTGCGCCGTTACTGTAATTACATCTGCCTCAAGAACACTCGTTAGCAGCTGTAAGGCCTTTACGTTTTATTCCGATACAATTCGCTTCAGTTGTCCTTGTCCGAGCTCGTTAGTCTCTCTAGTCACTGTACCAGGTACGAAGTACTTCTTTTCTACAACTGAACGTACGAAGTATGTCGTTTAAAAATTGCTTGTGAAATGGGTGAAGATAACAAGTCCGCACGCGTTGTAAACGCACAAAAAGCCTTGTATTCGCTTGAACACAGGGCTGTACACACATTGTGCCTTTACTAAACGTACCCGTTGGAAAAATCCTACTCTTTTATTCCGTAATTTAAACCTTCATGTAAATGAAGTTTGTTAAATTTATGCTGTATAGAGCAATTTTTTTTAAAGAAAAGAAAAACCTTCAAAACAACACCTAGTTGTTACGCGTTGAGGTTAGAATAGGCTTTATTTCTTTATTATGATATTACTAGCGATATTTTATGCTTAACACTCCGTGTACGTATAGTGACTAAGAAAGAAGCATTAGGGCTTCGTACGGATCAGACAAAAATTAGCCATACCTGATACTCGGAAGCACTTTTCTATCACAAAGTGCAATACATAGAACTAATTGGAAATACTTGTCTACTTCTACGTTATAATACTTAAAAAAGTATTAATTATCATTTAATGCAAACTTCCTTTAGAACTGTTACTGTTTAAATACTTTTTTAATTTTTTTTATTTATTTTTATTTTTACATAGGTGAAGGTGGAATGCATAACTTTATCACTTCAAATTAATTTTGACCCATTACACATATTCACCAAAACTAACAGTGACCAGGTGTCCATCAGAGAAAAAGCAATGCGTTCGCGCAACTTCATTAGTAAATGAAATACAGGCATCATATTTATCTTCTTTTGTTATTTTGATTAATGGAACTTTGTTAATCAGTGTTCAAATTTTTCTAAACCTATTGGAGCAAACTGCTATGGTCATTAGTTCCTAGACTTACAAACTACTTAACTTACGCTAAGGGCAACACACCCATGCCCGACAGAGGACTCTAACCTTCTACGGAAACGGCCGCTCCTTCCGTAGGTTGTCGCCTTCAGCGTGACACTGTGTTAATCATAGCGTAAAATTATGTTGGATATAGGTATTCTTGTGCTGCTGTTGGATGATGTGCCATACGCAAAAGATCTGGAAGAGCAATTAAATGGGATGGACAGTGTCTTGAAAGGAAGATATAAGATGAACATTAACAAGAGTAAAACGAAGGTTATGGAATGCAATATCAGAAAATCAGGCGATGCTGAAGGAATTAGATTAGGTAATGAGACAGTAAAATTAGTAGATTAATTTCGTTATTTGGGTAGCAAGAAAACTTCTGATGGCCGAAGTAAAGAAGATATAAAATGCAGAATGGCTATGGGAAGAAAAGCGTTTCTATAGAAACGAAACTTGTTAACATCAAATATTAATTTAAATGTTACGAAGTCCTTTCTGAAAGCATTTGTCTGGAGTGTAGCATTGTATGGGAGTGAAACGTGGACGATAAGGAGTTCAGATAAAAAAGATGATAGAAGCTTTTGAAATGTGGTGCTACAGGCGAATGATGAAAATTAGATGGGTAGATCACGTAACTAATGAGGAGGTGCTTAACCGAATCGGGGAGAAAAGGAGTTTCTGGCATATCCTGACTAAGAGAAGAGATAGATTCGTTGGACACATTCTGAGACATCAAGGAATTGTCAACTTGGCATTAGAAGGAAGCATGTGGGGTAAAAATCATAGAGGGAGACTGAGGGACGAATACAGTAAGCAGATTCAAAAGGATGTAGGTTGCCGAAGGTATTCTCAGATGAAGAGACTTGCACAGGACAGGGTAGCGTGGAGAGCTGCATTAAACCAGTCTGCGGACTGAAGACAACAACAACAACGACAGCAACGACGGAAATTTACGTCACCCCGTGACGATAGATATAAATCAAATGTTCAAATGTTTGTAGAGCTTATGGGACTTAACTACGGGGTCATCAGTCCCTAAACTTACAAACTACTTATGAACTAGTTACAACTAAGGACGGCACAAATACCCATGCCCGAGGGGGGATTAGAACCCTCGACCGTAGTGGCCGTGCAGACCGTGACTGAAGCGCCTCAGTCCCCTAGGCCACCGTGGCCGGCGCGAAAGATATACAGCTGAGCAAGTACGTAATGTACGTGATGCTCTCAACGGAAGACTCTGTCATACCAAAGGTATGCCATCTGATTGTTACCCTACGGGGAAATTAAGCTGGTGCTATAGAACCATTATTTATTGTGTGTTCCTTGTTAAGCTTCCACTCAATGCGGTCGTTTGTAATTGAAATGCCACTTTTTGGAGTGCAATGCTATTTGCTAAAGAAGATTTGGTCTACATAAATGTATGGCGAGAGACACCAAAATGGATTAAGAGCAGTTTTAGCATAGCAATAGTGACTCAGGCCAATTTTGACCTTAAAAATTGTCATTGACATCTAGTGCTTATAACAAAATAATTTACCTGGATGCAGTTGCTATACAAGATGGCAGAATCCATGATGATACAGTAGTCACACATTCAAAAACGTAAGGGATCTTGTAGCTGCAGCAAGCAAGTCACGTCAAATCCACACACATTGGAGATGGTGACAACTGTTCCGTTGCTTATTTAACAAAAAGAAGGACAAATGTGCTTGTTCTTCTTCCTTCAGTTATTTGGCGATAGCATTCGGTTTACTTCTTTCCTTGAGGAGCCATTTTTTTGTGAATGCCTGCTTCAGATGTTTTAATTCGGTGCTGAAGTGTTTTGGAGCGGGTATCCTTTTGGATCTACCGAGGAGCCCTCTAATGACATTTTTCTTTTGTTGTGGTTGTTAATTAGAGCTCTTATGCAAATATCTGTCGGTAAGCGTTACTTTCCGAAAACCCTTCGTGTCACAAACTTCCATCGGTCTATCTCATAACGAAAACATTCAAAATAGATATTCTCTTGTCATTTTCTATTCGCATAATGAAGTGTATTTTCGAAATTGTATTTGGTAGGGGGTTGTATCTTTAAAAATTAATAATAGTATTTAAATACTTGAAGGAAATGAGATTTTGGAGGCTATACAGGTTTACCAAGATAGTGACCACTTGCTGGAGAATAAAATTTATTACATAACATCTAATATAATAACATTGCAGAATAACATTTAATGTAAAATAGAAATGAGAGAAATGATCCTCAATCAATTTGAATAAAGCCACTAGGTGAAACATTCCAAGTTAAAACCTTAGCAAGTAAGCACTATGCGACAGCATAGTGCCTCGCCAGTGCTTGATAATGTATTCGGACTCTAGTGTGTTGGTGTGTGAGTAATTTAAGGAAATGTAAGTGGATTTTTTTTTTTTTTTTTTTTTTTTTTTTTTTTTTTTTTTTTATTGAGTTTTTGTGTCGTGCACAATGGGAACTGACACAAACAAGGTGTGAAGTGTTTCTAGATCATTGACATTTCCACTTCATCAACAGCATCTGTTCGTAATTCCAGATAAACAAGCACATTGCTAACAACTATTCCATCTTGCCATCCTTATTTAACCTTTGGAAATGTACTTCTTTCGACAGTGGGAAAAAATTCGCTAAGCGTTTTTGTGAGCGAGTTTTACTGTAAACATTGTAATATTTCGGCCAGGGACGCTTTTGTCCAGTGACTCTGCCGATGGAAGCATTCGCGCATGCCACGCTAGCGGCCGACTGGCGCAGGGAGGAGGAGAGAGAGCCAGCAGGCAGCACCCCAACTTTCACCTTCGCCATCGGCTGCCGCCCGCCGCGGTGGAGTAGCCGAGTGGTCTACAGCGCCTCGCTGCGGAGCGCGCGGTTGCTCGCCGTGGAGGTTCGAGTCCTCCTTGGGGCATGGGTGTGTGTCTTTGTCCTTAGGTTAGTTTACCTAGGTTTAAGTAGTTTGTAAGCTACGGACTGATGACCACGCAGTTTGGTCCGATAGACTTACAAACATTTGAACATTTGGCTGCCGCCCCGCGTTCTCCCGCTCCAGTGGGCAGCCTGACGAATTGACATGGCATTCTGGTAAGAATGTACACCGAAAACCAGCCTGAGTTTAGGAGCGTGCAGATAAGTGGCGACAGCGGATGCAAAGAAGAGAGGACGAAATGGACACAATAGCGTGTGTTGCGAAGTTATTTTTGAGGGTTGTCTGTGGAGAATCTTATATTTACTCTCACAAATTCACTGTACCAAGTTCAGCTCTGTCTCGAGGATGATAAAATTTCGTCCACAGTCCCTACCTGCATATAAAAAAAAAAACACAACTAAAATTGAGAAGAAGGGTGCATTTCCTATAAATAACTGTCACAACATTTTGTTTAAAATTATTAAGCAGTCTATTTATCGGATCAAAAATCACGTTCACTGTCGTGAGCCCCCAGACAAAATTTGCTTTGCCGAAAATATTCTAATTAGCCTACCAGGCTTTTGTCCAACAACAGATATCGAATGAATGAATGTTTATGATAATTCGTATAACACTTCCTGATAAGGTGCACTTTTACAATCAGTCTACAATGGAAATGTATTGAAGTCACAGTGCCTAAATTTTACACGCTGCAATCTGCAAGTTTTTTACCAAGCACACGGCAACTCGCGAAGAAATCTTGTAAGTTCAACAGCACTCGCCACACTCGATAAATCATTCTAAGTTCGAACGCACTTTTCACTGTGAAAACTTTTAAAGTCCCACTCTTCCGAAGGTCGCGGCACAGACCGGCATAGCTTCACTGTCGCGAACGCTAGCCAAACACCGACTACCCACGTGGGCCCACCGGAGAAATCTATACGTCACGAACTTCCCCATTTCCAACCGTCGCCAACGTGCAACGCTTTTGCCAAGTATACCGTACATTTAATACAAATACATCTATAAACACTTACACTAAAGACAAATAAACATGCAATTTATCATCGTAATTAATATTGCATTTCATTTCTCCTATGCAGTGATTAAATACAAATTAATTGTTTAAAGAAATAAACATGCATACGTATGTATGTGATTTTATGGTATAGTCATTTTATAATACGGGACCAGTGAAGAAACACTGCCATACTGCTCATGTATCTGTCTTGTACTTTATGTTATTAGTAAATTTTCTGTGATCAATATTATCTTACGTCGACTGTAAGCATATCTGGTGATGCACCTTGTTGAGACTTTTTATGTGAGCCCTCGCTCACCTCTGTATCTTAAATTGTTTACAAGTTATGAATTTTTTAACTAAACACTAAATTGCCGTATATTCATTGTAATAAAAATTTTGTATATACTACACATGTCACATGAAACTCTCTGTGTCGCACTTCTCTGTCTTAATTGTGTTTTATTTTTTAAATTTAACTTTATCATACACAATACACTGTCGCCTCACTCGCAAAGTGGATTTACTCTGACTTCACGGCCTTTCCAGGAGAGGGCTAAGTTCGCTTCCCGGCCGGCCGTTTCCGCCCTACACACATACCTGCATTGGCAAGGTCAGTGTTTGCGGTGCGGAGAAATTTATCAAGATAGATCTCTCCAATCATAATGATTGAGTGCTACTCGTTGGGCGGTACTGTCACAGTGTGAAGAGAAAGCCCTTGTCTGCAGATGCCAGAGGATATATATATATATATATATATATATATATATATATATCCTCAGGCATCTGCAGACAAGGGCTTTCTCTTCACACTGTGACAGTACCGCCCAACGAGTAGCACTCAATCATTATGATTGGAGAGATCTATCTTGATAAATTTCTCCGCACCGCAAACACTGACCTTGCCAATGCAGGTATGTGTGTAGGGCGGTATATATATATATATATATATATATATATATATATATATATATATATATATATATATATATATTAAGAGCGATGGATCTGCAGATAAACTGTGGACCCTTGCAAACGGGAAGAAGACAACCAAACCCCTGCAGTGCACAAGTGTGTGAGTGGGAAAGAGACTGGCTTGCAGTACGGATAATGTGGTTCGAACCAAGAAGGAATGCAGAAGATAAAAACAACGGCGATCAGCTATTGGATGACATTGTAAGAAACCCTCCAATCGCACAGCTAAAGAGACGCAAAATTCGATGAGAAGCTGTAGCTGGAGAGAGAAGGGACGTGGTGAGAAACCGCCGAGGGAGAGAGGGGACCCGACGCCGAAGAAGCGAGAAGACATGAAGGCAGCTCCCGGTGGACTCTGACGCCTCCGTTCGGGGGTCGCGCCGCGCCTCGCCACACATCGGCAGGGCCGGGGAGCGCAGAGCAAAACAGGGCAGGCGTGTGCAAAGCTGCCGCAACCGCCGACGAGCTGACACACCGCACCACGCCCATCCAACGCCTGACACCAAGTTAATGTTGCTGAGGCAGGAAATTACCTCCCCCTTCCCCGTCCACATCTGAGTCGTGTCCACGCCCAGTCAAATCGGTTCTGAGAGATTACTGTTCTTCAAATCTCTTAACACTAGAACGGCCAAGTGGCTCATTTTGACCCATGCTTGTCTTTGCATCATTGTTCAAAGCACTGTAATTGCAAGAGCAACAAATGCTACCATGACTTTATTTCGGGAGATGAACATGTCCCTAAAAAATCGCGACGATATCTCTTTCATTTTTTCGAAAAAATGAAGGTACCCTGTGGAACATCTTTATATTGAGAAATATCATTATATATATATATATATATATATATATATATATATATATATATATATATATATATATATATATATATATATATATAAAATGTTAATGAAACTTAGCAAAGAAGAACTGCAGTCAATGTTAATAATCCTCAGAGAAACTCATGTAAAAAAAATACCGACAGTTTTCAAAATGTCTTCTTATTGTTGATTGCTTCATCACATCTCAGGGTCATTAAGTGGTTCACTTTAAGGCCGAAGTAATGAACTAAGACGAAACTTTTCATTCTTGAAAAGGATTTGTATTTTTCTAAAAACATTTACATCTCAAATGAAAATTTACACAGAAGAAAAAAAATGAGACAGCTCATCACTTCTAAGTGCTCGAGAAATCAAAACAAGACTGGCTGCTAATTAAAAAGCAAAGATACTGCTCTTCCACCTTTTTTCTTTTAGTTCCACGGATGATTTTTTTCACAACATTAATTAATAATTGTCTATTATTGTTATTATTAATAGTAATTTTCTCTCTCCTTTTTTAAAAATAATAATAGAAGATTAAATTAAATGAAATTAAAATAGAAATTCGCTTCTTACTGTTCTGATACCCCAACACTCCATTGCTGGTAACAGCACATCCGCCTCCATACTTTTGGCGAATGTACTCCGTTACATGAGGCAGAAGTATGTTATATATTCAGAACAGTAAGATAGCTTTCCTTGTTGGGAAAAGATTAACCTTGAATAAGAAATATTTGTCCATGGATTGGCTCACTAGCTGCTAATCTAATTGAGAGGCGGTTTATCTACCTTTTCATTGACATATTTTAGAATCTGGTAAGAAAAAAATCATCAAAGCACACATATAAGAAATTTACACAGAAATATACATCTACACATAAATTACATAGATTAATACCTATACAAAGAATTGTTTACAAGCAAAAAAATTACAAATTTTCCATGCCACGGGGCGTTGTAACCTTTTAGTCTCTTTCTTTTCCTTTTCAGGTGCATTGTATGTTTAAATTATTTATCGTCACTTGTGATCGTCCATTTTTTCCACTCAAATGTCCCGCTACGCACAACAAGTGTCCAGCGATATTGCATTGTCATGCAAAGAGAATGCGATCAGTTATTTCTCTGCTCGGCAGTTAACAATACCTGTACCTTAGTCTTTGTTATCTTGCTCGATAGCTTGGCGCTCAGTTCAGTAGCTTGCACTGTTGAGAGCATATTGTAGTTCGTGCTCTTGTGTGAGGGAGGATCCAGATGCTGCTGGCGTCGTTGTTACATCACACTCTCGCCGTTTATGCTAAAGCGTCTATTGGGATATCATCACGACCACCGCCCGTGTACGCTGTGCTGCTGATTTGCGGTAAGTACTTTATATTGAATCACTTCACCTCTTCGACAGCATACGCGGCACAACATCGATCTGCACACAGTCACACGAATCACCCATTTTTCAATAAGGAATTTAAATCCTCGTCTGCTCGTTTTGTCATCTTGGCACTATAGTTTTCGTTATAATTAGTATTTTACCAAGACATTTGTTCAACAATACATATCGTCCTGTCGACCTTGATTTATACTTCCTACATTTAGTAGTCTTCATGTTTTTTTTTTTTTTTATGTTCACAATTGTTAAATTGTGAATTTTACATATATTTCATCCTTAAAACAACTATATTACTCCTTTTTTTCCATCAGAAATTATACATAACCAGAAGAAAACATACATTCCACTCTTTTACTACCTATAGTATTCTAACTTTTTTTTAATACCTCTCGTAAAAAATCTTTCCTTATACGCCATCCATGGATTTAATTAATCTATTTATGTTCAGACCTATTTATTCGGATATAAATATGAGATCAGGCCAGGTTTCTGGTCTCGCTTATAGTGTTTCAATGGATAAGCAATTACTATAAGCACAGATCATAATTGGGAAAGAATTCTCTGTTTATATATATATATATATATATATATATATATATATATATATATATATATATATATATAGACTTTCCAGACTTCAATTGACTGAACTGCCATAAAATATTCATCCTGTTCATTAGTACTAACCGTGTGAGGCTAAGTCCGTGTTCGGAAGAACTTTATAGCAATATTAATCTCCACTTTCTTGTATAAACGGAACCCAAAATTCATTTACCTACTGATTTATGTATGGATGGTTTGACCTGTTAACCATTAAGTTTGATGAATCAGAATTGCCAGTGTGTTCCCTGCCATCTGTATCATTGTAACCCCTGCTTCAATATGTCACTCAGTTATTTGTTTTTCTCAATCAATATTTAATAATTCAGCATAATGTAAATTAATAGGCATGAAGTTCGTTTTAAGACACTTCGCATTCACTCATCATGACATTCATTCTTCCACATTCGTCTTCGTAGCATAGGGTTAAGAAAAAAGTCGGAGTTGCGGAGGCCACAATTATTCTTTTAGATACCATCGCGCAAATATCCGACCGAAAGCGCAAATAAGCGCCACGTGCCTTAGGACAAAACAATTCAATAATCCCTATCTCAAAGTACAATGTATCCACAATTTTTTTGTCAGGCAATACGCCTTCCACAAATACATTCTCATTATTATTATTATTGACACGAAGCACGTAAAATGCAACCTATGCCTATTGAATTTCTCATTTACATATACTTTAATACTTATCGCAGCTTTCCTTATTATCTTTAGAAAATTCCCGCAGAGGTTTTAATTGTTAGTAAGCAGTATAGTCGATTCTTTTTTTTTTAATGCGATTTAGTTAAATTTTAGTTAGAGGAATTAGGCTGTCGTTAGTGTAGTTAGAGTATTTAAACAGTAGTTAGTAGTGTAGTTTAGATTTGTATATATCCGGCTAGCTGTGAAGTATCGTTGTTTTTAAACAGTTTTAAATTTAGTTTATATATATATATATATATATTATAATAATGGAAAGTCCAGGTTGGAATTAATAATATAGTGAGGACAGTTTACAACTCACCGCAAAGACGTGGCGACGAGCTGCGACAGGCACATACAAAAGACACACACATACAAAACATTCAGCTATCGGCCATGGCCTTCTTCAGAAAATAGAGCACTCACGCAATCACACAGGCACACAACACAGTCATACAACCATCACCTCCGACTTCGAAGTGCGGCAGTCGGAGGTGATGGTTGTATGACTGTGTTGCCTGTGTGATTGCGTGAGTGCTCTATTTTCTGAAGAAGGCCATGGCCGATAGCTGAATGTTTTGTATGTGTGTGTCTTTTGTATGTGCCTGTCGCAGCTCGTCGCCACGTCTTTGCGGTGAGTTGTAAACTGTCCTCTTTTGTATTTAATTTCGCGTGTGCATAGTTCGTTTTCTCTCGTGTACATAGCATGTTTTATTTCCGTATATATATATATATCTTTATATCTATCTCGGTGTTTATCCTGTTTATATGAATCGGTTCAAACTGAGCGCGCCCCTACATCTGTTTGACACTCCCCCGTATAAATCAACTTTGACAGCTGGCGGGCGTTGATCATCAGCTGTCTCAGCGCTATCCGCCATTGTTTATGATAGCCACGTAAAGTAGAATTCAACTTAGTGGCACGAATTTTTCGCGTGCATAGCGGTGGGCGTACGCATACTTAACACCGTCATATAAACATCTTTATCAAATTAGGTGAATGTATCTTGTCTGAGTGTTATTGGATATATGGTTTTAGATCCTTATGCGGATGCAGTCCTTTTATTTTTCCCGATCCGGGATATGCTAACAGATAGCTACCTGGGTGTGGTATCTTCACAATAACAAATGGTCCTGTGTATACCACCTGCCACTTTGCATTCAATTTCTTTAATTTATCTGCCCTTGGATGGCTTTTCAGAAGTACCATATTTCCCTCTTCAAATTTGTGAATACGACCTAGCTTGTTGCCATACCCACGCTTTCTTCTCTGTGCCTCCTCATTCAATACATTCTGGTTTTGTCCATTGCGAAAATTATTACGCGGTTGCCCATTCTGGTAGACCGGGTTATACCTATTATCATTCCTCCTCCTATTGTCGTTCCGCATTCGGTAACTGCTATTATTATTGTTACTACCTCCGTTGTAATTACCGTTTCGGCTAGAACTCGTTCCATTTTGCCTAGGCGGTGAGTTCCGATCAGAATTCCCATGGTTCACATTGTCACCAAAATTATCCCTGTTGGAATTGCGAACAAAACTTCTCTCCCCTTCATGGATCAGGTCGTAATCGTCTAAAGCATCCAAAAATTTTGGCAAATTATACTCAGGCACCCATATAATTTTTTCAGCAATATCGGCGGGTAATTTTGATTTGAGTGTCCTAATTACATCCACGTGTGACATTGGTGTCGTCCAATACAAGGTTTTATTCAGATATTTTTCGAAATATTTACGTAGGCTGCCCGAGCGTCTGTTATACGGCTCCGGACTAAAAACTTGCCGTCGTAGACGTTCTTGTACAGACTGTGACCAAAATCTTGCAATGAACTCCTGCTCAAATTGAGCATAGGTTTGGCACCTATTTATGGCGCTTGCAGCCCAAGCAGAAGCATTGCCTTCGATGTGACTAACTATTTCTTGAATTTTCCGAGCATCCGACCAAGAATGTGGCAATACATTCCGAAATGTTTGCAAAAATATGATTGGATGACTCCTTGTGTTTTCTTCCGAAAATGTGGGAAATTTTCTCGATCCACCTAAACCGTCTTCAATAACAATATTGATAACCTGGTCCCCGTTTTTTGCTGATTGGGTGTGGGTTACAACTGTGGACAAACCGGGTACCGTATTTATACGCGGCCCATTTGATTGTGTTGGCATAGTTAAATGTTCCAGAGGTGATCCATGACTTTGCTGCATATTAATATTTTGGAAAATTGGCGGCGTCGTTTGTAAACGATACAGACTCCTTATGCTCGTTTACTAAATTATGTCCCGGTGGCACGGTATTACTTGTTAATGTGGATGATTGAGCCGGTGTGTTTTCTCCGTAAATCTGACGGGTCATACTGCCAACTTCCCTTTTTATTTCCCGCAGTATTTGTTCCCCTTTTTCACTTACCCATTTTTCCACTTCCTCTCTACAATTCCGATGCCCTGAAGTGCTACTGTCGCATTCATCGTCTTGCATTTGCTTTTTTTATCTCTTGTAATTCTATGTTGGAATTCTTTTGTTCTACCTTTAAAGATCCTACTTCACGTGTTAGCTGTTCCATTTTATCGGCTAACGGATTGTAACCCTCGCTCAGCTCGTCTACTCTCTGCTCAATTGAGCTTATGGATCCTTCGACCATTTGTTTTGCTGCTTTTAAACTTTCACAATCCTTGGCAATGTGATCTACTTGAGTGCTCAAACGGGTTTGCCTAACATTTAAAGCCTCAAATTTAACATTGATTTCATTTACTTCCTGTTGTATGTCAGCTCGCATTTGCGTGACGTGTGTTTGTAAATTTTTAACAGACTCCCTGGTAGCCTGTACTTCAGTTCGCAAATGTTGCATTTGTTCTAATTGTTTGTCCGATTGTTTGTCCATTTTCATTTGCAAACTTTGTGACTGTTTGTCTATTAGTTCCATTATTCGGTTAAAAAGAGTGTACATTTCTGACGAAGATTTATTTTCCGTCTCTACTCGGCTGTTATCTGAAATTTTTATCTCTGCCGCGTGCACGGTTTGTGCCTTTGAAGAAGTGGGGGTCTGCCAGTTATTAAATTCAATTGTGTGGGCGTTTTGTGAAGCTTCATCATCAGTTCCACACAACTGCTCTGATACTCCAGAAGATTCTATACTTATCGATATATTTGAATCTAACAGAGGATTTATCATTGGGTCATTGTTTGATATGAAAGGGGTATTGTTATCACCATTGGATTCATAATTTAAGGCTGGGATCTGTAATTCGGGATTTTGGACTAACTGATTATCAAAACTAACTTCGCCATCACTGCTAGAAGATTTTCCTGATAGTTCACACTGTTCACGTTTATCGGACATTTTGGCAAACTTTCACTTAAGGCCTCGGCAACAATGACCATTCCCTTCCTCAAACCACTATAAAAAAAAAGAAAAAGAAAAAAAAAAGCTTCAACAATCACAATTGAACACTTAAAACCAATTTCATGCCTTATATCCCACAAGAAGTTAATTTTTGGATAAATTTAGATTAACACTCGAGCTACATCAGCAACTACGTGATGTTACACCATCAAACTACATTAATTCTGAGTAACTATTGAAGCTAGGTGGAAAGAGAAATTTCAAAATATTGTTAGGTTTTTTTTTTTTTTTTTTTTTTTTTACTACCAGAAAGATTGTTAATGAAAATTTCTTTCGAGTTGGAGTATAGATAGGACACCTCTTCCACCATGGAAGCACCAGTATATATATATAATAGATTATCTTCTCCTACCTTTTGTTGTCTTCTTAATACCGCTTTGCGTTGTTATTTGTGCATTCCTTTCCCGTTACCTGAGTCGATCTCATCCTTATATCCTTTTTTTCTGGCTCCATAAAGTACGATACATGGAAAAGTAAAAAAAAAAATACATCGATTAGTAATTAATACCATACTTGGCCACCCCGTTGGGCGCCATAGTGGAACACCTTTATATTGTGAAATATCATTATATATATATTTTTTAATTGTTAATGAAACTTAGCAAAGAAGAAGATCTGCAGTCAATATTAATAAACTACAGAGAAACCGTAGAATAAACTCATGTAAAAAAAATACCGACAGTTTTCAAAATGTCTTCTTATTGTTGATTGCTTCATCACATCTCAGGGTCATTAAGTGGTTCACTTTAAGGCCGAAGTAATGAACTAAAACGAAACTTTTCACTCTTGAAAAGGATTTGTATTTTTCTAAAAACATTTACATCTCAACTGAAAGTTTACACAGAAGAAAAAAAATGAGACAGCTCATCACTTCTAACTGCTCGAGAAATCAAAACAAGACTGGCTGCTAATTAAAAAGCAAAGATACTGCTCTTCCACCTTTTTTCTTTTAGTTCCACGGATGATTTTTTTCACAACATTAATTAATAATTGTCTATTATTGTTATTATTAATAGTAATTTTCTGTCTCCTTTTTTTAAAATAATAATAGAAAATTAAATTAAATGAAATTAAAATAGAAATTCGCTTCTTACTGTTCTGATACCCCAACACTTCATTCCTGGTAACAGCACAACCCCTAGAACAGCCAACGTGGGTGAAAATGACCCCCAAGCGGTTTTTTCGGCCTAACTTTGCCTTTCTTCGCGATTTTTGGGCTGGATCTCTCTATGATATCGCAAAATTTTACAGTGTTCAGGGAGATGTTAAGATCTTAACCCTTTGGTACACTCTAAAACATTCTTAGAGAATCACCTGGTCCAACACCTTGCGCCAAATGATATGTGGAAGATCATTCGCCGTTGTCAGCGTGGCGACTTTATTTCTCTGAACCAATGATGAGGCTCATAAAAACTTGCACTGAAACAGAAGCACGGAGTAAGCTTGGAAACAATGAGTGGTCTGTTAGTTTGGATGAACTAGACGCTTTCATGGCTATTTTGTACGCTCGCGGTGTAACGAGTATGAGAACATTTTCGTTCGAAGATATGCGGAGTTAAAACACGCAGGATCACTGGTCGAAGATATTATGTCAAAGAACAGATTTAAAGAGTTGATGAGATTCCAAAGATTTGTTTTACGGGCGACCAGGGCACAGAGGAAAGTTGAAGACAAGTTTTGTTTGGCATCCGAACTTTTGAACAATTTCCGGGAGAATTGCATTGCTAATTACAAACCATTGAAAATATGACAGCTGATGAACAACTTTACCCCTACAAAGTTCGAAGCCCGTTTATTCCGTATATGCCTAGTAATCCCGACAGTTATGGGATGATGTACTGGATGGCATGTGATGCTAAATATCGAGTCATTTTAAACGTAATACCTAGCTTTGGTAAAAATGAAACACGGCTCGCTATTGTTCGCTTGGGGAGCATGTTGTTATGAAACTGACCGCTACGTTTCTTGGCAAGGGACGTAGTATCACCACAGACAACTTCTTTACCTCATTGAAATTCCCTGAAACTCTGGCAAAGCAGAATATAAGTTTGGTTGGCACTATGAAAAGAAGCTTGAAGTTCCCTACTGCGTACGACCGGGAAATGACGGCCTTTATGTACAACAGTGGTACCACTTTGCTTACTTCTTACCAAGGGAAGGCGAAGAAAACCGTGTTGGTGAATGTGACATCGACGAAACATCCACCAAGAAGTTTCCTGAAACAGTTGCATTTTACAATAAAACAAAAGCAGAGGTGGATTGCATCGACCAAGTATGTCGAAAGTATAATGTCAGAGCATCAACCCGTCATTGGACTGTCTACGTTCTGTAGAACATACTTGACCTGGCCATGATTAAGGCACACCTATATACAAACGCCTGAGCACTTATAAAATGATAAAACATAAATATGAAGATCTAATCATAAGATTGCCGAAGAAAACAAATATAAGCGTAAAAACGGCGTGTGGGTCATTTTGACCCACGTGGCCGTTCTAGGGAGTTGGCGAAGTCCGGCCGTTCTAGTGTTAATAAGTAAAACTCAATTTCATGTGGTAATGCTCTGTGCAATCCGTGCTGGACGAAATATTACAATGTTTAGAGTAAAACTCGCTCACAAAAACGCTCAGTGAATTTTTCCCACTGGCGAAGGAAGTACACTTCCAAAAGTTGAACAAGGACGGCAAGGTGGAATTGTTGCTAGCTTTGTGCTTGTTTATTTTTCATGACGAACAGATCCTGTTGAAGGTTTTGTGACCCAGCCTCGTCGCCGCTTTTGTGTCTCGTTTCCGTCGTAGGTGTCAGTGGCCGAGTGGAATGAGACCGACACAGGAATAAAGATAGCACGCTGGTGCAGGTACGGAGGGGGGCAGCCAGAAACTAGAAACACTAGAGTAAATTAGAACGAGATATATATTGCACAGAATTTATACAATACTTAACTTTTAGATAGTTCAATATGGCAGAATGCTGATACATAGTTGAGGCCTGCCTAGTGCCTATCCGATAGCCAAGTCTTCACTGGTGCCTATCTGATTCCGAAGGTCTTTACTGGTTCCTGTCTCAGTCCCAAGTGAACGATGTCGTTCAGTGGTAGCCACGAGCGGAGTTGCAGCAGAGGGCGCTCGTGGCTGACGTCGTAAGAACGCCGCGCCGTGCGTGCATGGCGGCGCGCGGCGAAAGTAGGTGGCGCGCACTTTGGACTTGTGCGACACCACAGAAGGAGTGGAAATGTCAGTGATCTACATATATTTCACGCGATGAAATACCGGTTTTTTGTGTCAGTTCCCACTGCGCACGATACAAAAACACAAACACAAAAATTTCACTTGAATTTCTCTACATCACTCACACACCAACACATTAGAGTCAGAATACATTTATCGAGCACTGGCGAGGCACTATGCTGTCGCGCGCTCGGATTGCCTACAGCCAGGGACGTATTTAGGGTATAAGACGCCCCTGTGCAGTAATTTATTTTACGCCCCCCCTCCATCAGGCATCTTTATTGCTGTATTCGAAACTCTGAAGTAAAATATTATTTAATAAATTATTTAGGTATAATATACTATAACACTATTTTTTTCGATGTCAAAAAATTTCCGCCCTGTGCAGCTGCACATGTTGCACCTGCCTACAGCTGCCGGTCTGTTATCCACCATCAGAATGGGAAGCTAAAATGCGCGTTACTGACATCTAGTGGATCGGCTGCTTATGCCTACTTACCAAACGTGGGGGTCAATGCCCGCGAGACTTTCCACGATTGTATCTTGTGAGAACCAAGAAATTTAAACCTGATATGAAATTACAGGGCTCTGAAATCTCTTCGTTTCCTAACGTTTCGCCCAGAATTGCGTTGGACATCTTCAGAGACGCTGCTGCTCCGCTGAATCAGTCCGAATGACGGTTCGGACACCTGAGACAGACAAATACGCTATAGAAAAGGGCCGAAGTTATCTATATCTATAAATGTGAATGTTTGTTCGGTGTACGTTTATCACGTCTGAACCACAAGACAAAGAGCTAAAAATTTGTACAGTTACTAATGTCTAACCTGGGAAGGCTTTAGGCACGGTTTTATGGCGATTCGGTGTACACTTATCACGTCCGAACAAGACGCAGAGACTTAATTATTTGTACAGTTACTAATTTATACCTGAGGAAGGTTTTAGGTACAATTTTATAGCAATCTGATAGATATTTCGTAATTTGAAGAATATAACGCGAAATGCGAAACAATAATTACTCTTTGAAAATTATGTTTATTCTTCGAAAATGGTTTTATTGGTTGCATTGTTGCTTGAAGGTTAATAATGATAAAAGGGTGGAATATATTGGGATGGAAAGTTATCGGTGTATATAAAATTCTACGTGTGTATGTGTGTTAAACTTCGCTCTGCCGCGAAAACTACAGAACGCAAACGAATGGTCTGTGTGTAATTGTAGTCCGAAGTCTCCAGTTGTACACCATGGCAGTTCCATGCCGATAGCTATAAGGGGGTGGAAGATATGGTGGTTGAAAGGACTGAAGGCCAGCGATGACGTTTGCGACTCTATAGCAAGGAGGTTACATACAGCGAAACCTTATGCCACAGACCATATCTTTGATCTATGCGTGCTACAATGTCTTGAGCTCTTTCTCTGTAAGGATAAGCATACGAATACGGAAATATAAGAATAAATAAATAAAGCAGTAAAAATGAAATTTCTTTTAATACATCTCTTTAAAAAATCGATTTGACGTTTCGCGCATTACATCAAGTGATCGATCTGTGATATTATTACACTCATTATTGTTGAATTTCGTGATTGGATTCTTCGAAACGCGTGCATTTTTTACGTATCATTTGATCTACACTACTTACTTTCCTGATAAACGGTAAGTGCATAGACTTCTGCAATCTGATAGGAAAATTTTTTCAGTTCCGCTGTATCAGCAACTTTTCCTCAAAAATGAGTGAAATTAATTACATTAATTTAATTGTTATTTAAACTTCGTTCCTTATATATTCTCCAATAATGTTTTCAGAAAGAAGTAAATAGAGAGAGAGAGAGAGAGAGAGAGAGAGAGAGAGAGAGAGAGAGAGAGAGAGAGAGAGAGAGAGAGAGAGAGAGAAGGCACAGGAAAAGTACTAAATCAAGGCAGGAACAAATAAATAAACATTGGGCAGTGCCGGGTTTTCAGCTAGTATGAAATAAGCAGAAATAATACTTGTCAGAGATTAAACGTAACTATCGATATGTCTAACGTTTCTGCAGAACAACTGTCCTTATGTCGCTGAGCTTCATGGCTTTTTCTTTCCTATTAAAATTATCCCTACGTTTACATAGACTCATTTTACAGAGGAAATTAAAGGACTAATTCTGACTCCTGGAGATATTTTTGTACAGATCTATATAGTGTCTTTAGTCACTATGATTCTTGTAAAAAAAATTATGATTTCCTTCTCAAGTCAATCCCTTGAATCAAATTTCCCTGCTAGTCCACTTCCATAACTTCACATTATATTTTTATTTTATTTTACTTAATTGTGGGATTTATTCAGGGACAGGTTTGATTTACCACAACACTGATATTGAACTCCACAGTCGCAACGCTATCATCATCCTTCAAGCAGTCATCTATATTCAGGTTAGTATTCCATATTCAACGTGATTAAGTTTGCCTGGAAGAAAGCTACATTTCTAGTTGATATAATGTTTTTGATGCTCCTGACAGTGTTATTTCAAATACGGAATATTCTAGTTACTCAAGACCCAACTGCAGAACTACATCATTCCTCGAGTGCACATATTGTCGGTTGTATTTGTGTTTAACAGATTTCTATACCAAGACCCACAAACATGCATCATAATAGGTAAATAATAATAAGTAAATAATAATAATAATGTTATACTGGTACCTGCGTTCCCTGTTCTATTCATTATTATACCACTATCTACAAGGCTGACCAATATGAATAGTTAACGCTGAGGGCAGCTGAAATTGATGTATTGATTTTTGAGTACACCTTAAGTTCCCGTTGTAATTAATGTCATTTCAGTGTCGGTGAGGCACTTCGCGAATGTATCTTGTCAGAAGGCTGCTTTTGTTGTGTTGACTATCACTGCCATTATGTCAAAGCAATCACGCCGCTCATATGCACTTTCGTTTGTGTCCCCTTGGAGCTATGGTCATTTCTACTGGTATGGATTATGCTAGAATCATCTTCAAAGAGTGTACTGGCAGTGGAACTGATGTTATGTTACTCGTAGTAGAGCAATGCACTTTTTCTATTATTCCACTTGTAAAAATAACACATTTTTTCCCTTCAGTGTAGGTCCTACTTCGTGTTACATATAGCATGTACAGGTTGTCCCATTTATCTTGACCACCCAAAATATCTTTGGAACAAGAAGAGTTATTGTAAAACGACTTTCAGCGGTATCAGTGTAAGGAAGGAGCTCATGAATGGAAATATTTTGAAAGATTCTGTATCGAAAAAATATGTGTCTTTTAGCACGAACGTAATGTGTTTTTAAATGGATACCCTGTATTATTTTATCAGCAGTCTATACATCTACGTCTACATACCTACTCCGCAATTCACCGTATGGTGCGTGGCGGAAGGTAGACTGTACCACTACTAGGCATTTCCTTTCCTATTCCACTCCCAAATAGAACGAGGAAAAAAAAAAAAGAATGCCTATATGCCTTCGTACGAGCCCTAATTTCTCTTATCTTGTCTTTGTGATCTTTACGCGAAATGTAAGTAGGCGGCAGCAAGATCGTACTACACTCAGCTTCAAATTCCGGCCCTCTAAATTTCCTCAACAGAAATTCACGAAAAGAACGTCGTCTTTCTTCCATCGATCCCCAATTGAGTTGCCGGAGCATTTTCGTGAACTCGCGCATTGGTCGAACCTACCAGTAACAAATCTAGTTGCTTGTCTCTGAACTGCCTCTATGTCTTCCTTTAAACTGATCTGCTGCGGGTCCCAAACACTTGAGCAATACTCAAGACGTGATCGTACAAGCGTTCTATACGCGGTCTCTTTTACAGGTGAAGTACATCTTCCCAAAATTCTCCCAACAAACCGAAGTCGGCTATCCGTCTTACTCACAACTGTCCTTACATGTTCGTTCCATTTCATATCGCTCTGCAATGTTACGCCTAGATATTTGAACGACGCGACAGCATCAAGAAGCTCACTACTTATGCTGTATTCGAACATTATAGGATTGTTTTTCCTACTCATGCGCATCACCTTACATTTTTCTACATTGAGAGCTAGTTGCCATTCTTCGCACCAACTAGAAATTTTGTCTAAGTCATCCTGTATGCTATTACAGTCAGTTAAAGACGACACCCTCCGATACACCACAGCATCATCAGCAAACAGCCGCAAATTACAACTTACTCTGTCCATCAGATCATTTATATAGATAGAAAATAATAGCGGTCCTATCACACTCCCCTGGGGCACGCCTGACGATACACTCGTCTCTGATGAACACTCGCCGTCGAGAACAACGTACTGCGTTCTATTACTTAGGAAGTCTTCCAGTCAGTCACAAATCTGTGAACCTATTCCATAAGCTCGTATCTTCGTTAGCAGTCTGCCGTGTGGCACCGCGTTGAACGCCTTTTTGAAGTCGAGAAAAACACAATCCGCCTGTTGCCCTTCATCCGTGGCTCGCAAGATGTCATGTGAGTAAAGGGCAAGCTGAGTTTCACATGAACGATGTTTCCTAAACCCGTGCTGATTCATAGAAAGAAGCTTTTCCGTTTCAAGGAAATTTACTATATTCGAACTGAGAATATGCTCTAAAATTCTACACGAAACTGAAGTCAGCGATATTGGCCTGTAATTGTGTGGGCCAGTTCACTTTCCTTTCTTATAAACGGGATTCACCTGCGCTTTTTTCCAATCACTAGGAACTTTGCGCTGAATTAAAGATTCTCGATAAATGCAAGCTACGTAGGGGGCCAATGCCGCAGAATACTCTTTGTAAAAAGAGCATGACAAATCACATACACAATGGCGTTGATTGTACTGCAGTACGCCAATTACATCCAGGGATATTGCGAAGCGAAGTTGACGCTTGAAATACGCGAAGCGCGCGGCTAGCGCACGTCCTGAGCAGCATGGGGTCCTCAGGACGTGCGCTAGCCGCGCGTTTCGCATATTTCAAGCGTCAACTTCGCTTCGCAATATTACGCGCTGTAATGGGCGCAATGCGATGCAATCATCACCATTGTTTATGTGATTTCTAATGCTAAAGATTGCTGATAAAATAATGTAGGTTGTCCATTTAAAAACACATATGTTAGCGATAAAAGACACATATGTTTCCGTTTTAGAATCTTTCAAATTATTTACGTTCATGAGCCCCTGCCATACAATGATACCGGTGAAATTCGTTTTACAATAACTGTTGTTGTTCCAGAGATATTTTGGGTGGTCAAGACAAATGGGACACCCTGTATACTGCAATTAGAGCTGTGTGCAGCTACGAAGGCGGGTGGTGGGGCGATGCGCAGTAGCAAGAGCCAGTATACCACGTGACGTCCTAGCCGTTTCGCGCCGTGCCGAGTGTGCTTTGAACGTATAATCGTGATTTTTCTTCCAGTGGTCGTATACTGAAGGTTATTGACTTTGAGAAGTGTTCGTTAAGAATGACGGATCAAAAAAGCGGCAAGTGTTGCATAACAAAGCAAGATCTGTTGTGTTCCGCGTGTTTAACTGCTTAAGAAGGGAGGCGGCAGCAGACGACTGACCGCCACGCGGTGCTGCCACAACGTTGCCAGCAGCCAGGCGAGGGCGGCAGAGGCGCGCGGCATGCCACTGCGGATATCTGTTCCGTCAGAAACAGGGAAGCAGGGATCACTAGGCCGAGGATTATTAGGTCGGAGAAAGGGCATTTTAGACGTCTAAAATAGGCATTTCATTACCTCTTCTAGGCCAAATAAATTCTAAAATAGGCCCCGAAAAAAATTCATCAGACGAAATAAACATAAAGTAAAATACATAGTGTTGACTATGAACAAATTTTTACTCACATATAATAATCACATATTCATGACCAAACCGACACCAGACCTTTATACTTCTCGAAGATAAAAATACAATGCAATTCAGAAGCCAGTGCTGAAATACATGTAACAGGTCTATACAGTTTAATAAACATCGAATAAACCAGTGGTTTCAATTGTTTTCACGGTAAATTACTGAAAATTTTTGAATGTTTCCCAGAGAAAAGCCACGGTGCTCGTATAATTAATTTATACGCCGTGAATGAACGTCGTATATCAACGTATGTGACAGGGGCACAATTCACTTTCGGTATTCATTTTGGACGTGACTGCAGCATTCTGTATACCTGCATTTTTCGCAAAGTCTCTTCAGGCCGGTATTGTTCTGGGAAACCTGCTGAAATTTTAACGTTCTTTTTCTCCCACGTTACCTACGCTTCAGTAATTTCCTTTTTTATTTTCACCGGAAAAGCCGTATTCTCATAGATAGGTTAACATTAGCCTAATACTTCGGGAATAATTGTCGCTATAAATGTGTAGTTGGCTCTAATGGAAGCGAAGTCCCGCTGAATTAAGGGATCATCGAGTAATTGTGTTACACCTTTCAAAGCCAGAATCACTTTGTTTTCATCTACGCCATTGTAATATAGCCCCTTTAACCAAGTACTGACAAAATGGGTGATTATTTGCTCTTTAGTGTTTGGGCTTTGCTTTGAACAGATCAAATAAGCCCTGGATGGCGGATCTGGCTCTAAATTGCCAGCAACCAGTTTTCGGATGTTCTGTAGTTTCATCTACAGAAATCCATATGGAAGATTCCACAATACGGATTCTTTGCAGTGCGTCCGTGTAAGTTGATACAGTTTTTATGCAACGTTAACTCTGCCTTCACAGACCAATGACAGTACTTTTTTTCACATATCGATCTTCGTTTTTCTACCTATGATTTTTCGACGCAAGTATTTTGAAAATAGAAGATAGATTTCCTTTTGGATTTTTCAGCTGAAAGAGGCAAAAATATGGGTTAACTCCAAAATAGGCTATTTTAAGCGCTATAAAATTAGCTCTTTCGATTTTATGTAGCCACGAAACGCGTAAGTACATTTGCAACTAGGAACTCAGGAGAATATAGGGTTTTAACCATAATATCCGCGGTCTAGTGATCAGTAGAGAATACTGCAGGAAAGCGACGCAGTGGGCTATATTGACGATTTTTGAAACGAACGTTTTGCGTGGAATAGTATTTGAAATGTATTCGAGGGCCGAATATCCAGCTGCGGGCAAGTTAGTTTCACAAATGAAAGAAAAGTTGCACTGGGCAGCCAAGATGAGAGCGTCAATTTATTGACCTGAGAATTGATAAGTGCTGAATACAGAATGACCTTGTATGAGTAGCTGTGTCCTTATATATTGTTAGTAGCTATTAATCTCTCTTTTCAAACATTTTATTACGAATTTTAGGTTTTATTTGTGTAGCGGCAAACAGTAATCGCCAGGGACTGATGACCGTTGCAGTTTGGTCCCCCTTAAACATCCAGCCAGCCAGTAATCACCATTAACTATACCACGCAGGCGCTTGCTTGCTAGCGAGTTTGTGTGGGTGTCACAGATATGTTTCACAAAATCGTTCATATTTTATATTGTTATTACAAAACTCGGCAATGCTTAGCAATTACTAAATATGAGTGGAAATGTCACTCTTTACTACTACAGAGTGAGTACATTTTATATTTTCACACTGACATACTTCAGTATTGTTATACATTGATCAATGGGACTTTTGTTGCTTAATCCCTCATATTTTGTTAAGAGCCTGGCTTGACTAGTCCACTTATACTTCGATAGAATGTCACTAGTAATTTTTATAATGTTGTCATTGACTTTTATTCTCATTGCTGTCATGATCGTCTGAACACAATGACTTCACTTTTGGAAGCAAAATTATTTTATTACGCCCTCGTTTGGTAGGCGTCTGTGATCGTAGCAAAGTGGCACAGACAACTGTACTCAGGACAAAACCAATATACCGGCTTCATTTATGTGGATACAGTTTTATTTGCTGTCTATGCAGCAACTACATAGTCATGGCAGTATAAATGAATCATTTATTGACACCTTGTAAAAATTTCCAGTTGCTCTCTAGCAAGCAAAAAAAGAGCAACAAAAAAAATCTTCAAATGTTTGTAGAGCTTATGGGACTTAACTACGGGGTCATCAGTCCCTAAGCTTACAAACTACTTATGAACTACTTAAGACTAAGGACGGCACAAATATCCATGCCCGAGGGGGGATTCGAACCTCCGACCGTAGTGGCCGTGCAGATCGTGACTGGAGCGCCTCAGTCCCCGCGGCCACCGCGGCCGGAAAAAAAAGGAGCATTTCTTACCATTAACATTGTTTCGCCCAAATAAAACGAATATCATGAAAGGTGCATTAATTTTGAAGGCGTATAGACGATATCTAACTCAAGATATTGGAATGTGTAGCTGAAGTGTGTAGAAGGTTCTTGACTGGGTGCGCATTGTGTACATTTCAATGGTGGAACTGGATCGAATAACACTGGTGCCAGGAGCGCGCGCCCGCAGCGGCCCAGTCAGCTGACAGCGGTCAACTTGCAGCCGGGAGAGAAGAGGAAGCGGCGAGCTGGCGACGTCGCCGATTGTTCTCCCTCTCTGTCTGCGCAGAACACTTCGCTCAGCCGCCTTCCTACCTGCACACAGCTCTAGGCGTAGTAGTTCATAGTCTTGGTATTATTCAATGCATAATCCACAAAATTTTATTATTCGTAACATTAATTTCTCATTGGTAATGACAACATGTTAATAATTTCACTTAGAAACAGTGTTTGTAAGAGATATGTTCAGAATGTATCGTCTTATATACATATTGTAAAACAAAGTCTTCTCACCGCGTCTATCCTCGATAAATTCAACAACTACTGAACGGATTTTTATGCGGTATTCACCAATCGACGGTGTGATTCATTACGAATGTTTAAGTAGGAAAGTCATTGAGGTGCAAGGTAGTGGGTGAGTGTAGAAAGAAAAATTCCGCGAAATATGGAGCAAAGATATTCTTAGTGAAAATGCGATTATTGTTTCGTAATGCGTAGGATGAGCAAGAGGTACCTTTTCATCTTACGAACATGGTTAATGCACCAGGTTGATAAGACACTACGACAGAGAAAAATTGGGTTATATGTGATTGGCTACTCTTGAGTAGCCGGGAAATGCTACTAGTTTTAGATAATGCATTCAAATTTATGTAAAATGCACACTAGTTGATGTCCATACAACTATCATTGGAAATGAACTTTGGCGGCCGATGATGAATTTGTGACAATGGAGGGCAATTGCACTGGACAGTTGGCAAGGATAGTAAATAGGTAGCATGTCACTCTCGGTACTCAGCTGAAAAATAACTATGGCTAGCAGAGAGTCTTACGACCAATATACTCGTATGTAAGTTAAAGGACGTGTAGATAGGTTCAAATAAGCGGGTTGGAGTAGTGGGTGAATTGCACGTCAGTTAAACAGGAGTCATGTGACTATATAGCGATGTCGGCAGGAATAGATAGACAATGGCCACACAAGAAGGAAGCGGTCGACCAAGGATGCAGCCAAAAGCAGGCTTAAACCGGAAATATTATGATTATTTAATTGATATTCCGTTGGTGTTTGGCAGAAGGTCATAATAATATAAAAAAGGAGACACTTCTTAATTTTCTACAAAATATATTTATTCAATTGATTAATCGGATTTAGGCTACTTAGATCTTTTTCGGGCGTCACAGAGAAAGGTAAAATAACATACGAATTGCAACAACGCCAACTACACACCTTAAGATACTAATTATACAGATGATTCGAAAATGTTGATGTAGGCATGTGTTATTTAGGTATATAAAGCCGACGTAACAGCTGTTACAAGCTAGTGTGGAAGTGTGAAGCAAGTTACATTCACGTTGTCACCATTTGTAGTGCTGAGCGTTAATGCGTACTGATCGACTTAATACCAATGGTTAATCCGTCGCAGAGGATTATTGGTAACATAACTATTTAATAAAAGGCAGCGGGAATAAAAATGGAATCGTTATCGGGGTAAAAGGCAACTAACATAATACATAAAGCATAAAAAAGAGGAATAAATATCGTGCATTGAGCAGACATCAGCGCACACGAAATGCAGCGTGTGGGACAGCTGGGCGCGGAAATATTTGTGACAGCAGCGATTTTCTAGTCACAGCCGTGAAAATAAGTGCGCCTCTGGCGACCTGCGTGGCTCTACCTGACAGTCGCGATACAGCTGTAACACCACGCCACTCGTAAAAATGAGCGACTCGCTAAACACCTCCACACTAACGACGTAACAGCAGTCGTGTCCGGTGGTGTATTGAATTCAGAAATATTTTCATTAACTGAAAAGGGAAACGTATGTGTTCATTTGAAGGTATATTTAACAACTAATGCAAAAATAATTCTTGAAATTTCAGTATGTTATTTTTAACTGAAACTTATTTTAAAAGAGGAGTAAATGGAAATTGAATTTGATCATTTATTACTATTACTCTGTGTCATGTGTTTGCTGATTTCCAGGATTTGCAGCAGGGTCATCTCTCTCAGATAAAGTAACGCTCAATATTGTAATAGTTTTAAACCGTTACTGTCCCGAAAGTAAGAGAGATGTTTAAAGTATATCCGGAGCAGTCTTGTTTGAAACGGCCACGAAAGTACTTAAGGAAAATCGGATACTTTTATCGTAGGCACCTATATAATCTAACATGTGTCATAAAATCCCCATAAAATCCAATTTGTACCTTGAATTTAATCTATAAGGAACTAATCTGGTTTACGTGGAGTCTCTTCAGAAAAACATTCATATCTACTGCTAACATTCGCAGGACGTCCTCTTTCGTCGTCTTAGCTCCGAGAAGAACGGGAATGGAGTGTCTACGAGTCTTAAAAGACTCAGGATCGCAGTAGACACTGAGTAGTTGCCTGCGCCACGCCCGCCGTTCTGTGTTGCCGCATGTAGCTTCGAGTGTAATTCAATACGAAGAATGACAACGAGCGAGCCAGAAGGCTAAATGGGTACCGCAATACAGAAGTGGCGTCTTTGACTACTAAGCAACACTTCCTGTATCGATCCCAGCTGAAATTTTCTTTATTATACTAAAACTGTAAGACCCAAGTAACGTCGTTAACTTGTTTGAACACATTTACCTCCAAAACTGCTCAGCGAATTTCGATGGGAAATATTTTCGCAGGTAACTTGAGCGGCAGTTTGGGCAATACACAGACATTATTTCATAAAAATCTGACCTTAGAAAAAGAAGATATCGTGATTTAAAGCTTTATTTGTAACCGTAGTGTGTGTCAGTTTGAACAAGTCAGACTGCAAAACTACAGGACGAATTTTTGCCGCACGGAAATGCCTGCGCGGTCTCAGCGCCATGTCACGGATCGTGTGGTCGCTCCAATCTAAGGTGGGAGTCCTTAGCATGAAGTAGTTGGAGTAATTTGTTAGTCTAGGGGCCAATGATGACAGCAATTTGGTCTCTTAGATTTAATAAAATTTTTGACGATTTTATATGGGGTTTTTCGCAATAACTTGAACGTAGCTTGGGGCAAAACATAGGGTTTATTAAACAGAATCGTTTGAGCAACCTACAGGATTTCGTTCATCTCTGCGGAACAGGAAAAAATATATATTACTTTAAAATTTTGGGAATCTGCTCAATGCAAAGAACACCAAAGAACAAATAGATGGTGCTGTTAATATTTGGAGGGCAGAAACGAAGCAATTTCTTTGACTTACAGTCAATGGCAGCAGTGTATTTAGAAGATTATGTCATCGGCAGGATTAAGTGTTAGTCTCATCTTTATGAATATAAACACTGAGTTAAGTTGGTTAGGATGTGCACAGTTACTGAATTCCGTTTTCGTATTGAAAACACTGATAATTTTTTTCAATAGGTTTTATTTAGACAGGATAATCGATCGGTTAGCCGTGTGGTCTAACGCACCGCTTTCCGAGACGGGGAGGCGTATCGGCCCCGGTTCGAATCCGCCCGGCAGATTAACGAAAGTGGTCGGAGTGCCGGTCAGCCTGGATGTGGTTTTTAGGCGGTTTTCCACACCCCCCTAGGAGAATACCGGGCTGGTCCCCAAGTCCCGCCTCAGTTACACGATTCGCAAACATTCCGTAACACTTTACACTTTCACACACGTATAACACTATACTCAGACCTTTGGGGTACACATTTCGTCTTGGAGGGCATGGGGTGGCGGCAGGAAGGGCATCAGGCCACCCTGTAAATATTAACACATACCAAATCCGCGTTTAACACAAGTGTCAAACCTGCATGTGCGGGAAAAGGGCCAAAGAGACAGACAGAAAGAAACAACAAATGTTCAAATGTTTTAAAGCTTATGGGACTACTGCGGGGTCATCAGTCCCTAAGCTTACAAACTAGTTATGACCTAGCTTATACTAAAGACGACACAAACATCCATGCCCGGGGGATATTTGGACCCCGACGGGGAACGGCCTCGCGCATCGTAGCATAGTGCCGCAATGTGCTCGGCCGCTCCGCCGCGGCAGAAAGAGACAGACCGGTTTTATTTAGACACGGTGGAACATGTATAAGTGGAAATATTTTCAGAATTGGCTGAATGTCACGAACAACAGTGTTGAAAGATGTTTTTTATTTTTATTTTGACGTTTTAAAATATAGCTATTAAGAGTCCCATGTTTGCAGGTTAGATCGTAGCTCCACGTATGCGTAGCGTCAGGACGCCTATATTCACTGACAGTGAGGTCAAGGGTAAAGACACAGTCTAATATACTCAGTCGCGACACTTCCTGCAGTGAAAGTTGTACCTAATTTATAGTTGCAACGACGCAAACGTTCCTAGTAGCAAGGCTTCGAAAGGATAATGCTGTGTAATTAACCGAATAGTTTCTGTCACTTTTGCGTTCCAACCATTAGTAAAATTACGAGAGACAAAATAATTTTGAAATGTTGCTCAATGTAGGTGAAACGTTCAGTGATGTGTCAGATTTTGAGGTAGAATAGGATAGGAATGGTGATGGAAACAGGATCACTTTTGTGGAAATGGAGAGAATGATCATTAGATTGCAATACAATAAAGCGACTGGGGTAGATGAAATTAAGTCGAAACCCATCAAGTCCTCCGTCGGGCATGGGTGTGTGTGTGTGTTGTTCTTAGTGCAAGTTAGTTTAAGTTGCTTGTAAGTTTACGGACCGATGACCACTGTAGTTAGGTCCCATAACTTTACAAACATTAAAAACATTAAAACTCATCAAATGCAGTGGAATGTCAGATATAAAATGGTTACACATGATAACTGAAATGACGTGCGAGTCGGGACAGGTTCCGTCTGTCTGTACGAAAGCAGTAACATGCCAATTTTCAAGCATGGAAACAGAAAAGATTGTAACAACTACAGAAATATCTCTTTAATTAGTGTTGTGGGCAAAATATTCTCAGGTATTGTTGAAAGGAGAGTGCGAGTAGCAGTTGAGCACAAGTTGGATGCAAACCATTATGGTCTGCCAGGACCAGATCTTTAGCTTACGACAGAAAATAGAGAAGTACTATGAGTGTTTTATACATCTAGAAAAGGCTTCCTAGGAGGAAGCTATTGTCAGTCCTACAAGACTATGGAAAAAACATCTGATAAAACTGAAGGAGCATTAAAAGTCCGCCGCAAGACAGCTAAAATAGGACAGTTCAGCAAGATGTGGGCTACTGTCAAGCGGGAGCCACAGCGACACTGGGGCAGGTCCTCACCACGGAGGGGATGGCCATCTGTGAGTCGAGTTAAGATGCGAAGCTGGCACAGGACTATGGAGTCCCGACGAGAGGCACACATGGAGGAATGCCAAAGGGCTGTGGTCTCCTCTACAGCCAGGAGTTATTGGGCAAAGTCAAGGTACGCCACTCAGTATCCCAGAGCTCATAGGCCGGACGGCACAGCACCGAACAGAGATCATATGACGGAAGGCAGATTTCCAGACCAGATTCATCGACAGTTTGTTTTTCCAACCTATCTGCACGTTCATTTCCCGGGATACCGATACAACCCGGAGTCGAGAAAACACCAATGATCCACTGGACAGGTCAAGTACAGAAAGGATCTCTTGTACGGCTCGCACCAGGGGATATCGTGGTAGCACTGGTCGAGGTTTCGAAGGCTACTCAGGGAGTCACTGTATTCTCTGGCAAGCACGAGGTCGAAGTCGTTTGAACTCTAGATTGTCTAGCGATTAGTGGCGCTTATGGCACTGAGGAGCACGCCTGCAGTCTCTGAGGGCTTCCGCAACTTCCGACGACCACTAAGACACTGTCTTTCGCTGGGGGAATCCTAATGAATGGGAGATTGCATTCTCTGCAGCAGATAAAATCTTTTGAGCGATACTCTCAACCACCACGTCCACAGTGTCGGCTGTAAGAGTTCCAAGAGTGGCAGCAGGAACGAAGTCATCCGAATCTGCCTCGTTCAAATCCCAGGGCAGTGACGATAGGGTAGTGACAGAAAGATAGGAAAGTGATCACTACCACAAAAAAGTCATGTGTCCTCCAAAGGACAGATGGTAAGAGGCCAGGGCAGCAAACTGACAATAGCCGAGCAGGTGCCATGCTCCACTCTGAAATGCGTGAGGCTCCATTGTTTAAAAGACAGAGGTCGAGCTGGGATGTTAAGGCCTCGACATCTCTTCTGCGGCCACTGACTATTGCACCACCCCACATGGTATTATGGGCATTCAAATAACCCAGTAGTAGAAACGGTGGCAGGAGTTGGGAGATCAGTGCAGCCAGTGTGTTTGGTGATACATCACCATCTGGTGGAAGATATAGACTGCAGCCACAGCCTCTATAGGTGTCTGAAGGGGCAAGGGTTCACTAGAGACAGAGTTAAGGGAGTGTCTCAAGGGGCCCCTTCCACACATGAGACTCGTTTATACACTTATTACAATAATATCCTCTGTAGCCGTGAATGGTAGGGGTTTGCATAGCTGGAAGGGCTGAGAGGGCTTCTCAGACGTGGCATCCAACATGGAGGAACAGTGGGAAGCTCTTCTACTCGCAGGTTGTGGATCATTAAGCCTGTGGCCAGGATCATCCGGAGCACTCTGACCAGCATCAGAAGGGAGTGTCTCAAGGGGCCTCATCCACACGAGAGAGCTGGAGGAGGCTGTTCCTTCTCCAGCCAGGAGGTGGGGGACTGATGTCCCTGAGGGTTGGAGGAGATGGGTTTCAATGACATTGATAGTTGGTAGTCAAGATAAAGCTCCAAGTGCAGGAGGACTACCCGACTCCGATAGATGTGCATAACGCATGTCTTGGTGGCAACGACCCATGGGAGAGAGAGTCCACGTCTGAGCCTCTAGTAAGGCTCCCTGCAGCTGGCGTTCAGCAACACATATACTAGACGAGTTAAAATATATGCACAATTCGTCAAGCATACATTGAAGGGGACACTGACGATCCAACTGCTGTTTACTAATCTATTAATGACCACTAAAAACAATGGAACTCTCAAAACAGAACCCTGAGGAACCCCATTCTCTTGCACATGAGAGGAGCTATGGCATGCACCAACTTTAACACGAAAGAAACGATTAGCTGAAAGTTTTGAATTAAATGTGGGAGTAAGCCCTGGGGATCTCTCCCATGTAATGTGGTTAGGATGTGGTGTCGCCAGGTCGTGTCTTGCCTTCGACAAGTCAAAAAAGACCGCAACCAGGTGTTGACGTCGAGAAAAGGCTCTCTGGATAGCGTCCTCAAGTTGGAACAGGTTATCCAATGCCGAGCGTCCCTACCGGAAACCACCTTGGCATGGAGCCAGCAGGCGCCGAGATTCAAGCACCCAATACAACCACCGGCTCACCATGCGCTCTAACAGTTTACAGCTGATGGGCCGATAACTATCCACATCTAGCGGCTCTTTACCCGGCTTAATGAGCAGACGATGGTACTTTCTCGCCACTGTGAAGAGGAGACACCATTGCTCCAGATGCTATTAAACATGTGTCTTAATCGTCAGATAGATGATATAACATCTGATTGTGGATTCTGTCTGGGACTGGGCAGTGTCTAGGCAGTGGTCAAGGACACTGAGAAACTCCCCCTCACTATACGTAATGTTATAAACCTCGGGCTGGTGTGTGGTGAATGAAAGCTGCATTCCATCCACTGTTTTAACGCGCGAAAGGCAGGTTGATGATTCCTGGGATGCAGCAGCGTGAGCGTAGTGCTCAGAAAAACCTTGGCGATGGCGCCATGATCCGTACAAACATCCCCATGTAGGGATATCCCAAGAATTACTGCCTGGATCTGGTAGCCATACAGGTGTCCCACTACAGTCGGGGGCTTTAATCCCCCCTTGGGCATGGATATTTGTGCCGTCCTTAGTGTTAGGTAGATCGTAAGTAGTTTGTAAGTTTAAGGACTGATGACCCAGTAGTTAAGTCCCATAAGCTGTACAAATATTTGAACATTTTTGATCTTATTGACCTTATGGTCGAGATGTACTGGGTGATCAAAAAGTCAGTATAAATTTGAAAACTCGATAAATCACGGAATGATGTAGATAGAGAGGTAAAAACTGACACACATGCTTGGAATGACATAGGGTTTTATTAGAACAGCTGCCAGCTGAAGTGGTAACTGCGTAGTTAGTTCCTTAGATGGAGAAGAACGAATTAAACATTTTCATTTGAAGGGCTGGACAGCTGCGCACATCAAATCAGAGTTGGATGAGGCACATGTGGGTTCTGCACCAACAATGAGGACCATTTACTTTTGGATCAGTGAGTTTAAACGTGGTTGGAGAAGCATGGAAGATGGAGTACACTCCGGTCGGCCCGTTGAAGTCACCACACAGGAAACCATCGATATGGTATGTGATATGGTAATGGAAGATCGAAGATTAACAGTTCACGAGATAGCTAACCTTGTAGGCATCCTCTATGAAAAACTGGCTATGAAAAAGCTCTGTGCGTCTTGGGTGCTGCGCCTGCTCACTTAGGACCAAAAACGAAACAGAAAGAACATTTCTGCTCAGAATCTCACACTGTTCAGGCGCAATCCACAGGACATTTTTGCTCAGATTCATAACTATGGATGAAACTTGGATACACCATTACATTCCAGAGACCAAACAACAGTCCAAAAAATGGATGAAGAGTGGGGAGAGTTAAGGCGAAGACTGTTTTGTCAGCTGGAAAGGTGATGACCAGTGTCTTTTGGGATTCCCAGGGTAAAATCCTGATAATTTGGAAAAAAGGCAGATCCATAACTGGGACCTATTATGCTGCTCTGCTGTATCGTTTGAAACAGCAACTAATTGAAAAACGTCCAAGATTGGCATGGAAGAATGTGCTGTTTCATCAGGACAATGCTCCAGCCCACAAAGGAGCTATCGCACTGGTAAAAAGTGCACGACTTGGGATTTGAATTGGATCCTCATCAACCCTATTCGCCATGCTTGGCATAGAGTGACTTCTTATTCCCGAATTTGAAAACTTAGATTGGAGGGAAGAAATTTTCATCGAATGAGGAAGTGTCCGCCGCTTCGACAGACTATTTTTCAGGGGTTGACAAAACCTACTTTGCCGAAGGGTTTGAAAAATTAGAAACTAGCTGGACCGGGTGTAAAGCCTTGGCAGGAGACTATGTCGAGAAGTAAAGTGAGTTTTTGCCTTTAACACAATTTTTTATTCTATTTTTACCAGACTTATCAAACCACCCTCATGTGTAGCTACTTTCCTTGTCACCAAACGTATCACTTCAGTATTGCATTTTCTTCCAGCGGTAGATTAATGATTCTATTGATCATTGATTTGAAAAATGTGTATTTTGTGATTTTGGATGACACTACAATACATAGCACAAAAAATAATTTCAACCCAAAAATGGTGCTCAAATTATATGAACAACAGATGAAACCTAAAGCAAGTCACATACACAAAGAAATAACACTAGAAAAAGAAGACAAAACTACACGAAGACCGACATATGTACCAACAACATATCTAGGCAACATATCGAACAAAATTAACGAAATATTTAAGAAAACGAACATAAAACTAGTATTTCGCACAAACAATACACTAAGGTCAAAATTAAGTTCAGGAAAGACGAAAACCGACATTTATTCCTACCCTGGCGTTAACAAAATTTCGTGTAATGATTGCACTAAATTTTATATTGGGCAAACAGGAATAAACTTTAAAATTCAATTTAAGGAACACACAAGAGACTGTGAAAGCAACCAGTCGAACTTTTCCTTACACCTAAAAAGCCAAAATCACACAGCTAAAAACATCGAAACTGTTTTAAAAAGTCTACTCACAGTTCCTAAAGGCCATATTCTAAATATTCTGGAACAACTAGAAATTTTCAATCACACGAAAAAAATACCCGTTTGATATTCTCAACGAACAAACAGATTTAAAGGATAAATATTATTTAGAGAACTTTAATGAAATTTTGGAAAAGGAAAACGCATAAAAAATTTCACACAAGAAAAAGAAACGATGTTTCTCTGCTATTGTATTATCCATGACACACGAATCCACCCTCTGACTGGCACAGATATATTTTACTATAAACATAAAGCATCTACAGAGTAAACAGTGTATCTGTCAAATATAAAAAAGTAATGAGATAAAACGTGACCTTACCATCCTGTCACAAAAAGACACTTACTCTAATATGCTTTATGCAGTCAAACTTAAACGTAAATGAATTTGTAATGAAATAATTTTTTTTAAATTTTTTTATAGATAAAATTATATTGTAAACGTAGGTAATGATTTTATTATACATCACCAAGTCCACTTGAAAATGGAAAAACGAAACAAGTTTGTAGTGGAGTCAATTTGCACAAGCTGAATAAATATTGTTAGCAGCAAACTTGGATTTATATATTACGATAATGAAACACCCTTGCTATGGGGCAACTAGTTCCCAAAAGAATGGTCATTTGGGGGGAGGGGGGAGGATGGGAGGAGGAGGAAGATGGCGAGGGTTTTACCTACGAAGCTCACTCCCTGGCCCCTCCTCTAAATCCGACATGTAGCTACATGTCCTGACTAATGTTCCCGATCTGCGAAGTGAACACGATGATGAAGTGGATCTGCGGCAGTAGGCACGTGTTTTAGGCAGACGATTCCCGGCTCTGGACACAATTGGCGCGGTGTGTGGCTCGCGCAGGCTGGCTGGTGGCGGGACATTACTTTCCGACATCTGGGCGCGCGCGATTGTAGCCGGGGGACACGCGCCGTCTGCGCATGCGTGGGCGGCCGGTGCGCACAAAGGCGGCGCAACAAAGCGGCGTAGGTGGCGCTCGTAAACAGGCGGTGGCGCATCACAATGGCTGGACACGGCCGCGCTGCAGTAATGCAGCATGGCCGCGATCGCGCGCCCAAAGTGGCGCCGGGCCGGATCTGACCGCACAAAGGCGAGGCCCGCTACACGCCCTCCCATTGTGTCCAGCAGCCCTTTTCGTAAATCATTATCTACGCTTCGCAAGTCCGTTCCGGTGGACGAGACGTTAGTGGCCCGGCCGTACCTCTATAGGTTGCGTTCAGACGCGGGAGAGGAGGCTGGGTTTTGTGGCAGTAAAATCTCTGTCCTGGAGGGCTAACAAATCGGAAAGTAAAGCACAATAATTGTGAAACTTCCCGGCAGATTAAAATTGTGTGCCGGAACCGGGACTCGAACCGGGGACCTTTGCCTTTCGCGGGCAAGCGCACTACCGACTGTGCTACCCCGACACGACTCACGGTGCCGCCTCACAACTTCCGCCAGTACCTCGTCTCCTACTTTACAAACTTCAAAGAAGTTCTCCTACGAAACTTGCAAGACTAGCACTCCTGGAAGAAAGGATATGGTGGAGACATGGCTTAGCCACAGCCTAAGGGATGTTTCCAGAATGAAACTTTCACTCTGCAGCGGAGTGTGCGCTGGTATGAAACTTCCTGGCAGATTAAAATTGTGTGCACACCGTCGGTAGTGCGCTTTCCTGCCAAAGGCAAAGGTCCCAGGTTCGAGTCCCGGTTCCGGCACACAATTTTAATCTGCCAGGAAGTTTCATATCACCGCACACTCCGCTGCAGAGTGAAAGTTCCATTCTGGAAACATCCCTTAGGCTGTGGCTAAGCCATGTCTCCACCATATCCTTTCTTCCAGGAGTGCTAGTCTTGCAAGTTTCGCAGGAGAACTTCTGTGAAGTTTGGAAAGTAGGAGGCGAGGTACTGGCGGAAGTAAAGTTGTGAGGCGGCATCGAGAGTCGTGTCGGGGTAGCACAGTCGGTAGTGCGCTTGCCCGCGAAAGGCAAAGGTCCCATGTTCTAGTCTCGGTTCCGGCACACAATTTTAATCTGCCAGGAAGTTTCTTATCAGCGCACACTCCGCTGCAGACTGAAAGTTTCATTCCACAATAACTGTTTTTCTCAAATGACCGTACGTAGAAATTTAGGACGTTTGCCGTAAGTGAGCCTTGACTTACATCAAGGGGGAAAGGGGTACTCCAGTTTACTAGGCAGTCGCACTGATCACTACGCCACAGGAGACACGACTATCTCTGCCGCTTCGCCTGCTACCCTTGCACGTCTCCCTCACCACTGTCATTCATTACTAGCGGCATTTCACCGATCCCCGTAAGAGTTCGGACCTACTGTGCATCCGCACTATTGAAAGGATCATTCTTCCTCTTAATTATATATCTATATCTATAAACGTGAATGTTTGTTCGGTGTACGTTTATCACGTCTGAACCATAAGATATAAAGAGCTAAAAATTTGTACACTTACTAATGTTTATCCGGGAAAGGCTTTGGGCGCGGTTTTATGGCGATCGGATAGCTAGTTATCTATATATATTAATGTGAATGCCTGTTCGGTGTACGCTTATCACGTCCGAACGACAAGACGGAGAGACTTAAATATTTGTACAGTTTATAATTTATACCTGACGAAGGTTTTAGGCACGGTTTTATAGCGATCTGATAGATATTTAGAAATTTGAAGAATATAGTGCAAAATGCGGAACAATAATTACTCTTTGAAAATTATATTTACTCTTTGAAAATGGATTTATTGGTTGCATTGTTGCTTGAGGGTTGATAATGATAAAAGGGTGGAGTATACTGGGATGCAAAGTTATCGATGTATATAAAATTCTAGGTGTGTGTGTGTGTGTGTGTGTGTGTTGTTTGTTAATATTTCACTCTGCAGCGAAAACTACCCAACGAAATCGAATGGTCTGTGTGTAATTGTTGTCATAAGTCTCCCGTTGTACACCATAGCAGTTCCATGCCGATAGCTATAAGGTGATGGAAGATATAGTGTTTGAAAGTCGTCAAATTATAAAAAAATTCGGACTGAAGGCCAGCGATGACGTTTGCGTTTCCAAGGAGGTTACATACAGCGAAACGTGATGCCACAAACCATATCTTTGGTCTATGCGTGCTACAATGTCTTCAGCTCTTTCACTGTAAGGATAAGCATACGAATAAGGAAATGTAAGAATAAATAACTAAAGCATTAAAAAAGAAATTTATTTTAATACATCCCTTTAAAAAACATAGATTTGACGTTTCGCGAATTATCTATCATAACCAACCAAAACACGTGCGGAGCCACGGGTTTAAGCTGGTAATACATAAATTAAGGCCGCGGCAGATTGGCCGTGCGCATTTGGGCGCCGTGCTGCGGTGTACGTGGCTGTTCGGCGTCGAGGGTTAGAGACCCCCCTCAGGCATGGGTGTTTGTGTTGTCCTTAGGTTAGTTTACTTTAGTTTAAGTATTTTGTATGTTACGGACTAATGACCAAGCGGTTGAGTGCGATAAATGTACCAACACTGGAACATAAAAATTGAGGTGTTTGTGACTATATTTCACTCTGCAGCCAAAACTACACATCACAAACGAATAGTATTTATATGTGGTATTAGGTATCAATAAAATTAGTAAATGAGTGTTGTTATTTGGGTAGCAAGATAACTTCTGTTGGCCGAAGTAAAGAAGATATAAAATGAAGAATGGCTATGGGAAGGAAAGCGTTTCTGAATAAACGAAATTTGTTGACATCCAATGCTAATTTAAATTTTAGGAAGTCCTTTCTAAAAACATTGGAGTGTACCACTGTATGGGATTGAAACGTGGACGATAAGGAGTTGAGACAAAAAGATGATAGAAGCTTTTGATATGTGGTGCTACAGACGAATGATGAAGAGTAGATGGTTAGATCACGTAACTACTGAGGAGGTGCTTAACCGAAATGGGGAGAAAAAAAGTTTCTGGTATATCTTTACTAAGAAATGGGATAGATAGGTTCGGCGTAGAATTATAAGTTAACGTACAGTATATTCGACGAAGTGTTTGAGGGGACACTCGACTCAAAAATTTAACTTTCCTTCTACTTTAGCAATAGCAACAAAATTTTAAGTTTGTATCTATTATTTAAAGACGTAGCAATACACGTTTTAAGTCCGTAACTTCATTGGTTTTTGGGGTCTGAATATTTAAATTGCTTTAATAGTATTCTAGATAACCATTTTTGGTACTTTCAAATGATTTTGTAGGTACGTTCATAAGACACATTTCAACAATTATGTGCATTCATTTTATGAGATGTATTGATTGTGTTTTCAGCGTTTATTTCAAATTTCAGCCATAAATGTTCTTCAATTATTGGTACTTAATTGCGATTATAAAATAAACAAGTTACATGAGCCACGATATTAATGCATAGAAGTATGAAAACACATTAAGAATACTTTTTGCAAAAATTTCATTCAGATTGGTTAATACTGATGCTAAAAATGTCTTCATCGAGTTAAAAAAATAGATTTTCGATAAAATGGATTTTAAAATTTTATAGAAATTGGATGCTACTGTAAGACATAGACCCGATAATATTTACCGGCACCATAACCTTTCTCCTTCTCGCTTGTATGACGATACTTCTCGTAATTTCGACACCAATGTCGCCCTTGTCTTGAAATTTATGAATAAAAATCTGGTTGACTTGCTGAGGAGGGGCGGTGGTACGGATATTTGATTGTAAGCCTCTGCCTATTTCCTTAGAACTCTTTGGTTGTACTGAACATAAGTTCAATGTATTTATAATTACACAGTCAATAGGCAAAGTAACTAATATGGAAATATTGGTTGCCAATTCAAATGTTAAAAAGTTATGGGTCCTAAGTGCAGTGGTCATCGGTTCCTAAACTTACAAACTACACTAAACTAACTTATCATAAGAACAACACACACACCCATGCCCGAGGAAGACTCAAACTTCGACGGCGCCTTAGTGCGCACGGCTATTCCGCCAGGGTGGCTACTAATTGTTTCGCTTCAGTTGTCCTGAAAATCTTACAATTTGTTTCTTAGTGTTTGCTTTTATGCGAAGTTCGGAGTAAAAGCTGTTTGGTTTGATAGTGACAGAAATGGTCATTTGCATCTTTTGGTGTGCCGCAACTCCTTTCACAGTCGGTATTTGAAACGTTTCTTAGACACTATATTTCGAATACAGCTCTGGGGAAAATGATACAATAAACTATGTTCATAGCTCCGCAGAAAGTAACATTTCTTGTGTTGACCTACCGCATTAAAATTTCCCGTCAACTATTATTTTATAAGTTACAGAGGCAAACACTTAGTGAAATACCTGTATGTGCTGGCTATCTAATATGTTTATTCTATGCTTAGTGTTCTAATAAAATGTCTTTAACAGGTAGGACTGAAGAAAATCATATTTTAGCATAGAAATAAACGTCCCAATAACTTCCGAATCATTTTAACAAAAAAAAAAAAAAAAAAAAAAAAAAAAAAAAAAAAAAAAAAAAAAAAAAAAAAAAAACATTTTGATTACAAGAAAAACATTCATCTACATCTACATATATACTCCACAATCCACCGTAAAATGTTTGGCGGAGGGTACATAGTACCACAACTAGGTAATTACACTCCCAAATAGAACGAGGGAAAAAAAGAATGTTTGTATGCCTCTGTAGGAGCCCTGATTTCTCTTCTCTTTGTGATCTTTTCGCGAAATTTAAGTAGGTGGCAGGAAGATCGTTCTATATTCAGATCTGAATTCCGGCCCTCTAAATTTCCTCAACAGAATTTCTAGGAAAGAACGTCCTCTTTTCTTCAGCGATTCTCATTTGAGTTCCCGGAGCATATCTGTGACACTCGATTTTGAAATCGAGAAAAACACAATCCGCCTGTTGCCCTTCACCCATGGCTCGCAAGATGTCATGTGGGAAGGGCAACCTGAGTTTCACACGAACGATGTTTCATAAACCCATACTGATTCATAGAAAGAAGCTTTTCTGTCTCAGGGAAATTTATTATATTCGATCTGAGAATATGATCCAAAATTCTACAGAAAACTGATGTCCATGATATTGGCGTGTAATTATGTGGGTCAGTTATTTTTACCTGCGCTTTTCGCATTCTCTGAGAACTTAGCGCCGAATTAAAGATTCGCGATAAATGCAACTTAAGTAAAGGGTAAATGCCGCAGAATACTCTTTGTACAATAGAACTGGTATCCATCCGCACCAGGACAGTTTTGGCCCACTTTAGGTTACGGTAGTAATACTAAAAGTGGGCCTTTGCGATCGTCTTTTGACAGCTCGAAAATTAAATGGAAATAACGGCTTAACCATGCATCTGTTACGAAAATTGAATAACCGAATTTGTAGAGGAGAACATTCTCTACAACTTTGCTCTGTTATGTTTTTTTCATATCTCGTATCGTTTCAGAGATATTTGCAAAAATAAAGGCGATTTCGGAATGTATGTCTGTCTGTCCGTCTGTCTGTCCGACCGTCTGTCTGTCTGTCCGTAACGTGTTCCCTGTTTTTAAGACAAACCGTTCAACAGATCAGCACCAAATTTTACAGAGATGGTTATAGGCCACCAGAGAGCAGAACCTCCCGTTTTCAAATTTTTCGGACAAAAATACGGTAGTAATACCAAAAAAAGCCCTTTGTAATATAATTGCAAACGAACCGTTCATCTGACACGAAAATTAAATAACCTAATTGGTAGAGGGGAAAATTCTCTACAACTTCGCTCTATTATGTTTTTTTTTTTTTTTTAATATCTTGCATCGTTGCAGAGATATTTGCAAAAATAACGGCGATTTGATGATGTCTGTCTGGCTGTAACGTGTTCCCACTTTTTAGGTCGAACCGTTCAACCGATCGGCACCAAATTTTACAGATATAATTGTTGGCTACCAGAGACCAGAAACTCGCTTTTTGAAATATTTCGGACAAGAAATACGTTATCAATGCTAAAAAAGCCGTTTGTAATGTAATTTAATTGCAAATAAACCGTTCATCTGACGTGAAAATTGAATAAACGAATTTGTAGAAGAGAAAATTCTCTACAACTTGTACCCATATGTTTTTTTCATATCTCGTATCGTTTGAGAGTTATTTGCAAAAATAACGGAGTTTTGACCCCTTTCATTGAATTAACGAAAACCAGCCGTTCGCAGTCACGTGACATTCCTCGCCCAGAACTGTCTCTGGCATACGCCTACTTGCGTTGCTTATTTGATGATTTTCTTATTGTAACTTACACGTCGTCATTTCAAAGCAATGGCGCACTGAGGAATTAACAAAAACACGAAGTCTTTCGTACGATAAATGATAAGCTAGTGTCTACAAATTCCATATTAGCATCAGTTAACAACGACTATCAGTATTATAAGATTAGAGTACACACTTCGTAACTGTCATCTGTAGCGTAGTAGGCAATGCATTGGACTGTGGAAGTCAGTGGTTCGAAATCAGCTGCTTCTTAATTACTTTTTTTTCGTAAAAGGGTTTCAGACACGCTTATTAATTAATTTTTTATTATTTAAATTATTATTTTGGTCCAAAATGTTTGTAAAAACTTATAAAACTACAAATATAAAGTGGGTCGTAAAACACGTCAGTGCGATTTGTTTTGTATTCAGCTCCTCAGCTGCTTCTCTACACCGGACATACCTATTACTATGTCCTCCATTTGGGAGTTAGTACGTTGATCAAACGATGGTACGTTTGTACGGTCCTCCTGCGTAAAAGATTTATTAAAGGTTAACTTTCTTCAATTACTGCCCCGGAATGATCGACGTGTGACTGGATAGTGGGCTTTGACCCGCTTATCGATTTTACCATGTACCAGAATTTTTCCGGTTCTCGAAAAGATCTTTTGCTAAGGTTTGGCTGTGATAAGTGTTGTATGCTTCACTCATCGATCTTTTTATAGGTGCACGAATCTCTCTGCTAACTTTTGCCTGTCTTCATTTGTGTGTTCTTTTTTGATTTCTGAGTGGAACAACTTTTGCTTTCTAAGTAGCTTTCTAACATTATTATTATACCACGGTGGATCTTTTTCATCCATAAATGACTTTATAGGCACATATTTCTCTAACCCTTTACTTACAATGCATTTAAATTTAGCCCACGATTCCTCTACATCCATTGTACCGGAAAGAAACGATGTACATTCATTTTATAAGTGTGATACTAACAATTGCTTATCGGTTCTTTCTAACAAAAACACACTCCTAGTATTCTTGACTGGTTTAATAACTTTGATCACCCTGACGCAATGACAATATCATGATCACTAAATCCTGTCTTTACATCGACATCGTTAATAACTAACGAAGTCTGCAATAAGCTGCATAGGTCGCCGTATCGATAAAAGTCATGAAGTGGTTACAATATGACTTTATTTGACGCGTTTCGGTCTGGGCCATCATTAGAATTCTGTGATTAGAAGCAACCAATATACATTAGCTTCAAGTAGGTCAATAATATTGTTACATGATATTTACGTAACATATTCGTTCCACTTTTTTACGTAACGTCAACTGCTCTGTGTTATTAGGTCATAATTGTATCCTGCCTCCTCTGTGACTTTATGTCACAATTATGCATCGTTGATAACGTCGGGCCTCTTTGTAGCTATAAGGTCTAAAATATTTCCATTGCGTGTGGGATGTCGGTTTAACTACTCAAGACAGTTTTTGGAAAACGTGCCGAATAGTAGTTCGCAAGACTGCTTGTTTGTGCCTCCTGAAATGAAACTAGAGAGGTGCCAATCTATACTCGAAAGGTTGAAGTCTCCCCCGACTAATATTGCATGGCCCGGATACTTACGCACTACCTTGCGTAGACTTTCTTTGAATGACTCTAAAACTGCTACAGTAACACTGGGGGCCCGGTAAAAACACCCAACTACTAACTTTACTTCTCTGAGACTTGTTATACGTGCCCAGATAACTTCACAGTTACTCTCAACCTCGATCTCGGTAGAAGCAATATCCTTGTCCACAGCGATGAACATTCCCCTACAGTTATGTACGATCTGTCTTTCCGATATACATTCCACGCCTCGCTAAATATTTCCGAGCTTCCCACATGATTTAGCCAGCTTTCGGTGCCTAAGACTATTTGTGCACAATAATTTCCCTGCAGGGCGATAAATTCGGAAACTTCGTTGTTAATGCTTTGAAAGTTTACGGCTAATATATTGATAGTAGAATTATTGTTCTGAATGCAGTCTGAATTCGTTGTCTGAATGTTGTCTGGCGATGCTCATTAGAACGAATTAATCTGTAGTTTGATCAAGTTACTATGTTGCTCTTCAGCTAGCAAAGAGTTGTGCAGTTTTACTGATTTTCGTGTTATGTTGACAGTGTGGAAATTTGTCTTCAGCTAGAACTTATGCACCTACAGCAGGAAGTTTACATAATTAGTTTAATAGCAACATTAGTCTCGTAGACTTCTCTTTCTGAAATGTAAATTTGCAGCTACGATTATATCAATGTTTAGACTTGCTTGTACAAGCTGCTTTCTTACGCAAAGACAAAATCCTACCACAGAAGCTCACTTGCTGTTTTTAACTTAAGATCTTGTGTTAGAATTAGCTTTACTGGAAAAGTAGGGTCATTGTTCCTTCAGTGAAAAGGAAAATAATATTTATTGACATTTTTATTTTTGACGTTTAAAACAAATACTAATTATATATAAATTTTCCACATTAAATTTTGTCCTAAAACGGCAGTAAGAGTCTACCAGTCGTAAGAAATACCATATTTTTTACTTGGTTGTCACCCGATCTTTGCAGCATCAAAATATTAGAAAAGATTATGAATTTCATCGTTCGTTTTCATTATGCTGAAATTTATTGTCAGTCCTCGTTACAACAGTCTTAAAAATAAATTTGCCACGAAAGACGTTAATGAGCGATACACGGTTACTCATTGCCCATGGTGTGAGCGCCAGCTAGCACGCAGTAACCAAAGTGCTGAACTGCTGGACTTGCCAAAAGCCGGTTAGTCCGCTAAGATTCCCGGTCTCCGTGCAAGTGTCACTCCGTGCAAATGCCTCTCCGTGCAACTGTTTGTACACCCTTCTTCTGTTACTCCCTCAACACTCCCTCTGCGAGCAACCTCCTCCATACTCAACTGGAGAACAGCCTTCTATGGCCCCTCTCGCTAGGAAGAGGTTCCTGAAGACACTACTTTTTGAGGTATCTGCCAGTGGAATGGAAAATTCCAGCTGGTGGTTGAAGGATCCACAAGCTGGTCATGGTCACCGAAGGCACTTCAATAGGAGCCCCACTAGCGTTTGCAATCAAAGATTCAGCGAAAGGCAAAGATAAAGAAAAAACATAAGGAAAATGAACGATGACGGTAGTAACATTAAAATTGAGCCTTTGCGGTCGCCTTTTGACAGCTCGAAATTTAAATGAAAATAACGGTTTAACCGTTGAATAAACGAATTGGTAGAGGAGAAAGTTCTCTACAACTTTGCTCTGTTATGTTTTTTTTTCTTTTCTTTTCTTTTATTTTTTTTTCATATCTTGCATCGTTTAAGATATATTGGCAAAAATAACGGCGATTTGACACTGTCACTTGATTGTTCGTACCATCGATCTGCTAACATGGCATTTTTAAACATTAGTTTGTAATTCATTTTCCTAACAACGACGTGTTTTTGGTAATTTTCAGTGCGCCATTGCTTTGAAATGACAACGCTTGGGTTATGATTAGAAAAATCATCAAATACAGAAGGCAAGACGGCGTATACAAAAGAGAGTTTCGGGCGAGGGATGTCACGTGACGTATTTCCGAACGCCAAATGTTAAGTAGCTCCATAAAACCGACCAGACACATGTACTATGATGGTTATTATTTTATGTATATATCACTGTATTAATTTTAATCAGACATCCATTTTATGTCTGATTATCCACCAGCACATGATTTTTTTATATAACTACCATCTAGTACACCTACCAGATTTCATGTGAAGCACTATAATAGCCAGTTTAATGTCAATGAGACCAGATGACGACACCTTAAGAGTGTCGAAACCGGTCTTCTTGAATAAATAAAATAGAAATTGCGATCTTGGCATCTTTTCTATTTATACAATAACATCGGTCGCGGTGGCCGAGGGGACTGCGGCGCGCCAGTCACGGTCTGCACGGCCACTACGATTGGGGGTTCGAATCCCCCCTCGGGCATGAATATTTGTGCCGTCCTTAGTAGTAGTTAGTTCATAAGTAGTTTGTAAATTTAGGGAATGATGACTCCGTAGTTAAGTACCATAAGCTCTACAAACATTTGAACATTTTAAGATGAGTAAATTAAGTGATAATGAAAATTTTTAAAGAGGTAAAAGTTCAAAAAAGAGTATATTTGTCAAAGCTAAACTCAAATATAAAACAATTTTGGCTGTTTATTAAAATACGGTCAGAAAGAATATTATGTATTGGGTGCATAGATATTAACACAATAGTAGAGTCGTAATCGTATAGTCCATACATTTTTATTATTCGTGCCCGAAACGTTTGCAAAAAATCATACAACTACAGGCAGATCTAAAGTGGGCCGTGAAACACACCAGTGATATTTTTCTGTAGACAGCGGCCGTCAGCTCGTTTTAAAGTTCAAGTGTGCAAAATTTAATCTATATCGGAGAGAAAGTGAATTTTTTTGAAGTATGTGGATAAAGCACCCTCTGGAATGGACCAAATGACACTATATATATAATCAAGTATCGGAAATTTCATGAAGATTGGAGAATAACCGTAGTTTTGTATGCAGTACAAATACATGGACACTGTATTTTATATATGGAAAAAAAAAAAAAAAAAAAAAAAAAGAAAGATACGAGCAATTTCATTCGGTAGGTTTTATTTATATTTGACTCCTTTGCTAGGAAAGAGGAACCTTTTCTACCGGTAGTGGTACTGAATCTTTAACATCGACGGTATGCGACTACCCTTCTTTAATTTCTGTTTCAATCATACACTCACGTCATTGAATTACATATATTTATCTCCTTTAGTATCTATATTTCGTTACATAATTATTTCTATTGGAATGTCACCTGTAGTAAAGTGCCACCTTATTCATGATCAAGTGTTGTTATGTGCTATTCGAAGTCATAGGTGCTCCTTGTGAGGCGTCAGCGATGGTAACCTGGCAAGTGTGTATCCGGGCAGCACAGGAAGCGGCCTCTTAGTGGTGTGTTATCTTGTCGCTCCTTTACTGCAGGAGTTTGGGGCGCGGAGACCTTTACTACCGTGAAAGTCTGCTGCGTCGGTGCTTGATAAGCCCTGTGCAGTGGCCCAGCAAGATTTTGTCGAAGTTGCTGACGTGGGCTATTGCGCCCCGCATGTTGCTCTCCCGGTCGATTCCTTTATCACCAACTCATGACTGCCAATTGGTGGCAGTACGTTGTTTGAAGGACAGTGAGCCGATTCCTATGTGTAAACGAACAATTTTGCTTATTAACGGTACCGCTTGTGTAATGGATACCTCGTACCCAAAACGTCCTCAGTTACCCTTCCCGCTATGCTACATTTAACACATATTTTTCATCTAGTCCATGTATTTCAGGCACTTTTATCTTTTCCACCTCTCCTTGCCGGAGTACCTCCGGCTCTATCTAGAAATATATGTAACACCAAAAAATCAAATGTTTGTAAAGCTATGAGACCAAACTGCAGTGGTCATCAGTGTCTAGGCTTACAAACGGCTTAAACTAACTTATGCTAAAGACATAGACACATATGCCCGAGGGAGTACTCGAACTCCGACGGGGAGCAACAGCGCACTCCGCAGCAAGGCGCCTTACAACGCACGGCCATTCCTGTGCTACTGTACGACTACGTCTGTTCTTTGTTCAGTTTAATATACAGGGTTTTTCAAGAAGAATATAAGTATTACAAAGTATTATTTTGTCAAAACTATCGATTGCTGCTCCTCGAACTGGCTATTGGAGAAACGAATACATAGTCTAGTTTATATTAATAGCCGCTAGTTGTCAGTTGTCTTCTGTTTTGCTTTGGAATCGTCATATGTTATAATACCTACTCCACACCAGATTTTGTGTTCTCGAGATTGCGAAGTGCCATTTCGTGATTATAGTGCAAAGACGTTTCAGTTTGAGGTTGCAAGTTGATCCTCCGAATGGGTGGAACATTCGCAAATGGTATTGCCGTCGGACATTCGAGTCCTCCCTGTGTGTGTTTGTCCTTAGGTTAGTTTACCTAGGTTTAAGTAGTTTGTAAGCTACGAACAGATGACCACGCAGTTTGGCCCGATAGGTTTACAAACATTTGTACTAAAAAAAAAAAAAAAAAAAAAAAAAAAAAAAAAAAAAAAAAACCATTCAAAAGAGTCCTGGCCGCCCTCGTGTTCCTGAAGAAAAAGTCGAACGAATTCAAACTGCTTTCCAACGTAGTCCTTCAAAATCAACTTGTCGTGTCAGTCAATTTGGCGTATTTTGAGACGTCGGTTGGTTATGAACTTACACCTGATACAAGCTCTTCGTCCTGATGACAAACGCAAACGTGTGCCATTTTGTTAACGAGATTATTGATGCTATTGACAATGATAACACTTTCGCACACCGCATCGAGATCAGTAATAAAGCGACTTTCCATGCTAGTGGTCAGGTAAAGAAACACAGTGTTTGAATTTGGGGCCTACATAAACCAAATTCAGTCATTGAACATTTACTAGATTCGCCCAAACACAATGAGTTTTGTGCGATATTCCGAGCATCTCATTCGATGGAAACACGCTGAACAGGTAGCAGTATCTCGCTGGTTGTTTCCGAAGCTGTACGGAGACAACTTCGTTTTTCAACAAGACGGAGCACCCACCTCCCCCTCACGGAAGTCGCCAAGTGCGTGAATATCTGAATGAAACTCTACCGAACCGTTGGATTGGTTTCGTTAAAGACAACGTTTAAGTACCACCACTCCCACAGAAACTGGAAGAGTTGAAGAACCGGATCCGTACTGCAAAAAAATGAAATGTTCAAATGTTTGTTAAGCTTATGGGACTTAACTACGGGGTCATCAGTCCCTAAACTTACAAACTACTTATGAACTACTTACGAACTAGGACGGCACAAATATCCATGCCCGAGGGGGGATTCGAACCCCCGACCGTAGTGGCCGTGCTGACTGTGACTGGAGCCGGCCGCGGTGGCCGAGGGGACTGAGGCACTTCAGTCACGGTCTGCACGGGCACTACGGTCGGGGGTTCGAATCCCCCCTCGGGCATGGATATTTGTGCCGTCCTAGTTCGTAAGTAGTTCATAAGTAGTTTGTAAGTTTAGGGACTGATGACCCCGTAGTTAAGTCCCATAAGCTATACAAACATTTGAACATTTGAACATTTTGACCGTGACTGGAGCGCCTCAGTCACCTCGGCCACCGCGGCCGGTGATCCGTACTGCCATAAAATCACTGACGAAGAACGTGCTTGCCCGAGTGTGGCAGGAATTCGAGTATCGTTGTGATAGTGCTGTGTCGCTGATGTAGGAGTTATTGAACTTCTGTAATCTGATCTCGAGAGGTTCGTAATTATGTGTGTAGCTTCATATTCGTATGTCTTGAAGTTTAATACAAATATGCACTCGAAATACGTATATTATTTTTGAATCACCCTGTTTTATTTATTTATTTGTTACTACATATTTAGGTTTCCTACAATGATGAAACAATTGTCGGCAATGAAATGACAAAAGTACCTGGGTAGTGGTATGCACACGAGGTATAAAAGAACGGTGTGCAGAGCTGTGATTTGTACTCCGGAGAGTTCTACGATGTGACTGCGTAGACTTTCCCGGAATAATGACGTCATCTTGACACACAGTCCACCTGGCCGCCATCTTCAGGTCAGTTTGCTGCTTGACCTACTGACCTGAAGATGGCGGCCAGGTGGACTGCCGAAATATTGTTTCAAGATGACGTCATTATCCGGCAGGAAACCCGTGAGGAGTATCCTACGACATTATAGCCGGAAATTAGCAGACTCTGGAACGCGGAATGGTATCTGGACGTAGACGAATGGGATATTCCATTTCGCAATTGGTTAGGGAATTCAGTATTCATAGATCTACAGTGCCAAGTGTGTAGTGAGAATACGAAATTTCGTGCATTACCTCTCACCATGGACAACGCAGTCGGCGACGGCGGGCACTTAATGATCGAGGCCACAGGCGCTGCGTAAGGTTGTTAGTGGTAACAGACAAGCAGCACTGCGGGACATAAAGCGGTACGTATTGACGTTTTATGGCACCAAAAGGCCGACTCGAGTGCCCTTACTGGCAACACATCACCAGCAGTGCCTCTCCTGGCTCGTAGAAGTTTCAGTTACACACTACACGACTTGAAAACCGTGGGTCGGTCAGATGAGCCGTGATTTCAGTTGGTAAGAGCTGATGGTAAGGTTCGAGTGTGGACCACTACCCATGTAACCATGGACTCGTCTTAAAGGCATTGTGTCAGCTGCTGCTGGATCTGTAATGGTGTGGACTGTTCTACAGTATCAATAAAATAGTTGCTAATATTTCTCTTGGTAAGCACAACATTTTGGTAGATGTATTCGCTTGGTGCAATACGAATACACAGATTCGTAAACAGTTCAGAATGTTCCAATGTTTGTAAATCTACGGGACTCAACTGCTTGGTTATTAGTCCCTAGCTTACAAACTACTTAAACTAAGGTAAACTAACCTAACAACAATCCAGATTGTTGTTGTTGTTGTTGTTGTGTGTTTAAAGGGGACTCAACTGCTGGGTTATCAGTCCCCTGTTCCCAGCTAAGAGTAAACTTTTAAAGTTTCCTTTTGTCGCTTAGTACTCGAAGTCCAGTATACTCCCAGTACAAAGAGACAGTCAATGGTAAAAGGACGTAACAAAGAACAAGACAAGTGTTGACAAAATAGACAGAAAACTAAAACAAGGCAGCGGAATCGTGTGGCTGGCTGATCACAAGGATAATACAGGATGAGCCAGCCACTCTGCAAACTTTAAAATCCTTAAATTAAAGCAAGTCTTAAACCGTAAAATGACAGCGGCCTATTGTTCTGGAGGGGTGAAGCCCGACAAGGCGGGCCTATAGGCCACACCATTAAATAGACCAATAGAAGCCAGTTGCACGAATAAAACCTAAAACACGGTCGATCACAGAGACATCGTCAGATAAAATCAATGGGAGCTCACAAGGCAGCGTAAAAGCCTGCCTCAAGTCGGCTAAAAGTAAGCAGTCCACCAGAATGTGGACCACAGTCAATAGGGCACCACAATGGCAAGTTGGTGGGTCCTCTCTTCGTAGAAGGTAGCCGTGTGTTAACCACGTATGTCCGATACGTAGTCTGCAGAGGACTACAGACTCCCTACGAGAGGCTCGCAGGGAGGCTCTCCACACAGCTGTGGTGGACTTGACTGTACGCAGCTTGTTCGGAACGTTCAAAGCATCCCATTCCGAGGTCCAAATCCCTAGAACCTTACGGGTTAGTTGTAATCGTAGATCCCTTTCTTGAAGTCCTATCTTCAAGGGCCGTGATGTGGTGGCCAGCTTGGCGAGGCAATCAACCCGTTCATTTCCTGGGATGCCTACGTGGCCTGGGGTCCAAAGGAAAACCACCGAACGTCCTAATTCGCTGAGGGTATATATGGTGTCCTGAATGGACCGAACCAACTGGTGCTTTGGCATAAACTGGCCTAGCGCCATCAGCCCACTCAGGGAGTCACTACAGACAACTATGGACTCCCCAGGGCAGTTGCGGAAATGTGAAAGAGCGCGCGAGATGGCCACCAGCTCAGCTGTGAAAACGCTAGTCCCACAGGGTAGGGAATGCTGCTCAACGTGGTCACTATGAACATACGCGTACCCAGCACGTCCGTCCACAACGGAGCCGTCAGTGTAGACGACTTCTGCACCACGGAAAGTATCTACGAGTGCCTGGAACTTTCGGCGAAGGACCATTGGCGAAACTGAGGCTTTCGGGTCACCGGACAAATCTAACCGAAGCTGGAAGCGAGGTACGAACCATGGAGGTGTAGGTGAAAGGTATCGGAATGTGGTAGGGATGGGAAGGGAAGCGATGGACGAAAGAAGGGAACGAACACGAACCGCAATCGGGAGACCCGACCATGGACGTCGTCGTGGGGAAGGGAGGACAGCAGCTGGGAACAGAAGCCTGTGGTTTGGGTGGTCAGGTGAGGCATGAATACGGGCGACATATGAAGCCAGTAGCTGCTGCCGGCGGATTCGGAGGGGGGGAACCCCAGCTTCAGCAAGGAGACTTGTCACGGGACTTGTACGGAAGGCACCCGTCGCTAGACGGACGCCACTATGGTGTACTGGGTCCAAGGCCTGCAATGCGGATGGGGCTGCCGAACCATACACAAAGCTCCAGTAGTCTAACCGTGATTGTATCAGCGCTCTGTAGAGCTGCATAAGACTCGAACGAGCGGCTCCCCAACTAGTGTGGCTGAGGCAGCGTAGAATGTTAAGGTACCGCACGCACTTCTGCTTGAGCTGGCGAAGATGGGGCGCCCAAGTGAGCCGGCTGTCGAAGAGCATGCCAAGAAATCGGTGAGTCTCTTCGACACGAAGAAGTTCATCATATAAATATAGCTCTGGGTCCAAATGGACAGCTCGACGGCGGCAGAAGTGCATAACCCGGGTTTTAGATGGAGAAAACTGGAACCCATGGGTTGATGCCCACGACTGCGCTTTTCGAATAGCTCCCTGTAAACGCCTTTCAGCTACCCCAATGCTAGCTGAGCTGAAGTATAGGCAGAAGTCATCGGCGAACAGGGAGGAAGAAAACGACGACCCCACTGCCTCAGCAAGTCCATTAATGGCAATTAAAAATAGGGGTACACTAAGGACAGAGCCCTGTGGGACACCGTTCTCCTGGACGCGAGAGGAGCTGAGGGAAGTACCAACCCGTACTCGAAAGGATCGGAGGGAAAGTAAGTTCTGAATAAAAACCGGCAGCGGACCTCTCAAGCCCCAAGCGTGCAGTGTAGCCAGAATGTGGTGGCGCCAAGTGGTATCGTAGGCCTTCCTGAAGTCAAAAAAGACGCCAACAAGGTGCTCACGCCTGCTAAATGCCGAACGAATGGCGGACTCCAGAGCCACTAAGTTGTCAACAGTGGAGCGGCATTGGCGGAAACCCCCTTGGCGTGGGGACAACAGACCCCGATGTTCAAGTACCCACATAAGCCGCCGGCTCACCATACGTTCGAATAGTTTGCACAGAACGTTGGTGAGGCTGATTGGGCGGTAACTATCAGCCACCTGTGGATCAGCACCAGGTTTGATCACGGGAAGAACGATGCTTTCTCGCCATTGTGACGGGAAAGCCCCCTCCACCCATAAACGGTTAAACATGGCGAGAAGCTGGTGCTGAAACTCCACGGAAAGGTGCCGAATGAACTGGCTGTGGATCCTGTCCGGACCTGGAGAGGTATCGGGGCATGCAGCAAGGGCAGTGTCGAATTCCCATTTACTAAAAGCAGAGTTATACGATTCTGTTCGACGTGTGTGAAATGACAGCCGTCGCTGTTCTACCCGCTCTTTCAGTGCACGGAAGTCTGCACTGTATGCCGCAGTTGCGGAATTGCGAGCATAATGCTCCGCCATATGCTCAGCAATGGCAGTGGCGTCAGTGCAGACAGTACCCCTGATCCGTAAGCTGGGGATCGCTGCTGACGTGCGGTACCCAAAGAGGCGTCGAACGTGGGACCACACCTGAGATGGTGAAGCACGAGAGCCGATGCTGGCTACATACCTCTCCCAGCTGTCCTGTTTGCTCTGGCGAATGAGCTGTCGAGCTCGGGCCCGAAGCCGTTTGAAGGCTATCAGGTTGTCCAAGGTGGGGTGGTGTCGATGGCGCTGTAGCGCTCGCCGACGCTCCCGGATGGCTGCAGCAATCTCTGGCGTCCACCAGGGCACAGACCTGCGCCGAGGGGTGCCAGAAGTGGTGGGAACAGTGGCCTCAGCGGCGGAAACGATAGCAGCAGTGACTTGACCAACCGCTATGTCCACATTGGCAGGCAATGGTACAGGAAAAGTAGCAGTGGACGTATAATCCCGCCTATTAGCTCGACAGAGGGGCCATCGAGGTGGGCTGTCTGCAGGTTGGAAGTGCAGGTGCGACACAAGGATAGGAAAATGGTCGCTGCCGCAAAGGTCATAATGGGTCCGCCAGCGAAAATGTGGGAGCAAAGTCGGACTACATAAAGAGAGGTCGATTGCCGAGTAAGTGCCTCGCGCCACGCAAAAATGCGTGGGGGCCGCAGTGTTTAAAAGACAGATGTCCTGCTGGGACAGAAGTGTCTCGACGTCCCTACCACGAACCGTCGTCTGCGTTCCACCCCATAACGGGTGGTGGACATTGAAATCCCCCAAGAGGAGAAATGGTGGGGGCAGTTGCGCAACCACTGCAGCAACATCAGTAGTGGAGACGGGTGCATCCGGGGGAAGGTAAATGGAACAGACGGTGAATTCCTGTCCCGCTCGGATGCGAACAGCAACTGCCTCTAAGGTCGTTTGGAGAGGCACAGCAGCGCTAGGGACAGTTGCGAGGACATAAACAGCGACACCACCCGAAGCCCTATCGCATATATCGCGGTTACGGTAAAAGCCCCGATAGCCTCGAAGGGCTGGGGTCCTCTGAACAGGAAACCACGTTTCCTGCAGTGCTATACAAAACACCGAGCTGTGGCATAACAACTGCTGCAACTCAGCTAAGCCGTTGAAGAAACCGCCGATATTCCATTGGAGAATAACTTTGTCTTCTAGCTGAGATGCTATAAATAGTAGCTGAGGAGCAGGTTAGTCCATTGCATCGCCGTCTGCCTTGTGTTCAGCATCAAGAGAGTCGTGATCCATACGTTCTATTGGATCAGTAAGTGCAAGATCCTCGGGGGAAGCGAGGATCTTTACCTCATCCTCTGAACCAGAGGATGAGGGTATATGTGGCTTTGGAGCCACCAAGGGTTCTTTTTTTCTTGTTGATTTTTTCTTAGCCTCTCGCTGGCCCTTGGGTTTTAAGGGCCGGGAGGGCTTCTCAGGCATGGTCTCGGGGGCTGACGAAGAGCAGGAGGCCCTTCGGTCAGCAACAAGAGGATCCTGCAGCAATTTGCTGGGATCCTCTTTGCCATGTGGAGAAGCCTCGGAAGGGAGTGTCCCAAGGGACCCCTTCCGAGCGAGAGGGCAGGAGAAGGCTTCTCCTTCTCCAACTTAGAGGTGGGGACTGGTGTCCCCAATGTTTGTGTGGTTGTTGCTCCCACTGTGAAAAGAGTGGGAGCCACCGAAGAGGAAGTGCCCCCAGCTGGTAAGGGGGCAGGGGTAGTTGATTGGGCGTGGGAGCCCACTTGCAGTGGGTACTCGAGGCACTAAGGGTGACGATGAGGCTGCTGTGGCATAGGAAGTGGTCAGATGAATGGGATGGAGCTTTTGATACTTCCGTTTTGCTTCTGAGTAGGTCAGTCTGTCCCGGGTCTTGTATTCCATAATCTTCCGCTCCTGCTGCAATACTGAGCACGTAGATGAGCAAGGGGAGTGATGCTGGCCGCAGTTTACACATACTGGATGAGGGGTGCAAGGGACGTTTGGATGGACTGCACGTCCGCACTCCCGACACGTAGGATTGGCATCGCATCGGGAGGACATGTTCCCAAACCTCCAGCACTTGAAACAACGCATAGGGGGAGGAACGTAGGGCCTTACGTCGATCCGGTAGACCATCACCTTGACCTTCTCGGGCAATGAATCACCCTCGAAAGCCAAGATGAAGGCACCGGTCGCGACCCTATTGTCCTTCGGACCCCTATGGACTCGCCGAATAAAATGTACTCCTCGGCGTTCCAAGTTAGCACGTAGTTCTTCATCAGACTGCAGCAACAGGTCTTTATGGAATATTATCCCCTGGACCATATTCAAGGTCTTGTGTGGCGTTATTGTTACGGAAACATCACCCAGCTTGTCACAGGCAAGCAAGGCCCGTGACTGGGCTGGGGATGACGTCGTAATTAAGACTGACCCAGAGCGCATCTTGGACATTCCTTCAACCTCACCGAACTTGTCTTCCAAGTTCTCCACGAAAAACAAGGGCTTTGTGTTCTTAAACGATTCTCCATCAGTACGGGTACAGACAAGGTATTTCGGAGCATAAGCCTCACCCTTCTGTTTTGCCCGACATTCCTCCCATGGTGTAGCCAGGGATGGGAACGTTTGGGGAGCATACTCTACCGCATTAAAGTCATTCTTACCACGCTTTGAGACGCCATGTTTGCGTGTGGCGACGCTATTGAGTGCTCGTTTCATGTTCGTCCCACGAGCAGCTAGGGAACTAAAGGTCCACCCAGGCAGAGCCCCGCTTGCCTGGGTAAGCATTGTACAACTGAGGTGCGGCAGGTTCCTCAGAGGTTGCTCGCTAATGACTGTTCAACCTCAACAGCCATGCATCTCCTCGGCACGTAGCACACCTTGAGATTGAGGTTTTTTTTTATAGAGGTTTGTACCGTCCTCGCGACCCGGGCGATTAAGCCAAGATCCCCGGGCTCTGCAACGTACAACGTTCCATCGTCGCGCCGAACGATGGTCGTTGAGGCACGCACAGAGCTTACGGTGTAGCGGACTGTTGGCGCGACACAGCCCACGGCTCAGGACCCCGGGTTCGCCAAGCCCGTACTCAGCAAACTAATGCTGAGCCCCTGAGGGGAACAACAATCCAGACACCAATACCCGAGGGAGGACTCGAACCACCGACGGCGAATGACCGCGCGCACCGCACCACGGCGGCCCAGTGTGCACGGCTATTCCGCCGCGGCTCGTAAACCGTACTTTACATTTAGCCCGGCTATTCTCTTAGTTATTATTTTCCCGGTTTCTTCTGCATTTTAACAGTTGTATCCTTGTATTGCTTATTATTTTCTTTCTGCGTAAAAGACTTCCACTGAATGCAGGTAGGTGTAACATGTATTCACTAGCCACAAGCTGTTTCAAACTGATACAAGAATCGTAAGAGCAGAATCGTAGAATCTTTGTGTATCTGTTCCGCATATATTAAATTAGGTTAATACTTGCTCCATAGATGATAGATACGACGTTTCGTAATGATGTGGTAGTGTCAGTTTAGTAAATGTTGTTTATACATGACAATCAATATTTTAAGGATTTTTATTTACATTTTTATTGTTTTTTATTTATATTTTTTATCTAAAAAGTCTTCTACATTGTAGGAGTTGCAATTCAGAAATTCCTTTAATTTATTTTTAAATACTAGTTGGCTATCCTTCAGACTTTTAGTGCTACTTGGTAAGTGACCGAAGACTTTTGTGCCAGCATAATTCACTCCTTTCTGTGACAAAGTTAGATTTAACCTTGAATAGTGAATATCACCCTTTCTCCTAGTGTTGTAGCTATGCACACTGCAATTAGTTTTGAATTGGGTTGGATTGTTAATAACAAATTTCATGAGTGAATATGTATACTGTGAAGCTACAGTGAAGATTCCTAGATACCTAAATAAGTGTCTGCAGGGTGCTCTTGGGTGGGCTATAGCAATTGTTCTGATTACACGCTTGTGCAATGAATAATTTTTTTACTCAATGTTGAATTGCGTCAGAATTTGATCACATATGACAGCAGTGAATGAAAATAGGCATAGTAAGCTAATTTACTGAGATGTATATCACCAAATTTTGGAATGAGATAGCATAAGTAGCTGAACTCAAACATTTCAGCAGATATTCAATATTTTTCTTCCAATTCAATCCTTCATCAATGTAAACACCTAAAAACTTTGAATATTCTACCTTAGCTACAGATTTATGTTCAAAGTCTAAATTTATTAATGGTGTCATGCCATTTACTGTATGAAACTGTATATACTGGGTTTTATCAAAGTTTAAGGAGAGTCCATATGTAGAGAACCACTTAATAATTTTCTGAAAGACATCATTTACAATTTCATCAGTTAATTCCTGTTTGTCAGGCGTGATAGCTAAACTTGTATCGTCAGCAAAAAGGACTAGCTCAGCATCTTCGTGATTATTGAATGGCAAGTCATTAATATATATTAAAAACAGCAAAGGACCCAAGACCAAACATTGTGGGACCCCATTTTTGATAACTCTCCAGTTAGAGGAATTAATTTTTTCTTCTGTATCATGTGATCTGTTTATTTCAACCTTCTGCACTCTTCCAGTTAAGTATGATTTAAACCATTTGTGCACTGTCCCACTCATACCACAATACTTAATCTTATCTAGGAGAATCCCATGATTTACACAATCAAAAGCCTTTGAGAGATCACAAAAATCCCAACTGGTGATGTCCGGTGATTCAAAGCATTTAATATTTCATCAGTGAAGGTATATATAGCATTTTCAGTTGAAAAGCTGTTTTGAAAACTAAACTGACATTTTGTTAGATCTTTATGTGAAGCTACTGTCAGAGATGGTGTGGTAGTTGTTGACATCAGACATATCCCTTTTTTTATGCAAAGATTTAACGATAGCATATTTCAGTCTATCCGGGATAATACACTGCTTTAAAGAGCTATTACATATATGACTTAGAATCCTACTTATATCTTGAGAACAAGGTTTCAGTACCCTGCTGGAAATGCCATCAATTCCTTGTGACCTTTTGTTCTTGAGAGAGTTTATTATTTTCCAAATTTATGAAGGAGAGATGGGTGGAATTTCAATTGTATCAAATTGTGTAGGTATTGCCTCTTCCATTAATTGCCTTCCTCCTTCTAATGAATATTTAGATCCTATTTTCTCTACAACATTAAAAAAATAATCATTAAAATGTATTCAAATTCTGACTTTTTGTTACTAAAGTTTCCATCTGTTTTGATGGTAATACCCTCTTCCTGTGCACTTAGTTGCCCTGTCTCCCTTTTTATAATATTACTTGATAAGTAATATTGATTCCTCACAACTTTGTACGACCATCTGTAAATTTATATCAGTGCTCAATGCGACAGAATTATTTTCTCTCTTTATGGCCTATACTGTTTGTTTTCGTTAAGTTCGATGTTAAGTTATTACAACTTTGAAGAGGCTTGAGGGTTACATTTGTTTTATGGACAGAAATATTCTCAAAAGCCAACATCGCAAAAAAAAAATCTATTTATATTACGGCCGGTTTTCATTGTTGATGTCACGTGATCTATGGATGCAAGGATCTTGCAAAATCGGTCATCGTGGAATAAATAAAATTTTAGCTATGTTGGCTTTGGAAGTTATTGCTTTTCATTATAGGATTAGATCGCGTCCATTCCACACACATGTGCAACCTATACATTCGTTTTCCTTTATAGTTCAGGAGCTTGATCAGTGATTATTAAGTTTCTGCCAAACCGAACTTCATTTTATGCTGTTTTGTCTTCCTGGTCAGCCTCTGTATAGTCGTTCCTCGGCCTGTAGTTCAGGAAAGGTTCTGTTCAAGATGTGTGGACATCTATAACAGCTTTACAGATTAGTAATACAAGTTTTATTCACAGAAATAAACAATACTCAACTTTTATACATAGGTCTGTCTCTTCTCGCGGCGTCGTCTTCTATACGATGCTAGCTGCGCTGATTCCTAATGACTGCCTATTTCGGAGCCGAGTTCAGACGGGCTCTTCCAGACACATCTCGACCTGGATAGCCGCTTGTAGAGAGCGCGCTTATGATGTTACTCCCTCCAGGATGCGCGGCGCCGGCGTGCGATTGGCTGCCGGTCGTCCGCTGCCTCCTACACGATCGTTTTCGTGCGTCTGGTGTGTGGCGCTTACTTAGCGCCACAACATATGCAGTCCGGAAACACGTGAAGAACAGAATTGGACCTTGATTAAGTACCGAGCGAGGTAGCGCAGTGGTAACGCACTGGATTCATATTCGGTTCAAATCCATCCCCGGCCATCCAGCTTTAGGTTTTCCGTGATTTCCCTAAATCACTCCAGGCAATTGACGGGATGGTTCCTATCAAAGGGCACGGCCGATTTCCTTCCCCGTCCTTACCCAAAACTCCGAACGTTAGCTCCGTCTCTAATGACCAAGCTGTCGATGGGACGCTAAACACTAAGGTTCCTTGATTAACATTTATGTACACACGTTTCGTGTATGATCAATCCTTTACTAAAATCACCAGCAGATATGTTAACTATACCTATAACACCCTATATTCTAGGTACAGGAGGTGGAATAAATGAAGGGCTGAGAAAAAGAGGTACAAGTGACAAAATAAACAAATGTGATTTTATGTGGCAAAAGTGTCTTACGTCGCACAAAGAAGTCGGAAAAAAAGATACAGTTGTGTCTTTGGTTGGTGCTGAGATCAGCTCTCACAGAACATGAACTTCGCGAGAGACCCAGAGAATGCTTAGAAAACAAATGGTACAAGTGATCAGTTGTTTGTGTATGATCTCTAAGAAGAAGAACAAAGAAGGAGGAAAGCAACTATGTATGGAATGAATCCATCACCTTCCGTGGTTCGCAAGAAGTCGCTTTCTGTTTGAATATGTTTCTGAAATATCGTCCAAATGATAAACATCTCATAGCATATAGCGACTGTTGTGGAGGGAAGAACAGGAACAAGAAAAAGAGAAGAAATTTTGGAGACGATTGTTTACAAATTTTTGTAGAGTTATACGGAATGTGACAGGGACATCGGCGTAATTGAGGAACGTAAACAGAAAACTGAATATGTGTTTATACCTGATAAATGAGGAAATGCATTTTATAATGTTAGCGAAAGCTTCACCGTAGTCAAAATACAGCAGAGTGATTGTATTTCTGCTGTTACTATAAATGCCGCTGTTGATATCACAAGCCACCTTCATGAAATGATACATCAGGACACCCATTCAAGGGGTCATCTATTCGCTGGATGCATTTTGAGAAACAGAGACCATCAGTTAAGTTAGTGAAGCCAACACGCAATCACGATTATGAATTCCTTGAGATAGATTTTCAGGAAATTCTAAAAGGAAGGCCACCTACCATCAAATTAGATGAATTTGACCAAGAACCTCTTAAATTAAAGGAAGCAAAGTGGAAAAATCTTTAGGAACTTTTGCCTCTCATTCCTCCATATCCCACGAATTTTATACATACTTGATACATGATGGAAAAGAAGAAGAAGGGGAAAAAAGAAAAAAAATGGCACTACAGCTGATAGAGGACGAGAACGTGGATCTAGGCCGGGGAAGGAATGGCCACCAATGAACTCTGACTATGACTTCTGCAGTAGTACGCTTGAAACGGACAGCGAGTAGTGTCTTCTGTAGCTTGACATAGCGTAAACAGTAGCAACAAGCTCATCCCTCGGCACAGGAGGTTCAAGTACAGCAGTGAAAAATAAATATTTAGTGCACTTGTACTATTTTTACTCCAAATAGCTATGCACAATGTTCGTGTTAATTGGTAATTATTACAGGTTTACTCAATAATAGTTTACTCGTGAGGTGTTTCATGCAGTCTGTATTTGTGTTGCAAACAAATATAATCACTTACATTCATTTCCATACTTGATTTTTTAATCTCACAGTAAACGTGACGTTCATTTTTCGGTATATACATAAATGTCACTTGTACCACTTTTGTTTCTGGGCCCTTAAAATAATTTGTACACTATGTAATATGCAATATCTTGCTGAAGCCACTGTGTACGTGTTAACAAAGAAGACGCGATCACAGTGCAGAAGTGACGTACGAAGCCTTGGACGTTACCTTGCAGTATATTATACGTTTTGTTCTGCGACAGTCAACACAAATGCTCGCTGAAATGTTATTCTCAGACTCAGAATGAGGTCAACAGTTAGTGGGAGCATCTGCGATGAAAACGACTGTAATGTTTAACTTTTCACTGCCGACTGTATCCTTGGTGCTGAGAGAGTACACAATATAAAAGGTAAAACATTATTGACGAAGAGACGTAGTGGGCTAAATTCGAGGGTAGCTTTCAACGACTGGCGGGCATTAAGAACGATTATACATCATAAAAATACCACAGTAAAAGCGGCTGAAAAAATGAACACTTACTTTTGAGTAATACTGTTCCGATAAAAACAGCACGGCTGGATCTAAACGTTCATGGAATGGCAACATTTGCTAATCCCTTCATAACAGAAGACAAGGCAAAATTACGGAGGAAGTGATGATCATAAAACGTGGACACTTGATCACTAAGTATGTGATAGAAAGAACCAGGTTTATGATGACAATGTGCCAATAAGCTTTGGGCGCCGGCCGCGGTGACGAGGAGACTAAGGCGCTCCAGTCACGGTCTGCACGGCCACTACGGTCGGGGGTTTGAATCCCCCCTCGGGCATGGATATTTGTGCCGTCCTAGATCGTAAGTAGCTCATAAGTAGTTTGTAAGTTTAGGGACTGATGACCCCGTAGTTAAGTCCCATAGACTATACAAACATTTGAACATTTTTGAAGATTTGGACATGCTTTTTACAGTATCAGAAATCATCAGTAATCGCTCCTGGGCATCAAAATCGCCATGTATCACCATTATTGAACTGTCTTTCTAACTATTTTCGAAGTAGCACCAATTTTCGATGTTCCCACTAACATATATATATATATATATATATAATTTGCGTGTTTTCCACATTATAATGTGAAGTTACACTAAACTGGGTTGGCGGAATATGGAGGTACAGGATTTGACTCCCGAACAGTTCAGTGGCGTAGTATTTGCATGTGAGTTGGATAGAAGGAGGGAAGTATAGTAGGGGAGTGAGGCTAATTTATGGGACTTAACTACGGGGTCATCAGTCCCTAAGCTTACAAACTACTTATGAACTAGCTAAGACTAAGGACGTCACAAATATCCATGCCCGAGGGGGGATTCGAACCCCCGACCGTAGTGGCCGTGCAGGCCGTGACTGGAGAGCCTCAGTCCCCTCGGCCACCGCGGCCGGCACAGGTGGGAGAGTAGGTTGGGACTGCCAGCATTGGTAGTCTCTCATTTTGGACTCAGTTTTTGGGTGGAAAAATGGCGCCAAAATGGAACAAATGAATGAGTAAATCATTTTCTGTTTTTCTAAAAGAAAAAAAAAATTCCTTCTTCCGCAGTTATGCCTTCCATCACGACAATGCACCCATCCAGTAGGCCACAACCGAGTTTCGCCACCAAATTCCAAGTGGGGGGGGGGAGGAGGTGCGGGAGGGGTTAATTTGCATATGAAAATTGCGCCAGTCCCTCTGGGTGTTCCCTTAGGGCATAATATAATATTGTCAGATGGATCAGAAGGAGGGGTGCGTGGCGCTGTCTAGAGTCACAGGTATAGGGTGAATTCCCCAGAGAGTCATAAAGGTGAGGGTATAAGAAACGAGCGGAGGAGGCTACTTAGATCTAATCGAAAAATTGCGTCGTATCGTCGCAAGCCTCCTGGTAGTGAGACGGGCACACGCACCTAACGTACAGACCATTAGAAAGATAAGGATGGTAGCTATTTCGAATAAGGCAGTCTCGAAGTATTACTGAGCGCTCTTGTCTGAAACAAACATTAATTAACTCTCGTAGGTTAAAGATTTATATCACCTTTCATTTAGTCTTTATTGAAACATTAACATTTTCGTACCTTCTCTTTCCTCCAGTTAATTTAATTATTTATAAGAAATTGTAATTACCTTTGTATTATTATAATATTAATACGTGAACACGAATACTGAAATACCGATTTTAATGTTAATTATACTAGGAAGGCAATGTACATTATATAATTTGAAACGTACTTCACCACAGATGTGCACAAAACAGAATTCATGTCTGTACGTTGCCGTTTAGATGGGTTAAAGGAGGCAGATCTTTCAGATCTATAACTCTGATGCCTCCGTTCCTATTACGAATTAAAACGTCAAATTTTCGTAATAAGTGACCATCAAAAATTGAAGTGATACCAATGTCTGCCTATCGTACCAATCAGGCATAATGGTAAAAATGTCATACTGAAGTAACAACGTTTTGTGGAGTAGCTTTCCAGGGACACTGACGTTTAAGCGGTACATTTGCTGTAACACAGACATACCGGCCAGCGACAATGCTATAACTGCTAGGCTATCGGCGATCGTAACGAAGACTATAAATAACTTTTTTCTATTAAAACTGTTTTTATTCTATTGATTTTTTATTCTCTTCAAACTAGTTTTCGTGTTATTAGGCCTTCGTTAGGGAACAACTGACCAACATCGATAAGAAACGATACTTCTTTGATTTTCAAACATTTTATCAACGATGTACATAAACACAAGGTCTTACGTTACGAAATTCGTTGTGAAGTTTTTACTTTCTTGTCAAGTTACAGAAAATGTTCAATAAGCCTGATTACTGTCATTTATTAACATTAAGGAAGTCTAAATTTATTCACATACTTATCATACAATTACGTGATATTATTTTACAATGAATGATACATACTTTTTGCGGAGTCGAAACCTGTGTTAAGAAATGCCAAAATGAACATTTGTTGTGCATCAGACAGTACGGTTTACATGTTGTTGTTGTTTGGTGGTTTTAGGGGAATAAAACTGTAAGGTCATGTCTCCCTACGGTTAACATACTGTGTTACATTTGAATAAGGTATACTATATTACGTACTACATTACAGTTTTACAATTTTTGTTTGTTTTTAAATTAGGTTTTTTGGGTGAATAAGGTAGGTAAAGTAACTATGTGTTGAACTTGAAATAAACCTTAGAGTCTTGACCACAAATTTGTTTATTGAGGCCTTACGCGTATCGACATTTCGTCATTATCGAAGGATACAGCAAGACAATGGAATTAATATTCATCAAACATTTTGATAAAACATAAATGAGAACACTTATTAAAAAGTGAAACTAAAACATTCCTTTTAAAATAAGCACTGTCAAAGACATATGTCAAACATAAAATACAGGGATGTTCCGGGGTGAATTTTAAATTTATTTTATGTTTGACATATGTTTTTGACAGTGATTATTTTAAAAGGAATGTGTTAGTTTCATTTTTAATAAGTCTAAAAAGATATGGTGAGTGTGAAGTTAATGTTCTCATTTATGTTTTATCAAAATGTTTGATGAATATTAATTCCATTGTCTTGCTGTAGCCTTCGATAATGACATGTCGAAACGCGTGAGGCCTCAATGAATTGAAATTTGTTGTCAAGACTCTAAAGTTTATTTCAAGTGCATCAAAATGGCCACGTCTCACAAATGTCTAATGGAGACAGCAAGGAACTATGTGTTGGTGTATCAGTATTTTAATTATCTATGGTATACAATATAAATGAAATAAAAGTGTGATGTTGTTTTTGGTGTCGTTGTTTCGTTTACTTTTCTGTAAGAGTAAATTCGTGGATATTTTCCTCCGATATCTAAATATTTGTTTTAGGTACCTAACTTTTAATTTCTTGAGTCTGAATACGCAGGAGGAGATGGATAAGGATAGGAGGATGGATAAGATTAAACACAGATGGAAAGGAAGGTGGAGATGGACAGATGGGAAGTAGAGAAGGAGAGGAGGAGGAGCCAAATATTGGGATGGGGAGCGACTAGAGAGAATATTGAAAACGATTGCTTTTACTCAGGGCCATGCTCTGTAGTCTGTAAGCTGTCTGTGCATGACACGAACAAACAAAAATTTTGTCGATCCACTGGATTACAGTAAGTAATCATTTTCTGAGAATAGATCTTGCTTCTAACTTACCTATCAATCTACATTGCCACAGGAGCCGAGGGAACTGTGTCCCAGCTATCTTGTCCACCCAAAATATCTCTGAAACAATAACAGCTATTGGAAAACGACTTTCACCGGTATCAATGTACGGCTGGAGCCCATGAATTTACATATTTGGAAACATTCTAAAACGAAAGAAAATGTGGTTTTTAACACAAACTTATGTTTTTTTAAATGGACACCCTATATTTTTTCTTCAGCAATCCATAGCATGACAAATCACATAAACAATGGCGTTGATTGCATCGCAATATTCCAATTACATCCCGAGATATTGCGACGCGAAGTTGACCTTGAAATACGCGAAATGCGCGACTAGCGCTCGTCCTGAGCAGCATGGGGTTCCTGCCTGAGTGTTACTCTTCATTTACAAGACCCTGCAGGTTATATGATTTTACAAGATTGGTAAATGTCTCCCTGTTTCTATTTTGAGTCAGAAAATTAATATTAAAGTCACCACACACAATAAAAGAATGAGTACATTGCAATTCAAACAGAAAATATTTTTTAATTAAAACATTATTTCTAGCCTGGCATTAGAAAGTTTACAGTTGGTAAACATTTGAAAATTACTCCAAATGCTTTACTTTCTGTAGCCTACTTCCTTATGTATTTAAATGTTGGACTATAGTGTCGTAAATGAACGTAACAAATACATTAAAGATATTTCGTTTCTTATCATCAAATTTTTCTATTACATCATCAAAGTTTCAATGATGTGTGGAAAATCTATTCCATTGCGAGTACTCCTACATTTGGTTAGAGAACTGGCAATTATGATTTCCTGTCGGGATTGCTAATAAAAGCAGTCTTTCTTAGGTTCTTTTTTTAACATAAATAAATTTTCCATAAATAGAAGGGTCTGTGAATTATTGTCCTGTAACAGGATTTTTCTGGATAATTTATTTCTACAGAACATTTTATGAACGACGTTTTTCCTCCAACAGCTATTTTCTTAGTAATTCGTTTTTACAAAACATGGTACGGACGAGATGTTTTTAATGGATCTTTAATTTGCTGCTGACTCTAACGTAATTTTTCCTTGGAGTCTATATTATACTTAAAACAACAAAAACACACTGCCATTAAACGTCGCCCACATCATCGTCAAAGATCATCAAACATACGCTGAAAGACAGTCAGGTCAAAGCAATCGTGGAAGATACTTCCGCAACCGTCTGTCCCGAACGGCGTGTATATAACATCGAGCCAGACTTCTAAATCAGAACATCTACATCTACATGGGATACTCTGAAAATCACATTTAAGTGCCTGGCAGAGGGTTCATCGAACCACCTTTATACTATTTATCTTCCATTTCATTCTCGTATAGCGCGTAGGAAGAAAGAACATTTGAATATCTCCGTTTTAGCTCTGATTTCTCGTATTTTATTCTGATGATCATTTCTACCTATGTAAGTGGGATTCAACAATATATTTTCGCATTCGGAGGAGAATGTTGGCGATTGGAGTTTTGTAAGTAGCCCACGCCGCAGCGATAAGAGCCATTGTTGTAATGATTCCCATCCCAGATCCTGCATCATTTTCGTAACGCTGTTTCCCCTGTATCGCGATAGTACAAAACGAGCTGCCCTTCTTTGGACTCTTTCGATGTCCTCCATCAAACCCACCTGATAATGATCCCACACTGGGCAGCAATACTTCAAAAGAGGACGGACAAGCGTAGTGTATGCAGTTTCGTTAGTGCTACATCTTTTCAGGGTTCTACCAATGAAACGCAGTCTCTGGTTTGCCTTTCCCACGATATTATCTACGTGTTCTTTCCAGTTTAAGTCTGAAGTAATATTAATTCCTAGGTATTTTGTGGAGTTTATGGCCTTCACTTTTGATTGATTTATCTTGTGAACAAAGTTCAACGGATTTCTTTTCGTCCTCATGTGAACGACTTCACACTTCTCATTATTTAGAATCAATTGCCAATTTTTGCATCTTATTCAGATCGTTCTGCAGTTGGTTTTGATCTTCAGATGATTTTACTCTACGGTAAATGACGGCGTCGTCTGCAAACAACCTAAGAGAGCTACTTGGATTTTCTCACAAATCGTTTATGTAAATAAGGTACAGCAGAGGACCAATAATACTACCCTGTGGAACGCCCGATATCACCTCTGTTTTAGTCGATGCTTTACCATCGATTACTACAAACTGTCATCTCTGACAAAAAATCCCTTATTCAGTCGCAAATTTGAGGCAATTTACCATAACCACGCAATTTGATTAAAAAGCATTTGTGAGGTACGGTGTCAAAAGCCTTCTGGAAATCAAGAAATACGGAATCGATTTGCGACCCCTTGTCGATAGCACTCATCACTTCGTGTGAGTAAAGAGCTAATTGTGTTTCGCCTGAACGATATTTTCTAAATCCGTGTTGACCTTGGATCAATAGATCATTCTGTTCGAGAACGGTACACAGCCCAATATGCAGATTCCTATAGCGTATTGTCACACTTGATTTACTCTTAGCTGTGATAAATGCGGTGCAAGTGAAAGCATAAAGATGCAATGCTGTTCAACAAGAATTTATCAGCTGGCTATGTCATCCATATATTAGTTCCAATACTGAATGTGGAAATGAATGTGAACCGTGTGTAGTCTACCTGGAGTAAATTGGACGATTTCCAGCTATTTCATTAGAGCACTGCCATCCGTAGCCCAGTGCCAATGGGAAGCAAAGCAGTGAGTGACCACGTGAAGGTGCAGACGGACCCGTGTAGCGACGGCGGCAGCGGCGGCGGATTCCTGTCACTTCTGAGGCCTGCGCCGCCACCTCGCTCAGTTAATTAAAGTCGGAGAGCGGCTCCGAACTCTGTCCAGCAAAATTCCAGCCCTCTCGCCGACTCACGGATTCTGGAACTGCGGCACACGCGCCTACTCGTCCTCAGTGGCGCGGCAGAAGACTCTTCGACGTTTTGGAGAACGGAATTACTGTCGGAATGCCGCGACCTACGTTCCCTGCGCGCGAAAAGCCAGAATACTCCGCCATATGCACAGAAATGATCAAACAGCAGACGATGGGCGAGGTTTGTGGCGACCTTTAACCGTTTTTGTTGCTGAAAACATAAACAGGTAATCTCGATTTGTAATGTCCTTCCAATTTTTACCGAAATCGACGATTGAAAAGTTTAGTGGTACCACTAATATAGACGCATCATGTAACAAAAGGTGTCTGTGTATACACTCGTAACAAAGAATAATTATTTTAATGTGTGTTATTATCTTTGTACAATTAAAACATATAAATGTATGTAATGTTAAAAAGTAATCTTGTTGTAGCTTGTTGTGTCTTGTATCTGGTTGTGTCTTGCCTCTTATCGTGACGAGATTGTTTTTGATGAAAATGAAGGAAATATTGTAATGAGGTCTGTAAATGTGTTTGAACATTTTTAAAGTCTTAAAATATATTTATTAAATGAAATAAGGGTGCGAACTTTAATTAGTTAGATATCCTGATCATTTATATGAAATGCTAAAGGAAGCCATTAGCATTTGTTTCAGCAAGAAGCTAACGACACAGATTGCATCAACCGCCGCCATTACTTGGCAAATATAGAATTACTAACTGATAAAGCAAGGAAGGGTGGACAATAAGGTTTAATAAAAAAACATAATAATTTTCTATTTCAGCTCTGCAAAACCAAACTGGATTTGTATAAAAATTACGCCAACTTCTGTGGTAATGTATGGTAAAATGTGGTATCTTACAAAGATCTATAAATTACGAATAGCACAATCATTGAAAGTTACTGTTGTTATTATTCTGAGTGAGAAGTGAATAATATTTCATTAATTAATTTCCTGATAGCCATATCTTTAAAAGTTAAAAGACAGTTTTCATTTAGCTTCAGTGAAATCAGGCTTTGCGATTTTACTTCAAGATGAACATTCAATTAAAGTTTCGATGATATACGTAACTGAGAATAATATTCAGAATTTTAATATAAAGTATAGGTTCCACATTGACTTCATTTGCAATTGAATATTATTTTTATAGCATTTTACATGGGACTACTTTGTAAGAATACTCGCACCAGTTGAAGTCCTTCAACTAAAATTTAACCTGGATAATCACGTCCCTGAGAAGGTTTATGTTTCATCCATTTACTGAGCTAGCTGGCAAACTAAATAAATAATATAAAATACAAAGGTAATATTTTAAAATATATCCTTATAAACCTGGCCACTTTCAAAATATATAAATTTTTTCAAAAGTTTGTTTTAGAGTATTCTAACAGATTCCACGACGGTCAGAAAACAGCATGCAAGGAAACGGAATAAAATAGAGCTCAGGAGTGCACTTTACTGATGTAATCATTTGTTTCTATCGGTTTCTTATCTGTTAAGGTCTCACCAACCAGATGATTTGTAAGTCATGCTCACCCAAAATAATTCTGGAACTACAACAGCCATTGCAAAGTGACTTTCACTGGTATCTATGTAAGGCAGGGGCTCATGAATGTAAATATTTTGAATTCTGAAATGAAAGAATATATGTTTTTTTAACATGGAATTTTACGTTACATTCGTATAATCAATGGATATTTTGTTCTGATCGATACCAGATTTTACAGGATCACCCTGCCGTCTTGGAGTCCATGGGGGACATAACATGCATATATACGCATATCAATGTAAACGGTGCCCCATTTATCTTGACGACGCAAAATATCTCTGGTATTGTAAAAAGAATTTCACCGGTATCATTGTACGTCAGGGGCTCGTGAACGTAATTATTTTGAAACATTCTAAAATCAAAGCACATGTGTTTGTAACATAAACTTATGTGTTTTTAAATGGACACTCTATATTATTTCATCAGCGCCTGCACTTTTGTTGCGGGTAACGGCTTTCAGGGGGTACAATATTTTCGTTTTCAATGCTTCACGTAATTATTCACCGAGTTCAAAAAATTAAAATGCTACTGTAATATACTCACTGAGAGACAAAATCTCAAATAAACAAGGCAAATATTACAACTAGAAACTGTGTGTTGTCTTGATGCTGAGGGCACTCAAATATTTCAGTTTTGCTCAGGCATTACTCGTAAAATGACTTCCAAAAAATTCATAAATAACTTAAAACTAACGTGAGACTTCTTCTCGCTAGACCCCTAATCTCATTTCAAGCCGGCATAATTTTTAAAGTTCGCAAATTGTTTATGATGTTTGTGTGATAGTATATTAGATAACAGCAACTCAAAATTCAAAATGTAAAATATGTCATCAAAATGCATATTCGCTAGAAGCAGATTGAACCATATTTTTCATAAGGTCAGTTTTAGACATAGATTCACAAAATACCTGGAATTTCGATCCAAATGATGTAATATTTTATAAATTCCCCTAAGCGTAGTATATAAAAACATTACTAGATTCAGGATAATGACCTATACAACCTATGTATATTGGTGTACATTGGAGAAACTGGGCGACCGATTACACAAGGATAGCCGAGCACGAGAGGTACATTCGGTTGGGACAGCATACGAATTCAGCAGTAGCTGAACACCAGGAAGAGTGCGGCAAACAGATAGGGTTTCAGGAAGTCACTGTACTGGCGAAACAACCCCTCATTTTGAAGAGGAAAATCAGGGAAGCAATAGAAATAGCAGAGCGACCTGGAAATATGAACAGGGAAGAGAGGTAGAGACTTCCGGCGTTTCGGTTGCCAGCAGTAGCAACGCTTCGCGACGACACCGCGCGCAGTGCAGTCCATAGGGGCCCGCCAGGAGACAACAGCGGCCGCGCGTACACAGAGCAACAGCACGCTCTAGCCGGCGCTAGGCACCAGTGCTACGTCATTGTTACCGCCGCTTCCCATTCTCCAGTTTCAACCAATGGCAAACATTAATGTAAACACCAATGTAGGACTTCCTTTTCCATCAATATGAAGAAATAAAGCAAACACCAATGAAAGAGAGCTGAAACCACCAATCACAACTGGCAACATTTAATATTTAAGACTCCAGCTTTCCCTCATCCAGCAGTAAATGTGACACCCTGAAGTGTCCAAAACGTCGGTAAAACATTTGATATATTGACCATGCGGTCCAATACCCAGAAGAGTTTTATCAACTATCACAACGGCCGGGGAAGCCTTCGTTTACAATAATAGATTGCATTGCATAGGGTCTCCAAAGCAGTGTGGCTACTATTTAAGTTCCAATTCTCGTACTTGAAGTGATAGCGTCTCTGGAGATCTTTCACAGATTTTATGTACTTCAGCTGTAATCTAGGGATACCGGTAATGAACTCCTTTATGAGCACACAACCAAATAAATCCATTTTTATGTTGTCCAAGGAACTGAAGAGGACACAATGAAGTGTCAGAACTAGCAGAAATAAAATTCTACAATATAAGGGCTACAGGTGTTCCACTTAAGTAACATTGTGTCTCTCTTATCGATTACGAGATGCTTATAATTATATGATGATGGATGCTATATGGTACACTCAATTAAAGTCATGTGTTTGTTAACTGGTGGCTTCTTATTTAGTGACCGACACAGCAACTGTGGAGCACTCCTATTGATCTGTCTGAAGTAGTAACTTCCCTGGAGACAAGCAGCCTTTTGCTGCATCCTATGTATGCACTTCTCAGTCCCCTCTCTGTCCATATTCTCCAAAAATGTTCAAATGTTTGAAAATCTATCGGACCAAACTTCGTGGGCATCAGTCCGTCCTTACAAACTACTTAAACTAAGGTAAACTAACCTAAGGAAACACACACACACACACACACACACACACACACACATGCCCCAGCGAGGACTCGCACCTCCGACGGCGAGCAACCGCGCGCTCCGCAGCGAGGCGCCTTAGACCGCTCGGCTACTCCACCGAGGCCCATATTCTCCTCCCTCTCTCTGCCCATGTCTTCTTTACCTCATAGTAGCCAATCAAAATGATGAAATTAATAATTAGGAATTTATTTCAAATTGTGTATCATTTATGCCAAGACACCTGATCAACTGGTAGGGCTGAAGTTAGTAGCACTTCGATGTTCACGTGCTACAGAAAACGTGACAGAGGTTCGAAAATATCTACTTCCTCCTAACACTTTAATAGCTACTGATACGCATTTTTCGTTTTCTATAAATAAATGACAAATTAGTTTGTAATTATACAAGTTTTATAGGTCTCATTGGATAATTAACATAAAAATCTGCTCTTCAGTTTTCGTGTTCACGTATTAATATTATAATTTTTATTGAGAGTACAGGTAGTGGCTGTTGTTGAACACGGGATCTACAATGATCAACAGTGAGACAGCACCTCTAGATGGCATGTATTTGGTAAAAGTACAAACGTACAGCATTATTCATGTGGATTTTTGTCTTACACAATTTTTTTTTATTGAGGATAATTCTGCTTTTGGAGCAAACTGTTCGTCTGTTCGAAGCTCAAATGTTTGTAAATCTATCGGAGCAAACTGCGTGGTCATCAGTCCGTAGCTTACAAACTACTTAAACTAAGGTAAACTAACCTAAGGACAACACACACACACACACACACACACACACACACACACCCATGCCCCAGGGAGGACTCGAAACTCCGACGGCGAGCAAACGTGCTCTCCGCAGCGAGACGCCTTAGACCGCTCGGCTCCTTCACCGCGGCGTTCGTCTGTTACCACTGGATTTTATTGAAACTCGTACCAACAGAAGGCTACAGTTCAAGGGCACGTAATAGTTACCTACTGGTACATGTTTTCTCTGTAATGTGGGCATTCTTATTACCTTTTTGCACAGGTGCTAATCGCAATTTCGGTTTATTCTTAACTTTTTTTGCGTATCAGTGGTTGGTACTACAGAAGCGACTGACTACAGCATCCCCTTTTTCAAACACGTCTATTGGTGAACTATGTGTAGACATGTAATGGCTATTCCACGAAAAAGAAAAAGAGACGTGACAGAGTACTGCAATCCACCAATAAGAGTTGATGTTCCAGAAAAATTAGACCTAGTGGGTTGTGTGATGTATAGCGTCAAGGGGCCGACACCGGACCGCACAGGGGGAGAGAGAAATGGACGGTGCAGTAGTGGTAAGACAAATGAGAGCCGCCTACTCCCACGGTGCTTGCTTGCGTCAAGTAAGAGAATAATAGGAAATGCGTTGCTTATGGATTAGTGTACACATCATGAAGACAGAGGAGCATGATGCATGCGTGTGAGTGGTCTACAGAGTTTTGCACATCACTTGCATTGCTGATAATACATCGTAATATTCGTCACTGTGCAATATACGAAAAGACATATCTTCCTAAATGTACAGCCTCAGCGCAAATAAAGACAAATATGTGTTAAACTTAATCTTTTATTTATTCATTTTTTTTAAATCTTCGCTTTTGAGATCAGGTCTGCTAAATTAATTTTTGGACGTTACAGTTTTCCATTATCGGTACTAAGGAATGTAGGAGAAAGATACTGTTACAGATGATGCCTCTACAATTTTGCTGGGCATTTCGCATTTTTCAGTTCCGTACTGAAATGTTTTATTTTTGCACTTCAATTTTTCATGTAAGACTACAGTTCCGGAGCAGTTTAGTTGGGTATAAGACAAAGTGAGAAAATGGAAATCAATTAAAATCTTTTACTCCAAACTGAACGTTATTAACAATGATTGAGCTGGACCTCAAATGTAAGTGACAGATGGGAACCTGATGGAAATAATAGTACACCCTTTTAAAGTGTTCCAATTCGCTTAAGATTTATTGTTGAAGAAATGCATATGGAGTACATGAAATGACTACATTTACAGATCAATAGCTCAAGCGGTAGTGTGATACTACGTATTGATCCATGCTGAAACACCCACATTTGTAGCCTCCAAAGGCGGCAACGCAGGTGCTGATTCTGCCATCTGTTCCATCATAAAAATTTCGAATCCTCAAATTTTTACTGAGGTGTGGGGTAATAGCCGTGATATATTTTAAAAGCTGCATAGTGAAATCATCAGCTGTTTTTTATAACTTAACAGGTTTCGGTTTTAAACCATCTTCAGAAAAGTAAACTAAACTGACTGATTACGTTGTTACACTGTCTGCCACCTTATAAAAAAATGTTCAAATGTTTGTTAAGCTTAAGGGACTTAACTACGGGGTCATCAGTCCCTAAACTTACAAACTACTTATGTACTACCTTATACTAAAGACGACACAAATATCCATGCCCTAGGGGAGATTCGAAACCCCGACCTTAGCGACCGTGTAGACTGTGACTAGCGTGCCTCAGACCGCTCGGTCACTGCGGCTGGCGCCACTTTATCCATGTTAATCAGGAAAATATTTGTAAAAAAAAGATTACGTTGGTACATTGTCTGCCACCTTATCCATGCTAATCAGTAAAAGATTATGTATATATATGTAAAAGATTTTATATATATGTATACTGATTAGCATGGATAAGGTGGCAGACAGTAATCGACATTTAAAAAAATTCATATTGCCAACCATCAGCTGTTTATTATAGTCATAATTTAACCGATTTCGATTTTAAACCATCTTCAGAAAAGTAATCTAAACAGACTGATTTCGTTCGAACATTGTCTACCACCTTATCCATTTACTGATTAGCATGGATAAGGTGGCAGACAATGTTCCAACGAAATCAGTCTGTTTAGCTTACTTTTCTGAAGATGGTTTGAAATCGAAATCGGTTAAATTATAACCATAATAAACAGCTGATGGTTGGCAATATGAATTTTTTAAAATGTCGATTATTGTCTTAGGTTACAATATTCCACGTCTGATCGATGTGTCCTCGTAGTTCTGCAAGAGTTGAGGATCGACGAGTTGCTTATTTTAGTTGTCCTTTCATACCCTACACGTGCTCGATGCGAGACATGTTAGGGGATCTTGCTGCTTAGGGAAGTTTTTACATGTCTTGCAGCTCTTACAGAGTACACTGAGTTTCATGTGGAGTGTATGAAGGAGCAACTATCCTGTTGGCACAATACATCATCTTCATGCTACAAGAATGACAGAAGAACAGGCCTTACAAGCGCTGCTCAGCGTTTCACCCATAAACACCAAAGGTGATCGAAAGTTGTAGCGTACTGCACTCTGGTCCATTTAAACACCATGCCGTATACTTCACCTTGTTGCAAGATGAGACCACTCCGTACCTATTAACACTGAGACGCGAACACAGTAAATAACTGACGTACGTCGTCTTGGGCGTTACCTCGCGGTATAATTATACGTTTGGTTCTGCAAGAATCAACACAGATGATCAGTGAAATGCATGATCTTTCAAGACTTCCAAAGAAGCCGTTTAGCTGGCCCACAGTTAGTGAGAGCATTTCTAATAAAATGGCTGCAGTGTTTAACAGTTCACTAGCGACAGTATCCTCGTTAGTAACAGCATACACAGAACAAGCGAATACATCATTGGCGAAGAAGAATAATGAGCGTAACCTGACAACGACCGACGAGCATTGAAAACGCTTGTGGTGATGCAACATAAAACTATCATGGCAAACGCGACCACAAAACTCAACTGTTTCCATATTCATGGAAGAACTGCAGTTGCTAACTCTTAATAACAGGAGGAAACGCAAAACTGTGAAGGAACTAGTACCATAGTAAATAAATACTGCAACAAGCCTCATGATTTATATAAAATTATTTACTGGTTCGTAACTAGTTTCGGGCAAGAACCTATAATCAGACGATTGTGTTGATTCCATATGCTATTTACCTTGGTACCTTAAAATAATATGAATCGGTAATTATATAGATTACAAACATTTTATATATATGTTCTAAATGTAACAAAGTTTACGCTTGTTTTCTTTACATTTGATGTTATATTGCCTCTAAGCTGTGAGCATTCCATAGAAAACTTTCCTTTACTTAATATTCACAGAATATATGACATCAACTGCGATTGCGCAAAGCTGAAAATGTGTACGAGTATGACAAGAGGGAGATGCGATTGTAACATTCCATGCTTAGCTAGTTAGTGAGATAATCTTAGTTCGATGCGCTAAAGAAAATAAGAAGATTACAGGTACGAAAAAATGTGAGACAGCGTCTGAAAACGTAATTATCATCTTTTTAATCATAAATTTTATTTTTACTCATTTATTTGTATTAGAAGAATGCTGTCAATGGCACATCAAAAACTTTTCTCTGTATTTCCAAAAATACCGTAACACGCATTTTTTAAATTCTAACGAACAATACAAATACCATTTTTTGGAGCTTCAGTTTCAAAATTTTCTTGACAACAATGTGTTTTCGAAAAGAATTTTGGATCACCTATTTCACCTCCTTAATGAATTTCCAAAAAATACCGAAACTCGTGTCTTTTTAATCCTGATCAAGAGTCCATATTCTAAGTTTCATAGTTGAAGCTTGATATTTGAGTTAACAGCAACATATTTTTGAAAATCAGTGTTTGCATCCCGTATTTCACCTCCTTATTGATAGAATTTCCAAAAATTCCGAAACACGTGTCTTTGAAATTCGAAACCCGAGTCCAAATCCAAAAATCTGTACTTCTAGGTATAAGATTGATTTTCCGACTACCTAGAAAAATTAAGGAGATGTTGCGCCCTGTTAAGGATAGCCTCGGCCTTAGGATCCCTGGAATATACAACATACCGTGCGAGTGCGGAAGTAATTATATTGTCCCAGGCCTCCACATACTGGGACTCCATAATCAAAGAGGCTGTAGATATAAGAATGTGTGAGAACAACTTCAACCGTGATAGCGGGTATAATCTTAGCGGTGCTTGGAAACGAGCGCTCGATACAGTAAAGCAGCAGAGACACGTCGCGCAACGTCTTCGATATTACGGGAGGGGTAGACAGTGACGTAGACTGAATCTGTGACAGCGTGACGTAGCGGCCGACCAATCATAAGCCGTCAATGGGCTATTTAAGGCCACCACAGCACCACCACTGTCAGTCAGCGACTCTGACGAAGAAAGTGGAGGATATCTTCGAAAGCTTGAAATTTTATCAAGAATTGACGCGGCAAGAAGTCCGAGAAAGTTTTATACAGAAGTGTCGCCGCGAAATACTTCGTACTCATACAACGATACAAATATCAATTTTTGCTGCTCTAGCTTCAAAATTGTCTTAATAGCAACGTGTTTAAAAAAAATTTCATCCCCTATTTTACTGTCTTACTTGTTTAATTTCCAAAACCATTGAAACTCGTGTTTTTTATTTCTTACCAAGATTCCATATCCGAAGTTTCGTAGTTGTAGCTTAAAATTTGAGTTAACAGCAACATATTTTTTTAAAATCAATTTTTTGCGTACACTGTTTTACCCCATGATTAGATGACTTTAAAAAAATGTCGAAACATATGTCTTTTAAATTCAAACACTGAATTAAAATCCGAAATTTTGTAGTTCTAACTTCAAAATTGCCTAAATAGCAACGTATTTTCAAAGAAACGTTTCATCCCTATTTGACCCCCTTAAGGACGGAAAATTGAAAAATCGCTTCTTAAATGTCGCCTGCAGAGTAAGATCAACACCCTCTACAAATTTCAAGTTTCTATCTTCAGTGGTTTGGGCTGGGCGATGATGGGTCAGTCAGTTAGTCAATCAATCAGTCTGTCAGTCAGGACATTGCCTTGTATATATAGAAGATTATTTTGTCTTTCAACTTATTTTCCATGGAAAAACAATTTTGATATATTTATTTTGTATGAAACACGTTTACTTAATAATTTTATACCGACATATTCTACAAAGCATTGAGGAACTATTTGTGCTAAACTGCTGCTTGACGTCGACTTAAAGCTTTGTTTGTGACTGTATGTCCTTTTAAATATATTGTGTAGTTTGTTGATGGTGCCACAGCTGTAATCATCGTTGTGTAATATTAGCTATTCATAGATTTTTCTTAGTTATTGTAGGTTTTGTTTACCGTACAATGGGGTTTTTTCAATTCTGTTAAGCATTATGCTATTATATACAATCGTATGTTGCTCAGGGTGACATGAAGAAATGTTGTAGTGGGTTTTCTGTAAATTTGAAATTTATATCTTCCATTGTGTTTTATGCATTTTAAACCCAAGAAGTTTATGATGTTTTCAGTTTTATGTAAAACTGTAAATTATATTACTTACAGTAAGTCAAGATCGCAATTTATTTAAAGGTTACCGGTTTCGACCATTTAAATTGCCATCCTCAGAGCAGTACCACCGTAGTTTTGGCCACTTGTCCCATTGAGCAGGAGTTGCCTGGATGCTACGTGTCAACATTTAGCACCCAGAGAGCTCCTGCTCAAAGCAACCGATGTCTACACCTAACATCCAGGCAGCTCTTGCTCAACGCAACAAGTGGCCAACACTACGGTGGTACTTGTCTGAGGATAGCAATTTAAATGGTCGAAACCGGTAACCTAAAAATAAATTGCGATCTTGACTGACTTTTTAAGTGAATTAATTCATTATGATGGCTTATTCTCCACGATATTTTCCAATGTAAATTTTGTAAAGTGAGATGTGTTAAGTCTTTTTTTGCACAGTCGTTAATTTCTTTTTCGGTCTCATAAAAAATTAAGTTTATCCATTTATATCGTTTGTAATAAATCATTTTCTGATTTATTGTCAAGTTGGCTTTGGAAAAGATGTTTCTAAATGATTTATGGAAATATTGGTTAGTAGCCTACCCAGGGGACTTTCCTTTGCAAGACCATATGTCTGTCCATAAAATTGGTTACTGAACAGAAATTTTGCGGTAGCAGTAAAGTTAAAATTTCACTTTCAGGTAGACTGAATTTTTGTATATTCGAGCAAGTTGTTTTTAATTAAAGAGACTGTTTCTTTTATCGGTGTATTTGTGCACAGGTTAATTACATCAATGAATGCAAATCTAGATCTGTTTGGTATGGGAATATCTTTGATACTTTGTTAGAAATTATATTCAAATTTATGAGTGAGACTCTCATTCAGTTTTTTACTGATTTGGTTCTCGTAGAGGACTATTTCGTAAGTTTAAGATCAGATGGAGAAGTCAATTTTTTTCTGAATCATCGGTTGATATCAAAATTTTGGGTTAGATGGATTTATTATTGTACAATCAAATTTTTCACTTGAGGTTAGGAGGAATTTGCGTTCTTTGAAGACTTTTTGAATTAGGCGTGTAATTTCAGGAATGGACTGGAGCCGGTCGCAGTGACCGTGCGGTCTGCGGCGCGCCAGTCACAGTCTGCACGGCCGCTATGGTCGGGGGTTCGAATCCCCCCTCGGGCATGGGTGTTTGTGTCGTCTTTAGTATAAGGCAGTTCATAAGTAGTTTGTAAGTTTAGGGACTGATGGCCCTGCAGTTAAGTCCCTTAAGCTTAACAAACATTTGAACAATGGATTGGACCAGACCTAGGTTCTTATTTATTTATGTAGTAACCTTCACACAGTGTCACTGCAGAGCAGCGGTTATCTGTTTGCCTTGTTCTCTTTGAGTTTTTATTTTGTTTTCCTGTGATCATTTGATTCTTACAAAAATTTCGATTGTGTATTGCTTTTATCTATAAGTTTGTGAATTTTTGCATTTTTTAAAATTTAGCTATGTCACATGTCATTTTGGTTTTAAGAATAACTGTTATAATGTTAGTTTTACTTGTTTTAGGGACCGTATTATGTTTTAGACCATTAATAGATTCATTTCAGAGTTAGTGAAACTAATATTTGTGAAATTTATAACTTTGTCAAAGAACTTTTGTTCAACGACATACTCTGACTTGTTGGCAATCAGAGCTAATAGTTTCCTCTTATGCTTTATGGAATGATGTTCTGTCTTAATAAAATACTAGTATCTTGTAACATATATGTGAAAAGCACTGGAATCAGCAGGTTACTTACTTCTATGTGAGGTACTTAATATGTTTGTCCGTTCTGAAGCTCTCTCTCTGTTTGTACTGAGCTCTTATTTCACTCCATATTTAATACAGTTCGTACTATATCTTTGCAAATTGGGCAGTTTTTACTATTAATTTTGATGTTCACTTTGATATACATCATCCTTGACAACGAACTGATTATTATGTATTATTGCTAACGAACACTGCCGTTTTCCAGACTGATAATGCGCCTACAAATGCAGTCAAAACATGGTTCAAGCGTGCTTTTTTAACAGTCTAAATTTAACAATCTCCTCTGGCCAAAAAATTCGTCATATCTCAACATAATTGAACCGTTATGGGGAGTTTTAGAGTCGAGAGTGGTGATAAAATTTACAGCTCCAACATCGTAAAGTAATTTAGCCTTTTTATGCTGCAAGAATGGGTAACATTCTGTTGGAAACTAAAAGGAAAGTTTACGAATATCTACCTCAAGGAGTTGCAGCTGTTCTCAAAGGCAAGGGTGGGCCAACTCCGTACAAATAAATTAATTTTATGCCCGTGTTGGGTGTCCACAGTAAACCCCTGTATAAAGAAAGTAGTCCCAGCTTAGCAGCGGCCGCCATTTTTAGACCATGTTTCTACTTTCATTTAGTACTGTTCAGTCAGCAAGGGTCTCCAAATTAAATAACCGTGAAGACCACATATCAAGTTTCGATTCTCAATTGTAGCCGGATGACATAGTTTGGGTTCACCAATACCAGCCGTATAATTTTACATGTGACGTCATCAAGATGGCGGGCATTCCTGTTTTAAACGTATACCATATGGCCAATACGAAATATCTCAAATGAATTATAAATAACACACGAATTTATTAACTCCTCCAAATGCTTCAACACATCATATACAAACACTATGTGGCGAATCTCAACATTTATGTGACTACACATTTCCTCATAGAATGAAAAATAAAACGAAATTGAATCTTTATTAACACAGGCACAAAATTCAGTGAAAAATTGATGTTATCAATTTTACTCTTTAGTCCACTTAGTGTGAGGCATGAATTTTGCCCTTCGAATATTATCTCATTGTGGCTCAAACATAGTATTTACTAAACATAGTGTTTACTAAATTTTCGACACTGAAGTTGATACTCTATTAAGATTACGTAAAAAAAAAAAAAAAAAAAAAAAAAAAAGAGTAAAAAACTTGAAAGTTTGTGCAAAGTGTTTGATTTCTGGTTAGTTTTCTTCTGATGGAGACTTGTAAAACTTACAATTCTTTAAACTTGTCCTTAATTTTGTTGCAGGATTGCACATCATTGATTTGTATTTCCAGTGCTGTCTGAACAAATTCTGCTTCACACAAAATGCTTTCTGTAAAATTCGCGTTTCCATCTGAATCTGAGAACCTGAAAAAGAATTCATTCTTCAGAAGACTAGTAAAACCTATTTCAAAAGAGTGTGAAAGACTTGATGCATATTCAAACTTTATTAAATAGCGGTTGGCAAATTTCGAAGAGAACATATTCTGTCTTACATTGTTTTCATAAGGTATCAGCTTTTGCCTGAAAGCCGTAACGTCCATTTAAAGGTCACAAACAATATTGTCATACCCTTAAAATTTTTTACCACAGGTTAAGCTCCTTACCTCCGTATTGTTTGGGAACTCGCTTGGCAGTGGTTCCACCTCCTTAGCAAAAACTTGAATTTGCCGTGCTTAAGTGTATGGCATTGAATAAAATTCACAACAAATTACATGTTCCATCACAGAGAACAAATCTACCGACTCTGCACAAAGTGATCTCAATTGAATACTGCAGCGTAACTATCAATGGTTGGTAACACCACTAGCATTATATAATGAATTTATACTGGAAATAAAACCTGCATATATATATATATATATATATATATATATATATATATATATATATATATATATATATATCTGCCTCATCCGAGAAAGTGAAAGGTTGTGCTTTTAAACTGAAGTTAATTGTACCTGTTTAAACATGTTATAGTTCTGCAGAAGGAAATCAGACTTTCAATTAAAGATAAATGTGAATCACTGAATTAATGTCTTTGATGTGTTCGAGTCGAAAAACAGTCTCAGGGTTTGTAAATTTCTATTTATAATGAGAATTTCAATTCTTCGGTAACTTCTAATTACGTTCTAAAACCTCAAGAAACTACGAAAATGTAGCAGTATCAGAGATTGTTCTTCTAGGGCTTTCGAATAAAAAGCTAACTTAGATGAATTTTCTTGTAAATGATTTATTAAATCAAAAGTCTTCATAACGACGCGAAACTGTATTTTCAGGAAGGAAAACAGCTTCTCATTGCTCAGTTTTCTCAGAGAGAAGTTATACAGCTGTAATTAACACTCAGTTCTTTATATAAACACAGTGCATAGATTCCCTCGTTTTGAGATTTCATGGGCAATTTTTCAACTTACTTTTCTAAAGGCTTTACTTTCTTGAACACATTTCCTAAAGATGTTTCCCTTAAAAGACAGACGACGTTTTAATGTGTCGCATTTACATTATCGTATGTTGTCATTGGATTCAATAAACCACACTATTTTCATAATTCATTATAGAATACACCCGTTGTTTTGTTGTCTTTCTCTATAACATGTGACTGAATAGACGACTCTTAATATCGACAGTACTCTTTTTCGCTTCCACAGTCATCTTTCCAAATACATGAATCTTGAAATAGCAAAACCTATAACAAATCAAACACGATTAAGGCAGCAAAACACAGCAAGGAAAAAGAAATTACAGTCACCTGGAGCCATGACAGTCTATAATTTATAAACAAGTGGAGGCGATTTTGACTTGTTTAGAGTGCGGCAATGCTCCGACGCATTCTACCTCAGAGTTAAGCGAGCTGAAATCTCGCGGTAAGTTGCAAAAACTTTCGCTCAAGCGCGGGCTGGAGTAAAACCCTCAGCCGGACGCAGTGTATGAAATTTTTTGAAGCATGCAAAGCCATACATGCAGGGAGTGCAGTGGATGGATATCGTACGTAAAGAGCACAGGAAAAGTTGTTGCTGTGCTCTGCACCTGTTAACCATTAAGGTGCATGTAAGCTGACAGCAGTGTGGTCAGTTGCATATGAGAGAGGAAAACTCAAATGCTTCACAGAAAGAAGAACATTACACGAAACAATATCACATGAAGGTTAAACATAATTCGTCTACAAGTCATTACGTTTGTTTACAGAATGTACAATGATTAACTATTTACAACAATCACCTAGATCAAAATTAAAAGATTATCTGACATCGTCTGGTCTGGAGGCGATCAATTCGTTTTATAGTTTCCAAATGATAAGCCAAGATCGCAAACTAACAATTTATTAAGTGACGACCGGTTTCGGTGCACTGTGTCACCATCATCTGGTCATATATATGTTATAATCTGGTCATCTTGTTAAAAAATTGGATAAAAAATAAGAAGTGCAACATTGCACTTAGTCACTATTTTTTTTATATTGATTAAGTGCAATGTTGCACTTCTTATTTTATATCCAATTTTTTAACAAGATGGCCAGTTTATAATATATATATATATATATATATATATATATATATATATATATATATATATATATATATATATATATGATCAGATGATGGTGACACAGTGCACCGAAACCGGTCTTCACTTAATAAGTTAGTAGTTTGCGATCTTGGCTTATCATTTGGAAACTACAAAATTAAAAGACTGTAGACGCAATTGTGGAATCAACCACATTCAGCAAGCATATTTACTTTTTTAATTGCTAATTAACGAATTTTTAACTTTTCGTATTTGAAAATGACAGTTTTGTCGAAACTAAAAATGTGTAGTAAGATAAAGTGACTGCTGCTTCGTCTTCAATTACGTGAAGACATTATTTTAAAAATAACACATTATCCAGTCGCTCTTCTGTATGTCATCATGTCTTTCTTTCTCGCTCTCTTTGGCTATGTTTCCGCACATGCAGGGTGGGCTTTGTTAAATCCGGTTCTGGCTTGTTAATATTTACAGGGTAGCCGCATGCCCTTCCTGTTGGCACCCCATGCACCCAGGAGGAAATGTGTACCCCAAATGTCTGAATGTAGTGTTATATGTTTGAAAGTGCAAAGTGTTACGAAATATTTGCGAATCGTGTAACTGGGGTGGGACTTGAGTACCAGCCCGATATTCACCTAGGGGGTTGTGGAAAACCACCTAAAAACCACATCCAGGCTGGACGGCACTCCGACCACCTTCTTTAATCCGCCGAGCGGATTCTAACCGGGAAGCGGTGAGTTAGACCGCACGGCTAACCGAGCGGTTGTATGTCATAATGTCTAATTATAAAATTATATTCTAGCTCAAACGACGGAGGGGGGCAGCTTCTATGCCTGAACTGAAGGGATGCGCCCATGATGCTTGTAAAAATCGTGAAGAAGATGACAATTTAACTTTTGTTGTTAAAACTTAAAATTTTACATAAGGTAGTATCACTTTCTTATTTGGTGTTGATAAATTTCTCCTTACTACTTGAAAATATGCATTCTTATAGTATTTATTTATTGTATATTTTTGATAAACTTTTTTACATTTAAATTTCATGGGAGTCTATATAACCAACACTAAGGGGGGCTGTCATTTTCTCTAATCACGATAATTAAACGACGTATCATTAATAAATTATACGTGAGTATAACATATCTTTAATAGGAAATAATATGAATAAATCAATTTTACAAAGTAGTTTTAGCAGGTAAGATTTTCACAAGATGTGAAGTTAACAAGCCAGTTTTGCACAATCTTCCCTACATATACAGAGCTGTATTGTCATCCGACCGAGTCTTCTGGTTGCTTCATTTTTTTTCATGCAGTGTGTAACGAAACATCATTTCATTTGGTACTAAGTTTTGTATTGTCTATATTAAGTGTATCACCAACGCAATCCGTTTATGGAGGATGTAATGCTGCTTTCGTATGAAAATGGGTGCTGCGTATTAAAGTTAAGGTTGGGGACCGCAAATGAAATTTTACCAGGTAATGAAATATTTTTAAATGAGCTTACTAAGCAATTTTGACAAGGAAGGGACAATTTAAACAAAATTATTGGATTCCGCCATTAAATGGTAGCGATCGTAATTTCGGTAGCAAATACAACACCAGAAAGCAACATTACAGAAGTCGGCGGAATCTAAATTTTACCTTATTGAGAGCTGGTACAAACATTTCGTCATGTTCTGTAGTAATTCTAGCTGAGATGACTGGAATATTACTTCGATAAATTGATGCTGGGATTGTGCGTTTCGGTTACTATTGTTCTAGGACCGTGTGTAAAATTAATCATGATAGTCGCCAAAAATTGCAAAATTATCGGACTTCATAAACATTACGAAGATTTTTCTGCAGGCATTAAAATGTAATAAACCATTCATAGACACGAAATAAATAAAAGTTACACAGAGAATGTTCTAGTACAATAGCGAAACCAATCGCAACAATACCCGAGCATCACTTTATGAAGCACTGGATCTGCTGAAAATAAATAACTTTAAAATTAGTGAGAATGGGGGAAGGGATTGTAAGTAAGTAAGATATTTCAAATTCACTGTGGGGGTTTATTGAAATTAATAAAAAAAAACTAAGCTCACACTTATATGACACGTCCTAGCACCTCAATGAGAAGAAAGAAAGTGACGAACAGTTCCGCTCTCTCCCTTCAGCTTGTTGTAAAAAAAAAAATTGAACGTGACAAATGTCATATGTTTATCGATACGCTGGCAGAGAGGGCAGAAGTCAGCGATAAGAATCGCACAAGTTATAAAAAAAATCATTAATGTATTACTACAAGGAAACGGTAACTGCGGATATTATAGCTGTCGAGAAGTGTAGGAAATGTAGTCGCAATTACCAACCGACCTATTCTTCAGATGTATAATTTAATTGTAACATATGAAGATCTGTGCTGGGTCGGGACTCGAATCCGGAGATTCCTCTTTTAACGAGCGGTCGCATTATCCATTATTCTTTCCAAGCACGCCTCCTGAACCCACTGAAACGTCCATATGACACACAGTCTTTCTTACACATGAGTTCTCGCTAATTAAACCCTGTGATTGCCGCATATGGAGTGGCGTTTTACTATTGTGGCTGACCTACGCTTTTGGCTTCTGCGTTAACGATACTGTCGATGCAGACGTGCTTGCATGCATCGATAGACACGGACACTGCACACGGTATTTAATCTAAAGCAAGGCGTGCATATCTGAAGGACATTCACGATGGTTACATCGGTATACGAGAATGCGGCAGTTAAATAATGCAACTAACGAGTATTTACAGAAATAGACAATGTGTGGCATATGGAAGTATGGATCGATGCCGGAGGAAGTGTAATGGTTAACACGACAGCTCGTGAAAAGCCAGAAATCGTGGTTCGAGTCCCGGTCCAAGATAAATTTTCATTATTTTTGAAAATATGAAAATTTTCATTGTGCCACAGAATTTCACGGCCACATCTTCAGCAAGCTGAAATTATGAATTAATGATTTACTGATTGCACTTTGATATAGGGATTACATCCGGAGGATCCATTTGTATTGCATCCAATGTAAATTGGAGTTAAATATTTTCCTTTCAATGACGTATTACAATATTTAAGTCAAGACATTGCTATTTAGTGCTGGTGACAGCTTCTATTGGCCCATTTTTGTCGGCGCAATATGCTTATTTCGGTTATTAAAGCCATCCTTAGGTGTTCTGCAATTAAATACAACGTATTTAATGAAGGTAATGCTACTGTATGTTATGCTATAGGCCCACATAATTTTTATTTAAATCTAATTGTACATACATAAGATATCCCATTCAGAGTCGTTGGCTGTCAGTCTGTTTTATGGTCACTCATAAAACAATATTTATAAGTAATTATGATCTCATCACAGTTACTTTTCGCAGTATTAAAAAGTTTTTTAATGACATATTAAAATATTTAAGCCAAGACACTGCTATTCAGTACTGATAATAGCCGAAATAAGGTTATTGTGCCGACAAAAATCCACCAATAAAAACTGTCATCAATACTGAATAGCAATGTCTTGGCTTAACTATTTTACTATGTCATTAAAAAACATTTTAAGACTGCAGGTCCCACACCGATTACAATAAAAATATTTTTCCTGTTGCTTCACTTCTAAAACAATTCAACCTTTTTTCCAAGATACCATAAATCCGAACTTGATATCAAAGACAAACAAGAAAAGTAAGAGCAAGTTGGAGAGAAGCCAATATATATGACAACTGTAACACGATTAAATAGCTTAATATGGGAGGTGAGGATACAGGAAAACATCATGCAAAGTTTTATTGTGACCTTCATTACTGTGAAAATATATTTTCTATGCAATTGTTCCATGAATATTTGAAGTAACTTTAGATTCGTAATTATCGTATCGATTGTTTCTTGCCATAGTGTTGACAAACTTGTGAAGACTTCACGCACAACGAACGTCTAGACAGTAGTGGTATGTCAGAGACTCGCTCTCTCAACTGTAGAGTTACGTAAGTTACTCTGCAGCACAGTAGTGAATAATTCTTCTTCACCCCTTCCAGCACCGCCTTCTTGATTGTCAAGTCTGGATCGGGTACCTGCATCATTCTTTATTAAATCCCTCTGAGGATAACACGGTACTGGGTTTTCCCCAAGCAGCTCTGCCCTCTTCAGCACACTCTGTGAAATGCACACCAAAAGCAAGTAGATAACTGACATCAAGAACGACTGTATACAAGTGCCATTTTGTTTATCAAAGTTTCAACTGTTCGCCGCCATAATCTGTTCGATTAATTTTCCTTTCTTTGTCTGGTTCCAAAATTTATTCTCGTTTTTCGTAGTGTTAATACTACAAGAGGAGTTAGAGAGATAATTATAAATTTAAATTTTATTCCCAGCCGTTATAGGCATGCGTGATTAGCAAAGTACTTCTTCATTAACATATCGAAAGCTTATAATTACAAATGAATTATTTTGAATATGTTGCAAATATTGTGTAAATGCAGTGGAAATGGGCCTCACGAGCTTTGCATAATGAATAACAACAGAAAGGCATGGGAATGCGGACATGAGTCAGATCGCCTGTTTGAACTGAGTCCTGATAATCCTTGCACCATATATTTCCAGGTAGTGCTAACTAAAATGACGCAAATAATCATCCCTGGGTACTTGATTCTAAATTGGCACAAGTATATGTTATTTTCTCGAGATGTGTGTGTTTATAAATCTGAATTTAACATCCTGTTCCACTAAAACTTCATAAAAAAGACCTTTTGGAACTTTTCCCAAGAATAGTAATTCTAGAAAAAGGCAATAAAAAGGTATGAAAATTCAAATTTGTGGAAAGCTGATAAACAATGAATAGAAGCTTTAGTAACATTATTTACCATTATTTACGTATTTTTCTGTGTTGAATAAATTACACTATCAGTTTATGAAATACAGATTATCTCTTTTGCTCAAATGATGAGGATATGTTCACAATTAGAAATTTTTATAAGGAAATATTATTCAAATAAATATGATTGGGTTTTTCATTTTTTGTGTACTTCAAGAAAAATTGTTTCAATTTGAGTAGAAATTATAACTTCTTATCCTAAAACTGCTCTTAGCGTTTTTGACTGTGGTACCTTGTTTAAGATGACAGTGATTTAACGCATTTTGATGCCAGTAGACAAACTGAAATAATGTACAGCTCAATAGTGCTATCAACGAACGATTTGTTTAACTAGCAACCTTTTACTGCGAGTGTAAGATGCTACTGGCATACTGATGTTGTCAATAAGCATAATCATACGCTACATATACATAGACATCAATAATAATTTGTATAAGAAAAAGTTTTATTTTATACGGAGTGAATGTAGTAAAGCGAGGATTGCTTCTGGCTTTTATGCTCGCTCGAAAAGTGGTTCCATGTCAGTCCAGCAGACGTCATTGTCTTTGTAGCGCCACTTATCGTGGAGTTTGGGACAGCGGCAGGATATATACAGGATGTCCCAGCTATCTTGTGCACCCAAAATATCTCTGGAACAATAACAGCTATTGGAAAACGAGTTTCACCGGTATCAATGTTCGGCTGGGGCCCATGATATTTGGAAACATTATAAATCGAAAGCAAATGCGTTTTTTAACACAAATTTATGTTTGTTTATAATGGACACCCTATATTTTTTCTTCAGCAATCCATAGCATGATAAATCACATAAACAATGGCATTGATTGCATAGAAATATTCCAATTACATCCCGAGATATTGCGACGCGAAGTTGACGATTGAAAAACCCGAAATGCGCTGCTAGCATACGTCCTGAGGCTCAGGCGTGAACCCCATGCTACCCGTAATCGCGATGTGATTGACATGCGTAATCGCACTTCCATACTTACCAGGAGGTCAGAAACGAATAATAGGGTCTTCTGCCATCCTGCATTAAAGTCGTTCATTCTAGCAGGTATTTATCCCACAGGCTAGGGGTGATGCGGTTCTGTAACATATCTGTGTACCGCAACGTTAGTAACAAAGTTAACTTCGCTTATCGTTAATCCGTTACTAAAAAGGTAATGCCATTCAACGTTAAAACTTTACTGTAGACCGAGCGGAAGTGACAGTGAATCATTCACTCATAATAGTAAAATTCATGTTGATGGTTTTAGTGAAACGAGCATGTGGACTAAAGATTTTACCGTTGTTTAGGTAAAAATGTTTTGATTTGGGAAGTTCAGGTAAGACATAAAAGATGAATGTAAACATGTTTATCCAATTAGTTTTATTATCACATAATTATCAATGTTATGTTTATCTAATGCGTTACATGACAAATGGTTTCAAACAAATGTTTCTGAACATCACTGGGTAAAATGGCCCTTTGTAGAAACTTGCACTGTGATACCAGCACTACATACTAAAGATAGCGTTCACATATCATGCTCAAAGTGATAACCATTGGCTTGCATACATATGGTCACTCTGCAGATGAAGGATGCCCTACTTCGTGCTACTGTTTCCTCTTTGATGGCTGTACAAGCATCAATAATGCGTTGCTTCATGTCCTCTGGTGTTGTTGGTTCATGTTGGTAAACAGCATCCTTCACTGCTCCCCAAAGAAAAAAATCCAGCGGTGTAAGGTCCGGAGATCGGGCAGGCCACCTAACTGGGCCACCACGTCCAATCCACCTACCAGGGAACTTACGGTTCAGAAGTCGTCGTGCTCTTAAGTAGTTATGTGCAGGGCATCCGTCATGACCATTCTCCTGTTCATAGGTACGGTGTCCAAGAGAACAGGAAGATTGTGTCGTATAAATCTGGAGTACTGTCTGCCATTTTGGACACAATTTACAAAGAAAGGTCCGATAATGTTATCTCCGATAATCCCACACCAAATATTCACTTTCCACGGACGTTGATGCTCTACCTGACGGAGCCATTTTGGATTGTCTGCGGACCAATAATGCATATTCCTCATATTGACAATTCCTTTGTTGGAGAATGATGCCTCGTCGGTAAAGAGAACATCTGCGAAGAAATTTGGATTAGTCAGAAGTTTTTGCTGAGCCCACCGACAAAATGTTACCCTGTTGCTGAAGTCATTTCCATGAAGATCCTGGTGTAAATGAACATAGTAAGGATGAAATTTATGACGTTGAAGAATACGCTGTGCACTTGATTTCGACACACCAACGTCACGTTCAATCTGACGTGTGCTGATGTGAGGATTCACAGCTACGGTAACGAGCACAGCAACTTCAGCACGTTCATCTGTGCGTGTTCTAGGACGATATCTAGGTCTTGGATTTAAGCTTCCCGAGATGTGAGACGACCAAACATCCGACTCGAAGGCGATGGCTTGTCAAGGAATCTTCTGTACAATCGTTCTGCCTGAACAGAATTTCGCCCGCCTACAACAGGGTACAGTACAGGTATGTAGTGTAGGGTAGAAAACAGACATATTAACTTAATAATCATAATGTTCTCTAACAGTACTATAAACAAACAAGCAATCTAATAACGTATATCCCGTCAACGTACATTCTCCATAGATCAGCAGCATTTCTACCATATCTTCATGTGTGTACATAATACAGTATAAGTTCTACAACAAAACGTTTATTCACAATGTGTACTACCTCCACGCCGTCACTAGATTACTCTGATGCACGACTACACTGGCAAGCGGTGTACTGCACGCGAAAGAAACAACAAAAGGGATGCTCGGAGGGTGGTGGAGTACAGAGGTTTGCATTGGGTCACAAATCACAAACAAGGCGAAGTTGTAACTGTGGCTGTAGTGAGAACGACGTTGGACACGTGTCTAGGTAGAGCTAGGCCCTGGATGAACGAGTGCACGAAAGGCATAATGCGTCATTTAACGCATTCGATAAACCTTATTTTGGGTGTGCAGGATAAATAAGACAACCTGACTGGTGTATACCGATCGGTACTGGTTCATACTGTGTACGTAGACACATAAAACGTGCAAGACGGAAACCATTATGTGCTTATGAGAGTTGATGGCAGCAGACCGTATTATTCGTTTCGGACCTCTTGGTAAGTATGGAAGTGCGATTACGCATGTCAATCACATCGCGATTACGGGCAGCATGGGGTTCACGCCTGAGCCCCAGGACGTGCGCTAGCAGCGCATTTCGGGTTTTTCAAGTGTCAACTTCGCGTCGCAATATCTCGGGATGTAATTGGAATATTGCGTAGGGTGTCCATTAAAAAAAATAAAAATAAAAATAATAATAATAATAATAATAATTTTGTGTTAAAAAACACATTTGCTTTCGTTTTAGAATGTTTCCAAATATGTACATTCATGGGCCCCAGCTGTTATTGTTACAGAGATATTTTGGGTGGACAAGATAGCTGGGACACCTTATATAGGGTGTTTCATTATGTGTGTTTGCCTCTGTAACTTATAAAATAATAGGTGACGGGAAATTTTAATGCAGTAGGTCAACACAAGAAATGTTACACTTTCTGCGTAGCTATGAACATAGTTTATTGTATCATTTTCCAAAGAGTTACAGCACAAAGATATAATTTTTTAAATGGAACAATAGTTTTTTCTTTCGTGCACTGGATTCGTTGAAACCAGCTGCGTCCAAATCAATTTAAACTACATTCCTATCACTGTTAGTTTAAGAGCTACAACCCTTCAAAGTTTGTGGGGCAGATACCACAAACGCTGCGCATAATGCAATGCGCCTTCTAAATGTGGTGCGGCCGAGTTGTAACGTCGCCGGTGTCACGGAGTGAGAAGCTTCCTCGATGGCTGTTAGACTGCCGACTGTCGCCGCACACGGCCGTATACCCGGCAGTTGGAGCCACACAACAACCGGAGCTCAATATACCACAGTTACTGACATCGGATGACGATGGCATACACGATCAACGAGTACGTTGACATGTTGCTGATGCTCGGCGAATGCCAACACGATGCCACTGAAGCAGGCGAAGAGCCCCGGCAGCCATTACGTTCTTACGTGCCGAACAACGACTTCGGGAAACAGGCAGCTTGGTAATGCGCCGCAGTAACAGACTAAGACCTTCAAGAAGTGAAGAGACGGAGGTGTTTGTTTTAGCTGTACTACACCACGATCCTCATGTCAGCTTACGAGCCGTTGCTGCAGTCGCTGGTGTCAGTCTCACATCTGTGTGGCGTATAGTACACGGCCACAGGTTTCACCCGTACCGCCTGTCACTGACCCAGGAGCTGCGTGGGAACGATTTTCGTGCAAGAGTGACGTTCAGTGAGTGGTCCATGCGTAATTTCACGCTGGAGTCTTTACAAAGTGTTATGTTCTCTGATGAGTCCACGTTTAGAAATTATGGTGCAGTAAATCGCAAAACATGCACTACTGGGCCGCAGACAATCCTCGGTGGGTACGACCTGTCGACCGTCAACGTAGGTGGTCTATTAACGTGTAGTGTGGAATCCTTGGGGATGAAATCATCGGTCCACACTACTTCCCAGGTACACTGACAGGTGTGTTATATCGCGCTTTTATAGCCGACAGTTTGGGTGGTCTCCTGGAACATGTGTGTCTACACACGAGAGTCCATATGTGGATGCGGCACGATGGTCACCCAGCCCAATCTGCGCGTGCTGTTGTGGAAGAACTAAACAACAGGTTTCCAGGAAGATGGTTGGGGCGCCATGGTTCTCATTCATGGCCCGCAAGGTCGCCCGATTTAACACCAGTCGATTTCTTTTTGTTGGGATATCTAAAGGATCGTGTTTATGACACTGAGCCCACATCCCCAGATCATCTAACACGGCGCATCCGTAACTCCGGCGATGTTACATCTCGTCCGCAGATCCTTTCGACGGCACATTGCATTATGCATTGAGGAACATGGCCACACATTTGAACATCTCATGTAAATCAACTTCCCACCGCCATAACATCCACCACCCACCACACAGCCATGTATTATGTACAGCGTGTGGTATCTGCCCATGAAACTTTGAAGGGTTGTAGCTCCCAAACTAACAGTGATAGGAATGTAGTTTAAATTGATTTGGACGCAGCTGGTTTCAACGAATCCAATGCACGATAGAAAAATCGATTGTTCCACTTAAAAATTATATCTTTGTGCTGTAACTCTTTGGAAAATGATACAATAAACTATGTTCATAGCTCCGCAGAAAGTGTAACATTTCTTGTGTTGACGTACCACATTAAAATTTCCCGTCACCTATTATTTTATAAGTTACAGAGGCAAACACACTTAGTGAAACACCCCGTATATATATCAGCAACCGTAATCATGATTATAACTTTATTATTCTACCGGTGTCCATATTTCAATATATCATCTTCAGACAATATTAACGTTATTCCTCCATTTATGTGAACTGTCACTATTGCCGTTTTTAACCTGTTGTTGCAGCTCCTGAATACATATGTGTCCTTCTCACACGTATGATAGCTAAGTTCCACTACAAGTAATACTTTTTGCTAATAATTTTATACACTTTTCCTCTCAATTAGTACAAATATGAACATAGTAGATGACTACAGAAAAAGAAGGACGCAAGGAAACAGTATAGACTTTTAGTATTTTTTGAATGTAGTTGAAGAAAACCACCGTTTCCTCAAAACGTCGCAATCGATTTTAGCCGCAGAGGCCATCTTCAGATGCCACAAAAATGCTTGCATTGAGACATCAAAGGAAGTTAGAAAAAAATTAACCTATAGTGCGGTTAAAATTACTTCCTAGTTGACACTTCATGTGTTAGACAGGCTTTCCTGCAATCAGAGTGCCCATGCCCGTTGCTAAACTATCTCAAAGGGTCAGTTCGTTTCCAGGTACTTTTTTTTCTAGAAAGATTCATAGGTCTTCCTTTCTATTTCGCATTTCATCACTTATGATTACCACGCCGTAAATAACACAGAGACAACAGTTCTAACGAAATACATTCTCATACTCAGCACTAAACAAACCCTACTGGCCTATCGCACAAGCCGAGATTTATACCACATACATGCCGTTGCTGTGTAACCAAGGGGTGGACGGGGAGGCATGCCATGAGTGCCACTCGTATAGGGGTGTACCGGCTACATGTAAAACTGGGGAGCGGCAAAGAGAAGTAGTGAAGAAACACGAGTCCTTATGTTGCCTGCTATATGAATGAAATTAATATAAGTATCATCATATATATTATTTCTCATCGGCGTTTTTTTGTGGGTACGCCATCTGTCCCGTATTACTTATCCAAAATTAATGATTGAGGTGTCATTTCCTAGATTTCGTTCTCCGCTAATGACGAAAAATACATAGATAAAGTTACTATTTAAACAAGAAACTTTATTTTGAAAAAATCTAAGATGATATCTGGCGAACGATCGTAAATGGGACATGTATTTACTGTTGCTTCTATCAGCTACCGCGCCGAGTAAGAAGTTAGTTTGCGCGGCCGATATAAACGCAGTGTAGAAGGTGCCATCTACAGATAATATATTTAACTAACATGAACGAGAGCTCCTGGAGTTGTTTAGACTATTTATACCAAGGAGGTTAAAATGCCAAAGACATTCTTCAAAGTTCATTATCTTTTATACATATATGTACTTGCATCTGCCTTTTCTCCATTACTATCTTGACTATCTGTGACTTATTAGGATAGAGTGCGAATTATTCGCACGGATCAACAACTGCTCATAAATATCCTTAACAATCGCCATGAAGTACGGCCTGTTGCTGAACCTTCTTGGTCTTGCGTTACGCCGCGGCGGAATAGCCGTGCGTACTAAGGCGCCCAGCTGCGGTGCGCGCGGCCCATGATCGTCGTGGTTCAAGTCCTCCCTCGGACATGGGTGTCTATGTTGTCTTTAGCATAAGTTAGTTTAAGTTAGTGTAATCAGTTTGTAAGCCTAGGGACTAATGATAAAGCGTAGTTAAGTACCTTAGATTTGAACATTTTCTTGCGTTACGTTCCGATTTTAAATGGACAGAAGTAAGTAATATAGCACGGAATCGTACCCTATATGTCAGAATCTAATTTGTGTACAGTAGTTGGTTAGATTTATAAAAACGTTTGTGCCTCAGTTCCGAGTCATTACTAATGATCAGATACCAAACCGGCGGCCTAACTTAATTAAGCGAGGGCTAAAACAATACATTGAAAGTATTCTCAACTAGCTGGTACCCAGATTGTTGCTGCCGCAGAAGATATTTTGCACATTACGTTTGAAATTTGAAAGTGTTAGAATCGAAATGAGTAGGACAGAATAAAACATCGATCTGCTTGTTTGCGTTACATCAAACATCTCACTACTTCATTGTCCCTACAAACACCATTGCCGGTACGACACGCATGCTGTAGTTGAGTCGGCGTAAATTGATCCCTAACAACTTCAAGTGTTGTTGAAAGCTCTCAACAATGAAGTGCGAACAGCTTCAGACGAAAGATATGCTGTAGAGTTAGCGTAGAGTTATTTACAAAATTGCATGACACTACTAATGACATTAGACGCATAAAGCTGTCAAAACAAAAATACTGCAATTGTCAGGGAACAACTTACAGCGACTCAACTATACCTACTATAAGTTTACTGTACTATGTCAATGACCTTCGCGTAGGAGCAAGAGTAAGTGACGAAGTTTTATCGCAATCAGATGAGCTTTATGGCAGCGCATAGTATACGAACAAGTTTATAAGACTTTTTCAATCTTCCATTAGTTCATCGCCTCCTTTCCCTTCTCCCTGTTCACCTGCTCCTCCTCCGTCTCCTCCTCTCCCTTTACCTACCTATTTCCTCGTCCCCCCTTTGTTCATCTCCTTTCACCTGTATGTCACCATCTCCCCTCTGTCATTCTCCTCCTCTGCCCTCTCTAATTCTCCTCCTCTGCCCTCTCTCATTCTCCTCCTCTACCCTCTCGTCTGCTCCCGTCTTTCTGTCCGTCTCCTCCACCTACTCCTCTCCCTCCGATATATGAAAACATACACGTACGCGCCATTTTTTATGGTGACTGGTCAAACGGTGTCAATGTCGCAAGGTATCCTTCGCCATGCTAAATTCACTGGCTTGCAGATTATAAAAATCTCCTTTATGAAAACATACCGTTATGAGCTAACTTTCATGGTGAGCAGTCAAAAAATTTGAATGTTTGTTGTAACTACCCTCCGCTATTCACCTACGGAGGCTTACGAACCATGTATTAATTTGGGATATAAGCTATCCTCATTCGACATTCCATTCAGTTCCTTCCAGCCATTTCAGCGTGAATAACAAAAGTGTTATCCCACTGTAAGGTACCCTCCGCCACGCACCATACGATGGCTTACGGAAGGTAGTCCATATATTAATGCAAGGTATAAGTTATCTCCATTCCAAATTTTCTACAAATTTGTCCATCCCTTTTAGGATGAAGGCGTAGCAACATATTAACACAATGTAACGTATTCTCCGCTACGCACCATATGGGGGCTTACGAAAGATAGCCCACGTTTAATCAGGGTGTAAGCTACTTCTGTTCTAAATTTCATTCATATCCGTTCAGCCATTTCAGCCTGAAGGCGTAAGAAACGAATTAACTAATTGTAAAGCACCCTTCGCCATGCACTCTACGAAGTTAATTTTAGTATGCCTATAACCTTCATGCGAGTGCAAGCAATGAGTTGACATAGTTTATCGTAATTGGATGTACGGTATGGCCTTGCACAAAATACTAACAAAGAGACAAATAAACAAAAAATTAAATTTTATATATTAGATGACATAATTAACACCGGTACAAACTATAATTAAATACCAAACATGAAACGCAAATAACACTGGCAAGAAAGTTACAATAGCTGATCCGTTGATCTCTGGAAAAAAAGTACAAAGAATAATTCAACGACAAAAAAAGCAAGGCACCTGCCGTACTTCGGAGATGATAAAAATGAAAAACATAGGGAGTAATTGTGAAAATAACAATATCACTGACAATGAATTTTGAAACGTCCTATGGAAAAAATATAAAAGAAAGAAAGAAAGAAAACACTTCTTTTTGCTATACAAACATTTGAACATTTTTGTTTATGACTGACGACAGGACGTATGGTATGGCAAATATGGTATCTAAAAACACAGTGTCTCGAGGAGGCGAAATGCCTAGCCATTTTGCTCCGGTGGACGGTCACAGTGGTTTTTCACTTTATCTGTGTGGAAAGGAAAATATTCTGTTATTAATCTTCTTCCTACAATGTCAGCGGGGTGGGAGGCTTGCTTCCTTTCACTTTACAATGAATGATTCAAGTCATGTCACTGGCGATATTGATTTTTAAGAATTTATAATGTTGAGCAGTATTAATGCGATGATTAATGGTGGCTCTTTGAGAAATGTGCAGCATTGTTGATACGTGAAGTTTCGTATAATCAGGAGAGGAGACACGCTGGTTGGAAACACACTTCGTTCTTGTCTGTGATACTCTTCAATTCGAGTTATGTGAGGTGGGATACTTAGCCTCAGTCTCATAAGATTGAACAGTCTTCACTAACTGTGCGCAGAACAGAAAAAATTCTTTGGACCGTATGAATAAAACGAAGTATTTATTTTATACTATGAATTCCAGAGAACATACTTAGCTTCACATGAATAAAGCGAGTCAGAGAATATACTTCAACCGAGTGTGTTCTGAGTGTGAGAATAGGGTGGGGGAAGTTGCTCACAACAGAGAACATTCTCCGATTTCTTAAGAATAAAAGTAAAGAAGTTTCTCACGACCGGAGAACATTCTACGTTTTCTGAAGTGAGCTCACTAGCATCCTTCCTGCTGAGTAACTTCTATTGAGGTTACGTTTTAGTGTGGTTTATAATAAAAATAACAAAATTTGTGTTGCATAGAAGGCAAAAAAAGTTCCTTTATAAGTAAGCTAGTCTGAAGAAACACAAGAGGAACTAAAAAGTTTATGTAAATAAAAACATTTTGCTGTCGAGTTGCTTCCTTCACAATAATCATAAGTGTGACACATCAAGCATTTTGTATAGTGACGCGAGTGATGTCAAATGAGTTTATTCATTACCGACATAGAAGTGAAACACAAGTGGATTCAGCTGCGTGTTTTAACCGTTTTTTGGACTGAATATTTACAGTTGCAAACAGCAACATAACAAAATAATATTGTATGTTTTAAAATAGAGTGTATTAATAAGGCCTTATGACGTTAGTTCCAAATAAAGTGCATTCCAGGACTTCACAGTCTGTATCACAAAGTAAAAAATTGCTGAATTAACAGGAACTTAAGTAGGTACGGTTTTTTGTACTGCCCTTGTACATTCTAACCAAACCGGCTGGGCCATTTAAGAAGCTTTTTTTCTGTTAGAGGTAAATAGAAACGATAGGAAGATTAATAACTGATTAACTACATGCCTAACAACTGTTTCTTGTAACAAAATCGCATGGCCTAGCGCTTATGAGCAGACCATTGGGTGTCATATTTAACAACAAGTATCTCATGTTAGAAAGCTCCGAAAGCATTCCACGTTGAAACAGATGAATATGTGATGCATTCTTAAAATTTCATTCGCAAATTGTGCTAACCCAACTTCAATAACAAAATAGTTTCTCGCGCGACGAAAATTTTGTATCGTCAGAAGAATGCATTTTCGTAAAAAGTACAGATTTAGTCTTAATAATGTGCTCCTTCACAACAAACTAATATCTTAAAACGGTTCTTCCTGAACATGTAGATGACTTCTCCCTATTTGTACATTTAATAATTTGCCTTAGTGGGATAGTTTAAAGAAATACACGATTGAACAGCTGTTCTGTGCTGGACATAACACGCGGAGAATTTACTCAAGGAGGAGGGGAACTAGTGAGAATGAACTTCCTGCTCAGAGCATATGCTTCGAAGTTTTTATTTATACGAAATTGAGATCTTACTAAGAGGAAATTCTTTTGCTCTGAGAATCTTCTCTTTCTTATTTATACGACCCTTCGTTTTCCTAAAGTCAAGAATGAATTCACCTTGGGATTGTGTGATTGCGGGAACTTCTTTCACATACAAGGGCTGCCAGGTCTTTGTACAAACACATGCACTGCAGATTCAGTTCTGTCAACTGATGTGACGTTTGCAAGGTTTCTGGTTCTCACTAGCAGGTGAAGAACTTAAGTTTTTGATAATTATAGGAGAGATTCACGATCTGTGCCGGTTGGCTTTTTTTATCTGTATAGCCCCCGTTTTCCCTTATTGTCTTGCCTTTCGGAGGGGTCGTAGAAAGTGCGACTGAAAACTGGTGTCAATTTATTGACTTTAGCCATATGTCGGTATTTTCTGAGGGGGAGGGGATAGAGACGTAACGGCTCGCTTAGCACTTGGCACCTTTCCTCGTCCAAGTTTACCGGCGCTTATACGTCAATTCCTTTTCCTTCTATCACCAACAACGGCGCTTGTTATTCGTTGCTCTCTGGTTGATTCCTTGCACCGGATGGAGGGTCGCTGAGGCTTGCCGCGACGGTTTTGGTGAGTCTGGCGGTTCGAGGAAGCAAGCAGTCGAAGCCTCGTACAGGGCAGAGGGAGTGAGGCCATATTTGTGTGGATCGTGGGGATTGGGCGTGTAGTGACAGCTTGGAGGCTGCCTTTGAGAGTCTCTTGAACTACGGGAGCCGTGCGGTGCCTCTCTTGTTATCGGCGAGTAGCGACGAGCGCTGGTGATACGAGAGCCGTTGGTTTCGGCTTAGCTGTAAATCGCCTTAGTGGATGGGATGAGAGCCAGCTATCTTGCTACCGGCGTGCAAAGAGGAGATCGACTAGGAATCAGATAATCTAGCCTCTTCAGTAATGTCACTTCGATATTCAAGACAAGTATTCTGCAAGTGTTATTTATTGCCTCTGTGGTTGTTTAGGGGGTCGTCTTTTGCTGTGGTCCAGGGCGCAGGGCTGAAGGAAACCAGTCCGTTAACCTTACAGTAGTTGCGCGGATTTTCGTACTGCTGGTAGTTTTTACCGAGAATAAACAAATCAATTAAGAATTCTTCTAGTCAAACTGAATGCTTATGGATTATCGCCAAAATTGTGCGTTTGGATTCATAATTTCCTGTCAGAAAGGACACAGTACGTTGTACCTGACGGAAAGTAATTGAGTAGAACTGAAGTGACATCTGGCGTTCCCCAGGGAACTGTTATAGGGCCCCTACAGTTCCTTACTTTTATAAACGATTTAGGAGACAATCTGAGTAGCAATCGAGGTTGTTCGCGGATGATGCTGTCACTTATCGGTTAGAAAAGTCACCAGAAGATCAAAAGCAACTGGAAAATGATTTAGATTTTGCATGGCGCAAAAAATGGCAATTGACCCTTAATAATAAGAAGTGCGATCTATAAAAGAAGCCCGTTAAACTCCATTGACACTATAAATCAGTGAAAACTGCAGGCTATAAATTCAACTAAATACCTAGGAGTAACAATTACAAATTATTTGTGCCACAGATCCGATGATTATATATCGAAACGCCTAATGATAAAATAAAATATAGTGGGACCAGGACATTCCAGGAAAATTTTTTTATGCATGCCAACGTATGGTCGCTTGTCCGCAAAAAATGGAAGGTTTTATGAACCAAGTGATGAATTATAGAGAACTTAAACTGGAAAGAACACACACAAAATATTGTTGGGAAAGCGAACCGAAGACTACCTTTCTTTGGCAGAACACAAGGTCCAACAGTTCTACTAAAGAAACTGTCCATACCACACTTATGTCTCCTATTTTGGAGTATTGCTGCGCATTGTGGGATTTACACCAAGTGGGGCTTACAGACAATTTAGACAAAGTTCAAAGAAGAGCAGCTCGTTTTGTATTACCGCGATATTGGGGGGGGGGGGGGAGAGTGTAACGGGAATGATGCACGAGCTGTGGTGGAAACCATTAAAACAAAGGCGCTACACGTTGCGACGAGATCTGTTTGCGAAATTTCTTTCACCAACTTTCTATTTAGTATGTGAACAAATTTTGTTAGCACCCACCTACATGGGAAGACATGATCATCAAAATAAAATAAGAGAAATCATATCGAAAACGGAAAGATTTAGGTGTTCCTTTTTCCAGCGAGCTATTAGAGAAGGAAACTGTAGAAAAACATTATAAAAACGGTTCGATGAACCCTCTGCGATTCGGTTCAACGGGTCGTATAAATTAAAAAGAACACATGCTCCAGAGAAGTTTCTCAGAGCAAACGAAAGTTATCTGAGTAAGTTCTCTGCGTGTCTTGTCCAGCACAGAACAGCCGTTCACTCGTTTATTTCTTTACACTAGACAAATCAGGAAAATTATTAAGTGTACAAATATGGAGTAGGCATCTATGTGTTCAGAAATAACTGTACTATGTTAAGATATTGGTTTGTTGTGAAGGAGCATATTATTATGATTAAATGTGTACTTTTGCGAAAATGTATTCTTCTGACGATATAAAATTTTCGTCACGCGAAAGATGAAGTTGGGTTAGTACAATTCGCGAACGAAATTTTAAAAGTGCATCACATAGGCCATGTGATTTTGTTACAAGAAACAGGCTGCTAGGTATGTAATTAATCGGTTATTAATTTTCCTGTTGTGTCCACTTATTTCTAACATAACAGAAGTTACGATTACGAAGTCAGAAAACACATTTTAAATAGGCCAACCGGTTTGGATAGAAACAATTCTTCAGTAGGCTTTCCTGGTATTGCAGCTATATTTATTTTGTGATAGAAACTGTGAAGTCCTGCGGTGTACGTATTTAGGAACTAACAACATAAGGCCTTATTAATAGACCGTATTTAAAAACAATATTATTTAGCTATGTAGCTGTTTACAACTGTAAATATACACTCCAAAAAATGTGTAAAATACGCAGCTTAATCCACTTGTGTTTCATTTCTACGTCGGTAATGAAAACATTCTTCTTACACCATTCTCATCACTATATAAAATGTTTGAAGTGTCACACTCATGATTTTTCTGCAGGAAGCTACTCGTCAACAAAATATTTTTATTTGCATTAACTTTTTAGATCCCCTCGTATTTCTTAAAGACTACGTACAAAGTAACTTATTTTTGCCTTCTAAGTCTTCTAAGGATCTGTTTAAGTATCCAGCAAATAGTCGCAGAACGTTTGTAAGTCCCAATGTTTGCATCTTTCGCCACTAGCTCTGTGTTAGATGAAATTTCCACCCTTGGATTTTTATATCTCTCCACAATTCATGTTCTGCTTTCATAATGCTTTCGTGATTGACGGAGATCTACAATCTCGTATTTGTCAACAACCGTTGAAAATATATGCTAAGATGAATTTTTCTTATCGTTCAACAAAGAAAAAACAATGGAATGTGATCTCCATTAACAAGTTCATGGATTGTGAATATCTGACAAAAAATCTTTTTGCAATACTTAAAAGTTCAATCGACATAATCACAATGGCTAAGTACTTTAAGGTTTTCAGCTACACAAAATACGAGGGGTGCAGCTTAAATAGTGGCAACACTGCTGTGGAGACGCTATGCAATGGTATCTACTATTGTCCTGATAGCACACGTTGTTGACATACGTCCCTTACCTCCGAGCAATGGACTCGTCCGTTTCACGTCACCGGCCAGCGCACAGTCGAGGGAAACGCAGTCACTTGTGAGCGAGCGGTGTAACGTAACGGCGTCACTATGTTTTCGAAACAAGAACAACGGAGTTGGATCAAGACTGAATGTGCCAGAGGTCGTACAGCACGACAGCGTCATCAAGGTATTCAAGAGGCGAGCGGGGAATCGGCATTGTCATACACAACAGCGGCACGTTGCACGTCTATGCGCGTGCGCATACAGCGCAAGATGTGGCTGTTCTCTTCGGTCTATGGATCTGGGAAATACTGTACCATCCACCATACTCCTTGGACTTAAGTCCTTGTGACTTTGCTTTGATTCCGAAGATGAAGGAACTACTTGGCCGCATTCGCTTCGTAACTGCTCTAGAGATTCGGCAGTCAGTAGACCGTTATATTCCCACCATCAATAGAACAGGCTCTGCTAACGGTATACTACGCCTTTCACATTGCTAGCAACGGGTTCTACACAACGCTGGTGACTACTTTGAAAGACAGTAACCGATGCAAACATGTAACTCTTTTGTATAGGTTGTGAATAAATAGTTGCCACTATTAAAGTTACAACTCTCGTATTACAATGCTTCCTGAATACTCGCTGGTAGCTTGGGTATAATTTTTCTCCGCCTTGTACACACACACACACACACACACACACACACACACCCAGAAAAGGGTGGGCACCAGGCTTAGGGAGTTGAAATAAAGTTTGAGAGACAGGAAAATTTCTGATGGTAAAACCATAAGAGGCAGTCTGACAGACGAAGTGATTGATGAACTACAGCAGTATTATGGGATGGTCTTAGAAATAATACTTAGGATTTGTTGAAAATGAAGCAGGTAGTATGTGCTACCTTCTTCCACAGACTGTCAACTGGTGAAAAACCAGTACCACAACCTTTGCCCTGTTGTACCTAATTCATGTTGCAATTACCGCAATGCCCAGTGCTCAAACAGTTCATACAAAAATGTTCAAATGTTTGTATAGCTTATGGGACTTAACTACGGGGTCATCAGTCCCTAAACTTACAAACTACTTATGAACTAGCTAACACTAAGGACGGCACAAATATCCATGCCCGAGGGGGGATTCGAACCCCCAACCGTAGTGGCCGTTCAGACCGTGACTGGCGCGCCTCAGTCCCCTCAGCCACCGCGGCCGCCCAGTTCATACAGCCATAAACATTCCATCCATGCCAACATTGGTAGCGCGAAAGTGCTGCAGCATATGGGAATTAAATCTGCAGCAAAATGCATCAGAGAACTTGAACGGATGGACAAAGTTCGCATGGATAAAGCTGAGTATGCAGCACAGTTGGCCCCTAAGGAGTCCAGAAAGAAGAAAGGAAGAAAAAACTTGGATAAAGATCAACAGGAGTACATACAGTATGGCGCAGGGTGTATCTGAGTGACTTTTTCTTTCACCTCTGGCAGTATTGCTCAAGTGAAAAATACCGGGTAGCACCGTGGTTCGGAACCCACGTTAAACTGTAGGTCCCCCTATAACTGGCTGGGTAAGTCAGTTCGAAGGTCGGAGAGGAAGGCAACGGCATACCACCTCCAAACAGGATCTTGCCTAGTAAAGCACTGTGGTGTTCAAACCAATCTTCAGATTGTTGACTGCTTTACCTTTATTGAGTTGCAGTCTTTTGTAACTTAATAAGTTGTTCCTCAAAATTTGCATTTTCCGTTGCATTTTTCCCTAAATCTCACGAACGACTTCGAGTAAAATATTCAAATTATCAGGGAGTAATAACTTACATATCTTGAGTCTACTGAACTAAAAGAAAATATTGATATGTATAATTAAAATTATTAGCGTACAAAAAAATACACAAGATTTTAACCGTACATTTGAATAATTATTTTTACGAAAGCATTGGCTGAAATGCAATTATTGTAGTTCAGTGGACTCAGAATATACAGTTTAATGTCATGTAAATGTTTCATGTCAATGGCTACAGTGCTTCCTGAAATTTAATAAATTTAACATTGTTGGGATAGTGCGTTCCAACTCCCCCTAAGGGGAAAATTGCTTCTTTCCCACCAGTGCTTTATTGAGGTGGGATCAGCCGTTATGTTTGAAGGTTTTTTCGGGGACGCTTACTTATTCTTGCGAAATTCAACATCCAGTTATCTGCCTGATGGCTTTTCGCGGGACTTAGGCTACTACTTCAGTAGCCCTTTTGTTCTTCTTTGTGGGGGAGGGGGATTTGTCCTTGTGTGCGGTTCGCATAAGAGCACTTCCAGAGCTCTTTGTTCATTGTTTGTTATTTGATTGGTGTTTGGCTCTCTTGTTTGCGGTTCGGGCAAGGGCATTGTCTCTCAGCTGTGGCTTAGTAGGCTCATTCTACCTTGCTTCAGGTCTGCACCTTTCTAGTGAACGTTTGCGACTCACGTTTACTCACACGCTCTCTGCTGTTAACTTATGTTTGGGTTGCTATTCCGGATCGTGTCTGTTGTTTTTTGCAGCATGAATGTGTGTTAAGACCTTTCATCATCTGATGGCCTTTTAAACTGATATTTGATTTGGCACATCTGTTATTAATTGAATAAGATTTTATTAATGTGTCGTTACAGCTCTGGCTCAGATTGTCTGTCGTATTATAGATGTATTATCCTGAAAACTTCAATTTTCAAATGTTTGTTAAGCTTATGGGACTTAACTACGGGGTCATCAGTCCCTAAACTTACAAACTACTTATCATCTACCTTATACTAAGGACGGCACAAATATCCATGCCCGAGGGGGGATTCGAACCCCAGACCGTAGTGACTGGAGCGCCTCAGTCCCCTCGGCCACCGCGGCCGGCCGTATTATCCTGAAAGGTGTCTCAAAGCATGCTGTTAAGCTGTGCACGAATTCTCGCTTGCCCAGGACCATATGTAAAAATTAGACTGGAGAGTCTTGCTGCCTTTTGTATAAACCAGTTGTTTTCTGGCCCCTGTCTTCATATTCTTACAGGCCTTTCGAATATTGTAAGAAATCTTTGTGTCATGATTTATCACGTACCCTTATTGACATTTGATTAATGTAAGAGTCGGCTGCGACGATCAAGAAATTTTTGTCCCTCTCTATTGTTTAATAATAAGGTATGTCATGCTGTTTGGATAGTATACTCCAAAATTAAGGAGATGGCTTTGAAGTTTTTTAAAAGAATTTTAAGTATTGTGATCTTAGGAACATCAACTGTTTAACTGCAGGAATTTGCTGCATTTCTGTTTATTGTTCCTTAAGCAAATAAACTTACATTTTAGTTTAGAAGTAAATACAGGGTGTCTTCATTTTCCCCAGCCATTTCACTAATCTGGTGACCCCAAATTCGAGGTGACACTTCTCTTGAAGTTTGGGCTTAGATAGGAGCTTCGCTTAGGATCACTGTTGTTGTTGTTGTTGTTATGGTCTTCAGTCCGGAGACTGGTTTGATGCAGCTCTCCACCCTACTCTATCCTGAGCAAGCCTTTTCATCTCCTCATAAGAATGGCAACCCACATCCACTTGAATCTGCTTACTATACGCGTCTCTTGGTCCCCTCTGCGATTTTTACCCCACACACTTCCCTCCAATGCTAAATTTACGATTCCACGATGTCTAAGAATGTGTCCTACCAAGCGATCCCTTCTTTTAGTCAGGGCATGCCAAAAATTCCTTTTCTCGCCAATTCTGTTCAGTACCTCTTCATTAGTTATGTGATCTACCCACTTAATCTTCAGCATTCTTCTGTAGCACCACATTTCAAAAGCCTCTATTTTCTTCCTGTCCGCACTGCTTATCGTCCATGTTTCACTCCCGTACAAGGCAACACTCCACACAAATGCCTTCAGAAAAGACTTCCTTACCCTTAAATTAATATTCGATGTTAGCAAATTTCTCTTTTTCAAAAATGCTTTTCTTCCCATTGCCATTCTGAATTTTATATCCTCTGTACTGCGACCATCGCATGTTATTTTACTACCCAAGTAACAAAACTCATCTACCACCTTCATTGTCTCATTACCTAATCTAATTCCTTGGGCATCGCCTGATTTTCTAAGACTACATTCCATAATTTTTGTTTTGCTCTTGTTAATGTTCATTTTATAAGCTCTCTTCAACACACTGTCCATTCCATTCAACTGCTCTTCTAGGTCGTTCGCTGTCTCTGACAGAATTACAATGTCATCAGCAAAACGCAATGTTTTTATTTCTTCCCCCTGAACTTTAATGCCTATTCCAAAATTTTCCTTGCTTTCCTTCACCGCCTGCTCAATGTCCAAATTGAATAACATCGGAGAAAGGCTACAACCCTGTCTTACTCCCTTCCCAACTGATGCTTCCCTTTCATGCCCTTCGAGTCTAATAACTGCGGTCTGGCTTTTGTACAAGTTGTAAATCACTCTCCTCTCCCTGTATTTTACCCCTGCTGACTTCAGAATTTGAAAGAGTGTAGGCCAGTCAACATTGTCAAATGCTTTCTCCAAATCTACAAAAGCTAAAAATGTAGATTTGCCTTTCCTTAATCTATCTTCTAAGATAAGACGTAAGGTAAGTATTGCCTCCCGGGTTCCTACGTTCCTCCTGAATCCAAACTGATCTTCCCCGAGGTCAGCTTCTACCAGCTTTTCCATTCTCCTGTAGATAATTCTTGTTAAAATTTTGCAACCATGACTTATCAAACTATAAATTGGAATGTTGATAGAAATAATTCATGTTCTTTATTTGTTTGGAATGAAATGTTTGAAGCTATTGTTTCCTTGCCATTGACGTATGCTGTCGTCCTTATTAATAAAAATTATTTAATTAGGGCTCTTCAGTGAACTTATTTCAGAGTAGAGCATAATTATTCTTTGTTTCCAGCGGATGTCAAACTCGTCTGTGCGCGAAGACTCGTGATGCGATAACAGAACCGCAATGCTTGCTCTCTAGATGCCGCAAACAGAACACAGCTCACGTGCAATTTGGTAATGTGTTGCTGCTGCAACAGGCAGCGAAATTCTTTGTCATTGCTTTACGTAGCACTGCCTAGCAGTAGATTCATCAGTAAATGTCATGTCGAATTTCATATATTTTTTAATGCAAATTAATTGGCGAAAGAGAACACACACACACACACACACACACACACACACACACACACACACACACACACACACACATATATATATATATATATATATATATATATATATATATATATAAACTGAATGATAGATTTACAGTGTGGTCTTCCGCCTTAATTCTAATTGAATATTGTTTCAAAAAATTTCGTAAGGTAAAATTTGTGTATGAAGAATGAACTTTGGTGTATTTTAATATAAACTGTTAGTTTTTGGGAAAAGTAAATCAGAATCATTAAACTAAAATCTTTCCTTTCTGTAATTAGTACCCCTTGTCACACTATTTTTAGCAGAATCTTCCACCAACTGTGAGAAAGAGTACTAGTATTTCTATGTAAGATGAATTTTATGTCTGAAGTGTTACAAGTCTGTTAGTTTGTATAACAGCAAATTAAATAGACAAACATGCCTTTGATGCTAACATCCCCCACCTTAGATTAAATTATTTCTTGCGTTATTACAATTCTGTTGCATGTTGTGACTTTCGATCATTTAACTTATACGTTGCGGTGGGGTGTTTCACACACAAGCACACAAGTCTACCAGACATGATTCCAATAAAAATAAGCCACTTTTACGTTAAAGTCATCGAGCGTCTTGCACTATTGGCAGGGGAATTTTTTGCTATTGGAGAAATCATCGTTAACGGTTTTTTTTTTTTTTTTTTTTTTTTTTTTTTTTTTTTTTTTTTTTTTAAATTACAGGCCAATTGTTCTGAGGAAACAAGTTATGCGCCTTCATGAAGTGGTTTTCAGTGCTTGCCGTCTACTTATACCGATGGTCAGTACTGATTCTCCCGCTTCATTGGTGGCAGTTTCTCACTCCAAGACCAAGAATGTGCTCCGAATCTTTGTCTACTTCTCCACTTTTTTTTTTTTTTTTTTTTTTTTTTGACAAGAGCGTTGGCGGAACCAGGGGAATTTCTTATTCCCAATGTCTTTAATCGTCATTACTGCTGATTTTTATTCAAAACTATCGAAAAACCCGACGTTGCCCGGGTATTTATATATTTATTCCTGCCTTGAGTCAGTACATCTATCTCTTCTCTCCTGTCCATCTCCTTATTTTTCTAAAAAAAAAACATGCTATATTTCTCGGAGAGTAAATAAGAATTAAGGCTGTCTCGCATAACGTACAAAATTATAAGTGCATTTTGCAAGAGAAGAAAGATAGTAATCAACATACAAATGACATGACATGCGTACCATCTAATATTTACTGAGTTATATGTTGTACAAGTGTACAGTTTTTCAGGTATGTATTCATTTGTATAAGTAATACCTGTTGCGAATACAATTAGTAGTAAAGAAGTAATAGATTAAAACTAGGTGCGTGATAGGGCGCTTTTCCATGAACGTTACTGTGTATGTGATCATATAGCATGGACTACGTGTCGTACTGTGAAACAATTTCGAAGGTATATTCAGCTATCTACTGTCTGTAAAACATTTGCGACTACAATTTGTAATGTAGAAATTAGTAATTGTAACGTCACACCGAATGCCGTGGGTTTAGTTCATGAACTGCGGAAAAGTGGTAAGCGAGAAAAATTTTTCGTTTCATAATTTTCCTATAGTTGTCAGCGAGAAAAAGTTCAATAAAGGTTTGAAATTATGTTTAAAGTTGGTTGTAAGTCGCTAAGTACTGTCCTTAAAGAGTGTATAAATAAAGTCTCGTCGTATTATGTGGCAGTTTCTTGCAACTATACGACGTTCTATCTTGTGAACCATGTATCGTGTGTGGCTCTCACCCCGGCAACATTGTTACCTCACGGTAAGAATTACGTGCACCGAATTTGGTTGAAATAGATTCAGTGGTTTAGAACGAAATGTGCAGCACTGTCTTTTATGCAGCAGTATTCCCCACATCTCATGTTTATTACGTCATATCACGCGAACAATGTGTTGTACGTAACACTTAAGGCGACCGTCCTCATGGATTGAAGCTTACTTGTGCGAAAATTCATAAACGTTGGAAGAAAACTGTAGGTTTGTATACAATACGTACATACAAACAAGCACACAAACATACGGACATTCTGCTTTATATATAACTAGCTGAAAACCCGGCCTTGCCCAAGTATTTATTTATTTATTCCTGCCACTTTTCAGGTATATATTCATTTATATAAGGGCCATATGTCTGTAAAATCTCTTAGGAATACAGTTAGTAGGATAGAAGTAATAGATTAAAACTTGGTGCGAGAAGGGGCGGTTTATCATGAAAGTTACTGTTAATGTGGTCGTATCTCATGAACCGCGCGTCGTACTGTGATATCAATTAAAAGGTACACTCAACTATATGCGTGTATACTGTCTGTAAAATTTACTGCGGCTACAATTAGTAGTGTAGAAAAATATAAATTTTAACGTCATACCGAAAGCAGTAGTATTAGTCCGTGAACAGCGGAACGTTACTGTTTATATGCTCATATCTCATGAACTACGTGTCGGAATGTGATACAATTTAGAAGCTACATTGAACTATATATGTGTATACTGTGTGTAAAATTTCCTTTCGCTACAGTTTGTAGTGTTCAAATTATAAATTGTAACGTCATACCGAGAGCCGTAGTTTTAATCCACAAACAGCGGAGAAGTAGTAAGCGATAATTTTTTTTCCTTTCATCATTTTGTTGTGGTTGTCAATGAGAAAAAGTGTAATAAAGGTTTGAAATTACGTTTAAATTTTGTTGCAAGTCGGTAAGTACTTTCATTCTCATATAGCGTAATTATGAAGTCTCGCTGAATTATGTGGCAGTTTTATGCGATACCTATAGTTTTTGACCGCATATCTTCTGAACCATATGTCGTATGTGTTTCTTAACCGTTCATCAATTGTTACCTCATGGTAAGGAATGTGTGTACCAAATTTCGTTGAAATCTGTCCAGTGGTTTAGAAGAAAATGAGCAGCATTGTCGCTAAACGCAGCAGTTTTTCGCGCATCCCATTGTTTATGACGTCATATCTTGTGAACTGTATATCGCACGTGATTCTTACATTTACGGCGACCGTTCTCATGGATTGAAGATTACGTGTACAAAATTTCATAAAGATTGAAACAAAACTGTAGATTTGTGTGCAACACAGACAAACATACGGACACTCTGCTTTATATATTAGAAGAATATTAGAAGTCTCATTTACTCAGCTAAGGGCCGGTTCGTCCATCTCTCGTTGATCTTCTCTTTAGTAAACGAGAAGACGCCTTTAACGTGCAGTTAAATGTGCTCGTTAAGTGCATTGCGTTTGTCATTGCTAGATACACCTGTCGTTTGCTAACCTGGAGAAAACGAGAAGGTACGATATATTTCGACTAGGTTGGCAATAGAAACAAATGTAAGTGCCGTCTGAATAAACAGCTGTTTCCCTTATTTAACTATCAGGGAAGATGTTAGTAGATAGTTGTTAATTGGTGTTATGGAAAACAAATGTGAAAGAAGCTCGAATTTTATAAGAACTTAGTGCGAGTGTGTTGTGTCCTAAATAGAGAAATATTAGGGTGCATTGTAATGTTAAAAAACAGACGCTACGACATGGAAGGAGAAGAAAAAAGCGACATGATCGCGTGTGGCAAATGAATTCAATGCTTTCCACGGACAATGTAGGACAGTGAAAATGTTTAGAACCTAGTACGATAACATGCCAAGTGCATAGTATCTTAGTGCAACCTTGCACATAGGCAAAAGTATACTGTTCCCGTAGATCGGAGGAAGGAATCATATTTTAGTCCTCACACTAGGCGCAAAAAGCATAAATAAATACTGGGTAAAATTTTACGACGCTTCTCGCCGGGCTCCAGTGCTTATGTTGGCAACAGATAAACAAAAAAGTGTAGAATAGTGTTAATATTTTTCACGAGCTACAGAGTAAATGTTATTGCTGCTCGTTTCACTCGCAGCAAAATTAATACTGTACCTGCTCTATGGTTGACATGTTCTTGTATATGCCCTTGTCCGTTCAGAAAAAGTAATTTTCGTTTTAATTGAAGTTGCCACGAAAAAAAAAAAAAATTATTGGTCGTGAGTTGCCGTCATTACCATTGGTGCCTACATAACCACTGCAGCCCTGCGAGAAGCGTGGTACAATTTAACCAAATACTGAATTAATAAACTTGCAGGCATAAATAATGTATTCTGTTTTCTATTATGACAGATAACTTACAAAATATGTAACTATCTGTTGGACTCTTGAGATGGTCGTGGAGTTTTTCATGTAGCGTTTCCAAGACGAAATAGCGTAACAAATTCTGCATCATCTCAGCATTCAAAATCATTTGGGCGAACATAAATACGTCTAGGTCGCATTATAGGAGCAATGACCTCTAGATCGTCTAAAATATTTACATCGTCTTCATTATCAACGAAATCTCTTATTCCAACCATTTTCATCATACCGATTCTCACTGAACTAGTCGTTACCGATAAGTTTGTATTTTCATATAATAATTTTAAGGTTATGTTGCGTATCTGCAATATATCAAACTCATCTAATCGCTACTGACATGGATGGGGCGAGAACTATCACGATAAAATTTTTCAATGAAGCTGTTTCCACACTAGTTTTTCATACATGTAGTGCTTCTGTTGTTTTGTTCGATAAATCGGTCTTATCACGTGAATATATTGCGGTATTTTAGAGCTTTGGAATCTTTCTATTTTCATGCAGATTCTCACTTAACTGATAGTTAGCCGTGTAACGAGCAGAATTCCACTCGTTAACTTAACGGGCAGTTTGAGGTCTTTTAACGTCTAGTTAACTCATAACGAAACATTGACAAACGCAGTTCTCCGCTAGCGACAAGTTAAAATCTTAACCGGGACTTAACGAGACATTGACAAACCGGCCTTAAAGGAAGCAGATTAAATGCTTACACATACAGTATGCACATACGATAAATGTCCGATTTGTGTCGAACACCGTGAAAAAAAAAAAAAAAACCGCTTAAAGCTGTAATGCATTATGAATGTGTTTTCGGCCTCATTCATCGTGTCAGTGACACTTCGCCCGCTGGTTACGGTGGCCCGTGTGATGATGAAGCGCTGATTACCTCTGGAGCAGTGCACTGTGTGTCTTTCTAAGCACACGGGCGTGACGGGGCGGCAGGTAATCGACAGGTTCCACAGGCCCCGAGGCGGTCGCTAATGGGACCTGGGCACGCGCTCTGAATTATTCAATCCCCACGCTACCACATTGACACTGGCCCCTCACCCGTAATGACTCCCTGTCAGTATTCTGCCGCGCCATGCGCTGGCTGTTTAGGACTATTTTCATGTTATAACACGCTTAAATACGTCGTGTAGCACCTAATTACAAGCGTATACATTTAGAAGATAGATACTCCGCAAACCACCTGACGATGTGTGGCGGAGGGTTCTCCCTCCTATCCCAGTCTCGTATTGTTCGCGGAAACAAAGATTGTCGGTATGCCTCTGTGTGGGCTCAAGTCTCTCTGATTTTATCCTCATGATCACATAGAAATATTGTGGGGAAGGCGAAACAAAGATTACGTTTCATTGGCAGAACGATTCTAAGATGAACCTGTTCCACCAAAGAGACTGCCTACATCACACTTGTGCATTCTCTTCTGGAGTATTGTTGCGCATTGTAGGACCGTCACCAAGTGAGACTGACGGAAGATATTTAGAAGGTTCAGAGAAGGGCAGCTCGTATTGTTTTATCACGTTATGGGGGTGGAGGGGGAGGTGGGTGGCAGCGTCACGGAAATGTTACACGAATTGGGGTGGAAATCATTAAAAGAAAGACGTTATTCATTGCAGCGTGATCTGTTTGCGAAGTTTCAATCACCGACTTTTACTTCTGAATGTGGACAATATTTTGCTAGCACCCACCTACTTAGAGAGACATGACCATCCCCCCCCCCCAAAAAAAAAAAAAAAAAAAAAAAAAATCAGATCGAAAACGGAACGATTTAGGTGTTCTTTCTTCCCGCGCGCTATTAGAGAATGGAACGGTAGAGAAAAGTTATGAAAGTGGTTAATGAACCCTCTGCCAGGCACTTAAATGTGATATGCAGAGTATGTAGATGTAGATGTAGATCTGTTCACGAGATATAGGTATGAGGGAGCAACATACTGGTTGACTCCTCGGTAAAGGTATGTGTTCGAAACTTCGACAAAAGCCCGTACCGAGCGACAGAGCGTCTCTCCTGCAGAGTCTTCCACTGGAGTTTATCGATCATCTCCGTAACGCTTTCAGGATTACAAATGCGCGCTGCTCTCCGTTGGATCTTCTCTATCTCCTCTATCAACCCCAGCGGGTACGGATCCCACAGCGATGAGCAGTACTCAAGCAGTGGGCGAACAAGTGTACTGTAATCTTCTTCCGTTGTTTTCGAACTGCATTTCCTTAGGATTCTTCCAATGAATCTTATTCTGGCATCTGCTTTACCGATGATTAATTTTACCCGGTCGTTCCATTGTAAATCACTCTTAATACCTACTCCCAGATAATTTACGGAATTAACTGCTTCCAGTTGCTGACCAGCTATAGTGTAGCTAAATGATAAAAGATCTATCTTTCTATGTATTCGTAGCATATTACACTTGTCTACATTGAGATTCAACTGCCGTGCGTCAATTCGTTGCGGATCCTCCTGAATTTCATTACTATTGTCCATTGCTACAACCTCTCTATCTACTAAAGCATCATTTATATATATTGTGAATAGCAACGAACCCACGACATTCTCCTTTGGCGCACCTGACGTCACTGTTACTTCGGAAAACTTCTCTCCAATGAGAATGTCATGCTGCGTTCTGTTACCTAGGAACTCCTCAATCCAATCACGCAATTGGTCTGATAGACCATATCCTCTCGCTTTGTTCATTAAACGACTGTGGGGAACTGTATCAAACACCTTGCGTAGGAAAGGTAGAACAGTTTGGAAATGAGAATAAGAAGACGTAAACAATTATTAATTACATAGTAACTAGGCAATTGGTGAATTTGAGGGAGAAGTTTTTGAGTTGATGATCCACTTGGATCATTGATATTTTTGTACTTTGAACCCTTTGAGTATCAATGGTTTCTGTCTGAAACCATTATTTCATTATTTATGTTCGGACGGACTAGTGGCTTTCGCGTGAAACCACAGATACTATTACAAAGCAGAGATATCTAGTAACTACTGGTAAATGTACAGAAAAACAGTTGGGTCTAGGGATAGTGGAGTAATTGACCCCGAAACTGGTGAACAAAAATCATAAGATTTACTTTCACAGTTTTTTCACTTAGCCCAATGAAAATTTTTTATAATCATGGTGTGTATGCTTCTGAGTTAGTGAAACGAGGTGAAAAGGACTTGCCCAAAGATTAGAAGCCTGAGAAACGTCTGTAGCGTGGAGAATATGACTACAGATTCACAGAAGAAGACAGGTATGCATTGATATGGAAGGGCAAGAAGGGAATTTTATTTCTGCCTCATTTTCGTGATCCACGGCAGGCAACAACATTGTCTCGAAAACATGAAGACAGGTCAGTAATTCAGAGCTCATGTCCCATACTTGGGAAACAGTACACCATGCATACGGGATACGTCGATAAAACAGACATGCTGAAATCCTTATGCGAGATTGATAGAAAAAGCGGAAGATGTTGGATTAGAAGTTTTTGGCATAAGTTGGATGTTTACTTTACAAATTCTTTTTTGTTGTTCCAAGAAAGAAGCGATTGGGCAACAATGTCAATGAAGGAATTCCTGATTGCGGTGGTTTATGAACTTATTGGACACAACAAATGCTACATCATCAATAGGGTGCAAGAATCGAAATGCAAACAAATTAAAAAAGGCGGTGCCTCAAGAACTGAGAGAAACCAACTCTGAACATATGCCATTCCACAATGTGCACACTGCAGCACCAAAGCTGAATCTTACAGAATTGGAATTATAATGGTCTACAATGAGAATGTGCCTGGAAAAGTCCGCAATTGTTTTAAAAATACCTTTCGAAATCATAGATAGTTCAAGACCGTATGTTCCAGTTTTGCAGTGAGACTGCTTTCTTTAAAGAACTACTTTTGTTTTATTTGAAAACAATTCTTGTATTCGTCACTTATGAGACAAATAACAGTGACTTTTGAGAAAAGTATTAGAAGTTTACTTATTTTTCACCTATTGGGACTCGAAGAGTTAAGGAATTTATCCGAAAGTCTTAAATTCATCTGAAATTTCTGCCATTTGTCAGCAATATATCGAGGCAAGAAGTTGAGATTATCCAATTGGAACCACAGAAACATGGAGAATACTCATTACGTACGGAAAACTCAACATAAAGAAGACAAATATTTGAAACATTTACTTGAAGTCAGCAATGTGCCTTATTGCATTTGTACGCAAAATTACACGATCTACGGTTGATGAAAGAAATAACTCAAACTTTGCAAAATCTAATGGCGATGGCAAATAAGTCACGACCGTCGATATTTGAAGATGAAAAATTTACTTTCAAGCCTATTTCAGAGGTGATATTTCTTGACTCATAATCCACCAGTCCTTTAACGTCTTGTTTAACTGCGGTAGGCTAGGGACACGCAAGTCGCCTAAGTGGCGTCCAATTGAAAGACTTGCACCAGGCCAATGAGCAACACGAAATTAGCATTATTATTATTTAACATGCCGCATGGCTAGTAAGCACCCACCATAGTTAACTCTGTAATGTAGTCGAAAATTTTTTAGGGAGAAATAGCTGGCGCGGTGAAGTAGTCGAACGGTCTAAGGCGCCTTGCTGCGGAGCGCGGGGTTGCTTCAAAATGTTCAAATGTTTGTTAAGCTTATGGGACTTAACTACTGGGTCATCACTCCCTAAACTTACAAACTACTTACGAACTACCTTATACTAAGGAGGGCACAAATATCCATGCCCCAGGGGGGATTCGAACCCCCGACCGTAGTGGCCGTGCAGACCGTGACTGGAGCGCCTCAGTCCCCGCGGCCACCGCGGCCGGCGCGGTTGCTCGCCGTCGGAGTTTTGAGTTCTCCCTGAGGCATGGACGTGTGTGTTGTCATTAGGCTAGTTTAAGTAATTTGTAAGCCTAGGGATTGATACCATAGACGTTAAGCCCCTTAGATTTACAGCCTTTTTATTATTATTATCATTATTATTTTTTATTATGAAAGAAGTACAAAATAAAGTATCATATATTTTGGTACCCGTGCCAACATCAAAGAGATTTATATATTTGTGGTGTAGTGACTGTTTCATTAATTTTTGGGCGTGCAAGCGCATAAAGGTTACTTATTCTGTTATTTCGGCTGCTTACCGTCCAGCGGACTTCATTCGTCCCAGCACCTGTACAAGTTGTAACAACAGCGTCTTAATTTGTACTAAATATCGTCGCCCGAGAGAAGCAGAATTCTTTCACAGTAGCAAAAAGCACCTCTCTGAAACCAAGTACAAGTCGAAAGCCGGGTTTGGAGCTCATGAGGTACGTTACCCAAGTATAATAACGTCTCACAGAAGTGTGTGGAACGACGTATATCATGAGACGTGCAGATACGGAATAACTTCAGGCAATACTTGAGAGGCAGGAAGTTTGTAGGAAATAGACGCACAGTTGCTATGCGGTACACATGATGGCGATAGCAAGCAAAATTTCAGGATTTGACAATAAGCGTTAATGATTCTTTCTTAATTATGCCAGACGACGGAATGGACGTAAGCACCCGCACTAAAATCTTTTAGTTGGCGAGTGCGCCTGAAGGAGAAAAAAAATTAACAAGAATTAAAACAAAAAGTACACAAACCTTCTACAGATATAGGTATAAACATATAATTAGACTAAATTCATGTTAATTCTAAAACTTATTTAAGTATGCTTCAATGGAAAGAACTAAAATACTACAACAGTATTTGTTTGTTATCTGATCACTGGGATAAGAAAAATGAGGTAGCAAGTCTGAAATACATTAAAACCACCCTAAAAGCTTAGATCGGAGTTGAGCCATGACACAAAGTTCTAAAAATGTTGCCGGTCATTAGCGAAAAATGATATTTCTGCTGCTGCTTTTGCTCCCTCATAGAGTGACTTGTACGCCTCAGGATACTCCTTATGTCGTCCTTGCGTCGTTCATCGTGTGTTACTTAGCTGGAAAGTTGCAGACGCACTTATCAGTTTTTGTGCTAAATTAATGGCTAATTCCATTTTTGCTGTTCTTCGTTACTTCTGTTTTTCTTGAAATTAATTGTCAGGTCAGTAGTATGTACTCTGTACACCAGTGGAGAATAGCAGTATTATATTTTTTTTATTTCTTCCCATCAGTGGAGAACAGCAGTATTATATTTTTTATTTCTTCCCTTAACTTTCGACGTGGTTTGCCATGTCTTGCCGCACCTTCCTTAGGACAGTGGTACGCCATACCTTTGCGTCACGCGCGCCACATTTTCACTACCGCGCGCATTCCCAATTTCCTGGCCCGATTCGATTTGAGCTTGGCGACCGCCAAGTGTCAACAAAAAAAATGTTTGTAGGACTTATGGGACTTAACTACGGGGTCATCAGTCCCTAAGGTTACAAACTACTTATGAACTAGCTACAACTAAGGACGGCACAAATATCCATGCCCGAGGGGGGATTCGAATCCCCGACCGTAGTGACCGTGACTGGAGCGCCTCAGTCCCCACGGCCACCGCGGCCGGCCACCAAGTGTCGCCGACCGCCCGAACTACGGGCGCAGAACTCAGCTGATCGGAGCACCTTTCTCAAAGTCCTTACCGCGGATCTCAACCGAAACAGCATGAAACACGCAACTACGTAGATTCAGTACTGCTGGCTATCCGCGGGATCGTTACAGACGTTAAAGCTCTGTCTACGGCCTGCTCTCGCCCCGATAGCACGCTCCCCGCTCTGCAGCCCCCTGGGCTCGTTCTCATACTTGAACCGTCATAATGATAACCTATGTTGTACCACTGGTGGCTCTCCTCAGGCCGTAATCTCAGAAATTGTATCCCCTTCAGTCGTGTCCGAGTATGATTTGCTGGTCCTGTCAAACCCCATCCGGAAAACGCCCACAGCCTTTTCCTGTTCGTGCAATACCTGTACAACTGCGGGTTCTGTCATTCGTCTTCCGTTTAACCGAGGATAGCAATTCTATCTCTGTGTATCACCACTGGTATCCTTAAAGCATAAATTCCAATGCTTAGTCCTTGTCGCCATGTGCTTTGTCCTTCCCGGCTTATCTTTCAGGAAAGGGATCTGCTCAAGACGCGTGGGATGCGCGGACAGCTAAAAAAGCTATACAGATTAGTAATACAAGTTTTATTTACTAATGTTTAGACCAAATACTCAACTTCTAGAAAGTATGTGTGTTCTCACGGTGGCGTCTTCTTTCACGATGCTAGCTGCGCTTCAGTATAGTCACTACCTAGTTCGGGGCCGAGTTCAGAGGTGCCCTCCCAGACGCAAGTCGGCCTAGATATAGCTGCTTGTAGAGGGCTCCCTCCAGGAGGCGCGGCGCCGGCGTGTGATTGGCTGCCGGTCATCCGCTGCCTTCTTCACGATCGTTCTCGTGTGTCAGGCGTGTGGCGCTGAGTTTACGCCACAACACCAAACTTACTCTTAAACAATGGAAATTCCAGGACGGATTCAACAATATTTTCTTGAAGAACAGGTTTCTTACCACAGAGACGTCCGCTGAGTGGCGGGAGGGCACAGATAACAGGAAACGACAGCTTTAGGCTGTTAAGGCCTTCTTCGGTCCGAGAGAAACACACAGACATACACACACTCACACAGACATGACCGTTGTATCCGGCGGCTGTGGCCAGTCTGCGTGTTTCCCTCTGGCCGACGAAGGCCTTAACAGCCGAAAGCTGTCAAGTTGTTTCCTGTTATTTATGCCTTCCCGCGACTCATCTGACGTCTCTGTGTTGAGTAAGCAACCTATCCTACACCTCTTTTTCTAAAAATTTCTAACATCGTGCACTTTGTTAAAATAAATCTTATTCTACGTCGACAACTCCTTTGGACATTGTCTTCGCCTAACTTCTGTTATCAAGCGCAACGTTAAAATACCTCTGATCGCTACAGGTAACTGTTATTACCTGACTTGGCCAGGGTTACCAGCAATCTATTCGAATGCCATAGGAATAATATTTCATATAAAAATCCTTAATGGTAATTATATATAAAAATTACTTTCGGATCACTTTTAATCTATCTTCAGGTATAAAATAATACAGGACATTTGAACAGCAGAATCAACAAGAACGGATCCATAGTGTATACAATTATGTAGACTGACATCTATGTTTTGAAAATTCTTAAGTACTTTCCAGAGAAATTCTCAAGAATAATATCCCTGCTTAGTTCGGAAGGGTTCTAAACCATATACCTTAGCCTACATATAACGTAGACGATGGATTATTTTAGTGTTTTCTTACAACTGGATGGATTCTTTTTAAGAAATTTTACATTTCATGATTTTTCCTTGTATTCTGCCATTGACAATTTGTGAAAAACCATAAATACTTCAGGGAACGTAGGCCTTGGTCTAAATTACTGCCATCCCACGGACTATGTCTGATAGGCCATGTTCCTACTGTATTTACCTCATTTCCTTATTATTCTAATGTGGAATGAAGATATATCTATGGTCATTTTCAACTGTTTTACACTGTAATTCATGATTTTGTATATGTAGACGACACGCTAAACCTAACGTAAACATTACACTACTACACAGATACTTCATCTACAATACAACCATTTGATTATAACCAATTGTCGTGCTACATTTGCTTTACTTGCTTCATCTTATGAGATGTTTTGTTGCTTTAATGTCTTCTTTGCCATCTGATTTGTGTTTCATAAAGCAGTCTGTCTACGTTTAACGTAGACATTGGACTACGCCAGATTCGTTCCGTTACTAATCCCATTTAATCTTTTTAAGCTTATACAGTTTTTTACTATTTCCCATCTTGCCACACATCTTCTCTTGCACAACGCGAATGTATGTATACAGCCCGTAGTGTTTAACATACCTATTTTAATGTTTTTAGATGCACTATGTGCATTAATATAGCCTACATTTTTAGGCTACATTTTTTTCCCATACATAACATCATATTATGTAAGTGTAATTCATTACGCAAATAGGTTCGCAAATCTCATGGATGTTAACAGTACTTCCACTGCTAGGATTCTGAAATGTACTAAAAACCTTTTGTTATTGTAAACTTCTTTATTATGCCATTAAGACTACAGATTTCAAAGAAAACTGATACGTTAGACATTCAAATGTTATAACAATGAATCTGTTAGTTGCTTATTTGGTATATAGAAGCATGTCACTCAGTTTTTTTTTATACGTTTACACTACTATATCAATTTCATTCTCGTTATGACGCAAATTCAGTATTTTATGACCATTATTTATGTTCATTTCAAATTGTAGCTGTTCCATTTTTTTATTAATCTATTTCCTGTTGGTTGCGTTTAATGTGTCCATTATAAATTCAGTATCCGTTTGTCGTGTGTCATGTAGCACAACGCAACTGGCAGCCTTCCAATCATCCAGATAGCGTATTATGTTACCCTTCTGAGAACTGACTCCATAGTGTACCTCATATATATTTTAGACGGTTTTAATATGACTTTTCTATGTTATGTACTATTTTATTACCATTCAGGCTTGTATATGGTACGTTTTTCACCAGTTTTTTTGTAATGATGTGGATATGTGTACTTTTATACCTGATAGGATGATCTATTTCAAAGGGCTGTTGCATACTGTATATTGTAATGTAGGGTACAGAGCTATAGTTCAGTCATCCAAGAGTAGATTCGTTGATTACAAGGTATCGTCTGATCCATAATTCAAATGTTTGTAAATCTATCGGACCAAACTGCGTGGTCATCAGTCCGTAGCTTACAAACTACTTAAACCTAGGTAAACTAACCTAAGGACAAACACACACACCCATGCCCCAGGGAGGACTCGAACCTCCACGGCGAGCAACCGCGCGCTCCGCAGCGAGACGCTTTCGACCGCTCGGCTACTCCACCGCGGCGTCTGATCAATAAATTGCAGAGAAGACGATTGAAGCTTTTGAAATTAGATGCTACAGAAGAGTGTTGCATATCATATGGCCAGTTCGCATAACTAATAAGGAGGAACTGGGAAGAAATGAAGCATCTGACATATCTTGACTAAAAGAAGGAATCTTATATTTAGTATTGGAAGGAAATATGGCTTTGCTGGATCTTTCCAAACATATGCTGACATCGACTTACTTCCTATGTGCGTGCCAATTCTACGAGAAGACTGAAGGAGTGGCGATGGGTAGCCCTTATCTCCAGTAGCAGCAAATCTATTTATGAATAAATTCATCGATGAGGCACTAACAACTACTGCCTACCAGCCAACGTGTTTCTTCCAATATTTGGATGACACGTTCGTCATTTTGGCCACATAGCTGGAAAGAGCTGGGAGATTTCTTGGACGATATGAACTCGAGACACCCCAACATTACGTTCACTATGGAACTAGAGAATTGCTGTGGCCAAAAGGTAGGTTCCCAACATTATCAGAATGAGGCGTGAAACCTGATGGAGCGCCAGAGGACTCTAGTAAAACAGGATTAAAGTTTACACGTGTATTCCATGGCATACAATAATTCGGATGAAGGCGCTAGCTCGACAGGAGCTAGAGCAGTAGGTGGCGTCGCCTTCGGGCGCATCAGCTCGCCGTCACGCTGCGAGCTCGGTTTTCCGACTGCTGTGAGCCGTCTGGACGGTAGTGACCGCACCGCGACGTCTGGGATTCGAAGCAGGGACTGTTATTGAGAAGTACTCTGTCTCTTGTCCAGTCTATGCAGCTGCTTGTGGATCCATGCGTGGACCCCACTGACGTCAGATGCCATGCTGATACCCGATCCTGGATACTGGCTGGCCAGATTAGCACCAGAGAGTAACTCGTTGACAGGAACATTGGCCTTCGGTAACCAACCACTGAAGACTGCGCTGGTCTTAGGCAGCAACCATAGGGTTGTGAAGTCATCAGCACAGCAGATCAACATTTTCTCCGGATGATGCTTAGTGCGAATGATGGTATCGACCAGACTCCATATGCTAGCTGCCTCTAGCACTGTACTGTACTGCTGTGACAAAGACTGAGCACAATGATTAAGCCCGTGAATCGACGACTACCTCCTGAGCATCGTCGCCCCCGAAGACCAAGTGACTGCTACTTCTAAAAGGGGGAGTATAAATACTTAAATTTTGCTGAAGCTATGACGTTCGAATGTGTTCCATTTGAAAATGCAGTGTTCACTCGATGTGCCTTTACCGCTGACGCATCCGCGGTCTCACTCACTCTTGTGACAGAGTTACGTGTAGTTATGAAATGTTCACTAGCTGCCTCTGTGTCTGACAGCCGTCTCTCAGCAGTTCACTGACGGTAGGCTTTCCAACTTGCTGACGCAGCGTCTGCCATCGTCACGAAGACAACTGAGCACTTCTACTACATAGCTGCTGACCTGATTCTGTCCAGCTAGGGTGAGGAATCCAAGATTTTAAACACGTTTCCCTGTCACAATTTTTGTGGTGTAATAATTGGATCGACGAATACTCTCCTAAGCATCTTCGACTCCAAAGACCAAGTGACTACACTTCTAAAAGCGGGAGTTTATACACAGAATCGGCTGAAGCTATGCTCTATGGGATGGTTCGTAATGACCAAATGTGTTCTACTTGTGAGTAGAGCCCTTTAACCGCTGACGTATCCTCGGTCGTACTCACTCTTGCAGTTACGTGTCCTAATGAAATGTTTACAAGCTGGTGAATGTACCCTTTCTCTCTGCTTGTCGTCTGTCGCATGCAACAGACTGATGACTGTAGGCTTTCACTCGCCGACGCAGCGTCTGCTGTCGTTACGAACGACTGGCGTCGCTTTAACGACAGAGGCAACGACCTGCTTCTGCCTAGCTTGGCTGGCGATCGCTTGACCAATCTAAGATTTTAACAAGTTTCTTTGCCATGATTTTTCTCTGTAACTAATGATGGTCAACTCCCATTTCAGGACGTTCTGGTGAAGACGAAGACATTAGGCGACAGTGCGTACGGGAAACCGACACACATCGTTTATTATCTATAGGCCGACAGCTGCCATCAGCCAGCACAGTAGGAGGGGGCGCTGAGAACACTGGTACACTGAGCTAACTTGACACCAGAGGATGTTCGTCTTCGCGCAAACATTTACAGACGTCAGGTACTCAAGTAGAGACATCTGCACAACAGTACTCCCCAACGGACGACCTGATACAACTGGAGAAGAAGATGAAATATTGTTTTGCCAAGATCGCGAAGTCAGTTTTATTTTCGTAACCAATCGGTTTCGGCACATAATGGTACACTCTTTTGGTCTGATAAGATGTTGGTTTTATACTGTTGCTGAAGAGCTCGACGTTATGTTTGCTGATTGTACAATTGGTACGTCAAGGATAAAATAAAATATGTACACTGAAGTTCGCCATTGTGCAATCACTTGTACTGTCCAAGCGTCATATGAGTTATGTGCAGATGATTACTTTATGCAGGTCCTATATCTACTAAGGTCAGCAGTATATTCAACCCACCTAACACGATTAGAGTAATATTCGGGATGGTGAAGGATGAAACCATGTCTCTAAAAGATACCACATGACGGCAGTATGTCTTACATCGATCTAACCACCACAACAGTTTGTAACACTGTAGGTCAAAATCCCATTACTATTTTAGGATGTGTGTATCGATTGTTTTGGTATTGTTTTTCATATAATGTAATATCTGTATGATAATCTTTGTCGAAGTCGAAACAAGGTTCCTGGAGTAGATGATATTCTCTCAGAGCTACTGAAGTCTCTGGGAGAACCAGCCATGACAAAATTGTTTCACCTGTTGTGTACGATGTATGAGACAGGTGAAGTACCCTCAGACTTTAAGAAAAAATGTTATAATCCCCATTCCAAAGAAATCAGGCGCAGTCAGGTGTGAAAACTACAGAACCATCAGTTTAATAAGTCATGGTTGCAAAATATTAACACGAATTATTTACAGAAAGATGGAAAAGCTGGTAGAAGCCGACCTCGGGGAAGATCAGTTTGGGTTCAGGAGAAATGTAGGAACTCGGGAGGCAATACTCACTTTACGGCTTATCCTAGAAGATAGATTAAGAAAAGGCAAACCTGCATTTCTAGCTTTTGAGATTTGGAGAAGGCTTTTGACAATGTTGATTGGAATAAACTCTTTCAAGTTCTGAAGCAAGCAGGAGTAAAATATAGGGAGCGTAAGGTTATTTACAATTTGTACAAAAACCAGACAGCGGTTGTCAGAGTTGAAGGGCATGAAAGGGATGCAGTGGTTGGAAAGGGAGTAACACAGGGTTGTAGCATTTCTCCGATGTTATTCAATTTGTTCATTGAGCAAGCTATAAAGGAAAGCAAGGAGAAATTTGGTGAAGGAATTAAAGTTCAGGGGGAAGAAATAAAAACACTGCGTTTTGCCGACGACATAGTAATTCTGTCAGATACAGCAAAGGACCTGGAAGAGTAATTGAATGGAATGGACTGTGTGCTGAAAGGTGCATATAAGATGTAACAAGAGCAAAACTAGGGTAATGGAGTGCAGTCTAAGAAAATCAGGTGATACTGAAGGAATTAGATTAGGTAACGAAGCAATAAAGGAGGTAAATGAGTTTTGTTACTTGGGCAGTAAAATAACAAATGATAGTCGCAGTACAGAGGATATAAAATGCAGAATGGCAATGGGTAGAAAAGCGTTCTTGAAAAAGAGAAATTTGTTAACATCGAATATTGATTTAAGCCTAAGGAAGTCCTTTCTGAAGGCATTTGTATGGAGTGTTGCCTCGTATGGGAGTGAAACATGGACGATAAACAGTGCGGGCAGGAAGAGGATTGGGGCTTTTGAAATGTGGTGCTACAGAAGAATGCTGAAGATTAGGTGGATGGATCGCGTAACTAATGAGGAGGTACTGAACAGAATTGGGGAGAAAAGAAATTTCTGGCATACATTGACTAAAAGAAGGAATAGATTGGTAGGGCACATTCTTAGACATCAAGGAATTGTGAATTTAGCGTAGGAGGGAAGTGTGTGGGGTAAAATTCGCAGAGAAAGACCAAGAGATGGATACAATAAGCAGATTCAGACAGATGTAGGCTTGCTCAGGATAGGGTATTGTGGAGAGCTGCATCAAACCAGTCTCCGGGCTGAAGACCACAACAACAACAACAACACTCTCTGATAATGTGTTCTATATGAATAATTTAGTATGAATAATTTGTGCGATATTATAAAGAAATGTTATTTATGACACTGTTCAACTTAGAAATTTGTCAACAATTTGTCTTGTTGAAATTGTATAGAATGTGTTGGTTCATGTATAGGGTATTTTTAATATGAACGTACAAAAGGTGCAGTGAGATCTTACAAAACGGAATAGCAGTGGTTCCTACTAATCCGCTGCGGCGTGGACGAGTGCTGTAAGACGCCTATGGGTCTGTGTACGTGTTGTCCTTAGCTAGCTTAAATAATTTGTAAGTCTAATAGGTCTAATAGTGGTCTAATAGGTTTACTAACCTGATGCGGGTGATGGTTCTAAATGAAAGGTGATGTTTTGGCTGGAGAATATTCAAGAAGAGGCGTGTGAGTCGAGTGGAGTAGTCGAGTGGAGTTTGTCCAGAGTAGTGTTCACAGTTAATATCTGCGTGCTAAATAATGCGTTGTGGCTGGTTAGAGCGACTAAAATTGCTGGTAGAATCCTCTAAAGTGTCCCTTAGGGGCATTTGGCGCTGAGAGGTTTTTTTTTTTTTTTTTTTTTATGGGACTTAACTACGGGGTCATCAGTCCCTAAACTTACAAACTACTTATGAACTACTTACGAACTAGGACGGCACAAATATCCATGCCCGAGGGGGGATTCGAACCCCCGACCGTAGCGGCCGTGATGACCGTGACTGGAGCGCCTCAGTCACCTCGGCCACCGCGGCCGGCCGCTGAGAGTTCTTGTTATAAACACTAAGTCGCCAACAAGAAGCTTATAAGAGCTCTAATTACAACAGGACGAAAATGCTCTGTTGGCGCCATGAAGTACGCCACAACTTGCCTCCACCACCTCGACAAGGACTCTCAAGTAATATTTTATTTATCCGTGTAAGACTGCATGGACCAGTTGATTGTGTTCTTCTTGTAATAATAAGTGTTTAACTTAAAGCGATGTGAACTCCACTACTTTATCTTACTTTTAATTAGAACCCGTAACCCTTCTATTACGAACTTTCCGATAATCCTAAAGTTGAACTGGTCAGAGTAAATTAATGTTTATAATTTTATTTTGCATAGTGAGTAACAGTTTAGTTATGTTAGTAGCTTGGCTTCAAAAGTTTCATAATTTTTGTGACTGATTTTTACATGTTAAAACCAAACCAATGTATGCACAAGTTATCAAAAGCGTGTTAAACTGACCTTTTTTGCATTACTGATTGTTACTTGATAGTTATTAATATTGCACTTAATGCTGTATGAAGAACAGGTGAGACTAAGGGTCACCACTTTACTTACACAGAGTGATAAATGTAGAAATAATTCGCTTTGTCACGTAACACCAACATTGAAATTAGCGTTTAACAAAAGAGTCTAATTCAATTACAATTAACGTGATTCAGTAATAAAGGAGACTGATGTCAATGCAGTCACAGAGTGGAAATTGATCACTGAATGCTATTACCTAAGGTGTAGCTCAGTTATATGTGCCAGCAGTGATTTCAAATTTAATGACAACAGAAGAAATATAACTTTTTAGTGATTCTCATAAAAGCGAAACTTTGATTTATTTGTGTTGTAACCTCTTCAGACCCGAGATCACATTTAATGAAAAAATATCACTTGATTCAGTTTTAATAGTCCCAATAGGTACCAAATAACGTAAACAGGCACAATTTTTTTTGCTAATTATAGTAACGTTTTATAGTATGTAGCATATGTGCTACATTGGGTCACTACTCATGCATACTGCATAGATTGAGAAGTTGGAGGAAACTTGTTGCAAGAGAAAATAAACAGCAAATAAAGATTTATTGAAATGTTTCTTAAATATTAAACTGATTTTAATACAAAATTGAAATGCATTACTCACTTATTTTCTATAAAATTCATAAACACAGTTACAAGCCGAAGGGAAACAAAGATTGACATTACATGTAGCACAAATTACAAAAGTAAATCCTTTGCCGCCCTGTAATCTACATCTTGATCGACTTTTTTTGATCAGTTTTCACGTTGGAGTGTGATTGCGCATTTTGCAAGTTCCACCTGCCACTTCATATGTTTCAGTAATAAGTTGATCATTTCTTTGGAAATAGGTCAAATGTTTTGCTATTGCAAGGATTTTTTTAATGTACGGTAAATGTCTTTTAGGCCATCCTAATGTTTGAGCAGTTTCTCTGTACTGAATCCATGCACTGGCTATATAAAAATAAAAAAAAGTGGTGATTGGTCCTAACTGTCCATTTTTTTCTTCTATTTATCATTGGATATTTACCTATTACTCTATCAAATAGGTCTACTTCTCCCATGTTCCTGTTAGTATATAACTTCACAACAATAGGTCGTGGAAGTTGAATGTAGGCATTGTCCTACTTCGTCAGTTCTCAGCTGGTAAAATTCCTTCGTTTGTGAATGATAAGTATATTTCCCCATTATCAAGCCATGTTATTAATTCCACTTTTTCATCTCCTCTGACTATTTGGTCATTGCTTCTCCTACCCTCTCCTTTCATATCATATCCTACTTGAACTGGAATTGTTTAGGTACTCGGTTCCCCATGATTGTACCAGTAGTCACTATTTTCCTATCAGTCAGTAATGTTTCTGATTTGTGCCTCCATTTTTGTGTTTCATCTCTGATCCTGTGTGGGCACAATAATTCCCTTCCTAGATTTTCAGTTACATTAATTCAATTTCTTCTACCTCTTCATCCCCTTCCTCTGTCAAAATTCGTCCACTAAACTTGCTGGAAGAGATTTATCATCTTCTTCATCCTTTTCAATTTCCAAAGCAGAGTAACATGGGTCGAATGCCTCCAGAAGTTCCAAAGTTCAAATGTTTGTATAGCTTATGGGACTTAACTACAGGGTCATCAGTTCCTAAACTTACAAACTACTTATGAACTAGCTAACACTAAGAACGGCACAAATATCCCTGCCCGCGGGGGGATTCAAGTCCCCGACTGTAGTGGCCGTACAGACCGTGACTGGAGCGCCTCAGTCCCCTCGGCAACCGCGGCCGGCTTCAACTAACAAATATGCAAATTAAGAAATCTGAAATATTCACAGTTTTCTGCATATTTACATTTCATTATTAAACAATCAACAGTTTAATTGTAATTAACAACGTATTATATGTGTAACCTATGTTTAACTGCAGTACTTTGCACGAAAAAACATTTCTACATTTACATTTTCAGTAATTTTACTCTAGGGCACTTTGTAAAGCTAACTGCCAAATGTAGCACATACTCTACATGTAAAACAACTAATGAAAATCATAGTAAAAACTAACAATAAAGGTACAGTTTCTGGGCTTGCGTAATCTATAGCTATTCAGTGTTTTGTAAATGCACAAACTATATCCAAAACACAATTTATACTTCGTCTTTTGTGAGTGATAGCGCCATTGTTGAAAATTCACAACTTTTGACTGCTACTGCCACCTGTTGGCGCGACAGAAAAACTTGACAAACAAGCATCGTGTTGCGCCAACCTCAGAGAACAGTATACAGACGGCGTTCGCTACCTGCAGCTATTATTTCACGAGGAACAAAATCAGGAATGAATGTGGCATATACGCTACACCAGGACTGAAGACGGTAACAAACAGAGATAATTAATGACACTCTATTTTCGAAACAATCCGGCTAGGCATACTGTCTGGAGTGACCCAGTTCATTTATTGAAAGGTTACTAGCTGGTAATGGAAAAATTAGGTTTACTAATTTACTAAATGGTTGTTCATGGTCTCCTGTGTTGAGTAAAATATTTCGCTCTTGGGGTGTTAGTTAGTGCGAGGGAATACTTTTGATTTATCAAAGCTTATTCAGTATTTTCCCCACTATTTGAAAGTTAGCCAATATTAAGCAGTTTCTATGCAGTTACTGTATTTTTTTCAATTTTAAATAGTACAGCACAAATTGCAATATACTTCTATCACAGTTTGTGTAGATTCAAATTTTTACTGGTACTTTTTCCTTGTTGTAATAGGCAGGCGAACTTTTTTTTTACAATAATGATTAGAATTCAACTCTATAACGAATCACCCATCTTACTCTATGCTCACTATCGCTTACTCCGTTCAGAAAACTAAATCTAAGGAGAGGGAGTTACTAACAATGTCCTTAATCTGTTGGGTTATTCACACACGATCAATTAAAAAAAAAAAAAAAAAAAAAAAAAAAAAAAAAAAAAAAAAAAAAGTTCTCGTAGGGTAAGGAAGCGTACCTCGCAAGGGCACATCAAACTATGAAGGCGAGTCCATGCTAACAATCTGCAGCGATTTCCAACAACAGATGGACAGACTATGTGCCGCCATGGGAATGCAGCCACCGCAGGAAACATCTGCAGTGGCGAGGACCGACGAAGTGACAAACAAAAATTACACGAAGCGAAACGTAGCGTTAGGAGGGCTATGCGAAAGGCGTTCAACGAATTCGAAAGTAAAGTTCTATTTACTGACTTGGCTGTAAATCCTAAGAAATTTTGGTCTTATGTCAAAGCGGTAGGTGGATCTAAACAAAATGTCCAGACACTCTGTGACGAAAATGGTACCGAAATAGAGGATGACCCTCAAAATTAGGCTGAATTACTAAATGACTTTTTCCAAAGCTGTTTCACAGAGGAAGATTGGACTGTAGTTCCCTCTCTATATTGCCGCACAGATTACAAAATGGCAGATATCGAAATAATTGACAGAGGGACAGAAAAACAATTAAAATCACTGAAAAGAGAAAAGGCCGCAGGAACTGAAGGGATACTAATTCGATTTTACACCAAGTACGCGAAGGAACTTGTCCCCCCCCCCCCCCTTCTTGCAGTGATGTGCCGTAGGTCTCTAGAAGGGCGTAGCGTTCCTAAAGATTGGAAAATGGCGCAGGTAAACCCCCTATGTCAAGAAGGGACGTCGAACAGATGAGCGGAACTATAGGCCTGTTATCTCTAACGTCGGTCAGTTGTAGAATTTTGGAACATGTATTATGTCCGAGTATAATGACATTTCTGAAGACTGTAGGAATCAGCATGGGTTTCGAAAAAGGCGATCGTGTGAAACCCAGGTCACGCTATTCGTCCAGGAGACTCAGAGGGCCATAGACTCGGGTTGTCAGGTAGATGCCGTGTTTCTTGACTTCAGCAAGGCGTTTGATACATTTCCCCACAGTCGTTCATTAAACAAAGTAAGAGCATATGGTCTATGAGACCAACTGTGTAATTGGTTTGAGGAGTTCCTAGATAATAGAATGCAGCATTGATTCTCTCAATGGAGAGAAGCCTTCCGAAGTAAGAGCGATGTAAGCTGTACCACAGGACAGTGTCGCGGTCCGTTACTGTTCACGATATATATAAATGACCTTATGGATAAAATCGGTTCACTGTTTTTTTGCGGATGATGCTGTGGTATATAGAGAGGTTGTAACAATGGAATATTGTATTGAAATGCAGGAGGATCTGCATCGAATTGACGCATGGTGCAGGGAATGTCAATTGAATCTCAATGTAGACGAGTGTAACGTGCTACGAATACATACCTGCAACACTATAGCAGGTCAGCAACTGGAAGTAGTTAATTGCATAAATTATATGGGAGTAGACATTAGAAGTGATTTTAAATGAAACGACCATATAAAATCAGTCGTCGATAAAACAGTTGCCAGACTTAGGTTCATTGGAAGAATCCTAAGGAAATGCAGTCCGAAAACAAAGGAAGTAGGTTACAGTCGATTTGTTCGCTTGAATACTGCTCACCGGTGTGGGATCTGTACCAGGTGGTGTTGATAGAGAAGATCCAACGGAGAGTAGCGCGCTTCGTTACTGGATAATTTAGTACTCGGAGATGATCGATAAACTCCAGTGGAAGACTCTGCAGGAGAAACGCTGTGTCGCTCGGTAAGGGCTTTTGTCGAAGTTTCGAGAACATACCTTTACCGAGTAGTCAACCAGTTTATTGCTCCCTCATACGTATATCTCCTGAACAGATCATGAGGATAAAATCAGAGAGACTAAAGCCCACAAAGAGGCATACCGACAATCTTTTTTTCCGCGAACAATACGTGACTGGAATAGGGGGGAGAACCGTTAGTGGTACTCTAGGTACCCTCCGCCACACACCGACGGGTGGATTGCGGAGTATGGATGTAGATGTAGAAAGTCGGATATTACCGCCAGAACCGAAAACATCAGACGTGGGCACATAGAAACATAAGATGTCCGCGAGGTACAAATTTAGGACACAGTCATCTTGTCGACTAGACTCAGGGAACATTTGATGAAGATGCGGAGTTCCGACGTCGAACTATCGTGTTGGGGAGACAAGGAGCACAGGTAGTACACCCGATGACAACGAATCGTCGGGAAAGCCTACGAAATTACAGGTTCAGACTTGTATGGTAGTAGCTCCGATAAACTCACACCGACAGTAGTGCGGACCAGGAGCAAATTCACGAAATGATCAGGCTGCAACCCATACACATTTACCGCTATTACTCATGGTTCTACGATCCTTCATGTTCACGTACAGTTGGCACTTAGATAGTCTAACCCATGTACAGCAACGTACAACTGAAACCATTGCAGCGTTCTTGGTGGCTGGCCCTTCCATGGTGCTGACAATGAGTCATGGCCAAACATCACGTGACGACGTTACTGACGACGGTGGTGTCATCGAAAAGAGCGACTCTGGCCTGGTGCCTCTGTGTGGCTTAGATTACATTAGTACTTGTTCCAGAGATCATGTATACTACATCGTAATGGTGTAAAACACGTCAGTTTAATAAAAGGTATTGTCTCATGATACTAGAAAACAAGCAGTTTTTTTATGTTTTTCACCTTTTTTGTAAAATTAGTAATTTATATCTAAAAAATCATCTACCGAGTAGATGGAGTTGTCATTTAAAATTCCTTTAATTCATATGTATGTGCTAGTTGGCTATCTGTCAGACTTGTAATGCTGTTTTGAAAGAGAGGAAAGACTTTTGTGGCAGCATAATTCACTACTTTCTGAGTCAAAGTTACATTTAAGATTGTATCGATAGGATGGATAGGATGTGTGCCTGCTGTGTGCGGACGCAGGAGGAGTTGACCGCAGTTCGCGAACAGCTGAGCGTGGTGTTGGCTACGGTCAGCCGTCTTCTGGCTGCTGTCTCGGGGTGCAGCGATGGTGGGGAGTCTGGTGCGTCGAGTGGGACAGCTCAGATGTCTCATTCTTCGCTCTCTGTCTCTGCTACCGAGGCACCTTCAGGTGTACCGTACGTCGTCGAACCGCCTTCTCCGCAAGGTGAGTGATGGGTTGTACGGCGTTCGCGTCGCGCGAGGCGGAAGGCCAATGTGGAGGCTGGACGTCCGTCCGCGCCCGTTCGTCCTGTGGGTGAACGTGTGGCCACTCCTTCAGCAGGGTCCGAGCAGGTGCAAGGGGGGAGGGGATTGTTAGTTATTGGGAGCTCCAATGTTAGGCGCGTGATGGAGCCCCTTAGGCAGATAGCGTTGAGATCCGGAAGGAATTCCAACGTGCACTCGGTGTGTCTGCCGGGGGGCCTCATCCGAGATGTGGAGGCGGCCTTGCCGGCGGCTATCGAGGGTGCGGGTTGCAGTCGACTGCAAGTCGTGGCTTACGTCGGCACCAATGACGCTTGTCGCTTGGGTTCTGAGGACATCCTCAGGTCCTACGAGCGGCTGGCGGAATTGGTGAAGGCTGCTGCCTCCGCGCGCGGGATGCAAGCAGAGCTGTCGATTTGTAGCATTTTTCCCAGGGTTGACCGGGGTCCTTTGGTTTGGAGCCGAGTGGAGGGTCTGAACCAGAGGCTTCGCAGACTCTGTGACAGTCATGGCTGCAGATTTCTGGATCTGCGTTATCGGGTGGGGAATTGTAGGGTGCCCCTAGATAGATCAGGGGTGCACTATTTTGTGTCCCAGCCTCGTCGCCGCTTTTGTCTCGTTTCCGTCGTAGGTGTCGGTGGCCGTGTGGATTGAGACCGACACAGGAATAAAGATAGCACGCTGGTGCAGGTACGGAGGGGAGCAGCCAGAAACTAGAAACACTAGAGTAAATTAGAACGAGATATATATTGCACAGAATTTATACAATACTTAACTTTTACATAGTTCAGTGCGGTAGAATGCTGATACATAGTTGAGGCCTGCCTAGTGCCTATCCGATAGGCAAGTCTTCACTGATGCCTATCTGATTCCGAAGGTCCTAACTGGTTGCTATCTCAGTCCCAAGTGGACGATGTCGTTCAGTGGTGGCCACGAGCGGAGTTGTAGCAGAGGGCGCTCGTGGCTGACGTCGTCAGAACGCCGCGCCGTGCGTGCATGGCGGCGCGCGGCGAAAGTAGGTGGCGCGCACTTTGGACCTGTGCGACACCACACACTACACTAAGGAAGCGGCTACTCGGGTAGCAGAGTACTTGTGGAGTGCACATGGTTTTTTTTTTTTTTTTTTTTTTTTTTTTTTTTTTTTTTTTTTTAGGCTAGGTGCTAACTCTGATGAGCACTAGCCTGTCAGCATTCAAACAGCGAATTCAGGCCACGTTCGGAACAAAAATTCGAACATCAAAATATTAGCCGCGAACTTACAGAGTATTAGAAACAAAGTTCTGGATTTGCAGCACTGCATGAAAATTATTGCGCTCAGATAGTTTTAGGCACCGAAAGCTGGCTAAATGATGATGTGGCAAGTTCAGAAATATTTAGCGAAACGTGGAATGTATATCGGAAAGATAGATCGGATACAACTGGAGGAGGAGTGTTCATCGCTGTGGACAAAGATATTGTTTCTACTGAGATCGAGGTTGAAAGTAACTGTGAAGTTATCTGGGCCTAAAAGAAGTAAAGTTAATAGTTGGGTGTTTTTACCGGCCCCCCAGTGCTGCTGTAGCAGTTTTATAATCATTCAAAGAAAGTCTACACCAGGTAGTACATAGGTATCCGGGCCATGTAATATTAGTCGGAGGAGACTTCAACCTTAAGAGTATAGATTGGGACCTCGCTAATTACTTTTCAGGCGGTACAGATAAGCAGTCTTGCGAGCTACTTTTGGACACATTCTTCGAAAACTGTCTTGAGCAGTTAAACCGGTAATACACGCGCAATGGAAATATTCTAGATCTTATAGCCACAAACAGGCCTGACCTTATTAACGATGTCTGTGATCATGATATCGTCATAGCGTCGATGGTGACCAAAGTTCATAAACCAAACAAGAAGGCTAGGAGCGTGTTTTTGTTGGGAAGAGCCGATAAGCAAATGTTACGCTCGCACTTAGAAAATGAATGGGCATCGTTTAATTCCGGGACTATGGATGTAGATGAATTGTGGACTAAATTTAAGTGCATTGTTAATAAAGGGTTAGAGAAATATGTGCCAGTAAAGACGATTAAGGATGGAAAAGATCCACCGTGGTATAATAATAATGTTAGAAAGCTGCTGTACTGAGAAAGGCTGTTGCACTCTCGATTCAAAAAAGAACACGCAAATGATGACAGGCAAAAGTTAGTAGAGATTCGTGCGCCTATAAAAAGATCGATGCGCGAAGCATACAATAATTATCACAGCCATTCCTTAGCTAAACATCTTTCCGAGAACCCGAAAAAATTCTGATCCTACGTAAAATAGATAAGCGGGTCAAAGCCCACTGTCCAGTCACTCGTTGATCATTCCGGGGCGGTAATAGAAGAAAGCAAACGGAAAGCTGAAGTTCTACATTTAACCTTTAAGAAATCTTTCACGCAGGAGGACCGCACAAATGTACCATCATTTGATCAACGTACTAATTACGAAATGGGGGACATAGCAGCTGAGAGAGCTAAATACGAAAAAGTCTGCTGGTCCGGATGGAATTCCAGTTCGGTTTTACAAAGACTATTCTGCGGCATTGGCCCCCTACTTAGCTTGCATTTATCGCGAATCTTTAATTCAGCGCAAAGTTCCTAGTGATTGGAAAAAAGCGCAGGTGACTCCCGTTTATAAGAAAAGAAAGAGAACTTAAACACTACCCGTTCTACACCACCGGTTAGAATATGATAATTAGAAAAGTGACCCGTGTGCCTAATTATCTTAATTTGGTGGAAAAGCTATCGGTAATGAAGCCGATGATGTAGTGGAGGCTATAACCGGAACGTTGCTGCACCTCTTTGGTAAACAACAACGATCGATAAGAATAAAAAAAGTGGAAAGTAAAATTTGGAATAAAATGATCAATGTTTAAATAAAAAAAAATGCGGAACAAATGGAAAAAGTAAATAACTTATTGATTTACGGTCGCCAGCTCGATGTACGAGCAAATAATTTGGTGGGATGTCAATAATAGAAAAGTTAATTAACAACGTGAAATATTATGTAATATTTGGGTGGGCAGAAAATAAGAGAGTGCGAGTCAAATTCGGTACAAAAGACACTGACAATATACTAATTACTGAGAAATAGTTTACTAACACAGGGTTCATTGTAAGTCAGCAAAATGCAAATGCAACATACAGCAAATCATGCAAAACTCTCACCTTAATACTTACTATTTACAGCTTCAAATAATTAATTGTTTATATAAGTACCAGAAGTACCAGAAATTATTCTACAGCGAGTATACTATGCCCTTTAGCAATAATCAAGTTGTAACTGAACTATTAACTGTACTAATGGCAAGCTAAAAACTTAATTAATGACTTGTCATGATAACACTGAATATTTAGAGAAGAACCATTTAACCTTCTGATTAACTTTTGCTCTATCTGTAACCAGGAATTATTAGCATTCAAACACTTGTAAACAATTACTATTCTCACTGGTCAGTACTTGCAAGTTAAAACAAACATTACCTCAAAATAATATGCAGTGGAAAACAATTAATCTTTTACACTGTTATTGAAATATCTTTTGAAATTGAAAGTTAATCTAGCAGTTTCGTTCAACTTAGCAAACCTATTGATCAGCAACACTGGCATAAGCTACGTGTAGTAATACTTTTCTGAACACATTTTTTATTAACGACTGTCACATTGTCTTTAATGACTCTGATTTTTAGTTTTCTATAACTTTGTGAATATCCTCGGAAAAACAATGGATGAGGAAGGAACCTGTCTGGACAATGACTATGGGTAATGATTTTTAAACACAGGTTCACAAATAACAGTGTTCGCTATGGAACAATTATCACTAATACGCTGGTTAGCTGTACATGCTAAGACAAACTGGACAGATCTTACTGATTTTGATGTGCGACGTGGTGCTGCTGATTGAAGACTGTTGGCACTTAACAATTGGCAAACACAGGCTCTTCTTGGCGACGAATGTTAATTACAATTTAGGGCCCACAGCATTCCTCTTGATGCATTTATTAATTATTTAAGCTGTGGCCGTATGAATAAATAATATTGCCTCTTCGCCGTCTCCTCCACTAGTGCCAATACAACATGCATTCTCCTTCACGTACTTTTTCCGTACACCATTGAGCACACAATGCGTCTGTCCGCCGCTACTTCTCAACAACGACTCCTCCTCGCTGTGCGCCTCTGCGCTACCAGCGATAAAAAACTCAGTACTCAAAGATGATTCTATACAATAGCAAAGCCCTTGCTAACCCAGCGTGTCTACTACATTTACAATATTTTTGACATATATGGAAATTAGCAGGACAATGCAAATATATCACAGAAACAAAATATACAAATACATAATAAATTACAAAAAATACAAATAATGAGGAAAAATACATAAAGCATCGTTTTATATATCACCCTGTACGTACACATGACTGGAAAGCACCGTTGGTCACTGTGTTGTTGTGTCACAAACTGACCCATACAATTACAGGCCAATATCGTTGACATCAGTTTCATGTAGAATTTTAGAGCATATTCTCAGTTCGAATATAGTAAATTTCCTTGAAACGGAAAAGCTTCTTTCCATGAATCAGCACGGGTTTAGGAAACATCGTTCATGTGAAACTCAGCTTGCCCTTTTCTCACATGACATCTTGCGAGCCATGGATGAAGGGCAACAGGCGGATTGTGTTTTCCTCGACTTCAAAAAGGCATTCGACGCGGTGCCACATTGCAGACTGCTAACGAAGATACGAGCTTATGGAATAGGTTCACAGATTTGTGACTGGCTGGAAGACTTCATAAGTAATAGAACGCAGTACTTTGTTCTCGACGGCGAGTGTTCATCAGAGACGAGTGTATCGTCAGGTGTGCCCCAGGGGAGTGTGATAGGACCGCTATTATTTTCTATCTATATAAATGATCTGATGGATAGAGTAAGTTGTAATTTGCGGCTGTTTGCTGATGATGCTGTGGTGTATGGGAGGGTGTCGTCTGTAACTGACTGTAATAGCATACAGGATGACTTAGACAAAATTTCTAGTTGGTGCGAAGAATGGCAGCTAGCTCTCAATGAAGAAAAATGTAAGGTGATGTCCATGAGTAGAAAAAACAATCCTATAATGTTCGAATACAGCATTAGTAGTGAGCTTCTTGATGCTGTCGCGTCGTTCAAATATCTAGGCGTAACATTGCAGAGCGATATGAAATGGAACGAACACGTAAGGACAGTTGTGAGTAAGGCGGACAGCCGTCTTCGGTTTATTGGGAGAATTTTGGGAAGATGTACTTCACCTGTAAAGGAGACCGCGTATAAAACTCTTGTACGACCACGTCTTGAGTATTGCTCAAGTGTTTGGGACCCGCAGCAGATCGGTTTGAAGGAAGACATAGAGGCGGTTCAGAGGCGAGCAGCTAGATTTGTTAACGGTAGGTTCGACCATTGCGCGAGTGTCACGGAAATGCTACGGCAACTGAATTGGGGATCGCTGGAAGATAGACGACGTTCCTTTCGTGAATTTCTGTTAAGTAAATTTAGAGGGCCGCAATTTGAAGCTGAGTGTAGTACGATCTTGCTGCCGCCTACTTACATTTCGCGTAAAGGTTACAAAGACAAGATAAGAGAAATTAGGGCTCGTACGGAGGCATATAGGCATTCTTTTTTCCCTCGATCTATTTGGGAGTGGAATAGGAAAGGAAATGCCTAGTAGTGGTACAGTGTACCCTCCGCCACGCACCTTACGGTGAATTGCGGAGTATGTATGTAGATGTAGATGTAGATGAATATTAAATATCATCCTTTGTCCTAGTGTTGTAGTTATACACGCTGCTGTTACTTTTGAATAGGGTTGGGTTATTAATAATAAATTTCATAACTGAATAGATACATTATGAGGCTATTGTAAGGATCCATAGTTACTTAAATCCCAACGGGTGATATCCGGTTGTTTAGGGTATTTAATACTCTAATGGCCATTAAAATTGCTACACCACGAAGATGACGTGCTACAGACGCGAAATTTAACCGACAGGAAGAACATGCTATGATATGCAAATGATTAGCTTTTCAGAGCATTCACACATGGTTGGCACTGGTGGCGCCACCTATAACGTGCTGACATGACGAAAGTTTCCAACCGACTTCTCATACACAAACAGCAGTTGACCGGCGTTATTGTCATGCCTCGTGTAAGGAGGAGAAATGCCTACCATCACGTTTCCGACTTTGATAAAGGTCGGATTGTAGTCTACCGCGATTTCAGTTTATCGTATCGCGACTCTGCTGCTCGCGTTGGTCGCGATCCAATGACTGTTAGCATAATATAAAATCGGTGGGTTCAGGAGGGCAATACGGAACGCCGTGCTGGATCCCAACGGCCTAGTATCACTAGCAGTCGAGATGAAAGGCATCTTATCTGCATGGCTGTAACGGATCGTGCAGCCACGTCTAGATGGGGACGTTTGCACGATAACAACCATCTGCACGAATAGTTCGACGGCGTTTGCTGCAGCATTGACTATCAGCTCGGAGACCATGGCTCCGCTTACCCTTGACGCAGCATCACAGACAGGAGTGACTGCGATGGTGTACGCAAAGACGAACCTGGGTGCACGAATTGCAAAACGTTATTTTCTTGGTTGAATACAGGTTCTGTTTACAGCATCATGATAACCGCATCCATGTTTGGCTACATCGCGGTGAACGCACTTTGGAAGCGTGTATTCGTCATCGCCATACTGGCGTATCACCTGGCGTGATGGTATTGGGTGCCACGTCTCGGTCACCTGTTGTACGCATCGACGGCACTTTGAACAGTGGCCGTTACATTTCAGATGTCTTACGACCCGTGGCTCTACCCTTCATTAGACCTCCTCGAAACCCTAATTTTAGCCGGATAATGCACGACTGGATGTTGCAGGACATGTGCCGGCCTTTCTGGATAAGGAAAATGTTCGACTGCTGCCCTGGCCATCACATTCTCCAGATCTCTCACCAATTGAAACGTCTGGTTAATGGCGGCCGAGCAACTGGCTCTTCACAATACGCCCGTTACTACTCTTGATGAACTGTGGTATCGAGTTCAAGCTGCATGAGCATCTGTACCTGTACACGCCAACCAATCTCTGTTTGACTCAATGCCCAAACGTATCAAGGCCGTTATTACGGCCAGAGGTGTTTTTTCTGGGTACTGATTTCTGAGGATCTATGCACCCAAATTGTGTGAAAATGTAATATATTTGTCCAGTGAATACCCGTTTATCATCTACATTTCTTCTTGGTGTAACAATTTTAATGGCCAGTAGTATACTTGATCATTAAAAGCATGAATATAATTTTCTGTCGAAAAACCGGCAGCAAATCAAAACTCACATATTGTTAGTATTTTACTTTTACAAATATGTGAAGCTACTCTTGAAAGAATTACTTTTTCAAGAATTTTGGATAGATCGGTTAGAAGTGGGTCTGGGTGGTAATCGTTGATATCAGACCTGTACCCATTTTTCGTCGGGACGACGGTATCTATTGTTGGCAGTCGTTTAACAGGCGGTGGCTAAGGTGCTAAAGCCTCACATTTCAGCAGTCGTTTTCGATTACGCTGTCATGAAGAAGTAACCACCCAGAGCTCGCTGTCACTGTCACAGTTGCCACGATATCGGTGGAGTCTTCCGATGACACCCCTGTCAGGACGATCTCGAATATGATTGTATTTAGGATAGGCTTTTCTCTGTGACTCCTACCTTGGCTGTCTCTTTTTCTAAACAGAAAAGTTCATTATCATCTAACAGAGATAGTTAGAACCCTTTGTTAATACATCTAGTAAGACTTTGTTACAGAATTTTTCGAGACGCTCTATCTAGTGTTTTCATTTGCGCCGCTGGAGCAGACGTTTTCTTTGTCACTAAAACTCAAAAACTTTGACGTTTATTTTCTCTGTGCCACTGTGAAGCAAACATCACATTGAGGAGATAAAAATAACAGTATACCTCCTAATGTCATGTCACACTTCCTTCTGCCTGACGAAGTGCAGCAACATATAAAAACAGACCACACAACCATGAAGTCATCACCAGCTTTCACAGTGCCGTCTTGACAACTCGGGCCCATAGTTCGTGACGGAGCGAGGTGGGGCAGTACTAATACACTGGATTCGCATTCGGGAGGACGGTGGTTCAAATCCACCTCTGGCCATCCAGATTTAGGTTTCTCGCGGTTTCCATAAATGGCTCCTTTGAAAGAGCATAGGTAATTTCCTTCCTCATCCTTACCACAACAATCCGAGTATGAGCTCTATCTCTAATGACCTGCTCTTCCTTCCTTCCGTAGCTTCGTGAGGGCTGCGCTACATGCTAACACCACTTGTAAACTGTAATAGAAATTCATGAGAGTAAGCCACCGTTTTCCAGTCGTCTGGCGCCCATATGACGAGATCAATTTCATGAGTGGCACAGTGGGTCATGCTCAACAGTTAGAAAGGAACTCGGGTCGCTCGTCAGCAGCCATAAACTACGCTAAATTGCAGCGCACTGTCTTCACACATATGGTCGTCGTACAGGTTATTTGGATTTCTGTGCTTATTTCACGAAGTGCTACTAGTTTGTTAGCACCCAAAACTACGCAAACGCTGCTGCTCTCGGTCATTGGGTGCGGCCCCTGGGACACAGCGGTGTCTGTCGTAAAAGGTAATGCCTGAAATTTGTTATTCTCGGCACACTGTTGACACCGTGGAGCTCGAAATACTGAATTCCCTAACGATTTCCGAAGCGGAATTTCTCATGTGTCTAGCTGCAGCCACCATTCCGCGTTCGGTCTATTAATTCCCATGTGAGCTCATAATCACGTCGGTATCCGTTTAAAATCAATCACCGGAGGAAAACAAGCAAAACAAAACAAAACAAAACAGAATTTCCATACTCTTCCCTGTCGTATCTTGTGTTCAACTCTTTGTAATTCTATGGGACCAAACTACTTTGGTCATAAGTCCCTAGACTTACAAAGTACTTAAACTATGTTAAACTAACCTAAGGGCAACACACACATCCATGCCCGAGGGAGGATTCGAACCTCCGACGCGGGAAGCCTCATGATCTGTAACGTGGCGCTCCAGACCGCTAGGCTACTCCCGCGTGGCGTATCTTGTGTCCGAGATACAACCACCATCTTTATATGTACATATTCCTCTCCTAATGACTTTCATAATCTTCATGACTCTATGAAGAATCTTGAGATTTTAGCAATTAGAGCAGTCCTCTATAATCTGATCACAAACACACATAATTTCTTTTCACGAGGTATTAATACTATACACTGCCGGAAGTAAAAATTAGTACATTATTTTAGAGTTTTTGCTAAAAAAAACAGTGTTCGTTGCACAAAAGCGATGTTTCACTTATCTACACAGGGTGCAGCTCTTTCGTAAGTAAATGAACTTCGCTCAGTTAAGCTAGGTTCCGTTTTACCGTTGACTTCGTTGCCCCCACTCTGAACCAACAGTTTCGATATCTGATTTAAAGGTTCTATTTTATTTTAATTTAATAATTTGATACCCTGGTACCTCAATAATAAGTAATTTTATTCGTTAAACCATACTATTCAGCGGTATTTTATTAGTTCAACCTTCAGCCTCCCCTCCCGCCATCCCACAGTGCCAATGTGGTCATCCGGCCTGCAATTTTCTAGTATTTCTTGCTTAGCGAAGATTTAACATATTTCTACAAACACCTGTCTTTTAAACACGTTTGTAATTTTCCCCTTCAACGTGTGATGATGCCCAGAAGAGGCGATATGATGCACGAATTGGGGTGGAAATCATTAAAAGAAAGGCGTTATTTGTTGCGGCGAGATCTATTTGCGAAATTTCCAACTGCAAACTTCCTATCGGTTCTCATCAATAAGACTTGGGCAATACATAACTCAGGGTAGTAAAAGTTTATGGCTCGATGTCTCTGTTCATAGGGGTGAGTTATGTATGTCAGCTTCTATGCTCTAAACAGCTACCAAATCTGTTTAAACAAGATCAATAATTACTCTGTAGTTTAGGCAGTCTATCAATCTGCATATTATGACGTGAAAATATATTTAACAAACCTAAATTAAACCTTTGAATGACCAACTAAATGAAGATAAAGAAGTGATTCACTCACGAAGTAATTCTTTATAAATGGAGTTTATTACTCTTATCGGACATGAAATAGCAGGTGGTCCCACTCTATACATCGGTAGGTAACTAAATATTTCTCAACTATTGTTTGCCGCGATGGAGTAGCCGAGCGGTCTAAGGCGTCTCGCTGCGGAGCGCACGGTTGCTCGCCGTAGGAGGTTTGAGTCCTCCCTAGGGCATGGGTGTGTGTGTGTTGTCCTTAGATTTGTTTAAGTAGTTTGTACGGTGACCAAGCAGTTTGGTCCGATAGATTTACAAACATTTGAACATTTAAACTATTGTTCATGAGAGGCACAACAAGTATCACACGCACTCGAGAGTAAAAGTTCCTAATTGTCACTCGTAAGTTAGAGCAGTCCATCGAACTTTGCAGTTCCAAGTTAATTTGCGATAAAAGTATTTGTTATAAAACACAGTTTGTCATCACACGAGTGCACGATAGTTGAATTATCACAGTTCCACAGCCTTACTACCGTGCATAGTTTATCGCTTTGCAAGGAGAGACCATGTTCTTCAGTCACAGTCCCGTAAAATTTCTAAGTCCACACATGCCTATCTTTTCAAATCACAATTTCTTAACGCGGCTTCAGACCGCCCTGCGTCACAACCTTTCACCACCACGTCCAAGTTACGAGTCCCTTTCCAAGCGTTCGAAAGCGTGCTTCCTCTGCTCCAAAAATTGCATCCTAACGCCTCATCTTTAAAATATAATTTCCCTTCCAAAATATTATACATTTGAATATCACAGAATTAAATGCTTTGACCACCCCCTTACAAATATTGTTTATATTTAACAAACAAATATATATTTAACAATACTGAAAAACAATTGAGACTGAAGCTCTTTCTCAGATAGCCATCAAGCGAGGCGTCTCACTGTTCAAATATACTGTCGCCGTCGAAAAATAGTTACACAACTTATATTTAATTTATCATGACTTTTTATACAAATATATTTAGTTATTGTCCACAAATACTTATAATTGTTTATATATAAATTATCTGCCGCATGTCTACCACTTTTAGTCGGCTATTGAAATATTTAAGTGTCATTCTACATCATAAAATGAACGTTACTAAGAATAATATTAAATATAATAAAATACATATGTAAATGTAATGCGCTTTGCTGGGTTCATGTTTTGTGTTTTTGTGGTGGAATCTATGTTCTGACACAAGAATATTATTACCTCAACGAAGAGGTAACAAGAGAGTAAAACGAAGTTTATTGAAAGAATATGGAAATAACATGGCACATCTTTTAAGATAGGTAGAATGGTCTATTGCTGTACATTTGCTTCTTAAACTGTTACTGATAAACACTATGCATCAGTAATTGTAAATTATTATTATAGTATAGAAATTTGTCGGCTTTTTTATCTGTAAGGGATATTGAAATTGTAATTACTGCGTTTGATTCTCCCAAGTCTCCTGAATCCATTCATATAATATATTTTCCGTATGAGCATTCCCTGATTTTATATGGATTTTTAGAATAATGTAAGTGGCTATACTGTATTTCAGTTGCAATCTGGAATAGTCGCCCTCGCTCAGCCAAGCGTTTCCAGTTTCCGAGCACATTAGGAAACCCTGACTACCTGTCCATTCACTAGGTTCAAACTGTTTAACCGGCCGGCTGGGGAACCGAACAGCCTGGCAAAACCCGCCTTTCACATGCAAACAATCAGCTTTCCCCTGTATCTGTAATATCACGCAACGTTCTCTTCAGAATGCGGACATATATTCTTAGCACCCACCTGCATAGGGAGACATGATCATCATAACAAAATAGGAGAAATCAGATCGAAAACAAAAAGATTTAGGTGTTCATTTTTCCCGCTAGCTATTAGAGAATGGAACTATAAAGGAATATCATAAAAGTGGTTCGATGAACCCTTTGCCATGCACTTCATTGTGACTTGCAGAGTATCCATGTAGATGTAGATGTAAATGTAGATTAGTACGTCTACTGTCCCCCAGGTGACATGTGCCGTCATAGGATCCGAATCGACATCATCTTTACAGGCGTAGTATTTTTCTTTCCGACAGCGTATACTGCGCTCGACAGTGTTAGGGACGGTTGGCAGCAGGTGCTTGGTGTCCAGTGGCTGTGGTGTGGGTGGTGCGCGCTCATTGCGTATGGCGGCCAGAGGCGCGTGCGGCCGGCCTAATGAATACGAATGAGCGGCCCACTTACTCCCTGGGGCCACCTCTCCGCCTCTTCCTTTTTCTCTCGCCGGCTACGTGACTCTTTTGGCTCGCGTTGTTACTCTTGTTTTGCTTGGAGTGGACTCACCCGGACCGTGTGCTCGTGATCACCGAGTTGCGATGAGAAAACAGACCTTCGAAATTCTTTATTTTCCGTGGTCTGAGTTAAAGGTACTGGCGAATGTCTTGCAGGAAACTATCAATTTACAAACCTCTCCGGCGATCTCAGGTGATTAAGGTTCATCGTGTCTCATTCGGTTTTATAGTTGGGCGACGATATTGTTATTCCACTGGATGCCTAGACTTTGTATTGGCATAGGAGCTCCCTTACTTTCGTGTCGTTATTATGAACTGCAGTGCTATGAATGGTTTCATGAAGCCATCCACAATGACGTAGCTTGTCCAAACCTCTTTATTTCTTAATGTACATACAACTATATACGTCGAATAACCTAATACCTGAACCGCAAATATTGTGGAAAAAGAAATTGCTATTCATATGAGATTTCCACTGGCTGGATTGGCAGCCAGGAACTGGTATTGTTAGACAATAAAAATATTTTAGTAATACGAGGCGCGACCAGAAAGTAAGTTCGGTTTGGTTATATAAAACGAACTATTGATTGTACAAAAATCTACAACTGTTAAACTAGGCTAATTTTGTAGGCAATTGTCATAGCATGGTACAAGGTTTTGTGTGCCTTTTTCATAGAATGTTGCCGCTTTTGTATTCAACCGTGTGGTAACATGTTCCCTCAGCTCGTCATCATCGTTGAAGTGTTGTCCACCAAGGACAGATTTTAGGTGTAAGAAGAGGATTACTGTCAAAAGATTTTTTTTTCACGATAATTCCTGACCTCACATACCGAATGTGACCAAACAGTTCTTAGGGAAATTTCAATGGGACCTGTTTGATCATCCTCCATACAGCTCGGACCTCTCTCCTAGCGACTTTCATCTCTTCTTACACCTAAAATCTGTCCTTGGTGATCAACACTTCAACGATGATAAAGAGCTGTTACCACATGGTTGAATACACAGTTGGCAACCTTCTGTGAAGGATGCATGCAAAAACGTGTGGCATGCTACGACAAGTGCCTACAAAATTTCGGCATTTATGAGGAAAAGTAGTTTAAGAGATATAGAATTTTGTGCAATAAAAATTTTTTCTGTATCTGTGTACAATTTCATTTTATTACCAAACGGAACTTACTTTCAGGACGCGCCTCGTACATAGAAAGTCTATATTTGTGCATAAATACACTTTTTAAATGCAACAATGCATTAAAATTGAAAGTATGGTAAACTAGAATGTCATTGGAGTTTGTTGCACGACCTAGAGTGCAACTCGTTTACGAGATATCGTTTTGTGAAACGTTTCCATAGTAAAATACCTATGGTAGCACCCATTCAAGAACAACGCGAGTGCATACTGTAGTGATGTGAATTCTGACCAATAGACCACTGACCATCGCAGATTGTGCTGAAAATGACCACCGATAGCGGAAATACACGCTTGCAGTCTGGTGTTGAAAGACTTCTGGACACATGTTAGCATTTCAGTGAAGATGTCTAAGTAGGCTACAGGGTTGCATCTCATCGGATGTAGCTGATATGTCGTTGTAGACAACGTCTTTCAGATTTTGCCAGAGAAAAAAGACTGCAGGAGTCAAATCCGGGGAACGGAACGGCCAAGGTACAGGTCCTGTGCATCCAGTCCAAAGATTTAGAAAATTTCGTACGGGCACGCTGAAGCAAACCGTGCACTATGTGATGGACAGCCATCAGGTTCTTCTGCAGAGGCACGTCTTGTAGCAACTGTGGCAGATGGTTGTTACGAAGGTGACACACTTGCGCGCGTTCTGTGTACCGTCTATGATAAATGGGCTTATGAGCTGACGGTTAACTATCCCACACCACACATTTACACTCCATGGACGCTGAACTCAAGATGCTAATGAGTATTGTCAATGGTAATGCGTGTTTCGATGATTTACTTGGCCATGATTGGAAAACTTGGTTTCGCCCCTAAATAAGATACATGATGCATCTGGAGTACCTGTCGTAACACTCATATACAGAAGGTAACACGATTGTCACAACCGTTTGTATGCAGCTCTTGATACAGAGAGAAGTGATAGGGATGGAACAGTTGTCGATGGAGAGTGCGTAAGACACGAGATAGCTCATGCAACTTCCTCGTGCGATTTCACGGGAACTAACGTGTGGTTCAACTGCAACAACAGCCGAAAACTTTAATTTCCCTCACTTCTGTCGTCACTTGTTTCCTTCTGTTGCTGTTGTCTAGGTGTTACACTACCACATTCACGTAACTGGTTGAAGAGGTTGATAAATAATTGCTGAGATGGGTGACCTATTGATGTTTTCGCCTATATCATGCTATCATGAACTGCGTTCTTTCTGTACTTTCCATACACCATGAGCATGTCGGCCTATTTGGCATTGGTAAAACCCATCCTACACTTACAACCTACTGCTAGGACTGTCACACACTACTTGCCTAGTAAGTCGCAATGCACTCAAGCAACATACAAGCACGATGTAAGGAAACATAACAACATCGTACCTAACAACTACGCAGATTGTATTGGGATAAAAAGTGTCAGATTTTGAACTATTCCTAATATTATATCTTATAAACAAATGTCACTACATTCCTGCAACGAACACCACTGACATTCAATTTATATATTTAATGCTCAGACATTTGATACATAGTCATTAGTCTTCTAACTTCCCAATACAATTGACCATCTGACATCCCATCACAATATTGCAGTCTTTCACAGATTCTTATATGCTCCCAATTCATAATGGTGTTTTCTCTTTCACACATAACACACTTCGGTGAGTGTAAGATTCCAATCCTGTGCAGGTGTTCCGCAAGGCAGTCGTGGCCAGTAATTCTTCGACATGCTGCCACAGTTTCCCTTCGTGGGTGTTTAGAAAGTGCGTTCTTCTTTTTCCTTGCCCTTGTGTTGCCAAGTGGTCATACAAATTCTTCTTGAAACTGTTGTTGATAAGTCTTTTAATGGAGATGTATGATAATTTTGGACAATTTGTTTGAGAAATCTTGGTTCCTTTTTTGGTTAGAAAGTCTGCCATTTCATTCCCATGTATACCTGTATGTGCTGGTATCCAGCTTTGGTGATTGAGGCAATAGAGGATTTTATTTAATTTATGCAAGCACTTGGAGGTGTTTGGAAGGATGCAATTGTCTGTATTGCAGAAGTTGAATCATAAAATATAACAACATTTTTGTGACCTTTGGATACGGACAAAAATTGATTTAGTGCCAGGTTTATTGCCTCCAACTCTCCATCGAAATGGGAGTAATACTGTCCGAAAGCTTTGTAAAAACAAAATATTTCACTGTAACTCCAGCATCAGCGATACCATTTGCTTCAGTCAAGGATCCATCTGTATATATATGTAGCCATTCTCTTTGCGAGTAGTTAGCATTTATTATTTCAAGAGCCATATTTTTTTCATTCAGTTGAAGTCTGAATATGACTGGGCATAGTTTAAGTGGACTGACTGAGGGAGTGAAGTCTTCTTTACTGATTGGTGGACAGTGGTCTTGTATTACTGCATCAATACATTGCGTAAAGCATTTCTGTGTTTTCAGCCGGTTAGCATGATGTTGTGTCATTGGGTAATCTGGTTAATTTTTCAAATTGGAGCAGTGCCAGTTTCATAATTTCTGATTTTAGAAGTTGAATGCCAGTCGCTGCTTGAAGAGCCAAAATTGGTGATGTTTTTACTGCTCCTGTAATCAGGCCTAGAGCTTGATTTTGAAGAACCTCCAATTTAGATACATTCGCTGGGAGTAACACTTCACATCCATACAAAATACTGGGTTTTATATAAATTTTATAAGTAGAGTTTAGAACTTCAAGAAGCTGCCCCACTTTTTTCCCAGCTAATCTCTTAAGGACATTCAATTTTTCTTGACCTTTTCAGCAGTATTTTGTATATGATTTACCCATGTCATGCCAAGGTTCTTTGGATCGTCACATTGAGTTAACTGTTTACTTTGATACTGTAAATTAATATTAGGGGCGCAATGAGCCAGCGAGAAAACTTGAAAGAATGTCTTTTCGGTGTTAACTGTCATCAAATTTTCTTTTGACCAGTTTGCTAGTATAGTCAGGGCTTCATTCATTTTCGTCGTAAGTTGGTCAACTTTTCTCTTTTGTCAGTGAGATCCACATGACTAAATCGTCAGCATAAAGAGCTGTTTCAATGCCCTCGACTTTTTCTAACTCTCATGGTAAGTCATTAATCATGATATTAAATAGTGTTGGGCTGATAACACCTCCTTGGGAAACTCCAGTTTTCAGTTGTTTATAACCTGACGTAACATTATGAACCCTACTAGCACAATATTGCTGGTGGATAAACAAATTCAGCCATTTCTGCATTTTACCAGTTATACCATAAATTCGCATTTTATCTGATTTTATAATGTGCCCTATATTTAGTTTGTCGATGACGATAGGCGTTGTCCCGTTTAAAAAAGTGTATGTTTGAACAAAAAATCACTTTATATGTATTATTAAAATCTGTGTATTGGGTAACAATACGAGCTCCTGACTACGAATCCATCCTGTGAAAACCGCACATGAGTAGCACTTTTCACATACCTCATATTTACGGTGTAAGTTTTAAGTGATTCACCGTGTATATGGAAGTGCATCAATTTGAAACTGATTAATGTCAAACAGTTTCGCCCTGTCCCTCTATCACAGTTTCATTATCACAGTGAAGAGTCTGTCATACGATGTTTCATATCAGTCGATTACGTATTACTTCTTTCAGTCAATTTAGATCTGAAGGATATCCATAATCTCATTTCTGATTCAGGGTCTTTTTTGTAAGATAGCGGCCTGTTTCAGACTTGGCCTCTGTTATTCTGTTTTTTGCATACTTGATTAAATAATGAAACTCTACCTACTTCTTTTTGTTATATGAAATCGACCGGCCACAGCTGTGTTTTAGGGCGTTTCGGAAAAAAATCCTCCTGTTTTTGAGTAGCGTGACATTAAACAGAGACAGAACTCTTTCTCACACTTGCCTTCAAACTGTCAGTCAACCTATGCCCTACTAGGAATGGGGCAAGCGAGCTAAGGGTTAGCTGGCAGCCATGGAGTTACATAAAGACCTCAGTGTCCATTGTGTTTACCAAACGGTGCCATGGAAGGGCTCTGAGTGCGATGTGGCCACAGTAACATCTCATCGACGGCTGTTTCCGACTGTAACCGCTATGTCTCAAGTGGTGTCTTACTGACACTGACCTGTCTACTATGGGATTTCTCCAAACGTCGTGACTGAGAACGGCGATGGCAGGCAGAAACCAGAATTTTGGGGGCTTTTGCATTACTTGGACGCGAGCCGCGCAGAACCGAATCCTAGCTCTTCCTGCAAAATGTCATAACAATTTGCACTGATTGTGAGATGTAGCTTCAGATGTTGGGGCTCTGAGAACAAATTTCGAGGCTTACTGTTCACTGCACAGTTGAGCCTTTCTACTCCTTGGAGATTTTTGCTGTATAGGCGGCGCAGTTCCAGGAAAGTCTGGAGGAATTTTATAAACGCACTCTCCCTAGGTTCTTCGCTATTGAAGTTGTTGGACTTCGGCCGTATGCAAGGTTAAAATGGAGTCTGGAGAATGATGACGAGTATATGCTGTCAGTGCATTCACTTCAAAGCACTGGAATTAACTACCTTCGCGTTTTAGCGCCCAACGCTCCGACTTCGGCTTCGATTACTGCAGACACGGTAAGGCAATACTTATAGTATCCGTTTCGTCTTGAAGTTCTTATATCAGGCAACAACAGGAAAGCCGTAACCTCTGACCTCAATTTCAAGTAGCGCTTTCTGATGCCTACTCGGACGATTGAAATGTTCAAATGTTTGTAGAGATTATGGGACTTAACTACGGGGTCATCAATCCCTAAACTTACAAACTACTTACGAACTAGCTAATACTAAGGACGGCACAAATATCAATGCCCAAGGGGGGATTAGAACTCCCGACCGTAGTGGCCGTGCAGAGCGTGACTGGCGCGCCGCAGTCAGCTCGGCCACCGCGGCCGGTTCGGACGATTGAGAAGTCGTGTGCTTTCTATAGATTCACACTTCTATCAGTGGTAAATTTACGAAGTGTCAGTAAAGGCAATATTTTCTTCGTTTTAACCATTTCCCTGTCTATGCTCTGTACTGCTATTTGTGTAAATTTTACTTATTCTACGCCACGCTCAAGATTAAGAATTATGAGTAAGTATGTCTCTCACTAGTATCTGCACCAATTTGTCCAGTAAACATAGTGGTAGTCTCTCGTCTAAAGAAACATGTTTTATTAATTATATAACTTCAGGCTTTTCCATGAACTTTCATTTCGTTCCTTAAGTAGTTTTTCATGAATAAACTCCAATCTATCAAAATACTTTCAATTAGTAGCAGATAATATTATTAATATTCTGAATTAACAAGCAGATCGACGATACCTCTGGAAATTGTAGGATATTAATTGAACGATTCTTATGTGCCACAATCGAAATTTTCGTATGCCCACTTTTTCACGGGGTATCTTTTCCACTATTCATTAACTGGCATGATAAAGCAGCAAGTTTTGATCGTTTGCATGCCGTTGGAGAATTCGTTAGATTTCTGCTCGTAATCTAGAAGCCTCTAGCACCCTTACTTTCACTGAGGATAGCAATCTCATCAGTGCATCTTCTCATTGACGTCCTATCAGGCTGAAATTTAATAACACTCAAGGACCTTCCTATTATTTCCGTCAGCAGGCGAGCAATACTGCGTCCGTTTATTACGCCCTTTTTTAATCTGCGCTTGCATACTTATTGCTCCCTTTTGTTTGTGGTACAGTCGGGATAGATTTCACGAGATCCTCCACCTTTCTTTAAGCAGAGTGCCAACTGTCTCTTACACAGTACAAGCGGAAAGAAGACATAGTGCAAACAACATAATCGTATTTCCAACTCATATGTGTTTCTAGTGTATGTGACTTAGAAGAAACAAAAAATGGGAATCAACTGAATGTGAGCCAGGCAAAAACAAAAAAAATGGGTTTTGACCCCAAAATCTTTAACACAACGTCAATTCTAAATCTTTACAATAGACTGAGTCTCTGAAGTAGGAATGAATTGCTCCCAAATCAATATTTTACTAAAAGACAGCATATTCAAGCTTAATACTTGAATGAAATAAAAGGTTAATGGTTTTGTTAAAATTTTAGGTTTAGTTATTACGTCCGACCAGTTGATATGCAGTTAGTCAACGATATAAATTTGGCGATTCTTTTCCTCTCCTTTTCACATTTTCGTTACATTGCTACGTATTTCTCTCTAGATTTTTCTCTTGGAATACAGTAACAAATAAATAATTTTTATAATACTGAAAGAACGTAAATTAATAGTGTTGTTGTCGCACTCGTTCCACAAACACGAATAAATAAATAAATAAAACACTAAACTGGACAGGTGGAAAAGAAACACTTAAAACAGGTAACTGTGTTGCACCAACGGGATTTCTTGGTATTCATAAATGACACCAAAACTAAATATTACCTGTAAGCGATGTTCAGAATTTTATTTGACATATCTGCCTTCCTGACAAACTGACTTTGCCCTTTCGGTAATGCAAACTCCAAATATCGATGGAGTTTCGCATTATTTACTTAGTAGGTCTAGAACTGACGGTGGATCTCTGACGGTTATTGAAATATTTACCTAATTACATGTATCATCTCCGAAAGAAGAGACATTGTTGATCACCAAGTTATTTCATGTAGAGCAATTTCTGAAATTAGACGCTCTAGGTTTTTTAAATAATTTCAACGGTAACATTTCAAAATTTATGCCAGATTTACCGTTCACCTGAGCGGACGCGTCAATCACTTTGGCTAACAGGACACGCTTTCCGTCCAGCTCAGAATCTCAGGTGGCACACATTACTGGTGTCGTGTACCCCACAATGTTCTCTTTCGCTCACCGTTACACCCATGTGTTCCTCCAAGAGGTCTGCCGATTTTAGTGTAAAATAAAACGAAGTCGCCTTCAGTTACTAAAATCGCGGTTTATTAGTGCACGATGCGTTTCGAATCCTGACAGATTATTTTCAGGTGCCTCTTGTTTTTAATGATTGCTACAATCCGACCTTTATCAAAGACGGAAACGTGATGGTGCGCATTTCTCCTCATTACACGAGGCATCACAACCACGTTTCAGCAGGCAACGGCGGTCAACTGCTGTTTGTGTATGAGAAATCGGTTGGAAACTTTCCTCGTGTCAGCACGTTGTAGGTGTCGCCACCGGCACCAACCTTGTGTGAATACTCTGAAAAGCTAATCGTTTGCATATCACAGCATCTTTTTCCTGTCGGTTAAATTTCGCTTCTGTAGCACGTCATCTTTGTGGTGTAGCAATTTTAAAGGCGAGGAGTGTATTTCGAAGTGGGCAGGCTGGCAGCAGCATGTTACACTGTTCTTCAGCCGACATGATTTGTACAATGGATAAAATTAAAGATTAAATACAAAAGAGATTAAAACTGGTGAGGGTGAAATACGGTGGCTACATAAATTCGCAGACGATAAAATACAAGCAGTCTGTAAAATGTATGCCACAGTGGCATAAAATCACGCTGATGAACACAACACCGGTAATGGTGAAAAAAACGGAGACACTGGTTTATGCTGTGGTAGTCGCAATGAGTTAAGACAGACACTTAACAGATACATTGCACAGCACTGTTATGACGAACACAAGTTAAAATGGTTGCACTGTGGGACCTATGGGGAACGGGGGGGGGGGGGGGGGGAGAGGAAGGAAGGAGGAAGCGCAGGGGTGGGGAGGGAGAAAGGAAGAAGGGGAAGGAAGTTCGTAAGGACTCCGGAGGAGAGGAAGGGCAGGGAGACCAAGTGGGGTCAGGGACAAGGATAGGGTGGGGATAGGGGGCGTCGGTTCTATGGGGAGGGAAGTGGGAAGGATTAGGGTTGGTAGGAGGGGCAAATGTACAGGATGGAGGGTGTCATCTGGGAGGGTTAGGAATATAGTAGTGTAGGCGTGGCAAAAGCTCAGGTTTGGTAAGGATAGGACAGTTGTGGACGTTGCGGGAATCTATTTTACGGTAGATGTACATGATACAGATATGCTCAAGGAATTGTAAAATATGAGGGAAACGAATTAGGTCGTAGAGGGTCGACGTGGGAGAGGGGATGGGCCGGCCGCGGTGGCCGAGCGTTCTGCGGCGCGTCAGTCACGGTCTGCACGGCCACTACGGTCGGGGGTTCGAATCCCCCTCGGTCATGGATATTTGTGCCGTCCTCAGTATAAGGTAGTTCGTAAGTAGTTTGTAAATTTAGGGACTGATGACCCTGTAGTTAAGTCCCATACGCTCTACAAACATTTGAACATTTGGAGGGGATGTGGATACAGGAAGCTAGGCGGAGGGCACGGCATTCGAGGATTAAGTGGGAGGAGCGGAAATCCACGTGGGGTGGAAGCTGCATAGGATCGGATGCATGATGGTAGGTGATGGTAGGTGATGGTAGGTGTGTAGGATGGTGGAGGGGTTGAATTCCCAGTCCGGCCGGACAGGAACTTCAGAAGGTTGAGACAGCATAGGAATTTTGGCGGACCATGCGGAGGTGGAGAGTCCAAGAGTGGGATCGATCAAGGGTGAGGTATTTGGGGGTGGGGGTTGACGGATGGGACGATCAAGGAGGGTAACGTAGAAATCATGGAGCGGAAGAAGGGAGTGGCACGACAGAGTAAAATGTTTACATGGTGCAGATATCAATAATGGTAGGTAAATATACAAAAAGAAAGTGAAATCAAAAATTGCCATCAGAGCTTACACTTACTACATGATCTAGGCCGGCCGTGGTGGCCGAGGGGACTGAGGCGCTTCAGTCATGGTCTGCACGGCCACTACGGTCGGGGGTTCGAATCCCCCCTCGGGCATGGATATTTGTGCCGTCCTTAGTCTTAGCTAGTTCATAAGTAGTTTGTAAGCTTAGGGACTGATGACCCCGTAGTTAAGTCCCATAAGTTCTACAAACATTTGAACATTTTGAACATGATCTAGGAGAAGTAATATACATGTATGACTACAAAGACATCTGTCAGTTACAAAATGACATATTTCTATTAATTACATTTAGTTAATTAAAAATATTGATACAAGCGCAACAAGTCAGATGTCAGCGTGGTGTGACAACTTTTTGGAGGAGAAAAATCTGAACGCGAGTGGGTGGCACGTGTATACGCAAGGTATGTTGCGCAGAACAACGTCATCCAGTTGTGTGAAATAAACTAGCCTCATTAATGAGATTTAAATAAACGATTCAATTGACTAAAATGAATGAATTACATGTAAACTGTACTGTAGTAATAAACGGCAATAGCATATAAAGTTCATTCCATTATAAAACTAAGTTTTGACACAAACACGCCATTCAGAATATTTAAAAATTCGTTGCAAACGACGTGAAATGTAAAGAACAAGTGACAAATAACGAAGCTGACGACATATTGGTTTAAAGTATGATTTTACTACATAAATGAAGTATTGAAACAATCGAGGAGGCCGGCCGCGATGGCCGAGGAGACTGAGGCGCTTCAGTCACAGTCTGCACGGCCACTACGGTCGGGGGTTCGAATCCCACCTCGGGCATGGATATTTGTGCCGTCCTTAGTTGTAGGTAGTTGATAAGTAGTTTGTAAGTTTAGGGACTGATGACCCCGTAGTTAAGTCCCATAAGCTTCACTAACATTTGAACAATCGAGGAGATTATTGTTTTGAAGCGTTGTTTGATCGTTGTGAATGAATCTGTCTATACAGGCAAATGGTTTAGAGATTTAGAGCTCTTGAAATAGATCTAATCTATAACCTTTACCTTCTTAAGGTGAAACCGCCAAATTTTCTTGGAGGGTGTTTGACAAACGTAGAATTATAAACGTTACCCTCACTTTTAGCTGGCAAGCGGTCTTTGTATCTTATTTTGACAGATTCCCCTGCCTCATCCATATTGTCGCGAGGCCACACGTTAACAGCCTGCCGGCGTGGCGGAAGGGCTAGCCTTGCCAAGTGCGGTGCTGAAGGTCGCCGGTTCCATCCCGACCACCACCACCAAAAATTTATTTCTTTGTTATTAACATTTCCAGAATGTTCTACATGTTTCTTATATTCACCTGTAACTTCTACTTGTTTCTTATGTTAACTATTCTTCTAATTTCTGGTACATTCTGTCTGTGTATAAATAGCACAGCACTCTGCCAGAGAGGCAGTACGTATCAGTTCACAATAAACTTGTTTTCAATATAAGTGCTGTGTTCACTCAACAACCTTGCCTTTGAAGTCAAGCCTGCTTCCATTTCAAGGCGACAATATAATAAGTAGGACAGTCATCACATAAAACATATCCTCCTGTACACCTGTTATATGGATTACATTTTTCTTTAAATTGTTGTTGACTGATTAAAGGACTTCAAAGCCACAATTTTTGTGTAGATATATTCAAAATATACTACAACACTACAAGAAAAGAGACTGTAGATCTCCATTCCAGCACAATCTTCAAATGCGTTTGAAAAAGAGAGCACAATTTTGAAATTCACAATAGCTATGGGAGATTCCTCTACTGTGAAATTAGTTGGTAGAGGTAATCTCGTAAAAGTTCTTAAATGACTTGCATTTGGCTTTATATTCAACATCTTATGTTAGCATATTGATGGAATTGTTTACCTTCAGTTCGCATCTAGGTCAGACAACAAAGCTGTTCTTTAATTTTAACAATGACGGCAGTACCATAACCTTGCCATTGCTGTCCCTTCTACTTCCAACTGTACCCTTGTCGTTCACTTTCTTTTTACCTTCATTCAGTGTCTCTCCAAAGTGAAGCACAGGTTAAACAGAAGAGGTAATAAATTGCGTTAAAATTCCGTGCCTGCATTGAAAGGGAGAGGAGGCTGCTTTAGTTCGCCCCCCCCTCCCCCCCCCCCCCCCCACCACCCCAACTCCTGTGTGCTTCTGCTGGCCGCCGTTCCTACCGTGTGCTTTGCTGCGGTTCTTTTTCGGCTGACAATTTTGTCCCGCTATTCTTTGTGCTCGTTCACAGCTCGGCAGTGACGTGAAGAGGGGAAAATGGCCTTAATTGCTGCCGTCTTTCTGAAACATTAAAGACACATTGAATTGAAGGCTTCCTCTTGTTTAAAGCGTTTCCTCTCAAACAGACTTACTTCGCCCTTCTGAAAGAGCTAACAGTTGCCTCTCGTCTAACAGTTTCCTTAGGCACAGGCAGTTACCGACGAATTTCAGTGAATGTTACGTTTCACAAAGTGAAGACTTCACCTTTTAATTGGATCTGACGATATAGTCTACATTTCTACCTGCATAGTGCCAACGGACACTACAATAAGCTGGCCATTTTTAAAGCTAACCTTTTTATAGGGCCTTTGAAACTGTAGTAATAATTACTTAAAACTGTTCTTATAGATAAATGTTCAAGTAAATATAATAGCTTTGTGTGAGTGTCTTAAAATAATCTATGCTCAACATTCAATATTTATGATCTAGGTGAATTCAGAGCGCAAATTGTGAAATTTAACACTTTAATTATCAGTATCACCTTGAAATGCAGTAAGTACAATACATACGTTACGGTCTTGATTACTACGGCAGTTTCAACATTTTACGTGATTTATGAACTAATACCTTGTGGTAAAACCCAACTACTCCATTTGGATCGCCTGTACTCAGTTATCTTAAAAACCGCAACTGAAGTTACACTAAATAATGCTTCAACTATCTTGTATAGCTTTGAGATACAGAGTAGAAAAATGCGTAAAAGTTACCAATAATAAGTAAAATGAATCACTAGGATTCATTTTTTATGTCCGCCTCATTTTTAGTGTCATTTTGAGAAGTTACTAACTAAAGTATTGTAAAACATGAAATCTGAAATAAGGTAAATATTCTGTGTTGCCATCCTAATCCACCCACAAGGTGCGTCTGGGAAGTTCGATGAATGGTCACAGGAAATATAGGAAACAAGAGGTAAAAACAAAATACCTTTACTGGCCTTCAAAGTAATCAGCATTAGCTACAATACATTTCTGATATCGGTTGTACAGCTGTTGGAAACTGTCAGCAAACGCCTCTTGTGATATCACTGGAAGCACTAAGGTCATGCGTTATTGTTTCTCCGCAACACTCAAAAACAAACTTCTTATTCACTATTTCAACACCATACACTTGCACTAACATCCCGTGGGTATCCGTTGCCGTTTGACCCAAAAAATGTTCATATTTTTGTAAAACTCTGGGACTTAACTGCTGGGTAATTAGTCCCTAACTTACAAACTATTTAAACCAAGTTAAACTAATATAAGGACAACACACACATCGCCGAGGGAGGATTCGAACCACCGACGCTGGAGGCCGCTCCATCCGTCACGTGGCGATTCCAAACTGCTTTTTATTTATTTACTAGCTTAAAGCCGCGGCTCTGCTCGCGTGTTGGTTGGTTATGATAGATAAGCCATCTTTCAGTAGTGTGCTATGAGATCACATCACACGTAAAAATGGACTCGTTTCGAAGAATCCAATCACGAAATTCAACAATAATGATTGTAATGATATCATAGATCGATCACTTGATGCGCGAAACGTCAAATCGATTTTTTAAAGAGATGAATGAAAGGAAATTTATTTTTTAATGCTCTATTTATTTATTCTTGTATTTCCTTATTCGTAAAGAGCTAGACATTGTAGCACGCATAGACCAAAGATATGGTCTGTGGCATCACGTTTCGCTGTTTATAACCTCCTTGCTATAGAGTCGCAAACGTCATCGCAGGCCTTCGCTCCGATATATTTTTTTTTTTTTTTTAATAATTTGACGACTTTCAACTACGATATCTTCCACCTCTTATAGCTATCGGCATGGAACTGCTATGATCTACAACGGGAGACTTCGGACAACAATTACACACAGACCATTCGTTTGCGTTCTGTAGTTTTCGCCGCAGAGCGAAATATTAACACGTAGAATTTTATATACACCTACAACTTTCCATCCCAATATACTCCACCCTTTTATCATTATCAACCTTCAAGCAACAATGCAACCAATAAAACCATTTTCAAAGAGAAAATATAGTTTTCAAAGAGTCATTATTGTTCCGCATTTCACGTTATATTCTTCAAATTACTAAATACCTATCAGATAGCTATAAAACCGTGCCTTAAACCTTCCTCAGGTATAAATTAGTAACTGTACAAATATTTAAGTCTCTGCGCCTTGTCGTTCGGATGTGATAAGCGTACACCGAACAGACATTCACCCGATCGCCATAAAACCGGGCCTAAAGCATTCCCAGGGTAGACATTAGTAATTGTACAAATTTTTAGGTCTTTATGTCTTGTGGATCAGACGTGATAAACGTACACCGAACAGGCATTCACATTTATAAAAAAAGATTTATTTATTTCTGTTCTTCAGGTAGATCTATGCTTTGCGGTCATCGTTTTAGTTCGTTCTTGTTTGTTCGTTGAATGTTTGTCTCAGCCTTTTTTTTATTACAGAGGGCGTACATCCCCTTGACAGTACCGTTCGGCTACTCCCGCGCGGTGTTTAACGTAATTTGAAACAAAACGTGATATTAACGCGTTGCACCATTACTCCACTGTGCTCTTCATGTTGCAATGACACGAGTTCTCATACACTATGTTAACATGAAACACATCTTCCTGAATACGAAAACCGAATTTCGTAAACCGTTTCCGTTGTCGTGTTTACGAGCTATAGCCTGAAGCGGATTTCCTAGTATGGCGGCTGAAAAACAGCTAATTCACTTCCTGGTTTAAGCCACCACAATCGCTATTTTTCTTTACTTAAATACACAGATTCATTGCTCATTCTAATATTTATACTTGTCTTTCACTGCATAAAATATCACTTTGTCCATATGAGCGAAATATTCTAGACAAGAAAACAATCTGACAAGACAAGAACGTTTCGAAAACGGTTGCGTTTACATGTGCACGAAAATCGATTGTGGAACTGTATAACCGCTTTACAGAAGTGGATTTCCAGGATCAACTTTGGAGTGTTTACATGACCAACCAAAAGCGGATTTGGGAAATCGGTTTTCGTAATCCGGTTTTCGAGGCCTACGTAGACGGGGTGACAGTGAAGTGACCTTGTTAGCTGGGTCGCAGCGTATACCACCGCTTCACTGCAGTGCTTTGCTTGATAGGACATGTCCCTCAACGTGTATCCTCGCCAGCGCGGTTTGTAAAATATGGAAAGATTCACCGAACGTTTCAGTCTCGCCCTATAACTCCCATGATATCCCATGATATAGACGTCGAGGGTGTTGAATATGTAATTCCTGCGTAATATCTTAAGTATGTTTTATTTGCAGTTGGCAGTATAGTGTTACCAGGGACAGATATAGACTCAAATTACAATTTAGCAGTGATGAAGAGCCCAGTGAAGTTTAAGAGAATTCTCCAGAAGAATCAATGCGGAAAAATGTGGTATATTGCACTACTGAGGAATAGTGAGATACAATTGAAGTTCCCTAAAGGTGTGGATTCAGTGACAAGGAATACCATAATAAGAAGGTGATATGAAGAGGTGTGTATATCTCCAAAAAAAGGGCCATCACAGATGCTGGAAAGAGAAACACAGGTACGAGCATAGTAAATGCGAAGAAACCTTGTGTAACAGCAGAAATAAAGTAGTACAAAATATGCAGTGTATGAAAGAAATGGTACAAGATCAATCACTTGCAATGAAGTAATTAGTAAGTGCAGAGGACTCAACGAGAATGGCTGCAAGGAAAATCTGATGAGTTAGAAAAAGAAATGGTGGCCGGAAGAAATGACTCAGCATATAGAAAACTCGATGTAACCTTCGGTGAAGTTAAATATTGAGCGTACAATAGAAATTTTGCTACTGAATGCAAATAGGTGAGCAGATAGGCGGTAAGACTGCATTGAAGGCCTCCAATAACAGAAGACTTGTTAGACGATATCTCTATAATGATGTCTATAAGCAACACAAAGGGGATTCAGTATTAGAATCTAAAATAACTCTGGAAGACTTGAGAGGTATTAAGGCAAGAAGGATAGACAACATTCCGACAGAATTTATAAAATTCTCGAGGGAAGTTTGGATTGAACGACTATTCAAATTAGTGTGTAGGAACTTGATTGTTGCTGCAAACCGACAGAAATTGGAAAAAAATATCATCCACACAATTCCAAAGATGGTAAGACCAGGTAATTACGAATACTATCGCTCAATCAACTTACACGTTCATGTATTGAAGTTACTGATAAGATAACAACGGCAATGAAAAAGAGTGATGAAAAGAAAATTTGATGATCTGTTGACAATGATCAGTTTTACTTTAAGAAAGGTGAAGGCACCCATGGGGTGGTTCTGACGTTGCCTTTGATATAGGGGCTAGACTAAAGACAACGATTGGAGTCAAATAGTGTCCAGACTGTCATTTAAATATATGTTGAGAAACTACAAAATGTTCTATTACAGACATACATAGTAACGAAAGTCTCCCCTGTATTACATAGTACACGGGAATGGTAAAACTGTAACGCCGGAATTTTAATGAAAATAATCTTTCTTGGAAACAAGTAGTAAACGTATAAAAATTAGTTTTAGTAATTCTCACTGTAACCACAATCGTCAGTTTGTGGCATCTGCTGCGTTATTACCCGGTCGCACAATTTGAACTCACGTATACGTCATCAGGAATAATAGGTATATTTCAGGAAATGGTGCTTATGTGCGGACATGACGTCCATTCACCTTATGCTTTGACTTTTTCAAGTGTGTGACTTCATGGCCTTCGTGACAACATGCGAAGTGCAGGTAACAGCCCTATACTAAACGACGTAAACCTTACCCGTGACAGGAGGAAACTGCTTGGACCGTGGGACTCGATTACAAAATATAGAGTTAAAGATGCAAAAGAGAACAACTGCAAGGTGCGCCTGAAAAGACCGGTGAATGGTATCAGGAAATATAGAAGAGATAGAAATAAAACACTTTCACTGACGTTCAAAGTAATGGCCACTTGTTACAATACACTTGTGACATCGGTTGTACAGCTGTTGATAACTGTCAGCAAACGCTTCTTGTGGAACCGCTCGAAGCACTGAGGTCACGCGTTGTTTGAACTCCGCAATCAATCAAACGCACACTTTTTACTCACTGCTTTTTACTGCACTAACTTCCCTGTGTCTCTGTCACCGTTTTGCCTAATTTGAAACAAAACATGATGTTAACGCGTTGCCCCATTGCTCCAGTTTGCGTTCCATATTGCAATGACGAGAGTTCTCACATTGACCTTGTTAGCTGGGTCGCAGTGTGTACCAACGAACTTTTCAGACGCACCTTGTACTTTTTCAGGCTAATTTACATTAATATCTCTGTCTGAATGATGTAAGGAAAAGATGTCTCCAAAAAATGTATCTTATTACAAAAACGATGGACTGTACCAAAATAAGTTAGCGAAATACACACTATTATTACCAGTGCAGAAAACCATAGGAAATGTTATGAAAAGATCAAATCAATGCAATATTTTAGCCTGTATGGTCAGACAGAAATGCAACAGAACACTTGTCAAGGGCACTAACATTGCACGTTTCACAAATTTAGTCTGTTCTCCTTGCAGAAACTTAGCGCTATAAAGCGATTTCCGGACTATAATCTCATACATCTGTGGTTACTCGTCCTCCAATCAGGTTGCTAACAATAACATTTCTGTATAGGATGCGAATACAGTAACACAGCTCATCGGCAAAGGCGTTATAATGCAACATGTCGTTATTCCTTTTCTGTACACACAAAATAGATTGACATTGCACTTACCTCACGAAATCCCCAACAAAATTCATTGGCTCTCTTTAAGCTATGTTTTTTTTTTCACCGGTGCCATAGAGTATCATACAATAGTAAAATACAGCCGTAACATATTACACATATTTCAGATATTAAAGTTTAATTCCAGAGATCGTTGAATAATGGATTTCCACGTTGTTTAATAATAATGCGCCCCGTAGTCACGAGAACTGCATTTAATGATAAACACAGGTCATGCCGACAACAATGTTATGATGCATGAAACGTTATGTTTCGTTGCCTAGCAATTACTTCTGTATTCTTTCGAGTACCTGAAGTATCGAAACGAGTTCTCCCTTGGTGTTGTTAAGTTAAAGAAGTTTTAATTTCGGATTCATCATTGTTGTGGTGGTTACTGTATTTGGTTCTAACTAACGAAACTATCTGAAGTTTGTATGTGAAGAATCTCGAATGAAGCAAAACAAACCGTGATGGAGTCCATCTTCCCATCTATAGGTAAGAGCCTGTGAGTAAGCTGTCACCTATTAATTTGCTGTCTAACGTTAGCTAACGTAGCAACAAATAGGTTTTTATTTGACAATCAGAACGTAAACACTTTACTTGTACTGTTGTTTAGCATGTTGATTTAAGATCTTGCCGCGGCCGAATGGCCAAGCGCATTGATGTGCTATGCTCCGATGCGCAAGGCCGTTCCCCGTTGGGGGTTCTAATCCTTCCTCGGGCATGGATGTTCGTGTCGTCTTTAGTGTAAGTTAGTTTATAAGTAGTTTGTAAATTTAGGGACTGATGACCCTGCATTTAAGTCCCACAAGCTTAACAAACATTTGAATATTTTTTTTATTTAAGATGTTGTAGAACTGTTATTTGTTTATTTTATTAGAACTGTTATTTGTGTTCACAAGCTCTTCAGTAGTTTGAACGATACAAATTCCAGAAGGTACTTTTCAGTAGCAAAATATGGGTGTAAAATTGTTCACAAATTAATTTTTCAAATTTAATTTCCTTGCTCGTTGAATCATGCCTATCGACATTGTGCTTGGACGTTATCGGCGTTGCTGTTTAATGTTGATCACAGAGCATGCTGACACTGGTATGACTCACGAAACGTCATTTTTAATTGCCTAGAAATTACCTCTCTATTGATTAGAGTACTGAAGTATCAACACGAATACTGTTTTTTCGTTAGTGAGTTTACAGAGCTTCATTTTCGAACTAGGTATTGTAGTGTTGGATTTTGTGTGTGACTACAATTAACCAAACTACCTAAATTTCGTGGGCAGTTTGAAAACTTAGAACTAGGTAGTATATGTTCTCAGCTAGCGATAAGAACTGTTGGGTAAAATTAATATATTTAATGCAACGTATAGACTTTTATTTGAGAGCAGAACTGCTAAGCTTTTGCGTTGCATAGAGCGTCATATAATTTTGAAGATGTAATTAGTAATAATTTACCACGCGAAAGAGTACATTTACTTAAGATTTCAAACTTTAGGCGCGTGAAATTTACGGAGCAGCTTTATTTCGTGTTTGAATAGGTTCGTTTGATTTTATCGTATATTCTAAAGTTTATTTCTTCACTTGACGATAAGACATACATAATGTTTTCTGGGAGTAGAAGGGTCGTGCTGACGTCTTTGGCGAAGAACTAGGGTGCCAACTGCGTAGCTTCTCGTTGAGTTGTTGTTGTGTCAATCTATACATTTTTCTCATCTTTTTGTGTAAGATAATTGTATTAATAACTCACAGCATAGCTAGTTGTTAAAATGAAAAGAGTGTTTGTTAGCTGATCGATTATGTTCATCGTTTACACGTGTTGATGAACTGTGTCGTGCTCTCTAATTACTGGCATTGCTGTTGAATGTTAATTACGAGGGGGACTGTCAGAGTTGCGTATTAAAAGAAAAAAATAGAATGAGACATTAAAGATAAGACATATTTTTATTTTTCTACGTGATTTTCAAGTACATTGAGACATTTTTCATACTGCTTTGTATGCTTCAAAAAGCCTTCCAGGAAAAATCAGGGCGCTGCATTCGGAAGAAGAATTCAATGGCTTGTTTGACGTCAGCATTGCCTCTAAAGCGCCTGCCGCCGAGAGTATTATTCAAAGCTGGAAACAGGTGGAATTCACTTGGTGCTCAAATCAAATGTTCAAATGTTTGTAGAACTTATGGGACTTAACTACGGGGTCATAAGTCCCTAAGCTTACAAACTACTTATGAACTAGCTAAGACTAAGGACGGCACAAATATCCATGCCCGAGGGGGGATTCGAACCCCCGACCGTAGTGGCCGTGCAGACCGCGACTGAAGCGCCTCAGTCCCCTCGGCCACCGCGGCCGGCCACTTGGTGCAAGGTCAGGACTATATGGCAGATGGTGTGAGAGCTCCCAACGAAGAGCTGCGATAAGGTTTTGCGTTGCCGTCACATAGTGTGGTTTCGCATTTGTCACCCACCAGCAGAACGCCAGATATAAGAAAACCAGGCCGCTTTTTCCGAACACCTCTTTCAATTTCGACTGAGTGGTACAGTACCGCGCAGCATTGATGGTTGCATCCTCCAAAAACTCCAGCAACAAAACCCTTGGGCGTCCCAGAAAACGGTGATCAGCACTTCACCTTCAGACGGAGTGCTTTTGAACTTCTTTCGGACAGATGGTGACGAATGTTTCCACTTCATAGGAGTTCAACGCTTCTTCCGTATGCGACGCCCAGATTTTTTTTTTTTTTTATTTTATTTTATTTTATTTTTTTTTTTTTTGGGCGGCTTTTGAAGTTTATAAAGCGGTTTGATAAAAGTCTCAATGTACTTGGAAATTATTTAGAAAATTAATGATATGTCTTATCTTTAATGTCTCATTCTATTTTTTCCTTTAATACACAACTCTGACAGTCGACAAGGGAAATGTATTTTCCAGCTCCCCCTTGTGCATGTCAAAGTGAACCACAATGCTTATGCTTCTTGGAGCATCGTGTGTCATAGCCGAGCAAATCCTTTCGTATTGCTTCAAGGTCTTGGAGAAGACATACATATATCTTCTAAATGTTACTGAGTAGACAACGCGTCAGTTTTGGTGGACGCGTAGGGTCGAACTCTGTGTTTCAAATACAACTAATGCAACATCCAAAGCCCCAAGGAAGCTTGCTAAGGTTCAGCATACGAAAGTGTTTTCTTCACTTTGTAGGTACATCATCCTATCTAGGGAATACAGAAATTGACTACGCTGTTACATATTTTTTACCGCATAATATCAGATTCAGTCCATACAGCGTATAAGCTTTACTTCTACTGTAGATCTATGGAAGAAAAACTTGCAAACGCTGGTGGTTTCAGAAAATGTAATTACTGATTTTTGATGATTTTTATGTGCATTCATCATTATTTTAAAATCATATCTTGGAGTCGCAAAGAAAACGACGTCATCGATTTTGGTCGACTGCCGATTACACATGCTCATGGTATGGAATTATGGAACTGTCATGTTGCTGTTATCTAGTGCAATCTGTGATGAGGAAGGTGCTTTGGAAACTGGTACGAGTTTTGTAGAGTCATGTATCAAAATTGCGTCGTAAAAAAGTGTTTCCTTTTTTTGTTACTTGTTGTTGTTGTGGTATTTAGTCTGCAGACTGGTTTGAGGCAGCTCTCCACGCTAACCTGTGCTGTGCAAGTGTCTTCATTTGAGAATAAGTTCGCCAACCTACATCCTTTTGAATCAACTTACTGTATTCGTCCTTCGGTGTCCCTCTACAATTTGTACCCCACACACTTCCATCTAATGCTAACTTGACGATTCCATGCTGTCTCAGAATGTGCCCCACCAACCTATCCCTTCTATTTATTTTATTTATTTATTTATTTATTTATTTATTTATTCTGTTCCATAGGACCCACTTCAGGAGTAAGACTCCATGGTCATGGAACAAGTCAATACATTAATTGTTACACAATAATGGTAATCGAAAAAGTGAAAAGAATCAATAAAGAAAAATAAATTAGCTTAATTGTTTAACTTTTCTAGGAGTTCCTCGACAGAATAAAAGGAGTGAGCCACGAGGTAACTCTTCAATTTAGATTTGAAAGCATGTGGATTAGTGCTAAGATTCTTAAGTTCTTGTGGCAGCCTATTGAAAATGGATGCCGCAGAATACTGCACCCCTTTCTGCACAAGTGTTAAGGTGGTGCGGTGCAAATGTAGATTAGACATCTGTCTAGTATTCACCGAGTGAAAGCTACTAACTCGTGGGAATAAGCTGATATTATTAACAACAAACGACATTAAAGAAAAAACGTATTGTGACGCCAGAGTCAAAATTCCCAGACTACTGAAAAGGGGTTGACATGACGTTCGCGAACTTACACCAGATATTGCTCGAACCGCCCGTTTTTGAGCCAGAAATATCCTTTTTGCATCAGGCGAGTTACCCCAAAAAAACAATGCCGTACGTCATAAGTGAGTGAAAGTAAGCGAAATAGACTACTTTTCGTGTTGAAAAATCACTTATCTCAGATATTGTTCTAATGGTAAATATAGCAGAATTTAGTTTTGGAACAAGATCCTGAACATGGGCTTTCCATGACAGCTTACTGTCTATATGAACACCTAGAAATTTGAACTGTTCAGTCTCACTTATCACATGCCCATTATGTGTAATCATAATGTCAGATTTCGTCACATTATGTGTTAGAAATTGTAAGAACTGAGTTTTACTGTGATTTAACATCAACTTGTTTTCTATTAGCCATGAACTTATCTCTTGAACTGCATTATTTGATACTGTGTCAATATTACGAGCAACATCCTTCACTACCAAGCTGGTATCATCAGCAAACAAAAATATTTTACAATCACCTGTTATACTCGAAGGCATATCATTTATATAAATAAGAAACAGCAATGGTCCCAAAACAGACCCTGGGGCACCCCATTCTTAATTGTGCCCCATTGGGATTGCACGTCATAGCCATTTTCTACATTGCGGAGAATTACCTTCTGTTGTCTATTATTAAAGTAAGAGGTGAACCAGTTGTGGGCTACTCCCCGTATTCCATAATGTTCCAACTTCTGCAACAATATTTTGTGATCAACACAATCAAACGCTTTTGTTAAATCAAAGAAGACGCCTAATGTCCGTAGCCTCTTATTTAACCCATCAAGTGCCTCACAGAGAAACGAAAATATAGCGTTTTCGGTCGTTAAACCACTTCTAAAACCAAACTGTACGTTTGACAGGAAATTATGTGAACTGAAATGATCAATTAATCTTGAATATACAGCCTTTTCAATAACTTTGGAAAAAACCGATGGCATAGAAATAGGTCTATAGTTGTCTACATTATCCCTTTCACCTTTTTTATAAAGCGGTTTCACTACTGAGTACTTTAATCTGTTAGGAAACTGACCATTCCGAAAGGAAAAATTACAAATATGGCTTAGTACTGGGCTAACATATGGAGAACAGTACTTTAGAATTCTGCTAGATACCCCATCATATCCACAAGAGTCCTTAGTCTTTAGTGATTTAATTATTGACTCAATCTCACCTATGGAAATATCATGAAGGATCATTTCAGGCAACAGCCTCGGAAACGCATTTTCTAAAAACGTTATATGATTACCTGTAGAAACTAGAGTTTTGTTTAGTTCCTCTACTATATTCAGAAAGTGATTATTGAATATTACACATATATCTAACTTGTCAGTAACAGAAACATTCCTACTACGCACTGACGTTATATCTTCTACCTGCTGCTCCTGACCAGACACTTCCTTCACGACTGACCAGATAGTTTTAATTTTATCCCGAGAGTTTGCTATTCTTTTTGCGTACCACATACTTTTTGCATTCTTAATGACATTTTTCAGAACCTTACAGTACTGTTTGTAATGAGCTACTGCATCTTCATTCTGACTGCTTCTAACATTTTGATACAACTCCCGCTTAGTTCTACATGATACTCTTATCCCCTTTGTCATCCACCCTGGCTGTCTGTTACTGAAAGTACCCTGTTTTGAGCGTTCTAGCGGAAAGCAACTTTCAAACAGCATAATAAATGTGTTCAGAAAAGCATTATATTTATCATCTGCGTTATCAGCACTATAAACATCCTGCCATTCTTGTTCCTTAATTAGGCTTAAAAAGGTCTCAATTGCAACTGGATTAACTTTTCTGAGTAGTTGATATTTATGTTTAACATTTGTTTGAGAACAAATACTTTTTAGAATTAAAAGTTGGGCATCGTGGTCTGATAGGCCATTTACTATTCTGCTGACAGAGTGCCCCTCTAATAATGAAGAATGAACAAAAATATTGTCAATGGTAGAACTGCTATTTCCTTGCACTCTCGTTGGAAAAAATACTGTTTGCATCATGTTATAGGAATTAAATAGATCTAACAGCTGACGTTTCCTTGAGCTATCACCTACACAATTAATGTTGAAATCTCCACACACAATTAAATTTTTATACTTCCTATACAGTGAACCCAGAACCAATTCCAGCTTGGGCAGAAACATTTTAAAATCTGAGTCAGGGGATCTATAAATAACAACTATTACTAGTTTAGTTCCATTAACATTAACAATTCCTGCACAACATTCAAATATCTGTTCTGTGCAGTGTTTAGAAAAATCGATTGTCTCCGATGAAAAATCGTTTTTTACATACATGGCCACTCCCCCACACTGCAAGGAACTCCTAGAGTAAAAGGCAGCTAACCTGTATCCTGGCAAAGGAAGTCTCTGAATTGTCACACCACTTAAAAAGTGCTCTGAAATACCAATAATGTCAGAATCAGTATCAATAAGCATTTCATTAACTTTATCTCTGATACCCTGTATATTTTGATGAAAAACAGTAATTCCCTTATTACTTATACTTTGTCAAAGGTGGTTCATTTCTTAGAGGGACTTCCTTTAAGCAGGAATATCTATCAGCTGTCTTCAGTCTAAAAAAGGTGCAGCCCTAACACCAACTACTACAGGAATTTTTCCATGAGTGAAACCCCCACCCCCTACTACACTGTCACCTATGAGCTTTGCCAACCTCCCCTTCCCATACCTATTGAGGTGCAGACCGTGCCTAGTAAAATCCGACCTTTGGATAGTTTCAACTGGCACCACTGCAATGTGATCCATGCCCTCCGTCATCAGCGCCCTTTCAAGCCCCATGTTAAGACGGCTGACAGCCGTATTAAGACAAGGACTATCATGACGCTGAAACAGCTGCACGAAATGCACATTCGTGCCACCAGTTTCATTTGCTATCCTTTCCAGATCACCACCTATATCATATTCCCCGTCCCTATCAAGACTGTTCCCGGCCCCACCCACTACAACTACCTGATCCTCTTTTGAAAAATTCCTACATAAGTCCCCTATGTTAGAAGTGACCTGATCTAACCCTGCACTAGGCTTCACTATGCTGGTGACCTGGTACTCACTCCCAAGTACTTCCTGCAACTGTTGGCCAACACCTCTGCCATGAGAACTACCTAGCAGCAGAACCTTCTTCTTCCTAAGAGACCTCTCTACAGATTTCGGCTTACCAAAAGCTGAGGTCTGCTGCGTACTTCCTACACCTACAGCTACAGGAGGTTCATCTCCACTCAACTCTGACAGTTGGTCAAACCTATTTGCAACTTGCAATGTAAAGCTATCTGAATACCTTCTCCTAGCTACCTTCTTGCCAACTGCCAGTTCCCATTCCCCAGCGCCCCTTCCCCTCCTCAACCTACCTAGTTCCTCTTCAGCGTTTTTCAACTGCACCTGAAGGGCGCAGATCAAACGCTCCTGCTCCTCTATCAACTTATTCCTGCTGCAAATCCTACAGTTCCAGGAGAGAACCTCACCACAATGCCCACTGTCTTCCCCACTGCACTCCCCCCCATGAAAATACTTACTACAAATTCCACACTGCAGCCCACTACGCACGAACCTACGACAGAGCCCACACTTTTCACTCATGGTAAAATTTTACAATAATTTGTTAAGAAAAACTAGACGTCTACGTTATGAAGTTAAGTTTCTACAAAATAAGTAGGAAGTACCTCTTAACTACAGCAATCAACAAACCTCAGTCTCTACAAATCAAGTAACAACAACTAATAGTATCAGAAAAGAGCAAATAACACTACCACAGAAACTTTACACTGTTGCTTGTATAAACAAGTTCAAATTCAAGCGTCACTAATAAAACAACTAAACACTGTGAGAGTACAAGAGTTATCAAATACCGTAACTTAAAGTTTCCCAACCTTAACTACGTTAAAAACAGCAAGTCACCTGTTGAAAAGTACTAAAGTTAATAAACAACTAGCGCGATAACACCTCCTGAAATCTAAAACTTTAATAATTTAACTACAATACACAAACACTTATTAGAACTTAGCTTTCGGAGACCGCTACGGCTGGAACCACTCGCCACCAGATGTAAAACCTCTCAGTCAGGATATGCCATAAAGTCCTTTTCTTTCCAATTCGGTTAAGCACCTCCTCATTAGTTACGTGATCTACCCATCTAATATTCATCATTCTTCTGTAGCACCACATTTCAAAAGTTTCTATCATCTTGTTGTCTGAACCTTATCGTCCACGTTTCACTCCCATACAATACTACACTCCAGACAAATGCTTTCATAAAGGACTTCCTATCATTTAAACTAATATTGGATGTCAACAAATTTAGTTTCTTCAGAAACGCTTTTCTTCTCATAGCCATTCTGCATTTTATATCTTATTTACTTCGGCCATCAGAAGTTATCTTGCTACCCAAATAACAAAACTCATCTACTACTTTTATTGTCTAATTACCTGATCTAATTCTTTTAGCATCGCCTGATTTTCTGACATTACATTCCCTTACCCTCGTTTTACTCTTGTTGTTGCTCATCTTATAGCCTCTTTTCAAGACACTGTCCATTCCATTCAATTGCTCTTCCAGATCATTTGCGGTCTCTGACAGAATTACTATGTCATCGACAAACCGCAAAGTTTTTATTTCTTATCCCTGATCTTTAATTTCCTCTCCAAATTTCTCCTGTCATTCCTTCACTGCTTAATCAATGTACAGATTCAACAACATTGGGGAAAGGCTACAACCCTGTCTTACTCCCTTCCCAACCTCTGCGTCCCTTTATTACTTAAGAAAATGTAATTAATATCTTTGATAATCGTTGGACTTTAAAAGAATGTAACAGTTTTTTTTCTTTTTGTTGATTTTGCTGGGCATTTGTCAGTGCAAAGTATGGTAATTGTGAGAATGCTTTCACTATAAAGGACAGATCAGGGTAATAATTCGCAATCTCGACAGATACTGGGCAGGTATTTGTCACAGCTCGTTGGCGCATAGTTTTGTGGGTAATAAATTTACACAATCCACAAAACGGAGTCCCACATTTCATTCGGAGGAAATGTTACTCAGCATTTCCGCTTTAGTATCATAGTAGCGTATGAATGTAATATGTATAGTGTTGCACTGTCTTTAACATTATATCTCACTTCATCTGCTTAATTTTTGACACAATTCCTGCAGAAAAGAAAATTACTCTTAATAGATTATTGTAAGAGTTAAGTGAGTTCGTTTAGCAGAAAAATTTACCAAATTTCAAATGTTGAAATGTTTATTAAGCTTAAGGGACTTAACTGTGGGGTTATCAGTCCCTAAACGTACAAACTACTTATGAACTACCTTTCCAAAAAACGAAAGAAACATCCATACCCAAAGGGGGATTCGAACCCCCGACTGTAGCGGCCGTGCAGACTGTGACTCGCGCGCATCTTTTGTGACTTCGAAGAACTTCTACTAGTTTGGGACAGAAATTACGAATTATAATAAGGAACTATAGTAATGAATTTTTCAACAGTGAGACGTGCAGAAGTTTATCTCAAGCAAAATATTGAGAATTTCCAAATTATTTATACAGGTTTGGACGGAAGCACAGAAACACCACCAGAAGAGCACCCTTACAGGTATTTGTCAAGTCTGCAAGTGGCGCCGTTGTATTTGATCTCGAATGGGGTCTGTGAGGTGCCCTCAGTATGTTTCAAATGTCGGTATTGGTGTTCTGTGTGGAGACATTACGTAGGAGCTAAGTTATTTAGAACGTAGGCAAATTGTTAGTGCTCTAATGGTAGGCGGTTTCGTGCCGGGTAGCCAAGTGTTTGCTGTTTCTATCTCAATAACCACCATATATAAGAATCGTATGACATAAGAGGGAAGTGACAAAACATCACCCGGTTAGCCCAAACGCGGACAAAATATGTGTTGCATACTCGAGACAGATGCTCATTAAAGATTTAGACCAAAAATAAGCTGTAAAAGTCACAATCTCAGTATCGTGATCCAAGTCAGCGCCAAAAGAAAACGAAGTGAACTCCAAAAGCTGGAAATGTTGTGAGACTTGAAATTCTAGAACCATTCCTCATTGATGCAAAAATCTCTATCAGGAATAAGCGGCGCGGAAGCCATAAAATGTAAACTATTGACCAATAGAAGAAAGCCACTTGGTGGTATTGCTTCATACTATGTCCAAATTTTGATCAAATTACATCTGACGAACGTAGACCCAAGGTACGATGCACAATGCATGCTACCAAGAGTGAAATGTGGCGTACGGTACCTTTGATGAGGATTTCGGAGGGTTTACAGTGCATTTCCAAGGTCTCACGGTGACTCTGCAAAATTTAGGTACCTCAGGAATTATGTGACAATTGTGTCTCAACAAGTCAATCCAGTTGTATGTGATATTTGTTCCTCAATAATGATACTTTTTCCTCACAACGATATGGACCCTGTATTCAGCTCACATAGTCGAGGACTGGGTTTTAGAAATGAATTTTCCTCTACCACGACCACTGGAGTCGCTACATCTCAATATTAATAGACCTCTGTTTTCTTCTTTCTAAAGACGAATGTGTGATCACCACCCATCTTCATCGTCTCTAGGTGAAATAGGTACTTTTTTCAGTAATAATTCGGCTGCGAATCATACTCTCTTGTGGCCGTCAGTCACGAGACCGGTTTGATGGATATCTCCACCCCATCCTGAGCAAGCCTCTTCATCTCCTCATAAGAACGGCAACCCACATCGATTTGCACCTACTTACTGTATTCGTCTCTAGGTCATCAACCAACACACACCCGTTCAATTTTAAAGTGACAATTCCTTGATGTCTAAGAATGTGCCCTACCAATAGATTCTTGCTTTTAGTCAAGGTATACCAGAAATATTTTCCCTCCCCCATTCTTATTCAGTATGCACCTAATCATCAGTATTCGACTGTAAAACCACGTTTCAAAAGGTTCTCTCCTCTTCCTGTGTAAACTATTAATTGTCATTGTTTCACTGTTGTACTAAGTGACACTCCACACAAATACCTTCAGAAAAGACTCCCTAACACTTAAATCAATATTAGAGGTTAACAAATTTCTCTCTTTCAGAAATTGTTTTATTCACATTGCCATTCTATATTTAATATCATCTTAACTTCTGCCATTAGAAGTTATTTTGCTACCCCAAATAACAAATCTTTTCTACTACTTTCATAGTCTCTTCAGCATAGTCTTTTTTTTCCTTAGACTACATTCCGTTATCCTTGTGTTGCCCTTATTAATGTTCATCTTATGGGCTTCTTTCAAGACACTGTCCAGTCCGTTCATCTCCTCTTGTAAGTCTCTGACAGAATTACAATCTCACCGCCTAACCGCAGGGTTTATATTTCTTCACTCTCAGTTTTAATTCCTTCTCCAAATTTCTCCTTACTTTCTTGGCGGTTTTCTCAACTTGCAGATTGAATATCATTAGGGAAAGGCTACAACTCTGTTTTACTCCCTTCCCAACGGATGCTCCCTGTCATGACCTTCGACTTTCATAACTGCTATCTACTTTTCGTTCAACTTGTAAATAACTTTCTGTTTCTCCCTATATTTTACCTATGCTGACTTTGGAATTTGAAAGATCGTACTACAGTTTACATAGTCGAAAGCTCTCACCAAATCTACAAAAGATAGAAATGCAGGTTTGCCTTCTCTTAATCTATCTCTTAAGTAGTAAGTTGAGTATTGCCTCACTCGCTTTGTGAAAAGTGTTTACAAATAATGTGCCATCGGCAATAATTTCCTCCTCGAATTAAAATTATAAAAATTTTCGTACAGTATATAACAAAAAATTTCGTAAAACATTAAACACACAGACACTCACCCACACGCACACAAATATACACACACTGAACCATATAGTAGCAGTATTTATCAATTGCGTCACGTCTAGAAATTGTTCTGAATGCCGATGCTTATCCCACACCGTATGTGTAGTTAATGTGAAGTGTTTTTGGCGTTACCAAAATGTTCAAATGTTTGTAAATCTAAGAGACTTTTGGTGTTCCTGTTTGTTTGACCACCCGCTGTAGTAATTTCTGAAGTCTGTAAGTCAGACTTTGAATTGACCCGTATGATAAATGTGAGCCGCGTTGGAATGGCCGAGCTCTCTAATGTACCTTGCTGTGGAGCGTGGGGGTCTTCTCTCGGGCACTGGTGTGTGTGTGTGTGTGTGTGTGTGTGTGTGTGTGTGTGTGTGTGTGTGTGTGTGTGTGCGTGTGTGTGTTGTCCTTAGATTAGTTTCAGTATTTTATAAGTCTAGGGACTGATAACCAGAGTAGTTAAGGCCCAGAGAATTACAAACATTTGAACATTTTTTTGAAAAAACATAAACTAATAGAAGGAAAGAATGGCGGGGAGGGGGTCCATAACGAGCAAGCCAAGGAAAAACTGGGAATGAAATCCATAGATGAATCATTTAGAGCGAATAGGCTGAGATGGTGGGGTCATGTTACACGCATGGGAGATGGAATATCAAATAAGAGACTCAGAGACTCATGGGTTCGGCAGTAGAGGGTAAGAGGATTCGAGGTAGACCAAGGGCAAAATACTTGGACTGAGTCAAGAATGATTTTGAAGTAAAAGGCTTGACATCCCACGTGGCATTAATGTTAGCATTGAATAGAGGACCATGGAGGAATTATATTAGTCGGACTATGCTTTAGAATGAACGCTGAAAAGCTAAATCACTCTCTAAAGATGATGATGATGCTGAATTTCTACAACATTCCTACTACATTTTAGGAATATTTTTGATTGAATGGTATTTCGTCGTGTCAGTGAAGCTGGATTACCCTCACTGGTCAAATGGCTTTGTCTGCTAAGTCGCAAAGAGACAGCGGGTGTATTGCAAGAGCTGTGGGTTGTAACTTTGTTGGAAATCTGTCCTTGACAGCCGTGAAGGAAAGGCAAAAACATAACACCTGTGTTGTCTTTCATTTGATGTGAAGGTAAGACTTAGCCCGTTGGCGATACACAACAGTGTTTTATATGGTGCCGCCTGTTTTTTGCTTTGTAAAAGAGGCATGCGTAATTTACAACTACTTTGTTTTTTTGTATTAAATGAAGTATTGTGCCGCTTTGGCTTCCGTAGTTTGTATTCGCATTATTGCCTTGATGTCATGGAAAAGATGTAAAAAAATTGTGCTGTTGCACAAAACTGGGTTTAAAAGTTTTCTTTGTAACAATAATAGTTGTACATAAGCTGAGGTTACAGGTTCCACTGTGATCCACTCGTAGGACAATGCTATAAGATCTACTCGTGGAGACCAGAGGTGGGCAATTAGAGCCACCCGCATGAGCGCAGGCGGAGCTGAGATAACAGCAGCTGACGCAGTCTGTCTCATAGTTTGAGATGTTAGCGCTAGACGGCGATACGCGCAGTCAGTTAGCAAGCGCAGCCACAGCAGTGCACCTGGCTGACTGTATTATGTTACGCGTAGTACGCAGTGTGCCTGATATGGCTAGTGAAAGCAATGCGGCAAAGCGGTGTTCTATTTTACTCTTCAACTTTTGTTGGACGACATAGTTTTAGTCATAGAAATGAAAGGGCGTCCTGTCAATGAATTCACTAATCCTAAGTGGATTAAAGGGTAGTATATCTCACTGACGTAACTTCCCACATGAATAAAATTAATCTCAGGCTGCAGGGAAGCCGGCCGCGGTGGCCGAGGGGACTGAGGCGCTCCAGTCACGGTCTGCACGGCCACTACGGTCGGGGGTTCGAATCCCCCCTCGGGCATGGATATTTGTGCCATCCTTAGTTGTAAGTTGTTCATAAGTAGTTTGTAAGTTTAGGGACTGATGACCCCGTAGTTAAGTCCCATAGACTTTACAAACATTTGAACATTTTTTTTTAGCTGCAGGGAAGAAACACACTCATTATTCATTGTTGTATTTCTGCTTTCAGGCAACTGTTGGAGCTTTGGCACTGTCAGATGTTGAAAGGTGAATTAGCTTATTTACTCGAATTATCAATTCGGATACCTAGATTAGCTCAAGATATCTGTGTGAAAATCTGTTCTCTCCAATGAAGATAAATAAATCTCCACGAAGAGCCACTCTAACAGACGTATGTCTCACTGCAGTTCTGTGAATTGCAAGTGTGAGGCCGCTCACACCAAATATATTTACTTCAACGTAAAGAGACACACTCTTTCTGCAGACTGCTAACGAAGATACGAGCTTATGGAAAAGGTTCACAGATCTGTGACTGGCTGGAAGACTTCCTAAGTAATAGAACGCAGTACATTGTTCTCGACGGAGAGTGTTCATCTGAGACGAGTGTATCGTCAGACGTGCCCCAGGGGAGTGTGATAGGACCACTATTATTTTCTATCTATATAAATGATCTGATGGACAAAGTAACTTGTAATTTGCGGCTGTTTGCTGATGATGCTGTGGTGTATGGGAGGATGTCGTCTTTAACTGACTGTAAAAGCATACAGGATGACTTAGACAAAATTTCTAGTTGGTGTGATGAATGGCAGCTAGCTCTTAATGTAGAAAAATGTAAGGTGATGCGCATGAGTAGGAAAACCAATCCCATAACACTAGAATACAGCATTAGTAGAGAGTTCTTGACGCTGTCGCGTCGTTCAAACATCTAGGCATAACATTGCAGAGCGATATGAAATGCAACGAACATGTAAGGACAGTTGTGAGTGAGGCGGACAGCCGACATCGGTTTACTGGGAGGATTTTGAGAAGATGTACTTCAACTGTAAAGGAGATCGCGTATAAAACGCTTGTTCGACGACGTCTTGAATATTGCTCTAGTGTTTGGGACCCGCAGTAGAACAGTTTAAAGGAAGACATAGAAGCAGTTCAGAGGCGAGCAGCTAGATTTGTTACTGGTAGGTTCGACCAATGCGCGAGTGTCACGGAAATGCTCCGGCAACTCAGTTGGGGATCACTGGAGGAAAGACGACGTTCTTTTCGTGAATTTCTGTTGAAGAAATTTAGACGGCCGGAATTTGAAGCTGAGTGTAGTAAGATCTTTCTGCCACCTACTTACATCTACATGGGATACTCTGCAAATCACATTTAAGTGCCTGGCAGTGGGTTCATCGAACCACCATTATACTATTTATCTCCCATTCCATTCTAGAATAACGCGCGGGAAGAAAGAACACCTGAATCTCTCCGTTAGAGCTCTGATTTCCCGCGTAAGTGGGAGTCAACAATATATTTTCGCATTCGGAGGAGAATGTTGGCGATTGTAGTTTTGTAAGTAGCCCACGCCGCAGCGATAAGCGCCGTTGTTGTAATGATTCCCATCCAAGATCCTGTATCATTTCCTTAACGCTGTCTCCCCTGTATTGTGACAATACGAAACGAGCTGCCCTTCTATGGACTCTTTCGATGTTCTCCGTCAAACCCATCTGATAAGGATCCCACACTGTACATTTCGCGTAGTGATCAAAATAACAAGATAAGAGAAATTAGGGCTCGTACGGAGGCATATAGGCATTCTTTTTTTCATCGTTCTATTTTGGAGTGGAATAGGAAGGGAAATGCCTAGTAGTGGTACAATGTACCCTCCGCCACGCACCTTACGGTGGATTACGGAGTATGTATGTAGATGTAGCTCTGCTGAATGACATTTCAGATATATACGATCACATGTGACTATGTTCTGCTAATGGTGAGTTACCTTTACTTATTTATTCCTGTTTTTAACCGAGAGTTGGTCATTTATCCGCTGTGTTCTAAATAAGCTTTCATGTTGGCCCTCTATATTTTCATGAGTATAGGTAGTAGTCAAAAGAGTATTTAGTTATAAGACATCAAAGTAATTACTTCTATTTCCTACTCATAATCTAATGATAGGAGAATAATTAAACGTATTTATTTAGCTCCATAATCCGATGAACTGAATAGGCATTGGAGACTACAAAAATGTCGCAAGTCTTCATTTTCTTTGATACGCGTCCCTGATCCAGGTATTACGGCAAGTTTTCCAAGCAGCTACAAGGTTAACTTCCGCTAGGGCGTAAATTCTGCTCTTTTTCTTGCCTCGATTGGAGCGCAACTCATTGGCGACGTCTTTATGCGGTGCCTAATGTCGCTGGGTCGATGTTGTAGCAAATAACGAGGTGCTTCTGCCGGTGTGTAGGAGGGGAGAAGGAGGAAAAATTGCGAGTAGAGAACCACTTGGTCCCAGTACGAGGTACTTAACAGATGAGAAAAGTCACGATAAATCACTGATACGTGATTCCGAAGCAACATTGGTTGAGAGACACCAGAATGTCCGTAGCATGGTTAATACATATTAGCCACCGACGCGTTTTACTACAAATGCATCTCTTGTGCACCATAAACTTGCTTTTTGACAAGACTTTATAAATAACTAGATGAAAACCCGTCGTTGGCGGGTATTTATTGACTCTTTACTTTCGTAGTCCACCTCCCCTCCCCTTCTCTTTCTCCTCTTTGCATCCATCTCTTCCTCTCCCATTTCTATGTTCATCTCCATTTCCCCTTCTCCCGGCCCATTTCTTCAACTGCCCCTCGTCCTTCCTGCCTCGTCGGTCCATCGCCTCTGTACCTCCCCTTCCACCCCTAGAAAGATACATGTATATCTGTCAACTGCCATTGCTATCCTTTACCACGCCACGGTGGCTTGTGGAATATAAAAACCCTCTCCATGAAAATATACTAACATGAGCTAATTTTCATGGTAATTGGCAAAAAAGAGTCAACATCCGTTGTGAGGAACCATATGCCGAGCACCGCATGAAACATTATGTACACAATGATATTACAATTGTTTTGAAAGTCAAGTGTGGAAACTTTCATTAAAATCGGCAGAAAACTTTATTTTGTCGAAGTGCGAACCGTAAGTATAGTACCCTTCGCCATCCACCATATGAAAATTTATCGAGACAGTGACCTTTCTCGTCGTAAGATGGCAAGTGCAAAAAAATTTCATCAACAATCTACTGAAACGGTAATTCGTAGAGAGGTAAGGGTCAAATTTATTTTAAGGCTGAGTTTGTAATAACCTGAGTGGGTAAAATGAAAGTGCATTTTACGTTTTTCCGTGTAATTTTTGGAAATTTTCTGTTCATAAAAACCTCTTTCGGTCCTAAACAAATGTATGGAAAAAAGAATGAAATGTATTCGCATTTGCGAATATTATTCAGCATCATCTGTACAGTTGCAGTCTGTTGGTTGTGGAAAAACCTATTTTTACTTTGTGGTTGTTAGAAGTATTTGCAATCTTCTGTGGTATATTGTCAATGTACGGGATAATAGATATATATTTCTTTTTGTCTTTTTCTTCTGTGATGTGGTTTATGTCTGGATTTTTCTTAATTTTGTTAGGTAGTGTTTCAACCAGGGACGGGGTGAAATCATTGGATAGTGCAATTTGTTACACTATGTTTATTTCGTTTTTCATGTTTTCCTGGCTCATAGGTATTTTGGTTGTTCTATGTAACATTGACCTGTATGCCATCTGTTTATGAATGTTTGGATGCCACGAGGTTGCATAGATTGTGGAGAATATCTGTGCACTTTTTCTGTATATTTCAAATGTTCAGGTGTTCTTGTGTCATGTAATATTTAGGTCCAGGGAATTGATGTTACCAGCAACTGAAACAAAAATATCTCAGCTATATGTGTATTTGTACAACTGGAGATTCATTTAGTGACGTCACTATCATTAACTTTCTGTTATGCCTCACGAAATATCCACCAATTCGATGAGCAGCCGAACGTTATTGAAGATTGATTTTTGTGAAGATATCTCCTGTGCAATTATATTTTGGTTATTTTTTATATGAAAAATCTCTACGTCCCAAAATATGGACAATGAATATCGTAGCAAGACAAACAGTCTTCTGTTTGACTTAAAATCACTATTTTCTTTTAGATTTAACATTGTTTTACTTTCTCTCATTGCTGAAGCCTATATATCCAGTAACGTGATTTATTTTATTTAATAAACGGTTTACTAATAGTTTTATTATAACCTTCATATAACATGCCGCTCGAACGCCAAAATATCAGAGTTTAAAGGGTTTTTGACTGAATTTATTAGATTCAAAGGGAATTCCTCGCAGGAATTGACAGCTCATTTGTTTTTCGGAATTAAATTTTAATTAATGATGCTCTGAGAGTGACACCGTGTGTACCAGGTTACAGGTGTTTCAAACACATTAATTATTCGCCCATTATTTGCGTGACATTCTTGGGCGCGAGTGGACGCCGGTGTAATTAATAGCACTGTGAAAGTCATGCCCGCTATTTTGCAGTCGAGTAGGACATATTGCCGCGTTCCTGTTGGTTCCACTGTGTTGGATGCAGCATATTCGCCGAACCATTTTGTATACTTATCGGTCCACTACATTAACAGTGAACTTTGTAATTTGAAACTTCTAATCCATTTTAGTTTTTTTCCCTTGCGTCTCTTGGGACTGCAGCACTATGTATGTTATTTAAAGACATTATGTAATAAAACTGCCAAATGCTGCATTAATTACCGCGTAACTATTCGTTATTACTATAGAGCCTATTTCGGCATAAAGGCCATCTTCAGTTATTCATTTTCTTGGCGGTCGATATCAATAAAGTTTTCTATGTATATATGGATAAAACTCACGAGTAAGTCTTAGATTACACACCAATAACGATTTCAGCAGCAAAGATAACTAAAAGTTACGATAGTAAGATCGCACATATCAATAACTATTCGGCTAAAAGAAAGATCATTAAATTTTCCGACACATACAAACATCATACATTCCACTAATTACTCAAAAAGCTAGTATTACCTTCAGTAAAACAGACAATATTTAACCATATTATATCGCTTGTTATCTGTCGAGGAACTGTCAAAAGTCAGAAAGAAAATCTCAATACTTTTTGAGAGCAAATATTGCTCTCATAAACCTCAAGAAAGGAAGGAACATTAGTGTTTAAAGCCACGTCAACAGCTTGGTCATTAGAGGCGGAGCTTACACTGGGGTTGTTTGGGTAAGGATGGTGAAGGAAATTGGCCGTGCCCTTTGGAGAAAACCATCCCGGCATTTGCCTGGAGTGATTTAGGGAAATCACGGGAAACCTAAATCTGGATGACCGGAGGTGGATTTAGACCACCATCCTCCCGAATGCGAGTTCAGTGTATTACCACTGCGCCACCAGGCTCGGTATACATTAAGAACAACGAAATAGATCGACAGGAAGAAAAACCAGCGATGGATGACCATCTGACGTATGTATATTTAGAAATAAGTTATAATTACGAAAATCACTAAATTCGATGTACAATGTCACATTTTCACAGATTACCTGAAAATGGCAGCTATGCCGAAATACGTCCTATAGTAATAAAGAATAGTTACAATTAAGCAGCATTTGGAAATTTTAAAACATATTAGTTTTGATGTGCTGTACGGATTAACAACGTCAGGATAATTGTACGAGATCTCTACCTTTGAGCATGCACCGTGATGTTACTCCTCCCCTGCTGTGATCTAAATTAGTGTTCAGTGGTGGTACTGGTGCAGCCTTGGTTTCATTTCCTTTATTTTGCTTCAAGTTAATCGATAACATGTTTGCTTTCTTGATCTATTATATAGTTTGCTAACTAGGTTCTTATGCTCTCGCTTAATGTGTGATTCGTTCAAAATCATAAAATCGTATAAGATAATGTTATATAACACTAATTTTCGGCGATGTAAACCTAAGGAAAATTCATGCAATGTTTTTGAGTGTTTATAGGAATTATCTGTTTTACTATATAAAGTCCTGTACACCAATGAAGCAGCTCCATGGTATGTGACTAAGATCAGATTATAATTTTCAATATCTTGATCACATGATACTTCATTAGAACTTACTACCTGTCTCGATTTTGAATTCGTCAGTTTTTACTGTAGCTATATCATGTGTGACATTTTTTCCCGGTGTGTATGTCAAAGAACTGAAAAAGCTCCGTAATATGTGTTACAATGTGTCAGAGGCGAAAAACATCCAGTTGATGAGTAGACACAATGGTTGAATGTGTTTGTCGAAACTAGAAGATTAGCCAACAGGAAATTTACTAAGCTAGCTCATCACGAACGAAAAAATTGACAAGACAGGTTTTCCTTGGCTTAAAGGTAAATATTTCACCGGTTAAAATCCTGTTAACTGTTTCTAATTAGGACCCCCCTTGCCTTCCTACAGGCTCACGTGGTAACTGGATGAAAAGTACCGCGACGCTAGTTGTTGCATTAGAAAAGAGGAAAAAAGGACCTTATTGTTTACAGTATATGTCAATAATCTGGTGCATAACACGCAAGTAGCTTGAGGCCGTACACAGGTAATGCCGCTGATCACAGAGAAATCGTGAAGTAACTGTCCTCTATACCTGTGGTACCTCAACAGTATGCTGTACGTGTTTCAGTATGCAGAGAGCGCCATCGGAGCTGCGCTGACTTGTGAAGTACCAGTCGTATCATGTATCTCTGCTCGGCAATTACGAATATGTAGGAACTACGTTTTGTTTGAACTTTGAGAAGTTTCATTTTCTTCCTGCGAGGACGCAACATGCAAATTTCATAAGTATACATGAAGGTTATAGTTTCCAGAAGAGAGACTTGCTTGAAGCCCAGCATGTCTTTGAATTTTATTGACTTTAAGAATGACTGTTATTTTTAGATATTCTATAAGATCTGGTCTGATGATTTCAGTAGTCGAAACGCCATTATAAATAAAAAAATTCATTCTACATGGCTTTATTAAAAGTAATTCGCGAAGTGTTTATACTTCCTTTCCTTTGTGCCACCATTTTTAAATATTAAATGAAGTTTATTTATCTTATAATTCATAAATGTGATTTTAAGATAACTATCATAGCTTATCAGCAGGTATGAAAAATACTCCCAAATAGGTGATAACCACAAACTGCCAAGTACTAAACACCAGCGCTTCTTTAAATTTATTTGTTATGTGATATTGAGGCATATTAGTTTTGTTTACTGGATACAACAAAATGATTTTTAGATAATACCAATAAAATTTAATATCCGTTGCTCAGTGTAAGGTTCAACGCTAATTTTTTTCCATTTACTTCAGTGGTTGTTCTACTGATTCGAATATAACTTTAGTGAAGTTAACAGTGGCAGAAAATGAGAATAGTTGTAACAGTTTGATGTTAAGATTTAAATAGCTGTGTAGTAAACGATAATTCATTCATCCCATTAATCTCTTCAGTAGATTACTTCTGAATTTGAAGTACGTGTTTCCGTTATTATTTTAGTTTTCAATGAAACCATGATCACCTGTCACTTCATTTGAATTAGAGAGCTTTGGCTAATATCGATAAGGGAAAATTACAGTATTAAGGGCGCTGGGAACCATCACTGTGCACTAAAAATGATCGTGCGGATACAATGCTAGAAGACTAGGGAAATGCTGCAGTTGATCCTGAACGTATACCAATGTTAAGCTCTACACAGAAACAATCCGAGGAGTCCATTGCTGTTAAGTTAAATTACTGACAATAAAGTTCCATAGCCACTAACAACCAGAAAGTAACTGAACAGCCGTTTCAAAGGACATAAAATGAATCGACCATGAAACAATGAGTTGAAAAACGTTCCTGTCGGAGTACAAACAAATCAAATATGTTCCTGTTTAAAAGTCTCAGACAGAAAAAAATGGGTAACCAGCTGCGTCAGTCTTCCTTCCGCTTTCTTCACCAAACATTTTTGCATGCGAACACATTTAACACAGGACGAGTTCTTCGTAATGACTTTTTGATTCACAGTATCTGCTTCACATTTCCACTGTCTGCGTATGTCTCTTCCTACCAGCATCTCCTATTTATCCCACTGACACTTTCTCCTGTCTGTCTCTGCAACTGCCACTGTCTTCATCCGTTTCTCTAGATTTATCTTACCATTGTCTCCTCCTTTGCTACTTTCATTTTCGCTCTACCATTATCTATGTCCCTTTGTTTATAGCTGCCTGTCTCTTTAGTCATCATTGTATCCTCTGTTCACGTGGACTTGCAATCACAAGATCTACGTAGAGACGTTAACACATGCATCTTCCGGTTGGAGAAAAGTGGTCAAAATCAATGTTGTTTAACATCACCGCTCTGGATGATGCAGGTTTTCCAAAACTTATGTATGGACATCAGTCTTCTTTTAATTCCACTGTCTTCTCTTTGATTTGCCATCACAGCTGTCACTCTTTCTCTCCCACAGGACTCTTTCTCCTCTTTCCTGTATGGACACTCTTTGCTGTTCTCTCGTTGCGCAGTGAAACAGAAATATTTTACATTTTTTGTGCTCTTACAGGAACAGTTTTCAGAGTGTGCTACTTACATAAGACAGTTTCCTAGACTGTACAATAATACGTGGGATAGGGCAAATATTATTAAATGTTCAATGCTTATGGGACTTAACTACGGGGTCATCAGTCCCTAAACTTACAAACTACTTATGAACTACTTACGAACTAGGACGGCACAAATATCCATGCCCGAAGGGGGATTCGAACCCCCGACCGTAGTGGCCGTGCAGACCGTGACTGGAGCGCCTCATTCCCCTCGGCCACCGCGGCCGGCAAAGATTATTAGAGATTGCTACCGCGTATCAGCATTCTCCTACTGATTTGCACTTCTTTGACTATCTTCTCGTCGTCCATTGATTACTCTTGCAATTCGTCGCCTTTCTGTTTTTAGCTTGCGTGAATAGCGGATGCTCTCCGGGTTTTCGGGTCATGTACAACAATCCATGTGTGTGTAAGGAGATATTTTCTTGCCTTCATTTAATAAATCCCCTTTCATTTCAAAGTTAAATCTCAGTTTCTTTTTTCAGTGTGCCGTTTCCTTCCTGCTATTTATTCAAAACTGTTTTCAGTAAAACAGCCTGTTCGCAGTGACGTCATCAAGCTACAGTTTTATAAATTTTGTAGATATTGTTTCTTCATCTGAGACCTGCTGGTGATGAATAATGTGTTATCTCTTAATTGAACGTGCAATCAGTTTAAATGATTACGAAACCGAAAGATGCCATTTTTTTCGTGATAACCCGTGGAATGTTTGAATCTGATGTTTACACGACCGGCTGTACACAATCAATAAACAATTATTACGTCTAAATCTTTCGTTAGAGCGATGGGTTACCTAAATGACCAACATTTATCACTCTTTCTGCTTAGTCATGCAGCAGAATGGAGCCGACGCATCATATACAAGGTAACTTGCCGCTATTTCTTATAACGTTGTCTGTCGCAATATTTCACACATTTTATTCTGTAAAAACGATTCCTTTCAATTTTCTATGCCTTACCATTTTTTAAAATTAATTGTCCTGGTATTTTCCCCTCTGCTTTACGTATAAATTTATTCAGTGTATTCCAGCAAAGTCGCGATCCATAACTTTCACAGACGTACTGACGTAAAGATGTGATGATGACTTTTGGGTAAAATGTCTATTTTTCGGGAGGTTGCCTAATTCCGAGTAGCTGTTACAAATGTTCAAATGTTTGTAAACCTATTTGACCAAACTGCTATGGTTATCATTCTATATACCAACAAACCAGAAACAAAACAGACACCTATGCCCAAAGGAGGACTCTAACATCCGTAGCAGTACGCCTTAGACCACGCGGCCATTCCGTGCGGCCGGGTAGCTGGATATCTCGCTTGTGTGTAGTTGACAGACGAGCGATAGTGCCGAAAATTACTACATACATCAATGAGGAGCGTACGACGGATTTATTCGTTAGGATAATGCGGTGAGCGTTAGTGAGTTATGGCAGCAGAAGGCATTTACTAAAAGCATGACATCGCCTGCAGCTACTCTCCAGGGCTCGCGACCATTACGGTTGGACCCTAGACGACTGGACAACCGGGGCTTGGTCAGCTGAGTTCCGATAAGAGACAATGGTGAGTTGGAGTGTGTCGCAGAGCCCTGCCTGCTGACATGTTGTCAACAAGACACTGTGCAAGTTGGTGGTGCCTCTGCAATTGGTCTCCCCTTGTCCATCTGTTGACTTGAAATGGTTATATTCGGCTACTTGGAGACAATTGGTACCCATTCACAGACTTCACGTACAGATTAATTAAACGTGGTTAACAATGCATTCTGTCATCGAGCCATTACTGTTCGTGAGAGGTATGAAGAACATTCTGAAAAATATAAGCGAATGATTTGGCCACCCACATCACCCTACATAAATTCCATCGAACGTTTATGGAAATTAACTGAGATGTCAGCACAAATCCGTGTACCGGAAACAAATTTGTCGCGAGGGAATGGCTGTGAGATCTAAGGCGCCCTGTTGCAGAGTGCGCGACTGCTCCCCGACGGAGGTTCGAGTCCTCCCTCGGGCATGGGTGTGTGTGTGTGTGTGTGTGTGCTGTCCATAGCGTATGTTTGTTTCTAGGTCTAGGGACCGATGCCCACTGCAGTTTGGTCCCATATGTTTACAAACATTTAAAGTTTGGAAACTATTTCGCAATTATGAACGGCTGTAGAGTCAGCGTGGTTCTGTTCTGCTGTAAATGTCTTGAAACGACTTTCTGCACATCACTGGGGAAAAGGATGTTTGACACGACAGGAGGATGCATTGGGTTATTGTACTTGTATTAAAGGAAGCCAAAAGTGCAGTTGTGTAGTTACTGTATTAAAAGCATTACCACTTACGTAACATTTACTTACAACTTCAAGTGGATACCTTAAAATAATCGCATACTGCAGTCTAAAATGTATCGTCGGATTCCTAGGATCTGGCTGTTAAACATGTACTAAGTCGAAACCTGCTTCATGCCCCAACACTTCCCCGCGGACACACGATTACGACTTGGTCCTTGTCCAACGTATATCTTAAACGTCTTCAAAATGTTGTTAATTATAGCGATGATGGCTAAGAGTCGTAACCGTATCAGTGAGAAATAATTAACATTATGCTACCAGTTTGTTTCAGGTTAGGCAAAACGGCAACGGAGACCCACGGGATGTTAGTTCAATTGCATGCTGCAGAAGCAGTGAGTAAAACTTTTTTTTCTTTTTTTCCTTTATTGTTATTTTAACGCTAACCTACCTACAGTTAGTAGGCTGGCAGCAGCTACGTTGGCTGCTCTTCAGCCTTGTGAAATATATATTACGACAAGTAGTAATGAACATGATAAGTACAATAAAATTGGAGAGTTAAAACCATAGACAAGTTGAGATTTCGGAGAACAGACATAAAATGACAATTTGACAGACTTCTATATATGGAAGACAAATAGGTATAAGCAAGCGGCGATAAAATACACACGTATTCATAAAAACTGTGCAGAGCCACGGTGACGGTTAAAATTACATTGAGACACACACACACATATCGAAGACAGTTGACGGTTCACACGGTAAAAATCGTAGATCGTGGTTGATGAGGCACTAGGTAAAACACACGGAAGTCACTAATCACTGACACTGGCAATGGAGGACTGTTTAAAATGGTAGAGACGGACCCGCGGCGGGGGGGGGGGGAGGGAGGCGGGGGAGGGGATGGGATAGGGATGGGTGAAACGCGGAGGAGGGGGGAGGGGATTGGAGAGGTAGGGGAGGGAGGGGAAAAAGAGGTTTTTGACACTCTGGGGGTGGGATAGGGGCAGCCAAGCGGGAGGAAGGAGGGGATGGGGGAGAGGGGAGGGTGTGTGTAAAACGTGTGTTTTTCACCGATTTAAACGCTTTAGAGACGGAAAGGAAGGTGCCGAGGATGAGCCACGTTCGATCCGACCGTCTACAATCACAGTCCCAGATAACATCAAACGAGAGCGACTAATACTTGCGGATGGTCGGGGCTATCGTTGAGAATGATATCAGACGAGTTAAATTTCAGTACAGACAGTGGAATTTACTGCACGACAATGCCCATCCGCACACTGCGATCCTCGTTCTCAACTTTCTCGACATATGCAAGTTCACTATGTTTACACAGCCTCCTTATTTTCCAGGTTTGGCGCCGGCAGACTTATTTTGTTTCCCGCCTTAAATTAACCCCAGTTTCTAACAGCTGTACATCCGAAGACGGGCTACTACTTTGAAGGCCAGTGAAGGTATTATGTTTGTAACTCTTATTTTCTATATTTCCTGTGACCATTCATTCAACTGTTCAGACGCACCAGTAATTAATATAGCAATAAACAATGGATAATATCATTCATTCATTAATACAGTGTCACAACAGTTTAAAAACTGAACGAACAACACAATAAAACAGTCACAACAGACACTAACTCAGCAATTAAATTTGTAAAAGAGCTAGATCTTGGAATACTTTCTAATAAACTAGCAAAGGTACTCAGAAAGACAGAAGTAAAAATTACTTTCAGCACTAACAACAACCAAAGTAGAAGGCATTTTCACAATATAAAAGCTCTTATATAGAATTTGATATATATGGAATTTACAAACTTACCTGCACCCAATGTGAGAAATATTAAATATGCCAAACAGAATTCTCAGAATCAGATTTAAAAAACCAGCAGACTGCTACAGACTAAATAAACGCAACAACAAATCTGTAATAGTAATAGACACAGAAGAAGCAGGACATCCTAAGCAAACAGAGCAATTTTACACAAAATCGGTAAAAGAATGAATATTATGGAGGAAATGGAGGTCTTCAACCATAATACCAAATATGTTGAGGAAATTCTTAATGAACTAACAGAATTAAAGAAATGAATATCCTTCAATTGTCTTAAGCTAGAGCTAATACAATAGTGTTAAGATGTACCCATGCCAAAACAAATACTGCCAGATAGCCAGAATTGTAAGTAAGTCTACAAAAACAAATACAAAAATGTCAAAACACTTTAGTCAACTATCATACTATATATTAAAATGTGCTAATGCAAAACAGAGAACTACCAGACAGGCAACATGGAGAAGATCGCTGCAAATGCGATAATCTTTAATGATACATGCATTACAGTCAACCACCTTATTTTGCAGATTCAATGTTGACATATATGTGAACAGTTTTGTCTGTATGTGTGTGTGTGTGTGTGTGTGTGTGTGTCTAGTGCACCAATGAAACCGAAGGAATCATGGAACGGGAAAATTATTGCACGTGAGCAACAAAATGTAATAAAAGTGAATCACACGATAAATACATCACAACTTTTGATGCAAACCTGTCTGCGTGGCGATATAAATCACAAGCCACATCAAGACTAGCAGAAGACATCACTGTACACCATTTGATAGCCATCCAATGTCTCCCTTCCGTCCCAAATACCCCAGATATCACCCCAACAACGAAGAATAATAAATGTGACATTATAGTTGTGCAAGATATAATAATCTAAGAAGTTATTCCGTATGTGAATATCGCCTGAGGAAGAGCAGAACATGATGGAGACTCGTTGCATTGTTTTAAATAAAACAGAAGCATTTCATTCTACTCCATGATGGTGGTGGTGGTGGTGGCGGCTGGTGCAGCAACAGTGTTGTGCAATATATTGCAACAGAGACTGAACATTTTTTAATTAATCAGAAGCAATTGCAGTGACTGGTAGCAGGAATAACGAATGTTAATTATAACACGTGGTTGTTTTAGTGTGTCCATCTGAAGGTGCATCTAAATATTACGAAACTGGTAGTGATTTAATAAGCCAACGACAGTACCGCAGTTAACACAACGGACCCGCTAGAGCATTGAAGTTAAGCACTGTTGACCTTGGCTAACACTTGGGTGGGTCACCGCCCGGTACTCCGGGCGTTGTTGGCGGGCGGGGTGCACTCAACTCTTGTGAGGTCCGTTGAGGGCAAGTAGCGGCTCAGGTTACGAAAACTGACGTAAACTGCCGGGAGAGTGGGGCGCTGAGCACGAACCCCTCCATACCGCGTCAGTTGACGCCAAAGAGGTACATAAACAACATAGAGAGGCTATAGGCGAGCTACAGCGCTCTGGGTGGCAGCACTAAGCAACTTTGGGCGCTATATTTGAGAACGTCAGTTTGAAGCAGCAGCGTGAGCAGACGCTTTTTGTAATCTAAACTAAAGCGTAAACGCTATTATCAGTGGCAACTCATGGCAGGTGAATGTTCGGCGTACAACTGCAGCAACAGTGGTGATAAAACTGTTCGAATATCACACATAAAGAAAGAGATATGTAATTATATAGGTCGTTGTGTATCAGCGTGTATTTGTCTATAAATATTCATTATACTTAACTTTCGCATGTCCCAAGTTTCAAAATTATGTTTACTTCACGACCATCAAAAAGCTAGGCAGAGGACGGTTGTATTTGGTGTGTTTTAATGTATGAACTGTAATTAAACTATTCTTTACACAGATTTCCTTTGAAAAACAAGGAGTTGCTAACCCAATGAGTAATCAGTATGAGGCATGATAAGTAGCATCTTACAAAGTATAATTACATATTTTTGAAGAAAAGTTCACGTATGCTACCACCGATCGAAAGCGGCTACTGGTAAATGCCAATATTTTCTTTTCCTGAGCACCTACAGAAAACAAAAGCTGTAAGGAGAGTACCGAGGAAACGACAAATTGTGGAGAGTTCGATAAATACGTAATGTAACTTACTTCAAAGCATGAAACATCATTTGTACCAAAGGCAGAATAAAGGTAATTAAAGATTTTAAAGAAATTCTCCTGTATTTATAGGGAAGACACGTCGGCAAATACAAACGATTGTTAACATTATAGTAACATCAAATAATGTAGCAGTTCGACGATTGTAAACATTACACTTAGGTTGCAGTAGTAAACGAGAAATGCTATTCTTAGTGGGAATTCCGAAATGCGTCGCCCAGAAATTACGGTAACATCGAGACTGGCAATGATTCAGTTGTTAGCAGACGCCCAGTATCATCTGGCGTGACACTGACGTTCTCAAAGATGGCGTCAACCTTTCCAATTGGCTTCAATTATGGTGGCGCTGTGGCCAGTCTATGTTGTTTATATAGGTCTTTGGTTGACGCCCTCAGACGGAGGATAAAACGGCGGCCGGTGAGTATCCAGTGGGCGCCTCATGGCCTGTTGGAAGGAGTTTCATTTTTAGTTTAGTGATTTGAAATATGAAATGTTTGTATAGCTTATGGGACTTAGCTACGAGGTCATCAGTCCCTAAACTTACAAACTACTTATAAACTAACTAATACTAAGGACGGCACAAATATCCATGCCCAAGGGGGGATTCGAACCCCCGACCGTAGTGGCCGTGCAGACCGTGACTGGAGCGCCTCAGTCCCCTCGGCCACCGCGGCCGGTTTTAGTGATTTAATAAAGTATCTATACAGATGCAGCGGTGTGTTACTTTTATATGAAGCTTTCTCCTATCGATATTCAACATATAAACTACTTGGTCATTTTTGTCACCTCACAATACTACTTCCTGAGACACAAATTTATGAAAATTACAACAGAAACCAGAGATATTAAGATTCCTGCAGAAGATTGCCAATAGCCGTTCACGAGTGGAAAGAAAGGAAGTAATGGTACGAGTAGTAGATTCCGTGCACAATAAAGTACCTTTTCGAGTATAGATATCGATTTCGAGTTCACTTCATAAAACGTATCTTTTATTATTAATTAAATCTGTTATTTTTGGAATAAATGTTTTCTGATACATTCATATGCGCGCTGCGCACGTGAAAACACACACACACACACACACACACACACACACACACACCCGCGCGCGCGCAAACGGATAAACAGTTATATAAATTACAAGCATACGTTTTAGACTGCTTCAAATTAAATGGAGAGTAAAATTGCGAGAATTATGAAACAATTACGTGCTACCGAGGGAACGGCCACTCGCAGTGCGGCAGCTCGTATACAGACAACGCGATTGGCTGGCGGCGCGGCTGTGAGTGGCAGGCACGTCGCCTATGGCAGGCTGCCGCGCAGGGGGAATCCCAGAGCTGGGGAATCCCGCTGGGCTCCCCTCATTACGGTTGTCACATGTGGACGACAGCCGTTCCCCGGGCACACACGTGTCTTATTACCGACCACACAAGCTGTCCGCTCTGACAGGTAATCGGGCGTGGTTCTGCCGCCAAATACCCATTTGTTCAATTTATTTCCAGCAAATAGCGAAACATTGCCGGAATCTGGGCTTGGAGCACAGTTTTTGTGCGATGGGATGATCTTCTGATTTAATGGAAAGAAATTTCCTCTGAAAGCAAGATCGCTAAATATCTTGTTGTAGGGTACGTCCCTTTGACGGGAGAGACTTTATTGGCCCAATTGGCTTTTCCTCGTAAATGAGCCTTCTGCAGCTCTCTTGTTTACATATTAATGTACTGTGATTAGGATGCGCCTCCATAGCTGAAAATCAGATCAAACGTTTGTAAATCTATCGGATCAAACTGCGTGGTCATCAGTCCGTAGCTTACAAACTACTTAAACCTAGGTAAACTATCCTAAGGACAACACACACACCCATGCCCCAGGGAGGACTCGAACATCCACGGCCAGCAACCGCGCGCTCTACAGAGAGACGCTTTAGACCGCTCGGCTAAAATGCAGTTGCCTCCTGTGAGGATTGAACTCACTCAATAGCTGAGTTACTGGCGTGGTAGCTCAGCGTGTTCACTCAGAGGGCTTGGCACATGTGGAAGAAAAAAGGCTGACCACAATTCTCATCGATAAATACAGAAATATTTGGGCCCACGACCAAATATAAATAATTCAATTCCACCCCCTCCCAAGAAAAGTAATGCTTATGTAACATTGCATTACATTTTTTTGGCACAATATCTGAGACGCTTGTCGCCAGCGTATCCGTTCTCGTTTCAAAGTATATCTCTGCCCACTTTTTGTTAACGATGGTAAATTTTTTCTCCGACTTGGAGAGAGAACGGAAGCGTTCTTCGTCTTTTACGTATATACCGCGATACTGAACGGACGTCTCATCCTCTTACTCTCAACAATTAAATATGTGTGCAGTGGAATTCATTTTTATTTTATTGTAATAAACCCCATGTTTGATGTCAAATCTGATTTTTCATTTAAAAATAACATATCTTTTTAACTAATAATTTCTCATTGTTTTCAGCAAGCCGCAAACGAACTTAAAAATATGCTTGGTCACCATTACGTTTCGCTTAGAGATTGCACCGAGTTTAGTTCAATTTCGTCTTCTTCAAAATTCCATTTATATTGATTCCGTATTTCAGAGACGTCAGTCATTGTTTAGTTCCTACGAAGTCCGATATTGTTTCGATTTGTACGCCAATCGCGACAATTTTAAACACGGTCGTGAAACTTCATTCTTGAGGCGTAAAAATAACCAAGCATCTCGTAACGTTATTTATTAATTATTCTCACCATGTTATCAATTAACCTCGTGTATACTTCATCCGGCACGTAAAGGTTTATTTGTAGTGGTATTTTCGGGGGTTGTCTTAACTTCAACAATGACTCCCGCTATCTTTTTATGCCGGTATCATTCACGCTCCATTATGGCCAATAATCATTTTCGACTGTTCCTATTGTTTGTAGACAGTGAAATATTCTAATTATTTTTAATTGTGAAGACATCGGTCTGGTTTTTATATAGAAAGAGAAATATCAGGTTCGAAACAAGGGGTTGGAACTGAAACGACCTTCCACAATTTATCGGTTATTCCGTTAAATTTTTTTGCGAGCCATATCGTTTCAGAGCATTTACTTAAATCGATTCAAGCTGTGGGGAGAAAATGGCCGGGTTTGAATAGATTCTCATCTACAAATGATCGTAAAAATGTTTTAAATAAATTTCAATAATTATGCAATAAAAAGATAGATTACATGGCACTTATATCAGTGGGAAAATGCGATCAAGCAATTCGAGACTAAAACCAGAAGTGAGTTACAAGTAATGGCGGCTCTACTATATATATCTTAATTATACCATAGATATGCTGTCCACCAGAGGATTTTTTTATTACATATTTATTTTTTGTCCATGTATTACTCTGTGTTAAATAAAATGATTCGTTTACACATGTGCCGGCCGCGGTGGCCGAGGGGACTGAGGCGCTTCAGTCACGGTCTGCACGGTCACTACGGTCGGGGGTTCGTATCCGCCCTCGGGCATGGATATTTGTGCCGTCCTTAGTTGTAGCTAGTTCATAAGTAGTCTGATGACCCCGTAGTTAAGTCCCATAACCTCTACAAACATTTGAACATTTGTTTACACATGCAACTAAATGCACAGTTAATTGAAGAATATTAAAAATATTTATCATCAGTTTCTGAATAAATGTGACGAGCCACAGAACGTAAAATGATACTCGGCCACCATTACTGTTCGCTTCGCGATTGCACTCAAAAATAGCACAGTTTCGTATCTCTTCAACATTCCCTTCATACTGATTTTGTTTTTTAGAGTCTACAATCAGTGTTTAGTACCTTCGAGGTCCGACATTTTTTTGATTTGTTCACGTATTGTGATGATTTTTGAAAACACGAAGCTTTATCAAGGAAAGTCTAATAATAACCAAGCATCTCTTTAGGACATAATTTTATCTGATTCATTTAATTACCCGAATAAAGTTATCAATTTCAGATCATCAAAACCTCACCCGGCTAATGTAGAAAAATTTTAACTTTTCGCCAATTTCCTCTGTGGTGATCTTTATATGCTTTTACTTTCAGCACAATAAGCTGAAAATTGTAAAGTACCCCTAGTTAGCATCTTCTCATAATAAATAAATTACTGAATATGAACAAGCCTTTAAGATATTATGCGGGCATAAGTAAAATTCTTCACAGCTCTTTACAGCACCACGTTAGTAATTATTTTGAAAAATATATTGAATACATCTCATCAGTATTAACAAATTGCTAAATATTGTCGAAGACCCTAGATTGTCGCCTTGACATAGAATCGGGATAGCTACTGTGTATAAATTGATAGGCAGTACAAAAACGTATGTGCGTCTGACTATATAACGTGTAACACTTCAACAGAAAATTACTGTTTAGGTTCGTAAGACGCTACCACTATCTATCAGGATGAATGTATAGCAGTAAAAATATACTTTACAAAGTCAATAAAGACTTTTAAATGCTACCAGCGACAGCGTCAAATATACATTATATCGCTGACATCAACCTGTCTCTTTCGTACGTTAATCCCAGATCATATGTAGTTTAACAAACATACAAAAACATCGTGATATCTTTCAACAAGACACCATATAAATTCCGATTACCTTTGTAATATGTTGGAACGCAACTATGTTGGAGTTTTATTTCTGTAACGGACTATAAAAATGATCCGTTACAAAATATTTACATATTCGTAAATATTTCTTCATGAATAAGTTGTTTACATCAGTGAATTAGTGAAATTCTGCTATATTTACATTTATTTCGCGGTTACTTGTAGGTCTTGATATTTTACCAATGTTTGGAAAGTGTAAATGTCAACTATTTCATTAAATACGTGGAAAAGTAATTATAAACAAACTTTACTCTTGTGACTGCTTACTCACCGCTATGAGCGCTAGTGTCGTAGCCACTGTCAGTCGTGTTATGTTAGACTGCGGGTCTCTATTAGAAAAAGGCTATCATGCATTCCGGTCCCCACCTATTGCACGTCACCAGTGTAAAGGCTTCCAAGACGATGAAACGCTTTACTCCCCTTCATTCGCGTCATTATGAACCTATTTTATAACTATAAATCCTGTTATACTCTATGGGTAATGCCAAAGGCCATAATGGTAAAAGAGCTACCATCACACGCAAAACTCAGTACTATAAGAGAAGTATTACGTTTACAAAGTGTACACTTATGTTTAAGCTGACGGCGCTCAAACATTCCAAATTTATTCATCCATTCACTGGAAATGGTAATACTCAGCTACTTCCAGAAAACTTCACAAATGAATTCAATCGTTTATGAAACTCTTTCCCGGCCCACAAAATTACGAAAGGAAAACGATCGTAGTTCATGTAGTCAAACTTCAGCATCTTCCATATCGTTCTACACAGCTTAAATAAAGAAAAGGATGAAATATAGTCCTGCTACGGTATACACTCATACCATTGATGTGTGAATGGAGTCATGGGTTTACACGTCCAGCTCTGTACTATGTAGAACGCCCACCAGTCCATATCCGTAGTGTCACTGCCATATTACTGCGAAGTGGCCCTGAGCTGAACATTGAAGCAATACGTTTACGTACGTACACTAAGAGTCATCCGTGATGCCTCGAAGACTATTTAGAAAGTGTATTCACCAACTGAATACATTTGAAAGAGAACTGGACTATTGTGTAGTAGGGGGTAGCATCTCGCAACTCACCGGCATGTGGGACATTCACCTATCAGTGACCCGATGATGGAATAACCAGTCACGTCGTGCACATTCGGGTTACCCAGTAACATCATCTCAAGGGAGGACCTTCTTATGGTTCGTGAAGCAATTTCGGATGCCATGACCTCGGCACCCGCCATCCAAGGGCATGTACTGGAGACCCTACCTTATAACATGCGGTGAGTACCCGCACAGTATCTCGACGATTCACGGTTGGTCGGCTGGCGCATTGGCCTCGTACTTCCTTCCTGCCCCCCCCCCCTTCCTCCCCCGGCAATGCGCCGGTTACTATTGAAAACATGAACGACGGATTGTGGATTGGCGCCGCGTCCGGGAGGCATGGACAGAGGACAAATGGCGTCAGATCATGTACAGTGATCCGTGTAACATTTCTGAATTTCCTCCGAAGACCATCGAGATCGCTTTAGGCGGTGTCCAGGGAAGAGGAGAGACACACGGGCGTAACATCTGGCATCATGATGTGGGGAGCCGTAGGATACTCATTCAGGTCACCTCTAGTCGTTCTTCGGTAGACAACAATGGCACAGCGATACGCGACAGAACTTCCAAGTGATGGAACATCACCGTGGGGAAGGATTTAAAAATAAGATATTGCACCCACGAAACAGCACGAGAGTCTATGGACTATATACTAAACAAGATCCCCGGACCTCACTTGCATTGATACATTGACACTGGAAGGGGCCTGCGGCCTGGGACGAACCAGCGGGACCTGGTGGGACAACTGCACCAGCTGTGGACAAACGTGCCTGAGGTCTGAGTTCGAATACTGTTGGACACTATGCGGAATCAAAATAAAGGAGTGCATTGCAGCCAGCGGTGGGAGGAGGGGGGTGATATCCTACTAACCTAATGCCAACGTTCCATCTGTAACTGCAAGCGGCCTTGTCTCTCTAATCCCGTATTGTGATCAGATCGATAAATAGTGAGAAGTGTGAAGTTGTCCACATGAGTACGAAAAGAAATCTGTTAAATTTTGTTTACAAGATAAATCAATCAAAATTAAAGGCCGTAAACTCCACAAAATACCTAGGAATGACTATTACTTCAGACTTAAATTGGAAAGAACACGTAGTTAATGTCGTGGGAAAAGCGAACCAGAGACTGCTTTTTATTGGCAGAAGCCTTAGAAGATGCAACAGAACTACTGAAGAAACTGCATATACTACGCTTGTCCGTCCCTTTTTGGAGTATTGCTGCCCAGTGTGGGATCCTTCAAAAATGTTCAAATGTTTGTATAGTCTATGGGACTTAACTACGAGGTCATCAGTCCCTAAACTTACAAACTACCTTATACTAAAGACGGCACAAATATCCATGCCCGAGAGGGGATTCGAACCCCCGACCGTAGTAGCCGTGCAGACCGTGACTGAAGCGCCTTAGTCCCCGCGGCCACCGCGGCCGGCGTGGGATCCTTATCAGGTGGGTTTGACGGAGGACATGGAAAGAGTCCGAAGAAGGGCAGATCGTTTTGTACTGTCGCGATACAGGGGAGACAGCGTTACGGAAATGATATAGGATCTGGGATGGGAATCATTACAACAACGGCGCTTCTCGCTGCGGCATGGGCTTCTTACGAAACTCCAATCGCCAACATTCTCCTACGAATGCGATTACACAGGTAGAAATGATCATCAGAAAAAAAAAAAAAAAAAAAAAAAAAAAAAAAAAAAAAAAAAAAAAAAAAAAAAAACGAGAAATCAAATCTCGAACGGAGATATTCAGGTGTTCTTTCTTCCCGCGCGCTATTCGAGAAATGAATGGGAGATAAATAGTATAACGGTGGTTCGATGAACCTTCTGCCAGGCACTTAAATGTGATTTGCAGAGTATCAGATGTAGATGTAGAAGTAACACGGTCTTACATGATTCGTAGCTTGATTTACTCCCAACAACTCCTTCTGGGCGCATCACATTTATGTCAGGCAGCGTAATTTATTATTTTTTAACTACTAATTCTATTCGTAACACACTTTGCACATGTAAAAATAACACTGTACGGCATAAAGATCAGGACATATGACGTGACAGACCCGTCAAAAAATAGCTTCTGCTTACACTGAAAGGCCGTAACACTAACTTAACGTGCGCCGTTTCCTTATTTCTTTACCTTTGCAGAACATAACTACGTTTATCACTGGACCTATCTGCAAAATACTGTCATGATACGATGTATATTTCAGGGAATGTGAACATTGAGACGCGTGAAAAATTAGATTTTACGTAAAATGGAGTGTCATTTACCCTACATTCGAGTGGTGTTTGATAATGAGACCACATAATGATTTCACACTAGCTTTAAACACAATATTAGCCAATTTGTAAACTTTTCTCGATTAAATACTCAAAGAAAGATATTAGCAAAATAACTAAATTGTAAGGCAATTAGACGTTCGAGGTAGTTCTACTCATAAGAAGTCGATTATGTACTTATTTCACTAGTAAAGTACTAATTGAACTATAACTACAAAGGTAATTGTTGGCGCAATCAATAATAGCGAGTTTGACAATTGAAACAGCAGTGAAACGGAAAGAAGATCAGTAGGGACAGACAAATATACCTGAAATTAAGTATGTTATACGTGGCAAGTACGTAAAGAATCTATAGATACAAAGCTTAGCAAAGCGAAGGAAAAAATTGGGGGAAGCATGTGCTGTGTCAGAAAGCTGATTACTTAAAAAATACCGCGAATGTAAACTGTGTTTGGTCGAATAAGGGCAGAGAAAAATTCCACGCTGACCTGGCGATGTCAGCAGCACGCTGCCGTCTCACGCCTACGGCTTGCAGAGCGCTAATTGCCTTTCACTCACAGACAGAAACAACTGCTTTTCGGAATCGTATCCGAATAACGTTGGGGAGATACGCGTAGAACGTCTGAAATGTTACTTGAAAATAAATCGTTGACTACAACGTATGTATCACTTTTTCAGGAGAATGTACTTAACACTAAACGTGATTTTTAGTTGTTGTTGTTGTTATTGTTTAGAGGGGACTAAACTACAAGGTAATTCGTCCCCTGTTTCAAGCAAATATGTGATATTTTTTCCACTCCCACGAACCACAGACATTGCCGAGGTGGGGTGGCTTGCGTGCCTCAACGATACAGATAGCCGTACCGTAGGTGCAACCACAGCGGAGGGGTATCTGTGGAGACGCCAGACAAACGTGTGGTTCCTGAAGAGGGGCAGCAGCCTTTTCAGTAGTTACAGGGGCAACAGTCTGGATGATTGACTGAGCTGGCCTTATAACATCAGCTAATGTGGCTTTGCCACACAGCTACTGCGAACGGCTGAAAGCAAGGGGAAACTACAGCCGTTATTTTTCCCGAGGACATGCAGCTCTACTGTATGAACATATGATGATGGCATCCTCTCGGGTAAAATATTCCGGAGGTAAAATAGTCCCCCATTCGGATCTCCGGGCGGAGACTACTCAGGAGGATGTGATCATCTGGAAAGACAATACTGGCATTCTACGGGTCGGAGCGTGGAATGTTAGATCCCTTAATCGAGTAGGAAAATTAGAAAATTTAAAAAGGGAAATGGATAGGTTGAAGTTAGATATAGTGGGGATTAGTGAAGTTCGGTGGCAGGATGAACAGGATTTCTGGTCTGGTGAGTACAGGATTATAAATACAAAATCAGTTGGGGGTATCACAGGAGTAGGATTGATAATGAATAAGAAAATAGGAATGCGGGTAAACTACTATGACCAGCACAGCGATCGCATTATCATTGTCAAGATAGATACGAAGCCAACACCGACAACAGTAGTACAGGTTTATATGCCAACTAGCTCTACCGATGATGAGGAGATCGAAGAAATATATGAGGAGCTAAAGGAAATTATTCAGACAATAAAGGGAGAGGAAAACTTAATTGTTAGGGGAGACTGGAATTCGGTAGTAGGACAAGGAAGGGAAGGGAAGATAGTGGGTGAATATGGTCTGGGCAAAAGGAATGAAAGAGGAAGCCGCCTGGTAGAATTTTGCACGGAACATAATTTAGTTATAACAAACACCTGGTTTAAGAATCACATTCTTAGACATCAAGGAATTGTGAATTTAGCGTTGGAGGGAAGTGTATGGGGTAAAAACCGCAGAGGGAGGCCAAGAGACGCGTATAGTAAGCAGATTCAAGTGGATGTGGGTTGTCGTTCTTATGAGGAGATGAAAAGGCTTGCTCAGGATAGAGTAGGGTGGAGAGCTGCATCAAACCAGTCTCTGGACTGAAGACCACAACAACAACTGATATTTGAGGAAACGAAAACACAGACAGAACATGGATGAGAGAAATCCTTCATGGGTGTAGAACGAAAATAAACACTTCAGTGAAACACAGAGGAGTACACAAAAGGGATAAAATTACTGTTGCATGAGACTAAAATTTTACAACAGAATGCCATGGCTGGCTGATCACTGGGACAAAAACGGATGAGCGAGCCTTGCTGAACACACTAAAATAACCTCAACCGAAGAGGGAGAGGCTATCAACGACCTAAAAGCACAGGAACAACGTGGGCCTGAGAATCAGGCTTAAGCGACTTCCATTAAATGGAATGGTAAAAACCAGATGCTCGAATAAAATGTAAGAGAGTAGTAGCCATGGAGGCATTGTCACCTAAAACTGAACATAGCGCATCTAGTAGATTAAAGGATAAAAGAAGACCACTGTACGAAATAAGAGCTTTGCCTTATCACAAAAGTTAGTAAATGAGGTCCGTGTGAACTACTGGTTATACCCTGCTATAGAGCCTTGTTGCCTGGCACAAACTGAGAACTGACTCGTTTCAAATTACTTCCATAACAGGAAATTAATACTACAGTGGTCAATATACATAGCAGCTCACACGTTATTACACACATGCATTAATAAGCAAGTCACCACAATTAAAGTTATCTTAGAAAGGTGGATAAGAAAACATTCATGGCGCAACGGAATTTACACTTAAAAATTTCATCTGAGCTAGTTCTCAGCACTCGTGAAGAACAATATTATATAAAAGAGGTAAGGTGCCCCAAATCTACAATTTATAGGAAACTTACGGGTACTTTTTTATTCAGATAGAAAACAAGGAAAATGGGGAACCAATTTTGTTAATATAATAAAAGTTCATCTCTTATATGGAATAATGCAGACGGTGCCCAGCCTAAATTATACATGATTTAACGCTACTGGGGGGAAGGATTCACAAACAACACTCATTCGCTCACACACACGCAATGCCACAGCAAAACTCACCGAAATTAGCGTGCTGAGACGAGGCGGAAGCAGGCGCCGCTATCGTAGGCGAACTTCAGCAAGTCGGAAGGTAGCACAAAACACAATATACAAAAACACTTTGAAGCTGGCTCTGGGCTGTCGTGCCTGTTTTGAGATGGTCCGTGTGAATAGCCAAGTTAAATTACATCTGAATTGGACCACCAGCAAACACGCTAACGGCGACACACGGCTACGTCACATGAAAGCACTCCACTGAAGGTGAAGTGGTTGAAAATCGGATTCATTATACAAAATCACGGTGGATTGTTAAGTTGCAGTCTGTTAGAAATCGATCTAGGTACTGGTTTTTATATGAGAAGTGGCCTGAATTCAGGCGGCAAGCTGCGGACACCGGAAGTCGGAACTCGGACCCACGTGGTTCCGAAAACTGGAGAAATTGAATAAATTCAGTTTCCGAAAAATAAAGAAAATTAACTACTGCATGTAACCCATAGAAATGCTTAGAATTATATAAGGGAGCGAAGAAAATACAGCTACACGCGATAGGGAGCGATTACAGAGACGGCTAAAGTCCAGGCTTCAAAACTCGTAAAAGTGAAATAGTTACAAAGTCGGAAAAAGAAAATTAAGAATTACAGCATGCAACCCATAGAAATGTTTAGAATTACATTAGGAAGCCATTGAAGGAGGTTGTACAAGCCTCAGAGAGAATTACTGAGAAAGACAGAGTGCGTACTGGAAGTCTGAGAACAACATGCAAAATTAAAATAGGCAGGGAGAGGAGATCGCAAAATATTTGTGGAAATCAGAGGGACACCCGCATAGTTACTTTCCTGATGGGACTGGAACAAACAAGAGTGGAAGCTGTAGGCTTTATTCTATCAACCAACCACGTGGAACACATCACTCACGGAAGTAAACGTTGAGAAGATTTTTACATGCACTGTACAAAAATAAACATATTACCTATTAGAAATCGGGCCCCACAAAGCTGGAAAGTATTTACACAGAATTGATACACCGCCACATGATCACAAAACGTTTTAACATATCAGGCCGTTATCATACTGCAACTAGAATCACACACACCGCGTTTATCAATAGGAAATCACTGAATTGAAAAACGAGAACACATTTCCGCACACGATCGGAGAAAATATTCCAAAAAATGATTCTAAATTCACGAATCTAAGTTATACGTGCTAGTCAATGAAACGCTACCATCTCCAGAAACAAGAGCAGAACCAACCTTACCTCACCAGACGACCAGCCCAGAATGAAGATCCAGCAGTCATCAGACGGGAAACTGCTACCAGACGCGGGAAGCCACCGGAAGCCGGAAAATCAAAGAAAACAGCGATGGTGGGGACGGACAGCGAGATTCGCGCTGGAGGAAAGGCTCGCTAACTAGACTGTAACCAAAGGGTGTAGAAACTACTTTGGTAGCCTCTGAGCCAAAGAGGACGATGCCAAGCGAGCTATCACCCCCCCACATTCAGACATCCATAGATTCTCGCATCCACTTAAAAAGTAAAACACTTGCACATTCTCACTGGGACAGTGGCGTACTTATGCCACATCAATTAATATAATAATAAATTATTAACACAACAAAATAAGAAAAACCTAGCAATATTAACTGAAGTTTTAACACATGAAATAAAAATGCTATTCGTAAAGCGTTCAAACGATTGGGGTTTAAGTTTTAACGAAAATGATAATCTAGAGACATTAAATAAATTATAACTTTACAGAAATATACAAAAAATATATGGAAGACGACAGACGGTCGTCTTTCAAGGACTGTCTCAAAACGAATTAAAACAGACAATCCAATATATGTGGACCACTGTCAGCAGGGCGCCACAACGGCAATGTAATTCCTAGTATTATGAACTTCTCACCTCCTTAGATGCCAACTCTATGAAGTGCACTCGCTGATTGGTAAAGAGGTTACATCTTTTCATCGTTAGTTGCTTTCCTTATTCGGAGGGGTGTTCAAAAGAAAAGGTACGAAATATCTTAACAACCAAACCGGTTGAAATTTGAAAATGCCGCTTTGGGATTACGTAGTGGAACGTCTAGTCACGCGAAGTATGCGGATCACCTTCAAGACTCTGCCGTCAGGAAGCAAGTTCCGATACTCATTGAATTCGTTGAGCACGGAAAATCCATTAATAGTGACGTGTTCTGTGAGACACTTCGTAGCCTACGCAAGTCCAACAAGAGCAAACGGCCTGAGCTGTTCACGGAGTGATTCTGCTCCATGATAACGCGCGACCACACGTCTCCAGGATCACACCAAAGAGTACTGGTCAGGTTTTCAAGTGGGAGCCGGGGAGCCGATTGAGCGTCCTCCTCGACAGCCCGATAAAAAAATTCAACTGTTTGTAGAGTTTACGGGACTTCTTATTTTGGTGTGGTATCTGTTCTTTCGGACATATATATTGTAAGACACCAATTAGTACACATTTTACTACCAATTGCATATAAACCGTAAAGGAGACTCATTAATAAAGAACAGTTTAAAGTTAAAATGCCAACTAAAATTACAATAAGATGTAACTATTTCTACTATAAACATACCTCATATAAATTTGTTATTTATATGAAACTTTAAAGAGGGCGCCTTAGTCACAAATGACTCATGCTGACGTCAAATGTAAGAATTGTAACAGCTGCGTCAGTACGAACGCAACCTCCAACATGGAGGTCGAGATGTCTTACGTATTTTAATTGGTTTTAAGGTATGCATTTTAATCATTTAATTTAACTGAAACTTGTACAATTGGCTTATAATGTGACTTGTATGTTATTCTAATTGGTTCTTTTGTATTTATTTTAACATTGATAATGACCACACAGTGGTCGAAATCTAGATTTGCAAACAAATAAATATATATTTTTTACGACTGATTGCTGAAAGAATTACCACAATTCCTGGGTGTTACTATTAGGCCACTTCGCTCGGTATAATTTCACACACACACACACACACACACACACACACACACACACACACACACACATATATATATATATATATATATATATATATATATATATATATATATATATATATATTAACTAAAGAAGTTTTATTTACGCTGCGCGTTAGAGAATGCTTGTTGGCTAAATCCCAAAGGATAATGAATTTATATAAAATATATTTTAATATAATAAAATGAAATAAATAAATTGTAAGTAAATAAAGGTGGCTTCTAAATATTGCACATATTTGGATATCTTTTATATGGAAATCTCATGCAGAATAAGATTCAATATCGTGTTACTCAAGTTAGTGCATTGTGAGATGATTGGCTACTGTTTTTCATCCTGACAATAAGGTGGTTGGGAAGACGTTCTTCGAGGGTAACTGTTGCTGCAGCAGATAACTGAAACAACCTCATCCAGTTCTAACTGCAGAATCATACCAGCACAGTATACAATTCGACAGAGCCTGTCTTCTTCCCCAAGTCAGAATACAGACTAAAACTCTTTCAATTACTGCCAAAGCAACTAGAATGACCAATGCCGTGTAGTGATGGTCTCGTGGCATCTAAAAGGCTACCCATCGTGTAACACCTGGAGGCAAATTATTGTTGGAAGAAATAATTGTGGAAAGATTTGTAAAATACTATGCACCTATGCTCTGTAATGTGCCGGCAAGAGTGAGCTGACACGCTATATCTTGTACACAACCGATGCTATCAGGGTTAGTAACTGGCTCGAAGTGTACATCCATACCGGGTGACAAGGCACACCTTTGACCTCGATCGCTTAGAACCGCACGAAACCATGCTTGCAATAATACGCAATGAGAATCAGAACAGTGGTGTGCATCATTCCCATACAAAACATTACATTGTACCTCTGGTAACAATATATCAATATCATAGAAAGCAAATTATACTTCTGCCCATTAAAATTGCTACACCACGAAGATGACGTGCTACAGACGCAAAATTTAACAGACAGGAAGAAGATGCTGTGATATGCAAATGATTAGCTTTTCAGAGCATTCACACAAGGTTGGCGCCGGCGGCGACACCTACAACGTGCTGACATGAGGAAAGTTTCCATCCAATTTCTCTTACACAAACAGCAGTTGACCGGCGTTGCCTGGTGAAACATTGTTGTGATGCCTCGAGTAAGGAGGAGAAATGCGTACCATCACGTTTCCGTCTTTGATAAAGGTCGGATTGTAGCCTATCGCGATTGCGGTTTATCGTATCGCGACATTGTTACTCGCGTTGGTCGCGATCCGATGACTGTTAGCAGAATATGGAATCGGTGGCTTCAGGAGGGCAATACGGAACGCCGTGCTGGATCCCAACAATCTTGTATCATTAGCAGTCGAGATGACAGGCATCGTATCCGCATGGCTGTAAAGCATCGTGAAGCCACGTCTCGATCCCAGAGTTAACAGATGGGGACGTTTGCAAGACAACAATCATCTGTACGAACAGTTCGACGACTTTTGCAGCAGCGGCATGGAGTATAAGGTCGGAGACCATAGCTGCGATTACCCTTGACGCTGCATCACAGACAGGAGCGCCAGCGATGGTGTACACAATGACGAACCTGGGTGCACGAATGGCAAAACGTCATTTATTCGGATGAATCCTGGTTCTGTTTGCAGCATTATGCTGGTCGCATCCGTGTTTGGCGACATCGCGGTGAACGCACATTGGAAGCGTGTATTCGTCTTTGCCGTACTGGCGTATCACCCGGCGTGATGGTTTGGGGTGCCATTGGTTACACGTCTCGATCACCTCTTGTTCGCATCGATGGAAATTTGAACAGTGGCCGTAACATTTCAGATGTGTTACGATCCGTAGCTCTACGCTTCAATCGATCCCTGCGAAACCCCCAATTCCAGCAGGATAAAGCACGAATGCCTGTTGAAGGTCCTGTACGGGCCTTTCTGGATACGGAAAATGTTCGACTGCTCCCCTGGTCAGCACATTCTCCAGATCTCTCACCAATTGATAACGTCCGGTTAATGGTGGCCGAGCAATACTGGCTCGTCACAATACGCCAGTCACTACTGTTGAACTGTGGTATCGTGTTGAAGCTGCATGGGCATCTGTACCTGTACATGGCATCCAAGCTCTGTTTGACTCAATGCCCAGGCGTATCAAGGCCGTTATTACGGCCAGATGTGGTTGTTCTGGGTACTGATTTCTCAGGATCTATGCACCGAAATACCGTGAAAATGTAATCACATGTCAGTTCTAGAATAATATACCTGTTTATCATCTGCATTTCTTTTTGGTGTAGCAATTTTAATGGCCAGTAGTGAACCACATACCGGAAAGCGCTTCAAAGTGCAGATGCGGTATTTAGATGAAGTGGTTAAAACAAAGTGGGAGAGAACAATGTGGACATCTCACTAAAACCACGTTATCACATTTCAAATCACTTTCACATTCACGCAGTCCAGTATCAGAAGTCACACTAATTACATTTTCAAATGATGATGTTTGTATGTCAAGCATATTGCAATATAGACTTATAAGTAGGTGCAGCAAATTGATTGTAAATTGCAGAGTGAAATTTCACGATGAAATAACGATCATGTACCTTCACTTCACTATTCCATATAAAGTACGTCGCAACTTGGTCCCTAATATTTGGACCACATGTGTGGGATTAGTTCTCTTCCTGATATCACTGCACTGTAGACAGTTTATAAAGTAACTCGCTTGTGGACACTCCGAGAGAAAAATACGAACGGCAGCTGTACCACTTACGTAACTGGAGCACTGGTTAGTGAAGCTACGCTATGCCATCTATTGACGCTAGCAGACAAGTGTGGCGTTTTGCATGGAAATGCCGCACCCAATTGTTTTTTTTTAATGATTGCTTGTTGTTCTAAGCATGGTTTCGAGCGGTCCGACCGTTCGAGATCAGAGGTGTCCTTTGTGAGTGCGTCGCAGGTCTGCCGCGTGGCCTAGCGTCAACACACAACCTGAAGCAACAGGATCGTAATTTCTCGAGTTCGTAGTTTCTTGGACACAATTGTGCACAAAACGACCGTCTGGTATTTACTTGTATATTTAGGTACTGAGTCTCTGAGGAGTAACAATGGGAACCACTGGTCCACCTCTCTCCACATAACCCATGACCTGTGTTGCAATTCATTGTTGGTGGCGGTGGAATTTCTGCTGTTCTTTGTTCCTCCAAATTTCAGATCATTCGTCAATATTTTTTCGCACCGTTTATCGTCAACATTTAAGCATGAAAGAGACACAAAATTGGGATTAGTTGACATACAATGGCATAATATCACAGAATCTTTTGTCTTTTACAGTTTACAATTAAAAAAAAAGAAGAGAAATTTAGTACCATTTATACGTGTCTTGTCACCGGACTCGTCAATTCTTTTGTAATGTTGCTTTCGTGTTTTGGTTTGGTGTTGTAAAGATATGGATTAAATACCGCTTATGGAATTGAATTAACTTTGGGATATCTGCAGGAATTAAATTTTTAAAGAGCATGTCAGAACAGAGCATGGATCATATCGGCATTAAAAATAACGGTAGTCATTGTTGAAGTTAAGTCAGCACCTGAAAGCACCACTACAAAAGAAAGTCGCTGAAAAGTTACCTTTGCTTGCAGGATGAGGCGTGGATCGCCTGTAGACATTGTTTTGTGCTGGAATAGGGAATGAAATTAAACTATTCTCCGTAAATCGATCCTTGGTTATCTTACACTTCGCGTAACGAAGTTTGACGACAGCGTTAAGTTACTGACACAATAGGGAAATAAAATTGTAGAATATCGGACTTCGTCGGATAAAAACATTAATTGCAGGTTTTGAAAATCAAATCAGTGTAAATGGAATGTAGGAAAAAGTTGAGTTTGAGCCAAACTTTTGCAATCGCGATGCGAATCGTAATAATTACCAAGCATCTCTTTACGAGTAACCGCAGCTTGCAGAGAGTAAGAAGAGACGTCTGATCAGAACAAAAGTGCAGAACAGAAAGACGAGAAGCGCTTCCGTTCTCTCTCCAGGACGATTGAAGGAATTAATAATTGAAAACAAAAAGTCAGAGGTATATACTGAAATGCCAACGGATAATCAAAGCGACAAGCGGCGCAGATATAATTTTAGTAAAAATATTTAATGTAATGCTACACTATTTTAAAACAAAATGGTGTGATCTGAGGACGTTAGTCGCTATGGAACCTTCTTCAGTTCCTGTGTAGATAACGCTGAGTCGGTATTCATATATGCCTGTTAATAAAAGGTATTTGTGCACGTCCGAAGAGCGAATATTTAGGCAGTGGAATTTCTCTATGTACAATGTCTTTTATAGCTAAGTGGTTGCAAAGGTAGGGAGAGAGGGAGAAAGAGGTTTGACATCGCATAATGTAGGCGACCTATAATGATTAATTTGCTGCGAAAGGAAAAGACCCAAGATCGCAGTTTGATTTATTTATTGAAGACCGGTTTGGATGTACTGTGCCATTCATCCTCCACACTTACGAAGACAGGTAGCACTCGAAAAAGAGTGGCAGAAATACCTGGCCAACCGTCAACTTCGTCACGACCTCATCCCACAATCTCGATTAAGGTCTTGTAAACCATCATGGAAGTTGGGAGATAGTTTAGTAAGAGAAAATTTTAACACTGTGTAATGATTGGATCCGAGAATGATCTACCTCCAACCCAGACCCAAATAATCTAATCAAAGATCCGACACAAAGCCCGGCCGGTTTCGAACAGGGCATGGAAATTGCCACTACTGGAGGCATAAATGGGGCGTGATTGATAGGCCTGACTGCGACTGTGGACACAACAAACAGACATTATAGCACATCGCTTGAATTCAAAGGCATCTTCCAAGATCTTCTTCGTTTAAGGGAGAAGCTGTCACTTGGCTGAAAGGACTAGACATACATCGCTGAGCAGTGCAGTAATGCCAACTACATGGCCTACTTACCGAATCATAGCAAATATTATTTTATTCCATGTGACTTACATTGTACATATTATCAGTATTTTATCTTTAACCTGTATGTATTGTACGTAAATATTTTATCTTAAATTTGTACCAGATTTAACCTGATGCTGCATTTAAAGCCAAACGAAATAAATAAAAAATTCTTCTGGTCTCATATATTTTTTAAAATGAGATCATGTATTTAAAAGACAGAGGTTACAAAGTTGACGTGCAACATTACAATTAGTCAAGACGTCATTATATCTGCATGTTACAGTATGGAATTCTTAAGAATTTTTATAACATCACCTGTCTATTAATGTTGGGAATCGTGTAACATCAATATTTACTTCGTAAATAAATAAAATTAATTTCTAATAGGATTAAAATTTGGAAAAAAATTCTGAGAAATTCACTGAAATATTTTGAATGGAATAAGCGAATGAAAGAAATAATTAAACTGCAAGTAATTCTGACAGATACCATGAAAGTGCTTCGGCAGGTAGGTATAAAAGAAAGGACGAGCTCACCTTTACCGACGTCTGCAACTGCATTCAGTACATAATAATGCCTTGCTGAAAGAAATTGTCATTGTAATTGAAGGTAATCTCGTCCTAGAGCTAACTCGGAGCAATTAAGGTTGGTATTCCGTGCAGACGACCGTGTACGAATTATCTAGAACTTTCGTTAAATAAATCGTTGCCAAATACAACCATACATAAAATAAATTATCGGTTCTCCCTCATATGCAAAATACTGACAAGATGATTGCAAGTTCTAGTAGGCACAAACTGAATGGAAATGTACTGATTAAATAATAACTGCAAAAAATTATTTTCGTCTACGCGAAATCCAAGTCGCCATAACGGCGCCGAGTCACTGCAAGATTAGATGGTTCCATTAGCTGCGCCAGGGCTATCGTATAGGTCTGTGAATGAAAAAATTATTGTTAATGCAGTAAATCAAGTTTAAAGAGCATTTATTAAAGAAATATGACAGAACATTATACTTACATTCTCGTAAAAAAAAAAAAAAAATAAAAAAAAAAAAAATAAAAAAAAAAAAAATAAAAAAATAAAAAAAACCAAGAAAAATCGTTCAGGGGACTAATGGTGTCCGATTGAAACAAAAGCTGGATATCGACAGAATAGCAGGCTTGATTCCATGTTAGAATTGGTGCTCCACGACTGTATTTGATTTGTGGTAATTCTTTCAGCAATCAGTCGTAAAAATATATAAATTTTTATTTGTTTGCAAATCTAGATTTCGACCACTGTGTGGTCATTATCAACGCTTAAAACCAATTAAAATACTTAAAACATCTCGACAAACGCAACCTCCAACATGGAGGTCGAGATGTTTTAAGTATTTTAATTGGTTTTAAGCATTGATAATGACCACACAGTGGTCGAAATCTAGATTTGCAAACAAATAAAAATTTATATATTTTTACGACTGATTTCTGAAAGAATTAGCACAAATCGACAGAAAAGTGCCGTCGTTCTCCTTCACGCCGCAGAAGAAACGTCAGGGTTATTCTTTAGCGTGACGGAGAAAGACGTACTCTCAAATAACAAAAAAAAAAAAAAAAAAAAAAAAAAAAAAATATATATATTGCCCTTCGGAATCACTGTATCGCTATAGAATACAAAGGTCGTTGTGTGTGTTTCAAATGTGCTGCTGTAACTGACATCCGATCCTCTGTGTATCGCTGTTTCCGACAGTTTTGTATAAAATGGTTCCGTCGAAAATAATGATGAAATTTTAAACTCAGCTAGGATGAACCAGAAGCTAAACCTAGCAGTGTTTTGTTGCAAAGTAAAGCCTCGAAAGCGAAGGGTAATAAAGAAGCCGAAGATTGCAGAAACCGAGACCCTACTACACCGATTCAGAGCACGCGCGACGGTCAGCCGCGGAACAAAACGGCTCTTGTTATCGGCCGTAAAGCATTGCCGGGATGAGCGTCCGCGCTGGGACGCTGATGGAGCGCCGGCCTGCAGACGAATGCCGCCCCGCCTCTTCTTCGTGCGCCCGGCTTGAACAGCCATTTGCGGCTAGCGGGCACAAAAACAGCTGCAGCGATCCCGAGACAGTCTGAGGCTGCGCCAAGACCAGCCGTCGGCCATCCGTCTCCAGGGCTCAGGCCGCGCGCCGTGGCGCCCCGGGAAGAGATCTGGACTCGCCACCCGGGTGGGCCGAAATAGCCTCTGACCATCCACATCTGGGATTTCTGAGATTACCCTGAATCGATCCAAACAAAATTCCTGGTGACGGGGGACGGTAAAATTGCACTGAGGTGTTCCTCATAGTTAGCATATATAGTGCACAGTTTTGTTTTATACCACAATGGTGTCCACTCAAAGTGCTTCACCGTGAATGAAGCATCCATATAAGATAAAATTTGCAGTATCCGTTTGCGACGAAGAGAGGTCACACGACTGGTATTCAGCGCAGGCGCACATCACTGGCGCCAATAGAGCTATCTGCATGTGCTATTCAGAGTGAGTCCGAAGTCGCAGTGCACTGTTCCATTTCAGAAATTCTACGGGAATTGGGAAACATGAATATTCCGATGAGGTATAACTTTGTATCGAACATACGCACTAACTTGAAATTGGCTACTTTGAGTCTCAGACAGTGTTTTTTCTATGGAAATGGCTTCGTGTGGTGTATCAAATAACATCAGTTCATTCCTGTAAATATATTCGACGTAGCCGTTCTGATTCAAAAGTTACAATAAATTTCGTTTAGAGGTAGAGAATTTAAGACATTCAGGATATACATGGTGTTACAAAAAGGTACGGCCCAACTTTCAGGAAACATTCCTCACACAAAAAGAAAGAAAATATGTTATGTGGACGTGTGTCCGGAAACGCTAAATTTCCATGTTAGAGCTCATTTTAGTATTTCTCTTTAAATGTAAATTGAAATAATTCGTGCAGAAAATTGTCAAAATACCCAATTGTTTCATTAGTATGTACTGTACTTCCTCGTTTCACAAGTACGACGCAACATGTGATTCATGCACGATGAAGCTCCTGCACATTTTAGTCGACGTGTTCGTACGCTTCTCAACAACAGATTCGGTGACCGATGGATTCGTAGAGGCGGACCAATTACATGGCCTCCACGCTCTCCTGACCTCAACCCTCCTGACTTGCATTTATGGGGGCATTTCAAAGCTCTTGTCTAAGCAAGAAAAAATGCACAGACTCTTTGTGCTCGTATTGTGGACGACTGTGATAGAATACGCCATTCTGCAGGGCTGCATCAGCGCATCAGGGATTCCATGCGACGGAGGGTGGATGCATGTATCCTCGTTAACGGAGGACATTTTGAACATTTCCAGTAACAAAGTGTTTGAAGTCACGCTGGTATGTTAGGTTGCTGTGTGTTTCCATTCCATAATTAATGTGATTTGAAGAGAAGTAATAAAATGAGCTCTAACACGGAAATTAATTGTTTCCGGACACATGTCCACATAAATTTTCTTTCTTTGTGTGTGAGGAATGTTTCCTGAAAGGTTGGCCGTATCTTTTTGTAACACCCTGTATAATACGTGCTCGTAGTGTGTTTTCTACATCTACACATATAGTACGCAGTCCACTTCAATGTCACTGCCCGACATTAGTGATTTAAAAAAATGGCAAACGGGAAAAATTTGAAGTTGGAAGCCATGCAAAACTTACTGTGAAAAAGTCGGCCAAAATTTGGAAAAAAATCTCTAAGTGAAAGGTAACGGATTGTCAGACTATTAAACGGTGGGAGATAATGCAGGCAATGTATTAAAAAGAAATCGACGAATAGTCACCCATGCAGATCTCCATCGAAATTTCTCTTTTTCAAAAACGCTTTTCTTCCCATTGCCATTCCACATTGTATATCCTCTGTACTGCGACCATCATATGTTATTTTACTCCCCAAGTAACAAAACTCATTTACCACCTTTACTGATACATTACCTAATTTAATTCCTTCAGCATCGTTTGATTTTCCAAGACTGCATTCCATTACCTTTGTTTTGCTATTGTTAATGTTCATCTTATATGCTCCTTTCAATACACTGTCCATTCCGCTTAACTGATCCTCCATGTCCTTTGCTATCTCTGACAGAATTACAAATTCATCAGCAAAAGGCAAGGTTTTTATTTCTTCATCCTGAACTTTAATTATTCCTTCTTCAAATTTCTCCTTGATTTCCTTTATAGCTTGCTCAATCTACAAATTGAACAACATTAGGGAAAGGCTACAACCCAGTCTTACTCCCTTCCCAACCACTGCATCCCTTTCATGCCCTTCAACTCTAGTAACTATAATCAATGCAATGGTAATGCAAGACCATTAAGAAATTGCGCCGCGCAGTACAGTAGAAGAGTCGAGAATTACTGCCAAAATGTTGTCCTTTTGTCCCACGATAATGCTCGATCTCACACGGCGAATGTGACCAGACAACTCTTACCGGAATTTGATCATCCTCCGTACAGCCCGGACCTTGCTCCTAGCGATTTTCATCTCTTCTTGCACAGAAAATCTGTCCTTGGTTGTCAACAATTTAACGATGATGACAAGCTTAAAGAACATATTACGACATGACTGAATACACAGGCATACAAAAACTTGTGCCGCGCTGTGACAAGTGCCTATAAAATTTCCAAAGCTATGTAGAAAAGTAGTATAACAGTTGTAGATTTTTGTGCAATAAACGTTTTTCTGTATTTGTAAACGTTTGTTTCATATAACCAAATGGTACTTACCTGGTGATCAAAAAGTCAGTATAAATTTTGAAAACTTAATAAATCAGGGAATAATGTAAATAGAGAGGTGAAAATTAACACACATACTTGGAATGACATGGGGTTTCATTATGTTAAAAATGTCCGACAGATGGCGCTTCATTTGATCAGACAAGCAATAATTAGCATAACAAATTAAGACAAAGCAAAGATGATGTTCTTTACAGGAAATACTCAATATGTTCACCATCATTCCTCAACAACAGCTGTAGTCGAGGAATAATGTTGTGAACAGCACTGTAAAGCATGTCCGGAGCTATGGTGAGGCATTGGCGTCGGATGTTGTCTTTCAGCATCCCTAGAGATGTCGGTCGATCACGATACACTTGCGACTTCAGGTAACCCCAAAGCCAATAATCGCACGGACTAAGGTCTGGGGACCTGGGAGGCCAAGCATGCCGAAAGTGGCGGCTGAGCACACGATCATCACCAAAAGAAGTGCGCAAGAAACCTTTCACTCGTCTAGTTTTTTTTGTTCTAATAAAACCCCACGTCATTCCAAGCATGTGTGTCAATTTTTATCTCTCTATCTACATTATTCCGTGATTTATTAAGTTTTCAAATTTATACCGATTTTTTGTGGATATAACTCGTATGAAGATGAAATTGCTAATGTTCCAATCATAGGTTCTGTAAGTGTGCGCACATTCCAGGCACGACCAAAACGCTGAACTGCAGCTCAGAGCTCGCCTGTTGCTTAATTGAAGACGCGCTAAATAGCCGCTCTGTGTGAAACTGTCGACACTCAGTTTCCAATGAAGAGCCCCACGTCCCGCACCCGCATTGCGAACAGAATTCGCATTACCGCTACAAACGGCATTTAGTATAAAATAAAGCGAGCAATACCGTAAGCGCTTCGCGCGATGCCCAAAGGGCGCTTATCGCATTGTGGGATCGGCGGTAATGAGCTGCGGCCATATAACAGACATTTAATTACGGCTTGGATTACGCGGTGCGTGATGTGTGCCGCGGGACAGTCGGCTGGCAGGCGCACGGCGGCCGATTAAAGCGAGCGGCGTGAGCGGCGGGCGGGCATCGCGCAGGGGCCGCGCTTAGCATTCGCGCCAAGAGCGAGCCGACCGCAGCGGCTGTTTGTCATTCACGCACTGCGGCCGCGTCCTGGCCACGCAGCGCCCGCCGTATATCACGACACGCAGTCTTGGCCAGCGGCGTGGCAACATCTCTCGTGTTGAACAATCACGACCTAGCTGTAAAATCAACACTTCTTGCAGATTAGATTAGGTTGGATTAGTTGTTCGTTCCGTACATTCATGTTGAGGAAATCCTCGCGGATGTCGAACATGTCAATATATAGGATGAATCACCTAACACTTGCAACGCAAATATTGCGGAAACGGAAAGTGCGATTGATGTGCGGATTTCACGCAATGGATTTGTAGTCAGGGGCTCGTATTTTTAGCCAACAAACAGATTGTAATATTACTAAGAAAGTGCATTTTTATGCAAACATACAGTTTTTTTAATGGAACGGTGCCTGTAGATATTAAGAAAGTAAAAGTAGACTGCACTAGACTATCAGTAGTGTTTGTTGCAGGATTCTAGTGCAAGTCGTTTACGAGATATCGTCTTTTGAAACGTTCCCACACCGACACTTGTACAATACCTGTGGTAACACACACTACAGAACAACACAAGTGCATACACTAGTTACGTAGATTCCAACCAGTAACGCGACAAATGACCATCATAAATTGTGTTCAAAATGACCACCAGCAGCAAAAATACGCGCTGTTAGTCTGCCGCGGTGGAGTAGCCGAGCTGTCTAAAGCGCCTCGCTGCGGAGCGCGCGGTTGCTCGCCGTCGGAGGTTCGAGTCCTCCCTGGGACATGTGTGTGTGTGTGTGTGTGTGTGTGTGTGTGTGTGTGTGTGTGTGTATTGTCCTTAGGTTAGTTTACCTTAGTTTAAGTAGTTTGTAGCTACGGACTGATAACCACACAGTTTGGTCCGATAGATTTACAAACATTTTGATTTGAGCTGTTAGTTTGGTATAGAACGACCGCTGCACACGTGTTAACGGATATATCCGAGCAGGCAGCTGTAATACCTCGGTGCACATCATCGGGTGTGGTTGGTGTGTCCTTGTAGACAGCGTCTTTCAGCTTTCCCCACAGAAAAAGGTCTACAGGCGTCAAATCCGGGGAACGGGCGGACCAAGTTACAGGTCCTCTGCGTCCAATCGATCGATTTGGGAACAATTCATGAAGACATACTGTGGTAATTCGTGCACTATGGGCTGTACAGCCATCATGTTGGTACCATAGATTCCCCCTAGTCTGCAGAGGAACGTCTTATAGCATTCGTGGAAGAAGGTCTGTTAGAAGATTGCGATACTTGTGCGCGGTCAGTGTCCCGTCTAAGAAATATGGGCCTATGAGCTGCTAGTTCACAACCCCACACCATACGTTTACGCTCCATGGGCGCTGACGGTCCACCTGTCGAAAACAAGAGGGATTGTCAGCAGACAAATAGTGCATGTTTCTGCAGTTTACCTGACCATGATTGGTAAATGTAGCTTCATCACTAAACAATATTCATGATACATCTGGAGTATCCTGTCGTAAAGCCCGTATACTGAACTTAACACGATTCTCAAAATCGTTTCTATGCAGCTCTTGATGGAGAGAGATGTGATGTGGATGGAACCTTTGTCGATGGAGAATGCGTAGGACAGTTGCCTGACGCATGCCACTTCCTCGTGCGATTGGGCGGAAGCTGACATGCGGATAAACTACAACAGCAGCAAGAACATCAATTTTCCCCTCGTCTGTCGTCACTTGTTTCCTTCTGTTACCTTGTCTCGGTGTTACACTACACTTTCACGTAACTGGTTGAAGTGATTGATGAGTAATTACCGAGATGGGTGACGTCTATTGGTATATCTTGCCGCATACATCGTACGCTCTCCATACACCATGAGCATGTCGTCCTTTACTGCATTGGTAAAACCCATCGTACACTCACGACCTACCGCTTGGACTGTTACACGCTAACTGAATAGCGAGCTACAGTGCACTCAAGGAACACACAAGCGTGCTGTAAGCAAACATAACATCACCGTACCTAGCAACTATGCGGGTTGACAGGCGCACGCAAATGTCGGTGTGGGAACGTTTCAAAAGACGATATCTCATCAGTATTTTTTGTTGCAGGATTCTAGTGCACCCGACTTTTAATACCTTAATGTCTACAGGCATTGTTCCATTTAAAAATTGTATGTTTGCATAAAAAATACACTTTCTAAGTAATATTACAATCTGTTTGTTGGCTAAAAATGCCAGCCCCTGACTAAAAATCCATTCCGTGAAAACCGCACATCAGTCGCACTTTCCGTTTCCGCAATATCTGTGGTGCAAGTGTTAGGTGATTCACCGAGTATCCCTTTCCACTCAAAACACATTTTTTCTTTTAAATGGTGAACAAAGTTGAATTCTCTTTATACTTGGGCATAGTAGACACTGGAAAGAATTAAAAAAAAATCTTCCATAAAAATGTTGTGGGAAAACAGCACAATCATGAGGGGCAGATTTTATTTCACCAAAATTATTCTCTGACTTCCTGCTATTTGTTTGATATTATAAGTTGCCTGAGGAACAGTAATCAAAAAATTATTCTTATATTACATTTATTATTAGTTATTATGAAATTTTCTTTACATAAATTGCAAATCATATTCTGTGGCTAAAAATTTAATAATCACAGCATTTTTATTTCTTTCGTAAAACAAAGTTCAAGAGCTGTTGTACCTAAGGATTTCCCTGTCTTTGCAACACTATACATATTTGTATATTTCGCTGCCTCATCAAAAAACTTTTCAGTGAAGTATTCACAGAAATGTTTAGCTGGAGTTTAGTGCCGCAATGCGCTCGGCCGCTCCGACGCGGCGCAAACGTATCCAAAACTATCAATGTGGACAAGTGATTGTGAACATCCACAGCTGTAGCTAACTGATCCATAGTCCATCTCTTATTCAAATACCTGATGGTAGGCATTCGACCCCTTTTTGGGCCGTTATAATACCAGATACGATTATCAAATGAATCTGCAAAGAACCAAACTATTTTAAAAGACAAGCTTATTTATTATAACTCACCAGATGGCCAGCTATTGATCAGGAGCGAGAGTTCGATTACTTTATTTATCACATTTTTCTCTTATTTTGATATATGGCTCATTACGTTGCTCACGTAACAAAAACAAACGCACATAATAATTGAGTAATAATCTGCATCGCAAACATTGTGGGGAAATTATTGTTGTCAGTCACAGTCTTATTCCGTTACCATGAAGATATATATATATCATACGAAATAAATCATGTGCAGCAGACAATTGTGTTGCATAAAATGAATTTCTTTAAACTATCGTATCGGTCCCATAATTACATTTTTATTCCGTATCTTTTAATAACGACGCAAAAGCTACGTTTTTTGTGTAAGCAACATTACGAATATTAACTCGCTGTGCAATTCAAATTAGGGATGGGGAAAACCGACCGGTTAAAACCGATACCGGTTTTTTAGTTTGGAATAATCGGTTTCCTCGGTATTTATTTGGTGTCGGTTGTAACCGATTTTTTTTAGTTATTGACAAGAACCGGGTAAAAAAACCGGTACGACTACTTCCGGTAGTAGTGGTTCAAAATGTGTTTTTTGTTGTTGCAAATAATGTAAAAAAATTAAAACTAGTAGACGCTAATATTTAGGGCTATTCCTAAAATTTCCACTGCTGTGAAATATTAGGTCATCGCAGTAACTAAGAAAAGCGCTCAGTGATAATTTAAGAACAATCCCGGCAGTCAGAAATGCGCAACAAACGCGTCGCATAAGAACTGGTGCAGCTATTGAGGCATCGATGCACCTGTTACCGTGTGGCGTGGCCTATTAGACGACACGCGTGCACCGGCAGTGTACAAGACTTGCCTCCGTCTGGTCATGCGGCAGTTCCTTGCTGTCGTCAGCAGACATCGGTTGTTTCTTAAATGGCACACTCCCGAGTGTGGAAGTAGTTCACGAAGTACGGTAGCACTGAGGTACAATGCTCCATTTGCTTCAAAAAGCTGAAAACGGATGGAGGTACTACAAATATGCTGTGTCATTTAAGGAGAAAGCATCCAAAATGTTTCTTGGAAGAGAAGGTAAATTCTATTCATATACCTATTATGTAAACTTGGAATAATAACTTTAAATGTATTATCATATTCTTATGTTAACAAATTTTATTAATGTGATTCATTGAAAGCGAGGGGCTTTTTTAATAACCAATATGGGCTTAGGTAACATTGATCATGTGGTGCCTCGCGAGGTAGCCGTGCGGTCTGAGGCTCCATGTTACGGACTGCGCGGCTGCTCCAGTTGGAGGTTCGAGTCGTCCCTCCTCCCTCGGTCATCCGTGTGTATGTTGTCCTTAGTTTAAGTTAGATTAAGTAGTTTTTAAGTCAAGGGACCGATGACCTAAGCAGTTAGGTCACACCCATTTGAACATCTTTTGATCATGTGGTACACAGCTTTCCTAGTTCAATTTGCATAAATTTACACTGACAACAATCATACTGTTAGTCGGATCTGTGACTTTATTTTTCTAAATACTTCTGCAACACTGATTGAAGTTTATTTACTGACTTAACTTATACATATATTGTGTATATAACGAGATATTCGTATGCGCTGGCTAACAAGTCCAACTTACGGAGTGGTTGGCTGAATATTCGCAACTGCCGCATGGAAATACTAGGCCAGAAAATCTGTATGCTTCGTATATCGTCTTCTATGGCCTCCTGGCTAGGCTTACACACACTCAAGAAGGCGTAGTATTGGGAGGGGATCTTGCAAAATATGGAAAAACTAGTGATTTGTCGTATAACATAAATTTACCTAAATTTTAACTAAATTTCGTACGTTTCGGTTTCGGCCGAAACTAGATGAACCGAAAAATGGATTACGGTTTCTGTTTCGGCCTAAAATTATGTTTCGGTCGAACTATAGTGGAAATAATAGCAATAAAAAACCGAAAACCGGTTATTTAAAAAGCCGGTTATCTTGAGCAGTTTTTACAGTGCGGTTAAACTGGAGATGAAAAGAACCGGTATAACCGAAAACCGATTGTTTCAGCAATAACCGCCATCCCTAATTCAAATCCGTAGTGGTTTAATATAACCCAGTTTCACTTCAGACAGTACGAGGACAAGAATTCCGAATAACGGCGAGCCCGGTGTTCGCAACTTGTCATCCCCAGAGGTTAAGCAGATCTTTTGGTTTGAGTTTGTCATTGGCATGTATCGAACACGTGACATTTCGCATACTAATCAAAGACATCAAACTGCGAAACCACCTGCACCTACGAGTACATTGCAGGATGTAGACGTCTGATCAATTATGTTAGAATGAAGTCGGCCATTTGTTCCAAGAAGCAGGTATCAATTTGATACTGCGAACAGCGAAACCAATGAGGTTTGAGCCTAAGAGTCGACTTTTGTTGTTTATTCATCGTAGCAAGAGCCTTACTGTGTGAAAATAAGGCGACAAATGAAGAAAAATTAGAGGAGTAAAGATTCAAACGCTGATCTCTTGGATTTAGCAGCCGACTCCGTTTATTCTGATACGAACGCTGATGTAGTAGGGCAGCATTACACACTGCTGGGTTTCAGTTACTATGCAGAATACAAAACCACGTAGCGTGACAATTTGTTCAGTGTGATGCATCTGTCAGCAGTCACCAATTCGTTAACTCTCTGCACATTGTCTGGAGTGTACAGTACGAGACCTGCCGCTGCGAGGACAATCCTCAATATTACTGTGCCCGCTTTCATCATGTAACCTGCTTGCCCACCGACTAACTGTACTGCGATCGACAACAGCATCTCCATAGACCTTTTTCAACCTCTTATGGATGTTTCATACTGTTTCGTTTTCACAGCACAGGAATGCAATGAGAGCACGTTGCTTCTGAAGAACGTCAAGTGCAGCAGCCATCTTGAAGACATGCTGTGACGGCGCCACTCACGGGAAGAGGTTGAACCAAGTTTGAAAACAAGGGGGAAAGATGTATCTACACACTGTAATACTTATAAACATGCGGAATGAAAACTGTATTAAAAAAAAAAAGATAGTGTGCATCTCTTTTGAAGTGACCCTCGTAATTAAAAATTTACAACTCCCCGAAGTATGTCATTCGGCACTCCAATCAATGCCAGACAAACACAAAAAGCGCCAGCGTATTTTAAGTCAGGCTGCATATTTCTACATCTACATAGATATTCTGCAAATCACATTTCAATGCCTGGCAGAGGGTTCATTAACCACTTTCGTAACTTTTTCTACCGTTCCATTCTCTAATAATGCGCGGGAAGAAAGAATACTAAATCTTTCCGTTTTCGATCTGATTTCTCTTATTTTATTGGGATGATCATGTCTCCCTAAGTAGGTGGGTGCTACCAAAATAAAGAAGTCGGTGATTTAAATTTTGCAAACAGATCACGCCGCAATGAATAACGTCTTTCTTTTAATGACTTCCACCCCAATTCGTGCAACATTTTCGTGACGCTTTGCCCCCCGTAACGTTATAAAACAAAACGAGCTGCCGTTCTCTGAACCTTCTCAATATCTTCCGTCAGTCCCACCTGGTGAGGGTCCCACAATAGGGAACAGTACTCCAGGAGAGGGCGCACAAGTGCGATGTAGGCAGTCCCTTTGGTGGAGCCGGTGATCTTCGAAGCGTTCTGCCAATGAAAGGTAATTTGTGGTTCTCCTTCCCCACAATATTTTCTGTGTGTTCTCTCCAGTCTACGTTGTTCGTAATTGTAACTCCCAGGTATTTGGTAGAATTTACGACCTTAAGGTTTGACTGATTTATAGTGTAATTGAAGTTCAGCGGATTTCTTTTAGTGGTCATGTGTATTATTTCACACTTTATTTAGTGTCAATTGCCAATTTTCGCAGCATGTGGAACTTTTGTCTAACTCTATTTGCAATTGCTTTTAATCCACTGTTGACTTCACGAACCGATAAACGACATCATCATCCGCGAACAGTCTAAGGAAGCTATTCAGATTGTCTCCTAAATCGTTTGTAAACACAAAGAAGAGTAGGGGACCTATAACGCTTCCCTGGGGAACGGCAGATATCACTTTGTTTTACTCGATAACTTACCGTCAATTATAACGAACTGTATCCTTTCTGATAGGAAATCGTGAATCCAATCGCACAATTGGGGCGATATTCCATAAGCACGTAATTTCCTTAGAAGCCGCTTGTGGGGTACAGTATCAAAAAGCCTTCCAGAAATATTGAATCGATTTGAGATCCCTTGTGGATGGCACTTATCACTTCATGTGAATAAAGGGCAAGCTGTGTTTTGAAAGAGCGATACTTTCTGAATCCGTGCTGACTATTGGTTAATAGGTCGTTTTCTTCGAGGTAGTACAGTCCTCTGAACGAAAATCGCACTTAAGAACATGATCGAGCTTTGTACTCGGCTGCTAGCTGCGGCTGATATAGACAGGCATAAGGGCTTCAATGCACACGTCCTCAGGCAACCTCCATAGCCAGCAGTGACACCCCGGTCGCGGCGTGTTCCGACAGCGCGGTGACGTCAGCGCCGACCGTGGCCGTGACGTCCTCCGTCGCGCGCAGCTGTTCTGCCACCACACGCAGCAAAACGAGGTCCCGCCCCCAGACGAGTGCGTGCTGTCAGCCCGCTCACGCTCGTGTCACTCGCAAAACAGGCACTGTGTGCCGATCGCTGTGACGTAGACCTGCAACGCTGGGATGGAAATGTGACACGGTACTGTCGGACGAACAGGAAATCTATATATACATGAAAATGAATTACTGTTCGTTAGTTTCGCTAAAACTCGGAAACGGCTGAACCGATTTGAAATATTCGTGTAAGTCCAGGGAAGGTTTAAACGGTGACAAAATATCGAAAAGTTGTCCGGAAGAGAAGAAATTCGGGATAAGTGAAAAACCTTTTTCCAGTGAGCTATCAATACCGTTCGGCCAATCGCGCTAAAATTTTGTACACTTCATGTTGAAAGCAAGAGGAAGGTCCACATCAAATAAAAATTTGGAAAAGTCGCCTGGAAAGTAGGAAAATTTAGGAAAAACCGAAAGTGACTTTTTTTCTCTGAATGTAAATTAATAGCCACGTGTTTGTATAAGCCTCATGACAGGACAAGGTTTGTATGAAATAATTTTTTTGGAAAATCTACCGAAAAAATTGGATATTTTGAGAATTACTCAATGTTCGTTTTTCAATGTGTTTTTGATTGAATTCAACACTATAACTGACTATTCGCAAGACGGAGAGGAGTAATTCTTTTTGTTTTTTTTTATTTTGTTCATTGGTTTCAGTAAAAAAAATAGGGACAGTTAAAAATGAAAGCCACAAAAGTCGAACGAAGTTCCTTTTTCAGTGTGTTTGAGTGTGTACTCAACACTATAAGTTGAGAACCGTTCATCCGATTGCGATAAAATTTTTAAAAAATTGAGAAAGTTACCCGGAAAATTTGAAAATTCGCGAGAAACTTAGGAATAGTCGGCCAGAAAATAGAACTTGTGCTTCTGTTGTTCTGCTGTTCTATCTCCTTTTTACAGAAGGGACAATGCATTTTTAAAAATTAATTATAACTTCTGTAAAATAGTAAGAAGTCAAGGACTAAACAGCTTTACCAGAGAGTAATATCTTGCATAACACACTTTTTAAAGTATCTTATCCGGTACTTCAGCTTTGAAGCTATCTCCACACCAGATTTCATCACAATAGATTCAGTTGTTTATGTAATGATATATAGCCCAATCGGTTCAGTTCTCGAGTTTTATCGAAACTAACGAGCAGCAATTCCTTTTTATTTTTGACAGTTCATATACAGGTTCAAATCGTGTAAAGCGAACTTTATTCTTTCATAGTATATTTCTGAACGCACCCAACACAACAACCAAGTCACTATTTTACATGTTTTAAATCTAAATTTCCCTCGCAATTTTTCCATATTTTATCACCGTTTAAACCTGATTTGCGTGATTTGACCACTCTTTCCGCCCACTATCGATCCGATACTTAGACTATCTGATGATGCCTTCATAAAGCTACTGGGTCTAAAATACCTATCATTTAAATTAATATGGTTTATTTTAACAGGTAAGTAATACGAAGTTCACCGGGGCATCTAGTTTTCATATAATTTAAGTTGTGCGTTTACATTTGTATTCTTCTCTCTTAATAATATTTGCGTGTATTTTCTGAACTATTATTCACGATAGGACTCTGTAGATAATTCAGTCATATTTTGAAGTATTATTTATAAAAAAAAGTCTATTAGGCCAGAAGCGAGGTCTCAATTGTGTTAAGATGGAAAATGCAGACTCGTCGGTAACTTTGTTGGCGTCCACAATACGTTTTATGTGATCAATCCAAGAACCTGTGCAATATTTCTGTTATGTACTGCGATGTCCGATGTTATTAACTGATTCATGTATATTTTAAAGTTAATTTTATGCTACAGGACCTCATTATTTTGCTCATGGTCTAGCTTCAACAATGATTACGATTCTTTTTGTATACACGCTACTTATAACTATTCAACTATTCTCCTATTTATTTTAAAAAGAAAAATACTAGTTATAAAAATAATAATATCATACTATACCTGGAATGGGATTTATAAATGACGAAACCCAGATACGACTTTCTGTAAACACTATTACATTCTCTGCTTGTATTTTTAGTACTCCACATCGGATTGAATAATACACATTGACGGCAAGAAAAATGTATGAAACACGAAAGAAAAAGTAACAACGAAACGAACAAGACGATTTGCCGGAACGCTATTTGGACAATTTATTACCATTACATAAGATGGACCTAAATTTGTAATCAAATAAATGCTTGATGAGGGACTAAAATACGTTGCAAACAATGAAATGATAGGAAAAACATAACAAGTGGACTATATACGAGGATTGCGAGGCGCGGCGGAGTGGCCGAGCGGATTGAGGGGCTAAGCTCCGATGCGCAAGGCCGTTCCCGGTCGGGCGTTCGAATCTCCCCTCGTGCTGTCTGTAGTATAAGTTAGTTTGTAAGTTTAGGGACTGATGACCCCGCAGTTAAGTCCCATATGTTTAACAAACGTTTTTGAGTGTTGGAACTTAAATAGTGGCAACCATCACATAAGCATACGTGTTTGCACCCGTTACTGACCTTCAAAGTAGTAACCAGCGTTATGTAGAACCCTTTGCCAGCTATGAGGAAGGCTTAGTGTACCGTTAGAAGAGCCTGTTCTGTTGATGGTGCAAATGGAGCGGTCTACTGCCTGTTGAATCTCTGGAACAGTTCTTAAGCAAATGCCACGAAGTGGTTCCTTCATTTTCGGAATAAAATCAAAATCGCAAGTTGCAAAAGAAGCGGCAACACTGTTTGCCCAATCTACCCATCATTTTGCACAACAATGCGCGAGCGCAGACAGCGCAAGCTGTGACTGCTCTGTTCAATAGGTGGGACTGGGAAGTACTGTATCATCCACCATATTCCCTGGACCTAAGTCCTCGTGATTTTGATTTGATTCCGTACATGAAGGAACCACTTCGTGGCATTCGCTTCAGAACTGTTCCAGAGATTCGCCAGGAACAGACCGCTCCATTCGCACAATCAACAGAACAGGCTCTGCTAACGGTATACTACGTCTTCTACATCGCTGGCAACGTTTTCTACACAACGCATGTGGCTACTTTGAACGATAGTAACAGGCGCAAACTGTAGAGCTTTTGTATCGACCAACCATCGTACACTTCAAGAAGTACAAAAATAAGTTGACTATTTTGGGTCTTTATACTACTGAATGTTATATTTTATCTTTAGAATACGATGCGCTAGCATCAAGATCCGACAAATAACCATGTTTTTTTTTTTACAACTGTTTAGACTCTGTATGATAAGCAAGAACAGTTACAAGACACAGTAAGACATTTGAAATCAAAAGTGATAGCTTTGTGCAGGACCAAGGTGAACAAGTTGGAAAGCAGTTTAGTGGCATATGTAGAAATATTATAGATATCTCTACGCAATTCCTTTTACATAAAGATGTTTAATTAAATGTTAAACTGGTTTCAGGTTAGGACGTACAGTGAAAGAGTCAGTCACTGTTGCCATGTAGGAACAGTACGATGCTGGTGATTTTTGACCCGAATGAAATATTTTTAAGATAAAAGTTTGCCGAAATGGCGTAACCAAGTTGTGACGTGAATAACCAAAATTAAATAGGAATTGTTTACTCTAAAGGAAATACAGTTACCTTACTGTCCTTTAAAAACAGTCACGTCCCATAACTATGGACCGCTCAGCTCTGCGATGTAATACTTTGCACGCAGTATGCCTTTGGGATATGTTTAAAAGCCTCGTTTACGTTTCGTTGGATTTCAGGAACATCACCAAATCTCTTTCCTCTCAGAGCTAGTTTGAATCGAGGGAATAGGCAGAAGTCCGGTGGATTGAGATCCGGTGAGTATGGTGGACGTTCTAGTTGCACCCCTTCTTTTTTTGCTAGGAACTGTTTGATGATATCGGCTGTATGTGGGCGAGCGTCGTCGAACAACTTGAACGTCCACCATACTCGCCGGATCTGAATCCTACAGAGCTCTTCCCATTCCCTAGACTCAAACTCACTTTGAAAGGAAAGAAACTGGACGCGTTTCCCTATATCCAACGAATTATGACGAGGAAAACAGGGAAGGTGAAGAAACACTGGAAAAGAAGTATTGTGGCCGCAGCTTGTGTGGGGGACGACGGGATTGTATGAAATTGATTTCAGTTGTTCCTGGTTGACAATTATTCTTAACCATGTCGTATTCCATCTCCTAGTCGTTCGCTCACTCAGAAAATAAATGTAAAATTTTATCAAAGCTCAGAAACACTGATAGCAGAAATGAGTTTCTTGTACGAGATGAAGGAGTAGTGTTCCAATTAAGTACCAAAAATCATATCCCAACTGTTATCTGGGATTAAAAATCCTTAATAAATGTCAAATAAATATTCTGATGGCTTTTGTCATTGAGAAAATGTAAATGTTTGTGGAATTTATGGGACTTAACTACGGGGTCATCAGTCCCTAAGCTTACAAACTACTTACGAACTAGCTAAGGCTAAAGACGGAACAAATATCCATGCCAGAGGGGGGATTCGAACCCCCGAAAATAGTGGCCGTGCAGACCGTGACTGGAGCGCCTCAGTTCCCTCGGCCACCGCGGCCGGCTGTCATTGATACCAGAGAGATTAAGCCCCCTCTTCTTAAAATCGATTCACTTCAAATCCTAGTAGAATGTTTTCTTATAAACTGCAAATTTGTTTTCTTCACCAAAGAAAATCTCAAAATTAATTAAAAAAAATTCAATTATGATTCTTGAATTATTCTTCTTCATAAAACATTAACAAATCAGTTCATTGAATGTTGAAATGACCTTTTACAACACACGAGTATTTTTCGTAATATTAAATTTTTTTAATTCTATGTTGGATAAGTAAACAGTCACCAATTACAAGGTTGCAGATTGATTTATAACCGGTTTCAAGCAATTATTTCCCTTCTTCAGGTATCTGTACAGGAAACAATTAAGAATAATATATAGATAGAAATATTATATAAAATTCGCAGTAGAATAACAGAATTAAAAGGGCTAGAAATGCGCTGTATATAAAGCTTACTCGAAAAGTGACGAAATGTGAAATATTAATACACTATTCGGCTGCATATTGATAAAATAAGGAACTGTACAAAGTATTAAGTTCCAATAAACAATGAAGTTTTAGGTATTTACATAAATTGTGCCCTATAAGTTTACACAGAACACTCTGTTTATATGAACTTAATAATTTGTACAGTTCCTTATTTTATCAATATGCAGCCGAATAGTGTATTAATATTTCACATTTTGTCACCTTTCGAGTAAGATTTATAATCAGTGCACTTCTAGCCCTTTTAATTCTGTGATCATACTTAGAATTTTATGTAATACTAGCTGTAAACCCGGCGTTGCCAGGGTGTTTATTTATTCTACACTCTAGTCCACATCCCCTTCCCCCCTCTCTCTGCATCCACCTCTCTCTCTCTACCCCATCTCTCTGTTCGTTTCCACCTTTCCCTCTCTTAGCAAAGTTTTCTGCAAGGTACTCTCTGTCATGTACCATACAAACATTTATTTACCCAGTGATCTATGTATTTTGTAAAATTCCGTAAGTTAAGTACCTTCCACCATGCACCGAATAAAATTTTGTACTGGCAGAGACATTCGTCTTGTTTTTAAGGTAGTGTGTAAAATTACATCAATATATATATTTCTATGCAGTAGAAACGCAGCGTCCCAATTCAAAAACGGACGTTCCTCTTGTTTTGAAGGCCAAGCATGCTAAATTTTGTGAAGATCGGAAATAAACTGTACTTTGTTAGCTGATTTTTTCAACCTATAAACTACATTCCTGCCAAATTTCAGCTTCATAGGTGAAGTAGTTTTCGAGATTCCGTGTTTAGTCAGTGAGTGAGTGAGTGTCCTTTCGATTTTATATAGGTAGAGATTAAGAAAACAGATTGCTTAATTTTGGTTGCTAGAGAATGAAGGGAGACTTGCAGACAAAAATAGACAGTAACATGCAAATCTGTAACGCTAACTTTATTTGATACGCGTTCATGCCTGATGCGACAGTTTTACGGTAACTACAGCGAAACTGTTGTGAGCGGTAGACTTTTTCGTTTCATCCTTCTGGGAGGGGGGGGGGGGGTGGTCAGTTACAAAACGTTAAATAAACATCCGAAATTACAAGAAAACTTTGTTGCAGGTCCCTAACTACTCCCATTTTCCAATAATTGACGCATAAATCAGGGTATTCTCACGTATTGGTCTCTATTTATGACGTCATATCTCCTGTGCTAAGTGTCGTGATATTTTATTGTTGGGTGAGGAACCTTCGTGGGCATACGGTGAACGGTTCACCAGAGTTTCATTACAATCGAATGAATGCTTTATTAACACATAGGGGACAAACAGACAAACATTCAAATTCCTAACTGTACAGATATCTGAAGAAGGGAAATAATTGTTCGAAACCGGTTGTAAATAAATCTGCAACCTATACAACACGATTGCTGCAATAGATAAAACAATTAATTAAATGTGTCATATACAAGTGAACACATTGGAGTCATAACATGAACTAACTTGAAATTTAGATTAAATTTTAAGTGAATTTTGTTCAACAATATCAACAGTTGATTTATAGAGACACGGCTAACGTCAACTGCAGAGCGCCGCATCTTCTTCCAACCCATGGCCGTCGACCCGCGTCATCAAGTGGCCAGCTGTTTACTCTCTGGTCTCGGCAGCAAAGATGTTGCCCTCGTAGCTTGATCCGCTGTCACCGCACACGAAACATAAGAACCACACACAAAACTTTTAAGAAGCACATAATAAAAATTGTTAAAATAAAAAAAAATATTAATAACACTGCAAATAAACATGTAGTTAACTTAAAAAATGAGCTGATGTAAGGCAGTAGCAGGTATAATGTCTCGTCCCACTACTCATGATGCTTCGTGCTTGTCAAGCATGTAGTCACAAAATTGTCGTGGGACCCTTGATGCGGAGAAGACAACGTAAATGCTACAGATCGAAGCGACGCGACATGTAGTCGTACACACTTACCAGGGAACATTTGAGCTTTACGTCCAACTCGTTTTATATTTCCCCTCCTTTCATCTCATGCTCCATGACAAAATTCCTGTTTAGAGGCCTGGTTTTCATTTTGACTGTTGGTTACATTTAGAGACAGTGCCGGCTGTAGGGTGGGGTGACCCGGGCGGTTGCCCAGGACGGTGGAGCCCACGGGCGCTGCATGCGTCAACGCATGTGAATAAATAAATAAAATAAAATAAACACCACTGCTATAATATTACAATTAACAATCATCCGTTTTTGGAAACTAAAATATTATTCAGTCACATTCGACGTCCGTTGCTAATCTTATGAATGCGAGATGAATGGAATCTTCCTACTGGCTGCATCCATCCACGCTTCACGCGAGCTCTGTCTGATGTCGCAAGCAGCCAGATAGGAGTCATGACTGCCAACTCGCCACTCTTATTTGTTTCAAGAACTCCAACAAGGGAGCGTCTATGCAGCCACACAAAAAGTAACTATCAGTCCAAATGAAAGAAAATATGGACTGTGAAATAGGCATTACATGATCATTTAATTAATACGGATTGATTTACATGGAATCTTTGTGACTTAATGACTCATCTACAGCAATTAATAGATCCTGCAGTGCATGGAGAATACTCCCCTAATGTACTTTAATAATACAGTACCACACAATGTTTGTTAGATTGCGTGTTTTGGTAGTGCTACAATTCAAACTAACATGTAAGTAATTGTCAGTTGGAGTCTGCTGCAGAGGTTAGGTTTCCATGGCTGAATAATAGTACAAATGACAACACTAGATCACTAATCTGTACGTAATAAACCTTTAAAGGTTTGCACTTGCAGACCATAATAAATAACAGTGAATGAATACAATCCAAAATGATCCTCACACGAATAAATGCACGAACCGATCGCTATCTTATTATGTATCTACGAGCGTGTTTCAACTACATTTTAAGCATACTCGTCTAGTTTGGAAAATGCAAAAACAGTTTTTCTGTAGTTTTTGTAGATGTATTTGTACACTGCTGTACTAGGCAATATTTTTTTAACAATATTCCATATCATGAATGCCCAAAAACATATAACTGCTATACAGAATGTTATGACAACGGGAGCGTTAATTGAACAATGCCATTACAGGAAACACGGTTGAGAGTACACTACAGTGGAACCAAAACTGTGCCAGTAAAGGTGAGTCCACTAATGAGCCACTTGCGAGATAATTACGAATGTATGCTTCTAAGCCACCTTGTTTTAATTTTAAACATTGTCCTAGATAGTACCCACTAATTTTATATTTACACTTTACTATTAAGATTTAAATCGCATTCAGTTGACATTTCACTGACTTGACCACAAAGGTTTTCCCGACCTAATAGCTGTTTGTAATCTTCTCGAGTTTGCAGTCGGATACTAAAGTCAACTTGACACAATATTTCAGCGGCGCAACTGCCCGCCATCCTCAGGTGAGCGTTGTGGTACACAATCTCGCCGGAACTGAGTTCCCAGTGCAATCGACGGCTTCTTTATACATCGCGGAAGACCCATAGCGCATGCGCAAGAAGTGACAGTAACTGCCCTCTGTCGCACAAGACATACAGCTCTCCGGTGGTAGAATCCGACGAAATCGATAATCGCCGGCCGCGGTGGCCGAGGAGACTGAGGCGCTCCAGTCACGGCCTTCACGGCCACTACGGTCGGGGGTTCGAATCCCCCCTAGGGCATGGATATTTGTGCCGTCCTTAGTTGTAAGTAGTTCATAAGTAGTTTGTAAGTTTAGGGACTGATGACCCCGTAGTTAAGTCCCATAGACTCTACAAACATTTGAACATTTTTATTTTTGAAATCGATAATCGATGATGAAGAAAATTATTATTCAGATTGCTGAAGTACATTACATTATATAATAAAAATATTTGTAGAGGTTATGCGACTGAAATACGGGATCATCAGTCCCTAAACTTAAAACTAGTTACGAACTACCTAATACTAAGGACGGCACAAATATTCATGCCCGAGGGGGGACTCGAACCCCCGACCATAGTGGCCGTGCAGAACGTTACTCGCGCGCCACAGATCGCTCGGCCACCGCGGCACGCTGCTGAAGTACCAACCGTTGTTTTTTAACATCTGATAACACAGGTTTCCAAGATTTACTGAGAAGGTAGCCTTTGTCTCTGTTAATCAGATTGTCAGATAATCGAATCTCTATGCATTCCTTTAAGACACAGTCCCAGTAACGAGACGCTGAAGCAACCATGTGAGTTTCATTATACAACATTCTATGTCCCTCATCGAGGCAATGCTCAGCTTCCGCCGACTTCTCGGGCTGGAGCAAACGTGTGTAGCGTTGATGTTCAACGCATCTGATCTGAATGGTGCGGATCATCTGACGAATATACGTTTTCCTACATTGGCAGGGAATCTTATATACCCCGCGCTTCCTAAGAACCAAATCATTGTTCACAGACCTGAGAAGTGCTCTCGTCTTTACTGGCGGACGAAAAACACTCTTAATGTCATGCTTTTTTTTTAATTCTTCCTACCTCTGCTGAAATACTCCCGGCAAAAGGTAGGAAAGCAACTGATTTGTGGGTCTCATTTAATGGTTCAGGTGAAGGACCAAACTGAAAAGCACAGCGGATGTACTTATCTGTGTAACCATTCTGTTTAAACACAACATTGAGATGATCTAGTTCTTGCGTCAAACTTTCTGCGTCAGAAATGGCGTAAGCTCTTCTAGTTAATGTCCGAAGAACGCCAGTACGTTGACCTGGAGGATGACAACTCGAGGCATGCAGATAGCGGTCCGTGTGCTTAGGTTTTCGATAAAAACGTCCCAGTTTCCCATAATCTCTTCTGTAAACCAGAACATCAAGAAAAGGAAGCTTCCCCTCCTTCTCCACTTCCATTGTGAACCTGCTGTTAGGTTGCATGCAATTAAAATGCTCCAAAAGGCGGTTAAGAGCTTCTTCCCCATGAGGCCATACCATAAAAGCATCATCGATGTACCTCCAAACACAAGTTGGCTTTAGAGCTGCCGCCTTCAATGTCATGTCTTCGAAGTAAGATTGGCTACTGTGGAGGATAATGAACTCCCCATAGCAACACCGTCAGTTTGTTCATAAAATTTGTCATTAAATAAAAAGTACATCGATGTAAGTACATGGCGACAAAGCTCAGCTGTTTCCTTGTCCACGTTTTCACCAATCAATTGCAGAGATTCTTCCAGAGGAACCTAGGTAAATAACGACACTATAACAAGTTGATGTGCATTAGTTGACGTAATAAACCATTTAATACGATTTCTAGAAAACAGTAAAATACGTTGTTGTAAAGCTGTTTATGTAACAAAGGGAGCAAAGATGGCAACTCGCCCGGGGCGACTGGATGGCTGAAGCTGCTTATAGATGCAACTATGTCATCTATATCTATAAATGTGAATGTCTGTTCGGTGTACGTTTATCACGTCTGAACCACAAGACATAAAGAGATAAAAATTTGTGCAGTTACTAATGTGTACCCAGGGAACGCATTAGGCACGGTTTTATGGCGATCGGATAGCTATATATATATATATTAATGTGAATGTCTGTTCGGTGTACGCTTATCACGTCCGAACAAGACGCACAAACTTGAATATTTTTACAGTTACTAATTTATACCTGAGGGAGGTTTTAGACACGGTTTTATAGCTATCTGATAGGTATTTAGTAATTTGAAGAATATACCGCGAAATGCGGAACAATAATTACTCTTTGAAAATTATATTTACTCTTTGAAAATGGTTTTATTGGTTGCATTGTTGCTTGAGGGTTGATAACGATAAAAGGGTGGAGTATATTGGGATGGAAAGTTATCGGTGTATATAAAATTCTACGTGTGTGTGTGTTAATATTTCGCTCTGCAGCGAAAACTTCAGAATGCGAACGAATGGTCTGTGTGTAATTGTTGTCCGAAGTCTCCCGTTGTACACAATAGCAGTTCAATGCCGATAGCTATAAGGGGGTGGAAGATATGGTGGTTGAAAGTAGTCAAATTATTAAAAAAATCGGAGTGAAGGCCATCGATGACGTTTGCGACTCTATAGCGAGGAGGTTACATACAGCGGAACGTGATGCCACAGACCATATCTTTGGTCTATGTATGCTGCAATGGCTTCAGCTCTTTCTCTGTAAGGAAATATAAGAATAAATAAAGCAGTAAAAAAGAAATTTCTTTTAATACATCTCTTTAAGAAAATCGATTTGACGTTTCACACATTACATCAAGTGATCGATCTGTGACATTATTACAGTCATTATTGTTGAATTTCCTTTAATTCCTTCAGATATGCCATTTCAGTTCAAAAGACGTCAGTTTCCATTTCGTCTGGCTTTTGCCATGACAATTAACAAAGCTCAAGGAGAATCATTTAAATGTCGCAGGAATCCATTTACAACCCTCATGTTTTTCACATGCTCAAGGGTGGGCAACCCAAAAAATCTCTACTTTACGCTCCAAACAATACTACAAATAACGTAGTTTACTAAAATGCCGTAAAATGAAATTAAAATGATTTTGGGCATTATTGTCACCATACGTGTTGAGATATTGCAACACAGACAATAAGGAATAATGTATGTATTATTTATTGTAAATCATCAAGCACTTCACATAATTTTATTTTTTATTGGAATCTTGATGAAAACTGTTTCTAAAAACGATAGGGAAAGGTCGGGTAGCATCGGACGGCGGCTTATATCGGATAAGTGGTGTTTCTCATACTTGCAACGTCAGGCAGCACCAGTAATGGTAACAGAAGTGTTGGCTGTGACGACAAAGGGGTCGTTACGCCATATTGTACCGCTGCGAGTTTGTGTATGAAAGTGAAGGCGCATTGTCTGTTTCGTGAGTGTGTTTTCGTGTACGAAGATAACTTTGGAGTGCTGTACCCAGGTGTAAAGTAAGTGTAATTCTGTTATAAGGTGGTTAGTAACAATAAGGGGTATTGAACTATATGTTTATAGGCAGTTAATCTGTTTACACTTATTACTAAGCAGTAGACAGTCGAGTTATCTACCCATATCGGTCGGGTCGTATCGGACATAAGCATTAAGGGTTGTATCGGACAACAGTCACAGCCAACAAAAAGGAGGTTTTGATGGATTTGTTTCATTTTACAGGCGAAATGGGCAAAGTGAGGCATATGTGGAGGGAAGAATATATGAAGATGGCTGTCGAGAAAGTACGTTTAATGAAAATGACGATTCGTGAAGCTGGGATGGTATAAAAGGAAGGATGTTTCTGCCACAGGAAGGGAAATATCCAGCCGGCCGCGGTGGCCGAGGGGACTGAGGCGCTTCAGTCTCGGTCTGCACGGCCACTACGGTCGGGGGTTCGAATCCCCCCTAGGGCATGGATATTTGTGCCGTCCTAGTTCGTAAGTAGTTCATAAGTAGTTTGTAAGTTTAGGGACTGATGACCCCGTAGTTAAGTCCCATAGACTCTACAAACATTTGAACATTTGGAAATATCCAGCGAATATGCAAGGAAAAAACTAACATTTGACGATAAAGACACTGGAAGTGATGGCGTGATTCACTGCATTATTTGTGACGAAACTTTTGAAGAAGAATAGATCCAGTGTCGACTGCGTAAGGGATGGGACCACGAAAATTGCGCAGACCTTGAAAGCAGCACTCTGTATTATGAATGCGATAGCCGTTTCTTGAATAAAGGACAAAATTTGTGTTAAAGATGCAGTAAAATTGATTGCTAGGAGTGTAAAATGGAAAAATTATTATTACTTGTATCATTTAGTGAATTTTTTTGCACCGAAAATTATTAAAATCACTCAAATGAATAAACATTTACCATTTGATATGTATTAATAGAAATAAACAAGTGTTTTGATAGAAATATTTGCTTATTTTCTGTAATTTTCATCTTGTCCGATACAAACCTCCAACATTTCTCCGTAGTTAAAAATCAGATAAATTTTAGAAGCCAACAGATAATAGTAATTATCTACCCTACGACTATTGGCTAAGATGGTTGATTTATGACTTAATGAGAGTACATTTTGGTGGCTATTATTTTCATATTGCCGGCCGCGGTGACCGAGGGGACTGAGGCGCTCCAGTCACGGTATGCACGGCCACTACAGTCGGGGGTTTGAATCCCCCCTCGGGCATGGATATTTTTGCCGTCCTTAGTCTTAGCTAGTTCATAAGTAGTTTGTAAGTTTAGGGACTGATGAACCCGTGGTTAAGTCCCATAGACTAATCAAACATTTGAACATTTTCATATCAAGACATTACTCTATTCCAAACTTGTTCAAATGTTCAAATGTTTGTAAAGCTTATGGGACTTAACTACGGGGTCATCAGTCCCTAAACTTACAAACTACTTATGAACTACTTACGAACTAGGACGGCACAAATATCCATGCCCGAGGGGGGATTCGAACCCCCGACCGTAGTGGCCGTGCAGACCGTGACTGAAGCGCCTCAGTCTCCTCGGCTACCGCGGCCGGCTCAAAACTTGTAAAAAAGCTCAACCGTCCGATACTACCCGACCTTCCCCTATTGTATTTCATTTCATCCTTCAAAACCAGTCTCAAAGCACACTCGTGAAAGATAGCTTATCTATTATAATCAACCAACAAGCGAGCGTAGCCGCGATTTTACGCTTGTACATTATACATGACTACTGACTATTTGTTTTGAGTAACTTCAATAGAGTGAGGCTATTCCCAAAGCAGTTGGGCGCAGTTTCCTTTTACAGACGCACGCGCCTCCGCTTGCTGAAGCACCGCCGATGGTGGTGCGGAAGGCGAAAGGAGACGCGCCCCTCGGCCGTTGAGAGACTTAGGGCGGTGGGTTTTGGGAGCGCCGCGGCTCGCCGCTTGTCCAGCCTATCTTAACAGCGCCGTTAACGCCCCCGCCATTTGCCGGAATGGCGACAGTCGGCAGTCGGCGCGGCGTTAGCCGGTCGTCCTCCCCCGCAGTCTTCACGACTGACGCCCAGCTGCCGCTATTGCTGGCGCGCCGGCTCATTGTGGCCGCCTCTCGCCGCACGCTTTGTGCTCGTTTCACAGTTGGCCGCTCGGCTCAAATAATCTCCACTGAGTGCACAGTTTTGTTTTATACTACACTGGTGTCCACTCAAAATGCTTCACCCTGAAGGGAGCATCCATATGAGATGAAATTTGCAGTACGCGTTTGCGACGAGGAGAGGTCACACGACTGCTATTCAGCGCAGGCGCACATAACTGGCGCCAAAAGAGCTATCTACATGTGCTATCCAGAGTGAGTCGCCGGCCGCGGTGGCCGAGAGGACTGAGGCGCTCCAGTCACGGTCTGCACGGCCACTACGATCAGGGGTTCAAATCCCCCCCCCCCCCTCGGGCATGTATATTTGTGCCGTCCTTAGTATTAGCTAGTTCGTAAGCAGTTTGTAAGTTAGGGACTGATGACTCCGTAGTTAAGTCCCATAACCTATACAAATATTTGAACAGAGTGAGTCTGAAGTCTCAGTGCACTGTTTCATTTCAGAAACTATACGGGAATTGGAAAACCTGAATATTATAAGAAAGGAAAGAGAACTGATCCACACAATTACAGGCCAATATTGTTGACATCAGTTTCATGTAGATTTTTGGAGCACATTCTCAGTTCGAATATAGTAAATTTCCTTGAAACGGAAAAGCTTCTTTCTGTGAATCAGCACGGGTTTGGGAAACATAGTTCATGTGAAACTCAGCTTGCCCTTTTCTCACAGGACATCTTGCGAGCCATGAATGAAGGGCAACACACGGATTGTGTTTTTCTCGACTTCAAAAAGGCGTTCGACGCGGTGCCACACTGCAGACTGCTAACGAAGATACGAGCTTATGGAACAGGTTCACAGATTTGTGACTGGCTGGAAGACTTCCTAAGTAATAGAACGCCGTACGTTGTTCTCGACGGCGAGTGTTCATCAGAGACGAGTGTATCGTCAGGCGTGCCCCAGGGGAGTGTGATAGGACCGCTATTATTTTCTATCTATATAAATGATCAGATAGACAGAGTAAGTTGTAAATTGCGGCTGTTTGCTGATGATGCTGTGGTGTATGGGAAGGTGTTGTCTTTAACTGACTGTAATGGCATACAGGATGACTGAGACAAAATTTCTAGTTGGTGCGAAGAATAGCAAGTAGCTCTCAATGTAGAAAAATGTTAAGGTGATGCGCATGAGTAAAGGAGACCACGTATAAAACGCTTGTACGACCACGTCTTGAGTATTGCTCAAGAGTTTGGGACCCGCAGCATTTCAGTTTGAAGGAAGACATAGAAGCAGTAGAGGCAAGCAGCTAGGTTTGTTGCTGGTAGGTTCGACCAATGCGCGAGTGTCACGGAAATGCTCCGGCAACTCAATTTGGGATCGCTGGAGGAAAGACGACGTTCTTTTCGTGAATTTCTATTGAGGAAATTTAGAGGGCCGGAATTTCAAGCTGAGTATAGTACGATCTTGCTGCCGCCTACTTACATTTCGCGTAGTGATAACAAAGACAAGATAAGAGAAATTAGGGCTCATACGGAGGCATATAGGCATTCTTTTTTTCCTCGTTCTATTTGGGAGTGGACTAGGAAAGGAAATACCTAGTAGTGGTACAATGTAGCCTCCGCCACGCACCTTCTGGTGGATTGCGGAGTATGTATGTACATGTAGAGGTATAGGTTCGTATCGAACATACGCACCAACTTGAAATTAGCTATTTTGATTTTACGATTGTTTTTTTCTCTTTTTTCTATGGAAATGGGGTCGTGTGGTGTATCAAATAACATCAGCATTTCCTCAGAAGTTCATTCCTGTAAATATATTCGACGTAGCCGTTATGGCACAAACGTTACAATAAATTTTGTTTGGAGGTAGAGACCTAAAGACATGCAGGATATACTATGGCTGTAGAGAGAGTCCGGGCAAGTGTTAATATTATTGCTTCTCAAATATACATTACGTTAGGATTTGCCGAGGTTAGATCTGGGCTTCTGCGTCCTTGAGGATGGCGGTGTGGCTGTTGTGCTTCGGCGGCATGCCACTCCCCGCTGTCCCTGCCGCCTTGGTGCTGGTGGTGCTACTAGGACAGCTGCTTTCGAAGGTGGATGGCGCAGCCACGCCGTTCCGCCCGCCTGTTGATCGCTGATAGTCTCCCGGCGATGTCTCGCCACCGGATGAGCGGTGATGGAGCCCCTTCAATGCTGCCGCTGTACCCAGGTAGAGTGGTTCGAACCCTGTCGCTGTGCTTCAATCAGCAACTTGTCCCCATCTCGTCGCGTCGATATTGCTGCCGGTGGCTGGCGAGATGACTAAAGCCCCTCAATGAGACATGACGTCACGCTGGCGTCTCGACTGGCCCGTTGTTCGGACTCGGAGATGAACCGCGAGCTGCTGACGACGATCCCCGAGCTACAACCGCTAGTTGCTTACTCGCTACTCTACTGGTGCACTCCGAAATGAGCTGCGAACTTCGATCTGTCGACTGCTCTGAAACAGAGGCTTTTCATTTCAGTCGGCTCGGCCGTGTTCCACCATAAGTATCGTTTCAAGTAACTTACAAGTCAACAACTGCGACACACGCCTGGTGTATTGACCCCGGTCATTACACACTTGCGGCTACTGCTGTGTTTGCAGTTCTGGTCGGCTGTGGCCTCAGAGTAACGTTTTTCATACAGAAAGCTGTAGCGGTACTGGAATGCAACTCTTGCCTCATTCAGTGCCTCTGAACCGGCGTCTCACTGCCTGCTTCTTCCACACTGCGACTATTTAGTTCCTTTACCTAAAATTTCTACAAAATCTCTAGTGGTGATACAGACTGGACTGTTCTCCATAAAAAAAGTCATTAATGTGTTTAACATGCTGTTCCCCTTGGTCAACGCACATCTAAAGACGCTGAATCCAATCATCGTGCACTAGTAGAAGGATCTCAGCAGAAATTCTGGCGAAAGTTCCTGCAATGCGTTGCTCAGATTGTGTCTGTTTCATATTTTTTTTCTGCATGTGCGATTCGTTTTAAATAGTCTCACAGATAAAAGTTGTGAAAATCAGGTGATGTGGGAAGCAATTCTATAGAATCACGTTGACCAATCTAGTGACCACTAAGCACTGACGAAAAACTGCTCCGTATTGTGATGGAGCTAAAAGTTCACATGTTTATAAATCTAAGGACTGTTATCAGTCCCTAGGCTTACAAACTACTAACTTATGCTCAGGACAACACACACACCCATGCCCGAGGGAGGACTCTAACCTCCGACGGCAAGCAACCTCATGCTCCGCTGCAAGGCACGTTAGTACGCTCGGCCACTCCACAATGACTTTGGTGGAGCTCCATCCTGTTCAAAATTGAAGAGAGAAAGCTGCTGCCTTCATTCAGAAGTAAGGTAAACAGCACTAGCTGCATCATTTTCCGGTAGCTTTGAGCATTTAGGTTCCCGTCAATAAAAATGGGCACAGGTACTGAATATAAGGAGAGGCAGTGACTTAAAACTTGTGCTGTGGCAGGGACAAACATTGTCTCGTTATACCAAAGGTATAAGTCTTAAGGAACTGAAATATTGTTGATATTGATATCACCTCTGCTTGAGGAAAAAGACGGGATTGTTCCCATTCATGTTATTTGCTGGAGTTTATTCCAATAAAGGAGAGCCTTGGCAATTTGATACGGATTTCACAGGGAATTTTGACGCACAATTAAAGTATGTTGTGTGGAGGGAGACTTGCTTGAAGACAGTCTATGTAGCTACTTTGTCTGCAACGCTGTGGTAGCTGAGCGGCCTACAGCACCAGTCTAGTAAGCAGAAAGTCCGGAGTTCGAATCCCAGTCACAGCATAAATTTTAATTCATTGCCTCTCCTTATATTTAATATGTTTGGTATAACGAGACAATGTTTGTATCAAAGAACTGGATTATTATTGATAAATTGGTCTCAGTTTCACGGGTGCTCCATATTCCACACCACACCATAATCTTTACGTCACCAGCTTTCTTTTAAGATTCCATACACTGTAGTTTCTGGACACTCATTATCTGTGATTGTGACAGTTCGGCCCACGTGGAGTAGCCGAGCGGTCTAAGGCGCCTCGCTGCAGAGCGTGCGGTTGCTCGCCGTGGAGGTTCGAGTCCACCCTGGGGCATGGGTGTGTGTGTTTGTCCTTAGGTTGGTTTACCTAGGTTTAAGTAGTTGGTAAGCTACGGACTGATGACCACGCAGTATGGTCCGATAGATTTACAAACATTTAAACATTGATCTTCTAAGTGTTCTGCCAACGAAACGTCGTCTTAGGTTCGTTTTCCCTATAATATTTTCTGTGAGTTCTTTCCAATTTAAGTTGTTTGTAATTGTTACTCCTAGGTATTTAGTTGAATTTACGGCCTGTAGTTTTTACTGACTTACAGTGTAAATGAAGTTTAACGGGTTTCTTTTTGTAGTCATATGGGTGACTTCATACTTTTCATTATTAAGGGTCTATTAACATTTTTGCACCACAGAGACATCTTGTATAAATCATTTTGCACTTGCTTTTGAGTTTCTGGTGACTTTACGTACCGTTAAATGACAGCATCATCCGTTTACAGTCTAAGGGAGCTACTCAGATCGTCTCCTAAATCATTTATAAAAGTAAGGAACAGTAGGGACCCTATAACACTTCCCTGGGTGAACGCCAGATATCACCTCTGTTCTACTTGATGACTCACCGTCAATTACATCGTACTGTGTCCTTTCTGACAGGAAATTACTAATACAATCGCACAAAAGAGGCGATATCCATAAGCACTCAGCTTGATTAGAAACCATTTGGAAATCTAGAAATACGGAATCTATTCGACATCCATTGTCGATACCACTTTTCATTTCATGCGAATGCTGTGTTCCACAATAATTATCCTTTCTGAAACCGTGTTGACTATGGGCCAATAAGTCATTTTCTTAGAGGTAGTTAATAATAATTGAGGAAAGCATATAATCTAAAATCCTGCTACAAATCGACGTCAATGATATAGGCCTGTAATTTTGCCGATCCCTCCTGTTACCTTTTCTGACTATTGGCGTAACACATGGCATCTACTTCTGAATTACGCATGCTGGTAGCTGTCCTTGGTACGAATTCTACAGGATAATACACGACCACACTTGGCACGCAGTATTAAAGAATTCGTTGTCAGGTATCTGACTGCAATGTTATCTTCGATCCCGTGTTCTCCCAACCTCCCGCCTATCGAGAACTAATTTTATGATCTCTCTGACTTTAATCGTGATTTCATCACACAATGAGTTATAATTCAAATATATTTGGGTACAATTTCTAAAGTTTAAAACGTTCAAATGTTTGTAGAGCTTATGGGACTTAACTACGGGGTCATCAGCCCTAAAAATACAAACTACTTATGAACTAGCTTATACTAAAGGCGGCACAAACATCCATCCCCGAGCGGGGACGGTCTCGCGCATCGTAGCATAGCGTCTCAATGCGCTCCGCCGCGGCGACCGTACAGACCGTGACCGACACGCCGCAGACCGCTCGGCCACTGCGGCCGGCTTTCTAAAATTCTTCTTGGTGTGTATATTGTATGGCTAGCAGAGCGTTTTATTTATTTAAGCATTCGGAACTATTACGTAAAGTTAAAGAAAAAGCTAATATTTGTCCATCCCTTCCCTGAATAATTGATATCCTGGGTGCTAACACTGGTGAATAGTTAATGGCATGGTTCGACATATGTGTAACAGGATGGCGCAGAATGATGATGGGCATGATTAATGGATACAGTGGTGCCTAGGGAAACAATTTCTTTCTTTCTTTGTTCATTCCTTCACTTCTCTGTTGTGCTCTTAGCAACCAGCAGACGGAACGCACGAGACATGTGGCCATTAGTGGAATCTGTCAGCCATGCAAACCCCACACCGATTTCTCACTGATAGGCGGCGACTGGCTGGAGTGGTGTCGACCAGCTGGAGACGTGCACCGTGACAGATCAAGACAACCTAGACAGAAGGCCGCAGCGCTCTCGTGTGACGTCACGCAGAAAAGGCCTTAATCACGTAACTGACTGGTTGTCTGCTGGGGCACGGCCCACTGTGCCGTTGCGGGCACTCTGCCTGACGTCCTGCATGAGCGCTGCGTCCTTCTACCTAAGTGGTGTTGGGCAGACATGGAATACAGAAGATACTGCTTGATCGCACTGCAGTGTGTTGACCCACGGGGGATTAACTGGCCTGTGGCGACGCGCTCTCTGGGACTCGACAACTGTTCCCGTTATCCGGAACTCGATGCTTTTTGTAGGTGTGGGGCGGCACGGCTGTGCCGCGGTGGTGAAGGACTTCGGGTTCGCTGCTCGCTGGCGGTTTCGTGCAACTGAGACTGATTGTGCTGGAGGTGTGGCGTCGACTGGCAAAATGGCACCATGTTGCCAAGATCTGCATAGCCCGTTCAAACTTTGGCTCTAAGTCCTCGGGGCTGCGGCCGCCTACCAGTAGCTACCAGTACGCTATCACCTCCAGCACATCGTCACTATTTTGCATACTCCACAACAGAGGTTCCATATTAGTATTCCAGAAGAGGGGCCCAAAGACAGAGCCCTGTGGGCACCCCTTCGTTATTACTTTCAAGATACTTTCGCTGGTAGATGATAGCACGACCTCCATTTCATCACAATAGCTCCTCAGACAACCATATAGCTTCCCTGGACACTCCATCTCCCTGAGATGGGAGAAGAACGAGGGCCACCAAAGGTTGTCAAAGGCGCCACAGATGACAACCATGATACCTACTACATCCTTGTGCGATGTAGAGCCACAGACCTCGGCAGCCATGGCAACTGCATCTGACACAGATCATACCAACTGAAATATGAATTGCCTGTCACTCACCCCGGGTGTGCCGCCAGGCACTCAGCCAGCAATTTCTAGATTCCCCAGTACATCTAGGAGGCAGATCAGCGATAGGATTTGGGTAGGTCCACATCCCTATCTGTTCCTTTCTTAATTATAATGACGTTTACCGTTTTCCATATCTTTGGGTAGGTATCTGTTCGAAGGCACTCATAATATATCTCGGCAATTCGAGTAACCAACTGGGGGGCCAGGAGCTGCACCACATCCGCAGTGATCCCATCCGATCCTGGAGCTTTCCCTCTTTTCAGTGTTTTAATCATGTCCATCACCTCCTCTTGCAAGAAGGGATAAACATGTGCCTCAGTGACATAATGATGTTCAGCTTCCGCTCGTACCCTCGCCTGGATCTTGTTGTCCATCTGTGGGTAATCATATGGAAGAATGGACAGGAGGAGAACCTTCTCGGTTTCCCGCCAGGTCCCCATGGTCCGCTCTCCATCCCTGGTAGTAGATAACACCATAGGCGATCTTATTTTTTCCCGCACGAGCTATAATGTGATTCCCCAGGGATCGTGGTGAGTTGGCTCGAGACATACTGCTCGCAGCTGTGAAGCCAGGTGGCCTGCAGTTCTTTGGTGATTCTTTCTTTATCCTTCCAGTACTTCTGGAGCCAGTACTGCCTTTCCTGTTAGACCACACTGCGTTGGTAATACCTCCGGGCGTTTCTTACCGACTGGCGCCTCCTTTGTAGCTCAGCAGACCATGGCGATGGAGAGGCCGCCACAGCCCGCCTTCTAGTTGGCACAGTTGCCTTCACCACGTTGGAGATTGCCCCAAACAGCCTTTCTGCAGACTGATCTACCGTTCATCCGTTCATGCCCTACGGCCGGCAATGTGGGAATGACCAACTCCCTCGCGAAACATTCCCAGTCTGTTTTGTTGTAATTAAGTAATGTTTACCACTCTGTGTTCCATCCGCACTCACGTCCACAGATACTGAAGGTAATTAAGTTATAGTCGCTGGTTGTTAGTCTGTCATGAACTCTCCGGCCATCAATCTTTGACACCAGACGTGGTGTAATTAGTGTTATGTCAATGTTGGTACCATCGCCCCCACCGCCGGCGTACGTTGGCGGGTTCCCCGGTTTGTTTGCGACCAGTAACTGGAGAGCCCTGATTGTCTCTTCAGCCTTGTCCCCCTCTGCATCCCGAGTGCGGCTGTAGCACAGAGGGTAGTTGCAGTGCTTACTATTTTACGACCACACAATGACGTGGTCACTTTCGTCAGGTGATCTAAGTAGTTCTCTGTGTTATCTCCGTACTGAAAGTACATATTGACAATTACAATGACTCCTGCTGGTGATTGTAACTCCATGGCATTGCAGTGGTTGCTGGAAAATTGACTGAACAGTTGTTCTAATTGCCATGTTGTCAGGGCCGTATTTAGGATATGCGACGCCCCTGTGCAGTAATTTATTAAAGCAAATCACTGCTTGTGGTCTTTACCCGGTGGCCATTACTTGCCAACTAACTGACGCAAAAGGGAAACGTCCCGCTTGGGAATGTGGTTCTTGTAGACAGACTACATCCAGCCTCCACTCCTCTACCACCTTGCGAAGCTCCTGCAAACCACCAACCTTGAGATAGCACCAGTATACTTGCTGTTAGAAGGTCAATTAGTTCGCAACCCTACTGTGATGTATGACGCGAAACCAGTCATTCGGCGCCAGCAAGCTAGGTATCTAGGAGTCGTTATAGACGAACGCTGGAACTTTTCAGTCCACATAGATGCGGTAGCTGAGAGAGCACTGGTAGCATAACAGACACTAGCTGGAATAGTGCACAGGAGATTTCACGTGCCGCCTGATCTCAACAGACTCCACCACAACACTATACTCACATCTATGATGGGTTGTGGTTCTGGCATATAGGCACACAGACTCATGAGAGTGGTGCCTGCCATGACCGTCAAAAGGGTGCAGCGAAATATACGCTTATGGCCATTAATATTGCTGCAGCACGAAGATGAAGTACTACACACGCAAAATTTAACCGACCTGAAGAAGATGCTGTGATATGCAAATGATTAGCTTTTCAGAGCATTCACACAACACTGGCGCCGGTGGCGACACCTACAAGGTGCTGACATGAGAAAAGTTTCCATCCGATTTCTCATACACAGACGGCAGTTGACCGGCCTTGCCTGGTGAAACGTTGTTGTGATGCCTCGTGTAAGGAGGAGAAATGCGTACCATCACGTTTCCGACTTTGATAAAGTTCGGATTGTAGCCTATCGCGATTGCGGTTTATCGTATCGCGACATTGCTGCTCGCGTTGGTCGTGATCCAACAACTGCTAGCAGAATATAGAATCGGTGGGTTCAGGAGGGCAATACGGAATGCCGTACTGGATCCCAACGGCCTCGTATCACTAGCAGTCGAGATTACAGGCATCTTATCCCGCATGGCTATAACGGATCGTGCAGCCTTGTCTCGATCCCTGAGTCAAGAGATGAGGACGCCTGTAAGACAACAACCATCTCCACGAACAGTTCGACGACGTTTGAAGCAGCATAGACAATCAGCTAGGAGACCATGGTTACCCTTGACGCTGCATCACAGAGAGGAGCGCCTGCGATGGTGTACGCAACGACGAATCTAGGTGCACGAATAGAAAAATGTCATTTTTTTTGGATAAATCCAGGTTCTGTTTACAGCATCATGATGGTCGAATCCGTGTTTGGCGACATCACGGTGAACTCACATTGGAAGCGTGTATTCGTCATCGCCATACTGGTGTATCACCCGGCGTGATGGTAAGGGGTGCCATTGGTTACACGTCTCGGTCACCACTTGTTCGCATCGAGGGCACTTTGAACAGTGGCCGTTAAATTTCAGATGTGTTACGACCCCTGGCTCTACCCTTCATTCGATCCCTGCGAAACCCTATATTTCAGCAGGATAATGCATGACCACATGTTGTAGGTCCTGTATGCGCCTTTATGGATACGGAAAATGTTCGACTGCTGCCTTGGCCAGCACATTCTCCAGATCTCTCGCCAACTGAAAACGTCTGGTCAATGGTGGCCGAGCAACTGGCTCGCCACAACACACCAGTCACTACTCTTGATGAACTGTGGTATCGTGTTGAAACTGCACGGGCATCTGTACCTGTACACGCCATCCATGCTCTGTTTGACTGAATCACATGTCAGTTCTAGTGTAATATATTTGTCACATGGATACCCGTTTATCATCTGCATTTCTTCTTGGTGTAGCAATTTTAATGGCCAGTAGTGTATTATTACAATCTGTAGGAGCCTACAGGACCTCACCAGTAGGAGCCCTCTTGATGTTAACGGTGCTTTGCCTCCTTGACATGAAGTTAACGGAACAGGCTGCCTGGTATTGGACAAAAAGGGAACTTGTATAAAGTCGAGCAATTAATTCGGGCCAGTATGGGTTGTAAGTTAGAAATTAGGAAAAGGATAGAGGTATTATAGCAAGACGTATGGAATGGAGAAGAGATTGGGCGGAGAACGCACCAGTTTCTCCCTGATGTTAGGTAAAGATTAAGGGTGAAGCACTTCAAACTACGTAGAGGGATTCTGATCTTTTTGACTGGGCATGGTCCGTATCCGGCATATTTAATTCGGTTCGGTAAACGGGCACTTTGAAGAAATAGTGAGTTCTTTTCAATGTTTCGATATGATTAGAAGAAGAAACTGTTCCTGCTACTCATTCTTCATCGATGTTTCGTTGCCGGCCGCGATGGCCGAGGGGTCGCCAACGGCCATACCACGTTGGGAACACCGGTTCTCGTTCGATCACCGAAGTTAAGCAACGTTGGGCCTTCTCAGTACTTGGATGGGTGACCGCCTTCAGAAAAAAAAAGTCTTTAAAGCCGGCCGCGGTGGCCGATGGGACTAAGGCGCTTCAGTCACGGTCTGCGCGGCCACTGCGGTCGGGGGTTCGAATCCCCCCTCGGGCATGGATATTTGTGCCGTCCTAGTTCGTAAGTAGTTCATAAGTAGTTTGTAAGTTTAAAAAACAGCAGTCCGCGTCAGGCAGCGCAGCGGTGCGGTTGGCGTGTTTACGTCCCGCCGCAGTGTCTCGCGCCTGAAGTTGTTTACGTAACTCAGCCGCCTCTTCGCGACTTACTTGATAGAGCAAGCATGGCTCAATCCTGGAGACATTCGACCTTGAAGATCAGTTTTTCGAAAGCATATCCACGACCGAAGGCACTGGACATCGAACAGTTTATTAGAGACGAAGTGAAAGTTGCCTGCAGCGAAGTTGTAGGTATTCACTTTTCGATAGTGAGCAGTGTCGTGTACTTAAAGCTCATCAACGACGCGGTCTGTGAGAGAATTCTGAACGCGACCAGAAGTGGACTGAAGTTCCGTCACTCGGACGGACATATTGGTGAAGTGACAATTGAACACACGGGTCTCTGCACGATAAGGATATTTGAACTTCCATTTGAGGTGCCAGAAGAAACAGTGATTTCCGCGCTTCGCCCTTATGGGCATGTGATCAGTCACGAAGCTGAAAAATGGGCACAGTTTACCACATTCCCCGTGCTCAATGGGGTGCGGCAAATACGTATTGAACTGAAAAAAAAACATGTTCCATCTTATCTGACCATCGGTGGATGCCGTGCAATAATAATTTATGACGGCCAGCCGAAGACGTGTTCAGGCTGTGGACAAGAAGGACACCTACGTTCCTAGTGCATGCAGCGCAGGATCACACAGTTGCCACCTGGGGATGAACAGCTCCCGCCTGCACCGACGACTCTTCCGGTGACGTATGTTCAGGCTCTCCAGCATCCTGTGCCGACGTACGTTAAGGAACCCTTACTGAACGCTGTAGCGCACGAAGGAAACGAGGACAAACTGGAAACTACGTCCACGACCGATCGTATACCACCAACGAATAATGAGGTGTCTCAGGTTGAGGAGATGGACGCCACATCACCGGTAGTGCCTAATGACGTTCTTGCAAAAGACCAAACAGCAGTGCACCAATCGACAACAGACGACAAGACGACGGCCAACGTACAGTCGTAGCTCTTACACCCGGCCGAAAATCCTGAAGGCACCGACCTACCACACCACCAGACTGACACTATTGAGAAGATGGATGTCGAAACTGAAGTAGTACTGACGTCTGCCTTCATCACTACGGAGACGGCGTCAGATGACTGCCGACCGACCTCCGATACAGAACACCACGTCCGCAAACAGCGCACCCCGCGGAAACGCAAGAAGAGGCGCCATTCGCCTTCTGATGATCAGATGCAAGATAAGGACGAGGAACCGACGTCGGATGAAGCAACTGACTCTGCCTCTCAGGTGTCCGGTGTCATCACTCCCCGTCTGGCACGTCACGATACAGCAGCGACAACAACACCTGCTCCTGTCTCAGATTCACCTTCACCTGCTACTGAACACCAACATGAGACTCAGGATGAAATATCCCCTCCACAACTACGAAGTTTCACGTCTGACGCTTGGGCAGACGATATCGAGAATGAAGCGGAAGATCTTGAGGGAGTCGAGGGTAGAAGTGCTCCCTCGACTGCATCCAGCACTCCCCTATCACAATGACTGAGGCTGCACCAACAGCTTCCATGGCGCCGCCGGATCCGCCTGCTGACGATGTACTGAACAACTCAATAGAAGGTCTAGGCGCACAGACATACCAGCTCGCTACCGTTAACATCAATAACATACGTGCACGCCACAAATTGGCCATGCTACAGGATATGCTCAATGTAGCGGACATCGACATTGCCCTCCTTCAAGAGGTGCATGTAGAAGACTTCACAGAACCCTACGGATACACGACCTGCATCTCCCATGCGTCTGCCACTGGCAGTGGAGTGGCGATCATCCTCCGTGAAGGTCTTCTTGCTGAAGATGTCGAGTATCTTCCTGACGCCAGAGGGATGGCTATCACTGTCCAAGGAGTTCGAATAATTAACGTCTATGCGCCGTCGGGATCGGGACGCCGACGTGAACGATCCACCTTCTTCGCAGAAGCGATCACAATCCTCTTTGTGGGACAACAAGACGCCTTGATAGTAGGAGGGGATTTCAACTGTACTCAAGCTCCGAAGGATCAATTACCTCGTCACTCTCCGTGCATGGAACTCGGAGCACTCGTCCACAATCTTCGGTTGGTGGACTCATGGGAACATGTTCATGGCGACCGGCCTGGCTTTACGCATTTTACCAGCCATTCGTCTAGCCGCATTGATAGGATTTACATCTCGTGTTCCATTGTCAGAGGGACGAGAGCAGCCGAAGTATGGCCTGTAGCGTTTTCTGACCACGAAGCCTATATTTGCGACCTTACCCTCAGACGTCAGAAAGTACGGCACAGTCGTGGTCCATGGAAGCTGAATGTGTCCCATCTCGCCTCTCCAGAATCTCGGCAAACGCCGACGCCGACGCGGCGCCTACCAGTCTGCCCTTGCTTGGTGGTTATTCTGTGCTAAGCCTGCCCTGCGGAAGACTTTGATAGGGTATGGGAGAGACGTAGCGGCATGGAGGCGACAAACAAAGGACTTTTACTTCAATATTTTAAGGGAATGTACCAGAATGCCATATTCACCTGCGAGGCAGACTACGGTGAATCACGCCAAAGCCCAAATCATCAGACTTACACGCCAGCATCTTGAAGGAACGATAGTCAGAGCCCGTACTGAAGGCAGAGTAGCTCAAGAGAGTCCCTCCATGGACCATATCATCAGAGAACGACGGCGTCGACGAAGGGCCTTGATACATGTGCTGACTACAGATAGAGGACGATACGACACCCAGAGAGATATAGGACATGTCCTTCACGCTTACTATACGCACGCAGCTGTACTCAGAGCTCCGCCACCCCCCCAGAAGTAATCGAAGCGGTATCCCAGCTCACATACGGCAAAATTCCACAAGCTGCGGCTACTGAACTGACAGCCGATATAACAGAGGAGGAAGTCACTGAAGCGATACAGATGGTCGCCAGGCCCTGACTGACTCCCTCTGGAGTTCTACAGGGCCTTTCAACAACTGCTAGTACCAGTCTGGACGGAAATCTGCCGCGATCTCATGTCCCCCACGGTGCAGATCCCTGAGACGTTTTGCGAAGGGCTTATCATACCTATACACAAACCACGAGGTGGGACCAACATCAGCGACTACCGCCCCTTGACCCTACTGAATAGCGACATGAAGATCTTCACTCGACTGTTGGCAGCATGACTCAAGCACACGGTCCGATACGTTGTTTCACAGGATCAGGCATCTTTAGGTGGCAGTCATAACATTCGCACTGCCCTCTGCCGCTATCGCGATATGATCGCACTTGCCAAGACAAATAAAATGCCTGGAGTTTTGGCTTGCCTCGATTTCAGCCAAGCTTTTGACAGAGTCGACCACACATTTTTAAAGGCCGTAATGCAACAGATGGGTTATCCCGAGACCATCGTAGACTTATTGGTACGTCTCCTTCACGGTGCGACATCAAGAGTACTGTACAACGGACGCCTCACACCGCCGATCCTCATCCAGAGATCGGTGCGACAGGGGTGCCCCCTATCAACGATATTGTACGCCCTCGGTTTGGAACCGCTGCTCTGTGGCTTTCGACAACGCTTGACAGGGATCACACTCGGTGGACATACTTTTTGCTGCACTGCCTATGCCGACGATCTGGTTCTCTTTCTTCGTGGTGAAGACGACGTCCGCGCAGCTTTGGCGTGGGTGGCGACCTACGGCGCAGCATCGGGCAGTGAACTGAATGTACACAAATCGCACGCTCTATCTATAGGTGACGGGCTGCCCGATAGGTGCGTGGCCCCATTGAGAATAACAGACACAATGCGCTGTTTGGGCATTGATTTTACAACTGACCTGCGGCGGACGATTGCCATCAACAGTAGGCGCCTATTGCAACAGATTAGGGCAGGGATAGGCGACCACCGTCTTAGAACACTAGACATTCTGCAACGGGTGCGATATGCTAACGTCTATTTGGCGTCGCGCATCCCCCATGTTGCGCAGACACTGCCGATCCCGCCATATCTGGCCCGCAGCATGCTGGCGGCTATGGGGTCTTTTGTAAGTACCGGTATGCTCTTCAAGATTCGTTACGACTCCCTCACACTACCGAGGAACAGAGGTGGTTTAGGACTTTTTCACGTTCCGGACAGAGCACGGGCCATATTTGTAAGCTCTCACATGAAGATATGGCGACAGTGTCCGACGAGTCTTACAAGCCTGCTGCTAGAGGCCTTAAGGCCGATTTCCCTCACCCCACCAATACCACTATCCGACATTCCAGCCCCTTTCTTTTATTTCGGGCAATTCTTCCTCGACCTCAGCTACATACGTACCGCACTTCCGCCCACACAATTGATATCGGCGAGGGCAATATACAACACCATGGAACTGAGCAGAGCCCCGAACGTGATAGAATCAAAACACCCCCATATTAACTGGCGTGTTGTGTGGCGAGCGGTGAGCGCGCCCACTCTCAACACAGACGTACAGTCTGCGTGGTACATCACAGTCAACGGGAAGCAGGTGTGCCAGTATCGCCTCCACCGAATTCATCTTGCGGACTCTCCTTTGTGTACCAAATGCGGAGTCGTGGATACAGATGAGCATCGCCTTGGCTGTGGATCGGCGAAGGATGTTTGGTATTTGGTGCGCCAGGTACTGGCTTTCTTCACACGCACAACCCCCGAAATGATAACTACCAAATCGCTTCTCTTTCCAGAAGACTCGTATTACCCGAGAGCGAAAACTAACTCTGTTAAATGGATATGTGGCCACGCTGTACACTATTTGTTCGGCGATGGAGAGAAGACTGTACTTGATTTTTGGAACTATATGAACGAGCGACATTGTGCAATAGTTAGGAACCCCAAGTACCGCGAATATTTTTCCAATTTTCTTTGGAGTGCGTTCCATAACCCGCCTCGCAGCTGGAATATCGATGAAAGGAGAAGTTGACCCCAGAACGACAGAAGCACTGATTGAACTACAACCGGCAACGAAAGAAATCGAAAAGACGTTCATTGATAATCCGCAGCTAGACCTTCCTTGGAACGCACCATGTCGTAATGCGACGACCTCTTTATTTTGTTTTTACGCCGGATGTGGAACGGCAGTATTTTCTACATAAAAATGCAGAACTATACATACTAATAAAGAATATACATGAAGCAACTATTTATTTCTCCCTTTTCCCCATTACAAATCTACATATATCTTTATGGGCCGATGCGGAGGAGGATTTTTATTTCATTTTATTTATTTATTTTTATTTTTTACTTATTTAATTTTTTTTCCATCGAGCACGACTGGAGCGTTTGCGTACGTTCTATACTTGAGGTTAGGGTAAAAGTGGCGGTGGCACTAGCTTATTTTTTTTAGGTTTGTACATAATTATTAAGGGCGTGATGGGTGTTAGGAGCCAACGCCTGAAGTGGCAGAGATAGACGTGGGGGAAAAAAAAGAGGGGAAAAATAATAAAAAAAAAAACAAAAAAAGAGGGGAAAAAATAAAATAAAAAAAAAGAAAAAAAAGAAAAAAAAGAAAAAACAAACGAAAAAAAAAGTAAAAAAAAAGGGACTAAGGCGCTCCAGTCATGGTCTTCACGGCCACTACGGTCGGGGGTTCGAATCCCCCCTCGGGCATGGATATTTGTGCCGTCCTAGTTCGTAAGTAGTTCATAAGTAGTTTGTAAGTTTAGGGACTGATGAGCCCGTAGTCAAGTCCCATAGACTATACAAATATTTGAACTTTTTTTTTGATGTTTCGTTGTGTTTGTGGGGTTTTGTTACAACCAGGGATTCTAAATAGTATTAGAGCTACAGCTGTTTCAAGAAGGATGCCATCTAGATTCACACTTACAATTTATTAAACAGATATTATTAAACACAGAGTAACAAGTCATACAAAGATTACACGTAAGATATTTATGTATATAAATAGCACATCAGTTTTATAAAAATTACTTATTTTCATAGGTCTCTCAAGGTCACGAAAGTATTATAATAAAAAAAAATCCTCATCCTCCCCACCCTCTTCAACCCCCAAAGGTACGACCAGCTGAATTGGTCCATCACCTGATGTCCATCTGGAATGTTGAGGATTACAGTCCGTACCAATCTGTCAGGTCCTTTCTTCATATCTGCATTGCACGCCATTTTCCAGCACTGCCGTGGGCACGTGTCTTCTTGCAGCAGAACGAGGTCACCCCCACGCAGCCTTACAGGACCTTTTCTGCGTCGTACTTGATGTTAGCTCCGGAGTTATTACTCCTGGCTCCAGCGTTTCCAAAAGTTCTCCACTAATTTCTGTCCGAGTTTGTACATCTTTGCTAAATCTGTGGACCTTCGTGGCTCTAGCCCCGATGGCAACGTAGTAAGTCAGTTTCCAACTAGAAAATGTACTGGCGTCAAAGCACTCTCGTCATGTCTCCATTGTGTTGGAGAAGTGATTGCATGAATTTGATTTATCCAATCCAGTACCACAGTCGAATCCGTCCACAGTGTCGCCTGAACTGTAGTAAAATTTGACGATTTGCAAAAATAGGAAAAAAGTTTGGTTCCTATTAGTGCTGCTAGAAGTTCGAGTCTTGAAAGCGAAACTCTTTTCACCGGTGCAAGTCTGCATTTGCTGGTTAAGCAAACTTGGTGTGTCTACTGTTTTCTTCAGTGATAGAAATGTACAATACAACGAAATAAGGTTTTTCGGAAGCGTCGCAAAATATGTGAATATGTGACGCATAATTGCCAGAACTTCCTTTATAAAAGTATAACTATGTTTCTTAGTTCGTTAAGGGTTGACGTCCAGTTTCCCCAGTCTCTGGCAAGATCTGGGGGTAGTAGTTCGTTCCACCGAAGTCCACGATTCCACGTTTATTGAAATAATATTTTGGCAACGACGGATATCGGTGTTAATAGGACTTCTGGGTCGTAGAAGCGTGAAGTTGATTTGAGGAGTTGTCGCTTTGTTGTGGCGACCAGTTTCAATTCGTCGTCAACGTCTGGTTGTTCCAAAATAAAATTGTCAGTGTCTGTATTCCATGGAACTTCTAGAACATGTGTGTTAGACTGGACGTCCCGCTGTTCTGCGCGCCAAATTTGTGTCAACTCTCTAGCCTTCGGGGCACACTTAGCCATAGGAAGACTGATTTGCTTCATGAGAGTTACAAGCTCATAATAAAGTTTACAAAATGTCCCTATAAGTGCTCTTATCTAGTAGTGCAGCTGCGGTTGGGAAGGAATTCTTATAAATACTTGCTAGTTCTCTCAGTGTGAAGTAACGGTTGTGTGATGTCTGAAATAATTGCGAAAGAATACAAGCGAAAGCGTAAAAGTATGGCCATAATTTCAGGAAGTAGGTTAGGACCCATTTCAAGTGTGTCATTTAGTGATGAGGAGTGTTCGTCATGCGAGGTGACGTCAAAGGCAATTCGCCACGTGATGTTTTCTTGTATATTTTTTCGTACGATATGATGAGGTATGTAAATTATCTCTTTAAATTGTTTGGATGGTACTTCTTCCACGTGTCTTTTAGTAATATAGTCTAACATCTCTTTCTCGTAAATTAGTCTGAGTTGAGTGTTTTGTTTTAGCCCTTTCTGTAATCCATCGAAACGTCTTTGAGCGTTTTTGTAATTGTAGGCAGTGAAAACCCAGCTTTTCGAGGTAGACGTACTACTCGACGGCCATCTTCCAAAGTATAAGAATGGTGAAACTCTTGTAGAATAGAAGCATCCTTTGCGAAGGTAGTACGATCCTGTTCTGCTTTTATCCCTGTTGTTTCCAAGTCTCAGAAACTTCGGATGACGTCTTCAGATGTTGATTCGCTTTGCTGTGAATTTATGAAGTTTACTGAAGTGCAGTTAACTGATATACCTGCACGATTTCCACTAAGTATGCACCCAAATAGGGAAGTTAGTAACACATTCATTGCCGAGATGCGCCGAGTTGCAGCATCCTTAATAATTTTCCTGTAGTGTTCTGCGCCTGTGAGTACCTCAATTGGTAAGTCTTCATGCTGTTCTGTGGGGTCGGCCAGTTGCAGTTTACTTGTTTGAACATACGTCTCTATATCCCTCGAAGCAGTTGGAAGACGAGTGAATGTGTGGGTGCTTTCATAGGCAGTGAATGATACCTCAAAGTCGTTATGGATACTCCGAAGTTTCGCATGAACGAATCGTCATGAACCCGATGTGACAGAATTCGTCTTGAAAGCATTAATCACTAGTAGCTTGTTGTCAGTTACTTATAGCTTCAGGTTGTCTATTAGTGAATTGCTGACGAAACTTGATTGGCTGCCACAATATAAAACGCAGTGAGTGAGTTGGCTTATGCCATTCGGGCCACATATCCATACCCGTGCTGTTTGGAGGTACCTATATCCTCTGGGAGTCACAACAATGTTGCCGACTAAAGTAGATTTACCAGGCTGTATTTGAGGTGTTGACCGTTCTGAGCCTTTGCAGATGGACCTATGATGGCACTTTTTACATACTGAGCACGAAGCCCTTTGTTTTTTTTTCGACAATTCTTGACGATATGACCGTGGTTTAGGCAAAGAAAACATCTGATTTATCATTATTATTTTTTTTTAATTTTATTTTAGTGCATCAATGCGATCCCGTACGCTCGTCATGACCTTACAGTCTTGCACCCAGTGTCCTTTTCCCTCACAGAAGACACAGAAGCACTCTGTTACCTTAACATTTTTTCGTACTGTCTTCCCAGTAGCTGTTTTGACGGGCAAAATAACTGTAGACGGAGTCGTACTTGCTGCGCTGAATGATGTACCCTGAATTTTATGTGTGGTTAAGGCTACTTCTACTCCGTTAGTTCAATAATGTCATCTTTCAAAAGTTGCTTCCTTTTCGCGTGAATTATCCATTTCTTGCACATATCGACTGGAAAAGCACGCAGGATTTTTGGTACTAAATGCGGACGTAACTGTTCACATCTTCTCCCAAAGAGCGAAGCGCCTGAATACGTTTGTTATACTCTATAAAAGTGCTATTCAGTGTCTCAGGAGAGACGAAATGTATAAGCTTTGTACTTTCAAGATAATCAAAGTGAGCCTATGTTATACGGTTCCTATCGCCATAACGTCGTTGGAGCATCTTCTTAAGCTCTTCATACGTTTCTGCAACAACTATTCCCTCAACTAAGCGTTTGGGTTCATCTTTCAGATAACCTCGTAAAAATATGTGTTTATTAGTGGCTGACAGAGTAGGGTTCTTGTCAATCGATTGCTCAAATTGTTTCCAAAAACGAGCCCACGATTCAATATCTTCTGAAAAGGGTTCGAGCTTTAGCGTTGGCAGTTTTATAGTGGATGGTAAAATGGCCGGAATGTTTCTAATATCACTGATTTTTATTTGTAGCTTGTCAATTCCCTGTGAAAGTTTGCAGATCTCGAGTTTAGCAGCGCCAATATACTTTCACAGGGAATTGACAAGTCATCCGTGCCACAAATAAGTAACAAGTCATACAAAGATTACACATAAGATGTGTTACAAAAATATCACTCCACAGTGTTTTTGGTTCAGACTGATAGCACATCGTGCTGTGCCATTTACTACTTTCATTTAAGAGCAGTGGAGACGAAGTTCTTTGAATACTGGATGATCTGCCCTTACTGTAGGAGATAGCAATAGGTAAGATACTGATTTCATTCTCTCTCCTCCATCAACACATCGGAAAAGCAAATAGTTTTGTCTGTCACCGGATTCTCTAATACATGGTACTGCAACTCTTCCAATTGATCAATTGTCTAAAACTCGGTGAGGACTACCAGATACTCGAGATCTTCATCACAAAAGCCTGGGGCGATCAAGTGCTTAGAGACAAACAACAGCCTGCAAAGAGCCTTAAATGCTGTATTAGCTACAGTTTTGTTGGAATAATTCCTAAGGAGAGTAATAAGTCTGATATCACTGTAATGACTTCTGATACAAATAAGCGCTTCTTTCCACTCTGTGACATAAACGAGGTAGAGAAAGTCTTGTTATGTTGGTTTCAACTGTGATAAGAAACATAAATATTTTCAGTGCGTGAATGCCTTTCGGCATCCAACGATCACGATGCGTTGGACCAGGTTTCTTTTGTTGCTGTCTTAATGTCAGCTTCTGTCATACAAAATGAAGACATAATCACCATGGGTTTCATGACTTTCTGTAAAGTAATATCAAATTACTTGTTCAGATCTTTTTTGAATATATTTCGTTTGATTGTTCCAACGTTTGACTGTTTTAAGTAAAAAGTATCGCTCATATATCATGGATCATTTCGTAATATATGAATCTCTTCACTCTGTTGAAATCCTTGAACGCTTCCATATTGAAACTGCAGTTCCACAGATGAATTTATAACTGTCTGAAAGTGACTCATGAGCCTGCTTTTGGTGTTACAACTCGCTTCTTAACTTGTGTAATGGACAGATAATCTTACTGCTTACAATTGAGATACGGGCTTTCTGAGGAACTAGTTCGCAGGGGAATATCTCAAGACTAGGAGGAGCAGTAGCCAAATTCAATCAGTTGGCCCGGAGGACAAAGTGCATTGCATTCGAAACCAGCCAGCACCAGTATGGAGCCACAAGCAGCTTTGACTCTGCCCTGCTGACCGTGTGGACCCGTGACTTCTTAGGCTTTTGCGCCACAGTCATGGTCCACCAACTGAATTTAGGACTCATCAGAACCAGACACGGTTATAGAGTCGTCTAGGGTCCCACTGATGTGGTCACGAGCCAAGGAGAGATGCAGCAGGCAATGTTCTGTCAGAAAAACACTGGAGTCTGTCCTCTGTTCTCATAGCCCTTTAACGTCATATTGCGCCACAGCGACATAGCGGTTAGGTTCGTCGTACACCACACACTGATTTTTGTGGTTATTTGACGTAGTGTTGAATAGAAGGAGAGACACAGAATTGTGTGTGGCCGAAATTCTAAACCGGGACCTCCTACTTACTAACCAGGCACTTTAACCACACGCCCACAGCGGCCACATGGATACCGCGCATGCACGGACTCTCTTAGAACTGCAACTGCACTCTAAGATCATGTTAATAGCCCGCGGTCGCTCCGCGGTGGAGCAACCGCTGTAATTTTGCGGAGGCACCGCTCTCACACAGCAGGTGTTACAGGCGTAGTGACTTTGAGTTCTCTGTTCCCACCTGGTGGCCAGACATTCGGCACAACGAACAGCCCTATTATCCACCGCGTAAGCAGTTTGGAAGTGCAGCCGCCGGCCGCGGTGGCCGAGGGGACTGAGGCGCTCCAGTCACGGTCTGCACGGCCACTACGGTCGGGGGTTCGAATCCCCCCTCAGGCACAGATATTTGTGCCGTCCTAGTTCGTAAGTAGTTCATAAGTAGTTTGTAAGGTTAGGGACTGATGACCCCATAGTTAAGTCCCATAGACTATACAAATATTTGAACTTTTTTTTTGATGTTTCGTTGTGTTTGTGGGGTTTTGTTACAACCAGGGATTCTAAATAGTATTAGAGCTACAGCTGTTTCAAGAAGGATGCCATCTAGATTCACACTTACAATTTATTAAACAGATATTATTAAACACAGAGTAACAAGTCATACAAAGATTACACGTAAGATATTTATGTATATAAATAGCACATCAGTTTTATAAAAATTACTTATTTTCATAGGTCTCTCAAGGTCACGAAAGTATTATAATAAAAAAAAATCCTCATCCTCCCCACCCTCTTCAACCCCCAAAGGTACGACCAGCTGAATTGGTCCATCACCTGATGTCCATCTGGAATGTTGAGGATTACAGTCCGTACCAATCTGTCAGGTCCTTTCTTCATATCTGCATTGCACGCCATTTTCCAGCACTGCCGTGGGCACGTGTCTTCTTGCAGCAGAACGAGGTCACCCCCACGCAGCCTTACAGGACCTTTTCTGCGTCGTACTTGATGTTAGCTCCGGAGTTATTACTCCTGGCTCCAGCGTTTCCAAAAGTTCTCCACTAATTTCTGTCCGAGTTTGTACATCTTTGCTAAATCTGTGGACCTTCGTGGCTCTAGCCCCGATGGCAACGTAGTAAGTCAGTTTCCAACTAGAAAATGTACTGGCGTCAAAGCACTCTCGTCATGTCTCCATTGTGTTGGAGAAGTGATTGCATGAATTTGATTTATCCAATCCAGTACCACAGTCGAATCCGTCCACAGTGTCGCCTGAACTGTAGTAAAATTTGACGATTTGCAAAAATAGGAAAAAAGTTTGGTTCCTATTAGTGCTGCTAGAAGTTCGAGTCTTGAAAGCGAAACTCTTTTCACCGGTGCAAGTCTGCATTTGCTGGTTAAGCAAACTTGGTGTGTCTACTGTTTTCTTCAGTGATAGAAATGTACAATACAACGAAATAAGGTTTTTCGGAAGCGTCGCAAAATATGTGAATATGTGACGCATAATTGCCAGAACTTCCTTTATAAAAGTATAACTATGTTTCTTAGTTCGTTAAGGGTTGACGTCCAGTTTCCCCAGTCTCTGGCAAGATCTGGGGGTAGTAGTTCGTTCCACCGAAGTCCACGATTCCACGTTTATTGAAATAATATTTTGGCAACGACGGATATCGGTGTTAATAGGACTTCTGGGTCGTAGAAGCGTGAAGTTGATTTGAGGAGTTGTCGCTTTGTTGTGGCGACCAGTTTCAATTCGTCGTCAACGTCTGGTTGTTCCAAAATAAAATTGTCAGTGTCTGTATTCCATGGAACTTCTAGAACATGTGTGTTAGACTGGACGTCCCGCTGTTCTGCGCGCCAAATTTGTGTCAACTCTCTAGCCTTCGGGGCACACTTAGCCATAGGAAGACTGATTTGCTTCATGAGAGTTACAAGCTCATAATAAAGTTTACAAAATGTCCCTATAAGTGCTCTTATCTAGTAGTGCAGCTGCGGTTGGGAAGGAATTCTTATAAATACTTGCTAGTTCTCTCAGTGTGAAGTAACGGTTGTGTGATGTCTGAAATAATTGCGAAAGAATACAAGCGAAAGCGTAAAAGTATGGCCATAATTTCAGGAAGTAGGTTAGGACCCATTTCAAGTGTGTCATTTAGTGATGAGGAGTGTTCGTCATGCGAGGTGACGTCAAAGGCAATTCGCCACGTGATGTTTTCTTGTATATTTTTTCGTACGATATGATGAGGTATGTAAATTATCTCTTTAAATTGTTTGGATGGTACTTCTTCCACGTGTCTTTTAGTAATATAGTCTAACATCTCTTTCTCGTAAATTAGTCTGAGTTGAGTGTTTTGTTTTAGCCCTTTCTGTAATCCATCGAAACGTCTTTGAGCGTTTTTGTAATTGTAGGCAGTGAAAACCCAGCTTTTCGAGGTAGACGTACTACTCGACGGCCATCTTCCAAAGTATAAGAATGGTGAAACTCTTGTAGAATAGAAGCATCCTTTGCGAAGGTAGTACGATCCTGTTCTGCTTTTATCCCTGTTGTTTCCAAGTCTCAGAAACTTCGGATGACGTCTTCAGATGTTGATTCGCTTTGCTGTGAATTTATGAAGTTTACTGAAGTGCAGTTAACTGATATACCTGCACGATTTCCACTAAGTATGCACCCAAATAGGGAAGTTAGTAACACATTCATTGCCGAGATGCGCCGAGTTGCAGCATCCTTAATAATTTTCCTGTAGTGTTCTGCGCCTGTGAGTACCTCAATTGGTAAGTCTTCATGCTGTTCTGTGGGGTCGGCCAGTTGCAGTTTACTTGTTTGAACATACGTCTCTATATCCCTCGAAGCAGTTGGAAGACGAGTGAATGTGTGGGTGCTTTCATAGGCAGTGAATGATACCTCAAAGTCGTTATGGATACTCCGAAGTTTCGCATGAACGAATCGTCATGAACCCGATGTGACAGAATTCGTCTTGAAAGCATTAATCACTAGTAGCTTGTTGTCAGTTACTTATAGCTTCAGGTTGTCTATTAGTGAATTGCTGACGAAACTTGATTGGCTGCCACAATATAAAACGCAGTGAGTGAGTTGGCTTATGCCATTCGGGCCACATATCCATACCCGTGCTGTTTGGAGGTACCTATATCCTCTGGGAGTCACAACAATGTTGCCGACTAAAGTAGATTTACCAGGCTGTATTTGAGGTGTTGACCGTTCTGAGCCTTTGCAGATGGACCTATGATGGCACTTTTTACATACTGAGCACGAAGCCCTTTGTTTTTTTTTCGACAATTCTTGACGATATGACCGTGGTTTAGGCAAAGAAAACATCTGATTTATCATTATTATTTTTTTTTAATTTTATTTTAGTGCATCAATGCGATCCCGTACGCTCGTCATGACCTTACAGTCTTGCACCCAGTGTCCTTTTCCCTCACAGAAGACACAGAAGCACTCTGTTACCTTAACATTTTTTCGTACTGTCTTCCCAGTAGCTGTTTTGACGGGCAAAATAACTGTAGACGGAGTCGTACTTGCTGCGCTGAATGATGTACCCTGAATTTTATGTGTGGTTAAGGCTACTTCTACTCCGTTAGTTCAATAATGTCATCTTTCAAAAGTTGCTTCCTTTTCGCGTGAATTATCCATTTCTCGCACATATCGACTGGAAAAGCACGCAGGATTTTTGGTACTAAATGCGGACGTAACTGTTCACATCTTCTCCCAAAGAGCGAAGCGCCTGAATACGTTTGTTATACTCTATAAAAGTGCTATTCAGTGTCTTAGGAGAGACGAAATGTATAAGCTTTGTACTTTCAAGATAATCAAAGTGAGCCTATGTTATACGGTTCCTATCGCCATAACGTCGTTGGAGCATCTTCTTAAGCTCTTCATACGTTTCTGCAACAACTATTCCCTCAACTAAGCGTTTGGGTTCATCTTTCAGATAACCTCGTAAAAATATGTGTTTATTAGTGGCTGACAGAGTAGGGTTCTTGTCAATCGATTGCTCAAATTGTTTCCAAAAACGAGCCCACGATTCAATATCTTCTGAAAAGGGTTCGAGCTTTAGCGTTGGCAGTTTTATAGTGGATGGTAAAATGGCCGGAATGTTTCTAATATCACTGATTTTTATTTGTAGCTTGTCAATTCCCTGTGAAAGTTTGCAGATCTCGAGTTTAGCAGCGCCAATATACTTTCACAGGGAATTGACAAGTCATCCGTGCCACAAATAAGTAACAAGTCATACAAAGATTACACATAAGATGTGTTACAAAAATATCACTCCACAGTGTTTTTGGTTCAGACTGATAGCACATCGTGCTGTGCCATTTACTACTTTCATTTAAGAGCAGTGGAGACGAAGTTCTTTGAATACTGGATGATCTGCCCTTACTGTAGGAGATAGCAATAGGTAAGATACTGATTTCATTCTCTCTCCTCCATCAACACATCGGAAAAGCAAATAGTTTTGTCTGTCACCGGATTCTCTAATACATGGTACTGCAACTCTTCCAATTGATCAATTGTCTAAAACTCGGTGAGGACTACCAGATACTCGAGATCTTCATCACAAAAGCCTGGGGCGATCAAGTGCTTAGAGACAAACAACAGCCTGCAAAGAGCCTTAAATGCTGTATTAGCTACAGTTTTGTTGGAATAATTCCTAAGGAGAGTAATAAGTCTGATATCACTGTAATGACTTCTGATACAAATAAGCGCTTCTTTCCACTCTGTGACATAAACGAGGTAGAGAAAGTCTTGTTATGTTGGTTTCAACTGTGATAAGAAACATAAATATTTTCAGTGCGTGAATGCCTTTCGGCATCCAACGATCACGATGCGTTGGACCAGGTTTCTTTTGTTGCTGTCTTAATGTCAGCTTCTGTCATACAAAATGAAGACATAATCACCATGGGTTTCATGACTTTCTGTAAAGTAATATCAAATTACTTGTTCAGATCTTTTTTGAATATATTTCGTTTGATTGTTCCAACGTTTGACTGTTTTAAGTAAAAAGTATCGCTCATATATCATGGATCATTTCGTAATATATGAATCTCTTCACTCTGTTGAAATCCTTGAACGCTTCCATATTGAAACTGCAGTTCCACAGATGAATTTATAACTGTCTGAAAGTGACTCATGAGCCTGCTTTTGGTGTTACAACTCGCTTCTTAACTTGTGTAATGGACAGATAATCTTACTGCTTACAATTGAGATACGGGCTTTCTGAGGAACTAGTTCGCAGGGGAATATCTCAAGACTAGGAGGAGCAGTAGCCAAATTCAATCAGTTGGCCCGGAGGACAAAGTGCATTGCATTCGAAACCAGCCAGCACCAGTATGGAGCCACAAGCAGCTTTGACTCTGCCCTGCTGACCGTGTGGACCCGTGACTTCTTAGGCTTTTGCGCCACAGTCATGGTCCACCAACTGAATTTAGGACTCATCAGAACCAGACACGGTTATAGAGTCGTCTAGGGTCCCACTGATGTGGTCACGAGCCAAGGAGAGATGCAGCAGGCAATGTTCTGTCAGAAAAACACTGGAGTCTGTCCTCTGTTCTCATAGCCCTTTAACGTCATATTGCGCCACAGCGACATAGCGGTTAGGTTCGTCGTACACCACACACTGATTTTTGTGGTTATTTGACGTAGTGTTGAATAGAAGGAGAGACACAGAATTGTGTGTGGCCGAAATTCTAAACCGGGACCTCCTACTTACTAACCAGGCACTTTAACCACACGCCCACAGCGGCCACATGGATACCGCGCATGCACGGACTCTCTTAGAACTGCAACTGCACTCTAAGATCATGTTAATAGCCCGCGGTCGCTCCGCGGTGGAGCAACCGCTGTAATTTTGCGGAGGCACCGCTCTCACACAGCAGGTGTTACAGGCGTAGTGACTTTGAGTTCTCTGTTCCCACCTGGTGGCCAGACATTCGGCACAACGAACAGCCCTATTATCCACCGCGTAAGCAGTTTGGAAGTGCAGCCGCCGGCCGCGGTGGCCGAGGGGACTGAGGCGCTCCAGTCACGGTCTGCACGGCCACTACGGTCGGGGGTTCGAATCCCCCCTCAGGCACAGATATTTGTGCCGTCCTAGTTCGTAAGTAGTTCATAAGTAGTTTGTAAGGTTAGGGACTGATGACCCCATAGTTAAGTCCCATAGACTATACAAATATTTGAACTTTTTTTTTGATGTTTCGTTGTGTTTGTGGGGTTTTGTTACAACCAGGGATTCTAAATAGTATTAGAGCTACAGCTGTTTCAAGAAGGATGCCATCTAGATTCACACTTACAATTTATTAAACAGATATTATTAAACACAGAGTAACAAGTCATACAAAGATTACACGTAAGATATTTATGTATATAAATAGCACATCAGTTTTATAAAAATTACTTATTTTCATAGGTCTCTCAAGGTCACGAAAGTATTATAATAAAAAAAAAAATCCTCATCCTCCCCACCCTCTTCAACCCCCAAAGGTACGACCAGCTGAATTGGTCCATCACCTGATGTCCATCTGGAATGTTGAGGATTACAGTCCGTACCAATCTGTCAGGTCCTTTCTTCATATCTGCATTGCACGCCATTTTCCAGCACTGCCGTGGGCACGTGTCTTCTTGCAGCAGAACGAGGTCACCCCCACGCAGCCTTACAGGACCTTTTCTGCGTCGTACTTGATGTTAGCTCCGGAGTTATTACTCCTGGCTCCAGCGTTTCCAAAAGTTCTCCACTAATTTCTGTCCGAGTTTGTACATCTTTGCTAAATCTGTGGACCTTCGTGGCTCTAGCCCCGATGGCAACGTAGTAAGTCAGTTTCCAACTAGAAAATGTACTGGCGTCAAAGCACTCTCGTCATGTCTCCATTGTGTTGGAGAAGTGATTGCATGAATTTGATTTATCCAATCCAGTACCACAGTCGAATCCGTCCACAGTGTCGCCTGAACTGTAGTAAAATTTGACGATTTGCAAAAATAGGAAAAAAGTTTGGTTCCTATTAGTGCTGCTAGAAGTTCGAGTCTTGAAAGCGAAACTCTTTTCACCGGTGCAAGTCTGCATTTGCTGGTTAAGCAAACTTGGTGTGTCTACTGTTTTCTTCAGTGATAGAAATGTACAATACAACGAAATAAGGTTTTTCGGAAGCGTCGCAAAATATGTGAATATGTGACGCATAATTGCCAGAACTTCCTTTATAAAAGTATAACTATGTTTCTTAGTTCGTTAAGGGTTGACGTCCAGTTTCCCCAGTCTCTGGCAAGATCTGGGGGTAGTAGTTCGTTCCACCGAAGTCCACGATTCCACGTTTATTGAAATAATATTTTGGCAACGACGGATATCGGTGTTAATAGGACTTCTGGGTCGTAGAAGCGTGAAGTTGATTTGAGGAGTTGTCGCTTTGTTGTGGCGACCAGTTTCAATTCGTCGTCAACGTCTGGTTGTTCCAAAATAAAATTGTCAGTGTCTGTATTCCATGGAACTTCTAGAACATGTGTGTTAGACTGGACGTCCCGCTGTTCTGCGCGCCAAATTTGTGTCAACTCTCTAGCCTTCGGGGCACACTTAGCCATAGGAAGACTGATTTGCTTCATGAGAGTTACAAGCTCATAATAAAGTTTACAAAATGTCCCTATAAGTGCTCTTATCTAGTAGTGCAGCTGCGGTTGGGAAGGAATTCTTATAAATACTTGCTAGTTCTCTCAGTGTGAAGTAACGGTTGTGTGATGCCTGAAATAATTGCGAAAGAATACAAGCGAAAGCGTAAAAGTATGGCCATAATTTCAGGAAGTAGGTTAGGACCCATTTCAAGTGTGTCATTTAGTGATGAGGAGTGTTCGTCATGCGAGGTGACGTCAAAGGCAATTCGCCACGTGATGTTTTCTTGTATATTTTTTCGTACGATATGATGAGGTATGTAAATTATCTCTTTAAATTGTTTGGATGGTACTTCTTCCACGTGTCTTTTAGTAATATAGTCTAACATCTCTTTCTCGTAAATTAGTCTGAGTTGAGTGTTTTGTTTTAGCCCTTTCTGTAATCCATCGAAACGTCTTTGAGCGTTTTTGTAATTGTAGGCAGTGAAAACCCAGCTTTTCGAGGTAGACGTACTACTCGACGGCCATCTTCCAAAGTATAAGAATGGTGAAACTCTTGTAGAATAGAAGCATCCTTTGCGAAGGTAGTACGATCCTGTTCTGCTTTTATCCCTGTTGTTTCCAAGTCTCAGAAACTTCGGATGACGTCTTCAGATGTTGATTCGCTTTGCTGTGAATTTATGAAGTTTACTGAAGTGCAGTTAACTGATATACCTGCACGATTTCCACTAAGTATGCACCCAAATAGGGAAGTTAGTAACACATTCATTGCCGAGATGCGCCGAGTTGCAGCATCCTTAATAATTTTCCTGTAGTGTTCTGCGCCTGTGAGTACCTCAATTGGTAAGTCTTCATGCTGTTCTGTGGGGTCGGCCAGTTGCAGTTTACTTGTTTGAACATACGTCTCTATATCCCTCGAAGCAGTTGGAAGACGAGTGAATGTGTGGGTGCTTTCATAGGCAGTGAATGATACCTCAAAGTCGTTATGGATACTCCGAAGTTTCGCATGAACGAATCGTCATGAACCCGATGTGACAGAATTCGTCTTGAAAGCATTAATCACTAGTAGCTTGTTGTCAGTTACCTATAGCTTCAGGTTGTCTATTAGTGAATTGCTGACGAAACTTGATTGGCTGCCACAATATAAAACGCAGTGAGTGAGTTGGCTTATGCCATTCGGGCCACATATCCATACCCGTGCTGTTTGGAGGTACCTATATCCTCTGGGAGTCACAACAATGTTGCCGACTAAAGTAGATTTACCAGGCTGTATTTGAGGTGTTGACCGTTCTGAGCCTTTGCAGATGGACCTATGATGGCACTTTTTACATACTGAGCACGAAGCCCTTTGTTTTTTTTTTCGACAATTCTTGACGATATGACCGTGGTTTAGGCAAAGAAAACATCTGATTTATCATTATTATTTTTTTTTAATTTTATTTTAGTGCATCAATGCGATCCCGTACGCTCGTCATGACCTTACAGTCTTGCACCCAGTGTCCTTTTCCCTCACAGAAGACACAGAAGCACTCTGTTACCTTAACATTTTTTCGTACTGTCTTCCCAGTAGCTGTTTTGACGGGCAAAATAACTGTAGACGGAGTCGTACTTGCTGCGCTGAATGATGTACCCTGAATTTTATGTGTGGTTAAGGCTACTTCTACTCCGTTAGTTCAATAATGTCATCTTTCAAAAGTTGCTTCCTTTTCGCGTGAATTATCCATTTCTTGCACATATCGACTGGAAAAGCACGCAGGATTTTTGGTACTAAATGCGGACGTAACTGTTCACATCTTCTCCCAAAGAGCGAAGCGCCTGAATACGTTTGTTATACTCTATAAAAGTGCTATTCAGTGTCTCAGGAGAGACGAAATGTATAAGCTTTGTACTTTCAAGATAATCAAAGTGAGCCTATGTTATACGGTTCCTATCGCCATAACGTCGTTGGAGCATCTTCTTAAGCTCTTCATACGTTTCTGCAACAACTATTCCCTCAACTAAGCGTTTGGGTTCATCTTTCAGATAACCTCGTAAAAATATGTGTTTATTAGTGGCTGACAGAGTAGGGTTCTTGTCAATCGATTGCTCAAATTGTTTCCAAAAACGAGCCCACGATTCAATATCTTCTGAAAAGGGTTCGAGCTTTAGCGTTGGCAGTTTTATAGTGGATGGTAAAATGGCCGGAATGTTTCTAATATCACTGATTTTTATTTGTAGCTTGTCAATTCCCTGTGAAAGTTTGCAGATCTCGAGTTTAGCAGCGCCAATATACTTTCACAGGGAATTGACAAGTCATCCGTGCCACAAATAAGTAACAAGTCATACAAAGATTACACATAAGATGTGTTACAAAAATATCACTCCACAGTGTTTTTGGTTCAGACTGATAGCACATCGTGCTGTGCCATTTACTACTTTCATTTAAGAGCAGTGGAGACGAAGTTCTTTGAATACTGGATGATCTGCCCTTACTGTAGGAGATAGCAATAGGTAAGATACTGATTTCATTCTCTCTCCTCCATCAACACATCGGAAAAGCAAATAGTTTTGTCTGTCACCGGATTCTCTAATACATGGTACTGCAACTCTTCCAATTGATCAATTGTCTAAAACTCGGTGAGGACTACCAGATACTCGAGATCTTCATCACAAAAGCCTGGGGCGATCAAGTGCTTAGAGACAAACAACAGCCTGCAAAGAGCCTTAAATGCTGTATTAGCTACAGTTTTGTTGGAATAATTCCTAAGGAGAGTAATAAGTCTGATATCACTGTAATGACTTCTGATACAAATAAGCGCTTCTTTCCACTCTGTGACATAAACGAGGTAGAGAAAGTCTTGTTATGTTGGTTTCAACTGTGATAAGAAACATAAATATTTTCAGTGCGTGAATGCCTTTCGGCATCCAACGATCACGATGCGTTGGACCAGGTTTCTTTTGTTGCTGTCTTAATGTCAGCTTCTGTCATACAAAATGAAGACATAATCACCATGGGTTTCATGACTTTCTGTAAAGTAATATCAAATTACTTGTTCAGATCTTTTTTGAATATATTTCGTTTGATTGTTCCAACGTTTGACTGTTTTAAGTAAAAAGTATCGCTCATATATCATGGATCATTTCGTAATATATGAATCTCTTCACTCTGTTGAAATCCTTGAACGCTTCCATATTGAAACTGCAGTTCCACAGATGAATTTATAACTGTCTGAAAGTGACTCATGAGCCTGCTTTTGGTGTTACAACTCGCTTCTTAACTTGTGTAATGGACAGATAATCTTACTGCTTACAATTGAGATACGGGCTTTCTGAGGAACTAGTTCGCAGGGGAATATCCCAAGACTAGGAGGAGCAGTAGCCAAATTCAATCAGTTGGCCCGGAGGACAAAGTGCATTGCATTCGAAACCAGCCAGCACCAGTATGGAGCCACAAGCAGCTTTGACTCTGCCCTGCTGACCGTGTGGACCCGTGACTTCTTAGGCTTTTGCGCCACAGTCATGGTCCACCAACTGAATTTAGGACTCATCAGAACCAGACACGGTTATAGAGTCGTCTAGGGTCCCACTGATGTGGTCACGAGCCAAGGAGAGATGCAGCAGGCAATGTTCTGTCAGAAAAACACTGGAGTCTGTCCTCTGTTCTCATAGCCCTTTAACGTCATATTGCGCCACAGCGACATAGCGGTTAGGTTCGTCGTACACCACACACTGATTTTTGTGGTTATTTGACGTAGTGTTGAATAGAAGGAGAGACACAGAATTGTGTGTGGCCGAAATTCTAAACCGGGACCTCCTACTTACTAACCAGGCACTTTAACCACACGCCCACAGCGGCCACATGGATACCGCGCATGCACGGACTCTCTTAGAACTGCAACTGCACTCTAAGATCATGTTAATAGCCCGCGGTCGCTCCGCGGTGGAGCAACCGCTGTAATTTTGCGGAGGCACCGCTCTCACACAGCAGGTGTTACAGGCGTAGTGACTTTGAGTTCTCTGTTCCCACCTGGTGGCCAGACATTCGGCACAACGAACAGCCCTATTATCCACCGCGTAAGCAGTTTGGAAGTGCAGCCGCCGGCCGCGGTGGCCGAGGGGACTGAGGCGCTCCAGTCACGGTCTGCACGGCCACTACGGTCGGGGGTTCGAATCCCCCCTCAGGCACAGATATTTGTGCCGTCCTAGTTCGTAAGTAGTTCATAAGTAGTTTGTAAGGTTAGGGACTGATGACCCCATAGTTAAGTCCCATAGACTATACAAATATTTGAACTTTTTTTTTGATGTTTCGTTGTGTTTGTGGGGTTTTGTTACAACCAGGGATTCTAAATAGTATTAGAGCTACAGCTGTTTCAAGAAGGATGCCATCTAGATTCACACTTACAATTTATTAAACAGATATTATTAAACACAGAGTAACAAGTCATACAAAGATTACACGTAAGATATTTATGTATATAAATAGCACATCAGTTTTATAAAAATTACTTATTTTCATAGGTCTCTCAAGGTCACGAAAGTATTATAATAAAAAAAAAAAATCCTCATCCTCCCCACCCTCTTCAACCCCCAAAGGTACGACCAGCTGAATTGGTCCATCACCTGATGTCCATCTGGAATGTTGAGGATTACAGTCCGTACCAATCTGTCAGGTCCTTTCTTCATATCTGCATTGCACGCCATTTTCCAGCACTGCCGTGGGCACGTGTCTTCTTGCAGCAGAACGAGGTCACCCCCACGCAGCCTTACAGGACCTTTTCTGCGTCGTACTTGATGTTAGCTCCGGAGTTATTACTCCTGGCTCCAGCGTTTCCAAAAGTTCTCCACTAATTTCTGTCCGAGTTTGTACATCTTTGCTAAATCTGTGGACCTTCGTGGCTCTAGCCCCGATGGCAACGTAGTAAGTCAGTTTCCAACTAGAAAATGTACTGGCGTCAAAGCACTCTCGTCATGTCTCCATTGTGTTGGAGAAGTGATTGCATGAATTTGATTTATCCAATCCAGTACCACAGTCGAATCCGTCCACAGTGTCGCCTGAACTGTAGTAAAATTTGACGATTTGCAAAAATAGGAAAAAAGTTTGGTTCCTATTAGTGCTGCTAGAAGTTCGAGTCTTGAAAGCGAAACTCTTTTCACCGGTGCAAGTCTGCATTTGCTGGTTAAGCAAACTTGGTGTGTCTTCTGTTTTCTTCAGTGATAGAAATGTACAATACAACGAAATAAGGTTTTTCGGAAGCGTCGCAAAATATGTGAATATGTGACGCATAATTGTCAGAACTTCCTTTATAAAAGTATAACTATGTTTCTTAGTTCGTTAAGGGTTGACGTCCAGTTTCCCCAGTCTCTGGCAAGATCTGGGGGTAGTAGTTCGTTCCACCGAAGTCCACGATTCCACGTTTATTGAAATAATATTTTGGCAACGACGGATATCGGTGTTAATAGGACTTCTGGGTCGTAGAAGCGTGAAGTTGATTTGAGGAGTTGTCGCTTTGTTGTGGCGACCAGTTTCAATTCGTCGTCAACGTCTGGTTGTTCCAAAATAAAATTGTCAGTGTCTGTATTCCATGGAACTTCTAGAACATGTGTGTTAGACTGGACGTCCCGCTGTTCTGCGCGCCAAATTTGTGTCAACTCTCTAGCCTTCGGGGCACACTTAGCCATAGGAAGACTGATTTGCTTCATGAGAGTTACAAGCTCATAATAAAGTTTACAAAATGTCCCTATAAGTGCTCTTATCTAGTAGTGCAGCTGCGGTTGGGAAGGAATTCTTATAAATACTTGCTAGTTCTCTCAGTGTGAAGTAACGGTTGTGTGATGTCTGAAATAATTGCGAAAGAATACAAGCGAAAGCGTAAAAGTATGGCCATAATTTCAGGAAGTAGGTTAGGACCCATTTCAAGTGTGTCATTTAGTGATGAGGAGTGTTCGTCATGCGAGGTGACGTCAAAGGCAATTCGCCACGTGATGTTTTCTTGTATATTTTTTCGTACGATATGATGAGGTATGTAAATTATCTCTTTAAATTGTTTGGATGGTACTTCTTCCACGTGTCTTTTAGTAATATAGTCTAACATCTCTTTCTCGTAAATTAGTCTGAGTTGAGTGTTTTGTTTTAGCCCTTTCTGTAATCCATCGAAACGTCTTTGAGCGTTTTTGTAATTGTAGGCAGTGAAAACCCAGCTTTTCGAGGTAGACGTACTACTCGACGGCCATCTTCCAAAGTATAAGAATGGTGAAACTCTTGTAGAATAGAAGCATCCTTTGCGAAGGTAGTACGATCCTGTTCTGCTTTTATCCCTGTTGTTTCCAAGTCTCAGAAACTTCGGATGACGTCTTCAGATGTTGATTCGCTTTGCTGTGAATTTATGAAGTTTACTGAAGTGCAGTTAACTGATATACCTGCACGATTTCCACTAAGTATGCACCCAAATAGGGAAGTTAGTAACACATTCATTGCCGAGATGCGCCGAGTTGCAGCATCCTTAATAATTTTCCTGTAGTGTTCTGCGCCTGTGAGTACCTCAATTGGTAAGTCTTCATGCTGTTCTGTGGGGTCGGCCAGTTGCAGTTTACTTGTTTGAACATACGTCTCTATATCCCTCGAAGCAGTTGGAAGACGAGTGAATGTGTGGGTGCTTTCATAGGCAGTGAATGATACCTCAAAGTCGTTATGGATACTCCGAAGTTTCGCATGAACGAATCGTCATGAACCCGATGTGACAGAATTCGTCTTGAAAGCATTAATCACTAGTAGCTTGTTGTCAGTTACTTATAGCTTCAGGTTGTCTATTAGTGAATTGCTGACGAAACTTGATTGGCTGCCACAATATAAAACGCAGTGAGTGAGTTGGCTTATGCCATTCGGGCCACATATCCATACCCGTGCTGTTTGGAGGTACCTATATCCTCTGGGAGTCACAACAATGTTGCCGACTAAAGTAGATTTACCAGGCTGTATTTGAGGTGTTGACCGTTCTGAGCCTTTGCAGATGGACCTATGATGGCACTTTTTACATACTGAGCACGAAGCCCTTTGTTTTTTTTTTCGACAATTCTTGACGATATGACCGTGGTTTAGGCAAAGAAAACATCTGATTTATCATTATTATTTTTTTTTAATTTTATTTTAGTGCATCAATGCGATCCCGTACGCTCGTCATGACCTTACAGTCTTGCACCCAGTGTCCTTTTCCCTCACAGAAGACACAGAAGCACTCTGTTACCTTAACATTTTTTCGTACTGTCTTCCCAGTAGCTGTTTTGACGGGCAAAATAACTGTAGACGGAGTCGTACTTGCTGCGCTGAATGATGTACCCTGAATTTTATGTGTGGTTAAGGCTACTTCTACTCCGTTAGTTCAATAATGTCATCTTTCAAAAGTTGCTTCCTTTTCGCGTGAATTATCCATTTCTTGCACATATCGACTGGAAAAGCACGCAGGATTTTTGGTACTAAATGCGGACGTAACTGTTCACATCTTCTCCCAAAGAGCGAAGCGCCTGAATACGTTTGTTATACTCTATAAAAGTGCTATTCAGTGTCTCAGGAGAGACGAAATGTATAAGCTTTGTACTTTCAAGATAATCAAAGTGAGCCTATGTTATACGGTTCCTATCGCCATAACGTCGTTGGAGCATCTTCTTAAGCTCTTCATACGTTTCTGCAACAACTATTCCCTCAACTAAGCGTTTGGGTTCATCTTTCAGATAACCTCGTAAAAATATGTGTTTATTAGTGGCTGACAGAGTAGGGTTCTTGTCAATCGATTGCTCAAATTGTTTCCAAAAACGAGCCCACGATTCAATATCTTCTGAAAAGGGTTCGAGCTTTAGCGTTGGCAGTTTTATAGTGGATGGTAAAATGGCCGGAATGTTTCTAATATCACTGATTTTTATTTGTAGCTTGTCAATTCCCTGTGAAAGTTTGCAGATCTCGAGTTTAGCAGCGCCAATATACTTTCACAGGGAATTGACAAGTCATCCGTGCCACAAATAAGTAACAAGTCATACAAAGATTACACATAAGATGTGTTACAAAAATATCACTCCACAGTGTTTTTGGTTCAGACTGATAGCACATCGTGCTGTGCCATTTACTACTTTCATTTAAGAGCAGTGGAGACGAAGTTCTTTGAATACTGGATGATCTGCCCTTACTGTAGGAGATAGCAATAGGTAAGATACTGATTTCATTCTCTCTCCTCCATCAACACATCGGAAAAGCAAATAGTTTTGTCTGTCACCGGATTCTCTAATACATGGTACTGCAACTCTTCCAATTGATCAATTGTCTAAAACTCGGTGAGGACTACCAGATACTCGAGATCTTCATCACAAAAGCCTGGGGCGATCAAGTGCTTAGAGACAAACAACAGCCTGCAAAGAGCCTTAAATGCTGTATTAGCTACAGTTTTGTTGGAATAATTCCTAAGGAGAGTAATAAGTCTGATATCACTGTAATGACTTCTGATACAAATAAGCGCTTCTTTCCACTCTGTGACATAAACGAGGTAGAGAAAGTCTTGTTATGTTGGTTTCAACTGTGATAAGAAACATAAATATTTTCAGTGCGTGAATGCCTTTCGGCATCCAACGATCACGATGCGTTGGACCAGGTTTCTTTTGTTGCTGTCTTAATGTCAGCTTCTGTCATACAAAATGAAGACATAATCACCATGGGTTTCATGACTTTCTGTAAAGTAATATCAAATTACTTGTTCAGATCTTTTTTGAATATATTTCGTTTGATTGTTCCAACGTTTGACTGTTTTAAGTAAAAAGTATCGCTTATATATCATGGATCATTTCGTAATATATGAATCTCTTCACTCTGTTGAAATCCTTGAACGCTTCCATATTGAAACTGCAGTTCCACAGATGAATTTATAACTGTCTGAAAGTGACTCATGAGCCTGCTTTTGGTGTTACAACTCGCTTCTTAACTTGTGTAATGGACAGATAATCTTACTGCTTACAATTGAGATACGGGCTTTCTGAGGAACTAGTTCGCAGGGGAATATCTCAAGACTAGGAGGAGCAGTAGCCAAATTCAATCAGTTGGCCCGGAGGACAAAGTGCATTGCATTCGAAACCAGCCAGCACCAGTATGGAGCCACAAGCAGCTTTGACTCTGCCCTGCTGACCGTGTGGACCCGTGACTTCTTAGGCTTTTGCGCCACAGTCATGGTCCACCAACTGAATTTAGGACTCATCAGAACCAGACACGGTTATAGAGTCGTCTAGGGTCCCACTGATGTGGTCACGAGCCAAGGAGAGATGCAGCAGGCAATGTTCTGTCAGAAAAACACTGGAGTCTGTCCTCTGTTCTCATAGCCCTTTAACGTCATATTGCGCCACAGCGACATAGCGGTTAGGTTCGTCGTACACCACACACTGATTTTTGTGGTTATTTGACGTAGTGTTGAATAGAAGGAGAGACACAGAATTGTGTGTGGCCGAAATTCTAAACCGGGACCTCCTACTTACTAACCAGGCACTTTAACCACACGCCCACAGCGGCCACATGGATACCGCGCATGCACGGACTCTCTTAGAACTGCAACTGCACTCTAAGATCATGTTAATAGCCCGCGGTCGCTCCGCGGTGGAGCAACCGCTGTAATTTTGCGGAGGCACCGCTCTCACACAGCAGGTGTTACAGGCGTAGTGACTTTGAGTTCTCTGTTCCCACCTGGTGGCCAGACATTCGGCACAACGAACAGCCCTATTATCCACCGCGTAAGCAGTTTGGAAGTGCAGCCGCCGGCCGCGGTGGCCGAGGGGACTGAGGCGCTCCAGTCACGGTCTGCACGGCCACTACGGTCGGGGGTTCGAATCCCCCCTCAGGCAAAGATATTTGTGCCGTCCTAGTTCGTAAGTAGTTCATAAGTAGTTTGTAAGGTTAGGGACTGATGACCCCATAGTTAAGTCCCATAGACTATACAAATATTTGAACTTTTTTTTTGATGTTTCGTTGTGTTTGTGGGGTTTTGTTACAACCAGGGATTCTAAATAGTATTAGAGCTACAGCTGTTTCAAGAAGGATGCCATCTAGATTCACACTTACAATTTATTAAACAGATATTATTAAACACAGAGTAACAAGTCATACAAAGATTACACGTAAGATATTTATGTATATAAATAGCACATCAGTTTTATAAAAATTACTTATTTTCATAGGTCTCTCAAGGTCACGAAAGTATTATAATAAAAAAAAATCCTCATCCTCCCCACCCTCTTCAACCCCCAAAGGTACGACCAGCTGAATTGGTCCATCACCTGATGTCCATCTGGAATGTTGAGGATTACAGTCCGTACCAATCTGTCAGGTCCTTTCTTCATATCTGCATTGCACGCCATTTTCCAGCACTGCCGTGGGCACGTGTCTTCTTGCAGCAGAACGAGGTCACCCCCACGCAGCCTTACAGGACCTTTTCTGCGTCGTACTTGATGTTAGCTCCGGAGTTATTACTCCTGGCTCCAGCGTTTCCAAAAGTTCTCCACTAATTTCTGTCCGAGTTTGTACATCTTTGCTAAATCTGTGGACCTTCGTGGCTCTAGCCCCGATGGCAACGTAGTAAGTCAGTTTCCAACTAGAAAATGTACTGGCGTCAAAGCACTCTCGTCATGTCTCCATTGTGTTGGAGAAGTGATTGCATGAATTTGATTTATCCAATCCAGTACCACAGTCGAATCCGTCCACAGTGTCGCCTGAACTGTAGTAAAATTTGACGATTTGCAAAAATAGGAAAAAAGTTTGGTTCCTATTAGTGCTGCTAGAAGTTCGAGTCTTGAAAGCGAAACTCTTTTCACCGGTGCAAGTCTGCATTTGCTGGTTAAGCAAACTTGGTGTGTCTTCTGTTTTCTTCAGTGATAGAAATGTACAATACAACGAAATAAGGTTTTTCGGAAGCGTCGCAAAATATGTGAATATGTGACGCATAATTGTCAGAACTTCCTTTATAAAAGTATAACTATGTTTCTTAGTTCGTTAAGGGTTGACGTCCAGTTTCCCCAGTCTCTGGCAAGATCTGGGGGTAGTAGTTCGTTCCACCGAAGTCCACGATTCCACGTTTATTGAAATAATATTTTGGCAACGACGGATATCGGTGTTAATAGGACTTCTGGGTCGTAGAAGCGTGAAGTTGATTTGAGGAGTTGTCGCTTTGTTGTGGCGACCAGTTTCAATTCGTCGTCAACGTCTGGTTGTTCCAAAATAAAATTGTCAGTGTCTGTATTCCATGGAACTTCTAGAACATGTGTGTTAGACTGGACGTCCCGCTGTTCTGCGCGCCAAATTTGTGTCAACTCTCTAGCCTTCGGGGCACACTTAGCCATAGGAAGACTGATTTGCTTCATGAGAGTTACAAGCTCATAATAAAGTTTACAAAATGTCCCTATAAGTGCTCTTATCTAGTAGTGCAGCTGCGGTTGGGAAGGAATTCTTATAAATACTTGCTAGTTCTCTCAGTGTGAAGTAACGGTTGTGTGATGCCTGAAATAATTGCGAAAGAATACAAGCGAAAGCGTAAAAGTATGGCCATAATTTCAGGAAGTAGGTTAGGACCCATTTCAAGTGTGTCATTTAGTGATGAGGAGTGTTCGTCATGCGAGGTGACGTCAAAGGCAATTCGCCACGTGATGTTTTCTTGTATATTTTTTCGTACGATATGATGAGGTATGTAAATTATCTCTTTAAATTGTTTGGATGGTACTTCTTCCACGTGTCTTTTAGTAATATAGTCTAACATCTCTTTCTCGTAAATTAGTCTGAGTTGAGTGTTTTGTTTTAGCCCTTTCTGTAATCCATCGAAACGTCTTTGAGCGTTTTTGTAATTGTAGGCAGTGAAAACCCAGCTTTTCGAGGTAGACGTACTACTCGACGGCCATCTTCCAAAGTATAAGAATGGTGAAACTCTTGTAGAATAGAAGCATCCTTTGCGAAGGTAGTACGATCCTGTTCTGCTTTTATCCCTGTTGTTTCCAAGTCTCAGAAACTTCGGATGACGTCTTCAGATGTTGATTCGCTTTGCTGTGAATTTATGAAGTTTACTGAAGTGCAGTTAACTGATATACCTGCACGATTTCCACTAAGTATGCACCCAAATAGGGAAGTTAGTAACACATTCATTGCCGAGATGCGCCGAGTTGCAGCATCCTTAATAATTTTCCTGTAGTGTTCTGCGCCTGTGAGTACCTCAATTGGTAAGTCTTCATGCTGTTCTGTGGGGTCGGCCAGTTGCAGTTTACTTGTTTGAACATACGTCTCTATATCCCTCGAAGCAGTTGGAAGACGAGTGAATGTGTGGGTGCTTTCATAGGCAGTGAATGATACCTCAAAGTCGTTATGGATACTCCGAAGTTTCGCATGAACGAATCGTCATGAACCCGATGTGACAGAATTCGTCTTGAAAGCATTAATCACTAGTAGCTTGTTGTCAGTTACTTATAGCTTCAGGTTGTCTATTAGTGAATTGCTGACGAAACTTGATTGGCTGCCACAATATAAAACGCAGTGAGTGAGTTGGCTTATGCCATTCGGGCCACATATCCATACCCGTGCTGTTTGGAGGTACCTATATCCTCTGGGAGTCACAACAATGTTGCCGACTAAAGTAGATTTACCAGGCTGTATTTGAGGTGTTGACCGTTCTGAGCCTTTGCAGATGGACCTATGATGGCACTTTTTACATACTGAGCACGAAGCCCTTTGTTTTTTTTTTCGACAATTCTTGACGATATGACCGTGGTTTAGGCAAAGAAAACATCTGATTTATCATTATTATTTTTTTTTAATTTTATTTTAGTGCATCAATGCGATCCCGTACGCTCGTCATGACCTTACAGTCTTGCACCCAGTGTCCTTTTCCCTCACAGAAGACACAGAAGCACTCTGTTACCTTAACATTTTTTCGTACTGTCTTCCCAGTAGCTGTTTTGACGGGCAAAATAACTGTAGACGGAGTCGTACTTGCTGCGCTGAATGATGTACCCTGAATTTTATGTGTGGTTAAGGCTACTTCTACTCCGTTAGTTCAATAATGTCATCTTTCAAAAGTTGCTTCCTTTTCGCGTGAATTATCCATTTCTCGCACATATCGACTGGAAAAGCACGCAGGATTTTTGGTACTAAATGCGGACGTAACTGTTCACATCTTCTCCCAAAGAGCGAAGCGCCTGAATACGTTTGTTATACTCTATAAAAGTGCTATTCAGTGTCTCAGGAGAGACGAAATGTATAAGCTTTGTACTTTCAAGATAATCAAAGTGAGCCTATGTTATACGGTTCCTATCGCCATAACGTCGTTGGAGCATCTTCTTAAGCTCTTCATACGTTTCTGCAACAACTATTCCCTCAACTAAGCGTTTGGGTTCATCTTTCAGATAACCTCGTAAAAATATGTGTTTATTAGTGGCTGACAGAGTAGGGTTCTTGTCAATCGATTGCTCAAATTGTTTCCAAAAACGAGCCCACGATTCAATATCTTCTGAAAAGGGTTCGAGCTTTAGCGTTGGCAGTTTTATAGTGGATGGTAAAATGGCCGGAATGTTTCTAATATCACTGATTTTTATTTGTAGCTTGTCAATTCCCTGTGAAAGTTTGCAGATCTCGAGTTTAGCAGCGCCAATATACTTTCACAGGGAATTGACAAGTCATCCGTGCCACAAATAAGTAACAAGTCATACAAAGATTACACATAAGATGTGTTACAAAAATATCACTCCACAGTGTTTTTGGTTCAGACTGATAGCACATCGTGCTGTGCCATTTACTACTTTCATTTAAGAGCAGTGGAGACGAAGTTCTTTGAATACTGGATGATCTGCCCTTACTGTAGGAGATAGCAATAGGTAAGATACTGATTTCATTCTCTCTCCTCCATCAACACATCGGAAAAGCAAATAGTTTTGTCTGTCACCGGATTCTCTAATACATGGTACTGCAACTCTTCCAATTGATCAATTGTCTAAAACTCGGTGAGGACTACCAGATACTCGAGATCTTCATCACAAAAGCCTGGGGCGATCAAGTGCTTAGAGACAAACAACAGCCTGCAAAGAGCCTTAAATGCTGTATTAGCTACAGTTTTGTTGGAATAATTCCTAAGGAGAGTAATAAGTCTGATATCACTGTAATGACTTCTGATACAAATAAGCGCTTCTTTCCACTCTGTGACATAAACGAGGTAGAGAAAGTCTTGTTATGTTGGTTTCAACTGTGATAAGAAACATAAATATTTTCAGTGCGTGAATGCCTTTCGGCATCCAACGATCACGATGCGTTGGACCAGGTTTCTTTTGTTGCTGTCTTAATGTCAGCTTCTGTCATACAAAATGAAGACATAATCACCATGGGTTTCATGACTTTCTGTAAAGTAATATCAAATTACTTGTTCAGATCTTTTTTGAATATATTTCGTTTGATTGTTCCAACGTTTGACTGTTTTAAGTAAAAAGTATCGCTCATATATCATGGATCATTTCGTAATATATGAATCTCTTCACTCTGTTGAAATCCTTGAACGCTTCCATATTGAAACTGCAGTTCCACAGATGAATTTATAACTGTCTGAAAGTGACTCATGAGCCTGCTTTTGGTGTTACAACTCGCTTCTTAACTTGTGTAATGGACAGATAATCTTACTGCTTACAATTGAGATACGGGCTTTCTGAGGAACTAGTTCGCAGGGGAATATCCCAAGACTAGGAGGAGCAGTAGCCAAATTCAATCAGTTGGCCCGGAGGACAAAGTGCATTGCATTCGAAACCAGCCAGCACCAGTATGGAGCCACAAGCAGCTTTGACTCTGCCCTGCTGACCGTGTGGACCCGTGACTTCTTAGGCTTTTGCGCCACAGTCATGGTCCACCAACTGAATTTAGGACTCATCAGAACCAGACACGGTTATAGAGTCGTCTAGGGTCCCACTGATGTGGTCACGAGCCAAGGAGAGATGCAGCAGGCAATGTTCTGTCAGAAAAACACTGGAGTCTGTCCTCTGTTCTCATAGCCCTTTAACGTCATATTGCGCCACAGCGACATAGCGGTTAGGTTCGTCGTACACCACACACTGATTTTTGTGGTTATTTGACGTAGTGTTGAATAGAAGGAGAGACACAGAATTGTGTGTGGCCGAAATTCTAAACCGGGACCTCCTACTTACTAACCAGGCACTTTAACCACACGCCCACAGCGGCCACATGGATACCGCGCATGCACGGACTCTCTTAGAACTGCAACTGCACTCTAAGATCATGTTAATAGCCCGCGGTCGCTCCGCGGTGGAGCAACCGCTGTAATTTTGCGGAGGCACCGCTCTCACACAGCAGGTGTTACAGGCGTAGTGACTTTGAGTTCTCTGTTCCCACCTGGTGGCCAGACATTCGGCACAACGAACAGCCCTATTATCCACCGCGTAAGCAGTTTGGAAGTGCAGCCGCCGGCCGCGGTGGCCGAGGGGACTGAGGCGCTCCAGTCACGGTCTGCACGGCCACTACGGTCGGGGGTTCGAATCCCCCCTCAGGCACAGATATTTGTGCCGTCCTAGTTCGTAAGTAGTTCATAAGTAGTTTGTAAGGTTAGGGACTGATGACCCCATAGTTAAGTCCCATAAGATTAACAAACATTTGATTTGATTTTTTTGAAGTGCAGCCGCTGGAAGAGTGGAGGGGCCGCCGCCGCAGCCGTTCCTATAAACAGGGCCCACGCTGCCTCATGAGAAACAGCGCACTGACAAACCGCCGCGATTGCTCCGTCGCCGAGCTACCGCGGGCTATAAGGCTATAAACACGGCCTAAGGCGCCTTGCTGCGGAGCGCGTGGTTGCTTGCAGTCAGAAGTTCTAGTCCTCCCTCGGGCATGGGTATGTGTGTTGTCCTTTGCGTAAGTTAGTTTAAGTTAGCCTAGGAACTGATAACCTCAGCAGTTACGTCCCTCAGATATACAATTTGAAGATTTGGACAAAACTGTGTCTGAGTGGTTAATGTGCCTGCCTACTAAGCAGGAGATCGTGGGTTTGTATCCTGGCCGCAGAACAAATTTTAATTCGATGCCTCTGTGTTCAATATGTTAGATATGAGGATTGAAACGTAAATAGTGGTAACACTGTTGTGGAGACACTATGCAATGGAATCTTCTATTGTCGCTGATAGCACACGTTTTTGACATACCTACCTTACCTCCAAGCAAATGGATTCGTCCGTCACCAGCGTGCGCACAATCAAGGGAAACAAAATCACTTGTGAGCGAGCGGTCTAACGTAACGTACCATTATGATTTCGAAACAGGAACAACGGAGTTGGATCAAGATTGAATGGCTGGGGCATGCGAAAAATTGCATCACTATGGGTTCCGCATTAATTGACGAAAATGTAGAAATGCATGCGTTACGACGCTGCTCAGACTCACTTGGAGCGCTATGAGCGCGAAGTAGAGGCTTTCTTACGCCGAATCATAACACTGGATGAGACATGGGCCACATCACACGAGCCAAAACTGAAAAACCAATGCAAACAATGGAGTCGTCATGGGTCGTCGCGAAAGTCGAAAGTGCGTCAGAGCCCCAGTGTGGTGAAACTTATGGTGATTCTCATGTACGAATGTGATGGTTTTATCCTAATGCATTCCGTTCCACAACGGCAGACAGTCAAAGCATAGTATTAATGGTCATTTTTGGAGCATCACCTACGACCAGCTTTGCGAAAGAAGCGGCAACACATTCTGCGCGACCCACTTATCATTTTGCACGACAATGCGCTGGCGCATATTGCGCAAGCTATGGCTGCTCTGTTCGGTCGATGGGGCTGGGAAGTGCTACTCTCGGACTTACGTCCTTATGACTTCGATTTGATTCAGATGATGAAGGAACCACTTCGTGGCATTCGCTTCTGAAATGTTTCAGAGATTTGACAGGCAGTAGACCGCTCCATTCGCACCATCAACAGAACAGGATCTGCTAACGCCTTCAACATCGCTGGCAACGGGTTCTACACAACGCTCGTTACTACTTAGAGGGAGAAATGTTCAAATGTTTGTCAAGCTTATGGGACTTAACTGCGGGGTCATCAGTCCCTAAACTTACAAACTACTTATGAACTAGCTTATACTAAAGACGGCACAAACATCCATGCCCAAGGGGGATTCGAACCCCCACAGGGGAACGGCCTCGCGCATCGTAGCATAGCGCCTCAATGCGCTTCGTCGCGGCGCTTAGAGGGACAGTAAGAGGTGCAGAGATGTATTAGTAGTGAATAAATAGTTGCCACTATTTAAGTTTCATCCCTCGTGTATTGAAACAAGATATGTCTCTGAAAATTGATTTATTACTTGATAGTACGTAGTGTTGCTTGTCTATTAGCGGTGACAACTGACGTAAACGCTGTTGCTCTCGGTCATAAAGTGCATGCTGTCAACCACTGCGTTGCCCGTGGTGATAGGTAACGCCTGAAATTTAGTATTCTCGACATACTGTTGGCTGTGTGGATCTGATATTATTGAATTTCAGACGAGTTCCGAAATGGAATATACCGTGCGTCGAACTAACATTGCGCGCTCAACACCTGTTAATTCGCATTGTGCGGCCTTAATCAAGTCGGAAACCTTTCAACACGAATCACCGCAGTATGAAAGCCAGTGCTGCCAATGCACCGCCATTTTATGCCTCGTGTACGCGATGTTACCGCTAGGTGCATCTGTGCAGATCGCTGTCCTAATGACTTTCTTCTGCTGAGTGTATATTTGCCGGCCACGGAAGCACGCCAGATGCAGTCGTTTAACTTGCGCTACTTCCAGCCTACGCGTTGGACGTCAGTTTCCTAGTCCATGTGCTTTTGTTCTCCAGTCTGCAATGCGGATCACAGGAATGTTTCAGGGAGTCCATTATTTCTTGTCAGATAACAGTCGCAATTGTAATGGTGTTAAGATACGCCTGGTGCACAATCTGGGGATTTAATTCGTGGTGGTTTGACGGAAGCCTTGACGATACGTTGCCGTGCAATCCAACGTCATGCCACTGTCACAGTCGAATGTACCACATATCTGGACTATTAGAGAAGTGGCGCAGGGGTAATATACTGGACCCGAATTTTTGAGGACGGTGGTTCAAAACCGCCTCCGACTTACGTGATTTCCATAAAACAATGTAGGCAAAAGTCATTATAGTTCCTTCGAAACGCTAAGGACAACACACACACACACACACACACACACACATCACACAGGTACATACACACTCACGCGCACGCACACACTCACGCGCACACACACATATATATATTATGCATACTTTCACTCCATAATGTCATAAGGGATTCTTCTCTGGGTTAACTCATCAGTCCAAGCTAATGTTTTCAGAACGCAAAAACATGCATAAAGAATCATTTGTGGTGTCAACTCAAGAACATCCTGTAGAGGGCTATTTAAGGAACTGGGGTACTTACTGCTGCTTCCCAATACATTTATTCTCTAATGAAATTTGTCATTAAAATTATATATTTCTTCAAACCAATAGCTCAGTCCATGGGATGATTACTAGAAACGAGAATAACTTACTTAAAGATTTAAAGTCACTTATTTTGGCTCAGAAAGGTGTCCAACAATACACATTTTCAATAACATGCCAGCAGGCATAAAAATTTAACTCACAATAAAGTTAAGTTTGAAAAGTCGTTGTTTAAAATTTTTTAAACAGGAAGACTCTTACAGCAGGTTGATATGTATTGCAATTTTTAAGCTCACTTTTCTGTTAAATGAGTGCCCAGAGATAAATGTGCCTACGAATCAGTTGTTTCCATATGACTCACAGGCAATGACGGGATAAAAAATCCTGTATCTTAAGTCGAAATTTTATTTGCGATCTCCCTTTGCTATTATAAAAAACTGCTACTCTCGCCCTAATGTTGTTATTTATTAAAATGTTGTGGTTTATTTATTTTTTACGTACTTGAACTGATATCGCTATCATATGAGACGTCTGTAACTCATATATTTTTCATGTGTATGTGTAGGATGCAGCAGCGTAATGCCAGGAGTCGAATCTTAGTACAAAGTTTCATAAAATGTTTCAGTCTACATACACAGGGTAAGGCATTTAAAACGTTTAACATTTTGATAAATACAAAACGGATTAAATAAAGTTTAGCTGGGGTTGCGGAACATTCTCACATAATGTGGCAGATTTTGCAGTATTTAGTACACCCACACACATTTATTTTTGTATTATCTCGGGCCACAGTCCCCACTATTTTCACGCCACCTATCCAATTGATTCATTAAAAATAAATAAATAAATAAAAAAGAATATTTTAAATAATCTACGGTTATTGACCGGTTCTGGAAATTTAAAATTTTGTGACGTTCTACTCGTAACAATTTAATGGTTTCCTTGACAAAAAACTGATTTTCAATACTTTACGGTTCTTGACCGATACTGAAAATTTTAAATTTTGTAATATTCTACTCATGACAGGTGTAATACTATGTGAAATTTAACAGGATAAATATTACCTTCAGAAGTCACTTGCTTCTATTGAATCTGACGGTGCTCAAAATTTCTAATTTTCTTCAGCTATTAACCTGAAATAGCACTTAGCCACCTCTAGGAAACTTCACATGTAATTGCAACCCTTTAAGAAACTTTTCCTCGCGGGCATCTCCCGCAAAATATTGAACTACATTGTCGTTGCTCATCTATTCAAATAACAGCATCTGCCATGACGTTTTTATTTATTATTTTTAAGTACTAACTCTATTATCAATACTCTTTTCATACACTATCTGCTAAATCACAGAATATATCCGCGGTGGAGCGGCCGAGTGCATTGAGGCGCTATGCTACGATGCGCGAGGCCGCTCCCCGTCGGGGGTTCGAATCCCCCCTCGGGCATGGATATTTGTGTCGTCTTTAGTATAAGCTAGTTCATAAGTAGTTTGTAATTTTAGGCACTGATGACCCGTGGTTAAGTCCCATAAGCTCTACAAACATTTGAACAGAATATACCTGAAAAATTCTATCCTTGCACGGGACGTAGTTTCAGTGGATATGACGTGATTTGCTCATTAAGAACTATGTTCTGCTTACACCAGACGTGACGTTTTAATTTATTACTTATTTATATATTCTAGACATTATCCGCATATATTACAGATTTTGTGTGCAAAATTATATCATGGCATAACAAATAGCTTTAGGAGATATGAAGTTATAAAAATTTAGATTCGCGGAAAAGTAGCTCGCCTGAAATGGAATGCAAATTACTCTATATTCATTCGATGTTTCATAATGGGCACACTTGACTGACTTGATTCCTTTTACTGCCGTGTGGAGCATAGGGCGCATATTAGAGCTCTCCAACTGGCCCTTTTCGTTACCACCTTCTTGATATTACTCCAACAGCGGCCAGCGGCTGCCACCTCCGCTTCAAGAGTCCTACGCCAGGTCGACCTTAGTCTGCCTCTCTTCCTCGTTCCTTGTGGGTTCCATTCTAAAGCCTGCTTTGGAATATGTTGCGGACCTCTTCTCAGGGTGTGTCCTAACCATCCTCATTTCTTTTCTTTTACGTTACCTCGTCTTACGGTTGCTGCGTTCGTTGGCATAGTTCTTGATTTGAGATAACATTTGGCCTGCGTACTCCCAGTATAATCCTCAAATATTTATTTATGAAGGTTTGTATTCTTGTTTTAATTTGTGCTGTCACCTTCCACGTCTCACACCCGTGAAACAGAATAGATTTTACATTTGATTCAAAGATTTTAAGCTTTACCTTCAACCATATCTCACGAGATGTCCAAACTGGTCGCAGCCGGGCAAAGGCTCCCTTTGCCTTTTTGATCTTACTTTAAACTTCTTCTGTCGCCTCTCCGTTTTTGGAAATAATACTTCCCAGGTAACAAAAGTTCTCCACCTGCAAATTTCCTCTTCTTTCATGTCTAGCTGGTTCTTGTTCTTACTGTTCATCCTAATCTCTTTAGTCTTCACCGTGTTTATTTTTAATCCAACTCACTGAGCTTCTGCTTCCAGTTCCTTAACTTCGCGCTCATATCCTTGAAAGTATGGGACAGAAGGCAGATGTCGTCCGCAAAGTCCAGCCGCTCATACGGAATCCACTGTATACCTCTCCTACTCTCTTGGGTTACCTTCTTCATCACCGGCCGCAGTGGCCGAGCGGTCTGCGGCGCGTCAGTCACAGTCTGCACGGGCGCTACAGTTGGTGGTTCGAATCCCGCCTCGGGAATGGACGTTTGTGTCGTCTTTAGTATAAGGTAGTTTGTAAGTTTAGGGACTGATGACCCCGGAGGTAAGTCCCTTAAACTTACAAACATTTGAAATTTTTTTTACCTTTTCATAAGACCATCTAATATTAGCAAGAACAGCAGTGGTGAAAGCAAATCACCTTACCTTACTCCAGAATTGAGTGTGAATGGTTCTGAGAGTTTTCCTTATATTTCACCTGAGAAGTATATTCTCTCACGATACTGATGATCTTTCGTGGTACTTTCTTTTCAAGAAAGCTTCTTGTTACACTCTATCAAGGGCTTATTCAAAATCAACAAAAGCCATATATAGCGGAGACCAGTATTCCAAAGATTGATCAATAATGATCCTCAAACTATTGATTTGGTCAGTGCATGATCTGATTTCTCTGAAGCCAGCCTGTTCTTTCCTGTGCTTACTATCTATTGGAAATCTGAGGTAGCTTAATACCTGGCAAGAATATTCTCTGTACACCATCCTCACGATACTGATGATCTTTGGTGGTACTCCGTAATTCTGCATTGTTTTCCAGATAGCTTCTCGTTGCACTCTATCAAAAGCTTTTTCAAAATCAACAAAATCCATATACCGCAGAGATTAGTATTCCATAGATTGTACAATAATGATCTTCAAGGTATTGATTTTGTCAGTGCATGATCTGGTTTCTCTGAAGCCAGCCTGTACTTTCCTGAGCTTACTATTTATTGGCACTCTGAAGCGGCTTAATACAATACTTGAAAATACTTTCCTGGGTGTTGACAAAAGTGTGATGCCACGCCAGTTGTTGCACTTTGTCAGGTCTGCTTTCTTGGGCTACTGAATAAGGATTCCGTTCCTCCAATCTTCCGGGATAGTTTTCAGGAACAGTGGTAGTAACATATCTGCTGTTACTTCATTATCTACTATAAGAAATTCTGCCATCACACTGTCTAAACTGGGTGCCTTGTTATTCTTGAATCTCTTAAGAGCTTTGATAATTTCACTCTTGCTGGGGAATGGGGGGAGGGAGGGAGGGGGGGAGGAGGGTGTGAGTATTTATTTGCAGTAGCGGAATTTCCTGTTGATCTGGTTCCTCTTGATCTTGTTTTTCTTGAGGGATCAGTGTCTTATTGAATACGTCGCTGAAATATTCCTTCCAGCGATTCAGCTGCTCTTCGCTGTTGGTCAGTATTTCACCCTCTTTCGACCTCACAGTCTTACTTTCGCTAAAGCTTTTCCGGTACAGCTGTTTGGTGATATAATATAATTCTTTCGAATCGCCCCTTTCTGCTGCCGCTTGGGCTCTTTCTGCAAGCTACTCTATCTGCTTTCTTGTATCAGATCTAGCACTTCTCTTTACTTCGTTGTATCTTGCCCTAAAGCGTTGTTTTCCTTCATCATGTCTACACTAGTTGATCAATGCCTTTATTTCTCTTCTCTCTTCAATCTTCTGCCATGTATATTCCGATATTTATGGCTTCCTTGTGATGTCCTGGAATTCTAATATCTTCTCACTAGAATTGAGGAAGGTTTCCTTAATTTTATTCCACTTCATCTCCTCTTGTGTACCTGTCTCTTCCTCACTTTGATCCTCCTCCTCTAACTGACTATATCGGTTTTCCAACTTTAATGGGAGCACTTAGTGACTACTAATAAGCTTTAAACATAATTAAAAACCATTTCAAATATTCGGCAAATTAATTGATTGGTTACGTAATCAGACGTCTGAAGCAGTTCTGTACATGGGTATATGATAATTTAAGGGATCGATAGTATTACCGATAGCTTTAATAATGTCTGTGCACGAATAATAAAGTCCATTCAACCTCTTTGCATAATTAATAATTGACTAATCAAACGATGTACTCAATAGTAATCTTCAAGATATTTTTTCCCTCCGGTTGTGAAATAAAGGCGACGGGGATCTCATATACGAAATACATTCACCGTGTAATTAACAACAGAAAAACGTGAGTGGTGGAACAAAGGAGATTAAATACAGAGCGCCAATCTATTTCCTTAATTATTGAGACTGATTTCAACTTTATGGCTACTTTGAGATAATTAACGAATGCCCACTTTGTGCGCCTGTAATGACACAGTTTTAATCCTGTCTTCGAAAATGAAACCTTTCTCGAGCGTACTTGATTGTGACGTTCTAATTGGAATCGTAATGAACATTAATTTCATTTGCTTCGAAGACGACTAGAGAGGGCTGATTTGGCGACAATGTAGAACCTCTACAAAAGCTCAAACTACAGTAAACTATCCATCTGTGTGTCGAATGCTGCTGTGTCACGTGGTAGTATTACTCACTCTTTCATAGGAAAATGTGCTTTTTGAAAGAAAACGTAAATAATAAAAAAATCTACATGTCTAATTTATTTTTCAAACACTAACTGTTAAAATACGATCACACGCTTAACGAAGTTTACACTCACATTTGGTGCATCAAAAGTCCTCCCTTAACTGATTACTTTCACACACCAATAGCATTTATCAACCAGGTTTATGCAATCGTCAAATGGCGGAAAACGCGAACGTATTACGGCAGGATAAGCGCTAGAAAAGACAGTGTGCTTCACTAGCGGCTTTTAATCAAATTGCGTGCTGATGGCATATCATCGTGTGTGATTGGATTCGTGATTTGTTGATAGAAATTACGCAGTAAGTAGTAACTGACGAGAAGTCATCGAGTAGAACAGAGGCGATATCTGACGTTCCGCATGGAAGGGGCCCTAATGTTCCTTGTCTATATACAGAATTTAGGGGACACTCCCTCTTAGACTGTTCGCGGATGATGCTAGCGTTGATCGGTTAGTAAGGTTATCAGAAGATCAAAAGCAACTGCAAAACGATTTAAATAAGATATCAGAATAGTGCGAAAATGGTTCATTAACACTAAATCTCAGAGTATGAAGTCATCCACATGAACACTAAAAACAAATCCGTTAAACTTCATTTATACGATAAATCATTCAAATTTAAATACTTTAAAATGAAATAAATTCCTAGGATTTACAATTACGAACAACTTTAATTGGAAAGGAAGTAGGAAATATCGTTGCAAACGTGAACAAAGGGCTACGTTCATTGGCAGAACACTTACAGATCCAACAGTTGACTTAAAAAAACCTACTTACACTACACTAGTGCGTCTTATTTTGGAGTATTACTGCGAATTGTGAATCCCCGCCGAGTTACGGAGGATAGATCAGCTGTTTTGTATTATCGCGACGAGGGGAGAGTATCACGGAAATAATGCACGAGCTGGAATGGAAATCATGCCAAGAAAGGTGTTATTCGTTGCGGCGAGATCAATTTGACAAATTTATTTTACCAACTTTCTCCTCAGAATGCAAACATATTTTATTATCACTAACCTACAGAGGGCAACATGATCATTGTAATAAAATAAATCAGATCGTAAACTATATATTAGAGAACGAACGATAGATAAATTTTATGAACGCCGTTCAATGAACGTCTGCCAGACACTTAATTGTGATCTGCAGAATAAATATGTAGATGTTGAAAGTGACTCTAAAAACGAAATTGAGCAGTTCAGTAAGGAAATTTTAATTTTTGGCAAACGAACACAGCTTCAGATTAAAGGCGTTTAAGAGTTAACAAAGCGAACAGTTGTACTATGTTAGTGTTGTGACCTTTGGTCCAAAGACTAGTCTGCTGTTTCTCTTCACGATAGTCCGTGCAAGCTTCTTCATTTATTAAGAACTACTGAATCTCACAGCCATTTGTAGCTGGCGCCTGTATGCAACTGTTTGTCTTCCACTACATGTCCGTCTCCTCCCCCAAAGAATTCGTTCCTCGAATAGTAAAGTGGTTTTCCCTTGGTGCCTCAGAATGAGTTCTATTAGGCAGCCCATTATTTTAGTAGGCTGCGCGGCAATTTTTGTCACCTAATTATAAGGCAGTTCCTCCTCGTTAGTTACAGGATCTACCCAAATAAGCACTCGTCTGAAGCTTAAAATTTTTAACGCTTTTCTTCTATTCTTCCCTGAACTCTTGCGCGTTTTAATTATCTACAAGGTTACAGTCAGAATTACTTGTGAAGACTTCCTAACCATACATTTTAAGTTAACAAATCTATCTTCTTGAGAAAGGTATAATATTTATTTGACGAAATTACTTATATTTCAGAATGTGAAGTAATAACCTACGGTCACCAAAAACTGCAGTGCTAGATTTTTAAATGTCTGTAATTAAAGCAATGAAGACAGTTTTCCTTGAAACATCACTTTCCGGATATAATTTCCATTTCAATCAATGTGTATGGAAGAAGATACAAGAATTGGAATTAAAGAAACACAATAGGGATAGGAAAGGAGTCCATTGCTTTCTCGCATATGTGCAGTATTGGCATATATATCACTGTCGATGATGCTTGGATTTTAATAATGGAACAAATTCCCAATAGAGAGACGATCAGAGCAATTGCAAACTATATGATAGAACAATGGATGGAAAATTCTGGCTGCGGTGGATTAGCCGTGTGCACTAACCAAGCAGTTGAGTCCCACAGATTTTTTTTTTTTTTTTTTTTTTTTTTTTTTTTTTTTTTTTTTTTTTTGGTTGGGGATGAATGGTGGGGGGAACTCCTACTACACCTGTTGAAATTTGGAATATTTTTAAGCAACTACACATAACGACGAACGTTGTCAAAGGTTGGAATAGGAAACTGAATGCCTTAATAAATCAGAAACACCTAAGTGGATTTTCTGATTATAAAAGCTGAAACAGGAGGTAGTAAATGCTTTTTTTACTATTTTTTTTAATTAAAAGAGATTCAATTGGCCTACCTCTTCAGAAAAGGTACACAGGTCTTAAGAAAAGATTAAAAGACCTCATAAAATATATGAAGACTCGGAGGGTTTAAAAAGTGTTTACTATCTCTAGCGTTTTTATTAAAAATCGAATAAGAAACCACAATTGATAAAATAAGAAAAATGTTAAAAATTAGCTGCTATAATGTTCAGCAACAACATAAATTTAAAACAAAAATTAAAAAATAAACAAAAATTTAAACATACTTATGTACATAGCTAGTCCTACCCGTGGATAAAATGTGAAAGAATGTTCTTAATACCATGCTTGGATTATATTTATATTTATAATTATATTTATTTGCAGTCGGTAACACGGTACTAAGGGCACGGGGGCTGTCCCCTAGAGATTTTAAAACTTCTGTGATAAAAAGTTTACTATTTTACCAGCATAAATAATTTCATAAAGTGTACTTGCTGATTATGAAGTTTATCAAGTATGTCGTACGAAACTAATAATTTCCATTAGCGAGTCTCATTCATGAAAATACACTTTAAAAATATTCAAATGTTTTTAAACCAGTTGTACCAAACTCCTATGGTCATCAGTCTCTAGACTTACAAACTGCTTAAATAACTTATACTTTTTGTGTCCCGACTTCGTCGCCGCTTTTGCGTCCCAGCCTCGTCGTAGGTGTCGGTAGCCGAGTGGAATAAGACCGACACGCTGGTGCAGGTACGGAGGGGAGCAGCCAGAAACTATAAACACTCGAGTAAATTAGAAAGAGATATATTGCACAGAATGTAACAATACTTAACTTTTACATCGTACTGCAGAATGTTTATACATAGTTGTTAGAGGCCTGCCTAGTGCCTGTACAATAGCAAAGTCTTCACTCGTGCCTATCGGATTACGAAGGTCCTAACTCGTTGCTATCTCAGTCCGAAGTGCGAAGTGCGAAGTCCGATGTCCTTCAGTGGTGGCCACGAGCGGCGTTGTACCAGAGGGCGCTCGTGGCTGTCGTCGGAAGAACGCCGCGCCGTGCATGCATGGCGGCGCGCGGCGAAAGTAGGTGGCGCGCACTTTGTACTTGTGCGACACCACACCCCTCCCCCCCAAACCGCCGCGCCGTCGTGGCGTAGGGCTGAGGGCCACGGTGACGGCACTGGGAGGAGGGCCTGAGCGGGGGCGTTACTGGTGGGACGGGCGTCGTAGCTGAGGCCGGGATCGAGACGCCGTCCGCGCCCCGGCATCCGCCTTGCGATCCTCCAGGGAACCCGCCGAAACCTGGGGAAGGGCGCCCGCCCCCGCCCAGAGGGAGCAGGTCATCTTCTTCTGAGGTGCGTGGCCCAAGCTGGGGGGGCCCGCACGGTCCCGGAGTCCCTCTCGGCGACGCTGTCATCTGCGGCGGCGACAGCGGCGGCGACGACTGCATCGGAGGTGCGTCGACCTCCATGGGGACGATCTCGTAGTCCGGGGACGAACGATGTGGCTGTGCTCCCTGGCGGTGAACTGGGTCTGGAATCAAGAAACCGGAGACAGGATCGCGCGGCCTGTGCAAGCGCAATTGGTTTGCGTGGCGCCGCAGCTCCGACCCTGTGGAAGAACGTACAATATACATATTGCGACCAAGCACGCGTTGAATGGTGCCCGGCAGCCATAGTTTCTTCTTGTTTCCAGCAAACACCCTGTACAGCACTGGCGTAGAAACCTGAAAACGCGTAGCGCCATACGAACCGACTCGGTGCGTGGGAGGCTGCAGCAGGTGAAGGAGAGTGCGGTGACGGCGGCCGTGTAGCAGCTCGGCAGGAGACGGGCCGTCACGTGGCATGCACCGATACGTAGACAGGAAAATTTGAAGAGCTTGCTGCCTGGAGTGCTGACCTTTCATCTTCTCCATGTGAGACTTGAATGTTCGAACAAAACGTTCTGCTTCACCATTGGACTGAGGGTGAAAAGGTGCAGTGGTAATATGCTGAATGCCATTCACACGACAAAACTGTTGAAATTCCGCACTAACAAACTGAGGCCCATTGTCACTGACGATAGTTTCAGGCAAGCCTTCGATGCAAAACACTGATGTTAAGGCACTGATTGTACTAGAAGCTGTCGTTGAGTTCATGGCAATCACAAAAGGAAACTTGCTGAAAGCGTCTACAACAATTAACCAGCGTGTATTCCAGAATGGTCCGGCAAAGTCAATGTGTAAACGTTGCCATGGTCCCTTGGGGCGTGGCCAGTCTGAGAAACGTTGCGGAGGAGCCGCCTGATGCTCCGCACAAACTGTACACTGTGATGTCATGCTCTCTATCTGAGCGTCCATACCAACCCAGGTACAATGACGTCTGGCCAATTGCTTTGTCCTAACAATGCCCCAATGTCCTTGATGCAGGAGGCGTAACACTTCTCGTTGCAGGGAACGAGGAACAATCACTCTTGCTTGGTCGTTGTCGGTATGCAACAACAGTACACCCTGACTTAAAGATAATGCATGACGATTTGCAAAATAACGTCGAACCAGAGGCCGATCAATGTCTTTGGCTCTGGCAGGCCACCCTGAGCGAACAAAACGTGCTACCACACTTAGGTCTGCATCCGCAGCTGTTTCCTGTGCAACCCGACGAGAGTTCAAAGGAAAGTCTGCGACAGCGGAAGCATCTCTGGAGTCTATCTGACAACATGCCATTTCTGAAGAATCAAACGATACATCCTGGCCAACCGGAAGTCGGGAAAGTGTGTCCGCGTTGGCATGTTTAGTGGTAGGTCGGTACAAAATCTCATACTGATAATTTGACAATATCAAGGACCATCTCTGAAGCTTTTGTGCCGTACGTGGCGGAATCGGCTTTGTGGGTGAGAACAACGACGTGAGAGGCTTGTGGTCTGTCAACAAATAGAATTTTCTGCCATAGAGATAATGATGAAACTTTGTGACGCCGTAAATGATTGCTAAGGCCTCCTTTTCTATCTGACTGTAATTCTGTTGCGTCAGCGTCAGTAGCTTGGATGCAAAGGCAATAGGACGATCGTGAGAACCAATACGATGTGAGATTACTGCGCCGAGACCGTACGATGAGGCGTCAACTGCTAACACTACAGGCTTCTGGGGGTCAAAGGGAATCAGACATGCATCACTGAGTAGTGCAGACTTTAAGTTGTCAAAGGCAACCTGACAATCTTTAGACCATACAAAAGGAACATTCTTCCTACGTAAGTGATGCAGTGGAGCTGCAATCTGAGAGGCATTGGGAATAAATCTGAAATAATAGTTAAGCTTTCCCATCACTGCTTGCAATTCATGCACATTCTTAGGAGGAGGCAAGTCTTTGATTGCTCGAAGATGTGACTGTAAGGGATGAATTCCTTGGGCATTAATCACATGGCCTAGGTACTCTATTTCAGTTTGAAAAAACGAACACTTTGCTTTATTACAACGTAGACCTGCTGCAGTCAAAACTTTGAAAAGGCACTCCAGGTTTGCTAAATGTTCTTCAACTGTACGTCCGGATACCACAATGTCATCTAAATAGTTCGAGCAACACGGTACAGAAACTGTCAGCTGTTCCAAAAAACGCTGAAAAATAGCGGGAGCGGAAGAACTGCCAAAGGGTAGGCGTTGAAATTGAAAAAGGCCCATGTGAGTATTAATGACGAAAAATTTTTTTGACTCGTCATCAAGTGGAATCTGTAAGTATGCCTCTGCTAAATCAATCTTGGAAAAGAAGCGAGACTGCCCTAATTTGTCCATTAGTTCGTCAGGTCTGGGCAGGGGATAAGTGTCTACAATTGTTTGACTGTTCACTGTAGATTTGAAGTCCGCACAGAGACGAAGTTTTCCTGACGGCTTGGGTATAATTACTATAGGCGAGGCCCACTGACTCGCAGAAACAGGAGAAATCACCCCACTATCTTGCCAACGTTTAAGTTCTTCGGCAACTGTATCACGCAAGGCGATAGGCACTGGTCTAGCTTTACGAAATTTTGGAACTGCAGATTCTTTTAAAGTTACATGTGCCACGAAGTCTTTTGCACAACCTAGTTCCGGCGAAAACAAGTCACTGTATTTGTCACACAATGCATTGATTTTATCCTGAGGCACTATTGACGAAATCTGAAGCACATCCCTTTGAATAGATAAACCAAACAAGTCAAAAGCATCTAGTCCAAAAATGTTCTGTGTCGATTTGGCCTGAAGAACAACAAAAGCAACTGTTTTTGTTACACCTTGAAAAGAGGCAGGCAGGCTACACGTTCCTAGTACGGGAATATTTTCACCTGTATAAGCTGTTAACACTTGCTGTGACGGCGACAATTTTGGCGAACCCAGAAGTTCATAAGTATCTTTATTTATTAATGTGACAGCGGAACCAGTATCAAGCTGAAATTGCACAGTCTTATTTTCTATAGAGAGATTGACAAAAAGTTTGTGCTTCTGGCGCACGACAGGTGCGCGAATGTGGGCAACGTCTAATACATATTGTTTTCTGCGCTTGCGCGGGTTGCGTGCGGTAGGAAGCGGCGCATACTCGGCACACAGCGGATTAACCACACTGTCACTAGATGACACTACCGCCGGATCGGCGTCCGCGCAATGCAAGGCTACTGCACTAAAATTACTTTGAGTAGCTACACCAATTCTACTGTCTCTAGCTACACAGTACGGGGCACTATTACAATTAGAAGTTGCAGAAGGCACTATTTTCACTACAGGAATGCACTGTTCATAGCCATGTTGCTTGTCCCGAACCCTTTTCCGTTGCACTGTTTTACGCGCCCGTCGGCGCTTGCTACGTGGCTCACTATATAGTTGTGCAGTAGGCGCAGAAGAACTTTCTCGCAATTGAGAACCAAGCAAAGCACTGTTCAATTCCACAGCCCGTATAACATTTACAGAATGAACTGTTCTCGCACTCTGCGAAGCACTGTTTCTAACGGTACCGTTCTTTGAGTTTTTAATTTGCATACACACAGACTGTACATGTCCTGATTTGCCACATTGATAACAGGTTGCGTTGCGACTAGGGCAATGAGCACGCTTGTGGCGAGACACACACTGGGGGCAAGACTTACGAACATTTTTCTGAAATGAGCGTTGGCGCCCATTATGCAAATTACTGTGTCTAACACTACGGGGCGACCTTTGCGTCGCACTTTTACTCTGGCTACTGTTCACTGTCAGTTCAGCACGGCCGGTAGAAAAATAAGAATCACTAGTGCTACACTGAGAACTACGGCTAGGAAAGCGTCCGTTGCGGCGCACTGAATTAACACTGTGGCTTTGCATTTCTACATCTGCTAAGTCAAAAGTATCATGCGCTTCTATAAGCTGCAGTACACTGTCTAATGAGGGGTCAGACTGTTTCAGAATTGCTGCTCTAATTCTGGGGTCCTGAATATTCTGCGTAATCGCATCCCTCAACATCACGTCACTATACGAAAGTCCACAAGAGCAAGTAAATTTACATTGGCGGGTTAAGCCCTTTAATTCCGTAATCCACTCTTGGTGTGACTGCTGCGGTAATTTTTTAAGTCTGAAAAATCGGTATCGTGCAGCGGCTACAAGAACTTTTCTCTCATAATGAGCATTCAGTGCATCTACAATTTGTTCAAAGTCTACATCACGAGGAGATGCGAGAGGGAAAAGTTTTTGCAATAGTACGAATGTCTGGGGGCCCACAATCGATAAGAAAAGGTTCTTCACTCTCTGACCTGTAATTTGATGAGCCGCGACGAGTTCTTGAAACTGCGCGAAATAGTCACTCCATTCTTCCTCACGTTCGTTGTACTGGCGGAACGTCGGAAGCGGTGCGGCGGCAGGTGTGGGCTGCTGATGTGACGACTGTTGTTGTTGGTGAGCAGCCTGTGTCGTCAACTGCGACACGGCCTGGAGAAGCTGGGTAATTTGCGCCGTCTGTAACTGAATAATTTCCATTAAGTTTGGGTTCGGGGTAGTGGCCATGCTGACCGAGTAGGCGCCGCGCATACAAGTAAATTATAACAAAACAAATGCAATATGAAAGAGGACACTCTGCAACAAAAAAGTCCACAAAACACGTAACAATATTGTTCCCCAAAATTCTTATAATAAGGGTGGGTGGGCGGGAGCAATTTCTGCGTGCTCCGACTGCTGCTGTCTGGCTGCTGCAAGCGGGCTGATCCAAGGTTCTATCACAGCTCGTCGCCACTTTTGTGTCCCGACTTCGTCGCCGCTTTTGCGTCCCAGCCTCGTCGTAGGTGTCGGTAGCCGAGTGGAATAAGACCGACACGCTGGTGCAGGTACGGAGGGGAGCAGCCAGAAACTATAAACACTCGAGTAAATTAGAAAGAGATATATTGCACAGAATGTAACAATACTTAACTTTTACATCGTACTGCAGAATGTTTATACATAGTTGTTAGAGGCCTGCCTAGTGCCTGTACAATAGCAAAGTCTTCACTCGTGCCTATCGGATTACGAAGGTCCTAACTCGTTGCTATCTCAGTCCGAAGTGCGAAGTGCGAAATCCGATGTCCTTCAGTGGTGGCCACGAGCGGCGTTGTACCAGAGGGCGCTCGTGGCTGTCGTCGGAAGAACGCCGCGCCGTGCATGCATGGCGGCGCGCGGCGAAAGTAGGTGGCGCGCACTTTGTACTTGTGCGACACCACAATACTTAAGTACAACAAGCACCCCATGCACGAGAGAGCACTAGAACCTTCGGCGAGAACGTAGCGTGACGCCTTAGACCAAGCGGCCATTCCACTCGGCTACACTTCTAACGTTGTTTCTAAAGTTATAATATGAAACCTGCCATTTATTGATTTGGGAAAATTTGTGACATAATGTATTTTCTCGTTCAGTAAGTCACAATGTCTGACGGACAAGGAGAGGTGATGTAAGCTGTAAGTTGCTATTTCTCTTTCAAAAGAGACAGAGTTGTTGTGGTCTTCAGTCCGGAGAGTGGTTTGATGCAGCTCTCCACAATACCCTATCCTGAGCAAGCCTCTTCATCTCCACATAAGAACGGCAACCTACATCTGTCTGAATCTGCTTACTGTATCCATCTCTTAGTCTTCCCCTGCGATTTTTTCCCCATACACTTCCCTCCAATGCTAAATTCACAATTCCTTGATGTCTAAGAATGTGTCCTACCAATCTATCCCTTCTTTTAGTCAAGGTATGCCAGAAATTTCTTTTCTCCCCAATTCTGTTCAGTACCTCCTCATTAGTTACGCGATCCACCCACCTAATCTTCAGCATTATTCTGTAGCACCATATTTCAAAAGCCTCAATCCTCTTCCTGTCCGCACTGTTTATCGTCCATGTCTCACTCCCATACAAGGCAACACTCCATACAAATGCCTTCAGAAAGGACTTCCTTAGGTTTAAATCAATATTCGATGTTAACAAATTTGTCTTTTTCAAGAACGCTTTTCTACCCATTGCCATTCTGCATTTTATATCCTCTGTACTGCGACCATCATTTGTTATTTTACTGCCCAAGTAACAAAACTCATCTACCTCCTTTATTGCTTCGTTTCCCAATCTAATTCCTTCAGCATCACCTGATTCTCTTACATTGCACTCCATTACCCTAGTTTTGCTCTTGTTAATATTCATCTTATATGCATCTTTCAGCACACTGGCCATTCCGTTCAATTGCTCTTCCAGGTCCTTTGCTGTATCTGATAGAATTACTATGTCGTCGGCAAAACGCAATGTTTTTAATTCTTCACCCTGAACCTTAATTCCTTCTCCAAATTTCTCCTTGCTTTCCTTTATAGCTTGCTCAATGTACAAATTGAATAACATTGGAGAAAGGCTACAACCCTGTCTTACTCCCTTTCCAACCACTG